>CM027835.1:33748534-43418534 GCA_016097545.1 Eucalyptus victrix | reverse complement strand
CCACACATGATCACTTAGTCTAGGACTAATGATCCTGAAAATATAAGAAGAAACGCATGAACATGTTAGGAAAACACAACATATTGTTTAGATACCTAGATGGCGTTAATAGAAATATTAGCATAACCCAAGTCTCCAAACCCAGATATGTGATTACGTAGGAATCGAGAGAACACTCTCGACCCTCGATTGGGTTTCTAGCCGACCCAAACGAGGCTTATGGCAATTCCTGTCTTATTTTTAGGTTGTCATAAACAACTAGGTCGTATAAATGATCTTGTCACATGAGGTACGAGTTTTGATGAAACTCACCATGGTTTAGCATACTTGATATGGCAATACCCCAAATGATAAAGTGATAACATCCTTATAGGCGAAGTATACTATCGAAAGAGCTACCATGGTAAAGGCACCTTTAAATCTGATATTCACATCATACCTCCTCTTTCAAGGTGTGTCGCTCATGTGGCTACGAGTTGCGACACTCCGCTGTCAAGTGGGGTACAAGTTTGAGAGAACTCACAATCTCATGGAGAGAACCCACGAGAGGCTTGACCCGAAAAGTGAGGTGATGATGTCTTTCGGAATACAAGCTCTGAAGGAACTCTCGTGATCAGGTATCCCTAAATCTAACATTTCCCCTTCCTTTCATTGTGGCAAGGGATTGAGGGTGGCAAGATCAACTCGCAACAAGTATTCACTTGCAGATTTCACCCACAAACCCTCCTAAGGTCCTAAATTGGGCGATTGGGGTTTTAGACTGTGGTTATGTGTGCGGTGTCATGCTAAAGCTCATAAACATGCATTTAAACTTAGACATCCAGCACTTCAATATAAAACCTCATACATTCATGCATCCTTCCTCCACCTACAAGACAAAGGGTTTACACTCACTTCACCCCTTATAACTCCCACCTACAAGACCATTAAACACATGGTTAGTGACTAACCTGATTTTCCACGTGACTTTGACATGAAAGTGATCCGACACAAAACACGTTAGTTTAACACAACAACAATTTTCAAATGGCTTCAAGTCCTCTTAATCTCATAACCAATCCCCAACGGAGTCGCCAAGCATGTCGCAACCCATTCTCGCAGCCCATCGTTCCCTCTTGCAAGGAAAGGAAAGGGGGAAAGTCGGGTTTAGGGGTACTCAATCACGAGAGTTCATTAAATGCTTGGGTTCCAAAAGACATTATCACCTCACCTTTTATGTCAAGCCTCTCATGAGTTCTCTTCACAAGATCACAAGCTCTCCTAAGATCATACCCCTCGTGACAGTGGCATGTTCAAATCTATGCCCACATGGATGACACACCTCAGGAGAATTTTAGGTGTCGATATCAAATTTAAGGGTTCCTTTACCATGGTAGCCATCTCAATAGTATGTTTCACCCATAAGGGTGGCTTCACTTCATCCTTTGGGGTACTCCCCCGTCAAGTATGCTAAATCATAGTGAGTTTCATCAAAACTCATACCCCACACGACGGATTCATTTATATGGTCTAGTTGTTTATGACAACCTAAAAATAAGACAAGAGTTGCAACTAGCTTCTTGGGGGGGTTGGCTAGAAATCCAATTGAGGGTCAGGAGTGTTCCCTTGATTCGTGCGCAACCAGATATCTAGGTTCAGAGACTTGGGTTATGCTAATATTTCTATTAATGCACTTTCAATACCTAAATAGTATGTTGTGTTTACCTAGCGTGTCCATGCATTTTCTTACATTTTTGAAATTGTTAGTCCTAAACTAAGCGATCATGCGTGGTTGGTCATTTTCATGCTATTCTATTGCTAAATAAAATGAAAAGGAAACACCCAATTGAATTGAAAATTGCAAAGCAGTAAGTTAAAAATTAAGGAAAGTTGTAAATAGATCATGCAATCCTATAAAATATAAAATGATTGTATGCATGGGGAGGTACATGTGATGTTTCAAATAAATCTTTTGAAATCATCCACAAAATTTTGAGACAAAGTGCTGTTTCGACTATGAAAGACATTCAATTACCAAAGCTAGCTCGAGACTCACATAAATGCACTCACAAGCATCGTAGGCATTTTGAATACAATTTAAACCGTGACTTTTCACAATGTCAAATAGACTTTTAAAGAGGTTTGAAAATACTTAGGATTAAGGAACATCTAAGTTATGGAACACATTCAATTGCCAAGGCTAGCTCAAGGCTCGCATAAATGCACTCACAAGTGTCACAAGCATTTTGAATATGGTCCAAATCATGACTTTCCTTAAGCCAAATCGAGTTTTGGAAAAGAATTTCAAAATCATTCAAATGGCATGAAGAAATCACATGAGACTTATGATCAGATGCAATGGAAAGTTTGGATAATCATCTAATCCTAGGTCAACATACAAAATGTCATACAATTTAAATGACATCATGAAATAATTCAAGATTCCTAATAATATGCTTAGGAATCCTAAGTGTAATGAATACTTTTGTGACATAAATTTAATGTGCAAAATGATTTTCAAAATATATGACCTAAACATATATGCGAACCTTGTAACATGTGGTTTAATTGTCAAAAAGACATACAACCCATTTGGCAAAAAATTTTGAACCCCTATTCTCCAAATGCCAACCTTGTGAAGCTGAAAGCCCAAGACAGGTGAAGACTTGCCTTAGGCTTTCGGCTTTTTCGGCATGCCCACGCCCCGCATTATTCATATTTTTTTTCCGAAATTGTCCTCATGAATTTTTTGATTTTCCGGGTGTGTGCCCTTGTATAAGCATTGTTCATCTTCTCCAGGCATAGAGGGATGCCACGACCTAGGCAATCATCATCGGAGATTCGAGCAACCTCCATGAGTCGCAGATCTAGTGGCCAAATGCGCGCGGTCGCCAGCAACTGTCGCCTGCCGCACCGCGACCTCCCCACGAAGCTCGCTAGGGCTACACGATCCATCTAGTCGCAAGTCTAGTTGCGACTAGATCTGGTGCCGGAGGCTCGAGCGGCGACCAAATCTAGGTCGCGTGACCTTGCCGCCCTCGAATCGAGGTCACCAAATGTCAAGGCAGCGTCACGCAACCTCGCCGCCCCAGATCCGAGGTCGCCTAAGGTCGAGGTGGCATTGAGCGACCTCGATGCCCCAAATCCAAGGTTGCCGGAGGTCGCGACGACGTCACACAACCGCACCGCCCCGGATCTGGGGTCGCCGGGAGGTCACCGGCAGTCGCTGCCCTTGCCGGTCAATTTTTTTAAATTTTTCTTTTGCTAATTTATTTTATCACAAAGATCCTTTCTAAATGTAATTCCCCAAACGTCATTTTGTTCAAAGTACTTCACAAAGGGGCTTTCAAAGTACAATTTACCAAACACAGTTGCATTTTGCAAAACACCTTTAACTCAAAGGTATTTGCATATTCCCAACGACTTTCCCCAAAAGTGGTTCCCAAACGCACCCATAATTGCAAAATTTGGACTCTAAATGACTCAAACAAGCATGGTAAGATGCATATACAGTAAGCTTTCATTTTAGCATCAACTTCACAAAATAGGCATGATTTCAGTCATTTCAAGACATGCAAAAATCCTACGAAAAATCTTACATATAGAGCATTCAATGATGAATATTTCTTATTAAGAGCTCGAAACCTAAATATGACTGCATGAATCATAAAAAAAAATAGCAAATCAGAGATGCATATCTAAATTATATATTGCTTCAGCACATTTTCACCTTAATTCATGCAATTGACTCACTTGCCAACATCAAGACTTTGCAAAGCATGTAATAATTGAAGATATACACCATGTATTTTAATTTTCTTAAAGGATTGGATACCAAACAAACTCATTTATGGACTCAATTTAAGCAAATCACAATTCATAATAGTGTAGGAAGCTTGTCCTATGTTCAAAACTAGGCAATTTTGAACTAGTTAAAAAAATCCAAAAATTACCAAAAAATTGCAATATGTTCTCCACATAATTAAAAGCAACTTTTATGAAGGAAAATTCCTTCATAACTCAACACAGAAATCAATATAAAAATGAAAAAAATCAGGAATCAACATAGAGCAGATTGACCTAGGTTTAGATCTAAATGGTTTTGACCTAGCTAATCATATCTAAAAAATCCAAAAAAAAAAATACAGAAAATTCTTAAGACAATAGCAAACAACTTTCATAAGGAAAGTTTCTCTAGAAATCAACACAAGAAATTTTACAAAAAAAAAATAGAAGGCGAGAACAAGAACGAGTTGAAAACTAACCTCAACTACTGCGAGAATTGCTCATCTTTGGAGGTATTTTTGAAGGTCAAATGATGTTCGATTGGGGCAAGCAACGTATCAATTTGAAGCTAATGATGTGTACTATCAAAGTTTAGAATGACTCAAACTCAAATAAGGTCATTTCGAACCTCGTTTTGGCCAAAACAATAAGTCGGTTCATGGAGACAAAAATACAAGTTTAAGGCCAAATCAAGTTAATCATTCAAGATTAACAAGAATACTCAAACACAGAAAATTAACATCCAAATCCTTTGATTTAACATCTAAACATAGTATATTTTCCTAAAATTAAACCATAGCCCCAACTGGTTAATCCGATCTCGCTTCACGAGGTTTGAGATCGAGATTGTTACCTTTTGATGTGTTTTTGTCTATTTTGATTGCAATTGATCGAAACTTTCGCTGGAATTTCGATCAAACTCCAAGGATCAAATCTAGACAGCAATGATCAACTTCGAACCAATTAAATCGTCAGCTTGGATCAATACCAAACCGATCCACATGGATCGATTTGTATCACCAAGGGAGCTCAGTTTAATTGGAAGAGTTCCAAACAAAATGAAGCTAATCATCGACTTGCAGTGACTAGGATAGGAAGGTGTGGTCGCTCACTGAATCGGCAACCGGTGGTTCATCGGCATGAGATCGACGGTGGTAGACGGTTTGGTGTAGAGAGAAAAAAGAGACAAGCGGTTAGGCTAAAAACAGAGAGAAGAGGGAGAGCGAGAGAGATAGAGACAAAGACAGAGAGTTGGTAGAGTATAATTTCGTCCAAGTGAGGCCTACCCTAAAATGGAGGGAAAATTGGACTTATATATTGCCTTAAGTTAAGCAATTGTGATCGTCAATTCGATCCGACAATCAAAATTTTGATCCAACAGTCAATAATTGATTTTTAAGGCTCTAATATGATCTAGAGATGTCAATTAATTGATCTAGTGGATTTGATTTGCAAAAACCCAATCCAAAATTGAGAATTGCATCAAAATGTCCAATTATAGGTTAATTTGTAATTTGATGAAATTTGAGAATCAATCTATAATTTGGGAAATTTAAGGTGCAGAAGTGAAATTGACATTAAAAGGATCCCGAAACTGGTCATCGAAGGTTAGGAACCAGCCAACAAAGGGCAGAACTAGCCATTCCCGCCGACGATCAGTCAGATCGGTTCCGTTCGATTTGGTCGGTTTTTGACCAGTTTGGTCTGGTTCTTATCATTTCGCTAGGGATGATCGGTTCCCGATTCGGTTCGGTTCCAAGGTGGAACCGGGAATCGGATCAGGAGAATCAGTTCCCAATTTTGGGAACCATGGACTGGACCGTTGGTCTTAGGACCGAGAACCGGACCGGACCATTGGTTCCGGTCCGGTCCGGTCCAGTCCAAAAGAATTGGCACTTTCTTTTTTCACTAACAAATTACCATTCACTAAAGAATAATCATGCTTCGGACTAATCAATCAAATTCGGTTTCCGAGCAATCTAATAAAACTACTCTCACATGTTTCCACGTGCAAAATATTCAAACTTCACTTGTGTGAATATCAATCATAGTTTATGTGTTTCATGCTTAATTTTAAGCATAAAACCCATGAACAACGTGATTAAAGGTTGTGCTTGGCTTAGGTTTTATAGACAATCTCTCTTATATACTTTGAATGTTTAGTCGATATGAGACTTTTTAAGGCTTGAAGTGCCTTGTCGTTTGCAAGTGAGGGGAGCAAGAGAGAGAGAGTGAACATGGGGAGAGTTTTTTCTATAAATAAAGAGTAACAACACGAGTTTTGGTGATCTCTTGGCCACATAAGAGGTTGTTACCTAAATCGCAATTTCGATTGCAATAAGTTTCATATATAATATTCATATATTATATGTGTTTATATATTATATGAATATAAATTATATATAAAAAAAATTGGTCGATCCGATCGGTGCGGTCGGTCCGATTCCCACCTTGGGCGGGAACCGGACCAACCGGCCGCCGGTTCCAAGATTAGGAACCGGGAATCGAACCACCAACCGTGGGAACTGCCCAAAACCGGCCGGTCCGGTCCCGGTTCGGGCGGTTTCCGTTGCACACCCCTACATTTCGCCCACTTGGGACTCCTATGAGTCCAAAATTTATGCAATTTGGTCTCTAAAAGACCAAATTAGAAAGGAATTATATCATTTTTAAGAAGAAATTGATCAATTAAAATACAGTTAAGCTAATCAAACCCTATGAATGTGATCTATGGGTCTTTTATTGACCTAATTGAATGATTATCATGAAAAATAACAAGTCAAAACTATGGGTGCTTTGAACTGGACTTAAAGGGCTAAAATGGTAAATTTCGTAATTCAATGGGCAAAATTGCAAGTTAACTAAAATTGAATTCAATTGATATCACAATTGTCCTATCTAATAAACTACTCTTGTGTAAGATCACTTATTGCATTCAAATTGACCTTGAATTGAAGAGCCCGAGCTTATGTCAAAAATAGATTTAGGCCTAATGTTAAAATTGGACATAAATTTATGAAATTAGTTAAGTGAAATTTTTTTGAGCTAGATAAAATCTTAAAATATTACTTTTTTTTACCTAATAATTTTTTCCAATTTTTTCCAGGCACGGTACCGTTAGATTTTCACAAGCAGAAGATGAAGGCAAAAAAAAAAAGATAAAAGAAAAGGAGATATTGCGCACCTAATCAGTAATTCATGGTTGCAATTGTGCACGATTATCTCTCTCCTCTCTCGCAGCTCCAACTAAGAAATCTATGTATTTCTCGTGACTAAAGCATTGAACAAATTTAGTTGGATTAGAGGGGATAATTAATGGGATCTTGACTTATCAGCGCAAAATTACTCTCATGAGATTCTGTGAATTATTATGATGTAGTAGGAGGAGATAATTGTACTTCATGGCAAAATAAGATGTGCATTGGACATGTATTCGTCGTAGGCTAGGGGTTTATGTTTCCATGGGGCAAAATAACTGAGAAACGACCCCTGAGGGTTAACAACCGTCGGATCCATTTATTTTTGCTCGTTCCCTTAACGGCGTGAGCGGGCGTGTTGTAACCTGTACAACATATATTCATTTGAATGTCTGGCTTCTCGTGAAGTTGGCTTGTCTAAAGGTGTGGCGTCACTCATTTTATGAGTCGGGTGTGTCATACGACACCGTTTAAGCATTGCTATTGATGTCCAGCAAATTTGTTTTTTCTTTTTTTCATAATTTTTCTTAATATGAGTGGCTTTTTAAAAAAATAAAAATAAAAAATCGACAGCCTTTGCTTTAACGGGGTTTTTTTCTTACTGCTAGTGTTGTGCTCGTGAGCTAAATGAAACCCAAAAAAGAAAAATAATAATAACTACGAATTATTGTGGGTGGGGTCCGCTCCTTTCTATGAATCAAATAATTTTCCCTCTTCGTTTCAAGTTCCAACCAGCTCAGCTCCAAGCTCCAGAAACCCAGAAGCCGAGCTCACTTACCTGCTCCGTTTCAGAGACATATCAGGACGGGACGGCGTGGCGTTTGAGTGCCCGCGGTCCTGGACGAAGTTCCCGGTTCTTCTTCCAGCTCACAAGCCCAAGGTTCAGCTCCGTTTAGCAAGACGCCTGTCTGTTTTTCCCAGTTCTTTACTTTCCTCCGATCTGTGAATCTTGATTTCCTCGAGGAACCGAGATTATGTTAGAAAGGGCCCATCTGAAAGAGTTCCATTGAAACTTCTAGGAAAAAGATTAGGAAAAGTAAAAGGGCTCGGGCCTGGGAAAAGACTGGGCGTCGTCTTCTTGTACAAGAGTGTGACTCGGGAAAGAAAGACAGGTGGCTGGTCTAGAGATTGGAGGGCTATTCTCAGACGATGCGCCAGAGAACGAACTGATCACTTCAAAGTTTCGAGACTACAAAAGAAAAGAAAGATTCAGAGAACTATGCAGTGAAAAAAATTTGGTGGGTATCTGGGAAAAGGTGATGCTGGATTGTGGTTTGTTTTTGGTGCCATGTAAATGCTGCAAAATTCCTTATCGAGTGAAATGAATTTGCATTTCACCTATCGCGTATATTGTTTCATGACGTAGCTCAATAGGAACAGACAAACCTGCAGTCCTGAGATGAAGATCATTCCCAGCGTAAACATGAATGTAATTGAAAAGGTTGCCCAAAACTCTTGATAGATTCAGATCTGATGTTTGAGTGCCCTGAGATTGAATAATTGTTGACGCTTTGAGTTTCACTATATGAAGTTTCTCCTTAGGGCTTTTTCATGAATTTGCTCTATCTAAATGAAGTAGCTTGACTGATCCATGGGTGTGTGAATAGCAAATCAATGGAACAACAGTTCCGGACTCAACTCAAGTGCTCCACCTGTGCCGAGTTGCAGAGAATCTTGAGTTCAATTTTGATCTTCCCCCCCAATGCCTGCCTAGTTCAAGGAACCAAAGACGAAAGAAAACCACCTTAATCCTTCTGTAGCATGAACCACTCCTGAAGCTTCATTGAGTGATTTGGTGCAAGATTTGCTTTTGTTCATTTCTTCTGCCTTCTGTATCTCAAATCTAAATGAACATTGTAACAAAGAAACAAAAAACTAGATATGTCTGCTCTCTTGTGAGTTTCTTTCTTCAGCAATGAAAATGTTGGTGTGCTGCCTTAACCTAGAAGACTTTGCTGTGAAGAAGACACCGAAGAAGCCTGTCTCATCTCGAACTGCGAATATTGATATTGTAAAGGCTGAGAGCAAGTGACAGATCCAGAATCGATATGCTAAATGTCAGAACTCGTCACAATGTTCTGATCATTAGTGATGGAGAAGAGAGAAGGAAACCTAGATCTAAGAGGAGAGATGGTGCAGCAAACACCGGGCAGGAAGTGAAATTCACATCCATTCACCAATTTGGGATTTGATCCACCATCTAAAAGAATGCCATCCCCTCCTGATATGTCTCGACTCTTCCTGGTATGCCATTGGTTTTTCCACCAATAACAAGGAACGGAGCCGTATTCGGCGCTAGTCAGGCTTAGTCAAAGAGAATTTCTGTACTCAGAGAAACTGTAAAGCCATCTACCTTGAATAGCTTTATAGTGAAGTGTCAATTCTCAAAAACGGAGAATTCTTTCGTTTTTGTAAAATATGGGTTTTGACCCAGTCAAAAATAAAAAGGAGAAAGAAGGAGAGAGATCGAGAGTCTTCGGGAGAGAGAGAGAGAGAAGGAAAGAAAAAAAAGAAAAAAAAAGGGGGGAAAAGGAGGAGATGAAAGGAAAAGAGAGAGACGGTTGTGTGCATATTCATCGTGGGAGTCTCGCCAAGCCATATAACGCAATGCCCGGTAAGCGCTCATGCCGCCCATTTGTTCAATCGGAGTAATTTCGGACCTAGGGCTTGAAATTCGGAGTTTTGGAAACATCGAGCGGCGAAGTATGATTTTTGAGTCGTTGAGCTGCATATTTTTGTAAAAATGATAGCTTGGGATGTTGTGGAGCTATGGGATTTTACGGATCATGATTTGAGCTCACGATTTGCCCGAAACAAAAATTTGAAGTTTATCGCGCGATGAACAGTGCACGACCAGAACTTCAGGGCTATATTTTGTTGATTTTCAGCTTGATTTTGGGTTGGCTAAATTGAGGTTCTTATAGTATGTTGGATGGTTTTCCATTGATTATAAGTACACTTTAAATGGAGTTCGGTGGAGAAAATTATGGCATGATGAAGTTTCGTGCTCGCACTTCGCGCTAAGGACGGCTTTGAGTAATTGTTTTGGTTGAGTGATTTATTAGTGCGTAGGTGTCGTTTTATCGATGAATAAACATAATTTAGTCAAGTCGTTAGTTGGAGAGTGGCGTATTATCGGTTTTACTATCGTTTTCGATTTATTAATAGGAATACATGTGCATTGGCTCAAGGAAGCATATATGTTGATTTTTCAACTTTCCCAGATAAGTGGTGCTATATTTTCTAAGAATTTATAAGCTCATGTCTTCAAAATGATAAAGATTTGATATTTTATGAGTTATAAATGAGCATGCTTATTGCATAAAAGTTGGATTGGGCATTTATTAAGTTTTGATATTTGAAAATAGTGTGAGAACTTTTTATGAATATATATTTTGTTTGATAAACAAAGTTGAGACATAATACATGTTTTGGGTTTGTGAAACCATTTCACAAAAAAAAAAAAATCGACTTTGAAATGATTTATGGAAAGTTATATAGATATTGATTTGTGATAAGCTTTTTGAAATGTATTTGATTTGAAATTGATTTATGATATGGGTCTTGAAATTATTTGAGAATATTTTATAAAAAGTATTTATGGAGGATAAGTTGAGTTGCGAATCTTTTCGTGATATATAAAATGTTTTATGGATTTGGTTAGAGAATTATGGATGGTGTTGTTCTGGATTAATGTGGATGCTCAATATCGCTATGAGCCCAGCAAGCGGCTTATGAGTATGCACATACTATTCTAGGATATTCTTGTTGGCCAAACCACTGGCTAATAATAGATGGAAACATTGCCAAGAGGGAATCTTGGTCGCCTCTTTACCAGGTGTTGTATCGTAATCATGGTTTAATATTGAGCAAAGGATTGATCAATGGAGTGAACCATTGACATGTGATATGAGTTGGCTCGATGGAATAGACCATCGACGTGTAATTTCATTAGATTATCGATGTGTGATTTGATGAAATTAATCAATGGAATATACCATTAATACATATTTTATGAGATTGACCAATGGATTAGATCATTGGCATTTGCCTATTATTATCTTGAATATTTTTGCATTGAACATATTGTGTTAAAATAAAAAATTGTTATATTTTGGCTTTGAAGGTTTGTTAAAATTTTTGCATTTGGTGTGGTATGAGATTAATCAATAGAATGAACCATTGGCATGTGAATTAATGAAATTGATCAGTAGATTAGACCATTAATGTTTATTTCAATGTTATTATGAAATGATTATTTTTGCTATAAATATAACTATGTTGAAGTGTATGTAACTTATTTTTATTACAGTATGTTTGTTATATCCTAGATTTGGGTTAAAAGAGTTGCGGTTTGGTTTTATAAATATGCATAGTGGGTGCTCGATCCGCTTAGAAGAAATGTGTGGTTGCTCACCCCCTATTTTCTAATCTTTTTCAAGTTCCTCAACTAACGATGAGTAGGTACGAGAGCGATATACATATGGGGACTTTTAAGAGTTGGATTTTGAGAGCTTTGACGCTGTGTCTTTTGAGTGGAATGACAGCCATGTCATCCCCCATTCTTGATGATTTTAGGTGTGACACTTTTAATCTTGCATGATCTTAGAATCAGATATGAAGACCTTATATTTTATAGTTGGTATCAGGATTTTCCAAAGAGCTAGCTGGTTTAACAAATATCCACTTTGATTGTCATCCTCCCCTTACCTCTGTTCTGACATTGATTGCTTAAGCCTAATTTACTTCATCTGCAGATGTATTCTGTGGCAATCTCCAGCTAACAAGATGCTCGTGCTATCCATGGCAGTCACTCTTGCTGCATCCTCACTGGAGAGATCAAGCTCCATTCCAACTCATTTACACAACTCTCTCCTCTCCTCTTATCCTCTTTGCTCTGAAATAATTGTAATACTCCTCTTTCACAACATTCACAGGGAGCCTATGAAATTCATTGGCTAGTTGATAAGTTGACTACCTCTTATCATTTTAGTGGCCCATCATCTGATTGGATTCTTCTTTTACATTCATCTTTGGCAACAAATGACCAAAAGAAAGCTTTTCCACGGGCTCCTGCAAATATACACAAGGCGTGCTTCTGTTATAATTTCCCCAATTCCCAAGTTTACACACTCTTTAGACTGGTGCACCTTGATTCTGAGCAAAAAATCACTTTTCTTGTTTTTTGAATGGGCGATACACTTGATAATGGCTTGTGCAACAACAGATATAAATGGCTTGTTCAAGACAATTTATTATTGACCCTTATCCAATCAGCTTGGTAGTACAATAGGCCACGCCGATCGCGAAATACCCTCCGAGCAGCACCCTACTTACAGACTTGACCGGAGGCAAATTATTAAGCATTGCACTCAGTGCGCCAAAGCTGACCAAGGCTATGCTACTCACCACCATGACCTCCAACCGCCTCAACTGGCGATCCCTAATAAATGCAGCTCCTAGAAGCGGCACCACGGACCTATGGCAGAGGACAGCACGGATGTCCCTGCTACCTGCCATGGCCTTGGAAGGTTCTCTCTTGCAGTCCTCTCCTCAGCTCGTGTGTCATGCCCCGATCCTCAGGCTCGCGCACATCCCTTACTTATGGTCAATTTTAAAATGCGATATCCCCAGGACTACATATTGCCGACCCTTTCATTTTTAATAGCACATACAGAAGCAGTTATAAAAATCCCCAGACAATAAAGCAATGGGACATACAAGTAGGACTAGAAACCTGAACCTGAAAACCACACTCTTATGTGCATATACAAGCCCTACTAAAACGATTGGTTTCTACTCAAATTGATTCTATAGCAAACGTCATTAGGATCCTACTCTGGATCATCCTCGGGATTCTCCTTCAGATACTCCTCTTCTTTCTTTCTCTTCAGGTTCTTCATCAGGATCCTGAAATGTTTTCCCCAAACCGGGATGAGACTACGTCTCAATAAGTTCTACCACACTAAGACCTGATTAGTAAACTAATACATCTTAGGGTTGCCTATGCACAACATGAGTCAGAGGGCTTACCTTAGCCTCAGATTCCATGTGCATATTAGCACAGATCAAATAGGTACCCAAGCAATCACATCATAGATCAAAACATCGATCTAATCGACCTAGTCGATTACACGCCAACAAGACCACTCACGGTCATTTCCATTCAATCAATCAATTCACAACATCAAATCAAGGCAATGATCAATCACACTAAATCACACTTAGATCGAATCATCGATCAATCGACCTAGTCGATTACAAGTCAATCGAATCATTTCTAGGTCATTCACTCAATCCCATATAACCTCCAATAGTACACATAGTCACAGAGCTCCATCAATGCTCTCGGGCGTCGATTTCGCCAAGATGACATAAGTATTAGACGGTCTACGTGCATTCTTTAAGGCACCATTTTCGCACAATGATATTCCTCATCACCGAACCACACCCGTCATAGGTCACAAATCATTGATAGTCTACGTGCGTTATTTGAGGCGCCGTTTTCGCACAATGATGTTCTTCATCACTGAACCACGCCTGTCACGATTCATAGGCAGTCTACATGCGTTCTTTAAGGCGCCGTTTTTGCACAGTGATCTCCCTAATTATCGAACCATGCCTTCCATAAGTCATAGACAGTCTACATGCGTTCTTTAAGGTGCCGTTTTCGCACAGTGATGTACTTTATCACCGAACCACGCATGTCTATACTTCGTACTTGATCAATCTCAGCCAATAGAATTCTCAGTTAGCTCTCACCACTTTCTCCACTTACAGCTCAACAAGGCATACAAATGCTAACTAGCCATACTCGGCCATTTACCAATCAATAATTCAATTTCACTCAATTTCAATCAATTTAGGGTAAATCCCTAAAATATCACAATTTATTTAATTTCATACAACGTAGAGCTCAAATAAATAAACGGACTTTACCACGGTCATCAACATAATATTCCAGTCATGACCATCCCGGTTGAATTTTCGGGAAATAAATAATTAAATAATTAATTTCAAAAATTAAATAAATAAATACAATAAATGGATTGCGCTACGATCATCAGCATAAAATCCCGGTCACTAGCCATCCCGTGGAGATAACGACATAACAGAATCCACTACAATTGTACAGAATGGCGCCCACAATGGGAGTCAATGTTGCAACTGCTCCGTTCAAGAAACACACCATGGCATGAAAGTCGCACTTAAGACATGAGAAAATGAAGATAAGGAGTACACTAGCCCCCGCATTTCCAACAGAGTGGAAAGCATTGAAGTTCGTAACATCAGAAACTAGAGAAGGTAGAACTCCATGAGAAACTAGAGAAGTTTTCTTTGCAGTTCTTTTGTTATTGTTGACTGAATCCTCAGCTTTCTTTCCTTAGCAAAAAAAGACGGTTGATTGAAATAAGGGATGCAGCCACATTTGGGCTGGAATCGCCAAATGGAGACATATTTTGGAAATCCAAGCTTTTAAATATCTCAACCAAATAATCTATCTTTGACTCTGTTTTACTAACTATCGTTTATGATGGAATCGGCTACATGCTTCCATTGCTAACTAAAAAGAAGTTTTTAATTGTTTCGAGAATTTTCTGCAACTTGATTAAGTAGTAGACCGCGTCTACTTGCTAATTGCACATTCAATTTATCTAATTCGCATCACAATTGACTAATAAACACTAATCCATACTAATCTAACCACCTAAACCTAATCAATTAAAACTACACAACCCTTAAGCATAATTAGCCAACTAATCAGGGATTAGTGAGATTACTCACCGGAATCGCGCGCAAAATGTATCAATCCGATGGGGACGACACGAGGAACGATTCTTCCCAAAGCACGGCTCGGGTTCGGGGCCCGGAAACGGCCCAAAACGAGCCTTGAACAGGGCTGGAAATCCATTTTTCCAGCTACTATTCTTGGCTGGACGAAGCTCATCTGGCGGCTAGGGCAACGAGGGGAGGCCGGCGGAGGGCGAGAGGGACGCCGGGGAGGTCGGGACAGTGGCGAGCGGCGGCTAGAGGCGGCTGGATGGTCGGAACAGGGGCTGAGTAGAGGCAGAACAAGGTTGGGCGGCACACGGCAGGGACGGCAAGGCGCAAAGAGGTGGTGGGGGAGCGCACGGCGAGCGGCGGACGCACGAGTGCGGGCGACGGGACGGGCGGCGACGATGGCTAGCTTCAACGAGCTGCAGCCGTGCGGCTTCTTCTTCTACTTCTGGTTCGGTTCAACAGCAAAAGGGAGAGAGAGAATGTCAAGAGAGAAGGAGAGAAGAGAGAGAGAAGAAAGAGAGAAAAGGGGTTTTGACTGGTCAAAGAGGGAAAAGAAAGAGATAGTAGGCGTGGGGAGGAGGAATCGCACAAGGGGAAGGGGAGAGGAGAGAGAAGAGAGAGAAAAAGAGAGAAAAGGGAGAGAGAGAAAAATAAAATAAAAATAACACGGTTATTCTTATTTTCTTTTCTTTTCTCTTTCCCTTCTCATTTTCTTTTGGTCTTCAATTTTCCTCCGATAATTTCTTTATTGAAATTTCAGACTCGTCAATAATTTGATGGACAATGAGACAGGGTCCTAAAAATGAATTGTGACACGCTCGAATATTCGATTCCCGAAACCAAATTAAATTTCATGGTTAGAATCAATCAAATGCGAATTAGTCTGATCCAACCAATTGAGTAGCTTTCAGGGATTTTACTACAGATACATCCATTAATGGCTTCACCCAATAGATTAGTTAACTCATGAGTAATTAGCTCAGAGAAAAAGAACCATAAGCACGTCGACGAAATGCCCATTTCACTTCATTGAAAACAATGTCAAATTTCAAGATGTCACAATAGTGGAATATCAATGGGCCCAAACTTTAACATCTCTATGCATTTAATCATAACAGTCATTAGTAATTATGCATTTTAGTCATATTTATTGAAAAATATAGAAATTGTGTAATGGAAAGAAAATAATTTTTTCCTCTATAAACTTTATGCAATTAGGGTCTTTATATTTGCTAAAATTTTATTGTACTCTTATATTCTTTTATGTTTAAGAACATCATGTAATATGCCTAATTAACCTTTAATATTATTTATTCAACGAATATGAGCTACGATGTTAAGTTGCGCTTTATATGTAAAATAGATACGCGTATTTCTAAAAATTTACATTATTAGTAAAAGTCGCAATTCTTAAAATTTAAATAATTTAGCACTCCCTTTATGAGTAGATTGGATTCCGTATAAGAATAAATCCTTGAATTATATAGTAGAGAAGACAAATAGAGATCTAAAAGGATTTGAACTCAACATGTCGTGTTCTCATATCATGGAGGATTGTGTAAAATTGGTGCCAACCATTCAAAAAGTTTAATTTATTTGATGAAAACATGGTTATTAATATTTAAAAACTTTAGTATATATTGCCATATCCCTCAGACAACACGAGGCATAAACACAATGACAACTAGACTATAAGTAAAAAAAGAAGTATCGTGCATGTCCAAAAATCTTCTTTCTTGTTTATAACCCAAAAAAGAGTCCTCAGGTAAGGGATTCCTTTGACAGTTGAAATGATCATCAAAAAAGGCAAACGCATTTCAGTTAATTTTGTCTATCTGTCCGATTTGTAGCAGAATTGTACCCAAAAAGCGAAGGACTTTTCCCATTAAATCTTGTTTGATAGTGCCAAATTCACCCAATGACTCCATATTAATTCCTATTTTTTGTTGTTTTCTCTTGTCAGCCAAACGATTTAGATCATCCCTCCTAGTAGACGAAGAAGTCTTCTTTATCAAAGACAGTAAGGCTAGAAATGGATTGAAATTATCTTGACTGTGGATGAGTTAAGGAGTGGTGAGTTGTATATCATGTCATAATGACGAAACTAACCATATTCTCTATTCAAATTTCCAAAAAAAAAAAATGTTTACAAACCATATTATAGACTAAGGTAGGACACTTTACATGAATCAATTTTTTATATATGTTTAGAATTTCACAGACCACATGAATTAAAACTTGAAAATAACATAAGTTTGTGAGGAATCATGTTGAATGGAAGCTTGAAATTACAATTTAAGATCACAGAATAATTAAAATAAAAAAATAGGTTCATCATGCAAATTCATGTTTTTACCTCAGTCACCATCATCGGTGAAATTCTCATAAAAGCGTCTTCAGTAAAAGGACATGCTATGGGGTCTACCTTCCAGAGGCACACCAAAATTGACGCCCTTTCCATGGAATTTTAAACGAGACTGTTTGGAATTTGACAGACATGGAGACGGCTTTTATAAAGTCCCTTTGTCGATAGATTCCTACTTTAATTCTCCGATAAGAGTTGTAGGGTAAAGTTCTATGATGACAGTACCATTTTTGCCATATTATATTCGGCGAAGAAAACTTTAACTCTTTTGCTATATCTACCAAGAAAGTTGAGAAACCAAAATTAATCAAACTATCTTCTTTATCTAGAATCCTACTTTACTATTGTCTTTATTTCATTTCGAGTTAAGTTAGCTTTGTTACACACGACCAAATTGAATCCTTAGTATAAGTCTCTTTTCAAGTTTCAAATCAGCTTGAAAATTTTTACAATTGATTGTAACATCACAACATGAATTGCGTGCCTAATAAAAGCGAACTTCGGATTCGGGATCGGCCAATCATTAAAACCCATAGGCCTTCAAATCGGGGAGACATCAGTTGGCCCCGCAAGTCGTTGCTTGGCTTTTCAGATCAAGGTCAACCTCATGTCGCATGGCGTTCGGAACATAGAGATATGAGTCGATTGTGCAACTCGTTGCGTGGCCTTTTCGGTCTAGATCATCGTCAATTGCATCTAATGCTTTGGACAAGGAACAGCACTGAATATATCTTTGTTTTAACCTGAATAAACAAAAACAAAGTTGCTTTTCCTTAGAGAGTTAAAATCAATAGCAATAGTGATCGATTTTTCACTTTTAACTTTTTCAGCTGTTATTTTGTTTAAATCAGGAATCCAGTATGGTAACAATGTGGTGTTTGTCTCATTTATTGCACATTCCATAATGACCACACAGTAAAGTCAATTTAGTAAGTGACCATCAAATTTAAGGATATCTTGTGCCTACCAACAACATCCACTCTATAAAGTGACTGTCGAATTTCACCTACATTATAGTTAATGCTTCAATACTATTATGTGTGTGTGTGTGTTTTAACATAGATTAAATTTGATTGGAGACAAATTCATCTTTTGGAATATATCAAAGTTTCATGCTATATGCTATGTTCGATTTCTCAAAACAATGTATAACTTTAAATTCAAGAAAAGCAAGAAATAGCGTGAATAATGGCAAGAGTTAATGGGAGATAATAGGAATAATCAGTTCCAGGTCTGGTTCTATCTCACTCAGGAATCATGAATCAAACTTGGAGGACCAGTTTATAGTTTTTGGAATTGAGAATCGGACCACGTAGTTGCGAAGCTGATCCAATTTAGTCCCCAGGTGATCTAGTGAAACCGACGGAGAGAGGATTTTTTTTTTTTTTTTGGGGTGTAAAATGTATATGCTCTCCGAAATTCCTCATCCAACTAAAGGAAACAGATGCTTATATATGGGGAGAGAAAAACTAGAGAGAGAGTGGATTCTGTTATGGCGTTATCTCCACGTGCGTTGATTCCCTTCAATTTGCTTCGCTAACGCACTATTTTTTTCTTTACAATTGCAGATGTGAAGAGGGGGGATTGGGGAGAGAGAGTTTTCTTTTTCAGTGGCATGGGCTTTCCTTTTGTTCTAACCATTTACTCTTCCCAGCCTCACTTTATTTCTCTTCCAAGTAGGCTATTATTCTTGTTGGGCTCATTCGGGCTTTGAACTAAATGAGGACTTTCAATATTGGTCCGATTTCCACCCTGAAATCGGAAATCGGATTACTCATCACTGGTTTCAATTTAATGGAACCAGGAATTGGACTAGCGTCTTTGGAAGCCATTTAAAACTGATCGGTCCAATCTAGTTCGAGCAGTTCCGTTACGCATCCCCGGTGGATAAAGTACTAAGAAGAAGAAGATTTAAGATCAATATGCCACCACAATATATTGGCACTTCTCTCAGCCGTCAAAATAGGACTGACTGAATTGAAAGTCTTGATATTAGCTTAGCTTTTTGATCCACGAGATCACCTTGACTTGTAAACATAGAGATTACTTGCTTCACTAAAAATCGAGGTTGGGATACCTAGAGTGCCATAACTTGGCACGGAAGGATACTTAAGTGCCATAACTTTAAAATTGTACACTTAAGTGCCAATATCGGAGTAAAATGGAACACTTAAGTGCCACTCCGGCGAAAATCCAGCCAAATGGCTGACGTGACCATTTTTCGGCGAGTTTGATCCAAAACGGCATCGTTTTGCACGACGTGGTGGAGAAAATGCAAAAACGACACCGTTTCGTGTCTACGTGTAAATAATAATATAAAAATTAATTAAATTTTATTTAAAATTAATTTTATTTAAAATATTCAAAAAATTAAAAAAATAAGAAATTTTAAAAATTTTAAAAAATTTTAAAAAAATAAGAAAAATTTTAAAATTTTAAAAAATTAAGAAAAATTTTAAAATTTTAAAAAATTAAGAAAATTAAGAAAAAGGGGGGTTCGAACGGGGTGGGGAGGGCCGAGCCCTCACCACCGTCGCCCCTGCCGTCGCCAGGAAGGGCGAGCGACGAAGGGGGCAGGGTCGGTCGGGGTCGCCGGCCCCCAACTGACCAACAGCAAGGGTTGCACCTCCCCACCGTCTCCGGGAAGGGCCAGTGATGGAGGGGGGAAGGTCGGCCGAGGTCGCCGGCCCCCGGCCAACCGACGGTGGTGAGGATGACGTCAAGTCATCATTCCCCTTATGCCCTAGGCGACACACGTGCTGCAATGGCCGAGACAAAGGGTTTCGAGAAATCGAAGAAGCTATACAAGGGTTTTGTGGAGCACGCTCATTTTTTTAAAAAAAATTTTAAATTTTCTTAATTTTTTAAAATTTTTAAAATTTTTAAAATTTTCTTAATTTTTTAAAATTTTTAAAATTTTTAAAATTTTCTTAATTTTTTAAATTTTTCTTAATTTTTTAAATTTTTTGAATATTTTAAATAAAATTAATTTTAAATCTAATTTAATTAATTTTTATATTATTATTTACACGTAGACACGAAACGACGTCGTTTTTGCATTTTCTCCGCCACGTCAGCATGCAAAACGACGTCGTTTTGGACCAAACTTGTTGAAAAGTCGCCACATCAGCCATTTGGCCGGATTTTCACTGGAGTGGCACTTAAGCGTCCCATTTAACTTCAAAACTGGCACTCAAGTGTACCATTTTAAAGTTATGGCACTTAAGTGTCCCTCCGTGCCAAGTTATGGCACTTGGGCATTTCTTTTGCCCCAAAAATCAGGATATCACATTAGCAAAGATTTATTCCTATTCTTCAAATAACAATATGCCTTAAGAACGATGATCTTTCCAAGAGCATGATAGGAGAAAATGAGGGTTTTTCGGAAGTTCACCGCCATTTTATTAAAGCTCTTCATCGCCTTTCATAACTAAAGGCAACGGCATTACATGAATTGCGTAAGGCCTTAAATGGCCGACACATATGACCAATTTTCAAAAATACATCTTAGGAATAGAATGCCTTATACAAGATGGACAGTTCTAAAGTGACGGTAGCACAATAAACTAGAAAAAAATTTTGCATATAATTTCAAAGCATAAAGCTTGCCCATTGACAATCTCGCAAAATTCCTTCACTTATTGGCAGGTTCATAGTGCACCACTATACAAGGGTCCTCAAATGAATCATTGTATATATGATACGTGATATCTAGATGAAATATATGTCTATTCAAAGTCTCAAGTGTGACGGCCTAATTTTTTATTATGTTTTCAATTGAATGAGTTGGACTTTTCATCGACGAGTCTATAGTTTTTTCTCTGAGCTAATCACTCACGAGATAACTAATTTATCTGGTGAAGCCATTAAGGAATCTAAATGCGACAGACTTGAGAATTCGACTAGAAATCGGCTGCTCGACCGTGCTAATCTGCAAGGATCAATACGGCACTATCAAAATCAATCAGAGATCGAAGATAGGTCGGTTCGACAGAGGCATGTGATTAAAGTGTGGGTGATTCCATCTGATTACAAAATTCTCATCGAACGGCACTAAACCGATTTTTTTATCATTTCCGTACCCTGTGCCCGATTTTTACGACAACCGAGAATCACCTATGCGTCAAAGATGTACAATGTGGCTCGAAAATGATCAACAATGGGTCAAATGTACTAAAAATTCCTAAAAGCTACTCAATAGGTTAGGTCACGCTAAAATCGCGTCCGGTTGAAATTAACCATGAAATTGAACCCGATTTCAGAAATTGAAAGTTTTTTCATATCATGATTTATTTTAGGAACGTCAACTCATCCTCTGAAGATTTTTTGGCAAACCCGAGTTTTTGGCTAAAATTCAAGTTTGGGAGTTTTTGGACTGGGAAATTAAGAGGACCGTTTTTGCGTGGATTTTTAGCATTCAAGTTGGTTCAATTGACGAGGAAAATTGAGGAATTGAGCGTAGGCACTTACCTTGGCATTGTGGCCCTTCAATTGGATTTTTGGAGAGAAATTGGATTGAAATTGGAGGGGAAATGTTCAAATTCGTATCTATGGGAGGTGCAACATTTGGACCACCTTGGGTGGCTTCTTAGAGAAGCTTTGGTGTGGAAAATGGCTGAGGATGACGCCATGGACTTTGGGGGTCATCCAATGAGTGTTTTGGGATATTTTAGAAGACTTATGAGGCATTTAGGCCCCCCTCCAACTACAACCATCTTCATCTTCTTCCTCAACTTCCTCAAACTTATGAGCCAGCACCGTCGCGCCTCCCTGCTCACGCGTCCGCCTCCTACTTGCGGTCCCACACACATTGTCCGCACCCTAGCTGCTGTCCAGCTCCTCCGTCGCCGTCTAGTAGTCCCCAACCCTACCTAGACTTGCCGTCACCACCTAGCCACCCGCCATGCCCCTTTCCACGCCAACCAAGCCTCGACCAACCCGTTTCAATAACCAAGTAGAACTGAAGCTTCAGCTTCAGGGCTGAGCCTTCGTGGGCCTTTTCCAGGCTCTTCTAGACCCGTTGGGTGTCACCCTAGGCTTGTGTCTCGCCCACCTTGGCGTCGTTGTCGCTATGAACTCACCGGCTTGCTAATCCGGTGAGTTTACTTGCTAAACCTTAATTATGAGGTTAATTATACTTAGTAGGTAATTAGATTAGCTTAAGTATGGTTTAGGTGGTTAGTTTAGTTTAATTAGTTATTTAGTTGGATAATTAGAATTGTTAGGTGGTTAGACTAAATTAGATAAGGGTTAATTACATTGTAGTGTTTAATTAGTATGGTGCATTATTTTTCTAGGCCCGTTTAGGTGGATAAATTAGGGTTTAAAGCTTAATTATGCATTTTTGTAATTAAATTGCATTTATTTAATGAATTGTGTAATTTATTTAATTATTTAATAATTTTCAAAAATTATACCGAGATAGCCGGTAGACGAAATTTCACGCCGATTGTCGTGGTGTGATTAGTTTATGCAATTGAATGATGAATTGTGAAAATGAGTTGTGATTGTGAATTTTGGGTTATTATTTCAAAATCGTCAAGTTTTGGTATTCAATCGAGAAAATACCAGGTGTCGGGTTTTTGACACTAAAAATATTTTTAAGTAATATATCAAATAGTGGGATTTTAAAAGGAAGGATATCAATTTTTATAACTCAAACTGACCGTGTACCCACACACGATCATTTTTGCCGTGTGTTTTTAATATGAAGAAAATGGGCCAAGTACATTATATTAATTGGGACATTTGAGTGCGAGGCACGATGTCTTGGCCGGGATTGGATGTGTACATGAATGATATGAGAACCCGTCACGAGCCTTTGGGTCCGAATGATGCTCCTTTGGGAATGCCCCAAGTCAACCGATGTCGGTCGCAATGGAGGCTGGACCGATGCTCCTATATGGAATGCCGTCTAGATGTAGACGTTGTCATGCTCGATGGTGCGAGACAATGCCCGGCTACACTGAAAAACCATTGACTGTTGAGTCAGCCGTGGCCGTTGGGTCGTAATCAATTGGGACACATGATTGATTGAGATTGATGCGCTTAATTATGGGACAAAATTGTGTTGCACGGAATGTGACGTATCATAATGATTTGACCTTATAATTGGAACCCATGTGATTGATTGAGATGTGACTAAAGCGTTCTAGTTGATGTGTGCATTTATTATATGCATCTGTTATATTAACTGTGCTGATGTGTAGGAAGGAACTGAGGCAATGTGAGTCTTCTATGATATGTGATTAAACTGCCTCTAGGCGTATTTCCTTCCTAATAGGGGTTTAGGGCGTGAACTTGCTGAGACATTGTCTCACCCCGTCATAGGCTTAATCTTTTTAGGTCCTTAAATGGAGCAACGTCAAGTACAATACAGGGTCCCGCAAACGATGGATTTTGTGCATACTTCCTTCCCTATTCTCGGGCCCACTCTGAGTTGGGAGCTAGTGGAATCTGTGGCATGGGTCGATGAGGATCGACCTCAATTGGTTCCTCATCGATACATAGCATGGTTTATTTCTTTCCCTTAGGGGGTCGGGAAGGTCCCTTTCAGGGTTTCGACGGACCTCTTGTTGGGACTGGGGAATGGGAGGCAGCGCACCCGATGGATCTTGACACCCCTAATGGTGTCATGATAGACCTGGAGCCCCCCAAGATGATGGATGAGAAGTCCAATGCCTAGATGGCTTAGTAACTCTTCTTTTTGGAGTTAGGCTTTTGTTTATATACTAATATTGTATATAAACCAATTTGTTTATGAAAGTGTGTTTTGTAAAAGTTGTTGTCCTGCTTCTCTATCCCATATTTGTATTGTATGGGGATTGTTTTATTATACGCTTCCGCATGTGTAATAAATTGAATGGGTTGGCGACGAATCCTGGGATGTCACAAAGTTTATCGACCACCGAGGGATATGCGCGCGCTCGAGGTTCGAGGCATAACATCACCGCCCGGAGTAGTATCAAAGCTAGTCAGTGTATGGAGTGATGAGGTGCAATGGGTTATGGGATAGTTAGTAGGAAATGCCTTTTTATTATGCTGATGAATATGGTTGATAGCTGATTGACAGCTTGTTTGTGAGGATCACTCAGTTTCTAATTCTATATGGAATTGGAAAGCAAGTTTTGTAAGGATCTTGTGTCATGAGTGATCAAGAGTAAAGGACGCCTAAAAAGAGGACCATAAGATCTGTGACTCGAGGTATGACATCAACAAGGGTTGGTACCTAAGGTAGTCAAGGTAGAGCACAGGCTCAAGCCAACGCAAGTGGATTAGCGTCACCATCGGTCGCTGTTGGTGTAGTAGCACCTGGCGATCCTAGAATCGAAGGGATCGTGCAAGCGCTAGAGATGCTAGGGAACATGGTAGGGCAACAGGACCAAAATCAAGCTATTGTCACCATCACTACAACCGTCGCTACTACAGCTGCCACTACTATCGCCAATGCTACTGTTGTTGCTGCTGCCACACCTGCTGAAGTTCCACCTGGGAACATGATTCTTGAGAGGCTAATGCATAAGCTCGTAGAGCAGTTTCTGAAGCTAAACCCACCGAGGTTCACTAGGGCAGGAGACCTCAAGGCTACAACACTCTAGGTTTAAGACTTAGAGAAGGCTTTTTCACTGCTGATGTGCATTGAGGAAGAGAAAGTTGTCCTAACAGTATATCAGCTGCAAGGTAACGCAAGTACTTGGTGGAGGGCCACCAAATATAGGGTAGTCCTAAAAGGCGTGGTTCCGGAGTGGCACACCTTCCTTGGAGCTTTCAATAGTAAAAATTTTTCTGACAGCACCAAAGAGCAGAAGATGGAGGAATTCGAGCGCCTCCATCAAGAGATGATAACGGTGGATCAGTATGAGGCCAAATTTGCAGAACTGTCATAGTACGCTCCTAGACTGGTGGAAGATCCGAAGGACAGAGCTAGGAGGTTTAAGAATGGCCTTCGATTGGAGTTAAAGAATCCCCTAGTGCCATTCAACTTGAAAGATTACAATGACCTTTATGAACAAGCTTAGTTGATAGAGAGGAATCTAAGTGAGCAAGCTGCTGCATCTAGGTCAAGGTTTAGTTCGAACAGAGATGGAAATAGGTTTGGGAAGAAACCTCTAACTTGAGGAAGGTATCTTGTTCCACCTAACAGGAAGGGTGGGATAGGAAAGTCAGCACTAAGCTTTAGTGGAGTCTGTCATTTCTGTGGGAAATGACATGGATCAGCCTTGTGCCATTTGAGGATGGGCGCTTGCTATGAGTGTGACCAGTAGTGCCACCAAGTCAGAGATTGTCCCCGCAAACCAATGGGATCGCAATAATTGCCGCCGCCGCCGATGGGTCAAAATAGAGGGTACGCACCACCGAATGCACCACAAGGTGGACTGAACAGATCTCTAGCTCAAGGCAAAGTGTACGCTGTCACGAGACGACAGGTTGAGGACTCACCTAATGTGATTACAAGTACTATTTTACTAAACGACCGTGCTGCTTACTTTTTATTTGACCCTAGTGCTATTCATTCGTTTATAGCTAAGCAATTTGTTAAGCTAGTAGGGTTGAGTCATGAATTGTTGGAGTCAGTGGTTAGCATATCTACACCATTAAAGTGTTACTTGTAGTAGGCTGTCCTAGTTGCAAATTGGTGATTGGTGAGGAGAGGGAAAGATAGACTTGATAGTCCTAGCCATGTATGATTTTGATGTAATAATTAGCATGGACTGGCTCACCAAGCAACGAGCTAAGATGGACTGCTATTATAAAGCAATTCAGTTTAACTCGTTAAGGGGTGAAAGTTTCAAGTTTATTGGGAGTCAATGAGGACCCTCGTTTACCTTAATCTTGTCACTTGAGGTAACTTATTCGTTAGACGGGGGTTGTCAATGTTACTTGGCAATTGTTGTGGATACGATAGTTGAGGAGCTGAAGATCAAGGATATTGTAGTGGTTCAAGAGTTTCCAGACATGTTTCAAAAGAATTGTCAGGCTTGCCACTAGAAAGGGACATTGAGTTCATGATTGAGTTGGCCCCTAGGATAGAACCAATCTCTAAGGCTCCTTACCGCATGGCATTGTCAAAACTGAAAGAATTGAAGGTGCAAATGTAGGAGTTGTTGGATAAAAGATTCATACGTCCCAATGCATCACCTTGGGGAGCACCAGTTCTATTCATGAAGAAGAAAGATGGTTCATTGCGTCTATGCATCAACTATCGGCAATTCAATCAAATGACGATCAAGAGCAAGTACCCGCTGCTGAGGATCGACGACTTGTTTGACCGATTGCAGGGAGCGTCGATATTTTCTAAGATCGACTTGAGGACAGGATATCATTAGCTAAGGATCAGAAACGAGGACATACCAAAGTCAGCATTTCGTACGTGATACAACCATTATGAGTTTACTGTAATACCGTTTAATTTGATAAACGCCCTAGTTGCTTTCATGGATCTAATGAACCGGGTGTTTAAAAAGTACCTAGATCAGTTTATGATTGTTTACATCAACGATATCCTGGTGTACTTGAGAAGTTCTGAGCAGCAAGAAAAAACATTTGAGGATAAAGCTCTAGACTTTGCGAAATTATGAATTGTATGCTAAGTTCAGCAGGTGCGAGTTTTGGTTAACTTGTGTGACGTTCCTAGATCATGTGATTTCAGGTGAAGGAATCTCTGTGAACCCGACCAAGATTGAAGCAGTGATCATCTGACCAAGACCAACAACAGTGATAGAGATTAGAAGTTTCTTAGGTTTGGCAGGTTATTAGAGAAGGTTCGTTGAAAGATTCTCAGCATTAGCTTCGCTTTTGACTCGACTACTAAAGAAGGAAGAGAAGTTCGTGTGGATAGATAGGTGTGAGTGTAGTTTCCAAGAACTTAAATAGAAGTTGACTACTGCACCAATGCCGACAATTCCATTTGGCCCTAGAGGATATGTTCGTGAAATTCTAAACACAAGTGCACGTATCGAACAAGTAATATAATGATGAGAAAAAGTATTGTCTCACGAAGATCGATGATTAATAAACTAATTAAATACTAAAATAAATTAATTCTAAAATTTATCTAACAAATCAAAATATAATTTAGAATAAATTAAAAACAAAACTTGAAGACTAAATGCAGTAAAATCAATTAGATAAATATGTTAGAGCATCTAATTTCACCATAACCACTAGATATGAATTTCAGATTGTTGTGAATACAAGAACGATATCAAACACGTGATAGCGGAATTTCCTAATCTATTTACTATCCTATTTCTAGGTATAGCAAACCTACTCAGCTTATTAGGCTGCGTTTGGTAACATTTCTGTTCTTTTTTTGTTCCAGGGAACAGAAACAAAAAAAAAAGTGTTTCTGTTCCAGAAACAGTTTTTGAACAAAAGAACGCGTTTGGTAAGTGTAAAAAAAAAACTGTTCTTGAAATAAATAAATAAAAACAGAAACACGTTTGGTAACTGCACTTAATTTTTGTTCCTAGAATAGAAAAAGAACAGAAACACGTTTGGTAAACTATACAAAATTTCTGTTTTTAATTTTTTTAAAAAAATGCTTTTTTCTAAATAAAGTTTAAACGAGATGAGAATTATCATTCTCATGAAATGCTCATTAATTTTATTTTGTTCATGGTGAGTGAAGGAAAATGTTTTCATACTTGGTAGAAAATTTAAAATGTAAAGTTAGAATCAATTTTTTTTTCAAGTGCTTTGTAGTAGGATCTATAGCCATAAAAAGCCCATCTGTTCCAAGACGAGATTGTTGAGTGATAGGAGACGGTTTTGATCGTTGAATGACCATGGTCATTACAACATTACTATCCTTTTTCTTTCTCTCCTTATGTTCTTGGAGTGCCCTCGTCAATGACATATTGCTTAGTGTATCTCCACTGATAAGGACAAAATCCCCATGTATCTTAAGAGGCAAAAGTGGCGTAGATCAGAGTCACTACATATTTGAAATACAGAAGAAGGAATTTACCAGTGGCAGCAATTAAAAAGGCTCCAAAATGATGAAAGAATCACAAAAAGGCTTATAGATTATAAAGCCAATTTACAAAAATCCCACCTTTCTATGGGAAAGTCTTCATCCATCTAAATGCAGTCAAAAACACAAATCTTAGGTTTCCACTTTCACTTTAAATAAGACTTCATCAACTCTCATATGGCAACAACACAAATCACGCAGCATCCTATAAAAGCACTCAGACATGCTGTAAATCACTGCAAGAAGTTCCAAGGAGAAGCAAACAACCGCCAAAGTTGCACATGCATGTTAGTACCCTTCATTTACTGATAAAATTTGGTTGTTTTCCCCTCAATACATGAATGAAAGATATCAATATGGGGACATGTTATTATTTGAATGCGAAAGAAATAGCACTCTTCAAAGTAAATGCAGTAAGAGGTGTGAACTGCTGCTTTGACTCTGAGAAGGGAGACTTTTATTGGATCAAGCAATGCACTTTTGTCTAGAAGTGCAGAAAAAAGAACTACAATTGAAAATGAAAAGGACAAACAGTGTAAAGAAAGTTGACCACATTACGCTCGTAAATCAATCAAAGAGCATCTCCTGCACTAATAGAATTGTGCGACTCAATTGTTGTGACTTTAAACTTTGGTTGCGCATACCACTGAGAATTCTCCAAGTAGCTTATCACTAGCTTGGCGTGAGCACAGCAGAATAAAAAAACTTCTTCAACACCAGTAGATTCAAGCCATGCTAGTGTATACTCTATCATTGGGAGATTTACCAATGGCAGCAGCACCTTCAATAACAAAAGGCTTAGTTACACCAAAAAATAAAAATGCACATAATTGATCTGATAATTTAGGAGCAATTTGAAGGATCCAACAAATAGAGCATTCCAGTAAGACAACCAAAAGGTAAACCCAGCTTAAAAATATACCAAAAGGACATGCTTCCACATGTCAGAATTGATGTTCAACTTTTTCAGGGATATCATTAATTCATGAACGGCGACAACAGGAAACAGCATCGAGCGGGTACAAGTATAAACAAAACGCAATCCACATAATAAACATCAACAGTTTAAGAACAATCGAATCCTCATTCGACCCTGCTGAACTAACTCTTTGGACATCCCAAGATACACCAATCTCCGCAACAACATATATCCTCTCCCTTCCCTAAACAACGCCCAGTAATTGCTCCGGCGAGCCATCGCTCGCGCTCGGAAAGGCCATCAATCACCTCCATTCCTTAACTGCCATAAGTTCGATCGGTCAGTAAATCATGTTTCTGAACTCATTCACAAGTAGCGAGCCAAAGACTTAGACAACACATTTCCGAGTGCGCTAGAGTTTCGCCAAAAATCAAGCAAGCGAAAACTCCGCCCCACATCATCACCAATCAATCTCCCCGCAATTCACCGCTCCAATCAATTCAGCACTATGCGGACGAACCGAAACTCAGCAGAATCTAACCGCGAAACCTCCCCTCCACGCGCAAACGAAGTGGAAAAAGAAGAGGGCGGAGGGGAAGAAGGAGAAGAACGAACGGCAGAGGTGGCGGCGGTACCTTGGGGCGCTCGAGGGTGATGGGGCGGAACCTGGTGGCGAAGCTGTCGGCCAGCAACACCGCCTGGAGCGGCACGCGCGCCAGGTCATCGGGATCGTCCGAGACCGCCCTGGCCGGGGCCTTCTTTGGCGCGCCCATGTCTTCCTTCTTCCTTGCGCCGCCGCCACCTCGATGAGAGAGAGAGTAGCAAGCTCGATGAGTGGGAGCTTTTTCCTGCTCTCGTGTTCGGTCCTCCGATGGTGTACCAAAAAAGAAAAATGTTCAGGTTCTCCAGTTAGCCCGAATGAGAACGGATCCGAGTGAAGCCCATTTTTAACCCGATCAGATCTGGGCGACGGCTCCCTTGGGGGTCGGCGTCGCTCGCTCGAGCTGCTCTGCCGAGCGACCACAGCAGCTCGAGCTCGGCAGAGCAGCTGCAGTGAGCGTTGCTCGCTTGAGGCTCGAGCGAGCGTCCAGCGGTGGTCGGCGAAGGTTACTGTCGCCGAAGCCCTCTTCGAACGGAGATGGAGGAGTAACAGCAATTACCTAGACTCGGAAGCTTCAGCCGGTTGACGGAGCACCACGTGTCGGTGCCGGAGAGTGAGCAGAGTGGGGAGGCGCCAAAGAGTCGCCGGAGGGGGGAGTCACCAGAGAGTCCGCCCGAGTGGGAGGCGCCGGAGAGGGGAGACGTCGGGGGAGAGCACGAACGAAGCTTCGCACGGGCACGAACGAGGGACCGGAAGTGTTCCCGTTTTGTTTCAATTTTGCTCTTTATTTTTGTTCTTTTTCAGTTTGCCAGAAGTGTTTCTGGAGATGAGAAACAACTTTTTGTTGTTTCTAATTTTTGTTTCAATTTTGTTCCGAAACGAAAAAACAAAAAAAGAACAGAAACGCAAACAAACGCGTTTCTGTTCTTTTTTTGTTCCCTGGAACAAAAAAACAGAAAATCTGTTTATAAACAGAAACAAGAAATGAAAACATGCAGGGCCTTAATCCACTATATCTCTATGTGAATTAAAATAAACAAGAATGCATTAAAAACTATGAATATTCCCGGTTTACAATGAGTCTTTTGGATCACCTTATCACCGAAATCTACACAAATAACATGGTATATTTCTATCCACGTTTAATTCATGGTTATATATTATAATGAACAATTGCATATTATCACCTCTCGTCTCAAACATGCACATCAGATCATTCAAGTGGTGGCCAGTCACTCAAAAACATTAAACGCAATAATATATAACTCACATGAATGAAATCAATTGTAAAACATAAAAATCATGAAATTCATATAATCATGGTTAGGCTACATCGTAGCCCTAACAAAAGAAAATTATAACATAGTAGAAGAAAAAATAAAAATAAAAATATAGATCAAACCCAGCATCTTGAATCAAAAGACAAAAATTCTGTTACCACTTTTGTCTTCTCTTCAAAATACTTGAAAAACTCTCGAAGAATAAAAAAACGATCTAACCCCCTCCTTAAAAAACCCTAGCTGCTCTCTCTGTCTCTATTTATAGGATATATCCAAGATATCTATCTCCCAACACTTGCAGATAACATTAGGGAACAAAATCAAGAATTTCATGATTTGATATCTACCTTACACGGCTGCTTTTATTTGAATTCCTAATAGTTATCATTATTTTCCTTATCCTCTTCATATCTCATTATTCTGCATAAATAAGGAAAATTCAAATAATCAAAAGGAAATCCAAATATTTTCTCATAGATAATGCATTAATTACTGCCTAAAATAAGTAAAATAACTTTATTTTTATAGAGTTATCAAACCCCCAAACTTAACATTTTGCTAGTCCTCGAGCAAAAGTAAAGCATAACACATACTCAACCTAACAACCTTATCCATGACATCTTTCCATATATGCTCAAATTCACAATTCAAAGAAAAATACAAATTTCATCCAAACATTGAAATCAATTTATAAGTTAAGACCAATTCTAACTATATGATCCAAGTGTGTGTGTGAAAGTCCTCATCTTTTTCGAATTATATGCAATCCAAATAAATTCACATCAACATGCAACCTCTCAAAAATTCTCAATAATTATGACCAAATCTCATAAGTTTGCTTTTCATTCCTCTCTCCACTAATGTAAGCTAATTATCCAACCGAAAATCAATAGGACTTTTCTTGGGTTGTAATGTAAGGCTGGGCTAAAGGTGAGATAACGGTAATTTTAACCTCAAATCACCCATCAACACATTGATTTATAGGATCTAATTAGAGCCAATGTCACAATCCAATTTCACTCTTTCAATATAATTTTTCTGCCACCATATATCATCATTCTTTTTCTTTTCTTTCTCTCCTTTTTTTTTGAATTGCTTTATTGTGGAGTTTCTCCCAAAGTCCCTCCTAATATAACATGAAAATTTCTAACCCATTGAGCATCCAAAAGGCTCACTCAATTGAAAGTTAGATAGGGAATCATAAAAGCAATTTTTTTTTTTACAATACACCCCAAACAACCACTGCAATCACTTTTTTTTTCTTCTTTTTACTCCATCATTCCTCCCAAATTTCTATCAAGCTCAAATAATTTTTTTATCCCAAAAGAAAATCAACATGTTCATAGGACATGGGATAAGAATATAATTTGATCATGGCTAGATTAAACATATATGGGTTCTAATGAAAAATTGGGTAATAATTAAGGCTCAACAAAGTGACTAGAGATAAATAAATAGGGCTGGCTTGAAAGGCTCAATCGATCCAAAAACTGGCTATATCATTTTCTTAGTTAGATTTAGCTTAGAATTTCGCCTCAAGAGAAAATCAAACAAATTCTAAGATTTGGGTGAAATCTAAGAAAATCACATATTTCACATGAATGTTCTCTAAATTTACACATAATTCAAAAAGTAAGGACTTTTAGTGCTCAGTAAGTTGATCAACATAATCAAAATTAAGATTAACTCACACATCAATTGCAAGTTTAAAAAAAATTAAATTTTCCTAAGAATCATAAAAATTCACAATCAGGAAAGCAATAATGATAAAAAAATTATCCAAAAATTTGTCTTCCCCCCAAACTTGAATAAAAAGCGGTGTCCTCAATGCGAAAAATATAATAGGAAGAAGAAAACTCCCCTGGTTATAGGATAAGTCCATAGATGATCTTGATGATTAAACTTTTGAAATGTGCTCCCTGAAAATTAACCTCAATAAAACAGAGAAAAGTTAATCTCTTTTTTTTTTTGCAAAACATAAACTTAAAAATAAATAAAAACATAATTAAAATACTTGGGTTGCCTCCTAAGAAGCGCTTGCTTTATAATTTTCAGCCAAACTGTCTCAGATGTCGCTATTTTGAATGATGAAGTTCAATGGTGGTCTTCTGCTTGTTGTAACCACCTTCAAAGTAGGGCTTCAAACGTTGACCGTTCACTTTGAATGTGCCATCAGTGTCATGCGCAACTTCAACTGTTCCATATGGGAATGCCTGTGTAACTGTAAAAGGACCAGACCATCTAGACCGCAACTTTCCTGGAAAAAGTTTAAGATGAGAGTTATAGAATAAGACTTTTTGACCAATTTTAAACTCTCTTATGAATATGTGCTTGTCATGCCATCTTTTTGTATGCTCCTTGTACAACTTAGAATTTTCATAAGCCTCATTGCGAAATTCCTCCAATTCATTCAATTGCAATAATCTTTCTTCACCTACAGACTGCATATCAAAAGTCAGAAATTTCAATGCCCAATATGCTTTATGCTCTAATTCCACTGGTAAGTGACAAGCCTTTCCAAACACCAGCCTAAAAGGAGACATCTCAATTGGAGTTTTGAACGTTGTCCTATAGGCCTAAAGTGCATCATCAAGTTTTATTGACCAATCTTTCCTAGAGGCATTCACTGTTTTTTCTAAAATTCTCTTGATTTCTCTATTTGAAATCTCTACTTGACCACTAGTCTGAGGATGATAAGGGGTTGCAACCTTATGTGTGACTCCATACTTACTCAAAAGTGCTTCAAATTGCTTGTTGTAAAAATGTGTCCCTCTATCACTTATGATTGCCTTAGGAGTACCGAATCAGGTAAAAATATTTTTCTTCAAAAATTTCACCACGACCTTAGCATTATTTGTTGGCAATGCTACAGCTTCTACCCACTTAGACACATACTCCACAGCTACTAAAATGTATAAATTTCCATAAGAAGGTGTAAAGGGTCCCATGAAATCAATACCCCAAACATCAAATAATTCACACACAATAATGTTGTTTAAAGGCATCTCATTTTTTCTTAAAATATTTCCAGTTCTCTGACACCTATCACATGAAGCTATATAGGAGTATGCATCTTTAAAAAGTGTAGGCCAATAAAATCCAAATTGTAAAATCTTAGTTGCAGTTTTTGTGGCACCAAAAAGGCCACTTGCCTCTCCATCATGACAATGATGTAGAATGTTTGCCTTCTCTTCATTTGGAACACATCTTCTTATGACCTGATCTACACATACTTTAAACAATAAAGGTTCTTCCCAAAAATAATTTTTAACATCAGAAAAGAATTTTTTCTTCTGTTGATATGATAATTCAGGAGGAAAAACATTACTAACCAAATAATTTACAAAGTCGGCGTACCAAGGAATTTTTGTGGACATGATGGAAAAAATTTTCTCATCAGGGAACTCTTCCAAAATTGGTCTTACCTCTTCCTATGAATTTGGAATTTTTGATAAGTGGTCTACAATAAGATTTTCAATCCCCTTCTTATCTTTGATTTCCAAATCAAATTCTTGCAACAATAGAATCCACCCGATCAACCTGGGTTTTGATTCTTTCTTTCCAAGTAGATACTTAAGAGCAGAGTGGTCAGTATAAACTATAAATTTTGAGCCAATTAAATAAGAACGAAATTTATCAAAAGCAAATACTACTGCCAAAAGTTCCTCTTATGTTGTTGAATAATTCAATTGTGCACTTGACAATGTTCGATTGGCATAGTATATGGCGCCAAAAATTTTATTCTTCCTTTGTCCCAAAACAACTCCTACTACAGAATCACTAACATCACACATCAGTTCAAAAGGTAAATCCCAATTTGGTGCCACCATAATTGGTGCTGATATTAACTTCTCCTTTAAAGTGTTAAAAACTAGCATGCATTCAACGGAAAAATTAAAAGGAGCATCTTTTTCCAAAAGATTAGAAAGAGGTTTAGCAATTTTTTAAAAATATTTTATAAATCGCCTGTAAAATCCTGCATGCCCCAAAAATCCTCTGACAAGTTTCACAAATGCTGGCGGAGATAATTTTGCAATGACCTCCTCTTTGGCTCGATCGACTTCTATTCCATTTTGAGAAATTTTATGCCCGAGCACTATTCCTTCTGGCACCATAAAGTGACACTTCTCCCAATTCAAAACAAGGTTAGTCTCCTCACATCTTTGTAAGACTAAAGTCAAATTATTTAAACAAGAATCAAATGATAAGCCAAAATGGAAAAATCATCCAAGAAAATCTCAATATATTTTTCAACCGTATCAGAAAAAATAGCCATCATACATCTCTGAAAAGTAGCCGGTGCATTACAAAGACCAAAGGGCATTCTTCTAAAAGCAAAAGTACCATAGGGACAAGTGAAAGTAGTTTTCTCTTGATCTTCTGGTGCAATAGGAATCTGATTATACCCTGAATATCCATCCAGAAAGCAATAAAACTCATGCCCTGTAAGTCTTTCTAACATCTGATCAATAAATGGTAAAGGAAAGTGATCTTTTCTAGTGGCATCATTCAATTTTCTATAATCCATACCCACACGCCACCCAGTAACTGTTCTAGTTGGAATCAATTCATTGTTATCATTTTTTTGAACAGTCATACCACCTTTCTTTAGCACAACTTGTACAGAACTTACCCACGAAGTATCAGAGATAGGATAGATGATACCTGCATCAAGTAACTTAATTACCTCAGCTTTCACTACTTCTTGCATCTTCGGGTTCAAACGCCTCGAGATTGGATAGTGGGTTTATATTGCTTTTCCATCAAAAATTTTTGCATAAAAATTGAAGGACTAATTTCCTTGATATCAGCTATTTTCCATCCAATTGCACCTTTATGCTCTCTTAATACTCTGAGCAATTTCTCCTCCATCAAATCTGTCAAAAAAGAAGATATAATTACCAGTAAAGAAGAAACTCCATCTAAATAAGCATATTTCAAATGAGAAGGTAATGGTTTGAGTTCAAGAATTGGAGACTCTTCAATTGATGATTTAGGCTTTGTAATTCGTTGTCCCAACTCCTCAAATTTAATTACCTTTTGCCTTGAATATGGTGGAATTGCCTCCATGAAATTTGCGTACTCCTTTATCTCCTCATTCTGAATATCTTTGTCTATTGGTTGAATCAAACATGCTTCAAGTGGATCTTCAAAAATATTTTCCTGAAAAACCTTATTCACCAACTTGTCAACTGTCTCAACTCTAAAACAAGAATTATCATCAGATGGATATTTCATTGCTTTAAAAACATTAAATGAAATAAGATCATCTTGAACTATAAGAATTAACTTCCTCTGTTGTACATCAATAAGAGCTCTTCCTATTGCTAGAAAAGGTCGACCGAAGATAAGTGGTACCTCAAAATCTTCCTCCATGTCAAGAACTATGAAATCTGCAGGAAAGATGAATTTGTCAACTTTTATCAAAACATCTTCCATAATACCTCTCGAATATTTAATTGATCGATCAGCCAGTTGAAGTGACACCGTGGTTGTTTTTACCTCGCCCAATCCTAATTTCTTGAAAACTGAATAAGGCATTAGATTAATACTTGCACCTAAATCACATAACACTTTTTCAAAGTAAGAATCCCCAATAGTGCAAGGAATAGTAAAACTCCCTAGATCTTTTAATTTCGGAGGCAATATGTTTTGTAGGATGGCTAAACACTTCTCATTTAACTTCACGGTTTCATAATCCTCCAGTTTCCTTTTGTGTGCCAAAATCTCCTTCAAAATTTTTGCATAACTAGGCATTTGCGCTAAAGCATCTGCAAAAGAAAATTGCTTATCCATTTTGTGATGCTGGGGTCATTGAGGGAATGGAATTGGTGGCACATATGGCTTGGGATTATCTGGAAAAAGTTTACTCTTGCTTGTCTCCTTTGATTGTTTATTGATCACCTCTTCTTTGTCTCTGACAATCTCTTCTTCTCCCACTTGTTTACCACTTCTCAGGGTAATAACATTTATGTTTTCAATTGGATTTTTCTCTGTGTTACTCGGCAAAGAACCCCGTTGCCTTCCTGACATCATGTTTGCTAACTGACCCCCTTGCATCTCTAGATTTCTGATTAAAGCCTCTTGATTTTGTAATCTCACGTCCGTGCTTTTGATGAAGTCATGAGTCGTATTAGCAAGTTTGATGATTATGTCTTTCAAATTTGACTTTGTCTCTTCTGATTGTTTGAATCCTTGTGGTCTCGTCACATTCTGATTGTTCCATGAAAAATTTGGATGATTACGCCACCCCGGATTGTATGTGTTGGAGTAGGGATTATTCTGCGACCTGTTAAAATTCCCAACAAAGTTATAATTTTCATGAGATTGTTTAAAAATATTACCTACCTGACACTCTGTGCTAACATGTCCTCCACCACAAAAATCACATGTCAAATTGTAAATTTTCATGGCTGAAACACTCATATTATCAAGCTTTTTATTGAGTGTTTCAAATTGTGCAGCAATTGTAGCAAAAGCATCTACTTCATGAACTCCACTAACTTTTCGCATTGGTAATCTCTCAGTAGGCCACTGATAACTATTGGGCGCCATCTCCTCTAATAGATTGTAGGCTTCTTCTGGTGTTTTATTATTTAAAGTCCCCCTATAGCTGCATCAATCATAGAACGAAGATTCGCATTAGAACCATTATAAAAAGTTTGTACCTGCATCCATACGGGCAGTCCGTGATGTGGGCATCTCTTAAGAAATCCTTTGAATCTTTCCCATGCTTCATATAATGATTCATTATCCATCTGCATAAAATTAGTAATATCGTTACGCATCTTCGCAGACTTTGCAGGTGGAAAGAACTTACCAAGAAATTTCTGAACCACATCATTCCATGTAGTAATTGATCCTGCAGGAAGAGAAGAAAGCCAACTCTTAGCTTTATCTCTAAGAGAGAATGGAAATAATCTCAATCTAATAGCATCATCTGTAACTCCATTATATTTAATGGTGTCACAGATTTCAAGAAAAGCATCGATGTGATCGTTTGGATCATCGCTTGGTAGCCCACTGAATTGCACTAATTGTTAAAGCATCTGAATGAGTGATGGTTTGATCTCAAAGTTGTTTGCTTGAATTGCAGGTCTTCTGATACTTGATGTGGCGCCTTAAACTATTGGCGCAACATAATCTCTTAAAAGTCTACGTGGATTTTCATTATCATCATCTGCCATCTCAGCGTAATTTCTCTGTTCTCTCAGTCGCCTTTTGAATGCACGCTCGATTTCTAGATCAAGTTCAACAAGTTCCCCTTGTTGGTTACGTGTCATAAATCGATGTACACCCTGAAAAATAAAACAAAATGAAAGCTAGATTAAACTTAGAATTATCTGGTATCAATATTAATTAGTATTAAACAAACGATTCCCTGGCAATGGCGCCAAAAACTTGTTCGTGAAATTCCAAACGCAAGTGCACGTATCGAACAAGTAATATAATGATGAGAAAAAGTATCGTCCCACGAAGATCGATGATTAATAAACTAATTAAATACTAAAATAGATTAATTATAAAATTTATCTAACAAATCAAAATATAATTTAGAATAAATTAAAAACAAAACTTGAAGACTAAATGCAGTAAAATCAATCAGATAAATATGTTAGAGCATCTGATTTCACCATAACCACTATATATGAATTTCAGATTGTTGTGAATACAAAAACGATATCAAACATGTGGTAGCGGAATTTTCTAATATATTTACTATCCTATCTCTAGGTATAGCAAACCTACTCAGCTTATTAATCCACTATATCTCTATGTGAATTAAAATAAACATGAGTGCATTAAAAACTATGAATATTCCCGGTTTACAATAAGTCTTTTGAATCACCTTATCACCGAAAGCTACACAAATAACATAGTATATTTCTATCCACGTTTAATTCATGGTTATATATTATAATGAACAATTACATATTATCACCTCTCAGTCTCAAACATCCACATCAGATCATTTAAGTGGTGGCCGAGTCACTCAAAAGCATTAAACACGATAATATATAACTCACATGAATGAAATTAATTGTAAAACATAAAAATCATGAAATTCATATAATCATGGTTAGGCTACATCGTAGCCCTAACAAAAGAAAATTATAACATAGTAGAAGAAAAAATAAAAATAAAAATATAGATCAAACCCAAGTATCTTGAATCAAAAGATAAGAATTCTGTCATCACTTTTGTCTTCTCTTCAAAATACTTGAAAAACTCTTAAAAGAATGAAAAAACGATCTAACCCCCTCCTTAAAAAACCCTAGCTGCTTTCTATCTCTGAACACTTGCAGATAACATTAGGGAACAAAATCAAGAATTTCATGATTTGATATATATCTTCCACTGCTGCTTTTATTTGAATTCCTGATAGTTGCCATTCTTTTCATTATCCTCTCCATATCTCATTATTCTGCATAAATAAGGAAAATTCAAATAATCAGAATGAAATACAAATATTTTCTCACAGATAATGCATTAATTATTGCCTAAAATAGGTAAAATAACTATATTTTTATAGAGTTATCAGGATACGAGATCTATAGTGATGCATCATTTAAAGGACTGGGTTGCATGTTAATGCAGCATGGCAGAGTCGTTGCATACGCGTCCTGTCAGTTGAGGCCTCATAAGCTGAATTACCAAACTCATGACTTAGAACTCATAGCAATCATCTTCGCTCTGAAGATTTGGAGACTTATTTATGTTGAGAAAGGTTCTAGATTTTTACAAACCATCAAAATCTCAAGTACCTATTCTCTCAAAGGAGTTGAATATGAAACAACGTCGCTGGATGGAACTTCTTAAGGATTATGATTACGACATTCTATATCATCCTAGAAAGGTTAATAAGGTCGTAGATGCGTTGAGTCGAAAGTCTTCAATTGTGCATATGGTGATCAAGAAGTGGATTTTACTCAAGAGAGTTCGAGATTCGATTTTCAAATTTGAGATAGGCCACCTTTCGAATCGTTTGGCCACCCTCAGAATTGAACCGAAAGTGCAAATGAGGATCAAAACGTTACAAATGACAGACCCAGAGATCCAGAAGATTATACAAGAAGATGCAAATAAGAGGAAGGCTAATTTTTTCAGATTTCTGATGATGAAACACTAAGGTTTCGAGGACGATTGTGTGTACCTAACGATGCAGAGCTTAAGGAGGAGATTTTGTCAGAAGCTTATCGTAGCAATTACAACATTCATCCAAGCAATACAAAAATGTATCAAAATCTACATCAACACTATTGGTGGACAGGTATAAAAGTGGATATCACCAAGCATGTCACCAAGTGTCTAATGTGTCAACGAGTGAAGGCACAACACTGTAGGCCGGGAAGACTTTTGTAACCTCTCAAGATTCCCAAGTAGAACTAGGAATACATCACAATGGACTTTGTGATGGGCTTACGGAGGAGTCGGAAGGGTAATGATTCCATAGGGGTCGTGGTTGACAGATTGACGAAGTCTGCTCACTTTATCGCCGTATGAAAGGATTATGCACTAGACAGATATGTAGAGTTGTACGTGCATCAAATACTTCGTCTGCATAGAGTGCCAGTGACAATTACATCTGATCGAGACCCGAAGTTCACAGCAGCCTTCTAGAAAGTTTGCAAACTACCTTGGGAACAAAGCTGCAGTACAGTACGGCTTATCATCCGTAGATAGACGGCCAGTTTTAGAGGACGATTCAAACCCTCAAGGACAAGTTAAGAGCTTATGTATTAAATTTCAAAGCGAGCTGGGAGGAACAGCTTCATCTCGTTAAGTTTTCCTACAACAACAACTACCAGCAGAGTATTCATATGGCACCGTCTGAGGCATTGTATGGCAAAGCATGCAGAATGCCAGTGTGTTGGGATAAAGTCGAAGAACGAAAGATCATAGGCCAAAGTTGGTTCAATAGTCAATGGATGCAATTACAGTTATCATGGACAAATTAAAAACCGCTTAAAGTTGCCATAAAAGTTATGTAGAAAAGCATCAAAGACCATCCGAATTCCAAGTTTGTGAGCACGTCTTTTTGAAGGTGTCACCAATGAGGGATACTTCGTGCTTTGGCAAGAAAGGAAAGTTGAGTCCAAGGCACGTTAGTCCCTTTGAGATCCTGGAAAGAATAGGGACACTAGCATATCGTCTTGCATTGCGCCAAGACTGGCGCAAGTGCATGACGTACTCCACGTGTCGATGTTGAGAAAGTATGAGCCCAACACGACCCACGTGCTTAATTTTGAAGAATTAGACGTGACTAATAAGGTGTTGTACGTGGAGAGGATAGTTCAAATTGTGGACTGCAAGCAACAGATTCTGCACACCAAGACGATCCCGTTAATCAAAGTGGTCTAACAACACCACGGGACAAAAAGAGCAACTTAGGATAGTGAAGATTCGATGAGACGACAATACCCCCACCTTTTTGTTTAAGCGTTGTAATTGTTTAAATTTTGAAAACGAAATTTTTATAAGAATGGAAGAGTTGTGATAGCCTGATTTTTTATTCTGTTTTCGATTGAATGAGTTGGACTTTTCATCGACGCGCCTAGTCTTTTTCTCTGAGCTGATCACTCACAAGATAACTAATCTATCTAGTGAAGCCATTAAGGAATCTAAATGCGACAAACTTGAGAATTCAACCAGAAATTGACTGCTCGACTGTGCTAATCTACAAAGGCCAATACGGCACCATCAAAAATGATCAGAGACCAGAGATAGGTCGGTTCGACCAAAGCATGTGATTAAAGTGTGGGTGATTCCACCTGATTGCAAAATTCTCGTCGAATGGCACTAAATCGATTTCTCTGTCGATTATGTACCCTGTGCTCATATTTGAAATCTCGAGATTTTCATGACAACCAAAAGTTGTCTATGAGTTAAAGATGTACAATGTGGCTCAAAAATAATTGACCATGGGTCAAATGCGCTAAAGATTCCTAAAAGCTACCCAGTAAGTTAGGTCACGCTAAAATCGCGTCTAGTTAAAATCAACCACGAAATTGAATCCGATTTTAGAAATTGAAAGTTCTTTCATGTCACGATTTATTTTAGGAACGTCAACTCATCCTCCGAAGATTTTTTGGCAAACCCGAGTTTTTGGCGAAAATTCAAGTTTGGGCCTTTTTGGACTGGGAAATTAAGAAGATCGTTATTGATGAAGAAAATTGAGGAATTTAGTGTGGGCACTTACCTTGGCATTGTGGCCCTTCAATTTGATTGTTTTGGAGAGAAATTGGATTGAAATTGGAGAGAAAATGTTCAAATTCGTATCTATAGGGGGTGCAACATTTGGACCACCTTGGGTGGCTTCTTGGAGAAGCTTTGGTGTGGAAAATGGCTAAGGATGAGGCCATGCACTTTGGGGGTCATCCAATGAGTGTTTTGGGATATTTTAGAAGACTTGTGAGGCATTTGGGCCCCCCTCCAGCTGCAAGCATCTTCATCTTCTTCCTCGGCTTCCTTTCACTATTGTTGCTATGTTTGAGAGCTCAAGACCAGCAGAGAAGACTAGCCAAGCCCTCTGCAGCCGCCGCACGCCATTCGACCGCTGCCCAAACCCGCCAGCGCCATCGCGCCTCCCTACTAGCATGTCCGCCTCTTGCTCGCAATCCCACGCACGTCATCCACACCTTGGCCACCGTCCAACTCCACCTGAGCTACTCCATCATCGTCCAACAATCCTCAACCCCACCTAGACCCACCGTCGCCGCTGTTGCCGCCCGCCGTGCCCCTTTCCATGCCAATCGAGCCCCAACCAACTCGTTTCAGCAACCAAGCATAACTGAAGCTTCAACTTCGAACTGAGCCTTCGTGGGCCTTTTTCGGGCTCTTCTGGACCCCATTGGGTGTCGCTGTAGGCTTATGTCCCACCTGCCTTGGCGTCGCCGTTGCCGTGAACTCACCGGTTCACTAATCTGGTGAGTTTACTTGCTAAACCCTAATTAGAAGGTTAATTATGCTTAGTAGGTAATTAGATTAGTTTAAGTATGGTTTAGGTGGTTAGTTTAGTTTAATTAGTGATTTTGTTGGTTAATTAGAATTGTTAGGTGGTTAAATTAGATTAGATAAGGGTTAATTAGATTGTAGTATTTAATTAGTACGGTGCATTATTTTTCTAGGCCAATTTAGGTTGATAAATTAGGGTTTAAAGCTTAATTATGCATTTTTGTAATTAAATTGCATTTATTTAATGAATTTTGTAATTTATTTTATTATTTAATATTTTTCGAAAATTATACCGGGATAGCGAGCAGCGGGAATTTCGTGTTGATTGTCATGGTATGATTAGTTATGTAATTGGATGATGAATTTTGCAATTGAGTGGTGATTGTGAATTTTGGGTTATTATTTCCAAATCATGAAGCTTTGGTGTTTAATCAGAAAATACCAAGTGTCAGGTTTTTGACACCGAAAATATTTTTAAGTACTATATCAAATAGTGGGATTTTAAAAGGAATGATATCAATTTTTATGACTCAAACTGACCGTGTACCCACACACGATTATTTGACCGTGTATTTTTAATATGAAGAAAATTAGCCAAGTACATTATTTTAATTAGGACATTTGAGTGCAAGGTACGATGTCTTGGCCGGAATTAGATGTGTGCATGAATGATATGAAAACCCGTCATGAGCCTTTGGGGCCGGACGATGCTCCTTCGAGAATGCCCTAAATCAATGGATGCCGGTAGCAGTAGAGGCTGGATCGATGCTCCTATATGAAATGTTGTCTAGATGTAGACATTGTCATGCTCGATGGTGCGAGAAGACGCTTGGCTACACCGAAAGACCATTGACTGTTGAGTCGACCGTGGCCATTGGGTCGTAATCAATTAGGATGCATGATTGATTGAGATTGACACACTTGATTATGGGACAAAATTATGTGGCACAAAATGGAACGTGTCATAACGATTTGGCCTTATAATTAGGACCACTGTGATTGATTGAGACGTTGCAATTGGTGCATTTATTATATGCATATGTTATATGAACTGTGGTGATGTGTAGGAAGAAACTGAGGTGAGGTGAGTCTTCTGTGATGTGTGATTAGACTGCCTCTAGGCATATTTCCTTCCTAATCAGGGTTTAGGGCATGAACTCGCTGAGATATTGTCTCACCCCGTCGTGCACTTAATTTTTTCATGTCCCTAGATGGAGTAGCATTAGGTACAGCACGGGGTCCCACGGACAATGGATTTTGTGCATACTTGCTTCCCTATTCCCGAGACCACTTTGAGTCAAGAGCTAGTGGAATCTATGGTATGGGTCGATGAGGACCGACCTCGTTGGTTCCTCACCGAGACATAGCATGGTTTATTGCTTTCCCTCAGGGGGGTCAAGAAGGTCCCCTTCAAGGTTTCGAAGAACCTCCTGTTGGGACTGGGCAATGGAAGGCAGCGCACCTGATGGATCTTGACAATTCTCCCAGGCCGAACTCGGAATTATCTAGGCGCCTACAACAAGTGCTAAGTTCGGATTGGAGACTGAAACTCGCCTCCATGAAGTCGTAATTTCGAGTAATAGAAAATCAGCCAGTGAATACGTTCTCTACACACCGCCCGTCAAGTCACGAAAGTCGGCAATGCCTGATAACCCACAAGGGAAGCGGTTGACGATTGGGGCTAAGTCGTAACAAGGTATCCGTAGGGAAGATGGAGAAATTGTTTTATAACAAGTTCTGTCTAGTTGTGAGGCTATCTTTCTTTGATAACTGAAAGAAAAAAGAATTTTTCCGAAAAAGTAAGCTATTTAAGGATGAATGCCTTGGGACTAAGAGTCGAAGAAGGACGTGATATCCTGCGATAAGCTTTTGGGAGCAGGAAATTAGGCTGAGATCCAGAGATTTCCGAATTGTTACCAGTAATGTGGTATCTTACGAGCTCAAGGGCGAACCTAGCGAACTTAAACATCTTAGTAGCTAGAGGAAAAGAAAACAAAGAGTGATTCCCTTGAATAGAGTGACTATAGACTTGCTTATCCAATCACGTGTCAATTAGTGCGGTTACCAACATCTTCGAAATTACTGACTTTTATTTGAAATACCAACCTCAATTTGACTGAAGTACGGACATTCATCAAATTAAGATACCAACTAATTATAGTCACATACCAGCTTTTTTATCTTTTGCTTCGTTTTGAGAGGTATGAAGATTTCTTTCTATTTTCAAAATTATCAACTACTTTAATAATCCATCAACATTTACTCTTCTGGTTATCAACGCCTTCAAAGTTTTTGGTATGTCAATATGACATATGTTGACATGTCAATCGAATCAATGTTGGTAATTACGAGTGAAAATTAATAAATTCAATGGTCTTTGTAAGCACAAGGCTAGTTGATGCGTATCATCAATTGAATAGCTTTTTAACGGTTGACTTTTGGTGTCTTGTGCCCAACAAAAAGCACACCCTTTTTATCTGATGAGAAAATCTGCCCTAGGTAAGGAACTTTATTGGACTTTATTTTCCCCCATCGCTAATAGTAGGATATATTTTTGATTGGTTGATTATTACTATGGACATCAACTACATTAAATGTAACGCCCCAACCCGCTCAGGACGCGCGACAACCCATGCTCGTCGTCATTCATTTCCTTTAGGTCATTCGATTGTGACATCCCACGAGTCGTCACTGACCCAATCGTTTTATTCGATTAAATATGCAAGCGGAAGCATAGACAACTCACCCAATCAACATACAGGGATAGTTTTAACCACACTCATATATATACATATTGTGACATCCTGAATTTTTAAACCCATCTTAAGCCCACCGACATGCCTATGGTCTTTTTTCTCGAAGTTAATCACTCACGAGTTAACTAACCTATTAGGTGAAGCCATTAAGTGATATAACCGCGGTAAAATCCCTAAAAACTAACTAGTAGGTTTGATTGGACTAAAATCGCGTCTGATTGATTTTAACCACGAAATTGAACTCAGTTTCAAGAATCAAACGTTCGAGCGTGTCACGATTTATTTTTAGGACATCGCCTCATCCTTTGAAGAATTTTTGGCGAGTCGGGAATTTTGCGGAAAAATTGGAATTTGGCAAATTAAATCAAGGGAATTCGGATGGGCACCTTTGAGTGAAATTTTGACTACCAATTTAAGTTGGTTTGTGGAGATTAAAATGGAAATTCGTAGGGGTTGCTCAAGGGATATATTTGGCCTCCAAAAAGACTTTGTTTTGTGAAGAAATGAGAAGAAATCAACTATTGGAGGACCCATGGACTTAGTGGGCAGAATTAAGGGGCTTTTGGCCTTCAAATGGATTAAATGGAAAAAGGAATGCAAGAATTCGTATGGCAGCTTCAAGGGGATTTCTTGGTCACCAGTTGGCTTGAATTGGTGAGAAATTGAATGAAAATCAAGGGAAATTCGTAGGGCTGCTGCAGGGGTCTGTTTTGGCCTTCAAGTGACTTGTTTGGGAAGCTTTGGGAGCGAAAAATGCCCATTGGTTGCTGCCAAGACTTGGAGGGCAACAGAAGACTTTGTGGCCATCTCACTTGAGTGCATAGGATATATGTGCAAGACTTCTTTGGCTCTTGTCGCCCTCTCTCTCCCTTCTTCTTGCCTCTCTCCTCCCCCTTGGTGTGCACATATTCCCCCTTCCAGCAGATACACAACAGTAACTTCTTCTCCCTTCTTCCTCTTCACTTCACCTTCTTCATCTCCTTCAACCTCCATTCCCTTGCTACAACCTAGGATGAACCAGCCACTGCATGTTCATCCCGTTGATCCCGCACCACCGTCCCACCAAGCCAAGACCACCAAGCCGTGCCAGCAGCCACCTAACCAGCAACTCAAACAGAAGCAGAACCAGAACCGAAATTCCAGCCAAGCCGTGAGGCTTGCAAGGCTTTTTCAGCCTCTTCCGGCCCTCCCTTGGAGTCACCATAGTTATGGGATCTCACCATCGTCGCGCTACCATCACTGTGAACCCGTTTTCTTGCTAATCCGATGAGTTAAGTCCCTAATCCTTGTTTAGGTTGTTAATTGTGCTTGGGGGGTTAGATTAGTGTTACTTAGCTTAGTTAAATTAGTACTAAGTGAGATTAGTCTTAAGATGGATTAGTGTTAATCTAGATTGGTTATATTAGCCTTAAGATGGTTTACTGTTAATCTAATTAGTGAGATTAGCACTAATGAAACTGGCTTAGCCTATTTGAGGGGATGTCTCCTGGATCAATTCACTAGACCCTCGCCATTTGTCATTTTTGTGGATCGAGATATGTTATGATTTTGAAATTGATTCCAAGTTGAGAAATGTTTTAGACATCCTCGGCTATGAGATATATTTTATTCAAGATTTTATGGATTCAAGATAATAAGATTTCAACTTCATTAAAAACAAAACAGAACCTTCGTTTGTGCTGGAAACTGTAACCTATTGGTATTCAAGGGATTTTATTAACTCTTAGAGTTCAAATTTCAAAATTGTTTCTTCATGAAAGTTTTTTTTCACATCTTTTAGTTTAACATACTCAAATTTTAGATCAAATGGACAAGTTTTATACCCCAAACCAAACTTATTTCGGAAAATAGACTTTCTGGAAATGGACACAGTTTTTGTTACAGTTTGAACAATTTATTGATCTTAACCTAGAAGAATATGGGTTAAGGTGTCTTCACTAAAATTTTTTTTTTTGTGTCTTTTACAACATATTCAAATTTTAAAATTTTCTGAACTCGTCTGATTAGGTTTCTGGATTTAAACTCGGAGACGTGCGAGTGGACTGTTTATGCCAATTAGGACCAATAGTAGTTTGTAATTGTTCTTGATGCTATACTTGCTAGAAAATGCATATTTGATTATGTGATTAACTTGTGACATACTTGGAACTTGTGCGTGACGATATGTGAATGGTTGTGCTATGGTAATGATTTATGGTCATGGCAAAGGATGACCAGAGGAAGGGTGATATGTGTTATGTTGAGGAAACCGAATGGGTTATGAGCAGGTAAAGGACTAAGTGTTACACGATAACGTAATTTCATGAGATTCACGTCTAGAGCCTTATACTATTGCTTATTGTAATTAAGGGCTAAGTGCTACATTGTGACATCCTCAAAATTGGACCATATTTAAGATATGATAAGAGGTTTACTTCTATCAATGCGCAATTGGTAGAATTAGACTTTGAGTTGGTTTGGGAGCCATTCAAGAGTCTTAAACCTATTGGAAAAGGCAAATTAGGATTTCGATGTGCACGACCAGATAACGTAACCATGAATTGACAATTCGATCATAAGGATCGATGAGGGACATTACCTAATCAATTTCCTTCTTTATCGATAAACCTTGAATTTTGGATAAGTGGAATTGGGCCGGAAATTGGAAGCCCAAAGGGAGCCCGCGAATTTGGAAAGGCCCAATGGGCCACATTCCCTTTGAAATTCGCCCTCAAGGGGCCCAAATAGGTGGAAATTACAGTTTTGCCCTTTTAGGCCCATTAAGATTATTTAGGCCCAAATTGGATTAACTAAGCCCAAACCCAAGTTTATCAAGCCCAAGGACAAGCTCATTAAGACAATTGGGCCATCTTGGACTTGGCCAATGTGTGAATAGTAACCTAGGTGAATAGTGCGCGTGAATAGTAACCTAGCTTCTAGAAGACTTTGACTTTTGTGGCAAGATGGAGGGCTAGGATTTATCCTTGCTCCCTAAGTTGGAATGGAGGGCCAAGATGAGTTCTCGTTGCCCAAGTTAGGACAAGAAGTCAAGGTGCATTGGATGGCCAACTTCTTCCCCAAGTTTGCCTCTTTGTCCATCATTTGTCTCACTTTCTCTCTCCACCCCTCATTTGGACGAATTTCCTCCATCACTCTCCCTCATCTCATACCCATTTCTCTCTCTTTTCCCCCTTGGTTGCATGGCCGTGAGCCACCATCCACTGTTCAACTCACCGGGCTTCCCTTGCCGTGTGTTGGCAATGAGTCCCAAGCCATGGACGGACCTCCCTCAAGCCATGTGCTATTGTTCCTTGGATATTCTAGCCTTACCGTGGGGTACTAGCCACCGATCAGCCACTGTTACGCCTTGTGGAGTCTCACTGAGAGCCGCTGCCACGCCGTGAGCCTTGTCGTTGCTTGTCGTGGTCTAGTTTAGATGTGAGTTGCTTTCTAACCCTTGATTAGGGTGGTAATTGCGCTTTGGAGTAGAGTTAGGATTGGTTTATGGTTTAATGGTGAGTTGCTTTCTAACCATTGATTAAGGTGGTAATTATGCTTTGGAATAGAGTTAGGATTGGTCTATGGTCAATGGTGATTAAAATATGTGATAAGTGGATTAAAGTGGTAAGTAGCGGTGATAAGCTATCACGATTGAAGATAAGTGAATGCGATAAGTTATCATGATAAATGATGGTTAGATGTGATAAGCTATGATGATAGGCTATCGTTAGATGTGATAAGTTATCATGATAAGTGATGGTTAGATGTGATAAGTTATGATGATAAGCTATCATTAGATGTGATAAGTTATCATGATAAGTAATGGTTAGATGTGATAAGCTATGATGATAGGCTATCATTAGATGTGATAAGTTATCATGATAAGTGATGGTTAGATGTGACAAGCATGATGATAAGCTATCGTTAGATGTGATAAGTTATCATGATAAGTGATGGTTAGATGTGATAAGCTATGATGATATGCTATGGTTAGATGTGATGAGCTATGATGATAAGCTATCGTTAAATGTGATAAGTTATCGTGATAGACTATCGTTAGAAGCGATAAGTGATCATGATAGGCTATCATTTAAAGTGATAAGACATAGTTATAAGTTATCATTGGATGCAATAACCTATCTTGATTTTGATAAGTGCGTATTATGTTGTGGCTTTTAATATGATATGTGTTTACTAAAGCCTGATTTTAAAGATAGTAGATGCTTATGCAATCCCTTATTTTGGAAATGATAAGTGTTCTTTATGTTGTAAATTTCTAAAGTGTATATGCTTGTTGAATGCTAGTTTTAAAGATGATACATGTTTATGCAATTCCAGAGTTGAAAAGGGCAAGCATTCGTAGCATTCTATAATTATAAGTATTGAAAGACTATTTTGAAAGGTAATATGCTAAGGTTGTTCAATTGATATTGTCATTGGAAGCAACCTGTGATGTTATTGGATGTGTTCATTATATGTGATGTTCTTTGGTATTGATGGCAATGTTTTATATATGGTCATTGTCCATGGTCAATGCGTGAGAACACTCCAAGCCTCCGAGATGGGATATACAATGGTTCTTGGACGTGTATGGAAGCATGCCGGGTCAAGTCTCTCTCTTGGATCGGCAATATTGAGGCGTATCATTCTCGAACCAAGTTTGGTGCTAAATCAGTGATCATGTCACGACGGGTCGGTTCTTCTTGGCCTCGGTGTGATATTGAGACGTATTGTTCCCGAGCTAAGTTTGGTACTTGGCCGGTGATCATGTCATGATGGATTGGTTCTTTCTTGGTCTCGGTGTGATTTCGAGGCGTATCGTTTCTGATTTGGATTGGACTTAGGCCGATGCTCAACGTATCGTGTCAAACCACGGACTCTCATTTTGTGCTTGGCATACTTTATTGATGTAGTTTCAATAGATCATGAAATACACTCCGTTTGGCACATCATTGAGGCATTCATACTTGGCTAATGAGAAACATAACAATGGACGTGAGTTGTGTGATGGTATGCCTATGTGATCACCTAAATACCCTGATGCGTATGATTATGCGGGGTGATGGCCATCTTGATGCGTATGATTATGCGGGATGACGCCTTATTAAATTTGGAGAGATGTATGCTCGATTGATCACTTAAATACCTTGATGCGTATGATTATGCGAGGTGATGGCCATCCTAATGCGTATGATTATGCGGGACGACACCTAATTAAATTTGGAGTGTTGTGTGCTCGTATGATCACTTAAATACCCCGATGCGTATGATTATGCGGGGTGATGACCATCCGATGCGTATGATTATGCGGGACGATGCCTAATTAAGTTTGGAGTGTTATATACTTGTGTGATCACATAAAAGACCCTAATGCGTTTACGAGGGGTAGTGAACCCATCTTGATGCGTTTATGCAGGATGATACCCGATTAAGTTCGAATGCTCCCAAGTCAATGGGATGCCGTTTGCGGATGGATTTTGAAACGATGCTCCTTACAAGATTGTTGTCTTGATGTGTTCACGTGGGACGTTGCCGTGCTCGATGGGGCAAGACGATGCCCAATTATGCTGGATGACTGCAAACCTTTGGATTGGCCTTGGGTCTTGAGTGGCAGAATAATCTAGACATGGTTGTGTGAAAAGTGCATGAGTGCATGAATGCATATGATAAGAATGATACCATTGTCTATACATGTGTGATGCTTGCAAAAGCTAGGTTTGTTTTGATATGTATTATTAAGTCTTTGCATCAATTTGAGTATATGTTTGAATTGGGTCACTTAGTAACTTGAAAGGCACATGCATATTATAATTGTTATTTGGGATGAGAGGAGCACGTGAATGTTTTGGAAGTCATTGTTTGAGACTTGAAGACCATGGTGATATTTAAGAATATATGACACATGGCAATATTATTGGCTATTTATTGCACAATAGGTAGCATGTGTAAATTTTTATGCTATTATGGAGGACTCGAGGAACCCGTGTATGTGGTTGAAGTCATTAATTGGCATAGATTCTTGATAGGATGGATTTTCAGGTAGAGGAAGATTTTTCCTTCATGTTAATAGATAATGCAAAGCAAAGGCCTTGCTATTGATCTGCCATCAAAAGATAAGTTGCATGTTTAGGGCGTCTCCAAGGCGAAGAACTCTCCTACGCGAGTTTTAGGGAGTTTACTCGCTGAGATATTTATATCTCACCCCGTTGTGGTTTAACATTTTTCAGGCCCACGGTATTGAGAACCGTCATGTTCGGTTCGGGGTTACGTTGGAGACGAGAGTTTGGCCTAGTGTTAGTGAAGCTTAGGTTAACAATAAATGTGTATAGGAGTTATTTGGTTTGATGTTATGATGTATACCTTTTACTATCCCTATTGTTTGTTAATGGTTGGGAGATGTTTGTTCTACTTCTGCTTACGTATAATCAAAAGATAAAATGAATGGGTCAGTGACGCATACTGGGACGTCGCGATTCCATGACCAAAGAGATCGAGGGTTGTTGCGTGCACGAGGGTCAGGACGTGACATACGTGGTGACTTGAATCACATGGGAGCCACCTCTAGAGCTTTGCATTATAGTCATGTATAATGAAGGGCTAAGTGCTACACGATAATGAAATTTCATATGAGCCACCTCTAAAGCCTTGTATTATTGCTATATGTGGTCAAGGGTTAAGTGCTACACGATAACATAACTTTGTGGGGCCACCTCTAGAGCCTTAAGCCTAATATTGAGTTAGAGCCTTGAGTTTGAGATTTGAGATTGGATATTGAGTTTGGATATTGAAAGTGAATATCGGGTGTGGATTGAACCATCGATATGAGATACCCGCGCTTGATTATAGGATGAAATTGTGTGGCACAGAATGAAACGTGTCATAACGATTTGACTTTATAATCGAGACTTCTGTGAATATTTGATGAGTGATACGAAGTGTTCCAAGTATTGCTTACGCATGTTGCGTTTATAAGTGCATATGTGATGCACTATTGTGTAAGGACGAGCTGAGGCAAGGTAAGTTTTGAGTGGTGCATGTTTAGGCTACCTCTAGATGAATTATCATCCTAATCGGGGTTTAGGGTGTTGACTCACTGAGATTTATTCTCACCCCATCGTGATTTAAATATTTTCAAGTCCCTAGTGTAGAGAACCCGGAGCCCAAGGTTGAAGGGTCCGGATCATAGGTGGCTTAGTAGTTTCTTTCTAGAGACAGATTGGTGTGTATAAATCTAAGATGTTTTTAAAGCATGATTGATGAAATTTGGTTATCCTGCTTTTCTATCCCATGTTTGATGTTGTTCGGGTTTATGTTTAAATTTCGCTTCCATACATGCGTAAAAAGAAAGGGTCGGCGACGCGTCCTAAGAACGTCGCAATTTAGTCAACCGCCAAGGGATGCACGCGTGCCCAAAGGTTCGGGCGTGACACATATGCATCAGAATATTGTCATATTATACGAGCTATAATTGAAACAACTTAAACACACCAAACAAAGTCTAGTTACTCACCACATCCGATTAGTCTACAAGCGCAGCCACGACCTTCACCAAAAAGGGGTTTAGGGTAAACCTAGCACCTCTATTACTATGAGGGTGGTCCAAAATGTATTACTAACCTCAATACCACCTAACTATCTATGGGCTCCAGAATTTAGGGCTTCGACTCAACGATCATATCGTGATCAAGCTCAAATCGGACGCTAACCCACGGAAAGGCTCAGTCATTCTTAGGGCCTGTAAACATTCAATAAACAATAGTGAGATTAAACTCAATAAGTGAACTTCCTAGACCTCGCGCAGGAAGTCGTTCATCTTAGAGACGCCCCAAACATGCAATTCCTCTATCAATAGCAAATCAATAGCAAAGTTTCTCTTGTTTTTCCTAACTATTTACAAGAAAGCATATCCACTTATTCAAGGCCATCATCAACAATACATAAGCAATTCCCATAACACTTTTCATGCTCCTGATCCAATCATACAAATGTGCCATATACTATAATTATGCACCCATGCCATGCAATAACCCAGACATGATCACAAATACATCTCATGCGCTTTCCACACAACCATGTCTCGATTATTACGGCCACTCAAGACCCAAGGCCAACACGAAGGTTCGCAATCATCTGCTGTAACCGGGCATCGTCTCATCCCATTGAGCATAGCATCGTCCCGCGTAAACGCATTAAGACGGTACTCCTGTAAGGAGCTTCATTCCGAAATCCATCAACGAATGGCATCCCGTTAACTTGTGGGCATTCGAACTTAGTCAAGCATCATCCTGCGTAAACGCATCCAAACGGGTTAACTACCCTGGGTAAACGCATCAGGGTCTTTAGGTGATCACACGGGCATACCATCACACGATTCATTTTATATATTTCTCATTAACCGATACGATGCCCATGCAATATGCAACAACCTATGCCATATGCCATCATGTCACCCACGTGCCTCATATTATATCATATAAAAGTACCACCCAACTTTACAAGTCCATGGCATATAAGTCACCCATCAAAGTAGGATAAGTCATTGCAATTGAACATAATTTGTTAAATTTATTTATCACATGTCATCATAAACTATACAATAATTCATCCCTTGTTAACATAACACATCACACTTCGCATATCACACTTTAATAGCCCATCACATAACTACTTATCAATAAACCGCGATAACCTATCAACTTAAAATATGATAAGCTATTGGCTATAACATGATAAGCTATCGATGAAAAAATAATGAGCTATCAACGAAAACATGATGAGCTATCGACGAAAACATGATAAGTTATCGAAATAACCTATCGGGACCCTATGATAACCTATCATACAAAACTCACTTATCACACTAACAAAACATCATTTAGCCTTAATCTAGGCCTAAACTAACTCCAAAATGCAACAACAACCCTATTCAAGGGTTAGAAAGCCACTCACACCCAAGTCCTAGCTTTAAAAAGTGTCAGGGGAGGAGCGGCAAGACTAGATAGCGGCTGGGGCTGCTGGTCACGCCTCCAAAGCTCCCGTGAGTGGGCTGGACGGCTTCTCAGGCGGCTGCACGACGACGGTGGGTGGTGATTGGTTGCCAGTGAGGGAAATATGAGGAAAAGTGAAGAAGATGGCTTGAAAATGAGATGCAAATGGACAAAGAGTGGTTTAGCTATGGCAAGGAGGGAAAGAAAGATAAACTTGAGAGCCAAAGTGTAAAAATGAGAGTGAGGGAGAGGTATGGATGAATTTGGGGAGAGAGAAAGAGCAGCCCATGCTTGGGCTATTTAGATGGCCAAGATTACATTTTGCCATGTCCCATCCAAGATCAAGGGCTTGGATCACTTCTCACTTTACTTCTTGCCCAAGTCTCATTAATGCCATTTAATGAAACACTCATGGCTAGGCTAGAAGATAGGCTAGGTAGGCTTAGACTAGGCTAGGTGATGACATCACCTCCCTCATCTTCAACACATGTGTGCCCCTTCCTAGCTCCTTTCCCTTCTTACCCTTTTGTCATTAGTTCAATGAGAGGGCAATTTGGTCATTTCACCAAGATTGGGTACTGTTCACGCACACCTCCTAGGCATATGGGCCTTGGGCCACCCACTTAGGCTTAGGCCTATTTGGGCCATCCATGATGGGCTGTCTAATCATGGGCTTAGGCCCATTGGGTTGCCCAACATGGGCTTGGGCCCTCGCCATGGCCCATTTCCACTTTTTTGAACTTTTGCATCCCGTCAATGAAAAATCAAGTTTTCGTCTCAAGGTGGTATTTTTGGCCTTTTTGGGGTCTACCAATCCTTATTGTGATCTCGTTCAAAGATTGGATGCCAATGTAATTCCGTTCTAAAAATCATGGTCGGATTGCAGATGTCACAATTCTTCCCTCCTTAAAGAAATTGCGTTCTCAAAATTTGCAAGATCATCCACTTCTTCAAACAAATGGGGATATTGACTTCTCATTATGTCATCGCTTTCCTAGGTAGCTCATTCGGTGCCATGATGTTGGCAGATGACTTTGACTAAGGGAATGATCTTATTGCGCAATGCCCATTCTTTCCTATCCACAACTCGCACCGGTTGCTCTATATACGTCACTCTATCATCAACTGAACCAAATATCTTTCACTTAAGTTCCATTGCATAGCAGCTGTGCAAGTATTTTGGTAGTGGCATTTTAACTCTCCAAATGATATATTTAATCGTTTTCGTCCTGCAGTATTTTCTCCTGGACATTGTAACCACGGTCACAAATGTATGAAACTTTGATCCCTTCTTGATATAAAACAAAAAAGAAATGCGTGTAAACTTAAATTTACTTAGGAAGAGAAAGGGCAATCATACCTTTCTCCGCAGATTGTCTATTTGCCGTTGCATCAGCTCAAACTAAAGAATACCCAAAAATCAAGGACACGGTTCAATTAGCGTACGTGGATCAACAATTTGAACAACATCGTAAGTGGATCGCACGGACTGATTAGGTTAATAGCATTTCATAAACGAGCACTTATAACTCGTCAAGTGATTAGCTTGTGCTGATTAAAAGAAAAAAGATGAGACTGTATATTCATTCACGATAGTGTTGTGCGTGCCACGACACAATGGAAAAACAGTGCGCTTGGAATAATCTAAATGCAAAAGCAGCTAATTGCATGTAGTTTTTAGTTATTATGCTACCATTTTGCCTTTGATTTTTTTTTCTCGAGTCCTTTCGAACTTTGACCATCGTACTCTTCCTCCAGATGTTAATCGCCGATGTGTTCTCCTTCGATGTCTAGAAAATATCTTCTGAACAGTATAATTTATGCAAGAGGCGATACAGTATGGTCGGCACATGTTATTGCTTCTAACTTACAAAAACGGTGGTTACATTAGAAAAATCACATGACAATATTCGTCATTATGAAGAACCATTACCTTCCTTGCGTACACCTTGTTGATGGAACACCCAAGTTGCAGCTCCATCTGATCGATGTTAGCTGGGTTCACTCCTATGTGGAGGAAGTCCAATGAGTTGCAAGCCCAAAAAGGGCTTGAGCCCATATAATAAGTTATATGAGGAAATAGGGTTTCTCACTATATATATAAAGAGGTAGCAGCAGAAAAGAAAACAGTAACAAGAGAAAAAGAGAAAGCAGAAAATCTGGGGTTTGGGGCAATATCTGATTTACATCAAGCTGGCGTTGGAGGTCGATTCGTGGTCCGATTGAGCTGAAATTTTGTCAGCATGTTCGTGGCGCAATTTTATCGAATCTGAACGGTTTGTTTTTCGTCTGAAGCTCCCTACATCAGGTTTTTCGTGGATTGATCAAAACCTGCGTTTTTGGTCGATTTATCCTTGATCTCTTGTGAAGTTCATGTGTATTGCCAAGAATTACATTCTTGAGGTGTTTGCTGCTATGTACGTCTAGTATTTACTAGAGAAGAACAATTTTATTGATAGTGAAGATTTTCAGGTGGACTCCGGTCCCGTGGTTTTTTTATCTCCTCACATTGAGGAGGTTTTCCACGTAAAAAAATCGTCTTGTGTTCGCGTGCTTGGTTATTTTACTCTACTATATCGATTCCTATTAGGTTTACACAAGAGGGGAGATTATTTTATTCCGCTGCGTTGATTCGATATTGTTCGAATTATTACCGTTCTCCCATCAGAGTGGTATCAGAGCATAAGGTTATTGCTTGATTTTTCTGCCTTGTGTTAAACAATGGAAACGAATATGAGTAGAATGGTTACACTGAATGGTTCGAATTATCATATTTGGAAAGGAAAGATGGAAGATCTTTTATATGTGAAAGATTTTTATTTGCTCGTATTTTTGCCGAGGAGAAACCAGAGAATAAAGCGATGTTGAATGGTCTATATTTCATCGTCAAGTGTGTGGTTATATCGGCAAAGTGGGTAGATGATAATGTTTTGAACCATATTATTGAGGAAACACATGCACGCAGTTTATGGGATAGGCTCGAACAGTTATATGCTCGAAAGAGGCGGGAATAATAAATTGTTTTTGATAAAACAGATGATGGCTACGAGATATCATGATGGTACTCGTTTGATGATCATTTAAATTCTTTTCAAGGAATTATAAATCAGTTGGCTGCGATGGGAATCAAGTTTGATGATGAGATACAAGCACTATGGTTGCTTGGTACTTTGCCGGACTCATGGGAGCGTTCCGAACATCTTTGTCTAACTCCGCCCGGATGGTACGATTACCATGGATTTAGCCAAGAGTAGTATTTTGAATGAAGAGATGAGAAGGAAGACACAAGGATCGTCCTCTTCACATTCGATGCCTTGGTTGTTGAGAAAAGGGGGAGAAGTGAGTCTCGAGGTCCGAGAAATAGAGATAAAAGTCGAGACAAAAGCAAGAGGTAAGTATAATAAATTTGCTAATGTTGAGTGCCATTATTGTCATCAGAAAGGACATATTCAGAGGTTTTGTCGCCAGTTAAAAAGGGAGAAACAAAAGGAGAAAGGTAAAGAGAAGATAAGTGATAATGATAGTGATGACAATCGTGTTGCTGCACTTAAAGAAGACTTTCTCACTATTTTTGATGGTGATGTGGTGAATTTTGTTTCTCATGAGACCAGTTGGGTAATTGATAGTGGTGCATCCGTTCATGCTACATCTCGTAGAGATTTCTTTACATCATACAGGTCAGGTGACTTCGGATCTGTGAAGATGGGAAACAATGGACTAGCTCAAGCTATAGGCATCGGTGATGTGTGCCTAGAAACCAGCAATGGCACGAGGTTAGTATTGAATAATGTTAAACATATACCTGATATCCGCTTGAATTTGATTTCTACAGGTAAGTTGGATGATGAGGGGTATTGCAGCACCTTCAGTAATGGTCAATGGAAACTCACCAAAGGTTCTCTTGTTGTGGCTAGAGGTGAAAAATATTCTTCGTTATACATTATGCAGGCAAAGTTGTCTACAGACAAAATTAATGCAGTAGATAGCGAAGATGCAGCTGAGTTATGGCATAAGAGGCTCAGTCACATCAGTGAGAAGGGTTTGTCAATATTAGCCAAGAAGAAGCTCCTTTCAGGATTGAAAAGTTCAGCGCTAAAGAAGTGTGCTCTCCTTTGTTTAGCGGGAAAACAAAACGAGTTGCATTTAAAAGCACCCCTCCTTCAAGAAAGTCGGGTATATTGGATTTAGTGCATTCGATGTTTGCGGTCCTATGAAAACAAAATCACTTGGTGGCTCTCTTTATTTTGTTACTTTTATAGATGATTTTTCAAGGAAAATTTGGATTTATACCTTGAAAACTAAAAATCAAGTGTTAGATGCTTTTAAGCAATTTCGGGCTTCGGTTGAGAGACAGATTGGAAAGAAATTGAAATGTATCAGAACTGATAACGGGGGAGAGTATATTGGACCTTTTGATGAATATTGCAGACAACAAGGTATTCGACATCAAAAGACACCTCCCAAGACGCCTCAGTTAAATGGCTTAGCTGAGAGAATGAACAGAACATTGGTTGAAAGGGTAAGATGCTTACTTTCACGGTCAAAGCTACTGGATCCTTTTGGGGTGAGGCTTTAATACGAGTTGTGCATATATTAAATCTTACTCCATGCGTTCCTTTAGAGTTTGATGTTCCTAATAGAGTTTGGACAAGCAAAGAAGTTTCTTATGATTATTTGTGTGTATTTGGGTGCAAAGCATTTGTGCATATTCCCAAAGATGAGAGGTCTAAACTTGATGTGAAAACACGACGGTGCATATTTATTGGTTATGGACGGGATATGCTTGGCTACAAATTTTATGATCCACTTGAAAAGAAAATTGTAAGAAGCGAGAGACATTGTGTTTATGGAAGATCAAACAATAGAGGATATTGAGAAATCGAGAGATGATTTCAGCACCACGGATTAGTGATAATCTGGTTGATTTAGATCCAGTTCCTCTTACAAATATCCCTACACGGGTTGATGAAGAGCAGCGGGAAGTCAATGTTCCAAATAACGAACATGTTCCCGAACATGTTGAGATAGATAATACTATTCCTGAACCAGAGGCTCAATTAGATGTTCCTTTGGATGTTCCAGTCCAGGAGATCCATTAGAGACCGACGACCTTCCACCAGGTATTCAGAAGATGAGTATGTATTATTGGTGATGCGGGTGAACGAGTGCTATGCGAAGCAATAGAAGATGAGTACAAAAGCAATTGGTTCGATGCTATGCAAGATGAGATGCAGTCACTTTATGATAATCATACTTTTGAGTTGGTGAAGTTACCTAAAGGTAAAAGAGTTTTGAAGAACAAGTGGGTATATAGGTTGAAGCAAGATGAACATACTTTACAACCACGGTACAAAGCTAGATTGGTTGTTAAGGGATTCGGTCAGAAAAAGGGTATTGATTTTGATGATATATTTTCTCCGGTAGTAAAAATGTCTTCTATCCGTGTGGTACTAGGCTTGGCAGCTAGCCTAGATTTAGAAATTGAGCAAATGGATGTTAAAACAGCCTTCCTACATGGTGACTTGGAGGAAGAGATATACATGGAACAACCCGAGGGTTTCAAAGTGAAAGGGAAAGAGGATTATGTGTGCAAATTGAAGAAAAGTCTCTATGGCCTAAAACAAGCACCGAGACAGTGGTATAAGAAATTTGCGTCGTTATGACAGAACGAGGGCTATAAGAAGACTTCCTCGGATAAGCGTGTGTTTGTCCAAAAATTTTCTGATGATGACTTTATTATTCTCTTGCTTTATGTTGATGATATGTTGATTGTTGGCGGGAATGCTTCAAGAATTGAGTTATTGAAGAAGCAATTGAGCAAGTCTTTTGCCATGAAAGACTTGGGCTCGGCGAAGCAGATTCTTGGCATTAGAATTACCCGAGACAGAGATGCTAAGAAGTTATTTTTATCGCAAGAGAAATATATTGAGAAGATCCTTCAGAAATTTTACATGGACAAGGCTAAAGTGGTTAGTACTCCTCTTGCTGCCCACTTTAAGTTAAATATAATGCAAAGTCCTACGACTGATAAAGAAAAGAAAGATATGGAAAGTGTTCCATATGCTTCAGTATGTAGGAAGCTTAATGTATGCGATGGTATGTACACGCCCGGACTTGGCGCATGCGATTGGTGTTGTTAGTCGCTATTTGTCAAATCCGAGCGAGAGAGCACCTTTGGAATGCGGTGAAGTGGATTATGAGGTATCTTCGGGGAACTTCAAATTTGAAACTCAGTTTCGGGACCGGGAAACTTGAGTTAGTTGGATACCTGAGATTCCGACTTGGCGGGAGATATTGATACTCGTAAATCTACTTCGGTTATTTGATTTCTTTTGCGGGTGGAGCTGTGTCATGGAAGTCAAGATTGCAGAAGTGTGTTGCACTTTCTACAACCGAAGCTGAATTTATTGCAGCGATCGAAGCTAGTAAAGAGATGCTATGGATGAAGAAGTTCTTAGAAGAACTTGGGTTCAAGCAAAAGAGGTATGTGCTATTTTGTGATAATCAAAGCGCAATTCATCTTGGTAAGAATTCATCTTTTCATTCTAGATCGAAACATATTGATGTTAGATATCATTGGATAAGGGATGTTCTAGATGAAAAGTTGTTGGAACTTGAGAAAATTCATACGGATCATAATGGCTCCGATATGATGACGAAGACTCTACCAAGAGAGAAGCTTGAACATTGCCGTTTGATAGCGGGGATGGTGAATCCTCCACATTGTCGTGAGGGGAGATTTGTTAGCCGGGTTCACTCCTATGTGGAGGAAGTCCAATGAGTTGCAAGCCCAAAAGGGCTTGAGCCCATATAATAAGTTATATGAGGAAATAGGGTTTCTCACTATATATATAAAGAGGTAGCAGCGAGAAAAGAAAACAAGTAACAAGAGAAAAAGAGAAAGCAGAAAATCTGGGGTTTGGGGCAATATCTCGATTTACATCAAGCTGGCGTTGGAGGTCGATTCGTAATCCGATTGAGCTGAAATTTTGTCAGCATGTTCGTGGCGCAATTTTATCGAATCTGAACGGTTTGTTTTTCGTCTGAAGCTCCCTACATCAGGTTTTTCGTGGATTGATCAAAACCTGCGCTTTTGGTCAGATTTATCCTTGATCTCTTGTGAAGTTCATGTGTATTGCCAAGAATTACATTCTTGAGGTGTTTGCTGCTATGTACGTCTAGTATTTACTAGAGAAGAACAATTTTATTGATAGTGAAGATTTTCAGGTGGACTCCGGTCCGTGGTTTTTTATCTCCTCACATTGAGGAGGTTTTCCACGTAAAAAAATCGTCTTGTGTTCGCGTGCTTGGTTATTTTACTCTACTATATCGATTCCTATTAGGTTTACACAAGAGGGGAAATTATTTTATTCCGCTGCGTTGATTCGATATTGTTCGAATTATTACCGTTCTCCCATCAATCGAAGTCCTTGAGTTGCTTGTTGGTCAAATCATTGGCGATGTATCGCTGCACACTCAATTGAAGGTTATGCGTGTGATAGCCTGATTTTTTATTCTATTTTCGATTGAATGAGTTGGGTTTTTCATCGATGCGCTTATAGTCTTTTTCTCTGAGCTAATCATTCACGAGATAACTAATCTATCAGGTGAAGTCATTAAGGAATCTAAATGCAAATCAGAAATCATCTGCTCGACCATGCTAATCTACAATAGTCAATATGGCACCGTCAAAATCGATCAAAGACTGGAGATAGGTCGGTTCGACATAGGCATGTGATTAGAGTGTAGGTGATTCTACCTAATTGCAAATTCTCATTGAACGGCACTAAACTGATTTTTCTATTGTTTCTATACCCTATGCCCATATTTGAAACCTCGAGATTTTCACGACAACCGAAAGTCACCAATAAGTTGAAGATGCACAATGTGGCTCGAAAATAATTGACCACGAGTCAAATGCGCTAAAAATTCCTAAAAGCTACCTAGTAGGTTAGGTCACACTAAAATCGCTTCGGGTTGAAATGAAGCACGAAAGTGAACTTGAAAAGTTCTGTCATGTCATATTTTATTTTACGAACGTCGACTCATCCTCTGAAAATTTTTTTATGAACTCGAGTTTTCCGCAAAAATTCAAGTTTAGGCATTTTTTGACCAGGAAAATAGGGCTGTTTTCGTGTGAATTCTTAGCATTCAAGTTGGTTCAATTGATGGGAAAAATTGAGGAATGGAGTGTGGGCACGTACCTTGGCATTGTGGCACTTGAATTGGATTGATTTTAAGGAGAATTGAAGTAAAATTGAAAAGGGATGTTCAAAATTTGTAGCTATGGTGGTGTGCAACATTAGGGACACCTTAAGTGGCTTGTTTGGGAAGCTTGAGGAAGGAAAATGGCTAAGGATAACAACCATGGACTTTGGGGGCAAGCATTGAGTGTTTTCTAATATTTTCCAAGACTTTTGAGGCATTTGTGGTCTCCTCCAGCTACAGCTCCCTTCTTCCTCTTCCTTGCTGGTCCTTTCTCCATTGTTGTAGTTTTGAGAGCTCAAGAAACTAGAGAAACCAGAGGAAGATGACTAGCCAAGCCGCACGCCCGCCCGAGCTCCCCCGAGCCTATCATGTGCCATCTCTACCGCCGCCCATGAGCCGAGCCCGCACGTCCCCGCCATCCCGCATCTACCCACTAGTCCTTTGTCCACCTTGGTCACCGTCGCAAGTCCCTAGGTCGCCTTCGTCATCCATCCAACCAACCGTCACCTTCGCCTAGTTTGCCACATCGAGGACAGCATTCCCGAAAGAGCTTCGGTCTGGCCTCTACCGCGATCCGGCATCCATTGATAGGGCATCCCATATGGGGGCAATCCACCCAACTCATTTATGGGATGGATTCTCTTAACTAACACACGATCATTCAATCTTAGATCAAGGACACCATGCATTGCACTCAAATGTCTCGATTAAAATAGTGAACTTGGCATATTTTCTTCATATTAAAAATACACGGTAAAATAATTGTGTGTAGGTATACGGTCAATTTGAACCAGAAAAATTGATATCCTTCCTTTTAATTCCCACTATTTGATATAGTTTTAAAACCATTTTCGATGTTAAAACCCAACACTCGGGATTTTCTAATTAAATAACAAAATTTCACAATTTTGGAATAAATAACCAAAATTCCAATCACCACTAAATTTACACAAATTAACACTTAATTGTATAAACAAAGCACACCACAATAATCAGCACGAAATTTCGATCACTAGCTATCCTTGTATAATTTCTGGAAAATAATAAATAATTAAATAAATACCAAAATTAATTAAATAATACAAATTAAATACCATAAATACCAACTTAGGCCAGAAATGCTAATCTAACAACCTAAACGGGCCTCGAAAATTTTTGAACCTATCTAGATAAATAGCACAATCTAATTAGCCATTAATTAGTCTATTCTAATCATCTAACATGCATAATTGAACAATTAAATCACTAATCCATACTAACTAACCACATAATCCCTAATTAGCCTAAATTAACTATTCACTAAGCATCATTAACTCTCTAATCAAAGTTTAGCAAGTAAACTCACCGGTATAATGGGTCGATGAGTCCACGATGTCGACGACATGAAGATAAGTGACTCTCGAGCCTACAACGGTGACACCAACAAAGGTCCGGACAAGCCTAAAAACGGGCCATACGCTCTTAGCTAAGGCTGAGCTTCAGCCATTGCTTACTAGGCCAAGAAGGCTGGAACGAGTGGCTAGTTGGGGCTGAAATGGCATGGGATGAGCGAACAAGGCTGCTGCGGGCAACGACGAGCGACGATGGCACACGGCAACTAGACGAGTTCCGGATGTAGTTGGGCTCGCACAAGGGACGGCGAGATGATTGCAGATGGGTGAACAATAGGGATGCGCGGCTAATCTCGCGGCTGGGGTGAGGGCATGACGGCGGGTCGACAAGCTAGGGGGAAGGAGCTGGCTATCTCCGGTTCTCTCAAGCTTTCCAAAGTCTCAACAATGGATAAAGTGGCTCAATAAGGAAAAGAAGGCTGCTAAAGATGGAGGGGGCCCATTTAACCGCAAAGTCAAGCCAAATATCCCATTCTACTCAAGTTCATGCCCCCACCAAGCTTGGCTATCATCCATGGCCAATTTGTAGCACCAAGGCTTCCTTAGCAAGCATCCAAGTGGTCCAAAAGTGGCCACCCCTTGGTCCTACGAATTTTGGACCATTTCCATCAAATTTGATGAAATTTAACTCTAATTGAGCACAAATTGGCCTCCATAAAAATCAATCAAGGTGCCCTCATCAAATACAACATTTTTCTTCAACAATTGAACCAACTTGACAACCAAAATTGCGACAAAAAATGATCCTTCGAATTTTCAGTCCAAAATAACCTTACTTTGATTTTTTGCCGAAATCTCGGGTTTGCAGAAAAATCTTCAAAGATGATGAGTCAAAGTTTCTAAAATGAATTGTGACATGAAAAAACTTTCAATTTCTAAAATTGAGTTTAAATTCATGGTTAATTTCAATTAATGCAATTTTAGCATGACCTAGCCTACTATGTAGCTTTTAGGAATTTTTAGTGCAATTGACCCGTGATCGATTATTTTTTAGCCTCATTGTACATCTTCGATACATTGGCAACTCTCGGTTGTTGTGAAAAACTCAAGATTTCAAATACGGACACAAGATACAGAAATGACAGAAAAATCGATCTAGTGCCATTTTATAAAAATTTTTCAATTAGGTGGAATCACCCCACACTAATCACATACCTCTATCAAATTGACCTATCTTCGATCTCTGATCGATTTTGGCGGTGCCATAATGACCCTTTTAGATTAGCACGCTCAAGCAATTGATTCTTAGTCGAATTCTCAATTTTATTGCGTTAAAATCATTTAATGGCTTCACCAGATAGACTAGTTATCTCGTGAGTGATCATCTTAGAGAATAGAACTATAAGCGCATCAATGAAAAGCCAGACTCATTAAATTGAAAACAGAATAAAAAAATTCGAGATGTCACAACACTTCCTCTCTTATAAAAATTTCGTCCTCGAAATTTAAACCATACAAATCTTTAAATAAAAAGGTGGGGGTACAGTCGTCTCATTGAATCTTCGCTTTCCCAGGTTGCTCCTTCTATGCCGTGGTGTTGCCAAATCACTTTAACCAACAGAATTGTCTTGGTGCGCAGAACCTGCTCCTTCTGATCTACAATATGAACCGATCCTTTGGCAGAAGTCCAGCACAAGTGCCATAACTTGGCACGCCGGGACACTTAAGTGCCATAACTTTAAAACAGTACACTTAAGTGCCACTTTTTTTTTCGAGTGGGACACTTAAGTGCCACCTCCAGGACCCTTACCGAAAATCCTATGTGGCAATATTTTATTATTATTTTTTGCCTACGTGGCTCATAGGAGCTCCAAATCGGCATAGAAATTAAAAAAAAATTAAAATTTTAATTTTAAAAAATTTTAAAAATTTTAAAAAAATTTTAAAAAATTTAAACAATTACAAATCTTTAAACAAAAATATGGGAGTACAATTGTCTCATCGAATATTCGCTTTCCCAGGTTGCTCCTTCTTTTCCATGGTGTTGCTAGACCAGCCCTCGTTGGAAACAACGGAATTGTCTTGGCCGCCAGAACCTCACCCATTTGGGGGCGGGTCGCGGCCCTCCTTCTTTTTTAAAATTTTCTTAATTTTTTATCTTTTAAATTTTTCTTAATTTTTTTAATTTTTCTTTTTTTTAATTTTTTGAATACTTTATAATTTAATTAATTTTTATATTATTACGTCGTTTTTGCGTTTTTTCACATAAACTCGGAAAACACGTCAGCCATTTGGCCGGATTTTCGCCGGAGTGGACATCCCTCTAACTTAAGTGTGCCATTTTAAAGTTTCTTAAAAAGATCTTTTCACGTACAACACCCTGTCGTCCACATCTAACTCTTCAAAGTTCAACACGTGGGTTGGGTCAAGCTCATACTTTCTCAACATTGACACGTGGAAGACATTATGCACTTGCGCCAACCTCGGTGGCAATGCAAGACGATATGCACTAGAATCCTTATTCTTTCTAAAATCTCAAAAGGACCTACATACCTCGAACTCAACTTTCCCTTTTTGCCAAAGCATGAAGTACCTCTCATTGGTGACACCTTCAGAAAGACATGCTCACCAATTTGGAATTCCAATTATCTCCGACGCTTATTTGCGTAGCTTTTCTAGTGACTCTGAGTGGTCTTTAATCTATCCCTAATAACTACAACTACATCCATTGATTGCTAAACCAACTCTAGGCTTGTGATTTTCCGTTCTCCAACCTCATCCCAACACACTAGCGTTCTGCACACTCTACCATACAACACTTCAAAATGTGTCATCTAAATACTCTGCCGGTAGCTGTTGTTGTAGGCAAACTCAATAAGATGAAGATGTTCCTCTCAGCTTCCTTGAAGTCTAGTACACACGCTCTCAACATGTCCTCAAGAGTCTGAATCATCCTTTCAAACTAACTATATGCCTGCGGATGGTAAGCCGTACTGAATTGCAACTTTGTCTTCGAGGTGATTTGCAAACTTTTCCAAAAGGCAGCTGTAAATCTCGGGTCTCTATTAGATGTGATCGTCACCGACACTCCATGTAGATGAACAATATAAAGCACCTACAATTCTACATGTTTATCCAATGCAAAGTCCTTCCATATGCTAATAAAGTGAGCCAACTTCGTTAATCTATCAACCACAACCCAAATGGAATCATTACTCCTCTAACTCCTTGGTAAGCCCATCACAAAGTCCATTATGATGTGTTCCCATTTCCACTTAGGAATCTCGAGAGGTTGCAAAAGTCTTCCCGGCTTATGGTGATTTGCCTTCACTTGTTGAGACGTAAAACACTTGGTGACATGCTTGGCAATATCCGCCTTCATACCGATCCACTAATAGTGTTAACACAAATTCTGATACATTTTTGTACTGCTTGGGTGAATGCTATAACTACTATGATGAGCTTCTGACAAGATCTCCTCCTTAAGCTCTGCATCATCGAGTACAAACAATCATCCTCAAAACATTAGTGTTCCGTATTCAGGAATCTAAAAGTCAACCTTTCTCTTTTCAATATCCTTTTGCAGGATTTTTAAATCTCTGGGTCTATCAACTAAAGCGTCTTTAATCCTTATTTGTACTTCTAGTTCAATTTTAAGGATGGCCATAAGATTTGAAAGATGGCCTACCTCAAATTTGAAAACCGAATCTCGAGCTCTTTGAGTAAAATCCATTCCTTGACCATCATATGCGCAACAAAAGACTTCCGACTCAACGCATCTACGACCTAATTTGCCTTTATAGGTGGTACAAGATGTCACAATCATAGTCTTTGAGAAATTCCATCCAATCATATTCATAATCAACTTTTCGAGAGAATAGATACTTGAGACTTTGATAGTTTGTAAAGATCTAGAATCTTTCTCCACATAAATAATGTCTCCAAATTTTCAGAGCAAAAATAATCGTTATGAGTTCTAAGTCATGCATCGGGTAATTCACTCATGAGGTCTCAATTGACGGATGCGTATGCAATGACTCTACCATGCTACATTGACACGCAACCCAATCCTCTAAACAACGCATCATTGTAAATCTCGCATCCTCCAAGACCACATGGTATGGTCAGCACTGGTGCGGTAGTCAACTTCTACTTAAGCTCTTGGAAACTACGCTCGCACTTATTTGTTCACACAAACTTCTCTTCTTTCTTCAATAGTCAAGTCAACGATGAGGCTAAAGCTGAAAATCCTTCCATAAACCTTCTGTAGTATCTTGCTAAACCCAAAAAGTTTTAATCTCTATCACTGTCATTGGTCTTGGCCAAGTGATAACTGCCTCAATCTTGGTCAGGTCCATGGAGATTCCTTCGCCTAAAATTACGTGACCTAGGAACACAACACAAGTTAACCAAAACTCGCACTTGCTAAACTTAGCATACAGTTCATGATTCCTCAGTGTCTAAAGCACCATCTTCAAATGCCTCTCATGTTCCTCATTTTCTCAAGTACACCAAAATATCATCAATGAACACGATCACAAATTGATCCAGATACTCTTTGAATACTTGGTTCATCGGATCCATGAAAGCAGCTGGGGCATTCATCAAATCGAACGGCATTACAGTGAACTCATAATGGCCGTATTGAGTGTGAAATGCTGACTTCGGTATGTCCTCCTTTCTAATCATCAGCTGATGATATCCTATCCTCAAGTCAATCTTAGAAAATATCGATGCTCCTTGCAACTGATCAAACAGGTTGTCAATCCTCGGGAGTGGATACTTGTTCTTAATCGTCACTTGATTGAGTTGGCAATAGTCGATGCACAAGCGCAACGAACCATCTTTTTTCTTCACGAACAAAAATGGTGCTCTCCACGATGATGCACTGGGTCGTATGAATCATTTATCTAACAACTCCTACATCTACACCTTTAGTTCTTTCAACTCTGACAATGCCATTCAGTAATGAGCCTTAGAGATTGGCTCTATCCCGAGGGCTAGCTCAATTACAAACTCAATCTCTCTTTATGGCCACAAACCTGGCAATTTTGGAAACATATATGGAAACTCTTAAAAGAGAGTTGCAAGGTTTATTATGTGAAAAAGGATTTTGGTGTTTTGGGCTAATTGACGAAAGATAAGAACTGGTTTGATTAATGGTGTGCTCGTGTGATCACCTAAATACCTTGATGCGTATATGATTATATGGAGTAATGAACCCATCCTGATGCATATGATTATGTGGGATGATGCCTGATTAAGTTGGATGTCCCCACGTCAATGGGATGTTGAGTCACGGTTGAGGCCAAACTAATGCTCCTTTATGGAATGCTGTCATGAGGCGTATGAGTACACGGGATGATGACATGCTCAATGGGGGGGACGATGCCCACTTACGCCGGATGACCGCCGACTGTTGAGTTGGCCGTGGCCAATGGGTCGTAATAACCAAAACACACTTGAATGGTTGTGCTATTGCCCTTGATTATGGGGTAAAATTGTGTGGCATGGTATGAGACGTGTCATAACGATTTTACCTTATAATTAGGACCCATGTGAATGTTTAAAGGATGAAAATTATGTGTTCCGGTTATTAATTATGCTTGTGATATTTATGATGGCATATGTGATAAACTAAATGCAGGGACGTGCCGAGGTGATGTGAGTTTTGCATGATGCATGTTTAGGACTACCTTTGAGGCGAATTTGTGCATCCTAACCGAGATTTAGGTTGTTGACTCGCTGAGATTTATCTCACCCGGTCGTGGTTAAACATTTTCAAGGCCATAGCATGGAAATCTATTGAATGCGGATGGTGGGCGCGAGATGCAACACATTTTGGCTAGTCCTACCGTTAGTGAAGTTTAGGTTAACCCTAGTCCCGAAAGGTTTTTGAGAGGGTCGATGGGAAGTGGCCATGGAAAGGCTTGTAAGTATTAAACTTTCTAGAGTTAACAATTGATAAATTAATATGTTGTTTTCGGCAATGTTTGCCATGTTTTACTATCCCTAGATTTGTTTGTTGACCGGGGGTTTATTTAATTCGCTTCCGCATGTGCTTAATTGAAAATAAAAAAAATGGATCAGCAACGCGTCCTAGGATGTCGCATTTTTAATTGACCACCGAGGATGTGTGCACGCTTGGGGTTCGGGGTGTGACATAAGAAGAAATCTAACATTAAAACCATTTTTATCAATAGTAATATTGAAGGAGAAATAAAAAGGTGGGTAGAAATGTCGCAATAAGTCACAGTCATCTATTATCAATGCTAAAACATAAATGACACTCTTTAACCCGTTTAGGACTAGACACGTTGCTAATAATAGTCTTCATATATTAAACACGACCAACCGTGATAGTTTATTGTGTGTTGATTTTTGTTCATAATGCACTTCAGATTTCTTCTACAAATTTACCATACATCTCTCGGTACTTAACACTCTTTTTGGAAGATATATTGAAGCAGTCTAATGTACTTTCAAAAGCGAGTGCATCAAGCAAGTGTGAAGGCTAGTTTCTTAAATTTCAATTGCCTAAACTTCAATTATGAAACAGATACAAAAACTAAGTCAAAATTGATAAGTACCTAAGGGGAACACGAATTTCTCGCACTCAAGATGTGAATAAGGTTAAGCTCACAGCCAACTCCATGCCTTTGTCTCTTCACCGCCAATTGCTGCATCATCGTGAATGTCTCCCCTAGACCGTTATACAAGTGGATCCCAGATAAAATCCTGTAGTAGCATTAGGATTATGTCTTTACTTTTCTTGAGGACACCAAGAACTGCTTCACAGCTCGCTTTGAAAATTCCTTCTGCTCCAGTCAACCCTAAAGCTGCTTCAAACATCCATGTCAGTTGGAAAGGAACAATTTCCTGGATCTTAACTCTCAGCCCTTTATCAAAGCATATATTGTAATCAATATGAAGTATATCTCCACTACGGAAATCCACCAGAATATTATGTAGATGTCCATCTCCAAGGCCTAGAATGTGACCGAACACGCTCATGGCTGCAATACTTCCAGAGTATGCAAGTGGGGAAGGAATGCAGCATAGCTCATGTTACAACTTCAAATTAAACAACAATAATACTTTCAAGTAATATTGAGAAATGTCAGTGTCTGCAACTACATTATTAGCAGCATCAGAAAATCACTTCAACTATAGGATAAACACTTCATCCCCGAGAGCAAAATACTACCAGCAAATAGAATCCCACCTTTTCAATTTTAAATTGAATGCCTTGAATCCTTCACTAGCACAACACAGCTCCTGATACAAAACTAGCCGAGGCACTTCTTGCAAAGATCCATAAGAACTTCACGCTTGATGTCATGAGGCCAATCTTTTTGAGATATTACTCTCCGTATGGACATGAACCTGGTGAAGGAATTGTTTTGTGTTTCCAGTGCCATAAGATGGCTGTACAGCAGTTTGACCTCAGGCTTGCCAACACTTGAAGACACTGTACACACTTTTTTTTGTTGCAATTCAAACTTTATACTGCAAAACCTATAATAACGCATGAAAGTGGTCTGTTTGATAACATAAACTCCTTTTTTTTAATGTTTTGTAGACTATTGCTTTCCAATGGCATTCTAGTTTGTGATCTACTCACAGTTAGACCTTGTTTATGTTGTGTCCAAGGTTATACTGTGAAGCAGCGTGCTTTCTAATCCATTCTACGTTGGATTGGTCATCATCACAGTGATAATGATGACATAATTCTGGTAAAATGCTAAAGTGAATTGTGATGTGTCTTGTAATCTTACCACAGGAATTAAATATGCTGAGATTAGATTTTTCCTTTTGTAATTTTTTTTTTTTTTTGGTTCTTTTTTTGAATTGATGCACTTTAATGATTTCCCGATTAATTGTTTATACGGGAAACTAACACTCCGTTTGCCTCCTCGTCGATGACAGTTCTAGGCCCACATTAGCCCCAAAAAGGTCTGACGCTCAATGCTTTTTGTGATTAAAACACGTGCAAAATTTCTGGAACCTCTGCCGGAAGATTACCTTGCGCGACCTGACTCTCTGAAGGGAGCTATCATTTTTTTTTATTTTTAGCTTTATGATTTTGACAATCTCTAATTCCTGGACAGCAACATGATTTTTGCTGACCGAAGACATTGGAAACGTGTGAGAGAGAGACAAGACCTTATTATTTGTTGGTTGGTGCTGCTGGGAATGCAATAAAATCAGGGTCAAGCACACAAACCGAAAAGAAGCGTGAGTGGCTCTTCCTGGTTCCTACCAGTTTTCACGGGCAGTTATGAACCGAGAATAGGCAAGTTGTTTTAGATATCCATGCCATAGCCACCAAGTCAGGGGACAAAGAACACGTATCAATTTGACCCAACTACCAAATACTTTTTCTTATTGCTCGCGCTACTATTTGCAGACAAGGGGGAAAAACAAGAAGAAAGAAGAAGAAACTCACAACACCTGAAGAAGGCAAAGTATATTAGAAATGGCTAGCCCCGAAGCTGCGAATGGAATATCAGAAGCCTCCAATCAGACATTCCCAGCTGCAGACGTCGAGAATGAACTGAACCCCAGTCTGAACACAAAAGTTGAAGTTGATCCTGTATCGTCTGCCGTGGCTGCTTCCTTGGAGGTTAAGGTAATTAATTCCAATTATACCGCTCAAGAGTTATAGGAATTTCTGGCATGGAGAAAAGACAAATTCGTTGAATTCTAACCTTGTGCTGTGCCGCAACAAGATCATTGTGAATCTATCTTTTGATCGTAAAATATTCGTTTGTTAACCTCCGAATTCAACAAGACAGATACGCCATCATCACTATCTGTTGGGAAAAAATAGACTTTTGCCATTTAATCCGGCCCATCTTTTTGACTGATCTTATTTTGTCACTCAAGGAACAAGCCGAAGCAGCTCAACAGCAAAAGGAAAGAGAGAAGGACGCCATGCAATCGCTTAAATCGGCCATCTTAATTTCTGCAGCAGTGGTTGCGGTGGCAGGAGCAATCTTCGCGATAACCAGGAAGTTGAGAGAGAAATGAGTGCTTGAAGCTTGAAAATTGCAATATCAGCAAACTCACTCACTTTTGCTTTAGTATTCCCTGTTTTTCTTTTTTGCTTTCCTAACGCGGGACTTTTCATTTGCTTTTTTATATTCTTTTCTTTGTATCTCTGCTGCAAGAGGATTATATTTAGGGAGGCAGTGGATTTGGACGTAGGAACTACACATTATTTCTTATATATGTGAACTGTTGCATTTAGTATCAACTGTCGAAGAGATGAATTCTTGGTGAGTGTGATATGCCCTTACATAGGTCAGCTTTTCTGGTTATGTGCTTTCGTGATCACCTTGTCTTTGCAGTTCGGAAAAGTTTACTTTTCCCAAAAGCAACCGCTGCATCATTTCTACCTTGACATGATCATCTCATGTTCAGGATCAACAAGTCTGTCAACGTATCGTCTAAATGAGGAATTAACATAATGTTTCAAAACATACTTTACAAGAAAGTTTCGATTTTCAAAGCATTTATAACAGCAGTTAACAAGATGAGTACCAATAGGTTGATGAAATTGGTTTTAATTATCACATATGGGTTGAACCACCCATAGATATAAACAAGTTCTTGCCATGTCTGAATGGTGATGTATGCGTAGTATGTGGTAAACTTTGTCGCATCTCCTTTAGACTCTTTTCTTAGGAACTTTCACCAAAAAATATTGGATAGAGGGACATGGATAGATTCAAGCTTGCAGGACAATTGCAAATGTTGATGAGTTCATCAAAAAGCTTCCTGAGGATTATAACACATATTGGGTCCGGGAGATCGATTCCGTGTGGTGGTCAGAAGCAAAGGTGATGTTCGCATCAACAAGTCATCTCTAGTTTTGAATTAACTGACTGGCGACAGGAATATAACTTGTTCCATTGTGGCAAATTCAAATAACAATCAGTAAAAAGTCCCAGCTATCCAATTAAATTAGCTTTCCTAATTCAAAATGCAGATGAGTTATGCAAGGGCAGTTATATCACGATCCCTCCATACTGATGTTAGATGAAGCAACTTCTGCATTGGATAGCAGGTCCGAGCAATTGGTGAGCACAGTATTACTGCTAGTTTTTTTTTTCCCCGATTTTAGGAGTAGGTATCTAAATATTATCATATTATTAAAGCCATTTGTCAAGTATGTAGAAATGTTATCCTACATGCATGCGGGCTTATGATTTTTCTGCTTGTATGGCTTTCCATGCCAAGTCGAGATGATTTTTGAAGCTGGATAAGTTGCAAGTACAATGCATGCCGCACATTAAGGTCCATACAAAACGTGGCAATTAAATTTCGTCTTTTACTTGACGGGATGAGCGGTGATCAATAATCAGTGTTCAGTGCTATGTGAGGTCCCTCTGCTTTGCTGCAGGAAGAGTCCAGCCTTTTGTCTACTGAACGTTTTATCGCTTGTCTGAACACAAGCGTGTCTCTGGTGCAAGTTAGTCATATGGAAGGTATAGCTTATTAGGAAATATGGTTTTGAATCAATAAAGCAATCAAGTCGAAGTTTAAAGACTGATATCACTTTCTTTAAAAATTTATTTATCTCATAATATTATTAATGATCACCCATAAATATTCTCCAGATGTCACACCCCGAACTTCGAGCGCCACCAAAATAACCCTCAACAAGGAATGCCCATGTGAGAGGTTTGTCCTCTACTGCCACCTCTCCACAATCATGCTTCCTCCTCTTCCTACAACCCTTCAACGGCAAGGACATGGCCAACCCGCCGTCTGCAGCGGTCACCAATGGCACCAGGCTTGGGAACTTCTACTTCAGGGCGTTAATCGTGTTCAACAACTCGATGATAAGAGATAACCATCTTCTCGATTGGAACACCTAATGAAAAATCAAAGCATGCATATTAACTATTTCTAATGACTTTCCAGATCTCTCGCACTTCAATGTGTTCTGCAAGAAGAGAAATTCAATATAGATCCACTTAAGCATTTGCCATTACGTTCTTGACTCTTTGTGAGAACCTACTATGGAAGTTGCGGTCGAAATGCCCCGGACATGAAATGTAATGAATAACAATAATAATTTCGAAAGTGATGAATAGGGCAGGGCGGGGGATGTCACCGGGAGATGGGCGCAAATCGGGAATTGGCTAGAAATTCAAGAGTGGGAAATGGGGCCGAAAAAGGAATGTGAAAAAGGACAGGGGCAGCGAGCATCCACGTCAACCAAGGATCCGGGCGCAACCGCAGCACCACACAATCGGGAGCGGCCAATCAGGGAACGTGGTTGGGATCCTCTCTTGTTCCTCCCACAAGCGGTCAAACGAGCGGAGATGTCATGCCCAGCGTCGTGCTTCTTTCAAGACGATCGAAAGACAATGTGCTCCGCGACGCAGCTTTATTCAGCGCCTCAAATATAAAATGAATGACCCGTCGCGCCTCTAAAATAACTAAATATCGTCGGTTCTTGCTGAGTATTTAGGTGCGATTCTCGAGTGCGGCGGGAGTTGCAGCAGGTGCGTGTGGGAGGTGGGAAGGGAGGATGATTCAACTGATATAGCGGGGAATATGGAAACAGCGCCGCCTTGCTTCTCCTGCGGCAGTGTGTCTGTATCGGCAACGTTGGCCCTGAAGCAGTCCCTCACCGTCCGTCCTGCCCCTAATAATGTTCAGCTTCACCCTCCGTCCATATGCCTGCAGATGCACAAAGGGCGCCTCAGCATCATCCATTACCGGATGAACGACGCCAGCGGTACTGGCATCACCCAGAGGAGGACCAGGAGCCGGAGGAGTCGCGCTCCCAAGAAGAAGCCCGCCCTCGACCCCCTTCCCACTGCTGGGGAGGCAGACAATCCAAAGAAGAAGAAGGAGGCGGCGGCGGCGGCGGCGGGGGAGACGTTGAGTGTGGGGGCGCTGCACCAGAATGGGGACCCTCTGGGGTGGAGAGACCTGGGCAAGAGCGTGGTGAGGTGGATATGCCAGGCCATGCGTGCCATGGCCTCCGATTTCGCTGCTGCCGAGGTGCAGGGCGAGTTCTCGGAGGTGAGACAGCGGATGGGACCTGGCCTCACTTTTGTCATTCAGGCCCAGCCTTACCTCAATGCCATTCCCATGCCCCTTGGACTTGAAGCCATCTGCCTAAAGGCTTGTACTCACTACCCCACTCTCTTCGATCACTTCCAGCGTGAGCTCCGCGATGTTCTCCAGGGCCTGGAGCGTCAGTCCGTGGTCCCTAATTGGCGTGGCACCGAGTCCTGGAAGTTGCTCAAGGAGCTCGCTTCTTCCGGTTGCTCTCTTAACTCTCCATATCTTCCTCTCTCCGTTCTTCTTTTAGCATTGCCCCCTTTCTGTTGGGATTGTTGGTACTCCACCATTAAGACCTTGCGATCCTAACTCTTTCAGCTCAGCACAAGGCGATTGCCCGCAAGGCATCTCAGCCCAAGCCCGTGCAAGGTGTTCTGGGGTTGGACCTGGAGAAGGTCAAGTCTATACAGAGGAGGATAGACGACTTCACCACGAACATGTCTGAGCTCCTCTGTATTGAACGGGATGCCGAACTCGAGTTCACACAGGAGGAGTTGGATGCAGTGCCCATGCCTGATACTAACTCTGATGCATCAAAACCAATTGAGTTCCTTGTCAGCCATGGCCAGGCTCAGCAAGAACTCTGTGACACCATCTGCAATTTGTATGCAGTTAGCACATCTACCGGTGCGTTCCTTTTCTATGATTAATTCAATTTAATCCCTCAGCTGTCTGTACTATTGCATTGCCACTTCATTTGCTTCATGTCTTACTGGTACTTTATGCTGCTGGGCTTCTGCTCATGGTATGTGCTGAACTAAACAGGATTGGGTGGGATGCATCTGGTATTGTTTAGAGTAGAAGGGAATCACCGGTTGCCACCGACGACATTATCTCCTGGTGACATGATATGCGTAAGGGTGTGCGACAGTCGGGGTGCAAGCACAACTTCTTGCATGCAAGGCTTCATACACAACCTTGGCGAGGATGGTAGCAGCATCAGCGTTGCTTTAGAGTCTCGCCATGGTGATCCTACTTTCTCCAAGCTTTTCGGGAAGACTTTACGAATTGATCGCATACAAGGATTAGCAGATGTGCTGACTTATGAGGTACTCTAGAAGATTTAGCCTTCTACAACTATCTGCATTTCCATCTCCACCATATAGATGTCAAAAGTTAATTGTTCTCATATAGCTTGAAACTGGGGTTTTGTCTCCCTTTTCCAATGTAGGTGCCATTGTACTCTAAATTCATCACTGGGTAGAGTAAATGGCTCTGTCGCAGGGATATAGATGAATCCTGAAAGCCTTTGTAGACTGATCCCTGGAGTTCTTTTTTTAATGTTTTGACTGTACAAGGTCTAGCAATTTCCAACACCCCAAATCCCTACTGAAGAGAAGACTTGTGAATCTATCTTAATCACCTAAGGAATGTTTCAGCTGCTTGTTTCCACTAAAGAAAAATCTCTTCCTTCTTCTGAGGATTCATAATCATCACTTTATTCTTCCCCATGCCCCTATTTCTCTGCTTTTGAAACTTATTAACCTTGTTGTAATAGGACTGAATGATTCTGTAATGATATCTTGCAGCGTAACTGTGAAGCACTTATGCTACTCCAGAAGAATGGCCTACGTAAGAAAAATCCTGCAATTGCTGTAGTGGCTACTCTATTTGGAGACACGGAAGATGTTGCCTGCCTAGAGTTTAATCAGTTGGTGAATTGGGCTGAAGCAGAGCTGGAAGGATTGTCAAGTTATGGGACGTTTGATGATTCCCAGAGAAAAGCAATCGCCTTGGGTTTAAATAAGAGGCGACCTCTATTGATAATCCAAGGGCCTCCTGGGACAGGGAAAACATGTTTGCTTAAAGAGCTTATTGTCCAGGCGGTTCAACAAGGTGAAAGAGTGCTGATGACAGCACCAACAAATGCAGCTGTTGATAACATGGTTGAAAAACTTTCGGATATTGGGCTTGACGTTGTACGAATGGGCAATCCGGCACGTATATCTGAATCTGTAGCCTCAAAATCATTAGGAGAAATAGTAAATGCGAGGCTTGAAAGTTTCCAAACAGAATTTGAAAGGAAGAAAGCAGATCTAAGGAAAGATCTGAGACACTGCCTTAAGGATGATTCTTTGGCTGCTGGCATACGTCAGCTTCTGAAGCAGCTAGGTAAGGCCTTCAAAAAGAAGGAGAAAGAGACTGTGAAAGAAGTACTCACAGGTGCTCAAGTAGTGCTTGCTACAAACACTGGAGCAGCTGATCCTTTGATCCGCAGACTGGATTCCTTTGACCTTGTTGTTATAGATGAAGCTGGTCAGGCAATTGAACCATCATGCTGGATACCTATGTTGCAGGGAAAGCGCTGCATACTTGCTGGTGATCAGTGCCAGCTTGCCCCTGTGGTTTTATCAAGGAAAGCCCTAGAAGGCGGCCTTGGTGTATCACTAATGGAGAGAGCTGCAAATTTGCATGAAGGAATTCTGGCGACCTTGTTGATAACACAATACCGTATGAATGATGCAATTGCAAGTTGGGCCTCTAAGGAGATGTATGAAGGATTATTAAAATCCTCTTCTACTGTTTCTTCACATCTTCTTGTTGATTCCCCGTTTGTGAAGGTAAGACTTTTCTTTTTGATTTCTAGATTATTTTTATTCTAACCCAGGTTTGTACTCATTAGGGGTGTGCACCAGGAACCATCCGAACTGGACCGAACCGACCATTTTGGGGCGGTTCCCAAAGAGGGTGGTCCAGTTCCCGGTTCCCACTTTTGGAACCTGTGGCCGGTTAGTCCAGTTCACGGTTCCAAGGTGGGAACCGAACCGACTAGACCGGACTGGTTAATTTTATATATATAATATACATTTTTAAATTTCTTAAGAAACAAACTCTAATTTCTCCTAATTTCTCCTATTTTCATTTTATTTTTGGCCCAAAAAAATAAATTTACTAGTTCCACCAGACCGGGCCGGACTGGTCAGTCAATCCAATTCCCGGTCCTGGAATTTGGGAACCAGTCCTCCCAGTCCGGTTCCCGGTTTCACTTTGAACGAGACCGGACCGGGAACCGATCAATCCTAGTACTCATGTTTCCAAGAGTGGGTGTTTGAACTCGGTTTCCACCTTCCCAGAGCAACCTAACTTTTTCACCAGGAATCTTTTGGCTCTTGGTTTGTTTATATCCATGTTTCACTGATTGTTGTGGTCTGATTGATTCTAAATGCTGAAGGGGCTATGCTATCACAATAGCACTTAATGTATCATATTCATGCTCAGGATAATAGTTTTGATCTATCATTTTGCGGTGCTAGATCTTAAATAAAAATTTGATACCAGAATCATATCAATTGCATTAAAAAGAAGATTTGGGTTTTCAAAATGCTATGAGAACCTTATTCTACTGAGTGGCTTAGATTCTGATTTTAGCCTCCTCTAAACATACACAATCCAGCATGCCTTATCTCACAGGGTAGATTTGCACATTCAACACAATTCAGTGTTTTTCTTGTTAAAGAATGATGAAATGCATTTTACTATCGGTATGTTCCACTTCTTATATATGAGAACAGTGGTACTCCTGTTCTGCATTTCCTGAGTAGTGTATGGTCACCAACCTATCAAACTGAATGTTGAAGAAGGATATATGTCATTTTTAAAGGTGGTGGACTAGCCTAACTTACTGTCAAAGACTGTTTGGTAACATTCTTGCAAAGGTAATCTTAACCAAAAGCATCAATTAAACCCTCTGCCTTACTGCAGCCGACATGGATAACACAGTGCCCATTGCTGTTGCTCGATACTAGAATGCCATATGGAAGTCTTTCAGCTGGTTGTGAAGAGCATTTGGACCCAACTGGAACAGGCTCATTGTACAATGAGGGGGAAGCAGATATTGTTGTACATCATGTGTTTTCCTTGATTTATGCTGGTAAAAGCCTTTTCTTCCTCGAGATTATCAGTGTTGGACAGTTTGCACATAAATTTTTCTTTTTATTCCATTGAAGCTGAACTAAATCGTGTCTTCTCTTTCTTTCTCATTGCTGAGTTTATCTTCTGCAAGTATTGTCTTCCTATAGATGTCTGTACGTCAAGTCACTGCTTGTTCAATGTACTGAATTTATATTCCTAGGCATATTGCAAGGCTCCCTGTTATTCTAGAAGACCTCTATTTCTCCCTCTCTAAAGGTTGACGTGCTGCAAATATGGTGCATTTCTCTCTAGAAATTTGCTTTTGGGCAGATACTATCCGAACATATGATATTTTTTATGACCAAATATTTCCAGTTAGTTGCTGTTTTACCCACAACCATCTGTTATGGGCAATGATTATGTGTACAGTGATACAACTTAGGATTTTGACTGGCAAAATTTTGACAAAGCCATAAATTCCTCCCACCATACAATGTGCACCGCTTGGCGAATTGCATTAGTCCTATAATTTCTAGCTGGCCTTTTGCGCAGGTGTGAGCCCAAGAGCAATTGCTGTACAATCTCCTTATGTTGCTCAAGTACAACTTTTGAGGGACAGGCTTGATGAGCTTCCAGAGGCAGCAGGTGTCGAGGTTGCAACCATTGATAGCTTTCAAGGTCGGGAGGCTGATGCTGTCATTATATCTATGGTATGATCTGTACCGAAGCTGTGCATTTCAGCTACCGTTGATGGCATTTATTTTTAGCTAGTATCTGTACCACTGTCGTGGAAGATGCTAAGAAATTCCGGTCAAGCTGCCTCCTTAAATCCATCGGCATTCCCATCACAAGTTGGAGCTTGTTTTCTGAGGCTTTCTAGATTTTTGCCAAGGGTCGACTTTGATTTAGTTAGCTGTAGAAGCTTCTACTAAGGAAAATGTACAAGAATGAAGATGGACATGATATTTAATCATTTGAGAGATTAGGCATTGTTTACACCTATTTTCCTTAAAACCATTAGAAACTTCCACTCGGTTTTTCCTTTCGACTTTTTTCCACTTCTTTTGCAGAGCGCGTCTTGGGATAAATTATGAGATTTTAACTTCTGTTTGTTCTATTTCAAGTGTTCTCTACCCTGCTAGTTAATGATCGACGGTCTGCGGAGAGTAGGTCTCCTGTTACTCTTGTATTTGACGCTTGCCCTCGTCTCCCTCAGGTACGCTCAAACACTCTTGGAGCAGTGGGATTCCTTGGGGATAGCAGGCGCATGAATGTTGCCATAACGAGGGCCCGGAAGCATGTTGCTGTTGTGTGTGATAGTTCGACAATATGCCATAACACATTCCTGGCCAGGCTATTGCGTCATATCCGCTATTTTGGTAGAGTGAAGCATGCTGAGCCTGGTAGTTTCGGGGGATCTGGACTCGGGATGGATCCTATGCTGCCATCAATTAATTAAAATCTGAATGACCAACCAGCATGGTCATGATACCATTCATGTCCTATCTCCATCTCTGCCAATTGTATATGCAGCACAATACACATTTTTTAGGTCATTCTACAATGTAAGTTCCTCACTTGTACAGAATATTCCAACGTCCCTTCCTCTTTCAGGATATAAAAATCATTTTAAATACTTGAAATATGGTGTATCATGCTAAGGCTTGTTCTCAAATGTCGAAAATCCTCATTGGTTGCTCTCCTTTTGCCAAGGAGAATTTGATCCATAATATTGATGAGAAAAACTTTTACAGTGTCTCTTAGCAAGGCAAAAAGTTATTGAGCCGGACTTTCTTAGTACATATACGCATTATTTGCGATGCTTGACCAATTTGTTGTTGCGATTGCATAACTGTATGTTGCTTCATCATGCTCGTTCTGATTATTTTGGTTTGTCTATTCATCTAGTTTGCCTATTAGGCCTTATTTTTGCGTTGAAATATAACAAATGAACATAACACCGTGGAACCAAACCGCCAGTGACCCATTTTGACTCGAGTGATTTCCAAATGTTCAAACAGACCTGCAAAGGGGCAGCTCAGCAATGCCCCCCTCATCTCAGCTATTGCATATCGTAATAACCACTTATGATTCCAGTTATAACATTTATTCACTTTCTTTTCCTGTAAAATCGCATGCACAATTATTGCAAAGGTGGAAGCACTTAGGTGTGTTTGGGAAAACTTTTGGGAAAAGTCTTTGAGAAAATATAAAGGCCTTTAAGTTAAGGGTGTTTTTCAAAATGCAAAGTGTGTTTAGTAAATTTATTTGTGAAAGTTCATTGTTAAATATCTTTGTGCAAAATAGTGTTTTGGCAAATTAAATTTGTAAAATACTTTTATTATTAAAAAAAAAAAAAAAAAAAAAGGAACATTGGCTGGCCAAGGCTTCGCCGGTTATCGCCGGCCAAGGGTAGCCAATCCAGCGAGGGTCGCCACGACCCTTGCCGCGCCGTCGTACGACCCACCGCGCCACAGAGGTAGCCGATGACCCATCTGGTCGCGCGTGAAGGTTGCGGCCAACGTGGTTGCGATCAGATCTGCAACTAAATGGGTCGCGCGAAGGTCGTGACCTCCGCGGAGGTCGCCTAAAGCATGGCCGGCAACGTAGATTTGGTCGCTACCAGATCTGCGTTGCGACCTCCGCGAAGGTCACGGTCGGCGACCCATCTGGTCGCAGCGCAAAGGTCACGACCAGATGGGTCGCACGAAGGTCGCAACCTCCGCAGAGGTCGCTTGAAGCACGGCCGGCGATGCAGATCTGCGTCGCGACCTCTGCGAAGGTCGCCTGAAGGTCGCGGCTGGCGACCCATCTGGTCGCAACGCGAAGGTCGCGGCCGGTGACCAGATCTGCAACCAAATGGGTCGTGGTCGCGACTTTCACAGCAACCTCTCGAGCGGGGTCACGCAACCCTCGTCGAAGAGTCGCACGGCCGTGGCGGAGGTCGTGGTGCGGCGGGTCGGCATGGCGGGCGCGACGGTCGCCGGCGATTGCATGCCCTTTGTCGGCAACCGCTCACGAAGAAGAAAGAAGAAGAAGATGAACAGTCAGGATAAAAAGGGAAAAACAAAAAATCAATGGGGACAATTTGGGAAGAAAGTTTTTTTATTTAAGCTTAGCTCTCAGTATGCCGAGAAGGCTGAAAGCCCAAGGCAGCCCCCCACCTGCCTTGGGCTTTCAGCCTTGGGAATGCTTGGCATTCCCCAAATGGGGTTTGGAAATTTTTACCAAACACTCACAAATTAGCCCAAAAAGTTTTGGGGGTTCAAAGTGGCTTGCAAATGCCATTCCCAAACACAGATTGGAATGAAAGCAGATTTGAGTAAAAGACTTCTTAAACTTAGAAAGCAAAAGGAAATCAAGAGAAAGAACAACCTCAATAAAACGAGGAATCAAACTTACAATTTCAAAATGGAAAACATAACTCTCAGAGCTGCATAATTGAAGAGTCCAAGTTCAAGCAAAGCATCATTTTCTGTCCCTCCAAAAGAAGAAATAAATAAGAAATTTAGTACTTATTTATTACATCCCACCCATTTCCCACCTGTTACCGCACACTTATTTATTACTTCCCACCCATTTCCCACCTGTTACCGCACTCACAAGTTTCTTTTCCATTTCTCTTGAGTATGTACAAGTTACAACCACCCAGTTTGTTTGATATTTTCAGCATAGGACTTTAAACCACAATGGTCCATCTTGTTATCAATCCAATGTACTCATTCCAACTTTGCAATGACATAACATAGTTGATCAGCCGAAAAAGAAGAAAAACAAACACCTTGTAACCCCCACAACCATGGATTTTTTCTGCGATTAGACCAAATAGTCTTGAGATTACTCCTGAGAATGCCTTTATCAGTTAGCGTGCCATCTCACATGCACCTTCATCTTCTTGAAACTTTGTATCCAAGAACACAGTATAATTGACCAAACAAGAATGAAACTCAATTATCATTGATAATAGATTACACTTGCCCGGCCATAGACTAAAGAAAGGGCTAGAATGGAGAAACCAAGTACCGATATAACTTGATCAGGATAGTCCAACTCCAACTCAAGTCTTCACGGCATTACTGTTGATGCCTTATTTTAGTCTGATGCAGCCTCAGCAGGGGTACGTGTAGTCATCTGGTCCACAGCATGCACTGTACTCTGAAGCTCCTCCCATATGGCTTTATAAACCATCCTCTGCCGATTTACGGTTGACTGACCCTCAAAGGATGAAGCTACAACATCAATGCTACAAGAAGGCAGACGAATGATTATGCACAGGGACAGGGAGACAATGGGAGACAAAGTGGAACAAATGTAAACCCACAAGTAGTCGGAAACGGGATCGCAAGCAACAATCAAGAAAAGCACGTGACTTTCATATGATAACAGCATCTAACTTCTGAAATGACTATGTATCATCACTTCACATGCAAAATGAGTGTTAAACAGAGAAAGGACAAAAGAGGAAGTAGCTTTAGGGAAGATATGCCTCATAACAGTCCCAAACTTCATAGAACACAGTCACAACTACTTAACATGCTAATAGGGGCATTCTTAACTTTATGCAACAACAGCATTGCATCACCAACCTTGTCCTGAATGCCCAGATAGTCATGTCATTTGTTTCTAATAATCTTGGTTTGATGCTGCCAGCATGTTTCTACAAAGATTCTGTAAGCCCTCAGCACTCAAACCTTTAATTCATCATATAAGGCACTCAACATTAGTTGTGACTTTTGGATTACACCAGGGTCATGATTGAGATACAGATGAGGCTATGAACAAAGAACGTATAACAACTTTAGGATGAAGATGTTTACATGTACAGGGAATATGGACATTGGCTACACATTATACCTGCTCAAACCAATATATCATTCCAAATATACACGTGAGATTTTGCCAATGCACCAAAGCCCAAAAAACACATAACAAATACTTTACATCTCATGCTCTCAAAAAAGGAGCATTGACTTGCGAGATGATCCTCATGAAATCATGTTTACATCACTCCCATTCAAATAACAAAAAATTTGTGAAAATAGCATGGTAGGCAATGCAATATAGTGGACATTTGCAGTAAACACAAGAGTCCAGCCAAATCAAAACCAAGTGAAGTTGAACCCATAAATGTAAGAAACAAATTCAGCATATGCTTCAGTAGAACAATCACGCAGCACTACGGAATGTAAGCTTACCTCACATGCCGACCATCCCCATAAGCATCTTTCACGACAACCGATTCCGCATTGAGATGCTCCTTGATCTATGAAAGCCAAATGTAAATCGTGAATTGAAAGAGGACAGGAGATGCCCCAGAATTAATAGCTATTCCCAAAGAGAGGTGATTGAACAGTGTTGATGAGCTAGAGGCATTAACACTTGGGAGCTTACAACTTCATCCCGTTTTGTTCAATTTATCTTGTTTTATTGAACTGAAAACTTCGGAAAGGCAAAAGCAGTTCTTTTTTCTTTTTATGGTTTCCCGTCGAGTAAAAGGGTATATGGCAATAGCGAGATATGTGTCTAAGCAATAAAAAAAGAATCGAGAAGCGTAGGACTATCTACTTGAATAAGGAAAACCGCAAGCCATCCCAGGGTAAGAGGTTTCTGAGTAGTGGGTCATCGAGCATTTTTGCAGAGGGAAGAGGTACCTTGCTCTGCATGGACTGCATCAGAGGGGAGTCGATGGAACCGGCGTCGTTCACGTGCGCGGCTCGGATGCTGAACCTGAGCATGGGAGCGCCGCCAGCGAGACCTAAAACCGACCTCCCGTTGCTTAGGGCGCTGGTGCGTCCGTGAAATCCACGGAGGGGAGACGACGACCCACTGGAGAGGCTGGGAGAGGGCTTGGGGGATCGGAGAAGCAATAGGCGCGAGACTGAGAGCACGTAAGGCCTCACCATCACATTGGCCATGGCCGCTTCTGCCTCTGCAACGTGCAAACCGCCGCGCCCTGTTTTGTATTGCAGAACAATGCTCGACGAGGGCAAATGGTAGAACTTCTCCTCGCCCGCCCCCCCCTTTTTTCTCCTTTTACTTGCACCAAAAAAAATCTATAACCAAATTTACAAATCAAATTCTAGACACTTTTAAATAGGATAAAAGACTATTCAAAATTAATGAACGTCCCCCAGTTGACTGAACTAGTAAATTCCACTTAGTTGATTAAATTGCCAATTAGGTTTTATCTTTTTAACGCCGAATACCAGACCGAAAATATCTTGTATATGACGTTTTCTTTTCTTTTGTTTATGAACAAAAATTTTATTTTTTGTTCGCGGGAGCGAAAAAAAAACGAAAACAACACGTTTGTTTGCGTTTTTGTTCAAAAATCTATTTTTCTATTCTCGGAACGAGAAAAAAAAAACGAAAATGAGAAACAAAAAAAAAGTTGTTTTTTGTTAAAATACTTTTGAAAAAACACTTCTCTCTCTTTTCTTCTCTTTTTCTTTTCTTCTTCTTTTTTCTTTGGCCGGCGACCGGCCGTCGAGGGCCAGCGACACTCCGACGAGGTCCGGCGACCTCGCCAGGGGCCGACGACACTCGGCCTCACCGGATCTAGGCGAGGCTGCCAATCGCGTCGTCGCCCGTCACCGGATCCGCGATCGGCCAAAAGAAGAAAAAAAAAAAAAAAAAAAAAGGAAAAAAGGAAAATAAAATAAAAATATTAAAAAATTAAAAGAAACAAAAAAAGAACACAAATTTACCAAACATATTTCTGTTCATTTTTTATTCTCAGAACAAGTTTACTAAACGCGTCTTTCTGGTCAAAAATTGTTCTCTAGAATAGAAATAATTTTTTCTATTTCTGTTCCCTATAACAGTTTTTTAACAGAAACATTACTAAATGTGCCCTTTTTTTTTTTTCCATTCTTTATGTTGGACAAAGTTCTTCCTAATACTTCTTAATTGACACAATACATTAGAGCTACTTTACCATGAGATTTCAGTCAATATTCTTTGTACACTGAATCAAAACAATCCTTGGAGAAAACAACTACAAGATTCAAGAATGCTCATTGAAAGATACTTAATTTTAAGAATAAATGTATTTAAAGTTCTAAAACTTATTACGAAAATATAATCAAGTTATAAATTTTTCAAAAAGTGTAATTAAATCCTAAAAATTGTCATGAAAATGTGATTGAGTTCCAAAACTCTCCGAAAGTATAATTAAATCATAATCTTATCAAATTGGTCCAATCAAGTCACTATGTTAATTGCATTCTTTTTAAAGTCTTAGAACTTTTAGTGTATTTATTCCTTGTTATAATTATTGTCAAAATTATAATTTTTTAAGATTTTGTGCCTAATTTTCTCCTTCAGATTATTATTCTCGACATGATAAATAAGTAAATGACAATTATTCCACGAAAGCTTGGGATGTCGTTATATGCTTCAACTAATGGGGAAAGCAAATAAGTAAATGACAATTATTCCACGAAAGCTTGGGACGTCGTTATATGCTTCAACTAATGGGGGAAAGCATGCGTGCATCGGATATCATATGATGACTCTTGGAAGGTAATGACCACCAGCAAAGGAATGCAAAATGCTCCGAAAAAATCCCGAAATCTCAAAAGGGGTTTGGGTCCCAAAAGTGGCAACAATCACGAGATCTAACCATGTAATCGTCTTTTTCGCTCAAAAAAAAAAAAAAAAACCATGTAATCGTCTTTGACCAAAAAAAAAAAAAACCACGTAATCGTCACTGTCATTTGGGCCTCAAAACCCATGACAACAGCGTCCAATTGGGTCTAAGACACCTCTCCCACCCCTCCACCACCACCTCAATATCAAACTAATGCCGGTGCATTTGGTTTTGAAAAATGAAATTTGGGTACAATACAAATATTGAAAACCTAAAATCATTTGGGGAAATACAAATCACATTCGATAGTAACTCCTTTGTAAAGTAACTTTCAATTAAATAATATTTGTTAAAAAAGCACTTTGATTTCAACTTTTCTATTTTTTTATTTAAAAAATCAAATCATTTGCTATCAACGAGCCAAATCTGACTGACAACCGTCAGCCAAGGTCACATGATACGACCCTAGTTTTATCCTTAGTGTCGTACGTTATCAGTGCTAGTGACCAGCCACAAACCCTAAAGATAATGAGGGCAATATGAGAATATAAGAAAGCTAGTGAGGGCAAGATGATTAAAAAGAAAAATGTCTAGAAATAACATTTCATTCAAGGCCAAAAGGGCAGTAACTTTTAGCTTTCTTAATGCTAGCTTTTCCTTCAAACCCTTGGGAATGGTTGTTGAACACCCCAAAATTTCTCCAAGGGATTTTTCAAATACCGAACCAAATGCATTGTGCATCTAAGGTTTTTAAAATATTGGTCTCTCTAATTATGTGCATTTGAACATGAACAATTTGGGAAAATTATCAAAAAAATCATAAACCTTAATTCAATCATAAACATTTTTCATTTATGTCAATTCAGTTCATCTAACTAATTTTGGCTGGTCGATACTACCGTGAACATTGGTTACAAACAATGGCACCCTTGCCCACAACTGTGAGGTCATGGCCACCTTTTCCCATTACCTCTAGGGATTCACGAGGCGTAGCCGCCTCATATTGAGGTCAAAGTGTGGCAAAGAGGCTTAATTGAGTCCAACGACCATTGATAGAGAGAGAGAATGCACCTAAGGCAGAGGGGGTGTATCATGAGATGCCTCGCGAATGCTTGGGGGTTGTGGGCGAGGCCAACCTCACTAGGGTCTTAGGGGCTACGGGTGAGATCCTTGCTTGCTAGTATGGAGAAAGAAAAAAAGAAAAAAATGAATTATAAAAATTCGAATAAAATAAAATATTGTTAAAAAATTATCATGTCAATGTTGATCCGAGGGTAATATATTCTAAATCATTTTAAATATACGTAAAATCCTATAAACAAGCACACAAAAGCGTAAGTAATCGCAATAGGTGTAACCGTACTAGAGATTACACTGTAAATGCCTAACTGCGCAACAGAGCGTTAGGGCCGATTCTGCAACCAATTAACGGGAAAGTCGCTGAACACACGCGGGGAGAACTAACATAAGCCCGCGAGACGGTTTGAGTCAAATACGGAGGTAATGATTGATGATGCACTCATCTTCACTTCCATAATCGCGGGTTAGTCTCGCTCAGCTGAAATCCCCCACTTCTCTCCTTGAAACCGACCGAACACGCAGGGAGAGAGAGAGAGAGAGGCCAAATGGCGGAGCGAGCACCACTGAAAGCGGGACCCCATATCCCGATCCGCCAATGGCAGGCCGTCCTGCCATATCTTCAACCCCCCATCGTTCCTTCTTCTTTCTTTTTTGGAGTGTTTCCCCCCCCCCCCCCCATCTTCATTTTTGCATCTTTTTTTGGTTTTTAGTAATATCTCCCCTTTTCTTTTCCTCTTCATCCACTCCTTCTCGAATTCACGACGCAGAGGCAAATAATCTTCTCTCTGTTTTTCCTCCCTATTTTTTTTTTTCCTTAAAGGAAAAGGGTATAAACAATTGGACAGGAGAGAGCTGGAGGAGTAGAGAGTTTTGTTTGGTAGCAAACCGGTGAGACGGTTGGGGTGAAGCCTCAACTTCTTCACCATTCGATTCAGGTCAAGCGCTTCCCTCCCGCACCTGCCCCCCTCCCCTTAACTTCCCGGGCGATTCCCCACTCTTTCTGAATTCTCGGAGTTGGGTTCGTCTCATCCCCATCAAAAGTTGGGAGGATTTCAAGCGTGGAGGTGGTCATCTTATTGGAGATCCCCCCTCTTCAAGAGAGCCTCTTTCTCGTTGATGGTATTGATGGCCACAGCTGCAGTCATCGGCCTGAGCGCTGGGAAGAGGCTCTTGAGCTCCCCATCCTCCTCCTCCTCCTCCTCCTCGTCGGCGTCCTCCTCCTCTTCCTCCTCCTCCTCCGATGTCCCCGACAACTACAAGCTCTTCTACGTCAGTGCCAGTGCCAGCGCCAGCGATCGTGTCTCCTCCGCCAAGAATGCAGTCGTCCCCAAGCGCCCTCCCAACTCCAACCCCTGCTTTCGTTCTTCCCATCGCCTCCCCACTCCCGCCAAGGCTCTCACCCAACGTCTCCACCCCTCCTCCTTCCCCATCTCTCTCGACTCGCCTGAAGATGAAGATGGGCATGAAGAGGGTGGGCATCCTGTCCCTGAGCTCGACTGTTCCGTGGAGGCGCTCCTGCTGCTGCAGAAGTCCATGCTGGAGACCCAGTGGAGTCTCTGCTTCGAGCGCACCGTGCTCGCTGATTCCGCCAAAGACAAGCCCACCAAGAAGATCCCCGTCACTTGCTCTGGCCTTTCTGCTCGTCAACGCCGATTGGGCTCCAGGCGGAGAATCTGTTCCCCCGTCGCGGGCCGTCAGTCAAGATCGGCTGTTAGCCCCGACCTCCTGCAACACCGTCTCCACGGTTATGTTAAGGGCGTCGTCAGTGATGACTTGCTCACCCACGGAGAGGTCGTTGCCCTCTCCAAAAAAATCAAGACTGGCCTTTTCTTGGAGGAGCGCAAATCCAGGTACCCTTTTTCTCTTTTGCTACTCGCCTGTCGGTCCTCTGAATGCAAAGTTGTCTGAATTTCCTATCGATGTTACAGACTGAAAGAGAGACTGGGTTGTGAGCCCTCTGATGAACAGCTTGCTACCTCCTTGAGAATTTCTCGTGCCGAATTACGGTCGAGATTGATCGAAAGTTCCTTGGCAAGAGAGAAGCTTGCGATGAGCAATGTTCGTCTTGTCATGTCCATAGCTCAGAGGTATGATAACATGGGTGCTGAAATGTCCGACCTTGTTCAGGTATCCACTCCCTCCTTTATCCAAACTGTGCTCCCTTAGTGCATTTAACTGGGATTATGATCCGTTTCGCTCTGTTACCACTTCATAATACAGGGTGGTTTGATCGGGCTATTGCGTGGGATAGAGAAATTCGACTCGTCTAAGGGTTTCAAGATTTCAACCTACGTTTACTGGTGGATACGTCAGGTAAGTCTCGATTTCCGCCTTCTCATTTGTAGATAAATTAACAATTGACAGTGAAAAAGGTACTCAGTTGAGACTATGGTTGTTGTTTAAGTATGAGAAGTATTGCTGGAGTTTCGGGATTTGGGTCAAAGTTATGGGGTTTCTACGTCACTGTATTGTGGATATTCTAAACTTTAGCTGCGGGGCATAACCTTTCCTTCTGATGACTGAGCTCATTCTGGTTTTTGTGGTTTTGTGGTCGAGAGGTACAGTTCTGTGCAGAAGCTGATGTGTGGATACATATAACCAGTCACATGTAATTGGAGCTAGGCTGTTTCTTGTTTGTGATCCCATTGAGACATCAGATTGCCCTCCTCATCCTCAATTTCCATTAATCCATTAAACTTTGTGCACTATCTTGTCAATCTGTTATGTTTATTTAGTTCGTTTGGGTCTGATCTTTGGGTTTTTTGAGTGGTGATGGTTCCCCATATCTGTTCGACTTTAAAACTACATAGGATAAAGATTCATGGCAATTGTGCACTAAAGGAAGGCCATGCACATTATGTTGATGATTTGTGTGATAAGAAAATGGTATCATAATTTTGTGAGGAAAGGTCACTGACTACAAAATAGAGCACTTTGGATTTCCGTGAATATCCTGTTCTTGAAGAGTTACTGTAGATTATTTGCTCAAGTTGCAACTCTTTTAACCCTTAATGTTGAATGACTTCCTTTCTAAGTTTGCCTTTGGATGCATTGAAGGTATTGCTTAAGTCTGATAGTGATTGTACTTTCCTGAATTCAGGGTGTTTCAAGAGCATTGGTGGAGAATTCTAGAACCTTGAGATTGCCAGCTCATTTGCATGAAAGGTTAGGTTTAATTCGCAATGCGAAGGTTAGACTGGAAGAAAAAGGAATCACTCCCTCTGTGGATGTAAGTTGACTGTCATGTGGCTTTCAAATGGAATTTCAACCCTCTGTTGTAGTAGAGTAGTCATGTGAGTGCCAAATCGTTGGGATGCTTTGCTCATCTCATCCTCTTTCCTGTGTCTTTCTTTTCTGTTTCCAGAGGATTGCAGAATGTCTGAACATGTCTCAGAAGAAAGTCAGGAATGCCACAGAGGTAGCATATATGATAGAGATTAATTGTTGTTATAGATGGACCCATGGTTTCGGTCGATCTTATGCGTAATGACAACGGCAATTATGCAGGCAATTGGTAAAGTTTTCTCTCTTGACAGGGATGCATTCCCTTCCTTGAACGGTCTACCAGGAGAAACTCACCATAGTGTAAGTATCACCACAATAACTTATCCTCTGAGGTCATATATGACTTTTGCTGCACAGCTTACACTGCTCTGACACCAATGTTTTCTCTTCCTTTTTTTTTTGGTATCTTTTAGTACATTGCAGATATTCATGTCGAGAATAACCCATGGCATGGAGTGGATGAATGGGCACTCAAGGTAGAGTTGCAGTCTTGTGGGGCTTTAAATTTATGTAACAAATTAGAGGCCTTCAAAATGCTAGAAAGTATCGACCATTTCAAATTTCAAAGGCATCCTGGTGCAACAATCAGTCTTTTACAAAGTTTAGCATGACTAGGAGGGTTTTGGTTTTCAGGCAAATTTTTGCAGTTATGGAATCTTCTAGTCCTTGTGCATGAAGGAAATTTTTGGCTCGGTGGTATTCATTCTGGTTTTTAGTTTTGTACTGATGAATGGTGGAGAGCAAGTCTCAAAACATTAGGCTTGCTTTCAATTGCATTGAGAAATTTCCTATGAAACTGTTTTCACTGTTTCTACAGAAAATTTAGCTTCTGGTAATTTGAGAACTCCGCATGCTACCAAGTAAGATGGTCGCAAGTTTGATCTTTCAAGTTTAAAAACTGCCATCAAGTGTCATTCGATCTAGATTATTGACTTGGAACAATCTCCCTGATGGCTGGATTACTAATTATAACCAGAATAGGATTACAACAATGGTATTTTGATTATGCTAAATGATGGTTTCACTACAAGGTTAATGAATATACAAGGAAGTAACATTGGCTGAACCACATGCAGGATGAAGTAAACAAGCTCATGAACGTGACACTTAGCAAAAGGGAGAGAGAAATCATACGCCTTTACTACGGCTTGGATAATGAATGCCTTACATGGGAGGACATCAGTAAACGGTGAGTATTCATTGACTAATGTATTGCATTTACTGATCCTTGCACATGTGCATTTGGTGCAATACTGCTAGTGCTACACAGCATTAGTTTACATCTATATGCTTCAATGTTTGGATTTTCGTATGAATGTGACTCTGTTATTAAGTGAAAGATGGTAACACTCAAGCAGTCAGTAGAGTTGGCAGTGAATCAGTGTAGCAGTTAGAATTTCCAAATGAGCAAAGCAGTCTTTATTGTAATTGGCCCTTTCCTCTTGCTAATTTGTAATGTTTTAACGCTCGATGATCACTTTGCAGTATAGGTTTGTCCCGGGAAAGGGTAAGGCAAGTTGGGCTAGTCGCGCTAGAGAAACTAAAACACATGGCGAGGAAGAGAATGATGGAGGCCATGCTGCTGAAACATTGATACTTTTTGTTTACTTTCACTTTCAGCTTTAGACAGCACAGAAATTTGATGGTGTATATATATTGGGAAGAGAGGATTTTTCCTTATTTTACGATTCTGACCTGCAACGGTGATGAAGTATAATGTAAAGGGCCTATAAACTTGGGCATTTTGTAACTAAAACTGAACGACTGATCAGGATCCTGTAAGTTGAAGTATCTGTGGATTAAAGTGATGGCAGAAAAAAATTCATTTAGTCTGTTGTAAGGCTTCACATATGGATCACCGCTGCAGTTGCTATATCTGACCGACACTTCGAAGATCCCATCACCTAGATTCAAGGTGCTTTTAACTCAATAATACATAAATATAGCGGAGATAAGAGCACCATATAATTATTTACACAGGAGTGAAGGAGGGTCGGCTGCTTCATTAATTAATTTCTCGAGAAGTCGGGTCCCTCCTTTTGCACGCATTCGTCTCGTTTTCGAGCGGCGGTGATGGAGATCTGGATCTTGGGCTGGTTTTGTGGTTCCCCAGGCCCACAGCAGGAGCAAAATATCGCCTACCGCACGTGTCACGTGACCATCTTCGCCCTTTCTCCAACATCGCCATCAGCGGTGGAGGCGGGGCCGCTATTGGGATTTGCCAAGAATTCGAGGTTCATCAATAATAAAAAAAATATCGATTTGAGAAAGAATCCCCGCCACGGCCCACGAGGGACGTCGGACACTAGACACATACACGTTTTGTCCTGAGCACCTGACCACCACCTTCCATTTCTATTCCTATTTCTATGTCCTTAAGCTGTTACGTCATTGGTTGAGCGAGAGCAGACAGCTGAGAAGAGTTCCGTTCATCCTCGAGGCATGGCTGAGTCTGTGGTTGCTTCTTCCGCTTCTTCTTGTTTCTCCAGAAGCAGAAGCAGAAGCAGGGCTCCTACCCCTTCTCGTTCTGGCTCCCTCACCCTCAGAATCACCCCCCCGTTCTCCTCTCCGATCAACCACGCCCACCTCCGCGAGCCCCTCTCCCTTTTCCCTCGCCATCCTCCCCTGTTCCTACTTGTTCAATCTCCTGCCACTCCCACCACCGCTTCCGCTCTCGACTCCGACATCCCTCACCCCCAGGTCGGTGCAGTACAGGCCAGCATTCTCCTTCCTTCGTTTTTTTTCTTTTGCCCACTGCCCTCTTTCTTGTTCGATGGACTTCCGTGCGTCTCGTTTTGAATTTGGCCTCTTTCTTGACAGGGATCGTCGCCTCCGGCGGAGACAAGCACCCTGTTGCGGCAATGGGATTCTCTCACTGCCAAGTTCTCGGCTTCCTCAAACATCCCCTTCTTGTTGCTGCAGCTCCCTCAGATCATCCTCAACGCCCGCAACCTCTTATCCGGCAATCACTCCGCCCTCCTCGCCGTCCCCTGGCTGGTATGTTCGAACAAGACCGCCCCTTTCCTTCCCTCCTCTAAGCCAACTCTTTTGGAGCTAGCAAGTTAAATTCACAATTGCAGGGCATGCTTACTGGGCTACTGGGCAACCTTTCCCTGCTTTCTTACTTCATAAAGAAGAGGGAGAAGGAGGCGGTCGTGGTTCAGACGCTGGGCGTGGTCTCCATCTATGTCGTTGTCTTCCAACTCGCCATCGGACGCGCCATGCCCCTCCCCATCTTCCTCGTCACTTCTCTGGTCGTCGCCACAGGCCTCCTCCTCAACTTCTCCAACTACTTCCACTTGCTCCCTCCCTCCCTTTGGTCCATCTGGGAAGACTTCATCACTATTGGCGGCCTCTCCGTTCTCCCTCAAGTACATCAATATAGCTCTGTAACCTGGTTTGCTTCTCTTTCTTCATTTTGCTTCCTTTGAATAGCATTTGTCTTCTATCTTTTTCGCAGGTCATGTGGTCTACTTTTGTCCCTTATATTCCACATAGCATCTTGCCCGGATCAATTGCTTGTTTCATTGCTTTTGTGGCTGTTCTTATGGTATGTTCTCTCTCTTCTTTCCCTTCCCTGCTCTTGGCATCTTTGATTTTCATCAATCTGATGATAGATGCTCTAAGTTGTCATATAGCTAATATTATACTATACAATGAACAGAATTTGCTCATCCCCGGGTTTTCTCACTTGCTTATTACACTGCTTTCTATGGTAGAAATTTTTCTCAAAAAATATTGAACGTTAGGTTTTTGCTTTTGCCAGCTGACCACACCCGCTTCTTTCTTATCCGTGAAAATCAATGCATCTCCAATAGTCAAACATTTAGTAAAACCAAAGGTCTTCTATAAAATTGAGGAACAGAATGCAGTTTTCCTCGATGCTGCTTTGCATGACTTGCTCAGGAATTCTGGGCTCCAGATATCCCACTAGATATGCACAATTGGTTCTTGCTTTACTCAATACGATCTCTGCATATTGTAGTCCATGACTCCCTGCCCCCAGACACCACTTTAAAACTCTGAATTGTTTGATGCCCATTATGTCTACTTCTAAGATGTTTACCACAACTGTCACAATTAATCTGTGTGCTGAAGGTATTCAATACTTTGTCACTTTATTCTTGGGTTTTGTCCTCGTAGATAGAACCGTTTGTGCAGCAGTGAGAAAAATGAACAAACAAGGCTTTTGTCTCAGATAGACTAAAACGGACTTAAGTTTTTTTTTTGGGTAAAGTAAAACGGACTTAAGTTCTGTCCTTCTCTCTCCAAGAATTGAATTGTGCCATGTTCTAAGGAATCTTTTGTTACCATTATATCTGCAGTTCAGTCTCTTTGTACAATACCATGCAAGTAGTGACAAATACAAAGAGCTCTGATACAGGGTTACTCCTCAAGAGGGCATTGTGGTCTGCTTTGAACTCTCACATGGATTAACTGCAGATATCCCTGCTATTCAAATTATTAAGCAAAAATATCTATTTGCTGCACACCAATAATTCTAGTACGTGTTTTTTGCCAGTGGAAGTTTCTAAATGCTCGATGATAGTATGCTTGCTCCCCTCTGACATGGAAGTTATCAGTTCCAGTGAGCCTCTTCCTGTGCAGCGACAAGGAAGCACCCCTATCCAACCCACCCCTACTCCAGAAAAATAACATCATTTTTTGCCAAAAATAAAGAATAAAATCGAATAAACCGCTAAGAACCTAAATAGTGTGGAAGCCTTGAGCATAGGGGAACATCCTTGGCGAGACCATTATTCAAACTGTTTGTGTGGTTCTTAATCCGTACGACGAATTATAGTATTCTTCTCCTTGTCGTTTTTCTTCCCATTTGATATGCTGCGGCCCATCATAAGTGAAGCTGCAAAGTTTTGCAGGCAAGAACGGGGAAACTTTCAGAGAAAGGTGTCAGATTTGTGGGAGCTATATCAGGATGGACAGCGACGCTTCTCTTCATGTGGATGCCAGTCTCACAAATGGTGATCTAAGACTCCGCCTTGCTTGTGAAAATATATACTGATGCCGCTTCTCTAATTTTTGGTTCTTTCTGACCCAGTTTATTGTTCTATTTAGTGGACAAATTTTCTGAATCCAGAAAACATCAAGGGTTTATCTGCCTCATCAATGTTGCTTGCCATGATTGGAAATGGACTCATGATCCCACGGGCACTCTTTATTCGTGATTTCATGTGGTAACTTTCTTCACAACTGTCTGTGGTCCTGTGAAATCACCATCTCTTACAGTTGCGTTCTGCCTTGCTAGTTTCGTCCTGTGCGCGCGGACAAAAGCCGAGAACTCATTGTTTGCTTGATGATTGTAGGTTCACAGGGTCAAGCTGGGCCGCTCTTTTCTATGGGTATGGGAACATTGCATGCCTGTACAGGTAGGATAATCGTATATCGTTCTTCTCCATAACTTCCATCTTTTTTGTGCAACTTGAACTAAGTAACAATCTCTCTCGTTCCAGCTTCAATTGTATCAGTAGGGAGTTCTTCTTGGGAGCAACAGCTGGATTGTTGTCATGGATAGGTATGTGTTATATACCATCAGTTTGGGAAGCCTAAACTTTTAAAAAGAAACACGAAATTTCCTGCGTTCCTTTGGATTTCCAGTATTTCTTCAAGGGATGTTGGCCCCACTTTAGATTTCTTTTAAGCTTTTACGTGTGTGTGTGTGGGAGAGAGAGAGAGAGAGAGAGAAATTAGCAGAGTGCTGACTCCATTTTTTTTTCCTCCACATAGGGATGGCCTTATGGAGAGACATGGTGGCATACGGATACAACACACCATTGCGATCCATAAAGGAGCTGGTTTATGGACCTTGATGAAAAGATTGGGGCAAACTGGCGGCTGCATGAAGTGCATTGGCACAGATTGACCTGACCGAAGAATATGGTTGCCGCATCATAGGTTGTGCACATGATCCTTGTTTTCTGGTCAACGAATCAAGTCAACACAGCATTATAGGTTGTCCGCATTTTTTAATCTGCAAATAAGTATGTAGAATGCTCATTGATTATGCAAGTATGAGAAGAAGTTGATTAACTTTCCTGTGATCAAGTCAAATGGCAAAAAGGATGGGCAAACGCAGTTGGAAATACTAAATGATGATATGTATCTGACTTTGAGCCTCAAAAAGAGGTTCCATCCCGAGGATGGTTCTTACTTGACACGGTATCCTGATTCTCAACAAGAAAGCAATTCTAGTCTCGACGACAGAACAAGGAGATGCACTCAATGTTCCAATAAGAAATGGAGGTCGGTTTGGTGTAACGTGGGAAGGCCACTACTTGGCTTCTTGTTGGTTGTAACTACCCCGTGGCTGCAACACAACAGAAGCTTCTCTAGTCTCAAAGCTACATAGGATGTCAGAACATTGATGGAAACGATAACCTTAACTTTACCACATAAATAAACAATTGTTCCAGATAGATGACAACGAGACATGATAAAATTATGGCAAGAATATTCTAAATTCTTACAAAGATGTTTTTTTTTTTTTAAATGAGGATGATTAGGAAGCCCACTTTAGGTAAGTGAAAAATTAGTCATTGGGAGAAATTGAGAGAGCCCTCCAAATTGGGGTCAGAGCAGATTTATGCTGGACTACTCTTTCAATTATCAAATGCTAGTAGTTACGCCTTCTTAGGTTCGTCTATGGAAGCCACAGTGGAACAGCGACCTAGGTGTGGGCATGGATTGTTTCCACCGTAATGACCTGCATGTTGAAACTCAGTTTCAGAAAAATCAGAATTGAGAATTGACATGGCCCGTTTATTGATGGCTGCTTGCTTAAGATTTTGTGATTCCAATTAACCCAGATAAACTCCAGAACAGTTAAATCAATACCAGTTCGATAGAAATACCAAAATTAAACGGCCAATGACTGGGAGCCAATCTGAATCATGTGAAAATATTGAATTCAGGTAAAAAAGGCTCGATTGCCTTAAGATATGGATAACATGGTTTGAAGCCCTACAGAAGATTTAGCCAAGAAGCACTTAGGATTCTGGTAACTTTATGGGGCGAAAATGTTACAACCATAAAAGTGAGAGTGAATGAATTCTAGAAGCAGGCTGAACTATTTCATTCATGCTCATCGCATCACTTGGAAAGTTCTTTGAAGCTACTTTCACGTCTATAACACATCAAGTGATCTTCACTGGGTAGAGTTCTGAGAATCTTCCAAAAAAGGTTCATCTTTTATCTTGTTTTATTATGACTTGGAACCGGTTCCAGGCCAATTCAACCTTGAACCTGATCTTGAAACCAGAAGGTAGCTTTTCTCTGATATTACCAATAATCATACAAATGCTCTTCCCATCTGTAATTTCCCCATAAATAGGTAAATTAGAAAATTTAATTATCGACTGTGAAGCACACCAAACAGGAACAGACAAACAGCAAATATCAAAGTCCAAATGCCACTCTCTGCACAAAATCTGGTCTTCTTTTACTTTGCATCCGGAGAAGCCCGGTAATCTGAAGTTCTGCAACTCCCCTGCAAAACCTTGATCTGATTTAACGCATTAAGGCATGAACATTCAAGAAGACGCAATCCAACCCAACAATAGCATGTATCCACCCTCCCCATCAAATGCTCAAGCAACCTTTTGCTTGCACAGGAACAAGGAAAGCACAAAGCTGACATTTGTTTTTGAAGTCTTATGAAAGGCAAAAAAAAAAAAAAAAATCGCTTTAATCTGATAAAATCAATTTTAATCAATGCTAAATAAGCGATGTTTGAGAAAGCACGCGCATTTGAAATGTTAATGGAATTAGTCTATGCACACAAATAAATGAGTCAATATACTTCAAATGTTTACTCTACGCATTATTCGCCCAAAAGTAAGACATGGTTGAACTATTTGGGGAATTTCAAATCAAAACTAAGTATCTACACAAGTGATAAGCCTTTATAACCCAAACTGCAGTGGCCCTCACTATGTGACCAGTGGAGTATCACAAGCCATTCTTTACGTTTTACCCTGAACAATAGTATCTTGGATTCCAAACTTAGTTCCTCAAAACAAAGAGGTTCCATAAGAAAAGGGCCAGTGTTGTCAAATCCAATCTAAGTGAATCAAGGAACAAAAGATTTCTCTGTGGCATCACTAAACTATTTCAGGATCCTATTCTCAACAGGTAAGAAAAGGTCATATAACCAACTGCAGAGTACTGGTAAAAACCATGATCATCCATTACTTGTTTTCCTTTTGCCCCATCTTTTGACAAATATTTGGACAAAAAGGAGTGGAAGTTTGGTATAGATGCATAATAACAAGTCGCTCCAGAAGAAGGCATCAAGTATCATCAGAAACTACCAACTGCCCCCCAATACACAATGAATGCTGCAGTGATAAATCTATAAGTATGGATTATGGTTATGAAATTTAAAATAAGTGGAAGAAAGAGTTCATAGACCTGCCACACGTGCAGAGCCAAGGTCATGCTGCGGTACCTAACTACGGGAAATGTGTATTTGATAAAGAAACATACTCAGAGAACAACCATAAAGGATACTGTATCACCACTTCACTCAGCTTTTCAGAATCATCAACAATCTTTCGTTTCTTCGAGACAGGGGACTGCTTCAATTTGTGCCTCTTCTTACTGTTTGGGCATAGAAGAATCCTTTTGAAAGATTGGTACCAGTCATGGAGATTGACGAGATCACCATGCTCCTGGCATGAAGTATACCTGGGACATCAAATGCACATTTTTAATCTTTGATGAATGGAAGCTGCAAAAGTGACTAGGGGGAAGAGTGTGGTGTCTGCAATTGCTGCAATTATGTAGAGCGATAGACAGATATGACCTTCTTGATATCCTGTCACCAATGGTGGCAGTTACCTAAAGAAGATTGATTTTCCTATTTAACTAGCTAAATTTGAGAAATTTGCCCCAAGACATCAACAAATTCCAATGAGTGAGGTTTTGCTAATGGTCTAAGAAAACATTTTAGTCTTAGACACTCATCATCCATATTCCAAATTGTGAAGTGCACCACTGTGCTTGCGATGAGGTATGACACATTCACTGAATAATTTCATGGGTCTTTTGCGGGGTGAAAAAAAACTAAAAAAATTTTAAATCTCAAAATAATTAGCAAGAGTAGGCAGCAGATTGTCCCGTACTATAGACTCGTGAAAAAGGGAGAGGTACAGAATAGAAGCTTGTTCTTCTGTGGAGAAGCCAACAAAGAGAAAAAGAACAATGTAGGAGTGTATTCACTTTGGCATCTGGACAGGTCATTCAATTTTTCTAAATAAAAAACTTTGCAAATAACTATTTTTTCCAATGCATAGGTTGTATTTATAGGATGACAGTAATTAACAAAAATAGTAAGTCCACGTCCTTCAAAATTACCAACAAAAGATTGCTTACATGATTGATGTATCATGCATGGATGACAACAGGATATTATCGTTCCTGCAGCAACTACAACTCAGAATATTGTGGGATTCCAAAAGATCAACCTGAATCCGTCTTCTCGAGTCTCCAACTAAAGCCTGAGATCATTAGAGAACAACATATCAAAATTTACATTTATTTGCTGCTATTATTAACACATCAAATGTTCATCCCACTTTCTGTTATTATCATCTGAAACATGCATTCCAAGTTGCCCCAATTAGATTGGTTGTCCACTAAGCCAATGTTGCCTATAGTCAAATCAAATCTTCCCAACTTCCAACAAAATTTCATGAACTCCCACAGAAAGACATAAACCTAAGCAATGCTTCAACTGTTGAAGAGTTGCGTAATCACGTAATAACCTTGTGCAAGAACAAATATGAATGCCAATAGGCCAGAACCTATTTAGCGATAGATATGATCTGTAAGAACTACAATAGCACGCATACCTCAATGGCCAGAAACATAGTCCTGGAGAAACAAAACAACTACTAATAGATGGGTGCAATAAGAGGAGTCTTTTACCATTTGAAGTTTCTTGACATTCTTAAAGCAAACAATCTCATGAGAAGGCACGCATTCAATGGGTTGCATATACTTCCTGTCGAGAAGAGAATTGAAATTGAGTATTCTTGAACAGTTTATTCAGCAAAAGATATTCAAACATGTATTGCTCAGATGTACTTCAACAGCAAGAAAAAATTAAAAAAGTCATTTGCTGGAAGAAGATGTTTGTGGTCAGATCATATTGTTATTCAATGCTCAAGACTACATAATAAGAGAAAAATTCAATGCAAACTCAAATCAAGGGAATGGTAGAAAGATACATGATTAAGCAAGAGAAGTTATCTCAAGAAACTATTTCTCCCCAGGAATGAGCTTCTAGCTTCTAGCTTCATGCAAATTTTATGTGATTTTGTTTCCATCATAAGATTTCCAGATATGCGTATGTAAGTTCATTATTAATACAAGAACAATGTAAAAGTCAATCAAGAACAAGATTGAAGACCAATCCAACAATAACAGAAGAATATTTTTGTGAGGCAACAGGCACCTTCAATAAACATTGTAGTCGATGGATTGCTGCCATCTTTTATTGGAGTAATGTGCTCAGATATATCGATAGTAGTATTTTTTTTTTCTTTTGATCCTTGGACTTTTGTATGGTGGAGATGACTAGAATTTGGGACATAATGGTCCAAGGTTCAGGAAAATGGAGAAGGTAAACAAGAGAGGAATAGGCTTGGGAGGAAATTTCACATTGCACAATGTTTTCAAGCTTTCACTTGGACAATTTCCCATGGCAAAATAATATCTGATAGATAATATTAAAGCATGTTTGACAATGGTATAGTTAATTCACACATTAAGTGAGCAACATGTCATTTGGATGTTTAGTTTACTCCTTTTGTCTATGTATCTACATCTTGGACATTACTACACACATTAAAACCTCACGTGATTGGATGATTGAAAGTGCTTCTGGCAGCTTGTGGATGTGTCAATCTGGCAACCATTCAATAAAAATTACCAATAAAAATTGCAAAAAAGATTAAAAAATAAAAAATAACGGAATATATGATAGCACATGCAACATGTGAAATTACAAAGTAAAAACATATAAGTTTGCATCATAAGCTTGAATTGTTTATACATTCATTATGCAAACATACATCACTGTTGTTGAAAAGTGCCCTTAGGGAGCTTGATAAGGGCTATCAACCATGTCTTGCAAATTGGCCTGTTGTTTTACACATTTTGAGGAAAATAAAGTGATTTCAACATCAATTATTTTAATGTGTATTGAAAACTGTTCCTACTATGTTTAGGGTCTTTGTCAAGTGCCTTGGGCACTTCTTAGCAAGAGAAATTTGTAATGGTATAGCAAATATAGAAGGGAGGATGCCCCTGAACCGCATGAATTATGTGAAGTCAAGCATATGCTCAAAGCTAATAAGGGAGTGGGCTATACAGCCAGGTAAGGCAGGCAGCGGCAGGACTATAAATGGACTCAAGCTCCTGAAGAATTGGGTATCTTGCAGAAGGATAAACTTGGAGAGAAGTTTCCTACATTTGTCCCTGATTCTTGTAATTCAGCTTTTATTTCAGATTTAAGGAATCAGGACTCCTTTAATTTAATTCTGAACCTTATAACTGGGTTGCTTTCTCCTAGTAATGTTGTTGTACATGTATTTCTACAGGAACAAGCAAGAGATGAGCATAGCAAATATATAGTAAAGCCAAAAACATTTTGCCAATGAGAACTGACATTCTAGTAAGAATTGCATTGGGAAAAAAAGATATCGAAGTGAGAGGACAGACAAATCATCATAAAGAAAAATCCGATAGTGCCAGATGGTACACTTACTCAATCAGGTATGCAAGAAAGCTGGAAGCTTTATCAGTGACCCTTTTCATATCTCTTCCCAGATTTGACTTGTTTTGCAGTCCACGTATCCTGTCAAAAAGCCATTGTGACTACTTTTCATGCATTGAAAAATGTTGAAGAGATAAAGAGGAACTGAATCTGTAAGAAGAATGAGAATGGAATTCATCTACTAGAAAAAAAAAAACGATAAAGGAAACTTACTTGGCAATTTCCACAGAATCTTTTTTAACCTGCTGGCAATTTTCAAATTTCAACATATGTTGCAACTCCTTCACCTTTTCATGGATCTGCAAAAGTGACCTCTAGTTGAAGATGAGTTTGATCCAATTATGAGGCTAGATCAGAACAGAAACACAGTTTTTCTAGTATTGGACTCCTGAGTATCAAAAGAATCCTATGACACAAGGAATTTACCAACATGACTACACGAGAGTTGGATGCTTCTAATAGACCAAGCCACATAAATTTTACCTCTTATTCTTGCGACCATAATGTTCATAAAGTTAGATTTGGTAATAATTAAAGCCTGTTTTATATTCAAGTGAACCAGGTCAAAGAATCACCAGCGAAGACTGAATATGAAGACATATAGGGGAACAGATCTGGATACCATAGCCCAAAATTAGTAAAACAAAATGATTAATGGATCTTTGCAAGCAATTCATAATAGATAACCACCAGAAGTACACAAAGATATGGCTGTGTAAAAACCAAGGACCAAAATAACTGGAAGTCAATTTTAAGCATATAATTCATGTACACTCACAACATGCTTATTCACTTATGTCCAATAATTTCTGAGTCAACAAAAAGTATAATTAGTTGAAGATAATGACCCTTGCAGGCAAACATGGGCAAGCTAGACAAATGTAATGAGGTCAAGAACAAGAAGATTTTAAGACTGATTAGACAAAAAAAGTTTTCGGCAAGCAGGAAACCACCTGCCCAAGCAAATCACTTATGTTAATACCTCAATAATATCTGCAGTATGTCTTTCCCACCTCTTAAGCAATGAAAGAAGGTGTGATTCAGAAAGATCCCTGGGTCAAATTAAAATTAAAAATGTCATCAACAAGGAAAAGTAGAATTGTTTATGTCATACTAGGATAGTAATCATACATAAAAATCTACAAGAGGATAGTAAATGAGATAGCTAATACCGTCTATAAAAACCTACAATAGCACAATCTGATGTACCAAAGATATAGCAAAATTCCACTCCCTCATCTGATTTTGAGGAATCCCTTGAAACATATGCCAGACTCCCATGATGATGATAGCACAGGGCAAATCAACAAAATGCACATATGACATAGCAAAATGAACATAGTTGTGGATGCAAAATTAGGAATCAATTGCTACTCCCTTTAACTTCAAGGTAGTGCAATTTCAATCCTGGATCTGTTTCAGCAATCAGAGCAAGAATTCTTTTACACTAGTTTTTCCATCACGTCCCAGCTTAATTACATAAATCCTAGGGAAAATAGAAAAATTATAGAATAAGCTCAATTTTGTAAATAACATAAGCAGAAAATACATCAGGGTGGAGGCCTGGAGGAAAAGCTTTAAAAATGACAATAATCACATATTGTTTCGCTTCTCTATCTTCCAAAAGGAAAAAATTTTCATCTTCTGGCACCTTGGCTTAAAATGGCAAAAGGTCAATGCAGGCTATATCAAATTGGATATTAATTATAAGAGCTTAGAACGGACAAACGGCAACCACAATGATTATGCTTCTTCAGGCAGGTTGGGACACGGATCCTCATATGTGAATGCACCAGCTTAATATCGAGTCTTTGATACAATTCAAGTACTACAGATTTTTTATTAGAGTTTGTGCACGTCTTAAACAGTTTAGAGCAGACAAATGCCAAAAATTCAAAGTGGGAACACACATAGTGGATGGACAAAAGGCAAAGGTGTAAAAGGTGATTAAATTCAGAAAATAGTTGCAGAAGAATGTTTGCATACACAACACCTAAAGATGATCTAGAAATAACGTTTACAGCTGATGGAAAAACATGCTCGTGTGACAAATATAAGATTACCATATATGTGCTTCATAAAGCAAAAATATAGTTAATGCAAAGATCACAACAGAATTTAATAGCGGCTGTAAATTTCCATACTGCACTTAACTACAAAGCTACAAAAAGAATAGTAGAACACAAAGGCTAATGACAAAAATTGGAAGAAATGAAAGATATTATAGATCTCTCCCCTCTGAAGACCTTTGTATTGTTTCAGGATTTATACTTTTGAAAAAACATCCTCTTACCTTACTTTCCGCATCGCTTGAGAGATAAATCCATTCTTTCTCATGGTAAACTTATGCTGATATGTAAAACAATCATTTGGAGATGATGCTTTTGGATGTCCAGTCTCTTGAGTAAAAGAACCTGGAGCCCTTGATGCATAAAATTCTGGATCAAGTGCTTCGCACAGTAAGTCTAGCAGGTGGAACTCATCGCCTTTTCCAGCTTCATATAAACACTGAAGTTCACATATATTGACAAACAGTAAGGATAGATCAACAATTTCTTTATGAGTATAACCCACTTTAAAAGATTTACAGTGGTATCAATGAGTTCCCAATAGTACAAATTTTAGAAGTAATGATAACATGCGCCAAATATATTAAGTAAAATATTTACTCACTTGAGTTTCTGAAAGTAAACTGCAAAACTAAGCTTCAATATTCTCTTCCAGCCAAGGAAAAGTAAATGGTGATTAAACCTTAAGTGCACAATAGATGAACTCATATATAGAATAGGGCATTAGATTCTTGCGTTTAGATTGCTCACATAGAATTCTCAATTTCATTTATACTAAAATGCACCAAAACATATTGAAAATTTTCCACATACTTTATGATTATGAAATTGATATACAATTAGCATCTAGGTTTGCAAAGACTAATTTCTCAGGAAAAGGAACGATACACACAGAAAATTTTACACCAATAGTCAAGTTGCTGATTGCTTTACTCGTGTATGGAAAGACAATAAAATACCCATGGACAGAGAGTCTCTACATCGAAGTAAATAGAAGCTGGCTTCAGGTCATGAAAAGGGCATCTACTATTGATCTGAGCAAGATGAAAAGCTCTTCAAAATAATGTAAGCAACAGATGCAAAAAAATGCAACCCAAAAATCCTTTTACCTTTGCAATTCTTTTTTTGGGTAATCTTTAACATGCAAGTCTCTACTAAAAGCACCAAATAAAGCCCTTACCAGGACCACAATGCTCCACAAGAAGTGCAGTCTCCTAAGTTGTGCAATTTCAGGAACCAGTCTTTGAACAGCTTCTTCATCCATTTTATTCCTAGTGACAAATCCGCAACCGAAAAGTCAGTATACCACCTTTTATGTTACTCTACCAAGAAAATGCTGACTTTCTTAAGCACATACCTCTCACAAGGTGAAATATTAGAAGCACAATTGTAGATGGCTTTTGGCAATACACCATGCTTGCTGCCCTATAACTGATTAGATTATCAAACAAGAACTAAAATGCAAAATATAAAATTAAGGAAAAAGAAAAACCCATGATGCCCATAAAATAATTGAAATTGGATACATATGCATTTCAAGGATAAAAAAAAGAACGCTTTGAAGAAAATAATATGGCAACATATTAAATAAAATCTGACATCATGCATTGGCAATTTCTGAGTAATAATGAAAATGTACAGAAGTGCAGATATACAAAAAGGGGCGTAGACACATGATGGAGAAAAGATACTATATCAAGGACAGTGTGCAACTACGTTTCAACAACAAGCATGATAGGTTGTAGGGAGAAAATTTAAACTACAAAGTGGCAGTATGTTTTCATCAAAATCAGGCTTTTTAGTCCTCTTCACCTAGAAACAAACAAACATATTAGGCATCATCAACATGTTGCTCACTTGGCACAATACTCACTGGTACAATATCAAAAGATTCTGTCAGCAATTGGGACGTTGCCTGGACTTTTGTTTATGTTGTCTAGATCATCTTGATACACAAACTCATAAGTACATTTTGGCAGACATTAGTGGATGACAAACTACGCTTGATAAGGATGTAAAAATAGATGAGCTTAACATTATAGAAGGTGTTACAGAAAACAGATTTGTAAATACATTATTAATATGTTCAAAAGAATATTGCACTGAAAAGGGGAAACAATGAAATCAATGGAGACAAAAGATGGAGGGAGATGAAGTTACGATATCCAAAATCCAGGAGAAGAATAAATAAATGGAATGAAAAGGGGTGCAGTTGATACCCATGGAAAAATTTGAAAACTAGTAAATTAACATGATACCCATTTAAAGTCATTATAGCGTAAAAGGAAAGGTTGTCTTTCAAATTTGAAGCGTGAGACCTATTTCTCTCCAAAATTGTGGAAAATGAGTTTTGTAGAACCAAACTAAAATGACTTTCCATTTCCTATAATCTTCCTGACATGAAAAAATCAACCCTTGGTCTCTGTTTGTGCTCTCTCCTTTGTGACCCAAATAGCTCCTCCCAAATATTGTACGAGAGATGATTAAATTGCAATTGAAATAGAATCCATCAAGAAATGCAAAGGCAAACCTGTATTTCTTCTTCAATAAGCCCTCTGAAAACGAAGCTAAAAGGCTCCATAGAAAAGTGTTGGACACATGCTATCTGAAAAGTACTACATGAAAGGTGATGTCAACAGGTTGTGAGCAATTTTAACTGTTAGAAGAGAATCGTGACAATATGTAAAATCATTCAATAATCATCTAAAGTATCGACCTTAAGAGCTCTGATAAAAGAACTCAATGTTCCACCATGGTTAACAAAATGATTCCTCATAAAAACTGCCACCTTATGGCTAATAAAGAAACCAGGACTCTGCTTCACCAGAATAGCCTCAACAACAGCGTCCATTCTCTCTGCCAGAGTCCCCAAATTGAACTTGAAAGGATACAAGCACTGCAGCGCCTCGGACTGAAGTATGCTTCTCAACCGATCTGGCGTTGTTGCTACTCCTATGATTAAGATGACTGGAATCTTCATTACCCACTCACTGAAAGAATCTTATCATCAGGATGGCTTCATAAAGTACAACAAAAGAAAATAAGCACGTGATACATATGGTCTGTGACATCAAGAAAGCCAACCCTGGGTGTCCATAGCATAAGATGGTGGCTTAACAGCCGCCATGGTGAGAACTAATCACGGCAGAGTTACTTTATTCAAACTGCAAAACACTTTAAAAGTGATCAAATAGATTGCGACATTCATACATCCTAGACCTAGGTGCGCAATTACATATACCCCCTTAATTTTGAAATTACATTGAAGAATGCAGACATAAGTGTGATGTTCCTCTGATTAAATAGCAAACCAAGTTACACCACCTCTTTCTGTAGAAAGAGTTTTACCACTTTTCATTGTTAACCTCTCATGTACAGTGGATCAAAAGAAATCTAACAGAAACTTGTAGAAGTCACTGAGAGAATGAGCTTTGACACATGCATGTGAAGAATAAGCAAGTCCCCTAATTTAAGTATGCAAAGAACAATGTGCGTATATGAGGTGGCTTGAGGTAGCAAACCTTAACAAAAGGATGAAATCCGATAGGACAGACCCACAACAACGCTCCAAATCATCTATAATCAAAACAATAGGGGTGTCGCTGTGCACTTGGTCGTTGTACCATGATGACAAAGTAAGCATGTCAGGTGCCTGCTTAAAATTAGCATCGCAAATGTGAACAGTATAATTAGTTCTCGGATCAGATGCACTTTTGTGAGATAAAGAATGAGAAAATGCAACACCTACATCCACACTAGTAGCTAAAAACTGTCTGAGCAAGCTTGTGATACAGCCACCAATCCCATTCTTGGCCACAAAATCCATTGAAGAAAGATTAGCAACATGACATCCATGGGATCTCAAAAATCGGCCAAGCTCTTCAAATGTCCTGAGATCGTCAAACAGCTCCATGTTCTCTGTTGGTAATCAACTTAATTGAGAAGGTTGTATGAGGAAGAAAAGAGATAGGATAAAGCTTTAATTACGGTGATGTTCGTAAAGTGCAGATGCAGAACAAGCCAGCAGTTATGAGCCCCTCAAACTAGAGGGCTTATAAACGTACAATCGAAAGCAACAGCAGGATGGTATCAACGCCAGTGGTCACGTTAACGGACAAAACACATTTTTATCCAAGCATCAGAAAGACCTATAGCAAAGATTAGTATCTTCCAAAGGTCGAGGGTAGCTACCCAAAAGTATTTGAGGAATCTCGATTAGAAACTTACTGGTGAGGACGAGCCCGGTAAAAAGCCTTCTAGAGACAGAATCTACTGCGGCGGGGAAAGACTGCGCAATTTCAGAAAAACCAGAAGAAGCATGCGTCCCGATAATGCTGAAGGACTCACTGATCCAGGAATGTATAGCCTCGAATGTAGCAGAGTCGATACTCTGGAGGACTCCCTGCAGTGGAAAGCGAATTGAGAGATCACCAAAAGGACATCCGGTAGACAGGCACGGAAGTTAAAACGGAGAGATGGAAATGCGAAGCCGGAAATGACGGACAGCTCCGGCGAGAAACAAGGAGGGAAGAGAGAAACCCGGATGGCAGTCTCGATATCGGACCAGGCGTGTTGGAAAGCCTCCATTCGCAAGTGCTCGCGAGAGAGATCCCCGGAGTAATCGTCGTGGTCATCTGACTTGACGGGTTTAGTAGGGGATGCCGGAGACGAGGGGATACTCCTCCGGGATGGTTTGCGGTCGGATTTGTCGGGGGCCGCTCTGTGGAGGATGAAGAAGGGCTGTTGAATCCGGCCATAAAATTTTTGTTAGTCAGCGCCGGAGCAAGACGAGGCAAGACACATGAGAAAACTGAGATATTTTTTCCTTTTTTTTCTCCGGAAAGAACGTTGGGGGATGGGGGGAGCGGATGAGGAGCGGATGAGGAGAAGATGGAGGGACCTGCAGACTGTTGTCGTCGCCGTGCTCTCGATGGGGCGAGGGTTCGGCGGGAGAGGGTGCGGAGGCCGCCGTCTTCTTCATCTCGATCTCTCTCTCCAGCGAGTTCCGATCTCCTTCGGCTCAGCCGCTTTTTGCCAGGTCCCCCCTCGCCCCAACTTTTTCCCCACTCCCTTCTCTTTTTGGCGGGAACCCGAACGCTCTTGCCTCCGTAGGGTTACACTCGCGTCCTTCCTCAAAAGAAAAAAATACCAAAATCAATATGACTTGAATGCATGCGCAGCCCCGCTCCTTAATCTTAACCGTTAAAAATCACAAGGACCACCCCCATATCTCGTTTTAAAAGTGTGTAGAACTTGCATGCGTCGAGGACATAAAAGAATCCTTCCATTTTTGACATCATGGTTATAAAAAATTGCGATAAGCCATGAAATTCTTATTTCAAGTATAATTATGTCATTAATATTTTAGATATTGTTATTAAATAGTAAGATTAATATTTAAAAAAAAGTATGCCTCGTCTCTTTTAAACATTTATTTTTTCTCGATACTGATTGTGAAAAGAATAAATGAATGATAGAACTGTATCGTCAACGTTTCAAATGAAAATTCATAATTTTTATCGTTGAACATGGCTAACTAATGTAATGGTTGACTCGTATTCTTGGAGTGCAATCGCTTATTCGGCTAATTAAACAAATAAAATCATTGATTTGAAAGTTTCGGTGATGCAATTTAAAATGAAAAAAGAGAAAAAAAAGAGAGTCAAGAAGTGGGAGTCCGAGGCGTGTCCCTCGTGCGGGACTTACCTATCGGCAGGCGAGGGCGATGGACGGTGAGAGATATAAGAGAGAGGAGGAGAGGAACAGCGCACGGCCCCGTTGCCACTCCCTCAACCGATCGTCGCCCGCTCGCTCGCTCGCTCGCCTGCCTTCATACACACGCACAAATCACTCACACCTAAACTCCTCCCCCTTCCTTCCTCCTCTTCCTCCTCCACTGTGATTTTTCTCTCTCTCTCTCTCTCTCTCTCTCTCCGTTTTTGCTCGCACATGTGATTGATTTCGCGATTCATAATCGAATCTCGATTTTCTTATTTTTACTTTAAAAGCCTTCCTCTCTCTCTCTCTCTCTCTCTATTTCTCTCTCTCGCTCGGTCTCGTTCCCATTTGACACCGACCCTTAAAAGTTTGAGCGTCTTAAACTCGGGGGGGAGTTCATGTTGGGTTTTGGGAGCACCGCCACCGCAAGCAATCCTGCCTCTCGGCGATGGCAGAGCGGAAGCAGCGGGACGTGGAGGAGCTTTATTGCGCCACGGACCTGATTCGACAACCCGAGGCACGTATACTCTCTCTTTTGCCCTAACCGCTCCTCTTCCCCCACCCTTCCCTTCCCCCCTTCCCGATCAGTCCCCTTAATCACTTCCATTTCAATTCTCACCTCTTGAATCCTTTGAATCTGTGCCCCCCCAAAAAATCAACATATAAAAAAAAAAAAAAACCTCCGCTTTGAGTCGATTGGTCCTTCCTTTGGTGTGCCGAGGCAATTAGGGTTTGGGCTCAATTTGATCCCCTTCCCTTCCGTCGCGTTTCGGTTTTTTTTTTTTTTTATTATTATTTCTCTTTTGAAGTCCGCGCATATCCCTCTTTTCTCCTCGCTGATTTCGGTGCTTACGAGCTCCCGCTGATCTGATCCTCCTACCAACGATTGAAGAGTGCCGAGCGCTTGTTCTCGGAAAATCTCTCAATTGATCTGGATGCTGTCCTTTTTAGATCACACCAGTGTTGAAAGGGCGCTGTCGCATGCAAGGGCCGGGGGACGAGGCCGATTCTAATTCCAAGAAGGATTCGGTGGCTAATCAGGTAGTCCGCCTTTCGTATCTTGCTTTCGCAACTGGAATTTCGTCTCGTACCTGCATATTCATCTATCCGTCGAGGTCCAGCATGGTCCTTATCGAGTTTGAGGCAAAGACATTAGTATCGGCAAGCAAACTGATTTCTACATTTATTGGTGGAGGGTATATGTGAGTTCTAGTTGTAGGTAACGGGTTGGTTCGGTTGTGTCCTTAGATTGGAGGAACCTGCCTGTTTGTAGATATGGGAGCTGGACGGTATCCAGCCGGCTGAACATCCAAAGTTCCATATCAGTTTGAAGACCGCATTTGAAGCGATAGACTGATTAAATGGCCAGCACTCGAATTATCCTGGTGCTTGGCTCACGCACATCATTTGGGTGGTTATGGGCGGTGGTGGAAAACCCAATGTAGCCCCTCTAAACTTCCCCAGTATTTTCTTTTCTGCTGCTGTACAAGTCAAAAAGGGCTTTTGTGTTTCTATGGCGTCTGGTGTGCGAAGTGTGTTGCCAAATAAGGAATGTCAAGTTGTCAACCGACCATTAATGGCCACATATACAGTGGACCGCTTCTCTTCTACTTCTACCATAATTCATCCTGGGTTAAGTTCAACTTTGGAATACACGTAACCTTTCAAGCCAGAAATATGGCTTTTGCATGGATTGATTACACATGAGTTAAGGATAAATTCTAGAAAGTGTTGCAAACACCATACTTGTGATTGCATTGTCACATGTCTTCTTCTGAAAATGACTAGTTGGTGTTTTGTATGTTCTATTGAGATGTTACTTCCATTTCCCGCTGTCTTTATGCGTCTGCCTTTTCTTGTCTATATACAGTTTTACTAATTTATCTTATTCTTTTGGTTTGAATGGTAAGGTACCATCTCCAGATGTCAAAGGATTTGGGGGGCCTTCCATGAGTCAGAAGAAAGTTAACATTACAGCAGAGTCTGGTACCTGTAATGTGTGCTCTGCTCCTTGCACATCTTGTATGCATCTTAATCAAGTTATTATGGGATCCAAAAGGAAGGAATATTCCGATGAAACCTGTCTCAATGGTGTAGCCAGCCAATATTCTGCTAATGACTATGATGTTTTGCGGCCTTTAAGCGTTGCATCAGAACACAGCCCACAAGGCACTGCTGACGAAACAAGTCGTCCACAGGGGTTCAATTCTGGGTATTCCTGTGATAATACTAAAAACAAACCAGCTTCAACTGATGTGTCTGGTGCTTTAGATGAGGATTTGACAGTACACAAGCTATCTGACAGGGAAAAACTTTCTGAAACTTATCTGCCTCCTAAACCTTGGTCTAGTTCCGTGGAGATTAATATTTCAACTGAGGATTCCAAGCCAGTGGAAGGCCAAGATGATAATATATCCTGTGTTAGCAGTGGCAATGATCTAAACTCCAGGGCTAATAATGATGATTCCTATATAGACAGAAAAGTTGCTCCCTCTAGTTCAGTTTCAAGTGGCAATCTGTATCCAGAAGGAATGAGAGTATCAATTCAAGGAGCTGGAAGTGAAAGAGATGATCAGGAACTTCCATTAGGAGATTTTAAATCTCTTAATGAAGATAACCAGGTTGAAAAGTTAACTGAATCACTTGAGACCCCTGACGTGCCGGACCCTTCACCACAAGTTCTGCCTGAGGATGAGAGTGAGGGATCGGATATCCTGGAGCAGGATGTAAGCAATGCCACTTCTTATCTTTTTAACCGTACATTTCAAGTACTAAGCTATTGAGATAATGTTTTCTGTTGTTTGAGTGATATCACCGGAACAAACTTTAAGCTGTTAAAATTATTTGTTCCTTGTTACGTCATGACATAAATTATATGACTAGTGGGGCGTGAAAATTGTATAATTGGAATTTCAAATATTTAATGGACTTGTTATGACTATTGGGTGATAACTAATGTCTTGTGGACACAACTTCCATCCTTATAACTGGAATTGTGTCACTTTTGTTATTGCTGCCAAATGTGCAGCACTCCCGCTCTCTCTACCTTCTTTTTTCCCCCTTTTTTTGTGTATGTGGTTGAGAAGTCTGACTGGTTCTTTCTGGGTCCCCTGTGAGTACCAAAGGGAGAACAAATATAGTTGGGTCATAACTTAGTTTCAAGTAAACTTTCCTGTCAAATACAAGGAAACAGCTCTAATGTGATTTGGTGCATTTTCACACGGGAATTGGGAATTTCGTTGCTTAAGGTCATGACATGGTTTCTTGTTTCTTCTGTAGAACTTTGTAATCTAGATAGCATTTGAGAAGAGGACGATGTTTCTCTAAAAAGCACAGAGGATGATGATCATTTTTCGTGGTTTTCTGCTTTCTTCATTCATTATTCTCAACTGATTTTTCTTCTATGTGGCACCTTACTTTCTGTCTTTTCATATGAACTTGTGCATGTGTATACATATTTGAAATATAGTTCAATATTCTCATTTGGTGGAAAATGGCATCTTGTTCATTTTTCTCTCTCTGAAACAGGTCAAAGTTTGTGATATCTGTGGGGATGCAGGTCGGGAGGATCTACTTGCTATATGTAGTAGGTGTAGTGATGGTGCAGAACACACGTAAGTAGAAATTAGTCATTTATGAAGTTTTGGCAGGTTTTTGCTCGCTTGTTATGGATTATATGTCGCCCTTTAACAAGACCAGTTTATGAGATTGCTATTGCATCACTCAGCTATTGCATGCGAGAAATGCTTCAAAAGGTACCAGAAGGTGACTGGGTGTGTGAAGAATGCAAGTCAGCTGATGAGACTGAAAACCAGAAGCCAGGTAAGGAAATAGTAAATGATGAGATAATGAAGTTGACTGTCTGAAGTGCGAGCAACCCACATTGAGGCTTTGATCATATGAGTTGAAAGTTTCTCTTTTTTAAAATGGAATAACTGGTGTAGGTATTGAGGGGAAAACATTGTCTAGAGTCACTTCTGCTTCACAAGTCCCTGATAAAAGTTTCGTTGAAAATATCGAAGTCTCTCCAACGGTTATAGGACCAGGATCATCAAAGTTGTGTGGCTCGACTAGGAGAGTCACATCATCAAGGGATTCTTGCTTCAAGAATATTGATAAGGGAAAAGCGAAGCTAGCTCGTCAAATGTCATGTGTAAATTCTGTTCAAGACTTCCCAGAGGGTGCACGCTCCCCCCAGCCTTCCAATCTTCGATCCAAAGGTACTTTTTCATGAGAATGTTGGACACTCAAGGAAGTGCTTCTTCTGCATCAATCACGATACTCATCTCTGTACCTTGTGGTTATCTTTTCCTAGGTACTTTATTGAAGTCCAATTCATTTAATGCCTTCATTGCAAAGCCAAAAGTAAAAGTGATTGACGAAGGAATGATTCAGAAGCACAAAAGCATAAGGGAGAATTCTTCCTTCATTTCAAAGGAAGGGCCTACCAAAATAATAGGCAAATCGATGTCATTCAAACACGCAAATCCGGGCCGTCCACTTGCTGTTGATGCCAAAGTTAAAATGCTTCCAACTAAACTCACCCATGCTCAGACTCCAAAAGGATCTAAGAATCTTAAAGAAGGGAGTGTGCTTGATAGGATGAGTTTACGTAAGTTAGACCGCACTTTTTCAAGTCTATCAAGGGACAATTCTACTCCCTCTACACCTAATTCTGATCAGAAGCTTACATCTTGTGGGGAACCTTTGCAAGGCTCACCTCTGAGCAACAACCGAGATTCAAAGCTTGCACAGTCTGATGTTAAACTGGCTGTTTTGGTTAAATCTGCTGGTAAGGGGCTTAGAAATTGGTATTTTATAGTTTGGAGGAGAGAATTCACTGACAATTTCATTACTGTTGCATAGCTCTATCTTCTTTCTTTGTTGTGTAAGGTTGGTTTTGTCTTCAGCAACCTTACTTATTTCTTAAAATTGTCATGACTGACTCTTGGTGAAGAAATTCTTGGTTAGTTGTTGTTGGTGGATCTTCTTGCTCTGATGAAATATATAATTTTTCTGCAGAATACAAGTCAAATCAGCTTGATCAGAAAGAAGAACCCTTAACTAGTTCTTCTCGGACTGTCGAGAAACATTGTATTGAAGGCAATGGCCTTCGACATGATGGGTTGTCTCGCTCAAAGGGCTTGGCAAATCACACTGACAAAGCCCGGGATTGTTCCGTTAGTCGCTCAAAGCCGGCAGTTATAAGTGGTTCAAGAAGCATTTTCTGTCAAAAATGTAAAGAAGTCGGTCATGATGCAGAGTCTTGCCCTGTTAGTAGCTTGCAGGTTGGAACAGATGTTTCTATGGCCAGAAGTATGAAAGAAGAGACGTACAACAGTAGTAAGACTAAAACTCCAATAACATCTTCTATGCTGAAAAAGCCTGGAAGAAGAAACAAAGGACCTGAGAAATCTGAGGATTTGTCTGTGTCTAGCCCCACGCACATGGATCCCTTATCATTTCCAGATGTCTCGAGGAAAGTTATGTCTGCTGATGGGCCGTATGAAGGGCAGGCAGTTCGTCAGAGCTGTACATCTGATTCCCGCTTGCAGATGATTGGCAATAATGCGACACAGCTGACTGGGCCACAAAAAGGAGCTACTTCCTTAAAAGGAGCGAATGTAGATTTCACTAGGCACCCTGAGGGGAGTTCTTCAAGCCATTTCCCTTGCGTTTCAGTTTTGCCGTCTGCTATTTGCAGGATATCAGCTATTCCGGAGCATGAGTGTATCTGGAAGTATGAAGCCTCGAACTTTATCAAATTTATTATCATTGTCTGAAGGTTAACCTGATGTTATTTTAAGTATTTATTTTATTTTACAGAGGGAGTTTGGAGGTGTGCAGAGGCAGTCAGCAGCCAGATTTTTGTGGAGGACTTCAAGCACATCTGTCTACTTTGGCTTCACCTAGGGTTCTTGACATGGTGAAGAAGTTTTCAAATAAACTTTTCTTGAGCGAAGTACCTAGAAGCTGTACATGGCCAACCCAGTTTTATGATAGTGGTGCTCAAGATGATAATATCGCTCTTTACTTTTTCGCGGAGGATCCCGAGAGGTATGTCACTGACTACTATTTTTCTGCTTATGAAATACGGACACAATGTGCATGTTTTGTTGTCACGGCAAGTTTTTCTTACTTGCTTATTGGTGACGACACAGTTATGAGAGGAGCTACAAAGGTCTTTTGGAGAAGATGATCAAGAGTGATTTAGCTTTGAAAGGAAATTTTGATGGCGTTGAACTACTGATTTTCCCATCCAACCAACTCCCAGAGAAATCCCAGCGTAAGAATCAATTGCTGAGTCTCCTATTTACTAATACTGAGAAAGTTCTAAGTTTACGTTTTCTACCTTTTGCCTGTATCAAAGTTTATATAGATAAAAAAAGCTGCTATTTTCTGTTTCTTCTTCTACTATTCGATGAAAGGGTTCCTCTCATTTTCCTGATAGGCACTGTGAACTTTATCAGCCAGGTTTTCTGATTTTTACCTTTAAGGTTCCTGGCGGTAGCAGGGGGAGAGGCTGGTGTTAATTATAGTAGGGCCAGTGATTCTTGCTTTTGTGTCATGTCAAATTCAGCTCTAAATCAAACACGGCATGTTTCAAGCATATATCAATCGCGTTATATTCTTGAAACCCAAACACGGCATCTTTTTTTTTTTTTTTTTTTTTTTTTTTTTTTGGGTAAATGGGTTATGCGACAGGACATGATACATTAACACGTTGTTTATCGATCATGTTATATTCTTGAAACCCAAATGTGACAATTATTTTAAATGGGTTACATGACATGACATGATACTATTAACAAGTTTGAACTACTATATCTTATACAAATGTGTACATATGTAGTTAAACGTGTATTAAGAATGTCGTAGATAGGTTGAAAGGATCAATCTGTCAACAGCACATTCATTATCCATGTAAAAACGGACTGACCCATTTGTGACACGTAGACAATTAAGGTGAATTCTAACATGCTTAAATACATCGTCCATATGGTGCAAACGAGCTATGTCAAAAATTGCCATCTATACTCTATGGGATGAAGTTGCAAATAATCTTTATACATGCCACTACATTAAAGTAACGCATCTGGTTTAGTTATTGCCAATACCCGTGACACCCGCAATTATTTGGGCGGTTGTGGGGGGAGGCAAATGTAGGTGCCGGATCCTAGTACAAATAGAAAGGTTGGCCCACCTCTTCCTAAATCAAACCCTAATTCCTTAGAAAGCCATAGTCTTATTTCAGGTTCTTTGCACCAATTGGAAGAAACTTTGCCAGTTATGCTAGCAACTACTTTTAACAGATTCATTTTTCAAATAACCATCGAAATTTTAATCATTAGTCTGAAGTCATGGGAAACTATACAATATTGTCCGGAATGAGATAAATTGTGTAATCAACTGTGCTATTCTTATCCGTGACTAGGCTATGCATTGCACGTTCTTGAATGATCCCCCTGGTAGTAGGCAAGGGCTTCATCATTACTGCTGTCAAAGTGGCATCTCTTGAATTTTTGTAGGTTGAGTAAGGATAGAAAATTTAAGCTTTCAGTAATATGTGATGTCCTTCATACAATGGAGAGTAACAAAAGACTTCTTGTTGACAGGCTGGAACACGTTGTTTTATCTCTGGGGTGTTTTCCGGGGAAGAAATGTAATTGGTTCAGAGCAGCAATCTGGTTCTTCACTGAAGTCAAGTATATCCACTTCGAATTTGACACTCCCAGAGAAAGATATTCCTCCTTCTGTTGTACCGTCATCTAATAAGCTATCTCTTCCTAAATGTAATGGTGAGAATCTGCCTCCATGTGGTAAATCTTGCGAACAGAGTTCTCCCTCTGGGAATCCTTCATTGGGCAGTTCTCAGATCACACCATCATCCATGGCCATGAATGGAAACTGTCATGCAAAAGACTCTTCAATTGATAAGATGCGTATATGTTTGAACGAAGTCTCAATTGAGGAAGACAGTGGACATGATTCCATTGACTTGCATGGCTCCTTTACAAGCAGTGACTGTTCAAAGCAGCAAAAGAAATGTCCTCAAACATCCCAGGCATGAATCTTTCTTAGAATGCTTTCTGTGCATTCCTTTTCTTTTTGTGTTGGGTGGGGCCCTCCACGTATGCTGCTTATGACTTGTCTAGGAGGTTTCTTATACTTAATAAGATGTTTTACCTGCAATACATGGTCAGTGTTTCCCATGAAGAGGTGAATTTGATATTAACTGAGACATCAATAGGGTAATTTACTAATGTTGTGCATTCATGAAGAAAATCGAAATCTTAATGGTCCTTTTCTGGTAGAGCGTTTGCACCTTTTGCCTTGAGTCCTTGCAATCCAAGAGATTCTGAGCCTTTGTCACAAGTAGCATATTTTTGTTAGTTTTCTTTGTATTCTGTAGAAAATTGTTACAGCATTATGTTCCTAGCTTTGTTGGGTTTATTGGTTTGCTTGATGTCATTGATTTGAAGTACCCAAATAGCACTCTTCTTGTTTCTGTTTTTCCATTGCATCAAATAGGTTATGTAGTTGTTAATTTCTAATACTGTTTCTGCAACTATGTAGAACCTGACGCAGAGTGTGAAACTCGTGATATTCAATTTTTAAGTGTTTATGTTGCAGAATTTGTGATTGTGATAGCGTTGACCGTTCTCTGGTGATCTTAAGTTTTTTTCATGGTTCAAATGACATCTGCAATACTTTCTGTAGAATGAAGTTTCTGGTTCAGATGCCATAGTGCCCATGGAGCTTCAGCCGTATGTAACAACTGGTGCCCATAGTAGTGCCGAAGATGATAAGATGTTGATGCAGTGTGCTACCTCTCCAGACAGAAAAGTTTCTTTGTCCCCTTCTTTGCTTGGAGGAATCAGGAATAGCAGGGAGCAAGAATTGCATGGCACAGGGAATGAAGTGAAGCTTGACAGAATCTTGAAGGAAGAAGACAGGCTCATGGATAGAGGTGCTGCAGTAGACGTAGAATCGACGAATTTCGATGTGCTCAAGCATTTGCAGCATGAACAGAAGCAAGGTGCTGCATTACAGGTAGAATCGACGACTTTCGATGTGCTCAAGCATTTGCAGCATGAACAGAAGCAAGGTGCTGCAGTAGACGTAGAATCGACGACTTTTGATGTGCTCAAGCATTTGCAGCATGAACAGAAGCAAGGTGCTGCATTAGAGGTAGAATCGACGACTTTCGATGTGCGCAAGCATTTGCAGCATGAAAAGAAGCGGCGACATTCAGATCTTGTTGAGACAGCCTTACACACTTCTTTTGGCACTAATGAAAAAGTGGCATGGAATAATTTTAGTAGTGAAAATGTTAAAATAGAGCATGTGGATAAGAAGCAAAAGACTGATTGTAGGAAAATATATGAGGCTAGTAGGCCGATAGATGCAAATTTGGTAGATGGTTTTGCATCACAGAAAAGTGCGCAGGATTCCACTCTGGCAGTTGTGGAGAAGTTGCACAATAAAGTGTGTGATGAGCCGATCAATTTGGAAAACACGGGAACTGCTGAGAGGTTCTTCTTTCCTGTCCTTTCCAATCATGCAAAGGACCTAACCTCAGGGGAGAGCTCCATGCCTTGGAAAACACTGCCATCACCGGTTCCAGCTCGATCTCATGATGGGGTCCCAAATCTTGAACTTGCTTTGGGAGCAAAAACAAAGTCGTCAAACAAAGGACTTCTGCCCCTTTGGATTGGTGTGGCAGATAAAAGCGATAGTCATCAAGAGGCAGTGGCTGCCCAGGAAGAGGACCCTGTTTCTGGTTCTCTTTCCTTGTCTCTTTCTTTCCCTTGCCCAGACAGTGACAAAGGATTTAAACCTGTTCCTGATGCGGAGCAACTATTGCCTGAAAGCCGTCGTGTGAATACATCCTTGCTCCTTTTTGGGGACTTTTCAGAAAAATGACCTTTGGTCCTTGCACAAATGGTGTACATTTAGTTTTACCCAATGGATGTGCTGGGATTTCGTCCGTCCTCTGTTGGCTTTCTGAGGAGAAGGCCTATACCATCTGTTGATAACCCACATAGGATTCACCAATAGTCTTTTTCCAAATACTTGCTTCCTTTTCTTTTTTTCTCGAGTTTTTACATTATAGCCTCCGCTGTTTGAGTGCACAGGCACTGCTGTATGTATATAAGGAGTTGAAAGCCGAGACTTGAAGATACTGAGGAATTTTCAGGCTGTAAGTTGGTAAAATCTTAGTTGTCCCTTACTTTCTTCTCTCTGATGCTATCCGGGCTCTGAAAGCCACAAAGACAACTTGGAAGTTATTGTTGATCTGGGAATGTCGATGGTGCGTACCGGTCGGTGAGCTTACTCGCCGGTCTCCGCAGGAAACTGTTTCTTCTTGTGGGGTTCACGGTGCCATTTGAGGGGCTTTTAACTTTTTCTGCCGCTTCAGTTATCTTCATAGAATGGAATGGAGTGTCGTTACTTCTAACAAAAAAGTAAAGGGGAAGAAGAGGACTGGGATGGTAGGGTGACTTTGACGTTGTATATATGCATCTAACAAGTTCATCGGTGTTTGGAGGACTGGAAGTCATCTACGCTTTTACATCAACACGTCCATGTCCATGAGCTTGCACATCTGCTAAATGTTGCTTTGCTGACGACGTACTTTGATCTTATCTAGTTGCCGCCGTCAGCATTTGCAGAGAAATCTTCATATCCGTCGCGGTATCACGTTCACCCTTTCGCACTCCATCTGCCCACTTCTGTTGTCTCGTCCAACGCCAGCTCTCACCACCACATTCTCTCGCCCTCTCTCTCTCTCTCTCTCTCTCTCTCTCTCTCTCTCTCTCTCTCGTCATCCGCTACAGCAGAGTTTCGTTCTTTCTCTCCCACGGTGCATTAATGTACCCCTCCTTTCCTACTTCTTCTAGTGACCCTTGCGGCTTTTGTGCCTGCATCAATGCCCAAAGGGGCCTTCGGAATAGAGCTGCCATTACTAAGAAACATCTATACTCCGTAGGAGCCTTCATATTATGTCGGACATTCCGAAACTTTTCGACACTCTATGATACTTGGTCAATGGGTATTGAAAAATTCAACACATGGTTAATTCTCTCAATACTTTCTAAAATATAAGTTCGGAATTCTGACACGTGATTGTGACACGACACGTATGGGATCGATTTTTAAAATTTTCAATAAAGGTCAAAATATAAATATGTAAACAAATAAAAAATAATAAAAATAAAAAGGGGAAAAAAGAAAAATCCCGTCTACTCTTCTCTTTTAACTCTCACTTTCTGTGACATACATTTTATCCTTAAAGTTTGTTTCTTTTTTCTTCTATTCCGATACGCTTTGACATGTAAGTCCAAAATATAGATTATTTCTTCTTTTTTTCTTCCAAGTTTTATGGATTGTTAGAATGGAGTTGAATTTTTCAAATCGAAATAATGAATAATATTAATAAATGATGAATTAATGCTTTTAGTGTAAATTCATCTTAGGCTCTTGATTTATTATTTATTTATTTGTGAAATTGAATAAAAAATGAAAAACTTTTGGCGAGAACAGGTGTTTCAAGACGTTTGATAGGTGAATCCAAGCAAGACTCTGATGGTACATGTGGTAAGTTTTCTCGGAAGAAGAAACATTTCAAGAAGTTCTGGATGAAGAAGTCCAAACATGGCTCCAAGAACTTCCGGAAAAAGAAGAAATGACGATATCTACGCAAAAGGAAGGATCGCACAGGCCATAAGAAATCAAATCGTTGCTTCATTTGCAATCAGAAAGGATATTTTGCTAAAAACTATCCTCAAGCAAGAAAATGTTATAATCGTTTAATTCATTACATTGAGAATGAAACAGGTATTTCTCTTGAAAATGATGATATTGAATACTTATTCTTTACTGATGAAGAACCATCTGAACAAACTCTTTGTGTCATACACTTTTACCAAACTTCCAATGAAACTGATTCAGACTTAAAGTCTGAAGATATTTTTCACATATCTCCCACATCTTCAGAACCAAGTTTTGACATATTCTCAAGTCAAACTCATTGTCCCCATTTCCCTGTGAAAAATTCTCACATAAAAGTTTGCCAAACCTATCACTGTTATTACTCTCATTGATACTGGAGCAAGTTGTTCCATTCTAAATACTAAAGTTCTGTCTGAAGAATATTGGACCCCATATGTTCGATATTTCAACTCCGCCTCTGGAGACACTTTCTCCACAAATGTCAAAATCACTCCCGTGACTGTTCAGTTCTTTCATCAGTGTTCCATAACCGCAAAAATCTTTGGATCAAACCTCCCCAATAAAAATCTGATAATTTGGTGGGATATCATGACTCAAATCTCTTAGTTTCGCATCATTCCTGGAAAGGGTCTTAGGTATAAAGACTAATTCTCTGAGTTTGTCAATATTCAAATATTATTTTCCATTCATATGAGTCTATCAGATCTAATTATGCAAAAGTTGTTAGAATCTTGTTCGGAATCCCATTCGGAATTTGCTCAAAAGTGTGCCAACCCTTTATAGGAAAATCCAGAGTTCTTTGTTCGCATTCCTTTCAAAAAGAATGAAGATATAAATCCAACTAAGGCGAGTCACACGGGAATGAAGCCAGAACACTTTACATTAGCTCAAAGTGAATGCTCAGAATTATTGCAACAATGCCTTATTGAAATCTCCAACTCTTAATGGGCTTGTGAAGCCTTTTATGTCAATAAGCGTGCTGAGCAGAACAGAGGAAAAATGAGGCCGGTAATCAACTATCAACCTCTTAACCTTTTTCTCCAAGATAACAAATTCCATTTACCATCCAGAGATTCTCTCTTTACTGGTCTAACCAAAGCCCATACCTCTTTACTCAAGATGTTATTATGGTACTTAACTAATAAGTACTTAATAGCTATTGAAATTCCAATTAGAATATTCATCGCTAACCTCACCAGGATATTCTTACTCGGAAGAAATGTTGAAAAAGAAAGTGATAAGAATCTCTTAGATTTTTTTAATTGGTTCTATCATCCTACTCACTGGAAACATCTCTTGGAAAAAGAACGGAGAAGCATAAACCCAAATCCCGAAGTCCACACCATCCTGTTTTTCCGACGTCCATGGCATTTTTTCAGAAATAATGGCAACATCCTCAACGCTCCAAAGGAAATAGGAATCACATCCTATAGACCTCACCTAGACATCCAAGAAGCTCGAATCTACAAATCTTATCCAAGATCTGTTAGACTCTGTGAACACCAATACCGAGAACTCCGGAGAATCTTGTGCTAGGAAAATGAAATCATTCCCGAAGATGTTTGGAATAATGTATCAACTACGTGGAATCATTATGATCTAACACTAGAAGCTAAGGAAGCACTCAGCCAATACAGACAAACTGCATCATCCCAAGATCATGAAATGACAAATGACTATGACATTGTCCAGTCTACTCAAGATCCCTATGCACGCTTTGGAGGACTTCTTTCCCAAGATCCCTATAATCTAGAACATTCGTCATTATCTCAAAACATGGACACATTCTTCTATGCACAACCATCCAATTGGCTTTAGCCAAGCATTCCTGCCAACACTACAAGTGACAATACAAACTGGTTTGAAGAAGAAGCATCCCACTGGGCTCACATAGAAGCATCCTCATTGCGGTAACTGAACCAAATCCTCTCACCAAAGGACCTTGAAACTCTTGAACAGAAATATGAGGCACATCTTCTAGAAGACAGCTCAGATGACTCAGTTTGTAGCTACAATGCTTGTGACGAATGAGACCACTGAGTTCGTACAATTTCACTATAGCAAAGTCATTGTTCACTTTTATTGTAGCATTAGGCTAGGGAAAGTACTATTCATAGTACAGTCACTATTCATAGTGTGCGAATAATTCCCTCCTGGAAGTTTCCAGTGCCTTTGTTTGTATCTAAACCCGTGAGCTTGGTCCCTGTGTGTGTCCTTATGACCTTTTATTGTATATATAAGGCAATGAGGCTGTAATGTTTTGGGCAGAGTCCCCCGAAGTAAAGTGAGTATCTTATGAAAAAACTCTCTATGGCTTTCTAAATTCCTCTTCTTCTCCAGCCTGGTAAGATCCTCCAAGAAATGCAGTTTAGGTAGGTTAGAAACGTTTCCATCATGGCATCTCTAAGTGTTTCTAGGCTCTGAACTAAAGGGTTGAATGGTTTTTTGCTAAGAGGCTATCCCTGAAAAGCTTGAATGAGAATTGTTCGCCCACTATGAGATGCATATCTGCAGGAAATTTACTTTAATTCCCTAATTCTAAGTCATATATATATAATGTATCTCAACGTGTCGAAGTTCTCTATTTTAAAAAACAAATGATGAGGTAGCATGTTGTAGATATTGCATATCGGTATCAGTGTTACTTAGGTTGTCAACAGTAAAGTCAGTGTCTAAATGGGCCCCATCCCTTTTTATAAAATGGGCTTGGCTTGATATGGGATGGGCCGGCCCTTGATTTCCTTTACCTTTTTAACCCAAAGATTGGGGTCGCAAGCCACGTCACCTACTTTTTGTACACTAGTTCGATTGTCAATATGATCATATAAAAAAAAGTTCAAGGATTCGCCTGCTTGCCCCAAATACTTTTAATCTCCATTTGAATTTGCTTGCAATGTTAATTTGTGAAACTCAACAGAACCCATCACTCATGTTGTATAGCGAATACATATATATAGCGAGAACGGCCGCGGAGTTCAAAAAAAAAAAAAATGTCAGCGGTGATACCAAGGAAATGGACGAGGGAATAAAGTTTTTGTCAGGAGGAGAGTGAAGATCAATTTGGAATCTTGCCACCATATCCGCTGGGAGGGACGGATACCCCAAAGGGCTTCTCTTTTTTTGCGGGGTTCTTGCATCCACATTATTCTCCCATCGATCGTTACTTACGTCCACCGGTCCACCCCAATGGCAATTTTCGTAAATGTAAGGATTAGGGAGGGTAATTCCCCTCCCATTAACAACAACCAGATAGATACTCTTTCGATATTTCCGCTCCCTCCTATCCTCTCTCCCTCTCCTCTTCTTCTTCTTCTTCTTCTTCCTCCCTCCGATCTCTCTTCGATTCTCTCTGTGCGTCTTCTCGGCCTGTGTCGTGGGGATGGCGACCTGTTTCTCTCCACTGTCGATCTCTCCCGGTAAGCCCTCCTCCTCCTCCTCCTCCTCCTCCTCGTCGTAGCTGCTGCTCCTTCCCTTCTTTTGGTTTGTACAAATTCAATTCATCACCGATCGCACCCGGGCCACCGAATCGTCCACGATTCGTTCCCCCAGCCTCTCTTGCCTACCCTCCCACCTGCCCCCCTCTCTCTGTCGTATTTCTATTTCACTTTCTTTGTTACCCTTCCTTCTTCTTCTGCTAATATACGCGTTGCCAATGAAGAAGGATCCCGAGTTTCTTTTCCGCTCTCCCCACCCTTCGCTCCCTTTGCTATCTACCCGTGGTGTTTCTTGTTTCCATCCGAATTGCTTCCGGGTTCTCTCAGTCGAGTTCGTACTGAACCCTACCGTGGGAAGCCAACGCTTATGTTTCGTCCTGTGCGCACGAAGAATGATCCTAAAGCTGTTTGTACAATATCACGACTGCGATTGCCGCTTCTTTCCTTCCGCTTACTTTGGGCCTTATCCGATCTAGCTGCCCTGCTTGAAACATGCTGGGAAGCGCTCGTGAGAGCCCCCATTAATAGGGTGTTGCATGCAGAGCAATTTAGGAATACAAGCCATTCCGCCATATACTTGGGAGTTAGATCCTCTTGACAAATGCCTTGGCTGATGAATCTAGATTCCTGCTGCAACAGGAGATAATTCTACTGCCTTTGGGTAGTGATTGGTGAGAGAATAACTCATTCAGGCGACTTGGGCAATTTATATGGGTTTAGCCTTCCTTAACAAGTATAGCCTGTAGGTCGGTGTTATTTGCAAAGTGAGCCCAATCTCGGCTGAAGTATGACTAAAAATCGCTAATATCTGTCGGTGATCCCATTGAACATTAAAATGATGGTTCTTTAGGCTCGGATTCAGATGGTCGAGAGTGGAGGATCTATTAGGCTGTCAGAAAATGTAACTTGAATGAGATTTTGTTGAGAAAAGGATAGTTAATCTTTAGATGTCAGCTCGAATGCTTCGTAAACAACAGCTGATTTTCCTTAAGCCTCAGGATTAAGAGTTGTGTACTGATTTCGTCAGCAATTGGTGTATAAGTCTTGCTAGGTTTTAGAATCCTCAATCCTATAGCTGCCTATGCTCTCTAAATCTTGATGAGACTGCTACTAGTTTGGACATTGTTACATTGCCTGCTTGCTCGCTGGTCACAAGTGCAGATGATCCTGGGTAGCATGGTAAATTTCATGTGATGTTGCTTCAGTTTCTATTGCTCTGCTTCTTAATTTAATTTTAGATTAGATTGAGCTTCTTTCTTTTTGTGCTTTTGTCAAATTACTTTTTCTGAGGATACCATAGTTATTGCTTCACCACCTCATTAATTTAGTTCTTTTGTTCCTTTCATCTTATGCTATTACCTTAACCATGTTGAAGGCGGGTCTCATCTGAAGGCTCGTGACCTTGGCTTTCTCAAGTCAACTTCATTGCGAACTGGACCAAGGCTGAATATTCAGAAGAAGTCAAATGAAATTGATGATAAGAGGCGCATTTCAGTTCGTGCTGAGTACCAGTATGTTATCTGAATCTTACCACAATGTGATGGGCACTTGAACGAGTTTTATGTGATTAATGTATAGAAATTATGTGACACGATGCATTTTTACCTCCTGACAGTGTTACTTACTGGGGTTGTCCTTTTTCTTTATATTGACATAGTCTTCAGATCCTGGGAATTGTCTGATTTTTGTGTGCTTAGATTGTCTATGACTTGTGCTTGTGACTTTTGTGCTCCTTCAGTGTCTTTCTTTTTATTGTCCATTCAATTATTCTAAGTCATCTGTTACTTTATTTTGGTGGGTAAACATGTAAAGAATTCTATAAAATCCTTGTCCATGGTAACGTGCGTTTGAAGGATGCTTAGTTCTTCCAATTACTTAGATAGTGTAGGGTATGGAATATCTCGAATACTTGTCATATTTTCAGTATTATTCAAATCAACAGGAGTTACATATTATAGGCATATAGTTTATTTCTGAAATTGCTGTGATTAGGCAGTAGTTGGCAATGCTCTTCAAGTGAACTTTGTTGTGTCCCCATAAAAAGAAAGCTCTTGCTGAAAGTAGTCTGTGATGGTAAACGCTTTAGGGTTACTTTTCGTTCTATGGACATGTCTTGCAGATATATATTGTGGGTCTTGTTAACGAGTGCCCCATTGCACTTGTTCACCATACTTAACAAAGTGTGATTTTCATTTTCAATGCACAAATTGTGCAAAACACAATGTTGCAGGATATTGTACCTCATAATTGTCAGCTTATGAAGTTTGATATCCAATAACAGGTTCTGGTTTCTTACATGATAGGGCCTCCTTTTTCTTAGCGAGTTACTAAAGGAGTCCTGTCCTGAACATTATTTGCTTCAAAGAAAGTGATGACGGACAACATAATCTGAATAATTTATACTGTTCTATTCAGCCTCACTTTCAGTCTGGCTTTGCAACTCTTGGGTGGCACCCAAATTCCCTTATGCAGAAGTTAAGATAGGGATCACTATGACCTCTAATCCAGTGTTCAATATTATGACTCCCTCTAAGTTTGAAGTCTTCATGGACAGAATTCAGTTTTACACTTGAGAGGCAAACGCCATTTTTGAGTTTATTCACATGTTTGTTTGATACTATTGAGTAGTTTTGTCAACACTCTCTGACATTATCACAACTACGCCTCTTGTTGCAAAGTCATTTCAGAAGCCGTTGCTCTTCTGTTTTATATCATAGTTCCTCTAATGATGCTTTGTGACCTTTCCTTTTCTTTTTTCTTTTTCTTTTTTTGTTTCTTTTAACATCATAACTTTCTTTAATATTTTGTCCCAAGATTTCTAACCTATAGAGCTGATCTGGTATATACTAAAATTTTGTGGTGTGCAGTGATGGTGGTAGGGGTGGAGGCAGTGATTTTGTTGCCGGTTTTCTTCTGGGTGGTGCTATTTTGGAACATTAGCTTACATTTTTGCTCCGCAGGTAATTAGTTAGTACTTATCTGGTGCAGTAAGTAGTCTTCTTATTTATTCTGGGAGATGAGTTTGACAGCATTGTTGTGGTGCAAAATTTACTGCATTCTATGCAAGTTGTACTGTGATATTTGTACATAAGCACAAAAAGAGAAACACATGCAGATAACTTGGTAATTGAGAGATTTTAACATCAAAGTGTCTTTGAGAAAAAAGTGAGGGTCTGGAAAGGTGAGTTTGGACAGCAACTACTAATAGAGAGATTTTACCTCGTGTCTTTTAGATTAGAAGATCTCTGCTAAATGAAGATGAGTATGGGTTTCGGAGGGCCAAGAGGCCAATATATTACGATGAAGGCTTGGAGGTAATTGTTCCAGGGTAACTCCTTATGGAATGTATCTCCCTTGATAGGGATAGGATACATTATCTGATTCTGAATGTCCTCTTCTTGCAAGCAGAAGACCAGGCAGACTCTGAATGCCAAGATCAGCCAACTCAATTCTGCCATTGACAATGTTTCTTCTCGTCTGAGGGGTGGAAATAATGCGCCTAATGTCCCAATCGAGACTGATCCAGAAGTAGAAGCTACCCTCTAGATGAATATGCCTCATCCGTCGACAAGCTTGGTAGATGCGCTCGATGCTTATTTTGGCTGACAAAAGCAGGGAAGCGGTGGTGGTGTTTCGGAAGTGTAGGCGTGCTCGGAAGGGCATGATAATCCGACTGATTTCTGTTAAACTCATTTGGGTTTTTGATTTTACTTATGGTGAGCCGAAGAAGAAATAACTGATACAGCCAACATTTTGGAGTTTGCAGCAGATGCGTTGGACCAATACTTGATATATGTTCTGTTGTCTTCACCTTGTGGACTAAAGTTGAGTACAAAATACCATTTCTGTATTTCGACAATGTGACGTGTCGCTCACTGTTGCACTTGTGAGTAATTATGTATCGAGAATGTTACAAGTGGGCGAAAATGCCAATAGAGAATCATCCCAAAAGAGGAATCAAATGTTGTTCCAAGAAGAAAGCTCAGGCAGTTTCTAGAGGAAGTAGATGGAAAGGATAATGAAGACATTGCACGTTGGAAAGCAACAAAGGGGATGATTATGTGTGCGGTGGGGAAAGGACGTGAGATGGTATTGCATCATAGCCTGAGAAAAGAAAATACGCGAGGAGCAGGCGTGAAGCTTGATGTCATCATCCTCATTCGAAATATTATTATTATTATTATCATTATTATAAGAAGACAAAAGGACCAATTGGCAATTGGCAATTGGCAAATGAGGTCACGCCACATTATTAACTCGGTACCCCAAAAATAAGAAAATGAAAAAGGGAGCGTAGAGCTGAGTCAGGCCGATACGATACGATACGATACAGGACGAGAGAGTGCCAAAAGAGACTCGTGCTACAATGTAATACGACGTGCAACTGTCTCATGTTTTTTTTGTCCCAACGAAATTGTGAAGGGCTCGTACAAGTCCCAAGAGGGAAGAGACGAAAAGAAAATAAAAATAAACAAGAGGTGGCGGCGAATGCAAATCAGGAGGAGGAGGAGGAGGAGGAGGAGAGGAAGCAGCGAATGTGGTGGAGGAAGGAGAGGTTAGGGGGCCTGTCCCCGCGCTTCACGTACCCACGCGCCACCTCCGCCGTGTAGCTCCCGTACCCCATCCTCCCGCACTTGTCCCACATCTCCATCGCGTAGCCGCCGTCCGCGTAGTACGCCTCCACCCTCCTCGTCTTCCTCATTTTCCTCCCCTCGTCTCCTCCTCCTCCTCCTCCTCCTCCTCCTCCCCATCCACCAGCTCGACCACCTCGATGGGACGCCTCTGGTAGTGCCCGCGGGAGGTGCCCTCCAGCTCGTCCAGCAGGGAGAGGGCTCGCTCCGACGTAACCGAGTAGAGCTCCCCGGACACGAGGCGGCCGGAGCCCGGGAGGTCGAGGAGGAAGGGGACTCTGTAGGGCCCGCACACTAGGGGGTACCTGATGGAGGTGCGGCACCTCCCCAGGAAGGCGGCCTCCCCGGTGGCCATCAGCTCCTCCAGCACCCGGTGGTTGTGGAATCCCTTCTTGAGCGTGCCGTAGGTGAACACCACCGCCACCTCCTCTTTCGCCTCCGACCCCATCCTCCCCGCCCACCGGTGTGATCGATGATGGATCGGTCACTATATTTTTTTTCCTTCTTCGACGAGGATGGTGATTTTGGCGATGGATTCGATGAATGATTGGGGGAATGGATCGGAATGGAATGGAACGGAACGGAACGGAACAGGGAGTAAATCTGCTTCGGTTTTTCTCTACTTTATTTTTGGGGGCGTTTTGCTGGGTTTATAGATGTGGGGGGCTTTTTGGATGAGAATGCGAGGGGATTCCATCCTTGGACCACTTTATATAGGGGACGACGATGCTCGCTCAGCTCCCTGCCTTTCCCCTCTTTGTTTGTATTATATGAACAAAATGGCGAAATGTCTTCGGCCTATCCCCCTCTTTTTCTACGGAATTTCTCTAAATTGGACACAGTAGCGTGTCACCTCCGCTTCTTGTTTTTTTTTTTTCTCTTTTGGCCCTTTTCTTGTTTAACCGCTTTTTTTTTGTCCTTTGGATGATATCGTAAGACAATTTACGACATGCGTGTTTCCTTCATCACGACGACGCTTCCTAATGCTGTGTACAGTGCGCATCAGGAGCACCATATTCATCTGCTGTACGACTCTCTTTTACGTCTCACCCGTCACGTCACATGGAGAAAATATGGGGAATGGTACAGGAATATATGTACGTGTTGGTCGTACATTGCATGAACCCGGTATTTTCTCCTGCTCTCGTATCAAGTCCATCACATGTTATTACATTAAAGACGAGTCTTTTTCCTTTTTCTTTCGGCTATCGGCAGTCGTCCGCTCAAAACGTTCATCAAAGTCATAAAAGCAGCACGTGTTCCGAAGACGAGAAGAAACCATCCTAGAAGATCAACGGAACGTGCGTGTACTTGGAATAAGCGTTGCTTTTTACCATACGCCGCCTTGTCTAAAAAATCCACTCCTCGCAGCAATGGGCCCAGAGTCACCTTCCCAGCCCAGTTCCATTGAACGCCCGGACGGTCGTAACTCCCGGCCGAACACGAAAAAACTCCACTTATATAAATCAAAAGAATGTCCTAATCCACTTGAATACATTGCTATCCACAATGACAGATCCCATTGAAATTGGGAAAGATCATCAATAAAACGGGCTGAGCACCAGGCTACAAGCTCGACACATGATCGGAAGCAGCATCTGACAGGATCCCAGAATTCTCGATGTTAAATGCAAAAGACTCTGCCAACTCAGCAGCATCTTGGACCCTAAGCCGGGTGCCCTGTTGCCCGACGACCGTGGATGCAACCCTTGCAGCTAAGGCGCCAATGCCTTTCAGATCAGATGCACCCCGCAAAATCCCATACAAAACGCCCGAGGCATATGCGTCCCCAGCTCCACAAGTATCCACGGGGATGCATGGCGAAGGAGGGATATAGATTGCTTCTCCCTTCACGCCGAAGTAAGACCCCCGGGGGCCATCTGTAACCGAGACTAGTGGGACAAAATGGCTCAGGTACCTTGTAGCTGAGACAGGACTTTCCTTTGAGGAAAAGTGACAAAAAGCTCGAGCTTCTTCACTATTTGCAAACACGATATCTGCATACTCTCCAACAACTTCCCTGCAAGATGTCCACATCTATATCAGGCACCAAGGATCGAATGTGCTAAACAAAGAAACCATTTAGCCAGTCTACCTAATCTACCGCAACCACTGATGATTAATTTTCATATACAATGCTAATTAATTGGCAAAAAGCTCAAAATTAGGGGGAAAAATAGTTGCTTCAACAATTCCCTGGTCATTAGTTTTGGAAAAGAAAAGTTCCTCTAACAACCTCAAGAAGCATGGGCAACCGTCTGTGTGGAAAACCCAATGACAACTAGAAGGACGAGCAAATTACAAACAGCTTCCGTAGGTACACTCTTCAAACATGGGATGCCGGATTTATCCATGTCCAAGAGAAAAATTTCGGGATAGCAAATTGAAGGTCAAAAAAGAAAGTGAACTTACCAGAAATCATCATAGTGATTCTCGATGCACGATACATCGGAGGCAGTTATGGCAACTAAAGCACCACCCCTGCGTGCTTCTTCACATGCTTTTACTATGGTTTTGATGGTATCAGGAAATTCAAATAAATAACCTTCAACAATGAGGACATTTGTTTTGGAAACCATGCCAGCCAAAGATGAATCATAGTTAACTGAGGATGATGTGCCCTGACCACATAAAAAGAAAGGCAGTAGTAAAGGAGTGATTTACCATCAGCAGCACACAAATGAGCTAGATTTCTGCCGGCTGAAAACCTAAACTCAAAAATCCATCTTCTGATGATTCAACAGCAAAAGGAAATGACCTTGCACAAAAAGATTAGCACTACACTTAGGATGCTCATGGTCTCGCCCAGTGCCCACAATCTTCAGAACAACAAACAGGCTATTCCCTTATGCCTTAGTTACAAGTCATCTCAAAAACAGAATCATTCTTCTCGAAGCAGTGCTGCATAGTAGATTATGCCTCATCTTAATAGATCTTACAATTAACACTCAATCCATCAGATATTTGGTACTTTGCCTATGTTTTCTGCACAACACTAAAAAAATTTTCCATGTGTAAGCCAAATATCATTTTGCATTTTAACTTTTCTATCTTGTTTCACTGAACAATGAGAAGAAGCCTATCCCTGAATACTCTCAGTAAAAGTGACCTCTATGAACTCAGCATCTGCTTTGTTAGAAGCGGCTAAAGTTAAAAGTTAAAAATTAGTTCTGCCCATTTTCCTTTTCACTCATGCCGCTTGAGAACAACAGCTCTTGGCTTCTGTCTACCTCCGCCAAGCAAAAGATGAGATAGGGTTTGACTAAATTGGATAATAAGGCTTGGCTCATTGGAGGAAAGAGAATGGAAGTAGGAAAGAATATGTTATCAGGAGAATTACCACAAAATGAAAAAAAAAAAAAAAAATTACAGATTTAAGTACTTAGATATTTGTATGCATCTTTTAAGCAGCCTTCAGTTTTCCCCTTTTAAATGGATTTTCATTGTTGAATTAGGGACAGAGTGGGACCAGAAATGAAGATAATGTCAGCAAAAAATTATGGGAACAGAGCACAAATTCTCCAGCAAAAGCAAATTAAAAAAAATAAATAAATTAGATTTTGCAATCAATCAACATCTTTGACTGACGTCTACAAGTTTAGGCCAAAAACTCCAAGCCATTGAACCGCTCTATCAGAGACGTAGAGACTTTTTGGCCGGCCGGCTAAAAATGCAAAACTAGACATTGCATTCTACTGGAGAAGCATCAACCATCAAATTGTGCAAATGCATCAGCTAGAGTCGCGACAGCAATCATATTATTCTTAGAAGTCGTCGATGGAGAGCCACTAGAATCATGTCTTACTTGATATGCAAGCATAGTACGCTGCGCATCGGGAGTTGTGAGAACGATCACTGTGCCTGTTGTCCCATCAGTTACAGGCGCAGATAGAAAGTTAACATTTGCACGACGTAATTTTGCCCTGATAACGAATGAAAAGGAAGGTCCAAATTAATAGGTAATTCATTGGAAGCCACTACGCGAGTAAAGAAAGGCGAGAAGGGATGTGTAGGTTTGAAATTGGAAAGAGATGAGGGGGCCAGACCTGTAAAATCCACCCAGAGGGTCGCTGCCCACGCTCCCAGCCATAGCAATGTTCAGGGGAGGACCTCCAAAGGGCCGAGTGCCGAGCCTCGAGAGGGCGACCAAGCTGTTGGAGAGAGAGCCACCGGCGGCAGCTTTGTAACTGCAGCCATCCATGGCGCGCAACACCCGGCCCCGCTCCTCGTGGTTGACCAGCTTTCGGGTACCCTTTAGCAGTCCTAACCTCTCTAAGAAAGCGTCATCCACCATTCCCGAAAAATCCACCTGAGGACGCAATAGAGGAAACACAACATAAGCAGACACGAGAGTTGGGGGGGAGGGAAAGTAAAAGTAGGGGGTGGGAAGCAGAGAGGGGGAACGAACCATGGCTTGGCCAAGGCCGAGGACATCCAATCTGTCGGGCACGGCAGAGGAGGGAGAGGTGCTGGTGCAGCCGTCCCTGACATGGAAAGCCAAGTCTCCTTCGTCTTCATCGTCGTCGTCTTCATCGCCGTCGGCGTCTGCAGCAGGGGCATCCGGGGGGCGTTCCCGGTCGGCCCGAAAGCAAAAGCAGGCCGAGGAGGAGGAGAGGGAGGAGGAAACCCCAGGGGGAGGAGGGGGCGTCGTAAAAGCGGACATGAGAGCAAGCTGAAGAGGTGGGTGGGGAACAGAGCGAAGGGAGGGGAGGGAAGGGGGGCGAAGGTACCAGGAAGAAGAAGAAGAAGAAGAAGAAGAGAGAAGGAGAGAGGAGATAGGGGGGAACGAACGGAGGGGAGGAGGAGAGAGGAGAGAGAGATGCTTCAGCGTCGCGGCGGGCATCATCGTAAATAACAATAAATCCCGAAACGAAACGAACAGGAGGGAGGGAGTGGGAATTTCAGGGAGAAGACGGGGATGGAGAAGCAACCCTCTCCATCCACCACCCAAAACCACAACCTCTGTCTCTCTCTCTCTCTCTCTCTCTGCGCCTCTCTCTCCTTCTCCCTACTGCTCTCTCTGGGTTCTGGTTCTGGTTCTGATTCTGATTCTGATTCTGGGTGTGGATAGAATTTTAGAATTAGGCTGGGTCGGGGGGGGAGGGCGGCGGCCAACGCCAAATAAATTCCAAGGAATTTACAGTTGAAAAGAGACATAATGTGGGCTTTTTGATAGGGCCGGCCCATAAACTCCATGGAGTGTTGAAATCAAACACCCCCGCCATCCCCCTCCGGCCCAATCTCCATGAATGAATGAATGAATGAATGAATATGCTCCAAGTCCATCATGTAACACTCGATCATCGTCATTCGTCATCATCGTCTGGGGATCGATGGCGGAGCTTGGGACGCAGGAGACGCGTAGGAGAGAGGGAGGCGAAGAGGAGGAGAAGGCCAAGACGTGCAAGCGGTGCAAGCGTAGCTACCCCCCTTCCTCCAACCATCCCTCCGCCTGCCGCTTTCACCCTTCCTTCTTCGTCTCCCGTCGCCACGACGACCAACGCAGGTCCTCCCTTCTTCTTCCCCCTTTTTGGTCCTCCGCTCCCGCTAGGGTTCCCGCGTGATTGTCGCCTTTGTCATTTCTCTTTATCTGAAACTTGGGCGGTGACTATGTATCACTATCAATAGGTAGCATTCGGTCATAATTCATGTATGTGTGTGGCTCTATGATCTCAATTGATTTGATTCGACCGATCCCGAGATTCCTCCTTCATTATCTCTCTTCGTTCCATCCCATTTGCCGCTCTTATAGCTGAACCCCGCGAGTGATTTCGGTACGAACGATAGTTGCTCTGAGCTGGGAGGGTTTAATAGTTTCTGCATCCTCTGCTCTGCTCTTGAAGGTACTATGAGCTGGGACCTGATGATCCCCCTTATGCCGCCAAGTTCTACGACTGCTGCGGCGCTGAGGACCCTGAAGCTCCTGGCTGCACGACTAGCACCCACGTCTCTTATGATGATGATTAGGAGACGACGGCTGATTATATGTGGGCGTGGATGGAGGATTTCGCTAAGCATGGTCGGTCGCTGATTATGTCCATCCTCACTTCCTGTTCTGTTCGCACGACATTGAAGGAATTCTTAGATTCCCGAATATGCTCCATTTCTGTGTGTACATTCGACGTCTACTGAGCTGTAGAGGCCAAAGAAAGTATCTAACTGTGCTTCTTTTGAATTTCAAAGAATCCCGCTTCCTTTTTCACACGCCCATACACCCATATTAACTCTGCAATGGTGTTTTTAGCATCGATTTTGAATTTCCTTGCCGGGAAAATTGGTGGTTTGGGGTAGCTTATATTCGTACTGGCTGTTTCGTTGCCTATTCCACTCTGAGTAATGCCCCCATCGAGTGGCTCGGGTTGTGGGGAGACCAGGGTGGCTGAAGACATGCAATCACCGCATGTCATCTCCCCATGCTCTAATCTGATGGTGTCAACAAGTGGAACATAATGTTTCCACCTGCTATGTGCATGCTTGGGCAGCACGTCCGCGTCTATGCAGTGGCTGCAAGAGTGTCCTTCGATGAAAGGCTGTGGGGGAATGCACTTGAGGGAGTAAAAGGACCCACGTCATCAAGTGAGCATCCAAACTGAGTGTCATCTGGGAGAAGACGGGGCAAGGGTCTCACAGAAGGGTTAAAGTTGGTAGATGGTCAAATGACGCTTCTCAATTTTTCGACTGTTTTTGAATCTCTTTTTAGTTGATTTCGGTGTGAACTTGTGAGGCAAACATTTGAGGACACGGATATCTGTCGGACCGTTTTGTACCGTTTCTGGCTGATAAATTTTTTATAGGTCCACCTGGCGGAACTGGCTAGAGTGAGATTATTCACGCCTTTCCTTTTACTTCTTTTGTGGTGTTTGGCTCCGCGCTCATATGCATCTATCATATATTATCAAAATTTGGGTCACCAAAGGTCGTGAAATTAGCCTCCGAAGTGGTTGGTGGAGGGATCCAACGAAACGATGACTGTATGTAGTGTCTACGTTGGATTGCGCAAGAGGGTCAATTCTTAGTACTGTTGCTTGATGAGGAAATGGCGGCAACTACAAGATGGTGCCTTACCTTCTGCTTTTATAAATTGATGGCGATTATTGGAGTGTTGGGTAAGCCGAATTTGCTCTGATTCGTTCTGGTGCTAGCTGCCTCTTATTTAAAGCTAACTGTTGTCATCCCTTCGGGCTTTTACTTGCTTGATGTTAAACCTTCACTTGTGCTGACGGAGGCTTCGGATCAAAGTAAACATGTAAGTTGGGTGGAAATGAAGGTGTGGGTTGCGTGTTTGTTTGCCTTTTAAACAAGGCATTGGATCTATAGCTGCATCTTCCCCCGTCCGCGAACCCCACAATGGTATTATAGAATGGACTGATGATGATTGCACCTCGACGTGATTGATTGCCACGAATTCTCCGCATGGTCCCGTGCGGTTCAGCCTTTTTCCCGTTGTAGCGAGTCGAGTCTGTGGATATGGTAATACACGACCCCATAAATCTGGAAAACTTCGCCTTCCCGTGAATCTAGGGGGTGCAGTGGGTCAATTAAAATACAAAATTGTACGTGAGACAGAAAGAGGGGGCGCATTGAAATCGGGGTTGTAGTTTTCTAGTGTGGAGGTTGGGCACATGCATCTGAACGGGACAGCTCGGACCAGATTCGTCAACCGCTATTTCACATTAAAATATCAGCTATGTTTATAATTGCACGTCGCCATTCTTCTTCTTCTTCTTTTGTACCTGTCTGTCATGTCAGAAGACTGATCCCAGTGCGGTGCAGCGGATGTCGAAAAACAGAAGGAATATCTAATCACCAACTGTAAAAGTTATAGCTCTTGAATAATGTAAATAGTAATGTGCGAAGTTCAATTTTTTACACATTTTTTAGGAGCAGGACGGATGTCGTACGAAGCATTTGGTGGACGGCTTCTCCCATAAAGCAAGATGGAAAACGTTCCTGTCGAAGACTTGCTAGCAAAGGAATTTCGATAAAATGTTGGTACATTGGTGTTGTAGATTTTTGTAAAGTGAGAACTTTGGTGGGTAATTAAGGAAAAAGACAACTTCAAAGGTCATAAAGTGATAAATTTATTTAGGCAAGGACCGTAGCTATGTCACGGGTCATACTTTCCTAGAGGAAATTCCCCTCCAGTTATATCTATAATTCTTCGATTTTTTTGATTTGTGAGCATATGACTGATATCCATAAATGATGATTTAGTAATTAGAGTTATCTTAAAATTCTCTAGGTCCGAAATATTGCATCAAAGTTTCTAACGTGGTGGAAGATTGTCGGGGGCAATTGTGGCTATCTCCGTAAAAACTCTCGGGTAAGTTTACTGTATAAGCCACACCATTTTGTCCTAGAAATAAGGACGGCGAGTAAGGCCCTGTTTGGTAACCATCCAAACAAAGTCCAAATTCCGATTCTTTGTTAGGAATGGTTTCGGCCTAGAATCGCGTTTGGTAAAATTTTTGTTCCCGGGAACAGATTGGGAACAGAATCAAGAATAAAAAAAAAAAGTTGATTCTTGTTCCGGGAACGAATTTGAGAATCAAAATTAATAAATTTTCTTCTTCCCTTCGGCCATCTTGTGACCGCCATCCACCACCGCCTGCCATTATCCGTCGTCCGCCACCACCGTCCACCACCGCCGCCGGCCGTCGTCCGCGGCCGCCGCCAGCTGCCACCGGCCGTCGGTCCGGCAAGCTCGCCGGAGGCTCGCCAGACCAAGGCGAGGTCCGGCGAGCTCGCCGGAGGCAAGCCCGGCCACCGGCGAGCCGGAGGCTTGCCCGGCCCACCGGCGAGGCGAGCCTCCCGATCGCGAGGCCGAGCCTCGCGCGGGCTCCGGGGCCCGGCGGGGGGCCGGGCGAGCCTCGCGACGCCCGGCCCGCCGGTGGCTCGGCGCAGGCCTCGCCCAACCCCGGCGAGGTCGGCTGGCCACCGGCGGGGCTCGGCCTCGCCAGATCTGGCGAGGCCAAGCCTCGGCCGACGAGAGCGGCCTCACCGAGGGCCGGCGACGCTCCGGTGAGGTCGGCGGCCTCGTGCGGCGGTCGCCGTCCGGCGGCCGGCCAAGAGAAGAAGAAGAAGATGAGAAAAAGAAAAGAAAAAAAGAAAAAGAAAAGAAAAAGAAGATGAGAAAAAGAAAAGAAAAAAAGAAAAAGAAAAGAAAAAAACGAAAATGAAAAGGAAAATGAAAAGAAAAAATGAAAAAAAGAAAAAAAAAAGAAAACAAAGGAAAAAAGTAAAAAAATTATTTAAAAATTAAAAGAAATTGATTTGGAATAGAATTAATGAACACGCGATCAAATGCAATTCTATTTCAGAATCAGAAATTTTGAATAGTTACCAAACGGCTTAAAATGCTTAGAATCAGTTATCGGGAACAGAATAAAAAAGAATCAGTTCTGATCAGAATCAGCTCCCGGGAATAGAATCGTTACCAAACGTGTCCTAAAGGAGCCGTCTCATTTGAATCGGAAAGAAAAGAGGAAGAGGATCCAAAAAAAAAAGGAAGGAAAGGGGGCGAGAAAATCATGGGGAGGAGGGAGACCCGGCATGAATCTTGTCTGCTTTTTTGCAGAAAAGAAGTGGATAGAGGGGCGTCCTTTCTCTCTTTTTGAGCTCTCGTCCATGAGAAACACAGCCAGAGCCACTGACCCTCACTTTAGTTTTGGGGGCACATGGCATAGGAAAAGGAGGGGCAGTTGCGTCCATTCGAGAAGCCACGCGAGTGAGAGAGAGTAATGTTGCATTGCATGTGATGGTATATGTATGGGAGCATCAGTATCTGGGGGGCTTTCATTATTAATGGGTCCGCAGACACTAGACTAGAGGAGCATATTATTTTTATGGAGATTTAATCAGAAAGGCAGAGAGGGGAGAAGAAAGAAGTTACAATCAGGCCAACAAATTTTTGGTGTCGAGTCGTTCGTCTGTGAATTCTCGCTCTCTCCCTTTCCTTCTTCCTCCGCCTCCCCCCCCGCTTCCATCTGATGCCATGCCCGCTGTAAAAAGAGTCGCTTTGCATCTCCGGATCTGGGAGCTGCCCTCATCCCATTTTTAATAGAAACACCAGACGGAAGAAAGACGTGAGCTTTGCAATGTGGGCATTTTAACACTCGGACAAGAGTAGCGCCTCCTTTCTCGGTTTCGACAGCAACGCCCCCTCTGCTCATTCTCCCACCACTTCTAATTTCTCCCTCCTCAGCCATGTCTTCCAAGCCCAAGTAAGTGTCCTCTCTCCTTGATCTATCTCTGTGACTAGATCTGGAATTCTGCTCTCCATATCCGGACCTCGCTTCTCGTCGACTTCTTGTGTTTGCCCTTTTGCTTAGTGATTAGTATATGCTGGTCTAAGACTTCCGATTGGATCTGGGTCATGGTTTCTAAATGCCGATCTCGTAAAGTTTGCTCCTTTTGGGTTCTCTATATCTTGCGTTTACTTGGGCTGCTTCGTCCAGTTGGTGCTTCAAGCTCCCACAGCTGGCGGCAACTAGATCCATACGCTACTGCTGTGCTGCATTCTCGTTTGCGCCTTTAAATTCGTGATGTTGTTGTGTATTTAGTTCCGATTGTTTGAATTTTCGGCAGATCCACTTCGTCGGAAACTCCCAATAGCAAAGCTTCCCCGCAACTCCGAGAGTTAGCAAATTGGGTCGGAAGGGGACAAAAGCCGAGCCTGATGCATCCACTCCATTCCCCAATCCGCGCCTCTCTGTCGATCGCTCCCCGCGCTCTGTCGCCTCTAAACCCACAGTTGATCGCCGCTCCCCCAAGCTAGCTACTCCACCTGATGTAAGTCAACGAGCCCTTTACTTTGAATGTTATGTTTAATGTTCACGGATGCCTTCTCCTTTACTTCCAAATCCGCAGCACCCTGTACAGTTTCTGCAAAGTAGCATTCGGAGCTGTCTGAAACTTTTTTTCCTATATTTTTCTCAAAGAGCAGCTAAGACCCATCTGATGATTCTGAATAAATGGCTGCTTCTGGAACAACGCGCAGTTACTATTAGTCATGCTGTAAATATTGTAAAATGGCACTGCACATGCCCAAGGTCTATTATTTGGTGCAAATGCGCTAGGTTTGCCATTAAATTGTTCGGAAGACGCTGAACATGGCCTAACCATTCCTTCTTTAGGAACCAAGCTAATATAACAAGCACTTTTTCTCTATGTGCTTCCAGAAGCCAGTCTCGAGGCCATTGAAGAGCTCTGACGTGCAAACACAATTAAATCTTGCTCAAGATGAACTTAAGAAAGCAAAGGAACACGTGGCTTTGATTGAGAAGGAGAAGGCAAAAGCTCTTGAGGAACTCAAGGAAGTGCAAAAGGCAGCTGAAGATGCTAATGAAAAGCTTAGGGATGCTTTGGTGGCACAGAAGCGAGCCGAGGAGAGTTCAGAAATTGAAAAGTTCAGGGCTATTGAGTTGGAGCAGTCAGGGATCGAGGCTGCTCAGAAGAAGGAAGAAGAATGGGAGAAAGAGCTTGAAGCTGTGAGAAACCAACATGCCTTGGATGTGGCTGCTCTTCTCTCCACTTCTCAGGAGCTCCAAAGAATTCAACATGAGGTGGCCATGGCTTGTGATGCCAAGGATCAGGCGCTGAGCCATGCTGACGATGCAACTAAAATTGCTGAGATACATGCAGAGAAGGTGCAGATTCTCTCGGCCGAGCTGACCAGATTGAAAGCTTTGCTTGATTCAAAGCTTGAAACGGAGGCTAGTGAAAACAACAAAATGGTGTCACAGCTCAAGGAAGAAATTGGCTTTCTGAGAGAAGAGCTTGAGAAGGCCAAAGGAGGCTTCGAGGAGAAGTTGGCAGAAAAAGAAGCTTCTATTGAGCAACTTAATGTTGAGCTAGAAGCTGCAAAGATGGCCGAGTCTTATGCACGCAGTCTAGTGGAAGAATGGAAGAACAAGGTCCAGGACTTGGAGATAAGTGTAGAGGAGGCTAATAAGTTGGAGAGATCAGCATCAGAATCTTTGACTTCTGTGATGAAACAGTTAGAGGAAAGCAACGATTTGCTTCATGACACTGAATCCGAAGTTGCTGCTCTTAAAGAGAAGGTGGGTTTGCTGGAACTGACGATTGGAAAACAAAAGGGAGATTTGCAGGAGTCAGAACATCACCTTGATGAGGTGAAGGGAGAAAATTCGGAAATGGGAAAAATGATTGAGTCTCTTAAAACGGAGCTTAATACTGTGAAGGAAGAGAAAACTCGAGCTGTGAACAGTGAGAAACTTGCAGCATCTGATGTTAAGAGTCTGCTGGAAGAGAAAACCAAACTCGTCAGTGATTTGAAAAGTTCCAAGGAGGAAGAAGAGAAGAGCAAAAAGGCAATGGAGAGTTTAGCTTCAGCCTTGCATGAAGTTTCTGCTGAAGCAAGGGATACAAAAGAGAAGCTTGTGTGCATTCAAATTGAGCATGAAAACTGTGAGTCCCAGATGGAGGATCTTAAATTGGTCTTGAAAGCAACAAATGAGAAATATGAAACTATGCTTGATGATGCAAAACATGAAATGGATGCTCTTGCAGCTGCTGTCGAACAATCCAAGAATGAACACGAGAACTCCAAGGCAGAGTGGGAGCAAAAGGAACTTCATCTGGTGGACTGTGTGAAGCAGTCAGAAGAAGAAAAGAATTGCTTGCAAAAAGAGAAAGATAGGCTGTTAGATTTGCTCAAACAGGCTGAAGAAAAAGCTGGTGCTGCAAAGCAAGAAGAAGCTCTGCTAAAGGATAGTCTGAACAAAGCCGAAGCTGAGGCCACTTATTTACAGGAAGCTCTTGGAGAAGCAAAGGCTGAGAGTATGAAATTGAAGGAAAGCTTATTGGACAAAGAAAATGAGTTGCAGTGTATTCTTCAAGAAAATGAGGAGGTTCGGACTAGGGAAGCTGGTTCTCTTGCGAAGGCTGACGAGTTATCTAAGCTTCTTGAAGAAGCTAGGGTGAAACGTCACAGCGAGGAAAATGGTGAGCTCTCAGACAGTGAAAAGGATTATGATTTGCTTCCAAAGGTGGTTGAATTCTCTGAGGAGAATGGACATGGGAGAGAAGAAAAGCATGTATTGGAGATTCCACCAAAACATGAAGAATCTAGGGTGGAAAATTCCCCAGAACAGAATAATGTGTCAGAGGATGTGTCTGATCCAGTGGTCATGGCCAAAAGTGAGTGTATGAATGGGAAAACAGAGGATGAGAGTAAGGAAAAAGAAGATGATTCAGTACAGGTTGAATACAAGATGTGGGAGAGCTGCAAAATCGAGAAGAAAGAGTTTTCACCAGAGAGAGAACCAGAGCAAGAATCAGTTGAAGAGGAAGCGGACTTAAAGGCTGATGGTGGCAAGAGCTTTGATCAGATAAACGGGACAAACTCAGCAGAGAACATTGATGATGGTGCAAGTTCACCATCCAAGCAGCAGAATCCCAAGAAAAAGAAACCGTTGCTCCGCAAGTTTGGAAGTTTACTCAAAAAGAAGGGTGCAAGCAATCCAAAATAAAGGCAAAAACTGAAAATGTCCTCACTGGGAGACAGGTAGATCAGATACGGTTATCATCTGGATCTGCTCAATTACATTGTCTTAGTTTCCATCGTCAGGTTAGCTAAGCATCCAAGGGGTGTGTGATTGCAGGTTTTGTCATTTGTTTCCTTTTTGCTTCACTTTGGCTGGGGGAATCGTGTAGGTCCTGATTGATTCTAGTCTTCCCTGAAATGTCCTGTTCCTGCTGAGAAAAGAACGAGCCTGCTGGAGTGGTGAACTTTGTATTGAACCTTACTAAGCTTGTCTGCCCTATCACAAGATAAAATCATTTGTTGTGTTTGTAGAGTCACAGATTGTACTCGTCATGTGCGTTTCCACTGTTCTACATAGGTAAAAACATGTTAAAATGTCAGAGGGAACTCAAAAGGTTTTATTCATGGTGGTGTATAAATTTTTTATCTTGTTTGCCTAGAACCTTTTGTTGTTTACCACATTTGGTTTTCCTTTCGTTTCTCCCCTCGAGTCTCTGCTTTTTCACAGGATACAAGTATACCATGAGAAACCTAAATGGTTCGCCGTTTGTTATTTATGCTCTAGTGTAGTGAGGATTGTGCCCTTTATGAAAACAGTGGACCTGAAGAGCACATTTAAACAAGAGATGAAGGTCACAACACTCTGGTCGATGCTGCAGATTGTCGTTTCGAGTTTTGGAGACAAATGCTCAGGCATGAACGGTATCCTAGTGCTATTCCCATTGCCAACCAGTGAATACCACCAGCTATTGTTCTCGCGATTGCTTTGAGATTTTGGTTTCCTGCTGACCATGAGTTATTTACTAGACGTTCTTTTGCGGGATTCATGTTACCTGTCACGACGAGTATGTTTCTGAACCATTCATTCAGTGTCTGTGCGACAGAGTCTGACCACTTTTAACATGATTTTCAGCTCGAGTTCTCAACTCAACTCTCAAGGATGTCAAGCATCCTTGTTAGTTTTCCTGCTAATTTGCCTAACCAACTACTTTGCCTAAACAAATGATCATGATTTGTAATTCCTTGATTTTCAAGCAAACATTTTGTTAGAGGGAAGGTCCTGGTCTTGATCAATCATTTTATCTTCGCACGTGCTCTGCCCACCTCAATAGTACCCTTTGGTACAACTACTCTGTTTTTCTCTCTCCTATGATATCGTACCATCTCACCTCACCCACATCGGCAGATTTGTCGTCAAGTAATCTGTCCACACCCACGAATCTTCCTTCCCTCCGAAAATATGAAGTGGTTGCATAAGTCAAAGACATGGAGGGGAAACTGTCGGGGAGAGGACAATGCATATCAGCTTCCAAAAGATCTTTGATCTGTGAGAGGCGGCAAAACGATCCATTCTCTTTTTATCTTCTCAATTGTCTATTTTAGTATGTAAAATTGTGTCAGACCCATTCTTCCAATTTACTGAACTCTTCAGAATTCTCATTCAAATCTGCTCGATATGGCAGCAATAGCCGTGATGGTAGCAATAGCCGTGGTTGCAAAAGAATGAGAGTACTTTTCAAATCACAATTAACTCGTTAAAAGCAAAAGACGATGCAGCAAACTCGCTTGATAGGCCCAAAGGAATGAAACACAGGCATAGATATGTACATGGTACACGCTTGTTGCTACAAAAGCTACAATTACCAACTTGAGAAAACGAAGCCACATTCTGACAGGGTCTCCAATCACTTAGAAGCAAAATTCCTCGGGTATCTCCGGAAACTTGGCTGACAAGAAGCTCTGGTATTTTGCTTTCAAATATCCCCCTGCAAAAACCACCGAGTAAGTCTCCAGGCCAAATAAACGAGAGTTTCACAGATTCAATGACTGCAGGCCTACCTTTAGGCTCAAAGGGTGGAACTTTCTTGAATAGAGTTGATTGCACCAACTTCATGAATTCGTTACCTAGAATTAAACAGTGTGACTCCATGTAAGCAATCTGCCCACTGGATCAATTGCTTAAGGAAACTTACTGCTCATAAAGAGAAAACGCAACAAACCGCACTCTACTTAGGCTAAATAACACGTCCACCCCTCATTATTTCAAATAACATCCCAAAAAAGGGGTTTGATAATATTTCTGTGTTTTTCCATTGCAGGCATTATTTATTCAGTTACTCACAAGCATTATCTACATATCAATTATACAGACTGATCAACAAATCAACAAGGGAAAGAATGGAGAGATAAATGCCATCCAAAGTAGGCAATGCTATAGGTTTGTTTACAGAGTGTAAATTTAATTGGACACACACGACAAAGGAGATGCTTCCTAAGTTTGGATATCTTTCCTCAGCCATTTCAAATTATTTCTTGGCTCATCCCTACCTATTGGAGCCTTCTTTCCTTCACCGACATTAACCAGAAAACAAGAGATCTGGTTGTCTTTCAGCTGCAATTCAGAAACATTGCAATAAAAATCAAAGTTTGAAATAAAACACCTATTTGGAGAGAGAGAGAGAGAGAGAGAGAGAGAGAGAGTTGTATATAACCTCGGCTAGAAAAGCCTTTGCAATTTCTAATGGATTGACAGATGAGCCTTTGCTGTAGACAGGTGTAAAGGTCCCATTTTGATAGCCAGCTAAGAAATGATAAGCCGCTTGCTCAGGGGTCAGCTTGGACAAAGGAGGGAGAGTGCCAGTACTGGGAAGCAAAGCAAAACCAATGCCAACAAATTTAGGTGCATCTACAGTAGAGAAATCAAAATGCAGCAGAGGCAAATATAAATACATGCAACACGCATGGATTTTTCTACATATAAAAGTCAGAAGAGCAAGAGCGGAGGACAAGAGGCACATGCTGTGAGTATAGTTCAACATTGACCTTTCAGAAAGTTGACCATCATGTTGCTCCTCTGGCATGTTTAAACAACATGGCCTAATATGGTGTACTTCAACAAACTTTTACCTCTGATGGTTCACACATAATTAAGAAAGTATGACATGTACACAGCTAATTAGGTAGAAAATTTAAGGGAAAAAAAGCCACAAAGCATAGCTTTTGGATAGCTTTTGGGTATGAGGAACACAAAGAAATGATTTCATGGAAAGATTCTTTCTCAGAGGGCTCTCTGCTTTCCATCATTCATCACGTGCTCTTCTCAATTTTGAAAAAGAAGAATGCAGAAAAGACAAGGTAATTCGCTGGCAATAAACAATCAACTGTGTGCCAGAGGCCATCCTAAGCCTGCCGCCCCCGCGGTGGCATTCCGCCACAGGCAGATTCTTGCAGACCACACAAGAACTACCAATCAATTTGGATGAACAATAAATTGATGCTAGACCTATCAAATTAAATTTTACAAAGAGATTTTATAAATATTGCCTCCAGAATGTGGAGTGGTGGCAAAAAGCATTATGTAACTATCCTAGTCTTATGCAGGTGACTTGTCTCACCTGTCAGAAGCCGCCAGGACAGTGGCAGCTGGTATCTTGTATACACCGGGGCCATTAGAATATCCAGTTGGAAAGAGTAGAGCAGTGCCTTCAGAAGAGACAATTAGGCCAGCATCTGCAGACACTAACTGGTCTTTGGAGCTCTGGATAGTAGCCTCGGGGGCAAATAGGAGAACCACATCATACCCATGCACTAGAAGCCTGCAATTCACGGACTTCAGATGCAAATCATATGGCTGAACAGACATTGATCATGTAAGCTCTACAGCAAATGACAATCTTTACCTTGCTGATAGAGGAAGGCCTCCCCTTGCACATATGATAGGTTCAGATACAGCAGTTAATGCCTCCTTAACTCCAACTATATCTGCAAAGGCTTTACCAATTAGAATAACTGATGACCTCTCCACATCAGCTGCTATAAATCCATCATGGCCTTTAGGATCAAGATTGATATTGGAGCCCACACTCAAACTGCAGGGGTCAGAGGGATCATTAGAAGAACTCACCAGGTGCATAAAAAGCTGATTTAGGTTTTAGAGATACAGTGGAAGGAAAATGATATGTACAGTACTTCATTCTATTTACAGTAAATTATTATTTACAAAAGAAGTTCCCTGGAAAGTTCTATAGCACAGAAGCTGCACCAACAGGGAAACCTAATAATTTTTTGCGTACTTTCATAATGAATTAAGGTAGAAAGAACATATTTGGGACTCCTAGTTATCGGTTCTTCTGGACTCTTAGAGCATCTTTAGAATAGCGTGATGCTTTTAATTGTAATTTCAACATTTTGAACTTATGCTCTGTCTAGAAGCTAAATGTCTCTTTTATATTAACCAATGCATTTGCTGACGGTCAACCAGCCTTTTAGGCCAACAACATGTCAAAAGGAATCTAGGAGTAGAAAGTTAATTCTGATATTTTAAGAAGATAACTATAATTGATTAACCCTTCATGGTGTATTATAGTGCATCTCCTAAATTTCATCCATGAATTTATTAAACATATAACCATATGAACGTTAGACTATCCAATGCTGATTAGCTATAGTTTATAACAGATAGAACGACTACTTTCCACCATCAGTAGACGAAGAGAAAATTCCAGCGTGATTGATGCCTGTCACTTAAATACTAACGTGAGGAAGATCCAAATGCTACTAAATGACCAGACTCTCGATTCTTTTAGCAATTCAAAACCATAGAGAAATCACTCCATATGGTGAAAGCTTTCTGCATTAAACTTCAAATTGTGCATACCTTATGGACGTGCCAACATAAATTGTCAAAGGACAAGAATCATGGGAAACTGCACGTACGGGAGTCTCCCATAGGACACTGGATAAAGATAGTATAGCAGAGGGGTTATCACTTATGACACGGACTTTCGCATCACATTTCGGTGAGGAACCAATGGCCCCATCATAGACATAAATGTTGGAGATTGATGAGATATGAGAACAGATCTGATAACATCAATACAATTAAGTGTTAGACCACAAACCCAAATAATGACAGGACATGAAATTTTGCGGCATGCATACTAATCCAAACTGAAAAAATTGATCAATGGTCATTGATGGTCTCACATTTGACTGAATATGAAAAACTGCTATCCCAACCAACAAATGATGCTGGATGAAGCCAAATGAACAATAACAGACCCAAATGCCGGCCTAGAAGATTGGTCAGAGCTGCTGTATAAAACTTTCCCCCAAAAAAAAAGAAAAATTAAGGGAGAGAGCATGCTATACCGACAAGGAGGTAGGTAATGAAACTCCAACAGAAAAAGAAAACTCTTCTAAGATTACGAAGGTTATGCCCTCAGGTGCAGGAATGGACATAGGTTGGGACAGACAAATTGGTGACATCAATACAATATAAAGAGGTGGAAGATGCTGGCTCTTTTTTAGAAAGCTCCAATGAGCTAAAAGGAGGACAGAATGATTATAAAATTCTTAAGATTCCTAAGCTACATAGTCTCATAAAAGTTCAGTGGTAAGAACAGCATTTGCCTGAAAATGAGTAGAGAAAGACTACATTAGCTTCTTTACTTGCAGATCCGAAAATACAGTTCGAAAATTGCTCCATCTACAGAATAAATTTATTATTTGGAAAAATAGAATCCCTAAAGTTGACACTCCCATGGCTACATTCCATCCACCAATACGACCCCTTTCATGCAGCTGAGCAACCAATCATGATGCAAATAAAGTCACTTGCTTCCCACTCATTATACTGTTGGTTCTTGCCATAATACTATTCATTTAGAACTCCAATTCAGCATTCTGCATGAAAAAACAGCAAAAGATATGTATCGACATCACAAGAACAGGTTTCACCGCAACAACCACATAATTAGACTACAAAGTAATAAGTTCAGAGAGAGAGAAGCAGTGGGGGTACAGAAAGGGAGGGATAATCAAAATCTTACTTGCCTGCTTCAAAAGCTTACTGGACTGAGCCTTCGAAAAGTCTGAAGCTCCTCTGCTCCTTCCTCTGACAAGAACTGGAAGCCCAGATATGGACTCTTCACGGAGATAAAAGAAAATATGAGGATGACAACATATGAGGCAGAGAGAAAAGGTACAGATGCAAAGGATGCGACTGCTTTACCAATAACTGTTGCACCTTTCTGATGCAGCTCAGGAACCATCAAATTATAAAAAGCTTTATCCTTCACAATCACACCTTTTCCAGCCAAAGCCCAGTTAAGACCATAAGAGAATCCCTGGCCCTCCCTTCAAAAAAGAAGGAAGTCGATACATCAGGAAACGAACTCCAACACAAAAGAATGGCAGCAGTAAGGTTCTTCATCTTGGCATTTGTCATGCCATGGATATCCAAGGCAAACCAATTACTAGATCTTCACGTTAGCCAAAAGGATGAGGCGTTCACTAGAAATGCTAGACAATAGAATAACATAATCTCCACAACAACCTATGAACTAAAAGTCCATCAATCGAGGATTTAATTACACTCGGATTGGGGTGGAAATTGTGCTCACGACAAATCTCCAGCCTAGAGTCACAATCCTCGCTGCGGTAACAGTGAATCACGGGAAGAGAACAACCGGTAATGTCAGCATAGAAGATATGAGAATCTAATAAGTTGAACAGCCCACTCGCAGAAGGTAAAATCCTAGAGGGAGATGACGGTTAGACAAGCTGACACGTGAGCAGAACAACTCCGACACCATCTCTCGAGTGGAGAGACTCGTTCAGCGATGGTCACCTGGGGGACCTAACTGTTTCAGCTTCTCTTGCTGAAGCGGGACCGAGGGGGTTGGACCTAGCATTCTGCACAACACAAGACAACACAAGACAACACAGACGAATGTGAGATAGACGCAGAAGATGCTCAACCGCAGTCTGCATCCTGCAAAACAATAATCTGCCTACATCGAATGCGTAAGAACGACCCGAGCTGTTCTATTTCCTCGATCGCATAGGAGCGCAGTTACAAATCGCGCAAACATCAAAAGTGGAAATTTGGAAAGTCGAAGTTACGTTTACGTACGCGACGAGAGGAGAGGAGAGCAGGCGGCAGCGGAGCGGAGGAGCTGGGAAAGCATCGCCCCGACCTCCACACCTCAACCGACCACCTCCTCATTATTCCCTCTGCTCCTCCTCCCACTCTCAGTCATTTTGCGGTCCGCTCAAACGATGAAGAAGGCGGCATCGAGCCATGATTCTTCGAGGCCACTCTATTGGATCGGATTTCACGTTTCGATTAGCTTCAGGCCTGGCCCAGCTCCCCTGGGCCTTGAAATTTAGCTAAATCCATTTTGACCGCTCTTTAAAAGTGGTTTATTTATTTATTTCTCGAAAAACAAATCATTTAAAAAATATTTTCTAACGATGGTCTATCATTTGAATTAATTAGTCAATAAGAAATTTATTAACTACAATTTATGTCTTGAATGTTTTTGTGTATGATAAAAATATTTTTCGTTCTTTCAATTTTATAAATGATATGAGCAATCATTTTATGAAATCTTTTATTCCAAATCATTTATTTTCCGTGATACACTCTCCCAAAAACGATTGTCTATATTGCTCGAAATAAATAACCAATAAAAAATATTTCATTACCTATAATAATTTATGTCTAAATATTTTCATCGATGAAGAAAATGTTTTTCGCTTATTCATTTTTGTAAACAATATACACAATCATCTATAAGAGAATGTTTTCCAAATCATTTTCATTGTGCCTGTTTCAAGGAAAATTTCGTGATAAAGAAGGACACTTTCTAGGAAATAATTTTCCCTTTCAAAGAAGAGAATATATTTTCCTAATTTTAAACATGCTTATTTTTTGTAATGGTAAATGATTTTCCATAAATTGATCACTTTCAATGAATAAAATGAGTGAAAGTTAAAGAAAGATAATTTGCCAAAAATTTTTCAATCAAATAAGCACACCTTTAATCTTTCAATCCTTTTTTTTTCTAATTTCAAAGTCAAAACTTTGGTATGAAAATTCTAAGTTGCCCTTGATGTCTTTGGATCTGATCGGCAACTTTCCTTGATAAAATCCCAACAAGTTTTCAGGTTTTAGTTTTTAGTTTTTTTTTTCTAATTTCAAAATCAAAACTTTTTTTTTCATGGAAAGCATGAAAAATGCCTAGTCATGTGAGGCGCAAGTGTCGTGCGGAATTGATAATTCTCAATCCCGTAAACACGTGGCAATGGGTCGTGTTTGATTTGCCCTCGCTTATCCGGCAAACGGGTTCCTTCCTCCGCGTTTTGAGAGTGAATGAAGAAGAAAAAAAGGGAACGACTTCCCCGACCGTTCTATATATACATGTGCCGCCCCACCCTACTCCAACCCACACATAACGCATCCATCCCATCCTCCACACCCCACACGCATAAACTTGTCGTCGGTTAGAGAGGGAGAGAGAGAGAGAGAGAGAGATGTCTGGGCAGGTGTCGTACGAGACAGAAGTGAAGGCGGGAGCAGCCAAAGTATGGGAGCTGTATGGCACCACCAAGATGGCCCTGCTGGCCAAGGAGGCCCTCCCCGACACCATCATCGGACTCGACATCCTGGAAGGCCAGGGCGCCGTCGGCACCATCATCAAGATCACTTTGGCCGGAGGTACGTCATCTTATATGTGTATGGAAATGTCTAGAAAAATGATTGCGCGATAGTCTTTAATCTACCGCAAAAATAACAGCCCATTCTAAGCAATAAAAAACAATTAATAAATAATCATAAATTGTTGTAAGATATACTATTTTAAAAATTTGTGGTTGATAACAAACTATTATCCTCCCAATACCTCACAAATTATTATACTAGCAAAACCCTTATCTAAGCGATGCAATAATCATCAATTGCACTCATTTATTCGCCATCTTCCTTTTGTCACGACAGGTTTCTCCTATAAAGAGAAGTTCACCAAGGTGGACCACGAAAACCGTGTGAAAGAAACTGAGGCGATCGAAGGCGGGTTCCTAAATATGGGACTCTCCCTGTATCGATTGCGATTAGAAGTGATAGGCAAGGATGAGGAGTCATGCATGATCAAGTCCACCATTGAATATGAAATCGCCAATGGGGCTTCCTTTGATGTCTCCCTCGTCTCGGTGAAGCTGTTTGCAGATATCGCTGAAGTTGTTAAGAAACAACTCACCACCTCAGCCGGTGCCAACTAAGCATCTCCGACAAAGCTACTATCTTCTACTCCGTGATCGGTTGAACCGAGAGTATTATAAATCAATAAATCCTCGTTGCCTTTTCTCTTTTGTGTACAACGGGAGAGTTGTTCCCGGGTGATTTTCAACTAAGCATTAGAGCTGTATTGATTACCAAGCTTGATATTGGTTTCTAAATCATGGTCAGCCTAGTCGAGTAGATATGCTTGCAAATTGTAACAGGAAGGTAAAGGAGAGAGACACCGACCTGCTCTGCAAAGATGTGGACGTGCATGCATTCACAACGAGTGGGGCAGGAGATGGAAACAGATTCTCGTTTTCCCCGTGTGCCGACGAGGGGAGCCGGACCGGCGGTTTTTGTCGTTTAACTTATGTGACAAGGACGAGGGGTTTTGTCGTTTAAGTTAATGCAGTGTAACGAGGACCCGCGCCCGGGGGAGAGGGTCAGTCCTCCGAAGTGGTTGGGACCGGTCCTTGGAAATATTCCGCAAAGCATGGCTAAGATAATGATGGGTCATTTTTAGAGACAACAGTTGATTCTGAATCACAAATTTTCCTTTGCAAAGTTCATAAAGGTGCAGAGTTCATCATATAAGGAGTAGATTTAGCGAATTTCCTGTTCAAGAAAGGAGCAAAGAATCCCCCATAAATTATTTGAAAAAAAAAAAAAGAAAGCAATAATGTTCTTTTACTGTATTTGATCACAAAACAATAATTAGGACTTGATAAAATAAGTTAGCATAAAAGATGTGAGAAATTGTAATTATCCATCTTTGGTGTGGTAAAACATCCGATGTCATGTCGGATATAGTCAAATGATGGGAAACCTACCCATGCGCACTGGAGAAGACATGGAACTGGGCATATTATCATGTGTCGGTGAGCATGAACTGGGGAGAATGTTACGGCCATTCTAACCCTCGAGCTCAGATCTAGCCTCAAAGGAAATCCTCAAGAGTCATTCGAAATCAGCCACAAACAGCTCACTCGAACACAGCGTGCATATGAACTAAAGAAAACGAGTTCCGGCTTCCACGTTTTGGCCAAAACAGGACAAGAGCAGCAGGGATTCACGAGAATGCCCACTCAATGCGAACACCCCTACCCGGCTCAAAGACGACGGTCTTAGGACGAGTTCAAGACAAGTCGAACTATGGCCAGCTGCCTCTCATGGTTTCCGAGCCAAGTTCCTCGGAAGAAGGAAGTCGAACCTGGCGACTAGAGAACTTATCAGAAATGCTAGAAACCGAGAGTGGAGGTGGCTGAGGATGAGGAGTCCATGAGGTCCAAAGAGAAGGGGACCGAGAGAGACCTGCGAAAGAGACAAGCAAAGGGAGATGTCGAACTGGGAGGAGAAGGCAAATGGCTCGATAAAGGGGATGCCAGTCATGGTTGTGACTGGTGGTGGTGACCCAGGCGATGGACGGATGAGCATGGTCGATCGCGAGGTTGAGGTAAGGGGTGTTGGGAAAAATTACTCCATCGGAAAGATTAAGAATAACACTCTCTCTAAAGAATTATTTGGCGTACACTTGCCCTACATTAAACACATGCGAGCGTGCATGTGGACTAAATTTGGCACTAATAGACAATTATTATTATTATTTGTATTTAAATTCGGATGTATAATTATAAAAGGTTAACCATAGCGTAAAACAATGCAATCGTTCACCGTTACGATCATTATTTATTTATTTATTTTCAAATTTTATTTCCTCAGCGCGGTATCAAATGTCCTCTTTGTTCAGATATAACTTATTAAAAGGTTGTGTAATTTCGGATATATCCTTTTGTCTTTCGTTACCAATTACTATCATGTCTACAATACAAATTTTCTTCTTTCAATTTTATTTTCTTTCTACAGGTATACAGCCATAGTTTCCAATTGTTTTAAAGAAATACCAAAATTGCTTATAAGTATTCTCATTGAGGCTTTATTGTATTCTTGAGAATTTTTGCTAGTAACAATTGACGATGTTATAGGGTAAATAATTTTCTAAATAGAATGTTATCATGCATCAAAATCCAACTTCATTATTTTTCTCGATCCATTGATTTTTTTCCCAACAAAGGAAAGGGAGAGAAGGAGAGTGTGTGTATGGTTTGACAAAAAAAGTTAACCTTTTGTTATTTTTATTTCTAAGAAAATTTGAAATCTAAAGGATTAATTCTAAATGCGTTGATTAAATTGCAATGAAGGTGATAAGGGAGCTAATCTAATTTTTCCTTTTTTGGGTAAAAAACGAAATAATTGAAAACTTCGATTTACCGACTTGATTTCCTTTGTATCTTTCAAGATTATATATCAGCCATGTTCTCCTCCAATCAAATCTTCTGGTGCTGATTCATATTATAATTTACGTGTTATTACGACGTACCCGCTTGGTTTCTGCCGATGAAGTTCAGGACAAAACATATATAAAGTTTAGCTGAGTTTTAACCCTTTTATTCCTTCTACTTCATTAATGGTTATGTCGTCATTTATGTAGTGTATATGGAACCTTCGCTACCTGATAGAGTCTTTATTCAAGGCAAATGTTATAAACCAAATTCCAAAGCAGTAAATATAATGATTGATCATACAATCGCCAATTGATAGTCTCATTCTCGAAGGGATTGGGACACATTAGTAATTGTAAAAATCTAATGTTATGGCTTCAATAGTTTGGCGAGATGTACATCACAAGATACTTCTTCTTTTTGTCTCAAAAAGCAACTGAAAAATAGGACTAGGTGATGCAAAACTTCGTGTGATATAAATTGTAAATGCTCTCCTTTGTTCCTATTATTTAGATCAAGTGATTAGGAGAGTGATAGACATCATAAGGTAATGGATGTAGACATATCTTATTATGTAATAGACCTGATAATGAATTTGATGGTCCGTTGAGGCCGGCATGAGTGAACAAAGCCTGAAGCATAAGGTGGGTGAGTTTAGATAAACAACTTTTTAATTTGGCTTCAACTTGGCCTCAAACATGAAGAACCGAACTGAAACAAATCACACCGCAACAACATTCTTTTCTTGAGAAAGAGAGGGGTTCACCAAGAGGCAAACATATTTCATATGGAGAAGTAGAGAGAAAATTGTCCAAAAAGTCCTAAACATATTATAAAGCGACCAATTCAATTATAAAACTTTCAAATTAGTCAATTTTATCTCAAACATTTCAATTATACAAATTGAGACCGTAAACATTTAATTCTATTTAGTCCTAAACCTTTTAACGATTCATCAATTTAGTTGTTCCATCCAATTTTGGCTAGAAATCGCTAACGTAATGTTCTAGTCAATACCGATCATCCTATGTGACACCATTGGTGTTGGCACAAGCAGCGCCAACATCGACAATTTTTACCAAGGCTATTGAAGGTGGGCTCCTAGATTTGGGACTCTCGTTGTATCGATTGCGGTTGGAAGTGATAAGCAAGAATGAGGAAGAGTCGTGCATGATCTAGACCACCAATGAGTATGAAGTCGCCCACAGGGCTTCCTTTGATGTCTCTCTTGTCTCAGTGAAGCTATTTGTAGGTATCACGGAAGTTGTTAAGAAGTGACTCACCACCTTGACCAGTGCCAATTGAGCACCCAAAAAAAAGCTAGTATCATCTACTCGGTGAGTGGTTGAATGAAGAGTATTATAAATCAATAAATCATTGTTGCCTTTGCTCTTTTCATGCATAAAGGGAGAGTTCCCGAGTGATTTTCAACTAAGCGTTAGAGCTATATTGATTACCAAGTTTGATATTAGTTTCTACATCATGGTCAACATAGTAGAGATATCTTATTATGTAATAGACTTGATCATGAATTTGATGGTCTATTGAGGCCGGCATGAGTGAACAAAGCCTGAAGCATAAGGTAGGTGAGTTTAGATAAACAACTTCTTACTTTGGCTTCAACTTGGCCTCAAACATGAAGAACCGAACCGAAACAAATCACATTGCAACAACATTCTTTTCTTGAAAAAGAGAGGGGTTCACCAAGAGGCAAACATATTTCATCAGGAAAAGTAGAAAGAAATTGTCCAAAAAGTCCTAAACATATTATAAAGTGACTAATTCAGTTATAAAGCTTTCAATTTAGTCAATTTTAACTCAAACATTTCAATTATACCAATTGAGTCCGTAAACATTTAATTCTATTTAGTCCTGCATCTTTTAGTGATTCATCAATTTAGTTATTCCATCTAATTTTGGTCAAAAATCGTTAATGTAAAGGTCTAGTCAGTACCGACCATCCTAAGTGACATTGTTGATGCTGGCACAAATAGCGTCGACATCGACAATTTTTACCAAGACAATCAAAGGCGGGCTCCTGGATATGGGACTCTCATTGTATCGATTGCGGTTTGAAGTGATAGGCAAGAATGAGGAGGAGTTGTGTGTGATCAAGACCAACAATGAGTATGAAGTCGCCAACCGGGCTTCCTTTAATGTCTCCCACGTCTTGGTGAAAGTGTTTGCGGATATCGCGGGAGTTGCTAAGAAGCGACTCACCACCTCCACCGGTGCCAACTAAGCACAAAAAAAAAAAAAAAAAAAAAAAAAAAAAAAAAAGCTAGTATCATCTACTCAGTGATTAGTTAAATTGAAAGTATTATAAATCAATAAATATGATGCAAGCCTAGGGTAGGCTTTCTCAAACAATAGGATCGGGAGAGTGACTCACACACGGAAACAGGACAAACAGGAATTTCAGCACTGCGCAAGCTCAGGAGAACAGTTGTATCTTTGTCGATACATATTGGATTGACCTGATTCAGAGCCAAATGAATAAAGACTTCTGGATCTACAATTTCTATGTTTTGGGTTTTCTGAAATAAGTACTGTAGGATGGTCGAAATTGGGTTGGAAATAACGAACAGAATATGAAAAGATAGAAACTCGTTGGTTGCTCTTCTAGGCCTCTAAGGAAGTTGAGGGGGCACCGATTCTTCTAAATCGATGACTGCAACTCTTCAAGGATGCAGATTTCAAAAGCTCCGACTCTTCAAGGACGGAGCGAAAACTCTTCTAGGTTTTCAAGGAGATGAACTCTATAAGATTCACGATACTTGCTTCAAGCAAAGTTTTTCATTCATCAAAAGCTGTTCGTCTTCTACCAGAAATTGAATGGCTTATATCGTCAAAGAAATAAAGATAGAGCATTAAAACTAGGAGAAATAATAAAAACATAACGTCTTCAGGGCTCCCAAGGTGTCTTTTCAGCTTCCGGGATGGACTCAAGATGTCGTTATGGCTTCTCGGTTTCGTCGAGCTTTAATGCGGGCCGATCTTCTTGGTCGAGAGAGCCGGTCTTCAATGTGGGCTGCATCAAAATACGTGCCGCATTTGCTCTTTTCATGCATAAAGGGAGAGTTGTTCCGGAGTGATTTTCAACTAAATGTTAGAGCTGTATTGATTACCAAGTTGGATATTAGTTTCTACATCATGGTCAACCTAGTAGAGTGGATACGCCTGCAAATTGTGACGGGGAAATAAAGGAAAGAGACAATCGACCTGCTGCGCAGAGGTAAGGACGTGAATGCATTCATAACGAGAGGGAGACGAGATGGAAACACGACCTAGTTTTCCACATGTGCCGACGAGGGGAGCCGAACCACGGTTTTGTCACTTAACTTAAAAATGCACGCAACAAGGACAAGGGTACCAGCAATATTTTCGTTTCACTTAATAATGCGTGTGACAAGGACCAGGGGTTTTGTCCTTTAACTTAGGGCGCGTTTGATAACGTTTTTGTTCAAAATTTGTTTCAAAGAACAGAAATAGAAGAAACTATTTATGCTCCGGGAAACAATTTTTGAACAGAAGAAGACGTTTGATAAACTTGTTTTCGGGAATAAAAAAAAACGAAACACGTTTGATAAATTTGTATTCTTTTTTTCTTTTATTTTTTTAATATTTTTATTTTTTCTTTCTTTTTTATTTTTATTTTTTTTTTTCTTCTTTTGGCTGTCGCCGGCCTCGGCCATGGCCGGCGACCGGCCAACGAGGGCCTGTAGCCTCGCACGGGGGAGCCCGAGCTCGCCCAGCCATCGGCGAGGCTCGACTTGGCCGGCCCTCGACGGCCGATCGCTGGCTATGGCCGAGGTCGGCAACCGGCCAAAGAAAAAAGAAAAAGAAAAGAAGAAAAAGAGAGGACAGAGAAAATTTGTTCTTAAAAATTATTCGAGAAACATGAGAAACATGTTTCTTGTTTCTCGTTTCTATTCCAAATGTGTTCTTGAGAATAAAAAAAAAATAGATTTGGAACAAAAACGCAAATAAACGCGTTTTTGTTCTTTTTTTGTTCCCTAGAACAAAAAACCATAAATTTTGTTCATAAACAGAAAAAAAAAAAAAAACGTTAACAAACAAGGCCTTAGTGACTACGGTCCGGACACTTTTTTTAAAAATTTTAGTTTTATTAGTTCTTAATTTAATCAAAATAAGATTTGAAGAAGAAAATAATAAAAGATGCCACATGTGAGAGGGAAATTAATTTAAAAATTACATCAACATTTTTAGTCATTCAAATTGTTGGTGTTAACAAAAAAACTTGGTTACACTAATTTGACAAATTTTAGGACTTTCAATCCACAAATATATTTTCCTTTTATTTTGCACAACTGCCAACCCCTTTGCTAAAAGTGAAAACAGGTCTTCATCTAGGTTTCGTGCCTTGTACCACCTGACTCAATCGTGCAAAAGATGAACTTATGCAAATTTAACACCATTGCCAAATCTCTTGCTCTAAATGATTTATCGGTTCCATAGACTTAAAATTCTTTAATCAGACTTGAGGTTTCTAAATTTTAATGTCCCTAGATCAAATGTCTAAAATAAAATAATATAAATTGATGAAATTCTAATTTTTTGGTTTGACAAAAAAGTTAACCTTTTGTTATTTTTATTTCCATGAAAATTTGCAATCTGAAGGACTAATTATACATGCATTTGTTAAATTGCAATAAAGCTGATAAGGACACTAATCTAATTTTTCTTTTTTGGGTAAAAACGGAAATAATCGAAAACGACAATTTACCGACTTGGTTTCCTCCATATCTCTCGAGATTATACGTCAGAGAATGTGTTCTCCTCCAATCAAATCTCCCGTTGTTGATTAATACTATAATTTATGTGTTATAAGCACTTACCTGCTTGGTTTCCTCCAACGAAGTTGAGGACAAAATACGAATTGTCTTTATTCATCCAAATATATACAGCCTAGTTGAATTTTAACTTTTTCTTTCTTCTGCTTTATTCATGGTTATGTCGTCATGTATGTAGTGTATATGGAACCCTTGCTACTTTGGGTCGTGTAATGCGGCAATGATAGTGCATGCATATTAGCTTTGCTAGGAAAAATATTTAAAAAGTCTCAAACCAGTTATATTTATATCATTCAATCCTAAACCTTTCAATTTCATTAATTTAATCATAAGTTTTTTGATAAGTTACGAATTCAGTCAATTTGGCCGATTTTAGCCAAAAATTGATGACATAGACGCCGAATATCCAACATAGCATGAGTGGTGCTAACATGATTTTTATTTTTTATCCTTATTTTTAAAATTTTCTAAAAAAATTTATTAATCTCTTCTTCTTTTTTTATTCTTGAGGGCCAGCAAGAGCCATCAACCTCTACACAAGGGTCTAAACAAGGGCCTACAAGCCCTTGTTAGCTACGGCATACGGAGGGAGGCCTTGCCTATATTTGAGTAAGGGTTGCGAGTGCTCATGAGCCATTGGGCAAGGGCTACAAGGCCACACTAGCTGCAGTGAGGCTCATGGCCCTCACCTGACCATGAGCAAGGGTTGCAAGCCCTTGCCTAGTGGTCGACAAGGCTTGCACGCCCTCACTCAATGATTGGCAATCCCTTGCCAGCCCCAACAATAAGAAAATAAAAAATTTAATGGAAAATTATTAAAATAAAAATAAAAGTAAAAAATTTAAACATAATCTTGACAACAACCTATGAACTAAAAGTCCATCAATCGAGGATTTTATTACACTTGGATTGGGGATGGAAATTGTGTTCACGACAAATCTCCAGCCTAGAGTCACAAGCTTCACTGTGGTAATAGTGAAGCACGGGAAGAGAATAACTGGTAATGTCAGTGTCATGGTCCGTGAATCCTCCCATACTCGTAACACTTGTGAGTGGTGCTTGGGTTATCTAGTGAAGAGTGTGGGGCAAAAGGGTAGAACACAACTGGTCCATGAGAGTGGCGTCGGGACGGTTGGTACTAGGAGTTCTAGGATAGAAGGATTATATCACTTAGGAGCCCTGAAGACGGGATAGGCCTCCTATGCACAAACTGGTCGGGAGTTGATATCGCCCTCCTGACGAGGCCATGGCAGGCCGAAACCAGTTGTTGTGCCTAAAGAGATTTGCTGTCTCACTCAATGGACTAGACGCTCGAGCAAAGCTGGGCGTGGTAAAATCTCGCATGAAGAACCATTCACCGTATCGTTCGTGGAATAACTAAAGAAGGAAGGCTAGCCTGTCGAATTCTACTAGCCAAGCGCCTGCAGGTCGTTCCGAGGCCAAGGAAACTCTTGGCCCATGATAAGTGGTATCAGAGTAGGAATCCTTTCAGTAGGTGAGCAAGTCGGAGAATTGAGCTTCTCGCTCTAGTGCGTCGAACTGATGAGTGCCCGATCCGGTCCTAGTGGACGGAAAGTGAATGGCCAGGGCAAAAGATGCTTGAACGAAACTATGCTCTTTGCTCCTAGGATGGCAATGGTACTAGGACGAGTCGGTTCCTTGTCGAGTCGCTAGGGAGTTCGAGAAGTACCGAACCTTTGCTGAATAGGAATAACGTTCTTGGATCGATCAGTGAATTCGAAGAAGAGATCTACTATCACGTTTTCAACAAGGAAAGAACCTCCATCTGGTTTGCTGGGGTGAAGATGCTAGTTAAGCTGAAATGGTGCTGCCAAAAGATGTGATTGGTGAAAATGCCACACTTGTCAGAAAGCGCAAGTGACCGAATGGCCGAATGGCTGAGATCAAAAGAGGTTACCGATGGAGCATAACCTGTTTTGTTAGGCGAGCATGACCATTCGATGTGAATTCTCAAAAGTGGCACATCAATGGTTAATGAATGCAAGGAAGCGACGGAACAAATCACAACAAGGGCATTGCGAATTGAGTGGGGTAGAATGTCACGGTCCGTGAATCCCCCCATACTCGTGACACTTGTGACTGGTGCTTGAGGTTATCTAGTGAAGAATGTGGGGTAGAAGGGTAGAACACAACTGGTTCGTGGGAGTGGCATCAGGACGGTTGGTGCTAGGAGTTCTAAGATAGAAGGATTATATCACTTAAGAGCTTTGAAGATGGGGTAGGCCTCTTGTGCACAAACTGGTCGAGAGCTGATGCTGCTCTCATGACGAGGCCATGGCAAGCCGAAACCAGTTGTTGTGTCTAAAGAGATTTGTTGTCTCACTCGATGGACTAGACGCCCGAGCGAAGCTGGGCGTGGTAAGATCTAGCATGAAGAATCATTCACCGTATCGTTCGTGAAACAACTAAAGAAGGAAGGCTGGCCTGGCGAATTCCGCTCGCCAAGCGCCCGCGGGTCATTTTGAGGCCAAGGAAACTCTCGGCCCGTGACAAGTGGTATCAGAGCAAGAATCCCTCTAGTAGGTGAGCAAGTCGGAGAATCGAGCTTCTCGCTCTAGTGCATCGAACTGATGAGTGCCCGGTCCGATCTTAATGGACGGAAAGTGAATGGCCAGGGCAAAAGATGCTCGAACGAAGCTGTGCTCTTTGCTCCTAAGATGGCAATGGTACTAGGACGAGTCGGTTCCTCGCCGAGCCGCTAGGGAGTTCGAGAAGTACCGAACCCTTGCTGAATAGCGATAACGTTCTTGGATTGATCGGTGAATTCGAAGAAGAGGTCTACTATCACATTTTCAACAAGGAAAGAACCTCCATCTGGTTTGCTGGGGTCAAGATGCTGGTTAGGTTGAAATGGTGCTGCCAAAAGATGCGGTTAGCGAGAATGTCACACTTGCTGGAAAGCGCAAGTGACCGAATGGCCGAGCGGCTGAGATCAAAAGAGGCTACTAATGGAGCAAAACTTGTTTTGTTGGGCGAGCGTAACCGTTCGATGTGAATTCCCAAAAATGGCACATCAATGGTTAATGGATGCAAGGAAGCCACATAACAGATCGCAACGAGGGCGTTGCGAATTAAGTGGGGGAGAATGTCACGGTCCGTGAATCTTCCGTACTCATAACACTTGTGACTGGTGATTGGGGTTATCTGGTGAAGAGTGTGGGGCAAAAGGGTAGAACACAACTAGTCCGTGAGAGTGGCGTCAGGACGGTTGGTGCTAGGAATTCTAAGATAGACGGATTATATCAGTTAGGAGCTCTGAAGACGGGGTAGGCCTCCCGTGCACAAATTGGTCCAGAGTTGATGCCGCTCTCCTGACGAGGCCATGGCAGGCCGAAACCAGTTGTTGTGCCTAAAGAGATTTGCTGTCTCACTCGATGGACTAGACGCCCGAGCGAAGCTGGGCATGGTAAGATCTCGCATGAAGAATCATTCACCGTATCGTTCGTGGAATAGCTAAAGAAGGAAGGCTGGCCTAGCGAATTCCGCTCGCCAGGTGCCTGCGGGTTGTTCTGAGGCCAAGGAAACTCTCGGCCCATGACACCAGCATAGAAGATATTAGAATCTAATAAGTTAAAAAGCCCACTCGCATAAGGTAAAATCCTAGAGGGAGATGACGGGTAGACAAGCTGACACATCAACAGAACAACTCCGACACCATATCTCCAGTGGAGAGACTCGTTTAGCGATGGTCACTTGGGAGACCTAACTGTTTCAACTTCTCTTGTTGAAGGGGGACCGAGGGAGGTGGACCTAGCATTCTGCACAACAAACACAACACAAGACAACACAGACGAATGTGAGATAGATGCAGAAGATGCTCAATCGCAATATGCATCCTGCAAACAATAATCTGCCTACGTCGAATGCGTAAGAACGACCCGAGCTGTTCTATTTACCTCGATCGCATAGGAGCGCAGTTACAAAACAAGCGGAAGCAACCACGCAAACATCAAAAGTGGAAATTTGGAAAGTCGAAGTTACGTTTATGTACGCGACGAGAGGAGAGGAGAGCAGGCGGCAGCGGAGCAGAGGAGCTAGGAAAGCATCACCCCGACCCCCACACCTCAACCAACCACCTCCTCATTAGTCATTATTCCCTCTGCTCCTCCTCCCACTCTCAGTCATGTTGCGGTCCGCTCAAACGATGAAGAAGGCGGCATCGAGCCATGATTCTTCGAGGCCACTCTATTGGATCGGATTTCGCGTTTCGATTCACTTCAGGCCTGGCCTAGCTCCCCTAGGCCATGAAATTTAGCTAAATCCATTTTGACCACTCTTTAAAAGCGGCTTATTTATTTCTTGAAAAATAAATCATTTAAAAAACATTTTCTAATGACGGTCTATCATTTGAATTAATTAGTCAATAAGAAATGTATTAACTACAATTTATGTCTTGAATATTTTTGTGTATGATAAAAATATTTTTCGTTCTTTCAATTTTATAAATGATATGAGCAATCATTTCAGGAAATCTTTTATTCCAAATCATTTATTTTCCGTGATACACTCTCCCAAAAACGATTGTCTATATTGCTCGAAATAAATAATCAATAAAAAATATTTCATTACCTATAATAATTTATGTCTAAATATTTTCATCGACGAAGAAAATGTTTTTTGCTCATTCATTTTTGTAAACAATATACACAATGATTTATAAGAGAATGTTTTCCGAATCATTTTCATTGTGCCTGTTTCAAGGAAAATTTCATGATAAAGAATGACACTTTCTAGGAAATAATTTTCCCTTTCAAATAAGAGAATATATTTTCCTAATTTTAAACATGCTTATTTTTTGTAATGGTAAATGATTTTCCATAAATTGATCACTTTCAACAAATAAAATGAGTGAAAGTTAAGAAAGATAATTTGCCAAAAATGTTTTCAATCAAATAAGCACACCTTTAATCTTTCAATCCATTTTTTTTCTCAATAAATTAATGTATAATGGCATGAGGCGCCTACCTCAGGAAGAAGGTTTCATGGAGATCAGAGGCATGAAGCAAGGGACCTAATGAAGACGGGGGAGTGCAAGTACAAAATCGAGAAAGGGAAATGAGTCGATGGATGTAGCGAAGGACCTAATGAAGACGATGTTGAAGAAGGAAAGTCCCCATTCCAATTTCCAGTTGAGATCAGAGGCGTGAAGCACAAGCTTGCACCAGCTAAGAAGAACACGAAAATGTACAAGTGGATGTTTTTGGCCCTGCATGTTTTCACTTCTCAGAAGTGTTTATAAACAGATTTTCTGTTTTTTTGTTCCAGGGAGCAAAAAAAGAACAGAAACGCGTTTGTTTGCGTTTCTGTTCTTTTTTTGTTTTTTTGTTTCTAGAACTAAAAAAGAACAGAAACAAGAAACAAAAAAAACTTATTTCTCGTTCCAGAAACAATTTTGAAGAAACAATTTTTTGTTTCTTGTTTCTTCTTCTCTCTCTTCTCTTCTCTTCCTCTTTTCTTCTTCTTTCTCTTTGGCCGGTCACTGGCCTCGGCCATGGCCGGCCGTCAAGGGCCGGCGACGCCGAGCCTCACCCAACGACGGCGAGGCTCGACCTCACCAGGGGCTGGCGAGCCTCGCCGTCGCTAGGCAAGGCCGCCCGGCCGTCGGTCGGTCGCCAGAGGCCGACAACCGGCCAAAAGAAAAAAATGAAAAATAAAGGAAAAAATGAAAAATAAAAATAAAAATATTAAAAAATTGAAAGAAACAAAAAAAGAACAAAAATTTACCAAACGTATTTCTATTCATTTTTTGTTCCCGAACAAATTTACCAAACGCATCTTTTTGTTCAAAAAGTGTTAGGAACAGAAACACTTTTTTTTGTTTTATTCCCTGGAATAAAAAACAATGTAAACATTACCAAACAGGCCCTTTGCTTTTTTGGTTTTGTTCTTAGTCAAGAATTTGTTATGTACTTGGGACTTTTGTATGAAAATTCTAAGTTTCCCTTGATGTCTTTGGATCTGATCGGCAACTTTCCTTGATAAAATCCCAACAAGTTTTCAGGTTTTAGTTTTTTTTTTCTAATTTCAAAGTCAAAACTTCCTTTTCATGCAAAGCATGAAAAATGCCTAGTCATGTTAGGCGCAGGTGTCGTGTGGAATTGATAATTCTCGATCCCGTAAACACGTGGCAATGGGTCGTGTTTGATTTGCCCTCGTTTATCCGGCAAACGGGTTCCTTCCTCCGCGTTGTGAAAGTGAATGAAGAAGAAAAAAAGGGAACGACTTCCCCGACCGTTCTATATATACATGTGCCGCCCCACCCCACTCCAACCCACACATAACGCATCCATCCCATCCTCCACACCCCACACGCATAAACTTGTCGTCGGTTAGAGAGCGAGAGAGAGAGAGAGAGATGTCTGGGCAGGTGTCGTACGAGACAGAAGTGAAGGTGGGAGCAGCCAAAGTATGGGAGCTGTATGGCACCACCAAGATGGCCCTGCTGGCCAAGGAGGCCCTCCCCGACACCATCATCGGACTCGACATCCTGGAAGGCCAGGGCGCCGTCGGCACCATCATCAAGATCACTTTGGCCGGAGGTACGTCATCTTGTATGTGTATGGATATGTCTAGAAAAATGATTGTGCGATAGTCTTTAATCTACCGTGAAAATAACAGCCCATTCTAAGCAATAAAAAACAATTAATAAATAATCATAAATTGTTGTAAGATATACTATTTTAAAAATTTACGGTTGATAACAAACTATTATTCTCGCAATATCTCACAAATTATTATACTAGCAAAACCCTTATCTAAGCGATGCAATAATCATCAATTGCAGTCATTTATTCACCATCTTCCTTTTATCACGACAGGTTTCTCCTATAAAGAGAAGTTCACCAAGGTGGACCACGAAAACCGTGTGAAAGAAACTGAGGCGATCGAAGGCGGGTTCCTAAATATGGGACTCTCCCTGTATCGATTGCGATTAGAAGTGATAGGCAAGGATGAGGAGTCATGCATGATCAAGTCCACCATTGAGTATGAAATCGCCAATGGGGCTTCCTTTGATGTCTCCCTCGTCTCGGTGAAGCTGTTTGCAGATATCGCTGAAGTTGTTAAGAAGCAACTCACCACCTCAGCCGGGGCCAACTAAGCACTTACAACAAAGCTACTATCATCTACTCGGTGGTCGGTTGAACCGAGAGTATTATAAATCAATAAATTCTTGTTGCCTTTTCTCCTTTTGTGTACAAAGGGAGAATTGTTCCCTAGTGATTTACAACTAAGCGTTAGAGCTGTATTGATTACCAAGCTTGATATTGGTTTCTACATCACGGTCAACCCAGTCGAGTAGATACGCTTGCAAATAGTAACCGGGAAATAGAGGAAAGAGACACTCGCCCTGCTCTGCAGAGCTGAGGAGGACAAGCATGCATTCATAACGAGAGGGAGACGAGATGGAAACAGGACCTCGTTTTCCGCATGTGCCGACGGGAGGAGCCGAACCGGCTGTTTTGTCGCTTAACTTAAAAACGCACGCGACAAGGACGAGGGTACCGGCGGTATTTCCGCTAAACTTAATAATGCGTGTAACAAGGACGAGGGGTTTTGTCCTTTCACTTAATGCGTGCAGTCCAAACGCTTTTTTTTTTTTTTTTTTTTTAAATTTAGTTTTATTAGTTCTTAATTTAATCAAAATAAGATTTGCAGAATAAAAATAATAAAAGACGCCACGTGTGAGAGGAAAAATAATTTTAAAATGCTACGTTAGCAATTTTAGTCATTCAAATTGGCGGTATTAACAGAAGGACTTAATTGCATCAATTTTATAAATTTTACAATTTTCAATATATAAATCTATTTTCTTTTTGTCTTGCACAACTGCCAGCCCCTTTGCCAAAAATGAAAATAGGTCTCCATCTGGGTTTCATGCCTTGTACTACTTGACTCGATCATGCAAATGATGAACTTATGCCAATTTAACACCGTTGCCAACTCTCTTGCTCTAAACTATTAATCGGTTCCATAGAAAATTTCTTTAATCAGACCTAAGGTTTCTAAATTTTAATGTCCCTAGATCAAATGTCTAAAAGAAAATACTAGAAACTGATGAAATTCTAATTTGTCGGTTTGACAAAAAAGTTAACCTTTTGTCATTTTTATTTCTATAAAAATTTGCAATCTGAAGGACTAATTCTACATGCATTTTTTAAATTGCAATAAAGCTGATAAGGACACTAATCTAATTTTTCTTTTTTGGGTAAAATGAAAATAATTGAAAACTACAATTTACCGACTTTGTTTCCTCTATATCTCTCAAGATTATACGTAAGCCATGTTCTCCTCCAATCAAATCTCTTGTTGTTGATTAATATTATAATTTATGTATTATAAGCTACGTAGCACCGACACGGACACGCGACACGCGATATGACACGACACCCCAACATGTCATTTCTTAAAAATAGAGAATTTCAATACTTTATATATTAAATATATTTTTATATATAAATACATAATAATAATAGCATAGAATTAATTTGCATGAAAAATATTAAATAACATCATTCATTATTTTAATTTGTTACAATAATACACAAAACTTAGAGGAAAAAAACATTGTTTAAAGAAAAATGCTGAAATTATATTTTTAAATTTATTTATTTATCATATATAGCATTTTTTATTACTTCTTTCATAGTAAAAGACTTTAAAAAATTCTAAAAAAACAAAACTGAAAAAAAAAAAAAAACGAATTTCATCCGTGCGTCCCATTATGGCTCAAATAAGGCTAATTGATCTCATGTAATATTTATAGCAAAATTTTATTACAGGTTAGTGCCTTGGAAATTTATTACCCGTCAGCATTCCGCACCAGATCCCCCAGTTTTGTGTATATTTATATTTTGACTCCTCAAGTATTAGAAATTTTTAAAATTGATCCCGTGCGTGTCGGAATCACGTGTTGGAATTCTAAGACTCGCGTGTCAGAGTGTGTCGGAGAGAGTTGACCACATGTCGGATTTTCGACACTCGTTGACTGCGTGTCGGGACGTGTCAGAGCGTGTCGGAGTGTCGGACACAACACGAAAGCTTTCAAAGAATGTCTGTGCTACATAGGTTATAAGCACTTACCTGCTTGGTTTCCTCCAGCGAAGTTGAGGACAAATACGAATTGTCTTTATTCATTCACGTATATAAAGCCGAGTTGAATTTTAACCTTTTCTTTCTTCTGCTTTATTCATGGTTATGTCGTCATGTATGTAGTGTATATGGGAACCCTTGCTACTTTGGGTCGTGTAATGCGGCCATGATAGTGCATGCATATTAGCTTTGCTGGGAAAAATATTTAAAAAGTCTCAAACTAGTTGTATTTATACCATTCAATCCTAAACCTTTCAATTTAACTAATTTAATCATGAATTTTTTGATAAGTTACAAATTCAATCCATTTGGCCAATTTTACCAAAAATTGATGACATGAACGCCGAATATCCAACATAGCATGAGTGGTGCTAACATGATTTTTATTTTTTATCCTTATTTTTTTAATTTTCTACAAAAATTATTAATCTTTTCTTCTTCTTTTTTTTTTATTCTTGAGGGCTAGCAAGAGCCATTGGCCTCTAAACAAGGGCCTACAAGCCCTTGTCAACTACGGCATACGTAGGGAGGCCTTGCCCAGATTTGAGTGGGGGATTGAGAGCGCTTGTGAGCCATTGGGCAAGGGCTACAAGTCCACACTGGCTGCAGCGAGGCTCATGGCCCTCACCTAGATATGAGCGAGGATTGTAAGCCCTTGCCTAGTGGTCGACGAGGCTTGCACACCCTCACTCAATGGTTGCGATCCCTTACCAGCCCCAACAATAAGAAAAAAAATGAAAAATTTAATGAAAAATTCTTAAAATAAAAATAAAAATTTTAAACATAATCTCGACAACAACCTATGAACTAAAAGTACATCAATCGAGGATTTAATTACACTCGGATTGGGGATGGAAATTGTGTTCACGACAAATCTCCAGCCTAGAGTCACAAGCTTCGCCGCAGTAATAGTGAAGCACGGGAAGAGAACAACCGGAATGCCAGCATAGAAGATATGAGAATCTAATAAGTTGAACAGCCCACTCGCAGAAGGTAAAATCCTAGAGGGAGATGACGGGTAGAGAAGCTGACACATCAGCAGAACAGCTCCGACACCATCTCTTCAGTGGAGAGACTCGTTCAGGGATGATCACCTGGGAGACCTAACTGTTTCAGCTTCTCTTGCTGAAGCGGGACCGACGGGGGCGGACCTAGCATTCTGCACAACACAACACAACACATACGAATGTGAGATAGATGCAGAAGATGCTCAACCACAATATGCATCCTTTAAACAATAATCTGCCTACGTCAAATGCGTAAGAACGACCCGAGCTGTTCTATTTCCTCGATCGCATAGGAGCGCAGTTACAAAACAAGCGGAAGCAAAAGTGGAAATTTGGAAAGTCGAAGTTACGTTTACGTACGCGACGAGAGGAGAGGAGAGCGGGCGGCGGCGGAGCGGAGGAGCTGGGAAAGCATCGCCCCGACCTCGACACCTCAACCAACCACATCCTCATTATTCCCTCTGCTCCTCCTCCTCCACTCAGTCACGTTGCAGTCCGCGCAAATGATGAAGAAGGGGGCATCGAGCCACGATCCTTCGAGGCCACTCTATTGGATCGGATTTCACGTTTCGGTTCACTTCAGGCCTGCCCCAGCTCCCCTGGGCCATGAAAATTAGTTAAATCCATAGACCACTCTTTAAAAGCGGCTTATTTATTTCTCGAAAAATAAATTATTTAAAAAATATTTTCTAATGATGGTAATGATGGTCTATCGTTTGAATTAATTAGTCAATAAGAAATTTATTAACTACAATTTATGTCTTAAATTTTTCTTGTACAATAAAAATGTTTTTTGTTCTTTCAATTTTGTAAATGATATGAGCAATTATTTTAGGAAATTTTTTATTCCAAATCATTTATTTTTCATCATACACTCCCCCAAAAACGATTGTCTATATTGCTTGAAATAAATGATCAATAAAAAATGTTTCATTACCGATAATAATTTATGTCTAAATATTTTCATCGACGAAGAAAATGTTTTTCACTCATTCATTTTTGTAAACAATAGACACGATCATTTATAAGAGAATGTTTTCCGAATCATTTTCGTTGTTTTTGTTTCAAGGAAAATTTCGTGATAAAGAAAAATAATTTCTAGGAAATATTTTTCCCTTTTCAAATAAGATAATATATTTTCCTAATCTTAAAAATGCTTATTTTTTGTAATGGTAAATGGTTTTTCATAAGCCGATCATTTCAACAAACGAAATGTGTGAAAGTTAAGAAAAATAATTCGCCAAAAATGTTTTCACTCAAATAAGAACACCTTTAATCGTTCGATCCTTTTTTTTTCAATAAATTAACGTATAATGGCATGAGGCGCCTAACTTAGGAAGAAGGTTTCATGAACAAGGTAGGTTTGAAATATATGCGGGAAGTGCAAGTACCAAATCGAGAAATGGAAATGAGTCGATTGATGTAGCTAGGGACATAATGAAGACGATGTTGATGAAGGAAAGTCCCTATTCCAATTTCCAGTTGAGATCAGAGGCGTGAAGCACGAGCACGCACGAGCTCAGGAGAAGACAAATATGTACTGGTGGATGTTTTTGCTTTCTCGGTTCTTGTTCATAGTTACGCGTTTGATATGTACTTGGGGCTTTGATGTGAAAATTCTATGTTTGCCTTCCTCCGCCTTTTGAGAGTGAATGAAGAAGAAAAAAAGGGAACGACTCCTCCTCCGACTGTTCTATATATACATGTGTTAACCCCTACTCCAACTCACACATAATATTCATCCCATCCTCCACGCCAACGCGCAGAAACGCGTCTTCGGTTAGAGAGAGAGAGATGTCTGGGCTGGTGTCGTACGAGACAGAAGTGAAAGCGGGAGCAGCCAAAGTATGGGAGCTGTATGGCACCACCAAGATGGCCCTGCTGGCCAAGGAGGCCCTCCCCGACACCATCATCGGACTTGACATCCTGGAAGGCCAGGGCGCCGTCGGCACCATCATCAAGATCACTTTGCCCGGAGGTACGTGATCTTGTATGTGTGTGGATGTGTCTAAAAAATTAATTGCATGACGGTTTTTAGTCCATTACGAGAATAACAGTCTATTCTAAATAATAAAAAATCAATTAATAAATAATCATAAATTATTATAAGATCCACTTAAATATTTGTGATTCATAACAAATTATTATTCTTACGGTACATAAAAAATTGTTATACTAGCAAAACCATTGTCTAAGTGACGCAATGATCATCAATTGCACTCATTCATTACCCATCTTCCTTTTGCCGCAACAGGTTTCTCCTATAAAGAGAAGTTCACCAAGGTGGACCACGAAAATCGTGTGAAAGAAACTGAGGCGATCGAAGGTGGGTTCCTAGATATGGGACTCTCCTTGTATCGATTGCGATTAGAAGTGATAGGCAAGGACGAGGAAGAGTCGTGCATGATCAAGTCCACCATTGAGTATGAAGTTACCGATGGGGCTTCCTTTGATGTCTCCCTCATCTCAGTGAAGGTGTTTGCAGATATTGCTGAAATTGTTAAGAAGCGACTCACCACCTCGTCCGGCGCCAATTAAATACTTACGACAAAGCTATTATCATCTACTCGGTGGTCGGTTGAACCGAGAGTATTATAAATCAATAAATCATCGTTGCCTTCTCTCTTTTCATGTACAACGGGAGAGTTGTTCCCGAGTGATTTTCAACTAAGCGTTAGAGCTGTATTGATTACCAAAGCTTGATATTGGTTTCTACATCATGGTCAACCCAGTCGAGTAGATATGCTTGCAAATTGTAACAGGAAAATAAAGGAGAGAGACACCGACCTGCTCTGCAAAGCTGAGGACGTGCATGCAATCACAGCGAGTGGGGCAGGAGATGGAAACACGACCTAGTTTTCCACATGTGCCGACGAGGGGACCCGGACCGGCGATTTTTTTTTTGGTTTGACTTAAATAATGCATGTGATGAGGACGGGGGCCGGCAGCCTCGGCGTTTAACTTAATAACGCGTGGACACGGGGGCCGGCAGTCTCGGCGTTTAACTTAATGGTGCGTGTGACGAGGACGAGAAAATAAGATTTGAATAAGAAAATTTAAAAAAAAAATGCCATGTGTGAGAGGAAAATTAATTTAAAAATGCTACATCAGCATTTCTAGTTATACAAATTGACAGTATTAACGAAAAACTTGACTACACTAATCTAATAAGTTTTAAAATTTTAAATGCACATATATATTTTCCTTTTGTTTTGTATAGCTGCCAGCCCTCGTGCCAAAAGTGAAAACTTGGGTCTTCATCTAGGTTTCGTGCCTTGTACCACTTGACTCAATCATGCAAAAGATGAGCTTATGCGAATTTAACACCAACTGTCGAATGTCTTGCTCTAAATGATTTATCAATTCCATAGACTTAAATTTCTTTAATAGGACCTGAGCTTTCTAAATTTTAATGTCCCTAGATCAAATGTCTGAAAGAAAATACTAGAAACTAATGAAATTCTAATTTTTCAGTCAAAGTTTAAATTTTTTGGTTTGACAAAAAAGTTTAACTTTTTGTTATTTTTATTTCTATGAAAATTTGAAATATGAAGGACTAATTCTAAGTGCATTTCTTAAAAAATTGCAATTAAGGTGATAAGAACACTAATCTATTTTTCTTTTTTGGGTAAAAAAGGAAATAATTGGAAACTACAATTTACCGACTTGGTTTCCTCCATATCTCTCAAGATTATACATCAGCTGTGTTCTCCTCCAATCAAATCTCATGTCATTGATTAATATTATAATTTACGTGTTATTACGACTTATCTGCTTGGTTTCCTCCAACGAAGTTGAGGACAAACACGAATTGTCTTTATTCATTCACATACATGAAGCCTAGTTGAGTTTTAACTTATGTCTTCCTTCTACTTCATTCCTGGTTATGTCGTCACTTATGTAGTGTATATGGAACCCTCGCTACTTTGGGTCGTGTAATGTGGCAATGATAGTGCATGCATAACAGCTTTGCTAAGAAAAACATTTAAAAAGTCTTAAGTCAATTATATTTATACCATTCAGTCTTAAAATTTTCAATTTGACTAATTCAGTCATAAACCTTTATTGCAACCTTCCAGAGAGTGGATTACCCAAAGAAAGTTAATGGATTACTAAGTTCGAAGACTTAGCACGAACCCTCCCAAGTCTTACCAATTGCAACCTAACACTAAAAAATTTATCCATTTAAACATGCAATTTTACTGAATTTGGAGCCACCACTAACCAATTACAATTGATTAGAAACTCAAATAAAGTATGGGAGGATACTTTACTTTTGCGAACAGAGATTCAATAGATCCGATGACATGGTTATGCTAAATTAATCTAACGCCCTTTTGATACCTTTCTGTTTTAATTTAAAAAATATTTTGTAAGCAATATTGATTAATTTTAACCTAAGCTACTAACAAGCAAAAGGTGGTCATGCGGATGTACAATCAATAAAATAACATTCAATAAACTAAAGTGATAAATTGTAAGAAATTATAACTAACCTTAAGTAGAATAAACTAGAACTTTATTAGGGTTTACGCTCTAAATAACTTACAAAATGCTGATTAAAAATGCATGCCCTAAACATGATTTCTAAATGATATGAGGCCTATTTAAAAAAAAATTAATTATATGCAATCTTAATCTAAATTTAATATGCATGATTTTTACTTTAATGACATGTGAGAGGCAATTCATATGACATAACTTGAACCATCACAATATGTGTGCAATCTAATTTACATGATCCTAAATATGCATGTGCTATATGATATAGAATGGATGACGTGGTAATTCTATATGCATGTTCCTTTTACGATTTTATTTTTTAGAATAATGTAATTCCAATAAAAAAAATTATATGTAGCCTACATGAAATAACAATGATATGAAATAGGATTAATTATGAATTAACCCTATTAATTAACCAAGCAAAAGACCTATGTGTCTCCTTTTTAAATAGATAAAAAAAAATAACATGACTTAATAACTTTTATCGAAAAGAAAGTGACCTAGTGATGCAACCCCAATCTCTTGGCATTTTCTTCTTTTCTTTTCTTTAAAAAAAAAAAAACTGAACTACATTCATCATTAATGATGCATGAAACACGATAATTAATTATGGCCCGATTGCATTACTAAAGTATTAAGACAATGAACATGTGACTCATTAACTAAAGTGCAACATACGACATGCATACTATGAAATCTATATAACTTAAATAACATTTTTATTTGATTTTTGTTTTATTAAAGAAAACTCTATACCATCCTAACTCCATAAGAATTTTAAAGATCAACATGCATTGCTTTAAACATAAATTATGTATGTACCTAAGTTCTAGATATGAAATATGATGCATGATATGCAATGTGTACATAATGATTAATTAATCAAATTACGCATCGAAATATATGTCCTATTGATAATCCACTAATGCAAGTCAATGACACATTATCTTAATGTGAATCAATTAAGCAAAGCAATCAGTAAATTTTCCATGAAAAGTCTAAATAATCAAAAATCTAACCCGACATCTCGCGGCTCAATATTCTTGATTATTATGACTTAATACGACAAATTTCCTAACTGGATAATGATTAAATATATCAAAACAAATCAAGTTAGAATTGACATATATCACAAACTAGGAAAACCAACATTTGAACCGAATTTAGTCTAAAGGGATTACCTAATTCAGGACACAGCTTTCACGAGAGGGCGAAGGCAGGGCTTGATCGGGAATGAGCTATGGCTGAATGATATCGACGAGGCGCTGATCGTCGGTGGTATCAGTGATGCTATAATGATCGCTAAATATCGTGGCAGAATAGTAAAACATCGGGGCTAATGACAAGATTGTCTGGTGAGGCAAATGTCCATGGTTGGCACACCGGAAGGCCTGCAAGAAATCACCGAGAGCTAGATCATAAACCGAGAACATCTAGACTCCCTTGGAAACGAATTTAAGATCCAGTTTGGACACGTCGAGGGAATTGCCCAGGCTTGGTTGGACCGTCGTCAAGGATGTTGGTTTTTTCTCTCACCACGACTTCGAGGAAAATGACCTCATTATTCAAAACTTAAAATTTTTCAAAATCTTCCTCCACCACCGAATTGATTTGTTTTTTATTCTCCTTTTTCTATATTCTTTTTTTTAGAATATTCTTAAGAACATATTTAAATTGGATAAGTTCAGTCCTAAATATTATTGCTACCTAAATGCAATGTTACGAAATGCTTAATGTAATTTTGACATTTTTATATGACAAATAAGTAGAATAGTCAAAATTAGGTGTCAACAACATTTTAATAAGTTACAAATTCAGTCCATTCGACCAATTTTGGCCGAAAATTGATGACGTAGATGCCAAACATCTTATATGATATAGCGCCATTAACGTGGTTTTTATTTTTTATTCTTATTTTTTGAATTTTTCTAAAAAAATTTATTAATCTTTTTCTTTTCTTTTTTTTATTCTTGAGGGCCAGCAAGAGCCGTTGGCCTCTAAACGATGGCCTACAAGCCCTTTTCGGCTGCGGCATACGTAGAGAGCCCCTACCCCGATTTGAGTGAGGGTTGTGAGTGCTTGTGAGCCATTGGGCAAGGGCTACAAGTCCGCTGCTGGCCTCTAAACAAGGGCCTACAAGCCCTTTTCGGCTGCGGCATACGTAGAGAGCCCTACCCCGATTTGAGTGAGGGTTGTGAGCGCTTGTGAGCCATTGGGCAAGGGCTACAAGTCCTCACTCGCCACAGCGATGCTCGTGGCCCTCACCCAACTATGAGCGAGGGCTGCAAGCCCTTGCCTAGTGGCCAATGAGGCTTGCATGCCCTCGCTCAATGGTCAGTGACTCCTTGCCAGCCCCAACAATAAAAATAATAATAATGAAAAATTCTATAAAAAAAATAAATAAGTAAATATAATCTTGACAACAACCTACGAACTAAAAATCCACCATTCGTGGATTTTATTACACTCGGATTGGGGATGGAATTTGTGTTACGACAAATCTCCAGCCTAGAGCCACAAGCTTCGCCACAGTAACAACTAACAAGGGAAGCACGGGAAGAGAACAACCGGTAATGTCAGCATAGAAGATACTAGAATCTAATAAGTTAAACAGCCCACTCGCTGAAGGTAAAATCCTAGAGGAAGATGACGGGTGGAGAAGCTGACACATCAACTGACAATAATTTATGTCTAATTATTTTCATCGATGAAGAAAATGTTTTTCGCTCATTCATTTTTGTAAATAATATACACAATCGTTTTTAGGAGAATGTTTTCTAAATCATTTTCAGTGTGTTTGTTTCAAAAAAAAAATTCATGATAGGGAAAAACACTTTCCGAGAAATAATTTTCCTTTTTAAATAAGATATTTTATTTTCCTAATTTTAAGCAAGCTTATTTTTTGTAACTGTAAATGGTTTTCGTAGGCTGATCATTTTCAACAAATGAAATGCATAAAAGTTAAAGAAAATTAATTCGCAAAAAATGTTTTCATTCAAATAAATGCCCTTTAATCTTTCGATCCTTTTTTTTTCTCAATAAATTAACGTATAATGGCATGAGGCGCCTAACCCAGGAAGAAGTTTTCATAGACGAGGTAGGTTTGAAATATATGCCGGGAAGTGCAAGTACAAAATCGAGAAAGGGAAATGAGTTGATTGATGTAGCAAGGGACCTAATGAAGACGATGTTGATGAAGGAAAGTCCCTATTCCAATTTCCAGTTGAGATCAGAGGCGTGAAGCACGAGCTCGTGCGAGCTAAGAAGAAGACGTAAATGTACCAGTGGATGTTTTTGCTTTCTCGGTTCTTGTTCATAGTCATGCATTTGATATGTACTTGGGACTTTGGTATGAAAATTCTAAGTTTGCCTTGATGTCTTTGGATCTGATCGTGCAACTTTCCATGATAAAATCCCAGCAAGTTTTCAAGTTTTAGTTTTTTTTTATAAATAAAAACTTCCTTTCCATGCAAAGCATGGAAAATGCTTAATCATATGCTGCGCAAGTGTCGTGTCATGTTGGAGATTATCAATCCGGTAAACATGTGGCGTTGGTCGCGTTTGAAGAAAAACGCTTCCTTAGAAGATCTCAGATAGATGGAAGAGCAACGGGTTCCTTCCTCCGCTTTTGAGAGTGAATGAAGAAGAAAAAAAGGGAACGACTTCTCCTCCGACTGTTCTATATATACATATGTTAACCCCTGCACCAATTCACCCATAACATCCATCCCATTCTCCACACCAACACGCACAAACACGTTATCGGTTAGAGAGGAAGAGGGACGAGGAGAGAGAGAGAGAGAGAGAGAGATGTCTGGGCTGGTGTCGTACGAGACAGAAGTTAAGGCGAGAGCAGCCAAAGTATGGGAGCTGTATGGCCCCACCAAGATGGCCACGCTGGCCAAGGAAGCCCTCCCCGACACCATCACCGGACTCAACATCCTGGAAGGCCAGGGCGCCATCGGCACCATCATCAAGATCACTTTGGCCGGAGGTACGTGATCTTGTATGTATGTGGATGTGTCTAGAAAAATGATTGCGTGACAGTCTTTAATCCACTATGAGAATAACAGTCTATTCTAAGCAACAAAAAATCAATTAATAAAGAATCATAAATTATTGTGAGATACACTCTTTTAAAAATGTGTAGTTCATAACAAATTGTTATCCTCACAATACCTTAAAAATTATTATACTAGCAAAACTCTTATCTAAGTGATGCAATGATCATCAATTGCACTCATTTATTACCCATCTTCCTTTTGTCATGACAAATTTCTCTTATAAAGAGAAACTCACCAAGGTGGACCACAAAAATCGTGTGAAAGAAACTAAGGCGATCAAAGGCGGGTTCCTAGATATGGGACTCTCCCTATATCGATTGCAATTAGAAGTGATAGGCAAGGATGAGGAGGAGTCGTGCGTGATCAAGTCCATCATTGAGTATGAAGTCACCGATGAGGCTTCCTTTGATGTCTCCCTCATCTCAGTTTCACTATTTGTGGATATCGCTGAAGTTATTAAGAAGCGACTCACCACCTCAATCAGTGCCAACTAAGCACCTACGACAAAGCTACTATCATCTACTCGGTGGTCGATTGAACCGAGAGTATTCTAAATCAATAAATCCCTGTTGCCTTATCTCTTTTCGTGTATAATGGGAGAGTTGTTCCAGAGTGATTTTCAACTAAACGTTAGAGCTGTATTGATTACCAAAGCTTGATATTGGTTTCTACATCATGGTCAACCCAGTCAAGTAGATATGCTTGCAAATTGTAACAGGAAAATAAAGGAGAGAGACACCGACCTACTCTGCAAAGCTGAGGACGGGCATGCATTCACAACGAGTGGGGCAGGAGATGGAAACCCAACCTAGTTTTCCACGTGCCAACGAGGGGACCCGAACCGGCGATTTTTTTAGTTTGACTTAATAATGCAATCAAAAGAGCCGAGTCCCAAAGATCTGTTGAGCACAGCAAAAGAACAACAAGAGCTTTTCAGCCGAGGAAAGATAAACGGAAGTAAAAACCCAACCGATCAAACAAAAACTGACCGATGGAGACCACCAGAAGGGGATGAACTGAAACTAAATGTTGACGCGGCGTGGTGTCCCGGTGATTTTCTCGGATCCGCGGCGGGTCTTGTTCGCGATCGGGAGGGAAGACTTCTCGAGGGCTTCGCTGCAACGATTAGGGTTTCATCGGCAAGTGAAGCGGAAGCCCAAGCAATCTTACACGGGATCTCCTATACGCACGAAGTCAAGTCTTCTCATGTGCAAGCCGCACGAACTCGAACAGGGAAGTGGATTATTGAAAGTGATAGCTCCTCTGTCGTGGACATGATTATGGGCCGGACGGAAACAGCTTGGAATCTAAAGGAGTTAGTGCAGAGGTGCCGCAATGGGCTCAGTAGAAGCCCAAATATTTTGTTGACCTGTTGTCCACGCCAAATGAACGAAGCAGCGGATTGGATAGCAACAAAACATCGTCAACAGTCCCTACCACGTAATTGGCTAGTTTCCCTTCCTTTTCCACTTTGGAATATTTTATGTGCAGATATTTCCCCATCCGCTCTATGTAAGACTCCCCTTTAATTAAGCAATAGTAAGCTATCTTTTGACCAAAAAAAAAAAAAAAAAATAATGCATGTGATGAGGACCCAGGGGGGGGGGGGGGGGGTGGTGTCTGGGGCAATCTTGTCATTTAACTTAGGCCAAGTAATGATGAAATGGTGATCCATAAGCTTAGGTTGACCAATTAGGAGTGGCTTGGAGAATAAATAAAAGTATGACTCACTAACTTAAGTGGCAAGGATGAGATTTGGTAATCATGACGATAGGATCTTCCTTGACAAACAAAGTTAGCACAATTAATGAAGCTTGGCCTATAAATAGGACAATTACCCCATTCATTCTCAACCTTTGGCTCACTTCTTCTCCTCCTCCTTTCTTGCACGCCCACTTCCTCTCTCGGCCTTGCTCGCCCACTGCCTCACCGAACAACTCTATCTCTTGGTAAAACCACTTATGGTTCATTAAAGGTAAGTAAAATGTCTAACTCTTAACTAGGACGATAGCCTACGTCGTCAAGTTTAGTGGTGTGTTCACCTGTGTAAACCATGTATATGTTATAATGTTATTTTGCATAGTTTGTTCATATTTATATGCTTGAATGTGTTCACACCCCAAGACAAAGTCGAGATTCGCTCGGCTAAGAACAATGTCAAGTTATGATAGCCTAAAACCGCGAGACTTTAGATCAGTATTGAAGCATGCCAGTTCCAAGTCTTACTTGGTATGGAGATTGGCCTTGGCTTGTGGTTCAAGCCATGAACTAAGAATTGTGCTCGACATATTACATAGTATGATGTTGAGAATTATGGCACACTCACTTAAATGAGCACGCCTTCGGGCCGTGCATGAGTGGACCAAGAAAAAAAGTAATAATCAACTTGTGTGATGCACTTTTGTTATGCACTTAAAAAGGAAAAAGTGTCCGTTGTCACATAGCCTTGGCGGCGATGCCTCGTTCATTGAACGGGATGTTTTGATTGAGCCAAGATGCTTGGGTTTGAGCCCAAATGCCTCGAGCAAGCTAGCCCGGGGATGTCATAGTTGAGCCAAGATGTCTAGGTTGAGCATGGAGGCCTTGGTGAGCTAGCACCAAGATGCCTCAATTGAGTCGGGATGCCTTGATTAAGCCAGGAAGCCCAACATGAAGCTAGAAGTCTCGGTTGAACCAAGAGGGTCCGGTCGAGCCAAGGCAAAGTTAAATGAATCTTTTATTCGTACCAATATATGCATAAGTATAACATGTTGATGTGTTCATTGGCAAGCTAAAGGTAAGCATGTATTGAAGTATACGATAATGGACATTTGCATGTAGTCAAGGTGTAACAATAAGTTTGCTATTAATTTGCCATCGGCATTCTATTGTGAGTGTTATACTTACTAGATTTTAATGATGAGATGTTCTTCTAGTAGAGAATTAGAAGTTTTACTTACTGAGTCCATAACTCACCCCATTGTTTTTCAGAATTGTAGACGTGGAGGTCTCACATTAGCGGTTTACCACGGCCTTTTGAGCGTAGAACATGTAGTGGTGGTAAATATAATGGCCTGTGACAAAAAGACTTATAAATATAACTTATATAATTGTTTATTTTTAATGTAATTGTTTATTTTTAAGTGGTTGTTTTATTGGCTATTCGTTATTGTCTTTGAGTGTTGTATGTACATTTTTGCATGTTATTAATGGAAAGATAAAAGAAACAGAACAACGACACACCTGAAACATCGTGAAAATAACTCATGTAGCTCGAGACCCTAGGGATGGAGTTGGGGTCGTCATAGCAAGTTCATAAAATTTTAGCTTTATTAGTTTTTAATTTAATTGAAATAAGATTTGAAGAAGAAAATAATAAAAGATGCCATATGTGAGAGAGAAATTAATTTAAAAATGCCGTAGTTATATAAATTGACGGTGTTAACAAGATAACTTGATCATACAAATTTGAAAAAATTTATAATTTGATTGTACTTTTTATAAATTTTAGAACTCAATTACACTTTTGTCATAAGTTTTAGGATTTTCAGTGCACATATCTCTGTCCCTTTTGTTTTGCATGGCTGCCAACCCCTTTGCTAAGAGTGAAAACTTGGGTCTTCATGTAGGTTTCGTGCCTTGTACCGCTTGACTCGATCACGCAAAGGATGAGCTTACGGGAATAAATTGCCGAGTACCAAAATGTCTTGCTCTAAACAATTCATCGGCTCGATAGGTTTAAATTTCTTTCGTCGAACCCGAGGTTTCTAAATTTTAATTTTTTGGTCAAAGGTTAAAGTTTTCGGTTTGACAAAGAAGTCAACCTTTTGTTATTTTTATTTCTATGAAAATTTGAAATCTCAAGGACTAATCCTACGTGCATTTAATAAATTGCAATAAAGGTGACAAGGACACTAATCTAATTTTTCTTTTTTGGGTAAAAAAGAAATAATTGGAAACTACAATTTACCGGCTTGATTTCCTCTATATCTCTCAAGATTATACGTTAGCCATGTTCTCCTCCAATCAAATCTCCTGTTGTTGATTAATATTATAATTTATGTGTTATTACGACTTACCTGCTTGGTTTCCTCCAACGAAATTGAGGACAAACACGAATTGTCTTTCTTCATTTACATATATAAAGTCTAGTTGAGTTCTAACTTTTTTCTTCCTTCTACGTCATTTACGGTTATGTCGCCATGTTTGTAGTGTATACGGAACCCTTGCTACTTTGGGTCGTGTAATGCGGCAATGATGGTGCATGCATTGTAGCTTTGCTAAGAAAATTACTTAAAATGTCTTAAACCTATTATATTTACACCAATTAGTTCTAAACCTTTCAATTTATCTAATTTAGTTATAAATTTTTTTTATAATTTACAAACTCAATCCATTTGGCCGATTTTAACAAGAAATTAATGACATGGACGCCAAGCATAATACATGGTACGAGCAAACATTAAGGTGGATTATATTTTTCGTCCTTATTTTTAAATATTTTAAAAAAATTAAAAGAATTATGATTTTTTTTTCTTTTCTTTTTTTTTTATTCTTGAAGGCTAGCGAGGGGCCGCTAGCCTCTAGGCAAGGGCCTACAAGCCCTTGTCACCTATGGCAGATGTCATGAACCTCGCCCCCTCACCTAGATTTGAGTGAGGGCTATTAGGCGAGGACTACAAGTCTTGACTCACCACAGTGAGGCTCGTGGCCCTCACCTAGCTATGAGCAAGGGTTGTAAGCCCTTGCCTAGTGGCCGACAAGGGCTTGCACACCCTCACTTAGTGGCCAGCAACTCCCTACCAACCCTCAACAATATAAAAAATAAAAATGAAAAATTTAAAATGTAAAAATAAAAATTTTAAAAAATTTATGTCGGCATTAACCGTACCACATTGGACGATTTCCATATCATTAATTTTCCAATCAAATTGGCTGAATGGACTGAATTTGCAAATTGTCAAAAAGTTTATAACTAAATCGATCAAATTAAAAAGTTGAGGATTGAGTTGGCATAAATCTAATAGGTTTAAAACTTCTTTGTGATAATTGTGCCTGATTTTGCTTGTGTTAGGTTTTCAATTCGATGATGGGATGAGTTTGGCCCCTGCTGGACCTGGACACTATAGAGAATAGTGCTAGCTGGGATGCGATTTGGTGATCCTAGGGGTGAGCATGGTCCGGGTTGGTCCGGGCCACCCCCTAACCCTAGGACCAACCCGTACAGTGTCGGTCCTCAATTTTTAGGACCAAGGATCGATCCTATTAAGCCTGGGACCAAGGACCGGACCGACCCAATGGGTTTGGTCCGGTTCCAGGGTCAACCCGGGACCGATCGATAATTTTTTTCGTCTTATTTTTTATACTCCCTAAAAAAGCAAACCTACACATTCAAATTACATATCCATCAACAATGCGGCATTGTGCAACTAAACTATAAATACCAATACATATTTAGCAAATTTAAGATGACACAACAATAAAAATTTCGTACCTGCTAACCGCTCATCGAGATATGGGACAAGATGGAAAGTTCTTGTAATCATCTATCTTGAATATTCATAACACCATATGCAAAAGCGTTTTCCTGCATTTGATCATGTAACAAATCACCATAGCAACTGCAATACTACTCTACTCTTCAAAAACTTCTACCATTTGACGCAAATTGAAAAGCAAAGTGCAAAGCTGAAATTCATTAGTAAAATACAACTAAACCATAAAAAGTTCAAAATACTTAATATAAACCATGAATATATAACTTCACATCTTGTTAATTCACTTGAACTTCTAAACACCGAAAACAAAACAAACGATACATAATTAATACTCAACAAAAGTTTTAAATTGAAATTACTATTAGTGCTATTGATAGAACATCTCACTATAATATAATATAATATAACAGACATTTTACTTAGGTTTGAATATATAAAAGAATTATAAATAATATAATATAATATACGGGGTTAGTCCAGGGTTGGACCGACCCAAAACTCTTAGGACCGAGGATTAACCCGCACAGTGTTGGTCCTGGAATTTTAGGACCAAGGACCGACCCAATCCCCTTAGGAACCGGACCAGGACTGGCAGGGTTGGGCCGGTCCAGGGTCGGTCCAGGGTCAACCCTAGACCACTGCTCACCCCTAGGTGATCCTGAGTGGCTTGCTATGTCTATGGCCCCATGACACAACATCAACCAGATTTTTGGTTCTTACATAGGACTGAGCCCGACATGTGTCGAATGTTATTGGAAAATTAGAGAAAGAAACTTTGAAATGATCCCCTTGGATTTTTCCTCGATTATCTGAATACATTCGAATAGACTTTTCACAGAAAAGAAGAAGAAGAAGATTCAAATTAATTACAGTTTCTGATAAATTCCCAATTCAAACATAATTACCGTACTCTAAATATATCTATTCGACATTGAATCGTAATTATCATGTTCAAGATTTATATATCTTTCACACCATTCCATGCAACATGTATACAAGTACAAATAATCGAATGAATGAGGCTTCAAGACATTTGATGCGTTCAATTAACTTTTACCAAGTCTAGGTGGGTTTAGTTGAATTTTCTTAAGAGGCTTTTAACCTCCAAAGTCTTCTAGGGAAATGCTAAGGTGTTAGACAAGAATTTTAAAGTAATTTTTGATCAAATACTAGCATTGGGAATTTTGAAAGCCCCGAACTATTCTCACCCAGCATTCTCAGGGTAGCATTTGCGGAATGTTGCAATTAGGATTAAAATATTTTTTTCCTTCCAAAATTACTCTCACTAATTCTTTAGTTTTCTAATTTTGCCCCTTCTGTAATTGCTCATCTTCTTTACCAGATTCTCTAATTTGGCTGGCGAAGGGCTGATGAGGGATCGATCATGTGACCCTCGCTAAAGGTTGCCGGAGGTTCGCAGACCTCAGCTGACAGCCACCTACACCAAATCTGGCTCACAAGCGACCTAAACCCTTCATCGGCTCCGGTGAAGGATTTTGAGTTTTTGTTAATAAAAAATATAAATAAAAAAATGTAGCGAGAGCTCATTATAAAAAAAAAAAAATCCAAACATTACTTGAACTCAAAAAGTGACTTTATAGAGAGTTAGTACCAAAGGATATTGGTTTCATTATTTGCATTACACCCAAAACCCGATTTCTGAGTTAAATCAAACCCACTGTCTAAAAGAGATAAGGTAAATGTTATAAACCAAATTCCAAAATTCCGAAGCACTAAATATATTTGCTGATCATATAATCGCCAATTGAGAGGGTCTCATTCCCCGAGGGATTGTGACATATTAGTATTTGATAGGGTCTCATCCGTAGGACTCCGACTCAGCCGCGCCACGTGACTGGATCGCTGAACGGCGCGGAACCAGAGGAGCGTGATTACCTAATATTTTGTCCTACCTTGGCCTTGAGAGTGAATTTCAGAAAAAAGAAAAAGGAACCACTTCGCCGACTGTTCTATAAAATGCATGCGCCACCCCGACCCCCACCCACGCATCACATCCATCCAGCCTCCACGACAGACGCATAAACACACGTCGGTTAGAGAGAGAGAGAGAGAGAGAGAGAGAGAGAGAGATGCTTGGGCAGTTGTTGCACGAGACGGAAGTGAAGGTGGGAGCAGGCAAAGCATGGGCAAAGCATGGGAGCTGTATGGCACCCTCAAGCTGGTCCTGCTGGCCAAGCAGGAATTCTCTCAAACCATCTGCGACGTCTTGGAAGGTGATGTCGGCGTTGGCACCGTCGTCAAGCTCAATTTAGGAAGTATGTGATCTGGCGAGCGTGTGTTTCCGAGTGTCTAAGTGATTGCGATGATCATCTACTTCACATGTCCATGACCCTTCTTCCTTTGTCCCGCGGCAGGTTTATCCTATACAGAGAAGTACACAAAGGTGGACCACGAGCGCCGCGTGAAAGAAACGGAGGCGATCGAAGGCGGGTTCCTGGACATGGGACTCTCGCTGTATTGATTACGACTCGAAGTGCTAGGCAAGGACGAGGAGGAGTCGTGCGTGATTGAGTCCACCGTCGAGTATGAAGTCGCTGACGGGGCTTCCTTCGACGTCTCCATCATCTCCATCAAGCAGCTCGCGGATATGGCAGAAGTCGCCAAGAAGCACTTGACCGCCTCGGCCAGCGCCAAATGAACACCCGCGACACGAGTATCTATTCGGGGTCGGTTGGACCAAAAATATTATAAATCAATATCTCCTTGTTGCGTCGCTCTTTTCATGTATAACGTGAGAATTGTCCCCAAGTGATTTTTAAATAAGAGCAAAGCTGTATTAGTTACCAAGTTTGACATTGGCTTCTGCATCATATTCAACCGAGTAAGATGTGCTTGCAAATTCAAACCGGACCTGGTCTGCACTCTCTGCAGAGGCGAGGAGGAACGTTCGCCACGAGCGGGACAAGAGACGGAAACACAACCTCGATTTCAGCGTGTGCCGATGTGAGAAGCCGGACGGGTGGTTTTGTCGTTTAATTTAATGCATGTAAGGGGTTAAAGTACGTAAATTTGGAAAATACACAGAAAATTCAACCTACTTCGGGTTCGAAAATTTAGATGAACTTTAAGTGTCGAATAATGTTCTCTTCATATTAAAAACCTTCATCTGAACATAGGTTGTTATGGCTATTAAAGCCTCCCCACTTCCTCTGATTGTGACTAGAGTTTTACAGAATATTCGGTGCTTGTTAAATTAAACAACAAAACAACATTCTATGTTCGCTATCCATTCCACCACCATGACCAGAAAAAACCAATCTATTTGGGCCGATTCGACACGAACAGGAAGTTTTTGTTAACGTTGGCAAAGCCATGTTCTCCTCCAATCAAATCTCCGATTGATGGTTAATATTATTGTAAATGTGTCGATGTTTTAGTCGGTGTTGTGCCCTTTTATAGTCTAGCTGAGTTTTTTTATCTTCTTTCATATATGTATTTTTCGGAACCATTGCTATTTTGCGTTGTGTAATGAGGCAATGTAGCTTTGATTGTGTTACGTTTTCGATTCGATGGTTGGATGAAGTTGGCCAGCTGGAGCTGGTCATCAATCATAGAGGATAGTGCAAGCTGGGATGCGATTTTGGTGATCCTGAGTCGGTCGCTATGTTTAGCTCAATGGCCCCATGACACAACATCAACCAGATTTTCGGCTCTTACATAGGAGTGAGTCCGACAAAATAGTTTCCAAGTCTCGAATACAATTGGAAAATGAGAGAGACTCTGACATGATGCTCATGAGTTTTCCCTAGATTATTTGAATACATCCACATAGATTTATCGTCGGTATATATATATAGATTTATTGCAAATAGAGAGAGATTCAAATAGATTATAGTTTTTGGTGAATTCGACATTCAAACACAATTAGCATATTCAAAATTTAACTATATTTTGCAACATTCCATACAACATGTACAGTAACCATAGTATGAATACTCAGAATGAATGCGACTTCAAGACATTTGGCTCATTCAATTAACTCTTACCAAGTTTTAAATATGTTTGAAAACAACGAGGTAAATGTTATAAACCAAATTCTCAAGCAGATTATACATGTAAGTGCTGGTTGATTGTATCACCGTTGATGATACTCAAAAGGATTGATCTAATATTTGTGGTTTCAATAGCTTGTTGCTTTTTTATAGACCGGGTGATCCCGAGAGTGAGAGAAAGTATGAGCTAATTGAACAGAAGATATCCAATTTTGTAATAGACTTAATCATGAGTATGACGGTTCATCGAAACCCACTTGAGTGAACAAAGTTTAAAGCAGACTTCGGATGAGTTTGGATAAACAGCTTCTTTCTTCAGCTCTGGCTTGGCCTGGAACACCAAGACCCGAACCGGAACAACCTGCATCGTACTAACATTCTCTTCCTAGAAAGAGAGAGGGGTTCGACAAGAGGCAAAACATATTTCCATCAAGAGAAGCAGTAGCAGCAGCAGCAGCAGCAGCAGAGGGAACGAAGGAGATGAGACTGACCCACATAAACTCCCGCTCGTAACGGGCTTGGTACCGCAGAGGAAGCCAGGCCCATCAGTTCCATTCCAATGGCTGCATTTGTCTTTGCGCTTTGAATGTTGTCGATGCCTGTTTTGCTTTTCATTTTTCGCTTATTAACTTTCTCTTAAATAACCTTTTGTTATTTTTTTATCTAAGAGAATTTAAAATCTAAAGGATTAATTCTACATGTCTATACTAAATTGCAATAATGGTGATAAGGACACTAATCTAATTTTTCTTTTTTGGGTAAAAAAAGAAATAATTGAAAACTACGATTTACCAACTTGGTTTCTTTCATATCTTTCAAGATTATATGTCAGCCATGTTCTCCTCCAATCAAATCTCCTATTGTTGATTAATATTATAGTTTATGTGTTATTACAACTTACCTGCTCAGTTTCCTCCAACGAAGTTGAGGACAAATGCGAATCGTCTTTATTCATGCACATATAATGTCTAGCTGAGTTTTAACTTTTTTCTTCCTTCTACTTCATTAATGGTTATGTCGTCATTTATGTAGTGTACATGGAACCCTTGCTACTTTGGGTCGTGTAATGCGGCACTGATAGTGCATGCGTTAGCTCGGCTTTGGAAATTATTAAAAAAGTATTAGACCGATTGTCTTTATACTCATTCAGTAATTGACCAATTTAGTTATAAAATTTTTTATAATTTAAAATTTAGTCCATTCAGCCGATTTTAGGAAGACATTAATAACATGGATACCGAGCGTCCTATATAGCATGAGTTGTACTAACATGGTTTTTATTTTTTTACGGCCGGCCTTTGGGCAAGGGCCTGCAAGCCTTTGTCGACTATGGCAAATATTGCAAGCCCTCCTGCAAATCTAATTGAGGGCTACAAGCCCTTGTAGGCCACTAGGCAAGGGCTACAAGTCCTCATTGGCCACAACGAGGCTTGTGGCCCTCGCCAGCTATGAGTGAAGGCTATAAGCCCTTGCCCAGCGGTCGACAAGGGCTTGCACGCCCTCACTCAGTGATCGGCACCCCCCGCTAGCTCTTAACAATTAAAAAAAAATTCTGAAAATAAAAATAAAAATTTTAAAATAATTTTATGTCAATGTCAATTGTCTCACATCAAACAATGTCAACGTTATTAATTTCCAGTCAAAGTTGATTAGATGAACTGAATTAGTAAATTATCAAAAAATTTAGAACTAAATTGATCAAATTAAAATATTTACAATTGAGTTGGCATAAATTAAGACTTCTTTGTGATAATTTTGCCTGACTTTTTATGTTAGGTTTTCAATTCGATGATGGGATGAGTTTGGCCGCAGCTGGACCTGGTCATTAATCATAGAGGATAATGCAAGCTGAGATGCGATTTGGTGATCCTGAGTGGCTTGCTGTGTCTATGGGCCCACGACAAAACATCAACCAGATTTTTGGTTCTTACATAGGAGTGAGCCCGACTTAATAGGCTTGCATGTCTCGAATGTTACTGGAAAATTAGAGAAAGAGACTTTGGGATGATCCCCTTGGATTTTTCCTTGATTATTTGAATCCATTTGAATAGACCTTTCGCAGGAAAAAGAAGAAGAAGAAGAAGATTCGATTAAATTATAGTTTCTCGTAAATTCCACATTCAAACATAGGTACTGAATTCTAAATATATCTATTTGATGTTAAAACGTAATTACCATGTTCAAGATTTATCCATATTTCGCACCATTCCACGCAACATGTATATATGTACAAATGATCAAATGAACGAGGCTTCAATACATTTGATGCGTTCAATTAACTTTTACCGAGTCTTAAACCTGTCTCAAAGAGACAAGGCAAATGTTATAAACCAAATTCCAAAGCAATAAATATAATGATTGATCATACAATCGCCAATTGATAGAGTCTCATTCTCTAAGGGATTGTGACATATTAGTAATTGTAAAGATCTAATGTTATGGTTTCAATAGTTTGGCGATATGATACATCACGAGATACTTCTTCTTTTTTGTCTTAAAAAGCAACCAAAAAAAAGGACCAGGTGATGCGAAACTTTCATGTGGTATAAACTATAAATGCTCTCCTTTGTTCCTATTAGTCAGATCAAGTAATTAGGAGAGTGAGCAAAATCATAAGGTAACGGATATAGAGATATCTAATTATGTAAAAAACTTGATCATGAATTTGAAGATTCGTCGAGGCCGGCGTGAGTGAACAAAGCCTGAAGCACGAAGTGGATGAGTTTGGTTGGATAAACAACTTCTTACATTGGCTTTGGCTTGGCCTCAAACATGAAGAACCGAACGGAAACAAACTACATTGCAACAACATTCTCTTCTTGAAAAAAAGAGGGGTTTACCAACACGTAAACATATTTCATCAGGAGAAATAGAGGGAAAATTATCCAAAAAGTCATAAATCTGTTATAAAGTAACCAATTCAATTATAAAACTTTCAATTTAGTCAATTTTATCCTAAAATTTTTAATTATTAGTAAACTTTTAATTCTATTTAGTCATACACCTTTTAACAATTTATCAATTTTGTTCTTCCATCTGATTTTGGCTAGAAATCGCTAATGTAATAGTCTAATCAGTGCTGACCATCCTAGGTGGCACCATCGATGTTGACACAAACAACGCCGGACATCGACAAATTTTACCATTTCTTTTAATTTGATTTTTTTTTTTTTCCTTTTTCCCTCCTCTAGCCATCGTTAGGTCTCATAATGGTCGACGAATCGCTAGCCTCAAAGGAGGGATGCCCACACCTGAGCTGGCAAGGGCTATCCTCGCCTAAGGTTGGTGAAGGGAATGTGGGAAATAGGAAAAAGATAAAGAAACCAAAAAAAAAAAAAAAAAAAATCAAAAAATTATTAAAAAAAAAAGATTGTAACATCTATCCACGTTAGCACCGTCCGAGCGACGCTAACTAGATTGCCACATTAGTAATTTCTTATCAAAATTAATCCAAATGGCTAAATTATCAAATCATGAAAATATTTAGAACTAAATTTGTAAATTATCAAAATGGTTAAGACTAAATTGATACGATTAAAAGGTTTAGAACTAATCGGTAGGTTATCAAAAGGTTTAGCATTTAGTTAGCAAAATTTTAAAATTTTAAAATTGGATTGACAACCGTATAATGGGTTTAAGATTTTTTGGACATTTTTCTTGTGAATTGGCGAGGAACAAGGGGATGACACTGACCCATAACTTCTCACTCATAATGTGTACAGCAGGTAAGAGTGTCAACGGTTCGGTTCGGTTAGGTTTTTCGGTTTTTGATTTTCAGCTTTTGGGTTTTTTTTTTTTTTTCGGTTTTCAATTCTTTCTCTTTTTTATTTTCAATTTTTTTATTCCCTAAATGTTCTTCTTCCTTGCGTTCTTCTACGTCCCCCATCAACCAAACAATAATCAGTAATAACATCAAAATAAACAAAAATTATTACCTAAATTTCAGCTTCGGTTTGTCTTGGTTCAAACCTGAAATTGCAGAGCCGTGTTTCTCCAACTTTTTATCACTGGAGTGGAATTTCTCTACATCTTCCATGACGCCATTCCACTGGCACAGTCCGACGCCGGAGCTTTGTCCACCGACCAATGCAGTACAGGAGGCGGCGAGTACGACACCTCGGAGCTGTTCTGACTCTGCTCTTCATCCCCCTCGCTTCTGATGTCAAAAAAGCAGAGCTTGAGCTGCTCTCCTGCCTCTCTTCCTCGATCAAATCCGCAAAAATCCTAACTTCACCGACTTTCCTGCAAAACCCATCTCTCCTTCCCTCAGTGCCTTCGCTCTTGACACTCGAACCCTCCATTTCAGGACCCTTTTCTTCTTCTGCCTCTGCCTCAACACGACCAGGAGAAGCATGAAACACGGAGTTGTTCACTACCATGCCATTGTAGCCAAGCCTCCTCGAGCGCGACCCACTTGAGAAGCGAGCCCAGGAATGCAGCTTCCGGAGGAACTTCAAGACAAGGAGGCTGAGAGGAGATGGAGAGATGGAGTTATGGAGCGCTCTAGGCGAAACAGGACAGGACAAATTTTATCAGTTTGTGGTTCAGTTCGGTTCGATTCGGTTAACCGATAAAAACAGAACCAATAAAAAAATATCGGTTTTTAACGAGAACCAAACCGAAAACCGAACCAAACCGAAAAAAACCGAATTTTTCGGTTCGGTTCGGTTCGATTTTCGGTTCGGTTCCTGACACCCCTAACAGCAGGCAAGGAGGCCTATAGTTCAATCAGTACAGATGCTTTGCACTCCAATGTTCACGCCTCTTTGCTATTATTTATCACTTATAACTTTCTCGAGTAATGAGAGAAGACATATATATGATGTCATAAATCAATACATAACTCTCTCCTTACTGCCCTCCCACGAAAGGAACAACTTCTCCGACTGTTCTATAAATGCATGCGCCGCCCCCACCCACGCATTGGATCGCATCCATCCATCCTCCACCACAGACGTATAAACACACATCGGTTAGAGGCAGAGAAAGATGTTTGGGCAGCTGTCGCACGAGACAGAAGTGAAGGTGGGAGCAGGAAAAGCATGGGAGCTGTATGGCACCCTCAAACTGGCCCTGCTGGCCAAGCAGGAACTCTCTCATGTCATCGTCGACATCTTGGAAGGCGATGGTGGCGTGGCACCCTCGTCAAGCTCACTTTTGAACGTACGTATGGGATCTTGGGCGCGCGCGTGTGCGCGCCTAAGTGATTCCGATGATCATCAACTGCACACATCCAAGACCCATCTTCCTTTTTGTCCCGTGGCAGGTTTATCCTTTACAGAGAAGTACACAAAGGTGGAAGACGAGCGCCGCGTGAAAGAAACGGAGGCAATCGAAGGCGGGCTCCTGGATATGGGACTCTCGCTGTTTCGAGTGAGACTCAAAGTGATAGGCGAGGACGAGGAGGAGTCGTGCGTGATCAAGTCCACCATCGAGTATGAAGTCACCGATGGGGCATCCTTCGACGTCTCCATCATCCTGATCAAGCCGCTTGCGGATATCGCAGAAATCGCCAAGGAGTACTTCACCGCCTCAGTCGGCGCCAACTGAACACCCGCAACAAGAGTATCTATTCGTATTCGAAAATTTAGATGAGCCTTTAGTGTCGAATATAATCTTCTATTTATACTGAAAGAATACGTTTTCTTTTTTCGAAGTCTGTACCTGCATTTTATTTTCTCATCCGAACATGGGTTGTTATGGCTACGTTTTCTTTTTTGAAGTACCCATTTTATTTTCTCATCCGAACATGGGTTGTTATGGCTATTGAAGCCTTCCCCCTTCCTCTGATTGTGACTAGAGTTTTACAGAATATGCGGTAGTTAATGCCGAGCAAAATTTTTATTCGATGCTTGTTAAATTAAACAACAGAACAACATTCTATGTTCGCCATCCATTCCACCACCAAGAACAGAAATACCAATATATTTGGGCCGATTTGACACAAAGGGGAAGTTTTTGTTAACGCTGGCAAAGCCAATTCCATCGATGAAGGACAAGCCATGTTCTCCTCCAATCAAATCTCCGTTTGATGGTTAACATTATTGTAAATGCGTCAATGCTTTTAGTCAATGTTGTGCCCTTTTATAATCTAGCTGAGCTTTTAACCTTTTTCATCTAATTTATTAATGGGTATGTTGTCATGTATGTATTGTATGGAACTATTGCTGGAGGATGCAACGTAGCTTTGGTTGTGTTACGGTTTCGATTCGATGGTTGGATGAAGTTGGCCACAGCTGGACCGGGTCATCAATCGTAGAGGAGAGCGCAAGCTCGGATGCGATTTTGGTGATCCTGAGTCGGTTGCTATGTTTAGCTCAATGGCCACATGACACAGCATCAACCAGATTTTCGGTTCTTACGCAGGAGTGAGCCCCATAATGGTTTGCACGTCTCGAATACTATTGGAAAATTAGAGAAAGACCCTGAAATAATGCCCTTAAGTTTTTCCTCGATCAATTTAACTCTTTGCCAAGTTTTAAACAGATCTAAAAGTCAACAAGGCAGATGTTATAAACCAAATTAAAAAGCTGCAATTACATATAATTATCGATGATAGGGATTCATTCTCAAAGGGATTCATCTAATATTTATGGTTTCAATAGCTTGTTGCATTATGATATGTGGCTAGATACCTCTTCTTTTTGTATCAAAAAGAAAACAAAAACGAGGCAAGTCAATGCGAAACTCGCATATCATGCAAGATAAATGGTAGATTTCCTCCTTTTTTGTTATTTTTTAGATTGGGTGATCCCCAAAGTGAGAGGAAATATGAGTTAATGGGAAACAAGATATCCAATTTTATAATAAATTTGATCATGGATATGATTATTTGGTGAAACTTTTTAGAGTGAACAATGCCCGAGACATAATTCGTATGAGTTTGGATAAACAGCTTCATCCTTCGGCTATGGATTGGCCTCGAACATCAAGAACCGACCAAAACAAGCTGCATCGCAGCAACATTCGCTTCCTAGAGAGAGAGAGAGGGGTTTGGCAAGAGGCAAAACATCTTCCCATCAAAGAGAGGCAGCAGGAGGAGGGAACAAAGGAGATGAGACCGACCCACATAAACTCTCGCTCCTAACGGGCTTGGCACAGCAGAGGAAGCCAGGCCCACCAGTTCCATTCCAATGGCCGCAGATGTCTTGGCACTTTGAATGTTCTCGGTGCCCGTTTTGCTTTTTATTAACTTTCCCTTAAATAATTAATGAGAAGAGAAGGACATATATATATATATATATATATATATATATATATATATATATATATATATATATATGATCGTCGTAAATCAAATACACACGTTTCTCGCTCCTTCCTGCCCCTTCCCTCCCCGTCCCCACGGACTCACGGAGGATGTTTCCAGGAACTCCGTCTGCGGGGCCCACCAACCGGGGGAGGCAAGTCTCGAGTCAAAGTCCACCTCATTTTCCAGACAATTTCCTTTTCCTTCCCGTCACGTGTCCGCCTGCTTTGCCCTCCTTTGGCTTCGCTTTGCTATGATTGCTTCGTGGTCTGAAAATTGAAGAAAACCTACGATTACGAAAGCCTTCGAATTCCCAATTTTTCAGTGGCCGTAGTCACCCCCCCCCCCCCCTCCCTACCACTGCACGCCCCTCCTTCCTCCTCCTTCGAGACGATCCCCTCCTCGATCTGGCGTCTCCTCCATCTCGGCTGATTCCGATCCTCGCTCTCCGTATGTATCCTCTCCCTCCCTCCCTCCCTCCCTCTCTCTCTCTCTCTCTCTCTCTCTCTCTCTTTGATGGAAACTCTTTTGATTTGATTTCTCCGCATGAATTCGCTGCGATCGCGTCCGTACGCTCGGCCAGCAGCGCTCCCGAATGGAGGCCGTTCAGGATGCCGCCTCGGTCGTCACCACCACCCCCACCGCCAACGGGGGTGGTGCGGCGGCGAGCGCCAATTCCCCGCCGCCGTTCCTCAGCAAGACCTACGACATGGTCGACGACCCCTCCACCGACGCCGTCGTCTCCTGGAGCCGCGGCAACAACAGCTTCGTCGTCTGGAACGTCCCCGAGTTCTCCCGCGACCTCTTGCCCAAGTATTTCAAGCACAGCAACTTCTCCAGCTTCGTCCGCCAGCTCAATACTTACGTGCGTTCCCCCCTCCCCCTCCCCCTCCCTTTCCTCTTTTTTTGCACCCGCATCCTATGCGGTGCATAAATAGCTCCTTAGCTAGCTACTACTGGGTTTCTGCTTAGCTAAGGTGGGTATGATGTCGATCATCTTTTACGCAGTGACTGAGTGTTGGATCGGATGAATTTTGCTGACTGAATTTCGCGTCTCATTGGTTCTATACCGCAGGGTGTAAATATTCCCTGACCATCGCTCGCGGTAGCTTAGCATAACTCAGTTTTCCCTTTCTCGCAAGTAACCTTACGTAGCTGCTGCTTAACATATCAAATAGGTATGCTGCATAGAGGGGTGCCGCATTTGTGTATGTTTGCAGTCCCATTGCTGTTGGGGGTGAGCCTCCGCTCACTAAATTGGGTCTGCTTTTCTCATTATATCTTGCGTTAGCCACTTATGCCGAATTTAAAGGATACTGAATCAAACACGAGATCATACGCTGCCTTTGGCACAAAGCCTCTCCTGTCTTTTCGAGTTCCCGACTAAACTAACTCCTTGGATTTGGGACACTATTTGAAAAGTGGGAACATTTGGATACTGCGATGTCTAGGTGCAACAATGATGCGGACAAAGTTTGCTCCATCCACACGGTAGAGGGAATAGGACTATCTTTTGGCATTCATCATCGCTTTCGTGATCCTCTCTAAATTCTGTGTTCTTGTGGTGCACCTGACCTTTTTCTGTTGTTGGTTGATCGACAATGACATTCTCCTGAAACAATCATCATGTCTGGGCTCTCTATTTCTCGTGGACCTTTTTTCTGTATAAATCTGTTGAAATTTGTCTTGAAGCAGGGGTTTAGGAAGGTTGACCCTGATCGCTTCGAATTTGCAAATGAGGGTTTCCTTAGAGGTCAGAAGCACCTCCTCAAGAGTATCAGCAGGCGGAGACCCGCTCACGTCCAGAATAATCAGCAACCACCTCAAGCCCAAGGCTCGTCTGTTGGAGCTTGTGTTGAGGTGGGAAAGTTCGGGCTTGACGAAGAGGTTGAAAGACTAAAGAGGGACAAAAATGTCCTTATGCAGGAACTTGTTAGGTTGAGGCAACAGCAGCAAACGACGGATAACCAGCTGCAAAATGTCGGGCAGCGTGTTCAGGCGATGGAGCAGAGGCAGCAGCAAATGATGTCATTCCTTGCAAAGGCCATGCAGAGTCCTGGATTCTTTTCTCAATTCGTAAAGCAACAGAATGATACCAACAGGCGCATTGGTGAAGCTAACAAGAAAAGGAGACTCCCTAGAGAGGAAGAAGAAAATTCATCTGTTTGCCATAAGTTAAAAGCCCCAGGTGGGCAGATTGTGAAGTATCAACCTTCCATGAATGAAGCAGCCAAAGCAATGCTACGTCAAATATTGAAAATGAACACATCCGGGCTTGAACAATCATTAACCAACAATGAGGCATATTTAATCGATCACGTTCCTTCTTCGAGTGCTCTGGACAGTAGGAGCTCCTCAAACCGTACTTCAGGGGTGACCTTAGCAGAGGTTTTACCAACACCCGGGCAGTCTAAGAGTTCAGCTGATTCAGGCTTTTGTGTCAGTCATCTTGGTGGGGTTCCTGATTCACAATCTTCTTCATACGCAGCGGAGCATGTTAATACACATCAGACTCAAGAGATACATTTGCCAGTGCCGCAGGACAATGCAGATCTCCCTGATGCAAACTTTTTGGTTTCTGAAACTGCAAGTCCTGACTATCTTGAAACTCTGTCCGCAGCTTTAGATAGGACCATGGATGTCGAGTCAGATGCTTTTTCTTCTGAACAAGATGCGGGAATTATGCTGGATGATGTAACTAAGCTTCCAGCGATCAGTGATGTCTTCTGGGAACAGTTTCTTGCGGCAAGTCCATTTACTGCAGACACGGAGGAGACTAGTTCGACCTCTCATGAAACTGGCATCACGAATGATCAAGAGTCACACACTAAGGTGGAGAATGGATTTGAGAAGGCTCATTACATGGATCATCTTACCAAACAGATGGGTCATCTCACCTCCACCAACGGAACAGGATGATAGTTTCTTATCTACTTTGTACACTGGATAATCTCTTCCAGACTAGAGGTGAATGTTAATGCAGGACGCGAATAACAAATGATGCCACCCCTAACTTTCTACGCTCTACACGAGCTGAGGTTGCCCATATTAAACCTACTAAACCTGAACTGCAAGTTTACAATCCATGGGCTGTTGGTTTCAATCCCGTTTGCGTGCACTTTCGCAAATGTGCCCATTAATGTAACAGTAAGTTCACGTTTTCTCGACTTGTGGAGCATCTGCTTTCTGGCAAAAATTGGGTAACTTGAGCTTTTCATTTCATTAAGCAATATTTAGTAGATAGCGTATCCTTGAAGAAGACTTGGGGTCTCCAAGCCGGTTAAGTCGGGAAATTGTTACTCCTGTGACCGGTTCCCAAGCTTTATGTCGTTGCTTCATCTGATACTTCCAGTCTCCGACGTCGTCGACCCTTATTTTGGTAATGTTGCTTGAGGTTGAAGTTCCTGCCCGGAATTGTCAAACTTGGGGGTCTTACGTCGTTTTAATGTTTTGCCACCTCCAAAGAAATTGGGGCTATTCTCTTAGCGTGTTTCAAGGTCTCCAGCAATAGAACGATGGAGAAATCCAGAGACCATTTTAAGCTGGACGGGATGCAGACCTAGAGTGGCAAGACTCCTGCCATCGAACGTCAAATTGAACGTGGTAAATGCGAGCTCCCTGCTAAGCGAAATTTTGGCCTAATCAAGTTCCTTGCAGGTAAATCTGATTTTGGCCAAGACCTTGCCGACAGATAAATCGTTGTGCAAATTTGATCCAAAGAGTAACTGTTCTCTTAGTTAGCTGGTGCAGTTTTGGCAAAAACAAATTGCATTGGGATGAACATTTTGCCGTGGAGGCAGTTACGCTAAGAAATGCAATTTCTATGCATGCTAGAAAGCTGTAAATCATCTCAGTGAGATTGGGAATACGGTACTGATGTTTATGCTGCCAAATGCAGTACGAGCTATTGCCAAACGATAGCCTCCTGTATAATCTATTCGAATGGTGATACAGCGTATTATAAAATCAAAACAGAGAGAGAGAGAGAGAGAGAGAGAGAGAGAGAGAGATGCTCCTAACTCATATGCTCCCTTCTCTCTTTAGAGCATGGCGTAGCTTAGAGGTCAAGCGTGTGCATGCGCTATTGGACTCAATTCTGCAGCAGATTAAAATGCCCTTAAACCATGAAAACCACGGCGCGCCCTTTCCACAAGGTTAGGCATACGCCAAATTTGAAGGGATGCCAGTATGTACTCCCTCTTTATGCCCATTTCCAGTCTCCAATAGATACATTCACCCCACTTTTTATCGCGCTGTACATTAACAAGCATTACATACACTGTATACTGTCGCCTGCAACAGGCAATGCCCTCATACGGCGAAAATGATGACTGGGCAACTTAGAAATTCATGCCACGACTACTATAACAACAATCAGTAGAATGATTCCCATAATCACCAGGAGTAGACAACCCTGCATAATTAGAAGCTCCGCTCAATCTGCATTCTAGGATCAGAAAATCAACTGAATTTTGGCCAAACAAAATAAAAAGGACGAAGAATATCCACCATAATCACATGCCAAAATCTGAATAGCTGAGACATGACTGACTAATTGTGTGTTTCACAGCACCAGGAACCACAGAAAACATAGGATGATGCCTCGATTCAGATTCTCACTCAGTGCACCAAGGAAGTGTTGCAACCAAGATAATTGAATAATTATCCACCGAAACAAATTTACCAGGACGCAACTGTTTTGGCTTAAGCAACAGAAAGTGGTTTGAAAAATGGAGGGCAGAAAGGAAAAGTAAATCCTAGTTATTGGTGTTTGTCAAGAATATTGACGTTTGTATTAAGATAAGGCAAGGGGGAGTGGCGTAAAGTCCTTGTCAAGAGAGCAAGCTAATCAAATCCATGGATAAGGAGCTAGAGACTTATCTGGAGCTAGACAATACCCCATATCTGAAACTACATCTGCTTAGATAGTAAACACCATGACTCAAGAAGTAAAGTCAAATGGATACTTTACCAAAGACGAAGTTGATTTTTGAAGTTTAGATGCCTGGACAAGTTGAGAAGTGCCTTGCGCTGTCGTAGCATGGGAGCTCTCTATATTGGAACTGATGTCATCTATAGGGAACAAATGTTCAGCATTATATCTGATTATTTGACAGAAAATAAGTGTTATATGCCAGAAATTCTTGAGAAGGGGCTTTACCAATGACCACCCCTTGTTCACGGACTAGCACGGCAAGATCCTCAAAAATTTCATGGACCTCATTAATTTGCTGTTGAATTTCTTGGATCCCTTGCTCCCTTTCTTCAATAATGGCTTCGTTGAATACAATCTCATTGTTCAACTGTATAACGTCTTGCCTGAAACCATCAATCATTACCCATATATCAGAGTGGGAAAAATTCACCAACTGATCCACACTAGTAAGAAATAAAAAAGACCGAGATTTCTTCTTGTGAGAAAATCGATCCGACAAGTTGCTTAAACCTGTAATGAAACCCAGATGAAAAGCTAGATTCTGCACTATGCATCAAATTTAAGGGCTTGTCTCTGCGTAGATCTCTGCCTGTTCTACCCTAAATCAAAGCTTCCACTTTCCTGGTTTTCCTTTTTCTATCTGAATCAGAAGGACCATGGCATTTTTGGCTATGGAGCAAATTGATTCAAAAGGCCTCTTCCAAGAAATGCAGTGATGAATAATATATTACTTAAACATGCCAAGACAACAAACCTCTATAATTCTTCAGAGTAGAAGAGGTGGCATTTCATTAGAAGAAGGCAGTGCAGGACATAACTTCCCTAACCTTTTTGGCTCTAGAAGAAGAGATTGCTGTTCAGAACCCCTGGATGAGCTTATCTCCACCTCTTGAGCAGTGTAACTGTTTTTTTGAAAAGTGTGCAATTGAGTTCAAATTGCAAGTATCTGGGCCAGCAATAACTGCATAAAAGTATGTCGTATTTTTCCAATAATATTCCAAAACCAGAGGATGACGAGCCAACTCGAGCCAAACATACCAAAAGCAAACATCATTCCCCAATTTAAGGATCATTTATCATTTTGAACACAAGTAAACATTTGAAAACAGATCCTACATAGTGGTATCAGGGGAAAATTTAAGGAGCGTCTCCACTGCCTTTTTTTAATTCTCAGTAAGAAAAAGTTTCAGCATGGTGAGACTCGCAAAATAACCCAGAAGAGGGTTTTCTTTTGAACAAACAATGTGCATAACAAGGACCTGGATGGAGCGAATTCTCTAGGAACAAAAGGAGCATATGTCGATTCCCTCTCGGCTGCGAGTCTTTGTGCTTTCTGGAATTCCTTCAAGACTGATTGGAAATCTTTTGCAAGCTTTGCATCAGCTATCTTCTTTGCAGGCTGCAGTTAAAGAAAGCAGTTAGGACCACCTCCCAACTACAGCAAAAAGGTTTTCTCCACTGTATCACTATCAGGGCGGTTTCCCCTTTATCAGGATCAACATCGGTCCATTACTACGCAATCTACACAAATCTGCAGAAGCATCAGAGGCGGACAGACTACCCGCAAGCAGGGGCAAAACGTGCGAGGATGCAGGGAATGACGAATTGCCAAAGAGAGAGTATGGAAGGTGAGATGTCCAAGGAGACATACGCTGATTTCGGCATGGTGATCAGCTTGGCTGGCTTCCCTGAGTTTAGCCGAAGTATCCTTCACCAGCTGGCTGATACGCAACCTCGTTTTGTGCCTGCAATGGAAGTCAACGGAGTCGAGTCTAGTCAAGCAGCTTCGCGTTAACATTTGGAAAATAAAAATACCATATTTACAAGGAGAACAAAGGAGTCATCGGGAAGGTAGGTCCTCCTGAATCGAATGGATTATCATAACAAAGTAGCAAGAGCCAAAAGACAAGGTGAATCGAGTCTAGGTGTCGGACTGTGCGGGCATGCAATTTCAACGGGAGCAAAATAAGGAGGACGATCAGGAGAGAAGAGCAAGAGCCCAAGAACAGACAGCTTGTCCCGCAAGAGGAGAGTGTCCTTGGTAGTGCCGAGGGAGTTGGAGAGGCGGTAGAAGGAAGCGACGGCCGTGTTGATCTGGAATATCCCGGAGGCGATGGCCTGAGTGGTCGCAGCAGACGGAGAGGAAGGAGAGGAGTCGAATTGCGGGCTGCTGCGTCCTCCGTGTTGGGATTCAATGTCGTCCTGGAAACTCATGTTGCAGAAGATCGAAGTAGGAACAAACCCAGATGGGGAGAAGAATCGAGCGGAGGAAAGTCAATTCCTTTTCGCTGCAAGATATGAAGCGGTAGCGTCGGAGGGAGGGAGAAGCAACTGCCACACCACCCGGCAACCACCACCCACAGCAAGAAGCTTCGTTGGTCCTTAACTCCTTAGGCTGGGTAATGGGTCGCGGTTACGACGTCAATCGTCAATTACAAAGCCTTCCCTTTTGTCTCTTTGTCCCGTACAGAGATCGATACGGGCTTTTTCCTCTCGTTGGGCCTCTTCACATCAAAAGCCTGATTTGCTCCCCGCAACGCGTCTGTCGCATTCCTTAAGGCGACAAGCTACAGTGACGACACTGTGGTCCGTCCGTTCCCCAAAGACGCCAAGTTGTATATTTCCATGGGACGACTGGAAAAGGAAAAACCCACAAGTTGAGATAAAAGCATTAACCGAGCCGGCACTTTGTTTTGTTATCTCTTGTTGACTTGCGTAGATTGTAGTTTGGAGGAAATAGAGCTTTGGTCTCGGGGGCCCGACCACAACGCCAAATACTTTAAGCGATGAGTCGGGCGTAGCAGGGCCGTCACCACCGAGGATTCATTCATTGGTTCTACAAAAGAAAAAGTCAAAAGCCCAACTTGCACGCCGCTCCGGACAAGACGACGACGAAGAAGACAGGAGAAAGAAAACCTGACGCCCGTGTCCGGTGCGGTGTGGTGCGGTGCTGTAGAAGAAAGAAAACCGCGACAATCCCCATAAAGAAGCACGTGGAGCACCCAATCGGCCGTGCACCGTGACGCATCTGATCACGCCCCCCCTCATCTCGTTGCTTAGCTCTTAATCTCGGGGACTTTTTGTGATCTTTTCCATCGCGGTTCCCAGATTCGATTCATACTCGCAGCCAACGGGATCGTCTCCTTCCTTTCTCTCTCTCTCTCTCTTTCTCTCTGTTGCTTCCCTGCTTGCCCGCTTCAGCCGTCGCCACGCCATGTCGTCGGTGAGTCCCCCAATCTCTCCTCATCATCTGTTCCTCAAGTTTCCATCTTTCATCGTATGTGTCTGGTGGGTCGAAGTCGAATTCGGATCAGGGTCTCTACCTGACTTCGATTGAGCTGTTTCTTGATCGGGCCGTCCTTCTATTCTTGCTTCCGCGCTTACTGTATCGGATGATTAGCACCCCCGGATACTTCGGGAAATTCCCGATTGACCGCGTGGTAGAGGAGGGGGTCCCGTAAGACGAATTCCCAGATTTAAGTAGTAGCGCTTGACTGATTATGATCGGTCCTCTTACGTTTTCCTAATATTTAATTTCTTGATCCTCCCACCCTCTCCTCCCAGGTGGGCGAGGTTCGATTCTATATATTCTTAGGTAGAAACCTTGGGGGTTTTGATTCACATTGTTCTGTTGGGGGCACATGAATAAATTTAGAACTCGGCATATGTAATTGATGTCGGAAAATCACCTTATGCATGGGCTCGTTTTTAAAAGTGCAACCTTCCAAACCGAACAAGATTGGTGTTTTACTTTCTGCTACTCCTTCCCAGGTAAGGACCGTGAAAGTCAGCAATCTTTCTCTCAGTGCATCCGAGCTGGATATCAAGGAGTTCTTTTCATTTTCAGGTGAAATCGAATATGTTGAAATGCAAAGGTTAGCTTTCATTTTCAAGATGCTATTATCTGATGTTACCTTTGTTGTGCTCATTTACAGGATATGAAAGAAGGGACTCTAAAATCGTTGTTTTTTCTAGTTTTGGTTCCATTGCATATCGGTCTCCCTTTTGATGATAGTGAAGACTTTTTGCAATTTTAGCACATACTAGATTCCCATGGAGGTTCATGCTACTTTTTTCCTCTTTCAGCGGCAATGAGCGTTCTCAAGTTGCATATGTTACCTTCAAGGATCCCCAAGGAGCAGAGACTGCTGTTCTTCTGTCGGTATGCATTATGTTTTCACACATTCCAGTTAATTTTTCTGTTGCTCTGCTTTCGTATTTTAGCAGGAAAAAATCAAAGCACTATCCTACTTCAGGAAGTGTTTGCAGTTTACACTCCACAGCCAACTCTGCTATGAGGAGTTCTACTAGTTCTTTCAATCATGCATGCTTTTTGGTAGATATCAAGTCTAAATGGTAACAGGTGGCCACCTAAGCGAGGAAAGTGCAATGGTGAAAGTTAATTATTTATAGCCAGCCTGCACTTCTGAGTGCAGAACACCTAATGCAGTCGGCGATGGGTTTGAAAACTTGAAATCTTTTAGTTTATTCTTCATATTTTTTGCAACATGAAATTTATGCCTGCAAGCTCATTTAGGTGTTTTACTTGAGTAGAATATATTATCCTATAAAAGAGTGTTTGATTTGATTGTTACCAGATGAAAGTTCCTTAAAGGTATTTACTAGTTGCGTAATCCCCTTTTTGGTTTCATTCAAACTTATCATGTATTTTGATCCGATGCAGGGAGCAACAATAGTTGATCAGTCTGTTACTATTGCTCCAGCTCCAGATTACAAGCTGCCAGCTTCTATTCCCATCCTGCCAGCTGTAATATCTGTCTGTGAAGATCAATTTCTCATTATCCATATTGTGTTTAGTTTTGACCGGAAAAGGATTTAATTTTTCTCAGGCTACGGAAAACAGGAGTACAGGTGAATCTGGAACCGCTGTCCAAAAAGCAGAGGATGTTGTCACAAGCATGTTGGCCAAGGGGTTCATTTTGGGCAAAGATACTGTTAACAAAGCGAGGACCTTTGATGAGAAGCACCAGTTCACTTCCACTGCTGCCGCTAAAGTTGCTTCTATTGACCAAAAGATTGGTCTCAGTGAGAAGATTACTGCTGGCACGACCATGGTGAATGACAAAGTAAGGGAAGTGGACCAAAAGTTCCAAGTTTCTGAGAAGACCAAGTGTGCATTCGCCGCTGCAGAGCAGTCTGTTAGCAGTGCTGGATCTGCCATAATGAAGAATCGTTATGTTCTGACTGGGACTTCATGGGTCACTGGTGCATTCAGTAGGGTTGCCAAGGCAGCAGGAGATGTTGGGCAGAAGACAAAAGAAAAGGTTCTGGCTGAGGAACAGCAAGCAAGAAGATCGGAAGGTTATGATCAGATTCATGGCTCGGGGTCCCCAAAAGCTACTGGTGGTGATCAATCTTCCAAGCCTTCATCTGCTCGGGGTTTGATCCTCTGATTTGTTAGAATTTATGTAATGTGAATAGTTGGCAATGGAGTTTGAATTGAAATAGGTCTGTCTTTCATATTTGCAAGATGCATGTAGCTTTCACTGCACAACTGTAGTTTGGTTTTACTGTTTGCAGTTTTGCCATGTTGATTTGTTACTTAAATTGGCTTTCAACAAAATAAATAAATAGAAGAAACCCTGATCCATGAGAAATTTGGCATTCTTCCCTGGGATTTAGCTCCTTCCAAATTAAGTCTAACGGAAGACATGGAGGAACGTTCCTCTTCCTAGAAGTATAGATGATTGTGCGGTTCACTTTGGGGTTGGTTGGGGAATGGGTTTCGTAGTGTTACAACTTGGGAAGCGTTCATGAAAATATCCTTTGGCAGATGCATACATGAAGAGATAGACATGTGAGTTGAACTGGCTCAGTGTCGTCCTGTATTTGCTGGTGATTCCCTTGTTTTGCAAAGCTTATGCATTGCTTCGGAGTCAAGATCTCCCTTGATGACTTCTTTTTCTTTCACTTCGTCGGAAGGATGTCGAAAAGTTGCCAGAAGGCATTTAGAACTATGAACTCTATTATAGATAACACTCTTTGGGAGGATTGAAGAGCGCAATTCTCTGTTTTACTGGAATTCTATGTTTGGGAAAAGTTCAGCACTAGGAAATTCGAATACATGGAGATTACGGAAGCATGCACATGAGGTCCTTATACACATCAACACGAATCTTCAGTAGAAATAAATGGATGTTCGGATAACATGAAAGGGGTTCGTGAAATTCTACTTTACTTCAGTTCAAACATAAGCCTGACATTAATAATCTTGAAGGCGATGATCCCATTTTACAGGGTTAGGGGAGAGGCAGTAGCTAATGGAAACTTGTTGCTGATCGATTGAATTGCTAAAATCAAGTCGCATGCTATTGATAAATCACACAAAAGCAAGACGACTTCATACCACACGCATCGCCATGGAGTGTATTCCTTCTGCAACGGCCCCTATGAGATTCAGCAAGAGCATCATTGACTAGCAAAAAAGACATCAAACAGATACCCCAATTATATCAAAGGAATAACCCAGAAACCAATACTCCAGAATCGTTCATATGGTATTTCTCTGTCTTCCTTCACGCATTCTGGTTCCTTTTGATGACAAGGTTATCGATAACGGAACTAGAATAGACACAATCCAAGAGCAAAGAAAAAGGTAACATGAAATCTAGAAATGATAGCTATGCGGCATTGGAAGTTCCGACAGTATGTTAATTGATTCTAGTTGTTGGAATGCTAACCCCAGGAATTGTCAAAGGCAGCAGAAGTGATGGCCTGGACAAACTCCTGGAAATTGATGCATCCATCGCCATCGGTATCGGCCTCCTTGATCATCCCTGTCAGCTCCTCAGCGGTGAGGGCATGCCCCAACTTGGCCATGGAGTGAGCGAGCTCGGCAGCCGTGATGTATCCATTGCCGTCCCTGTCAAACATGTGGAAGATCTTCTTGAGCTGATCCTCGGTGTAGGGGCACTTGGCAGGAATGAGGTCAGGCTCTACCATGGCCACAAACTCAGAGAACTCGACAAGGCCGTTGCTGTTCCGGTCAGCCTTGTGGATGAGAGCCTCCAGCTGATCGGGGCTTGGCTTCAGCCCCAGCGACCGGAGGAGCGAACCCAGCTCTAGCTGCGTCAGGCTGCCATCGTTGTTCCGGTCAAATGACCTGAAGATCTCCCTCAGCTCGGCCAGCTGCTCGTCATCCAGCTTCACTGATTCCTTTCCCTTTCCGTGACCACCGCTCATCCTCCCACTCTCTCGTAATTTATTCTCGGATTTGTTCTCTCTGTCAACAAAAAGGAGGATAGGACTGAGTCTGCATTAATCCTAGATAATCATCATCACCCATCTCCAGGAGCTCCGCCTCGCCAATGATCCTTTCATGTCTCCATCAGCGAACGTTTACCGCTTGCACTTTCGCGTCCGAATCAGATCTTCTCCAATCCTTTCTTTATTGCTCCTTGTCTAACATCAACCGTCATGGGATTGCTTCAGTGACGATAGCTGGTATGGAAAAGCTTCATTGGGATAGACTCGATAATCCAATATGATGATTGAATTTCAAGAGAGTATTAATAATTAAGAGCTTATTTGACCTATTCAACCCGCGATTTAGCTAGATGATCGGATCTCTGAATAAAACCTAACCTCCAAAAGCTTGACCACAACGGCAAGAGAATAATTAATCACATAAATAGAAGTTGTATAACGTATGTCACTCTGTACGTCAACGCTTCATCCTCTTAAATTATAGAATTGAAGTTAGGTGTGATGATATATAATATAATATGGAATCATTGCTACGTGCCCGGATTAAACCATTTTGATCAAAAGCCAACACTGCCGTCTAGGTGGAGGAAATGTCGTCACCAGAGGGTATCCCAGTTGATCCTTCATTTGAATTTGGAGGTCGTGAAAAGGAAAGAAGGTTCGCCTGACCAAAATTGTCATTTCTCAAACCCATTTCTTCCGTTCTATCTGTCCCTGCTCTGTCGAAAAGATGGAGCACATTCCTCTACGTTTCTGGACAGCGACGAAGCAAACTCCTTCCTAGTGTGGATTAATACGGATCCCAAACAACATTTTAAGAAATGCTTCACTGGGAAAACCCATTTTGATGAAGACATGTGAGCCGGCCAAAAACAACAACGCAAGAAAACAAAACAGAAGACTCTGTCTTGCCTTTGATCATTAGGGTTGCCTAGCAACAGCAGCAGCTCTTGCAAACTCGTTTCTTTCTTAACGGGTTTTCCATCAGCACAAACAAGAATCGCACAGTTCGGTTTGGAGGCCTTACGGGATTGCGTGAAGGATAATTGCGACTCAGGACATGTATTCAAAGTTTTCCAAATTCATCGATATGCTATAAATAAAGTTTTAAACAAAGTGCATCGCTGAATCCAGATCAAGGAAAAAAAATCAAGTTTTGAGAGCAAGTCTTCCTTTTCAATGCACATCACCTGGCATTTAGCAAAATCATAATCTTTAGCTACCAAGCGCATGCACAATTTGGACCTAAAATTTTCTCATCATCATTGCTAATCATTTGTGACTGTGCCTGCCAAAAGACAGATTTCAAGGGAGAACCACAGAGCACTCATATTGCATATCTCGTCAATTCATAATTGATCCTTCCAATTATGATAGCAGTTCGTCTTTCCTGTGGCATTGTGGCCACCTTGAACAAGAACATGCTACAAAAGTTTCAGCCCCCCAGTCACATCATCAACAACTTCAACTGGTCCTGCAAAAAGTTGCATGAGAGTATGTCAACACTTGGCTGCGGCTCGAGGACAAGATGTTGAAATTTCTTATCAGCGTGACATCCCAAGGGAAATCAGGGACTTCCAACATTCTGTTCAAAAAGCAAGCAGACCACATGTGACTGGAAGGAAAATCTTACCAAGAATAGCCATCACGGTCCTTGAATCTGCATTGAAAAGAACAAAACATCCAGAAAAGAGTGTAAATCATCAGTTGGAACCAAGTCATCGAAGCAGGATTTGTACAATGTGTAGTAGGAAAAAGAAAGAACGATTAGGCTTTATGATTGACTTCTTTGCAATTGCCAGTAGTGGTAATGTTCAACCCATGAAAGACTATAACAATGAGCCTTTTAAAAAACCATCTATAGGCCCCTATAGCAGGTTCATAACATGGCCTTTAGGCAAACCCCTAAACTCCAATAGATTGACCATAAAGCTTAGATCCAATCACCAAAAGAAAGAATCACCAGAGACACAAGCAGGATTGGGCAAACCACCACAGCAAAACTCATCAAAATTGATATATTTCTTAAAGTAGTTCAAGTTATTAAGCTTTCTTCCTGGAGTGACTACCACAGACCCATCAGAACTACAATTGACTTCAAATTGCTGGCTCTCGCATCATTAGCCTTTGTCATTTCACTGATCAAATTTTGATCCTCCATCCTCAATCTCCTTTCATCATGCTCATGCTGCCCTCACACAAGGGCTACTTCAAGGTCCAACACCCATTCTCCTATCTGAGGTACTACTCAATGTATCTGGATGAACCAATTACAGAAACTTGCTTCCATCAGTCACAACATAACATTCCTCCCAGTAATTCTTAACACTGCAGAAGAAATTTCCAAACTAATATCACCTGCTTGATAGCAGGGTATTACCCTAACTTATTTTAAAATTCCACAAAATTAATCCCATATAAAAATAAAAAATACAGTAAATATCATTTAAGAAATTACATCGACAGGGTATTATTCCACATTGTCATGACAACAGAACTGTAAAACCATACAAGTCAAGAAATTTGACTGATCAACTCACTTGGTGCAATTTGTGTCCTCCCTGCATCAATGGTAATATGGGTTGGTAATTTAAGTATTTTCGCCCTTTCCTGTCAGTATAATACAAGAGTAATCTAATTACAGCATGTGGGCAGATCGGGGGAGGGGATTGCAGCCATATGGCCAACCAGAAACATCCAACAAAGAAATTCTCCCAGAGCTGCTTATTGACGACAAATGCACAACAAACTAGAAACTTCTTATTGTGAGAAATCTATTACTCTAATTCCAAAGTTTTTTCAGCCAGTGAGCTGTGCTAGTAGAGCATAATACAGGTAATATCGACATGAGAATTTCTGAACCCAATCACTAGTTTGATCTTTGTGGTGAGCCTCTTCAATATTCAGGGAAAGAGAAGAAGTGCAGCTAGCTGCAGCTTTTTGCTTTCGCCATATACTAGTATAACTAACTCAAATTCTTTTCACATTCTACGGAAATAATAAACAAGCATGCACACAAGAATAATAAGTGCGGATAGAGTAAATATAGTCTGCACTAACTTGCAAAGCAAGCATATCTTCCTCACTCTCAATTTTGACAACCACCTTAGGCTGCGCACACATCTCCCACCTGCAAGTTTGGCAATATATCTTGATAACTTAGAGGATGACTGCTCTAATCAAATGATCACAGAAATAATAAGTTACTCAGAGGAAACAGCACCTGTCTAAAGCTTTTGGTGCACGTTGAAGGAGCTTCTTATAGAGACCCAAAGTTGCATGACTGTCAATGAACACAAAAGAATCACAGTACAGAGAAGACGGTGTGCCACGTCACATTAAGTAAGGCTTAGCAGTCTACCCAAGTAAATCAGTCACTCTTCAGGAAGCCTAGGAAACAAGTAATTACACAGAAAGCTCTGCAAAATCTCCACGTGAAGTCCAACTGCTTATGACAAAGCCAAAAAGGTGGATGCTGGCCAGTTTTTACATACCTACACTGAGCAGCAATCTTCCCTTTTCCCATCTTTAGATCATTCCTCACAACCAAAACCTGGAGATAGACAGAAGGCAGACATGTTCATATATTATCTTGTACAAGCAAAAATCTTCAACTTTCTCTGCAAATGCAAAGGAGGGAGACAGAGAGAGAAGTAATACCATTTTAAAATCTTCTAAGATTTCGGCCAAATTTTCAATCTCTAGAGGCCCTTTTGACCTTTTCTTCTTGATCTCAGTAGCAGCAGATAAGGCTTTGGATGCTCTAGCAGGGATCAAGATGCGAGAAGGATGGTATGCACCAATACAGAATCCCAGAGCAAGGCATCCCGCCCCAACTATAATGGCACTCAGCCATGTCAAATCCATCGCGTGAGACTCCAAAGTGCAGGCCTTCTGTGCTATACTCAAGTTCCAATCAAAAGAGAAACCAAAAAGGCAAATCGAAATCCTCAGAAACAATATTGTGAACGAGAATAACTATGCAATCCCAAATTTGAAGAGGAATAGATGACTACTGAAAGCGCCACTTCAAGCTAATTACACATATACGTGATTGGCTACAAGATTCTCGGGCATTGAACTCTTCCGATAGGAAAAGAAAACGACGACATTCGGTAACTAGGCTTCAAACCGCGAATCTGGATATGACTAAAGCTACGCGAATGTAATAAAGCCCCGATTTTTGGAATCTCGAGGAAAGGAGCGGTTGATTGTTAAAGACGAATTCAACAAACAAGTGCACACATGGGAAGCAGCGTGCGTAATCGTTGGCAGAAGGCCAGTGGAGCGGGAGGAGAGCTTTTAAGTGACGGCGAATGGACAGTCGAAGTGATGAGCAAAGTCCATCCACGAGATTGATTAAAGCTATGAGGGGAGGAGAGCGGCACCTGGGGTCGACAAGGAACCCTAGACCAGAAGGGCGCGAACCAGAGAAGACACCTGGACTCCCACTGACATCGAATGCCAAGGTCAAACCCTCGCTCGAAGATGGAAGTTACACTTTCACTCCAGGGAGAGCTCGAAAGCAGCGTTCTCTACTTGTCAGGGGGATGATGCGAGCAAATTGGAAACGCAGCAAGCATGGCTGAAGATCGGGTCGGCCCGGTTTCACATTTCGGGATTAGACGATGTGACATAAAGGCCGCAAACGAAATCGGCCTTTCTACGATTGTCGGCGAGCTCTGTCGGCCCCTCAACGAAAGTCGTCGGACGACTTATTAAGGCCGTTAGCCCTCAATTGTCGATCGTCGGTGGTCTCATTGGAATTTGGACCCAATAGCTTCGCCGTATTCTAGACCGTGATAGCAAACATTTTCATTTTGGCGACGATCAAATTTTGTTGATAATCTCACGAATTTATATATGTTCCACGAAGATGATTTTATACTTGGGACAATGCTGATGAATTCGACAGATCAAATGCATTTTAACGACTAGGAATGGTTCTACCGAGGTCACGTGATTGCTTCTCTTTGACATTTAAATATAGTGCACTCATAGTTATTATCAAATCACCTCAATGATATAATATTTTGATTGCGGCACTAATGTCAAATAGATGGGGCACATTGAATTGAACATATAAGAGCCCTAGTCCCCCCCTCCCCCGCCTCTTAGAATTACTTCAATAATTAATTTGTGCATCATTGACCTTAGATGACATGAAAAATTCCCTCGAGACATCAAAATCAAGATATTTGATTTCCTTTTTTTCCTATATTTGTTGGAACGAAGAAGGAGATCACTGGTTGAGATACAAATGGTGCATTCGGGAGAACTTTTGAGAAAAGTCTTTAAGGAAATGCAAAAGCCTTTGATCTAAAGGTTTTGATGAAATGCAAAAATTGTTTGATAAATTATAATTGAAAAGCGCCTTGAGAAGCAACTTTGGAGAAATGCCGTTTGGTAGACATATATTTGGAAAGTCCTTTAACGAGACCAATTTAACTTTAATTTTTATTTTTTTAAATTGAAAACAAAAATAATGACTTTTTTTTATATATTTTTGTATTGAGATGTACATATAAAAGAGATATATTAACAAATTCCATGAATTTTTTTTATATATTTGCATTGAGATGTATATATAAAATAGATATATTAACAAATTTAATGACTTTTTTTTATATATTTGCACCGAGATGTATATATAAAAGAAATATATTAACAAATTCAATGACTTTTTTTTATATTTTTGCACCGATATATATATATATATATATATATATATATAAGAGATATATTAACAAATTCAATGACTTTTTTTTATATTTTTGCATTGAGATGTATATATAAAAGAGATATATTAACAAATTCAATAACTTTATATATATATATATATATATATATATATATATATAAGATATATTAACAAATTCATAAGTTATAAAATACATCAAATTTTGAACTTTTTCTCAATTAAAAAGAAAGAGTAATTTCATTATAATAAACAAGATAATATATGCATCGAAGAAAGAAATAAGTTTTCATTGAAAATTACAAACATTCTTAAGTATTTACTAAACCCATTGTTATTTGATCAAGTAAATGCGCTATGTCAAAAGATAAATTGTCATTTGAAGTACCGGCCCCCTCATTTGTATTATTAAGGTCAATTGAATATTCATAATTGAAATCCAAATCTGCTCTTACAAAATGTCTATCATCGGCAGTGTTTCGTCGTATATAATTATGCAAAATCATTGTTGCTATGGCAATTTTTATTTGCTTTTCAAATGAAAAACTTGGCAAATGCTTTAGAATCTTCCACTTCTTCTTCAACACACCAAAAGCTCGCTCAATTTCCAATCACAACGAGGAATGGGCACAATTGAATACCTCTCAATAGCCTGTAGGGGCAGGACCTTGTTGAAATCCTAGCAAATAATATCTAACTTCTTTGTACAATCCAAAATAACCCGATTTGGATATCCAACATTTACTAAATAATATTTACCTGCACAAATATAATATAAATTTAATCAACATAAACCACATTAATACATATTAATGTACAAAAACCATTAATTAAAAACTTGGAGGAGGATGAGGAAATTGCACATCACGTCTCCCTAAAGCTTCAAAGAAAATACGAGTATTATGGGCTTGGCCCTCCCAACCAGCCTAAACATAAGTGAATTCTATATTAAAATTACATACCGCTAAGATATTTTGAGTTGATGTACATTTTCGACCAATAAAACAAATATAATCTTTTTGCAGGTATCACCGTTGGAATATGAGTGCTATTAATAGCTCTAATACAATCCTAAAACAAAAACGCAAATATTTTTGTATAATCAAAATTTGCTTTTAATTCCTTCTTCCTATTGTATAATCAAAACATATCTTAAAATATGGATAAAATCTTCGATTATTTTTTATCTTTTCTAGAACATCCCTAAATTGCTAATCAGCCGGTTGGATCAAATATTTTCCCATTTCACATACTTTATCTAATATTAAGCTAAAGTACTTATGGTTTCCTCATAAGATTGAAAGCACTATTGTGTTTCCTCATAACATTGATCTATACAATGTCCTAAAATATGAAGAAATATTCCAAGCATTTCTGTAACATCAATATTCCTAGTTCCTTCAAGATCATAACATGTTACTAAATCATGCATTAAATTATTAAATACAATTTTATTTATTCTAAACATTTGATAACACCTTATCGGATTAGCATTTTCATCCATCAACTCTCATAACCATGCATTTCTTGTATATGATGATGTCCTACAAGGTTTTTTGTCATTGTATATTGCTTGATAAGTGATTGCGGCTTGAGTAATTTTTGCCAATATTCGTCATCCCTTTTTCATGGATTTCTCTTTCAAGAGAGTCAAGTAACAAAACAGTAAGAAAAGTAATGGATAATCATTCATCAATGAAACAGTTATCATCCATAATATATATGCAAATTCCATCCAATCAAAAGAATCACAAACTAAAAACACAAGTCTCAAAAACATAATTAAAAAAAGATTTCACAATTAATGCAAATCACCAATCCAAAATAAGTTTTACATTACAATATAAATTAATATGAAAAGCTCAAACAAGGAACTAACATCCTAGCAGCCACTATTATACTCCTCCAACTTATATTTTAGCCACTCGACTTTCTCTTCATCTCCAACCAAGTTCATAAAAATTTGCCTATTGTCTTTCGTTTTAGAAAGATGAGAGAGTGCAAAGAAAAACAACTTTCTATATTCCTTAATCTCAGGAATGGCTTTCAATGTTTGCATAATTTCTTTGTAAGGGTCAAACTCCCTTGCAACCGATGTTGCATTGCTCCTACTTTCAACTGTTGAAAAAAGTTTGTCGATTTGTGATGCTTACTTAGCAAGTCCGGTCAATTTTCTCTCTCTTTCCTCAAGCTTCCTTCGTGGAACTTTAGACTGTTCTTTTATGGCTTTTACTTTGACTTAGTTGGGTATTCGTTTTACCTACATCACACTCTAAAGTATCATCAATAGATCCTACACAATCACCAATATCAGCTTGTGTAGCCTCAAGATCCTCAGTATTGCATAAATCTTGTACAGGATTCCAAGTAACACTTATAGTGGCAACCGTACCCTGAAACATTATGTCCAACAAAACTTCAATATGCAAATGTATGCATTTTGTTCGAAAGACTTTAAGCTTCTGATTAGCCTATTATAATAAGATATTTTCATGAGTTATATCATCAAAGTTGAACTTATAAAAAAAAATGTGGCAATTTTTTAAAAAGAGATAAACAACTGAATCTTTCTCTCCCACCATTCATCACTCGCATCAATGGTTTTCTTCCTTGAACCAATTGCTTCCATCTTTTCCATTCTTCATTTAGATTATCCCACTTACTCTTCATTTGATTTTTATCGTATTTTTTGCCCCTCGGCTCCTCAAACTTGGTAATTATAGCCGTCCATCCATCTCTTTTGTTGCTCACAGGACGATTGCCTTTTTCAATTTGTTCAATGCACAATCGACAAAACGTTTCTACATCATCTAGGCTCCAATATGCCTTTACTTTTGATGAACTTGCCATCTTCCAATAAAATAAACACGAACACATTTGAAAAATGAAAACAAATTAGATTAACTACGACCCAATTTCATATAGATGAATGAACACATATGTATATAGATAGAACTATGCATAGCACAGAAAATTCTAGCATATGAATTCCTTTATTTTGAAGCTATTTTGAGTAATGTAAAATCCAATATAATGACTTATCAACTCTTGCACTAATGAGACCGATCACCTTGAAGATTTACATAACTATGCTTCTTCCGCAAAAGTGGCTACAAGCATTTCAAGTTAGAAGACGCCCAATAAGCCCAACATCATATCCCAAATAAAAAACAGGGATACTCCCAAAAGGGCCAAACAATGGAGCCAAAAAGGTCAATCCCATCCTCATCTAATACTTGCTAAAAGGCCATTATAGCTTACATAAAAAAATATTTGCTAGACAATCTAAGATTTTACTTTGATACCAAACACCCTAGCACAATAAGCCAAGGAGATATATAGAGAGAGGTAGTGGCAGATAGAGTGAGAACTAAGAATAGAGAGGAAAAGATGAGCTGATCTTTCTGTTTCTTGTTTCTTTTTTCTTTAGGCTTTAGGGGGATTTTTCACTAGATGGTGAAAAGAGTTGAGAGCGAAAAACTTAAAAGGAAATAAATTACTTTGGTTTCATTAATTTAATGGACATCGTCTAGGATAACAAACGCATAAAGAAATGTAGTAACAAATGCTAGCCTAACTCCAATCACTTTTTCAAAGCCAAGGGATTTAAAACTTCCATTGCCCAATGCTTCTTCTGTTACTGCTTAGGTCCCTTGCTCTATGGCTAAAATTCCAATGAATTTACTAAGGTCCCAGAGGGGAAAATGCCGAAGAAATCTTCCTTAGTGTATTTGTCACTACTTCGAGCAAAATTGAAGACAAAGCTAGGAAGTTATGCCCCTATTCCACTTTTGCTAAGCCCACTTCGTCATTTTCTCTCATCCGCTCCATTCATTAGCTCATTCGCCAAACTCCGAAGGAAGTAAAGGAATACGTCAAGTCCTCCAAGTTCGATCAACATCTTATTCTTGCCACTGAGAATGAATACTTAGTTATTCTCTCCAGATTCCTCCGGAATTTCCCAAACAGTGGATTTAGCAAGGATATTCTTATGTCCATTACGGAACTGTTCGCCTTGCTCTTACTTTTCATAGTCGCAAGGGCTTGCCTGTTGTGGCAAGAATTGCATTATTGGATAATGGGTTCCTAGAATACCAGCATGCTTACATTGGTACTGTCCATACCACTTTGAATGCTAGAATAGCCTTTATAACCCTATATCCAAACTTCAATATCGCTCTTTCAAACCCCCAACTACTACTTTAGAGTGTGATGTAAGTGAAACGAATGCCCAACCAAGTCAAAGCAAAAGTCATAAAAGAACGGTACAAAGTTCCACAAAGGAAAGCTCGAGGAAAGAGAGAAAGAATTGACCGAAAGTGCTAAGTTAACATCACAAATCGACAAACTTTGTTCAGCAGTTGAAAGTAGAAGCAATGCAACATCGATTATGAGGGAGTTTGACCCTTACAAAGAAATTATGTAAACATTGAAAGTCATTCTTAAGATTAAGGAAGATAGAAAGTTATTATTCTTTGCACTCTCTCATCTTTCTAAAAAAAAAAGACAATACGCAGATTTTTATGAACTTGGATAGAGATGAAAAGAAAGTCGAGTAGCTGAAATATAAGTTGGAGGAGCATAATAGTCGCCACTAAGATGTTAGTTACTTGTTTGAGCTTTTCATATTAATCTATGTTGTAATGTGAAACTTATTTTGGATTGGTGATTTACACTACTTGTGAACTCTTTTTTTAATTATGTTATTGAGACTTGTGTTTTTAGTTTATGTTCTTTTGATTAGATGGAGTTTGCATATATATTATGGATGATAATTTATTCATTGATGGATGATTACCCATCACTTTTCTTACTGTTTTGTTACTTTAAACAGATATTGACGACTCTCCTAAACAGAAATCCATGAAAAAGATGACGAGGAATATTGGCAACTTGTGGAAATTACTCAAGCCGCAATCGCTTATCAAGCAATATACAAGCAAAAAAACCTTGTATGACATCATCATATACAATAAATGCATGATTATGAGAGTTGATGGACGAAGATGCTAATCGATAATGTGTTATCAAATATTTAGAATTGATAAGATTGTATTTAATAATTTAATGCATGATTTAGTAACACGTTATAATCTTGAAAGAATTAGGAATATTGATGTTACAAAAATGCTTGGAATATTTCTTCATATTTTAGGACATGGTATAAGTAATAGGTTAACACAAGAGCGCTTTCAACGTTCGGGAAAACCATAAGCAAGTATTTTAGCTTAGTGTTAGATAAAATATGCGAAATGAGAAAAGATTTGATCCAACTAGCTTATTAGCAATTTAGGGATGTTCCAGAGAAGATAAAAAATAATCGAAGATTTTATCCATATTTTAAGGTATGTATTAATTATGCATTAGGAAGAATGAATTAAAAACAAATTTTGATTATACAATAATATTTGCGTTTTTGTTTTAGGATTGTATTGGAACTATTAATGGCACTCATATCCCAGCAGTGATACCGCAAAAAGATAAGATTCGTTTTATTGGTCGAAAAGGTACATCAACTCAAAATATCTTAGCAATGTGTAATTTTAATATGGAATTCACTTATGTTTGGGCTGGTTGGGAGGACCAAGCCCATAATACTCGTATTTTCTATAAAGCTTTAGGGATATGTGATGTGCAATTTTCTCATCCTCCTCGAGGTTTGTTAATTAATGGTTTTTGGACATTAATATGTATTAATGTGGTCTATGTTAATTAAGTTTTTATTATATTTGTGTAGGTAAATATTATTTAGTAGATGCTGGATATTCAAATCCAACGGGTTATTTGGGATCGTACAAAGAAGTTAAATATCATTTACCATAATTTCAATAAAGTCCTACCCCTACAAGCTATCGAGAGGTATTCAATCGTGGTTATTCCTCGTTGCGATTGGAAATTGAGCAAGCTTTTGGTGTGTTGAAGAAGAAGTGGAGGATTCTAAAGCATATGCTAAGTTTTTCATTTGAAAAGCGAGTAAAATTGTTATAGCAAAAATGACTTTGCATAATTATATACGATGAAATACCGCCAACGATAGACATTTTACAAGAGCAAATTTGGATCCCAACTATAGATATTCAGTTGACCTTGATAATACAAATGAGGGGGCCGGTACTTCAAATGACAATTTATCTTTTGACATAGCACGTTTACGTGATCAAATAGCAATGGGTTCAGTAAATACTTAAGGATGTTTGTAATTTTCAATGAAAACTTATTTTTTTGGTCGATGCATATGTAATCATGTTTATTATAATGAAATTACTCTTTCTATCTAATTGAGAAAAAGTCCACTTTGATGTATTTTTTAGCTTATGAATTTGTTAATATCTCTTTTATATATACATCTTAGTGCAAATACATAAAAAAAAAAAGTTATTGAATTTGTTAATATATTTTTTTGTATAAACATCTCGGTGCAAAAATATAAAACAGAAAAAAAAGTCATTGAATTTGTTAATATATCTATTCTATATATATATACATCTAAGTGCACAAATATATAAAATAAAAAAAAGTCATTGAATTTGTTCATATGTATCTTTTATATATACATGCAAAAATATATATATAAAAATCATTGAATTTGTTAATATATCTCTTTTATAAAAAAAAAAAGTCATTATTTTGTTTTCAATTTAAAAAAATAAAAATTAAAAACTTAAATTGGTCGCACTAAAAGACTTCCCAAATATGTGTTTATCAAAAACATTTCCTCAAAGTTGATTATCAAGGCACTTTTCAATTATAATTTACTAAACGGTCTTTACATTTCATCAAAACCCTTTAGACCAAAGGCTTTTGCATTTTCTTAAAACTTTTCCCAAAAGTTTTCCCAAACATACCCAAATAAGGTCAAAGCCAATATGCCAAATACTACAATACGGGAGATGAAAGATATAGCCAGCACTATCCAGCCTCTTTTGATTAAACCCTTCCGTTATAATAGTCTCTCTCCCATCTATATCTATAGGATTCTTTAACGAATCTTGAAATTTCGCTTGATTTTCATCTCCTAGTCCTCTCTCACTCTTTCTCAAAAAGTTTCTATTACTCGAGCATCGATATATATACTCATCAGGCATGGCATCAAAAGTATCATTCACGAAATCACCACACACTTAACAATCACAACTAGAAAAAGCATCATAAGAAGGAATCGAATCAAAAGAACCTGGATTTAGGGTGAGACGGGCAAGTAAGTTCTCAACAAAGAGGGAGGCGAACACGAGAGAGCCTAGCGACTTGATTCAGTGAAGAAAGTAAACACCAAGAGAGAGGTGAGCACTAGGAACTGATGAGCAAAGACAAAAGATAACCAAGCGATGACCAAATAGCCAATCAATAAAGAGCAGTGACACCAAAGGCACAGCGAAACCAAAGGCGAATTCGGAGGAGCGTAATGAGAAGATGGCTTTCGGGTTGTATGGGGGAGCTCGGTTTGATGACAATTCTTGATGCGTGCTCGTGGATTCGAGAGAGAAGAAGAAGACAAGAACTCTGGGAGGGTGGTCAAGAAGGGAAGAGGCGAAAGCAAGAGATTAGCGTGTGCAAATCATCTAGGTTTTCAACTAAAGGGTTAAACTCGGAATTTCATTAAGTTATGAGGGCAACAATGACAATTGAACAAAATTCATTAATGGCCAGCCCAGCTTACCAAGAATGTTGAAATGTCTTGAGCTTTCGGCCTTCAAAAGGTAGACTTTCTTTCAAAGGTGTTTACAAAAAAAATTGCCAAACACTCATTTTGAGCCCAAAGGGCTTTGGAGGCCTAAAGTGGCTTGGAAATGCCACATCCAAACGCAGCCAAAGTTGGTGCAGTTACATTTGATGCTGAAAAAAAAAGAGTACATCTAGGTAAACAATTATTTCAAATTAACAAAGGAAAAAAAAAACACCACAATAAAAGAGGCCTACTCTCGAAGCTCAGACCGATGAAATCAGTCCAATTTATGCTAAAGTAGTCTCTACTTTGGGAAGCGATTAATGGAATTCCATGCAATGAAATCAGTCCAATTTAAACGTCTCATAGAAGCGACAACACTATTTAAAAACAATTCACAAACATTAAACTGGATCACTCAGGAGAAGAACGCAATCCCAACGATAAAACTTCCTCTCTTTAAAAAATTGCAATTTTTGGCAAGACAAAGGATTAGTCAGGAAATTCAAATATAATAGATTGCAAATCGGCCATGTGGTTAGAGATGACAATAATCATCTTTAGACTTCTTCTCACCTTCAATCATCAAAACATAATCAGCTAGTTGGCGATGAGCGGTGGTCAAATATGATAATGATCGCATGATGGTCGCCATTATTGGATGATACAAAATTTGTTAAGTTATATTCCTTTTTTGTCCAATCTAAATTTATCTCACGCGGATAGGTTTGTCTAATCCAAAGGACATTTCGAAATACCAAAGAGGATAATTTTTTATCATATTTGAACTCAAATCTGAACTACCAAATAAGGTTTAAAATTACCGACAAAAAAAACAGGTTTAGAATTATCAATCAAAATGGTAACCGCTACTCTCGCTCTTTCTTTTTTTCTTAGCGTATCTAGATGTAGATATAAATTACCAAACATGCCCTTGTAATTATCATTCAAGTTGATAACAGCTAGACTCACTCTTTTTTTTTTAATATTCTCCAAACTTATCCCCTCAAACATTATTACCAAATAAAACCAAACTCTGCCTTTTTTACTCTATTCGTCCAGCCATCAAACGCATCCAAATAGGCTTGGGCAAGGGGGGGTGAGGTGCGCATGATCGGGATCCACGTGAATTGGATCAGTTACAGCTGACCCCCCCAGGAGCTCGTAGTCATGACTGGCATTTATGGTGGTAACTATCGCTCTCGCTCCTTTCCTCTTTCTCCAGTCCTCTCCGACCCCAATCGTGCCACTGGATGTTCAATAAAAGCAATTTTCACATCGTGTAGTCCTCTTTCCGAACCACCAAATAGCACCGAAATATGCACCTAGAAAGAGGATAGGATTAATGCTTGAACCGAAACCTTATGGACTTAGTCAATTATAATGTAAAACCCATAAAAATCAACAATCATGGCTACACGTGATTCACGGACCCTATCCCGTACGATACATTTTCCATCCACTAGTCAGAAGCAAGGCAATTCTATCCCAACCCTGAGTCCAAAGACCCAAGTACGTCCTTATTTTTGTGGGACCATTATATGGGACCCTCATGGAATCTACAAATACAATAATAATTGTGGCATTTATGAGTAAACACCACCCACATATGGTAATGATATTGTGTGATTATTTGGAATATTTTTTTTTTTTAGAGTTTGGTCATGTGCAACACATTGAATTGTTATAAATTGTATCTAGGTAGGTCCTTGTCTAACGACTGTGATTGCTGACTTTCTAGGTAAAGGGATTTCAACAAAGTGTGGCTTTTGACACACTTCTAAAATAATGAAGGAGTAAAAAATGGATCAAATCATACATTAAATAAAGGAGTTCTCGCCTTAATGACAATGTCAATTGCTTAAATAAAAAAGTCTGTAAAATCGCAATTCAAATCGATCGATGAGAATCAATTGAATTAATCATCAATGACAATCTCAAAAGGTCATCACTTTATATGATTACTGAAATTACTATTTGGAGCTCGATCCATGTAGAACAGGCCGGGTCATAACGAAGCACGGGATCGAGCGGGTTTAGATCGCGGCAAAAACCCGCGTAAAGCCAGGTTTTGTTCTCACTTTTCTAAGGCTCGACGCAATTGCGTGAGAGAGGGACAAAGAGGATGCACATCGGACGGTCGCTAACGAACGGAATCGGGGCCCCAACCACTTTGACTTTGACAAGTCCACAGCAGAAGAAAATCCCCGGCGTCGACGCTCACATTTCTCGCGAGAGCATAGATAATCAGGACCGTCGAGTCGGCGGAAGTCTGGATCGAAAGCGTTGATGAGCGGTCGGTGAATGTCCATGGTAAGGAAGCGCTGCCCGCTCGCACAGGAACTCTGCCTCTCGGTTTTAGTATCGTGTACTGTACACGGGCGAAACGAACGTATTAAAATAGAGCGACGGAGGGGGGGAGAGAGGAGAGAGGAGAGAGAGAGGAGTTTCAGGGAAGGAAAAGCGTCGTGGAAAAGAAGGGACTCGACTCGACCTCCCCACCTCCCCAGTCGGTCGCGCAGCTCCCCTTCGAATTGACCTGCCAATTCAGCTCCCTTCGTCCTCGAACTCGTTCTCTCGCAGGTAATAAAGCCTTTGACTTCGATCTGATCCCCTTTCCTCGATCGTCTCGGTTGCAGCTCTCCGGCAGTGTGGAGGCACGGCCGGGGTTGCTGAATTGGAGGGTACGATTTCGTTCTCTTCGCGCAGTGCTATGGTTTTGGCCCAATCAGGATCAGTAGGGTTTTCGATGCTTTGAGTCTGTCTCTGGCCCTGGTTTCGCTGTTCGAAAAATCGTTCCTTTTGACTTTTCCCCCTTCGTTTGGTTGCTGAACGGATCGAGCCAGCCGGCCAGCCTTTTTCTGGTTCGCGATTGCCCGCAAACATGAGCGATAATTTGATGGAGAAGGTGACTGCCCTCGGGGAGCGTCTCAAGATCGGTGGGGCTGAGGTCTCTCGGAAGATGAGTGCCGGCATGAGCTCCGTGAGCTTCAAGGTCAAGGAGCTCTTCCAAGGCCCCAACCAAGCCGACAAGTTTGTCGAAGAGGCCACCTCGGAAAATCTCGAGGAGCCTGACTGGGCCATGAATCTGGAAATTTGCGACATGATTAATCATGAGAGGATTACCAGCGTCGACTTGATTCGGGGCATAAAGAAGCGGATCATGATGAAGAGTCCCAGGATTCAGTTCTTGGCCTTGGTTTTGCTAGAAACTTGTGCCAAGAATTGCGAGAAAGCCTTCTCGGAGATTGCGGCTGAGAGGGTCCTTGATGAGATGGTGAAGCTTATTGATGATCCCCAGACTGTGGTTAACAATCGGAACAAAGCTTTGACCTTGATTGAAGCATGGGGAGAATCGACCAGCGAACTCCGGTATCTTCCTGTTTATGAGGAAACATACAAGGTATACGCCTCGTCTTTTTTGGAATATTTACTGCAGGCAGGCTAATGTCGATGGCTGATTACATTAGGAATTCTGCTAGTTTTCTGAGAATAACTAATTTTATTCGGCGAATCCTTGTTCTTCAGAAAGAGTAATAGCAAAAGAATGAATTAAAAGTTAAATGAGACTTTGTCGATCCTGATTACAATTTTTTTTTTTTTTATTTTCCATAAATTGCATTGTTTTGATATTGATTTCCTGGGTAATTGTAGATAGTATCATGATAATCCTATTATGTTCTTTAATCTGCAACACTTCACTCAGTTTGATTTCCTTACTCTGGGGTGGTGTTAATCTTCATGTTGTTTTCGGGTGACGTTGTGTCACAGTATGGTAGTTTTCATCTCATGACTTAATTTAAATCAGGCACAATTTACTTTGTACCAAGTCACTTGAGATGACTGAGAAGTTAAATTCATAACAAGTTGGGGATTGTTTTGTTCAGTCGAGGAAAGGATCTCGTGTAAATTGGAGACTGGATAAATTTAACAGCCTTTACAATGAGTCTTGTAATTCAGTTTAAGGAACCATTCCTGATAATTCTCTTCTTTAGTTAAGTGAGAGGATGGAGAAAGTCGAAGTATGCGGATGCTGTGGAATTTGTGTTGTGGTTAAGCAAAAGTTAATCTGTTTATTCTTTTATTGTGGATTCATATTACCCATGATTAAATAGGACGGGCTTGAATAAGTTATCTGACAGCATTTTGCCTAAGTGGCTGAGAGCTGGAGACAACTCTGCCTGTTTAGTTCAGTGTTTCTTCTCACTCTTTGCTCTTCTGTGTTGTTTCCTGTCCTTCAGCTTCATTGTTTCAGTCTGTGGAGCTGTATTTACTCAGATAACTCATGGAGGTTTAGCTTGCCAATCATTAGCATCCCTGGCCCATTTATTCTCCATTGTCTATTTTCACTTTACTTGTTGGCTTTGATCTGTTGCATTTGAGCTCTTCACGTGTCAAGGAAAAAAATTGTGGATTTGTTTACGTATCCCTATTGCTGTTGATGTGCATATCAGAGTCTGAAATCAAGGGGCATCCGTTTCCCCGGTCGTGACGATGAGAGTCTGGCACCTATCTTTACCCCTCCTCGGTCAGCCACAGCTCCAGAAGCAGATGTTAATTTTGCTCAACATGTGGAGTATGATGTCCCTGTCCAGATCTTTTCTGCAGAACAGACGAAGGAAGCATTTGATGTTGCAAGAAACAGCATAGAGCTTCTCATGACAGTTTTATCCTCTTCACCGGAACAAGATGCTTTGAAGGTACTATAGTTTTTCCTGGTTTCCTCTTTCTCATGAATGGGTTCAAACTTGGTAAAGAGTTTTTTAAGATCTTCATTTTCGTTGATTAAAGCAGATTTTGAATGACCATTTCACTGGCTTTCTCTTACATTGGCGAATTATTGTGTTAGAAGTCTCAAACTACATGCTGAATCTTTGTAAAAGTCCGCTTCACTGTTAAAGTTCTATGGCAAATTTTGTTGATGCAGGGGCATTTGGGATGCTTGTTGTTTTAGGCATCTTTAGTTCCAATTCACTAGTAAATTTTTATGGCAAACGTTGTTAATACGGGTTTGAATGCTTGTTGTGTTAGGCATTTTTAGTATGCTCATGCTTTTTTTTTTTAGAGGAGCAATAGTCTGCATTTAATGTTAATTTGGCTATGCTAAATTATGCGAGGTCGTATTTTATGGTGCACCAGTTGTTTATAGGAATAAATTGCACAAAAGATGAAACTCAGGGGACAGAAAACTGTACTTAAGCCTTATCACAATTTGATGTCACATTTTATATGTTATTCAAGAAATAGTAAACAATCAAAGGTCAGCTGGTCACTGAAACATAATCTTCTATAAGATAGAAGATATACCTGCCTCTAAAGTCTGAAGTTGTATTGTACCAAAATTAATATGCCGTGGCACTATGAAGTTTACTATTTTCCTTTTCTGCTGACGTGGAAATTTTGCTATTCCTTGACCTGCTAAGAAGTATTGGAGTTGATGAGCGATTCTTTCATCTTTCCTGGACCATAAACGTTTTTCTCATGCTTTTTGTCGCCAGCTGGGTTCATACTTGTTTTGATCATGAGCTGTCAATCTGCGATTGATCAAGTGCAGTCGGTCCACTTCTACAGTGATAAATATTTTTCTTGATAAGGCAAAAACTTCCAAATAAATTAACTTTTGAGAGTGTGAGTGTGATTAATCGATGAAGAGACAGAAGAGACAGGTAGGTAAGTACTGCTTTTGGCCACATGTGTTCGCCACCAGTTGCAGGTGTGGTGACGGTGGCACTGATGCTGGCGGCGGAATAGCCAATGTGCCCGATGTCTCTCCACCACGTGAATAACTATCTGTGCTATGAAACGAGCTATTTGTTGTGGATGATTAACTTGAAAATAATGCCATTCGTTAAGTGATCATCTGTGGTTGTGCAGACAAAAAACTTCCAAATTTATCCAATAAAATCTATCACATTGACTCATGAATTCATTTTAGAAAATGATTCTATCACCTTTTCTGATTTTTTGAGGATCTATTGTCATATTATTTGTTGATCCTTGCTCTCTGTTGTGCACCTCAAATTTCCTTCTATGTAATGTGACTTACGTTTCCCTGTTGGGTCACGTAGATGACAAAACTTTCTGACTGACTCTTGAGGAGTCATTTCTTTCATTTTAACTGGCAAAGTTCATTTTGTATCTACGATCTACACCTTCAATATGTGAAACATGAATTGGCATCACTTGATTTGTGTTTAGCCCAAATTCCAAAAGAAAGATTATGAATCCTGTTACTTGTTATTCAAGGTGGATATTTGCAAGGGAAGTGCTGTGTGGACGTTTCATGTAGCCTACTCAACTTGCGAAAATATGTGCCCTCATCTTGATTTTATCACATAACTCTATCTAGACCACCTGATGTCATCATTGTTGCACCTTGCAAATGAGGCTTTCACTTTCCAGATGGTGGTGCATCTTTAGAGAATATAGTTTTTTCAAGGAAGTTTTTGTTGTGTTGGCCATGCCTTCACACTTGTCTAGGGAAAATTCCATTGCAATGGCTTTCTTTTGTGATAAGCTTTTTGCATAAGTTGGACAGATCTTTGGTAAATCCCCATGAGGTTGTACACAAGTGAGTTATAAAGTGAGCCTCACTTTTCAATATGTTGGCAGGACGACTTGACAATCACGCTCGTACAACAGTGTCGTCGGTCACAATCTACTGTCCAGAGGATCATTGAGACTGCTGGAGATAATGAGGCTGTGCTTTTTGAGGCCTTGAATGTGAATGATGAGATCCAGAAAGTGCTCCTCAAGTATGAAGAGCTGCAGAAACCTGCATTTGCCGCAGCTGAACCTCAGCCTGCAATGATACCGGTTTCCGTTGAGCCTGAGGAGTCGCCTGCCCTTGCAAAAGAAGATGCCCTGATCAGAAAGCCGGCTGGATTTCGAGGCGGGGCCCATGGAGGGAGCAACGATGACATGATGGACGATCTTGATGAGATGATCTTTGGGAAGAAGACTGGCGGGTCATCAGAAGGAGGGCAAGACTCGAAGAAATCCCAATCGAAAAAGGATGACCTTATCACCTTTTGAGATGGTGTTAGGGTGATATTAGGCCTTTTGATTATTGTTCATATTTGTTTGTGTAGCTACGCTGGTGGGTGGGTGGGTGGGGGTGGGGGAGAGGAAGACCGAGTTTGCTTGGAACGGTTGTTACCTCTCGTATACAGAACGGTCGCATGTCTTTACAGTTGGATTACTTTTGCATGTTATTTTATGTGATGATTCATCTGTGTATCTGAGTACACAAAATGTTTGCCTTTAGATTTATGGACGATGCGAAGGTTGTTATGTTATGATATGGTTGAGAACGGGATCCATAAAATGAAACCTCGGGCAGATTTTCATTCCCCAAGTAGGGAGAAGCGACCGGCTGGCTTGCTTTTCCTGGCCAGTGACCGGCCAACATGCGTCGTTGCATGTCTGAATAATCTTGATCTTCCAAATAAACGCCGCGGAACTCGGTCGCAGTCTGAGATGCGGCAACGGAAAGAGTTTTATATGGTCGCAAGGGACGTCGAATGCGCGATCCACCGTAAGTTTAGAACATTTTGATTCTCTCTAGTCAGGTCACTTTCTAGATCTCGCTTGTATATATACCTAAAAGTGAACCAAAATAATAAATAAAGAAAAAAGAAAAATTCAGGCTGCATATGCACATTTCCCTAATTCTACTTAAGACAGGGATCTTCTTCTGTTCTTTCACCCAGCAATACGTGCAATTAAAATGTAATTGGAAAATTTTGGTCCAAATAGTAAATTGCAGAATTTAGGGGTCAAAGTATTAAAAGTAAGGGAAAATATTCGGTTCAAAGGAACAAAACCGGTTCAGAGTTTTGTGAAGTTGGGACGAACCGCCATTGGCATCGTGCGCGCAGTCGCGGTCGTCATCTCATACCAAAAACCCTACAAAACCCTCCTCTCTCTCCCTCTCTGTTTCTCTCTCTCTTCCTCAGGAGAAGAAGAAGAAGAAGAAGAAGAAGAAGAAGAAGGAGAATGGGAGGGTGAGCATCGAGCTGCTTGCGCTTCCTTGCCCCTCAAGTCAAATACACAGCCCATGCCTCCCTCTCTTATAGGCTTCCCCTCTTCACTCCGGCGGCCATAAACCCGTCCCTTCTTCCCCCCCTCCTCTCAGACGGGATTGTTTCTTAGCTCGTCGCAAGAATGGCGAAGGCACGCGCAATTGGGCTAGTCTCAGCCCTAGCCGCCTCTGCTTCCGCCACCGCTAGCGTCGCCTACGCCGACGGCCCTTTCAGCTTCAACCCTTTCTCCACTTCCCCTGCCGGAGCTCCCCCTCCTGCTGCTCCTGCTGCTCCCACCTCTGCCGGTAAACAGCCTCCGCCCTCTGAAGTGGGATCGACGGCGCCCAGTGAGCCCCCGTTAGGGTTAGGAATGATCAGCCGAGGACGTCATCCGCCGGCTTTGATCCCGAGGCGCTCGAGCGAGGTGCCAAGGCTCTCAGGGAGATCAATAGCTCTGCTAATGCTAAAAAGGTTGGACCTTTGCTGGCTGGCTTTGTTGTATTGGGAAACTTCCCTGCTTTATAGTTTCTCTGCCGCGTGCTGCTGTGATGGATTCTTTAAATATTCAAATGAGCACATGACTTTTGAGAGGATGCTATTTGGATAGAGAGAGCATGTTTCGATTTTTGGGTCACATTGGTTCTTTGCGTCGGACTCTTTGTGGGTATTCTGATGGGTGGCTTTGCTTCTGTGACGTAGGCATTTGAATTAATGAAGAAGCAAGAGGAAACGAGGCAGACTGAGTGGTCTTCAAAGACTGCTGAGTTTAAGGCAATACAAGCTCAAGCTGAAACCGTAAGCGAGTTTCCTGATTCCATTTATTTCATGACAATATATATAGTCTGTGGTTCTTCTCATTTGAGTAAAATCTGGAGTATGAAATGAACAAGCTGTCGCGTTTAAGTAGTATGCATTTTTTCAGTGCTTATAGAAAGCCCTAAATTAAAGGATTTCTTTTTTCTGGATTTCGGTCCTTATCTCAACAGTTTTTAATAAGTAGGTGAGAAGATTGTCTGCTGCTTTTCAATGAGCGTATCAATAACTGATTTTTTGGGCAGCAATCATCTTTGTTTTGTGCTTCAGAATTCTTCCGACTGGAAAATATCCATTGTTTCTTCAAGCGATATCTTTCCTGTTTCATTTGCAGGAGAGACAAAGGGTAGTGTATGATGAGCAGAAAAAGTTAGCACAATTTCAAGCACAAACAAAGTCTCAAATGGCCCGCTATGAGGACGAACTGGCAAGGAAGAGAATGCAGGCAAGTGAAGGGGTTCTTGATGGTATTGTTGGAATAATTGTTACACGGAGTTTTGAGTGTTGATTCCAATTACAGGCTGAAAATGAGTACCATAGAGCTAGGAATCAGGAGCTTGTGAAGCTACAAGAAGAATCATCAATTAGGCAGGAGCAAGCTCGACGAGCAACGGAAGAGCAGATTCAGGCACAACGACGCCAAACAGAGAGGGAAAAGGCTGAAATCGAGAGGGAAACAATCAGAGTGAGGGCCATGGCCGAAGCAGAAGGTAGAGCTCATGAGGCAAAGTTAGCTGAGGAGGTTAACAGACGCATACTAGTAGATCGTGCCAATGCAGAAAGAGAGAAATGGGTTGCTGCTATAAATGCAACTTTTGACCATATTGGAGGTATGCATCAATGACTTGCCCCAAGTGTCAATTGGAATATGTCCATTTGTTTCAATACTGTCAAAGTTGCTGTTCTGCTTTCCGTATTTATATGGGGCAACATGGCTATCAAACCTGCGACTTTTATCACTGCTTTTCTTTGCTTATCCATCCTGTGTTACACCTATGATTCTTGTTTCTTGGGAAGTCTAGATTATTGGTGGCAACTTTTTCTTCCGTAGGTGGTTTGCGGGCCATTTTGACAGATCAAAATAAGTTGGTAGTAGCAGTTGGGGGAGTCACAGCTCTTGCAGCAGGGATCTATACAACAAGGTGCATAAAGAATATCTCCCTGGCCTTTTCTCTTCTTCTTTATAGGATATGGTCATTACTTCTGTTCTTGGCTGGACCATGAAGTTTCTATCCAATCTGCTGGTCTACAGGCTTAAATCAATTATGCACTTTCTTCATCATAGATAATTTGTACATTTGTAGTCAGAAAAGAGCTTCTTTACTGTCTTGTCAGGATATCCTCTACCTTTTGCTGCTTTAAATTTGCAAGATATCTTAACAGAAGTTTGATTTATGTTTCGAACTAAGTTGTAAGGAGAATATGATTTAATCATAAATGCAATACTGTACTGTGCATGACATTAGTCCTGCTTTACTGGTGTCTGGATAATGAAAATGCCTCACTCATCCATAAAAACAGTGAATGAGTTTGAGATACTAATGCTATACGCTGCGCTTCATGTGCATCATTCTTATGTGGTTTCTCTCTTCTTCTTTTGATTAAAAATCAGAGAAGGTGCAAGGGTTATATGGAGTTACGTGGATAGAATTTTGGGACAGCCATCACTAATCAGAGAATCCTCTCGAGGGAAGTACCCATGGTCGGGTGTGATTACTCGAAACATGAGCAGTCTGGCTCGTAAATCTGATAAAGGATCCTCATCAAATAAAGGGAAGGGTTTTGGCGATGTGATTCTGAACTCTTCACTTGACAAAAGAATTGGGCAGCTTGCCAGTGCTACTGCCAATACAAAATCCCATCAGGCCCCATTTCGCAACATGCTCTTTTATGGCCCTCCAGGAACTGGAAAAACAATGGCTGCCAGAGAATTGGCCCAGAAATCTGTATGAGATCTTCCACTTTAATTTAGTTGGTTGTGCTCTTTAATTACCAGGTTTAGTCAGTTGCCAAGGCATATGTACTTTTGTTTGCACACTGCTGACACATTGAATTGAACTGCACTTGGAATTTTACCTTGACACTTGCAGATATGCTCCGTAGCACTTCGTTTAACTGGCTTTATTTTCTAGCAGAGAGCTGTGTGATTAGTAAAGTTAAAGTTGGAAATGATGTTTGTTTACCATCATTAGGAAAGTTTTTCTAATTCCTTACTTTCATTGTCGTCTCACATTATACTAGTCATTGCCTACTTCTGCTCTCTGATGATTTTTGAATTTGTCCCAGGGATTGGATTATGCCTTGATGACTGGTGGAGATGTTGCTCCATTGGGACCCCAGGCTGTGACAAAGATACATCAGTTGTTTGATTGGGCCAAGAAATCTAAGAGGGGCCTACTGCTTTTCATCGATGAAGCAGATGCATTTTTGTGCGAGTAAGTGACGGCTACTGATGACTTAACTGCCTATAAATGTCTTCCACTGAGAACATGTTAAGTTTAATTAATTTTGAAATTAGCATTTACGCCATCATCGAATAGTCAGATGTTGCCATAGTTGCAGTTGACTTTTGCCTTCTGTCTCTGTGGTTATATTTTGTATGGGGTGACTTAATGCTTTATGTCCTTTAGTATTCTCTGGAGCTTGGCAATTTGATTGAGGTCAATTTGTTGACAAGGGGTAATCGCACATTAGTGAGATGTGATTTTCGGGTTCACGACATTACTTGGCTAGATCTTATGAGCATTCAAATTGCAGTTAGCATTTTTTCCCCGATCAGTCAGGATCTAGGACCTACATTTCTTTAGGTTTGGTAGTATATTCTCTCTCGTTTTACTGAAGAATACTGGAAATTTGGATTCGTCTTTGTTGATTGGTGTTTGTATTAGTGGACCTCATTTTTGGTGGTATAAATTCTTTTTATACATTGTTTGCTAGTGCCTTTCACGAGCGTAGCTATGCCTTCTTCTTTTTTTCCAAACTCAACCTATGCAATATTTACTCCTGCACCTTGAAGTATTCGCTCATGCCAAGAATCTGACATTTATTTGTCATGTCATTGTGTATGATGCAAACTTAAGTGATGTTCTCAAAATTATAATTGCAGGAGGAATAAAACTTACATGAGTGAAGCACAAAGAAGTGCACTCAATGCAATGCTATTTCAAACAGGCGATCAGTCCAAGGACATTGTTCTTGTTCTTGCCACAAACCGTCCCGGCGATCTTGATTCAGCTGTAGCAGACCGGATTGATGAAGTCCTTGAATTCCCTCTACCAGGGGAGGAGGAACGGTTTAAGCTTCTAAAGCTATATCTGGATAAGTATATTGCTCAAGCTGGGTCGAGAAAATCTGGATGGTTTAAGAATTTGTTCAAGAAAGAACAGCAGAAGATAGAGATTAAAGGATTGACTGATGATGTGATAAGGGAAGCTGCAGCTAAAATGGAAGGATTTTCAGGTAGAGAAATAGCCAAGTTAATGGCTAGTGTCCAAGCTGCTGTTTATGGGAGCGAGCAATGTGTGCTTGACCCTGCCTTGTTCCGAGAAGTAGTGGATTATAAGGTAGCAGAACATCAACAGAGAAAGAAGCTAGCTGGTGAAGAGATGAATGGCGCATGATCCGCTTTGTCAAGTTTCAGGCCGGCAGTAACAGAGCTGCTGTCTAGACGAGAGTTGATTAGCACCATTCTGTGCTCTGACCAATTCGAGTGGTTTCAATTCGAGTGGTTTTTGGGTCACTGCGAAAACTCAGGGATGGGTGCCGTTCAGTTAGTTTGGTACATGGCTAATTTATGAGGAGCCCTACTTTTTGTAATTCTTTAAGGGGCTGAGATGTCGTCATTCATTTTTCCTCTCGTAAGTAGGGGAGTTTTGATATGGATATTAGTGTTTAGTGGTTTGGCACTCATTTATTTTGGCCATTGTTATTGCATCTGTCTTCATCTTTTTTGCCCCATGATGGAGGTGGTCCTCCTGTTGTATCTGAAGACTACTGATTTAATAAGAAAATAGCAAGACGATTCCGTTCAAAATGCAATTACAAAGTTGATCCCCGGGGGGTTAAACCTTATTGTCAATACAAATGCACTAGTTCGCCCCAAAAAGGGCATGTCATCCAAAGACCAATACCAGACATCCATCCAGGGACGTCGTTTTGGCTATCAAAAAACAAGAAAAGGAAGGGTTGCTAATGATGATGCTCCTGAATGTAGCGCAGACCACAATACTTGCAGACAGCAGGCTCATCCAAGTCAAGGCAGATAAACTCAATTGGGTGCCCCAGCGCAGGATTGCTGTCTGTGAAGGGAGAACAAACAAATCATGGATTTAGATGAATTGACTTCACATCATATGACTAACAACAAATAGGAAAGGCACTGTCCATGGCTAACCTCCTTCGCAAGCAACTATCCTGCCTTCGACTTTGATGGGAGGGACCTCATTGATCAACTCCATTGGAGATTTCTTGCTAGTATCCTAAGAGAAAGCAAACTTCAAGATGACCACAGAGTTCCACCACAAAAGTTTCTCTATAGTTTAGCAATGCAGTATCAACGCTGCAGCAAGGAACATGGGTGGGAGAAAAATGCGAGTCCATACACGTGTTTAAAAAACTAAAAACTTACATGTAGAAAGAAAGCCAAATGATAATATGAAAACGGGATGTACACAAGGTCATTGGGGAATGGGGAGCTCAAACAGAGGTAGGTAACTTTTCTATCGTCCCACTTAACTACATCTTAACACCAGATTGCTTCACACCTCCATCGTCAGTCAGGCCTCATTTGCCCTCATAACAAGGTAATGGTCAAAGAAGACCAATGCCCTGTTAAGAATGATGAGGAATCCTATCCTCTTGCAGTAACCAGAAATATCAGAACCAAAGGAAAAACAGACTCCATTCTAATGAACCGCCACCACAATAACTAGGAAGGAGTTCGATATGAATCTCCCAGACATTCTGGTTCTGCAAAATTCCTTCAAAATTATTTAGTGTTTGAAGAAACTACCAGGATATTTAGATTAAATATTCCCAGGTCAAATCTTAACCACCCTTCATCTAAGACAGAAAGGCGTAACCAAGCCAGCTCCAGCGAGGCAGAGGTTAGCACATTCCTGGAAAGCAAAGTTCAAGGTTAAAAGAATGGGCATATTAAATTGGCTGCACGTCTTTAGACTGATCATTAGGTTCAGAACCTGCAAAAGAACTCTCTCTAATGCATCCGGGCAGAATTTAACAATTCTAGCCTCTAATCTATGTGGTAGCTAACCAGCCTCCCTCTTCTCTTGCTCTTCAGTTTCTGAAGTCTGATATGTTATGAAGAAGGTGGTCCCTAATGAGGGACGACAGACTGACCACATAAATATGCATTACCAAGCACTATCTCATGCTTCATAGGATGAATTATTCAGCTTACTCTAAAGAGCATCATGCTCATTTTATGTCATGTAAAGAACCAGAAAGTCGAGCTAAGGCATGACGAGGAAATTCTCCAAAACGAGCCTCGGTAGTATTATTACCCAGGCCGGGAGATAACTCTGCTCATGTCATTCCAATGGCAAATGCCCCAATCGACCCAATCTTCTGAAGATTGAAGACAATAACACTAAACAAAAATGATAAACTACTAAGAAACAAAAGCTCGTATCAGATTCTAAATGCAAAGTAGAAGATTTAGACCACCCAGGGTTCCTATCGGAAGTGTGCCAAGCTGAAATTTTTATCGGTTTTGTGAAAGCCACGTATGGCATCCGAATGCTAAGACCGACAGGTGCTAATCCTCCTCCTTGGGACACTAATTTTTTTTTCCGGTACTTTTTTTTTTCCTGTGTACGCAACCAATATATCGAACAAATCCCAAGTAGAATAACCCACCCTTCGCTAAATAAACCCTAATTACTGCAAGAGAAAGGAGTTATGTCGGTCACCACATCGTAAACATAGCGGCAGTTCATACAAAATAATGAAACAGGAGCAGAAAGAAGCTGGAAAAGCAATACACAGAAACGACCAATGGAAAAATGAGGAAGGAGGAGGAGGAGGAGGAGGACCTGCATCCATTTGGCAGTGTGCTCGCTGATGAGAGGAAATTTGGAGGAGGGCTGGGCAACTTCGCTACTGAAGCTTCTGCCGACAGCGGCGGAGGCCAATCTCGACGATCTGATCACCGCTCGACACAGATGCGACGCCATCGATCGATTCGATTCCCTTTCTCGAGACCGACGCTGGATAGATTCTTGCGCTCCAGAAGAACGAAGGCAACACCCGCGAGAGAGAGAGAAAGAGGAGGAGCGAATGACTAGAGGAAAAAAGGCATTTGTTTGGATTTTGGAGAATGCACGGTTGGGCCGTGGAGACGATACGGGCCCGTTCATAGATGGAATACACATCTGATCCTTCAGAGAGCCCAACAACGTAATATGGTATGGGCCCTATTGGGTCGGCAAGTGGACAAGCAGCTAAACCCTCCATAGCACACTGCTTAACAATTTCTTCTGAGTCGAAGTCGATCAGTTCGACGATCCCTCTCTCCCCGAATTGGAAGGAAGGAATGGATCACCACTTTCCTACATTGCTTTACTGGTCTCAGCGCATGCTTAATCACGTATATGGGAACGCGTGTGCGCGTTTGTGAAAGAGATGCGTAGTACAGTATGTGGGTAATATCGGTTTTGTCAAAAAGGGGTCGATTGCCATGTCTTTCTTCTATACATTGAATGGAATTTACATGGAGGGTAGGAAGAGTGAGAGGAACATCTCCTCAGCACAAGAGAAGCAAAGCTCATCATCATCATCATCATCATCATCCATGGAGTATCATTCGGTGCCCAATCCAATTCAGATCACCTCTTCGCCATTTAATAGGATAGCAGGAGCATTGCCATTGCTCTTGGACACTCGTTGCTCATCCTCTCCTAGTCAAGATTCCGCCTCAAAGTGTTTTGAGTTCACTAGCCACTTCTCAGGCGACGGACGATGAATGGACGGTCAGAATATCCTAAATACAACGCGATCATGGCGGATTGCTGCCATCATTAGGCATGTCGCCAAATATACGCTCTCTCTCTCGCTACTATAGAATCTCTGTGTCCTCTCTCATACTTTCGACTGCGACCCGCCTTTAAGGTCTTCCAAGAATGCGATCCCCTTGCTTTTCATGGTGTTCAAGGCAGCTTCCGCTTTTTCCATCATTCCTGCAGACCGATAACAATGAACAGCTGCACTCCACATAAACCTGTCCGATCCGACATGCTCCCGCATCTTTTCAAAAAGAGCGATTGCTTTTTCGACACACCCACAGTCCAAATAACCCCTTAACATGGTGCGATGACACGCAAGATCAGGGCTCAAACCAGTATTCTCCAGCATTTCTTCGTACACTCTTCCGGCTTCTCCAATCAGACCTGCCTTTGCAAACGCAGACACCAAATGGTTGTAATGAGCGCAAGAGGGGGAAATCCCTTCTCGCTGCATAGACTTTAGGGTTTCCTCTGCTTCAATGAACTTCGCACCACCTGCATAGGCTCGAATAACAGACAGGTACGTGAAAGAATCCGGTAAAACACAATCTCTCCGCATGGCCTGGAAGTGTTCCTGTGCTTCTTCATTCCATCCAGCAGATGCACATGAGTTTATTAAGGCATTGTAGCTAGCCTGCATTATGTAATGACATGCCTGAGATACTTGTAAAGAAACAAAGTATATCGTACAGTAATGAAGATCAGCTGCTTCACATAAATTGAGCTGGCTTTTAAATGTTCAGCACATTAATCATCTTACTTAATCATCTTACTCAGTTCAAAGAAAGAATCTGGACAGAATAGGAGGAATATCTCGATGCATTTGGAGCCAGGGATTCAAGAAGAAGTCCTCTCATGATTTAATGGAGATAATCCCCGAAACAATCTACTTCGATGACTACTAAGTGTTAAAATCTCCTTTAATAAGAATAAATAGCATACGCACCTTTCCTGGTTTAATACCTTTTCCTTCATTTTGGCAAATAGAAGGGAAGCTTCTTGTCTTTCACCTGTAACATAAGATGATACACTGTACTTAAAGAACTTAATTTTCTTTCCATTTTTAACAAAGAAGAATCAGCAGATACTGCTCCCAACAAATGGGCCAAGAAAAGTAATTGTTTAGCAAAAAATATGCAGAGACTAGACAGAATGACATGCTTCCCCAGTTAATTAATTTTGCAAAACCATTGGATTTGTCTATAATGAAAACATATTTTTTTGAGCAGCTAACAAGCTCTTAAGCTTTTCCAAATTCACAATTCCATCCATTGGAGTTGTGTAGCTTAATGGCAACACACTTTTTGGAACTATTCAAGTACTAGTGGTCTGAAAAACAGGGCCCAGATCCGTACCAGCCTTGCAGTAAAAGCCAATCAGATTCATATATGCCTTCTCATCCAGAGGCAAAGCCAAGCCGTGTGCTGTGCCAAACATTTCTGCAGCCTTATTCAACTTGCCACCTCGTCCATAAACACTGCAACAATCATAACAGTTATTAACCACAACAGAATCTAGCATTTCTTAAATAGTTAAGGGAGAAGTGCACTAAAAGTCCTAAAACTTGTCATGAAAGTGTAATTGAGTCCTAAAACTTTCAAAAAGTACAATAAAGTCCTAAAACTTGTCATGAAAGTGCAATCGAGTCTTAAAACATTCAAAAAGTGCAATCGAGTCCTAAAACTTATCACGAAAGTGCAATTGAGTCCTAAAAATTTTAAAAAAAAAAATTCAATTGAAGGACTTGATTTGACCAATTTGACAAATTTTAGGACTTAATTGCATTTTTTAAAATTTTAGGACTTTATTACACTTCTGTAACAAATTTTAGGACTAAAGTGCACTTTTTGAAAGTTTTAGGACTAAATTGAACTTTCATGACAACTTTTAGGACTTCCGATACACTTATCCCAATAGTTAATTAGCAAAAGAATCACCCATCTTCAAGCCCTACCTGATCATGGTGTTAAAAGTTCGAATTGATGGAGCAACCCCAATAGAAAGCATTTGCTCATATATTCTTTCTGCAAAGTGCAGTTTTCCTGCCAAAAAAGTCTTCAGTTAACACCTAATAGTTTAACTGTGAGCCTTTCTCTGCGTACATCTCAGAAGACAGTACCAGCTTCCAGCATTGCCTTGATAAATGTATTGAACACCACAGTATCAAGTTTCGAACTCTCCTGCAAACTCTTCCGAACTATATCCTCCGCTTCTTGGTGTTTTCCTGCAAATAACTCTCTCATACTCATCAACAGTGGAGCAAACAGCACACTAAAAGAAAGCACTCAGCACAAACAGCCTAATATCTTATAATATTGTAATTGAAGAAGCCCTACAAGCAATTTCAATATTTCCCACTAAGTCCATATAGCTCATCAAAGTCAGGAGTTATGTCGGTTAATTCCTACTTATCAATCCATATAGAATCCATATTCTGCCCTTAGTTTACCCTTGAGAACAATGACATGGTAAGACAACTTCACAGAAAAACATACCGCTATTAGTCAAAGCATTCACGATGATGCTGATTGTAACAGGACCAAGATCGTGGCCTTTCTCAGTTGCTTTTCTGTATAGTGAATATGCATCCTCTGGTCTACCAGATTTGGCATATGCATCAACCATACACTTAGATACTAGCTTCCCAGACAAAGGAGAATCCGCCCTCAAAAATATAGCTTCAGCCTTGTCCAGCTTTTCTCCTTTTGCATACCAGCTAATCAAAGAAGCAATTGCTTCTTCCTCCACTCTACAACCAAGCCTTATCAAGTGACTGTTTAGGGCTTCTGCTTTAGAAATGTCACCTGCATTGGACATCCGGAAAGGCAAACTCAGTTTAAGTAAGCAACCACAAACCAAAATAGTCCAACCTCAACAGTCACAAGATAAAGAAGAATACTGTCCCATCCAACAGCAAATCGCCATTCTCAGGTCGGAGGGACACAAACTAGGAGGCACCGTGCGTACCATTGTTTTATATGCAAGGTTTTGCATACATTTGATTGCCTTGACTTGTAAGAAAGCAACACCAGTGAAGATCCTAAATGATAGCTAGGCTAAGAAACAATGATGTGCTACTCAAACCAACTGAACTGTATTAATATCAGCACATGTAAGCTATCTAGCTAGCTTCAAGGATGAGTATAATGCATTAATATCACGACTTGCCTTCTCTTACAAAGTATCCGATGAGTCTACTGGCTATTGACAGCCCATCAGCAGTTTCAAGCAACAGCTTCAAGATGTACTCCGTGTTCCTCGAACGACTATCAGCTAAGTACAGAGTAAGCATCAGCCCAAGAGCCATCGAGTCCAAAAGATCTGGAACCACAATATTTTTCTCATATTTTTCCTGTCCTTTATATTCTCCATGGATGATCCTGTAAAATGTCTGCACAAATTTATTATCTGCAAAAGATCCAACTCCGCCTATTTCTCGAGCAAACTGCTCAGCCTCACTTATCATTCCATTTTTGCAATAGAATCTAATAATGGTCTTGAAAAGTTCCTCGCCACATTCAACTAGGTCTTCTCTTATCCGTAAAGTGAACTCCTTGGCCTTTTCCATCTGGTCCAAATTTATATACAAATTGAGCATGTCACTGAGAGAACCTACATCGGGTAATCCAGTTTTCGATAAAGCTAGAAAGGCACCTTCTGCAGAACCTACATCTCGTCTTCTGACATGACATTGCAATAAGACAATGTAAGCATATCTGGAGAACCGAATCTCCTTAGACTTCATCAGTTCAATGACATTCAGGGCTTTATCAGCATTTCCTGAACTAAGATGGACCTGCGCCATAGCTAAGTACGTTTTCTCATCCGTAAGTAGGCCCAGATGCTCAATCTCTTTAAACGTATTCTCAGCATCCTCATAGAGTCCAAGTTTGCCATATATTCTAACGAGCAACCCATAGATGACTTCATCAGGAGCAACTTTATGCCTTCCCATTTCCGAGAAAAGAGCAAGCGCCTTGGAGTAGTCTCCTTTTCTATAACACAAAGTGAGAAGTGAAGCACGGGTATAATTACTTGGGATGATTTTCAGAGATCTCATGTCTTCATAAAGACCGATTGCTTCATCCCAGCTGCCATTTTTGGTACAAAGGTTTATGAGCAGGCTATAGGTTACTTCCTCAGGGAGAAAACCAGCTTTCTTCATCTCATAAAAAGTTTGCAAAGCTTCATCACCGCAACCTTCTTTGATGAGAGAACTGATTACGACCGTATAAGTGAAGCCGTTTGGAGCCACCCTTTTACCCACCATTTTCCTCCACAATTCTACGACATTTTGATGAAGCGACTTCTTCTGCAGAGAGGACAGCATAAAGTTGAAAACTGCAACAGAAGGCACGACCCCCTCTCCTCCACGGCAGAATAAAATGACAGCATAGCCTTGTGGCGGCCCCATCGCGCATAAGTACATAGCAAAGTGCCGCAAGCAACTTCGTCGGGCTCACAGCCTGCTTCAAGCATCTCCAGGAAGGTCTGCTCAGCGAGATTGATCTTCCCGACTTGCCCATACGCGCGCAAAACGATGGTGTAGACAATCACGCTGGGACGGTAACAGAACTGCCCAAGCACAAGTCTATCACTAGACGCCATCAATTTTCTATCTTTCGAGGCAACAGCACGAAAGTAAAGAAATTTAAGCATAAAAAGGAATGCCCATATTGCGGAACCAAACAAAGAGTTCACTTTGGCGCGGAAATAACTAGAGTGCGTTGGGTGAGGGTGTCTGAGACGATATTCACAGAAAGAACACTAGAACAACCAAACCACGCATCGGAAGTGAACACATGGAAAGAGTAAGATAAGATAGGAGGAGACCCACCTGAAGCTTCATCCAAGCAAAGAAGTCCCTGACCTGCCTCCAACCCTTCTGCTCCTTCAAGACCACGCACATCTCCCTAAAACTGAGCTTGCCCACGAACCCGCTCATCACCATCCTCATGTCGTACTCCCCTTCTCGCTTCTCCGCCAAGGCCCTGACGGTCTTGATGGCGGCGACGACGTGCTTGCCGTGGAGGTGGCCGTTGCGGTCGTCGTGGAGGTACTGGACCATCTGCTCGGGGGAGCGCCTGATCCATCGAGGCGTCTGGACGCGGGGGCCCTGGTTGCGGCGGAGGGCGCTGAGGTAGCGAGCCTTGGCCTTGATGATGCGGCGGGCGTTGTCGTCGGAGAGGGGGTTCTTGGGGTTCTTGGATCGGGGCTTGGGCTTGTCGAGGCCGTCGCTGAGGGACCAGGGGTCCGGGCTGAGGGACGAGCGGAGGGGACGAGGCTTAGACCAGGACAAGGGCTTGGACTTGGAGTTGGACGTGGGGATGGTCGCCGGAAGCGGAGGGAGGAGGGAAGTGCCGCCGGAGAAGAAGCTCGACCTCGCCCACTCCATCGCCGTTCATCCACTTCTCTCCTTCGCTTCCCCCTCCACTGGTGTGGGGTGGCCTCTTCAGGCGCCTTTCTTTTTAGATTTTTACAGCCACATTTTCCATCGATACTTATATCTAAAATATTTTTTAAAAAAAGTGTTTTTTTTGGTATAAAAAAAAAAAGTTTAATAGGTTTAAAACTATGTAAAACGTGGCACATTTACAAATCAATCGACAAGTTAAAAGTTACCCTTCTTTTATTATTCAAAAGCAACTAAAATGCTAAAAGCCCAAAAAATAAAAATAAAAATCTCTTTGCATGTTGCAATCAAACAACGTGCCCAAAAAATTAAATCTCTTTTCAATGGAATTAAATTCATGGTTTCGTGAAAACGATTGACCCATTTATTATTAAATCTGATAATTCAAGATAAGTAAAAGTTACTTTTAAAATAGAGAAAATCAATAATTAATACCTCGTTATAACTTGCAATTTACTAGTATAGCTTTTTACACAATATAAGGATAAATATACTGAAAATGGTAAAACTTATCACGAAAGTTTAATTGAATCATAAAATTTACAAAAAATGCAATTAAAACCTAAAAACTCGTCAAATTCGTATACTCGAGTCTTTCCATTAGCTCCTTCTAATTTGGCCAATGAAAAATGTTAACATTTCTCCTTTTATTATTTTATCTACGCTACACGAAGATAATGTAATCGCTTTAACTAAATCATCGCCACACACGATAAAAAATATTAAAAAAAAGGCCAAGACAGCATTTTTTATTACGGAATTAATAGAATAACTCGATTACACCAAGATGACAAATTTTAGAAATTAATGGCACATTTTGTAATTTTTAAGACTAAATTATAGTTTCGTGACAAACTTCCATATTTCTAGTATACTTATCCCTTTTAAGTAAACAAATGGATACTATTGGTTTTGAAAATCCATTTAAATGGCCAAGGCGTGCTAGAATTGCCCCGCAGATCTAACAAATTAATGCATGCAATAATCGAAAAAAGAAGAAAAGAAGATGGATTCACGCATAGTCATGTCATGGGGAACCGACGATCCAGCAAGAAACTTAAATCAACAATACGGTACCATGATTCCAAAAGAGCGTGCACGCGTGCTAAAAAACGACCCAGTACAAGCTACGTCCTGGCGAAGAAACAATTTGCCCTTTGATCCCGATTTTGCAGTCTGAGCTGTTAAATGATTTGGCGTTAGAAATGAGCAAAACGCATATCCACTTTTGTGAGAGATGACTGAAGCGTCATCTACCATCATCGTTGAACTTCCGCTCACATCAGAGGTCGATGCATTATCTCGCCGCCATAACCAGCTGTTTTTGAGTCAAATTACTGGATTTCATTACAATTACGCTGCTAAAGTATGCAGCTACAATAAGTAAAGCCGAATATAAAATATCGTGCTGTACGCAGTACGCACAGCGCATGCAAAACTTGGCCAATCACCCACTCAATTACACAACGACCCCTAAAGGTTTATTACAATCTACTCTAGAAACGGGGACTGAATAATACCAGCTTAACATTGACTATGACTGCATCCTGAAAACGTGCAGACCGACGTTATAATGATCAACCACTTTCGGGTCTCCCTCTAACGCTTCTCACATACACAATATCAGGTAGGAATACTAAGGTAGATCGCCCAGAAAAATTCTACAAGCATTTTGCCTCGATTTCCTCGAGAGTGAGCCCCTTTGTCTCCGGCACAATGAAGAATATGAACAGTAGGGCCACCAAAGTTATCACTGCAAATCCATAGAACAAAAGTCCAGCTCCCAGCAAATCCTGCAATACAGGTACAGGTCACAACTGAACACCAGCAACAATACTTTTCACGGGAGAAAGGAAGCAGAAGAGCACCTCCGTAACTATAGGAAGTCAATGGAGCACAAAATGATTAAACAAAATAAAAGCACACTAAAAAAGGGCGAAATTTCAAATATTATTTACGAATTAGCCCTCATATCAATTTGCATCTTCATCTTTTGGAACCTACACTTGGCTCTGTACGTTTTTACACTAAATTTCAAGTTGCATCTCCCACTGTTTACTTATTTACCAAATTGGCCAAGCTTGCGCTAGCCCACGACCTCTGTTCAAAGCTTGGGCTCGCAAGGGAGGGGAATGGGGGGTCAGCCGGCAGGGTTTTGGTGGTCGGAAGGCAGCACACAGTGTTGGTGGCTGTAGGGTGTTGAGTTGGTCAGAGGTTGGAGGCTAGGGTTTTTCCTTGGCCTTCCTTTGAGAGGGGTAAATTAATCTTTAGAGCTTACAGATTTTATGTGAGACACAAAATGCAGATTATGAGATGTGAGGATGCAAATCGATATGGGGGCCAAACTTGGAAATGGTATTTAATGGATCCCAAAAGAAAATTCTACCTAAAAAGCACTTATCAGAAACATAACAGAACAGAGGAGTCATCATTAGCACCCAAAGTTTTAGAATCATGTCCAGGAGTCAGCTCCATCACATATGCCAAAAGTGGTATAAACCTAGATGGATAAGTGATGCGCACAGAAAGCAGAAGCTGGAAAGCAGACGCACCACTAAAGGAGAAAATGCAAGAGTCACCAATGCATTTGCACCAAAATTCACAAGCACAGCCATGCTGAGTCCTCGCCCTCGTAGGCGCAAAGGGAAAATCTCTGAAATCAACAGCCAGCCAATAGGTCCAAAAGATACCTGCAAAACCAATGTGATTCTTTTCTCGGCTTACGACAAATATGTATGAAAATGAAAGCTAACCAAGAGGTCATGCTCAAACTAAACTATCCAAGACATAGGAAAAGAGTTAGAACATCCCATGTTCTCTGCAAACAGGCTTGCAAGTTCACTAAAACAGTAACAAAAGTAACAAATGAAATATGTCAGATACTGTGAACAACTTAAACCAAGAGCAAGGCATCTCAGCTCATTGCCTCCCATGAAGACAAGTAATGAGGACTGTCTTACTTATTTTCATAAGGAGTCATCCAGAATTTTGGATTCTAGCCATCACGAGAAACTGCAGTATGTTTGGCTGGACACTACATTCACGTCTGCAGCATCTTATTGCTCCATTCTATCAAACTTCTATCATGGACACTAAAGCTTAGAATAGATATCTCGAGTCATTACATCATGCCCATGGTGAAATGATGCCAATTGCACCACTTAGTACTTGAAGAAGAAATGAATCCAGTTTATTCTTTCTTCCTATAGGTCTATGATCTAATAAGCAACATGGATCTCATTCAGAAATCACAGAACGAAACAAATGGCCATCACAATATATTCACTCCATCTTTGCGTGGAGATTGTAGGAGAGACAAATTGGACGGTCAAGAAGTGGGCTTCTTGTAACATGATATTACACACTTCATCCATTAACCTACTTGATAAAGAAAATACTTCATATAAAAGGAAAAGTCTCATTGGGATACCTGATAGCAACCAACATATAACAGCAAACCAACAACAGCAGCAGCCGGTACATCATCCAGGAAAAGGTAGTATGATCCAAGAAGGAGTAAAGAGACAAACTGTTGCAGAAACCAATTAAGTAGACAAATGTCATGAAATTTATGGTCGTGTATGTAAGAAACACAAATGAATATGAATTAAGCAGGCTGGAAGAAGAAAGTTCAATGAAACCTAATTTAAAGTAAAACTCAGCCTGAAGAAGAAAGGTATATACAATTTTTGAAAGTGAAGTATTCTCCTATGGTCTGCATATCACCAGAAAGCCATGCCCACTAGAGGAAGAATAGTGTCTTACCATCCCTGAAACGCCCCCAAGCAGTAAGGGCCTCCTTCCAACTCTATCAACAACAAGAACAGCTACGCCCGTCATTATGAGCTACAATCACGAAACACCGTACCAGCAGTCAAACACAAGAGAGACATGTCATCCTTCACTTAAAAAGGACTTCCATTTCATCAAACTAGAGTCATGGGGGTATGCTACTTATGCCAAACTATTGCTTACTACACAAGGGGGGGAAAGGGAAATACCTTCAAGAGTCCTAAAAGAATGGACACCCGTGTTGCATCGGATGCAGCAGAGAACCCTGCACTCTATTATACCATATTAAGTCAAGTTACAAAGTGAGTGCATTTTTCTTCAACATATTAAATGTGAAATAGAAGTCAACAAGCAGATTCCACCATATATTATATCGTACTTCAGGCATGCAAGACCAGATATGTGATAAAATTCACTCTGGAATTAAGCATTACCTCCTGAATTTTTTATTACAGTGATACTAAAGTGTTCCACTTTGAAGCCAGAAAACAGGCCATAGCAGCTCTATTTTTCATCTTCACAACTTAATTTGACTCGTACTTTATACTAAGATTTATCAAGTCGGAAATACTTCAAACCCACAGGACTGGCAGCACATCGGAGGAAAACATACCTGAAGGATTGTTGCTGCATAATAAAGTACACTAGGTTGCCCTGTAATCTGAACCAAAAGATGACAAGTTTGAGCCTCAGTATTATGTATATGCTTATATCATATTATGAAGGCCAAAATAATATGATACCTGCTGGAACAAGACCACTCCACCACCAACTATAAGAGCTTTCAAGCATTTCCCCTGAAATATTTCACGGAATGAAACTTGTTTTTCTTCTCCAACGTAGGCAAGCTCTTCCAGGATCTCATTAACTATCTCTGGGGCAGAATCACCAATAATTGGGCCCCTAAGCCGGTACAAACAATATATGGCGTTATCTTTCAGTTCCTGCATGTTGCCTCTGCCCTGTATGGCGCGCAATAGTAGCCATCTAGGTGATGACGGCAGCCACCACATTCCTATTCCCATTATAACAGCCAAAGGCGTGCTGGCTCCATACATATAACGCCACCCGGCAACAATATCAACCAAGAGGGAACCAATCCCATATCCTGCCTGCACAGAATTTAGACATTTGACCATAGTTGTACAGGACACTAGCTTAATAATAAAAGAAGAAAGTTTGGATTCCGCCATTAACCACAAATCCAAGTCAGAGTCATCAAGAAATTTTGGAGAACTTACAACCATCCCAAGAACAATAAAGAACTCCTTGAGAGATATAAGCTGACCACGTATCTTAGTTGGAGCTGTCTCAGCTATGTACATCGGAGCAGCGTGCATAGCCTGAAAGCAAAAGGTTGAAGTTTAAGCATCCACGGAGTATATCTTCCAGATGTTAAGCACTAGGCAACAATAGCTGTTTCAGCATCCATAGAACAGAGCCTGGTATTAGTCGAATAAGCAAAATAATTGAGCAACCAAAATAGAAAAAACTTAAAAAAGAAAATCGCAGGATATATTGAATCCAGTAAATATATAAAGTAAAGTTGTCTGATAGAGTAACACAATATTTGCTATGTTCCATCCTTTTTTTTTTTTTTTTGGGGGGGGGGTGGACAATTGGGCAGGGTTGATTCTGGGGTTATCTTCCCCATCCTGTGTTTGTAATACCCAGGATGCAACTAAAAGAATAGGTAGCTGCTAATTTCTTATAGCGGAATGTTCTACATATTAGGAAAAGTATAGGCAAGATTAGTTTGTTGCTTCGTAGAATGATGATATTTTTTCCCGTTACAAAGGAGTGTATTACTGATGAGGATCATGTTGATGCTTCTGGCTATTTGGCTTGCTAGCTAACAGGCAGGGTAGGGATCTTTAAACATGTCTCTTTCATGAGCATCTAGATTACCTAAGCCCAATGACTGACTTGCCACCGGTTTTGGCCCTGGCTTCCCACTTAGGGTGGGTTAAAATGGGTCAACCCTGGGGTGAGTCATTTTGATGGCATAATTATCAAAGAATGTGTAATCGGAACCAAGACAGGAGAGCATGTTTGCAAAGTCAAAGCAGACAGCACCAGTGTCTAATGATACGTAGCAAAAATTGTTACCAGTCCAATTCCTATACCGAACACAAAGCGCCCAACCACCATAACAGCAAAATCCGGTGCCAATGCTGTTATGAGAGCTCCAACGAGATACAGGACTGAAGCCAGAATAAGTTCCCTTCTTCTCCCTGGAATACAAATGCACCATCCGAACTTCACGCCCAAGAACAGAAGAAGTAAAGCCTAAATTCAGAGTGAAATGTTTATGGGGAAAGATACTACCTATAAAGTCAGCAATACTAAATGCCAAGACAGAGCCAATCAAAGCCCCATATAGAGAGCCACTAGTCTGCAAAAGAATATTCACGAGGCACAGTTTACAAATTAAAGAACAATCTCTGAGGTGGAGAACTGAAAAGATAGACAAAAGTGCAGAGAAAAGCAGGAAGAAATGAATTTCCTGCTGTGCTAATTGGTGCAAACTTCAACCACGAAAGTTGGCTAGAAACTTACGATGAGACCAATCTGTAAAGAAGACAAGTCATACCACGAAACCCCGCTCAATGTGGCCGACTGCAATGCAGAAAAAAAGATGTCAATATAAATGGGAAAGAAACATTAAAGTCAAGTCAACATGGCTGAGTGGTGCAGCCCTGATGTTTGCTTTTGCCAATCAAACGCCTTACCAAAACATATGGGTGCTAACAAAAGAAGAAAACTGGAAGATCTGCGCATCTCTCGCATGAGGATGAGATGATACCTCGACAGAAATGGTTGCACAAGAAGTGGCACCGATATCATAGCCATACAGCAGTCCTCCAAGAGCAGGGAACAGAAATCTACAGAGTAAGCAGACGCCAACACTGTCAATGTAGCCCTTACAGGATAGAACAATGAGGGGGAAAATCTCTTAAAAAGTGGGAGCATTTACGGGAGAATTGCAGCAGCAACGGAGTAGTTGTCTGGAATCCCGCGATTGCCATTGAGCAGAGGCTCCTGATCGGCGTGACCAATCTCGCCCGACGACTTCCCCACCTAAACAAACAGAGGATCCACCACTATCAGCAACGGACTGACATGAGATCAACCGAGCAGTTAGCCGCCAAGGAATCAAGGGCTCGGGGGTAAAGTGGAAACATCCGGAAATTCCCGTTCGGCATGAAATAAACCTCAAGAAGGCGAATTTCATTTGACTGGGTCTAAGACAGAGAAGCTCAAAAAGAAAAAAGGACGAGAAAGAGGCGCGAGCATGCCCAAATACGAAGACAAGCGAGAGAAGAGGTGTATCGTATCCACGTCGACAGCATGATGGTAAGGCAGAGAAATGAAGCGAGCAGCCACGAGAATAAAAAAAGGAGGAGGCAAGCGAAGGACCTTGGCGAGAGAGGATCGCGTGGGGCGCTCAGGATCAGACGCCATCTTTGTAACTGCTCCGAAGCGAAGCAGAGGGAAGCAAACCTATCGCCTGACCCCCGGGGGTGTTGGGATCAAAAACAGGACTTTCAGAGAGAGAGAGAGAGAGATGTTGGTGGAAGAAATGGGGGTTGAAGAGGAGGAGCTGTTGGTTGGAGTGTTGGGATTCGAATTTCAATCCCAACCCAAACACAAACACCCCCCGGAATGGAAGTTAGACGAGCTGACCGGTAAATCCGAAGTTCCTCGCGCCTCCTCCCTCCGACGGTCCTACCTGATTTTTCTTTTTCTTCTTCGACGCTGACAAGTGCTCGACAAAAGCGAAAAGGATGTAGAAGTTAGCTAGATATATGGTCTTTCCACCCCTTTAAAAAAAAAAAAAAGCTAGATGGATGATCGCGCACGGGACGTGAATCGCGTTTGGCTTTCGTGTCGGAGACGGATGATGATGTATTGTTATTGTAGACTCGATCTCGTACAAAATAAGGAAAGGGCAGAGGATTCGGGAAGGGGGGGTGTACAGAAATACACTGACTTGGTCGATCTCCCCATCGCTAGATTCGCTCGGTTACCGTCAGCCTACTTGTCCCATCCACTCCTTTTTTGCCACGCCATCCTTCAATGGTAAATCGGGCCCTAAAAGATCCATCGAATTGCAAAATGGTCCCGGCGCGTGCCTCGTCCTCGCATCATTGATGACATTCGATGTGTACGCCTACAAACCAGGGAGCTCCATCTTCATCCCTTCTCTCTCTCCAAATGATGTGGACTGTGGAGGCCACGTCTGCCACCACATCCTCTCTACTTGTGAGGGATCGTCATTGGGTTTTTTTCTTTCGTCCGCAGCGCAGCATCGTTCGTACCCCACCCAGCCCTATTCCCCTTCTCTACCCTTTCTTCACTTTGAGACCGCTAGATGAGCCTGGGCCAACCCATTTCGAGAATCCAAATCCCCCGAGGTCGGGAGTCCCTCGCGAAAACTAATCAATGCCTCGTGCTCTTGCGGGTCAAGTGCACTTTATCTTTAAATTTCGATGGTTGCGTGAAGTGGTCCTCTAACTTTTATTATATTCAACGATAGCCCCCTACCCTTTGAATTTGAGCAACCTGGTCCTCTGAATTCTATTTTAAATGCTTCGGTCAACGAACGAGTCTAACTAAATCGTCGAATTAATTAACGACGTGGCATTGCTTCCGTGACGGAATATAACATGTGATGCTAATCTAACGCCAAATGACCAAAACACAAAAGTAAATAAAGAATTTAATTGCACGGATCAAGAAAGAGGATTCAATTACACAAAACGGAACTTAGAGAATTGAGTTGCACAAATTCATAAAGTTAGGACTTGATTGCACAAAATGGAAACAATCCAACTGCACAAATGCTTAAACTTGGAAGATCGGGAAAAGTGCCAAAAAAATCCTAAACCTTTTGCCTTTGTGCAGATTTAGTCCTAAACCTTTTTTTGGTGCCGATTCAGTCCTAAAGCTTTTTAAATTGTGCCAATTCAATCCTTTCCGACTAATTTTGGCCGGATTTTGCTGACTAGACGCCGGCCGGCTAACGTGGCCTAATCGGCGCGCGTGGACAATTTTTAATAATATTTTGATTTTTAATTTTTAATTTTTAGTTTTTTTTTATTTTTTATTTTTGTCTTTTTCCTCCGGCCGGTCGCCGAGATCCGGCGATCAGCCAGAGGCCACCGTCGGCGAGGGCGAGGCCGACCTGGCCAGATCTGGCGAGGTTGAGCCTCTCTGGCCCTCGCCGGCCATGGGTGAGGCTCGCCTCGCCAGATCCGACGAGGGCGAGCCTCGCCCATGGCCGACGAGGGCCGGCGAGGCAAGCCCATGGCCGCCGGATCTGGTGAGGCGAGCCTCGCCGACCCTCGCCGGCCATGGGCGAGGCTCGCCTTGCCAGATTCGACAAGGGAGAGCCTCGCCCGATCTCGCCAGATCAGGCCATGGCGAGCCTCACCCTCGTCGGATCTAGTGAGGTCTAGCCTTGCCGGCCATGGGCGAGCCTTGCCCTCATCGATCCGGCGAGGGCGAGCCTCACCCATGACCTGATCTGGCGAGGCGGCCATGGGCGAGGTCTAGCCTCGCCGGCCCTTGCCGGCCATGGGCGAGGCTCGCCTCGCCAGATGCGACGAGGGCGAACCTCGCCCGACCTCACCCATGGCCGACGAGGGCCGGCGAGGCTCGACCTCGCCAGATCCGGCAAGGTCGGCCTCGCCCTCGCCGACGATGGCCTTTGGCCGGTCGCCGGACCTCGGCAACCGGCCGGAGGAAAAAGACAAAAATAAAAAATAAAAATAAAAAATATTAAAAATATATTTTAAAAATATTTAAAATAATATTAAAAATTGTCTACGTCGCGCCGATTTAAGGCCACGTCACGTCGGCCGCCGGCGTCCAGTCAGCAAAATCCGGCCAAAAGGACTGAATTGGCACAACTTAAAAAGGTTTAAGACTGAATTGGCACCAAAAAAAGGTTTATGACTAAATCGGCATAAGACAAAAGGTTTAGGACTTTTTTGGCACTTTTCCCTTGGAAGATCTATGCTTAACTCTTCCATTTTTTTCCTTTGTTTTGTTGCTTTTCGCCAGGCACGGGCAGTTTTCATATTTCATATTATTTATTTTTAAGATAACTCATTCCTTTCTTTGAGATCTTCAAATTAGTGATCAATCTTGAGACTTTCACGGCAAAACCATGCATAATGTTGTCTTTCACCCTAATCGACAAAGTCCCTTCTTTAGTTAATTTCTCATTTACCATTCTGATGCTCTCTCTCGGCTATGATCAACCGTCCAGAAAAGCTCTAAACGTGACTTTTGCCTCTCGTTCTTCTAGTGTCCTCTTGGTAAATTAAAACGACCCAGGGTCAGTATAATCAGGAGGACTTGCAAATTTAAGTGATATCAAAAAAGAGCACCCGCCAAGTAGAATCAGTCGCTAATAAAAAGCCTCTTCAATGTAGCCAGGAGGGACCCTGGGGATGACAACTAAGTTTAAGAGAAGCAGATATTTACATTGCTAGTCCTCCAAGTCGATAACTATGGCTAAAGACTAGTTAAACACATAATCAAGTTGAAGACCACAGCGCTCATCATCCATTTGAGCGAATAAAAGTAGAGCCATTGTAAGAGAGAAAAGCCCACGTGTCCTGCTCAGCTTAAAATGCCTTGCCTCCGCAATTTGCATTTGCTTCCTCCCTACCCTCTGACCCAAGGACAGTGTGCTTCACGCCGGAAGCTTCAACTTCTCATGATTTTTCCAACTGAACACAGAGCAGAAACATAATTTAGATGAGTGATCCGTGGAAAGCTGACTCAATAGGTTTTGATGGGCAAGTCCAAAGAGCGCTGTACCTTTTAATGTAATAGTAAAAGAAGTCCGCATAAAGGGCCGTCTGAACAAGGCCTGATATCCAAGCTGTGTTTACAGTAAGAAGCAAACTCCCGTTAGCTTTCACACAAATCAAGTGGACTGATACTCAACAGAAAAGCAGAAGAACATACGTATCCAGCGTATTTTGTGAGTCTCCGTGAAGAATCGATATACCCAGTTAACAATATACAAGGCTCGGTAGGCACTGCAATTGAACAAACAAGAAAAGTTTGTAAATGCCTTAATAAACCCAAAGCACAAAAATTCAATGGCATTGCTAGCCAGAGCAGACATCAGATCAGGCCTTGGAAAGAACCAGACGAAATTTTACCCACTCCTGGCACAGGAAAACACACTAAGAGAGTTTGAAGAAAGGATTCCAATCTCCCATCGAAACAATCACATTTCCTTCTCTATGCCAGGAGAACATTCTAGCGAACAGCAGAAAAAGGCTATGGTGGTAGTCATCTTGCAAAGCAGCCAATAAGTCATTGCTATGAGTCAATTCGACATGGATGACACAAGCACTTAGACAATGTGCCTCAGTCTCCATACCACATGACAGACCGGGCAAAACCACCCGGACGAGTGCCAACTTTGCTGCTAATTCTGAGAGAACATGCACTTAAACAGGACAGTCCAAATCAGCATTGAATGCCTCTGACTCACATAAAAGGAAGCATTGTTCTCTTTAGGGATGGAGGCTACAACTCGATGCAGAAGTCTTCATTTTCATTACAAAAATTTCTTATTGACAAGTCTCTCAATAGTAATTCTTTCTTCTAAAAAGTGGTTCTGGGAACTTGGCACATTGTCGAAAATGTAAATTCAGCACCAAGCATCAGCTCAACAGGTTAATTGAGAATGCGCCAGACAGTCAAAGCCAGATATGTTGAAAAGGTGCACTTTTGTCATCCCCAACTGGCCTCGATGAAATATACCCAGCCGAAAAGTCTTAATAGTTATTATAGAACTAAGTCATAATACCAGACATTTGAAACATATCATTCAGCTGATAATGCCAAAAGGCAAAAGTGGCAATCGCACTTATAGTACGAATGGCTGCAGCAGAATTAACTTTCCAGTTCAACCAAATTTCCAACATAATCCTAGGTTTTTAGGGTTCAACTTGTATTTATGGCCATGTTATTAACATATTTATTGTATGTGATCTAGAAAATATACATTACATCAGGTTCGGCATATAAATTACCGTTGGATTAGGTATCTTAATAAGATAGTATATAGATTATAGGATTTGGGTTAACTCAAGGGGAGTATTCAACCTTGTAAATTAGCATATATCCTATGTAGGCAGATTCTGCCGACCTGCACATATCTCATACTTTTTGTTATTGTTTACCTTTCCTGTTAAGTCGGATCCTAAATTATTTCTTTTATGCTTCCACTACACAAAATGTTGAAAAGTTGCACTTTTGTCATCCCCACCTGGCTTCAACGAAATATATACAGCCGAAATGTCTTAATAGTAATTATAGAACTGGGTCATACTACCAGAGATTTGAAACATATCATTCAGCTGATAATGCTAAAAAGGTCAAAGTGGCAATTGTAATTTTAAAATGAATGGCTGCAGCAGAAATACCTTTCCGGTTCAACAAATTTCCAACATAATCCTCTGTCGCATTAGGTATCTCAATAAGATAGCAAATAGATTCTAGGATTGGTGTTAACTCGAGGGGGAGTATTCAAGCCTTGTAATTTAGCATATATCCCTATGTAGGCAGATTCTGCCGCCCCATGCATAGCTCCTACTTTTTGTTATTGTTTACCTTTCCTGTTAAGTCGGATCCTAAATTATCTCTTTAATGCTTCCACTGCCCCGACACTAATGTTCACAAGCAACATAACAGTAACTTCAGGGGAAAGCCATCAAAACAAAGTTGCCTTCCTGCAATAATAGTTGCCTTGCTAAAAGATGCATTAAATTCAACCTTGGAAGGGAGTAGAATGACGGTATTCATATACGACTCTCATTTTTACTAAATGCCAAATTTGGACTGGTTTTTGGATTTTTTGGAGGTCACTGGTTTTTGGATTTTCTGGAGGTCACTGGCAACGTGTTTCATAAAAAGCTCTCCATTATCTGCTCCAAAGCTTGGCAGCATTGTGGTAGATGATTCTACAGAATCAAATGGGCATACAGATCGAAGAGAGAGCCCATGTTGTCAGGAGGTGATTAACGACCTTCATTACTCCAATCATCATGTAGTTCCCTCTTAACGTTGATTGAAAGAAAGAGATTTGCCTGATTATCCTCTAATTGGACCAAACATTTCTGTTCCATTAAACCAATCTAGGTCTTACTTTGAACAAATTCACAAGACTTCTACTTCATACACCCTTCCCAAGACAAGACACATTACACATGCTCAACCAAATTCACCGTGGTTTCAGAAGATCATACCAACCAACTGTTTTCAAGAAGAGTCCTCAATTCTACTACCAATTAATAAGAGGAAAAGTCACGTGATGGAAACACCTAATTTCCTTTCAGCTTCCCTATATTTTTCTTGGAACCTAGAAATCAATTAAAATGTAACCGTTGTCTTTAGATATAAAAGCTTTACACCTAAGGAGAGGGCTTCACAGCACTAGCATTGCTTCGGGGTTAAATATTTTTCACTACCATCATAGAACATGCCGACTAGTGCCACCTTACATGAAGATGAGTAAACCCAATACAAATCAACAGGTGGACTACACATATTAAAATTGCAAGCACCATAGCGGCAGAGAAAGACAATTTGCTTGGCTAATAAATTGTAAGCAAATCAGGAAACACAGTCAATGATACAATTGACTATAGCTTCCCAAACAAAGAAAAGCAGCTACCTTCTCAGTTACAAAGCCCTGAGATTATAACTTTACCAGAAGGGAAAAGAATTTTATGGGAAAAAAATAAATTGGACATACCCAAGAAGAAAGACATAGCTTCCTGTCAAGTTGTCGATGTTGCTTGACCTCTGCAGTAACAACAGTTGAGGCAAGATTGCCACTGCTTCGAGATATATCGAAAATGACCAGAGAATCTGAAGGAAAAGGTGAGGTTCCCATCATATAGAACCCAAGGTTGATTCATAATAGGAAGGCAATGCCACAACACTGGTTTATTATCCAAAAACATGGTGTCAACATGAAAGGCCAATGTCAACCCCAACTCAATTCGAAACCGAATGGCAACGGGTGCAACAGAGTTCACACTGTTCAGCAGTTAGCTTGCAGGGTGTAACTCCATCATACGAGCAGTTTGGCCACATGAAATGTGTCCATTCAAATCGTCGATTTTATAATAGCTACAGGTTCTGAGAGGTGGGATATGGGGATTGTAAGACTACTGAACGAAAAGCAATCTATTTGTAGACCGACTTATGTAGGAACATGTGAAGGAAAGTTAGCAATACAAACTAAAACGAAACATAGCGTATGTTGGAATATTGTACCTCAGTCACGGTGAACTCAAGGGGAATCAAGAGTGCCAGAATGAAGCACGGGGGAATCAGAAGATAATGTTTGAATGTATCTTCATCCCGGGAGTAAGTCTGCTTCACTACTTTATGGAGCCTCATGTACCAGACTATGGCAACCGAAGTCCCGATGAAGACGAGCTTCATTGCGGTGTTGTAGAAAGAGACGTACCTCGTGAACAAATCGAGGTAGCGCGTGATGAAGACGATGACATACAGTTCTTGAGTCTTGAGCGAAATACCTGTGCCAATAAGCGAACATGTGAAGACTACAAGACAAACGGTACTGGAAATACATACATAGCGATCGTGCAATGGGAACTGACGAATGGTCCGTTTTCTGACTGGTTGGGGGGGATGACGTTCCTCGACAAGGGAATAAATTGCCCATGGAAAAGGCTACAGCAGAAGCGGCCAATCAAATTTTTAGCCAACTTTCTCTTAGCGAGAGTAACGAAAATCCCCGGACGCAGGCGAGCAGCAGCCGCTTCAGATTAATCGAGAGAGAGAGAGAGAGAGAGAGAGAGAGAGAGAGAGAGAGAGAATGGCGAGATTGGGTTTGGGAAAACATCACCCGATTTAAATAGAAGGAACTCGGCTCGATCGGAAGAAGGGGGAAGAAACTGGTGGCATGCGTTGAGACTGTTGGAGAAGCGAAGCGAAGCAAACGCAAGACGCTGTGCTTCCATTGTAGCTCGAACGAGAGGGAGGAACGCGGAACGGACGAATGGTGGGGGAGGGGAGAGAAGGAACAGAGACGTACCAGCACAGGACTTGGTGGTGCGAATCTTGAGGAGGAGAACCACTATGCTGAGGAGGTGGGTCATGTCTCCTGCTAGCCTGAATATGTTCATGGCTGCTCGATTGATTTCACCCTCTCCCTCTCTCTCTCTCTAGATCGATCGATGAATGGCAATTGCTCTTCTGAGTCTGAAGAGGAGAAGGAAAGAGACGAAGTTGACTGGAGTGAATTTAACGGCCGCCAAAATTCCTCCTCCTCCACCGACCGCGCGACCGAGTCTTTGACCCGGCACTAGTGCCCCCCTCTCTCTTTCCTTTCGCTCCTTCCAAACGAGCGTCATCTTCAAAACCATTATTTTTAGGGTCTTTTGTTTTTTGTCACCAAAAACTTCAAATTAGTACATATATAATAAGTTCCTACAAAAAACCCGAGACTATTATATTTGTCCATTCGTTAAGTTAGATTAATGCCACGAACAAACGTAGGGTAAAACTTCAAACCGATAAACTCGTTAGTTGTCATGTGTCATATAACTCAATAATTTAATAATAAAATTTAATAAAAGGCAAATTTATTACACATGTACTAATTTGGAGTTTTATTCTATTTTCGAAAACAATTTCTCCTTATAATTTTTTTATTTTGTCCCCTACACAAATTTCTAGCATAAAACTATCCAAAAATTTTACTCCCGCAATAAAAATACATTTAGTATGACTCTCAATTTTTTTGTGACTTATAATTTCTTTTAATTTTAAAAAAATCTATTATGTTTTTCTCTCTTTTCTGTTTTTTTTTTCTTTTTCCTATAGTCAGTTGTCAGTCTTAGGGGAGCCTCACCAACCAAGGCAAGGCCGATCTCACAACAGCTAGAGAAGGTCGTCCCTCACTAGGGACCGACAAGGGTCCAATGAGGCCACCAGACCTCGTCTAGTCAATCATTGGCCATCACAGTGGCCGGCGACTTGCTAGGGAAAGAATAAGAGGAAGAAAAAAATAAAGAAATAGAACAAAAAGAGGGAAAAAAAAAAAGAAAATGGTTTAAGCTTGATTCTAAAGTTGTTCCTAGGAACGGATAGATAACTTTTTTAAAACTTATTGATTCTAATCAAATTTACTTTTGGGAACAAATTTATTCCGAGGAACAAAAATGTTACTAAGGGCCTATTTGTCAATATTCTTTATTTCGTTTATAAACAAAATTTCTGTTTTTTTATTCCGGGGAATAAAAAAAGAACAAAAACGCGTTTATTTGCGTTTTTGTTCCAAATCTATTTTTATGTTCCTAAGAACATATTTTGAACAGAAACAAGAAATAAGAAAAACATGTTTCTTATTTCATGAACAATTTTTAAGAACAAATTTTCTCTCTCCTCTCTTTTTCTTCTCTTTTTTTTCTTCTTTTCTTTGGTCGGCGAATGGCCGTCGAGCGCCGGTGACCTCACCGGAGCGTCGCTGGCCCCAGGCAAGGCTCGGCCTCACCTTGGCTGGGCGAGCTAGGGCGAGGCCGCTTGTGGCACCCTCGACGACCCCTGATCCATTAGGGTCACCACAGCCTGCCAATCGCTTTCTTTCTAAAGATATCCTTTACTTTTCTTTTATAAAAAGGGGTTTAAAGAAGGACCGAGGTCCTTAGGCATTTATTTATTTTTCTTTTTTGAAAACGGTCTCAGTGTAACTTATTAGCGGAAGCATAATTGAGTCTCACCATCTCTCCCTCCAATAACCATAATGCAATACACACCAACTACGCATCATAAGAAAAGATAAGGCCGAACCACTTTTATTTATATATTTTCATAATGGATTTCTCGGGTTGGTACAACCAAAAAGAAAAGTCAAGACTTTTAACTACACTTGGCCATAACCCAAAAGGTATCTCGACCCCTATAACGATCACGTGTCATCCTCTATCTATCAATGTCGGCTACTCTAAAAAAAATGTCAGCTTTCTACCCTTCACATGGCCATCACACCCATCCTGGCGTGTCAGGCCGTGGTGGCGACAACATCCCCCGAATCACTCCATCTCGGCGGACGTGGACTAAGAAAAACTCTTGTATGACCGGGCCCCTAGCCAGGCCCACATCGTACATGACCAACACACGAACTCGCACAAACGTCAACCCAGGGATGGTAATGCAATCTATTTCCGAACACTCTACCTCTACGTCAAATGGAAGGCCATAGAAGGTACCCCGCATGACTGGAGAGAGCGGCATCTTCCTAATTTGAAGTGTTGGTCCTCGAAGGGTGAGTACAGCCATGCATACATGTCACTATACCATGCATGATTCAATTTTCACTTTTATCTTTCAATTTGATCACCATATCTTTCTTTCTCGGGATTAGTGATTGCATCCCACATTTTATCACTCGCACCCTAACCTGGCATCACGAGAAAACCTCCGACACACACCACCGGGCATCCGACACTCCCACATTTCGGGCATCTCGTATCCCAACTGGCATCACGAGGCATCCCCCGGGCACAAGCCTCCGAGACTTCCGGCACCTAACCATTCCGGGCATCTCGAAACTCCCAAGGACATCCGAGCATATATCACAATGCAACCGGGCATCCGGCACCCCCATCCCAGGCATCCTGACACTCCTAGGGCATTATCGACTTACCTCCAACAGTCTCCTCATTCATCATAATTCATATTCACCAATTTATGTCTCACAATCAACATGGCACATGATGTAATGGCAACAAAATCAAATTCAGCATTCGATTCTATATGCAATGCCAAATATCACCACGTGCTCAGCAAGATTCAATCACCTCAATCAATATAATTCATGGGGCTCATCCCAAAACAGAATAGTCATAAATTACAGCATTTGAAATTCGCACAACCAAGCTTACATAGTTTTAGAAAATATTTCCATTAAATACCCAAATGACCTTTAAAAATTATAAAATTCTAACATGTGATAGTCAAGATATAATGGCAGATATTTCATAAAGGACACTGCACCAAAAGACCCTCATACAATTTGATATAGATCATGCATCACAGCATTTCTATTCTATCAATACAGCTTGCATAGTTTTTGAAACATTTTTGGTTAAATAGGCAGATGAGCTTCAAAAATTATGAAATTGGAATATGTTGCAGGGAAGACATAAAGAAAGATACTTAGTAAATAACACTTTGCCGAAAGAGCTTCATACAGAATGATATGACCCATGCATTGAAACTGACTAAATCCGAACGCGTCAGATTACACGGCTTTTGAAATATTTCCGATTAAATGCCCTAAAGACCTTCAAAATTCATGAAATTTGACTATGTTGTATTCAGTATCCTAAGGTAGGTTTTTCATGAAGAAACCAAAGTCAAATTCGTTCTAGGTGATTAAATATAGGCGGATAAAACTTCTGTTTCAATACTGAAATTTCCAGATCTGATTACTTCCAAAAGACCATGATTTCACCTATCTATTCTTGTTAGTTTTCTCTAAATTTTTTATATGTTAAATCTCAGGATGTCCTTTACATTTTTTGTTAAGAAATAAAAGTGAAATTTCAACAAAAAGATAGGCTTACAAACCATGCATTCATCAAAGGTAGTTACCAAAATCTCCAGATTCAGTCTCTCCGAAAAATAAGGATTTCACCCACTTATACTTGTTTGTTTTGTCCCAAATTTGAGTATGTTATATTTCAGGAAGTCATTAACAACTTTCAGTTAGAAGTCACGGCCAAAATCCAACTCAAACAACACATGCAAGCTAATAGAACATCCAAGGTCAAACTGTTTTCTCAAGAACAGTTTACTAGTCTCAAACATCCCTCTTAAAACTTCAACTTTTAATACCCTAAACATCCGAATTCTTTCACCATTCAAGCACACATACTAGACATAACATGCAGGAGCAGATTAAGGATCCCAACTTGCCTCTAAACCGAGCAAACAACGAGCATGGACGCACGGCGAACGGTCAACAGACGGCTCTCCTCCTTTCCTCTCTTCTTCCGCACGCTCACTCTCCCTTTCTTTCTCGATTTCTCTCTTTCTCTCGGTAGCTCTCTCTCTCACTCTCTCTCGGTCGACAACACTTCCCCTCCCTCTTCATCATCAACCGGTTCCCTTAGGTTACGTTTGGTCGTCCGAATTTCTAATCATGATAAGATTGAATAGGATAGGATATGAAATCTTGAGATTTTTTTATATCATATCCATTGTTTGGTGAATCACAATATTAAAATTAGATATGTATATATAAATTGCATATCATTATAAATGAACTTAAATGTTCATAAACGGAGATGGTGAAATTCTCTCATAACACTATTTCTTATTTTATTTTTATTTTATTTTTTCTATTTTTTATATTATTTTCTTTATTATTTATTTTTCCCCTTTCATCATTATTTAATAAAATTTTATCAAATATTAAACTGTACTAACATACCTAAAATATATAATAAATATAAATATTTATTTTACAAATTGAATGTTTATTATAAGATAGAATTAAAATTGAATATATAATTAAAAAAGGATTAATTAAAAATGATTTTTTTAAATTTTTAAATAATTCAAATATTATTTATATTGAAATATAATTTCAATTTTATTAATTTAATAAGTTTGTTATTCGAGAAAAATAACTTTCCTAATATGGACATTAGAATTCCTATCCACCTTTATCACACCTCCCCCATGGGATAATTTTATCTTGTCTATATTCATTTTATATCTGACTTTATCCTGTCCTGAGCAAGCACCAAACATATAATAGGATAAATCATATCCTATCCCAAATTTTATCTTAACTGCTAAACGTAGCCTTAGTTTCTTCCCCTCAATGATGATCAATCATTGATTTTGCATGGGGAATACTTAGCAGTTAGGAGGGACAAATGGCCTTCTTCATGCAAGATGGGCCTCCATCTTTCGGCTGGGCTTGGGCCAGCCATGGCCGACAGCAGCTCTTCCTTTCCTCGGGCTTCGTGGGCCGGTCGAGAATGGGGTGAGGTCATGGGCTGGTCTGGGCTTTCAATTGTCCAGCTCATCCTCATCCTATTAATCCTCCTTAAACCTTAATTTTTAATTTTTATAAATACCTAATTGAAATTTATAAATCACAAAACTTTGCAACCTATCTTAATAAATTCCAATCCATAATCCCACATGGCCAAAAATAGAATTTTTCTATCAATTAATTATTCACCGAAAGCTTGGCCAAAGTCTTAATGCAAGACATAAATTAAAACACCCTTAAAGATTGGCAAGGAATTCTAGGATGCCACACCGCCAGCCCTCATCGACCGGCCAAAAGAAGAAAAAAATAAAAAGAAAAAGGAAAAATAAATAAAAATAATAAAAAATTAAAAGAAACAAAAAAAAAACACAAATTTACCAAACGTGTTTCTATTCATTTTTTATTCCCGGAACAAGTTTACCAAACGCGTTTTTTTATTCAAAAATTGTTCATCGGAACAGAAACACTTTTTTCTATTTCTATTCCCCTGGAATAATTTTTAAACGAAATGTTACCAAACGCGCCATAAACGGATTTTTATTCTCTTTTTTGTTCCAATAAATAAAAGAATAAAATTCGACATTGTTTGGCACATTACCAAATATACCTCAAACAAGCTCTTATTAGTCAAAAAAATAGTTTAGAATAAACCTCCTACAAGTGTATCAATTTATGATTTTTTGTAATAGACCCCTTTTCCATAGCATATCATACTTGTACTTTTGCAATCTCCACATGTAAATACAAAATAATTGAGATTTTTCTTTTTGAAATAATTGAGTTGGAAAACTTACTTACCGCACTCATTTAACTTTATCGTTTATATGTGAAAAGTTACTAAGCGAAGTTACTATTATTATTATTATTTTTATTTTTTGCTTTGATATCTACTCATCATTGTAAAAACATTAAGGTTAGTACCACAAATAAACCCCAAACTAGTACGGTCATGACAAATTTATCTCAAATTAAATTTTTTACCAATAAAAATCCAAATGGGTACATATCTGACAAATTTAACTCATATTAGTTTTCATTAAAGTTTACCACAAACTTACCAAGTTTGGTGTCATGTAGAAGTTGACGAGTATTCCAATTTAGCAAATTATATCATTCATTCGTTATGAGTATATCGATTTGTGGTTTTTCATAGTATTAATTTGATTTAACAAAAACTAATTAATAATAAATTTGTTACAAACGTACGAGTTTTGGGTTTTCTTCTTACAAGAACTTCTCAATCACTATACGGCATTACGTTTTTGTTTTTTTTTTTTTTGTCTAGTCTGATCCTATATCTATTTTACAAACAACTACGTGTACTATTCGTTGTGTGCAAAGTGCAACACCTTTCTTCTTCACTCGCACATTCCTACCCTAGTATGTACCCACCCTAATCTCTCGAGAAGGTGGGAAATCGAACACCTCGTCTTCCCTTTCAGTTGATCATTGGGGCAACACAATATTACTTTGTTAGTCGATATATTGATTCTTGCTCATTTTGTACGAAAGCCCACGAAATGTTCATTTGGTGTAATTATGGTTATATAGTAGCTCTATTGTGTTGTAATTACACTACAAAACGGTAGCTACATATTTTAAAAAAGCAGCAATCGAAAGTTTGATACAGCGGCTTCTATTGCAATTGTGGAGGATTTGTCAGACACAAGGCTCCGTTTGTGTTTTGTATCGTGATCTAGGAAATTTCGTCCTAAAAACTATCGCTTACGGTAATAAAATGACCAAAAAAATCTTAATCATTCACATAAATATTAAAATCTAAATTATTATCAATAATGAAAAATATATTTTATTAACTAATTAGATGATAATGGCGGCATCCCTCTTCTTTTCTTTAGTTTGGTGGAGCTGAGGTCGTAAATTTGCGCCTACTCCTTTGAAAATGCCCTCGAAACCGTCGGAGAAAATCCGTCCAGGGTTAAAAGATCAGGGGGCAGATCATCGTTTCCTTGAGATCCCCTAGAGGCTTTAAAGTCAAGTTTTAGCGGCAAAGTAAATCCATAGGATGGTCGGTCGGGCACGTTAGCAGTACTTAGCAGGGACCAAAAACCTCTGTCGTTTCTGCATTTAACCTTTTGACCGGGTAGAGATTAGGAGAACGGGCGGAAAAGTATGCACGGAAGAATCACCCCCCCCCCCCCCCCCCTGGTACCTGGTCGGCTGCTTCCTCGAGAAGAAACTGATCATCTACAGGAGGACTGAGGTGAGCAGAGACGCAGGGGGCTTTTTCTGAAGTAACGTCTCCTCGTTCGATGCCACAGCTGGGAGCTAAAAAGGTTCCCGCTGTTCCTCCGCTGGAAGCGGAGAAGGGTCCAAAATGCGGGAATTTATGGGAAAAGTTAAAGCTAATGAAAGTCCAATTAAAGTCGACGATGGTTTTTTCCATCTCAGTTCTATTGGCCAGGCGACGGTTCTCGTTATGGGCTCGTCGCTGTCATGGATCCCTCCTCTGTGAATGAAACTAAGAATGGAAAGTTAATTCAAGCTCCGTTTATTTTATGAAAAAAATAATTGACTTGAAATATATTTTCCAAAAGTTGATCATTTTTATGTCTAGAAAAATTAATGAACAAATTGAAAAATTATTTGAAGCAATATAAATGATATATTTTTTAAATATTTTATAGATCATTCATCTTTAGCAAAATAAACTGAGTCTTAAGTCATCTAGGAGAAGTCTCCATCTAGTCTCCATGAGCTTGAAAACTCAATCCTCTATTTAGGCTTTGGTCCAAATTTCGAGCCTTGCCTACCCTTACGGTTTGATTCAGGCTTTAAAATGCTTGTGCTTGAAATGGCACAATCATTTATTACAGAAACACCATTATGAAGTCATAGATAGGTTAAATGATTCATTGAAAATCAAATGAACAAGAAAGTTAAATGACAGCTCTAAAATACATGTCAAAAAAGTGATATTTGAGGCCGGAAAAGGGCTTCAAATGCCTTTGGCAATTGATCCCAAGGCATCGAGCTTTCAAATGAGTTGTTTTCAAGATTGTATTTACAGGCTTCGTGAGTCTACTTGGATCAAAAGTTATGGTCGTTTAAGTTGATGTTTGCGAAATTAATTTACTTGGATGCAATTTGTAGATTTCAAAGTAATAATACATCAATAACGTTATAACTACAATGACTATTTCCGTATTCTTTATCTAGAGAATCGAGAAAGGATTCAAGCTTAGGATTGAATTGGCTCACATCGGGCTAAATTATTTCAGTTTTGGCCTTTTTTCCAATTGGCCTTATAGGGCTTGGAGACCATGGCCAAAAAATTAATATTTCGAGGCCCAACCCATTTGACTATGCTCATCTTGTTAATTAAAACTCGACGGTGTGAATCTCAGGAGAGAATTCGGTCGCACTCTTTTAAAGTATACGTGGCACAACGACCCTCCTCACAAAATTGCCTATATTTGTGATGGACAATTAGATTCGCGATGATACGATGTAGGAAATTAGGTTGTTTGAGTGTCATGTGTCTTTGTTGTAAAGGTATTTCCATATCAAGCTAATAATTCACATATAATAACTTTTCAAAGCGAAGTAATCAATAGAAATTACAGCAAATATTCCGATATGATCACTAGTTACTCCATAATGGATGGCAAGTTTAAATATATTTCGAATTATATGAAAGTTTTTCGTATTTAAAAAACCGTTAAGAGTCTTAACCGCCATCATCAGTATCTTCTCAAGACACGAGAGTTGAAATTTTTATAAGTCAGGGATTAGTAACTTTTTACCCTAGAAAGCTTATTGATATGGAGAGGTCGAGGTGAATTCAAATTCGAACATGAGTATCGAGGAGGGAAGTCGGGACTATCGCATAGGAGAACCAGCCAAAGTCAAGAGAAGAGAGAGAAGAAAGGGAGGAAGGCGCCTGTAATTTGCAGAATATTCGACGCCCAAAGAAAAAAAAGAAAAAGAAGAATAGGCTGAATATTCAAAAAAGAAAAAAAGAAAAAAAGGAACAATAATAGGAGGCGGGGGGGCATGTGATAAAAAACAATGGCTCCCTCTCTCTTTCTCGCTCCTGCCCCTTTTCCCACCTCCACCGGCTTGGCTGGGCTTTTTGGCTTTCCTTCCCCCCACTTCTCTTTCTGCTTCAATTTTAAGCTGTCTCTTTTGCTCCAACTCTCTCTCTAACTCTCTCTCTCTTTCTCTCTCTATTATCCCTACTCCCTCTCGCACTTCTTTCGTATTTATACGTGCTGCTCTCTCTCTCTCTCTCCCCTCTCTCTCTACCCTCTCTCTTTCAGTCTCCGCTTCTCCATTCCTCCGCCTCCGCCTCCGCCTCCGCCTCCGCCTCCCTGCCTGCCGTGCTGTTCTAGGGTTTAACTATTACACAGTGACGACTGAGGTGGCCGGTCTCCCTTGGCCCCCTCCCCCACCGCTACCCATGGCGGCCGAGAAGCTTCGGGATTTGAGTCAGCCGATCGACGTCGCATTGCTCGATGCCACCGTCTCCGCCTTCTACGGCACCGGATCTAAGGAGGAGGTTCGCTTCCTCCCCCTCCCCTCCCCTCTCCGCCTATCCCCCTTTCCTCCCGCGTTTCGCTTCCGTCCCCTTAATGCTCCCTCCCTCCCTCCCTCCTCCCTCGCCGTCGCGGGACCCACTCGCGTCGTCTCTCGTGTTCGCGCTGAGGTCTACCGAAATCGCCCCCCCGAGACTTAGGTTTTTTCTCCTTTTAGGGTTTAAGGCTCCCGCGGAACTCTCTCCGTGTCTCTCTCTGTGCCTGTATACTAGACTGTGGGGGACGGGAGAGCGTTGAGCCTGCGGTCTTGAGGTGTGCGGTGGACGAGTATATTCTGTGATGGTATCGTTGATTTTCCAGGCGGGCATCAGGAATTAAGCGAAGCCACGGATTCGAGCCGAGTGCGCCACGGGTTCTATATATTAGGAATTCCGTCTTCTATTAGGAATTAGGGTCCGCCTGCCCCTCCCTTTTGGGTCCTTGAACTCTGGACGTAGTCTGACTAGTACGTTCTACCGCTCATCGCGATAGGTTAGGCTGACGGTTTCCCTTGGCTCTCTGGCATGGAAAAGATACTAAAGTGTGCAATTTCCCCCTCCCCTTCCCGCTTTCTGTTTATCTTTTAATCGGCTTGCATCTTCTTCCTTTGTAAGTTTTATCGATTAGGACTTGGCGACATGTCGGATGCCTGCAAAGTAATGGCGAATGTCTTGCGTGCCATCTATCGAGTGTCATTAGATTATTTCCTCTGCTTTCCTGCATGGATCATTAAAATCCATGCTTTTAGTTTTTTTACGTGAAACGGACGGGGCATTGCTACGATTGGGTTGTGAAAAGCACCACTTGTTTTGGAGGAGCAAAACTATTTACCTTGTTCAGCTCTTTTTGCTCTTCTTTTTTGTTTACTTCTTCTTCTTCTTCTTCTTCTTTGTTGTAATTGCTTTTTTGTTGTGATTGCAATAGAGAACAGCGGCAGACCAGATCCTGCGGGATTTGCAAAACAATCCAGATACATGGCTCCAAGTCGTGCACATTCTTCAAAATACAAAGAACTTAAATACTAAGTTCTTTGCCTTACAGGTCAGATGTGATTTTGGGCAGAATCTAAAATTTCCTCTGTTTTTTTTTTTTTTTTTTTTTTTTTTTCAAATTTTAGTTGCAAAGGGCATGTCCTATCTAGCTTGACTGGATTGGTACTACTGGGCAAGACCAAAATAGCCTCTACCTTATTTATGCTCTTGAAAATTTTGTAAGAATCTATTCCGGAAGTCTGGCTGTTACCACCAGCCCTTGTGTTCTGGATTACTAGCTCGGAGGTTGCTTTATGACAAAGTACAAAATGTATATTCTGATCTTCAGGAAGGGACATTGAGAACCAAACAAATATGTTATCCTGCATTACTTGTTGATCTAAAACCTTGCATAATGGATATAGTCTAGATGTAGTTGGGTTGTCGCATGGATTCGGTTTTGATGCTCATAGAATCCATGCACCTTCTAAGTAGTCTTTTCTGTCCTGAATAATGTGGTTATATATGTAGAGTTTGTGGGCTAGATAGAATGAAATTGAGGTCCTCTGCAAGGTTAAGACTTAGACTGAGGCCGATCTCTTTGTATTCTTTGATGCTTTAATCCTCTCTTAAAAGATCAGTCTTGGTAGAGCTCGGTTAGATCTCTGTATATATAAGTTAAGACCCTTGTCCTGCTGACATTAATCTTCAGGTCTTAGAAGGTGTCATCAAGTACAGATGGAATGCATTGCCTGTTGAACAAAGAGATGGAATGAAGAATTACATTTCTGAAGTCATTGTGCTGGTATGAGTGTGTAAGTTTGTAGAACATCATTCTTTCCTTGCCTACAAACTTTTGATTCCATATCGGTCTGTTCTCTGTTTCTTGCCATAGCTCTCAAGCAATGAAGCCTCACTTCGACTGGAAAAGCTGTATATCAACAAGCTGAACATCATATTAGTACAGGTGGGATCTTTTATGTTTGGGTACTAGACTTAAATTATTCTCAAAGGCCTTGCAGCGTCTTCACCTGTTTGTCTATATTTGATGTTCAGATCTTGAAGCATGAGTGGCCTGGCAGATGGAGAAGCTTTATACCTGACCTTGTTTCAGCTGCCAAAACTAGTGAAACAATCTGTGAAAATTGCATGGCCATTTTGAAAGTAAGTCTTATCTTTGTAATCTTCTTCAGTTGAATTTGGCTTGGAGGGGTGTTGTTAACATGCTGTAATACTGCAGCTACTGAGTGAAGAGGTTTTTGATTTCTCGAGAGGTGAAATGACGCAGCAAAAGATCAAGGAACTTAAGCAGTCACTGAATAGGCAAGGCATCTGATGAGCTGTTCTTGCTGCCATTTGTCTTTTATCTTCTGTTTACATGCCTCTTAGTCATTGCTCAACACTGCTCTGAGTGCTGTGATGAGGATGCTCATAATTCCGATATGATGTCAGAAACATGTGATTAACTTCTTTTCTTAGGCGAATGTTTCAGCAATAAATTCAGCTCCTATGGACAATGATCTCGTTCTCTAATCACAGTGTACACTCATGACTATAAATTTTGGATCTCGTTGAGGGTTTAACATTCGACATCAGATTGCTAGAGGGTTCGGGAATGTTTATCTAATGATTTTTGATAGACAAAATGGTGGTTAGTTATCAAGGGAGTGTACTTTGGCCCATTGCTTTACTTGGTTTATTCTGTAACTATTTGCATTTTTAGGATAGTAAAATATGGAGGCCAAGAAAGGTACAGAGAAGAGAGATTGACGTTTGCTAAGCTGTGGACTTTACTTATGATCTGCTTCATTGTATTATTCCCCTTAGCTGTATTCTACATTGTAATTATGATAGTAGAGTTTTCTGGCACCACACATCAATCTTTTGCAGATATGGCTAGGTTTCGCTGCCTTACAATTTTTTTTCTTTTTCGACAATTTATTGTCATTTCAAGCATTATATTTTTATTTTTTGGTGGTATATTTTGCTGAGGATTACTTTTGGTTGTTGACAGTGAGTTCCAACTTATCCACGAGCTGTGTTTGTATGTACTATCCGCATCTCAAAGAACTGAGCTTATAAGGGCCACACTATCAACGTTGCATGCTTTCCTCTCATGGATTCCTTTGGGTTACATTTTTGAATCTCCGTTGGTATGTCAACCGTCAGTGATTTTGTTTCTCTGGAGGGTGATAGCCTGGAGTATGCCATTCTTTCAGTCACCAGACTTTAATATACAATTTGCCTAATCTTTTCTATTCACATGTTGTCCATCTGAAGCTGGAGACGCTCCTAAAGTTTTTCCCTGTGCCATCCTATCGGAATCTCACTATTCAGTGCCTTACAGAGGTATAGTATGCCTGTTGTGTCTAATTTTTCACTTTGCCTCGCTTTAAAATTAACATGTTTGCTTGTTTTATTGGTTTTATACAGGTGGCTGCCCTCAGTTTTGGAGATTTCTATAATGTGCAATATGTGAATATGTACAACATATTCATGGTGCAATTGCAGGTGAGCATTCCATTGGTTGTTTGATCCATCTCATCCAAACATCTCATATACTTAGTCCTTAGCTTCTATGACTTGTGTATTCTTTTGGATCAATTCTACTTTTCGTCCCTGAAATTTCTTGCTTTTTTAACGAAGTCTGTGTACTTCTAATTTTTCTAATCATACCCCTTTACTTTCGCAAGTAGCTAATTAAGTCCCTCCAATACTGATTTATACCAAATTTAGCTGATGTGGCCATCAGATGATGCCAAAGTATGATGTGGATAAAATATGCGGATGCCCACGTGGATGTTTGTTGGAAAGTTAGCCAATACATACAACATTGGAAAAAGATGTGGATTAAATGGTGTGGACATTGCACGTGGACGTCCACATCAGAAAAATTTCATCCATGTCACTACGACGTCGTTGTATGGCCACGTCAACTGGATTTGGCATTTAGCGTTGGGGCAAGAAAATTCGTGAAAGTGGAAGGATTTAATTCGACAAATTAAAAGTACAAGGGCTCAATAAGAAAAAGCTTGAAAAAGTTCAGGGATAAAAAGTAGAACTTTCCTATTCTTTTTACTACTTGACCCGCAATGTTGATTTTTCATTTTTTTTTTTTTATGTTACCAGGCTATACTTCCTCCTACTACAAACATCCCAGAGGCTTATGCACATGGTTCTAGTGAGGAGCAGGTGTGCATATTCTTTGTGTGAGGTTAAAAGGTTATCATTGATTGGTGGATTATGTTTTGTTGCAACTTATTCAATTTTGATTTTTAATATCTCAGGCATTTATCCAAAACGTGGCTTTGTTTTTCACTTCATTCTATAAGGTGGGTTCTTCTCCCCATCCATGTAGAGATATCTAAATATTTAATTGCGGCAGTTATTTGCATGAGATGTGGTCAGCCCAGGCAAACGTTCTTCAGTTTATATCTTTATGGTCCTTTTTTAAGAAAAAGTCTGTCTACTCCTCTAGGTCATGTGGAAACTTCTCAATTACGAATTATGACATATTTATGCCTTACTTTGCACTCCTGTCTTGCAGGTTCACATTAGAATATTGGAGTCTAATCAGGATAATATGGCATCCTTGCTATTGGGTCTAGAGTACCTTATAAACATCTCATATGTAGATGACACTGAAGTCTTCAAGGTGTGCTATTTATTGCATTGGGTAGCATTCTTGAAAATTTAATATTTTAAGTTAATTGTGTTTTTAGATGTTTGCCCACTATTTGATTTGACAGGTTTGCCTGGATTACTGGAACGCCTTGGTCTTGGAGCTTTTTGAGGCACACAATAATCTGGACAATCCCGCTGTGACAGCAAATATGATGGGACTGCAGGTTTAATGTTTGAAATTTTGTGACTAGACATCAAGATAATGTCATTGGTGGTGATTTGATAAAAATTATAGTTTGTGGACTGAGATTGCGAATTAGAATTGTTCAGCTTAATTTGCAAGGAGTGGTTAGTCTTGTCAGATGATGACTCTCATCTATATTTGGCAGATGCCTTTGATTCCTGGCATGGTTGATGGCCTGGGTTCCCAACTGCTGCAGCGTCGGCAGCTATATGCCGGCCCTATGTCCAAACTTAGAATGCTCATGATCTGTCGTATGGCCAAGCCTGAAGAAGTTCTTATTGTTGAAGATGAAAATGGCAACATTGTTCGTGAGACAATGAAGGACAATGATGTTCTCGTCCAGTACAAGGTGATGTATATTTAATTCACTACAGAAGCCAAGCTAGCGGCTACACTTCCAAATATTGTGCTCCTCTCAATTCCCTAGATCTTGGTTGATGCCTAGAATCTTTTAGGTGTTATGGGAGAAACTGATTCAACAGATTTTTGTTTGCATGGTATAAGTTTTCAGCTGTGGGATTTTAGTATTACTCTAACTATGATTGTGCAAAATTACTGAATATTATCAATTTCTAACGAGTTGTTTGTTGCTTGTAGATAATGAGAGAGACCTTGATCTACTTGTCACACCTCGATCACGAGGACACAGAAAAGCAGGTATTTGTTTATGTGACTCATATGTGCAGTGGATAGCTCTTCAGGCAATGATTATATGCTTCCAACTTTAACCTTTGCTTATGGTGTGACTCATCCTTATCAACTCTTACTTTTCTGGTGGATGTAGATGCTGAAGAAATTAAGTAAACAGCTGAGCGGTGAGGATTGGTCATGGAATAACTTGAACACATTGTGCTGGGCAATCGGCTCTATTTCTGGGTCCATGATGGAAGAACAGGTATTACTTGAACTCTTTTTGAAGTGGGGAAAAACAATATATTCACTGCCTCCTCCTGGACATCTCTATCTTATGGTTTCTTAATGTAGCTTGACCTTTTTAGTTCAAAGATTTTCGCAGCATTGATATTGATGAGAATGCCAAATGCACTCTTAGTTGCTGTCTTGGAAGATTTTTCATCTTCAGCTAGGTTGGGTTTCTTGAGTTTAGTGAATCATGGATCAGTCATCATATTGTTAAGAAAGCAGCAAAGAATAAAATAACTTGAAAGCTTGTAGTCTCATGTCTTACTTTCTCTTGTATGCTTTCATTTTTTTCTTCCTCTTCTAAGGTATTAGATGACTCATCATTCAGGCATCATTATGCTTTTTCTTGTCAGTGCATAATTTCTGAGTCTGGATGTCAACTTGGATCTTTGGTGTCTTGCTTGAGCAAGTGTGCCAACTTGAGGATACAATGTAGAATAATGGAATTGTCTGTAAGGATCTTCAGTACAGAATCGGTTGCTTTTAAGTTCGATGCAATCTGGGGAAATTTTCGGACAAGGATATAACTATGAGAAGATGCTGGAAAGTTTAGATAGATAGAAGAGAGACTTGATTTTTGTTGGACCAATATCTATTTCACTTCTCTTAGTTTTTTTTTTTTTTTTTTTTTTTGGAGAAAGTTTGTTCAGAGAAGTATTCGTGAAAACTTTAATCTTTCTTGCAATTTTTAATCTTAAGTTCTAGTATTTGCTATGATGGACGGGCTACATTTTTTTTGTTTTAACTCCTTTTTTGGCTGTTGGCAGGAAAATAGATTCTTGGTGATGGTCATCCGTGATTTGCTGAATTTGTGTGAAATCACAAAAGGGAAGGACAACAAAGCTGTTATTGCTAGTAATATCATGTATGAGTTCATGACATTAATTAATTTTTTTGGTCAAATAGCTGTACTTGTTATTCACTATATAACTTCTCCAATCACTAGTCAATATGTGCGAAGTAGGTTTTCATATGTTGAGAGAGACTTTTGTGTCCATCATTCGTGCAGATGCAAACTTTTTTTTTTTTTTTTTTTTTTTTTTTGGAGGGGGGGTTCTAAAAAAAGCTGGGGATCCTCAATTGCCATATTTATGTTCTTTTTCGGGTTTCAGGTATGTTGTTGGACAATATCCCAGATTCCTAAGAGCCCACTGGAAGTTCTTGAAGACTGTTGTAAATAAGTTGTTTGAGTTCATGCATGAGACCCATCCTGGAGTGCAGGTTATGTTTTTGTTGATTATGATATGCCAATGTGCCATTGAAATGGGATAAAATGGTGCTAAGTTGTTTTGGAGATGTGTTGAAATTGTGAATCAACGATATATGCTGATAATGGATATTCTATGGCATCTTGCATATGCTAACAAATTATGTTCTTTGCTCAGGACATGGCCTGTGATACTTTCTTAAAGATTGTTCAGAAATGCAAGCGGAAATTTGTTATTGTACAGGTTAGAGGCTTTGATATTTTTGCGCAATACATCTCTTTCACATGGTAGAATGGTTTGATAGACATGATGTTTGCATTTCAGGTTGGAGAAAACGAGCCCTTTGTATCTGAGCTTTTGACAGGCCTTGCAACGACTATTGCAGATCTTGAGCCCCACCAGATCCATTCATTTTATGAATCAGTAAACATTCCCCATCTCTGTGTTAATTGACCTTTTCAGTCAACTGCTTTTCTGTACTAATCTTACTAACTTCAGGTTGGAAATATGATTCAAGCCGAATCTGATCCCCAGAAGAGGGATGAGTATCTACAGAGGTTGATGGACCTCCCCAATCGGGTTTGTCTTAGGACTTTGATACAATTTTCTTCTTTCGTTATCTTTTGACATTCTGATAACTTAATACGGTTTGCATGCAGAAATGGAACGAGATTATAAGCCAGGCACGCCAAAGCGTAGACTATCTAAAGGATCAAGATGTGATAAGGGCTGTTCTCAATATATTGCAGGTGCCTAGTCTTAGAGAAAGCTTTTATTCGAAATTGGAGAGTTCTAACCAATTGATGCATTCATGCATTTCACCAGTGACCAGTGTACTTGATCAATATTTGATGACACTTATTTAACTAGTGCAGTGGGCACCTAGCTTGCCTTGCTGTTGTGGCAAGATTTGGCAATGAGAATTGGAGGATATGGGCTAGTGTCTCTTGTGGTGTTTTTCATTTGGCATACAAGCTATCTGGTGAAAGATATTAATGGGAAGTTACATGGTTGGACAGAGCGTTTATAGTTTTCCAGAGCTATTGGACATTTATGGAGTTACTTTGGCTAGGACCGTGACTAAAATCCTTCATGGGATGCTTCCGTCTATCCATATGGCATTTTGTATTCACGCAGTTGATTTGTTTTCTCCATTGTAAATGTGCTCACTGTTCATTACACCATTGTTATCTAATTTCTCCTCTTCTGCAACTCTTTAGCTATAGAGTTTGAGGATTTCTGAAATACCTTAGCAACTTAAGTATCTTGTTATCAAGTACTTATATCATGTGCAATTTTGATCTGATGTGCCAGTTAAAGACTGTCAATTAAACACAATCAATGTTCTGTGAGATTGCTAGAAAACTATTTTCCGAAGTTTTTAGTTTGCAGAAGTTGTGTAAGCATGGGATTTAAAAATTAACTTTGCTGTCTTAGAGTAGAAGTTGGGCCCTTAGGATTTACTTGTGAATATTCGAGGTTAGAATGAAACATTCTTCTGGTCCTTTTCTGGAGTGCATTATTTTAAAAGTTGGATGCCCACTGTTTATTCTCAATTTTTTGCTAGAGTTTAATTATATTTTAAGCCACCCTTGCTTATCTTTTGTTTTATGGATTTGCAGACAAACACAAGTGTTGCAAGTTCTCTTGGAACATACTTCTTGTCACAGATCTCACTGATCTTTTTGGACATGCTTAATGTTTATAGGTATATCTCTTAACTTTGGGAAGAATAAAAGTTTGGCTTTATTTGCAGCATTCACTTTTGAAATTTGTGACTCATGCTTGGTACTCATCAATTGTTCACTGTTGCAACAGAATGTACAGTGAGCTTATATCGAGTACCATTGCAGGAGGAGGGCCCTTTGTTTCCAAATCATCTTTTGTCAAACTTCTACGGTAAGGTCATCTGTGCACCAGTTTTAAAGTTTCAACAGACATTTGGGGTTGGTTTGTTATATTTTGCTTCTCAAAATAGATCGGTCAAGAGGGAAACTCTAAAGCTGATCGAGACATTTCTGGACAAGGCTGAGGATCAACCACAAATAGGAAAGCAGTTTGTCCCTCCAATGATGGATCCTATTCTCGGGGACTACGCAAGGAATGTGCCTGATGCTAGAGAATCTGAAGTTTTGTCACTTTTTGCTACTATCATAAATAAGTACAGTTTCATTCTTCATCACTTTTTGTTATTAATAGCATCCAAGCAAAAATCTTTTCACTGCTTGAAACTGCATCACATGACACTTAATTGCGCATATAAGTACCTTTATATATTTGTAATTCTTTGGAAAGAAAGAGAACAAGCAGAGGTTTTAATGATATTTATCACACCTTATACAGTAAAAAGCAGATGGGGCGTAAGGATTGCGCATTTCGGGCTCTGTCCTTTTCTTGGGAAAAGCAAATAGTTTGTTTTTTGATTTTATTGAGTCACTTGACAAATAGTGCAGCGACAAAGAATGTCCAGGTTTTGAATAAGCATTCGCATGACTTGATTTCTCAAATTGGAGGCTATGCATATTTTAACTATGTACCTTTGAGGTCTCAAAATTTTGGTTGACAGTTGATATGGACACTTACATGGTAGAATTTATTTTTCTCGAAGAAAATGATTATGCTTGGTTGATCTTTCTTTTGATTATTTGTTCCCTGATAGATTAATATTTCTGCTTGTTGTGTATTCGACTCCTGTTTCTGTCCATCTTTTGCTGTATTAAGTTTTCCATAGTTTCTGCTGTTTTAATGACTTAATTGATTGCCATGTGATTTCCTGCAATTTGTTATTGTCATCAACATCAGTGGTCATGCTTGTAGAATAGTCATGCTTTTTGTTGTTGAAATAATGGTGACGGTTTTGATAGATAAGTTCCCCACCTATGGTTTCGCAAGGTGCTTATCCTTTCGCCATTTCTGATGACCTTTTTTTGTTCATCTAGGTACAAGGGTGTAATGATAGAGGATGTGCCTCGCATTTTTGAGGCTGTTTTCCAATGCACTTTAGAGGTGGGATATGCTCCAATCTGGTGCTTGTATGCATGTTGTTGCCCTTTTCATTCGTAATGAAGCTCACGCAAGGTGCAATTGAGAAGTAATTTGTTTTCTGTCAGTCGTGTGCCATGGATTTGTGGTAACAGATGAACATTACCTGGGACTAAATAAAAGTTGGTTGATCTCCTTGAAGGATTAATGATGCAGCATACTATATATAGAAATTTTTGTTTTAGACCAATGTATGAGTTTGCATATTTGTCATTATGAAGCCATAAAGAATAGGACAAAAGCCATGTGACCGCGCCTTTAGCCAGGTAGAGGGCATGGCCCACTATCTATTGTGAGTTCCCAGCCATGTGGAGTTTTCTAAAGCAGGTCGATCTTTTGAAGGATTAAATAATGCAGCAGATTATGTATGTTTAAATTGAAAATTTTGTAATTATGGTGAGTGCGTTTTGGAATTTTACCTAATGCTGTGGACTTCCATTTCTGCATTTCAAAGTCTAGCTTGCTTATTTGTTTGTTGATTACTTCCTTTTTGTTGTTGCAGATGATTACCAAAAATTTTGAAGATTACCCTGAGCATCGGCTGAAGTTCTTTTCTTTACTCCGTGCCATTGCTGCACACTGTTTTCCTGCATTGATTAGACTGTCAAGTCAGGTGGATTTATGAAACTAATCTATTTACAGTTCCTTTTTCTCAAGTGTTCTGAAAATAAACTGTTTGCCTTGTGCTTTACTGACGGATGATTGATGTGATTGCCTTTGGTTTGCTTTAGCAACTTAAGCTGGTGATGGATTCGATCATCTGGGCTTTTCGGCACACGGAGAGAAATATTGCTGAAACTGGGCTAAACCTTTTGTTGGAGATGCTGAAGAATTTTCAGGTTTGCTGGTCTTTTTTTTTTAATTATGAGATCTTACGAAGTGCCTGGATGCTTTGTCATGGGATGTCTGGACTTTTAATCTGTTGATGTTTGACTGTTTCATCATCTACTTAATAGCATACGTGATGTCATTTTGGTTACAGTTTGGTCCATCCAAGTGAAGTCCTTTATTTTGCAGTGTCTTTGCATCATGCAGACTGCTGAATTTTATATTTTATTTTTGGTGATATGGCAGGCCTCTGAGTTCTGTAACCAGTTCTACAGGACGTATTTTCTGACGATAGAGCAGGAAATTTTTGCTGTTTTAACAGACACTTTTCATAAACCAGGCTTCAAGTTGCACGTTTTAGTCCTGCAACACCTGTTTTGTCTGGTAAATGATGCTTTATTGCCTTGCCTGGATCAAAGATAAATGCAATATGCCTTGGCTAAGAGCAAAGGTTTTGCAGGTGGAGAGTGGTGCGTTGACAGAGCCTCTATGGGATGCCTCAACAGTCACTTATCCCTATCCAAATAATGCAGTCTTTGTTCGTGAATACACCATAAAGCTGTTGGGCACTTCCTTTCCTAACATGACCGTAGCAGAGGTATGAGGGCCTCGACTCTTCTTACTGCAATAAAGTATCGTGGATTGTGCAGTTATGAGGGAGTCATGATCTTTCTATCCATTCTATTATCATAAGTTGAATGTTGGAAAGAAAGAGTTCATTGAAGTACGTAAACAAGGAATGTTGTTGATGACGTCAAAAAGTTCGGGGTTGCTTTTGACAAGCGAGAGATTGGCTTTTTGTTGCTCGGCATTACCTTTTTAAGAAATAGTGGATGAGGGGGCTGATGTTGGAATGTTATGGATTGACCTTTGTAGTCAGTCTCCTGCTTCAGTGAATCTTGTCAGATATCAGGATATTGATGGAATTATCTTTCAGGTCACTCAATTTGTGGACGGTCTCCTGAAGTCAACAAATGACCTCTCCACATTTAAGAATCACATCAGAGACTTTCTGGTCCAGTCAAAAGAATTTTCAGCTCAGGTAGGCAGTACCTTCTATTGGCTTTGTTAAGAATCACATCAAAGACTTTCTGGTCCAGTCAAAATATATTCTTCCTGCTTCTAAAGCCTGCGCTTTCCACAGGATAACAAGGACCTCTATGCTGAAGAGGCTGCTGCTCAGAGAGAAAGAGAGCGACAAAGGATGCTTTCTATTCCAGGGCTCATTGCCCCAAATGAGATACAGGACGAGATGCTGGACTCATAGATTGCAAATGATCTTGAACATGATTTCAGATGCTTTGAATTTCGAGTATGGCTGAGGCACCTTCATCAACTTACCAAAACGGAGAGGCCAACGGATTTAGCAGTTTTTGCCCTATGGATTGTTTCTCTTTTGTCCGCCCGAAGTTTTCCGCTGATTGAACTGGCAAGCGAAAGGTAGCGGGTGTGCAAATTTATAGGTGCTGGTGATGACATTGCATTGTTCACCTCGCGGCGGATGTGTAGATTAGTTAGGTACTGATTTAGGGGTTTTTAGTCCTGGACTAGATTGTGTCTCTGACTAGGAGGAGAGGCAGACCGTAAATTTCTCATTTTCAACTATAGTGATAATTCGTGGTAAGAGAACTGTGGTAACAGGTTGTGCAGCTATATCGGTTTTTTCTTTTCTTTTTGCTTTATAATTTGTAGAATGTTTGGGTTTCGAGGGTATTAACTTGGTCACCCTGTCAATTTTTGGGGAGTGGTTGTACCTTGACATTATTTAATACATAGACTTGGTATTTTCAATATCAGCTGCTTCTCTCGTTTATGCTTATGTTGGTTCATATTAGAGAATGGCTGCCCCGACTTACAAATGAAAAAAAATGATGCTGGAATCTCTTGATTTTCCTACAAGGAACTGAAGCGGGAGAAACTATTGGTTGCGGAAGCAAACGAAAATTTTAAATTGAGTTGTTATTGTTGCCAAATAGGTTGGGCCGGAAAACATGTTAGGGGTTTGATACGATGTCCGAAAGGAGCTTGAAGTTGTGAGTGGAGGACCCATCCGGTCCAACCGCCTTCTCAGCTTGTTGTCGGAGGGTTCTCGTGTTGTCCCTCATGATTTTCCCTCTTTCTTGGGCCACAAGAAGCTGCAAGCAACTCAACACGCCCTTCTTGGTGAACACACCCCCCTCAATTCCCACTCCAAGCCCCCACACCTCCTCCATCATGCGCCCATTCAACCGCTGGTCCCCAAAGAATGGCCTGCAAATCATGGCCACTCCTCCGCCCCCAATGCTCTCTAGTAATGAGTTCCAACCGCAGTGCGTTATAAATGCGCCGACTGCATCATGCCTCAGTATCTCTTCCTGAGGTGCCCACGCCACCACCATCCCTCTTGTCTCGGTTCCCCTGAGAAAGCCCTCTGGAAGAGTCTCTCTTAAATGGTCCTTGAGAGACCATATGAATGGCACTCGGCTCACTTCCAAGGCCTCTGCTAGTTCCACAATCTCCTGACGAGGAGGCACCGTCACCGACCCAAAGCTAATGTAGGCAACGGAGGCCCGCCCTCGTCCGTCCAGCCACGACATGCACTTGCTTTCATCGGGAGCACGCGGTTGAGTGGCTATAAGGTTGAAGGGACCCACGTTGAGGAAGTTGTTGAGCTTGGACTTGAGATCAGCGGTTATGGTTGGGTCCAACTCCTCGAAGCTGTTCAGGAAAACTGCAGCTGCTCTGGGCAAGGCCCTGCCCATGTCGCAAAGCATGCGGGAGAAGAGTGAATCCAAGTTCCCGAACACGACTCCTTCTGGCAAGTCCCTGATGCGTATTTTTGACATTCCCGGGATGAATTGCAGGGTCTCATCTGCTCGCCCGTCCATTCCTGCAAATTCGAAAGGAATTTCACTTCGCTAGCTAATTAAGTGGAATGAAACGAAGCGACAAGGACAACGGTGTGTGACCGGATGATATCGCACATCATATCATGATATCACGTAAGAGTCAGCGAACTATATAACACAGTACTTGCCCCATAAATTACTTCAATACCTAGGCCGGCGCCAAGAGTCTGCCTGATATGCTCGGTGTAGAGATGGACAGAGAGAGAGGCAGGGCCAGCAGTCCAGAAGGCCACCCACGGCAACTCCATCTCCGCGGCCATATCTGCGGCGAACCAGAAGAAGGCGTCGGTGACCAAGCAGGTCACCCTCCTGCTCGTCTTGGCCACCGCCTCTTCCATCCCCTTCCTGAAGTTGGCTGGGGCCGCCCTCAGGAACAACTCGATGTCCTCCTGTGGTTTCCCCACCCACACATATCCCTCTGGCACTCCATCTCCCACGTCGTACCCTATCACATTGGGCAAGTTGTTGGAAGCCGAGAAGATGGAGGCTATGGACTTGGCAGTGCTGTAGAAAGAGTAGAGCGTGTCTGGGGTGGTGGCGGCCAGGCGGCGGATCACAGCAAGGAGGGGAGCCGCATGGGTCGAGAATGGGAACGCCAGGACGGCAACGTGGGGGCTGCCTCTGCCTGTGGTGCTCATTTTATGAGTTTGTGTCGAAACTCTGAACGTGTCCGGAAGGCTTTGGGATGAGACGTGAACAAATGAAGCCGATTATAAAGAGAAGGAGAGTAGAGAGATGGGGGTTAACACGTTGTCAAGTAACTACCGCAGCGCAGAGGCTTAGAACTGATGTTCTTTGAGAGCACACGCGTTTCATTTCAGGAATCAAATGTAATAAACTTAGGCGGAGATGGGTGAAAGAACGGTTGTTGGGAGAATCTACACGGAACGTGGTAACCCCCATTGCCATTTCTTAGAGTGGAGGTTGGATACCCAGTCAAAGCTGCATGGGCATCACTGAGAGTCGGCTAATAAAAAATTTCTCAATCGCACACGTATCAGCGACAATCTTACGAGGCCCTACCATTTGATTTCGCGAATGTGCATTCCAGAAGACAAATGACTCTTGAATTATCTTCAACAATTTCTTTTTTCTTTTTTTTTTTCTTTTTTTTGGGTCGGAAGACTAAGTCGATTACATTACTTTTAAGCAGAAACATGAGAAACATAAAAGAAAGTCTCAGAACACAAGAAATTCCAAAGAGCTTGTGGAAGATAAAGTGACCCAATTTCGGGATATGGCCTTTCATCTTTGGATTTGAGCAACCGATTCAGCTCTTCTGTCGAACTCTTTTAGACACTGGGCTAATTGAAGATGTGAAAACTCAAGTAACAGATCTTCTCGCTAGCCGGCTGATCTGAGCCTTTCCACGTGCTTATCAGTTTCAGATCATCTGCTTCAAAGAGAGGTGACTCTTTCTTGCTCAAACTGAAGTATTTTCAGGCTTTCCACGGAGGCCAGGGTTTCAGCTTGAAAGGGCAGACGCTACCATGACGGATCGGGCGAAGCCATAAATGAGTTTTCTAGAGTATTCACGGCAGATACATGAGATGGCACGCTCAGTGGTTGCTTCTATAGGCATCCGTCTCTGTTGATTTTCAGACATCGGGTGAGTCTCCAGTTTCTGTAGCTTTACTCCTGGCTTTTGAGTTCCTATCTCTGAAATTGTTGTTCACAGCACGGGCCGATTCCGTTATATTCCTCCAATCTGGTCCTTGCTTTGTGAAGATAAAGTTTGTTTCTGGGTTTCCATATGTTCTAGAGAATTAGGACTTGAACCGAGATCTTTATGTCGAGTCCTGGGTCTGTCCACACTGCTTTCATCCAGTCGCAGATGTTCAACGGTTTTCGTGTGTTGCTGACAAAGAGAGCAAGTTGGGCCAGGTACGATATTCCTTTACTAGAGATTTTCTTTGTTAGGCAACGCATTTTGGCGGACACTCCACAAGAAAAGTCATTCTTGGAATTGTCTTGAAGCTCCGCACTACGCTCCATAAAGCTCGTAGTGTCTGGTAAGAAGACGAAGCCTGATTATGTTAAGGCTTATCTTCTTCCTCTTTGAGTCTATCGCACCCAGTCTTCACCGGATAATGTCACGTCTTGGTACAAGTCCACCCGATGTCATCTTCTGCAGTTTCAGTCCTTGATGAAACATGAGGATTTTATTCTGTCTGTTCATCAAATAGATCCTGTAAGGTCTGCTCATCCTTGTTTATTAAGTCAGCAACTCTACGGTTCTCTCCAATTTGCTAGCCCCCAAAATCACTCCTCTTTTAAGCCACTTGTCCTCTCTAATACCGATGTTTTCCTCATTTTCCTAATGACCACATTACAGAATGAGAAATGGCTTTTCTACCCATAATTGCCAGCCCCAATATGGGCGAGGAACCCTCCCTCCATGCAAAAAAGCAATCAAGAGAAAAGTAAATATGTAGTCTTGTCTCATTCTCCTGTACTCATTTGCCCAACATTACCCTGTTATAATTAATCGAATCCCTACAACCGAGCCCCCATTTCCTTTCCGTGCTTAGGTTAATCCCATCTATTCCAGTACAATCCAGATTTCGAGTCATTGTTGTCCCATCAAAATGATGCAATTTTCTGCTCTATAGCCCAACAAATGGATATTGAAATTTTAAAGATGACATTGCATATCGACAAGACTTGCAGGAGGGCTCTAATGAAAATTTCCTTTCCTGCTTTTGACATCAGTTTTTTTCTTTCTAGCCTTCCTATTTCATGTCATAATCGCCAGAATTCATACAAATATTTGATTTTTAAACGCACTCTAGTTTGATGAAAGACTCAGATATTTGTCTGTTTTCTCAACTTCAGGGACTTGCAATTCATGAGCCGTGATTCTTCTCAAATTCGATGGACGCCTCATATTGAAATAGATTTCATATTTGTTCAAATTAATTGTTTGACCCAATGCAAAACAATACTGATTTAGAGTAGCTGCTATATTCTTACATTCTCTAATTTTTCCATCAAGAAAGAAAATAGAATGATCCGCTAACGAGGGACGGGCTAACGTTGGGCAAAATCTGCTCAACTTTATCCGCCTGAAATCTCCATCCTCTACAGCTCTCCTCCTAAAAAAGGACAGAACATTAGCGATATAGGAAGTGGGTCAACCATCCTATCGAATGCCTCTCAAGAGTTGGAAAGTATGGCAAAAGCATCAATTAAATTCAACCCATCGTTCAACCAAAGCAATGAGCCAGAAATATAGGGAAGTTTCAAATTCAGTCGGTGTGTGCGCAAAGTAGGTTGGACGGGAGAACATGTTAGGCGTTTGATACGATGTCCAAAAGGAGTTCAAAGTTGCGAGTGGAGGACCCATCCGGTCCTACCGCCTTCTCAGCTTGTCGTCGGAGGGCTCTCATGTTGTTTCTCATGATTTCCCCTCGTTCTTGGGACAGAAGAAGCTGCAAGCAATTCGACACGCCCTTCTTGGTGAACACACCCCCCTCAACTCCCACTCCAATCCCCCACGCCTCCTCCATCATCCGCCCATTCAACCGCTGGTCCCCGAAGAACGGCCTACACATCATGGCCACCCCTCCACCCCCAATGCTCTCTAGTAATGAGTTCCAACCGCAGTGCGTTATAAATGCGCCGACCGCATCATGCCTCAGTATCTCTTCCTGGGGTGCCCACGCCACCACCATCCCTCTTGTCTCGGTCCCCTTTAGAAAGCCCTCTGGAAGGGTCTCTCTTAAATGGTCCTTGAGAGACCATATGAATGGCACTCGGCTCGCTTCCAAGGCCTCAGCTAGTTCCACGATCTCCTCGCGAGGAGGCACCGTCACTGACCCAAAGCTAATGTAGGCAACGGAGGCCCGCCCTTGTCCGTCCAGCCACGACATGCACTCGCTTTCGTCGGGAGCACGTGGCTGAGTGGCTGTGAGGTTGAAGGGACCCACGTTGAGGACGTTGTTGAGCTTGGACTTGAGATCAGCGGTTATGGTTGGGTCCAACTCCTCGAAGCTGTTCAGGAACACCGCGGCTGCTCTCGGCAAGGCTCTGCCCATGTCGCAAAGCACGCGGGAAAAGAGAGAGTCCAAGTTTCCGAACGCGACTCCCTCTGGCAAGTCCCTGATGCGTACTTTCGACATTCCTGGGATGAATTGCAGGGTCACATCTTCTCGCCCCTCCATTCCTGCCAATTCAAAAGTAGTTTCACCTCGCTGTCTAGTTAAGTGGAATGAAACGAAGGGACAATGGTACGTGACTGGATGATATCGCACATCACATCATCATATCACGTAGGAGTTAGTGAACTCAAATCATGACAGCTTCGCACAAGTTAGTGAACTATATATAATACAGTCCTTGCCCCATAAATTATTTCAATACCTAGGCCGGCGCCGAGGGTTTGCCTGATATGTTGGGTGTAGAGATGGGCAGAGAGAGAGGCAGGGCCAGCAGTCCAGAAGGCCACCCACGCCAACTCCATCTCCGCGGCCATATCCGCGCCGAACCAGAAGAAGGCGTCGGTGACCAAGCAGCTCACCCTCCTCCCCGTCTCGGCCACTGCCCGCTCCATCCCCTTCCTGAAGTTGGCTGGGGCCGCCCTGAGGAACAGCTCGATGTCCCCTCTGGCTTCCCCACCCGCGCATGACCCTCCGGTATTCCGTCTCCCACTTGGTAAGCTCTCGAGTTGGGCAAGTGGCGGTAAGCCGAGAAGACGGAGGCGATGGAATCGGCGGTGCTGAAGAAAGAGTAGAGCGTGTCGGGGGTGGCGGAGGCCAGGCGGCGGATGGCGGCGAGGAGGGGAGCGGCGTGGGTCCCGAAGGGGAAGGCCAGGACGGCGACGTGGGGGCTGCCGCTGCCTCTGCCTCTGCCTGAAGTCCTCATTTCACGAGGTGGGTCAAGACACCGAACGTCGTCACAAGGGGGATGAACTAATACCCACCCAATGGCTTGAATGCGAAGGTTCTTCGTTAGCCCATGAATTATAAAGGAGTCGAACCTAAGAAATTTAGGTGGGAAACATCTTAAACCCATTACCATTCCCTGGATCAGTTAGGTAATAATAATCTTGGGGCTGTGCTTTTGCATGACGGCACCATTGCTTTCTACTAGGGACAGCGCAACTTTGGACCGTTAATCCCTATTTTGCTTTCTCTTCTCCTTCCTTGCGAGAAAAGGGGCAACCCGATTAGTTAAAAAAATCAGTGGTTTTGCATGTGTGTAATCACATTTAAAGAAACAAATTTAATGACATCATTCAAGAAAAGGAAATCCATGGTGTAATTGGCTACAATTAGAGGGTGGAGTACCGGTCCAAAATAATACAAATGACATTTAAGAAGTCATGGACAAATAATATTCTATATCCAACGTGCAAATAATATAGATGGATTCAACTTTCATTTTTTTTCCAAAATTCTTTTTTCAACAAACGGTTGGCGATGGACTCAATACCCTAATACGGTTGTATCTCTAAATGAAAAGCTTTTCGTGGAAGACTTGTATCTCATCCTGTTTTCATTTCACAATTTATTAATATGCGACTACCGCTAAGAGCCTATCTTCTCAAACTTCATTGGTGAGATGATTGTTTCCAAAACCATTGTCACCAGAGATATAATGTTGTGGTCCCACAATCCTTAATGGGAATCGGACTGAATTTCAGTCAATAATTATTCTAGATTTTTTTCCATTAAACTTAACTTTGGTAACTTTTTATTTATTTATGGAATCAAATCCCAACAATTGGGATTTTGAAATCTGATAAAAAAGTCAACCGATTGGGAAATTGTGGGGTGCAGATTGCATTGTTACTCTACCAAGAGTATCGGTGCAGTCAGCTAAGTTTTTCCCAAAAATTTGTCAGCGACGACATCTGTGAGATTATTTCCATTTAAGAAGAACAATTGAATGTGCTTATATTGAACAACAAAAACATAGTTTTTAGTGCTCTGGATCCAACTTTCCAGACACCATCCTCTGCTCCTTCTTAGGTTTATGGGCACGCAGTGAAGAGCAGTTGAAGGCCAGCGTCATGGGCACGCATTGAAGAACAGTTGACGGCCAGTCCGCTGGCCTATCCTCCTCCAGGGGTGTTGCATCTTATGAGGGCTGCCTACCGTAGTCCTTTCAGTGAGGACAACCAGCCAGGCTACATTCATTTTGGTGCCCGTAGGCCTTACACCCCTTGTTGGTAAGAGAATATTTTTCTTCTCCTCTAACCTAAGAATACTCCTGAATTTTGCACCCTAGAATTCAAATGAAGTAATTTAAGGACTTGTTCAGGTCCAGAATGTGCTTATATTTGAACGACAAAAACATAGTTTTAGTGCTCTGGATCCATCATTCCAAACACCATCCTGTGCTCCTTCTTAGGTTTATCTTGGGAGGCCTTTTCTCTGTTGATCACCTAAATATCTACTTTTCAAGTAGGAGAGTCTCCTTATTTTTTATAAAGTGATAAAATTTGGCTTTCTTCTTACTTTTGGTTATGTTACATTGGAATTCTCTGAAGTGTGGCTGTTAGACAGGTTGACCCCGTTAAGAACTTAGAATCAAGCCAGATAGAGGATCCATTTTACTGATCAGCAAAATAGACAAAGTACTGTCATTATTGAAAGTCGTTGACACTGAAAAATGTCCCCAGGTGATACTCTATCATGTACCTATTATATTTAAAGTTAAGTCATTATATGGATTAATTATATTCAAAAAATCTTGAATTATAAATAAGTTTAGAATGACAAAGCAAAAAAAAAAATATACCAAAATATTTGAATGGGTCTTTTCATTTTATTTTTTTGGATTAACTGGATCCAAGCCATCAGAAGAAAAAGACAAAAATGCCATTAATGGGGTAAATATGTTTTTGTTTGACTCTGTATCACTTTTTCAGGATTTTTTGTGACTTTTTCCCTATGGATTATAAATAAGTTTAAAATGGCAAAGCAAAAAAATATCATGTTGAATGGGTTCACAAATTAAAGATCCAAGTCGTTTTTGTGACTCCTATGAGAAAATAATACTTTGACTATTCCAAGTATAAAGAAGTTTTGGTGGGCTCTTAAGATAGGCCAGACTTCACTTTTATTAAAAATATCAAGATGGCTTCCTTTTTTTCCCATTATTTTATTTTTATTTTTATTAATCTTGTAAGCTTGTTTGTTAGTTATTATAGTTTAGCTTTCATTGGTTGTATTTCATTGTTTTTTTATGTCACTACAATCCATGGTCAGGAAAAATCATCTTCTTCGACATCTTAAATTCCATTCAATTAAAATTTCAATTCCTCCACGTTATTCATTGTGGTAATTTATAAATTCACTACCAAATACTAACTTTCTCTTGTTTTTATTGTGAATTAATACAAAACTTGAAAATTCTATGTAATATTAAAAGCCAACTTTTAGCATCTTGTAGTCGAGATAGCAATTTTATCCAAATAACATATATACAAATAAAAAGTTTAAATTGGGTTAACTAGGTTGATATAAATTTTCATAGGTTAGATTAAATATGGAAGTATTTAAATAAATAGATTGGGCACAAGTCGGAACGGGAATGGGTCACTAAATTTGTACTATATATAAATGGGTCAAACGGATTAAACGGGTTAATTTGAGTTGGACTATTCTTGACCTAACCCAAATTTGATCTGCCCACCTGTTCGACGGCCCTATATGTCGGTAGTCAAATTAATGAGTAATCGTTAGACCAATGACAAAAGCAGAAATGACAAAGTTTTAAAGACTAGTCAATACAACGCAATCCGTAGATAAGGGGATCCAGTTCTAATAGACAAAGATTGTAAATGGCAAGTCAAAGTGTTGAAAGCTAGAAGTTGACAAGCCTAGTTGACTACAACTAATGTAATTGTCTAGGAAGTTGGAATGAGTTAATTGTGGAGTCGTGAACCTAACTATTTCGGTTGTGGTTGCTAGAAGTGGAGCCTATTATTGTGGGTACAACTAGTGATGATAATTGCGAAGGAGCGGAAGGGATGTAACCTTCATAATGGTGCTAGGAATCTCAGACGCAACCGTCATAAAGATAATTTATTGAAGAAGTGGAGGCGGCAGCCGTTAGGCAGTAAAGCCAGTGATTTCAGAGATTGTAAATAAGTAGTGCTAGATCATGGAAACCATACATTGCTTGTGCAGTTTAGTAAATGTCGTTACATGGTAGTACTAGGTGGAAATACCCAAACTGTTGTATGTAAAAAGGACCGTCAAATAATCAAAAGATATTTACTCATCGATCTATATTTGAAAGGTATTTCAACGGCTCTTTTCAATGAAAAAAATTGCAACACTATCACACGAATAAAAATATACAAAAAGATATATGGTGGGTGGCTATAATAATCCACCCGGAATTGAAGAAATTAAAAAGAGAATGATAAGAAGTATAAGGGCCTATTTGATAACTATTCTGTTTCCGAGAACAGTTTATACTTAGAAATAGTTATTTCTGTTTTTGTTTCTTTAATGAGTTTGTTAACATTCGAAGGTATTTTGTAATTACATAAAATATCTATTTATAGAATAAGAAAGAATATAAATGCATTTAATACGACTCTCAAATTTTTTTATAATCTATAATTTTCTAATAAACTCTTGAATCATGATATGAAATGAGTCAATTTTTTTTTTCTTTTCTTCTTCTTCCTCTCTCAAGGGAGCCTCACCTCACTTAGCCACACGAGGCTCCGATGAGATCGCCGGCCATTGCCGTATTAGGTGGCTGGCTAGAAAAGCTAGAAGAGGAAGAAGTAGAAAAGAAAGAGAAAAAAAATAATAACTTGGGCTTAATTTTAGGATTGTTTTCAAGAATAAAGAAGTAATTTTTTTTGTGCATTTTGATTCTATTCCAAATTTATTTCTAGGAATTCTGTTATTGAGAATAGAATAATTAATCGACGTTACCAAACAAATTTATGTTCATTTTTTTGTTCCAAAAATAAAAATAAAAAATTAGTCCAGAATTAGTCGATTACTAAGCAAATCCTAAGCATGCTCAATAAGTTCTAAGTGAAGAGGAAAATGTGTAATTTCAGTTCAACAAAACAAAAAGAAAAAGATATCATTTTATTGAAAAAATAATTCCCCGAAAAGAGCTCCTCTTTTTCCCGGAAAGAACTTAGAAAGGAAAAGGAAAAGAGAAAAAGAGAGAGAGAGAGAGAAAGAGGAGCTGCGTCTGTCTGCGTCTGCGTCTGCGGGCTTCGGTTCGTGGTGGGCGGAATCGATCCATCAACGTGAATTCGGATTTCGCAAAAGCTGTTGCTGCTGCTGCTGTTCTTGAGAATCATCGACTCGTTGCTGGTCTCCGATCGCCGACCTGATCGACCTTGACCAGGAGGAGGAGGAGGAGGAGGAGGAGGAGGAGGAGGAGGCAAAAGACAAACATGGGTCAAGCCTTTCGCAAGCTCTTCGATACTTTCTTCGGCAACACCGAGATGCGGGTACTCTCTACTCTTCCCCGCCTCTTCTTCATTCATCTTTTCTTCTGTGCTGCACTTGTCGTCGCGAATGATTTCTCTCTACCCGATTCTTTTCTCTGCTTATCAGAAAGAAGGGGAATTCGGACTTTGTTTTGCTACCCATAGATGTAGTCTACAAACACGGAAACTCCAGAATCCCCCTGTTTTTCGCATCTCGACTTTACCTACAATGGACACGATTAGAGAAAAATTGTGCTTTAGTGGTGATAACAATTTTTTTACTTGCTCTAGTTTCAGTTTGGTCGACCATCAGCTCAGGTTCTACAGATATCGTATCTGGAATCGGTTTGGTTATCGTATCTGAATGCATATTCCCGTTTGCTTGCCGTCTGAGTTATATAGATTGATTTCGTGCTACTGGGTGGGGCAAGTCATGTTTTTTGTTTCTTTATCTGCATTTCCCAATTAAGTATGTTGGGTAATAGCCTTGTTCTTTGAGTTGGCTTAGGTTGTGATGCTTGGCCTGGATGCAGCTGGTAAAACAACCATTCTCTACAAATTGCACATTGGAGAAGTACTATCGACTGTCCCTACCATTGGTAGGTCCATCTTCTTTGTTCACACTTTTGGATGGCCGTTTCATTTGGAATTAGCCTCGGAACTACCCTTTACGATTTCCAGCAAGCGGTGCTCATTGTTGCTATGATATTCTATCCACGTGATTTGAACCGTGTGCTCTATTTCTTAAAGACTCATCCATCTCCCGGTGCATGAAAGAGCAGGAATTTTCTTCCATCTGATCAGTTTGTTGTGCTTGAGACCTCACTTTTACTTCGTCAGAGGAGTGACCTTCTATTTTGAAAACCAGCGTTCACCCTTCACCCTTCACAACAGGCTTTGACTGAACTGTTGCAACTTTTACCTCTTTCATCAATTGAGTCTGAGTCTTCCACCTTTGCTTAGAAATGAAATTTTCCTGGACATGCACTAGTCCCTACACTTGGAAATTTGTCTTTATTTTCACGTTTCAAATATTTGCACCTTTTTGGGTTCTTGCCAATTTAGTGTAGACATCGTGTTCGTATTCAAGTCATATATGGATAAGTTTTAATGAAGGAAGAACACCTGCTTAGCTTGCTCTCAAAATGGGATTAATTCTTTACCCCAATGTCTCTGTTCTTAAGGATGTCATTATCACACCTCTGAATTAAAGAGAAAATCTCCTTCAAGTTGTTTCAGGGAATGAAAACTCTTATTTCTGTTGTTTTGGCACCTGAGATGTCTATAAAGTAGCAAATATGTCAACTGCTCTGTGGCCATCTAGATTCATTTATTGGGTTCATGGAGTATGGCCCTTAACTATTCCATTGAGATACTGTGTATCTGCTTCTTTGGAACTTTCATCTAGGCAAACTTGCCTGTTTTCTAGGAATTACAAAAGTGCCCTCTGTCCTGGCTTGTTGAGAGTTTCTACCATGCCATGTTTACATCATTGACATATAAATGGTGTTCTGGATGGAATGGGATAAGTGCTGATTGTCTTTTCTATATGTAGGTTTCAATGTGGAGAAAGTACAGTACAAGAATGTCATATTCACCGTTTGGGATGTTGGTGGGCAAGAGAAACTTAGACCTTTGTGGAGGCACTACTTCAATAATACTGATGGGCTGGTAATTCTGTGCTCTTTTAGCCGCATATTTGCTTGTTTACTTCCAAGGTTTTTTTTATAGATTGAGTGTCCTAACAATTTATTCTATAGCAGTTATTTTGCGTTATCTAACCGAATTGTAGAGCTTAAGAGGGCTGAGTTTTGCAGTGTGCATGTGGATGAGGAATGTATGTGTGAGACAGTTGTTAAATGTTTTTTTGCAGATCTATGTTGTTGATTCACTGGATAGGGAGAGAATCGGAAGGGCCAAAGCAGAATTTCAGGTTTTATTGAGATGGCTGACATATTGACTGTGGCTTTACATGATTAATGCTTTTTTAAACTTCTGCTTTTCCCTCAGGCCATTATCAATGATCCATTCATGCTCAACAGTGCCATCCTGGTGTTTGCAAACAAACAAGACATGGTATGTTCTGCTAGTGTTTTTATATATCAAGCATTCATGGACCTCTTCATTGCAAGAGGCCAGGGTATCTTGTTCCAATTTCACTTTTTAGTTAGGGCAGTTTGATTATACTGCTATGTCTTCTCTCCAGTCTGTATTCATCTGTTGGTGGATTCATTAGAAGTTAATGTATAAACTAATGTATGCAAATCTATCTAAGTGAAAATGGGCTTAAAATTTGGCCCCGAAACTCAGAGAAGCACAGTTGCTAGGAGATAAATGTGTACCGCGTACATGCATGCATGAGAATTAGGATTTAGTTAGCTAATTATTGGGCTGTAACTTACTCGACTAGGAAAGAAAAGTCATCTTTGCTTAATGTTTTCATGTACATTCTAATAACTGTCTTTTCATGCTTATACTCTGATTAGTTTCTCCTTGAGACTAATAATTATAAATCATGTATTCAGACTCTGGTTGGAACAATCTATTTGTGTATGTCAGGTAGATATGTGTCATCTGTAAAAAGAATCGTGCAAATTTGTCTTCTTGGGTTTCATTTCAAATCAAGTAGCATTTCTTCTTTAGTAGGTGAAGCTACATGCAATGCCTTTTATCATTGCTTCTTACAGATATATCAATTGATGTTGTAATAATATCTGTACATTTTTGTTGAGGGGAATATTTTGAGGGGAATATGTGTGATTACCCTTGAGACTTACCTTATTTGGTACCATGTCCTCTGATTTCCATATTCAAGGTCCTTTTTCCAGAGTGCTCGCCACTGACTTCTTAGACCTCTATCCTTTCTGGGAGACAATTGGGAAAAATCGGTGCATAAATGATGGATGCGGCATGTTTAAGCTGCAGAGATTTTTGGAAGAGATGCAGGGAACGAAGAGCCAGTGTTTAGACTGCAAGATTTCTGAGTGTTGGAGAAGGAACTTTGCTTTGCTAAATGAGATGTTAAATAACTGTTCAAGCTCCGTAATATATGCGTATTGCGAATTCCCTGGACTGATTTTACAAATTAAGGGAAGCAAGTTCACATTGGTCTATACATTACATAAATTGTTTACCAAATTAGCTGCTAGATTACACCCTTTTAGGAGATTGATCTGAACAGGCACACAATCAGATATGCTAATATGGTTTAGAACTAGGTTCTGTTACCACCTGGTGATTTTTTTGTATAATTCTGGCAATCAGCAATCAGCTTTAGATTGTTCTAAAGTGGCTAAGACATGATATGAGGCTTATGATGCATCTTTTATTTCTAGAAAGGAGCCATGACACCAATGGAAGTTTGCGAAGGCTTGGGTCTCTTTGACCTTAAGAACAGAAAATGGCACATACAGGGGACTTGTGCACTCAAGGGAGACGGGCTTTATGAGGGCTTGGACTGGTTATCAGGAACCCTAAAGGAGATGAGAGCAGCTGGGTACTCTTCTGTTGGAACCTCATCCTTCTAGTGGTCAAGGTTGAAATTCTAACCCACTTCCTGTGATTACCATTAATTCGAAGTCCTTATGTTGCTCCTAGATGATATTTTAGAGCTTTCTGCTGGTTTATCTCAGGTCTGCAAAATGATAATCTGACATTCCAGTAGTTACGCATTGGAAGTTGCTCGAGAGTTTCCTCTGAATTTTTTCAGGTCATTAAAAGGTGAATGAAATCGTCACCTCATGTACTATTGGAATTCAGTAGTCCCGTGTACTTTTCATATGCAACGCCGCTTTCAGGTTGCTGAATTGTATACCCTTGACCAATCAGGGATTTGGACATGCCGAAGATGCTTTTTACTGTGTATATTTTGTATAAATCTCTCTCTCTCTCTCTCTCTCTCTAACCAAAAATGCTTGTGATGTGTCCGAGATATTCGAGAGTCTGAAATAGCCTGCAAAATATTACTTTCCTATGCTGGGAACTGCAGGTGGTCATGCTTGACCAAGTTGCCGTTCTCACGAGGGAGTGGCAACGTGTTGGATGGCGCCTCTTTTGTATAAATGAAATAGCTTATCTATCAGCGTGTAGGTAAGTACCTGCTCATGGCTTCTTCTTGATCTTTTAGGTTGATCCCATCAATATAAATACTTGACAGTCTCATACGAATAGCCAGATTTCTCAAATGTTTTCCTTTCCTTCTTTTTTGTCTTTTAGTTTGAAGGAGGAATTGCTGAGTGGGTAATTTGTTCATGGCATCACGAGTTCCTCGCCATCAGAGTAAGATGACCAAGGAAGTAGAAAGTCTAATTCGTTCCCATAAAGAATCATTTACATACATTACGATAACTTCTACACCGTGCTAGAATGTTAGAATGGAAGGTCAAGCTGAGAGCAAACAAAGTCTTGGTAGTTTAAGAGTCTCATACCAAGAGAAATTCTTTTATGCATGGTCATCAAAGGCTATATCGATTGGTTAATTTATATATAACTATAATAGAAGTTTGGCTCTCATAGCTCACTTAGAGCATCCGAAGGGTAAGATGGGCAAAGCAGGATTTCTTGAGCTCAATTCTCAACAGAAGCAGATTTTAGACAGTGATATTTTGAGGAGCTCAACCATGAGACCCTGAGCCATTGCTATGAACACCTACTTCAACTTGCAAGCCAAAAACTATTGTGTAACCTAACAGACCGTAATTGACCTACATACTGTGAAATATCATTTTTTTTTTTCTGTTTACAACTAATCCAAATCAGGTGATAATCAGCTACTCGCATTGCAAGCTAACATAGTATCTCCCGCCAAAATTCTCTAAAGTCCATCGTATAGACAAAAAGCCCCTTGATTAGATAACAAGATACGAAATGCCGAAAATGAACTTTAATAGTCCCGCATAACAAAATGTCAGATAAGCATAGAGCGTATCTTTATGTACCAACATTACCATTTTTAATAATCCATAAATTTAAAAAGATAACAAATTTGACTAATGTGAGCTAAAACATGGGGATCCTCCCTCGAATTAAATCACCAGCAGTGTCATCTACGATATCTAAGAACGCACTATGTGGTTTCCCTCACCGCTGCAACATGGAAGAAACGATGCCATCCATAATCAAAGCCCACTCTCACCAAGCCGTGATATTGGACAAGCCTCAGCACTTACCGTGCAGAAAGAAGAAATGAACCGGTTCAAACCAGAAAATCAACTAGGAGTAATGGGCGGGGGAGAACTTGTTTCTGATGGGCCAACTATTTCTCCGAAGGTGTCCATATCGGCAGATACACCCTCTTCAACATCAGCCTCCTCCATCACAGCCACTGTTACATCTTTGTCCCCCATGACAACATCAATTCCATCTTGCTCTAAACTAGATTGCATCTTAACCTCTTCACCGGCCTTCTCTGGGTTCTCAGATTCCTGTATCATCATTTGCTGGTTGGAACAGCTTGTCAACATAGACGTGACCAGCAGATTCTGCGAGCAAGAGCAGTAAGCACAGGTCAGTAATACCCAATAGATGATGAGATACAGACTAGAGATGTGAATGGAGGAGTAATACTCATTCCTTGACTTAGCAATACGAAAATGAAAACCAACTTGAGACTTGATAATATAAAGAACAAGCGAAACCAGCAAAAGGTAAAGTTCTAAGGGAAGTGGACATTCTGTCCATGTCTCTTATCCATAACCAATCAATCACCCAGGTGCTTAGGAGTCTAAAAGGCAGAGAACAATGTATTTTTTTGTAAAAAAGCTCTATTGCTTTTCAAACAATGTCATAGTCAATTAAAAGATCTCAAAGATATCCTCCAATTTGATGTCTGTCGCACCACCATGGTGGAGGTGGCGATTTATTACTCTTATCTTGCAAATTAGCCAAATTGTTTAAGGAGATACAATAGGCTCTGCCACACCTCTTTAGGTGACTCATGCATTAAATTTTTAACAGAGAAGGGTTGAAGTAGAACCAGTATAAAAAAACAGCCCGATGAGAAAGCAAAGGCCAGAAAGTAGAACAGCTGGAACTTTAAGGAAGATGAATATATGAAATATCAAAATCAACCTCTAAAGCATCAAAGTATCAAATTATGAAGCAATTTGCTTTGCACCTAATGTTCTCGATACCAAAGCCATAATTTTAGCATCACAATAATTTCATTCCAGAGGCCAATCAAACAAGATATGGAGCACAGCCACAACAGATTAAGGGCACGTTTGGCAACTTGCCAAATAGTGTTTGATTATGTTCTTTTGTTCTCAGTAATAAATTAGGAATGGCAAATTTTTTGTTCCTATGAACAAATTTGTTCTAGGGAATAGGTTTGGAACAAAATCAAAGAGTTAAAAAAGGTTGCTTCTTTAATTCCAGGAACAATTTCAGAATCAAGCTAACCCAAATTTCCTTTTTCTCCTCTCTTCTTCCTATTATTCTTCCTTCTCTTTTCTTCTTCCACTGCCGCCACCGTCAACCATTGCTAGCGACCAGTTGGGCAAGGTCTAGTGAGCTCGCCAAAGGCTCACTAGGCCAGCGCAAGATTGCCGGTGGCTAGGCGAGCCTCACTCGGGCCTCCCCCGACCATCGGCGAGCCTCGCCTGCCAAGCGAGGATCGGCTGAGCCATGGCTAGGCAAGGTTGAGCCTCGCCCAAATTTCTTTTTTCTCCTCTCTTCTTCCTATTATTCTTCCTTCTCTTTTCTTCTTCCACTGCTGCCACCGTCAACCATTGCTAGCGACCAGTTGGGCGAGGTCTAGTGAGCTCGCCAAAGGCTCACTAGGCCAGCGCAAGATTGCCGGTGGCTAGGCAAGCCTCACTCGGGCCTCCCCCAACCATCGGTGAGCCTCGCCTGCCAAGTGAGGATCGGCCGAGCCATGGCTAGGCAAGGTTGAGCCTCGCCCAAATCCAGCGAAGCCGAGTTTGCCCAACTGTCCACAGGACTCAACCTTGCCGAGCCACCACAAGGTCAGCATTGCCTGGCCAAGGCGAGCCCGAGGCCCGCTGGCAACTGGGCGAGCTCAGCCAATGAGGCGCGACCTCGCCAGGGGATGGTGAGATAAACAGCCCTCATCTGGCCGATTACCGAACATCCCAAGGCTAGCAACCTACCAAAGCTTGAAGAAGATGAGAAAGAAAAGAAAAAATTCATAAAATCACTAAATTTAAAAAAAAAAATTGTTTGAATTAGAAATTTTGAAAACGGTATTAAACGCAATTCAATTCCAAGAATAGAATTTTGGACAATTACCAAACGCCATAAAATGTTTAGAAATTGTTCCCGAAAATAGAATCAAAAGGAATTATTTCTGATAACAGAATGATTGCCAAACACACCCTAACTACACTTATTCCTGATAAGTAGTGAGGAATTCATTATTGGAAACAATCAAACTTTCATGGTTGAAAATCAGATAAAATATAACCAAAAATTTCATATCAGATGCAGTGTCATCCCCAGAGGAAGAGCATTCGGGTTTGCACAACGGTTGGGCAAAATGAGATGATCTCATGCATAAGTATATACAAAAGTAGCCTCCAGCTTTTTAGCATGATTAACAACAAACCTTTTCAAGTGCTAAAGCAAGCTTTGAGAGTTTCGGATATATGCTTTGTGCAGATAGAAGTATCTGTAAAAAGGTGGGAATAAAAAAAAAAATTAGATGGATTTGAAATTAATCCCTGCAAGGCTAATTAGAGCACAAGAAACATGCAAAAAATGATGACAGACACAGCCATTCACTTACTAACCCTCTGCCTTAAGCAAGAACCACAAAAGTTCCAAAAAAATCCAGCATGTACACCAAAGAATCAGAAGAATTACATATATACTTTGATTGCTAAAAATACAAACAAATAAGTAAAAACAAAAAATAGGCGATACCTCGCATAGCCTTTGAAGGGTGAATGGTGGACCCTCGTCGAAGCTGAGAAGAGCTGGAAAGTAAAACACATAATAGCATCAGATGAGTAAGTACACCCTAAATTGTAACCATACAAAAATCCAAATCACAGACTTGCTTCAAGCACTACAGGCAGAGCAAAAGAACAATGAAGGCTTGTTACCTAGCAAAAGTGTTATGATAAGCACCCAATAAGCTCTAGTTTCTTTACCTAAGAGACACATTGTTACAGAATAAAGTGTTTGATCTCAGATGCATGAGATATTCGAAGATGACATCACGACAACCTCTGATTAGAGAAATGATATCAAAAGATGATAGAGAAGCACTAAACCGAAAAAATTTTACCATTTAAGATTTTCAAGATATACAGAGTCGTATCAGTCTATTAAAGGATGTCCTACAACTCTCAAAACTAAATTTCTTACAGGCCAACAAGCTAAATTAACCACCTAACCCAAAAAAATAATAACAAATAATAATATTTCCCTTTAAAGAACAGCACTTCATCCTACCATTACAGAGTATTCTACCTACATAATCAGTTCAGAAGACCAGCAGGAAGAAAATATATTGTCAAATTATAAGAGAACAAAGGCAATTCCGAGCTAAAAAAGAAATTTCAGTACAACCTCAAGGGCAAGTGCAATAACTCGGGATAACCACTGGACTACCTTCGAGCTTTGAGAAAGAAAGTCCTAAGTATATTCTGCCTATATCAAAAGAACCATCAACTAATGCAATTGCAAGAGTAGCTGAGAATTCACAACAACAGCAGATGAAGAGCTGAAGGCGCATTTCAGTATTTGCCAAGTAAGTTATCAATGTTAAAAATTTACCTTCATCCAACCTTGTTACCAACTCTTGGTGGGTCTCACCCAAAGAAGCGCTTTGCTCTTCGGTGGTCATTTTTGCTTCGGGATAATCTGACAGGACCTTCATAGTACATCAAAGTAATAATCATAAACTGACACTAGAAGCCTAAAAAATTCAAACCTAGGACGATAAATGCCGCAATCTTAGACACTTACATACCTCCCCATACCTGCTTCAATTTAACAGATAGAATACTCTTCACTTGATCCCATTCAATCCTGAGAGATTAATGAAAAGTTCCACCAAAGTCAAGGCAACATTCATTCTTCAAGAGCTAAACATTTACAAGTTTAATTAAATTTTGACATGTCGAAGGATGAAAGGACACGCAACTTAACTATAAGGTTCACCAATCATAGTGAGTCTCATGATTGACTTCTTAAATGAATTATTCTGATTTTTTTCTTTTTTTAAGCGGAGAATGCTACCATTGTTGAAGAAATTAAGAAGCTTTATCTGTTATCTCCTATCCTTTTGGTTAAGGACAAAAACCAACCCCCAGTGATGACAAAATTAGAAGGACATCAAAGAGGGAGCAAAACAAGAAACAAGAAGCGTCTATTCTGGATCACAAATGGAGGTGATACGAAATATGCAAAACCAGAAGAATAACTACATTGATATAGTGAATGAGATAACCTTTTCTATCATAATCCAAACACTAAGACAGGAATTTCATCCACAAGCAAATATGCCAAGATAAACATGCATCAGACAACCATAGTGACTTGATTAACAATTAAATAAAGTAGCATTGACAGCAGAGAGGTTAGAATGGTTACTGTGGTCAGTTATGTGAAAAAGTAGGATCATGTGTGCAATGAGAAACAGGATCATTCGAAGGAAAATTGCGCAAGGGTACTTGCATACCAGAATGTCCCAGAGGATGCAATTGTTTCTATAACTCTTCTAGCTTCTTCCTCAGGAAGATCAAGCCCGGGCACCATGCTTCTAAATGTCTACAAAGAAGACACATCAACAAACATCAGAGCCAAGCAAGCACCTTGGACACGAAATATCTAGCTTCATGCAAATCTCATAGGATATAATATATACTTGTAATAACATCGATGCAATTGATCACGTAACAAACTGCTTAAAGTAGAGAGAATCCCAATGACGTCCATAAATTTTAAGAGCATACTGCATCTGTAAGATTTAGGACAAATAATCTAAATTCAACGGTGGTTAGTTAACAAAGAACATTAAAAATCTAGCATGTTGTGGTAATGCACTTGGCTATTATTTCTAAAGTATTAATGCTTGATGGTCGGTAGGTGTTTGCAGGGTCTAATGGGGATAACGCTATACAAGAACCTCCTTTGATCTCTGACTAAAAGACGAGGGTATTGGTGGATATAAGTACTGACGTTCATGGTTTGATGAGAAGGTGAGAACATGAAATGCCTTGACACTACGGGTCGAGGTGCATACTAAAGATCCATCTCGACCGCTTCTGGCCGCCGAGACCAAAAGCACACGACCATGCTTGTCGGTGCATGACTCATTGTGCATCAATCAGCCTCATCACGAAGCAGCATTCAATTTCAGATCGGTAAAATGGGATGCACAAGCAAGAAAGATGTGAATGAGCAGACGGAAAGGGGGAAGAACACGAGCACTCTTCTCGGCATCGTTTTGCTTCTTGGTTTGTTGGATTTCCATTTAACGCATGGAAAATCTGAACGGGAAAAGGCAAGAAACTCTGACAAAAGATGAAATAGCCACGTCTAAAGCCTCAAGCCGGAGGAAAATCAGAGGACTCATAGGCGAGGGGGGAAAGAAGAGTATCGGAAACTGAAATCGAAGGTGGAAAAGAACGCGTCAATATCAGCGAAACGTAAGGTCTGCATCCCGAGAACAGTCTCGAACACACGAAAACCGAAGCCAGAGGAGCAACGGGGCTCCGGCGAGAGAGGTGGCGCTACCTCGTTGATATTCGGCGGTGGAAGAGGACCTTGCGCGGTGGCTGCCGGTGGAGGCGCGGTGGCTGGTCGGGGTGAGGTTGCCGATGGGAGAGGAGCCGAGGGATGGCTGATTTTGCCCTTTAGGTCGAATTAATGCCGGCGGACATATTCTGTAAAGCATGGATATTTCTGGAAAGTACGCATTAATTTCTACGAGCCTTTCCATTTTGAAAAGGAAAATTCAAACGCCAACCAAACACCTCCTAAACGGAACTTGTCCACTGTCTTTTCAAGCGCAGCAGATACCTTTTCTTCTTTTCTTTTTTCTGGTAAAATCGATTTATTACGAGCAGAAAAATGAATTGCCTTGGCCAAACACCATCACTATTGGAAAATTAAAAATAAATAAATAAATAAATTATAAATGCATCTCTACTTTTTATTGCAATATCAATTTACATCCTGAATTTCAAGAAATCTTCAGGCTGGTAATTCAAATGCAAATGACCAATCCACCCTCAAACTCATCCGATTCCTAGATGATTACCCATGTCTTCTCCCTTCTCAGCCATGCCCTTGGACGAATCTATTGATAGCGGAGCACCACTAATCCGAGTTGAGCTCGATGCTGATGAAACTCGACCGGTCACAATTTAGTCGGGTTGTTGATGGTGGTGGGAGGCTGAGTGGGTGGTGGTTGGTTTAATTGAATATTTTGTCAATTTTAAAATATTTATTAAAAACTATGATCGTCTTAAAAGTCATCAACTTTCTAGCAGTTTTACGATGGTCATAAAACAATAATCTTCTTCAATAATTATTAACTTATTTATAATTGTTTCTTCATGAATCTCTCCTTTTTTTTACCTATAAATTGTTTCCCTAAAAATAATTGAAAAATGATATCAATATATTATAACAATAATATTCTTGCTTTCTTTAAGTATATTTCCTTTTCTTGCTAGGTTATACACATATACACATGATGCTGTTTTTGTTTCCTTCTAATTCAGTGCGAAGTATATAAAAAGGTCTATTGTATATTGGAAGGATAACTATGATAGTTTTATATGTCTTGGACAATTCATTTTAGTTTTTAATTATTTTCAATATATTTTTAAAAATAGTATTATTTTGATGTCATCTAACATTTTTTCCGATAGGTTTAAGGTTTCGAGCCGGTGGCTTTCATTGTGAGTGGATTTAAAATGACAAGAACCGGAAGGAAAATGGCACATTTGTAAATAACGCTTGATGTTAAATGCAATATGGAAATGGTAATGATAGGCTTTCGAAATTCAATATGCAAATGGAGATGAGAGGTTAAAATGTGAAAATGCATTTTCATGTTTTTTAAGAAATATTACTCTTCGGGTGAAAAATGTAAATTCATAAAAATCATTGGAAACACATTGGAGTGGAAGACGTTTCAAATTTTGAAACAATTACGAAACTTAATTGGCCTTCTTTTATGTGTGATTATGGAATGGATTGTTCTCTAAAAGTCTAATTAACTAGCAAAAATATGTAATCGGAATTTGCTGGCGTCTAATGGGCGTTTGAAAATCTTCACTTAGTATAGGCTTGCGTTCGCCCGCACGGCTGGCTACTTGTGTGGATGGAAGAAACACGCCAATTAATTAATTATGCGAGGAAGCGAATTGAGTGGAAAGTTAATGGAGATATGTTAATCATGTCATTTTTCCATTTCCATTATTTATTTTAATATTTATTTATAAAAAAAAAAAAAAAAGCTAGACAAATGACACTTATGACTTAAAACGTTGAATTTTATCAATCAAAATAGTTGGTTACTCTTCTTTATTTGATCAACTCTCGAGTGGGAAGGATATTTCACCTATAATTTGCTTCAAGACAAAAAAGAAGAAGAAAAAACACTTAATAATATTAAATATATTTAGAAAATAGAGATGTTTAGTTTGTTTCATTGGATTAAAAAAAGATATGTAGATGTATCCATTTTCCTCATTCCCGAGGGGAAGATAATGCAGAGAGATCCAACATTTACTAAAAGTGCATTCAGCAACGTTTCTATTGTGGAGAATAATTATTTTTCAAAAACATTTTTTTTTATTTTTATTCCCGATAACAGCTTCTAAGCATTTGAACATATTTGATAACCGTACAAAATTATATTCTTGGAAGATAAATGCGTTTGGTACGATCTCGTTTATTTTTATGACTTGTAATTTCTTTTAATTTATTAATAATTTTATTTTTTTCTTTTTCTTTTTCTTCTCCTTCCTCCAGTTGATCGTTGGCTGGCAACCAACCAAACAAGGGCCAGCAAGGTTGACCTCGGGAGAGGCTTGTCGACCACCGGCAAAGTCACCTCGAGCCTTGTCGTGACTATGCGAGGTGACCTCGCTCAGCCACCGGCAAGGTCGAGCCTTGTCGACTAAGTGAGCCTTGGCCTCGTGATGGCTAGGGGAGACATAGGGAGCCTCCCTAGCCACAGCAAGATCGCTAGGCCTCATCTGGCTAGCCGCCACCAAGGCCGACAACCGGCTGGGGGAAGAAGGAAGGAAGAGAAAGGAAAAAAAAAGGGAGTGGAAAAAAAAAAACTTGATTCTTGATTCTTGTTTTTTAAGTTGTTCCCTTTTGTTTCTTATTTCTATTTCAAATTTGCTCCCATAAACAAAAAAAACTTACCAAATGTATTTTTATTCTATTTTTACTATTGGGAACAAAATAACATAAACGCCTACTCCCAATAGCATTACTAAACATAGCCTAAATGCATTTAGCCTCTTTTTTTCTCATTCTCTATGCTCCCTCTAATCATTGTTTCTAGTTAGTTCTCTTCCTTTTCCCTAGCATTCCATCAGCGAACAAGTCCCATGGACCTATTACTTCAACATTGCCAGTACTACTCGCAATTGGGGGTATAGGGTTAGCCTACAGTTGTGAGCAGTGCTGTAAGGCGCGCTAATCCTACAGTTGGCCTTTCATCCACCCTCACTCACCTTAGGCGAAAGTGGCTATTATACTAGCCTACTCGACAGTAGTTACGGCTACCTTCCCCACCACGAGACTTCTTAATTCCTGTCTATCTTTGTTTTTCCTACAATGAGAGAATACGGAGGACAACGTGGGATCTCTTGCCCTGGGTTGGATCTCCCACTTGTTTCCTCCTTAGGCCTTTTAGGGACTTGCCTAGGTCCAATCCACACCTACAATAGATTGACCAATAATGTTCATAATGTTTATTTTGTGGATTTGTAATTCTTTGACTCTCACCATAAAGAAATAAACTAACCAATCGATAGGTTGCTTTAATTATTTTGGGACGAGTACTTTAGAAGTTTTAAAAACTGTTGCGAAAATACAATTGAGTCATAATGTTTGTAAAAAGTGTTGTCAAATTAGTGCAATTAAATTGTTTCGTTAATTCCGTTCAATGTTATTAATGGAAAATGTAAACATGATTTTTTTTAATACTTTCTCTCTCTTATGTGTCTAAATATGAAACATAAGCCTAAAACAAGTCGTGCTTGATCCTAATTTGATTTTTAACACAAAATTTATTTTAAATAAATTAAGAATAAGCTAGATTCAATATAAAATGAAAGAACCATGTTAAATTTACATTTTATTTAAATTGCTGGGGATGACAAGCCACCCTCGCCGCCTGGTCTCACCTCTTTTTTATTTATTTATTTTATATTCAACTTATCTTCTAATTTAATTCATATAAAAATTGTATTAAAAATTAGATTCGAATCAAAACAACATCATTTAGGCCTTAAGTCATTTTGAAAATATATAATCAGATCGAGAAGTAATTATTTATTGAGAGGTTGAAGATTAATCTTCTTATATTAAATGTTTTGATATGTATATGTTTTCACTATTGCAAATAACTTTTCATTTTGAAAAGGTAGAGCTTGATATTAGTAATTGCACCGAGTGTTTTTTCTCCCATTAGATTGACAAGTGATTTTCATAATAGAAAAGTGAGCACAGTTAAATAAGACTTCAATTTTGGTTCATCAGTCCACTTCAGAGCTCAATACTTTATTTTGATCGTTTAAGGACTTTAAGTTTAAAAAAAAGTCCCAATAGTCTCAAGCTCATTACCAATGAATTCTTTTTTTTTTTTTTTTTTTTTTTGGTTTGAAAAGAGATTGATGTTATTCACTTAAAAGAGCATAGTGAATACAAGTCTAAAGCTTCAAAGCATGATAAATCAAATAGGGTAGGCGAGCGATTCATAACCCAATTATAATGGAGGCAATCCTTCCATTGGGCCTTTGCAATTTATTAATGGAATTCAAGTATTGAAAATTTGATGTATCTTCTCGTGAAATATTTGATAGTTTGTCATACGACATTCTCGGCATTTGAATTCCAGCAACAACAGTGAGCTCAAAATTTGATTATTTTTTTTTTTAAGTTCTTATTTGATCGAAGTAAGATCTTAAGTTTTTTAAATCTTACTTCATGAAGTACTTCACTCACCTGTCTCGAGTATTTTCTTACTCGATGACTCAATTTCGCCCACCAATTTCGGAAATTCAAATGGGCGGGAAAATTTGTAGGAGACGAGGCCCCTCATCGCTTTTCAAAAACTCATATCTCTCTCTCTCTCTTCTCTCTCTCTAACCCGACGAGTAACCGCAGTTTTCTCTCGCGTCATTTCAAAAGGAAATTAGCAAGAGATCGCCAAACGGAGCTTCGTCGTCTGAGCTCTCTCGTTTGGGTATTTCTCTCTACCTCAATCTACCGCTTTACCAGGTTTTTGGATCCCCTGTCGAAGTCGTCTTCCGATTTCGCGCAGGATCCTACCAAATTAGGTAAATCCGAGTTCAAATTCCATCACGGCTTTTCATTGGTAGATTCTGCATCGAGGCGTATGACCGGAATACCGTCTGCTCAAGTCCGTCCTCAGTTTTTAAAAAGCGTCCTCCCAAGCTAGCGTTCTCTATTTTTGGCCCTGCTTAGATCCACTCGACGTAGTTGCCGCTGCTGCTGGTAAGCTCGATGCCGCATCCATCTGCCTTTCGGCATCTCCGATGGATAGATGTTAACACGCGACCGCATCGGATGATGTGCGCAGGTACTGACGCCAGATGGGTATCGAAGACTACCACGTTATTGAGCTCGTGGGAGAAGGTTCTTTTGGGAAGGTTTACAAGGGAAGGAAGAAGTACACTAGCCAGGTACTGGTCAGATGTTCACCTCATCGTGCATCTTTCCTCTTTTTTATTTTTTATTTTTTATTTTTTATTTTTTTCCCGATTAATTTACCCAACCGGAGTCCTCCTTGACATCTTGCGGTAACTGATTTGCAGACTGTTGCTATGAAATTTATCATGAAGCACGGGAAAAGCGAAAAGGATATCCACAATTTAAGGCAAGAAATTGAGGTAATGCATTTGCTAGGTCGATAATGAATCTGCATTTTACTATAGATGGAGTTCGTGTTTAGAGTTAACGGACATTGCATAGGTACTAATGTAAATGCTCTCGTTGCTGATGTCGTACCAAAGGGGATTAGTAGGAAGTTTGGATCGGCAGTTTGAACCCAGTCCAGATACACGTTACTGGAGTATTTCTCAATGCACTAAAGTGCTGAACACATATTTCCTTTTTTCTAGAACGTCCTTGACCATAGAAAGCTAGCGGACCATAAATACTACAACCGTCGTCCTTTTACGACATTATCAACACTCTTCCTATCATAAAGAAAATGTTCTCGACTTTGCGAGCAACCTGGATATTTGCCTTGGCCTAGCAATTCATTCACAATGACTGGTTTTAGTATCTTTCTAGAGGTTCGAGCTAAAGCTTGCTACTACTAGTTCACCATACACCTGTCATTCTCAAAGAGATACTAGATAGTGTGAACTGTTCCCATGGAAAATAATATGCATTTTGCAGTCTGTCCTTCTTGTCCTTGGGAGGTATTGTGGAATTTTTAATAGTGGGCACACAGTTCAGATGTTAATCATAAGATACAACAGGTGAGTCCAATTTGGAGAACTGTTGTTCTCTCTCCTATATGCTGACCCAGGGGCCTTGATTTTAGTCCCCCTGCCCTGGATTCTTACTCATTCTCAAGATATGGCTTTTATGATGTCGTTCCAATGAATTTAAGTCCTGAAACTCTTGAAACTTCACTAATGTTGTGGAGTTTAAATAGGAATGATGGGACTTTTGGTTGGTTCGTTCTAGGGTCATGGTTCAAAAGAAGCAATGCTTTCTTATGGGAGGATGGAAATGCAGCTCTGGCCTTATAATTTCACATGAATTCAGAGATCTATTTAATCACATGGAATGCAATATGAACAAATGCAATAGCTTGTTACTTAATAGCAAACATTATCTCTCTAGACAAAGTTGAATTGCTCTCCCTCTTTCTCCCCTTTTTCTTCTATCTGTCAATTTATCTGTACATATTTTTGCACAACCTTGCAGATTCTGAGGAAGTTGAAGCATGAAAATATCATCGAAATGCTTGATGCTTTTGAGAGTCCACAAGAGTTTTGCGTTGTTACCGAATTTGCTCAGGCAAACATACATTCTTCCTCCTTCCTCACTCTCGTGTTCACATAATTCACCTCCACAGCAGTATCAACAAGAGATTGTATATCAATGTCAAAGACCTGATTGTGGAAATTACTTTACAGGGTGAATTATTTGAGATTCTTGAGGATGATAAATGTCTTCCGGAAGAGCAAGTTCAAGCAATTGCAAAGCAGTTGGTACTTATCATTGGCTCCACTTATGTGGCTCTATACTATTATACTTTTACCCTTATTGTGATGTAGGCTTTTTTATACCTTTGATTCAGGTTAGAGCCCTGCACTACTTGCATTCCAACCGTATCATCCATCGTGACATGAAGCCGCAAAATATATTGATTGGTGCTGGTTCTGTTGTTAAGGTTGATAAATCTCTTATTGCCGAAGCTTTTATCTGAAGTATTCCTTACTATGCCTTTTGTTATGCTAGCTGGTGCAAAGTGATTACCAGCCTCATTGTTTAAAACGATGTGAGCAAACGAGGAACATAATCTGATTCTCCATTCTGCAATTTTATATTGAGTTGACCAGTTACACATATAACAGGCACAAATGATGTACAGATGCTGATATTCAAAGGGGCTTTGATGTAGCTTATCCTGCGGTTTTCTTGCCTCTCATTTTTAGGGTTTCCATGAGCTTTTAGTTTGTTTCCAGGCAAAGATTTAACTGGTAGTGATCTTATAACTGCCTACAAATCTATTGGTTTTGTAAAATGAATAAATTTTTATCAGCTCAAATACGTGTTCACATGGAGTTTCACACTATTCTTGATGAAGGCGTATCAATTTGCTGATTCCATGCCTCTCATGTAATTTTTTTAATTGCCACAGCTCTGTGATTTTGGTTTTGCCCGAGCAATGTCTATGAATACTGTTGTCTTAAGGTCAATAAAAGGTTAGTTTATCCTCTCGTATGATATAACACAACTAGCTTGCCCATGTAATTGGTGCAGCAAGGCAAATTAAATAAGCAAGTTGCATTTCAGGTACTCCATTGTACATGGCTCCTGAACTAGTGCGGGAGCAGCCGTATAATCACACTGCAGATTTGTGGTCCCTTGGAGTTATACTGTACGTGTTCCTTGTCCTCAACTCCTTTAGCTTTCAGTCTTCAACAACTTTCATTTCTATTAACATGCTTACAGCAAATAGCTGTCTATTTTGTGATACACGTGGACATGTGTTTTTGTCACATGACGTGTTTGATTTTCAAATCATCAAGAGAAAATAATGTCCTGTTTGGCATCCACTGGGGCTCAGCCACATCTTACTTATTTGATGAGTTATTGTATATTTCTTAGGCTCAGGTTCTATCTATCTAATGTAGGGTTTCTTGTCATAAAGAAAGAAGAATTTAATATAATATAAATTAAATTATCTCAACTTTCCTATAACAGGTATGAGTTATTTGTTGGCCAACCTCCATTTTACACTAATTCAGTATATGCTCTCATTCGACACATTGTTAAGGTGACTCTCTTTTGTCCTATCAAATCATGTTAGTATTTGTTAAAGACTTATGCTAATGCTTGAATCCATGTCACATGCCAGGATCCAGTAAAATATCCTGACAACATGGGTGCGAATTTCAAGAGCTTTCTGAAAGGTTTGCTCTGTAAGGTAGTCTACTGTTTGAAAATCGAAATGTCTCACCAATTATAATGTCATTTTTAATATCCACTCCCCGGAATCTTGAAAACTGTAACAGTACTATTGGGCCTTGAAATGTAGGCACCTCAGAATCGGTTGACTTGGCCTGCTCTCCTTGAGCATCCATTTGTCAAAGAAAACTCCATTGAAGACGAAGCCATGGTATTTTTCTATCTTTTTTGAAGTTAGAAGACTAGGATATTGTTACCTTACAAGAGAAATAGTTATTGCCCTCTTCTATTCATAAAAATATCCTAAAATGTTAAAATTTTATGAAAATCCATATTTAATAGTTAGGTTCTATCCTTTCAAGAAGTGTATTCCATCATTTACCCATGAAACCATTGTCATTCTTATCATCGATGATCGGCTGCTGAAATTTTTATAACCCATTATTCTAGGAGATGGATGCTCCTATTGCAGCAACGCGCACTTGCTCTCCCACAGAGGAGTTCCCTGGCTTTGCAAATCCCAACGATATTGAAAAGAAAGGTAAAGTACACTTTACCATAGTTGCTCTTGCGCCAGATAAGAGAAGCAACGAGATAATTTCATGTCTTCCTGCAATTTGTCTGCTCAATTTGAAATTCTAAGATAATAGGGAGATGAGTCTGAAATTTTGTTTACAACATGCATATCTAGATTACACATCACATTGTGGAAGTTACCAAGACGATAAGTTGAGCGATTCTCAGTGAATGATAGTGACATATAACGTGATGGTGGAGTATTGTTGTTGACAAAAAAGCAAAAAGAAAACAATAGGAAAAAAATTTAAATGGCTATGCTATACTTGCCCTAGAGAAGAGATACCTGAAATTATACCATTTCTGTACATAAAAAACTCAATTGTAGTAGACCAATGAGTACTCAATGTATTTTGACATAATCGCTTGAAGGCTGAAGCTGAAGCAACAAGCGCAGAGTTATAATTTGCTTGATAAATACTTGTTGCTCTCATTAGCAAATGCTCTTCAACTTTGCATGGTGTGTTCACTGTCAGCTATATGTCCTTTGTTTGAGGGTGTCCAGATAATCATCTAAGCCCATTATTCATTTATTTATTTATTTATTTTTGCAACTTAGGCTCAGAATTTTGAGAAGCTAACTTTGTGATTTTTGTTAGTCAATCAGTGTCCTTTAAGTTTAGGCAACTTAATTTATATTTCCACTTCAGCCATCTGATTGCAACCATATTTTGATCTTTAGGTTGTCAAGCACTAGACAAGCTAGAGAACAACTCTCGTACAGTCAAGGGTGCAAAATTAATTGGTCAAGATAGTGAAGCACTGGCAGTTATTTTGCTACCTCTAAAGAGATGGTCCAAAGAACTAAGTTCTCAGAGGTACTTCATTTGTAACCTTCTTGATATCCAAGTTTATTCATGCATCCAGTAGAACTTACTGATGCTTGATAGATTTGCATATTTTCTCGGAAATGTGCATGGATGATAACAGGGATTTTTTGCTGTAATTGTAGTCATGATTGTATAAATGTTAACATGCAAGAAAGTCAATCCATAAGTATTTCTTATTTTTTGATATTACTTCTCTTGGTCCATATGAATTTGGCCAGAGCGTAAGTTTCCTACCCACGACGGTATGGCACAGGCATGTTGCCACAAAGAAGTGATCACAATCACTGACAGTCCATGGATTGGTGTTGCTGGAATAGAGTTCCAGGTGAACTCATTGACAATGTCGAATCTACAAAACTGAAATTTGGTTATTTCATGAAGGAACCTACAAGCATTTTCTGTTTGACTATGAAATTTCTAACATAGGATGTAGGAAAACGTCCTATCATACAAGATGCCAGTACTAACTTCTGTTCAAGTTTTTCCATCCTGGAGCTGATTTTTTCTTTTTATAGATGGCAGAGCTCCATGTTGATACTTATTATTTGATGTCAATGATGCTACCTAGAATCATCATCTCTGTAATAGAGCCTTTGTATGATTAAATGTGGAAACGTCTTGCTAGTCTGGTTTTTGCGAATCTACTATATCTCGTGTTCTTTATTTAATGCCGCTTGTGTATGTCCTTTTTTTTTTTTTTTTTTTTTTTTTTTTTTTTTTGGGGGGGGGGTAATGTGAACTTACCACCTGCACAATGAAAGAAAGGGATTGAATTGCTCATCTGCAGCTTGAGCAAGCTCACATTTACAATGCACTTGAGATCTGATTCTTTCATAATGAAAGTTTGGAGAATGGCTGAATATGTTTGTTAGCTTCTCTCTTGTGAAACACTTTTAGTGTGATTACTGCTCTGGTATCCTGCTGCTCTTTCATGCAAGATTTTGCAGGTTAAGTCACTGCATAGCTTAAGGGGGAGTTTTTAATTTGATATTGTTGTTTGATAACGTTTCAGCATGTGATAAGTTTCATACAATATGCTGATTTAGTTGCCCAACTTTTGCAGTGATAGAGACATCCTAAGGTCCAACCAGGCACTGAGGATTATCTCTAACTTAGTTGCAGCTGGAGCCATTCATTCCAAGGGGCTAAATGATGAACTACTTGCTGAAGTTCTTGAATTCACAGCAACTGTAGTTAGCTTGACATCAGTTGATCTTAATGATTTAGTAGCAAAGGTTGATCAGTGCTCAAATTTATATGGATTTTGTGCCACACTTAATTAAACACATGCTTTGTCTCTTGATGAAAACAGTTACCATAATTGACGTGATGACAAAAGTTGTCTCTCCATTTTGACTGAACCTCAAACATCCGCCCAACAAACCCCTTGATGATTTTTTCTTCTTAGCTCTTGGAATGAGTGCAATTTTCCTTTGGATGATCCACGCAGTGAAATGTGCAAAATGTGTACTTCCATTCTTCATCTTTTATTTCTTTTCCTGCATTCCTACTTAATTATACTGATGGTTTGGTCAAATTCTTCAACAATTAATTGTAGTCCTTTTGTTTCAATCCTGAGTGAGCAGCAATGCTTTTGTTACTTTTTTCTTTTGCTAAATTCATCAATTACACGTGAGTATCCACTTTTATGTCTGTCAATGGTTTTTTTCTGAGTGATTTAGTCAAATGTAGAGTATTCACTTCTATGTCTTACCTTTCAGGGTTTGGCAATTATCAAAGTATTGGTTGACCAATCTGGAAATACGGTTACAAATTCATACTTTAAGCACTGGGTCACCTTAGTTAATATCTTCTCACAGGTACTTTTTTTATTGGCATTTCTGAATTGTAACCAGAGTGCAGACTGCAAACTGCCATATTATGGTGTTGAATATGTAGGTTGTTCGACGCAATGAAGATGCATCTGGAAAAATTTTGAATGAGGCCATTGGTTGCATTTCAGTCGAGTTATCTAAAGTGGCTTATTCTCTTAAAGCATCTTCAGATATCACCAATGATGCAGAATATGTGCCCTCTGTTGTGTTTGAAACTGTGAAAGATATAGTGGATCATGCCAAAGCTTCTGGACTAGTGGAAAAGCTCTGTCTCTGCTTAGAAATTGCCGGTTCAAGTCTATCCTCAGGGTCCCCAAATTTGTTGCGAGCTGTCTCTGAAGGATGCAAGGCCCTGTGGTCATTGATTGATGCCCTCGAAACCCTCTTTACAAAGGAACATGCTTATTTGTATCCTTTGGATGCTGTACGGAGTCCTTCTTTGCTCCGGCTTGACATCAAAGAGAGTGAACAAGGTTTGTTGGTTGGAAAGGAATCTACAAGAATCATCGATACAGTGACAAGGGCATTCCTCAAGTCAAAGTCTGTACAGATTTCGATATATCATTCACTTCATCAGCGTCTTGAGACTGCAGCTTTGGCTGTTATTCAGGTGCTTGTCTCCTGACCTAAACTATATTTTCTTAAATAGTGGTATACATGCCCTTCTTTGTCATTTTTTATTCACAATGATTAATTGAGGAAAGTTGCGTATATGAGATTTTTAGGCCTTAATGAATTGTTGCAAACTTTTAGCTCATACTCTCTCAAAGATTATATAGGTAAAAGGTCATTTTGTGTTAAATGTGTTTCAGCTGTTATCAAGGTGTTGCCTGCAGAACAGAATCATTCCAAATCTTCTATGTGGCTTGCCCAGTTCCTTACCAGTCACCACTGTTGTTAGTGGTGGTGAAGACGGTACTATTATTTCGGAGATATTCTCTCTCTTAGGCCTTTGTGCTTCATGTTCAAGCAAAAATGACCAAACAGGGGAAACAAAGAATTTGAAGAACAAATTAAATAATCCTACTGCTATGGTTCAGCAGGCATGCCTTGTCTTGGCCATGGTAGCACAATGTTTGAAGATGTCTGGAAGAAATTCTGCAGTGTCTATTCTGACATCATCTTCCAAAAAGCAAGCTTCTCGACTCACAGTTATTGCGAGTTATTTTTCTTCTGACGAAGGGGTGAGAAGTAAATGCCAAACGCATTCTGCATCAGCCATGTTGGCTTTTGCTTCCATCCTATCTCTTGAAACTGCAAATTCTGACCCCTCGGTCTCCACGATTGCTGCACCTTTGATCCCCCAGACATCTGTACTCTGTGACTATCTCAACACATCCCAGGTGAATAAACACGGAGGGGTTGATGAAATGCTTTCATATTGGCATTGCATCAAAGATGGATTTGTTGGTCTGCTGGAAATGACGTTAAAGTGGAGAGAACAGTTATCTACTCGCCATTTGTGTTCAGATGGTATTCATATGCTTCTTCTGAATTTGTTAGGTAACAAATATTCAAATGCACCTGATGGAAAAGTTGATAATGCAAACAATGGAGTTGGGTTGTCCCCAATCGGAGTTTTATGGACAATCTCCTCAATATTTCACTGTCTTTGGAGTGGAGCTCCAATATTTCGCCAGATTTTGCTTAGATCCGAGTTCGTCAATGTCATCTTGAATTTAGTATCTGATGCTCATGTTCAACTTGTGAGGTGCTGGAGTGGGCCTAGGGGAGGGAAGGATGGTGTGAGAGATTTAATTAATGCGGTAATTGATCTATTGGCCTTTCCTTTTGTTGTTGTTCAATATACTCCCACATTGGCATCAGCCACTGCTTCCATAAACAGTGGATCCCTCCTCAATATGGGGTTACCTGGAGGGAGAAAATACACAGAAGACAAAGAAATGGCAAAGGCAATAGAAGAGGACATGGGAAAGTATATTAAGATCCTTCTAGAGTCTCTCTCTCTCTCTCTCTCTCTCTCTCTCTCTCTCTCTCTCTCTTCCTTCAACACATGCATGCACTAAGGAAATATTTTATCCTTTACATTGTGTAAAATACGACGAATTTGTTCTTATGAAATTAGATTCTCTATACAAGGAGAGTCATATACACTTGAGTAATTTTGTTCTGAAGTACAGAGCAGCATTTTCTACAACATTGCCTATTACACCTGGATAGCTATATAATTATGAGAAATTATAGTTCCTAGTGGTGTTTGTGGAATACTGAAAGTATGAGAAAGACCTGTGACAATACACATTCTTATGTGTCGCAGGTTGGTGTGCCTGGTATCATCCTGCGTTGCTTGGAGCATCTTGGGCTGAAAGATTCTGGAAAAGCAGTTGCCTTTATTGCTAAAATGATAGGTCATAGACCACTTGCTATCCAGTTTGTGAGCAAGGGCTTGCTAAATCCAAACAGGATGAGAATATTACTCAGTGCCTCAAGTCCAAAAGAGGTCGTACTGGATGTTTTGATGATATTATCTGATTTGGCGCGGATGGATAAGGTCAGGTTCTGATTCCTGATCGTTTAATTGCTGCAAGTTCACTTGGAATCTGAACATGGATTTCATCATTGTGGTTATCTTGTTGTAGCACACAAAAATAATGCTAAGGGTTGGCTCTGCTGCCACTAGGAAATCTTTATGCCCACTTTTGCACCTAAATCATAACGTGCTAGAATTCGTTGCTCTGCACAAGTACACAGAATGGCCGTTATCTCTGCAGAGTACATTAGCATGTCATTTCATGATACCTCTCTGCACGCTTAGGGATCAATTCGCTGCGGAAATGCCTGATGCCTGCTTGGTTCTTCCACCAGTCCCAGCATAAAAAGTTCTTCACGTATCTCTTGGTTGGCTGTTTTAATTTATTCTGCTTTCTGTCTCTCTGTGATGGACATTATTTTAGTCCTGATTTAAAGATGTGTAGTTGTGCCCCTTTCATTTTCTGGCCTAGCAAATGTTTGTATGAGTCCTTTGGGCTGGGAATTTCTCCAGATATGTGTTAAGGAAAGTATATTATTTGGGGTAACCTATGCCAGTGGATTAGGTTGGTGCCGAGTTGGATCATTCAGGAGGGTGAAGACAGTATAGAAATTCAAAGATTGAATTAAACTTGACCTGGTAATTGCAAGAGCACAACAAACTGAAACTCTTTATATATGATCATTATTTGGACTCTAGTGTGGAGAGTTGTCATTGTCATCCTGAAGGATGTCAATCGATTGCCATTCTGTCTCAAGCCATGCTTATTCTTCCTTATGTCTTCTAGGACACTTCCATCTATGTCATATGCTCAAATATTATTGCTTTTGTAGATTTAACTGCAGTTTTGTATACTCTAATTTTCTTCCTACGCAAATACTCGTTGGTAATATACAGCCATAACGAAAGTGCAAATCTGTATTCATGATGGAATAGGCTTGGATTGGGGTACCCTTCTGTGTCTGATTCCTTTTGCTTGGCATCACCACCAGAAGTGAAACATGGGCAGTAACCAATAGAATAGGAGTAAATATTTTATTTCTAATTCCATTTGTTTTGTGGAAAATGAATGATTTGGAAAATATTTTTCTAAAAAAGATTGCTTGTATTTTTGAATTGATTAATTAATGAAAAATATTTTCATTATCGACAACAATTTTTTGTCTAAACATATTTGTGGACGATGACTAGGTTCTTTGTTCATTTACTTTGGTAATTAATACAATCGATCATTTTTAAGAAAATATTTTTCAAAACATTCATTTTTTGTGAAAGAAGAACGGAACCTAAGCATAGTCCTATTTTTCGCTTAATTATAATTTATTGTGAGGACATCTTTGACTTATCAATACTATTTTCACTCTATTCAAAGTTTTAATTTGTCTAACATAACATAAGAAAGAAGAGCGATCAATTCGTTACTATATGGTTCTTTTCTCACAAATATGGGGCTCTAGTGTACAAGCTTAAGCATATTGATCTTATTCGCCTTTTCACAACCGAAACTTTGCAGGCTTTCTATGAGTACATCAATGGAGCTGCTATCCTGGAAAATATGAAGGAATTTCTTAACCATGAAGATTCAAATATTCGTGCAAAGGCTTGTTGTGCTCTCGGTAACCTGTGTCGTCACAGCGCCTACTTTTATGATGTGCTAGTAAGTAGTGTCTTTTGGGTGGTTTATGATGAACTAACAAATGAGATCTAGTTTTCTCTGACTTCTGTACAAGTTTTTCTCTGTGAGCTCTTAAATCAATGTCAACTGAATCACTGCTCCGTACTTTTGAGTAGGCAAGACACCATATAGTTGATCCCCTCATTGACCGCTGCTCTGATCCAGACAGACGAACAAGAAAATTTGCTTGCTTTGCTGTAAGAGAATTTACTTGCTTTGTGAAACACTTAATCTGCTCGCCCCACTGATTGTCTTTGAATGTTCTCCTTCTAGATTGGAAATGCAGCATATCACAATGATATGTTGTATGAAGAGCTCAGGAGGTCCATACCTCAGCTAGCAGCTGTATTGCTTTCCACAGATGAGGACAAGACCAAAGCAAATGCTGCCGGTGCCTTAAGCAACCTTGTTCGCAACTCAAATAAACTGTGTGAAGACATAGTGGATAAGGGAGCCATGCAGGTATGCGCATCCTTTGCTTCTATTGGCATGAATATTGACGAAACAATGTGGCAGAAGATATCTTCCAGTACTGAAGTTGTCAACTAGTCATTGCAGAAATGTTTTGAAAAAAAACCTACTTCTCTATTATTTGGCTTTGTTCTATCTGCTATGGCTTGACGTGGATAGAAATAACAAAAGCATTGGTTTGCTTAAGTAGCCAGAATCACGATCTTGTACCATTATCAGAAAGCTGTTCTCTGCTGCCCAGCTAAATTTGTTCGTTTATTTTGATATAATGTAATGAAGTGAAGAAATTAGCATAGAACCGTAATGTAGTTCTTTGCTACTGTTGTACGGCAATGTTTGTTTCCTGAGCAAACAGAACTCTTAATACTGTTTCCCGTGCTGTAGGCTTTGCTGAAGTTGGTGGTCGACTGCTCAGCTGTGGCCCTGAATCCAAGTCGAAGAGATGCTGCCAACGAGTCGCCTTTGAAAATAGCTCTTTTCTCACTAGGGAAGATGTGTGCGCACCAGCCGTGCAGACAGTATCTCGTTTCTTCGGAGCTTTTCCCAGTAATTGGAAGGCTACGCCAATCCCCAGAATCCACGATTGCCACTTATGCATCTAACATCATGAGCAAAGTTGCCAACGGTTGAAACTTCAAGCTGCAATGAGAATAGCCGAGAGATGCCAACCTCTGATTATAACGATTTCGTCTTTCTTTCTCAGAAAGTTATTTTGGCAGTTTTGATGGCGGGTGGGATTGGAGTGTTTTGCTATGTCAACAACGCCAGCCTTTTACATGTAACGTGTTTGCGACATTATTCCTCATGTATATAAGCTATAAGCTTCTTAGTTCGTATCCAATATCCTCCACATTGTCTTTGCTTCAGTAATTTTTTTTTTCCTTTTCTTCAAGGACTATATGGAGGAGATATATTTTGGATTGAAAAGTCAGTCAATTTGCAAATAAATTTATTTGGGAACACCCTAAATCTCCGATGACTTTTTGATCGCTTCAAATCAGATTCGCCCGAAGCAAGTCTAATTGTATAGTTGATTATGTGGAGATCGAACAATTACATTTGATTTGGTCATTGCTTAAATTGACTTATTATTGGGTGATTTTATACTGCAACTTTATAACTCTTTGACGGAACAATAGAGCATGAGTTTATAGAATTGCGCTTGGATTGGGGGAACTAGAATTCTTTGTTCGAGTCATATAGCATCCTCCTTATTAAGGTAGCGACGAGCAACATTTTTCTCTTTCTAGAAGAATTATATATCTTGATAGCAAGTGCTTCTCGAAAAAAAGGGTTATGAAAGATGTTATTTAGACAAAGCATTTAGAATATTTAGGAGGGCACTGAAATGAAACTTTTGATATTAATTTGAAATAAAAAGGTTTTCCACAAAAAGTTCATATATTTATTATAATGGTACGCTCATAATTTCTAATCGTAAAGAATCAATTTGCATTATTGAATCAACTTCTAATTATCTTTCAAAGTATTTAAACAAAAAAAATACAAAAAATTAAAAGAACAACTCTATTTAAATAGAAGATTCTTATTTTCGTTTATGACATGTTCCGCTAGGATTATTTGTAGAGTAACTAGACTCGAGTGAACCGACCAAAAAAAAAAAAAAAAAAGAAAGAAGAAAAAAGAAAAAAGACTTGAGGGATAATAAATAAAAGCATAGCGAACCAGGGACAAATACAGTATAGTGAAGGGAGGGCCTTTTCGTCAAATGAACTATTCAACGGCTATTTGAAAACATAGCCGTTGGAAGCGTCCCAAAGGCCTCGACACGCCGCCTGGATTTTGGACGAGGATCGGGAAGAAAAACCCTAGTTCGTTCCTCTTTACCGATCAATTGGTATATAGACCCCCCCTTCATCTGCCCCACAATTCACCCAATCTCATCTCTCTCTCTCTCTCTCTCTCTCTCTCTCTCTCTCTCTGTGATTGCCTGCGGATCGGCTCTCTGCAGGCGCTTGAATTGTGAAGCGCAGTCTCTTGATCGCATTTTGCCAGGGCTCTTGCAAAGATCTCGCGTCTCCGTGCCTGCTCTTTACTTAAAGATCTGATTTTTGTCTCGAATCACCTTGTTTGTGTTGCAGGGTTCCTTCTTTTATTTTATCTTTTTTGCGAGGTTTCTATCTCTCGCTCCATTCGCAAGAACTTTCCCTCTGCCACCGTTACGTAACTCGAATAGCCGGATTTTCGTTTTCGTTTTTATTTCCCCGTTAATTTTCTGCATATCGCCTTTCTTGTGCTTCCCTTTTTTTTTTTTTTTGGTGTTTGTGTAGTATGGATGCAGGATCTGCGCACTCTTCATCGAATATGAAGACGCAATCCCGTTCCCCGCTTCAAGAACAGTTTCTGCAGAGGAGGAATTCTCGCGAAAACGTAAGGAAGATACATTCATCTTCATGTGCAAATCATAATCATACGTTCAAATGATATTTTGGAGGTTTTTGTGCGTCGGTATTGGATGGGCGTCGGAGTAATCAATTTCAAGAATGAGCCCTGATCTTTTTCGTTATTAGTCTACATATTTGATCAGGAATCGTTGATAAAGTTTTGTTCTTTCATTGTGACACCAGCTGGACAGATTTATACCCAATCGCTCAGCCATGGATTTCGATTATGCGCACTACATGCTGACCGAAGGGAGGAAGGGGAAGGAGAATCCGGCGGTGAGTTCCCCGTCAAGAGAAGCCTATCGGAAGCAACTGGCGGAAACGCTCAACATGAACCGGACTCGAATCCTCGCTTTCAAGAACAAACCCCCAACCCCCGTGGAGTTGATTCCGCATGAACTCACTTCTGCTCAGCCAGCCAAGCCAACAAAAACCCGCCGATACATTCCTCAGGTGAGAATACTTTTTGAATTTTCGGTATCTTTGTCATCTGTTTCTCATGAGGTGGCCCTCAAGCTTAACATCGTTGATCTCATTAACAGACCTCGGAGAGGACACTGGATGCTCCTGACCTTTTGGACGACTACTACCTCAACTTGTTGGACTGGGGAAGCAGCAATGTACTTTCAATTGCTTTGGGGAATACAGTTTATCTCTGGAATGCTTCGGATGGCTCTACCTCAGAACTTGTCACGATCGACGACGAAACTGGCCCTGTAACCAGTGTCAGCTGGGCCCCAGATGGTCGCCACATTGCCGTCGGCTTGAACAATTCTGATGTACAGCTATGGGATTCTGCTGATAATAGACTGGTCTGTGTTCTTCTCACCATGAAATTTTGTATGTGTAATCATCTCATGAAACCTGCCTGATTAGTTGTTGTCCCAATTTGGTTGAAATTTATTGCAGCTGAGGACTTTGAGAGGCGGCCACAGATCTCGGGTTGGGTCTCTGGCATGGAACAATCACATCCTTACAACGGGAGGAATGGATGGACTGATCGTCAATAATGATGTGAGAGTGAGATCTCACATTGTCGACACCTACAGGGGTCACACCCAGGAGGTTTGTGGGTTGAAATGGTCAGCATCAGGGCAACAATTAGCAAGTGGAGGGAACGATAACATCCTCCACATCTGGGACAGGTCCACGGCATCTTCCAATTCACCCACTCAGTGGCTTCACCGCCTTGAAGAGCACACTGCCGCTGTTAAAGCCCTTGCCTGGTGTCCTTTCCAGGGGAATTTGCTGGCTTCCGGTGGAGGTGGAGGTGATCGGACCATTAAGTTTTGGAACACCCACACTGGTGCGTGCTTGAACTCCGTGGATACAGGTTCCCAGGTCTGTGCTCTGCTATGGAACAAGAACGAGAGAGAGTTGCTTAGCTCTCATGGATTCACTCAGAATCAGCTCACCCTTTGGAAGTACCCTTCAATGGTAAAGATTGCAGAGCTGACTGGTCATACTTCCAGAGTGCTTTTCATGGCCCAGGTACCTTGCAAATTCTACTTTCTGGCTCTTAGAAATTGCATTTCTGCATTCGCTACTTTCTGATAAGATTATAGATCCTCAAGTACTAACATTTTCTCTTTCCTGTCAGAGTCCGGATGGTTGCACTGTAGCATCAGCGGCAGGGGATGAAACACTGAGGTTTTGGAATGTGTTTGGTGTTCCGGAAGTGGCTAAACCAGCTCCAAAAGCTAATCCGGAGCCTTTTGCTCACTTGAATCGCATTCGCTAAATGAAAAGTCATCTTTGCTGGTTATGTCTATCGTTTTGATCTTCAAGAATGCCAAACAATGGGATTCAGAAGTCAAGAAGACCGCCACATTGAACAAGTATTGCGAATAGTTGAAGACAAAATATGCGCCTATACAAAACCATAGTAGCAGTTGCCGTGAGTGTTCCCGAGTGTGTATATTTGTACATTTTATATAGTCAAACTAATGTCAACCATATTTTTTTTTTTCCAATGGATGTAGTCACTGATTCGTGACCTGCCATGTATATTTTTTGTGAACTAAAAATTTTGACTATTGTCACTCCTCTTTTAGAGCAAACAATCAGACATACTCGTCATGTTCTATCTTTTTTTGTTCCCTATACCAAACCATAGTAGCAGTTGCCGTGAGTGTTCCCGAGTGTATATTTGTACATTTTATATAGTCAAACTAATGTCAACCATAATTTTTTTTCCCAATGGATGTAGTCACTGATTCGTGACCTGCCATGTATATTTTTTGTGAACTAAAAATTTTGACTATTGTCACTCCTCTTTTAGAGCAAACAATCAGACATACTCGTCATGTTCAATCTTTTTTTGTTCCCTAACAATTGATTGCTAGCCACCAAACACAAAACCAGCAAAATTTACACATAGTACCACCCCAATATTTACAGTAAGTAACTAGTGAATAACGTTGCCCAGCAGAGAATATAAAGTTCTTTCTATTTGGAAATAGATGGGAAATACAAATCTGCCTTCAGTATAATCTTGAGAAGATTGGCCTAAATTCTAATTGCGGATCAAGTGAATTGCCGTCGCATGTCACCCCAATATTTACGGTAAGTAACTAGTGAATAACGTTGCCCAGCAGAGAATATAAAGTTCTTTCTATTTGGAAATAGATGGGAAATACAAATCTGCCGTCAGTATAATTTTGAGAAAATTGGCCTAAATTCTAATTGCCGATCAAGTGAATTGCCGTCGCATGTATGTATCTTCGTGTACGAAAACAGGTCCCTGAGTGCTCTGTGGTGGAATCTGGGGTTGTCCCATAGCAATGATGCGTGACCTGCCACGTATATTTTTTGTGAACTAAAATTTTGACTATTGTCACTCTTCCTCTTTTAGAGCAAACAATCAGACATACTCGTCATGTTCAATCTTTTTTTGTTCCCTAACAATTGATTGCTAGCCACCAAACACAGAAACCAGCAAAATTTATACATAGTACCACCCCAATATTTACAGTAAGTAACTAGTGAATAACGTTGCCCAGCAGAGAATATAAAGTTCTATTGGGAAGTAGATGGGAAATGCAAATCTGCCTTCAGTATAATTTTGAGAAGATTGCCCTAAATTCTAAAGCAAAACCCCAAGTGTCCATCAAGTCAAAGCTAATAATTGCGGATCAAGTGAATTGCCGTCGCATGTATGTATCTTCGTGTACGAAAACAGGTCCCTGAGTGCTCTGTGGTGGAATCTGGGGTTGTCCCATAGCAATGCCTCCAACACCTTGATTAGGAGCAGAGGCACCCCATAGCCGCCCATTATCATCCTTTGCCCGAACTAGGGAGAGATAGTATAAAATCCCTAGGGAAACACTAGCAAGTGATAGGACAGCACCTCCGGCAAAGACACCTGGTTTGACAACATAGCAGTAGTAGTTACCAAAATATATGCTATCTTCACCATGTTGATCATTGAGTGCAGCACCCGTAAGTAACAGAAGAAACGCTATGATAAATGTGAACCTGCATTACACAGGACATAAAATATATCTATCAGCCCTTAAGTCAATGTGATTTGTATACTGTGAATGCAAACACCCGAAGACCAACAGCAGCATTTCCAAACACTCCACCTTTCAAATTTGCAAGATATGTCCAAACTTCAATTAAAGTAGACCAGTAGATGCATGGCATCATTAGTCATTTACCGCGAGAAAAAAGCCCTGTGGGAGCGGCATTCAATTCCATTCCTCTGGGAGGAGTGTGGTCTGTTTAGCCTTTACTTCAATATAAATCTGGACATGACTATCAAATCTACTAGACCATCTAATTTATGCATAAAATTATTATCTTCCCCACATCTAGTTTATGCATTGAAGTCGACTGGTAGATGCATGGGGTCATAAGTCATTTACCGTGAGAAAAAAGACCTGTGGGAGCGGCATCCAATTCCACTCCTCTGGGAGGAGTGTGGTCTGTTTATCCTTTCAAAATAAATCTGGACATGAACATGAAATCTACTAGACTTTATCTGATTTATGCATAAAATTATTATCTTCCCCACATCTATACAGTGATTATCTACAGTAGACTCATAAAGGAAATCTACTCTGCCCTCCTTTCCCTCAATGGAGAAATAGGAACAGAAAAATATCTATGTTTGATCCAGGATTTCGGAGGATAGAGAGGTGAAAAATAAAAGCATGCTTAATAACCTAACAACATTCTTCAGAACCCTCTATCCTCACACTTCTTATATACACCTCTGACCTATTTTTACAGCTAATAGCTGAGCCATACCAAGGATTATCTAGCCAGCTTAAAGCTCTGAGAAATTTTGTCAAGGAATTAGTTTCAATACCTTCTAAGCATGTTTAATGTCATCAAAGAGTCCAGGCAATTGTAGTCATACCACTACTTAGGGATATCCATTAGTCTTCCTGATTGCTAATAGACTGAAGGAAAAAGTAGAACATAGCAAGCCACGACAAAAAATCACATGAAGTTATTGCTTTCCAGAGACATATGAAATAGACTGTAGAACACTTCAATACTACACAAAGTGAGAAGCCAATCAAATCAATGACATAATGTTTCGAATTCCACATATCAATATTGTAAGTAAACTCATGCAAAGGCAATAAAGGAGTACTACATGGATTTGGTTCCCTGGATTTTCCAGTGAGTACCAGCAAAAAATGAAGAAGACCAGTACCTGGTCCAGTGAGCTGAGCCACAGAAAGGATTATCTAGTCAGCTTAAAGCTCTGAGATGTCGAGGAATTGGTTTCATTACCTTCTAAGCATGTTTAATGTCATTAAACTATTAATTAGCCAGGCAATTGCAGTTATGCCACACTCAGGGAATCCATCTAGTGCAATTGAATAGACAGAGTGGAGGAAAAAGTAGAATGTAGCAAGCCACACCAAAAATCACGTGAAGTCATTGTTTTCACAGCATATAAGATCAAATAGACTGTAAAACACTTCAATACTCCACAAGGTGAGAAGCCAATCTATGACATCATGTTTTGAATTTCCCATACAGCTCTTGTAAGGAAACTCATGCAAAGGCAATAAAGGAGGACTGAATGGATTTGAATCCCTGAATTTCCAGTGAAAATTACCAGGAAACAACGAAGAAGACCAGTGCCATGGTCCAGTTAGAATTTGATGGGTTCGGGTTCTTTCTGCAGCAAATGCAACCGGTTGCCACGTTGATAATTACTTGAGCTATCATAAGAGCCACGGCGGAAGTTAACCCAAGAGGCAGAGCTGGACTCCAGGGATAGGCACATTGCGTAGGAGTTGTGACATGCACTTCCGAACCCTGATTAATGGAATAACTATTGATCATTTTCTCAGTTTTGGTAAGCAACTATCAATTATTTGAGAAATAAGAATAAAGACAACGTTTTGCATGCATGTGTATGCACACAGTAAAGTTTCACACTCGGGTATGCAATATACAGACCAAATTCCACATGCATGGAAATTGCAATGCTGGAACTTCATTAATTTGCAGACTTTATACGCACAAGACTCACCCTCTGGTGATAAGTCATGAGGATTCTGATCTGTGTTAAAGCATAGGATGGACAAAGACTCACAGAGAACGATGGCGTAGAAGATCCATTGATCAATCCATTTTGGTTGCAAAAAAGGTTAAACATTACTGTACAGGTGGCACTTCGCATTCTAATACTCAATATACTTTATATCAAGTGTGCTCTTGCCAATCACAATTGATAAAAGCTAGGGTAAATTGCAATACATGGTCCAAACTTGTCCAGGACTCATGCCCATGGTTGGATCTAGATTCTAGTTGCCACCCTTTAGCTATAAAGTTGCACCATGAGCACCTAAAATCTCATCGTCTGTCTATGTTAACAATTGTGCAATAAGATAATCTCTGAGCTCCTCTATAAAAAATGGGAACACTCTTTGAAGATCCTTCAACTTGTGTTTTTCCATCAATTGCAAACTTCAGCATTGAAGACAAAAATCGGAATTCTGTTATGGCTCCACGCCTAATACCAAGCAAGAGAAGCAGAAATTTCATTTAATCCAAACCATAAGGCACGTTCTTCCTTCATTGCCAAAGGTAAAGGCTACTTGTAGGTGATTCTTTGTCGTTATCTTTTGACACTAATCTAGGCTTCTCATCTTGTTTTAGCAAGTAGTAATGTTTGGCTTAGATGTGCTTAATGTTTGGCCTAGGAAGTTCATCTAACAGCTATACTAAAAAATGCATGGAATTCCAATTATCAGATCTTCAATAACTAACAAACTACAGTTTCGATTCTTGTGAAGATGAGGGTCACAAAATCTTAAAATATGCCAATTTCATGTCTCTCCAACTTCTAGAGCTCACAAGATCAACTTAAAAAGTACCATAAATTTCTTATGATAGTTGTTGCTATAAGATATAGGCAGAGAGTGTGCAACTTTGAAATTTACAAGTTAGCAAGTAGAACTTTCTTTTACCGGATAAATCCGACCACATAGCACTAATAAAAACAGCCTAAGATAGTCATGCTGTATTTAGCTGCCGTATTTTCTAGGCTGGATTTTCTTGAAAGGTTGTAGGACTTGTTTCGTATTTAGCAGCTGAAGCATTCCCTTTGCCCCAATTAACCTCCTTTGATTACACTAAAGCATTTGCTGTTTCATGGATTACTGCCTTTTGCTCAGCGAGTGAGCAAATTCTCAATGTACTGTCATATATACAGAAACATTGGGGAAAATTGTGCTTCCAGAAAGGCATTTTCTTGACAGCAGAAATTTTGTTTCACAATAAAAGAAGGCTCTGCAAATTAAAGCAGAACTACCGAGGTATTCCAGCAGATAGGCTCATTATTTATTTGTTAAGCACTGCTGAAAAATTAATCCAGGCCAAATGTGACCTAAACCTAAAATTACGGGGATTGAAAGAGTGAAGAGACTCCAGCAATCGATTAAAGAGACTGAACAAGACAACAGTGCTTAAGAGACTGAAATTGCTGGGATCAAAAGAGTTAAGAGACTCCAGTAATTGATTGAAGAGACGAACAGGGTGACAGTGCTTAAGAGACTGCAATTACTGGGATCAAAGAGTTAAAAGGCTACAGTAATCGATTGAAGAGACTGAACAGTAAAACAGTGCTTTCATCTGCATTTTACTTTTTGAGAACTTCAGGAAGATCAAAACCAAGAAATTGCAATCTGAAGTGAAATAGTACATTCATAGCACTAATCGATTACAAAATATTCCGCACGCTTTTCTCAAGTTGTTCCTAATCATTAGGAACAGAATTGAAAAACAAACCCAGAAAGGAGTCCTATTAAATGGCAAAGGGGTAAAGCCAAGGAAAAAAAGCCAACGAAACAAAGAAATCAGGAAAAAATGAAGTAATGACAAAGAAAAGGATCAGGTAAATCAAAAGAACACATGGGCAAACAAATAGAATTCCAAAGCTGTAATCTTTAAGCACTCAAAGCGTGTGCGAGCACGAAAGATCAGAAAAACTGTTGTAGAAACAACAATCGCTTGATGATCTCAAAATTCTCGAGTGCATCAGGCTCGTTCCTGGCATTTACTACGAAGGACCAGAAATACCTTGCTTACCCATCACTGAGAAACGCATTACCATAATGATCACGACGATGCGGAGGACGACAACTATCTAGGCATCCAGAACAGAACCCTGTTGGAAAAAAAGAGAGAAAAGCTCAGAGCAATGAGCGACGGATCAGTACCTTAATCCGAGTGGCTTCTGCACCAAAACCCGTAGCAGCTGAGAGAAGCCCCAGCAAACCCACGACGCCACATATCAGCACCACCTTCATCTCCATCTCTCTCTCTCTCTCTCTAATGCTTCAAACACGCAAAGCACAATCTGACGCTCTCTCTCTCTCTCTCTCTCTCTCTCTCTCGTTGGTCTCTTTTTCACGAGGGAATTGTAAAGTTGGTGAAAGTGGCAGCAGGAATCTCGTCACAGTGAAGTCTTGAGAGTTGAGAGCTATCCACGAGTGTACAGAGAATCCAGTGACATTAAACTGGCATTGGCTTCTTCGGTAAAGGTCTCGTCCAGCACTCCCGGTCGTCCCCAGTCGCAGGTTGCGCATTTTCTTCGTCCTTAGGCTTGACTTGACAAGTGGGACCGCACACACCTTAGCTTAGCTATTAGGTTCTCACGATTAATAAAAGAAAAAAGCAATAAAAAATCCCAAACTTCATCTATATGACACATCCATCTCCAACTTTTTTATCATATAAAAAACTTCAAATTTATATACCACGACACATTTATTCTAAACTTATACAATGTAATATATTTATCTCAAACTTATTTTTTGTGACAATTAAAGATTCAAACTTTTATTTATGTGGCACGGTTGTCTCAAAATTGTGTCACAGAAAAAAGTTTAGGATTTTTGATATTGCAAAAAAAAAAATTTGGAATGAACGCGTCACGATGAGCAAAGTGTAGGATTTTTGGTGTCATAAAAAAAAATCTAGGGTAAATATATCATTTTAGGTAAAATTTGAGATTTTCTGTGACTTTTTCCCTACATAAAAAAAGTTCGTGATAGTATCATAGAAATTCTTTCTTTTAGCTACTAATAGTACCATAATAAATGTTGTGCATTTTGTCGCGAATTGCGATATGGTATGTTGACAAATTCCCATCTTGAATGCGACAGCACTTCTTGTCTTTCATCTACTTCAAAATGCAAAACATGATTGTCAATTGCCATGACAAGCTCGATTATCTATGATTGCTAAGAGATAATTAGATGATGACAAAATGACATAGTAGCATCATCTTTCGTAAAATAAATTTGAGTCGAGATTGTCCTAATTGCCTGATTAAATTCACTACTCGTCTCAAAATTTCATTTTGAATAAATAAGTTTGCTTTTTTCACGTGTTTTATAATATCAACAGAATTAAATTGTATGGATTTACTATTTTTGAGTTAAGAATTTTCTTTTCTTCCTTCGGACGTTCAAAGCTAGATCGTAGCGTAGACTAGAATCATAAATTTCTGAAGAACGGCCTAGAATAGCATTTGCAAGGAGTTAAATGGTTGAGATTCTATAGAGTCAGGTACAGTTTTCCTGATTATGAGCCAAAAAAAAAAAAAAATTAGATAGGGGTTCAGGAGAGTATGCTGACTGTGTCCATGTCAGGGCGTTTTTTAGCTGTTTGATCGAATCACGACCTTATCACACGGAAGATTTATAAAGTTGATAAATAAGTTCTTAGTGAGTTAATTCATTCGGAGGATGATTGAATGACTTGAAACGAACAGTATTGTCAAGGTCAAAATACAATCTTCCATGTGTCCAAATATCTCATTAGGACTCCAGCAGTTGCAAAGCACCGCTGAAAAATTTGTCCCGGACGAATGGGAACCTAAACCTGAAATTACTTGGATCAAAAGAGTTAAAAAGACTCCACTGATCGATTGGGGACGTTAGTATTTTCATTTGCATTTTCCTTATTGAGAACTCTAGGATGATAAATCGGAAATTGCAAGCCGAAGTGAAATAGTACATCAGCAGCAGGAATCGATAACAAGATCTCCTACATGCTTCTCTTGAATCGTTCCTAATCGTGGAGAACAGAATTGAGAAGCAAACCCAGATAGGAGTCCTATTAAATGACAAAAGGGTAAAGCAAAAGGTAGAAAAACCCCAAAGAAACAAAGAAAATCAGGACAAAAGATAAGTAATGACAAAGAAAAGGATCAGGTAAATGGAAAGAACATATGAGCAAGCATAAAGAATTCCAAACATGTAATCTTCAGACGATCGAAATTTGTGCGAGCATAAAAGATCACCTAAACTGTTGTAGAAACTATAATCGCTTCATAATTTCATAATTCTCAAGTCCACCACACTTTTTCCTATGATTTTTTTATTTTATTTTATCAAGGGCCAAAAATATACAAACCTTGCGTCTATATCATCAGGAAATGCATCAAGATGGTGATCGTAACGATGCCGGGGAAGAAGAGCATTTAAGCATTTGATAATAAAACCCTTCTGAAGAAAAGGTGAAGAAGCTCAGAGCAGTTAGCGGCAGATTAATATCTTAATCCGAATGGCTTCTGCCCCAAAACCTGCAACAGCTGCAAGGACCCCCAAGAAATCCACGCCACCGCATATCACCACCACCTTCTTCCGCATCTCTCTCTCTCTCCCCCCTTCTCTTTGCCTCTCCCTCTCCCTCTCCCTCTTTGACGCTTCATACAAGCAGAATCTCTCTCTCTCTCTCTCTCTCTCTCTCTAGCCTATTTTTCTCCGAGGAAATTGGAAAGTTGGTGAAAAGTGTTGATATAATAGTTTTTTCCTTTTACATGTGTTGTTGATTTGATTTTTCAGTTATTAGAGTTAGTGGAGTCATGTGTGTTGGTTATCCTAATTTTTAGGTGTTAGTGGGGCAACTACTTTATGGAGAACATGGGTAGTTATGGTGTGTTTTACGTTATGTATTTCGTCTTTTGTAAAAGACTTGGTTGTTCAGTACGTAAGATGGAGTTTTAGCCTCATCTCTCCTCCTTTTAGCAATTTAACAGTGGTATTAGAGCCAGAGAGAAGTGTGAGAGTTTTTTTTTTTTTTTTTTTTTTAAAAAAGGTTTAGAGGTGTGAGATATTTTCATGAGAAAATTGCAGCAGTAATATTTTCAATGGCCATCGACAATTTTGTTCAACCAGCAATTCCACGCTTTGATAGTCACTATAACCATTGGAGTATGCTGATGGAGAATTTTTTATGATCAAAGGAGTATTGGTCGGTTGTTGAATATGGAATTCAAGAGCCACTAGTAGGCAGGGCTTTGACAGATCCCCAAAAAGCAGAATTGGAAGCTAGAAAGTTGAAGGACTTGAAGGCAATAAATTATTTTTTTAAGGCTATCAATCATCCCATCTTGGAGACTATTCTTTGCAAAGAAACTTCCAAGGATATTTGGGATTCTATGAAGAAGAAATATCAAGGCTTTGTTAGAGTGAAGCGTGCATAGCTTCAAGCCTTGAGAAAAGATTTTGAGACATTAGCGATGAAAGATGGAGAATCTGTCACTAGTTATTGTGCCAGAACAATGGAGATCAGCAACAAGATGCGATTTCATGGCTAGAAGATGGACGATGTCACCATTGTGGAGAAGATTTTACGTTCCTTCACACCAAAGTTTAATTATGTTGTTTGCTCAATTGAAGAGTCGAAAGACAGATGCGCTCTCTCTTGATGAATTGCAAAACTCTTTATTGGTCAATGAACAGAAGTTCAACAATAGAGAAGCAAGTATTGAAGGTTTCTACCAATACTCATTCCAACAATTTCAGAGGAAGGGGTAGAGGTAGAGGTAGATGAAGGGGAGATCGTGGAAATATAGATGTTGGTAGGAATTTCAAAGCCAATAATGACCAATTTCAAGGCAAAAGCAGAGGACGAGATCCTAACAAATCCAAGTTAGAGTGTTTTAGATGTCATAAATTTGGTCATTATGTATCTAAATGTTATACTAGGCTGCCTAATAATAAAGAAAAGGCAAAGAGTTCAAATTTTGTTAAAAAAAAGGAAGCATAAATGTTGTTGATGGCTGTTCGAGATGAAAAGAAGCGCGAGTAAGATATTTGGTATGTGGATACAGGTTGCAGTAACCACATGAGTGGAAGTAAGTCTTTTTTTTCTCATCTAAATGAAGATTTTCATTCCGCTGTGAGTTTTGGGGATCATTCTATTGTGAAAGTAATGAGAAAATGTGATATTAAGATAAGAACCAAGAATGGTTTTGTGGAAATGATATCTAATATGTTGTATGTTCCTAATTTGAAAAGTAACCTATTAAGTGCTGGTCAATTACAAGAAAATGGTTATGTAATCACCATTCAGAGGGGTGCCTGTGAAATTTATGATTTTGTTAGAGGTGCTATTGCACTTGCTCCTATGAGTTCAAATATATTGTTTCCATTAAAGATTGAAAATATTCAGTCTTGTTTGATAGCTGAAAAGAAAGATCCTTCATGGCCGTGGCATTTTCGCTATGGTCACTTAAGTTTTGGTGGATTAAAGACCCTCCAACAGAAAAACATGGCGACGGATCTTCCTCAAATTACTATTTCTTTCCAAGTCTGTGAAGAATGTGTTGTTAGCAAACAACATCGTTTTCAATTTTCAAAAGAAAAGTCATGGAGAATAAATGATGTTTTGCAGCTGGTGCATTCAGACATTTGCGGTCCCATAAACCCATTTTCTAATGGAGGTAAAAGATACTTAATTACCTTCATTGATGATTTTTCCAAAAAAACTTGGGTTTATTTTTTATAGGAAAAATCAGAAACTTTCTTCACATTTAAAAGCTTCAAAACTTATGTTGAAAATGAAGTAGGAAATACCATTAAGACTCTTCGAACAGATCATGGTGGTGAATATTGCTCAAAAGAATTTGAAGTTTTTTGTGCAGAGCATGACATTCAAAGAGAGCTAACTGCTGCATATACGCTACAACATAATGGTGTATCTGAGAGGAAGAATAGAACCATTCTCAACATGGTGAAAAGCTTATTGGCAAGAGGAAGAGTTCCAAAGACTTTCTGGCTAGAAGCAGTAAATTAAATTGAAGTATTCATGTTTTGAACAGAAGTCCAACTTTTGCTGTTCAGAATATGACACTTGAAGAGGCTTGGAGTGGGAGAAGACCGGCTGTAGATCACTTCAAAATCTTTGGATGCATCGCATATGCCTATGTCTCGGATGTGGAAAGGAAGAAACTTGATGACAAGGTTGAAAAATGTGTCTTTCTTGATGTAAGTGAAGCATCCAAAGCATATAAATTATTCAATCCACTAACAAAGAAGATTGTGACTAGCAGGGATGTTGTTTTCGATGAAGAGAACACTTGGGCTTGGAATAGGCAGCCTACCTAAGTTCTTTATGACAATGATGCTGAATAGGAGCAAATTTCAGCACCTTGTATGCCCCAAAATTCATCAAATACGACTTCTATAACCGCTGGAATTTCACTAATAGGCTTTGAAGTCAATGAAGAAGAAGCCCAATCTCTTCTCCGCGTTAGAAGAAAGCTTGCTTGGATGGAAGATTATAAGGTAATTGGAATTGGAGATTCAATTACTCACTTTGCCTTATTTTTAGACTACGACCCTACAACTTTTGAGAGTACTGTTAAAGAAGAAAAATAGCGAAAAGCAATGGATGATGAAATTAATGCCATCGAAAGAAATGATACTTGGGAGCTATCCGATCTTCCGGACATTGTGTAAAGTGGCTCTTTAAAACAAAACTGAAAAAAAAAATGGTGAAGTTGACAAATATAAAGCACATTTGGTAGCCAAGGGCTACAAGCAATAATATGAGATCGATTATACAGAGGTTTTTTCTCCAATTACGAGACATGACACGATCAGATTGGTGGTTGCATTGGCGGTATAGAATTCTTGGCTTATTTTCCAACTAGATGTCAAATCGGCATTCTTGCATGGGTATTTGGAGGAACAGGTATTTGTCGAGCAACCTCCTAGTTATTTCAAGATTGGAAATGAGCATAAAGTTTATAGATTGAAGAAAGTTATTTATGGGCTAAAACAAGCCCCTCAAGCTTGATATAGTCGCATTGAAACTTATTTTCTTAAAGTTGGTTTTTCAAAATGTCCTTATGAGCATATGCTTTTTGTCAATATTGGAGATAAAAGGAAAATGTTTACTGTCTGCTTGTATGTTAACAATCTTATATTTACTGGAAGTTGTGATGGCATGCATGAAGAATTCAAGAAATCTATGATGGATGAGTAATGTTTGATCTTGGTATGATGCATTACTTCATTGGCATAGAAGTGGTACAATCGGATGATGGGATCTTTATTTCTCAAAAGAAATATGTGAGAGAAATTTTAGATAGGTTTTATATGAAAGATTGTAATATTGTAAACAGTCTAGTTAAGTTTGGCTTAAAATTATATAAAGATCGTGAAATGGAGGAAGGTTGACAGCACACTTTATAAGTGGGCTGTTTGATGTATTTAACTGCAACAAGACCATACATAATGTATTATGTGAGTTTAATCAATAGATATATGGAGAATCCTACATAAATGTATTTGTTAGCTGCCAAGAGAATTCTTCGTTACTTGTAAGGAACTAGAGACTTTGGGCTATTTTATAAGAAGGTTGAAAAGTTCAATTTGTTGGGATTTATTGATAGTGACTATACAGGAGATCAAGATGATAGGAGGAGCACTTCGAGTTATGCTTTTATGTTTGGAACATGTGCTATTTCATGGTCATCCAAGAAGCAACCAATTGTCACATTGTTAAGTACAGAAGCTGAATTTGTTGCTGCAACAGCTAATGCTTGTCAAGTTATTTGGTTAAGGAGAATTCTTGAGGAGCTACAATTCAAGCAACCGGGACCTATTAAAATTTTTTGTGACAATAACTTAGCAATAAAACTCTCCAAGAATCCGGTGTTACATGGAAGAAGCAAACACATTGATGTGAAGTTTTATTTCTTGAGAGATTTTAGCAATGATGGAACAATTGATCTAATCTACTGCATGAGTGAAGATCAAGTTGCTAATATATTCACCAAGGCCCTCAAGATGGAGTCATTTGTGAAGCTCAGAAGGTTACTAAGCGTTTACACGGTGAAAAAAGTTAAGGCTTTAAACTGAATGTTAGCAAACATCAGTTTAAGGGAGGGATTGTTGATATAATAGTTATTTCCTTTTGCACGTGTTGTTGATTTGGTTTTTCAGTTATTAGAGTTAGTGGAGTCATGTGTGTTGGTTATCCTAGTTTTTAGGTGTTAGTGGGGCAACTGCTTTATACATAATATGGGTAGTTATTGCGTGTTTTACGTTATGTATTTCGTCTTTTGTAAAAAATTTGGTTGTTACATATGTAAGATGGAGTTATGTCTCATCTTTCCGCCTTTTGCAACTTAACAAAAAGTGGCTGCAGGAATCTGGTCATAGAAAAGTCTGCGGGACAAATCTTGACTCCTGAGATACAACATCATGGACAAAACTGGTGTAAGAAAAGACGTGGTCTTACTTGGTGCGGTAAAGTATCACGTCCTGCTGTCGCGGCCCTTCCAGTTGCAGTTGCAGGTGCCATCATTCTTTAAACATTTTCGTCCTTAGGTTGACTCGATGAGCGGACCATTGCAGCTCGAGCCCGTAGGTGAAAAGTGGTCATGATAGCATAATTGGAATTCTTTCCTTAGCCATTAATAGCACCATAATACACGCTGTTGCGTTTTGTTACAAATCCCGGTTTGGTATGCTGACAAATTCCCATCTAGAATGCCAAAGTACTTCTTCTCTCTGTCAACTTCAAAATGCAAAACATATCTGTCAATCGCCATGACAAAATCGATCACACATAGCCGTTAAGAAAGAATTAATGATGGCATACAAGCACAACAGCATCATCATCGATTGAATTTCACTATTCATAAAATAGGTTTTTGCTTTCACGTGTTATAATATATCAACATATGTAAATTTGCATGGACTAATTGTGAGTTGAGAGTTTTTTTCTTTTCTTTTTACTTGGAGGTTCAAAGATAAATCATAACATGGATTGCATAATATAACTTTATGAAGAAGGGCCGACAATTTCATAATTAACGAATAGGAATGAAATGGTCGAGATTCTGTGGAATCAGGTATGATTTTTCTAATTATGAGAAACAAATTTGATAGGGTGTTTGTCAATCGTTTGACCATATCACGACCCTTATCACATGGAATATTTAATGTTGATAGATAAAACTCCTCGTAAATTTATTCATCCGGGGGATGAGAAAATGTAAAGAAGAGGGTTCATAGCTTGGTGCAGTCGGTTGGCTTGAAAGAAACAGTATTCTTATCGATGTCGAACCCGATCAAGTGATCAGTCTGAGAAAAGTTGCTGACTATCCCACCAGGACCATCGGTGGGAGTCACGGCGAAGCAAAATATGCCATCCTTAGCCTCTATGAACGTGCTCGTCTGCTTCAACTCCACGTTGGCTGGGCCGTCGAAGTGCACCGTCAGCACCGGCCCCTTTGCCTGAACGTCCCTCCTGTAGCACAGCTGCGGCCTCAGCTGAGGGTCATCTATGGGGGTCGATTCCACCGCTCTCTTCACCTCCGATTCCAACCTGTCGTAGAAATCTCTCGGCACCATAGTTGGAGGCGTCCCGAGTCGAGGAACATGTTCCCCTTCGTGATGTCCCCAGAAGAGCTAAAAGGCAGGTAGGTGCTCCCAACACTGATCCCGTTCAGAGTCACGACGTAGTTGGTCGGGTCTTGCAAGGTCACGAGGCTGGTCGTGACAATGCCAGGCGCTGAGACCTCACTGCCGCTGCTGAAGCTCATCTTGCTCGAGACGGTTGGCCGGGCGTGGTAGGGCACCAGGCACTGAAAGAACCTCCTGCCCCCAAACGACGTGCCTATCTGCGAGATGAGTGAGACGGGTCCTTTCCCGAGCCCGACGAGTCCCATCTCGTTGTCGTTGAAGGTCCCGCTATTGTTGTGGCCGCAACCGAACACTACTTTTGGAAGCGTCACCGGTGACCCGTGGTGGACGCGAAGGTCAGCGTCTCCGTCGTGAGGACGCCCTTAGTCAGGATGAATCGCCGTATCCGTAGGTGTAGTTGATCGCACCAGGTGGTGTCCAGGAGTTGGCACTGCTGGGACGGGCATGCGACGTCACGGTTTGTGGAAGAAGATTTCGGGTCGTACTTGGGCTTCTTTTGAGCGAAACACTGATCGCAGGGAGGCACTGAGCCCCGAAAAGATTGCTGCTGGTGTCGGCTGAAGGAATTAAACAAGAAGACACGATTTAACAAGGTTTAACAATGTGCCTATGTTCGCAGGTGATTCTCTCTCAATTTTTTTTTCTTTATGTCGTCCTTGAGAGAGGGGTTGCCATTTATATTGATGAAGTACAGGAAAGGAAGACAGTGAGAAAAAAACCTAAAGCCAAAATAGGCAATTCCCAATATTACAGAAATCAAACAAATCTACATAATTTCTTTCCAAATAGAAGGGCTAGCACCAATCATGCGAACACCTCCTCAAGTTGGAGATCATCGGAGGTCAACTTGCTCACTCTCTCTTGAAATGGCCCCTTAGGAAGAGCTTTGGTGAATTCATCCGCCAATTGTTCTCCACTTCGGATATAAGTTGCCTCAATGGTTTTGTCTTGAACCTTTTCTCGTACGAAATGGCAGTCCATCTCAATGTGTTTAGTCCTTTCATGAAATACAAGGTTCGCGGCAATGTGAGTAGTAGCTTGGTTGTCACAAAATAGTTTTGTAGGCGAATCAGAAGGCCTACAACCCAACTCTTGAAGTAGTAGTTGTAGCCAAATGATTTCGCTAGTAGTAGATGTCATTGCCTGCTTCAACACTTGACCGAGCAACCACAGATTGTTTCTTACTTTTCCATGTATCAACGTTACCTTCTACAAGCATACATAATCCAAAGGTGGACTTTCGGTCATGAGGGCTTCCAGCTCAATCTGCATCCGTATATCCGACTATTTCTGTATGACCATTGTTCTTCATCAATAAACCTCACCCTGGTGTGGCCTTTTAGTGCCTCAGCAAATAATCAACTAAACACATATGCCCTTGTGTAGGATTTTGCATGAATTGACTCATGAAACAAGTTAAGTAGATTAGTTTGCCGACAAGATGCTGAAATCGACACACATCTTGCAAAGGAAAGTCATCTAAAACCATTTTCTTGCCGTAGTCCATGGGAACACTAGCTGGTTTTGCAGCTACCTTACCAATCTCCTTTATATATATCCAAAACATATTTTAGCTGTGAAAGGAGCAAGCCTTTGCAAGAATTTGCCACCTCAATACCCAAGAAATATTTCAGCCGTCCAACATCTTTTATATGGAACTCCTGGCGCAATTGAGTTTTGAGCACATTTAATCTCTAATTGATTACTCCTAGTGATGACAATATCGTCGACATATACAAGTAGTATCACAAGACCATTTTCATCAGCCTTGGTAAACATAGAGGAATCCGCTACTCTCTGGTTATATCAAAACTTAAGAAGAGAGGTGCTAAGTTTTTCATACCATGCCCCGGGGGACTGTTTGAGTCCATATATAGACTTCTTGAGTCCACACACCATCCCTTCTTCTCTTTGCAAGCGGTGCCTGGGTAGAAGATCCATGTAAACTTCATCTTTGAGATCACCATTAAGGAATGCATTCTTCACGTCCATTTGAAATAGGGGCCATCCGCAATTGACTGCAACTGACATAAGAACCTTGACAATATTCATTTTTACAACAGGAGCAAAAGTTTCCTTGTAGTCAATACCATAAGTTTGGGTGTATCCCTTAGCAACCAACTTGGCATTGTACCTCTCTATCGAGCCATCACTATTATATTTAATTTTATAAATCCAGCGACACCCAACGGTGCGCTTTCCATCAAGCAAGCAAACTACATCCCAAGTATTCTTCTTGTCAAGTGCATGTAGCTCATCTTTCATGGCTTCAACGCATATAGGCCGCTTGCTAGCTTCCTTAAAACTATTAGGTTCCATGGTCTCTTCAACAACAGATAAAAAACCAACAAAACTAGAAGATAACTTCTCATAACCAATGTGATTCTGGATGGCATACTATACCGTGTGGTGAAGTCCTGAAGTCGTGTTGAGGGCCTAGACACACAGGTAGATCTCTGAACGGGAGCTAGGGTTGCGGGAACATGTTCGAAAGTAGTGGGAACCAATTCGACAACTATTTGCTTGGAAGTTGTCCTTAGTGTGGGCATTGATTCAGGGTTGTCATTGTTGATTACTTCTTCAGTCTCATCTATTCCTTTAGGGTCATTCTGTGGGTTACTTTTAATTCTAGGGCCATTGTTCAACTCATTCACCATAGGAACATGAGCTAATTCAACTGTCAACTCGTCTTGGAATTTAAAACGTAGTAGATTCATCAAATGTAACATCACATGATATATACATCTGCCTAGTGGTTGGATCAAAGCACTTGTATCCCTTTTTTGTTGATGAATAGCCCATGAATACACACTTCTTAGCGCGAGGGTCAAGCTTACCACCGCTTCGAGAGTGCACATAACACACACCCAAAAACTCTTAAATGCAAGATATTAAGTTTGTGCCTGTAAAAAATTTCCATAGGCATTTTGTAACCCAGAACATGACTAAGAAGTCGATTAATGACATAATAGCTAGTTAAAATAGCATTGCTCCAATAAGTTTTCGGCATGCCTCTAGAAAATAATAATGCTCCAGTCACCTCAAGAAGGTGCCGATTCTTTCATTCGGCCACCCCATTTTGCTAAGGTGTATTTACACATGAAGTTTGATTAATAATGCCCAAGCTGCTCAGATAAGATTGGAAGATCTTATTGGGATATTCTATACCATTATCCGTGCGTAAGACCTTTATGCATGTTTTGAATTGATTCTGAATCATGCTACAAAATTCATGAAAAGCAATGATTACATCACTTTTACCTTTGAGAAGGTATAGCCAAGTAGCTTGTGATTTGTATCAATAAAAAATATAAAAAATACTTAAAACCATCTGTTGAATCCATTGGAGCACTCCAAACATCTGCACGTACGAAATCAAACACTTTAGAAGCTAAATTAGAGCTTTGAGGAAAAGGTAATCTGTGTTGTTTAGCATAATGGCAAGAGTCATAGGTATTGCAATTATGAAATAAAGTTCTATCAATAGCTTGGAACACACAGTTAGAAGGATGACCCATGTGCATGTACCATAATCTTGAAGCCTCCATTGCATTCTTCCTTGCCACCAAGGCATTCATATGATAGTGAAGAATGTAGAGACTATTTTGTAGCCGTTCTTCACCAATGTCTTCTTGGTATTGCAATCCTAAAACAACACATTTGAAGAAGAGAAAAGAGAAGATAACATTGCAATTTAGGGTGTGTTTGTTTCATGAAAAACGTAATGTTTTTGGAAAATGTTTTCCAGGAAACCATTTTCTAGAAAAACGGATAGTTTTCCTTTGTTTGATGATACGTGATTGAAAATATTTTCTGGTGTTTGGATTGCATTTAAAAAATGATTGAAGGTGTAAAAGATGCCGACGAAGAGGAAGAGGAGGGAGCGAAGCCAACAGGAGCATAGGAGGGGCTAGGGTTGGAGGAGGTGGCGGTTATGAAAGGGAGGGGGCAAAGGAGAAGGAGAGAGGGGAGGAGGAGTTAGGGTTTACGTTCACAGGCAAAGAAAGAAAAGAGAAAACAAGAAAAGAATAAAGGAAAAAAAAGAGAAGAAAGAAAAGAAAAGATATAATAATAACTAATTCAAAATTCTTAATTATAAATTCTTTTTAATAATAAATTTTTCATTAAGCAAGAACCTTAAAACATTTTGGAAAACATTTTTTCTGGTTCTTTCAAAGACAAAACAAACACATCTTTAATTCTTTAGTGCACTTGCTCACAAAAAATAAATTAGAAGACAAATTAGGCACAACTAAATTATCAGATTTTTGTGATAACAACTTAAGCTACCTTGCTCCTTGCGTTGGAACCTGTATTCCGTTAGCCACAGTAATGGGTGGATATGAGGCACTTGAGAAGACATTAAAAAGTAAATCTGCTCAGCTGCACATGTGATCGGTAGCTTTCGAATCTATGACGAATTAAGTACTAGATTGGGTTAAAAGAGTGGTACCTGATGTCTTAACCATGTTGACCGAATCTAACGAAAGACCCGAAGGTTCTAAACCAATAGCCCCTTGTCCTTGCATTTGAAGCAGTTGTTCAAGTTGTTGTGCCAAGAACTCCACTTTCAACTGAATCTTCCTGAAACAGCAAGTTTTGCTTCTTGAACCTTATCTTTGTAGGCATGGAGATGAGGATGGAGTACAAATTTGATTTTTTTTAGTATTATTGTCAAAATTTATATTAAAAAAGTTGCATACATTATTTTTTTCAATTTTAAATAAATAAAATTAAAAAAACTAATATTAATTATCGAAGAGTTTTTCAAATGTTTTTTCTATCGAACGATATTTCTCTCAAAATTGCTTCTCAAAGCATACAGCCTTTGCATTTGTTTGAAGTCCTTTAAGCTAAACTGCTTTACATTTTGCCAATGGGTTTTCAAAATACTAAATCAAATACACCCTAAGCCTACAATGAGAGTTTGCATATTAATTGAGCTAGGCAGTGGATTGATTATAAATGAATGGCTTTGGACAATTGTGTTTATGTTGTTTTATGGTTTGTTATGAATATGTATATAGATATAAGTGACATGTATGTAATGTTTCTGTCTTTGTCAGATCGCTATGACACGTGAAGAATTGGCCGAAGCCCCTGCTATACCTAAAAATGAAGGGCTTATTCAAAGAAGGGAATGTGGAAGACAGCCAACTGTAAGATTGGCTAAAGCAACTAGAGGGCCAGTTAAGTCGACTGTTCTTCAGCAGCAACAGAGAAAAAAAATACTCGGTCAGTTAAATGATTTGAGTTTACTTTTCATTTACGTTCTAATATGGTCTAATGTTATATTTATGATGTCTTTTGCCTTTTTTCTCAAGTTCGAAGAAGGCAAGTTAGAGCTTAGCTCCTAATAGAGGGCCTAACTGAAGGGCCACCACAAGATTCATCACCAAGGTCATCACAAAGACCACTATAAGGGTCATCACAAGGGCCACCACCAAAGCCAACCGAAGGTGTCACTAAAGCTGAAGGCGTAACTAGACAAACAACAAGAAGAAAACCAAATTAAGAGCCACCTACAAGAAGGCCATCTACAAGACGCCTAGCTGAAGAATTGGCCGAAGAAGCCCCTGCTGTAGTTGAACAGCCACAAGAGCCAAAGAAATCACATGCAAGAAGAAGAGGCAACCAATCACAAGTACCTGAAAGTGATGCTTCTCTTCGAACAAGAGGGGCTCTTAGGAAGAGCCTAAAATAATATGGTTATGTCTTTTATATAGATGACCGTTCTTGAACAGTTATTCTTACTGTAAGTTTTATATGCTGTATTTAATTTAATTTATAGCGCAAACTTTTGTTAATAATTGAGTTTTCTTTTTGAAGCTTGGGAGAAGTTTAGAGGTTCTTATTTCTTAAGGCCGAACTCAAGAATCAACGGTTGCACCAACAAAGAAGAAGACATTACCTGCGCCAACAAGAAAGAAGAGTAAGAAGAACCTAGTTGCAGGTCCATCCGAATCAGTTCAGCTTACAACAGTTGCAGCTCTTTCTGAATCAATTTAGCCTAGGATAATTGCAACTCTATCAGAATCAACGCATCCCAAGACTATTGAAGAAGAAGTTTCTCGTCCAGTCAGAAAAAGTGCAAGGATTATGAATTAAGTGTGAGGTCCATCAAAACAAGCACGAATAGTAGGCATTGTCCATATTGATTGATAAAATGGGATGTGATATAGTTTGTGGGGCTGAGGAGTCAGTTGTAAACATCTGTGGATGTTTTTTTTTTTTTTTATAATAGATTTTCATTGAGTTAGTTGAGCTTGTAAGACTTCATTTGTTATTGAGTTTGTGAGACAGAGGTTCAAAATCAATGGAATAGTTGTTGCTTGTCATTTTTGGCATGCCTTTTTCATTTTTTTTTTTTAAATTTTGTTTTTACTTTTACTTATTGTTGCTTCTGGTGGTGGATATGTGATGGTGACTAGGGTGCTCGTGTGGCTAGTGGTGGCGGTTGGTGAAGCTTGGTGGTGGATATGTGGTGGTGACTAAGGTGCTCGTGTGGCTGATGGTGGCGACTGGTGAAGCCTGGTGGTGGTGGGTTGGGTTGGAGGTTTTTGTTTTTACTGCACCTGGTGCAAGATGTAAGTGTACTATATGTACAGTTTGCACTAGGTAGTGTTGGTGCAAGCTAGTGTAAGACACCTTACACTTGCAACTTATGCAACAACATACCACCAACATAGTGGTGGCTGGTGGTGGCTCAAGTGGATGCTTGGGATGCTTGGTGTGGCTGGTGGTGATGATGGCTGGAGGTCGATGGTGGCTAGTGATGGGTGCTGGTGGTGGTTGGTAGTAGCCGATGTGTACAAAAAAAATGGCACTTAACTAATCATATTCTAAAAAATCTAGCACTTAAGTGTTCACTTTTAACAATAAGTGTCATTTAAGTGATCTTTTTAATAATAACTTGACACTTAAACGACTATTTTTCTATCACGACTAGCACTTAAGTGATCACTAGATACAACTTATAGCACTCGAGTAATCACTCGTGTCTGTTCTATGTATATGGTGGTTTGCAGCAAAATAGAGAAGCTGTTGGTTTATATATTTGCTGTTGGTTTACACATTTGTTGTTGGTTTACATTCAATCCAAGTAAAATAGTCACCACAACACATCAACCTAATATACATTCCATCATCACTGATTTATATCTGAGAATAAGCAAAAACGTTGTACAAACGATATTTGTCAAAATCATTCATTCATTCATTCAAAATAAGTATATTTCTCCACACATTTACAATTATGGCAATCAGAGAAACTTATTCTCATTTTCCAGCACTTTACATTTCATCATAAAGTAGGATAGATAAAAAAACAGCAACACAATAAATGCTTGGTAACACTTCCGTTCAATTTTCATTTTTGAAACTTTGTTCTTCAAATGGTTAATAGAAGATGCTTAAGCTTGAGCTTGCATTGAGTCAACATCGTCCAAGTCGTCCACAAGCGTACATGGAGGTTGATAACATCCATCAAGTAGGTTCAATATCACCTCTGTGGCTCGGTGAGAAAATTTCGCATAAACCCATTTGAAGTATTTGCACTTCGAGCCTTCTTTGTATTGGGCACATCCGTAGAATCTTCTCTTAGGATTCGTTCGAGTCCACGATGTTCTTTTTGGACTTGGTGACAAAAAAAAAAAAAACAGAAATGCTTGTCTTCTCTTTCGCTTCAGCGAGAGAAATTTGAGCCGCTGCTGAAAGTCATGCTCTCCATTTCCAATATTCGGTGATAGAATTTGGGGCAAATCGAATTAGGGTGCAAGATTAGGGCTCCAGTGCTTCAATGGCATTTTGCCCGATTTAGGGTTTTAGATTTAGGGCAAATGGGGAAGACGACGGCGTTTTCGCTGATTTTAGGGCTCTATTTTGGACCAACACTCGAAATGACGTCGTTTGGAGTGAATTCGAGCTGACTCAGCTTTCCGAAGAGACATCAGCGAGAAATATTAATATTTTAATGTCATGTATGATTTTCGGCCAATTTCGCCGGAGATGGCATTCAGGTGTCCTACTTTTCTTAAAATGTGGCACTTAAGTGTACATTTCGTAAGTTATGGCACTTAAGTGTCAATTTGGACAAAGTTACAGCACTTGAAGCGTTCTTTTGCCACTAATTAAATGTGGGTTATGAGAGAGCATGCTGATTGTATCCAAGTTAGGGCGTTGGTCAATCGCTTGACACATCACGCCTTATCGCGCGGAATATTTGAAGTTCATAGGTAAAACTAAAACTCCTAGTTAATTTATTAATTCAAAGGATGACATAACGAAAAGAAGAGGGTTCACAGCTTGGTGCAATCGGTTGGCTTGAAAGAAATAGTGTTTGCATCGAGGTCAAACCCGATCAAATAATTAGTCTGAGCATAGTTGCCGAATATCCCACCAGGACTTTGAGTGGAAGTCATGGCGAAGCAAAATATGCCATCCTTAGCCTCTATGAACGTGCTCGTCTGCTTCAACTCCACGTCGGCTTTGCCGTCGAAATGCGCCGTCAGCACCGGCCCCTTCGCTTGCACGTCCCTCCCGTAGCACAGCTGCGGCCTCAGCTGAGGGTCATCTATGGGTGTCAATTCCACCGCTCTCTTCACCTCCGCTTCCAACCTGTCGTAGAAATCTTTCGGCACGATGGTTATAGGCGTCCCCGAGTCTAGGAACATGTTCCCCTTAGAGACGTGGCTCGCCTCCGACGCTGATCCCGTTCACGGTCACATAGTAGAGGGACGGGTTTTGCATGGTCAGAAGGCTGGTAGTGACGGTGTCGGGGCCTGAGACCTCGCTGCTGCTGCCGAAGCATCTTGCTGGTGACGGTCGGTGGGGTGTGGAAGGGGACTAGGCACTGAGAGAACCGCCTGCCCCGAAGGACGTGCCCATCTGCTAGATGAGTGAGGCGGGGCCTTTCGCGAGCCCGGCGAGTCCCATCTCGTTGTCGTTGAAGACGCCGGTGTTGTTGTGGCCGCAACCGAACACTATGTTCGGGAGCGTCACTGGTGGTCCAGTGGTGGAAGCGAAGGTCAGTGTCTCCGTCGCGAGGACCCCCTTCGTCAGGGACGAATCGGCGTATGCGCTGGTGTAGTTGCACGTGTTCAAGGGAGAAGCGCACGAGGTGCTGCCCAGGAGCTGGCACTGCTGGGACGGGCACGCGACGTCACGGTATGTGGAAGACGATTTCGGGTCGTACCTGGGCTTCTTCTGAGGGAAACACTGATCGCAGGGGAGGCATTGAACCCAAAAGAGGTCGCTGCTGGTGTCGGCGATGGCGTAGACATTGTAGGGCGGGGTCCCTATCGACACTTTCAGGACATATTCACCATTGTCCGGGAGGATGTCGGACTGAACCGTGAGGAGATGGAACAAAGGTGGGACAGGAACGTTCATGTTGAAACGGCCTTGGACCCTGGCAAAGGAGCGTCGGAACGCATCAGCGTAGCGCTGCGCGAGAGCTTTGCTGGGGTCTTGGATGTGGTCACGGTGGATGAGATGAGTGGTGAAACCCTGTGTCAAAGACGGTGCCCTTGGCGGTGGCACGGATGGTCGTCGAGAGTAGAGCGAAAGAGATGAGGAGAAGGCAAAGGGAAAGGAGCTTCTTCATTGCCATTGAGCTTGCTTCGCTTTTCTATATAATGTTTATGAAGGGAACGCCGAATTTCGGAATTGGGTCGAGGGGTTAGTCGCCCAACAATGCAGTCTTCCTCAGGATGCGCGATTTATAATAGTGGTAATGCAATGTAATGTGCTTCAATCCATATGTAAAGGAATGGACGGTGATTTTGTTCCATATACGTACATTTCAATGAATGTACTCCCTTAAAAAGTAGTTGTGGGAAAACTAAGGAATGAAAAATTCACCCATCAACACCATATGGATATATATTTGAGCTGTTGCTGTGCATGATCTGTCCATGTCAATATTCGATTAATTATATTACTTTCTTCAATGCTATAATGGCTGATCTTTCCATATCTAAACGTTATCTTAAGAATTGGGAGTTTTCGGCTGCCCATACATTTTCATGACCGCGAGGAGAATCTGCTATCAGTTATTACCGAGACTCTTGGATATTCTCTTGATAGTATTAGTGAACGGGATACATGTGTGTCGTGAAAAAGAATAGGAAAAAAACAATGAAGGAAATGAACTTCTAAGATGTAAGGTAAGATGCTTTTTATATTCACTTGGTCTTTCTTTATCTAGTGATTTAAACTCTACCAGAGCTATCCTTTTTGCTTGACTTGCATGTGAAAGGGGGCGTGAGAAAGAACATCTCAATAAAAGAGGAACAATTAAAGACTTAAGTATAGAAATGATACCAAGTGACGGTTAAATAACCCAATAGCTATATCAAATCTTTGTAAGTTGTAATTGATTGTAGATGAGATGAGCACCTACCGGTAATCTTTGTAGTCAGTGGGTTATCTATATGGCGACATGTAATTTTGTGGGATCATTCGGAATACATACTTCTAATGTACTTTTCTCAGTTTATTAATATGATCATCCTTTTCATTTATGTATTTTCTTTTATAGTATTGGCTTTTAATTTATTGTCTATTCTTGTAATAATAACGATTGAATTCCTATTCAAAATTATCACGGAACTCATCTCGCAAAAAATCATAAATGAACTTTTTGGTGGAAGATTTTTCACTATCTAGATGGCCAGATCTTACGGAGACAAAAAGAGACGCCATCGTCGTCAAAATATAGCGGACGATTTCAAGCCGACCAAGCCCTTTGATTGTTACACGTGTAATGGGATCCCAGAAGATAGATTGTGTAAAAGCGATTGATGCGGTAATCAAGAAGGTGGGGTGCGTATCACCCGGTCAGGGGGAATGTTCAAATCTGAAAAAAGGAAGGGGCTGCATATTTTCACTCTTTTTTTTTTTTTTTTATAAATAAAAATTTGTTCTTTTTTTCGAGAACGAAAAAAAAAAAAGAATAAAAACGCGTTTGGTTACGTTTATTCTTTTTTTGTTTTTTTTTTCGAAACTCAAAAAAAAGTAAACGAAAACAAAAAAATTGTTTCTCGTTCAGAAACAATTTTGAAGAAACAATTTTTTGTTTCTTGTTTCTTCTTCTCTCTCTTCTCTTCTCTTCCGCTTTTCTTCTTCTTTCTCTTTGACCGGTCGTTGGCCTTGGCCTCGGCCATGGCCGACCGTCGAGGGCCGGCAACATTGTCGAGGGTCGGCGACCTCGCCGGAGCGTCGCCGGCGCGGGCGAGCCCAAGCCTCGCCGAATTTGGGCAAGCCAGAGCTCGCCCAGCCAATGAGAGGCCGCGCCTCGCCCGCGCCGGCGACGCCGAGCCTCGCCTTGGCTGGGCGAGGCCGTGCCTTACCATGGCTGGGCGAGCTCGAGCTCGCCCAGATCCGGCGAGGTCGAGCCTCGCCGTGGCCGGGCGAGGCCGCCGCCGAAAAAGAAGAAAAAGTAAAAAAGAAAGGAAAAAATGAAAAATATAAATATAAATATTAAAAAATTAAAAAAAACAAAAATTTATCAAATGTGTTTCTATTCATTTTTTATTCCCTAACAAATTTACCAAATCGCATATTTTTGTCCAAAAACTATTCCCTAGGAATAAACACTTTTTTTTGTTTCTTTCCCTAACAAAAAAAGAAAAAAAAGTTACCAAACAGCCTCAGAGAAGCACAAAACCATCTGGTACGCAGAGGGGCTGAACCGTCATTTCGCCAGGGACAAGACACGTTTATGCCGTTAAGTAACGGCGGCGGGCGAGGGAAGAGGGAAGAGTGGGGACGGTGCCGTTGGAGAAACACAGCCGTAGTACGGGGGCCGGGGTAGGTGGACCTGGCCACCTTGTGATGGCAGTTGGGCGTTCTTTGGGCTCCTCTACTTCATCCGTCCCTCTCTCTCTCTCTCTCTCTCTCACTCTGTGCTTCCTAATTGGGCGATCCAACTGATCTCTCATCTTGCTCTTCGTCTTCAATCCATCTTCTTGTGCTTCTTCGGCACGCGGAGAGTTTCTTTGTGTTTCATAGCAGAGAAGAAAGTGCTTTTGTATGGCCGCCAGCTCGAGGACTTCTGGGATCGCTGGGATCGGCAAGCGAGTTATCTCTCAGATCTGGAGCCCCAACTCCCCCCACCCACCTCCTCCCTCTCTTGCTCTCAGGTTTCTCTCTCTCTCTCTCTCTCTCTCTCCCGGAGGAGACTCGTAGCGAGGTTTCATCTTCTTTATATTCCAACGTAGTAACTAGCTTCCAGTTCTGCTGGTTCCGTTAGATTCGGGGTTGATTTGGCTGGCCTCTTTACTCTCTCATGTGGTCTTACAATCTGTCCTTCATTTTGCTGTTCAGCCAATTCATCGCGTACAATACGGAACAGAACAAGAATCGTACGGAGCCTAAGTCTTTATCTTTATTATCACTAACTGACCTGGGAATAGCTAGGTATTGTCTACCTACAGAGCCTGCTGCACATATCGAATCGCCTGTTGATTTCCGAGTATCGTCTCCCAGTGAAGCGATTTTCCTATTTCTCGTTCCGTGTTGATGAAAGAAAGAGATTCTTATCTACGAAGAACCACATGGCTTGTTGACTTTAGTGCTCTTCAGGAACTTGTTCTGCTCGATTGCTTAGGGACATAAGCTCACTAAGTGGTTTCTATATTTCCCCTGGTTTTCCCAGTTTGGCCCTGTCCAGTTAGAAGAGAAGGTCTCCCGATTGCTGCTTTTAGTTCTCCGATGTGCACATAAATTTTTGCACCGTCCTCACTTGGGAATTTCAAATATCAATCCCCATATTCCTGTGTGGAGAACCCTGGTCGATCTCCCCTTCAAACTTCAACTGCAGACCCTAGGCCTTTTCGCAGTCTCACCATGGAAGTCGATTAGGATGTTCTGGCTATCGCGGGATGGATGACTTGATTCCATGAGGGGTCAAATCTGTCATTTCCAAATGTTGGAGGGTCACAAATTAGCATACCGTAGTGGGAATACCATGTTATTCGATTTATATTGCTCAGGCTCACTCTCGGCACCGATAAAGTAGATGGGTGCCAAAAATATCACCAAAAAGCAAGAAATCAGTAGTGGTGGGCAATGTCCGCAATCCTTAGATAAGACTGGATATCTATCGACATGTGGCAACAGTGAAAGCTTCGCCTATGGGCTTGGATCCTTAGAAAGGAGTCATTATCTTGTTGTAATGATTATTCAAGATCGGAGACCGTGAAGAATGAGCGGCCAATGCGTAAAAAAGATACTGGGTGGCGGGGACCGGGACTCACTATCTGTTCAGTTTCAATAACATAAATATCAACGTCCTAGTCGAACTGTGGTACCCTGTCCCCCACTAAATAACAAAAAAATTGAACAGTTCGAAGGGGAAGAGGGTTACAGCTTTTAATGGAGGAGGCGAGCAAGTACGGATCGGGGGGGACATATAAGTTTATATAATCCTCATTCTTAACGAGAACGTGACCTGCCTCGACTACTCCGCGTGCTTTGGATAAGGTTTCTGGACTTTTCTCTTGCTTTTCTGGTCCCTTTTGTTTTCCTGGAATGCCGACGTGCCTTCTTGTCTCGGTCTAATCTCTCACCTGCCGGACTAGCCCGCCATAGAAACAAGTCTCTATATATTGATGGAAGCCGATAACACTTTCAGAGTAACTAGAAATTTCAGTCATTCACCTTCATATATTATTGACCAATTCCTAAGTTTTCATTTTGACATCGTGTTCATCTAGGTCTATGTACAACTCAAAGCTTGCATTTTTGTTTTCCATGGTTTGTAAATATCGGTGCGTGTTAATTAACCTAGTGAGTGATGATTATCGATGGATCAATGCATGCTCGTTGTAGGAGAGCTGCCCACACATCAGTGTATGACAAGAACCCAGAGGATCAAGTTACATCGACCGTGGTCCCTGATGAAGTGATCAAGGCTCCATCCGACAAATACTGGGCTCCCCACCCCAAGACCGGGGTGTTTGGGCCTGCGACTGACCATCACCTCCGTGCCCACGGCGAGCTTCCTAAGCCGGGTGATGCCGAGAACTCGGTGCTTGAAGACACTGCTTGGTTCCGCCCCACTAGCCTCGAGGATCTTGAGAAGCCTCCTCACCATTAAATTAGTACATGGGTCCAACCGCTAGCTATCATATGCAAGCCACCTCGGTGTCATCCTTGAGAAGAATAATTCGTTTGTTGCTGTAATATATGTTTAAGTACCGAAGTTGTGGATTTGAGCTTGATAGCATGCAAGTATCGCTCCTAGCCTCCTATCCATCAAAGTAGGAGCTACATATTGTACCTATGGGATTGTTGTATGTTTCCTGGAGTTTGGTATAAGATGTTCGGATCTGCCTACTTTATTTTTCAGTCGCCATCTGTATATTTTCGTGTTTCCCGTAGCATTATCTCTGGAAGGACGACGAATAAGGCACGATTGTGTAGAGGATGGAAGGACAAATGATGGGGTATACTCGAGGGAGAGATAACTTCATTTTGTATCACGTGGGAAGCATAATCTATCGATATGGATTATTTGCAAATTGCAAAGCTAATTCAAAAAAGTTCGGTTATTTTACTTCACTGTACTGAACAAATTATCAGGCCATAAACAATGGGCTTGGTTTGTGTCCCCGAAAAGTATTTAGGCATGAATATGTCAAGATGTCAACTGATGATTTGCCCAATTTAGCTGTCTAGCTTAATCTGCATTTGGATGGATATCGCGAGGAGAAACTAAAGCGGTTGAATTGAATTCACCAACCCAAGAGCACTAGCGGTTGCAGCATCCATTGATGGGCACCGTAGCTGCTTGCACTAGCCTTCTGATTTTCGCATCACCTCGATCCTCTAGGACCCACTTCGATTCGTCTTCCAAGACCCAATCTATTTCTTGCTCTACTTCAACCTCTTCCTTTACTACTTCAGTATGGAATTGCGATTCCATTTGCTCCCAGGTGTGGATAGAATTGACTGGAAAAATGGTATATCAAGTAGAAGCAGTCTTAGATAGTGATAAAGGAAATAACCTTGATTTCCAACACTCAGCCTGAGACGCATCACCACATTGCTAAGTGAATTGACTAACATGTTCGACTATCGATCGATCATCTTTGCTAGAGAAGATGTTAAAATCAGGCATTTCGAAACCTCTTGGGTAAGGCGTTGCATCAATCCAATCTGGATATGATTTTCAGTACACAGGTATATAATGTTCCCCATATCATATTCAAAACATTGTACTACTTGATCCACTAACAACTGGAGATACTGAGGATTTTAATCAGGGATTAATTAACCAAGCTGGTCCCAGTATGTGCTGTGTATCTGGACATATTTCCACTTGGTCTAAACAAATGTCCATGGCCTGTGAAAGGGGCATATAATATGCAATACGAGATCAGGCCTGCATGTGCTCAGCTAGTCTTTAAAGAAACATTTTCAAGCTTGTAATGGTTTGAGCCAGCAAAGCATTTCTCCAAAATGCTGGTATTTCCCAATGACTTCTCAATGGATTTGATCGATTATCCTTGGCATCTAGGCCGTATAAATTCTATGGTTATCTCATAGCAGTTAAAAACATACAAATAAAACCATTTGAGATCTTCTGGTAAATTATTGTCTGAAAACGTCATGGGATGCTAGGTCGAAGATGTAAACCACCATACTTACCGAAGATCCTGTACCGATAGTCCTTTATGAGTTTCTTGAGATTGTCAAAGAGAGTATAGGACTTGGTTAACTCTAGTATTTTTGGTGAATACAATTCGCTTGGCAGTTTGGGTCTCATTTTCTGTGTCCTTAGTTCTCCAGTTGGGCTTATTGAAACATACATATTTATTGATGATGTGGACTCTTTGAGCCTGGACAGGAAATCTACAAGAATATTTTTCTTTTTTGCTATGGCTTTGGTCTCGAAAGAGTGTTTCGAAAACTATTCAGCACATCGGAGCAATTGAGGATGATGGACTTGTTATTGTTTAAATCTTAGTATCTGCGGAAATATAGAAATATTCATTTCTACAAGGAAATGTTATCCGATGAGATGTGGCTCGAACTTTTTGATGCCATACTTGATTGCTAAGATTTCTTTATAGCTAGAATGATAGTGCATTTCTCCTTATGTGAATCTTCCACTTCTATGTCCATAGATTCTACATTTTCCATCTGTTTCTATGAAGAGAAGAGTGACCCAATAGTTATTACTAGCATCTGTTTCTATAATCCAAATTCACAAAGTATTGTCCCAGACAAAAACATTTCAGGGAAACTATGCTTCAAGAAAGGCATGTTCTTAACAACAGAAATTTTGCTTTCACAATAAAAGTTGGTTCTCCAAAAATTAAAGCAGAACTACCAAGGTATTCCAGCAAATGTGCTCATTTTTTATGTCAAAATGTCACATCAAGACTCCAGCAGTTGCAAAGCTTCGCTGAAAGATTAATCCAGGCCGAGTGTGACCCTAAACCTGGAACTACTTGGATCAAAAGAGTTGAGAGACTCCACGCTCTAGTAATCGATTGAAGAGACTAAACAGGACAATACTACTCTTTCATTTGCATTTTCCTTTTTGAGAACTCCAGGAAGATCAAAACCAAAACTTTGCAATATGCAGTGATATGTTACATTTATAGGTCTGATTGATAACAAGATGTTCTAACATGCCTTTCTTAAGTCTTTCATACTAGATAAGAATGCGGAAAACAAATTTGAGAAATTTCTATATATATATATATATATATATATATATATATATATATATATATATATATATAATGAAGAGTACTTTAGTCTATATTTTGTAATATGACTATGTAAGATAATATATATTAATTAAAATATGCACAATTAAAAGAGATATATGCGCAATCTTGAGAGATACCAAAAAAAAAAACTAATAGAAATATTCTAATTATCTCTAAAATAGGAAAATATCCTAGAGAATTATCCTAATTTTCTCTAAGAGAATCGAGGAACAAATCCATAAAGGAGTGCTATTAAATGGCAGAAGGGTAAAGCCAAAAAAAAAAACAACCCAAGAAACAAACAAATAAGGAAAAAGTGAAGTAAAGAGAAAGAAAAGGATCAGGTAAATCAAAAGAACGCATAGGCAAACGTATAGAATTCCAAAGTTGTAATCTTCGAGCATTTAAAAAGTGTGTCAGCATTAAATATGAGCTAAACTATCGTAGAAACAATAATCACTTAATAATCTCAAAATTCTCGAGTGCATCACACTCGTTCCTGAGATTTTTTTTCTCAAGGACTGAAAATACCTGGCTCGCGTATCATCCAAAGATGCATGAACGTGGTGATCATAACGATGCCGAGGAAGGAGTATTTTAGCATCCATAACAAAACCCTGTTGAAAAACACAGAAGAAGCTCAGAGCATTGAACGACGGAGTAGTCTTAATCTGAGTTGGTTCCGCGCCAAAATCCGCAACAGCCGAAAGGAACCCCAAGAAACCCTCGACATCACGTATCAGCACCACCTCTCTCTCTCTCTCTCTCTCTCTCTCAAATTGTAGAGGCTGTGAAAGTTGCTGCAGGAATCTCGTCGTAGTGAAGTCTTTAGAACAATATCGAGGAATAGACGGTATAAGGAAAGACGGTCGAATTGCTGTATGGTATATGCTGACAAATTCCGATCTCGAATTTGAAAGCACTTCTTGCCTCTAGCAACTTTAAAATGCAAAACATAATTGTCAACTGTCATGACAAGCTTGATTATCGATGGGACATGGTATAGCAGTTCGAATCGAGGTAGTCTTACTTGTTTGATTGAACACTAATCATCTCTAAATTTCGTTTTGACCAAATAAGTTTGCTTTGTTCACGTGCTTTATGATATCAATAGAGGTAAATTGCATGAATTTACTACTCTTGCGTTGAAAGCAATTTATTGTTTTTCCATTGGAGGTTTTTTTCGTAGACTATTACATAGATCGCGACACAAAAATCTCTGAAGAAGGGCCCACGGTCTTGTACTTAACGAATAGGAATCGAATGGTGGAGATTCGGGTATGATTTTCTGTATTATGAGCAATGAATTAGATAGAGGTTAGGAGAGAGTATGCTGACTGCGTCCACATCAGGGAGTTTGTCAATCGTTTGACCATATCACGACCCTTACACACGGAATATTTAATGTTCATAGATAAAACTTAGGTAAACTTATTCATCCGGAGGATGATAAAAATGAAAATAAGAGTGTTCATAGCTTGGTGCAGTCGGTTGGCTTGAAAGAAACAGTATTCTTATCGAGGTCGAACCCGATCAAATGATCAGTCTGAGCAAAGTTGCCGAATATCCCACCAGGACTATCAGTGGAAGTCATGGCGAAGCAAAATATGCCATCCTTAGCCTCTATGAACGTGCTCGTCTGCTTCAACTCCACGTCGGCTTTGCCGTCGAAATGCGCCGTCAGCACTGGCCCCTTCGCTTGCACGTCCCTCCCGTAGCACAGCTGCGGCCTCAGCTGAGGTTCATCTATGGGTGTCAATTCCACCGCTCTCTTCACCTCCGCTTCCAACCTGTTGTAGAAATCTCTCGGCACGATGGTTGGAGGCGTCCCAGAGTCGAGGAACATGTTCCCCTTCGTGATGGCCCCAGAAGAGCTAAAAGGCACGTAGGTGCTCCCAACACTGATCCCGTTCAGAGTCACGAAGTAGTAGGTCGGGTCTTGCAAGGCCACGAGGCTGGTCGTGACTGTGCCGGGCCCTGAGACCTCGCTGCCGCTGCCGAAGCTCATCTTGCTTGAGATGGTCGACGGGGTGTGGAAGGGGACCAGGCACTGAGAGAACCGTCTGCCCCCAAACGACGTGCCTATCTGCGAGATAAGTGAGATGGGGCCTTTCCCGATCCCGACGATTCCCATCTCGTTCTCGTTGAAGGTGCCGGTATTGTTGTGGCCGCAGCCGAACACTACGTTCGGGAGCGTCACCGGCGACCCCTCGGTGGATGCGAAGGTCAGCGTCTCCGTCGAGAGGAAGCCCTTCGTCAGGGACGTACTGGCGTATCCGTAGGTGTAGTTGCACGTGTTGGAGGGAGCAGCGCACGAGGTGCTGTCCAGGAGTTGGCACTGCTGGGACGGGCACGCGACTTCCCGTACGTGGAAGACGATTTCGGATCATACTTGGGGTTCTTCTGAGGGTAACACTGATCGCAGGGGAGGCACTGAGTCCAGAAAAGATCGCTGCCGGTGTCGGCGATGGCATAGACGTCATAGGGCGGGGTCCCTATCGACACCTTCAGGACATATTCACCATTGTCCGGGAAGATTTCGGACTGAGCCGCGTCAAGATGGAACGAAGGCAGGGTAGGAATGTTCATCTTGAAACGTCCTTGGACCCTGGCAAAGGAGCGTCGGAACGCATCGGCGTAGCGCTGCGCAGGAGCTTTGCTGGGGTGGTGGATGTGGTCGCGGTGGATAAGATGGGCGGTGAAACCCTGTCTATACGACGGTGACCTTGCGGTGGCGCAAAAGCTTGCAATGAGTAGGGCGAAAGAGATGAGAAGTAGGCAAGGGAGAGAGAGCTTCTTCATTGCCATTGGACTTGCTTCAGTTTGGTAAACAATATAAATGAAGGGAGCACCGAATCCTCAAATTAGGTTTGTGTTGGGTCGCCCACCAATAGTCTCTTCCTCGGATGTCTAATATATGAAGTGGTAATGTAACTGCTATAAAAAGAAAAAGGTGATTTTGTTCCATATATTAACATTTCCACGAATATACTCCATTAAAAGTGATTTTGGATTAACATTATGAATCTAAAATTTATCCATCAAACACTTATGGAAAAGGGAGATATTTCTGTGCATGATCTCGCGATGTTAATTTCTAATTAATCACACTACTAATTTTTCTATACAATGTTGATCTTCCACATCTAACTGCAATCTTAAGGATTGAGGGTTTCCCCGTCAATTTTCCTTTTTCCTTTTCAATGACCGGGAGGAGAACCTGTACTGCGAACGAAGCCCCGCCATAAGATTATACAGGAGACCGTGAGATCTTCTCTTGATATCATTAGCAAAAAGGATATATGCATGTGTGTTTAGAACAGAAAGAGGAAACATCGATGAAGGGAATGAAAGTGTAGGATCCAAGATAGGACAATATAAGAAATATTGGATCCTTCTTTGGAGGATCAGAGATATGGAGTTGAAAACACAGGGATTTACTGTCCTATTCAGGGTTACATGCTCATCATGAGGAATGATCTAACTAGGACAGCGTCGAGGAGAGTTGCATGCAATGGCAAAAGTTGAAGAGAAATTAAATGGGAACCTGAGCAGCTTCCTCAGACGAGTCCATGTGACTTAAATCTGGCCCAACCTCATCATCTTTATTCCCCTCAAAACGAAGCAATTTTTAGGGCCCATACATCAAAGTTCAAACGTCAAACCAAGCCCAAACCAAGCAGATATTCCTTTTATCTTGTCCTCCTGTCTTACTCGATCATGACATCCTTGGAGGCCTGGAAGTTGAACTAGAGAATCTGAGCTTTTTTTTAGCACCAAACAAGTCCCATTTCATGCGGTTGGAACTTACTGATTTTCAAGCCTTAAAATAGTCGAGGATCCAATCCCATAGTAACAAGTTTAGAACTTGATTGAATTACGTCTACAACCTGTCCCTCCCCCGTTTGTCAGCCCCACGGCACTGCATTCCACGACAAGTGATTTAATTAGGCAACCATGGAACTTGTCAGCCCGTGGAAGGAACTCAAATGCAAACACCATTTGGGGAAAAACTATCTTGAATATGTAAAGTCAGCAATGCTTCCCTTTATTGCTTTTCTTTTCCGTCTTTTGCCTTTTGGGTATCTTCAGGGAAGGAATGATCTCTCCATCTGTGGATGGCATTCTCGTAAAACCTTGCTAATTCTTATTCGGAGCGTGGGAAGGGTGAGTTTGAAAATAATTTATAAAGCAGTTTCTGATTTTGAGTAGGCGAAATTTTGGAGATTTTGGGATCAAAGTTGCCTTTCAAGAATTTTCCAACCACCTTCTTGATTCATTACCTTGTGAAAAATGGGTCATTTGAAAGGTAACTTTATTTGTCATACTTTTTTTTTTTGGTAAGGTAGGATTTGTATTAACTTTCAACCAAAAACTCTATACAGCAATAGTTACTAGACACCAACATGCACTCAATTTGTTTAGTGTCTATAAAATCAAGTAATTTTATTATCTTGATTAATCACATAGAGGTTATGTAGGTTGTTGCTTCCATCATTTAAAGTGTCATTTAGAGTTATCTTGAGTAGGTTTCACCTATCTAAACAAATTTTAACTCTATGTTCTAATCGAAGATGCGCCGTGGACACTAAGTTTGGTATATTTGCAAAGGATTATTTTTTATTTTTGTCTTGATTTCAGTTAAGATCGATTGAGAATGAAGTTGGAGATCTTCTCTTTTTTGTGCGGAAAAAGAATGACATGCTTTACCATCCAATTGATTCTTTGAGTTTTCCATATGCTTCCTAATGAGCTACTACCATCATATGTTGGTAAAGATATGTCCATCTATTTATTCTTTCTTTTCCTGCGAAACAAACTACATATGCACTTGGATCTACAAAGACAAAAGGGGATGCTACATTCCTAATAATATCGCGAACAAAATAAAGCAGACAAATCTTGCGTGCTTCATCTAATGAAATCGGATATCTTTCCTGATGGTTACACATGTTCTGGGTTGAAGAAGATATTTAGATCAAAAAGGAGAAAAATAAAGTAAGTAGATAACATATAAATTGAGACGTCATTGTTGTAGCATTAAAGAAATTACTAGAGGCTTTATATAGGCACGATTGATATGATATGATAATAAAAAAGGCAGCATGCTCTATTGCCCTATTGCGTGCCTAATTAATCTTATATGAATCGCCATTCCTTCACGGGTGGACAGGTATTTTCAATTGAATACGGTGACCGCGACATTCAACTGCCCCCTCCCTCATTAAAAAACACAAACAATAACAAATTTGGTACGCAAAGGTGGGCGATGGCACGCTTTTGCATGCCCCCCACGGAGTCATAACAGAATAATTGACACCGACCGCGCTCAGAGTAACGCCGTCGAGGCCCGTCCCCCGGCATATTCCGTTCCACATTCCCCCGATATTTAATTCGATAATTAGCGCGGCGGGACTTTCCGTCAAGTAACGGGGGCGACGGAAAAGGAGAAGCGGACGGTAGAGCTGAAAATGCAGGCCGTACTACGGTGACTGGGGAGGGGCGGATCTGGCCACTGGGCCACCTGGGTATGACAGTCAGCCACCTCTATTTCTCACTCTGCCTGCGCGATCCGGCTATATAAAGCGTGGGCTGTTTTCAGAGTGGGCAACCATACTCGTCTGGTCACTCACCTCGCCCTCTTCCGTTCCGTCTTCTTCTTCTTCTTGTGCTACTACTTCTTCAGCACGCACAGAAGAGAGCTTTTGTATGGCCGCCAGCTCGAGGACTTCTGGGATCGCTGGAATCGGCAAGCGAGTCGCCTCTCAGATCTGGAGCGCCAACTCCCCCCACCTTCCACCTCCCTCCTCTCTTGCTCTCAGGTCTCCCTCCCTCCCTCTTTCTCTCTCTACCCTCCTTCCTCGTGTTCTCCGTCGACGCGTATATCTGCTTCTATCGGTCGTAGACTCGTCGCAAGGTTTCGTCCTCTTTGTTTTCCAACGTAGTAGGTAGCTTCGAGTTCTGCTAGTTCGGTTTGATTCGGCGTTTATTTGGCTGGCCTGTTATTCTCTCGTGCTCTTGGAATATTTCCCTCATTTCGCTGTTTAGCCAATTCATGGTGTAAGATCCGAAACAGAACAAGAACGGTATGGAGCCTAAGTCTTTAGCCCGTTACTCGCGACATGGGAAAAGCGAGGTCTTGTCTAGCTGAAGAGTCTGCTGAAATTATCATATCCCCGTTTATTGCAGAGTGGTATTTCCCAGGGAAACGAGTGTCCTAGTTCTCGTTCCGTGTTAAAAAAAAGAAAGAAAGAAAGAAAGAAAGAAAGAGAACTTTTAAAGTGAGAAATGCATGGCTTGTTGACTTTATTGTTCTTTCCAGTTTGGCCCTGTACAGTTGAAGAGAAGGTCTCGTGGTTGCTGTCTTCAGTATTCCAATATGGAAATATTTCCTCTGTCCTGTCTTGAGTTGCAACCTTCAAATCTACTGTTTCTCCTCTTTGGAGAACCCCCGGTTGATTCTCCCCCAGATTCAACCGCGGACCCTTAACCTTTTCCTGATCTCACCATAGAAGTCAAATCAAGATGCTCAGGCCATTGCGTGATAAATGGCTTTGATTCCATGAGGATCATCTAATCAGTCATTTCGTAATGTTGGAGGGTCAAAATTGCCGTGCCGAATTGCGTAATTATCCATTGACTATAATCATTTTGCTAGAGCACACCTCTCAGAAGTGACAGATGGGTACCCAAAATAAAGAAACCAGATTAGGTGGGCAATGTCAGCATCCTAAGCTACGCCTCGATATTATCTACGCGTGGCGACAGCGAGAGCTTCACCTACGGGCTTGGATCCTAAAAAGGAGTCATTTATCTTATTGTTAGCGATTCTTGAAGAATGAGCAACCGGTGCTTTAAAAGGATTTAGGGGTTGGTCAAGACTCGCCATCTGATCATTTTCAGTAACCCGATGCCATCGTCCTAATCGAACGGTGTGGCACACTGTCCCCACTAAACAACAAAAAATTGAAGTGGGTTGGTGCATTTCTCGATTACACAGATACACCGTGACGAGGGCTTTGTTTACGGATCGACGGGGACATAGAAGTTGATATATCCTAATTCTATAGGCGAATTTGACGTGCCTCGAGTACTCCGCCTGCTTTGGAAAGCGTTTTGGTCTTCTCTTTGGCCTTTTCTGGTCGCCTTTTGTTTTCCTGAAATGTCGACGTGCCTTCTTTCTCGGTCTGATCTCATGCCCTGCCAGTGACAGACTAGCCCGCCAAAAAAAAAGAAGTTATCCATCTTCTGATGGAAGCAAATAAAACTTTCCTGAATCCAGAAAACTTAGTCAGCCACCTACATATATTACCGACCAGTTCCTAAGTTTTCATTTTGAGATAGTGTTAATCTTGGTTAATGTGCATTTCAAAGCTTGCAATTTTGTGTTTTCTATGGTATGTAATATTGGTGCATGTTAAATGAGCCAACAAGTGATGGGGATTGAGGGATCATTGCGTGGTGGTTTCAGGAGAGCTGCTCACACGTCCGTGTATGACAAGAACCCTGAGGATCAAGGCACACCGACCGTGGTCCCCGATGAAGTGATCAAGGCTCCATCCGACAAGTACTGGGCTCCACACCCCAAGACCGGGGTGTTTGGGCCCGCGACCGACCTTCACCTCCGAGCCCACGGCGAGCTTCCCAAGCTCGGGAATGCCGAGAGCTCTGTGCTGGAGCACACGGCCTGGTTCCGCCCCACTAGCCTCGAGGATCTCGAGAAGCCTTCCCACTATTAGCATTTGAACGCGAGTTCAACCGCTATCTATCATATGTGAGCCAACTCAGTGGCATCCATAAGAAGAATAACTCGTTTGCAGTTGTAAAATATTGTTAAGTGCTGCAACTGTGGAATTGTTAGCATGCAAGCACTACTTCTTACCTATCGAAGTAGGAGCCATGTACTGTATCTATGGGATTGCTGTGTTTCCCTTGTACTTCTCTATGAAATGTTTGGATGTGCCTACTTTATATTCCATTTACCATCTAATATATTCGTCTTTCCTATAGCATCGTCTTTGGAAGGACGACCATCAAGACACGATCCTTTAGAGGATGTGAGGACAAATGACTCGGAGGGGAGACTTCATTTTGTATCACTCGGGGGCATCATCTATTGAGATTTGCTCTTTGCAAATTGCAAAGCTTATTTAAAACAGTTTGGTCAGTTTACCTCACTGTACTGAACAAAATATCAAGCCATAAACAATGGGCCTGGTTTCTCTTTGAGTATCCGAAAAGTATCTGAACATGAATATATCCAGACGACGAGAGATGATTTGCCCAATTCAGCCATCTAGCTTATCCTAAATCTGAATTTTAGATTCCTTACATTAACCCAAAACCACTTAAAAACATATTAAAATATATATGAGCTGTTGCTGTGCATGATTTGTCCATGTTAGTCTCTAATTAATAATACTATACATGGCCAATCTTTCCTTATCTATCAGTTATCTTAAGGATTTAGAGTTTTGGTCTCCCATCAAGTCCTTTGTGTTTTTTTATGACCACGAGGAGACCCCACGGTCACTTAATATAAGAGAGTGATGGACCTTCTCTTGATGGTATTAGTAAACATGATATATGAGTGTCGTGGACAATACGGGGACAAATCAATCAAGGAAAACAGAAGTGAAAGATATAAGACAGGACAATATGAGACATATTCGATCCTTGTTTGGAGGCTCATAAGATATGGAGTTGGAAACATTAGGATATATTGTGTTGTTCATTTAAATGGCCGATAACCGGATATGCTCATCGGGGAAATGTTCTCACTAGTCACTAGTGGGCTATATGGCCCATGAAGGAGCACGGACAGCGTCGATGAGAGTTGCATGGAATGCAAAAAGTCTGAAGATAACATAAATGGGAAGTTAAAGCAACCAAATCACGAGGCCCAAAGTAGCTTCTTATGACGAGTCCGCGCGACTTAAATTTGGCCCAACCTCATCATTTTTATTCCCCTCAAAGTAAGCAATCAGTGCAACATAAAAAGTCGAGAGGTGCTCGTTAGTTTTTTTTATGGGTGAATGCTCAAGTCGAATCAAGCCCAAACAACACCGCTTTCCTTTCATTGTTGACATTGCGTCTTACTCGAGCAAGACATCATCGGATACCTTCAACTGCAGAATCGAACCCTTTTTCTAGCGCAGAGCAACTCTCATGTCATGCGATTCCCCCAGCTCAAATTGAAGGCGGAGCTTATTTATTCTCAAGCCTTAGGCTAGTCGAGAAACCGATCCGGTTGTAGTGAGCTCAGAACTTGATCAAATTACGACTACAACTTGTCCCTCCGCCCCTCCTCAGCTACACGGCGCTGCACTCCACGACAAGTGATTCTATCAGGCAACTGTGGAAGCTGTTCATTTGTGGAAGTAACTGAAACGCAATTACTTTGGGGGAAGAACTTTTTTTTTGGAAAAGTCGGCATCTGATCCATTGCCTTTCTCGTTCATCTTTTCACTTTTTGGTGTCTGGGGATTGGAGGAACAATTTAGGGAAGGAATAATCTCCCATTTTCCCCAATTTTGTTGATGCGATTCTAATATAACGCGTAACTTTTTATGCGAGTAATTACAAAGCATATCTAGATTTTGAGTAGGTTAGATTTGGGAGTCCAACTGCCTTTCAAAATTCATACTGAACCCATCCTCATATTGTCTTCTCGGTTTGGTAAAATGGTCAATTTATAAAGTAACTTTGCTTATTGCATTTCGATGCACGTAAAACCAAGTAGTTTTACTATCTCAATCAATCCCAACGATATTATATATGTGATTGTTTTACTATCCTAAAATCAATGTTATCATGCGTAGATTGCACACGCCAGAATATGTTTTAATTGAAAATGTGGTATCGACACTAAAATCGGAAGATTTATGACATAATTACTTTTTGTATTTGACTTGGCTTAGGATTGACTAAGAATGAGTTTGGAGATCTCCTATTTTTTGAATGGAAAAAGATGAACCGTTGTTTAGATGCTGTTTGCCATTTGATTGATTCCCTTGAGTTTTCTAATGAACCACTAACGTGATCTGTTGTAGGTAGAATAAACAATTTATCTTTTTGCCAAACAAACTTAAATAAACTAAATGGACAGCATAGCCAGATTTACAAAGAAAAAAGAAGATGCTAATCTTCACAAGGTAGGCAAACTTTCAAGCCGACCAAAACCCTCGATCGCGACACGCGTCTCCAGTCAAGAAGATACTACGGTCATAAAAAAAAAATACAAAAACAAAAACACGTCAATCAAAAGAAAGTGGGGTAATAGTTAGATTGTATTCCCCGTCAGGTGGCGTGCCCATCAGTCATCACCGGTCGGGTCAATTAAAAAAAAAACTGCCTTAAACAATTTGGTAGGAGGAGGGGCATAACCGTCATTTCGCAATGGACAAGACGCGCTTTTGGATGCCCCGCGGAGTCGCCAAAGAAGCGTAGTGGGGCTGGGATGGCAACAAAAGATAAATTGACCGACGGGAGGACAGATGCACCCAACCTTCCCCACTCAGAAAGCAACGCCGTCGCGTCCATTATTCTCAAAAGTCAAAACAGAAGAAATCACTCTCCACGTAATTCTTTTTCGATGAATGGCCACGAAAATCGAATCGGTGTCTTTCGCTTTTTTTCACATTTGTTCGCCGTTAAAGTAACGGCGGCGAGGGATGGGAAAAGTGGACGGGTACTATTGAATACATAGCCGTACTACGGAGACTGGGGGTAGGTGCACCAGGCCACCTAGTTTGGCGGTTGGGTTTTCTCTGGGATCCCTCTTATATAACGCGCGGGGCTGCTTCCTCATTTGGCTATCACACTGATCTCTCGTCTTCTCCTCTTCCGAGACCATCGTCTTTTTCTTCATCTTCAGCACGCAGAGAAGAGACAGCTTTTGTATGGCCGCCAGCTCGAGGACTTCTGGGATCGTGGGAATCGGCAAGCGAGTCGTCTCTCAGATCTGGAGCCCCAACTGCCCCCCTCCCCCTGCCTCCTCTCTTCCCCTCAGGTCTCTCTCTCTCTCTCTCTTTCTTCCCCCGTCGTAGACTCGTAGGCCAGGTTTCTTCTTCGTCTTCTTCATTTTCCAACATAGCGAGTGGCTTCCGCTTCTGCTGGTTCCGTTAGATTCGGGGTTTATTTGGCTGGCCTCTTTACTCTCTCTTTGCGGTCTTACAATCTTTCCTTCATTTCTGCTCTTTAGCCAATTCATCGTGTTCAATCCGGAATAGAACAAGAATCGTATGGAGCCTGAGTCTTTAGCTTTAGTATTACTAACTGACCTGGGAAAAGCGAGGTCTTGTCTGGCTAAAGCGTCTGCTGAACATATCAAATTGTTGCCCGTCGATTTTAGATTATCATTTCCAAGATAAACGATTTTCCTAATTCTCTTTCCGCGTTAAAAAAGACAGAAAAATTCTAAAGTAAGAAACGCATGGCTTGTTGACTTTAGTGTTCTTCAGGTGCATCTTCCGTCCCAAAGCAATCGGAGTCCTCTAAGTGGGTTTATTGGTTTAATCCAGAGTTTCTATTTTCCCCTTCTTTCCAGTTTGGCCCTGTACCGTTGGAAGAGAAGGTCTCCCGATTACTGTCTTTAATAACTACGATAGTCACGTATCTTTACTCTGTCCTCACTTGGGAGTTTCAAACTTCGATCCCCTGTTTCCTGTGTGGAGAACGCTCTTCATAATCTCTCCACAGAAGTTAATTAAGATGTTCCGGCCATTGCGGCATGGATGACTTTATTCTATGAGGGTGGGGTCAAATAGGAAAGCCATGTTATTTAATTTATATAGCTACGGCCCACTCACGGGACCAATAAAGAAGATGGGTTACCGAAAATTATCACCAAACAGCAAGAAATCGATTGGAGGTGGGTCTATGTCAGCAATCCTTAGATATGACTGGATATCTATCTTTGCCAGTGGGCTTGTTGTAGTGGTTTGATTATTGAAGATCGGAGAGCGTGAAGGATGAGCAACCGATCTTTAAGAAAGGATAGTGGAAGGTCGTGACTCATCATCTAATCATTTTCAATCACATAATGTTCCCAACTTGATCGACCACACTGTCCCCCACTAAACAACAAAAAAAAAATTGAAGAGGTTTGCATTTCTCGATTACGGAGACACACTTGGTGATGAAGGCTTTGTTTACATCCAATTACGGATCGAGGGGACATGTAAGTTTATGTCCTCATCCTAAAAGCGAACGTGACCTGCCTCGACTATTCCGCGTGCTTTGGATTCTTGTTTTGGACTTTTTCTCTTGCTTTTCTGGTGCCCTTTTGTTTTCCTGGAATGTCGACGTGCCTCCTTATCTCGGTCTAATCTCTTACCCACTGGACTAGCCTGCCAAAGCAGCAATGAAGTCCCTATCTGTTGATAAAAGTGGACGACACTTTCGGGGTAACTAGAAAATTCAGTCAGTCGCCTACATATATATAGATGTAATCGAAACAATTCCTGAAATTTCATTTTGCGATAGTGTTAATCGAGGTTTGTGTGCAATTCAAAGCTTGCATTACTGTTGTCTATGATCTGTAAACATCGGTGCATGTTAATTAAGGCGATAACTGATGAAAATCATGTGCTGGTTGTAGGAGAGCTGCTCACACATCCGTGTATGACAAGAACCCTGAGGATCAAGCCACAGCAACCGTGGTCCCCGATGAAGTGATCAAGGCTCCATCCGACAAGTACTGGGCTCCACACCCCAAGACCGGGGTGTTTGGGCCCGAGACTGACCTTCACCTTCGAGCCCACGGTGAGCTTCCCAAGCCTGGGAATGCGGAGAACTCGGTGCTGGAGCACACGGCTTGGTTCCGCCCCACTAGCCTCGAGGATCTCGAGAAGCCTTCCCACCATTAAATTAGTACACGAGTTCAACCGCTAGTTATCATATGTCAGCCAGCTCGGTGGCATCCTTAAGAAGAATAACTTGGTTGCGGTTGTGATATATTGTTAAGTACTGGAGTTGTGGATTTAAGCTTTGTTATTATGCGAGTACTAGTACTACTACTTACGTGTCAAAGTATGAGTGATGTATTGTATCTATGGGATTGTTGTACTTCCCTTGGACTTCTGTATGAAATGTTCGGACGTGCCTACTTTAGATTTCATCGTCATCTAAAATCTTCGTGCTCTCTTATGGCACTATGTTTTGAAGGGCAACCGATAAGACATAATAATTTAGAGGATGTAAGGACAAATGATGTGGCGCTATGGATAACTTAAGGAAGCAGCAAGGGAGAGACAGCTTTCGTTAGATACCGCATGGAAGCATCGGGTATCGAGATGGTTCCCTTCCAAATCGCAAAGCCAATTTCAGTTGTTCAGTTTCACTTCACAGAACGGACGTATCAGGCCATAAACAATGGGCCTGATTTTCTCGTTTGGGTAATCCCCAGAAACTATCCGGGCATAAATATCTCGGAGATGTCGACAAATTCCAGTGAACCCACGATTCCAAAACCCAAAAGATTTGCCCGATTTATGTGTGCACAAGTCTTTATTAGCCTTCAAAGTTCATATGGATGGATAAAGCAGCGTCCCGCTCCATGAGAAGAAACTAAAGCGGGGGAATTGAGCGGTTGCAGCATCCATTGATGGGCACTGCAGCTGCTCGCACTGGCCTCCTGATTTTCGCGTCGCCGTCATCCTCCGCAACCCGCTTCGATTCCGCTTCCAAGACCCAATTTGTTTCTTGCTCTTCTTCAACCTCTTCCTTCGCTACCGACGCTGACCAAGCCGACGACGACGCTCCCAAGTTCACCTACAGCCGAGCTTCCCCGTCCGTGAGATGGCCCCACCTCAAGCTCCCCGAGAGTTTAGCCCCTCGTTCTCAGTTCTTGGTCGCTCCGCCTTCGCTCTCTCCTGCGACCGACAAACCCAATTTCGAGCACGTTGAGGGGGAGGAGGAGAGGCGGAGTTTGGATATGGTGGAGCCCTTGGACGTGAACGAAGAAGGGCCTCTCTCGCAGGACGGTATAGGCCGTCCCAGCAGGAACAAGATCAAGAAGATGAACAAGTTGGCCCTCAAGAGGGCCAAAGACTGGAGAGAGAGGGTCAAATTCTACACTGACCGAATACTTGCTTTGAAGCCCGAGGAGTTCGTGGCGGATGTCTTGGATGAGCGACCGGTTCAGATGACCCCAACTGACTTTTGCTTCGTGGTCAAATGGGTCGGTCAGTGCAACTGGCAACGTGCGTTGGAGGTGTATGAATGGCTGAATTTGCGGCATTGGTATTCGCCCAACGCTCGAATGCTCGCCACCATCTTGTCGGTGCTGGGAAAGGCTAACCAAGAGGCGTTAGCTGTCGAGATTTTCACCAGGGCCGAGAATTCTGTGGGTGATACTGTTCAGGTTTATAATGCAATGATGGGCGTGTATGCTCGGAATGGGAGGTTTGCTAAGGTCCAGGAACTGCTTGATTTAATGCGCGAACGAGGTTGTGAGCCAGATCTTGTGAGCTTCAATACTCTGGTGAATGCCCGCTTGAGGTCTAATTCCATGGTGCCTGGTTTAGCTGTTGAGCTTTTAGGTGAGGTGAGAAGGTCCGGTCTTCGGCCTGACATAATAACTTACAACACTCTTATAAGTTCGTGTTCTCGTGGGTCTAATTTGGAGGAGGCAATGAAAGTGTATGATGACATGGAGGCACATAATTGTCAACCTGATTTGTGGACTTACAATGCCATGATATCAGTGTATGGTCGATGTGGACAATCGAGTAAGGCTGAACAGCTGTTTAAGGAACTGGAGTCCAAGGGGTTTTTTCCTGATGCAGTGACGTATAACTCTTTGTTGTATGCATTTGCAAGAGAAGGGAAAGTAGGGAAGGTCAAGGAGATTTGTGAGGAAATGGTGAAGAAAGGGTTTGGGAGAGATGAAATGACGTACAACACGATCATCCACATGTATGGTAAGCAGGGCCGGACTGATCTGGCCTTGCAAGTCTATGAAGACATGAAATTGCTTGGCCGGAACCCTGATGCCGTTACTTTCACTGTTCTCATTGATTTACTAGGAAAAGCAAATAAAATAACAGAAGCTGCAAATGTTATGACACAGATGTTGGATGCTGGGATTAAACCCACTTTGCGCACGTATAGTGCCCTAATATGTGCCTATGCCAAGGCAGGGAAGCGTGTCGAGGCTGAAGAAACCTTCAACTGCATGCGTAGGGCCGGGATCAAACCTGATCATCTTGCATATTCAGTTATGTTGGACATACTCTTCAGGTTCAATGAGATGAAGAAGGCAATGGCGTTGTACCAGGAAATGCTATCTGGTAATTTCAGGCCTGATCGTGGCCTTTATGAGGTTATGCTGCGTGGCCTTAGGAAAGAGAACGATGTGGACAATATCGACAAGTTAGTCAAAGACATGGAAGAATTGTGCAGTATGGAACCATCAGTCATTTGTTCAGCTCTCGTGAGGGGGGAATGCTATGATCATGCTGCTACTATGTTACGATTAGCAATTGCTAGTGGGCATGAATTGGATCGCAATGATCTATTGTCTATATTGAGTTCATATAGCTCATCAGGCAGGCATTCAGAGGGTTTAAACTTGCTTGAATTTTTGAGGGAGCGTGCCGGATCCAACGCACTGATTAGTGAAGCACTGGTGGTTATGCTTTGCAAGGCAGGCAAACTTGATGTTGCCCTGGAAGAGTATAGTAAAACTAGTGCATATGGTTCATTCAGTAGAAGTAATATCTTTTACGAGTCCTTGGTTCAATGCTGTTTAGACAATGAACTATTTGTTGAAGCTTCTCAGGTCATTACGGACATGAGGTTCTATTGTGTTGCACCATCGAAGCAGCTGTATGAAATCATGGCGCTTATATATTGTAGAATGGGCTTCCCTGAGACAGCCCATTGTTTTGTTGATGAGGCAGAAAGAAAAGGTATTTTATTTGATGATAACTCAATATATGTTAGCATCATCGAGGCATATGGTGTCGCGAAGCTGTGGCAGAAGGCAGAAAGTTTGGTGGGAGGTCTTAGAATGAGACGTTCAGTAGATCGTAAGGTTTGGAATGCATTGATACATGCTTATGCTGCCAATGGTTGTTATGAAAACGCAAGGGCTATTTTCAATACGTTAATGAGAGATGGCCCTGCTCCTACACTGGAGTCCATCAATGGTCTCTTGCAAGCTTTGATCACCGGTGAGCGGTTGGATGAACTTTATGGATTGATTGAGGAGTTGCAAGATATGGGTTTCAAGATAAGCAAGAGTTCTATTATTTTGATGCTTGATGCTTTTGCTCGAGCTGGAAACATATTTGAAGTGAAGAAGATATATGCTGGAATGAAGGCAGCGGGTTATTTTCCGACCATGCATCTTTACAGGATTATGATCGGATTGTTATGCAAAGGGAAAAGAGTAAGGGATGTTGAAGCCATGGTGTCCGAGATGGTAGATGCAGGATTTAAACCTGATCTATCAATATGGAATTCTATGCTTAGGTTGTACACAGGGATTGAGGACTTCAAAAAGACAGTTCAAGTGTACCAGAAAATTCAAGAAGCTGGCCTTAAGCCAGATGAAGAGACATATAATACTTTGATTGTAATGTACTGCAGAGACCGTCGGGCTGAAGAAGGTTTAGTGTTGATGCATGAGATGAGAAGGCTCAGCTTGGAACCTAAGCTATCCACATACAAGAGCTTGATATCTTCCTTTGCCAAGCAGCATCACTTGGAACAAGCTGAAGAACTTTTCGCAGAGTTGCATTCGAAAGGGTACAAATTAGATCGTTCATTTTATCACATAATGATGAAACTCTATAGAGACTCAGGAGATCATTCTAAAGCTGAAAATTTGCTGTTAGTGATGAAAGAGGCTGGGGTAGAACCGACAATTGCCACAATGCACTTGCTCATGGTTTCTTACGGAAGCTCTGGACATCCTCAGGAATCTGAAAGAGTCCTCGACAACTTGAAAGTAACTGGAATGAATCTGAGTACGTTGCCATATAGTTCAGTTATTGATGCTTACCTGAAAAATGGTGACTACAGCGCTGCCATTCAAAAGCTTGATAAAATGAAGAGTGAGGGCGTGGAGCCTGACCACAGAATATGGACATGCTTCATAAGGGCTGCAAGTTTGTCCCAGCATGCATGTGAAGCCATTAATCTCTTGAACGCATTGAAATGTGCTGGATTTGATCTTCCCATCAGGTGATCATTACTTAATCAATCTTTGCTTGTGAAATGTGATAATGTTAGGTTTTGATCTCCCCTTTTTTGAACTTAAAGATGTTATGTTGGGGTTGCTTTTGTTTCATAGGCTTCTCACTGAAAAGGGCAAGTCACTGGTTTCAGAGGTAGACCTTGCCCTGGAGAAGTTGCATCCTTTGGAAGACAATGCTGCTCTTAATTTTGTTAATGCTTTGGAAGATCTTCTGTGGGCATTTGAGCTTCGTGCCACTGCTTCCTGGGTCTTTCAGTTGGCAATTAAGAAAAGTGTCTACCGCCAGGATGTGTTCAGGTGCGTTGTACTGTCATCATTTTTTGTAGAATCTCCTTTTCCATCAACATCAAACATATAGGTCAAAAGAATTTGTTTTTCAAGTCCTTACAATAACTAATTTTCATCCATGGAATAAAACTAGGTTACTAGGTGTTGCCAGTATTTTGGTTTATGTAGTTTTATGTATTAACATGTGATTGGATACCGGGGTTAGCACTTCTGGCTGAACCAATCTAATGAATATCTTCCCCAGTGCTGTATATGTAGATATCATGTGAACAACAGGTTTGGACTGGGTCACATTTCTTTCTTCTGAAGGGAGTTTGCCGCATTGTCTATTTGATACAGGCTAGCTGAAAAGGATTGGGGGGCTGATTTTAGAAAGCTTTCTGCTGGTTCAGCTCTTGTCGGTCTTACTTTATGGCTTGACAACATGCAGGTACTCTCTCTCTCTCTCTCTCTCTCTCTCTCTCTCTGTGTTCTATTGCCTTCTGCTATATAGCTCACAATCTACAAAATTGAAAAGTGCATGCTGATATAAATTTGAATCTGAGTCATTCTTTGCTTTTTCTAGAGGACTGTTGTTAAAGATATATATAAAGTTCAGAAGCCTTTCTGAGACATAGCTTTGATGCATATAGATTGTAAATTTCAGCAGATTGCTGACACCTGCTTGAAATATAGTTAATGATAGCTAATGACACTTCAAACTCATCAGATATAGCTTTTGGATTGATAGTTAATAATACTTGAAACTTATCATGCACAGCTTTGCATAACTTATCAATATGTGCATTATCGCTGACAATTTTCTGTTCTTGTTTTAAGTATCAGAAATTGAACTATCTGACAAAAGACTGCACTTTACAGAAAACTATTTGTAAATACACATAAAAAAACAATCATATAAGAACTAAACTCTCTCTCTCCTTCTTGAATTAAGATTGTAGCTTGAGAGTTTCTGTTATCTTCAACACCTCTGAAGGCTGCAGAAGACTCACTATATCTGTTGTTGCAGTGAACTTGCTGTCTAATAATATGTGGGATAGTGTTATAGATTAGTTACAATGGCCAATATTTGCTATGGTGTTTATGAAGTTTCATTTGTTTATTCAAATAATTTGAGAGCTTTCTATGGCAGGATGCATCTTTGCAGGGATACCCTGAATCCCCAAAATCTGTAGTTTTGATCACGGGGACAGCAGAGTACAACCTGGTTTCTCTTAACAGCACTCTGAAGGCTTTTCTGTGGGAAATGGGATCTCCATTTCTGCCATGTAAGACCAGGACCGGGCTTCTTGTAGCTAAGGCTCACTCTCTGAGGATGTGGTTGAAGGAATCCCCATTTTGCTTGGACCTCGAGTTAAGGGATGCTTCTTCTCTTCCTGAGTTCAATTCTATGCAACTTATTGATGGATGTTTCATGAGGCGTGGCATAGTTCCTGCATTTAAGGACATAACTGGGAGGCTTGGAGTGATTAGCCCCAAGAAATTTTCTAGGTTGGCTTTGTTGTCAGATGACAGGAGGGACAAAGCTATTCAAGCAGATATAGAAGGGGCAAAAGAGAAACTAGACAAGATGAAAAAGGTTAAGCTTAGGAGGACAGAGAAGGAAGAGAAGCTGCAGAAGAAAAAATGTTAGGAAGGTCATGCAGAAGATTGAGAAGAGAATATAAAGTCACTTTCAGTGTCCTGATAGATGTGAATGGAAAAATGGGTCATTCAGGTGTGTTCTGTTATTGAAGGACGAGAAGTTCCATTGTCTGGCTCATGCTACTGAGGACTCTTTCTATTAACGAGTCCTGGAAAGAGGTGTTCCATTGTATATGCCCTACTCTTGCTACTAATGTTAATGAACACCTTTAATATGACAATAAGATCAGGATGCAGAGTATGCGAGGTGAAGAAGTAATGCATTTTTAGACCCTCTTTTTCTCATGAGTTTGTTGGACAGCTCCAAATGTGAGTGATCAAATCCAAGAAGCACTGGGTTGAGGTGATTTTTTGTTTGAGCTTAATATTGACACTCATGTTTTATCTTATTTTCCATAAGAAGGATCAAATGCTGGAGGAGACTTAGGACGCCATCCTATCAGGACCAGAGTTATCTTCTGATGTCAAGAAGCATTCATCTGTGTATATATATCTCAAGCCTTGCACAATTGGTTGCCTCTGGCCAGGAAAAAACAAAGGATTCCAGTTATTTTGGGCATGCATCTACTATATACGGAGTGTATTCAGTACTGAGAACAGATGAAACGATCTATTGCACTAGAGTTCTGGAAAAGTTCATATCTTGCCGAACGGATGCTTGAGAAGGCTTCCTTTTCCAAAGGAATAATTTGGACGTACTGCATGAAAAGACGTGATATAATGTTGAGGTCTTGGCAATTGCTGGGGCTAAAGAAAGTATTAGTTGTTGTGCATTAGTCTTGCCCAAGGGACTCTCTTCTGATGTAATAAAAGGAAAGCTACAAGAGTAGCGTTCTTGCCTCAATGGACATAAGATCTGTCCACACATGTATAGCCCTGGTGATGTAAATGAAACTTTTGATATCGTTCATGATCTGTAGTGTAAGTTCCAAAGCAGCTGGAACATTAACTTCTTGCTAATTTCAGAATGTGGAAAGCTGCAGATATATGAAAAAGGTGGATTTACTCCCTGACATTCATAAGAGTGAACTGATTTTTGAATCTTTTATGTAGTTTGCACCTTGTTAAGGGTGATGGGTTCCCGGTTCGGTTTGGTTCATCTAGGAACTGGGAACTGGACCGGACCATGGACCCGATCACATAGTAAAAAAAATAAAGGAGTTTTTATTATTTTCAAGGTTTAATGCTATTTTAAAGATTTTTAAGAAATTAAAAAAATATATATTTTTAAAAAGAGTTGGTTTGGTCCAGTCTTGTTCTCCCTTTGGAACCAAGAACTGGACCGATCCTTTCGAGAACTGGACCACACTGGTGGATCCGGTCTGGGCACTCCCCGGTTCGGGCGATCCCACATGCTCATCCCTACACCTTATACTGTTCTTGGTCCTATCTGCTCTGAAATTGTATCTGGAACTTTTAGACTGGGAATCTCCTATTTAATAAGTTTTGTAGTTGTCTCGTTTGGTTTCTTCCTAATATGACTGCTCCTAAAGAAGTTGGGTTAACCAGTGAGTTTGAGAACATACCCTTCGATCCCGCTTGGACATTTTGTCAAAGTGTTCACTTCACCAACCTTCAATGTCGAATTTGACGGGAAACTAAGCCGGACAAAATTTGTAACCTTGAAGGCTGTCATGCAAGTTTGTTGAATTGATCACATAGAAAAAACAATAATCTTGGTAAAGTATAGACAAATCAATGCAGTTCAACTTAGTACGATCCTTCTCCCTTCCCAACTAGAGATACCTAGAGAAAAGAATGGAAAAATTGTTCAAAAAGTTTTAAACCTATTGTACTTATGCTAATTTAGTCATAAACTTTTCAATTATGTTAATTGAGTCATAAATATTTTCATGTTTTGCGAGTTAAGTCCATCCGATCAATTTTAGTTAAAGATTGTTAATATAAATACCGGTCGTCTTATGTGACACGACTAATGCTAATATTGATAATTTTTGAACTTTTTTTTTCATTTTTTCTTTTTCCTTTTTTTCCTTCTAAGCTTGGTGAGGGTTGCTGGCCACCCCTTGCCTGTGACTAGAGAGGTTAGTTGGCACGCATTGGACTTGGTAGAAAAAAAGGAAAATAAAGATAAAAAAAAAAAAAGGCAAATACATACATACATACATACATACATATAAAATAAAGATAAAAAAAAGAAGTGTTACGTTAGTGTTGTCTTACGTGGCATAATCAACATTCATGATTTTCGGTTAAAATTGGTTGGATAAACTCAATTGACAAATTATCAAAATGTTTAAAATTTAATTGGCAAAATTGAAAGATTATGATTAAATTGACAAAAAAATACAATAAATTTACGATTTTTTGGACAATTTTCTCATAAGAGAAGTCTTGTCTAACTTTTTCCTTTCCTCTCTGTTTGCACACTGTTTTTAATGTTTAAAATGCATAGATGTGCACATATACATATAGTTCTTGTAAACGCAAGATCTGATATTTGATTACTAGTACCTTAGAAGTGGAAGAGGGAGCCGGTCTACCCGGTCTTTTATGTGGTGGGTCGTGTAATTAGGCTATGCAGTGACGAGACAGGAGAAAAATTAAAAGTGAAAACAGCGAGCTAGCTGTTGAGAGGAGGAAGATAACGAAAGTCATGAGCCATCATCCGTCCCAAGGACCAGTGGATGGAACACAAGATCGCGATCCCGGCAATTTGGAATGCTTTCTATGCTGAAGGAGACAATTCGTCGGGTAAAAGTACAGTTACATAGGTTTATGGGTTTAAGGTTGACTAAAGAGGCCACTCTCCCGCTGGGAAGTACTCGATCTATGCTCATATCTCATCCACCATATATTTCATTAGCCATCTTCTTTTAGAAGATGATGTAGGATTATGCACTTGGCCAGAGAGAGAGAGAGAGAGAGAGAGCCACGTGGAGTTTTGTCTTGGTCCATGGAGAGACCCTCGTGCAGGGCATACCCTACAAAAGATGATTCACGAGAGAGAGATCCACGTGGAGTTTTGTCTTGGTCAATGGAGAGACCCTCGTGCAGGGCATACCCTACAAAAGATGATTCACGAGAGAGAGATCCACGTGGAGTTTTGTCTTGGTCCATGGAGAGACCCTCGTGCAGGGCATACCCTACAAAAGATGATTCACAAGTTAACCAGTTAGGGACACGTCCACCCTTCCATTACGGACTCGGTACATATTTTGATATCCATCAATCTCGTTTTCTTCGTGCCAGGGGAAGAGAGCTCATCCCCGCCAATTCTCTCCAGTCTTTACGGCACTTGGGTTGATCACACTTCGTAAGAGAATATGGAATATTCCAAACCCCAAAGGAGGATGATGATGGGCATCAGGGGGCAAGAAGAAGCTCATCAGTCACAAGAAAATGCCTTCCCCAGATGTGTATTGGATGAATCCCAATGCTTGAACAAGTTGGCAGTCGTGTAGAACTTCGAAGATTGGTATAGTCAAAATAATAACAAGCCGTCCGTCTGTTTAGTGTGTAAATCTTCATTCTTGAGGTGGTCCCAAGCATTTCTTGAACCAGGAAATGACACTTTCCAATTTAAGCTGAGTTCTCTCTCAGATGGAAAACTGTGCAAAGTTGATATTGTGAGTCTTTCTAAAAATGTCATGATCCTCTTTTTAAATGCTAATCCTCACTTACCAATTAATTATCTTCTCATGGTTGGATTTTCAATGTAAATGGCATGCTGCTTTGATATAGGAGCGGTGGAGAAGCCCGCTGCATCCATTCATTTATTGACAGGTGCCTTTTAATATGCCTTCCCCATTTAGAATGCCTAAGCACTGTTATGAAAGAAAGCTGGAGCTTTATGCAGGATTTCTAGGCACAAGACATTCCACTTACAGTGTATCTCCGTTGTACTTCTCCAATTTGACGACTCCTGAGGAATAGTGCTAGCTGCATAGTTCTTCACCTGGCATTTTTCGGCGCCGTCACTGTGAGCAGTTTATCCTCAGTTGTTTGATCCTTTATTTCTTTGCTTCCAATTCTGCAGCAAAGAGTTCAAGTGATCACACGACACTTTCATATATATATATAAAATACCCTACTTGACTAGATCTGATATCATCAGCAGATAGACTAGTCAGTATCAGACCAATTTTTTATTCCTCTTTATAAAGTACGAATAGGATCTAGTGGATGTAATCATATATTACAGCAAATCCTCCTTAATGGCAACATTTTAAACTGGGAAATAGCCTAGTTAATCAGGTGAAAACTGGCTCTGCACAATAATATCTTTGGGCTGCTGAGAGTGGAGCTGCACCTTGCCATGGGCCATAGTTAGTTCCACTGAAGTTCAACTGGTCAACTGGTGCAGAGTACATCTTTCCTGGTTGCCCATACTCTATATCAAGCGCTTGACAAAATCATGTCAGGCACGACAATGTAGAATTCACATATAATCCTCATCAGGTACAGTACCTACCATATTCTCTTTTGTGGGTTTCCTTCTATTTTTCCCTGATGGTAATGCAACTATCGTGTGGAGGTGCACTAGATGGACATGGTGGAAATGGAAATCCCCTTGCATAGAAGTGGTAGACGTTCGCAGATCATTAAAAAGTGGTAGACGTTGCCTGTTGCAAACCTGAAAGGTTAACAGTCAAAGAACGATGGAATCTTATTACTGGTAGAAGTTTAACCTTGAAATGGAGGAAGTACGAGGCAATAGGCTAGGAAGAGTAACTCTCAAAACTCAGTACCAATTACCAACTTATACGGTAAGTTGAGTACAGAGATTGATATTTGATGGCAGCTTGTTTCTTTCAGACAGCATAGTCAATTCAACATTTCCTTATTTTCATTTCTCTTCCATAAATTATGTCAGCAACGAGAGTTGCCAGATGCATTCTGGACAGGGAGAAATGGATACACAAGAAGAGAGCCAGCTTCATTCTGTTGCCAGTCTCTGGATGTCCTTGGCAGCCCAATGGAGTATCTGTCTCGCTCATGGAGCCCAGCAGCCTCTGACTTCCTAAGCATTTTCACGTCAAATGTAAGAAACCTCCCCACAATACACTCATTTGAAACGAAATTTCAGACATTTCCTACTAGAAATGAGTACAAATACATGAAAGAGAGCACCCAAATCATTCTGTGTGGGGCTAGTCCTTCTCATTCAAAAAAAAAATTCAGCATTGGTCTACTCTTTGCATCCAGCAGGGAAAAATTCAAATATGATCCTTCTATCACGTGAATGATGCCAGTGATTTCTTTTCACAGAATCTGCTAATTCCTATAGAGAATAGCTGTTCTCAAGGAAAGCCCGATGAGGAGCAAAATGAGGTTTGTGGAACAGGAGATCATGATGGAGAATCAGAAACTGTGGAAACAAAAGAAAGTACCCTTCTCTGTGATGGTCATACTACAAGGAAGCATGCACAAAAGTCTAAAATCAACGGAAACAATCAGTGTCAAAGCAAACAAAGTATTGTCAGTAGAGTGAAAAGCCTACGGGTAATGTATAATCCTTTGTCAGTTTGTTTATATCACGAAAACCCTTCAATATATTACTATTCAGAATTTTGAACAACTTCAACTTCGCCAAAAATTTAGGGCGTGGTATGTGAGTTCATTGTCTCTATCAGTGATGAACTTTTACACACCTGGAACACTTTCTTTTGCATGCAACCGCAATGGGAGAACTCCATCAATATTTGGCTGCCCTTAACTATGGTTAGCACCAACCATGGACTCAAGGTGTCAGATTTTCTGATAAGAAATCTGAACTAAGACATGAACAAGCCTCCAAGCAGCAGTTTTTGGAAATTTCAGACTCTAGCTGATAAAAACAAAAATCAACTGATTATTTTGAGCCTTTTATGGTTCTTTGTTCATTTTCAAATGTTAATCCTACGTTCTTGGGTAGACAACAATGATAGGCTTGAGAGATGTTTAATGTCCATGTTAGATGCATGGGAAATTAAAGTAAACAACTAATGTCATTTTTTTTTTTATCTTTCATTGTGCATGAATCTTTCACAGATGTTATTTGCAGTCGAGAGGCCCCACCCAGCTGTCTATAAGAAGCATCCAACAATTGATCTGAGCAGGGTAATGATAGTGAAGCAATTATTTATCTTTTTGGAGTAATAACAGGTTACTGCATTAAACACTTTGCTTTTAATCCAGCTAAACTTGAAGGATGTAAAAGGATGGTTAAGAGGCAAACCTTTAGCCAGCCTGCTCAAGTGGTACAAGGACAGGAAGAAAGAGGAGCTTCGATTGCACACAGCCAAAGTAGATGCTGCCCTATCTGTTGCACGTTTGGCTGCAGCAATTGCTGGCATCACAGGCAGCAGCATCATAGGTGTAGATGATATCAGCAGGCACAATAATAGGAGCATGGTGGCTTATGACGATAACATGGGAAACGTCCTTTCTTTTGCTGCAAGTCTGGTGGCTGCTGTCTGTGCAGAAGCTGCGGAGTCAGCGGGTGCACCCAGAGACCAGGTTGCCTCTGTCATCAACTCTGGTTTTGCAAACCAAACGCCAGATGACATGATCACACTAACAGCCACAGCTGCAACGTGTAATGATTCCATAATTACCATATCCTCAAAAATGTTATCACATGGAAACATGTTTAGCCCTTTGAAGGACAGCAACAGATGTATTTATGCAATTGATCTTCAGGTTTAAGAGGAGCCGCAACGCTCAGATCAAGAACCATCATAAATTCCTATCTGGAAGAGACTGAAGAGCTGCTGAATTCCAGGACTGCAATGCTGGTAGTCACACCTTCTGGTAGAATGCCTGTACTGTTACTCCCTGTTGCTTGTCTTCTGTGCCATATATGTAGTATATTGACCAATGTTCAAGTGTTCACTCAGGGCAAAAGAGGCAAAGATTAGTATCAGTCCATCTGAAACACAGGCAGCTGATATTGAGTCTCACAAGAAAGTATTTGGGAGCGGTTCTCACATCAAAAGAGTGTATGATTATTAAGTATTCAGTTCAACAGTTTACCTTGAAATTTCTGGCAATTACAGAACTAACAGTCACTTTGTCTCCTGACGCTCTTGAATTTTACAGACAGAATTTTGGATATGTTGGAAGAAGCTCATGAAGCCCGTGGCTACTTCTTGCTCAGCTTCCAAACTGAAGGAGGCGACATCAAGCTGTTGTTCCGCAGTGAGGATCAAGCAATTGTGTGGACATCAGCCATATCTAATTGCCTGCATCTTTGTTCCCTCAACAACGACAAAAGTCAGATTAGAGAATGATTAATGATTTGTAATCTCGTCTTTTACCGAGAACAAAAGGTGTACACTAAACTTAAAGCATAGAATGCCACGTACTTAAATAAGTCGCCTAACCTTCCATGTTACAAGTGCAAGATCGTCGTAGACTATGATTCGGGCAATGGAACCTCAAGCCAGACAATGAAGAGGGTAGCGAGCATAATATGAAATCGCCAGGTGAACATTAGGGGAAATCACTTATTTGTGCCGTTATCCATTATAAGTCACAAGCAATAAGAACGAATGACCGAGAAATCTTCTCTTTTTTCTTTTTTTCCCATCAGAGTATTCCATCTCAAATAAATTACCACTTTGATCACTTTGATCACTATGATCACTATGATCTTGGATTTATATGGACAGTAAATATAACTACCATCGAATCATATCAGAAACTATATGATTTCAGCTGCCACCGACTCGTTCCATAGGTGAACAAAAGATCAGACCGACCTGATAAAAGGCTAGAAATCAAACGCATCGAGATATGATGTCCACAAAACGAAAAACTGGACAATTAAATTGGGGCTGGTGGCGACAAAATAGAGCAGCCACTGTCTTGAAGACCGGATTTCTTTCTTTGTTTTTTTTTTTGGTCGGTACTGAACAACAGATTTCAGCAAGCATATCTTAATATGAACTCGAGGGTCCAAAGAACGGTCATGATCCCATGATCAGCTACAGCAACATCGGAAGCAAAACAGAACAACCGCGCGAATAACGAGAACCATAATACGAGAAATAGAGCATTTAGTACAAGAGTTTGGTTGACAGTGCACTAGACGTTAGACAGTAAAACATCTTCGCCTGTTGCATGGAAATTATGTCGCTGTCAACAGAAAACAAGTGATCATTCAGCTGATAAAGGCATCCCTTTCGAGACCTGCTTCCTTATCAGAGCATTGTCCAAGCGTACGCGACATTACGCTATTCACCTCCATTTGGCTCGGACAGCGTCAATGAATTCCACCACAACCGGCCCCTTCTTCTTCTTCTTCTTCTTCTTCTTCTTCGCCCATGGAACTTCAGTGGCAGGAGCGAAAAATGAGGAAAACGGAAAAACAGGAAAAAAAAAATGAAAATAATTTGAGGGGCCCAGGTCATCGGGCCAAAGCGATTCGGGTCCGGGAACCCACAAGGCTAAATCCACCCATCCGTCCAACTCGCCCCGCTTAGGTACGAATATCCAAACTCCACCTTGCTGTAACTTCAGCAAATTTGGATGAACATATATGCTTAATAGACAATATATGGCATTTTAAAAAAATATAATTCGCATCGTGTTGAATTTTGAAGTACCCCTGTCCGAAAGCTAACTCCGTTGGAAACATCATATATTTTTTATCCGAGGGACATTGAATCTATTTGTATAACTCAAAATGCAAAACTTAATTGAAATTTAGTTACAGTTTATAAGCTATTTCGATAGTTCAAATTTAAGACTGAGTATACGAAATATATCATATTTATAAAAATAAAACGATAAATACGGCTCGTTGGGTTAAATAAGTAATGCCAACTAGGTAAACATATGAAATAGAACGTCTGTCGTATTCAGTAGTTTTCCTATCTCGCCAAGAACTAAAACCGAAGAATTTATGCCCATTTTGAGGAGGAAGAAGAGGAGGTCATGCAATCGGGCTTTACTAAGAGCAAAGCATCGCCCGGCCCACTTCCATTTCGGGTAAGAAAAGGACAAAAGAAGAACCCGAATTCAGAGAAGCAGCCAAGGGAGCGTGGGAAATGACAATAATAGCCCCGGGGTACGCCCAGTGAGCAAAGAAGCTGCTGGCTTTTGGAGGAGGAGGAGGTGGAGGAGGAGGCCAAGCCAAAAAAAGCTTTCCTTATCTCCCCAATCCCAATCCCAATCCCAATCCCTCGCTTTCGGAATCAGGGTACCTTTCTCTCTACCCCTCTCTTTCGCTCGTCTTCGGTTTTTCCTTTTCTGTTTGTTTGCTTTCTCGGGGTTTAGGGTTTATCAGTTGCCGATTTCTGGCGCCGCTCTCTCCCCTTTCTGCTGAAACTTCCAATTTTCTCATTGCGCGCGTCCCTTGAGCGTCGCAGGACGAGAGGCTTGGAGTAGGTCGTCCGAGGGAGATGGCCGCTCAATTGATCCGCGAATGGCTCGGGATTCAGCAATTCCCGGCTGCCACCCAGGCCCAATTGCTCGACTTGCTCAGCAAACTCAAGCAAGAGGTCCGTCCCCCCCCTTCCCATCTTCTTGCGGCGTTTCTATGTTGTGTGATATTCCCTTCGTTGTGTGCTGAGCTCGAATATCCGGCCATCGGAGTTTCCGTTTCTGGATCCTTTGTTGTTGTTCCCCCCCTTTTCCGAGTTACCTGGGTCACACCCAATGCGCAAGTTCTTATTTTTCCTAGTTCTCTGACTCGGAGTTGGCTTGTCTGCTCTCATGTATTACCCTGTTGCAGAACGTGAAGTCCTTGACGATTCTTGTCATGGGGAAAGGAGGGGTTGGAAAGTCGTCCACCGTTAATTCCGTAGTTGGCGAAAGAGTCGTCGCCGTTAGTGCTTTCCAGGTAGTTCCCCTGCGTTCTGACCATTTCGCTGCTGCTCCATACCAAAATACTCGAATCTCGTGACCAGTTTGGGTTGCTTTTGTGTGCTAGTCGGAGGGGCCAAGACCCATAATGATTTCACGCTCGAGGGCTGGGTTTACATTGAACATCATCGACACTCCTGGGCTCATTGAAGGAGGATACGTCAACGATCAAACCCTTGAAATCATAAAACGGTGGGTTGCGCCTGCCCTTGTCTCACAAACCTCTATGCGGTTCGAATAATTTCATATTCACCATGGTGATTTCTTGCTGGTCGGGTATGTCGAGCAGCTTCCTTTTGGACAGAACGATAGATGTCCTCCTCTATGTGGACCGTTTGGATTCTTACAGGGTGGACAACTTGGACAAGCAGGTCATTAAAGCTATCACCGATAGCTTTGGTAAAGAAATTTGGCGCAAAGCACTGATTGTTCTTACGCATGCCCAACTCTCTCCACCAGATGGTTTGGAATATGATTTATTCTTCTCTAAAAGATCGGAGGCTCTTATGAAGATTGTTAAGTTGGGCGCCCGGATTAAGAAGCAAGAGTCATGGGTACTTTTGCTTTCTATATAATCATCTTTGTTGGTCCTTCTATTGGTTTTTGTAGTTACGTCTTAGTTTTACTCTGTGATTTGTACCCTGTATTCACTGTTTTACTGAATCTTTTTACTCCGATCATTTTTTTACTGGGTTGTTGTATGGCTCACATGTATTATGGTGATGGAGCGTTCATCGGGCTTGATGATTCATGATTCTTAACAGAGGAGAACTGATATTGATGGACTTGTAACCATTGGTTCTAGGATAAGGATTCTCTTACATGTGAAAGTTTTAAATCCGATACTCATTTATCTTTGCTTCTGGGGACATAGAACTTTATGGACCATGAGTGACTGCTGTGGGATAGTAAAAGTTGCTTCCACCTCTAGTCAACTCAATTGTGATGTGTCAGGCTTACCTTAGTGCATTCTTGATGAGGCTCCTGCTATGATCTGGGGTACTTCCTAATTATATAACCTTCTATGTAGGTTTTCTGGTCACTATTGTTAGGCACTAGTTATTTTGGCAGTAGAAGTGATGAATACAGACCCTTGACTCCAGGCTCATCTCCACTAGAAATGAAATTAACAGTTGATTTCTTTCAATTTGTTTAGGAGCCAATCTCCAAATGTGTGCATGAATGCATTGCTTATGCAGTGCTGATGTTTAATTATTATTGCGATGCAAAGTTTGGTCAAATATTTTATATATATATATATGGATTAGTTGTGGAAATGGTAATTTTGGCAGAATTCGCATGTTATTGAATTATCGATTGGTTGGTGGGAGATTTTGTATTTTTCATTTTGCACTTTCCTTGTTTTCGTGTAGGGGTCTTCCATTCCTGTTGTTTTGGTTGAAAACAGTGGGAGATGCAACAAAAATGAGAATGATGAAAAGGTAGTAATTGCCTCCTGGAATTCTTCTATCCTGTTATTCGGTTTGTCTGGTGCATTTGGGTTTATTCCATTCTTTTGACTTCATACCACTGTCCTGTATATTGCTGCAGATACTTCCAGATGGAACTGCTTGGATTCCTAACCTCGTGAAAACAATCACAGACGTTGCCTTAAATGGAAGCAAGGGTATATTGGTGGACAAGAAATTGATTGAAGGGCCGAATCCCAATAGAAGATGGAAAGAGTTTATCCCTTTGATTTTTGTGTTCCAAGTAGGTCTTGCAAGTGCATTATTGATTTGTTTTCTTTTCTTGCTAGTGCATCTCTGTCTGGATTTTGGATGCAATGCTCAGTTTTCATCTTGCTTGTGTACTTAATTCCTGACAACTATCTGAATGTCTACGTTGTTTTTTCCTGGGGTGTTGACAGTATTTATTCATCATCAAGCCAATTCAAGCAGCAATCAAGAGTGATATTGCAAAAGAGGCTAAACCATCATGGGAGTTGAGGGATGTAGGAGGAGCCTCTCGGAAGTTCTAAAATAGATCATAGATCCTTGTGCGATGATATTCCTTGACATTTCAATGGCAAGACCATACTTTGTACTACTTAGCAGATGGCCTTTTCTTTTGGTTGTAATTGGCGGATGGAACTTTTACTTTCGACTTTGAGGAGGATGAGACGTGTGCCTAAATATTGTTGCAAATCCACTGCAGGTTTTGGACTTGATACTCTGACACCATCTTCTTATACACAATGCATGTGTATATGTCATTTCAGTAGGCATCCTCGTGAAAAACCACGGATGGGAAATGCCTTCCCAAACTCAGTGCTAGATGACCGTCGATCTTGTGAAACCCACAAAATCAATAGTTGTGGATCACCCAATCCAGTGAATCTGGTCCAGGGAAAAATTTCCCGACATTGATAATGATCATGTCCCCTATTGGGTAAGATTTTCCTCTTGTTTTGTAATTAGTGATGCAGGAAGTTCATCACTCGGATTTGGATGGAATTTAGTAATTGTATCCTTCAATTAGTTTCAGTCATTTTTACTAAAGTTCTGATTTCATGTTTCAACGTCCCTTGAAAAGAAATGCGAGTAGTGCGAACTGTTTAGTTCTTAGTCCTATTTTCTGTCATTTGCTTGCTTAAAAAGTGGTTTTTTCCTAATAGCAGCGTCTTGGACAAATGGCTGAGTGCAACAGTTATTAACCCATATAATAATCGGAACAGGTGAGATGGACGGTCATACAGTTAAGCCTAGGCTTGTCACAACTCCCATAGGAACACATTCAAAGTCAAGCGCTGTTGGGCATTTTTCATCTTCGAATCTCAAGAGAACGAAACTGATACACCGCAATGTTCATGAGTGCCTTTGCAAGCTCATCCTCTTTGCGCCTCTGTTGCGAGGTTTCAAGCTGGGCGGAAGGATCCATATATTATGATAAATGTAGCCCTCTGCTTTGCTCAGTCTCTGATGTGTTTTGTTCCAATGTGCAAGCGATTGATGACCATAATGATACAATTGCAGCCAAGAGATCACATGGGGTCATTCCGCCTCTGAATCCTCGGTCCCGCTGTCCAGATACATCTCAACGGCTTCATTGCTGGAGCTATCATTGTCTTCCTCATATTTCCTCTTCTCCTCCTCCTCCCGTTCTCTTTCAGCAACTTGAGCCTTCGCCATCTCTAGTCTGGCACTCACTGTTTCCCATGACACGAGCTTTTCCATGAACATAGATACATAATCAGCTCGATGACTCTGTGAAAAGATGAAACTGATGCGCTTAGGCTCTAGTGACGCATTACAAGATCAGCACAAGTAAGGTATTAGCAAAATGCAAATTTATGGTACCTGATAATCAAGGTCGTAGGCATGCTGTTGAGAGAATTTCATACCAGGATTAGTATTCGATTAGAAAGCTGCTCTCACAGCTCTGATAGAAATCTATAAATTACTTCTACCGAAGGAAGTAAATAAGATCAAACATGATTACCTCCCAGAGATCAATAGTGAGAAGAGGCTGCCAGAACAGAAATTAACAAGTGCGTAAGTAGAGCAGTGATACTAAACATCACAAATTACAGTAAGTAAAGAATAAATCTAGACACATGACATCTGAATTATATGAATCTGTGAATGCGCAATGAACAATGACAGACCGCAACTCTATGGATTGTGCTTACCAAATAATCCCAGACGAGAGGATTCACAGCATTGGGACTCTTCACCACCACAAGCTTCTTGTCCTCATCGGACGGGCGTGGATTAATAGCATTACCAACGTTGAGCCTATTTGCTTTGTCTACACATTAACCAAAGCCCAAAATGATTTCTAGATAAATGGGAATCTGGAGGTGAAAGTTACAGAAGCACATCAGCTAAGGCAGGTACAAGAAAAATTCCACTCACATGCAAGCCACACCCAACCAGAGCCAAATTGTGTAGATGCAGCTGACCTGAATTTTGCACTTAACTTCTCAAAAGAACCAAAATCTCTCTCAATCAGTTCTAGGAGGTCACCAGATGGCTTTCCTCCACCATTTGGCACCATTGATTCCCAAAAGAAGTCATGATTCCATATCTGCAGATTATGTAAGCAAATAATCAAGTTGAAGTCCTTAAAGAGGAAAGGTGTGACTGGTACATGGGTGAGTGGAATGCCACTGTTGGGGGGGGGGTCATTTAGTGGGGAAGGGGCAAGAAAAAGAAGGGGGGGGGGGGGAGGGGGAGGAGGAGGAGGAGGAGAACTCTTCTGGTAATATCAATTCATTCTTGAGCTTTATTCCATACAGTGAATATGAAAGTTCTAGTATACAAAATACCTAAATGGGCAAGCTAGCTGTCCTGTATATGACGGTAAGGGATTTATTTACCATTAGGCAACAGGAAGATCCTATCTTAGAGTTGAGCAATTTCAATGGTCGCATTCTCTTTCCAGAATATTGAAGTACCAATCCAGCTTTAAAGAATGAAATCCCAATGTGTCCCAGCTTTAGCCCCTCACGAGATTGAGAGATAATTATCTACTCCTAGTATAAGTACTATGGACCCATATGAGGACACAAGCATGTGGAAAAAGTAAACTATACACAAGCCAATTAATTTGATGACAGGTCACAAAGGGAAATACTTTAAGGACCACTTAAAATATACTACCTGTGCGGCATTATTGAAAGAAGGAAGAATGTCGCCCTTGTTGTATGAAAGAATGATAATGTCCTCCAATGACATCCCATCTAGGTCAGTCCCGACTATTTGCGTGTTTAGATTTTCAACATATCCCCTATGGTGCTTTCCCCAATGATATGATATCGTGTCCCGGCTCATGTGTGGCTCCAGAGCATCCTGAGGCAGAGATATTGACATCTTAAGCCTTAACATTGATGAACACAAATGGGCAGCACCGCAAGGATCTAAGTCAAGCTCAGTTATCAGCAGAGTTTGAAAGTATATTTAGCCACTACAAATGTGAAGCCAAGCAACAATGCCATCACCATCATCAGAACACACATTGATATAGCAGATTGTGCCACCTTTAAAAGCTTAATTATAAAGGACCGCCTGACAAAACATATACAGATTCCGTTAAATCAGCAAACCATCCCATTAACAAAACAACACAAGGCAAAAGGCAGGAAGTACTACTAGTTTATGGAAGCCATGGGAACTAAATAAGAACAAAAGAGAGACATGGTTCAAACCGTACCAGTGGATAAGGTGGAGGCTTTAGGTCAAACTTAGCAGAAATTGGAGCAGCAACAGCCCTTCCACATTGTCTCTGCACCACAAAACATGGTTATTGTGGCAAAGCCTGCAATGACTCCAGCTTCTTTTTTCTCCTTTTTTTTCAGCCAGGGTATAACTCCAGTTGAAATATAGAGGATAAGCAAAAGAAAACCAGATATCCCTCAAGATAATAACTGTTGGGCACGAGCTCAGATAGCACCTGAGTGCATAGAGAGCTGTCACCACAAAAGCATTTTGTCGAACATAATGAGTGCGAATTTATTTTGCCCATCTTGTTTTCCCAAGCAAAATTCTATTCGTGGGCACGGGCGGAATAAAGATTGCACTGAATGAACCCCCAGCGTGTTCGGAAGACCAAATAAGAAGACGAACAAAAGATCACTCATTTCCTTCGCCTATGGAGTGTCGTATGTGCTCTGTTTCATCTTTAAGCGAGTAATTTGTTGGCTCGCATATCAGCCTTTTGTCAAAGTCGAAAGTGGATACATGGGGAGCAAGCAGAAGCAGACCTGGTTCTTTGCGGATTGGAAGGTACGGGTTGAAACCAGAGCTCCACGAAGTCCTACAATTCAACCATCATCAGTCCCGTCACACCAAACGACGCAAAAACTGACTGAACTCGAAGCACTAGTGCAGCGGTGGTCCGCTCGAGAAAGTCGGGCGCGTTACAAAAAGCAACCTCTGTAAGAAAGGAGGGCGCATGGCGGTGAAATAGTAGCAGTTGCGGCCATTGTCGAAGGACAGCATAACAAACAGGGATAATGTCTTCCCAAGTTCGAAGCCTACGGGATATGGCATTATTAATTTATATCGAGGCCAGGTCTTTTAACTTTTTGGGCTAAACGCTAGGGTACAGAGCGTTTTGGTGTATAAAGGAATTTGCTGTCCCAACGATGACTCGTGACCTTGTATTTTGCCTTCCAAACCTTGCAAATGGGGTCTTCTACCTCATAGATATTGCCTCCCGTTGAACTGATATAAAACCTAAGTCGATAAAGTACCCATACTTAATGTTGATCTTTGTCCGACTCCTTTTTTATATATGTCGAATTCAACAGCACGATCAGGCTTGTTGCTTACACAAGCAATTTTGCATTACCATAGAACTTTTCCAAAAGGTCGGACTGAATCTGAGAATGAAAGCTTAATTGAGCATGTCCAACAAAAACAACCACAGTAGTTCTCCATCCACTGTAACCATACTTGAAACCTGTACCAACACAGGAATAAGATTTCCTGCGGTAGTGCATGAGCAGAGTGCAATACTAGCAGCATCTGTGTTCATGTCCATACTGCATTTGAAGGACAAACTTCTTACAACCTGGATACGTACATGGACAGACAACTTCCTTTGGACCAGGACTACTGTCTCAAGCATTCACCAGACAGAAACAGGATTGCCCATTAATTTGAACAAAATATCAAAAGGATTCGAGGGAAAGAAGGAAAAATAAACACCGTTAAGAATAGACGTTCAAAAGGAAAATAAGTTTGTCAACGTTTCTACCAATCAAAGAATGATAGTCGTGAATGACAATGTCTATCTGCTGATTAAGCATCGAATGGACCAGCAGTCTATGAATCAATTTACAATGGAGAACTGTCCTTCATCAACTGGATGCCGCAAAACTTTTATCTTGAGCATTTCGCTTCTACTACAATGCAAAAAAATCTCGACTTATGCCCATACTCTCTTCTTAGGTGCCAGATCTGATGTTTTGATCTTGTCAATTTTTGCAGCTATGATGAAATCATTCATGCTCAAGCCCCCTGCATAGTCAAGTGCAAAACCTATTAATTGAGGTATATAACAAAACCAACTCTATTCCGAAGACAAGCATAGAACTTTACCCATGCAATTGGAAAACATACAAGAACTAAACAACAGGAGTAACGATAAGAATGGAGACTACGAGGATTAACTATGACAACCTAGCGCATTTCATATGGATAAGTATCAATCCAATCTTCACAGTAAGAATTAGAAGCATCATGGTTAGCAGTCATGTTATGCAAAAAAACGACTCCACAGTTCCCTATTAAGTGACTACACTTCTCAAGCTCCCCTATGAAATGTTACAGTAGCTTGAAAAAGTGCCCTATCCATCACTTTCTAATTTTTATGTATGTCCCAATTTGCAAAGTGCCTGAACCACGGCTCTCCATTTACTCACACCATGTCTATAACAGAGTATATTCACAATGATCACATTTTCTTATCTAAAAATAATAGAAACAAGAACAGTCATACCAACGGAAGAAGTCCACAATTCAGCTCTAACTTGATTGGGTGGCTCCAAGTACAAACTTGGGAAGTGAGCAGTGGGTTCGACCACGTTATAAATCCGGTTAATCAGCTCGACTCCACACTTAAAATCCCTCAGCTTCCACAAGCACTGCAGTTTAAGCCCACTTTCTTCTTCCAACAGTCTCCACCCGACAACCTAACGAAAGAAACCCACAGTGTCAACAGAGACACTCCAGCTCTTCCAAACGTTCTTCCATTTGCGAAAAATCGGAACTTGACACGAGCACGTCGCAGCGGTGGGTCAGGGAGAAACAATTCACACGAAAATCACGAGAATTCTTCGAGAAGAAGGGGGGGGGGGGGAGAGGAAATTCGACCTTCTTGAGGAGCTTCTGAGCGTCGTCGAGGGACATGGGGGGCTGGACAGGGGAAACAGGGGAACAATCCTGCTCGGCGAGAGAGAGAGCGGAGGCGACGGGGATCAAGATCCTGTGCTCGGTGTCGACGTTACCCAGCACCTTGTCTCCGAACTTGCTCTCCAGCTCCGCCGGGAAAGGGTCTCTCGCCCCGAAATCGCCCAGCAAGTCCGGTCCCATGGCACGCGTCCTGAAGGCCAGCCGCCCCGGAGTGGGGGCTCGGAGCTTAGGGAGACGAGGAAGCTGAAGAAGGCGGGGGGAAGAAAGAGGATGGCGAAGCGGAGAGAAGGAGACGTAGGCGGTGGGGTTGGCGATGCCGGTGGCCATGGCTTGCGAAAATTGTGCTCTTTGTGGATGAAGCGGAGGAGACGAGGCGGAGAGAGTGTGGCTTTGACTTGAGCTCGATTGGATTGGTTCAGAATGCAAGAGGAGGGAGAGACCGGAGAAATGGCTCTCTGGCTGGCTGACTGGATGGGGCAGCTGCCACATCATCACGACAAGACTGCTTCTCCTTCATCTCATCTCGCGCCTCCCATTGTTTCCTCTTTCTTCCTCTCTCTCTCTCTCTCTCTCTCTCTCTCTTTATTTTTTTTTCCGACTTTTTCTAGGCCTCAGGTTAAATTGCTTGTAATGACTTTCCCTTGAAAAATTTAAGAATTTTAAAAAGTATCATGTTAAATGTACAAAACAATAGAACTAGAAGAATCGTACGCCATTAATTTTGGTAAGTTTCGATTATTTCATGTGAAATAAAATTTGAGAAATTATTATATATAAGAGTCATTCGACAATCACTTCAATATAACAAATCGACCTATTTGAAAAAAGGGCATGGCTCTTCTTATTGGGGCCTTTGTGGGCGGCTATTATTACTTTAGCCCTTTAATACTTTGATTAAAGATTTATTTGAGATGATCATTTTTCATTGTTTTGAGACTTTTGAAAAGTCTCTTCAATTTTATGTCCATATTCGCAAGTCAAAGTTTTCGAAAATATAGGAAATGCTAATATGAATACTAAAGTAAGTCTGACTTTTTTTAAAGAATTTTCCTATACTTAATAAGGTTTCTTAATATATTTGAGGGGAAAGCAAATGCAACATGGTAACCGACATCCCCTGTATTCAAAGTACTGTGTTAATGAATAAGCAAGTGAATATGAGGTGAGCTGCCACAAACATTATATGTTTGAAGAGAACATCTTCATCTCAAGCTTCAAATTTTTCTGCCCTCCCTTAATTTCTTCTATTTCTTTGCCTTTCGAGCATTGTAAACATTCAGGGAGCTGGTGCTGGAGGTAGAATTTAGTGAAAATAGCCGGAATGCTAATTGATATGCACAGTTGGCACTTCCAAAATTTCACCTCAATTGATACTTTTAGGAGACGGTATTAGATCCTCCCGCTCCGAGAGTATCTCCAGTTTCCTATCACCCCAATCCCACAACAACCACCCCACTACACACGAAAAAGACATTGAGATTCAGACCCGAAGTACGAGCTATAATACTCTTGCTCGTCCATCCAGAACACTGCAAGACAAACTTCAGTCTACGTGGAACCAAGTTAGCCGTAATGCCATCAAACCGACGATGAATAGGAACCGACGCAACTTGATGAAGCTTCTGTCTACCATGCTACAAAGAGAAGGGCTTCGCGTACGCATCAAATCGCTCGTTCGCAGTTAATTGAGGTTCCTGCAAAAGTAATATTAACAGGGTGAAATGGTTGTATTAACGAGTATCCCACGGCACAGCAGTGCCTAGCCTCCAAGATGTGAGATTCATGCAGAAGAACTAGGGCATTTTTCTAACCCAAGTCGACAGAAATTTAACAAAGTCCACTAGTTTGATTTGTCGATTCGGGCATGGGGAAGCAAGAATGATGGTGAAGCCTTTATGTTTAAAAACAGGCTTGAACATTGCTTTGTTTGTGCTCCGACCATAAGAGGGTGCTTTAGTGATCAAAGTAGGAACATTTTGGCGGAAGGTTATATGGGTTTTTCAACCACCATTTTACGCACAACTGTGAACAAGTTAATCAAGCAGAACTTTTTACAAGTTACACATAAAGGTCTTTCGGCAAAGAAGCCAATTTACCAAGTAGGATACGTGAATTATCATGGAAGGCCATCTAACCGTCTTACACTTTCCAGAATAAGTGAAAATCTCCATACGGTTTTCAATTATTCCGTCTCCATAATGTAATCTCATGTTTCTACTGAATTATTGAACATTCCATTTGCATACGATATAACGTCTCTAGCCATTTTGACATACGTAAACCAGCTTTAATGATTTTCCTCATCTTTCCGTAACAATAATATTCACTGAAGATGCATCAACGAAATAAAATAGAACGAAATAGCTATCTTTTCCGGGTACATATCAAACAAGTTCGTCCACAGTTGCTTCTTTAATAGATATGCACTGGCGGGCCGTATGTTTTCAAATGACTTTTATAAAAGTGATTTAGATATTGAAAGTACATCCCAACTACCATCTCATGAGAGCGAAGTTCACATCAGACAATCAAAGCTATACAAGTAATCTTAGTCCTGTTCTCCACTAAGATGTTTGGTTTCAGTATGAAACAGAGAAACCTCAGGCACATTCTACAGAGGCTCCGAAGCAACTTTTTCACAAAGAAACAGCTGATGCTGCCGTAGTATAACATACCTGTCTTAGTCGTGTGCTGAGGTTGCCACCGTTCGAAAGGATCGTGATAAGAGAAGTTACAAATCCACCCTCAAGATCGTTGCCTGTGTTCCGAATGGTAGACCGCATCGCATTCAGCATGCTCCCATAAGTGGCGGCATGTCCACGCTCAATGGCTTGGATGAAGGAATAAGTCATAGCACCTGTCGATGTAACCTGTGACAGAGCCTGTTGGCAGAGAGAATCGGGCTAATTAAGTTTGTGCTCCCTTTTACTTACTTTTGCAATAGTAAGGATTTTCCAGGATTCCGAGAAATCCATTTAAGTGCCAAACACCAAAAGCTTTACCGAAGTATCGGCAGAAGTTTGATTATCATCATGGCCGCTGAAAGAAATCACTTCTCCCCCGCTTGTCCCTTTCCATACTCCTGAACGAGGTCTGTGGTCCTCCCAGATATACTGACCACTTCTGCATTCACAAATGAAAACAAACAAAGTTCGTCTCTGGATGGATAAATCTAGGAATTTAATGCGAAGAACCACGCGAATGATGAACAAACCTGTCCATTCTACAGAGAAAGGGTAAATCTAACATAGTGCCGCTGTGACAAGAATCAATAACGGCATGAAGCTTAACACCATGAGGAAGAGGCCTGACGATTGTAGCATTGATCTCATCATCGACGATCATTCCTTGGGTCCTAAAATCTGAAGGGCAGAGCTTTCGTCAAACCCATCCACCTCGTCACCGGTGTAGTTCCTCTGCTGGGATCCATGACCGGAATAATGGAATACCAAAGAATCCCCAGGCCTACAACCTTGGACAAGCCACTGCAACGCCATTCTTATATTCTGCTTGGTTGGACGCCTCAAAGGATCGCGTTCATCTTCTGCAGAGTTAATATTCACAGACTAATGAGGCCCCCACGTGGGCATTCCAGATTAATAATAGATAACTTGTAAAACGGAGATGCGGAGTATCTTTCAGAAACTTATTCCTCTATAGTTTCGACTAATTGCGAATCCTTTTCGGATCATCATGAGACATGACGAACCAGAGACAAGACGAGATTAACAGCCGGAGAAACCGCTTCACACATTCGTTATCAAGTATTCACAACGATGAAGATTGATAAGGAGGCCTAAATTGAACATCTAGAATCCGAACCGTATCTGTAATTTGCGTAGCGGTCATCACATTTGTTCTCACGACTAACAATCTAGCGATCGACATTGCAGTGCTATCCTATGTCAAACTCAGTAGACTAAAGTCGTAACTCATGGTGAGGGATCGCGATGCTATCAGCTGAACTTTAATTGGGAAAGAACGCTAGGAACGTTCGTCAAATTTGAATTGCCAATGAGCATGCACGCGCAAATGAGAAGTAATTGAAGAGAGAGAAAGAAGCTGGGCTGTAGACGGTCAACGCCCGATTAGCAATTCATAGAGAAGCATCGCCGAGAGAAGGGAGCGATTGAACACGAAGAGGATCGGATCCTTATCGGAGCAGAGACAGAAGCGAGAAAGGCGAACGCACCGGTGAGCACGAGGATGGAGGACTCGGGGAACTTGAAGCGATTGGTCAACAGGAACTTCATGCACTTGGCGTCGTTGACGCAGCCCTTGAGCTCGTCCCGGGTGTTCCTGTACGAGATGCCGCATATCAGGGCTCGCTTCGAGCCGTGGGCCGGAGGAGGGGGCCCCGGCGGCCCGTAGGACGGCGGCGGCCGCTGCGGAGGATAGTGTTGGGGGAGGTGGTGGTGGTGGTGGTGGTGGTGGTGGAAGGAGGAGGAGGAGGAGGAGTGGGGGGCGGGGGGAGGCAGGGAGCGAGGATCGGCGATGAGGGTGACGGCGTGGCAGAGGGCGCAGCGCATGGAGGCGGCACCCGGTGGCAACTGCAACGGAGTGTGGCAATTGGAGCAGTTGACCAGCAACATTATGACCGGCTGGCTTGCTCAGAGAGAGGAAGCGAGAGAGAGGTGAGGAGATGGTGCTTTGCAATGGGCGGAGATGGTGGGAGGAATGAGCTTTGCTCCAACCAAAATCTCAGAGAAGAGAAGCAGAGGGGGGGGGGGGGGGGATCGGGACTAGGAGGAGGAGGAGGAGATGAAGAAGAAGAAGAAGAAGAAGAAGAAGAAGAAAAAGAAGTGGATTTTGGTGAGTTAAAAGTGTTTGATGAGTTTTTAAAAGGGCGGAGGGACGACGGCGGGGTCCTTGCTGCCGAGGAGGTGATGGGAAATTATGGGGAGGGAGGAGGGAGGGAAAGTGGAAAAAGACACGGATTTTGCAGAAAGACCCGACCTTCATTTTGAACTTTTTGACTCCTCATTACGCCTTGATGGGCGTTGAAACACGTATTTAGCTATTGCCACGAATTTTAGCTCAAAAAAATTCACCATATATAAACTAAAAAAAAAAGAGTACAATTTTTCGCCACTACGATTAAATTAATATTTTTCTTACTATTTTGTCCACTCTCTACTGCTAACTACAATCCACTTACATCTTGATAAAAATTGAAATATCATAATTAACTCTAAACAAGTGTCGCAAAAATTCTCTCTCTCCCAAAAAACTTTTCGAGTAAAGGTAGGTGCGTTCCGTTCAGTATTCCCAAGGAGCTTTCGCTGAAAGGCCCTTAGGAAAATACCGGACCGTTTGGTAGCTAGCTTTTAAATGAAAATTAATATTGAGAAAGCTGAAAGCTCAAAGATATTGAGAAAGTTGAAACCCCAATGTTAATAGGACTAACTTTGAACTTTCAACAATTAGCCAAATGTTAAAATTTTTTTTTTCCAAAACTATCATCACTCATTCTTCATATTTCTAATTTTGCCATTATTATTATTATTATTTTTAAATACTAAATAATGCTAAAAAAACAAATATATATAAATGTTAAAAAAATAAATATATTTTGGTCTTTTAAAAAATATTTATATATTTGATTTTTTTAGCATTATTGTAAAATTTTATATTTAAAAAATTATATACATTATTTTTTCAATTATAAACAAATATAAATTAAAATATTCCAATGAAGGGTTTAGTTTTTTTAAAAAATTATATATATATATATATGTGATTTCTTAGCATTATTTTCAAATTTATATTAAAAAGTCCCATACATTATTTTCTCAAATTTTAAAAAATTAAAATTAAAAAATTTCGATGAAGGATTTGGTCTTTTTTTTTTAAAATATATATGTATTTTATTTTTTTAGTATGATTGTAAAAAAATTATATTTAAAAAGTTGCATACATTATTTTTTTCAATTTTAAACAAATAAAAATTTAAAAATTCTGACGAAGGGTTTGGCCTTTTAAAAAAAATTATATATATATATATATATATATATATATATATATATAGATATATATATGATTTCTTAGCATTATTCTCAAATTTATATTTAAAAAGTTGCATACATTATTTTTTCAATTTTAAAAAATAAAAATTAAAAAATTTCAATGAAGGATTTGGTCTTTTTTTAAATATATATATATATATATATATGATTTTTTTAAAATTATTGTGAAAATTTATATTTAAAAAGTTGCATACATCATTTTTTTTCAATTTTAAGCAAATAAAAATTTTAAAAGTCCAATGAAGGATTTGGTCTTTTTTAAAAAAAAATAAATATATGTATTTGAATTTTTTAGTACTATTGTTAAAATTGATATTTAAAAAGTTGCATACACATAAATTTATATTCAATTTTAAAAAATTAAAAAATTAAAAATTCTGATGAAGGGTTTCTTTTTTTTTTTTTAATTATATATATGTATTTGATTTTTTAGCATTATTTTCAAATGTATATTTAAAAAGTTGAATACATTATTTTTTCAATTTTAAACAATTAAAAATTGAAAAATTTCGAGGAAGGATTTTTTCTTTTTTAAAATTATATATATGTTCAAAATTTATATTTAAAAAGTTGCATACATTGTTTTTTTCGATTTTAAATAAATAAAATTTTAAAAAAATTATTTATCATCCAAAAAGCTTTTCAAATGTGTTTTATACTAAACAATATTTTTCTCAAAATTGCTTCTTAAAGCATAGTTTATCAAACGGCATTTCCATTTACCTAAAATTCTTTAGGCTAAACTATTTTGCATTTTTCTCATGAGCTTTCAAAATGCTAAACCAAACGCATCCTTAAACCTTTTGATAGTGGGTGGAATACTAACAAATATTACTTCTTCTTTTTTTCTTTCACTTGGCCGAACCTTTATATATTTTTTTCCTTTGGCAAATTTAAATGATCGTGTCAAATTTGTCATGGTAGTTAATAAATGTGTTCTTTTTTTTTTTTTTTTCATCTGGCCAATAAAGCACTTTCTCAATTTGTAAACCTACAAAATGTGCAACACCGGCTCCTTATTTGTCACAAGTGTCTTGATATGATTTGTTACATCAATTGACAAATTAAATTTCAACATTGCAATTGATCCTCAAACCGAATGCAACGTTTAATTATACAAGTTGTATCTAAAATTGAAGTGAGATCACATATATATGAAACATGTTATAAGTGTGTATTTAAGCGAAGTGGGATCACATCTAACGCACAATGTTGAAATTGCCATGTCTTATATGAGAAGTGTAATGACTATTCTCCACATGTTGGGATAATAATACAAATGGCTCATGATTTTTGGTCTCATGTGCAATACAGTCCATAAAATTTTAATTTGTTCAATGTAATCCCTAAACTTTTAATGTTTTTTCAATGTATGTAGTTCTGCCATTAATTCAATATCAGGGGCAACAACGAACATTTCGTATAAACCAAGAACTAACTTGATTAGGTACGTAAAGTTCAAGAATTGTATAAAACAAATTAAAATTTTAGTGACTATATTAAACATTTGGCTAAAGTTTAGGGACTGTATCGAACAAATTTAAAATTTACGAACCACATTATACATTAAGCCAAAGTTCATGATCATTTGTGTCAATTTTCCCCCACATGTTTAACCCTTCTGAATTGGCGCTGAAACTGAATGATCTGAATAGAAAGCTAGCCGGGCTAAGAACTGAAATGACTTTCAATGTTTGACATATCTCCTTGCATTATTTCGATAGCGTGAGAAGCGTCAGGTCATATTAGAGAATTAGATGACGTAGATGACGCGGAGCTGTCCTACAATTCAAGCTGGAATTGTCTTCCGAAAGCAACTTGCATTCAGTTTTCCTCAACCGCTTGTCGTCGCGGGTCGTCGCTTTCTCTGGCGGAGCACCTGATGTCATTCACGTGATTTGGAATAGAGGAGAGATTTTGCCCGTGGGGTTAACTGGTAGATGGAATATCAAGAATAAGAGAATGATCTGTCAAGGCACTGCATTTCACGCAGTCAAACCTGCATTATTAGCCAAAATCCCATCGTGTATCATACCTAAAGAAAGCCGGTGTGAATGAGCCGTGCGGTATGATGAAAACCAATACGAAACTAGACCTATTTGCAATATAATATGCTTATATCGTTACTTTATATTATATGCTTGAGACTTGTCAAGTTAAGACGAAACCTAGCTGACTAATAGATGGAAATCTTGGCAATAATTACCGGAAAAATCTTAAATAAATAACAATTCAACATTAAAATTTTTAATTTAGCCAATTTAGTCCTATAACTTTTGACGATTTGCCAATGTAGTCCCGACCGATTTTGGTCGGTAATTGCCAATTACGTAACATGGCATGTGCCAACATGAATGATCTTTTACTCTCTTTTTTTTTTTTTTTAATTGTATTTTTTATTTTGTTCATTTTTTTCTCTATTTCTTTTTTTTCTATTTTTTTCCCTTCTTCCTTTGTGGGTCGCCATGGTCAACAAGGGTCAACCTTGCCGGCCTCAGACACGAGATTTGGTGGGGGTGAGCCTCACTAGATATGGTGAGGGCTAGCCTTTGGCGAGGGCCGGCCTCACAAGCTCTCCTCCCTATGACGGTGACTAATGTGGGAAAAGAAGATTTTCAAAAATCTATTAAAAATTCAAAAAGAATGTAAAAAATTGTTTACATTAACATTAATCTTGTTACATGTAAAATGACCAGCATTCATGTCACGATTGCGGACCAAAAGTAACTAAAAGGATTATATTAGTAAATTTTCAAAAGGCTTTACGATTAAATTGACCAAATTAAGATGTTAATGATTTTAATGACATATGTATAATAGATTTATAACTTGAGTTTCTCAAAAAATGTTGTACGAGATTTGGCCTGTCTACATATGGTTTTTCTCAGCTTACATATGGAAACTTGTATAACCAAAAGCGACACCTGGTTTAAGAAAGCAAGTATTACAGACCGATCAACAGTTTTGGAACAACGTCGATGTGAGGCGAGTATCCAATTGAATCTCGGAGCGTTAGCTCTTGGACAATCACCAAGTGGAGAACCAACATTAGCAAAAAAGACACATGAAATGCATGCCAAACAGTCTGTCCAGTGCATCATATTAAATGTTAGGCAAAGAGTACGTGGAAGGCTCCAAATCTTTGGTATGGACCTCGTTAACGTTCTTCATCTTTCAAGTTTCGTTCTTTCTTTTTTTTGCTCCAATCATTTTGATAGCTCAAAATGATGAGGAGGAGGAGAAGAACTCTTCTGGTAATGTCAATTCATTCTTGAGCTTTATTCCATACAGTGAATATGAAAATTCTAGTATACTAACCACTGGCCGTGGTGGCTCTGTTGGGTAAGCTCCTGACCTTTGAGGGGAAGGTTAGGATTTCGACGTCCCTGCAACACAAGTTGCAGGGAGGCTAGCAGGCCATTAAGTGATTTACGCGTGGCGCCCTGGTGGTGGATCCTGGGTTAGCGTCACTTAGGGGTTTATGTGGTGGCTGTCGGCCAAAGTGGTTCTTCTAACATCAAAAAAAAAAAAAAAAGTTCTAGTATACTAAATACCTAAATGCGCTCTTTACCAAAAAAAAAAAACCTAAATGCGCGAGCTAGCTGTCTTGTATATGGCGGTAAGGGATTTATCTACCATTAGGCAACAGGAAGATCCTATCTTAGAGCTGAGCAATTTCGATGGCCGCATTCTCTTTCCAGAATATTGAAGTACCAATCCAGCTTTAAAGAATGAAATCCCAATGTGTCCCGGCTTTAGCCCCTCACAAGATTGAGAGATAATAATCTACTCCTAGTATAAATACTATGGACCCATATGAGGACACAAGCATGTGGAAAAAGTAACTATACACGAGCCAATTAATTTGATGACAGGTCACAAAGGTAAATACTTTAAGGACCACTTAAAATCTACTACCTGTGCGGCATTATTGAAAGAAGGAAGAATGTCGCCCTTGTTGTATGAAAGAATGATAATGTCCTCCAATGACATCCCATCTAGGTCAGTCCCGACTATTTGCATGTTTAGATTTTCAACATATCCCCTATGGTGCTTTCCCCAATGATATGATATCGTGTCCCGGCTCATGTGTGGCTCCAGAGCATCCTGAGGCAGAGATATTGACATCTTAAGCCTTAACATTGATGAACACAAATGGGCGGCACCGCAAGGATCTAAGTCAAGCTCAGTTATAAGCAGAGTTTGAAAGTATATTTAGCCACTACAAATGGGAAGCCAAGCAACATTGCCGTCATTATCATCAGAACACACTTTGATATAGCAGATTGTGCCACCTTTAAAAGCTTAATTATAAAGGACCGCCTGACAAAACATATACAGATTCCGTTAAATCAGCAAACCATCCCATTAACAAAACAACACAAGGCAAAAGGCAGGAAGTACTACTAGTTTATGGAAGCCACGGGAACTAAATAAGAACAAAAGAGAGACATGGTTCAAACCGTACCAGTGGATAAGGTGGAGGCTTTAGGTCAAACTTAGCAGAAATTGGAGCAGCAACAGCCCTTCCACATTGTCTCTGCACCGCAAAACATGGTTATTGTGGCAAAGCCTGCAATGACTCCAGCTTCTTTTTTGTCCTTTTTTTCAGCCAGGGTATAACTCCAGTTGAATATAGAGGATAAGCAAAAGAAAACCAGATATCCCTCAAGATAATAACTGTTGGGCACGAGCTCAGATAGCACCTGAGTGCATAGAGAGCTGTCACCACAAAAGCATTTTGTCGAACATAATGAGTGCGAGTTTATTTTGCCCATCTTGTTTTCCCACGCAAAATTCTATTCGTTGGCACGGGCGGAATAAAGATTGCACTGAATGAACCCCCAGCGTGTTCGGAAGACCAAATAAGAAGACGAACAAAAGATCACTCATTTCCTTCGCCTATGGAGTGTCGTATGTGCTCTGTTTCATCTTTAAGCGAGTAATTTGTTGGCTCGCATATCAGCCTTTTGTCAAAGTCGAAAGGGGATACATGGGAAGCAAGCAGAAGCAGACATGGTTCTTTGCAGATTGGAAGGTACGGGTTGAAACCAGAGCTCCACGAAGTCCTACAATTCAACCATCATCAGTCCCGTCACACCAAACGAAGCAAAAACTGACTGAACTCGAAGCACTAGTGCAGCGGTGGTCCGCTCGAGAAAGTCGGGCGCGTTACAAAAAGCCACCTTGGTAAGAAAGGAGGGCGCATGGCGGTGAAATAGTAGCAGTTGCGGCCATTGTCGAAGGACAGCGTAACAAACAGGGATAATGTCTTCCCAAGTTCGAAGCCTACGGGATATGGCATTATTAATTTATATCGAGGCCAGGTCTTTTAACTTTTGGGCTAAACGCTAGGGTACAGAGCGTTTTGGTGTATAAAGGAATTTGCTGTCCCAACGATGACTCGTGACCTTGTATTTTGCCTTCCAAACCTTGCAAATGGGGTCTTCTACCTCATAGATATTGCCTCCCGTCGAACTGATATAAAACGTAAGTCGATAAAGTACCCATACTTAATGTTGATCTTTGTCCGACTCCTTTTTTATATATGTCGAATTCAACAGCACGATCAGGCTTGTTGCTTACACAAGCAATTTTGCATTACCATAGAACTTTTCCAAAAGGTCGGACTGAATCTGAGAATGAGAGCTTACTTGAGCATATCCAACAAAAACAACCACAGTAGTTCTCCATCCACTGTAACCGTACTTGAAACCTGTACTAACACAGGAATAAGATTTCCTGCGGTAGTGCATGAGCAGAGTGCAATACTAGCAGCATCTGTGTTCATGTCCATACTGCATTTGAAGGACAAACTTCTTACAACCTGGATAGGTACATGGACAGACAACTTCCTTTGGTCCAGGACTACTGTCTCAAGCATTCACCAGACAGAAACAGGATTGCCCATTAATTTGGACAAAATATCAAAAGGATTGGAGGGAAAGAAGGAAAAATAAACACCGTTAAGAATAGACATTCAAAAGGAAAATAAGTTTGTCAACGTTTCTACCAATCAAAGAATGATAGTCGTGAATGACAATGTCTATCTGCTGATTAAGCATCGAATGGACCAGCAGTCTATGAATCAATTTACAATGGAGAACTGTCCGTCATCAACTGGATGCCGCAAAACTTTTATCTTGAGCATTTCGCTTCTCCTACAATGCAAAAAAATCTCGACTTATGCCCATACTCTCTTCTTAGGTGCCAGATCTGATGTTTTGATCTTGTCAATTTTTGCAGCTATGATGAAATCATTCATGCTCAAGCCCCCTGCATAGTCAAGTGCAAAACCTATTAATTGAGGTATATAACAAAACCAACTCTATTCCGAAGACAAGCATAGAACTTTACCCATGCAATTGGAAAACATACAAGAACTAAACAACAGGAGTAACGATAAGAATGGAGACTAGGAGGATTAACTATGACAACCTAGCGCATTTCATATGGAGAAGTATCAATCCAATCTTCACAGTAAGAATTAGAAGCATCATGTTTAGCAGTCATGTTATGCAAAAAAACAACTCCACAGTTCCCTATTAAGTGACTACACTTCTCAAGCTCCCCTATGAAATGTTACAGTAGCTTGAAAAAGTGCCTCATCCATCACTTTCTAATTTTTATGTATGTCCCAATTTGCAAAGTGCCAGAACCACGGCTCTCCAGTTACTCACACCACGTCTATAACAGAGTATATTCACAATGATCACATTTTCTTATCTAAAAATAATAGAAACAAGAACAGTCATACCAACGGAAGAAGTCCACAATTCAGCTCTGACTTGATTGGGTGGCTCCAAGTACAAACTTGGGAAGTGAGCAGTGGGTTCGACCGCGTTATAAATCCGGTTAATCAGCTCGACCCCACACTTAAAATCCCTCAGCTTCCACAAGCACTGCAGTTTAAGCCCACTTTCTTCTTCCAACAGTCTCCACCCGACGACCTAACGAAAGAAACCCACAGTGTCAACAGAGACACTCCAGCTCTTCCAAACGTTCTTCCATTTGCGAAAAATGGGAACTTGACATGAGCATGTCGCAGCGGTGGGTCAGGGAGAAACAATTCACACGAAAATCACGAGAATTCTTCGAGAAGGAGGGGGGGAAAAATCGACCTTCTTGAGGAGCTTCTGAGCGTCGTCGAGGGACATGGGGGGCTGGACGGGGGAAACAGGGGAACAATCCTGCTCGGCGAGAGAGAAAGCGGAGGCGACGGGGATCAAGATCCTGTGCTCGGTGTCGACGTTACCCAGCACCTTGTCTCCGAACTTGCTCTCCAGCTCCGCCGGGAAAGGGTCCCTCGCCCCGAAATCGCCCAGCAAGTCCTTTCCCATGGCACGCGTCCTGAAGGCGAGCCGCCCCGGAGTGGGGGGTCGGAGCTTAGGGAGATGAGGAAGCTGAAGAAGGCGGGGGGAAGAAAGAGGATGCCGAAGCGGAGAGAAGGAGACGTAGGCGGTGGGGGCGGCGGTGGCGGTGGCGGTGACGGTGGCCATGGCTTGCGAAAATTGTGCTCTTTGTGGATGAAGCGGAGAGAGTGTGGCTTTGACTTGAGCTCGATTGGTTCAGAATGCAAGACCCCAGAAAGAAAGAGAGGAAGAGAAATAGACGAATAGTAGTAGGTGTAGTAGTAGTGGCTCTCTGGCTGGCTGACTGGACGGGGCAGCTGCCACATCATCACGACAAGACTGTTTCTCTTTCTCCTTCATCTCATCTCATCTCGCGCCTCCCAATGTTTCCTCTCTCTCTCTCTCTCTCTCTCTCTCCAATTTTTTCTAGGCGTCAGGTTAAATTGCTTGCGATGACTTCCCCTTCAAAATTTAAATTTTTTAAAACGTATCGTGTTGAATATACAAAACAATAGAACTAGAAGAATCAATCGGATGCCGATAATTTTGGTAAGTTTCGGACATTTCATGTTAAAAAAAAATATTGAATCCTAAAACCTAAAAAATTGTTATAGATAAAAATCACCCGACAATCGCTTTAATTTAATGAGTCAAGACATTCGAAAAAAGGGAACAGCCCCTTCTTATCGGGACCCTTGTCGGCGGCTACCGCTACTTTAGCTCATCGATACTTTGATAAAAGATTTACTTGGGAAGATTGTTTTTCATTGTTTTGCAACTTTTGGGAAGTCTCTTCAATTTTATGTCTATATTCGCGAGTCAAAGTTTTCAAAAATATGGGAAATGCTAACATGAATACGAAAGTAAGTTTCACTTTTTTTAAAGAATTTTCCAATACTTAATAAGGTTTCTTAATATATTTGAGGGGAATGCAAATGCAACATGGTAACCGACATCCCCTGTATTCAAAGTACTGTGTTAATGAATATGCAAGTGAATATGAGGTGAGCAACCACAAACATTATATGGTTGGGGAGCTGGTGCTGAAGGTAGAATTTAGTTAAAATAGCTGGAATGCTGATCTCGACATGCACAGTTGGCACTTCCAAAATTTCACCTCAACTGATACTTTTAGGAGACGGTATTAGATCCTCCCGCTCCCAGAGTATCTCCAGTTTCCTATCACTCCAATCCCACGACAACCATCCCACTACACACGAAAAAGACATTGAGATTCAGACCCACAGTACGAGCTATAATACTCTTGCTCGTCCATCCAGAACACTGCAAGACAAACTTCAGTCTACGTGGAACCAAGTTAGCCGTAATGCCATCAAACCGACGATGAATAGGAACCGACGCAACTTGATGAAGCTTCTGTCCACCATGCTACAAAGAGAAGGGCTTCGCGTACATATCAAATCGCTCGTTCGCAGTTAATTGAGGTTCCTGCAAAAGTAATATTAACAGGGTGAAATGGTTGTATTAACGAGTATCCCACGGCACAGCAGCGCCTAGCCTCAAAGATGTGAGATTCATGCAGAAGAACTAGGGCATTTTTCTAACCCAAGTCGACAGAAATTTAACAAAGTCCACTAGTTTGATTTGTCGATTCGGGCATGGTGGAAGCAAGAATGATGGAGAAGCCTTTATGTTTAAAAACAGGCTTGAACATTGCTTTGTCTGTGCTCCGACCATAAGAGGATGCTTTAGTGATCAAAGTAGGAACATTTTGGTGGAAGGTTATATGGGTTTTTCAACCGCCATTTTACGCACAACTGTGAACAAGTTAATCAAGCAGAACTTTTTACAAGTTACACATAAAGGTCTTTCGGCAAAGAAGCCAATTTACCAAGTAGGATACGTGAATTATCATGGAAGGCCATCTAACCGTCTTACACTTTCCAGAATAAGTGAAAATCTCCATACGGTTTTCAATTATTCCGTCTCCATAATGTAATCTCATGTTTCTACGGAATTATTGAACATTCCATCTGCATACGATATAACGTCTCTAGCCATTTTGACATACGTAAACCAGCTTTAATGATTTTCCTCATCTTTCCGTAACAATAATAGTCACTGAAGATGCATCAACGAAATAAAATAGAACGAAATAGCTATCTTTTCCGGGTACATATCAAACAAGTTCATCCACAGTTGCTTCTTTAATAGATATGCACTGACGCGCCTTATGTTTTCAAATGACTTTTATAAAAGTGATTTAGATATTGAAAGTACATCCCAACTACCATCTCATGAGAGCGAAGTTCACATCAGACAATCAAAGCTATACAAGTAATCTTAGTCCTGTTCTCCACTAAGATGTTTGGTTTCAGTATGAAACAGAGAAACCTCAGGCACATTCTACAGAGGCTCCGAAGCAACTTTTTCACAAAGAAACAGCTGATGCTGCCGTAGTATAACATACCTGTCTTAGTCGTGTGCTGAGGTTGCCACCGGTCAAAAGCATCGTGAGAAGAGAAGTTACAAGTCCACCCTCAAGATCGTTGCCTGTGTTCTGAATGGTAGACCGCATCGCATTCAGCATGCTCCCATAAGTGGCGGCATGTCCACGCTCAATGGCTTGGATGAAGGAATAAGTCATAGCACCTGTCGATGTACCCTGTGAAAGAGCCTGTTGGCAGAGAGAATCGGGCTAATTAAGTTTGTGCTCCCTTTTACTTACTTTTGCAATAGTAAGGATTTTCCGGGATTCCGAGAAATCCATTTAAGTGCCAAACACCAAAAGCTTTACCGAAGTATCGGCAGAAGTTTGATTATCATCACAGCCGCTGAAAGAAATCACTTCTCCCCCGCTTGTCCCTTTCCGTACTCCTGAACGAGGTCTGTGGTCCTCCCAGATATAATGACCACTTCTGCATTCACAAATGAAAACAAACAAAGTTTGTCTCTGGATGGATAAATCTAGGAATTTAATGCGAAGAACCACGCGAATGATGAACAAACCTGTCCATTCTACAGAGAAAGGGTAAATCTAACATAGTGCCGCTGTGACAAGAATCAATAACGGCATGAAGCTTAACACCATGAGGAAGAGGCCTGACGATTGTAGCGTTGATCTCATCATCGACGATCATTCCTTGGGTCCTAAAATCTGAAGGGCAGAGCGTTTCGTCAAACCCATCCACCTCGTCACCGGTGTAGTTCCTCTGCTGGGATCCATGACCGGAATAATGGAATACCAAAGAATCCCCAGGCCTACAACCTTGGACAAGCCACTGCATCGCCATTCTTATGTTCTGCTTGGTTGGACGCCTCAAAGGATCGCGTTCATCTTCTGCAGAGTTAATTTTCACAGACTAATGAGGCCCCCACGTGGGCATTCCAGATTAATAATAGATAACTTGTAAAACGGAGATGCGGAGTATCTTTCAGAAACTTATTCCTCTATAGTTTCGACTAATTGCGAATCCTTTTCGGATCATCATGAGACATGACGAACCAGAGACAAGACGAGATTAACAGCCGGAGAAACCGCTTCACACATTCGTTATCAAGTATTCACAAGGATGAAGATTGACAAGGAGGCCTAAATTGAACATCTAGAATCCGAACCGTATCTGTAATTTGCGTAGCGGTCATCACATTTGTTCTCACGACTAACAATCTAGCGATCGACATTGCAGTGCTATCCAATGTCAAACTCAGTAGAATAAAGTCGTAACTCATGGTGAGGGATCGCGATGCTATCAGCTGAATTTTAATTGGGAAAGAACGCTAGGAACGTTCATCAAATTCGAATTGCCAATGAGCATGCACGCGCAAATGAGAAATAATTGAAGAGAGAGAAAGAAGCTGGGCTGTAGACGGTCAACGCCCGATTAGCAATTCATAGAGAAGCATCGCCGAGAGAAGGGAGCGATTGAACACGAAGACGATCAGATCCTTATCGGAGCAGAGACAGAAGCGAGAAAGGCGAACGCACCGGTGAGCACGAGGATGGAGGACTCGGGGAACTTGAAGCGATTGGTCAACAGGAACTTCATGCACTTGGCGTCGTTGACGCAGCCCTTGAGTTCGTCCCGGGTGTTCCTGTACGAAACGCCGCATATCAGGGCTCGCTTCGAGCCGTGGGCCGGAGGAGGGGGCCCCGGCGGCCCGTAGGACGGCGGCGGCCGCTGCGGAGGATAGTGTTGGGGGAGGTGGTGGTGGTGGAAGGAGGAGGAGGAGGAGGAGGAGGAGTGGGGGACGGGGGAAGGCAGGGAGCGAGGATCGGCGATGAGGGTGACGGCGTGGCAGAGGGCGCAGCGGATGGAGGCGGCACCCGGTGGCAACTGCAACGCAGTGTGGCAATTGGAGCAGTTGACCAGCAACATTATGACCGGCTGGCTTGCTCAGAGAGAGGAAGAGAGAGAGAGGTGAGGAGATGGTGCTTTGCAATGGGCGGAGATGGTGGGAGGAATGAGCTTTGCTCCAACCAAAATCTCAGAGAAGAGAAGCAGAGGGGGGGGGGGGGTGGATCGGGACTTGGAGGAGGAGGAGATGAAGACGAAGAAGAAGGAGAAGGAGAAGGAGAAGTGGTTTTGGTGAGTCAAAAGTCTTTGATGAGTTTTTTAAAAGGGCGGAGGGACGACGGCGGGGCCCTGCTGCCGAGAAGGTGATGGGAAATTATGGGGAGGCAGGCAGGCAGGGAGGGAAAATGGAAAAAGACACGGATTTTGCAGAAAGACCCGACTTTCATTTGAACTTTTTGACTCCTCATTACGCCTTGGTTGGTGTTGAAACACGTCTTTAGCTATTGCCACGAATTTTAGTTCAAAAAAATTCACCATATATAAACTAAAAAAAAAAGTACAATTTTTCGCCACTACGATTAAATTAATATTTTTCTTACTATTTTGTCCACTCTCTACTGCTACCTGCAGTCCACTTACATCTTGATAAAAATTGAAATATCATAATTAACTCTAAACAAGTGTCGCACAAATTCTCTCTCCCAAAAAACTTTTTGGGTAAAAGTAGGTGCGTTTGGTTCAGTATTTTTAATGAGCTATCGCCGAAAGGCTCTTAGGTAAATATTAGACCGTTTGGTAGCTAGCTTTCAAATGAAAGTTAATATTGAGAAAGTTGAAAGCCTAATAATATTAGAGATTACCTTTGAGCTTTCAAAGCAATTAAGCCAAATGTTGAAATTTATTTATTTTTTCCAAAACTATCATCACTCAATCTTCAAATTTCTAATTTTTCCATCATTATTATTTTTTTAAATACCAAAATAATACTAAAAAAATAAAATATATATAAATGCTAAAAAATTAAATATATTTTGGCCTTTTAAAAAATATTTATATATTTTATTTTTTTAGCATTATTGTAAAAATTTATATTTAAAAATTGTATAAATTATTTTTTCAATTATATTTAATTTCTTAGCATTATTTTCAAATTTATATTTAAAAATTTGCATACATTATTTTTTCAAACTTTCAAAATTAAAATTAAAAAATTTTGACGAAGGATTTGGTCTTTTTTTTAATATATATATATATATATATGTATTTGATTTTTTTAGTATTATTGTAAAAAATTATATTTAAAAAGTTACATCCATTATTTTTATTCAATTTTAAACAAATAAAAATTTAAAAATTCGACGAAGGGTTTGGTCTTTTTTAAAAAAAATTTATATATATATATATATATATATATATATATATATATATTGATTTCTTAGCATTATTCTCAAAGTTATATTTAAAAATTTGCGTAATTATTTTTTCAATTTTAAACAAATAAAAATTTAAAAATTTCAACGAAGGATTTGGACTTTTTTTAAAAAAATATATATGTATTTGATTTTTTTAACATTATTGTGAAAATTGATATTTAAAAAGTTGCATACATCCATTTTTTTTCAATGTTAAGCAAATAAAAATTTAAAAATCCCAATGAAGGGTTTGGCCTTTTTAAAAAAAAATTAAATATATGTATTCAAATTTTTTAGTATTATTGTTAAAATTTATATTTAAAAAGTTGCATACATTATTTTTTTCAATTTTAAACAATTAAAAATTTAAAAACTCTGATGAAGGGTTTTTTTTTTTTTAAATTATATATATGTATTCGATTTTTTAGCATTATTTTCAAATTTATATTTAAAAATTTGCATACATTATTTTTTCAATTTTAAACAAATAAAAATTGAAAAATTTCGAGGAGGATTTGGTCTTTTTTTTTAAATTATATATATGTTCAAAATTTATATTTAAAAAATTGCACATATTATTTTTCAATTTTAAATAAATAAAATTAAAAAAAAAACTAATATTTATCACCCAAAGAGCTTTTCAAATGTGTTTTCTACTAAATAATATTTCTCTCAAAATTGCTTCTTAAATCATAGTTTATCAAACGGTATTTGCATTTATCTAAAATTCTTTAGGCTAAACTATTTTGCATTTCCCCCATGAGTTTTCAAAATACTAAACCAAATGCATCCTTAAACCTTTTGGCAGTGGGTGGAATACTAACAAATATTACTTCTTCTTTTTTTCTTTTTCACTTGGCCCAACCTTTATGTTTTTTTTTTCCTTTGGCAAATTTGAATGATCGTGTCAAATTTGTCATGGTAGTTAATAAATGTGTTCTTTTTCTTTTCTTTTTTCATTTGGCCAATAAAGCACTTTCTCAATTTGTAAACCTACAAAGTGGTGCAACACCGGCTCCTTATTTGTCACAAGTGTCTTGATATGATTTGTTACATCAATTGAAAAATTAAATTTCAACATTGCAATTAACCCTCAAAACGAATGCCTCAAAACGAATGCAACGTTTAATTCTACAAGTTATATCTAAAATTGAAGTGAGATCACATATATATGGGACATGTTATAAGTGTGTATTTAAGTGAAGTGGGATCACATCTAACGCACAACATCGAAATTGCCATGTCTTATATGAGAAGTGTAACGACTATTCTCCACATGTTGGGATAATAATACAAATGGCTCATGATTTTTGGTCTCATTTGCAATATAGTCCATAAAATTTTAATTTGTTCAATGTAATCCCTAAATTTTTAATGTTTTTTTAATGTATGTAGTTCTACCATTAATTCAATATCAAGGACAACAATGAACATTTTGTGTAATCCAAGAACTAACTTGATTAGGTACATAAAGTTCAAGAATTGCATTAAACAAATTAAAAATTTAGTGACCATATTAAATATTTGGCTAAAAGTTCAGAGATTGCATTAAACAAATTTGAAATTCATGAACTACATTATACATTAGGCCAAAGTTTATGGTCATTTGTGTCATTTTCCCCCATATGTTTAACCCTTCTGAATTGGCGTTGAAACTGAATGATCGGACTAGAAAGCTAGCCGGGCTAAGAACTGAAATTACTGTCCATGTTTGACATATCTCCTTGCATTATTTCGATAGCGTGTGAAGCGCCAGGTCATATTAAAGAATCAGATGACGTAGATGACGCGGAGCTGTCCTACAATTCAAGCTGGAATTGGCTTCCGAAAGCAACTTGCATTCAGTTTTCCTCAACCGCTGGTCGTCGTGGGTCGTCGCTTTCTCTGGCGGAGCACCTGACGTCATTCACGTGATTTGGAATAGAGGAGAGATTTTGCATGTGGGTTAACTGGTAGATGGAATATCAAGAAGAAGAGAATGATCTGTCAAGGCACTGCAATTCACGTAGTCAAAACCTTCATTGTTAGCCAAAATCCCATCGTGTATCATACCTAAAGAAAGCCGGTGTGAATGAGCCGTGCGGTATGATGAAAACCAATACGAAACTAGACCTATTTGCAATATAATATGCTTATATCGTTACTTTATATTATATGCATGAGAATTGTCAAATTAAGACGAAACCTCGTTGACTAATAGATGGAAATCTTGGGGATAATTACCGGAAAAATCTTAAATAAATAACAATTCAACATTAAAATTTTTAATTAAGTCAATGTAGTCCTATAACTTTTGACAATTTGCCAATGTAGTCCCGATCAATTTTGGTCGGTGATTGCCAATTACATGACAGGACAAATACTGACATGAATGATATTTTACTCTTTTAAAAAAAATGTATTTTTTAGTTTTTTTTTTTTTTTCTCTGTTTCTTTTTTCTATTTTTTCCCTTATTCCTTTGTGGGTCACCATGGTCAACAAGGGTCAACCTTGCCGGCCTCGCACACAAGATTTGGTGGGGGTGAGCCTCGCCAGATTTGGTGAGGGCTAGCCTCCTAATCGTCCCTCGCTTGCCTTTGGCGAGGGCCGGCCTCACAAGCCCTCCACCCTATGACGGTGACTAATGTGGGAAAAAGGAAAAGAAAGAAAAGAAAATTTTCAAAAATCTATTAAAAATTCAAAATAACGTAAAAATTTGTTCATATTAGCATTGATCGTGTCATATATAAGATGACCTAGCATTCATGTCACAATTGCCAACCAAAAGTAATTGAAATGATTATATTGGTAAATTTTTAAAAAGTTTTAGGATTAAATTGACCAATTAAGAGGTTAATGATTTTAATGACATATGTATAATAGATTTATAACTTAAGTTTCTCAAAAAATGTTGTACGAGATTTGGCTTGTCTACGTATGATTTTTCTCAGCTTATATATGGGAACTTGTATAACCAAAAGCGACGCCCGGTTTAAGAAAGCAAGTATTACGGGCCAATCGACAGTTTTGGAACAACGTCGATGTGAGGCGAGTATCCAATTGAATCTCGGAGCGTTAGCTCTTGGACAATCACCAAGTGGGGAGCCAACATAAGCCAAAAAGGCACACATGAAGCTCCCCTTCCCTAATGCATGCCAAACAGTCTGTCTAGTTCATCATATTTAATGTCAGGCAAACAGTACGTGGAAGGCTCCAAATCTTTCGTATGGACCTCGTTAACGTTCTTCATCTTTCAAGTTTCGTTCTTTTTTTTTTTTTTTTTTTGCTCCAATCATTTTGATAGCTCAAAATGATGATGTGACAATTTTTTATGATAAAGTCACTCCTACCATGGCGTCGTATAAAGTTTTTCCAATGAGCGAGTGGACAATCTTAAGTGGGCGGTCGAAAAAATATGGCACTAAACTAGGGATGATACAAAACTTGTGAAGCTGTTAGTGTGCTTTTCCATGAATGTTGGTCAATGGGTCACCAATAAGTACCACATGTAACCTTCAATAAGTTCTGTTCTTCTCGAATTCCATCAGCCTAAGAATAATGCTAGGCTAGTTAAATTAAAGATAGACTTATTTAACTAACGGTACAAGGCGACTTGACAAATTATAAACGGGACGTTAATAAATGTGGCAAATGATAAATTGATATGGCATCAATCATATTTCAATGCTCCATAAGAAAAGAATGTATCTTATCATTTCTTTATTCAATCAATGATCTTGACATAACAAGTATCCTGTATTTTTTTTTTTTTTTTGGGGTAAAACTTCCTCTGTATGTTTTTCAAGTTGTACGCTTTAGCTGCCTCCCCCAGGATAACAGCCACTCCCTGTCCATGCGTGAAAAACAAGAAAATTCTAAAACGTTAACACTTTGACATCCCGAGTGATCCTCCTAATTCCAATTAATAATAGAACTTTGGTAAGGCAAAATAAGATTATGAAAATGTAACTTTTTTTTTTAGCGTGAAATCATAGAATTTATAGATTTTGATCTTTGTATATATTTTGAAAAATGACACATATGATCCTTAAATGTGGTCCTGAACTTTTGAATTGTTAATGTGATCCCTACACCTTAACTTAATGTGCAATGTAATTCATAAACTTCTAATTTGTTCAATGTGATCTCTAGACTTATTGTACATGTTTAATGTAGTCTCTCACATATATAAAGATGATCAATATTGTTATTATGTTAAATTAAGGTCGGGGACAATATTAAATATTTTTATATAGTTTAAAAACTAAATTGAATATATATTAAAAGTTTAAGGGTTAGATAGTGCATCAGGTCAAAGTTTGGAAACCGTTTGTATCAATTCCCCATGGATTCATTGCACTTGAGTTAGTTTCAAGGAAAAAGTATTAAAAAAGTCTTAAACTTTTTTTGTGTTAATTTAGTCGTAAACATTTTTACTTGATGCCAATTCAATCATTTTCGGCTAATTTTAATTAAATTTTGCTTACTCGGACTCTAGCTGATGTGGCACAATCGGCGCTAATGTGTAAAACTTTTAATAATATTTTAATGTTTTTGAATTTTTTATTTTCTTTTTCTTTTTTTATTTTTATCTTCTCTTCCTCCTTCCTCCAGCTAGTCATCGGACCTTAGCGATCGGTCAAAGGCGACGCTGGCAAGCCTCTCCAGTGGCCGCAAGAATGGCCTCACGCGAGGCGGCAAGGCTCGCCCCTCGTTGGATCTAGCAAGGGTCAGCCTCGCCCAAAGCCCTCGCCAAAGGCCGGCCATCGCCTCTAGCCGGTCACTAAGGTCCAGCGACCGGTTGGAGGAAGGAAGATGAGAAGGAAAAAGAAAAAAGGAAAGGAAAAAAATATTTAAAAATATCAAATTATTATTAAAAATTATTTATGTCGGTGTTAATCGTGTCACGTCGGCCGATCAATGTCCAGTCAACAAAATCCAACCAATTATAACTGAAAATGACTGAATTGACATCAAATGAAAATGTTTGGGACTAAATTGACTAAAAAAAATATTTATGACTAAATTGACACAAATATAAAATGTTTAGTACTTTCTAAACACTTTTTCCTCGGTTTCAATATCTTGAAAGACACGTTAGCTTTTAGAGCGCATCTACCTGGCGTGACGAGTATCGTCAGTCAAAACGCCATATAAAACAACACCCTGAACGTTCCTCACCTCCGGCAGGCAACCACGCAAAGTCAACAGTCGAACTTTTTTCTTCTTTTTCTGCAGTTGGTTAAACAAAGATTATTTGAAATGCTGTTCGATGCGATCTTCCCAATCAACGAGCTTGTGGTGGCTACTTACTTTGGGAGTTGTGCTCTTGCTCGTGAAGCAGACCATCTTTTGTAAGCAAAGTTCGAAGTGATTAGCTATTTCACAGATTGCTCGATCAATACGACGATGTAACGAATTGTTTGAGATGCTTTTTGAGTTCCACGTAGCGAAAGAAACTTCCATCACTTGTAATATATATGTAGAATAGATCTTGTTTTTCCGAATAAGCCATTTTTTTAATCTAGAAAAGCTAGATATATGATGTGTATAATAAACTTATTAACCATCAAAATCAGAAGTTATGAGCTACTCAATTAGTGGGATGAAAGAGATAAATTGGAGTTGACGAGTTTAGCCGCGCTAGTCCTTCAATCTGACAAGGAACCTTCCTTATTCTCTTTTCGGGTTGAATCTTCACGGGCGGGCAAACAAGGAACAAGAAATTCAAGAAACCTCTCGAGACCCAGTTCAGTAAATAAGACATGAACAGATGAGAAGAACGACAAGCAAACGGAAACTGCGAAAACAAGACAGGCGTCTTCTGGGCTTGATGGGAAGGAGCGCTACACGTGACTTTACTTCAAGTTCACACATAAAATGAAGATAAAATACCTTATTAGCTGGGCTTCGTTTTAGTATTAGTAAGCGCATAACGGATCACTCTCCGCATTAATACGAGTCTGTAAGGTATATCCTCCATCGTGCATCTCTCTACGCAAAGTCGAATGCGTCAACTGAGTGCGACGGAACTATTGAAAGGTGACTGATATTAGGGCCAGCTTCCTCACGAGCACAAGACGATTAGATCATCGGCCATGGAGTTCATGAAGGATCGGATCAACCAATGCGCTCTTCTCTGTGGTTTGTTGGTCGGAACGTTATATTTGCTCGTCAACTGGACTCCTTCTGGCCCTCTCTTGCAATTCCAGGAGCAGCAACTCCCTCACTCCCAATCAGTAATAATTTATAGCTCTTCCACTTCTTCCTGTCAATTTCCTCTTTCTATTCGTTTCTAACTTGTTGCATCCTCTCGTCACTTTCTCGTGTGTTCATTTGAAAGATCTTTTGCTGAGATCATATTAGAGTCCAGTCCGCTATGCAGAGGCCGAAAGGTTTTCTGTACTGTTTGTTTCTCGCCATTTTTAAAGCAATTAGTTTGCTCATTTTCCACACAATAATTGCCAAATGAATGTTCTTGTTTGAGTCCTTGGAATATATTTTGTTTACTAGAGGGATAATCAGGCGGGAGGATACATGGACGAGCTCGGGAAAGTCTTGGCTGACGCATCGACGGGAAACAACAAGACAGTCATCATAACAGTGGTGAACGAAGCTTACGTCGAGGGGGACAAGTCGATGCTCGATCTGTTCCTGGATGGGTTTTGGCTGGGTGAGGGAACTAGGCCCTTGATCCACCACCTCTTGATCGTGGCCATGGATGGCACGTCCTTCGAGAGGTGCAAGTTTCTGGGGCTTCACTGTTACCAACTCAAAACAGAAGATGAGTTGGATGGAGAGGAGGTGTACATGACCCCAGGTTTTCTAAGGATGATGTGGAGTCGAACAGAGTTCCTTGGGAATGTGCTCAAACGAGGCTACAGCTTCATATTCACGGTACATGCGACCCTTACTCTCCCTACCATGAACGTGAATCTTGTTTCACTGCGTTAGTGGTACTTCAAGAAATGAGTTATTAGGAGAAAAATTTCCTGCTCTCCCCCAAAATATTATGCTGATTATTAAGCGAAATATATCTTACATTAGCAGACAACAATTTCGAATCACTTGTCATCAAGAAAAATATATATTACGTGCCCTAATGTCATGTGATGACTCCAAAGATTTTCCTTGATCATGGTTTCAACCAAAAAGGGTGGATGGCTAAAGACTTGCGTTGGCTCTTGAAGGATTTGCTAAATTCTAATTCACTTGGTGTTTGATCTCTCAATTTTGCTAAAATATAATGTCTCCCTTAATACTTCATATACTTGGAAAAAGGAAAATGGGTCTGCGTTTGGCCTCCTTTCCTTCTCCCTCCTGATTTGATCCACCAATTGAAAATGATCCGTGTTATATTCTCCCTGGATAAGTTTTCTATTAGCAGCTAATCAGTTTTCTCAACCATTATTCAGGAAAGGTTCTGTGTCGAAGTGTTTTGATAAGCTGAGCACCTAAATCAAGGATAAAACCAAACATTTCATGCCAAATATTTTCCATCTCGGCATAGTTTTCCTCTCGAAAATCTCTGGCACCCTTTTCCAGCACCAAAAGCAACTCTGCCGGGGGAAGCATGAAGTAAATGAAGTTCCAGTTTTATTTTCCTTTGTGGTAGAGGTAAAGAAAATGCAGTTTTCTTCACATATATAGTTTAAATAGGATATATCTCAAGATATGATCCTTCCATTACACGCTCCTGTAGATTAAGTGCGGTAGAAGGGTCAGAAAGCTGAAATAACTAAAACCATATGACGGCATTCTTTATTTTCCCTGAAAAGCCGCGATTCCACATGATGGGCACTTCACTTGACTCCGTTGACAAAGCTATTGGTTTAGAATATAGCGCATTGTTCTTTGTTCTGCCATACACTGTTTCTGGACCTTAACTAGGCCATCCAGGCCTGAATCTGCAGAATTCTAGCTAAGTCTGCCAGATGGAGTCCACGCCACTCGGATTGATCCGTGGAATTAGCAGTGTCTCTAGTGTGGAAAAAGAGCTGCCGAGCATTATTAATCGAGAAAGAGTGGAACTAGAACTTAAAGACGATCTCATAACACGGGACTGTTCTCTGCAGGACGCTGACATACTGTGGCTAAGAGATCCGTTCCCGCAGCTATATCAACACTGGAGTGTGGATTTCCAGGTCAGCGTCGACGGATTCAACGGCAACCCCTCGTCCGAGGACAACTACATGAACACGGGTTTCTACATGGTCAGATCCAACAACCGGAGCATCGCTGTATTCAACGAGTGGTATGCCAGAAGAAATGATTCCTCAGGAATCAAGGAACAAGATGTGTTGACACAGATCAAGCAGGAAGGCGTGTTTCGGACGTTGGGATTCGGTGTCAGGTACTTGGACACCGTGTACTTTAGTGGGTTCTGCCAGGACAGCCGAGACGTCAGGGCCGTGATCACAGTCCACGCCAATTGCTGCCGCACAGTCGTGGCCAAAGTCACCGATCTGACGGCCGTCCTCCGCGACTGGAAGAGTTTCACTGGAAGCTCCTCTTCCTCCTCCACCAATGGCACAGCGGCCTTCCACTGGTCCGCACATGTAGCATGCCGGCACTCGTGGGACTGACGATTGGACTAACCATTACATTGGGTTCGGCCAAAGTTCAATTCAGCCTGCTCGCTGACTATGATGGAGATCGGATGATCTTCGTTTTAGATACAACTGAGTTTTTCTGAGGAAAACCCAGGGACTGTATTTGTTACGTCTGATGTCATTCATCTTTTCGGTCAAAAGTTTCAAAAAATAAAGAGAAAATTCAAAATCTACGGAATAAATTTTAAATTACTAAAGATATTTATAATCTGAGATTGCAAATCCGGTAGGGTTGACCCTCACCCAGGTAGGAAAAAATTAAAAAAAAAAAATACTATTAAAATACTATTAAAAATTATCAATGTCTTATATAGCACCTTATGTGTCTATGTTAGTATTTTTCAGTTAAAATTGGCTGGACAAACTCAATTAGTAGGAAGTAAAAATGTTTATGACTAAATTAGCAAAATTAAAAGTTTTAAGACTGAATTGATAAAAATACAATAGATTTATGACTTTTTGGATAATTTTTCCCTCATTGTTTTAGGGGACAACCAAGAAGAATGTGCTGATATATGGCTAGATGCCTTATGATTTTGCCTCTCATAAGTTGGTGGTTGATATATTACACCTCATTTTTTAAAATAAATTAATATTAGTAAATAAACAAAAAATAAATTTATCATATATAAAAATCATAATTACATCACATTTATGGAGTGAAAAGTATATTCCTAAAATATGTATGTATGTATGTATGTATGTATGTATGTATGTATGTATTTATGTATGTATGTATATAAAGTAGGGGTTAACAAACAAGCAAAACTAAAAGTAAGGGTCGGTTACTTTAAATTTCAAATTATTCTTATATATTTAGATGGATTACAACGATTATTCTTACCCATTTATAATTGAAGATGATTCCTATCACTTTATATTTGGTGAGAACAACTTTTGGATCCGGCACTATATTACGTTTGAAGGAGCTTCAGTATTATATGGATTTTCTAAGTGTTGAAAAGTTTCTCACAATAAAGTATACTTTGGTCAGCACATATTTTACACATTTAAGAATATTATGAAATGGCAAAGTTGAGTTGAAAATCAACAGAAAATATTAGCTATGATTTAAAAAGAATAATGCTTAGGTGACGGTCCATCACTTTTTTAAAGAATGACGGTACCTTTTGCGCCACTAATTTACGACAACTGGTTAACAAGTTTAATTGGTTCCCAAGTGTTAAGGCAAAAGATAGGAGAAAAATGGACACATATCATTCGGCTTAAACACAATAAAGACATTCTACAGTTCTTATTCTCTCATTTTAAGTCGTTTTGTTTCATCAAATATTGAACATTGCTAGAATGTATTGTATTTTTTTTTTAAAGAAATTATTTTTAAGAGAGATGATTTAAATTTTCCCATGTTGTCAACCTTCACCAAGACCTCCAAATTTCAGAACTTTGGACCTTAGTACTAGGCTCGAAATCTCACCTGTGACTGGTGAGTTTCTCGACACCCTCACCCAAATTAGGTGAAGCTTGGTTGGTGACCTTAGTGCTAGGCTTGAAATCGCAATGCTCAAAAATTACATGGTTGCTCGAATTATGTGATTTCCTTAGAAAATTTAGAATGCAATATTTCTTATTGGCAGTTCCCATTGAGTTCTACGTCTTAAATTTTCTATTATGAAAAGGTTGGCCACAATGAAAACGAGGAAAAAGGGAGTGCCAGACATCTAGAGTGCCAAAATTTAGTACGGAGAGACACTTAAGTGCCAAAAGTTAAGAAAATAATACTTAAGTTAGGGGTGTGCAACCGGTCCGAGTCAACCCGGTTCCCAGATCGGCCCACCCGGAAAACAGGGTCGGGAACTGGTTTCGGTTGAAACCGGTCCGGGAATAGGTTCCAAGGGATTATCCACCCGGGAACCGGATCGACCGGACCGGTTTGGGAACCGGTTGGAGAATCGGTTTGGGAACCGATTGGAGAACCGGTTTGAAGCCCCCAAAACGCACAAGCAAAACCTAATCTGTCTATGTCTTTCTCCTTTCCTTTCTATCTCTGCCGAAATCCCGAAATCGCAAAGCACCCAAGCACCGACGCCGCCTCTGCTGCTCTCATCAGTCGTCACCCCCCTCGCGCTCGCACCACCGCCGCCATTTCGCCGGTCATCTGAAGCTCCACTGAGCCGCTAACCCCTGCCGAGCTCCACTGGTTTTGCCCGCGAAGCCGCTAACCCCCGCCGAGCTTGCACCTGAGCACCAATGCCACCTTCGTTCGATTGCCTCATTCCACCTGCTGCTGCTGCCTTGCCGACGCCCCTGACCCGCAAATCTCCCCTGCTGCCGATCTACCGCCGCCCGAACGACGCCCCCTACTTTGCTCGCTGACACCAGCTGAAGCCGCGTCGATCCTTGCCGCCCTCACCAGCCATGATACCAGCAGCCTATCGAAGCCATTACTGAGCTGATCTGCGTCGACCCGACGTTGCCGCGTCCCACTGAGCCCCCTGCTGTAGTGCCTTGCCTGCGCTGCCCTCCCCTGCAAAGCCACTGCTACCCTTGCTGCTGGGTCCTCCTCTGCTCAATGCCCGACAGATCTGCTCTGAGGTTTACCTCTCTCTTTGCCTAAAATGAAGCTTCTCTATAGCTGTTTCTGTTATTTGGATGACATCTTCTTTCTGCAATTAAAAAGTGCTGGAGAGGTTTGAAAGATCTTGTTGTTTCTTTGGTTGTTTAGATGTTTATTCCCCTGCATTGTTAGATTCGTTGAAGCATGAGCAAGCTAAAGATAATACCAATTTGTCTCTCATCTTGTCACATTTGGATCAATACATAAGCTATATTTAGAATATCGATTTTCTGGTTAACTCTATAGCCCTAGTATAACAACAGCTTGTTGTTTTAAATCAGATTTGGGAGTGCTTCTGTTCTATTTTTTGGGATCCAAGCCATTCGATTGTGCCGTCCATCAGGTAACATTAGTCATTTTTTTATTCTTTTTTCACACTAGTATTATTTATGTCCTTAAATCTGCATCCAATTGTTGCTGTCTTCCTTGATCTTGTTTACATTCACAACACACTTTTAAGCATTTCATCAGCATCAATAGAATTTATGGCAGGAAGAGCATCCTGCTTATCAACCTTCTTCATGACAGAATTGGTAGAGTTAATATCACTAGAGTTAAGCTCAGTGAAAGCATTATCTAAAAGATTTGCATCATCATTCACCCATTGCCATACTCGTTCATTAAGAATCACCACCAACAGTATTATCTTGCTTTTTGGTAAAGCTATCGCTCTTCCTAGAATCTTAGGATGAAGAAGAACCAAGATCTTTCACGACAAAGGTGCTAAGGATGGTTCAACATATAGAGATTTGCACGTCATTGTAGGGACCCAAATGTCCTTCCTCTTATTATTCTTCTCGGCTTTGAAAATTAGGATTGAGACCATAGAAATTTTCTGTAGATATTCCAGCAGAGATTTCCAAAGCGTTTCCATCTTGCAAGAAATGAACCGATCTCTTATAAATCAGATTTGGGATCAACTTTGACCCTAGCAATTTCTTTGTGATAACCCTTCTCGGTTTCCATATCTATAAACAAGGGACACCTCTAGCACTTGATCCGTTGCCATAACCATTTTTGCTATTTGAACGCATCATCAATATCATGTTTTAGCACCTTTTTGTTGGTTCTATTTTCTAATAACACACAAGCTTGTTGGAAAGCATTTTCTTAATCTTTCTTATGTTGGATAGGCTTCTAGCCACTGTATAGATTGAATTGCTGCAGTCAAGGTTCTACGGCGCAAAAATATTTCAAGTACTCTCTGGGAGTTAAATTTTGCTCAACTCTAGGATCGACCATAAACATCAACATCATCGTCTGTGTGGGTCCCACAGTCTTTCTTGAGGAATTGTGGTGTTGTGCTAAATGGTCTACTTCAGCATCACCGAAAATTTGCTTGCCCGTCGAAGAGTGTAAAAGAAGCATCGTTGTTGAATGGCCAGATCTCTGTTCAGTTCTGAGTTTTGCAATCTAATGGTCGAAAGGCCGTGCATTGTGCAATATGATTATCTCTTTCAAAGCATCGTATTTTATATTGTAGTAGATTATGTGAAATTGCAGTAGCCTATGGAGACCATCAAAGAAATCTTGCAAAAGAATTTGCATTTCATATTTAGTTGCACAGAAAATAATTTAGATTAACCAAATAGTGACTACCATATTTTCCTAGTGAAGAAGTACAGCACCTTCTCACTCTCAAATTTATGAACTTTCTCCTTGATGAAATCATGCAACCTCCCATGGTGAATGGTAACTAATTTATGCTGCTGAGATGTCTGAGTTGAAAGGGTTTTAATATCCTACGTTCAATGCAACACTTATATATACCAGCCACTATAGCACAAAAGGGCTTTAATTCTCAGTTAAATCGGATAGGATATATCAATAGAATGCCTAATCTAGAGATAGAAAAGTAGCAACAACATGCATTATTTGACAACAAAGATGCATTGTAAGAATGTATTTCTTAAGCATTCCTCATACTTCAACTTTGTGGAATCCTAATGTTATATAGATATATATATATATTTCAGTTTTCAGTCAATGGATCAAGACAAAAACATATCAATGGAAGTAGAGGGATATGATGAAATGAGTCCACTCATGGAATTGCCATTCCATGGAGCTGATGAAGTGGAATCTGCAACCATGGGCGCGACAAACAAGGTGAGGGTACCTAATTCTCATACTGCTTCGGGTAAAAAGCGAGCTAATCAATCAAATTGTTGGGATCATTTTTCGAGAATTATAGATAAGAAAACACAAAAAAACAGTTAAGGTGAAGTGCATTCATTGCGGGATGGATTATGTGTATAATGTTGATCATGGAACCTCTACTATGTGGAAGCACTTGAGAAAGTGCAAAAAGTATTCTCGCATAGATAAAAAGCAAATGTTGTTTGCATCATGTGACAAAAGTGTAGTTGGCGAGGTTGGGGAAAACACTACTAGTGATAGTGTCTTAACGACATGGAAGTTTGATCAAGAACGTTGTAGGCATATGCTTGCTCGAATGATTATTATTGATGAGCAGCCATTTTCCATGGTTGAACGTGTTGGTTTTCGGGATTTTGTTACTGAATTGCAACCTCTTTTCCATCATCTTTCACGATTTACAATGGCAAGAGATTGTATGAAGTTATATTTGAGTGAAATGACTTGTTTGAAAGCTTACTTTGGTAAGCTTAAATCTAGGATTGCACTCACAACGGATATGTGGAGTTCCATGCAAAACTTGAACTATTTGTGTCTTATTGCATATTATATTGATGAAAATTGGCAGTTGCAAAAAAGAATAATCAATTTTGTGATAATGCATAGTCACAAGGGTAAGGATATTGGTAAAATGGTGGGGAAATGCATTTATGATTGGGGAATAGAAAGGAATGTGTCCACAATAACAGTGGATAATGCAAGTTCAAATGATGTGGCTGTTAGTTATTTGAAAGAAAAATTTTCAGAAGAAGGATTTTTGATTTTGAATGGTGATGCTTTACATATGAGATGCACTGCTCATATACTTAACTTGATAGTAAGAGACGGATTGAATGAGGTGCGTGATTCTATTGCACGCATCCAAAACATGGTTAGGTATGTAAGGAGTTCTCCGGCTAGAGCTTAGACATTCAAAGGTTGCATTGAGAGTGAGAGGATTGCATACGATGGTTCAGTCTATCTTGATGTTGCCGCTAGATGGAACTCCACTTATATGATGCTAGACACCGCCATAAAGTTCAAGAAAGCTTTTAAAAGAATGGAAGAAGAAGATTTATATTTCTTAAGGGAAAATAACAATGATCCTCCTGAAGATAAAGATTTGGAAAATGCCATCATTATTTCTAAATTTCTGAGACGATTTTATGATGCAACCAAAAGGATGTCGGGTAGTTCATATGTTACTTCAAATCATTATTTTGAGGAGATAGCTAAGTTGTACAAGTATTTGAATAATGTGACGAATTTTTTAGACTCAAAGCTTCAAGCTATGGATTTAAAAATGAAAGAGAAGTTTGACAAGTATTATGGGAGTTTGGATAAAGTTAATATGATGGCATTGATTGCGGTTGCATTGGATCCTACAAAGAAGTTGAACTATGTAAAGTTCTGTTTTGAACAAATCTATGATGATGAAGCAAAAATTGATGAGATGCATGATAAGGTGAAGGTCGCCTTGGAGAATTTGTATAAATCTTATGAGCGATCTTTTGTTGGCTCTTCTAGTAAAGGAAAATTTGGTGATTCAAGTGTGAGTAACAGTAGTAGTGCTTCTAATGTTGATATTGATGACAATGATTGTGAATTCGATGCTTGGCACAAAAGCTTTCTCCATACGAAGAAAAAAGTATTGGATGAAAACAAATCTGAGCTTGATCGGTATCTTGAAGCTGAAAGTGAAGATATCCTTAATATTGATCTTTTGATGTGGTGGAAGACTACTAGGTCAAAGTATGAAATCGTATCTTTGATGGCTCGAGATGTTTTGTTTATTCCCATGACTACCGTTGCTTCAGAGTCGGCTTTTAGTACATCAGGACGTGTACTTGACGGCTTTCGAAGTTCTTTGACTCCTAGAGTGGTGGAAGGTTTAATTTGTACTCGAGATTGGTTGAGAGTTGTTCGTGTGCCAATTAATGTTGAAGAGTGCATCAAGAATGCGGAACAATTTGAGGCGGGTAAGTTATATATATTTCTTTGTATTTTGTAATTCATTTGCATAACTATCTATTAAGTGCATACCTTATTTAATCTCTCTTTTTTTTCTTTTTTCTTTTTTATAGATTTGGATTGTCTTACCAAGGACATTATCATTGGAAATTAAACTTCATTTTGTCTAAACTCCAGTTTTGTGGTAAGTAAATAGACTTTATTAAATCCTAGAGTATGGATTCTTGTTGATTTTTCTTTATATATGAATTTTAGGTTTTTGTTGGAGATTTTGCACCACGTGGAACGCAAGGCCGAATAAGGAGAAGAAGATCGAGCACATGAAGGACAAGGTTGATATGTGATCAGCCAAAAATTGTATTACAACTAGTTAATTGGCTAAATTTCTAGCTTGTATATTATTGGAATATGAGAAACTCGATGTATTTTGTGGGATATGGGGATGCGAGATGGTCGAATTATATATTTGGTTGTTTTCTTCAAGGGGAGTCCAAATTTTATACATGTTCCCAATGAGTTTGGTCGAAGGATGTGCTTGGTCCGGCCTTTTTGTTTCAGCAGATAACTCATCTAGACTTGCTTTTCTAAGGTTAATTTTTATGCAAAACAGGTTCTAATATAAACAGGGTCAACTTTGTACCCGGACCGAAAAAATAGGGTGGGCCGGGAACAAGATCCAATGAAAATAGGGTAGGGAACAGGGTCCAAAAAAGGAGAATCGGTTATAACAGGGTAGGGAACAGGGTCCAGGTCTAGACCCTACCCACCTTGGACCCGCTCACCCCTAACTTAAGTGCCAAAATCAGAGCAAAATGAATCACTTAAGCATCAACAACAAAAAAATCAAGTCAAAAAGCTGTCGTTTCAGTTTTCTGATGAGGTAAATGCAAAATGATGTCGTTTTACATGCTAATGTGGTTAGACGAGTGCAAAAACGACCTAGTTTTGTTGCTGATGTGAGTTAATAATTAATATAAAAATTAATTAAATTAAACTTAGAACTAAATTTATGTATTAAGAAAAAGAGAGATGGAGATTGCAAGTGAAGAGGGCTGAGCCCTCAACCACCTACAACTGTTCATCTTCTTTCTTCCTTTTTTTTTTTAAAAATAAAAATTAATTTTATTAATTTTATTAATTTTACATTAAAATTTAAATACACGCAAAAACGACGTCGTTTTTGCTTTTCTTTGTTGAATTAGCTCTCCAACAAGCCACGTAGGCAAGCCAAATTAATAAAAAATTGTCACATAGGATTTCCAGCAAGTTTCGCGGAGGTGACACTCAAGTGTCCCTTTATTTAAAAAAAAATGATACTTAAGTATCATTTTCCTAACTTTTGGTATTTAAATGTACGCTTATGCCAAATTTTGGCACTTGTAGTGTACTTTTTCCAGGAAAATGGAAAAAAACGATTGCAATTTAGATGACGCGTGGACCTTTGGAGTGCCTTAACTTTGGCCAAAGGGACACTTAAGTGCCATAACTTACGAAAAGTACACTTAAGTGCCAAAATCTGAGTAAAATGGATCACTTGAGTGCCAATCCGGCGAAAATCCGACCAAAATGTTGACGCGACACTTTTCCGATGAACCGAGCTCAAAATAACGCCGTTTTGCACGCTGACGTGGCCAAAACGGCGTTGTTTTGGCTAACGTGGCAAAAAAAATAAAATAAAATAATTAATTAATTTAATTTAATTTAATTTAATTTAAAATATTTAAAAATAAAAATTTTAAAATTAAATTTAGTTAAAATATTTTAAATTAATAATTTTGAAATTAAATTTAGTTGAAATATTAAAAAATTAATAATTATTTAAAAAAAGAGCAAAGGGGGAGGCGGGCCGAGGGATTAGCCTCGCCCGCGCCGCCGCCGCCCCCCGCTTACGGGGAAGGGTCCGGCGGGGCGGGGAGGGTCGACGTGGTCGCGAGCCCGGCTGGGGCTAGCGACCTCGGCTGACCGGCGGCGAGGGTTGACGGCCCTTAGCCTGGCCGGGCGAAGGCCACTGACCCTCGCCGGATCTGGGCGAGGGCTCGCGGCCCTCGCCGGATCCTCGCCACAGATCTGGGGAAAGTCGTAACCCTCACTTAGATCCGGCGAGGGTCGGCGGCCCTTGGCCCGCCGGCCAAGGGCCGCCGACCTCGCCGGATGCGGGCGAGGGCTCACGTCCCTCGTTGGATGTGGGCGAGGGCCGCAAGCCCTCGCCGCCGGTCAGTTGTGGTTGCCGACCCCTAGCCAGGGCCCAGCGACCCTAGCCGACCCTCCCCCCGCTGTCGCCGGCTGCCGGTGGCGCGACGGGCCGAGGGCTAATCCCTCGCCCGCCTCCCCCTTTCCTTTTAAAAAAAAAAATAATTATTATTTTTTAATATTTCAACTAAATTTAATTTTAAAATTATTATTTTTAAATATTTTAACTAAATTTAATTTTAAAATTATTATAATTAATTTTTTGTTATGAAATACATGAATTGATAGAATACATGAATGAATATTCATTATATTCATCTTATCAATGTATTTATTATGGTACATTTGTATCAAACATTCTAAGTACATCTCCATATACAATAAATGTTTATCTCCCTTATCCTGTACATGTATCATTCGATACATTGATATTAATGATAAGTACATTCTTGTTCTCCTATAAATATGAGTTTAGTTTTGATGTACAATACACAATTACACAGAAATAGATAACAATGAGATACTAGAAATAAAACTCTCTCATCTTGCTATTATCTCTAGTGTTCTGATTTTCTCTTCTCAATCTCTTAATTCTTCTCTATTATATATTTACAACGCGATATTTTACAACATGTTATCGCACGAGGATCTACCGATTGAGTAACTAACTTTTGCAACACGAAGATATGAGAGTAAGTAATTTTTGCAAGGTGGGTATTCTTTTATTAATCAACTTATACTTCATCTTCTTCTATCAATTCTTCACTTTTATTTTTCTTGGCCCGAAACCAAAATTTTAAATCTAAAAGTATCATTTACTCTTGAAGTAGTGGTGGATATTTGGAAATCCTTTTAATTAATTTAAGGATTTATTTTTGCAAGGATTATGGCAAATATTGAAAAGCCCAAATTCCACATCCTGGAAAGTGAGTGGAAAGAATTATCTATCCTGGTGCCTTGACATGGAAATGCACCTCCAAGGGTAAGGTCTCGCTAATACAATTACAGAGGATGGAACCTCAGATGAAAATGATAAAGCAAATGCGCTGATTTTTATTCGCCGTCATTTGCATGAAAGCCTGCAAACTCAATATTTATCCGTTCGAGACCATCATATCTTATGGAGGAGGTTGCAGGATAGGTATGATCATACTAAGACTGTTATCCTCCCTCAAGCACAATATAACTAACAAAATCTTAGACTACAAGATTTTAAATCAGTGTTTAACTATAATTCCGTTTTATTTGATATTGTTTCTCGGCTTGAGTTATGCGGTATTAAACTCGCTGATATGGAATTATTAGAGAAAACTTTCTCCACCTTCCATGCTTCAAATATTGTATTGCAATAACAATACTAGCAGTGTCAGTTTGCCACATACTCTAAATTAATTTATGTGCTTCTTACTGCCTAACAAACTAATGGATTGCTACTCAAAAATCATGATCTTAGACCTATTGGCTCAAAAGCATTGCTTGAAGCATATGCTAATTTTGAGAAAAATACTGGTCATTTTAAGGGCTATAAGCGCGAGCAAGAATATAATTCTAGAAGGGATGGCAAGAAATTTAACCGTCCTATGAAATCAAACTTTGGCCTAAATCATGGCAAAGAAAAGAAGTCAAATAAGGTTATTAATGAAAGTATTTGTCATCATTTGTGGCATGATAGGCACCGGTCACGTACTGTCGTACGCCAAAACATTTTGTTGACCTATACGAGCATCTTTAAAAAATACGGGCAAGTGTGGTGAATCTCATGCCATTGAAATCAATCATATTATCATAATCATTATTGAGGCCAACAATATCTCCGTTTGTGGGACGCTTCTTGCTCCTGAAGTAGTAAATGCATCCTTGGATGTCTCTAATTTATTTGAGAACCTCTGATTACTTTGATGAGGCATCAGATTGGTAGATGATAATTTAAACTTCGAATTTTATGTTGTTTCGTTTTGAATTTATTACTTTTTATTATTCTTTATGAAATGCTTATGAACCTTATATAATATTTATTTTGAAATTTTATTTGACTATATAACTAATATGCAACTTTTATGATACTTGACACCTGAAGTTGTTAATATAAATGCAAATGGAAAATACTGAGAAAAAGGAAGATGTTTGTTTGCTTGATAGTGCAACACATACTATATTTTGTAGTAGACACTTTTTCTCGAGTATGATATTGTATAAGGCACAAATCCATACAATATCAAACCTTGTTCCGATTATTAATGGTTTTGAGAATGCCACAATTATTTTGTCAAATGGCACAGTCCTACATATTGATAATGCGTTTCTAAGCATTAGATCAAAAAGAAATCTGTTCAGTTTCAAAAATGTACGTCGTAATGGGTACCATATTGAGACTATTTATGAGCAAGATAAGGAATATATTGGCATTTCCTCTTATAAGATGGGCCTGAAGATCATTCATGAGAAGCTAGAAGTTTCTTTTATGGGTTTGTATTGTGTCATGATTAAGGCTGTTGAAACATATGCCACCACATCTTGGAGATTGGTAAACCCTGATTAGTTTGGACTATAACATGATCGCCTTGGCCATCCTGGCACTTCAATGATGTGTAGGATAATTTAAAATACAAAAGTGCACCCTTTAAAGGATATAAATGTATTGTTGTCCAAACATTATAATCGTGAGGCTTGCTCACAAGGAAAGCTCATTATCAAACCTTCTATAATAAAAGTTAATCTTGAATCTCCTTTATTCTTGCAAAGAATTCATGGTGATATTTATGGACCAATACAACCACAAAGTGGACCATTTCGATATTTTATGGTATTAGTGGATGCATCTTGTAGATAGTTCCATGTTTGCCTATTATCTATGCACAATGTCACATTTACACGTTTACTTGCACAGATTATAAAGCTCCAGGCACAATTTCCTAATTATCCAATTAAGAGCATAATGATGGATAATATTGGTGAATTTACATCAAAGAGTTTTGATACATATTATGCTTCACTTAGAATCGAGATTGAGTACTCAATTGCATATGTTCATACTCAAAATAGATTGGCAAAATCATTGATTAAATGTATCCAAATTATTGTCCGCACTCTATTATTGAGAACGAATCTCAACTATACAGCATGGGGTCATGCAATTTTGCATGTGGCAGCTCTAATAAGATTACGCTCCATTGCTAGTCTTTTACAATCTTCCCTTAAAATAGTTCTTGGTTATGAACCAAATATTTCACATCTACGCACCTTTGGTTGTGCGCACAGTGCACTTAGCACCGCCAAAAAAAGACGAAAATGAGTCCTCAACGCCGTTTGGGCATTTATGTTGGGTTTAATTCACCATCTATCATTAAGTTCTTAGAACCAACTATTGGTGATCTTTTTACTGCCAGATTTACAGATTGTCATTTCGATGAGACTAGGTTTCCATTAGTTGGGATATTTACAATTTCTATGACTGCAAAACAAAAACCAGTTAAGGTTTTCTTCTAAAATGAGAAAAATTTATCTCAATTAGACCTAAGGACTCCTAAATGTGAAAATGAGGTGCAGCACATAATCCATTTACAAGCTATGACCAATAGACTTCCTGACGCATTTAATGATGCTACTAAGGTAACAAAGTCTCATATTCCAGCTGCAAATGCTCCAGTTAGGATAGTTGTTCTCGAAGGATAAGCTAAAATGGATCAAAATCCCCCGCACTTGAAGCGTAGTTGACTGATAGGATCAAAAGATACTGCTCCTAAAAAACGAATGGGAAAGAATCAAGAATCCACTCTAGAAAAGCATGGTGTTGTGCTTGCTCCCAAAGGGCTTATTGCCCTTGAAGAGACACAAACCCATGAAAGGAACACTAGCCCCAAGAATACCGAGAATTTCATTACATATCGTAATGAAATTTGGAATCGAAATGAAATCATCATTCATGATACTTTTGCATTCTCAGTTGCTCATAAAATTATGAATGATGATTGTGAGCCGCAATCTATTATTGAATGTCGTCAAAGGCAAGATTGGCTTAAGTGGGAGGAAGCAATTAAAGCTGAATTAGCTTCCTTAACTAAACGAGAGGTTTTTGGACCTGTAACTTGTATCCCCGATAATGTAAAGCCCGTTGGATATAAATGGGTATTTATCCGAAAACGAAATGAGAAAAACGAGGTTGTTAGGTATAAAGCCCGACTCATTGCCCAAGGATTCTCCGAGAGACCCGGGATTGATTATAATGAGACATATTCACCGTGATGGATATGATTACATTTCGTTTTCTCATTAGCCTAGCAATCTTTGAAAGATTGGAAATGCGTCTTATGGACGTTGTGACGGCATATCTATATGGCTCATTAGATTATGATATTTATATGAAAATTCCGAGGGATTCAAAATGTCTCGAAGCATGCACTCCCGCAATTTATTCTCAATAAAATTGCAAAGATCCTTGTATGGGTTAAAGTAATCCTGTCGCATGTGGTATCAACGCCTAAGTGAGTACCTAATTAAGGAAAGGTATAAAAATGATCCTATCTGCCCATGCGTGTTTATTAAGAAATCAGAAACTGGATTTGCTATTATAGCAGTTTATGTCGACGATATAAATTTAATTGGAACTCCATAAGAGTTAGCTGAAACTGCTGAATATTTGAAAAGGGAGTTTGAAGTTAAAGATTTGGGTAGAACCAAACTTTGTCTTGGTCTAGAGCTTGAGCATAAAGCAAATGGAATAATCGTCCATCAATCAGCATATGTTGAAAGATTGCTTAAACGTTTCAACATGGACAAAGCTCACCCATTGAGCACCCCTATGGTTGTAAGGTTTCTAGATCCCCAAAAGGACCCATTTCGTCCTAAAGAATCTGATGAAGAGATACTTGTTCCTAAAGTACCATATCTCAATGCAATTGGGGCTTTGATGTACTTGGCACAATGTACGAGACCAGATATCGCTTTTGCGGTAAATTTATTGGCACGTTTTAGTTCTGAGCCAACTCGGAGACATTGGAATGGAGTTAAACATATTTTCCGTTATCTCCGAGGAACCATAGATTTGGGATTATATTATTCCAAGGATTCCACTAACTCTGGTTTAGTTGGATATGCTGATGTTGGATATAGATCCGATCCACATAAGGCTCGCTCTCAAAACGGGTATTTATTTTGTTATAACGGCACCGCTATTTCTTGGCGTTCTACGAAGCAATCGCTAGTAGCTACATCTTCTAACCACTCTGAGATTATTGCTTTATATGAAGCTGGAAGAGAGTGTGTTTGGTTAAGATCCGTTATAACACATATTCATAATTCTTGTTGCTTAATACCGGTTACAAATTCTCCCACTATAATTTATGAAGATAATGCTGCTTGTGTTGCACAAGTTAGGGGAGGATATATCAAAGGTGATAGAACCAAACATATTTCTTTCTATACTCATAAACTCCAAGAAAGTCGACAAATTGATGTTAAACAGATTCGATCCATAAATAATATTGCAGATCTCTTTACCAAATCATTGTCAACATCAACTTTTGAGAAATTAGTATATAGCATTGGTATGCGACAAGTTCACAAGATGCAAGATTGATTAGCCCCGACAATGGCTACATGGCTCAATTGAGGAGGAGATATTATGAACTATGCATTGCAACATTGATATGAGGTGAGTTCACAAGATGCAATAATGATTAGCCCCAGGAGTGGCTATATATACATTGCACTCTTTTTTCTTTATGTCCGGTTTTTTCCCATAGGGTTTTTCCGGTTTAAAGTTTTTAACGAGGCAATTAATGCATCCATAAAAGGGAGATATCATAACATTTGTGCTTGCACTCTTTTTCCCTTTTGTTCGGTTTTTATCCCACCGGGTTTTTTCCGCTTAAGGTTTTTAATGAGGCAAGTATCATTTCGATGCACATTCGTAATGAATATGATGAATATTCAAGGGGAGTGTTATGAAATACATGAATGGATAGAATACATGAATGAATATTCATTATATTCATCTTATCCAATATACTTATTATGGTACATTTGTATCAAATGTTCTAAGTACATCTCCCTATATAATGAACGTTCGTCTCCCTTATCCTGTACATGTATCATTCGATACATTGATATTAATGATAAGTACATTCTTGTTCTCCTATAAATAGGAGTTTAGTTTTGATGTACAATACACAATCACACAGAAATACGACAGTGAGATACTAGAAATAAAACTCTCTCATCTTGCTATTATCTCTAGTGTTCACTTGCTTTCTCTTCTTAAATCTCTTCTCTATTATATATTCGCCATGCGATATTTTACAACATTTTTTAATTTGTTTTACCACGTTAGCCCAAAACGACGCCGTTTTAGCCACATCAGTGTGCAAAACGACGTCGTTTTGAGCGTGCTTCGCCGGAAAAACGCCACGTTGGCGTTTTGGCCGGATTTTGGTCGGAATGGCACTCAAGTAATCCGTTTTTTTTTCGAATGTTGCACTTAAGTGTACCTTTCGTAAGTTATGGCACTTAAGTATCCCTTTGGCTAAAGTTATGGCACTTGAAGCGTTCTTTTGCCCAATTTAGATACTTAGAAGTACAAGATGATTGATTTATATAGTTTCATAAATTAACTTGATTACTTCTTATACTATCATGAGAAATTGTAAAGTAAGCATGATCAAAAGCTATATTTGATTTTTTGGTGTGTATAAAATTAATTTATTGTGACTTTATATCTGATGGCCACTAAAAAGAGCGATAAAAAAATTTCTTAGCCATTTTTCTTTTTGAGTTGAAAATTCTCATGCCCTCGTAAAAATTACTCTAATAAATTTTTTAAATCTCATTATATAAGTAAATGGACTCTATAACACATGTAAAGTGGACGCAAAATTTAAGTGTCCTAATATCACAATCCCTTTCATGTCTACAATTGAACAATATATCTCAACATCTATGATGACACAACTTCCACCAATTAAACTATTATCGGACGAATTCCTTCATTTCAAAAATATTAGAGAAAGATTGGTTTAATCAACTTTATTTCAATATGAAATAAATATGTTAGCAGATTACAACAAAAATTCTACGGTAGATACCTCTTATTTTTGTTTGAAAAAATTAAGAGAGATTGGTACATTTCTTTTTAGAAAGAAAGATTAATTTTTGAATTTAATATGTAAATTAACGAACTTTTGTTTTTGTGTATATATATATATATATATCTTTGCGCAGCATAATTAGTTAAGTTTATATTCAACTCAACTTCACGTTCGCTTCTTCCTCTACCGCTGCTCTCCAAGAAATCCAAGAAACGCAAGAAAGGAGTGCAGAAGAAAAGATTCTCGGAGGCTCCACCCATACCAGATTGGAGAAGAGCGAGAGTCATCGTTCCGTAGAAAGCAGTCCTTTCATGAAAACCATCACTCTTTCCATTCTGCTTTGAAAAACTTGGAGGAGAAAGCGAATTTAAGCGCGGCGCATCAACCCGCGAACTTGGAGCAAGCGTGGCGCATCAAGTTGGATTAAGGAAATTCAAGCGCGGTGCATCAATCCGCGAACTTGGAGGAAAGGAATTCAAGCGCTGGGGAGCGAATCCAACCCCTTATCAACCTGCGATCAAAATCGGTATATGCCGCGATCACAAATCTTTATAAAATCAGATAAATAATATATGAATTTTTTAATTCAAAAATGAAAAAAAAAATTGAGTTATATCTTTATCAAGTCATAACTATTTATTTACAAGATCTCCATTTTTGGAGGGCGGAGAGGGAAGACGTGTGTGAGTCGAGTGGGAAGAGGTGGCCGGACCATGCTTGAGGCGTTGAGCGAGAGAGTGCCAGTACCTGTGGCGTCAGCGATTGGCCCTGTAGGATTAGTGTAAATTAGGGCATTACATCCTTATGTCGTATGGGCCGAGGCATCAACCTATCTGTTTTGTGTTTTTATAGCCAAGACCCTGTGTTATATCGGTCAAGGCACCAACCTACCAACATATATGTTTTGTGTTTTTATGGCCCACGGCTATCGTTTCCTCACAATTTCATGGTATATTTGTAGTTCTACTCAAGAAAATTGTCCAAAAAGTCACAAACCTATTGCACTTTTGTCAATTCAGTCCTAAACCTTTTAACTTTGCCAATTAAGTCCTAGATCTTTTCACTTTTTGCTGATTAAGTCTATCCGGCCAATTTTGGCTGGAAAATGCTGACATAGATGCCGCGCAGTGCCACGTAGGACCGCCGACGATGCCGCGTGGACAATTTTTAATAATATTTTAATATTTTAGACTTTTTTGAATTTTTTTATTTTTATTTTTATATTTCCTGTTTTTCCCTTTTTCTTTTCTTTTTATTTCTTTTTTTCTTTTTGGCTTTTTCCTTGGCCTTTTCCGATGGCCGGCCACTGGCCACAGGCGACGGCTAACCACCGGCCACAACCGGCCGGCTGGCCTCACCCGCCACAGGCGAGGCCCAGCCGGGCGAGGAGAAGCATCGACGAGGGTCACTTGGGCGAGGCCAACCCTCTCCCAGGCCAGGGTGGCCTCGTCAGGCGTCGGCCGAGCGACGACGACACTAGGCGAGGCCGCCATAGCCCCAGCGAGGGTCGACCTCATCAGATCTAGCAAGGGGAGCCCTCGTCCAGGCGAGGGTTAGCCTCGCCCAGACCGGATCTGGCGAAGCCGACCCTTGCCCCTGGCCGGGCGGGTGTCGGCCTATGGCCAAGGGCGAGGTCGACGCTCGCTTTGGAGAGGGCGAGCCCCAGCGAGGGCTCCTCTCGCCAGATCTAGCAAGGCCGGCCCTCGCCGAGGCTAGGGTGGCCTCGCCTGGCGTCACCATCGCTCAGCTGACGCCCGGCGAGGCTACCCTAGCCTGGGGGAGGGTCAACCTCACCCAAGCAACCCTCGTCGGTGCTCCTCCTTGCCCGACTGGGCCTCACCTGTGGTGGGCGAGGGCCGGCCGTCACCGTGGCTGGTGAAGCCGGCTGTCCAGCCACCGGAAAAGGCCAAGGAAAAAGCCAAAAAAAAAAAAGAGAGGGGAAAAATAGAAAATCAAAAAATCAAAATAAAAAAATTCTAAAATATTCTAAAATATTAAAATATTATTAAAAATTGTCCACGTGAGCGCCCGCAGTCCCCACGTGGCACCACCGCGCCCCATCGCCAGATTTTCCAGCCAAAATTGGCCGGATGGACTTAATCGTAAAATGTAAAAATGTTTAGGACTCAATTAGTAAAGTTAAAAGGTTTAGGATTGAATTGGTAAAAGTGCAATAAGTTTAGGATTTTTTGGACAATTTTCCCGTTCTACTCTCTCCTGTGGAATGCAAGCTCAGCGCATCAACCCGTGAACTTGGAGGAAGGGAATTCAAGCACATCAACCTGCGAACTTTGAAGAATGGAATTTAAGCATTGGGGGAAGCGAATCCAACAGCCATGCATCAACCTGCAATCAATGCAGGTGCCCCGAATGGCGTGTTCTCCGCCAAGCCCACTGATGTTATCATTGCAAGGCGGTAGCAGCAGCAATCTACTTCCCCAAAAAGCATCTCAACCAGGCCCTTAGATATTCGTGGTCGCCTTGTTGGCCGTGTTTTAGTTGTTTTAGATATTTTACTGTTTCCAAGTTGAAATGCATAGATTTTAAACCATGATGTAAATCGCCATGCCAATTTGTCCTGTCATTTTCTGAGATCCAATCTTTTGGAAGGACTCTAGTCAATGCTCAACAGCTGCTTTCTGATGTGAACAGGGGGCAAGCTATAGATGGTCGACTAGTTTCTAAGTTTATTCCTTCCGGATTGCTGTTGAGGGGTTGAGGAGCATTGACTAATATATATATATATATATATTTTGGTCAAAGGATATCCACTTTAATAAGCAGTAAGCAAGAGTTATGTAACAAGCTTATCTAAAGGCAAGTCCTTTGACCATTTCTGATAAGGGAAAAATAAAAAGAAGAAAAAGAAAAAGCCTATTCATCTAGTTCTCTTCCTTGATTAAAGTAAAGTTGTGTGAGCTGTGCATATTTTCACCTTCAAATTACCCTATCAAATTGATATCAGAGTATACGGTTTGTGATTGTGGCCTCAACAAACAATCAACTTCTTCTTCAATACCCTCGTCTAACCAAAAAAAATTATGGTAATTAGATTGTTAAAATGAAAGCCATATTTGGCGCTTCTGGTGTATGAGAACTTGTCAACACAAGCAATGATAAGCCAGAGGACAAACAACCTTAAGTCAAAATCAGAAGAATACCTTAGAGAATGTTCAAGCAAAAGATCAATATGACTTATCAAAGGGACTATTGCCCATGGCTTACACTAGTATTAGTGTAAATACTTTCGGCTTAGAGCCTATTCAAACAATGATTATGGTGGAGACATTAATGATCGAAAAAGCACAAGAGGTTTTATATTTTTATTGCGTGACATTGCTTTCATGTGGTCATGAAAAAAGCAATCCAATGTTACTATTTCGACATGTGAAGCTAAATATATGGCAACATCTACATGTGTTTGTCATGCAATATAGTTGAGAAGACTACTTAAAGAAATCCATATGGAGTATAAGAAAGCAACAAAGATTTTTGTCAATAATATTTCTGCTATTGTTTTGGCAAATTCAATTTTTCATGAACGAAGCAAACATAGAGAGAGAAGGAAATCAAAATTTCAAATGTGAAGACGGGAGATCAAGTGGCAAATATCTTTACTAAACTTCTTGAGATTGATGCCAAGAGTCTACTTTGAATGATAATAGAAGAGAATTTGGCTTAAGGGTAGTAATTAAGCCAAATTCATAAATGCCCTACATATATGCATCTTGACCCTTTGTGCTTCTATGTTTTGTAAATTCAAGGAATGTATCTCTTTGGAATGCTATGCATTTATGAGTCATTCAAGAGTAAGAGTTATGTAACAAACCTATACAAAAACAAATCTTATGATCATTTCTAACAATAGAGAAATAAAAAAAGAAAAAGAAAAAGCCTATTTGTCTCATTCTCTTCCTTAATTAAAGTCGTGTTGTGAGCCATGAGCGTTTTCACTTTCAAATTATCCTATCATATGTCAAGTCCAACATTTATTCATCTTTTCCGCCCAAAATTTTAAAAAACAAAGAGAAAATTCAAAATCTACAGAATAAATACTAAATTACTCAGGAAATCCATTTTTATCTACTTCTAAAAAAAGATATTTGAGCGTTGTTGACTCATGTAATTCTTCCTACTAATCTTTTGCTGCAGTAACTTTTTGTTTTAGGTCATGTCTGTCAAACGTTCTCTCCATCTTTAATTCACAATGATCTTCTTTTGGTTTCGTTTTTATATCTGCATCGCAAAGTTTGTGATGGAAAAACAAAAGTTTTATTCTCCCAGTTTCATTGTTTTTGGATTCAGTATACTTCCAATCCGTAACTCTTCCCAAATTATCAACTTCTCCGCCCTAATGCGGAAAAAAAAAAACACACACGCACGCACACGCACACGTTTTACTTTTTCGTTTTTTTCTTTTTTATGGTGATGTCGCATGTGAATAAGTGTGGGCATTCAAGTTTGACATGGAGCAATCGTGGCTAGAGGTGTGCAAAAAAACCAAGACCCGCCCGGATTGCTTAGAATGAGACTGGAACCGTCCGAAATAGGTGGTTCTTAAGGCTGCGCATGGTAAAATTTCTAAAACAGAAATTGATTTACGGCAGAAATCAATTTCTCAATTTCTATTCCCGGACAAGTTTTGAGCAAAAGAAACTCGTTTGATAACGACTTAAAATTTCTATTTCTGAAACAGAAATCCGTTTGATAACAAAAAAAAATTTCTATTTCTATGAATCATGTTGTCCCCATCCTTTTACCTCACTCTTCTTGGTGCTTGTGATGGTAATTTAATTTGATAAAAGTTGGTAAATCTAGTCCACCAGTGCAGGTCCCAACCAAAAAATAAAGAGTAATTGAAGCTCTAAGGTTAACCTTGGTATGAAAAGGAGTCTCAAAGTGAGTGCTACATAGGACCACATTGAATTGGATAGAAATAGAAAGAGTATCACATCTCTTCTGTTAGCTGTAAAAAGAAGCGATGCAGCATTGATATGGATTCGATCTTTCCATTCACATGTTCAAAAGGTAAGGAATGGACAGAGCGTGAATCTATGAACATGAACCTAGCATAGATCCTGGAAAAGGGAGGTCATGACAGGAATTCAACATGGAATTACAAAAGGTAGAACCAGCATGGGCACTGCAGCATTGTCCAGTAGAGTTTCACTATGGAGATATACATCTAACAAGTTTAAGCATGCACAAATTCAGGACCAACTCAGTAATACACTTCCTTTGTTTTAGCCAAAAGCTCAGTAGCACACCTTGCAAGTTAGGAATTAACTCTTTAATGATCCGTACTTATCAAGTAGCAGCACCACAACAAAATTGTATACAGTCTATAACACAAACCTAACATGTGAAATGCCGAAATCACGATAAAATGAGTAAATGCCAAACAAGATGGCTCTAAAGTCACATATTTGCCTCCTCACATATCAACAAGTAGACATCAATTGCTTCGGCACCTACCACCAAATGCCACAAGACTTGGGAGCTGTTCTTGGATGCCAAAATATTACCAATTCGGTCGACATTCTTTAAACTTTGAATTTACAGAATAAACATATAGCAGGGACAACATAATTATATGACAACCACTCAAACTATAAAAGCCCAGAAGCTAGGGCGTTGAAGAAAGGGTTGAAGCCAAGTACCCCCAAAACCGAAGAAATGAACAAGAACAGAGACAAGACATAACCCGAAAAAAATATGAAGCGTCCATCTGACCTACCAGTCTTTATTTGCAAAGCCGATTAACAACACAAAGCTAAGCAAGAAAGTACTGCTTTGCCATACAAGTGAAGGTCAGACCAACCAGCAGCCCAGACTCGCAGCACAAATTGCAGAGCACAAGCACAAAACAAGCACAAAACAACCAAGAAAGAGGCAAAAAGGGATGGATCAATCGAACCTCATGAGGAATCGAAAGCAGAAAGGGGCGACGGCGACTAGATCCGCGGAATCGAGAGCGGAAGGGGACGCGGACAAAGATGGGTGATAGAGATGGGCGACGGTGATGGCGACTGGATCCGCGGAATCGAGAGCGGAAGGGGATGCGGATGAAGATGGGCGACGGAGATGGGCGACGACTGGAGATGGGCACGGCGACTGGAGTTGGGCGACAACGACAGCTACTGGGCGATGGCGACTGGAGCGCGACTGGGGACGCGGACGGACGAGGCAGGTCCGACGGGACGACCGGAGCAAATTGGCCGGTCGAGATGAGCGGCGAGGGCGATGGTGAGGGCGAGATGAGCGGCGACGGCGAGGATGAACAGCTTCGGAGTCGCTAGGGTTTTTGGTTGAGGTGAGGAGAAGGAATGGGAAAGCTACGGTCGTGAGGAGAGAAGGAGTCGATGTTTGCTGAAGGAAGAAGGGGGATGGATAAGAAACAATTTCTATTTCTACTTCGAGAAATAGAGAAGCTAAAATTTTGGCTTCGATTTCTCACCCAAAACAATTTTCGAAACAACTGTTTCAGAAATAGAGAAATCAATTTGCGTTACCAAACGGATTTCTGTTCCAAACTTGTTACGGGGAACAGAGAAATTAAGAAATTGAGAAACAGAAATTTTACCATGCGTAGCCTAAGAGAATCGGTGGTGCGGTCCGGTTCCCCATTCTATGGGCGGATCCGCCCACCGTTCACCCGAACCAAACCGGTTATATTATAATAATATATTAATTTTTAATATTTAAAAAAATTGAAATTAGCAATTCTAAAATTTAAGGCTCCAATCACCATATTGTCTTAATTCACTACTCTCTTGCTCCATCTCATCTCTCTTAGTTCAAAATCTCCCCAAGCTCCCTCTTTCTCTCCAATTCACCTCTGGATTTACTCATCTCCCTTCGAGTCATAATTTGAACTCGACGAAATAGTGAGTTGATTCTCTTTCCCCATCTCGAACTTGAACTCTCTCTCCATGTCGTCGTCATCCTCGTCGCCACCTCCGCATTCACTGTCACTATTATCTTTTTTGTTGTTGGGCTCGTCCTGTTTCTATCTCCCCTTTTCCTCCTCCCCCTCCTCAGGCTTCCCCCCATCATCCTCATTTTTGGGGCAAGGGTGAATTCCAGGTCTAAGAATGGCTCATCGTCCCTGTTGTCCTCCTCATTGTCAGTCTCGAGGGAGGAGCAGGAGATGGCAGAGGTGGTGGCAAAGATGGTGGTGGTGGTTGGAACGGAAGCAGCGCAAGGGTCACAATTGCTATCACCACGACGCTAGTACTTGAGGAAAATAAAACTACCATGGTCGAGAGAGCCAAAATAAGTGATGTGAGGAGGGCGAAAATGGAAAGGCATGGAGGTTGGACCGATTCTATGGATCCATCTAGGAACCGGTCCAATCTAGTTCCCAGGTGGATCCCTGCTACCAGCAGGTGGTTCCCAGTTCCAATTTTTCGAAACCGATTCTTAGCGGGTGGTTCCCGGTTCTAGGTCGGGAATCGCCCACTCAGACCATGCACACCCCTAATTGTGGCTATAGTTGCCGCCTAAGAAGCACCGACACTCTTCAAAAATCTTTGTATCGTGTCCGACACGTTCTGACACATTTCGACATGCAGTCAACGAGTGTTGAAAAATTTGACATGTGATCAACTCTTCTCGACATGCGATCCCGACACGAATGGAGTCAATTTTAAAAATTTTCAATACTTAAGAGGTCAAAATGTAAATATATGAAAAAAATAATGAAAATAACAAAAATAAGGGGAAAAAAAGAAACTTCTTACTCTCAAGTTTCTCACTTACAAGTTATGATCTACCCGTGAGTGACGATGGAACGCCCCTCTTCTTGTCAATGTCATTATGTTCCCCCCACATACTTAAAGTTATAATTTTTTTTGCTTATTTCCGCCTCTCAAGTTATTTCTTTTGGTCTATGTTATTGGCCTGCGAGTTATCTCTCACATTTTTCGTGGCGAATTTAGTAATTTCCTTTTCTTTTAGTATGAGTTCTTGTATTGGATTTTCATTTTTCTCAAATCTTGTTTTGCAAAGGAACTCTAAGCTAGTCTATATCATGAACTCCGAACTATGTCTAGGACTATAAGAAATCTCACTAATCTCCAACAAGTATAAGAAAACGGGACATCTTCCTTCAAGTTTACTCTTTCATATTTGCAATTTTTGAATTTCTTATTCAAATTCTGTCAAATTAAAACAATGAATGATATTAACAAATGTTGGATTAATATTTTTAGTATAAATTAATTATATGCTATTTTTATTATCATTTATTTATTTTTGCATTTATATATATATATATATGTATTTAATATATAACGTGTCGGAACGTGTCAGAATTCTTTATTTTTTTTAGAAATGACGTGTCAGCGTGTCATGTTGTGTCGCGTGTCGCATGTCCGTATTGGTGCTACATATGCCACCACCGAATGCGAATAACTTCAAACCAAGAAAGAGTAGGAAACATGAGCATTCAAATTTGGATTTGAGTGACAAAAATCGAACTTTACTAAAGAAATGACTTACTAGGGCACACAAGGCATGAACAGGCTATTCGCCTCGAGAAAATATTTGGTGGTCCAAGACCGCCACATCAGCGTGATCTCTGACCACGTATGAAATGCCATGTGGAGGCGTGGCCTCACTAGAAACCTTCGAGAAAATATTGGGTGGTCCAGGACCGCCACATTAGTGTGGTCTCCGACCACTTACGAAATGTCATGTGGAGGCGTGGCCTCACTGGAAATCTTATGTACAAAAGTGGACTTCTTTCCCCTCTCTCTCCTCTCCCTAGCCTTCTTCCCTCCTTTCCTAGGTTGTAGCCGTGCCCCAGCCTCCTCCTCCTCCTCTCTCTCTCTCTCTCTCTCTCTCTCTCTCTCTCTCTCTCTCTCTCTCTCTCCTCTGCAATGCATTTATTACGACATGGAACTTTTCTCCCTTCTTCCTCCCGCTCGAAAAAACTTCAGCTTCCTCTTCATCTTCTCAAAAAGAGAAGCCCTCGGAGAAATGGGAGGGAAGAGCAGAGGCCTTCCTTTTTCAAAATTTTTGAGAAGATGAAGAGGAAGTTGAAGTTTTCTCGAGCGGGAGGAAGAAGGGAGAAAAGTTTCATGCCGTAATAAATGCATTGCAAAGGAGAGAGAGAGAGAGACAGGAGTCGGCATAGCTGCAGCCGAGGAAAGGGGGGAAGAAGGCTAGGGAAAGGAGTCCCCTTTTATACAAAAGATTTCCAGCAAGGCCACACCTCCACATGGCATTTGGTAAGTGATTGGAGACCACGCTGATGTGGTGGTCCTGGACCACCCAATATTTTCTCATTCGCCTCATACAAGACGTCTGGAAACTGAGAAAAGTGGAACCTTGAGGTTCCACATGAACACACCTATGAGTTGCCCAGTGCACGTGGAATGACATGTCATACTTTCAAGGGTGTCATCATTGAATGAAAACTTGAGAGAGGAAGATTTGGATACCAACTAAAAATTGATGATTTGTACGAAAAATAAGAAGGTATGGGTCAAAATTTGGGGTGAATTATCTCAAGGTAAGTAAGTTTCATACCTAGAAACAAGAAACTACCCTTTTGGGACTAATCCCTAAATCTTGGAACCTAAAACTTACCCTATAATCCATGGAACCAACTCTAAACTAGTCTAAATCCAAGGTCTACTCAAGAATCGGTCAAGTTCTTCTCTTTTTTTGGTTTAATTTTTTTATTCCTTGAAAAGACAAACTTTAGTGAACATCTCCTTATTTATAATCAAGATCAATAGCAATTACAACAAAATGGTAGAGTAAGAATATGGTGAGAAATACGCTACAAAATAAACAAAAATATAAAGTAATTGGGAAGTGTCCAACTCGTCCCTTACTTGAGGAAAATGAAAGTTAAAGCAACAATGTGAATTCCAATTCACCGAAAGCAATAACCCCTAAAATATGAAAAACCTACGTATGTTCAACTATGTTGGTATGAAGTGTTGAGAGCCATTGATGGCTTGAAAGAATTGAATTTTTGAAGGAGGTGGAGATTAAACAGTGCATGTCCGCAAAAAGTTTGCTTGACATGCTCATATTCACCAAGTTGGAAACATATTGGAAGCTGCCAGAAGTTGTAGAACATACCATTCAATCGGGGGAGCAACTGCATCTTTCGATATTGTAGAATAAATAAGCATCATCTCAAAAGTGTAGGGACTTTTGCTAGCAAGAATGAAAATTATGCAAGTTAGGAGTTGGCAGTTCTAGGGTGAGTAGATTCCAAACCTAAACTTGGGATCTATCTTATAGACCTAGAAACCAAACTAGGACTAGCTAAGTAGTGTCAACCAAGTCTAGTTCTAGGGTCTACCCTTGGCCGGTACTCAATCCTTGTCAAAATTGGGATTTGAATTAAATTGATGTTCTTTTATGAGATTAAAAAAATGAAAAAGAAAATGAAAAAATAGTCCCTAAAGAGGTGATTGTGCAATATTGTCTCTAAATTTTTTTAATTTATTTACTACCGTTCTTGAACTTTAGTTTAATATACAAACGTCATCTTTGAATTTTTAATTTGTTTAATGTGATATGTGAACTTTTGGTACATGTTCAATTTAATTCCTAAACAAATTAAAAATTCAATGACAATATTTGCACATTAAACTAAAGTTTATGAATCATTTATGTCATTATCCAAAAAAAGGGCTAAAATTGGGATGGGACTAAAGCCGATACTTTTTAAGGGAATCTGGCATTTTTTAGACATATCCATATAAGTGACATGTACCAATCAATAAACAGTAAGATGTGTGCACGTGAGGTATCAAGTAGAATGAGATTCATATCACTCAAACAATTGTGACTAATTAGTTACACCACCACTCTTACATGTTGTATTTGTCCTATATATCTCTTCTCGACTCTTTAACACTCGGATCTTATAGGACACTCCTCTTCTAGCCTTTCTTACATTGCGTTGAACAAATCGTGGCATCTTCGGGAAACATCCTCTTTTCTTTTCCTCCATACACATCATGCAAATCAAACTAGTCTGGCAATATTCCCATGTTACTTTATAAGGGATGGTCCATCTCTCGCTTATAAAAATGGAGATCGCACACATAAAGAAAGAGATCGATGGATTCATAAACTTAGATTTTATGGCGTAATGCGAGAATTATAAGGTAACAACGATGGGCACCTGAAAAGACTAAGAACATTTTGAATTTTAACCGAGGGAAAGCCTAATAATCATATTTATATAATATAATACCGGAAGACATATGTCGGGGGGTCAAACTTAGGGTTGGGTGACCGGATTTGCCCGCACGGAGTCGCGAAAATTGCGATTCGGCCATCGCGATCCCTAATCCCCGCAATCGCTTATTTTGCTTCTTCCGCCTGCGCAGCGCGAGTCGAGGGCTGACTCGCTGCTCGGGCATCAGCTAGAGAGAGGGAGCCCCGCCCCACGCCGCCGCAAAGCTCGTCAAGAAACGCGAGCTCAACCCTCCGAGCTAGAGGGAGAGAGAGAGAGAGAGATGGATCGCGAGCACGAAGTGGAGGAGCATGAAGTGGAGGAGCACGAAGATTACGGCGGCGAAATCCCCGACGAAGGAGAAATAGAAGGCGATGTCGACATGTCCGCCGGCGGCGATGCTGATTACTATGAAGACGACTCCGCCCCCAATTCCAGCTCCAAGGTATCCATTCCCACCACCCTCTCTCTCCCTCCCTCTCTCTGAGGTGACTGCGTCTCCCAGATTGACTCGATTTTCTTGGCCACTTTCGACTTAGGAATTGGAGGACATGAAGAAGAGGCTCAAGGAGATCGACGAAGAGGCCGGCGCTCTCCGCGAATTGCAGGCTAAGGTCGAGAAGGAGATGGGAGCTGTCCCAGGTCCTTCCTCTTTCTCTCTCTTTGTGCGCGCACGCGCTTGTCTATAGAAATAAGCTTTGTTCCGGATGTCCATTGTTTCGTTACGCGCCAGGCTGTTGATGCTAGTCTCAGATTTGTGCGTTCGGCTATGCAACTTCTTTTGGACTCGATATTAGATTTTAGCCGTTTGAAAGTCTGTGTTCAGCCCTATGCTTAGTCACGTTACAAGCAAAACTCGGCCACGAAGATACAAGAGATATAATGAGCCAGTAGGTTTAAGGTTATTCTTTAAAGTTTTCGAGGATTTAATATTTGGCTGGTCGTACTTAAGAAGGTTCCCAATCGAGTAACTGTGAAGCAGCATCTGGGTTCCCTTTGATTAGTCGGAAATGCTGCTCCTGTTTAGATACTTCTTTCCTTTTATTATCGCTCATTCCCGTCTTGCGTTGAATTAGCTTTGATCAGGATGAATCGACATTAATTACAAGTTTTCACTTGTGCAATTTCTAGATTGTTCAGCTCGCTGTATGCCCGATTTGTTCTTGATTTATCCCTTAAAATAGAATGCCAAAGGCATGCGAAATGTGACCCTGTAGGTTGTTCAACCGATAGTTTATTACGTAAACTTGCTTAAAAGACTTCATTTGCACTAGTTTGCATGTCTCTGTGACTAAATGGGAAAAACACGGTAGGCACATCCCTTTTCATATTTATGGTACTTAACTGTATGGGAGGCCTTGAAGGGTTGCGGACTGGAGGTGAATTAGTGGTCATGAATCCTGCGAATAACTTAAGATTTAGTAGGTTCATTAACGCCATGGTGTTCGCTACTTTCTGCCATGTGGAAATAATAGAGCTTAGGAACTATAAAGCCATTGAGTGCATCTTCGTGAATGTGAAAGTCTCTCGTGTTCTTTACACATCTGGAGTTTGCAGATGCTGCCATTTGCAATAGTTGTGAAAGTTACGATGCTGAAATTGAACATTTCCCACATAATATTCTTTTTAGCATAAACCAATGTTCACATGGTAAATATAGAGTCTCATAATCAGAAGGCTATTTACTAATGGAGAGTAAGACGGTTTATAGGGAGATGGTAGATGTTTAATTCTCCACTAGTCTCCATGCCCTTGATACCAAACTGTCATGTCCATATAGCTTTCTAGTGCAAAGTATAAATATGGAAAACAGCTTAGGAATTGGGAAATGCACCACCAGCTTATCTAAGATCTGTGCCTTTGCTGAAACTGATGCGGTCCTAGGTGGTTTTATCTCTTCTGGATTAGGATGGTCCATGAAATGATTGCTTCTGTGCAGATCGATAGATTTCCTTTGGTTTTATGCGCCTTTTCATTATCAATTAAGGATTTGGAGTATTTATGAACATAACCCTTTTTGTTTCGGTGTATGTGAAGATTCCTCCAGCACCTCTGCGACTATGGCTGAGAAGGAGGAGGTTGATGCACGCTCAATTTATGTGGGCAATGTGAGTTGTTCACCATCTACAAATGCTTTTCCAAGTCTCATCTCTTTTATATAATTTATTCTCTTGGATTTATAATGTGTCTGGTCGCAATTTAGTAACGCTGGATGCATTGATTGTAATGCTGATGAAAGTTTGTTGTTCATTCAAGGCGTGTACATTTCAAGTGATGGCACTGCTAAAAAATAGAAAATCAGAGATGCAAATCTAGTACTTCTTTTGGCCCCTCTGATTACTTTTATGTATGCACTGCTATGTCATTGGTTTTGGTTACAAACTGTCCTGTCAAGTGTTGCGATTTTTATCTGTACTCAGTTTGACTTGTTGGAGAGAGATTTCTATGACTGATGGGTAAATATATCTAGCCGCCTTGATAAAAGTTGGAATTGCTAGGTTATGAGCTTTTATAAATTTTGGTTCTGGAATTGTCTCTATTGTTGTGATTGTTTGGAATGTGAGAAATGTCAAACTTTTGCATCATAATGGATGTAGGCTTCATTTTTAAGGAGCCATGTCTGTCATTAGTTGATTAAATTCACCCACTTTTTGGAAGGACATACCTTTTTCTGTCTGTTTTTACATCTGGATGTCTTCTGAACTGAATGGGTCGGCTGGATTTCTGGATGACCCTTTGGTACTTTTCTGTTGACTTATTATTATCTTATGCTTTGCATCTACAGGTAGACTATGCATGTACTCCTGAGGAAGTTCAACAGCATTTCCAATCCTGTGGAACGGTTAACAGAGTTACAATCTTAACAGACAAGTTTGGTCAGCCGAAAGGGTTTGCTTACGTCGAGTTTGTCGAAATTGATGCTGTTCAAAATGCTCTCTTACTGAATGAATCTGAATTGCATGGTCGCCAGTTAAAGGTGGTTGAAATGGATCCCGTGGATATAAAATTGCTCTATCAATTTGGGTGGTCACTGATGGTGGTTTCAATACATTGACAGGTCTCTGCTAAGCGAACTAACATTCCTGGAATGAAACAATACCGAGGAAGGCGACCCAATCCATATGGTTTTCGATCTCGGAGGCCATTTATCCCGGGTGCTCCAGTCTATTCTCCCTATAGCTATGGGTAAGGAATTTCACATCTGTGGTACGTAAAGAGAATGACTTCTGCTGAATGCAGTGACTAATTTATCTGTTGGGCAGGAGGGTTCCAAGGTTTCGGCGGCCGATGAGATACAGGCCATACTGATCTCGTTTGTGGTGGCTAGGATGGCGCCAACAACCTTGGGCTTCGGAATTGTAGCAGTTATTGTACTATTTGTGGGAACCTAACCGTTCATGTGGCAATTTGCCTGGATAAGGTCCTCGAATTTTTTCTCTAATTTGTGGCCATGGAGTAACTGTTTATTTACGTTTCAGGGGAAAGATAGTAAGCAACAGGGACTGTTTTACATTAGAGAAGGAACATTCTAGTTTCCATATGAATAGTCTGTTACTTTTACTTAGCATTCTGAAGATGGAAAATTTTTCATTTCATATAAGTGACGGAAATTCCTTCACTACTTATGAACTAGAGCGATGATTCCGTACTTGAGCTGTGCAATGTGTTAGTAGGTTATTTGTCGTGGGGAGGTTACAATTATCCGCAGGATCACGATGCTACAATTGTTTTTCCGTCGGTTGCGCGGTGCGCATGGTGTTAAACGCTCCGATCATCCTTTATTTCCAATAAGGGGTCCATCATCATCCCCTTATCAAAAAGAGAAGGCAGGGCCTTGTCATCATCCTTCTAAATATACGGTGAGCTGGGCTCGGTCTTACAAATAGTAAATGCTACAATTGATGATGCGTTTTACAAGCACCTGTTGTTTCTGCCTTGAATTTAACATTCTCTCAAAAAATCCTTCAATTGAACAAATGTAATCCATGATCTCGACATTTATAGTGATTGGTTTTTACCAATCTTATACACAAGTATGACTACTGACGCTTACAAATAGGATTAAAAGATAAGGTTAATATCTTGAAAAACTCTAAATTGGTACACATGATAAATTTATTCTTCAAATTAATTTTTTGATCATGAAAAATCTTAAATTAGTATACTTATAATAAATTTATCTCAACTAACCATAAAAAACTCTAAATTTGTATACTTGTAACAAATTTACCTCAAATTAATTTATTCAACTACAAAAATTATAAACTAATATATTTATAACAAATATACCCTCCGTTAAATTAGATTGATACCAAAAAAAATCATAAAAATTATATAACTATGACAAAAGGGGTAAAATGCAAATTGGCACATCAATTAATTGTTAAGTGTCATTCAACTAAGCAATTTGATTGTAAAATTTAACGAAAATTAATATAAAGTAAATATTTTATAAGTGTACTAATTTGGGATAAATTTATCAAATATATATCAAGTTTTTTATTATTAAGAAATTAATTTATGATAAATTTATCATAAATATATCAGTTTGAGATTCTTTAGGATATTAATCCCAAGAGAAATAGAAATTTCATTTTATAAAATCATAGTAGAAATTCCTAGATGGCTGGAGTCAGCCTTGTTGATAATGTCGCAAGTCTGATTTCGTAAAATTGTCTCTGCACTGTAGTAGTCGTCCCGGACGCCGATATCCGCCACTCATCACTTGACATTGGTACTGTACGAGACCAGTGGCATGCTGGCACATGGCTTTTAATGGGAGGAGGAGTTGGTGGGATGAGTCTGGAAAAGGGCCGGCAACTGCGGGGATGATAAATACAACCCCAACCACAGAGATTTTGCTTTGAGTAGAGTGGAGAGTTCCCTTGCCGATAAGGTTAGCGATGAACGAAATCGCCCCAAGAGTGAGATCCCCGCAAGATATGGCGAGATGATCAAAAAGGTGTCCGCCTTGTACTGTAGGTTCTGTTTTCACATGCCTTTTTTTTTTTTTTTAATTTCAAGCTTTAGCATATGCGTTAACAGCCTTAGATTTCTTAAAAGCTCTCCAAAAGGAAGTGGTTAGATTGTGCGAGATTGGAGAAGGGGTTAAATGGAGAATCGGCTCGATTGTTTGGCTGTTGTTTGTACGATGATTGATGGAGGGTGGCCATGCGAATCGTTCCAGTGCGGATGAATTTTACTTGGAGAACCCCCAAGTTCCTGGGATTTTGATTGTGATGTTTTGAGGCATTGCTGATAAACCTTAAAAGAAAAATGAATGGTTCGAAGCCATTCTTCGATTTACTCAAATTTTTATGGTGTTAACTTATCACTCCGCAGTTTCATCTTTAACCATTGTTTTTAAAATTCAGGGTGCTTTGTGAAAAAAAAAAAAAAAAATTCCGTTGGTTTCGGTCGGAGTCCTGGGCAAGTTTTCCTGTTGGTTTTATGTTTATGCCAGACATCCTTGACAGATATTTACGATCGGATCAGATTTGTGAGAAGAAAAAATGGTAGGTGGGAATCGAATGAATGATGGGCGATGATGTGCCTTTGCTTATACACCTCTGACATACGAGAAGAGGTCTTGTTTGAATCTCTTCGAGGAGTGAGCAAAAACAATCTGAGCCCTTCTCTTACTCTTGATTTTTTTTTCCTTCCTGGGTTATTGATTTTGTCATTTGTTTTTGGGACGAATTCATAGTCCGCAGTACTTGCTTAAGATGGTGCTAGCTTAATTTGTTTTCTAATTCAGCAGTGATGATGCATATGCTTGTTCTACACCTCTCAAACTGAGAATATCTCATCTATGAGCTGTTCTTTGAGTAGACGAAGCCATGTCATCTGAGCATTCCCTTCAGGGTCCTATTAGCTGTCCCAGCCAGATAAACAGAACTGGATCCATAGGATAGAACTAATTTGGTCGGTCGTGTCAGGCATCAGTGATTCCAAAAGGCCAACCCCCTTCATGTTGTGATTTTCCTGTTCTTCCAAACAGAGATTTGAGCGGCTTCTTCTGTATCGGGATTCAAGACACACTCGGGACAAAGCAATATTGGCAAGTCCTGGACAGCGGGAATCACTCGCTTGTATCCTTTTCCTCACAGTGAGCTCTGTTTATGAAGCATTTGTCCTTCTGTGGAGTTGCGGATTGTTCCTGCTGTCTTATCTTTTCTACAAAATCAGGTACGACTTCCCATCCAGGAAGGACAAAAGGTGCAAAAAGAACTCGGGGCACCAAATGAAAGATGAGCTTGACTCAAGATGCCTCGATGGACTTGTAGGGACATTAGGATGGCTCGGTCTTTCCCTAACACTCGTTATTAGAATCGTTGGAGCGTTCAAAGGATTTTTTTGTTAAATAGTTGATATTGATAATTAGCAAAGCATCTTGTGCTCGTTAACATAGACAATAAAATTACGACCGAAAAAAAAAAAAAAAAAAATCATAGACAATGAAACATTAAGAGAAGTGAACGCTCTCAAATATAAAGGGTCTATTGTCAATACGTGTATCAAATTTTACTGGGGAGAAGAATCCATCGTGTACTCGGTACTTCAAATAAGATGGTAGAGCCGACAGGAAGTGTTGCTATTCAAATTTATTTCAAATGTAGTAAGATGAGAGGGCTATAGAAGGCCATGGAAGTAAATATCGATTCTCATGAAAAATTCCTTTTATTGCACTAAACCGTGCGTGTATGACGCGATCGGTCTTTAACAGTCTTGTGTTTTCCCTGCTTTGACGAGACCTTTTACTCCAAGTATAAGACATTAAAGAATTATTAAAAAGTGCATTAAAAAAATTCACGTGAAAAATAGTAAAGCACTTTGAATTTTTTTTTTTTATTATAAAACTCCATGGATTATATAATTTTGGTCAATTTTAATTAAATGATGTTTAAATGGCATTTTACAAAGAAATCTTATTTTGTGCTTTGATTTAATTAAAAGGAAAGTTCCAAATAAGAGTTTGAAGTATCCATATTTTCTTCTATAATATTCAAAGTAGATCTTGTTTCAAATAAATGTGAAGTGGTCAAATTTTCTTAAGGGTTAATACCTTAAAAACCCCCAAACTAGGGTTTGATAAATTTACCCCAAATTATTTTTTTTGGAAAATCCCGTGCATTAAAAATTACCCCGACTAATTATAAAAAAAAATAAGGCACTTTGATTTTATTATTGTTAAACTAATATACCCTCTCGAAAAATTAGATTAATACCACAAAAAAATCACAAAAATTTGGTGTAAAATTTTAATTGAATGATGTTTCAATTTGGCTTTATAATTTAACAAGCAAATTTAACTAAAAAAAGAAATCTTATTTTATGCTTTGATTTAATTAAAAAGAAAGTTTTTTTCAAAAAAATAAGAACTTGAAATTTCCCTTTTTTTTTCTTATATAATATTCGAAATAGACCTTGTTTTAAATAAGGGTGTGAATTTTTAAATAAGGGTTTTTGGCAAGTCAATGACTATTTTAGTTATCGGAGAAAGAGTATCTGGTCAAAAAATTATAATTATGTTTTTAATTTTTTAAATTCCTTTTGTTTTTCTGTCCTCTTCCCTTGGCCGATGGAGGGGAGGGGGAAAAAGGGGAAAAAAAAAACATAGAAGGAAAGAAAAGGAAATAAACAGGGAAAAAAATTAAGAATTAAGGCTAAAATACCCTTCGATCTTAGAGGTTAAGCCATTTTTTGAAATTGGTATGGTCATTTTAGATTCTTATTTCAAAAAGTTTTCCAGGTTTTTATTTAGATAATTTGATCACTTCATATCTTTATTTGAGATAATTTGATCACTTTATATCATTATTTTAAACAAAGTCCACTTTAAGCTCTTAATTGATAAAATAATAGCATTTCAAGCACTTATTTGAAATTTTTCCTTTAATTAAATTTATCATTCTCAAGTTTCACGTTTGGGGAATGTTATTCATACACACACTAAAAATAAAAGCATATAAATATGCCGATTGTGTTAAAAAAAAGTCATGTCAAAACCTTTTTAGATTCTATTGAACAAATAAATTATAAAGTTGCTTGATAAAGTAGAAATGAACCAGGTTTCTTAAAAAATTTCTCTTCAAGAGGTTGATTTCCAAAAAAAAAAAAAAAGGAAGAAGCGTAAAAAGAATTGGACATGTGATGCTCTTAACTTGGAAATAAAAAAAATCAAAAAAAAGGAAAGCAAATTAATTTGGAATCATTACTTTAAATTGCAACTAGATAATTAAGAACAATTTTGTTTTTTAAGTGAAAAAACGTAGTGAATTTGGTCATATAATGACTGAAAATAATTTCACCCTTATATTATTTGTAAGATTGAAAAAAATGAATGTTTTTTATATTATTCATCATGCGACCTCATAAATAAGTTAAAATGTTATTATGAAAATGGATCTATCTATGCAAATGCCTCTCCATAAAATAATAATAATAAGGATTCTCTGAAAAAGAAACTTGTAAGACCGAAACCATTCGTAATTCCATCAATTATCTATCCAAAAATGAATTACATAGTCCTCTTATACCCTGAGTTAATAATAATAATAATAATAATAATAATAATAATAAACACACACACACACACACACACAATTACACATCCCTATTTACTTTAAGGAAAATTTCAAATAAGAATATTCAAATGCACTCTTTTTTTCAAATAAAGGTTTAAAGTATAACTTATTTAAATAAAGACTGAAGTGGACATATTAATCTCAAAGAAGAACTTGAAGTGGTTAGGGCTTAGGCTCACCTACTACCGAAAAATTTTGGTTGATTAGGGATATTTTAATCAAAACAAAATATGAATTTAAATTAAATTAGATTAAAAATTTTAAAATTAAATTTAAAAAAATAGAGGCCGGAGGAGCCTCCCTTCCGTCTCTATTTTGTTCTTTTTTCTTAAGTTTTTCTATTTTTTTTGGAAAAAAAAAAGAAAAATTTAAAAGATGAAACCGCCCTTATCAAATGGTAAGTTGAGATCATTCTTTGAGATTAATGTCATTTAGGCCCTTATTTGAATAAAATTTATTTCAGATATTTATTTAAAATAATGAAGGCACTTTGGGCTCTTATTTAAAATAATGTCCACTTCAAGTCTTTTTTTTTAAAAAATGAAGGCAATTTCATACAATTATTTAAAATTTTTCCTAGGTTTCAATTAACCATCATTGAGTGGAGTAAATATAGGGAATTAAAAATAAATGTTCTATAATTCACTCGATTTTGAGTTTTCTTCATCCGGCAATTTATTAATTTATATTTACTCATTCGATTTTGAGTTTTCTTTATCCTACAATTTGCAATTTATTAATTTATATTTATTTAAAATCATGGCACTTTTTTCATCTAGATGTCCTCAAGTGTTTGGTCCGTTAGAGGTGTGCCACTATGGCCATGAATATTCAATGAACCACTTTCTAAGAGGAATGTTTCATTCAAGACCAACCTATGGATCCATGAATATTCAATGAACCACTTTCTAAGCGCTAAAATGTCACAGGGTGTTTTTTCCGATCCGATTTCAATTCGAAGGCCAATCTATTTTATCTAATAAGTGAAAAAATAATGTATCCTCCTATTTTATATCAAAACATTAAGTACTATATTATTTTTTTAATGAAACGAAAAATTAAGGATCCATAGGGCTAATTATAATAAATAAAATCATAAGGTAAAGAATTAGCAACAAACATGGGTCTAATATTAGTCTTATTCCCACAACTATCACATAAAATTACTCATTTATGCAAGCATAGCTCCTACAAAAAAATAGATTACGCGAGCAAATCCATGTGATATGGTGATAAACACCATTCGTCCATCAAACGGTCCGAGAGAGAGCCATTGAGGAAGAGGAATGACAAAGGAAGAGTGACGTGCGTGTTTGAGGGAGCTAAGAGGAAAAATATCGTGTGATTATGAGAGTAAGAATAGAAATCAAGAGAAAAAAAAAAGGGTACTGGATCGAGAACCGGTTTCCAGGTGGGTAATCACTCGGAACTTGTTTCCGGACCAATTGAAAGTGGTTCCGAATTTTGGGAACCGGTTATTGGACCGGTTTTAATGGAAACAGGTTCCCGATCCTATTTTTCGAGTGGGCTGGTCAAGAAAACTGGTATACCCGGTCCACTTGCACACCCCTATGTATTGCTACATGATTGGAAATTTCTTAACTTAAGCAGTGTAGTTTCAAAAGGCTTCAATAGCATCTGGATCCGAACATTCCTGACAGTAAGAGCGTGCAAGTATTAGATTTTTTTTTTTTTGCTTTGTATTTCGCTTTGTTTTTTGTTGGAAAAAAAAAAAAAAAGGGGGGGCGGTATGGTGTTAAACCCTCCAATCATCCTTTCTCTCCAGTCCTTTCTCTCCAGTAAAGGGTCCATCATTATCCCCTTATCAAAAAGAAAGGCAGGGTCTTATCATCATCCTTCTAAACATACGGGGAGGTGGGGTCGGTCCTACAAATGGTAAATTCTATAATTGATGATGCGTTTTACATACACCTGTTGTTTCTGTATTGAATTTAACGTGTCTCCGAAAATCCTTCAATTGAACAAATGTAATCTATGATTGCAACATTTGTAGTGATTGGTTTTTACCAATCTTATGCACAAGTATGATTACCGGCGCTTACGAATGGGATTAAAAGATATAGAAATTTCATTTTATAAAACCAAAGTGGAAACTCCTAGGTGGCTGGCTGGATTCAGCCTTGTTGATTATGTTGTAAGTCTGATTTCGTAAAATTGTCTCTGTACTGTAGTAGACGTCTCTGGCACTGATATCCGCCATCAATCACTTGATATTTGTACTGTACGAGGCCAGTGGCATTGTGACACATGGCTTTTCATGGGAGGAGATGAGAAGAGTTGGTGGGATGATTCTGGAAAAGGCCCGGCAACTTCGGCGATGATAGATGCAACCCCCACCAGAGACTTGACTTTGTGCAGAGTGGATAGTCCCCAGGGCGATAAGGTTACTGATGAACGAAATCGCCTCAGAGTGGGTTCCCACAAGAGATGGCGAGATGATCAAAAAGGTGTCGGCTTTGTACTGTAGGTTCCGTTTTCACATGCTATTCTTTTCACTTCAAGCTTTCGCACATGCGTTAACAGCCTTAGATATCTTGAAAGCTCTCTAAAGGGGAGTGGTTAGATTGGGCAAGATTGGAGAAGGGGTTAGATGGAGAATCGGCTCGATTGTGTCGCTGTTGTTCGTATGATGGATGGAGGGTGGCCGAGCGAATCGTTCCAGTGCGAGTGAATTTTACTTGGAGAACCCCTAAGTACCTGGGATTTTGATTGTGATGTTTTGAGGCATTGCTGATGAACCTTAAAAAAATGGATGGTTCGAAGCCATTCTTCGATTTACTCAAATTTTTATGGGGTTAAGTTAGCACTTTGCAGTTTTCATCTTTAACCATTGTTTTTAAAACTCATGGTGCTTTGTGAGATGTTTTTTCCGTTGCTTTCAATCGGAATCCTGGGCAAGCTTTCCTGTTGGTGTTATGTTTTTGCCAGACATTCTTAACAGATATTTACAATCGATCAGATTTACTCGAAATTAGAAATGAATGGTTTGAATGATGGGCGATGATGTGCTTCTGCTTCGACACCTCTAACTTACGAGAAGAGGTCTCGTTTGAATCTTTTCGAGGAGTAAGCAAAAACCATCTGAGCCCTTTTCTTACCCTTGATTTTTTTCCCCGGGTTATTGATTGTCATTAGTTTTTGGGTTGAATTCATAGTTTGCAGTACTTGCTTAAGATGGCGCATGTTGAATATGTTTTTCTAATTCAGCAGTGATGATGCATATGCTTGTTCTACACCTCTCAAACTGAGAACATCTCATCTATGAGCTGTTCTTTGAGTAGACGAAGCCATGTCATCTGAGCATTCCCTTCAGGGTCCTATTAGCTGTCCCAGCCAGATAAAGAGAACTGGATCCATAGGATAAAACAAATTTGGTCGGTCGTGTCTCAGGAATCAGTGATTCCAAAGGCCAACCCCCTTCATTTTGTGATTTCCTGTTCTTCCAAACAGAGTTCAACGAGGATGAGGGTGAAGACGATTTGAGCGGCTTCTTCTGTGTCGTAATTTAAGACACTTGGGACAAAGCAATATTGGCAAGTCCTGGACAGCGGGAATCACTTGCTTGTATTTTTTCCCTCACAGTGAGCTCTGTTTATGAAGCATTTGTCCTTCTGTGAAGTTGCTGATTGTTTCTGCTATCTCTTCTGCAAATATCAGGTGCCACTTTCCTTCCAGGAAGGAGGGGAGGACAAAAGGTGACTTGGGACTTATCCCGTTACAGAGGGTCCAAGTGAAAGATGATCTTAATTTAAGATGCCTCAGTGGACTTGTAGGAACATTATGATGATTCACCCTTTCCCTATCCTCGTTATTAGAATCGTCGGAGCGCTTAAAGGATACGAAAACATGATAATACCACCTGAGAAGTCGATATTTTGTTAAATAGTTGAAATTAACAATTAGGAAAGTGTCATTACCTGTGGTCATTATGATAGACAATGAAACATTAAGGGAAGTGAACTATCATAAATATAAAAATGGTCTATCGTGGATGCGTGGTAGCATACATTTTGTACCTGGTTTTCAAAATAAGAAAGTGAAACGTAAAAAAAAAAAAAAAAAATTGTGTTGCTAATCAATCAGGAATCACCAAATGGTAGGGGTGATAAGTTTTTGATCCAGTCTCATGAAGTTCGGTATTTATTTTTTCACTATTTGATGCCTTCTATTACCAAGAAAGTTAGGAAAAAAAACTAGTCACTTTTACATTATTTGAATAAATTAAAAATTATATATATATATAATTGATCTTATTTGATTCTCTTTTAGAATTGAAAATTAGACCAACACTTACGGATCCAGACTCAATTGGCTAATTCAATTCGGTCCAAGCAATTTTCAATTCAAGCAATCCGACTTACACATCTCTACTAAAAGGAAGAACTTCAAATAACAAAAATATTTCAAATGTATTTAAATGGGTATATAAGGCCATGCAAGTGAAATATCGATTCTCAAATGAGAAATTCCTTTTATTTGACTCCATCATGCGTATATGACGTAATCAGTCTTGATAGCTTGCGTTTTCCTTACCATTGATGACATTTTACGCTAGGGAAAAGTATTAAAGAAATCCTAAACATTTTATATTTGTGTTAATTTAATTTTAAACATTTTATTGATGCTAATGCAAATCTAAACCTTTTTACTTTGTGCTAATCTAGTTATTTCTAGCTAATTTTGACTGGATTTTGCTAATTAGGCGGTGGTCGACTAACATAAGCATAATTGATGCTGATGTTGACAAATTTTAATTATATTTTCATATTTTAAAAGTTATTTTATTTTATTCCTTCCTCCTTCTCCCTCCTCCAACTGATTGTCAGACCTCAGCAACCTGGCCAAAGGCTATGGTCGGTGAGGTCAAGGCTCAAGCCCTCGCCAAAGGGCACGAGGGTTGCCTCACCCATGACCGGCGAGGCTTGACCCTTGTGGGCCTAGCATAAGGCTGCCTTTGTGGCCTAGGTGGCCTTTGGTGAGGCTTGCCAGTCATCACCTTTAGCTGGTTGTTGAGGTCCGACAACCGGCTAAAGGAATAAGGAGGAGGAAGAAAAAGAAAAAAATGAAAATTTTTAAAAATATTAAAATATCATTAAAAAATTTGTTCACATTAACTAGTTGGTGCCTAGTTAGCAAAATTTGGTCAAAAGTAATTGGAAATTATTGAATTGGCACAAAATAAAAGAGTTTATGACTAAATTGGCATTAATAAAAAGTTTATGGCTAAATTGGCACTAATACAAAAGATTTATGACTTTTTTTGACACTTTTCCCCTTTACATGAGTAAATAAGGTATTATAGGAATATCCATAAGTGCACTAAAAATATCGACTTGAAAAATATTAAGGCATCTTAATATATTTTTATTGTAAAACTCCATAGATTAAATTAATTTTAATTAATCCAAAATGAATAAAGTTTCAATGGCATTTTAAAAAGAAAATTCTCATTTTAAGCTTTGATTTAATTAAATTTATCCTGCTCAAGTTTCACATTGGGTATACTCATATGCAGAAAAGTTCAAAAAAAACTATGCTAAAATAAATTATGTCAAAACCTTTATAGATTCTACCAAACAAATAAATTATATAGTTGCTTGATAATGTAGAATTGAACAAAGTTTAAAAAAAATATATATATCTTCAACAAGTTTGATCTCCACCAAAAAAAAAAAAAAGGTACCTTTCATAGACATGGGATACCTAGAATAAACAAAAATTGGACATGTAGTATTAAAAAAACTAATAAAAAAAAGGGCAAGCAAATAAATTTGGAATTACTGCTTCAAATTGCAATTGAATAATTGAGAAATTGAATGAATCTAGGCACAAAAGAAGTGAAATAATTTCGCCCATATATTATTTTTAAGATAGAAAAAAATAAATGTATTTGATATTATTTATCACGTGAACACATAAATAAAAAAATGTTAAAATCAAATCTGAAAAAATAGTTATAAAATCAAATTCCGAATCAACTTTGAGTGAAAATAGTGGATCTATCTATCTATCATACCTCTCATTTTAAATAAACACAATTACGCATCTCTATTTACTTTATTATCCGGGATTTAAGGTTTAGATTTACTTATTCAAAATGATTTCGCAGGTCATGGAAAAATAAACTCATTTATTCTCAAATATATAATGCAAAATAAAGCAGGAAAAAGTCCACATGGGCCTGAACTGGACCCATTTCTTCATACCCAACAAAGCCACCCCCAAGAACCGACCCGACCCGACCCGACGTCTACACAAGTCTGCAAAATCGTTCCTCTCGGTCACCTTTCTCAGCTCCGGCGAGTTCAATCCGATGACGACTTCCCTCAAGAACAGCGACGACCCATCCACTTCTCCGTCGTCGTAAGCCACGAACGATTCTTCTCGCCCTCGATCTCTCGAGGGTTGAGCTCTTGTTCTTGCGGAGATTAACGACAGAGGAGCAAAGGCTGAACCTTTCTTTCGATTTGATTTTGGCAGACCCAAGAACGTGTTGAAGGAGGACGACGGTGGACGGCGACGGTTTTTGCTCGAGCTCGAATTCGTGCAGTGTCTGGCTAACCCCACCTATATTCACTGTACGTAATGGTGCCTTCGGCTACTTTCCTTCAAGGCTCGAATTTTTTCAGTTCTCCATATAGCTGTTTGGTTATTGTGCAATCTGAGATTTGGCGGCCGAATTACGCTTTGACTAGGGTTTTTGGAAATCGCAGATTTGGCGCAGAACCGATACTTTGAAGACGAGGCTTTTATTGGTTACTTGAAGTATCTTCAGTACTGGCAACGCCCCGAGTACCTCAAGTTTATAATGTGAGCTTTTGAGAGAGAGAGAGAGGCTATTTGCTAGTTTCATGGACTGTGTTAGCGAATTGATTGTTGATGATTCTCAGGTACCCGCATTGCTTATTTTTCCTGGAACTTCTCCAGAATGCAAACTTCCGCAATGCGATGGCACACCCCAGCAACAAGGTTTGTAATACTCCTCATTCGGCGACTGCTTTTGTGTATTTTTGCTGTTATAACTCTCCATCGACAGTTCCATTTGAACTAAGAGGACAAGCATTTATTTATGCATAATTCTGTATATTTGTAATATTAAACCTATATCAGTGGCAATGCAAACCACTGCAATGCTCCGTGAGGAAAAAAGGAAAACTAAAGATCTCAATTGCATCTGCTATATGCTGCATAAAATTGGTTTACTTTCACTGTCATTTTCTAATCCTATAGGTCATGTACTTATCGGGCGAATTAATAGCTGTAAAAGGAGGTGGGTATGAAAAATTTTCCTTGTCTGATGGTGTTCTGACTTATTCTGGCTCATTTAATGTACTTAGGAATTGGCGCATCGGCAGCAATTCTTTTTCTGGAAGAACTATAGAAATAACCGTTTGAAGCACATAATGCCTAGGCCTCTTCCGGAACCTCCAGCTGTAACCCCAACTCCAGCTCCACCACAGGCACCTACACCTCCCATGTCGGCCACAATTGCAGCTACTGCTCCTCCCCCTCCAGCCCTTTCTCCCATGCAGTATGGAGTTCTGCCTGGATCATCTCTTGCCAAAAATGACATGAGGAATGCTGCTGTTGATCGGAGGAAGAGAAAGTATGCACCCGTGCTTCTCGGCCTCTAGCTTAGCAGTTTATGCATTTTTCCCCACTTGAATCTTCAAACAATGAATGCTTTCAATGCTGATGTGTGTGGTATCGTATATGCAGGAAGGAAGCTTAAACTTGAATACATTTTAGGAGAAGGGTAGGCGCTCATTGAGGTAAATCACATCAGAGTGTTCATTGTTACCTTTTGGAGTTTAATTAAACAGTGACCATCAAATTTACGTCACCTTGCTGAGATTTAAGCTTGACTCTAGAACTTCCCAGTGTAGTGCTCGCTAGGCTTTTTGTTCAGTGCACTGCTTCTTAAAATATACTGAAATTGCATCTTCTCAACAGTTACACTCCTTTTGTTGAGTTGAAATTACAACCTGAAACTGTTGGATGGGTGTATGTTTTGTGTGTAATCTTTTTGGTCAAGAATCTGAAGGAAGACGTATTTGTCCTTTATCTGCTCACTCCTATGATTTAGCATGATATGGGTGTTAGTTGCAACAACAGGTGTTACTCTGCCCATTCCATAGGTTTTGGTTAACCATCATCAAGTAGAGTAACTACGGGGAATTGAATTGTTTTCGGTAGTTCTATAATGCTCACTCAATTGCGAGTTTTCTTTGTTCGGCGGTTGATTAATTCATATTGATTTAACATCATGGCACTTTTCAGCTTGATGTCCTCAAGTGTCTGGCCTACCAAAGATATGTGCCGCTATGGCCTTGAATATTTAACGGACCACTTTCTAAGAGCCGATGATGTCACTTTTATTCAAGGCCAACCTAGTGTGTTGCTACATGACTGGAAATTTGTTAACTTAAGCAGTATAGTTTCGAAAAGCTTTAATAGCATCTGGATCCCAGCATTCCTGACTGTTAGAGCATGCAAGTATTGGATTTTTTTATTTTCTTTTCATTTTGTATTTCTCTTTGTTTTTTTGTTAAAAGAAAGGACAAAGGGGCAGCCCGGGGGGGGGGGGGGAGTGTTTTTTGGAGGATATGACAAGAGATAGTGAGATGGCATAAGCTGATCTGATTTGTACCCCACTTAGTGTGAGGCTTAGCAGCTGCAGTTTTGGGGTCAAAAGGCCCCCTTTTTCCCCCCGTAGTGTTGCCATATCACAAAAGAAAGCTGCAAATATATATTACATTTTTGTCAAATTTTATTGCTATTTTTATTATCTTAGTTTCAATGATAAAAGATATAAACATTGGCATCAGAATGGATAGCTCCAAGATATTGTAGAAGTCACGATACAGACGAAGTCAAAATATACCACCTTTAAAAAGTAATCCTGCCACCCTTAGATCATGGAGGTGGCTAATCTTACTCTTTCCATCGGGGCTGCTATATAGAATTTGAGGAGTTTACTTTCCTGAAATCATGGCTAATCATAAAAGAATTTTCCCTATGTTTTGAATGATTTAAATCCTTGACATGCCATTAGACCTTTACTTTTCCCATTGCTCTGGTTATTTATCATTGGAAAATTTGACGGAATGAACCATTTTTTGGCTATGTAAATTACTACCGTGCAGTCTGGTTGATGATGCAGATTCCTTTCTATGTGCGCACAGAAGTCCTAGCTGGGTACTGTGTTCGATGGTTTTACCGCCTTAGGACTTAGATGGAATCTGCTCCTGCCTCCATAATTACCTGTACAAAGTAGTATTTTCATGATTTTTGTGGGTCATGTTAGAAATCTCTCTGATACTTGAATGGGCTACCGTACTGTGTCTCCACATGCTCTGTCTGCACTCCAAAGAGAGTTTCTGAACTGATTTTTCTAGGATAATCTTTCTCCAAATTTCTGTGCAGTCCAAAATTCTGGTTCCTACCCCTGTTTCTTGCTTCATATTTGTCATATTAAGGACATTAGGTAGTGTTTTGCTTGACTTATTTTTCAGGCTGTCCCTGGGATTAGACTTTTTGCTTTGTCTGTCAAAGGTGATTATGGGAATGTTGAGTGGAGCAGATCGTGACGATGCACATTCTGCAGTGAGGCTGATACTGTTGATAAGCAGCATTGTGGTCTTGCATTGAAGAGGCGGTAGCATTTTAATTGCTCAGATCGTGATTTGAACTACTGGAGATGGCAGTGCTTGCTTGGCGGCACCCCTTAGCTGAGAATTTTACTTTGTTTCTCTGAGAGGAAATACATGAGATGTAATCAAATTGTTGGCCGAACTTTGGTACGGACGTGCTCTTTGTAAGCCATTCATCTCACGTTTGATGAAATGAATCCGTTTAAACAGATCAACCACAAATGCCCAGTTGATATTTACAGGATTGATATTCATTTGATGGGCGCTTACATCCTACTTGCGTACAATTCGGTGAATGCATTTTCTGAAAATGTCGAGAATGTAAGTAAGATTGGCACGAAGCTTCCCTCTGCGTCTTGAATCAGCAAAGCGGAGCTGGCTTCCTTTTGTTTACAATTTCTCGCTTCCCTCTGCGCCTTAAATCAGCAAAGCGGGGCTGGCTTCCTTTTGTTTACGATATCTTGTATTCGACGAGAAAAGAGCATCTCGACCAAAAGTCAAATCAAAAAACAAAGCAGTCGAAGGCATTGACGTTAGTGGATAGGATCAAAGCGTAGATGATAACGTAGAAGAGCATCCCCAACTAAGCACAAATCACGTGGCCGGTGTTGCAGATGCGTCTCCACTTCTCTAGACACGTTGAAATGCAGATGCACACGTTTTTGTTCTCTTTTATTTAATGAAGCGGGCAGCTGTTGTGAATTATGCACATTTTCATGGTCCGTTCGACTCCCACGAGTTTCGTGCGAATATACTTTTAGACTAATGCCTAATGCCTAATGCTTAATGCCACATTAGAATGAGCTCATTCTGGAAACAAAGTCCAATCCTGGAGATTTCAGATAAGAACATCGAGAATGACCTGGCAATGTAGCGAGGCTGCCACCTCGTTTTTTAGTTAAAAATGACCTCATTTAAGTCAAAACTCAGAACGGAGGGAGCCAGTAAAGCCCCCCACTTTTGACACAATCGGGGGTCCACGTCAAGCTGACATCACACGGACGCGGCGACAGGGAAGATTATAGGGGGACTGCCTTTTCCGCCCTCGATTCCCCGCGTAAGCCGCACAGCATACTATGAGGATAGTGATCCGACGTGGCGTCTGCTGTCCGAATATAAAATCAATTAATGCAGTAACGACTGCATTGGATAACAGAGAGAACCTCCCCCGGGTGTCAACGGTCCTGATTTTCTCCAGACAGGTAGGATGACCCCAATCTCTCCACGCATCTCGTGTCCTCCGTCTCTGCCCCTTTTCCGAGAAACCTACCGAAAAAAGGGAGGGAGGAGAGGGCACTTTTCCTCCTTTTTCTTCTCTCTCTGTCTTAACCTCTGTCTTATTACATAATTAGCCCCACCATCTAAAGTTACATAACCACCCTTCGAGTCCTTTCGGAACCATAAACCCAAATTAAGTCTCATTGAATGATTTACCAAAAGTAAGTTGTGTCTTAGTGCATACAGCTTATTTCGGACCATAACCCAAATCCAGAGAATATTATTAGAGCTTTCCCTCTATGGCTCTTAACCTTCCCATTGAGCACAACTTCCATATTCAGCAGCGTGCGGACCCAATTTGCTGGCCGGGCTTTCGTGCCCCTTTTGAGCCGTCGTTTAGTGAGAACCATTCCAAAGGAAGCATGTAACTAAACACTATCAGCTATAACCGCTTCCCGGCAATTCGAGCTCCTTGCAAGCCCCATCCTGGGATACATTGTGATAATACGATATTAGAACCTTAGGATTGAGTTAAAATGCGTGAAAAAAAAAGGACTATAAAGTGGAACCAAAACGAATTATCATGAAAGCCAAATAGTGTTGTCGATTAAGCAAAAAACTGATGAAAGCCGCGGGTGGTTTGGGGATATTACTAAACCTCTGAAGGAGCAGGGGCAATCCCGTAAATCCGAGGGCTGAGAAAAGTGGCTCTTCTTTATTGATCGCATTGGTTGCTTGCCCCTAAATGAGGAAGGTTATCTAATGGTAATTGGCTTTCCCAATTCCAAGCTTCTCTCTCCTGCTCCTTCCCCTGTCGCTACCGTCCCCATTCACCTACTCTCCGGTTCCCTATATAAACCGTCTTGCCCGCTCCACTTTTCTCTCGCCCAAAAACCCAGTTGCATTCTCTTATAATCTTGAGATTTCCTTGCCTTCCCATCTGTTTGGGTCTTTTCCTCCGTCATCTGCGCCCTCTTCCTCTTTTTCTTTGACTTGCATCGACCATGAACGCCCTCGCCGCGACGAACCGCAACTTCCGCCACGCGGCCCGCATTCTCGGGCTCGATTCTAAGCTCGAGCGAAGTCTCTTGATCCCGTTCAGGGAGATCAAGGTTGGTCCTTTTTCTTCTGCCTTTCTTTCTTTCTTTCTTTCTTTCCTTTTTTTTCTTTTTGCCCAGTTCACGGGGTTCTCGTGTGTTCTTGAGAACGTGACTTTACGTGGCGGTGCGTCCGGTTGTGACCAGGTGGAGTGCACGATTCCCAAGGACGACGGGAGTCTGGTGTCGTACGTCGGGTTCAGGGTGCAACACGACAATGCGCGCGGTCCCATGAAGGGCGGGATCAGATATCATCCTGAGGTACCGCCCCAATATAGAGTCTCTCTGCTTTTCCGTTGACCTTTGACTTTCTCGTTCCCTCTCGCTCAGGTTGAGCTCGATGATTGTTTGTCTCGTTGCTGGCGTTTCTTGTTCGCCTTTTCTTTGGAAAGCTAGTTTCTAGTATTAAAACAGGGAGTGCAACAGAAGGTGCTGCTTGCAGCTCTTTTTCCAAATGGAAAGCCCAATCGAATATGTTCTCGTCGTTGAAGTTTTCGGGTCGTTTGATTTGTGGCAATTAGGCATCGTCATGATGGGTTCTCCGGGTAATCATTGAAATGTGGCCTAACCCGAACCTAAGTATTCAAGTCTCTAATCAATAAAGAGAGGGTTAATTGAGGATGGTACTCAATAAGCTGTGAAGAGGAAGAACAGCTGCATACAAGAATGATCAAGCATCATCGAGAATTTAAATACTCTGTCTCTGTTTTAAAGAGAAGGCCTTACTTTGAATTCAAAGAATATGTTCCTCTATGCGTCTCTTTTTTCCTGTGGCTTCCTATGGATTTTTATCTTATTTTGAAGAAAACATCATAGCTTCTGATTACTTGTTTCTTCTTGCTATACCGGCTTACTTGATTTGCATACAGTCTGAATTGTACAATGTAGTTTGCATTCTGTTTCTAAATGCCCCACGTATTTGGGTAACTTTTTGGATGCCCATCGCCCATCTTAATTAAATTTATTACTTAATTGGGAAAACCTCAGAAGTTAATATAATGTTAAGCATAGAGATTTCTACAACTACCCTCATGGTTTACTTTACGAATGCGCTCTGCAGTTGCTAGTTTACTTGTGCTGGATGCGAGCATCTCCAGCATGTTGAGTTGTGCTATGCCAATTCTTATCAGGTTTGAAACCTGTTGTTGACGTTTGCTTGATATTCTTTGAAAGGTTGACCCGGATGAAGTAAATGCCCTGGCCCAGTTGATGACCTGGAAGACAGCTGTAGCAGATATTCCATATGGAGGTGCAAAGGGTGGGATTGGATGCAGTCCTAGGGATTTAAGTAAGAGTGAGTTGGAACGCCTAACCCGTGTATTCACTCAGAAGATTCATGACCTCATTGGAATTCATACTGATGTTCCCGCTCCTGACATGGGAACGAATGCTCAGGTTTGGTTCCTTCTTCATGCATCATAACTGGCTATGTTATTATACCGTCTTTGATTTGGTTTGTTTAAGGTAATGACATATGAAAACGTGCAGACTATGGCATGGATTTTGGACGAGTACTCAAAATTTCACGGTCACTCACCAGCTGTCGTGACAGGAAAACCAATTGTAAGAATCGGAAACTGATGGAAATTATTGTCAATTAATACAAGATCGATTATTTCGTGATGAGGAAGAACTTTATGGCAGAACTCTTTCTCATCCATCCGAGTTTGATTCTCAGGATCTTGGTGGATCACTAGGCCGGGAAGCTGCTACTGGCCGCGGCGTTGTTTTTGCTACAGAAGCTTTGCTTGCTGAGCATGGGAAGTCCATGAAAAATTTGACATTTGTTATTCAGGTGACCAGTCATTACTCATTTACTTCCTTGCATGTATTTAAAATATCCTTGGTCTCTACTTTCAGATATTGATGTCTCTGTTGCACAATACTTTTCTAGGGATTTGGAAATGTGGGGTCTTGGGCAGCAAAGTTGATTCATGAGAGAGGTGGTAAGGTTATAGCAGTCAGTGACATCACCGGTGCCATTAGAAATCCGAATGGTATCGATATTCCTGAATTACTCCGGCACAAAGAAAACACTGGCAGTCTGAAAGATTTCCATGGTGGAGACTCCATGAATCCTGATGAACTGCTTGTACATGAATGTGATGTTCTCATCCCTTGTGCTTTAGGGGGAGTTCTGAACAGGTGTGCTACTTCTCTTTGTTAAATTTTTTTGCACTTTACAATGATTTTCCAAATTAAAAAGGTTTGTCAGATGCTGTTGATATGGTTATTTGTTAAGTACAGGGAGTGTCTGGACAAACTCTGACCTGTTTCCTTGTGAATTAATTCAATTTGTAGGGATAATGCAGCAGATGTGAAGGCCAAGTTCATAATTGAGGCGGCCAACCATCCTACTGATCCAGAAGCGGATGAGGTAAAAATTAGTTTGTCCTTCACCTTAAGATTTCGTTGTGAAAAATGTCTAAAGCGTTTGATTGTATTGCAACTTATCAATGCAGATATTATCAAAGAAAGGAGTCATAATTCTCCCTGATATATACGCAAATGCTGGGGGAGTGACTGTTAGCTATTTTGAGTGGGTTCAGGTAAAGCATAATTCTGGATCATATTCATCTTTAATGTTCCAACCTCCCTAGCTAAGTAGTTAGATCTCCTCTGCAACCTAAAATAAGATTGGCAAGTATTTTGTCGATCATTTCTCATATAAAATGATGGCAACAGAATAAGGGTGCTGCTCGCCGCATCCAATTTGCTCGCCGCATCCAATTTATTCCAAATTTGTGCGCATTTCTTGCGCTGGCAATTAGGTCATGGGAGGTGCTGTTTTAAATTTCTTTCCTCATTTGAATCGGGATGGATGCTAACCATTTAATAATTGTCTTAGTCTGCCAAGAGACTTCACTGAAAACATTCACAATATCACTGACTGCATGCTTGAACACAGTCTTTTAAGTTTTTAAGAAATCCGATCACTTAACTAGCTTAATTTTCTTTGCAGAACATCCAAGGTTTCATGTGGGATGAAGACAAGGTGAACAGCGAGCTCCAGAGGTACATGACTAAAGCTTTCCACAACATCAAGAGCATGTGCCAGGTTCATGACTGCAACTTGCGGATGGGTGCCTTCACGCTCGGGGTGAACAGGGTTGCACGAGCCACCCTTTTAAGGGGTTGGGAAGCATAGTTTTCTTCCTTGTTTGTTCGCATCTCTGTTCTCTGGTAACATGTTGTGGAGATATCCCAACCATGGAAGCATCTGGAAATGACAGTTGACGGAGTCTATTTCTCCGCCCAAGAATAGCCATTTTTTTCTCTATTTTCATTTTACTTTTTTTTTTTATCCCCATAAGAACCATTTGTATTCACTGGCGGGAATCACCCCATTGGATGCGTGCAACATTTTGTTCGAGAAATAAGAAGAGTTTGAGCATGAGGCACCATTTTTATTCAGACAAAAAGCCATTTATGCACATCAGTTTGCTTGCCAAGTTTGAAGATCCATGAGTCAGCATTCCTGCAGATGGCGATCGTACTGCTGGAGCTATGATGAGACGTGCTGCTTTTAAAATCAGTGGACCGTCATATCCCTAAAGATGCCAAATGCTATCAAACTCCTTTATAATGTCTTGGCTATTGATTATGATGCTATCTAATAATCAATATGTTGAAATATAATATGCGGAAACGACAGGATCTTATAATTTATGTTAACGCACAAACTCTAAAGAATCTTGGAATATTGATACCTACATTCACAGGAGAGCCAATCCACTATAATAAGATAATCAGAGCTCACATGCTTGAGTGTTTCCCACACTTAGATTTAAGCTCAAACTCAAAATATTTATAAATAAACAACTCATTTGAACATAAATTCATTGAACAAAATTACTATGTGTTCAAACTCAAAAGAAAACGCTCTACGTAGTACGTACGCCAAAAACAAGAACTCCAGTGTCTAATTTTCTTTCACTTACGTACTGCTTCGCATTCTCCTTTTCTTGATTGCATGGGTGGCTCCTCTCTCAAGCGGCGCTGTCGGACGTGGACGTGCTACTCCTTCTACTTTTTAGGGCTTCACGTCACTTTGTCCAACTAAAAGTAAAGAAAACCTTAAATATATCTTTATTTTTTTGTTTCATCTTTTGTCTTGTAGTAGAGTTGGCAAAATAGGTCATAAACCCATATTATGACCTATTTTCAATTAAATGGGTCTTATATGGGTCAAGTAAAAGTTAAATATAGGTTATTAGGAAACCTCCTTTAAACCCATGACCTTTCCTCTTTAACTTTATAAAAATGTATTTTTTTATTATAAAAAATTGAAATAATAAGTATTTTTCATATTTTAATTTTCTTTTTTCTTTCTTTTTCTTCCTTCCTAAGCTGGCGGCCAGTAGGGCGACAAGTCGAGCGAGGCTCGAGCTCACTAGCACGCGAGCTCGAGGTCGCTAACAACTAGCAAGGCTCGAGCCTCGTCGGATGTAGCGAGACTCAAGCTCATTGGCGTCAGGCAGGACCTCGGCCTCACCAGATCGACGAGATCAAGCCTCACCTGACATCGGCAAAGCCTCGGCCTTGGCGAATCTGGCGAGACTCAAGCTCACCGGCGTCGGATGGGGCCTCGGCCTCTGCAAATCAATTAGATTGAGCCTCGCCCAATGCTGCCAAAGCTCCAACCTCGCTAGATCTAGCGAGGCTCAAGCCTCGCCAACAACTGGCGAGCCTCGAGCTCGCCGGCATCGAGCGTGACCTCGGCTTCACCGGATCGGCGAGATCGAGCTCGCCTGACGCCGAGCGAGCTTGATCTCACCGTGGCCGATCGTTGACCGTCGTTGATCGAAGAAGAAGAAGAAGAAGAAAAAAAAAAGGGAAAAAATAATTATTAAATATTAAAGATTATTTTTTTAAAATAAAAATAATCAAAAATTATATTTAATTTTAAAAAAACTCGATTTTCTTTAACAAATATTTTAAAAAGAATTATAAAAACTTTCCATAAATATGTATTGCATACAAATTTTTTAACAATACTTTTTTTTTATAAAAAATCATAAAAATGAGTTTTTTTTACATTTAGTTTAAAAAATTTCACGTTACAGTTTTTAGTTATTTAATGGTATATTCACTTTAAATAAGAGCAGCATGTGCATAGTCTAATTCTTTCTAAATATTTCAATTTATAGGTTTTTTTAACTTTTTTATTTTATTTACTATTTTTAATTTAATTTGAAGTTTTAATCAAATTAGCATATAGTAGAGGTGGGTTTTCCTAGAATATTAATAGGTTTTAGCAATGTAGGTCAAGTCAGGTATGGGTTGAGTATGAGTCACTTGATTTACACTATGTGAATATAGGTCAAAACGGGTTAAATGGATTAAATATGGGTCGATCCATTTTCGACCCAACCCGACTCACCCATTTGATGCGTCTATCTTGTAGTGACAAAACATATCCTCCTTGTTTTGTTGCTTATTTTGCACATCTAAAAGAAAGTCCAATAAGAAGAAAGATCTACCGTTTGCTTTGCTAAGCAGTATGCCTGGGATAAAAAAGACAGGTGGCATAGGTATCCCTACCAATAGGACTGGACACCCTATCTCGTCCTTAACTCATTGCGACACTGTGAGATCCTATGGTCATGACTTAGTCCGAAGGGCTATAGGGCTTTTGGGCATTATTAAGAAATGTGATTCTCCACCTATTTTCATTCTGTCTTTACTCCCCTTTTGATTTGTAATCCACCTGGGAAAATTTATCCTCAATAAAATTCGATTGAACAAATCTTTATCCGAATTCAAACTCGAGACACTAATTTAACACAATATGTGGAATATTTCTCTCATCCAAATCAAACTATTATTTCAAGTAATGGTCATAGAGTGAAGCATCAGCTGATAATGTGTCTCAACTGTGGCAGCCCGGGACAATGCCTAACAAACCTGGGATAAGAAGGTTAAAGAAAAAGAGAAGAAAAGAATTAAAGAGGAGGCAGGGGAGATCAGGATTGTCTAGCTTTGCCCATGACTTTACTGACACAGGCAGCGGTTGGAAGATAATTTTATTTATTTCCAGCATGGGCCTCAATTACATGCTTCCTAGGGGTCACATGACCCTGTGAAGTGGGAAAAGAGAGTTAACAAAACAAGACACAAAAACGAAGGAACAACCATCTTAGCTCCTGATAGCCATGGCTTCCATTGCCATATCTGCATCACTGCACAGAGCTTGTAGTTTGAATCATGTCCCAAGGAGAGAGCAACTTAGGCGCATGGTCGGGACGAAGCAAGCAACCAAAGTGGTAACCGGGGACGTGGAAGGTGCACCGAAAGGGCTCAAGCTCAATATTGCTGATCGTAAGGATAATGCAGCTTCAGGAGAAGATAGATTCAAGGTTGCTGAAGATAAATCAGAGGAGGGTCAATCTTTAGAATCCTCCGCTATCAAATTCAAGGACGAGCGATGGAAGAATGGTACCTGGGATCTGAACATGTTTGTCAAGGACGGAAAGATGGACTGGGACGGGGTCATAGTCGCCGGTGAGAGATAATTGAATCCACTTTACTTTTTCCTTTGGTCAGAATGCTAATTAACAAAGTGATGAGCTCCTCAAGATTGGGCTTACTCGTTAGAAAAGCAGCCCTCGTTAAGCTATTGTTGAATTTCCTGCATAATTGGATAGTCGTGTTTCACTTTACAGAAGCAAGAAGGAGGAGGTTTCTTGAAGTGTGCCCAGAAGCCGCGACAAATGAAGATCCCGTGGTGTTCAGGAGCTCCATAATACCATGGTGGGCATGGATCCGCCGGTCTCATCTCCCTGAAGCCGAGCTTTTGAATGGTCCGGATAACGACCTCTTTCGACAAACGTTCAATTGCGATTCTCTCCCGAGTTCATACAGGCTCTCTCATGCTTGCGAATTATCCGACTCTACGCAGGTCGAGCTGCGATGCTCGGGTTTTTCATGGCATACGCGGTGGACGCCTTGACGGGGATGGGCGTAGTGGGCCAGACAGGGAATGTCCTGTGCAAGGCAGGGCTGTTAGCGACTGTGGTCGCGGTGCTCTTCTTCAGGCGAAACCAAGACATCGAAACGTTGAGGACGCTCGTGGACGAGGCCACTTTCTACGACAAGCAATGGCGAGCTTCGTGGCGAGATCAAGCTGGAAGCACGAGCGCTTCGGATTCCTCAGCAGAGAAGATGTGAACGGCAGTGTTGGCAGATGTTCGGACTCTAATGTTTGGGACCTCTTCGGGTTTGTAACCAAAACAAGTTTTTTTTTTTTTTTTTTTAAAGCCATCTTTTGAAGAATCATGCCCCCGGTCGCTCCCTATGCATAGCGCACAATTAGTGTAATCAAATCAAACAGACATTTGATGGCTCATGCTGATTTCACTGATCCAGCATTCACCCATTATTTGAACGACGTTTCTCCTTTTAATATGAAGAATCCTATAGACATTATCAGTCGCATGCCAAGTGACTTCATTAGATAAAATCAGCGTCCATGAATCCACGGAAGCATCCAATAAGAATACGTCGGCTTCGCATGGTGCACAATCTTATCTTCGCGTCAGGGGCTCGAGTTTCGATGCGATGAGATGATGGTGCTCCCTTTGCCATTCCCGGTCTTACCCTCGTCTCTAAGCAAAACCAACCCCGCCAGTCATTTTACAAAGCAATTTTTTAAAGCCACCAGAAAACTTCAAAAGGGCGTGAGCAAATAGGACATTCGATTCATCGCCCCCTCTCTATTTCTCTCTCTTTCCCTCTTTCTGTGTGGGCGTGATAAAAGCAATGACCGCATCCGGCGGGGTCGACTCGTTGCCGTCGCGATCCGCAGATGCCAAAGCCTTCTCGCCCGTCCGCTGCTAGGAGACCCCAATGCAACCCCCCGTCCCCACCCCTCCCCCTCCCGGCGACAGCTCCGGCGACGCCGAGCGCCGCCTGAGGGAGGCCGAGGAGCGCCTCCGCGATGCCATCGCGGAGCTCCAGCGCCGCCAGCGCACGGCCGCCGCTTGCGGAGGCGGCGGCTGCGGCGGCGGCGGCCTCCCCCCGCACCCACCCTGCCACCATTCGCCCGATGAGTCCTGCGTCGCCAACGCGATCGGCAACCTCTGCCAGAGCTTCCTCCTCTCCTACGGCGTTAGGGTTGGGATCGGCATCCTGCTCCGCGCTTTCAAGCTCGCCAAGCGGCAGTCTTATTCCTCGCTCCTCGATCTCAAGGTTACGATCCGATTCATCTTCTCGGCCTGCCTAGCACATAGTTTCCCGTGGCTTTAGGAATTCAGTTCCAGCTCAATTTTGACAGGAGAATGGTTGTTCGGATTATTAATACTCGATCGAGTGTTTTATATTCGTTTTGATCGAGAGTTCTCGATGATTATATTCACGAATGTACTTCTAGTAGAGCTACTGGTTTTAGATCCGAAGGATAGCGCCATGCAAACACGTACAACTACCTAGTTCGCCGAGACGATGGCTACTATCTTTTGCTCATCGAAACAGGAAGAAGCCTCCAATTCTTATTTATGCATCCAATAGTGGTGCAGTTTGTTGTCATAACATCATCGTGCTAATAGTAGTGGAATTAATTACGTTTATGGATGTGGGCCATTGCTCTTCTTTGGGGCCCCAATTTCTTTAAATTTGGTGCTTGAGTTTACAGAACCTTGTCCTCTGAGGGACAAGAACGTGGCGGACTGAACAGCTCAGAAAAATCCAACTTGAGAATTCACATGTTATATATGATCCACTGGCTAAATCAAGGTCCTTTTTAGGTACATATATTTCCTTTGGACTACACCAAGTGATTTCGAAAACATTGACCTCAGCAGTATCAGCATTTTGGATATTCCCATTAGGGAATACTAGACAACTTGGTGATACATAAACAGTCCGGACCCCATGTGCTTACTTCAGATTGAAGTACCTTCCACAGTGGCAAATTTATTTAGGTCTTTTGTTGCAAAACTTTGAGTCTGCACTGATATTGCTTTTTTGACGGCATGATCAAGACTAATATGCGTAAATCTTGACATGAGAAGTTTGACATTGTTGCTTGTTATCATCATCTGCTAGCTTAACTTCTCGGTTATTTTTATGCCACACTGCCACCTGACTGAAACTCTTCTTTCTTTATCCAGTCTCTAGGAGAGTCTCCTCCCCTTCCCTTATCTACTATGCATGCTAGTTTTGTCTCTTTGACATATCCAGGTGATGGTGCCAATATTTTTTACGTACATACAGACTCACTGTCGATTTATGTATTTTGTTGGCAGCAACTTGTTTCTGAGAAAGATCTGATAGTAAGAGAAGAAGCATGTCGAGTTGGTCTGCTTTTTGGTGGGTTTACTGGTTCTTATCACGCCCTTCGGTGTTTGTTTAGAAAGTTGAGAAGGAAAGAGACACCGTTGAACGTGTAAGTTTGCAATTCATGTACTCTGTTTCTTGAAGGGTTTGAAGCCATTTAGGCACAATAGAGCCAGTTCCTTATTTGTGACATCATTTGAGGGGATGATGGAACAGATTTTTATCAGGTTCAATTGCGGGTTTGTCTATCTTAGCATTGGATGATTCAAACCGCAGGCGTACACTTGCTCTCTATCTTCTGGCCAGGGTAGCTCAAGTACGTAAAAGATTAGTACACATTCTATTCCTTAGCGTTCTTTTAGTGTTAGCAGTTCATTCTTTTGTCTTTTACATTTAATGGAAAATCTAATGTTTAAATTCTTCATCAGTCTGCTTATAATTCTGCAAAGTCAAAGAACAAGTTCCATTTCTGGGGAAGCCACTGGAGACACGGAGATTCTTTGCTTTTCGCCCTAGCATGCGCCCAGGTAAAAATATGTCGAGTTTTTCATCATATTGTTACTTGAACCATGATGAAATGAATGTGGTAATGTAGTCTGTTATAATTTTCCTGTCATCTTCATTGAAGATTGATGCTGTTGAAATTAGATGATTATATTGATTTAATTTGATTAATACGCAAAACTATGCAACTTGAGGTGTAATCAGGAAGTATGTAAGCTTCCTGAATTTTTGTCTGATCCATGAAATATGCAGTGTAATTTGTTGCCTTTTACAATTTATATATTCGATACAAATTGCTGAAGAAACTCGATGAGTTCTAACATGCCTGACGCGTCAAATACAGTTATCTCAAACAGACTTAAATCCTTATTAAAGTCCCGATTGGATGTGATCATGATTTATGATAGATCTGCATTATGAATGGCCAACGCCACTTACTTCACGAAATTTCCAATATCTAATACTGAACATTTGTGAAGATAGATTTCATGTGTTAAACAAGAGGTATATAGAATCAACAGAAACAGTTTTCTTATACAAGCAGATGCCATCACTTGACTACTTTACATGGTTCTGTCATGGTGTCACACTTTATTCTTGGTTTCTTTCTTATTTTTTGATTGACTTTTTATAACCCTTTTTAGGTAATGTATGCCTTCATAATGCGCCCGGAAAGCTTGCCAAAATCATATCAAGATTTTATTCAGAAGACGGGGCCAGTTGCAAAGCCTGTGTACAGAGCTGTAAGGGATAATTGTAGGGGTTTGCCATTGGACATTGCCTCATTGTCAACTTACTTGGCTAAAAAAGGAGTGTCCAATCAAGTAAAGTTGGAAGAGTTCCCCTCAATAATTCCATGCTCCATAATTCATCCACACACAAACTCCTGTTTGGTTCACAATGCGAATGCAAGTTCAGCTACATTTAGGAAGACATTTCCACTTTATTTCTCGTTAACATTTGTGCCATTTGTCGTCCTCCACCTGCAAAAGGTAAAACTTCCTCTCCAAGTTGATTTGGTTACTACTTCTGACATATTTTAGGACCAACATTCCGTTTCTTCTAATTCTTTTTCTAAAACAAATTCTAGTTCATGGATTCACCTGCTCGTACCTGTTGGCTGGCTCTTAAAGGTGCTGTTCGCTCAACGACTTTTTTGTCTGCTTTTGTTGGAATTTTTCAGGTAGCTCTTCGCTTATAAATTTTGCAATTTTTTTGAACTCGGGAAAATTTTTCTTATAATTGTTTAATGGTGCAAGGGAGTGATATGTTCACATAGGAAGATAGCATCAAAGGACCACAAGCTCGTGTATTGGCTTGCTGGTGGACTTGCTGCTCTTTCTGTTCTTCTGGAGAAAAAATCTAGACGCAGTGAACTTGCTTTGTATGTGCTGCCGCGCGCTGGAGATTCTTTATGGTATATCTTAATAAACCGCCATCTGGTTCCCAATATCAAGAATGCTGAGGTATCTCCTGTTTACCTAAGCTGTATGTAATACTTTTAGCATGTGTCAACTTACTTATTAGGTGCAGAAAAGTATTAAACGTTGCTTGATATGAAATTGGAATGCACTAATATTGCATTATATAGAGAATTGCATTTCTGCTTTCTCCTTCAGCTTCCTATGAATCTTTAGAAGGAAATTGTTACAAATTGATGCCCATTTCACGACTTCTGCAGGTGGCTTTGTTTTGTGCCTGTATGGGAGGAGTAATGTACTACTTGGAATACGAGCCAGATACCATGGCTCCATTCCTTCGGGGCCTCATTCGCCGCTTCCTGGCTAGCAGAATTAGTAATCCAGGCCCTCCAGCGAGTCGGAGTGCTTCCTACTCCTATTTGCAAACTCTTGATGCAATCCAGAAGCCGAAAATGCTAGAAATTCGAGACAGTGAAGTTTCATCTTCTGAGAAATATAATCTCGAATCCATTCCAGGGCTATAAACCACATTTTTTGGTCCTCTGCCCATTTTTATTGAATCATAAATCGTTCGGTTTGGTTCACCCGGCTCTGAAATTTGCGTAACACAGTCGAGCTGAAGACTGGCGACCAAATATTCTTTCCCAGAATTGGGGCTCATTATGTTGGAGTTCTAGTTCCTCTGATTTGGGATACTCATTGGACAATTGTAGTAATAAATTGTACGCAATCCGTCCCTGGAATAGAAGTTTTTAGCCGGAGCTGGTCCTTTTTTTCAGATAAATATAAGTAGGCTCTTCTAATTGTTTTTTGTTGATGTAGTAGCCTATACCTCTCGAATGATGTTTTATTTGGGTCAGAATAAGACTTCTGACATTGTTGTATCTTACGCTCATGAGTTAATAAAAAAAGTTTCCGTCATGGAGAATTTAGTCCTCTGTTAGCCAAGAAAAGGGCAGTTAGGTTTAATCGAAAACCATTTATCATATATTTGCACGAAGAGACTATTTTAGTGCAGCCGGAAATCCATGGCACTGCTTCTTCATGATATAGTATGTTCATTCAATATTTGCTTCACTCGTCTGGAAGCTTACATATTTTGTGTGTTTTGTGACCAATCTTACACTCAATCCCACCAAATTTACTGGCGAAGATACATTTCGCAGATGGTTTCCCAAAGTTTGCGCTCCTCTTCATCTCTTCAACCGCCTTCTGCAGGGACTCGCGGACATCGCCCAAGGCCCAAGCTAAAGATATATGAGGGCGAGGATTCTGTTTGATTGTCACAATCACATATCAATTCAAGCTATATCTATGTAAGCACGGCATTGCAACTTTAAATTAATGGAAAAAGACTGAAAAGATGGATCGAATAAACCGAACCTTGTAAAACTCAGGAAGATTGTGGCGCCTGTAGACGTCATTGACCAGTTGAATTTGCTTTGTAATCTGAAATGCAAGTCAAAAGGAGCTCATAATCAGCGGACCTAAAATTCTCTGCTACTTATGAGCCTCCCTCCATAAATACAATGAAGAGGAGGAAATCAGTCAGGAAGACAAGTTTTTGAGAATGCTCAGCTGCAGAACGGCGTGCAATGCTTCCAAAGATGCAAAGTTACTAACAAAGTCGAGACCTCATCACACAACCGACACAAGGACAACTTTACTAGATGGATATAACTTCATCTTGCACACATTCAGCCATCATTTCTGCATGGCAAACTAAAACTCGTGTTGGAAGAAGAACCACAACTGAATGGATGTATCAGCAAAAGACCTGCCATATCTCTTTTGTTGGGAGAAAGTGCAAGAGCAAGAAAATCCAATGTACAAGAACAAATAGAAAGGCAAGGTAATGAAGCGTTTGCATTGAAAGGACAAGTTGAACGAACACATTCCTGATTCAAGCACTTGGCCAGCAGAGTTTACTCAGATGGAACAAAGCTACTGAGATCTAAAGAAGCTCATGCTCTCACTCGTGGCACATGTCAGCAGATCTGCGTGGCTATGAAGTTATGCGCAACTATTGATGCTAAATTTGCAGAATGTATTTCTCAAGGACCAGCAGGAACTCTTGGACGTAGCATCCTAGCATTCAAGACTAAATGCACCAGTAGCGTACTCAAAAGCACAGGACCCTGAGATTTTCTGAAGTCGCGAGTGGAAAAGATTCGGTACCAGATACAGAGAAAAAATTTCTGCAGGGAATGCTAATCAACATACCTCAGCTAATCCTCGGCTCATGACTTCAAGCGAAAGGAAAGATCTCGTGCTGTCATCATTGATGAATACTTCCCATTTATCAAAATCAATCCAATACCTGCTTCACAATAAAAGGGCAGTCTCATGTAAACACGGAACAAAAGAGAACCATCAAGTGAGAATCCTGGAATCACCTCAAAGAATGTAAGAAGAAATCAGCAGAAGACGGTAGGACAAACAGAGAAGGGCGTACGGTTTGTGAAATTGGAGCTTCTGGCGAAGCATGGAAACCATAGAGTCGATCTGATGGACTCGGATAGGCACGGTCCTGCCCAGACTGATGTGGAATTCCCTCCCTACGGCAACTTGCTCGAGCTTCTGATCATCTCGGCACAGGAGCTCAAGCGGCACGTCTGCATCAACCACGAAAAGACCGGGCACCACAGACGCGACTTTCTTCAGGAAGAGAGCTATCTCCTTTCTTTGCGGACCCGATATAAGAACTGCCGTCATTCGATGCGCAAAAAAACAAAAGGGAAAACTTTTCAGCTAAAGAAAAATATGTAGCAACCCAAGGGAGAGAGAAAGAGATGTTGAATGGAGAATGATACCGGGGATATAAACGTGGAGGGCGTAATTGCCTTTGACGTGAGGGAAGCTCCGGACTCGACTCGGTTGGCCGGTCGGGTGGGAATCTGAGGTGAGATGAGCGATAGAATCATATCATCAAACAGATGGTGGGCAAAGAGAGAACGGAGAGAAAGGATATGAGCCGACGTACCAAGGGAATTGGGAGGAGCGAGGAGGGAGAGAGGGGGAGAGGGAAGACCAGGAGCAGATGGACGCCGGGGAGGAACGGAGCCGGAGGAGGAGGAGCCGGAGCCGGAGTCGGAGTCGGAGTCGGAGTCGTCGCCGTAAGTGGCTCTCAGGGCCTCCATTCTCTGATCGGCGATGCTGGCGCTAGTCAGTCTCTCTCACTCTCACTCTCGGCCTTGAAAACGCCAAAAGCAATGATGCCTGCTTTGCTAAGTTTTCCATCTGAATTTTGATTTAGCTCGTCGTGGGGTTCTCCTGTCTGTTTCTTTCCCTTTATCAAAGTGATCGATTGACTAGTCCTGAAAAAGCCCCCCCTTGTCTCTCCCCACCTTTTTTGGCAATCGAGATATATTTTGTATTTAGTGTCTATTCAAAATAGAAAAAAAGTGAACATAAAAAAGATGAAATATTCCACGAAGTAAGTCGACTAAAGATGAGTATGAATTTTTATGGCCATTATATAAAAGTTATTTTTTCCGAATAATAAAATTATTAAGTTATTAATATTAAAATAATTATTAAATATAAATAATATCTGAATACTAATATAAAAAATTCAAAGTAACAACAATTGCCGTTTTGTTTATTCCTTCTTCTTTTTTTTACATATTTGAATTTAGGTTAATACCACGAAAAATTCAAATTGATACACAGGTGACAAAAAACCTTAAATTGATTTACATTTGATAAAATTACCCCAAATTGATATACTTATGACAAATTTACCCACTATCAGTTTCCGTTAAATTTGACTGTGAAATTGCTAAGTTTAATAATACATGATAGTTGACTAACATACAAGTTTGTGATTTAACTCTCCATTTATCACGATACTAGTCTTGTGACTTTTTGTAGTATTAATTCATTTTAACATAAGATATATTTGTTACAAATATGGTTTGGAGATTTTAGATATCAAAAAATTAATTTAGGATAAATTTGTCACAAATTCACAGATGTGTTGGTTTGGGATTTTTTGTGGTATTTTTCCTTTGATTTTCTTTCTTTTTATTATTATATATATTATCAATATTTATTTAGGTATATTAGCATAATTCATTATCTAATAAAAATTTTGTTGAGGCATGATGGCAGGGAATAAAAAAGAAAAATAACACGAGTTTAGATGAATTAATTCAAACTTTAAAAAATTCTTTTTAATTGTTGAAGAATGAGAGGGAACTTATAGAAAAGACGGTTCTTTTATGCTCTTTCGTATTTTATATTCCATTAGTTAGTGAACACGGTTTGATGAGTCCTTTCTTCCATGATTCAATTTTGACATTGGTCCTATTGTCTCCGTGGATCGAGAAGAAAGGGACTCAACAAGGAGCGCAATATATTTCTTTCAAATATAAATAGATAATGTGAATTCTCGATAATTAGTTAAATTATTGTGTTGACACAGATGAATAATTCTTTCTGAATATTTTCTAAAAAAGAAAACCCTATCCTCTTTGTCTCCTTCTCCTTTGTATTTTTAAGTTATGTTGAACTTCACGACTCTTTTATAATTCTTTAATTCACATCAAAACTTCATGAATACAACAAAAGATTCAAAACTCTTTTACTTTATAAATATCTTATTTATGTCAAAAAGTCCATAAAAACAACAAGAGTCAAAACTCCTCCCTCCGTTGCTTTGTGAATTAAGTTGGAACTTCACAAAAATTATGGAAGAGTATTTTTTTTTTTTTTTTGTCAATCTTACTCTAATCCTACTCAAAACTTTCAGACTTTTGTCCTGCCTCCTTACAGAGCATGAGAGTCGAAACCCATTCCTAAAATGAAATCGTCCCCACCCCAATCCTCCCATGAAGGTGGAGATTTAAACCTCTCACCTCCCCCTTTTAAGTTGGAAGAGTGGCCACTGGGAGTTCGCCCTAGTGGTTAATTATGAAATAGTTGAAATACTATACTTTTTAGAATTGTAAAAGTAAATGAATAATAATGTCTTCTATCATTAGATTTGGCATAGGATGGCCAATCTATATTGCGATCTTGCTATAACCCATTTATTTTTCATGCCATAATTGAACTTGTGACTTTCCCCACATCATGCCTAGGTTCGAATCCCGCTGCTAACAGTCCCCTTTGATAGGCGATTTGTAAATTATCTATAAGACCTTCTACACCGGTGGCATGCCAGGCCTTGGAATTTTCCGCTCCTCCTTAACTTTTTCATACAAAAATAAATTAGTCCATTAATTATGGATCCACGGGTCCTTTGTGCATATGCAATTCCTTAGCGGTAAGTCACGAGAGATTCTTCCATTGTTGTTCATACATTTTCAAGTTTATTTACATTAATACGTCATTCATACCAAATAATAAACAAAATAAAATATAAAAATATCCAACTTTACGATTCACCACACAAAGAATAGGATATAATAAAATCTATAGATTACGTAACTATTAGAATCCTGACTAAAAATTCAGACAACCAAGCGCAGCCTCTGAATATATTTATAAGAGAGCAAGGCTGCTTAGAGTTATCGAGTACAATGCTTTTAAGGCAAATTGAAAATGTGAGAAGACCCTTTCATGAGCCTGTTAAATAAGATTCAAGGTCAAAGCTCCATCTGCAATCTTCCTCACCCTTTTTTCAAGGAAACGTGGATATCATATATGATAAGTGCCGCATATATCTATTTCGTGTACACACAATTCAACTTCTCATTCGAAAATGCGGTACGCGGTATATCCTCAATCGAAGGGATCTATTCTTGGATCATGCTCGCTGGCCATAGCCATTCCAGTGCAGAGGCATGTCGGACACATAACCTGTGACACATACCAACAAGGCTTTTATCATCGGTTTAGTCAACATATGCAATGTGCAGCTATCATGTGATATCAGAGCAAGCCTTTTATGCTCAGCAGAAACTCTGGCTTTTTCCATTTTCTAAATGACAAAGCATATCTCATACTGGAACCATCACGTAGAAGGCTAACCTTTCCGGATCCTGAACAATTTGAACATCTCTCTGTCCTAGGAGCTGACAGAGGTTGATCACTGCCATTGAATGACGAGACTGGCTCGATAAGGACAAGGGCCCCTGTGCTTGAACAACGAGCACAGGCAAGATATCCTGAATTTACCAAGCGAGAGAAAACAATTAAGTCATTCCCCTAGACTGAGCCTCTTGAGTACCTAAGAGTCATCTTTCCAAAGGCAAGTTTAAGCATGACTTCCAGGCTTTGATTTGCTACCAGCACTAGATCAAGAATCACCCAAATCACATGAAAAAGGAGATAAAAAATGACGCATAGAAGGAGATCTACCAGTCCCAAGGCAGTATTTGCATCTTTTATCTTCTTGCTGCTTTACATTATTTATCTCGACAACCATGAGAGCTGAGATCACCCCAACAGCTCCTCCAGAGAAGGATGCCACTATAGGATCAACCTGGCTGAAGTTTGCAGCTGATGCAGGTGAGCATAGAAAGTGAACAAGCACAAGCAATCCAAAGCGTTTAACTGACACAACTAAAAGATATCTGATCCTGTCATTCTATCAAAACCTTCCAGAGGTCAGTAAATTCTTCATCTGCGAATAAGTATTCTTTGACCAAATTTTTTTATTTGAGAAATACCAATTGCTTAGGCATAAAGATCTAAATGGATACTTCTAACGCGTCAGAAGCACAATAACTCTTGGAAACTAGCCTGACATGCTTGTTAAACTTTAAAATTGCAAAGTTATATAAACTCATGCTACAACACTGAGCATTAGAACGCTCAGCCCCATGTAACCCCTGAGAGCAAATCAAATGTAGTGGTTTTACAGTTGTGAACAGAGATGAAGGTGGTAAAGTGACAAAGAAAGTGATAAAGACATTAATTAGTACCTCAACTGCATAGGCAGATGCATGCTTTGAATGAAGTCTTCATAAGAAGTGCCCCCTATTCCCAGCTTAAGTTCCAACTAGTTGGTCAAAGCAGACATAGTTAATGGGTCATGGTTATGGACGGACAATGAAAATTAAAGAGAAAACTAAAGCCATGAATGAGAATCATCCAACTCCTGGCAACTAGTTTAAGTGCAGATTCTGGGGATTTAATTCTACAAACTTACAACGGGTGCTAGAAGGCCGCCGAAGATAATAATCCCAGCAATGAGAGAAAAACAAGTGGCGTAGTACTGTTTGAGATTTGCCGAAGTCTGTAATCAAGTATCCATCAACAATGCAAAATTTTGATCAGCATCCTGACCATTTGTCAAGTATAAATCAAAATGCCGCATATGGAAAAGATAAGGAAAAAGCGAGAAACAAGGTGCTGCTGCAGACGTGAAAAACTCACTAGAGGAGGCAAGAAAGGGATGAAAGATGGGAAGTTTGGGAGCTCATTTTCCTGCTCATCCTTTAATGCACCAAGTTCAGCACTTTTAATTCTCTGCTGTATCCTGAGCCGACGGACCTGAAAATTTTAAATTCAAGATATCTATTACAGCAGGTCAGGACATGGAAAATGAAAAAAATAAAATAAAATTAGCACCATATACTCATTTCTAGGTCTGGAAATATTAATCGATAACCAAAGTCTCTCTCCCATAAAAGCATCATAGTCCCATTTATACCTCCTCCATGTGTAGAAAGATTTTATTCCGTCGACTTCGGATATTGTCTTGGATTTCTTGCAGTTCCATCTTGGCAAAGTCCTGCACTGTCTCAGGCCCTTCTATGATACAAAATCTGCACAGGCAAGTCATGGAACCTAACATCCCATTGCAGCATGCAATTTGTTGCCTATCGATCATCATACAGTATGACTTCCTCCGAGGAAACCAATGTCTCCTCCATAAAATTGCAGGTAAAGAAAACAGAGTGTGGATGGGAACCGCCCCGCCTGAAACTTGCTTGAGCACAGGCGCTTTGCTTTTTTTTTTGGTCGGATAGCTCAGCTTATTCAAAGGTAGGAACTAGGAAGCTGACAGCAGGCAACAATAAATAGCATAGAATTGAGCCGAATATTCCTAACTCTAATTGCAAAATGGAAACTTTACGCTCCTTTCATTGCCCCGTGAGAGTAAACCGAGTCGGCTACGTCGCTATCAGCCAGATCATCTATGGACTGCATCGGAAATTTTAATCGAATCTCAGGCTTTCACCAAGGTCGAACCTTTGCCTACTCCTAAGCTCATGCCTCAGCTCAGCACCGACACAACATCAACACGAACTGAGCAGATGATTGGGTTCCATAGCTATCGCTACTCCCTACCTAACTGAGGTACATACGACGGACACATGGAGGAGCAGCAGGAGGGAGAGGCATACCCCGCGGCGGTCTTGTCAGGAGAATCGGAATCGACGGGAGGGGCGAACGAAGAAGAGTCGGGATCGGTGGCCATGGAGCGCCATCTGGAGCTGAACCCGGGCTTCAGCCGTCTGACTCTGGGGGTGGGGAACGGCGAGCTGCAGGGGCAGAAGCAGAGAGGCTTCGCCGGCGGAAAGGACACGGCCAGAAGACGACCGGAGCAGATCATGAGTGAATCCTCAAACCAGTCTTATCACTCGATCAATATCTCTCCTCACAAACAACAAGCACAACAAATCACAAAGTGGGTTCTCTCCCTCGCGTTGACTAAACCGCCATTGCTGTACTGTGCTGCTGTGCTTTGCGAATTGGAAGAAAGTGGAGAGACACAGACAAGGGACAGCATAGAATAGAACGGAAGCGCAGTTGGCGAGGAAGAGGTATCTTTTCTTTTTTTCTTTTTTCATTTTTCTTTTGTTTCTTACATTCAATTTCCTTTGTCGTTGTTGGTGCCAGGTGGCGTGACGTTGGACGTTTTGGACCTGCCAGGTGCCACGTAACCTAAAATATTTTTTAGCTTTTTTGTTTAGTGGACGCCACAAATTGAGCCATCGCGATATCCACTTACAAATTATCCGCCACCATGCCTCACTCGAAAGAAAGTGACCGACCGGCCTCCCTCCATATCCGAATATAATAATAACTAACTTTTTGGAAATTATCCTTGCCCTCTCCTCTTTCGAAAATATGTTCGATAATTTTCAAGATTTTCCGGTCAAGTTTTCGGGCTCGTCATTTTCCGTAACTTCCCCAGATATATGTACCTTGAGTGATGTGGATATTTGATTTTGATGTGGCCGATGGGGTTAGTGTAAAATCTATTAGGAAAATTAACTTATTAAAAAATTGAATTAGCCACATGAAATGGTTTAAATGTCTCGTGGCCTCTACATGGAGTAAGATATTTAATCCGAACCAAACTTATGGAAAATAAAAGTAGGTCGTGATTTTATCGTGACATGCTATGTTGTGTTTGTGTTAAAAATGAGGAAAAAAAAATAATGCAGAATGCAAAGAAAATAATGTATATTTACCCACTCTTATCAAAATTTCGTCAACTATAGAAGAGCTTCACCCAATCGATAGATTCGCCATTTTAAACTAAAGGTAGTTGCTTCTGAATCTCAATGTTCATGAGTTAGGCCACAATCCCAGGGTGGGATTCCCCATGGCAGAGGACATAATCGTAATTTCATGATTTTCACTACAAATGCAAAGCTTGAACTTATGAGCATTCATATATTGAACGATGACATGAAATATAATATATTAATTATTCTACATGGATGTTTTGGAGAGTTTTGAATTAATATACTCTTGAAAGATGACTTAAACTACCTTCAACTAGACCTATCAAATGGGTGGGTCGGGTTAGGCCGAAAATGGGTCGATCCATATTTGACCCATTTAACCCGTTTTGACCTATATTCATGTAGTGTACCCTACTTGACCCATACCCGTATTGCTAAAACCTATTAATATTTTAGGAAAACCTACTTCTACTATATGCTAATTGGATTAAAACTTCAAATTAAATTAAAATTAGTAAATAGACTTAAATAAAATTAAAAAAACTATAGATTGAAATATTTATAAAGAATTAGGTTATGCACATGCTTCTCTTATTTAAAGTGAACATACCATTGAATAATTAAAAATTGTAACATTAATTTTTTTAACTAAACCTAAAAAAGCTCATTTTTATGATTTTTTATAAATAAATAAAAAAGAAGCATTGTTAAAACATTTGTTATGTAATTCAAAATTTTTAACAATTTTTATGCAATACAAATTTAATGGAAAATTTTTATAATTCTTTTTAAAATATTTTTTTAAAATTCAAAATTTTTCATTTTTTTAGATATAATTTCTAATTATTATTTTATAATTTTTTAATCATTTTTTTTTCATTATTTTTCTCTTTTCTTTTTTTTTCTTCTTCTTCTTGGCCGCCAACCACGATGATAGCTGGCGACCGGCCACAGGCAAGATCGAGCTCACCAATGTCGAGCGAGGATCGATCTCACCGATCCAACGAGGTTGAGGCCCCGCATGACGCTAACGAGCTCGAGCCTCACCAGTTGTCGAAGAGGCCAAGCCTCATCGGATTTGGGCCGGCGTCGAGTGGGGCGCGATCTTGCCGATCTAGCAAGGTTGAGGCCCCTCCCCCTCTCCAACAAGCTTGAGTCTTACCTGATCCAACGAGGCTTGAGCCTTGCCAGTCATCGGCGACTTGCCGACAAGCTCAAGCCTCGCTTGGCCTGTCGCTAGCCGACTACCGACTAAGGAAGGAAGAAAAAGAAAGAAAAAAATTTGAAATATGAAAAATAATTATAATTTCAATTTTATATATATAAAAATATATTTTTATAATGTTAAATAAGGCATGGGTTCAAAGTGGGTTTCCTAATATCCCATTTATACCCTTTTTTTTTTTGTACTTTACTTTCTCAAACCCATTTCTGACCCATATTTAACTTTCACTTAACCAATATACGATCCATTTTGCCAGCTCTACTTTCAACCCTTATTAGCGGCATGATGTCGACTTGCGCCATAAAGACACGTGGTAATTGGTCATATGACCCATATCCTCATGGCACATAATATAGATGATTCCTTGGATTGTTGTCCTTGATCGATTATAATTCTCTCGAATTCCAATGTATCCTTATGTTTACAGTGACTACAATGCACTATGATCATGATTGATTATGTTGTGATCATGAGGACACTTCTAACCCCGTCTAATTACAATAATAGAATAGTGACTAGTGCCTAAGCATGAGTCCTATAAACTAGGGGTATTAGGACTAGCAATTGGTTATAGTGACATGCGTAAGCATGCGCCAACCTAGCAAGAGTTTTGAAGCTCCACCTTCTCATTCTAGGCATTGAAGATTGCTATAACTACCTATTGAGCAATAGTCATAATTGAAGTTTTGACATGGTATCTACTTTCGCCACCAAAAAGCCTCTCCCAATTCTCATCCTATCTTTTTCTTCTTGGATAGGAGAGAATACAAGAGATGAAATTGGAGAATCCCACCCCTCGAGGGTTCTTCCCTTGTCTATTATCTCTCGAGTCTTTTAAGGACCAGCTCAGGTCCTTTAACCCTATCTAATTATAGCACTAGAATAATATCTATCATAATACAATAGAATTGCAATAGCTGTTGTGTTATTTCATCTAAATAATGTAATACCTACCATATTATTTGGTTCCACAAATAGCCTGTATGATGATAAAAGGATAAGAACTCGTTTATAGTGATTCCTATTTTCCTTTTTTTCTTTTTTCAATATTTCAACTATCGGTATTTGAGTTACCACTTAACTCGAAACCCTTAAGAAATTCAAAATCATGTAAATATTGACATGAAAAATGTATTATTTCTTAGGGATAAGTATACTTAAGATTTTAAAATTTGTCAAAAAAATGCAATTGAATTATAATTTTTTTAAATGTAATTAAGTCTCAATACTTATTACAAAAGTCTAATTGAGTCATAAATGTTTTAAAAAATACAATCAAGTCAAAAACTCATTGAATTGGTATAATAAAGTCATTATATTAATAATGTCCAACTTAATAAATGGAAAATGTTAATAAGTTTTAGGATTTAATTGCACTAACTAGAAATTTTTACGACTTGATTGTACAAATTTGACAAATTTTATGATTTAAATGTACTTTTTGAAAGTTTAGGGCTCAATTATACTTTTGTGATATGTTTTATGATTTAATTACATTTTTGTGACAAGTTTTAGAACTTGATTGTATTTTTTGAAAAATTTAAGTTTCAATTGCACTTTTGTAATAAGCTTTATAACTTCCAATAAACTCATATCTATTTCTTAATATATTAAGATCGAAGTATAAGATTTAGACAAGTATTAATCTTTTACAAAATAATGTGAATAAGTGAGCAATCACTTACTAAACATCACTCACTTATTAGACGATAAAAGTGTTGAATGTTTGGTTATCTGCTAGGTCCTTAAATTTGTATAACTAATCTAATAAAGCACCTTCGACTCCAAATTCGGTCGACTGGAGTCGCGTCTTTATCGGTAGCGGCGGAAATCTCAAGGGGAAAAACCTTTGCCATCACAAATCGTTGGTCAATGGGCATTACAAAAAATCCCGTAGATGAAAACCGCATCCAGATTATAATTAACGAAGATTTCTCAGCCCGAACACTGTAAAATAAAGCTTTCCACGTCGTATCCTTTCCTTCAATTGGATGTAATTTGAGAGAGGTTTAATTAGAAAAATCAGGCAAATTCAAGATTACGAAAATCGCATAAATTAAGGGAAATGCCAGTTAGCAAATGATTCAATAAAAGATGGAAAAAAATACTTATTTTCCTTCTAGCCAAAAGCTAAAATATTATAAAAAAATTTAAAAGAACGACGTAAATAATACAGGCGAATCTGCAAGCCACGGAATTTAGATTAATCGAAAAAGGAATAAAATAAATGTTAAAAATAATCCAATTATATCTTGGAAAGCCCCGTCCGCCTCCTTCCATCCCTGGCTGCCTTTCAGAATCTCAAAACCCTAGCTGCGTTCTATAAATACTACTCACCCTGGCCGCCTTCTACCTCCATCCCTCCATCCGAGCGCCTCCTCTCTCGGAGACGTATCTGCAGTCGTCGCCTCTTGAGAGTTCTTCAAGATTTGGTTTTTCTCATGGTGCTTTGATTTCTGATACGTCCAGTTTTCTTTTCTCTCTGCTTTGTTTGCTTTGTTTTCGTAAGAGGGGCAAGAAGGGAGAGATGGCGGTGACGACTCCATAAATTCAAGCTCAACAGACCGGAATGCAGGGCTTTCTCGTTCTCGAGATCGCTTTGCGTGTCGACAACCCCGCTGAACCGAGCTCTCTCTCTCTCTCTCTCTCTCTATTGAAAATTCTTAGAGTATAGATAAGTTATCTGTAAGTAGATTGTGCTATCTCGATTCGATCTGATTTTGTTTTCACTGGAAGTGGAGTTACGATGAGGATACCAAGCTCCCTCTTCTGACTTACAAGTTGAAGACGGAACGCTGGCAGAATCGAGCCTAATGCTTTTATCGCCACCACTGAGTAGCTCCCTCTTCTTCTCCCCGATAAAGATCTCGTTTTTATGATTTTTTTCTTGGATTTTCGACTTGATTTTTGGTTACGACTTGATAAAGATGCCGTCTTTGCAAAGTCTGCCGGTTGTTTGTTTGGTTTTGATTTGACATGATTTCACTGTTAGAAGATGGGGATGAAGCAAAAATATAGATAATCCAACACTTGATCTGAGATGTCTATCGAGTGATGCTAAACTGAGTAGCTTCTGAATCCGTCAGTGATTCATGTGAGTTTCGTTTTTTTTCTGGACTACCTTTTTTGAATTCACATTATCAATCATTTTACTCTGCGATCCCCATCTCTTTAGAAGCGTTTCTTTAACGAACTCTTTGGATTTTGAGGATGATTTTTCATATTTCCATCCTCTTGGATCTTTCTCTGAATCCGTTAGAATCCAAACACCCTACACCTCAAGCTATAGAATCAGCGACACCATTGAACACTCGTTCCAATGTGCCTTTGGTTCTTATTTGCTGGTTTAAGGGTACAGGTCAAGTTGGATTCTGCGGCTAATTTTTCTGTCTGTCCTGTTTGTTCTTGCCTTTCGTGGGTCCGTAGCATCAGGTGATGATATCTGGAAAAATCTTAGGACACCTTCCTACACAGCATGCATTTGCTGTGGATGAGAAGAACATTTCCATTCTGATGATGGCTGATCGATCCACTTAGTAGTTAGGTGCTATGGCTTTTCTCTTCAATGTTGATTTGAAATCCTGCACTCAAGACCGGTTATTTAAGGATGTAATAAGAAGTATTCGATTTGGTTATCTTCTTATAGAAGCAAAAATCTTATGAATATATTTTCATTGTTGGTTGTGAGACCAATTGTGACGAGTTAGTGTAAGAGTGGACCGCAGAAGTTGTTTATGTTCGAGCAGCACTTAAATATATATTTGCTTCTCAGATGAAAGGCAATTGCAAACGTCATATTTGGACATTATGGTTTGATCGGTAACCGTGACTGTAACAATGTCGAAGACGGCACAGTGATGCCTATTGCCTGGTATTTTGAATTTGTAGAAAAAGCCGGGTGTAAAATCTTTTCTCATATGTAACTGTACAATTACATGCCAAAAAACTTCAGAGCACTCTGTTCATCGTTCGGGGCTCTCAATGATTCATAACATTGAATTTGCAAGCTCCAACTTCGTATCAATGTTAACTGAGGTACTGCTGAAATAGAAGGCAAATGTCTGGATCATGTGTTATTCTGCACTTTTTGGGATTCTTGTCATCAAAGACGATTGTGGGAGACTAATAGTCTCTATTGCTGACATTATGGACAAACCAACGAGTTAGACTCTGTTAAAATATAAAAGCAGAAACGTGTCACATTGTTTGGCTCATTTTCGAAGTGTGCATTCAAGTTTGAGGACGGTGAGTCGGATCTGTTCGTGAAATAAGAAAGATGCTTACCCTTCAATGTTTAGATACAAGGACTAAAGAAAATGAAAAAAAATATAAAAACAGAACATCAATATGCTTCGTTTTTCCTCATTAACATTTCAAACTTGTCATCCTTTTCCTCGCTAGTGAATGGATGAAGCATATCTTTCGACTCCCTTTTCTCCTCCAAGTCCAGTGATGGATTGATTATAGGTGTGAAGGGGAGAATATAACATTGATCCATTCCTTTCAAGTCGAGCTTACCAAGCGCACGACTATGTTTTATTTTTCAGTTCTCACCATTTCAGTAGGCTGCTATTGAGATCTTTTGATGGAGCCACAGTGTATTGAATCTATTGATGTACACTGCACAAGTCCAGATTGACACTGCACAAGTCCATATTGACATTCCTAATGTCTAAGAATGCCAACACAAGTCCATATTGACATTCCTAATGTCTAAGGATGCCAAATCGACTGTCCGCCCCCTTATGGCTATGGCCTTTGCTAGCAACTTTTTTAAAGGGAGGGTTTTCGAGAACATTTTAGTAAATCACAAACGGTCTCTAAACTTTTACTTAATGTGCAATCTTGTCCCTAGATTTTTAATTTGTTCAATTTGGCCTCTGAATTATCGATAAATGTCTGATCTAGTCCCTAACTATTTGAAAATTGACCAATTTCATTCTTCCGTTAGTTAAAGTTAGCGGAATTGGACATTTTAGTCTTTTTACTTTTTAATATGTTCTTTTTCTTTTTCTTCTCTCTTCCCTCCGCTGGTAGAGGGAAGCCGGCATCCAGCGATGGTCGCCCTCACAAGCATTGGGCGAGGGCCTCCCTCGCCAGATTTGGCTAGGGCACCCCTCGCTCGAGTTTGGTGAGGGTTTGGCAAGGGTCGTACTCACTCGACATAGGCAAGGGCGGCCCTCATCGGCGTTGGACAAGGGCGGTCTAGTGAGCCCAAGGTTGCCCTTCCCTTTGCCATGGTCGGCGGAGGGAAGAGAGGAAAAAAGAAGAAAAAAAAGGAAAAATAGTTATCACTTAATGATTTGAACGGAATGAGTAAATTGAATATTTGTTTATAGTTCATGGACCAAATTAAGTAAATCGAAAACTTAGGGATGATTAAACATTAGATAAAACTTCATGGACCATTTGTGACATTTTCCCTTTTAATAACTATGAAGGTAGAGCAAGAGTAAAATTGAAAGAAAAAGTCTATTTGCATTCTAGAAATGCTCAAAGCTTACATTACATTGGAACTTGCTTTGAGCTAAAGTGTTTCTTTGGAAGTGTAATCACATATTCATAAAACTATTCAAAAAAATTATGCCAAATACCCTAAAAAAAAACCTCCAATTTTAGATTTTATCTCATAAAAAACCTTCAACTTTATATCCATCTCAAAAACTATAATTTTCTTTTATCTCATAAAAAACTCAAACTTTAGATTGAGTCCTATTTCTACCATAAATTTTTTTTTGTCTCATAAAAAATCATGGAATTAGGTCCAAAGTATCAATTTTACCTTAAACATTTTTTGTCTCATAAAAGATTATCAACTTTTACTCGAGTCTTGAATTTGCCTCTTTTAACCCTCTATTAAAATTGTCCTTTGGGAATGTTTTCATCTTTCGCGGTCAAAGAACTCATGCTTGGGATGGTCGAATGACTCGTGCTTGTGCTTGGGAGTTTTCCATCACTCGATTGTCAACAAGAATTTTTGGACAGAGGCTTAATTGGGGAAAATTTATGACTTAAGCAAAAGCTTGGAAAAATTTTAGGTTAGAATTGTGATTAAACAGTAAAATTAAGACAAGATCTAAAGTTGTGCATTTTTCATAGAACCAAACAAATTATGGGATAGAATTGGGAAATGACCTAAAGTTGAGCATTTTCTATGAGACAAAAATTTTTTTAGGGTAAACTTGGGACTTGATTTAAAGTTGGAGCTTTTTTCATGAAATGAAAGGTAAAATTGAGACAAAAATTAAAGTTGGAGATTTTTGTACGATATTGGGCTCAAAGAATTGAGATATTTGCATTCATCCAAGAGAATTTGGAGCCCAAAGCCCCCTCAGAATCCGCAACTCCCAAACGCAACCGCAGAAGCGGCCTGACTCTGGAAATAGACCAAAACGGTGCGTCGTTTCCTATAAAGAAGCTGATCCGGAGTATATAATGCGAGTGCCCTAGTCCCTCCCCACTTCTTGCTTTTGCGACATACATAACAGCGAAGGATCTTGTGCACGCTGTCTCGGTGGGTTTGGTTCAGTGAAGAGCGAAGATGGAGCAGACTTTCATCATGATCAAACCCGACGGTGTTCAGCGAGGCTTGGTTCGTTCTACTTTATCTCCTTCTATCAATTTGAGCCCTGTCGAACCCAGCTAAGTTTGTGTGCTAATACCATGGTCGTTCCATGTCTGTTCGCAAATTGGAAGCAAAAATGAGATCTTGTAGTTTGTACAGCACCGGAGAACAGGCTGTGCTATATATATGTCATGCAAGAGGGTGATTTTGGCTTGGGGAATGATTGGACCCTTTGAGTTGAGTTATAGGTTGAGATATTGATGTTGCTTCCCATTCCTGAGGCGAGATGTGAGCATCATGAGGTTTCTAGGCGTGCGCATGCTTTTGTCGGGTCTATTGCCTTTACAAAGTTGCTTAGACTCATGTGGGAATGGTGAAGCCACAGAATTGAAGGTTGTTAAATGATCACATCTAGGCCTTTATGATATCCCATTGAATTTGGTGAATGATTTTAGTTTTGGTTTCCGGTAGTGCATGTATTTCATTTGCCTCGCAACTTTTTTCTACTTATGCGAAGAATGTATTTGAGATTAGAATGATGCAGAGGATATTCACTACGACTGCTTGTTTAGTAATATTTTATACTTGGCACAGGTAAGTGAGATCATCAGCACATTTGAGAAGAAGGGTTTCTATTTAAAAGGTGATGGCTGATATTAGTATTATAATATACTCTCTTCATCATTTTTTATGAACCCAATTTTAATGCTTAGAGACCGAATAATGAATTTTAGGACTGAAGCTGATTAGCGTGGAGCGCCCTTTTGCTGAGAAACACTATGAGGACCTCTCCTCAAAACCGTTTTTTGAGGGCTTAGTCGAGTACATAATATCCGGTCCTGTAGTGGCTATGGTGTGGGAAGGTAAAAATGTTGTCGCAACAGGTCGGAAGATCATAGGGGCTACTAACCCATCGGCCTCGGATCCTGGTACTCTCCGTGGCAGTTTTGCAGTGGAGATTGGAAGGTATGTCTCTCCAACACGGACTAATGCTTGGTTGTCCTTTTTCATCCAGCTGTTTGTGTGGTCTGCTTTGTGCAAATTCATTCTGAGCTCTTCATTGTATCTTCTATGTCAACACAAATGACAGACTTTGAAAGGTTCAGTTATAAGGTGGTTTTGGTGGGTCCTTGAAATTTTTATGCATTTCCTGTGTGATGGGTCCCAAGTGAATGATTGAGCCATTGTTAGCAGATGAGGCAGATCATTTTCCAAAATGGAAATTCCCAACACTACAGCTGTTAACTTTGCCTATACTAGAGGGAAGAAAAAAAAAGAAAAAAATGAAAAATTTCTTTGATGTAGTTTGTTTTGCAAATGTGCCAACGGGCATCATTACTCTCTTTTTATCACTTGGATGGATGAGATATTTAAATTGAAATCTGGTTGTCCCGTGATAGTTTTTCTGAATCTGCTTGTGGTCCCAAATGCAAATATAGATCTTAACAATTGACATCTCTACATTTGATGAGTTCTTAACGTTTGTGAGAGAAGAGATCTGCACTCATACGTAAGGTGCCCGATGAGGTAGAATTCATTTCTCATCTGCTTTACCAGGGATTGTGCATTTTCAAGAAGCTTAACTCTGTAAGCTGGCTGATGTAGCGAAATCATTCGTTCCTTCTTCTATTTTAACCTGCTGGCAGCGAGGGCTAATGGCGTATTTGCAGTTGACTTCTCTTTATGAGTGTTCCTCACATGTTTCCATTAAACCTCAGGAATGTGATCCATGGAAGTGATTCTGTGGAGAGTGCTAAGAAGGAAATAGCTCTGTGGTTCCCCGATGGGACTGTGAACTGGCAAAACAGCCTTCATCCTTGGATCTACGAGTGAAATATTCACCGGGCGGATGGGCCAGTTACTACTCTGTGTTTGAGGCTGATGGACATGGAAGCACTAGCCCTGGAGATTTATCTGTAAAACATATGATGAGGATGCTATGCAGCAGAAACATAGGCTACATTTTCATGGATATGTACCTTGTGGTTTGTTTTTACCAACACCAGTCAACTGTAGCATCAGGAAATATCTGTGATGGGTCGGCTAGCGGGACTCCCTGATTGTTTTTGCGCTCGCGATACTCGACAAACCTTGGAACGACGTATGGCAGGCAGGGATTCCAATCCCACCAACCTTTCTCTTGCGCTGCAGGCAATGCTCAGCGATTGGTTGGTCCGTGCGTAGGCCACGTCACGCGTTGATAAATCCCCCCAATGCCATGCGGCTCTCCTCCTCTCTCCTTTCCTTGCTCTCCAAGAGTCATGATCTTTGAATGCGATTTCGGCTTCAATTTCTAATTCCCAGCCTCGTTGACCACTCAAGCATCACTCCCCACTAAAACGAAACCAGGTCAGCGAGGAAACAAAACCCTCTTCTTAAAATTAAATCATTTTCTACTTTGTTTGAAATTTCCAAAACAAATCGTGATATTACACCCTCGCAGGATACACCACAGCCAATCATTAAATCATGAAAAACCAGAAAAAGGAAATTAAAAAAAAAAGAATTCCTAAAAATAGGAAAGAAAATGTTAGGAATGTGGAAGCGGAAAACAAGTAAAGAAGAAAGCATTTTTCTCCAATCCGGAACCTCCCTTTTGCAAAAACCAAGCCCCACACGCCACCCCGCTAACCACCACAATGCTGCCCTCCATTTCCAGAGCGGCGGCGGGAGCAGCAGCATCATCATCATCATCATCTTCTGCAGCTTCATCTTCTTCCTCTTCCCCTCTGCTCCTCATCTCCTCCTCTCTCTCTAAACCCTCCGCCCCTCTCTCTCTCGTCAGCCCCTTCCTCTCTCTCTCTAAGCTCCCCCGCTCCCTCCACAAGCCCGCCTTCCCCCGGAACTCCCGCCTCGCCGCCTCCCACAGGCCCCCCATGAACATCCTCAACAAGCTCGGGTTCGGGCCCAGGACCCCCGACCCGTCGGCCATGGACTCCTCGATCGCCCAGGGCCCCGACGACGACATCCCGGCGCCGGGCCAGCAGTTCGCCCAATTTGGGGCGGGCTGCTTCTGGGGCGTCGAATTGGCCCTCCAGAGGGTGCCGGGAGTGTCCAAGACCGAGGTCGGTTACTCCCAGGGGTTGCTGCATAATCCCACCTACGAGGACGTGTGCACCGGGACGACGAACCACTCGGAGGTCGTGCGTGTCCAGTACGACCCCAAGGAGTGCGGCTTCGAGTCTCTTCTCGACGTCTTCTGGGCTCGGCACGACCCCACCACCCTCAATCGTCAGGTGAATTTCGTTGGGCTTCCACCAATTTCCTCTCTTTTTCACTTTTTTGTCGTCTTCGCTGAGGTTTCGTTTGGTAATTGAGATGGAATTATTAGGTGGAACGATTTCTGGTTCTGGGATTTATGATTCACGAGGTTGGTCGGGGGATTGAATTCTCGCTATCTATATATGACTGAGTTTGCGGGGTGCTTGTCGTCTGCTTCGTCACTTCAGTGGGGAATAGCGACGTATATACCTGCAGTCATTCTACTTCCTGAATACAGGATACAGTGATGCTGTAATTTGTTGTGCTTGCGATCGTGGCTCTTGATGGCTCTGTTGTCTGGGTTTTCTTCAACGAGCGTGTCGATATTCCTGTTTAGCTACAAGGTTTTGTGCTTCTCCTTCGATGAGTCTGGTTTATGCTTTGATTAAAGACTACAGCCTTTCTATGGTTTCTCCTCTGGCCAAAGCAATGTTAAAAACTTAAATTCCTTTATCGTACTCTTCCGGTGGCAAGCTTGCGAGCATGTTAGCATTGTGAAAAGATTTTCGTGAAAGGCAAACTGGCCCTGGAGGTCCTAAGAGTAATTAGATCTCTGCTTTCCTCAAATTCTATCCTTAGTCGAGTCTGTCTACAGTTATCTTGCTAAACAGCAATGGATTAGATGAGTCCATATGAGACTATCCCCCCCCTCTGTTGCGCAGGGTATGAACTATGAAGTGGATCACGATATTCACAGCACTTAAGGAAGTGCTTATTCCTTGATTGTTTTGGTGTTTGGTGACAAGCAACCACCTTGAAGGTGTTTGATGTTTTAAAACTAGTCTGAAGGAGGACGAGGAGTTTGATAATTAGTTAGTGCTAAGTTCTGCTTGTCTTTGTCAGTTTTTTCTTGTTGATTTTATTGATCTTTTGTTAATTGCACCGTCATTCATTGATGATCAAATAATCTTTGTAAAAAGGCTGCATGCCTTTTGCTTTTGGCCATGTATTCTCTGACCTGTAGTGTGGGTCTGCTTACCCACTTCTCCCTTCTTTATTATAGATTGTGCATAAAAATGAATCCACATGGTATTAGTGCCATAATGCTCCGTTTCATGCTATGTCATTGAGGAGTGTTGGGCACAAATTGCTAACAAACTGGTTAGAACCATTTATTCTGGCTATTTTGCATATATGGCAAGTTTAACTCCCAGATTCTAATGGGTTGACGATGAATTGAACAGGGGAATGATGTGGGCACCCAGTACAGGTCAGGAATCTATTACTATACACCAGAACAGGAGAAAGCAGCTAGAGAATCCTTGGAGCAGCAGCAGAATCTCCTCAACAGAAAGATTGTCACAGAAATTCTGCCCGCCAAGAAGTTCTACCGTGCAGAAGAGTACCACCAGCAGTATCTCGCTAAAGGAGGTCGTTTTGGTTTGAAACAATCTGCTGCTAAAGGTTGCAATGATCCTATCCGTTGCTATGGCTGAAAGAAATTGGTATTGATGTCAGGATTGGAGTTGTCATGGTCATGCGGTTGGGGTGCTGTTTATGTTAAATAAGTGTCTATGCAGTTGACTGCTTAAGAGGGCTGATGGATCTAGTTTGTTGCGTGAGGAATTTTAACCCTCGTCTATAAGTATATGGATGCTCTTTTTTACATGTTTCTTACTTTTTATTGCACCTGCTCTGGTATGGTTTAGCTTTGATATAGTACAGTCTCCTTGTTACCTTTCAGAGTTCAATAGCGGAACTGCAAAACTAATATGTGAAGAGGAATTTTACTAGCTTCGTTCATGTGCGCAGTCTCTTGTATCCATCTGTTCAGATGATGATTGCTGTCAAAGTCGTCGCATCCCGAAATCCACTTAGAAACTATGGCCACCAAATGAGAATTAGTCCATGGACGCACATCCATTACCTCGAGAGCACTCGCTGTGGATTACGTCACTACCGAGATATTGAGTGTACTTTTGAGTGGCTGAGTAACTCCTTGTATAGGTGGGAGCTAGGGGGAATGGCTACTTTCTGGGAAGAGGAGGATTCGTCCAGTCCTTGAAAGATGACTACTTTTTCTTTAAAATTTAGCATCCCGGTAACTGGTTGGAACAAAAACAAGTAGGTGTCTTCTGCAGTATCACGTCCTAGCAGTGGCAGTGACTGATCTTCTCAAGTCGCCATGGAGAAGGAAATTAAAATGCATAGAAGGGAAGGAGATGAGAGCTAATGTCTCTTTGATCCTCGAATCTCTCATGTCAAGTGTTTCCTTCTATTTGCACAAAAAATTAACGAGGTCCTCTGCGTGAGTAAGCATGTGATTTGAGGGTGGGTGACTATCAACGCAGGATATGCGAACATTTGTTGATCACCATAAGAGCGATGGTTAATATTGACATACATCAATGACGATGGACCAACTATAGATACACTACTATAGCATCTGGTGCACGACTGTCATGACGGAGTTGGTCGGCAAGGATGCCAATTAAAGAAGGTTCATGGGGCAATGAAAGTCCAATAATGTGTGTGAGAAGAATAAAATTAACTTGAATGTGACTGTGATATTTCTCTTATTAAACCTATTTCCTTTAATAAAAATCAAAGAACAACTTTCAGTGCAAGGTATTTTATCAGCAAATTCTGATGAAACACTTTCTTTCTTTGTTTCTTCCTGATCCTCAGTTTAGAAATGAAGTTAGAAACAGGTCAAACCTGAAGGCATTTTCTCAAAGAACCTCCTCTATCTATTTATCGCCTCTTTGGTAATTGGTCTATTTTTATATATTTTTCAAAGGAACATAAATCTATTTGTATACGTCAATTAATTTTTCTATTCTTCGGAGTAGATCGGTAGCCAGGAAATAGATTTGTGACAAAAACAAGAAAAATAAATCTACTTTTTGGTTCTCAAGAACAAAAAGAGAAACAATATTATTTTAGAAGAATAAGCTTAGCATAACTTAATACTCGTCTTTACATAATCAACACAAATTGAGAGGGCCGCCCTCTCCTTCCTCAAGCGAGGGTCTCCCTTGCCGCCCTTGAGTGAGGTATCAACATATTCAACTTTTAGGTTGATGCTTGGAGTTAGCTCTCCTTGTTGACGATGCGCCGACCAGCGTAATGCCACCGCCAGCACTTCTTCCAATGCCTTCTCCACCCGGATGGCTCAACCCTCTTCAGACTGTACCTAGCCATCGCTCGGTTCTTCATGGGTTTGTGGAGATGAGCTCGCCAATGGACTATGGCGGCAAGGAGGATGATGATGTTGATGAAGATAGAGTAAACCTCTGTTAAAGAAGTTGACTTGAAGACTGCATCTGTGGCAATGCATCGCATCTGTAGCAATGCATAAGAAACGAAGAAACATTTGAAGGTAGTAAATTCAAGACTGACTTGAAGAGAGAGTTTGCTCATCACACGTGTTTGCAGAGCTTGAAGACTTGAAACAAAAGTAAATACACATGTTATAATTCATTAGAGCGGTTAGTCTGTTAGATGTAAAACCGAAGTTGTTAAACCGGTGTTGAGTCGGTTGATTCGTTTTCATCATCTTCCTTGAGTATAAAACTACAGAGGATAGCATAGATAGAAGAAGCGAGAAAAGCAAGAATTGTAATTGAAGAGCAAACAGAGAAAGCTCTCAGTTGAATGTATGCTTTTGCTCCTTTTGATTCAAGAATAAAAGAAATCCTTCCTCTTCATCTTGTGTTCTCTGTTCTTCGTTCTCTGTTCTTTGTTCTTTGTTTTCTCTGTTCTTTGGTTCTTCACATGGTATCAGAGCAATCCTGAGAGCTCTAGTTTTCTCTGCTATACTGTTCGAAATCCTGTAAAGTTCGTGTGATCCAGAAGATAGTAAGAAGATCAAGAGCAGAATCTGCCTTCTGTTTGAGAGTAGTCGAGAAATCGTGTCTTGAAGAGTTTCTGGAAATACAGAATGGCAGCAAGGATACAGAAGTATCCATTCCCGATCCATGTCAATATAGCAAACTTTGTTACAATAAAACTAGCTGAAGATAATTTTCTACTTTGGCAAGCACAGTTTCACAGGTTCCTGCGAAGTTAGGATCTTTTTGGGTTCATCAATGGCGAAACGCCACCACCAGCTCAAATGATGCAGATTGAGATTGAAGGAAATGAAACAGAAGTGGTGAATCCTGATCATATAGATTGGATGAAGACCGATCAGCTAATCTCATCTTGGATAAGTGGAGCAGTATCTAAGAACATCTTAAGCTTGATCATTGGGCTAGAGACATCATATGAGGTATGGCAAACTCTTCTTAATCGGTTTACACAGAAGTCAGTAGCAAAAGAATTCGAACTTAGGGGAAAATTGCAAGCATGTCAGAAAAGAGATAGAACATTGAATGTGTATCTTCGAGAGTTTAAGTCTATTTGTGATCAACTTAATGCCATTGGAAAACCTGTTGATGAGATAACCAAGATGTTTGGTGTTCTCGAGGGATTAGGTTCATAATATGAAAGTTTTAGAACAACAATGTATTGCTTAAAACCCCAACCAGATTATGATGAGGTTATATCTCAGCTCGAGAGATTTGAAACCAGGCTACAGACATATTCTGTGAATCAATATAATCCTAATCTAGCCTATTATGGCCAAAGAAAGTCGGCTGGAATTGTGCAAAACTCTAACTTCAGAAATCAAAGAGGAAATAATCGAGGTGGATATGGTTATGGCAGGGGACGTGCAATGAATATTAGAGATCGTGGTAATGACTATGTTGAAACAGGAAGAAATCAACATTACAGGATGAATAACCTGAATCTAAATCAAGAAGATCAAGTTAACAAGTTGTCACACAACTGGTCTAACTATGGACACGGGTTCAGACCATATGTAAACTCTTCCCAAAAGTATCAAGCCACTAAGTCATATCCACCACAAAGTGTAGCATCTGGTCAGAATATGCAGAGTGTGAAAATAGCAAGTAATAGTCCATTAGAATGCCAAATCTGTAAAAGGCCAGGTCATACAGCACTTCGATGCTGGTATCTCTTTGATAATTCATATCAAGCGGATGAAATACCAACTGCACTAGCAACAATGCATATTGAAGATTCACATGGCACTGAATGGTATCCAGATACAAGAGCCTCAGCTCATATCACTGCAGACCCTGGTATGCTTCAATACTGTTCTTTATATAGTGGTACTGATACTGTTATGATAGGAGACGGTTCTTGTTTATCAATCTCCTGTGTTGGTAATGGCTTATTGCATACAACAAATAGCTCATTACCACTAAATGATGTTTTGATAGTTCCAGAAATAAAGAAAAACCTATTCTCTGTTTCGAAGTTAACAGATGATTATCCCTGTTCTTTTATTTTTGACAAACATGGGGTATATCTGAAGGACAACTGCAACAATACAACAGTGAGGCTAGGAAGCAAAGTCAAGGGACTATATCAAGTTGATCCTAAAGTCAAAGAAGTTTTCTTCACTCAAATTAAAAAAGAAGTAGGAGAAGACTTATGGCATCAGAGGCTGGCACATACCAGTTTAAAAACAGTGAAGTATCTGCAGAGTCAACACCTAATTCAATGTAATTCAAGAACTCAAGGCATATGTAGTAGTTGCCAGATTGCTAAGAGTTTAGCCCTACCCTTTCCTATGTCAGACTATACATCTAATACTCCTCTAGAAAAGATACATTGTGATGTTTGGGGACCTTCACCAGTTCAATCTTTTCAAAAATTTCGATACTATGTCATTTTTATGGATGATTTCTCTCGATACAGTTGGCTGTATCCAATGAAACAGAAGTCAGAATTCTATGACATCTTTATCATGTTTCAAAAGCAAGTCGAGAATCAGTTTGATCATAAGATAAAAATCTTTCAGTGTGATGGAGAAGGTGAGTTCACCAGCAACAAAGTTCAAAATTACCTACAACAATGTGGAATTAAACAGCATATTTCTTGTCCCTATACACCAGAACAGAATGGTCTATCTGAAAGAAAACATCGACATGTGGTGGAGTTAGGACTAGCAATGCTATATCATGCCAAAATACCCTTAAAATACTGGGTAGATGCTTTCATCACAGCAAATTACATCATTAATCTGCTTCCTGCTTCAAAGCTCCATATGAATTCACCCTACATAAAATTGTATCAACAAAAACCAAGCTATACACATTTAAGGGTCTTTGGATGTGCTTGTTATCCCTGTCTCAAACCATATGCATAGCATAAGCTTGATCCAAGATCTCTTATATGTATTTTTTTGGGATATAGTGAAAAACATAAAGGATATCGATGCCTTCTACCCACTAATGGACATATCTATGTAAGTCGTCATGTGGTGTTTGATGAATTAGTTTTTCCCTTTACCAGTCGACTACCAACTGAGTATCATCAAGGTACAAACTTGTACAAGCAGTGGATAAATGGAGTAACCTTTCTAGACTCTATAACTACAGAACAAGTTCAGTCTATGTCCAATGAATAGATGGGGTATTTGCAAGATACTGGATTAATACAGAACTCTCACATTCATGCATCACAAATGCATATTGAGGAACCAATAGGTTCTATGCCAACACTGACAGAGGTTAATACCGATCAACCACAAAGCAGTTCTTCAGACAATACACAAGGTACTGAATTACTACAAGTGCATACTGAGGAACAAATGTGTTCTATGCCAACACCGACAGAGGTTAATACCGATCAACCACAAAGCAGTTCTTCAGACAATACACAAGGTATTTTGTCTGTTCATCCCATGCAAACCAGATTAAAATCTGGAATAGTCAAACCTAATCCTAAATATGCATGCTTGGCCGAGTATAAAGTTCCTCTCGAACCAAAAACAGTCAAATCTGCACTGGCAGATAGAGGATGGTATCAAGCAATGCAAGATGAAATGGATGCCTTATACACAAACCAGACATGGGAATTAGTGCCTCAAACTGATCACATGAATGTTATAGGGTGCAAGTGGGTGTTTAAGACTAAACTTACTACAGATGGTAAGCTTGATAGACTTAAAGCAAGATTAGTAGCTAAGGGGTTTCATCAAGAAGAAGGTATTGATTTTACAGAGACCTTCAACCCTATCATTAAACATGCTACTATTCGAATTATTCTGTCTGTGGCAATGACAAAGCATTGGCCAATCCATTAGCTTGATGTTAAGAATGCCTTCCTACATGGCACTTTGAATGAAATAGTGCATATGCAGCAGCCACTAGGTTTTATACACCCTCAGAAGCCTCATCATGTATGTCTGCTTAAGAAATCCTTGTATGGTCTTCGTCAAGCACCCCGAGCCTGGTTTGATAAATTCAGTAACTTTCTTCTTGAAAAGGGGTTTTCTTGCAGCACCACGGATCCTTCATTATTTGTTTTTCACCATGGCTCAGACACCATATTGTTATTGCTCTATGTAGATGATATTGTGCTCACTGGAAGTTCACCTCACTTACTTTCCAACTTAATTCATCTACTAAGTCTTCAATTTCATATGAAGGATCTTGGTCTTCTGCATTATTTTTTGGGAATTGAGGCTAAACAAACCACACAAGATTTATTTCTTTCTTAGACCAAATATGCTCTTGATTTACTCACTCGAGCTAATATGAAAGACTGCAGACCTGTTTCTACTCCTCTCTCATTATGGCCTGCAGCCATGATAACTGATGATATCTTATTGCAGCATCCCCTTGAGTATCGAAGTCTTGTGGGTGGACTTCAGTATCTCACTATAACTCGTCCAGATATTGCTTATGCCACTAATCTTCTCTATCAAAAGATGCAGCAGCCTACATTAGGTGATTTTCACAAGCTCAAAAGAGTTCTTCGATACATGAAAGGCACTGTTACTCTTGGACTAACCATTCATTCCAATAGCTTCATGCATTTGTATGGTTTTGCTAATGCGGATTAGGCAGGATGTAGTACTACCAGGCGATCTACTACTGGTTTTTGTACATATCTTGGCTCCAACCTCATTTCTTGGTCAGCAAAACGTCAATCTACAGTCTCTCGTTCATCGACGGAAGCTGAATATCGAGCCTTAGCCTCAGCAACAGCTGATCTTACATGGGTTAGTTTTGTCCTTCGAGACATCGGCATTGGCTTATCTGCTCCAACATCTCTCTTTTGTGACAACAAGTCAGCTATTGCTCTCTCCCTTAACCCTGTTCTACATGCTCGCACAAAGCATATTGAAGTAGATTTTCATTTTGTTCGTGAAAAGGTTGCTTCTGGATCCTTGATTGTCTCTTATATTCCCAGTACTCGTCAACTTGCAGATATTTTTACAAAATCTTTACCTCGCTTCCTACATTTTAGTCTTCGAACCAAATTGGGCTTGGGGTATACCTCCTCCCAATTTGCGGGGGGATGTTAATGAAGTTGACTTGAAGACTGCATCTGTGGCAATGCATCGCATCTGTAGCAATGCATAAGAAACGCAGAAACATTTGAAGGTAGTAAATTCAAGACTGACTTGAAGAGAGAGTTTGCTCATCACACGTGTTTGCAGGGCTTGAAGACTTGAAACAAAAGTAAATACACGTGTTATAATTCATTAGAGCGGTTAGTCTGTTAGATGTAAAACCGAAGTTGTTAAACCGGTGTTGAGTCGGTTGATTCGTTTTCATCAACTTCCTTGAGTATAAAACTACAGAGGATAGCATAGATAGAAGAAGCGAGAAAAGCAAGAAGTGTAATTGAAGAGCAAACAGAGAAAGCTCTCAGTTGAATGTATGCTTTTGCTCCTTTTGATTCAAGAATAAAAGAAATCCTTCCTCTTCATTTTGTGTTCTCTGTTCTTCGTTCTCTGTTCTCTGTTCTTTGTTTTCTCTGTTCTTCGGTTCTTCACAACCTCGACTACTCTCTGCATTCATATGTGCGGGGAAAGGACGAAGCACGTAACAAGTCTATTCCTTACGTGTTGAAACTTGGACACAAGAAAGTGGCAGGACGCTACACTAGGTGGGCTTATCGCAAAGCTAGGTCCATTGTCGTTTGTAAGCAGAAAACGGAATATGGAGCAGCGGACTTACGTGTCTTTACGATTGAGAACTTGGGAAACTCGACAGACTGTTCTGGGCGATCTTAAGAGTGAAAACATGTCTCCTGTCCCGCACTGAGAACTGCCATGAAGTTTGGGGAGGGAAAGAGCTCATTTGTCGTCTATTACGCATGAGATAACATGGGACACTCGGACGAAATGTGGGAACTGTACTGATGATAATTTAAGTGAACCGAACCAATTTCTGTAACACAGGTCCTGTTTTTTGCGAACTGAGGAATGAATGAATGACGAGTGCACTTGCAGCAAACAAAGACAGTCGTATAACTTGAATATCCCCCGATTATTTAAAATAGCAATTAATTAATGTGTCCTCCGCACAGATGTAGGGAAAAGTTCGCTGTCGTCTCTCGTACTTTGGAAGACAAACTTCGGGACTTGGGGTGGGTGGTGAATATTCACCGGGCGGACAGCCTGGGCTTCCATAAATTATTGCCTAAGATCTATAACCCAGCAACCGCCAAGATTAATGAAATACCCGTCCGACCTTACAAGAAATACGATCAGTTCTATCCGCCGCACACCACGTTCCGTTCAAACGTTCGGGAGCGTCGCACGATAGCAACACACTAAGATGATATGATTTCAACACCACTTAGGAAATCATGAACTTTCCTCCATCATAATGGGCTGTCTCACTAATTTATCTTCCTCCGACTAGAATCTCTTTTAGCAGTCTCTTTAGTCCTTCACTGGCCCACACATTTTCCCATAATTGAGTTGGTGGGAGTGGGGATCCACGTCATGCACACCCTTTGCCCCTGGAGACGCCATCCTTGGCATAAGAGCCGACTTATGGATACCGACACAAGGTGCGATTGGGAAGACTTTTGGAGAAAGTCATTGAGAAAATGTAAAGGCCTTTGAGTTAAAGGAGTTTTTCAAAATGCAAAGTGTGTTTTGTAAATCTATTTGTGAAAGTCCATTGTGAAATATCTTTGTGCAAATTAGTATTTGGGTAAATTAAATTTGCAAAAGACTTTTGTTATTAGAAAAAAGGAAAAAAAAAAAGGAGAGTTGGCTGGCTAAGGGCTTCGCCGGTTACCGTCGACGAAGAGCTAATAGTTGCCGGCAAAGGGTAGGCGGTTCGGCAAGGGGGAGGTGGCGTGCGAAGGGCGACGTCCAGCTAGGGTCACCGGCGACCCTCGCCGCGTCGTCACGCGACCCACTGCACCGTGAAGTTCGCTAGTGACCTAGGCGACCTCCGCATCCTAGATTTGGGTTGCAATGACATTGTGGGTGGCTTGGGTTGCCGCGACCTTCGGTGACCTCCGTGATCCAGATCTGGGTCGCGGTGAGGTTGTGGGTCGCTGGAGGTCACAACGACTGACCTCGCCGCAACCTAGGCGACTGACGCGATCCAAATTTGGGTCACGCGACTAGTTGGTGACGATCGCCGGGGTTTCGTGACCACGCCGGCCTCTCTCTAGCTCGTCGCCAACCCATTGCAACCTCGCCGGCCAACATTAGAGAATTTGACAAGGAGAAAGATGAATAGTGCGACCAACCCTTCCGAAAATGCTGAAAGCCTAGCATCTGCATTGGGCTTTCAGCCTTTGGAAGGCCAACATTTCTTCAAGGCAAGTTTCAAAAATGTTCCCTAACACCCAATACTTGAGCAAATGGGCTTTGGACACCCAAAGCTACTTGGCAAAGTTGGTTCCAAACGCACCCATAATGCACTCTTCAAAATTAGCAAATTTTTACAAGGCCCACCCACGTGTCCAAACCCTAGAACATTCTTCGTTCGCACTGTATTCGAACATACACAATACACATATGCTAAGGCAAAACACTGAGCTCTAGCCTTTCGTTTCAATATGGGAGACCGCATACAGATCTCCCTCTCCTTGTCACAGTTTTGTAGAACTCCATAGAGTTGAATTCCATCTACTAGTGCTTTCTAGTCCTCATGCAGACAACCAACACCTCTGCGAGAAAATATAACATATTTTAAAAGTGCCATGTCATCTGTGCTTTGAACCATTCATGCTTTGACACCTGTCGTTCGAGGCCGCCACATCTGCTCTCTCTTCTCTCCCATGTCATTCCAATTTAAACCAACACGCGGGCGGATGGGCAGGGCATTCTCTCTCCTTGTCTAGTGATTCCTCTGACGACCATCGCTCCCTCCTGATGATAGCCTTTCTCTCTCCATTTGACGGCCTCATCTTAGGGCTCCATTCTCTCAGTGCACTTCTTCATAAATCGCGTTCTCTCTTGGTGGCCGATTTTGCACATTTGGTAAAAAAAAACTTCAGAGACCTTGAGCCACTGCTAAGCTGTTAAAATGTAAGAGGACTAACTATAAGTTGGATTTGCCATGTTTTGAATTATCATAGGTTGCAAATACTAAAACGCTCCACGAATGATCCTTGTGACTCCGCTCCATGAATGATCCTTGTGACTCCTAACTGTCATAGAAAAGCAAGAGATAAGTTAATGTGCTTTTGAAATTTCCATCCTAGCAACTGAGACTTTAGTTTTTCCAAATATTGTTAATGAACTATCAAACTATAGTTAATGTTAAAATTTTTGGATGTGTGCGTGCGGAAGCATGGTTTTGGTATTGATTGTAGTTTTTGATTAGTGGTGTATGCAAGTGTATGATATAATTTGTAGTGGATAGACAAGGGACAAGATATGATGATTGAATGATATATGTCGCGAGATATGGAGAAAAAAGTTTTATTAGTTAAACAAAATAGTTTGATTGAGATTTTTAACCTCATTTCCTCACATGATCACGATGGAGGTCTAAAACCTTTCACGGTGGAGGGTTCACCCCACACAAGGTGGACGGTTCACCTCACACAATACATGAATGATTCTAGGCTCTATTTATAGAGCAACTCCACCGACTACAAGCATGATAATTTTGGCTTTTTTTCACTACCATAGTATAGCTATAAGACAACTAATTTTCTTCTTCTCCAAGCACTCTTGTTGCCCACGTACTCTTGATCCTTCTTTCTTCATGGTTAAGCAGCCATTGTTGACTTATTTTCAAGATTTCCCATGCACGTAGACTTCTCTAGCTTGCTCTAGGATTTCTTCTGCAACTTGGCTTCTGCTTGCATGCGTTCCCACGTGAATCTTCTAGGTTCAACTAGCAAACTCCATTCTCAACAATTCTAGACAATCTTCAACATGGACGCTGCTGCCAACGTTCTCGCCTTCGTGATTAAGTTAATAATTTCTAGACAGTTTTAGAGAAAATGGATCATAATTTCCAACGATTAATCAACTTTACAACAATAAAAAAGTATGAAATCCAACTTTCCATATATCATAACTCTCCCTACAAACAATTAGCACCATAAAGATGGCAAATGTCAAAACTAAAACAAAATTCACTCGTAATCAATGCATGAGATGGACAAAGAGCTACTGAACATGTAGCATCACCAAATTATGTCAGTTAACAAAGCTAGATTTACGGCTTAGGAAATAAAATCGAACTTGTCTTGCGGTCGCAGATTTAGGGCTTCTCGAGGGACCGCTTCGAGTGGAGCGCAAGTTGTTGATGAAAGATTAGATGTTGCGGGAGTGCGCCGAGAGAATGCAGCTTTGAGGATGATGTCGTCCGAGTGGAGAGAGAAAGGCCGTTGTCGGAGGACGGTTGTTGGAGGAAGCGCTAGACGGGGCAATTCAGTGTGTTGTGGTAGAGTGCGCCGAGAGAATGCAGATCTGAGGATGAGGCCATCGAGTGGAGAGAGAAAGGCTGTTGTTGGGAGGGAGAAGGTAATGAGGAGAGGGAAGACACAAGAGAGAGAGAATGCTCGCCGGCACTCTCGTCTAGTCTGATTTGGAAGTGAAATGTGGACCTGTTGTAGCTGGACATGTGTCGAAGCATGAATGGTTCAGAGTGCAGATGACGTGGCACTTTTAAGGTACGTAATATTTTCTCCCTCCACCTTGCGGCTTCTCCTAGAGAAGCACACTCATGTTCTATCAAAAGATTACATGTGAACAGACAATATATGAGAATTGCTAATATAAGGAGAGGGAGCCCCTCAACATGGCTTCGCCGGCGTTGTTCCTCTTCTTGCGTCATTACCATGGGGATCAGTGAAAATCCACCGGGTAACCGGACCGGTTTTGGAACCGGTTTGTGGATATTGTTAAAAAAGGAAAAAACTGACCTCTCTCTCAGTCTCTCTCTCTTTTCGAGCTTGTGCGATCCTGCCCCTCTTTCTCTCAATCGCAGGCTGCGATTCTCTCTCTCAGTCTCTCTCTCTCGAGCTCGTGCGATCCTGCCTTTCTCTCCCTCAATCGCAGCCTGCGATTCGCAGGAACCCTCTATACGCAGCAAGCTTGCGCCCAGCAATCCTTGATCCGCCGCACCCTCTCCAGTCGCCACCATCGTCGCCAGCCGGTTCGCCTCTTGTTGGCGCGCCGCAGGAACGCAACCCAGCTTGTTGTCGCCTCTCGTCTCCTTGTCGCTAGACCCAGACTCGCCACCATCGCCTCTCTTTTGCAGCTCGCCGAATCCGACGCAGCTATCCAGAGCGAGGTGAGCCCGAAATTGAATTTTTTGGGTAAACCCTTTTTCTTTTGCTTTTTTGGGAGGGTCGGAGGTTTGGTTTCGAAGGATGGGCTGATCTCGGCTTTGCGTTGTGTATTACTGAGCTAAAACATAAGATTGTTCTGAGAGAGAGAGAGAGAGAGAGAGAGAGAGAGAGGGGGAGAGGGAGACTGGTTAGAGACCCATCGAGAGTGAAAGCTCGAGTGCGTGGAAGACCGGCGAGTCGGCTCAAGAGCAGGGTCTTGAATACGTGCCAGACGTTTACCATTTCCAGATATGGGCGATGTGCCTCTCATTGATTTAGGTGGTCTATGGAAAGATCCTGCACGACGGTCCGCGGTCATCAAGGACATTGCAAACGCTTGTCATCGCTTCGGCTTCTTCCAGGTAAGCATGACGTGTGTGAGCATGCACCATTGATGTCCCATTACGATTTTGTTCCATACTAATATTTGCTTTTCCACTGTTCTGACCATCGAATTACCTTGATTGCGACGTATGCTTCCTGCTGGAACAGATTGTGAACCATGGAATTTGCCAAACCGTGATGGATGAAGCCCTTCATGCGGTATCCAGTTTCTTCGACTTGCCAACTGAAGAGAAGATGAAGTACATGTCGAACGACGTGCACGAGCCGGTGAGATACGTGACGAGTTTGAAGGACGGGATCGACAGGACACAGTTCTGGAGAGCCACCCTGAAGCATTATGCACATCCACTGGGCCATTGGCCAGAGAATCCCCCTCATTATCGGTACACTCTCTTTCGCCTTTGGGCTGACGAATGTGTTGGTCACGTATGAAAATGAACGGGGTCATACATTTGAACCGAGCACACACTAGAAGGACACCTCACTTGTTTATGTTGAATGTAGAAACGCACGACTCCTTTGGGATTCATGTTTTGTCATTGCTCCTGCGAACCGAGACGCAAAATGTCTGCTTGCGTCACATAAAATATTCACTGAATCCTTAAACCATACCCGCACTCACACTTGCAGTCGCAATCTTAAAGCCAACCATATAGCATATCGTCACAGTTGAAGCAAAGCAAGGTAACGAGGAGAAAGTAAGGACACATTTAGTAATAATTCTGTTCTTAAGAATAATTTCTGATTAAAAATAATCTTTTTATTCTACTCTCAATAAATTTTTTAAATATTTTAAGGCATTTGATAACTGTCCAAAATTTTCTATTATTAGAATAGAATTGTGTGTGGTATTATCTTCAAAATTTCTTCCCTAAATCATTTTTTAATTTTTTTTATAATTTTATTTCTTTTCTTTTTTCTTTTTTTCTTCTTCGGCCGTGACCTCGCTGGAGTATCATGGCCCTTGGTTAGGCTATGCCTCGTCGGCTGAGCCTTGGTTGGGCGTGCGGCCTTGCCTAGCCATGGCTTGGTTGGGCTTGGCCACCGCCTTACTCGGTGGTGGCTAGGCAAGCCTCCGGCGAGGTCGTAGGACCTCACCCAACTGGTCACTAGTAGCGGTGGATGATGGTGGTGACAGTGGAAGAAGAACAAGAAGAAAAGAATAGAAAAGAGAAAAAAATGGGTTGGTTTGATTCTGAAATTGTTCCCGAAAACAAAGAATCAACTGTATTTTATTTCTCGATTTTACTCTAAATTTATTTTCGGGAACAAATTTGTTTTCGGGAATAAAAATTTTATCAAATGGATTTTTATTTCAAATCTACTATTAAGAACAAAATAATAGAAATTTTCATTATTTGGCAAGTTGCCAAACGCATCCTAAGTGGTCCAATTTAGCGTTGTCAAACTTTTTAAAATGATAGCCCTATCGACATCATATAACCACATATAGAGGTGCTTAGAATTAGAATCCAAAGTTAGATTGTGGTCAAAATGCATGCATATAGACATGTCCTCATCAGTTCCTGATCTGGTAGTGGACAGTAGAAGGCATTTAGGACATCCCGGTCAAGACTAGTGGACTGCAACATTCCCTGCATTTGAGCCTTCGAGTCTAGTCAATGGACTGCGACTCTAAGCGTATCTCCATCTCATATCGTTTCTCATGATTGTATAAGGGAGAAGATGGGCAAATTCAGTGCCCAAACGAGGAAAGTGACGGTGGAGCTGATGGAGGCCATCACGGAGGGCTTGGGACTAGGACCCTCGTATCTGACCTCTAAAATGGAAGCGGGGATGCAAATGATGGCGGTCCACTGCTACCCGCCGTGCCCAAATCCGGAAATGGCGCTAGGACTACCACCCCACTCTGACCACACTTGCTTGACCATCGTTCTCCAGAGCTCCCCTGGAGTTCAGATCATGGACCCCGGTGACTGCACCTGGAAGTCGATCCCTAAAACCCCTGGCGCCTTACAAGTCCATGTGGGGGACCATCTCGAGGTCCTGAGCAACGGCCTGTACAAAAGCGTCGTCCACAGAGCGGTCCTCAATTCTGAGAGGACCCGAATTTCTTTTGCTAGCTTGCATAGTCTCGGCATGGACGAGACGATGGAACCCGCCAAGGAACTCGTGGGCGCGCGTGGGAAAAAGTACAGGGGAAGTTGTTTAAGGGATTTTCTAAACTTTTTAGCCACCAATAACTCAGGAGTGGCAGCTTCATCAATACTCTCAAGATCAATCCGTAGTTGCTAGATCCCGACCTATCACAAAGATCCCGAGATCAAAGTTTACTTGAATTTTCTTCCTGTTTCTTTTATTCTGTGTCTGGTCAGTTAGTTTTTGTAGCCCCAGATTCCGTATATATAACGCATTCGCAAACGGTAAAGAAAATCAACACGAATCGTTGCCATTTCACATGTTACCTCTTCCTTTAAAACTTTCTCGCGTACGAATTGGGTATAAATTTCAATTCTTTTTTGCACCGAAAGAAGTGGTGTAAGAATTAATCCATGTTCATTTGAAAGCTTAGCTTGGAGTATGTCACGACAATCTTTCGCTAGGAAAAAAAGAAACAAGAGCTGCCTTACACCAGACAGAGCCATTTGGAATTTGCCTTTTCAACAATAACGATGATAGTAATTATTTGGCCAAAAGAACAATAATACTATTTTATTTTGGCCCAAAGTATATTCTTCTTAAAGTAACAGAAGATGGTGTCTTTTATTGTCTGTCACAAATTGAGAAGAAAGAATACGGAAAGGGAATTTTGTGTGAGGAAAAATTGTATATTCTTCTTTGTCAATTCTGAATATGATACAACCATGTATATACCGTACAAGGTCTTCAATAAAAAAAAGTAAATGATTTTTCCTAATCTTTCTGGTCCTAAAATAGACTCATTATCCTATCAATTACAACCAATTACAAATCCATCAGAATCAATAATCAATCAGAATCAAACATATCTTCAACACTCCCCTTCAATCTGGTGGCTTGTATATATCCAAGACGCCCAACTTGTTCAAAAGATATGTATGCTGTCTCTGACAAAGGGGTTTAGTGAAAATATCTGCTGGTTGTTCCATGGTCCTTATCCCTCTGGTTTCAATGATCCCTTCTTTGATCTTCTTTTGAGTAAAGTGGCAATCAACTTCTATATGCTTTGTCCTTTCATGTAGTACAGGATTCGCCGCAAGCTTGAGTGCCGAATCATTGTCGCAGAAGAGTGATGTCGGACCTTTGACTTGTACCCCAAGGTCTAGAAGCAAACCTTGAAGCCACACGATCTCACAAACTGTTTTCGCCATGGATCTATACTCAGCTTCTGTTGATGACAAGGATACTATGGATTGTTTCTTTGTTTTCCATGAAAGCAGTGACTCTCCAAATTTGATGCAAAAACCAATAATAGATCTTCTACTCATAGGACATGTGGCATAGTTTGCATCGCAGTAGGCTGTCATCTCCATATTACATCTTCTGGAAAGGAGTATTCCTAGTCCTGGACAACTCTTCAGGTATTTCACCACCTTCAAAATTGCATTCATGTGTGATAGCTTTGGGTTGTGCATGAACTGACTGAGAGTTTGTATTGCATAGCAAATATCTGGCCGAGTCATAGTGAGGTAGATAAGTTTCCCAACAAGTCTTTGGTAGCTTGTCGGGTCTTTCAACAGTGGATCATCAGAGGAGGGCAACGTTCTAGCATCATAGTCAACACTGGTTAACTTGGCATTATGTTCGATGGGGATGATTGCTGGTTTGCATCCTGATAGTCCCGCTTCTGATATAATTTCCATCACAAACTTTCGCTGACTAAGGGAAATCCCCAGATCATAGCGAGCTATCTCTATTCCAGGAAAATACTTAGGTGGCCCTAAATCTTTGATGTGAAAGGACAAATGTAGATAGTCCTTTAGCTTCTTTATAGCAGAATCATCATTTCCCATAATGAGGATATCATCAACATAAATCATCAAGTGTATGGCCGACGTACCTTTTGCCCAGGTGAACAATGCGTAGTCATGTTTGGATTGCTAGAACCCTGCTCCCATAAGTGCAGTAGTGAACTTGGCGTATCACTGTCGAGAAGCCTGTTTCAATCCATAAAGAGATTTGCAGAGACGGCATACCTTAGACTCCCCCTGTCTCCGTAATCCTTGTGGAAGGTCCATGTAAATCTCTCTTCTAGATCTCCATGAAGAAAAGCATTGTGAACATCTATTTGATGCAATGACCAGTTGCGAAAGGCAGCAACTGATAAGAAGGAATGAACTGTGACGTCCTTGGCGACTGGAGAAAACGTCTCATGGTAGTCAAAACCTTCTCGTTGTATAAAACCCTTGGCCACCAGACGAGCCTTGTATCGTTCCACAGAGCCATCTGCTCTATATTTTATCTTATACACCCATTTACATCCAATGGGTTTACGATCAGAGGGTAAAGACACAATATCCCAAGTGTGATTAGCAATCAGGGCCTTGAGTTCCGCCTCCATTGCCTTTTGCCAGCGATCATCTCGTATAGCCTCATCATAATTTGAAGGCTCTTTTTCCTCAGAAATCCGGTTAATGCAGCATAAATGGTCTGACGACAAGCATTTGAAAGACACATATGAGGATACACGATAATGAGTACCTGATGATAGTGATGAGGAACAGACATAATCTTTGGTCTAGGCTGGCGGACAAATCATTCGACTTGAACGTCGAGGTGGCTCATCTTGTATCTTCAAGGATGATTCTTCAATACTTCTAGATTCTTCGCTATTTGTCTCCTGGAATTGTTGTTCCATGAGTTGTTCCTGATCAGAAGTGTCGTCATATGAACCATTGGACGGTGGTGAGGGCAATGGTGAAGATAACTTTGTATCTACTATCTGATTTCTTGAAGGGGAGCTAATTAGAATAGATTCTCCAGTAGATAGATCTTCTTTCGCCAAAAATGGACGACCGGTTCTCATATCTTCAGTAGACATAGAAGTAGTAGTCTGAAAAGGAAAGATGTCTTCATGAAAAACTACATCTCGGCTGACGAAGAATTCTCCGGTAGACTGTTCATAAACTCTATACCCTTTCTTTAAGTTGAGATATCCCATAAAAACACACCTCCTAGCCCGAGGAGACATTTTATCTCGGGCTCCAACTGTAGCCACATAGCATAGATAGCCAAATACTCTGAGATGACTTAGATCTAGTTTCCTTCTATACAATAATTCAAACGGAGTTTTCCCTTTTAGAATGCGTGATGGCATACGGTTTATAAGGTATGCTGCAGTAACCACACAATCTCCCCAAAAATCTTTAGGTATGGATGCCTGGAACTTAAGGGCACCTGCCACTTCTAAGAGATGACGGTGCTTTCGCTCAACAACCCCATTTTGTTGTGGGGTATAAGTGCATGTACTTTCATGCATAATTCCATTTGAGGACAGAAAAGACTTCCAATCTTTATTGAAGAATTCCGTCCCATTATCAGTCCTAAAGCGACGAACTGATTTTCCAAACTGAGTTTTGGACAAGGAAATGAAGATTTTAAGATAGTAAAGGACTTGAGCCTTTGATTGTATGAGGAAGACCCAAGTGGTACGTGAAAAGTCATCCATAATTGTAAGAAAAATCTTGAACCATCACGATTTATTGTGTGATATGGTCCCCAAACATCAGCATGAATTAAAGAAAAAATGTCTTCTACTCGAGTTGTACTATTTTGAAAGGGTGCACGAGTTTGTTTTGCCAAAGGGCAAATGGGACATTGAGGATTGGGGAAAGAAGTAGTGTGACCCAATCTTTTATGATAAAGAGAATTTCTTTCATTGGCAACAGTGCTACACAATGATTTATTGAATGCAACAGAGGATAATGTAAAATTGTCTGGAATATCAACCCAGAAATACAGTCCTTGATAGATTTTACCCAAGCCCATCAGTTTGCCAGTCAAAAGGGCCTGAAATGAACATTTTTCATGATGAAAAGCGACACGATAAGAATTTTCCTCACAAACTCGAGAGACTGATATGAGATTAAAGTGGAAAGTGGGGACATAAAGGACATTTTTTAGGCTAATGAGTGAACTAAGTTTCACAGTGCCAGTCATTCCAACATGTGTAGTACTTCCATTGGGGAGCTGAACTGATATTGGATAAGATAACTTATTGACATTGGAAAAGAATTTTGGATTGCAAACAATATGATCACTAGCTCTAGTATCAATGATCCATTCATCATTTGAAATTGAGTTCATCAGGCAATAAGAAATACCTGTGAAACTTCCTGCCCTGTTAGAAGGATCCAATTTCCTTAGAGCTTCCATCAGCTCTTGATATTCCCCATGAGTAATAGGTTTGTCAGTTGGATTCCCTGTCACCTGAAAGACAGTTGAAAACTTTCCTTTTTCTTTCTCACTTGGTCTACCGTGTAATTTCCAACAATTTTCAACTGTGTGATGCAGGCGTTTACAATATTCACAATAGAGCTTACCCTTTCCCTTGTGATTATTGTTTTTTATAAATGATGAGGGCCTGCTCATGGCATGGGCTGCCGTACCTCCATATGGGCCTTCAGATGTCGCGAGAAATTGGCCTTTTGGGTCGTCGGGCCTAGAAAAAAATTGCCCACGTGGGCCTTCGGAGCCATAGAAGCCTCCAGCTCGTGGACCGTTAGATTCAGAAGCCGCGCCTTTATGTGAGCCGTTGGATCCAGCAGCCCCGAGGATCGATCTTGAGCCATCGGATCCCCCAAAGAAATCACGGCCATCGATTGGCCGTATAAAAGACCTAGGGTTTTCGTGAAACCCTAGATTGGGTCCTCGATCCTCTCTACCTCCTACGGCTCCTTCGTGGAACCCTAGATTTCTTCCTCCTGCGGTTTTCTGTAGCAGGTAAGGGGAAACCCTTGCCGCTAGAGCCACACTTTCGCCTCCTTTGTCGAGATCTGTTGCTCTCTGCTGGCTCTCCTCCTGGATAGCAAGCTGATAGATGCGACCAAGGTTTGGCATTGGCTCCATGGTTAAAATCTGCGATCGAAAGGAAAGGTAAGATTCATTCAGTATGAGTAGGAATCTTATTGTCTTCTCCCTGTCTCGCATTTTTTTGTATTGCTGCAAAATCGGCTTCGGCCAGTCAAATCTTTCTTCGGCCGCTTCCAATTCGTTCCATAGACTTGAAAGTTTGTTAAAAATTGCAGCAACAGTCATGTTTTCCTACTTTAAACTCGAGATCTGTTGCGTCAAGGAGAAAATTTTGACTTGATCTAATTTTCCATACATCTCCTTGATGTTTTCCCACATTTGTTTTGAGTCCTCCGTTGGGGGAAGACCCGCTGCGACTTCGGGGGCGAGACTGTTTTCGATCCACGTTCTGATTAACTGATTACATTTTTTCCAAAGCCGCACTAGTCGTTCGTAGGTTGGAATTGGAACGGTTCCGTCGATGAAGCCCTCCTTATCTTTTGTTACCAAAGCCCGCCGGAACTCGCGCGACCAACTCGAGTAATTATCCGGTCTAGTTAACTATTGAGCAACGATCTTCAGTTTTGGTCCGTCGGCATTTGTTGTGAAAAGAGGGTCGCCGGGCTCCGAGTGGCTACTGGCAGCGTAGATCTTGTACGGGAAGAGACTCGGTGGTGGATTCGGGTATGGATTTGCTCCTGAACCCGACCCCTCAGATCCGATCGTGTTGCCTGCATTTGGAAAAAAAAAAACCGAACCCGGGTAGGGATTTGTTTCCATGCCCGGTTCGATTAATCCGCCCGTCTGCTGTGCACTGGTGTTTGTGCCTGCCCCGTTGCTGGCTGGTAGGCCTCCATCAGATCGAAATCCCGGCAATGATGCATTTGGGTTGATCCCATAGTACCAAGGATGTGGTACCCATTGGTAAGGTTAGCCCAAATAGGGTTGCCCCAAATTTTCCTGAGCCGAAATAGGTATCCATTGTGCATGCTGAATTTGAGTCTACGGCTGCCTTTGTTCTTCGGAAATAACGACAGCAGATGATGATTCCTGGATCTGCGAGATTGGTGGTGTTGTCTCTCCTGCAGGCTGATCACTGGATCCTGAGGTAAGAATCTGTGGATTTGTCATGAGGACGATTTTCTAAAGAAGAACTGTTTTGTAGATTTGCCTTTGAAGAAAAAAATGAATGAAAGCTGTCCTGTTCTACGAGTTTTGCAGCAACAGGAAACAGAGAAGAGACAGAGGAAGAAGGGTGAATGGAAACTAGTCCTGTTCTACGAACATTGCAGCAACAAGAAACAAGGAATTGACAGAGATTGGTTCAGACGCAGAAGCTATGCCAGGATCGAGACACGCCCGATACCATGTCACAAATCGAGAAGAAAGAATACAGAAAGGGAATTTTGTGTGAGGAAAAATTGTATATTCTTCTTTGTCAATTCTGAATATGATACAACCATGTATATACTGTACAAGGTCTTCAATAAAAAAAAAAATAAATGATTTTTCCTAATTTTTCTAGTCCTAAAATAGACTCATTATCCTATCAATTACAACCAATTACAAATCAATCAGAATCAATAATCAATCAAAATCAAACATATCTTCAACAATGTCGTAATTTAGATGCATCAATGTAAATAATATCCATGACGTGTGATTTTATATGAGACATGACAACATCGAATCATGTCAACATAGAGAAGAAGATCATCAATCATCGGTTTCAAAATGTGATTTTTAGAAAATACTAGAACAACCATCTGCCGACAATCATGTCCACAAAAGGAGTTGCGTACAAATTTTAGTTTTTAAAACAGGTATTTTTCAGTGAAAATTCTATGAACTCCATTGATAGCGTGTCAACAAGAAGTAGCTTTAACAGATACACGTGTGCTTGGAGTTGGTTGATTGAAAGCCTTGGCATGTCAGCCATTATACAGAGGGGAGTAGAGAAAAGAAACACATGTAAATGAGCAAGTAGAAGATCCAACAAGCGATGCCAAGACAAAGTCATAGGTGGGATCTAACCAGCTTTAACGTACGGGCCAGAGATCAGGACAACCTCACAACGAGCGAGAAGGCAACCAAGCCTCCCTAACCTTGGAACAACCATTTCATCAGTGAAACTCCCTCGGCCACCTTCCTTCCTCTCCCCCACTGGCTTTGCGCTCCCGCGGTTTCACCTCCACATCCACACAGTTCATAGCTTTTCATTTTGACATCGAGCTGGAACAGAGTGACCTAAGATGACTACATGCATGTGCTGCCGATGGCGTCGACGATCCTGAGGATGGGATCGTTCCAGGGCAAAGAGCTGCCCGCTTACAAGCTTGCCGTGTTAGACGCAAATTGCGCAACCCCAAGATCTCCATAACCAGAACAAGAACATGCATAATTGAGTAGAAAGATTAACGCACCTGGATCCATCGAACATAAAGCGGAAGCAGAAAAAGGGATTACCCACATATAAAGGGGATCCACGCATCAAGTCCTTCTCCTCTATTGCCCTCCGTATCACTGGCTCAATGAGGCGGCCCCCCTCACGTGTAGAACGCCCCTTAGGTGAGGATACATGTGAGAAAATTAGGGTTAGAGGAGAGACTTGAGCACTATTTATAGAGTTTCCAGCCAGTCCCCCTCATTACGGGCCAGGCTCAACTCGGCCCACACTAGCCAGCCCATATTAGACTAATTAAGAAACCTTCTATCTCTCTTTAGACCAACCCTGTTTTACGATAACCGTAAAAACAGTAAATTACAATATCAATTAATTTAGTCCATATTAGGAAAACTCTTACATTCTCCCACTTGGACTATATTAATTGAAATCGTACCGTATGTGCGCACATTTGGTCCAGAGATAATTCTTAATAGTCAATCCTATCCCATAAGGTCTTAAATACCGAATCATGGCGGTAACTGCATGTATACACATAGAGCCTTCCATGGTCACGAATGTTCTCAACTTTATTGATATGGATTCAATATGATAGTGTGTCAAATGGATAACGTCTCTCATAGAGAGATCCCAATTGTCAGTCACCATTCTCTTACCTTAGGTGTCACAAAAACTTGTGCCACAAGAGAATGCTTTATGGTTCCAATGAACCCACATATGTCTTGTCCTTATGGTTAACCTTTCTTTATGTATTACAAGACATATGCACAAGGCTAATAACTGGATGCCCGGATGCCCCTAGCCTTCACTCAAGGTCTATACAATCCCTTGAGACTTTATTAATATGTATTCAACATAATAACAACACATTCAAAATATTTTATTGAATGCAAAGGTTGATACATATTAAACCGTTACTAAGTGTAACGAACCACAGATGTGAACTTTATCAGAGTAAAGCCAAAATAGCTCCCACTAAACAACAGTATCCGAAGATACTCCTAGGCCCATGCTAATAACATGTCACTCAAATACACATGGGCATAGGCCTTTAGTTAGTGGATCTGCAATCACATCATCTGTGAAAATATATTATATTATAAGTCACCTTTATGTACCGTTTCTTTATGGTCAAAAATATCTGACTACCATATATTTAGACCTCTTGAGACCTCTGTAGTAAATAAATAATACTACAAATTTGTTATCTCAATACAACCGTATGGGTCTATCCATCAAGTTAAAACGATCAATTCCGTCATGAGGTTTTGGAGCCTAAAAGCCTAATTAACAGCCTAAAAGAATGTTACTAACACTGCTTACATAGCAGAAGATGACATAAGACTTTATTTACTGCACTTACTGCTAACATAAATATGTATTCTGTTATTGATTGTATGTCATCAAAACAGCCATCAAAGTTTACATCTAAATACCATACTAACTGCAAGAATTGAACATTGCTATAAATTAGCATATAATCTCTTGTCTTCTTTAAGTACCTTAAAACCTTCTTGACAGCAACCCAGTGATCATGTCCTGGATTTGACCGATATCTGTCTAGAAGTCCCGTCACAAAGACAACATTTAGTCTAGTGCAAATTCGAGCATACATTATACTTTTAAGTGCACTGACACAAGGTACACCATTTAATTAGATTTCCTCAATATCTAAATAAGGACAATGTGATAGATTTAGTCCATCACCCTTAACAACAGGAGCAATTCCTGGCTTGCAATGATATATATTAAATATTTCCAATATACAATCAGCAAATGTCCTCCGAGAAAATCTAATATAATATGGCAAAAACAATCCTTACAGATCTCAGTATTGTCTCAAGGTCACAACTTGTAAGCAAAATATCATGTACATAAAGTATGAGAAAAAATAAATTTCCTCCCACTGACCTTGTAGTATATTGAATTACTTTGTTCCCAATTGAACAAAATAACAACACTATGAAACTTTAATAATATTGTCTCGGAAACTTGCATAAGACCATGAATTAGAACTTTTCAGTCTACACACAAGTTTACTTGAATCTGCTGCAAAATCATCCGGTTGCACAATATAGATTTTGTATCTATTCGGCGTAACTTTATATCAAAATAAATTATTAATGCCACATTCACTCTGAAAGAATCTTTTAAAGAAATAGTTATTTCTTCAATATAAACAATCCACCCCTCTTTCAGAGCGAAAACTTTAGTTACAAATTTGGCTTTAAATTCCACAATCTTTGCTTGAAATTCTTTTAGTTTTTGTACGCCAATTTGCAACTAATAAACTTGTGATTTTTAGACAAGTCGGTAAGTTTCCAAACATGTTTCATAGATTGTATATCACCTTTTATGGCATCTAATCACATACTTAATTGAGAATAAGAAACGACATTTATAAATATGTCATTACATCAACCATATAGTGGATATTATAATCATGCTCTCACATAATAGATTATATAGTCTGATGATATAACTGATCGTCTTTCCTTAACAAATCTCCTTAATAAAGCTGCAACCATTTCATTCTGCACTTGAGAGGTTTAAGAAATTTAATTATAAACTATATCAAGAATAGTACCTTGAACCTCAACAAGTTTAGTCTATGGTACAGGAGATTCCATAATTATCTGTTTAGGTAAAGACAAAAACATAGTAACCTCACCACCCGCGGTGGTGGTGTCGTTGGTTGAGCAAGGGACCTCTAACGCAAAGGACCCGAGTTCGACTCACGGCGTCGTCGAGCTTTAAGTGCAAGCCGTGACTTACCCGGGGCACGTGGGTGGTGGTTCCCACATGTCTCCCCAGGGTTTACTCTCCCCGCGAAGCAGCATTCGGAGGTTCCCTGGGTTACCAAAAAAAAAAAAACATAGTAACCTCCATCATATTATTATCTTTAATAATCTGAGAGCAGCTATCCTCTACAATTACGCCAATATTTAGAAACTTTAGAGTATGTGATTCCATAATTCATGTCCATTCTTTAGGGTCATAAAATCAATACCCCTTTTGTATATGAAAAAATTGCTTTCATAATATCAGCCCACAAAAGACTAGATAAATTATTCTTACTAATCATACTTATCACCATGTTCAATATGGTGCATTTATGCCTTTCGACCAAATCTTTTTGTCAGAATTTTCAGGTATAGTAATTAAATTACCACCCCAGAATCTACCAAGTATTTGACAAATGACCCTTTAAGATATTTCGCATTGTCATACTTGCCAAAATACTCATTGCTACTGTTAAACCTGACAACCTTTTAATCATATACGATATGTATATGTCATTAGGACTTAAACACAATCTTTGCAGATGTGTCCTAATTTCAATATCAGACAAGACATAATTTCAAGCAACTAAGGCTTCCATCATCTTATAGCAGTGCAGTACACAGGCAAACCTCTTTTCAAGTGTTCAAGAATGGAACGCTTCATGGACAGTAAGCAAATTCAATTGCTCTTTTCTCAAGCAACAAATCATATGTCCACAACTAAAAATTTGAAGCAGTAAAAACCTCAATGATGACGGAATTACCATTTACAGAAAAGGTGACTGAAAAACAAGCAGTATATAATTAGCATCATGTGAGCATTGTGTAACTTGACGTACAAGTACACATCCAGAGAGTTACATGCAAAATCACATAATCACCTTTGGGCAGAATACATGACATGCAATAGTACACTCCCCACATGATAAGGGTTATGAGAATATGTTCCAATTCTTCATGAATTCATCACCTTTAGGCATATGAATCACTAGAATCAGTCACTCCTCCACAACACTATCATGTATCCCTCCATGAACTAATACACAATCACCTCCTTTGGGAGTATAACTATGCATTAGACCAGGAGACATCCCAATTATCATACAAGACCGAAATTTCTCAAACCCAATCAAGCGTGCCACTTTGGCGGTCACTACTCAATTGAATCATTGAAATTCTCTCATACCAGGGATATAAACTTTACTGCTCACATACACCATATACATGTGATTTTAACTTTGGTGATAGGGGCAACATATCACCAAAATCACATATCATGCTAATTATATTGCTTTATTCATATATATATATATATAGCGAACCTGAAAGACAGATTCCAATGAGATCATTGATCACAGTAACACAAGAAACTTCTCATAACAGAGAATAAAACATCTCTTATGCACCCCAATTACATATTACCAGAACAACATAAAAAGAATGCTGATCTATAATATCTCTCACAAATTAACATCAATAGTAATACAGGGTGCACCAAATCGACAAGCTTGATAGCTGATCCATTATCACTCATGAATTCATAAGGCAAAAATGACTCCAAGGCCAACAATTGATTTATTAATCAATTTTAGGTAACAAATATCATTACTTCAATCAGTGGCCTATAAATTGAGTCAAATCACAGAACTAAATATCTAAACTATAACAGTAGATACTATTGTTCTGCATAAATATTGCCATACTCCTTAACCATAAAAATATTCAACTTGATAGACATTAACAAGTGACCAGATGAGTTCATGTACAATATGCAGTAACTTAATCGACATGCATTACTCACATACAAAGCAGATATGTATATCAAGTACAATCAATTTGGTCATGAGTTCTTAAGACGTCTATAATTCAAAGATTACCGGTGTGTAAAGGAGTATACCCGAGTAACAAAAGTTTCATAATTTTTATTGTTTCTCATCAGCTCAATACATAGCTTAAATACAATCTCATACAAATTGTATCTCATTAAGCCAGCTTCAATTCACAATAAAGTTTGATTTTTATTGATGAATCACACCTTTTATTATGTGATAACATATTAGTAACCCATCACCCGTATTTCCAAAATCACAGAAAATACAAGAAAAAAATATGCAAAATACACTAAAAATACATGTATTTAGGGTTCCATATGCAATTTCACATCAATAAAACCATCAAACATATAAAATAAATATACGACGAGATAGGAAATCACCATACGAGTCCAACGCCGCCAGCCACGCACCGATCGAAGCCTCCACGCGCCCACACGCGCCGCCTGAGTGCTCGGCACGTGGATCTCACGCGCGGCGCGCGTTCGACGCACAGGCGGCGCGTGGCTGCGCGTGGGAGGGCGTGCGGCCTCCTCCGGCGACGCACCGCCTACCCTCTTGCTCGTCTTGTCGAGCCCAGTCCGAATTTGTGATTTAATTTAATTTTTATTGAACAAAAAGTCTCGAAAACCACAAATTAAGGCAAGATCAGTACCAATTAGGGCTAATCCATAAAATTAGGGTAGATCTGTACAAATTAGGGTAAATCCGTACAAATTAGGGCAAAACCAATTGTGTTCGAGTTCTAAGATTATGGTTGCTCTGATACCACATATTAGACCCAAATTGCGCAACCCCAAGATCTCCATAACCAGAACAAGAACATACATAATTGAGTAGAAAGATTAACGCACCTGGATCCATCGAACATAAAGCGGAAGCAGAAAAAGGGATTACCCACATATAAAGGGGATCCACGCATCAAGTCCTTCTCCTCTATTGCCCTCCGTATCACGGCTCAATGAGGCGGCCCCCTCACGTGTAGAACGCCCCTTAGGTGAGGATACATGTGAGAAAATTAGGGTTAGAGGAGAGACTTGAGCACTATTTATAGAGTTTGTGAGGTCCTCTCATTACGGGCCAGGCTCAACTCGGCCCACACTAGCCAGCCCATATTAGACTAATTAAGAAACCTTCTATCTCTCTTTAGACCAACCCCGTTTTACGATAACCGTAAAAACAGTAAATTACAATATCAATTAATTTAGTCCACATTAGGAAAACTCTTACATGCCGATTACGCCGTCCACGTAACACCTCTCACATTGCTTGTGTGTGCGGCCATTCTCTGGTTCTTTTCCAATCCAGGTGCTAGAAATTAGGAACTTCACATCCCCATTGAAGCCGTAAGCAAAGTTTAGTTTTACAGTTCTCTTCTTTGTTTTTCTTTGTGAGCGTGCGCGTGTTGGGCAGAAGTAGCGGATGTGGGGAGTAGAGGGGACTCAATAGCGGCGAGGATGGAAGGGTTGACGATCGAGGGAGACATCGACACGGAGATTGATGGGACCCAATCTGGGTTTTTGCCCTTCCTCGATTTGGGCGATGCCAACTTGTCTTCGTCATTGACCTCGAACTCGAGGCATCCACAAGATCGCATTCACCACCGCGACAAGAGTTCCAGGAAATCCCACCACTGAGTCGTGTCGTGTTCTTTGCTGAATTGTTCGAGAGCTCCAGATTGGCGGTGCTGGAATAATGTCTGGTTCAAAAGAAGTCTTGTTAAATTGTGCGAAGGTGCTGGTGTTGATATTGCGACGTCGGTGTGGACGTGAGTTCATGTATGTTAGGAATGAGCGATCCTCGCATCAGTAGGTGACTCATGTAAAGGCCCACAAAAGAGACTCGTACGATTGGGACGGGCTGGAACACTGTCTAATCCATAGAGATAATGATGGTTAAACTAGTGACTCGGCAAGATTGATGCATCACAAGCAATTTCCTTCTTTCAATTTGACTCAACAATTAGATTTTCCTTTCACAATCTGATCTTGCAGTGCTTGTTAATAAATACTTATTATCATAACTAAAGAGATATATGATCTGAATTATGTTTTGCTAGTATTAAATGCGCAGTCTTACAATTACACTGGATATGAGATACCTAATTATATATAATAGCAATGGAATGCATTTGCCTGTTGAGCCAAGATGGATATCAACTCCTTGGATTTTTCAAATTGGAATTGCCCTACGGAGTGGGCACCGCCATCCCTCCCTCCTCTTCGAGACATTCATGAGAAATTCACAGATACATTGTTTTCAATGCAGCTCTACTAAGTTCGCAATTTTACAAGGCCCACCCACGTACGTCCAAACCCTAATTTCAGTGCAGGCCATGAAGTCAACGTTCTTCAATCACTTGAGGCTGTTTGTTTGTGTCATCATGAATATAATTTCTTTTTTTTTTTTCCAAGAACAAAAAAAGAACAAAAATACGTTTGTTTATGTTTTTGTTCCCGGGACTTATTTTTGTTTTAGGAAACAAATTTGGAACAGAAACAAGGAACAGTAACGAGAAACAAGTTTTCTTGTTTTCGGGAACACTTTCAAGAAATAATTTTCCTCTCATCTATTTTTTTCTTCTTCTTTTTTTTCTTTGGCCAGTCGTTGGTCTTGGCCATGGCTAGTGACCGACCATCAAGGGCAGGCGAGGCTCAGCCTTGCCTTGGCTGGGCAAGGCTTGGCCTCACACCAATCAACAAGGTTGAGCCTCGCCGTGGCTGGGCGAGGTCGCAGCTCTCGTTGGTGGTCGCCGGGCCGATGACCGGCCAAAAGGAAGAAAAAAGAAAAAAAGGAAAAATAAAATAAAAATATTTAAAAAAATTTAGTTTATCAAAAGTTATTTTTTTACAGAAATAGAAAATCACCAAACGCATTTTTCTATTAAAAAGTTATTTTTCGGAATATAAATAATTTTTTTATTTTATTTTCTAGAACAATTTTTAAATAAAAACATTATCAAATGCACAATTGGTTACGTCAATAGTAAATATCATATTAGAATATATAAAAAGAAAGTAAAAACTGTTGAGCCCTGGCATTCGTTCCAATAAGGAGTCCACATACAGCCTTCCTTTTCAATGTTTTAAAATTCCAAAAAGTTGAATTCTGTCCGCTGGTGAGAAGGTGCTTCGCGTCCCGGTGCCGAGAACTGGCCTCGCGCCCGCTTTCCATCCCCTATAGAGAAAAGAAGCGTTAACCCGAAAAATAAAGTTCTGTTCTCTAGTGCATTCGGTCCCCGTGCAGAGAACCGGCAACTCGCACCTGCTTTCCATCTCCTAGATAAAAGAAGCATTAACTCCAAAAAGTTAAGTCCTGTCTGCTAGTGCTTCGGTCCCCGTGCAGAGAACCTGAACTCTCGCCCAAAGAATTGCTATACAAGGAGAGCCCTCCACTCCCATTCTTTAGAGGGTTTCGAAGTTGTAACTACTTGTAAATAAGGTTGACATGGAAGGAAGCCTAGAATCTCGAGTATGCAATTATAACCATACTTAAAAGGGGTAAATGTTTGTAAGTAGTTGTAATTAGTGGGCTATAAATATTGACGAGGGTGTAATTATGGTAATATCATGAACACACACATTTTGAATTGATATACTTACAATTTCTTCTTTCATCTTCTACAAGCATGTATCATTTCTAGTTTGTGATCCATCTCTACTTCAAAAGCCAATCATTTTGTGTCCAAAATCATCACGGAATCGGTCCCCGTGCAGAGAACCTGAACTCTCGCCCCAAGAATTGCTATATAAGGAGAGCCCTCCATGTGGGTCGATCCACTCCCATTCTTTAGAGGGTTTGAAGTTGTAACTACTTGTAAATAAGGTTGACATGGAAGGAAGCCTAGAATCTCGAGTATGCAATTATAACCATACTTAAAAGGGGTAAATGTTTGTAAGTAGTTGTAATTAGTGGGCTATAAATATTGACAGGGTGTAATTATGGTAATATCATGAACACACACATTTTGAATTGATATACTTACAATTTCTTCTTTCATCTTCTACAAGCATGTATCATTTCTAGTTTGTGATCCATCTCTACTTCAAAAGCCAATCATTTTGTGTCCAAAATCATCACGGAATCGGTCCCCGTGCAGAGAACCTGAACTCTCACCCCAAGAATTGCTATATAAGGAGAGCCCTCCATGTGGGTCGATCCACTCCCATTCTTTAGAGGGTTTCGAAGTTGTAACTACTTGTAAATAAGGTTGACATGGAAGGAAGCCTAGAATCTCGAGTATGCAATTATAACCATACTTAAAAGGGGTAAATGTTTGTAAGTAGTTGTAATTAGTGGGCTATAAATATTGACGGGGTGTAATTATGGTAATATCATGAACACACACATTTTGAATTGATATACTTACAATTTCTTCTTTCATCTTCTACAAGCATGTATCATTTCTAGTTTGTGATCCATCTCTACTTCAAAAGCCAATCATTTTGTGTCCAAAATCATCACGGAATCGGTCCCCGTGCGAGAGAACCTGAACTCTCGCCCCAAGAATTGCTATATAAGGAGAGCCCTCCATGTGGGTCGATCCACTCCCATTCTTTAGAGGGTTTCGAAGTTGTAACTACTTGTAAATAAGGTTGACATGGAAGGAAGCCTAGAATCTCGAGTATGCAATTATAACCATACTTAAAAGGGGTAAATGTTTGTAAGTAGTTGTAATTAGTGGGCTATAAATATTGACAGGGTGTAATTATGGTAATATCATGAACACACACATTTTGAATTGATATACTTACAATTTCTTCTTTCATCTTCTACAAGCATGTATCATTTCTAGTTTGTGATCCATCTCTACTTCAAAAGCCAATCATTTTGTGTCCAAAATCATCACGGAATCGGTCTTTACACAAAATCGACAATCAACTTTTAGCAAAACATCTTTCACTGTCCGGGTACCACCCATTTTTTTGAAAACACTTTTGTTTGTGATGACCATACACCATCCCATCCCTTAAACAAATGTCTTCCACACATGAAGCGTCAAACACTTGAGTGAGGTCTCATAACAACACACAAGATTGAATTTAGCACCCCTGGGAAAACGATTAACTTTCATGTCTAGCTACTTTTTTTTTTCTCCTTAAAGTTCTCCATCGTAGTAGGCTATCTTACAAATTATCTCCTGACCAGAATTGTTGTTCTTTAAGCAATTCACTTTTAACTCATCCGATCAAGCTCTTGCAATGACGTGCCAACATGTGTTTTTATGATTGCGTTGGTGGGTGGGGATGAATGTTTGCACATGTGCCCCTAATTATGCAAAGACACTTGTTCTTTTTTCAGTCTCTTCACTTTTCACTCCATCCAATCAAGCTCTTGCAATGATTTATCAACATATGTTTTTATGATCGAGTTGGTTGGGGGGGGGGGGCGGGGGGAGGAATATTTGCCCATGTGTCCCTCATTATGCAAAGACACTTGTCCCCGGAGACGCCACCCTCGGGATTGGAGATGCTTCTGGACAAAGTTGCGGGCGTATAATAGGGACGTGGCAACCCAGTGTTCCACCGTGGCCCTCGATGTCCACGCGTACCGATTCAATGTAACTCTCCTACGTTAGCTATTTACACGGCCCGCCCACGTACGTCCAAACCCTACCTTTTAGCGGAGCGCCGTGAAGTCTAACATTCTTCGCCCGCTTGATTCCCGCGATAGTGAATGCTATATTAGAATAACATAAAATGAATGGAAAGAGAAAACAGCTGACCTCTGGCCTTTCTTTCAATATGGAAGTCCAGATGCAGCTTTCTTTCTTTGCTGTTTTAAACCCCAAAAGGTAGTAATTTTGTCCGCGAGTGCTTTCGGGTCCTCGTGCAGAGAACCAGCTGGTCTCCTGCTTTCCGCGTCCTATAGAAACAAAGATACATTTAATCAAGAGGGTAAGTGAACTGGGCACGGCTAAACCGTCATAGCCGTGCACATCACACACCGAGAATTGCTATATAAGGAGAGATCCCTCAACGCGGGTCGACCCACTGCCATTCCTTCTCTTCTGCTTCCAACCCTTTTTGGCTTCTCTCGCGTTGTCCTTGTTTTCTCATAAATATCATGGGGGCTAATGCGAGCTCGGGCATATGGAAGACCGGCGAGTCGGCTCAAGAGCAGGGTCTTGGATATGTGCCGGACGCTTACCAAGTTCCGCTGAGGGATTGCCCCAGCTTATTTCCCGATACGGCCACTGTGCCTCTCATTGATCTAGGTGGGCTGTGGAAGGATGCCGTGCAACGGTCCTTGGTCATCAAGGACATTGGGAATGCTTGCTGTCGCTTCGGCTTCTTCCAGGTAAGCATAGATGTATATAGATAACGTAGATTAATAAATGTATGCACTGTTGGACGTCTCGTTACGATTTTGTTCCATACTATAATTTGCTTTCCAAGTGCCCTGACCATTAAATTACCTCAATTGCGATGTGCGCTTCGTGTGGAAACAGATTGTGAATCATGGAATTTGCCAAACCGTGATGGACGAAGCCCTTCAGGCGGCATCCAGCTTTTTCGACTTACCAACCGATGAGAAGATGAAGTACATGTCGAATGACGTCCACAAGCCGGTGAGATACGCGACGAGTTTCGAGGACGAGGTAGACAAAACACAGTTCTGGAGGGTCTTCCTAAAGCATTATGCACATCCACTGGAACACTGGATGGGTCAATGGCCGGAGAATCCCCCTCGTTATCGGTACCATCTCTTTTACCTTCTGTTTGATGAATGTGAACGAATCACTGCTTGCATATGAAAATGAACCGGGTCATACATTCGGACCGACCACACTCTAGGAGGACATAAGGCACATCTTGTTCCCAGTGATGTCGTGCGGCAGAGAGCGGCTTTTGGCCATATGCTTAATTGATCAGGGCATTATCTGATCATATATAAGGGCACCGCTGCTTGACAGCTGAAATATTGATTTTCTATTTCGGTGGGGTGGTTGTCTCGCTACCATTAAATAAATAAACAGTGAGAAGAAGGTAGTCACGCACGGCTCTTTTATAATTCAGTTTTGTCCTTGCTCCCGCGAAATGAGAGACAAAAAGTCTGCTCGCTTCACATAAAGAATTCACTAAATACTCAAACTACATACGCACCGACACTCGCAGCCGCAATCTTAAAGCCATCCACTTAGCACAACGTCAGAGTTGAAGCAAAGCAGAGTAATGAGGAGCGGGTAGTGGTCCGACTTGGCGGGGTCAAACTTTTTGAATAATAAACTTAGTGACATCATATAACTGAATAATGAGGTGCATGAAGACCGAAATTAGATTGTAGTCAAAATGCTGCATTTAGGAATGTCCTCATCATTTCCTAAGCTAGTCAGGGACAGTTGAACGCATTTAGAGTTAGGACATACCGATCGGGACTAGCAGAATGCAAGGTTCCACGTATTCGGGCCGCGGCTCTAAGCATATCTAGATCTCATATCTTTTCTCATGATTGTACCAGGGAGAAGATGGGCAGATTCTGCGCCCAAGCGAGGTTAGTGACGGTGGACCTGATGGAGGCCATCACTGAGGGCTTGGGACTAGGACCCTCGTATCTGACCTCTAAAATGGAAGCGGGGATGCAAGTGATGGCAGTTAACTGCTACCCGCCTTGCCCGAATCCGGAGGTGGCGCTAGGACTACCGCCCCACTGTGACTACACTTGCTTGACCGTTGTTCTCCAGAGCTCCCCTGGACTTCAGATCATGGACCTCGAGGACTGCACCTGGAAGTCGGTCCCTAAAATCCCTGGCGCCTTACAGGTCCATGTGGGTGACCATCTGGAGGTTCTGAGCAACGGCCTATACAAAAGCGTCTGCCACAGAGCGGTCCTCAACTCTGAGAGGACCCGGATTTTCCATTGCTAGCCTGCATAGTCTCGGCCTGGACGAGACGATGGAACCCGCCGAGGAACTCGTGGGTGCCCAAGGGAAAAAGTACCGGGGTAGTAGCTTCAGGGATTTTCTGAACTTTCTAGCTGCCAATGACCTTGGAAAGCGCAAGAGCTTCATCGATACTCTCAAGATCAATCAATAGTTGCTACATCCTCAACTTTGTTTTCTTTGCCCCAACCTCTGCATCTGTAATGCACTCGCAAATGCTTGTAGCCTCCTGCATCCAAAAGTGTCCCGTCTTCTTTTCTTTCTCTTCACAAAAAGCATATGAATACGAATTGCTGCCACTTCGCTTCTTACCTTAATCTTTAAAACCTTTATTGTGTCCGAATCGTATGGAATTTCAATTTTTACGCTGAAAGAAGTCATTAGTGAATCAAAGAATTAAGCCACGTACCATAATGTCGTGGTTATTTGAAAGCTTAGTTTGGATCGTATCATGACAATCTTTTGCTAGGGAAAATAGACAAGAAAGCTACTTAATGCAAGGCAAATACATTATGAAATACCACATAATGACAATAACAATAATAATTAATTTTGGCCAAATAATAAAATTGTTCCATTTATAATAAATGGAAGATAGTTTCTTTTAAAGTCTCATTTAGATACGTTAATAGAGAAAATTACTAAAAAAGTCCTAAACCTATTGCAATTGTGTCAATTCAGTCATAAACTTATTTTTTTGATCAATTAAGTCCTAAACCTTTCACAATTATTCCCGATTAGTTCATCCGGCCAAAATTAGCCGGCCGGCATTGGCAAGCATTTTTTAATAATATTTTATTTTTTAAAATTTTTTTAAAATTTTTTAAAATTTTTTAAAAATTTTTTTCCCTCCTCCCTCTTCCTTCCTCCTCCCTCCTCCTTCCTTTGGCTCCGGCAACCGGGGGTGATCTTGTAGTTCCTATAGGGTGGAGACGATGGGGTCGGTCCATGGATTTTCTTTCCTTTTGCCGCATTTTGCTCAAAGCGTTGCTCGCTAGACGCGACGACAAGCCCCCCTCGCCGAATTTGGTGAGGACTTGCCTTGCTAGGCAATCGCGAGGTGAGCCCTCGCTAGATTTGGCGGGGGTCGCCTTGCTAGATTGCCTCGCCAAATCCAGCAGGGTTTTGGCAAGCCCCCTCGCCGGAGCCAAAGGAAGGAGGAGGGAGGAGGGAGGAAGAGGGAGGAGGAAAAAAAGGAAAAAGAAAAAAAAATTAATAAATAAAATTAAAAATAAAATATTATTAAGAAAAGCTCGGCGGCCGGATGGACTAATTGAGAATAATTATAAAAGTTTTAGGGTTCAATTGGTCAAAAAAATAAATTTATGACCAAATTGGCACAATTATAATAGATTTAAGATTTTTTTGGTAATTTTCCCTACGTTAATATGATAATATCCACGACATGTGATCTTCCTGAGATTATGATAGCATCGGATCGTGTCAACACAAGGAGCCGCATACAAATTTAATGTATGAAAATAAGAAAAGCTTTAATAGTAATAGATACACGTGTACTATTGGCTAGGGGTTACGTAATTGAAATCTTGGGCATGTCAACGATTTAACAGAGGAGAGTGGAGAAAAGAAACACGTGTAAATGAGCAAGCAGAAGATCCAAACAGATTTATGTCCGATGCCGAGACAAAGTCATAGGTTGGATCTAACCTGCTTTTGCGGGCCAGAGATCAGGACAACCTCGTAACGAACAAGAAGCAACCAAGTCTCCAGAATCTTGAAACCACCATTTCATCCCTGAAACTCACGCAGCCACCTTCCTTCCTCTCCCCATTGGCTTTGCTCTCCCGGGGTTTCACCTCCACATCCACCCAGCTTAGCCTTCGTTTCGACGGAGATGTACAGGTCATCGAGCTGGAACAAAACGACGGACGATGACCACATGCATGCGCCGCCGATGGCGTCAACGATCCTGAGGATGGGATCGCTCCAGGGCAGCGAGCTGCCTGCTTACGACCCGGTTTTGGAAATGATGAGGAAGGAGAAAACACGCAACAAGCTCGCCGAGAACGCCGTCCACATAATACCCCTGGTCTTGCTCGTGTGTGCGGCCATTCTCTGGTTCTTATCCAATCCAGGTACAAGAAAACTAGGAACTTCACACACCCATTGAAGCCGTAAAGTTCAGTTTTACAGTTCTCTTCTTTGTTTCTGTGTGTATGTGTGTGTGTGTTGGGCAGCAGTAGTGGATATAAGAAGCAGGGGGGACTCGATAGCGGCGAGGATCGAGGGGTTGACGATCGAAGGAGACATGGACGCGGATTTTGATGGAACCCAATCTGGGCTTTTGCCCTTACTCGATTTGGGCGACGCTGACTCGTCCTCGTCGACCTCGAGCTCGAAGCACCCACAAGATGGCGTTCGCCGCCACAAAAAGAGGTCAAGGAAATCCCACCACTGAGTCGTGGGTTGTGTTCTTGCTGAATTGTTGGAGAACTTGATGGTGTTGATGTTGCGATGTCTGTGCGGACGTGAGTTTATATATATGTGATGGGGTGGAGCCATCCTGGCCTTTCCTGGTTGGTTTATGTGAAGACGCACAAAATAATTTCGTACGATAGGGACTTGTTGGAACATGATGATCTACTCCATAGAGACAGTGATGGCTAAACTAGTGACTAAACAAGGTTGATGAATCACAAGCAATTTTCTTTTTTCCAATTCGATTCAATAGTTAGAGTTTTCCTTTTCACAGTCTGATCTCACATTGTCTGCTGACAAAGACTCATGATCGTAACCATAGAGATCCAAGAAAGCCCTTAAAAAGATATCCTTCGAAATCACTAGTTGCAACGGCAAACATTATAGCACTTACAACCAAATGCTCAACTGTCCTCTGGAAGGAGGTTGTAATCAATTTGACATGTTGGGATGTGTTGGGCATGGTATTGCCTCCATTGTTCTTTCTCTTTTTTGATATGATAATTCAGTTAGACTGTCATTTTATGAAGTATTTTATGCGTTTTATAGACTCTTACCAACTTCTTTCAATTGAAAGTAATGAGAATGCATAACTTGTGTAAACCATTTGTAAGATGGAAAAATTATTCCATTAATCCTAAACTTATTGTATGGATACCAATTTAGTAATCAAATTTTCAATTTTGTCAATTTAGTCTCCAACATTTGCAAAGCATTCCATTGTAGTTTTTTCGATCAATTTTTGTTGGAAATCGTTCATGTAATGATCCAATCATCACCGACCATTGTCTATGTCATTCTGCCATGTTAGCAATTTCCAAAAAGAATTAGCCGAGAGAACTACATCAAAGTACTGCACAAAGATGTAAAACTGAATTAGAAAATTTAGGACATCCATACAACAGTTTAATACCAATTGAGCAATTTCCCTTGTACAATCCGGTAATTATAATTTGAAAGATTGATCAAATATCCAAATCAATGGTGATGGATGAGGACCGTGTAAAGAAGTCATTTCAAACAATTTAGAGCATGTAGCCATCCCAAGTGAGGGCTTGACCCTAAAACCGCCATACAATGCAAGTTCATTTAAGATCATGGGCCAAAGCCCAATAATGCGAGGGCATCGGTGACGTTTTATTGAGCATGACTGCGACGCGGTGGCGGTACAGTGCGACCCACTCGGCACCATAAGATGTTGAACCCGTGGGAGCGTCTCTTTTTATACTTCTAGACCGTAAGATGTTGGGTTATAATGAGGCTGGAGTTGGTGGACAGACACTGGCCACGAATTTTGTGGTTTTAGGATGAAGCACACTCGAATGAAGAATGCCTGATCACGATCACATTGGTCTCCATGTATTCAAGCAAAATCAAACATGTAATTTGCTTGGCAATCACAAGTTGTGGGGGACTTTTGTAACACTTGCTATGGAGATTCTGCAACATGGAATGCGACAGTAGCTTAAGTGTAATAAATAGTTTAAGTGTCTGCATATATTGGAGAGATCCTTTATCCGGACACATACACTCCAAAAAAAACTGGTATTGTTTTATTGTTCAAGATTTAAAATACTATTTACATATAAAAAAATTCAAAGAAGAGTGTAAGAGTTTTTCTCGATGTGGGCTATTATTAATTAATATCGTAATTAAAGAAAAGATTCTTTCAAGCCAATTATTCATCTAGTCAGAATAATTTTAGAAGTTATGGCACAAATTTGGAGTTATGTAAATTTTGAACTACAAGGTTTGATTGAGGAGTTTTTGGAGTTGTAATTTTCTATGTGTGGATGAAAGAAAATAAATAAGATAGAAATTCCTTTTCTATTTTAGCACCACATATATGAAGTATAATATAGATGATCTGTTTAAATTAAAAGAAATAAATAACTTTACCATTTATATTAACATACAGCCTGGAAGGACTCCAAAAGCTTGATAAAATTTATAAATAGTTGAAGTACTATAGATTCTATCCCTAGCTTCAACATAGCTGAAATGGCAAATAACAACAATCGTTAGTGAGCAAAACATGACAAAATTAAAATCATAACTCTAACTTCTTACCAGCCTACTATATATGAGACAATAACAATGACTCTATCAACAATCCATTATTTTTTGGGAATTCCTTTGCATTTCTCCAAATGAAAATCCAATGATAAGAATTCATCTTCATTTTGTTGAGGCTCCTCTTCTTCCCTCGACTATAAGGACAAGTCGCACAGTGCAGCAAAGAATTGTTTAGTAATGCTTAAAGAAAATTTCCTTTCCGAAGGATAGATTTTCTAGCTTTTCTTCATATCTTGGTTCAAGATATTCAACTAACAAAATTAGAAAAAAAAATATTCATACAGAGATAGCATAATGTAAAAGCAATGATATAATTAAATTAACTTTTTACACCAATATGAAGTTGTGTAAAGGGTTTTGTCTACAAAAATCTCTCTCACTCCGACTACAAACTCCATTATGTTTTCGAAAAAATTATTAGTGAATTGAAAATAATATTGGGCCATGAGGTTTCCATAGATGTAAAAATTGAGATAATAGGATATTGGACAGAAAAGTTATGAGTGATCAAAGTTCGGTCAAATTAATTGCGAAATTTTCCTTAAATTGATGAATTAAAAATATCGATGCATAATGATAAGATCAAAAAACTTGATTAGTGGAGAGTGCAGAAGGAGACGCCTGGTATTTTTTTTAAAAATTGTTAGAGATTTAAAATATTATTTACAAATAAAAAATTCAAAGAATAGTGTAAGATTTTTTCTTATGTGCAGTAATATTAATTAATATTGTAATTAAAGAAAAGATCCCTGCTTTGTGCGAATGAAAGAAAAGAAATAAAATAGAAATTCCTTTTATATTTTAAAACATCATATACGAAGCATAAAATAGATGATCTATTTGAATTAAAGAAAAGAAATAACTTTACCATTTATATTGACATATAGCCAATGCGTAGAAGGACTCCAAAAGCTGGATAAAATTTGTGAATAGTTGAAATACTATAGATTCTATCCCTTACTTCAACATCGCTGAAATTGACAAATAATAAAATCATTAGTGAGGAAAAACATGGCAAAATTAAACCATAAGTCAAACTACTTACAAGCATAAGACGATAACAATGTATCTATCAATAATCCATTTTTTTTGGGAATTTCTTTGCATTTCTCCAAGATGTAAATCCAGCGATAAGAATTCATCTTCATTTCATTGAGGCTCATCATCTTCTTCCCTCGACTCTAAGGACAAGTCACATAGTGTGACCAGACCTGTTAAACGGGTAAGTCGGGTTGGTTCAGGTTTGGGCCAAGTCATAAAATGGTTTAATCCAAATCAACCCATTTAACCCATTTATGATCCAGTTATCGCAGTATAAAATTTTTTACTTAGGTCATATTTGGTAACCATCCAAACGAGGTCAAATTCTGATTCTTTGTTCGTAAAATCAGTTTGGGCCTAGAATCATGTTTGGTAAAAATTTTGTTTCCGGGAATAGATTGAGAGTAGAATCAAGAACAAAAAAAAGTTGATTATTGTTTTGGGAACAAATTTGAGAATCAAAACCAACAACTCTTCTTCTTTCATTCGGCCATCTTGCAACCGCCGTCCATTACCACCTGCCACCGTCTGCCGCCATCTGTCATCGCCGCCGATCGCCGTCCGTCGGTTTGGTGAGCTCGCCAGGCCAAGGTGAGGTCCAACGAGCTTGCTGGAGGCAAGCCCAGCCACTAGCAAGGCTGAGCCTCGCGACGCCCAGCCCCGCCGGTGGTAAACGAGGCTCGCCCAACCCCGTCGGTGGCTAGGTAGGCCTCGCCCAGCCCCAGCAAGGCTAACTTGGCCACCGGTGAGGGCCGGCCTCGCCGAGGACCGGCGACACTCTGGTGAAAAAGGAAAAAAAGAAAAGAAGACAAAAAGGAAAAAAGTAAAAAAGTAAAAAAATTATTTAAAAATTAAAAGAAATTGATTTGGAACAAAATTAATAAGTACGATACCAAATGCAATTCTATTCAAGAATCAAAAATTTTGGACTGTTAGCAAACGGTTTAAAATACTTAGAATTAGTTCCGGAAACAGAATAAAAAAGAATAATTTCTTATTAAAATCTACTCGGGAACAAAATCGTTACAAAACACGCCCTTATACCCTATCTAACTCATACCCGACCCATTTAACTAAACATAAGAAAACTTATTTCTTATATATGTATTTAAAAATGGTATTGCTCAAATACTTGTATGCAATATAAATTTAATGGACAATTTTTATAATTTTTCTAAAAATTTATTTTTTAAAAATCAAAATTTTAATTATTTTTATTTAACAACGAATTTTAAAATTAAAAATTAAAATTTTTTTTTTTAAGAATATAATTTTTCTTTTTTCTTTTTCTTCTTCTTTAGTCAGCCACCGACCATTACTACAACTGGCGATCGGCCATAGGTAAGCCTCTAGCTCGCTAGGCTCGCTTGATGCCGACGAGCTCAAGTTCCCCGAATCCGCCTAGTCGGATTTGGTGAGCTCGAGCCTCGCTTGGCCGGTTGCTAGCCGTAGCCGTGTCGGCCATTAACTAAGGAAAGAGGAAGAAGAAAGGGGAAAAAAAAAAGGAAAGAGAAAAAAAATTGAAATATAAAAAATAAATATAATTTCGATTTTTATAAAAAAAATATTTTGATAAAGTTAAAGTGGGAAGAGAGATTGTGAGGCTTTAGTTGAAAATGGGTTCTAAGTCCAATCCATTTAAGACCCATTTATCTTAAACTTTCAATTTTTAAACCCATTTAACTAGTTTCTTTAAAAAATATAGATAAGTGTTCCGAAGTTCTATAACTTATCACGAAAATGCATTTCGGTCTAAAACTTGCAAAAAGTGCATTTAAATCTTAAAACTTATCAAATTGTTTTAAAATAGTATTAAAATTGACGACATTAGTATTTTCCATTAAAAATGCTAACGTGTTATTTTAAATAATTTTTTATTTTCCACATGGATTTTTTAAATTATTTTTTATTCATTTTATAAAAAAATAGATTAAAAACTAAAAAAATCAAATTTATTCATTTTATCTTATTTTCACCAAAAACTTAAAAAAAGTTAAAATATTTATTAAAAAAAAAAGTGGCTCCTCTCCCCCGCCGCCACCCATCGTTGGAGGCGCCAGGCGATGGTCACCGGCCCTGGGCGGGGGTGGCTGTGCCTCGCCTAGGGTCGGCGGGCCCAAATCTGGGCACTCGCACTAGAGCTAAGCAAGGGTGCCCCGATTTGGGCCCATCGGCCCTCACAGGGGGCCGACGGTCATCGCCCCCCAGGCAAGTCGTCGCCGGCCCTCACGGGGGGGCCAGCGACCGTCACCCCCCTAGGCGAGGCCTCGTCGGCCCTCGCTCAGGGCCAGCGAGGGCCGACAAGGCCTCGTTCAGGGCGAGTGATGGTCGTCGGCCCTCACTTGGGGCCAATGAGGCCCGACCACCCCACCTAGGGCCAGCAACCATCGCCCGGCCCCTCCGGCGATGGGCGGCGATGGTAGCGGGGAGGGAGCCGTGCTGATTTTTTTTTAACAATTTTAAAAATAATTTTTTAAACAGTTTTTTTTAAGAATAAATTTAATTTTTTAGTTTTTAAATCTAATTTTTTTAAAAATGGATAAAAATTAATTAAAAAATACACCTGAAAAATAAAAAATTATTTAAAATGCCACTTTAGCATTTTTAACGGAAAATGCTAACAGCGTCGATTTTAGGACTCGTTTTAAACAATTTGACAAGTTTTAGAACTTAAATGCACTTTTTGCAAGTTTTAGGACTGAAATGCATTTTTGTGACAAGTTGTAGGACTTCTTGAACACTTATCCCTAAAAAATAATGACCATATACGATCAATTTATGATTTAAATGGGTCATATATGAGTTTAAGACCCATTTTGCCTCCTCTAAGTGTGACAAAGAACTACCTAATATTTCTCCATAGGAAAATTTCATTTTTCGGAGAAAACTTCCAGCCTTTTCTTCATCTCTTGGTTCAAGATATTCAATTGACAAAGTTAGAAAAAAAAATAGTCATATAGAGATAGCATTATATAAAAGCAATGATATGGTTAAATTAACTTCTTACACCAATATGAGGTTGTATAAATGCTTATGTCTACAAAAATTCCTCACTCTAACTACAAACTCCAATTCTTTAAAAAAATTATCACTTTGATGAATTAAAAATATTTGGCCATGAGCTTTCCGTAGATGTAAAAATTGAGATAATATTATTGCACAGAAAAGTTACAAGTGATCGCGGTTTGATCAAATTAATGGCAAAACTTTCCTTAATTTGATGAATTAAAAATATCAATGCATAATGGTAAGATAAAAGAACTTGATTAGTGGAGAGTGCAGAAGGAGGCACCTAGTATTTTTTTTTTTATTGTTTGAGATTTAAAATATTATTCACAAATAAAAAAAATTCAAAAAAGAGTGTAAGAGTTCTTTTTGTGGGCTAATATTAATTAATATTGTAATTAAAGAAAAGATTCTTGGTATGTGCAAATAAAAGAAAAAAATAAAATAGAAATTCCTTTTCTATTTTAGCACCACATATATGAAGCATAAAATAAATTCGTTTGAATTAAAGAAAAGAAATAACCTTACCATTTATATTAACATACAACCCCTAGGTAGATGGACCCCAAAAGCTAGATAAAATTTATCAATAGTTGAAGTATTGTAGATTCTATCCCTGCTGCAACATTGCTGAAATGGTGAATAACAACAATCGTTAATGAGCAAAACACGGTGAAATTAAAATCATAATTCAAACTACTTACTAGCCTACTATGACGAAACGAAAACAACAAATTTATCAACAATCCATTATTTTTTGGGAATTCCTTTGCATTTCTCCAAGATGAAAATTCAGAGATAATAATTCATCTTCATTTCATTGAGGCTCATTATCTTCTTCCCTTGACTATAAGATTAAGTCACATAGTGTGATAAAAGAACTGTCTGATTATTCTCCACAAGAAAATTTCATTTTCTGGAGGATAAATCTTCTAGCCTTTTTTTCATCTCATATTCAGCCGACAAAATTAGAAAATTAAGGTAATACGGAGATAGCATAATATAAAAGCAGTAAGATGATTCAATTAACCTTTTAGATATGTACACAAAAACCCCTCTCACTCCAACTACAAGCTCCATTCTCTTCAAAAAAATAAATAAATTATTACTTTGATGAATTAAAATTATTAGGCCATAACTTTTCCATAAATGTAAAAATTGAGACAATAGGATATTGGATGGAAAAGTAACAAGTGATCAAAATTCGGTCAAATTAATGGCAAAATTTTCCTTAATTTGATGAATTGAAAAATATCAATGCATAATGGTAAAATTAAAGAACTTGATTAGTGGAGAGTGCGGAAGGAGACACTCCATAATTCTTTTTTTATTATTCGATATTTAAAATATTATTTTTAAATAAAAAAATCAAAGAAGAGTGCAAGATTTTTTATGTGGGTAATATTAATTAATACTGTAATTAATGAAAATATCATTGTTATGTGTGAATGAAAGAAAAGAATTAAGTCTATTTTAGCACTACATATATGAAGTATAAAATAGATTTGTTTGAATTAAAGAAAAGAAATAACCTTACCATTTATATTAACATACAGCCCGTTAGGTAGACTCCAAAAACTAGACATAAAAGCAATGATATGATTAAATTAATTTCTTACATTAATATGAAATTGTATAAAGACTTATGTCTACAAAAACCCCTCTCACTCCAACTACAGACTCCATTCTTTTAAAAAAAATTATCACTTTGATGAATTGAAAGTATTGGGTCACGTGCTTTTTGTAGGTGTAAAAATTGAGACAATAGGATATTGGACAGAAAAAATACGAATGAATTAAAGTAGGAATGATTGGGGATGCTCATATAGCAGTTTTGATATAAGGAGGTTAAGAGAACAGCTTTCATCTTTGTTAAAGGGGAAAGGGCTAGGTCAGTTCTACCAATACCAGTAGTAGTAGTCTCCGTAAATATACAGTGACAATAGTGAAAATAGAGATATCAATGCATAATGGTAAGATCAAAGAACTTGATTTGTGGATAGTGTACAAGTAGAAGCTATGGCTTGTAAGCTTATTACATTAACAAATCTAGATGTATGTCATATCTGCTTTGGTAAATAAATCTAATCACTTTCCTTGCAAGTCCCGTCTCCCTTTAAATTGGTTTTATACTTCTCTATTTAATGTTTTGAAGTTTTAAAAGTATTAGGGATTATTTGTTCTCTTTTTCGTAAATCCTAATCAAATTTATGTGGAAAAAACGAATATAATTTTTCAACAAATGGGAAAATCTTTGCGATTGCTAGAATAACTTGAAAATGGGGGAAAGCAGGAGTAGTTACTGGATGACTTTTAAGTTGATAAATTCGCAAAGTAAAAAATTAAGGCATGTTTTTCATTGGATTTTTATGGTGCATATTTACCCATTCTACCTCATTCTGCAGAATCCTAGTGTTCATGATCCTTACATCCTTATTGATTCTTTTATGATGATTTCATTCCATTTAGGATTAGGAATAGGCATAATTGTACTACGTGAATAGTTAGAGATTTGTACCTTCCCAAGGTCACAACAAGTTTGTCCAAACAACCGTTGGTGCTATAATTCATGCTGTTTCTTATCCTTTCATCATTTTTCTTCATAATCATCTTTCGGTGCTCTAGCCTCTTCTTCGAATCTCTCGTCATGCCGAAGATGCATTCCAACTCCTTTCCAATGTTGAGGATGATCACATCTCTCAGCCTCAAGTCATCAAAGAAGGGGCAAAGGTGATGGCGGAGGAGGGAAGGGAGGGAGAGAGGGGAGCGAGGGCTGAAGTCGAAGGAGGAGTGAGAGGAGGGAGGCGAGGATGAGGTGGGAGTAGAAAGTAGGCAGCAAGGTTTTTGTGTCAAGGTAAATTAATCTAGGGTTTCCATGAATGTAGAAGGTAGAAGATAAATCAATCGAGCGAGGTGATCTCATTGAAGATGGTAAGTGAAAAAGGCAATTGTTGAAGGGTGTAAGCGGTTTGGTTTGGTTTGATTTTCTTGGAAAACTGAACTGAACTGATGAGGAAATTCATTGAACTGAACCAAATTCGATCCTAACCGAATATGAATTCGATTTTTCAATTTTTGTTTTATTTTTGCTGTTATATTTTTCGATTTTTTTTTGCTGTTATATATTATAATATTAATTTTCCAATCAAATGTTTTTTGCCCAATAAGATAATAACTTCACTGGTTTTCATAATATGTTTTGAAAGTGCATGTGAATAATCATTGTTTTGAACATGTTGATCTCTTTACTATTGTAGTGGGTAAGTGTTGAAGGAAAATTGACTTGGCCGATTAGAGTTTGTAAGTGCCTTTGTGAGTACGTGAATTCTTGATATGCTTGTGAATCTACGTCATGATGCATGCCTATAATATGTGAATTAGTTATTATGTATAATATATACGGTGTTCCTTGAGTAATCAAATTATTCTATCATGAATATGCAAATAACTAAGAAATGTCTTGAAAAAGTGAGTGATTGGTCATTTCAAATTATAATGACTCGAAATGATAAATGATATTATATGCTAATTGTTATTATGATGTCGTGCTTTGGAGTTGAGTGGTGAGTGGATTTCCTACTTTAAATCTAAAGGCTATCATTATTAAGCTTAAGCTTACTCTAAAATACCTTACAAATTGATCAAGTTCGGAGTTCAAGGGCATTTAGATTTGCACTTCTGATGAACTATTCTACATAGAATATTTTAGTGTATATCAATTGATGTTAAATTATTTGTACAATTAACAATAAATTAGTTGACGTATGGTTTGGTGCTTGCGAAAGTTGTGAATGTCTCCCCCACTAGACCAACTACCTTGCCTCAAGTCTTTACATATCCATCATATGCCTGAATTGGAATATATTGAGTCAGACCAATCATCCCCTTCACCAGCAACATTTCCTAGTCTATTGGCTAGTCTATTGGAATTGAAGATAAAGGGCTGTAAAAATTTAAAAGCCATGCCACTAACTTCTCATCTTGAAGAGTTAGTTCTGACTTTTGCCAATGGAGCGTTGTTGATAAATCGGATGATGATTGGCCTTAATAAGTTGAAGAGATTGGAGATCCGATATACTAAGTTTCCAAAATGTTTGCCTGAGGAGGGTTTCCAAAGTCTCACTTCCCTTGAATCTCTTAACACCGTGTGTCATGAGTTGACTTTCCTCTAACAAGATATGCGACATCTACCGAGCCTCGTGGATCTCTTTATCTGGCATTGTGAGGAGCTGGATATATCCAAAGATGAAAGCGACAACATCTTGGATTTCCATGGAGGCCTTCAGAGTCTCTATTCCATGAAAATCACAAATCTTCCCGAATTGACATCTCTCCCACAGTGGCTTCTACAAGTCCGCAATCTCAAACGTCTCTTTATTTGTGATTGCGACAATTTGAAGGACTTCTATGGCTTCTATAGGCCCACAATCTCAAGTGTCTCTTTATTTGTGATTGCGACAATTTGAAGGACACCTAAAGCTAGACATAATTTTTAAATAGTTGAAGTACTTAGATTCTATCCTACCTTCAACATCGCTGAAATGACAAATAACAACAATCATTAGTGAGCAAAACACAGCAAAATTAAAACCATAACTTGAACTACTTACTAGTCTACTATGTATGAGATGATAACAACGAATTTATCAACATTCCATTGTTTTTGGCGAATTCCTTTGCATTTCTCTAAAATGAAAATCCAACAATACAGTGTAACAAAGAGTTGTATGATAATTCTCTATAAGAATTTTTCTTTTTTTCCAGAGGACAAATCTTCTAGTGTTTTCTTCATCTCTTGCAATCGACAAAATTCGAAAAAAAAAATAGTTATACAAAGAGAGAATAATATAAAAGCAATGATATGATTAAATTAACTTCTTACATAAATATGAATTTATATAAAGGCTTATGTCTACAAACACCCCTCTCACTCCAACTACAAACTCCATTCTCTTCAAAAAAAAATTATCACTTTGATGAATTGAAAGTATTGGATCACGTGCTTTTTGTAGATGTAAAAATTGAGACAATAGGATATTGGACAGAAAAATTACAAATGATCAAAGTTTGGTCAAATTAATGGCAAAATTTTCCTTAATTTGATGAATTGAAAATATTGATGCATTATGGTAAGATCAGAGAACTTGATTTGTGGATAGTGTACAAGGAGCAAGCTATGGCTTGTAAGCTCATTACATTAACAAATCTAGATGTATGTCATATCTGCTTTGGTAAATAAATCTAATCACTTTCCTTACAAGTCTCATATCCCTTTTGTTTTATACTTCTCTATTTGATGTTTTGTAGTTTTAAAAGTATTAGGGATTATTTGCTCTCATCTTCTTAAAGTATCTCCCAACCAAATTTATGTGGAAAAAACGAATATAATTTTTCAACAAATGAGAAAATCTTTGTGATTGCTAGAATAACTTGAAAATGGGAGCAGGAGTAGTTACTGCATGACTTTTAAGATGATAAATTCGCAAAGTGAAAAATTAGGATAAGTTCTTCATTGGATTTTTATGATGCATATTTATTCATTCTTTTGTCAGCAACTCATTCTGCAGAATCCTAGTACTACTTATCATCCTTACATCTTGCTAATTCTTTTACGATTGTTTCATTCCATTTATGATTAGGAATATGCATAATCGTACTACATAAATAGTCAGAGATTTGTACCTTACCAAGATCACAACAAGTTTGTCCAAACAATCGTTGGTACTATAATTCATGCTGTATCTTGTCCTTTCACCATTTTTCTTCATAATCATCTTTTGGTGCTCTAGCCTCTTCATCGAATCTCTCGTCATCCTGAAGAGGCACTCCAACTCCTTTTTGATGTTGAGGATGATCGCATCTCTCAACCTCAAGTCGTTGGAGAAGGGCAAAGGTGATGGTGGAGGAGGGAAGGGAGGGAGAGAGGGGAGCGAGGGCCGAAGGCGGAGGAGGAGCAAGAGGAGGGAGGCAAGGATAAGGTGGGAGTAGAAAGTAGGCAACATTTAGGGTTTTTGTGTCACTACAGAAGATAAATCAATCTATGGTTTCTATGAATGTAGAAGGTAGAAGATAAACCAATCGAGCGAGGTGATGGTAAGTGAGAAAGGTAACTGTTGAGGGGTGTAGGCGGTTTGGCTTGGTTTGATTTTCTTGGAAAACCGAATTGAACTGATGAGGAAATTCATTGAACCGAACCAAATTCGATCCAAACGGAATACGAACTACAGTTCAATTTGGCTCGATTTTTAGATTTTTGTTTTTTTTTTTCTGTTATATATTATAAAATTAATTTTCCAATCAAATGTCTTTTGCTCAACAAGATAAAAACTTCACCAGTTTTCATAAGAATTCCATTTTGTCCCTTGCCATCTCGAAATGTTTCAAAGCCGCTCATGATAAACAAAAGCAAAATGCACTTTTATTTTTCCATCAAAAATGAAATATACCATCTAAATTTTAGTAACAATTATGAAAAAAAAAATAGATATTGAAGAATTAACTACATAGTCAAACCTCTTTGCACGTGATTGCTTCTTATCACCTAATGGACTAGCAGAACTTTTGAAACGAAAGTTAGGATCCAATATACCGAAGCCCCTTCTTACCAAAATCTCAAACAAAAGCACAAAATGACAAGATCCCGATACTAAGAATTGTCACAAAAAGCACAAAGCAATAGCCATCATCCCGGCAAAGAGATCAGAGAACCTCCAATTTGGAGGTAAAAACACGCAAGCGAGCACACGAAACTCGAACAATCGAACGAGTACAGTCAGTAAAAAGACCTTGGTATGGGAAAGAGCCGAAATTCCTTTTCTTTTATTGATTTCAATGAAGATCCAGCACGGCTATTTTCATTTCAAGATCGAGACGGAGAGGAGAAAAGCTTGCTGACTCGTTATGCAAATTGGGGATAACTGAAGACACCCTTCTCAGTTTTTGGGTCGAAAATCCAGTTAGAATCAAATTAGCCTCCGGCTGGAGTCAAAACCAAATCGGAGATGTCAAGACAGGGTCATGAAGGAAATTCTTGGTCAAGAAATGAATCAAAATACACGATGATTTAGTTCAGGAATATTATCAAACAGATCGTATACAATTCGGCCCAAAGATTTAGGACGAACACCGGGATAGGCAACCACCCGATTCCCAAAAGGCACAGAGAAAATCATTTACTTTAACACCAAAGCTTAGCAAAGGGTAGAAACCTAAAAAGAAATAAACAAAAAAGGAACAAAAAACGAGGCTCGACTCATAAAACCTGGACAAGCCAAGAAATCAACGGGAGATTCTCAAATTGAGAAATGGAATGAGAGCAATGGATGCTCATAAATCACGCGATCAATGCTCTCCGTAAAAAGAAGTCTTTTATAAACATTTTTGAGCATGGAGCCATCCAAAGAGTGGGCTCAACCCTAAAAACAGTCGAACGATACAATTTCATAACAACGACGGGCAAAGCCCAGTAATGCATGGGCCATCCGCGACGGTCCCAGGACGGCCCACCCGCCACCAGCGGTGGTGACATTCGGTTTACCTCCTCCGCTCCCAGTCCCAAATTTCAGCTGAAACCGAGGCGCAAGGACTTGGCCTTCTCTCTGTCCTTTTTTTTTTTTTTTTTTTATATAATTAAATCTTAATACGCCTTGCCTCCCTTTCTCGCGGATTCCGCTGAGCTCGCTCTCTCTCTCTCCGTTAGCTTCGTGGAGGAGCTATTCTTCACACAAGACAAAACTCGAATTTCGCCTGAATTTCCGCATCGGAAGACGGACGTTCGAGCTCAATCTTGCAAGGAGAATCCCCCGCGCGGGGCGCGTGACGCTGGGTGCAAAGATAAAAAGCTTCCGCCAGTCTCCTGGGGCAGCCAAGTGCAAGTGCGACCGCCACTAGGTAAACCGAACGTAGCAATTTTTACCCGCTCTCGGCGATTTGAGCTCCGCAGATTCCAGAATCGAATTTGCTATGGAACAGTAGGATTTCGGAGTCTCGGTTCCAGCTCCAGCTCCAGCTCAAATCCCCGCGAAACTTGGGTTGTTCTTTAGAACGAGGAAGGAAGATTGACGGAAGCGTTCGCTGGTGTTTGTTGTGGTTGTCCCGATTGCAGGTTAGAGGATTTTGAGCTATGAGTAGCGTCTGCGTCGCAACTTTGTAGCTGGATAATGCCGGGCGTCCCTTTAGCGGCTCGTCAAGCTTCGTACGCTTTCTCCTCTTCGCTCATTGTCCATTTTGCCTCTATATTCTTCTTTTTTCCCCCCTTCTATTTCGTTTTCTTCGGTTTAGTTTGGTTGCGTTCGGCTGTTCGCGGTTTAAGCCGCTGGGAGCTCTATGCTGGCAAAAATGTCCCTCTTAATTCTTGGTCATCCATAGCATTTGGATGACATCGTTTTTCTCCAGCCCTTTGCTGTTCTCATTCTCGAGCTCCAGTCGTTTTGATTAAAAATGCAGTTCATTTGTCGCGTTGAAGCTTTCGAGCCTGAACTATCTTTGATTGTTGCGCCTCACTTTCTTTGACAAAAAACTGCATTCTTCCTGAGAAAGAAGCGCCTTGGGCATTGCAGATGTTCGAGAAGTACGGATCAGATGTGCCGTCAAGACTCTCAGGTGCATTTATCTGCTGAAGAGGAACTTGCTGCTGAAGAGAGTCTCTCGATCTATTGCAAGCCTGTGGAGCTCTACAACATTCTTCAGCGCCGTGCTGTCAGAAACGTAATGGAGCCGATTGACTTGTACCTAGTCGCTTAGGTGTATCATGTTCTGTCAATATTAAATAGGCTGTCTAATGGCCACACTAGATATGGGATATCTAATTAAATTTTATAGCAATAAGATGCTTTTGCCTGCTGAGCCAAGATGGATACCGAGCATGTTGGGGATCGACAGGTTACAAGCCTAAGGGTATTTTTCCAGATTGGAACTGCCCTAAGGAGTGGCCACCGCCACCCCTTCCCTCCTTCTTCAAGACATTCACGAGAATTCTTCTGATAGTTTGTTTTCAAACTTGCACCCATTGTTCTTTGAAATTTCCATACTTGTCTCCTTGCTTCCATGCTGGGTCTACCATTGTCCAAAGGAAGTGTAGCTTCAACTAATGCATCGTAGAGTCTTGCTAAATAGGTTTGGGTTCTTAACAGTGCCCTTGGGCACATGCTCTATTAATATTTCTGACCAGACTTTTTCTTCTTCTAAAGCCACTGTTTCTTCAAAGATGTCTGAGCTACAAGATACAGGTGAAGCACAGGAGGAGGTAAGACCTCTTACAGGTTTTTGGCAGTGGCAGATCATTGCTGTCTACCTCTATATTGAAATCCCATATGTCTACTGTTTGTTGAATAAGTGGCATAAAATATCATCAAGTACTTAGGTTCTAGGACTTCATGTATTGTTAGGCACTTAGTCTTAGAGCAGCAGTTTTAGTTATGCCCATCCAACATGAGAAAAGAAGCTAGTTGATGCTTGCCATTCATCATGGACATTAGATGGATGACTTAATTCATACCTCATCTTCAATCACAAAAATCATCTCATTTTTTTATTTAGTTGGGGAATATTATGCATCATAAAAAAGTATATGCTAAGTTATGGTGAGCTTGAATGTCTCTCTCCATCTCCAAGTTATGTTGACACATGTGCTTGCACAGAGAGCCAAGGATTCAGGGCAATTGCTTATCTGCTTCCACCTACTTTCATAAAAAAAAAAAAAAAATTGTCAACATAATTTAAGTTTTCACATGTTATGATAATGCTACCATAGAAATTTTGAGAAACAACTTAGATAATTTATTACCCGCTATTTTTTTTTTTCAATTTGCCTCCATATACAGCAAATTGTATAGACAGTTGTATAGTTGTGATAATTATGAATGCATTATTGTTACAATTAAACAATTTTGAAGCAATATAGTGCTTTGCAATCTAACCTTTCAATCATGAACACACTACATTGATTATTTTCAATAAATCTAGCTTTCTACAGTCAGTTATAAGTTTGCCCCACCTACAAAAAGGTTCTAGATCTGTCCATGCATGGAACTGTTAGCTTGTGGATGGAAAAACCACTTGCCGTTTGTTTTGGATCATGAAGGAATACTTTTTTTAGTCATTTTTACATGTCTGTGAAAATCATGCGCATGACCCTAGGCATGATTTTTTCAAAATTCTTCCTTAGGTCTGATTTTTACTCTTAAAATTTTTGCTTTTTAGCATGTGAACTTGACGTTTCTTTAACTGAACAATGCAAACCTTTAGATACAACATCTTGTATCGGCATGTTGATATTGTGTTTCAAGTGCATCCTAGCACTGCAAAATATCAGTGATCAAACCTTTCTCGACTTTTTCTTTCTTTACAGTGATTAGAAAAGCTATATCCTGAGCAAAATAATTACAGCTCAACTATCTTTCCTTGGAATCTCCATATGATATTCATAACTTCTGGTCACACGGAAATTTATTCCATAATAACTGGCCGTTTAACTGCCCCTTTCTTACCCTTCTATGGAGGTGCCAAAGATGTTGATAATGTTTGTTGGCTAATGGGGTGGTCTTCTCTGATATGTTGAATTTTCAGCATGGAGATGCATATTTATATCTAAATTACAATGCTACTAATGTTTATGTAGAGTACAAATGACAATTTCTCTGCCAAGGACTACAGCTGAAGGTTTACAATCAGGAAGAGTGCTTCCTATGTATGTACTGTTGGCGAGATTAGAGTCTGAGGTTAACAGTGTGGAGGTAGTTCATTTGTTTTTTCTATGACCGATTAATTACCAGTCTTACCTTACATATCTGAAGGCACTGGTATGCTTTCTCATTCTTATTTCTAATGCATTTTTATTTTATTTTCACTTTAAAGCATTCTGCAGAATATCGCTATAGTCGTGCATGTGTCTTGACCAGTTTCATGGGAGCTGAGGATGATACCCATAGTAGGGCAAATTTTATTCTTCCTGAGATCAATAAACTAGCATTGGAGGCCAAATTAGGCTCTCTTTTCATCTTGCTCGTGTGCTATGGTAGGTCTTCTTAGATGTCATTTGATTTATTCTCCCATTATCTTTTGATATACAGTTGTGCATCCTAAATATGTTGATAAAATTTTTAGAAAAAAACTCATATAGATGAATCCGTTGGAAGACATCATCCCATCTCAGTGTAATTATTTTGCAGCTGGACCTGAAAAATCTCCTAATGGAAGTGATACAACCAAAACTCAACTGGATGTAGCAACTTATCAACGTAAGCTACCTGTTGCACGCAAGTTTCCATTCACAGTATCATATTTGTAGCCTCTAGTTGCTATTCAATCGCGTGTTTCGATGAAACTAGCTACTCTAGCTAATTCTTTTATAATAAGATCAAGTTGCTTATAAGGGGAATGTCTGAATCTTCAATGACCTTCCTTTTTCTCGAGACTGTACGATATCATATAACAATTTTCTCCATGTATTGCGGTGATGCATCTTTGATTGCAGTTGTTGATTATCTCTTTTGTGAAGACGACTCTATTATGTCCGGGTGTAAGTTTTGCATAATTCTTTCTTACAGGAAATACTCCTGGATTCTGTCTTTTGGGAAAGATACCGATGAAATCTCTTTATTTATTGTGGGAGAAGTCACCTAACCTGAGTTTTGGACAAAGAGCAGAGGTGACCTTTTCTGTCGATATGCACACTTGTCTGGTCAAGGTATGTACTTAATTGCTAATAGGAGCCAACTGAATAAAATATGTCACTTAAATGCTGACTTCATGCCTTTTTAGAGATTTCCAATTTTTGTAGCTTCTCCATTTCGTTTTTTAAGGTGGTTTTGGGATGCGGAGAGAGTTGATATTCTGTGATTGAGCTCTTTCTGCTAAGTATTTTTTTCAATAAAATGCTGCTTTGTTCTGATGCTACTCACTGTTATTGTAGTATCTTGGATCTGACTCTGGCTATTATTTTGGCTAGATAATATTCCTCCACAAACCCCTAGAAGACAATGAATAAGATCTACTATACATAATGTACTGAAAAAAAGTTACTAATACACGACCACAAAAGTTTCCCCACTTTGTCCTTCTTTTGTTGATTCAAGAGGCCAAACATCTCTTTCCCCCAGGCAGGAGAGGGGATTAGGAATGCTGAATCTTGGAGAAATGTCTTAGCTTTCTCGATTAATGGGCCTCCCAAGTTGTTTACTTTCTCATTGTTGAATCATTCAGAGTATAATGTGCCAAGTTTTCTTTCTTTCTTTTTATAATTGAATGAAGCATTGATTATGAGTTTCTTGAATGGTACTTGAGTGAATTCCTGATTTTGGTGCATTCTACTTGAGTTCTTGACTCTGCAAAATATGCAACCCTGTTCATACCTATGGCTGATAAGTCAGGCTTAAGATTTTTAAGGACATTTTGGTGAATTTTTTGCAGTCCTCTTGCTATTTTTACTGTCCTTGAAATTCAGTGGTCCTATTTTTTTGGGAAATAATGTGCTGTTTTCACATGTACCATACAGTCATCAAGCTACAACATTTTAGTGTCTTTATTTTGTCCATATGCAGTGGAGACAATTAAATGAAGACAGACACATATCTGTGCAAGTTCCATATAGCTCTGAAATCCTGGTTTGTGCTACCCCTTTCTTTTAATTGACTGTCTGGAGTTTTCTCAATGAACCGTAAAATAGATGTTGTAGGTTTCATATATCCTTTTACCAATGTGATTCTAACAGAGTGCACGAGAGCATCTACATGTAATCGTTGCTGCTGAAGAGGTTGGGGCAAAGGAGAAATCACCGTATAATTCATCCATGTGCAATGATGTCATCTCATCATCATTCTCCCATATAATGCGGTAATCATCCTATTTTGGTAATTAATACCATGATCTTATTAGTCTGAAAGTAATTAATATGGCCTCCATTTATAAGCTATATATCCAATCTTAGAAATACTAGGATTCTTGTGTTAATAAAGCTTCAATCACACATCATTTCCTCTCCGGCATCTGCATTTTGGCTATTTCTTTGTATTTTTCAAGCAGCTGCAGTTACCTTAATTATCTTTTCTTCATATAATCCATCTAAATTCCAATTTGAAGTAAGAACTTTCTGCATTTTTCTGGGCTCTTTACTTTGAGGTATTCATGCACTTGCTATGGATTGAATAGTCCTAAGAGATTTTTCTAAAGACATGAGATCATTGGGCTGTAATTGGTGCATTTGGGGATACATCAAGAATAAATTATATCTGCATTATTATTCTGTTTTATTTGTATCGAGAAAACAAGGAGAAATAAGATCCGAGTTAGTCGAATGAGTAGAGACAAATTTTTCTTTTTCCTTGTGAAGTTGTATGTTAATTATTTCTCTCCTTTTCAATTTTCTAGCTTGAGGGCTGGCAATGTTATTTTCAACTACAGATATTACAACAATAAGTTGCAAAGGACTGAAGGTATATTTATTTCTTTCTCCTCTTCTGTCCTTGTAAAATTAGCAAGAGCCATTTGGGCAAAGTTCAGCCTGCATAATGGTTGTTAAACTTAGTAGGGGATGCAATATATATGATAGTGGTGATACCTGTCAATCCATTCTTAAATATTGTGCCAGACAGGAGCTTAGGGATTGGAGCATATTTTTGTTCTTTTCCTTTAGTCTGGCTCAGATAGGTTCTTGATTTAGATAAATTTTCTTGTTATGAGGAAGTTAAGAATTCAAAAAATGGAAGCACATTTGTCTAAATGTTTATCTAAAGTAGATGTTAATGTGCAGTGCTAAGTCTGGGATGTGGCATAGTGATAGTAATTGTTTTCAGTGTAGTGCGCTTTATACTTTCAAAAATGAACTGCTATTTTCCGTGTATGATCCAACACCTAATTCTTTATGAAATGGTATCTTTGATGAAAAATAGTATACCTGTTATTCTGTGAAAGATTCTTGCTCTGTGTGTGGTTAAGATTGAGTGTTGACTCTGCCCCCCGACATGTGGGGGAGAGTTATGAAATTTCAATGGCAAAAAGTAAACATTCTAGTGGGTCTGACAGAAAACTTAGTGCTGTAGGTTTCTATGGAAGAACATGTTAATTGATCCTATAAATTGGCTTGCTGAAACTCCTGAAGTCATCAAGCTTTCTTTAGTGATCTTTTATAGGCCAAAGGAAAGAGAATTGAAGGTACCTGCTTGGCAACATCAGTTTGGACTTTAATTTACTTAAAGAATGTGGTCATACTTATGTGTTGTGTGTCAAGGAGCCTCCTTTCATTTCATCATTCTTGTTATATCAGCAGGAACTCCTTTTTCCCTAAATTTTTTGGGTTGTCTAAGAAAATATTGTCAAAGCATTAAGGACTGTTTTCTGGGTTCCATATGGCTAGTTCTCTTTAGGAGAATGGTCACTTGAGTAGGTTTTTTTTGGGGCTAAATAAAAAAACAAGACACTGTATGAGGTGACATAACTTTCTAGATCTTTCCATTTTAAATCATTGTCACAAAGCTGATTAGAGAACCCGCAGCAAATAGTAAGAGAGAAAGAAGAAGAGAGAAGGAATAGAGAAGAGGAGAAGAAGGAGGATGTAAACGAAAGAAACAAAGAGGGGCTGTAGATTTCTATAGTAATAGAAACCCTACACCCATTGTGTTTATATTAAATATAAATTGTATATGACCATAATACCCTTATGTAAGTAAAAAAGAAATAAAACTCTGAAAATAAAAGAATAACTTAATTAAAATAACTTAACACTCCCTCTCAAGCTGGAGCATATAGGTCACCCATGCCTAGCTTGGAACAACCAACAACAAAAGCAGGACGAAATAATGCTTTGGTAAACATATCAGCAAACTGATCTCTCAAGGTAACATAAGGAGTAGCAACCAGCTTCTGCTTCACAGCATCACGAACAAAGTGATAGTCAACTTCTATATGCTTAGTTTGCTCTTGAAAAACGGGATTCATAGCAATATAAATAGCTGCTTGATTATCACACATCATATCAATAGGTTGACTAATAGAAAATCCAAGCTCCTGGAGAAGAGATTTCAACCACAACAATTCGACCACAGTATGTGCCATAGTACAATATTCAACCTCTGCACTAGACCTAACAATGGTAGTCTGTTTCTTGCTTCTCTAAGTAACCAAATTACCACCAATAAAGGTGCAATATCCAGTTGTAGACCGTCGATCATATGTTGACTTGGCCCAATCAGCATTAGAATAGCCAACCAGAGTGGAAGAGCCATTAGATTTATAAATTAGTCCCTTACCAGGAGAGCTTTTAAGATATTGAAGAATGCGACATATAGCATCCCAATGAGCGTTCTTAGGTGACTCCATAAACTGACTCACCACACCAACAGCAAAAGAAATATCGGGACGTGTAACAGTAAGATAAATTAGTTTCCCAACTAGATATCGATATTGATGCTTGTCTTCAATTTCATTTCCATCATCAACTCCAAACTTTTGATTTGGATCCATAGGAGTATCAATTGGCTTGGAAGCTAGTGTACCTGTCTCAGACAAAAGATCAAGAACATACTTTCGCTGAGACAAATTAATACCTTTCATACTTCATAAGACTTTAATACCGAGAAAATACCTAAGAGTTCCCAAGTCTTTAATCTGAAATTGCTACTGAAGAAAGGACTTAACCTCAGAAATGCCGGTCATATCACTACCAAAGACAATTATATCATCCACATATACCACAAGAATGACCACCCCCGATTCCTTCTTGTGAACAAAAACAGAATGATCAGAATAACATTGGTGGAAACCACATCTGGAAGTCACTGAACTGAATTTTTCAAACCATGCTCTTGGAGACTGTTTCAACCCATAAATGGCCTTATGTAGCCGACATACTTTACTACGATTCTCCCCCTGAGCAACATACGCAGCGGAAGTAACCCACAGGTCCCAGGATCGTAACCTGGCTTTGATACTATGTCACAAAGCTGATTAGTGAACCCGCAGCAAATAGTGAGAGAGAAAGAAGAAGAGAGAAGGAATAGAGAAGAGGAGAAGAAGGAGAATGTAAAAGAAAGAAACAAAGAGGGGCTGTAGATTTCTGTAGTAACAGAAACCCTACACCCATTGTGTTTATATTAAATATAAATTGTATATGACCATAATAACCTTCTGTAAGTAAAAAAGAAATAAAACTCTGAAAATAACTTAACATAATAACTTAATTAAAATAACTTAACAATCATCATTTTACTTGTTCTGCTTGATCATTTGTGGGATTGTTTTTTATCTGTTTTGCAATGGGCATGATGTCCCCTTCCTCTTCCCCATTCTCTAAATTGCAGTGACTGAAGATTTCTCCTGTCCTTTCTGCTTGGTTAAGTGCGCAAGTTTCAAGGTGGTACTTCTTCTACTCTTTCAATTATGTCATTTTGTTGGTAGTTACTCACAAATTTATTTATTTAACAGGGTCTGAGGTATCATTTGTTGTCATCGCATGACCTCTTCAATTTTGAGTTTTGGGTTGGTAAACTTCAGCTTTCTATTTTTGGTATTCCTGAATTTCTGGCAACTATGACAACAGCTATTGCATCTATGATGTAGGTAACTGAAGAGCACCAGGCCGTTTATGTCTCTGTAAGAACAGACCCTTGGAGGTCTGAGGTGAGAAGCATCTTAATAGGATCTATTATGGTTTCTGAACTATCTTGCATCATGTTTTCTTCTAATAAAAAGCCAAGATTATGAGGACATAAGCACTAATGGCAGATGTGTGATTTAATATCAGCAGAGTAGAAATGGGTTGAGTAGACTAATTGTCACTTTTTGAGAGGCAGCAGTGTGCATATGCTTTCACAATATAAGCTAGGATTAATTTATCCACTGGAAGTATTTGCTTCTACTGATGAGCAAGCTACTTAGCCTAATCATTTTCACCTGTCTGCTTCGTGGAGCATTTTTCAATGAATTGTCAAAAGGACCCAATAAATGCACGAGGCATATTATATACTTCTACGAGATAATACACTGTTGTCTGGTCCTTCTAACCTACAGAGTTAGAGACAGAACGTTGTTCCCAAAAATTTTATTTTTGTTTGTCATAGATTTGCTTTCAGGAAGCCAGGTGTATGAATGTGTATTTTTTCATAATATCTCCGATGCTTACGCGATTTGATAGAATTCACATTAAAAGCAAAATAATTAAGTGTCAATGCTGATGGAATATACATAATGGCTTGAATGTCAGATTTTGGAAATAGAACTCATAATATAAATGAGCAGCCATAACTAATTGTCAATCTCCTGTGTAGACATTTGTTGGCTTTCATGTTGGACCTTCATTTTAGCTTCTTGTAATTTGACATTTTATCTTAGTTCTGCAGTATGTGATTGAAATGTTTGCAAATATTGAAGGCATTCCTTAATAGTTTGTTTGGCAAAAGCCAGTGCCATGGCATTCATATGTGTGTGTTTTACTAGATTGTTGCCGATGGTATGGATCCAAGGCTGCAAACATTTTTCCTCTGGTGAGACCCTCTAATTTTGCTGCAATCTAGATGAAGCATGGTCCTTTCAGTTAATGCATCATGGTTTTGATCAATACTTAGCTCTTCATCTATACAGCTTAAAACCATTCAAGCGGAAAAGACCACTCCACCTAGTTCAAAATGCCAAGCATGTCTATCCACTGGTCTTGGAATCGGAGTTGCCTTCAGGTATATGTGACTTGATGCAGCTCACAGTGCACATTTGATATTTCTTTTCATCTTCTTTTTTCCTACTTGAGAATTATGATGGAATAATAGTTCAGCTTCTAGCATCCCTATGTGTTCATTATTTGTGGGAAGAGTGCTACTCTAAACCCCAAACTATGCCCACAGATATATTTACCCAAATTTTTTGTGACACCAAAAACTCCAAACTTGTATCTGTGTAACACATTTATCTCAAACTGTTTACCACAAAGTTGTAGCTATGTGATTCATTTATCCTAAACTTTTTTTGCAATACCAAAAACCCCAAATTTGTATCCATGTGACACATTTGTGGTGGTAAAATTGATGTTGGCGATGGTGATGATGAGGGCAGCAGTGGCAGACATGCTGGCCAGGTGCAAACCAAGTAAGAAGATGAAGGAGGAAGGAAAAAAAAAAGAAAAATGAACAATAGAGAAGAAAAACATAGAGTGAGTTAGCATATTTTTGCCATGTGGGAACCACTTCAGCACAATTTGCCTTCCATTGTCCATTTAGGCAGCCACATAAGATTTTTAATAGTATTCCTAGACGAACTCTTGACAGAAGCAAATGTGTCACATGGGTACAAGTTTGGGGCTTTTGGTGTCACAACAAAAAGTTTGGGATAAGTGCGACACATGAGTAAAATTTTGGGATTTTTGGTGTAAAAAAAAAAAAGTTTGGAGTAAATGTATCACAATGGACATAGTTTACAGTTTTTAATGGTTTTTCCCTTCTTTGTATGATTGGCATTTTTTATGAGAAGTTAAACCTTTAATAGGAGGCTTGATGTGCTCCAATAGCAATGGGCAATTTGCAGACCAAAGGAACAAGCGTATAGTAAACACATGTCCAAATCTGTCATGACTTTTCATTCTATACCGGAGAAATAAAAAGGCTGACCAACTTGACATTAGCTCTCTGTCATTCATAGATTAAATTGAACTTCTTAGGTGCTTATGGATTAGTTCAGAAAAGCTATTACTGTCAAGATTCAATCTTTAGCAAAAGGGATTCCTCTTATGATGATATCATCTAAAAAACTTGTAAGGATTGTAAAGGATATCATCCATTGATTGATATTGCCCACTTTCACGATGCCGCTCTTTCTAGAGAGTACTGTAGGGATAGCTCATCACACTACTTTAATTAATCTAGAGTCAACACTTAACTTTTATTAATTTCTCATTTGTTGTTATATTTTATACATATGCAATGACTTCTGCGGATTTATATGGGTGTGATGCACTCCATTATATGCTCAATGCTTGGAGTAATTGCTCTGGTGTTGGTTGCTTAGTAACTGGAAAGGACAGAAATTGTGCTTTGTTATCAACCTAACATTCCTCTTATTATTGACCCCAGAATATATATTTTTTCCAAAATATACATGTTGGCAAATTCTCTTTGATGTGGTATTTGTATTGTCGCTGCCACACTTCTAATTTCCAAGTTTGATGTACGTTTGTGCTTTCTTCATGCTAATGTTCTGTGTGGGTTGAGTTGTACAAATCTTCAACTTTCTGTTGCTGAACAGGCTATCATCCCTGATATTGCATCTTTATCAAGAGAGCACTTAATCTAGTTTCTCTATGAGATGGTTATACTGTGGAAAACGAAAACTTCATGGAATTTATAGTCTGTCATACTTAGGAACTGTATTGTGGTTAAAGCAAGAAGAACTATCTCATGTTGCTTCAGAAATAATATTGTGGAATCATAGGTTTCCAGTAGGTGTGATATGGACTCTAGTGTGCATCTTTTTATGTAGATCTGCCCCTGCTAGAAACAGTTGTATTATTGGTTCTTTCCTGTTTGTGTTGCTTTCCCTTTCGGGAATACTTGAAGCATTTTTCCTTTGTGATCTAACAGATGCTTATTCCGGTAGAGGTGAAAAGGCTTGTGCTTTAGGTTAGGAACCTAGGATGGCTGCTGAAATGATATATTGCTTGTTCAATGTCAAGTTTTTACATTGTCACATTGATGTTGCAGGAGTTACAAGTGCCACAGGACAATCATATGCTGACACTGATTCTGTTCAATCAGTGTCAGCCAACAATTTTGCACCCCCTGCAATGCTTCAGTTTGCAAAGACGAGGAAGTTATCGATTGAGCGATCTGAGCCGAGAAAGTATGTTTTCTTCTCCAATTTGTACTATTTTGGGAATTAGTCCACTTTTTATATCCTAACTTGTGTTTGAGCAATTTGGCCCTCTTCTATTTTGGGCAATCGATTCTTCTATTTTACCAAATTGTGGAATCAGGTCATTTTGTCATTGGCACCATTAGTGGCTTCCCACAGAGTCATTAGAAATATAGAAAGGCTAATAACAATTATATATGGTTCAGTGAAGCCTAACAAACCAAAAGAGAAAAATGTTAGTTGTACATTAGCTGTAGAGTGATAGTTTAAATAGTTTTGTTGTCCTGTGAGAACTTTCTTGAGGGACTCCAGAAGAGGCAGGCGATGGAAGCGATCATTGATTTGGTCAGTGAGTTGAATGGAGTGGTTGTTTAAGTTGACTTTGAAGTGAAATAGAAAGGCAAGGGGCTCTATTGCTTGAGCATCTTGAGAGTGGACGAGTATTGGCCTTCAATAGGATCGTCTTTTTCTGCAGGTTAATGAAATGTTGAGGGTTGAATGAGTTGTTTAAAGGTCATGTGCTAATAATGCTAGAAACTTGAAAGTAGTGAGAGGCTGGGCGTGTTGACTGGATAGAAGAAGAGGAGACCGATGCGTGACACCATGCTGTTGGAATAGCATTTATTTATGCAGTCAACAGCCATTGAAGTAATCCTGTAATGGTATCCATCTTGAATTCATTGCAACGGGCTGGGCTCTCTCTTGATTTTCTTTTACCCTTTCTTTCTAATTTTTTTTTTTTATCTTAATGAGTTTAATATTATTTTAATAAATTGCCACATTAGCATGCCATGTCAGCATATTAGTGGTGTCAATGATGGGGAGTTGACTTCGCAATTCACGCAAGCTAGGACTTTATTATGCCAAATAAAAGAAAAAGACCAAATTACATATACAAATTAGCTAACTAAGTGGAATTGTCCCTACTAACTTTTTTCTAGGGATGTGCAAAATACCCGGGAACCGCTCGAACCGCCCGGAATCGGACCGGAACCGCTCGGAACCGGCGGTTCTTGATAGAACCGGTCCGGTTCCCGGTTCCAATTTTTCGGAACCGGTGGGTACCGGTCCGGTTCCTAGTTCCATGAGCGGATCCGCCCACCCGGACCGGATCGAAACTTTTTTAATATTAAAAAAAAATTACTAAAAGAAACTCTAGATTATATCTCATCTTCTCATTCCCTTCATCTTCGGTTCTCTCTCTTTGTCTCTTCCTTGGTTCCTCCTAATCCTATCGCCATTTCGATTCCTCCCCGAGTGTCGACACTTCCTCTGTTGCTCCTCCACTGCTGCTATTCGCCCCCTCGCGTCGGCCGCCACCCGCCACAGCCGCGGAAAATTATTTCGCGACCGTTCTATGTTGAAAACCCGACCATAGACCTCCTCCCCTCCTTCCCAACTCATAGACCCGACCGTTCTATATTGAAAATCAAAATTATTTCGCGTCAAAATCGGTTCTATGGATCCACCCGAGAACCGGACCGGACCGGCAGTCCGGTTCCTGGATGGATCCATGCAACAAACAGGTGGATCCCGGTTCCAATTTTTCGGAACCGGTCCTTAGCGAGCGGTTCCCGGTTCTAGGTCGGGAACTGCCCGCCCGGACCATGCACACCCCTACTTTTTTCTCCTCTTCTGGCACTTGCCGCTTTTATCTGACTAATGCTAGTGAGTATCGGAAAATGCCGCTATTGTTTAGAAACAGAGAGAGATACTCGACCTTTAAATGTAGAGAAGGCTGAATTTACTTCTCTTCTTGTTACTTCAATTCTGAATTTGTTATCCAATTGGTACATGAATGATGAAGCTCACTAGTTTCCATAAATGACTAATCAATTTGTATCTTTTACCTCGAAGAAGCTTGTTATTTGCTAAATAAAGCATTAAAGTTCATAGAATGTGATCTAGGGGTTTGCAAAAGAATTAGGAACTGCCCTCAGACCACCCAGAATCGGACCAGACTAGAACCGGTGGCGGAGATTCTCAAGGGCACCAGTTCGGTTCCTGGTTTCGATTTATTAGAACCGATGGGTACCGATTTGGTTCCCGGTTCTAGGTGTGGAACTGCCCATCTGCCCACTTGGACTGAACCGATAATATATTTGTATATACTTAATTTTTAAGAAAATTTTCCAAACAAAAAAGGATTTAAGAAAAATGAAAATGTTAAAATCCCTAATGTGAAGCTCAACATTCATTGGCTGAAAGCTTGTCTAGTCTCACTCTTACCTTGTTTTGAGTCATTTCTCTATCTCTCAGTCCTCGATTCTCAAGCTCAACGCCTATCGACTTACAGTCTTGACTCTCAACTTTCAATATTAATCCAATCTGTTTACTGATCTTGCACTTAAAAATGGGGAAGTTCTTTATTTTTTGCTTTACTTTGGCTTGTTGGAAAACATTGCCTCGAGTGCTTGAGGCTTGGTGGGCCCGATTCCACAAACCCACCCAAAAATTGGACCAAACCGGCAGTCCAATTCCTGGTGGATCCATAGAACTAACGGGCGGTTTCCAGTTTTGATTTTTCAGAACTGGTCCTTAGTGGACGGTTCTCAATTCCAAGGTGGGAACCAACCCACCCGGACCATGCTCACACCTAATGTGATATAAGTTAAAGTTTGCATTTTACCGCAACATCAAAAGGATGAAAATATTATCTTATTGCATTAAGAATGTTCTAAATGTCAGTACATATGTTAATTCTTAGTTGAGTTCTATCTTAAAATTGGACTTCCATTTGCAGCCGTCTCCTCTTACAAAAGCGGCAGTTCTTTCATTCACATCGAGCTCAGGTTGTCCAAAGTCATGATTTTTTTTAGTCCCGTTTCATGTGGATCTGTTTATATTTAAAAATTTTGATAACTCCAGTTTTCTGGTTTTTGAAGCCTATGGCCGTTGAACAAGTGATGTCTGATCGAGATAGTGAGGATGAAGTTGATGATGATGTAGCTGACTTTGAAGATCGAAGGGTATGTCATCACTGCATAATCTTTTCATTTAAGTGTGGCATTATTTGCCTGATCAGGTTTCCATATGTTGATTTCTAATTCTACCTCTCTAAGTAGATGCCGGTGGCTTTTGGGATTAAGGAACTAAATTCAATGTTCATGTCCTGGAAATGTTATATTGTCGAGCAGGTTCAGAACTAGATATATTCAAAACCAAGGAGGGTGAACTGCTTCAGTGTTTAAATTCTTACTTAAAAGTGTAGTTGCAATGTGTGTATCAGGGGTTCCAATCGGGGGCTGCATGAAATGTGCCTAACCCTAGTATAGCATTGTCCTAGTTCCTTCTTATTTTCCATGAAAATCTTCTGAAGTTGGGTCTTATATTTGTGAGACGGTCTGCATATATTCTGGCATCTTAGTTATTGCATTTTTTTTATTTGGCATGATTTCAGGCTTTACTGGACTCTAGAACATATTATAGTTGACATTGCCATGTCTATGCAGATGCTTGATGATTTTGTGGACGTGACCAAAGATGAGAAGCAAATGATGCATCTATGGAATTCATTCGTGAGGAAGCAAAGGTTATTCTCCTGTTCTGAGTTTAATATCTTTTGTTGTTTCTGGTCATTTTCCTCATTCCCATCTAATTCCTGCTCAAGCAAGCACCCAATTGCTCAACCTTTTAGAAGATGATGGAAAATATTTATTTTGCAATCTCAATGGTGTGATAGTTTTCTTGACTACTCCAAGTCTTCAATTTTCAATATTTGCAATCAGCCAACTCTTAGAAACAACTGCTTAAAACTCAGATAATCATAAGCTACAAATTCTGAAATTCTGGTCACCTCTCGATTTAATACCTCTCATTAGACATTGTAAAAGTCCTTTGAATCTGGATAGGTAAAGATGGCATAAATATTTTTGCCTGTTGAGAAATTTATCAGCTCAACTAGCTAAGGCTTACACCATAATTGGATGTGTTACTAGAAATAGTTAAAAGCATCATTTCTTCTTTTGAGAGAATAAGAATCAGTCAAGAATCTCTGGGACATCTGATGGTACCTACATCCATTGCAACTCTTAACCTGTCCTTCAAAAATCAGTAAGGTTACATCGCTCACTGCTCCATTCAGGAGCTTTTATGTGTTAGCATGCTCCTGTGCCTCGGGGAAAGAGGTGCAGACCACAGAACACTTGTTGCAATCATAAGGTCTTTTGGAGTGCAAACATGCTTATGCATGTCCCTCATTAAAATCTTACGTCTCATCATTGAGATTCCTCATTGAATACCTTTCTTACAGACTGTACTGACACGTTGCATTGGTTGAACTGTTGACACGATTATTATAGAGTATATCTGTAATTTCACCTTATCGAGTCCTATTCTCTCTGTCCTTTTGATTCTATTCCTGCATATGATATGAAGTAGTCAGATTGGGTTTAGATGATTTTGTTTCTTGTACTTGTTTCCTAATGCAGCTTTGTTGACTTGATGGCAGGGTGCTGGCAGATGGTCATATTCCTTGGGCATGTGAGGCATTTTCAAAATTGCATGGAGATGACCTTGTCCGTGCGCCCGCACTTAGTTGGTCAGTATTTCTTTTGCAGCTTCTGTGAGGATCTTCTTCCTTTAACACACTCAAACTCTTCTACCTAATTATCTGTCAGCTGACTCAGTTTGTAGCATTTGGCCAGCTCTTCTTAATTCACAGTGCTCAGTTTCTTAATTCATTGTACGTACCTGCATAGAGATGCTAGTTTCATACTGATTGCTGCATCCATGAATTGTGGTTGGGAACTAACTGTTAAATAAAAGCATACATTTGTAAAGAAAAAAACAGAAACCAACTAGCACCATGTCAGATTCCCGATAAGTGAGGCAGGTGGTATATGCTCTGATCTGCCGTTCCAGTTGCATAGTCTCTGCTCAGGAGACACACATGAATGTTTGCACTTGCTAATGAGTATGCCTTAGGAACTCCTTTAGCTCAGTAACACGAAACGATCATTTTAATTAGAAAACGAGTCTCGTGAGCTACTGTCAAATGTTTAGCATGACTTGCCAACTATAATAAAAACTTGATGTCTGAAGTGGACGACTTTGCTTGCTGATACTACAGGTGTTGGCGACTCTTTTTGATCAAGCTTTGGAATCACGGGTTGCTTGATGCCCGCACTATGAACAATTGCAATATGATCCTAGAACAATGCCAGAATCAAGGGTCAGATCCCATGAAAAGCTAGACAGGAAGTCTATCGTAACACATCCATGGCCGATGAGCGGGGAGCAGGAGGGACGATAGAAACTAACTCATTGGTGAGACTGCATCCATTTTCTCGGAGATTTTCTTTTCTTATTTAGTTTTGCGGCATCCTAAGGCCCGACTGTATCTGTAAGTACGCTCCGTCCTTCGTCGTGCAACTTTGACGAGTCATCGATTTTATATCTACATAGAAAGTAATCCGGCTAATGGAACACATCAGACACATTGTTGCAATTGCAAAAGCAAAGCAATCTTTTTTATCCTACCACGACTCTCTCCCTCTCTGGTCTCAAGCAATCCAGTTTCAGATCATTAGGTCGGCTTGTGCTGCAATAAGAGACGATAAATGGGCCGTGCCAGGTGAACTCTGCCCTTTTCAGTGCTCGGTCGGCATAGGCTATGTAGCTCATTAATTAGTCCGACTGCGAGTGGGAACCGACCGGAAGACACTAACGTATGGAAGCTCTCGTCGACGTGTTGACCATACAGGAGCTGGTCACTGGGTTCAGACCGAAGTTTCCCATCGACGTATGGTCCACACTGACTCGGAAGTGCTTCTTTGCCCCCATTTCACGGCCCATTCGGAAAGCTATGAGAGACGAAAAGTCGTGGCAAGTTCACATTGGCGAAAGCTCCAGCGCTTGTCAGTGGCGTCCGTTTCGTTTTCTTGGGGGAGAATCATTGCGTTTTGTATTTTTCTTTGGCTATGTCCTTTGTATTTTCTCTCGCTTTGGCCCCACCAAAAGATCTGGAAGGTAAGCGAATTTCTTGGCCAAGAGAAGAGAACAAGGTTGCGCTAATAAAAAGAGGTTGGTTCTCGAGATATTTTCAAAGTAATTGATAATCCAGTTACGTATCATCTGAAACAAAGTCATCTTGTCTGAACACCCGATGCTCTAAGGAGCATTAAATCCAAAACAAGGTCACCGAGAAATCCCCACGATTGAGATTTGTAAGCCTGGCTTTCCTTCTTTTTGTTCTTTTTTGCTTATTTTCTGAAGCATCACATGTCTACTGAAAGAAAGTCTATGCTTTGACAATTAGATGCCGTTGCCTGTCCAACTTCTCAATATTTTGTCCAAATTGTACGCAATCCTCACATCCGAAAAGCAACGAACGAGCTAATGAATAAATAAGTAAATTGTATGTATGGAGATTTATAGACTAGCTTGTTTGACCCTCTATAGTTGATTTGATTTGATTCTTCAATGCAATTCTTAAACAAATAATAGGCTTATTGGGGAAAAGTACAAAAAAAGTTATAAACATATTGCATCCGTATCAATTCAATCATAACACTTTTAATTTTGTCAATTAAATCCAAAATCTTTTGATGATTTGTTTATGTAGTCATTTCAAATAATTTTGGCCGGAAACCACTAACATGGATATTGGCTATCCTATATAGCATGGTAGGGGTTAAATGTGAACAATTTTTTTTGAGTTTTTGTTACTTTTTTTTTTTTTGTTCTCTTCCTTCCTATCTTTTTTTCCCTAACTGTGGGCCAACAAGGTGGCTAGCCACTAGCGAGGGCACCACGCCCTCACTGACCTAGAGTTGTCACAAAAAAATAAAAACAAAAAAAAAGAGAAAAGAAAAAAAATTAAAAAATATAAATGTTATCTATGTCAACATTAATCGTGCCACATAAGATAGTTGTCATCCATATCAGTGATTTCCAATCAAAATTAGCTAAATGGATTACATTGATAATTTGTTAAAATGTAAAGTTTATGACTGAATTGACATAAGTGCAATAAGCTTAAGACATTTTTTGCACTTTCCCCAATTCGTTGTTGTCCCACATGCTTTTATCAATTGAGTTTACTCATACTTGCCCATAAAAAAAGGGCATGTATGTATTTGAATAGGGAAAAATTATCCAAAAAGACATAAACTTATAGTATGACAGCCAATTCAATTCTAAATTTTTCGATTTCACCAATTTAATCATAAACATTTTCATGATTTTCTAATGTAATCTTTTTGGCCAATTATAACGAGAAATCAATTATATGAATGTTGATCGTCCTATGTGACACACCCCGTATTGACGTGGATAATTTTTATTTGTTTAAAAAATATCTAAAATTTTATTTTATGTTTCTTACTTTTTCTTTCTTTTCTTATTAATTTTTTCCCCTTTGTCAAATTTGTGATCGGGGAGGTCGTTAGGCCTTGGCAATGGCTAGTGGTCCTTGCCAGCAATAGGTGAGGCTTGACGTCCTCGCTAAGATCCAGGCAAGGGCATCATGACCCTCACCCAAATCCAATTGAAGGCTGCAATTCTTACCAAGATACAATCAAGGGTGTCACGGCCCTCGCTTAAACTAGGCGATGCTCCCACGTGCTTCTCGTAAAAAGATGTAAGACTAAATTGGTAAATTTAGAAATTTTATGACTCAATTGCTCATCGTATAACGATTTAGGTTTTTTAAGACAGTTATCCCATTTAAAAAGCGTTGAGATGGTTATTTGTTTGGTGCTTGCAAACGATTAGACTATATTCAAGCAAGTCTTCTATTGTCTGAGCACAGGATCCTTCCAAGAAAAAGGCAGAATATTGTTTAGTTATCGTAGTGCTTTGTGCGTGGACAGGGTTCTTACTTTTCTTTTTCATTTCCCATTACCTTTTTTTAAGTCAGTCGAATTTACACCATTCTGATACGGTCTCGTGACAAAGCTCCTCCAAATCCACGAAAGACAGAAAAAAAAAAAAAATCGCTGATCGCCAATTACGCGTGGGATTTGTTGTAGATCCACTAGGGTTGCACACTCGAGCAAGAAAAAGAAATCAGAAGAATGAATTAGTTAATACTCAAGTCATACTTTACGAAGTCAGAAACGCTATTTCCTCTGTATAATGAGAGCGAGGTGATTCTGCTGTTCGAGTTCCAAAACACTTTTTCCATGTTCCAAGTCAACCGATGGATGACAGGTTGAAGACTGGAAAGTTGGTGAGTTTCCAACGTTGACTTCCTCACATCTTCCGTCAACGGAACTATCTAATTAGTAATTACTAATTAGTGGGATTGAGTGAATTACCAAAAGGTTTGTGGCTAACTGCACACGCCTCTTCTCTCACGCATGGAATGATGAACAGCTTTAAAAGAAAGTCTCTATGGCTATTGGCCAACGTTTTTTTCAGCAACTTTACCTTTTTATATTGATTGTGTTTAACAAGCCGTTTTAGAATAGGGCAAATACATATGTTATATAACACTTCCCATTATTAAACCTTACGCATATATCACGGGATGTGGATGTGACCACATTTAACAAGCAACAAGAGACAGGAAAACGCGTAAAATAGCAAGCGTGACAGACAGAAAAATAACCATAACAAGTTTCAAATTCATGAACCGCACACTCCAATATCATGTTAGATAAACATTTTTCCCCTCAAGAATCTCAACTTTTAAGAAATAGATCGACAACGCATCTGTTTTTAATAATCTTTTTTCATAAATAGTTAGAACGAGCGGGATATGGAATGCTCTTTTCACGTGTGCTTTAGCTATTTTTAGGGAGAGGGTGAGATTTCTGTGTGTCCTGCCGCATGGCTATTTTTCAACCAAAAACCTGTTGATCACGCCTCTTTTAGTGTAGAATGTACTAGAGAAGGGAAACTTGCAACCTTCTTTTTTGAGGTATAAAATCCTATGTCGGTCCATCTTTTAAGAACTTCTGAAGATTATTCTAGCTGAGATTCTACGGCCTAATCCAGTGATTAGGTCAAGAACCACCACGATACAGTTACGTGATCATGATTTTCGGGAAAAAATTGGGTTAGAGGAATTACTGATAATACTCCATCGCGATGCTGCTTCAGTGTTAGGCAAGGTCAATGAGTTACAGCATTCAAACGCATTCTTCACGGATGTCTTTTCTTGTGGAAAGACGCATGACCAAAACCCTAAAGGTTCGATTAGTGTACGAACCTCTCCTATCGTACGAAAAAATAAACATGTAACATGCACCCTATACATATATCTTTTATTTCATAAATATCTTGCGTGTGATTTTGATCAACGAGTATCCAAACTTATTAATAGTCTCTCATATGATTCAATGTGGAGTAAAAAAAATGAGATTATAGGAATCTTTTATGAAATAAGTTAATTGAAATTTTTGCATAGAAATTCTCTGATAATCTTTAGCACCTTAAATTCATATTACCAACCACGTGGCGCACTACTCTCATCAGTATTGAGCATCTACAATTGACTAACAAAGCTCAATTATCTCTCTGAAAATGGTTAAATCTAAATAACCTTATTTCGACAACGATGAATAGTATTTGTCCAACAGTGGAAAGAAACAGAAAGCTCCGGGGCGAGATCCTTCTTGGGCATTTCCTACGAATAACACTATTTTTTTAACTAGCGCAGAAAAATAAAGTGGCTTTTTCTTCTTCTTTTTTTCCATGTGCTTGGATGATAAAAGCAGGTCAACGTAAGTCGTCACTCTCAGAATCAACGGCCAACGACGGCACTTTTTAAATTTCCAAGGGAAGACGGACACATCACTTTTTTTTTTTTTTTTTTTTTATCTTCGTTTTGCCTTTCTCTATGGGTGTGAAATAAAGCATTTCCAATCCACTTTATTGCTTTCAAACGTGGCGATCGTTCACATCTCTCTCTCTCTCTGTTCAGTTTTTTTCCAGGTCTTCCTCTTACCATTCCACGGCGGTAGAATGTAATAGGCCATATTAGGATGGTAGGAGCCGTACGAATTGTTTTTCGAGCTAAAAATTAGAAAATTGCTGATCGTGTTTCGATCCTTTATTTCCTATTGACAACCCCATTTCACCAGGAAAACATTCATGAAGACCATCTGCATTAGATGCCAATCTCGATCATTTCCGCCTGAAAAGATTTGAGAGCATTATCGCAAAACTATTCAGTACATCTTTATGCCCATAATTTTTCAGATGATGCATCGCTCAACCTTGATTCAAAGGATCAGAACTTTAAAACATATATTACAAAACTCCCACGCTGATAAGTCGAAGAAGATCGGTCTCGCTTCTAGACTCGGGAGTGCAGCATGGACTTGCATCCAACAGAACACGCATGAACTTCTTCATCTGTGGTGAGCAGGCAAAACAATGATGTTCCGTACTCATAGACCAAGGCAACATCACAAGCTATAAGATTTAATAGCACGATATAATAATACGACGGACTAACATCGGGGGTACTTTCGACCGAAAAAAAAAACATTGGGGGCACATAGTCTGTGCAGCTGTTTTTGACATGCTACTTGCTATAAATAAAACTATCCATATCGGCAATGCGTGCACAATAAGGTCACAAGGCCCGTGCATGCACAGGCATGCTGGGAGAGATTGACCGTGGACGATGGCAATGATGGGGACAACAGGTTGATCGTCAATCCCTCAGGGTGGAAGGTGAATGGGCACGTGGAGTTGATCGATGGTTGCGGCTTGAATACTTCATAGCCTCTCCTGATCAATCCTGGTCAGTAATTAAAGCAGGTTTATCATTCGTTCCAGGAATTTGCCTCGTATCTACATATGCTGTGATAGTGAATTTGCTTTTCAATCGTCTCACCTCGTGAATCGATCGATATCACTTTCATATCTGGCGGTGACCATAGTGACATTAGCGGCTGTTCTGTACGAAGGGGGTATGCATCAAACCGATGATATTAATTTAAGATTCCTACTTTTGCGTCGGTTATTTATAATAACCCTCTTTTTTCCAGTTTCACATTTCGCGTGTATTGGAATTGTTCGGGAAACTAACATTTTCTATTCAATTCCACCAAACTCCGAAAACGAAAGGTTACATTCGAAAGGTTGGATTTTCTTCCTTTTAGCGAAACAAATTAGGCACTCTACTAAAACTTGTTCCCCGAAAGAAAAGGCATGCAACAGATCCCATTGAATACGACGTGTAACTCTAGCGATAAAGGTAAATATGTGGTTGTGATCTTTCTGTTCGAATAGCAAAAAGGTGGAGAGGGGGCTAATAGTGCTTATGACTCTCTAGGCTTATCGTAAGGTTCTACATTCACTATAAAATATTTGGCTTGGAGTTATAGGTATTTTGCATCAGCCGCTTCTTAAAGATAATATTGAATGAGCCTTTTGGAAGTTCATAGATGATATGAATTGAACTCGTGATAATGTGAAAAACATGTGATCTCTTTACCATGAGGCTAACCATTTTGATGGTCACATTTGAGGTACTCAGGATTTCTCAACATGTTTACGATTTGGACAAAAATAGTTGTGCAAGGGAACAGAATTTTTTTTTTTTTTTTGAAATGATCAGGAGAAATCTCTGTCATCTCCACTTGGGCCTGTGCTTGATTTATCGGGATTACGCTGGGGAATAAATAAACTATCAAATTCCGAAAAAGAAGAAGAAGAAAAAAAGATGAAAATCGAGTCTAACTTTTGAAAGTGAAGGAATCAAAAATTGTTATGATATGGTGACTGTATTGATTCTTCGCATTGACGTCAATCTGATGTGATTTACTATTAAGGTGTTCATGCCATCGCCGCCTCTGTTCCTGCAGAAACAGGAACATGGGTTTTGATCGACCTCAGCCCCTTGTGCATCGGTTATGTAAATGTTCATCGACGACCGACAGACTCGGCCTCAGTTCTAGTATTCATTCCCAAAACACACTGCGTTGCGATTGATAGTTAGCATTACAAAAAAGACCGTCGATGCTTTTGCACGTTCCATCTTCTTGGTCGCTGCTCCTGTTTTTTCAACGAACCTAACTAACCAGTAGCTCCTCGCTCAGTCGCAACAGCCTTTGTTGGAATGCATCCTCCATCCTCAAACCGGCTCCTCCATCGGCCTCGGCCGCCGGCGCTGTCGGCGTTCCTTTTGGCTTCTTGGCTGAGCCAGCGACGGCGCCTTTAGCCTCGGAATCCTTGCGCTTCGCGGTGACTCTGACCGGCGCGGGCTCGCCGGAGCCGATCCGGTGAGGGAAGTTGAGCAAGGCCTTGGCGCCCCGCATCCTGTAAGCCGCTCGGTCGTAAGCGAGAGCAGCTTCCTCAGCCGTCTCGTAGGTGCCGAGCCAGACTCGGGCGCCGTTCTTAGCCGGGTCGCGTATCTCGGCGGCGTACTTCCCCCACGGCCTCTGCCTCACTCCCCTGAAGTGGCGTCCCTTGCAGAACGAGCTCCGGTGGAAACCGTAATCTCTGGCAAAGTCGCTCTCGCGCCGTTCCGAGTTGACCACGCCGCCGGCGACCTCGATGGGGGAGTTGTAAGAGGCGAAAGCGTTGTGGAGCAACAGGGCGTCGTCGGAGGCGAAGGAGGTGGGGACGGAAGCGGCGGGGAGGAGGGGGTGGGGCTGGGGGTGGACGGTGGTGATGACGGAGTCGAAAGGGGACCAGCCGGAGTGGAGGGCGTCGTGGAGGGAGTTGTAGATGAGCATGTCATCGGAGTCGTTGAGCTGGAGGGGAGGTCGCCCCAGTGCTCCTGGGTGAGGAACGGGTTGAGCCCAGAAGCGCCGTCGTGGGGATGGTTTCGCTGGTTATACAAAGGGGGCGGAGAAAATATGGTCTCTTCCGCTACCAACATGGTGGATTGGCTCATCTTTTCGGGTTTCTGGAGCTGTGAATGAGGTTCTGCTACTGACAGACTCGTTGTGAAATTGCAGAGCGAGAGAGGGAGAGGGAGACGGGGAGACAGGGGAAATGAGAATATGGGGAAAGCAGGGGGAGGGGGAGCTTTTATATAGTGGGACTTGGAGAGATGCTAGTGCCTAAGAAGGAAGCTTCACGATCCTATGACACAGGGAGAGACTGAGAACGGGTGAGCATGACACACGCACAAGGGGACAGAAAGTTACAAGACATGAGTGAGGAGGGCCACTTAAATTGTAATTCCAAGGTGCACCTATCACTAAAATGGGAAATGTTAGGCTGATGGAGTATATCTTTCCACTGGCGATACACCTGTGCTGCTTTGCCACTTTTCCATAGGATATTTTAGTTATAACTCCTTGTCATTGCAATAGGTACATCACTCAGCTTTCAGGAAGCATCATGGTTTACCTAATTTGAGTAGTGACCTTAAAGCATATGCTCTTGAACCCACGAGTTAAAAAAAAAAAAAAACTCTTACCCTTAACAACACAAATATGCTGCTCCGATGCCATCAGAGAAAATGATATGAAAAATTGATAATGCCAAACTCTCGATGCTTGTTAAGTATGCCGTGTTTAAAAAATTCCCGCTTATGATTCATCACACACACTAAAAAGGATTATGTAGTGGCTAAGTGAGTTCTGTTTGGAATACTAAAATTAGTTTATTGAACTGATATGTAAAGTGTTATGGTCAATTGAGAACTCATTTGTAAATGAGTGGATTGTATTCAACATCTAGCACGAATGAGCATATTGAAATTGAAAAGAATATACTATGCAACGCTCTCGTATTATAACTAACCATTCGCCAATTTTGTGATTAGATTGTATAGCGAGTTTAGAAGATATACTCAAGTCTGTCGACACTATTACTATATCCAACTTTTTGCACCATCTCGCCTTAATACATAGGCTAGTGCTCATCAAATTTAGGTTTTTGTTAAGGACGGCGAAACTCGCTTATCCTTCTGGGCAACCCTTTCCCAAGAGCCCTTTAATCACTGCATCAACATGTCCAAGCGATGTGCGGATTGCAATCGAGTACTTTATCCTCAACATAAAGAAAAGTCGTGTGATCCGAGTGGAGAAAATGGAAAAAGCGAGGAGGGGTCGTTTAGGGAGTTTCCTTGAAATTACCGAAAGGCCTCGAAACAGGGAGGAAACGAGTGGAGCAATTGACAGGACAGAAGTGGAATTCGTGAAACGTGAGGGAAAGAAAGTAAGGGCCGATGCTCTCGTCATGGCATCCTGACGTCTGCTACATGTACTTTCCATCATTCATTTTCTTGGAAAAATGGGGAGGATATCATGGAATTTTTAGTAGTATACGTTGGAGAATTCAACATATGAGCCATCATGATTCATGATGAGGTGCATAATAATTGTTAAGTTAAAACACCATCCGTAGACTTGACTGCCAAACCCCTCTCGAAAATCTTGCGACTGACTGAGAGAGGAGAGAGCTTCCATGATAACGTATAGCTCGGTTAGCTTTGTTTACCGCGAGGTAGACATACAAGGAGGACAAGGTCAATTACGATACGGTCACCATGCAGTTCCCTCCGTCCTTAGATGGAAACAAGATGGCTAGCCGTCGCGGGTTGAAGCACGTCAGTCGGTGAAAATGTCACAGAAAACTCGTTCAGCTTGTTCGATCGACTGCACTTTGGCTGAAAAGACCGTCATGATCTGTAAAGTTAGGAGGACCCTGTATGGTCGGAAATGAAGCGCAACAACTTTTGGTTTTCCGTTCAGGAATGGCTGCTGAGTGGCCACCCTGGGGCTCCTTCCTTCTGGGGAAGCATGAATAACCACGGCAAACACATTGCGTGGATATCCCATTTGCACCACCCAAGCCTTTTTCAATCTTGGTAGGCTCTGGTTTCATATGATTTTTATGGAGAACACCCAAGTTAACACCCCATCTTATGAAATTTATTCTAAGCTCGCAGGCATAATTATTTAATTATTTATTTATCTGGTATTACTTTTCAGGGAGAGATCTTCTTTTGGTTTCTCGTATTACTTTTAACTTAGTTTTACTTTTTTATTTTCAACTGGATGGAAAAGTCAATAATCAAAAGTCTCCATTGCCCTATTGTTTAGGCGACTATCTCCTACTCTCTCTCCCTTTTGAACGTGGTGGCTCTTGTTTTCCGACCACAAAGAGAGCGAAAAAAATCTTATAAAATAAAGATATGTGCATATGCATGTACATAATTTAGCATATTAGTGCAGAATGTGCATGTACGCTCAATGAACTGCCAAAAAGGGGGAAAAAAAAAACGGAAACAAAAAACATAGCATGAAAACGTTAAATACTATTCTTTATGGGAGAGAGTCATTATTTTTGGTCTCTCAACTTGAATTACCTCAACACCAAATTAAGATGATAACTTCTCTTAATCATAAGTGAGCTCAAGGCTATTTTCATCATTTTGTAGTTAATTAAAAACTATCATTGACCGTTGCTTTCCACTCTTCAAAAGTAGTTAACTAATTATCAAATGAAATATAAAGATATAAACAATTTCGCCTTTTTAACAAGGAACTTTTTGTCATTTGAAAATTTAACAGGCTTCACATGCCCAATATGACATAAATGGCGTGCGCAGCATGCGTTGGGTCAAGTATTCTACTATGAAAAACCCGCAGTCAACACTACTATCCCATGATTAGGAAAGTGCAGATTCACAGCCGGTGGCTTGCGGACTTGAAACCTAGAACTTACTGTGTTGGGATAGGTTCTTAGTTTTAAAACTTATAACTTACCATGTGGACCTTAAAATTTATCCCAAAATAGACCTTTTCGGTCTGATTCTAGGGTCTACCTAGGAAACGGCCAATTTCTTCTTCTTCTTTTATTTCTTAAAAGGACATATTTGAGTAAAACATATCCTTATTTACCACCAAGACAAATAGCAATTATAACACAATATTAGAGCAACAAAACAACAAGACGTGCAATACAAAATAAAGAGAAGTATAAAGCAATTGGGAAGTGCCTAATATATCCCTTAATCAAGCAAAATGAAAGTCAAAACAACAAGAATTCATATCCATCAAAAGTAATAATCTATAAAAGATTTAAAAAAAAAAATTAAGGCATATTCAGCTATGTTATTGTGGAGCATTGAGAGCCATCAACGGTTAAAAGATTGTATTCTTTGAAGGAATTGGAGATCAAACAATCAACATCCCCAAAAAGTTTATCCGATCTGTTGGCATTCACTAAGGTGGATACATATTGGATACCATTAGAAACTATAGAGCACACCATTTAGTCAAAGAAGCTATTGCTACTCTTGGTATTGTAGGACAAATAAGCATCATCCGAAAACTTAGCTCTTCGACAAGTAAGAAAAGTGTACAAGTTACGGGTGACTAATTCCAAGGGGTGAGATTCTGAACCTAAAACCTCAAACTTAGCTCTTCGAGACCGATTCTTAGTTTTTGAAATCTTGAACTTACCTTTTAGACCCTAAGGCTAGATGAAAATTGTTTAGGAAAGGTCGGTTCGATCTAATTCCAAGGTCTGCCTTGGACTATTGCTCATCCCTACCCACAATGAAGTCCTTTTTAGCAAATTTTATGGAAGTGCAATTGCATATCGTTTACATGTGCAAAATAACTAGTATGTATACATACGTGCACCCATTCCCATTGAAGGCAAAAGCGTAAAATTTATGTCCTTAAGTTACAAATGCTTTTTTAGATATTAACAACAACAACTTGGATAGTAATGACATAATTGACAAATAATGGTAGGCATAGAAAAGAAGCAGGAGAACGAGGACCATAAGCACAAGGGAGCAAACGTACCACCCTCCATTTTCAACAACCGTGTCTGCATGTTGGATAGCACCATATTCATATTCAATTCTTTTCAGGCCCACACCCACATTAAATTCGCAAATTGTCGATTTTAGTGTCCTGAGAATAGTACAATTCTCTCATTTTTCATCAAATTATTATTATGTACCCAATCGAGTTTGTAGTGTTTTGGCAGTGTCTAGCATATTCCATCTTCAAGCCGAGCCTACTGACTTCAATCATATAAATCTTATTTGGTTTCTTTCTAAGTATATATTACCACGGGAAGTTGGTATTTTATATGCTTGCATTTTTAACCTTCATTCAACCCCTTTAGTGTATAATATTCTAATTGTATATTACAGGGGCATCGATCAATTGCCTAAAGCTAGCCCACCTTTTGGACTGTTTAAATGGTTATAAATGTAGCAAGTTTGACTTTTTATATTTACGAATGAAAAAGATAGCATTGAACTTCTTAGTAGTCATACGAAAAGGAGTTAATGAATTTGAATTTGTCCTTTTCCTTCACTCCAAGGCAGCTTTCGATTCTACTTTATCTCTTAAGTCTTTTAATAATGCGAAAGCGAAACAATTTGGGCTGCAAAAATTTCCAGCAACGTGATATTATCAAACAAATATCTTGACCCAAGTGACGGGTGTAATGAGAGGAGCAGAAGTAGTGAATCATATTCGAAAGATTAGCAATAGAGAAAAGTTATATGAATTGCATGTATTGATTTTGCCCATCAGTGCTAGCGAAAACATCACCAAGCAGAAGTAATTTTGTGAAGTGATAACCCTTTCTCGCCCTTCTAATCCAGTCTGGAGGGTCTAAAAACATGTTTACACCCACTTCCATTTCGTACTCATTCAGCAACATTAAAGGTGGAAAGCTTAACATAAGTTTTAAACAAGAGACACGAGGAATTTTCGGGTTTTAGCAAATTCCCACTTCATAGCTATCTGCCTAATTCTGAAAAAAGGCAGAAGCACGTGTGTTGAAAGTCGTGGGGTAGGTGTCCATGAATCCTCAACAAAACAATTATTTTATGACTATTTAATTGGGATTATATTATTTAGGTATGCCCTGACAACGGACATATTCCCCCGCTAATCGACTATGAGCATGTAACGTGCATGCCCAATCATAAAGGCGTGTCCAATTTTGACATTTTTTTCCCTCTTACTTTACAAGAATGGCGTCAATGTTTTGACCTTGTTTACTACAATCCCATTCAAACAATTTTTTCTTGTTTCTGCTAATGGTTTTTCAGATACAATGGATTTCGCTAGAGGACAGCAAGATATTGTTGGATATTGTTGTTCACAGAGCCTAATGCTGCATGTGGTAACATATATGTAAGCACATGGACAACAACATGTGCCATTGGACATGAAATCGGGTTGAATACTGCCTAAACCTTTTGTTGATTTAAAAGAATACCAGGAGAAGGAGTGAAATTGAGTAAGAGGCGTCGACAGCTATCAAATCTTCAATCGGATTTTTGCAGCTACTATTGGCCTAATACCAACAAGTTATCATTAGCCGACATCCATGGTCAACAGCTTGCTTCAATTTCTCCTTTCTCTTTTTTCTTCTTCATATTCCCCTTGTTGCAATTTATTATTGGATCTCTCCTCTCTCTCTCTCTCTCTCTCTCTCTCTTTAGGATTGATGGTGGGACTAGCCCCTTCGAATTCTCTAATTCAGGTCAAAGAACAAAGCTTGTATTATTTTATCGCCGGCAAAAAACAAAATTGTAGGATACTTTTGAAATGTGCTCTATCTATCGCTCATGTCATATGGATTTTCATGGACTTAAAAGGACATTTGATGCCTTTTCCACTATCAAAAGTGGAGTTAGATATTCAAACTTCTTATCTATGTTGTTGAATCCTCAAACTTAGTTTGTGCAATAGTCTCCTGAGAGTTATTTGAATTTTTCAAATATTCATTATCAATAATTTCACCCATTTTGTCAAAGTGGAATGGCTAACCCGACAAAATTAACACGAGGTCAATAAACAACAATTATTGTTTACGAAAAACTGAAAAAAAAAAGTTCATAAAAAAATATGGTTGTGTGCGGGGGTCTCTCTTGGGGACAATATAAAAAACGATCCCTATTTATTTATGTCCCTTGTTCAATATGATTCAATGCCTAATCTTTTTATTCTATTTAATTTAATCATTTTACTTTAATTCAAAGTTCAATTTATTTGTGATCTTTCTAACTTGTCGCGATTTGCTCCCTCTGTACTGATGTGGCGGCATAATGCAAACAAATCCATGTCTTCGTATAAAGATAGCCGTAGCTTTCGACACCTTTGATTTGCCTCACCCAACTTGATGTTTGCTGTCAGCTGAAGATATTATATATATATGTAGCTCCGTCTGAATGAGCTTCCATTTGTTGGACTCCGGGGTTCAGCGTGCATCAGTACCCCACGACAACAACAGATCAAAGCAAAGAATTTCCATCTCCCGTTTGGTCATTCACTCCGAATTAAATGAACCCGTAAGTATCAATAATAAAATATCTATTGCAAGTCAAACGAGAGACCGGAGACGTACCTTACACCGCAAACATGATCAATTCTTTCTTTTGTTCAGATTGATGTGAAGTTTATTACCTAACGTCATTATCAATTTTTACGGTTTTCCCAGAGTCACGATCAATCTAATGCAACGTATACCGCCATGTACAGTGGAAAATCTAAAGTGAAACGACGAGCATACATATGAGGACTGTTTACATAATTATGATACGTCACAGGGTTAACGACTATTGAGCTGGGGCTCGTGAACATTAGTTAGGCAGAGAATTCCAACATGGTTGAGCCAAGCACGCCGCTGGAACGTTGAACTCGCGAAACAAGCGATTGACTGACTCAGAAACGTTTCGTTCAGACTTTGGAGGGTCGTTGAAGGACCACGAGCATCAGCCGTGACGGTACGCTGCTGAATAGTTTATACAAAAAAGATGGTGTCAAATGTACGACCCGGCTGTCTTTTAGCGCTTGGGGCGTTCATTTTGGACGCGGCCTTAGAAAAGCGAATACTATTCTCCTTTGTTTTTATGTCACGGAATCATATGCTAAGTCGCCGATAGACCCCCGTGGCCAGGTCGTCCTGGCTTTTCTACGCTCGAAATGGTTAATTATTGCCTTGAATCATGAGGTCCAAAGTGGGAATGAATAGAATCCACAATTTGGTCAAAAAAAATATCCCAAATTCATGAACTTGATCAGGTACTATTTTTTTATGAATGTATATAGCGAAACATGCGTGATTAAGATGCAGATTTGTCAAGTGATCATGATTAGTTAAAGATAAGCTGGACTTAGAAACTGCATAGCTCCAGATTAAATTAAGCAGTTACGTTTGTCACAAGAAATTCTTTGCCAAGATTAGAGCTTGTTAAGATTATCTAGGATGACTAGAATTCCTAGAAAAATTTCCACTTGTAGCTTTATATATAGTACTAATTTGAAGTGATATGGCATAATTGGATCGATGTATTTATAAAATTTTATGAGATTACTGTCTAAATATTCTAAAAGTTTAAGCTACTAGATGTAGATTTTATATATAAATATAACGACGTCAATTGAAAAACATTTTTCTTCATAGATAATGATTCTTGCTATAGCAAAGGGGAATGAAGTCAAGAGGTAGAACTTTAAAATCAAGTGAAACAGAGTGGAAAAATGAGTATATGTTGATGGTTACTATCACGAAAAACTTCAAACCGATACACTCGTGATAGATTTACCTCAAAATAATTTTTTGATCATAAAAAATTCCAAAATGTTACACCTATGATAAATTTACTTTTCATTAGTTTTCGTTAAATTATTGAGTTGGATGATAAGTGATAGTTGATAAGTGTACGGTTTTAATTTTACTCTCCGTTTGTCGCAGGTGTATCAATTTGTAATTTTTTTTATGGTATTAATCCAATTTAATGAAAACTAACGGAGGGTAAATTTGTAATAAATATAAGGGTAATTTTATTACAAGTGTACCAATTTAGTATTTTTATGCTTAAGAATTAATAAATTTATTATGAGTGTGTCGATTTAAAATTTTTCATAGTATTAATCCACATTGGATGCACAAATCGAGATGAGGATAACAAGATAGCCGTGGGAAAATTAGAAGGTGAAAATGACACGGTCAGTGACTTGAGGGGGGTCTTCTTAGTCTTTGTGTACGTACTTTGGATTCCAGGGCTCTGATTAATTTGTTTAAAAGACGAAGAGAAATCAGTGCCTGCCACTCATCAAAGTCTTCTTTGCTCTGGATGCACGGTAGAATTTTTCGTCAGTTTTGCTCGAATTTTCTATCTAATCAACATGTGCCGAAACTTTCCTTCTACTTCTATATTATTATATTCGTGGCATATCTTCGTACATTCATTTGACTATGAATCCGATGCATATATATCGACTTGCTTTTAAAGAGTCAATATCATAAAAACGTCACTTGAACAATGAACTTAGACATACATCTATCCGAGTGCTTATAGTGCTGTTCATTGTCCAACGGTTCATCGAAGCTAAATCATCGTGGCTTATGAATTTAGCTGCTTGAAGCATCATTTTTCAGTTGGTGCTGCTGAAGTGGATGCATGCATGTCGATCCCATCATGTTGGCGAAAGGGTTCAACATGTACCTATGATCGGTTAGGGGCTGCTTCAATTGTAGCACGAAATACATGGAATCCATTCCATCTCTTGCCTAAACTCGGAATGTCAAATGCCGGACGTAATGAAATGAGGAAAAAGGCCACGATGCAGGGTTGAATGAAGGGGCTAGCGAGTAGCGACTGCACGGGGTCGTTCCGCCCCCACAATTTGCTGACCTTTGTCTCCTTCTCTTGATCATGTGATTGAGGAAATTGTCGCCTCGCATAAAATTTAACAAACCGAGGGACGGAGACCACGAACGCCGCGAGAGTTGTTGCAAGTACGCGACGGGTACGGAGGTACTTGTCAAAGATGGGGCCAGAGGCCAGTTGGATTTTGGGAAATTTTTTACCCAAAGGCAAATGTGAAAAACATGGATATTTGGAATAGAAAACCGATGTCCGTCTGGACTCTGGCGTCTGGAGCCGACTTTGGGGAGCCGAGGATCTCCCACCAACCGTTGGGGTCCCATATGTTGGGGAGGAATTTCATTGCCGTCCACGCAATCTGACAAGGACACTTTTCGGCCTTGAACTTTGCGATGTAAAAATGGGAAGCTATGAGGTTTCAATTCAGTTAGTTAACTTGCAATCGACCGGTCGGTCGTCGCAGACGGATAGGTGTGAATACAGGAACGAATGGACTCAAATCATCTGATGGTTCGGCGTTCCCGTTCGGAGTTCTGCAGGGACGTGTTCTCCTCAGACACGTGGATAGAAATTTCGATACCACCGGACGGTGGGTCGTTGGTCTCGTCCTTCCCCTCACCGTTTGCGTTTAGACGCGAGGAGGCACGCCGGGAACAGGGGTGACCTTTTCTGCAGTAACTGAACCGTCGGTAACGATAAACCGGCCTTTCGGGATTCGGGGCCCACGTGCACCAACCAATCTTGGAATCGACGGGAGGGGGTATCGAGCTTGATTATAACGTTAAGGTACCGTATAAACTGAGGAGAACGAAATTACGTTTGAATACCTTGATGATAATTTTGATGGCGTGTCCAAGAGCAGATTGCACATAAATCACGCTTATTATTAAAATTACAGTATGGGCCCTGTGAAGCGAATATGACTGGATTAAGTTGTCAAAACCCTCCGGCAAAAATCCACACCCCATCAATTGGCTGACTAAGCCCCCGCATCCATTATGGGCTTTATTATGTATGGATTCCGAACCTTGTTGCACTTCTTCCTTGGTTTAAAGTAATGAAAGTTATTTCTTTGACCAAAAAGTAAAATTTATTAAAATTACAGGATCTAGGATGGAAGGTACATTCTTTGGTACCACCACATGCACTGGAAAATCAGAAGCTCTTCATTGTGATGCTTCAGATCGACCTGAATGTAAATGCCCTTCTTAGTAGAAAATTACAGAGACCGAATTTCTCTTGCCTTGTTGCAATACATGGTCTCGTAGTTTACAAAGAGACTTCATAACGGAAAACAATCCAGAACCAATGACATATTACAGTGCAAAATTACACTATTTTAAGAGGTCTTCAGGATTGAGGATGAAATCTCAGCACAAGAAGAATAGAGATGCTGATGACCATTGGATCTGAGAGTGACTGCTGTGAAATCTATATAGATGTAATCTTCCTGTTGTTGATCTGCTCAATTATAGCTCTATCAACTTTTCCCATCATCACCTCATCGCTGTTTAAGAAACTAGGCTGGTTTGTAGACGCAAGAAGTCTAGCCCACATCCTATCAGTTAATTTGACAATGTTTTGAGTCTCAGTGACTCGCTGCAAGACCAAGCAATTGCATGTGAATAAATAATTTCAATAAGAGTATGAATCCACGGAGAAAGCATATTTGCCATGTCCAAATTGACAAAAGACTAAACATGAACCTTCATCCTTTAATAAACAAGTAGTGAAAGAGATCATATAAAGAAGAAATTAAAAAACAACAGCATATATAAACTGTTTGTCATGACAATTACACGGTTTATGCAGGAAACAAAAGAATATCCCACACATACAGAATTTGTGTCTGATTAAAGGAAAATATTGTGTGTAGCATGCATTATTCACCCCAACTGATCTATAAAGAAATCTTTTCTTTGTTGACAGGAACTATATTTGGCATGAAGCTTTGTTTCTTATCAACAACTGATCTACCAAGTTCCATGCACCAGCATAATCTGTGATAAATTTTCCATCTGAAATGTGCATAATCCGGTTGTCCAATAGCTGATATCTGTCCTCTAGGTTTCTAGCCAGCAAACTAGAATTATTAGCAGGCATCTTAATGTCCAAACTAATAGAAGGTTAAACATCTTGAACCAGCAAAGCTTGGCCTTTCCCGGATCCGGTGAGGCCAAGCGTCGCCGGCCCCGAGCGCCGGATTTGTGCGAGCTCGAGCTCGCCCAGCCATGGCGAGGCTGCCAGCCCGTCGGCTGGTCGCGGAGGCCGGCAACCGGCCGAAAGAAGAAAAAATAAAAAAGAAAGGAAAATGAAAAATAAAATAAAAATATTAAAAAATTAAAAGAAACAAAAAAAGAATAAAATTTACCAAATGTGTTTCTATTCATTTTTTATTCGGAACAAACGTTACCAAACGCGTTCTTTTGTTCAAAAACTGTCCCCCGGAACAGAAACACTTTTTTCTATTTTTGTTCCCTAGAACAAAAAAGAACAGAAACATTACCATACCATGCAGCCCCTTAATATCCAAACTAATAGAAGGTGAAACATCTTGAACCAACATAGCATATGTTCAAACAATCAATGCAGGAAATTCTAGGCCAATTTTTAAATTTTTCAGGGTAACAGGAAAAGAGATGCTTACTGAAATGGGAATATAGGCATGTTTGCTATTGACAGGCCCAACTGTGAATCCTGTGTACCCAGCCATAGCTCCATGCACGGCACTTTGGGCAAGAAGAGTGCAGTAGATATTATCCGATGCATTACTTGGTATAGCCCGGATCATGTATGTTGGATCTGCTTAGATAGAGACTATCCAGTGTTAAAATTTTCAAAATGCCAAGAACAAACTGAAAAATAGAAAGAGAAAAGGGATCCTGCATGCCAACAATACAATACCAAATAGCTAATGACCCCTCCTCTAAACATCATCATTTGACAATGACAACCATATCAAACTAATTGTTGGAGTATCCAAAATCAATTATTCGGCATATATATGTAGTCTCAACCTAATAACTGACACTTTTGGATTGGACATTGCTAGATGGTATAAAAGTAGGACTTCCTTTTTTCAAATTTCTCCAAGTCCCTTATTTTTTTCCCCAACCCAACATAATTAGTTTAGTTTCCATACTTCATTCTTGGGTTAACTCCTAGCCTACACATTAGGGAGGAGTGTTAAAGCATCTAAATATAAACCATGCCTTCACTAACAAATTAAGTTTTTGGCATAGTAGTAATGGTCCCACAAAGTTCTACATTGATTATAACATTCATTTCCTCATCAACGATAAGTATATGCTATAAAAATAATACACATGGAATGCCAACTACCCGTTCGAGTATAGTAATTATTGCGCAGAGTCAACATTCAGAAGAAATTCATGTTAAACTATCTGATGAGATAAATTGTTTGCCACCAAGAGAGTGATCCTCATAATTTGTCAGGGGCAAAATGTAAGTGAGCATTTCAGGTATATTGAGAGAATCACGCCATTGCATTAAGTGGCTTGATATGAATCCATGCAAAGACTATAGATAGGAGCAGAGCATGCTCGATTGTGCAGTCAAGCAGAAATTGTTGAGAATACAACACGACAGAAGGAAATATGTTATTAATGGCGTGACAAGTACCTATGTACTTCATGTTTATAGCCATCTTCTGAACCTTCGTAAAATGGTCCTAGTGTGTAAGAAATGAAGTATTAGTAAAAGAAGAATGTGAAAATAACTGTCCAATGCACCAAACAACCAGATGTATAATCCTGAAGCAACCGAAAATAGGGTCAAATAACTAAACAATGGAAATTAATGGTGTAATTTTTTTATTTCTCCATCCTCTAATGACAGTTAAGAATATAGAGTAAGTCTCCAGGATTGCAAGTACTGCTCCTACAAAGCATAAATCATGTCTATATTTAGCAACTTCTGCCCACAGCGTCAAGTAAAGTCTTTCCAGAGACCTTCTCAGGCAGATGACCCAATTATTTGTGTTAATAATTAAACATCTCATAGAGGGAGAGAAATTTTTCAGCCTCACCTTGATCTGTTGAGATAACCATAAACCAACATCAAGAAGTAATCTGTTTCCTGATGCATCTATCTCGTTGACTGTGTGCATGCTCTGTGCTACATACTCTTGTCCAGCTCCTTCTGCTAACACAATAACCACATGCCCATTCTCCTTGAGCCGCTGCTCAACAAATTCAAAAAGCCCACCTTTGCCTTCCAAATAGAATGGAGACTCTGGAATCAAGCAACAATCCTGTTACACTCCAAAGTTTATTAACTGATCATGTGAGCTTCTAATCACAAGTACAATAGAGTTTCACAGACCATCTAGCAATGAATAAAATTACTAGAACCACCATGAAAAATATTACATTTTCTCATGAGAACATATGGCAAACTAATTGACAATGGTCCAAGGAAAGATGAACTCCATATTATGCAATTAGAGCCAACAGTTGATATTGCACAACCTAAAAATGACAAACATCTGAAGAAATGTTTTTCCACTGGATGGTGCTCCCTTTGTTAAAAGAACCTGATCCTAAGCCTTCCCCATTTTCTGAAGAACAAAAGAATCTCCAAACAATCTTCAAAAACTGAAGTCATTATGTCACCTGAGGCATCTTTCTATGACATATAATCACTTTGTCCAGATTCAGACCCTTTACTCCAAACTCTGTAGTTTGCTAATGATCAGAATATTTGACAAGCAAAAATGCTAACAACTAGCCAATCGAACAGCCACAGCACCATCCCATTTTCTAATCACTTTTACAGCAGAAAATTAAATTAAAAACTCCGGTAGAAGAGCAAGTCCTTACCACATCTCGGCTAGCCAGAGTGGCAAACATGGCAATGAAACCTGAAGGAGTTAAAAAGCGAAAAGAAACTGTCAAGACTTCAGAAGATAGGAACCCGTACACCTGTTAAAAATGTTTTATACTTATCATTTTGAATCGCACAAATGTTTACCACTGTATCTTCCCATTAGCTTGACAACACCAACTCCATTTTCCACACTCTCAACCTCAACATGAGCTGCATTTATGGCTCTCTGAGCTTCCTCAACAGCAGTATCAAAACCAAAGGATTTGTCTATGACCTATATGCCATATATACCAAATCGTCAATTTTAATAAGCATCAACTGAAGTTCGCTGCATATAATTATGAGACACAATTGACACTACAAGTTTATCTCATTGGTAAATGAACATGCGGCACACTGGCTATCCACCAACTAGAGGTTGAGCTTTATTGGTAGTTCAGTTGGGTCACAGCACTTATGTGGTAATTCTAATATATGCAATCGACCTTTTGCCAAGAACTTCCCTGAAGTCACAGGACTACCTTGTACAGTTCCAGCACAAATTATTCATACTACCCAAAATTGTCAATTCTAGAAATACAATGGATATAAAACTAATAAAGTTCCCATCTAATCTTTTAATTTAGTTGTTTTAATATTGCAATGGAGTTCATTAGAACTTACAGCTATGTCATTGTCGATTGTCTTGGGAATCCCTGCAACCGCCACTTGAAGACCACGTTTCTCAACTTCCTTGAGAGAAAAAATAAATGTGACATGCTGTAACTGAGTGCAAATCAGAAGTAAGTGACGTTGAAAAACTGATCACCTGATATATGAGAGCTGCTCCCTTCTGCGTACCATCCCCACCAATGATGTATACCTATAATGAGGAAGAGATCCATAAAATGTGGTCAAGTAACTTTACAATCAGTCAATGCCATAGGGAATTGTAAAATTCTACGAACCTGATTGATTCCACGATCCTGAATGTTATCAACTATCTTCTGTGTGTCATGACCCCCTCGTGATGTCCGAAGGAAGGTGCCACCACGTTTATGGATGTCGTTGACGACTTTAGGTGTCAATTGCAAGGTATTTTTAGAGTAGAATCCTCTATATCCTCCCTACAGACATTAACAGTTGCGAATCATACAACTAACAAGATTCATCAAATAGATCCAACAAGCCAATAATGGTCATATGACAAAATGCAGACTATTTTTTTTCTTCCTTCTTTTTCAGGGACTCTTCTCTCAATCAAATCTCACATCTACCCGATGGCTACACAATAAACCAAATTGAAAGTGGAAGATCCACTCATCAAGGAAAGGTTGGACACAACTATTCCAACTAAATTTATCTGCTTTTGTGATGTTACTTCTTATACAGACATTGTATGCCCCTGGAGTCAAACTAAAGTTTTCGCTTTTACAATGATGATGTAAAAAAAGTCTAAAATAAATGTTATAAGGAGTAACGACAGTAAATAAGCTCTATGTGGGACTGACCTCAATGCCAAGTATATCATCAACTCCATACATGTAGTTCAAACCACATACAATTTCACGAATCACTGTATTTATACCCGGACATAAACCTCCACATGTCACGACGCAAGCACGAACTTCCTCTGATTTAAAATACACCTATCATCCAAAGAAGGTTTGAATAATAAAGAACTCAATTGCTGAAAAGGACATACTAATTGTCACGGAGATTTGAATACCTTTTCCCGAGGCCCTGCGCGTCGAAAATGCACTCCCCTGGGACTATCTTTCTGGACGACAATCTGGAGAAAGAACTTACAATTAGTTTTTGGGAAAGAGACTAGAAGGACGGAGTTAGGGGCAGTATCACAGAGCTCACCTCTTCAGCAACTACGTCTTCTGGGCTGACAAAAGTTTGCCTAGCAAAAAGGAGTATCGAATGTATTATTATTAATGACCAAAAGAAAAACTCTCAATATCAATGTTTTTCTTGCAATTCAAGATTAATTTTAAAAAAATTAAAAAACTAGAAGCAGCAGGCAACTTACTTAACGATGGCATAAGCTTGGCTCTTATGTAGTGGATTAGGGTATGACTGCAAACAAAGATGAGAATTTCATATCAACGAATTGTCGATGTCAAACATAGAGAGTGACAAAGGAAACGAGATAATTTGAGCCAATCTCATCAATCATTTCACAAGCAAGTTAGTGAAACAAACGAAACAAGACATCATGGAGAGTAATGTGCCTTTAGTCAATGAAGTTCCATTCCATGCATCCAGTAACAAGATCAACCAAATTGTTTGAAGTGATAACACCTAGCTTGTGCAAGATTAAAGAACACGAACGATTATCTTTTAGAGACTGGTATCATGCCTATGCAATGCTTTTTTTAAAAAAAATTAAATGACATTTGCACCCTTTCTTGCAACAGTATAGTCTTATTTACAAACAAAATCAAATGGATCAGCTAAAACATAATCAATCAATACCAATTGATGATATGCGCCGGGTAATAATTACAGGACATGAGTTTATAACTTCATATATTGATTTCTCTCATGAAACAATAGAACATAATCGCTGGCCACTAATCTGACGATGGACTTCCCTCTCGATAGATTGTAAGAGCCTCGGCACCACATCCATTCTCTAATTCAGCTAAATTCCTCCTTTAGTCAGCACTTTCTTCCCCTACTTCCTCACGATTTAATGGAACGATCCACGCTTCAAACGCTTAAGCAAGAGCCGAGAAATGAGATATCAACGAACAAAAAGAGCCTCCAATAGCAGGATAAGAATTACCGGCAAATCCGGGATGAAATTGGTCAAATGAGGAACGTCCTCGAGGACGAAGCCGCCGTCGTCAGTCTCCCGGCACCGAGACGGATCGGACGCCTGCGCTCTGATCGCGCTTCTCCTGCGTAGGGTCAACGGTCTTCTCCGGAGCTTCAGGTCAGGGCGAGCGGGAACGACGGGAAGAACACAGCTGTGGGGCCTCGCGGCGAAGAAGGAGACCGACAGCTCCATGAATCGGTTCGGCGCAAAAATGATTTTCAGCTATTTCCCCGCAGTCGCAGTGAGTCGTGAGCAGAGAGGAGATGCCGAAGGAGAAGACGAAGAAGACACGCTAGCTTACGCTTCATCGGAAGGCGAGAGCACATTTTGAAGTCGTCCGCGAATTTATGGGAGTTGCCATTGGAGACTCGGAGCGATAAGTCGGTTGATCACCGGAAGTTAAACTCCTGTCGCCGGGATTTGATCTCAGCCCCCTCTACTTTCACCTATTTTGTCATTTTCCTTGTGAAACTTTCTCCTTTCTGTCGACTCCAACTATTAACGTCCAAACGTCATTTGAAAAATATTAGCATTAATACGGGATAATTACATTTTTATTTTTATTTTAACAGAACTTGTAATGGTGCGTTTGATAATAATTTTGTTTCCGGAGTAGATTCGATTAAAAATAATTTTTTTATTTTATTCCCGAAAACATATTCTAAACATTTAAAACCGTTTGGTAATTGTATAAAATTTACGATCTTTAGAATAAAATTGTGTTTGCATCCGTCTTATTATTATATTATAAATCAAAATTTTTTTAAATTTTAAATAATTTTTATATTTTTATACTTTTTTCCTTTTTTTTTTTTTTTTTTTTTCCTTTTTTTTTCTCCTATTCTTCTTCTTCTCCATCTCATCGGAGCATCACTGGCTCTCAGCGAGCTCTCGGCGAGGTTGTGTGAGGCCTACCTGGTCACCGACAGGGCTGGGCGAGCCTCATTGAAGCCTGCCTGGCCACCGGTGAGGCTTGCCTCACCTTGCCCAACCTGACAAGCCTCTCATGAGCTTGTCGAACCGATTGTCGGAGACAACGAATGGCAGCGGCAGACGGCAAATGGCAATCTCAACATGGCGGTAGATGAAGAAGAAGAAAAGAGAAAATGGAAAAAGACTTGATTTTCAAATTTGTTCCCAAAACAAGAATGGACTTTTTTTTTTATTATTGATTCTACTCCAAATCCGTTATCGGGAATAAAAATTTTATCTAAATGCGATTTTGTTCTCAAATTGTTGGAAACAAAAATTAGAATCAGTCACTATTGGGATGGTTACCAAACAACACCTAAAATTGATGTTTATTAGATAGCCAGTTTAAGAATATTTAAATATTTTAAAAGCAATTAAGCATTTCGAATTAGATAAAATTCCTCATGTCGCGATAAATTGATGAAAAGTGAAATTCGCTCGTCTTTTAAGTAGTGTATATGGGCCCGTCCTGTAGTCGTCAGGGAATAAATGCCAAAACCAAAAGCGGTTTCATGTCATTTTCAACCATAATTGGGCCTTGAGCCGATTGATCCTTTAATGCCAAATACGTGCTGCGGCTCTCAACCGCGATTCACATCAGCGTACAGATTTTTGCCCTTCTATCGAACACAGGCAAACAGATTGACCGTTACCCAAAAGTCCGGCTTTCTACAGTTCAAAAGGAAAAGATGAGGAGCGGCCAATCGATTGTCATCAATTTAACTCCCAGAAGCTAATCATCCCAACTATAAAGAATTATACAACACCAAAAAGTCAATCTCTACTCTCTATCCGGTGGATCTAACATGCCTAAATATACAGCCCTACGAACAACTGCAGTTTGCAGTCCATGTCACTCTGGAGAGTACACATCGATGCCTCAATCATCTGAGCTATAATCACTAGATTCGTCTGGTGGCAATGGTGCTGCAGCACAGCAAAATGACTCCTTGTCCTTGAGCAAAAGACAGCTCCCATCCGAATTCCACTTCAAATCTGTTATATTAAACTGAGATAGGGGACGCTGACACAGTAGGCACCTGAAGGAGTCCACATGTACAGGTGCGAGCTTCCTGTGCAAATGACGAGGCGAGTGCATGTAGGGTCCCAAACTGCAGCTCGGATAGGATCCTTTTGAACCAAGATGGCAGCAAGTTCAAGATGGCGCATGTCCCAGATCCAAAGAATGGTCGGCATACTATCATTGCGAGTGCATATATACTGGCTGTCATTGCTCCATGACATTAGACCTGCAATAGAACCATTCTTAAATAGGTTTCAAGCCACTTAGGCATATATTTATGCACAACCTTATTCAGGACTTGATCCCATTGATCTTTATGCTCCAACAGCATCTGTTTTTCAAAGAATATTATCATTGAGTGACTTCAATTTATTGATGGAGAAGCACTCTTCCCCACAACCTATTCCTTGTAAACATTGCATGATATACATCCCTGTGAGCATCTGTTTTTCAAGGAATATTATCTGAGTGACTTCACTTTATTGATGTAGAAGCACTCTTCCCAACAACCTATTTCTTGTGAACATAGCATGATAATCTGTGTCTATTGCATTATGGATAAGTATGATACTCTAAATGAACTTCAATTCATATTCCAGAGGAGCCTACATTAGCCACCAGAGCCACCAGACTTCCTCGGTCATATAGGATTCATGACACCAGAAATAACCATCAGAACACTACCAGCCTATCCTCATAAAAAAAGTCCATACGACTGCACATTAACACAAGATGCAGCCTCATGGTAGGCCCATATATTGAAGCCCCACAGGTCACAAAGAAGCAATAGTTCAACCATTACTCATGCCTTCTGAATTATTTCTACCTAATACAAAATTATCTCCCCATGAAGATGCAACTTCATAGGCACATCTACACCATAAACTCTTGGACCTTGCTGCCAGATTTCCATCAAGAAAATCAATGAAATTCAAGACTTATGTGTATGGCAGACATCACGGTTCTTTTCCTATGATTGACGAATCATTTTCTTCACATGCATGCAGTTGGCAGATAAGTGCACACTTACCAATTCCTTGTTTGGGATTCGGTCTGTCTGCTGGAGGCTTCTGGCAAGGCAAAGTAATTGGAACTTCTGTAACATCATATCTGACTCTGTAATGTCCCTCTGGAGCATCTCCTTGACGAAGTTTGAAAATAAATTGAAGAATCAACTAAATGCTTCGGTATATGTAATAAAATCCACCAAATTTATAAGATAAAACAAGCTTAATCAATAAAGAAAATTATTATAAGCTATTTGGTATATTAGACATCTGTATCCAAAATAGGAGACATTTCTTCACAGCTCTCAAACTGGGAATCAAATCAAATTGCAACAACTGCATAACAGGAGATGTTTCTAGTTAACTCCTAGTTGACGTCATACTTGACTGATTCATTACATATAACAAATTCCAGGCCACAATCAATATCATTGACACTCCCTAATTTTTCCCCTGCATCTTAAGCATCAAAACACATTCAACTTGAGAATCACCTCTCCCCAAACCTAAATATTTGATTTTCAGCAGATTTCTTAATATTAGCTACCAAAACTGATGTTGTTATCATCAGAACTCTCCAACATCAGCAAGGTTCAATGGAATGCCATTTAATTCTGACTGTCTAAATGTCTAAACTTAATATCACAGCTCAGAAGCATGTATGCCAGACCAGAGCTCACAAATCATTTAGACCTTATAATACGGTTAAATATCATTGATAATGTAGAAAGTCTCAATTTCAGATTGATTTTATTTCACATCATAACAAAGAGATTTCGTCGAACTTCCACAAAGAGACATTCATACAATAAATGAGACAGTTGATTGAACACAATGGGGTGCCAAGAAGAAAAATAACATACATAGTCATGCATCTTTAAAGACTAATTAAAGACTTACCAGAATTGCCTTGCATATAATCATCACTTAAAGACAATTCAGACATGTCAATTTGCAAGGGCTCATCCACCTCCTGTCATTATAAAGCACCTGAGTCATAAAGTATGCACAACATTACACATAAGATGTATGAGAATTGTTTTTACAAGTAAAGACCTTCATGGTAAAATGGCCCCAACAGAGTGCCAACCCATGTAATAGATTAGTATGTACACCTCATGTTGTAGTCATCAAAGATATACAGTTGAAATGAGCAACATATGAGATTTGACAATATGTCGGGAAGAAAGCACCTTAAAGATGGCAGCACAACATGGAGCACGAACATTAGATAGATGCGTGAATTCTGCAAAAGTTTTCCAAGTAAGGTGACTCAAGACCCTTAACATCTGGTCATAGCTACCAACGGCTAGAAATTGTCCACAAGGAGACCAAGAAACGCTTTTCACTCCCAATCCACTTTCATAGGCTTGATACTTAAACAGACACCTACCATCTGGTGAGTATACCAAAACCTGTTTCAAAGAACACCACTTTTAATCTTTGCACTTTTCTCAGCCAAGCTGAATTTAATATCACACAACAAGCAGCACAAATATCATTTATCCATCTCATATCAATCCCTAGACGAAATTCTTGGATAGAAATCCATGATATCACTCATTTATCAACAGTGAAGCCCAAGGAAAACAAGTCAAGGGTGCAGTGCAAGAGTAGAAATAACCTGCGCGTGAGGTTCGAACAGGTTTATGATGGGTTAACCACTGAATGATTGTGATGTGAAGAAATTGGTTATGTAATACATTAATATTCCAAATCTAGGTCCAGGATATCTGCTTGCATATTCACACTCAACAGGGACCTCAGGGATGTGGAACACTGCTAGCACAAAAAGATGTATCTAGCAGAAGGTACCAACTGAAACAGAGTGATGAAGTAATTGGATGCTACCTTGTATTCAAGAGGCGAATCCCATATCACTATAGCACTATCATCCGGTGACCACTGGATATCAGCTAAATCTAAAGTATCAACAGCAAAAACACCCATTATCTCCCAATTATGACAGGAAAGCAGATTAATGTAGTCCTTGCAATCATGTCTTGTGCATATTGCAGCGAACTTTCCATCTCGAGTGAAAGACACCCCCTTGGAAGCATGCTTTGGCCACTGCACGTGTACACATGCTGTGTTGACCAATGACCAAACTGTCAAGCGGAGTTGGAAATCGGATGTTGTCAGTATGTGCCGACTATCCGGGCTCCACCTAGCATAAGCAATGCCAGCCGGACCTTCATCTATTTTACATGTCCATTCAGGTTGAATTAATGACCATGCCTGTATCATTGGTCTTTTATAGAGACCACAGAGTATGTATTCAGAATCAAGGGCCCATTCTATGTAGCTTATTTTATCCAAGCATGAAAACAAATGTACAACCTGCAAATTAAATGGGTAGACTATATTCAGCATCCCCATAATAATTCAATAAAAGCAACTAAAAAAGTTGACATCAAACAGCGCCCAGACACGTGACTTTACTTTAATGTGTATAACAACAGCCATGTTCCTAACTCTCAAAGAAGACGCACATGAATTCAGTCATCGCAACCCAATGTCTTCAGCATCTCAATGTCATTGACAAATGCATTGGCACTCTTGATAACACAGGTTTTGGACAATAGATAGTCCGCATTTTGTATGAATTCTGGCCCTTTTATCACATCATTACACTTTAAATCACGCTAGTTCCTAATTTCAGCTCATGCCAGCTCCGGTAACGACAGTTAATAAGGACTAACTAGGAAACTGCGACTGAGCACGAGATCCACTCCAGAATCGAAGGTGATCTGTCTATCAAAAATTTCCCAGAAACAAGCTAGGCCCTCGCGTATTAAATTTCCATATGCTCGTCAAACACCAATTCGCGTTCAGAAAAGGGGAAAAAAAAACAAAAATCCTCCTTCCTCCGATACGCTCTAACCGAAGTACTCCTGTCCGGGACAAGATCCAGCCTCGCGGCCACGGAAATGCAGCTAAAACTATAGGACGCCGCGACAAACATCGGCGGCGAAGATGGATGACGATACCTTAAGCGACAATGTGTCGCGTATGACGAGGCGATAATCGACAGCGACGGCAATGAAGCGCGCGTTGGGAGAAAAGCAGCAAGGGCCCGACTGCTTGTACGCTTCCGTGAACTCCATTCCGCTGAAACACGACCCCGAATCACGCGGCAACGGACGAAGGAAGAGCGAGTTCCCGAGCTCCGGATTCACGATTGAAGAGGGGATCGGGGGCCCGCGAGGAGAATCGAGGCGTGCCGGGAGGTGGAAGGAGCGCGAGAGATGTCGGAGGCGAGTGGATCTCCGACTACGGCTCGGTCTGATGCATCGAAGGTGGCCGCGAGAGCTTGCTTCCTCGCAGCTGATTCGGCCATTCCATTTGCAGGCAGCTGCAACTCTTGCCAGTGGAAAATTTGAAGTGACGGGGAGGGGAAGAAAAAGCTCTCCCTTTAACGGAACTGGAGTTTGGGCCGGGTTTGCCCGCCCACATTGCTCGGGTTGACGGATTTTACGCTTTTGACTTGGATCCGTCTGCCATGAGATTTTAAAAGAGCAAAGTATTTCGCAAAATATTATTTCTTTGAAAAAATATTCTTTTATATGATGATTGCCATCGCTTCTAATAACGAATCGATGAAATTGTAATTGACAAACGCATATTCGTGGACAATAAAAGTATTTTTGTTTATTCATTTATACAATCGAAATAATTTGTGTCTTTACTTCAACTTAAATAATTTTCAGCTTCCAAGACATTTTGGAAAAATGTTGAGATATACTGAGATGTTTGACAGATATTTTAAAATAACTTTTAACCAAATGCTGAAAGCTAAAATTACTCTCACCGAAACTTCCAAAGTAACATTTATAGAATGCCAAAATTATGATTAAAATATTTTTTTTTCTTCCAAGAATACTCTTGCAAATTCTTAGTTTTTTAATTTTGCCCATCCTTGTTACTATTCATCTTATTTGTGTAGGGTGATCAACAAGGGCCAATAGGGCTAGATCTAGTTAGCAAGGCAAAATCTAGCTAGTGAAGGGTCAGTAAGCGACTAGTAAAGGGTTGATGAGGGTGGTGCAACCCATGCAACTGTTGCTAATTCTTACGACCTTTGACGTCATGCGACCCTAGGCGACGGTCACCTAGGTCACACGACCCTCGCCAAAGTTGAGCGACTTTAGCCGATGCCCATCAACACCATATTTGGCTCATTGATGGCTTAAGCCTTTCACTAGCTTCGACAAAAAGTTTGAGTGTTTTTTAAATAAAAAAATATAGCCAAAGCTCATTGCAAAAGCATTGTTTTGTCAAGCACTACTTAAACAATTTGTATTTTCTCAAAGGGTCTTGGCTTTAAACAATTTACATTTTCCTTGACTTTTAGCGCTTATATTATACTCAAGCCCATGAACCAAACCAACCCGTAATTGTTTTTAAGAAATTTTATTTCGAATCATTTTTTTTTACAAAACAAGTCAATCCTGAGGTTTACACTAGTGACGTGTTTTCTCGTAATGATTGCATCCCATTATGATATTTGGAAGTCAAGTTTTCTCTCGTAACTTTGAAGCATGATCATGACGCCACTTAAAAATTAGGTCGGACACATGTACATTAGGAGAATATATTGTATATAAGCGTGCAATTATTAATATATTATCCATTTAGTAAATACATATAAACCCATTACAAATAAGTTTAAAATGGACAAAATGCATACAACACATCGAGTATCAATATATGATACTAAATATATAAAATTAAATTGTATACGTTTTATAGTTCATGCATATACGTTTTTTCTTATATTGTATATGTGTCAAAATAAAAGTGTGACCTCCTTTTTTCTTATATTTTCTCCTTTTATTTTCTTTTTTTTTTGGCATGACCCCTTCTCCATAACACTTTCTCATGGAGTTTTGGCTAAAGTGATATATGTAATCCATTTATTAGGTAATTGACATCGTTTGTCACGCTTATGCTTGAACTATTTATTTGGTTCAATGAGGTTTATACATATTTGTTTGATGTACAATTCATTTTCAAATTTTCAGTCAGTTAAATATGATCATTATGTTATATTTGAAACATTCTATGTTACCTCTAGTAGAAAGTTTGATAATTTAGTGCAAATTCACAATAATGTTACGTTGTTTCTCAATCAAAGAGATTATGTAAAATGGAAGATAAAGAGATAGATTGGTTTAAGGGATTTTAGTAAGTAGTTTGAGGAAAAAGGATCCTATTTCCTTTGATTGATGACCAACGAATAAAAGAAATAGCTAAATCTCCGCTTTGATGGTAAGGATTTACAATTATCACGTGTTACGGGATTTCTGTAGAAAAATTAAGAAAAAAATGCAAGGAGGCCCATATAGTCGAATCGCAGCAAATCTGCCCAAGGCGACCTCGAGGTTTTGCCTTTGGGCTTTTCAGCATTCCCAAGTATTTGCTTTCCTATAAGGGAAAAAATTTTTTGGCCATGTGGCCTTTAGACCCCTAAAAGAACCTTGGCAAAGTGGTTGCCAAACGCAGCCGTCGAATCGCAGCAAATCTGCGAGACGGGAGAATGGCTTTAGCAAAAGCACACGGACTAAAATTGCAAACACTCGGCGAATTCAGGGATTGAAATGAGAAAAAAATAAAAAAAGAAATCAACAATTACGCTACAGCCCGACAAACGTCCATCCACCTGGGCGGGGTTTATAGTTTCAGCCTTCAGGCATATCATAAACCCTAGTCATAACCCGTTGGCCCACGACCGTCACCGACGTCGAAGCACACGAGCTGCACCGAAACCTCTCCTCCGCAGCACTCGAAGCGCGGCCTCGTTCCTCGCATTTCGGCAATGGCGGCTTCGCTGTCCTCCCAGCTACAGGCGATCAAATCCTACGTGCAGGCCGATCCGGAGCCGCCGCTCAAGAGGCCTTTCACTCGCCCTTCCGTCCTCTTCGATCCCAAAGAAGCCGCGGACATCGATATCGACACCCTACACAGCATAGCCCTCTCCGGTTCGTCCCGCCGCCGTCGCCTGGCATTAATTTGGTCTCAGTTTGGGGATTCCTGATTGGACCTTGGATGATTGTGCTGATTTCGGAATGCGTTCGGTTCGGTTCGGTTCGGTTCGGTTTTTTGCAGGTCTAGAGGTTCTTGTAAATACCGACCAACGGTTTAGGAACTACAGGAATGATCTGTTCAGCCACAAAAGTAAGGAGCTGGACAGAGAGTTGATGAGCCCCGAGGAGAATGAACGGATAAATGTTTCTATCGCGTCGTTCCTGCGGCTGCTCTCCGGTTATCTTCAGCTGGTCTCGTCGCTTAAGACGCTCGAGTATTTGATACGAAGATATAAGTACGCACGAGTGACCTGGTGCTTGCTCCATCGCTTTGGGAATTTATTTTTCTTGACGTGTTTATGTGCTGTGTTTGGTCTGTGCTTCGCTTTGTAGGATACACGTGTATAATATGGAGGAATTGATACTTTGCGCATTGCCATACCATGACACCCATGCATTTGTCCGAATAGTGCAGCTGCTTAATTTGGGGTAGGTCGATAGATGCTCTCAAGATGTTTATATAGGCACGTGAAGTCTGGCAATTTAGATTTATATGTCTCTATGATTTTTAGGAATACGAGATGGAAATTCTTGGAAGGCGTTAAAGTGTCCGGTGCGCCTCCACCAAGGCAGGTTCTAGTGCAGCAGTGTCTAAGAGATATGGGTATTCTCGAGGTTTTGTGCAACTATGTAAGTTTTTTTTTTTCTTGTTTTCCTATCGAAAAATGAGGACCCGTGGTTCTAAGCATATAATCACTCAGCACTATCTTTGATGATGTCACCATCATATTGCCGGTTCTGATTGCAGGCATCTCCCACCAAAAAGTACCATCCTTCGAGCATAGTAGTTAGCTTTTGCACTGCAGTTGTGATCGAGGCTGTGGGTTCTCTTGCAGCTGTTGAGAGTGATGTTGTGAAAAGGATTCTCCCGCTTGTGATTTCTGGAATTCAGCCTGGCATGAAAGGCAGTTCAGAACACAAGGTAACATTAGAGTTAAATAAAGCTTCTGCAGGTGATTTTTATTTTTATTTTTTGGCTGAGTAAAATGGATTTTATTGCAAATTGGCTCCAATGGGGTGCCAATCCATGCGATTCATTAGTAGCTATAACTTATATTGTCATCAAGGTCTATCAGAGACCGGTGATGAGGAAGTTCTGTGATTAATGGGGCTTCTGTGCATGGAGGAGATTTTGGTCCAGCCTGGTGATAGGAAGCATCTATCTGCAGATTGATGTTCTTGGAGATGCAGATGACTTTTATCTGTGACATATTTTATTAACGCATCACCTTTTTGTTTGTTTTTGGTTTTCGTTTTAGATACCATGCAGTTAATTTGCAAGTTAAAAAGCCTTTTCTCCCCTCTTCACAGGCCAGTGCCCTGATGATTATTAGCTTACTGGCAAAAAAAGCTGCTTTGTCTCCTAAACTTGTAAAGAGTTTGATTCGATCAATTGCCGACATAGCTAGAGAAGAGGCAAAAGATGCCATGGGGCTACAATGGGTTCGATTATCATTTATTGCTCTAATCAATCTTCTTCAGGTATTATTTACTTTCATATGATGGCCTCTCACTTATATCTGTTCTGATTCCATCTGTTCCCCTGATTTCATCTAAACCAATATCTGCATTTTCACGTCAATCAATTGTTTGGGATTTTATGCAATTAAATGACAAAGATGCATGACTGTGTAGCTGATTCCCCTCTACCTTTTACACACCCTCTTAGACAGCTTCCATAAAAGAAAAATGAGGGAAAGAACCAACACTGTTTGTGTAGTTGGTCTTGACAAGGGGCATGACTGGTGTATTGCATGTGATGAACACTGTATTTGCAATTGTGGTTTTTCTCAATTGTATTTTCGATAATATTTGAAAACTTCATCTTGCTTCCTACTGTGCTTGCTGGTGTCATTGCTCTCGCTTAATAATATGTTATTGTGACAGTCACAGTCTGTGGATATGTTTCCAAAGAAAGCCCTGGAGATTGTGAAGGAGATTAGGTACTCATTTGATCTTTCTTTCATTGCATAGGTGCTTCCATTGACATTAATCTTGGATTTGTTTGGAATTTTACTTTGAAGGGATATTACTGGGATTCTGTCACAATTATCCAGAGAGTTCAATGTAGATAAATTTCTTGTCTTGTTTTTGGAGTCTCTGCTTGAGTACAGGTATTTAAACCATTCCAAACTTCTATTTATCTCTTTTATGCTGTGTTACTCAACCTATTGATTTTGGCAGTTTCTCAGATGCTTCATGCTGTTCCCTATTGGTATCCATAGTTGAGACAGTTCCTCTAGGCAATGTAATTGATCGTTTTGTCTCCAAGGTCCTCTTTTCATGCCTGAAGTTATCCCAGAAAATTGACAGTTCTTCATCAGAAATAGGTGATCTCTCGTGATGTTCAGGACTTCGTCACTCTGTTGTTCTTTTTTGCCATTCTTTGTCTTAACAAGTAATTGCTGCATGTATTATGGGCACTTCAAAAATAATTTGTAGGAGTTTGGGCCAAAAAAATCTTGGCTGTCACTATGAAGAGTTATCCATCCGAGTTGCATGAGTCCATCAGGAAGTTCCTGGAGGTCTGTGATTAATTCCCTTTTCTGCATTTGTGTATGCAGCACTTTGTCCTTCTCTTGTATTTTACATATCAGTCTCTTTTTTCTTTTTATAGGATACAAGACTGCATCAGGGAAAACAAGAATCGATATCTGAGATTTTGTCTAAAGTGTTAGATGGGAATTTGAGTTCATCTGTGCCTATGTTGGATTCAAAAATCTGGTTTTCCCTGTTCCATCCTAAGGTAATTTTTGGCCAAAAGATAAGGTTTTGAAATTCTTTCCTGGATTTTTGTGCTGACTGTTAGTATTATTTTTTGATTCTGTCCTTGTTTTTATAAAAATGTTTCCAGGTTGAGGTCCGATGTGCTGCATTGTCTAGTTTGAATGTTTCTGGCATCTTAAAGGCCGATAGTATCAATTCACAGGTAATAATTACTAGGAATTTTTTTTACTTTTGGGGTGTATTATGCTTACATTTCTGGCAAAAGAGAAATTTGCTTCATTGTAATAGTTAACATCATCACTGGCTGGAAAGAAAAAATTAGCAAGAGGAGGTGCCTATTTTTCTGATTTGCCTCTAGGTCCATTGTGTGAATTAGGGAAAGATTTCTTGAAATTCCGTTTAACTGGTTTGTATGGATTGAATGTTCTTCAAGGATAAATTTGTACATTAGTAGGCTTGAATATTTTTAGCTTGCCTGTAACTCAAGTTGTCAATTCTAAATTCTAAAGATATTTGAAAAAATGCTTAGTGGGAATATTTTCCTTTTTGACCTGATAGGTTTTTACATCTCAATCTGTTAATTGTCTTGGATTCTCTCTCTCTCTCTCTCTCTCTCTCTCACATTTGTAAAAGTCTTTTAGAATTTTGAATTATATTGAAATATATTTACTTAAATGCTGTTAGAAATATATACTGTTATGCTGTAAGGCCACTGAAAGTTGTAGAACTTTCAAAGCTGTTCATTTTTCTATTTGTGCTTGGTACGGCTTTTCTGCAGTTGTTATGGATGTGAGATGGGGTGCTTTGGCTTTCTGAGGCGTTTTTATTTCAAATTTTCATTAATATTCCTTCAAAGAAGGAAATTTGAAATAATCACTAATAACATTACTATGTTAATTTTAATAATAGTATCTATAATTACAGTAACATCATCATCATCAGTATTATTTTATGTTGAAAAATGGTATACTGCAAAAGGTCTAATAATAAACGTTGGCAGCAACTCTAAAACAATGTTATAGGTCTTTTTTGTCATTTTGATGACCACAGCAATTTTGCAGCAGCTTTTGCCAAGCATTGTCTAGTCTCAGCACGACACTTCTAAAAGATGTGTCGCCGAATGCATGTGCTTGGACACAGCACAACACAACACAACACAAGCACAACAGAACTACAATTGTACCCAACAGACTCTTAGTCCTCTATGCGTAGCTTGATCCATGGACGTTTCTCAGTACCTCAACAGAAAATGATACTTCTAGGGTTGCTCAGCTTTTGCCTGCTTGCCAATTTCTCCATTTACTCATCTTCCATTTCTCATTTTGCAAATGTTGAAATGTTTCCACCCTGCTATAGTTGTTAGAATTCACATGTTCAACCACTATCCGGAAGCAATCTTGGCTTCTGATAAGTAAATAAAGAAAAGTAGAAATGATTATGTTTCCTTCAGCTTTACAACCATGATTTTACGGGCTTCAGAAGTTGCACTGTTTTATGGCATAGATCTTTGCGAATTTAGTTTGCTTTCAGTAATTTCTAGCAAATTACTTTCCACATAAATAAATTAAAGAAATAGTTTCATTGGGTTTCCAGGTATGAGAATGTTTTTCTTTATTCAGGTTGCTTTCCCATAGATGACATGCATATATATAGAGAAAAGTGCTTTGTCTAGATAATTTTGTGGGTGAGCCGATTGGAGAAGGCCATTCTATGTGGTCTTTTTTTTTTTTTTTTTTTTTTTGGGGGGGGGGGGGGGTGGGGGGCTTAGTGGTGCAAAAGGAGCTGCACACTCTAAATATGATTTTGTCTTTGACTTAAAATGTTTTTTTCTCTTTCTATCATGCAGGGTTTTGAAACAATTCAAGATGCTATATTGCGCCAGCTATATGATGATGACCTATCTATTGTTCGAGCAGCTTTATTACTTAATGAATTGCCAAATGTGGTGAACCGGACTGATCTTCTTCAAGCATTGTGTTCTATAACACGGAGATGCATAGGAATGCTTGTATTGAGTAAGTATAGAGAAAAAACAACTACCAGATCCAGGGCCCTTCTAGTTGGTTTTCATTCTGTATTTATTGGGAATTGTTTATCTACAAACTTCATAAATTGGTTTTTGGAGGTGCATGAAGCTCATCATTTCTGAGTATTACTCTATTCCAGTTTCAGTAGCTTGTGCACTCTTTGTTGGACTTGTCTAGTCTGTTATTTAGTTTCATTATATAGAAGTTGAGAAGTAGGATTTTGGTGATTGGTAAAAAATCTCCATTCTTCCATTCTCTGGTTAGTCTCTTTTTTCAAACATTCCCATGAGGGAGATGTTGTTTAGCTTTTATTGGGTCAAGTTTTTTGGTACATGTGCTTTGTGTTCAAAGCTATCAAGAGTTTCGATGATTCTGCTGGTGAAAACAAGAGAATTATGTTGAGAGCGTTGGAGGTTAGGTCAGGATCACTTCCCCCCACCCGACGGTGAAGTCTAGTTCTATTTCCCATGGGTAAAATAGATTGCATTAGTGGTATAGCATATAAAGTGCTCAATTCTTATTCTTGACAGTCACCATTTCCACCTGCAGGCTCAGTAAATAACGGCGCCGCAGCTGGTGATATTGTTATCCTATGTTTGAAGCACTTAATAACTATATCTGATGGTTCGCTGGATTCGGCGAAGGAATTGGCTGCATTGATGTTCCCCTTGCTCCTTATCACGCCTAAGGTTTTCATCTTTATTTTGTTAATTGATCAATAGTCATTGTCATATTTATGTTTCATCTTGTCCTTTATAGTTTGATTCTTACTCATTGTGAATAGATATGTATTGCCAGCTTTCTCAATATATTACCAATTGCAGACACAGATGTACAATTTGAGGGTTTTGGAATTTGCAAAGAAAGTGAACTGGCCCTTCTATCAAAATCTACCCAGCCTGGCCAGCTCAGAGGTGGCACATCATCAATTTGCAATTTTTCCTTTTGGTCTGAATTGATTTAATTTTGTTCTTTGGCAGATACATCATTTGATGATGGGTATGCATAGTTCATGCATTAGGTCTAAAAGTATTGCACACTTGCCAATAACCTTTTCATTGGATGACTGTCTTAATATGGTTGAGCTGAGTTTAATCATGAGAAAAGGCCATATTTGTCATGCAAGTATATCTTGACTAACGATAACATTTTAAGACTAGCAAGACTGGCATCTGCATTTGGGTGCGCTCTTGCATGGATGTTCCCCATGTGCTAGCGAGCATGAACTAAGCATAGTGTTACATTTTCCCTCATATAAATGTAGACGTAGGAGGGGGAGAGGTTTTAAAGTATAAGTTTGTAATTGCAGCATTGACCGATAGGGATAGCCTGAAAGGACAATGTTCATCACTTACTTATGGTGGCAGTAAAAGAGGTTATACAGACAGATGGGGAGAGGAGGGATTTGTCATGGCTGCAAATGGGGAGAGGGGAGGGAGCACATGATTGTTGATTGGTCTTCTTGGGTTTTCAATGTCACTACACAGATGTGGCTATTAAAATGTAACATCTTTTAAAAGTGCAGAAATTGGAAGCTGGAAGCATATCTTCTGCAAATCTGAGGATGGTTGACACTTTGGCGGACTTATTCTCGAAACAACCTCGAGAATTTCTACCCTTCCTTGTCCAAATTAGTAATGAATTCATGATGTCAAAAACGCTCTTCTTTTTGGTTCTTATGCAGTCAATTGAGATGAAAAAGAAAGGTATGTATCGCTGGTATTGTGGATATAAATTTCTAAATACAAATTATGACACCTTTTATGTTATATCGTTTGTTTGAGCGAAGTCTTAGTTCTTCCTATTGTGGGTCAATGGGCTTCATAATAAAATGTTGCACTAGGTCTTGATGTGATATTGGAGATTGTGTCTATAATTTACTTATGGTGGAAGTGTGTTTGTAGTTAAGTTGTTGACATTGTAATTTTGTTGCATGTCAGATGGGAACCAAGTTTTGGACCTCTTGGAAGCTTGTTTACCAGTTCTGAAAATTAATTGGGAAGCATTTAAGTCCTCCAATGGCCTGCATCTAGGAGAGGTAGAAGTGACTATTTTTCATTACTATTCAATGCTTTTTTTGTTGTTATAGTTATAACCTCCAACATATGTGCTCATCTTATCCTAAATGTTGGAATGCTCCTCAATTGTGGATTTGTCGTACATCCCCTATAACTGTAATGTTTACCTGCAAACTGATGTGGTTTTATCTGTACTTCACACATCAATGTCGAGTGCACAATCTTCTTTGTTGGAGCAATTCTAGAGCCAAAAATATTTTAATGTCCCTCATTGGGGAATCTACCGCTTAAATTTCTTTCGAAGAAGCATTAGTATCTGTCAGCAGCCACTTGTCTCAAATTGAAATTATTTCCTCTTTCGCTGAAATGTCAGCTAAAGTTTTCCGGTTGTTCTTTTAATGTGAGGAAAGACATGAAATACCCTGAGATGATATTGCAAGAGTTTTATGTGTTGAAGTACCCTGATATGATAATCCAAGAGTTTATTCATTTTGACATGACAATGAGTACAATAGTTCCGGTTTGCACTAATATAAATGAAAACTTTTGTGTGTCAGACAAAGCTTTAGTAGCATTTTAATATATCTCTTTCCAGTCATGGGACCAAAGCACATTATAATAAACAAACTATTTCCAGTTCCTTGAAATGAGTTGGAAGGTTGGGCAACATTGCAATGGGAACCATAAATGAGGAGTGTGTTTAGGAGTGAGATTCAGCAATGTACTAAGTAGTCTCGTTTTGTGTTGTGGAAGGTCCAACAACTTAGGCAGTTGTAATTTAATTTATAGCCATTGCCAATTGCTTCCTGGAATCAGTGGTGGGACATGTGAGTTTGGGTGCTCAAATGAGATGTGTCACACTGGCTGATATGATCTGGCAATTTTCAGCATCACTTGCTAATTAGACTCCTCAAAAGTACTGTAAAATTACATTAAGGGAATTCTGTACATTAGATATGATAATGATACTTATTGATGGAACCTACCCTCACATTTCTTTTGACAGATGTTTGTAACTTATGGATTGGCAGGGCAACGTGGAAATCTGGAGAAGAGATTGCATAGGATTTCTGGATCAGCTTTTTGATGCCAATATTGAAGAGTTGAATGGAAAGATCTTAATATGTATATTTTGGAGGATGCTGGGGGCATTTATTTCAGTGGCTCCTATTGACCTCTTTTCGGTTGGTGACTACATATTTCTTCTGTTTATTGTTTTCCTCAGGTCATGTGGGGTTGTATATTTGATTAGTTCAATTTGTTAGTGGCTAGCAATGGTTATCACAAGTTGTTTCCTGGCAGCATGAAGGTGTACAATGGGTTGGCAAGCTTCGGGAGATATTTGTCCTCCTTGCAGATTCAAATCAGAGACAGTTGTTGAGGGAGCATCTCCATTACCTTGTTACAAATTGCAAGATTTGTGCAGCTTCTTTTCTGTCTCAATTTTTCACAGAAGAAGGTTTTGTTCGTGCCTTTTCACTATTTTCTTAAGCTATGCATTCATAACTTGGATGTTGCATTTTCATCTTTCTGCCATTTATAATGTCAATGAAGATTTCTTTTAAAGTTGATAACTCCACCTTAAATCGACTAACTTTGAGACATTAAAATATTTTGCTCAGTCATGAGCTAGGTGAGACCTAAGCAAAAACCTGGAAGGGTGGCAGAAAAACAAGGTTATTGCAGTTGGGTGGGAAATGGAATTCTGTTTCTGGAATTTCTAAGTCAAGCTTTGAATGTGAATGTTGGAGTCTAAGGTTGTTTGATAAGTAAAAAAGAGTGGGCAGGGGTGAGCAAGTTGGCAATCCCATTGGGCATTAACATTGGAATTTCACAGCTGTGATGGAATGTTTGGTTTGAGCCATAGTTATTGCTCATTTGTGCTACTTGTCACTGCCACCCACCTGGGTACTAGAAGGAGTAGAGCTAGGGCATGACTGAACCTACACTGTAGATGAAACAAGGCTTCTGAGGGTTTTCGTCTAAATAGGTCAAAGATAAAATATGTGGTCTATAATTTCCATGATAATAGGAGCTTAAATGCTGTCTTAGTAAGTTTTGAAGACTTGGAAGGCCCAAAGAGTAAATTCTTTACTTAAGATCTTGGATCTATCTTTCAAAACGATGGAGAAAACAATGGGGACGTTGCTTACAATGTACAAGCAGGATGAATGAAATGAGAAGTATGTTTACTGTTTTGTGTGATTGCAAAATGCCCACTTAATCTCGTAGGAGAAGTCTACATGACGGCAATAAGGTATATGATACTTTATGGCACATAATATTTGGCATTGTTGGGGAATCATGTCCTCAATATGAGTGATGTAAAGGTACCTTAGATGTGTGGGTACTTAAGAATGGAATAAGAAAATGTAGGTCCTACTCCAATTGAAGGTACAATGAGAGAAGGTCATTTAAGGTGGTTTAGGTGTCATGTCAAGAAGCCCCTAAAATATTTCAGTGGGGAGATGTGATTGATTATAGAGAATTGGGTTAATGGGGCAGGGGAAGGCCTATAAAGACATGGAAGAGACCATAAGAAAGTTATTGAGCACTTAGTGGGATAAGGCTTAATTTGTTGCTGTTATTTTGTTTTTGGTAGCAATGATTGGTACCTGCTTCTATAAATTCTCCCTTTTGAAGTTTCTTTCATTTGGCATGCTCTGCCTCTTTTTCCAGTTTCTCATGTCCACCTACTCACTAAAGTTACGGAGATAAAGAACATATTCCATGAAAGTCTTTACTCATTCTTTCTTTGCAATTACTATCAAAATTAACATGGTTTGGCCAAAATTACCGGAATACACTATTTCCTTAGAAATTATGATTTGGAATGTGCACACCTTGTTTTCTACCAATCTAGAATGTTGTCAATGTTTCTGACACTAATGGTAAATTGACCATCTTTGTTCCATAAGATGTATCATTAAAATAAGTTATTTCTAATCTAGGAATATCTTTCAGAATAATATTTTTTGTTTTACATACAAAATGAAGTGTTTAAGCTGTACTTTAAATGTATTGATTCCCATGTGGTCTTGAATACACCTAATAATCATATTTACTGCTACTGCACATCCAAAAAAAAGTCCACTCTTGTTGTACCACGTCCTTGACTAGTTGCTTTTCTGTGTTCCTATTTTCTTCCCACCTACCAGAGCTATCCATACAGTTAAAGTTTTGGGTTTGATTCTCAATAGTTTCTTCTGAGAATTTTTAAAAGACGATTATTTTCCTCACAGCTGGTTCAAATCACTCTACATTCACTTTCTAAAACAGTCATTGTGACATGAGTAACGACATGTTGATTTTTTTTTTTTTTTTAAATCTTTTTAATGTATAACGATGGTCTTTGCTAAATATCAGATTCAGAACTGGATCATAAGATGTGCATTTTTGCCACATGAAAGTACATAACTGTGTCTGGAAAAAATGTATGCTTGTCTGTCTAAAAAGGTGCACTGTAGGTTCATTTGCATGGCTTTATGCTGATCAATATGCTGCAGGTTATCCAGTTGCAGTTCAAGTTGAAAGTCTCCTCTGTTTTGCCTATCTTTGTGGTCAAGCGGAGGATGCCTTATCATTGCAACTTCTAGCCAAATTTCCGTCGCTTCTTGTTCCATTGGCCAGTGAGAGCCAGGTAGCTTTCACTGTCTTTTGAGCGCTTAATTACTTTTGCCAGTATTCTTTGACAGGCACAATAAGAATATGTAGCATTTATCAGCACGAACAGTGATTAATGAAATGAGATGAGATTCCCCATATTCTCTGCTTTCCAACTTATATTTTCTTTTTAATTTTAGATATCTCAGAGTTTTCATGGAATAGGCTTACCTCTGCTTCTAACTCTCTGCTAGGTTTTAAGAATATGTTCCAAGAGAGATTTGTGGTCTTAAAAGAGCCAAAATTGGGACTATTTATTTGTGTCATTTATTTGTTGTCTCCCTTTTGCAGGATATAAGGATTGCTGCGATGAACTGCATTGAGGGACTATACACATTGTGCTCTCGTGTTGACTTGTCTGGGAAGAAAAATGGTATAGACCTTATCATGAATAGTAAAAAATATGTTCTATCTCATGGACAATGGAATGAAAACACGTGCACAGATGTGCACACAAGCACTCACACTTCTATGCTTTGTTTTATTTTTGGATAAGTATATGAAAAATCTTAAAGCTTGTATCTGAATTGTAATCAAGTCCTAAAACTTTACTTTGCAGAATCTAGTACTTAAACCTGTAAAAATTGTGCAACCAAGTCTCCCCGTCAAATACATTAATTCCTGGTGAAGGAAAAAGTTTATGTGGCACTTTTTATTGTTCTCTCTTTTTATGTGCAACTCTTAGGAAATTTATATGGTGCCAACTTGGTGCCACATGAACCTGATATCAAATTAAAAAGAGAGATTGCCTAATTTTTCCAATTTCTTCATTTCCTCCTTCATTTTCTTTTTTCCCCTCACTCCTCCTCAACTCCTCCTCTTCCATGAGTGGCTGGAAGGCCACCTGCCACCCTTTGTCGCCTCTGCCAACTGTCAACACGCTCCTCCATCCATTGCCACCTCCACCAATTCTAATGCCAAAGACTTTTCTCTTTGTCCCTCTTATAGTCAAATGATGCTCCTTAACCACCAACCATTCTTCCTTGACCTTTACACACCGAGCTCGAGAAATCAATCTGAACTATTCTTACTTTAGAAACTTCCAAATGATAACATTTCTCTTGATGTTGAGTCCCAGTCCAGAAGAGCTTGCTGCAGTTGGGGAATTTGAAGTGAACATATCGCGTGTGGTGGTTCACTATTTTTGGCAGCTCCTTCTGATAGGCCGAGTGGGTACTTAAACTCATCATTGATGGTGATCATGACCAAGATGACAAAGTCACTCAGTATGGACAACGGCATTTTGATTGTTGGGGTTTTGCTACTTTGATTTCCAACATTTCCTGGGAATGGTTGCCATTGTTGGCGTTTAGTGTTTTGTGATGTACTTTGTATGTTCAACCTTCGGCATATGAATCTAGAATTCGCGAGAAGGGTAGCATTAGTGTTGATGTTGATGTTGGTGGATGGAGATGTGCTAGCAGCGGCGGGCGGCGGCGGCCTCTCTTTTCAATTTGTTTGAGGAGGAGGAGGAGGAGGAGAAGAAAATGAATAAGGGAAAGGGAACAAGGGGGAGGGAAAGAATTTTTTCGTGAAAATATAGAGATTTGTCTATTTGTTTTCAAATATCTTGCAGGCTGATGTGGCATCCATTTGGCACCATATTAACTGTCATAAAAAAATGCATAAAAGGATAGAGAGAAGAATGACAAAGGATATTAACATTTTCAGTCACCTAGAAATTAACAAACTTAATGAGGGACTTGATCGCACATATTTTACAAGTTTTAGGACTTGTTTGCACTATTTGAAGTTTTGAGGCTTGATTACACTTTGGGTCTTTGGACTTTTGCAATTATTCCTCTTTTCTTCATGGAGAATTTGCATGCGGTAGTTTTATTTGTGGCAACCTTGTAATGAAACTTCAGGGACCATTGCCATTTGGAGTCAGTTTCTTGAGGAGCTCTTGGGTTTGCTAATTCAGCACAAAAGGCTTATCCTGTCAGACAGGAAGTTCTTTGCTTCATTTTTGTCAGCTCTGCTTGGTCCATTGGGCGCTGTTGACCAACTGTTGGTGCCACAGGATGTAGGAAATAGGTAATTGCGCATCCTTCATGTACAGCTCTTGGTGTCATTCTTGCCCTTCAGGGAAGTATTGTATCTTCAAGATCTATCTCTTCTCTTTTTAGAAGGCTATGTTAACTTTGATATAATCTTTCAGGTTCACTCAATTTACCAAAAAAGAGATCCTTGATTTCGTTTTGGAATCTGCTTTGCAGCTCTCTTCGCATGGGAAGGTTTGATCTGCTTCACATGTTATCTTGCTTTCTTTAAAATGAATATTCTTTTGAGAGGAAGTAATTGACTTGTTTGTTGTTTTTTACAGCTTGTTATCCTATCCTTGCTCAAAGGAATAGGGGAAGCACTCATGCAGGTTAAAGATGTTGACCTCTTACTGTCTAAACTTTTGGAAGTTCGTGGCCGATATTATTTTGAGAGGGATGATTCATGCCAGAGATTGTCAAAGGCTGATGTTGAAATCCTATGCCTTCTACTGGTACTGATACCTTAAATGATTTTTTGTCTTTATTTCCTCATCTATTTTTTAGGTAATTAACCATAAAATTGCGTCCTATGCTTGCATCAGAGCTGTACCATGTTGTCCTCTACAGCCGGCCTTCTCAATTTTGAGGATCATCTAATGAAGACTTTGCATGTAAGATGATGTTCGAGTGTATACGCCCTTCTAATCATTCAAATCTATAAAACTTTTGAAAGTTGAGTTTTAAATTGAGGTTCATTTTTTTTTTTTTAATGGACCACATCTTCAGCTGTTTATATTTCTCTTTAACCTAATTAAGTTTAAAATTTATTACTTATTCTTTCATGCGCATAAATTTGCTTTTTTGCTGGTTTAAAGACTTATTTATTCTGTGATAACAAGTGAGACTTGAGAAATGACTGACAGCCTTTGGCTTATCAGAGGTCTTGTGTAAGGGAAGAACAGCTTTCATATTCCAATAAAATGTCTCGTGCCTCAATTCTTCTATCTTCTTTCTTATTATTGGTAGTGCCATGTGAAAGTAGATGGAGTTCATTACTGGGAAGTACATGTCCCTGCAATAGGCATATATGTTTTGGTTAGACATTGGTAGTCAATTTTAAGTTCATGCATTTTCAAATTTGTAATGATGGTTCATTCCTTGAAAGAACATGTGCAATGACATAAACAGATTCATATAGCTAACCTTAATTTGTGGGTTAAGGCTTAGTTAGTTGTTCTAATCGATTTGTATCCTCATCATGCACTGGTAGGTTTGTAACTATCTTTACCACACATTAATAACTATCGGTGTGGATTATATGTTATTGATGGATTGTGAAGATGAAGAACATTGGTTTTAATTGATTTTTTTAACTTTCAACTCTTGATTAGGTTAATAGTGTAAGATGTTCATGTGCATGCTTGAAGAAAACTGGACTTTAATAGTTCTTTAATCGGAATTTTTCATTTTCATGCAAACAAGCTAATGAGGGGATTTCTTGGATAGTGATGCTAATCCTTAATAGTTCGCTGTACCATTATACCAAATAAAATGAGGGCATTGACTGGAATAGCCATAATGAAAGGCAAGCTGTGGAGTTGTTATTCTGCAACTCTTTAGGCCCTATTCTATTTTCAAAACTAGTACGATGCTTCTTTAACCAAATATATAGTTAAGGAATCAAAACCATCCCCTTATGTGCTGATGAACTTGCTTTGGGTCCCATGCAGTTTGAAGGGACTTTTGCTGAAGATCCTGCAGTCGCGCTGCCATGTATAGCTGTTCTAAGTAAGCTGAATAATCGGATTTATGGTGGATTGACCACTGAAATGCAGGTTTGTTACCTTCTCTCTCTTCATTGTTAGATTGGGAGAAGTTGTTTCTTTAAAGTGTTTCTCATGTAGAGGTCACTTTCTAGCATGCGGCCTAACAATATATTAATGGACTCTTAAGTGCTTCAAAATCTGACTAAATTACTTGTTTCACGTGTATTTTATTTGTTTCTGCTACTAAGGTGCATTTATCCTCTGTTATTTGCTATGACATGCTTTGGTTGAACACATCAATTGCTTTGGCTGTGCACCCTTTAACATTCCATAATTAGATGGTCCAATCATCTTATCCAAATTCAATAGAATCAGATGTCCTAAGCTGCCTTCAACGTTTCCTTTCCACTAGTTTGAAAAGAAGGCAATGTCTGTTGAAAATTGCAAATTGACTGCCCCTGGTCTCTGTCATCGCTCCTAGGTTTATTATGCCTTTGCCATATATTGTAGGGAAATTACCGTAAACATGTCTGAGTTTTCATTTAAATACCATTTACATACCTCTGTTTTCAAAAATATATAGTGCACTCTTCCTTTGGCAAAATTGTCCATTTCCTTTTTCAAAAATACACTCACCGACAAAGCCCATGTGATTTGTAGTGATATGTCTAGCTCCCATCAATCACTCTGTCTCTGTCTCTGTCTCTGTCTCTGTCTCTGCCTCTGCCTCTGCCTCTGCCTCTCTCTCTCTCTCTGTGCCATGCCATCTTCTTCTATTCTTCTTTGTACGCCACCATCACAGTTCCACACAGCCACCCTGCTGTCGCTGCTCATCCATTGACCCAGCCGGCAACTACAAGATGCCAGGCCTCTCTCTCTCTCTCTCTCTCTCTCTCTCTCTCTCTCTCTCTGTTGGCCATGCTGCTAGTTCAGAGCTAATTGGCTCTTTGTCATAGATGAAGCAGCCGTGATCTTGAGATTTGGCGGCCATGCGGCTAGCTCAGATCTCAAAGGGCTTTGTTCAGAAGGCCACATAGCACAGCCGAGGGAGGGAGGAAGGGAGGGAGGGAGGGAGGTGATCTTGAGATTTGGCGGCCATGCTGCTAGCTCAGAGAGAGAGAGAGAGAGAGAGAGAGAGAGAGAGAGAGAGAGAGAGAGAGAGAGACTTTGTGGTAGATATGATACCTTTCAATTTAATTGTAATTGTCTATAAGGGTTGGTCCACCTTCGTTGTCGCACATATAAGACAAGCTTCTGCATTTGTTGTTTTTGACTGTACTGGTGTTGCTTTTTTGTTCGTTTGGCCTGGCTGATGGTGTTTGTTGGCCATTAGGTATTATATCAACAGATCATTACGAAAAGATTGTGGTTTGATATGTAGAAATATGTAGTGTCAATTTTTGCAAGCAATGCTGTTATCCATAGAAATATATAGGTATAGATACTCATGCTTTTCCTCTTCAATATACAATTTTTATGATTAGGGTTGAATATAGGATATTTTATATTCTATATAGTTAATACTTTTTACAAGCCCTTTGAGCTTGTTACCTTTAACATATAATTAGATCTACACTCTTCACTTTTGGTATGTTAGGAAAATTCAGTTTCATACAGTTTATTTGAAATGTTAAAAACAATCTTTTGTGCATAATCTTTTATATGGGCAGCTTCTTCGTGAACTAGTTTGTATAGGGCGGTGCCCTGTTAGTACCTTCTGACCGAAATATTATTTATCATTCAAATATATGTATACGATAGGTAAAATATGGCGATTTTTCATTAATTGTGACATTGCCATATTTATCCTCACATTTAAGATTGAGATAATATATATGGGGGTAAAAAAGGCAAATTGGGTGGTTAGGATTTGTAAAACATATATGATTTTCTTCCTTTTATATAACAATGCAGACAGGCCACTAGTGGCCAAAAGTTTCTTTGTGTCCCAGTGTGAAAAAATTAGTAAGTGCTTGTAATTTGTGTAGGTAACCTAATATTAACGTTTTAAGCAATGATGCCTGCACCTTGCAATCTTTTGGCAGAACTGTGTCAACTTATAGATATGGTGGTGGTTGTCCTTGGGAATAGTCATCATAAGGTCCATAAGTTCCTGTGTTTCATTCTTTCGTTATGATTTTTGTTGAGTTCATCAATATGGAAAATAATGATCAATCTATTTTAATGGTCAATTCAATCACTTACATTCTCAATTTTTTTGGTTTTTTTTTTTTTTTTTTTTTGCAGGAGGCTCTCTTTTTTGTGCTTGTGCTATTATTTCGCAAAGGAAATAGTGATATCCAAATTGCAACTAAGGAGGCCCTTTTACGCTTAGATGTGCTCTCTCTCTCTCTCTCTCTCTCTCCCTCCCTCCCTCCCTCCCCCATTTTTTCTCTTCTATGATGTGTGGTTCTCCGTGTTAGTTGGGTGAATCAAAATGAGATTCATAAAATTTGGACTATTCTAATACAATGGATGGTGAGTTTTTGGAATAGATATGCAAATTTGCAATTATGAATATTTTATGTTTTAGAGTATTTTGTAATTTGTTAGGAGGAAAAAACTAAAGTTTGATATCTAAGATGGTTTATGGACAAACCTATATATAGAAATGACTCACAAAAAGGTAAACTTATTGCCTTTTCGAGTTAGATAGCAAGATGCCAGAAATATATTGGTATCTCCACTTAAAGTTTATGAGTGCAAAGCTGAGGAATAAGTAGGATTCAGATTGTATTACTGATTTTTCTTGTCTTCCATATAAGCATTTGCTCATTAGCATTTGTGGAGCATGCATTTGGCTGCGTGTATTGACCTATATGAGAGTTGTTTGATGTGTAAACAATCAAGGTGCAAGAATCTAGTCAGGCAATAATCTAGTCAGGCAATCCTAATTCGATTATTTGTATTATGAAGAATATTGGAATTGAGTGAACCTAAAAAAGAGATGGGATACTCAGGAATAAAATGATTCACGCATCGTCCATTCAAATTCAGTTTTTGGATTGGACAGATTATTCATTAAGAGAAAAAAAAAATATCTGGCTGATTGGATAAACCCATAATAAAATGGAAAAAAAAAAATTGCAAAGTAGAAGAATGGATTTGAACTATGGATGTCATCATGTTAGTTCTAATAAATCAAGTTCCTGCTAAACAATTAGCTTTAACAATAAATATCTGGCAGAATCGAAATGGAGAATTTCTATTCAATCCGTAAATCATGTCGTCTTCCATGTATTATTATAGTTCCGAGGATCAATACATAACTATTTGTTTAAAAAAATTGGTGCAACACCATTCCAATATTCAGCTTGTGATGAAGAACAAACATTTATTTAAATCAGTGTCTTGTACTTCTGAGAATTTTATTCAATTCTACAAGTTTTTTCCTGATATTAGCTTGATTATATCATTTGATTGTGTTTGGATATGTTCCGACAACTTTGGTAAACCAGTCGATATACCTGTTGCATGCTTTCTGTTTTGAATTCGGTGGATGTAATCGTACTGGATGGCATTTCTTGGGAATCTCTTTCTATTTGTTTTGAGCAATGTGAACTTATATAAATTTCTTTTGAGTGCTGCAGGTAGCTGGTTCTACTGTGGCTGAAATGATTCACTCTTTGTCCATATTTGAAGTTCCAATAGCATCTCAGAAAAAGAAAAGGAGGTCGGCAAGTTATGACATTCTGAAAAAGCACTGTGATGTTCTCAGTAAAGGCGAAGATGCATTCTTTTTCCTCATCTCGCTCCTCGATATTCTGCTAATGAAAAAAGACATAACAAACAGGTTTCAACTCGTTCCTTTTACTTGTAGACTTCTATTTGTGCATTGCTCACTGACCCCTTTCCTGTAGAAGTCATATTTATCCCTGCATATTTGTTGGACTAATGTATTTTACATAATATCGGTAGGGAGAGTCTAGTAAGTCCATTGTTTAAGCTTCTGGGCCGCATATTTTCGGATGAATGGGTGCATAGCATAGATGAGAGGTCCATTCAAGCTGCCTCTGGGATCTCTGAAGGTACGACCAGCACAGCGTGTTATGTTCAGCAGAATCTGCTTTTGGTTCTGGAAGATATCTTAGCGTCATTTGGCCCTCTTCAGTCTAAGGTCAGAACCTCTTTGGATTGTTAGAAGATTTCAGACGGGGATCAGTTTTGTTGTGTTCGTGGTGTTTTCTTAATTGGTGCTATTTATTCGTGACAGGCTCAGATGCTTGACAGCATTGACATTGAGTTGTTGATCAAATGTGCCCATTCAGCTAAAGATGGAGTCACCCATAACCACATACTCAAACTTTTGTCTACAATTACTAAACTTGTGCCCGACAAAATTCTGGATCACAAACAGGATATTCTGACTGTTGCAGGAAAATCAGCAATTACACAGGTTTGTTGATGTTTCATCATGTGTAGGCATTGCCTTTAGCTTCTACTCAAATTGTGAAGGAAAAACATGTAAAGACATTTTGGGATGCTTGGGAGTACTAGTGGCTGATTTGTTAATAGATTCACCTCTGTCATGATTCTTGATTTTGGGCCAAGAATGGCTTGTCATGTAAATTTATCCATATGCAGGTTGACAGTAGTTCACTGCGTGTTTTTGAAGATCTTATGTCTTCTCTCTTACCATGTTGGCTGTCTAAGACAAATGACTTGGACCAATTGCTTCAGGTACCTTGTATAGACTTGCACTTTGCGCATTTTCTGCGGCAGTCTATTTTATATATGCAGTTGTCTAGAGTCCTGATTTCTTTGGTTATCAGGTTTTTGTCAATATATTGCCTGAAGTTGCTGAAAAGAGGAGACTGTTGATTGTTACATATCTCATAAGGTACTGTTGACAGGTTTTTTGGGTGGTCGCATGAGATTAATGGAGGACTCATGGTAAACTTTGTTTTTCACAGGACCTTGGGAGAAAGAAGTAGTCTGGCTTCTTTGCTTTTCCTTCTTTTCCAGTCATTAATCAACAGGAAAAGATTGACCAAGCTAGATAATAAAGCCTACACCTCGCCAGATTTTATGGCTATGATACAGAAGGAGTGGGAGTATGCATTTGCTGTGCAAATATGTGAGCATTTTCCTGCATGATATGGCTGCCCTCTCTTGTTATTCTGCTTCGACGACTTGGAAGGGAAAGTTTGTGCACTTTGTTGCCTGTAGAGTTGTTGCTTGTGATGCTCTTTATTTCGCAAAAATTGCAAGATCCAGAATTCACTTTTGCTCTGGAGTCAGGGGATGATTTAGGGACTATTCAGGTAGTGATATCTTTCTTCTGATTTTTTTCCCTTCCTGTGACTGATATTTTTGGTGCCCTGGTTTTCTCTTAATAACAATGGGCTTGTATGATTTGATATATCTGCCACAAAATTTTCTTCAGTGACATGGGTGTCATGAATAAACTTTGTACATTCATAAGTTTTACAGGTTAGCACATCTACTGGTCGAAAGAGGGTATACTAATAGTAAACAATTGGAAAATGTGCCTTCAAGAAACTGCTTTTCAGTAATCACCACCAAATACAATTGCATGCCTTTGACTGAGTGGATGTTACTATTTCACTCTTTTGACTGAGCGAATGTCATCTCTGCTTTGTCCTATTGTTTGTTGAAACTTGCCAAAATGGCACCTGAACTAGCACAATATTGTAAACATCTCTATTTCATATAATCAACTATATGGAAGTTTACTTTGATTTCACAGGGAACACTGGAGGAACTTATGGAGCAGGTTGTTTACTTATGGCAACTTATTGATACTAAAAAGGAAATAGCAGCTCCTGCCTTCATCAGAGAAGGCCTAAAGTATCATCTGAATGCTGTCATGATAACCACTACAACGGCGATGATTCCTTCATCGTACTTTAAGGGCATGATTAAATTGCTTGATAATGCAGACCACAGTGTGAAAAGGAAGGTAATTCTCACTCCTTACAAATGAGAGTATGAAGTAATGCAGAATCCAGTATGACATTCATATGCAGTGACATTTTGCTTATAAAGTAATTTCCTGCATCTGGCATTTTGATTAACTAGCTACTGGTGTGCAGGCTCTAGTGCTATTCTCCAAAAGCATAAAGCATCTAGGCTCAACTCCATCAAAACGAAAGGAGAAAAGAGAATTCTATTTAAAGTTGAGTAGTAGTTGGCTTAACCTCGATGAGGGTGCGCTTGAAGCTCTTAACAAGATGTGTTTGGACATTATTCAGTTACTTCATGCATCGTCAGAAGATTCCAACAGATCTTTGAAACTTGCAGCACTTTCAGCCGTGGAAGTTTTGGCCAACCGGTTTCCTTCTAATTATTCGATTTTCAACCATTTCCTTGCATCTGTTGTCACAACCATAAAGTCACCGGATGCCACACTATCTTCCACCTGCCTTCGTACTGCGGGTACTTTAATCAATGTGCTTGGGGCAAAGGCACTGATTCATCTCCCCAGCATGATGGAGAGTATCATGATGACCTTAGACAACATCTCAAGTTTTAATGCAGAAAGAGAAGTTGAGGTTGATTCTTCTAGTAGATCATTTAGTCCTGGTGATCTCTTGCTTTCAATTGTCATTGCTGTGGAGGCTGTTGTAGACAAGCTTGGTGGCTTCTTGAACCCATACCTTGAAAGTATATGTAAATTTCTTGTTCTGCATCCTGATTTAGCATCAGGATCAGACACAAAGCTGAGAACAAAAGGTGAGACTGTTCGAAAGCTCATTGCGGAGAAAATACCTGTAAGTCTTCTTATCACACTTTGTGCTTAACCGTGGTTGTTTCTGGATAAGCCTCAGACGGTAACTCTTTATTTTCCAGGTTCGCCTTGCTTTGCCACCTTTGTTGAATCTGTACTCTGGTGCAGTCGTGGTGGGTGATTCCAGTTTGACCATTATATTTGAAATGCTTTCACACATGGTTGCGACAATGGATAGAACTTCTGTTGCTGGTTATTACAAAAGGATCTTCGATTTATGCTTGAGTGCTCTTGATCTTCGACGTCAACGCCCTCTCTCAGTCGGGGATATCAGTGCGATCGAAAAAAGTGTAATCAATTCAATGATTTCGCTGACAATGAAGCTCACAGAAATGATGTTCAAGCCTCTTTTTATCCGTACTGTTGAATGGGCGGAGTCGGAAGTTGAGGAAAGTGAATATAGAGGCAGAAATCTGGACAGGGCGATATCATTCTATGGATTGGTAAATAAGCTTGCTGAAAATCATAGGTAAGTAATAAATAAGTGTTCCATAGTATTTTTTTCCTGTCGAAAATTAACTTAAGATGGTAGCTGTGAATTTTACATAATTATAGTTATTTCTTTAAGAATGGGAGTCCTTGTTCCTCAAGAATGTTTGTCTTGCTAACTAGTTAAGATAGATAGGGATTGCAGGGGTTGGTAAATCGGATAGTCCACCTGCTTGAAACATTTATCATAATTTATTATTGGGTTTGTTGGATAGAGGTTTGGAGTCCCAGCTTCAAAATCGTATAGGCACAGAGGAGGGGAGCCAAACTACTGCTCTTGTCTATATAATAGCTGGTGGATAGGCACCTTTTATCTACTATTATTTTTTAAGTAATTTTGAATGAGGTTTTTATCTTCTAAGCTTTTCTAGAAGATTGTTAATCTTGCAGTGAAATTCTATGTAACTGTTTCTCACAGTTGATTATATTCCTTTAGAATTTGATTTTGACTTCTGCAAGATTGCAGTTAAAGGGGTATTACAAGGTATTTGGTGTTTTGAAATTTTAAAGGAACCAAGTATGACTTTGTTTTTAAGTACACAAGTGTTTAGTGAAATCTAATGCAAACGGTTGTTTAAGTAATTCAACTTTATGCTTTTTACAGTTCATTACTCAGATATGATTTTCATGCACAGGTCCCTGTTTGTCCCTTACTTTAAGTACTTGCTGGAGAGTAGTGTGCGCCATCTTAATGATGCTGAGGAAGTGCCTTCTTTGAGTTTAAAGCAAAAAAAGAAGAAAGCCAAAATTTCCGAAACTGGCGTTAAGGTGAAAGAGGCAAACAGTGGGCTATCACTAGAGAAGTGGCAGATAAGGGCACTAGTCTTGTCAGCCCTGCACAAGTGTTTTCTTTATGATACTGGGTCTTTGAAGTTGCTCGACTCCTCAACTTTTCAGGTTTGTCTACTTTTTATCCCATGAAGTATTGTATAGACATATATAGTACCTTCCTTTGTTTCTGTCTTTAAGATCATGATGCCAGCTTGAGAAATAGTTGTGTTTCCCTTTCCAATGAGCATCTTGGTGTCTTCTACATCTTAGTGGGTTGTCACTATTGTCTACTGAGGATATGCTTCTGTTCCCTACAGGTTCTGCTGAAACCTATTGTATCTCAGCTTGGAGCTGAACCACCACATTTAGTGGAAGATCACCCAGATGTACCGTCGGTGAAAGAAGTTGATGACTTAATAGTTATTTGCACTGGTCAAATGGCTGTTACTGCTGGATCTGACCTTCTATGGAAACCTTTGAATCATGAGGTCAGACTTTGGAAAATATGTTGTCCTTTGCTCTCTTTCTATATAGATGCAATTTGCGCCTTTTAAGGCTTGATTACTTACTGATTTGGACCAATTGCAGTATGTTTCTTTTTAACATCTCGGCCTATGTAAGTTTTTGTTTTCATACGTAAGTTGTTTTAAGTTTTTAGGTACTAGAGAGAATCCTGACCTTTTTGTCAGGGGGAGATCTTGTAGGCTTCTGTGTTTCATTTACCTGAACGTCAATTCCTCCAGCAAGGGCAGTTCATAAGTGCTTCCTTAGATGGCTACAATTTTATCTAAGTACTTGCTTGTCAAAGAAATTGCCTTCTCTGAAAGGCACTGTGCTCCATTATGCTTTGTATATCTGCACATTTAAAAATTACGGTCTATGTGGAGTGAATGCAATGAAGTAATATAGATGTTCATCTCTCTTCTGCACATCTGCAGTGGCTTATGCTCATGGGTTTGGTGTTTTCCAAAATATTTTTTCCAGGTACTGATGCAAACCAGAAATGAGAAGGTCCGATCTCGTATTTTGGGCCTGAGAATTGTGAAGCATCTTCTTGAGAACCTGAAAGAGGAATATCTTATATTTCTACCAGAAACAATACCTTTTCTCGGGGAGTTGCTTGAAGATGTGGAGCCAACAGTTAAATCGCTTGCGCAAGAGATTCTGAAGGAGATGGAGTCTCTGAGTGGCGAAAGCCTTCGGCAATATCTATGATTGAGGACGACACATTTAAGAGCTAATGCATGTTCTTTGAGTCAACGATTCAAATAGATTGTAATGGATTAGGTTGTTCATATTAGGTTTAATACTTGAGCCCCTGCAATTTTGAAGGTCAGCAGGGCTAAAGAGTCCAGTGATGTTGGGCGGTTCCCCTGTCTACATGGCTGTTGTAATTTGAAAAGATGGCAAGGGAAAGTTCGTACATGATGTAGTGTTCCATGTTCCCTATTTCATCTGCATACTACATGCGTGTGGGGCCACTATTACATCCAACTTTGGGTTTCTAGCGGAATCTGTATTTCTCTGATTCTTGTCCGGATCGGAGTTCACATGAACCGGTCAATCATGAAGATCTCGATTGTGTGAGGAGTTTTACGTGAATTTTACATGGATCTGGCAATTAACGGTTGTAGAATCGTCTGTTAATGAACTCGCGTACTCAGAATGCAAAGTTAAACTTAAACCGGAAATGTCGACAGTATCAAAATGACGAAATAAGGAAAGGCCACGTGCGTATCGTGGAATTAATCATTGAGAGAAAATCCTAAACCGTTTGAGGAGGTACATTAGGACAACAAGAACTTATAAATCTGACAACGGCTAATGGGCTCCGGTGTTATTGATCTACCTGACCTACCTTTAGCTGTCCAGTCTCGACCCTATCGATTGAGCTATTATATCTTATTGGATTTAGACAAGTTAACGTCTGGCTTGAATTGTTGGACTGTCCAGGTATGCCTTTCATAAAATATAGTAAAATGATCCAGATAAGACTGGGCTCATTAAAACAAAGGTGGCTCGCAACCACCTCCGAGAGAGAGAGAGAGAGAGAGAGAGAGCAGTATTAGTGAAAATAAAATGGATTAGATACTGAATATCCTGTATCTGTCATTACAACATTGGAGTATAGTATAACCTACGGCAACTCTTCCACCGCGAGAGCACGACAGAATTAACTGAAAATAGTCATCAATCCAGAACTCTTGCACAGACTATAATGTTATAGCTCAAAATGAACCTCTGAAATATCCAGCGATGAACATCCACCCACAACATCAGACCGTGTTCATCACCCACGTCAGAACGAGGAACGGTGATATCAACAATCTCTGTTTGCCGAATTTCCTGGCCAAAATAAATTCGGGTGTGCCTTAATTGTCGAATTTCTGAAATGTTCATCAGTACCCTAGCGTCATGGTGATACCTATTTAAAAACTGTTCCCATGTCAATGTCTTCTAACTCATCACTGCTACTCAAAAGGGGAATCATCCGCATGCTCGATTCGGGAAAAAGAAATCTCAACAGCATTGAATCCAGCTCCAAATCGGATGTCACGTCAACATTTTGTGATTAGTGCGATTGGCTTCTTTCAAACAATCACTTCCTTACGTCCCGATTTCTTCAAGCTTCCTCAGGACTTGCCTTGTATTTGGCCTTAAAGAAGGAGACGGAGAACAACATGCCATAGCTAGCTGAAAAAAATTCAGAATGTGTTCCTCTGCAACTGCGCTAATTTCACCACAGCTGTCCGCAAGGAGGATGTCTGGATGGTATAGTTCTGAGATCCTACGATCAAGGATTGCCCTTCTAACATAATTTGGCAGATGTGATTCTTCATCAGGGGATGCTTTCTCATTCATCGGGTTTTTCCCTGTAATGAGTTCAAGAAAAATGACCCCAAGACTGTATATATCAGTTTCTTCGCTAACATCTCTCATTTTGATCAGCTCAGGAGCTTTGTATCCCTCTGCTGCTGCAATTTCGAGCATTTGTTGACCAGTTTCTGGAATAAGGAGTATATGCAGGCCATAATCGGAGATGTATGGTCGGTTGTTTCGATCTAAAAGTATGTTCTTGGACTTCAGATTTCCATGGATCATGGGTCTTTGCAAACCTGTGTGAAGATGATCCAGTCCTCTGGCTAAGCCAACAGAAATTTCATATATGACTGCCCAATTGCGACACCCACCATTCGTATCTGCCATATCAACACAATTTGTCTCAACTTAATATGGAATAAAAAGCTAAACAACATGGAGACAACAAAATGTAAGCACTCAGATTGTCAAGATTCAACTTTAAGAAAGCTAAAACTTCGGATTGTCTCTCTATACTCGGAACATTCCATTAAAATTAAGAGTGTAAGAAAAGGCAAACAAATTTGATCAACTACGAAATGGGAAACGAGAGCGGTCATAGCTTCTCTTCAGAACGCAAAGAGAAGCTGCTACTCAACTGAATAATTCATCCAACTGAATAATTTGGAATTGGATTTTCTCGACAGATGGGACAGGACGTGCAGAAGCAATTCCCTTTGAAGGAAGGCAATAATGCATCACACGAGAAAAGCAATGCCTGCATTGTCGCTACTCGACACGGACAAACAACGCCGGATGAATCATCCAGACACGGCTAACCTATGCAAGACATATCTACAGCGATGGATCAATGGACACTTTTTCCGGGACCACTACACATGAAAAATTTTAACTTTGCCATTATTTAACTGAATTCCATTTTCTTCTTGATTAAACACTCGATCTCAAGAAGTCTCCATGAAGAAAGCCGAAGCAACCTTTCAGTATGGTCACCCAGAAACTCGAGGGAATGCAGGTCACGGAGAGGGAGAGAGAGAGAGAGAGAAAAGAGAGGAATGCATGAAAAGTTTTAAATTTGCTCCTACTTTTCCTGCATTTTTCTCAGCAACCAAAAGCAAGCGAGAGAAAGAGGAAACCGAAAAGTCAAGAGTGAAACTGAAGTTGAATTACCTCGAATGAAATCTGCTAAGTTCCCGCGCCCGTAGAAAGGATAAACGAGCAGCTTCTCGCCTCTGGGACCTCCGTAAAACCCCAAGAGGGGCACCAAATTAGGGCTCCTCACCCTCCCCAAACACCGAACCGCGGCGCCGAACTCATCCTTCCTCGCGGCACAGACCGGCCTCAGGAACCTCAGCAGCTTCACCGATCCGCTCCTCTGCAGCATCGCCTTGTACAGCGTGCCGTAGCCCGACTTCCCGATCACCTCGCCGGGCGCTTCCAAGATGTCGCATATCGTCAGGTCCTCGCCTCCTTGGAACGCGACCAGGTCTTCCGACGGGCAGGGCGGCTCGCGACCCCCCTCGCCTTCGAGTTTGCGATCCGGGGCCTCGACGTCGGCGGCGGTTCTGCGTCTGGACGATGCTCTGTGACAAATGTAGACGGAGAGCGAGAGGATGATGAGGAGAGCGGCGGCGGTCAGCGCGAGAATGAGGGTGAGGGAGTGGTTGGATGTCATTTCGTGGGTGGGCAATGTGGATGGAGAAAACTATCACTGTGCAGCAAAAGTCAAAAGCTTTTCAGTCGAGGCTTCCTGGTCTTGGTGCGGGAATTGCGGGTTTAGGAGAGGACTGAAAAATTTCTTTGGATCTGCTGAGAAAACAGGAACCCGGGAATGGTGAGAGAGAGAGAGAAAGAGAGAGAGACAGAGAGAGAATCTAGAGATGCGTGGAGACAAAAAGATGAAGGTGAAAAAGAACTTTGTGTGGGGCTGTGGAACCCAAGATTCTGGAAATCGCAGCTGCTTCTGCTTCCATTCTCAGACAAGACATGTACAACCCAAAAAAGGACATCAACCCACTAGCCAGAGAAACAACAAGAAGAAAACCCAGAAATGCATTATTTGCACAGCGAGAGAGAGACACACACACGTCTGCTTTCTTCTTCTTCTTCTATGGGTACGACAGATCTCCAGCTTGCTCTGTTTAATTCACACGCTTTCTTTCCCTGCTCTGCCTCTGCTTCCTCGACCAATAATAACTACTCTCTCATCGGTCATAACTCATAACCCTCCTCCCCCAAGAATGGAAATGGAATCTCGTGGTGAAGCAGAGAAAGCTCGGACCCCTTTTTATTTACATTGACATGCCCGTCGAGTGCTTAGCAAACACCCTCACGCTCTGTTCTACCCCCAAACCCTGTCTGATAACAATCGGTCAACTTAATTTTAAGAATTTCTCTTTCACGGCCGCCATGCGGTGGTTCTGATCATGATATTCCACCGAGTACTCCGCACCTTAAATAACTTAACCTCCTTAATATCCTTCGTTAGAAAAAAGAAAGTATAACAACACAAATGATTTTATCTACAAATTTTTAATTGTTTAACGTAATTTATGAACTTTAATTTAACATACCGTTTGATATTTGAATTTTTAATTTGTTTAATGTAATCTATAATTCAATATAGTTCTTCAACTATATAGAAATATCATATATTGGTTTTTTTTTTTGTTAATTCAAATTTATGGATTAAATTGAATTTGTATTAAAAATCAAAGATAATATTAAATAAATGAAAATTTAGAAATTTCATTGATCGAAGTAAAAATGGGCTCAAGATTATTTTCTCAAAATCTAGAGAGAGAGAGAGAGAGAGACGGCTGTCAGTGATTTTTCCCTATTCACAAAGCTTTTGTTCAGGGCAAATGTAGATATGTTCATCAGATGGAGGGGGAAAAGAAAGTGGGCCACAACTTTATGATCGCCGACGTGGAGGCCCACAAGCTGGATCGCGCTGGACTGGAAAAAGGCCCGATTACAGCAGTCCCCATGATTGCTTCTCCGGGGGGGCCCACCAACAGCTCCCTTATTTGCGCCGCAAATTTTCTCTGGGATTGCATTGGAAATAATCTCCTCCTCTAGGGTACTACGGTCTAGACTTCGCCTGCAAATCGAATCCCGAGAAATCCCAAAAAAGAGAACTATCCACATGAACCTTAGCATATCGGCCATGTCCAGTGGCCGGAAACAATCAAAGGGTCTAATTTTAGAGTCGCCGCTTTTGCCACTCCTTATTTCGCTTTGACACTCCCTTTTATAGTATACGGACTATATTATCTCTTATTTATTTTCATGTTGCACTTTAAAGAGTCAAAAGTGAGGCCTATTTGGGATTTTTTTATTTGTTTCTTCTTTTTCTTCCACTTTCATTTTTCATTTTGGTAGTTTTATTGATTAGGGACTCTTAGATCCAATGATGTCTGTGTTTCCCATGATAATTCATTGATGAGAGTATTAAGGTCTTTATCTTCATTAGTGGCTAGTTATAGATGCACAAGAGTTATACTTCTTATGTTTAGGTCTTTGCATATGTTGCCCATGGGCTCAAACACCTCGATCATTCTGTTCCAATTATTAGAAATCATCACAATAATTTAAGGATCAATGCAAAGAATTATATCTCGAGAAAGCTCGTGCTGGCATAGGGGTGATTTTACCGGACATGCCAAGGGTTTCTGAGGGCCGTTGGTGAGGTAGAGAAGAAGCTCATGAGGCTTTGTAAGACTGCCCAATTGTTGTTGTGCATGGAGGTGTATGAGGAGGAAGATAAAGAAGGTCGGTAATATGCTTCAACACAAGTGAGAACAAGAAAAAGGAAAGTGGAAAAAAAAAGAATAAACGAATTCAAAAAGAACCCCACATGAGTCCCACATTTGACTTTGTGGGGTACAACATTTAAAGGAGGAAAAAAATACGGTGTGATATGGTTAACACATTATAAAATAGAATGTTTTAACCAAATGAGATGTGGAAAAAGCATAAATCCTAATTTTAAGCTTCGTTCGTTTAGTAAAAATGATTGATTTGTAAAATATTTTTCTAAAAATAATTATTTGCATTGCTTGAAATAATTTAGCGATAAATTTTTTTTCATTAGTGAACGACGTTTAGTCATTTTTGTAAGAGATATAAATGACTATTTTCCGCAAAATAAACAACACCTCATGAATCTTCAAGTACGGTTTTAGACGTAAAAGTGTAAAATCTCAGTGTACCCATGATGTGAAAATGGCCGAATTAGGTGATTATTAAAGGTATAAGTGTATCGAAAGTTCTAAAATTTGTCCAAAAAATGCAATCAAATTCTGAAAATTTCAAAATGTGCAATCTAGTCTTATTTATCACAAAAATATAATTGAATTTGAAAACTTATTGATTTGGTATGATCAAAATTTTCAATTAACACCATCCAATTTGACAAATGAGAAATAGTAATAAATTTTTATTGCCTAAAACTCAAAAAGTTCTAGGAATTTGTTGCAATTTTTGAAAATTTTAAAATTTAATTGCACATTCACGATGATTTTTAAAACTTTCATCTCATTTTTGAAAAGAATGTTTTTCACATATATTTTTGGGAAAAGATCACATGCACTACATTCCAAAATTGCACGCGCACGTCTCGAACAAATACGACGCTGCCTCGATGTGGTCTCCTCCATATGAGCGCCGAGCATAAAAAGAGTGCGGATATCGACCATGAAAAAGTGCAGACTCTCTCTCTCTCCTTTTCGTGTCTTTCTTTATAGAAGATGCCGCGGTCCATGCTCTGAAGCTCGTGGTCTGAGCGAACGCATTCTCTCAACGCCTGTTGGACTAGATAAAGCCCGCGCACGGATCATCTTTTGTTGTGTGTGTCCGGCGGTACCGTGCACATGACATACCAACGAAGAACCCCAGACGAGCTTAGCCCGAATCAAAATCATGTTCAGAGAGAGTGGAAAAGAGGAACTCATCCGCCAGAAAATTTGAGCGGAAGTTACAAAAAAGTTTTATGAACTTTCATTTGGTATACATTCGCATTCTGAACATATGAACATAATCTGTAGTCAAGTTTGGTTGTGCTGTAAGGATATTTGACAGCAGCTGTACTGGTGCATTAGTCTTGTATTTGTTGTTTTAACAGAACTTCAGAACTCAGGATGCACATTGCTTGGCATAGGAAAGTGACTGCAATCTCCTTGTTGCATTTACAAGGTATAAGCCAATAGGCTAAAGCATATTGACATGAAGCATGTTCACATGCTTGTTAACAGTGGAATGCTTTCATTATCAGAAGAATATAAAGAGCAACCACATTTTCCAAGAAAGGGTGCTCTAGGGAATGTAATACATGGGATTTGGAAGCTTGAAGGAACGAATTGACATTGAAGAACCCAGTAGATCACTCCATTGGTCACCAGAGTTCCCGAGAATCCTGTATCCCTCCCTCACCATCTCATCCCTCTTCTCCGACTTGTACACCACTGCTAGTTTGCCGTGATCATCGGATGCTCTGCATCAATTTGGGCAAAATGATAATTCAGTATGGAGAACTTAGGTTCTAGGTTTCCAGATCAGAGTAATAAAAGCTTTCAATCTAGAGTTCGACGCTGGAATCAAAAGAAAAGGTAGCCAAGATGCATCATGGATACTTGCAAGAACGGTATCAAAGAAACAGACAATTTCTGGGACAGAAGTGGAACCCCGACAAATTATAGAAGAATTTCCTATGTTATCAAGGATCTACAATTAGACAACTACTCAACCACTGAATGAGATGAAGGTTGCTAGATTTCCTGAAGTATAAAGTAAGCTCATTCTCCATAAACCCATATCCACACAAGTAATAGTCCACACTTCGCACATTTCACAGAGCTGGATTATCAGCATAATAAACTTTCCACAAGTGAAACTAGAACAAATTGGGATTATCATTAGGCCCACTGCCAGTACAAAAGTTTTTCTACACAATCGTCATTGGATGGATAACACACATACTTACAAATAGTTGTGTAACTGAATTCATCCATGTGCAATCCATCCGGTGATAAACGTTTAAAAGAACTTCCTACACTACTGACCTTAACCCGTTTGTTGTTTGTTTTCACAACTAATGATAAAAAAGTCATTACCTGGATGCAGATCAACTGCCATAAGATGTGGAATCAAAAGTTTGTGGAGACCAATAAAAAATTAACAAGAACCAGATGCATGAGCCTACACATGTTTCTATTACTAAGATCTCCATATCAAGTTTTCAACAAGTCTAATCACACTACTAGAGAATAGCAAGCGGTTCAACAGCCAATATGTGCATGAATTCTCCTTCAAAAAGAAATAGTTTACACAACAATGATCTGACACACAACACATAATAAGCAGGCAGAAAATATGAGATATAAGGCATACAACTTCAGGAAAACCATATTTCCATGGATCTCTGCTCGATTTACTATTGCACGAAATACCTAAAAATATACTTTCGTAAATCCACACTGGGTAACTGCATTAAAGAAACTAACATAAATGAAACTAAAATAGTCAAAGTATTAATATGAGAGAAGAAGATATTACAAACCTCACTATGAGCTTGTCCCATTTCTGGAACCCTGCCTTGATCAGGTTTTCAATAGTGACACTTCTTTGCTTTTCACTACGCCCAGTGAGCAGGAAGACCTTGAAACCCAAGCCTAACACTAGCTCATAGAGCTTCAGGCTTGGCTGTATCCCCAGTGCCTCCGCCTTGTCAACCCACTTGTCAAACTTGACCGGATCAAACACCTCCAAGCTACAATTTCAAGTTCCCACTAACAATCCCAATCAGAAATTAATCACTTCTCAGCAGGAAATAAGATAACATATTCAAGGAAAGTACGCCAGATGCAAAAAAGACACTAGCTTTTCTATTTCTAAGTTTAGATCTCTATCTTTTTGCCGAGAAACTGCGTTGAACTCCGATTAGAAATAGAATGCAACTATTCCGCAAGAAAGGCACGAACTTTTTCGTTAAAAGCAGATGAATGTGATCATTATTCCGCATTAATTAATAGAAACAGGACAAAAGGGCAAAAACGAATTAAGAACAAAGACGGGAATGTTACCCGAAACCGTGCTCGGCGTAGTAAGGAAGATTGGAGAGCAGAGTCTCGTCAATGTCGAAAATCCACACATCCTTCCCGTCCCCACTCAATTCCACGCTGCCCGCATAGACTGCGGCCTCCTTCGACACCCTATCGAGATCGAAGCCGTACCCTTTGCCCATCATGTAGTCCCTCACGTAATCCGCACACTCCTGCGGGATCGTCTTCCACGGATTGACATTGTTGGCCTCGACAGCGAATCTCCAGCTGTCACACTGCAACCTGACCTGTTCTTCGTCGAGCTCCTTGGCGGCCGTGGGGTATTCGATGATCAACGGGCGGGGAAGCCCGTGAGAAGTGGGGGTCTCTTCGGAGAAAGAGAGAGAGAGGAGGGAAAGGAGGAGGAAGAGTCTCCAGGGAAGCATAATGGGGGACGGGAAATACAGAGGAATTCGTGAAAAAGACGTGATTTTGGACGAGGTATATGCGAAATGAGAAGCGGGTCTCCGCCTCGAAGATGTATACGAAGGAAGAAGGAAGATGGGTCGGAAGGAATGTCGGTTTCTTGATGTGGAAGCCCAAGAAAACAGCGAATAGCGAATGCCCTGTTTCGGGTTCAGAGGAGATTGATGACTTGAGTGTGGATTAAGGAAACTGTAGAGAGAGAGAGAGAGAGAGATGATTGAATTTGCAGTTTTTTGAATTGATTGTTTAAAGCTCATACGAAAGTTTCTGTTTTTTGGAGTTGGAGAAGGAGAGGGAAGACGGTGACGTGGAAACGATTCCTGTCCACCGGGGGCGAATTTCCGATGTGGCAACACGCCACTGGTTGCTTCTGATGATATGATGTGTCCAAAGAGAAGTTGATTTTGATGCTGCGATTATAAAATTATTGCCGACTTTTTTCTTTTAGTTATCTTAGAAATAAAAGACCACCGTCGAAACGAATGTCAAAACCATGTTGATGGAAACGCATATATAAATATTCCCCCGGGAGATGAGATGAAAGAACGCGGAATATGCCCACGCGTGCTGAGTTTTTGACGTTGAAACGACGCTTCTTTGGAATTGTTTTAGGAAACACGGTTGCTTTTATCCCACGTTTGAACGGTCGGGTTTCGGATTAGTCAAAAATGGATTGCGCAAGTCTAAACTGGCGGTGCCCGCGGCTTAGTGATCGGGAATTGGGGAGGTGGGTATGCTAGTATCATAAGTGTGTGGTTCAACTCTCATGAACAAGACAATGTTTTCAAGCCAAAGAACAAGAAAGATTGAAGCCAAAGTTATGTTAAATTGGCAATCTGAGAATGCTTTAGCCCAGAACAATGTTCTCAAGTCATTGGATAGTAAACTCATAAGCTCACAATTGTCCAAACTCGTTTACATCATGTGTAGACCATAAAGTTGATCAAATGGCTTTAGTCATAAATAAGTTGCTTGAGACATTGTAGAAGAAACACAATGGATGGTATTTAGCAAATTGCCTCCATAGCATCACTTGGAAAACCAAACTTAAGAAATGGAGATATTTGAGCTCCTCCAAGAAAAGTTTAAAGGATACCAAAAGTGTTAAAAGTTATAGATGACGCTCACTTTAGAGTTAAAAGTTTTCGCTGAATCATTATGTGACATTTGTTATTAAAACTTTAATGTGATTTGGAATTTATTTATAAAATTAGTTAACGTGGACAATACCACGTGGCTCAATGAAGTAAAACAACATCGCATCACCTCTGGCACTTAAAGTGATCACTTTGAACAAAATTTGACACTTAAAGACATTGAACTAATCACCTATAAACTTGTTGCCAATCCTTAACTTGACCAGCATTTGCAACAAAAATTACAACAAACCATTTTATCAACAAATATTATAGCAAACCAACATATCCAGCAAAAACTAAAGCAAACCAAGATTGAGAATACACAAACACGCAAGAGAAATTGTTATTCTCACAAGGAATGAATTTCAATCTTCATTTTCCAACAAAAATTGCAGCAAACTCACAACACAATTATACTTACAAATTACCCCAATACAAGTACATAATGCATTGATCTTCAACTATGGACGACTAAAAAATTTCTTCTCATTACTTACTTTACATTTGACAATAAAATAGGCTAAACAAGAGAACAAAAACACTATCAACACTCGATAACACTTTCTTTTAATTTTCATTCTTGAAATTTTCTTCTTCAAATGGTTGGATAAATATGTTAAAGCCTTCATTCCAACTTGCATTAGTTGACATCGTCCAACTTGTCCATTAATGTAGTTGGAGGGTGATGTTATCCTTCTAGTAGGCCTAGGATCACCTCTATTGTTCAACTTGAGAATTTCATAGTGACCCATCTCAAATATTTGCGTATTGAGCCTTCTTTATACTTGGCGTACCCATGAAATCTTCTTCCAAGATTCAATTGAGTCAAAGATGTTCTTCTTGGACTTGGTAACGCACAATAACAACAACCTTCACTTGCTTCTTTAGTTCGTTGAAATGAATTTTAGCTAATATTAAAACTCTCACTCTCTATTTGCAAGACCGAACGGTTAATGTTGGGGACAAATCGAATTAGGGTGTGAATATTGGTTGAATGGCTGGTTAGGACATCAAATTTGGGTTTCTCTTTTAATTTGGTGATTAAGGATTCTTTTTTGGGGGGAACCCAGTAGATGACGTTGTTTATGGTTTAGATGTTTGAACCATTCGGCAAGCCATGTCGGCTGAAGAAATTAATAAAAAAAAAAGGCCATGTCAAATTTTCAGCAAAATAGATTGGAGTTGGCACTTAAAAGATTGTTATTCTAAAAATTTGGCACTTAGATTAAAAAAAAACTTTTGACATTAAAACGAGAGCTGTACACAATTTTTAATACTTTTGATGTATTTTTGTCCCAAGAAAATAAGCTTGTTCCTCCAATAGAGGCTACATCTTTCCCACCATGGAGACAACCCAAGCCAGAAGTATCTCTTCCAAGGTTTCTTCAAGTTTTGCATCCATCCTTGCAGAGGCTCCAAAAACTGAGAGAAATGATATTGTCCCTCTTGGGAATCAGATCGGAGAAATGGAGAAACAGAAGAAGAGTAGAGAAGGGAGACAGACAAGGCATGGAGAACCTTATGAAGAAATCTCTCATTTATAGATTGTTTCAAACTCTCCATAATTCTTTTTGAGAGATCAATACCATCAAAAGCTATCGGTCATTGCTACACTTGGCTCCACTAAGAAACAGGTTGGCTCGTTTAGTTTTGAAACTAAAACATAATCAAACCTTGAATCAAGGGGTGCATGACAACTAGTAATTTTTATTCCATAAACAAATTTTCTATTCCGGACTTGTTTTGGAATAGAAATCGATTTGGTAAAATTATTCAATTTTTCTATTTTTCAAATAAATTTTTGTTCTAGAAATAGGCTTGGAATAGAAATTAGAAGTAAAAATTTTATACTTCTCTATTTCTGGAATAGAAATGAGAAATAAAAATTATTCTTATCGTGTCCTCCATTCGTTGTTGCCAACCACTGTTCGTCGGTCGTCGGTTGTTGCCGGTCGCCGGTTGTTGCCGATCGTCAGTTGCCATCGCTGACCGTTGGTCGCCGTTGTCGGCTACTGCCGTCAGTCGCTGATTGCAGTCGTTGGTTGCCGATTGTTGCCACCGCCGATCGCCGCCGATCGCCAGTTGGCGGCCACCACTGTCAGAAGCCAGCCGCCGCCATCAGACGTTGGTCGCTGCCACTAGTCACCGATCGCCCGTCCGTTGCCACCGATTGTTGGTCCACCGCCGTCCGTCGGTCCGCCATCGTCCGAAAGGAATAAATTTTTTGTCAGAAGCAAACGAAATCCTATTTTTGAGTAGAAATTTTATATCGTTATTAAACGGTTATTTTTGCTTAGAAACTCATCTAGAAATAAAAATAGAAAAATCTATTTCTCTTCCAGAAATCAATTTCTGGCCAGAATGGTTATCATTCACACCCTCAATTTCTTCCAATGACTCTATGTCCACTGAATTGGAAACACCTATTTCTATTAAATCTGCAAACATGATGGCATACCCTTTAGACATGGAATTTGATTCAGATCCATATGAGTCTGAAGTGGTTAATCTCCATGAACCAAACAATTTTGGTTCCTCTTTTTCAAAAACCTACTTTATTTCATATATGATTCCATACACTAAATGACTAAATAGACTACAAGAATTTCATATTTGACTAAATAGTAAAGCCCTTATTGTTGAAAGCCGTTGTGATATTCTTATTGCGCTTGTAAGTAGATTTATTGGTAGCCTTAAAGATTGGTGGAAAATCATCACTGAACAAGATCAGATGTAATTCCTACTCCTAATAGGTTTCCACCAAGTAGTCCAAGTTTTATACCAGTTTTCATGGGCAAATTGAAAGATCTCCTTAAGCTCTTAGATGTAGTTCCTACTCTAAATAGATTTCCACCAAGGATTTTGATAGGCACTTTCAAGAGTTGATCAAGCTTTTTCATGCTCTTAGAGCTTATTGGAATCTAAAACTAGTTTTCTTGTCCTCTAAACCAAAAGAGGTTGGCCAAGCAGTAGAACGATCTCTTAATAACAAGCTGAGATGAGTAGTTGAAGCTACCCTTGAAGAAATTCAAAAAGAAGTACATCTAGCTCTTGAAGACTTCTGTATTCACAAAAAGACATTTAGAGATTATTTTAGGCGTAAAAAAGGGCTTAGCAGAGCTTGTAGATCAGAATTGAAGATTAAATATTCCACAAAAGACCCTTGTAATGATACTTCTGCAGTGATTGGTGTAAGAAAATAAGACTTTTCAATAGGTTTTCCTGAGGACATTTCAAAAGAAAGCACAAGTGGAGATTGAAGCATTTCCAATAGAGTCACTCTAGAAAGAATTGCAAATCAGACAAATTTACATCTACAATTAAAAATAAAAAAAGGCCACTATGCAAAGAACTACCCAAAGCCAAAGGAAGAAGTGTCTATTTGATCCAGAAAATAGAAATGGAAATTGGAGTCTCACTCTAGGAGGATGACATTGAGTTGGCTTTCTCACTTTAAGATGAACCAACCAAGCATATTATTTACGCAATCCAAACTTATTTTCAGACAAGTGGTTCAGAAGAATTGTCTAAGGAATTTGAAGGAATTTTATCACTTTCTCTAACAAATCTTGAAAATCCAAAAATAGGCAAATGCCCAATATCTTTGTTCATACACCTCTAATATACCGTCATATTTTTCAATAGACATACCCTTCTAAGTACTCCAAACTTATTCCTATTATAGCACTTATGGATACTGAAGACAATGCTTCGATTCTTGATACTAAAATTTTCTTGAAAGAATATTAGGTACCTTATATGCGACATTTCAATTATGCTTCAAGAGATACTTTTGTTACAAGAATTTGAACCAAACCCACAAAACTCTAGTTTTTTCCTAAATGTTCAATTACCATAAAGATCCTTGGATTTAGTTCTTTAGACAAAGATATCGTAATTGGTTAGGACATTTTGACCCAACTTCCAAAGCTCAAGATACCACCGTATAGACTCAGGTTCAAAAAAAAGTTCAAAGAGCTTATTGATATTGGGAGATTCTTTGTCATTTGAATGGATAAACTAGATCCTACCATGTAAACCCTCCAAAGTGCTTGGAGAGACTGTCATTTGGAGTTTGTGCAAAAATGCCAAAACCCAATGAAGAATTTTTTGTTCATGTTCTCTTTGAGAAGAATGAAGATATCAATCCCATAAAAGTCAATCATTTAGAGATGAATCCTATCATCCCATCCTAGCTTAAAAGAATGTTCTAATTGCTCCAATAAGGATTAAGTGGGTCATCTAACTAAGAGCTTATTGATATTGGGAGATTCTTTGTCATTTGAATGGATAAACTAGATCCTACCATGTAAACCCTCCAAAGTGCTTGGAGAGACTGTCATTTGGAGTTTGTGCAAAAATGCCAAAACCCAATGAAGAATTTTTTGTTCGTGTTCTCTTTGAGAAGAATGAAGAGATCAATCCCATAAAAGTCAGTCATTTAGAGATGAATCCTATCATCCCATCCTAGCTTAAAAGAATGTTCTAATTGCTCCAATAAGGATTAAGTGGGTCATCTAACTAACAACAATCGTCTAAAGCATTTCAGCAATTAGATTTCAAAATAGAGGAAAAATGAGATTGGTTATCAATTACCAGCTTTTCAATTAGTTTCTTCCAGATGATAAGTTTCCTTTGCCTCACCGGAACTTGTTATTTTCCAATTTGTCATAAGCCAAGGTCTATCCAAAATTTGACCTTGAAGTTGAATTCTTGCAATTGGAAATTCATCCTGAACATAGGCCAAAAATAGGTTTTTGCATACCAAATCAAGACTTCTAGTGGACCGTACTTCCTTTCGATCTAAAGACAGCCCCATTGTTGTTCTAGAAAGCAATGTGCAAATCTTTCAGCTTATTATGGCCAACAACCGGATTTACATTGATGATATTCTCCTCTATAATCCATATGAAGAATCTTATTGCAATAGTCAAGAAATATGGAATTATGGTCTCTCAAAAGAAGATGATCATTGCCCAAAAAGAGATAAAATTTTTTGGAATGCACCTTAAGGATGTGACATATTATCCAGGTTCGCATATTATAAAAAAATTGTAGAAGTATCTTGATGAAAATCTCTTTAGTAAATAAGTCCAACAATTTCTGGGGATAGTAAACCATCTTAGAGATATTGTCCCCAAAATCATCAAGTTGCTAAGTTTTTTGCAGCAAATGTTGAAGAATGATGCTCCTTTGTGGGACTGGAATATATCATAGCTATTTCTGGTGTTGACCTATTGTTCTTCTTGAAGAAGTCGATGGAAAATGTAGAATATGTGGATAGAAAAGTGGAAGATCCATACAAGGAGAAATGCACTATCTTTTTACATTCAAAGATATGCTAGCAATCAGGTATGGCATCAAGAAATTTGAGTTTCATCTCATCCGACATCATTTTCTTATAGAAATGGATATGTCTTCATTTTCATAGATGTTGAAATTCAAACAGAGACAAATTTCTCATATATAGCTACTTTAATAGATCGAATAGTTTTCAAAATACTTCTTTGAAATCAAACACAAAGTAGGAAAGAAGAATATTCTTGCAGATTCCTGTTCAGACCCTAGGGATCCATGGCATTAATAAAAAAATGTAATGTCGTGAGGAGTTCAACAATTACTTTTCCACCAAGTACATTCCAAAGAAAAGAAATGAAGCTTGGATGGCCCAGCAAGACTTATCCACTAGAAATCCCAAAGTTAATCCAGTCCAATAGCCTCTTTAATAATCTTCAAAATCTTTTATGGGATTATCATTCAAGATTTTCAAAAAATATGAAGGCTTGAATATTCGACCTAGAGAACATCCAGAGTATCCATTCTTCCATCCTTTGTCCCTTTCACCAGATCCCCAAAGAACTCAAATGGTTTAATTAGTAACTATTCAACCTCTATCACTTAGCCATTAAGGGCGCGTTTGGTAACGATTCTATTCCCGAGAATTGATTATGAGTAAAAAAATGCGTTTGGTAACTGTCCAAATTTTTTGATTCTGGAATAGAATTGCATTTGATACCGTGTTCATTTATTTTATTCCAAATCAATTTCTTTTAATTTTTAAATATTTTTTAAATAATTTTTTTACTTTTTATTTTTTTTTCCTTTTATTTTTTTCCTTTTCTCCTATTCTTCTTCTTCTTCGTGTGGCCAGTCGCTAGTCCTTCATGTGGCCGGTCGTCGGACCGGCGATCGGCCAGACGAGGGTTGGCGATGCTCACCGGAGCGTTGCTAGCCCTCATCAGCCGAGTCTCGCCGGCAGCTAGGTGAGGCTTGGCCTCACTAGTGACTAGGCCGACTCGCCCGATCTAGAGTGGTCGAGCCTCAGTGGGGTTGGGCGAGGCTCGCCCAGCCTCGCCAGTGGCTAGGCTTGGCCTTGCCAGATCTAGCGAGGTTGAGCCTCGCCGGTGGTTGGGCTTGCCTCCGGTGAGCTCACCGGACCGACAGGCGGCGACCGGCGGCGAACGGTAGTAGGTGGTGGTGGACAGCAATCGCGGGATGATGGAAGGAAAGAAGGAGACTTTCACTATTTTGATTCTTTTTTTTGATTCTCAGACGAAAAATCACATTTTTTTTTATTCTCAATTCTCTTCTCAATCTGTTTCCGGGAACAAATTTGTTTTGGGGGACAAAATTTTTACCAAATGCGATTTTCATCCAAAACTGTTTTTGGGAACAAAAAATCAGAATTAGGCACTGTTTGACATGTTGCCAAACAGCCCCTAAGTTTCCAACTTTCAGAATGCCTTTTGTTGTTGGCAAAATCCTCTAGGGAAATGTTGAATATAAGCATTTTGGAGAACTACTTAAATGGTTTAAACCATTAATAGTGTGAAAATATATTTTCAAGTAATAGTCAAAGGCATGACCTATTCCCGAACTGCATCCGACCATTCTCTTCTATAGGCCATTAATATTTATCAGGCCTAACGGAGATATGGCCAAGACACCAGTAGAAGTTGGGATAACCATAGCCGAACCCTAAGCAGTCCAGAAAAACTTTTCAAGACCTTACCCTGTCAAATGGTATCATATCTTCGAGAATACCGAAAACTTCAAAGGGTCATGTGTCCAGATAATCGGGTTATTCCGACAAAGAATGGGCTAACTGATTCTTATAATGTTCATCGGGATCATTCTAGCGACTAACTTAGGACTAAACCTCTAATTCATCGGGCATTAGAAGAATATACCATGGAGAATAATTCAGAGTTTGCTCGAGAACTTGCATCATACTCACAGGAACCATGAAGAGGGCAATTATCTCAAGACCCTTATGATCGGTTACAGCTGGTGCTCAGCCTTGGTCTCAACAAAGATGCTCCATCATATCGTGAAACTAGCCCTAGCTAGCCAGGCCAACATGACAAACCACTAGCTCTGTTAATACTTAGAAAGCAAAAGTTATCAGACATCTTACCAAGATGTATCCTTGATCAGACTAACAGCAAGTTATGGCAGATCGAAAAGTGGAAAGACTTACTAGATTTTTTCAGAAGATAGAACAATGAAGATAGCTCATATAGTGACGAATGAAGCATTTTGAGTGTGTACTGTGAGCCATGTGAATGTTTTCGGCTATATGTGTGAATAATTTGTCCTTTGTACTATTGAGTGTGGTTAGTCATAGATCATTGTCGGCCATGAGTCTGTATTATTGGCTAGGTTCCCGAGACTACCAATTATTGTTCATTGTTCTTCATGCCTACATAAGGCATCGGCTTGTAACAAGGGAGGCAGGAGTTCGCCCCTCGGCAATAAACTTGTGAGTTGTTGTCTCATGAGTTTCCATACACTTTCTTCTCTTCCTTTCTACTTGGTATGATTTTCTAGAAGGATAAACAAATTCTGATTAGTCCTGATAATATACTCTACACTTGCCATGTTGTGGAACCATAAGAACTCTGCTATTGTCAAGTATTTCTATGATATAAATCAAAATTCAAACAAAAGTCTAATGACTAAAATGTAATCCCTATTAGAGGCCAAGAGGTTCAAATGTTTGGGATAACATACTTGTCATAGACTTTGTCTTCGTTTTCGCTAATTCATATAATAGGCCCCTTTTTATATAGGGATCGTGTAATAGTTGAATGGTGGTGACACTTTTGATATACACACCTATCCTTTATTGATATACTAGCAACAAGAGCACACGCATTGCCTACGAAGAGAAATAAATATAATTAAATTGATAAATAATAAATTAGTATTTAAATATTCTTATTAATCTTTTTAATATAATTCACATTCTTGAAAAATGATACAAGAGAAAATCATCGTGTACTCCATTTTTTTTTTTTTTGAATTCAGATTTGAAAGGTAAGAGACTGATTGATTACTTGTCAATCACCTTGGTTATAATAAATTATAATTGCACATCTACATTTATGTGTAGCCATAGGATATTTTATGCATCAATTCGGCAATAAATTTTTTATTGTATCGAAATTGAAGGAGTCACTGGATTTGCTTAATTAAGAATGTAGGTTATCGAACCAACCCAAAGAACATTATAAGTACGATGTAATAGGCAATTCTATGATAGTGATGAAACTTTCTATTCCGCATAACAAAAAAATTGACTTTCTTCGCAACGAAAATGAGAATTCTTTGGCAACCAAATTAATATTGATCACAAAAAGCATATCTCTTGCAATCAAATGTTAAATTTGGTCACAAGAGATAAGCTTCTCGTTTTAATTAATAATTTAGTCTCAATAAATTAATCTCTGGGGGCCGAACTTAGTATATTTCTTGTAGCTCGAGGTAAGCAAGTTTTAAGGGTGAGCGAGACCTTTGTCTATCTTGCAATCTATAGATTCCAAATTTTGGGAACTTGGCCTGCCCTTTAGGCCCTTAAAACCCCATTGAAACCTCGAACTTATAATGCACTGAACTTTCTAAATAAGAATAAGAAAACAAATTTGACCTCCAACACAAAAACACAAATCAATTACGTCCAAATTATGTAGGGTCTATTCTCCTTTTCTTGATTATCATTCAGTCGATAAAAATGTACATATGGACATATATATTATTTCCCCACAAAAAAATATACATTTTTATATTATTAATAGAGAAAATGATACATATGCTTAATTATGTTAATAACATTAAGTAGAGGTGTGTTTGGTAATCTCAGTAAGTGTCATATCTTAATTGAATTTATAATAAACTACTCTAATTTATTCTTGATTAAAGGGATTTCTCTAAATAAAACTCATAATCTGCCTTCGTTTCCTTAGTTATATAAACTTTAAAGTTAGTATGTATATAGTGAAGCAAACTTAGTTTAACTGAATAAACCATATCTTTTGAAAAAAATCATCCAAGAATACATGTAAGGAACTATATTTAACATAAGTGATTAATAAATAGACTAAATTATATAAGATATTTTATTCAAACTATTCTTAGCTAGATAAGTTAGCTCAATTGAATTAGATAAACTAAATATAATTTAGATATGTACATTATATCATTGAAGAGCATAGTCAAGAGACCATATTCTAGATTAACTATATCATGTTAGAATATATATATATTTTCTCTCTTGCAACTTTTAGAGTCCAAACTCAATCAGCAGTAGAATTTCGGAGATGGTAAAACACTAAATTTACTGGACGAATTCGAACCATGCAGCAAAACTTTGTTTTGTAAAATGCCACGTGACAATTGTAGAGGTAAAATGAAGTGTCATTGGTGAGCAAACAATTAGTTTAATATATTACCGGATAGTTGTAAGAAATTACTTTTTTTTTTTGGAGTAAAATGACATTGGTTACTTGTGGTTATGTAATCATTATACGTATAACCTGCTTATCCTCATATAGTCGATCTATGTATGTGGCTTTGCATTTAAACTCTTCGATCAATAATTCAATTGACCCATACATATGACATGGTTCTATTCAATTATAATGTGTTGAGCGTGGGAAAGATGCCACACAAAAGACAAAAAGCAGTGACAGGATAAGTTGGTGAAGACTAAAGGAATTGTTACTTTAGCGGCTCTCGTTGCTTAAAAATTGGAAGCTTAAGAGAAGCTTGTAGCTTTTCAAGCTTCTCTTACGTGTCTAGCTAGTTCATTGGAAGAGACAGTTAAACAAGCGATGTTAAGTTAAGACACATATGGTCAGCCAATGAATCATCTTCGACCATTCGGGATCAAGGAACTAACACAGCATCTATAAATGAAATAAGGAATAATAACCTCATAACAACATGTCAGGCAATAATTGGGGACGATCTACTCTACGTAAAAACATCAATTGACCCGCAAAGGGGACGGGAGCAGGTTGAATGAAACAAAAACACGAAATCTCTTACTCCAATCTCATCAGGCCGACTTGTCCTAAACCCACGAAATTGTCATGGAATAAGTAAACAAAGTGGAATTGGATACGGCGCAGATAAGGTAATTTTTGATGTTTGTGTCCTCTACGGTTCACGTTGATTTTATTGCGTCATTGCGTACGGTACTTTCCAACATCGGATAATATATTTATTAACCTTTATATGTACATGCTCGTTTCACTCCACACTAGCACCAACGCAAACTCACGCGCTCGCTGTCCCTCTCCCTCTCCCTTTCCCTCTCTCTCTCTCTCTCTCTCCCTCTCCTTGTAGTGCTTGTTGCGTTTATGGCTTTGATGGACGAGGCACAAAAGCAACACCATGTTCTAATGGTTGCATTCGCATCTCAAGGCCACATGAACCCCATGCTCAGGCTAGGCATGAAGCTATTCTCCAAGGGCATCATCGTCAAGCTCGCCACAACCGAAATAGCACGCCACCGCATGCTAAAATACTCCTCGGCCGCCGCAGATTCCGCCTCTGGGATCGAGCTTCTCTACTACTCGGACGGCCTCGGCATTGAATTCGACCGGAGGACCAACCTCGATCGTTACATGGAGTCCTTAGCCAAGTTTGGGCCCCCTAATCTCTCGAACCTGATCAAACAACGTTACGGGAATCCCGGAAGCGCCGACCTTTTGTGCATTGTTGCAAACCCTTTCGTCCCCTGGGTCGCTGATGTGGCGGCGGAGCACGGAGTTCCGTGTGCCTTGCTGTGGATTCAACCTTGTGCGCTCTATGCCATATACTATCGCTTTTATAACAAGCTCAACTCTTTCCAAATCCTGACGTGCCCGGACATGCGATTGGAATTACCAGGGTTGCCATCGTTAGGCATGCAAGATCTTCCATCTTTTGTGCTTCCGAACGACCCTTTCGGTAGCATTGAGAAGCTATTGTATGAGGCGTTTCAGGCCCTAAGCATGAACAAGTTCAAGTGGGTATTGGCGAATTCGTTCTATGAGCTTGAAAGAGATGTTATAGACTCCATGTCCGAGCTGTATGCGATACGACCAGTTGGTCCACTGGTTCCACCATTGTTGCTTGGTCAAGACCGAGAAGATGATGTTGGTATTGGGATGTGCAGATTCGACGAGAGGTGCATCGAGGGGTTGGATCGACAAAGACACTCCTCGGTGATTTACGTGTCGTTTGGTAGCATCCTTGTCCTTCCAGCTGAGCTGATGGAGAATATAGCAACAGGTTTGAGAATCTCAGTTGCCTGTATGAAAAAGTTAATCCAATAAAAACATATAAAAAATTATTGCATAAACTCATTGAATAATATTAATTAATTAAAGACCCACTTATACGATTAGCATGTCAAGTGACATGGCAAACTCTTATTGAGCGTTGAATATGATCAACTTATTTAATTATTCAACTGCAATGTTTCTGTAGATTTTAGACAAATCTAGAGCATTAGTTTAGCTAATTAAACGAGACTAGTCCTGACAATCATGCTCTAAGATGCAATTGGTAAATAGCTTCCCTCAACAAAGATGATTAATCAAACTTCATTAGAATCTGTATTGGTTCTACAATTGATGGAGACAGAGTTTTCCGAAAGCGTGGTTAATATATCGTTTGACATATGCTAATGGTTTTTTGCTCAATTTCTGTCCTAAAAAACTTAGATATAAGTGGAAGTCATGAGGGTACCATGCTAGTTTCCTTCCGAGCAGCCGGTTAATTATGATCATGTCCTTGAATACATGTGGAATAAATTAATTACAGATGATACCGTCGAATCTTGACATATTTTATACAGCCATCAACACGGTACAAGTGGGAAACAAAGAATATACCGATCTCGGATCTATCAACCGAACAACAATCCAGTAAATCATTATGTGTGCATGCCTATGTAAGAATTAATGCGGTTTCTTAAGATATTTCCTATCCACAGGTTTAAAAAACGCCAAACATCCATTTCTATGGGTCGTGAAGCCTCTGGAATGGTCTTCAAAAGATGGGGAAGGACAACTTCCACAAGGTTTTCTAGACGAAACGAAAGAGCAAGGTCTGGTAGTGCCATGGTGTCCACAACCAAGGGTCTTATCTCATTCGGCCATCGCTTGCTTTGTCACTCATTGTGGATGGAACTCGATCCTCGAAACTGTATGTTCGGGTGTGCCATTGATAGCCTATCCACAGTGGACTGACCAGCCGACGAATGCGAAGCTTATAGAGGATGTGTTCAGGATAGGGGTCAGGCTAAGATCAGATCGAAAACTGGGTAAATGTATTGAAGACATCCTCGCTAGCCCTCAGTCTGAAGAGTTCAGGAACAACGCAGCAGCGTTAAAAGAGGTTGCTCGAAAAGTGTTGGGCCATGGTGGCTCGTCGGACCGGAATGCACAGTTGTTTGTGGATGAGCTGATTCAAAATGCTTCAGTGTGATTATTTAATCACGCTGATCTTGGAACTATGGCACGTTTATGGTCCGCTTATGGTTAGCTTTTGTGAATTTGTGATGGACAAAATTGCAATCAAGATCATATTTTCTCGAGAAATTTCCTTTGTCTTTTCGCTGTGAGTTCAATAATATCTATCCAAGTAATTAATCATGACCTGTGCAAGTCCCTGTAATTCATCAAAAGTTGTGTCATGGCCTGCCATTTTGACCACACACTAAATAGAGATGCAATGGGCAACCGGAAGAGACAAAATAAGAGACATTCAACAAATATGGAATTGTTGAGCACAGGCTGTTGCATCCCCCAAGGACCCTCTCTCTCCCTCTCTCTCCTCTACAACGTCGTCCATTAGCACCTCGCCTTCTCGCAACTCAAGCTCTTGAGCACAGACTCTCGCTTGCCGTCCCTCCTACCCACATCCCCAACCTCAACAGCTGCCCTCTCCTTGTGCCCAACCTCTTCTCCTTTGATACCTCGCCGTGCACGGTGTTACCTCGATCCTCCATCACTCAGTCTCGATTAGAGGAAGAAATTATTGGATAGCGTTCGTTTTTTCCATTAATTTTTTTTTTAAGTTCTTGTTGAGCTATTCAAGCCAATGGAAAATATGTAAATTTTGAGATCATACAAGTCTCTTAGAATAAAATTTTGAGTTGGAAGATCAAGAAACAAATGAAGCTGTGTTTTTATTTTTCTTTTTGAGCCCATTGGTGCGACTGAAATAAAAAAGGTGAGGGGAGTTTATTTTTTCTTGGTCATTAAGAATAGTTTCATTTGGCACTCTGAAGTTGTAACTGACTTGAGATTTCTATTTCATATTTTCTGTTCTTCATTCATTTATTTTTTTACTTTCTATTGAGAGGGAGAAAGAGAGTAGCAGGAGCATAGCAAAACAGTGCGGTGGAGTAACAAGACAAGTTAGATGTGGGGGTCTTAAGTACCCAATATCTTTTTCACCGAAGGGAATCCTTGTTGACGCCCATTAGACTGGACAAGCAAGTCATCCTACGTCCTTGACAAAATACTTGGTGCAGGTTGCACCATTACTTTTCCAAATAGCGACGGTGCCATCAGCTTATTGTCATCCTATGAATATATTCTAAAGGTCGTTCGAGTTGTAGATTGCCTCCTTTTTTTTTTTTTTTTTTTTTTTTTTTTTTTACACCATAGAGCAACCCGCGCTAAAGCAAGGACATTCCATAAATGCGATGTGGTCCCTCATTTTCTTGAATGGGACCTTCGATTGTCCCTCCAGCAGTTTTGGGTTGATCATGACTTTGAACGCTACACGAAAGGCCACAGAGCATCCAGAATTCAAGAAAATTGTCCAAAACAATTGTGAATGAAGTGGAATGGATTTTTTATTTTTCTTATTTTTTTGTTAATTGATGGCTCACGGCCCTTGCATAGTAGATAGCGAGGGTCACTAGGCAACAGGCATTGGCTAGGGCCACCAGCCTTTAATAGTTAAAAAAAGAAAATAAAAAATTAATAAAAATTGCAGAAAAGTAAACAAGTTGAAAAAAAAAATTACAAAACTTTTTCACGTCATTATCGATTGTGTCATATAAGATTGTCGACATTCACGTAAGCAATTTCTAACCAAATTTGGTTGGAATTACTACATTAGTGATTTGTTAAAAGGTTAAGAACTAAATTGACACACATGATAGATTCATTATTGAATTGGTTGTGTACAATAAATTTACGATTTTTTGGATAATTATCTTTAAGGAACTTAACTATGCCAATACAACACAACGGTTACAATGGATGTACAACTGGCAAGGGCCAAGGCGTCCTTGCTTGGCCCAGATCTAGGTGAGGCAGTGCAACTCTCTTTGGCCTAGGCAAGGGGATAGTGGTGCTTGCCCAAGCCCTCGCAAACTACTCTCGCAATGCCCTCGCCTAGGGATGACAAAGGTGTCTAGTCCTCGACTATGGCTGATGAGGGTCTACTAATGACCCTTGTTGACCCTTGGGCCAAAAAGAAAAGAAAAATCAAAAGGACTATTAAAAATTTCAAAAAATTATTATTACTATTATTATTATTTTTTTGGTTGAAATTTTCAAAAAACATCAATATTAGTGCCAACCATGTCATGTAAGACCATTAGCAAATAACCACTTCAATAACTTTTAGTCAAAATTGACTAGATGATTCAATTAACAAAACATGAAAAAAAAATTATAACTAAATTGGTAACATCGAAAAGTTAATGGACTGATTTGGTGTAATTATAATTGGTTTAAGACTTTTTTTTTTTGGTAATTTTCCTAATCCAAAAAATGCATCATATGAACGGCCTGAAGATTTTTTTTTTCAGGAGTCGAACAATTTGAAGCCACTCGTTCCCATGACTCGTGAGTCTCCACTTTCGGTTGCCGTGTTGGCTGGCCTGCAGATAAAAATATCCCGTAACCGGTGGAGGAAAACTCATATTTAGCTTCTTAGAAGTTCATCTCCCGCAATCAATGACATGCATATAGTGGTTGCCACGGTATGTAGCTCATGAACTAGGACATGGGTTCGACAATAAAAAAAGAAAAAGAAAAAGAACTACGACATGGAAGCATGCCAGCAGGCACGCCGCCCCGCTGGTAAAGGGATCGGGGGGTCGGGTCGGAGAGTACTAGATCAGAGATTCGATTTCCCTGAGCACCGCACACACATGTACATAGAAGAGAGGAGTGAGACAAGCATATGATGTCTTGGTATCCAAAAGCCACGCCAATGTCATAAATGGGAAAATATAACCAGAGTATCTGCAAGTAAGAATATGTACAATGCTAATGACATGCCGCTGAAGAACTCTAATTCTCTTCTTGTCTTATGGAAGCAACAGAGACTTTGGCTGCACGTGGTTCTACTCCTAATGCCCTACCTGTCTAATAACATGAGGCCAAACCTTTATATCCAGGAAAAACAAAATTCTCAAATCATACATTACGGCATCTACTTTCATCTCCCGACTCTCTAGACTTCCACTCCATTATAGCAGATAGGAGAGTGTAGTTCGGTATCAGATTCTTATGCGGCAGAGGCAAGTTAGTCATTGGGGATTTGTCATTCTCTTCGAGCCATTTCTCAATTGCTGTGCGGTCGTAAGTGTATCCGTCTGCAGCAACATATGGGTCGGCCATGACATCCTGCGTAAGGACACAGCAATTTCAGACTGATGGTTTCTCTCGGATGTGGTGAAAATACAAAAGACGTGTCTTGCTTTTTAACTGTCGTGCTTTGAACACCTTCTCATCACTCTGTCATCTTTCTCCTTTCACTCTCTTCCTTTTTTGCCTTAAGAATAGTAAGATATACTCAACCATTATGGTAATGTAAAACAATAACACCCTCTAACTTCCTATACGTACACTAAATTCTCAAAATCGACAACTTCTTAAACTCCTCTAGTTGATGTTCTCAGTGAGTGTAATGCAATTATGATGCCTAAGGCCAATGTGAACATCTTAGCACAATGAAAAGAAAAATAGGATTGGGGTGGGGTGGGGGATGCTTGAAGAGGTCATTTTATCTTCCGCATGCTTATTGCCTTCAATGAATAGACTAAGAAAATAAGAGCTGACCTTAAGAATTGGGCAGATGAAATGACTTGGAGGCGAAATTTTGACATTGGAAGCAGCATCTCTGGCCTTGTCAGCAATATCTTTCAGTTTCTCCAGTTTAGGAAGAACTTCATCTTTCAAGTCAGGTCTGTCTCTTCTCCGAAGTTCAGCACAGGTGAGACCCAGCATGGCCAATTCTCTTGTCTCTTCAAGTGGCCAACCGCCAGCCTCTTCATCCAAAATCTCTACTAAAGATCCTTCCTCTATTGCTCTTTCCACGGTATGAGTCAATGCTACTACAGGCTTTGCAGTCAACAACTGCAATATCACCATCCCAAAAGCATAAACATCGGATTTGGGAGAATTCTGCCCAGTCCTTTGGTACTCTGGATCCATATAACAAAGTGTCCCCACAGGACCTGTACCGTTGTCCTTGGTGGATATAGTGGGGTCATCATTGAGCATGGTCGAGATACCAACATCTCCAATCTTGCTCACATAGTTATGGTCAAGCAATATATTTGCTGGCTTCAGATCACGATGAATTATTGGCTTTGGCTTTGCGTTGTGGAGAAATACCAGAGCAGATGCTACTTCCCATGCAATTCGGAATCTGGCAAACCACGGAATTGGTAGCGTGTCATTTCTGCGAAGAAGCCTCTCTTCTAGGTTACCATTCTCCAAGTACTCATAAATTAAGCAGCCATGATCTAGACATGCACCAATGAGGAGAAGCAAGTGTGGATGACGCACTTTGCTCAATATCTCTAGCTGCATTTGGAAAAAATGAAATTAACTATTAGCAATTTTGGTCTGGACATGGCAAGAAGAGGTTACGCTACACAATCATTGCCATTTGATGTAAAAAGCAAAAAATAATATCCTTACTGTGGAGAGAAGTACATTTAGAAGAGAAAAAAAGTTATTGAGTCCACTTTCTAAAAGATGGGAAAAACTAACTATCCCAAAGCATGGCAACAAAGAAGTGTTGTTTCAGACTATGCATCAACTTCGTACCTCCTGCTGAAATTGTTTTGATTTGTGACTCTCTTTCGAGTGAAGAACTTTGACTGCCACATCTGTGTGATGCATACTGCACTTGTAGACAGTTCCATAAGCTCCCATTCCTATCTTAAGACTTTCAGAGAATGATGATGTAGCAGAAACAATCTCTTCCCAGGAAAAAATCTGATATTGCAGCGCCTGGCCAGAAAGAGCATCCTCCAGTTTTTCCTTCTCTTTTGCATCATGCAAAGCCTTCATCTCCGCCTCTTTCCTTTGGGAAGCCTCTCTTTCAGCACAATCCTTCACATATGCAGCTTCTGTTTTTGCAGCACAATGCTTTTCCTGCTCCTGTCTAGCTAACTCTTCTGCTCTCTGTTCCTTGGATTTTATGTCTTTCAATTTCATGGCTTCCTCCAACTGTCTTTCCTTGAGATTGTTTAGCTAAATAAGGCAAGAAAGAATGTCACATTCAACTGTGTGACTGCAGCATAGTCAAAAGTGCAGGACAGGACTGGGCTTTTGTATGCACTTCGCTATTTATCTATTAAAATGGATGCTGGCAGATTTGGATTGCATTCAAGAAAGCAGCTGTAAATTTGTTTTGAATACAATGGACTAAACCAGATACATACCAGAGTCAATCAAAAATAATAATACCAGAATTAATCTTGCCTCGGCCCTTGCAATAGATTAAAAAAAAAGAAAGACCTTATAATGAAAGAATGAGATAGCTTGAAACTCAGTTAAAAGGAAGATGAGGGTACACCTTTCGCGAAGCATCCATTGTTTCACTTTGGGCCATCGCATACATTCCACGAGCATGTCTAAGTTCAATTCTCAGCTTTTCCAGCTCAAAGTTGAGATTATCCTAGAGTGCAAAGATGATTATATTCACAAATTAGAGATCCCTGGTTTGAGCCTTGCTTTTGGCTTGGAAAGAAGACAAAATATTATAGGGATATATCATTAAATAAGGTAGAGAATGTTCTGTTGCAGTAACTACAAAACCTAGGCATGATCCTTGATAGAAAGGGAAGGCCTTTTGAGCAAATTAACATGCAAAATCAACTTTAGGTAGCAACAGAGAAAAAAGAAGATAGAAGAACTACCCGACTTTCCGATGAAGGATAATCAGTGAGCATATCTGAGGTGGATGCTTGATCGGAGATCCAAGATTGTGCATCTGTTATCAAGCTTTGGACACTGGATGTTCGCCTCACAGTACTTTTGAACTCAAAACCGTTATCAGTTTCATCACCTTCTTCAATTTGCAGAGATTGGCATCTAGAATGGTTAGCTTGAGTAGAGAACTTTTCTGTGCACAGAGCTTTAAAATGTTGCATGGGTAAGGAAGGAGAGTGGAGATGAGAGTGTGAAGTAACCGAGCTGGTGTCTGCATCACAAAAAAAAGACTGATGTCAACATAAAAAAAATGCAGGAAGATAGATAATGTATATTGGTGAATGAGCACTCCATTCATTACGAATAATTGTTCTTGAGCAGAGCTCTCACCCCAACTAAATGGGGCAAGTGAAGGTGTTTAAGGTCACACCAGAGGCAATTGAGGAATTTTCATTTATTTGCCAACAGAAAATGTTTTAACCCACTTTATCAAGTCTTGCAACTACTTTATCTGGAGAAAGAAGAATAAGGGAAAAAAGAAAAGGCTGTCTACATTGGTACAATTAAGCAAAATTCATCAAATGTGGTAGCCTATCAGTGCAATCCTTGACCTTTCTCTAGTTGCATTTCATACTTCATAAAATCATCATTGGAGAGATGTTACTGTATTTCCCTTAAAAGTTTACCTCCTCGTGAGCTGGAGGTATAAGATGTAGAACTCTTGGCAGAGCAACTTGTGTCACTGCTATCATCCTTAATGCTTGCGCTGGACTCCAAGTCTGATGGGCGGATTGAAGATAATTTGCCTTTTGAAACAGCAAATACTGTGCAGAAACTTGGGGTGCAAGCCGAAATTCTTGAAGACAGATTATGTTTCTTTGGTTTCCTGCAAATATAACTTTGTCTTTTCAGTTTATCTTTTCCAGTCTATGTAACTATGCAATTAGGTTGACTGTGTCAGAGGCAATCAGCATGGCATGGAACAGATCAGCTAATAATCCACAGAACTTAAGCTTCGAAAATTTATAAGCAAAAGGTTCAATTAAGGTACTTATCCAACAAATCTGACAAAATGAAATAACTCCTAATTTTCATCTATGACCAAACCACTTTGAATTCACGACTTTATAAATCTTCTTTTTTGCTAACAACTACTTCATAAATCTCAGAGAAACTAGAGATGTGACATTTGAAATCAAAGCATAATATTAGGTCGTTGTCCAAGTATTTCAAAAATGACAAGAAGGACTACTATTATATTATCTGATCGATTAACAACTTATCAAACAGGGAGTACCTTGTGAATATTCCACGAGAAGCAGCTCCAATAACAAGCTTACTGATGGCAGACTTGTTAACCTCTTCTGCAATGGCATTCTCCACATCATCAGATTCAATCAGCATGACTTCAACTTGCACCTGTCATTGCAAAACCAAAGAAAATCAAATTCCTGTTCACTACATTCATGGAGTAGGAAATGCATAAGAAGCCAAAAATGCAAACCTTTCTCTGAGAACACATTTTCTTGTAAGGAAGGAGCATTTCAGTAGTCTGCCACTCCGTTTCCTTCTTATAAGCAGCCGCTACATCTTCTCGAACTTGTGAAAGAGGAATGGAGTTTCCCACTGCAATGGCAAAAAGAAAAGGTCGTATGTTACATTTTCTACCTATCCACGAGCCAGAAAATTCAAAAGGGACTGATATAACTTACTTGGTGTAGGCACGGTCGTAATCCTTGGACGGACATGTAGCAACTTGAACAGCACCTCTCCCTGTGGAACAAACTTGTCCAATGCCCACCTGACCACATACTTGCTGTTTCGCTTCCCATCAATGGCTATTGCTACGATCAAACGTGGTGGGGATGGCAGAACAAGCTGGCCTTGTGAATGAGTGATCTCATTCTCCGCCATTTCTCATAGACTCACTCTCTTCTGAATGGCAAAAATTCTGTGCGAAAATTAGAAATTAACACAAATCTCTCGCAGCCAGTGTAACAATGGCCAGTGGACATCAAGGTCTCTCTAAGTCAACTAACTCAGAATTCATTCACTTTTCATATTATTCTGTACGCACATGAAATATACCCTCAATATTCTTGGGAAAAGGTAATCATAGATTCATAGTGGCCCTCGGAATTGCTTCTGCTAGGGGACCAAAAAAGTCCACAGAGCCAATGAAAAAAGCATAAATAAAGAAAAAAGAAAAGTTGAGCTATAATTCAAGTCCCAACCTTGCGATTGGATGTTAGAATTTCCAGACAGAACTGAAAAAGATACCCAAAACACCATATGAGAGAGAGAGAGAGAGAGAGAGAGAGAGAGAGAGAGAGAGAGCAGAAGCAAAATTCAGAGAGCAAATTGGAATTTCACAAGCCACCCGAAAATGAAAGTAAACAATACAGCTACGCACACATTAGTTGCAGAGAAATCCCAAGAGCCAGATTTGACAAAGACGAAGACGTACCAGCACTCCCCCACTTCAAAGCTTCAAACTTTGCACGTCCTCGAAGACAGGAAGAAGAAACCCATCAAGATTTCCCTCCGAAACTTCCGAAAGATTTTAAACTTTCAGCGTCTCTGAGGTGAATTCGAAAAGATCAGAACCGAAAGGAGGCGATGCTGGGAAGAGGGAAATGAAGCGAGACAGGACGAACGGCCGCACGCAGTGATGTTGGTTTGGCACCGCACGAGGCGTGCCGTGAGGAACTTACTCGTAGCTGAATATCACAACTCGCATTTAATTCAACGACGATAAACCCGTTTGGGTCGTTGAACCGAATGCAACTTGTGCTTTGTTATATGGTTTGCTCACACGTTGTCAAGGGACCCCCGCCCTTCGCTCTGTTCGTTTCGCTTTCCTTGTTTCTTCCGAATTTTCCTGGTCTTTTTTTTCTCCGCGAGCTCGTCGCTTTCCTTCTCAGCAGACGCCACCGGCAACGAGTTCCTCAATCATACTCAGAGACGACAAATTCATGCGAACATCTGTATATAAACTCATCAAATCAACTATTCGTTGAATACCCGTCGCCCCACTTATAAGGACATTTTTAGTTTGCATTTATGGGTTAACTCAAGATGAATTACTGGCCAGATTACCCTGGTCTTTCACTCCACCGAGAAGATACCTTGTATCTGAAGCCGCAATAAATGAAATGGTCATTCAAAAATGATGTAGCATCCGCGGTGGGAACGAGAACCATGGTCAGTGCGTCGTGCGACACGAGCATTTGTCCGGATGCCGCCCCTTTCTTTATTGGAGGAAACCCACTTTAATGTTTGTTTGAGTAGGTCGAAGCTTTCTCTGATTCTTCTTACGCCCTTTCCATCTTTTCAGTCACTCGATCTTTTTTGTCGATGATTGGGATTAAAAAGGGGTTCTGTTCCCAAAGAGGTGTGGCGTAAAAATTGTTATTGACTTCCGGGGTCTCCCTCATGTGGACCTCCCTCATGTGGGCCTCGGCTCGGTACCTAACACGTGGGACTATGTGGAACAGAGCCTTGGTCAAACGTCAAAGTCGCTTCAACCCGTGTTGCAGTGCAGATGCAGATCGAGCAGACGACTTTTCAAAGCTCTTTCTTTTGTTCTTCCCCCTTTGAACGGACGCGTCGGGAGCCCACCTCTCATTCGAGCCTTGCAACTGTTCAGTTGTTTCCTTACAGCCCTCTTAAATATGCAGTGGAAGATCTCGAGATATAGCTGTTTGTAAGTAATAATGACGCGGCTTCGTATGAAACTTCTGTTTGATAAATTTCGTATTCCAACTATTTCTTTGAATTAATCTCATAAGACGTATAAACATATGCCAATTACTTAATGCATGAGTCCTCCTTAATTGCTACATGATGTTCTTAACTCATATATAGTTTATATACTACCTAATACATAAACTTATCACATGAAACGAATAAGAGTTGTATTAAATTAAGAAAAAAAAAATATCAATGAAACCCTCTTCTCTTTGGCTAAACGAGTTATATTTAGCTGCTAAAATACCCTATTTGCTTGCCGATTCTATAGCTTCAAGAAAGTGTATCTTCAATTCTTCATATTAGATACCAATTCCCAAAGTTTTTGGGTCACGCAAGCGCGCTTATGTGCATTCATGGATAAATACTAGTGGCTATATATATATATATATGAGAGATAAAATGTCACTAATCGAAGCTCTCCTTCAACTTGATCTCTATTCCTATCTTTGCATGTCCTTTTGTTAATAGGGACAAGGACAGCCTTTAGTGTCCCCTTGCTATGATGTCAAGACTAGACCATCTCCATTGTCCTATTGCTATTAAGTCAAATTGGGATTCTCTCTGGTTGTCATATTTCTCTAGGCCCTATTCTAAATTTCAAGATAACGCGACGAGCTATTCTTATTCCTTTTTCTTCTTTTTGGTTTTGTCATTATAGTGTAACTAGAGTCAAAAGTGTATTTCACTGTTCGTTAATGCTATCGGATCGAATATACTTTTCAATAATACAATTCACAAAATTTAAGCTTACTTATCGAAGCATCTAGGTAGGTGGATAATGTGCAATTGTTGAACGGGTGATTTTGATTCCCTTTGTTGACCTTGTCAACCAACCTAGTGATTTCTCTAGGGAGGAATATTCTCGTTTTGGTGGGTTGGTTTCATTTATTAGTTCCCAGCTGACACAACTTTCCCCAAAGAAAATCAAATGAAGAATCACATTCATTCAGCATATATAGAATTTCAATTGGTCCGAAGACTCTGCGAAAGCTCCATGAAGAATATTGTTTGAAAAGGACTTGCCAAATAGAAGTTTCAAAGTTAAAAGCGCAATCTTTAGACAAAGGAAGGACTCGGATGAATAAAATTAATCGGCTTCTTTACAAACCATAACAGTGTTCTGGCCGGCGGATCATCAAGCACTCTTTTTGTTCTCAATTTGTTGATTTGGCGAAAGCTGGACCAAATTCAAAACTTGATAGCCCATTTTTGGCCGGGAAAGAAGAACCGTCAAGTTTGGAGTTTGGTTTCGGATTTGGAACTTATAAAGGTTCGGTTGTAATTTCATAATTAGACATTGGTTTTGTTAGGAAAAAATCAGTTATAAACAAGAGGCAGCCTGGAAAAAGCAAGCTGCGACTGCAGTGCATACACCACTTATCCAGGAAATGCTAGAATTGCTTGTTGTACTGGTTTTGCTATCAACTGAATGCTTGTCTACATAAACCTGTAGTGAAAACATTATAAAATCCAGCATGTACATCATACTAGTTATAAGTTGAAAGTGTTAAAAAACTCTGTAATGCTTGCACAAATTATATTTCTACCTACACAAACAGAGAAAATCCAATCATAGTAAGGCCAGGCTATCCAGAGATCATCATCACAAGAAAGCGGCTAGCGACCACCAAGGCGATAACTTCTGCGGAAAGGGACTCCATCAGCTGCTGGATTAGGCTGCTGCCCCGGCAATTGATCCCCTGTGTGCGCTTGCTCGGGGTTGCTAGCTGGGGTTGCCATTCCACCAAGACGGTGACTTCTTCCAAGGAAGGCAATTCCAGCTCTCCTTTAACTTGATGCCTATTCTACAAATTATACTTATTGACCTTGTATGAGAGATAAATGTTGCTATTCAAAGCTCTCCTTTAACTTGATCCCTGTTCCTACCTTTGCATGTTCATTTGTTAATCGGGATAAGGACAGCCTTTGGCGTCCCCTTTCTATAATGTCAAGACTGGACCCATCTACATTTCCTATTGCTATTAAGTCAACTTGGAATTTTGCACGGTTGCCTTCTTCATTCTTCTTCTGAATTTCGTCATAATGCGACAAGTTGTGCCTATTCCTTTTTCTTCTTGTTGGTTTTGTTGTTAGTTTGAGAGGAGTGAAAAGTGTACTTTACTATCGATAAATCTTGTCAAATCGAATGTATCTTTTAACAATACAAGTCACAACACTTAAATTTATTTGTCGAAGCATCTAGATAGATGGATAAGGGTGGGTTTGGCAAAATGTGTTTCTGTTCCCTAAACACAAATTTTTGTTTTTTTTGTTTTTGTTTTGGGGAACAAAAAAGGAACAAAAACGTGTTTGTTTACATTTTTGTTCCCAGGACTAGATTTGGAATAGAAATAAGAAGTAGAAAAAACTTATTTCTTATTCCCGGGAACACTTCCGAAAAACACTTTTTTTTCTTCTATTTTTCTTATTCTTTTTTCATCTACATTTTTTTTTCTTTTTTCTTCCTTTTGGCTGATCGCCGGCTTCGGCCATGGTTGGCGACCGGCCGTTCAGGGCCAGCGACCTTGCTGGAGCGTTGCTGGCCCTCAGCGAGGCCAAGCTTGCCGAGCCATCGGAGAGGCTCGGCCTTGCCGGGCCACCGCCAAGTTAGCCTCGCCCAGCCAAGGTTCGGCCGAGCCTCGCGCCGCGTGGGCGAGGCCGAGCCTCGTGCCACTTGGGGGAGGCCAAGCCTCGTCGGTGGCCTTGGTGGCCAAGTGAGGTCACCGGTGAGGCTTGACCTCGCCCAAGTGGCATGAGGTCGGCCTTGCCTTAGCTTGGGCGAGCACAGCTTCGCTGGGGGCTGGCGAGGTCTTCGGCCCTCGTCGGCCGGTTGCCAGCCATGGCCGAGGCCGACGACCGGCCAAAAGAAAGAAAGAAAAAAAAAAAGAAAAAATAATAAAATAATAAAAATATTGAAAAATTAAAAGAAATAAAAAATTACACAAGTTTACTAAACACATTTCTATTCTAGAGTAGAATTTTTTTGCAATTACCAAGCGCGTTCTAAGATGCCACTATTCGGATTGTAATTTTTGCTAGAATTGTAATTTTGATTCCCATTGTTTTTTTTTTTTTGATAACCCAGGGAACCCCGTAGCTGACGGCCGTCGAGCAAACCCTAGGGGAACAACTGTAAGACCTTCCAACATAATACTCTAGATAAGAATCTCTAATGACACATTTGAGATTCGAACCCCTCTCTTTCGTGAGGGGGAGAGAGCCCTAAACCAGCTGCGCCGCTGCGGGTGATGGTTTTGATTCCCATTGTTGACCTTGTAGACTAACCTAATAATTTCTCTAGGAAGGAATATTCTGATTTTGGTGGGTGGATTTCATTTATTAATTCAAGCTTACTAACTTATCTTTTCTCAAAAGAAAAAAGAAAAAGAGAATCAAAATTGCAAATTCATTGACAATATACAGAATTTCAATTCGTCCAAAAACTCTTCGAGAGCTCCATGTCCAGGAAGAATACTGTTTGAAAATTGAAATGGACTTGCCAAATAGAAATTTCAAAATTAAGAGGGCAATCTTAGGAAAAGAAAAGACTCGGATGAATAAAATCAATCGACCCTTCTTTACAAACAATAACAATATTCCAGCCAGCGGATCATCAAGTTCTTTTTTTTGGTTTCGATTTGTTGATTTGGCCAAGGATGAACCAAACTCAGAACGCATCAAGTTTGGTTTCAGATTCGGAACTTATAAAAGGATCAACTCTCATTTAGTAAGTAGACATTATTGGGAAAAATCAGTTATAAACAAGAATCAGCCGAGAAAAAACCAGCTGCAACTGCACTGGATAAACCACTTGTCCAGGAATTTCTAGAACTGCTTCTTGTATTAGTTTTGCTTTCGACTGAATGATGGTCTACGTAAATCAGTAATGAAAACATTATAAAATCCAGCATGTACCTCATGCTAGTTATAAGTTGAAAGTGTTAAAAACTCTGTAATGCTTGCACAAATTATTTTTCTGCCTACACAAACAAAGAAGATCCAATCATAGTAGGGCCAGGCTATCCATAGATCATCATCAGAAGAAAGCAGCTAGCGACCGCCAAGGCGATGACTTCTTCCGCGGAAAGCAACTCCATCAGCTGCTGGCATAGGCTGCTGCACCGGCCCTTGATCCCCTGTCTGCGCTTGCTCGGGGCTGCTTCCTCGGGTTGCCATTCCACCAAGACGGTGGCTTCGTCCGCGGAAGGCAATTCCAGCAGAAGGGTCACTCGGTACCGGTGCATTCACTTGAAACCCTTCACCCCAGTATGCTACTACTTTGTGACTGCGGACGTTTAAGGATTGGACACAAACATGGTTCACGCCTAAAGTATTGTATAATGCCATCACTGCTGATAAAATGAGCAATCTCACTTTGTTAGCCTGCTACTTGTAATTTGCACATCAACCTTCTAGCTAAAATTACTGTCAAAGTACATGGTCCTTAGCCATGGGAAATTCATTGTCAAGCATTTGCAAAGAGACTAAGTAGAAAAGGGTGGGAAGATTTCATGCACAGAAATTGAAGAGAGAAGCATTCAGTGGGAGGATACACCCAGAGAGGTGTCTTCAAGAGGTTCATTCCGCCGGCAAGAGGGTGGAGTACTGTTAGGAAGTAGTACAAATGACCAGCAACCATCCCCAGAATATCGGGCATTAACGGGTCTCCAAAAATCAGGTCTAGTGCTAGCATTGCCCATGGGAGATAGAATCCCTAGAAGGACAGATGATTCAGATTCAGCGGACTTTCCTTTCTCTGGGAAATCAAAGTAAATGGACTGCATTATACCAAAATGGAAATTGCAAATTACCTTCAATGAAACGACACCATAAATGCTGATTCGGGCATTTGGGAATTCGCGGCCCCATATGTAGACGATCATGAAGACTAAGGAAGGTCCCATGAAAGGAATATACAGAGGAGGAATAGCTGCCATTACCTAACACCGACTTGTAACATCTCAGGGTCCAATTCGACAATATCAGCGTCAGAGGCGGGCATTATAAAAAGTTCCAAGCAATCCGTTATTAACTGCGTTGCCTGAATTTACGTATTTCTGAAGTGCCTTACGCTGCAAATGCCATTTTGCTCAGTTTTTTTTTTTATTCGTTTGTGAACATGCTTCTAAATAATCAAATAAAGCAGCATTCCTGAATAATGGCAAGAACTTCTGTCTTCGAATTAGCTGAATTCAACTATCCCACAACTATTTCAGGTTCCCCTATTGAGTAGCCAAGCAAGAACATAGAGACTCTAATGAAGATGTTGTGTCGGACATACTAGAAGTGAGAGTGCTCCGAAGATGAACATCCAAACGTAGTCAGCTGTCCTCTTGTCAAATGGACCCCTCTCTAGTGAAACTCCATATTTTGCTCTGCATGCCATTTAACAGTCAATTAAACATGCCAAAAGATATGACTTCCTAAGCTAAAAGCTTGATGAGAAAATCATGACAGTTCTTTGAGACTCTGTCTAGTTGATACGCTTACTGTTTTCAATTTTTTAACGGCCAAATTAGTAGCAAAAGATCTGCAATTCTACAAAGTGCTCTATTGGAGATGAATGGGCAGTTGTTCTACTCACATTATAATAAGCCGAAAGGCAAACGGGAAAGAGAATATCCCAAGAAAGAAGAAGTTGATGATGAGCCTCCAAACCTGCATCGCTTGAAGAGCACCGTTTATGATCAATCTCCTGAATACAGACCCAATATCTGGATATATTCAACACAAACACACAGGATCCAGCGATCAACTCACTTGGAAACGTTTGAACACAAGTTCATATTCGAGAGCTATAGTCCAACGATTGTAAAGGCCCAGATAGAGGGCTGCCGTTGTCATCAGGCATGCTACTCCATAAGTCTTGCTCACCGGCGGCAGTGAGCGGTAGTATCTGCAACATTTAATGGTAGGAATTTCGATGAATGCTAATCGTATGTACAATTCATTGACCTATTATCTGCGTACACCAGTCATAACGCCGTGACATAACATTAGAAGCTAGCGCACAGAGAGATTAAGAGACAGAGAACCTACTCTCCTGGAGTAGACATTGGTGAATTGAAGGGATCAATGGAAGTGACTGCAGGAGCAACTGAAGATCGGAAGTGTAATAACTAGAGAATTATCGATTTTTTTTTTCCATCATTAGATCGATTGATGCCATGGAAAAGTCCAAAGGGGAAGACTTTTGAGTCGTCCGTCCCTTCCAAAACGGAGTAAGTCACGCAAAGACCAAGTCTTCCAATTACAGTTTTTGTTTTTTTCCTCTCCAAATTCATTTACAATATACAGAATTTCAATTGGTCCAAAGACTCTTCGAGAGCTCCATTTCCAGGAAGAATACTGTTTGAAAGACCAAGTCTTCCAATTACAGTTGTTTTTTTTTCCTCTCCAAATTCATTTACAATATACAGAATTTCAATTGGTCCAAAGACTCTTCGAGAGCTCCATGTCCAGGAAGAATACCGTTTGGAATGGACTTGCCAAATAGAAATTTCAAAATTAAGAGGGCAATCTTTAGGAAAAGAAAAGGCTCGGATGAATAAAATCAATTGACCCTTCTTTACAAACCATAACAATATTCCAGCCAGCGGATCATCAAGTTCTTTTTTTTGGTTTCAATTTGTTGATTTGGCCAAAGATGAACCAAACTCAGAACGCATCAAGTTTGGTTTCAGATTCGGAACTTATAAAAGGATCAACTCTCATTTAATAAGTAGACATTATTGGGAAAAATCAGTTATAAACAAGAATCAGCCGAGAAAAAACCAGCTGCAACTGCACTGGATAAACCACTTACCCAGGAATTTCTAGGACTGCTTCTTGTATTAGTTTTGCTTTCGACTGAATGATGGTCTACGTAAATCAGTAATGAAAACATTATAAAATCCAGCATGTACCTCATGCTAGTTATAAGTTGAAAGTGTTAAAAACTCTGTAATGCTTGCACAAATTATTTTTCTGCCTACACAAACAAAGAAGATCCAATCATAGTAGGGCCAGGCTATCCATAGATCATCATCAGAAGAAAGCAGCTAGCGACTGCCAAGGCGATGACTTCTTCCGCGGAAAGCAACTCCATCAGCTGCTGGCATAGGCTGCTGCACCGGCCCTTGATCCCTTGTATGCGCTTGCTCGGGGCTGCTTCCTCGGGTTGCCATTCCACCAAGACGGTGGCTTCGTCCGCGGAAGGCAATTCCAGCAGAAGGGTCACTCGGTACCGGTGCATTCACTTGAAACCCTTCACCCCAGTACGCTACTACTTTGTGACTGCGGACGTTTAAGGATTGGACACAAACATGGTTCACGCCTAAAGTATTGTATAATGCCATCACTGCTGATAAAATGAGCAATCTCACTTTGTTAGCCTGCTACTTGTAATTTGCACATCAACCTTCTAGCTAAAATTACTGTCAAAGTATATGGTCCTTAGCCATGGGAAATTCATTGTCAAGCATTTGCAAAGAGACTAATTAGAAAAGGCTGGGAAGATTTCATGCACTAAAATTGAAGAGAGAAGCATTCAGTGGGAGGATACACCCAGAGAGGTGTCTTCAAGAGGTTCCTTCCGCCGGCAAGAGGGTGGAGTACTGTTAGGAAGTAGTACAAATGACCAGCAACCATCCCCAGAATATCGGGCATTAACGGGTATCCAAAAATCAGGTCTAGTGCTAGCATTGCCCAAGGGAGATAGAATCCCTAGAAGGACAGATGATTCAGATTCAGCGGACTTTCCTTTCTCTGGGAAATCAAAGTAAATGGACTGCATTATACCAAAATGGAAATTGCAAATTTACCTTCAATGAAACGACACCATAAATGCTGATTCGGGCATTTGGGAATTCGCGGCCCCATATGTAGACGATCATGAAGACTAAGGAAGGTCCCATGAAAGGAATATACAGAGGAGGAATAGCTGCCATTACCTAACACCAACTTGTAACATCTCAGAGTCCAATTCGACAATATCAGTGTCAGAGGCGGGCATTATAAAAAGTTCCAAGCAACTCGTTATTAACTGCGTTGCCTGAATTTACGTATTTCTGAAGTGCCTTACGCTGCAAATGCCATTTTGCTCAGTTTTTTTTTTTTTATTCGTTTGTGAACATGCTTCTAAATAATCAAATAAAGCAGCATTCCTGAATAATGGCAAGAACTTCTGTCTTCGAATTAGCTGAATTCAACTATCCCACAACTATTTCAGGTTCCCCTATTGAGTAGCCAAGCAAGAACATAGAGACTCTAATGAAGATGTTGTGTCGGACATACTAGAAGTGAGAGTGCTCCGAAGATGAACATCCAAACGTAGTCGGCTGTCCTCTTGTCAAATGGACCCCTCTCTAGTGAAACTCCATATTTTGCTCTGCATGCCATTTAACAGTCAATTAAACATGCCAAAAGATATGACTTCCTAAGCTAAAAGCTTGATGAGAAAATCATGACAGTTCTTTGAGACTCTGTCTAATTGATACGCTTACTGTTTTCATTTTTTTAGCGGCCAAACTAGTAGCAAAAGATCTGCAATTCTACAAAGTGCTCTATTGGAGATGAATGAGCAATTGTTCTACTCACATTATAATAAGCCGAAAGGCAAACGGGAAAGAGAATATCCCAAGAAAGAAGAAGTTGGTGATGAGCCTCCAAACCTGCATCGCTTGAAGAGCACCATTTATGATCAATCTCCTGAATACAGACCCAATATCTGGATATATTCAACACAAACACACAGGATCCAGCGATCAACTCACTTGGAAACGTTTGAACACAAGTTCATATTCGAGAGCTATAGTCCAACGATTGTAAAGGCCCAGATAGAGGGCTGCCGTTGTCATCAGGCATGCTACTCCATAAGTCTTGCTCACCGGCGGCAGCGAGCGGTAGTATCTGCAACATTTAATGGCAGGAATTTCGATGAATGCTAATCGTATGTACAATTCATTGACCTATTATCTGCGTACACCAGTCATAACGCCGTGACATAACATTAGAAGCTAGCGCACAGAGAGATTAAGAGACAGAGAACCTACTCTCCTGGAGTAGACATTGGTGAATTGAAGGGATCGATGGAAGTGACCGCAGGAGCAACTGAAGATCGGAAGTGTAATAACTAAAGAAAGATCGATTTTTGTTTTTGTTTTTGTTTTTGTTTTTTCGGTGATTAGATCGATTGATGGCATGGAAAACTCCGAAGGAGAAGACTTTGATCCATCCCTTCCAAGAAAAATAATGCGAGTCTTCCAATTACAGTTCAATCATCCTTAATTAAATTGCCGGCCGGATCGGAGCATCCCCTGTGCCCATGTCATCTCTAGGTAAGATTCCATTTTCAAGTCAACCTTTAGATTATAAATGAAATTCACTGGACAAAATAAACACATTTCCAGAATTATAAAGAAAAAGGCTATCAAGGTTCCCCTGCTAAAGTATTGAAACCGATTCGTGTTTTGTTGGTGCAGCCCCAGAATATTGAGCTATTTCTTGAATTTCAGAAGTAAACCTTTTTGCTTTTGCGCTGACTGTTCTCCCTGGATGTCCAAATTGGACAGGCGCTGGGAAAGTCGAAACGGACAATGATTTACAAGATATAATCAAGGACAAAGAATGGCTTCATTACATCGATCATCTATTTTGCCCTGATTCTAGCAAAAACTTGACATTGAATGGATTCAGCTTAGCACTACAAGGTGCATAATAAATTTCGTACAATGAGTTCAACTCACGCTTTAGGCAAATCTTCTCCAATTTTTTTGAGTGTCTTTTGAAAGACCCGCCGCTTGCTCGCATGGGGATTATTAGAGATTTACTTCCCCAAGGTAGAGTGATAATTCTCGTAGAATTTATCTTTGTTGCTCACATGACTTAATATTGTACATAACATAAGCAAGAAATCACACGTATCGGGTTGAGTTTATATACAAGTTAAATAATCAGTGTGAGACGCCTACCAAAGTCATTGAGTTTCTCCACTGTAAATGTTCATATTACGTGCTTGTCACCGCCAAATGCAACCTTGGAAGGAAGGGCAAGAAATGACACCTACAGAGCACAACTTCCTCAGGGCACTTATGAGCCGAGCCAAGCCATGGACGCTCTAATACCAGAATGATACTGGTTCAGGTTTACATTAACCAGCAAGGACAATCTCACATGGAAGCATATTCAGGCTTTCACTAAGTGAACATGCTCACAGTGGCAGGTCGCACGGTGAAAATTTCCACCTCATCCATTTCCACACTTCTCACTGAGTACTGAAATGTCCATCCATGGCAAGCACCAGCGTGCATGCCATCTTTATTGACTGCAAAAACAGCTCCCACAAAATCTGGATACTTCTGAGTGATTCGCAGGATAGCATCCTCAGCTGCAAGTTTTGGTTCCATGCCTCGTCTCATGCTCTCAACAACTTGATAGCTGCATTCACAGAAACGACATGTGACTATTCAGGGTCTCTCTCCATCACAACATCTTACTATCCTCATTTGCCTGTTGAAGCTAAGCAAAGGGGGACTATCTCAGTCGAAAAAATCTTAGCCTGAAGGATTGAGTTCCTCATTCAATCTCGTTCTTTTTATCACAATTCCTTCTTTAATCTCAGTAAAAACCCTTCAGGAAACTAAATTCAGAAGTATCTTTAGATACTTGAAAAGTAAAAGGAAAAAAATAAAAGATCCCATATTCGTACTTAGGTTTACCATTGTATGTAGTGGTTCAATAGCTTTTATCACCAACTAGTAGTCTACAGTTCTACGCTCTACAACCACAATCTATGGCAGTCCAAATCTCTTGTGCGGTTACATTCATAGCTAAAATGCTGCTCACCCAGCCTCAAATTCTGACGTCCACACTTCATATGTGGTTATGTTCCTGATACCCAAAGCTGCTCATCTAAAACTGCACTCTCACAATTGACCGAAAATAATAAAACCACATTTTACACTAGACAAGAGAAGATTAATTTAGTGTGAGACATTCTTACAACTGTCAATTGTGTAAGACCAATTTAAGCATTTAAAATCATAATGATTTCGTGGATAAGAATCATATCAGTTCCTTTTTTCCCAGCCCAGTTTACACTAATTTGCTCTTTATGGAAAAAAAAAGAAAAGAAGATAGGAGCTACCTCAGATACTAGTTCTGTTATTGGCAATATGAAAAAATTGTTCAGTAGAATATTTAGAGTAATTATCCATTGATGGTAAATTTAATCTAACTCTGAAAGAAACATGATAGAATACATGGTTTGCCAGTCTTGGTACACACTTCCCATCCTAAATCATTCTGTGTGACAATAAGTAACTCCCAATTTTAAATATAAAATAGAACTGGTATGAGAAACTACCATGGCAAGAAACGCATCATGACATCACCATCCCCAGTAGCCCCACAAGCCCCAACATCACTGTCGGCATATGCTGAAGATCCAGCGATTGGTCCGTCGCCAACCCTACATTTTTGCAGAAACTTTTACCAATCCCAAAGATGCAGACCCTTAACATAACCACAAGATGGACACACAAATATATGTCGAACTTCAACTCTGAAACTCCCCTAAGAAGCTCCAACTTATCATCCAAATTCCATATTCTGCCAATAGATTACCAGAAAGACCTTTTAAAGGTATTTTAATAAGGAGGATTTTCTCTAGTCGATGTATAAAATAATTGGATGGTCATTCAGAAATGAATTGCTCCCAAAAAATTAGATAGGCTTTCTAGCCAGTTTCATGCAATTAGTAGAAAATCCCACATTTTCATGCTATGACATCTACAAGAGAGAATGTAATCCAAAAGATTGCCAAGGAAGACAATATTCATATCACAATCACGTATACAAACAGGTAACATTTCAGTGATTAGAACATTACCCAAGCCAGTTTCTTTCCTCGACTTACCATACAAGATTCGCTAATCTAACAAAGTGATAACCAAATTATGTGAGCCAGATACTTTTGGCATGGTTCAACAAGCCAATCGCAGGTAAACCTTTGGAGAATATTACCTTCCGGGGATTTTGAATGTGGCACCATTAGTTGATGTGCCTACCGCAATGAACCCCATCTGCAGTTGCACAAGATAGTGAAGTTGATTAGAGACAACAAGGGCAGACTAAGGCACACAAAATCACCAAACAAAAGTCTTTACAACAATCTCCTACTTTATCTATTACAGCCATGGCTATGGTATCGTGGCTATGAAGTCCAACTCGGGATGGTATTGACTCAATGGTTCCCATGGGGTTGGTTTGTGCACACGTATTTGCAGCATCCTCAGGATGATAGGGGCCACAACTGTCAACAGACAAAACATTTTTTCGAAAATTAGGTTGGCAGAGATTTTCTTTCCATTTTGTCCACTTATCAATAGACTCCGACGAACTCAAGTTCGTTGGTCCAGGAAGGCCCATTGAAATGGCAAAGGCTGAGGCTGGCTCTCCAACAAGCAAAGTATGCTGGGTATGTTGCATCACCAATCTAGCAGCTTTGATGCCATCTTTTACATACTTCATTGCAGCAACAGCTCCAACCTCCATCGTTACCTAGGCATATCCTTGGCAAGAAAACAAAAGAAAAGGAATGATAAAGACCCACTCAGTTTTCATCCTAAGCAACAACTGCCAAAGAGCTCGAATAATGAAGAGAAAAACCAAAATGGAAGGTACCCCATCCATGACAAGGGCGTCTATTGTAGTTTCCCCATTCTCGTCAGGGCTTCCACCCGGCCCCACTGCACAAACGGCATGATGATTAGTTAGAGAGAACATTGACGGAGTCCCAAGACTAAGGTGATTCTCAGAGAAAGAAACATCCGAGGCCTTTCTGGAATATCACAGAAATAAACAATCTTGATGAGATATCGAAATGGATTTCTTTCACTGTACATTTTCGTAGCCATACTTATGATCTCAATGAATCCACGTGATCCAACTTTTTCTCTTTTTACTTTAAGTACATGGCTAAATATTTTTACTTCGGTTATCCTAGAGAGATCATATTCAACTACTTCATGAATAGTAAAAGAAGGTCCCATAAATTTGTACAAGAATTTGTTAAAAAGAAATATAACTCATTCAAGAAAAAAAAAAAACTCTTGAAGCAGATACTTAGCAAACCAAAATTTGCACTTAGCACATTTTCAGCAACTTATCAACATTCAATACTAGGATAAATAACTCCAGCTCTCTTCTTTTGATTGCTACTTGAGCAGGCTAGATCCCCAAACATAACAGGGAAAGCTCTGCTACTTCTACAACTCCTGGACCAGACCTTAACCAAAAAAAAATGCTCTTAAATGCTAATAATAAGCAATCAATCTCATATACAAGGAAACATCAAAAGAATGGATGCTCTCATGATGCCATACACATGTACCTGTACCATCACACCGCAACTCCTCGCAGGCCGAGCAACCCTCCACGACTGCATCCACCGCCGATAAACCATCGTCGGCAGCTGTCCAAGCAGCTCTCACGGCCTCCACAAAAGGCCATGTGCTCACAACCAAGGGATACTTCCCTGAATCCCCCACCCGGTTTCCACACACCTGCGAATTTTTTGATCCAATGCTCAATAAAGTCAACCCAATTCCTCCCTTTTCATTAGGGGAAAAAAAAAACAAAAAACAACAAATTTCCATGCGCAAGACATGATCAACCCAGAAGTGTGTTCCCCGAATCGAAAACGATGTCGACGGGCGGAGCCCAAATCGGCTGACCAAGAACAACAACAGCGGACTGGCATCAAAATCTACAGGTCAATTGCATTTAACGCCATCGTGGGTATTCGAGAATAGCAAGAATAATTGAGGTTCATTTACCTCGGAGAGAAGCAAAGCAACGAAGAAGAAGAAGAAGTAGAAGCAGTGCAAGTACGAGGAAGCCATCGAAGAACCAACGATGGTGCGTGGCCTTCCGAGTTGCAGGCGATGCAAAATAGCTTCTTGACATTTTCGAAGTCCACTTCCATCGCCTATCGGGCTTAAGGCCCAACTTCCAAGGCTCGCATTATGACCTAAATTGGAAATACAAAGACATTTACAATTTTAATGAACTTGAGATACTACGACATAAAAAAGAAAAGAACTTGAGATACTACGACAAAAAAAAAAAAAAAAAAAAAAACTTGAAATACAGCCTGAACCGATCGATCTTGATCTCTCTCTCTCTCTATATATACACACACATGTCGTTTATTGGCGTGTAGATGTGTAATAGATCCGACAAATCCGACAAGAAAAAAAGATGTGTGATAGATTAATCATCATTTTTTTTTTTGGTTATTTGTAACAGGGTGTACAGAAAAAATAAGTCGATACAGCGAAAGTTATGCCATTTCTTTGTTTATTAACAAAGCTTTTGGATTTCGAACAAAACCAAAAGCAAAACTTTTGGATACTTAGCATTTCATTAAATTTAAAAAAACCAACAGTCATAATCATAAATCTTTCAACAATTTACTAACATAGTACTTTCAACCAAAATACTTTCAACCAAAATTGATCAAAAGTCAATGATGACGCCAATTATCCTACATATGACTAGCGTTGGCATTTTAATTTTCTAATTTTTTTTTCCTTTCCTTTGTTTATTTCACTATGGTTGATGAGGGTTGCCAAAGCTTGCTAGCCATCAAGTGACGACCGCAAAGCACTTGTTGACCATAGTGGAAAAAAAAAAAGGAAAAAAATTCAGAAAAAATTAAAAAGTTGCCCGTAATAGCATTGATCTTAACTGACACCAATTTCCAACTTAAATTGACTGAAAAGATTAAACTAGTAGATTATCGAAATGTTTGCAACTAAATTGGTCAAATTGGAATTTATCAAAAAAAAAATTGGTCAAATTGAAATATTCAAGACTAAATTAATATTCATACAATATGACTTTTTTGGAGTCATTTCCGTTAATTTTTCAATGTCGAACTTCCATCTTATTTTAAGTGTTTGTATTGTGAGAAAGTACTACTAGAAATGCAACACCTCATAAATTCATAAGATAGCAAAAGGAATCTAAGCATGACTAAGGAATATTTAAGGAACCTGAATGAGTTGAAACCTCCAACCTTTGATCTTAAACGCATATCACAAACATAAATTTCAGATGATTAAAGTTGCAATCAAGTCAATGTTCTGGCTCTCCATTGAATTTGTGTAGGAACCAAAAATTCCGTCCACCATGTCCCGTGTTACCTAATTACCTACAGCGCACTTTCAGGCATTTATTGATCATAAGAGTGACAATCAACTACGAAGAAGGCCACCAGGACATTTGTGGCAGAGAACGGCAAAGTGTCTCGACATCAACACGATCCACGATTGTTAATTTCGATATTGATAATAGTTTGGAATGAGGAGGGGCAATGGTCGCAGAGGTCTATAATGAAAAAGAGAGCGTTATGTGTTTTCGCCGAATTAGAATATCTTTAAGAAAAGTTGAAATCTCAAAGATAATTACCAAAAAATAAAAAATAAAAAATGCATAAAGGAATGCCATGCTACTTCTTGACTACGGCTGAATCCATCCCTCAATGGGGATTCACGCCAATGAAAAATTTTAGAATCACTTGGAATACACTGGACAAAAAACACTGAATACATGCAACGGTAGTGTAAATGAATGAAAATATAATTTCTAGGGGTTGATGGTTATAAATAACTAATATAGGGAATACCTAATTAATCAAATCGCAACGTGTTTTATATTGAAATTAACTAATATATAAAAAAATCATCATCAACAAATCATTGCCCACGCTAAAATTCGCATTTACAATTCACTTGGAAAGGTGAAACTAGTCGATTAAGAATTTAAATTTGAATTGGCAACGGGGAGATAGCCGTCGGAATGAACGTACATTTTCAACCCTGACATGTGATCCGCTTGCCTTTTATGCGAGAGGGTTCAATTTCGAACAACAAGAACAGTAAAATTCCATGTACCCGATCTGACCCCTCCTCTCTGTCTTTCCCAACGGCTACAAGAAAACAGAGACTCCACTCACGTCAGATCATCTCTCTCCCTCCGTCGCCTCCTCCTCCTCCTCCTCTTCTGCTTCGTCTGCGTTTCCTTTCTCTGTCCTTCGTCTACTCATTCCCTTTTTCTCTTTCGACAGAGTCGCTGTCGAGCCAGCGGTGCCTGATTTGGCTTGATTGAAAAGGGGCGGAGCCAGATGTGGCTGCCTGTGCAGCGGATCATCGTTCACGGTACGGAGAGACAGAGGAAGGTGGCGACTGGACTGCACACGGCGGCGGAGGCGAGGCGAGGCGGACGGACAGTGTGTTGGTGACAGATTCGAGGGCTTGCTGGATAGAGTTCAAGGCGGGCTCTTCGATGCTTCGTGCGGGATCTTCCTGTGAGTCTCTCGAAACTCCATCGCTCATGTTTCTTGTTTTTCTTGTTGATGAGGCAGCATTGAATTTGTTTGTTGCTGGTGGTTGTTAATTGTCCGGTTCTTGCTTTGTAATCTTGCTGTGAGTTTCTCGATTCTTTTGGGCTTGTGTGAATGGGTGTCGGCATTGCACGCCGATGATGCTGTGGGGTTGTGGGAGATTATCATCTCCAAGAAAACGAGCGCAAGAAGTCAGAAGAACTAGATTCTGGCAACTTTAACTCTCTGCCAGTGAAGTTTCACATGCTTTTCGAAAAATCATACGATACGTTGTATACCCAATTATGGGGAAGTACCGTATCTGATGATGTTTCTAACGTCACCCATTCTCAAGTCCAGCCTTGTCATCGTCTGGCTGAAAAATCTTTCGACTCTGCTATTCTTTACCGATTTTCTTGCCCAAAAAGATTTGAGTATTGTTGAACAGAACTGCTTTTGGCAAATGACCATTTTGAACCATCTGCTATTCGACTTTTCTGTATATTTCCCAGTCATCTTGGATGCATATTTGGAAAACTGTTTCTCTTAGAACTATATCCTGCTATTCTGGTCCAATGATCGGTCTTCCGTAGCTCTGGAATTAGTCTCTGAAAATGGGTTTCTATCAACCCTTTCGGTAATTTCGCTCTGAGAGTGTTAGAGGTTCATTTTTCAAAAAAGTTTATCAACTTGAACTGAAACTATTTGAGTCCTCTTTACGTAGAATTTTTGCGCTACTTTTTTAAGATGTATTTTATTGGCCATCTGTATTTGTCCCTCCTTATTCTGTCTGTGTCATCTTTCCCAAATCTCAGAAAAGACATGATAGTTCAACACTGATACTTTAATGTGTGCAGCGAAAAATTGTGTCCAAAGAAGCAATGCCTAAGAGGTGAATATATATATATATATATATATATATATATATATATATATATATATATATATATATTATCATAAACGGGTTAAGATCGGGGTTCTATATCAGAGAACAATGAAGTATAAGAGATTGGCAAATTTATGAGTATGAGAAAAACTCTAAATGTTCTATGTTTCTGAAATAATCAAAGAACTCTCAAGAGTTTTGTGAAAGTATGATATGGTATAATAATTCAAATGTTAAAGTAATTATTGAAAGGACATAAACTAAGTAAAGGAATGATGTATATATGATGATAAATAGTATAAAGAGCGTAAGCAATGTATAAGATCTAAAGTAAAGAGTATGCAAAAACAAAATCCAACCATATAGGTGATATGAAATTATATTATAAGACTGCAAATTGTATTGAAAAGTGCAAAAACTAAAATATCAAATCATCAACTTGGGCGGTAATCCGCACTTCAAGAAGTATTGATATATGTATTATAAGAAAATATATTTAAAAAATGAACTTACTTTGTAACAAAGGTTACAAGGTAACAAAGCTTGAAACTTGAAGGGATGAAGGATTATAATAAGAGAGAGTGAGGAGGAAGAAGAGAGAAATCTGAGATTTGGATCATGCTTTTCTCTTTTGTGTTGAGAAAGCGTATTTATAGAGGGTGCTATAGTGAAAATGTTACAGTACTAAATAGTGTCAAGTGAACAGTACTGAGTGAACAGTTAAATAGTACAGAGTGAACAGTATTTGTTAAATGTTTGTCATTTGCTATATAGTGTATTGCTTTTCCGCCATTATAATAGTGTTGTCATGTAATATTTTGTAAGCAAGATTGATCTCATGGCAGTCGTCTTCGTTAGTGTGATTTGACTATGAGGATTCATCTTGACTGTCTTGTGATTTAAAAAATCTACATTGTGATTCTTCCACTTCTGAGAGTATTTGTCTAAGAACATTGAAGTATTGGACCACCGCCCGCGGTGGCTTGAGCTTAGTACCCTATCCGGGAGGGGAGGAGTTCGAAATTTCGTGGACGCGATGCTTCAATGCATAATGCGCGACTTACCCACGTATCTAGGGGTCAGCGGTGGGGATCCTGGCGCCTCAGGGTTTACTCTCCCCCGCGAAGCGGCGTGTGGAGGTTCCCTGGGTTACCAAAAAAAAAAAAAAACATTGAAGTATTGGATGGTGCTATATTTATTCTAGACTGCAGTGAGTGTTGCGCAATAGATTTTTCCTGCAAAAATGTTATATTTTTCCTAGAGATAAGATATAATATTACATGCCAACATTGTTCCAACGACGGAAAAGCAATACATTGTAACAAATGGCAAACATAATGTAGCAAATACTGTTTACTTTACATTGTTTAGTATTATAGCACTTTCACTGTAGTATCATTTATAAATATGCTATCTCAACACAGAAAAAATGGGGCTTGATCTAGTTATCAGGATTCTATCTTTTTCCTTCTGAAAATTTCGAGTCCCTTCCTCTTGTGTCGAGAGGGTGTATTTATAGCGGGTGCTACAGTAAAAGCGTTACAGTGCTGGATAGTATAAAGTGAACAGTACTGAGTGAACAGTGAATGCCTATTTTGCTATAGTGTATAGCCTTTGCGCTGCTGTAACAGTGTCGGCATATGATGTCTTAGCTTTAATTTCTGTCTAGGTTGATCCTGTAGCAGTCGTCTTCATTGGTGTTTCCACTTTTGGGGACCTGTCTTGACTGTCTTGAGATTTGGAAGATCTACATTGTGATTCTTTCACTTTCGAGAGTATTGTCCTAAGGATGTTGCAGTATTCCTCTCTGCTTTAGGTTGCAACAAGTGCTGCATTTGCTATGGATTTTTCTTGTAAAAACAGTGTATTTGATGGGACTGTGGTTATCTGGGTTTTCTGGCTATTTAGTCATGTTCTAATCACAGCTTCGGATCCTTATTTAAGAAATCTGAATCATTCCACTACTTTGTTTTGTATTTTCGGACAAGTATTGGTACACCAGGTTTGGTGGATGTATTGTAATCAAATTCCCATGTTATTACCCAAAAGATTTTGAATATTATAAAGAAATGTATAAGGCTTGTGAACCTTATATCATGCGGTGTTGGTATGACGTATTCACTAAAAATCTTGTATCCTTGTTTGACTATGGGGTGTAGTATTATGTCCAAAAGACCAAAGAGATCCCATCAGGAGTCAAACCAATTTGGAAGGCTTTGTTTTGGAAAGTTGTCTTTAAAAATAACAACCAAGGGTGTTGGAAATTTGTATTTTATATGAAGAAAACATTTCACCAAACTACCACCGCCCGCGGTGGAAGCGTTGGTTAGGGCTTGGTACCCCAAACGCAGGGGGAAGGGTTCGAACCTCCGTGGAAGCGATGCTTCAATGCATAACGCGCGTCTTACCTGCGCTTGGGGGTCAGTGGTGGGGGCCCCCGGCGCTCCAGGGTTTACTCTCCCCGCGAAGCGGCGTTCGGAGGTTCCCTGGGTCACAAAAAAAAAAAAAAAAAAAAAACATTTCACCAAACTTGTTGGTAATCACAGTATGTATATGAGGAGGAATATGGTAGACTTTGGGTAAGTTTGGTTTGGAACTTTCTAGATGTATGAGGTGAGGTTCCCAGTGTGAGGGGTGTATGACTTTGCTGATGGATATAGTGGAGTAGAGGATGTTTTCTGTATTGTTTTTGTCACCAAAGTGAGTGAACCTTGTTGATTCTGTCTCTACTAAGATTTGCTCATAATAAGTAACGATTTTGTTTGTATTGCATGGTTTGAACAACTAGTTTTTTGGAAAGATGTTCTTTGCAAATTTAATTGGATCTTCATCAAAGAATCCATCTTCTACAGTCAGTATTTTCTGAAAAGATGTTTTGGAAAAAAAAAAAAACTTTGATCTTTGAGAATGAGGGGTTGCCTGTGGCCTAATGACCACCTCATTCAAAATTCTTTTGTATTCCGCTTGTTTTTATGCAGCAAGCGGGAAAGGATTGTTGCTTACCTCAATGACACTAGATGGCTCTTTCTTTACTTTTTTTTTGTAAAGATTGAGCAAGTATCTCTAGTGTTTCTTTGGGTAGTATGGCAGCTAGCTAGGCTAAGGTTTTGTATGGGTTCTTCTTTTGAAGGTGTTTTTGGTATTGGATGTTGTTGTAAGAATGATTGATTGTTTTCTGTCGTTTGAAGCCATGTCTTGATGGATGTTAAGTCTGTTGGCTTTAGTGGTGTATTGGAGGTTTCGGCAATGGCTTTGCCTTTGCCTTTGTCTTTTTTTGGGTCTTGGCATATCGGTATCCCTTGTAAAAATTCTCTTGTGAGAAAATTAGGTAATGATATTTGAAGAACCATTTATAAATTCAATGTCGAAATCGAATGCGAAAGTATGGCATGCTATTTAGCAAAAATCTATTTTGATGCAATATTTAAAACGTCTTTTTGTAAAATGTCTTTGACTGATTTGTAATCAATTCATAAGAGAAATTTTTTATTTAATAAATCTCCTTGCAATTTTGATATAGATAAAACTGTAGCAAATATTTCTTTTTTTTTTCATTGTTGAATAGTTTTGTTGGGTAGGATTCCAATGTTTTGAAATATATTGAACAACTTGTTCTTTGTTATTATTGACTTGTTTAAGAATGCCACCGTATCCTATTTCTGAGGCATCTGTCATGGTGGAGGATCATTTTATAACCGTTGGTGTAAGGGTTTACAAATAATATTTATATTGGGAAAAAAATCCGACATATAATTGAGACTACCCAAAAACCTTTGTAGTTGAGTTTTGTCTTTACTCTCATATGGGAATTTATTTGTAAAAGATATTGATCTTTTTATGAGAGTAATGGTGCCTAAATGAATGTAATGACCTAAGAATCTAATCTTGGTTTTGAAGAGTGCAATTTTAGTAAGAGAGACTACAACACCATTTTGTATGATTATTTTTTATGAAAGTAGATAAATGTTTGAAATGATGTTCTATATTGGAAGAGAATACTAGAACATCATCTATATAAACTATGAGGTCTTCTGAATAAGGATTGAAAATTTCGTTCATAATTTTTTGAAATTTTGAAGGGGCATTTTTGAGACCACAGGCAACCTCTCATTCTTAAAGATCAAAGTTTTTTCCCAAAACATCTTTTTAGAAAATACTGATTGTAGAAGATGGATTATTCGATAAAGATCTAATCAAATTTGCAAAGAACATCTTTCCAAAAAACTGGTTGTTCAAATCACACAATACAAACGGCACCGTTGCTTATTATAAGCAAATCTTAGTGGAGACTGAATTAGCAAGGTTCACTTACTTTGCTGACAAAAACAATACAGAAAACATCATTTACTCCACTATATCCATCAATGAAGTCATACACCCCTCACACTAGGGAGCCTCACCTCATACATCCAGAAAGTTCCAAACCAGACTTACCCAAAGTTTACCATACCCTTCCTCATATATATATTGGGATTACCAACAAGTGGAATGTTTTCTTCAGATAAAATATAAATTTCCAACACTCTTAGTTGTTATTTTTTAAAGAGAACTTCCCAAGACAAAGCCTTCTAAACTGGTTTAACTCCTGGTGGGATCTCTTTGGTCATTCGGACATAATACTACACCCCACAGTCAAATAAAGATACAAGGTTTTCAGTGAATACTTCATACCAACACCGCATGATATAAGGTTCCCATGTCTTATGCATTTCTTTATAATATTCAGAATCTCTTGGGTAACAGTATGTGAATTTGGATATAATACATCCACCAAACAAGGATCCGAAGTTGCGGTTAGAATATGGCTAAACAGCCAGAAAACCCAAATAACCACAGTCTCATCAAATATATCGTTTTTACAGGAAAAATCCATAGCAAGTGCAGCCTTTGCTGCGGTCCTCACAGTCATGAAGGATCCTCACAGTCGCATCATAGTGGAAACATCGATGAAGACGACTGCTACGGGATCAACCTAGATAGAGATTAAAGTCAAGACATCACATGCCGACACTGTTACAGCGGCGCAAAGGTTATACATTATAGCAAAATAGGCATTCACTATTCAGTTTACACTATTAACTCAATACTGTTCACTTTACACTATTCAGCATTGTAACACTTTTACTGTAGCACCCGCTATAAATACACCCTCTCGACACAAGAGGAAGGGACTCGAAATTTTCATATCTCACTTCTCTCTTCTTCCTCCTCACCCTCTTGTAAACCCTCTTCTCTTCAAGCCTCAAGCTTTCTTACCTTGTACCCCCGGTTACACAGTAAGCTTTTTTTCAAATACATCTAGCATATTTCATACACGGTTACCAACTTACATGATAGTTGGTTAACCATTTCTTGTAATACAAACATCAATACTTCCTGAAGTGCGGATTACCGCCCTAGCGGATGACTTGATGCTTTAGTTTATGTATCTTTCAATACATGTAATTTTCAATTTATATAATACAAGTTCAAACCATCTTCATGGTTGGTTTTTGTTTATGTATACTCTTACTTTATATTTTATATATTGCCTTTACTCTTTACATTATTTTAATTCTCGCGATTTTATTTAGTTTTTATACAGTTTTTATACATTTTCTGTTCTTATAGATCTGTTAATCTCTTATACTCCTTTGTTCTCTCATACACACACACACACACACACACACACACACACTTCAACAACTTTTCACATTGGGAAGCATTTCATTTTGGACTAAATAATTTCTTTCTACACATTCCTTTTTCATGTCAATTGAATAGCCCCCCATAAAGTGTCTCCTTTTCCCTGTCGTCCCTCTTTTACTCCCTATTCTCCCTGCTTCACACATTTGAGAAGGTCGTCCCTCCATTATATATATATATATACACAACACACTTCAACAACTTTTCCCCATTCGCGAGCATGTCCACTTCCCAAGTGTCTTTGGGTCTTCCCGAGGGCAATTTAAACACCGTGAGACCCTCCTTCAACTCCTTCAAAATTTCTCCTTTTGAGGATGGAATGAAACTTCATAGGTGTGATCCTATCATGATTGTAAGGCTCCATTGGTGATCAAACTACCGTCTATCGTTGGCCAAGAATTTAAGGTCAATAGGGATGGCGATGGAGAAGACGAGGAAGAGGGAGGTTTCAAGACTTCTACGTCCGCTAATAGCAAGATAGCTAGCTAAGTGTCCATCGATGCCAAGGAGGCCCAGGTCAGAAGAGATTCTAAACTTGAAGACGCCACCAAGTGTTGGTGAGTCTTGCTTGATTTGTTGAGCGAGATTCAGTGTTCCTTTGCACTTCCTTTTCTGACAAATTTTGGCAAGAAGATAAACCAGAGACCCAAGGAAGGGGACACTGTTGGGATATGTTTCGATAAACAAGAATATGTGAATAGATAAATTTGAACCAAAATTATTCGTAGCAAGAGTAGAAACGTCCATACATGTATTTCCTTAACATTATTTGTGCATTTTAATAAGAAGCACATAAAAGTGAGAAGAATACTAATCACATTATCCTTGGTCCTTGCCTAAAAAGTTTGGTTCTAATGTTCTTCAAATTTTGACTACGAACATTTAATTTTTTGACCACAAATGTCTGATGTCTTTTGATAATTCTGATTGACTTTTTCAAATCCAAACAACGAATGTCTAATCTCCTCATAATGCAGGTTTTGACTTTCTTTAAATCTAGCTCTACAAATGTCAAGCCCACACACCACCAACACGAGTCGAACAATGGAGAGAAACTTGAAAGAGCTCACCACGATGATGGTGCTAGCAATTTCTCTCAAGTTGGATTGTTTGATTGATCACTATTGTCATTCTACTATTGTCAATCATCGTTCATCCCATGATTTGCTCTCTCAATCACCTTTTTTTTATAACTAGTCCTAAATCATATTTAAATCGGTTCATTAACTTTAAAACCATTTAAGAGAACTAATTCAGCCATAAAGTTTGAGGGACGTAAGTTCGGTCATTAATTCGAGCATTGATTGGTCATTCAAATTTGAAACCATTTCAAATCATTTATTTGGTTATTGATTTTGAACTCATTTCCAATATTAAGGTTGCTATTAATTTTGAACTCACTTCAGATTATTAATTCGATCATTGAACATAAACTTGCTTCAAATCTTTGATTCAATCGTGAAGTTTGCAACCCCTTTCAAGTATTTTATTTTTAGCCCGATTCAATCTAATTGCCTCAATTGAGGGATTATGGTATGTGATATCCTTAGGTTTATTACTAAGCTGGTAGTAGGATTTATACTAACACATTAATACAACTAAGAGAATTGATATTCCCAATTAGTCTCAAGTTCCTGCAAACCATGAGTGGTGTCTAACAATATGTCATGGCTACCATTAGGGGTTCTATGTTTGGAACCAGGGAAAGCTAGGTTAATTGAAGCGGGTATGTTATCCCAATGGGTGAACCTCATGTTCAAGCCATTCAGAGACTACCTTTTAGCTGCAAACTACCCATAAATTTAGTTGAAAGCATAGACATACTTAATGATGCCAAGATGATAACATTTCTAGGTAATCAAGCTGCATTTCTAAACTAGAGAGAAAGAAATATTTAGGGAGACATGGAGAGATTTGGGAGATAGGGATATTTACTTCTCAACCTATATAGGCGATAAGTACAAGCTGCTCTTTCTTACAACGCCTTTTATAGGCGATAAGTACAAAGTAGATTTGAAACAACAATAGAAAATAAAGGTAAGACGGGACAACACAACGGGAACCAAGTATTGTTTGCTATAGTAATTAATGACCAATGATCGGTGCTATAGTAACTTTATTACAAGCTTATCTCCATTTGGAGTTATAATCATAGTCTAAGTCGTCTGAGCTATGAGTGTCTCCTTGTAGTAGCAAAGCATCCCACATGTTTAGACCATTTCAAGGAAGTTTGTTTTTAGGTTCATATATCCTAAAAGGTCCTGGAGTGTCAATCTCTTAGCTCAGTTTTTAGGTATGATTAGTTAAGGCCAGTTTGATTTTTGGACATAATAAGAGATGGTGTTGGGGTCTAGTGCAAAGGATAAGGTCAAAGATCCGTGATCACAAGAATCCTAAGAGGTCCCCCTTTTGATCCTAAGAGAATTGTGCAGGATTGTTAGTGTTTGCCGTTTCTTGCTTATATGCTTAAGTTGTCCTTGCCCAATTTTATGCCTAATTGAATTCTTCGAGTCCGCATCTTGCTATAGGTGTAAGTCCTTTGTGGTCCCATGGAACAGGCGTTGAGTAATACTATATTTCTTCAAGAATGGTCCGATTTTCTTGACATAGAATTCTCTGGAGTTCTTTATAGTTGTATTTAATGGATCTAATGTAATCAGGAAATGATTTGTAAATACGAGCTACTTGAAGATGTGGCTGAGGTTTGTATGTTATGTTACCTATTATCGCTAGAGTTTTATTATGTAAAAAGTCCATGGACAACAAAGATTCACAATAATGCGTGTTTCAGGCTATGTTTGAGTAATTCTCAACTCCTTTAAGAAGAGTTGTTTTCAGTAAACGGGAGGATAAAACCATTTGAGCACAGTTAAGAGATTTATGTCATTCTCATTTTCATTATTATAATTGAGTGCAATAAGTTTGGTTAATTTAATAAGGAATTTTGTTGTGGGAAACTCAATAGCTATTAAATATTTATTGGTAAATACCATTACAGCCTTCTAGATTAATGGATGTATAAACGAATAATATATCACATGGAACAAATTAAAGAGAACAAAAAAGAGGGTTTAGGAAAAGCTGATCCCATTACAATTGATGTTGAAAAAAAAAAAATCCTCCACCTTAGGGAAAAGCTAAAATAAGAACAATCACAAAACTAAAGGAAGCCATGCAAACTCTTCCCCCACTATATCATGTACTGGGAAAATAGTCATTTAGACTGATGCTAGTGATGAATATTGGGCAATTATACTATTTGAAAAAATTAATGGTGAGTGACACTTTTGCGCTTATAAAAGTAGAAAGTTTTTTCAATGTGAAATACATTATCACTCTACTGTCAAGGATATATTGGCAATGAATAATGGAATAAAAGAATTTGAGTCTCATCTTATCGACCATCATTTCCTAATAGAATCGGATATGGTATCTTTTCCCTAGATTACCAAACTCAAGTAAAAGCAAATTCTTCATTCTCAGATGCTTTGATGGGATGAATGGTTCTTGAAGTAGTTTTTCGAAACCAAACACATTGCAAGTAAGAAAAATGTGCTTGCTGACTTTATCTCTAGGCCAAAGGCACTAGTGAAAATCAACATGTACATTCTAAGACATTCTTTTCCTTAGTCAGAAAAGTATAAAATTGAAAAAAAAAAATGCAAGAATGGCCAAGTTTGGAATACCTCTAGGAAATTATTGAGCAAATCCATAATGATAGACTCATTGAAAATCTTGACAATCTCATGTTGCGGTGTCATATAGGCTCATTTATACCTCTATTAATATGGAAGGAAGATTTCCTTGAAAAACTTTGATGGTTGTTATGATACTTAACTAATAAATATTTAATAGATATTGAGTTTCCAACCAAAAAAATTCTTATCAAATTAACCAAGCTAATTGCACTCGGTTATAATAACGAAAATGAAAATGACAGAAATCTCTTAATCTTGCTAAAATGGATTTATCCTATTGTTTACTAGAAACACTTTTTCCTAGAGAAGTTGATAACTGCCCAAACTTTCATGGTTGTTTACTAGAAACATATCATTGTGTTTCTCCATCGTCCATGAACTTTCATACTTAGTAATGGTACCCTCTCTAGTACTCTAGCCAAAGTAGGTATCATAATCTAGAAACTTCATCCACATCTTCAATAGCTCATATTTACAAATCATTTCTTGATTGCGTTGGATCTATTGAATACAATTATAGAGAACTCCAGAGAATTCTATGTCAAAAAAGTTGAACCATTCTTGAAGAAGTATGGAACTACTCGTGCCTATTTCATGGGTACTCAATCATAGGAGCAAGAAATGGTAAACACAGATTATCCCACACAATCCTCTCAAGATTAATGGAGGAACCCCTTTCTCACGATTCCTATGATCACGGACTTTTATCCTTATCTCTTAGACTAGACCCCAATATCATCTCTTATTATGTCTAAATATCAAATTAGCCCTAGTCAGTCATGCCTAAAAGACTTAGCCAAGGATTAACACTCCAAAACCTTATAAGATACATGAATTTGAAGACAAACCTCCTTCAAATGGTTTAGGGATGCTTTCCTACTACAAAGAGAATTCACTCACAACGTAAACAGCTCAAACTATGACTATAACTTTGGATGGAAATAAGCTTGTAATAAAATTATTATAACATTGATCATTATTCACAATTATAGCAAATAGTATCTGCTCCCTATTTAAAATCCTAAGCTAATGGAACTCTCTGTCCATTGTAATTATGTCAAGGACCCCAGTTTGTTATGTTGTTTTGTTTTGTCTTTATTTTTAATTGTTGTTTCAAATCTACTTTATACTCATCGCCTATAAAAAGGCCTTGTAATGGTAATGAAGTGGCAACGGGTGAGAAGCAAATATTCAATGTCACCTATAAGAACACAATGAACTTGTTAACTTTGGCGACCGTATAAATCATCTTTCTATCTCACAATGTCCTGATCGAACAAAGGCCATGGAATTATTTGTAAAGCCACTAATTTAATCATATGTCAAAATTTAATTGACATGTATTTTTCAAGACATGAACCATTCTTTCTTGGTTCAACACCGGCCGAGAATTTTATTATAATGTCGCGATTAGATCGCATAGGACATCATTATTGTATAGATTCCTTATTGTGCACACCATGTGCCTTCGTATGTGAACAAATAATGACCATCAAGTATAGTGCAGTTTGACAAAGCATCAATATGCACATTTGTAAACTATGGCCATCCAACATACAAGTCGGTATTGTGCTTCATGTCTAAGTATCTTACACAAGACCAAAGCATGAACTATTAGTCATTGACCATGTTAATAATCATTCTATACATGTCCCGTTTAATGAACTTGTTCAAGACAAGCACCTTTTTTGGCTTGGATATCACAATACCCAATGACTTGTGACCCATCATCTCTCTAGATATCCCATACTCAATCGAGAAGCTTAAGAACATATCGGTAGATCATCAATATCCTCTCAATAATCCATCCACTATGAGTGATTTAAGGATTCAATATAACTATAAACCCATTACACATATTATTAACCCGTTAAGAATAGGTTCGGTCATAGCTGATCTTATGGACTCATACATATAAATTGGACGATGAATGAATATTTCTTTGCCATTAACTAAATAATGCAGCTTACATTCCTAACATGTAACAATTACATGATTGCTTTAAGACATATAACTAACAGACGTAGCAACAATACACAAAGTATGACTGGTGGTACCGGCATTGGTGGATTCGAAAGGTATTGCTTTATCTTTTTAAAGACTTTCTAGCACTCGGCGTCCTACTCAATTTCACTATATTTCTTTAGAAGTTTGAAGACGGTTTGGCTATCTCCAACAATTGAAACATAGCTCAATCTATCTAAAAGACTTCGAACTTACTTGACAATAGAAGGAGCTTTGAGATTATAGATGGCTTTTTTTATGTGTCAATTTCAATTCCTTGGCAACCAACCATGAAACCTAACAACTTCTCGAACTTTGCCCCCAATAAGCATTTTACAAGGTTAAGTCTCAGTTTAAATTTTCTGAGTCAGTCAAATAACTTCCTTAAATTGTGAATATGGTCTTCCCCACACTTTGATTTGTCGATCATGTCATCAAAGAACACCTCTATTCCCGTACTTTACCCCAAATACGCATTTTACAAGGTTAAGTCTCAATCTACATTATTTGAGTCGGTCGAATAATTCTTTAAATTGCAAACATAGTCTTCCCCACACTTTGATTTGGTGACCATGTCATCAGAATACACCTCTATTTCCTCATGCATCATGTCATGGAGCAAGGTGAACATCGCTGTCTAATATGTGGCTCTTGCATTTTTCAAATCAAACAACATCACTTTGTAGCAGGACAATGTAATGAAGGATGTTTTGCTGCCATCCTCCCTTTTTATCCGAATTTGATTATATCTAGAAAACCCATCCATGAGGAGAATAATGCAAATCCTATGGTGCTATCGACCCAAATGTCAATATGAGGTAATAGGAAATCGTCGACTTGCTCAATTTAGATCTCACTTGCTCTAACCCATTCATCTTTCTTCATGACTAGCATAATATTAGCAATTCAATCAGGGTAGTGAGACACTTTGATAAAATCTACTTTTAATAACTTCATAACCTCCTCTCGATCTTCTTGGAAAGCTTTAGTTTCATTCTTCAAAGTTTTTGCTTTTTAGGCTGCACATTTGAGTTAATTGGTAGAGCATACTCCACAATTTGTGGGTCTAATCCCAGCATATCCACATAGGACCACGTGATTACATCCTAATATTCTTTTAAAAATTCAATCCTTATTGCCTCGACCTTAGAGAGGTCCACCCCAATGTTGGTTTCCTTAATGTTTTTTGCATCGCTTAGACTTACAGTAATCATTTGTTCAGTTGTCAAAGGTTTCGATTCTTCATGACGGAATCAATCTCTTTCAACATCCTTCTAGACATCAATCATTCCCTTCAAAATATTTTCCATTTCATTTTCAAGTTTCATCCGAACATCGGAAAATAATTACATTTTCTTGGAAAATGACTTATTGGAAAATATTTTCCAGAAACGCCACATTTTCCGCAAAACGAACGGAACCTAAATTTAAGAAAAACATCAGCCATAAATTGATTTATGAAACAGGTTATTGTCCGCGCTTTTAACATTTCATTTAATTTTAAAAAAAAGGTACGTTCCTAAACAACAAAAATACTACAATGGTAGTTTGATGACATAATGCAAATTTGTCCCGCTTTCTAAGATTCATATCAAATTCAGCAGATTAGGAAATCTTGAATTACCATTAGGAAATCATTTATTTTAAAAAATAATTTGCCAAAAATATTATTTTTATTGTATAGATGCCAATTTAGTATTAAACTCTTCAATTTTGTCAATTTAATCATAAATCTTCCAACAATTTACCAACGTAGTACTTCCAACCAAAATTGATTGAAAGTCAATGATGATGCCGACTATCCTACATATGAATAGTGTTCACATTTTAATTTGCTAATTTTCATTTTTTTTTTCATTTCCTTTGTTTATTTCACTATGGTGGATGAGGGTTGCTAAAAGTTTGCTGGCCATCAAGTGACGACCGCAAAGCACTTGCCAACCATAGTGGAAAAAAAAGGAAAAAAATTGTGAAAAAAAATTAAAAAGCTGCCCATAATGGTGTTGATCTTAGCCGACACCAATTTCCAACTTAAATCGACAGAAAATATTACATTAGTAAATTATCGAAATGTATGCAACTAAATTAGTCAAATTGAAATATTCAAGACTAAATTGATATTCATATAATATGACTTTTTTGGAGTCATTTCCATTAATTTTTCAATGTCGAACTTCCATCTTATTTTAAGTGTTTGTTTTGTGAGAAAGTACTACCAGAAATGCAATGTCTCATAAATTCATAAAACAGCAAAAGGAATCTAAGCATGACTAAGGAATATTTAAGGAACCTGAATGAGTTGAAACCTTCAACCTTTGATCTTAAACGCATATCACAAACATAAATTTCAGATGATTAAAGTTGTAATCAAGTCAATGTTCTGGCTCTCCAATGAATTTTCGTAGGAACCAAAAATGCTGTCCACCATGTCCTGTGTTACCTACGGCGTAGTTTCAAGCATTTATTAATCAGCTCCACCCCTAGACCCCCATGAGAGTGACAATCAATTACAAAGGCCACCGGGACATTTGTGGCAGAGAACAACAGAGTGTCTCAACCAACATCAACACGATCCACGATCCGATAATCTTGTTCCTCAACAAGAGTAATTTCGATATTGATAATTGCTTGTAATGATGAGGGCGATGGTCGCAGAGGTCTATAATGAAAAAGAAAGGGTTGTGTCTTTTCGCCAAATTATAATATCTTTAAGAAAAATTGATTTCTCCAAGATAATTATAAAAAAAAAAATGCATAAAGGAATGCCATGCTACTACTTGACTACGGCTGAATCCATCCCTCAATGGGGATTCACCAATGAAAAATTTCAGAATCACTTGGAATAACACTGGACAAAAAACACTGAATACATGCAACGGTAGTGTAAATGAATGAAAATATAATTTCTAGGGGTTGATGGTTATAAACAATTAATATAGTGAATACCTAAATAATCAAATCGCAACGTGTTTTATATTGAAATTAACTAATATATAAAAAAATCATCATCAACAAATCATTGCCCACACTATAATTCGCATTTATAATTCACTTGGAAAGGTGAAACTAGTCGATTAAGAATTTAAATTTGAATTGGCAACGGGGAGATAGCCGTTGGAATGAACGTACATTTTCAACCCTGACATGTGATCCGCTTGCCTTTAATGCGAGAGGGTTAAATTTCGAACAACAAGAACAGTAAAATTCCATGTACCCGATCTGACCCCTCCTCTCTGTCTTTCCCAACGGCCACAAGAAAACAGAGACTCCACTCACGTCAGATCATCTCTCTCCCTCCGTCGCCTCCTCCTCCTCCTCTTCTGCTTCGTCTGCGTTTCCTTTCTCTGTCCTTCGTCTACTCATTCCCTTTTTCTCTTTCGACGGAGTCGCGGTCGAGCCAGCGGTGCCTGATTTGGCTCGATCGAAGAGGGGCGGAGCCAGATGTGGCTGCCTATGCAGCGGATCATCGTTCACGGTATGGAGAGACAGAGGAAAGTGGCGACTGGACTGCACACGGCGGCGGAGGCGAGGCGAGGCGGACGGACAGTGTGTTGGTGACAGATTCGAGGGCTTGCTGGATAGAGTTCAAGGCGGGCTCTTCGCTTCGTGCGGGATCATCCTGTGAGTCTCTCGAAACTCCATCGCTCATGTTTCTTGTTTTTCTTGTTGATGAGGCAGCATTGAATTTGTTTGTTGCTGGTGGTTGTTAATTGTCCGGTTCTTGCTTTGTAATCTTGCTGTGAGTTTCTCGATTCTTTTGGGCTTGTGTGAATGGGTGTCGGCATTGCACGCCGATGATGCTGTGGGGTTGTGGGAGATTATCATCTCCAAGAAAACGAGCGCAAGAAGTCAGAAGAACTAGATTCTGGCAACTTTAACTCTCTGCCAGTGAAGTTTCACATGCTTTTCGAAAAATCATACGATACGTTGTATACCCAATTATGGGGAAGTACCGTATCTGATGATGTTTCTAACGTCACCCATTCTCAAGTCCAGCCTTGTCATCGTCTGGCTGAAAAATCTTTCGACTCTGCTATTCTTTACCGATTTTCTTGCCCAAAAAGATTTGAGTATTGTTGAACAGAACTGCTTTTGGCAAATGACCATTTTGAACCATCTGCTATTCGACTTTTCTGTATATTTCCCAGTCATCTTGGATGCATATTTGAAAACCGTTTCTCTTAGAACTATATCCTGTTATTCTGGTCCAATGATCGGTCTTCTGTAGCTCTGGAATTAGTCTCTGAAAATGGGTTTCTATCAAGCCTTACGGTAATTTCGCTATGAGAGTGTTAGAGGTTCTTTTTTCAAAAAAGTTTATCAACTTGAACTGAAACTATTTGAGTCCTCTTTACGTAGAATTTTCGCGCTACTTTTTTAAGATGTATTTTATCGGCCATCTGTATTTGTCCCTCCTTATTCTGTCTGTGTTATCTTTTCCAAATCTCAGAAAAGACATGATAGTTCAATACTGATACTTTAATGTGTGCACCGAAAAATTGGGTACAAAGAGGCAATGCCCAAGAGGTGAAGAGAATAATTTATTTTGCAAAACTTGCCATATTAATATCATAAAGGGATACATAATATCATAAAGGGGTTAGGATCGAGGTACTATATCATAGAACAATGAAGTATAAGAGATTAACAAATTTATGAGTATGAGAAAAACTCTAAAGGTTCTATGTTTCTAAAATAATCAAAGAGCTCTGAGAGTTTTGTGAAAGTTTGTATGATACGGTATAATAATTCAAAGGTTAAAGTAATTATAGAAAGGAAATAAACTAAGTAAAGGAATGATGTATATATGATGATTAAACTAAATAAAATCTCAAACATTATAAATAATATAAAAAGCGAAAGCAATGTATAAAATCTAGAGCAAGAGTATACGAAAACAAAAACCAACCATGTAGGTGGTATGAACTTGTATTATAAGACTACAAATTACAAGTATTGAAAAGTGCAAAAACTAAAATATCAAATCATCCACTGGGGAATTAATCTACACTCCAAGAAGTATTAATATTTTTATTATAAGATGTTAATCAACTATCATGCAAGTTGGTAACCCTATATAAACTACACTAAATGTATTTGAAAAATGAACTTACTTTGTAACAAATGATACAAGGTAAGAAAACTTGAAGCTTGAAGAGATGAAGAAGAGAGAAATCTGAGAGAGATCATGTCCCTCTCTTCTGTGCTGAGAAAGCGTATTTATAGAGGGTGCTACAATAAAAGTGCTATAGTACTAAACAGTGTAAAGTGAACAGTATTACTAAATAGTACTGAGAGAATAATATTTGTTAGAGTATGTTTGCCATTTGCAGTGAAAGTGTATTATTGAATAATGCTGAGAAAGCGTATTTATAGAGGGTGCTACAATAACAGTGTAAAGTGTATTGCTTTTCTGCTGCTGTAACAGTGTTGTCATATAATATTCTATCTTATTTCTAGCCAAGATTGATCCCGTGCCAATCATCTTAATTGGTATTTCCATTGTGATGTGACTGTGGGGATTTATCTTGACTATCTTGTGATTTAGAAGATCTACATTGTGATTCTTCTACTTTTGAGAGTATTTATCTGAGGATATTAAAGTATTCATCTCTATTCTAGATCGCAACGAGTGTTGCACTTACAATGGATGTTGTATTAGATGGTGCTATAGTTATCTGGGCACTTTGGCTATTTAGCCAACTCCTAACAACAAATTCGGATCCTTATTCATGGTATTCGAATCCATCCCACCATTTTATTTTGTATTTTCAAACAAGTATAGGTACACCAAGTTTTGTAAGAGATGTATTATAACTATTTATACAATTATGCCAATATTAAAATAAAAAAAAAAACAAAACAAAAGTAACCATTGCCAAAGCCTCCTAATATACTACTAAAGCCAAAGGCTTGACACCAATCAAGTCACAGCTTTAAATGATAGAAAACCAACAAAATCCAATACTAAATATCCCTCCAAAAGAAGAACCCATATCAACTCTAACTTAGCTAGCTGCCATACTGCCGTTGAAGTAAGTACAATTCTTTCCTGCTTGCTACACAAAGACAAGCGGAATACAAAAAAATTTCAAGTGAGGTGGTCATTAGGCAACCCCTCATTCTCAAAAATCAAAATTCTTTCCAAAAATACTAACTATAATAGATGGATTTTTTGATAAAAATTCAAATTTGCAAAAAATATATTTCTAGAAAATTGTTTTTCAAACCACATCATACAAATAAAACTACCGCTTTTTATGAGTAGATTTTAATGAAAATAGAATCAACAACGTTTACCCACTTACTGATAAGTCTAATACAAATAATATCCCATGCTTTGCTATTTCTATCGATAAGGTCATACACTTAGAAAATTTCAAGCCAGAGTTACTAAAGAACTACCATACTCCACTTCATATACAAACTGGGACTACCAACAAGTTAATTGTTTTCTTCGGTGAAAATACAAATTTCCGATACACTTGGCTAGCATTCTTCGAAGATCATTTCTCTCGAGAGAGTCTACCGAACTGGTTTGATTCCAACACACCATGCCTTATGCACTAATTTTCAAAATCTCATGGGTATGAATTTGTAGTTGGCTAAATAGTCAAATAACCCAAATAACTGCAGCACCATCCAATATAACATTTTTGCAGGAGAAATTGATTGCAAGTGCAGCACTCACTACAATCCAAAATAGAGAGGTCTTTAAACAAATACTCTTAGAAGCAGAAGAATACAATGTGGATTTTTTAAATTACAGTGAAAACACCAATAATGATTGCGACATGATCAATTTTGCCCAAATATAAAACAAACTATTTCATGCCAATATTGTTACAGCGACGGAAGAGTAAAAAACTATAGCAAGTGGCAGACATACTGTAGCAAATATTGTTCTCTTAGTACTATTCACTTTACACTGTTCATTATTATAGCATTTTCACTGTAGTACTTTCTATAAATACTATCTCAGCACAAAAGAAAGGGGGCTTGATCCAAATCTCAGAATTTTATCTTCTTCCTCCTTACTCCCTCTTATAATCCCCTATCTCCCTTCAAGTTTCAAGCTTTCTTACCTTGCACCCCTACTCACAAAGTAAGTTTGTTTTCAAATACATTTACTGTAATTATACATAGTTATCAACTTACACGATGGTTGGTTAATATTTTCTTGTAATACATATATCAATACTTTCTGGAGTATGGATTACCGCCTTAGTGGATGACTTGATATATATTTTCCACACCTTGCAATACATGTAATTTCCAATTTATATATTGCTTTTGCTCTTTAGATTATTTTTAATTCTCAAGACCTTTTTTTAGTCTTTATACAATTATAAGTTTAGTATAACTTTAGTATATCTCATACTCTTAAATTTGCCAATTTCTTATACTTTTTTGTTTTCTCATATATATAACACTTCCAAAATGACAACAACTTTTCACGTTGGGAAGCATTTCATTTGGGACTAGATAGTTTTTTTTTTGCACGTTCCTTTTTCATGTCAATTAAATAGTATGTGATGCTCTTCTTGAAACAACAATTTTCACTGAAAGGCTTCCTTTTTCTATTAAGTTTTCTCATACCTAACACTTTTTCATGTAATCCTTAGTACAATGGGCTTTGTTACGTTTCTTAATAAATTGACTCATTATTTTTTTTAAAAGTGTAGTTTTTCTATGAAAAGTTATCCTCCATACTTTTCCAAAATTATTGCAACTTTTATGTCACGACCAAATCCTTCGTGGGCGATTCTTTCCCAACTCCTTGCATTGCAACAGCCCCCTTAAAGTGTCTCCTTTTCCTTGTCATCCCTCTCCTACTTCCTTTTCTCCCTGCTTCACACACTTCGAGAAGGTCTTCCCCATTCTCGAGCATGTCCACTTCTTAAGTGTCTTTTGGTCTTCCCGAGGGCGATTCAAACGCCGCGAGACCCTCCTCCAACTCCTTTGAAATTTCTCCTTCTGAGGATGGAACGAAACTTGATAGGTGTGATCCTATCATGATCGTAAGGCCCTTGTTGGTGATCAAACTACCGTCTAATGTTGGCCAAGAATTCAAGGTCAATAGGGATGGCGATGGAGAAGACAAGGAAGAGGGAGGTTTCAAGACTCCTACATCCACTAATAGCAAGATAGCTTGCTGAGTGTCCGCTAATGCCACGGAGGCCTAGGTCAAAAGAGATTCTAAACTCAAAGACACCACTAAGTGTTGGTGAGTCTTGCTTGATTTGTCGAGCGAGATTCAATCTTCCTTTGTCGACAAATTTTGGCTAGAAGATAAACCAGAGACCCAAGGAAGGGGACACCGTTGGGATATGTTTTGATAAACAAGAATATGTGAATAGATAAATTTGAACCAAAATTATTAGTAGCAGGAGTAGAAACGCCCATACATGTATTTCCTTAACATTATTTGTGCATTTTAATAAGAAGCACATAGAAGCGAGAAGAATGCTAATCACATTATCCTTAGTCGTTGCCTAAAAAGTTTGGTTTTAACGTTCTTCAAATTTTGACTACGAACAATTAATCTTTTAACCACAAACATTTGATGTCTTTTTGATGATATTGGTTCTCACGTTTTTCAAATCCAAACATCGAACGTCTAATCTCCTCCTAACCTCCTAATGCGGGTTTTGATGTTCTTTAAAACCAGCTTTGCAAATGTCAAGCCCACACACCACCAACATGCGTCCAACGGTGGAGAGAAACTTGAAAGAGCTCGCCACGATGATGGTGCTAGCAATTTCTCTCATATTAGACTATTTGATTGATCACTATTGTCAATCATCGTTCATCCCATGATCTGCTCTCTCAATCACCTTTTGTTATAACTAGTTCTAGATCATATTTAAATCAACTCATTAACTCTAAAACCATTTAAGAGAACTAATTCGTCCATAAAGTCTAAGGGACGTAAGTTCAAAGATCATTTCAAACACTAATTCAAGCATTAATTGGTCATTCAATTTGAAACCATTTCAAATCATTTATTTGGTTATTGATTTTGAACTCATTTCTAATATTAAGGTGGCTATTAATTTTGAACTCACTTCAGATTATTAATTCAGTCAATGAACATAAACTCGCTTCAAATCTTTAATTCGATTGTGAAGTCTAAAACCCCTTTCACTTTTATTTTTAGCCCGACTCAATCTAATTGCCTTAATTGAGGGATTATGGTGTGTGACTTCACGATCGAATTAAAGATTATGTGTAACCCCTTTCAAGTCGTTCATCACTAAGCTGGCAGTAAGATTTGTACTAATACATTAATACAACTAAGAGAATTGATTGTCCCATTAGTCTCAAGTTCCTACAAATCATGAGTGACGTCTAACAATATGCATGGCTACCATTGGGGGGGGGGTTTTATGCTTGGAACTAGGGAAAGCCAAGTTAATTGAAGCATGTATGTTATCCCAATGGGTGAACCTCATGTTCGAGTCATTTAGAGACTACCTTTTGGCTGCAAACTACCTAGAAATTTAGTTCAAAGCATAGAGATACTTAGTGATACCAAAATGATAACATTTCTAAGTAATCAAGCTGCATTTCTTTGAGGATTCTACTAAACAGGAGAGAAAGAAATATTTAAGGAGACATGGAGAGATTTGGGATATAGGGATATTTGCTTCTCAACCTCTTGCTCATTCTTACAAGGCCTTTTATAGGCGATAAGTACAAAGCAGATTTGAAATAGCAATAGAAAATAAAGGTAAGATGGGACAACATAACGAGGACCGAGTATGACCGAGTATTGTTTGCTACAGTAATTAATGACCAATGATTAGTGCTACAATAACTTTATTACAAGCTTATCTCCATTTGAAGTTATAGCCATAGTTTAAGCTGTCTAAGCTGTGAGTGTCTCTTTGTAGTAGCAAAGCATCCCACATGTTTAGACCATCTGAAGGAGGTTTTTTTTTTTTAGGTTCATATGTCCTAAAAGGTTCTGAAGTGTCAATTTCTTAGCTCAGTTTTTTAGGTATGATTGGTTAGGGCTAGTTTGATTTTTGGACATAATAAGAGATGGTGTTGGAGTCTAGCGCAAAGGATAAGGACAAAGATCTGTGATCATAAGAATCCTAAGAGGTCCCCCTATTGATCCTGAGAGAATTGTGCTAGATTGTCAATGTTTGTCGTTTCTTGCTTCTACACTTAAGTTGTCCTTGCCCAATTCTATGCCTGATTGAATTCTTCGAGTCCCCATCTTGCTACAAGTGTAAGTCCTTCGTGGTCCCATGGAATAGGCATTAAGTAGTACTATCTTTAGAAATGGTCTGATTTTCTTAACATGGAATTCTTTGGAGTTCTTTATAGCTGTATTTAATGGATATGATATAATCGGGAAATGATTTGTAAATACGAGCTACTTGAAGATGTGGCTGAGATTTGTAAGTTATGTTACCTATTATGGCTAGAGTATTATTATGTAAAAAGTCCATGGACAACAAAGATTCACAATAGTGTGTATTTCAAGCTATGTTTGAGCAATGGTTAAAAGATTTATGTCATTCTCATTTTCATTATTATAATCAAGTGCGATCAGCTTGGTTAATTTCATAAGGAATTTTCTTGTGGGAAACTCAATAGCTATTAAATATTTATTGGTAAATACCATAACAGCCTTCTAGATTAATGGATGTATAAATGAATAATATATCATATGGAACAAATTAAAGAGAATGAAAAAGAGGGTTTAGCAAAAGTTATTCCCATTACAATTGATGTTTGAAAGAAAATCCTCCACCTTGGGGAAAAGCTCAAATCATAATAGTTGCAGAACTAAAGGAAGCCATGCAAACTCTTCCTCCATTATACCATGTACTAGGAAAAGAGTCCTCTAGACTAATGCTAATGGTGAATATTGCGCAATTATACAGTTTGAAAAAATTAATGGTAAGTGAAACTTTTGCACTTACAAAAGTATTTTTTCAATGTTAAATACATTATCACTCTACTGTCAAGGAGATATTGGCAATGAATAATGGAATAAAAAAAAATTTGAGTCTCATCTTATCGACCATTATTTTCTAGTAGAATTAGATATGGCATCTTTTTCCCTAGATTACCAAACTCAAGCATAAGCAAATTCCTCATTCTCAGTTGCTTTGATGGGATGAATGGTTCTCGAAGTACTTTTTCGAAACCAAACACATTGCAAATGAGAAAAATGTGCTCTCTAACTCTCTCTTTAGGCCAAAGGCACTAGTGAAAATCAACATGTATATTCTAAGACATTCTTTTCCTCATAGAAAAGTATAAAATTGTAAAAAAAAAAAAAAAAAATGCAAGAATGGCAAAGTCTGGAATACCTCTAGGAAATTATTGAGCAAATCCATAATGATAGGCTCATTGAAAATCTTGACAATCTCATGTTGTAGTGTCATACAGATCTCTTCAAATTGCTTGAAAGTTCAATTCATCATCCTTTTGGATTAAACCTCAAGTATCTGTTTATACCTCTATTAATATGGAAGGAAGATTTCCTTGAAAAACTTTGATGGTTGTTATGATACTTAACTAATAAATATTTAATAGTTATTGAGTCTCCAACCAAAAAAAAATCTGATCAAATTAACCAAGCTAATTGCATTCGGTTATAATAACGAAAATGAAAATGATAGAAATCTCTTAATCGTGCTATAATGGAATTATCCTCTTGTTTACTAGAAACGCTTCTTCCTAGAGAAGTTGATAACTGCCCAAGCAGAACAGGAAACACACATCATTGTGTTTCTCCATCATCCATGGACTTTTGTACTTAATAATGGTATCCTCTCTAGTATTCCAGCTAGAGTAGGTATCACAACCTATAAACTTCAGCCACATTTTCAAGTAGCTCATATTTACAAATCATTTCCTAATTGCGTCGGATCTATTGAATACAACTATAGAGAACTCCAAAGAATTCTATGTCAAGAAAGTCGAACCATTCTTGAAGAAGTATGGGACTACTCATTCCTATTTCATGGGGACTCAATCACAAGAGCGAGAAATGGCAGACACAGATTATCCCACACAATCCTCTCAAGATTAATGGAGGGACACCTTTCTTATGATCCCTATGATCACAGACTTTTGTCATTATCTCTTGGACTAGACCCTAACATCATCTCTCATTATGTCCAAATATCAAACTAGCTCCAGCCAGTCATGCCTAAAAGACTTAGCCAAGGACTAACACTCCAAAACCTTCTAGGATACATGAATCTAAAGACAAACCTCCTTCAAATGGTCTAAGGATACTTTCCTACTACAAAGAGAATTCACTCACAACGCAAGCAACTCAAACTATAACTTTGGATGTAAATAAGCTTGTAATAAAGTTACTGTAACATTGATCATTATTCACTACTATGGCAAATAGTATCTGCTCCCTATTCAAAGTCCTAAACTTGCAATAATTAGGTTATGGAACTCTGTCCATTATAATTATGTCAAGGACCCCAGTTTGTTGTGCTGCTGTTTCAAATCTACTTTATACTAATCGTCTATAAAAAGCCTTGTAATGGTAATGAAATGGCAACAGGTGAGGAGCAAATATTCAATTTCGCCTATAAGAACACAATGAACTTGTTAGATTTGGTGACGGTATAAATCATCTTTCTATCTCACCATGTCCTGATTGACCAAGGGCCATGGAATTATTTGTAAAGCCACTAATTTGATCATATGTCAAAATCTAATTGACATGTATTTTTCGAGAGATGAACCATTCTTTCTTGGTTCAACACAAGCCAAGAATTTAATTATAATGTCGCGATTAGATTGCATAAGACATCATTATTGTATAGATTCCATATTGCGCACGCCATGTGCCTTCGTATGTGAACAAATAATGACCATCAAGTATAGTGACAATTCAACAAAGCATCAATATGCACATTTGTAAACTACAACCATCCAACATACAAGTCGGTATTGTGCTTCATGTTTAAGTATCTTACACAAGACCAAAGCATGAACAATTACTGATGGTACTAGCACCAATGGATTCGAAAGGTATTGCTTTATCTCTTCAAAGACTTTCTAGCATTCGACGTCCTACTCAATTTCACTATTTTTCTTCAGAAGTTTGAAGAACGATATCTCCAACTATTGAAACATAGTTCATCCCACCTAAAAGTGTCCAAACTTACTTGATAATGGAAGGAGCTTTGAGATTATAGATGGCTTATTTTATGTGTCAATGTCAATTCCTCGGCAACTGACCATGAAACCTAACAACTTCTCAAACTTTGCCCCCAATATGCATTTTACGAGATTAAGTCTCAGTTTAAATTTTCTAAGTCAGTCAAATAACTTCTTTAAATTGCGAACATGGTCTTCCCCACACTTTGATTTGTCGATCATGTCATCAAAGCACAACTATATTCTCGAGCTTTACCTCAAATACGCATTTTACAAGGTTAAGTCTCAATTTAAATTATCTTAATCGGTTGAATAATTCTTTAAATTGTGAACTGTGACACCCAAATTTTCGTTTCTTTTTTTCGTCAGTTAAGTTAAGTATATTCGAAATTCAAGTCATCACTTAATTTGAAAAACCTCATGTCCTTTTTTTTTTTAAGTTAAGTCGCAAAAACCCACTTCGTGCATAGGACTAAACCAGAAAAATTTGTCCTTCCCCACATGGTCACCAAGTGGAATGCATAGAGGAGGGAGGGGGGGGGGACTGCACTTTAATTTTATTCTCCTTTTTCCCCATTTCTTACTTGAAAGGCCTAGCTTCAGCAGCCCATTATTTTTCACGAACGCTTCAGCTCCTTCTCTCTAGATGACACCTCACCACTTTCTTCCTCTATTTCTCTTCCTACGCTCGAACCAGACCCATCTCAGCCTCCTTGTAGGTCCCCGCCTCCTTTCAGCAACGAGACCGTCGATGCCTTGCCTTACTTGGAGCCACCGTCGCCGTCTGCGACACCCCTCAGCTCTTCCAGTGCCTCCTCCCTTCTCCGCAAGCAAGCCCAGGCAAGTAAAGCCTCGACTGGTCTATTGCAAAGCTGCTATTAGCATCTTAAGTGCATGGATCTGCTTGGCATAGTTGTGCATATGGAAATCGGGCCTCAATTTCGTGAATTAGAAGTAGAAATCAGGTGCCAAAGCTTGTCCAGAGCTGGGTCAAAAACGTCGGGTTCTCTACTATTCGAATGCGATTACGAGGCCATCCTTGGGGTTTAGGGCGCATGACTAAGCTTCACCTAGCCTTACATGCACGATCTATGGACTGTGGCTATTGTTGAGTTTGAAATTAGGCATTGAAAGTGGCCACTCTTAGACGATGTGGATTTCTGATGTTGTTAACTACTGCCGGTGAGTTTTGAGCATTGAGGTGTGCCTGATCAACAACCCACAAACCCTAGTCTTAGGTTCTGTTAGATAAACTTTAGCTTGCAGACATGCAAGCCACGGAGATTAAAAAGCTCGGGGAACACCGGAACCCCACCTAGACACCCCCGAGCCAATTTCTTTTCTGGTTAAGATAGTTTTGTTGGCAAGTTTGAGTTAGAGCGAGGAGGTCTGGAAGCAGGCATGTGTGTGCCCGTGAGGTGGGAGAAAAAGAGGGGATGGTGCGCTGAATATAGGGTGGGTGATTTGGGAGGTTCGAAGTGAGAGCAAATATGGTCCATGAGCCACCAAGATCAGGTGAGTTCTAGTACATTATGTGAGTAAATCGTGAGTTAGTTTGCCGATCCAGATTTTGACTTGGGCTTACATGATTCGGGGAAATAAAGAGGTTCAGAAAGCACCGGAATCTCGCATAAGCTTCACAAAGCAAATCTTTACGTCATGACAATTCAAGTATGACTAGAAGTCACCTAGGAACAACTTAGGGCTGATGAGTGAGCTTCGCGACAACAAGGCTTCGGGATTTCACTCGGATAGAGGCCAAGGGGACGCTGAAACCAAGTTCGGGTTATCTCTAGCCTCTTTTATCCTTGAAACCGTTGACTTGCGTGAACCAAATAGTCCTAGGATAGGCTGATCACTTATTGACTTACACTCACATTATGTTGCGTCATATTGAGTCAAACTTGAATAGGAGGCAACAATACGGCTTAGTCCATGTTTTCTCGGGTAAGTGATAGTCTGTGTTGTCTTAACTTTAGCTTTGTACATGTCCTTAAAATTTGTTAGCTCAGTGGGTGGAACGATAAATAAGGAAAGGAAGATTCGAGAAGCTTCAAACCATATTGCCTTTATTTGGATCTAAGACTTATACCTGACCTTAGGGGAATAAGAGTTGTTAATGTACTAGAACTGTTGTTGTTGCAACAAGGTGGGACTAGAACTCACCCAATCTCGGCGGCTCATGGATCATGCTTGCTCTCACTTCGAACCTCCTGAATCACCCACCCAATATTTAGCCCACCATTCCCTCTTTCTCTCCCACCTCATGAGCACACACATGCCCACTTCCAGACCTCCTCACTCGAACTCGAACTCGCTTACAAAACCATCTTAACTAGAAAAGAAATTGGCTCGAGAGTGTCCGGGTGGAGTTCCGATGTTCCTCGAGCTTTTTAATCTCCTTGACCTACATGTTCGCAAGTTGGAGTTTATCTAACAGAACCTAATAGGAGGACTAGGATCTATGCGCTGTTGATCAGGCACAACTCAATGCTCAAAACTCACCAACAGTAGTTGACAACATCAGAAGTCCACATCGTCTAAAAGCAGCCACTTTCAATGCCTAATTTCAGACTCAACAATAGCCACGGTCCATAGGTCGTGCATGCAAGGCTACGTGAAGCTTAGTCGTGCGCCCTAAACCCTAAGGACAGCTCCGCAATCACATTCGAATAGTAGAGAACTCGATGTTTCCGACCCAGCTCTAGACAAGCTTCGGTGCCCAACTTCTACTTCTAATTCAGGAAACCAAGCCCCAATTTCCACATGCACAGCTATGCCAAGCAGATCCATGCACTCAGGATGCTGATAGTAGCTCTGCAACAGACCAGTCAAGGCTTTACTTGCTTGGGCTCGCTTGCAGAAGGGAGGAGGCGCTAGACGAGTTAAGGGGCGTCACGGCCGGCGGTGGTTGCTCCAAGTGGGGCAAGGCAGCGACGGTCTCGCTACTGAAAGGAGGTGCAGACCTACGAGGAGGCTGAGACAGGTTTGGTTCGAGCACAAGAAGAGAAATGGAGGAAGAAAGTGGTGGGGTGTCGTCCAGAGAGGAGCTAAAGCGTTCGTGAAAAACAATGGGCTGCTGAAGCTAGGCCTTTCAAGTGAGAAAAGGGGGGAAAAGGCGAATAAAATTAAAGTGCAGTCCCCCCCCCCCCTCTATGCATAACACCTGGTGACCACGTGGGGAAGGACAAATTTTTCAGGTTTAGTCCTCCCATAAATGAAGTGGGTTTTTGTGACTTAACTAAAAAAAAAAGGACATGAGGTGTTTCAAATTAAATGGTGACTTTAATTTCTAATATACTTAACCGATGAAAAAAAAAAAGAGAAAATTTGGGTGTCACAAATCGTCCCCCCTATAAAATTTCGTCCTTAAAATTGGACTTCAACTAAACAAATGGGGGTATCGTTGACGGATTTCTTCTTCACTTTCCCACATTGCTTCTTCAAGGCCATGATATTGCCATAACACCTTAACTAGTGGGATCACTTTCCCACGTTGCTCTCTTTGGCTCAAAATTTCTTCTATATAATTCACGTTTTGATCCACCTTGATGGTCTCGTAGTCTAACACATGTGTAGGGTCAGGATGGTATTTTCTTAACATGAAAACGTGAAATAAGTCATGTATGCCTGCTAATTTTGAGGGGAATGCTAATTTGTAGGCTACTTCCCTAATCCTATCAAGAAAAGGTCCAATAAAACGTGGGCTCAACTTGCCCTTTTTACCCAATCTCGACATGCCTTTAACTAGCAAGACTTTCAAGAAAACCTTATCTCCCACAATAAATTCCAAAGGTCTCCTGTGTTTATTTACATGACTTTTTTGTCAACTTTGAGCAGTTCTTTGTCAATCCTTAATAGTTTTCACAACGTTTATAGTAACTTGGACTAATTCAGGCCCGGTTATTTTTCGTTTGCCTACCTCATCCCAACACACTGGAGTACTACAAGGCTATTCCATAGAGTGCCTCAAATGGGGCAACTCTAATACTTTGTTGAAAACTATTATTGTACGCAAATTCCGTCAAATGCAATTTTTCATCCCAATTCCCTTTAAAATCCAACATACAAGCTCTTAGCATGTCTTCCAATATTTGGATTACCCTTTCAGATTGTCCATCAGTTTGAGGATGAAAAGTTATACTAAATTGGAGATTAGTCCCTAAAGCAATCAGTCAAAAATTATAGTCACGAGAACACGATGTAGACAGACAATTTGTCTCACATATATTTCTGCATATTCATCCATTGAATAATCTGTTCGAACTACCATGAAGTGAGCAGACTTAGTCAGACGATCCACTACTACTCATATCGAATCATGTCCACTAGAGGTTCTTGGTAGTCCCTGCACAAAATCTATAGTGACATGTTCACATTTCCACTCTGGAATATCAAGGGGTTTCAACAGCCCAGCAGGCTTTTGATGCTCGGCTTTCACTTGTTGGCAAGTCAGGCATTGAGAAACAAATCTAGCGATGTTAGTCTTCAATCCATTCCACTAGTAGTGTTGTCGCAAATTTCGGTACATTTTCGTACTTCTGAGGTGAATGCTATAAGTGCTTTTATGTGCCTCTGATAATATCTCCTTTCTAAGCTCCTCATCCTTAGGTACACAAAGGCGTCCTCAATATATGACGACTCCGTCCTCAGACACTTGAAATTCTGCGCTCTTACCACTTTGCACCTCGTCGTGAATTTTTAACATTCCTGGGTCTAACTATTGTAGGGTCCGTATTCTTTGGGCCACCCACAACTCTATCCTTAAGGTTGCCAATATGCCGGAAAGGTGATCCACCTCTAATTTAAATTCGGAGTCAGCAATGGTTTTTAAAAGATTCCTTTCTTTCACCCTCAAATTTGTCATACTTGTAGCTGATGTATGACTAAGGACATCTGCCACTTTGTTAGCTTTCCCTGGATGGTACACTATTTCACAATCATAATCCTTAAATAACTCTATCCATCTTATTTGCCTCATATTTAACTCCTTTTGCGAAAATAAATACTTCAAACTTTTATGATCGGTATAAATTTCAATGTTTTCTCCATATAAATAATGTCTCTAGATTTTCAACGCGAGAATGATCGCAGCTAACTCAAGGTCATGGGTAGGATAATTCTTTTCATAAGGTTTCAGTTGTCTCGAAGCATAAGCTATGACCTTTCCATGTTGCATCAAGACACAACCGAGTCCCTGGTAGGAAGCATCACTATACACTATAAATCCACCAGACCCTAAAGGTAGGGTTAGTATTGGAGTCGAGGTCAACCTTCTTTAAGCTCCTAAAAACTTTGTTCACGCTCGTCATTCCATTCAAATTTCACATTTTTCTTAGTCAGATGAGTCAAGGGTCTTGCGAGTCGTGCGAATCCTTCTATGAAGATATAATAATATCCCGCAAGCCCTAAGAAGCTCCAAATCTCCGATGGTGTAGTGGGTCTTGGCCGGTCAACTACGGTCTCAATCTTTGCTGGGTCCATCGACAACCCCTTTCCCGACACCACATGACCTAAAAATGCTACTTGGTCTAACTAGAACTTGCATTTACTAAATTTGGTGTATAATTTGTTCTCTAAGGGTCCATAGCACGATCCGTAAATGTTCTTTGTGCTCTTCTAGCCCTTTTGAAAATACCAAAATATCATCTATAAAAGCAATTACAAATTGATCCAGATAAGTTATAAATATCATATTCATCATATCCATGAAAGCAGCAAGCACATTGGTCAAACCAAAAGGCATAACTAAAAATTCATAATAACCATACCAAGTCCTAAAAGCTATTTTGGGAATGTCTCCCTCCTTAACTCTTAGTTGAAGGTACCTAGACCTCAAATCAATTTTTGAAAAGACCGAACTGCTAGCTAATTGATGAAATAGATCATTAATCCTTGGTAGAGGGTATTTATTCTAAATCGTAACTTGGTTCAATTTCCTATAATCAATGCAAAGACGCATTGATTCATCCTTTTTCTTCACAAACAGGATTGGTGCCCCCCATGGAGATACACTCGGTCTTATAAATCCTTTATTTAATAATTTCTGCAACTGGATTTTTAATTCCTTCAATTCTGCTAATGACATCCGATATTGAGCTTTTGATACAGGTTCCGTTCCCAGAAGTAGTTCGATAGCAAACGCAACCTCCTGGTCTGGGGGTAGTCCAGGGAGTTCTTCAGGAAATATATCAAGAAATTCATGTATCACACAAATTTCCTCCAGCTTCGCCTCTTTCTTTCTCTAGTCCTTTACCACCGCTAAATATCCTTGACATCCCTCATCTAAGAGTCTATGTTCCATTGCCAAAATGAGGGTCAAGGAGGGGGTCATTTTGTTCCCAAGGAACTCATAGCTAGGCTCATCAGAGGGTCTAAACTGGATCCTTTTTCTATAGCAATCCACATTGGCTCGTAGCTTACAAAGCCAATCCATGCCTATGATTGTGTCATAGTCATACATAACTATTTCTACAAGGTCAATCGAATGTGTCCTTCCTCCTATTAAGATTTTGCAATTCCTACATACTAGAGTGGATAATACTTCATCCTTTAGTGGTGTGGAAACACTAAGAGGTATTGTGAGAGGTGCCATTTATGTAACCGTCTATATCTTTCAAAGATAAAAGAATGGGTTGCACCCGAATCAAATAACGCATATGCTTTTTCATCGTTCAAGGAAATCGTACCTATAATAACGGTCTTGGAAGCTTTTGCTTCCTCCCGAGTCACTGCGTACACTTTTCCTACCGCCGTCAGTCTCTATGTCTTTCCAGACGGAAGTGTTCCCCTTGAGCATGGCAATACATGGAGCATCTAATTATTGTCGGTTTGTTGTCTCCTTTAGGGGCAATCTCTTTTAAAATGACTCTTTTGTCCATACTTAAAACATCTCAAAGGATCGGGGCAAGATCCTAGCCCATGTCATCGGTTACATCATTGACATAAGTCGCTCTGAAACGTAGCTTGACTCATGTATTATCCCTTACTCATCCCTCTAGAACTTCCAAAGGCGAGCTTCTTCCTGGAACTCCAGGGTGCATCTTGAGATGGAAATGGTCGCTTGCCACTATGCACATCCTTTGTGGCTCCTTGTGGCCCTGATCTGACATTTTCCTTGTCCTCCATTTGCTCTCTAATGAGCTCTTGCTCGAGCCCTGGGTCGAGCATACACTTCATTATAATCTCTTATACCTAGAGGCACTAATCGCTTCCTAATATCGGTCTTTAGGCCCTTCAGAAACCTCTTAGCTTTATCCTCGGCGTCCTTAATCAATTTAGGATCATACCTAGAAAGTTCTGAAAACTTCGCCTCATATTAATCCACGGTTAGTCCCTCTTGACTCAATTGGACAAATTCAATAATCTTTCGATCCTTCGTACACTCAGAAAAATGTTTCTTGTAAAAGGCCTTCACAAACTCATCCCATACCATTTCCATACATATCGGAAATATGGTATCCTTCGATGCCCTCCACCAATATATAGTGTTCCCTTCCAACTAATATTCAACAAGTGTTATTCTGTCTGTGTCATTGCAACCTAACAACTTAAAAATTATTTCCATACTATCAATCCACTACTCCACTTCCTTGGGGCATCCCATTCCTGAGAATTTAGGTGGCTTTAACTCCAGGAACTGCTCTACCAGTCCCTAGGTGCGATGCTCCATCGAAAGTGGCTGTTGAGGTGGTGACAGGGGTGGTTGTTGCGGTAGGATTTGGCCCTGTCTCTCCACCAAATTTCCTAAGGAAACCAAGGCTTGCAACACATCCTCCATCCTCAGCCTTGCCCCTGACGTAGCCACTTCTCTCCTTGGCAAAGACGAGCTCCTTGATCACACCATCTTTCTCTTGACTTTCTGCACATTACCCTTATCAGGAGTTAGAGAATAATGCAATTTGTTATAATAAAAAAAAAAAAAAGTAACGTAATATTCCCATGTTACTCAATCCACACTCATCATAAAACTAACTGTCCTTATCAATAATTGACCCAGGTTACACGGATAGTTATGTCTAAACACTCAAGTATACTATCGTCCATCTAAAATTCCTACACCTTATCACTCCAACAAATCCAGGCTCCGATACCACTAAATGTGGCAACCTATAGGTTCCACCTACTTGCTTTGCTTGCCTGTTAACTTTAGGAGAGCTATACTAGATAGAATTATGTTAACAATTTCATATCATAAAAGGAACTATACAATGCTGAGACATAAGAAACTGAGCCGCACTCGACTCTATTTACCATAAGTTTTGTCTCTGTACATATCGGGAGATGGGGTTATGGAGGGTGATTTATACAAAAAAACACCAGGGATCACTAACATTAGGTATCCTGCCTCCTAACTATCATGTACACACTACCAAAAATAACAAAAAAACAAAATTCTCCCAAACGTCAAGCGCTCATTGATCACTACCTACACCACTGAGCTACCACCATGGCCTGGACCATCGTCGTATAGTGGCAGAGGCCCCACCATCCAACCATCCACATGTGCATAGAGGGTTACAAAGGCCAAGTATGCTAGCCCTGCGGGTGCCTCCATGTCCACCGTCAAGCAGGACGTACACTTGACGAAGATCACGCCTAGGAAGTGTCGATCATGGATCTCCTCCTGTCGCCATGTGAAATCAGATGGGGCACCATAGAGGATAGTTGTGGTGGCAGCAGACAGTGTGGAAGACATCTTCTAATTCGAAGAGAAAATTTATAATAAACAAGTATGAGTTTTTAAATAAAAACTCAACAAGTAAGCCGGTAGTTCGAGCTTGGGGTTGACCGCTAACAAAGTAAATAGTAAAGAAACCATCAAGTGGTAGAGTCTATAAGAGTTTAGCTATAACAATTTCCCAAGGGAAGACGACACTTTACCTTGTACCCCTCGCACCCAACCTGGCATCACAAGGTTCCCTGAATGAATGCTTATATTTTGTAACTTTTGAAGTGGTGTTTGTTTATAAACTGTTGTGTACGTGTTCTTTACAATACATTACACTTTAGCACACACAATCCATCATCAGACTTGGGCCACACAGGATTACTTAGGATGGTGTTGAGATGGACACCGTGCCGATTACAACCATGTAGTACGAGTCGCCTATCTCAACCCCAAAATTTCTTTCTTGGTGTCGAGAGTTACCACCTAGTCTACTATCTTGCGACATAGGGTGGCTTTTTGACAATGCCAAAGTCAAAGGAACCTCAACCTAACTGTGATCACGTCGCTTCAATCTACGGATCCTATGGCTCCATTTTGCTAAAATTAAGTCTTCCGAAATCCTTACACTTGCAATCTACTTACTTTTTGTACCTTTGGTCAGTCCAAGACAATTAGATTGGTCGTGAGCCTTGCTTTATGTACGATGGGAGCACCTGGCCTTCACATTATTTCTACTCCTACAGCCAAACTCTGCATTTGGTGGGATAAACTAGACTAGACTGGCCGTGAGTTCATGCGATCCAACAGACATCTGCTCCCCCTATTGGAAATAGAAGTCCATTGTGGCATTGTTCGGGCATTAGCACATGTTTAGTGCCCAAGACCTCTGCTTTCATATTCGGCGAACACGAGCTCACTCCGACCTTGAAGGAATATAGCGTCGCCATTGGGAAACCTTTAGTCTTAAAGTCGGTCAGTCCACCCATCGGGATGGAGCGTGCATCAGTTTTATCTTATTTCCTAAGAGTCAAAAGATAGGGGGCGAGGAAAGTTTTGAGAGCAAATCTCAATTCTTGCCTATTTTTATTTATGAACGAATTCTTTCAAAGATGCCCCATCAATTCGAATGAAGAGGATCTTCTTGCTAGTGTTCTTTGGGTTTGTAGTGTTCCCTCGTTGTAGGAACACTATTAGTCCCTCAACTACATGGGTAGCTCGAGAAGTATATGCGGGGAAAGGCTTTTTCAATGCCATTTTGACTAAAATCCCCTGTCGAATCATACCGAAGGCATAAACATGATCGTTGAGAAAAAGAATGCGTGCAAGCAGGCATTTAAAGTGAATGCTCTCAGATTATACAAGATGCTAGCGTTAGCCGGACATTGAGAGGAAAATGATGACATTTCCATGGAGGATAAGCTAATGTGCATTTCCAGAATGATCGATATTGGGTATAATTCAAAGTGCAAGCGAGGAGAGACCCAATAGCTTGATGACGTCAGCCTTGTTTGAATTCTCTCCTGAGAACTTGCCTCGTGAATTTACGGAAGTAGAATCTGTTCAATTCACGGCTAAAGAGATGATCATCATGATCACGCCAGTCGTGATTGATCTATCGGAAGAGGATTATTACAGAGAGTCCAATGGAGAGGAAATGAGGCCTGTAGCCATTTACCTTATGTCTGAAGAATTTTCAGCGTTGGAGGTTAGTGGATGTGATATGAAGCCGGTTGTGATTGAACCTACTACCCGAGGACGAGGATGAGATAATCATCGAAGTTGCCCATAGCATTGACACTAAGGCGATCCCTTGGGATTATGTAACAAGTGAGGTCGATGCTGTTTCTCAATCAGGCCAATGTTACACACCTGCTGAGGTGGTTGAAAAGAAAGCTGTCAATAACGAAGAGGCAGAGCAGTTCTTAGGGATTGTTAGAATGAGGGAATTTGAAGTTGTGAAACAATTAAGAAAGATGCCAGCTCCTATATTTCTTCTAGATCTCTTCAAATCCTCTGAAAAGCACAAGAATGCATTGTTGAAAGTCCTCAATGAAATGCATGTACTAGAGACTATCGGCGACAGTCAATAAGAGGAGTTTGTTTGATCAACTTTGTTAAAAGATCAAATCTCATTCGCCAATGAAGACTTCCCGGCTGAAGGCCACAATCATAATAAGGCCCCGCTAATCTCAGTAAAATGTTGCTATAATGTTGCTATACGATTATTGCAAGGGCATTGATTGATAATGGGTCCGCATTGAATATCTATCCATCGACAACACTACAGCATCTTGGAATTAATGAAAAATAGATCCCAACATCAAGGTCTACCGTTTGGGCCTTGAATAGTATGAAGAAAGAGGTGGCAGGAGAAATTGAACTGGAGCTGTCAATCGGTCCCGTCTCCTTAGCGGTGAATTTCCAAATGTCGGACAATCCTAGTGTCTTTAACTTCCTATTGGGGCGACCTTGGTTACATAATGCAGGAGCTGTCCCTTCGAGTTTACACCAGAAAGTCAAGTTTGCTATAGACGGAAAACTGGTCACAATTCATGGATAAACTGATTCTAGGATCTTTCATGATATTGCAATCCCTTACATCGAGCCTGAAAGCAAGAGTCAAATTATCTAACTTGATTGACATTACGGCGTTGCGGAGATAAAACTTTTGCCACAAGAATCTCTCTCATCCTTGCGTAGTGCGCAAATATGCATGATATTGCCCTCTTGAATGGAAGACAAAGAAAACCAAATCAACTGCGCTCTCCGGAAAAATATAAAACAAAAAAACAAAAAACAACCCTGCTTCGCTGCGGGAATATTTGAAGCTTACATCCTTCTGTCGCATGCCAATGCGCAGAAGCTACCACAAAGCAGGCAAACCAGTTATTCAAAAAAGACAGGAGGCAAATACGCATCCTTGATCTCAAGCCATATACAAGCCCATATTCCAGAACCATGTGGTTGAGGAAACCCTCAGTAATAGACGCCCATATCCATTATTGAGCAACTCATGCATATAGCTTTGTCTTCGGAGGTGATTTCCAACTGGCTCAACACCTGTTTCCTAAACGAAAGCCTGCCCATTCAACTTCGTTCATCTCCAATTTGTCTCATTTGCATCTGTAAATATGGCATTATGATGTTCTATGAGGTTCTGAACAACCTCAATAGTGGCTGCCGGGTCATCCGTTTCACCTTCCTCTGCAAACATTGAAATCAACAAGACATGTGAGTTGAGTAAAAAAGAGTTTATCGCTTCGCGAAACGAAATCGCTGCTATTAAGTCTGCAGTCACCAACAAAGCTTATTAATATCCTTCAGGGGGCCACATCAATATAATAGTTCAAACCACCTAAGAAGTTCTTCAGACTTGCTGATTTCATTTCCAGTAAAGTAGACCAAATTAAGACATATTACCAAAAATAAAAAGTTAACAAGAACAATAATAACCTGCAAGCATCTCCCAGGCACTAATTGCTACAGTTGGGTCCACGTTTTTAAAAGGGCTTCCCGATAGCTTGTTCCAATATTCCCTATAAAACTCAGGGTTCCTCCCCTTCTGCCACATCAAAACTGGGGCCATCTCAATCGCTAGGCTCCAAGCATCCATCTGTGCAGAAATAAAAACCAGTCTAATCAGATAGGTCACTACTTGCCAGAACTATGTCCATTTTCTGATGATGGTTTCTGGACCAGATTAACTTCTATGAAAATTAGCAGCAGAGCTAACGCATGTAGCTCCAATGATCTCAAGGTTACGTATTTGTTTTAGGCCTCAGAATAGAGTAAATTGAATAAATGCCCACAACACCATTAGATTAGCCGTTAATATAGAAATGTGAACTGCTGCTTTGGAACTGCTGAAATTAACATGGTGGCAGCACTTCCCTGTTTAACCGTTCATATTCCCTCATCTAGCTCAAGAAGAAGAGAGAAGAAGAGTGGGTCATACCAACCCAAACCAAGGGTGCCCCCCCATATTCTAGTGATGCCTAAAGATGATATCCATACATAAATACAAAACTGAGCAGCCTTAACAGTGCAATACCAGTTATAGCAGTTCTTCCTTAGAAGATCATCTTCTACTTTTGTCCACTAAGTAATAAAGTGGTTCACCATGTTTCACTGCCAATAAGAACAAAAATAGGAGGCATGCATGCATATGAGAGAGAGAGAGAGACCACCTTGTTATGATGTGAGTTCTGGCTGATGCGGAGCAACAGTGCTGTTATATATTCTAGTGTCATGTAATTTGCACTCGGGAGTCTCTCTAATATGCTTCTCATTGCTTGTACACTAGTACGAGCGCTTTTTAACTCTTCATAGAGATCAAAGGTTGTTAGTGGCTCGGGAACACTTGCAAGGTAGCATTTGGCAAGTATTGCCACATCCAGTGGATTTGTACCATCGGGAAGTGAGGCATCTGGATCTGTGGAACAAAAGAAAGTATTTAGCGCCTCACACACTCTAAATTAAACAATTGAAAGTCAAACATGTTATCGATCAGAAAAGTTGAAAGTCAAATGTGCAATGAAGGAACATGTAATATACCTTCATTGTATTTCACAACCAATTGCTGAATAACCTCCTTATCTCCTTCAGATTTGAACAAATTCTGAGAATTTACCCCTAAAAATAAAAACAGCGCACAAATTACTGTTGATGCTTTCAATTGTGTGACGATAATGCTGAAAAATCCGCATACCCATAACCACCTGTACTTATAAGATATTCAGCACATTTGATCAAAATATTAGGAACAGGCCTGCTGGATTGCTGCCTTTGTACCGTTATCTCAATTGGGACACCAAATACTGCAAACAAAGTTTAAATATGCAACTGTTACTCTGCAGTCTAGTAGAAAGACGTCACATCAAAGAAAGTTACTAAAATCTAGGACAGTCCAAAGGTAGTATATGTTCCGCAGAATGACTATGCTTAAGCAAGAAAATGATTTTGGTCTAATACTGAGGAGTTGCATAATTATAGGAACCCTCCAAAGACAGATCTACTTGTCATAACCTTTTCGACAATTTTAGAAGGAGTTCCGAGTTGATGATATAGCATGCACTAGTATCCCCTTTCTGGATCCCCAAAGAGCATAGTCAACTCACTAAGAACTGTCGAGCAGCACCATAAGAGCTAAAAGTGAAGGACTACCTTGTTGAACTCCCCCTCTTAGATGGAAAATTCAATGGAAGAGAGAGAGAGACAGAGAGAGAGAGAGAGAGAGAGAGACAGAGAGAGAGAGAGAGAGGAAAATAATACTTAAGGATCTGAAACTTTGACATGTTGATTCATACCACAACAATCCAGAGCACCCCGAATATATGGTTATCCATACCCAAAAATTGAAAGATACCTCTACAATTTCCACAGAACAATACAAATATCTCAGTACTTTGAAAAGAGAAAACCATTTTCAGTACAAGCAGAAGTAAATGAACACTATGGCCAAGCACAAGATGCAAGTCAATTACCATCCATGCTAGAAAATCCCTGCGACAGCAAGAAAACATGTCAGAAACTTGCCGTTAATACACAGAAAAGATGAGGGAGTAATTTATGCAGTCAGCCTCATAATTCTTTACCTTCTGCCGTCTTTCCATATCTGTAATAATGGATTTACTTCTCTGCGCAGTCTTTTTTGCTACCTGAAGAATTATTTCTTGAATAAATACGTCACCTTTTAGAATTGTACACTAGCAAACCATTGTTGTTTAGAACATATATGAACCTCAGTTTTGACAGCATACAACATGGAGAATAAGCTTCTTAATAATCAAAATCACAAAGAGAGATCTCTAATGATAAACAACTGAGCCCTATTTTGAGATCACGGGCAAGAAATAGACCATCAAGCGCAAGACCCTTTAGAATCAACCAGTTAGGTTTGATTTTTAAGCTGCAGGAATATAAAGCCAAACCCAGTTTAAGGATGTTTAGACCATGGAGCTACTCTTGCTACGTAAGCGAGCCCAGTAATTATGCCCCGTTATCTTATCTGACAAAAAATAGTGATCTTGAAGAACTAAGAAACAAGTGTTGACTCAATGTATCCTTCAAGATCATCAAATAAATCCAAGTCTCAACACAACCTACCTCTTCGACTTTCGTCTTGCCAACTACAACTTTATCCTTAGTGCCTGTGATACCCTTCCTCAGAAAAGAGCCAGTAGAGGCAGCACTTTCTATGAGACGCTCTTGGACTGCATGTCTCACTGATGGTTGCTGAAGGAGCACCCATCGGCTTTTCACTGCTGATCCAACCCTTCCGGCAATTTCAGTAACATTGCCTTTGGCATCCTTCGCTACCTCGCCAACAAATGCTCCGGCATTCTTCCCTGATTCTTTAAGTCTCCCACCTATATTTACAACTTGAAGTCTAAGCCATGCACAGTGAAATGACAAAGTGAGCTTGTACGGAAAGAACCAGGTATACCTGATGAAGAAAAGAAGCCCCTCGCCCTGTCGTGCCACGGAGCTGACACATCTGAAGACATTGGTAAGTGGCAATCGGCACTCCTTTCCCACGCTACAAAAAGATCTTCTCCTGCATGAATCCATCAAACGTGTATCAGAAACACTGACAAGTAGACCATCCAAGAACAAAATTGAGCTCCCAAGATTATCTAACTAAAGGCTGCTCGATTACCCAGTAAAAGCTAGAATCAATCAACACGGTTCCTCGTTTCACCGGAAATGGATCGACTCTCAAAAAAAAAAAAAAAAACCTTTTTTTACTCCAAAATCAATTCTCCTCGCAGCTGCTCTGAATCGCCCCATCGCTTAAGTACCCAGGTACAACACAAGTTCAAATTTAAAAGAAGCAAATTACGAGTCTCGATACATCTGCCGGCAGCCTATTGGTTAGCCGCCACCATTTTTAGCGGTCAAAGACGACGCTTCCTATCGAGAATTTCTCACAAAGCTTTGAACGAGTCGAAGATCCCCGTCTCACCATGCGCGGACCAAAATTTAAGATTTTGCGATGACCCAAAACATCGAAACGACAAAACGACGATGTGCAGACAAAAGGAGAATAAAAAAGATCCTGCCCATAATGTATCTACAGATGGAATCCAAAGAAACTCGCGGCAACACAAAGACAACCGATTCAAACAAGAAGAACCCAATCGACAAAAGACAGAGAAAGTTCACCTCAAGGCCCAACGATTCAGTCCACCTCAAAGAGAGCACAAAGAGAGAGCTTTTCTTGTTCTCTTTCTGTTCTGATAAGCAGATGAGCTTCCTGTTCGGCTTGCCGAGAGAGAAACCAAAAAGGGGAGAGAGAGAGGGGGAGAGAGAGAGGCTGTGGTTTAGAGAGAGAAAAAGTCGACTCTGGCATCCGGCGTTCGCGAATGGCCAGCCTTGAGGTAAGAAAAAGGGTGCGCGTGCGCGACAGAATGTTTTTCTTTTAATTCAACGAGAATTAGTGCCGTAATAGTCCCTTTTCAATGAACCCATTTTGGCTTAATGAGGTTTGAATAGTTGTCCTCCTTTGAAAAATCAATCTCTTCACGACAGGATGATAGCAACCACCAACGGTGGTCTCTTCAACTGTAATGAAATCTTTTGGCCCACGCAATCATTTCCCGGCAGAACCGTGGAGCGAATATTTATATCATTTTATTGTCCAAATTACGATAAACTGACCAATTCTCTCATAGATAGGTACAAAGATTCCTAATTGTTGAAATTGGGAACTCAACCAATTGACCGGGAAACAAACCTAAAAGCAGCCTAGAGGTCAAATTGAGATTGGCTTTCCTTTTTTAAGTTTCGCAGTTTTGTTTCATTACTCCGTCCTATACCACTTTTTAAAAAATTCTCAATTGAGACATTATAATGACCTGTTGGAATGCTCAATGTCATTTATTTTTTTCAAAAGTTCTCAACTAAGAGACTAGTTCTTTGGTTTTAAACCGATTCTATCAATAAATCCATTCTGAGTCGAGAATCCACATTTGTCACGGCCAATTCCTAATTTTTTTTTTTTACATGGAAACCAAACCAATCCTAGTGTGAACTAGCTATATGGGTAAGGCCAGCCCAATTTGGTTCCCAAGTTGAACTAACCCGGTTGGCGGTTGTTGACCCCCAATTTCTCACGACCAATCTCTCATAAAAGTAAATCATGTTTTGTATGGTAGCACAAAGGTATTAGATCTCTCTTGCTTGCAAATGTATCATGAGTGAGGCAAGATATTCTAAATGTGATCTAAAGAATTAATATATCATTTTCATGTGGTAAATTGATGATAAACTTTTGAACAAGTAAATCTCATGTAAGATTTTATCGTCTCACTTAATATATCAATTTGGCAAATCAATCTTGAGATACCAAGCAGTACTCTGTTACCATATGTTGGCAAACCTTAATCAATTCAAGACGCCATGCATTCTTCATGTCATATTGGCGGTGAACCGTCAACTTATACATGCATCGAGCACGAAGTTATTTTCGAGTTATACATGTAGAAGACGCTGATAGGCTTTAGGGAACATCGAGTACGAGGAAACGTGGAAGAGTTAGACATGCTGGCTAGCCACAGGACCCGACCTTGTTTTTTTTTTTTTTTTTTTTTGACCCGACCTTGTTTACTAGGCACCAAACATAAACTGAAGAAGCCCGGACAAACGCTTTCCTTCTTGAGCCCCACCTTACTATCCAACGAGGCCCAAATAGTGAATGGAACAAATGGCTTCTGTGGAAGATCATCTGAGATTTGCTTTTCCCCTCAAATCTGAGAAGAGAGGACATCGATGGTGCTGTGTCCGGTCCGTATTGCTTGTTGACTTATGAAGTCGACCAGGACTTTCGTTTGCCCCAGCAGTTGAATATGACCTAGACATTCGGAAGATACTGTGTTCAAAATGTTGATGAATCAATTTGAACCGAAAAGAGTTAACGACCATCAGAATTCATGCCGACACTGGGTCGTGGTCCTTCCAGCTACTCGTTTCATTCTCCTGGTCCGCGATTCTCTTCCAAAACCAGTGTTCCCTCCAAACTCTATCCATTTGCTCGATGGGGATATTCTTGGTCTCTGGCAGCAGAAGGTACACGAATGCAGTCATGACAGCCACCCATCCCCCGAAAAAGAAGAAAATCCCTGACTTCATGTGGCACAGCATTGCTAAAGATGTTTGAGCGACTGCAATGGTGAAGACAAAGCTCACTGCGACCGTAATACTCTGCCCTGCTGATCGGATCTCCAGTGGGTATATTTCGCTCGGAACAAGCCATCCTAGAGGCCCCCAGGACCAGCCGAATCCAGCAACATAGATGCAGATTGACAGCAACACCACATAAGCGTACCCTTTGCTCAATCCACCGTGATCTCCTAGCTTAGCCGCCATTATTCCTCCGACCATCACTTGCGACACAAGCATCTGAATGCCCCCGACAAGGAACAATGTTCTTCTGCCTAGCTTGTCTACTATGAGCATTGATATGAAGGTCGAACTGCAACCAATGACACCAGTCACAACTGCGGACATGAGTGATGCACTTTCCCCCAGGCCGATGGCTCGGAACAGGACCGGTGCGTAGAACGCAATGACGTTGATTCCCGTGACTTGTTGGAAGAATGGAATGGCAATTGCCATGACCAGTTGAGGCCTATACTTCTCTTGTGTGATTGTTCGAAACGGTTGGCGAATGGCTTGTATGTTTGAGTTTGCTTTAACGAGATCATCCAGCTCTGCCTGAACGCTGGGCGTTCCTCGCACGAGTTGCAGCATGGATTTGGCCTTTTCTGGTCCATTGTGGCTTTGGATTAGGCTGTTAGGTGTCTCTGGGAGGAAAAGCGCACCGAGTGTTAGGATTGAGGCTGGGACTGCACCCATGGCAAGGGAAACTCGCCAACCCCAACCGCCTTTGATCTTCTGAGTTCCATAGTTGATGAGGTTAGCTGACAGTGCACCAATTCCTATTGAAAATTGGAAGCCATTGTTGAAAGCTCCTCTGTACCTTGGTGGTGCCATTTCCGAGAGATAGAGAGGAACTGACTGCCAATCCAATCAAACATGCATAGAAATTGTTAAGCAATGTCCCAACCCATCAAAAACAGTTCATGTCATACGATGACTACCTGATTCGCAAAACCGACCCCAACGCCAAGCAGAGCACGGCCTAATATAAGCATGAAAACATTGGAAGCTGCACCTCCAAGGGCTGAACCGGCAAGGAATGCAGCTCCTCCTAACAACATCGATGGTTTGCGTCCGAAAACTCTAGTGACGAAAGATGCAAAAAAGGAAGCAAAGAGGCCAGCGATATAGAGGGAGGAAGTGAAGGAGGTCAATAATTGGCTATCGAACTTGCAGTAGTTGCTGATCTTGGTGTCTTCATTCATCTCAATATAGACTTCATGGAAGAACCTCTTCAAAAACGAATCCATTGAGGTCACTCCACCTAAGGAATTATTTGCACACTTATCAGAACAACGTCTTTGTATAGATCAGCGATCACAGTGGTCACCAACCTTACAACTTCAATTCTTGCAAACGCATTTTTTTAGCAAACTAACAATGAATAGGCGTGTGCTTAATTACGTTAGGAACTTCATCTAATCAATCAGTACAAGACAACTTGGAGGTCATAGAACCACCTATGACATTCGTCGAGAGCTAGCAGAGATAAGAAAAGAAATCAAGGCACTTTTCCTTCACGAGGAGCATCCAGAAGATGGCAAGAAATAACGAGACAGACCTGAAATTCCAATGTCATAGCCGAATATGACACCTCCCATGGCTGCCATCAGACATGACAGTATGACAAACCAAGTTATATTGCCGTTGTAGTTCCCTTCCGCAGCACTCGTTACTGCAAATCCCACTGCCATGGCCTTGTTCAAACTTCCTCACAAGCGCACAGAGAGAGAGAGAGAGAGAGAGAGAGAGAGAGAGAGAGAGAGAGAGAGAGAGAGTCTGTCTTGACTTGTAGTGATGAGCGATGTAGGGACCAGGCCACTCCGTAGAATATTCAAACTAACATCACGTAGCATATATGTGGAGATTGCGACATGAATGGGGTCAAGATTGAATATTGAAGTGGTGACTTTGTTTCCATGTGAACTCCTTTGTCAGAGGACAAAAGGCAATGATTGTATAAAATATCAAGCAAAGATGGACTGAATCGAAAGAAGCCAGTAGGAAATTTCCGAAGGATGCTGCTTAATCGCGCTAGCACATGTATCCAAGTAGCCCTCAGACGTTGAAGGGATCTTTCATTATATGTCTTGGCCAAAGAAAGAAAAGTCTCTCCTCATTACATAAGGGCTGTGAGATGACATATTTAATTGGGGAGATAAATGGGATCTGAAAATATATGAACTCAGGACCTCGAGTTCGATACACGTGTGAGATTTCGTGGGATTATTACTAACTATTCTAAAAGTTTAAACTATTAGAAGAAAGCGTGATTTAATATTTAATTATTTAACAAGGGTCATGATGCTCAAGCAATATGGAAATTGCGAATGGGAAGCAAGACCTTTTCTTTTTTTATTTCCCCTACTAGTCCAAAGGTCTCGCGTGGCCCCTAAAAGTCGTGAGTTACATGCGTTGTTTATACTTTTATAAAGCTAGGTTAGGTACTCTATCCTACCCGTCACGCGGAGTTTGGTTTTCTTCTATTTGATTAGAGCGATTAGAGAAAACTTTCCACACGCCCTTTTGATTGGCAAGTCACAACCATAAATATTATCCAAATTTATATTTCTTTAATTTCACATGAGGGTGGTGTCCACATGTTGTAATCCATAAATTGGTATAGTTTACCATAGGGTCAAAGAAAAACTTGACCCATTTAAATATGCCTAAGTTAATTAGATATAGTTATGTAGCCATTGATATTACTTTAAATGTCCGTTCACTCGATCTTGTTTATAGTGGTTTTTGTTTTACGTTTTTTTTTTATACATATTTTGAGGTTCATAACTCTGAGCATGAAACATTTGAAACATATTCAATACAATAAAATTGATGTATAAAATTATCTATGATTTCCCAATAAATCCTTGACAATTGAGAGCATTTCTTTTTTACCTTTAAATTCTGAAGCAAAGTCATAAATAGAAATGTTTTACGTGTTCCATGCCGACATAAGTAATTGTATTTCTTACATTGGTGCAAATCTACCCCTCACTTTCACTAACCATCCATATAGACATGATCCTGAGTTGAGCTGCTCATAGGTTTTTTAAGGCTTGTGTCAAGCCCAACGTGTCCAATAGCAACTTGGATAGGCTTGCTCAAGGGTTTAGTAGTGAAGCTAAGCTTGACCATGCCACAAAACTGTGTACAATTTTTCTGGGATAACATATTAGGCCCTACGCGACTCAAGCCCGACCAATGGTCATCTCTTCATTCACAATCCACGTTCGTGTGTTCATTATTCAGTTTGGTGGTTCAACAAAAATCGAATTGATCGGTTTGGAAAAAAGACTTTAATCCTAGCTCGAACCGAGCCAATTCTTCAACTTGTCATTGGTAGGTTTCATTTCAAATCATTACTATCAAATTGAGATACAAACGAGATATGTAGCACGCACTTAAAACAATGTAGCTTCTCTTTGTTATGAAAACTAACAAAAGGGCACATCTATTTTTCCATGACCATTATATTCGGAGAAGCATGGTCAAACTTAAATCAAAATTTATTATCCATAAGTTACAAATTTCTAATTTAGCTAAACAAAGTATAGCAATTCTGTTAAAATTTTATCATCTGATAGTATAGAGCAATATTTGATAATACTTAAATTGCTGGGCTCAATTATAGATTCTATTTGTCGACAAATTCAAACATTTTAATGATGCATTTCACATAAAATCAATGGTTTGAGACACTTTTTCATTAAAAAAAAAAAAAAACCTAGCATTGCTTAAACAAAATAATCAATGAAAAATAAATTTATATTGTTTTTAATTAAGGATGAAAAGGAATTACAAACGCTTGTTTTGAGATAAACATTTTTCAGATCTTTAATATTACGAGAAATTAACGGACCTTTTTATCAAACGAAAAAATGTAACATAAAAGGAACTTACCAATTTGATCGGACTCAGTTTAATGATTTTTAGAAAAATGTCTCAAATGTCCGTTGAATTTTGGCTCAACGTACAATTTAATTATTGAACTTTTAATCTGTTCGACATAGTCACTAAACTTTTATTACATGTTTAGTCCATCCAATAATTGACGGATTAAATTGAATATTCGATAAAAATTCAGGGATAATATTAAATAAATTAAAATTTTTTAGATCAAATTTTATATTAGACCAAAATTTATCGATAGGGCATGATTCATTGATTTTTCATTTTTATAAACACTCGTAAATACAACCTGCTAAGGTTTGTTTGCAAGGCGTTTTGAGTGAACCGGGACGGAGGCGTCACCAGTCAATGGGCATGTCCAGTGGCTTCCCCGGCTTGCGAATAGGACGCCTCCAGACTCATCTCCCGTTGCTTTCAGTGTCACCTCAATCTCATCTGCTTCCACGCCGTTTTCTTCAACCCACTCTCCTTCTTCTTCCGCGACCGCGACGCGATCCGATCAACAGCGTCGGCAGCAGCAGAGGCATCCGCTTTCCATCGCTCTCCACCTCTCCGTCGGCTCAAGGCAGATCGTCGGTGAGAGCGGTTGCCCCCGCTTCAGCGTCCTCCGAAATGGTGAAAGCTATCAGAGTTCATGAGCTCGGTGGACCCGAGGTCTCTCTCGCCTTCTCTCTCTTTCTCTCTCTCTCTCTCTCTCCCTCTCTTTCTCTCTCTCATGGGTATTCTCTCTCTCTCTCTCTCTCTCTCTCTCTCTCTCTCTCTACTGGGTATTCGTGTTGACTACTGAAATTCTCTGTTTGCCATCCAGTCGTTTGAGTTCGTGAGGTTCTCTCAAATTCTTTAAAATTGGCTTTCTCTCTCTTTCTGCCTGTGCTTCGTAGGATAGAAAATGGGTATTCGCGTTGACTATTGAAATTCTCTGTTTGCCATCCAGTCGTTTGAGTTTGTGAGGTTCTCTCAGTCTTAAAATTTGCTTTTTTTTCTATTACATTTTAGTGAACTTGAGTTTGGAGCAGTCCAAAGTTACAATCTTGGCTTTGATCGGGTGATGGGTTAGTTGGTGTTGTACTTAGCTCTCCAATAGGCACTGGAATTCACATCGAGAACGATGAATGTGTATTGGGTCGGGTATTTTCTCGAAATCAAGATCCGAGAATTTCCTTGTAAGATTGTGCAGCCGTGTGCCCTCATCTGATTGTTGCTAAAGGTGCATCTTTTGATGGGCGTTATGCAATTGTGGTAGGTCTTAAAATGGGAGGATGTGGAAATGGGTGAACCAAAGGAGGGAGAGATTCGCGTGAAGAACAAAGCCATCGGGATCAACTTCATCGATGTTTATTTCCGTAAAGGGGTATACAAGGCACCCACCATGCCCTTCACACCAGGTTTGTTTCCTATTTCCCCTGTCAGAATTAGATGGACTCAATGCGTCAAGCATGATATTAGTTATTGTGGCTTGGATTTGATTATAATATTCGTTCAAGTCACTTTTGACAACTTGAAAAGGGTTGGAGAATGGCCTTTGGTTTCAAATGAATATCTGTATCCTTTGATCCGTTTTCAAGTCAATGCATGTTCGCATTTAATCATCCAGGGCAACATCGCGGTCTCCCTTTTGCTCTTTTATGTTTTCTCATTAAGGGGAAGTGATAGCTTGCGAGTCATGACTTCTGCTCACTCTCTCTTATATAGCTGGGTTTATCTGCAGTTCCATGGTTACATGAGTTCTGAACTTGATTTGTGGAAGTATTTGACATATATGAGATGAGTTAGAGTGATCTGTTTGAGATGTCATTGTAGCATTTATGATTAATCAGTATTCTGTAATTGTTAACTAAGGTTCTGGAGTCAAGTCTTTCTGTCTATTAGCTGACTATATTAACTCAAAAATATCAAGTCTACTCCAGAGATCATGCTTGAATAGACAATTGATCCACCGAAACATTTGTCATCTCGTGCAATGTCTGCAATGGTAATGGTGTATTTGTGGAGCTATACAAACTCATTCACACTTTATTAAGTGTTGATAATGGATTCATCTTGCGGATGATGGGGTAGCATGTTGAGTGGATTATACATTAGTGGATGATATCCATCTGTCGCAGGCATGGAGGCTGTTGGTGAGGTAGTAGCTGTGGGACCTGGACTAACTGGAAGGAAAGTTGGAGATATTGTAGCCTATGCTGGCGGTTCAATGGGCTCATATGCTGAAGAGCAAATTCTCCCAGCAAGTAAAGTTGTGCCCGTCCCTCCTTCCATTGGTCCAGTTATTGCAGCATCAGTCATGCTGAAGGGCATGACAGCTCAATTTCTCCTGCGTCGCTGCTTTAAGGTTGGCTTTATACTCCTCTTACAGCATTTGAATGTGCAAGAACATTAAGATTTATCATATATATGTGGGACAATGGATGAAGTAATTGGTGATGCTTTGCTTTTAAGGTGTTAACTACATACATAAAGAAGATGATTTTGTATCATTTTTTTTTCCGAAGTGTTGGCATAAGGCAGCCTTACTCTCTCCCCATTTAAGGCTTGACTATTTACTTTGTATTAAGGTTGAGAATGGACACACAATCCTTGTCCAAGCTGCAGCTGGTGGAGTTGGATCCCTATTGTGCCAATGGGCTAATTCCCTTGGGGCAACTGTCATTGGTACTGTCTCAACTAAAGAAAAGGCAGCTCAAGCTAAGGATGATGGTTGTCATCATGTTATTATCTACAAGGAAGAGGATTTTGTTTCTCGTGTTAAGGAGATTACATCAGGCAATGGGGTTGATGTTGTCTATGACTCAGTAGGAAAGGACACGTTTCAGGTAATTCAGTTTGATGTCGCTTTCTGTTGGTCTGCACTCTATTGTGATTTATGGTAGAATAAAATGCTTTCCTCTTCTTGTCATCACTTCTCTGAGATTGGTCAAAATCTTGAGAAGAGTCCCCTTATAGTGTTTGAGCGTGGGATTCTGTCTCTTTCGAGCATTGCATTGTAGCATGCTTTAGGAATTTAGTTATCATTCGGAAGTCTAATCCTTCAACCATTAGCAATTGTTGGAAGAATCTGTCTTTAAGCAGGTAATCGCTAGTAAATGTGCTGCATGTGGTTTTTGCCAAAGTGGCTTGATCTGATGCTTTCTCTATAAGATCTCTTCGGAGTACAAAGAAGGTTCTGAACTGTAAAGCCAAGTGTTATTTTCGTATATGTTCTAAAAAGTCTCGCGAGACTTATCGATCGTGCAGGGATCCTTGGAATGCTTGAAGATTAGGGGCTACATGGTGAGCTTCGGGCAGTCCTCGGGAAACCCAGATCCAGTCCCATTATCGGCTCTTGCGCCGAAGTCCCTCTTTTTGACAAGGCCTAGCCTCATGCAGTACACCATCACTCGGGACGAGTTGCTGGAAGCTGCTGGAGAGGTATTTGCCAGTGTGGCCTCGGGTGTTTTAAAGGTTCGCGTGAATCACACATACCCACTGTCCGAAGCAGCGAAGGCACATGCCGATCTTGAAAGCCGGAAGACATCTGGGTCAGTCGTGTTGATTCCATAGGGAAGGCAAAGCAGTTAAGTCCTCTGTGTTAATGTCTATCGAGGCTACTTGGAGTGCCGATGGTCGAGCCCCTCATAAATAAGTTTTCTATGCTGGGATGTTTCTCTTCAGATGATTAGCAAGGTCTTCTTCCTTCATTGGAATAGGTGTGAGTAGTGGCTTCTAAACGTTCCTAAATATAAGAAAAGATGTGTGTTCTGCTTGCCAGGGAAGAACTTTGTGAATATTTTTGAAGTTGGTCCTCCCTTTTCCTTTTTTTTTTAATGACCGAGGGACCGCCGAAAATCATCCTTTGCGGATCACATGACCGTCGGTGCTTGGTAGCACCGGTGGGACCTCGCCGCAAGCCACTATATAAACGTAAACCCTCATAAGGCTGGCCTAGTAAACCATCCTTGGGACCCCACTTAAGTGACGAGTATCTGAAGATTCAAACTTGTTCCCTCGGCGATGAGGTAGTGAAGCCTAACCATCATGGCTAGCTACAGGTGGGTTGATCCTCCCTTTTTGTCGCTGTTCATGTTGGAAACACGTATTTCCGTTGTTATGCATGAACGAAAGTATCAAATCTGACCATGTGTGGGAAATTACTTAATATTTGAAAAAAGAAAATTACTCACGTGAAAGTATCAAATCTGACAACGTGTGGGAAATTGCTTAATATTTGAAAAAAGAAAATTACTCACGTGAAATTACGAACACATTTGAGAAATTACCCATTTATTAAAATTGATCGAATTGTTTTGCTAGAATAAAAGAATAATATAGAGCAAAAATTGCATAGTGTGGATGAAAGAACCGTAAAATTTCAATCAAATAATTTGCAAGGCTTGTTCATTTTATTGTTCTAATACATTTACAAGTACATCTGAAAATAAATTTATTTTTTATTTTTAAAAAATAAAAAATAATTATAAATTCGATTTAAAAATCAAAATATTAAAATATTAAAAGGAGTCATGGAGGAAAATTTAATCAAATTTTCATATCAAACAATGGAAAATATTTCTAATTTATTTTTGAAATTTCAGGGAAAAACAAAAAAAATATTGTAATTTTCTTGAAAAAAATTAATTTTTGGAAAAAAAATTTCAAGAAACAAACAAAGGCTTATTTTTAAAAAAATTATAAAAATTGTCAACTAGATTTGTGTTGCATGAAAGTGTTTTGGCAATACCATATTTTTTAAAATAAAATCATCAAAAATAAACTTTTTTAGATTTAGTTAAATGGGTCGGGTATGAATTGAGAATGGATCAAGTTGAGTGTAGGTATGGGTCAAGAATCTTGCACCATAATAAAAGGTTCATAAACAAGTTAAATGGGTTAATTTGGATCAAATCATCTATGACCCGATCTAAATCCAACCCGACCCATCCGATTGACAGGTTTAATGTGAATTGCTCCATGATCTTCTTTCTTGTAATGATGGTTACCCCATGATCCTATTTCCAAGTGATAATTGTTCCCTCCAAAGATATTCAACCTTAACCTTAATTGCCTTGCCGATTTTAAGTTTTGAAATTGAGTTTCAATATTCCTTTAATAATCATTCATCGCCAATACTCATTTCGGCAGCTACTAACTATTTGTCATCGTATTTCGATAACTAGATTTGCGCCATTGATGAATACCAATGTCGATTGACACACGTTAATATGTATACTTATCAATAAGCTAGCATATGTAGAGTGCACTCATGTACTGTGCATGTGATTTTTCATGTTCATGTGCTATTTGTCGTGTTTGTTCTCATCCAGGTGCTAGGCAGGTGTTTATTGAAAACCATATTATTTTTTGTTTCATTAAATCCGCAAGCAATTGAAACAAGAGTTCTTATCGCATTGGGACACATTTTCTCTACGAGTTCCTAAGTTCCCCTCTTGGAGCTCACACGCATTGGTCTTTATGGTGCCAAAGTTTTTTTTTTTTTTTTTGTCGGTCTTACTTTACTCCTACTCTAATTCTCACTCTCAAACTTTTGACATGTCTCATTGCAAGGCGTGTGAGTCGAAACCCACATTTGAAACAAAATTACCCACATCCCAACATTCCCTAAGAATATGGAGATTCGAATCCCTCATCTCCCCATTCCATGTTACAAGAGTGACTACAAGGGCAAACCGTAGTGATTATGGTGACCAAGCCATTTTCCTCATTTTTCACTAAGCTTGTCCTCAGAAGCTAAGAAGAAGAAGAAATGATACTAAGGATATGGTTGTTAATGCTTCTATTCTTTTGTTCTTTTGTCTTTTGTTCTTTGAAATATAAAACAAACAAAAATATGTTTGATAACGTCAATTAATTTTTCTATTCCCCGAGAAACAGATTTAAAATAGAGATAGGAAGTAAAAAAAAAGTAACTTTTTTTTTTTTACCATTTGGCGATAGTCGGGTCGGCAAAGGAAGGAAGAAGAATGAAAGAAAAAAAGAAAAAAATCTTAAAATATTAAAAGAACTTCTACATTATAGAAAAATTTATAAATCATACTAAACGCATTTCTATTCTTTTTTTCATTCCGAAAATAAAAATTTTGTATAATTACCAAACGCGTACTTTTACTGAGAATTTATTCTAAGGAATAGAAATATAAAAAAAAAATATTTTTGAAAAGTGTCACGACCTAACTTCGGGTGAACCATCAAGGTTTGACTAATGGATTACTAAGCCTAAATTTAGCTCGAGCTCTCCCAGCTCATACCAATTCGCAACTTAGGTTCAAGTTATTAACTTGCAATTATTGATTTTTTTAATTAGGAGTCGTCACTAATATATTTTCGATAGATCGATTAGAAACCAAGTAAAGTAACGGGAGATTTACTTTACTCATACAAACCAGAGATTTATGAGTTTTGGGACTTGATTACGCTAGATTTCTCTAACGCCATTTCGGTACCTTTCTCTTTTATTTTAAAAAAATGTTTTGCAAGCAGCTTAAATTGATTTTAATTTACCTCCCTAACATATGGGGTGATCATGCGGGTGTGCAAACCATAAATTTAACATCCAAGAAAAGCGATGAATAAATTGCAGGACTTACCTCGTAACAACGAAAACATCTGCAATGTTAACTCAAAATTCACATCAAAAACCCCTAGGGTTTTTCTTAATTAACACACAGTCACTCAATCTTTTTTAAGAATTTTCTCTTGTTTAATAAAATATAATCTATATGCAATGTAATCTAACCAAATCACCTAATTCTAATGACGAAAAATTTCTAACTAAATGGACCTAGTGACAATCACTAAATGACATGCATTTCATGAACCTAATTCTATATGACGTACACATAGTATTTTTTTTTTTGTTTTTTATATAAAAATTCGTAATTAAAATTTGCTAAAAATAAAAATCTAACTAAAGTGAGATATTGTCTATTTTAAGTTAGGAAATAGACTAATTTGAATCATATCTTAACTCAGAAAATTTATCTCAACATGCAATTTAATTCCAAGATATTATCTAACCTAGATATCATCTAAACATACATTCTAATATAATTAGAAAAGAATCTAACTATTCTTTTTTTTTTTTTTTTTTTGGGTCTGAATTTAACGCATTCCATTACGTAATATAAGATGAAGCACCCATTAAAGGGGCGTCATTACACAAAATGTCCCATAAAATTTGTGGAAGTGATAAAACCCAATTCAGAAATAAGTGGTTGTTCCTATGGGCTTTAGCTACCCAATCTGCAGCACAATTGGCCTCTCTAGAGCAATGGGCTATTTGAACATGTGAAAAGGCCTGCATTTTTTCCTTGCATTTGCTTATAATAGATTGAACTTCCCAACTGAACTGCTCTGAACTAGTCATGGCTCGAACAAGTTGTGAGCTGTCAGACTCAAAGTGGAGTACTTCGTGTCTTTTAGGATAGAAAAAAGTGAGGGCTTCCAAAAGTGCTAGGGTTTCGGCCATCAAAGGGGAGGATGCTCTGATCTTCTTTGCATGTCCGCCCACCATCCTCCCCTCCGAATCACGGCAGGCGACAGAACTTGCCAGCGAACCGAGTAAGAAAGCTCCGTCTATGTTGATCTTCAAAGCTCCTTCTGGCGGTGGAATCCATGTTTGAGAGGGTTTTGTTGTGCGAGTTGCAGATCTGTCAATTTGAAGGGTTTTCTGGTGAGCTGCGTGTGCTCTGCCCCCTGCACCAGCGTATCCCTCCAATTCCGGCGCTTGATGGTTACATTGCGGCTCATCACTTAGCCTAGTACACCGCTCTCCATCCCTCGCACGTACGTTCCTTCCGGATCTATTGTTCCTCTCGGCGTTCGCTGATCTGGTTCGGGTTTGCTGGCCTTCGTTTCTCCCACTGGTCAGTCCGTTATCTACCTCATTCTCTGCTTTACTAATTATTCGACAAAATTCGTTGCTAAGTTGGGAGAGTTCGGTGTCTCGAGTTGCAGATCCACCCTCTTCGTGGGTCCTCCAGCATGCTGCTCGCCGAGTCCCAGATCTGGAAAGGAATCGATCGTGCTCTTCAGCTCCTCGAAAGCTCGCCATTCTATCTACTGGTGCTTACTTCCTCTGTTTCACTCTCAATTGCACTACTCAGTTGCGCGTTAGAGGCACTTGGCCACGATTGCTTCTCTTTTCCCCGTGTTCTACTATCTTCCCCTCCTGTACTCAACACCTCTCTCCTACATGAACTCATTTCTCCACCCAAGTTTGGTCTCATGTTATCTCTCAACTCATGTACCCTGATTCGCAGTCCAGCATTTACTCGATGTTCCTGCATTTGAGTCTTCCCCTGTCTCATCTCTGCATTATTCTCTTTTATCACTGTGCTTGGTTCTCCTTGTGCAAATTCGGCTACACCTCTATCTCGAGATCCACCTTTCCTTTGATTCCACCTTTGATAACTTTTGAGGAGCACTTGTGCTGAGTCGATAATTGTCGACACTTATGGTTTTCTACCCCGAAAGACTGCCTGGTTTCTAACCTTCCACATATTCCACAATGTTACTACCACCAAATTCAGGTTTGGAGGGTTCATTGTCTTCTTTTTGAGTTGACAAAACCATTCTTCTATCCTCGTCAAACCCTGACATGAAATTTTAATGTGCAGCTCTTTGTGCCAGATCTATTTGTTCCATGGACACAGCAAAAATAGATGTTCAACCGTTTCCCTCTCAAGATTACATAATGGGCATATGGGATCAGGTAAAATTTTCCTTCCAAATAGATTATCTTTTGTTGGGAGAGCATTGTTACATAAATTCCACATAAATATTTTAATCTTGGGCGGGGTGTGCAAATTCCATATGTCTTTCCAAAGTGAGGGGGAAGGTTGGAAAGAAGTTGTTGGCTGAATCTCCTGAACTTGTGCTTTGTCCTCCTTGATGTAGTTGTATGCACTTTTCACTGTATATTTACCTGCCTACATGCCAGTCCATACAATTTGATCCGTTTTTGTTTGTGGCTTGATGGGGATAGTCAAAATTTCTTCAGCTAATTTTTCATCAAAATGTGCTGCTATTTTTAGTTTATCCCATCTCCCTTACGCTTTGTCTATAATTTCAAACACTAGAGAAGGTTCATTAACATGCATTGGACCCTCAATAACACCTCTATGCAGCCATTTATCCTCCCTGATCTTAATCTTTGTTCCATCTCCCACTTTCCACATGATTTTGGGAGCTATAGAATCCCTCCCTAAGACCAAGCTTCTCCATCCCCATGAAGGTCTTATTCCGCTTGCTGCATGCCATAAATCCGTGTGGGGATAGTATAACCCCTTGAATAGACTACCCCAAAGAGAAGATGGTTGTTGTGCCAATCTCCATGCCTGTTTTCCTAACATTGCTCTATTAAAAGAGAGAAGATCTCTAAAACCCATGCCACCTCGATCTTTCCTGATTTTCAATATATCCCATCTCATCCAATGCATACCTTCTTTCTTTTCATTAGTTTTCCACCAAAAAGAGGCAATTTTCTGTTCAATGGCCTTACAAATTTATACTGGGATTTTAAATACTGACATAGCATATTGAGGGAGTGCTTGGATCACTGTTTTCAGCAACACTTCTTTCCCTGCTTTAGATAGTAGCTTCTGCTTCCAGCTTTCTAATTTTTTACTAATTCTCCCGAGGATCCATGCAAACATCTGTTTTTTCGACTCTCCCCAGTCCGAGGGAATTCCCAGATATTTACCGGTTTTATCAATAATAGGAACCCTCAATTCTCTGGCCATATTATCTTTCAATGATGGTAGACAGCCCTTGCTGAAAAATATACCCAATTTGTTCAAATTAATCTCTTGTCCAGCAGTTAGACAATACTGATTTAGAAGGATAGCTAGGTTCTGACATTCTAGGATGGTACCATGTAGAAAGAAAATGGAATAACCAGCAAACATTAAATGAGAAAGTGTAGGACAATTTTGATTTAGCTTTATTCCTTTAATAGTACCATTCTCTTCAACTTGCTTCATCAAGGAGGATAAAACATTTGCTACAATAATGAAAAGATATGGAGATAAGGGATCCCCTTGCCTGAGTCCTCTTGAAGGTTGAAAATATGGTAGTGGTTCGCCATTAAATTTGATGCTATATGTGACCGTAGTAACACATTGCATCACCAATTTCACCCATTTGTCATCAAATCAGTTTTTAGAATTCACGCCTCCAAAAAGTCCCACTCCACGCGATCATATGCCTTCTTCATGTCTAATTTCAAGACCGCTTGAAACTTCTTACGATTCTATCATGCAATTCTATTTAGGAAATTAATTGTAATCTACATGATATGCAAATGCAATCTTTTTTGTATTTTTAGATAAATAAAGCAATTAAAAGATAAGCACCAAATTATTTAGAATCATTAAAGATATCACACATCGTCCAAATTAGGAAACAATATATAAATCAAACTTGATTATTTTGCTAATAAAGTCAATAAATTAATGTTAAGCCTTAAAGATCAAAATATCAATTTTATTCACATGTGATTAATCATTCTGTTTAAAGCCTTATAGTTGGAATTAAAAAAATTGGCGTGCAGATGCGGATTAGGCAATAAATCCTAATTGGGAATGCGCTTATCATTTTAATATGCACGTAAGATACTGAAAAGCATGTTTTAGGCAATAAAATATCTAAATCAAATTTAGACATGATAATTACCTAATTCTGTAAATGATATTACCAAATTTGGACCGAGTGGAATCCGTTCAATGGGTGAGTGGCAGTGTGTGGTGGTGCTTGGCCTCGGTTGACGGCGCAGTGAGGATGGGTGTTCACAATGGTGCTCGAGGACGACTTGAGGTGATGGGAGAGAGATCACCGGCGGATCCTTGCTTTGGTGGTCAACGAGCTTGCTTGGAAAGCCTGCAAAATTAAACTCATCTCTGGCCGTGAGTATGGATAAGCTGCCATGAACTTGTCCTCCTTGGTATTGGTGGACTAAAGACGTCAATGCTGCTCGATGAACGTCTCGGCTAAGCTGCATTGTGGTCACTGGTGGAATTTTTGCTGTAATTGGGCCGTGAGGACCCAGCTCGATGGCTTCCACGATGATGCTCGCGGACCAAACTGCAGAGACAGACGACGAAGTAGTGGAGGGACCGTCGGCTCGGTGGACTCGCGGGGACTCACGGCGATATCGATGGTCGCGGCCCAAGGGTCGATGGCGAGGGTGGTGCTCGGCTTCGAGCTGGTCGACAGCAGCAGCGGTGGTCCGTAGCTGCGGGTTGTCGGACTACTCGCGGCGTCGAAGGGCTGAAGCGTGCGGCCGTCGGAATTGCAACGCCGTCGGGCTGGTTGCGGCATCGGGATGTGTTCCGGCGGGCGGTCAGTTGCGAGTGTTAGCGATGGGGGTAAATGCGGAGGCACTCGGAGTAGCAGTCGGAACAGCAGCTATGGAGTCAGCGGCGGGGCTGGAGTGACGTCGTCGGTGAAGGAGCTACGGTGGCGTCATCGAGTTGCAGGCCTCGAGGGTATTTGGTCAAGATGCAAGAAGAAGACGACCCTTTTTTCCCTTCCCTCTCTGCGCACGTTGTTAGCACGTTGTTAGAGGAGGGAGGTACAAATTACAATCCCCCGCTTTCTGTTGACTGAAAGACAAGGAGAGACCCTCTCTCTTACTTTTCTTCTTTTCTTTCTTTTGACTTCTCAAAATTGTGGCGCCTAGGGGTGTGCATTGGACCCGGGAACTGCCCGGACCGCCCGGAACCGGACCGGAACCGCCCGGAACCGGCGGTTCTTGAGGGAACCGGCGGTTCTTGAGGGAACCGGTCCGGTTCCCGGGTCCAATTGTTGAGAACCGGTGAGAACCGGTCCGGTTCCCGGTTTCGTGGGCGGATCCGCCCGCCCGCCCACCCGGACCGGACCGGTACTATTTATAATTTCAAAAAAAAAACAAAACAAAAGTCGCGTACGAAGCCCCCCTGCCCCTAATTCGCGAAGCCCTAATCGCGTTTCTTCTTCTTCAACCTCCGACTCTCTCTGTAACTTCCTTCCTTCTCTTCGTCTTCGATTCCACGATCCCACGGTCCACCCCGAGTATCCACGCCGCCGCCGCTGCTCATCCTCCGCCACTGTCCGCCCCCTCGCGCCGGTCGCCACTCACGGTTCCACGGTCCACCCCGAGTATCCACGCCGCCGCCGCTGCTCCTCCTCCGCCATTGTCCGCCCCCGTCGCGCCGGTCACCACTCGCCAGCGGCCAACCGCTGCTCCTCCGCCTCTACAAGAACACTTGACCGAGCCGGCGAGCCCCTTTTCCGTCACTCAACAAAGGTAAGAAGCCTTTAGTCTCTCTCTCTCTCTCTCTCTCTCTCTCTCTCTCTCTCTCTCTCTCTTCGCGCGGGAGTGCGTGGGTGGGATGCGAAGGATCTTGATCAGATGGAATAAAGTGTGCGTGGGTGGGATGCGAAGGATCTTGATCAGATGGAATAAAGTGAAAAGAAAGAAAAATTTTACATTTTCATGTTCGTAGTGTGGGTATACGGGCTTTATCTTAGCAAAGGTTTTATCTTTTTGAGTTTTGGGTATGTGGGTTGCCACTGATCTTGGATTTGAAGGTGCCCTATTCTGAAGTAAGATGAAGTAATGATAGCTGCTGGCTGAATTGGCATAAGCAAAGAAATCAGTGAAAACACAAAGTGTAATCTGAGAGCTTTGATCTATACTTGCATTTGTTGATCTAGAACCTATACGCATCCATCGACCCGTATTAGTTGAACCTGATGAAGCATTACAGCTCATCGCATAAAATAGGTCCCATTTTCAAAGGAATTACCCTCAGTGAGGTAAGTGCGATGTGTTCACAGCAGCTAAATAGAGTTTTAAAAGACTTTGCTGGGGTGGGTAATAGAGTTTTACAGGCGTGCTATAGATTTTGGCATGTGCGGCTTAAATAGCCGTGCTATTCTGGCAGAAAAATGTTTTAGTTAATTGATTTTGACAGAAGAATGGTGTTGAAGTCATATGGTTTTTTAGAGCAATACGTCACAGAAGGTACACATTAGAAGAAGGACAGGTCTCAACAGGGTCAAGAAATGATGTAGGGGCAATTTGACCTTGGATCGGCATCTTACAGAATGCCCTAAGTCAAGTTTTGTCAAGTTCTTGATCTCAGCCTCTCAGGAGACATTAACCTAAAAACCATTTGTTTGTACCGATGCTTCAGACTACCAACGTTCCCCCCCCCCCCAATTTCTTTACACTTTGTGTTTTCACTGTTTTCCGGTGCCGAGTTTGGTTTTTAGTTTGTGGAATTTTGTATTATATGTTATTTGTCTGATCCTATGATACATATGACTGGACGAATAGAAACAGAAAGACATGGCTCATTTCCTAGTTAGCAGTCCTAGTATGTCGTGGTCCTTGGCTAATGTTGCATTACAAACTTGCACTAGATAGAAATCTGCTGGCTTTTTCTTTCTAATACCTGCTAGACCCAGAGAGTATCGTATTTATCTGTTTTCATGATCGTATGGTTAAGGATAGATTAATTGGAAACCTGGATGTGTTGTCGAAGTCCTTCTGTGGAATTGTGATTGTGCATTTTCTTATATTCTAAGATTGATGATCTAGACCTAAAGAAGTGATGTAGACTAACCATAGTGTATTGCTTGATTCAGGTGATTCATTAACATGTCAATGGAAGTAGAGGAATCTTATGATGCAATAACACCAATAGTGGAATCAACATTACAAGAACATGAAGGAGGTGAAAACTTTGAAGAAACATCAAAAACAAATCAGGTATCTGGTTCTTATCCATGTCCTCCTAGTAAGCGAAAATCAGCAGCTTGGCTTCATTTTCGAAAAGGAATAACTCACACAAATGGGAAAGTTGATGTATTTTGCAATTACTGCGGATCCAAGTATTCATACCACGTTGATAATGGGACTTCAAATATGTTGAAGCACTTGAGAAAGTGCAATAAGTATCCTCGCAATGTGGATAAAAGGCAAAAATTGTTTGCATCACAAAGAGTGGATGGAACTCAAATGATAGGAGGAGATACTACTAGTAGTACCGGGAGTGGTGGAATTTTAACGACATGGAAGTTTGATCAGGAGATTTGTAGGCAAATGCTTATTCGGATGATTATAATTGATGAACAACCATTTTCGATTGCTGAACGTGTTGGATTTTGTGATTATGTGAATCAATTACAACCTCTCTTCAAGCATATGTCGCGATTTACGGTGGCTAGGGATTGCATGAAGTTGTATTTTTGTGAAAAAAGAAAATTAAAGGCTTCCTTTCGAAAGCTTAATTCTAGGATCGCCCTTACGACTGACACATGGAGTTCCATTCAGAATTTGAACTATTTATGCCTTACTGCACATTTTATTGATGAAGATTGGAAATTGCACAAAAGGATCATCAATTTTGTGGTGATAGCTAGTCACAAGGGCAGGGATATTGGGAGAGTTATTGATAAATGCATATATGAGTGGGGAATAGAGAAGAAAGTGTCCACAATTATAGTGGATAATGCTAGTTCAAATGATGTGGCCATTAATTATTTGAAAGAAAAATTTTCAAGAGAGAGGCTATTGATCTTAGATGGTGAATCTTTACACATGAGATGCACGGCTCATATATTAAACTTGATTGTGAAGGATGGCTTGGCTGAGATACGTGATTCCATTACACGTATTCGAAACGTGGTTAGGTATGTGAGAAGTTCTCCTATGAGAGCTAAGACATTTCAAGATTGCATTGAAATTACAAGAATTGCTTATAAGGGTTCAGTTTGTCTTGATGTCCCAACTAGGTGGAATTCCACTTACCTAATGTTAGAGAGTGCCATAAAGCTAAGAAAAGCTTTTGAAAGGATGGAGGAAGAAGATGTTTCTTTCTTAACCGAGCTTAATTCGATACTCCAAGTAGCGTTGATTGGGAAAATGCTATTGTTCTTTCTAATTTTTGAAGAAGTTTTATGATACCACCAAGAAGATGTCCGGAACTTTGTATATCACTTCAAATGATTATTTTGTGGGGATAGCTTCTTTGTACAAATATTTGCGGGAAGCAATGAAGGCTTTTGATCATAGGGTGAGAGTTATGGGCTTGAAAATGAAAGAGAAGTTTGACAAATATTATGGAAGTTTTGAAAAAGTCAATATGATGGTATTGATTGCGGTAACATTGGATCCTAGAAAAAAGCTGAATTATGTGAGGTATTGTTGTAGACTCATTTATGATGATGCTGCGGAAGTTGATGAGATGTTTGATAAGGTGAAGTTTGCCTTGGAAGGTGTGTTTAAATTTTATGAGAAATCTTGTCACGCTTCTAGAGACAAAAATTTGGATGGTGAATTGGTAAGTTCTTCTAATATCGGTAGTAGCTGCGATTCTTATCTCAATGAGGGAAATGGAGAGGATGATTGCAGCTTAAATTTCTTTGTGCAAGAGCCTTCGTATGATGACTTTCTTAATGAGGAGAAGAAAAAGTCCGATAACAACTTATCTGAGCTCGATCGATATCTTAAAGCTGAACTTGAAGATGGTCGCGATCTTGACATTTTGAAATGGTGGAGTGTTGCTGGCCAAAAGTTTAAAATCTTATCTTTGATGGCTCGGGATATTTTGTCTATTCCCGTTACTACCGTTGCTTCAGAATCAACTTTCAGTACTTCTGGTCGTGTACTTGATAGTTTTCGGAGTTCTTTGACTCCTAGAGTTGTGGAAGCTTTGATTTGCACTCAAGATTGGTTGAGAGCAATTCGTGATCTGATTAATGTTGAAGAATGTATTGAAAATGCGGAAAAGTTTGAATTTGGTAAGTCCATATCATTTCATAATGTAATTTTTTTGTATATTTATTATCTAAGAATTGAATACTTTATTTAATATCTTCTTTTTGTTAGATATGGATGACGTTGGCAAGGAGATTAACAAGGAGATTGACGGTCCATAGAGTTTACAAGTTCAAGTGGGAGGAATCTATGAGTCATCTTGAAGGTTTTTTCCCCACCTCACTATTTTATCTATTTCTTTGCAAGATGGGAGATTTCTCTTTCTTCCCCAATATAAAAACGTACATTTGCTTTTGTTCAAGGGTTGTGTGCCATATTGGGAGATCATGAGCATGTGCGGAGGTGGTGGATGTGGTGTAGGGTGTGAGGAACAAGGTAATGGCGTGTTGGCTAGCTCAAAAGGTGTCGTCGCATCATGAAAGATAATTGAAGTAGCCTCAATTGGAACTTGGTTTTGCTGTCCCTTGTTCTATCTCTTTCTCTTTGCTTTTTTTCTTTCCCTTTTGCTCATTTTATTATTGTTTTCATTATTTTCTTTCGAAAGAATTCATGGTGGATAATGAGCTTGAGAGGGAGGACTAATGTAAAAGAAATTCGTCTATTATTCGTCTATTAATTATTGTTTTAGTTTTTGGAGATTGGAACTTGGAATTTTAGAGCTCAAAACTTCCGGACCGGCGGTCCGGGAAACCAAAATTTTTTCGCTCTTGAAAATCAGAAATTTTGGCGTCAAAATCGGTTCCATGGATCCACCCCGGAACCGGACTGAACCGGCGGTCCGGTTCCCGGATGGATCCACCCAACAAACGGGTGGATCCCGGTTCCGATTTTTCGGAACCGGTCCTTAGCGGGCGGTTCCCGGTTCTAGGTCGGGAACCGCCCGCCCGGACCATGCACACCCCTAGTGGCGCCCTTATTTTCCTTTCACCTGTACTCTTGTCAGAGAAAGAAAAAAAGAAAAAAAATTGATTTTGTTGACCTGTTTTTTTTTTTATCAAAAATATAATATGCATTCGATTAAGGAGTCTTACAAGACAACGATGGATAATATTCGGAACATAAGATTTCCCGTAGAGGTAAAGGGGGGTTCTCCAACCAATTTAGAGGAAGCTTCTTGACTCTGTGATTCCGTGCCAACCAATCGGCTACTCTATTTGCGTCGCGAGGACAATATTCCACCATAATGTTTTTGCATATGGATAGTTCTTCTCTGCACCGTTTGACTATTTCTTTTAAGTTCCATGGGGGCTCAGCCCGGCCCATCACGCTGTCCACGATCAGGGAGCTGTCACTTTCGCACTTCCATTGAACTACTTTACTTTTAGTTCTCTCCACGTGCCGCATCTGCATCTCTTTTAAGTAAAAAATCCCGTGCAAGAAAGACTCGGCCTCCGCTTGTGGTGCCGAAGAAGTAGATTCGGCGGCAAAGCCCTCAACGACTTATCCTGCTGCATCGCGTACAATTCCGACGATAGAACAAGTAAACGCACCTGGAACCCATGACGCATCAACGTTCATCTTGATCTCCCATCTGTTCGGTGGCTTCCAGCGAACCGGTAAGTTTCGATTTAGGGTTTCTGCTTTCGGTTTCATCGTCCATCTGCTGAAAGTGATGCTTTGGTTTTGTGCTAGCTCCAGTAGATCTGTTGGTTTTGGGGGCTGTGCTCTGAAAATCCAATCGTTCCGGGCCTTCCAGATCTACCATAGAACCAAGCCGATGAACTCCCGTGCAAGTACGTCCCTTCGTGAGTCGAATACCTCCATCAACCACTGATCAAAGCGCTTTATTTGTCGTGTGGTATTTGCGCCCTGTAATCGGTGGTCCTCCCATATTTTTTTAGTCAATTTGCATAATAGAAACAGATGCTCTGTGGTTTCGATTCTCGAGGAACACAGTGGGCATAACGGGTCGGTTGTGATTGTTCTTTTGTAGAGATTTTCTCTGGTGGGTATAGCATTCTGACAGAGACTCCAGAGAAAGGTTCTAATTTTCGGGGGTGCTGAGAGACTCAAGATCTGAGTCCATAGGGATCTTGGTGGCTTGAAAGAACATGACGTCCTATTTTGGTTAGCGCTTATAGTTGATGGGTAAGCGCTGTTGTATCCACTCTTTACTAAATACTTCCCTGCTCTGTTTCCTGTCCAGACTAATGTGTCTGGTTTAGGGTCTTGACTCAAAGGGATTGCTAAGATCTCATTAGCGATGTTTGCATCAAAGAGCTGTTGAATTTTTTGCTGATCCCAAACTTGAGGGTTTGCTGTAATCAACCCTGAGACCATAGTAGGTTCTTGGTGATTTGCTTGTCCCCCGATAACTCCCTGTGCTAACCATTTGTCTTCCCTTATTTTAATAGATTTTCCATCCCCCACTGACCATTTTATATTTGCTTCTATTGTGTCTCGTCCAAGCAGCAAACTTTGCCAGCCCCATGATGATCGTTGGCCCTTACGTGCTGTCCAGAGATCGCCATGTGGGAAATAGACGCCTTTCAATACTTTGCTCCACAGGGCAGTTGGAGAATTGGATAATCTCCAAGCTTGTTTACCAAGCATTGCACGATTAAAGATAAGCAAATCATTAAACCCCATCCCTCCTTCATCCTTTCGGGTTTTCAAAACTTCCCAGTTTTTCCAATGCGTCCCTCGCTGAGCATCTCCTTTTTGCCACCAAAATGATGCTATGCATCTTTCTATTGCACAACAAATGGACACGGGTAACTTGAAGATGGACATTGCATAAGTTGGTATGGCCTGCACCACACTTTTGATCAAAACCTCCTTCCCCGCTTTGGTAAGTAGTTTTTCTTTCCAACCCTCCAGCTTTGAATTTACTCTGGCTAATATCCATGTGAACAGTTCTTTCTTTGATTGTCCCCATTCCGTAGGTATTCCTAAATATTTGCCTGTCTTTTCAAAAACAGGAACTCTCAGGGCTTGGGCCATGTTTCTTCTTAATGGTAAGGGACAATTGTTGCTAAAATATACCCCTGACTTGTTTAAATTGATAGCTTGTCCGGATGCATAGCAATACTAGTTAAGTGTAAGTGACAAATTCTGACATTCCACTAAAGTTCCATCCAGAAAAAAGATAACATCGTCGGCAAAAAGTAAGTGAGATAGCTTAGGACAAAACATGTTCAGCTGTATGCCTTTGATGCTGCCTTCTGCAATTGCTTTTTTCATCAGCCATGTTAATACATTTGAGATTAAGATGAATAAATATGGTGAAAGGGGGTCGCCTTGCCTGAGTCGTCTCGAGGGGTTGAAAAAAGGGGTGGGTTCTCCATTAATCTTCACACTGAATGTCACCGTTGATATGCATTGCATGATAAGGGACACCCACTTGGCACAAAAACCCATTTTCAGCATACAATCCCGTACAAAATCCCATTCAATTCTGTCATATGCTTTCTGCATGTCGAGTTTTAATACTGCCTGACATTTTTTCTTTCTCTTTGTAATGCGTAGCTGATGCAACACTTCCTGCACTATAAAGATGTTGTCCTGTATCTGTCTGCCTTGAACAAAGGCACTTTGCTCCGGTTCTATAATATCTGGCAGCCACTTCTTTAATCGGTTTGCTAATATCTTTGAGATAATTTTATAACTGAAATTGCATAAACTGATAGGTCTAAATTGTCCAATTGTCTCAGGATTTTTTACTTTAGGAATCAAGGAAATATGCGTTTGATTAATGAGAGGATCCAGAGTACCTGTGTTGAAAAAGTTTTGCACTAATTGGAACAGCTCAGGCTTTAGCATTTCCCATGATTTTTGATAGAACAGCCCGTTGAAACCGTCAGGGCCAGGAGCTTTTAAAGCTCCTAATTGAAAGACTGCTGCATGTACTTCCTCCAACGTGGGATTAGCCACCAGATCTGCATTGATGTTCTCATCGACAGGGGATAGGCATTGGTTAAGGACAGGCTGGTAGTTTCTCGGCCCTACTGTTTTATATAAATTTTTGTAAAATGATTTAATATGATTTCTGAGTGCGACAGAATCCCGACACCAACTGTTGTCTTCCATTTGTAGCATTGTTATGTTGTTTCTCTGCCTCCTCTGTATAGTTGTTGCATGAAAGAAGCGGGTATTTTTATCACCCCATTGCAGCCATTTTATACGTGACCTCATACCCCAAAATTGCTCTTCTTGTTTCCTTAGTGTGTCTATCTGGTGTATAATGCTTTGAATCTCCTTTCTGCTTGTAGACTGGTCTGGTTGATTGGTTAGCTCTGTTAAAGTCTGAGTGAGCTCTTTTATCCTCCCATGTGCATTGGCAAACTTCTCTTTACTCCACTTTATCAATCCTGTTGAAGTCACCTTTAGTTTCTCTGAGAAATTGGCCTGTTGAGAAGCTGTTTGGCTCCAGGTTTGATGAATAAATTCATGATACTCTACGTGTTCTGTCCAGAAAGCCTCCATCCTGAAATCTCTTTTCCTTTTCTTTTTTCCAGGGTATAGCTGAAGGATAAGGGGGTTGTGATCTGAGCCGATGGCTGGAAGAGCTTGGATTTTTGCTTCATGAAAGGTGATTCTCCATTCCAAAGAACATAAAGCCCTGTCTAGTCGTTTTTTGACCAGATTCTCCCATTCCTTGTTATTTGCCCATGTATAAGCACACCCATGACTATCAATTTCCATTAAAGATAACTCATTTAGCATATTTCTGAAGGCTGCTATTCTATTATTATCAGCTTCTCTCTTCCCCACCTTCTCCCATACATATAATATCTCATTAAAATCTCCCATGCATATCCAAGGAACAGAACTGCAAGGTTTAAGAGTCTTCAATTTTTGCCATAATGTCAGCCTCTCTTCAAAGTTTGTAGAGGCATGAACAAATGTTATCTGCATGATAGATCTGCTTTCTGGATCAGTGCATTCCACATTGATAAACTGCTTGGAACTGTCTTTCACCTGCAATTTTACTCTCTCATTCCACATTAAAGCTAATCCCCCTGTTATGCCTGTCGGATTCTCTAGGAATAAATGCTGGAATTGTAGTTTTTTGCACACACTTTCTACCATCGTTGCTTTGTTTTTTGTTTCCATAAGAAAAACTAGACTAGGCCTTTCAAGAGCGATTAAAGCTCGTAGTTCCTAGATTGTCAGGGGGTTGCCCAGCCCCTGACAATTCCAACTAATAATTTTCATGTTGTTGTTGGTGGCTTATTAGGGCTAGCCACCAAAACCCATTCTGTTCCATCTTTAATCACCTTAACAGGAGTCTCTAGAAGGTCCGTATCATCTATGAGAAGAGGAATTGGCTCAAGGACGCACTTCTGCTTCTTTGCTTTCTGCACCTACATATTCTTTTTACTGTTTTTTCCAACTTTCAGGGAAGTCTGTTTGGGAGATTCAGGGCATACTATCTGTTTGCCATGATCTTTCTTTTCCTTCTTGCTTGCTGCAATTTCTTCCATTGGCTCTCGTTCATTAAAACTTTCTGGTCTCTTTTTGCTGCAGTCTGCAGTTCGCATATCAGGGGCTTGCTCTCCAACTATGATTTCCTTTCCACGAGCTATGGAAGATGAGATAGGTATAGTCTCTTCCACTATGAGTTCTTCTTCTATTTTGCCATAAAAAGCTTCCCAATAAGGGCTGTGCTCGCTTGCTTCTACTTTCAACCAGGGTCCATATGAGCCTATTTTGTTGACTGCCCATGGTGATTGCTCATAAGGAATTTCTGCACAGTCTGAGGCATAGTGACCAATTCTTCCACAGGAGTAGCAATAATGAGGTAAGCGCTCATATTTGAATTCCACCCACAGCCATTTATTACCGATATCCAAGATAGCCCCTAATTTCAGTGGATTATTCAGATCGATTTCCACTCTTACTCTTCCTCCTTTTTGCTGAAAATTCCCTGTTGATTCTAGTTGGATTTCCAGAACTTGACCTAGTTTTCTTCCCATATCGTGGAACACTGTATCTACCCTCCAACCAGGGGGAATACCTCCTATTCACACCCAAAATGCTGATATGGAAAAATCTTAGCAATGTTCTGGAATTTCAGGCTCGCACTGTTTTAGGACCAGCAAATTGCTGGCATAAGACCAAGGTGCAGTCTTCATAACTCTCTCTTTTTCCTCCTCCGATTGAAAGACAAAAGAAAAAAGCCCTGGCTCTTTTTGTACACACGTGACAGCTTCAATTTTCCATGCTTTCTTCATTGTAGAGATAAATGCTGGATAATTCACATTGGGCTTAGAGTATAATTTACCCAAAAGAGTACGTTTGCATTCATCCCTTTTTGTGGAGGTACCTCAGAACTTACTTCAACCACATCATCCTCGAACCATAGATGTCCGAGACTTTTACATAATGTTGCCACTCGCAGCTCATTTTCTTCCTTACTATCCATGCACTCTCTCTGTAGGTATGGAGGTTTTCAAAAAAGAACTTCAGAGATGCATGCCTAAGATGAGGGAGGGCTTGAAGGGAGCTCGATATAAGACAACTCAGTAAACATATTCAGAGAGATAGAGGTAATAGCAGATTTCTCATTTACAAGAACTACAAGACACATATCAGTGGTTCGCTTCTTTCTGCAACTGCTGTTTGTTTAACCCCATTTCTAATAATAGCAGATTTCCACTACAAAATGAGATGCCCATGGAACCTTTTGGAGGATCGGGTAGGTGCAACTAAAAGTTCTCCCATACCCATAAAGCCAAAGTCACAATCCACAGCGACATCAAGTCAGATACCCAGAAGCGAAGCCAATAAACAAGACACAACACCTGGACTGCTTGGATTCCACTCAAGATCTGCTAACATCCATAAGCCCAAGCAAGCGTTCTGGAAAAGGAAGTCGGAATCCGACCTTTCTCTGGCGTCATTTGCGAGATCTCCAGTGTCAAAGCAGCTTTAACTCACCAGTGAAGCTACTGTTCTATTAGGCAAGCAGACAATGCAAAGCCCTGTATAACCAAGATCGGAGGAAACATTTTTTGGATTTTTCTATTTTTGGTTTCATAGTGTAAAGCAAGAGAGAAAGGAAAAGGGGTTGCAGAAGAACAAAGGGGATCTAGGGTTTGTAAAGGGGGGCGCTACCAAGGAGGTAGAGAGGAACTCCCATTAGCGAGAGAGAGAGACCTGTTGAAAAGGAGACAAAGAAACGTCTCTCAGTCTAGTCTCCGCCCCCTTTCGTCCGTAAAGAAGTCCCCACCCTTCTTACGCGAACGGCCTTCTTATCGGCGAAGGATTTGAGTTTTGGCAGAACATTTTATTTCATTTTCGGCTCACGCACGAAATCCCCTTCGATCATGTAATCTTTCTTATCTTGACTCAAAGAATATATTACTCAATACATGCCTCACGTGCAATATTCCCTTCCAATCTTCTATAAAATATGTCGCATAATGTATAAATCACGTGAATATATGAAATATTTATCAAATATTGAAAAAATAATATGAATCCTTTCTGAAAATACCGAATTGTCAACTCGTAAAATTGAAGCTCACCCACCACTTATCAAATGCAAAAGTGATAAACAAATGAATAAGTGCAACTAAAATTATATGCTATGCAATTTTAATTCTATTTTTTTTAGGGATTAAAAATTAATCCCTAATTTTTTATGCAATAAATAAATGATTAAATTACCAAAATTTAAGTGTCGATAAAAAGAAACCGTTCGAAGAAATAAAAGCGTTATCAAACTGAGCCTAGATATTAATTTTCCTAGTAGCCCCATTCAACCGTATTGAGGACAGAGGAAGTGCTACATAAAGTGGCGATGCTTCCTTCAACAAAAGTTCTTTGCTTCTTTCAGGACCAATTATTGTCAAGACTCGCGAGGAAAACTATTTTAATTCATTTCTCTTTTTGTGGTCCACTCGAGAATAAGAAAGGGTAGGGTTCAGCATTTGGACAGACATTAGGGTTTATTTTCTTGGTTTTTGCTATCTTAAGGGAGTCCCCAATCTTCATGGGCTTTTTTCCGCCTTTAGTTATCCCTGAAATAAGATTGGCTCAACTTGATCATGACCATGATGGGATGTCATTTTTGCTGCTTTCCACACGCCACACGAGCGTTGAAAGGGTAGACCAAAAGGTGGGTTCTTCGTTTTCTTCCCATCTCGCGTACCGAAACGTCGATTATAAAGCAGCGACACGAGCATCTGAATGCCCCCGACAATGAACTATATTCTTCTGCCTAGCTTGTCTACTATGAGCATTGATATGAAGGTCGAACTGCAACCAATGACCCCAGTCATAACTGTGGACATGAGTGATGCACTTTCCCCCAGGCCGATAGTTCAGAACAGGACCGGCACGTAGGATGCAATGACATTGATTCCCGTGACTTGTTGGGAGAATGGAATGGCTATTGCCATGATGAGTTGAGGCCTGTACTTCCCTTGTGTGATTGTTCGAAACGGTTGGCGAATGGTTTGTGTTTAAGTTTGCTTTGATGAGATCATCCAGCTCTGCCTGAACGCTGCGCATTCCTCGCACGAGTTGCAGCATGGATTTGGCTTTTTCTTGTCCCTTGTGGCTTTGGATTAGGCCGTTAGGTGTCTCTGGGAAGGAAAAGCGCACCGAGTGTTAGGGGTGAGGCTGGGACTGCACCCATGGCGAGGGAAATTCACCAACCCCAACCGCCTTTGATCTTCTGAGTTCCATAGTTGATGAGGTTAGCTGATAGTGCACCAATTCCTAATGAAAATTGGAAGCCATTGTTGAAAGCTCCTCTGTACCTTGCGGTGCCATTTCCGAGAGATAAAGAGGAACTGACTGCCAATCCAATCAAATATGCATAGAAGTTGTTAAGCAATGTTCCAACCCATCAAAAACAGTTCATGTCATATGATGACTACCTGATTCACAAAACTGACCCCATCGCCAAGCAGAGCACGGCCTAATATAAGCATGAAAACATTGGAAGCTGCACCTCCAAGGGCTGAATCGGTGAGGAATGCAGTTCCTCCTATCAACATCAATGGTTTGCATCCGAAAACTCTAGTGACAAAAGATGCAAAAAAGGAAGCAAAGAGGCCGGCGATATACAGGGAGGAAGTGAAGGAGGTCAATAATTGGCTATCGAACTTGCAGTAGTTGCTGATCTTCGTGTCTTCATTCATCTTAATATAGACTTCATGGAAGAACCTCTTCAAAAACGAATCCACTGAGGTCACTCCACCTAAGGAATTATTTGCACACTTATCAGAACAACGTCTTTGTATAGATCAACCATCACAGTGGTCACCAACCTTGCAACTTCAATTCTTGGAAACGCATTCTTTTAGCAAACTAACGATGAATAGGTGTGTGCTTAATTACGTTAGGAACTTCATCTAATCAATCAGCACAAGACAACTTAGAAAAGAAATCAAGGCACTTTTCCTTCACAAGGAGAATCCAAAAGATGGCAAGAAATAATGAGACAGACCTGAAAGTTCAATGTCATAGCCGAATATGACACCTCCCATGGCTGCCATCAGACATGACAGTATGACAAACCAAGTTATATTGCCGTTGTAGTTCCCTTCCGCAGCACTCGTTACTGCAAATCCCCCTGCCATGGCCTTGTTCAAACTTCCTCACAAGCACAGAGAGAGAGAGAGAGAGAGAGAGAGAGAGAGAGAGAGAGAGAGAGAGGAGTCTGTCTTGCCTCTCCACTCCGCCTCAGCCCGTGTCTCCAGCCTTCACCCAGCATCTCCAACAGCTTCCTACCATCGTCATCGCCGCCGTGAGCCACCACCGATTGCCGCCTGAGCTACCGTCGCCTCTCTCCGCCATTCCCGCGCCTAACCAATGACCAACACCCCTTCGTCCGACCGTGAGCAGCAGCCAATAAAATGGGTATAGCAGCTCAGTTTTGGCCCGTTTTGGCCGGCTCCCGACCCCGAATGCTTGGCCCGCTTTGAAGAAAGTTATTCCTCTCGACATCCTCGTCGTTTTGGTCCGCTCGGCTCACTAATCCGGTAAGTTTAGCTTACTAAATCTTGATTATACGGTTAATGATGCCCTAAGTGTGCTTAGTCTAAGTTAAGCAAGTTTAGGTTGATAGTTTAGTGGATTAAAAAGTTTGTTTAATTTAAAGTTTGTTTAATTAAGGCTAATAGAGTTATTTAATAATAAGCCTTGATGGAACATAATAGGGTTTTATTTTTGAATTATTTAATTTTTTTCGAAATTCTGGAATTTATAATATTATATTATATCCCGAAATTGTTAAAATATTATTATTTATTTAAAAAAATGGAAAAATTATTTTTGACCCGGTTGCTCAGAACTTCGTGCCGATCACTGCCGTGCATTTAGAATTTGAAATTGATAATTGGTTGTGGCAAATTGAGTGTGATTGCGATAAATAGGGATTCTTTTTACAAAATCCCAAGTGTCAAAATTTGATGGAAGAACAATCGTATTTTACCACCTATTAGAGGTCGTGCCCAGTGGGGCCGTGATTCGCCACCTAATAAAGATCGTGCCTAGTGGGGCCGTGATTCGCCACCTGATAAAGGTCGCACCTAATCGGGCCATGATTTACCACCTATTAGAGATCGTGCCCATTGGGCCGGGATCTACCACCTTTTTAAAGGTTGTGTTAAGTGGGGCCGTGATGCCACTAATTCTAATTTTGCCGAGTGAGGCCATGATCGGCACTGGTTGTTGAACCTCCCTATAGGGTCGTGATTAGAAGTAATGATTAATTTGCTAGAATGACATGTAATCGGCCGAGTCGATTGATCGCTAAGATGACCCAAGTGGTTGAATTGTCCTGATAATGTGATTATGTCACAGTTGTTTGGTTATCATAATTGCACGTAGGTGAATTATATAAACTGTGCTAACTTGCAGATGAAGACTAATGTGAGGCAAGTCTTTTGTGAGATGTGGCTAGGCCACCCAGAACGTATTTTCTTTCTAATAGGGATTTAAGGGGGTTGAACTTGCTAAGACGATGTCTCATCCCGGTTATGGGATTAAAATTTCAGGTCCATGGTGAACGGAGCGGCTAGATAGCTTTGTTTGGCCTTGAGTAGTTGTAGAGGTAAAGTCATAAGGATTGGAGAACATGTCCGACTTGTAGGTCGCAGAACAGTTCCTTTTTAAGAGCCAGTCTTTTGTAGACTTTTGGCCATAGACCTCTGTTTGTAATTCTGTTGAATTATGAAAGTGTTATGTTGTGATTTTGCTTCCTGCTTTTCTATCCCGTATTTCATTGGTAGGGGTTTTATAATATGTTCCGCTTGCATAATAATAAATGAATGGGGTCGGCGACACTACCTGGGAATGTCGCATTTGCATGACCATGGTGGGATGTTGGCGCACTCAAGGTTCGAGGCGTGATAGCCCGGGTCCTTACAAATGATATCAGAGCCGACTCCCGATCGCGTGTGAAGCCACAGCGAGGGTGTTGTGCCTTAAGGGAGGGAGAATGTGACGACCCAGACCCGGGGCAGTACGGAGAGACGAATTAAGATTGCCTCGGCAGTACGTGGGCAAGACTAAAGGCATTTCTCCTATCCCACATCACTTAGGGGGAGAGTCCTGAGAGCCTTTATAAGGCTTGGGTCCCTTAATATGTTTGACGCGTTTTAAAACCGTGAGAGAAAAGACTGTGGCTGGGATGGCGGTTCATCCAAGCCAGGGCAGGTGACCCAAACCGGACAATATCACACAGTGGGGCCCAGGTCCTTACAGAAAGAAGCCAGTAGGAAATTTCTGAAGGATGCTGCTTAATCTTGCTAGCACATGCATCCAAGTAGCCCTCAAACATTGAAGGGATCTTTCATTATATGTCTTGGCCAAAGAAAGAAAGGTCTCTCCTTGTTCTAGAAGGGTTGTGAGATGACATATTTAATTGAGGAGGTAAATGGAATCTGAAAATATATGAACTTAGGACCTTGAGCTTTGATACTATATGAGATTTCGTGGGATTATTACTAATTGTTCTAAAAATTTAAACTATTTGAAGAAAGCATGATTTAATATTTAATTATTTTAACGAGGGTTATGATGCTTGAGCAATATGGAAATTGTGAATATCGATGGGAAGCAAGACCATGTCTTTTTTATTTCCCCTACAGGTCCAAAGGTCTTGTGTGGCCCCTAAAATTCATAAGTTGCATGCGTTGTTTATACTTTAATAAAGCTAGGTTAGGTACTTTATCCTACCTATCACACGGGGTTTCGTTTTCTTCTATTTGATTAGAGCAATTAATGAAAACTTTCTACACGCCCTTTTGATTGGCAAGTCACAACCATAAACGTTATCCAAATTTATGTTTCTTTAATTTCACATAAGGGTGGTCCACATGTTGTAATCCATAAATTGGTATAGCTCACCATAGGGTCGAAGAAAAACTCAACCCATTTAAATATGCCTAAGTTAATTAGATATAGTTATGTAGCCATTGATATTACTTTAAATGTTTGCTCATTCGATCCTGTTTATAGTGGTTTTTGTTTTACGGTTTTTTTTTAATACATATTTTGAGGTTCAATACTAGCATGAAACATTTGAAATCTATTCAATACACTGAAATTGACGAATAAAATCATCTATGATTTCCCAATAAATCCTTCGCAATCGAGAGCATTTCTTTTTTTACCTTCAAATTCTGAAGCAAAGTCATCAGTGGAAATGTTTTATGTGTTCCATGCCGGCATAAGTAATTGTTTTTCTTTTGTTGGTGCAAATCTACCCTTCTTTCACTAACCATACATATAGACATGGTCCCGAGTTGAGCTGCTCAGTAGGCTTTTTTATGCTCGTGTCAAGCATAAAAAAGCCGTAAGTTACAAAGCTAGGTCTTGCGTGGCCCCTAAAAGTCATAAGTTACATGCGTTGTTTATACTTTTATAAAGCTAGGTTAGGTACTTTATCCTACCCGTCACGCAGAGTTTGGTTTTCTTCTATTTGATTAGAGCAATTAGAGAAAACTTTCTACACGCCCTTTTGATTGGCAAGTCACAACCATAAACATTATCCAAATTTATGTTTTTTAATTTCACATGAGGGTGATGTCCACATGTTGTAATCCATAAATCGGTATAGTTCACCATAGGGTCGAAGAAAAACTTAACCCATTTAAATATGCCTAAGTTAATTAGATATAGTTATGTAGCCATTGATATTACTTTAAATGTCCGTTCATTCGATCCTATTTATAATGGTTTTTGTTTTACAATTTTTTTTTTGTATACATATTTTGAGGTTCAATACTCTAAGCATGAAACATTTGAAATCTATTCAATGCACTACAATTGATGAATAAAATCATCTATGATTTCCCAATAAATCCTTCGCAATCGAGAGCATTTCTTTTTTTACCTTCAAATTATGAAGCAAAGTCATAAGTAGAAATGTTTTATGTGTTCCATGCCGGCATAAGTAATTGTTTTTCTTTTCTTGGTGCAAATCTACCCTACTTTCACTAACCATCCATATAGACATGGTCCTGAGTTGAGCTGCTCAGTAGGCTTTTTTATGCTTGTGTTGAGCATAAAAAAAGCCGTAAGTTACAAAGCTAGGTCTTGCGTGGCCCCTAAAAGTCGTAAGTTACATGCGCTATTTATATTTTTATAAAGCTAGGTTAGGTACTTTATCATACCCGTCACGCGGAGTTTGGTTTTCTTCTATTTGATTAGAGCAATTAGAGAAAACTTTCTACACGCCCTTTTGATTGGCAAGTCACAACCATAAACATTATCCAAATTTATGTTTCTTTAATTTCACATGAGGGTGGTGTCCACATGTTGTAATCCATAAATCGGTATAGCTCACCATAGGGTCGAAGAAAAACTTAACCCATTTAAGTATGCCTAAGTTAATTAGATATAGTTATGCAGCCATTGATATTACTTTAAATGTCCGTTCATTCGATCCTTTTATAGTGTTTTTTGTTTTACCATTTTTTTTATACATATTTTGAGGTTCAATACTCCAAGCATGAAACATTTGAAATCTTTCTCTTTTTTTTGGTAAAGGAAAACATTTGAAATCTATTCAATGCACTACAATTGATGAATAAAATCATCTATGATTTCCCAATAAATCCTTCGCAATCGAGAGCATTTCTTTTTTTACCTTCAAATTCTGAAGCAAAGTCATAAGTAGAAATGTTTTATGTGTTCCATGCCAGCATAAGTAATTGTTTTTCTTTTGTTGGTGCAAATCTACCCTACTTTCACTAACCATCCATATAGACATGGTCCTGAGTTGAGCTGCTGCTTGTGTTGAAAATAAAAAAGCTATAAGTTACAAAGCTAGGTGTTGCGTGGCCCCTAAAACTCGTAAGTTACATGCGTTGTTTATACTTTTATAAAGCTAGGTTAGGTTTTTTATCATACCCATCACGCAGAGTTTGGTTTTCTTCTATTTGATTAGAGCAATTAGAGAAAACTTTCTACATGCCCTTTTGATTGGCAAGTCACAACCATAAACATTATTTAAATTTATGTTTCTTTAATTTCACATGAGGGTGGTGTCCACATGTTGTAATCCATAAATCAGTATAGTTCACCATAGGGTCGAAGAAAAACTTAACCCATTTAAATATGCCTAAGTTAATTAGATATAGTTATGTAGCCATTGATATTACTTTAAATGTCCGTTCATTTGATCCTGTTTATAATGGTTTTTGTTTTGCGGTTTTTTTTTTGTACGTATTTTGAGGTTCAATACTCTGAGCATGAAACATTTGAAATCTATTCAATACACTAAAATTGATGAATAAAATCATCTATGATTTCCCAATAAATCCTTCGCAATCGAGAGCATTTCTTTTTTTACCTTCAAATTTTGAAGCAAAGTCATCAGTGGAAATGTTTTATGTGTTCCATGCCGGCATAAGTAATTGTTTTTCTTTTGTTGGTGCAAATCTACCCTTCTTTCACTAACCATACATATAGACATGGTCCCGAGTTGAGCTACTCAGTAGGCTTTTTTATGCTCGTGTCAAGCATAAAAAAGCCGTAAGTTACAAAGCTAGGTCTTACGTGGCCCCTAAAAGTCGTAATTTACATGCGTTGTTTATACTTTTATAAAGCTAGGTTAGGTACTCTATCATACCCGTCACGCAGAGTTTGGTTTTCTTCTATTTGATTAGAGCAATTAGAGAAAACTTTCTACACGCCCTTTTGATTGGCAAGTCACAACCATAAACATTATCCAAATTTATGTTTCTTTAATTTCACATGAGGGTGGTGTCCACATGTTGTAATCCACAAATCGGTATAGTTCACCATAGGGTCGAAGAAAAACTTAACCCATTTAAATATGCCTAAGTTAATTGGATATAGTTATGCAGCCATTGATATTACTTTAAATGTCCGTTCATTCGATCCTGTTTATAGTGGTTTTTGTTTTATGGTTTTTTTTATACATATTTTGAGGTTCAATACTCGAGCATGAAACATTTTTCAAAAAAAATATATATATACACTAGCATTGCTTAGACAAATTAATCGATGAAAAATAACTTTAACTTGTTTTTTATTAAGGATGAAAAGGAGTTAAAAACGCTTGTTTCAAGATAAATATTTTTCAAATCTTTAATAGTACAAGAAATAAACGGACCTTCTTATCAACCAAAAAAATGAAACATAAAAGGAACTTACCAATTTGATTAGACTCATTTATTGATTTTTGGAAAAATGTCGCAAATGTTCATTGAATTTTAGCTCCATGAACAATTTAGTCATTAAACTTTTAATTTATTCAATATAATTCCTAAACTTTTTATGCGTATTTAGTCCATATAAAAATTAAGGGACCAAATTGAGTATTCACCAAAATTTTAGGGATAATATTGAATAAATAAAAAGTTCTTGGACCAAATTTCATATTGGAATAAAAATTCATGGACAAATCATTATTCCTTGATTAAACTTTTTTATGTAGACACCCGTAAATACAAGTTGCCAAGGTTTGTTTGCAAGTCGTTTGGACTTAAGCGGGACGGAGGCGTCACCAGTCAATGGGCATGTCCAGTTGCTTTCCCGGCTTGCGAGTAGGACGCCTCCTGAATCATCTCCCGTTGCTTTCAGTGTCACCTCAATCTCATCTGCTTCCACGCCATTTTCTTCAATCCACTCTCCTTCTTCTTCCGAGACCGCGACGCGATCCGATCAACAGCGTCGGCAGGAGCAGAGGCATCCGCTTTCCATCGCTCTCCACCTCTCCGTCGGCTCAAAGCAGATCGTCGGTGAGAGCGGTTGCCAACGCTTCAGCGTCCTCCGAAATGGTGAAAGCTATTAGAGTTCATGAGTTCGGTGGACCCGAGGTCTCTCTCGCCTTCTCTCTCTCTCTCTCTCTCTCTCTCTCTCTCTCTCTCTCTCACATGGGTATTCGTGTTGACTATTGAAATTATCTGTTTGCGAGTTCGTGAAGTTCTCTCAAATTCTTAAAATTGGCCTTCTCTCTCTCTCTGCCTGTGCTTCGTAGGATAGAAAATGGGTATTCACGTTGACTATTGAAATTCTCTGTTTGCCATCCAGTCGTTTGAGTTCGTGAGGTTCTATCAGAGTCCTGTTTCACGAAAAATTGGCCATTTTCGGAAAATATTTTTCCAGAAGTTGTTTTCCAGAAAAATGATAATATTTTCCGGTGTTCGGCTAACCTGAAAATGTTTCAGAAAACATTTTCTAAGACTTCACCACTTAGGCATGCATTATTTATTGACATATAAATCCATCAAATATGAACTTGCTTTTAAATCTGGGCAAACTTTCTTTATATCTTTGTTCCCTTATTGTCACCAAATGCTCATCCACTCTAAAAAAAATGTTCGTATCAATTTTAAAAATAAGCAAAGGAGAAGAAGCAAAGCATGTATAATCCTAATGAGAATCTTTCACTTTTTTGGTAACGGTAAGAATAAATCCCTGCATCTTTATTCTTTTGTGACTTAAGGAACCCGTACACCGTACCAACACGGACAGCCTGAAAGGCCCAGGGTAACAGGGGGTAAACCCTGGGGACAACACGTGCTAGCCACCACACACATGCCACCGGGTAAGTCACACTGCGACGCGCGGGAATCGAACTCCTCCCCTTGCGTTAAGGGGAGAAGCTCGCCGCCAGCAGCGCCACCCAGGTGGGTGGTAATCCCCCTGCATCTTTGTGTTCCAATAAACAAAAGAAAAAAAATTGCTTAAGTAATGTACAATTGTAGGTTAGAATAAATAAGAAAAGGATAAGCAAGAGTGCAGAGCGCGAGCTTGAGATCAACGAGCTTGAGGTTCGCCTTGCAACGACCAATGACTAGCCAAGAAAGAAGAAGATGAGAAACAAAGAAAAAAAAAAGAAAAAAGTAAAAATAATAGAAAAGAAAAAAGTAAAAATAATTCTAATTAAAAAAGAAAATTAAAATTAAAAAATAATTTGAATAAAAAAAGAAAATAAGAAAAAGAAAATAGAGGAGGAAGTGAGGATTTGTAGAGGTGTGAGATAAGAGAGATCAAGAGAAGAAAATGTTTTCACTTTTCAGAAGGCTTTTCAAAAGTGGAAAATATTTTCCCATAATTTAGAAGACTTTTTTCTTTTTATGAAAAATATTTTCCCGAGGAATTTATTTTCCATGAATCGAACGCCGGAAAAATCCAGAAAACATTTTTCTGGAAATTATTTTCTGCGAAATGGACAGAGCCTTAAAATTGGCTTTTTTCTTTTATATTTTAGTGAACTTGAGTTTGGAGCAGTCCAAAGTTACAATCTTGGCTTTGATCGGGTGATGGGTTAATTGGTGTTGTACTTAGCTCTCCAATAGGCACTGGAATTCACATCGAGAACGATGAATGTATTGGGTCGGGTATTTTCTCGAAATCAAGATCCGAGAATTTCCTTGTAAAATTGTGCGGCCGCATGCCCTCATCTGATTGTTGCTAAAGGTGCATCTTTTGGTGGGTGTTATGCAATTGTGGTAGGTCTTAAAGTGGGAGGATGTGGAAATAGGTGAACCCAAGGAGGGAGAGATTTGCGTGAAGAACAAAGCCATCGGGATCAACTTCATCGATGTAATTTTCCGTAAAGGGGTATTCAAGGCACCCACCATGCCCTTCACACCAGGTTTGTTTCCTGTTTCCCCCGTCAGGATTAGATGGACTTAATGCGTCAAGCATGATATAAGTTATTGTGGCTTGGATTTGATTATAATATTCGTTCAAGTCACTTTTGACAACTTGAAAAGGGTTGGAGAATGCCCTTTGGTTTCAAATGAATATCTGTATCCTTTGATCCGTTTTCAAGTCAATGCATGCTCGCGTTTAATCATCCATGGCGACATTGGAGTCTCCCTCTTGCTCTTTTATGTTTTCTCATTAAGGGGAAGTGATAGCTCGCGAGTCATGACTTCTGCTCGCTCTCTCTTATATAGCTGGGTTTATCTGCAGTTCCATGGTTACATGAGTTCCGAACTTGATTTGTTGAAGTATTTGACATATATGAGACGAGTTAAGAGTTACCTGTTTGAGATGTCATTGTAGCATGTATGACTAAGCAGTATTCTGTAATTGTTAACTTAATGGTTCTGGAGTCAAGTCTACTCCAGAGATCATGCTTGAATAGACAATTGATCCACCGAAACATTTGTCATCTCGTGCAATCTCTGCAATGGTAATGGTGTCTTTGTGGAGCTATACAAACTCATTCACACTTTATTAAGTGTTGATAATGGATTCATCTTGCTGATGATGGGGTAGCATGTTGAGTGGATTATACATTAGTGGATGATATCCATCTGTCGCAGGCATGGAGGCTGTTGGTGAGGTAGTAGCTGTGGGACCTGGACTAACCGGAAGGAAAGTTGGAGATATTGTAGCCTATGCTGGCGGTCCAATGGGCTCATATGCTGAAGAACAAATTCTCCCAGCAAGTAGAGTTGTGCCCGTCCCTCCTTCTATTGATCCGGTTATTGCAGCATCAGTCATGCTGAAGGGCATGACAGCTCGAACACTCCTGCGCCGCTGCTTTAAGGTTGGCTTTATACTCCTCTTACAGCGTTTGTATGTGCAAGAACATTAAGATTTGTCATATATATATATGGGCCAAGAGATGAAGTAATTGGCGATGCTTTGCTTTTAAGGTGTTGCTACATACATAAAGAAGATGATTTTGTATGAAGTGTTAGAATAAAGCAGCCTTACACTCTCCCCATTTAAGGCTTGACTATTTACTTTGTATTAAGGTCGAAAATGGACACACAATCCTAGTCCATGCTGCAGCTGGTGGAGTTGGATCCCTATTGTGCCAATGGGCTAATGCCCTCGGGGCAACTGTCATTGGTACTGTCTCAACTAAAGAAAAGGCAGCTCAAGCTAAGGATGATGGTTGTCATCATGTTATCATCTACACGGAAGAGGATTTTGTTTCTCGTGTTAAGGAGATTACGTCAGGAAATGGGGTTGATGTTGTCTATGACTCAGTAGGAAAGGACACATTTCAGGTAATTCAGTTAAATGTCGCACTTCCTGTTGGTTTGCACTCTATCGTGATTTATGGTAGAATAGAAAATGCTTTCCTCTTCTTGTCATCACTTCTCTGAGATTGGTCAAAATCTTGAGAAGAGTCCCCTTTTAGCGGTTGAGCGTGGGATTCTGTCTCTTTCAAGCATTGCATTGCAGCATGCTTTAGGAATTTAGTTATCGTTCAGAAGTCTAATCCATCAACCATTAGCAATTGTTGGAAGAATCTGTCTTTAAGCGACAATTACTAGTAAACGTGCTGCATGTGGTTTTTGCCAAAGTGGCTTGATCTGATGCTTTCTCTATAAGATCTCTTCGGAGTACAAAGAAGGTTCTGAACTGTAAAGCCAAGTGTTATTTTCGTATATGTTCTAAAAAGTCTCGCGAGACTTATCGATCGTGCAGGGATCCTTGGAATGCTTGAAGATTAGGGGCTACATGGTGAGCTTTGGGCAGTCCTCGGGAAACCCAGATCCAGTCCCATTGTCGGCTCTTGCGCCAAAGTCCCTCTTTTTGGCAAGGCCCAGCGTCATGCATTACACCAGCAGTCGGGACGAGTTGCTGGAAGCTGCTGGAGAGGTATTTGCCAGTGTCGCCTCGGGCGTTTTAAAGGTTCGCATGAATCACACATACCCACTGTCCGAAGCAGCAAAGGCACATGCCGATCTTGAAAGCCGGAAGACATCTGGGTCAGTCGTGTTGATTCCATAGGGAAGGCAAAGTACTTAAGTCCTCTGTGTTAATGTCTATCGAGGCTACTTGGAGTGCCGAGGGTCGAGCCCCTCATAAATAAGTTTTCTATGCTGGGATGTTTCTCTTCAGATGATTAGCAAGGTCTTCTTCCTTCCTTGGAATAGGTGTGAGTAGCGGCTTCTAAACATTACTAAATATAAGAAAAGATGTGTGTTCTGCTTGCCAGGGAAGAACTTTGTGACTATTTTTGAAGTTGGTCCTCCCTTTTTTTTTTTAATGACCGAGGGATTGCCGAAAATCATCATTCGCGAATCACATGACCATCAGTGCTTGGTAGCACCGGTGGGACCTCGCCGCAACCCACTATATAAACGTAAACCCTCAGAAGGTTGGCCTAGTAAACTATCCTTGGGACCCCACTTAAGTGACGAGTATCCGGAAATTCGAACTCGTTCCTTTGGTGATGAGGTAATAAAGCCCAACCATCACAGCTACCTACAGATGGGTTGGTCCTCCCTTTTTGTCGCTGTTGATGTTGGAAACACGTATTTCCGTGGTTACACATGAACGAAAGTATCAAATCTGACAATGTATGGGAAATTACTTAATATTTGAAAAAAGAAAATTACTCATGTGAAATTACAAACACATTTGAGAAATTACCCATTTATTAAAATTGACCGAAGTGTTTTGCTAGAATAAAAGAATAACATATAGCAAAAATTGCATACTGCGGATGAAAGAACCGTAAAATTTCAATCAAATAATTTGCAAGGCTTGTTCACTTTATTGTTCTAATACATTTACAAGTACATCTGAAAATAAATTTATTTTTTAAATAAAAAATAATTATAAATTCGATTTAAAAAATTAAAATATTAAAATATTAAAAGGAGTCATGTAGGAAAATTTAATCAAATTTTTCATATCAAACAATGGAAAATATTTCTAATTTATTTTTGAAATTTCAGGGAAAAACAAAAAAAAATATTGTAATTTTCTTGAAAAAATGTATTTTTTGGAAAATGTTTTTCAAGAAACAAACAAAGGCTTATTTTAAAAAAAAATTATAAAAATTGTCAACTAGATTTGTGTTGCATGAAAGTGTTTTAGCAATACCATTTTTATAAAATAAAATCATCAAAAATAAACTTTTTTAGATTTAATTAAATGAGTCGGGTATGAATTAAGAATGGATCAAGTCAAGTATGGGTATGGGTTAAGAATATTGCACCACGATAAAAGGTTCATAAACAAGTTAAATGGGTTGATTTGGATCAAACCATCTATGACCCGATCTAAATCCAATCCGACCCATCCGATTGACAGGTCTAATGTGAATTGCTCCATGATCTTCTTTCTTGTAGTGATGGTTACCCCATGATCCTATTTCCAAGTGATAATTGTTCCCTCCAAAAAAATTCACCCTTAACCTTAACTGCCTTGCCGATTTTAAGTTTTGAAATTGAGTTTCAATATTCCTTTAATAATCATTCATCGCCAATACTCATTTCGGTAGCTACTAACTATTTGTCATTGTATTTCGATAACTAGATTTGTGGCATTGATGGATACCAATGTCAATTGACACATGTTAATATGTATACTTATCAATAAGCTAGCATATGTAGAGTGCACTCATGTACCGTGCATGTGATTTTTCATGTTCATGTGCTATTTGTCGTGTTTGTTCTCATCCAGGTGCTAGGCAGGTGTTTATGGAAAACCATATTATTTTTTGTGTCAATAATTCCGCAAGCAATTGAAACAAGAGTTCTTATTGCATTGGGCCACATTTTCTCTACGAGTTCCTAAGTTCCCCTCTTGGAGCTCACACGCATTGGTCTTTATGGTGCTAAAGTTTTTTTTTTTTTATCGGTTTTACTCTACTCTTACTCTAATTCTCACTCTCAAACTTTTGACATGTCTCATTGCAAGACGTGTGTGTTAAAACCCACACTTGAAACAAAATTGCCCCCACCCCAACCTCCCCTAAGAATGTGAGGATTCGAACCCCTCACATCCCCATTTCATGTTACAAGAGTGACTACAAGGGCAAACCCTAGTGATTATGGTGACCAAGCCATTTTCCTATTTTTCACTAAGCTTGTCCCCAGAAGATAAGAAGAAGAAGAAATGATACTAAGGATATGGTTGTTAATGCTTCTATTCTTTTGTTTTTTTTTTTTTTTTTTTTTTTTGTTCTTTTGTTCTTTGAAATATAAAACAAACAAAAATATGTTTGATAACGTCAATTAATTTTTCTATTCCCCGAGAAATAGATTTAGAATAGAGATAGGAAATTAAAAAAAAAAAGTAACTTTTTTTTTTACCGATTTTGGCGCAGTAGTCAAGCAACAAGGAAGAAGAATGAAAGAAAAAAAAAAAAAAATCTTAAAATATTAAAAGAATTTCTATGTTACGAAATTTTTTTATAAATTGTACTAAATGCATTTTTATTCTTTTTTCATTCCGAAAATAAACATTTTGTGTAATTACCAAATGCGTACTTTTACGAGAAATTATTCTATGGAATAGAAATATAAAAATATATATTTTTGAAAAGTGTTACGACCTAATTTCGGGTGAACCGCCAAGGTTTGGCTAATGGATTACTAAGTCTAAATTTAGCTCGAGCTCTCCCCAACTCATACCAATTCGCAACTTAGGTTCAAGTTATTAACATGCAATTATTGATTTTTTAATTAGGAATCTCCACTAATATATTTTCGGTGGATCGATTAGAAACCAAGTAAAGTAACGGGAGATTTACTTTACTCATACAAACCAAAGATTTATGAGTTTGGGGACTTGATTATGTTAAATTTCTCTAACGCCATTTCGGTACCTTTCTCTTTTATTTTAAAAAAAATGTTTCGTAGGCAGCTTAAATTGATTTTAATTTACCTCCCTAATATGTGAGGTGAGCATGCGGATGCGCAAACTACCAATTTAACATCCAAGAAAAGCGATGAATAAATTGCAAGACTTATCTCGTAATAACGAAAACATCTGCAATGTTAACTCAAAATTCACATCAAAAAGCCCTAGGTTTTTTCTTAATTAACACACAGTCACTCAATCTTTTTTAAGAATTTTCTCTTGTTTAATAAAATCTAATCTATATGCAATGTAATCTAACCAAATCACCTAATTCTAATGACGGAAAATTTCTAACTAAATGGACCTAGCGACAATCACTAAATGACATGCATTTCATGAACCTAATTATATATGACGTACACATAGTATTTTTTTTGTTTTTTATATAAAAATTCGTAATTAAAATTTGCTAAAAATAAAAATCTAACTAAAGTGAGATATTATCTATTTTAAGTTAGGAAATAGACTAATTTGAATCATATCTTAACTCAGAAAATTTATCTCGACATGCAATTTAATTCCAAGATATTATCTAACCTAGATATCATCTAAACATACATTCTAATATAATTAGAAAAGAATCTAACTATTATATCATGCAATTCTATCTAGGAAATTAATTGTAATCTACATGATATGCAAATGCAATCTTTTTTGTACTTTTTTTTTAGATAAATAAAGCAATTAAAAGATAAGCACCAAATCATTTAGAATCATCAAAGATATCACACATCGTCCAAATTAGGAAACAATATATAAATCAAACTTGATTATTTCACTAATAAAGTCGATAAATTAATCTTAAGCCTTAAAGATCAAAATATCAATTTTATTCACATGTGATTAATCATTCCATTTAAAGCCTTATAATTGGAATAAAAAAATTAGTGTATGGATGCGGATTAGGCAATAAATCCTAATTGGGAATGCGCTTATCATTTTAATATGCATGTAAGATACTGAAAAGCATGTTTTAGGCAATAAAATATCTAAATCAAATTTAGACATGATAATTACCTAATTCCGTAAATGATATTACCAAATTTGGACCGAGTGAAATCCGTTCAACGGGTGAGTGGCAGTGTGTGGTGGTGCTTGGCCTCGGTTGATGGCGCGGTGAGGATGGGTGTTCACAATGGTGCTCGAGGACGACTTGAGGTGATGGGAGAGAGATCACCGGCGGATCCTTGCTTTGGTGGTCAACGAGCTCGCTTGGAAAGCCTGCAAAATTAAACTCATCTCTGGCCGTGAGTATGGATAAGCTGCCATGAACTTGTCCTCCTTGGTATTGGTGGACTAAAGACGTCAATGCTGCCCGATGAACGTCTCGGCTAAGCTGCCTTGTGGTCACTGGTGGAATTCTTGCTGTAATTGGGCCGTGAGGACCCAGCTCGATAGCTTCCACGATGATGCTCGCGGACCAAACTGCAGAGACAGAGGACGAAGTAGTGGAGGAACCGTCGGCTCGGTGGACTCGCGGGGACTCACGGCGATATCGATGGTCGCGGCCCAAGGGTCGATGGCGAGGGTGGTGCTCGGCTTCGAGCTGGTCGACAGCAGCAGCGGTGGTCCGTAGCTGCGGATTGTCGGACTACTCTCGGCGTCGAAGGGCTGAAGCGTGCGGCCGTCGGAATTGCAGCGTCGTCGGGCTGGTTGCGGCGTCGGAATGTGTTCCGGCGGGCGGTCAGTTGCGAGTGTTAGCGATGGGGGTAAATGCGGCGGCACTCGGAGTAGCAGTCGGAACAGCAGCTATGGAGTCAGCGGCGGGGCTGCAGTGACGTCGTCGGTGAAGGAGCTGCGGTGGCGTCGTCGAGTTGCAGGCCTCGAGGGTATTTGGTCAAGATGCAAGAAGAAGACAACCCTTTTTTCCCTCCTTCTTTTCCTTTCACCTGTACTCTTGTCAGAGAAAGAAAAAAAGAATAAAAAAATTGCTTTTGTTGACCTGTTGAAAAAGAGACAAAGAAACGTCTCTCAGTCTAGTCTCCGCCCCCTTTCGTCCGTAAAGAAGTCCCCACCCTTCTTACGCGAACGGCCTTCTTATCGGCGAAGGATTTGAGTTTTGGCAGAACATTTTAGTTTATTTTCGGCTCACGCGCGAAATCCCCTTCGATCATGTAATCTTTCTTATCTTGACTCAAAGAATATATTACTCAATACATGCCTCACGTGCAATATTCCCTTCCAATCTTATATAAAATGTCGCATAATGTATAAATCACGTGAATATATGAAATATATATCAAATATTAAAAAAATAATATGAATCCCTTTTGAAAATACCGAATTGTCAACTCGTAAAATTGAAGCTCACCCACCACTGATCAAATGCAAAAGTGATAAACAAATGAATAAGTGCAACTGAAATTATATGCTATGCAATTTTAATTCTATTTTTTTTAGGGATTAAAAATTAATCCTTAATTTTTTATGCAATAAATAAATGATTGAATTACCAAAATTTAAGTGTCAACAAAAAGAAACCGTTCTAAGAAATAAAAGCGTTATCAAACCGAGCCTAGATATTAATTTTCCTAGTAGCCCCATTCAACCGTATTGAGGGCAGAGGAAGCGCTACATAAAGTGGCGATGCTTCCTTCAACAAAAGTTCTTTGCTTCTTTCAGGACCAATTATTGTCAAGACTCGCGAGGGAAACTATTTTAATTCATTTCTCTTTTTGTGGATAAGTAGAATAATAAGAAAGGGTAGGGTTCAGCTTCAGCGTTTGGACAGACATTAGGGTTTATTTTCTTGGTTTTTGCTATCCTAAGGGAGTCCCCAATCTTCATGGGCTTTTTTCCGCCTTTATTTATCCCTGGAATAAGATTGGCTCAGCTTGATCATGACCATGATGGGATGTCATTTTTGCTGCTTTCCACACACCACACGAGCGTTGAAAGGGTAGACCGAAAGGTGGGTTCTTCGTTTTCTTCCCATCTCGCGTACCGAAACGTCGATTATAAAGCAGCGACACGAGCATCTGAATGCCCCCGACAATGAACCATGTTCTTCTGCCTAGCTTGTCTACTATGAGCATTGATATGAAGGTCGAACTGCAACCAATGACCCCAGTCATAACTGTGGACACGAGCGATGCACTTTCCCCCAGGCCAATAGTTCATAACAGGACCGGCACGTAGGATGCAATGACATTGATTCCCGTGACTTGTTGGGAGAATGGAATGGCTATTGCCATGATGAGTTGAGGCCTGTACTTCCCTTGTGTGATTGTTCGAAACGGTTGGCGAATGGTTTGTGTGTTTAAGTTTGCTTTGATGAGATCATCCAGCTCTACCTGAACGCTGCGCATTCCTCGCACGAGTTGCAGCATGGATTTGGCCTTTTCTTGTCCCTTGTGGCTTTGGATTAGGCCGTTAGGTGTCTCTGGGAAGGAAAAGCGCACCGAGTGTTAGGGGTGAGGCTGGGACTGCACCCATGGCGAGGGAAATTCACCAACCCCAACCGCCTCTGATCTTCTGAGTTCCATAGTTGATGAGGTTAGCTGACAGTGCACCAATTCCTAATGAAAATTGGAAGCCATTGTTGAAAGCTCCTCTGTACCTTGCGGTGCCATTTCCAAGATATAAAGAGGAACTGACTGCCAATCCAATCAAATATGCAAAGAAGTTGTTAAGCAATGTTCCAACCCATCAAAAACAGTTCATGTCATATGATGACTACCTGATTCACAAAACCGACCCCAAACGCCAAGCAGAGCACGGCCTAATATAAACATGAAAACATTGGAAGCTGCACCTCCAAGGGCTGAACCGGTGAGGAATGCAGTTCCTCCTATCAACATCGATGGTTTGCATCCGAAAACTCTAGTGACGAAAGATGCAAAAAAGGAAGCAAAGAGGCTAGCGATATAGAGGGAGGAAGTGAAGGAGGTCAATAATTGGCTATCGAACTTGCAGTAGTTGCCGATCTTGGTGTCTTCATTCATCTTAATATAGACTTCATGGAAGAACCTCTTCAAAAACGAATCCACTAAGGTCACTCCACCTAAGGAATTATTTTCACACTTATCAAAACAACGTCTTTGTATAGATCAGCGATCACAGTGGTAACCAACCTTGCAACGTCAATTCTTGGAAACGCATTCTTTTAGCAAACTAACAATGAATAGGTGTGTGCTTAATTACGTTAGGAACTTCATCTAATCAATCAGCACAAGACAACTTAAAAAAGAAATCAAGGCACTTTTCCTTCACGAGGAGAATCCAAAAGATGGCAAGAAATAATGAGACAGACCTGAAAGTTCAATGTCATAGCCGAATATGACACCCCCCATGGCTGCCATCAGACATGACAGTATGACAAACCAAGTTATATTGCCGTTGTAGTTCCCTTCCGTGGCACTCGTTACTGCAAATCCCACTGCCATGGCCTTGTTCAAACTTCCTCACAAGCGCACGAGAGAGAGAGAGAGAGAGAGAGAGAGAGAGAGAGAGAGAGAGAGAGAGAGAGCCTGTCTTGACTTGTAGTGATGAGCGACATAGGGACCAGGCCACTCCGTAGAATATTCAAACTAACATCACATAGCATATATGTGGAGATTGCGACATGAATGGGGTCAAGATTGAATATTGAAGTGGTGACTTTCTTTCCATGTGAACACCTTTCTCAGAGGACAAAAGGCAATGATTGTATAAAATATCAAGCAAAGATTGACTGAATCGAAAGTGTGACGACCCAGACCGGGGGCAGTACGGAGGGACGGATTAAGATCGCCTCGGCAGTACGCGAGCGAGGCTAAGGGCATTTTTCCTGTCCCACATCGCTTAGGGGGAGAATCTTGGGAGCTTTTATAAGACTTGGGTCCCTTAATATGTTTGACGTGTTTTAAAATCGTGAGGAAAAAGACCGTGGCTGGGATGACGGTTTGTCCACTCCAAGGTGAGTAACCCAAAGCGGACAATATCACACAGTGGGGCCCGTGTGACATCCCCATTTTCCAATTTCTATTTTCAATAAATTGAGATGGGCATTTTGTTGGTACGCATATAGTTCTTTTCCTTGGGTCGGCCATTCATGTGATAACTAGTCTATCGGGCGAAGCCGTTAAGAAATTCTAATACATCGGACTCAAGAATTTGATCAGAAAGCGACCTTTCGACTGAGCTAATCTGCAATGGTCATTACGGCACAATTAAAAATCGATTAAAGCCCGGAGATAGGTCGACTCGACAAAGGCATGTGATCGAGTGTGAGGTGATTCCACCATATCGCACAATTCTTGCCGATCGACACTAGACCGACTTTTCTGTCGATTGGGTACCCTACGTCTATATTTGAAACCTTGACATTACCCCCACAACCGAAAGTTACCGATGTGTCAAAGATGTATATTATGGCTTGAATAGATTTGATCAACCACTGGTCGAATGCATGAAAATTTCTAAAAACTACCCGGTAGATCAGGACGCGCTAATATCGTGCCAAAGTGAAATTAACCGCAAAATTGATATCGAATTTAGAAATTGGAAGTCATGTTTTGTCACAAATTATTTTAGGAACATTGGCTTATCTTCGGAAGATTTTCATGCAAACCGAGCTTTTTAGCAAAATAATCAAAGAATGACTAATTTGACTTGAGAAATTAGTAAGCCCGCCTTTGGTCGCGCTTTTAAGACTTAAGTTGGTTTTATGGACAAGTGAAGATGTAAATTGAAGTGTGGTGACATTTGATTAATTTTATGGAGTTCAATTGAACTCAATTGGAAGAGAATCAAATAGAATTAAAGAATTTAATGTACGAGAATTTAGGCTTCGGCGGAAAAAGAAATCAAACCTATTGGAATAAGGTTATGGGAGATGGGAGATAGTGGAAGATGACATCACCTTATGTCATGGTGGTTGGAGCCAAGTGATGAGAGCTTGACAAGTGGAGGGTGGAGATTTAATCTCAAAAAGGGCACCTATCAACATCATCTTTAAGCTTGGGAAGAGAGAGAGGGAAAGAGAGGAGGAGGGAGTGCGACCAGACCAGGCCAACCGCACGCCGCACACCCCTTCGCCGCCCGCTCGGCTGCTCGTCACCAACCGTCCACACTTGCTCGCACGCCGTTGTCACCGCCACTACCACACGTCTGCCCCGCGCCGCTCGTCGGCCAGCTCGCCTCTTCACTCCGCCTCAGCCCGCATCTCCAGCCTTCGCCTAGATCTCCAGCAGCTTCCTACCGTCGCCATCACCGCCGTGAGCCACCACCGGTCGCCGCCTGAGCTACTGTCACCTCTCTCCGCCATTCCCGCGCCTAACCAATGACCAACACCCCTTCGTCCGATCATGAGCAGCGAGTCAAGAAAATGGGTATGGCAACTCAGTTTTGGCCCGTTTTGGCCAGCTTCCGAACCCCGGATGCTTGGCTCGCTTTGAAGAAAGTTGTTCCCTTCGACGTCCTCGTCGATTTGGTCCGCTCGGCTCACTAATTCGGTAAGTTTAGCTCATTAAATCTTGATTAGACGGTTAATGATGCCCTAAGTGTGCTTAGTCTAAGTTAAGCAAGTTTAGGTGGATAGTTTAGTTTATTTAATTGTGGTTTGGATTAAGAAGTTTGTTTAATTTAAAGTGTGTTTAATTAAGGCTAATAGAGTTATTTAATAATAAGCATTGATGGGACATAATAGAGTTTTATTTTTGAGTTATTTATTTGTTTCGAAATTCTAGAATTTATAATATTATATTATATTCCGAAATCATTAAAATATTATTATTTATTAAAAAACGGAAAAATTATTTTTGACCCTGGTTGCTCAGAATTTCGTGCCGATCGCTGTTGTGCATTTAGAATTTGAAATTAATGATTGGTTGTGGCAAATTGAGTGTGATTGCGATAAATAGGGATTCTTTTTATAAAATCCCAAGTGTCAAAATTTGATGGAAGAACGATCGTATTTTACCACCTATTAGAGGTCATGCCCAGTGGGGCCGTGATTCACCACCTGATAAAGGTCGCGCCCAATGGGGCTGTGATTCGCCACCTGATAAAGGTCGCGCCCAACCAAGCCGTGATTTACCACCTATTAGAGGTCATGCCCGGGATCTACCACCTTTTTAAAGGTTGTGCCGAGTGGAGCCGTGATGCCACTAATTCTAATTTTGCCGAGTGGGGCCGTGATCGCCACTGGTTGTTGAACCTTCCTATAGGGTCGTGATTAGAAGCAATGATTAATTTGCTAGAATGACATGTAATCGGCCGAGTCGATTGATCGCTAAGACGACCCAAATGGTTGAATTGTTCTAATAATGTGATTGTGCCACAGTTGTTTGGTTATCATAATTGCACGTGGTTGAATTATATAAACTGTGCTAACTTGCAGATGAAGACTAATGTGAGGTAAGTCTTTTTTGAGATGTGGCTAGGTTACCCGGGGCGTATTTTCTTTCTAATAGGGGTTAAGGGAGTTGAACTTGCTGAGACGATGTCTCATCCCAACTGTGGGATTAAAATTTCAAGTCCCTGGTGGACGGAGCGGCCAGATAGCTTTAGTTGGCCTTGAGGAGTTGCAGAGATGAAGTCATAAGAATTGGAGAACGTGTCCAACTTGTAGGTCGTAGGACAATTCCTTTTTAAGAGCCGGTCTTTTGTAGACTTTTGGCTGTAGACCTTTGTTTGTAATTCTATTGAATTATGAAAGTGTTATGTTGTGATTTTGCTCCATGCTTTTCTATCCTGTATTTTTTTGTCAAGGGTTTTATAATACGTTCCGCTTGCATAATAATAAATGAATAGGGTTGGCGACACTAGTTGGGAATGTCGAATTTGCATGACCATGGTGGAATGTTGACGCACTCGGGGTTCGGGGCGTGACAGCCCGGGTCCTTACAAATGGTATCAGAGCCGACTCTCGACCACGCATGGGGCCACAGTGAGGGTGTTGTGCCTTAAGGGAGGGAGAATGTGACGACCTAGACCCGGGGCAGTACGGAGGGACGGATTAAGATTGCCTCGGCAGTATGCGAGCAAGGCTAAAGGCATTTCTCCTATCCCACATCACTTAGGGGGAGAGTCTTGGGAGCCTTTATAAGGCTTGGGTCCCTTAATATGTTTGACGCGTTTTAAAACCGTGAGAGAAAAAACCGTGGCTGGGATGGCGATTCGTTTGGGCTAGGGCAAGTGACCCAAAGCGGACAATATCACACAGTGGGGCCCGGATCCTTACAAAAAGAAGCCAGTAGGAAATTTCTAAAGGATGCTGCTTAATCTTGCTAGCACATGCATCCAAGTAGCCCTCAGACATTGAAGGGACTTTCATTATATGTCTTGGCTAAAGAAAGAAAGGTCTCTCCTCATTCTAGAAGGGTTGTGAGATGACGTATTTAATTGAGGAGGTAAATGGGATCTAAAAATATATGAACTTAGGACCTCGAGCTTTGATACTATATGAGATTTCGTGGGATTATTGCTAATTGTTCTAAAAATTTAAACTATTAGAAGAAAGCATGATTTAATATTTAATTATTTTAACGAGGGTTATGATGCTTGAGCAATATGGAAATTGTGAATATCGATGGGAAGCAAGACCATATCTTTTTTATTTCCCCTACTGGTCCAAAGGTCTTGCGTGGCCCCTAAAAGTCGTAAGTTACATGCGTTGTTTATACTTTAATAAAGCTAGGTTAGGTACTTTATCCTACCTATCACACGGAGTTTCGTTTTCTTCTATTTGATTAGAGCAATTAATGAAAACTTTCTACACGCCCTTTTGATTGGCAAGTCACAACCATAAACATTATCCAAATTTATGTTTCTTTAATTTCACATGAGGGTGGTCCACATGTTGTAATCCATAAATTGGTATAGTTCACCATAGGGTCGAAGAAAAACTCAAGCCATTTAAATATGCCTAAGTTAATTAGATATAGTTATGTAGCCATTGATATTACTTTAAATGTTCGCTCATTCGATCCTATTTATAGTGGTTTTTGTTTTACGGTTTTTTTTAATTCATATTTTGAGGTTCAATACTAGCATGAAACATTTGAAATCTATTCAATACACTGAAATTGACAAATAAAATTATCTATGATTTCCCAATAAATCCTTCGCAATCGAGAGCATTTCTTTTTTTACCTTCAAATTCTGAAGCAAAGTCATAAGTAGAAATGTTTTATGTGTTCCATGCCGGCATAAGTAATTGTTTTTCTTTTGTTGGTGCAAATCTACCCTACTTTCACTAACCATCCATATAGACATGGTCCCGAGTTGAGCTACTCAGTAGGCTTTTTTATGCTCGTGTCAAGCATAAAAAAGCCGTAAGTTACAAAGCTAGGTCTTGCGTGGCCCCTAAAAGTCATAAGTTACATGCACTGTTTATATTTTTATAAAGCTAGGTTAGGTACTTTATCCTACCCGTCACGCGGAGTTTGGTTTTCTTCTATTTGATTAGAGCAATTAGAGAAAACTTTCTACACACCCTTTTGATTGGCAAGTCACAACCATAAACATTATCCAAATTTATGTTTCTTTAATTTCACATGAGGGTGGTGTCCACATGTTCTAATCCATAAATCGGTATAGTTCACCATAGGGTCGAAGAAAAACTTAACCCATTTAAATATGCCTAAGTTAATTAGATATAGTTATGTAGCCATTGATATTACTTTAAATGTCCGTTCATTCGATCCTGTTTATAGTGGTTTTTGTTTTACGATTTTTTTTATACATATTTTGAGGTTCAATACTCTGAGCATGAAACATTTGAAATCTATTCAATGCACTAAAATTGATGAATAAAATCATCTATGATTTCCCAATAAATCCTTCGCAATCAAGAGCATTTCTTTTTTTACCTTCAAATTCTGAAGCAAAGTCATAAGTAGAAATGTTTTATGTGTTCCATGCCGGCATAAGTAATTGTTTTTCTTTTGTTGGTGCAAATCTACCCTACTTTCACTAACCATCCATATAGACGTGGTCCTGAGTTGAGCTACTCAATAGGCTTTTTTATGCTTGTGTTGAGCATATAAAAAAGCCGTAAGTTACAAAGCTAGGTCTTGCGTGGCCCCTAAAAGTCGTAAGTTACATGCGCTGTTTATACTTTTATAAAGCTAGGTTAGGTACTTTATCATACCCGTCATGCGGAGTTTGGTTTTCTTCTATTTTATTAGAGCAATTAGAGAAAACTTTCTACACGCCCTTTTGATTGGCAAGTCACAACCTTAAACATTATCCAAATTTATGTTTCTTTAATTTCACATGAGGGTGGTGTCCACATGTTGTAATCCACAAATCGGTATAGTTCACCATAGGGTCGAAGAAAAACTTAACCCATTTAAATATGCCTAAGTTAATTAGATATAGTTATGCAACCATTGATATTACTTTAAATGTCCGTTCATTCGATCATGTTTATAGTGGTTTTTGTTTTATGGTTTTTTTATACATATTTTGAGGTTCAATACTCTGAGCATGAAACATTTTTCAAAAAAAAAAAAAATACACTAGCATTGCTTAGACAAATTAATCGATGAAAAATAACTTTAACTTGTTTTTTTATTAAGGATGAAAAGGAGTTACAAACGCTTGTTTCAAGATAAATATTTTTCAAATCTTTAATATTACAAGAAATAAATGGACCTTCTTATCAACCTAAAAAAATGAAACATAAAAGGAACTTACCAATTTGATTAGACTCATTTATTGATTTTTTGAAAAATGTCGCAAATTTTCATTGAATTTTAGCTCCATGAACAATTTAGTCATTAAACTTTTAATTTATTCAATATAATTCCTAAACTTTTTATACGTATTTAGTCCATATAAAAATTAAGGGACCAAATTGAGTATTCACCAAAATTTTAGGGATAATATTGAATAAATAAAAAGTTCTTGGACCAAATTTCATATTGGAATAAAATTCATGGACAAATCATTATTCCTTGATTAAACTTTTTTTATGTAGACACCCGTAAATACAAGCTGCCAAGGTTTGTTTGCAAGGCGTTTGGACTTAAGCGGGACGGAGGCGTCACCAGTCAATGGGCATGTCCAGTTGCTTTCCCGGCTTGCGAGTAGGACGCCTCCTGAATCATCTCCCGTTGCTTTCAGTGTCACCTCAATATCATCTGCTTCCACGCCATTTTCTTCAATCCACTCTCCTTCTTCTTCCGAGACCGCGACACGATCCGATCAACAGCGTCGGCAGGAGCAGAGGCATCCGCTTTCCATCGCTCTCCACCTCTCCGTCGGCTCAAAGCAGATCGTCGGTGAGAGCGGTTGCCACCGCTTCGGCGTCCTCCGAAATGGTGAAAGCTATTAGAGTTCATGAGTTCGGTGGACCCGAGGTCTCTCTCGCCTTCTCTCTCTCTCTCTCTCTCTCTCTCTCTCTCTCTCTCTCTCACATGGGTATTCGTGTTGACTATTGAAATTCTCTGTTTGCCATCCAGTCGTTTGAGTTCGTGAAGTTCTCTCAAATTCTTAAAATTGGCCTTCTCTCTCTCTGCCTGTGCTTCGTAGGATAGAAAATGGGTATTCACGTTGACTATTGAAATTCTCTGTTTGCCATCAAGTCGTTTAAGTTCGTGAGGTTCTATCAGAGTCTTAGCATCGGTTTGTTTCACGAAAAATTGTCCATTTCCGAAAAATATTTTTTCCATAAGTTATTTTCCAAGAAAATGATAATATTTTTCGATGTTCGACTAATCTGAAAATATTTCAGAAAATATTTTCTAAGACTTCACCACTTAGGCATGCATCATTTACTAACCTATAAATTCATCAAATATGAACTTGCTTTTAAATCCGGGCAAACTTGTTTTATATCTTTGTTCTTATTGTCACCAAATGCTCATCCACTCTAAAAAAATGTTCATATCGATTTTAAAAATAAGCAAAGGAGAAGAAGCAAAGCATGTATAACCCTAATGAGAATCTTTCACTTGAGTGGCATGTTCTCCCCCTACGTCCTTTTTTTTTTTTGGTAACAGTAAGAATAAATCCCCCTGCATCTTTGTGTTCCAATAAACAAAAGAAAAAAAATTGCTTAAGTAATGTACAACTGTAGGTTAGAATAAATAAAGAAAAGGATAAGTAAGAGTGCAGAGCGCGAGTTTGAGATCAACGAGCTCGAGGTTCGCCTTGCAACAACCGACGACTGGCCAAGAAAGAAGAAGATGGGAAACAAAGAAAAGAAAAAGAAAAAAAGAAAAAAAAGAATAGAAAAAAAGTAAAAATAATTCTAATTAAAAAAGAAAATTAAAATTAAAAAATCATTCAAATAAAAATAAGAAAATAAGAAGAAGAAAGGAGAGGAGGAAGTGAGAATTTGTAGAAGTGTGAGATAAGAGAGATCAAGAGAGGAAAATGGTTTTCACTTTTCAAAAGACTTTTCAAAAGTAGAAAACATTTTCCCATAATTTAGAAGACTTTTTTCTTTTTATGAAAAATATTTTCCCGAGGAATTTATTTTCCATGAACCGAACGCCGAAAAAATCCGAAAAACATTTTTCTGGAAATTATTTTCCGCGAAATAGACGGAGCCTTAAAATTGGCTTTTTTCTCTTATATTTTAGTGAACTTAAGATCAAGAGAGGAAAATGGTTTTCACTTTTCAGAAGACTTTTCAAAAGTGGAAAACATTTTCCCGTAATTTAGAAGACTTTTTTTTATGAAAAATATTTCCCCGAGGAATTTATTTTCCATGAACCGAACGCCAGAAAAATCCGAAAAACATCTTTCTGGAAATTATTTTCCGCGAAACAGACAGAGCCTTAAAATTGGCTTTTTTCTCTTATATTTTAGTGAACTTGAGTTTGGAGCAGTCCAAAGTTACAATCTTGGTTTTGATCGGGTGATGGGTTAGTTGGTGTTGTACTTAGCTCTCCAATAGGCACTGGAATTCACATCGAGAACGATGAATGTATTGGGTCGGGTATTTTCTCGAAATCAAGATCCGAGAATTTCCTTGTAAAATTGTGCAGCCGTATGCCCTCATCTGATTGTTGCTAAAGGTGCATCTTTTGGTGGGCGTTATGCAATTGTGGTAGGTCTTAAAGTGGGAGGATGTGGAAATAGGTGAACCCAAGGAGGGAGAGATTCGCGTGAAGAACAAAGCCGTCGGGATCAACTTCATCGATGTTTATTTCCGTAAAGGGGTATACAAGGCACCCACCATGCCCTTCACACCAGGTTTGTTTCCTGTTTCCCCTGTCAGGATTAGATGGACTTAATGCGTCAAGCATGATATAAGTTATTGTGGCTTGGATTTGATTATAATCTTCGTTCAAGTCACTTTTGACAACTTGAAAAGGGTTGGAGAATGCCCTTTGGTTTCAAATGAATATCTGTATCCTTTGATCCGTTTTCAAGTCAATGCATGCTCGCGTTTAATCATCCATCGCAACATCGCAGTCTCCCTTTTGCTCTTTTATGTTTTCTCATTAAGGGGAAGTGATAGCTTGCGAGTCATGACTTCTGCTCGCTCTCTCTTATATAGCTGGGTTTATCTGCACTTCCATGGTTACATGAGTTCCGAACTTGATTTGTTGAAGTATTTGACATATATGAGACAAGTTAGAGTTATCCGTTTGAGACGTCATTGTAGTATGTATGATTAAGCAGTATTCTGTAATTGTTAACTAATGGTTCTGGAGTCGAGTCTACTCCAGAGAACATGCTTGAATAGACAATTGATCCATCGAAACATTTGTCATCTCGTGCAATGTCTGCAATGGTAATGGTGTCTTTGTGGAGCTATACAAACTCATTCACACTTTATTAAGTGTTGATAATGGATTCATCTTGCTGATGATGGGGTAGCATGTTGAGTGGATTATACATCAGTGGATGATATCCATCTGTCACAGGCATGGAGGCTGTTGGTGAGGTAGTAGCTGTGGGACCTGGACTAACTGGAAGGAAAGTTGGAGATATTGTAGCCTATGCTGACGGTCCAATGGGCTCATATGCTGAAGAGCAAATTCTCCCAGCAAGTAAAGTTGTGCCCATCCCTCCTTCTATTGATCCGGTTATTGCAGCATCAGTCATGCTGAAGGGCATGACAGCTCGACTTCTCCTGCGCCGCTGCTTTAAGGTTGGCTTTATACTCCTCTTACAGCGTTTGTATGTGCAAGAACATTAAGATTTGTCATATATATATATATATGGGCCAAGAGATGAAGTAATTGGCGATGCTTTGCTTTTAAGGTGTTACTACATACATAAAGAAGATGATTTTGTATCATTTTTTTCTTTTTTTCTGGAAGTGTTAGAATAAAGCAGCCTTACACTCTCCCCATTTAAGGCTTGACTATTTACTTTGTATTAAGGTCGAGAATGGACACACAATCCTAGTCCATGCTTCAGCTGGTGGAGTTGGATCCCTATTGTGCCAATGGGCTAATGCCCTCGGGGCAACTGTCATTGGTACTGCCTCAACTAAAGAAAAGGCAGCTCAAGCCAAGGATGATGGTTGTCATCACGTTATTATCTACACGGAAGAGGATTTTGTTTCTCGTATTAAGGAGATTACGTCAGGAAATGGGGTTGATGTTGTCTATGACTCAGTAGGAAAGGACACATTTCAGGTAATTCAGTTAAATGTCGCACTTCCTGTTGGTTTGCACTCTATCGTGATTTATGGTAGAATAGAAAATGCTTTCCTCTTCTTGTCATCACTTCTCTGAAATTGGTCAAAATCTTGAGAAGAGTGCCCTTTTAGCGGTTGAGCGTGGGATTCTGTCTCTTTCAAGCATTGCATTGCAGCATGCTTTAGGAATTCAGTTATCGTTCAGAAGTCTAATCCATCAACCATTAGCAATTGTTGGAAGAATCTGTCTTTAAGTGACAATTACTAGTAACGTGCTGCATGCGGTTTTTGCCAAAGTGGCTTGATCTGATGCTTTCTCTATAAGATCTCTTCGGAGTACAAAGAAGGTTCTGAACTGTAAAGCCAAGTGTTATTTTCGTATATGTTCTAAAAAGTCTTGCGAGACTTATCGATCGTGCAGGGATCCTTGGAATGCTTGAAGATTAGGGGCTACATGGTGAGCTTCGGGCAGTCCTCGGGAAACCCAGATCCAGTCCCATTGTCGGCTCTTGCGCCAAAGTCCCTCTTTTTGGCAAGGCCTGGCCTCATGCATTACACCAGCAGTCGGGACGAGTTGCTGGAAGCTGCTGGAGAGGTATTTGCCAGTGTGGCCTCGGGTGTTTTAAAGGTTCGCGTGAATCACACATACCCACTGTCCGAAGCAGCGAAGGCACATGCCGATCTTGAAAGCCGGAAGACATCTGGGTCAGTCGTGTTGATTCCATAGGGAAGGCAAAGCAGTTAAGTCCTCTGTGTTCATGTCTAACGAGGCTACTTGGAGTGCTGAGGCTCGAGCCCCTCATAAATAAGTTTTCTATGCCGGGATGTTTCTCTTCAGATGATTAGCAAGGTCTCCTTCCTTCCCTGGAACAGGGGTGATTAGCGGCTTCTAAACATTCCTATATAATAAAAGAAAAGATGTGTGTTCTGCTTGCCAGGGATGAACTTTGTGAATATTTCTGAAGTTGGTCCTCCCTTTTCGTCGCCGGAAACACGCATTTCCGTTGTTACGCATGGACGAAAGTATCAAATCTGACCATGTGTGGGAAATTACTTAATATTTGAAAAAAGAAAATTACTCACGTGAAATTATGAACACATTTGAGAAATTACCCATTTATTAAAATTGACCAAATCATTTTGCTAGAATAAAATAATAATATAGAGCAAAAATTGCATACTGTGGATGAAAGAACCGTAAAATTTCAATCAAATAATTTGCAAGGTTTGTTAGCTCCACATAAATTCTCTTGGGCATTTTTTTTTTTTGATGTGGGGGGGGGGTGTTTGTGCGCAAACTTCTCCAAGGCCTTCTCTGTTGGTGCTAGTATTCTGCGAGAGTTTTGATTGTTGAATGCTCTCTCCAAATCCTAAGCTGGCCGCCCCTTAACGGCACATTTGGTAACGATTTTGTTCGGGAGTAGATTCGATCGAACTTATTCTTTTTATTCTATTCCGAGAACCGATTCTAAGCATTTTAAGCCGTTTGGTAACTGTCCAAAATTTCTGATTCCGGAATAGAATTGCGTTTGGTACTGTGTTCAATAATTCTGTTCCAAATCAATTTCTTTTAATTTTTAAATAATTTTTTACTTTTTTCCTTTTTTTCTTTTCTTTTTCCTTTTCTTTTTCCTTTTTTTTTCTTTTCTTTTCTTTTTCTCATCTTCTTCTTCTTCTTCTTCTTACGCCGGTCGCCAAACCGACGACCAACCAAACGAGGGCCGGCAACCTCATCGGAGCGTCACCGGCAGCTGGGTGAGGCTCGCCTAGCCCCGCCAGTGGCCAAGCCGGCCTCGTCGGGGTTGGGCGAGGCCTGCCAGGCCACCGGTGGGGCTGGACGTCGCAAGGCTTGCCCAGCCCCTGCCTCGCCCAGCCCCAACGAGGCCCGCCTCGCCAGTGGCTGGGCAAGCCTCCGGCGAGCTCACTGGACCGGCGGACGGCGAACGGCGGTGGCCAGCAGCGGCGGACGACGGCAGCGGACGGCGGTTGGCAGACGACGGTGGCGGACGGCGGACGGTGGCGGTGGTGGTGGACGGTGGTCGCGAGATGGCCGAAAGAAAGAAAAAAATTTCTTGATTTTGATTTTCAAATTCGTTCCCGGAACAAGAATCAACTTTTTTTTTTGTTCTTGATTCTATTCCCAACTGTTCCCATAAACAAAAATTTTACCAAACGCGATTTTAGGCCGAAACTGATTCCAGGAACAAAGAATCAGAATTTGGCCATGTTTAGATGGTTACCAAACAGGGCCTAAAAATCGTAGTATCTTATGCTTTGACTCTCTTATTATAATGCTTCACCTAACGTAACAGTATCTGCTGATGTGTGTGTGGGGTTCATGTGAAGAATGTTCTGTTTCTTTAATCGGTTCTATGGTCTTCCAAACACATCATCTCAAAACCTATATCTTCCAAGCTTTGCACCCATGTTCTTAAACGGTTGTCCTTGTTACATGTAAACTAAATCTGTCAAAATAAATCTTAAACCCATATATGATTTATTTAAAACATAAATATGTTATATATAGGTGACTTACATCTTAAAAAGAGACTATTTAAGTGGATTTTAAAATTAAAAGCTTAAAATAAATGAGTTGGACTTGAACCTATTTTCAACCTAAGGCTCACACTTTCTCTTTTCCTATTTAGTCTTACAAAATTATTTTTTAATAAAAATCAAATTTATAATTATTTTTCATATTTCTTTTTTTTCTTCTTTTTTCTTCTTTTTTTTTCCTTTCTTCTTCCATCTTCCTTAGCTGGAAGCTAGCACGATGACAACCGGCAACTAGCCAGGTGAGACTCAAGCTCAATGCAAGCTCAATGTTGCCGACAACTAGGGAGACTCAAGCTCACCAACGTCTAGCAAGACTCGAGCTCACCAAATCCAATGAGGCTCGAGCCTTGTCAATGTCTAGCAAGTCTCAAGCTCATCGATAGCTAGTCACCGACCGTCGTTGTGGCCAACAACAAGCAGAAGAAGAAGCAAAAAGAAAAAAAGAGAAGAGAAAAGGAAAAAACATAATTTAAAATTATATTTTTTATAAAAAATAAAAATAAATAACAATAATTAAAACTTGGATTTTTTTAAAAATAAAAAATAATTATAAATTCGATTTTTTAAAATATATTAAAAGTAGTCATGGAGGAAAATTTAATCATATTTCTCATATCAAACAATGGAAAATATTTCTAATTTATTTTCCTACATGAGAAGCATTCAAAAAATGGCGAGAAAAGGTGGGACAGACCTGAAATTCCAATGTCAGAGCCAAATATGACACCTCCCATGGCTGCCATCAGACATGACAGTATGACAAACCAAGTTATATTGCCGTTGTAGTTCCCTTCCGCAACACTCGTTACTGCAAATCCCCCTGTCATGGCCTTGTTCAAACTTCCTCACAAGCACACAGAGAGAGAGAGAGAGAGAGAGAGAGAGAGAGAGAGAGAGTAGTTCCCTTCCGCAGCACTCGTTACTGCAAATCCCCCTGTCATGGCCTTGTTCAAACTTCCTCACAAGCACACACACACACAGAGAGAGATCGAGTGGAAGAGATGAGAGAACCGGGCCACTCCGTAGAATATATGTGGAGATTGAGACATGAATGGCGTCAAGATTGAATATCGAAGTGGTGACTTTGTTTCCATACGAACTCCCTTGTCAGAGGACTGAATCGAAAGAAGCCAATAGGAAATTTCCAAAGGATGCTTTTTAATCATGCGTGCGCATGCGCACAAGTATCCCTCAGCCATTGAGGTGATCTTTCAGTATATGTCTTGGCCAAAGAAAGAAAAGTCTCTTCTCATTGCATGAGGGCTGTGAGATAAGATATTTAATTGGGGAGATAAATGAAATTTAAAAATATTTGAATTCAGGACCTGAAACTCTAATATCATGTGAAATTTTGTAAAATTACTGTCAACTGTTCTAAAAGTTTAAATTATTAGATAAAAATATAATTTAGTATTTAATTATTCTAACGAGCATTATGACGCTTGAGCAATATGAAAACTGTGAAGATGGATGGGAAACAAGATCTTATCTTTTTTATTTTCCCTGCTAGTCCAAAAGTCCTATATGGACCTTGAAAGTTGTGAGTTTCATGCACTGTTATACTTTTATAAAGCTAGGTTAGGTACTTTATGTTATCCGTCACATGGGGTTTGGAATTTCTTCTATTTGATTAGAACAATTAGAGAAAACTTTCCACACACCCTCTTGATTGGCAAGTCACAACCATAAACATAATCCAAATTTATATTTTTTTAATTTCATATGAGGGTGGTGTCCACATGTTATAATTCATAAATCAGTGTGGTTTACAGTAAGGTCAAAGAAAAACATTACCCATTTGAATATGCCTAAGTTAATTAGATATAATTATGTAGTCATTGATGTTACTTTAAATGTCCGTCCGCTCACTCCTGTTTACAGTGGTTTTTGTTTTTATTTTTTTATAAACATATTTTGAGGTTCATAACTTTTAGCATGAAACATTTGAAACCTATTTCAACATGCTTAAATTGATGTATAAAATCATCTATGATTTCCCAATATATCATTCGCAATCGAGAGCATTTCTTTTTTCATCTTCAAATTCTGAAGCAAAGGTATAAGGAGAAATGTTTTATGCATTCCATGCCGGCATAAGTAATTGTTTTTCTTATGTTGGTGCAAATCGAGCCTTCACTTTCATTGATCATCCATATAGACATGATCCCGAGTTGAACTGCTCAATAGGCTTCTTTAGGCTTGCGTCGAGCCCAATGTGTCCAATAGCAATTTGGATAGGCTTGCTCAAGGGTTTAGTCGTGAAGCTAAACTTGACCGTGCGACTGTTGTACAATTTTTCTTGGATAACATATTGGGCCCTACCCGACTCAAGCCCGACCAATGATCGTCCATTCATTCACAATCCACGTTCATGTATTCAATTTGATGCTAAGTTTAACAAAAATAGAATTGACCAGTTTGGAAAAAGACTTTAACCCTAGCTCGAACCAAACCAATTCTTCGATTTGTCATTGGTAGGTTTCATTTCAAATCGTTACCATCGAGTAAGGTACAAATAAGAAATGTAGCACACACTTAAAACTATATACGTTCTCAGTGTTACGAAAACTAACGAAAGAACACATCTATTTCTACAAAACCATTATATTTGGAGGAGAATGCTCACACGTGAATCAAATTTATTATCCATAAATTAAAATTTTCTCATTTAGTTAAACTTAAACACCAAAGTATAGCAATTCTAGCAAAAATTTGTCTTCCGATAGTACAGAGAAATGCTTGATATGAAATACTTAAATTACTAGACTCAATTACAAATTCTATTAGTCATATATGTAAATATATTCACAGTGCATTTTTTCATAGAAAATCAATGATTTAAAATATTTTCCAGAGATAATTGCATATATCACTTAAACAAATTAATTAAGGAAAACATTTTTATTACAAATAATAATATATATCTAAATATTTTCATTAACAATGAAAAAAGGGTTGCAAATGCTAATTATTAGAAAATAATTTTCAAGATCTTTGATATTTCATGAAATAATTTTTCATTTTTTATACCACCCTCAAATGCAAGTTGCCATGGTTTAAAAGGCGTTTGACTTAACCGGGATGGAGGAGCTAGTGGTCAATGGGCATGTCCAACAGCTTCTCGGCTTGCGAGTAGGACGCCTGTAGAATCATCTCCATATGCTTTCAAGCTACGTTTGGTCGTTTGGATTTCTAATCAGGATAGGACTTAATAAGATAAGATATAAAATCCTGAAATTTTTCTATATTCTATCCATTATTTGTTAAATCACAATATTAAAGTCGAATATATTCATACTATATCATGTATATTTTTTAAATATAAATGGCATATCATTGTAAATGAACCTAAATGTTCATGCAGGATCCACCAATGGAAATCCCTAACGTAAAAACTTCTCCCCTTCGTCTCATGACGGTGGTAATGAACCTAAATGTTCATAAATGGAAATGGCGAAAATCTCTTATGACATTATTCCTTAATTTATTTTTAATTTATTTTTCCTCTTTTTTAAATTATTTTCTTTATTATTTCTTTTTTTCCCTTTCATCATTCTTTCATAAAATTTTATCAAATAGTAAATTGTAATAACATATAAAAATACCTAAAATACATAAGAAATATATAAATATAATTTATAGATTAAATTTTATTGTAAGATAAAATTAAAGTTGAATATGTAAATTAAAAAATAAATTTGTATCTTTAATTTTAATTTATTAAATTTAAATTTAAATATTATTTATATTGAAATATAATTTCAATTTTTTTAATTTAATAAATTTGTTATTCGATAAAATAATTATTTTACTATGGACATTATAAATTATATTGACTTTTATCTCATCTTTTTCGAGGATAATTTTATTCGGTATATATTTTCTTATATCTAATTTTATCCTATTCTAAACAACTACCAAAACGAGGACTAAACGCAAGCTCCTTTCACCTCAGTCTCGTCTGCTTCCTCGCCATTTTCTTCGATCCACTCTCCTTCAGCGACCGCAACGCGATCCGACCAACAACGTTGGCAGGAGCAGAGCCGTCCGCTTTCCGTCGCTCTCCATCTCTCCCTCGGCTCAAAGCAGATCATCGGTGAGAGCGGTTGCCACCGCCTCAGCGTCCTCCGAAATGGTGAAAGCTCTCAGGGTTCATGAGTTCGGTGGACCTGAGGTCTCTCCTCTCGTTTCTCTCTCTCTCTCTCTCTCTCTCTCCCTCCCTCCCTCCCTCTGCCTGTGCTTTGTAGGATAGAAAATGGGTATTCGTGTTGACTATTTATTTTTTTCCCCGAGTGTTGACTATTGAAAGTCTCTGTGTGTCATCCCGTCGTTTGAGTTCGTGAGGCTCTCTCAAAGTCTTAAAATTGGCTTTTTTGAACTTGAGTTTGAAGCAGTCCAAAGTTACAATCTTGACTTTGATTGGGTGATGGGTTTGTTGGTGATGTACTTAGCTCTACTATAGGCACTGGAATTGACACTGAGAACGATGAATGTATTGGGTCGGGTAATTTCTTGAAATAAAAACCCGAGAATTTAATGGCAATTTCCTTGTAAAATTGTGCAGCTGTACGCCCTCATCTGATTGTTAAAGGTGCATCTTTTGATGGGCGTTATGCAATTGTGGTAGGTCTTAAAATGGGAGGATGTGGAAATGGGTGAACCCAAGGAGGGAGAAATTCGCGTGAAGAACAAAGCCATCGGGATCAACTTCATCGATGTTTATTTCCGTAAAGGGGTATACAAGGCACCCACCATGCCCTTCGCACCGGGTTTGTTTCCTGTTTGCCCTGTCGGAATTAGATGGACTTAATGCGTCGAGCATGATCTTACTTATTGTGGCTTGGACTTACTTCATAATATTTGTCCAAGTCACTGTTGACAACTTGAAAAGACTCGAGAATGCCCTTTGGTTTTAAAGGAATATTTGTATCCTTTGATCTGTTTTCAAGTCAATGCATGCTCGTTTTTAATCATCCATGCCAACATTGCAGTGTCCATGTTGCTCTTTTGTGTTTTCTCATCAAGGGGAAGTGATAGCTCACGAGTCATGACTTCTGCTCGCTCTCTCTTTTATAGCTGGGTTTGTCTTCAGTTGCATGGTTACGTGAGTTCCAAACTTGATTTGTTGAAGTACTGGACATATATGAGACAAATTAGAGTTGTCCGTTTGCAGTATTCTGTAATTGTTAACTAGTGTGTGCCGCACTCACGAGGGACTGCCAGTGATATACTGGAGGAAGGTGGGAATTGAGAATTGAGGAGTCAGCCCTTGCTCTTGTTTCAGTTTTATGACTTTCCGATCTTTTAGGTCCCAAAATCGGATTCTGTGCTTGTACTGTGTCAAAAAAGTCCCACACATGCCTCCTTTCGATTGTCCTTCCTTTATAGATTGAACTATCGTAACTCAAGTTTTTCCATCTGTCAGCTGACTATATTAACTGAGAAATATCACATCTACTCTCAAGATCATGCTTAAATAGATAATTGATCCACCGAAACATTTGTCAACTTGTGCAATGTTTGCAATGGTAAAAGTGTCTTTGTGGAGCTATACAAACTCGTTCATACTTTATGAAGTGTTGATAATGGATTCATCTTGCTGATGATGGGGTAGCATGTTGAGTGGATTATACACTAGTGGATGATATCCATCTGTCACAGGCGTGGAGGCTGTTGGTGAGGTAGCAGCTGTGGGACCTGGACCAACTGGAAGGAAAGTTGGAGATATTGTAGCCTATGCTGGCAGTTCAATGGGCTCATATGATGAAGAGCAAATTCTCCCAGCAAGTAAAGTTGTGCCCGTTCCTCCTTCTATTGATCCAGTTATTGCAGCATCAGTCATGGCAAAAGGCATGACAGCTCAATTTCTCCTCCACCACTGCTTTAAGGTTGGCTTTATACTCCTCTTATAGCATTTGTATGTGCAAGAACATTAAGATTTGTTATGGATATATGTGTTGGACAACAGATGAAGTAATTGGCAATGCTTAGTTTTTAAGTTGTTACCTACATACATACAGTAGATGATTTTCCATCATTTTTTCCTCTATCATTTTTTTCTCAAGTGTTGGAATAAAAGCAGCCTTACACTCTCCCCATTTAAGGCTTGGCTATTTACTTTGTGTTTAGGTCGAGAAAGGACACACAATCCTAGTCCATGCTGCAGCTGGTGGAGTTGGATCACTATTGTGCCAATGGGCTAATGCCCTTGGGGCAACTGTCATTGCTACTGTCTCAACTAAAGAAAAGGCAGCTCAAGCTAAGGATGATGGTTGTCATCATGTTATTCTCTACACAGAAGAGGATTTTGTTTCTCATGTTAAGGAGATTACATCAGGCAATGGGGTTGATGTTGTCTATGACTCAGTAGGAAAGGACACGTTTCGGGTAATTCAGTTTAATGTCTCTTCCTGTTGGTCTGCACTCTATTGTGATTTATGGTAGAATAAAATGCTTTCCTCTTCTTGTCATCACTTCTCTGAGATTGGTCAAAATCTTGAGAAGAGTTGCTTTTGGTGTTTGAGCGTGGGATTCTGTCTCTTTCGAGCATCACATTGCAGTATGCTTTAGGAATTTAGTTATTGTTCGGAAGTCTAATCGATCAACAATTAGCAATTGTTGGAATAATCTGTCTGATGTAACCAGGCTTAAGCAGATAATTACTAGTAAACATGCTGCATGTGGTTTTTCTCAAAGTGGCTTGATCTGATGCTTTGTCTATAAGATCGCTTTGGAGTACAAATGAGGTTCTGAACTGTAAAGCCAAGAGTTTCTTTTGTATATGTTCTAAAAAGTCTCATGAGACTTATCAATCATGCAGGGATCCTTGGAATGCTTGAAGATTAGGGGCTACATGGTGAGCTTTGGGCAGTCCTCAGGAACCCCAGATCCAGTCCCATTGTCGGCTCTTGCGCCAAAGTCCCTCTTTTTGACTAGGCCTAGCCTCATGCAGTACACTATCACTTGGGACGAGTTGCTGGAAGCTGCTGGAGAGGTTTTTGCCAGCGTTGCCTCGGGTGTCTTAAAGGTTCGCGTGAATCACACATACCCACTGTCGGAAGCAGCGAAGGCACATGCTGATCTTGAAGGCAGGAAGACATCCGGGTCGGTCGTATTGATTCCATAGGGAAGGCAAAATCAGTCAAGTCTTCTGTGTTCATGTTTATCGAGGTTACTCGGAGTGCCGAGGCTCGAGCCCCTTATGAATGAGTCTTCTATGACGGGATGTTTCTCTTCAGATGATTAGCAAGGTCTCCTTCCTTCCTTGGAGCAGATGAGATTAGCGGCTTGTAAACATTCCTAAATATAAGAAAGGATGTGTGTTCTGCTTGCCAGGGAAGAACTTTGTGATTATTTCTGGAAGTTGTTCCTCTCTTTTTGTCGCCATTCATGTTCGAAACATGTATTTCCGTTTTAAGGCATGGACGAAAATATCAAATCTGATCGCGTTTGAGAAATTAATTAGTATCTGAGAAAAGAAAATTACTCACGTGAAATTATGAACACATTCGAGAAATTACTCATTTATTAAAAATGATCAAATCATTTTGCTGGAATAAAAGAATAACAGAGAGCGAAAATTACAAACTATGGATGAAAGAGCGGTAAAATTTCAATTAAATAATTTGCAAATTTTGTTATCTCCACACAATTTATCTGGAATTTGTAGGTCGAGCAAGTACTAAACTTACTGGACCTGCTCGAGTAATTTGTAACTAGTTAACTCGTTGATAAAGGTAATCTCTTGTCTATTATTGGTGTATATTTGTTTCACAGAAAATTTAAGATTTGGAAGAAAATTAATTGGTTCTATCCTTTAGAAAAATTAGTCAACAGAAAATATTCTCATTATCGACAACAAAATTTATGACTAATTATTTTTATGGGTGATGAAAATATTTTTTATTGATTCATTTTTTTTAAGTAATGCAAATAATCATTTTCGGAAAATATTCTTCAAATATTGAATTTTCCTTAAGACAAACGCACCTGTAATATCAATTACTTTGACATATATGTTATTTAAGGTTATATCCACAAAGCATGGAAAAATACTTTGTAAAACATTTGTTGAGCCTGAAAATTTTAATTGAAAATTAACTAAAATATATGTATAAAAAATTGGAAAATAAAAGTTTGAATGCTATCGACTTTTTTCCACAAACTCAATCCTACTTTGCGATTCAATGTTTATCTGTTTTGAGTTGAAATTTGAACAAAAATAAATGAAGAATAAAATATCTTGTCACGATTTTTTAACCAACATATAACTTTTTGAATATAAACGTAAATTCGAACATTACCAATTTTGGATCCTCGCCTCGATGGCTACTCGGAGACGGGTGGGATCTTCATCCTGCCATCCTGGAAAGCATCGCATCGCATCGCAGAAAAAGCTTCAATCTCTAAGAAGCAACAATTCCCATAGACTTCACTTCATATATGTCTCATCATTTGTCAGGTAGGGGTTAGCATAATCTGGATTGGTTTGTTCCAACACCTAATGTAGTGACTAACTCACATAGTATTAGTCCTCAATTTTTGAAATAGATAACCGATCCTAAGCCTGGGATCAAGGATCAAACCAATCTTATGAATCCAATCCGATTCTAGGGTCAATTCAAGGCCAACCGATTTTTTTTTAGTTTTATTTTTTGTATTCCATAAAATGACAAACATACTATTGGAAATGACATATCCATCGATAATGCAACACTGAGAAATTAAACAGTAAATATCGGTACATATCAAATATAAATGTAAGATAAAATAACAAAGAAATCTCTATTTGTGATTTTTAAGCTACATTTGTGAGGCGGGCGGAGAGAGGACAAGGGATTTTTCTAGCTAAGCTATGGTCATGAGGCAAGCGGCAAGTAAGGCAAGTGAAGAGGGTTTCTAATTTTTCCTTTTTTTGGTTGAATCTAGGTCGGTTTCTACTTTCTAATTTAAACGGCAAATTCACATAAGAAAGGTCAAAAGCAAAGGCGCAAAGGTTAATATTCGTTGATATATATTAATATTATATAATATATAGGGTTTTCTAGGTTAGACATTGGTCTAGGTTGGACCAACTCTAAAATCTTAGGCCAAAGAGCAACTTGCACAGTTTAGGGTCAAGGGGTATCAAGATCAAGGACAGCCCAATCCCCTTACTAATTAAAGCAAGACTAACCAAGTTGAGCTGATCCACCCTTGGATCGATACTTGATCCACCCTTGGATCGATACTTACCCCTAGTTGGGGTCGATATGGGTGGATGAGTTTCCTACTTTAGAGAGGGAGAGCAACTCTGATCATTGTACTGTTTTTTTTTTTTGTTGGTCCTGATCATCATACTTGATCATTGATAAATGTTTGAAAAGAATAACAGAAAATGATTTTAAGATATTTTATTGAAATCATTATTGATTTTATTGTTCTAATACATTTGAAGATACATTTATTCTCATTTATTTGTAAATTTAAGTTCAATAAACGACAACCAAATCAATACTAATGGATTGAATATGGATCATATGGCACAGTTATGCAATGTTGCTTGCTGTGTAGTAATCACAAAAGTAAAGTTTAATGTCACTCAACAAGCACATGAGCGAACATGTAGAATGGCCATGTAAAGGTTAACTTTGATATTTGCGAAACTTCGAGTAGAATGGCCATGTAAAGGCTTTGTATAAACAGAATATAAATAGAAAACTGAGAAATTGAGCAATTTTTCAAGAAGAAATTCAAAGGGCGCAAGCGAGTTTTAACACGATTCTATAAATGCTAGTTAGAAGAACGACGAGACAAAAACCCTCTTGCGAGCTGCATCACTAGAAGTCTCCTGAGCTGCAAGAACTCGGTTGGCTTTCACGGGTCCTGGTACATTGCATTTTGAGAGTGTTCGACTTAGTTTTAGCACCATTCAATTATCCAAAAAGATCATTAGTGATTCGCCACCAAGTTACGCTTTTATCAAGAACGAAGCACTGGATAAAGCTAAAGGTGCCTCAGAAAGCATCGGTTCGAAAGATGCGAATGGTGGAAAAATTCAAGACGGGGCCCATCACGAAGTGGGAAGACAACAAAAAAGAAGCAAAGAGAATTCAAAAACATGCGTGGTTGCATGAAATCATGCGTAGGCTTTTCCTGTTCACGTTCGTATGAGTCGCATCTACATTTGCGCAGGAACACCACGAGTCCTGTCGAATGTATCAGCTGCCCCCAATGTCCGATCTTGCTTCCTTGGTCAAGTTAGTCATGCGAATTTATTAAGAAAAGAAGTCACTTCACCTCTCTCTCTTTTGCAACTGTAATTCTATTCATGGGGACCATTCGACATAAAGCTCGATTTAACCCACTGAAATTTCCCTCGTCATGTTGCTCATCTCGAGCTAGTTGGTCAAAGATTGCGCACCGACACAGGCTTGATCTCTTTTTGCTTCAGCGTCCGAAAGAGGTCGCCTCTCCAAACTGGTGTAGAGGATAAAGGACGCATTTTCGCTTTACCTCGATTAGAAGTTAAGATTCTTCCGAGAAGATTTAATGGGAACTCATTGGAGAAAAGCATTTTGAACGGGACAATCTAATTTGAAGGCTATCTTTATCAGGGGTCCACATGTTACGTAGGCTCTTTTAGCACCATCTTTTCTTGCTTTCAGATTTTTCGTGGTTTCGCCAATTGAAACATCATGGTGATACTTTTATTTATCATACATGGAGACAACATGTTCGGTCGGTCTGAAAACACGCACGCACAGTAACAATCTAGTGCCCAATAGAAAATAAATAAAAAATGCAAGGCCGGTATGTTTAATGATTCGAGGGCGAATTCATTAGATCATTTTAGTGCTAAATTGCTAATATATATGCCTGGCAGTTTTTATAAATTCATCATTAAATCTTTAGCCATCACGAGAATTGCAATCCTAAATTCATTTCAACAATCAATTACTAAAATCGAAAGCAATGTGTTCTCTCTTGCTAAAGAAAAATGTTCTTTTGAGAGATGGTTGGTTGTACTTTGTCTATCAAGAACCAAATTAATCATAAAGATTGCACAAATAAAATCAAATGATTATGACGATACCAATAGACAAGTCTCACTAAAGACTTGTGATAAGGTCAAACATGATCTATGTTGCCTCACTCACAACTTAAACCTAACATTTCTCTGCAAAACTAAGAGTACAAAGATTTGAGTCTGAGCTCGAAAACTAACCCCCATCAAAAGCTCATTAGGCCATCATTTATGGACATAGAGTCCGCAGTCTAACCTTACCCAAATTGGAGTAAGTCCACACAAGAGAGGACGTTGAGGAAGCACGAGTCGTACGGTCTTCCACACCCCCGGCTCCCATTTGACGGCACTCAAACGCAAGAAAAGGTCAAACCGGCCAAGAATCAACCTTTGCAACGCCAAATCGACCCCAGGTTTTGGGCTTATGAAACATCTCTCTTTTGGAAGCTAGCAACACCGCATTGAGCCGGTCCTCGAAGGTGCGTATAAAAAAAATTGAAGATGCTCGGACTTAGCTAGCTCCCATTTACTTGAATAGACAGGGGCACAACAGTGATCGGGTGGTGTTCTTTCAAATTTCTTTGGCCAATGACACGTGCTTATGATTTATGTGTTTTATCTTTGCTGCGCCTGAAGTAGCGAAAGGGGTGTATTGCAACCAAGGCGTGCATTCTTTTGGACTGACTTCTGACTGTTTGTGTTTATGCCTGAGCTGTCCAAACCAAAGATTGATTCGTTTGCGGCCAATCTGAGGGCGAGGACTATACTGCTTGATCTCTCCAATTTGCTCCAATTCTTGGTGGGCAATTAAAAATCAGCGATGCCGATGAATCCTTGAAATGGGTTTGTTCTTGGTTACTTGAAAATAGGTCCATCCACAAACTTCCAAAGCCTTCTTTGTTGCTATTTTCCAAGGCCTACGCTGGCCGCCACTTAAATACGCATTATCCCACCCTTTGACTCTCTTATTATGATGCTTAACCAAACTCAAAACAGGATCTACTGATATGTATTTGTGGTTCGAGTCAAGAATGCTCCGTTTCTTTAATCTTTTTTTATGTTTGGACGAGGAGAACAAATGCTTGGCCATATCATCTCAAAATCTTAGTTCAGAAGACTAGAGAGAAAATGCTCCGTCGCCCGAATTACATGACAATGCACTATGAGTCATGGCATAGATATCTTGTCCAAAGACGAAAGAAAAATGGCAAATGAAATTCAATGAAAAGGACAAAAAAAGGTGATATCACATCAGCCGGGTCGACATGCGCTTGTCCAAAGACAAAAAAGTTTGTAATTCGATAAAAAGACGAAAAAAGTGGCTGTGGAGTCGAGATGCGCTTATCGAAAGACAAAAAGTTTATAATTCGATGAAAAGAAGAAAAAAGGCGATTTCATATCAATCGGGGTTGACATATGCTTGTCCAAAAGTTATATAAAAAAAAAATGTAATTCGATGAAAAGAAGAAAATGAGTGATGTCACGTCAAGACGAGTTGCACTAGTTCAAAGACAAAAGAAATTTGTAATTCAATAAAAAGAAGAAAAAAGACTATGTCACCGAATTATAAATTCTTTGGCCTTTGGGCAAGGGCCTGTGGAATTCATTTATTGGAGAAATGTCTCCATTTGTTGTGGAGAGGCCCCACCTCGAACCCCTATAAAAACCCCCTCCACCCCTCATTTTTCAAGACCTGTGATCTCTCTCTCTCTCTCAGGCAAACCTCAATGCGTGTCTAAGATTTCATTTCTCAGGCGCCCAAACGTTCGAGGCCTTGCTCGTCTTCGACTTTCTCTCGTCCTCGTTCTTCCTCTTCATCTCTGTCCTTTTGATTTATTTAGTGATCTCAGTCATTTCCATCAATCAAATTCCATCTCTTTTGCAGGATCCGAGTTCGGTCCTTGCTTCAAGGACCAGTCCAGGCTCGGCCATTTGGTGAAGGTACGAGCTTCTCCCTGTTTATGTGGTTTCGGCGTTGTGTGCTCTCCGTTACGGCAATACTTCATACTGTTTGTCCGGCGAGAAAAGCGGGAAAATTACGAAAAGTAGTCGAGAAAAGTCCGCACCCATTCCTCAGGTTTCATACTTCTTGTCTTCGAATGATGAAGGAACCGTGCTCTCTCTCTCTCTCACAAACCTCAACGTGTGTCTGAGATTTCGTTTCCCAGGCACCCGAACGTTCGAGGTATTGCTCGTCTACGACTTTCTCTCGTCCTCGTTTACTAATTTAATAAGCCTAATTAATAGATATTTCCATATGGGTTGCTTATATAAAGTCCACGATTATTGTCAATGGGGACCAATATGCTCTGGAATATGCATTGGATAATTTTTAAAATAAAAATTAACTTAGTAGAGATTTCCATAACATCCAATAGATTTCGCTAATAATTTAGCGTGTTCAAAAAATATTTCTAACTTATTGGTAATTTAAAACGGATACTAATTTAATAAGCCTAAACAAATAGATATTTCCATAGTTCTGGAATATGTATTGGATAATTTTTAAAATAAAAATTAACTTAGTAGAGATTTCCATAACGGTCCAATAGATTTCGCTAATAATTTTAGCGTGTTCAAAAAATATTTCTAACTTATTGGTATTTCTGTTTATTTTTTCTTATTTCTCCTTTTGTTCCCGGGAATAAAGAAGTAAGTTTTTTTCTTCTTCTAGTTTCTGCTCCAAATTTATTCCCTAACCATTGATATGTTGTGGGAAATAAAATAGAATAAACATAGCTAACATTACCAAACGGACTCTATTCCTTTTCTATTTCGAGGAACAACAAAACAGAAAAAAAAAAAAAAAAAAAAAAAAAAAAAAAAGGGAGAGAGAAATAAAAACGTTATCAATTAGGCCTTATAGGTTAGTTTGATTCTTAAAAAATTAAAAAACAATTCCCTAAAAAGAAAATAAATATCAAAAGCCTTTGTTTGTCCTTTCTAACTAATTCTCTTGAATTTCAATCCTCATCCCATCTCTCCTCTCTGAACAACTTTGCATTATGATCCTTTTTTTTCTCTATACATTTTATTATAATGAAACGCCATGAGGCTTATAAAATAATAATATTCACATTGAATGAGGTTTTACTCTTGATAAATGTCGCAATATCTATATCATAAAATAAAACAAGAAACTTACGACATCCACTTGTTTACAATAAAACTAAGTAATTGCGTAAATAAGAAAAAAATTCTCGTTCTATAAAGTTTTGCCCTTATAATGTAACGTTGGAAATTCTTTGTATACTATCATACTCGCAAAATTAAAAAGATCATATTTTCACATATTGTATAAAATGTTGCACTTAGTTATGAATACAAAAAATGTCATCAGTCATGGTGCAACATTGTAAAATTAAATAAAAAAAGGTATTTATAACATCATGTGTATATTAATAAATCTTTATAGAATATTGTAAGATAAAATAAATATATTTTACGGTGTTTTGAACTTATCACTTCTTCGCAGAGTAAATTCACAAAATTCGATTTTGTTTATGTCTTATGAGCTATGTTGATTGAATCCAAGGGGAAAATGTCCTAATAATTTTTTTGGGGTTGGTGTACATATGACCAACGAAAGTCATTATATCTCAAAAAGAATAAGCGGTTCTGTGCAAAAAAGATAGAACCACATAGCAAAAGATGAGAAGGAAGAGCGATGCTACTTACCGGAATCTCATCTGCTAAGGAAACCGGACAAGAAAGCCATCTGGTTTCCTTTGTAAATTATGAGGTGCAAGTTGCAGACCCTCCGTAAAGCGACGGTGCAATAGCTACGATTTGCCCAAAAAGAACAGCAAGAAAATAATGGGTACGGCTCGAATTCTTCAGTGCCAAAATCCCAGTTACACGTGTACGACCACGATTTCTAACGTGCTCTCATGCCCTCCGTGCATGTCCCAGGATTGGCCCAAATAAATTTAGAGTAGAGGGCGCTCGACGACACGTGGCCAAAATCGGTCCGTCCATCCGCCCCGGGGCCCCTCTCTTCTTAATCCCACTCTTCCGATTGGAGAGAGGGCTCTTTTTTGTCAAATAAAGGAGAAGGGGTGAGAAAATACTGTAGAGGGCGCTCGACGACACGTGGCCAAAAACCGTCCGTCCATCCGCCCTGGGGCCCCTCTCTTCTTAATCCCACTCTTCCGATTAGAATCTCTCTCTCTCTCTCTCTCTCTCTCTCTCTCTCTCTCTCTCTTTATCGGGTCTGTGTTTCTCTCTCTGTTTCTCTATTTATCGTTCTCTGTTTATTTGGGTCTTTGTTTCTCTCTTCCATTGCCATCTCTCTCTGTTTCTCTCTTCCATCGCCATTTTCTCACTCGAAGCCTCAAAGCTTCTCTCTGAATTCGTTCCTCAGGCGCCCCAAACTTTGCAGGTTTGTTAGTCGTTGAACTTTTCTCTCGTCTCCTCCATCCTCTTCGTCTTCCTCTCTGTGATTTATCTTTTTAATCTCCGTCATTTCCATCAACTGTCCCCTCCAAAAAGTTCCATCTCTTTTGCAGGATCCGAGCTCGAAGGATCAGTCAAGACTCGGCCATTTCAGTAAAGGTACGAGCTTTTGTCCGTTTCTGTGGTTCTCACGAAGTGCATTCTCCGTTACAGCAATATTCCATACCGTTTGTCGGGCAGTAAAATGCGGGAAGATAGTCAAGAAAACTCCGCATCCATTCCTGAGGTTTTATGCTTCTTGTCCTTGAGAGATGGAGGAACCGCACGGTTCCATAGCGTCTTACACCGCCTTTTAACACAGATACTCTTCTTCTTCTTCTTCTTCTTCTTCTCCTTCTTCTTCTCTTGTTTTGAACTTGTCCTCATACCGGACTTGTCTGCTCCTACTCTTTTCTCTGCTGCGTGCATGCTACGACGTAACAGAACCAGCTGATCGCCAGAAGCTAGGTACTTTACCAATAAGCAATCGAGTTCATTTAATGCCTTTTGATCTGAAAATGACCGATGTTCATTGGTTTTCATAAGCATATCCTCAAAGTCTGTAATTCTTATTTGATTGTCGATGATTCCTGTTGCTCGAGACCTCCAGTCAAAGCTCTGGAAAAACCTTACCGTTTTCGAAAATTCTGGGTCCCCCAATATGTGCATCGTGAAGTTCCATCACCTAACTTTTCGCCCAGTCTGCGATTTTTATATTGAACATATTCATTCAACCTCGAATGAGCAACGCTTTACTTGGTTTCCTTATTCGATCTGATCTCTGTTTTCTTTTGATCACTGATCCAGATGAACCTTCTTTTTATTTTTCTGTTAATGATTCATTTTGATGCTCTCGAAGTTTAAAAATGCAAAATATTATACCAAAATTTCCTAATGTCTTCATCTTTTCACTCGTATCAAGCCACTTGTCACTCAAATAATTTCTCACATCCTGTTAATTTGTGCCATTAAATTCAATCCCTAAAATAACATCTTGCATGACCTACCAATTGACCATGGTCTAAATTTTCCTTTGAGAGTGAAAATAAGGAAAGGAAAAAATAAAATCATCTCCATTTGCTCCTCTTAGCCGAACCAAAACATCACCATCTTTACACCATCAACTTCATATTATGTTTTGCCTGCCAATTTCTTACAAAAAGTAAACAAAAATTCCAACTCAACTGTCGACCAAGCCCCAAGTTTATCTGACGTATGCTGTTTTAAATTTTTACAAGTTTCATTTCATTTTTTTTTTTCCTATCAAACTAGGTTAAATTTTTCTTACAGTTGTTAAATTCATGGACTTCATTATTTTAATAACAAAATAAGTTAATATATTTTAAGTTTTTTTAAAGAATCAAGAATGACATGTTATTATTTTAGTTTTTTATGCCTAGAATTTTTGAATGATTATTTTGCTGCATCTTTTTGACAAATGCGAAAATTAAAAAGACCAAAAGGGGGATTTTGTTTGTTCAACATAGTTTTTAAATGAAAACTTTTCATTGTTATTTTGGGATTAATTGAGGTTGATTTATTTGGATCCATTCTTGAACTTAGTTGGTTGATAAATTTGCTCATTAATTTTATGATTTTTTATAATATAATTGCTTAATCTAAAATTTATCTAATTGAAAAAATGACATGTTGAACAATTTGTGATTTCAATCGTCTTGAATTAAAAAATTTTTTTAGATAATAAATGAATGCCTTAGGTATTTAATTTAAATATGACTTTTTGAATGATTATATAAATTATAAAATGAGGATTTTTTGCATCTTTGAAAAGATGGGACAAATGTGAATTTAATAATGTCTTAAAACATATGTTTTACCTAAAGAAGGATTGATTCATTTAATTAATCCAAATGATACATGAATTTTACATAATTAAATATTAAATGATGATGGTATGGTCAGAAAAGGGAAGAAGGTTCATATGCCAAAAAGCAGGTATTTGATTGCCATTGTTTAGACGAGAAATACCAAAAGCATTGATGTTGTAATTTACAATTGTGATTATCGAGATGTACATGACCTTTAATGTAGTATTGAGTTGGATGTGAGTGATGTCATGTGCCAAACTCTATGACACAATCTATTCGCCAGGGAGTAAACTCCAAATGTATAAGTTTTGTGTACAAGACAGAAAAAACAGATGTTCAACGTTTACAATATATCTCTACAAGGTTAGGGGACATGAGGTTTAATCATTTCTCACATGTGATGGGTTCGTAGCTCACATACATGACATATGATATGACCTAAATAGTTAGTTATGAAATGACCATCATCATTAAGGTGTTCAGTGGCATATTTATTCTTGTTAATGGAGGGGTCATCATGAATGGATGGGTTAGGATATGGTTAAATGAGTTTATGATTCCATCCCTCATGAGTTTGTGCAGATGATATCTTTCAGTCGAGATGAATTCCAACTAGAGATGAGTAAGCTAGATACTCATTGTGTATGTCAACAACCTATTATGTGATAATTGTGAATTATGAAATAATATGTCATCTGCTTGCATTTGCATTTATAATTTTATGTCACGTTGAAAAGCTAATGTAATTAGCATATCTTGGTAGAAAGCTAATGCACCAAGTCATCTTTATTTTGTATATGCAAATACAAATTCGTCTTGAATATATTTTGTTGTACTTGATCTCTAGTTTAGTGGTAAAATAATCTCATACTTGAGACTTAAAGGTTTTATTTATTGGGCTATGACTCACTCTCTTATTTTCTAGATTGTAGGATGGATCCTCCTCCTGCGCTGCGTTTTGGAGTACCTCTATATTACAATTATGACTATCAACATGTACATATACCCGGATTCGCAGGAGTGTATATCAAGTGTAGTTTTACTATCTGGGTCTATGTTGGATTACCATTGCTTGTCCCTCATCGTTTTGTAGCCTGGTATGTCTTATTAAATGGCGAATTAATTGGACCATTAAGAGGGTTTGATGGTCCACCTGGTCACGATGATGGAGGCGACGAAATGGTACCTGAAGTCATAAACCCTTAAGTGGTACTAAGTATTGTATAGGCAGGTGTTTGTTCAAATGTTAATGCGATGATACTAGGTAATGTAATGTATTGAGTTTTCTTTTGGATGTTTGTGTTAAGATAACAATGACCAGTGTTATTATAAAAGTATGCATATGTATATTAAATGAAGTGGTTGATCTTTTGTGGGACAATATTTACTAATTTTATCATATTTTTACATATTCTTAAATATTGCAAAAGATGTGTATTGTGCATCACGTTTTAGGACATCACCATAAGTTGCTAGGTAGAAAAACAATAAGACAACCGCCCTCATAGGACCATTATGACTATGAGGAAATGGCGGCATCCAATCATGTAAGAAGTCAGTCGAATTTGACAAGCACATGGCATTTCCATTTTCCATAGGATTCGATTTAGTTTTAGCACCATCCAATCATAAAAAATAAAAAAAAAACTTGTGATTTTATTTCTATCTTGGCGATATCTTTGAAGTAGCTCTCCCAATCAAATCTTGTAAAATTCTTCCCAATCCACCGAAGACATGAACAATCATGAGGAAGGCAACAAAAGCGTTGGCGGGAAGATGCTTGCCAGATTTTGATCTGAGTATGGCGATGCTTCGTAACATAACATAGGACGTGACATATAATCACATGATGACCTCTCCCGCCCTCTCTCTCCCTCTCTCCATCCATAAAAACAAACCTCTCCAAGAAGCAAAACATGCACGAACTCGACGAACTGATCTCCAAATGGAACCCTCTGCTGCAACTGATCTGCAAGTCCACGTATCCTCTGATAGCTTCTCACTAGTTGAATGTTTATTGGGACGATCCTCTATCTCAAAGTGCGTACATCGACTGCATCAAATCTTCTGGCCCAAATGCGCCTCCCTTCCTTTCTCCTATGAGTTCCAGGGAAAAACAAACCTCTCCAGGGGCAAAAACACTTGTCCTCTAGTAATTGGGTTTATTGTCCTCCTCAAACCTTAATCTCCTCAATCATTTCCCGACAGCACTGTGGAGTGAATATTTCAATAATTTTACTTTCCAAGTTACGATAAGTTAGTCGAAGTTGAAACTGACCGATTTTCTTATGGCTTGATCCCGTTTACAATGGTTTTTGTTTTACCTTTTCTTTTTCTTTTTAACATAATTTGAGGTTTGTAACTTATAGCGTAAAATATTTGAAACCTATTTCAATACGCTATAATTGATATATAGAATCATATATGATTTCCTAATAACTCCTTCGCAATAGAAAGTATTTTCTTTTTCATCTTCAAATTATGAAGCAAAGTCATACGTATTTTTACTAAGGATTCCATGCCGGCACAAGTAATTATTTTTACTATAATAACTCCTTTGCAATCGAGAGTATTTTCTTTTTCATCTTCGAAGCAAAGTCATATGTAGAAATATCTTAAGCATTCTATGCCAGCATAAGTAATTATTTTTACTATGTTGGTGCAAATCTACCCCTCACTTCACTAACCATTCATGTAGACATGATCATGAGTTGAGCCGCTCAGTAGGCTTCTTTAGATTTGCGTCGAGCCCAACGTGTCCAATAGCAATTTGGATAGGCTTGCTCGAGGGTTCAGTCGTGAAGCTACACTTGACCGTGCCACAAAATTGTTGTACAATTTTTCTTGGATAACATATTAGGCCCAACCCAACTCAAGCCCAACCAATGATCACCCCTTCATTCACAATCCGCGTTCATGTGTTCGATATTCGGTTTGGTGGTAAGTTTAACAAAAGTCCAATCGACCGGTTTGGGGAAAAAAACAAATTAACCCTAGCTCCAACGAACCAATTCTTCAATTTGTCATTGGTAGGTTTCATTTCAAATCTTTGCCATCAAGTTACAAACAGGATATGTACCACATACTTAAACTATGTACCTTCCCTGTGAAACGAAAACTAACAGGAGAACACATCTATTTCTTCATGACCATTACATTCGGAGGAGTATGGTCACACTTGAATCAAATTTATTGTTCATAAATTAAAATTTTCTAATTTAGTTAAGCTTAAATACCAAAGTATAGCAATTCTATTAAAAATTTGTCTTCCGACAGTATAGAGCAATACTTGATAGGAAAGGAAATACTTAAATTGCTAAACTCAATTACAAATTTTATTAGTCATATATGTAAATATGTTCATAATGTGTTTGTTTCATAAAAAATCAACGATTCAAAATATTTTCCTAAAATAATTGCTTATACCATTTAAACAAGTTAATCAAGGAAAACACTTTTATTATGAATAATAATATATAACGATGACAAAGGAGTTACAAATGCTAATTATTAAAAAATGATTTTCAAGATCTTTGATATTCCATGAAATGATTTTTCATTTTTTATAAACACCCATAAATACATCTTGCCATGGTTTATAACTTTATTTTGACTTAAGCGGGACGGAGGAGTTACTGGTCGATGGGCATGTCCAGTAGCTTCGCCGGCTCACGAATAGGATGCCTCCAGAATCATCTCCCTTCAAGCTCATCGTCCCCGAAGATGCATATGTATATTAAAGTGAAGTGGTTGATCTTTTGTGGGACAATATTTACTAATTTTATCATATTTTTACATGTTCTTAAATATTGCAAAAAACGCTTAGGACATCACTATAAGTTGCTACGTAGAAAAACAAAAGACAACGGCCCTCGTAGGACCATTATGACTATGAGGAAATGGCGGGGTCCAATAATGCAAGAAGTCGGTCGACTTTCATAAGCACAAGCACATGGCATTTCCATTTTCCAGAGAGTTTAATTTAGTTTTAGCAATCATTCAATCTAGTAAAATTCTTCCCAATCCACTGAAGACATAAATAATCCTGCGGAGGCTATTAAAGTATTGGCGAGAAAATGCTTGCTAGTGGTTTGATCTGAATATGGCGATGCTTCGTAACATAACATAGGACGTAACACAGAGTCACTTGCTACCTCGTCGGACCCGAAAACATTTCCCTTTTTGAATCCTAGTCCCAAAAGAAGAAAAATAAAAATGATAACGAAAGAGCTTTGTATGCGTCCCTGAACTCTTGCACACGTGTCGCCCGCCTACTGGCCAGAGTTCTTAAAACTCATTGCACGGAAAAGTGCTCGTAAAATGGCGAGCGGAAAGGGCCAGGGAGAAGATGGTCATTTCGAAGTGGGTCTTACGGTTGTGGGACCAGGAACGGAATCAGAAGCGGGAGGCACGTGAGGAGCAACCCCCTCTCCCTCTCCTCTCTGCACACTAGCATTACATAACATCCTCTCTCTCCCTCTCTCTCTCTTTCTCCAAACAACGATTCTTCCATTTCTGCTGATTCACTTCCCATGCATAACTGACTTCCCTCTCTCTCTCTCTCCCCTCCATCGCCATTTTCTCGCCCGAAACTCAAAGCGTCTCCGAGATTCCGTTTCTCAGGCGCCCAAAACGTTGGAGGTTCTCGTTGGTCGTTGAACCTTCTCTCGTCTTGGCCATCATCTTCGTCTTCCTCTCTGCGATTTCTTCTTCTTAATCTCAGTCCTTTCCTTCGACCGTCGCCTAAAAAGTTCCATCTCTTTTGCAGGATCCGCGCTCGGCCCTAGCTCGAAGGACCAGCCGAAGCTCGCCCATTCCCGTAAAGGTACGAGCTTTTCTCTATTTCTGTGGTTTTCCATCCTGTTTGTCGGGCGAAGAAATGCGGGGAAATAGTCGAGAAAACTCCGCATTCATTCCTCAGGGTTTATGCTTCTTGTCTTCGAGCGGTTCCATAGCGTTTTAGCAGAGACTTTTTAACAAAGATAGTCTTCTTCTTCTCCTCTCTTTTCTTCCTTTATTTTGAATTTGTCTTCATACCGGGCTTGTCTGTTCCTGCTCTCTTTTCTGCCGAGCGTGCATGCTACAACATAACAGGAAGCAGCCGATCGCCTGAAGCTAAGCATTTTACCAAATAAGCAATCGAGTTCATTTAATGCTCTTGATCTGAAAACGACCGATGTTCATTAATTCTCATCAGCGTATCCTCAAAGTCTGTTCGTTCTTATTTGATCGTCGATTATTCCCGTTTGCTTGAGACCCCCAGTCAAAGCTCTGAAGACCCCTTACCGTTTTCGGAAATCCTCGGCCCCCTAACATGCGCAGGTCCATCTCCCAGCTTTTCGCTCGGCTTGCCCATTTTTATCCCGAGCATATTCATTCTTTTCCTCCTTCGAACGAGCAAAGCTTTACTCGATTTCCTCATTCGATGTGATCTCTGCACTGTTTCTCTTTTCAGCACTGATCCAGATGAAACTTCCTTCTTTTTTTCACTGTTAATGACTCGCTTTCGACGCTCTCGAAGCCCTAATCATGGCGAAGGAAAAGCTCGTGTTTTCATGGAGATATGCTGCACACCAAAACCACCGCTGTAATCTCCTTCGTCGACAGCGTCGCTTTCTTTCTCTCTTTCTGTTATTACTCCCCCATCCCTGCGAACACAGCCACGCGCTCCTCACACGGGCCGCAGCCACGCGCCTTTGTAAAAGCGAAAACCGAAGACGAATGGCGCAAGCCCGCCGCGTGCACTTCCACGCGCTCCCCTGGCGAGTGGGGGAACCATCTCGCTCTGTTGCGTTAGCGATTCCGCGATGGCACGAATTACGTGCGTGCATGCAGAGGCTGAAAAGGAGAGAGAGACCGAAAAGGCGAGGTGATTAGCGATGATGATTACACCTGCATGAACGCAGCATATCATATCGCAGCGATGTATAAATCACCATCATTACATTCACAGCTTAATCTTCTTCCCCAGGCTCAACTTCACTCGCTTCCCACACGCAGTCGGAGAGTAGGGCTAATCGGGTTTTTCCCATTTGCGAGTTCGGCGAAGATCGTCGTCGCCGATCGAAGAGAGAGAGAGAGAGAGAGAGAGAGAGAGAGAGAGAGAGAGAGAGTGACTGGGTGTGGACTGTGACTCTGTCTGTGGGGTTTTCATTTGCAGAAAACGATGTACTTGAGCAGGAGGCGAGGACAAAGCAGCCAAGACGGCGCACAGACCCCATGTTTGGGGAGACAGATAGTACCGTCCGCAGCGACACCTCACTGTGCCCAAGGTATTTCCCCAGACCCCCGATCGATCGTCAGGCCTCTCTGATTCGTTCGTCCTCTTTGTCCCTTTCGACGTCTGTCTCCGAGAGCTACGGCTAGACTAGTTTTCAAATTCTCTCTTTCTGGATGACTGGATGATCTCTACTTTTTTTGCTCTTTTGTTTGCATATGCAGCAGAAGAAGATGTGTCGGCGGGGTTTTTCTACGAAATCGATCACGACAAGCTCTCATCAAAGCACCCAGAACAGCTCAAGCTAGTCCGCGTAGCCATGGTGATAATCATTTGTTGATACTGTTCTAGAGTGACGCTTCGCCAGGACTTTTAAGTTGTTTTAATCACGGGAGTATGTAACTTTATGTATATGAAATTGTTGGCAGGTGAGTGAAAAGGCTGGGCGGAGCGTATCGCTGAGATTTCCCAGCATTTACTCTCTGAGAAAGCACTTCAGCTCCGGCGACCAGACTGACAGAAAGAAAACGCCAGCGCTCGACGAGAAGTATGTGTTGGGGTCAGAAATTGCCGGCCAACTCCTCAGGAGGAGGATCGCAGCGGCGGAGCTGGCAGAGAGGAAAAGCTCGTGGGGCTTCTGGGCCTACGGGAGAGCGGCGTCGAGCCCTGCCCCTGTCGTTTATGGGTCGAGCACTGGGATCATCGCCGAGAAGGGCTCGTGCTGGTCTGAGCTCAAGTGCAATGGGATGGTCCGGTGGGGGAAGCGCCGGCAGGTCAGGTTCCTCAGTAGGCACGCCGAGAACAACGACAACCTAAGACTTCTGTCGCAGAGCGTCGAGCATGGGCGACCCGAGAAAGAGAAGGAAACAGGTCTAGATAATGAGGAAACGACAGAAGGTCAGGAGATAGAGGTTGAAAAGAGTCCAGAAGTGAAAGAAAAAGAGGATGAAGAGGAGGAGGATGAGCCAAAGGAGGACGAGGAGGATGAAGAAGAAGCAGAACCTTCAACTGAGATCATTCCTCGGAAGATCCCGAAGAGAAAGTGCAAAGGACAGAAAAGAACACGGGCGAGCAAAAGAGCCAAGCGCGACCAAAAACCGCAAGCGGTTAAGGTTCATCCTCACGTCAAGCGAAAGCGGATCAGAGGCTCTATAGAAAGGTGGTCTGCAGAGAGGTGAGAATGAAGTCTAGATTCGTTGCCCATTGATGAGAAGCTCCCAACTCAATCTGTCATTAATGCCATCTTGAATTGTTCTTCATTTAATGATGAAGGTATAAGTTGGCGGAGCAAAACATGCTGAAGATACTGAAGGAGAAGCGGGCGGTGTCTGGGAATCCGATCCTGAGGCCGGCTCTGAGGTCGGAGGCACGGAAGCTGATCGGAGACACGGGGCTGTTGGACCACCTCCTGAAGCACATGGCGGGGAAGCTGGCACCGGGCGGGGCGGAGAGGTTCCGGAGGAGGCACAACGCGGATGGGGCCATGGAGTACTGGCTGGAGAGCGCGAACCTCGTGGAGGTGAGGAAGGCGGCAGGCGTGGAGGATCCGTATTGGACTCCGCCTCCCGGGTGGAAACCCGGGGATAATCCCACCCAGGACCCGACCTGCGCCCGGGAGATCAAGCAGCTCAAAGAAGAGATGGCCAACCTGAAGAGGTACCTACTGTACATTTTTGTACTTTCTCGTTGCTTGAAGAAGGTTGCTAAGAGGTTTTTCTTTTCCTTCTGTTTTTTTGAATAATTTGCTATGCCCATTTTAGATTTTGGTAGTATGTATTAGCTCGGTTAAATGATTGGCGTCGTCGTTCAGGAATTTCTGTTTATTATAGAGCTAGCTCATACACAGTTCATCCGCTGCATATTTTTAGAGACTCCTCCGCGAGAGAAGTGGAGAAAAATCGCTTTTGACAGAATCTGAGGACAGGATATTTCTTCCAATATTTTTTAGCCACGTTTATCGATTGCGGAATGTTTTATAATCTCTTCGACCGGCGGCGACAGACACCTCGTTAAATATTAATGATGAAGTGACGAGCGAGCAAGTGGAATTGCAATTATCTTGCATTAGTGCACAGATATGTTATACCGTCAACCAAGTGGAAAAATTTATCCTTCGGTGATATAACGATGTGCATTATAGTGTTTTAACTAGCTCCTTAAAGTACAGGATACAGACAAAATAAGGCGACTTTAGTCTTTCTAGCAAAAAGAAATTAGCTTTATGCTGCTACTCAAGGGATTTGATTTTTCCGGATGAATGATGAGCAGAGATATGCAAGAGTTGGTGTCCCAAAAGCAAGAGGAAGACCTCGTTGTGGAGACCACCCCAACATCTTGCATGTCTTGTTTGAACTTGGACCATGATAGCCCTTTAGTTCCAATGAAGGTGACTGTCGTTTTTGCTTTCTTTTTCCAAGTAACAGCTTTTGAATCCATAATTTGGTCGGTTTTACTGGTGTTTGTAGTCTATTAATCAACTAATAATTTGGTAAACAGGAAATGTATGTTGAATTGAAGAAAAGGAAAGCTACAATGGAGGACCAGCTCCGCGAGGTCTCACAGTTTCTTTGTGCAGTGGAGGTACCGAAAGTATTTCCATGCCAGTTTTCATATTTGTAAATGGCACGAGCAAGAATTGAGAAATACAATAACTGTTCTTTTACTGAGAACGATTATATATAAGAATGAAGTTTATCCACCAGCCTTTGATGATCTGAGTTCTAACATTTCTGGCATTTCTTTATGTCAATATCCGCGAGAAGCAATGGATGAAGCAGCAGGAAACGATGGAGACTTTGAAATTGAAAACCGCTGTGGAATCAAGATCCTCACAGGAATCGGAAGAAACGACAATGCCATCATCAACAATGAACCCGAGAACCAAAGGATCGTCAGAAACCGAATCAGAATTAGGGGCAGAAGAAAGGAAGAAGAAACTAGCAGATGCAGTAAGGACAGATGAATCAGAAAAGGGACCAGAGGGACAGGAGCAAGAAGACAAATTGCACTACCAAGACAAAATAACAGCGACTATAACAACAGGGATAGAGGACAAAGCTGCCAAGATAGAGAGACTAAAGAGTGGGTTCAGGATCTGCAAGCCTCAGGGCACCTTCCTCTGGCCCAGCACCACCACATCCCCGCCGTCTGAGCTGGTGCCCAACGTCCAAGACCTCCTTGTGGCCCCTACTCCCCCTTCGGTCTCCTCCTCAACCACCTCGCCACCACTTCTGCCTACTTCGCCAGTCAAGCCACTAGCCGAGAAACGCCTTGTCAACCTCGCAGTTCTGCCCACTACTACTATTATTCCAACTCATCTCCTGTCGGTTCCAATGACCTCGCCGCGATCTCTCATCAACCTCAACGAAGTCCCCACCAGCCAGAACATTCGTGACTGTAGCAGACTTTGCACTGGAATCTCTAACGACAATAGCGACTGCATTCCGTCAAGTTCATTGGCTGCCCTCACTTATAAAAGAAGACCAAACGGTTCGGTGCTGAGCCCTTCTAGCAGCGCTCTTAATCCTGCTGTATGTATGTCATATCCTTCTCTACCCTTTAACCCTTCCTTTTCCAATTCAAAAAATGAGCCTTCAAAACATTCTAATTTGATTGTTCTGTCTCTCCTCTATGAACAGCTTGTGCAGCTTCCAGTGCCGTTGCAGGGACCGGGAGGACCAATGGAGATGAGCCCTATCCGAGGATCGATGATGCAAGGAGAGGAATCATGAGTTCCGATCCCATCGACTGCCTTGGAGTGTCCTCACCATCAATGTCTCCTCCCTCCTCCTCTTCGCTTTACTTGTCCGGGACCGGACTGCTGCCATGGCTGAAGAGCCATTCCTAAATCCAAATTTATCTCGGTATGACAACGCTCACGGGGTCGACCATAATCATTCTCTTCGTCTAGTATATGATAATTTTTTTTTTTTTTATATAGTTTTTCTTTTACCACTTCTATTTCATCTGGCTGAAAGTATTATGTTTGAGGACTCGTTGGCCGTGTCCCTCTGGATAGACGCGCTGCTGTCATTATTGGACGAGACAACAAGACAAGCTCTCCGGGCTTCAGCAACCAACGTCGGCTCCGAATAACTGATGTCCATGTCCTCTTTATTCTCCGTTACCTTTTCTTGGATAATTTAGTACGTTGGACCAACTCTTTTGAGACTATTATGTGTTTGATTCATGTATTCATCTTTAAAGCGATTGAACTTGTCTTAAAGAATGACGTTGTTTCTTTTAGTTATACTGAATTTATCATGCTAGTTATAAGGTCAAAAGCTATCTAAATTTTGAATGTTCAAAGTAATTGTGACTTATGGATAGATTCTACATTAAAAATAATTGCATTCATCGCGGGTCAAGAACCAAAAGTACATGGTTGGAACAATTGCCTACGTCTCTAACCTGAGTAAATTTAATTGCACAACAAAATAGATAATCAGCCAGTCATGAATAGGGGAAAAGTTCTAATCCCACATTCTAGGATCTGCTTGCCCCTTGAATCTTTGGATCTTCGGCCTTTGTGGAGATTAATCACGATCGATTCCGCTTTTGTGTTCAAAGCATCATTCGAAAGAAAGCCGGGGAGAAATTTTCCTTGCTGGAAATTTTAACCTTAATTAATAATTTGCGTCTGTATTTTTCTTTTTTCTTTAATTGCAAAACTAGATGGAATGGAAGGGGGAGGTGAGGTTCAAAAGTTGGGGGATGGGACTCGTAAGTTTCAAAAATGATCTTTTTTAAATCACCAGACCAAAAATAAATAAATAAATAAATAAATGAGGGACTTAGATGATTTTTTTAAAGCACCAAACCAAAAATAAATAAATAAATAAATAAATGAAGAGGGATGGAACTTTAAATATAAAGAGAAATATCATTGACAAGACGGCAAAAAAAAACGATAAATATTTATTATAATAATTACCATAATCATATATTAGAATGACAAAACTTTTTACGATTATTTTGAAATCGGATATTATTTTAACGGATAATCTCAAGAAAAATTCTGAACTTTATAATTTTTATTGCGTCACACAATGATTCCTAAACTTTATCATTCACTTTGAATAGTAGATTTTTTTGTAGACTCAGTAGAGTTATAAAAGGACGCAATTTCAGGTTTTGGCGCGCCCCGTTCGACGCACGCATTCCTCTCCAGAATCTCCATCTCCATCTCGCCACCTTCTTCGTCTCATATCCTACGAACCCTAGAGCTCTCCGAATCCTTCCTCGCCCATGGAGTCCCTGCAATCAATACTACGCCGTGGATCCCCAGCCTCCCTCCTTTCCTCCACCGCTGCCTTCCTCCACCTCCTCTTCCTCCTCCGGATCCTCAGCCCTCCGATCACCACCGCAACTTTCTCTTCGCAATCATCTGAAGCTCGAAGCCCTGTCAAAGCCCTATCTTCGAATCACCAGCACCCTCGGAGCGTCCATGGAAACGGTTCCTCGTGTTCTGCGGAGATTCCGCCAGCCGGACTTTGATTCCTCGCGGAAGCCAGATTTACAGACGCCTATCCTCTCTCAGAGCGGAGCTTGGACGCTAATGCTCACAGCGGCACCGACAAGGATTGCTCTGGCGGGGAGGAGGATGCTGCGAGGAGGAGGTGCTGCCGCAGCCGATGGGACCCTCCCTCGTCCGATCGCAACGGCCAGAGTACCGAGGGAAATGACTCGGGAAGCGGCACGAGGAAGGGGAAGTAACGGTCGGCCGACGACGACGAGCTGAAGCCTGCCGTTCAGCTGCCTGACTTCAAGAAAGAATTGACTGGAGGTATTGAATTTGATCCCGAAATTCAGGCCCTGAACGCTAGACTTTTGTAAATGAGGGGAATGCTTCAGTCTGGTCGGCCATTGGATGATAAGCCTGAGGGAGCTCGTTCTCCTTCACCCGAGCCTATTTATGATAGCATGGGAATCAGGATAGACCCGAGAGAGTATGAAGCGCGAGAGCAATTAAACAAGGAAAGGCAGGAAATTATTTCACAGATAATTAAGCGGAATCCTGCATTTAAACCACCTCTGGATTATAGGCCGCCCCAAGTTGCAAAAGAAACTCTATACACCGACGAAAGAGTATCCTGGCTATAATTTCATCGAACTTATTATTGGTCCGAGGCGAAATACTCAGAAGAGAATGCAGCGAGAAACAGGTGCCAAAAGTGTTATTCGTGGTAACGGTTCGGTTAAAGAGGGTAGGTTGCAGCAGAAAAGGGATTTGAAGTCTGACCCGTCTGAAAATGAGGATTTACATGTTATGGTTGAAGCTGAGGCACAGGAAGCTCTTGATGCAGCTGCTGGTATGGTCAAGAAGCTGTTGCAGCCAGTGGATGAGGTACTGAATGAGCACAAGAGACAGCAGCTCAGAGAACTTGCCGCCTTGAATGGGACCATAAAAGATGAGGAGTATTGTCGGCTTGTGGTGAACCTGGTCATCAGCAATATCCACATCCTTCATGCACATCTACATTTAAGTGTGATGTACTCTGTAAGATTGGCAGTGATGGGGGGCACCCTACAATAGATTGTCCCATGAAGGGCACTAGCGGAAAGAAAATGGATGATGAGTATCGGAATTTCTTAGCTGAGTTAGGAGGGACAGTTCCTGAGTCAGCCACCAAGCAAAGCAGCACACTGGCACTTGGTCCTGGCAGTACTGTAAGCAATCCTCCTTGGCTTAAAAACACCAGTTGTAAAGGGAATGGGACTGGATCACATCGAGGTTTAGGGTCAAATGTGTTGAAGCCACCCAAAGAATATGATGATACAAACTTATATATCGGATATTTGCCACCTACCCTTGATGACGATGCATTGATTTATCTTTTCTCACAATTTGGTGAGATCATTATGGCTAAGGTCATCAAGGACCTAACCACTGGATGAGCAAAGGATATGGTTTCGTTAAGTATGCAGATGTCCAAATGGCAAATGCTGCTATTCAAGCCATGAACAGCCATCTTCTTGAGGAGAGAACCATTGCTGTAAGAGTGGCTTGGAGACCCTTTCAGCCTTCTGTACCTCCTGCTCCTCCAGCTTCGACAGTGCCCACTCCTGCTACAAGTCAGCCTACTGGTGCTTATCCATCTCAGCAATTTACTGCAGGTTGTCCCCTTACAGCTACTCCGCCTGCAAGCTGCACAGCTACTCCAGTTCCATGGGGAGCACCTGGAGTCCAATCTGAAAGCATTAGCTCCGCACCATCTGCCCCCACTAGTGTCGATGGAAGCACTATTCCTGCCATGTCGGCACCTGTTCAACCTCTTCCAGCATCTTCCTTAGGCTGTGCTCCATACTACAGTGTGGTTCCCCTAACGGCTCCAGCACCCACTTCAACCACAGACCGTTCTCAGAGCATGGGAAATGTTTCATGGGCTGTAAATCCTCCTATGCTCCTCTTATCCAACATGCTTTTAACCTTGGGCATTGAAATTGGTCTTTTGCAGCATATTAATATTCATCCCTTGTTTCTTAAAAGACATTGGAGCTCTTCTGGCTTTCATTAGTTCTGGAAGGGTTAGTCGTTAGAGTAAATGATGCTCCATTGCTTAGGAGTGAATGCTGTGCTGATACAGAATAGTAGGCAAATGGAGATACCATCCTGTCTGTTTGAACTAAATTGACAGAACAGCAAGATGGCAATTTTATCCCCTAGTTTTGAAAGTTATATTCCCTGGGTGGTTAGTGTATGAAAACTGTTAAAATTGCTCTCTTTTGGGTAGTAAGTGGTTGGCAACAAATTTTTCTTTCTTGGAAAGTCGTGCTTAAGGCATTTCATAGGTGGGTGGACCATAGGAGTTCTATTCTTATCTGTGTGGGTTGAATTTCCCTATATTGTTTCGTCATCTGGTGATCTGTGAAAGTAGTCAATAACGTAATGCATGTTTTGGATACCCTTTCTTATGCTGGGCAGTGATTAATTTCGGTGAAAGAATACTGAGTTTGTTGGACTTGAACTTAGAGGCTGTCATTGCTTGTGGGTGTCCTTTCCCTCCAATTTCTCTTACAGTGTCAGAAATCTAACATGGCAGGAATCAGTACCCATGTCATCTCATTTGGATCGTTTTTACCTGTAATTTGGTTTGATTGTGGTGGGACAGTTAGAATATCTTTTTATCGGGTAGATAACACAGGGAAGCACCGGCAGTTGATCTCTCGTCAAGCAAAATGTGCCAGAAACCTATCTGCAGTAAGTAGGTTCTCTATCTTTTTCAAATTGGGAAATAAACGCCCTGCGGTATATTGAGGATTCAGTGTCTCATGCTCTTGGTTTTGTTTGAATGGGGGCCATTCATTGTGGGCTTCCTTATCTGATGCCTACTCAAATTCTGATGCTGGCACCGTAGTATCCTTATTTGCATAACTTGTGTGTCTCTAATCTAAATCCATGTCAGCACCTTTTTAGAGTGGAGTATCTTTAGAGGTGTAATCTTTGCTTAGGTTCCTTGCGTTGGATTATGACAATATTGCCTTATGGATATTGTCTAGGGTATGTTCTGGTCACACATATAGCCTGCCTGGTTTTTTGGTATACCTTTATGTTATATTATCCTGATATTCATTTCACTTGGACTACACTTGCGGTAATTTTTAGTTGTAGACTCTCGAGTTTGATGGCTTTGGACAGCACAGTGATTGGACCATCATTAGTTGTTTATTTGAGGTGCAAACTGAGTGATGTGGCTGCCAAAATGAGTTACAACTACAGTCCATCTCGCCAACAGTGGTTATTCAAATCGAACAACGTTCCAATAAATTCTTTTTGTCGGATTCTTCTGATTAGGTTAATAATACAATGATGTGCAATAGCAATGGGGAGATCTGCTACCTGATCATTCATTATGCTTGGTTGAAGGTCTTCATGACATTATCATCCTAACCTTGTACATTAGTTGGTCAGGGTTATGATGATGATAAGAGATCCACAAGTCTGTCTATGCTCATATTGATAGATCTTCGCCAAAGGAGTAACTAGGTGCTCTGGCTATGTAGATGGTGTTCCCTTTTATTGTTACATACAACCGTATTTCTTTCTCTTTGATGGAGCCAAAGGTTTATCCACTTCGTGATTATTATGTTTACTTTAGATAAATCAACGGGTGCTCCTAGGCTTGATGTGTTAATCATCTGGTGCGGTATTTTCCTTGAAGAAAAAACCAATACCTCTTCCGGCATCTTTCTTAGTTCCACCTCTAAACTTCCTCCAATTGTTTTTCACTGCGTGGATAGCATCGATAAGGGGAAGCCAGGTCTCCTTGCCTTTCTCAGTGTTATGGCAGTTTAGCAATCGGGAAGAGATCATATGCCTTATGCAGTGCACTTGGCCTCTAACTATGGCAATTTGGTGACAGGTTGCTGTGGTCGATAATATGGAAAATGGAAAGATTATGCGAATGTGTGCATGTGCTGCTCTTGCGCAATCACTCTCTAGCTGTTTCTTCAGGGTAGAGATTGGTTTTAAATGTTCTTAGTGAAATCCTCCGTTTCGTGCATGAAATCGTTGTTTGCTCCGGTGGCATGGGCTCGACAGTTTTCAAATTGGGCCAATAGCCACCATCCGTCAGTCTGAGGCGCCACTACAATAGCAAGCTTTTTCAACTTCATGGGTTAACTCTCTCTTCCCATTCATTAATACCCTTCAGTGTGCCTTGGAGCTAAACTGGTGAATCGATTGTTTGGCACCCGGCTTTTCAAGCTCTGGTCACTGCTAACGAATGTCTACTTGACCTAGTAATTGGTGAGTTGCAGTCTACCTTTAAATTATAAATTTGCACTCATGGAAAGCCATCGAATTTACTAATCTCTTCTGTAAGTCACCAACATTTCTTTGGATGGCATAGTAGGCCCGTAAATTCACGGTAAAGTAACGTATAAATGATGGCAATGACTGATCAGGTGATGTCTCTAATGGATTTATCATTGGTTTCGCTAATCACGGAGTCCGAGAACGATTCTTCCATAAAATAACCGACCGTACAAAACGGAAAATGATTATGAATAGATAAACGACTAGCTAATCAACCAAATGACGGAAGTTCGAACCATAAACCTAATTTTTTATCTCTGTACCCATAACGTTCTCCTCTAATTATCATTCTTTGAATCCTTTCTCACTTCATAACCAAACGGATGAAGCTGTTACTTAATTTTTCATACCAGGGTAATCAAGAAGAGAGATATTTCACGTGGAAGTTTTATTATACACTACATTTAACCAATTCAATATTTTTTTGCCTGTTATTTGTCCAATGAGTCGGTCTTGCCAAAAAGACAGAGAAACAAAAGGGGGCAATGAGTCATATTTTAACCTCGTTAACATTGGGAGACGAACGTACAAAAGTCACCAAGCATCATTATTTATCTGACAGATGAAACAACAGTCGTTCTGATAGTTTTTGCTTACCATAAAGAAACTAAAATCGTGCAGTTATCAATAATTACAGCTAAATGCTGAGAAGACAGAGTAATCGCTGCGTTAATTTACAGAAGTCATGTCGACAAATGATGGTCAGGTCAAACCTTGTGAGCTCGAGCCACAGCCACAACCAGAAGGACCACGACGGATAGCAGAAACGACATTCTTAACTTTTCCTGAAAGGGGTCAGTAGGTCCTGATAAGGCAGCCTCCTCGTTTGGAGGCATCTGGAACAACTCACCGACGAGCTTTTTGATCTTCTCAATCAGTTCCGTGACTTTTCCTACGGTGTTGTCAAACATCCATCTCACCACATTGACCACTTCATTGGAATCCATAGAGCTACCATCCGAGCTTACATCTGGAATACTACTAATTTCCGCTGCATGCAACCATGAAATCTAGAGTGAGGAGGCTAAAAATCTGTACTTATCACCAAGCAAGTCACTCAAGTTCAGCACAAGATTGATAGGTATGAAGAACACATTTGACATACTGTGATAATGGCTGAGATCAAACACAACCAAAAAATCAAATTCAATTTCAACTCTAACACCAAAACTCAATGAGAAATCCAAACCCCCGGATCCATATGTTTTACGTCTCAAACAAGTAACAACAATTTGACAAAATGATGACAGGGGAATAAGTTCAACAGAAATTGTAGATGTGCCCACACTGCACCCTTGTCAGAATCAACCATGACTATGATTTAGATCATCAGCTGACAAAACTACCCCAAAAATATTATGAACCAAAAAAAAATGCTTCGCTTCTTCATTGGTAAACAACCTGAAACTTTCCTCAGATGATGCATTCCATTGCATGAGAGAAAAGATTCAGCTTAATAAAGAGAACCGCAAATGTACCAAGCAAAATGAGAAAATAAAATGCAAAGACCTAACAGATTCTGCATAAAGGATATCCACCTGCTTGGCATGATTCTCTGAGCTCCTTGACTGCCTCATTATTTAAAACAGCATCCCAGACAGCTTTATCTGATGACAGTGAAATAACCATCCTCTGCCAAAAAGGATCGGAAAAATATTAGCTACTGCATGAACATGTATTGGGCGGAATGCTGATATCTCTCTCTTTCTTTGGCAAAGCCAGAGCACTCTTTGACACAATTTCAAAAGCATGTTAAATGTCATTACAGGCAAGAAATGGAAACATCAAGATCTAACTAAACCAGAATATGCTGTTTGCCAAATGTCCTCCTAGAACAGAAAAGAAATGAGAAGGGCTAGCGAGGGGGGATAGTATCATCACAAATTAACAATCACCATTATTCGACAACAGCACCATATATCATCTTTTGCAATCACATATTTATCATACTTCTCGACAGATAAATCCAGTAAACAGATACGCGGACCCTTTGCATATAACTAAGAAAAATAACCTACCTGAACAGATGGGTCCCTCTGCAGCAAGTGGAAAGCATCATATACTTGTTCATAAGGTTGCAATGCTCTAGAGTTAGAAAGATGAACAGCAGGCTCTATCCAATCCATCTCCGATCCATAAGAAGAAACTCGAGGCAGCGAATTAGAGGTGTTTTTCACCTGATCTACATCGTTGTCCACATATGGACTGAATCTGTCCCGGACATACTGAGAGTACGGCCCAGAGTCAAATACCCTGTAGAGCAGATAATTCAGCAGCGGCTTTTATAAGTTACGGTACACAACCAAATGGTCAGAGAGGTGAAGAAGAGCATGTTGGGATTTCAACTTGCACAAAATCTATGCAGATATGTTAAGAGGAAGGAGGGCCTGCCGATATGTCCACCTCTGTTGAAGGACAAGGAGGTTTAAATTCTAATATATGACATCAGGAACTCGCAAAGGCATATATAAGATCCCTGCATCATTATTGGAATATGCCGTGCGGACTATAAAATTAAAGTACATAGAGCTGCTCAAAAATTCCAGCTCAAGAAAATTCTGCTTTGTCCATAGTTTCTGCTCAATTGAACCATCTAATGCCAACACATGTATAAGGTCTGCTCCTTTCTTATTATCCAGGGGTAGAGAAACTATTGAGTAATTAAAGAGTACTGCATCGTTAGTTACGTGGTCCATCCACCCATTCCTCGCGAATTTCTTATTAATTCAAGTATACCTGCCACCAGCTGATCAAATATGATGGGCTTACATATAACAAAGGAAACTCAAACCAAAAAGAAAAGGAACGAGCAGCTAAGAAGCAGGACCATCGATAGGAGTTGAAAGTAACTTGATTAGTCCATTCAACCGCACTCAAAATTGACAAATATCAAACCAGTTGCTTCCAATAGAGCCCAGCAGTTCAAATATTATCAAGGAAACTGTTTCCTCTATTTTGCATCTACGTGCATGTTAACCATCAGTTTCAGCATGATAACTTCGGGCGTAAACTTAAAATATCGTCAAATCATACCCATTAATGATTACTTATTGGACAGAAAACATTTGCTTCTTGGGTAGCACAAGCCACGTGTAATACCTTGGCAACTTCACTGCAATCACTAGTGTGTTGGCCACAGATAAACCTCGACCACAAGAAACAATGAAACCCCACGTTAGCCCCCTTTTGTGGGCCATCTCCATACCATCCCCAATACATCAAAGTCGTACTTTAACAAATGAAAGCAGGCCCTCCAATCCATTTGAAAGAGACGCGCAAACAATCCCAAATGCACACTCAAAATGCGTCACCTCCTCAGCCTTTCCAATTTCCCAAGAAAGGATTAAAAAACACAAATAATTCCAGAAACCCAGAAGTAAACACCTCGCAAGAACTTCAATGGAAAGCAGAAAAAGAGGATAGAGAAACACATACTGTTGAATAGCAGAAACAGCACCGTGAACCTCGTCGGTGGAAGGAACAGACCCAAGAACGAGATCATCGAAGTGGAGGCTCCTCCTCAGGTCTTCATTCCCATCGGCGAACACCCACTCGTCCTCATCGACCTCGGACGAAGGGGGAAAGGGTAGCCACGTGGACACGCCAGAAGAAGCGGCGGATACCGGGACGGTGTTACATGGAGAGAAGGGCGAAGTAGCCGAGTTGAGAGAGAGCAGGTGGCTGGAGCTGAGCTTGTGGCCAGACCCAGAGGCACTTCTAGGAGAAGTAGGAGAGGAATTAGAGGAAGCAGCGAAGGATTCTTGAAACCCGCCACCGCCGACTCCGCTCCCGCCGCCGCCGGCGACGGCAGCTCGGATGACGGACCGACCGAGGGTCCTGAACATGCTGTTGCTTCCTCCTTCCATGCCACCAAACGAGCCTCTCCTCATGCTCTCCGCCGGCGATGCGCTGCCGAACAATCCTCCCCGGAGATTGAAGAAATGGGTCGGGCGAGGCGAGGCGAGAGGAGGGCAAAGTTTATGGCTTTTTGCGTGGGGCGAATGTCGGCGTCTTCGGCTCCGGAACCCAGTCTTGTACTCTTTCGCCTCGCTCGGACAAGTGACGAGGCTGGAGATGTGCTTGGCTTGAGGATAGGAATCAAACGTTTTTTTAATCATTTGTATTCCCCCAATCTTCCAATGATAGAGGGGGGAACTTTGCAATTTGGCCCCTCTATGTTTCTCTTATTGTGATAGGTCCCTGCAATGGTTGGGTTAAGCATGGTCCTAGACCCAAAAATGAAAAAGAAATCCAATCCGTTAGGAGATTCTAAATCTGTCCATTTATTCCCCGTATGAATCAGATTTCTTTAAACTATGAATAATCCAAGATTGAAAAAGAAAAAGGAAAATTTGGAGATTCTATATCTGTCCATTTATTCCCTATATGAATCGGGTTTCTTTGCACTAAACATGATCCAAGACTGCAAAAAAAAAAAGGAAAATTTGGAGATTCTAAATATGTCCATTTATTCCCCATATGAATCAAATTTCTTTAAACTCTACATAATCCAAGATTGAAAAAGAAAAAGGAAAATTTGGAGATTCTATATATGTCCATTTATTCCCTATATGAATTAGGTTTCTTTGCATTAAACATGATCCAAGACCAAAAAAAAAGAGAGGAAAATTTGGAGATTCCATGAATGACATCTCATTGATTGTGCATATCCTTAATTGATTGTAACTAATACCATACGATATCGATTTATTAAATAATCGTGATATAAAAAATACATAAGTCTTTCTTTCGTATACTCTTATCTCAATTTTGGAGTGTTTCAATGAGTACAAGTTAGCCTAAAATGTTGTAGTTTCCCTAGATGAGATAGGGCAGCTATTAGTGCACCAATTGAATGCATTGGCTTTCTAGAAAGATAGAATTTCAAAGCGACTAGAACTTGCAATCCAAAATGATGGCAACACTTATTAAGCATGGTCCTAGACCCAAAAAGAAAAAAGAAATCTAATCCGATAGGAGATTCTAAATATGTCCATTTATTCCCCATATGAATTGGATTTCTTTAAATTAAGCATAATCCAAGACCGAAAAAGAAAAAGGAAAATTTGGAGATTATATATTTGTCCATTTATTCCCTATATGAATCAAGTTTCTTTGCACTAAACATAATCGAAGACCGCAAAAAAAAAAAAAAAAAAAAAGAGGAAAATTTGGAGATTCTAAATCTGTCCATTTATTCCCCATATGAATCGGGTTTCTGTATACATCTTGTTTGATTGTGCGTATCCTTAATTGATTGTAACTAATACCATAAGATATTGATTTAAATAGTCATTCCGTGTACTACTTGTCATGACATAAAATTTGCATAAGTCTTTCTTTCGTATACTCTTATCTCAATTACGGAGTCTTTCAATGCATGGTAACTCGAGGAAGTCGTAGCCTAAAATGTTGTAGTTTTCCTCCATGAGATAGGGCATCTATTAGTGCACCAATTGAATGGTGGCAACACTAATTAACCAAACTTGACTAATCTTTTGGGCCGCTTTGGTAATAATCTGGGATGGATGAGGCAAAATGCATCTTTTTTTGGGTATTTGGTGATGCCCTAAATTCTATGAGATACCGAATATGTTTAGGGCTTTAGGATGGAGAATGTCTCGCCACATTTCCATTTGCCATCAAAGGAAATAAAAAAAAAAAAAAAAACAAAGAAATATACAAACGTACATATAGATAATTGGTTCCCTCTACACATAAGAGTGACTTCTCGGTCCTTCAATTAGCTCAATACAATTGACGAATTTAAAATTGAATAACCAATGATCATTCATTGTATCTGTGCGTGGGGGCACACACTTTAGAAGTTAATATGAACTTATAATGATGATAATGAGATGATTGTATAGTGATGCATGCATTGCTATTCAATTTTATGTAAATCATGATTTTTGAATGCATCAAATGCTATTCAATGCACAAACATAATGAATATAAAAATTATGTCCATCTCGAGTTATTTATCATTTTTTAATAATATCTAGTACCGTGATATTAAAAAATTATAAATTGTTTCTAATTGCCTTCTTATGTAGAAGTTGATAGAATCGACAAATCTCCATGTCATATCGTTAGCGATTGGCATTCATCTTCCAAATTGTTAAGCCCAAAAAAGCACCTTATATCCATGACACGATGGGAATAGGAATGTCTAAGTGACAACAAATGCAAATACAAAGAATAGGAAGGGATGCGAAAACAACATGTTCTATTCCTAGATTATTTGTTTCCCATAAGCAAGAAAATTGCGTCCTATTATAATAATTTTGGGGGGCAGAACTAGCGTGTGAAAATACAAGCTAAGCGACGAAAGAGCGTTGTGACATGAATTTGACAACCTACGAAATGCGACTTAAAAATCAGGTAAATCGCGATCAAATTTCACGTCTTTATCCTCAATGGACACGAAGAATCGTTACATCCGGGTCAAGCAAAAGAGCGATTGATTGATTGAGATTCGCTTCGGTTGTTCCGCCGAATTCCCGATGTCGTCTTCCTAATTATGTGTCATCGTTGTCTTTCCTTAACCCATCGTATCAGATCAAATGAAGAGACAATGGGACGTTAGTTGGTCGATGACGGGACGGACAGTGCTTCGATCGAGATCCTGTCCGGTCCTGATCTAATCCCCGATTACGTTCCCACGCGTCGAATCACACGCTAGCTTACGCCGAGTCAAAGCGGGCTAGTGATTTGACGGCACGACGGATGTTTTTGTACGCGGGGTAGAACGATTGGTCTACTTTAACTTAAAAAGAAAAGTGGACCATTTGGGTTTAATTCTTACTCCACATGCTTGAGTACGGGACCACCGGAACAATTCTAATCTCGACATAGATGACCTGGAATCGAGGAAGTGAATTTAATTACGTGCGCGAAAATTAACCCATCAAACCGCCCAGATTGTTAATTAAAAATAAATATAAAAAAGCGGTGCATTGCATTCTGCATCAAAATGTGTAAACAGTCAAGTGCACTTACATTCACGTGCATTAAATTACTAAAAATCGCGTAAGTAAAAAAAAAACTAAAACGCATCTAATAAATTGACCAAAAACTAATTTTTTCGATCATTAAAATCCCAAATGAATATATTTATGACAAATTTATTATAAAATATTTTTTATCACAAAAACCATAAATTTGTATAGTTGTGATAATTTACATTGCATTATTTTTTTGTTAAATTGGATTGATATCATGAATTAATATATTTATAACAAATAGAAGATAAAATTATAAACTAATACACTCGTCTTGGGGTGATCGGTTCCCGATTCCCAAAAATTAAAATCGAGTACTAGACCAATTGATTCTAGGACCATCAACCGCTCATTTGTTTTTTCTCACAATTTTGTTCCCATTACTTTTTTTCCCACAATTTTCCCTATTGCTTTTTTTTTCCATCACTTGAAAAAAATTGAGATAGTGTTTAATTCGCGTTTTATTAATTTGTTTGAAGAAATAATAAAATAAAAAATATATTTAGTCGGTTCAGTCTAGTTCTCCCTTAGAACTGGACCATCCGGACACCGATTCCACTTTTGGGAACTAGGGATGGGACCAAACTTGTTGGTCCAATTTAGTCTAAGTGATTTTTGGTTTGAGCGATTTAATTCGTACATCCCTACACTCACCAATTATTATGCATCGTCAAACTCAATAAATTTAATGGAAATGAATGAAAATTAAATTTATCATTGGTGTACTAGTTTGAGATTTTTTATGGTTAAAAAATCAGTTTAAGATAAATTTATCATAAATATATCAATTTACAGTTTTTCATGATATTAGCCTTAAATTGATAATCATTTCTTCCATGTCATGGTACCTCAAGGATCTATCTTCTTACATGCATCAATCGAGTTAAAAGATTGGGACAATTTTATTTGCAAGATAAGTCATGGCCACGTTAATTAGGATCAGCAGAACTCGTGTATCGCTGTTGATCCCAGCGGGTAGGTATGGACCGCATTTCGTTCACGCGGGCTTCTATCCTCTCAACCCAAAATCGGATGGATCATCCGACGACATGGGAAAGCCCAAGGATCAGTCCGGGTCCCTTTCTCACCGGGCCTTGTTGCGACACGGGCTGACAGGATGGTCGAGCCCATAACGCGGGGGGGCAATTCAGTCATTCCGCCTCCTTCTTGTCTGGCTAAAACCCTAACCAGAGATTCCCCATCGCTCTTGCGTCGAGTGCCGACCTCCTCTCTAGCTGGGCAGGTAAACCCGAAGAAGAAGAAGACGAAGACGAGCTGCGATGGGTACGTATTCCTCTCTTTCTCTCTCTAAAGATCTTCAGATGTGTCGACCTTGTTTAGCTGAACGATCGGATGTTCTGAAATGACGTGTTCAATGCTTTCATAGAAGCGTAGTTGATGCACATGGCCGCGAAGAATTCAAGATGCTTCCTTTGATTTTTCTTATATTTGTACCCATTATCATGGGCTCGGTATGAGATTGCGCGGACTGTTGGGTGTTGTAGATGATGAGGTTTTCACGACGCCTTTTGGAACAGTATATCTGATGACAGAGTTAACGCGGCTGGCTAGTTGGGTTTGCATTGACATATCTAGGCGCAATTTCGTAACTTGTTGAGGTATTCTGAGGGTCAAAGAAATTCTGGAATAGGAGAAGAAAGATGGAAATTGCACCAAACCACCTGTTGTGTTCTTCTCGAGTATTGTTGGTTTGCTGGAGCTTCCTTGAGCAGAATACTGCATTTGACGGCATTAGTAGAACTGATTAAAGTTATGAATTTTTCTTTGAACTTAAGCATTCATAAAGGAAAATAATGTCCATCTGTTGGGAAGTAGTTTTCTATGTTGTATTTCTCGTTGGGTTATTTATTTTTTCGATAACTTCTGTTTATACTTAGGTGTCAGTCTACACTAAATCCTAGGCTCCTATTTAATTTAAGAGCTATGTTATGCCGTAGAAACATGATTTTGTAGCATTTGCTGTCACCAGCTTACACTATTGTTTCTGTTCCGATTGCGGCATTCTAACTTATGGAGTTTGAATGTTAGGGGCTTATAAGTACGTGTCAGAGCTATGGAGGAAGAAGCAATCAGATGTCATGAGGTTTCTGCAGAGGGTGAGGTGTTGGGAGTACCGCCAGCACCCTTCCATTGTGCGTGTCACTCACCCCACTCGCCCTGATAAGGCCCGGCGCCTGGGCTACAAGGCCAAACAGGTTTTTCATTTTGCCTATGGATATTGTTCTTCTAATTATGCTTGGTAGTTTTCCTATCTAGTGTTGCCTCTTATGCCATGCCCACGGGAGGTGCTTCTAGAAATTATAATTGCTTGGTTCAAATGAATCCCAATCACGTTGTGATTCAAATGGTAGCGCGATCCTTTGTGATTCTTGCTCATGGTTGAGCCCGCTTCTCCCCTGCTCCATCTTTCTCATGTCTGTTCTAGTGCCTGTGCCCCGGAATATATGCTGAAATAGGGAATAAAAAGAATGGACTGGTTTACTCTTTCTGCTGCTTTAGAGATCATCAAACTGCTTTTCCAGGGCTATGTGGTCTATCGAGTACGCGTAAGGCGTGGTGGGAGAAAAAGGCCAGTTCCTAAAGGTATTGTGTATGGTAAACCCACAAACCAAGGTGTCACACAGCTGAAATTCCAGCGCAGCAAGCGTTCCGTTGCAGAGGAGCGGGCTGGGAGGAAATTGGGTGGTCTCAAGGTCCTCAATTCCTACTGGATTAATGAGGTGGGAACTCATTATGAAGCTTTTGTTCAATGATGTTTACTCCTTTCATATTGATTTTTGCCTGGGAAAATAATAAGTGATTATTCTGACTCTTTACTTTACATTGCATCTTCTGAGGCTAGTAGATTCTGAGTCCCATTCTTATTGGTTTACTTTATGCAGGATTCTACTTACAAATATTTTGAGGTTGTCTTGGTTGATGCTGCACACAACACTATTCGGAAGGATCCAAGAATCAATTGGATTTGCAACCCTGTGCACAAGCACAGGGAGCTTCGTGGACTCACTTCTGCTGGAAAGAAGTACAGAGGCCTTCGTGGAAAGGGGCACTCGCATCACAAGGCACGACCTTCCAGAAGGGCCACTTGGAAGAGGAACAACTCCCTCTCTCTGCGTCGTTACCGTTGATCTTCATGACCATGTTTGTGGTGTCTTACTCTTATTTACTTTTATCCTTGGTTTTGAGCTGTATGGTTCTATACTGTGCTAGACACCAGAGGAGTTTGATTGACACTCAGACAATTAGAGTTTTTGCTTGTAAGCTCTATCTTCAAAGTCAATGGCTTCAAGTCCTTTAGCTGGTTAAATTTGTGGTGAAAGGTTGCGTGTTTTATTGCTTTTTTCTTTTTTTTCTCCGAGGTTTTGTCTATCACCCTGTGGTTTGGTTCTGAAATCTGTCATGGCCAATGTAATTCAAGTGAGTATGAGTTGGAATCTTTTCTCTTTCCCTTTGAATATAAATCATCGTGGAAATCTTAGTGAACACAAAATTCCCAGAAAAATCAAAACAGAGAATTTCAACCAAAAGCTTGATTTTTGCTCTGGTTTTGCTATGGGTTAATGACATTTAAATCTTCAAGGCTTTGTTTAGGACTAAACTTGAGAATGTTATGTGAAAATGACTATGCAGGTACTGGGCACTATTTTCATTTTGATCTCTTTAGCCCAAACATCAGAATGTAATAAGTTGATGAAAATAGTGGATGGTTGGTTAAGCAATCAGAGATAGCGACCGTCTAATCTCTTGTGCACATTTTCGAGGCATCTATGAAGTGTTCTTGAATCTAGTTTAGAGCTCCTAATTTGATGTTTGTTCGGGACGGAAAGACGGAAGCTCTAGCTAGGATTTGAACTTGTGCTCTTCAATTTTCCCTCAAGATAGAAAGATATGAAACGTCTATACTTGCAACAACTGGCCTGAATCTTTTCCAAACATTGACAAAACTAAAGTTAAAAATCGAAAAATCAAACCGAGAAATGAGGGAATAACAACCCCGTTAGGAGGAGATGAGGGAAGGGAAGGCAGGGGCAGGGCCACAAGGACAAAGAATGATGATGACACCGAGTAACGCGTGTGATCGGTTGTCCTCCATTAACGTCGCCGTAGAAAACAAATTTCAAACAGTGGAAGCAGGTAATTATGAGTTTTGAAAGCTTCTGGTGGAAAAAGTAGAGAAAAAGGGAAGCTGAAACTCATGATTTAGAGGAGACTAGAGGTTTTGTGCTCCTCTCTTAGCCAGAACGAAAATAAGATCAAAAGTGACTCCCCACTTTCAAGGGCAAAATGATGAAATCTTGAGTTTTGCTTAGAAGGTGAGATTCCTAAATCCTTGAGTGGGATTTCATGTGGTGTGTCTTTTTCTTTTACAATACGGAATTGCATGCGCTTCTCATATAGATGCCATACCAGCTCTTGTAAAAATCTGTGTAGGCATTTGTCTTGACAACTATATCGTAAGATGCATGAGATAGTCATTTTGTTCTACAACAGGAGATCCGAAAATAAGCACATGCCATCTACATAATTATTGTGCAAATCTCATATCTATGTCGTGTGTTTCGCAAGGAAAAAGGAGAAAAATCAAAGTCGTGCCAAGCCCCAAATAAAGTGAGACGGCTTGAGATAAGCTACAGAAGAACGGCCGGTGAGACGAAACATCGAGTCCTGAATCAGCCCTTTGATGCTTAAACTAGTGAGTGATGTTGAGGAAAGAGAAAAGAAAGCGGGCATGAATTGGGTTTTGTGTATGCATGTTCTTTTCAAGAATATAACTCAGAGGCTGTGAAACCCAAAATTTTTCTAGGTACAAGAATTGTTTCTTCCATCGGCTTCTGAAACCTAGATGAGCTTCATACGGAACCACCATAAAAGCAAGCGGAGCAGGTTCCATAAAATAACAAAATTTCGTTCCTTTTACTTTCCTTTGGAAGGCCTTAAATCGTTGGTCACATATTGTAATTTTCTCAGTCTTTTCAGAACAAACTGGAGTGCTACTCTACGCTCTGTTATAACTTCATATTAAAGCATCTTTTACTGATGACTCACTTAAATGATAGCTCATGACTGGTAATGATAATACATGGGGCCTTTTATCAAATCAAAACGTTCACCTCCCTTGACTTTCCTTTAAACCAAGGGGACGAAATCAATTCACCCTAACGAACGTCTCGAATTTAATATGGTATTAGCTAGCTTGTTCTTTCACATGGGTTTCTTATTTGTCTGCTTTCGTTTTCCCCCGCTTTAACCCGATAAAGCAAAGATCGTTTACCTCTGGCCATTGTTAAAATTGCAGTTTCTCAGGATCTATGAAGAGCAAAGATAGAATTACTCCCACGGGGGGGTGTTATATTCCCTCTTTGGTTGGTCCACCAATTTGAGACTCGTGATGCAACATGATTCCAAATTGCGTGTTGACATCGAAGGTGGAAAGCGAGAGCTGAATCATTTGTTAACTAGGAATTAAGGCGACAGATTGCTTGAATTTAGAGGGTCTTAAAGTTGATATCACTATTTTTGTTGACTTGAAATGGTGGTCTCACGTGCTTTGCTTGACATAACTTCAAATCTTCATCATTCTACTTTTATCCCAGTCTTATATCTCTCTCTCTCTCTCTTTCCCACTAACATGCATGGGATGATTCAATGTCCACAGACGTAGTGCGACCTTCAATTGACTATGAATATCTTCACCCGTTGAGTCATTTCCGCCAGATTCACTTTATCTGTGCTAAGAGCTTTAAATTATCATTAAAACCTGGATTGATCTAGCAATTCACAGTCGACCTGCTCTACAAAGACTAGGCCAAGCGATATATCAAGTGTCGGTACTAAGATGTGTGAACTTTTCGCCAGAATGCACAGCCAGTAACCAAGTAATCTCGTGATTAGCTTTGTTTAGCATGGACCGTTTTATAATGGTTGCTTATTATCTGTCGCTATCTGGGGTTTTACCACTACAGAGACATATAGTGATGTGGGTACATTTCGGACAAAGATGCAACAAGTCATATAAAAAGGGAAAGTGAGGTGTTGAGGAACTATCAATAAAGAAAAAGATCCCACTAACAATGACCTTGATCTGGACACTTCAGTTCGTTTGCATAGAACAGAAATCGAATTCCACGCTGCAATATCATTCTATATTTCATGTGCTTTCTCTTTCAGCAGCTGCTATGTTGCGAGAAAATCGAGTAGAAGATTCTAAGCAAAAATTTCAATTATTTCATCAAAAAAATGTTTGTTTTTTTCTTTCCCGCTCCCCACATTTTTCCTATGAATGATTGCCTTTCCCTCGTTAAAAGACTCCTTTTTTCTCGAAGGGAATATTCCCATAATAGCTCCCAACCTCTCAGTTCTTTCACCAGTTTCCATGAATGTCATCACTCATCAGATTTACTCAAATAGATCATCAGGTCAAAAATAGTTCCTCGAGAGAGTGAGCTCTACTGACCTTGGGATGAGATCTTTCTCATCCTTTACAGCATAGATTAATAACTCCAATGGAACTTATACGCGCACTTGCCTTTTGCCTTCTCCTAAATCAAAATGACCCCAAAACATGTGATGCAGGCATGACAATCTTACACCTTATAGCTAGACAGGCTGACCCAATGGGCGCCAACCCGAAGGGTCACCATGCTCTCTGTGGGAACTTCAGTGAAGAATCTACTTATCATTGAATCCCTCATGTCCTGTCACATGATAAACCCTAGTATGTTATCGACTAAGTGAGATCCGTATAAATGATAAGGCATGCGTTGGCTCTCAAAAGGATAACTCCTATACTTGGATGCATTGCTTAGTATGTTCAGAAAGTATATTTGAGCACAGCAATACTAAACTTGAGTTCCGGATTTGTAAGAGTTGAAGCATGATGATTGCATACTCGATTATACAGACGTATGCGCGTTCAATATCGAAATGGTCCAAAGATCGAGTGACTAAACAGCTAGCTATTCGAGTTTTCAGATTTCATTCCACGGCAAAGGAGGGAATCCATCAGGGAAGATTTTTCCTTGAGAAAAGAAGAAAAGAGGGGAAGCAAAACTATGAATACCTAAAACGTTTCATGTCTTCTTTCTTTCTTTTTTCTTTTTGGTGGTCGCTCAAGTTACCAAAGCAAGGTAAAGCCTTGGGGCAATGAGAGGGGATTCGCAGGCTTTACGCAGGGCAAATGGAAAGGGACAAAACCGTCTTCTCAAAAAGCGAAATGAACGTCATTGGCGCAAATTCGGGACATAAAAATCAAAGTGGCTCCGAGGCAGGCAGGCACGCCTACGACCAACCACCATCGAAATGCTTTAAATTGCTGTTTTTTGTGTCTTTGTGCGTTCCTTTTTGAGTGTAGTAGGGTCATGCCCGTCACGCGAGGCACCAAGCTAGAAGCACTCTCATCATTCTCCCTTCTCTGATCTTTTTTTTTTTTTTTGTCATCCATGCCTGATGAAGCATGCTTATGCCATCTGTAGTTCTCCTGTTCTTACACGTGCGGGGATGAATTGAATGATATGCTAAAGTAGGAGCAAGGTTTGCTCTTGGTGCATGAAGGGTATTGAGGAGACCAAGGTTGATCACTGGTCCAGCCTCCACCTTATTGTCACTATAAAAAACTATTTTCTCGATGAATTAGATTCATATCAAAATAATTAAATCGTGTGGGTATTAAATGAATAACACGTGATCTGATGTATCAGTTTGTTGGGTTCAAATAAACACGATACATCTGATAATGAGATCATCCCTCAATAACAGTTAGTAGATTAATCATATAATTCAACCAAAATTTACATTAGACTTCGCATAAAAATATGATAAAGCACACGTACTCCACTAGCTTGGAGTGAAGTCACGGTCAATCTTCATCCTCGGCATCCGTCATAAATTCGTGTATGGAAGAAGAAATAATTGGTGCTGTACAACTACGATGAATGCTTGGACGTGGAAATAATAATTTTGATCGGGATGTGAGATTGGACGAGCATGCCTCTTCTATTCCAAAACCATCCTGGCCCACCCACTGGTCTCTTTAACAATTATTCCTTCTGCTCCAAAAGAAAAGCAAGGTTAGAAATTTGGAAGTTCCATTTTTGGCCCCCACAAAGGCTGCAACTGCTCTCCCCCAATTCTCGCTATTGGTGTGCCCTTGTCTTCCGATGACATTAATTGCCCACAAAAAACCATTGGAGGAACTTCTTTGAAACGAAGTAGAGACAAAAATAGATGCAAGGGCTGACAATGGTATCCCAGTGAGGTCTGCAACTTTCCTTCTTCTTCTCCAGTGTTTCTTCTGTTGGTACATCAAAAAATGAAGCATGAATCTGCGCTACACTGGAAGTACCACCATTCATGTAGAATTTAATTTACCATTTTCTGGTGCTGGGCACTGGCCTGTTCTGCGATTATGGGCATGATTGCTCATATAAGTGGGGAATAGCGGGTAGATACAACCGTATGTGATGAGAGCAACGAAGTCTGCCAAAGTGGTCGTATTTGAAGCTTTGATGCTATACCCTTTTATCGTAAGATGTCTTCCGGGAACATCTAATGATACAAAGTACGTGCCATCATGGCCTAGCTTTATTGAAGTCAAACTTGCGGGAAAGAAACAAGATCTTGGAATATCCTTGGCTTTATGGACACCAACTACCCCATCCCCAGACCCGGTTGCCCACCCTTGCCTGGCCTAGGATTCACTCCTATTCTTTCCTCCGGCAAAATTCATTACTCGAAAGAAACTACTGGGGAAGCAGCACTACATAGCGCTACACAGCATGGGGATCAAAATGATTGTACATTGGGTCAGATGAGTTCATCCAGTCACGCATATGATCATTTCTCAATCTTAACCTAATAATCAATGCATTATGATGCGTAGGCGTAACAAAGGGTTTTCCCAGGCGTCCGAAGTAGCTTGAGAAATCGTGGCTTTTACTCAATAAATTAGTTGCATGACCAGTATTCACGTAAATGTGAAATATACGGAGCCAAAATGCTGATTGATGCATAAAGATGAGTTTTTTGGTGATGATCGCACAATTGTAATCATGACTCATGATTCAGGTCTTCAAAGAATTTTGAATTCCTTGGTTCCGCATGCCTACTAATGCCAGATTTGTCAAGTATAATAATGTATTGCCGTCTGAGTCCAGACATCAGATGCCCATACTCTATGCCCTTCAGGCGTAAAGCTCTCCAATCACCTCCCTTTACATTCATCACAAATAATGATCATGGGTACGGACATCGATTTCTAACATTGTCCATGCACTTAATGCCAGGAAATGTATTCACCTTATTTTCCGAGCACAGTCCACAAGAGAGAGAGAGAGAGAGAGATGACTTTCTTGGATCCCGTGAGAAAACGAGGCTACTGTAAGTCTGCAATTCATGCTTGATTATTACCGAATTTCGTTTGGCTAAAGTTAAAGGAACAAGGAATGTTGAAAGTGAAGCAAAAGAATTTCCAGAAGTTAAAAGGAGAAAAAAAAAAAAAGGAAAAGCGAAATAAGTGAAGAAGGAATGAAAGGGAAAGAAGAGAGGGAAAGGGAATGAGTTACAAAATAAAGGGACCAAAGCAGAGCAAAGCAAGTAAATGACACGGTAGAATTAAGCATTAGTCGGTAGCAGTTTTCCGACCCTTTCTTCCAACCCACTGAAAGCTATAATCATCATCATCATGAAACACCCTCTGCACCCAGCACTCCCAAAAAGCATTTCACACCATCATCATCAAATTCAAAACCTCCCTTCCCTTAAATTTTCTGCTCTCGGCACCATTCACCTCTCAACCCATCTCTCTCCACTTCCCTAGGAACCATGAAACATTCTTCCCTTCTTTCGTTTCTCTTGTTCTCATTCTTCTTGCTCAGATTATCCGCAGTGTCACCTGCTTCTCTCCCTCTGCCACTCATCTCTCTCCTCTCCCTCAAATCCTCCCTCAGAGATCCTCACTCTACCTTCCATGACTGGGACCCCACGCCAACCTTCTCCAACCCTACTCTCCAGAACCCCGCATGGTGTTCCTGGTCTGGCGTCAAATGCAACCCACAAACATCCCAAATCACTTCTCTCAACCTCTCTCGCCGCAACCTCTCCGGTGCAATTCCGGCGGAAATCCGGTACTTGACGAGCTTACTGCACTTGAATCTGAGTGGGAATGCCTTTGATGGGATTCTCCAGCCAGCCATTTTTTATTTGACTGAGCTCAAGACGCTTGACATCAACCACAACAACTTCAACTCAACATTCCCACTGGGCATATCAAAGCTTAAACTCCTGAGAGTCTTTAATGCCTACAGCAACAGCTTCACTGGTCCCCTCCCTCAAGAATTAGTGAGTCTTCAGTATCTCGAGTACCTGAATTTGGGTGGAAGCTACTTCGAAGGAGAGATTCCCTCCGACTACGGCAACTTTCCGCGACTTAAGTCTCTGTACTTGCATGGGAACGTTTTAGAAGGTCCCATACCGCCCGAATTAGGATCATTGGCACAGCTTGAGCGCTTGGAGATCGGATACAATCAATATTACGGCGGTATCCCGAGTGAACTTGCGCTTTTATCGAATCTCAGGTACTTGGACATCTCAGCTGCCAATCTTTCCGGTTGGCTTCCGCAAGAGCTCGGTAACGTCACAAAGCTGGAGACTTTATTCCTCTTCGGCAACCGGTTGACCGGCCAAATCCCGCGGAGTTTCTCGAGATTGGAAGCGCTTCAAGCTCTCGACTTGTCCGACAATCAACTGTCGGGGACGATACCCGAAGGGCTGGGGTCATTGAAACAGCTCGCCACCTTGGGTTTGATGAAAAACAATCTCAGTGGGGAAGTACCACAAACACTTGGCGTGCTTCCACTGCTGGAGACGCTCCAGCTCTGGAACAACTCCCTCACCGGAATCCTGCCCCAAGGGCTCGGATCAAACGCCAAGCTGACAAAGCTCGACGTGTCGTCGAACTCTTTCACGGGGCCAATCCCGCCAAATCTCTGCCTCGGGAACAAGCTGATAAAGCTCCTCCTTTTCTCGAACCGGCTCGTCGGCGCGATCCCACCGTCGCTGGCCAACTGCACTTCCCTCTACCGGCTCCGAATGCAGGACAACATGCTCAACGGCTCGATCCCGCGCGGCTTCGGGCTCTTGCCTAACCTGACATTCGCAGATTTGAGCAACAACTTCTTCAGCGGCGAAATCCCGGACGATCTCGGAAACGGGGTGGCGCTCCAGTACTTGAACGTGTCGGGGAACTCATTCGGGACCAAATTGCCCGACAACATATGGAAAGCTCCGAACTTGCAGATTTTCTCCGCCAGCTCGTCCAAACTCCTCGGCAAAATCCCAGATTTCATCGGGTGCAAGAGCCTCTACAAGATCGAATTGGCCGACAACTCGCTGAACGGCAGCATCCCGTGGGACATTGGCCACTGCGAGAAGCTTCTGTACCTGAATCTGAGCCGAAACTCGCTCGCGGGCATCATTCCGTGGGAAATATCGACGCTTCCTATGATCACCGACGTCGACCTGTCGCGCAATTTCTTGACCGGCTCGATTCCGTCCAATTTCGATAACTGTACAACCTTGGAGAGTTTCAACGTGTCCTTTAACTCGCTCACCGGCCCTATACCTTCTTCTAGCACTATATTCAGGAATTTGCACCCTTCTTCGTTCATTGGCAATGACGGTCTCTGCGGGGGCGTGTTGGCAAAGCCGTGCGGCGGCGGCCGCGGCGCCGACGCGTCCGGCGTGGATGACTCTGAGGCGGGTCAGCAACAGCCGAGGCGGACGGCGGGCGCCATAGTGTGGATCATGGCGGCCGCGTTCGGGGTAGGCCTGGTGGTGCTGATTGCTGGCACTAGGTGCTTCCATGCCACCTATAGTCATCGGTTCATCGAGCGCCAAGGGGTCGGCCCGTGGAAATTGACTGCGTTCCAGAGGCTCAACTTCACGGCGGAGGACGTGGTGGAGTGCCTGTCGATGAGCAATAAGATCTTAGGGATGGGATCGACCGGGACGGTGTACAGGGCCGAGATGCCGGGCGGCGACATCATAGCGGTGAAGAAGTTGTGGGGAAAGCCCAAGGAGCACATGAGAAAGCGGCGAGGGGTCCTGGCCGAGGTGGAGGTGCTCGGGAACGTGAGGCACCGTAACATCGTGAGGCTACTGGGGTGTTGCAGCAATCGGGAGTGCACCATGCTCCTCTACGAGTACATGCCCAACGGAAACCTGGACGATCTGTTGCACGGTAAGAACAAGGACCTCAACCTGGTGACCAGTTGGGTGACGCGGTACAAGATAGCGCTGGGCGTGGCTCAGGGGATCTGTTATCTGCACCACGACTGCGACCCGGTGATAGTGCACCGTGACCTCAAGCCGAGCAACATACTACTAGATGCCGAGATGGAGGCCAGAGTAGCGGATTTTGGGGTGGCAAAGTTGATACAGAGCGACGAGTCCATGTCGGTCATTGCAGGATCCTATGGCTACATAGCACCAGGTACATTCGATTATGCCCATGTTCTAATTCCAGAATCAGCTTGTCGTTTCTTTTTTCAGGATTAAAGTGTAGTTCCTCGTGCACTGTACCATGTAATGTAGCTGACTCTATATGTTAGTTCGAACATCGAGTCTAAATGTTGATTGATATTTTACACAGAATATGCATACACGCTCCAAGTCGATGAGAAGAGTGATATTTACAGCTATGGAGTAGTGTTAATGGAGATGCTGAGCGGGAAACGGTCCGTGGATCCTGAATTCGGTGAAGGGAATAGCATTGTGGATTGGGTGAGGCTCAAGATCAAGAGTAAGGATGGGATTCGCGATGTTTTGGACAAGAACACCGGGGCATCTTGTGCGCCGGTAAGGGAGGAAATGTTGGAGTTGCTCAAGGTTGCTCTGCTCTGCACAGCTGCGAGCCCGGCTGACCGACCTTCCATGAGGGACGTGGTGCTAATGCTGCAAGAAGCACGTCCTAAGAGAAAATTGCTCGACGACATGAGTGGTGACGATAGTGTTCCTCTGACTAAAAAATCTTAAGGGATTTGCTAGTATTGACTTATTTTCTTATGTACTTACGAGATTATTACTGGGTGGGATGGGTATAGGAGTATTGTTCTTCCTGCTATGTAAATGGATCTTCTCTTGGTTGATTGTGGCCAAGACAGACTCGATCTTTCGACGCGTCGAACGGATACATTACCGATCCTTTCCGCCAAAAAATGATCAATAATTGACAGCGTGAGAAACGATGAATCTAATCGAAGAAAGACGAATTTAGCGGGTGCAAACGGAACAAATTTACAGCAGCTTTCACCGTCTCGACTGCACCTCTTCTATGGGACTAGCTAGCCGAGAGCGTTTGCACGTGAAAAAAGGAACACTTTTCCACCGCCCGATGAGAGGACAGACCTCACCGTACAGAATCCATACATGTCAACGTAACCGAGATATGTTTTTCGTGAATGGGATGGGAGGCAATGAGTGTATGCGTTGACGTTAGGGACGAGATGCGATGAGTGAGATCCAGAATAAACGCAGGGCTCAAAACACTGTTCTAGTCGCACAAAGTCCCAAAAGATTCATGCCCTTAAAAGCTGACTAAGTGCTATGGTGAATTGTGAAGGGGTTGGTGGCGTTCTATCAGGGGAAAAAAGGGTCACTGCGAACAGTGCGCCATTGGCCATGCCCGCTCTGTAGCCTTTTATCCACTTGTCATCTTCTTCCAATCCACGCAACCACCATGGCCTTTCCCACCGTCGGCAGGTGGATGAATGTGAGTGATTTTGGAAACGGCAATACCAAGCACGAGAGGCCAGTGAGGATATAGGGATGTGTGCTTGTACACTAGTTCTCAGTGCTTTTCAGACAATCGAGACACACTCTTTTGTGTCTAGGATTCAGATTTTCCTAGTGTTTTTGGCGGACATGGTACAGGGACTTTTGCCAGAAATGTTCCTGATGTAAAATCATTCTAATCTGCTTAAAGTTTTTTATGTGTGCCTTGCACGCAAGGAAGCATGATTTTAGGGTTGAAACGGAAAGTCTGGTTCCAAGTTATAGAATATCCCAAATTGGTTTTAGATTCCAATAATTAGGAAACTTGTTTTGTCAGGTAGGTTTTAGGACTTGGAATCCGGAATAAGTCTTTATATTTTTCTTGTTAAATGTGTTCATGCAATCCCACAGCATTCCATGGGGTTCAATGATTAGTGTGTAATTTAAAATCACTAATCTTAGTTTTCATTTCTAATGATATATATGACAATTTTTTTATTTTATTAATATTTAATATGAGTTATGATTAGTAGATTGTGACAAATGATAGTCATTAAAAATGATTATTCATTGTAATAATTCAATTAAGAGTACATGTGGAACCTAATTAGATTTTGAAACTTATAGCAAAGTAGGGTCCATGTTCCTGAGTATATAGAGTAGGTTTTAGATTTTCCAAGTTTTATTTAGGTTTTACTTGGAACCTAAAATCGCTCATCCTTAGTTGGGAATGTATGTGAAGATATATTCCAATGTCTATTGTCGAGGGCTCATAACTTTAGAGATGATCAATCGAGTAAAGAAGCTATTTGCATTGTTTTTCTTTTCTTACTCTATGAAACTATTGAAAATCAGGCATCGTCCATCCCATAGTTCCAAAATCATGCCATGGCAAAACTGGTAGTCTCTGCATCTCTAGCGATGACCTTTTAGGGCGATCTTTCCTATGTATTTTTTCATAATCCTTTGACCTGCTCATTTGGTACTTAAGGTGCTGGGTGCATAACCTCGCAATCATTGCGAATCCCTTAATTACTCTCTTCTGTGAAATCCTTGCCGTTTCAGCACACAACTCGATGGAGAAACATCTAACTCGGTTGAGTGCAGCTACCGACCTTTTGGAGACCCTTTGGTCGAGAGGAATGACTATAATGTTTTCGACGTAATCCCAACAAGGATTAAGTATACCTTTCTCATCATCACAGATGTTCAACTTTAGTTGATGGAACAACTATATCTCTATAGTATAGTTATCCATCTTCCACCATACTGCATTCTACGAATCGAATCAATTCGAGATTTTAACGTGGTAACATCAAGAATCTAAACCTGAATCTATAATTTCAGGAGGAAGATTTTCAGCAATTGACCGGTAAGTGTTTGGTAAGGAACGGGCTATATTCATGAATGCAGGGAATTGGTGGTGGATTTCCATGGGACGCTGACTAAGCATATCCGTCGTGAAGCAAACCAAGCGGCAGACATCTTAGCCAAGTTGGGAAGAGACTCCTATGAAGATTTTGCTATCCTGACGACTGTCCTCAGTCTTCTGTTCATGCTTCGACGTGAACTTCATCTAGCTACCCCGAATACTTACGTTGCTGCCCCGGAATAAACAATGACGTCCAACTCTAACCCTGGGCCAGATCAGGTCCAACCGTTGTGCTGCATCGTTCTGTTTCGTGTGGCATTTGCCTCAGACGAAGGCCCAACGAGAGTAGATTTGGGCTTTCTAGGAGTTAAGTCCAAGGCAATATGGGTTCAACAGTCAAGATGGCACGCCTGCCCGCGCCCGCTAATTATAGCCTCCGACATCTAAGGTCACTTAGGAAATTTGACTTTCTTCTCTATGAATGTCTTCACGAGACGAGTTTTCCTCCCTCCATCTTTCGAAAGTTGAAGCGAAGATCTTTTGAAATCTAGTGCAATCTGTAGAATCTGTCAATACGTACTGAAATAAGATACATGTAAAAGCATTTGTTGTATTTTCATGTGAGTAAGAGCAAGAGTAGAAAAGAGAACTTGGGCAATCAACATTTGAAAGATGTAAAGCCCGTGAGCAATCACTAGTGAGAATGCATATTTGATGTGCCACGACAATAGTATGGTTGTTTAACTATGTTGTACTGTTTAACTATGTTGTACTGAATAAGGAAATCTATCTTAAATTTTTAAATGAAAAGATATTCTAATGAAGTTACAGCTAGTACATCCCGTGCATTAAAATTTTCTATCCTCATTGTCATCCATATGTACTCATGCTCAAAATAGATTTAGGGTTGGATATGCTAAGACTAGTTTACTTGCATACTAAATGATAAGTCAAAATTCTTTTAGGATATTGAATACAATTCACTCATTTAATTAAATGGTAAGTTTATTTCACGAAAGATAAATGATTTGAAAAATATTTTCCTAAAAATAATGGATTTGTATTACTAACAAAAATGAATGAACAAAAAACTATTTTTGACATTTATGAAAATGTTTACACATAAAAATTGTCGATAATAAAAATATTTTTATGGACTAATTATTTCAAGTGACAACGATTATTTAGAAAAATATTTTTAAAATTATTTTATTTCCGCAAAACAAACGGAGCTAAAGTGTCCACTTATAATAGCATGCATCACTTATTAAGTGAAATGAATATCAGTATGTTAGCTTAGTATGTTCTTTAGTGCAGCTGGCATTACGGCACCGTTATGCTCAAATTGTAACGGTGAATTTCTGACCACAAGTATTACTCTATGTTAGATGGCAACCGCATTGTAAAAAGGGAAAGACGAGCCAACTAAAGACACATATCGGACGAATAGGAAATCTGAAAAGCTGTGGGATTATTTAAAGAAATAAATCTGAATAAATAATATTCAAACAGTAGATAATTTATGAAGAACTTATAAAATAGTAAATATTATTCGATGGTCAAAATGCCTGAACCATCTCATTACCCTTTAACTGATATCGATTTTTCAAATCAGTATGTTATATATTTTTTTTGTGGTTCTTTATTCTATGCAAAATTGTGTCTAAAGTCTCGCATTTCGTTGGCCAATATGTGTAAGTTACGTACAAATTACAGAATTTAACTGATTCTTCGTATCAAAATCCTTATTGTGGTTGTTTAAACCATATACTAAATTGTGCCCAAAGTCCCATTTTTTGTTGTCTAGTATGAATAAAGTTTCAAGAACATATTTTATGCATCAAAAGCCCTTGAAATGTAAAGAAATAAGTCAATCATAACAAGCATTTTCAAGTTTTAAAAACAAAATTGGCTGTCATGCGAATCACATAGATGATATGAATGTACAACTGATTTGTTTAACTGCATCAACTGTGTAACAAATGCCTAATGTATTTTTTTCTCAATTTTCATATAAAAGGTCCATTACGAAACAATGAGATATATAAATGTAATTTGGAAACGTCCGTATACTTTTGAAAATAGTCTTATGTAATAGTTTTTATACACGCAAGAAAAACTCGTGCCTAATATTTTTTGTGTAAAATTTTACTTATCCAAGTTAACCAAATGGATTTGATCTATTTCAATAGGAAAAATCATTTTTAGAAGTTAAACATAAATGATCGACATAAGTTCGAACTCCGGAAATCAAAATATTAGTTTGTGATCCGATTGCCACATATGAATTTTTGGTGGAAAGCACTTCATTATTTAAGATTAAAAAAGCACAGCCTTTATTTAATTATTTTTTTTAATCCTTATCCAAGAGATTGAATGTAACCCACTTATTCAAAAGCTCATTTACGATGTATTATATCCATCTAGCGATTGCAGTCTACATTCCATTAGCAGCACGTCGAATTCACGGAGGAGTCTCACGAGTTTTTGGCCATGACCAACAGCAAATATTCTCATCGCATCAAAAAGCCAAAAACTGAGTAAGTGCTTCATTGACTTTTAGGATATTTTGACGAGAAAAATGAGGAAGAAACAGTTAGCCGAAAAAATCAGGTGGATATGCTTTCCGAAACAGATGTGGCAGCTTTCAATGCTTCTCTCGTAACTTCTCCCCCACACAAGCACACAGACTCCATAGGATAAACTCATAATGAGCTCAAAGATAACCTCATCGCATATCAAAACCCAAATTTTCAACTCGTCGATATCATTAAATAAAGGGAATGAATCTGCATTTAAGTAAGCAGCGGAACTAGAGCGACGAACGAGAAGAGGACTAGGCCTGGAGAGGGTTTACACTGCTTGCAATGGAACGATGGAATGAACTCCTCGCACGTCATCGAAGCTCAAAAGATGCTGGGGCTCGGTCAAATTCAGAGACTCTTTTCGTCTTAATGGCAAGATAGAACCTCAGGTGCGCAGAAATCTCGAAAAGGAATATGTTTACACGAAGTTGTAAACGGAAACTGAAATTGATCAAAGTTTGTTCGCAGGACTTGAAAAAAAAAAAGAACGAAAGGAAAGGAAAATGAACCAGACCTAGCCGACCCGGTTCACTGGACGCAACTTTTCTTCTTCACTGATCGGGAACAGCAGAAGACTCAACCGGTTCAGGGCTGCCTTCTTCCTCAGGTGATGGTGGTAGGTTAAGATCTAACCTAGACTCTCCGACCTTATTCTCGGCATCGTCGTCGTTGTTGTTAATGTTGCTCTTACTAACTGCACTATTAAAGAAGTGAACTTTCTTGTGACCCCCCAGCCCTTGACCTGAATCGAACACTTTGTCGCAAAATGGGCATTTGAACAATCTCTTGTCAGTCAAAGTTTTGGTTTTTGCACCGCCATCGCCCCCTTCCTTTTCTCTACTGTCGAGCACTTTCATCCTCTTGTGGCTGTGGCTGGCCTTGTGCCCGCCGTATGCTTGATAAGATCTGAACACTTTGTTGCAAGTCTCACACCAGTACTTGGGGCGAGGTCGATGGTTCGCCAGCGTTGCGTTAAAAGACTCATCGTCGCCATCATCTTCATCGTCCTTCTCGTCCTCCTCAGCCAATTCGTCGTCAACGGCTTCTTGAACTACTTCCTTGCCCTTTCTGGTCCAGCTATCTCGCAGTAGCATCAAAAGACACAGTGCGACATCTTCCACAGATAAGTTCTCGGAGTCCGAACTCACCTGCTCCGATGTCTCAGCCCTCGCCTCGTTCATGGCCAGCTTACAGCACCGGCTCGATCTCCTTCCCTTTGGGTTCCTCAGCGACTCGGCTTCGCTCCCCTTGTCGTGGAGGGCAGGATCGGTGCTGGCGACGAAGGATGATTCGGAATTGGCAGATCGGTCGTGAGGAAGATAAATCTTAGGCGACCCACGGAAGTCTTTCAAGGTGGCTTCGTTTCGATCCGGGTGCAGAGAAGAAGAAGAGAGAACTGGCACTGGGGCCGGCTTGGTCTGGACGTCGCGCTGCTTGGGAGGGAGAGGGAGCTTCGCTAAGTGAGATCTCATGTGGCCTCCCATGGCTTTGCCGTTGGCGAAGCGCCTGTTGCAGATGGTGCACACCTTGTTCTTCTCCATCTTTTTTCCTTTGACGAAGACAGATGAACGAGCCCGCGAAAACGAATGTGGAAGAGCGACAAAGTGTATAGGAGAATTAGTAAGTGACGAAGAATGACTTCGAAGGAGGGAGGAGGGCTTCAGAAAAGCAGAAGGTCTGCAGTGAATGTGGCAAAATTACTTGGTGTCTTCATTCGGTGTGCTGGTGCGAAGGGCTGCGATCCTGGCCGTTGGATGCGTTGCAAGACCTTCTGTGCATGCTTGGGGGTATAAGATCGTGTATGGAGTTAAGCTGTGTATGATGTTGTGTGAGCTATTAGGTTGGGCATTATATAGGCTTTATGCAGGTTATAATAGACATCATTAGGTGCATTTAAACTTGGTAGATGAATCTGCCTCTATTGGTAAGTGAATTTATGTACCTGCTAATTTGTTAGTATGTAATCACTAAAAAATCATAGAAAAAATAGGCTGGATTGACTACCTATTTATTCAAATACCTAATTTCTAGAGATTTATCCCTTTTATTTTTTGTATTGTAGAAGAGTATGAAAAGTCTGACGATAGCATGTGAATTACATGCCGTGTTGTTCTATATGAATTTGGAGTATTTAACCAGATGAATGCGTTAGGAAAGTAAAATCACGTATGGTCGGGATAAAATAAGTAATGAATCCGATGACAACATCTTTTACGATTATTGATGGCACAAGCATTGAGGTTTCTAAGCATGGATGTGCATGGTCCGGGTGGGCGGTTCTCGATCTAGAATTAGAACCGCCCGCTAAGAACCGGTTCTGAAAAATTGGAACGGGGAATTGCCCACTAGTTGTATGGATCCACTCGAGAATAGGACCGTCGGTCCGGTCCAGTTCCCGGTGGATCCATAGAACCGGTCCAACCTCTGTGCCTTCCCTTTTTGCCCTCCCCACATCTACTTATTCTGGCTCTCCCGACCATAGTAGCTTTATTCTCCTCAAGTACTAGCGCCGTGGCAGCAACGGTCGCAACCCTCACACCGCTTCCATCCCAACCACCACCACCATTTTGCCACCACCTCCGCCGTCTCCCGCTCCTCCCTCAAGATTGACAATGAGGAGGACAATGGGGACGATGAGCCATTCTTAGACTTAGAGTTCGCCCTTGTCCTCGAAAATGAGGATGATGGGGGGAGGCCTGAGGAGGGGGAGGAGGAAGAGGGGAGGTAGAAGCGGGACAAGCCCAATAACAAAGAGGATGATAGTGACAATGAATATGGAGGTGGCGACGATGTAGAGAGAGAGTTCAAGTTTGAGGGGGAAAAGAGAATCAACTCATTGTTTTGCCGAGTTCGGACTAGGACTCGAAGGGAGATGAGTAGATCTTGAGGTGAATTGGAAAGGAAGAGGGAGCTCGGGGAGATTATGAACTAAGAGAGATGAGATGGAGTAGGAGAGTAGTGAATTGATACAAGATGGTGATTGAAGCCTAAATTTTATATTTGCTAATTTCGAATTTTTTAATATTAAAAATTAATATATTTTTATAATATAACCGGTCGGTCCGGTGGGCGGGTGGGCGGATCCACCCATGGAACCGGGAACCGGACCGGTACCCAGCGGTTTGGGAACTAGAACCGGACCGGTTCTCTTAGGAACCATCGATTTCGGGTGGTCCGAGCGGGTCCTAATTCTTTTGTACACACCTAATGGATGGTACCAAGTGTGATCCGTAGTAGTATTGTCTAGGCTCAAACTTTCTTCTACTTCCCATGCCAAAGATTGTCTCACTTTATCATAGGGAAAAATACCAAAACAATCCTAGACTTATTGTTCGACAACCAATTTAGTTCTAATTATTTTAATTTGGGATTGTCTAGGCCCAAATTTATGATTATTTGCCAATATAATTCTTCCAGCTAATTTTAACTGAAAATCACTATTGTGGACATCGACAGTCCTAATGGTGTGCTAACACATACATTTTTTTTCTAATTCTTTAAAAATATATATATATATATATATATATTTTAAATTTTGTAGATTTCTTTTCTTTTCTTTTCTTTCGTTTCATTGCATAGATTTGGAGAGGGTTGCAACCCCCTCACTAACCACGAGTCCACAATAAGGGCTTGTGGCCCCTTGCTTATGGCCGATGGTCTGCCGACGATTGTTGAGACATGGATTGGTGAAGGAAAATGAGTGAAAAGGAAAAGGAAAAAAAGAAAAAAAATTGATTTTTTTTTATTGATTGTCATTTAGGATGACAATGCCCACATCAATAATTTTAAGCCAAAATTGGTTGGAATGATTACTTTGGCAAATTGTCAATTGGTTAGGACTATTAAAAAATTTAAGTTGTGCAATAGGTTTTAGATTTTTTTTTTTTGGTAATTATCCCTTTTATTGTATGTTGTGGGAGTGAGCATCCGTCCAAGGTCAACCCCGAATCAACCCTGGATTGGCCCAACTCGGCTAGTCTTGGTTCGGTCTTGGTCCGATCTCTAGGGGGACCGAGTTGATCCTTGATCTTATAATCGTTGGACCTTGTACTATGTGAGATAGTCCTTAGTTCTAGGAGTTTAGGGTTGGTTTGAACCAACCTTGTATATAAATATATTGTGTATTATATATCTAATATATTATATAATATATGTTTTTGTCTACTTTAAATTCTAATGCCTCCTCATCTATTCTCTTTGCAGTTCAATTAATTATGTAAATTAGAAAGTACAAACCCATACCAAATTAGACAAAAAAAAAATAAAATAGAAACTTTATTCACTCTCACTTTGGCCTTGCTCACCCGCCTTGGCCTCACTCTCCTTGCTCATGACTTCGCCTCTCTTTGCTTGCCTCACTCGCATTGTCACTCGCCTCTATTCACTCAACTCGTTGCTCGCCTATCATGTTTGTTTTATGGCTTGTTGCTTTAAGCAAGTGTAACTTTATCTTATTGTCTTATCTTGTATTTATGTTTGATATGTATTGGTATTCATAATTTGATTACCCAATGTCGCATTATTGATGAATATGTAATTTGAAATGGTACATTTGTTCTTATAAGAAATATAAAAAATGAAACAAAAAAATAAACGGTTGGTCCCAAGTTGATCCTCGAATCAGATCGGATCCATAGGTTTCGTTCAATCCTCAGTCCTAGGCTCAACAAAGTTAGTCCTTAGTCCCAAAAGTTGAGGATTAACATTAACAAGTTGGTTACTGGGTTAGATGTTAGACTAGCCCAACTCGGACTATACTCACCCCTAATATATTGATTCATTTCCTCCATTCCATTCCCTACGTTCAAGAAATGAAGTGTGCACCCAAAAAGGCTGGACTTTATTTCTCTTTAATACTTGTAAAAAGTTTCACATGTTATTCATTTGGGATCTAGACTATACGACTACTTAGGCTTCCTTTGATTGTAGAGAGAAAGTTCTAAAGAGAAAAGCTCTAGAAGAAAAGCACTTTGTATTATTGAAATGCAGCTTCACAACAAGGTAAATGGTACCTCTTCTTATAATAATAGCCTTCTCCTTACAACTGTTGATGTAATTTCTATTCGGCGGACAAGGTCTTATCTCTTAACCTACCAATTACCAACATTTATATTAAGAGAACTCTAGAACCTGATGCAATTACCATCTCCCCTATCCCTAATAACATTCAAAAAACTCTAGTGGAAAGACTAGGTAATTTTGGATGGTGTTCATTAATCATGCATGGTCCTTTGATAATGGGAACATCAAGACCAAGACACTAATCTCTTTTAGGGGTGATTGATTTCAAAGTAGGTTGATATTCACCCTATAACCTGCAGTGGCGGTTTAATGTTGGTGATCGATTCCAATATGATTTCTTCTTCTTCTTCTTCTTCTTCTTCTTCTTTTTGGTTTTTTGTATTTCCTACAAGTGAAAATTTTCCCAATATTAAAATAAAAGAAAATATTTATTAATTATGATTTGCTTAAGGATAAAAATTAAAAAAAGAAAAGAAAATTTTGGTCAATTTGTCAATTTGATCGAGACAATCTATCATGGTGAATTAGACTGGCTGTTCTCAATTCCAAAATTTTAAAATTGCGTAACCAAACTGATCCCTTTCGTTTTGGTCTAGTACGATTTGGTTCAATTCAGTTTCCTAGTTAGATCGGATTGATGCAAGCTCTTAGTTTCTTTAGCCTGAACAAGTATTGTGCTTTCCCACCATTCGTCTTCTCAACCTTAGAAGCCAGAGGTGATAGAAAACCCTCTCGGCCTCGTTGGCGACTTTAAGAGAAGTTGATCAACAACATCCTCTCGGTCAGTCTCAGTAGTAATTCTCGTCTTCTTCATCGATGACTCTTTGCTTTTCTTCCATGTACTCCTACTGAAGAAGAGAAGAACCTATAGAGCCCCTCGACCCCATGGGAGACGCGAGGGTTTTTCCCAAGCCTCTGGTGCGGTCCAAGGCATGGGAATGACTAAGGAGAGATCTAATTATATTTTTATAATAAGCCCTTGGCTCTTATGGATATTTCCAAATGATTCTCTCATTCTTCTATGTTTGTTTATTTTGTTTTGGATGAGAAAGCAAGTAAATGGATTATTAGAAAAAAAAAAATGTAGGGGATTGATTCTATTACACACTCAAGAGACAAAATTAGTCAATAATGTCCAATAATTACAAATATACATATATGTACATATATATTTGGTCAAAAAAATTCAAAATAATTAAGTTATTGAGATGAAATTTCTTTATGTATATATCGGTTTAGTCAGAATGGGTGGTTCCATGGCTAGAATCGAGAATCAAATTGCCCCCATTAGAATCACCAGTTTTGGTCCGATCCGGTCTAGTTTCGGGCGATCCGAGTGGTTCGTAGTTCTTTTGTACACCCCTAAGAATAGGAATGAGAACTTGGGCAATCAAGATTTGAAAGATGAAAAGCCCTTGAGGATTCACGGGTAAGAAGAAAGGACACTAGTGAGAATGCATATTTGATGTGCTGTAGTATCCTTGTTTAACTATGTTGTACTAAATAGGGAAATCTATCTTAAATCTTTAAATCATAAGATATTCTAATGAAGTTACACCTAGTACTAGTACATGCCGTGCAGTAAATTTTTCTATCCTCATTGTCATCCATATGTACTCATGCTCTAAATAGCATTAGGGTTGGATATGCTAAGACTAGTTTACAAAATTTACATACTAAATGATATGTAGGAATTCTTTTAGGATATTGAATACCATTCGCTCATTTAATTAATGGGTGATTTTATTTCATGAAAAATGAATAATTTGAAAATTATTTTCCTTAAAATAATCCCTTTATATCACTAACAAAATTGAGTGAAGAAAAAAATACTTTCGACATCCATGAAAATGTTTAGGCATATATTTCAAGCAATAATACTTATTGTCTACAATGTTTAGACATATTATTATCGATAATAATAATATTCTTGATTAATTATTTCAAGTAATAATGATTATTTTTAGAAAAATATTTTCCAAATTAATCATTTTTTCCAAAATAAACAGAGCGAAAGCGTCCACTTATAATAGCATGCATCACTTATTAAGTGAAATGAATGTCAGTATGTTAGCTTAGTATGCTCTTTAGTGCAGCCAGCATTACGGCACCGTTATGCTCAAATTGTAACGGTGAGTTTCTGACCAAAAATATTACTCTATGTTAGATGGGCAACCGCATTATAAAAAGGGAAAGACAAGCCAACTAAGGACGAATAGGAAATTTGAAAAGCTGTGGGATTATTTAAAGAAATAAATCTGAATAAATAATATTCAAACGGTAAATAATTTATGAAGAACAATCGCAACATTTAAAATAGTAAATATTATTCAGCGGTCAAAATGCGAAAACCATCTCATTACCCCTTAACTGATATCAATTTTTCAAAAAAATATGTTATATTTTTTTGTGGTTCTTTATTGTATGCAAAATTGTGTCTATAGTCTCATTTTTTGTTGGCCAATATGTGTAGGTCAGGTACAAATTACAGAATTAAACTAATTATTCACATCAAAATCCTTTTTGTGGTTTTCTAAACCATATACTAAGTTGTGTCTAAAGTCTCATTTTTTGTTGTCCGATATGAATAAAATTTCAAGAACATATTTTATGCATCGGAAGCCCTTAACACATATAAAGAAACAAGTAAATCATAATGAGCATTTTCAAGTTTTAAACACAAAATTGGCTTTTATGCGAATTGCTTAGATAATATGAATGTATAACTGATCTGTTTAACTGCATTAGCTGTGTAACGAGTGCATAATGTATTTTGTTCTCAATGTCTCTATAATCGGTCCATTAAGAAACAATGAGATATATAAATGTAATTTAGAAACGTTCTTATACTTTCGAAAATAGTCTTATGCAATAGTTTTTATACATGCGTAACAAAAACTAGTGCGTAATTTTTTTCTGTGTAAAATTTTACTTATCAAAGTTGACCAAACGGATTTGAGCTATTTCAATAGGAAAAATCAATTTTTAGAAGTTAAATATATAGGATTAGTTTGTGATCCTATTGCCGCATTAGAATTTGTGGTGCAAATCACTTTCTGAGATAAAAAAACAGCCGTTATTTAAGTTTTTCCATATTTATCCAGAAGATTGAATGTGACTCGCTCATTCAAAGACTCATCGTGATTGCACTCTACATAACATCAATCGCACGTCAAATTCCACGGAGTAGTCTTACGATGCTTGGCCATGACTAGCAGCAAATACTCTCGTCGAGTCAGAATGCCAAAAAATTAGTAAAATAGTGTTTGGAAACTTATATTTGTAAAATATTTTTGTTATTAAAAGAAAAAAAAGCAAAAAAAAAGGATTTGGCCGGCCAAGGGCAGGCGGTTGGCGAAAGGCAGGTGGTTCGGCGAGATCACGCAATCCTCCGGCAAGGGTCATCGAGACCCAAATCTTGATCTGGGTTGCCACAATCATTGTGTTGTCGCGACTCAAATTGCGCGATCCCAATGACCTTTGTGTGAAGGTTGTAGCACGACGAGGATCTCGTGACCCACATTGTGTGACTCTCTCACGCAGGTCACTACAACCCACATCGTGGGACCGGATCATGATTTGGGTCACCGCAAACATTGTGCAGAGGTTGTCGCGACTAGATTGTGCGGCCCTGGCGACCTTCATGGTGTGGCGGGTCGCGTGATAGTTCGACGAGGGTCATTGTGACCCAGATCTTGTGATCTGGTCGTGTGATGTGGGTTGTGATGACCCTCGCTGAATGATCATCCATTGTGCCTTGACCTTTGTGCGGAGGTCGCCGGGTTGCGCGATCTAGCCGCGGCGACTTTTCATGCGATGGTTAAGATGACCTAGCTCATGATATGGGTCTCGGTGACCCTTGCTAGAGGGTCGCAATGACCTTGCCGAACTTCCCACACTTCGCCGGTGACCACACGATGAAAAATCTTCCCACGGCGACCTCAGGCAATGAAAATATTGAATAGTTATAAATTCAATAAATAATAGGACGGTTCAATAAATAATGCAAGCCTTTATCTCAACATAAATAATATCAATTATTTTAGATTCAGGCATGCATCGAAGAGCTCAACATCGGACGTCGGTTTCTCCAGCTCATCCAGCTTGGTGGTTCTTATGTTGTATAGAGAATTAGCTGCACAAACCGACTCATCCAACTAGGTGGTTCTATAGAATGTTGCATAGAGAATCAGCTACCAGACCTAACAAGGTTTCCAAACCATTCGGCACCTACAAAAATGCATGGACACATTAACATAAGCAAATGACCAAAAGATGTCTTCAAAAGAAGGCTTCTCCTCCTGAAAATCTCAGTCATTGGTATGCTTTCACTCTCTCTATTTCCTCTTACCTGTCAACTAGTACAGCAAACCCGTTTAACCCTGAAAGATTTGGATGAAGCAAATTACACGAGACTGAGAAAGAAGTTTTAAGATTATACTAGGACAAAGGATTTGAATTTGATGAGCGCATAGACAGCCCAAATGATGCCATCTAAGAACATGGTGAGTAACAGATAAAAAGGCATATACTTGACGCTCTTTGTCTAGATGACTCGACGCTACTAGTACCAAAAAGAAGGAATCCCGTTCAATAGAGGGAAGGGAAGAAGATGCTGATGAACAGTTATCAAGGACAAAACCGAAAAGACAAAAAGTTAGTGAGGATAATTTCAGGAGAATATTTTTTTACTAGCCCAAGCTAGCATGCCGAGAAATTAGCCTTTTAAAGGCTTGCATTTGGGAAATGGAGTTCAAGAAAAATTTGCCAAACACACATACTCAAGGGACTTTGGGAAGGTAGTTCCCAAATGCATCCTAACTGCTTTGGGATATTTTGACGAGAGAAATGAGGAAGAAACAGTTAGCTAAAAAATCAGGTGAATTTGCTTTACGAAACAAATGTAGCAGCTTTCGATACTCTCTAGTAGCTTCTTCTCCCCCCACAGGCTCCATTGCGTTCTTGAAGATAAACTCATAATGATGATCCTTAAAGATAATGTCATCACATATTAAAACCCAAATTATCCCTCTATTTTATATATATGTTGATTCATTTCCTCCATTTCATTTCCTACGTTTGAGAAATGAAGTGTGCACCCAAAAAAGGCTGGACTTTATTTGCCTTGATAATTGTAAAATGTGTCACCGGCCAATAATTTGGGATCCAAATCATGCGATGACCTAGGCTTCTTGGATTAGAGAGAGTTCTAAAGAGAAAATCTCTGAAAGAGAAAAGAACTTTGTATTACTGAAATGGAGCTCACAATGAAAGAAATGACACCTCTTCTTATACTGGTAGCCCTCTTCTTACAACCGTTGATGTATTTTCATTCAGCGAACGAGATCATATTCTTCACCTATCAACTACTTGCATTTATATCAAGAGAACTCTAGAACCTCGCGCAATAACTATCTTGCTTGTCCTTAAGAATGTTTCATAAACCTTAGTGGCCCTAGGTGATTTTGGATGGTTTTCATCGATCATGCACAATCTTTGGTCACGAGAACCTCAAGACCTTGACACTAGTCTTTTTTAAGGGTAATTGATTTTAGAATTGGTTGATTTTCACCTTGGAACTTGTAAGTGAATCGAGCAGTATGGATTTCCTATTGCTGATCGATTCCAAAATGAACTCTTGTTCTTCCTTTTTTTTTTTTTTTTTTTTGATTTTTTGTATTCCCTTCAAGTGAAAATTTCCCTAGTATTAAAATAAAAGAAAATGTTTATTAATTACTATTTGCTTCGGGATAAAAAATTTAAAAAAAAAAAAGAAGAAAATTTTGGCTAATCCGATGGTTCAGTCTGGGCAATCTAATTAGTTCACTTCCTTTTGCGAAATAGAGAATCAGACTAGTTATTCTCGATTCCAAATTTTTAAAATCAGGTAACGGAACTGATCCCTTCGAGAGCCACTCAGATCGGTTCGGTCCGGTCCAATTCGGTTTCCTAGTTGGACCGGACCGATGCACGCTCCCAGTCTCTTCGAGCCGAAGGAGAAGTGCCCTTCCCGCCATTCGTCTTCTCGGCCTCGCAGCCCGTGGCGACGGAAAACCCTCTGGGCCTCGTTGGCGACTTCAAGAGAAGAACGATCAACAGCATCTCTCTCTCTCTCTCTCTCTCTCTCTCTCTCAGTCTCAGTCTAGCAGCGATTCTCATCTTCCTCGGTCGACGACTCTCTTCTGCATTTTTCCCATGTACTCCTCCTCCTGAAGAAGAGAAGAACCTGCAGAGCCCATGGGAGACGCGAGGGTTTTCCCCGAGCCTCCGGCGCGGTCCAAGGCGGGGACCATAGCGAGGATCCGCTTGGAGAACTTCATGTGCCACAGCAGCCTCCAAATCGAGCTCGGCGACTGGGTCAATTTCATCACCGGCCAGAACGGAAGTGAGTCGGCCTTTTTCTCTCCGCCCGTCTCGCGCCTGCTGGTTCGGTTCGGGAGCGCGAGGAACCGGCGATCCCGCTCCCGGACCAGAATTGAATTGCTCTATCCACCCGCATCGTCGCTGGTTTTTTCTTATTACGACTTTCGAGACGGCGTGGGCCGTGATTTTACGCATGAAGGGAATTGCCTGGTGCTTAATTAGTTAGAGGCTGACGATGCTTCGGCAAATCTTTATCTTCTGTTAGGTGTTTTGAGAATTGGTTTAGGCACGCATGATTCGAGTTCGAGCTGTCGAGACGAGAAATTTTCGAGTTTGAAGGACGCTCTAACTTGTGAGCTGCTGTTGCTTTTCGTTGCATCACAGGTGGGAAGAGTGCCATACTGACGGCGCTATGTGTTGCCTTTGGATGCCGAGCTAAAGGTACTCAGAGGGCTTCCACATTGAAGGATTTCATAAAAACCGGTTGCAGGTCTCGTGCTCTTTTCCTTGCCTGTCTGATTCCTAAATGTGTTTGTCAGGGACATTTCTGTTACTGGTACACTGCAAGTTGTCAGGTTGCCAAGACGAGCAGACACTCAATTGCATACTCTAATGGTTCTAACATTGCTCTTTGTTACTTCTTCTTGTTGTTGTTATCCCAGTTCGGCTCTCGTTCAAGTTGATTTGAAAAATTGTGGAGAGGATGCGTTTAAGCCCGAAATATATGGAGATATAATTACTGTAGAACGTCGGATTTCTGAATCTACGGGCTCTATGGCATTGAAAGATTGCCAAGGTTTGGACCATACGCCCGTGTTATTTTGATCTATACGTGAGATTTGTTCCAAGGAAGTTCTTGTCTTTGACTTTTATGGCTGGTGACTTGTCTGATAAACTGAAAAATTTGATCATCATTTTTAAACTTTTTTGTCTAACATTGTTCGATAGGCGATACTGAAATTCCTTCTAAGACGGAAATAAGCTGTTGATATAGCAGATCGATAGGAGAGCCGGATTTCGCATGCAAAGTAAACGCGTTAAGAGTCCTAGTGTACATATATTGAATGATGGAATTGTTCAAACTTTTTGCTCTTGGACCTCAGTTTGTTTTCTCTTGGTAGCTGATGCTAAAAGCTACGTTGTTCTGCTTGATTTTCTTCCTTACTGAGTCATCTTGCAGGAAGAAAGGTTGCTAGTCGGAAAGAGGAGCTTCGTGAACTTATTGAACACTTTAATGTGAGTTTTCTGAAATATACTGAAGTTATGTGCCTCCGATCAGTGGATGACAAATATGGATGCAACCAACATGTAAACCTAACTAAAGATAAACACGTGCTTCTGTGGTCCTTCTGTTACATTACGGCTTTTTTAAGTCATCAGTTATGTTTATTTATTTTTTTAAACGTTAGTACATTTTTGATTCGGAAAGATATGGGCACCCTGGTGTTTCAATGGAATTTGCTGGATGGTGATGGGTGTACCCTGAACTTTCCTTTAAAGGTAGATTTTTCTTAACAAGGGTATTGATCAATTATACATAAAGTCCAAGATGTTCTAATGAAATCTATCCTCTTTTCAGAGTTATTCTCAACATGTTAAGTGTTTTCATCTCTTGCACCAAACTAATTATTTTATTTCGAGCACTTACAGATCACAGTTGCACGTTTGTTCAATGTAGTCTTGACACATCTTGCTCCAATGCTTGATCTAGAATATCAGGAAAATCAAGTTATACCGGGCCTACTTTTTTGTATAATGCTAGAGATATTATAGCTCGTATACTAAATGGACTTACTAAATGATGTGGCAGATACCTGTTGGGTGTCTAAATGGTCTTATTGACATGAATAACCGGTTTTAGTTTGTTACATCATTTAATAAACCTGTTTAGTATACGAGTCTTAGTATCTCTAGCATGCTTATATTTTATAAATCCAATTTTAAGATTTCATTTGTGACCTAAACTATACATACTAGAATTGCAAGCGAATCTATCACTTTGACCTGCCAAACTTTTTATTATTGTGAATCTATAGATTTCAATATTTACATGTATCTCTATTGTGAATGTAAAAGTTTCATTGTTTTTTGTTAATAACACTGATGATTTAGGGCCCTCCCTCCCTCTCACACATGCGCACACAAGTGCATGTGCAAACATCCAACACGATCCTGACTAAAGAACCTGAGAGGAAATGATTGACGTATAAATGCAATTGTGTGATTGGACTTGGTTGGTTTGAGAAACAAGAAAGATCTCGTAATATCTAACCAGGCTTTTGACTGCATTTCTCTTTTTTAGCTCAGAATTCTTATTGGGACTGCTGAGATATCTCAAAACATGTTTCGTTTACATTTCAGTTGTACCTCCTTCATAATTATGCTCAGAAGCCATGCTTTTCTCATGCAGATTGATGTAGAAAATCCATGTGTAATTATGAGTCAAGACAAGAGCAGAGAATTTCTGCATTCTGGAAATCCCAAAGACAAATTTAAGGTATAAAACATGCCTCTTCTGTCTAGAATTCTGCAAAGCTGCTTGACTAAGGGTACGCTTCTCAGTTTTTTTTCAAGGCCACACTACTTCAGCAAGTAAATGATCTTCTTCAAAATATCCGTGAACATTTGGATTCAGCAAAGTCCCTTATTGAGGAATTGGAGGCTACGATAGAACCTATAAAGAAGGAACTCAATGAGTTGGTTGACAAGATTAAAAACATGGAGCTCGTGGAAGAAATTTCTCAGGAGGTACAACAACTGAAGAAGAAACTTGCATGGGCATGGGTATATGATGTAGACAGGCAACTAAAGGAGCAAAGTTCAAAGATTGAAAAGCTGAAAGCTCGTATACCTGCTTGCCAAGCCAAAATTGATGAGCAACATGTAAGTTTTGACTTTCTTCTTGTTATTCATTCTCAACTAAAACAAAAAAGGAAAAAGAGATGAAGAAATTGATTATTTGATACTGGCCAAACCCCATAGACAAGCAGTGTCTTATACTTTAACAATGGTAACTGTTTTCGGCTTCCGCTTATCAAGTGCTCAGCAAATTAGTCTGGCCCTTGGTTGGATGAATTGGGTTTGAGCGTCTAACAAATATACAGATGACATTTTGTAGCGATGAAATTAATGGAGGATTTTATCTTTGCTTTATTTTTTCCCATCCAGATTAATCTAACAGAAAGCAATCTATTTTTTGTTTGTGTTATCACAGAATATCCTGGAAAGGTTGAGGGAATCTTTAACTGAGAAGAAAATGCAGATTGAGCATCTGATGATAAAAACATCCGAAGTGAAGAAGAAAAAGAGTGAATTGCAGCAGCGTCTTTCCTTGGTATGATAATTCATTCATACCTAGATACTTATACTCTCAAGAACTGTTTTCTGTTGATGATTGGGTTGGTTTCTACGTCTTTTGTTGAGATTAGATCCTTCAATCATTAATGACTGTCTAAACTCAATGGTCCTTGCAATTCTGGCTATGACTGAATGAAATCATTGCACCACTAGCCCTTTCTTAGACAAGAACAACTACTCATCCCTTACTGAATTTGATGAACAAGAAAAGTGAGATTGCATGTGTACTTTCCAAATGAAAAGTCATTTTAACTTTGCATATGAATATAAATGGGTTAGTATGCTATTCTGTGACTTGGAAGGTTATATTTCCTTAGCGGAGATTTTTTCTTCCCATATTTGCCAGATTTTCCTAAATCAATTTAAGTCATATCTATCTTTTTCAGTGTGTTACTCTCTTCTTTATTCTCTTGTGAATTTATAGTTTTTCCGTCCAAATGCATTGATATGTCCCTTGCAAATGACGGTTTGTTTACTTAGGCTAAAAGAGAGCGCCATGAGCTCTGTGAGGAGCATGGTCGCTTGACCAACCATATCCAAAAGTTGATCAAGCGTATTCAGTCACTTCAACAGCAAATTCAGGAGATGCAGGAGCAACATCTTCAGAGCACACAGGTTTGTTTCTGCTGTACTTGACTTGTTGAAGTGGCTGTTGAATCAGCTTTTCTTCCTCACCAAGGGGGCTGGATTCATCCTTCCTCATGGCTGTTTTGGTGAATGATGAGGAATAATACATGGATTTTTCATTTCACGATGATGATAGTCTTTTTCAATGATCCCTGCATGAATCATATGCTTATCCCATTTTCAAAAGAACTTCTAGGGTCTTTACTCTTGTCCACTGTAAGAGAATGGTGGAAAGCTGGGGCTGTGAGGTTATGTGATTTGATATAGTTAATTAAGCAAACATTGTCTCATTTACCTCTTACTAGAACAACTAAGTTCCTACTGTAACGTGTATTCAAGCCCAACCTCTCATTACCTTGAAAAAGCCTTGAACAGAAATTAGAGTTGTTTGAGGAAAGTATGCTTTTTCATAAAAGTAAGACCCAAGAGAGGTCTTCCAGCATCAGTCTCACCTCCTCCTCTCTCTTCCCCCCCTTTTATCAGCAATTTTTCTTGTTTTCTGAGTTTGCTTGTTCATCATATTTACTCTTTTTCAATTCCCACTCACTGAACCTTCTGGACACGTGGACAGTACTGTTGTGACAGTCTCTTCTTCTCTTTTGCCTTTTTGAAAGCTGTATTTTGTATTTCTTTTTATAAAATAGCGTCAGTGTCGTGTTAGGATAATTCTGCTAGAAAATCTAATGAGATTTGGGAACAAGTACTATCTACTGGCCTATGCAACGACCAGTTTAAAGGTTTTTATGTCTGTATCATATTCTTTTGCATGTTTCTGCATACTAGTGCTGTAAGTCGGTCTGCCAGTTCATAATCACTAATCAGTACAGGGGCATTGCATTTTCATTTGTTGGGATTAATGATGTTTCTGATGTTTCAGAATGAAGAATTTGAGCTAGAAGCAAATGTCATGGAAATCCAATCTCAGATTGATGCCGTGATTTCAAAACTCAGAGGGTAGTCCTTTCTATTTAGTGCAATTTTTTCATGAGGTGGATTAAGTGGCACTTGTTCTGCTGGCAAGCATATCTTTTGCAGATTTATTTATTACCACTTTATTCAATGAACAAATTTAGGTTGAATGAAGATGAAAACGCCTTGTCTGACAAAATTCAAAGGGAAATGGATGATATGCAAAAGATCACAAATGAGGTATGGAAGTATGCAGGGTAATTAGACATATCAATTTGAGATGATATAGTGCTGATCTCCCTCTGCTCTTTGTTGCATATCTATGCCAAATACGTTTGAGCTTCTGGTATGATCTTAAGTGATGCAGGACTACTTTATTTTGTGCTACTTCTTGACGGCACTACTCAGTATTTTAATCTTTCTATTTGCTTTGTGGTTGGTTTATTTCACAGTTGTTCAGTAGGAGTTACAAAATCTGCTAATGGAATAATTGCCAATATAATCTATTGTATGCTCCTCATATTAATTTGAAGTATAAGAATTGGTCATGTTTGTAGATTGAAGACCTAGAGAAGAAGCAGCGTGAGGTCTCTACTAATATCCGTGAACTCAAGCAACATAAAACCAATAAGGTGCTGGTAGCCAATTCCTTTCCATTGTCTTAGGTTCATTTTATAGATCTTAAATTTTTTAGGATGAAGAAAGCAGTTGTTTCGGTGTGCTCTTATTTTCCTGCCATCATTTCTATGACAATCTATTTTCTTCTTCTCACTTGAAAGGTTACGGCTTTTGGTGGAGAGAGGGTAATCCATCTTTTACGTGTTATTGAAAGACATCAGAGCAAGTTTACAAGAGCACCAATTGGTCCCATTGGCTCACATTTGGTTAGTAGTGATCTGAAATGGTTTATGTGGCTCTTATGTGTAATGATCTATGTCACAGTCTCAAGTTGTCAAGAAAAGCGACATTATTGGAAACAATTATTTGATTACAGTTGTTCCAATCCTATGTGATTTTCTTATCTGATAAGACACTCCCTCTCTATGAGTCCTATGTGATATTGTGGGTAATATTTTCTCTGAATTTTGCAGCAGTACTAGTGGTTGCCGTGAGCATCCATGTTTATTGGTACTTTTTTTTTTTTTTTTTTTGGGGGGGGGGGGGGAATGTGCCACCCATGTCGTCACTCTGCCTTATCCTATCCTTACTTTGACTCTGATGCTTTTGCTCTTCATCACTGAACTAGAACCTTCAGGTGTTTGATATTTTACTGGCAGATTACTATATAAGATATGATATGTTACTTTGCTAATAAAGATAAGGATCTTGGGGCACCCCTTAACCATTATTCAAAAAGAAAGATATCCATTTTTGGTGCACTTGTTTGTGCATAACACGAGAAAGAGAGCTTTGAAGCTGACAAAGTTTCTGTGTCAATGTTAACTAGTGCCTTTGGGGCACTTGGGGCACTCGTTGAACAAAGTTCTATAGATAATTCCATTAATGCCTTTTCTCCCCAATCTACTCTTATTTATTTTCCTGTTTGGAGCTCAGATACTTCATGCTTAATGCAGAGTTTGATCCATGGTGGCCAATGGGCTCCAGCTGTTGAAAATTCCATCGGGAGGTTGCTCAATGCTTTTATTGTGACAAACCATAGAGATTCCCTTGTTTTGAGAGGATGTGCGAAGGAGGCGAATTATAATAACCTTCAGATCATCATATATGACTTTTCAAGACCAAGGTAGATCCATGGATAGTCTCTCAACTCTTCTCTAATCAACTTTTATCTTAATGTTTGACCATTTCTGTAGGTTGACTATACCACATAACATGCTTCCACAGACTGAGCACCCCACAACTTTTTCTGTTTTACGGGCAGACAGTGACACTGTGTTAAATGTCTTGGTGGATATGGTATGTTTTATGCAATGTCCCATGCAATTTTCATAAGTTTGCTCTTTTGCTTCACATTTATCAACAGAGAGTTGTAATGTGCATGCCCTCTAAATATATATATGTCCAGGGTTCTATTGAGAGGCACGTGCTTGTCAGAGATTATGATGAGGGGAAGAAAGTTGCTTTTGACCAAAATATCGCAAACCTGAAGGAGGTTTACACCCTTGATGGTTACAAAATGTTAGAGGCAAACGAAGCTTTCTCTCTTTTCAATTCATGCATTTACTTTATATTCGTGCTGTGTGACTGTAGTTGTTGAATTGTGTACAGAACTAAAAGCATTTTTAGCATCTCTTGTTAAAAAAACTAACTGTTTGCAAATGACTACAAAATATAAAATCTTTCATTTGTTTCTAAAGGAAAAACAAGATCTAATATACAAATTATTATTTCACAAATGAAGAACATAATTGAGGTAAACCTTAATGGAAAAAAATTGATTTAAATAATCTAGAAGAGAAAGCAAGAATTGTGAGAGAAATAACTTGAAATAGGAAATAATGAATTAGTGTTGGAAAAATAAAGGAAATAATGAATTAGTGTTACAGGAATAGAAGATCTAAATTAGGTCAGAAACTTGTCAATCTATTCAAATCAAATCAAATAATATCCCACATTATCCTAAATGATTTGGGAGAGATTATAGGAGATTTTCTAACAAAAGGTTACTGCTTAATCACATGGTATTTTCTATTTATATTTCATGCTATTTCCCAATTGTTTCATTGAAAATAGGACATTGACCCACTAAACACAACATGAATATCTTGTGTTTAAGAGAAGAATGAAATTTGAATAGAGAAATACTTTATACTGCAAAAACAAAAATGAATCTGTTTTAATTACAGCCAAGAAACAGAAAGTGGAGTTCAACCTAAACTCATAGGACATAGGCATATTGTTGGATTCTCTTGATTAAAGATAAGCTTGCCAGTCCCATATCAGAAGTTGTATTCTGATTTCCCTTAGGTTTTCTCGGGGGTCTGTCCAAACAACTCTTCCTCCAAACAAGCGAGCAAGGACAGGTCGTCTCTGTGGCTCATTTGACGATCAGATTGAAGATCTGCAAAGAGAGGCACAGAGAATGAAGTACAAGCTGATCAGTGTAGGAAGAGGAAAAGAGATGCAGAGTCTTCTGTCCGTCATCTTCAGGATAATCTTCAGACTGTAAAGGTAGAAAGACTTATCTGATGATGTAATGGATGCATGGATGTGTGTGTCTCTAGTTTGTTTTGTGGCACATTCTGTTTGTTGTGAACATTACTTTTGGGTTTCTGCCTAGTCTGCATTATGCATGCAGCAATTGGTGTTAGGAAGTGTTTGTGCAATACTTTGGATCAGCAAGCGTGGGTTGGGTCCCAATGTTGCCATTAGTTGTGATGTTTCTTGCCCTTAGTATTTCAAATAGAGATATCATCCTTTTGTCCTGATTGGCTTGATGGACATTATCAAATTCATCATTAATTATCTGAGTAACTTTGTCAATGCTATATCCATTTAATTCAGTGTATTTTAGTGTTAGGGTGTGTGCCAAATTCTTGCTGATGAAACTTAACTCAGACCCCCCCCCCCCAAAAAAAAAAAAAAAAAAAATCTCTCTCTTGCCATATGTGTCTTTGCATACATTCATTTTCTATTTCTACTTGAATCCAGGTCTCTTGGTCTCATTCTTTTTATTGCCTAATCTCATGCAGGGGAACATATTTTCTTTTCTGGTTCCAGAACATGCATCATTCACTCTAGCTCTTTTGGCTTTTGTTGTCATTTGGCATATTAGTGATCAGTGGGAAGAGAGTTTTGAATTTTTTGAGGTTATATTTGTTGTCCAAAAAGGGTTTTAGGTGGATGGTAGTTACTTTCCATTGCTATAAATATCCTTGTAATGGGTATTTTCAAGAAATGAGTTAACTTCCTCTTATTATATCTTACATTTGTGTTCCATTCTTTTTGCATGATCTCCTACGTGTTTTGGATAGAGGAAGGTGCAAAAGTGTGGAGAGGGATTTAGCATCTAAGAAGCTAGCTCTGGAAGACTTGAAGAAGGCAAATGTTGTCGAATCTAGCCTATCAACATCAGATGTTGATGAGCTGCATCAAGAAATTTCAGTTTGTTTTGCAATCCCTTTTATTTTGTAGTTTTGTTTGAATTTACTATTATCTCATGTCATCTAATGAGCTTCTCCAATCAAATATGTTTTTTTTTGCTGGCCATTTAGAAAGTGCAAGATGAGATACAAGAAAATGAAACTCTGCTGGAGAAAATCAGTCTCAAAATGAGTAATGTGGATGAGAGTGCTCACAATCTTAAGCTAGCATTCGAGGAGTTATGTGGTACTGCTGGGAATGCATTCACATTTCTATTTCGCCCTTTAGAACACATAGCTAATGCTTAGAATTTATTTTGGAAATGTAGAATCAGCAAAAGTGGAAATTGATGCTCTCGAAGATGCAGAGAGAGAGCTAATGAAGGTTGAAAGTACCACTAGCTCGGTGGAAGCGGTATGTGTTATTCATCACATGTCATTATGTCTGTCACCCCAAGGATAGTAATGTACTAGTGGTCTATACTATCTGTACACTGTTTTTTCTGACGGTATTAATTATTCATTTAAAGGAAAAGACCCATTATGAAGGTATTATGAGTACTAAAGTCCTCAGCGATATCCAAGTGGCGGAGGCACAGCATCGAGAGCTTGAACATAATCGTACGGTATGTAATGTAATGTCCATCTGAGCTTTATATTTCAATGTGATGGAGCATTTTATTGGGAAAGGCATCTAAATTTAATGATGGTTTAGTCTTGATGAGTAAGGAATTCGAATAAAACATGCTTTTCATTCTTTGTGGTTTGTGAGGTCTGTTTACTGGATGCTTCTTAATAATTTGGAGGACTTGCAGAGTGCAGACTAAAAATATCGGCTCTGCTTAGTGACCAGTCCTAGTATCTCCTTGGTTCCATTTTTTCTTTCAGCCTCTAAATTTGTAAAGTTTAGAATAAATTGCTGCTACATGCAATCTGTCTTGTGTCATACTTTTAATATTTCTCAAATTTGGCCTCAGATATTATGTTCCCATGATTGGTTTTTGCTCTGTGGCTAGTTCTTTCATTTTAAGGTTTATCATGAGCTTGGTAATTTGCAGGAGAATTGCAGAAAAGCTTCCATTATATGTCAAGAGAGTGAAATTGAAGCTCTAGGAGGCTGGGATGGACGTACCCCAGAGCAGCTTAGCGCTCAACTGAACATGCTTAAGCGAAGGCTTCAGCTTGAGAGCCAACAGTAAGGATATACATTCACAGTTTCAGCTGAAAAGCAGCAAAGCTTTCAATATTAAATGGCCTGTTCTCATGTTTGTTATTTGAGCAGATATTCTGAATCAATCGATGATCTCAAAATCTTACATGACAAAAAGCAGCGGAAAATTGCACGGAAGCTGGAAACTTATGCAGGTTTACGGGAAAGGCTGAATGTAAGTTTGTATGATTCCCAACCTTTTACTGTTTAGAAGTTATGATTGCCGAGGCATGCTCACGATGCACATATTTGAAAGTTCCCTGTAATCTAGCTTCATTGTGATGGGTGCGAATGGTGAACTGTACTGGTTAAACTGCTCCATTGAATTTACACCTTGCAGTGACCAGAAATAGGAGATGTACTACTCCTTTACCTTTTATGCAGTTCAATCTTATTTGCCACATGTGGGTAGAGTTTTCTAGGGGTCATTAAATAGCAGTTTCTCTGAGATGTCTCGAGTTTCTCTCTTTTGGTCAGAAAATCAAATCCAAAAGCTTAACTAGTTAGAGAGAACGAGATCACTTATTAAAAGGTCTAGACAAAATCCTGTTGACCAACCATTTGGGATATTTTAATACCTACCATCCAAACTGTTCCGGCATAAACTTATGTGTCTTGTCTTTTTATCTTTTGAGTATTTTGGCAATTCTATTCATGCAATCCGTGTCTGTGCCTTCTTCCACCCTGCCATAGGTAAAAAACTTAAATATTTGAGTTTCACTGCGACAATCAGTGGTAGACCTATTCTTTAAATAGACTGGACCCACTTCAACTCCCTTCACCACTAGTTTTGACCTGAATGACTCTAGATATATATTACTTAAGGACTACAATGGCTATTTCCTTGTGTTCTTTCATGTTATTTATGGACAATGGAGATTGAAAGGTGTCAGAGCATGGATGGTAAAATATTGTTAAAAATGTCATTATTCAAAAGAACATGCCAAAAAGTTAGGTGAGTTTTAGAAGGACAAAGCCCCTTCTAATTACTGCTAGTTTGAGGAATTGATTGATGTATGTACTTTGTTAGATTAATTTAATGCTGTGTATTGATAGTCAGAAAAGGGATAAAGATTTGAAAAGGAGTGACAACAAATTGAAGTTCTGCATTTTGTTCTTTGATGCATCTGCAATTGATCAAACTCACCACGTTACCTTGATGCACACTTTTAGTGCATAGTCTTTTCTGAAAAGTCACGGCTGTCCTGGGTGCAAAATTGTCGACAGCAATTTTGACTCTTCCATTGCATCTTATTGCCTGAAGGTAACATTGCAGTCATCTTTTTGCTGGGGCTATCAGTGCTTTATGGCCCTTGTTCATCAATGGGGCAAAAACTAAATTGACCCGCAATTCTTTCCTCTTGCTTTTTCATGGCAATGAGCAAATTATTGCCAACATATCAGGGTAGTGGAGTGGTCACGGGACAGTAATTAGTCAACGGTATGATGAATTAGCTGTGTATATGTTCCTTAATGTATATGTGCACTCTCTTTATCTTCACTAAGAGATATCATAATGGATGCTAAAAAGTTGGATGGAATGTTATAAAAACATTACATATAAGAAGTAAACTAGGGTGATATTACTTAATGATTTCTTTCATAGATACTCTTTAGAAGGGAGTCAAAGCCTGATGGAGTCTGAAAAATCATGAGAAGAAAGAGACTCTTAGGAAATAGCATGTGATTGACATGTGACTATAATGGGGTAGTTGCCAATGGAAATTTTGGGGCACAATTTCCCTTGCTGTGAATTACACACTTAACTTCTTTATGCTCTTTTCAGATGTGACTCCAGTGAATTGAGATGAAACATCTTCTAACTTTTTTTTGCATGCATTTGCTGTCCAACAATCAATGGATCATCTTAATTCAGTCTGTCAAACTTTTTAATTCATGCATGTCCATAACTTGACAAGTGCCAACTGCAAACATGAGATCAGTTTTACTGCATTTATTATCAGAATTACCAGTGCTCCATATGGTTTTACATAGGTTTGTTCGACTTAATTGTTGTCATCATAACACATGTTAGTCTACTTCTTCAGTTCCTCTAAATCAAGAATTGCACCTTTTCTTATTGATCAACTGAGTCTGAACTTGGAGAAACAATGTGCTGCTTGAGTGGAGGCACATCTAAGCTATTCTATTTGTTTTGTCCTGCTTTTACACCCCAGCAGTGTTAGTCCTACATAAATATATCAGGGTCTTACCAATGAATTCTGAATCTATATAATCACATCAAATTTCTTTCTGATGTTATGACTCTTGAATATTTGATAAACCCATCATATATTTGATGCTTTAAATGCAATTATTTCATCCGTGCATGCAAAATTAATGTTCTCAGATAGAACTCCTTAAAACTATTGTCTACCAGGCTTGCGAAACAGCCCTCAAGTTGCGATTGGACAAATTTCAAAGAAATGCAACCCTTTTAAAGCGACAACTGACTTGGCAGTATGAATATCTATCTCTTAGTATTAAAGATATCTCTTAGCATTTCATTTAGTGATTCCTCTTAGAGAAGGTACATTTGTCAAACCACAATTTTGGGCACTTTCTCAATTAGTTTCTTATTACCAGATTTAATGCACATTTAGCAATGAAAGGTATCAGTGGGCAGATTAAAGTCAGTTACGAAGAAAAGACCTTGTCAGTAGAGGTAAGCCATTTTGCATCAATTATTAACATTGTATGTCTAATATGTGTCAATTAATTGCTACTTGAATGTGCCTCACACCTACTTAGGTGGATAAGTTTAAACTATGCTTGTATGCCTTTGTCATTTTTTTTCTCTTCATCAGGTCAGAATGCCCCAAGATGCATCAAGTACCACTGTACGTGACACCAGAGGACTTTCAGGTCATACCACTATATGTCTATTTATTGGTAGCTTCATCTACGTATTTACTATAAAGTTATAAACCGATGAGAAACAGCGACTTGGCTGTTTTATGCTTGCCCACTTTGGAGTCCAGTTTATTAAGCCTCAGGAGCTCTCTTTGGGTTAAGACCTTCTTAAAACATAACCTGTAATTGGAGTTGAATCATATCTACAAGGTATTTGTATTTTCATCTTGGTCTGGATTCTTCTGAGCATATAGCCACATCACCATTTTTATTACAACTTACTTAAGCTGAGAGATAAACTAAAGAAGATAGCAGAAATACTTATGTCATATCTCCCTCTACAAAAATAATAATATTTTTTTTTAAAACCAAGTGAAAGGAGAGTAGTTCAGCCTCTTTATCATACTTCTCTCAATCTCATGGTCCATCAAGACGCTTGGCTGTGAGATTTTATGTCAGAAAGGTGTACTGATGATTTGTATCCTGAAGTATAATGCAAATGTAGGGCAAGCTCATAGTCGATGAACTTGTGTGTGCATGCTTCTGGACTCATCTGTATATGTGTGTATGTTTCTGTGTTTGGCTGCATCATGTGGGCTTGCATGTTGGCGGTCTGGGCTGTTTGTCTGCGAGCATACGGATCCTGTTCATTGTCAACTGTCTTCATTGTTGTATCAATGTTTAATCAGGTGGAGAACGATCTTTCTCGACACTATGCTTTGCACTGGCTCTTCATGAGATGACAGAGGCTCCATTTCGAGCAATGGATGAGTTTGATGTGTTCATGGTAAACTTGTATTCATTAATGTTGTCTGTGTGCTTTTCCATTTTCAAATGGAAATTTCAGTTTTTTGACAGTTGAACAGCACTTGGTGGTATTTGGAAAATGATCGGTACACTCATCAATATCTTTCTGATGCGTGATGAGTATGTTTTCAGGATGCAGTCAGTCGGAAAATCAGCTTGGACACTCTTGTTGATTTTGCGTTAGCACATGGGTCTCAGTGGATTTTCATAACACCTCATGATATTAGGTAATAATTCAACAACTGACACATACAGCATAAAGTGATACTTTGGGGTTAAGGCCCTCATTTTAGGTTAGACTTGCATTGCTTACAAAAACAATGTTCTGTCAGCATTTTGCTTATGTTTCTGAGGGTGTGAAGCACTCTGGGTGGGACATCACATCATGGGAAAAAAAAAAATTCATGGAAACGCTATGCAACATATCTTTTCTAGGCTTTAGAACATGTTATAGAGAGAATTTCTTCTCATCCAGAACTGCTGCTGAGCTGTAAAACTATATCAAGAGTGACTTATGTCCAGGGAGAATCAGAAGCTAAGCGAAGAGATGAGTCAAAATGCCCCAGAATCTAAGTTTCTGTTATTCTCGTCTACTGCATGTTTCCTGGTCGTGAAAAGGTCCGAATGGCTCTCAAATGGGGTATAGCCATGTCATTTTGAGGGCTATCTTTTTTTTATTTCTGGAGAGATTGATGCAGTGTTGAAGCCTAAGAAACATGACCAAAGAGCCAACCTATGAGCAGTTGAAACGGTTTTAAAACTCAGTCTTGGTAGTCCACATGTGAAAAGTGGATGTGCTTGTCTTTCAGTGAAAATTCATATCTTTAAACCAGTTTGACTAAATATGCGTCATGCGATTATTTTTTAGTCATAATGTAACTTGCAAGAAATGAAGCTTGTGATACAATGTGCTTTAGAATACAGAACTCAATGGGAATTGGGTCTCAGGATAGGCAAAATCTGATTTATTTATTTTTTTGGCGGGGGCTTTTGATGCAGCATGGTAAAACATGGAGAGAGGATAAAGAAGCAGCAGATGGCAGCTCCTCGTTCTTGATTACTCATACATAATTTTAGGTGTGTAAATTAAGGAGGACCACTCACCTGCCTTATTGTTCTCTGTGTTAGCATATGTTATATTTAAAGAGTTACCACTTCTGCTATTACAGGCTTACTAATTGACTTTATGCATCTTAAATTCAGAGTTTGATTTTGAATAGATTCTAGAAGCTGACTCAGGAGTGAAGCCGGGGCCATGAGCATATTTTAAGAAGTAGCTAAGTTGCCTGAACGGGAACACTAGTACTCTGCAAATGGACTGCGAAAAAAATGGATGATTAAGGCGTCTTTCCAAGTCCATCTACAGCATTCATGGCGAGGGTTAGCTAAGAGATCTGGGCATAAACTTCTGGATGGAGACTTTATTTGGGTGACATTCTGATTTGTGCGGTTCAACAGATATTTTCTAGCCCTTCTCTCAAGCGGAGTGGGAGGTTCCGTTCTCAGTTTTTGGTATATATAGGATCCGAACTCTTCAATTGTTATTTATGATGTTAGTTTCTTGTTTAAATTTTCTTACGACCATACTCCATATTTTGTGGTTTTATCTGAATATATATGAATATGATGCAGATCACAAAGCACTTTGTTCTTCGCACGGGCATGGAACTGTTTCTTGAGGACCTGGGTTCGATCAATAGATTAGATCCTTTCGTGTACATGGAAGGGTTCTGTCTTGGATGATCAGTGGTGGTTTAGTTAGTACCGCCTAATCCGTGTAAAAGCCCATGCCATATGTAGCTAACTTGGGATAAACGTGGCCTCAATAAGGGCGAAGAAGTTGGAGGATGTCTCATTCAACCTGGCTTGGATAAGGGTGAATGAGACACAGATTTTCAAATTGAGCTGTCGAGTGAGGAGAAATTCGACCCGAAATATTTACTTCGGGTCGAGCTGAATAGCCCCCCGGAGTTACTCTATAATGCGGGGGTCGAATTGGAAATTGATGAAACTTATGCGATTCGTACTTTTAAGTTTTAGGTAGGTCCATGGAAACACGTGATTAGATTGATAATCACGGACCAGCACCAGTCCCTCATGCACGCACACCCAACAACACGGTACAAAATCTGCAGATGGTAACAAAAAGCAAGCGCCACACAAAAATATGGATTTCCAGAAAAAAAAAATGATTATCAGTCCTCGAAAGATAAATCTGGATTAGAAAAAAAACAAAAAGAGAAAAAACGAAAAAACAAAAAGAAATATGATACCCTTGTTCAAATCTCCAGACCCCACAGCCCCCAGAAGTCCGTTAGCCAGAAAGTCCACACAGGAGAAAGAGATTGCTCTTCTTGTTCTTGTTCTTGTTCTGCTTCTTCTCCTTCCTCAAATGCAAATCTAGAGAGAGAAACCTAGAGAGAGAGAGAGAGAGAATACATCACGACCTCGCAGCAGAGAAGGTGCAGTCGGCAACGTACCTGAGAAACGTTTCCCAGGTGGAGAGACTGGAGGAGTGAGGAAAGAGGAAGGGATTTTGACGTGGGGGAAAAGGGGAGAGGGGGGGGATGCGAAGACGCCTGAGCTCAAGAAACGGAGGAGGACGAGGTGCAGTGCCTTGAAGAACCATGTCGTTCCAACCATCGCCGAAGAAAGCAAACCCTAGCCCAAAGCCCAAGCGAAGAGCCTCCAGCTGGTCCGACTTCTGGGTCAAGAACACCCACTCCAACAAGCCCCTCAACCCAGTGATTTTCACTATGCAACTCCCCCCTCTCTCCACGAAAGACCCTGATAACCCCAAAGCCCAGACCTTTTTCTCCAATTTCTCCAAAATCGACCGTACCCTCTTGTTGCCCGACGAGGTTCTGCTCAACATACTCGGTAGAATGCCTGATTCCCAGAGGCTCTCTAATTTCCTCGTCTGCAAGCGTTGGCTGAACATTCAAGGTCGCCTCGTGAGGTCCTTGAAAGTCCTGGATTGGGGCTTCATCGAATCGGGTCGATTGATTGTGAGATTCCCGAATCTAACGCACATCGATTTGAGCCGCTCCTGTGTTGTCTCGCCCCGGAACTCGGGCATTTTGTTGCATCATGGTAGTATTTCCATGCATTTGAATACTGGATTTTCGCCCATTTATCGCATTCTTGAAGAAAATTTGCTCTCTGTCGAGGTTATTGACAGGGGATTGAAGATGCTTGCGAATGGTTGCCCCAACTTGTGTAAGCTTATGGTGGTTGGTGCTAGTGAGTTTGGGCTATTGAGCGTGGCTGAAGAATGTTTGACGCTGCAGGAGTTGGAATTGCACAAGTGTAGTGATAATGTTTTGCATGGAATTGCTGGTTGCAAGAATTTGCAAATCCTGAAATTGGTTGGGAGTGTGGATGGATTTTATGCTTCTTGGGTTACTGATATTGGCCTAACTATATTGGCGCAAGGGTGTAGGAGGTTGGTGAGGCTTGAGCTTTCTGGATGTGAGGGAAGTTTTGATGGAATTAAAGCCATTGGGCAGTGCTGTCAGATGTTGGAGGAATTGACCCTATGCGATCACAGGATGGATGGTGGTTGGTTGGCAGGACTCTCCTACTGTGAGAATTTGAAGACTTTGAGATTCGAGTCTTGTAGGACCATTGATTCTAATCCAGGGCCGGATGAGTTTTTGGGTCTTTGTCCAGCACTTGAGCGATTACATCTGCAGAAGTGCCATTTGCGGGATAAAAACAGTGTGAGGGCAATGTTTATGGTGTGTCATGCTGTGAGGGACATTGTTGTGCAGGACTGCTGGGGCTTAGAAAATGATATCTTTAGCTTGGCGAGTTCTTGCAGGTAATTAGTCCTCAAAGCTGCTAAGTCTTATATTACTATTGAAGCAACTTGTCAATTTCCTTTTCCATGCTAATTGAAATACTGATTTTGATGAACTGGTTATTTAAATAAATTAGGTTTTTTTTTTTTGTCATTTCCCTTGTTGCTCCACCCTTTTATTTTTTGGTTCCTTTTGGGGTGGTGGCAATGAGGAATCACCCGTATTTCAAACTCTTCTAAGAATCGAGACAGTTTGGTTGGCAGTGACAGAGCATGAACCCATGTACTTGAACCTTGAAATGCTATTTATTCACAGTAGTACTTGCAACTAATGGTTCTGGATTTTCTCACAAGCTGTTGTCAACTCCAAAGTTGGAGCTTTTTTATAGATTGTCCAGATCAATTTGCGTTGATAGTTTCAGTCATGACCTTGGTGTTTTCCTAATGAAGTAGTATGTATCAAATCTGGTGCTGCAAACTGACAGTTGAATTTTTCATGTAACAGGAGGGTGAAATATCTTTCTTTGGATGGATGTTCTCTGCTGACGACAGAGGGCCTAGAGCCTGTGATTTTTTCCTGGAAGGAGCTTCAAAGTCTGAGAGTTATATCATGTAAAAGTATAAAGGACAATGAAGTCTCTCCAGCACTATCAACACTTTTCTCGGTTCTTAAAGAGTTGAAGTGGAGGCCAGACACCAAATCTCTCCTTGCGGCAAGTCTTGCGGGAAGTGGGATGGGAAGGAGAGGTGGCAAGTTTTTCAAGCGTACATGAAACTGGGGTCGCTAACTTATAATCAGCTCCTGGAACTAGATTTGATAACTGGAGAGCGTGCTAGTGAGGAGTATTTTGTTGTGCCAACTCACTGGAATGCCTAGGCCATAATTGCTGCCATCCATTTTGATAATCGAATGGATCAGGTGGGAGCTCCGACCTCCATTGCCAAAGAAGTCTGGCAAATTGGATGGCCAACTTGCTTGGTTTGACCATCTCGTTTAGGCTTGTTCTCACACCACAAGCAATTCTGCCATCGGATCAAAGCTTCCACAAATTTCCAATGGCAAATTCGCAAAATTCCTTTGGCGTTTTAGTACCGCTAGTGTTAGTGTAATTTTGCTTATTACAATTCATATTTTGGAGACTGACAAATCTGTCAGTTGCTTAGTCATGGAGGTACGTAGAGTAGTTTCGGGGAGACAATGTACGCTAGGACTGGTCCTCTTTATCGTGTAACAGTTTCACATTCAGCTTATCAACGAAGAAGAATCTATCAAAACAAAGTCCTGTCCAATCAGGGAATGGCAATGTAGAATCAACTACTTAGCATAATAATGCCCAGTCAAAGCAGACCAAATTGGGGGTTTCCATTGAAAGTCTTCATTTTGTGTTCTTTGTTTGGAAATTGCTATTGATTTTTAGATACCCGCTGTAACTGTCTATGAGAGACTCAAGCATGTTGGTGGAGAAGATTTATATAGCTTTACCTGCCCAGTTACAGTGGGCAGCTTATTATATCGGTAATGCGTGGTTTGGTTGGTAGCAGATTCGAGCTGGACTGCATTTTTACTTGTGCGTGTGGATTGTGATGCTGAAAGAATAGACATTATAGCGATTGGAGGCGACGAGATTTTCAGAACCATTTTGTGCATGACATTCAAATACTTGCAGCCGGCAGTGTCCAATCGAGTGTTGGATGATATGCCAAGAACTCAAGTGGAATTTCTCTGTGTTTAGTTGCTTAAACACGTTTCTGTTGCTTACTTTCCATACTGATCCTCAGGAATCGTGACTTTACTATATATAATGATGATGCCCTTTTCACTTACACGGCAACAACCATACGTACACGATAAAAAAACACAAGCGAGTTTCGTGGGTGTCTCAAATTCAAATCTCATCGTCCCAGAGTTCCTCAAGCGTCTTGTAGGGGCTTGTTGTCTGATTAACATAAACATCGCCTCTGAGGATCTTCCTCTCCCCGAGCTTGTCGATGTCGAGAATGTCTTGGTCATCCAACCAGAGATCGAGGGCGCCCATGTTCTCTTCCATCCTGTCTTTGGAGAAGCTCTTCGGGATCACACTCGCTCCTTTCGATATTCCCCATTGGAGTGCAACCTAAGCAAACATCCACATTCCGTACCATGTTATTACCACTTCGTGCAATGCATGATTGTTACTTTATTCGTGGATTGCGTGACGGTGCTCATGGCCGCATGATCCGCGGACTTGGGATTCCGTTTCTTTTATTTTGCCGGTCTTTGGTTTCCGCACAAGGAAACGGTAGTCTAATCTGAGGGGAACAAAGTAGATGGTACCTGAGCAGGAGTCGCATTGTGTTTGAGAGCAATGGATTGGATGATGGGACTGTCCACAACAGCCGTGGATCCCCAGGCATTGCCAGGTGCTCCAAGGGGGGAATAAGCGCTCACAAGAATTTTGTTCTCTCCACACACTTCTCTCAACTTCCTCTGTTTCCACGTTGGGTGCATCTCCACCTGTTCAATTCAATCACCATTCACATTTCACTCTTCCAAGATTTGAGGTTATATCACCTGATGCTGTCATCTATTGGGTATGTATGAACCACTATTCTCATGATTAGGTACCATCCATTACAAGATTTTTTATCGAGACCCAACTCATGGGAGTCGGATGTGACAGATTCCACATCTTTTAGTAGGGTCTGTGCTGATGGGGTTCACGGCATTCAATTGCCTACTCTTGCTTTGCTGTATGAGGCAGGTCATTCGATTGCTAATTTGGTGATCCACTTCACCAAAGAGGCAGTGCTCGACATCAGTTTAATAAAAAAAAACCGGTGGTCCTGCGTGCGCGTTCGAGTTCCATTGGAAATAATGGAGCTTGGTTATGGCCGCCCTGAGATGTTTCAGAATCATGGGTCGTTTGTTTGAAAAGGAAAGAAAGGAACTTTTTCTCTGCAGCCGACTTTTTTATTCAAAATCATTACCTGTACATTTTTTGACTAAGGACCTTATTATAGTTAAAAGAAATCTGGCTTATTAGACAAGAGCTTCTTAAAGTCAAACCTGACCTTTCAAGTTTCGAAAACCCTTCATCCACTCGATCAATTATGTGACAGTTTCGAATATTCTAATATCGACGAAATGGACTAAAAGAATCATGACGCTGGCGGATGAATTTGCTTTCTTTCCTTCTTTCTTTTGTTTATTTTTTTCCTTTGAAGAAATCTCAGTCTTGAGGAATAAGCTCTCCATTTCATTTCATGTTCATTGACTTATTAGTGATACTATCAAGGTTTTGAAGCAAAATGCGGCAATCTAAGTGACCTTTGACCAAATGAAAAGTGATGGAGTCATTAATTAATGCTTGTACCTGATTGACGGCGGGAGGGACGGAAGCAAAATCCAAAAGAGTCTCAATCTTCTTGGAAGAGAAATTGCTGACACCAATCGCTCGGCACAAGCCCAAGTCGAAGCATCTCTCCATCCCACGCCACGTCACTTCCATGTCCAGCTCCGGCTCGAACTCTTCTTCCTTCGGCACTGCGTTGTTCGCCCCTGGCTTCAGCTTCACCGGCCAGTGCACCAGGTACATGTCCACGTACTCCATCCCGAGGTTCCTAAAGATAAAGCAGCATAAACATCATTTGGGTTCAAACCTCTTATTTTATGTGAGAGACGTGATGAATAGAGGCCAGAGCTGACTATTTTACTTGGCAGTTCCTATATCTTTCATGAGCTCCATTGTAAGCATCACGTTCAAATGTTTTTTTAGTAGATCCAGCAGATATTGTGGTCGCGCGTTTAATTTAAAGGGAAGTACGTGAATTTTGATCTTGTACGAATCATTCCTTCATTGGGATCGATCAACCCAATTCCAAGATCTGGCTGAGTTATCCTAGGCCTCTCCAGTGTGGGGGTGAGATTTGAGAAGAGATCTGGTGTGGATTCTCTCTCCCTGAAAATACGAAACGCTACCCGTTCGCAAAGGGACAATAATTCAATTTGCTAATCGCGTGGTGCAATTTAATGCGGCCATTTTCGCTATTATTCATTGCAGGTCAACCGATTAGCTTGAATCGGTGGGCATGCAAAGTAATGAAGCTTTATCTTATGCAATACACTTGATGTATATATGTTGCTTGCCCCACGAGTTTTTGCTTGAATCGAAAGTTTTTTCAGAAGTCGGAAAATAATTCGTCTAACGTGATATTTAACCGAGACAATGGGAAGTCGAACCATGACAGTTGATGTACGCCGTCCTATGATATATGACTTCGTATTACTCCCGTTATTCCGCTTCTCTGCCCAAATTAATATTCTTGGATTTGGTAAACGAAGGTGCAGAAGGCAAATGATATAATGATTGCTTACTGGAGAGTTCGCTTGAGAGCGGAAACAGGATCGTGGTGGTCACTGCCCCACAGCTTCGACGTTAGAAAGACATCTTCTCTCTCCACAACGCCCTCGTCAATGGCCACTGTCAAAGCCCTTCCAACCGCTGGCTCTGATCCATAGACTTTTGCTGTATCGAAGTGCCTGTAACCTACCTGCATAACATGTATTTTTGCACGCCATGGGTTAATAATTACTTCAAACATGAAATACTGCAGGATATTCTCATCCTCTGTAAACTTCTATCTGAAAGTAGAACATGCATGGACAAACGATCGTGGGCAGTGAATCGGTTACAGTAGTGTTCTAGTCCAAGTGATATGCATCTAATGTGACAACGCACTTGTGGAGCGGCAGAAAAACCTATAGCCTATCGGAATATATATTCATTCAGCGGTTCCATGCATTTCTTTTACACGTTATCTTTCACGAGTTCCATGCGGCGCCTCGCCAAAAAACCATTTCCTAGAGAGCTTGTTTTATTACTCTTAACCGATCAAAATTCTCAGCATGAGAAGTGCAAGAAAAACTGACAGATTGGAGTGTTTTTGATGCCTTGAAGAGACATGGGAGATGCGAGAAAATTTCGGGGCAAAAATGGGGTAACAAATGCCGGAATGAATTTAAGGCGTGCGAGTTCAGCATACATGCATTTGCATGAGCTTTACCTTGAGAGCCGTATGGATGGCCAATTCTGTGGCCTTCAAGTCAATTGGGTAAGAGTAAGTGCCAAATCCCAGGACTGGAATTGTTGTCCCGCAATTCAAACGTGCCCTATCACTCCTCTCTCTCTCTCTCTCTCTGTAGAAATTCAAGATTTGCAGGGAGGGAAGACACAGCACATTGCCCTCCAACCCTCAACCCAAGGCTTATATATAGGGCACAAAGTCAACCAATATAAAAGGGATTTGTAAGGACACTTCACCACATAGACCCTCTCGTTGGATAAGTTTAATGCGACGGTGCGAAATAAAGAAAGGAGGTTGCGACATCTGCATATCGAAGCTTTAGGATCCCCCATGTCTCCAGGGATTTCCACCAAGTTGGCCCCAATTTCAGCACCCCCAAGAACCAGATGCCGCCTCAATCTCAAACCGTCGTTTTCAAAAGAGAGGACCACGGAGAGCGAAAGAAAAGCTAGATAATTAAGAGCGCCGAAAGTCTAATCAAAGATAATCAAAACATTTTTATATAATCTGGGTTTTATACAGAATAATCTTTAGAGTCAACTGATGAGTGATTAAATAGTGCTAACATTTTGAGTTTGGCAATCAAATGAAGCGAAAGTAACTGCCCACATAGTTCGATTCTCTTCCCTTAATTCCTATTGGTATTGCGATTAGTCAACGTATGCACTTTCGTAAGCCGTGAGTCCCCTCTCTCTCTCTCTCTCTCCTGCTCTTTTTTTTTTATTTTATTATTAGGAGTTGACTTTTGATTGCGAGTCAAATCGGTGAATTTTGTATGGACGAAGCCTCCAATCTTCTATTTATTATATTTCCACGTTTTGCTTGATACATCAGAATTATGATTTTTCTCTCTTTTTTTTTTTCTAATGGGTGACTTTAAATTTATATGATCCCAAAATATTTTATTAGATCAAGTCAATGGTATTGACAATGACTTAATGTTCACTCGAAATAAATTGTTAAAAGGAATACCCAAAATCATAGGAGTTGAAGCTATTATATAAACTATAAGAAAATTGTGGCTTTTAGGTTCCATTGTGGAAAATGAAATGTTATTTGAAAAAATTTCCTAAAAATAATCACTTGTATCACTTAAAATAATTAATCAATGAAAAATATTTTTCATTATTTACAATAATTCATGTCTAAATATTTTCGCGAACAATAAAAATAATTCATTTCTACAAGCGACATAAGTGATTATTTTTAGGAAAATATTTTTCAAATTATTTATTTTGAGATACGTACTTTTGTTTCATTGACAAAGAAATCATAAAAACCCAAGAATTTCAATGACACTAAAAATTATCAATAAAGATAGACAACTAATAAGAAAACACATTCAATAGACTTTCTCATTTATGAATATTCTCATAAACAAAGACTATACAAAATTTATGTTGCTTCCGGGGTTTTCAAGTTGGATTTAGAAGCAATTTGAAACCTAAATGACTATCTGACCACCCCACCCCCAAAAAAAAAAAAAAGAGCCCTTACTGACTAAGTTTTCACGATTTATTGATGGTGTGCCTTGATTAGGACAAGAAACGTAGATGAAGGGTATAATGCACCTCCTTTTTTTTTTTAAGTGCACCGCCTAAATACGTGTACAGATCATAGAAATCCTGCCATGTGGAATCAAGATTGTGGCATGTTCCTAGGATCTCAAAAAAAGAAATGCCCACCCCTTAATTCTTGTCATCTCTCTCTCTCTCTCTCTCCTCCTTCAAACGAGTATCTCTGGGAGCTCGAGTAATAGAAGCTGCGGGACGATTAATAAACAAGTAAACGAAAGTGAGGTTTAAGCACACGCTGCAACCACCTGTACCTTCGACCCTACGGATTGACATATCTCTCCATTCCCCAGAATTTGTAGACTCGAAGGCGAACATAACAAATCCTCGTAGATATAGCACCGATGTTGAAGATAATAAGGCGATGAGATTTTGCCAACACTAGACCACCGAAGATCGAGGAAGAAAGACATGCTTTAAATTGCATAAAACGCAACTATGTCGATGAAACATTGACTCAGCCCATGTTTCTGTGTGTTACTGTTGGACAAAAAAAATCTTCTAAAGTTGAAGTATCTCTTCAATTGAATGTTTTATTCTGCTGTCTGTCAACTCATATCATGAAGACATACAATCTGCGGCTTGCTCACTTGCTCTGCTTGGATGCAACCGTGTGTCGGACTGGAAACACCATTGACGAATTTCGTAGGGAAGATTTTGTAGGTCGTTAGCATTATTGAACATGCCTTCCTTCAAAGAAACAACTATAGACTGCAGTGTACAAAAACCAAAATCAAGACAGATTGTAGAGACCAGTGCAAACAGTAACGGCAATGATATCTGCTGCAATGTGAGCTGCATTAATTCTCAAAAGTACATTATGCTCTGCAATCAAGTTTTCTTTCCATTAATTTGTCTTACTGGACAAAAAGCCATGTTGCAGAGCCCATGCAACCGACTTAACTGAAAAGGGCTTGATTTTTGTATGTATAAACAATATTCACTATGCCCATAGAGTTCTGCAAAGTATTGTGTTATTTTCATGATTGTCCGTAACCTCAACTATCTCCTCCATACTATTTGCCATATCGTAAGAGTTCAAGTTGCCCGAGAGAATCATTGATCTTGACAAACAAAATTAATGTGCGTGCCATACACCCCTTCCTATTTGACAGACTCAGAATCTCATCAAATACTTAAAATTCACTTTGAGCGGTTGTATAATAAGTGAGACTTGCGCTATTATTCTATAAATATTAAGGTTTGTGTCCGTGTCCCCGTACAAAGGTTACAAATGACGTTTGTCAAAGTGATTATCTTCAGATTTTCACCTGGACACCAGACTGAACCTGCAACACCCCATGTCATCGGAGCAACCTATTGCATATCATGCTATACTGAGAGCATTACAGGTTATTCTCATGATTCTCATGCTAGTTACGCTTGAGTTCTACCAAGAAGTTTCTGTAACTGGTAAGGGGAAACTGATTTTTATTCATCCTTCCTAAGTTATATGTGTGACTTGGAACAAATGCCGCATCAACCTGTCAGCTATCCTCATTTGCAGAGCATGGACAAGAAAGAGACCAAATGCATATCAAAGCACATCTTATAACTAATAATTCATACCTCATCTAGTATGAACAGAGGAGCTGGTTTGAAGAGAAGCAGGTATGAAAAGAAGATCATCTACATAAAGTGACAGAGTTACAACATTGTAATTCACCTTCTTGACATAAAGAGTGAACTCACTTAAGCTTTTTACAAAGCCAAAATCCTGCAAATATCGATCTATCTTCGCATACCAAGCTCTTGGAGCCCGCTTCGATCCACATAGATCGAATTAAGTTTTGTTCTAAACACCCACTTAACCATAATCACATTCTTATCAGATGGTTTGTCAACAAGCTCCCATTTGTGGTTTTTCTAGATCATTGCAATCTCCCCCTGCATTGCTGCAATCCACCTCTGATCCTCCTTAGCTTCCACAAAGTTAGATTGTTCGAGCATTGCCACATTGCTTCTTTCATAGATTTCAGCATGTGACCTTGTGCCTCTCACTAGTAAATCATCCATACTGTCTTCCAATCCATCTATAACTTCATCAACCTCTACATCTATTGTAGGTTGTTTTTCGAACTGCTGCTGTTCTGCACTCTTTCCTTCCATCCAATTCCACTCATCTTCCTCTAGAAAAACAACATCTTTGCTTACAGTCACATTCCCTGTCATAAGGTGAAAAATTCTGTAAGCCTTTGATTAGAGACTGTACCCAATAAAGATTCCAAGCTTTACTTTCTTATCCAGCTTATCCCTCTTGACCTCAGGAACATGAGTGTAACACAAACACCCAAAAACCTTCAAATTTTTCACATAAGGTTTAACACCATATCAAACTTCAAAAGGTGTTGACCTCTCTAAGGCCTTCGTGGGCAATCTGTTCAATAGGAACACTGCGATATTAGCTGCTTCAGCCCAGAACTTCTTAGGTAACTTCTTCTCCTACATCATACATCTAACCATCTCCATAATGCTTATGTTTTTCTTCTCACTGACCCCATTCTGTGGAGGTGAATAGGGAGCAGTGAACTGCTGCACAATTCATACTTGCTCACAATTCAACTTAAACTTGTGAGCAATATACTCAGAACCATTATCAGACCTAAGCATTTTAATTTTCTTCCCACTCTGATTCTTAACTAAGGCTTTAAACTTCACAAACACATCAGCAACTTCAAACTTGGCTCGTAGAAAATAAATTCAACTCATCCTAGTCATATCATCAATGAAGGTAATGAAATACCTACTACCATTGAGAGAAGACTCAAACATAGGTCCACATAGATCTGTGTGGACCAATTGCAGCTTCTCACATGCTCTCCAGCCTCCTCCTTTGAAAGGAAATCTGGCTTGCTTGCCAAGAAAACAAATTCTACACTGTGGAAATTCCTCCTCCAAACTTGGCAAGTCATTTGCCAAGCTATTTCTCTGCATAAACGACATGCTCTTCCTGTGAACATGCCCAAGTCTTTTATGCCATAGCTCTACATTTTCTTCTTTATACTTTAAAGCCTTTTGTTGCATCTCTTGTGGCTTGAATATGAAACTCCTGTCCCTCATTGGGATTCTTAGCACTTCTTTACTATCTGCATTATTAATGAGACATTCCTTCCTTTCGAACTTCACTTTATAGCCCTTCTCAACTAATTGACCAACACTTAACAGATTCTGGTCAATGTTTGGCACAAAAAGAATATCACTAATCAGTTTCACGTCCTAATTTCCTTCAATAGCCACTGTACTCTTCCCTTGCACTTCGATATACTATTTGTTGCCAATTCTGACTTTGGACCTGACTGACCTGTCTAGACTCCTAAACAGCTTCGAATTGCCAGTCATATGATTGGTACAGCCACTATCCACTAGCCACGCATCATTCCCAACAGAAGATTCAGAAAAAGAAGTTACAAACAAGTGCTCTTCCTCAGTTTCATTCACTGCTACCTATGCTTTTCCTGCTTGCTGGTAATTTTTTTCTTTACAGATGGCTTGCATGTGACCCAACTTGTGACATCTTTTGCATCTAGCATCAGGCTTTCTCCAACATCTAAAAAACTGATGATTAGTTCCACCACAGTATTGACAAGGCTTTTTGTTCTTCTTCCATTTGTTAGACCCATCAGAATTTCCTTTTTTTACTGCAAACTTGGAGTCACCAACATTTTCTCTGGACTGAATCCATTTCTTCCCTTTGCCTCCATCATTTGACTTCACTTTAGCTTGCAGCGCACCCTCTACAAACTCTTCTCTTCTCATCAGTCTTTTGTGCTCCTATGCCTGCAGAGCATTTAACAATTCTGCAAGCTTTATATCAGCTAAGTCTCTTGTATTTTCCAGAGAAGCTATGGTGGCTTCAAACTTCTCTAGAAGAGACACCAGAATCTTCTTAACAAGCCTTTCATCCTTCAAGTCAGTTCCTAAAACTCTAATTTTTTCAGCTATCCCAACCAGCCTATCAGAGTACTCCTTCACTGACTCTGAATCCTTCATCTGCTGTCTCTCAAACTCCCTCGAGAGATTCAGCACCTTCATGCTCCTTATCTTCTCATCTCCCTCGTATTATCCTTCAAGAAATCCCATATTGCCTTTGCAGAATCACATCTCATGGTCCTTGTGAAAATAGGGGGTGAGATAGCAGCATACATGCAAGACTTTGCCTTGGCCTTCCTTATGATTCTCTCTTTATGGTACTTTATCTGATTTAAGGTCGGATTGTCTGGAAGTGGAGCAACCTTATAATCATTCTCCACAGCCTCCCATAAATCATGACCCTCCAAGAATGCCGTCATCTTGACAACCCAAGCCTGATAATTTTCCCTAGTAAAGACTAGAGCAGTCATTGTAGAGAATCCACTCGATCCTACCTCCATCAGCTTTTTCTTTACAGATTGAAAGCAATCTTCACTCACTTACCCTCACTTCACAGTCCCTTAAGATCTCACAAATGCTCTAATACCAATGTTAAAGCTCATAAAACAACAATCAAAACAGAAAAATTTATGTTGTTTGAGAGAGAGAAAAGATTATATAAAAAAAAAAAACAGAGCATAGCACTTCATACGTCTTGTGCAAAAGAAAAAACTGTCGAGTATCACAAGTAAATACAAAGCAAAAACTGCTCACATATGTGCAACACATAACTACCCACAAACGTGCTATTAACTTCCTAGAAAATAGCAAAAACACTAACTGCATAACTAAATGAACTTGACCATTTAAAAAAAAAAAAACAGAGGAAAACAGAGGAAAAAACACGATAGAAAACAGCAGCACTAAGACAATTCCAACAGGCTAGGATTGTTGAGATCCCTGTCCCCACTCATATTTAATAGGAATTGCTTCAAGACATGCCAAATGCTACTTTTGCTTTCCATAATTTTATGATTCAATGTATCTCATTCTCTTAGCATTTTTTTTTTTTGTCATAATTTCCTTAGTTCCTTTGCATCATTTTTTCCTACCCTATTACTCGACGTGATAGCAAAGCTCTAAGCGGCATCCTTCCGGAGGTTCATGCTTTGCTATTGTGCCAGATAACAGGATAGCAAATATTGATCCAAAGACACTGAAGAAATTGTTGACAAAAAATCAAGAATCCTAAGACAATGAGATATACCTTGAATATACAACTATAGAAAGCGCGCAAGTAGCATTCGATGGCATCCTGAAGCAATTTCTACCAAAACTGAGTGGAGGGCGGGGATCACTGCCTCCACTTTATTTAATACTGTTCCATATTTTCGATTTATCATTCTGCCAAAGGCCACCTACAGCATATTGGAGTAAGAAGAAATCCAATTAAACCATAAAACTGACAGGTAGCAACACACCTTAATAATGTTTTCCTTGGACATCAACTTATTATATTCATTATTATTTTTTCTCAAACATTGTCATAACTTTGTTGTTTACACTTTCCTCGAGCCTTCAGAAACCAAACGATGGATATGCAATCAATTGTTGAACACAGAGTATACGAGAATTACTAACGTTTTTGATGAAAAAAGGAAATGCCAATGCAAAGAATTGAAAATCTTTATGAAGAGTACAAAGTGAATAACTCACCAGGCTGCTTAGCTTGTAGTTTTTCAAGTTCCCCTAGCTTTAAATGGATCATAGGAAGCAAAATCATCATCAATTCCGCTTCTTTCACAGAGCTGCCTCTTAGAAGCAATCCAGGCATGCTTCTCAATCATTTTTTCCGCCTTGAGCAATATATTTCCGTTCCATTTCCATAAGCTTTACCCAAAGGGAGGGAAAGACAGTCTCTTTAGTATCCACAACTACAACAATTACTTTCTATTCCAAGAGAAGCCACAGGCAAATTGCTTCATTTTCCATTTTCCTTTTCTCAAGATTTGTCTCACTAAGTGCAACTTTAAGTTTTTGCTTCTCCTTAACTAAACTCATTTGGGTATAACACTCCATCTTCTGTCAGATTTGATTGAGCTCCACCAGGGCCTGTTCATGAGTCTTCCTTATAGAAGCAACCTGCAAAAGAAGATATGAGTTGCCATTTCGTATAGCTGTAGATTTTCCAGCAAGTATTCTTTTTGCCATTTGTATAGCATTGATTTGACTTTGTAAAGAAGCTAGTTGACCTTCCAAACAAGCACGTTCCTGTACAACTGAAGAGCCTCCTTTTCATTTTCATTCCTCTGTTGACAGTCGTGGTCAAAGAGGAAGCATTCAATCCCCAATTTAGAAGGAACAAGTAGAAGAGTCCATAAAATTGATCTATATGTGCATAGCTTCATTTTCATATTATTTCAGCTAATCTACACAGCAATGGTACACAAAATCCTATGTAATCTAAAAACACTCAATTGTACGGATGTTTTCTATCATGACTGACAAATACTGAGCCGTCACAAGTAAGCTCATGCATAGAATCCTGTGAATACATGATGTAAAGGTCAAAAAGACAAAAGCCTGCCTTTATTTCATATGACAGCGACTGCATCTGAGTTTTATTGCATTGATACTATTTTGCAAGTCCTTGAGCCTGCCCTCCTGATTATTTGAATGCTCTCAAATAGATTTCTCAAGCGACGATACTTTAGTGACACAGTCCTCATAATTTTGATTCTTCAAGTTCCTGCTCAATCTTCTTCACTAATTCACCAAGCTACAAAGCCCATAAAAATCACATTTTACAAGATTGAAAGTACAGTTTTTTCTTTCTTTCACTTTGATTAAGAAGAAAACCGTTAAAATAGAGCACAAATAACAATATTAAGTTCCATGTGAAGCAGAGAAAAGAAACTTACAATGCTCATACTGCTCAGCCCTGCACTTAAATTAAAGGTCACAGGACCTCAGCTCTAACTGTGATTTGAGCTGCAAGAACTTCTTTTGAAGGGGCAACGACTCATTATTCTGTAGTTAGTATTAGATGATGAGAAAAGCTATAGGCACGACCATAAGACAATTGGATTTCGGTTATAAGCACTGCTAAAAGCAATGGAAAGAAGAAAGTAGAATGGCACTTAATGAACAATCAGAACAAAATCTGCCCCTGTAAAATTTCTGACTCTCAAAAAGAAAATGAAGAAAAATATAAATAAATTTCAAAGTTCACTGCAGCTTTGGTGAATACTTGTCGCATTTTTTCTAGATTTGCCTAGTTCGAGGAACAAGGTGGACCACTATTAGGGTTTCAAAATCCAACAATTATCACAAGCCCTTATCCGAACCTTGGTTTTGCCCTAAAATGACCAACCCAATAATACACAAAGCAATCATTGCCACCTTCACGTAGAAATGCAAAAGCGTTATTCAAGTTCTACCTTGGATTGGATCGCAGATAGTGTATTCTGATGTATAGCAAGTCTTGACTGAGCCTCTGAAAGATCATGAAGTCACCTCACCAGATCACCTCCCCCGCTGCACCACGCAATCAATATTTATCACAGGGCAGTGCTTTACTAGAAAAAAAAAAAAAAAAAAAAAAATCGCTGTTCGTTTGAAGCATTGTCGAGAAAGCAGCATCCATGCACTATAGGCTGAAATAACAAAAATAAAGAGACGAGTTACTTGTGGCTTCCACCGGTTAAAAGACCGCTTGGCTGATATAAATCACCTTGCAGAGTGACAATGGAATCTCCCAATGAAAAGCTTTTTTTGATGCACGCAATGCATAGAGATCATATACTGAATCGCCTAAAATAGACAATATTAATAGTATAACTGATGACAAATGTCAGATTGTAAAATGTTTCAGAAATTACATCAGGCTCAGAACCTAAATCTATGTTTACTCGCAGAGAAAAGTAAAAAGCTTCGCAATCTTCCATATGTATCTTGGAAGACCACAGTAAAACGAATGGATCACAGCAAGCACGAATTCATTGATGGAGAAGCACAATGAACTTGACAATTTATTAAACCCTTGTAGAGTTGATACCGCTCTTTCATGTAAGTTTCTAGGAACATAATTTCTCAAGGCAGGCATCATTCTTTTCACAATCTGTTTTCTAAGTTTATTCTAACCATGGTTCAACTAGAATAGATATACTTATCTTTGTTTTCCATTGGATATATAATGATTGCCAATATTAATGAATACAGAAAGTTTGTGCCTGAAATTCATTTTTGACTTTTTCATGATTCGGGAATATGTGATGCCGTTTCACAAAGTTAAGAGCACCTCTCACCGACAGAGACACTGAACCCCGAATGATGAAAAAGTCAAAAATGAATTTCAGGCACAAGCTTTCTGTATTCATTAGTATTGGCAGTCATATAATTTATGAACAAATCGGGTACGTTATATATATCCACTGAAAATCAAAGACAACTAAAGAATGTCTCTTCTAGTCGAACCATGTTAGAATAAACTTAGAGAACAGATTGTGAAAAGAATGATGCCTCCCTTGAGAAATAATCTTCCTAGAAACTTACATGAAGGGTTCAATGAATTATCGGGTTAATTTGCCTCTCAAATTGGGATACCATAATATAACTCTTTTGCAGCACCCATCATTTTGCAGACAGATGTTCATCCAAAAACATATTTCATCGAGCAGTTAAATCAGATATATTTTCCAATTTCTATGGTTCCACTTGCATCTTCACTTTATTTTCATCTATCTCAGAGAATTTGGCCTTTATCTATTCCACACCAAATATATAGATATATAGCAAAATCACCATTCCAGCCGGGGTCAGTCGAGTTCTCCCCAATTTGTATAACGGGTCAGCAAGCTTTTCTCCTCCCCATCTCAAACTGGAAATGAAAATTGCTATGATGGGTCCTGATTAAAATTAGTAAAAGAAAAGGAATTTCGACTCTTTTTCACAACAAGGTCTTTTCATCGACTGTAATCATTCGATCATTCAAGTTTCATGTGCTCGCTTGTGTCTTTTTAACTCAAGATTGGAGGCTCTCTGATCTCTTCGCCGAGTTGACAACTATTGTTTTGTGCTTTTTGTGACAATTTTTAGTATCGAGATCTTGTTATTTTGTGCTTTTTGTGAGATTTTAGTGAGAAGGGCTTCGGTATGTTGGATCCTAACATTGGTTTCAAAAATTTTGCTAGCATATTAGGGGGAAAAGTGCCAAAAAAGTCTTTAACCTTTTGTCTTTGTGCCGATTTAGTCATTGACCTTTTTTTGGCGCCGATTTAATTCTAAACATTTTTACTTGATGCTAATTCAGTCTTTTCTAATCAATTTTGGCCAAATTTTGCTAACTAGATGCCAACCGGAACGACATGGCCTGATCGGCACCGACGTGATAATTTTAATAATATTTTAATATTTTTGAATTTTTTTTTTTTTTTTTTTTTTTTTCTTCCTCCAGTCGATTGCTGAACCTTGGCAACCGGCCATAGGCGACAGCCAGCGACGTTGAGGTCAAACCTCAGCCACCTCTCTAGTGGCCAATGGCCACGAGGGCGGCCTTGCCCATGGCCGGCGAGGGTGAGCCCTGCCAGCTTGGCGCAAGGAGGCGACCTCGAGCAGGCCTTGCGTCGGGCCACCAAAAGCTTCCAACCAGACGACGAACTTCACGTGCCGTCAAAAAAAAGCCGATTTACGTGAGTAACATCAAAGGCGGCGCGCTTGAGGCCCTTCTTCATGAGGATGAAGCTCGCGCCGATGAATGCGCTCGAGACCACAGCCAATATGAGCCCCCTGGCGTTGTCGGACATCGCCATCGGCAACTCGGCCCCCGCGAGCGGCACGCTCATGTGAATCACCTCAAGAGCGTGTGCGGGGGCACTACTCACCGGACTCGGAATCGCACGAACTGTGCGGGTTCCTCCGATCGGGGGAGGATCACTCCACAATCGATCGAGACGAAGCATCTCGCATCGTCGGAGACACGAGGGATGCAGAGAACAAGAGGATCGCAAAGCAAAGGGAATCTCAATGGTTGCGCTAGAGAGAGAGAGGGGGATCTTCGACAGAATGCGGAGCTCGTTGTCTGGTCAGAAGCTTCCGGTGGCCCGGTGCAAGGCCAACTCGAGGCCGCCTCCTCACACCGAGCTAGCAGGGCTCGCCCTCGTTGCCCAGGCCTCAAGGACAGGCGAGGCTCACCCTCACCGGATCTGGTGAGGTCGAGCCTCGTTGCCCAGCGCGAGGCTGCCCTCACGACCACTGGCAAGGTGGCCGGCAAGGTCGAGGTTGAACTCGCTAGCCGTCGCCTCTAGCCGGTCGCCGAGGTTTGGCGACCGGCTGGAGGAAGAAAAAAAGAAAAATAAAAAGAAATTAAAAGATATTAAAATATTATTGAAAGTTGTCAACATCAACGCCGATCAGGCCACATCAACCGGCCAACGTCCCGTCATCAAAATTCAATCAAAATTGGCCGGAAAAATGACTAAAAATTAAGCACAATCGACCAAAAAAATGTTTAGGACTAAATTGGCACAAAGACAAAAGGTTTAAGACTTTTTTGGAACTTTTCCAGAGCATATTAGGTGATAAGAAGCGATCACGTGCAAAACAATTTGACCATATACTTGATCCTTCAATCTCTGTGACTTTTTTTTCATAATTATTACCAAAACTTAGACGGTATATATCACTTTTGATGGAAAAATAAAAGTGTGCTTTGCTTTTATTAATGTCGAGCGGCTTTAAAACATTTCGAGATGGCAAGGGGAAAAAAAATGAAATTCTTACGAAAACAAGTAAAGTTTTTATCTTGCTGGGCAAAAGACATTTGATTGGAAAATTAATCTTATATATCATGGCTAAAACAAAACAAAAAAGGAAATCAAAAAAAAAACCGAACCAGGAAAAACCAAACCGTATTCAACATAGGATTTGATTTGGTTCGGTGAATTTCTTTATTGGTTTGGTTTGGCTTTTTGAAAATCAAATCGAACTAAACCACTAACACCTTTACATTTACCTTTCTCGCTTACCATCTTCAATGAGATCACCTAAAAAGAGCTCAATTGAATTACCTTCTACCTTCAATAGTGACAGGAACCCTAGATTGATTTACCTTCTACCGTGAGATAGAAACTAGACATGTCACTCACTCACTAATCCCACCTCATCCTCACCTCCCTCCTCTCTCCCTCCTCCTCCATCGCCTCCACCCCTTCTTCAATGACTCGAGGTTGACAGATGATCATCCTCAAGATTGCAAAGGAGTTGGAGCACCTCGTTGGAGCACCTCTTCGAGATGGCAAGAGATTCAATGGAAAGGCTAGAGCACCAAAAAGTGATTATGAAGAATAATGATGAAATGAGAAGATACAACATGATTTACAATACCGACGGCTGTTTGGACAAACTTGCCGTGGTCTTGGGAAGGTACGTTTGATTTCTGTTAATTTCTATGTCTAGGTTGTTCCGTATTATATATTGAAGGTGGATTGGATTGATTCGTTATCAGTAGATTTGTTAGATAATCCTTGTGCAAAAGTGATGAAGCAAGTTTTAAATTCTAGAAATTGGAAGATCTTTGGTACTGCTAGAATAATTGAAAAGTGGGGGGAAGGAGGAGTAGTAAACCGGATGAGTTTTAAGATGATAAACTCAAAATCCAGGCATTTCTTCATTGGATCTATGCTTTCTAATTTCTATGTCTAGGTCGTTCCGTATTATGTGCTTAAGGTGGATTGGATGGATTCATTATTAGTACATCTGTTAGATAATCCCTATGCAAGAGTGATGAAGTAAGTTTAAATTCTACAAATTGATAAGATTTTTGGGACTGCTAGAATAACTGAAAAGTGGGGGAAGCAGGAGTAGTAAAATGGATGAGTTTTAAGATGATAAACTTACAAAGTGAAAAATCCGGGGCATGTTTTTTATTTGATGTATCCTTTTTAATTTTATGATGCATATTTACTCATTCTTTTGCCGAGAACATGATTCTACAGAATCCTACTACTGCTCGTTATCCTTACATTCTCACTGATTCTTTTACGGCCATTTCATTTCATCAAGGATTAGGATGGAATAGGCATAATCATATTATGTAGATAGTCACTGTCTTATTTATTTGTCTACTAATTACAGTAAAGAGGAGGCCATGCAAAGAATTTATCATGTGTGGACTAAATAAAAATATCATCTCATTGCTGGAGACGTTGAAGAAGTTTGAGAAAATGGAACCTATAGTTGGAGTGAGAGAAGTTTTTGTAGACAGAAGCCTTTAATTTAATCATATCATTACTTTTATATAACAAATATAAAATAAGAAAATAAATTACATATGCTTTAACATAATTATATTTATATCAAAAATATATATTTCACAATAATATCAAAACAAACATCAATTGTCCAATCCATTGATCAATCTCATTAATTCACACACTAATGGTCAATTCCATTAGTTAATCTCATGCTATTTATTTCATTCATCCATCTCATATAAAACTACACAATGATGATCCATTCCAATAATCAATCGCAAATCACATGCCAATTGTCCATTATGTCAACTAAACTCAAATCACATGTGAATATCTACTAAATTGACCAAATTTATATCACATGTCCAATGGTCCACTCCATTCACCAATCTATTACTCAATATCAAACCCTAATCACAACACAATATCTAATGACAAAGCAACCAAAATTTCTCTTTAGTAAGGTCTCCACCTATTATTAATTGGTGGCTCTACCCACAACAATAGTCTAGACTAGTATGCGTATACTGAGCATCAATATCAATCCACCACATCTATAAAGCCAAATCAAAAAATCATTCCATATATCACAATACATTTCAAAATCAATCACAATCTTTCATAACTTAACTCATCCACCAAAAATACTTTTCGTAAAATATTTCTCAAATCATTTGAAGACTCATCTCATAAAATGATTTTACAACCAAATCAACTTAGACACATAACAAAAAGCATTACACAAATCGATATCTACATAACATTCCATAAACCATCTCAAAGTCGAGCTTTTCATAAAAAGGTTTCACTAAACCAAAATATATAATATTTCTTAACTTTGTTCATCAAACAAAATATATATTTTCACTGGAAGTTCTTACGCTATTTACAAATATTAAAACATAATAAATGTCCGATCCAAATTTTATGCAACAAATATGTTTAGTCATAACTCATAGCATATAATATTTATCATTTTGAAAACATGAGTTTACAAATTCTTAGAAGAAATAGAACCACTCACCTTGGATTACTTATAACGAAAAAACAAGCATTGTTCGAATTGTAAAACGAGGAACAACGTTAAAATAGAGTAAAACGCTACCTCAACTATTACTTGACTAAACTAAGCTTAAATGCCTACAAAATGACCCTCACGCGCCAATAAATCGCTTACCCAAAACAATTACTAAAAGCCGTCCATAGGCAAATCATACTTTTCCTCACCAAACCTCGTTTCAAACTTCTTATAATCAATGGAAAGCCCTTCCAACAAATTAAAAAAACCCAAATTTAGCTTACCCAAAAACAGGCCGAAAATCAACAAAATATGACCTCAAAATCCTAAACACACACAAGAAATTGCAAAATTTTGTTTCGAGCAAAACGTAAACTCAAATTGAAATCCTTAAAATCATATAACTTCAATAACACTATAAACTATCATTTCCATGTAAACACACAGCTCAACGATTGATAAATCGTATTTCACCGCACGAATTTCACATATTTCCAAATTTAAATGATAACCTTGAAAACTAATATGATTAGAAGAGCGAGAGATGCGAATGTTTACTAAGCATTGCAAGTCGGAGTTGAATTGGCTTGGTGTGGCATCTGTGATGAGAATCTCCTCTTTTCTTCCTTCTTCTCCTCTTTCTTTCCCTTCCTTTCTCTCCTCTCTCCTTTTCTTTTGTCCCATCTCCTCTTTTCTTCCTTCTTCTCCTCTTTCTTTCCCTTCCTTTCTCTCCTCTCTCCTTTTCTTTTGTCCCAACGTGCTTTTTTCTTCTCCATTTATCTCCTCCTTTTTCTTTTTCTTTCTTTCTTTATTTTTCTTTCTTTCTTTCTTTCTTTCTCTATTTCCTCTCTCCCTCAAAACTCTCGGCTGAAGCTTCCACTTTTATTCTTTTTTTTTTTACCATTCAACTCTTCTTCTTTTCTTTTCTTTTCTTTTTTCCCTTTGACTTTTCCAAATCATATTTTACAGATGGCGTTCGATTCTTCTAGTAACAAAACAGATAAAGTCATTATTAGAGCAACAGGAATGAGAACTACGAACTCGGATCCTGTAAAAAAAGACCGAATTTTTTAGGTGACAGCCGATGGAAATGACGAGATTATGAAAGAGACCAAGAAGAGCAAAGATGAAGAGGATGAACGTACGAGACGGAGAGAAAGTCGACGATGGACGCAGCTGCATGAAAACGCGGAGCTTTTTCTCTGGCCATGATCAGGAGTTCAAGAGCATCAAAACGAATTATTAGCAGACACAAAAAGAAGGGTTCATTTGGATCAGTGCTTGTGAGAAAACAAAAATCACATGGAATCGGAAAAAGCTAAGTCAGACTTAAAAAGGAATGAGTATTGTTCTAGATAAAAATGGCAAACTGAGCCAAAAGTGTGGAGATGGACTGGGGATTCACAGAAAACAGTAAGGGTTTTCCAGATCTTTCACTGGTCTCAAGCAACACGAATCATCCACAGTCCAATAGAAAAGGACAGCAAACTATAATGATATGCTTATGAGAATTAATGAAGAGAAAAAGCACTACATAAACTCGAGATTGCTTATTGGTAAAATGCCTAGCTTCAGGCGATCGGTTGCTCCTGCTATATTGCAGCACACACGCAGCTGAAGGAAAAATTTGAGCTAATTCAAGATATCGCCGCTCCAAAAATACAATTGAAACTTAACTAATTGACGGCCCACTGGTGATCTTCTTCCTTTTTTCTTTTCTTTTTACAAGTTAATGGTGCTAAAGCTAGATTGTACATTTTGAAAACGCAGTGGACTTGTTCTCGATAAAGTCAAACGACTTCTTGCATCGATGCAACATGCGAGAGGGTCGTCGTCTCCTTCTTCTAACAAGCAACCTCCATTGCCACCCAATATAGAATCGTGTTGAAACACCCATTTCGAATTTCCTCAACTTTTCATTCAAAACTACTCTCGTTATTTTTCAAATATCGCTAAATTTTCAAACGTATCTATTTATTTTTGTTTAGATAAGAGTTTTAACATGGCCATTTAGGGTGCGAATGGTAACGTTTCTTTTTTTTATTCCAGGAAACAAACAAAAAAAAGGTGTTTTGTTCGGAAAACAATTTTTGAACAAAAGAACGCGTTTGGTAACGTTTGGTCCGGGAATAAAAAATGAACAAACACGTTTGGTAAATTTTATTCTTTTTTTGTTTCTTTTAATTTTTTAAACATTTTTATTTTATTTTTTCTTTTTTCCTTTCATTTTATTTTTTCTTTTTTTTTTCGGCCGAGTCCCGCCTCGGCGACCGGCCGACGGGACAGCGGCCTCGCCCGGCCACGGCGAGGCTCGCCGGCCCTCGGCGAGGCTGAGCCTCGCCGTGGTTGGGCGAGGCTCGGCCTCGCCTTGGCTAGGCGAGCTCGGGCCGGCCATGGCCGAGGCCGGCGACTGTGAAAGAAAAAAAGAAGAAAAAAAGAAGAAGAAAAGAAGAAGAGAAGAAGAAGAGAGAGAAGAGAAATGTTTCTTCAAGAAATGTTTCTGGAGCAAGAAACAACAAATTGTTGTTTCTTTTTTTTTGTTCTTATTTTGTTAGGAAACAAAAAAACAAAAAAAGAACAGTAAACGCAACCAAACGCTAAGCGTTTACATTCTTTTTTTGTTCGGAACAAAATCCGTACAGAAGTGTTCCAGAAACGTTTCTTAGAAACGTTTCCATGCACACCCTTAGTATGATGTTCGGCACATATGAACATTGATATATCGTCTTAATCAATATAATCTATTATAAATAGTTAAAGCAGAGCCGAGAAGGATGTTCATGTGCTCGTCAAGCGTTGCATAACTTTGCCTCATATAGTTGTCATGAGTGGAGCCACGTTGCACAACTGTATTAAAATAATGAGATTTACTATGATTTAATAATTGCTTCCAAACACCTCCAAATGCCAACTGAAACCTCAAGCCAAGCTGCATCCTTCAAGAGGCTCAAGCTATGCTGTCGTGCCAGATAACTCGGAAGAAGACATTGATCCAAAGTCATTTGAGAAGGAAATGTAGACAAAAAATTAGACACTAAGAGAATTACATAAATCTTAAATCATAAAATTATAGAAAGCACCCAAGTAATTTTTAGTGTTTCCTTGTGTTCTAAAATAGTTCTTCATAATCTTCTTTTATCTTCGATTTATCATTCTGCCAAGGCCAGCTACAACATATTAGAGTAGGAAGACATCCAAAACAAAATTATAATCTGACCGATAGACAGCAATGTTTTTCTTGGACATCAAATCATTATATCCATCTTCTGCTTTCTCCAACAATAAGTAATAGTTACTTAATTCTTGTTACTTTTCCTTCATGTCTACTTACTTTTTTACAACGTGATGGAACTGCCTTTGGCAGTTACATTCTTTTACTTTTAAAGCAAAAGAAAAGAAGAAGGAAGTACTCTCTCTCAATGCTGCAATCATGCCATTTAATATGCGGAAGTAAAGTATGTTATGACAATGCAATCAGCAATTCAAAAATTGCCTGAGCATATTTCTCATATATTAAACTATGGAATATGTTTCAATCAGTGGTATTAGAGCATTAGAAGAAGAAGAAGAAGGAAGTACTCTCTCTCAAGGCTGCAATCATGGCATTTAATATGCGGAAGTAAAGTATATTATGACAGGCTGCAATCAGCAATTCAAAAATTGCCTGAGCATATTTCTCATATATTAAACTATGGAATATGTTTCAATCAGTGGTATTAGAGCATTTTATACTTGTTTCTTGATCATGAAGATATAAGTAAACCAACCATGTCATTTAATATGCGGAAGTAAAGTATGTTATGACAGGCTACAATCAGCAATTCAAAAATTGCCTGAGCATATTTCTCATATATTAAACTATGGAATGTGTTTCAATCAGTGGTATTAGAGCATTTTATACTTGTTTCTTGATCATGAAGATAAGTAAACAAACCATGTCATGAAATCAAAGAAAATTCAATGTTCATATTTTTTTATTTGAATTTTTTTTTTTTTGTAAAATTGTGTTCATCGAACCATGTTAGAGGCAGAAAATTTATCAATTCATGGAGTTTTAGGACGTATGGTTTATATATCAGGAAAGTAGACATGACAAGCTCTTCAACGGTATATTATAATTACTTTTATGGCTTAACAATGAGAAATATTAAGAGAGCCTTGTGCTTGCCGACTAAATGAGACGGGCTTGCTAGTGATTTCTCCTTATAATTTTTGGTGGCTATCGGACCGCCTACTAAAAGTGCACCTACGGCGCGTGGACCTCACGCACCAAGAGGGTATCAACTGTCAAGCGGGTCAATCCCACACGCCGCCATAAAATAAGTAATTTAGGAAATTCTAAATATTTTGTTTTATCATGGACAAGTAATCCTTTTATTCTGTATTCGTAACAGAAACAATGGTAAGGACCATTCGCACTTTCAAGACACTTAAGGATAGAGGCACAAAAACTGAACCTTTTAAGGTAAAGAAAAGAATTGATCGTTTATCGATGGGATGGTAACGTTAATACATTAGAGCATGTTATCAAGGTCAACATATAATTTGGGAAGGTTCCCTTATTAAAAATGCTAACAAAATCGATACCTTAGGAAACACCATTCCTAAAGAATGGGAATTTGACAAATGTCCAAAATATGATAATCTTGTGGAAGCTATTATGAGACAGTATATAAAGATCGAGGTAATGAAGACATCGAATCTTGTGATGAATCCGACCTGGCGTGACCTGCAATGGTCTTCCCTTGACTACCAAATTCAACCATAAGATTTCTTAAGGAATTTTATGAGTCCATCTCCGTTCTTGTGAAGATTAAGAAATATTGACTATCTTTTTAGGATTCATTGTCATTAGTGACCATTTCTTTGTTGATATTTTATTACTTGCTAGTGTTACGCATAGTTCACGAGATATTTAGTTATGAATAGTCAATAGCATTATTTTAAATTAATATTAATTTATTCATGTTATATTATAAATGGAAAGTTTTAAAAAGTTTTATTAACTTTAAAGAAATTAATTTTGCATATATAATTATATTAATGATAATTTCAAATTAAGATTCCTAGATGATGATTAGGAATATGGTGACCTTTTGAATCTAAAACCCAATGTGAGATAATATATTAATGTAATTAGCTTGTGTAAATTTGATGCACTTATGTTAGACATTAATAAATCATGCATATTTAATCAAATATTTGTTACAAGACTGAGATGCCTCATTATAAGGTTTGACTTTTATAAAATGTCTCACAAACAAACCATGATTTGAGGCAAATGTCAAACATGACGAGTGAACCAAAAGACGCTAGTCATATATTAATTATGTGCAACAAGTATAAGTAGTATTCCATTCCTTCTCTCAAAGTTGGGAGCATATGAAAGTCCACTAAACCCACAATGAAAATATAAAGACTTTTGAGGATGCTATACGCCATATCAAGCTAGAGGAAGTCCACCTTCTGGCGGCTAAATTGAAAACCGACATTTATTTTGCATTTTTTAGCTCACAAGGGGCTTTGGAGAAAATATTGATTGCAATTCAAATTCCGCTGTATCATAATCCAAGTCCACTCACTAAGCGACACGTGTTGCCTGGGTCCTACCGTGCCTAAACCCTCTGAAATCCACACCCTCTTGCCTCTCTTCCCTCTCTTCTTTTTTCCTTTTTTTCTTCTTCTTCCCTTTGCTCACGAAAGATCCCCATCGCCGCCAAGCTCGCATGTTTCGCCATCCACCCTTCCTTACCCCTTGCTTCTGCAAGATCAAGCTCAAAAGTTTTCCCCCTCCAAACCACCCTTACCTCCTGCCCAACGCCAACCAACCCCCCCCCCCTCTGGGCAACGGCGCCACCTCCCTTCCCGAGGGATGAGGCGAAGGTGACAACATCACCTTCCACCTCAGCAAGTCTGACCTCGATAGGCTCATGAGAAATGCATCTTCTCCAGCAAGGTCTGCTTGAAGGTCTCTGTCTACACAGGCTGGCGTGGGGCGACAAGCAAGGTGAGCTCTGAGAGGTTGCTCGTGAAGGTCTCGATGCCCCTAGACGTCGTGGAGGTTGAGTCTAAGGCCTACGTGTTCCACAGCAAGTGGATTAACGTCGGCTAGGAGACCAGGGGGCCGTCGTCGGCGCAGTTCCACTTAAGTGTGAAGGCAAAGCCCAACCCCGCTTCATGTTCTAATTCGACGGAGAGCCCAAGTGCAGCCCCCAGATGCTCCAAATATAGGGCAACATCAGGTAGCCCGTGATGGATGAACTCTGTTGTTGTCCCCATTGGAGGGAAAGGGAAGACCAAAGGGAAGAAGAAGAAATAAAGGAAAAGGAAGAGAGGGAAGCCAAAAGGTTCTAATGCGGTGGGGCCCAAGCAACACGTGTCGTCTAGTGAGTGGACTTGGATTATAACAGTGAAATCAGAATTGCAGTCAATATTTTCTCAAGGGCTTTGGACTCCAAGCATAAGAATTATGATGGGTTCAAAAAGTGGAGTGGTAAGGAGCAAGTTTATAAGGAAAAAAACCAAGGTTTAACCAACGTGGGAAAAGAAAGAATCACACAATACTTAGAGGCAAAAAGGATATTTTCATAATATACTAAAAGAACTCAAAAGGATATCTTTAGTAAAAAGTGTAATTGGATTTGAATCACGAAATGTCATATTTTTTAAGAATGTATTCCCTAAAAAGAGCAAAATTAGTGAATATTATTCCATATTTGAAACTTTGGATCATGATTATGAAAATATTGGAGTTAACATACCATCATTTCATTCGAGTGAAAGCCGCATCTATCACGGTCACCTCGTCTTTCTAGTTGGATATTGTATTTTTGACACTCCATATTCTAATATACAAGTTTGTCCTAAACAGCACGCTGGACTCTCATTTGCAAATGATCGGCTAACTTGATCTACATTATGATAGGCATGCATAAGTAACGTATGCTTAGTTATTTCGAAGCCTAAAATTCAATTGATTATAATTCCCCAAATGTCATTACAAATAGCCCTATCATGCCTTGGCCTAAGCATACTATGTTATGCATGCCTATCACGACAAAGATCTCTAATCTCATTATGCATATAATTCCAGCATGCTATTTAGGATGAACTCATATACTAAAATTCTAAGAGCATCGGAATTACAATATCCACCTAGAGAGACGAGATGACCATGGCAATGCAACTCCCACTTTAATGAAATAATGGTATGTTAACCAACATTGTCACAATCACAATCCAAAGTTTCAAATAGGTAATAATATTCACCAATTTTGCTATTTTTCAAAAATTCATTTTCTAAGAATGTAACTTCTCGTAATTCAAATTCAATTACACTTTCATTATATATACACCCTTTTGAGTGCTGAATATATTATGAAACTTTTTGCCTCTAAGACCTAATTTTCATTTTTGTTAGAGAGCTCCTGAGTATAAGTAATCCACTCCCAAGGTTTACAAAAACTTAAATCGAGTTTTTAACTTGTCCATAACTCATATGAAGTGGAAATCACTAATTTAGAAGGCAAATAGTTAAATATATGAGCAGCAATTAACAAAACATCACTCTAAAATGTGATTGGGAAATTAGTTTGTGCCATCATAAATCTAACAATTTCAATTAGGGTTCTATTTCTTCTCTCTGCAACATCATTTTGTTGATGAGTTGCTAAAATAATCAATTGTCTTTCTATTCCATAAATATTCTTGAACTTGATCAAATACCAAGCTCATGAATTTTCTAAAGCAACTTAATGCCTTAGATTTATGAGAAATCAAATTGACATAGCTAAATCAAGTATAATCATTGGACCACAAGTGTCCAAATGGGTCTATTGCAAAGGAAACTCAAATCTTGTATTTCTATTTCCCCCAAATTGTTTTCGAATTGTTTTTCCCGCTAGGTAATGCTAGCAAATAGGCAAATCAACTCTTTCGATATTGCCCAATAAGATCTCTTTGACTAATGTATTTATTCGTTGTTAGCCAATATGACCGAATTTGGTATGCCATATATTCACATCAATATCATAAAATTTTGAAGATGAAAATAAGGTATAATAAACATCAACATAAATGTAGTTATTTCAATTATAATGAAAAAAAAAAAAAATCTAGAACCATAATAATTTGTTTCCAAAGACAAGTCAATACCATTGTTATGAAAGTTTAATACAAAACCAAACTTAACTAAAACCAACACAAAAACTAAATTCTGACGAATTTCTATAGCATATAAACTCTGAAGGAAATCCATAATAGGAAAATTTATAAATAGAAGGAAGCTATGCTTGGGATTTTAACGAAAGAGATTTTGTCTCTTTAGTGAAAATAAGGTGAATTTAGTTGTATTGGGATGGAAATGGCCCCACACTCTAGTGATTACCATCCTCAGATGCATATTAAGTCCCGTCCTCTCAATCTAGCCATGCCATGTATACACTTTATTCGCAAGAATGGGATAGACCCACATAAAGTCTACTTACTTTATTAACCTCCATACATGGAGACGAAATGTCTACATTCCATGAAACGAAACCATTTTCCCAGTTGAAATGCAGCCCGATGAGTATCATAGATATTTCATTTTCAGCCAAACTATAATAGGACACCAAAAGTGGAGTTATACTCTAAACAATTTGCATCTTGATCGTATGGTCACCATACTAGCAGCACAACGAGAGCTTTGTGAAAACGACAGCATCTCGCCAAGTGGTAGAGACTAAAAGCAACATTTACTACTATTCGTAGCAGATTAGCCGGTTCAAGCAATAAAATGTACAAAATTTAGAGATTGAGCAATTTAGCGGCTTTCTTAATATAGAAGCACAGTAGGATTAATCAGAAAAAGGAAAGAAATATCACGTAGTTATTTATTTGCACTGTTTACCTCTAAAAGTTTCAGGATCAAGGAGGTTTGCAATTAGCTTTTCAAGCCTTCTTGAACTCAAAGTTGGTTTAACAACAATAGGACTCCCAGAAACCAAACAAGGATCCTTACCTGCCCTGCTGCTTCCCATACACCAAGCACCAGGTGTGAATCGGCCATCCGACCTCATCAGAAGCTCCTTATCAATCCTATCAAGAACAGGGTCGTCCTTCTCAAACTTACGAGCAAATGGAGCTCCACTCCGGACCATGTCGTCTAAATGTTCCATTGTCAACGTTATGGGATGCTGCTTAGGAGGATTATCCCACCTACTGTAACGCAAGTCGTGATTGATGGTCGTATTCTGGTAATCCTTATGGTTACAGACAACTGTGTGAAAATAACCCTCAGGCGACGACAGGAAATTTGTGTAGTACATAAGAAGTGTGCGAGGGAGATTGTCCCATCCCCAGACACAGAATTCCAGGAATGGCTTCGTGAGGACAACCCATGCAGATCCTGGTGATGGAGATGAATTATTAAAGACAGAAGGGCACATCGGCCAAACATTTATGATGAACTCAAGTAAGAAAATAACCTCACACTTTCTATTGCAGAATTACAGCATTTAATGGTTTGCACCATTTCCCCAATAATAGGGTGCTACTCCTCTATTAGCACAAATATTGCAAGTATTGCAGAGAACACAAAATGCAGCACAATCAATATCACTGAGAAGTAAAGATTCAGCACGCATGCAAATGGACATATGCGCCAGTAGCACACATAGGATTTCCCCTACTCAGCCCAACAGTCGCAGTCAAAATAAGATTTTAATATAGATAGGCATCAACAACCAATAGACTTTAAGCGTATCAAATATGCCCTAGATAACAACCTATGCATGCAATTTTGCAACTTTTAATGCTTGAGTAACATAAAAAGTCAAAGGTCCCTGACAACAATTTTTTTTATAATTGATATCCCTAATAACAGTTACCAACCAGTAAAAGACTAAGTTGCACTTCACCCGTCCAAAGAACTTTGAAAATTCAATTAGAGGGAAAACTTCTTTTTCAAATACTAAATAATTGTGAGCAGTTGTACTAAAAATATTTCAGAAAAGTTTCTGATCAATTTGGTGCAATGAGACTCTGAAATTAAACTGGTGTTTTACCCATAAATAGTTTGAAAGAAGCTGGTAAAGATCTTCTCTCTTTTGCATAGAATACACCAGATTTCTTCAAATGATACAAGCCCGGATCTATAATGATAGGTCTTGCTCGTTCAACCCTGCAAGCTTGTACAAGAATTTTCATCAGGAAAAGTGACTGAAGATGTCCAAATTAAAAAATGTACAACACAAAAAGGAACAATACTACTGGCATGACTGTCTCACTCTTTATAGCCGAGGTCACCACTGTGCTCAAGGAAATTTAGATCCCTAGGCAAGTATGAGAAAATGTGCAAGAGATCTGGAATTAAAAACATATAAAAAGAAAATAGTCAAGCTTCCATCCAAATTTCATACTTACTCCAACCCTATTTTGTACAGATATTAGACAAATGATAAATCATGATTACCACGGACTGCACCCTAGCAGAGAGTTAATAATAATAAGGAATACTGTAGAATGTTATGGGACTGAAGCTTTTGCACAGTGATATTTTGTGTCCTTACAAAAGTTTTGGCCATGCGACTATGGATTTAAAAACGCTCAATCTAGAAAGCAAGCTCTTCTTGTTACCATAAATCTGCTGGAAAGTGAACTAAGAGTTCTATGATATCCGGTGCCATCTCCATGTAACTTACTAATCTCATAGAACATTATGGGCATGATTTAATACCACATAATCATACTAAGAAAGGACTAGTTAGGTAATACTCATCATCGGTAACTTATTAGAAGTCAATATTCAAATTAGCCACCATGACTAGCGTGAGGTCCTTGAATAGGTGCATCAAGCTTGGCATGGGCTGCGGCCTTGAGTTCATGCCGAGCGTCAATCATGAGCATGGGGTGGCTGTGCTTGGGCAGGGCAATGGATGATCAGTAATAAATCAATGGCATTTCGGAGGGATTGATCCATGCAAATTGGAATCACAGAGCTTCATCAAAGCACAGGTTGCTGTTCTTAGATGATCCAAATGCAAAGGGGACTGGTTCAGGATCAAAATGCACAAGCATGGTGCTAGTGCATAATATAGGCAATAGGAATTAGCATTATATAGACTTGCATTGGCTAGGGGTTCATGATGATCAAGTCTTGAGCATGGATGGACCGACTTGGAGGATTGACATGGGCAACACACTATATGGATTGGATGCTCATGCTCTGTCTAGTGTTCATGCATGAGTTATGCCAACAGGTGGACTGGTCATGTGAACCAGACATGTGGTGCAAGTGCAAGTCAGTGGGTCATGTGATCAGGCTATATGAGGAGGCAATCTAGGAGATGACCAATGAGCATGTGTGTGAGCCAGTGAACAAGCAGTGTGCCTGAGTGTGCCAGCGTGTACCCAAAGTTGCAACTCAGTCAGATGTGTGTCCATGAGCGCCAAAGGCAGTTGCTGAATGTTGCAAAGGTCTGCTGGACAGGTTCCGGGGCAGTTAATTGCAGATGAGGCCTGGAAAATCCAGGGGGATTGGTCTAAAGCAAAGTTGGTAACCAAAGGACACTTGTAATAATCCGAGTAGCATGTTGCAACCACTTGTCCCTTGTGTATATCTTGAGTCTGTCTAGGTGTATCCAGATCAGAAACTGTAATTTCCGTGAGTTTGTAATGAGTATGAGAGGCTCAGACATGTCATGTTGTGTGAGTTTGAATCAATAAGATTGTTGGAAGGTTTCAGCATCTCTTGTGCATTTCAATCCTTCAGTGTGTGTGCGCATCTGGGCTATTCCTTACCTTGTACTCAATTCTGACTTGTCCAATGAGTGTTTCTATGTGTTTGGAACGTGAACAACCTTTGGAAGTGACCAGGTTTTCACAAGCATGAGAAAGTGTTTGTGACTTGGTCACCAGCTTGATCGGGTGTGCGATGTGACCAGGGCATCCTGACCTGGTTTGCAGGCACAGGTGCTGTGAACATGACAGAGGGGAAGCCGTGACCATGTATGCTTGCATTGGATCATGCTACGCGTGGCCTGACTTGTGGGATTGTGTTTGTGATGTGGCCTGGCCAAGGCGTGGTGTGCTTGACAGCATCACAGGGCAGAGAATTTGGCAGTGAAAATCGACCTCGTGATAACTAGCACACTTTATGCAATAGAAGACAGAATGGTTCCACATGTGAGTGATAAAAGTCGCCACTATACATCTGATTAAGTAGAGATATAATGATTCGTCTCTATCACCCCTTCTCCAGTCCATGCCCATGAAAAATAGAGATCCACACACAGAAGTGACGACAAATAAAAGAGTTAAGACTGTTTGGAAATTATTCCAACATCTACCATAAAAACTTAATGATGAATACTCCAACTTGCATCCACATTCAAGAGGCACACCTCCATTCAGCCATCTCTAAATCAAGCATTACCAAACAGGCAATCCTTTGCACAAATAGAAGATATGCTGAACAACTTGCAGAGGCCCAGCACCAGCTACTTCTTTTGAGCTTTTATTTTGATTTTTTCAATTTACACACTGTTTAGACAATTCACATGTTAAAGCAGGCAATTCAAGAGTGTATATTAGGTAGTTGATAGCCCCAACTCCCCCATTATCTCTTCCCCACTCCCCCAATAAAGAAAAGGAATAAAAAAACCCAACCACCTCCCCTGTCTTCTACGCCATTGCATTCCCACCATCAATGGCCCTTGTAAGGCCTCTACTGTACACAGGTTTCAATTTTCACTCCTTCATAGAATGGTTGCTTGGACAATCTAACTCCATAGCAGGCCAAGAAAATAAAATGTTGGCTGTATGCATAATCTAGGACATGAATAATATAAATGACTCCTCATAATAATGGCAAGCTGACAACTCACACCTTAAAATTATTTAGATTGGTTGGTAAAACAAACGTAACAATGCCATAAAGTCCATACCTTGCAATTAGCTAGTCACTTCAAACTTCATTCCCGTGGCTGAATCGATAGTGAAATTTGATGTTTTTGAAGTTCAAAACAAGACTATGATTGAATTAGACCTGTTTTCCGTCTCTACTTCTCCTCATTCCTCCGCACACATAACAGACACTGAAAAACTCCACCCCTTAAGTCTTCACATTGCAGAAATGATGGATTAAAATTCACTACTACAGATGTTTAGTGAGCTCAATTTTACTTGGATTTAAAAGTTCAACCAACAAAAGAATTCTGCCACAGAATGTAATCCACATAAAACAGGATTGCGTCAAAGCAGTCATCGTGAACGAGAAATCTCAGTAAATGATCGGCTCGCGTAAGGGAAAATAACAAACCAACCATCTTGCGGCACGAGAGGATAATCCGAAGCGCTCAGATTGATGAACCAGTCCCAATCCTTGGCCCGCTTCAACAGGACCGCGATCGCGCGCAGCGTGGAAGCGATCATCGTCGGGCCCTGCGCCGTGACCAAGTCCGCATCCCCGATCACCATCACGTTCCCGAACTCCCTCACCACGCCCTCCGACTTCACATACCTCGCGAGCTCGAGCCGCTCGCCCTCAGGCGCCTCGAGATCCAGGTGGATCAGGTAATAGTTCCTCGGGTGGTACACCGCCTGCAGGAGGCGCTTCACGCGGGCGCCGTCGCCCTTCGTGCCGGTTATCAAGTACGCGAGCCTCGGCAACCGCGGGAGCTCCGAGGACGAGCCCCCGCCGGAGAAGCCGGAGGCGGGCGGCGGGAACTTGGCGTTGATGAGGGAGAGGGAGAGGAAGAGGAGGAAGGAGAGGGCGGAGGTGATGAGCAGCGGGGCGAGCCATTTGCGGTCGAGCAAGGGAGGAATGTGGCTCCTTTTCATGGCGGTTTCAGTGAGATCAGGGCTCGACGCTTCGAAAACTGTCCACTGAAGAGCGGTTTTATGTTGTTGTCGTCGTGTTCAGCTTTTTCGGTTTTGGTAGGGAACGTGCGTCGGGTGTGCGGTGATGTGTCGTTGTCGAAGTGCGCTCGCAAGGCTGGAATAAAGAAGAGGGCGGGACCAGCCGAGGAACCTGCATTAAAGAAGAGTCATAAAAATTGCCTGCGTAAGCCTGGTCACATCAGACAAATCCTTCCGTCGTTTACTAGCTTACTCGATGGATTCGTCTTCCGAAGGATAACTCCTAAAGCATGCCCTCCACTGATGTCCGACGATTTAATCTAACTCAAAAGAGAGGGAGTCCCTCCACACGCAAACATTATATCGAACACTTAAAATTTTTGATCGATTTCAGAGAAGCGGTGAGAAGAAGAGGAAAGTAGGTGAGTGGTTACTACCGAAGAAGATTTGAGTGATGGAGATGTTTATTGTTATGACAATAACCTCTACCAAATACCTCAGGAGAGGATAATGGATAAATTTACTTCTAAATTGTAATCTCTTCTATTAGATCAAGTTACTCATAATAATAATAATTGGATTGAGAAACTCAATGTTCACTAGGATGGAAAAAATGTTAAAATGAATACGCAAATCGATAGGAGATGAAACTATTCTTAAATATAAGAAAATTGTGACCTTTAGATGAGAGGACTTTTGTTTCATTGACCCAAAGAAAAAACACATTCGGTAGACTTTCTCGTTTATAAATTTTCTTACAAATAAAGAAAGCTAAAGACAACAAAAATGTATGTTGCTTCCCACGTTTTCATGTTGGATTTAGAAGCAAATTGAAACTTAATGACTAATTTTTCATGATTTGTTGACGGTGTAGCTTGATTAGGACAAGTAAAAAAAAAAAGGCAAAATGGGTAAATCCCAAACAATAAATCAAACAGATCAACAGAAAAGTATTTTGACAATGAAACGCACACAATCCAGTTAGCGAATCATCAAGATCATGATGGAAATCATGGAAGCAAGATTAACAAGATAACCAAGCGATCACTAATCACATTATTAAATCAGAAATTGCCATTGGAAGCATATGAAGGGCAGTACAATGCGCCTCCATTTTTCTTTTCTTTTTTTTTCTATGTACACCCGAATATGTGTACAGATCATAAAATTCCTGTGCCTTGATCATCTGCCCCAAGTTCAGCCACTCAATACCAAGTTCAAATAGATTCACGTAAGCTCTCTTTGACTGACAAATTTGTATAAATATCGCCCCGATGTTGAAGATAAAGGCAATATGGTTTACTAACTCTTGATCACCGAGGGTTGGGGAAAAGGACGTTTTAAACTACATTAAAGTCATCTGTGTCAATGGAACATTGACTCAGCTCATGATTCTGGGTGTTACTGTTAGACAAAAGGACACTTTCAAGTTGAAATATCCCGTTGATTGAATGTTCTAATTTACTGACTGTTAACTTGTGTCGTGACAACATACAATTCTGCGGCTTGCTACTTCCATGAGAATTGAGATCACTTGCTCTGCTTGGATGCAACCGTGCGCTGGACAGTGGAAACACCGTCGACAAACTTCGTACGGAAAAGGACATTAGCATTATTGAACATCCCTTCCTTCAAAGAAACAACGATGAACTGCAATATAAAAACACCAAAATCAAGACAGGTTCCAGAGACTGGAGTAAACATTGATGGCAATGATATCTGCTACAATAGGAGCTGCGTTAATTGTCAGAAGTACATTATGCTCTGTGAACAAGTTTTCTTTCTATTTATTTGTCTTACTGGACAAAAGGCCATGTTGCAGAGCCCATGTAGTGGACCTGATTAAATAGAAAGAGACCTGATTTTTATATATAAACACTATTAACAATGCCATACAATTCTGCAAAGTGTTCTGTTATTTTCACGCTTGATCCAAAACTCAGTTCCTATTGACAATCAGTTCCTATTCGCAATCTAAACTTTTTGTCTGTAATCTCCATTATTCCCTCTGAATTATTTACCATATCAAAATAATACAGGTCACCCAAGTTCAATCATTGATCTTGACAAACAAATTTAATATGCACGCCTTACACCCCTTCCTATGACAAAATCTGAATCTACCAGCAAATTCTCAAGTTTCACATAGAGGAGTAATGGCATAGTAAATGAAACCTGCGGTGTTATGCTATAAATATTAACACTTGTGGCTATTCACGTATAATAAATGCAGATAAAATTTGTCAATGCGATTCTCTTCAGATTTTCACCAAGACACCAGACTGAACCTGCAATTCCCCATATCATCTAAGCCACCTATAATGAGCATTCAGAATATCCTCATGATTCTCATGCACATTATGCATGTCTTTTGCCAAGAAGTTTATGTACCTGGGAATGAGGAAAGTGAGTTTTAATCATCCTTCCTATGTTCTGTGTGTGACTTAAATCAAGTGCTGCATCAACCTGTCAGGTATCATCATTTGCCGATCATCAACAAAAAAAGACCTAATGCATATGAATCGCATCTTCTAACAAAAAACCATACCTCATCCAGTATGTACAAAGGAGCTGGTTTGAAGAGAAGCAGTGCAAGGATTAGAGAAAGAGCAAGTAAAGATCGCTGCCCTCCACTCAGTTCTGATAGTGACTGCTTCCAGACACCTCCAAATGCAACACGAACCTCAAGCCCATCTAAGAAGTTGCATCCTTCCGGAGGCTCAAGTTTTGCTGATGTGCCAGGTAACAGGGTAGAAAATATTGATCCAAAGTCACTAAGAAGGAAATGTTGACAAAAAATCAGGAACATTAAAAGAATTAGATATATCTGAAACAAAAAACTATGGAAAGCACACAAGTAGCATGAAAGAACTTACCTGTTAACCTTAACCCAAGTAACTTTTAGTGTTTCCTTCTTCTTCTCATCTAGTTCTTCAATAACCTTCTTTATCTTTGATTTATCATTCTGCCAAGGCCAGCTACAACATATCAGAGTAAGAAGTCCAAAACAGAAGCCTAATCTGGCAGACAGAAAGCAACTGACCTCAATAATGTTCTTCTTGGACGTCAACCCATTATATTCATCTTCTGCTTTCTCAAACATTGCCATGACTTTCTTGTTTACTCTTTTCTCAAGCCTTCAGCAACCGAAAGATGCATATGCAATCAATTTTTGAACTCATAGCATATGAGAAAAACTTACGTTTCTTTTCAAAGAAACGCAATTGCAAAGAATAGAAAAACTTGATTAAGAGTACAAAGTGAATAACTCACCCAGACTGTTCAGCTTGTAATTTTTCCAGTTCCTCGCTTGCTTTGTATGGATCACGAGAAGCAAAATCATAATCAGTCCCACTTCTTCCAAAAAGCTGTCTCTCAGAAGCAATCCAGGCGTGCTTCTCAATCATTTTTTCCACCTTCAAAGAACAATCTTTCTGTTCCGTTTCCATACGTTTTACCTGATAAAGAGAGTGAAAGACATACTCTTTAGTATCCACAATGGTTGATTTTTAGTCCAAGAGAAGCCGTTTGCACTTTACCTCATTTTCCATCTTCTTCTTCTCAAGATTTGTCTCACTAAGTGCAGCTTGAAGCTTTTGCTGCTCCTTAACAAAGCAACTTATCTGAGTATCACATTCCTTCAGCTTCTGTCGGATTTGATTGAGCTCTGCCTGGGCCTGTTCATGAGTCTTCCTTATAGAAGCAACCTGCAGAAGAAGATATAAGTTGCCATTCTAAACAGCTATAGAATTTCCAGAAAGTATTCTTTTGTTACCTTGGATTTCTGTTCCTCTACATCAGAAGCTATAGCATTGATTTGACTTTGTAAAGAAGCTAGTTCACCTTCCAAAGAAGCACGTTCCTGTACGACTGCTTCCATTTTCATGATGAGCCTCTCCTTTTCATTTTCATGCCCCTATTAACAGGCATGGTCAAAGAGGAAGCATTCAATCCCCAAACTAGGAGGAGCAAGAAGAGTCCATATTATTGATCAAAATGTTGATAGCTTCATTGTCGCATTATCTCATCCAATTAACCCTGCAATTGCATACAAAATCCTATGCAATCTAGAAACAATCAATGATAGAATACCGAGCCATCACAGGTAAGCTCATGCCTGGAATTTCATGAATCCATAGTGTGAGGGTCAAAAGAATCTAGCCCACCTTTAAATCCTTTGACACCAGTTGCATCTGGGTTTTTATTGCTTTGATGCTATTTTGCAAGTCCTTGAGTCTGCCTTCCCGATTATTTGAATGCTCTTTAATAGATTTCTCAAGCGATGACACTGTAGCAACACAGTTCTCATACAATATTTGCTTTTCTTTGGCTGCAGACTTTGATTCTTCAAGGTCCTGCTCAATCTTCTTCACTAATTCACCAAGCTACAATGCGCATAAGAATCACAGTTTACAACATTAGAAACATAGGTTTCATCCTTCTTTTGCTTTGATCAGAAATATAGGTTTCATATTACAAATAACAATATTATTTCCACGGAAAGCAGAGGAAAGAACCTTATGATGCTGATTCTGCTCAGCCCTGCTCTTAAATAAAGAAAGGTCATAGGACTTCAGCTCTAACTGTGATTTGAGATCCAGGAACTTCTTTTGAAGGGGCGACAGCTCAGCAATCTGTGGTTAATGTTAGATAATGAGAAAAGCTAAAATGGGCGACCATCAGATAATTGGGTTATAAGCACAGCTAAAAGCCACGGAAAGAAGAAAGCAGAATGGTACGTATTGAATCATCAATACAATATCTGCTCCCATAAAATAGTGCTATCTAATTGAAATTCCATGATTACTGCAGATTTTATGACATTTCTTACTGGATTTCCCCAGTTCAAGGACAAGTTGGACCATTATGAGGGTTCAGAATCCCAAAAAATAATCTCTTCCAATTATTCCAACGTCAGTTTTGCCCTAACATTACAAACCCTTAATAATTAAAAATGTTACACATAGCAATTGTCTGCTATCTTTATGTAGAAATGCAAAAGAGGTATGCAATGTCTACCTTGGCTTCGATTGCCGATAGTCTATTCTGATGTATAGCAAGTTTTGACTCGGCCTCTGCCAAATCACGAAGTTGCCTCAACAGGTCACCTCCACCCCTGCACCATGCAATGATATTTAGCATGCGGCAGCTCTCTTCCAAAAATAATAACACCACATGTTTGACCATTGTAACAGAAACAGCATCCATGCACAATAAATAACGAAAAAAAGGAGACGAGGAAGTTACTTGCGGCTTCCACCAGTTAAAAGACCGCTTGGCTGAAATATATCACCTTCAAGAGTGACACTTGGAGTATGAATCTCCCTATGGAAAGCAACCTGTGAAGCACGCAACATGTAAAGATCATATTCTGAATATCCTACAATAGACAACATTAACAGTATTACCAATGACAATTGTCACATCGTAAAATGTTTCAGGAATTACATCAGGCTAAGAACCTGACCAATGTTTCTTGCAGGGAAGTACAGTGTCTGACTACCAAGTAAAGCAGAGGAAACTCTACCAGAACAACAATTTCATAGTTCACTTATGCCTATTCAGGTAGGATATGTGATGCTGTATCACAGACTAATGAGCACCTCAAGTCACTTACACTTAAAGCAAAGCCCAATAAAGGAAAAGTCAAAAATGAATTTAAGGCACCAGCTTTCCATATTCATTAGAGTTAGCAGTCATATATTTGATTAACAAATTAGGGGTCCATTTTATGAAACCACAGAAAAACTAACAACGCCTAAATTATATCTCTTCTACTTGAACCATTGTCAGAATACATCTAGAAAACATATTTGAAAAGAATGATGCCTGCCTTCACACATTATGTTCTAGAAACTTACACGAAAGGACAATGACAACTCAATGAGGCTTCAAAAAATAATCAAGTTCATTGTGCCTTTCAAATTGGGTTGCCATAATATACCTCTTTTGCAGCATCCATTGTTTTGCAGACAAAACTTGATCCAAAAACATATTCCATTGCGCTCTGCAATAAAAATCAATGACCTTAAGGCAACTGATGAATTGCCATAAATAAAACCCTCTTGATAACAATTGACAGATCAAACTCATTAAAGAAATTGACAGTCTATAACAAGCATGTGCATAAGCACCTTCAATTCCTTGTCATAATCAACTAATGAAAGTGCCAGTTCTGCATTCTCCTTGCCAACCTGAAAATGCAGAATTTATCTTTGTTAATGACCTAAAGACATACATAAATACCTTGACAGATAAGCTTGTACTGCATAAGTTATCTTCAAACAGTGACTGACCACTCCGGCAGCAGCATGCCGAACACTAGGAGACACCACATTGGGCTGGATTTTATTTAAAGGTATGAAAGTTACTCTTCTTTGAAGATTTCCATTTTGTAGCAGTTGTTTTCCTGTATTTTCCGTATCAATGACAACATTATACAACTTTCCACCAGCTGCAGCCTGCAAACATTCCGACATGTGAATTTATTTGCATGTTATGTAAATGTCGGAACTTCAGAACAAGACACCACTATACTATTATACAGCTCCACCTCTAAGGCAGTCATTGTTGAGCTATCCTTCACTTTGAATAGTCTTGAAACCACACCTTTCACTTTTGATCGATCGAAATTCTTGATGGGATCGCGATAAGTAAAATTAACATTTGCTAACTGTGCTGAAAGAATCCGTATGTCTTCTTTCAACTTTTGCACCATCTCCAACTCTAGCGCACGATCCTGGAAGCCATTGACAGTCAAAAGAAGAAATGGAGGAGACACATTTCAAGATGATGTTGAAGGAAAACACAGAACTAGTAAGAAGAATTCACAGACCTTTTGAAGAGCTTCCATCTCCCCCTCCTTAAAAGGAACAGATTCTAATGCTTTTTGAACATTTTCAACATCTCTTATTCTACTATTAAGTTCATTCTCTAAAGCAACAGCTTCCTCATGCATTGACAACAATTGCTTCCTTTTCTCCTTCAGCTCTCTTTCCCAATGGCCTATCTTTGTTTTCAACTGCTTCAGTTCTGTATCGGCCCTTCCAACTGCTATTTTAGCATCACCTAGCTGGTCCTCAAGGCACTTTTCCTCATTTCCACTGCTCTTTCCAGCAAGGATGCCCTATTCATGGTAATTATACTTGGTACATCATAATTTATGACTGCAGAGAGTGGACATCCACATGCATGTAGGCATCCAAATATAAATTTACCAACTAATTACCTGGTAATCACTTTCTTTCTCATTCAAAGTCTTCAAGAGTTCCTCGTATTTGCTCCTAAGACCTACTGTCCCTTCTTCAGCTCTTTTGACAGCAGAGGCACTCTCTTCCACAGAACGCTTTAGATCTTCTATGTTGCTAAGAATCTAGTACATCAGGAAGTAAATTGTAAAGATCACAAAAGGAAAAAAGTCCACCCACCAATAATATGAGAAAAAGCTCATTTTTGCAAGTAGAAAAAACAAAGACTTTGCATCAGCAACCATATACCTTATCAGAATTCTTTTTCTCAGTCTCAAGGTTGTCGTTTTTGTTATTAAGAATGGACACTTCCCTCACGAGATCTCGAGCAAGAGCATCTACTTTGTCAGACAACGTCTTTACCTCCCCACCCATACTGGCTTCCTTCTGTGCAGTTAAATCAGAAATCTTCTTCTCCAATTCTTGTGCTTCCACTTGCATCTTCACTTTATTTTCGTCTAGCTCAGAGATTTTGGCCTGTATCTGTTCCACACCGGAGACCGCGTTTTCCTTTATCTTCTCAGCTTGAACATAATCATAAGCGATGCAGAACCTTTTAAGTCGATCTAACTCTGCATTCCCGTTTGCCCATTGCATGTACTGCATACGTTCTTTCCTCAACTTCTCCAAGGCAGGCAAAATTTCTTGGTCAAGAAGCTTATTTATCTCATCAACCTTGATCTGCTTCTTCTCCAGCGTTTTTAATGCAGCCTCCTTCTTCGTCTCATACATTCTGGTACCTGCTGCCTCCTCAAGCATGGACAAAATCTCAGGAGGCTTCATATTTAGTACCTTAGTGATGCGCCCTTGCATGATGAGGAAGTGTGGGTTGTTGACATTGAGCTGTACCGAGTGAAAGAGGTTCTGGACCTGACTAGGTTGGGCAAGCTTTCCATTTATCAAATACTTATTCCTTCCGCCAACGACAATCTGCAGAACAGGATAACTTATACACGCTCAAACATCCTATAGATACTCACTCATCTTAATTATATGCAAAGGATGGGGCACATTTCAATATCAAATTTCTCAAAGATTGTCAATAAAAGCATGGGTCAGCGTGATGTGATTGACTTATGCTTTTATTTTGTTTTCTTGATCAAAATAGCTCACTCCAAATTGAAAGAACAACCAGATAATAGAGAAAACAAGACTTAACACCATCAAATTCCACTCTAAACTAACCACACAAGACTTAACACCATCAAATTCACCTCTAAACTACCCACTGCAGCTCACAGTTTAGTTTTCCTCCATTTTGAGACAATGGCTCAAGTCTTCAGCTAAACCTCTGGTGGCCCAGTTTCAATGTAACATTCATCCCATTCCTGAATTTCATCTACAAACGGTTTTATACACTGCATAATTATGTGAAAGCCACTGCCAATCCACCTAAGGCAAGGAGTAGTAAGCGCTTTCTGAACAAAAAAGCGAATTTCCACGACCACCACGCACCTGCCGCGTCACAGTCATCTCGGAATGGTCCTCGTATCCCAGCGGGCTCCGGCTCCGGTCCGAATTATCGAACACGATGGAGACGGTGGCTTTCGTAATCCCGGCCTGGCCTTGCTTGTAGACGAGCTCCTGCAGGTTCGCGGCCCGGACCTGCTGCAGGTTGGTGATGCCCAGCACGAAGCAGATGGAGTCGAGGATGTTGGACTTGCCGGAGCCGTTGAGGCCGGTGATGGCGTTGAAGAAGGGGTCGAAGCCCGGGACGATGGTCCGGGTGGCGTAGGATTTGAAGCCCTCCAGGCAGATCTCCTTGATGTGCATCGCGCTCGATTCGATTCGATTCTACGGGGAAGAAAGGAACGGGACGGGACGAAAGCCCTTGTAGCTGGGAGCGATCGGAATGAAGGGACGGCGAGAACGTCAGGAATCAGCCACGGAAGATCGATTTTGGAAGAAACGATCGGATTTTTCCCACCGGGATTTGAGGAGGTCGGAGAGAATCGGAGGAACTCCGGGGAGATTGCGACTCGCAATTTGCGAGAGGAGAACTGGAGCGGCAAAAGGGCGGGAAGTTGCCTTCCTTTTTGGCGTTTTGAGTCTTTTTGAAAGGGGGCGGAGCGGGCTGTCTCCGTGTCTTTCTTCTTCTATTTTATTTAATTTTTTTTCCGTTGGGGGCGGGAATATTGCCAATACGCCCTCGGAATGGAAGGAACTTCTGAATTTGTGCCTTAAATTTAAGTTTGTCTTAATTTAACCCCTGAATCAATTAAAGTTGCTTTCAATATAGTCCAATCTAATTCTACTACTTCAAACCTTTTTTCCTTTTTTGTGTTTTTGCTGCGGTTGAACAGATATTTTCAAGTTCGGGGAAGATATGGACTAGAATCCAATGCCTTCAATATAATTGGGGAATAGTATTAAAAAAGTCATAAATATTTTGTATTTATGCTAATTTACTCCTAAATATTTTTACTTTGTGCCAATTCAATTCTTTTCGGCAAATTTTGGTCGATTTTGCTAACTAAACACCGGCCGACCGATGTAATGCGATCAGCACTAACGTTGACAATTTTAATAACATTTTAATATTTTAAATTTTTTATTTTTTTTTTTTTTTTTCCTTCTACTCCTTCTTCTAATGGTGACCAAACCTTGACAACCGACCAAAGGTGACAGGCGACGAGGTCAATGTCGACCTCACCGACCACTAGTGAGGCTTGCCCTTGTTGGATTTGACGAGGTTGAGCCTCTGTAGCCTAGTGTGAGGCCGCCCTCACAACCTAAGCTACCTCTAGTTGGCCTTACGCCAAGATCTAGCAAGGATGAGCCTCACTAATGGCCAACAAGGTCAACTAGCCTCGCCCATAGTGGGCGAGGCTTGACCCTCACTAGCTCGACATGAGGCCACTCTTGCACCCATTGGCGAGGGCTCGAGCTTGGTAGACCATTGCCTCTAACCTATCATTGGGAGGAAGGAAGAGGAGAAGAAAAAAATAAAAATAAAATTCTAAAATATTAAAATATTCATTTAAAATTATCAACATGAACGCTAAAGTTTTGTTTTGCCACCTTAGTCGATTGGCATCCAATCAGCAAAATTTGGCCAAAATTAACCAGAAATTATTGAATTGACACCAAGTAAAAAATTTAGAACTAAATTAACACTAAAAAAATGTTTAAAACTAAATTGATAAAATGCAAAAGGTTTAGAACTTTTTTTAACACTTTTCCGATTTAATCACTTCATGGTCCAAACACATATGGTGGAATATATATTGATTTAATTATTTGCATTTGTGGCTCTATAAGATATTTGAGCAACGTTAGTTAAGATTAAATTATCAAACTCAATTTTAGTTCATGCGCCATATGGCTGACCTACAAATGTGAATCGAAATTTGTCAATTAGCACGATAAAAGTGCATTTTCTAATACATCGTCATTTCATGAGTTCCAATTATTAACTCGGGAGATCTATATATAATGGGGTCATGCAATTATCAAATTATTTAGGACAACAAGAGTAACCTAGCAGAAAAGCATTTGATGCAAATTTTATTTATTCACTACATTTTATTCACAATGTTGAAGCAAACCTATATAAATTACTATGTAAAGCCCTTGATGCTCTCCCCAGTGTGATTGAAATTAATCAAAGACACTATCAGTCGCTAACGCCTCGATGGATCGATCCCAGTCGAGCACTGACGTTATAACAAGATTGAAATAAACAGTTTCATTGCTGTTGGCAATAACCTATTTTTCTTCTACCTCGTTTCTCTTGCATTGTATGAAGCGAAATAAGAAGATGCGAAACTATTCCTGCTATCTACAACTCAGTGAAACAAATTAACTAAACACAATGCTCGCTCTTCCGGCATTAGAAGCTCAAGAGAAGATATGCAAGCGAAAATATGCCATCACCACGCATGCTTATTGCCATTGGCTTCCAGAGAAGAGTTTATTTACCTGCCCATTTTCTTGTGCAAGTGATGATTGCATATTCTTAAGTGAGTCTTACTATAGATTTGGAACACTACAATTTGGAAACAGCATTAGAAAGCTATCATATAAACCACTTTGGCATCACATAATATAACTCATTTTTAAGCCCAAGACCCTAATCTAAATCCGCCACGAAGGCGTCTGTCAATAATAATCAAACAGTGATTTCAATCAAAAATCAAAATTTGGCATTACATTTCATCTGACATTTATTAGATGACGCAATTATGAATTTGCACATTGAGGTATGAACTTGCAAAACAAACAATGCACTTCTATATCTGGAGGTATCATAAGAGCTCAGCTTAGGGGAAGGCCTTCCGGTTTGTTCGCCCCTTTGTCCCTATGGTATTGAGAGAACCCATGCTGAAAATTATCCAGCTCCATCACTGAATGTAACATCAACTCTCAGTTTCTCCATCACAAGCCCAGAAACTCCAAGATACCTACTGTAACCTGAGTCAGCTATCCACGTTGCAAGAATGTGTTCAGGTAACAAGTTCCCGTTCCATTGTGAATGGGTCCACCATCAATTATGTACAAGTAGTCACAGAAACTCAAGCATCAAAAGTTCCATTTCGGTCTCACTTCCTCTTCCTTCTCCGTCAGTTCTTGGTATTGATACCACTCTGCTCCAGCCTTGCCCACTGGCATTGGAGGTCTAACAAATATCTCGACAGGCCGGGGAACATGGACTAAAAGATGCAGTTCTTTGGGTGTTTCCTGCAAAGCTAACTCAGCATTTGCAAGTGACTTTTTCACCAGTTCAACACGTATCCACCCAAGACCTGATATAGCCACATCACAAGCAGGCCTGACAAGCAAGAAGGTAAATTTCAATAACCCTAAGTTTAAAAACAAAAGCAAAAAATTCAGTGACTTCTCACTGAGGGATGTCTCTCACAATAATAGTATCCTGTACTTGCCAAAAAAGATTCTAAAGAAAAAATAGTCATATGTTTGATATAACCATTGTTAGTCCTACACAGGTATTTAGTCCCTGCTTGAGCTCCACTAAATCTAAAGAACACATACCTGTCTATATCTTCTAACTTAATTAGCAACTGACGCTCTATTTCAAGGCCTTTCCAGTCGCATGCTCTGTCTTTACCAGTTGGAGGAGTCAAGAGTACTCCAACATTTTCCTGCAGTAATCAGTAAAATCATCCTTGTTGAGATTGCACAACATATGAGAAAATTGGTAAATGAATGCCCAAGACAGAGAACAAAAGAATTCTATCATCCAGGACTTCTCTACCAAAACAGTAGTTCCAACTGCTAAAAACAGATTGTCATTTTATCTCAACATACAGCTAAACTCTGCAGCTTGTATGCAACTTCAATGAGAAAATTGAATGAACTGCTATGATTCACTACCACAGACCACCATTTACTACAGAACTTTTACAGCCAGTTATGCTGCACTAATTCAACAAAGCATCCCAGACAGACTGCACTACCTCTGCAGTCAGGAAGAAAAACAATTGTAGTGAAGAAACAATAGCAACTAAAATAAGTAAAATACCTCCATAATAGATTCAATGAACAAGGAGAGGGACAACCAGAAGAAAAGTAGCACAAAGAATTACCTGGTAAAAACTGTCTGCTTTGGCAGTGGGTACCATATGAATCTGTAAACCTCTGGGCCCATAAAATGTTAGATTTGTTTCTGGAAGAGCCTAAACCGAACAAGACCAGATATGAGCTATATCCAGATATTATTGCATCAAAACAATGGGGGTTGGGGTAAAATCAAATAAGAATAAAGTAGATGGTCAAAACCTTTATAATGTCAATCCTAACGAGGCCTCCCCAAAATAATGAGAACCCATTTAAACAACTGGGTTCAACACTGCTAGTCACCTGAGATACGTTGGGGAGCAAATCAGACAAAGGATATAGTCTGCTATTACAAATACAACAAGGAAAAAGAGCATTTACTGGAAATTTTTGACCCCTAAGCCGATTTTGAGGAGCAAGAGCAGGTAGGTCTTCAGCATGAACAATTGCCGCTTGCCTATGGTGGAGATGTACTCCAGGTGTGTCATACAGCTTCTGTGGAAGGAAAAAATTTTAGCAGGGTCTTAGACACAGCCACACATGCATCCATGCATGCAGAGAGAGAGAGAATCTATAGATAGCATACTAACAAATCTTGCATACCCCTCCCCCTGGGAAAGCCTCAATTTGAATTGGCCCTAAGGTTGTTCCAGGGACAGCAGATTCCAGAGGTTTATATCTCGTAGCTGCTGCAGCAATAGGGTCTTTCTCTGCCATCAGCCCTGAAGTAAACATGAATAAACAGACGGCAGTAAGAAAAGAGCTAAGCAAAAAATGATAAGAAAAAAGAACAAACATAAATATCATGAAAAAGGACTGAATTATAGGTCCATGCACAAAGTATGATATGCAAAAGGGCATCATATCTTTGAAAGACATATCAGGATCCTTACAGGACTGAAAATGCCAGCAACTAAAAAGGACAGACATCTAGCAGTACAATCCTTGTGTATTATCAAGGCACCTGTAATACACCTCACATTTTGCAACATCAAATCCTATATCAATTTGCTATATGTCAAAAGCAATTGTAAATGCAACGGAAAAATGCCATCAAAGCCATCAAAGCCACCAAAGATTATTATCATCTTTAACAGTTAAATTACTTTGGAGATGATATATTATTTGGAAGACCTATTCTGATCAGCAGAGAAAGTACTTACTCAGTAAAGCACTGATAAATGCAGATTTACCTACATTGGCTGAACCCTGTATTAACAACAAAAATTAAACTGCCAAATAAGTACCTCCAAAGACTAGATCTCCTGTTAAAGAAAATTAAAGACCTATGGGCCAAATGTTCATGACATGTCAATTTAGATGGATTGACCTTTCACCCTCAAGTTTTCTTATTGAACTTGACAGTTGGGTAGGATATCAAAAATCAAGCAACAACATGAACCAAATCACCAAAATAAGGAAAAAAGAAAAGCATCATAAAGTTGAGTGTAAATGTTGAAGTTTCCTGTAAAATTCATTTTCGCCACACTTAAAGCCAGGTATAACAATTTTCTTGTCTAGACTCTCAAGATCTGATATCTTTGCAGTTGCTTACATCATTTGGCCTTTTTCTTCAAACTGCAGATGGCATAATTAACTTTTTATAAGGACTCTTTTTCTTTAACTCCTATTTTCATAGGAGCATAGAATTCTTTCTTGAGTTCTATGGTATGGTGATCAAAGCCCATATGAACGGATACAAAAAGGTGATCCTTGCTGTAACCATGATGTTGCTTTTAGATTTTAAGCTTCAAGCACTATTTTTTTTACCATATTACCACCTGGAATGGAAGGTCCACAACCAGTGAAATTGACCCGTTACAAAGGGTGCCTCACCTTTCTTGGCGTTCATTCTTAGACTCCCTTGTAACATTCTCAACAGATATATAGGAGAAATCAAGTTACATTGGAAGTCCACAATAGAATTTTATAGAATGGCATTGCATGGGAATTGCTGCTGTCACTAGAGAAAATGTTGTTGACACACATGGTATATTTTCTGTACCTACTAATAGTAAAGACATAGTTATCTGGAAAAATGGTTTCATTACTATGGACCTTGAATCCAGAAATTTACTGACCAGGATGTAAACGTCCCGTCCCTGCAATTGAGAATCAACATAAAGGAGTGAGAATCTATTATACAGATATACTGTGTTGCATAAGCTTCACTTTGGACATTTGGGTTAAATTAGTCATCCCCGACAAATAATATCAAGAGATCTAGTATCAAAGGACAAAAAATTCCAATAAGAACAATGACTACATCATCCAGAGAAGTGCTTGGTAGAGGTAAATTAGAAGAACAGATTAAGACTTGGCTGTTTTTCCCCAATGTTAATAATGAATTTCAGTTAACCAAGTCATTAGAGTTCATTTAAGTTCAGCTCGAATCTGAATGTCAATGGCATATTTTGAAAGGCAAAGAGAACATTGACCCTGTTATTCTAAAATCTAGCTAATAATATAACTTTGACTATCAAATGCAACAGCCTATCTTAAACACTATACAAGTTTTGAGCCAATTTCCTATGCTCTAGAGAGAGAGAGAGAGAGAGAGAGAGCAAAGAATTGGCATTACTGGGTGGCTGACAGCAGGGTGTAAACAAGAAGCCGATTCAATTTTCAACAAATATTGTTCTCGTAAGCTTATGGATACTGCAGTGGATTTGGAACTTGAACATATAATGCAATCGTGTGAAAGAATCTATGTACTTGAGCCAACCTAGAGGGAAAACTCTTCTCATATGGGCCACATATATAAGGGACTTAATTCCAGGGACACAGTAAATTAGTAAGATTTGGGTGCCAAGTCTATGCCACATCCAAACCTTAGCAATACTGTCATGCTCTGGATGCATAACCTACTTGAGGGAAAATTCGTTATCAGATAGATAAGCACCTTTTTCTCCCTCTGGATTTCTGAAATGACTCCAGCAATGCCAGTCAATGACTTCGAACTAGTAAGATGGACACTGAGAACGCTGCAAGGAAAAACACTCATGAAAAAACTATTCACAACAGTGAATTCAGCATACATATTAACAGCACTTAAATTCTCAGAAACTCAACGGAAAAAGTTCGGTTCCATATAGGACTGGCACATCCTCTTTCATGGAAACTAAAGAGTAGCTAAGAACTTACTTGAGCTTTTTCTTTGTAGTAGCTTCAACAACCCAATCGCCAATACAGTTAAGATCAGACCCTTTAGGAAGTAGATCCACCTAGCAGGGTCAAAAACTGTTGACATAAGCAACTTAACTGGATTAATCATGTATAACATAGCAAGAGATAAATTATTGTTTTATTACCTTTGTTACAACCAATATGATGGGATTTGCACCAACAAGATCACGTACACGAGACAGAAAACTGCCATTGAAATCAACAATGTCAACCTGGGGCGATCATCAGAAGAAAAAAATGGAGTTACCCACCCACCAAACAATGTGCAATACTTTTGTCTCACTTGATTGGCTCAAGACTGACCAAACAAATTGAGCAGGAAAATCCCAATTGGAACCAGGATTATTTGTGGAGCTCTTGGTTGAATTCTGTTCAAAATACCAGCACTTACCAATTTGATGATGAGAGCTTTCTCACGACGCAAGTGAGATAACTTGTCTCTCAGCTCCTCAGCAGTAACAAACTGCTTACCGCCAGAATAACCGCCATTTCCACCAACAGCGGTTATCATGTGGCCATGAGACAGAAGCCGGCACCTCCGGCAGAGCACCGTCCTAAGCTGGTGGTGTTTCTTCTTCTGCATAATCATGTACAAGAAGTTCATCCCAATCAAACCCGAGACCTCGGCACCCAAGTATGAGCATACTAAAGGCAAGTCGGACAACTCGTCCTATGCTCCGAAAAACTCAAACACTACTCTCACTTCTCGAGAAGACAAGCAAGCCGCGACTGCCAATTCGGGCTGAAATGAACCGGAGAATTCGCTCATGCATTAAACAAAGCGGCTGCGTCCGTACGATTTCGGAGCACGTACCAATTGGTAAGTGTCGGGGTCGACGTAACCCGGAGCATCCATTTCCGAGGTCTGGAGCGGCGCTCCACAACCGTAGCAGGAAGCGACCTCGGAGCTAGCCTTCGGGAGCTTCTCCCTCTTCTTCTTCTTCTTCTTCTTCTCCGCTTCCTTCGGCTTAACCTCCTCCATCGCGAGCCTCGCGGCCTCGATGGACCGCTGGCGGAGGAGGAAGGTATCGCGGCGGGTCGGGGATGCGGCCCCGGTGCCTTCGGGTTCGGGTCCGGCGAGCTCGGGCGGGGAGACGAGGGGCCTGTGCGGCGGCGTGGATTTGCAGAGGATAGGACGAGGGGGCGACCTGTGAATGGTGAAGGCTCTGGAATGGAGGTTGGTAAAATGGTGAGGGAGAGGGAGAGGGAGAGGAGAGATGAATGCGGAGAGGATTTTGGGCGCCATGGATTGACGAGAGTTGGAGGTTTCTCTGGGTTCTGCAAAGCCTCGGGGGGTTTATCGGCAGAAATAAAAAGGAAAAAAGAAAAAGGGAGGGGCTTTAGCTTTTCCTTTTCAGAATGGGTGTACAGTACAATGGGCTTACCATAATGACCAAAATCTTGCCAATACAAAGAAACTTGCGAGCTCTAGGAAGGATGCTGTGCTAATTAAGGGAAAGTGTAATGCAATTAATTAAACGAAAGTAGGAAATTAGGGTCGGATCAATTGCCCCAAAATTTTGGTAATTCTTCTTTTCAACTTATGATCCTAGCCCATGTGGTCGAGTTTGACGATCGCACTTCTCACTTCTCCGGATCGATTAGTATAAATATCGGCTGTTGTCAGTAAATTGGCTCAGGGATTCAAACTCATTTTATAGGGTACGGCAATGCTAGAAATTTGGTGCACAGCAGTAAGAACTGTCGAAACACTACAACCCTTAAGAACGCAGCTCATCCAAGACTGCAGAAATCGAAGACGACACTGGTGAAGAATGAAAATAGCTTGAGAAGGAAAGACCAAAGACTAAAGAGTATCAATTAAGAATTTCTGGCCACCAATTGTAGAGTTCAGGACTCCCTATGACTGAATGAACAGCATTCTACGTACAATCATGTATCTCGATGTACGCTCAGTAATTAAGTAAATCTACCAAGAAATGTTTTGGTTTACAGCAAGACCTTTGTATGAAAAACAAAACTGAAAAGGAACATGGAAATCTTGGCTGCAGACTGTGACCCCGTTATACAAATGCCGCACTTCTGTATCAAAAATTTACTTTCAAACTAGTCCAAACTCACACGCCGCATTTTACATACAAGATTTGCTGTTGGAAGATCTAGCTGGTTTGCTGCATCTGATTTCACAAGGTCTTTCAACTGATCTCTTGGGGTTGAAAAACACGTCTGGAAAGTAGCGAGCACGGCAGGTACTGGCATTGATAAGGCAGAAAGCACATTACTTAAGTACTCGATGTCAACTGACAGCTGTTGGGCTCCACGATCTGTCATATACTGTATTCCTCGCAATTGCTCCATGAAAAGGGCTGTGGCGCCTTCAGCAACCTTCCAACAACAAACAACAAGGGTTCAGAAAGGGTGGATTCATAGCTGACTGTTAGGCTTAGTTACTTCTACTAGGGGACAAATAATGAGAGTATTTGAGAGAAAAGTGAGAGTCCAAGTCAGGGTTCTCAATATGAATTACCTAAGTCAGGCAGGCCTTTCAATTCCTAGTAAAGAAGCCTGGACAGACTTTTCATTTGCTTTATAACTAAGTGAAAACCAAGTTATAGTAAAATGCCAAACCACAATTCAAGTTGCCCAGGGTTTATCGCCTAAAAAAAGGGAAGCATAAAAGATCTCCTACTTCCTTATTTTGTCACCAATCAAATGGCCTATCTGATGTCCCAACAGGCACTTAGGTATCAATCCCTTGTTAATGTCCAAGACCCAGCTCTTTGTTTTGTTTTTTTTTTTTACTTGTTTTATTTAACTAGCCAAGGATTCTTCCTATCCAGAATAAAACTGAAAAGACTTTGCAAGAATCACCTTGAACATCCATTCAGTTGCGAAGAACTGCGCTTCATCATTGCTTGCATCACCACTGGAGATGCCCTCTGCAAGTGGCTCCAACTGTTGGGGTAAAGTAAGAAGATATTCGCCAATACTTGTCACATAGGGCTGTGGATATGAACTGAATGTTGGTAGATGAAAAGCACTTGGTTCTTCAACTGAGGACCATACTGGCAGCCGAGACACATCATAGAGCCGTTGTCTCACTTTAGATATAAGAACGTCATAGACAAGTTCATTGACTGTGTCAGCAAATGCCGCAACTCTCTGAGATGCACGTGGAAGTGCATGGAACCGAGGATCTTTCAACTAAAATGAAGAAAATAATTAAATCAGTAAACCCTCTAGAGCGAGACACAAGCTTATGAGGCGAAACCAAAATGTAAAAGACATCAAAAGTTGCTACACCAAAAACAAGCAAAAGAGAGCACAAGTTTATGGAAGCAAACACTAATCGACAGTCTAAAGGTTAAATAGAAAATTTTAGTGGGTGAAGGAAAGAACTGTTAAGCCACAGACTAGGCTTATTTACCTGATCTAAAAGGTTGAAAAGTTTCCGTGCTTTTTCAGGAAAATCAATGAGTCGAATGGCTGCAACATCAAAGGCAGCCCTACCAACCAAAGATTGTTCCTCATTCCCCCCATCATTAACCATATGTGACTGGTTTTGGTCCAAACTTGAACCAAATACTGCAACAGACAAGCTAGTGCCCAGCCTAGCCAAAGTAGCTCTCAAGGAAGCTTCAAATACAGAAGATCTGCTTGTCAAACAATCTTCTACAGTGAGGATCTGCAAAGCTCCCTGGACAATGGACCACTCCTCCTCATTAGAGCTTGTTTCTACCTTCCTTGCACTTTGAGTTGCCTCTTTTTTGTCCAACCCTGTTTCTTTCTTTAAGACACCCTCACCAGCAAGATCCACACCGCAGACAGCTCTTAATGATTTCAGTGTCTCTTGCAGAGAAGAAATGTATTGTAACATGATGTCATCAAGCGCAAGAATTAGCTCATCTGCCTCAGAACCACCAGTAAAGCTGATGCACCTTTCTACAGCTGCTTCAAGAACTACAATAACTTGGGGAATGGATTCCTCCATCCTCCTAACTGTCTCGCTGAGTTCAACTCCCTGGGCTCCCACACCACGAGTAACAGCTCCTCTTAAATCCACCCCAGATATCTCATTGGTAAGTATAGCACGTTCTAGCTGTCCATATCTGAAATACAACAACATCAAGGTGAAAAATATATATAGCCTAACCAATAAGCAATTCGCTGACAGAAAAGCTTCATCTGAGAGAGGAGGCATATGTGACGAAACATGAAGAGCTTGGAATCCTTCTCTTTCTTCAGTTATTGATTTTAATGCATCTTGCATATTGACTCATGATTTGAACAATAATGACCCCAGATGCAAAATATTGGATAGCCTAAATTAAAACAATCGTCACTAAACAACATGGACAAAATTCTGACAGCAAGATTAGACTACCAAATATGACCATGTAGAGCTGGCTCCAAAAGTAGAATGATCACTAGATCCATACATTTCACAACCCCCGTCACTAGAGGGGTAAAGTAAGATTTAACATAAGTTAGTCATGGATTACAAAGACAGGAAGTTATTGAGCTATGCAGGTAAATGCAGAGATGAAGCTCATCTTGGAGTGGATGGTGTCGCATTGGGCTGTTCATTCACTGATGATAATAAAGGATCCTTAAAATCTTAAAGCCACTTGTCATATTTCTTGCACAAGTCAAGGCGTGGAGTGGACAGTGTTATGTGGAAGTTATTCTTCAAAAATGGTGAAAAACTGTCCCCGTACCTTTTAAAACCCTGTTTCTAAGTTTGAAAAGTTGAAAATAAATTCTTAAGTAGAATACTGACATGAGTGATCCTCAACATAAGTTTTATGAAATGACTGCCTAGAAACCATACTTTAGAGCTGAACTCAACTTCTTCTGGTGATTCCATTATATTAGTATTGGTCAAATTCAATACTACGAGGGAATTTCCTAAAACCCATAGTTAAAGCTTCTACACTGCAGATATGTACTCTCAGAAAGTTCACAAAATACAACAGCCTTCAATTCGATTGCTTACTTTTGTTTAAATGTCTCATAAGGAAGGTAAACTGCCTTCAATGTATCCATCAGTACACGGAGATCCGACTCCGAAAACAGGTGCTGAATATTCCTGGCAAAAATCCCTGTTATATTGTGTAACTCAATCAGGGCCTCAAGATGCTTTGGTTGAATCTTTATAGCCTTTGGCATATCTCCAGACAATATATCTAACAAACCTGTGGTCAGAAAAAGGATATTTTAAATACAATGAGTAGAAAAAGAACCTGGGGCAGAAATAAAGGAATCAGAATTGTCAATACAGAGTAGGTGGGACCATCCATGGGACAGACTGGAAGTTTGAAAGAACAAACCAATGGCTAAAACACTCCAAGAGTTGTACAAGACAAACAAAAAAAGTCTTTTGGAGAGTCATACTTTTCTTTTCTTGTCTGGTCTCAAACTGGATGTATCTTTATCACATAATGAAGACATAGACATGAATAGCTCTGTTGTGAATAAGCACAAAGAGCTTACCCTTGGAGAAAGCTTTTGTCTCAGGGACAACATCTCCAGTTGCAAAGTTGATTCGAGAAACGAAGGTTGCCCCCACGGCTGCCATTGTTTCCACTAGCAGCTTGGGAACGAGGCTCTTGTAATCACCAGGGAAAGCAATCATACACCTGCACATCAGAGCGAAACTAGTTGCTTAATATCCAAATATTGAAAATTGGTATTTTTTCAGTTGCAATAAACAGAAAAGACTAAACCACCAGTTGACTAGTGACTGGTAGAGCCACTTGGAGCTTTATCTTTCCTTTTTTATTTCGATCCATGCTGCTTTGGAGTATTAACCAGATTATTCGAGATGAAGAACAATCCAACCACACAAATAAGCAACTGACTGGAACAACATGTACTCCACAAGTAATCCTGTTTGAGCCCCAAAGCAGGAGAAAGAGCTATATCGGATGCTGTAAGTAAGACTCAATCGAGTAGCAAAAATTTGCCTCACATTCTTGAGCAGAGGAGAGAAGAATCTTACAGGGTAGCTTCCTGTACAAATAAAGTATCTTGGAAGGGAAAGAAACGGCTTTACTTTGATAATTCATTGTGTAGCAGATATGTTTGCAAAAGATATAGCAGTAAATGTTGTGCCACCAGACCAATTTATAGATAACATTTCAGTTCTCCCAAACAGTTCCTCAACAAGGTAATTGTACAGTATAAATGTTGGATATAAATCATACCACTTCCATTCTTGCTCGAGATAAAGAAGCAATTCATCATAAAAGCTTGGCAACCAGCTGGAGAACGAAACTGTTAGAACATTTTGTTGGAAGTTGGTACTGCTGGACAGCCTTTCTGTCTCATTCTTATCATTTGCCATCTTACTGGCCCTTTGTTTGGAGTCAAAGTCTTCCCAAAGCTTCTTTATGGGTTTCATGTGAACTTTTGTGTATTGAAGTTCTAAGGACTTAAATCTCCCAATGCGAATGAGGATACCTCGCAAATCTTGAGCAACCTCGACCTATTAATAAATGTGAGCAAACTCTTTAGGGTAGGTACCTATATGTATTAAAAACCCAAAGAGTTGCGTGAAGTTGAAGTTATCTAAAACAGCTCGAAAGAAGATTAGTGCATGAGAAATCTGACCTTGCGATTTGACAACGCATCTGTCAGACGAGGCTGCACCATATTGTCCAGCCTATCTTCCAACACCTCAAGTTGTTTCCTGACATTAGCAAATTCAGCCACCTGAAAAAAACAAACGGAGCCAGGCATGCTATCAATGCGGTTTCAGTTTCCTCTAGATTCAGATCTATTGCCATTGTCAGAAATGGTCCTATCTCTTTCAATCTAAAACTAAAGAATTAACATTGTTGGAAATGATCCTACCTCGCCAACAGCAGACAAGCAATGTCTCATGTTGGCCAGAGTGTCTGCAGCTCGAGGTAAATCACCACTGGCAAACACATCCTCAACTGTAGAACTCAACTGAGTTAAACCAGCAGCATCCTGATAATAAAAGGATGAAACGAACGAAAAAAAAAAGTGAGTAACAAAAACAGTAACGTCCCCAGAAAGCTTGCTATTTCAGAATCATCGTACGTCTCTACCTGCAATGTTTCGTATGCAGCTTCCATTCTCTGCTTGACGGTGTCAACTTTAGCAAGTGCAGAAATGGATTCGGCTGAAGATCCTTCTGCCTGCAGACCAAAAGCATGGAAAAAGTGTTCAGCCAATTCAGATACTGTTGGAAGTGTTGATGAACGACTATAGATATCAAATATGTGCAAAGGCACTCCAGTTTCATCATAGCAACTAAGATCCTACGAGTCATTGCTGTAGCCTGCTAACATTGGCCACCACATAACGCGATTGTATTCATAAAAATTTTCGTGATTCATATACAGTGAAATCAGAAAACAAACTAAAGAACAAGGAAAATTATGACACGACAAATAACCAAGAGGATATCAACAAAAATCAGGAGAACAGCAAATTCATCTGGAAATTACTAAGCGCTGAAGATAGCAAACAGGCACCACGGTAAACCTTGAATCCATAAATTCACCTACTTTCTTTCCGATAATTCTCGAATTCTAAATGGAATACAGTTGACTCGCTGTATTGATATTAGTTTTCAACTGCCTAGCAAAGGAGCTACATTGCACTCAGAAGGATAAAGGAAGAGGAGGGAGAAACGCTGACCTATACCTTCTTGAGCTTCTGGAGGATCCCGGAGACGGAGTGGCGGAGCGAGACGGCGTCGTCGCGGAGGCGGACGATGTCGCGGGTGGCGCGGGGGACGCGGAGGAGGGAGGCGGCGCTCTGCTCCTCGAGCGACGCCGCGATCTCCTCCGACGTCATCTGGAGCTTCATCTCCAGATCCACCAGGTGCTTCTCCAGCGAGTCCTGCGGGTGCCGCGCCTGGCACGCCGAGTTGATCCATCGCTTCGGATCGAACTTCTCGTCCGAGAAGGGGCCGAGATCCAGCATCATCTCGGCGGCGCGTCGGTGCGAGCGGCGAGCGCTGCTGCTTCGATTTCTGGAGCTCCGATCGAGAGGATGACGTCGTTGGAGTTCCTGATCTGTGGGATTTTCTTCTGGGACTTAACGGGATTGCTGGTAATTGAAGAGGCTCGTTGTTCTCGCAGCAAGCGACTGACATTTTTGGGGGTCATGTCCCAACCAATATAGTCCTCTGTTGATAAATTTTTACAATTACATCCTTAAACATTTCTATGCAAATTAGATTATGTAACTTATGGCATATTTGATAATGATCATATTCTTGAAAATAATTTTTCATCAAAAATAATTTTTTATTCTATTATTGAGATCAATTTATGAGCAAAGGAATAAGCAACTATCAAAAATTTATATTCCCCGCATAAAAATAAGTTTAGTAGAATTCTTATTTTTTTCTTCTTATTTTTTAATGCTTTTATTATATTTTTCTCTTTTTTCTTTTCTCTTCTTCTTCCTCCTTTTTTTGTAGCGAGTCACTAGACATCACAACGAGGTCCGAAGGGCTCGTCAAAGTCTCGCCAAGTCAAGGTGAGGTCTTGCGAGCTCGTCGAAGGCTCACCTGGCCAAGGCAAGCCTCTGCCTCGCTAGATTTGGGTGAGGCTCGACCTCGCTTGAGTGGCACAAAGCCGAGCCTTGTATCACCCAGCCACGGCAAGGTTCGAGCCGATAAGCGCGTTTAGAACGATTACGTGCAGGAGCTCGATTTCGATCGAATTGATTCTTTTTTATTATATTAGGAACCGATTTTGAGCAAAAAGAACGCGTTTGAGAATCGTATAAAATTTCGATTCTAGAATAGAAAAAGAAAGTAAATGCGTTTAGAATCGCATAAAATTTCTATTCCAATTCTTTTTTTAATTCCTTTTTAGATAAATATAAATTTGATATTGAATTCTCATAAACCCCTCATTGATTAATTATATTTATACTAAGTAATAAAAATATTAACTAATCAATTTTTATTAAATATTTAATAATAAACCATAGTATAAATTATACTAATATACCTAAAATATGTAATAAATATAAATACTAAATTATAAAGCAAAATTAAATATGTATTCTATATATAGCAAATATATATTTTAGAATAGGAGGAAATTAAAATAAAATATAGAAATAAAAAATAAATAAAAATAAAAACGAAAATTGTTGTTATTTTAATTTTTTTTTTTCTTATTAGAATTTCAATATTATTTATATTTAAATAAGATTTTTTTTATCATGGTGATTTCTTATTTTCAATAAATATTTACATTTCTATGATTAAATATCTAATGCATTTTGAATTTAATATGGATGGATGTTAATTTTAATTTAACCAAGATTCTTCTCTCTCTCTCTCTCTCTCTCTCTCTCTCTCTCGCTCGCTCTATATATATATTCCCTTCTCCAAAACCAAACACCCAATGTTTAAAATAATAAGTCTTCAAACCAACATGACTCTTTGAAACAAAAAAAAGACTTTAATGAGAAACTCATCACTACAACTTATCCATAAATGAATACGAAGTAACTTAGTCCATTGTTCAACTTTGAAATATTGGCTTTGATAAGTCAATAATTAATAACAATATTACAAAAGTCGGAAACATAAAGTTATGGAATCTCTGGCATATTGTAATCCCTTGCCATTTGATTTGCGATACTTTTCCGAAGTATATTTATCTCCATTGCTTGCTCATTTGATGTATCATCCACAACCTCCTCTTCTCTAGCTCCAAATGGGTAATTCGGATCTCCATATCGGGAAAAGTTTTTGTCCATCCTGTCTTGATCACGAATATAATTATGAAGAGCACAACATGCAATTACAATAAGTGCTTGCTTTTTAATTGTAAATGGAGGCATGCGTCTCAAAATGGTGAAGCGATTCTTTAATGCCCCAAATGACCTCTCAATGACATTTCTTAAAGAAGAATGTCTATGGTTGAATAATTCTTTTACTGTCCTTGGCCGTCTTCCATTTCCCCTATAATCGTTCAGATGATACCGTTCTTTTTTGAATGGAGTTAAAAATCCCAGGAGTGCTGCATAGCCAGAATCTACCACGTAGTATTTGCCTATCATGTATATATATAAATTAGTTATGATATGCAACAATGAAACAATCATAAAATGAATTTCTTCTTATAAACAAATTAAATACCTGGTGGCGGTCGAGGAAATTGCAATTCAGGAGTCTCAAGTGCTGCCGAAAGCACTCGACAATCGTTGGCAGATCCTTCCCACCCAGAATATACGAAAGTAAATTTCATGTCAAACGAACAAATACATAACACATTCTAAGTGGTAGTTCATTTTCTGCCTCTAAATGGGATTTGCTGAGACGTGGGGACGGTAGCATCTATATGGGTGCCATCAATAGCACCTACGCAATCCTGTGAATTTATTTCGGAAAAAAAAATCACGTGAATTTATGAAAAGAAAAAATTATCAACTACATATATTTGATGATGCAAAATTGATATGAAAACTATACCTTGAAATAGGGTTCATGCTTGGGATTCATAAGAATTTCCGGTGGAACGATATCAAAGGATGGTGGTTTGATAATCTCTTTTGCAAGTTTCAGAACTACTTTCAACACTAAATTAAAATACCGCGATTGTTTGTCCCGAACGTTGAAATCTCTCACATAAATCTCTAGTAGAGTTATTATGACCAACCAAAGATAAGAATATCCCAACTTGTTCATCTATCCTAACATACCGACTACCTTTCAACCAACCTCTTATCCTCATCAAATCACATAGGTTCAGAAAAACATGTCTCTCCATCCTGAAGGCTTCATATATTCTATCTGAATGTCCACAAATAATCTCTCTTATCCATTCCGAACCCGATAGTCTGTTGTCCCTAATAGGTTCTCTCGTATGCATGGACATGTCCATCGCAACCATGCTACCAATATATCAAGATTCTCATCATCCAAGAATTGGTCAACTGATTCTATATGCTCATTAGACATAGTATTTGATCCTTCTTCCATGGTACCTATATTATCACACAAATACAATAACATTAATAAAGAGAGATGAAAATAATCCAATAACAATCAACAATGTAAGTTCTAAAGTAAAAGCAAATCAAATATAAAAATTTCAAACAATCCATCTTATCCATACAACCATAGGGTTTCCATAATTAAACACACAATCAAGTGCAACCACATGCAATCCACAAAACACATCTCAAAATCCACTAAAGAAGTTGAAGAAGCCCATGTCTCCTTTCAGCTGGTGTTCTGACGAATGCCTCTCTCCATATGGCACTATTACATGCTCGCTCCACTGCCTTGCTGTAAAGATCTTGGTCCAAGTTATTCATATTAATAAGGATATCAATCACAACTGCTATAGAGAAGGGGTCTACAGGTGGTGGTGTCACAGGTGGTGGCGTCACTTGTGAGCTAATAGATCCACTCTCAGATTGACTTGACCTAGATTTGAGCATATCCTGTATAGCTTTGCACGTGTCTGCAATACTATATGAGCTACTATTTCTTCTCCTCTTGACATTTGGAGTCCTATCCAACCTGTGCTGGTTATGAATGGGAGGTGAAGTATGGTCGGATGTAAAAACGTCATCATCAATGGGGTGTTCACTTAAATCTTCTGGATCACTGATTGCATTGCCACCACCATCACCTTCATCTGACACCGTCAAATCTTGGATATTTGCTATGGCATGATCTCCAGTAGCATATGTATCACCAAATACAATGCACAGTTGGGGATATTGAGGAAATCCATCCTTCTTGAATTTTGCCCACCCATTATTGGCCTGCAATTTTCACAATAATAACAAATGTCAATAACATAATCAAATCTTCTAAAATTTACATCTATAATAATATCAAAATGATCAAAATTTAAAACATACCGTGATGTGAGAGTCCCAAATACTTGGATCATCGACAACAACTTTGTTATTCACATTATCCCAGACCAAAACCAGATTGTGAAATGAGCTTCTTAAAAGCGCCATCTTGTCTTCTCGGTTTATTCACCTTATTCTTCAACTGCAATAGGTTATATCGGTATCCCGATTGTTTAGTGAATTCTGCTCGTATGTTGTTCCACCCTGCTTTGTTAAAAGTAAAAGTTGTGCGATTTCCCTTTCGTACCTCCTCTACCAACAAACTTACAAACAAGTTGGTTAAAGGCTCAGTCCATTTTGCATTGAACATCTCTTTCTGCGATGCCATTTAACCTTGATTGCGCATCATATAAGTTAATTGAGATGAGACTTAAAACTATCATGGAAAGTATAAACTTAGGAGTCAATATGTAATATAGAGAGCTAAACGCAAATGGAGAGCTGATATTAGACTCATTACTTACTTCAAGTGCTATGGTATCTCTTGGAGAAGTAGTAAGCGTGGCTTCAAAGTGGCTTCAAACTCTTGCAGCCTTTTCTGTAAAAGATCCCAATAGAAGAAAATAATTTCAGGCGGGGTGGATAATCCAAATAACAATGTTAACTTCAGAAAAAAATGCAAACAAATAAGAACTTGGTGAGAAATTATCAGTACAGTATGAACTAGTACAATTTTTCTCTCCTCCTCAGTTTCTTTTTCCTAGTTCAGCAACTATATATGCCATTCATAGCATTGACAAACAGAAAACCAAGCAGAAATCGCGAGGTCGGAGCTATATCATTCACATATTGGACCATAACAGCACTCTCTCCACACCATAACAGCACTCTCTCAACATGGATATTAACGACTAATTGGATAAATTACATACACGAAAGAAAAAACATAAACATGCTACGGTCAATTTGGTTGCCCATAAAATCCTTTGGCATTTGCCATTTGATTGCCTCTTAGAATTTTCTGAAAAACCAAACACAAATTGAAGGGGAGAAAAGCCCCGTTTTTCTGAGGGCCTATTCGCTCATCAAGGTTTGGGTTTCACACGAGCACTTGTCCACATAAGAAATCATCGTCGACGGAAACACGAGATCTTCAACGTAATACAAGAACATTCCTAAGAAGATGCACACCCGGGTCTGCTAATTTCCAAGACTACAGAACATAACCCATCAAGAACAGAACATCAAGAACAGAACATCAAGACAGCCAAGGGAGTTCCAAGAATCATCGCACATCAAGAACAGAACATCAAGACAGCCAAGGGAGTTCCACGAATCATCGCACATCAAGAACAGAACATCAAGACAGCCAAGGGAGTTCCACGAATCATCGCACATCAAGAACAGAACATCAAAACAGCCAAGGGAGTTCCACGAATCATCGCACAGGACCAGAGGTGTTCAAAGAAGATCATCCTAGAAATTAGCACCGAAAGACATTGAAATATACTATTCGGCAAACGAAAGCCCCCCCCCCCAAAATCTGATTCGGGCCCAGGGGGTCGCTCGGCAGCCAGATCGGCGCTGGCGCCCACCGATTCGGGCCTGGGGGTCGCTCGGCGAGCGACTCCTCGACCAGATCGGCGCGCCCGCCGACTAGAGCTCGGTGGCGCTCCTGCCAACCGTTGCAGACGACGAACGACGGTGAGGAATATGCAAACCGTCAGCTAGATCAGCCGATAATGACGCTACCTATGAGTGAAGGGAACTCACCTTGAATGAGCAGCTTCAACGATGAAGAAGCAGCAGTCGCCATCGTCGTTGTTGTGGAGAGAACGAATCAGAGAAGAATGAACCAGAGACGACGTGGAGCAAAAGAGAGAAGAAAAAGAAAGGGTTCGTTCGCATAGAGAGAACGTGGAGCAGGAGAGCGTACGTTGAGCAGAGAGAGAAAGCCACTTTTGTGATTCTTTTTTTCTCGATTCGTAATCAAATCACATTTCTTTTTATTCTAAATTCTTGTCCAGCGATTCTGGGAACAAATTTGTTTAGGAACAAAAAATTTACCAAACGTGATTCGAGCGGCGATTGCGGGAACGAAGAATCGAGAACCGGCCCCGTTTGGATGGTTACCAAACAGGGCCTAAGCCGCGGCCAGGGGCCGGCGACCAATCAAAAGAAATAAGAAGAAATGGGAAGAGAATAAAGAAAAGATAATAAAAGAAAAAATAATAATTGATTTTAGGAATCATTTATGGGAATAATAAATAACTTTTTTTTACTTTTTTATTCTTTTTATTATTTTTTCCAAATCCATTCTCATTAACAAAAAAAATAATATTTTGATCCTAGAAAAAAGAACTTTTAATATTTAAAAATTTGGGATAATTAAGGAAAAAAGTATATTTTTTCTATGATGTGCCCGTATGTTTCTCATTAAATTTGGAATCAATAAATTGCTAGTTTTTCTTTATTAGACTAAGTTTTGGAAATTAAAAAAATAAATAAAGTCCAAATCAATTTGATTATAGAGCGGAGCCATCTCACCAAGATCAAAAAGCCACGTTTGTAGGATCCTCCATTTCATCCGTAGCATGTTTTGTTTCTATAAAGCATTCATTTCCGATTTTTTATAAATTTTCATTTGGTGTGTTCCCATTCTTCAAGATGGTTCTTCCGAGCAAACGAATATCCTTGGGAGTTATGATTAGTGAACCGTTCATCTGCCATTAATCCATCCAAGCTTCAATGACCTCTCATTTAATAGCCTGTTCCCCTTTTACGAAGATCTTTTTCAGACTTCTTAGTCATAACTTTTGTCCAATAATTTCATTTTTCTTTGAGGAGTTAAAGTTTTTCACTTCGTCATATCATGAAGTCAAACCACACATGGCTTGTGTATATGGAGGGCGTTTTCAAACATGCATACTAGCAGTATTGATTTCTTCATTGTTATTAAAACATCATGAGGAGTTTTTCAACAAACCATGTTAGAGATGATCGATCGGATGGTTTGGATAATGTTAGGGCCTTGTATCAGGCTAAAATTACAAAATGCCTTTTGATCCTCAACCAAGCAAACTCAACCCCTATAGATATAAGCCCTCATCCTTATCCATTGCAAAATGCCTTTGATCCTACTAGCTCAGGTCGGGCTTAAATGGATACATGAGTCGTCGGACATATGATCAAGTCTAAATCACAAGTTGACTTTGGTTTTTCAGTAAATGACACAAGGCAATAGAATTGATAGTTGAGGTCCTTATTTTTCCCCAATTCTATCATTGATTTTAAGGTATTTATAATTTTACACTTAACTTTACCCTGTTATTTCAATTCTAATCTCCATTTATCAAGTTATCCTCTCTTGGCTATACTCTACAATCAATCAATTTTTTTGTTCAGATGCAGACTTACCGACAGGACGCCGGAGAGACCGACGAAGGGCTCCGCCAGAAATTCGCTCGACATGCAATTGCGATTTAACTTGCAACCATGCGCCTGAAATTGGCTCGACATGCATGTCAAGTAGAGTTGGGCCAATGACCAAAAACTAAGTAGAGTTGGGCTAAGTCAGTTCGTGCTGGGCCTGCGAAACCTTTTGGTGGATTAGGCCCATCAGGCGAAGCTTAACATTGCGGTCCTAAGTGCAACCAAGTTTGTTTTCGTGGAAATATGTGAAAGCCTGGTTAGGGAAATGTTTTGGGTTAGTTGGGGGTGGGGGTGGTTTGTGTTACCCTTGGATATCATGTTGCGTTTGGCTAGGGGTGCTCAGTGGTTCCAATTCAATTCAGGGATTGGATCGAATCCAACCAAAATGGTTGTTTTTAGGTGGTTCCCGCAAAAATTGGTCTGATTCCTAGTTTTAAATTTTTAGGACTGGAAATAATTGGTCTAGTTCCTACATACTAGACCAAACCAGCAAAATTGGCTCACGTTATACATATATAAATTTTTTTTACCAAGAGCAAAAAGTACATATTATTTGTAGGAATCCTTTTTTTTACTAGTAGTTTCATTGTAACTAGTAATTTATCTCAACGCTATATTTAGGAACTTATGAGAAAGATGATTGAAAACTCAAGAACAAAATTAACGCTGTTGGTTCTAGTTTAGACAAGGTTGATTTTTGATTTCACCGATTAGGAGTCAATCTTTTTTGATTTGGTTTTCTATTCCAAGGCGAAAACTAACCATCCCTAAAAGCAATCATCTCTCTACTTAGCCAATGCTTTGTTTGATGAACCAAAAAAAATAAGTCAATTATATTTATCACATCGCGTTTGACATGGGCAAGTGATTAAACTATCATCACCTAAGTTTCATCCACATCCTTAGACATTAAACACACAGGAAAAGAGAAAGATATGGAAGGAATTGAGGAGTGCAAGACGTGCAAGTACCAATATATTAAAATAAGGAGCATATCCTATCAGTTCGCTATCCTTATAAATTAAACGGACCAACGTAGGAGGTCTTTGTAAGAGGAAAGGTTACCTCTTAAGCGAATACCAATGAATTAAGGCTAGCCTCACTAATTGATTTGTTTTTTGGTATGAATTAAGGCTAGCCTCACTAATTGATTTGTTTATTTCGGTTTTCTGTTTCAAGGCGAAATCTAGCCTACCCTAACCTACCCTAAAAGAGATGGCCTCGCCTCCGCTCAACCAAGGCTTTATTTGATGGACCCAAGGAATAAAAAAAAAAAAAAAAGGTCAAATTCTTCATCTCACCACTTGGCGCAGCCCATAGGTGGCAATTTTCGTGGCCACGGGTTTGCTGGCTGACATGTAATCCACTCTCCTCTCGTGCGTGTCGTAATTAATGCTGACAAGGACGCGCCCAATCCATCGCATCGAAACATTAATCATGCCATTGAAATCTCAAGTCTCCGCATAATTCTAGCGCTGAAGATTAGAATAGAGTTAAATACATACACACAGCATTGTCAAGTCTTAATCCTCATCGTTCAGCAATTCCGTATAGGGTCCGGAGTTCGCTTCAAGCTCCGTTCATACATAGTCAAAATATATTATTGGGTTCTCCCCATATCCTTTTACATCTGCCTAACGAAATTGTGGTCGCGCTTTGTTTGCACGTATCAATCGCTTGCTTTGTAAAAAGTGTAACCGTTCTCGGGACACGAGATGTCGGCATGGATAGGCTCGCTGTAGTGCACAGTTTCACCGCAAGTACTAAAAGTGGATGTTTCCTGTGGGCAAATCTGCCTATCCCAAAAAGGCTTTTCCGCTCCAAAAAGGACCGAGCCCCCGTACAATTACATGTCTTTAAATCTGGACCAAACGAAGAAAAAAATAAAATTCCGACACCCAATGCACGAAATTCTTTCCTCGATAGATGGTCTCCGTCAATCATTAAAGACTGCAAAGACAAAAGGGACCGTTAAAATTCGCAGTGGAACCGCTGATGCCGACTCGCAAGTTGCACGGAGCCAAGAACGGGCGTCTCCACGTGTCGCGAGACGGTTCGTCGGTGCGCCACTGGCGGGTCTTCGAATCGGATCCTCGGGCGCCGAGGCGGGACGGTGGCCGGGGGCGGGGCCCACGTGCTTTGGGCGAATGGGAATCGTTTTCAGTGGATATTCGAATATGCTTTGATACTGCATCTCCCGAGTGGGGCCGGCCCGGCGAAATTACCCATGAGCCCATGGGGTATTGCGGAATCGGGGAGGTCCATCATTGTTTGCTCAAAGTTTTGGGAGATTTTGGGTCGAAATTGCCCCTCTTGTCCGCTCCATTTTTAGTTGAACTGGCCTCGAATTTTGAAGTCATCGTTATCCAAATATTTAAATACACGCGATCGTCTTATTAAAACGGAAAAAAAGAAGAAGTTATCTTTAGAATCCCGTTTAAAAAAGAAATTTCGCTTTGGGTTTCTAGGAAGTCCAACACTTCACGGCAAGGTCTGTCCTTGTAGATGGATGTGGATTATGATGAAATGCATACATTCCAATGAGATGAACATACTGTTTCGTTGTTTCCGAAAAAAATAAAATTAGGAAAAGGAAAATCGATCTTTTGCATTTGTTAAGAATTCATAGCCAAGGTCCTCAATAATAAGCAGAGCACTTGTATGATGTAGTCGCCTCATGATTTGGTGGTTGTCGATAGATTTTGATGAGTTTTCATAAATTAAGTTCGCTGGAGAAAGCAAATCATGTGATAATTTAAGGCCATAATTTATGATTTTTTAAAGTGTGTTTGCTATAAATATTGTATTTATCATGTTGCGTAAATTACCTTTTTTTTTCTGAAGGAGTGGAAAATTGGCATCATTGATAATATTAATGATAATATGTGTCTACCATCAAAACATCATGTGCTTAATCGATACTTCTATCAATCATAACCATGCAATGCATCCCTTGTTGCTCAGGCAAGAGAGTGTATAAATTTCTCAAGTAAGAATTGTACATTCAATCGATGTGACACTGTTTCGTCGACCTATCCTATTTCTATTTCTCATGAATAAGTTGATGAGGTGAAGTAAGTTCAAGATACTTTATATATTTGAAGATAAATTGAGTCAAATGCTAAAACAAGCTAAGAGTGGAATCACACGGCCATTTTCACTTATGCTCATTTGTTGGATTCTTGATGCGATTGAATTAGACGAGTGATGTGGAAAACAAAATTAGGGAATTTTTGTATATTTTAGTATCTATATAGAAAAAAGTAACTGAAGTCTATCTATATACTCTATTGGCTAACAAATTAAGGCAATAACATGAACAATCAATCGGGGACACGCACAATAAAACAAGCTGCTCATAATGCTAAAAAAATATGGAGAATTATGTAAATATCTTAATATGCTAACACCATCAAGAGCAAGGAATATTTCTTAGACATAGGGAATATACCTTAATGAAAGATGGTATATTCAAGGCACTAACCATGAGGCTGATCACCCTCTGAAAAACTGACCGAATCACCTGATCATTATTTGGTGTGCACGCCTCCGTTTGCCGTTCAGGAAGCGATCCAAAAGGTACGCAATTTCCGCCGGAACCGCCAATTCCACATCGCCCTCTCCGACGAAGGGCATCTCCGTAATCTCACCCGATTTCTCCCGAGAGGGAAAAGAAGGAGAAGGGGCTGAGCCAGGGACAAAACGGGAAGTTCGCTGAGGCGCCATTAGAGGAGGAAGAAAAAAACCAGCTTAAAAGGACTCGCTCCCGCTGCTTCTTCCAAAGCTTCAAGTTTTCTCAGCTCTCCCCTTCCGTCCAGTTCAAGCATCCGCGAGATAGCTCCAAGGTTCGGCGCGGATTCGATTGCTTCTTCGTGCGAGGGACGGTGATCCACTGCGAGCGGCCGAGGAAGAGCAGGTACCCAGTCAATCTGCCATTCTCTACCTTTCAGTCAATCTGCCGTTCTCTACTTCTCTTTGCGTCTTCTTCTTGACCGTATTTTGCGCGTTCTACTTCCAATTTTCTGTCTAGACACGTTAGCGTGTTTTTCTGGGCGTGGTATTGTCGACCTTGTGTTGGAGGAATTCGGTCCGAAGCTCACGTTTGGAGTTGTGGGGGCGTTTGAGCATGTTCAATTGACGTTCGGCCCGGTCTGTGTATTCCTGGAATTGAGGGGGGATGATTTGTTCTATCGGTAATAAATGCCGCGATTTCTTTGTTAGATCGTGCTATTACCTTCCTGGCAAAAATCTGGGTTAGTTGAGTTTTGCACTTTCCTCATTCGGTCAACTCTTGCTGACAAAATTAGAATTCGAAGATAGCTCTTGAGATTCGATCATTTTTATCCTGAACTAAGATCTACGAGGATTATGAAATCGAATGAGCTCGACAAAATTAAAACTTGATGGTTCGGATGGTGAATGTTTGCAGAAAATCGAACGACTTTTGCTTGAATCCCGCTGTATATGGTGGATTGCTTCGATCTTGTAGTGCTTGTTTTCTTGTCCATTGAAACCTTGCCCTTCCTCTTTCTCAGAGCGAGAATCCACATGGGATCACTTTCGGAGCCCATCCCTGATTCCAATCGTGCCAAGCCGCTCGGGATTCGTTTTGTCGAGCACATAAAGAAGGGTGGTCTTTCCTATCGGAGTCACCAAGCCATCGTCTTGGTCGTGACTTTTCTCGCCTACGCGAGCTACCATGCTGCTCGGAAAACCACCAGTATTGTGAAGAGCGCCCTCGATCCCCAGTCGCCTGATGTGGGATTGAAATTTGTCCCATGGAAGGCCAGTTACTTCTTTAACCCACCTGTAAACACGACATCAACGTCGATGCAAGGAAATGGTTGGGCTCCATTTAACGGGTTGGACGGCACTACATTGCTTGGTGAGCTCGATGTTGCTTTCCTTGCAGTGTATGCTATCGGAATGTACTTCTCAGGGCACTTGGGCGATCGAATGAATTTGAGAATATTCCTAACAGTTGGAATGATCGGAACCGGTGTGTTCACATCGCTATTCGGTGCAGGATACTGGGCTAATGTTCATAGCTTTTATTTTTTCTTTATCATTCAAGTGCTTGCCGGTCTGTTCCAGTCAACAGGATGGCCTTCGGTTGTTGCTGTGGTTGGCAACTGGTGTGGCAAGAGCAAGAGAGGGCTGATCATGGGCATATGGAATGCTCACACTTCTCTCGGCAACATTTTGGGTTCTCTGATCGCTTCTGCTTTGTTGAGCTATGGATGGGGCTGGTCATTTGTTGTGCCTGGTTTTGTAATTGCATTTATCGGTTTGGTTGTTTTCTTGTTTCTACCGGTCAGTCCTGAATCTGTTGGAGCTGAGAGAGACATAGACGAGTTGGATTCGCCTAAGAAAAATAGCGAGAGTGTGAAGGAACCTCTGCTGAAATCAGAGTCAGATGAAGAGGAAAAGGCTGTAGGGTTCATGGAAGCATGGAGGATTCCAGGAGTGGCGCCTTTTGCATTTTGCCTCTTCTTCGCCAAATTGGTTGCTTACACTTTCCTCTATTGGCTTCCTTTCTACATTAGCCATACAGGTACACTTACTCATATCTCGCTATCTCTGTTTCTACAGTCTTTTCCACTACGGCAACGATCATTTAGTGTATACTTGCGTGTCAATTCAATTACCATGAACATCATCAAATACACAGCACTACATTTTGCCTGTAGAGAGACTGCATTGTTAGGTTCTTTACCCCTATTTGGTTAGTTAAGGATCTATCAATAAGTTCATTGCTATCTGGACTTGCTGCTTACACAATCCTTCCTCCATGCAGCTATAGACGGCCAGTATTTATCCAGTGGGGCTGCTGGAAATCTTTCTACATTGTTTGACATTGGAGGGATTTTGGGCGGAATTCTAGCTGGCCACATTTCTGACCACCTCAATGCCAGGGCAATAACAGCTGCAAGTTTCATGTACTGTGCCATCCCCGCTCTCTTCTTCTTTAGAAGCTACGGCCACCTCTCATTGACCATAAACATGGCTCTGCTGTTCATCACTGGTATGTTTGTGAACGGACCCTACGCTCTCATAACAACAGCAGTCTCGGCTGACTTGGGAACCACAGCTCTTTAAAAGGGAACTCAAGGGCGCTGGCCACCGTTACCGCCATCATAGATGGGACAGGCTCTGTTGGAGCAGCAATTGGACCTCTGTTGACAGGTTATATATCCGCCAGGAGCTGGAGTGCTGTTTTCACAATGCTGATGTCTGCAGCTTTAGTAGCAGGTTTGTTCCTCACAAAACTCGTGGTGGCTGAAGTCGCTGCAAAGTTCGAACAGTCGAGGCACAAGGAGAGAGTTCATGAAGATCTCGCTTGAAAGCACTTAAAACATGATGTAATTAAGAATATGATGGGAAATTTTAATCCCGCGTTTGATTCTTGCAAATTGGTCCGGTGCTCTCCTACTTCATCCAACGATAGTAGGAGGGATGGGGGGAAGGCTCCCCTCGTCTTTCTTTGGCGGAGAAACCCCGAAGAAAGAAGCAGTTGGAAAAGTCGAGAAGATGGTCTTTCAAGGCCTTCTCCAAGATTTGGAAGCTGGCGAGAAATGGAACAACTCAGTTGATGTTGCTCTGTTTGCTTGCATGTAACATATGTAGCAGTATTATCTACGAATAGGAAGGAGGAAAATCTCCAATGAAGCTTGATGGACCACTTTGTCTCCAAGTTCATGTTTTTATGGCAGAAATTGATGGAATTGGCCCTTGTGTCTTGTTAGATTCTAAATAGAAGAATTTCTTATGCTCGGGAACGCAAAATGACACTAAAATTATTCAGAATACACCTGAAAAACGGAAAATCTGCCGCATGCGGCTTAAGACTGTGAGGCATGAATTGAAGGAAGCATGACGGTCTTGGTTTAAAGAGTTTTCAAAGGTTTCCTCTCAAAAAGCAAGAGCAAAGTTAGTCGAGTAATTTAGAGTTGCCTGAATATAAGACCATAACGAACAACCTCTTTTGCATGGTCAGTAAGACATCATTAAAAGCCGTGCGATTGAACAGGTTCTTCCTTTTGGCCGACGATTGGACAGGTTGGAATTGGGCTGGCAAAGATTGACAGATTAGTTCAGTGAGCACAACTCGTGCATCACGTGAAGGAAGAGTGGGACATTCCATCAGAGCTTTTGGATCTCAGCAATACCCCGTGCTTGTATAGATGTGAATACGACTATTGATATATGAATAGCCACTTACTAGTAGCATGGCAAGCCATTTTCTTGACAGTAGCATATATAACATGAATCATGCCTTGGAGACCAAGATAATCCGATAGTACAAAACAAACATGTATCATGGCTAATCAGCTAAGAATGGGCTTGATTGAATCTAAAAGGAATTGCACTTTTGCCATCCTGAACCACTTTCCACGGTCTCTTTTCATCCTCGACCATTTCAATGACCTGCAATCTCCCTCAAGCTCCTAATATTAGTAGATGTCCCTCTTCCAAATCCAACTGTATAAGAGGGGATGTAAGAAGTCACACTTCAATACACGCTTAAATGTTGAAAGTGACAAAGAGAGTGAATGAAAAGAGGATTAAGTATGTAGAATAGCCTAAGTACAAGTAGAACTCTTTTTCCACCACTTAAGGTCCACAGGAAAGTAATCATCTATAGGAGAGCAATTAAAACCAAAAAATGTACCTATCGATTATACTGGCAAAATGGAAAACCTCATGACCATCATTCATGTCAAGAAAACGAGAAAGAGAAAACGGATCCCTCTTTCCATAGGAAGAATGTAGAGAATGTTCCCCTTAAATCTGCTTGCCAAGAAGTTAAGTGTTTCTCAAAACACTGACTGCTTGTTCCAACTAAAAAGCAGAAAAAGATGACATCCTACGATCTATTTAGCAACTTCTGAATAAAGTCAAGACCAACGAATGTGTGTATCTGACTCACGGATCCTAATACTGGAAAAACTCCTTATCAACTCCTTGGACACTTCTTAAATAATTATTGACATTTATTCACCGACTGGTTTGCCCTCTCATTAAGTCATCAAGAGACCAACATCCTGAATCCTCCAAAGATCAATGCCCACCATAGCAATTTCTTTAGTTAAATGATGGAATTCAATCCCCTGTAAACCCAGCTTTTTCTTTGTATACCAATAGAGACTCGACCTCAAAAAACAGATAATAGCTGTCCCGTGACCATTCCATGGCAAGACATCTTCCATGCCTAACATCACCAATGACCTCTTTCCATGCTAACATCTCCCCCTCTGCATCAGAACACTTCAGAGTAAAAGTTACTGCTCTTCTTTAGCATTTGGCATTGGGATAAAGTGGACAAGACGATAGGATCAGTTCATCCAGCTATTTGATAAAAAACTCATCAAAGAACTCATTTTGAAGAGCCAATCTATGTAATTAATCTAAAGGCCATACACGATTGCCTATTTTTTAAGTATGAACCTTCTAGTCACTCCATCTCCAAGACCGTGAGGACATAGCATAAATAAAACCTTTCATCATCTGGACAACATCGATCATATAGAGCAAATCAAGATGGCATCATTGAGATGTCCATGATGATCTATTCAGATAAGATTTGTAGAAACAAGGCCTTTCAAAGCACATATTGGCAGGATATACAATCATCGACACCACATGTCTCGATCATCAAAGGGTCACACAAATAATCAACAAATTGAAATTAGCAATCTCCACCGGACTCTCTATCCTCTCCTTTTCAATCGAATTAGTTAGAAGATGGGTTGAAATCTTTATTTTTCGCTTCAACCCAATCCCTCTTTTGATTTGGGAAAAAAAAATGATCTTTGTCAATATGCCACTTCTTCTACACACTTACTTACAACCGGCGATAACGCTAGTTGGATATTTAAATTCATTATTCCTCCGGAAAGGTTACGTCGCAGAGGAAATTCAAGAAAAAAGAAAAAGAGAGCTATAACATCCTTGATATGACAAATTATCCAAAACAAAGCCATCCAATGCAGAACGAAGTGACCAAAATCTGCTAAAAGTGCGAACCTTTCTCAGTTCAATGCTGGCTCAAACCATCGGATCGACTGCCATTCCAATTGTCGAGCCTCCGATAAAGAAATCCGGCAAAGGCGTCGACTTTATACCCTAAAACCGACGCCCGTCGTCAATCGTCGTCGCCGGGCTTCTTGGGCTTGCGGTACTTCTCCTCGTAGAGATTGGCCATGAAAATGGCGGTGCTCGCGAGCTTCTTCACGTTGGGGACGTTGTAGTTCTGGGCGACGTATATCCCGCAGACGATCCCGGTCAGGAACGAGAAGCTGCTCTTCAATATGCCCATACCAATTCAGGATTCGAGCTCTAGGGTTTCCACAGTGATCGGATTCATCTCCAGAGGGATGTCGTACCGGATTTTGCAGAAATCCAGCTAACTTCGACAGTGGAGAATCTTCTCGTGGGGATTTATGCCGTAATTTTGGTTTTCCACTTTCGTTTTTCGTACATGACCAAAAAAATTTAAAATAAAAGATAAAAAATGAAAACCTTTTTATCTATTGTTCGACTCTTATTACTCTGAATAAGTCCTTAAAAAGCTTAAAGAGGGTGAGAGACCCATGCTGTCCTCCATATTCCCTTTCTGTCATATTAACAAAAATAAACAGAATCACCGGCTGTGACCACCGCCCGCGGTGGCCGCGATGGTTAAGGCTTGGTATCCCATCTGCCAGGGGGAAAAGTTCAAGACTCTGCGTCCGTATTCGCGCGATTCACCTGTGGCTAGGTCAGTGGTGGGGGCCCAGTTCACCCTAGGGTTTACTCCGTCACAAAGCGGCATACGGAGATTCTCTGAATCACAAAAAAAAAAAAAAAGAACCACTAGCTATGGTGACTCCACTGAATAGGCTCTTAACCTTTGAGAGGAAGGTCAGGAGTTCGAAACCCTGCAACTTGTGTTGCAAGAGGCTGGCAGGCCATTAGCGCTCCTGGTGATGGGTCCTAAACTAACGTTACCTTGGGATTTACGTAACAATTGTTGACCAAAAGCGGTTCCTCCAGCATTAAAAAAAAAAAAAACAAAACAAAGATAAATAGAAACTTAGAGGACTCTACAATAGGGAATGTGGACCTCACGTTTAGGGTGTGCTTGCACATTCTGACTACCATCGAATAGGCTGGCCCACATCAAAGCTAACATGTTTTGGGACACCTCTCACGACCATAGGTTAGCTTTGCTCCCCTGCTGTGAACAACGTCGTCGCCTCTTCATTTTTTGATATTTTTCTAACTACGTTCAACTATAATGTTCATATTCATATATATTGAGAAATAAGTTACTGTGTGATATTTTAATACATTTTAAAATATATATTGTTTACAAAAATTTGTCGGAAAGTGGAAAAGTTGATTTGTCTGGATCATCCTTTTTTCTTACTTTTGACTTTTTAGAGATATAAAGGGTATATTTCTTTGACTTTTTAAATGTTAAGCACATTAATATCTTATAATATAAATATCTTGATATGTAAACTTATGTTTTAATTTCTTCATAGCTCGAGACAACACAACGACCTATTACTTTTAATTTTTGAAAAGTCCAACCAAACGGGTCCAAAGAAAAAAAGGAAAAGAAAGCAAGAACATTGCACCAAAATTCTCAAGCATATTTAAGAAAGCAATTGATTTATGAGCTCTTAATAGTGTCATTAAAACCGTGCTAAAAATGAAGTGGACCTTTTTATCCACAATCAATTTGTTAAAATTTATCTAAATATATAGTTGACAATCACATTCTAACAATTATTATTTCTAACTGCTACAGTGACAATTTCTTAATAGTGGATTGTCGTTTTTTTATTATGTAAATGAGCGGACTTAATTATGCATGTTAGAATCAATTGGCATAAGACTTTGTAGCTCAACTAGGCTCTATAGAATATTTCAAGACTTTTATTGCACTTACCATTAATGCTCATTCATAATGCATGATTTCAAGAAAACGCACAATTATGCTAAATTTACTTTAGATCTTTTGAGATTAACAATTAGATTACATAGAAGCAATCTATTGATCTCGAGACGTGTTGAGAAATTTTCTGCTAACACTTTTTTTTTTTTTTTCTGGTTTTTGTGCCTGCGTTGCAAGTTTTTATCAATTTTATTTCACTGTTAAAGAACTCGTAAAAACCGACCCCCGAAAGGAAATAAACATGTAAAAAATCTATCTTTTTGTTTTTTTTTTCCTCTGACGAACGTGCACGCACATGGACATCACTGAAGTATCGGTCAACTCAACTTTTCTTTTTTTGGGGGTTAAACCACTCGTCGCATTTTGAATTATAAAGCAAAGTCGGAAAAAGGCCAGCTTTAGCTGGCGACATTAGCATTTGCCCCTTTTTTTTTTGTCCTAGAGGAGTTAATATATAGGTGTAACGCAAATGAAGTTATGCTTTGAAAATATTCCAAAAGATAGTGTTTATTTTGAATAAAGAAGTACATATTACAATATCTTAAGTGCTTATTTATTAGGAGGTTACCATCTAAAAAATAGCAAAATAACTGAATTTCAATAACAAAATAAATAAAAAGATATTAATAAAATGAAAAACTATCAAAACACAACTATAAAATTTACAAAACGCATCTGAAATTCGTGACATCTTGGAAATCAAGACAAACACGTGAATCAAATACTGTAACTCATTTGTAATTTGAAAAATAATGCAATTCTCTTTGATTTGTGAGACTGCTTGCTTTTATGACACTTTAATGTTTCCATAAAAGCATTTGGATGTTGTTTTACATTAATGTGCCAATTGACAACTCGAATAAGGCACATTGACAAATCGAATAAGAATGCATGAGGGAATCACTAATCAAATATAACTATATCATATATGGATTACCTCATTATAATTCATCAATAAATTTGCATACGGCACGCAATCTGAGCTTCTTTATAGAAGGTATGGCTGGATGAGCAATGAAAGAGGCATGGACCATTCCTTTAGCGATGGCAAGCACGATGCATTTGAATTTAAAAATCATACTCATTAAGCTAAATCGAGTCATTGCCTTCATAGACAAGTTTTGCTTTGTCAAAGAGGAAGACATTCGCATCCCATCTTCACGTTATTGGCCAATATCTAAGTACTCTTTTCCTTAGTCTCGATCCATAACTTTTTTTTTTTTTTTTTTTTTTTTTTTTGGAGGCCGGCGCATAATTTTAAACCTCTCGATCATCATCATACCTGGAACAATTTTCAAACGGGAGTGATCATGCGGTGCGAAGAAAAGGACGCGACGATCCCACCCTCGGATTCCACACAGGAGAGACCAGCCCAGCCCCACACCTACACTGACGGCGATCTTAATTTAACGGTGATTTGGTCGTGGGGATTGGGGTGGGGCCCGCCGCATCAGACAATTTCACGTGGTCCCGATCTCCCGTCCAGCTGACCCCCAGATCGCACTCAGCTGAGTACATAGATTCTCACTGTCCCCCGGTAATTTCGCCTCTCCCGCCCAGGTCATTCCCGTCCTTTCGCCCCCTTCTTTACGCGGCGACACCCCCCGATTTTCCATCTGCAATCCAGCTCGGTAGCTCGAATTCCCATTTCTACCCCTGGCGGAGCTCGCCTTTCGGCTCCTCCTCGTTCCCTGCAAGACTTTTGTCTTCTTCCCTATCAGTCCCGATCGTCATCGCCGCGAGATTCGCCTTTATAACTCGCCTTTCCCCGAAGCCCAGCTCGACTGCATCCCACCGAGTCGAGCGCAATGAGTCTACTCAGGCGAGTCGACGTCATGGACCCTTTCTTCTGCCGGCCCTCCTCCTTCGCCGCCGAGGCCGCCGTGTTCGCTCCGGGAGCCTTCGCATTCCCGCCGTTCCTGGAGGAGCCCGAGGACATCTGCCTGGCGCTCGACCTCCTGAGCCCTAACCCTACCCCTGCCCCTACCCCCTTCGACCTCTTCGACGGTGTCGAGGACCTGGTCCGGATCGAGCGGACCCCGCGCTCCGCCTCCTACCGGAGGGTCATCCAGCGGGTCAGGCCCGAGCCGCACTACCTGCAGCCCCTCTGCGACCGCGTCTCGGCTCTCGAGTCGAGGTTCGACCGCCTCGTCAGCGCCGCGGCCTCCGCCGATCGGAAGTACACCTGGACGGCGGAGATCGAGGGGGAGGAGGCGGACCGGAAGTACAAATGGACGGCCGAGATCAAGTCCGGGAAGAAGGAGAAGGAGAAGGAGAAGGAGAAGCATCATCACCATCAGCTTCATCATCACCTTGCGCATCACCGCGGTGGAGCGAAGAGCTACAAATGGACTGCGGAGATCAAGGAGAAGGGCGAGGAGGGGTGTACACGGACGTACACGTGGAAGTCGTCGACAGGTGGCGGCCGCGATAGCGAGGCCAAATCGCACAAGGACAAGAAGGAGAAGAAGAAGGAGAAGGAGAAGAAGAAGGAAGATAAGTGCGCCACGCGTGTGGTGGAGATCGAAGAGCCCAGCCGTCATGGATCTGTTGTTTTGAGACAGGTTAGTCGTGTCAATTTTTCAAGCTTTATAACACAGATTCATTTCTTCGTGGTTTATCTTGTTTTTTTCCTTATAATTTATGGAGGTTTGACGTTGAAGGTGCAGATAGTGACACTTCTTCACCGATTTTGAAACGCTTTTTGAGCACATGCGCATGATTTAAGTAGAGCGTCATTTTCAGCTGTCACAAGCATCGAGCTTCACATTTTATCAGTTGTGCTCCGATTTGCCAGCATATCTCCCCTGCTAGTTTCTGGGGTTTTAGAATTTGGAAGAGTAGGTTTGACTTTGTGATCATTCTTCAGAATGTGGTAATGGATCCGCCGAGTTCAAACTTGACTTATGTGTGTACGATCAACTTCAATGGTTTCTTGTAGTCCCCTCTAATTAATGATCAAATCACAGAAAATGTAGGTCGGTGTAAATGACTGCCCGTCCGTTGATGCGAATTTCCTATGGTCAGGCTTTGTAGACTGATTGGTCTGTACCTCTTCCTGGTCATTCCATTGTAAATACTTTTCTCTTTGGATGAAACGCATCATTGAGTGAGTATAGTGCATATGGAGATGGATAATGCAGTTGAAGAACAGAACATCGACTGTGATATCCGGGAGTTAGGTAGAATTTTTCGTTGATTAGAAACTATTTTTCCTTATGATACTTACATGAGCAGGGGAGAATTTTTATTCCTCATGGAGCATACGAACCTACAAATATCTGTCATACTTTGTTGGTTAATACTTATGTTCTATATTCTTGAGTTGCTCCCACTGGTTTAATTTTGTTCTGTGGAAAAAAAAAAAATTGTGGTTGTCAAGGGTTATGGTTGCACTTTCACCGTGATTGATGGGTTTTCTGTGTTTTTGCATGTATTGTGTTAAGGCTTTTGCCAAGAGAACTGAGACTATCCGAAGGGTGAGGGGAAAGAAGAAGGAGCTGTCTCCTCTAGATGCAGCTGTAATGATCCAGATGAGCTTCAGAGCTTATCTAATCCGTAGATCCCAGGCTCTTCGAGCCCTTAGAGAGCTGGCAGTAGCCAAGTCTAAGTTAAAGGAAATTCGGGGGCTTTTCCATAATTTCTCCTACCGTCGTCGTGTTGCTCATGATGCAGAGGAGCGTCAAAGGTTCGCTGAGAAGATCATTGTTCTGCTTCTAACTGTTGATGCCATTGAGGTAATACATTTTTGATTACTTCTTCAATACTTTTAGGCCAACAGCTAGTATGCGGCTTATGCTGATAGTTTTTCAGATAATTGTAGAGAGATGTCTTTATCCTGCATTTAGTGTCATTACCACTCCGCCACTCTGTCCATGTTAGTTCTTATTACGTTGCAGTCTGCATTTTAACTTGTAAATATGTGCATATAAATCTGTGGCAAGTACTTTGATGCCTCTGCTCTGTTTCTCCAATTGGGAAAGGATATGAGCTTGTCTTACTGAAAGCTACAAATGATACATTTCATGTTTGATCCTCTTCCTTTGTCCAGTGGAACTTCCTCTCTCCCCCCTTAGGGTGTCTTTGACTGGGGGAAAAGAGGGAAGAAAAAGGTAGAGAAGAGGTGCAAGGTAAGGGAGGTGAAAGTTTTTGTGTTTGCTGGGTTGCTTATGGGTTCAGTTGAAGCATGAAATAGCTTGGATACTTTGTCTTGAATTTTTTTTTTAAGTTTATATAGGGGTTATCAGTTTAGTTTTTATCTCTGTCTTGCAAATGAAAATAGCAAATATCAATCTTCTCTTTTCAAGGATGCACCTATGAGTGACTTTCTTTTGCTCAGCGTATGGTAAGAAGTGGGAAGAGCCTTTGATCTCTTTGAGCAGCATACTTTTTTTTTTTTTATCAAATGAGAATGGATATAAACAGAGTTAGTGGTGGAGGCTTTGTTGAAGAAAAGGGCCAGCCATCTGATGTTATGTGCAGGCAGAGAATACCCATTTAGAAAGTGGAGGCAGGGTGCTTGCGTATGTACATAGCCATTTTGGCCCTTTGTTTCTGGGTTTTAAATTCCTAATGACAAAACTGACCAGTAATCAAATCTTGAGCATATTGGCAACTTTAGAACTGAACTGGAGAAAAACTCATTTGCTTTAATTTGATTTAACTGTTATTTGCCATCGGTTTGTTATTTAGTCTTTAGCAGATTTCTCCAAATTAGTGTTGATTTATCAGTGGAATGCGAATGCTTAGGGTGTTGTCCTCTTAGATAAATGCGTAGCCCACTGGCACAGATGGGATGTGAGTGGGGAATCATGTTTGTCTTGTTTTTGCATTGCTCTATTCCTTATCTTGAATTCTAGGTAGGTGATCACATTATGCAAAAGCTGAAGTCGGTTTCTTTTTTCCCCTTTTAATGTCAGGGAGCTGATGTGATGGTGCGGACTACAAAGAAATCAATGATAGACGAGCTGGAAGCAATGCTAGATGTGGTGGATCCCCAGCCCCCGGGAAAATCACTTTCCATGAGGCGGAGGACTTTTGATGTGCCTGATGGGGTCATCCAGAAGGAAATTGCAGATGGCGTGGCACAAATTGTGAAAATGCTTGACCAGGAGGAGAATAGCACCACCACTTCAGAGGCTTAATTGTCTGTGGATCTCTCTTCGGGTGTCCTTGACTGCGGTATTTGCTCCTAGATTATGTGTTTTATTCGGAAGAGGCGTTGTTTTCTTTCTGTGAGTCAATTGTTTCGAGTTTGTTGAAGCTTGCTTTGGTTGGAGACCTGTGGTGAGAGGAACATGATATCCACGTGATGCTGAAGGTCGCTTCTGGTGTATCTTAATCTTAGTATCGTCTGAATATACTGTAACTTCCCAGGTCTTTTTTAATCACCCCATGGTGCTTTCTCATTGCTTCAAATATGAGTTTTGGGTTGCCCTCTTTGTAATCACTCGTCACAGTTAAACTCTACTTTTGTAGGTTGAAGATAATGAAAATGTTGAAGCAGTGATCCATTCAATTAGAGGTGGTAGGAGAATGAGAATGGCCGAGTTCCAGGTTCTAATTCGGTCCTACTTCAAAGCCCGTTTGTCATAATTGGACATCTTAGTTCCATCCGATATATGGCCCAAGTTAAAGAGAACAGCGTCATAACTTGGTCCAGTCAATCGTCGATTCTGTTTCCCCTCGCCCTTGATGCTCTTGGCTCGTGGAAACTAGCAAGCTGGCAACGTTACTTCAATCTTATTTACGCCTGTTAAAATTGGTCTTAAACTCATAAATGACCCAACTTGTTTTAAAGATGGGTTATATGTGGGTCTTTGAGGATTTTGAAATTTAAATTTAATTGTATGAGCAATTTAATCGAAGTGAGATTTTTACTAGCAATTCAAACAGCAATCTAATCTTCTTGTATCATTCATGTCCAAAGGGTTGTTTGGATGAATAATCTTCATAGTAATGTCCAACGGAGCATAAAAGGAGGTTTTGGTGCCGAAGCAAGTGACAAGATTTTGAATATGAAATTCAAAAGCTCAAAGAGAGCTTTAATATTACACGCTAGTCTTTGTGAGCTGTATTTGTAATCTTTGAGAGGTAATTGTTAAGAGTAACTGAGATAAGGTCATATAATTGAGGAGAGAATACTCAACTCTACGACCTCTTATTCATTTTTTAGCTATTAGCGTGGGAGAGTGAATCATAGGTTTGCAATAATCCAAACCGTTATAATTTCTGTGTGCAAATTACTCGATCCCTTTGACTCTATTGTTTTGCACACGAGAATGTGGTTATTGCATAGTTTCTTATCATATTTTGTTTTTTCATGATATTGGACTTGGTTGCTTTAAATTCCATTTTAATTTATCTAGATCATGTATAATCATCTATTTACTCCCTTTGGTGATAGTGTCATTCAAAATTTGTCAAATTAGTGTAATCAAGTCATTCCGTTAATTCTATTCAACCTGGTTTTTAAAAAATGTTGGAGTGGATTTTTAAAATATTTTCTCTCTTCTATGTGGTGACGACATGACTAAATATGAAACATAATGCTAAAATGATGTCGTTTTAGTCCAAATCTGATTTTTTATACAAATTTTATTAAAATTAAATAAAAAAAAAAGCTAAAGTTAAAAAGGAAAAAAAAAAGAAAAGGAAAGTTGGAAACCAACGGTGGGGGCTTGTTGGAAGCCTTCGTCATTGCCCACCATTGGCGGGAAGGGAAGGGCTGGGGCCCAGCGACCCCCCCGCCCACATGGGGGGGGCTTTTCGCTCGGAGGACGAGAACGTTTGCCTTCGCAGTCACCTTCATGGCGGGTTGGATTCCTCGGAGGACGAGAGCGTTGATGACAAGGACAAGGACGTTGATGATGCCGGCGCGGGCGCGGACGAGGACGGGTTCGTGTATGATGCGGACGAGCTTGTGAATGATGGGCCGGTGGGAGAGAATCTCGACTACTAGGACTCGGGTGTCAAGGATCTAGTTCGATTCGAGTTCTATGCTACCCAAATATGACCCAAACTGAAATCGCGATTTGAATTGGATCGGTCCTTTTTTTTCTTATTTTAAAATTCACACAAAATTTGAATAGAAATAACACTATCCATAAAAATGGGAGAATGGGGGCTCTTCACAAACAATACAGACTTAGTAACCATATGGCAAGTGAAACTCGAATAACCTACTCAAATCATCCACTAAAGGCAGATCAACTGATTGTCGAGCTTGCTTTCTTACATCATAGCTCTTGTGGTCACTAGCTATAAGTTAATCAATAACGTATCCTTGAGAGGAGCCACAGTTTCATGCTTTAATTCAGAAGAATAGGGTGTTGGGTGGTCTTGGGTCTTTTTTACTCTAGAAGAGAGCTCAAAGAATAAGGCATTCTCTCACATATATAAATTGGCCATCAACCTATTCCACAACCTCAATAACTTTTTTCTCACACATCGAGTCTAGGTTGTAGCCACAGCAACCGGTAATTTTCTCTTGTGACTATTGAGTTTAAACTTGTTGGTAATCTAGTTTTTGATATCAGTAATAGGTGGTTTTAGGACTCTTTCATCTCAAAAGCTAACGTAAAAGATGAGACTTTATTTTATACCTATAAACTAATCACTAGCCTTATGTGGAATAGGACCAACAATCTTCCCCTCACACATGAGTTTCGGGATTGGAGATAGAACAACTCGTATCTCCCCGTGTGACTATTATGTTTAGACTTTTGGGTAACTTGGGCTATAATATTAGTGTTGAGTGGTCTTGGGTCTCTCTCGCTTTAAAAGCTAGCTCAAAGGCCTATTTTACCTCAAAGTTAGCTTAAACAATGAGGCTTTCGCTCATGCCACCAACCTCAACAATCTCAACAATTTCCCCCTCACATATCAAGCTTGGGTCAGAGTTGTAACAACTTGTAACTCTTTAGTGTGACTGTTGTTGAGTTCTAGCTTGTTGGCAACTTGGGTTCTGATACTAGTGATGGGTGATCTTAGATCTCTCTCACTCCAAAAGCTAATTTAAAGAGCGGGATTTTCCTTTATACTTATAAATCAACCATCAACCTTATGTGGGATAATCTCGATAAGTTTCCTCTCATACATCGGGTCCTTGGTTGGAAACACAACAACTTGTGTTTTTCCTTTGTGATTGTTGGGTATAGACTTATTTGTAACCTCGGAACCATAATAGCCGTAATTATGAAGTGTGTCTCTTCAATTCAAATTTGGTGGTAATTTGGCTCTAATACTAGTGATGGGCGGTCTTGAGCCTCTGTGACCCAAAAGATCAGCTCAAGAGATGAGAATTTCTCTTATATTTATAAGCTGACCACCAGCTCTATGAGGGATAACTCCAACACAGCATATAATATGTTAAAAGGAAATAACGTGATTCTTTGGTTATCGCTTGTCTTCTTCAATTCTCCTCGCATATTCCTCAACTCTATTATGAGGTCTAAGGCTCTTGCCTTCTGCCTCCTGGAGAAGTGCTTCCATGTTGCAAGCCAAGGGTAGGCTTTCTCAAACAGTAGAATCAGGAGAGTGACTCGCGCACAGGAAACATGACCGACAGAAATTTCAGCACTGCGCAAGCTCAGGAGAACAATTGTATCTTTGTCGATATAGATCAGATCGACCTGATTCTAAAGCCAAATGAACAAAGACTTCTGGATCTACAATTTTTGTGTTTTGGGTTTTCTGAAATAAGCACTGTGGGATGGTCGAAATTGGGTTGGAAATAACGAACATAATAGGAAATGACTGCAACTCCTCAAGGATGCAGGTTTCGAAAAGCTCCGACTCTTGTTTTCAAGGATATGAACTCTACAAGGTTCATGATACTTGCTTCAAAGCAAAGTTTTTCATTTATCAAAAGTTGTCTGTCTTGTACAGGGGATTGGATGGCTTATATCATCAAAGAAATAAAAACAGAGCATTGAGACTAGGAGAAATAAAGACAGAGCGTAAATAAAAACAGAGCATTGAAAATAGGAGAAATAGTAAAGAGCATGGAAACTATAAGCTAGTAAAAGCGTCATGTGAGCTCCCAAGGTGTCTTTCAAGCTTTCGGAATGGACTTAAGATGTTGATACGGCTTCACGGTTTTGTCGAGCTTGAATGCGGGCCGATCTTCTTGGTTGGGAAATCTGGTCTTCAATGCGGGCTGCATCATCCTCCCCATCTTTAAAAGAATTCATCATCGAATTCTCGTCATCATCATCAGAAGAATCTCCCACATAAGGTGTTAAATGTCGAACATTGAAGACATCATGAATCTTCATATGAGAAGGAAGATTTAATTGATACACATTAGGATTAATGCGCTCAAGAACTTCGAGAGGTCCAAGCTTTCGATCACTAAGCTTGTTATAAGTTCCGACGGGATGCCGTTCCGGTGGTAGATAAGCCCAAACAAAATCTCTAGGTTCAAAGATAGCTTCATGCCGCCGCTTGTTGATGTCCATTTTATAGGATTTAGTTTTGTTGTGCCCAAAATGTCCTTCACGGTGAACTTCATCTATCACCCTGTGACGAAGAGAACAATCCGGCACACACAAATGGTTTCTTTTGAAAAGAAAACCATCACATACAGTAAAATTAGCAAGCTTCTTTTCATGTGCATTGGGAATGATCTTGGAAAAGTAGCATTTTTTGAACTCTTCCAAAAGAGGTTGAACTTGATGAGGTACGACAGAGGCAACTTCATTCTTCTCACCTGTTTTATTAAGCAAAATATACAAGATATGAACTCCTTTCAAAACATCCTTCATATCTTTCATTGTAAGCAATGTAGGGGAGAAGGAATTCTCAACTATAGGAGTTTTTAAAGGTTCCTTACTAGGTGCCAACATAATCTTCTTGCCTCCAAATTCAAAAGAATATGTATTTCGATAACCATCATGCGTAGTTCTCCTATCGAATTGCCATGGTCGCTCAAGAATAATGTGACTAGCATCCATCGGCAGAACATCACACCATATCTTGTCATTATAAACAGAACCAATGGACAAATTAACAAGGCATCGTTTTGAAATAGTTACCTCAGTGCCTTTCTTCAACCATGACATTTTATAAGGCGTAGGGTGCGTTTTTAATTCCAACTTCAGCTTGTTTGCCGCTACTTCAGAAATTATATTCTCACAACAACCAGAGTCAATAATTAATTGACACACCTTTCCCATGATTGTGCAAGCAGAATGGAAAATATTGGTACGCAGCCACCTATCTCTAGTGTCATCTTAAGGAGTAAGAAAAATTTTCCTCACCATAAGAAGTTCACCAGTGTTAGCATGCACTATTTGTTCATCATCTGTAGCTTCTTCATCATTGTTCAACTCCTCTTCAAGTGGATCCTCAACATTCTCATCAGAATCATTATCCACCAAGAAGGCTTTACCGGCTGGTCGATTCTTATTGATTCGACAATTGCTAGCACGATGACCTAAATCCCCACAAGAATAGCAACGTATTTCGGATGTAGCAGGTTGCTTCGAAACATGGGGTTGAATAGAAGGCTTACTAGCAGACTGCGTTGTAGCCTCAGCAACTTTGGTAGTGCTAGTGGTCCGACTTATCATAGTAGTTGATTGTTGTCTCCGAGAATGAGAGTGCTCCATTTTGAGTGTTCTTTGGTGTGCATCTCCTAAGTCCCAAATGTCGAGGACTTCCAAGGTATCTTGAATGTAAAATTGAAGACCGCTCAAGTATTTGTTCACAAGCACATCCTCTAGGTCATGGATATTGTTACGAATCACCAACTCATTGAATTCATTGGTGTATTGGTCCACCGTTCGCGTACCTTGTTTTAGATTTTGGTACCGTTGGTGGAGCTCTCTCTTATATCCTTTGGGAAGAAAATATTTTTGAATCTTGCCCTCCATCTTTCTCCACAAAGTGATTGGTGCTTTGCCAATGGCTTGGCGAGTTTGTTTTTCACGTCTCCGCCAAGCAATCGCCTTGCCTCGAAATCGCATAGCAATGATCCCAACTCGACGATTCTCCGGAACATTTCGATGCTCAAACACCTCATTCACAAGTGTTAGCCAATCAACAATTTCATCAGGAGATTCATTACCTGTAAATTATGGAACATCTTTCTTGACTTCCTTTTCCCAATCTGGCTCACGAATATGTTGTAAACGATGTCGAACATGCCTCCGACCATGAATAGATTGAACACTCTCCGAAGAGGAAGAGTCACCATGGGAATCTTTAGTCCTAGAACGGGGTGGAGAATTATTTGCTTCAGCCCTCAAACGCTGAACTTCTTGCGTCAATTCGTCAATTCGTCAATTTGTTGTTGCATATTCTCAGCGAGTGTGTGCAATTTATTGAGGGGAACGGTTCTGCTGCCACGATGCCTAGCTTGTCTTGGAGGCATCGTCCTCTCCTCCAAAGCTCTGATACCAAATGATGCAAGCCAAGGGTAGGCTTTCTCAAACAGTAGGATCGGGAGAGTGACTCGCGCATGAGAAACAGGACCAACAGAAATTTCAGCATTGCGCAAGCTCAGGAGAACAGTTGTATCTTTGTCGATACAGATTGGATTGACCTGATTCCAAAGCCAAATGAACAAAGACTTCTGGATCTACAATTTCTGTGTTTTGGGTTTTCTGAAATAAGCACTGTAGGATGGTAGAAATTGGGTTGGAAATAACGAACATAATAGGAAAAGATAGAAACTCCGTTGGTTGCTCTTCTAGGCCTCCAAGGAAGTTGAGGGGGCACCGATTCTTCTAGATTGATGACTGCAACTGTTCAAGGATGCAGGTTTCGAAAAGCTCCGACTCTTCAAGGACGGAGTGAAAACTCTTATAGGTTTTCAAGGATATGAACTCTACAAGGTTCATGATACTTGCTTCAAAGCAAAGTTTTTCATTTATCAAAAATCATTTGTCTTGTACAAGGGATTGGATGGCTTATATCATCAAAGAAATAAAAACAGAGTGTTGAAATTAGGAGAAATAAAGACGGAGCGTTGAAACTAGGAGAAATAAAAACGGAGCATTGAAAATAGGAGAAATAGTAAAGAGCATGGAAACTATAAGCTAGTAAAAGCATCATGCGAGCTCCCAAGGTGTCTTTCAAGCTTCTGGAATGGTCTCAAGATGTCGATACGGCTTCACGGTTTCGTCGAGCTTGAATGCGGGCCGATCTTCTTGGTCAGAAAAGCTGGTCTTCAATGCGTGCTGCATCATTCCAGCTTTTGAAATCCTTCCTCTATGGCTCACACACGCTATGTCTGCTACAGCTATATTATAGAACAAAATCCAGCCGCAAATATTATCATCTTCTTGGATGATGTTAATCATCTGTTTGACTTTGGGCATTCATATCTGTTCAAAAGGAGAAGGCGAAGTTCATTTAACATTATATGCAGACATGATCGTAGCTCAGAAGAAATTACGATGAAATCGTAAGAAGAGATCTGAAGGTAGAATATGCACCGCAACAGCTCAAGCTACAAATGAAATGGCCCGATACCTCATGGATTACATGTATAATTATCGAACAATTGATAGGTAGTAACCAGAAATTTTGGTTTTATAATTGAAATTCTAAAGTTTTTAGCCAAAACGGATACTAGAACTAAATTTAACCGCTCCTCGAGAGCTTGATTGAGATAGCGGCTACCCTTGTCTCCTGGATTACTCGAAAACTCAGTATCTTGGAGTGTGAACTTTATCGCTTAACTTCAACATTGACGCTAGCGTTGCCGGACTTCCTTTTCTCTTAGATTTTAAAGAAAATTTCCTTGTCTGCAGGAAATACTAAGTTGAATTGTAAAAAAAACACTGCTATATATTCGTCGTTTCTGTGTCAATACTTTTTACTTCTCGATTTTTCTTTATAAAAAAAAATATAGTGATTGTTTTCAATTGTTTTCCTTTCGAGAGGTATGGGAGAAATACCTACATTGTCATATGGTATTTTTGTTTGAGGCTTTCTTGTATTATGTGGGATTTTTGTCGGTAATTATTAGTAATGTATTGGTCAAATAATTTTTTAAAGATAGTGTATTCACACCTCAAAAGCCAATTCCATCCTTCTCCTAATCTATTCTCTCAACACCTTGTCATTCTCATACCATTGCTTGTCGAGTTAAATGTTCCCACAAGTCACACAAAAAACCTTAATATGATTTTCTTTTGATATTGAATCAAACATCACCATAAATCGAAATTAACTTTGTGAAAATGTTACATGCATGAAATAGTAAAGTGACAGATTATTTGATTATTGCAAATTTCTAATTACAGAAAATTTCGTTTAAATTTTAATTGACATCAAATTGGGCCATGCTCATGTGATGGTCGGATGGATGCCATTAGCAAAATATGAAAAGGTTTAAAATTTAATTAGCTAAATTGAAATGTTTAAAATTGAATAGATTATGACTTTTTATTTTTTATAAATTTTCCAAATAGTCTGCGGCCAGCTCTCGAAGCGGGTGAGGTGGTCATCAGCGCAGCTCCATGCATGCGTGGACTGTTCGCCTTTCTTTTCTGTGTTTTTTAGTCGAGTTGATGAAGTTGACGGCATTACGTTGGAAGTTCGAGGTTGGTTTGGTACGTGAAGTTGCATGCTTTTAATTGATATTGGTCAAAGGAAAAAAGCATCGGGGCTCGGAACCTTGGATAGAGCCTGCACCAAATGAATGAATGAATGAGAGAGAGAGGAGAGAGAGAGAATCATAGGCAGCCAGGAAAATCGGCATGCACAGCTTTTCCTCTTTTGTCCTCCAGAGAACGCCAAACAGACGGCTCCCGCAATCCACCGATGGATCGAATCGGATTGAAGCAGATTGGTGGAATGGATGGATGTTCAATGTATATGCGAGAGGTTTCTTGTTCGATGTTAAAATAATCTACGAGACCATCGGCCAAATCCGCTTGTAAAGTAGGAGAGTCACGCCCCGTGGACAATCTAATCAAACCAAAACAAATTTGTCCACGAAAATGTTTGACTTTTTCTTTTGTTATGGAACAATTTATTTGTGTTGAGGAAATCCATATTAGGCAGGTAAATACTGAACACATGAAATATACCTGCCAATATCATCAGTGGATAAGAAACAATCCAGAATAAGATGGATAGTCCCAAACATAGAATGTTTTTTTTTTTTTAACAAAGCATGATGGCTGAATTATCAAAACAGATTGAACTCATATTCATGTATATAATTAGGTGAGCCAAAGTATTTTATGAAATTTTAAAGCATTAGTTTTCGAAGTTCAATATGCAACCGTTCTCTTGAAAAAAAAAAAAACATCGAAGTATATGTTAAATGCTTGAAATATCTTGTGTATCAACACATGGATACCTTTGAAATGGAAAAATTGATTGATTTACAAAGTGATGAGAGAAACTCATTTTTAAGTGCTCATGTCCCATCACTTATCATTTTAAAATCAATGGATTAATACCCTGAAAAATAAAAAATTAGATACACATATCACAAATTTAAATTTTTTTTTACTGAGGATCAAACATGTTTTTCCGATTTGGTGTCTAACTCAAACTATTTTTTTGACCATGAAAAATTCCAAACTGGTACATATGTGACAAATTTATCTCGATTGACCATAAAAAACCTTAAATTATATTTATAACAAATTCATCAAAAACTAATTTATTTGACCAAAAATTAAAAAAATCCCATTTTAACAACATTTGATCTCATGTTAAATTTGATTAATATCACAAAAAAATCACAAAAATTGTAAATTGTGACAAATGGAAAGTAAAATCCCAAATTGGTATATTACTTAATTGTAACATGTCATTTAACTTAATAATTTGACAGCAAAATTTAATAAAAATTAAGAAAGAGTAAATTTATCACAATAGTACCGGTTTTGGGTAAATTTATCAAAAGTGTACTAATTATGGGTTTTTTGATAAAAAAATTATTTTTGAGATAAATTTGTCACAGATGTATCAATTTGGGGTTTTTAGGGTATTGACCCAAAATCAATTAATAATGCGTTGCATCAAATTGTAAACCAAACTTAGTACCCTTCCCATGACTTTATCTCATGCAAATAGTTGGAGACGCACAAATTAATTTTTTAACTAATGTAACAATTTTTTTTTTATCGGGTGTTCAATTATACTAACTTATCTTAATACCCATTTAGAGGTTGTTGTATCATTTTCAAAATGGCCTCATCATCTTATTTTTTCTCCATTTCGTGTCAAATTTTTATAAATGTTGGCATTGCGCAGACAAAAAAAATTGCTAACTAATGTAATAAATTCTTATTAGGTGCTCAATGATACTTAATTACGGACTGGATGGGGTTCTAAAAGTAAAGAGCTTCAAGGCCAAATCGTGCAAAATAAAATTACAGGTTTTTTAATTGCCCAAACAACCAGGATCGATATAAACAATTTCACCTTCCTCCACCAACCAAACCAAGGTCCCACCTCCACGTCCGTCACGCCCGTCCACCAACCCATCACAAACTAAAGGAACAGTGCGTTTCGGGCCATGAATTCCGGGAATACGAGAATGGTTCTGCTTCCACCAACCCAAGTGCACGTAAAATTAAGAGAAGAGCTTTATGTTGGGGCCCATTAAGTTAACAATGCCTCGCCTTACCAACCCAAGAAGAACAGGTTCCTCCTATATAATACGGGTCCTCGATATTTGCCATTCTCATCTTCTTCCTCTCGCTTCACAGTCAGTCCTAAGTCCTCTCTCTCCCTCCTTGTACGTGGTTCTCATCGTCGATTTTACGTACCCCTTCGTCCCTGCTCTCGCAATAACACGGTGCTTTCATCTTTCTCCATTTCCCCCTGCAAATCCCCTCTTAACACTCCTCTCCCTTCCCTTTCTCCCTCTTACCTTCGTGGACTTCCCTCAACGACAGCCATCGAAAGAGGAAGCGCTCTCGAAAATGGCAGCGTCCCGCTACGAGCTGGAGGTGACCGTATCGTCGGCCAAGGACCTCAAGAACGTGAACTGGCGCCACGGCCCGACCCGCTCCTATGCCGTCCTCTGGGTCGAACCCAACAACAAGTGCGCCACCCGGGTGGACGACGAGGGCGACGCCTGCCCCGTCTGGGACCAGACCCTTGTCATCCCCTTGCCCCCCGGCCCCATCGGGGACGCCACCCTCTACATCGACGTCGTCCACGCCGGCTCCAAGGATGACACCAAACCCTTGATCGGATCGGCTCGGCTCAAGCTCAGCGACATCCTCGAGGAGGCCGGCTTCTGTGAGCCTCTTAGGCGCAGCCTCCAGCTTAAGCGCCCCTCAGGCCGGCCGCATGGCACGGTCCGGGTCAGGGTCTGCGTGAGGAAGACGCGTTATCACGCGCCCGACCCTTACCGTGCGCCTCCCTACGGGGTCCCGCCTGCGGCGTACGGCAACCCTTATGGCAAACCTCACGCGCCTCCGGAGCCTCCGGCTGTTGGCTACGGCGCGTACTATGGGGCGCCGCTGCCTCAGGCGTACGGCAACCCTCACGTGCCTCCGCAGCCTCCAGCTGGTGGCTACGGTGCGTACAATGGGGGGCCGCTGCCGCCACCGCATTACGCATACAGCGGGGAGCCGTCGCCGGCGCCGGCGCCGCCGCAGCACAGGGAGGAGGAGGAGGAGAGCAAATTCGAGGGGACGTGGAAGGCAGTGGCCGTGGGCCTTGGGGTGGGGGTGGGGGTTCTGGCTGGCCTCGCCCTTGCGGCCTGTTTCGATTCCTCGGAGGATGAGAACGACCAGGATGATGCCGACGAGGACGAGGACGAGGATGGAATTGTGGTTGACGCGGACGAGATCGTCGATGACGGGCCAGCGGAGGAGGAGGGCAACTATGAGGACTAAGGGCGGCAATGGTTCAGTTCGGTCCGGATTCCATGCGATCTGAATATGACTCAACTCAAAATAGTGGCTCGGATCAGACCAGTCCCGTTTCGTTTCGTTGTTTCAGTTTTTTCTCTTTTTCCTTTTCTATTTTAGTCCATGCATTTGTAAGCCTTTACAGTGAGTTCGGATAAAAGAACACCATCCAATAACCATGTGTTAATCAAGAGCATATCCTTCAGATGAATAAGGTACAATGGGTTGAAGGGAATTAACGTGATTCTTTCTTTGGTTGTCGCTCGTCTTGTCCAATTCTTCCTGCCTACATTCTTTCGACGGAAGAACCCGATGAAACTAATATAGAAACGCCATGTGCGTTTATAGAGACGCGATTATGCCCTTTTAGAGCTTTAAATGGCTTTGAAGGACACTATTAAGCAACCCAAGAGCTCATCGGAGCATAACTGAGTGAGGGGAGACTGCTACGCCATCAGCACCGATATGAAGGACCCGATGGGAGCAAATCAATGGAGGCGAAAAGGAGAGAAAGATCCAACTGATCTAGTCTTGGAATCCAGATTCTGATCCGTAAATTTGGAATCCTTTCGGGAAAAGACCACACAAACAACACACGAGTGCACAATCCTTTCGGGATGCGGAATTTCTTTTTGATCTGTCAAAAGAGAAGCAGGCTCCGACGAGGTCAGGAAGGTGTTTGACGAAATGTCTAAGAGGAATGTGGTCGGTTAGACAGCTATGGTTAATGTGCGCTCTAGGTTTGGATTAGACAGTGAGGCTTTTAGCTTGTTTCTCGATGCTCGCGTATGGGGTTCGAGCCAAGACGTATGTGTGTATCATGAATTTCTAGAGGAAGTTTGATACTGTCTAGATTGAAATTCAATCAAGATCGAAATATAAATTCTAAACATCACAATTTAACTTTTAACTTGGCAAATGAACAATTTTTTTTATTGGTTGGAGTTGAACTAACCATTGAGAAGCTACACATTCTAACATGTTAAAAGAGTTCATATAAGCAAATATTATTTCTGTGTCAATGGTTGTTTATGTTTTTTTTTTTTTTATTTACAATTTTTTATTATTTAATTTACATTTTAAAATTTGATATTAGATTTTTATCCAAGTAAAACATACACGTGAAGATTTTAAAGTGGGTTGAATGCATGGGTATGAGTTTTTCTATATTAGACTATACATTAACGTGCTTTAGTAACATAGGCCGGATTGGATGTGGATGGGATACGGTTTGGATAGGATATGAGTTAGCAGATTATATTTCATGAAAAATGCGTCAAATGAGTTAAATTGGTGGGTCGATCAAACCATTTTTGACTTCACTCAAAGCTCGATCTGATCCACGCGTTCAATAGCCCAAAGCGACGTGAACATGTCCATTAGAACAGTCTCACCAGATTGACCTTTGCACATGCCCAGGAATGGAAACGCAACAACCTGACAAACAGCCCACGATAACTCATCCAAATCTCTTTTTCTTGAAAGGAAAATAATTAAAAAAATCAGTAAGGCCCAAAGTCTATCGACCGCAGCCGGTGAAAAACCTACTTGCTTACTGGGTGGGTCTGATCGGACCTTCGGACCGCTTTTAAATGTTTCCAGCCGCAATCAACGGTCTCCACTGGAAAAGAGGCTGAAACCTCAGTTTATTACTTCCTCTCTTTTTTTTTTTTTTCTTTTTTTACGAATTTCTCTTTTGCTTGACGAAAGTAAGTGCGAATTAAATATTGACAGGAGAAAAAAAAGAAAGTAAAAGAATATTAAAAGAATCTGTTTTTTAGTAGAAAATGAGCGGATACACTCAAATCACCTCCAGCCTCTTATGATTTTCCAATTATCCCAATTACGTGTAGCAGGTATTTTGACCTAACTACGCGCAACTCACTGGAGGACACCCTGGCGGGCACTACCATGGCTGTCGATCGACACTTTCTACCACGCCTTGTCATAATTATAAATAAAATGATAGGGAAATAATAATGGCATTATCATTGTCAAAGTAATTGAGCATGAAATTATCGCAAAAAAGTCACCATACGGTACAACAAGGCATCTTGGAATTTTCCACTCTCAATTGACATTGACAATAAGATCGGAGGAAACTTTTGCAGTAATAACATTTTGTTGGTATGTTTTTATTGAGATAGTATTCGTACATAGGTTCCATTGTTGGTCAGCCATCCCATGTGTCGTGTTGGCAATTTTCAATAAAAATTAGCGAGAATAATTATAGAATTTTGCACAAATATTTAGGATTGAATTGTCACAATCAAAAAATTTATAACTAAATTAGTATTAGTATAATAAACTTAAGTTAATTGTATGCTTTCCTTCTTTTTTTGCACCAAGTGATGTTTTTCTTGGTGTATTATAAATGTTTTATTTTGTGTGCAAAAGTAATCGTGCATGATTGTGAAAATTAAGTAAGGATTAGCTGCCAATAAGGAAGTGCACTGCCCACTTTCATCAACGCCTCGGATCGTAATTGATTGAGTCACCTTCAAACCGACACGTTCACCCCCCAAAAAATTCCGAGTCGCCCTCTTTTGCTCAATTTCTCTATCTACTTTTCCTTTTTTGGTACTAAAAATGGCTAAAATCAAATCCAAAAAATCCGAGTCACCCTCTTTTCTTATTTTTCGTTAAATTTTTCCATCAAATTAGTATACTTGAGAAAAATTTATATTCTAATTTTTTGACCACAAAAACACTAAACTTATATATTTATGATAAATTTTTTATCTTACATTAATATTTGTTAAAATTTATTGTCAAATTGCTGAATTATATGACACCAATAAGTATATTAGTTTGAGATTTTATCTTTGTTTGTTATATGTGTATCAATTTAGGGTTTTTTGTAATATTAATGTTATTTAACGAAAATTAAGGGAGAGTAAATTTATTATAAATGTATTAGTTTTGTATTTTTTTTGTTCAAAAAATTAATTTGAGATAGATTTGTCATATGTGTGCTAATTTGGGATTTTCCGAGACATTAATCCGAAGATAAAATAACTTACTAATTCAATAGTTAGAAAAAAAGGAGATAAATGAGTGAATTATCTTTTTCCTTTTTTCTTTTTATGTTGTTTGAACGAATAAAAGAGAAGGAAGGAAAATGAAAGAGTATAAGATAATTGTTTTATATATATAGAAAGGGAGAGGATAAGATAATTGTTTGGATGAATATTTTACTTTTTGCTGGCCGTCAGCAAATTTCGATGAAAATGGTCCGAAAGGATTATATTTCGAATTCCGCATAAATGTCTAGAATTAAATTGGAAAAATAAAAATTTTAAGATTAAGTTAACATCAATATAATGAGTTTAAAATCGTTTAGACAGTTATCTTATCTCTTTACATTATGTGAGGCTTATCTCTGATTATTATAATTGTAATAATGCATGTTTGTGAAAATGTGGAAAAGCGAATACTAAATAGAAAGGTCAAAGCAATTAATTCGAGGAGGATAATGACGGATGGTCGATTCATGGGAAGATTTAAGCAAAAGGGATTTTAATTAAACGCCTTCGGGTCGTAATCGAGTTAGTCGTCCTCAACGGACGCTTTTGAGGAGGAAGGAGGGGGGAAGGTTCGATGGGAAACTCTCTCTCTCTCTCTCTCACAGTAACTTTCTCGACTTTTTCTCTCCCGTCCTTTTTTTATTGGGAGAATTACTAAAAAGTCTTAAACCTATTGTAATTGTGCCAATTTAGCCTTAAACTTTTTTTTGTGTCCAATTTAGTCATAAACCTTTTATAATTATCTCTCTCTCTCTCTCTCCGGCCCGGCGAGATAAATTTTTAATATATTTTTTAATTTTTTTCTGATTTTTTAAATATTTTTAAATTATTTTTTTTCAGTCACTTTCTCGACGAGGGTCAACCTTTTTCAAGCCTCTCGAGGATCTGCCTTTCTTTATTTAGTAGCCACTAGTTTCTCTAAATAAACTATACTCCGTCATTTTGAAAATGACATACCGTGCCGAAGTATTAGAAGTGAATTTCTTTTTTCATCAAATATGATTGACAAGTACTCCAAGACATTCGTTAACTAAATTCATTCTTTAATTGAGGATGATTACCCTCTGTGCGGGTGTGCGTTTTTTTTTTGATGTGTTTCTGGTCAAATAAAACCCTTCGTTTAAGCATGCAAAAAAATCGACAATTTTAAGACGCATAAATTTATCAGTGGAATGATTCGTAGACAAATGCGGGGCCGACTGGCGGCACTGATGGGGTGTGGTTGGGGAATCATATGTTTGGCATCGCTCTATTCCTTATCTTTACTACTTCTAGGTAGGTGAACACATCATGCGAAGCTGCCAAAACAACCTTCGAAGACATTATTAAAGGAAAATCCGGCGAATTTATGGCGTTCACATTCCAAGATCGATTAAATTCCATGAATAACAAAAAGACGAGCCATCTCTGTCTCTTTGCTCCTATTTACTTACTATTTAATAGAATCACCATACTACACCGTTCGATATAATCAAAACCTGCTTATACCAACAAGTTATTTTACCCGGTAACAATTATTTCAAACTTGGCACATTTTGTTCCAAGATATTTTGTCAAGTTTTTTAAGTCACCTATTTACCCCCTTGGGGATGATACTGTTAGCCAATCTCAACTGAAAGTGATTGCTTGACACTGACATTGGCCTAAACATGAGAAGTCATTGTTATAAATTGGTCGTGTTCATGTCAATACCTTTTACTTCTTATTTTTTCTTTTTCCAAAAAATATAATCATTGTTTTCAATTATTTTCCTTTTGAGAATTATTGGAAAAATACCAAAATTGTTATATGATATTCTTGATTGAGACTTTATTATATCTTGGAGAATTTTTGCTAGTAACCATTAACAACATGGGGAGCAAATAATTCTTGTAAAGACAGTGTATTCATGCATCTAAGTTTGACTCTATTTTTCTCTCAATCTATTTTCCCAACACATTGTCCTTCTTTCCTCGTCGAATATAATGTTTTCACAAGTCACAGAAAAAACCTTAAGATGATTTTCTCCCGATATTGAATCAAACATTATCATATGTATAGTTTGATAAATTGAAATTAACTCTGTGAAAATACCACATGCACGAAACAGTCCAGTGACCGATTATTCGATTATTGCAAACATCTAATCACAACAAATTTCGTTTAAATTTTAAATTGACATCAACTTAGGCCACGCCCATGTTATGGTTAGATGGGCTGACTGCTGCAATTCTAAAATCAAGAATTTCTTTGCCTAGCCGTGTGGGGGTGAATCTTCGTACGCCTTGACGTCGTCAGTCAAAGAAATTCTTGACAATCTAGAAGCTTGTCAATAACGGACAAGGCTTAACCAAAAAAACCAAAAAACAAAAAGAAAGAAAGAAAAAGGGTCACGCACATACGTTGCGTGGTGCCAAGTCGTGGAACCGTTGATGCCATCTTCACTCCAATCAAAATTAATAAAGCAAATTAAAATTCATTGACAAGAGTCGGCGATCACAGGCGAGGGCTCATGGCCCTTGCTATGCGATGAGAGCCTAGGCAAGGGTTGTGATGCTCTCGCTAGTTGAAGAGGGTGTTGCGGACGTCGCTCATAACTGGCAAGGGCGTCTTAGCCCTCGGTCCCAAAAAAAAATTAAGAAAAGAAAAAAAAACCCTTTATAATAATATTAAAAAAATATTAACATTAATATCGGCTACACCATATGAGACGATCATCATTGACTTTAGCGATTTCCAGCTAAAATTGATTCGATGAACTTAACTAATAAAATGTAAAATGATTTGTAACTCAATTGATTCAATTGAAATATTTAAAATTAAATTGATATAAGTATAATAAATTCATGATTTATTTTTTTATAAATCTTTCGAATTATTTGGGGCGGACTACCGAGGCGTGTGAGTATCTAAATGCATGAGTGGACTGTTTGGCTTTCTTTTCTGTGTTTATGAGCCATGTGCTTATGAAATGAGGACACTAGGTTGGACGTTGGAGGCTGCTTTTGGTACGGGAGGTTGCGGGGGTTTTGTATGTACAATGGATAGACACTGTTCAAAAGTCAAAAAGCAGTAGTTTTCTCAAGCTGCAAGCGACGAGCATCAAATGGGATCGACCCGCGGAGCGGAGAGTAGTGGAGGAAATGGGTCCCTGCGCGCGGCAGCGGCATTCACACTGCGCGGGCCAACCCTGTCCCAAGGCCAAGTAGCAGTGGCCAATCGCCAGATGCCACGTTTGTGTGTCCCTTTCCTTGTGAGGAGAGAATCAGGTTTTTTCAGTTGACACCGAAACGATTAGCCACGCACGGGCGCTCGGATGTGGCGTCAACAGCTGCCGCGCGTTTAGCCGTGACGCGCACGCGTCGCATGCGGAAGGGGGCGACTTCGAGAATGGGATTGCCTTTGGGCAACGCTCTTCTTCGGTTCGGGGATTCAACAAAAGCCTCACCAACCCGAAAAGCCGAGGAAAAAAAATTAAAAAAATAGGGCTTCCGTCAAGATCGGCTCCCTCTCTTTTAATACCAGGCCTCCTTCTTCGCAATTCTCTTCTTCTTCTTCTTCTTCTCTCTCTCTTCTTTCTCTCTCTTCGAAGTCCTGCAATTCGCGTTGAGTTTTCGCACGCATTGCGTCGCTTCTTGGGTCGTCGAGTTCGTGGGCTTTCACTTGGGGGTGCGGCCATTGCCGAGCTGGTTCTCCATCTCGCTTCCTCTCTGCAGGTGATTATCTCTCTTTCGGATTGATGTCTCGTCACTCTTTTTCCAAGGCATTTATGCTGAGTTCCTTCGACCCATCCCTGGCTGCCGAGAGCTGCCGAGAAACGACGGAACACGAAAGCGACGTCTGGGAATCTCATTGGACGTCCGGAATTCGTCTTTGTTTTCTCTTCGTCCCTCAGCAGCATCCAGATTTGGTCCTTAGCAAGACCTTAAAAGGCTATGACATCCTGAAAAGACAGGGTAAAGGCAGGTAGGGGCCTTGACAAATATTCCCTCCTCACTGCCGGATCGGTCACAGGGGCCCTTTACGGGTATCCCTCGAACGGCATGCTTGATGGCCGTGAAGCCTTCCCCGGATATAAACTCCTGGGCGTGGTTCAGTCAAATGATGGTACCAGTCTAACAAACTGGGTGACCGACAACACGAAAGCGACGTCTGGGAATCTCATTGGACGTCCGGAATTCGTCTTTGTTTTCTCTTCGTCCCTCAGCAGCATCCAGACGACTGCATCGAAATTCTTCGTTTTCTTCTTTTCTTTTTCTTACTTTGAAGATTCTGGATATATTTGTGGATGCGTGTCGTCAATGTGAGTCGCATTAACGGGGGTTCTTGTGTGGTTTTACGCTTGTCTCTCTCTGCAGGCAGTGTTGAATTCTCTTGCACCGGGCGTTCGGAGCTGGTTCGCCAATCGTGTTCCCTCTCCTTTTTGGCAGGTATGACACGGTTCTTTTGTTCGGCGAATATGGGCATCTCCCTGTTACCGTACACCGCCTTCTCTTTGAATGCGTGAATTCCCGCAATGCTTTTTGGCTTTCCTTCCCATACAATCCATTCCAGTTTGAATTTGTTTGATACTCTGATTCTCGTCTTGAAATCTTTTGCTTCTTTGCATCGACAAAAGATTAGAATTTGGTGTTAGAGTGAATATAAACAAAAAAAACTTGGAGATCCCAATTTATCAATAACAGGTAAATTCATTCAGAATTCGGGATCGAATAATGGAAACATGAATATCAACATACCTCCAGCCATTGATCAAATCTGGAGGTGGAAAATCTCAAAGCCTTTGATAGATTCACATAGCACGATCGATCTACAATATAGAAAACGTGCGTCATGTTCTACTAGTCAATCCCCTCCAAACCTAATGGTGTGTTTTTCTATATCGTAAGGGTTTGAACCAGACGACCTGACGATTTTATTCCGTTGATTACGTTACTGGTATCTTCCATCAAGACCATTATGATAATATAATAACGGACAAATATCACTTAATACACGTGGGTAATAAATTGGGCAATAATTAGAATTTATATAGGGAATTTATTGGGAATATAATATTGAAATCGTATTTAGAATAATATATATTACATATTTTAACATTCTCCCATTTGATCACAATATTCCTTCAAATGAATTATTAACCCAAATCCACAAAACTTCATACTGAAATAAAACACATGAATCACGGCGATGAGTCCTCTTAGAGCGAGTATTATCTTCCATGTATCACAATATGTTTCATCAGCCCATATGTGATCAAATAACTTAATGAATAAACCTTATATTTACTCCAGGTCAAACGTAATTATTTTTCTCATAATAATTGAATGTATACAACTATATTGAGAAAAATATTATAAATGAATAAAAGTCTCATAAATTCTTCCATATAAAGAAAAATTTACATGATTAGACTAATGCTCATTCTAGAAACATGATCCTTATAACTCATCAGTGGCATGCCTTTAGTTAAAGAATCAACTATCATCAATCTGGTGCTTATGTGTTCTATGACCACTTTCTTCTCTTTAACACGTTCTTTGATGGCTAAATACTTGATATCGATGTGCTTGCTTCGACTACCACTTTTGTGGTTCTTAGCCATAAAAATTACAGCTGAATTGTCGCAAAATATTCTTAATGGCCTAGCAATGGAATCCATAACTCTAAGCCCCGATATGAAAGCTTTCAATCACACACCATGTGAGGTGGTCTCAAAACAGGAAACGAACTTTGCCTCCATAGTGGAAGTGGCAACCAAGGTTTGTTTTGCACTCCCAGGATACAGCTCCGCTAGCAAACATAAAAATGTATCTCGATGTTGATTTACGGGAATCAACGCAGCCAGCAAAGTCTGAGTCCGAGTAAGCAACTACCTTCAAGTTGTCCATCCGTCTATACATAAGCATGTGTCCCTTTGTTCCTTGAAGGTACCTCATCACCTTCTTCGTAGCTCTCTAGTGGTCCATACTTGGATTACTTTGGTATCTTCCCAACATTCCCACAGCAAAGGCTATGTCAGGTCGAGTGCAAACCTGAGCATACATCAAGCTTCCAACAGCAGAAGCATATGGGATGTTCTTAATTTGTTCCCTTTCAAAATTGTTCTTCGGGCATTGGTTTAAATTAAACCTATCACCTTTCACTATGGGTGCTATACTTGATGAATAATTTTTCATCCGAAATTTCTTGAGATAGTCCTAATATACCTTGATGTCTATCTCTATAGATTTTAATGCCAATGACATAAGATGCTTCACCCATATCTTTCATATCAAAACTCTTAGAGAGAAATTGTTTCACTTCATATAACAACCCCTGTCATTGGATGCAAGTAAAATGTCATTTACATATAGCACAAGGAAACAAATTTTGCTCCCACTAACCTTCTGATATATACATTGATCCATGATATTCTCTTTAAAACCGAATGAAGAGATGACCTCATGGAATCTTAAGTACCATTAGCGGGATGCTTGTTTCAAGCCATATAGAGATCTTTTAAGCTTGCATATCAAATGCTCACCAGCATTAGAGAAGAATCATTTTGGTTATTTCAAGTAGACCACTTCTTCTAATTTTCCATTGAGGAACGCTGTTTTTACATCCATTTGATGTAACTCCATATCAAAATGAGTAACCAATGCCAAAATAGTACGAAGAGAATCTTTCTTGGATACAGGAGAAAACGTCTCCGTGTAATCGATTTCCTCATTTTGAGTAAATCTCTTGGCAACGAGTCTGACTTTGTATCTCTCTATATTGCCTAATGAATCCTTCTTAGTTTTGAATACCCATTTACAACCAATGGCCTTTGCATCATCAAACAACTCAACTAAATCCTAGACTTCGTTTGATGCCATAGAATTCATCTTTTCTTTCATGGCATTGTATCATAAATTAGATTTATCACAACTCATGGCTTGTGAAAACGACTCAGGATCACTTTCAACTCCAACATTATAATCAGATTCTTGTAGATACACAATGTAGTCATTAGGAATTGCTGATTTCTTCATTCTAGTAGACCTTCTTAATGTCGCATCAACATCCTCCTGAAGAGTATGCTGTTCTACTGGAAGTTCAACAGTATTTGGTAATTGCTGAACAGTTTGGTCTACCGGATCAATATCAGCAGGTTGTGGATCTTCAATGATTGGTTGCTCAGTGACTGGTTGTACTGAAGGGGCGTTTTAAGCAACAACCAATCCAGTATCTGAGTTGGAAGGTTGAGTATTTGAATGATCTTCTTCGAGAACAAAGTCCTTGAATTGATCACTCCCACTAATCAGATCATTTTCAAGAAATTTAACATTTCTTGATTCCACAAACCTAATGGTGTGAGATGGACAATAAAATCTGTATCCTTTGAACTTTTCGGCATATCCAACGAAATACCCACTTATAGTCCTTGGATCTAACTTCTTTTCTTGCGGATTGTAGACTTTTACCTTAGATGGACATCCCCAAACACGCACATGTCGCAAACTTGGTTTCCAACCTTTGAATAATTTAAAAGGCGTCATTGGAACAACCTTGATTAGAACTCGGTTTAATATGTACACAGCCGATTTAAGAGCCTCAGTCCACAAAAACTTAGGAAATTTGGAGTTGCTAAGCATACTCCGCACCATGTCCAATAATATTCGGTTTCTTCTTTCTGCAACATCATTTTGGTCCGATGAACTAGGCATAGTGTATTGGGCAATAATCCCATGCTCTTCAAGAAACTTCGCAAATGGACCAGGTGCTTGTCCATCTTCAATGTATCTAACATATAATTCTCTACCTCTATCCGATATCACGATCTTAATTTGCTTGTCGCATTGTTTCTCTACTTCGGTTTTAAATACCTTAAAGACATCAGTGCTTCGTGCTTATTACGAAGCAAGTAGAGATACATGAATCGTGAATAATCGTCTATGAAAGAAATGAAATATTTCTAACAATTTGAGTCCATATCTAGACTACAAATATCTGTATGTATGATTTCTAATATTTCTATACTCCTCTTAGTACCTTTCTTTGACTTGTTGATCTGTTTTCCTTTTAGACAGTCCACATAAGTGTCATAATCAGTAAAAAATAGAGTATTAAGTACTCCATCATTCACTAGTCTCTTAATTCTATCAATGAAAATATGTCCCAACCTCCGGTGCCACAACATAGAGGAATTCCCATTCACAACACATCGTTTTATCCCAGCATCATCATGAATGTGCATCGCATTATTAATGGCATTGTCTTGTAAATTAATTCGAAAGAGACTATCAGACAAAATACCACTCCCAACAATTTCAGATTTATACGATAAATTGAATGTTAAATCTGAAAATTCAAAGGAGTATCCCAAAGGTACAACTCTTGAAACTGAAATTAAATTCCTAGAAAAACTAGGAATATAAAAGGTCTTTTCCAAAATTAAAACAAAACTACTACTGAGAACTAATCTGCATGTCCCAATAACTTCCACACGCGAGTGTATCTTGTTTCCCGAATAAATGCCTTGTTCACTTCCCATTGGTTTCCGCTAGTTCTGAAAACCCTGCAAGGAATTCGAAATGTGAATTGTAGAACAAGAATCAATCCACCAAGTGTTGTGACTCACATCAACCATATTAGTTTCATAACATACACATGTAAGTTGGTTACCTTTCTTTTTGAACCATGCCTTAAATTTGGCGCAATCCTTCTTCATGTGCCCCTTCTTTTTACAGAATAAGCACTTGGATTTCTTTTTAATGCCAACTTGGGGAGGTAAAGGCATCTTACCCTTTCCCTTTTGCTTGCCTTGCCTTTTATACTTATCATGTGTTGCCATATGAGCACTTTCTCCTTTCTCCATTAGTAGCCTCTCTTACTCTTGAACACACATGGTCATGAGTTCATTAATTGACCATTTAGAGTTATGTGTGTTATAAGAGATCTTGAAGGGGGCATACTCTTGTGGGAGAGTATTTAGGATATAGTATACAAGAAAGGATTATGATATCCCAACCTCAAGATTCTTCAGCTGAGCTGCAATGTCCCTTATCTTCATGATGTGCTGACGCACACCTCTTACACCGGTAAACTTCAATGATGAGAACTTCATAATTAGGATTCATGGCATGCACCTTCTCTGAAGACTCGAATTGTGCATCAATAGCTTTCAGCAATTCATTGGCATTGTTATGCTGAATGACTAAACCACGAATGCTGGCAGAGAATTTTGTCTTTATGTACATCACACTGAGACGGTTGGATTGTTCCCATTGAGCATAATGAGTATGCTCAGCATGAGTACTATTCTTAGTAGGTTCATGTGTTTCGTCTAACCTAAGAGCATAATCAAGATCCATGCACCCCAATTAAAGAAGAACTAATTCTCTCCATTCTTTAAAGTTATTTCCATTAAGCTTGGGAACAATTATACCAGAACTAATCGTAGGTGGTAAGACTGCATCATAATCAAAGGAAACTTATGTATCAATATATTTGAGGCAAATAAACTTAAATAATATTTTACCAATGTAAAACATGTTTTAAAATATGAATCACATAACATCAAAAACTACCCGTGGGCTAAGTTTCTAATTTAAATTGATTCATAATTACTTCATGATGAAACTATCAAATGATATTCCCTTCCTTAATCCCTGTGGAAAAATTAAGAAAGATAAAATAATATTTCATCCTAATTAATCACATTAATATATTGAAAATTCCTATGGGATAAAATTCATAATATTAATGTGAATAATTACAATTATTGTCTTTAACTATATGTGATCCAAAGGCTCTTAATGTATATAGTTTAATATAATCAAAGATGATGTGGCTAATCCTTAATTAATTAAATATATACGGATCACCAGACATTTAATTTTATTTTTAAAAAATCATAAAATTGCTCTTTAGGGTAGAATAGTAAAATCACATGCAAAAAGGGGTAAAACTGGAATTTTGCACGCAAGGCCAGAATTGAAATTTTACTTTTAAGGGGGTAAAACTGGAATTTTGCACGCAAGGCCAGAATTGAAATTTTACTTTTAAGGGGTAAAACATGAATTTTATGCCCAAAAGGGCAAAATCGAAATTTTGCGCGGGCAAGGGTAGAATCGCAATTTTGCTAAAGGCGGAGGGGCAAAATTGAGAATTTAGCGCGGGCAAGGGTAGAATCGCAATTTTCCTAAAGGCAGAGGGGCAAAATTGAGAAACCATAGGCGCGCGTGCAACGCATGCGCCCGCTTCAGCCTCTCGGGCACGTGCGTCACACGCGCCCGCTGCAGCCACTCGGGCGTGCGCGTTTTGCCGCTTCTTCCGCCGCGACCGCTTCTGTTCCGCCGTCTGGGTTTTCTCCCACAGCCCATGTCCGACCAAATTGGTTGATGGGTTTCGAAGAGAATGCCGGGATGTACGGACAAATTCGAGATCCGGCAAAAACGACCATGTATGGACCACAATTAAGCCAAAAACAATCTGCCCTATAAAACCCTAACCACCAAAATTTCACCGCTCGATTAACTTCGATGATCAATAATATGTCGAAAAATTTAAGGATTTCTATTCCTAATCGCGGTGTGATCATTCAGATCCATTATCACGTGGTGGCTAGCCCGAATTTGGTCGGAATTCTAAATTCCGATCCAAGCCATATACAAATTCGAAATTTACCCACATATAATATAATAAAAATAAATTCCAAAAAGTTTCACCAAGGCGGAGATTGCAAACATGCTCTGATACCAATTGTTAGAGTGAGTATAAACAAAAAAAACTTGGAGATCCCGATTTATCAATAATAGGTAAATTCATTCAGAATTCGGGATCGAGTAGCGGAAACATGAATATCAACATACCTCCAGCCATTGATGAAATCTGGAAGTGGGAAACCTCAAAGCCTTTGATGGATCCACACAGCACGATTGATCTACAATATAAAAAACATGCATCCTGTTCTACTAGTCAATCCCCTCCAAACCTGATGGTGTGTTTTTTTATATCGTAAGGGTTTGAACCAGACGACCTGATGATTTTATTCCGTTAGTTACGTTATCGGTATCTTCCATCAAGACCATTATGGTAATATAATAATGGATAAAGATCACTTAATACACGTGGGTAATAAATTGGGCAATAATTAGAATTTATATTGGGAATTTATTGGGAATATAATATTGGAATCATATTTAGAATAAAATATATTACATATTTTAACATTTGGCACATACAAATCAGCGTGCTTCGATTGGTTTGAACACCTGGGGGGGGGGGCAGAGGGTTCAAGATTCCTTGTGCGAGATGGCCCCATGAGATTTTAAATGTGCCACATTCAAAAAGAATATAGACTTGAATTCCATTTGAGCCCTGTATTCGTGTTCGCTGCCTTTAGTTTTTCCCAACGAGTTTCGAGAACGCAGCCTCTTTTCTTGTTTGTGACTTTTGTGGTAGTGGTTGTTTTTGTTGCGTGGTTTGTGCACATTTATGCTTTCAGTCATGCACCGCACCTCGCCGACTAAGGTCCGGTTTCGCCGAAGCTACATCTCATTGAAAGCTGATGGCCATTTCGTACCTGTTTCCATCTTTGATTATTTTAAGTATTCTTAAGGCTTTTTATCCTTTCACCCTAAGGAAGTTCACTTGGTTTTGGCTGGTTGTCCAAAGTCAAAATTTCCATACCGGTCCTGTTTCGGCAATTTAAAAAGAAGATACTTTTCAGACTTGTAGTTTTTGCACGGTTTGACCTTGATGCTCTTTCCTTTTGGAACACTCATGTGGTTGCGCACTCAAATCATTTCTGTGGTAGCTCAGTATATAAAGCGAGTCTAGACTTTGAAAGTGTCAAGTTAGCTCTCCTCCTCATAAACACGAACGTCTCTGCCCACTTTGAAAGGTTTTAGAGGAAAGTGTTTTCAGAGTGTCAAGGCCATCACAAAGAAGGATACTCTTGGAAGCTTGGTAAGAATGCTTCATATCTTTCTTAGTCAGGAAGTTTCACGTAACTAGAAGTTATGCAAACAGTAGAGGCTCCTTGTTGATTTTCCCTGCACCTGTAACCCCGTTTGCCATCGGTTGTCCACTTCGATAAACTATTTTGCTCGCTCGCATTGGTTGTTCCAGCCTTTTCAACCTTATTTTTCTCTAGCATCTAGTTACAACTGAGTGCTTTTATTGGTTCTTTGTTCATCTGCGTTTGACACCTCCATCTTCCATGAAGCACGAGTGACCTTATGTAGTAATGGCCATGAACTGAGCTGTTTTTTTGTAGACTCCGGAGACTTCTTTTTCTGTGGTGTTATTGATTGTACATGCTTTGGACGCTCTGCAAAAGTCATTTGGCTACCTCTCTCACGCTTGTATGAATGTGAATGAGCAGTTAGAGTAGATCTGGAGCTAGCAGCATTCTGTGTGAATCTTGGTTTTGATAACGCTTGGTCATACCACTGACAAGATTTTTACTCGCTCATATTCAGGCTCCTGTTGATTAGTGGACTAATAGACAAGCAGCAAGAAGGGCCAGTTTTTATTGTGATTTTAGTTTCAGAATCAGATTGAACCGAAGATTGCAGATTTCACATCTGTCGCAACGTGTGCTGACGATCTGGATCAAATGGACCTGAAGTCTAATCATGCATCTCCTGTTCTAGCTGAAACCTCTCCAATTAATAAGTCCAGACTAGGCCTGCGTGCCAATTCGGTGCCATGCACAGCCCCATCTGCACCTTTCTCATCTGGGCTATACCTAATAGTACCAAGGAAAAAGAATGGGATTCTTGACGATGTTCGTTCTCCCGCATGGTTGGATGCTATGAAATTATCATCTCCTTCGGCCAAGCTGATGGCCAACGACATTGATAATGATGTTGTGGCCTCTGAAGCAGATGTTGCTTACCAAACTTGGATGGTAATTTTGCATGTCTTTCTTGATATCTTTCCTGCATTTGACCTACATTCTTGACGTTTTCTCAATTAAAGCTTTTAACTTTGCAGCTAAAGTATCCATCAGCTCTGTTGTCTTTTGGGCAATTTGCAAATTATGCAAAGGGCAAGCGGATTGTTTTGTTCCTAGACTACGATGGGACCCTTTCTCCCATTGTTGAGGACCCTGACCACGCATTCATGTCTGAAACTGTAAGAGTTCTCTTCATACATCTTACATGAAAGACACTGTTTAGTTTTTTCTTTTTTCTCTTCGGTGTTAACACTTAGCCCGTTCAACTTTTAGATGCGAGAGGCTGTTAAAAAGGCAGCAGAATGCTTCCCCACAGCAATAATTAGTGGAAGAAGTCGTGATAAGGTAACTAATGGGTGATTAATTGAATTTGGATTTGAATCCTGTCTTACAGTTTTCATGATGTTTCGGTCACAGACTGATCATGTCTCTTTGTTGTTCAATCAGGTATTCGAATTTGTCGGACTGCCTGAACTCTATTATGCGGGTAGCCACGGCATGGACATTATGGGCCCTGTTAAATCTTCTTCCAATGACCACACAAACTCTATAAGATCCACGGACAAGCAGGTATCAGATTCATTTTATCTCGCTTCTGCACACCATTTGGGCTCTCTTCTGATCTTTTGTATTGAATGGCCAGTGTATTTCTGGTTTTCAATCTCTTTTACTGCTGTGGACAAGAAAACTGATGTGTTAATCGTCTGTCTTTTTGGGGTATATAGGGAAAGGAAGTCAACCTATTCCAGCCAGCAAGTGGATTTCTAACCATGATTGGGAAGGTGAATAGTTGTGCAATTTTAGTCTCATTTAGGATACTTCAAGGTTTATGGACTGCAAATTCTCATTGCCTAAATGCCTGTCTTCCATCTCTGCATGAACAGGTTTTTGCATCTCTTGTTGAAGCTACCGAAGACATTGAAGGTGTGATGGTGGAGAACAATAAGTTCTGTGTATCTGTACATTACCGCAATGTTGATGAGAAGGTAGGCTTTTCATAATTTGCCCTCTGAATATTGTTGTTAATTCCGCATCAACCTTCTGATAATTTCTCTTCTGGCAGAATTGGAAAGATGTCGCAGCACGTGTTAGTGGTATTCTAAAGGAGTATCCTCAATTGCGACTAACTCATGGGCGGAAGGTACTATCATTTTCCATCACATGTTACCTTTGTAGACTAGCAAGCATGCAGTCCTGTTGAAAAGGGTTCACACTTTCATGGGGTCAAAAGTCAGAGTCACATTGTGAGCGAACCTCTGGCTAGGTTGTGCTTTGGGCATTTGCCGCCTCATATTAAGAGACTTCGGCCCGTTTGGTTCAACTTTGGGAAAATGGCTTTGCATTTCTCCAAGTACCTTTAAGAGAATGAGCATTTTGGGAAGGGAGTTGTGTTTGGAAACCAATTTTTTGTGCATGTTTTGCAAAGCTATTTCAAAGTAAAAAGAAAAATGAAAAAAAGAAAAGAAAAGGGAGGAGGAGATCATGTGGTGAGGGAAAATTGTGGGGGAGCAGCTGGTGGTGGTGAGGAGGTGGCTGGCGGCGGCGGCGGCGACGGCGGCGGCGACAGTGGGGGGGAGGGAGGCGTCGACCTCAGGTGTTGCGCAACCCAGCCGTTTGAGGCCACGCAACCTCAGGTGGCGACCCTGGCCTCAAGCGACAACCCAAGCGACGCCGCCTGACGTCGTGCGGCCTCAGGCAACGCTGCCAGGGTCGCGCTTGAGGTCGAGCGACCCAGGGTGTTGCCTAAGATCACGAGACCTCAAGCGTGCGGCCTCAGGCGGCGTCGCCTGGGTCGCTCGACTCAAGCAACGCTTGAGGTCGCCCAACCTCAGGCCACCTTGCCTAAGGTTGCGCGACCTTAGGCGAGGCTTTCTGGCGGCCAGATCTGGCCGCTCGCGGCTAAGCGCCGCCCACCGCGAAGCTTGGCCGAGCAGCAAGTCCACGGAAGTCCAAGGAAGAGCGCCGCCCACCACCGCGAAGCTTGACCGAGCAGAAGTCCATGGAAGTCCAAGGAAGAAGATGAACAGTGTTTTGGAGGGCAAAATGGAAAAAAACAATTATCGATAAGGCCAATATTGGAAAGAAAAAAATTCATTAAACCTTAAACTAGCATTTCGAATGCTGGCATTTGGGAAATGTAAGCTCAAAAGTATAAACCAAACACCAAATATTTTCCCCAAGGGGCTTTCGGGGCTGAAAGCCCCTTGGGAAAGCTGAACCAAACACCCCCTTCAAGCTTTGTATACCTAAGGGTGGACTGAATAGCTAAGGTCAAGTCGAACATTACATAGCAACTGTAAGACTTTGATGGTAATGCGAAGAGGGGGTAGCCACGCTGGTTGCACCCCAACCCGCTCTTTTATTGATCAAAACAACAAAAATGTTACCTTGGTAGAATCCCATGGTTTTGTTTACAGTTACCATGAATACTTGTCTATAATGAACATTGGTAATTTGATGCATGTTTATCTGTTCTTCTTTTTTAGGTTTTAGAGGTCCGGCCAGTGATTGACCGGGACAAGGGGAAAGCTGTTATGTTCTTGCTTGAATCGCTCGGTACTATTTGGCTTCTCTTTGTTGCGTCCTTACTTTGTGTCGCTGTCTGCAGTTTATTTTCAGCTGGAACTGTATCATAAATTCGTTCCCCGCCCCTTCCCTCCTTCTCTCAGGACTTAGTAAATGTGAAGATGTGCTCCCAATTTACATTGGAGATGATCGGACATATGAAGATGCCTTTAAGGTAATAAAAATATATCAAGTTGGCATAGCTGCAGATATAGGACCTAACTACTTGTGAGCCGGTGGTTTGCTAATGGTGTATTGTACCTAACAGGTGTTGAGAGAGGGAAATCGAGGTTGTGGAATTTTGGTCTCATCCATTCCCAAAGAAAGTAGTGTCTATTACTCTCTTAGGGACCCCTCAGAGGTAAATATCATTGTCGATCAATGAATGAGCTTGATGTCTGATCTTGTTTATTCCTTTCCTTTCCTACTTTACTAAGGGGAAATCATGTTTTATTTGAGCAACAAAGCACTTCAATTTTGACAATATGCATGTTTTTGTCCTCATATATTTTGGCATTGTCCTGATTAGGCTGGGTCTCAGTTAGCTTATCTCAGTGTCTGTATCGATTTTCTTCACCTAGACATGACAATGATGGAATGTCTGCATGTCTATATAGGTGAAGGAGTTCCTTAACCCTCACGCACCTTCGCAGCTTCTGGCTGGTGGCTACGGTGCGTACAGTGGGGAGCCGCCGCATTATGTATCCGGCAAGGAGCCAACACCACCTCCGCCGCCGCCGCCGCTGCCGCCTCCGTCGCCTCCGCCGCCTCCCGCCGCCGCCGCCGCCGCCTCCGCCGCCGCCGCCGCCTCCGCCTCCGCCTCCGCCTCCGCCGCCGCCCGCCTCCGCGCCGCCGCCGCCGCCTCCGCCGCCATCGCAGTACAGAGCGAAGGAGGAGCAGAGTAGATTCAAGGGGATGTATAGGGCAATGGGTATGGGCTTTGGGGTGGGGCTGGGGCTAGGGCTGGGGCTGGGGCTAGTGCTGGGGCTGGGGGCTCTGGTCCTTCTAGCTAGACGCGCCCGCCCGGCCTTTTCCGATTCCTCGGAGGATGAGGACGACGAGTACGAGGACGAGGACAAGGACATTGACGAAGACGAGTACGAGGATGAGGACGAGGACGAGTACGAGGATGAGGATGAGGACGAGTACGAGGATGAGGACGAGGACGAGATCGTGGTTGAGGCGGACGAGATTGTCGATGACGGGCCAGCGGAAGACGAGAACAATGATGAGGACTAGGGTGACAATGGTCGAGTTCGTTCTGGATTCCATGCTATCAGAACATGACCCAACTCAAAATAGTGGCTTGGATCAGATCAGTCCCGTTTCGTTTGGTTGTTTCGGTTTCGGTTTCTTTTCCTTTTTTTTTTTTTAGTTCATCCAATCGTAAGCTTTTATACATGACACTGTCCGGTAACCATGTGTAAATCAAGAACATATCCTTCAGATGAATAAGGTACAATGGGTTTGAAAGGAATTAACGTGATTCTTTCTTTGGTTGTCGCTCTTCTAGTCCAATTCTTCCTACCTTCACTCTTAAGACAGAAGAAGCTGATGAAACTAATATAGAAACGCCATGTGCGTTTATAGAGACACGGTTATGCCCCTTTACAGCTCTAAATGGCTTTGAAGGACACCACAGGGCAACCCAAGAGCTAATCGGAGCATAACTGAGTGAGGGGAGACTGCTACGCCATCAGCACCGATATGAAGTACCCGATGGGGGCAAAACAATGGAGGCAAAAAGGAGAAAAAGATCCAACTGCGTTAAAGATCTTGTCTTGGAAACAGAAATTTTTATTACGGGAAACAAAAACATTTTTTAACAAATAGACCACGGAATATCATCTTTTCCGGCGAATGTATCGCCCGATGTCACGACCCGATCTCGCCGCCCCTCGAAAAGTATCAAAGGTGTGAAAGGTCGGGTTTAGGGATACTTGATTACGAGAGTTTCCTCACGAGATCACGAGCTCTCCCAAGCTCATACCCCGCGTGACAACAAGTTTATTTATGTGGTCTAATTGTTTAACAACCTAAGAATATACATGAGTCGCCATTAGCCTCAACTTTGGGGGTCGGCTAGACACCCAATCGAGGGTCGGGAGTGTTCCCTCGATTCCTACGCAATTAGATATCTAGGTTCAGAGACTTGGGTTACGCTAATATTGTTATTAGCGCCCTTTCGGTACCTAAACAGTATGTTGTGTTTTTCCTAACATTTTCATGCATTTCTTTTTATATTTTTAGGATCGTCAATTTTATACTAAATGATCGTGCGTGGTGGATTACTTTCAATCTATTCTATTCCTAAGAAATAAAAGAAAAACAAACAATAAAATGAAAATTAAATTGCAAGACATGAAGTAAACAATCAAGATAAAGCAGTAAACCTAATCATGCAATTCTAAAGAATATAAAAGAGAAAACAATCGAGAAAGAAAGGAAACCCACAACTCGTCGGGCTTTATACAATGCATGAAACTCGAGACATATGTCGAGAAAACGAATATTACATGACAATGGTTGGAATGGACATTGACCTTCACCATCTTCACGCTTTATCCATGTTCAGGATCCTATTCTAAACCTAGTCTAAGAAATAAGAATCCCTTGCCTCATCTTATATGACTAAGACAACGCATAGAAATCATCATTACAACGAACAGACATAGGCATCAAACATGAACATGAATCTAGCAAAATCAAATTACAAATAGGACAAAATACAAGGCATGTTTAAGGGTTCGTAAGACCACCTAGACAATGTACAAAAATGTGAAACTTGCACATGACATAAGGTTGAATGCGAAAAAGGTTTGGGTAAACATTTAACCCTAAATCAGAATGCAAATAAGTCACACAAGTCATTAACATTGCAAAGTGACTTGGGACTGAGAATGTCATGCTTGACAAATTTCAATTGCAATTAGCAAAATGGGTGCATGATATTCACATCAAATGACATTCAAATATGATATGCCATGCATTAATGTGAAACTTGTAACACGTGTTTCAAATGTTAAGAAGACAATGAGGCACAAGTTTCATGCATACAAATTCGTCAAAAATGCAGCAAAATATCAGGATGTCATGACACATTAATAGTGATTTGATCTAAAAAGAAAATCTGAAGAATATGAAATTTTACTACAGCGCAAACAAAAGAAAGGCGAACAACTTCTGTTAAAGATCCAATCTTAGAATCCTTAACAAGAAAATCATAGAAGAATGACAAGAGGTCAGCTTCGACAAGGGAACAACAGGGGTTCTGAATTTCATTTTATGACAGATTTCTATCATGCGCATCACAAGAGAAGTTGAGTCCAATTGATGTGCAAATCATGCAAAATCAGCATCAAAAGAAAGTGACAGACAATCGGGCCCACAATAACAGTATATGCATTTCTGACCAAGGCAAATTCCAGATTTCAGAATGGATTAGAAAAAAAATGTTAAACATAGCAAACAATGGTCGATTCAGGCATGCAATATATCATTTTAAAGCTTGAGATGTCTATTACAATTATCTAGAAGACATTAAATCCTAATAACATCATCTATCAGCTCAGTCCAGTTAAAACAGAAAATCGCAGAACAGCAAATCAACCTTAAAACTACTGCAGAATTGACACTTTGTAGGTGTTTTTCAGTGACCAAATGATGTCCGTTCAGGGCGTGCGACATATCAAATCAAAGCTCTACAAGTGTATTTTTTATATCTAGAAGGGCTCGAGGTCAAAAAAACTCATCTATCACCTCATTTAAGCCAAAACAGAGAGTGACATATCAGGTATACGAAATTGCAGATCAAGGCCAATCAAGTTCGTCATCAATAATCATCAACTCATTGCAAATCATTTGGCTCAGAGGGAAGGTAAGATACAGCATCCCTAATGTGTCGCCCACAATCATTTTGAAGTAGAACTTCAATTAGTGAACTCATCATCAAATAAATTCGGTGTTTCACCCTCTCTATGGGATATAAATCCAAACGGCTAAATGAGGAAATGAACCAAGAACTACAGATCAGGTTCTTTGTGAATTCACTAGTTTGATTATCATGGTTGTGAACAAGTATTGGGTGAAAAATATCAAGAACGCACAGAATAGTCTCCTCCTCTTCCTCGGCAGACTCAACATCTCAAGGTAACATGCAGAAGAACCATTTGATATACAAAATCACACATGAACAGAATTTGATCCACGCAAACAATCATGAACAGCATTCGACATACATCACTTGTACATCTAATTAGTTCACATTTCAATCAACTATATGCAGGAAATCCAGCAAAGACACAACCAACGCAATTTCAATTGAATATCAAGACGTTGGTAAACAGAATGCAATAGGAACTATCGGCAATGGAGTCAGGCTTTCTATCGAACAGGTTATAAGCATGTAGTGTGAAGTACTATTAACACCAGAATGGCATAGAGTAATACAGAACAGAGACATCAATCCAACTTTCAAAACATGGCGAAATGTAAATTACTCACTCTCTGCCCATGGAAAGAACGCTCAGCTCGGAAAATAAACCGCACAACAAAATTACAAACAAAACGAGATCATTACCTTCAACAGAGCTGATCAGAGTCTACCCTCAACAGAGCCGATCAAAATCTAAAAGAAGCGAAATAAACACCTCACCTGACTTCACCAATCGCCGGGAACCACGACCTATTGAAGAGAGCGTTCCTTCCTACGTCGTAGAACAAACTCGTGCTCTACTGGCAGGCGCGGCAATTCCAATGATTTTCAGTCTCATTTCAGGAAGATGCCAGGTTCGGTCGGTTCAATGGCTGAATCGACAAGAGGAGGATCCTCCATCGTCCGTCGGCGTGAAAAAAGCGCCTTCTCCGAAGTCAGCGCAGATCCGAGCCTCGTACGTCCAACTCCTCAACCGGCAGTCGCTCAAGCCAACCGGATCGAGAGATTTCGATCCTCAGAGACAGAGTTGAGAAAAACCCCGACGGTAGATGATGAATAGGAAGATGATCGGAAGCCGCCGTCGTCACCGCCGTCGATCGAGCTTCGGATTTCTATCTTTGAGGCTGAGCTTTGCGATTCGAGCTCCTCCACCGGTTGCTGCCCTGTCTTTTAGGGCTCGAAGAAATGCAGAGGAAGAGGTCGAGATTCCCGAGAGCTGGAGGACAAAACAGCAGATCAAAGAAACGGTGATCAGAAGCCTTGGATCCGACGCTGATCGCGAGAGAGGCGGTCGCGAGGACGGCGATTGCCGCGAGGAAGCAGCGACGGCCGGCTCCTTCCTCAGGCTTCTCTCGCCGAAGATCGTGGAGTCTGATCGATGGATCCCTTGGGGTCTTTTTTTTTCGGTTTTTCCCCTGAGCTCTGAGCCGAGAAAGAGATCAAAAGAAGTCCGTTTTTTCCCCCCACCCCCGAGAGCGAGCATCGGAGAGAGGGAGAAAACCCCTCGTCCAAAGAGAGATTTCTCCTCGAGAGAGAGAGCGAAAAAACCCCCGTGAATGGCCCCCCTTCTTCCTTTTCTATTATTTTTTCCTTTTTCTGTCCTTTTTCTTTTTCGTTTTCTTTATTTCTAATTTTTTTCTCTTTTCATTTCATTTCAATTTTTTTGTTTTGTTTTCTTTCTTTTTTTTTCTTTTCTTTATTTTTTATTTTCTTTTTATTTACTTTTTTTGGCTCTTTATTTTTTTTATATTTTTGCAAAATGGATGATTAAAATGTCGACGAAAATTTCGAGTGTCAACACCTGGACATTTAGCCAGCTTAATCGATATCATCTTTTCCTTCAATAGTTATAAAATAAAGGTTTAATGCCACGAAATATCCTAAATTAATACATCTTGATGAATTCATTTCAAATTAATTTTTTGACTATAAAAAAAATCTTAAATTGGTACATTTGTGACAAATTTACCCTCAACTAATTTCTCGTTAAATTTTATTGTCAAATTATTGAATTGTATGATCTTGACGGGTGTATCATTTTAGGGTTTTATTTTCGATTGTCATATGTGTACTTGGTTTAATGATTTTTCATGGTATTAGAACTATTTAATGGAAATTAATGAAAAGTAAATTTATCACAAATATGTCAATTTAATTTTTTTTGGACAAATTTGTTACATATATACTAATTTGGGATTTTTTGTAGTATTAACTCGATAATGATAGTTAGAAAAGAAGGGGAGAAAGGAGTGAATTAAAGGAGTGAATTATCTTTTTCCCTTCTTCTTTTTATGTTGTTTGAACGAATAAAAGGGAAGGAAGGAAAATGAAAGAGTATAAAATAATTGCTTTTTTTTTCTTTTATATATATAGAATGGGAAAGTATGAGATACTTGTTTGGATGTATATTTTATTTTTCGCTTGCCGTCAACGAATATCGATAAGAATGGGTCGAAAGGATTATATTTCAATGTCTAGAATTAAGTTGAGAAAATCGAATAGTTCAAAACTAAATTGATATTCATATAATGAATTTAGAAACGTTTAGATAGTTACCCCGACTTTTTACACCAAGTGACGCTTATCTCTCTAACTATTATAATTGTGAGAGAAAATCTTAAATAAAGATCCGAAGCGAATTTATTTTCTCAAATAAGAATTGGCAGTGGGCTTTATTTTAAATAAAGACCTAAAGTAGTCAAGTTAAGGACCTCAAGTCGCTGGCCAGCCAAATGTTTGCTGGTGGACAGTTTCCGGCGATTATAAGAGGGGCAATGTTGTCTGTAACTTGTGATTGCCAAAAGAAAAACAAAATAAGAAATCCCCAAATTGAATTAAGTTTGCTTGTTTACGTTTCTTCCTCTTCCTCGCCGCTCCTCAACCAAATTGCTGCCCAGTCATTGCTGCTTCTTGCTCGATCCTTATCGCTCCTTGCCTGCCCCTTGCGAGCATTAGTCTATTGTCCGCCGTCGTCTCTTCTTTCCAGGGTTTTGCTGTCCACAAGCTTGGGTGACCCCGGCAGCGAGGGGTTGTCTCTCTAAGAGGCGCTTCTGTTGGTCTTAATGGTTGGCGGCCAGGTAACGGAGACTGCATTCTAGTTGTATTCTACTAGTCCATCTTTGTTTCAGATGCCTTCTTTAATCAGAAGGTGTGCTTTTTCTGTTGCAGAAATTTTAGAGTTCTGGAAAATATTCAATGCTTGAGAGCATGGTGGGCGGGAATCTTGGCCTCATATTTCTGATAAATTTGACTTTTGTTTGTAGAACACAGATCGTTAGTTCATTGGAGCTTGAGAAGGCCGAATTATTTCTAGGAAGTGTTACGAATGCTGTTGTTAGCCAATTAATGACATTGCTGAGAGAACGAGGTTTGCAATTGATTCGTGATAGTCCAGATGAAATCAAAGTCTAGCTGTCTACAGTGACAAGTTGAAAATTCAACAAGTATTGGTTGATTTCTTGTTAATATGGTGAGAAATGCTCCATCTTCAGAGGGTTGGGTGGAGATTCATGTCCATCCAAGTTTGAAGCAAACTGCTGGAGGACTAACTCCTGCACAACAAATATAGGTAATTCTTTTTATATGTTTCTATCTGTTTTGAGTTTGTTTTGTGGGTAATGAATGCATTGTCCTATCCTGAGATAGTTCCCTGATACAGCTTTTTTTTCAAAATTTCGTTTCTGTTAGCTCTAAAGTGCTCTTGAGGGTTGATTGCCTTGTACTTTCAGTAAATTACTGGACTTAATTTGTCTACCACATGTTTCCATTAGCATGAGTTTACACGATATTTTACTTCTCACTAACGAGAAAGACAGCATGTTCTCGAAACACCAATGTGGTCTTTAAATATTGTCCAGTGTCATTGACTTATAAAATCCTTCCTTTGTTGCATGTCGTCACGGTTCATAGTCTTTCACGGATCTGTTTCTTTCCACTTACTTGGCCATACATTCCACAAAAATTAGCGTCAGCATGAAAATAGAAGCAACTTCTGCAATGATGAAAACAGCAATGGATACAACAAGTGCTGCTCAAGAGTATCAAAACAGAGTTAATGAGGTTGATTATGGTGAATGATCAGGAACTATCTTCTCATCACTCATCGGTGTTCTCTATTCTTACTAATTCAAGCTTATGTGATGCAAGACGACGTAATGATAAAAATGCTAACTGTGATAAAAGTTGTTTACTACATCGCTAAGCTACAATTGCCAGACTCCATGTCAGTATTCGAGAAGAGAAAAGAGCAGAAACAGCAATAAGAGAAACGCGACTGCAAAATGCCATGGACGCAAGAATTGTAGGCTAGGGGACCAAACGACTAAGTTGTGGTCAAAAGAGAAGAGTTAGCATTTGCCAAGTTAGCTTCTCTTCCTTGACAAACCAACCGGTGGATTCGACAGCACAACATCCTATCATGCCTTGACTAGATATTTGACAGCACAATATACCATCAATTCATCAGCCGAAAAGTGAAGTCTTTCGGTTTTTATTGGGTGCTTTAGATTAATTGTAGTGGGATGGCTTATGATCACTGCATATGATTAGTGGGAGTTTGTTTTGTAACCTCATTAGTTGTCTTCTCTTTCTTGTAGTGCCGTGCGTGTTGTGCGCACATATTAGAGTTGTAAACTCATAAGTTGTTATCTTTTTTTGTGAAGGAAAATTGAATTTCAATTAATTCAAGTGTTTAATGATGAGTTAATGATGATGTTTTTTGATAATACAAACTGTCTTGGGTTTAATTTATGTCAACTGCTATATTTTGTTGTGTGCAGAGCTCAAGAAATTTGTTTTAAACTGTCTACATGCTTTGGCAGAGCCCATTGATGTTCTATATATATATTTTTTGGCCTATGCTACAGGGCATTTTTAACTTGGTGTGTTGTTTGGATTTTGGTGCTCATTGCCCTGTGCAGGTCATTTTTTCTTGATGTTGCTGTTCTATATTTTCATTTTTGTCGTTGGACTAATGAGCTCATAAAAACTTGTTGTCAGTATACTACAATGAAGTGCTGGGACATTCCATAGCAAACTATGCTATGCTAGATAAACTTGAATCGATCCAGAATTTATGATGGCAAAGAGAAACATCCCAGTACAAAAACTCTTCTCAACACAGTTTACCGATACATAAACTTTAAGATGCTTCCAAATAAATCCATCCATATCAAGTAACAGTAAAACAAAAGGAGTTTGTGTTATTGGTCATGTTGCTCTTGCATTTCTCAAAAAATTTGCTCACCTTCGACCTTCATGTTGAGGTCCTTATATCCAAACGATTGAATCGCAAAATAAATCATTATAAGAAATTAGCAAATACTTGTTGAATTCTCAGTTGATCACCATAGCTAGAGTTTTGATTTCATATGAACTTATCACGAATCAACTGCAAACCCCGTTCTCCAAGCAATATCATCACTTGGCAACAGCATTCATAACACTTGCAAGAAAGAATTCGGCCTTCTCAAGCTCCAATGAACTAGCAATCTGTGGACTGCAAACAGAAGTCAAATTTACCAGAAATACGACGTAGAATTCCATCCCACCAAGCTCCCAACCATCGAAAGATGATCCAAAACTCTAAAATATCAGCAACAAAAAAGCACACCATCTGATTAAAGAAGGCATCCGCAATAGAGATGGATGAGCAGAATGCGACTAAAATGCGGTCACCGTTACTTGACCGCCGACTATTGCGACCGACGGAAGCGCCTTCCAGAGAGACCACCCCTTGCTGCCGGGGTTGCCCACGCTTGTGAACAACGAAACCATGGAAAGGAGAGATGACAGCGAACGGAAGACTGATGCTCGCGAGGGGCGGACGAGTAGTGGCAAGGGTCAAGAATGAAGCAGATAGGACCGAGCAGTGATTTAGTTGAGGAGCGACGGGGGAGTCGAAGAAGAAAACGTAAACAAGGATAACTTAATTTTAATTTGGGGATTTCCTTTTTTCTTAGTCAATTACGAGTTTCGGACTATATTGCCCCTCTTTTAATCACTAGAAACTATCCATGGACTAACATTTGGCCAATGGGCGAACTAAGGTTCTAATTCGAGATTAATTTGGTTATATGAGGCCTTTATTTGATATAGAATTCACTTTGAATCATTATTTGAGAAAATGAATCCACTTCAAATTTTTATTTAGAATTTTCGCTGTAACATGTGGAAAGCGAATATGGGATGGAAATGTCAAAGGAGTTAATTTGGGGAGGATAATGACAGATGGTGGATTCAAGGGAAGATCTAAGCAAAAGGGATTTAATTAAACGCCTTCGGGTCGTAATCGACGGACGCGTTCGAGGAGGAAGGAGGGAGTGACGACGGCTGGATGGAGAGTTCCTTAAGAAGGAAGCAAACCCCACCCGTCATTTGGGTCTCATCCCCCCACCATTCCCAGTCACCCCCACGAAGACTCTGGAAAAAGGGGACTCTCTCTCTCTATCTCTGGAGTCACTTTCTGGACTTTTTCCTTGTCCCTTCCTTCCTTTATTTATTGACCAAAAGAATATAAATGGCGGTTAGTATGATCTTAAAAAATTTCTATTCTCAATTTTTATTTTATTTTATTATAAGAATGTCAACGAAGACTTAACAATTTGTATTTGGATAAAACCGAACTTTTGTAAGGATTTAATTGATGAAGATATTCTAAGATGACCTTGGAAGATCCAATGTAAGAGTCAGTCAAAGATGGATGGCTGGAAATGGCAATTGAAAATCCCACTAGTTTATAGCTCACAATAAACAAGTGCATCGGTCTTTTGAGCTATTTTAGCCGCAAGAAAATGAGCAAACATTACTTGATGGAATGGGCAATAATAAAACTAATGATTGAGGCTATCATAAAGTTGGTGGTCTTATTTCCACAAACTAATTAAACCTTCAAGCAAATGATATCGAAAATCTATGGAGCACAAGTTTATTCGATTACTATGACTATAAGACAAGTGGTAATGGAAACGATTTATTCAGAGCCATCCAATTTTCTATCAAAATAGAATAGTAGACGATCTTAAATATATCTTCAATAGAATCTTAAGGGAAGAAGACCGAAATTGCCAAGCTTTCAAGAAAATGTCATTAAAAAATCCATATAGTGCAGTCCTATAACTTATTCAATTTTGAATCCAGTTTTCATCAAAAGATTTTCATTTTTTTATGTTAAACTAATTCTAAATTAGAATCAATACTAAAATCTAGTAAAACTACTCAAAATCTAATTTCTAATTTTTTCCTATATTTTTGAATTATTTATTTATTTGATTTGTTTATTCCAAAAATGGGGACTTGGATTAGGTAAGGAGACTAGATCTTGTGTCAATTGTGAAAAGATAGGTATTAGGTTATGTCAAGTTTGTTTTTTATAAAATGGTTAATATCCTGAAAAACCCAAATCAAGATACTGTAATAAATTTACTTTAAAATAATTTTTGACTATCAAAAACCCTAAATTGATTCACCTTTAACAATTTGCCCCAGACTGATATAATTGTGACAAATTTACCATTTGTTAGTTTCCATTAAATTTTACTGTCAAATTATTGAATTAAATGACACGTCACTGTTGACTAGTGTAACCAGTTTGGGATTTTATTCTTCGTTTCTTACGGTTATACAATTTTTATGACTTTTCGTAGTATTAATCTAATTTAACAGAGGGTATATTTGTCACAAATGTATCAATTTGAGAGTTTTTTGCGGTCGAATAAATTAGACCAGCTTAGGGTTTTTTTTATTATTAGTCGAGGTAAATTTTTTACGAGCGTATCGGTTTGGGGTTTTTTTTTTCATGATAAAAAAAACTAATTTGAAGTAAATTTATCACATATGTACTAATTTTGTGATTTTTAAGGTATTAACCCTTTATAAAATGATCTCATTTCTTTTTTTGTTCTTGAAAATAAAGAAATAGGTTTTTTTTACTTCTTATTTTTGTACCAAATTTATTCTCTAGCCATTGATATATTGTGGAGAATAGAAAAATTACTGATGTTACTGAATATATTTTTATTCATTTTTTATTTTGAGGAACAAAAGAATTTGAAAAATTGATGTTGCCCTTTCGTTTCGCCGAAAAGCCTCCAAATATCGATCACCACCTATGGTTCGATGTCGCCGAAGCTGCATCTCATCAAAAAGTTGGTGCCACTTGGCACCTGTTTCCATCTTTGATCTTAAAAGTTTTCTTTTCTTGGGCCATTTTTCTTTTCCCCCAAGAAGGTCGACCTGGTTTTGTTGCTGGTAGGAGGTCGAATTTTCTAAACCGGTTCTGTTCACGCAACTAAGAAGAAAGTACAGACTTGGGATTTTTTATTTTTTTGGTCGGTTGACTTGGAATTGGTTTGGCGGTCTTTTCTTTATTTGGTTAAGTTCTTATCATCGTCGTTTAGAAGCATCGTCCCAAGCCAGAGCTCGCACCCTTACGTGGCAGTCCCTCCCTTTCCCACATGTACGTTCCCTTGGCGGTGCTTCTCATTAATTTGGTCGGTATGTTTTCTCGTTAATTCGTTAACGATAAAATCGACCATCATAAATACGAGAAAAAAGAAAATCCGGTTTTTCTGTTGACACCGAAATGATGAACCACGCGCGGCGTTCGGGAAGTGGCGTCAACAGCTGCCGCTGGTCTATTCGAGGCGTGTACGAAAGTCGGCATCTTCAAAAATGGTGTTGTCTAGGGCTGATGCTTTTGTTTTCGGGGGATTCAGCGACGCCTCATCAACTTGGCAGTAAAAATAAATTATAAAAGGTTTCTGTCCGGATTGGCTCCCCGCCTCCCTCAGTCTTGGCGGTTGGCCTCTTCAGTTTTGCTGCCTCTCTTCTTCATTCAATTCCCAGGACAACCAAAAAAGAGAAGGCTCTCAAAAATGCCGTCCCGCTACGTACTGGAGGTGACTGTAGTGTCCGCCCAGGGCCTCAAGAACGTGAACCGGCGCCACGGCCCGACCCGCCCCTACGCCGTCGTCTGGGTCGACCCCAACAACAAGCGCTCCACCAGGGTCGACGACAAGGGCCACACGTCTCCCATCTGGGACCACACCCTCGTCATCCCCTTGCCCCTCGTTCCCATCGAGGACGCCACCCTCTCCATCCACGTCGTCCACGCCGGCTCTGAGGAGGACACCGAGCCCTTGATTGGATGGGCTTGGATCTCACTCCGCGACGTCCTCAACGAAGCCGGCTTCCGCAATCCTCTCAAGCGCAGCCTCCAGCTGATGTGCCCCTCGGGCCGGCCGCAGGGCGAGGTCGTGGTTGAGGTCTGCATGAGGGAGCCGCGTCATCGTGCGCCCGACCCTTACTGTGGGCCTCCCAATGGCGCCCCTCACCTGCCTCCGCAGCCCAACCCGTACTACGCGACGGCGCCTCTGGCTGGTGGCTACGCCTACAGCACGCACGATCTGCCGCCGCCGCAGTATGGATCCGGCGATGAGAAGCCGGCGGCGGGGTACGGGCAGCTCTGGCAGGAGGAGGAGAAGAAGAGCAAGTTCGAAGGGACATGGATGGCATTTGCTGTGGGCGCGGTGGTGGGGGCTCTCGGTGGACTGCTCGCTGAGCCTTTGGCTTACCTGATCGCGGAGGGTGCTCGCAGGGCTTTCGAACCGAAAGAATGGCCTGGGTCAGGTTTTTGGCTCAGTTTTTTTTGTTTAGTGTTGATTTTCTCTTTGGCCCTTATGTAGAAGTAGGGGTGAGCACGGTTTTAGGGTCGAATTTGAAATTTGGGAATTGAACTTATGAGAATCTATACACTTCCGGATTCTAAAATATACATGGTAGGTTTCAAGTTCTCCAATTTTTGGAACTTGTTTTGAAGGATAGGTTCCTATTTCTAAGTTAATGGAAACCAAACTTGTAACTTAGAACCAAATTTTTGTTTTGTTTTTCTTTTTGTTTGTTTATGTCTTCGCACTATCCTGTGGTATTCTATTGATAAGTTTATAAGTTGGAACCACTGGTCTAAATTTCCATTTTATGACTAAAATTGTTACTTCATTAATATTTTATATTCTTTGTATATCTAATATAAATTGGGGTCGGTGGATGGTAACAGTAAATGGTGATCATTAAATGTGATGATTCATTATAATTGTTGAAAGTTGGGTAAACTTGGAACTGATTTTGGAACGTATGACAAGATAGATTTCATGTTCCATGGCAATGCGGGATAGGTTTTAGGTTCCAAAAAATAAGAAACCTATTCTAGTGGGTAGTTTTCAGGTTTCGGGTGGAACTTGTGTGGAACTAAAACTGCTCATCCTTATATTGAAGTGATAAAACATAACTAAGTTTTCATTTTAGCCGGGTTGAAGTGGTGAATCAGAACTTAATTGTGCCGAGCCATTAGCAAATGACTTCTTTTTTTCAGCAGATGTAAATTGCTTGCATAATTACAACGAATTGCAGTCACTACGATAGGTCACCATCTGTGATGATTTGATGGGTAGCTAAACATAGATAAAGAATACAAGGCTTTAGCTTCAGTATGTAGAGCACCGCTAGCATAAGGCGGTATCCCCATCTTCAGAAGTGATTGTTGCTTGAAAATGCAGCAGTTTCATCCAGTCCATTACTTGTGACTACTCCAAGCTGCATCACAAAAATTTTGACCCATATGCGCTGTTGGTGATCAAGATCCTGTGTGGATGCTCGTATATCATTTGCCGTGTCAGAGCTGTGATCACAAAATATCCACATGAAGAACTGATTTAATTAAAGTAACTTTGCAGAGATGGCTTAAACACTGATAAAGAAGCCAGTGATCTGCAAAGATGGCTTAAACAATAACAAAGAAGTCAGTGATCCACAACTTTGTTCCATTTATTTCATCTTTACATGCAAATATTGCCTGCATTACGTGCATTTGTCCGCATCTATTTCGATCGCCTACACAAGATCTATGATAACTAATTAAATAACCACACCATAACTGAGCATTGATACCCTTGGTGACTCGAATCTAGTGTAATATAGAGCATTCTGTATACATCCAAAAAAAAGAGAGCATGACCATATTAGGTACGTAGTGCACAATGTGTCCTAATGTCTTTCATGGGAACTGATGTTGTCGTCGGAACATGATATGAATTTATTTCATGAATGAGTCTCATTTAATAGTGTACTGAAACTGTGGAAAGATGGATTTGCAACACATTGTTCACTATACAGAGGTTTATCTATGTTTAGCTACTCGTTCCGGATTTCAGGTCGTGGGGAGCACATACCCAAAAGTTTTTGTTTGGTTCAAGTATCATAGAAACCCAAACCGTTGACAACCTAGTGTTTACTTGTAGATTACGTGTTTATTCGGAAGAGGAGTGTTTTTGAACTTTGTTTGGATGTAGAGCTGTGGTAAGGAAGTGATATGATATCCTCGTAATGGACCGAAGGTTGGTTCTTGTTCATGTTACTATCGTCTGAATATACTGTAACCTCCGAGGCCTTCTTTTTTATTATCCCATGGTGCTTTGTTGCTTCAAATCTGAGTTTTGGGTTGCTCTTAATAATATTTCGTCACAATTGAACTCAACTTTATAGAATGCATATAATGACCATGTCGAAGCAGTGATCCATTTCTATCAGACTGGTAGGAGAATTGAGAAGGCCGAATTCCGAGCTCTAATTCGGCCCTACTTGAAAGGCCGTTTGTCATAATTGGACATTTTAGTTCCATCCGATATATGGCCCAAGTTAAAGAGAGCGGCAGCATCATAACCCGGTCCGGTCAATCATAGATATTCGTTGATGATTTTGTGGATCACATGCCTTTGTCCGGACCGAAGAAGCACAGTATCGGCGGCGATTCTGTATTCCCTCACCCGCGATGCTCTCGGCTCGTGGAGACTAGCGAGCTACGAGACGTCATTTCAATCTTATCAAAGGAAGATCGGGCGATGCCATCGCGATTGCGATCCATCTCGCAAGAGCAAAACAACAGGCTAATTAGCAACTTCCCAGATGGATTTCAATCCAAATGCGAAGAGGCGGGGACCGAAAACGATCCGAAGCGACAGCAAGTGGTCATGTTGTCACGGACAAACAGCAAGTGGGTGTCTGGTTCAAGTTGCATGGGCGGGTCCATATGGACCGAAGGAACAGCTTCCATTGTCGTTGCCCGCATGTGCCGAATTGACTAGCATCAAAGCGACATGTCTGGTTTCATTGTCCCTGGACACTCCAAATTCCCTAATTCTGTACATTCTGGAACTCGACTGTACAAATATTATCTTATTATGTATCCATTACTTTTTTATATAATATTTCACTTGAACGTGAACAACATGTTTTCATCTTTAAGCATCCTTTAGAGTTTGGGAGTATCAGTGAACAAAAAAAGAGAAAAGGATGCATGTAGGTAGTATTCAATTGGTTTCTCCCCCTTTTTCTTTACGATCTGATTGAACGTTGATTAGATGGCTCTGAAGACTTTTTAAATTCTAATCGACCTCGTGCAGCAAGTTGTGCGATGCCCATACCTTAGTTTAATTGAATCTTGATGGTTCAAAAGCCATTAGGCAAGAATCGGTCTGCTTGAAGATTACAATAACCCTGCCAACTGCCTAGATGCCGTGACTGTATACAAGTGAAATAGAAGAAAGAAAAGAGAAGAGAAGAAAACAATGAACGTCTTCTACTGAGTGTATCGCCCAAAGATTTAGACAGCTTAATGGAGATCATCTTTACAATATTGCTGCAAGCTGCACAGTGGAGATACGATGCTGATCTTGTGTCATTTTGGTACCGCGTATATGTCCCACCAAAGGTCCAATCTTTCTCCCTCTATCTAATGTAGCTGCCCTGGATCTGGACAGGCTGATTGAAAAAACGAAAGAGTAAAACAACTAATTCAACAGTTAGAAAAGGAGGGGAGAAAGGAGCGAATTATCTTTTTTCCTTCCTTCCTTTTATGTTTGTATGAATAAAACAGAGGGAAGGAAAGTGAAGGAGAATGAAAGAGTATAAAAAAATTATTATTATTATTATTATTTTAATAGAAAGTTAGCGTGCATTTGCAGATCCTCACGAATCTCTTATGTTTTTCCTATTATCCCCAATGAGATGTAGCAGGTATCTTGACCAAACTATGGGCAACTCCCTGGAGGACACTATTTGAGGGGCACTTCCATGGCACATTCTCGACGGACGCTTTTTAAGTTTTTACGATGCATTGTCATAATCAAATATAAATATTTAGTAAAATAATAATCTTATGACATTTCAAGTGTCAATTTAATCGAGCATAAAAATAATAGTAGTAAGTTATCGTACGATACATCGGTGCACCTTAAAATTTTCCACTCTCATTTGACATTAACGGTGGGTTCTAAGGAAACTTTTATTTAAAAACATTTCGTTTGTATGTTTTTACTAAAGTATTATTTGCATGTGTGTGTTTTCTTGTTCGCCGGTTGTTTTACGTGTGCCACGTGAGCAATCCACAGGAAAAATTGACTGAAATTTTGCACAAAGACTAAATTAGTAAAATCGAAAAGTTTTAGTATTGAATTAACATCTTCACAATAAATATTAGAGTTATAAGACAGTTCACCCTTCTTTACACATCAGGCCATGCTTTCCTCGGTGTATTATAATTGTTTGGGTTTTTGCACGAAAGTAATCACACGTGCTAGTGAGAATCTAGAAAACAAGCAAGAAACAGGAAAGGTCAAAGAGTTTGATTTGTAGAGGTTAGTGACAGATGGCTGGCTCATTTGAGGAATCAAGGTAGAGGGGATTATGATTAAAGGCCGTGGGGCCGTAATCGACGGATTCGGCCTCAATTGACGCGTTCGAGGAAGGAGGGAAGGGGGGAAGGTTCGATGGGAAGCTCCTTAAAGGACATCAACCTCCCAACTGTCATCTGGGGCCCGTCCCCCGCGCCACTCCTAGAGTCCTAGTCATCCCCACGAAGGCTTTTGGAAAAAGGCAGATCTCTCTCTGTCACTTTCTTGACTTTTTCCTTCCTCCCTTCCTTCCTTTATTTATCGACCATCTTAGTGTGTCTGAACACACGTTAGTCGGTCATTTTCAAAAGTAAAATTTTTCTCATTAGAAATTAATTTCCATTTTTTTTTATTAAGTATGATGGACAAGTGCCACAAGACACCCGCTAACTAAACCCATTCGTGAATCGGAGATGAAAACCCCCTTTATGTTTTTTTTTTTCCTGTGGTCAAGTAAAACCATTTGGTTTAAGCACGCAACAAAATTGATGATTTTATGATGTATAAATTGAGCAGCATAGTGATTTTGCATGTGTTAATTCGTTTAATTTTGTTTTGACTAGTGACTTGAGAAAGTGAAATTATGTTTCCACCCACTATGTTGTGTTTTTTTTTTTCCACAAAATGCTTGGCATATTTTTTATTTTCGTATGAAACATATGAACCATGACTTGCCAACCGAATCCATTCAAGCACATACTATCTTAAAATCACCCCTTAATTTCTTTTGATCCAGAAAGTTTTAGGTGCTCGCCACAAGTTATATTAGCATTCCACCAACCAAATATAGAAAAAAATAAAATATTGCATTTCATCATCTTCGATGAAATTGGGACAGGAATACGAGCACATGTGCCATTCAGCCAACACTTTATATCTAGTGATTGGTTGAGTTAATACTAGAAACTTCACTTTTCGATTTAATATTCCTAGCTTTGGACCATATTGATTATCGTTCCTTCCACTTGACAATTATCACCAAGAATATTTAGTGCTTCGATTATTGAAATCTTCTTTTTGATTTGTCAAAAAGAGTAGGGAAAGGGGACCACATTGGCGATCCATGGCACATTACCATAAAACACTTATACCTTACAATGAAACATTTGATTTGATTAACATGGACAACTCATTCGGAGATATTTGTTTTTATCGGTTCACCACAACACTAGTAGGAGTAGAGTTAGAATTATTCTATACATGGTACGATTGAATCTACTCCACAAATAAATTTAGGGCTTCTCGAAATTGGGACGAACGGATCGAGAAAATCGAATCTATGAACGGGGAGATCCTCTACATACTCGAGATATATCACCGGGCGAACCGCTGCGCAATTGGAAACTCGAGAATCTCTTTGCTTCGTCGTGCGGGGGACGAATCCTATTGCGCGTTTGCCTACATCAGCAACTTTGACTTTGACCGGGGAGGGGGCGCGAAAGCTGCGACGCCAGCTGCGATTGTCCCCTCTCCCGATGCCGCACGAGTCTCGAGTGTCTTTGGTACCATTAAACTTAAAAAAGAACGGCCTCTCCGCTCTGCTCCTAACCTTTTTCCGAAACGAGCACTTGGCTGGCCGCACGACATCAAAACCAGGCCCTTAAGATAATCGCGACACGTCAAATAATGGTAAGCTCGTCGCCCAAGTCAACCCCAGTTGCTGTCCTTTTCTCCTCCTCTCTTTTCGGTCGGACCGAAAAGCTCGTCACAAAGTACGTTTGCCAACGTCGAGCTGACGAAGACGTCCGAATTTCAAATTCGGTTTTCGACCTTTCGGTGTTTTCGGCTTTTGTTCTTCGATTTGGTCGCAGAGCATTATTAAAAACTTTTCGGGTTCTTTTCGGCGAAAGAGAATTGGGAGGTTTCGTGTGCTCGTCGGCAATGAAACCCTATATTTGCGCCAACAGAGAAAACTAAAAAAACCCAATTAACATACTTCCAACTTGAAGGCACCTAACTGCCCACCTAACCATCACATGGGCATGGCCTTATTCCGGTCAAGTCTCATAATTTGATGTCAAATTCATAACTCTCGACAAGAAAGTTTCACGAGTGTGAATAGAAATTTGCAATTATCGAGTAATCGGTTGCTTTGCCATGTTGTAATGGAGTATTTTTCATAGAATTTATTTGAATTAATTGAAATCAAAATACACATATCGTAATGTTTGATCTACATAGAGAGAAACTCATCTTAAGGTTTTTTTTTTTTTTTTTTTTTTTGTAACTTGTCATAACATTGCATTTGACAAGCAATGTTGTGCCTAAAACAAGTTAATCGCAATAGTATATGGTATGTGAATCTCTTTCCCATTGGATTGCTTATTTTAACATCTTGAAAAGTGGGCATATATGACTAGTCTAACAGAAGGACTTGAACAAACGACTTCTAGCTCCATCCGCGTTTTATTTTTATTGATGAGGATTCAAAACATGACACATGGTGATGGCGAGAGACAGAGAGGGCAATTGGAAGTGGAATCACCTTCGAGCTCCATCAAGGGCGTCGCCGGCAAAGCCTTGGCGGTGGTAGGAGGAGAGGGAAATGAGCAAGAGGATTAAGAGAGGGAAGCGAGGGAGCCTTAGACAGCGAAGAGAAAGATAAATTTTTGTGGTCAGGTCGGGTGGAGTGGGACCGAGGGAGGGGAGGCCCATGCCCTGCCTAGTCAGACGGATCCTGTGGCCACGCCTCTCCGGAGGAGCAGAGCCGGCGGGACCCGATCCTGCCACGTGGGCCTCCCGCGTTAGGCCCGCAAGCATTCAAGCCCCGCTGCCAGCGAAAGCGACGACACGTTCCGCACTCGGTCCCGGTGGCGGGCCCCCCAATCCAGCACGGCCACGTCAGAGCCCGCTCAAGCACAGGTGTCCTCACACGCATCCCTCATCCCTCGCGGAAGTCGCCCCCACCTCCACGTGTCCGTCATGCCCCACGCCCTTGCCCCGCGCGGGCCCCACCCGCCTCTCTGACGCACGGTTTCTTGGCGGTCGTTCTATCCTTTAATAATTAATAAGCTCGTTTAATAATAAAAATCGGCCATTCTCAATACTCGAAAAAAAGAAAAGAAAAGAGAATCCGGTTTTTTCAGTTGACACCGAAACGATTAGCCACGCGTGGGCGCTCGCATGTGGCGCCGACGGCTGCCGCGCGTTTAGCCGTGACGTGCACGCGCCGCATGCGGAAAGGGGGCGACTTCGAGAATGGGGTTGCCTTTGGGCAACGCTCCTCTTCGGTTCGGTGATTCAACAAAAGCCTCACCAACCCGAAAAGCCGAGGAAAAAAATTAAAAAAAAAAGGGCTTCCGTCAAGATCGGCTCCCTCTCTTTTAATACCAGGCCTCCTCCTTAGCAATTCTCTTCTTCTTCTTCTTCTTCTTCTTCTTCTTTCTCTCTCTTCGAAGTCCTGCAATTCGCGTTGAGTTTTCGCACGCATTGCGTCGCTTCTTGGGTCGTCGAGTTCGTGGGCTTTCACTTGGGGGTGCGGCCATTGCCGAGCTGGTTCTCCATCTCGCTTCCTCTCTGCAGGTGATTATCTCTCTTTCGGATTGATGTCTCGTCACTCTTTTTCAAAGGCATTTATGCTGAGTTCCTTCGACCCATCCCTGGCTGCCGAGAGCTGCCGAGAAACGACGGGACACGAAAGCGACGTCTGGGAATCTCATTGGACGTCCGGAATTCGTCTTTGTTTTCTCTTCGTCCCTCAGCAGCATCCAGACGACTGCATCGAAATTCTTCGTTTTCTTCTTTTCTTTTTCTTACTTTGAAGATTCTGGATATATTTGTGGATGCGTGTCGTCAATGTGAGTCGCATTAACGGGGGTTCTTGTGCGGTTTTACGCTTGTCTCTCTTTGCAGGCAGTGTTGAATTCTCTTGCACCGGGGGTTCGGAGCTGGTTCGCCAATCGTGTTCCCTCTCCTTTTTGGCAGGTACGACACGGTTCTTTTGTTCGGCGAATATGGGCATCTCCCTGTTACCGTACACCGCCTTCTCTTTGAATGCGTGCATTCCCGCAATGCTTTTTGTCTTTCCTTCCCATACAATCCATTCCAGTTTGAATTTGTTTGATACTCTGATTCTCGTCTTGAAATCTTTTGCTTCTTTGCATCGACAAAAGATTAGAATTTGGCACATACAAATCAGCGTGCTTCGATTGGTTTGAACACCCCGGGGGGGGGGAGGGTTCAAGATTCCTTGTGCCAGATGGCCCCATGAGATTTGAAAAGTGCCATATTCGAAAAGAATATATAGACTTGAATTCCATTTGAGCCCTGTATTTGTGTTCGCTGCCTTTAGTTTTTCCCAACGAGTTTCGAGAACGCAGCCTCTTTTCTTGTTTGACTTTTGTGGTGGTTGTTGTTTTTGTTGCGTGGTTTGTGCACATTTATGCTTTCAGTCCTGCACCGCACCTCGCCGACTAAGGTCCGGTTTCGCCGAAGCTACATCTCATTGAAAGCTGATGGCCATTTCGTACCTGTTTCCATCTTTGATTATTTTAAGTATTCTTAAGGCTTTTTTTCCTTTCACCCTAAGGAAGTTCACTTGGTTTTGGCTGGTGGTCCAAAGTCAAAATTTCCATACCGGTCCTGTTTCGGCAATTAAAAAAGAAGATACTTTTCAGACTTGTAGTTTTTGCACGGTTTGACCTTGATGCTCTTTCCTTTTGGAACCGTCATGGCCTTAAGTGCACTTAAATCATTTCTGTGGTAGCTCAGTATTTAAAGCGAGTCTAGACTTTGAAAGTGTCAAGTTAGCTCTCCTCCTCATAAACACGAACGTCTCTGCCCACTTTGAAAGGTTTTAGAGGAAAGTGTTTTCGGAGTGTCAAGGCCATCACAAAGAAGGATACTCTTGGAAGCTTGGTAAGAATGCTTCATATCTTTCTTAGTCAGGAAGTTTCACGTAACTAGAAGTTATGCAAACAGTAGAGGCTCCTTGTTGATTTTCCGTGCACCTGTAACCCCGTTTGCCATCGGTTGTCCACTTCGATAAACTATTTTGCTCGCTCGCATTGGTTGTTCCAGCCTTTTCAACCTTATTTTTCTCTAGCATCTAGTTACAACTGAGTGCTTTTATTGGTTCTTTGTTCATCTGCGTTTGACACCTCCATCTTCCATGAAGCACGAGTGACCTTATGTAGTAATGGCCATGAACTGAGCTGTTTTTTCGTAGACTCCGGAGACTTCTTTTTCTGTTGTGTTATTGATTGTACATGCTTTGGACGCTATGCAAAAGTCATTTGGTTACCTCTCTCATGCTTGTATGAATGCGAATGAGCAGTTAGAGTAGATCTGGAGCTAGCAGCATTCTGTGTGAATCTTGGTTTTGATAACGCTTGGTCATCCCACTGACAAGATTTTTACTCGCTCATATTCAGGCTCCTGTTGATTAGTGGACTAATAGACAAGCAGCAAGAAGGGCCGGTTTTTATTGTGATTTTAGTTTCAGAATCAGATTGAACCGAAGATTGCAGATTTCACATTTGTCGCAACGTGTGCTGACGATCTGGATCAAATGGACCTGAAGTCTAATCATGCATCTCCTGTTCTAGCTGAAACCTCTCCAATTAATAAGTCCAGACTAGGCCTGCGTGCCAATTCGGTGCCATGCTCAGCCCCATCTGCACCTTTCTCATCTGGGCTATACCTAATAGTACCAAGGAAAAAGAACGGGATTCTTGACGATGTTCGTTCTCCCGCATGGTTGGATGCTATGAAATTATCATCTCCTTCGGCCAAGCTGATGGCCAACGACATTGATAATGATGTTGTAGCCTCTGAAGCAGATGTTGCTTACCAAACTTGGATGGTAATTTTGCATGTCTTTCTTGGTATCTTTCCTGCATTTGACTGACGTTCTTGATGTTTTCTCAATTAAAGCTTTTAACTTTGCAGCTAAAGTATCCATCAGCTCTGTTGTCTTGTGGGCAATTTGCAAATTATGCGAAGGGCAAGCAGATTGTTTTGTTCCTAGACTACGATGGGACCCTTTCTCCCATTGTTGAGGACCCTGACCACGCATTCATGTCTGAAACTGTAAGAGTTCTCTTCATACATCTTACATGAAAGACACCGTTTAGTTTTTTTTTTTCTTTCTCTTCGGTGTTAACACTTACCCCGTTCAACTTTTAGATGCGAGAGGCTGTTAAAAAGGCAGCAGAATGCTTCCCCACAGCAATAATTAGTGGAAGAAGTCGTGATAAGGTAACTAATGGGTGATTAATTGAATTTGGATTTGGATCCTGTCTTACAGTTTTCATGATGTTTCGGTCACAGACTGATCATGTCTCTTTGTTGTTCAATCAGGTATTTGAATTTGTCGGACTGCCTGAACTCTATTATGCGGGTAGCCACGGCATGGACATTATGGGCCCTGTTAAATCTTCTTCCAATGACCATGCAAACTCTATAAGATCCACGGACAAGCAGGTATCAGATCCATTTGATCTCGCTTCTGCACACCATTTGGGCTCTCTTCTGATCTTTTGTATTGAATGGCCAGTGTATTTCTGGTTTTCAATCTCTTTTCCTGCTGTGGACAAGAAAACTGATGTGTTAATCGTCTGTCTTTTTGGGGTATATAGGGAAAGGAAGTCAACCTATTCCAGCCAGCAAGTGGATTTCTAACCATGATTGGGAAGGTGAATAGTTGTGCAATTTTAGTCTCATTTAGGATACTTCAAGGTTTATGGACTGCAAATTCTCATTGCCTAAATGCCTGTCTTCCATCTCTGCATAAACAGGTTTTTGCATCTCTTGTTGAAGCTACCGAAGACATTGAAGGTGTGATGGTGGAGAACAATAAGTTCTGTGTATCTGTACATTACCGCAATGTTGATGAGAAGGTAGGCTTTTCATAATTTTCCCTCTGAATATTGTTGTTAATTCCGCATCTACCTTCTGATAATTTCTCTTCTGGCAGAATTGGAAAGATGTCGCAGCACGTGTTAGTGGTATTCTAAAGGAGTATCCTCAATTGCGACTAACTCATGGGCGGAAGGTACTAGTCATTTTCCATCACATGTTACCTTTGTAGACTAGCAAGCATGCAGTCCTGTTGAAAAGGGTTCACACTTTCATGGGGTCAAAAGTCAGAGTCACATTGTGAGCAAACCTTTGGCTAGGTTGTGCTTTGGGCATTTGCCGCCTCATATTGAGAGACTTCGAGCTTTGTATACCTAATGGTGGACTGAATAGCTAAGGTCAAGTCGAACATTACATAGCAACTGTAAGACTTTGATGGTAATGCGGAGAGGGGGTAGCCACGCTGGTTGCACCCCGCCCCACTCTTTTACTAATCAAAACAACAAAAATGTTACCTTGGTAGAATCCCATGGTTTTGTTTACAGTTACCATGAATACTTGTCTATAATGAACATTGGTAATTTGATGCATGTTTAACTGTTCTTCTTTTTCAGGTTTTAGAGGTCCGGCCAGTGATTGATTGGGACAAGGGGAAAGCTGTTATGTTCTTGCTTGAATCGCTCGGTACTATTTGGCTTCTCTTTGTTGCGTCCTTACTTTCTTGTGTTGCTGTCTGCAGTTGTTTATTTTCAACTGGAACTGTATGATAAATTCGTTCCCCCCCCGCTTCTCTCAGGACTTAGTAAATGTGAAGATGTGCTCCCAATTTACATTGGAGATGATCGGACAGATGAAGATGCCTTTAAGGTAATAAAAATATATCAAGTTGGCATAGCTGCAGATATAGGACCTAACTACTTGTGAGCCGGTGGTTTGCTAATGGTGTATTGTACCAAACAGGTGTTGAGAGAGGGAAATCGAGGTTGTGGAATTTTGGTCTCATCCATTCCCAAAGAAAGTAGTGCCTATTACTCTCTCAGGGACCCCTCAGAGGTAAATATCATCGTCAATCAATGAACGAGCTTGATGTCTGATCTTGTTTATTCCTTTCCCTTCCTACTTTACTAGGGGAAATCATGTTTTATTTGAGCAACTAAGCACTTCAATTTTGACAATATGCATGTTTTTTTCCTCATATATTTTGGCATTGTCCTGATTAGGCTGGGTCTTGGTTAGCTTATCTCAGTGTCTGTATCGTTTTTCTTCACCCTGAGCATGACAATGATGGAATGTCTGTATGTCCATACAGGTGAAGGAGTTCCTTAACTCGCTAGTAATATGGAAGAAGTCAAGCGCATTGCAATATATGATCGAAAGGAGTATATGATAGTACTACACACACTACTAGCAAAGTTACACGTGAAGTCCATTAGGAGATACATCAAGAGGGTCTGGAGCATCTTCAGATAGAAGACCTTGAGGTGGCAATACGTGAGGGCTTGACTATTTCATTGCACAAAGCTGCTTTCTGTTATTTGTAAATTCCCACCCTTAGCGTCAACCATTGGCATTGCTCTAATGTCCCAGTGTATCTTAGTCTTCCACATGTTTCTCTCTATTTTACTTCGCTTGTCATCCAGCTGGGCCTTCCAGTGGGAGAATAATATAGCTCTGACGATTTGTTCATTCTTTCACACAGAATTGAAATCTAAGTGTTCATGAGTCCATTAATGTATGTAAGGATTACAGCCTTGTCCAAATTTTCTGATATTTGTGCAGAAAAGTGGTGCAGGATGTATGTAATTTTTGCAGGATGTATGTAATTTTTCTCAATTCTGATCTGATAGAAGTTATGTACTGCCTGGTATTGAGGCACTCAAAATGGCTGCAAAATTGAAATTCGCACTGGAGGCATTTCTATTTCATTAGCATTTCGAGTTGGATCAATAGGCCCACGCGCCATAAGTTTCCTTTGACAAAGCAGACCAGCATTTCTAATGCAGAATATGAAACCATGTATTACCTCTTGAATAACGCTAACGCCAAAATGTAAGCCTTTGGGGGGAAAGGGCCAGTTGGCTCATGGACAGACTGTCTTGTGGGTCTGACTTATGCACATGAAAGTTACTGAAATTTGCCATTTTAGTATGAACAACGAGCTGCGCTCTACCATTTGACAGTTGGAACCTATTCTGAATATGGCGACAGTTGGAACCGAATCACTGCTTTGTTCTGGCTTTGAAATGAGCGATAGTTTATGATACTGTTTGACAGAGTAATTCAGAAGATGGTAATTCGATCGAATGCGATGAATATTTCTGTGTATTAATCAAGTAGGGCCATGAAAAATTGATAAGAGTTAAAGAGAGGCAATGTAGCGAGCACAAGTTAAGGCGCAATTTAATCGACCATTCTTCTTGCTGTTCTGCTAAATTATATATATGCCCAGACCCACAGAAATTGTCCATGTCGAGACTCTAGCACATGCTGTCTTCATTTGCAGTGTTGGGATCGATTCTTTTCCTTTCTTTGCTTGTCGTGAATCTCAACCGTCCTTCTCCGTTTTAGATATCACAGTCAAACCGCCTGCGAGATCTCTCATAAACCTAACAGTCCATCTTCGTTTTGCAACAAACATTCACTTTCCACCTAACGAGGCAAATTAGAAGCCACAGCAACGACAACTTCGGAGATCTTGACGACCAAATTGCGCGATTAGGTAGTTTACAATTGGCGAGATTCAAGAGGTCCCGAGTACTGAGTGGGCCAATCTGCAGGCTGACATCGATCGATCACATGAACACACGTTCCTCATGAATTTAAGGCTCCGGTTTGAGTGACATGTCTGCCTTCTGCCACTGCCAACATTCAAAGTATCTGATGTTGTAATTTACCGAACTTTCACTTTTTTTCGGTTCTTATTCGGCATGATGATCAGGTTTTTTTATTGTCTAGGTCGAGATGTATATGTATCCAATACATATCGACCTTCAGATAAGATGGGTCTAGCTCGGCACTCTTGTGATATGTTAATTGAGATTTGCCTAATGCTTGTAATAATAGCTCGGTTGGGGATGGCTCGCTTAGCATATAGCAATGGCCGATCAGCTCGAAACTTCATGGTGCTATCTGAAACTATGTGATGGTTGTATCGCCACGTCACAGCCGTATCATATGTATGGGATTGGCGTAGAAGTGGGCCAATTTGATTTTTCTAAATGTCTACGTTCTTGTAGTTATTCACATGGCGACGCTTAGAGGGTTCTTTCGTGGGGTTTCTTGATGATGGATGGAACGTCTCAAAAAGCACAAAACAACGTAGTTTATGAGGTAATTCGTGACCTTGCCCATACGTTCCTTGAAAAGTATAGTCAGACCCATTATCACGTGGTGGGTATTGGTCTTCAGTTACCAAGAAGACGTAACCATCCAAAGCTTGTGCAGACTTGGACAAAAGCCGTCCCAGTTTTTACATCTCTAGCTAAGAACTCCCACGAATTCTGATCAATCTCCTTTAGCTCTCATTTCTCTCGAGAACGATCCAAGAGTATTCCTAGTTATATCAAGAACGATTCACGAAACCCATCTGTTAAAACAGTTTGATAAATTGCGAGCAAGCATTCAAGGGCGATCCGTATATTATACCTTACTGAGTTTCGTACACAAACTTATAAATTAGTAGTAGTGTACTCATCTTTGTACCCGAGCGGAATCCGCTCAATGGGTATTCGATGATCCAAACGAAGGGCGAGGATGGCAGCACTCTTCATTTGGAGTAAACCGTGAGCGGGTAATTCGGGTGGAGAGCACGTCTTTCAGTCATGAGACCAAGATACGGGAGGTGGTACGAACTCCAACGGAGCGGGGACAATCATTGATTCGAAATTGATTCGTAGAAGGACGCAACGAAGACTATGCCAATTAAAATGGGACACGTATTGAATTTTACGTGGAGACTTCATTGTGAGAATTCCCACGTTTCTGCTAAGGGCTGCGCCCAATGACTTGCCGTACTAATCAACCCCGCCCTTGAAAGTTTTTCCTCGAGTTTGACGAGTTGAGAGAGAGCATATGGTAAGCATTTTCTCTTCCCTTCCTTGTGGTAGTTTCTCATCTAAACGAGTCTTCCGTGTCAATTAGTACTTTGGTTTTATATATTTTTTATTTTTCCTTCGGCCAGTTAATGAAGTAATTTATGATTGAGGCGATGCTTGCTCTTTAAACTCTTTTTTATGTTCTAGGAAATATGATCAATTACTTCTATATCGCTTTAACAATCACCTTTCTACTTATGGGAAAACAGTCTCATATAAATTATTAACCGTTCTTTTGAACTATATTTTAAAGTGATTTCGAGATTAGGTCTAGTCAAGGAAATTGTCATTACACATTTTGGATTTCCTCCTGCCAACAAAGGTAACTCGTAAAGATGTAAAAATTTATATTGAAATTATCAAATGATTAGTTGTGATCTGCTAATATCTATTAAATCGAGAGGGTTTGACTTTTTGGTATCGGTAAGAAAATTTAAGTCATGGTGCGAAATTGCTTTTACCAGTTCACGAAGGCATGTCATTCCTTCCAACTCACGCGATCTGCCGTTTGTTTTTTGAAATGGGTTGACCGGAAGGTATGGAATAAAAAAGGAAATGCCACCTCGTACGTGGGAAAGTCCATGTTTTGCTTGTCAAGAGAGGAATTCAAGCGTATTCTCCTCAGATCTATGAATCCTTCGAGATCTAAACTGAATGCCGTACTCTTTTCGACTTCAATCTCAAGAATAGGAGATCCATATGAACCTAGATTCACCCCAAAACTTGTAAAATATAAAGACTTTGGTAAATGTACAGAAAACACAGAGGCCCTGGCGAAACCTTCCCTGTCCCTCCATTGTACAATTTGCACATCCACATTTGCTCTCTCTCACGCCCCCAGAAGCACATTCAGACAGAGCTGACACGACAAGAGACCGAGGCTGCGCGACCATCCATGTCTTATTAGCCCACCGTGATCCAATTCCCGCAAAGCTAGATCTTGCCCATGAGCTCCTAGAAGTCACTGCCTCTCTCTCTCTCTCTCTCTCTCTCTCTCTCTTTCTCTCTCTCTTTCTCTTTCTCCCACCTTCCCTCTATTTAAGACCATCGCATTTTCCTCCGACCTTGTACCACAACTTACTACCACGTCTCGACCCAAAAGAAAGCAATGGAGAATAGCCCCTCCCATACAAACGCACCCTACACCCTCCTGCCGGAGGACCCTTTCCCGGCGCGGCCTCTGGCGAGCTCCCGGAGACCCTTAAAGGTGTTTGGGGCAACCGTCGCTTCTGTCGTGTTCCTCATGTCGCTGGTTGGGCTGATCATTAACCAAAGCCCCGTGCCGCGAGCCAAGAACGACCACCATAGCTCTGATCCTTTGACCTCCAAAGCAACGTTGTTTTCGGAGGATGCGGGGCGACTACCGACCGGAGTGTCGGAAGGGGTGTCCGCGAAATCCTACCCGTCCGTTCGGGACCGGCTTTCATACAACTGGACAAACGCAATGTTCTCCTGGCAAAGAACAGCCTACCATTTTCAGCCTGAGAAGAATTGGATGAATGGTAGGTGCAACTACACACACTCCCTTTGTCAACATTTCGCAACATGTCCCCTCTTGCTTTAATTTGATCCGACTCGGCTTCATTTAATTGATTAGACTTCCCCCGCTTTCTCTAAACGGCATGTCACTTTTTGTATCTTTTCCCATTTTAAATCTAACGCATAAGCTCTTGGCTTCAATGGCTGATTTCCATCTTAGTCCATCTGTATTTTAATCTTTGAAATTGCACCACTCTCCGTCGTAGAGTGGCTAATGGCTGAGTTTTCATGTTTGCTACTTTTTCTCTTTTCCTGTACATTCTGGAATGGAAACTGACCCAATGCAATTATTTCTCTCACTTGTTGCCATTTCTTCCGCTGGATTCGGGATGCTTCCGCAACAGATCCTGATGGTAAGTTCCCGCCAGAATCCCTTTCTATTGTATTTTCCATAACTTTAGCAATTTATTTCTATGCCTAGCTATCGGCATTAAACTCTTGCAATCATTTAATTAGCATTAGCTGGTTCTTTTGGCTATCAAATCTGGGATACTTTACCCTAGAGCTTAAGAGAAAGAAAATGGCGATTAATCAAGCAAATGGATCTGAGTTATAGATTATAAAATTTATTGGAATATGAGATAAGATTTCATATATAATTAAATGGGGTCAACGGTGAATGGGGGCCTCCTCTGCGTTGCGTGACGATCGGGTCTTGATCTGATTTGTCTACAATATGCATGGAATGCAACCCAAAAGGCAGTTCGATTCAATGCAAGCTTTCACAGATTATTGAGTGGGGGACATATGGGGAAGCATATCGACATGGATGCTAAGTTCGCCACCAATGACTAAGGCCTAAAGTCCAGCGTGTTCTTATATTTTATATATATATATATTATCATGCGGACGTCGAATTCACAGAAGAAATATTCGACAAATCTTTTGAAGAATCATGGACCGACCACCACAAAATGTTTGAAGTGGAAAGATAAGTAGGGCCATTGTTGGGGTCGGTTCCTGCGGCTTCCATAACCTTTTCCTATAAATAATTGACGACTCTCTATTACGTGTTTGGAATGGTTAGGATACATTACCATTATTTTTGTTAGGTAAGTTTAGTGTACATTAGAATTATTTTTTGGTATTTTCCTTCAATTTTCTAAAGACGCGCGTACTTATTAAGTTCTCCAAATTATGTTGCTGTTCACAACAGTTTAGTTCTAATATAGTTGGGATTAAATTGAAGTGTCTAAGACCAAGGAAAAATATTCAGCTCTACCTAATCACTTCAAGCAGCTCTAGACTTTGGATATTAAGTCAAGCAACACAGAACCTCAAGTGCATATTTCCTAGCTTGGTTAGGTAGAAATTCCATTGTTCTAATGCAGCTCGTTTCTATAGACGTCCACTTCCACCGAAGAAATACGCTGGCGCCGGGTCAACTAAGCCACAATCATTATTCTAATAGGCGGAACTCCTGAAACAACCCTTCTTAGTAAAAACCCTAGATTTCCACAAGGATCATGATGGCTGAGAAAAGTGCAACCCTTGCCTAGAAGCATCGACGAGGATTTTTGCTTTAACACATGAATGGATTTGGAGGGCTAGGAAAAAGCATGTCCATGCTCGATTCACAAGAGTTTTGCAGTGCACTAAAGTTTCATGTAAAACCCACCCGATCCAAAGGATTTAAAAAAAGTGAATTGCCCATTTAAAGAAGCAATCCAATCTTGAAAGCACCATTAGTCATCAGGCATCCACATGGTGGTATAGATATCTGGAGATTTAGTTCGTGTCTTTCTAGACATCGGGAAAGAAAAAAACAAGTTCAAAATTTGCACCGAGTTTTTTTTTTTTTTTAACACGAGTAATGTGAGATTTATTTGAGATTATATTAATTGATAAAATACACTTTTGATAATATTTGAATAAGTTGGTCATATTCAATATTTAATAATAATTTACGCATTGCTTGATACGTTAGATCTAAAACCACATATAAGGTTCTTGGCATTTTCCTCCTACCAAGTTACCTACGGTGCCATGCCGTCTCACATGGCGTTCGATATGGACCATACAAACATTTAAGAGTAGCGGAGGTTGGGCGGTGCAGTGGTTAGGTGTAGCTATAAATTTGGAAAGAGTGCGGGTTTGAATGATGGTTGGCCGTGGTCAGGCCAACAAAGCAGATGAGATCTTTAAGCAGTAGCTGTCAAATCTGCTCCTTCTCTCCTTTTCGTCTTTGGACTCGTTCCCCTCTTTCCTGTGCTTCACATGCAATCGCCCTCTGGATTGCACCTGAAATCCATGTCGCCCTTTTGAAATGATGCCCGTGATATTACCATGACACCTATTGGAAACTTGTATCTTGATCACAGTTTAAGAAGAATTTACTGCATATTTAGATACATCATTTCTACAATCACGTGCCCTAGAACTGTGGAGATAATGAAATGAAACGTAACGATTTTGAGAACAAAAGGAACTTGTTTGTGTGGATGCAGGTCCGCTGTACTATATGGGGTGGTACCACCTGTTCTACCAGTACAATCCGGACTCCGCCGTGTGGGGCAACATCACGTGGGGGCACGCCGTGTCGAAGGACCTCATCCACTGGCTCTACCTCCCTCTCGCCATGGTCCCCGACAGGTCGTTCGACATTGGGGGGGTTTGGACTGGCTCGGCCACCCTACTCCCCGATGGTCGCATCGTGATGCTGTACACCGGCGACACCGCGGACTCCGTCCAGGTGAATGGCCAACCCTTGAGCCTGGCCCTGGCCGTTGCTCCTAATTGTTAGAATTTTTACATGCATTCTTTATCGAGAGAAAATTATACGCAGGATTTCTCATTCGGGCCTTGTTAAATTCATGCTGCCCTCTTGGGCCCGCCATTGTGCAGGTCCAAAACTTAGCCTACCCTGCCAATCTATCCGACCCGCTACTCCTTGACTGGGTCAAGTACCCGGATAACCCGGTCATCGTCCCTCCAGCCGGAATTGAGTACGACGAGTTCCGTGACCCGACCACCGCCTGGATAGGGACCAACGGGACCTGGCGGCTCCTGATCGGGTCCAAGGTCAACAGCACGGGCATGGCCCTCATCTACGAGACCACCAATTTCACCACCTACGAGGCCGCGCCGGGGGTGCTCCATGCGGTCAACGGCACGGGGATGTGGGAGTGTGTGGACTTCTACCCGGTCTCGACCAACTCGTCGGAGGGGCTCGAGACGTCGGTCGTCGGGCCCGGCGTGAAGCACGTGCTGAAGGCGAGCCTGGACGATCTGAAGATGGATTATTACGCGATCGGGACGTACGACCCGGTCAGCGACACCTGGACGCCCGACGACCCGGAGGCCGACGTGGGCATCGGACTGCTGGTGGACTATGGCAGGTACTACGCGTCCAAGACATTCTTCGACCAGAACACGGGGCGGAGGATCTTGTGGGGTTGGATCAACGAAACCGACACCGACTACGATGATTTGGCCAAAGGTTGGGCATCCGTTCAGGTATATGCGCTTTCTTACTTGCTGTTTTTCGAGAAGTTTTGCTTCTTATTTGCCGTGCTTTTTGCTACAACTTAAGCCCGATTCGCGACGGACAGATTAGCTAATTGCGATTTCATATCTGAATGATGTAAAAGATGTCGTGATTTTTCTGTTCCATTTCAGACAATTCCGAGGGTCGTGACATTCGACAACAAGACCGGATCGAACATCCTGGAATGGCCTGTGGAAGAGGTGGAGAGCTTGAGATTGGACAGCACCGAGTTCGACGACATTCTGGTCGAGGCTGGATCAGTCGTGGCGCTTAACATCAGTTCGGCTACGCAGGTTTGTGTTCGACAGCATTCCTAGTCTTCACGTGATTAATTTATCTGCTCGACCCGATGATTTCTCTGTTTTGACTGCATCTTCGATTCGTCGGCAGCTCGACATAAGCGTGGAGTTTGAAATAGAGGGAAGCGATGCGCTGGAAGCACTGGAAGTGCCGGAAGCTATAATCGAATGCGCTACCACTCAAAACAGGTCGACTCTGGGCCCGTTCGGCCTTCTCGTTCTCGCCGACGAGTCGCTCTCGGAGCTCACCCCCATCTACTTCCACATTGCTAAATCCACTAATGGCAGCCTCACGACATTGTTCTGCGCCGACGAGACGAGGTTAATATCTCCAACTCGAACCCCTGATTGAACCATAAGCTCTAACGTCTTGAACGTTAGGTATCTTTTGGCATCAGTCGAGATGATTAATTCCCGTCCGGAGATTGAGCATCGCGTGTTATGCAGGTCGAGCAAGGCTTCGGAAGTTTTCAAGAAAGTTTACGGTGGACCCGTTCCAGTACTGAACGATGAGAAATTCACCATGAGACTCCTGGTCAGTAAATTCATCAGCATATCCCTCGTTATCGAGATCTTGCACGTCTGTTAACTTAAAAACCTGAATCGCTTATCCAGGTTGACCATTCGATCATCGAAAGCTTCGCCCAGGGAGGTAGGACCGTCATAACATCGCGGGTCTACCCGACGGAAGCGATCTACGGGGCGGCGAAACTGTTCTTGTTCAACAACGCGACCGGAGTGAACGTGACGGCCTCGCTCGAGATATGGCAAATGAACTCTGCCTTTATCCACCCGTTTCCCTTGGAAGAATTGGGAGGGGGGCGATTCAGTCAAAAGTGAACGTAATTCTTGCCGAGCCTTTTCCATGGGCCGAACATTGGGCCCAAGTGAAATTCCGATCCGAGTTTTCCCACCGCCGAAGCCTATTCTTTTTTCTTTTTTTTGGGTTCCCGATATGCGGCAAACGTTGTACGTGATTTGCAGAGTATCCATCCATTATGCTTTATAGATACGACCGGCGTCCTTCCTCTAATTAAGTTTGATTTAGTTCTTTGACCCTCCCCAAATAGCAAAAGGTAGAGCAATTACATGAGTCGGTTGCCTCATTCAAGACCTTAAGTCAAAATGGGTCATCGACCATCTTCTTAACCCAGATGTTAAATGAGTTTAAAAATAATATTGATGTCAAATGGGTTATAAACGAGTTTATAACCTAATTTATATCTATGACTTTTCCTTTTTTTTTTTTTTTGTTCTCACTTGATTTCACGCTTGTTCACTCCACATTCTAGTTTGGATATTAGTTTTCGTAAGTTGGGTTAAATATGGAAGTGTATTAATAATATGGATTGGGGTCAGGTTGGGTATGGATTACTAAATTTGTAATGGGCCTATTTGGGTGGACTAATTGATCCGGCCCGCCCATTTTACGGGTTTAATTACGACTCTCGTCCAAGGCCCATCCGTGGATGGTGATTGGGCTGAAATGTGCCAACGTCGTCAATGTCGCGGTGGGAGTGTGGGCCAGTGATTTACTAGCGGAAGGCCTTTCCAAATATACAGAACTAAAAGCCCATCCTTATAGATGGTACGAACCGGGGGAGTTACATCATCCTGTAATTACCCATTCGCCCTTCGTTTGTCTTTTAGACATTATGATATAAAGACAAAGCGTGAAACACTAACGAGTGGAACCTTCCTCGAGAAAAGCGTTCCAACCCCGTGTAATGTAATAATGATGACGACGCCGTGGTCGAGTCAACAAAGGTGTTTTACTAATACGGAAACTGATGCAGAGAAAGTGCAAGGAACATAAAAACAAAATGCAGCGCGTGACAAAGCCCCAGAGATTCGAGACAAAGCCCCAGAGAGAGAGAGAGAGAGAGAGAAGCACGCAAATAAAGCACACCTATAATGGCTAGGGTTTGGTAAAATACCCACTAGTTGTCTCCCCTCTCTGTCGACGAGCTTCAGTCAGCACCCTTCGATCCAGTCGTCCCCCGCCCTTTTCCGGCTCCTCACATTAACCAAGACCATATATAATACTCACATGACTACACCAGAAGCATCTTGTACCTTCTTAATTACAGTAAAAAACAATCAGTGACCCTCTTTATTCTATTCCCCCACAGTGTTAGCTCCATTCCCGCTACCATGATCAAGAGAGGACATCGCATATGCTTGGCCCATATAAACCGACATGATGGCAACCCTGATTGTGTGGTAAGATTTTCCCTTGCAAGAGGGATGTGACCTCCCCATGAAGTATCACGGATCAATTGTTGTTCTCATAATACCGAAATTAGCAGCTTTTTAAGAGATTAGTCGGTCAAGTGAAGTGAAGAGACTAAAATGACTCCATTTGTTTAAAGACTGGATTCACCATGTAAGAAATTGGGCTTTGCAAGCACTTTTCTCCTTGTACGACTTGAGTATGGAGTCTAGGGTAAATAAATTGTTCTATTCCATCTAATTCTTTTTGGGTGGGAATGTTGTTCTTTCTAACTTGGGAGAGCATGTGCCATTCCTAGCTAGTCGAAAGGATGAAATGAATTGGTGGGACAGATCTAAGGATAAATGATTTGGGGTGCAATTGCTGAGCATAATAGCAGCACATGGGCTTGTCCTCGTTCTTGTGTGTGTTGGTGCTTGATGTTATCTTCACTTGCACACAATACACAAACACATCTGAGGCCGAACTCTAATCATTCAGCCTGCCTGAAGTTGAACATCAAATTCCCTTCTTCGAGCATGCCCGGCGTTTGACTTTGGATCTCTCTCTCTCTCTCTCTCCCTCTCTCTCCATTGAATTTGCCAGCATCTCATCAAGAGTCCCGTCAATTAGGAAAATAAAAGCGTTGACCCCATGTTCCATTCTCTCCTTGGATTCCTTCAAAAGAATCCATCTGCTCTCTAGACGCCGAGATTCAAGGGGAAAGAAAGAGAGAGAAGACCCTATTACAATGATTACATTTGTATGGCTTGACTTTGCTCCTTTTAAATGGGCTCTCTTGAAACTGAACTTCACCACAAGTTAAAGAAAGCTGTTTGCACGAGCGTCTCTTTAAACACCTTCCTAGGCGAAACTCACTCCATGCAAACCCTAGTTTAAACACGGAAGCTTTGTCTTTCAGTTGATTTGTCACTCTTTGCTCTCCGACATGTTCGGATCATCTTCTTCTCAGTTTTCTGGAGACAACGGCTCTGGGTACCCTTAATGCTTTCATGGCTTCTTTCAAGCTTTCTTTTTTTCTTTTAATCTTTGCGCAACTGCAAGAAAGAAGTCTATTCTTCTTGTTCTTCTTCTCTTAAGTTTGTGCTTCTTTCAAGCTTTCTTTTTTTCTTTTAATCTTTGCGCAACTGCAAGAAAGAAGTCCATTCTTCTTGTTCTTGTTCTTCTTCTCTTAAGTTTGTGCAAGTCGCTTGGATGGGTTCTTTTATGTTTGTGATTTTGGTTTGTCTGTAGTAGAACCCTGCCAAGTTACTCAAAGCTCAGATGAACCTTACAAAGCACACACGTGATGAGAAGGACTATTTCTCACCAGAGTAAGACAGTTTTTCTAAGCTGATGCTACTAAAGAAAAATTACGTTGGACAAAGAAAAAACATCCTACATGTTAGTTTGATATATTATGCGATTGTATTAGACTATGCATCATTTTTTCACTGTCAATGCCTATCACTTGAGGGCTTGAAGCTATCCTGCCCCTAGGTAAGCAAGACTGCATGTCACGTAAGCTAGGGAGATAGGTCATAAACTTTTAACCAGCAGTAAAACTTCATCATGTAACTTGCATCTTCAATGCCACAGTGATCTAACTCATTTAGTTTTGGAGATCCAATATGTAGATGACAACAACAGCATCCATACCAGCTACAAATTGCTTGTGCAGCGATCTGTGAGTTATCATCTTGAGGTAGGTATGTAATACTTCATATATATCTTGTTCTCCACATGCATCGATAGATCTAAGCTGCCACCTCCTCATGTCCCCACTTCACAAGCAGCCTTCAGGAATCAAATACAAAAGTTTGTGTCAGTACGACTGTTCGAAGACTCAAGGATCCTCCTCTACGTCTCAGCTTTAGGTCAGCGTGATAGGAAAGAAAATGAAAGCTTTAGGGTGTCGTTATATAATCTTTAGCAGAAGTACTTGAGTGCCTTCTACTCTTAAAAATTGGACGAAGTACTTGAGTTTGGCTCGCTTCCCAGCAAAGTTAGATCATGATCTCTAGACTAATGCCACATATGCAAAAAAAAAAAAAAAATTATGTTAGTTTTACGAGGAACTTATGTGGCTTACATCCATTAGGTGTATCAGCATGTGAGTCCATCCATTAAATAATACAATATTCGACAGATTCATTCTATAAATGACGCGGTATGATAGGGACAACGCCAATCACTGTTAAAAGAAGATGTCCCAAACAACTGTTGATAGACTGTTGATATAAAATTAGCCGCGTTAGTTCTTTATAAATAATGAACACGAAGGAATTGGCATTCGCCCCCTGCCCCTTTCCCCCAAAAATAGTATCTCCTCCTGTTTCCACAATCAAAGAGAAAGAATGAATTAACAAGATTTCCAAGTGATACGATAAACACTCACTATTGAAGAAGGAATTAATATCCGCAATAATGATCACATATCAGGAACTTGAATAAACAGCGCATACGGCTGCTAGAACTTACATAGTTCAGGTGGAGGCTAACATAAGCCTGTCCTTTACAAGAAAAGTGCGACAACATTAACCTACACAGTACACATCACAATACCTACATGGAGTTGTTCATCTTTCTAGAAATATAAATGATCTCCTCTCTAACCATTTTCGCTCAGTTAATCATTATACAAAGGTCAGACAGAAGCGCAATGGTCGAATTTATATACTGCCGGCCTTGCTTTATAATGTACACAAGAAGTTGGCCAACTACTTCCATCGTCTAAAATGATATCCTAAAATCAGTATATACCACTGAGTAGTGGAAGTCTATTATTACCATGTCACTTCCAGAGTTCAATTGGAGAGTTGGAGGCATGCATGGACGAGGTGTTGTTCTCTGGCATTATTACTTCAGCTTCTTGCTTGTCCAATTTCCTCACAACAATGTTCATGTCAATGTTTGGTATGAAGATGTGATTTTCATTGGAATAATTGTGCTTTTCTGGAGCATCCTCTTGGCTCAACTGAGAAGCAACAAACTTGTCGAGAACTCGCCAATCCGTTAATTGATCTGCCAGTTGGGCACCGCTGTTGTTTGTCTTTTGTATGTGTTCTTCTTCGGTGATGGCTGATGATGACTGCATAGTGCTAATGGCATGGTTCATGTGTAGGCCAACTAAGGGTGCAACTGATGAATTGAGCATTTTTGGGATCTCTAAGAGTGGGAGTTGAAGGAAATGTTCTTGAGGAACTTGATATTGAAAATCCAGCTCTTTCTTGCAAGCATAGGGGACATGGTGGTAAGCAAAATTAGGGGGTGAAATTTGCTTGGGCGAGTCGAGGTCGGGCATGAAAGAGGACTGATCATCATACCAACAAGGAGATCCATGCTCGCTCATCTTGCGTACAGTTGTCATTCTTTTCTTGAACACCCGACAAACAACCCAACCTTCTTCCTGTTCAAGTAATAGAAAAGGTTCACTTGTCAATTTTGTCATCTAGTTATTAAAGTAGCAGTGTTGAAAATAGCCAAAAAAACCAAAAGAAAACGCCACCTAGTACCTCCAAACAACAAAGACAAAAGTACAAAGATTACTCTAACAGATTTAGTTATATCTTTCTCATTAGATGATTTTCCAATCTTCTAACTTGAAAAAAACAAATCATAGTGATTTGAAATTGCTTTGAGGATATCAACAATAGAGGCCAATCAACATCGTCATCCATATCGTCCTATAATTTGGTAAATGCCTTTAGTAATTGATACATAGATCATGCATACATATCATGGGATGAATCAACGCCAGATACCTAGCTAGGTAACTATACCTTACAACATAATATTTCAATTAAGACAAGATTTATTTGCAGTTGATCATGTGCTTGTAGGGTCATAATTCTAACTTAAGCACGACTAAGTAATAGTTATGCCTTGAGACCATAAAAATTTATATATTTTTGTAGAAACATCAAACTTTGTCCAAGGCATTGATAAAAGAAGGAATAGTCAAGACGCTTTTGAGATGTCTTAAGGATCTCATGTTGCAATACGCATGGGCAAATTGGACAATTTGAAAAAGAGTACGTAACAAGATAGTTGATAGTTACTTGCCTGAGCAGTTCCGTTCTCATCTGTCTCCAAACGGTATTCATGCATAATCCAGTCAGATTTCTGTCCATTCGGAGCTCGGCCTTTATAAAAGACTAATGTCTTCCTCATGCCAATTAAGTCATGCTTGGAGTAGATAGCCTTGTCTCTTCCTGTTGCTTTCCAGAATCCAGCTGCAGTGGCTCTATTTGTGCGAGTTCCGGTTGGATATTTCTTGTCCTTATGGCTAAAAAAATACCATTCATTCTGATCTTCTGTCCCGATACGGCATAACTCTGCCCACATTTTACATTGTATGTAGTTTACAATTTACTTTCACTTAATTCAAAATGTTATATTTAGTTGTGAAAACTTGGAACTGCTAGTACCTTGAAGATCCCATGGCTCAATTTTGTAAAGGTCGACGTCCTTAATGACATCAAGATCGATCCTCCTTGAAGTGATCTTTTTCCTCAGGTAGTAATCAACAAGTTCTTCATCAGTAGGGTGGAATCGAAATCCCGGGGGGACACGTGAAAAGTTGTTCATATTCGATCCTCTTTAGAATATCCTGAGACCTGCAGCTGGGTTAAGACTTTTCAATCAGCATTTCTTGAAACCATCTTCAAGATCAACAAAACAAGATGTCAAGTTCATAAACCCAGTAGTCATTTAAACAATAGCTACGTGTAAGAAGCGTGACTAAAGGAAACTTCTTCTTAGAGGTAGTCGAAGAGTTATATCGTGAAAAATGGCGCTCACTTTTGCCATTAAAAAAATATTTTGTTCACGTGAAAACTTGTTTACCATTGTTCGTTCAAATAAGATTTCTATACGAGAATGTAGTTTTTCCCAGTCCGTTCAACCTAGCTTACATTCAAGTGACATTATAAATCAATTAAATAATGGCCAAAAGGTAATTCAAAAGCACTGTTAAAGCGCGCATTGTCCGCCTCCTGATTCGAGGAAATATGTAGATGAAGTTGATCAAAGTTAACTGATCCATAGATTGAGATACTGTGGGCGATAATTATTTATTTCCTGCATGACAAACTGATATGAAAACTGCTCTTTTGATGATCTTGGTGGTTAATGGAGGATGATGTAATAGTAGTGACAAAAAATTATTTGACGTGGAGTTGACCCTAAGGAGGGAATACCATCGCATTAGACATTTGTTTGACCAGTCATATAATACTAAGACAAAAGCACATACTTGAGTCCAGGATGCAGAAGTAAGCATATGTAAATGAGCTTTTGAGTCCCAGTTGTTGTTAATCCACTCAAAGATTAAGATCTTAAACTATCAGAGAACGGCAAAAAATGCATAATGTCACGTCTTGAAAAAATGGTATAACAGTAGGATAACACTTCATAAGCCACTGGTATGATTAATACTACATCTGTGATCAGATAATGGATCATTTTGGTCCCAAAACAAAGCCAACATATATACATCATAAACAATTATCGTTATCTCAATCAAAATTTCATTAATACAAGCTTCGTTTGTATAAACGTTCATCATGTCCAATGGGACTTAGTTGCTTCTCACTCTAATTAAAGCATTGATTTTCCTAAATCTTAAAAAAGAACAAAAGAAAAAGAGATGCCGTTATGTATCCTCAAAAGTTCAACAAAAGAATAAAGTAAAAGAAAAGAAAAATGTTGGTGATATCATCCTTGGAAGACACGAAAGCGTGTCATTGGACACTTTCCATTTACTTCAACTTTCACATATGTATGACCCCCCCCCCCCCCCCCAAAAAAAAAAAAAAAAAAAAAAAGAAACTTTCACATATGACTGGTATAAGTGGCCCTTCTAAATTGTCATGTCCGGGACACACGAAATGATTCATCAACAAAAATTCAAAGGAGCATGCACGAGTGATCAAAGTCAATTAGCTTTTCGAGGTTGGCATGGGGCTCTTTTAAGACACGTTAAACGGATATTCTCCTTACGAATAGCTGGACATTCGCCACAGTATATTGCCTAAAAATCACATTCAAGGATAGAAGCAAGACTTCATATGGAATTGAAGTGAAGTGGAGAAAATTTGTTTTAAAAGACCTAAATCAAGGTTTCGATTTTATGCCAGACTTCCATATAGATCCTTCTATCTTAACAACTATAGAAAGCAAAAGATAAAGTAATGGAACACCACGATTCATTTTTCTTGTTTCATATGGAATTGAAGTGAGGAGGAGAAAATTGACTCGGACATAATTGCTGCAACAATGATATGGTTATCCACGAGAAAGCTGTTATTCAACAACAAGATGGACAGTCTTCCTCTTGGAATATTTGGGACTGAGAGATCTAGCTAAAAAGGAGTTAATGACATTATCAATGAACTGGAAACTTGTTTTGTTCAGCGAATGGCGCTTTTAACGTTCCGATAGATCTACTAAAGAAAAAGTTTCAGCTTACTGAAAATTCTTGAAGCAACCTTGAGTCCGAAATCACAGCAGTCTTGATAGAAAGGATAATTTCAAATCTCCCTAAGATACATTACCATGAAGGAAGAGAGAGAGAGAGAGAGAGAGAGAGACCTAGTTCTTGTGGAAACACAGAGTTGGATCTTCAGGAAACTCGCAAGAAAACCCTTTTTGCTTCAAAAATGGAATGTCGCCTGTATTACTTCCAGTCGATCGCTTCAATTCTGACAAGCCTCCTTCTTATTGGGACAAAGAAAGAACGAGACGCGAGAGTATGCTGTCAGGACAGCACGCACTCCGATCCCTCGGGAATTGAAACCCCAACAGTCTTTTGTTGTTCTCTGTACTTCCACAGGCTGTCGGGTTGTCGGATCGGATCCCGAGGAAGAAGAGAACCAGACTGCCTGGAGGGGCGACGAAAAAGAAAACAAGAAAAGGTGCGCAGCGGTGAGGAATGGAAGAATGGAGAGGGAGCAGGGTTAAATAAGAGGCGAAACCCTAATGATAAAAGGGAATTGTTTATGATGAAATCTTTATTAGTGTCTCTCTGGTTTCATTTTACTATTATTATTGATTATTATGAGCTCTCATTATCTTTCACTGTCGTGGAAAGCAGAATTGGTGGAAAAGCTTGACGCGGGAAAAAAAGGTGGCGCAAGATTGGCTGAGAGGAGAGATAGAGAGAGGGTCTTGTTGTGCCACCTCCACCCGCAACTGATCGAGACCCCTCCAAGCTAATCTTCGGGAATGCTGTTCTTCATCTCAATGTCTTCGATGTGTCCCACAGAGAGAGAGAGAGAGAGAGAGAGAGAGAGAGAGAGAGGGAGGGAGGCAATTTGTGAAGTGACAGGAACAAACATTTCAACCCGATAAGCAATCTTGAAATCCTGCAGAAATGGGGTGGAAACATACAATTCGATATATTTTGAACATAAAATAGAAGCCACGATCATTTACGACAAAGCATACATCCATTTGTTTAATTCGCGGGCTGCTGATCCGACCAAATTCTTCATGAGATTTCAGTTTAATTCGATTTAGATAATGCATAAAATAATTATTTTAGGATATTAACGAAGAGCAATAGTACATTTTACTGATGAGCTTAAAAGATCCATGCTTTCCAATAGAAGGCACAAAAAGAGTACCCAAAAATCCAATAAAATCGATAATCTTAGCAAAAGAAAATCACTTAATTATATTTAGTGGTGTTGTTGGATTTGGTTCTATCGTTGGTCATCAATATGACTCGTCATTCATTATTAAGGTGGTAGCTGGTTTACAGTATTGATGATGATCATTTTGTTAGAGAAGAGAGGTGAGGTGAAAGTGGGAGTGAACCGTGAAAATAAAAAGATCGAAGAGACAAGAGTCACCGTGAATAAAATGTAATTTTCTTTTTTACCTTTTTGAAAATTTCATGTTATCTTCGTCAATTTTAAGGTTGGTGTACCGTGATATTTAAAAAGTTGCATTTGGCCCCCGTGAACATGCATTTTCTTACACATGTTAACGGCGTTAATTTTTCCATCAGCATATTCTGTGCACATGGGTTTTAGGATGGTAAAGTGCAACATTTTCTTTGATTTTGTATCTATGTCCTTTGGGCTCTCGATTCCAAACTAATAATTGAAATATAAACATGGAAAAGTGCCACCGCTAACCACTAAAAGTAACACTTTATTCTTTAAACTGTTTGAAACATTTCGTCGGTTGTATGATTTAACTTGTTATTACTACTAAATGTATACTTTACTAATTTAACGGGATAATTTTAAGAAATGGTTAAAAAACTAGGGATGTTAAAAAATAAATGGAAAACTTCTGGGATAGGTACTAATGGAGCTCCGAGAGGGAGGGAAGTAGACTTTACAAGTCTCTTAAATTTTCTGTTCTCTTAATTTCTAATTTGAGCATTTATTTTTAGATTCTAACACCATAGTAATGTCTTTTAGCATTTTGATTAAAACGCGTAAATTTGTATTGCACTTTATGTAAAAATAAGTATTTTGTGGTGCTTGTAGTGGGATGAGATTCACTATTCCCTTTAGTGTTTTCGTTGTGTACAACAACAATCCAAATTATCACTTCATGCAATTAACGACACTCGTGAAATTTACAAATGCAGTAACAACATTCAAAATTTATTGAGGCACCTAGCCGGATTGGGGAGCTTTGTCTACCGTGAGCGACTCTTTAACTCTCCGACGATCCAACGTCACAGAAGTGTAGCTATAGACACAAAGGATTCTCTTTCTCACACACACAGAGATAGCAATTTAGCCATGTTGGCCCCATTCTAGCCCGAACTCGATTCCTAGTCCCTACCATTTCCACCCTCTTTCTATGAAGCTTTCAACTGTAACAAGATGGCGATGATGATGATGCTTGAGTAACCCTAGTATCATGAAGGTTTCATGAAATATTGGTCCGGCGTCGACACATAAAATGTGATAATTGGATGCTTCTTTAACATGGGTTTTTCAACTCACTTCCATGTCATATGAGCCTATAAGCAGGTTGTTCGGTCGCATTATTACTGTCATGATTGAGGTTAATTTGGGAAAGTTCTATCTTCAAGTAATTCTTTTTATTTTTATTTTTATTATTAATACTTTCTTACCTCACGCCCATGTCACGGTTAGTAATTAAGAGATAAAGAAAAGTTAATATTGAAAAACAGTTTGATCTCCCAAAGTTCATATAAAACTTTAAGTAGATAGTGCGTATTTGTTGATGTAAGTGCATGTATAAATTAAAACATAGTTCCTGTGTACATAAATTTCTTAAGCAAATAATTATTTGAAACTCAAATGTCAGGAGCCCCAGGACGGTCTGATTCAACCAGCAACCTTATGCCCATTCATAATCTATATTTCATTTAGCTCATGTACGTGTACGCAAAAGAAATCGATCCTCTTTTGCTACGTTTAAGCTCCTAGTTATTTCTAGGATGGTCATGTTACATTTGATTTGTTTATGTGTAGATGTTGAGGCGCTGGAGCAATGTGAAATGTTAAAGCGACCATTTATTGAAACCACCGAAATTCTTGTCGAAAAAACAAGGGTAGGCTACGGACATCTACCGAAAGAGTAAATGTTCATAAAGGGATGTCGTGTTTGGTTGATCGGTTTCCTTGGTTGCTAGAGGATGTCTCCATACATGATGAACGGGATTGAGAACTAAAGGGGCTATCGAACCCCTTGTACTACGTGTACATAATTGCCTCTAGAGAGCAATGATTTTTTGGGAGTACCGAATTCGCTCGTGATCCATACGCTTCCCTTCCACTTCCCCAAGTCATGATGATAATGGAGTTTTTATAAGCCCCTGTCTCGCTGGCTGAGTCGACCGTAACGGGACTCGAGCCCCGTTTCCAACTGCTCACGGTTTTGCTTTCAACCCGTTCCTTTCTGGTTTTTGGTGGCGTAAAACACGAAAAATGTGGATGATATCAACAATCCAGGATTTTACACTTCGAGAAACTTAATGACTCGGATTTGATCTTCACTTTGCTAGGCAACCTCCCACTCCTGTTCAACGCATCTTACTTAAGTTACGATCGATAACTTACAAGATTTGTCTTCGACAAACCAATAAAAAGGTGCCGAATTGATCGATTTGACCCGTCCGACTACCTTCTCAGGTCGTCTTCTCCAATCTCTCCCCTCTCTTTCCAAGGAGGCTTTCAATGAACAAAATCATAGAGTTAGATCAAGAAGAGCGGAAAAGGATCTTACCCATGACCAGGTATAGATTTGTCTAATAGTTTTAGCGAGACCATTACCCAATAGTTTTAACTAAAAACTTAAAGCTGTTAAATGATAGTATGGTTTGATATTTAATTATTTTAATACTTCTCCTCACGCATAGGCTAAATTTTGACCTAATCTTAAAGCGTGAAAATATGTAATAGGAGAGGCAAATAAAAGCTTGGAAAGATTTGAATTTATCACCTCCCTCCTATTTTGATACAATGTGAGAGTTGTAATGCAAGAGAGAGAATGACTTTCCACCATGATATCAAAGCTAAGATTCCCCTTTTCGCTTTTAAGTCCATTCCTATTATTCAAATCTCATGGGCAAATCCTATTTCGGCTTGCAAATGAGAGGAGTGTTGAAAACATTGTAGATCGCTCGACAATATTTTTATTTTTTGGCTCTTTATATTCATTCGATCTCTCTCTACTTTTCAATTTAAACTTTTAAATTGTACTTTTTTTTTATAGTTTTCTTCATCACAAGATACTAAGAGGATGTAAATTTCACACATGTTATTGCTAAATAAAGTTTGTCCGTTGATCAAAACCCTTTCTAATTACTGATGTCAAACTGGTGAGATTCACGAGGAATTGGGTGATCAGCCTTGAAAACATTTTCCACAAGTTCATTGCTCAATGATTCCTTAACCTCATCTGTTCATCCCAATAAAAGATGGAACATGATCAACTGTCAAGTCCCCGCTTCAAATATCACGTGGTGTAATATTCTTGCATCACTAAAACATGCTTCTCCAGGCCAAAAAACTCGTTGGGAGAGCAGACAGATGATGGAAAGGAAACCAAGAAAGCGTATATCATCTTCTTTTCGGGGATTGAACGGGTGCGAAATAATTTTCGGAGGCAAGCGGGTGGCGGTGGGGGCAAGCCGCCGATTGGGATTGGTCGGTCAAATATGCGTCCGCCACGTCACCTTTAACCCCTCGTTCCAAGGTGGATTCCTCGGGGAGTGGGGCCCGGCGACCGTAACCGGAAGTTAACAAGGGGAAAGCGACAGACCTCCAACCGTGTGCTAACGAGCCGGCTGATGCTTGGGGGAGGAGCCGGGCCGAGCCGAGCCCAGCCGAGCCGAAGGGATATGGGGGGGGGGGGCGAGTGCGGGTGGAGCGGTGGTGGGCCCCGGGGCGGAGGGAGGAGCATGATGGGCCTGGCCTGGCCTGGCCTGGAGTCTCTGAACGTGGCGGCTCGTGGTCCGGCGTGGGGTTAGCCTACTATTATTAAGCCTCCCCCAACTTGTGGGGTGGGGCTCCTTCCGAGCTGGCGACTTTTGGTGTGTCCTACAAGGTTGTCCCCACTCGTTAAGTCCCGAAAACGTGGTTTCTCCCTTTGTTATTATGCGAAGCTCTACACGTGCGCCCCCCTCTTTTTTCATTTTTATACAGAATTTGTTGGTCATTTTGACCTCTAATTCCATTTTATAAGAGCAAATTAGCAGTTGAGAACATGTTTCTCTTACAAGCCATTCCACTTGATGATGATGTCTGCCGATCAAATGTAAGGCTCGATCTTTGTTGCTCTTTTTTAATTAATCGATTGTAAGATTTTTTGAAATTTAATTGTATAATTAGGAAACACATATTATAAAGACGCCGTGGTTGACTCGGTTCGTCGTTACTCCACTCCAACAGTGTAATGTAGATGTAACATGCTTTCTTGTAGAGGAGGCCAGAAATGCCCGTTAGCTACTCATGCATGGGTTCTTTTGTTTTAGGTTGAAATTGTAGGAGTTGTGTAACTTCATCATTAATTGATGTAAAAATTTAAAATATCAATAAAGATGTGATTTAATATGAAAGTATTCTTACATAAATTTAGCAAATTTCTTTTCGTTTTCTTTGCACAATTAGGAATCAAATAGAAAAAATTACCAAAGAAGAGAAGAAAGGATTTCAAAATTCAATCGGCAAAGTAAATGAGACTCTTAAATTAGTGTATGTAATTCTTAAGAAGGTACACATGATTTCAGGCTATAATTGTTCTAGATAGGACTCGTTACATCAGAATTTCATCCAAAACCCCACTAGCGTATATGATTGCTTTAATTAAATCATGCTTTGACAGCGATTTTTAGGTAATGAATAGACAGAATGAAACTTCTTCAGACTACTTTCGATCAAGATATATTGTTCATTAATGCGCAATTCACATGAATTTATGCAAAATTCTGCAAATGAAGTACGTGGCTCCTAAAAACTCTCCCTCCTCCTCGGGCTCGCCGTCCCCCCACGCGTGTCCGTGTCCACAAAAGTTGACCCCGTGTCGACAAATCCGACACGCGGTCAACGCGTGTCCGAGCGTGTCCGAGCGTGTCGACCCCCGCCCCACCGGACACACACGGAAAAAAAACCTAGCCCTTCCTTCCTCTCCTAATCAATCTTCTCTCAAAAGAACTTCTTGCATAGGCTCTCCCGCTTTCCTCTCATTTCCTTTTTCTAAGCCTTGATTTCCCTTTTTATATTTTCTCCCGATCAAATTTGGGAGACTTCTTTTTTGTCTCGTCTGGCGTCTTCCTTCGCCTGTTGTTGTTGCTTTTCTTCACTCCTCGTAGTAAATAACTCTGCTTATAACTGCAAATTTTATAAAAACGTCATCACCAGCCAGTCAACAAGATGCTCAAGAGATGGTTCTGTGATTTCGTTGAAATTCGACAGAAGCTCTCCTCTCCCATTTTAGGTGTAGATTTAAATTTGAGAGTTTTTCTCTCAATCTAAATTTAGATGTGGGAGCTTTTGATTTATTTTGATTAAACATATTATTATTGTTCTTGTCTTCATATGGTAATGGTGTTGAGAACACTGAATCTAGATACACACTGCAAACCATAGTTTTTGAAGAAAATATCTCAGCGTATACATATCATTAATGATTTCAATGATTGGCTGTTGATTGTTTTTTGAAACTATAACAAGTCTGATCTTTTGGGATGAGAGCATGTTTGTAATTGCAAACCATACTCTTTTTTTTTTTTTTTTTCAGATCTGGTCTTATGTTCCTCTTTGTTTGATTATGATATATAAATTTTCTTTTGACCAAAAAAAAAAAAAAAAAAAAAAGAAGAGCACATGGGTCTTACATATAAATTTCGGAAATGGATGGACAAATTATAAGACTCAAAACACAAATGCGAAAAATTTACTAGAAGTTCTAAAACTAATCATGAAAGTGCATTTGAGTTTAATAACTTTAAAAAAGTGTAATCAAATCTTAAATCTTGTTAAAGCGTATTATCAGGTCATTCTGTTAACTCCGTCTAATTTAACTTATGGAAAATACCGACATGATTATTTTTTATAAAACGGTTTCTTTCTTCTTCATGACATTGGCTTTAAATAAAGCTCAATAAGATCGAAACACCATCCTTTTGGTCCAAATCCTAATTTTTTTACCCCAAATCTTAATTAAATTAGATTAAAAGGAAAGAAAAGGCTACAAGTTATTTTCAAAAACTTTTAGGAAAACACAAGCGGGGATTGCGAGACCTCACTAGTTCATTGTTGGAAAGAGCTGGCGGGGATTGATGGAGCCCCAACGACGGTCATATCCTGCCTATCATATGCAGGCCCCCGTCCACATTTGGGCGAAGGTCCCTTTTTGACGACGGTGGAGGTGGTGGCGCCGCACCATCCAAATCCTCACTAGCTCGCAGGCGACCTGCGGCTTTTTTTTTTTTTTTTTTTTTTTTTTTTTTGTGAATAAAATAACCTCTTTTGTTTTTTTAATCAATTTAACTAAGATTTGGGGTAAAAAAAAATATTTCGAAACAAAATTACGTGGTTTTAGTTTTATGCCTTTTGCTTTAGTATGCTACATAGGAGAGAGAATATGATAAAAAAGTTATGTTTGCATTTTCCTCGAGCCAAATTGAACGGATTTAATAAAATGATTTGATTGCACCAATCGCACTTCCATGACAAGGAGAAGTGTTAAAAAAGTCTTAAACCTTTTGTATTTGTGCGAATTTAGTCATAAACCTTTTTTTGGTGCCAATTTAATCATAAACATTTTTACTTGGTACCGATTTAGTCATTTTACGGCCAATTTTAGCCGGATTTTGCTGAGTGAACGCCAGTCAACTAACGTGGCATGAATGGTGTTGACGTGAACAACTTTTAATAATATTTTTGAATTTTTTATTTTTATTTTTTTCCTTCTCCTCTTCCTTCCTCCAACCGGCAAGGTTGACCTCATCGGACCTCGCTGGCCACCTTGCCAGTGGCCATGAGGGTGGCCTCACGCTGGGTGGTGAGGGCCGAGCCTCGTTAGCAAAGGTCGGCGAGGGCGAGCCTTGTTAGCTCGATGGGAGGCCGCCCTCGAGGTGGCCTCGAGTTGGCCTCGTGCCGGGCTGGCGAGGGTCGAGCCTCCCCCATGGCTGATGAGGCTCGACCTTGCCGAATTGTAGCCTAGGTGGCATTGGCGAGGCTTGCCCTCACCGAACCTGGCAAGGTCAAGCCTCGACGGCCATGGGCGAGGCTTAGCCCTCACCGCCCAGCACGAGGCTGCCCTCGAGGCCATTGGCAAGGTGGCTAGCAAGGTCCAGCGAGGTCGACCTTGCCGACCATCTCCTCTGGCCGATTGCTAAGGTTCGGCTAGCGGCCGAAGAAAGGGGGAGAGAAGAAAAAAAGAAAAAGAATAAAAGAATAAAAGAAAAAGAATAAAAGAATTCAAAAATATTAAAATATTATTAAAAGGCTTCCATGTCAACGTCGATCAGGTCACGTTAGTTGACAGATGCTCAGTCAACAAAATCCCACCAAAATTGGTCGGAAAGGACTAATCAGTACTAAGTAAAAAGGTTTAGGACTAAATTGGCACAAATACAAAAGGTTTAGGATTTTTTTAACACTTCTCCCTCCATGACAAGTTGACGCTAGAGAAAGTGTAGAGAAGTAGGAAATAACACAAGTGAGATCGTAAATGGATATGTCGCTCACCATTCGTAGGAATTCTCCTAAGAGACAAGAGCAAAACAAGAAATCCTTCTTGTTCTTAAGCCAATGGCTAAATAACTCATCACTCAAAACAAGTCTACCTTCTTATTCATCATAGCATACTTATATAGACATACTTGGAACAACCGTCCAAGCATGAGTAATTACTAAGACTCATTGGAAAAACAAAAGGACTCATGGGGTAGACATACTAGTTTTACTAGAAAACTACGATAATTAAGTAAGAACTCCAGAAACCTTAAATGACATTTACTATACCTTGAAAATATTAGAAATAAATATTGCTAATTGCATGTCCTCAAGATATACTTGATCCAATGTTATTAAGTTAATGCCTGTCGAGGAATGCAAACCCCTCCGACGCGAAGTAACCGAAGTAGATTTAGAATCGATGATTGCCTTGTAAATCCACAACTAGATTGTCGATTGACGTGGGCTAGGAATCTTTCGCATCACAAGTTTTGGGATTTTCCGTTGTACTTATGTCAAAGAGAAACCTACCGAAGTAGGTCCAAAAAGGAAATCATTGATGATGTTAAGGGTGCGCATGACAAAATTTCTGGAATAAAAATTGATTTTTCAATTTCTATTTCAAAAATTGAGAAGTTAAAAAATTTTAATTTTTGATTTTTTCTTCAAATCTATTTTTGGAATAAAAATCTGTTCCAAAAATAGAAAAATCAAAATGCGTTACCAAATGGATTTCTCTTCCAAACATATTCCGGGAACGAGACACAGCGAAATAGAGAAGTAGAAATTTTATTATGCGCGCCCTAAATGGCCTCGATCTCTTTCTGACAAGTTATAACTTATAACTGGGTTTTCTGATTCATGTGAGCATACTTACATGGAGCGGGCACCCACATGAGACTTGTTTCGGAAGCAAAACTCGAATTTGCTCACATGTAGGGTGGAGCTATTTCCATACCCTTTTAAAGATAATTGATTAAGATGGTTTTATGATGTCATGTTAGGTCATATATTTTAGTCCAAGTCTATTTCGTAGTTTTTCCATATTTTGATTTTTCTTCACATAGAACGAAGTCAACTTGTCTTCTTTTTCTAAATGGGGTAAAATAAAGCAACCAATCGAAATTTTTGCTAGAATCTTGATTGCAGATCTCCTCCTTATCTTAAGTATCTAATGATTCAAAGAAGATAAACGACAAGAACCAACTGTCTGAACCTGCGCTTTGCAATTTATTAATAAAAAATCGTGAAAGCTTAGAGGAAAGCACACACGAAGAGTAACAAAAGATGCGAGGAAACTGTGGTTAACAATCTTCCGTGGACCCAATATGACTCTAGTGTTTTAGGAAAATTGTCCCTTCCTTACGAGGCACAAGCACGGACAATTTTTTTCTTTTTGGCAATCAGGTCATCGAGGAATTGCTTTTCGTAAAATGATGTGGCGCCTCTAGAGTGGCTTAAATTTATCACAACAGGTGGATGTGTAGAATTTATTGCATGAAATTTAAGTTGGGCAAATCTTGAAAAGATTTAGAACTAAATTGATAAATATTTATGACTAAATTGACACAATTAAAATATTTAATTCTCTCTCTCTTTCTCTCTATTTTTTTTTTCAACTCTTGATTGATGACCCTCACTTGTTGGTCAGTGAGGGCCAGCATGCAATTGTTTGGTCTAGAAAAGCGATTAGATTATAACGTCAGAGATTTTCAACCTTATTTGATTGGAATGACTAAATTAATAAATTGTTAAAAAATCTAAAATCAAATCTGCATAATTGAAAAGTTTAGAATTGAATAGTTGCAATATAATATGTTTAAAACTTTTTAAATAATTTTTCTTTTAGGTCGTTGTCATCTTAATTATTAATTATATAGGTCTCACTATGAAATCCACGAGATCGACGTTGGAGATGGACTTGTCCCCATTATCTGGAGATCATACAATAAATTTCCATGGATACAGCTTCTTTTACACACCAGATAGACGCCGACCATCATGATCAATTTCCATTCGACTTTAGCCCAAAATCGGGGGGGTTTCGATTCATGGGCCATGACCTTTTTGTGCAAATTCGACGCATCTACTGGCGCAACACCTGACGGTTTTGTCAGGACTATCAAAGGACGTTATTGCCCTTTGGTTGCATCAGCCTATAATCACCAAGTTCAGCTAGGCTCTCGATCTATTTGGAACTTTCCTACAGAATTCAGATCACAGACCCTTACGGGGAGATCTAAACAAGTGACTTTCTTTTGTCAACGTATGATAGCCGTATTTATTTACATCGATAATTCAAATTTCAAGTAGGTTTGTGTATATGTTGATTCCGCTCGGTGTGGATTGACCCAATTATAATTCATTTTTTCATCTGTCTTCTTCATTTTCTCTGTAGTTTTAGAGTTGAGTGACGTCATGAACAGTTTTTGCATAGCATACATGATGCAACCATCACTGTACTAACCAGTCTTGATTTTTCTCTCCTCCCTGATTGAACAAAGATCAATAATATCTTGACTCGAGGGTAATTTAGTGGATATGCGAAAGCTTTAGAAAATATCTGTCAGGTGGAAAGCGTAGTATACCAGCAATGAGTACAAGATACTCAAGATTTGATAAGTAGGAATACAGGTCGGACACATTTTGATTGGGAGACCGTGCACGCAGACAATTATAGTGAAAGTGGAAAAGCAAAAGGCAAGAAAAGGGCAAACCACCTGCCTTTTTCCCCAGACATCAAAAAGATAAATAGTATCTTTGTTAGGAAATTGACGATGTCTTCCTTTGTACATTTAGCGAGAAGGAGTTATCTAAATTTAGTCCAATAGATTATGCTAGTAATCTACATTTGGATTCTACTCAAAATGCAGGTTTTTGTATAGCTTCTATATGGTAATTGGAATTGTGACTCACACCATTCATAAAGTAAGCCGATTTCTTTTCATCTTTTGACAATTATCTCAGAGTGTGTCAATAAGTTATAGAAAAACGGCTAAATGCTATGATACTTTTGTTAGGATCCACGTATAAGTTGTGTTAGAAAAAAAGTCCCACATCAAAGAATTGAGTTGTGTCAAAGAGAAGTCCCACATCAGAAAATTGAGTTGAATTGAAGAGAAAGCCCATATTGAAGAATTGATTTGATGTTGAGTAGTTAATATATTATAGTTGGTTTATAACTCAATGACTTTTATTGCGTGCTCCTAACAACTCGCTCAAAGGCTTTTTGCTTAGAGTGACAACTAAATTGGGGTTGCAGAGTGACGTCGGTGGAGAATTGAGCCCATGGCTAACCATTTGGTAAACCTATGCAGTGATGTGGAACAACTAATGTCTATTCTACCGGAAGTAATACCATTCAAATGGGGCAAGGCGGATTATGGTAAGATCATTCCTAGTTGTTTGTGAATTGATTGCGTTATGCTTGTTCAAACATATTGTATGATGGAGTTTTCCTACATCTATGGACTAGTGGAGTCGAAAGTTTGGACATCCATACTATATCAGTGAAAAGAAAACGAGCTACATATTTTTTGAATCTTCCATTTTCAACCTATATTTGTTGCTATATTAAAATCATGAGCTAATGAAACCTCTAAATTTAAGGTGGCTCTAAATATGATCTAATTGAGTACATACGACACGATAACTTACCATATATTATTTTGCATCCGTATTCAAATGCTTTAAATTATAATCAATGGCTATTGGGGGACTTTATAATCAAGATAGCTTTCCCTAGACTTCTCCATCGATAGGTGAATTTCATTAGAGATATACTTATGTGAGTGGTCTTAATTATTATGATATTAAAAATTTATTTTGGGTAAAAAAACAAAAAAAAATAATTATAAATTATTATTGGGTCCACTATTTTAAGAATTTGTGATTACAACATATTAGTTATTTTGCTCCAAAAACTGTTATGCTAGTAAAGCCTATTCCATTATAGACACATGAGCGCAAAGAACACAAGCACTTGCATGTTAATTACCATATGACCATCAACAACCTCTTATGGCCAAGGAGAGTCCATAGCTTACTCACATTTTAAGGTTCATCCATTTGGTTTTTCCATAGAAATCATTTTTAAGGAAAATAATTAATTTTCATTTGTTTGATGGGTTAGGAAAAATGATTTCAAGGGAAGTCGTTTTCCCTCAATTTAAACTTACTATTTTCGGTCTACGGAGAACATTTTTTGTAAATCGATTTGTTTTCCAGCATCCAAATACAAGAAAGTCAGAAAATAATTTTTTAAAAGCAATTTTTCTTTGAACAACGGACCCTTAGTTATGACCAAATCCAAGTCACATGAATAATGCTGTGTTTATAAGAATTGCGTGTTAGGTGTTACTATCGAAGGTGATGATTAACTATAGTGCGGTCGCTCAAGTAAAGCATTACAAATGCCGTGTATCATTCACCCTTTTCGTCCCGCACGGTCACGACGGGCCATGCATCATTTGACTTAGGTGACATATGTGATTCCCCCATCTTGTCATTTCGGACAAAATGGTCTCGATCCCCTCCCCACCCCTCCGTTGGTGGAAAATCTCACCTAAAAAGACAAATAACTATAGTTTTTCCGCAAGGAGGATTGACATGATTGCGATTTGGTTCGCATGTCACGGTCGGAAAAATAATAATGGGGTTTTATTGCGGTAATAATATGAATGAGAACCGATAACAAATAAAGCTCCAGGAGTTGGGAGTCCCCGAATGATTAAAGTTAATCCCGAGATTCACTAATTGTTCCGAAAATTACAAGACCTGATTGCTGAAATCAGCGATCGAGATGCGCCAACCAAAAAGGCGATTCCCCTTTACGTGCCACTTGTCAAATCCCCGAGAGATCAAGGGCCTAAAGCAATGGCCTGTTTTGGCACTATATGTGCAAAGATCTAGGATCGAATCCTGAGAGAAGCGCACACGAAGGCGAAAGGCGCAAGTTCGGGAAGGAAAAAGTGAATTGAAATCCAGGATGAAATCGTTTGCTGATTTGGGCCCTTCGGGCTTGCCAGGGTCCGGGATCAATCCTTCCGTTGACTTGGGCTGACGTTATATTGAGGCCGATGATCAGTGCTGGTTTGGGAACAAGAAAGGAAAGTGTTACTAAGATCAGTGGTGAAAATTATCCACAAAATCCTAAATTTATTACATTTTGTCAATTAAGTCCATCCAATTAATTTTATTTGAAAAGTTTCTCATCCCCAATAGAGCTCTTGTGAGGTGAGGGCAGCCTCAAAGGTCATATGTAGAGTGGGTTGGCTAGCAATGTGGGACTCCCTTCCGCCAGATGGCCATGTAAGACGACAAGCATCCACGTCAGCCATTTTCAGTCGAAATTGGTCGAGTTGACTCAACTGGCAACTTGTGAAAATGGTTAGAATTCAATTGGTAAAATTAAAGGGCTTGGGATTAAATTAACAAAAAGTGTAACAATTTTAGGATTTTTTGAATAATTGTCCCAAGATTAGCAATAATGCCAAACGGTTGATAACTTGCTCTTCTTGGCTAACTACGAAATTGAGATAGGAATAGTTCTATGTAGGCTAATCCCCATGCACTTTGATTTGGAATAAAGCTAACTTACTCATTAAAAGAAGAGATGAGAATCATACATTCTACACATTTAAATTCCTCGTGGTTAGATTTGTAACTTTTAGCCACTAGCTGAACTATGCAATCTGCTGAATCGGTTTGTATACCATAATTTTGTGTACCAGTTAATACAGCTGACCCAAAAGTATCACTGAAAGTCTGTGCAACGCAAGAAACAAACAACAGAACGATCCCACGTCTTATTAATCCGATTATAGATTAGACAATTCGGTCACAAGAATTCTGCCTTTCCTGTATGAGGCAATATCAACACGTTAACGTGATTATTGTAGCAAAGCGAATGAAAAAAATGCTGTGATTTAACTCGACAGAACATACATCGAAAGAACTTCTTCAAAGGCCGGGAGTAAACGGGACTCCGGTGGACGGCAACCATGATTGCCCCGCTATAAAGTTGGCGACGGTGAATTTCGAGGCTTCACTTGAGCTCGTTATGACCCGATAACCTGGCCACTTCACACGGCCACTCGTCCAAGCTGCGGGGCCGAGGTTCTTATATTCTCCATAGTACAACGTACTTAGTGCAAAATTACCATCCCATTCTAGCCAACCAGCCGGATCAATTAGTGTATCAAGGTAAGTTTGCAGATATACGGTACGAGAATATTGTTTCCATGGTCGTCCCAAGAATGACTTGAAGGAGCTAAGCACAGGTTGTAGATCGGGTGCGGCCATGACCCTCGAATTGTGGATTGAGATCCCGGTGTTTTGATTTGGGTCCGTCCGACCTTGGGCTGTGATCGTGTTCTTCTGGCCACTCATAGGCCTTCGCGCATAGATCATGCAATTCTGTAGGACCACGGCTGCGTTTCCAAAGATGAAGTCGACGGTGCCATAAATGTAGCATTCTTTGTAGAACTGGCGGTCGGAGTGGACGTAGAGAGTGTCCTGGTAGCCCTCGAATCCACAGCGATAGAACACAGAGAGGTCGGAACCGGATCGGAGAGCCACGGCTTGGTGGTTTTGCGGACCGGCAGTGTTGCGGAATGTGATTCCTCGTGCAATGAATCCATCACCTGTTACAGCTGCGATTCCAAAACATGTAAGTATTAAATGGTGCATGAATAAATCATCTTTGCACTTACTGATCAACGTATCTTTATTTTTTTAACTTTTGGCATTTACATTAATGAAAAGCAGAGAATGAAACTAAATTACACATAATGCAACAGAGATAAACTCATCCGGAATTAATACAAACTCAAAACTTAACGCAATCAATTTATCTCGTGCATACTAGTTTACGCTGTCGACCATTGATTAAGAATTGTAGATCATGCAAAAACCTATTTTACTGCCGTGATATGGGAGTGATCTGTTCATTACTCACCGACGGTGGCTGAGTTGAAGGTGGTGGAGCCCCCACCGACGCTCCGGCTGCCGGTGATAATGGTAAATCTCAGTCCATCACCGACCATCATTATATTATCGAGCCGACTCCCTATTTCAAGATTCTCCTTATAAACCCCTCTCTTCACGTAGATCACAAACCTCTTGCTTCCGCTCCTCTTTGCCGCCGCATCAAGCGCCTGCTGAATTGTCCGAAAATTCCCTGAGCCGTCCTGAGCCACCGTGACGTCTGGGGTCGGGGAAGCCGACTGCAGGAGTCGCCTAACGCCAGCAGTGACCCAACTGGGAAAACCTTGTCCATCGTTGTGTGTAGTGTCTTGCGTGGCCGAGGAGGAGGCATTATTATTTTTCAAGGCCAAAGCGTTGCTTATGAGCTTGGTGACATTGCTGTTGTACATAAGCTGGAACACGTAGTCCGCGACGCCGAGCTCTGCAAACCCAGTCCGACAGGTGTCGAGGTTTGTCAACGCGGCGCTGAGCCAGGTCTGCTGGTCCGACTCAGTGCAGTCGCCGGTTGTGCGGTTGAGGCGGTGGATGGTCTCCTGATAGAGCTTCAAGCAGTCGGCCCACGCGGCCCGTTCCTTGTGGCTGCGGCACTTCGGGCCAAGCCACTTGTTGTGGCTCTGGGCCTGCAGGGCACGTTCCATGGCCATCTCGACAGCCATCTTCCTGAACTCGGACATGCGCGCCGGCACAAAGCGTCGCGGCGCATTTTGCATGAAGTACTTGCACTGTTCCGGGTAAGGAGTCTTGTTGCACCAACTTGTGGAAACAATGGCCAAGCTGGAGGAGATGAATGAGAAGAAGAAAATCGAAAATAATGTCAGCACGAACTTCGCCGTAGCCATTGACGAACTGGTTGTGGTTCTTGGAAGTTGAATGAGATATTGTGACGTTTGCTGCTGTAGGCTGGCAGAGAGATTTTGTTTATATAGGGCAAAGAAAGGGTCGAAGAAGATGATAGATAAGAGAGTAGTGGTTGACAGACTGGCTTAAAGACCGAACACCAAATGGCAATGAACTGGTAAAATAATGACTGCTGGATCTAAACATTTGACCGGGGACTTCATCGATCGTTGTGTTTTTTAATGTGTTTCTTATGGAATGTCAATAATTTTATGAACAAGGATAGGGTCGAGGAGGGATGATGTTTTCCAGTGGAACATGGCCTTGTCTGGCAAGATTCTGTCACCGACGTGTGGATTTGGTGGAAGCCTAGCGGAGGAATCGTACGTTAAATGTCCTTTTTTGAAAGTACGAGGAAATCTCGTCCTTATAGAACAAACACTTGAAAAATTTAGATGGACAAGCGGAATGTGAAATGATGTTTTGTATCTCTTACGAAAAATGGATTAATAAAAGTTAGTGTTGTCATTAACGACAAATGCTTAGGCATAAATGTTTATTGGTAAATAAAAATACTTTTATTGACTCAATTTTTGAGTGATTTATTCACATCATTAATTTTTCAAGTGACAAAGCACCTTTAATAAGAAGCCTGACTTAGAGAAAGATTAAATCATTCATATTTTAATTATTGTGAATTCCATTTTTTAAGGATTTGTGGCTCATAACAAGCCGTTATTATCACAATAGCACAAAGACTATTATGCTAAAAAACCCTTTATAAAAATGGTCATGGGTGATAGGACATTGATGGTTGGGGAGATATAACGTGTTATTTTCACATATTCATATGTACCCATGCCAATGATCGACCGCCACTTGTGGAAACTGTCCATTTCATTCAATAGCGAACAAAGTCAAAACTCTATATTAATAATGTATTTTTTCACTTTCAAGTGAATAAGACATTAAGCTAGTATGTTTGCAAATTGTAAACGCTAAAAATGCAAGAATAGGGCCGGCTAACATTTTTAACATGATATAAGACCCTCATCAATGTTATCAATCTTTATATACTCAATACCAGATACGAGCTGCGCCCCCTTTTTCAAATCTAGTAAGCCTCTTTGGTAATACAATCTCTCGATCCAATCCTGATCAATGTTTTCACAGGCACGTCTCCATAACCAACTTGTTATATTCTCTCATACCCTTAATCAGTACTCTGACTTGTAACTGCTGGTAGACAATATTGTGCTAAACAAAGCCACATTAATTGAAAGATTAGGGATACTCTTTCAAGGATCAAGAGCCACATGCCAGCTAAGAAAGGGGGCGGCCCGCAGAAGGATCGATCCATGACGCACTTGCCCTCGTTTGACTTTTTCACGTAGTTGACTTTGGCCTTTTCCAGCGGCGCCCCCGCGTGTTGGCTCGTTAATCGTGAAGAAACGTGCACCCAACTTCCAATTATTTTTTCCAATTTTGACGCAGCGATGCTTCCGCGTGCAAAGAGATGCTAAAGGATAGATCTGGATTTTCCACTGATGAATTCTGTGTACTTTGAAAATGCATCTATGTGAAGAGAATATACAATCGATCAGAGGCAGTTGGTTCAAATGATATAAAAAACAAAACAGGGTCAGATGCAGTCGGTGGTTATCAATCATACCATTCAACGATGCTATAAATCAGTGGTCAGAAATGTGCGCTCAAATGGGAACTTGAGAATCAGAAAGATAAGCTAAACTAAACTAAATACTTTCGCCTCCTCTTTCCACCAAACAAGTTCGACATTGAAGAATAACAATGGAGACTATCGATTCATAAAATATGTGGGCATGTTACTGAAATATATGCGCAAACTTGTATATATACCTATATTCTCTGTAGAGAAACTATAGTTAACGGGTGCTTATTACAGTACACTTGGAAGAAATGATAGATGAAGTAAGATATGTTGTATTATATTCATTATTATAAATATGATCCCAATATTGTATTCCCAATTAATTCCGATTTATTGCCCAATTTATCACCCACATCTATTATGTGATATTTGTCCATTAATATGTTACCATAACGGTTTTGATGGAAGATGTCGCTAACGTAAGAAACGGAATAAAACGTTAGGTCGTCTAATTCAAACCTTATCACTACCGAAAAACATACCATCAAGTTTGAGGGGTATTGGCTATTAGAACAGGACGTATAGATCTGGTGTTTCCCATATTGCAGATCAATCGTGCTACGTGGATCCGTCCAAGGTTTTGAGGTTTTCCGCTTTTGCAAATTTCATCAATGGCTCGAGGTATGCTGATCGTTGCATTTCCACAAATCAATCCTGAATTTTGTACGAATTTATCTGTGATTGATAAATCGGGATTGTTAAGTTTTAGTTTATATTTAATTTAACAGTTGGTATCATAGCATGTTTACAATCTCTGCCTTGGTGAATTTTTTGGAATTTTTATTTATTTTCATTGAATTATGTATGGGTAAATTCAGATTTTTATTGCTTGGGCTGAAATTTTAAATTCTAGCCAAATTCAAGCAACCCACCACGCGATAATGGATCTACATGGTCACACCGCCATTAGGAAGAACCCTTAAATTTTTTGACATATTATTGAGCATTAGAGGTTAATTGAGTGGTGAAATTTTGGTGGTTGGGTTTTTAGGGCAGATCATTTTAAGCTTAATTCCGGTCAATGTGTTGGTCGTTTTTGCCGGATCTAGAAATTATTTGTTAGTCCCGACATTCTCATCGAAACCCATCAATCAATTTGGTCGAACATGGGCTATGGAAGGAGACCCAGGTGGCGGAACTAAGAAGGTCGCGGCGGAAGAAACAATAGAAGAAAGGCTGAAAGAAGCACACGCCAAAGGGGTTATAGCGGGCATGTGTGTCGCATGTGCTCGACTGGCTAAAGCAGGTGTGTGCAACGCACGCACACCTGTGGTTTCTCAGTTTTGCCCCCATCAACCTACAAAAATTACGATCTTACCCCTTTGCATTAATGAAAATTGCGGTTTTGCCCTAGACACATAAAATTCTAGTTTTGCCCCCTTGATGAAAACTTACGATTTTGCCCTTTTTGGGGGTAAAATTCTTGTTTGACCCCTTAAAAGTAAAATTCCAATTCTGGCATTGCATGCAAAATTCCAGTTTTACCCCTTTGCACGTAATTTTACTATTTTACCCTTACGTGCAATTTTATGGATATTTCCTCATAAAATTAAATGTCTAGTGATCCGTATATATTTAATTAATTAAGGATTAGCCACAACATATTTGATTATATTAAATTATATATATTAAGAACTTTTGGATCACATATTGTTAAAGAAAATAATTGTGATTAGTCATATTAATATTATGAATTTTATCCCAAATGAATTTTCAATATATTAATGTGATTAATTAGGATGAAATATTATTTTATCTTTCTTAATTTACCCATAGGGATTAAGGAAAAGAATATAATTTGATAGTTTCATCATGAAGTAATTATGAATCAATTTAAATTAGAAACTTAACCCACATGCAGTTTTTGATGTTATGTGATTCATATTTTTATAACATGTTTTACATTGGTAAAATATGATTTAAGTTTTCTTCGATTAGTTCTAGTATAATCATTTCCGAGCTTAATAGAAATAACTATAATGAATGGATAGAATCAATTTTCTTCAATTAGGGTGCATGGATCTTGATTATGCTCTAAGGTCAGACGAACCACCTGAACCTACTGAGAATAGCACTCATGTTGAACATACTTGTTATGCACAATGGGAGCGGTCCAACTGTCTCAGTATGATGTACATAAAGACAAAACTCTCTGCTAATATTCGTGGTTTAGTCATTCAGCATAACAATGCTAAGAAATTGCTGGAGGGGCACATGAAGAAGGATTGCACCAAATTTAAGGCTTGGCTAAAAAAGAAAGGTAACATACTCTCATGTGTTTATTATGAATCTAATATGGTTGATGTGGGTCACAACACCTGGTGGATTGATTCTGGTTCTACAATTCACATTTCAAATTCCTTGCAAAGTTTTCAAAACTAGTGGAAATCTGTGGGAAGTGAATAAAGTATCTATTCGGGAAACAAGATACGCTCGTGTGTAGAAACTATTGGGACATGTATATTAGTTCTCAGTAGTGGTTTTGTTTTAATTTTAGAAATGACCTTTTATATTCCTAATTTTTCTAGGAATTTAATTTTAGTTTCAAGACTTGTATCTTTGAGATACTCCTTTGAATTTTTAGATTCAACATTTAATTTATCGTATAAATATGAAATTGTCGGAGAATGGTATTTTGTCCGATGGTCCCTTTCGAATTAATTTACAAAACAATGCTATTAATAATGTGATGCATGTTCACAATAATGCTGGTATAAAATGATGTGTTGTGAATGATGATTCCTCTATGTTGTGGAATCGGAGATTGAGACATATCTCAATGGATATAATTAAGTGACTAGTAAATGATTGAGTATTTATTATTCTAGATTTTGCTGATTATGACACTTGTGTGGACTATATAAAGATAAAACAAACCAACAAGTCAAATAAAGGTGCTAAGATGAGTACATAAATATTAGAAATCATATATACAGATATTTGTAGTCCAGATATTGACTCAAATGGTCAAAGATACTTCATTTTTTTCATAGACAATTATTCACGATTCATGTATCTCTACTTGCTTCGTAATAAGTGTGAAGTTCTAGATGCCTTTAAGGCATTTAAAATTGAAGTAGAGAAATAATGCGGCAAACAAATTAATATTGTGAGATCAAATAGATGTGTAGAATACTATGGCAGATACACTGAAGATGGACAAGCACTTGGTCCATTTTCGAAGTTTCTCGAAGAGCATGAGATTGTTGCCCAATACACTATGCCTAATTCACCAGACCAAAATGATGTAATAGAAAGAAGAAATTGAACATTATTGGATATAGTGTGAAGTATGCTTAGCAGCTTTAAACTTTCTAAGTTTTTGTGGACTGAGGCTCTTAAAATGACCATGTACATATTGAACCGAGTTCCAACTAAGGATGTTCCAAAGATGCCTTTTGAGTTATTCAAAGGTTGGAAATCGAGTTTGCGACATGTACATGTTTGGGGGTGCCCATTTGAAGTAAGAGTCTACAATCCATAGGAAAAGAAGTTAGATCCAAGGACTATAAGTGGGTATTTCGTTGGATATGCCGAAAAGTCCAAAGAATACAGGTTTTATTGTCCATCTCACACCACTAGATTTGTGGAATCAAGAAATACTAAATTTCTTAAAAATAACCTAATTAGTGAAAGTGATCAATTCAGGGACTTTGTTTCCGAAGAAGATCATTCAAATACTCAACCTTCTACCTCAAGTACTAGATTTGTTAATGTTTACAACATCCCTTCAGTTCAACCGGTCATTGAGCAATCAATCATTGAAGATCCACAACCTGCTAATATTGATCCGGTAGACCCAACTGTTCAACAGTTACTAGATACTGTTGAGCTTCCAATTAAACAACAACTCCTCAGGATGATGTTAATGCAACATTAAGAAGGTCTATTAGAATAAAGAAATCACCAATCCCTAATGACTACATTGTGTATCTACAAGAACCTGACTATAATGTTGGAGTTGAAAGTGATCCTGAGACATTTCACTAGCCATGAATTGTAATAAATCCAATTTATAGTACAATGCCATGAAGGAAGAGATGAATTATATAGCATCAAACGAAGTTTGGGATTTAGTTGAGTTGCTTGATGGTGCGAATGCCATTAGTTATAAATGGATCTTCAAAACTAAGAATGATTTATTAGGCAATATTGAGAAATACAAAACCAGACTTGTTGCAAAGGGATTAACTTAAAATGAGGGAATTGATTACACGGAAGCTTTTTCTCCTATATCAAAGAATGATTCTCTTCATATTATTTTGGTATTAATTGCTCATTTTGATGTGGAGTTACATCAAATGAATATGAAAATAGCGTTCCTTAATAGAAAATTGGAATAAGTGATTTACATGAAACAACTAAAAAGATTCTTCTCTAGTACTGTTGAGCATTTGTATGCAAGCTTAAAAGGTCTCTATATGACTTGAAATAAACATCCCACTAATGGTACTTAAGATTCCATGAGATTATCTCTTCATTCAATTTTATAGAGAATATCATGGATTAATGTATATACCAGAAGGTTAGTGTGAGCAAAATTTGTTTCTTTGTGCTATATAGATAACATTTTACTTGCAACCAATGACAATGAGTTGTTATATGAAGTGAAACAATTTCTTTCTAAGAGTTTTGATATGAAGGATATGGGTGAAGCGTCTTATGTTATTGACATTAAGATTCTTAGAGATAGATATCTAGGTATATTATGACTATCTCAAGAAATCTATATTAATAAGATCTTAGAGAGATTTGGATGAAAAATTGTTCACTAAGTATAGCACCCATGTGAAGGGTAATATATTTAATTTAAACCAATGCCCGAAAAACGATTTTGAAAAGGAACAAATGATGAACATCCCATATGCTTCTGCTGTCGAAAGCTTGATGTATACTCAGGTTTGCACTCAACCTGACATTACCTTTGCTGTGAGAATGTTGGGAAGATACCAAAGTAATCTAGGTATGGACCACTAGAGAGTTGCAAAGAAGGTAATGAGGTACCTTCAAAGAACTAAGAGACATATACTAATGTATTGACGGACGGACAACTTGGAGGTAGTTGGTTACTCGGACTCAGACTTTGCTAGCTACATTGATTCCCGTAAATCAATATCGGGATATATTTTTATGTTTGCTAGCGGAGCTATATCCTAGAGGAGTGCAAAACAGGCATTGGTTGCCACTTCCACTATAGAGGCAAAGTTCGTTTCCTATTTTGAGGCCATCTCACATGGTATGTGTTTGAAAAGTTTCATATTAGGGTTTCGAGTTGTGGATTCCATTGCTAGGCCATTAAGAATATTTTGTGACAATTTAGCAGCAATTTTCATGGCTAAGAATCACAAAAGTGGTAGTTGCACAACAACATCAAGTATAATATCAATACATTAAAATAGAATTTTAGCTTTTATTCATTTATAATGTTTGTTAAAGAGAAGAAAGTGGTCATTAAAACACGTTTAAGCATTAGATTGATAATAGCTTATTCTTTAACTGCAAAAAGGCATGTCACTAATGAGTTATAAGAATCATGTATTTAGAATGGGCATTTTAAATAATTTTTAATTAATTTTTATCCATTTTTTTTAAAAAATTAGATTTCCATTTATTCATTTTATGTTATTTTTACCAAAATTCTTTTAAAAAATTAAAAAATTTTTTTTTATATGGAATAATTTGTGTGACTTTTATTCATTTATAATGTTTTTCTCAATACGGTGGGGCCGGCGAGGCCCGGCCACCCCGCCTGATATACTTTTTTTTTTTAATAAATATTTTAATATTTTAAAATTAACATAAAATGAATAAATTTGATTTTTTTAGTTTTTAAATCTAATTTTTAAAAAAATAATTAAAAAATTCACGTGGAAAATAAAAAAATTATTTAAAAACAATTACGTTGATCTTGACTCGTTTGAAACAATTTGAGTAAAAATAAGGTTTATTCATTAAGTTATTTGATCACATATGGGTTGATGAAATGCATTGTGATACATAGAAGATAATACTCGTTCTAAGAGGACTCATCGCCATGATTCATATGTTTTATTTCAGTATGAAGTTTATGTGGGTTTGGGTTAATATTTCATTTGATGGAATATTTGGATCAATTGGGAGAATGTTGTAATATATTTATTATTCTAAATATGATCATACCAATTAATTCCCATTTATTGCCGAATTTATCACCCACATCTATTATGTGATATTTGCCCGTTAATATGTTATCATAACGGTCTTGATGGAAGATGTCGGTAACATAAGAAACGGAATAAAACATCATATCGTCTAGTTTAAACCCTATCACTACAAAAAACACACCATTAGATTTGAGGGTATTGGCTAGTAGAATAAGACGTATAGATATAGTGTTTCCCATATTGCAGATCGATCATGCTATGTGGATCCATCCAAGGTTTTGAGGTTTTCCACTTTTGCAAATTTCATCAATGGCTAGAGGTATGTTGATCATTACATTTCCGCAAATCGATTCCAAATTTTGTACAAATTTATCCGTGATTAATAAATCGGGATCATCAGGTTTTGGTTTATATTTAATTTAACAAGATATAGTAGGAAGAAATGATAAATGAAGTGAGATATAGCATAATGGTATGTATGTACTATAGGCGGATCCAACACTAGAAAGCCATCAACTAAGCAACTCTAGATAATGTTGTTTGGATGTGGTAAACATCGACGATTTTAGACCAACTACCTTTAAATTGTCAAATATAAACCTCGATATTACAAGGAAAAGAAATTTGTTTCACATGTTTATATTATGTGAGATACTGATATGATATCACTCTTAATAAAATTTTTGTTTAGTGCATCTTGCATGAAGAATGATGCACCTATTTGACAATGTTAAATGCACACAACTTACAAACGAGAGAATATAACGGGTTTGATTGATAGTTTATGTATCTTTGGATGATATTTGATATAAGTATCAAATGATACGCCATCTCATATAAGGTATGAGGAGCATATTCATATTATTGTTGTTACACTAGAACCCAAGCATAGGCAGGACATGCAATTTTAGTCTCTTGGTCCACATCTTTGTTTTGTTTTGTTTTTTTTGTTTATTCGTTTTACTCTAACTCTCAACTTACTTTCATACTTTTACTCTATCTCTTTGCAAAGTGTGGGTGTCAAACCCCATAAACTAAATGTCCCAACCACCAATCCCTCTAAGAAGGTGGGAAATCAAACTCTCCACCTCCCCTTCTTATGTAGAAAGAGTGGTTGTTGGGCCAACCCCATAGTTCACTTGTTTTATTCTTTTCTAGCAAATATTTCATGTTAGAATACTTGTTCTTCCTTGGCCAATAATGGAAAGAATGTTGATTCTTCCGTTGCTTTAAAATGACATAGAAAAAATAATAACTATCAATAGATCGTGAAGACCAAGAATTTATTAATAGTCATGGACCTGCATAATTTATGATGGAGATGATATTTGTCCATGTATTGGCTATAGACTATGCGGAAACTTCTGGCCTAACGTTTTTCTTAAACAGGCATAAAAAAATTATTAGTTACATTAATTGCCCCAAAAGTACATTATTTTACATGTGCAATAATGAATAAAAATGAATATTGCTGTTCTTGGAATCAATACACTATACAGAAAAATAACCCTAGAGATGAATTATAACTTGGATTTAGTTGACAATGAGCGAAATATTCAAAGACCTGCAGTAAAAGGAATGCCAGTTGCCGGTAACCATGACTGGCCGGCGATGAGGCGGCTCATGGTGAACTGAGACGCAACGTTCGCGCTCGTTATGACATGATAACCCGGCCATTTTACCCTATATCTCGTGGAAGATGCAGGTCCAAAGTTCTGGTACTCTCCGTAATACAGTGTGCCATGTGCAAAATTAGAACCATCCCAAGAGGACCAGCCCAATGGGCTCACCAAAGACCCCAAGTAGGTTTTCAGGAATACGGTCCGGGAGTATTGCTGCCACGGTCGACCCAAGTACGTCTTGAACGCACGAACCACCGGAAGAAGGTCCTTTGCGGCCAAAACCCGTGAGTTCTGGATCACAATTCCCGTGTTCTGGAACGGGTCATTTCGGCCCTGAGCCGTGATGATGTTTGCTTGGCCCTTCAATGGCCTTCGAGCGTAGATCATGCAGTTCTGAAACACGACTGCCGCGTTCCCGAATATGAAGTCTACGGTGCCATAGATGTAGCACTGGCGATAGAACTGTCGTTGAGAGTGGACGAAGAGCGTGTCTTGGTATCCTTGGATGGCGCAGCGGTAGAAAACGGAAAGATCCGAGGCAGATCGGAGCGCCACGGCCTGTCCCCTTAGCGGGCCTGCGGCGTTGCTAAATGTGATGTCGCGAGCAATGAAGCGAAGGCCATCTATTCCTGAAAGAGAGACACGTTCGAAGACATTGACGCATAATTCAATCGTCTTTCTCATCTTTATAAACATTAATCTATGAAACCAGAGATGATTGTGAGGACTATTTGACAAGATTCTAATCCAAGGAACATGTACTTTGCGTAGGTCAGAGGGGACGAGCTGTACGTGACTACTGTCGCGAAATGCACGTCAAATCCTACTCGATGGATGTCCATATATCGCAGGGGATCACTTAATTTTCAAGTTTCTTTGGTCAAAAAGCAACGAAGTTCATGAGTTTAACTTTCGTCATTATTGACAACACCGATTCAAAACCATAAAATTACCACAAACAAAAATGTCATGTTCATGCATAAGAATTTAGTGAACTCTGATAATTTTTTTTTCTTATTAATATGAACCACTTACCATGAGAGGATTAACCTTAGCTACACAAACTGCATTACGGGATTCCTATGACTGAAATATTTTATGTATATTATATATAAGAATTTATATCATATATAATATCAATAAAAAATTGAATACAACAAGAAGATAATTATTAGTATAATGATTTAGAATTTTGGCCCAAAAAGTAGAAAGTGGTAAAAGAAAATTGACTCGTGTATTTAATATGTATTACAGGAAACCCTTTTTCCCCCAAAGTACCTTAGCACCAATTCAAGCAATTAATTTCACCAGAACTTGCATCAACTGGATAGTTTCATTTGTAAATCATCGATCACACCTTATATTAAAGTGAATAAGACATTAAAGATGGATGCATACGTACCAGCAGTCGCAGAGCTATAGGTTGTGAAACCCTGTCCGACGCTCCTACTACTCGTGATGATGGTATTTCTCATACTATCGCCCACCAGCATAATATTGTTGTTGTTAATCCCAACCTCTATGTTCTCTCTATAAACCCCTTTCTTCACGTAAATTATGAACCTCGAGTTCATCGAGCTCCGCTTTGCTGCTGCGGCGATTGCCTCTTGGACTGTCTGAAAGTTGCCTGAGCCATCCTTAGCCACCACAAGGTTCGCCCTTTTGACCAGCGATGTCGACTGAAGCAGCTTCCTCTCGTGGTTGGTGAACCAGCTCGGGAACTCCTCGTACTCGGTCTTGGGCTGGTCCGATCCGAGCAATCCCTCGTTGATGGCCAAGCTATTGCTAAGGAGCTGAGATAGGTTGGCGGACGAGGTGGGCATCATGATGGAGTCTGAGACATTCAGATCCTGCGACCCAAGCCGGCAGGTCTCGATGTTGGTGAGGGCAGTGCTTAGCCAGGTCTGGATGTCGAAGTCGGTGCAGGTCTGGTTCAACCCAAGGAGGCCCTGGAGGGTCCGGTTCAGCTGGAGGAGGGTGTTGTCGTGGAGCTTCAGGCAGTCCAGCCATACGCTACGTTGCCGGTGGTTGACCAAATCGGACCGGAGATGGAGGATTTGCTTGTAAGCGCTGAAGGCATGTTGCGTGGCCACGTCAACGGCTATTTTGCGAAAACCGGATCTTTGCATGGACGTGTTGTAGTGGTTGCCGCGGGCATGACTCATGAAGTACTTACATGGTTGAGGATGTGGGGTTGTATCGCACCACCAGTCTATGTCGCCGGCCGGGGCATTAGTATTGCTATAGTCAGCCGTTTGAGCGCCTGAAGTGGTGAATGGTGTTGAAGCAAATAAGATGAAGATGAGAACAAGGAGATGGATTGCACGGATAAGTGCCATGTCTTGTGTGTACGCTAGGTTTTTTCAGTTGGATTTGATTGGATCGAGAGAGATGTGCTGAAAAGAGGGTCGTTATTTGGTGAAGGAGGTTTCCTTAAGTAGAGTTCGGGGATCAGAGTTTGAGGGGCTGGCTTGTTTGACAAAAAGGAGGATGACGCGGTTAACAAGTTGCGTTTGCAAGACAATCACAGGATATCAATCGCCCGTGATGTCTTCCTTGACTCAGTTACGTTGTGTGCGTGTGAATGGCACATTAACCTGTTGCTTCAGTCATAGCCAACTGTAAGAGAGAGAGAGAGAGAGAGAGAGAGAGAGAGAGAGGTGCATTCAGAGATACTCTAATTATACATAGAATGTCAAAACAAGTATCTTTATTTTCTATAGTCCAACATCAAAAATATGATCAAACCACTTAGGGGAGAGGCATAAGTAATAGTTAATAGCTTTCTCCCTCTTTTTTTTTTAAAAAAAAATTGAAATGAAATAAAATAATAATCATCATGTTTATATAGCGAGTCATGAACATTGATTTGGCATATCATAAATTCCTGAATAAATCATCTATCTGCAAGTTTCTTAATTATAGTATCAGTTCCATTATCTTCATAAATTAGGGAGTGGACAGGAAGATCTTTATTCTATTAGCGTGATATCCCTCTTCAAGTGTGAAATCTCCATACATTTGGTCAAAATTGGAATATATCTTCGCCTAGATATAGCTTGAGCTTGAAGCCGCTGCGTACACGACACATATACCAGCTATTAAATCTTCCTTTTTAGGGGCGAAAAATACAAATATAATATAACAAATAGTGCAAGCGAAATCAGAGTTTCAATGCATTGCCGGCGGCGTCGCCTTTATTTGGCCTCAAGTAACATGTTCCGTACATAAACATTCGTCCGAGCAGGTGAATGTGCCTTGAAATGAAATGATAAATGAGGTTGAGTAGGATTAGTGCCGAAGCCATATATGATGGATTATGCGGGGAACGAAGCAAGCGGCAGTACCTTGAAAGGAAGAGTTCCAATCTCATGTCCGTCGACCCAAAAACAAAAAGTCGGCGACCCATCGGCCCCTGCAATATCGGGTTCCCATGTGACTCGTGCCTTGTATGTTACGCAAACCGATCCCCCGCATCCTTCCATGATGGAGCTCCCCACGTATGTTGCGTACTGCAGGAATGAGCTAACTTTCACCAAATTAGATTCAATTCCTCCTTATTTCGAGAGACATTGGTTTTGCGAGTCATTGACCATATTAAGCAAGATAACAACTTTGTAATTTGACCATATTAAGCAAGATAACAACTTTGTAATTATAAGATGTCATCCTACCAAATTGAGAATAGCATAGATTTGGCCCATTGGGTTGGGGGGGGGTTTGGGGGGGGGTTTGACATGTGCGAGATTGCCATTGGTTTTGCAAGTCATTGCCCATATTAAGCGAGATGACAGCTTTATAATTATAAGATGTCATCCTACCAAATGGAGAGTAGCATACATTTGGCCCTTTCTCTCTTTTTTTTTTTTTTTTTTGTTTGGGGGGGGGGGATGACATGTGTGAGATTGCCAATATTGACACCAAAATTTGACATGTGTGGCATTGATGGAAGGTATCGAAAAGGGGAACGGAAATTGGTACACTAGAAGCAAATTGATATTTGTGGGCAACCTTTTGACATGGATACGAAACCTTAGTTGCATCCAAAACAAATTAAACATGTCCTTATGAGGACACATTTAGAACGTGGTAAACAAATCTTAACACGTGGAATTGAGATTTTAAGGGGTCATAACTATAATGATATGTCTAAAAACGGAACCAACTTATGAAATCTGTGTCCAAAACTTGCAGAGTACGTCAAGAGGTTAGGGAAAAGGTCTTACGGAACATGAAAGTGAGATCACAGAGGCTCATAGTTATATAGAAAACGTTTTAAGCATGAATAAAGATACCCATACTCAACCAAATCGCAAGGATTTAATTAATATCATCTAAGTCTTCATTCCTTTTCTTTTATTTGGCAAACTCTCGCTCTTGAGAGTTTGATTTGAAATTGTGCTATGCGCTTTTAACTCCAAGTCCCATGAGCTTATTCCGCGATCCTTCTAAAGCTGTAAATTGTATGATTAATACTCAAACATACAAGGCCCATGTGTTTTCACGTTTGCCAATCTTGAAATTTGGCCTTCACTAGGCAGGGAGTCGTTCTTGAAGGCGGCGGCATCCAGAATTTTCGGAAGTAACAACAGTAATTTCTCACTTTATTTGAAATTCCAGAAAGGTCCGAAAATTAAAATTACATTTCTCCTGTCGCTAAGACTTTCTCTTTGAAAAAGGAATTTCACGGATCAAATTCTCTAAGGGGCCTACATCCCTAAATTCAATAGCTATTGTTCAGGGGCTTTTTCCACTTGGCCCATGGATCTTGGGCCATTTGTCTTCATGGGTCTCCGGGGACAGAGAACATCTGAGGGGATCAAAACTAGAAAATCGAATGAATAAAGGCGATTCTTACCATTTCCATGTTTTGCATTTTTAAGTTCATTTACCAAACAATTGGTAAGACCAAGCCAAATATCTTAATTTTATACTTATCCATTTGGTCCTATTATAACTAGAAAATCTAATGAATAAATGCGTTTCCTACCATTTCCATTTTTTGCATTTTTAAGTTCAATTACCAAACAATTGATAAGACCAAACCAAATATCTGAATTTTATACTTGTCCATACGGTCCTATCATAACTAGAAAATCTAATGAATAGAGGCATTGTATAAAATGGAAATGGTAAGAAATCATTGCTGGAAGTCCAAAGGCAGTGAAGATAGATGCCTCATATGTAGGCTACACAAGCGCCTGGTGGGTAAACCCACGCGTCATCACTACAATATATAAATCCATCACCATGTTTCGTCATTCACATGGTATTCAACGTTCGGTCTGCTTTATATTTACCCGGGAGAGGTACAGACATGTCGCGGACTACAAGAAGCAGTCATGTCGTCAGGGTTGGATCCACGATAATGTTGATGGTGGCGGCGATGATGGCTTCAGCCTCGGGGCATGATTATGGAGATGCACTGAGCAAAAGTATTCTCTTCTTCGAAGGCCAGAGATCAGGCAAGTTGCCTCCTTCCCAGAGATTGACTTGGAGGAAGGATTCTGGTCTTCACGATGGTTTCGACAAGCACGTACGTTCATCCTCTCCCCCGAGTAAATCAGCGCGCCTCTACTTCGCTTCATGTTCAGGGTTTGTAAGAAACGTGCGTGCTTTGACAAGACTAAATGGGTGGATAACTGCACTTCCTCGATTTTTCATCCTTGAAATCCAAGCATGTGATAATAGGACTACCAGTAGGAATTGACACGAGGGTGTACATAATAACATCAGATTTGTCCAAATGACGCAAGTCGCGGTAGATATTCGGATCAATCTATTGCTAATCATCTATAGCAGGATTCCCTTGTTCTGTGCCCAAAAAATATAGATTTTTTGTCCATGCTGGTAATTGATAAGGATTGATCTAATAATAAAAGTCATTATCTGCCAGCGGGTTGGTCAAGAAATTGAATTAAAGAAAATTGTATTTGTATGTCAACGTGTTTTCTTCAATTTGAATTTCTTTTGTCAGAGAGAAGTAAAGAAAGGTTGAGGAAGATTCTATTAGACAGTCTACTATTTTCTGATAAATCTAGCAAACATGTTTTCCATATATCAGTTGAAGTGTTTGCCTTGAGTTTGTGTCACTATATACATCCGATCTGGCTTGCAGGTTGATTTGGTGGGCGGTTACTACGACGCAGGCGACAACGTCAAGTTCAACTTCCCCATGGCATTTTCCACCACAATGCTCGCCTGGAGCGTAATTGAGTTCGGGAGGGGAATGGGCCCAGATCTCCGAAAAGCGATCGACGCGGTCCGCTGGGCCACTGACTACTTCCTCAAGGCCACGAGCGTGCCCGGGCTTGTGTATGCACAAGTCGGCGAACCTTACGGTGACCACGCGTGCTGGGAGAGGCCCGAGGACATGGACACCGCTCGAACCGCTTATGCTGTGAGTGCACAGTCACCTGGCTCGGAAGTTTCGGCCGAGATCGCTGCTGCTTTGGCCGCTGCTTCCTTGGTGTTTAAGAGGGTTAATCGTGGCTATTCGGACCTGCTCCTGAGTCGGGCTAAAACGGTAGTCACCGAGCATCAACATCCTTTATTTAGGAAAAAAAAAAACAGAGAGTTGCAGAAGCATGCATATTAGTCTTGGAAAACGATTTTATGAGGACAGGTGATATATGTTTCAGGTGTTTGAGTTTGCGGATAAGTATAGAGGATCGTACAATTACAGTCTTGGATCAGTGGTGTGCCCACTCTACTGTGATTTCGGCGGTTATGAGGTACACATCAGTTTGTAGAATACTCGTATTTTTCTGCATAATTTATGTTTGTGCAGTGTCACGGTAAACTTTTCCATTATCCCTGAAATCTTCAAGTATATAACTTATCAAAGAGTTTAAATTTCGAAAGGCTCGCTTTGAAATTACAGGACGAGTTGATTTGGGCAGCAGCATGGTTATTCAGAGCGACCGCAGCACCTAATTACTGGAATTATGTTATGGAAAACATACCTACTGAAGGCGGTAACTTTGCTGAGTTTGGGTGGGACACGAAGGATGCCGGTATCAATGTCCTCGCTTCCAAGGTCATTGGTTTAAATCTTCACGTCGTCATGGCTATTAAACATCACTCAAGGAAAAGCTCCATGTATTTCATTCTTATGAATTACTTTTGCTTCCCACTGTTTGTGCAGCAGATTGGCATGAAAGACGGCAAATATACTGATATCTTCATGCTCAATGCCGACAAGTTTGTGTGCTCAATTTTGCCTGAATCACCGACCAAATATGTTAGCTACTCCCCTGGTATTTTTCGCACTCCAGTTTCACGTTTCTTCTCTATTATCTGCTAATCCTGTCGATAAAAGGCGACTTGTGACTTTGTGACTTCGCATTTAGTAACTTTCACTGCTGAATTCTTGATCCAACGGTCAAACTTGGGTATACGTACACATTTTCATTTCATCCTCGAGGGAGCAACTGTTGCTTACTCTGTCAACTCATTCAGGGGGCTCCTAGTCAAACCAGGAGGGAGCAACTTGCAGCACGCCACGGCTCTGTCCTTTCTTCTCATCGTCTATGCCAACTCCCTGAACCGCGCCAACCGGGTCGTTCAATGCGGCAGTGTACAGGCCACTCCAGACAGGCTCATTCAAGTAGCTAGAGCCCAGGTACATCTCACGCTGATTAATTTCCATACTGTATTCTTTCCTCCGCATCATGGGAAAATAAGAAAGCTGAGCAGGTTGCAGTTGAACATTAAGTAAAATCGTCGAAGTAATCAGAAAGAGATAGGTGTTTTAGGAGGATCCATTAGACTAATCTATGGTCGTTCCATTTTGCAGGCGGACTATATATTAGGAAGCAACCCGATGAAAATGTCGTACATGGTGGGATACGGCGGGAAATTCCCTCAAAGGATCCATCACAGAGGCTCTTCCTTGCCGTCCCTAGATCAACACCCGCTGCATATCGGTTGCAAGGACGGGACGCCGTACTTCAAGAGCAGCGGCCCGAATCCGAACCAGCTGACTGGGGCCGTCGTTGGGGGGCCCGACATCCAGGATCAGTACAACGACTCTAGAGTCGAATTTGTGCACTCGGAGCCGACCACGTATATCAATGCTCCTCTTGTTGGTGTCCTGGCTTTCTTGAAAGGGCGTCCAAATCCATAGACATTTTTTCGAAGCAATGCACGATGAGAAGTAATTAATCATTTCATAAAATCATGAATATATGAATAAAACATAACCCAAGATCTGAACCTCTTCTTATAAATGAAAGATCTTGATACGCTTCGTTGACCGCTAAAAAACTTATTCAAAATCATTTTTGTAGGATAAATTAGTGGGATAATCCGTATCCAAATTTTGATAACTTAGGGCGTGCATAGTTGTATTCTTTAGAAATTTTCATGCATTTGATCTGTGGTTGATCATCTCAAGCCACAATATACATCTTTGAAACATTGACGACTTTCGGTTGTCGGGGTAATCTCAAGGTTTCAAATACGAACACAGGGTATCAAATCAATTGAAAAGTCGGTCCAGTGCCGATCAATAAGAATTGTGCGATCTAGTGGAATCATCCACACCTAATCACATGCTTCTGTCGAGTCGACCTATCTCCGATCTCTAATCGATTTTTAATTGTGCCGTAATGACCCTTGCAAATTAGCTCAGTCGAAAGGTCGCTTCCTGGTCAAATTCTCAAGTCTAATGCATTAGAAACTCTTAATAGCTTCACCCGATAGATTAGTTTTCACATGAGTGGCTGACTCAAGGAAAAGAACTATATGCGTGTCAACGAAATGCCCATCTCAATTTATTGAAAATAGAATTGGAAAATCGGGATGTCATAAAGACGAGATTATAGCATCGTGCAAGTATGGGCACAAAACTTTTGAAAATAAGGGGAACATGGCTATAATTGCAAGAAAGCTGCTCGGAGGCAATTATGGCACAAACCTTATATATACCATTGTTTTTTTTTTTTTTTTTTTTTGGGTAAAAGGTAAGAACCTATATATACCATTATTCATATATTAGAATGCCCTTGGCACACAAACAAGCAAATATACTCTCTTTCAGTTATTTTACTTTTATATAATGCACTTTTAGGGTGAGCCCGAGCTCGCCCAGCCACCGACGAGGCTTGGTCTCGCCGAGCCACCACCAGGCGACCATTGGCTGGGTGAGCTCGGCCTCGCCAGGGGCCGGCGAGCCTCGTCGTGGCTGGGCGAGGCCGCCGGCCCTCGTCAATCGGTCACCAACCATGGCCGAGGTTGGTCAAAAGAAGAAAAAAAAAAAAAAAAAAAAAAAAAAAAAATAAAAAATAAAAAAAAAATATTAAAAAATTAAAAGAAACAAAAAAAGAACATAAATTTACCAATCATGTTTTGGTTCTTTTATTTATTTATTTCTAGAACAATTTTTTACCATAAAAATGTGTTTGGTAAACTTGTTCCCGGAGAAGAAATAATTTTTTTTTCCATTTCGTTCTCTCGGAACAATTTTTGAACAGAAATACAAACAAACGCACCTTCCGACAGCGGCCTCTGTCTCGACAGCCGCTGCTCCTTCACCAGGTAAACTTGGTCACTGCTCCTCCTTCACTGATTGTCTTCACTTCGGCGAGAGCTCGAGTGTTAGGGCTCGCTCAAGCGAGCAGAGCAGCGAGCATCGCTGCTGCTCAGGCTCGGCTCGAGCGAGTAGAGCAGCGAGCGTCGCTGCTGCTCAGGCTCGAGCGAGCAGAGCAGCGAGATCATTCATACTCACGGTGCGTTTGATTGTCCTTACAATAGGGTAGAAACTTTTCTTGATGAACTAGTTTACGTGATGAGTTCAGGCACTGTCGAACACTATCGACAAGTTCGAAGATTGATCACGCACCGATGATGTTTGCTATTTGCCAATACTTTCTGTAATGACACTTCCAGTATGTTTTGTTATAATGTTGTGTTATTTGCTAATTACAATTGTTGTGACACTTTCTAACATAAGTTCTTTAAAAATTATCAGTGGAAACCAATCATACCACAAAACTCGAACTCCATGGAAGAGTCGGTATGGTCAGCCATGCGATTCTGGACACTCAGCACAATCCGGGTGCGGTACCATCCAACAGTGAGGATCGGTATCAAATGTTTCAGTAAGAACTTCAATCGATCTTTTCCTTTAAAAAATTAGATGACATTCCTTTTTTTAGGAAATTGGGGTTCTAAATATGTATCGTGCAGCAATATAGTCCTGTCTTTCTTGCTTCCATTTCAGTTTTTGCAAGAAAAGCATACAGAATGTGAAGGATTTTCTGCAGTAATACTGTGAGGGAAGGAGGCTGGCTGGCTACATCATGTACCAGGACCCGCTCGCCATGTTCTATGAAGCTGTGTGCGTCGGAATAGATTTCAATGGCAATGTAAATGCCGATTATTTTCAACTACCTCTGCCTCCGACTGTTTCAGGCGATGCATAGCCATTCTCACTTCTCCATGTCACAACATTATAAGCCTCACATAGAGAATCAGATTCAAGAGCCCGTCGATCTTTTGAAAAGCTGGAAGCGGTAGAATGCTTTTTGTTTATTGTTTTGTATTTTCGTTGCTTGAAGCAAAGAATCCCAGGCAAACGGACAACAAGCCAAAACCTAAGAAACGACAGGTGAAGTCTCTTAAAGTTGGGCTTGCGGCACAGGTTACTGCTTTTCTAGAATTATTAACTGTGTATGTGTGTCCTGTACAGCCTTTTATGCTACGATAAACAATCATATTTTCTTATCTCTTAAGACTGTTATAAATGGAAGCGATATCCGGAGTTCTGTTTTTCACCAAATTATCATCGCAAACAGTTTCTGTGTGGATTCTGTTGAAATATAGATTACTCCGTCAGTCTTTATCCTCTAGGACTTGGCCTTTAGAATAATGATCTGGTTCAACGGACGTCAATTGTATTGCACTCATTTTTTTCTTCCATTATTCTGAAACGGCTGTATTTATGTGCTGAGATTAGTGCAGAGGGAGAGAGCAGTGACAGTTATAGCATTGTCAATGTTCCCCTTTTCAACTATTCTTTTTGATTGGTGGACACTCTTCTCTAATGTCCCAACTGTGATTGACAGTGCCAAGGAGGTGAATGGTTCCATTACTCGTGCGTTGGGCTGACACCAGAGACAAGATTCAAGGGGAAGTGGTATTGTCCAACCTGCAGGCAACTTCCACAGTGACAAAAATGGCATGCATACACTTACAGTACATGTGATGGTGGAGGCATGGAGGGATGATCGTTTGTTTTGCCTTGATTAGATTATGCATCCGTCTCTTTCTTCCCAAAATAAAGAGAAGAAAGAACCCTTGAGCGGAAGAACAGTCGAATTTTGTAAAATGCTTGGAGCTACTCCTCCTCCTTCCGTGGATGTGAATTTAGCAAGGACAGTTTATAGTTGGCAGTGTAATGGAATGGAAGAAACACCAATGAGTCCTGGAAGAACTTTGGCTGTCTTCTTATCCACCGTTACTTCATTCATGTTTTTTTATCAAATTGGACTTTGCGTTCGATCATCATGTGTCTTCTGTTTTCTTCGGCTCAAGAATGATGGTCTTGTGTATTCGATTAATATTTATGATTGGCAAAAGTGGTAAAGCTCCATCATTAGCTCAGCAATATCGATCGGTTTCCAATGCAGGAATGCCCAGTCAATTAACAAAACGAAATCCACTTGGGTGTATCTTTCCAACGTTTACCCATTATCCTCATAAATGCTTAACCTCACACTTTATTGATTAAAGGGCTATACACTCATCTTATGTTGTGTTATCGACTCATCTTATGTTGTGTGTTATCGAATCAAGATTAACAACAATTCGTGACACCTCTCAAAATCTAGAGAAACTTGCACAATTTTTTTGTTACGCAACACATCTAAAGTTGAATTATGACTCATACAAATCTAATGAAGTAGATATCAATAATTACTTTAAAGTTAGATCAAACTCATTCAGTAATCTAGACAATCATCTAGACCTTTCTTTCCAAAACGACAGTAATCTAATGAGCATTTCATGAGAATGACAATTCAATATCAAGTTTAAACTTTATTTAAAAAAAATATATATATTTTTAAAAATTTAAAAACAGAAAACCTAATTGGAATTGGATCCTCTCAACTATATCGAATTTATTCATAGGTTGGCTAAAGAAAAAAGTTTCTGTACATTTTTTGTCCTTGAGTTTGTGAACTTATCTTCTCAATGATCCCACGGTATACGATTTAATTATTTATTTTTAACAAAGACTGTTTTTTCTTGACCCAAATGATCACCTACATTGAAAAAATTTACCTCATTAGGCTCTTTTTTTTTTTATAAAAATATATTCCAAAAAAATATATTCCAAAATTTTTTATTTGCGGGGGTGAAAAGCCAAGCTATCAAAGAAATATTTTGGGTCGATAGAAAATGGTCATCTAAATAGAAAAAGAGAAATGATTGCATGATAATCTTTAATGTATTGTGAGAATAACAGTCTATTATGGACCACAAAAATCAAATCACAAATAATTATAAATTGTTGTGAGGCCTATTTCTTAAAGAATTTTTTGCTTACAATAAGCTTTTATTCTCACAATACCTCAAGCACTGTTATGCTAGCAAAGTCCTAGAAAAAATGACTTTCTCTTGCTAAAAAACAGATCTTATTTTCCCCAATCTCTTTCGTGCAACGTTGGCTCTTTCGTCCTTGTCCTGCTCTCCATCTTCCTGAGACAAAAGAATAAAAATTAGCGTCCATGATATCCTCCCATTCCGGCTACGACTCCTCGCCGACGCCGACTTCGCGACGTGCGCGATCTTCGGGTGCTCACGAAGTATTGCCTATCCCATTGCTTGTCCTCCCTGTGTTGCTCGAGATTTGCCATGAGCATATCGAATGGGGTCGGTTCGTGGTGGCGTTGAGTTGGTGTTTTTAAGATGAAGTTGGACCAAAGCTTTGAAGTGCCGGAATTGATCCTGAGACGAAATATCTTTCAACAAAGTTCGTTCATCGATTTTTATTTGAAAAGATAGGCTTTGTGGTGACTCTATAGAGGATATATCATAGGTGGACAAGAAAATTGAAAACTTTACTCCAAATGGAACCGTGTACAAATACAAAATGTGCCAAAATTTAATTGACGACAAAACTTGGAATATACAGTAACTTTAGTAGGATCATATGTGAATAAATTATGGCGAAATTTAATCAACAAAAAAAACTTGAGAATACAAAGATGCTACACCATAATTTAATTGATGGCGTATAACACCTAGGATAAAGATTCACGCCAAAACTTAATCAATAACGTGGATCTGAAAACTATAGCTAAGAAACACGTAAGAATTTAATCGATGACGCAAGTTTGAAAACTAAGGGTGTGCATGATATTTCTAGCCAGAACTATTTTTCTGTTTTCAAGAGTAGGTTTGCAACAAAAATTCATCCAGTAATGCAATATGTTCTAGAAATTGGCTTGGAATAAAAATGAGAAGTACAAGCTTTCTATTTTTCTATTTCTAGAATAGAAATAAGAAATAAAAATTCTTTCTATTACTTGTCTCGCTACTAGCCGACTGGCCACTTGCCTTTGCCCGCTGTCCACCATCGCCGATTGGTTGTTGTCATTGTCCTTTGCCACCATTTGAGAGGAAGAAATTTTGTATCGTTATCAAACGTATTTCTATTCCGAAAATAGAAATTTTGTGTCATTATCAAATACATATTTTTGCTTAGAAACTTGTTCAGAGAATAAAAATATAAAAATCTATTTCAGGATTAAAAATTGATTTTTGGAACATAATGGTTACCATTTATGCCCTGAAAGTGCATTATATAAAAGTAAAGATAACTGAAAGAGAGTAAATTTGTTTGTTTGTGTGCCAAGGGCTTTCTAACATATGAATAATGGTATATATAGGTTCTTACCTTTTACCCAAAAAAAAAAAAAAAAAAAAAACAATGGTATGTATAAGGTTTGTGCTATAATTGCCTCTGAGCAGCTTTCTTGCAATTATAACCATGTTTCCCTTATTTTCAAAAGTTTTGTGCCCATACTCGCATGATGCTATAATCTTGTTTTTGTGACATCCTGATTTTTCAATTATATTTTCAATAAATTGACCTCTATGATGGTGGAGACAATGGTCTTCAACAATCAGGCTAAGCTCATTTTGCACCTTTTTTTGGGGATAGGTAAAAGAAAAGATTACTATAGGCCACCAAGGGGGTGCAAACCTATATACAAAAAGAGTTAAGTTAAAAGACAGATCATCTACAGTGTCTATTAAAGCATTAATATCCAATATAACCTTCAACTGTAGCAAAAGCGTAATACTTTAACCAACTTTTGATAATTACAGAAATGCGTCTCCTCTATGATGAAAGATTTCTTATTCCACTGTTTCTGAATCAACCAAAAAGCAGTGAGAAGGATTGAAGAAATCCTCCCTTACTTAACATGAGGCAAAGGAAGACCTTGCCAAGCCCACAATGCCCGTGCAATAGATCCTTTTATAACCCAAGATTGCCCAATGCACACACCCAGATCGTTCTTGTCCATGGACAGTGCAGAGATGTCTCACTGTCTCTGCTTCTCTTTTGCCCGAAAAAAAGAAAAAAAGCATCTACTGAGCAGCAGAACCCCTCTTTTCTGCAAATTGTGTAAGGTGAGAGTACATTCCCAAGATGCCTTCAAAATGAAAAATTAAACTCTAGTTGGTACTCTCACTGTCCAAATAGCTTTCCAAGGAAAGCCTCGTTGCTACCAACAATCTTCTTTTCGAGTAACTAAAATACGGCATTACGAAAGAAATCCCATCTCTACGATTCCTTGAAGACAAAGTATCCACTGAAGTGAGAGAAATGTTAGAGCCATACAGCAAATAGAAAAAGCTGATAAAGCTCCAATAGTTCTCCCATTATATTATCTTAGCTTCCGCAAGTTTTTATATGATTTCATTGTGCTGCAATAAATCACTTTTGACTGCGTAAGATGGTGAGTCCGTACTCTTATCCTCTCACTCTTGCTGGTGCTAATGCTGGTCCATCTATGCAGCTTCAGAAACATATGAGCGAGAAAAGTCATCCATATCATAAGTTTAACACAGGTGAGTCTCAAATTTTTCTGTCTCTAATGCATAAGAGGATCGAAGTTCTTTTGTTAAACCCCTCAGTTCTTGATTAGTTAGGTATCAGATTTTAGGCCTTAGGTATTAGAGCTTAATGGGCCAAGCAACTTGAAACCAATTTCTTTTTAATTTAATTTGTAAAAGAACTCCAGTTTCATGTGTGTAGTAATTGCAATCTTATTGCGTCGTCTGTACATTATAAAAAGAAGAAGCAAGTGATTTGTCTTGTTGCAGTTATATTATTTTTCATCATTGTGAAAACATGTTGCTCCTGCATATTGTAGGAAATTGGGATACCTTGGAGGTTCGACCGAAACAAAAGGGACTGGATACCAGAAATGAGCTAATCAAATTTTACCAAGAGAACTATTCATCTAATCTAATGCATCTGGTCGTATATTCAAAAGGTTTGTTTTGAATCTAGTTTCTATATGCTGAAGATTTTTGGAAAAAAGAAATATTGATAACTTGAATAATTCTGTCAAGATTTCATATTAAACTCCCTCGAGATGGGAAAAAAGTTGGTAAATAATTTTCATATTCAGGTAACTTCTTTTTCTGGTGTTGATGGCAGAAAATCTTGATAAAATTCACCGTCTGGTAGAGAAGAAGTTCCAAGAAATTCAAAATACTGATGAAAGCTGTTCTCGTTTTCCTGGACAACCTTGCAGCTCAGAGCATCTACAGGTTTTCATATCCTTGCCAAGATTGTTGTGCTTAGTCCAGGATTCTGCGGTTTTCAATTTCTAATTTAAGGGTGGAAGGGGTAAGACTTATTAAAACAAGCTATTAGGATTTTGATTTCTAAAATATGATATCCAGATTCTTGTGAAAACTGTCCCAATCAAGCAAGGTCACAAATTGAGAGTTATCTGGCCAGTAACTCCGGAGATTCGTCCCTATAAGGAAGGGCCTTGCAGGTATCTTGGTCATCTTATTGGCCATAAAGGAGAAGGGTCTCTGTTTTACGTCTTGAAGATATTGGGTGAGTCTGCACATCTTTCACATGATTTCGCCCATCAACTTTCCGATGCATGCATTTATAATTTTGATGCAAAATTATGTGAAGAGGGTACATACAATTTTTTTTTCACTGATGGTTGCACAAATATATCAATTAATTTTTTGAAATTTTTTTTTATGAGTCAGTAAATCTCTGGCTTCCTTGGCAATGTTAAAGGTAAAATTTGCATGTTTAAATTTCTTGTGATATGTAAAAGTACTGCTCTTACTTGCTTTTAATTTCTTGGATATATGCATTTGTATATTCAAGTAATATTTTATGAGTGCCCTTAGGGTCACGCAATAACATAAGCCTTTTGCAATTACTTTAGTGTGATGTCCTTCTTTAGGAACTAGAAATAGAATCCACTAAGGAGACTCTGTTGGTTATATCGTTTGGTTGATCTGTGGGTGCTTTTGAGAGTTTTACTTCCACAAAAGTTGCCTTTCCCTTTTATCCGCACCTCCGTTGTTCACCTGTTGATATGAAGGAAATGTATACTGGGATGTTAGCATAACCATGTTTTTTCTCTATTCAAAATTTTAAATATGCAATAGACGTAGATTTGGATCCTTTTTGTCTGAACCCGATGCAGTCAGTCAGCCTTTCTCTTGCTGAAAGATAATATAATTTTTGTCATTTAAACTTAAATGGTAAACCCTAGCTTGTGGGATTTCAAAGCTTCAGGGCACGTGAAGTTCCCTGTAACTGCCCCTCTCTCTCGAAGATTATTATTATTATTATTTTATTTGCGACTATGCAGTGTTTGCCAACCCACCTAAAAAGATAGGAAAGTGATAGTTGTAGCATTAAGTATAGCAAATTGTCTGGTCTTCATATGGAGAGGTTCTACTGTTTCTCTGGAAGGTTTAGAATTTTTTTCTTCCTCATGAAATTGAAAGGACAGCTGCATGTGCAGTAATTTCTGCTTTTTAACAACAGAAAAATCTATTGGCCAAAAGAAAAACGACGGGAAAATCCCCTGCAGAGGTGGAACATCATTCTCCTTTGTATTTGGCCTGAAATAACACAACAAAGCTTGTCCATAGCACTGCCCTGACACCACAGTAATGTAGTCCAGCCGCAATTAGAGATCTTGTGCATCCTTACATCTTGCCGAAAGGCAATGGTTTATTGAGATCTTGGTGGGGCTGCCTGTGACAGGCTTAAACCGAAAATTTTGTAGCAGGGTGTGACCCTTCTGGTAACGCTTAGAGGAGATCGCTAGCACTAGTCACCTCCCCACCCTTTTTACTTAAATAAAAGGGCAATGGTTTACTAAGATCTTACCTCTCTGACATTATTCACCCTAAATCATGTTCTTGAGGCCGTTCTCTTGAATGTCGTCTTCCCATAAACAATGGAATTGCCGAGCAAGCGAACTAGCTGTAACCTGTTAGCTTTTTCTTTAGCAACGCTGGTTTTGGGTTCACTTTGGTAACACTACAGGCTATACTTTTATAAGCTCTTCATGGCTCCTAAAGTCAATGTTGGATGACATAGGGCCTCTGTTCTTGCTTAGTATGGTTGAAGCAACCTAAATGTCAGCTTTTGAACATTACCCACTTTTGTGGCGGAAAAGTTGTAGTTTTTCCGGGGAGGTTGAACCTTGAGGATGTCTTTCTTTTTCTCCTTTTCCTTTAAGTTTTGGAGGACTCTGAGGTAGAATAACTTCTTACTATATTTCCTGCGAATTGCTCCTTTGTGCATCTTTTATCTACACAAGTGGAAAAATTATATAATATGCTTTGTCCACTCTTGCCAATTTGTGGCTTTGATGCTGCAGGATGGGCTACGGGTTTGTCTGCACGTGAAGGGGAGTGGAGTTGAAAATTTTCATTTTTTAAAGTGTCAATCGATCTTACTGATGCTGGTCATGGTTAGTGTCTTCATATTCCTCAGAAACACCTCCACCCCCCACCCCCCCCCCGACCTTCTTCCCTCCCTCCCTTGCACACCTGCGCTTGCATGTGCTTTCGATGGATTTGTTCTTTTAGGCATGTGCAGCTGTGCTATCAATTTGTGTGAGTCTCCCCCTGCTTGCATCCAGGCTTTCGCCACCCCTTTCTCATTTGTCACATTCTCAAGTATTCATTTGTGTGATCACATAGATGATAAGCTTTTCCTTTATCCACTTCGTTGTTAGTAGTTTTTTTTATTAGCATTCATCTTTATTATTAGCAATCAGAATATGTTTTTTTCCATTCATGTTTGTCAACTTTCCTAATATTTAAGTTGGAGGAATTAGTGATTGCGTTGCATTTTGCATACTCGTTAAGTGTCCTAGTGACAATTGGAGGCAAAACCTGTGGTGAAAATGATTTTCTGCTTGGGCGAGAAAGAGCTTTAGTTTCGAACTTAATATTTCCTTTTCGGACTTATCTTCTTTTTCACTTTGATTTGGCTTCTCCATTTAGTTCTTGACTGAAACATGGCTATTTCCCAAACTTGATGATACCATGGTTTCATGGTGAAAAATTTGAACTTGATATACTTTTAGAGAGTCTACGCCTTAAAATCATGTAATTGTCATTTACCTGTGTCTATTGCACTTTAGAACATGTTTGGCAATTGGTAATTTGAAATTGTTATATGATCGAGTTGTTTTTCCGCTACTAGATTCTAAAGTTGTCTCATGAGGTCCTCTTATTCCGTACACTATACTCTACTTATAGGAGCTTTGATTTTTTCTTCTTGCCGCCGTCTAGAAGTACTCTTCTGTCCATTCATCTATGGATTAGTTGGTTTCCGAGGTTAATGAAATTTCGTTGACTTGTTTACAGAACATGTGCAAGATATCGTTGGATTGTTGTTCAAATATATTATTCTCTTACAGCAGGCCGGTGTTTGCAAGTGGATATTTGATGAGGTATTAAAATGAAATATGTGGAAAAGGTTGCCTATTTTATTGTTCTTCACTTGGGAAAAGCAAAGATTGACTTCCGATGGCATGCATATGAGCAATTTCTTCTACTGCTATCGGCGATTGTGTTCATACTCAGTTTCTCAACTGGCATCTCGTTCTCTTATCTGCATATAGAAAAATATTGAAAACCATAAGTGCATCACCTATTTGTTATTGGTTATTCTTCTTGTTATAAATGTAGAGTACGTTGAACATCTCAGGTAGTTTTGGCGATTGCACACAAACAGATTTAGACAGATACTGGCACAATATGGTTCTGTATTCTTTCTAAGTCATTTTAAATATATCATTATGCTGAGAAATAGGCATGAGCTAATTGGTCCATTTGCTTATACTTCATTGAGATATGCTACATGAAAGTCAGGCAGGTAAATCCACTACATGCTATCTTTTTTAAATCGATACCTGTATCTATGCATTAATGAAAGTGGTTATCACTAGCAGATGTTTGGGCTGCATGGCATCGTTCGTGTGCAAGATAACCGATTAATTTCTTTTTCATTGACATGCTTTAGCGTCATTTTTTTGATTGGGTTGCACATAATAATTTCTATGAATGCCACACTAATTTAATGCATCTTGGTTCATGATGTTTTCGAAGTTCCCTTGATTTTCAAGCTGCATTTCGTTAGATAGTTGTTCACTCTAGATTTTGTTTTTGTAAATATATACTTTCCTCAAAACTTATCCATTCTTGGATGTGTTGATGAAGCTCTCAGCCTTGTGCGAGACTAAGTTTCATTATCAAGACAAAATCCCTCCCATTCATTACGTAGTCCGTGTCGCATCCCATATGGAGGTAAGTCAAGCATTTCCTCAGATCTCCCTTTTGCCTTCTTCTTCTTTTTTTCTTTTTTCTTTTTAAATATGTGGGTGGTGCTTAAGTGTTATTAAGGGCTGCGTAGAATTCTTTTGAAGTGGAAATTAACTTTACATTAATTTATTGATATCACTGAAGTAAATCTGTAACTAGGAGCTTGTTTGGTTTTGATTAAAAAAGCAAAAGTGGATTTCCTTTCCAAATGCGAAAATGGAAAAGATACTTAAGTTTTATGAATTTACGTGTCAATATTTGTATGTTTTGAAAGGTTTTAAGTGTTCCACATTGAACAATGGCTTATATGGGTGCATCAATGAGAAGATCTTTAAAATGCTTTGAAAATAGTACCTTACATGGATTTCCACGGGGGCAGCTTCTGCCACAACTTAAAACATGCACCTGTCCCTGAATGCTGTAGAGTGGTCGCACTCTTGCAAAGTGCTAGTTGTTCAGGTCGAATTGATTCTCAAGAGTTCAAAGGCCATAAACAGCATGACAAGTACCTGCAAAGCTCATCTATCTAGGATCAGCATCTTCAAATGTTTGTCATCAGTTCTTGGGGTTAGATTAAATGAAATTCAGATGAGATGTAAATATTTGGTTCTTTTAAGTACTCCATTTTTCAGTAAGAACTTGCGCTTAGGGAGACTCTTCTCCTTTTGTGTTAAACGCGCACCATGCTCGATTGAATTGAAATCATTGCGATTATGAGTACCATATAATTTAACAATTTTTTACTGGACCTTAGATATATCCACTAGAAGATTGGATCGTGGGATCCTCTTTGCCTTGTGAATTCAATCCTGGCACTATTCAAATGGTGCTGGATAAGCTCTCTCCAGACAATGTCCGGTGAGTCTATTATTACTAAGAGAGTATTAAAATCATGCCTTGGAGGATTATCAAATGACCGATGTTTATAATGATTATTTCATTGTTCCTTTCCCGGTTGCTGCATTGCAAGTGCATTGAAGGTTTATCAAAGACAATTTAGTTCACCAGGCCTCTGTATGGATGTCAAAACTACATAGGAATACCAGAGGGTCAGTTTAACTTGGTTTCTCGACCTGTCCAAACTCTTTGATCCTTTATGGTTTGGAGGATTTAGTTGGTGTGTACCTCAATAAAACGTGACCACAATATTTTTATTCTTCTGCGTTGTGTATTTTGGTATTTATATTATTGTTTTTGTTTTAGGTATACTTATTTATTCAAAACACTAAAAAACAATTGTCGGGTTTTGGGTTCTCATATACTTAATTGGGATGAGTTGGGAAAGTCCTACCAGAAAACATGTTTTAGGGGACTTATCAGGTTCGTGGTCTTTATGGGGTCGACCATTCCAAACCCACCTCACTGCCATTTCAACACTTGCGAGAAGTGGAAAAAAAGCGGTAATAACATACACTTTCACATGCATTCACCTGTCCAGACACACCCCTTCATGCTGGCACCATATTGTCTGTATAGAGGCAATCAGACTAGGAAAAGTCATCTGCAATGATTTTTTATGGCCAATCTGCATGGATTTGACAATAAGGACATTCATGCACAGGTTACACCAAAGTCAAACTTGAGAAAGCTCTTTCAATGTTGAGTTTTTCTATAGCGTCTTTTATGCAAGCAACTGGAGAAAACAGTTGCCAAACTGCCATTTCTTTACAAATGTAATTTAACCAATTCCACTTTCCAGCTTGTTTGATGAACATCAAATCCAGAATGTCCTAATAAAATAATAACTAATCCAAGATAGTCACCATCCCTATTTGCCAGAAATAAGTCATGCTGTTCATAATTATTGCCAACGTATGCAAGAAAAAATTCTCTACAGTGATTGTGTTGTGACTATCCTTTCTTTTGCAAATTTGGAATGCTTTATATGTCTATATAATCCAAAATAGGAATGAATATTTTATCCAACAGAATCTTTTGGGAGTCCAAGAATTTTGAAGGATTAACTGACATGGTGGAACCATGGTATGGAACAGCATATTCTATGAACAGAATCTCCACCTCTACTATACAGGTATCCCATCCTTGTTAGTCTTTTCACTGATTTTTTTCTATGTGGAGAGGTTTCACAGATGAAGTGGCACATTATGCTTTGATAATTTAATACTAATCTTCAATTGACTTTGTTGATAGTTGGCAAAATTGCAGCCCCCAAAATGAACATTCATTCCCTGAAATATTCAAACATTTTCAGGTCTACCAAGCCTGTTCTTTTGGTATTTTGGTGGTATGATTCTGTTAGATACTTGGTGAATCATATATATATGATGTCTGATAGATAATCACCACTATAGTCCCATCAATTGCTTTTGATAGGTGTACTTCTTCAACTAAAATAATGTAGACCCTCTCAGACCAACTGGGGTGATTGTACTTCTTTCAAAATGTAGTGCGCAGATTTACACTAAAAGAGGGGAGACAAATGAGATAACTGGAGATGGAGCATACGATTTTTTCGTTTGGTGGAGAACAGAAAGAATAATCCTTTATATTGTCTGTATTTGATTTGCAGGAATGGATGTCATCTTCTCCTGATGAAAATTTGCATCTACCAGTAACCAATGTATTTATCCCTACCGATTTATCTCTAAAAATTTCAGAAGAAGAGGTGTGGTGTACAGTACATTCTGAACTTATCCTGTTCATTTTTTAGCTTCTATAGTGACTGATCTTTTGAACAGACCACCTTGCCTGTTCTCTTGAGGAAGTCATCGTACTCAACATTGAGGTTTTATTCTCCACTCCCAAGGCATATATTAAAATAGATTCCAGCTGCCCCCATGCTAGCAACTCATCTGAAGCTGTAGTGCTGACTGATTTGTTTACGCGGTTGTTGATGGATGTTGGTAATTTTGTGCGGAAGCGTGTGTGTGTGTGCAAGTGTTATGTAAAAAAATGGAACACAAGGGAAGGGGAGAATGGGAAAAAAAGGCTTTTATTTAGAAAGTGTTTTATTACAGAAAGTGTTTTATTACAAAGGAGTGTGTGTAGTTTTCTCGGCTACAAGGAACAACAAACATCCAACTCCTATTTATAGGCGTGAGCACCGCCTTCCTCCACCGACATCTAGTACAAAAACCAATATAAAATTACAAGTTTCCTTTTTTATCTCCTGCTTGTGCGCGGCTTGTTCCGCATCTTCTGGAGTCTTCTCCATTTTTCTGCATTATTCTATTCTCAGCAGCTTTTGTTGACTTTTCTTTGCTTTGGTCTTTTGCTTTCTTGCTGTCCACGTGGTCTGCTGCCCACATACCAGAAAATTCTTTAGCATTTGAGAGTCTTCTAGGCTTGCTTTTTGCCGGTTTGTTTCCGCCAACTTTTTGTCTTGTGTAGTCTAGTATTTTTTTTTTTTTTTTAAATGGATCACTTTTTTAACAATGGATTACTTAAATGAATTCAGTAAGATTCTAAAGTACACTAGACTATATAGGAATATCTCATGCTATGATTATGTCAGTCTTGATTTCACTGGAGTTATTCCTTTGAAAATGGCATTCAATGTTCAATGTGATTTTGCATGGCTTAAAGTAGTGTTCAGTCCCTCTTCTTCTGCAAACCCGTTTTTCTAATTTGTATATTGCTGTGACCATATATGGTTGGTTTTCTACTTAATTTTCTTTTTTGGATATGTTTCAGCTTATGATGCGCGGGTTGCTGGCCTTTATTACAGTGTGCATCACACCAACACAGGTTTTCAGGTTCTTGTTTTTGAAATAAGCTACTTTTAGTTTAGATAAACATAAAAAGACTAGGAAATGCTTTTATGCTTTTCCCTCACTCATTTTTCTGTCCTTAAAAAAAGATATTTAAATATTTTGAAATGGAAATAGAGTGGGCAAGCAATTCTACACAGTGCCCTAGTCTCTCTTGTGTACGCAGGAGTGGACATTCTATGTGCTAACCATATGTTTCCATACTTAGGTCACTGTGGTTGGTTATAGTCACAAGCTGAGGATATTGCTGGAAAAAGTCATCGAGAAAATTGCAACCTTTGAAGTGAGACCTGAGAGATTTGCTGTGATCAAGGTAAACTTTTGCCCTCCCTCTCTCTCACAGAAATATCTGCACCATTTACTTTCTGATTTTGCAAAGTTACTTGTGATTCTCTCTTTGCCCATTTATGTTACAGGAAGTGGTGACAAAAGATTATCAGAATTTGAAGTTTGAGCAACCACATGGGCAGGCTATGTGCTATTGTTCACTAATACTGCAAGACAACGCTTGGCCCTGGACAGAACAACTTGAAGCTCTTCCTTCAATTAGGGGCGAAGATCTCACCAACTTTTTGCCCCTAATGTTATCGAGGACCTTCCTGGAGTTTTACATAGCTGGTATTTAGTTTATAGCTTCATTTAAAAATTTGTGGTAGATCACTGCCATCCCCTTTTGAGTTTCGAGTTATATCTGCTACCTCTTTTGTAGGGAATATTGAACGTGGCGAAGCAGAGTCTATATTTCAGCATATTGAAAACATTCTTTTCCATGGTCCACAGCCAATACGCCAACCTTTATATCCATCACAGCATCTGACAAATAGAGTGGTTAAACTGGGAACTGGATTGAGTCACTTCTACTGTACAGAAGGCCTAAATCCAAGTGATGAGAATTCTGCTCTGGTGCATTATATTCAGGTAGTTCCACGACTTGATTTGCATGTGCAGGTGCAAAATTGTCAGGATGTAACCTGAAAGCTTGGCATATATGTTATCTTCGAAATGAAGATCATTTTGGCTGTCACTGTCCCTGTCAATCCTCACCTATAGAGACTTTAGATTTAGAATTTAATTATGCTTGTTCTTATGACTTGAAGGGAGTGTAAGGCTGTATTCTTTTCTTCAGAACGATATAAAATAGCATATATTGGACATTATAAGTTCCTCCTGTTACATCCTCTTTTACACTCCGACATTTGGTGAATTCAAAAATTAGGAGGTTGTCTTATTTTCACTGCCATGTGCATATACTCTTGCCTAGTCTGTCCAGTCCAGCGTTTGGTTTTTTTCCATTTACTATTGGTGATTGGAGATTAGCTAGAAGACCAGAAGATGGACTTTCTTTCGTTTTTGGTAAGGATGTCATAGGATCTCTTGTTGTCTGGGGCTCGGCAAAGGATACATCTGAATATATTATTATTTGATAACTAGTATAATCTGAAGGATCCCATTTTTAATACGATATAGAGTTGTTTTTTCAATGTCATTTTAATTCATCTACCTTTTGTAGCAGCTTATATATTCTTACTCCGAAGTTGTTCTTTGATCTTCTGTTGTCTGTGAGTTGATTTACTTCTGTCATGTTATCCCTTTCTTAACATATTCATATTCCTTTGCCAAAATCCAAAAAATGAGAGTATCTAGCTCCCCCTCCCCCTCTTCTTCTGGTGTGACTATGGTAATGTTTTGCTCTTTTAATTTTTCAAACTCTTGTTTCTTTGGAAGGGTTTTGATTTGCTATTTGATCGATTATGTAGGTTCACTGGGATGATATCGTGATGAATCTGAAGCTTCAGCTTTTTGCTCTAATCGCCAAGCAAGCAGCATTCCACCAGCTTAGATCTGTGGAGCAGCTTGGGTACATAACTGTTGGAATTTGTGATCCAATCTAGAAACTTCAAGATAGATTTAAGCTAGAAAATTCAAGAAAAATTCTAGAAGAGTCTACAAGCCGCCAAAGTTGGTGTGTTCTATATGTTACTATAAAATAATAGTAGCTATTTGTAGAGAAGTCTAGAGACTTTCTCCACTGACTTTGGCAACTATATAAAGGAGCAAGTGCTCCATGTTTTGGTGGGAGCTAAGCATAAAAACCACATCATGCTCCCTCACCAACACTTCCTTCAACTATTGTAAAATTATTTTATCCAACTAATGAAACTATTTTTGTCCCATAAACCTTCTCAAAATATCCCATATCCCATGTTCTTTGTCCTTAAATTAAGCAGAGGTACTTAAGGCACTTCTTGGCCTACAAAGTTTCAATGCATAGTTGCCGTTTCTCATATTTTTGTCTCCTTCAACATAGGAACGATTATGGAATTTGTGGACTACAATTCATAATCCAATCCACAGTGAAGGTGACTAGCAACATTTTGTTTGTCTTTTAGGACCAAGGTCATTGCCTCATATTCTAATATGTCCATCTTTTTAGGGGCCTGGTAATATTGATTTGAGAGTTGAGGAATTCCTAAAAATGTTCGAAAGCAGACTATCTCAGATGACAAATGAAGACTTCAAGGTGAGTCAAACAATGCTGGCATTTGGAGGTACATTAATTGAGTGACAACATTCGTTGGTAAAATGACATGGTTGAATAATTGAAAATTGAGATTCACTAGGAATACATATCAAGTTCTAAGATTACCCATTGAATTCTGGTATTAGATCTATTGTCATTCTAGCATTAAGTTCAATTTTACCTCTTACTCTTCATGAATTGTGTGGCTATATGTGCATGCTCATAGTCATAGTAGTGGGGCTCATGTGCATGCACGTTGTTTCATGTACCACACATTGTCGTCATTCTTTCCAAGTAATTACCTGCATAAGAATATGATTTTTTTAAGTCACAACATTTGATTACAATAAAAATTGTGCAACTCATCTAATGAAAGATACATAATCAACGACTTTGATCAATTTGATTTGTGTGGGCGATGCGAGTGTAAGAATTTTTCATTGGAATATCCCACTCAGTAACCGGGAATTTCTCCGAAAGACTTGTTGGCGGACAGCATGCGAGAAGATGAATTTGCTGAGACCAGCTCGAGCCAAAGATTTTATGGGATCCTTTTTTGAGATATTTTGTCCCTTTCAGTTTATAGCCAGACAACTGATGTGGTGCGCGTTGTCAAGAAAGGAAAGAACGACGAAAAGTCCCACCTTCCGTCAAGCCAATCACGCCCGCCCATTTCGAGACGAGCAAGTTCATCTGTTCAGAGACGATGGGCTGAGGTCAAACTGGACAACTCTTGCTTTTCAATCTTTTCTTGGACACAGAGAGCAGGATGGCAGAAACCATGGTGGATCATTGCATAATCAAGGCCAGAAATGACGACGGAGTACAGGAGGGTCGTTCTGGAGAACTCCCTGGAGGCCCTTCTCGTCAGCGATCCCGACACTGATAAGGCAAAAGTCGATGCTTGGAAACAGCTTTCACATTCTTTTTGTTTCTTGATGGAAACATTTGATGAGTACATCTTGGTGCCTTTTTCGATTGTTGTTAGATTAGATAGATCTTCTAATGCTGGGTTGGTTCTTTTGTGCTCAGTGTGCTGCTTCTATGGATGTGGGTGTCGGCCACTACAGCGACCCTCCGGGCATCAAGGGTCTTGCTCATTTCCTCGGTACTTACTGTTTTTCTGTCTCTTTATTGAGGTAAAGAACATTATTGCAGTATTAGGCTGTTCAGCCCAAAATAATAGGACAAGAAGACCGGTTGATTGAGCATGTGTTCAAAGGTTTCGTGCAACGCAGATCGCTCAAACTGCGTAGCTAAATAGAAAAGAGTCAATTATAAGAAATCCGACTTAAGCTGTAGCATCACAACCACCTGGACTAACTAAGATAACTATAATTTTGGAATCGAACTTGTTCAATGTCGGATTATATAACTTCACTTCTATAGGATATTCCCAAACTTTAAGATTATTCAAGTTAGGTTTACGTTCAATCCACAATTCCTCTATAACTCAAAAAGAGTCAATGGAACCGCTTTAATATAAACACGATTTAGAATATAGAGAGTTGTTTTCAAAGTTTCACCCCATAGAAAATCAGGTAAATTGGTCATACAAATCTTACTTCTCACCATGTCCATAAGAGTACGACTAAGTCTTTCAACTACACCATTTTATTCAGCACTTCTGAGCATAGTAAGTTGACCTATTATCCCAGAATTCTCAATTATGATGGAGTTACTGTTTATAGAAAATGTGACTGAAAAAAAAAAATATATATATATATATATATATATATATATATATATTTAGCATCATGTAAGTACTATGTAACTTAACATATGAATACATATCCAGAGGGTTACGTGCAAAATCACAAAATCGCATTTGGGCATAATACATGACATGCAATTATACACTCCCTATATGATAGCGGTTATAAGAATATATTCCGATATTCGTAAATTCATCATATTTGGGTATATGAACCACTAAGATCAGTCACTCCTCTCACACCATCATGTATCCTCCATGAACTAATACATAATCATTTCATTTGGGAGTATGACTACGCATTAGACCAAAAGACAGCCCAATCATTATACGAAACCAAAATTTCTCATATCCAATCAAGTGTGCTACTTTGGCTATCACAACTTAATTGAATTCTTGAAATTCTCTCATATTAGGGATATAAACTTTACTACTCACATACATCATATATATGTGATTTTAACTTTAATGATTTGGGCAACATATCACTGAAATCACATATCATGCTAATTACATTACTTTATTAATTAATAAAAATTAAATTTTATTGTATATTATTAATGAATCACACTTTTATAATATTTATGTGATAACATACATGTAAACCACCACCTATATTTCCAAAATAACAGAATAAATACAACAAAAATACATCAATACATGTATCTAAGGTTTCATTTGTATTTTCATATTCATAAAATCATCAAACATGTAAAATAAATACATCACAAGATAGGAAATATTCATACGAACTTGCAACCACCAACCACGCGCCCATCGGAGCTCCCACACGCCTACACGCGCCGCTTGAGTGCGCAGCACATGGAGCTCATGTGCGAGCAAAGAAACCGGTCAAAAACCAGTCCGGCTAGTAGCGGTCCGATCGGTTCCGACTTGACTATTTGGTCCAACCGCCCAGTCTAACTAGTTGACCGGTCCGGTCAATGGCTGATCAGGTTGGTCAGGTCGAGTTGGCCATGTATCGGGTCGGGCCCAGATTGCTGACGTTAGCACGCGCAAGCCGCATCCCGCGCGGGAGAGTATGAGGGCATGTGGCTACGCATGGGGTGCGTCTTCGATGCCCTGGTGGCATGTGGCCACGTGTGGGGCCTCCCTTGGCGAGGCGCAGCCCACGGATCTGCTCGCCTCAACGAACCCTGGCCGAATATATAATTTAATTTGATTTTTATTGAACGAAAAATCACAAAAATCTCAAAATTATGGCAAAAATTCTATGTATTCGAGTTCCAGGGTTATGGTTGCTCTGATACCACATGTTGAATGCAAATCGCGCAATCCTATGATCTCCATAATCATAACAAGAACACACATAATTAAGTAGGAAGATTAACGCACATGTTTATCATTCTTGAAGCGGAAGCAGAAAACCGACGTTTCACGTGCACGTACTTCTCCTTTATTGCACTTTGTATCACTAGCTCAATGAAATGGCCCCCACCTTTAGCGCTAAGTAAATTGCGCTAAATGCTTCTTAAGGATATTTGTGAGAATTAGGGTTATCAGAGAGACTTGAGCATTATTTATAGTTTCCAACCAGACCCTCTCATTACGGGCCAAGCTCAACTTAACCCACACTAGCTAGTCTCACATTAGACTAATTAAAAAACTTTATATCTTATCTTAGACCAAGCCCTGTAAAATGGTAAATTATAATGTCAATTAATGTTGCCCACATCAGAAAAAAAAATTTACATGAAATTCTCGAGCCAAACTTCAGTAATATAGTATTAAGTTCTTACAAATAATGCTAGAATAGGTAGAAGCGCTGAGATAGCTAATGCAGCAAGAGTTACTGGATTTCTTCAATGAATATGTAAAAGATGACGTGGCTAGAAAGAAGATGCTATCCATTCGTGTTTACGGGAGCTTGCACACATCTGAGAACACGACTAACAAAAACCAACCAGTTCAACCATCCTTTATTCAATCACCAGGGCTTAACTCAATGGCCACCCTTCCAACATGGAAGGGGGAGATGGAGGATTCAAATTCCCACTTTCTCAAGGGTTGGGGTGGAAACGAATTAGTTTCAAATGTGGGATTCAACTCCCACGTCTTGCAAGGAGGCAGGACAGAGTGAGAATTAGCATAAGAGTAGAGTAGAACCAAAAAAAAAAAAAAAAAAAACCATCCTTTCCTCAAATCGAGGATATCCTCAGTTTTCGAAGATCTCAACCTCTTTATGGCTCATTTAAAGGGCCTTGTGGTCAAGTGAAGTTGTAAGGAATCGAATCGTCTTCCAGATGGATTATTCAAATGGCAATATTTTGGAATAGAAGAAACGTTCGGAGTATTCTGGACAGCCGCGGTTGGAATTCCAATGAACGGTAGACGGACATCATTCATTCCGAGGCCTGCATGCTTCCAATTCTTGTTCATCTTCTTCCTGAATAGTGGTCATTGCTTTCAAGGTTTTCGACGGGGCCGAAAGGACCGAGTCGAACGCCAAGATAAAAATTTATATTACTTTGAAGAAGTCACGTTTGATAAGATAACGATTACACGTCGTGTCTACGCTTTTAAGTCCAATCATCGTGTTCACGCACTCATTAAAAGCAATTGAAGATATCAATGTGCTCGTCATTCTTTCGACTATAGATACCCATCGATGTCATCACGGTTGCTTATAGAAAATGCTTTGCTTCTAATAAACAGTAAATCTGTGGGCATTGAAATCAAAAAGAAGAAAAACTATAGGACATTGATTGTCGCCTGCCTGTTCGGACACGTTCATGTGACGTGGAGGTTGTCGATATCGAATGTCGAGATCAAAGTTAAAATAGTTTATCTTATACCCTTGTTGTAATTTGAGTTCTGAGTAGTTAAAAGGACATATAAATCGTAATGGTTTATTTTCCATTCTTATCCTTCGTTTACCGAGCAATATTCTAACCCACGATCCCTTGAACTTGAACTCCTTTCGAATCCTTTCCCCTCATCTCTATTCTTCTCGCCTGAACAAGTAAAATGTTTTATGAACGATGGATAAATCATGTTGCAATGATGCTTGATTTAATGGGTCAATTGAAAGTGTGATGCATATGCATGTGAGTATAGTACACTTCATTGCATGGGTAAAAAATAATTGATTATTGCCACACATTATAAATGTTGTAGGAATTATATTCCTCCAAGTAGTGTCTGATAAGCACATTAGATGCGTTAGATAACCACTGATTGCATATTGCTTAACTGATTAGTTCAAGACAAAAATGACTTAATAGGTTGAGTAAGAATAACTTACTAAAAAGTATAAAGTAAAATTTTATTAAAAGTCACTATCCCATGTTTAGAAAGAAAACAATAGAATTTGTTCTCATAAGTTATCAAGCAACCTTTTTATTTTCATTTTCAATATTTAAATATTTCACCTCTTAATATTCAATACTTACATTTTCTATTTTTATTTATCAATTTGATTAGATAAGCCATAAAGAATGCATTCTAGGCTCCATTTAGTTCATGAAAAATGAATAATTTAGAATTAAAAAAAACGATAATTTATGTCACTTAAAAAATAAAATGAACTGAAAACATTTTCATGTATGTAGATTAAATTAATTAATTAATGAAAAATATTTCATTGTTGATAATAGTTTATTTGTCTAAACATTTTCATGAACAGTAAAAATGATTTTATATTATTTATTTTTCGCCAAATAAACGGAGCGGCCAGCTCCTTTCTATTTAAGGCAATATTTTAAATGTGAAGAAATCCGGTAATTTTCGCGGGCAAGGAGAGCTGGGCCCTGCACGCGTGCCTCACTTCCCGTCGCTGATGCTGACCAGCGACGACGACGAAGACTCTCGCAAGCGACGACCATACTTTTCCATCGAGTCGCTAGTCCATAGCACTTACTACCACTCCGTCGGAGCTCTTTTCTCTTTTTCCCAGCTCGGCTCGAAATCTCTCTTGCGAGCCGAAGGAGGTTTCCGTTCCAGTTTGCGCGACCGGCAGGGAGGGAGAGGATTATTTTCGATCGACGTCTCTCTTTTGTGTGATGGCGGTGGGGACGGAGGAGGTGGAGATAGTGAAGCCGAGGTCGGACAAGAGGGAGTACCGCAGGGTCGTCCTCAAGAACGCTCTCGAGGTCCTAGTCATCAGCGACCCCGACACCGATAAGGTCCGTCCTCTCCCATCGGCCGCGCTTGTTTCCTTTCGATCTGTTTGTGTTGCCGGTTAATCTGTCGCATTTGTCTATCGGCGTGCCGTGAAAGGAAACGATGCTTGACGACGACACTATCGACTTAGTGGATGTGGTTTTTGATGTCCTTTGGGTGGTGCAGTGTGCTGCTTCTATGGATGTCAGCGTCGGCTCCTTCAGCGATCCCGATGGCCTCGAAGGCCTTGCCCATTTTCTCGGTAATTCGTTCTTATTATTGTTGTTGTTGTTGTTGTTGTTGTTGTTGTTGTTGTTGTGCTTTATTGCAAAACCATGCTTCAACATGTGATACCTTGTATTCTCAATTCACGGCATGAAGCAGCCTTCTAAGAAAAGCGGCGGTTGTTTGTGTTTTGAAAGCTCATCTTCTCATGTTGATTTTAAAACGCTAGTTCTTTATGTATAAAATCGTGTTCGCCTGAAAGCAGTATCTTCAGTAACGAATTTTGATCTACACGATCAACTTATTACACCTTTGTCATTGATCCATCAGCTTTAACTATTTCCTGATCATGTATACAAATAAGCTGGCATCGTGGAGTTTCTTTTTTCTTTTTGGGTTCTTAGGGTCCCAAATTTCATCATGCATGTTTTTTTGCCTCAAAAGGTGCTTCTTTTTCTGTCATGCGTCTGTGAGTCCTGCCTTCTTATATCTGGTATGTTGTTGCAGAGCACATGCTGTTTTATGCCAGCGAAAAGTATCCTGAGGAGGATAGTTATTCCAAGTTCATCACAGAGGTAACTGCTTATGATTTTTCAGTGATGCATCTGGCTTATCTTGTTCATCATTGAGAATGTTTCATGTACCTGAGATGCTTGGTAGAAGGTTGAGCTGCCTCCCTGACCCTTCCCACTTTCCCGCTCCTTCTGAATTTTTCTAAAGCAATTAGCATAAGAGACGAGGTGCTTTAGGTTCCTTTTTTGCCTCCTTGAATGCATGTAATTGGAGGGCTAAAAAAGAAACTAAAGTCTTTCTGATATTGGTGCTACAGACCAAACTCTTAAATCAACGAGTCTAATTTGCAATTTAGATCTTAAAAACGTGCAAAGACAAGAAACAATCAAGGCCAGCTGTTCATTTCACTTTCACGACATTATACATGGCAATAGCTTCGCATAAAGATCATGCATTTTCTACTTGTTTTTGGTTGTGTACGATACTTTTTTTCCATTTTTTCCCTCTCCCTTTCGGAGTTTAAATCAAGACATTATTCAATTGCTATATGCTGCAATAGCAAGGTATTCATGCGTTATTTTGGGGATAGGTTAATTTTTTAAAAATAACAAGGCCAAGGATATTGTATTATGGTATCTGTGTGAAACCTGAAATTGTGGTCTCTAGAATCAGGAGCTTGTGTTTGCTTTCTTTGGCATCAACTTCTTGGTAATTGTAGATGAACAAGGTTTCTCGTGTGGTCTCTGTCCATTCTCTGTAAATTATGACATCTGCTTCTGCTTCTTGCTTATTTTGCTCTCTTGGGATATTTAGTGGCATGGTAGCTTGTTTTCTATATTTGGTTCCTTTATCCTCAAAGAAACTCCTTGACATTTTATATGCTTTTACATGGCTGAAATTTGTAAAATAACCCTCTTTTAATTTTTATCTCACTGTGATTAGCATGGGGGTAGTACAAATGCTTTTACAGCATCCGAACACACAAACTTCTATTTCGATGTTAATGTTGATAGCTTTGAAGAGGCATTGGACAGGTACATGGTGAACTTCTCTCTTCTTTTTTTTGTCAATGATAGCTCAAGGAATTTTTGTATAATTTCTGCACCTGTTGTATTTCTTACCTGTGGACCAGGTTCGCACAGTTTTTCATTAAACCCTTGATGTCCGCTGATGCCACAATGAGGGAAGTTAAAGCCGTTGATTCTGGTTAGATTATTTATTAGGAACCTCAGAATTGTAATTCAATTCTTCAATGTCATGTCTCTGTTTATTTGTACATGATCATTTTCTACAGAGGCTCATTGTTAGCCTTTTTGTTCATGCAGAGAATCAGAAGAATTTATTGTCTGATTCTTGGCGCATGAACCAGGTGAGAGTTAAATCATTGACTACATATAATGACATTTATTTTGATGGTCATCTAGCTACCTTAGAAAATGAACTTTGAGGGTTTCCTTACCAGAGCTAAATGGTGGAGATAATGGTCTTCAACAATCAGGCTAAGCCCATTTTGCACCTTTTTTTGGGGATAGGTAAAAGAAAAGATTACTATAGGCCACCAAGGGGGTGCAAACCTATATACAAAAAGAGTTAAGTTAAAAGACAGATCATCTACAGTGTCTATTAAAGCATTTATATCCAATATAACCTTCAACTGTAGCAAAAGGGTAATACTTTAACCAACTTTTGATAATTACAGAAATGCGTCTTGTCACGCCCCGATTCTCGAGCACGCACACATCCCTTACTTTTGGTCGATTTTAAAATGCGATATCCCAGGACTATGTATCGCCGACCCTTTCATTTATATTTGCACATGCGGAAGCAGTTATAATTCCCCAGACAATAAAGCAATGGGATAGAAAAGCAGGCCATACATTTTTCATACTGAAAATTCACAACTATAACTTTTTACATGCAAACAAGGTCTGACAAGACAGGATGGGATCTCAGTCCTCATCCGGGTCGTACTCGGGGTTATCCTCAGGGTCCTCCACGTACTCCTCTTCGGGTTCCTCAACAGGGATCTCCTCATCAGATTCATGCTCCTTAGGCTCCTCATCCAGGTCCTGAAATGGTTATTTAATAACCACTGAGACAACGTCTCAGCAAGTTCTACCCCCTAAGACCCGATTAGTAAACTAATACACCTTAGGGCCGCCTATGCACAACATGAGTCAGAGGACTTACCTTGGCCTCAGATTCCACCTGCATATTAGCACAGATCATATAGGCACCCAAGCAATCATATTATAGATCGAAGCATCGATCTAATCGACTTAGTCGATTATATGCCACCAAGACCACTCACGGTCATTTCCATTCAGTTAATCAATTGATATCATACGATCCACACATCTATCAATTCATATCATCTATTAAACCATACCATCTATTCATCCATCAATATAATTATGGCTCGCACAAGCTGAATTGGATACAATGCTCTCACAAGCTGATATAGATGGTAGCTCGCACAAGCTGATATATATACATAGATGATAGCTCGCACAAGCTGATATATGGATCATTGCTCTCACAAGCTGATAAATGATCATTGCTCTCACAAGCTGTCATACAGTGCTCACACAAGCTGACAATGATGCTCACACAAGCTGATACATATATAAACCAATTGCTCGCCAAAGCTGATAATTCAATAATAAACCAACTCATACCTCAATTCAATCAATCAATCAATCCAATCGATTCAAACTGGTCATACAAACCAATTACGGTGCTAAAAGCCCAACACCGGGTATTTTCAAGTTAAATACCACAACTTCATCAATTTCACACAATTCCACACTTTTGGAATTATTAACCATAATCATCAATCACTCAATTTCTCAATTTAAACATACAATTAACACAAACCGACCGCACTGCTGCGATCAGCTCGAAATTCTAACGACCGGCCATCTACCAATCAATCATTTAATCTCAATAAATTTCAAATCAAATTAGGGTAAATCCCTAAAACATCACAATTTATTTCATTCCATGCAACGTAGAGCTCAAATAAATAAACGAACTGCGCCACGACGATCAGCACGAGATTTCGGTCGTCGGCCATCTCAATCTTAATTTCCGAAAAATAATTAATTAATAAATATTAAAAATTCAATTTAGCACAAAATAAAGCCCAATTAAATAAACGGACTTCACCACGGTCATCAGCATAATATTCCGGTCACTAACCATCTCAACCTTAATTTCCGAAAAATAAATAATTAAATAATTAATTTCGAAAATTAAACAATTAACATTAAAAATTCAATTTAGCTCAAAATAAAGCCCGATTAAATAAACGGACTTCACCACGGTCATCAGCATAATATTCCGGTTCCAGGCCATCTCAGTTGAATTTTCGGAAAATAAATAATTATTTAATTTAATTCCGAAAATTAATAATTAAATACCAAAAATTCCACTTAGGCCCGAAAAGCCTAATTAACACCCGATAAGGGACGGGAAAAATCCCAAGAAGCATCCAATAAATACTACATGCAATTCTCTATCTAATTACACTAATTACATCACTAACATACAAAGCAATTAACTAATAATCACTAATCAATTCTAATCTAACAACCTAATTACACTTAATTAACACTAATCAACCTTTAAGTATAATTAGCGCACTAAGAAGGCGTTAGTGAGTAAAACTCACTCAAAACGACGAGCTCGACGCGAGGATCAACTTTCCCCAAAGCGGGCCGAGCATCCGGGCTCGGGAAGGCGGCCAAAACGAGCCAAAACCCACTGTCATACCCATTTTCTGCACTCTCTGTGCGCGGCTGGTTGGGGGCGGATTCGGGCTCGGATTGAAGCAACAACAGACCTAGATGAATGGAGAGGCTGAACAAGACTTAGGCGAGGCTTCACGGTGGCCGGAGGAGGGGTGGACGGCTCCGGCGGAGCTCCACCAGATCTGAAACGTCGCTGGAACAGAGAAGAAGAACCAGCGACTTAGCTTGCTGGAAACGGGCAAAGCGGGGCTTCGGCGGTCCAAGCGGTGGTTCCGGTTGCTGCACGGCGGCTCACGGCTGAAGGACGACCAAAAACAGCGGCCAGGGAAGCTCGGGACGTTGCTGGACTCAAGACGGCACGAGACGAGCAGGGAGCTCGCGGGGTTGGCGACCGAGCGCGACGGCCGAGCCACCTGATCCGGCGGCGAACGGCGACGGTGAAGGCGTCGCGGGTGGTCCAGCGGCTTGCTGGCTGCTCTGGTTCGCCGGTCTGCTGGGTTTTTTTTGAAGAAGAAGATGAAGAGAAGCAAAACCAGTCGCACGATAGGGAGAGGGAGGAGAGAGGCAACGGAAGAGAGAGAGGGGGAGAGAGAAGGAAGATGGGACCACTTTTCTCTCTCTCTCATGGCCCACCATGACCTCATGGATGATGTCATCTTCCACTATCTCCCACAACCTCATTCCAATGGGTTCAATTTCATTTTCCGCCGTGGCATAAAATCTTGTACACTTAATTCAATCAATTCTCAATCAATTCCATCCAATTGAAGCTCAATTAAATTAACCCATGTGTCCTCGGCCTTCTCATGACATTTCCCCATCAAATGATCCAACTTGCATCCCGAAGATTCGATTAAAACGGCTATGTACATCCGATAAAATTAGAACCCGAAAAATCTGGATGTCACAACTCTTCACTCCTTATAAAAATTTCGTCCTCGAAATTTAAACTTTTACCAATCCTTATACAAAAGGTGGGGGTATTGTCGTCTCATCGATTCTGCTCCTTCATTCTGCTTCGTACTGCTATCCAAGATCCTCGGTGCCGACGAAACATTTCCGAATTAACCGGACCAATTCTTGATTCCCAAAAAGGCTAAGCACTTGCCCAATTTTTACAAAAATGAAAACTGCAAAAATTTTGGTTCTTTTTTTTTTTCTTTTATTTTTCTTTTTATTTTTCCACAAAGCGGCTAACTGCCGCGTCGGGGATTCGAACTCCCGACTTCGGACCTGCGGCTTCATCCCGGATACCACTCGGCTAGAGGCGCCGACGGTGTCCCAAACCGCTTTCTTTTTCCATTTAAAGCCAAAATCCTTCTTTGAACCCAAATTTCGATGGATTCCAATTTAAATGCTGCTTCACCTTCATTTCCTTAATCAAACACAATGCCCCTTTCAAAGGCGACATTTAAGGAAAAATATATTTCCCCACTTAAAATTTCAAAGGTCTTCAACACAAAATCTGCGAAGCTAACTAGCGATTCTAAGCAGTCTCAAATCTGTCTCTAATAACTGCGACTGAATCACTGATTTTAAACCAACTCTGGACCTGCGATTTTCTGATCTCTGATCTCATCTCAATGACTGAAGTTCTGTACACTCTGCTCTGCACGGATTAAAAAGAAACTATCTGACCGATCTCCTGAAACTGGGAACCTCTGGTCAAGATCTGATATAACTCTGACACTGATCTCGGCAACTGCAATCACTGACTACTGTACTGACCCTGGCCTGTGATCTTTCTTTCCTTGACTCCATCTCAGCAATTGAAATTCAGTACCCTTTGCTATACCCTGCATAATAAAGAACCCTCTGAAAACTTTGCCAAATTTATAATCTCTGATCTAGATTCGAAATATAATTCATCCCCGGCACTTCATGCCGGCGAATTATCTGATGCACACACACTTCGGTATACCCACTCTGTGACAAGATAGGATCTTCAATTTCTGAAATCGAACTTAGATTAGCGGTTAATTTCACTCCGACACGCTTTTAGTGTGACCTAGGCTACTGGGTAGTGTTCAGAGCTTTTTAGGACAAATAACCCGTGGTCGATTTTCTTCGAGCCACAATGAACCCACTCGACCCATGGTGACTCTCGATTGTCGTGAAAATCTCAAGGATTCAAATACGGACATAGGGCACCAAAACGATAGAAACATCAAATTAGTACCGGTCGATGAGAATTTTCCAATTTAGTGGAGTCACCCACGATCGGTCATTCATCTCAATCGAACCGATCTATCTTTGATTTCAAATCGATTTTATACTATGCCGCAATAATCTCTAAAGATGAGCACGGTCGAGAAGTCGATCCATGGTCGAATTCTCAAGTCTATTTGCCTTAAGGTCCTTAATAACTCACCCAGCTAGTCTAGTTATCTCATGAGTGGCCAACTCAGAGAAAAACACTGTAATCGCATCGATGAAATGCCCAATTTATCTAATCGAAATCAGAGCCCGAAATCTGGATGCTACACACTCAAAACAAGATCTATTCGTACTGTACCAAAGTGGACCAACTCCATCTATCGATCAACCACTATTCTCAAATGGTATCAATAATCCCCTGAATCCTTAGTAAGCCATATATTTCCATTTCCACTTGGGACTCTCAAGTGATGGTAAAAATTCTCCCGGTTCGCATTACTGAGCTTTCACTTACTGACACTTCTGACACTTGCAACCTGCTCAGCGGTATCTATCTTCATATCAATCTACTAATCTAGCTGATGTCGGTTCTGACTTACTTGTACCATCTGGTCAAAACTGCAATACTATAGTGAACTTCCGACAAAATCTTTTCCCTGAGTGCTACACTGTCAAGTGTATTCAATCACTCATGGAACCTGAACTTTCCATTCTCAAAAGTCTTAAAAGTCAGATTCTTTATTGCCAATATCCTCTTATAAGATCTTCTGAACATCTTTGTCTGTCAACTAGGTGCCGATTCTAACTTGAACATTTGGTTCAATCTTGAGGGTGGCTATAAAATTCAAAAGGTAGCCTACCTCAATTTTGAAAACCAAATTTCGAACCATTTTCAAGTAAAGTCTACACTTTAGCCAGTCTATGCACAATTGAAGACTTTCGGCTCAACACATTAATGACTCATTTTGTTCCTCCAAGGTGATACCCGGTATCACTATTATAGTTCTGCCAAAATTCTGGTTCATGACACCGCTTCGTATTCCACTTATTGGGTCTCAACTGGTGGAACGGTTATGCAACAATCTTCTCATGTTGCATCAATACGTACCCCATCCTTTAAGCTCTGGAAATTATCCTCATACTTGTCAATGTCGATGAATTTCTCTTCTTTCTCACGAGGTCAATTCTGCGATGATACTGATACTGAAAATTCTTTCACAAACCTTCTGTAGTAATCTGTCCAATCCCCACAGCTTCTGATCTCTGACACTGTTGTCAATCTCGATCCAATAACAACTGATTTGATCTTGGCTTGGTCCATGAAGATTTTCTTACCTGTAACCACACGACCATTCTTAGGGGCTTTCTTGATCCTCAGCACTTAATGAATACCCTAGAATGTCGCTTAATGAATACCCTAGAATGTCGCTACACCACACGATCACCATCGATCTAGATATTCTTTGAACACTCGATTTGTCAAATCCATGACAGCGGCTGGAGCGTTCGTCAAATCAAATGGCTTCACATTATTCTCACAAGGGCTAAATCAAGTGCGAAATGCTATCTTCAGTATAACCTCCTTCCTAGTTCTCAACTGACAATAACCTGTCCTCAAGTCGATCATTGAAGACATCAACACTCTTTATAACAAGTCACCCAATTAAGTTGACAATGGTTGATGCATGATTGCAATGAACCATCTTCATTTCTCTTTCCACAAAACTGATGTTCCTTAAAGCGATGCACTAACATGTATGAATTCCTCATTCATCAATCTTCACATCCGTACCTTCGGTTCGATCAATTCAAACAACAATAACTAGTGATTCCCCTTTCTTCCACTTATTTCAATAAACCGAAGTTCCCCAAACTTCATCAAAACTCTGCTACGATACTCTGATAGAATTTTCCCCAAAACATTCTTCCTCTGTCTAATGCCAGGTCGGTTCTATTTCTAAACTTCTCACCATACCTAGATACTGAATTCATCCATATTTTCTTCCACAATTTCGACACCTATCTGGTGAGTCTTCTACCTCTTGTCAAGTGCTAGGATGCATTATTTCTTATACCAGAGACCTATCCCAGAAATTCCACAGTGCGTTCTATGGCGCACTTCTCATGAACTGTTCTACCAACAGTGACAACAGTAACCATTGTAGAGATTCCATCTACTTATGCAGACAACCCATAAATCATTATCCGTACTGGCGATATTTACCACAATTTCCTGTCCTCAAAATACACGAGACTGATTCATACCATCTTCCATAGAACAACATGTTCCATTAATCTGAATACTGACCTGACTATGCCACATTCGCTATCGGGTGGAATAGAATATCATTCTCTCAACATCAGTCTTTACCCTGATCGAATTCCCAATCTGCTTGCACTGAATCTTGACTCAGATATCGAAATATATTCCCTGATCATCCTTCCAGGTTGGATCTCAGCAAAGTAGCAACAACAACAACTTGATTTTTATCTTATTGGCTCATCCAGATCCCAAGAAACACTTGCATCAAATCAATCTTATCGGGCTTAGGATCAATCACTGCTGCTACACTAGTACCAACCTGCGATGGCACTCTTACGCTCGAGCTGGCCAGAGTCAACACTCTACCTTCCAAATCCACAACGATTAAAAGCAAGCGATTCACACATCACAAACAATTCTACCAATCAGCTATCAAAGACATGCACCAGTCATGAATTTAAAGGCCTTTCCTACTACTATCCCGTAGGTCATCGCACCTTATCACTCCAATACCTAACCATTGCTCTGATACCACAAAAAGGGGATGTCACGCCCCGATTCTCGAGCACGCACACATCCCTTACTTTTGGTCGATTTTAAAATGCGATATCCCAGGACTATGTATCGCCGACCCTTTCATTTATATTTGCACATGCGGAAGCGATTATAATTCCCGAGACAATAAAGCAATGGGATAGAAAAAAAGGCCATACATTTTTCATACTGAAAATTCACAACTATAACTTTTTACATGCAAACAAGGTCGACAAGACGGGATGGGATCTCGGTCCTCATCCGGTCGTACTCGGGGTTATCCTCGGGGTCCTCCACGTACTCCTCTTCGGGTTCCTCAACGGGGATCTCCTCATCGATTCATGCTCCTTAGGCTCCTCATCCAGTCCTGAAATGGTTATTCAATAACCACCGAGACAACGTCTCGGCAAGTTCTACCCCTAAGACCCGATTAGTAAACTAATACATCTTAGGGCCGCCTATGCACAACATGAGTCGAGGACTTACCTTGGCCTCGATTCCACCTGCATATTAGCACAGATCATATAGGCACCCAAGCAATCATATTATAGATCGAAGCATCGATCTAATCGACTTAGTCGATTATATGCCACCAAGACCACTCACGGTCATTTCCATTCAGTCAATCAATTGATATCATACGATCCACACATCTATCAATTCATATCATCTATTAAACCATACCATCTATTCATCCATCAATACAATTATGGCTCGCACAAGCTGAATTGGATACAATGCTCTCACAAGCTGATATAGATGGTAGCTCGCACAAGCTGATATATATACATAGATGATAGCTCGCACAAGCTGATATATGGATCATTGCTCTCACAAGCTGATAAATGATCATTGCTCTCACAAGCTGTCATACAGTGCTCACACAAGCTGACAATGATGCTCACACAAGCTGATACATATATAAACCAATTGCTCGCCAAAGCTGATAATTCAATAATAAACCAACTCATACCTCAATTCAATCAATCAATCAATCCAATCGATTCAAACTGGTCATACAAACCAATTACGGTGCTAAAGCCCAACAGGGTATTTTCAAGTTAAATACCACAACTTCATCAATTTCACACAATTCCACACTTTTGGAATTATTAACCATAATCATCAATCACTCAATTTCTCAATTTAAACATACAATTAACACAAACCGACCGCCTTGCACCGCTGCGATCAGCTCGAAATTCTAACGACCGCCATCTACCAATCAATCATTTAATCTCAATAAATTTCAAATCAAATTAGGGTAAATCCCTAAAACATCACAATTTATTTCATTCCATGCAACGTAGAGCTCAAATAAATAAACGAACTGCGCCACGACGATCAGCACGAGATTTCGGTCGTCGGCCATCTCAATCTTAATTTCCGAAAAATAATTAATTAATAAATATTAAAAATTCAATTTAGCACAAAATAAAGCCCAATTAAATAAACGGACTTCACCACGGTCATCAGCATAATATTCCGGTCACTAACCATCTCAACCTTAATTTCCGAAAAATAAATAATTAAATAATTAATTTCGAAAATTAAACAATTAACATTAAAAATTCAATTTAGCTCAAAATAAAGCCCGATTAAATAAACGGACTTCACCACGGTCATCAGCATAATATTCCGGTTCCAGGCCATCTCAGTTGAATTTTCGGAAAATAAATAATTATTTAATTTAATTCCGAAAATTAATAATTAAATACCAAAAATTCCACTTAGGCCCGAAAAGCCTAATTAACACCCGATAAGGGACGGAAAAATCCCAAGAAGCATCCAATAAATACTACATGCAATTCTCTATCTAATTACACTAATTACATCACTAACATACAAAGCAATTAACTAATAATCACTAATCAATTCTAATCTAACAACCTAATTACACTTAATTAACACTAATCAACCTTTAAGTATAATTAGCGCACTAAGAAGGCGTTAGTGAGTAAAACTCACTCAAAACGACGAGCTCGACGCGAGGATCAACTTTTCCCAAAGCGGGCCGAGCATCCGGGTTCGGGAAGGCGGCCAAAACGAGCCAAAACCCACTGTCATACCCATTTTCTGCACTCTCTGTGCGCGGCTGGTTGGGGGCGGATTCGGGCTCGGATTGAAGCAACAACAGACCTAGATGAATGGAGAGGCTGAACAAGACTTAGGCGAGGCTTCACGGTGGCCGGAGGAGGGGTGGACGGCTCCGGCGGAGCTCCACCAGATCTGAAACGTCGGCGAAGGAAGAAGAAGAACCAGCGACTTAGCTTGCTGGAAACGGGCAAAGCGGGGCTTCGGCGGTCCAAGCGGTGGTTCCGGTTGCTGCACGGCGGCTCACGGCTGAAGGACGACCAAAAACAGCGGCCAGGGAAGCTCGGGACGTTGCTGGACTCAAGACGGCACGAGACGAGCAGGGAGCTCGCGGGGTTGGCGACTGAGCGCGACGGCCGAGCCAGCTGATCCGGCGGCGAACGGCGACGGTGAAGGCGTCGCGGGTGGTCCAGCAGCTTGCTGGCTGCTCTGGTTCGCTGGTCTGCTGGGTTTTTTTTGAAGAAGAAGATGAAGAGAAGCAAAACCAGTCGCACGATAGGGAGAGGGAGGAGAGAGGCAACGGAAGAGAGAGAGGGGGAGAGAGAAGGAAGATGGGACCACTTTTCTCTCTCTCTCATGGCCCACCATGACTTCATGGATGATGTCATCTTCCACTATCTCCCACAACCTCATTCCAATGGGTTCAATTTCATTTTCCGCCGTGGCATAAAATCTTGTACACTTAATTCAATCAATTCTCAATCAATTCCATCCAATTGAAGCTCAATTAAATTAACCCATGTGTCCTCGGCCTTCTCATGACATTTCCCCATCAAATGATCCAACTTGCATCCCGAAGATTCGATTAAAAACGGCTATGTACATCCGATAAAATTAGAACCCGAAAAATCTGGATGTCACACGTCTCCTCTATGATGAAAGATCTCTTATTCCACTGTCTCTGAATCAACCAAAAAGCAGTGAGAAGGATTGAAGAAATCCTCCCTTACTTAACATGAGGCAAAGGAAGACCTTGCCAAGCCCACAATGCCCGTGCAATAGATCCTTTTATAACCCAAGATTGCCCAATGCACACACCCAGATCGTTCTTGTCCATGGACAGTGAAGAGATGTCTCACTGTCTCTGCTTCTCTTTTGCCCGAAAAAAAGAAAAAAAGCATCTACTGAGCAGCAGAACCCCTCTTTTCTGCAAATTGTGTAAGGTGAGAGTACATTCCCAAGATGCCTTCAAAATGAAAAATTAAACTCTAGTTGGTACTCTTACTGTCCAAATAGCTTTCCAAGGAAAGCCTCGTTGCTACCAACAATCTTCTTTTCGAGTAACTAAAATACGGCATTACGAAAGAAATCCCATCTCTACGACTCCTTGAAGACAAAGTATCCACTGAAGTGAGAGAAATGTTAGAGCCATACAGCAAATAGAAAAAGCTGATAAGCTCCAATAGTTCTCCCATTATATTATCTTAGCTTCCGCAAGTTTTTATATGATTTCATTGTGCTGCAATAAATCACTTTTGACTGCGTAAGATGGTGAGTCTGTGCTCTTATCCTCTCACTCTTGCTGGTGCTAATGCTGGTCCATCTATGCAGCTTCAGAAACATATGAGCGAGAAAAGTCATCCATATCATAAGTTTAACACAGGTGAGTGTCTCAAATTTTTCTGTCTCTAATGCATAAGAGGATGGAAGTTCTTTTGTTAAACCCCTCAGTTCTTGATTAGTTAGGTATCAGATTTTAGGCCTTAGGTATTAGAGCTTAATGGGCCAAGCAACTTGAAACCAATTTCTTTTTAATTTAATTTGTAAAAGAACTCCAGTTTCATGTGTGTAGTAATTGCAATCTTATTGCGTCGTCTGTACATTATAAAAAGAAGAAGCAAGTGATTTGTCTTGTTGCAGTTATATTATTTTTCATCATTGTGAAAACATGTTGCTCCTGCATATTGTAGGAAATTGGGATACCTTGGAGGTTCGACCGAAACAAAAGGGACTGGATACTAGAAATGAGCTAATCAAATTTTACCAAGAGAACTATTCATCTAATTTAATGCACCTGGTCGTATATTCAAAAGGTTTGTTTTGAATCTAGTTTCTATATGCTGAAGATTTTTGGAAAAAAGAAATATTGATAACTTGAATAATTCTGTCAAGATTTCATATTAAACTCCGTCGAGATGGGAAAAAAATTGGTAAATAATTTTCATATTCAGGTAACTTCTTTTTCTGGTGTTGATGGCAGAAAATCTTGATAAAATTCACCGTCTGGTAGAGAAGAAGTTCCAAGAAATTCAAAATACTGATAAAAGCTGTTCTCGTTTTCCTGGACAACCTTGCAGATCAGAGCATCTACAGGTTTTCATATCCTTGCCAAGATTGTTGTGCTTAGTCTAGGATTCTGCGGTTTTCAATTTCTAATTTAAGGGTGGAAGGGGTAAGACTTATTAAAACAAGCTATTAGGATTTTGATTTCTAAAATTTGATCTCCAGATTCTTGTGAAAACTGTCCCAATCAAGCAAGGTCACAAATTGAGAGTTATCTGGCCAGTAACTCCGGAGATTCGTCACTATAAGGAAGGGCCTTGCAGGTATCTTGGTCATCTTATTGGCCATAAAGGAGAAGGGTCTCTGTTTTACGTCTTGAAGATATTGGGTGAGTCTGCACATCTTTCACATGATTTCGCCCATCAACTTTCCGATGCATGCATTTATAGTTTTGATGCAAAATTATGTGAAGAGGGTACATACAATTTTTTTTCACTGATGGTTGCACAAATAGATCAATTAATTTTTTGAACAAAATTTTATGAGTCAGTAGATCTCTGGCTTCCTTGACAATGTTAAAGGTAAAATTTGCATGTTTAAATTTCTTGTGATAGTGCTGCTCTTACTTGCTTTTAATTTCTTGGATATATGCATTTGTATATTCAAGTAATATTTTATGAGTGCCCTTAGGGGCACGCAATAACATAAGCCTTTTGCAATTACTTTAGTGTGATGTCCTTCTTTAGGGACTAGAAATAGAATCCAATTAGGAGACTCTGTTGGTTATATCGTTTGGTTGATCTGTGGGTGCTTTTGAGAGTTTTACTTCCACACAAGTTGCCTTCCCCTTTTATCCGCACCTCCGTTGTTCACCTGTTGATATGAAGGAAATGTATACTGGGATGTTAGCATAACCATGTTTTTTCTCTCTTCAAAATTTTAAATATGCAATAGACGTAGATTTGGATCCTTTTTGTCTGAACCCGATGCAGTCAGTCATCCTTTCTCTTGCTGAAGGATAATATAATTTTTGTCATTCAAATTTAAATGTTAAACCTTAGGTTGTGGGATTTCAAAGCTTCAGGGCACGTGAAGTTCCCTGTAACTGCCCTCTCTCTCGAACAATCTTTTTTTTTTTTTTTTTAATTTGCGACTATGAAGTGGTTGCCAACCCACTGAAAAAGATTGGAAAGTGCTAGTTGTAGCATTAAGTATAGCTAATTGTCTGGTCTTCATATGGAGAGGTTCTACTGTTTCTCTGGAAGTTTAACATTTTTTTTTTTTTTTTTTTTGGTAAGTAAGTTTAACATTTTCTCTGGAAGTTTAACATTTTTTCTTCCTCGTGAAATTGAAAGGACAGCTGAATGTGCAGTAATTTCTTCTTTTTAACAACAGAAAAATCTATTGGCCAAAAGAAAAACGACGGGAAAATCCCCTGCAGAGGTGGAACATCACTCTCCTTTGTATTTGGCCTGAAATAACACAGCAAAGCTTGTCCATAGCACTGTCCTGACACCAAAGTAATGTAGTCCAGCTGCAATTAGAGATCTTGTGCATTCTTCCATCTTGCCGAAAGGCAAGGGTTCATCGAGATCTTGGTGGGGCTGCATGTGACGGGCTTAAACCGAAAATTTTGTAGCGGGGTGTGACCCTTAGAGTAACGCTCAGAGGAGGTCGCTAGCACTGGTCACCTCGCCACCCTTTTACTTAAAAAGGGCAATGGTTTACTAAGATCTTACCTCTCTGGCATTATTCACCCAAAATCATGTTCTTGAGACCGTTCTCTTGAATGTTGTCTTCCCATAAACAATAGAATTGCCGAGCAAGCAAGCTAGCTGTAACCTGTTAGCTTGTTATTTAGTGACGATGATTTTGGGTTCACTTTGGTAACACTACAGACTACACTATTATAAGCTCTTCATGGCACCAAAACTCAATGTTGGATGACCTAGGGCCTCTATTCTTGCTTAGTATGGTTGAAGCAACCTAAGTGTTAGCTTTTGAACACTACCCACTTTTGTGGTGGAAAAGTTGTAGTTTTTCTGGGGAGGTTGAACCTTGAGGATGTCTTTCTTTTTCTCCTTTTCCTTTAAGTTTTGGAGGACTCTTGAGGTAGAAGAACTTCTTACTATATTTCCTGCGAATTGCTCCTTTGTGCATCTTTTATCTACACAAGTAAAAAAATTACATAATGCTTTGTCTTCTCTTGCCATTTTGTGGCTTTGATGCTGCAGGATGGGCTACGGGTTTGTCTGCAGGTGAAAAAGAGAGGAGTTGGGAATTTTCATTTTTTAATGTGGCAATCGATCTTACTGATGCTGGTCAGGGTTAGTGTCTTCATATTCCTCATTCTCTCCTCCAGGTTTATCATAAGAAACACCTCTCTCTCTCTCTCTCTCTCTCGCTCTCTCTCTCAATCCAGCATGTGCTTTTGTTGGATTTGTTGTCCTAGGCATGTGCAGCTGTGCCATCAGTCTCTGTGAATCTGCCCCTGCTTGTATGTATAAGTATTGCATCCTGGCTTTTGCCAGCCCCTTTCTCATTTTTCGCATTCTCAAATGTTTATTGTGCGACCACAGATATGATAGGCTTTACATTTTCTACTCAAGTTGTTAAGTTTTTTTTTTTTTTAATTACCATTTATCTGTATTTGTTTGCGATCAGAGCATGCTTTATTCATTGACGTTTGTCAATTTCCCTAATTTTTAAGTTGGATTAATTACTTATCACGTTGCATGCTGCATACTTGTTAAGTGTTCTAGTGAAATTAGGAGATAAAACTTGTGGTGAAAATGTCTATTTTTACACTCGGGCAGTGTTTTATTTTCCCACTTTATTTTTCTGTTTAATTTGCCTTATGTATTAAGTTCTTGACTGAAATATTGGTATTTCCCAAATTCGACAATACTTTGGTTTCATGGTGGAAAATTTGGACTTTATAATTTTTTAGACGGTCCACGCCTCAAAATTATGGAACTGCATTGACCTATGCCTGTTGCACTTTAGAAGATGTATGGCAATTTTTGGCTTGAAATTGTTCTATGTGTTTTTTTGCTACCGGATACTTAAGTTGTCTCATAAGGTCCTCTTATTCCAAACACTATACTATACTTATAGGAGCTTCGACTATTTGTGGTCTCCCTGCTGTCTATAAATACTCTTTTGTCCATTTATCTATGGATTAGTTCATTTTTCAAGGTTAATTCTGTTTTGTTGACTTTTTTTGCAGAACATGTGCAAGATATTATTGGATTGCTGTTCAAGTATATTTCTCTCTTACAGCAATCCGGTGTTTGCAACTGGATATTTGATGAGGTAGGCAAATGAACTATGTGGAAAAGGTTGCTCATTTTCTTACTCATCACATGGGAAAGGAAAGACTGACTTCCGGTAGCATGCGTATGAGCAATTTCTTCTGCTGCTATCAGTGGTTGTCTTATACTCAGTTTCTCGATTGGCATCTCATACACTTACCTGCTTACAGAAAACATTAAGTGCATCACCTATTTGTGGCTGGTTAATGATCTTGTTCATAAATGTATAGTACATTGAACATCTCAAGTTGTTTAGGCGATTGTACACAAACAGAATCAGGGAAATCCTGGCGTAAAGTGGTTAATGTATTCTTTCTAAATCATTTTGAAACATATCATTATGGTGAGAAATAATCATGAGCTAAGCGGTCTATTCATTTATAGTTTACCGAGATATGCAAGATGAATGTGAGGCAGGTAAATCCACTACGTGTTTTCATATCTATATCTGTGTCTGTATCTATACATTAATGAAAGTAGTTATTACTTGCACATGGTTCTGCCGCCTGGCCTTGTTTACGTGCAAGATCATTAATTGATTTCTTTGACATGCTTTAATGCCGCTTTTTCGATGGGGTCACCCCTAACTATTTTGAATTTAACGCGAGACAGTTCATGATGTTTTCGAAGTTTCCTTGATCTTTAAGTTGTAATTTGTTGTACAGTTGTTGATTGTCGATTCATGTAAACATAATTTTCCTTGAAACTTATACAGTATATTATGTGTTGTTGAAGCTCTCAACCTTGTGCGAGACTAAGTTTCATTATCAAGACAAAATCTCTCCCATTGATTATGTGGTCAATGTCGCATCCAATATGGAGGTGAGTTAAGCATTTCTTTATAATCTCCCTTTTGCCTTTTTCTTGATATACTTGTGTGTCGGTGGTGCGTAAGTGTTATCAAGGGCTGGCTGGAATTATTTTGATGTGGAAGTTAACTTGACATTAATTCATTGAAAAACTTTTGATCTGTAACTAGGAGCTCGTTCGGTTTTGATTCAAAAAGCAAGAGGAAATTTCTCTCCAAAATGTGAAAATAGATGAAATACTTCAAATTTTTTGAAATATTATAATTGAATTTATATTTCAATATTTGTATGTTTCGAAAGGTCTTAAGTGTTCTTCATTGAATGATGGCTTATATGGAAGCATCAATGAAAGGATCATTAAAATGTTTTGAACATGTTACTCTTTTTCATAAAAGCCCATGATGTGAGGGCAGCTTCTACCACAACTTAAAAGATAATCCTGTCCCTGAAGTGGAGTGGTCTTACACCTGCAAAGTGCTAGTTGTTCAGGTAGAATTGATTCTGAAGAGTTTGAAGGCTGTAAACACCATGACAAGTACCTGCAAAGCTCATCTCTTTAGAATCAATATCATTAGGTGTTTGTCATCAGTTCTCAGTGTTAAGAGTAGATTAAATTTAGATGAGATGTAAACATTTGGTTTTTGGATGAGATGTAAACGTTTGGTTCTTTAAGTAATCCATCTTTTAGTAAGAACTGGTGCTTAGAGAGATTTTTCTCCTTTTACATTTAATGCATGCCATGCCTGACTGAAGTAAAATTATTGTGATTATTGAGTATCTAATGATTTGCCAGTTTATTAATGGAACTTTAGATATATCCACCTGAAGATTGGATTGTGGGGTCATCTTTGCCTTGTAAATTCAATCCTGGCACTATTCAAATGGTGCTGGATAAACTCTCTCCAGACAATGTCCGGTGAGTCTACTACTTCTCAGAAAGGATTGAAATCATGCTTTAGGGGTTATCAATGACACTTTCCGTTGTTTATAATGGCTATTTCTTCCTTCTTTTCCTGGTTGCTGCATTGTAAGTGCATGGGAAGGTTTATCAAAGAAAATTTAGTGTTTTGATGCGATTGAGTTTTCGAGAGGAATCATCTTTTATATACTAAATTACATGAAAGTAAAGCTATTAGAACTCGTCTCCCATTATTTTTCCTAATGTGAGAAGTTTTAGAGGGTTAAGTTCACCAGGCCCCTGTATGGATGTCACACCTACATAGAAAACCATAGGGTCAGGTTCCATTGGTTTCTCAACTTCTCAAAATGCTATAATTCTATAGTCTGGAGGATCCGTTAGGCGGGTACCCTGATCAGACATGACTGCAGTATTATTATTCCTTTCATTTTTGTGTTTATGTATATGAATTTATTCAAAATAAAGAAAAAGGTCAGGTTTTAGGTTTAGATATACCTAATTGGGAAGAGTTTTGGAATTTTATTTGGAAAATGTTTTGGGGTACTAATCAGGTTTGTGGTTTTTATGGGGTCGGCCATTCCAACCCACCACACTGCCATTCATTTCTGCACCTGCAAGAAAAGGCAGTATCAACGCTTACACTTTCACATGCACGCACCTGTCCAGGCACACCCCTTCATGCTGGCACCGTATTGTCTGTATAGAGGCAAAGACTTGGAAACGTCATCTGCATTGATACTTTTGGCAAGATCTGCTAGGATTTGCCAGTAAGGATATTCGGGCACGGGTTACGCCTTAGTCAAAATTGAGAAATCTCTTTCTATGTTTAGCTTTTTTTTTTTTTTTTTTTGGTAAGGTTTCTATGTTGAGCTTTTTATAAAATATCTTTTCATGAAAACATGAATGTGGTCCTTAAAGTTATTCGACACATAGGACAATACAACTGGAGAAAGCAGATGCCCATCTGCAATTTCATTACCCATTTTTTAGTTAACCATTTCCACTTTCCAGCTTGTTCGTTGAACATCAAATCCAGAATCTCCTAATAAATTCAAGACTTATCCAAGACTATAACCATCCCTATTCATCAGAAACAAGTCACACTATTCATAGTTATTATTAATTTATGCACTGAAAATTCTTTTCAAGGATTGCATTGTGACAATCCTTTGCAAATTGGAATGTTTTCTTGCTTACTTCTGTCAACATAATCTAAACAGGAATTACTTCTTTTCTCCAACAGAATCTTTTGGGAGTCCAAGAGCTTTGAAGGATCAACAGACATGGTGGAACCATGGTATGGAACAGCATATTCCATGTGCAGAATCTCCGTCTCTACTATACAGGCATGTCTTCCTTGTTAATTAAGTCACTGATTTTCATTCTAAGTGGAGTGGTCTCACAGATGAAGTGGCAAATTATGCTTAAATGATAAACATCTTATATTGAATTGATTTTGACTAGTTGGCAAAATTGCCGCCAACACTGTGAATATTCATTCCCTGCAATGTTCAAACATTTTTAGGTCTACCAAGCCTTTTTTTTTCCTTTTTATATTCTGGTGGCATGATTCTATTAGATACTTTATGAATCATTTGTATAAGATGTCTGAGAGATAATCCCCACTATAGTACCATCAATTGTTTATGTTATGTGTACCCATTCAAATATAATATTGTGGACCCTCTGAGATAAACTGGTTTTCTTTTCAAATGTAGTATGCAGATTTACACTAAAAGAGGGAACATAATACCATGAGATGGAGTATACATCCTTTTCTTTTGTTGGAGAATGGAAAGGATTATCCTTTATATTGTCTGTACTGATTTGCAGGGATGGATGTCATCTTCTCCTGATGAAAATTTGCATCTGCCAGTACCCAATGTATTTGTCCCTACGGACTTATCTCTAAAAATTTCAGAAGAAAAGGTGTGGTGTATGATACATTCTGAACTTATCCTATTAATCTTTAGCTCCTATCATGACTGATTTTATGAACAGATGAAATTGCCAATTCTTTTGAGGGAGTCATCATACTCATCATTGTGGTTCAAGCCTGATAGTGTATTCTCCACTCCCAAGGCATATGTTAGAATAGATTTCAGCTGCCCCTATGGTAGCAACTCATCTGAAGCTGAAGTGCTGACTGATATATTTACGCGGTTGTTGATGGATTACCTGAATGAATTCGGTAAGATTCTAAAGTACACTAAATGACATGCTCTATGATGGATTACTTGAATGAATTTGGTAAGATTCTATAGTACGCTAGATGATATGCTCTAAATGGTTACCTCATGCTATGTTTCATATCAGTCTTTATTTAACTGTAGTTATTCCTTTGAAAAATGGCAGTCAATTTTAATGTGATCTGTATAGCTTAGAATTTAGTCCCTCTTTTTCTGCAATCTGTTCTTCTATCTATTTGGGTATTACTATGATCATATATGGCCGGTTCTCTCCATAATTTTCTCTTTTGGGCGTGCTTCAGCTTATTATGCACGGGTTGCTGGCCTTTATTATGGTGTGCATCATACCAACACAGGTTTTCAGGTACTAGTTTTAGTTTTTTTAAGCACAAAAAGACTGGGAAATGGTTTTACACTTTTCCTTTACTCAGTTTTTTCTGTCCCGAAAAATATCCTTAAATTTTTCTCAATGGAATTGATGTGGGCAAGCAATTCTTTAGAGTGCCCTTGTCTCTCTTGTGTATGTAGGAATGGACATTCTATATGCTGATCATTTGTTTTGTTACTTAGGTCACTGTGGGTGGTTATAATCACAAACTGAGGATATTGCTGGAAAAAGTCATCGAGAAAATAGCAACCTTCGAAGTAAGACCTGAGAGATTTGCTGTGATCAAGGTGAACTGTGGTTCTCCCTCTCTCTCACAGAAAATACCTGCACCATTTAACTTCTGCTTTTGCAAAGTTACCTTTGTGGTTCTCTCTTTGCCCATATATGTAACAGGAAGTGGTGACAAAAGATTATCAGAATATGAAGTTTCAGCAACCACATCAGCAGGCTGTGTACTATTGTTCACTAATACTGCAAGACAACACTCGGCCCTGGACAGAACAACTTGAAGTTCTCCCCGCAATTAAGGCCGAAGATCTCACCAATTTTTTGCCCCTAATGTTTTCAAGGACATTCCTGGAGTTCTACATAGCTGGTATGTAGTCTACAGCTTTATTTTAAAATTTGTGGTAGATCACTGCCATCCCCTTTTGAGTTTTGAGTTATATCTGCTACCTCTTGTGTAGGGAATACTGAACGTGGTGAAGCAGAGTCTATAGTTCAGCATATTGAAGATACTCTTTTCCATGGTCCACAGCCAATATGTCAACCCTTATATCCATCCCAGCATCTGACAAATAGAGTAGTCAAACTTGGAACCGGATTGAGTCACTTCTACTGTGCAAAAGGCCTAAATCCAAGTGATGAGAATTCCTGTCTGGTGCACTATATTCAGGTAGTTCTGTAACTTGATTTGCATATGCAGGAAAGAAACTCAGATGTAACCTGAAAGCTTAGCATATATGTTATCTCTGAAATGAAGATTGCTTTAGCTGTCACTCTCCTTGTCAATCTTCACTTATAAAGACTTTTAAGTTTAGAATTTACATGTGGTTATTCTTGCTCCTTTGTGTTAAAGGGAGTGTAATGCTTTATTCATCTACTGAATGATATAAATAGTATTTATTTAACATCAATAATTCTTCTTGTTACATCCTGTTTCATCCTTCATTTGGTGAACTCAAACATTAGAAGTTTGTCTTGGTTTCCCTGCCCAATGAATATACTTTTGCCTAGTATATCCAGTCGAGTGCTTGTTTCTTCTATTTGCTGTTGGTGATTGGAAATCTGCTGGAAGACCAGAAGATGGACATTTTGTGGGTTTGGTAAGGATGTCATCGGATCAGTAGTTGTCTGAGGCTTGACAAAGGAACATCTAATATTTGATAAGTCATATATTCTTAAGGATACTGTCATTTGTTTTAAATGTATAAACTTGCTTTTTCAATTTTAATGTTAACTAATCTATGTTTTATTTTTTACTCTGAAACTTTTCTTTGTTCTTCTGTTGTCTGTGAGTTGATTACATATTTCATGTTATTGCTTTCTTGACACATTTGTATTCCTGTGCCGAAATCCTGAAAGGGGTAATTACTCTGAAAATGAGAGTGTCTAGCTCCCCTTCCCACTACTTCTCCCTCTCTTCTTCTGGTATGACTTTGGTAATGTCTTGCTTTTTAATTTTTCAATGTCCTGTTTCTTTGGAAGGGTTTGATTGGCTATTTGATTGATTATGTAGGTTCACCGGGATGATAACGTGATGAATGTAAAACTTCAGCTTTTTGCTCTAATTGCCAAGCAACCGGCATTCCACCAGCTTAGATCGGTGGAGCAGCTTGGGTACATAACTGTGCTTATGCAGAGGTACTTCAGGCACTCGAACTACAAAATTTACTTGCACCGTTGCTATTCCTCATATTTCTTTTGTCTCATTCAACACAGGAATGATTATGGAATTCGTGGACTACAATTCATTATCCAATCCACAGAGAAGGTGACTGGCAACATTTTGTTTGTCCTTTAGGACCAAGGTCATTACCTCATATTTTAATTATCCATCTTTTTAGGGGCCGGGTCATATTGATTTGAGAGTCGAGGAATTCCTAAAAATGTTCGAAAGCAAACTATCTCAGATGACAAATGAAGAATTCAAGGTGAGTCATATGATGCTTGCATTTGGAAGGTACATTATTTGAGGGCGAATCTTCATTGGCGAAATAAAATGGTAGAATAATTGAAAATTGATAATAAATATCAAATGGTAAGATTACCAATTGAATTTCTGGTATTTGATCTATAACAAAAATTTTGTTCGTGATGCTTGGAATGTGGAAGGTACATCAATATGAATGAAACTTGGAATGATGTAGCCACTTTCGTGATGATTCAAATAATCAAGGATGTTGTCAACTAAGTAGTGTCGATGTTCATATTATCACTCTTAAAAATCCAGCCTGCTTTCTTCTTCAGTTAGAATCTGCAGCAATGTTGGATGCAGGCTTGACTGCGCAATAGAGGGCACATAGAAGGGAAAGTGAGCTGATGTTATCTGTTGGTCCATATACAAATATTGCTTCTCAAGTCTTGTTCATCTTCTTCCTGAATGCCTCCTATGGAAGGAGTGATAGAACTTGCACCTGGAAAAAATTGCATCAAGCACTTCCTCAGTTCCTCTTCCTGGATAGGCTAACGGACTAGTGATAGTGCATGTAACCCCGCCAATCTCGCCCGCCACACCCCCCCCACCCCAATCCCCAAAGGGGAAAAAAAAAAGCACCTAGAATCTTTTGGGAGGTTATATGCGAAATACTCAATAGGAAAAATTTCTTGTAGTGGTGTTTCATTTCTGGGGTAAAAATCACTTCCAAAAAGGATTTGCGCTGCAATATTTACTTAATGAGAATCTTCTTTCTTACCGACTTCCCTGAATCCATCCCATTTTCAAGATTTGTACTCAAGCGGATTCTTTAATGGAGGATAATGCAAACTACCTGTGCCATCTTTAGCTGGGAGATATAGCATAATAAAACTAATCGTTTTCTTATCATATGCAGAGCAATGTGGATGCGTTGATTGATATGAAGCTCGAGAAGCACAAGAATCTGAGGGAAGAATGTGCATTCTACTGGAAAGAAATATCGGACGGCACTCTGAAATTTGATAGGAGAGAAACTGAGGTATGAACATCGATCTAGACATTAACTTTGTTCTTTCTGCTTTGACCACTAAAATGGGTGGAGTTGCCAGCACTAGGAGATCGTGGTTAGAAACACGATTGAAATTAATGACACCCTTTGTTTAGCGTGAAATCCTCAAGGCAGACTTAAATAGTAAAGTATCAAGTTCTTACAAATGATAGTGGAACAGGTAGAAGCTCTGAGACAGCTAACACAGCAAGAGTTGCTGGATTTCTTCAATGAATATATAAAAGTTGGGGCAGCTAGAAAGAAGACGCTGTCCATTCGTGTTTATGGGAGCCTGCATACATCTGAGTACATGAACAACAAAAACCAACCGGCTCAATCATCCTCGATTCAAATTGAGGATATCTTCAGTTTTGAAGATCTCAACCCCTTTATGGCTCATTTAAAGGGGCTTATGGTCAAGTGAAGTTGTAAGGTGTTGAATTGTCTTCCAGACGAAGGAAAGCCATGTTATTCAAACGGCAGTACTTTGGAATATGTTTTGTTATCTACCTCAGCTCTGAAACCTCCATACAGATGTGGGCGCAGAAGCGACACTCGAATTTGATAAGGATGTTCTCCTCATTGCGGGCTGTAAAATATATGTTATATGTTAGCGTTCACTTTCAAATTTGTTTGATAATTATTCTGTTCTTGGAAAAAATTTCTATTTAGAAGTAGTTTTTTCTCATTCTATTCTTTAGATCAATTTCTAAGCATTTAAACATATTTGGTAACTATATAATAAAAAAAGAATAGGGATGCGTTTGGTACGGTCTTTAAATATTTTTGGCAAAAATTATTCAAAAAGTTCTAAACCTATTGTATTTTTGTCAATTCATTTATAAACTTTTCAATTTTGATAATAAAGCCTTATAAACATATCACTATGGAAGGGGTTGGTCATTTGTTCTCTCCCAATATACTGTTCATCGTCTCTCTCTAGGAGGGCGATTTTTTCATTGTTCACCGATTGTGGGGTCTGCTTGGCCCGGGCATTTTAGCCTTCGATCTCGCCCATCTTTTGGTGAAACTCTCCCTCTTGGGACGACCCTCCTCCTCACCGAACAGTTCAGTCCCTCATCTCCTCTTCATGGAGCTCCCCGTTGTCCTGTTCACCTTTGGTTTGATGCATCATCGCTGGACCTGCTGTTGCGACACTCGAGCTGACCAGGGAGCTGAACGCGGCCTTCGCGGTGGGTGTGGGGGCCCGTAGCTTCCCTCCTCTCTGCTTAACGGCACTGGTATGGATCTTTTACCTTGGCTAGTCTGTAGAAGGTTGGGTAGGCGACGGTGTTCTGCCGGACTGGATGGCGTCCTCCTCGAACGAACTTCACCTAGGTAACTCTAGTGGGAAGGACCTGAGCTCTCCTTCACACAACCTTGTAGTGATGGATGCTGGGAATTTGGCCCAAAAGCCCCGGCCTGTAGAGGGGTCTTCTCTGGTTGGAGATGGCGCCGTGCATGGGCGCAATGCAAGGCCTTCGTGGGACGACCGGTTCAGGGATCGGAGCCGCTCTCAGGTTCCCAGAAAGCGAGCCCCTAGCAAACCTGTGAGCTCGTCTAAGCCCCCTCAAGCCCAATCTTGGGTTAATGTGGCACGGTGCAAAAGGGTATGAACTGCCTTATGTTCCTCCCGAGTTTGTGGAGGGTAAACCGATTGTGAGTTTGTCAGGAGAAGTGCTACAAGCAACGAATCCCAAGTGGAAAGATTTTCTCGTTGGTTATTTCGTAGGGAAAAGACTTCCTTTCCAACTTACGGAGCAAGCGTTGAAGAACACTTGGGGCCCAAAACTTGTCGACATGCTGGCCAACAATCAAGACCTCTACTACTTTCATGTACCGGACCCGATATGCTGCAGGAAAATTCTAGAAGAGGGCCCTATCATTGTTGCTAGGATCCCTCTCATCTTGCAGCAATGGAATGAAGAAAACCAAACAATCCACCGTCCCGATTTGGATAAGGCTTAAGAATCTCCCCCTTGACCTATGGTCCACACAAGCGATGGGGGCTATTGCTAGCTCCGTTGGCAAGCCATTATTTGTTGATCAACGCACAAAGGGATCCAAGCAAACCAGCCAAGGCCCTCCTCGGTTGAAGTGATCGTTGAAGGGGTCTCGAGGACCATTACTATTGAGTTTGAATGGAGGCCAGTGGAATGCCCCAAGTGTGGGGGTTTTTGGTCACAAGTGTGTCAAAGCCCCTACCCCCGTTCCTGTCCCAGCTACATTGGACCCATCTCAGCTTGCTTCGAACCCATCTCAGCCCCTTGCCCCTAGCTCATCAAATCCTAATCAGGGTTGGCAAAAGGTCATGGGTAAGAAGAAGAAGCCCACCCATCCGATGGAAGGCAACTCAACTGGTCTTGCTTGTTCAAGTGATGATGGGAGGTCTTTGAAACTAAAGAATGTGGCAGTTGAGAAGAGACTACCTGCTACTTATTCGCACAAAAGCCCTAGAGGTCAACTGACCATTTTTGAGCCGGCTGATGATGCTCCTCCTTCGAGGGATGAGAATGTCATTCCTTCAGAGCCTGTCGACCCCTTGCTACCTAGAATGAGAGAGAGGGTTGAGGGCTCGGACAACATCATCCCCCCCCCCCCAAGAAGATGAAGATCTCCTCTCCCCTTGTACATCTCCTAAGGATATGGTGGACAAGAGGCCCTCCAAAGATCTAGATCCTCCTCCTTCCACATTGCAAGATAGGATTCCTGCCTTAGCTCCGGATCCTTCCCCTTCGGCGGCTCGGCCTTATCCGCCTACCACAAGGCGTAGCTCCTCTAAAAAGAGGTAAACTCTCTCCTCTTCCTTTTGTAAATATGTACATAAGGTGTTGGAATATTAGAGGGCTCGGCGCCCCGCTTAAGCAAGCAGAGGTGAGGAATCTAGTGTTAACTAGCCGATTGTCCATGATTGGGCTTGTTGAGACCAAAATTCCCCTCAACCTTTTCAATGCCGTGTCGGAAGTTTGTTGGCAAATTGGTGTTGGCGGGCTAATTATGGACCTTCCAATCGGGCTAGGATCTGGGTTCGCTAGAACCCTACTTCTGTCTCCTTTGATGAGGTTACTACTACAGATCAAGCGATACATGGGTGTCTGAGATGGCTAGATACTGGAGTGGCTTATTATGTCTCAATTATTTATACTTAACATTCCTTTTCTACTCGGCGGCCGCTATGGGAGGACCTGGTGGCTAGAAGTTCTTCTATGCAAAACCTGCCTTGGTTAGTTATGGGAGACTTTCATTCATTAAGGATCCCTCGGACAGGCTGGGGGGTTCGGACCTATGGCTGCGTGTTTCAATGAATTCAGCCAGTGTCTTGATCAGGCTAAGCTAGAGGACCTTCACTATGTGGGTCTTCGGTACACTTGGTCAACTTCTTTTGGCCCTTCGCACAAGGTGAGGAAGATTGATAGGGTCTTGATTAATCCGTGTTGGAGTCAGGTTTTTTCTTACTCTGAGGCTTCCTTCCTAGTGCCTGGGGTTTCTGACCATTCACCTATGGTGGTGAAAGTAGAGAACCCAGTTGTCCGGAGGAGACCGTTTAAGTTCTTCGACTTTTGGATGCAACACCCGAACTTTGATTTAATTGTAAAGCAAGTTTGGGAGGCTCCGTCTTCAGGTATGCCTATGTTTAGGTTGGTTTCTAAGTTGAAGGCTTTGAAAGGGCGGCTCAAGCAGCTGAATAGGAATTCGTTTGCCAATATATCCGTTAGGACTACCAAAGCGAGGGAAGCCTTGAAGTAGACCTAAGTCAACCTCTTCCTTGATCCCACCAGCGAGGTGCTTGCGGATTTGGAGAGGGATCAACGCAAGTCCTTCCTAGAGCTCCGATCTCAGGATGAGTCATTTTTTAGACAAAAAGCCAAAATCAGATGGCTTAAGGAAAGTGACCGAAACACGAAGTTCTTTCACTAGTTTGTTAATAGGCAACATTTGAGGAATAGAATCCTCTCAATAGTAGACTCCTCGGGTAGCCAAATTACTAAGCCTCAACTGGTCCAGTAGCATTTTGTGGATTATTTCCAGGAGCTCCTCTTGCCACGACTAGACCTAGATATTCCTTCGGTTTCAGAGATTCAAGAGGTTATCCGTTCACAACTTAATGAGGATCACATTACATTTCTTGCAAGGCCAATCTCCGAGCTTGAGATATGGGACACTCTTTTTTCCCTGGCTAGAGGGAGGCAACGGGGCTGGATGGTTTCACGGTAGAGTTCTTCAAGGAGAATTGGGACACGGTGGGTCAGCTGGTTACGGATGCCGTTAGAGATTTCTTCAACTCGGGGAGACTCCTCAAAGAAGTGAACAACACCATCTTGGTGTTGGTTCCTAAGGTCCACAATGCGACTACGATTGACGATTTCAAGCCTAGTGCTTGTTGCAACACGGTGTATAAGATTATCACCAAGGTATTGGCTAATAGAGTTGCTGCCATGCTTAGGCATCTTGTCAGCCCGACTCAAAGCGCATTCGTCAAAGGGCAGCAAATCAGGGACAACATTCTTTTGGCGCAAGAACTCTTTTCTGGCTTCCATGCCTAACCCTACTCTCCAAGGTGTGCTATTAAAGTTGACTTCAGGAAGGCGTATGACACCGTGGACTGGAGATTCCTTGAGAACGTGCTCCATGCCTTTAGGTTCCCTGATTGGCTGGTTCACCTTATCATGACTTGTGTGCGAACTCCTCGATTCTCCATTGCATTGAATGGAGAGCTACATGGGTTTTTCCCTAGTGGGTGCGGCTTGCGACAAGGAGACCTCATCTCTCCCTACTTATTCACGCTGGTCATGGAGATGCTCTCGAGGATTATTGGGAGGAGCTCGCTTCAGTCGGAATTCAGATTCTTTTAAAGATGCAAGCCTACCTGCCTTTCGCACTTGTTCTTTGCAGATGATGTTTTCCTTTTTAGTGACGGTCACCTGCCATCTGTGAAGCTTCTGAACGAGAGTATCCAAGCTGTTTTCCTCTTGGAGTGGCCTTATACTGAATCAAAGGAAAAGTGAGGTATTCCTTTCGGGAGGCCCGTCGCCTTAAGGAATCAAATCCTTCTGGAATTTGGGTTTGGTGAGGGTATTCTCCCAGTGTGCTACCTTGGTGTTCCAATCATCATGAAGAGGCTTGGAAAAGTGGATTGCGCTAAACTTATTAGGCGCATCACCTCCCGGGTGCAGTCTTGGACTCATCGATTCCTTTCCTTAGCTGGCCGTCTTCAGTTGATCAGGGCAGTTCTTTATGCCATTCAGGCATTTTGGGCAAGTGTCTTTATTATCCCTGCTGCAATTCTCAACCAAGTTGAGCGTATCCTTAGACAGTTCCTTTGGAAAGGACCTAATTTGGGCAGAGGAGGTGCCAAAGTTTCCGGGTGGATGTTTGTCTACCTAAAAGGGAAGGGGCTTGGTATCTGGAGATTGTGAGAAAGCAATAAGGCGACTATGCTCAAGCATATTTGGAACTTGTTTTCAGACAAGGAATCGCTTTGGTGTAAGTGGGTCCATTCGACCTTCTTAAAAATTAGGAACTTCTGGGTTGTGAAGAAACCATCCTGTTGCTCTTGGGCTCGGAAGAAACTACTACAACTCAGGATTGAATGCCGACTCCGTTTCCACTGGAGGATAGGTGATGGCTTAACAACATCACTCTGGTTCGATAATTGGCACCCAAGGGGTCCGTTGAATTTATTCTATACAGATTCCCTCATCTATAGCTCAGGCCTCCCTAGACAAGCTATGGTTGCAGACCTCTTCTCTGAGGATGGACGAGCTATCAGATCAGAGATTGAGTCTTGGGGTTCGCCTTTTCCCACCTTAACTGACATGCGGGATCGGTTTTGTTGGAGGGAGGAGTCGTCGGGCATGTTTTCAGTGGCTTCAGCTTAGGAGACCATAAGGTGGAAGAAGGAGAGAGTCATTTGGCATCGACTCATCTGGAGTAGTGCCTCCCTACCTCGATACCAACTGAACTTGTGGATCATTACCAAGCGGAGGCTGCCGACTCAGGCTTTACTTATGTCTCATGGTAAAATTGATGCTACGACCTACCCCTTTGCAACGAGGTGCTTGACTTTATCGAGCATCTCTTTTTTGGTTGTCGCGTTACTTCGAGTACTACTTTTTTTTGGGCTTCCGGGTGCAATCTTCCTTGGATCAATAGAACTTGGGAGGAAACCCTCAGCTGGGCTAGTACCTTTCTTTTGGAAAGGGAGTTTTTTAAATGCCTGGCTTGTTATTCCTTTGGTGCACTCTGCCACATCATTTGGAAGAACAGGAACAATATTTTGTTTGGGGGAGAGCCGATTTTTGTTCCGGCCATGAAGAATCATCTCATCAGGGTCGTGAAGGATAAGGCTATTACCTACAAGAATGTTGAGGACTCCACTAGAAACAGGCGGATGCAGCGTTCGTGGGATTTGGATCCTATTATTTTCTCCTCCCCTAATCCTAGACCACTTGGCTAGGTGTCTCGTTGGTTTCTAGGTCGTTTTGCCTGGCGTTTGCCATTTGGCTCCTAGCTGGCTCTCCTTTTGGTTGTTGCCCTTTGGTTTTTTCCTCGGCTCCCTTACACTCAAAATGAGCATGTTCATTATGAGTGTTAGTTTTTGGAGTCGTTTGGTTGTACAGTTTGACCTTTCCCCCTTATATTACTTACCTTATCCAAAAAAAAAAAAACATATCACTATGGTGATTTTACCAAAAAAAAAAAACATATCACTATGGTGAGAAATAATCATGAGCTAAGTGGTCCATTTGTTTCTACTTCATTGAGATATGCTACATGAATATCAGGCTTGTAAAATTACTATCTCTATATCGAGTGTTGGACATTTGGAGTGCTAAAACTTGGCACGAGGACACTTATGTGCTAAAAATTAGGAAAGTGACACTTAAGTGCTAAAATCGGAGCAAAATGGATCAGTTAAGTGTCCATGGCGAGAATATCTGGCCAAAATGCCAATGTGGCGACTTTCTTGTGAAGCAATGCAAAACGACATCATTTTGCACGTTAACGTGACTAAATAAGTGCAAAATCGTTTTGGTGCTAACGTGGATAAATAATTAATATAAAACTTAATTAAATTAAATTTAAAATGAAGTTTTCAATAAATTGAGATGGGCATTTTGTTGGCACGCATATAGTTCTTTTTCTTGAGTCGGCCACTTATGTGAAAACTAGTTTATCGGATGAAGCTGTTAAGAGTTTCTAATGCATCATACTCGAGAATTTGATCAGGAAGCGACCTTTCAACCGAGCTAATTTGCAAAGGTCATTACGGCACAATTAAAAATCGATCAGATATCGGAGATAGGTCGACTCGACAGAGGCATGTGATCAGGTGTGGGTGATTCCACCAGATCGCACAATTCTTGTTGATTAGCACTGGATTGACTTTTCAGTTGATTGGGTACCCTGTGTTCGTATTTGAAATCTTGAAATTATCCCGACAACCGAAAGTTGCCAATGTTTCAAAGATGTACATTGTGGCTTGAGATGATCAACCATAGGTCAAATGCATGAAAATTTCTAAAGGTTACTCGGTAGGTTAGGCCGCGCTAGTATCGTGCCAAAGTGAAATTAACCGTGGAATTGAGATTGAATTTAGAAATTGGAAGTCTAAGTGTGTTACAAATCATTTTAGGAATATTGACTAATCTTCGGAAGATTTTTCATGCAAGCTGAGTTTTTCAGCAAAATAATCGATGTATGGTTAATTTGGTTCGGAAAATTGGTATGCCCGTTTTTGGTTATACTCTTGAGATCTAAGAGGGTTCTATGGTCAAGTGATTATGTGAATTGAAGCATGGTGACATTGGATTAATTTTATGGACTTCAATTGGACTCAATTGGAAGAGAATCGAATAGAATTGAAGAATTTAATGTACGAGAATTTAGGCCTCGGCGGAAAAAAAAAATTGAACATATTGGAATAAGGTTATGGGAGATGGGAGATAGTGGAAGATGACATCAGGTGATGTCATGGTGGTTGGGTCAAATGGAAGGAGATCTTGACAAGTGGATGGTGGGGATTGGCTCTTGAAAAGGTGGGCTATCAACATTATCTTCAAGCTTGGGAAGAGAGAGAAGGAGGGGAGGGAGAGCTTCGACTGGGCCAAGCTAGCCGCACACCCGACCGGCCGCCCTCTGCCTGCCCGCTCGTCGCCGCCAGTGCCATCGCCAGTGCCATCGTCCGTGCGCGTCGCCCGCTCGTAGTCGCACCACCTTCGCCACCTCCAGCCCTCATCCGCGCGACCCCGAGCTTCCAGCCCTCCTTCCAACTGCTGTTCGGAGCCAGCTCGTCGTCGCCAAGGTCACCGGGAGACCTGCCAGAGCTGCTGCCTCACCCGTCCGAGCTACCGCCTCCTTCCTCTGCCGTTCCTCTGCCCAACCAACGTTGGAACCGCCCCATCTCCGCCCGCGACCAGCAACCAAGAAAATTGGTATCTCAGCTCGTTTTTGGCCCGTTTTGGCCGTCTTCCCAACCCCGAATGTTTGGCCCGCTTTGAAGGAAGTTGTTCCCCTCGGCGTCATCCATCGTTTTGGTCCACTCGGCTTGCTAATTTGATAAGTTTAGCTCACTAAATCTTGATTATACAATTAATGATGTCCTAAGTGTGCTTAGTCTAAGTTAAGCAAGTTTAGGTGGATAATTTAGTTTTTTAATTGTGATTTGGATTAAGAAGTTTGTTTAATTTAAAGTGTGTTTAATTAAGGCTAATATAGTTATTTAATAATAAGCCTTGATGGGACATAATAGGGTTTTAGTTTTGAATTATTTAATTGCTTCAAAATTCTGGAATTTATAATATTATATTATATTCCGAAATTATTAAAATATTATTATTTATAAAAAAAATTATTTTTGACCCTGGTTGCTTGGAATTCTGTGCCGATCGCTATTGTGCATTTAGAATTTGAAATTGATGATTGGTTGTGGCAAATTGAGTATGATTGCAATAAATAGGAATTCTTTTTACAAAATCCCAAGTGTCGGAATTTGATGGAAAAATAATCGTGAAATGGTTATGAGTGAACTTAGAAAGTCGTCAAAGTATGGTTGTGCCAGTTGAACCGAGAGTTGCCACCAAATTGAACTTGGTCGTGCCCGATTAGGCCGTGATTCACCACTTGATAAAGGTCGCACCCAACCGGGCTGTGATTTACCACCTATTAAAGGTTGTGCCCAATGGAGCCGTAATTTACCACCTATTAAAGGTTGTGCCCAATGGAGCCGTGATTTACCACCTATTAAAGGTTGCACCCAATGGGGCCGTGATTAACCACCTATTAGAGGTCGTGCCCATCGAACCGATATCTACCACCTAATAAAAGGTCGTGCCGAGTGGAGCTGTGATTGCTACTGGTTGTTAAACCTTCCTATAAGGTCGTGATTGGAAGTAGTGGTTGATTTGCTAGAATGATATATAATTGGCCAAGTCGATTAATCGCTGAAACGATCCAAGTGGTTGAATTGTTCTGATAATGTGATTGTGTCACAGTTGTTTGATTATCATAATTGCACGTGGTTGAATTATATAAACTATGCTAACCTGCAGATGAAGACTAATGCGAGATAAGTCTTCTTGATGTTGTGGCTAGGTCACTCTGAGGCGTATTTTCTTTCTAATAGGGGTTTAGGGGATTAAACTTGCTGAGACGATGTCTCATCCCGGTTGTGGGATTAAAATTTTAGGTCCTTGGTGGATGAAGCGGCTAGATAGCTTTGGTTAGTCTTGAGGAGTTGCAGAGTTGAAGTCATAAAGATTGGAGAACATGTCCGACTTGTAGGTCGTAAGACAATTCTTTTTTAAAAGCCGGTCTTTTATAAACTTTTGGCCGTAGACCTCTGTTTATAATTCTGTTGAATTATGAGAGTGTTATGTTTTGATTTTGTTTCCTGCTTTTCTATTTCGTATTTCATTATTAGGGGTTTTATAATACGTTCCGCTTGCAATAATAAATTAATGGGGTCGGCGATACTACCTGAGAATGTCGCATTTGCATAACCATGGTAGGATGTTGGCGCACTCGGGGTTCAAGGCGTGACAGTCTTCAAACAGCCATTCCTTTGAAATTGCATATTAGTTGCAAGCCTATAATTGCCATTGATGTCTTTCGTGCGTTCAACTTTCTCCCGATGCCTTTGTCGATAATCTATTGGCTTTACTAATCGATACCTTTGTCGACTATCATTAACCATTCGTCGCCATACATCAACATTAAATTAGTAGTGGTTATTGATGTGTATTAATATCGATAGTAATCCTTGTGGTCGTCGACAATGGGGCACTTGCTTAATGTTACCCTATATTCTAGTTGTGTGCTTTTATCCATATCCACGATCTAGCCATTTTTTTTGTGTAAACATATGCCACCTTTTAAAAGGATTGAAGGTCTTGTAAAAAAAAAAAAAGGATTGAAGGTAAATTTAATTCATTTAAAAAAGAAATACCTGCCACATACAGATTTTTGTCTTGCGATGGTATTAGGGTGCATATTGTTCCTCTAACGCTTCGTACTCCATGCACAGCCGGCTACCTCATAGCATTCTGACACATTGCCTCGATCAACATAGTGCCATCATTACGAATCAAATTTTCATGGATTACTGCTTTTCCGAATCGTTGCTTTTTTTAGGAAAGCATATATATTTGGTCAAGATTTGATTTTTGATCTCTTTTGTCTTCAATCTTCAACCCTCAATCTACTCTAGTCTAAAGCCCTTGGCCTTTGAGTTTTTCTCGTCTCCAATTTTGTCACTTCCATGGCTTCTAAGGCCCCGTTTGTTAACATTTTTTATTTCTATTTATGAATAAATTTTTTATTTTTTTGTTTCAGGGAACAAAAAAAGAATAGAAATGCGTTTGTTTGTGTTTTTGTTCCAAATCTATTTTTTTGTTCCCAGGAACACATTTGGAACAGAAACAAGAAAAAAGAAAAACGTGTTTCTTATTTCTAGAACAATTTTTAAGAACAAATTTCCTCTCTCCTCTCATTTTCTTCTCTTTTTTTCTTCTTTTCTTTTTCTTTTTTGTTTTGGCCGGCGACCTCTTCGGAGCGTCGCCGGCCCCTAGCGATGCTAGGCCTCGCCTTGGCTGGGCGAGCTCGGGCTCGCCCAGCCAAGGCAAGGTCGAGCCTCACCGGCGTGGGGCAAGGCTGGGCGAGCCTTGAGCTCCCCGGATCTGGGCGAGCCCAAGCTCGCCCAGCCTCGTTAGGGGCCGGCAAGCCTCGCCGTGGCTGGGCGAGGCCGCCAGCCCTCGTCGGCTGGTCGCTGGCCATGGCCAAGGTCGGCGACCGGCTAAAAGAAGAAAAAAAAGAAAAAAGAAAAATATTTTAAAATATTAAAAATATTAAATAATTAAAAGAAAAAAAGAACACAAATTTACCAAACATGTTTCTGTTTATTTTTTATTCCGGGACAAGTTTATCAAATGCCTTCTTCTATTCAAAAATTGTTCATTGGAGCAGAAATAATTATTTCTATTTCTGTTTCCTAGACAAATTTTTGAACAGAAACGTTACTAAACGCGCCCTAAGCCTTCCAGTTATTCTTTTGCGAATTATTTCATTAAGTTTGACAGCATACAAGAAGGCACACAACAGTAATTGCTATCACGACCTTTGAAACGAGGTCGAAGGTTATCCTACCGACGTTGTCCTTCACCCTTGTTTCCGACAACACTTCCAGATTCCTGCAACCCTTCAACCTTGTTTCCCTCGATTAAGGGCTGAAAAGCTTCCTTTTTCAGAAATATTCTATTCTAGATGTCTGGACTATTGAGTCCCAGCGATTCAGAAGATTTCCTTCTTTTGATGTGGGGTTTTTATGAATGGTACTTGAGGATGAGGTTTGAAGACCAAATACGTTCTCCCTGGAAAGAAGGTGATCTCCGTACTGCGATTCAGTTTAACTGCTTCGATTGGGATCTAAATCTAGGTTTCTTAGGTGCTACCATCAGCTTTTCGTCTCCATCGATCAATTGTTTCTTTTTCCCTTAAGGACCAATGTCGACCACGCTCCTGGACACTTATGCCATGGCTGGTTTTCTTCCCTTTGTCACACCAGCACAAGACGTTGGTCCTCCCAAACATCTCAAGTCTATCGACAACAGTGCTCTTTCCTACGTAAATTTTTTAATCAAATTCTGTAAAACGTCTAGCCTTGTTACCAATATCGAACATGTGGCGTTCTCGCTACTCTGGCTGTCCAAGTATGTTTGTTTCACCCTGCTCTTAAAGTATCTAGGGATTTCCTCGGTATCGCCTCCAGTCTAGCAGCAGGCACATCGATTGCATTAGGCCCGCGTATTCTCGTTGCTCTGTACAGAGGCCTCACCCATGCCCTTTTGGCTATGCAGCCAAAAGGGTCCGGTCCCTTTTTTGGCTTCTTTTGGTCTCTTCAGGCTTGAATGCTTTATGTCTCCTATCCCTTTTTTCTGATCAAGTCCGTGTCTGTCTTCAATACGATGAATTGAATCTTCAGCCTCACTTTCCTGATTCTGTCGGATGCCGATTGTTTGAATCGTTCTTCTTTACTTGTTCCAAGTGGCGTTTCCCCATTCAAGCAATTTCTTCTAATGTTCTGAATCAATGTCGTCACCCCCATTGACTTCCCATTGAGATTATCAAAGAAAGGAAGATTCTATCTTTGATTTGAGGTATACTCTCTGTAGTACTAGGCAATTTGGACGGATTTAGGTTGTGCTTATGCCAATTCCTTATTCATTGGATTTCCCTTAGATGTCAAAGCATAAGTACAAGCCAACTGATAACAAGCCTTATAATTGTTGCTTTGAGATCACTAGACTGATTCATGCTTGATATTCTCTTTACAAGTTTAAACTCAAATCTCATTGTACATGTTGCATTTTTCCGCCCAAAGAAAGAAAAATACATAGGTTTAGAGGTACTACTCAAAAGCGGTCCAAATAGTTCATCAAAATGATGATTCAAATGAAAGTACCAAATGTCACAGCAAATGATCCATCAATTAAGAGCACGAAACCTATGTGTTTTTAGGAGGCACCACTAGCTATTTTCAGAGTTGGTCAAAAACCAGTTGAAACATAGGAGCGTCATCTTGATTTTTACGTAATTAGAGAATAGCCTGGGTAACTTTCCTAATAGCGTCCTTTCAATACCACTAACTTAAAAGATTGTTTATTTAAGTGGTCATGTCACTTATAAATCTAAAGGTATCGAAGCCACTAAGTGATCGTGCAATGTTCTTGGAAGGTTTATTATGACCCTAAACTAACACTGACCAGTCTAGAAAGGAAACTGACAAACAAGTTATTGAAGTACAATGTAGTAATGAAACAAACAAGTATTGAGAGTGCAAGCATTAAGCACACAAGTATTCAAAAGGCTCAAAGTAAGGTACGGGAAAGAGAACCCGATCCTCGTTGGGCAAATATAATACATGGCCTCGTTTTGGAAGCCTTGGGATAAGAACCCCATAAGCTTGAAATTAGAGACTAAATTATGTATGAGATAAGCCTATTTATTCACTATTTGGCGAACAAACAAGCAATCGATCAACCCAACCACCAACTAATCAAACGAGGGATTAATTAAAAGCAATGATTATTAAACCCAACTTGTATTCGCAAAGCAGTAGTCTAGCATCATTAACTCCTAATTAGAATTCTAATTCCCCGCCTAAGGTAACCGCAAAAGAGCATGCACACACGAATAAGGGCAATTTAACATTTCAGTTTAAGCACACAAGTCAACTACTCACGTCAGTAGCATATTTCTATGCGGCGACCAAGCAATTAAAGGCATGAATCAGACTAAGAAAACAAGAAGTAGCATTTTCTTAACCCATTTTCTGAATTTTTATTTTCAAAAATTTATATATAAAAACAACAACAACAACAACAACAACAACAATAATCACGAATTGATTGCTAAAGGCTATCTCTATTTGAGGGGATAATTACCAAAAAAGTCCCAAACGTGTTACCAATTTAGTCATAAATCTTTCAACTATACCAATTGATTCCATTCGGCCAATTTGAGCAGGAAATCGTTGATGTAGATATTAGACATCCGCCAATTCAATTCTAGATATTTTAATTATACCAATTGATTCTATCTAGCCAATTTTGGCAAGAAATTGTGGAGTAGATGTTAGCCATTTGCTATCTTATAATGATGATACATTTCTAATAATATTTTGAATTTCTTAATAAAATATTTTTTTTGTTTTTTTCTTTTTTTTCCTTTTTTTTTTTTTTGGGAGGGAGGGAGAGGCTAACCCTTGCTGGCCACAAGCATGGGCTCATGGGCCCTCGCTATAGCTAGCTAGGGCATGGCAGCCTTGCCTAATGCATGTGCTAGTCATATCAAGGGCGCCATAGCCCTTACCCCAAGTCGATATGGGCCAGGACACCCACCCCTATGGCCGGCACAGGTTGGACGACAACTCTTTCTGACCTTCACTCCAAAAATAATAAAATTAAATTAAATTAAAAAAATTTAAAAAATAGAAAAATTAAAATAATTAATAGTAGAAATTATTCACATCAGCGCCAGCTATCTCATGTAAAACAGTAAGCATTTGTGTTAGTGATTTTCAGCTAAAATTAGCCAAATGAATTCAATTGGCAAAATGTGAAAAATTGTTTATAGCTTAATTGGCACAATTGAAAAACTTATGACTGAATTGATATAAGTGTAATCAATTTATAACTTTTTTGGTGATTTCCCCCATTTGAGCATTTGTGGCTTTTCTAGTAGTAAATCTTAATTATTTCTTACCATCTCTGATGATATATAGTTTCCACCAAATAATGGACATGATCATTTATGAAAAATCCACTTTAAAAAAAAAAATCCATGAATTACATTCCTATTCTGGGCTTATAATAGCTACAAATCTAGAGTAACTAAATGTAGCTTATATGTCTTGATATATATTTCCCCGCAATATATGTTGTCCTTGTTACAAAAGGCAGGAGGGGCGAACAAGGAATCAACGCTAACAAAAGTCCAAATGCAGTGAAGATAGACGCTTTATACGCAGGCTACTACACACGCGCCTGTGCCACCCGCCACCTTTTCCATCCGCACAAGTCTCGCACACTCTTTATTTCTTTCACCTTCGTCATCGTTACTCTATATACACTCATCACCACATTTCGCCATTCGCACAGTCCTCATCGTTCGGTTTCTTCTACATTCGCACGGGAGAAATAGAGACGGGATGGAGAAGACGAGAAGCAGCCGTGTCTTCGTCGGAGTTGGAACCGCAATGGCATTGATGGCAGCGATGGCGGTTTCGGTCTCGGGCCATGATTATGGAGATGCATTGAGGAAGAGCATTCTCTTCTTCGAAGGGCAGAGATCGGGCAAGCTGCCTCCGTCACAGAGAATGGCTTGGAGGAAGGATTCTGGTCTTCGCGATGGAGCCCAAATCGGCGTACGTTCATCTTCCCTCTCTCTCTCTCTCTCTCTCCCTCCCCGAGTAAGTCCAGTTTAGTTACTATAAACGCTCATAATTCTGATCCAGGTTACGATTTTAAAGATGAGTTTGTCGCCTTCCTTACGTCCTGCTTTGGCCCCTTTGGTTTTTTGACCCCGGCTGTGTAACGTCCCCCCATTAGCAGCGGGCCATTCAATGCCTATGAGATTAAGCTGTATGACCATAGAGAAGTTATTCAACACATTGCAAGAAGGGACATGGAAATTGAACTATGGAATGGCGTTATAAAATATGGATCCAACCGTACGATAGACGAATTCATATAGAGCTATGAGCGAAGAAGAGATGGTCCTAAATGAAGTCTTTATTTGAAGTTCTATTGTTTAGCATTTTTCTTTTTCAATAACATAACAAGCCCGATAAGGGAAGATCACACGTTATGAACATTGAAATGGCACGAGAATCCATTATTTAACGAAACAAAATCCCTTCCCATCGGTCGACGTCAATGCCTAGGAAATCGGTGCACGCGTCTGCTTAAGCAGCTTCGCGTTCGAGGCTTGAAAGAAACGCGCACGGTTTGACAAGACCAACTTCAAACTGCAGAACTGATTTGTGTAAAGAGAAGAAAGCAACTGCCACTTTTGCTAAATTTTCCCGCAACAAAAAGATCGTTTAGCTTGTCGTGGAAAAAGTGAATTGGTAAACGCACTCCTCTACTTTTCTTCCTTGAGATTCAAGCATGTGACCCGAGATCCTTCATGGATAATCTCCTTGGCTGACTCAATTTAGTAAATTGTGCCAATTTCATTTTGAGCTTATCGTATTCCAGGAGGCTATTAAAATCCTCACCTCTAGCCTGGAAAGAGATCTGCCCATTTCTCATTGCACTTTCATGCGTTACTATTGAAAGTCTTTAGATCGGTTGGGTCATATCTCTCCCGTGAAGGGTGTAGCAAAGCAGAAGTCGCACTAAAAATATTCACATTCCTCTCCCCAATATGACATGTTAGATATAATTATGATTGCTTGCGGAAAAAAATGTGCTTATTTTAGGAACATCAGATTTGTCCAAATGATGTAATTCGCAGTAGACATTCGGATCTGTCCTTTGCCGTTCATCTGTAGCAGGATTCCATTGTTCCGTGCCCAAAAAATATAGATTTTTTTCCGTGCTGGTAATTGATAAGGATTAATCTAATAATACAAAACATTATCTGCTACCGGTTGGTCAAGAAATTGAATTAAAGGAAATTGTATGTCGACGTGTTTTCTTCGATTTGAATTCCTCTTATCAGAGAGAAGCAAAGAAAGGTTGGGGAAAATTCTAATGATCCAATCCTCTATTTTCTGATAAATGTAGCAGCATGTTTACCAGATTTCAGTTGAAGTGTTTGCCTTGAGTTTGTGTCACTGCATACATCCAATCTGTCTCGCAGGTCGATTTGGTGGGCGGTTACTACGACGCGGGCGACAACGTCAAGTTCAACTTCCCAATGGCATTTTCCACCACAATGCTCGCTTGGAGCGTAGTTGAGTTCCAGAGGCTAATGGGCCCAGATCTCCCACACGCGCTCGACGCGATCCGCTGGGCCACCGACTACTTCCTCAAGGCCACGAGCGTGCCCGGGATCGTGTTCGCACAGGTTGGAGAACCTTACGGCGACCACAACTGCTGGGAGAGGCCTGAGGACATGGACACTCCTCGAACCCCTTATGCCGTGAGTGCACAGTTCCCTGGCTCCGAAGTTTCGGCTGAGATTGCCGCCGCTTTGGCCGCTGCTTCTTTGGCTTTTAGGCACGTCGATCGTCCCTATTCAAGGCAGCTCCTGAACCGTGCTAAAACGGTAATCCCCGAGCATCAACATCCCTTCTTACAACAATACAAAAGCTGTAGAAGTATGCATATTAGTCCTGGAAAATGAATTTATAAGGACATGGTATACGTGGACCAGGTGTTTGAGTTTGCGGATAAGTACAAGGGGTCGTACAACGACCATCTCGGACCATCGGTGTGCCCATTTTACTGTGATTTCAGCGGTTACGTGGTATGCATCAGTTAGTAAAATGCTCTCTAATTTTGAAACACTACCTTTCAAAGAGTTTTGACTTCTGAAAGAGTTCGCTTGAAAATTACAGGACGAGTTGGTTTGGGCAGCATCATGGTTATACAAGGCGACCAAGGCATCTAATTACTGGAACTATGTCGAGGATAACAGACATTATCTGAACTACTATAACTTGAAAACCTTCAACTCCGTTCCTTTTGTAGGCGGTAGCTTTGCCGAGTTCGGGTGGGACACAAAGCATGCCGGTATCAATGTCCTATCTTCCAAGGTCATCCTTCATCTCTGCTATCAAAATATCACTCCGGGAAAAGCTCCGTGTATCTTATGCATTACTTCTGCTTCCCACTGTTTGTGCGGCAGGTTGTCTTGAAGAATAACAACTACACCAATAACTTCGTGGTCAATTCCGACAAGTTTGTATGCTCTGTTTTGCCTGAATCGCCGACCAAATACGTCAGCTACTCCCCTGGTAATTTTCACACTCCAGGTTCTCGTTTCTTCTCTAATTTCCTCTAATTTTGTCGATAAATGAGGAGTAGTGACTTTGCATTTAGTAACCTTCCCTGCTGAATTCTTGATCCAACTGTCGAACTTGGGTTTGTCTACACGTTTTCATTTCATCCTTGAGTGAGCAACCTTAGCTTCATCTGTCAACTCATGCAGGGGGACTCCTAGTCAAACCAGGAGGGAGCAACTTGCAGCACGCCACAGCTCTGTCCTTTCTTCTTGTCGTCTATGCTCGCTACCTGAACCGCACCAATCAGGTCATTCAATGCGGCGATGTAAAGGCCACTCCGGACAGGCTCATTCAATTAGCTAGAGGCCAGGTACATCTCACGCCGATTACATTTCCAAGTGATAATTCTTTCCTCCGCATCATGGGAAACTAAGAAAGCTGAGCAAGTTGCAGTTGAACATTAACTAAAATCGTCGAAGTAATCGGCAAGCTTAACAGAGAATGGCAAAATCAAAGATCCATTAGATTAATCTACAGTCGTTCCATTTTGCAGGTGGACTATATATTAGGAAGCAACCCGATGAACATGTCGTACATGGTGGGATATGGCGGGAAATTCCCTCAGAGGATCCATCACAGAGGCTCTTCCTTGCCGTCCCTAGATCAACACCCGCAACGTATCGGTTGCAAGGATGGGGCGCCATACTTCGAGAGCAGCGGCCCGAATCCAAACCAGCTGACCGGGGCCGTTGTTGGAGGGCCCAACATCCAGGATTGGTACGACGATTCTAGAGTCGACATTGCACACTCGGAGCCGACAACATATATCAATGCTCCTCTCGTTGGTGTCCTGGCTTTCTTCAATAAATACCAATAGGGCCATAAAACGGGAAGATGCAAAAGGAACTCATCAACCTTTTCCCCTGAAGTTCAGATCCCTTTATCTTCGCCTTTTCGTTTTTCCGAACCAACAGGATTGCATGCATCGTACATAGGTGGAGACTGGTTGCGTGGACGACCGCAACATGTGAAATCAAAGGAGAAAAAGAAGTTGTTAGACCAACTCAATGATAGATGCTTATTTTTCGAATTCATTGGATTTTGACATATAAATTATGTTCTTTTATTGTGTTAGCAGATATGTACCATGCAATGCACAATGCGATGTAATTCATAAAATCGTGAATGCATGAATAAAACGTAAACCGAGACTTGAAACTCCTCTTGCAACCGAAAAATCTTGATACACTTCATCAACCACTAACAGATATTACTCAATATTTTGTCTAGGAAAAACTTACTCAAAGTCATTTATGTAGAATAGACTAGTGGGATAATTTGTATTCAAATTTTGATAACTTATTAATTCGTGAACCTAATTGGAATTGGACCTTCTCAATTATATCAAGCTTATCCATATGTTAGCAAAAGAGAGGGATGTTTGATGAAATGGTAGACTGAGATTGATTTGATAAATTGCTATGGGAAGTGTGTGATTGCTCATTTTTTTTGAGGTTTTGCTAGAGATGACTCCTAACTTCGTGGAGAGATCTCCAAAATCAGACTTGAATTTTTATTCTCGAAAACAAAAATGATACATAGATCAATTATAGTCGATAATCATTTTTTAATTACTTTTGAGGATCCGAAATTGGCGCCCTTGCTTGTCCTCATACCCGGGACCCCCGGGCGCGTACCCGGTCCCCGACCCCCGAGCCTGGGTCAATCAAGGCCACACTCGAGTCAACAGAGACCAGACCTGAGACTTTGGTGTTCCTGCTTAGTTCTCGGGCTGCTCGTGCCCAAGTCGCTAACACATGTCCAAATATAAATAGGTTCTTTTCAAACGGCGAAAAAATGATTTCCAATTGATCTTCATAGGAGACTGCTAAGATGACCGTCTCTGTAGAATGATAATGACGATGAGACAATCAAAGGTCAGTCACAAGAGTTTGTGGAGGAAATTTGTAAACTTTCTCAACCGGTTTCAAATTTTGACCCAACATTTCCTTCACATTTTTTTTAAGAAAACTATAATTCCTTATTACAAGATCAAATTGAAATATAAAATCATAAGAAACAAATCGAAACCAATTCATATATGAAGAAACAAATCGAATTGATAATATTCAAATAATAAGAAACAAATATAGTGATTATATTCAAACAATAAGAAATATATGAAGAGTTATGTTGCAACTTTTAAAATAGTGGATATCATTCTCTAACCAAAGAAAAAGATTATGTGGATATTGTTCCCAAATAAAAAAACTTAACAACTCATAAAAATAGGAATATGTTTATCTTGTACAAAATCATTTTAGACTTTCAATTATTGTAGAATTTTGTAATTGAATAAATCATAACTCTATGATTCGTTAATCTTTACCTTTTTTTCATTGCAAGAGAGTAACAAATATTTACTATCGTCGAATTCTAATTTGTATTTACATGTTAAACAAACAATGCTTTATATATATATAATCTCATTCAGATGGATAGAGTTCATATTAAAAGCAACTCCACTAATGAAAATAATAGTGAGGATGAAGACGAGTTGAATAATGCAATCAAAGCTATTAGTGATGAAAGGTCACGATATCAAAGAACATGAACTTGGCACCTTGAATGGGTATGGAGTTTAATTCTTATGACAAAGCTTTTGCATTTTATGATAATTATGCTCAAAAAAGGGGATTTGGCATTAGAATGTTAAACTCATGTAAATCTATATAATGACACGAGCGATTTCATATCAGTAAGTGATGATATTTTTCAACTTGTAATTATTTATATTTAGGTATCTAATTTATTTTTCTCTTTCTTCATATTCAAGAAAATTGATTATGTGGATTCTCTTATGATTTTGTTTCTTAACTTGAGCTTGGAATAAGGGAACGAAGAAGTAAAAATGAACAATAGAGTCAAAATTAAACCAATGAGGAAGTTTACGCTTTTCTCAAAAAAGTCTTGTGGCCGACCTTTGACCGTCAGTTTGTCATTTTACGGAAGATGGTCATGTTAGTTGCTCGCATTTTCATATTTCAACCACACAAAAATGAACAATAGAGTCAAAATTAAATCAATTTGGGAAATTTCATGATAAAAAATTCAATTTGAGTAAATTTGTTATAAGTATCGGTTGAGGGTTCTCCGTGATATTAATCCCTAAAAAATAATATCATTATCTTGAAAAATGACTCTTCGGCTAACGTTTTTGGGAAATGGACAAATGTGGCGACCCATTAGATTTGTTGCCAAAGGATAGAGTTCCCTAGTTTACTCTCCTTTTTTGGCTCCCAAATTTTGCAATTGACTCAATTTCACTTCAATCTCTAATAATTGTATGAAAATGATAATATTGGCACTTTTTTTTCCGTGATATAATAAATTATAATAATATAATGGTTTTTATGTTAAATTTAGAAAATAAAGATTTATTGAAAACACACATCTCTTCCTTCTTCTTTTTTTCAGTTAAAGAGAAAAAGAACTAAGCAATTTCCTAAACCCCCCCCCCTCTCTCTCTCTCTCTCTAATCTCTCCGTCTCTGCTACACGCCTCGAGTTCTTCGGTGTTGTCCTCGAGGTTGTTCGCTTGACAGTTGTCGGTAAGCCTCTTCTACCCTAAACTGCAGATGTCTTCGTTTCTGATGTGTTGATGTCCTGATGGTCTCGCGGTTCTTGTGAAAATCGGTAATCGATCGGCTAATTTTCTACACCTCATTCAGATCTGTTTCGTGTCCCCCCAAAATCTCGGTCTATAATTCATTCCCGATTAGTGATTGTTGCGAGCATGTCTTCTTCTTCTGCATTCCTGAACTCTGTTTTGCGTATTCTGGGCATTAGGGCAATTCTCACTTTCTGCTTCATCCTTATTTTTCTGCATTTTCCCGTTTGGCTCTATTTTCATGTTTTTCTTTTTTCCAGCGTTTCCAGATGCGATACTGTAAAATGGGTGTGGTTTAAAATCCGCCCTTTAGGTAGAAGCCATCTGGGATTTTATTTTCAGTGGTGATAGGGCTTTAAGCTTAGAGCAGAATGTGTTGCACAGGGTCTAATGTGTTTAAGTCAACTGATGTCCTGATTTCTGTGATATGAACTTTAGCCTATAGAAACTATCTGCTTAATTTTGAGTTGTCCTCGACTTCTGGTTATTGCATCCGGTATTTTATTTACAAGGGCCCTTTTAGCACACTGGGGTGATCCCAGATGGATGTTGAAATACAAAAATTCGAACTTCACGGTGATAGCTCTTCCATTTGAAATACGCCGTGGCTTGTGGCAGGGAGTCCTAACAACACCTTCAAGGGCCAATAGGGAGGAAAAGATCAAAATGCAGCAGAGGAGGCCTTCGACGGGTCGGCCAAGTGGAACGGATGGCTCGGATTTCTCCTTCCGCATGGTTGTTGACTCCCGTAAGCTTCTGTTAATCCTTATTGCTCTTTCACCTTGTTTTCATTTCTTTATTATCCTCCTTCTTATCATTTGGTAAGTGTTTTTGTGAATTCACGCATTCCTCATGTTCATACTATTGAAATTTATCATATACTTGTTTGTGCTTTTTGCTTAGGGTATCAGAAAGTAGCCAAAGGCAGGTCTCGCTTACGAGCATTGATCTCAATTCAGGTAATATGCCCTCGCCTATCCTGTAGCTGTGTTTTTGTCTTTTCACTTATCATGCTTCCCTTTTGCATAGTGTTTTCCTTTTCTTTCTTTTTCCTTTTTTCCTTCTTTCCGATAGACAAAGTTCAGATTATACTGTGTTAAGACTTCATCTATGTCCTTATTCCCGTTTATTGCTGAAGAGTGACAATTAGACTGGTCAAATGTATATGTCCCTACACTCCAGAGGATAGTTAAAGCGTGGCTGCAACTCTAGTTGCCAGCTGATAGATTATAAGCCATATAATGATGTCATGTTCTTTAACTGGAATTTTGTGGGATGTTACCGTGGTGGATCAAATTGTTGTTGTTCAGTGGATTATTGCCATAGCTGCTGTTAATATTACCTTGTTTTTAGAATGTCACTAACAGCGTAGTCTCTTTGTTGCAGGCTGTTATTCAACTAATGGGAGCAGTGCATCTAGTTCTATCAATTTCAAAAGGGATTGTCCCAAGGCCACTTACTATATCATCTCTTGCTACAGCATTCCTGTCACTTATTGTTGGTGAATTAGGTACTTGAAATTTTCAACTTCTTCTGGAGTTGCAATGTGCTAATCTTCAAATGCTGACCTAATTTTTCTTTTTCTTTTTTCTTGGTGTTGACAAGGTCAAAGACGAAGTCGAGTGAATTTTTTACGATTTTACATATTTGCAGCAGCTGCATCAATACTTCTATCGGTTGCTTGTCTTACTAAGGTTGATTTAAGATTGGAGGTAACGAGTTTTGTCCTCTCATGGTTCTGATTTATTATCAACAAATTGCTTCCTGTTGCTTTCTATAGAGAAGGAATTTTTCAGTCATAAGCTCTCAGGAATAAGCATCTAAGAAAGAGAGACCTAGACCTGGAAAGAAAAATAAAACATAAAAAAAGGAGACAGGGAAGCTGTGAAGTTAAGGACAGAAAACTCGAAAAATTAGGTTAAGAAATAGTTGAACTCGTGAGGGAAAAAAAAGAACAGGTCTTGTATACTTTCTACAGATTGTGTTGGCATAGTGCATACTTTGGGAGATGAATTAGAAGAAAACTTTGTTTAAACAAATTTCATGATGAACTCCTGATCAATTTTACCTTTTTGATGGCCATAGATACAGATGTAGCTGGAAAGAATAAGCATAGGAGCAAGATAAAACTATACGCTTCTGATTTCACATCTATTTGTTCTGTAGATACAATTAGTGGATGCTGCAGTTCTTTATTCTCACGGCTCTATCTATTCCCATGTAGGACATCCTTAATGTTCATCTCATGGAAGCAAAGAAGTTCAAAATTCTCGAGGCGGGACGTATTCTTTTCGGTGAGCTCCAGATCCCTTGGCTCTTCATCTAAATCAAGTTGTTTCATATATCAGAGTGTACTCACTATGATGTTCCAATTGAATTTCGCAGGATTGTTGGTGCAGATTTTTGCTGTCAAAACAACGGGATCACTCATTAGCAACATGTCCCCACCCAAGAGAACTTCCTGAGGGTGTCTTTTGGTTTCAATGTACTAACCATCTTCAATTAAACTAGCAAGTTAGTTTCCCCTGCGCTCATGCGAAATATCTGCCAAATAGCAAGATGTCCAAATTCATGGTTCGTTAGGCGCTACAAAAGATGAGAACCCAGCGCTTTCCTTTTCTGAGCAGGCTGTAGAATTGGCTTGGGGATGATGCTCTTTCATTTGAAAGTTTCAGAGTACAGTGTTTACCTGTCAGTGTCAATTGGAGGACCCTTAGTTGTAAAAGACGACGGTTTTGTTTTAGCGATTATGACCGTCACAGGCTCGTTTCTTGATGTTTTGTTGCATATTTTAACAGCACCTAGACGGAGAGCACGGAGAGTGGTTTCTCTATGACATTCGGTTGACAGGAGCTTGAGAGCGGTTATGTCCAATGGTTGTGGCTGGTCCATTTCGAAGGAATCGCTCGAGTGTCTTCTTCAAAGATGAGCAAGATAAATAGAAGGGACAAGAAATTTCGCCGTGCCAATTAGAGACAAAAATTTATATGGAGGAAACAAATTTCATCTAGCAAAGAAATGCTGAGAAGAACTTGAAGTTCAGTGCTTCTACTTAAGAAGCATCTCAACTTAATGATATCCGAAGACCTTAAAACCACGCTTGTAGCGGCTATGTACATAATGCCAACATTACATCAGGTGCAAAATGAATTCTGTAGCCACACATAAGTAGTGGGACCACCAGGACCAATACAAGAAAACGTAGCTATCCATGTAGAGAGGCGTATGCATTGATCAAGGCCAGAGCATTACTAGTGAGGTGAGAAAGAGTCACAATCCGGGCTCTCACGACTGTCTTCACTTTCCCATCCATCTCCTTCCCTGCAAACCCATCGGAGCAAGTGTCTCATCTGTCAAGGCGGCACTCGCCCAAGTTTGCACGTCGCTGATCATCAGCTTGAAGTCACGTCCTTTCGGGTCCTTCATCTCAGCGATGGACCTCCTGAGCTCATCAACCGCATCACCCAGCAACTCCATGCAGTCCTGCATGGCCTCTGCCTCTCTAGGCTTCAGGCCTTGGCATCTGAACAGATTCACCATCAAGGCCGACACTGAGCGCGCATTCTTCAGGGTCACATCCAGGGCCATGCAGGCGAGGAGCTTAGGACTCATTTGGATGGCAGCGGCATGGCTCGAGAGGGAGCTGAAGCAGAGTTTGGGGTAGGTCGTTTTGCTGCATGATGCCCTGATGAAGTCAGTGCCATTTTCGCTGGGAAGGTCTCCAAGGGCGGAGCTTGGGGATGTGCAGGATGCGATGGCTAATGAAAACAGCAGGATTGTGGCAAAATTCTTTGCTTCTGAGGCTGCCATTCTTTTCCCTCTATGGCTATGTTGGCTTCTCTCGGTATGAAGGGCTGGGAGAGAGAGAGAAAGAGTAACAAACTTCTATGGAGGATTAGACGTCGCTATCCAAGAACCCTTTTTTTAACCATTGTTGGTCCATTTTGGATAAAAATTGGTTTTTCCAGCGATTGGTTTTGAACTTGATATGCAGTCACTGTAAAGGTTGAGCCAATGAGCAGGCACCCCGAATCGAGAGTTATAAAGGCCAAAGCTTTCCGTGAGTGATTATTTCGCCAAGCTAAAAAGGTAAACTCGATCTAAAAGATATCGGGTAAGTTTCTCATTTCGAAAAAAATGCCGAATTGTAGGATCTATGCATGACCTGAATCATGCTTATCCACGATGTGATTTACTCAGCCGAGATTCTTTGGAGCTTGAGGTTATTAGTCACCCCAATGGTGAGATCGTGATGTCAGCAGCAACCAAATGGGAAGGCGGCTACCTGTTGGGTGAAAGCTCATTTTAGTTAATGGGCCGCTTTGTTTTGTTTTCATACTCCCCTCGATGTGAGGTCTTCGACAGGTCGGCCAAGTGGAACGGATGGCTCGGATTTCTCCTACCGCATGGTTGTTGACTCCCGTAAGCTTCTGTTAATCCGTATTTGTTGATGCTGATCAAAGCAGCAAAGAAGCAGAAATGCCAGAACTATAGATATCGAGGAAGAAAGAAGAAAAAACAGAGGAAACAGAGAGAACAGAGCATAAAAACTACCTTCTACAGTTCTCTGGTAAAAAGTACACGACTTAAACAAAAAAAAAATAACTGCACACACACACGTTCAGCTTGTAACTGCACCAGAACAAGTACTTAACTTCCTAAATAACACAACAACAACTGCATAACATAATTGACTAAGTAAGAAAATAAACTAAAACAATATAAAACAGAACAGAGAAGCTTTAGTCTAAAAACAGCAGCACTGAGACATCAAAAATCCAACAGTATTGCTCTTTCACCTTGTTTTCATTCCTTTATTATTCTCCTTCTTACTGTTTGGTGAGTGTTTCCGTGAATTCACGCATTCCTTGTGTTCGTATCTATAGAAATTTATCATATACATGTTTCTGCTTTTTGCTCAGGGTATCAGAAAGTAGCCCAAGGCAGGTCTCGCTTACGAGCATTGATCTCAATTCAGGTAATATGCCCTTGTCTATCCTGTAGCTGTGTTTTTATTTTTTCACTTCTCATGCTTCCCTTTTGCAAAGTGTTTTCCTTTTTTTCATTTTCCTTCTTTTCGATAGACGAATTTCAGATTGTACTATGTTAAGACTTCATCTATGTCCTTATTCCCGTTTATTGCTAAAGAGCGACAATTAGACTGGTCATATGTATATGTCCTTACACTCCAGAGGATAGTTAAAGCGTGGCTGCAACTGTAGTTGCCAGCTGATAGATTATGAGCCATATAATGATGTCATGTTCTTTGACTGGAATTTTGTGGGACGTTCTCATGGTGGATCAAATTGTTGTTGCTCTGTGGATTATTGCCATAACTGCTGGTAATATTACCTTGTTTTCAGAATGTGGCTAACAGCTTAGTCTCTTTGTTGCAGGCTGTTATTCAACTAATGGGAGCAGTGCATCTAGTTCTATCAATTTCAAAAGGGAATATCATAAGTCCGCTTGCTATATCATCTCTTGCTACAGCGTTCCTGTCACTTATTGTTGGTGAATTAGGTACTTGAAATTTTCAACTTCTTCTGGAGTTGCAATGTGCTAATCTTCAAATGCTGACCTAATTTTTCTTTTTCTTTTTTCTTGGTGTTGACAAGGTCAAAGATGAAGTCGAGTGAATTTTTTACGATTTTATATATTTGCAGTGGCTGCATCAATACTTCTATCGATTGCTTGTCTTTCTAAGGTTGATTTAAGATTGGAGGTAATGAGTTTTGTCCTCTCATAGTTCTGATTTATTATCAACAAATTGCTTCCTGTTGCTTTCTATAGAGAAGAAATTTTTCTGTCATAAGCTCTCAGGAATAAGCATCTAAGAAAGAGAGACCTAGACCTGGAAAGAAAAATAAAACATAAAAAGAGGAGACAGGGAAGCTGTGAAGTTAAGGACAGAAAATTCGGAAAATTAGGTTAAGAAATAGTTGAACTCATGAGGGAAAAAAAAAAAGTGTCTTGTATACTTTCTACAGATCGTGTTGGCATAGTGCATACTTTGGGAGATGAACTAGAAGAAAACTTTGTTTAAACAAATTTCATGAGGAACTCCTGATCAATTTTACCTTTTTGATGGCCATAGATACAGATGTAGCTGGAAAGAATAAGCATAGGAGCAAGATAAAACTATATGCTTCTGATTTCACATCTATTTGTTCTGTAGATACAATTAGTGGATGCTGCGGTTCTTTATTCTCACGGCTCTATCTATTCCCATGTAGGACATCCTTAATGTTCATCTCATGGAAGCAAAGAAGTTCAAAATTCTTGAGGCGGGACGTATTCTTTTCGGTGAGCTCCAGATCCCTTGGCTCTTCATCTGAATCAAGTTGTTTCATATATCAGAATGTACTCACTATGATGCTCCAATTGAATTTCACAGGATTGTTGGTGCAGATTTTTGCTGTCAAAACAACAGGATCGCTCATTAGCAACATGTCCCCACCCAAGAGAACTTCCTGAGGGTGTCTTTTGGTTTCAATGTACTAACCATTTTCAATTAAACTAGCAAGTTAGTTTCCCCTGCGCGCATGTGAAATATCTGCCAAATAGCACGATGTCCAAATTCATGTTTCATTAGGCGCTACAAAAGATGAGAACCCAGCGCTTTCCTTTCCTGAGCAGGCTGTAGAATTGGCTTGGGGATGATGCTCTTTCATTTGAAAGTTTCAGAGTACAGTGTTTACCTGTCAGTGTTAATTGGAGGACCCTTGGTTGTAAAAGACGACAGTTTTGTTTTAGCGATTTTGGCCGTCACAGGCTCGTTTGTTGATGTTTTGTTGCATATTTTAACAGCACCTAGAGGGGAGCACAGAGTGGTTTCTCAATAACGTTCGGTTGACGGAAGAGTTTGAGAGCGGTTATGTCCAATAGTTGTGGCTGGTCCATTTCGAAGGAATCGCTCGAGTGTCTTCTTCAAAGATGAGCAAGATACATGGAAGGGACAAGAAATTTCGCCGTGCCAATTAGAGACAAATTTATATGGAGGAAACAATATTCATCTAGCAAAGAAAAGCTTAGAAGAACTTGAAGTTCAGTGCTTCTACTTAAGAAGCATCTCAACTTAATGATATCCGAAGACCTTAAAACCACGCTTGTAGCGGTTATGTATTACATCAGGTGCAAAATGAATTCTGTAGCCACACATAAGTAGTAGGACCACCAGGACCAATACAAGAAAACGTAGCTATCCATGTAGAGAGGCGTATGCATTGATCAAGGCCAGAGCATTACTAGTGAGGTGAGAAAGAGTCACAATCCGGGCTCTCACGACTGTCTTCACTTTCCCATCCATCTCCTTCCCTGCAAACCCGTCGGAGCAAGTGTCCTCGTCCGTCAAGGCGGCGCTCACCCAAGTTTGCACGTTGCTGATCATCAGCTTGAAGTAACGTTCTTTGGGTCGTTCATCTCGGCAATGGACCTCCTGAGCTCATCAACCGCGTCGCCCAGCAACTCCATGCAGTCCTGCATGGCCGCCGCCTCTCTAGGCTTCAAGCCTTGGCTTCTGGACAGATTCACCATCAAGGCCGACACTGAGCGTGCATTCTTCAGGGTCACATCCAGGGCCGTGCAGGCGAGGAGCTTAGGACTCATTTGGATGGCAGCAGCATGGCTCGAGAGGGAGCTGAAGCAGAGTCTGGGGTAGGTCGTTTTGCTGCATGATGTCCTGATGAAGTCAGTGCTATTTTCGTTGGGAAGGTCTCCAAGGGCGGAGCTTGGGGATGTGCAGGATGCGATGGCTAATGAAAACAGCAGGATTGTGGCAAAGTTCTTTGCTTCTGAGGCTACCATTCTTTTCCCTCTATGGCTATGTTGGCTTCTCTCGGTATGAAGGGCTGGGGAGAGAGAGAGAGAGAGTAACAGACTTATATAGAGGATTAGATGTCGCTATCCAAGATCCCTTTTTTTTAACCATTTTTGGTCCGTTTTGGATAAAAATTGGTTTTTCCAGCGATTGGTTTTGAACTTGATATGCAGTCACTGTAAAGGTTGAGCCAACGAGCAGGCACCCCGAATCAAGAGTTATAAAGGCCAAAGCTTTCCGTGAGTGATTATTTCGCCAAGCTAAAAAGGTATACTCGATCTAAAAGATATCGGGTAAGTTTCTCATTTCGAAAAAAATGCCGAATTGTAGGATCTATGCATGACCTGAATCATGCTTATCCACGATGTGATCTACTCAGCCGAGATTCTTTTGGAGCTTGAGGTTATTAGTCTCCCCATTGGTGAGATCGTAATGTCAGCAGCAACCAAATGGGAAGGCGGCTACCTGTTGTGTGAAAGCTCATTTCAGTTAATGGACCGCTTTGTTTTGTTTTCATACTCCCCTCTATGTGAGGTCTCGGGAGTGAAGATACTTCACGTAACTTCACTAGTCTCAGTCCCAAATTTTGGGAAGAAATAAGAATCTTGGAATTGCTCGAAATCCATTCTCCTTTCCAGTAGACTAACCCTTTCTTTCTAAAACGCTAATGGCCTGGAAAATTATTAAATGTGCGGTCATACTCCACTGCTTTATGCTGGCCCCCAGGCGAACTTTAAAAGTAGAGAAAACGGAGCAGAAAGTCCAAGAACATGGGTCCGCCAGCACGCCATGCCTGTCTGTGCTAGGTTAGTATAAATTCCAAAGAAGCTGATGCGTGTTGGGTAACCCTTTAATTGTACGAGGAGGAGTTTGGAGAACTGTTTACCGGTGTCCCACCAATTCGGAGGGTGTACAGCGTGAGCAAGTCCTTCTCTGAATCGGTCCGTTCCCACACGCATCCGGGAACGAAGTTCGCGTTTAGCAGGATGATTGATGAGTCGGGAAAACAATTCAAGTTCGATGCTGCGGTTGGCCTACTGGTGTCAAACTATTGGATATTCCTCGTTCTCATCATCGGACAGGGCTGATCACTGTCGCATCTTTCATTATTTTAGACTGGCTGATCGCATATGGTTCCATGCGCGTGTTGACTATGCACGAAATCGCACTGAATGAAAATGTCTTCGTAACGACCCGAAGCGGACGAATCTGTGCTGGGCCCCTGGATTGTTAAGGATGCTGACGCTGAGCTCGGACAATCATTATGCACCAGAAGAGTGGTCGGAGGGCCCTCATCATTGATTTTCTGACGTTTACCTTCCACGATGGTTTGATAAGGGATCCCTTTCTTCCAGCGGCCCGAATTAATCCTCATGATCGATTAGATTCCGGAGGCGTATGTGAGGGAGGCCGTGACCGGTGCCATGTCGCAGCGATGAATAATGTGGATCCATTGATCAAGCATCTGGAACCATCTTTTCAGAAGGACTTTCTTACTTGTCGTGAGAAAAGAAATCCGAAGCAGCGATCCAAGACGCCGGGGCCAATCAGATCGAGGACAGAGCACTCGCCGGACCGTCATTCTCAAGGGGGTTCTAATTCGCAAAGCGTATGTACACCATCTATAAAAGTTATTTTGCCCAAATCACCCAATGAGCAGGACAATTTATCAGCTGTGTTTAAGACGACAATGTTCTGTTCTGGTAATCTATCGGGCCAAGTTGATCGCATGTGTTGCCTTTTAATTTCTGCAAGGAGAGGCAACGATGTTGTCTGTCTAGAGTCGGATAACTCTACTTTATTACATGTTTAACCGGAGATGTCAACACGCCTCGGTCAAGCCAAAGATCCAGTTGAAGACGGCAAAGTCTATGATGATAAAGTTGTTTCGGTCCTTATTGTGTCAAGATGCAATTTCTCATACTTCAAACCTTAATATATTCCTAAAAGACTAGGTTGAGACGTTAAAATGAAGTTGGGTATCGCTAGAATCAAGCTAAGAAAAATATTATAACCCAACAAAAGGAATTAGAACATGTGGGTATCAACACGTTAAAATAAGGAACTCATCAATGTGACTTGCCTAGGTTGCTGGGCTAGCAGTTTTGTCTAGTATTACTTAATTAATGAAATTCACTTTTTTTCTTACAAAGAAGACAAAAAATAATTATAAATAAATAAATAAATAAAAGCTAGGCATCGCATGTTAGCCCTCCGACATGGCTCAATCAAATCAAGCCAACCCATCGGTTTGTGACAATGAACTTGCACTAAGGACATGCGCACATCATTCAAGCATGTCGGATAGAGATTACCAAAAAAAGTTCAAAACATTTATATGGTTATCTATTCCATCATAAATCCTTCAAATTAACTAATCTAGTCATGAATCTTTTGAACATTTACCAATTAGTTCTAAACCTTTCAAACGTGCAAATTTAATCTTAAATATTTTTGAAATTTGGCACTTTAATCTTAAATCTTTTGATAATTTGTGAATTTAGTTCTTGCTACTTTTATTCAGAAATTATTTTATTCAGAAATTATTGATGTGACAGTTTAATCAATGCCCGGCATCTTACGTGGCATAGCTAAAAAGGACTAATCTATGTTTGGCCCATCAGTTTTTAAGGCTGTCGTCGTGGCCAGTGCTTTTGCACACGAAACAAAGATATTATGGTCGACCATTCTTCATACACCGAAGGAAGGGTGGCCTCGAATGGACCATCATTAACTTTTTTTTGTGTTATCTTCGATGATGATTTGGTAAGGCGTCCCTCTCTTTCAGTGACGTGGATTAATCCAAACGATCAATTAGATTCCGTAGGCGTATGTGAGGGAGGCCATGGCCGGTGGCGTAGTCGCAGAAAATGAGCACGCCACTGAATAATGTTGAATGATTGATCAGCATGTCGAAAGATTTCTTTCAGGCAACTCCTTTTCATGAGAAAAGACATGCCAATCAGTCGGGGCCAATTGAATCAAGGACGCATCCTTAGGGAAAATTATCAAAAAAAAAGTCATAATCTTATTTAATAAATGTCAATTTACTCGTAAATATTTCAATTTGACTAATCTAATTTTAAACTTTTTGACGAATTGTCAAGGTTATTAATCGGAAATTGTTAACATGAATATTGACTATATTTTTCGTTTTTCTTCTTCTTTGTGACCGGCACCCTCCCTAGATGCGACAGCCCTTGTCTACGATTAGACCCTCGCGCGGCCAAAATAAAAAAGGAAAAGAAAAGAAAAAATAAAAGAATTCAATTTAAAAAAAAATTCCGAAATTATTTATATTAGACCGACCGCCAAGATCCACGCCAGTAATTTTTTATTAAAATTAGCTAAAATGACTTAATTGGAAAATGGAAAAGGCTTATATGACTGCGCTGTTACTTTGCCAAGAATTACAATGCGGTCTTGACCCCATATTTCCTCAAGTCATTGTCAGGTTTCCTTGGAAAATCAGGGATTTTGAGTGGGATTTGTTAAATCCCACCGCCTGGGATTCCATTAATTTTTTATATGGTAATTAAAATTCGTTTTTCAAATTTATTAATTTTTTTTGAATTTGTCTCCATCCATAATGAGTTATTAAATTAAATTAAATTAAATTGTTCATTCCTATCCTCCAAATGCCTGCAATCTTTTTCTGATCAAACTAAATTATTAATTAATCAAATGTTTGGTAGCATGTCGTTTCTGAAGTGATGCCAAAGGCTCAAAATGCACTATAAGTTTGAAGCACTTACGTCAATGTCTAATTTGCAACAAAAGTTAATTCACATAGCAGAATACAAATTGGACTTCGCAATTCAGTGAAAAATAAGCCATCTACAAATGGAAAATTAACAAGAAAATCACTTCCATGTGGTCTAATCCTAAATAACTCTAAATAAGACCAAATGAAAAACATGACAAACTTAATCAAGAAAAAAGATCTAGTAAAGTATCTATTCTTCCCTCAAATGAGTTTAATATTTAAGTAATTATTCAGAGTTTAAAAAAGTTCACCTGCACTAATTAGTTCTTATGGGTTTAATTTCCTTTTTGGAAGAAAAAAATAGTGTCCATATTTGAGAACTTTTTGTCTAGAAATAGTCCCTAGTTGCCAATTACATGTCAATGGCACTTTGTGGTCAAAAGGGCATCATTATTCCAAAGAAATAACAGTGCCATTAGCTTAGCAAGGTTCTTGGAAAATTATCAAAATGTTTATGATCAAATTTAGCAAAAGATTTATGACTAAATTAACATCCATACAATAAGTTCATGACTTTTTTTTGTTAATTTTTCCATAATACTCATGGGACTGTCATTCTCATGAACATGTTGGAAAGATCAAGAAAAAGATCCATGCAACACTCGGCAAGTAGTGCATGGATCACTCAATCAGCCACCGGAAAGATTATTGACATCACTCAATTCTGGTGTTTTAATATTAACCAAATCAATTGCATGTTTTAATATTTTAATTTTTGAAAGGAGAGGCGACGATAAATTCTACGAAGAGTCAGACAACTCAACCCTATAAGATGTTTAACAGAGGATGTCGACCCACCTTTTTTTTTTTTGGTCGAATGTCGACCCACCTTTAAAAAAAGCCAAAGATGTTATTGAAAAAGGCAAGTCTATAGTAAAAGCAGTTTCGTACTTATCATGTCAAGAAAATCCGTCGTCTTGCACTCATCCAGTATTATTTAATTAACGAAATTCAACAACTCTTGACATAAAGCAAAAAGGTTAGGCATCGCATAGTAGAGTAGCCCTCTCCCATGGCTCAATCAAATCAAACCGATCCGACGTCCCTTTGTCATAGCAAACTTGCACTGAGGACATGCGCACACCATACAAACACGTCGCAACACCTTTTGGAAAAACTCCCGCCGCTGCATCGACAACGGAAGTGATTATTATATCCCAATGCGATGGCCGCTGGCTTAGTGCGACAGATAAAACCGTTGCAAACATGTCACCAACATTAAAATATATATACACTAAGAAATATGGAGGAAAGTAGGAAAGGGTTCGGCTAAAAAGCCAAGATAATGTCGAGAGCTACGACACAAATTGTGGGGCACGAGGGAAGAGGAGTTTCGTCGCACTCGCGCCACGCGAAACGCAGGGACATCTTATTCTATTGTGTAAACTAGGACAAGATGACTCCGTCGTGCCTTCTTTCCCCTCAAATCACGACATGTGGGATTGGGATAATGGAAAGGATAAGGGCACGTTCAAGGCCACATAAGCATCTCATCAATTCACCGCGAACCTAGCCTCCTCCACGTGCAGCGGTCCGCGGACGCATGTGCGCTGCTCTGCCCGCAGATTCCAAGCGTTTGACTTTGTCGTTCCCTTCCCTTTCACGTCTCATGTGGTACGGGTAGTACTAATGTTAACAACTTTTTTTTTTTTTTTTATCAATTTTTTAATTTTTATTATTATTCTACTTTTCCTTTTTCTTTCCTTTTTTTTTCCCAACCCTCACCTAGTCTGACAAGGCATCACAAGCTTGTTGGCCATGAGGGAGACCATGTCACAACCCTCACTTGAATCTAGGCAAGGGCTCGAAGGCTCTTGCCAGCCTAGCATTGGTCAAAAAAAGGAAAAAAAACAACAAACAAAAAACTTCATAAAAATTTGAAAGATTAAAAAAAATTATTTATATCAACACCGGTTGTGTCACATAGGACAATCGGTATTGACTAGATCGTCATGTAAGCAATTTTCGATCAAAATCGGTTGAAATGACAAAATTAGCAAATTGCAAAAAGTTTAGGATTAAATTGAAAAATCATTAAAAGGTTTATTATAAAATCAATAAAGGTTTAAAATTTGATTTATAGGTTTAGGATTGAATTAGTCAAATTAAAATTTTATGAATGAATTGGCATAAATATAATAAATTTACAATTTTTTAGGTAATTTTCCCCTTTCCCAACTAGAAGAAGATTAATATGCCCAATATACCTCGATCACCCTCTCTCGTGCGTATTCACTTTTTGTATGTGTTAGAATATTTAAGTAATAAACAACGCATTCATCTAATAGTTTAACATTTTAGAAAAATTTGCAGTGATCCCACCAAATCTAATATGATATAAGAGTTAGAGGTTCTAAGTTTGAATATTTCCAAGCCTCATTGCCTTCCCCAATTAACTTTCCATGCTCAGTACTTGAGAAAAAAAATCAGACTAAGCATAAAGGGAAGTGTTGGAATATTTAAATAATAAAGCACTCATTCATCTAACAGTTTAAGTTTTTAAAATAGTTGGTAATGATCCCACCAAATCTAATAATATGCTATCCAAAATTAAATTGCTCATAGTGCATGAAATGTGTCCATACATCTACTATTCCAGGCCATCGTTCCTTCCAATCACATGGATTCTCTCAACTTATGATGATAATGACTCAATTTTTGGTAGTTGACCTTCATTTTGCATCATTGAGATAAATTATATAATCAATGGGGGATCATCAAGTTCGTATGTGGTGGCTGAATGACTCGATTATCCCCTTAACTACTTATTAGATAGACTAGCAAACTTTGAAAAGGTGATTTTCTATCTATTTCATGTATCACCATTCATTTTTCCAAAATTTAGATCATTCTATCAACATGATCTTAACTCTGAACTCGTCTAAGACACTGCGTTCAACATGGTTATGACACACAAAGCGTCATGCTTAAGTCAAATTATAGGCTACTTTAGAGTCGCAATATTGTCTAGAGCTAAATTGCCCAATTGCTTCGCTACAGAAATCATGTCTCTTTTATGCCTAGAGTTCATCATATGATCGTTGGTTCTTTCAATAGGGGCATGTACATTCGAAGACCTAAAAAAAAAAAAATTTGATTGTTTAACCTTCTAAAAGAGGATTTTCGGCCTCAAACAATTCATTCATGCGTTTGCCATGAAAGCTGAGGTCAACGATGAGATCTTCGATCTCATAATTTTTGTTGCGTGCAGAGATCCGTGGACACAACCCGATTTCACACTTCTGTTCACATTTCCCCCTGTACACTCTGGAAACTATGGGCGTGGCACGGGGATGCTTATTCATTCATTTTCTTGACTAACACAATTCAAATTGCGATACTCCCTTTTCCTTTTTCCATTAAGTAATATGCCAGATAAGCTTTTGCGCTGGATTAAATTTAGTTCTTGATTTAGTGGAAAATGGTTCATTTATGTTCGGACTAGAGAATTCACAAAGAGGTACTTCTCCATGACTTGGCCCGTGCAGATTGTGTTGAGTAAAGAATCTATATGACTTGAGATCTCGTGGTTGTCGAAGCTTATCATACACCACTAAATGAAATCATCACCAATTTAAAATTGTCTTTAGCATGTGCATAGGATTTATAACCGGCCTGACTTATCGGCCACTCTCACATGCACGTTCTCCCATTACAACTTTTCGAAAACTGAATGTCGTTCCAGATGCAAATCCACCAGAAATGAACCTGACGCACGCCCGTATAAGAACCCCCCACATCTCTATCTCGATCTCGATATCCAAAGCGCATAGAGAGAGAGAGAGAGAGAGAGATATGGAAGCCACCAACCTCCATTTTCTTGCCATTTTCCTTCTCTTGGTCGCCAACATGAGTGCAATCACGTCTGCTGCTGCTTCTTCTTCTTCCTCCTCGAGGAATGGCAAAGATTCCAAATTCATTAAGACCTCATGCAGCACCACCACGTACCCTAAGCTCTGCAACAAGTACCTCTCCTCCTACGCCTCCGTCGTCCGCTCCAACCCCTGGAAGCTCTGCAACTGCGCCCTCTCCGTCTCCCTCCAGGCCGCGCGCAACGCCTCCTCCCTGGTCACCACCCTCTCCAAGAAGCGCAGCCTCACCAAGGCCGAGGCCAGCGTTGTGAAGGACTGCATCGAGAACCTCGGCGACACCATCGACGAGCTCAAGCAGTCGGTCAAGACAATGGCCAACATGTCTTCAGCCGCGAAGAACGATGTGGCCTTCCAGATGGCGAACGTGAAGACATGGGTGAGCGCCGCAATCACGGACGAGAACACGTGCACGGACGGGATCGCCGAGAGGAAGGTGAGCGCGGGCGTGAAGAGAAAGATTCAGAGCTGCATTGTAAACGTTGCCAGGATCACTAGCAATGGGCTGTCCCTCATCAACAGCCTCAAATATTAATATTAATTGATGGTCTTTTGATATTACAAAGTTCTTGTTGCTACCTCTCTTTGCTGTATTTATTTTCTATCTCATTGTCCTTGTTAACAAAGGACAGCTCCCTTTCATTTCGCAGGAACTTGTTAATAATCATTCGAGCGACAATCGACATTTTAATTTATAAATCATGCCCAGTGATCTTATTTTCTTGGGTATAGCTACTTTACATGCCTGTGTCTCTCAATCTCATACATCCTCAGAGTTCTTGAAAGAAATCGAGCTTGTAATATAACTGAAGCAATATGAAAGGTGTCCACTAATAAAATAGCTAATTTAAGTACATTAAAAGAAAGGACTTTGCTAGCATAATAACCTTTAAGATACTGTAAGAATAACAATTTGTAAATCCCATAACAATTTATAATAATTTGAGATTTGATTTTTTGTTATTCAGAATAGACTGTTATTCTCACAGTAGATTAAAATTTGTCATGTAATTATTTTTCTAAAAGAAAAGCCAATCGTTGCCTAATATTGCTTATCTACGACACTATTATGACTCAATTCTTAGTATCATCCAAAGAAAATGATCATTTGGAGTGCTCCGTGGAACCTCAAAACGCTCGTCACTCGTTGTTTGTGAGAAGCATCCAAGAAATGATTCTATTGTTCCGTTTCTAAAAAATGCAAAAAGCTTTCACGTGCAGATAGATTTCAACATGAAATATCTAAATTTTATTAACAGTCTACGAATTATCGATATTTGCTATCTCAAACTATTTTTTATTCATCATTCTTACTAAGATCGAATCCAAAAATAATTGGTAACTTAGCTAGAAAAAAAAAAGTTGTTAAGTCGCTTTAATTGATGCGGTAATTTCTTTAAAAAATCTGGTAAATTTAAGGCGTTATATCACTTAGAAATGCAAATAAACGATGGAAAAATTAGACCATGCGTGGTCGGAATAAAGGAAATTTTACATAAGTGGATTTATCCACCATTAATTTAAGTATTAATAACCTAATATTAGTTATGACCAGCATATAGAATCTCTATCAATGGTTTAGAAAACGGCCAACAATTTGTGTAAACTTCAGATTGAATTTACAAAATACATCAAAGTATGTTATAATTACTCATAAGAATTTTAGAAATAACTATTAAGAAAATGTAAAGTAATTAATTGTGAAAAATGTCAAGATTTTAATAACCTAATATTATGATTAAAGTAATTTAATGGAAGAAAAGTTTGTGAAACATGCTAATTTAGGTGGTGTAATCTCGTAGCAAAGAATTGGTAAGCAAGTCAATGAGTTGCTGACCAAAAACCAAGACCCCGAGAGGGAAAAAAAATCTCCAAAGGTAACTCAGTTAAAAAATGTTAGCCAAAACCTCCAACTAGAGAGTGAAACTTCATTCAAAATTAAAAAATATTATTTAAACTTGAAGTCTAATTTTAGTGGTTAATGAAAACCTTTGTTGTCAGTTCTTATTTTCTGCAGATCTCATTTCCAGTTGAAGAAGCCAACTTCCACGTGCTTCCAAAGGACAATTTCTCGGTTTCCTTGGCCAAGAACCACTTGAAAAGGAAACTAGGAAGTAAGGTAAGCAGGAGTTTAACTCAAATGTTGCATGTGTGCCTCTTGGAGAGATCGTTTTGATGTTGTTCGGTGGGTTATTCTCTGTGATGTTTATTGCATTTGAAAGCTCATGTTACTTACTTTCACTTGGATCAAGTAATGTTTCCTTTAGATCTCGTATGCGATGAGTGTCGGGGCTTGAATTGGTAACTCAAAATATGAAAATTTCAAAAATATCAAAAAATGTTAGATAGCATAAAATTAGGATATAAATGCCATATACTAATTTTAAAAGGTCATTTTCCTAATTTAATGCTATTTTGGCATTTTATAACAATTTTTGTAAATAATCCATTTTGCGTAGATTAAAACTATTTAAAGTAATTTAGTTTACTCTAACAAAAGTGGTTTCATAAAAATTATAATTGCTGATAGATCGAGGTATGGGCTTGGGAGAGCTCCGCGCCTAATCTAGGGCCATTGCCCCACCTCTTTAGGCAAACACCCCTAAACCTTTTTCTTTTTCCCCGGACGGAAAAAAAGAGGTCGTGAAAACTCTAGGTTTATAATTTCTCTAGGTTTATAATTTCTTTAAGAGTTAGTTTAGGCACATTCCTTATGTAACCAACTTGCCCATCTCCTGCATAACTGCCTTGATTGTGTTTTAATGCTTCCTAGTTTATCGACATCAATTTTACGACTGGATATTAACCGTTTTTCCAATTGCGTGCTCTCTTGGTACCTCTTGAAATATTTTGAAGACTCTAATCGAAGACTTATCGCAAATATTGTTCAAACAAAGTTAGCAAAAAAATGACTAATTTGAAAACTTTAAAGAATATGTTGACAATTTCGTGATTATGTTAGTAACTTTATTAACAAGTTACCTGAAAAAAAAAATAGTCACCAGTCATTTTTTTTATCAACAATTTTTATGCTCATCAAAATTTAGCAGTATGGAAAGAAAATCCCATACGGAGAAATAGAATTCTGCCCAATGTTTCATATGCCTTCATTGTTGAGTGCGCACCGGAGAAGAACATGATTTGACAACTATTACTGATAGAAAAGCGGATTGTTATTGACAGTTAATTAAGACGTCCAAATCTCTGTTCTTATTAACGTATATAATTTATATATTCATGCTATTAAAATGATTTGAAGATAATGGAGCTGTCATGTGCCAGTCCAGGTATTGGCCAAATTAAGAAATTCAATGTTCAAGATCTCAGACCCGATTTCTGGGCAGCAACGATAGTTGTGGCAAGGATCCTGCATTGCTGGAATGCCAGCCACAAGGCAGACTATCAGGATGCAAGTCCAGTTTCTTCGCTCATCAGGAGGAATTCATTGGTCATAATAATCTATTTGGTAATATACCCTACACATTTTGTAATCATATCCAAAGAAAAGTGCGCACTTGCTACTAGTTTTTCCATGGAGCTTTGAGCCCCTAAAGTCCCTAAGGAAAAATATAAGGTGTTTGGTTCAATTTTTTTGAGGTCTCATTGGCCAAATGCTAGCATTTGCAATGCTATATGAGGGTTTAATGACTTTTTATTTTTTCAATATTGTCCTCACCAATAATCATGTTTTCCTCATTTGCCCTCAAAAAACACTATTCATCATATTCTTCCTTGAACTTGTTGGTCAAGCAAAGCTCAGCTGACGGAGCTAAGCCACCAATGGCTAGATCTAGCTGCTAGGAAACCTCACCTAAGGTCACCAGGCCTCAGGTGGCGACGTGCCTAGAAAGCCTCACCTAAGGTTGCATGACCTCAAGCATCGTTGTGGGTCGCATGATGCAAACGCCGCCACCTAAGGTTGAGCAACCTAGGCAGCTGGGTTGCGCAACCCCAAGAGAGCCATCTCTCCACCAACACCACCCCCACCATCTCAAGCTACCTCCCCTATGATTTCTCCCTCTTCAACACTATGCATCTTCCTCTTCTATTTTTGTTTCTCTTCTTTTTTTTTTTTCCTTTTTCTTTTCACTTCAAAGGTGCTTTATAAAATATGCACCAAAATGAATATCCAAACACTCTTGCCTTCAGCCTTCATCAAATGTCCATTCATTTAAAAATATTTGGATAAATGCAAAGCCATTTCCACAAAGTTGAATCAAACGGGCTTTTTTTTTTTTCATCTACAAATAAATGAAGAAAGGAACTAATATTTTAAGTTTTCAAACCCCTCCGTCTTGAGAGGAATGTCTACAAATAAATGAAGAAATGAACTAATATTTTAAGTTTTCAAAGGAGGAATGATTAACATTTGAAACTTCAAATCAAATAAATTGCAAAGGTCTTATGATATGGTGAAGGAATCTAAACTCACGATTCAAACAAATGGGACAGAGAGGTTCCTAATAATTGGGTATCTTTCCCCCATCCCCTTCTCTAACTACCCTCATTAAGGAGAGAGAGAGAGAAAGACTCTTATGGCCTTGTTCGAGCTATTCCAACCAAGCGACTCTAAGGGTTGTGTGAACTTAACAATTAATGATTAGGTTGTGCGTCACTTGGCTGGGGTTGCATGACCATAAACCTGATCTAGCCCTCATTAAGATTGCACAACTCGATCAAGCATGTCTGGTGTACCATGGTCTCGGCGACAACCAGCAAGTGTGGCAGCCCTTTATCTAAAGTCAACCATCTGTTTTTTATAAATAATTTATATGTATATTTATGTATATATATGTATATATATATATATATATATATATATATATATATATATATATATTTCATATTTTATCTAGTCATCATCTTAAAATTATATGTAAGCACCAATTCATTTGGTCAGCATTAACATGGTGCTTACCTTTTAGTCCATGTCAACATTTCCCTCCCTATTTTAATGGAGGACTAACTTAAAAAAAAAAAAAAAAAAATATACTATAAATATATAATTTGACAAAAAAATAATTCGAGGATATAATTAAACAGTTTGAAAAAGATTTGGGAAACTCTCGTGCCCTCTTTTCCCCAATACGACTGTTGTGTGGAAGAAAACCCTAACTAAATGAGAAAAGTAAACAAGAATAATCAAGAACACGGAGATTTACGTGGTTCGGTGAAAAAATCCACCTACGTCCACAGGAGAGAGAGAGAAACGATTTCTTATTTGAGCGTATCTCAAAGAGTATAAGGTACAATGCGGAAATAAATATACCTTCAAATCCCCACTTTCCTAATCCTAGTTGGAAAGGAATTCCACCATAAAGATATTACCAAATTTAGGAAAGTCTCTTATAGGTAGGTCCAAATCTAGGAAATATATTGAGAAAAAAATAGCCTGCAATCTTCAAAACTTCCTAGATTTCCCAATTGAATTTTGTGGAATTCAAGGCAACATCAGCAAATCTCCACCTTTGGCTTGAATAAACCACAAGCCTCCACTTGAACCAAGAAAACAAATATATCTCTCCCTCCACCGTACCTTTGCAAAGGTACGCCCACACCTGGATCGATGTGGCCTCCATCAACTTCAATGATGAGTGAGAGAAATCAAGTCCCTACAAGACTTGAAATTCTCTGTAGTAACCATCTTCGTGAGCATATCTGTGAGATTATCTTTAGTATGGATTTTCTTCAAAGCAATGCTACCATTCTCCACAAATTCTCGAATTTTGTGGTACCGAACTTCAATGTGTTTCGTTCTAGAATGGAACACTTGATTATTTGCGAGTCATATTGCACTTTGGCTATCGCGATATAATGTAGCACTTTTTTGCTTTATACCTAACTCTATAACCAAACCAGTCAGCCACATTCAATATTCCCTCTTTTGCTCAACTTTGGTTTTACTTCCATATAGGTGGAAGCATTGCCTTATAGACAATGCTAAAGTAGGTTAAAGACATATCCCATGATGGACCTTCGTTTGTCCAAATCACCAGCAAAGTTTGAATCAACATAATATGCTAAATCGATCGATCCTCCTTTGGAACTGAACATTAAACCCATCCGACATTTCTAGCCAAATAACGAAAGATCCACTTAACAGCTTTCCAATACTCCTCACTGGGATTGCTCATGTATCGGCTAACAAGACTCACCACATGAGCCAAATCCGGTCTGCTACAAACCATAGCATACATAAGGCTCCCTACTGCGCTTTACCCATGTTAAACCGCTCCAAGACCTTCTCAACATACTTCTTTTGATTTACCTAAAGCTTACTTGCATGTTTATCTTGAAAGATTTCCATGCCAAGGATCCTCTTTGCAGCACCAAGATCCTTCATATCAAACTCACTACTTAACTGAAACTTTAGGGAATTAATGTCTCTCATTTTTCTTGCAGCAATTAACATATCATCAACATAGAGCATCAACAGAATAAACAACTTATCATCTAAAACTTTGTAGTAGACACAAGAATCATGCACACTCCTCATGTAGCCAATACAAAGCATAAAAAAATCAAACCTTTTATTCCATTACCTTGGAGATTGCTTCAAACCGTAAAGTGATCTCTTGAGCAAACAAACACGATTCTCTTTCCCTTCCACCTTGAAGCCTTTAAGCTGCTCCATATGAATTTTCTCCTCCAAGTCACCATGAAGGAATGTCTTCACATCTAACTACTCAAGCTCCAAGTCATACATGGCTATCATAGCTAGTAAAACACTAATTGATGTGTGTTTTACAATTAGGAAAAATATCTCATTGTAATCAATCCCCTCCTTTTGTGCATAGCCCTTAGCAACAAGTTGGGCCTTGTATCTCTCTTGCTCTTTCTCCATTGCTGCTTCCTTTCTTCAAAGAACCCATTTGCAACCAATGACATTCCGATCCTTGGGCTTCTTCACAAGTTCCCATGTCTCATTCCTTTGTAACGACTCCATCTCCTCCATCATTGCGGTCATCCACTTTTCTTTGTGATCACTTTTCAAAGCTTCATGGAAAAACCTATGGTAAGAGCATAAGCAAACATATCCTCAAAACCGTACCTGCTTTGGGAGTGCGCCTTCCTCAATCCATCGCAATGGTACGAGGAACTTCTACCATTTCTTTGACTTTCGGAGCCTCATCGGATGACTCGCCATTCTCTGCAAATTATCTGGTTTCAAGCTCCACCTTAACGATAGATTTATCACTCTCCTCTTCTGCAGCCGCACGTGGCACACAACTTGACTTCAACATTGCAGATTCATCAAATATAACATCCTTGCTCATCAGAACTTTCTTCTCACTTGGATCCCAAAATTTGTAGCCTTTCACTCCTTTCTCGTAACCAAGAAATATGCATTGTTTTGATTTTGGATCCAACTTCGAGCGCTTCAAGCTCTGCACATGTACAAAAGTAGGACAACCAAATATTCTTAAATTAGAATAATCGACAATTTTACCAGTCCATTCCTCTTCGGGAATTTTGCATTTAATTGCAGTTGATGAGACTGATTCACAAGATAACATGCTATGCAGATAGCTTCTGCCCAAAACTCCTTGCTCAGTCCCATATGTAGCCTCATGCTTCAAGCTCTCTCTAATAAGGTCCGATTCATCCTTTTCGCTACACCATTCTATTGGGGCATATCTGAAACTGTGAAGTGACGTTTAATCCCTTCATTCTTGCAAAGCTCCATGAATAGTGTCGATTTGTACTCTCCTCCATTGTCCGATCTCAAGCACTTAACCTTCTTCTCCGTTGAAGTCTCAAATTCAGCTTTCCATTCTTTGAACTTTTCAAAGACTTCGCTTTTGTGTCGCATGAAGTAGACCCATACTTTGCGAGAGAAATCGTCAATGAATGTCACGAAGTATTCCTTCCCTCCTTTTGACTTTATCCGTGAAGGACCCCATACATCCGTGTGTACATACTCGAGCGCACCCTTGCTTGTGTGAGTTGCAACATTGAATCAAACTCTACATTGTTTTCCAAACACACGAAATTTGTAGAAATCTAATTTGCATGTTTTTATACCTTGGAGTGCATTCCTATTGTGAAGCTCCATCAATCCTCTCTCTCCCATATGCCCAAGATGCATATGCCATAGATAGGTGTTATCTATCTCCGTGCTAGCATCCATGGACACAAATGCTCTACCTTGCACTATGGTTCCTATAAGTCAATATAGGTTCTCATGCCTCTGTCTCTTAAGAACAACCAGAGCTCTCTTAATCACCTTCAAGACTCCACCTTGAGCTATGTACTTGCATCCATTGGATTCAAGTGCTCCCAATGAGATCAAATTCTTCCTTAGACTTGGAACATGATGCACGTTTGCCAAGGTTCTAATCATGCCATCAAATATCTTGATTTTCATGGTTCCAACACCCACAGTCTTGCACGAAGTATCATTCCCCATGAGAATTGAACCACCATCATATGCCTTGTACTCATCGAAGGCTTCTCAATGAGGACACATGTGAAAAGTCCATCCGGAGTCCATGATCCACGAATCTTCAAAGATGTCCTTCCCCGACGATATGGACAAGACATCCCCATCATTGGTCTCAATGGTGTCGGCTATACTTGCCTCATCCGAGCTCTTCTTCTTTTTCTTGTTCTTACTTGGACAAAATCTCTTGGTATGCCCTTCCTAATTGCACCCGTAGCATCTTCCTTCGACCTTTCCCTTGGATTTCGATCGACCCCTACTGCTTAATCCTCAATCTGTTGATCTTCCTCTTCCTTGATTGCTTTTCTCCTTTTCAAAGAGTCTCTCTCCCGAAGATTTTGAACTACTTGCCTTTTTTCCGAGTGTCATTTGAAATTAGGGCAGCAATCACCTCTCCGATCTCCAAGGGTTCCTTGCCATAAAGGAGCGTAGTCACCAAGTGGTTAAACAAATCCGGCAACGATGCCAATAGTAGAAGAGCTATGTCTTCATCCTCAAACCTTACCTCCAAGCTTGTAAGTTCACTAATCATCTTATTAAGCACATTGAGATGTTCCAATAGATTTCCTCCTCCACTCATCTGAGGTGAATACAATCTCTTCTTCAAAAACAACTTGTTCGTAAGAGATTTTGTCATGTAAATGCTTTCGAGTTTGAGTCATACCTCCGGAGCAAATTCGATTTCCGCTACATATTGGAGATCCAATAGGATCAATTGGATTGTGCTACACGCCCTCTCCTCCATGTTGGCCCAATCATCATCAGTGATAATGTCCAGCTTGTTCGATCTTTCCAGAAGAACCTTTAATAAACCTTGTTGAATCAACAAATTCTTCATCCTTCTCTGCCATAGTGTAAAACTATTCTTCCCCCCAGTGAATCGTTCAATATCAATCGAATGGTTGAACATTTTCCAGCCATCTAGTTAGAAGTCGCAATACAAGAACGAAAAATCCTGATTGCTCTGATAACAATTGTTGTGCAAAAGAACACCCTAACTAAATGAGAAAAGTAAACAAGAATAATCAAGAAGGTTCGGCGAAAAAATCCGCCTACATCCACGGGAGAGAGAGAGAGAGACAACTTCTTATTTGAGTGTATGTCAAAAAGTACAAGGTACAATGCTGAAATAAATAAACCATCAAATCTCCACTTTCCTAATTCTAGTAGGAAAGGAATTCCACTATAAAGATATTATCAAATTTAGGAAAGTCTCTTATAGGTAGGTCCAAATTAGGAAATATATTTGGAAACAAAATAGCCTACAATCTTCAAGCCTTTCTAGATTTCCGATTGAATTTTGTGGAAATTCAAGACAACATCAGCAAACGACATTCTTGACATAATTAGTCTACCGGTGAAAATGATAACAGCACAAACAAGTAGTGTTAAGTTATTTATATAATCAAACCCAAAACAAAAAAAGATGAAGTTAATGTATGTGGGGCTTGATTTAGGTAGGATGTTCATAGGCCACGGAATGTTCCCCATAGACAGCAGGGAAAGTTAAATCCGATGGACATCCATGTTGAGTCTTAGAGAACTCTTTTCAAATGGCACACGGCCTATTCTTGAGAATCCGTTGAAATACGAAACGTTCAAAGGTACACATTGGGGGAGCGAGCTGTCCTACATCTTAGCTGGTAAATTGAAGATTGTGATTGAAAAATGTCTCACGTAACGCACTTCTCCGATTAATAATTGTATTTATAACTCCGACCTGATCATAAACTGAGAGGGTTAAACAACAAAACCGAGCTATCATGAAGAACTTTAAAGGAAGCCCTTTGGCAAAAGCTATGATTAGACATGGTGCGGTTTTGTCAAAACGCTAACCTTCGTTCATATTTTTGTACGAAAAGCCACATCCATCCACATGCCCTTTTTTTTTTGTGCCTGCAGGAAGTAAAACTTCCCTACGATTTCCTCAATTGAAACTCAAGCATGAAGAGTTCATGGTGGAAATTGTGGAGTTTCTTGGGGTAGGAGTCTGCAACAAACCAAGCTAGTTAGAAATAAAATGAGGATAAGTGCAATAAAAGTTAGCATTAACGGAACGCTTACTTGTTAGTCCACGTCAGCATTTCCATCTTTATTTTAATGGAAGGACCAACTCGAACAAAAAGAAAAAAAATACTTTAACAACCTAATTGCTAAAAAAAATAATTAGAGGACTCAGATTGAAAGATTCAAAAAAAAAAAAAAAAAAATGGGACCTCTAGTGCCTTCTTTTCCCCAATACGACATTCTTGACATAATTACTCAACTGGTAATAACAATAACAGCACAGACAAGTAGTGTTAAGTTGTTTACATAATCAAACCAAAAAAAAAAAAAAAACATCAAACAAAGTTACAACATGGGATGTTCATAGGCCCCGGAATCTTCCCCGTTGACGGTGGGAAAAGTTTAATCAGATGGGGGCCCCATTTTGAGTTTTGGAGGACTCTTTTCAGACAGGCCAAGGCCCGTTCTTGATAAAAATCAAACAATCTATTGAAAGACAAAACATTCAAAGGTACACATTTAAGGAGCGAGGAACCCCAAGCCCATGATTTGATTTTTCATCATGATAAGGAAGCACAACATAGTTGGTAAATTGATCGATGGTGACCATGAAATATCCCCTATGGTTTCATGAAATTATGTGGACAATGCAATCCGCCGATTGGTAATTGTATTTGTAAGTCTGACCTTATTTAAATCCAAGGAATTAGGCTTGATATAAATCCAAAAACGACGAAGCCCGACCGTGAAAAAAGCTTAAAGTAAGCTCTTTTCGCAAAAGCTATGATAAGATATGGTGCGCCCTGTCAAAAAAGCAAACCCTCGTTCATATTCCTGTACGAAAAGCCGCATTCATCCACATGCCCTTTTTTTTTGTTGCCCGTAGGAAATGAAACTTCACTTCAATTTCCTCGCTTGAAACTCAAACGCAAGACTTCATGGTCGAAAAGGGCGAAGCTTCTTGCGGTAGGAGTTGGCAACAAACCGAGCACCATCGCCCACTATGAACACGAGCCATGTATATATTTAGTTAGATGTAAATGCAAAAGATATTTGTTTTACCCGAGGAAAAAATGAGGAAGACAGATATTTTGTCTTGGAGAACACAAACGGGGCAGGGGGCCAATGCGAGCTGTACCATGCTCTGCTCTCAGGATTCCGAAAATGTCAGGGGAACGCATGTGACTTTGTTTTCACACGCTCAACTGCTCTCCCGACACGCCATCTTTTCTAGATCGTATGTTCGCAATATAATAATAAAGGGTAACTGTTTGTGGTAATGACTGACCATTTGTTCGGTGTTTACCCCCACGTGGTCGCACTCATGGCGAGAAGTCCCCGCAACCGCAAATGGTCCTCCTCTTTTCTGCTCCTTTCACACTCCCCACCGATTCGTGGCGAACACCGTGATCGACGGGATCTCTCCATCGGCGATTTGATGTGTGATTCGGAGTGTTCACACGTCAAGTCATCCATGTGAAGGTTATGATTGCTGTGATATCTCTGTTGATAGAAGTGGTTTCTGGTCGAGTTTCAACGTTTCAACGGTGATAGCGCTGTTGCTAGTTGGGCAATTGATGATGTTGTGCATCTCTCTCTAGAGTTGTAATGCTGGAATCGGCGCACTTGTAGACCGTATGAAACGCCGTGTGCTACCTTCCGACCAAATGTTCTGTCATCTTCTTATTAACGACGAGGTACCGAAATTTGATATTAACTTGTGGTTGGCGAAGAGCGTCTCTGTCTGGCTTTTTACCTAACGGAGACTGAAAGCTGTATCTTGACTGATCAATAATTGAGCGTGGCCATCAGTTGTCAGACAGCTGCGTTGTCTGAATAGCAAATCCTGGTTGTCTATTGTTATACGGGCATGCCATTATCAATTTCACATCACCGTGGTGATTACCGACAGCGATAACCTTAAATGACCATTTCGCTATCCCGAATCATTTTTTCCAAGCTGGGTCGATTATGAGCTGGACAGACACGATGATGTCCCATAAGTCCGCAAAGCCACACGCATGAATAGCTGCAAGAACTTTAAAGAGAGATGGACCCAAGCATGGCCAGCCAAGTGGACTTTTCTTGCAAGTTGATTTAGCCATGTTTTCGGAAATCGAAGCGGAAATTGCGGAGAAATAAATTCAATCCTTCCCTTTCCACATCGAAACATTTCAAGACTCCAGTGCATTCCACTCCCCATCGATCTGAGAACTATACGATGTTCAATTACTGCATATATATCAATCTACACTGGAAATATCAAAGAACGTTCCCGAAACCTCGCAACGCAAGTTATTTTGGTACCTTCTTTTTTCCATCGAGGAATGGACTAGAAACGAGTATGGACTCGCGCAAACACTTACTTTGAACTGTAGTCTAAAGTGTAGTGATTCACACTCTCTGTCAAACCTTACTTTAAACATCAAAAAACACCGATACTTACATGCGACAAAAACATAGCCATACACGCTCTTCACTATCAGCCAAAAGCTAAAACAGCAACAACGTCGACCACGACGACGACGACACTTCAGGACTCCGACCAATAAAGCTCAGTGCTTGGCGGCGAAGCGGTTGACGAGAGCAAGGGCGTTGCTGGTGACCTGAGCCACTTCGACAATCCTGGTCCGGATCGACTTCTTGAGCCGCCCTTCCGTGGCCTTCCCGGAGAAACCATCCATGCAGGTGTTCTCGTCGGTCAGTGCCGCGCTCACCCATGTCTCCACGTTGCTGACGTGCCATTGGAAGTCCTGGGCCTTGGATTGGGACCCCATCCCCTTGAGCTCCTTCATCGACTTGCTCAACCGGTCCACCGTGTCCCCCATCTCCTCCAGGCAGTCCTTCACCGCCTCGTACTCCCTGGCCTTGAGCCCCTTCAACTTGGTCGACCGGGTGACGAAGTCCCTCGTGGCTTGGGCCTTGGCTAGGGTCACGGTCAGCGCTGCTTGGGCCAGCTCCTTGCGGCTGAGCTTGACGGTGTTGGCGTAGGCCGAGAGGGACTGGACGCACACCGCCGGGTAGCTGGTCGCGCTGCACGAGGCCTTGATGAAGTTGGCAGCGGCGGCGGAGGAAGATGGGGTAGCGGCGGCGGCTGAGGCGGAGGAGATGGAGTAGGCGAAGGTGGAGACTAGGAGGAGGAAGCAAAGGCCGGGCGTTGCCATTTTCTCAGACGACTCTGTTTGGGTGAAGTGGGAGGTTGGCAGCGAGATGGAGAAGCTGAGGAGGGCATTGGTCGAGTCGGGGTTGCACTGCATAAATAAATATTGAGGGGAGTCGACGATGATGTTTCACGCATGGTGGTCCCACCAAGTGTGAATGTTTATGCCCACATTTTATTAAAATATGACTTACGTACGCAGTGTTCTTTACATAAAAGCCACTTTTTCATTGATGAGATAAACATGTAGATCTTTTTGCTATTCTTCCTAGTGGGTATCCTATGTGACACTTTTTTTTCGTCCAAATCGTATGTGATACTCGATAACTTCTCAAGTGACAAAAAGTTGGAGGACGAGATAATAAAGTATTTCGAATTCAATATTATAATCATTTTTATCATAACTTCTTAGCAGAGAGTCCATGGAACGAAATTTAAATAAAAAAGAAAAAAAAAGTGAAGAAAAGTCACTGTCTCAGAAAAGGACCAAATCTTCAACATAGATGGCTAAAAGATCCGACGGCTAGAGCGAAGAAAAACAGTAATAACGACGACTGTTGGGTGATGTTTTAATGTATTATAATGGCAAGAAAGTAATGCAATGTGGACTTTTTGTCCAGCCAGCCCCTAATCAAAGCATCAAATTGAGGAGGCGAGGTGTTCAACCTGTGGGACATTCTAGAATCTAGACGGCGTGCATTTTTGTTTGGTAATTTTTGAACGGAGAGGAAGCGAGCCCATTAAATTTGCCTACCGACGAGCCGGAATAAAATTCGGAGACATTTGTCTAATTTTGACTCTTGTCGGTCATCACCCATCTGCTATATTATTAAGCACCGGGTGCTCATGTCGGCTAGCTAAGATCTAGATTCAGATCTTTTTTAAATTATTGTCACAGCTATAGAACTTGGTTTTATACGTATCGGAGACAGGTGTAGGACCTGTGTGTTTGTATTGTACGGAGGCCGTGGTCCCCTGTTTCCCAAACCTGTCGCCTCTCTCTCTCTCTCTCTCCATTTTGAAAGGATCTTCTCACTGTAGGAGGCCCTAATTGCAAGCAAATAGCAATAGATGGGATCAGGATCTTAGTGGCTTCTACAGTGCTTGTTTGGGTCGATGGATCCAAGCTCTCCAGCCATGTCATCATGCATAAGAGGGCGTATAATTGAGCACAAAGGACAATTATTCAGTGGGCCACAAGGATCATCCTTATTTTGTCTGGCAATATAACCGAATTTGAGCATAAGGTCTGCCTACAACCCCTTGCAGAATTCATCTGAAAAAATTGTGAGCATCGGTAGCAAACGTACTCATCTTGATTCATCTTGCATAGACTACCGGAAGATTCCAGCAACTGCGTTCTTTAACCCAGTTTCAAAAGGCGAAAACGCCTTGCAAGAGTTATGCAGTTCGTCTAAACAAGGGCTATATACAGCCACTGTGAAGAACGCGGCGGAAAGAAGTTTCTAGAAAAGAAGAATCTCCCTTGGGGGCAAAAGTTGCCTCTTTATCAACCAAAAGTTAGAATCCCCGATCTCTGCTGGGAACTTTGCGAACAGCACGGATGAAGTTTCATTGTGCTCCCTGCATCAGATAAAAAAAAGAATGACCATATTCTAGCATCAGAAATCATGATGTGGAGATCATACATTCAAGGCAACCGCCGAGACACACATAAGACTTCTAACATGTCCCGATAGTAAGCATACAGTTGTCCCATAAAAAAAAAAAGAAAGGCGAATGAATGTGAACGAGCTAGTTGCAATGCTCGACAGAGAATTCTCTGATATTGTAACAAGAATACAGAGAAAGAGTATTCTCTGATCCAAGAATGGTGCCAGGGCAGAATTTCATTGGCAGACACAGAAAAGAAGAAAACTGCTAATGTGAAGGAAGAGAAAAGACAAACCACATTAAAGCCAGTTCATGAAGCAGGTGAAACAAAACGCACCTCACATGCAGCAAACACAGGGCGAACTCGTTCAAAGATCTCATCTTCCGTTCCAATAGCATCAATCTGCAAGCATTGAAGTCCATGAATGCAACAACAAATCGAAGCCTTGTCCCACTAAGTGGAATGGGCTAAATGAAATTTTTTACGTCAATGCTCGTTATTATATCAGCTTGTCCAATGAATACTATTACTGTGCTAGAATAATAAGTACCTTACAGAGACACTAACTCAACCATGACAGGAATTAATTTGTCAAATGAAAATGGAAATGCTTTGGCAAAAATACCATTTTGCTATGTCCAGAAAAATGTAAACAAGCTCCTTAGTGTTCTATGCAAAACCAAAAGGTTGCAATTAAATACACAAACGCTACCTTGTATAACTTCCCTTTCTTCGAGTAGTAATCGATTACAGGATAATGTGAAGCTGCAAACACTTTAAGGCGTTTTCTAATTGTATCAATATTATCATCCACTCGACCCTGCAAAAAGCATACTTTCAGTAAAGCCATTCCAAATTGCCTTTGCAATCTGAAATATCAATATAGAAAAGACAAGCACCTCATTACGGTTCAAAACCCGCTTTATCATCTCTTCTTCAGGACAATCAAAGAAAAGAACAATATTTGGTTCAGCTCCAATCTGTAGTTCGAGATGTGGTCAATATTTAGAACTCTTATCTGCCTAATTGAGACTTTGACCCTAATCTCTAGTCTGTATACTAGATTTGTGAATGGACTACAAACTCAAGGAGATCCTCCTGATTTGACTTAGAGGTCTCCATAACAAATAAAATTCAAATGAAAGGAGTTAAGAAAAATTTTGTTTAGGAGATGACATAAAGAGACAAAATGGACAATAAAACTTACAATCTGTTCAAACGCTATGCGGTTCTCCTCATTCCGTGGGAAGCCATCGATGAGAAACTTACCATTATCACAAGATTCCATCCCTTTCTGAATTAATTTCACTGTCACTTCTGAAGGAACTATTTTTCCTTCTTTAATCATGTCAAGAATCATAACCCTGAATAGTAAGTTGTACAAATATTACTAATAGGAATATATTAAAGTGTTCCCCTCAGGCCCTCGTTAAGCCTTATTAAATGTGCCTTGGAAATTTGAAATTTACTATAATTGAGGTAAGTGAGTTTACCAAAATGTGTAACTGTTCTATTCTCTATGTGCCTTGGAGAGTGTTATTTCCATTATTTGTTAACTTAACTAGCTAGGGGCACTTATAATCAAGACCATTTCTAATATCAACACTATATTTTTAACAAGGTACATTACCCATCTTCACTGTTTGAAGCAATCTCCTGTCTTAACAATTCTCCAGCACTTAGATGTGTATATCCAAAGTTCTCGACAATTTTTGCACACTGAGTGCCCTTTCCACTTCCAGGGCCACCTACACAGAACAAAACATACACATCCAATAACTATGTCTGAGCATTTCATTTGGTTTGACAGGATTTCAAACATGCTATAGAAATGATATAGTATCCAAAGTTTTCAAGTTGAATCACCAGGACCCATCTCTAATGTTATGGGACAATAGAAGGAAATCCACTGCAAATGCTGCCACATGATTTGGCTAAAGCCGGTCCTGCTATTACGTTATCGATTCTTCTCCAGTGTTATTCCTTCTTATTGAAACTTGAAAAGTGTGCCACTTGAGAATGGAATGACTTACCTCAGATTTCTTCTTACTTTCTGTGTTTTCTTTTTTTTACTTTAGTTCTTTCAACAATGTCCATGTATAAGGTAAAAGAGCAGATATATAAAAGTGAACTCTTCACTGGCTTACCTAGGACAAAGGTTATATATAGATTTTTCTCTTTAGACAAACAACCTTCCCCCTGCATCCAAGGAAGAATTGCCATCAACAATTGGAAAAAATAAGTTTTGAGTCTGTCATGTGAAGATTCTCGGGTATCTCACCCACCTCAGAGGAGTACACTCATGGAAAAGCAATAATCAACAAATCAAGCATATGCATTGACAGTACAATAGCTGCAAATTCTGTGGTTATTTGATGCTATTTGATGTCAACCATCAGGCATTTAGAGAAAGAGAGGGAATCCGTTGATTCAACCAGCATTCTCTGTCGATTCTTTTCAATACCCATGTCCCGTATCTATTAGGCACAAAGAAATTACACCATAGATGTTCCACATACATGAAAAGAAGTTAAAGGTGAAGATGAGAAGAAAGATGGACTAGCCCAGTGACATTGACCGGGAGAAAATCTTTAGATAATTCAAAGCATTATCTTAAAATCATGGCACTAATTCCATATGAATTTATGTACCAGTAGTTGAATATCTCAAACGATTAGACAGAGCAAACGAGTACCTTAAAGGGTTCGGCAGAGGAAAACTCCATGGCCTTGGATGAATATGCTCCCTGCTTAAGGTAGCCAAAGGCAAGTCCAAAAATATATCATATGGAGAATCCATATTCCAAGAGAAGAAGAAACTGAGGATGCAAAGTGAAAACGCTTATGCCCCAATTCCACAACTTCGTGCACATCTCAAGCTATCAGCCGCTTGCTGCTGCTGCTACACACATGAATCACATCAAATCCTCACCAAATGCACTAGAAACAACGCCGTGTCTACCGTCCTTACCACCCAAATCCCTTCCAAAAGAACTCCAATTTTACAAGCTTTACAGCAAAATGGATTTCCGCAATCCATCGGTGTGAATTGTCGACTGTTATCCGAGTCAAATTGGCGAGAAAAGAAAAAATCACAACGTAAAACGCGCTCCAGACGGGATGCTAATTATAATCGGGGCAGGTGCGTACGCGCATGCGAACTATCGTTTCCAATTCGGGATCGTGAGACTGAAGCCACTACACGGGGGCTACAGATCAAATGAAATGGCCTGACCGGCGACGCGAAAGATCAAACTGAAGCGTCATAGGAACGGGAAGTACCCGGTCACGGAGGGCCCGTCTAGAGGAGGCGGAGAAGATCGACGAGGAAAGCGAAGCAGCGCGCCTCCACATCTCCTCGGCTTGGCAGGTGAAAATGGCGGTTAAGGGCGTTACTGCTTTTCACTGAGGAATATCGTCGAACATGTGGGGACGGGGGACACTGGACGGTGATTCTCCGGTAGTTATTTGGGACCAGGTGCCACCTCTTAATCAAAGGCAAAAGGCCCAGTGAATCTTTTCTCTGGGCCTTTGGTTGCTTTTTGGGCCTAGTTCAAGCATATATGCCATTAATCGGAAAGTCAGATCTAGTATTTTAGTTCCAAAACCGAAGTGGGAAAATCGAAAATCACATGGGCTATGACTTTGAGGAATAGCTAATCCATTTCGTCTTTACTTTGATTATCTTTCGTAATATCGATAAGCAGAGCCTCAATTTACACCGAGAGATTCTACAAACGACCTCCTAAGAATCAGTCCACAGTTCAATTATGCAGGAACACTTACTCATATCTATGTTTTAGTCCGTTATGAGAAAACCACATCTAGTTGCTGAAATTGCCGTAACTGCATTGCATCTTGAATCTCGGTCAACCATAACTTTGCGCCTAATAGTTTATCCGCACATTTTGATCTCAATTTTAGCCTGAGACAGCTCTGTCCTTGGACAAAAGAAATTATTAGACAGTTTATCAGTCAACAGTACCTAATATTCCGCATACCCACCAAACCAAAGTGACTGGATGCATGAATCTACTTTTCTTGTGGCCTTGAATGCATAAATAAACCAAAATTCTAGTCTTATGCAGCTCAGAGAACGAGACAACTTCTGGACACAGCTTATTAAGAAGCTCAAAGCCGAGGTTCCCACTTTTCCTTGTCTGTAGGGGAATTTCCTTGCCTATATTTGATCCATCCTTCATAGACAAATTGAATCTGACGCCAGTGATTACAGGTCCCATATCGACCCACATCATCCAACTGTTATGATCACTCAGTCCATGATGGATTCAGTCAAGGCAAGAATTTGTCATTGTACGAAAGGAAGAAGTATTAACACCAACAGAGCTCTGTTGTATGGCATATTCAACAGAAAAGGAAAACTACAACTGCCATATGATATTAACAATGTCGTTGCAACTTCAAGGTACTCACTGGAGAACAAAATTTCATTGACTCGGTGGATCATGCCTCTATATATACACAACCATGATGTTGTCACAATCCCATGGCTCAAACATGAGATGTGTACTGCTGTTAGCATCATTGGGAATTCATCCTCAGTCCCTCTACGCATTTAGGAAGAATGCCGGGCAGATAGTGTTGACCCTTAACCCTTCACAATATCTAGGTTTCATCTGCATAAGGATTAATCACCTCAGTTTGGGTGAACAACTCATCAAGTGGTTCTGCCAAAACCATCGTCCTCAAGGAAGATCATGCTCTGATGCTGTCCTTAATTCTCCCAGGAGGGCTTCAAGGAACGCATGGTTTGGAAACTTCAGGCACATCTTTATTATTCTTCACCATCATATCATAGTTTATGGAAGCTAGCTGAGACAAGTTCTGCAGGTGGAGATGGATAACATTAAGGATGAATTGTCATTGTAAAATACATTTTTGAGCTTCTGCTGGATAGTGTCCATATTCCATATTATGCCAATATTTTAAAATCAAAGTAACTCAAGGTAGAACAATGATAACAGTATCGATGATATTGATGATGATAGTCCTAAAACCCTGATGTCAGCAACTTAAAATTGTCAATTGCAAAATTCAAACTTATGTTTAAGTTGAATTAATATCACTTTCCCTTTTTGCTGCTGACATTCATAAAATGCATATTCCAAACATTTGTGATGTCTTGAGCTATTGCACATATTTTTTCAACACTGTTAAGATCTTACCTTAAAAGAGAAGTTGCTGAATGAGTACTGCACAGTGAGAGCAGAACTTTTGAAATCTGCCAAACTTCCACATTCATCTCCCTGATTTACAAGCATAAAACAAAAGGCACAATCAAGAGTCCGTGGAACCATATTCAGGGAAGATAGAGAAAACATCACATTATTTGATTTTCAATTCTTGCATATTTAATCCTGGCAATGAAGCTAGACTACTAATACAGTTTAATCCTAATGGTTTCAGGTTAGTTTGACATTGTTTGAGTACTCAGTTCAAACTGAATTGGCACAGAAATTGAGGTACAGATTGGCATGTGCACTTTGATCAGGTTGAGACCTCTCTATACCAAGTCATCTCATCAGTGGAAAATCTCCCAGAGTACAATGAGGCTTTGTTTCCACTTCTAGTGGCCAAAAAGAAAATTTAGGTTTTTTTTTTTTTTTTTTGTGGTGCATTGACTGATGACCTCTGTAGATTCAGAAAGGAATATCATGAAAAAGAAAGCATAAGTACATCTTCGTCTGGCATGTTACTGAATGAGCTGCTGCTGCAAGATTCGCTGCAGGTGTCATTCGGTTCGTCAAAGTCACTACCTCCTTGGACATCTTCATTCTCTAGGTTCCATATGTAACGACTCATAAAATAACTGGTGTCTTGTGGTTCTGCCGATGGTATGAACATGGCCTGCAGTAAAAGAACAGTCACCTTACTCCTCTGCATGTTAGGAATTCTTGACATACAAAAGATAAAGGGAACAAACCTTCTGCCTAGCAAGCGTGTCCCAATTTATATCTTTGAAGAAGGGATGTTCCTTCACCTGCCGGAAAAATTTCAGATTCACTCAGTATCCCCTCTCACAAGTACTGCAGTAGAAGGAAAATTTAGATCAACAGTTTCTGAAGACTACCTCCCCGGCTCCAGTTGCACCTAGTCTCTGAACTGGAGTTTCAATGAGCAATCTGACATTTTTAAATAAACTTAAATCAGCAGATAATTGGAGGTAGAAAAATGGCCAATGCAAACTAATCCATATCTGTTTGAAAAGTGACCAAAATGGAGTTCATTAGTTATGGCATCCACCACAACTTTCAATATAGGGACTGAAAGAAAAGTACGTCACCGTATTTATAAAATCAAACACTATTTCCAGCACACTTGTGAATTAGACACGTGTTGGGGAGAGAAGTCTACATGAAATGACCTTCTCAAATGAGAGTTAGAGGTGAAGACATTCATATGAATAATCAGAGATGTAGTCCTCAAATGGAGGGTGTCATCTAGATTTGGTGCTCGAATGGTTAGAAGCAAGAGTGAGCATGATACCCTTCCAACAATAACCTTATTCCTTGAGCAGAAGAAATTTTGATTGACAATTCAGATAAAAGCAGAAGCAGCACGGAGCCACTTGTAACATGGGTCGCACAATCTTACTTATTGATCAAATCGTATGCTTCAAAACTGATCTCCTCTGGGACTTTCGGCCAGGGTATGTCTCTATTCATGATGTTGTCAAAAATTTTCTGCAACACAATCTAAACCGTGAGCAAAGGTATCGATTGTGCGTTTGTCAATGTCAAGTAATTATAATAGCATCCAATATAGAATCAAGGCACGGACAAAAATAAACATCCAGGTAAACAACGTTATTAAATAAAATGACTTACAGATTGCAGTAAATTTGTCCACAAACACAAGATAAGCCCTACTAAAACAAATGCAAGTGAATGTTTTCGAAAGTAATGAGAGAATAAAAATTTGTCATAAACAGAGGTAATGATGCAAGTGACTCAGCAGCAATGGTAATTTCTATTCTTAACTCACGAACTCCTCTTTTGAAGGTAATCAACAAACTTAGTTATAAGTCCTATAAGGAAGCAATTACAGCATTCCACAAAACTACTATCTATATAACAACTTAAGCTCACCAGCTACCAAATTCATTTAAAGTTCCTCAATGATCAAATGGACATGAACCAAGAACATTAAAATATCATCCTCCTTATATGCCTTGGCAATAAAGGCATTTATAATTACAATCTTGATGGATCTGTGTAGCAGCATATGGATTGGATAGAAATACCAAGAAAACAGTCTAAAATCATCCAGAATTCCCAAAGCCTTTAGCCTAGTAGCATACTTGTGGATGTTCTGCATTGAATGGCGGAATTCCCACAAGCATCTCAAAAAGAATGACCCCTACAGACCACCAATCTGCAGTTGCACCTGGATACACAATATTGTTTGTGAAGGAATAATTAAATTTTCCCCCTTGGTGACATACATTCTGAACCAGTCAGTTATAATCTCATACCATGTCCCATGCCTAGAAGAATCTCTGGAGCTAGATAATCAGGTGTTCCAACTACCGAGTGTTTCTTTCTCTGTTCTCGTTTTATTGAACGTGGACATTTTGGCTCATCATCACTAAAAAATACTGCATTACAAGCTGGTGGGCCTGAGAAGTCATCGGTGCTATTGATAAGCCCAACCTTCGAAAGCCCAAAGTCTGTCAACTGTAACAAAAGGGTTAGATACAGCAGACTGTCACTGAACAAGGCAGTTTTAAGGGGATTTGTGAAAAGTTCCCAAACAAGTGGTAACAAAACAATTGCAGAGTATATAAGGACAAAACAGGAGATTGTAAATTGAATGCTAGTAGAGGGATCTGGAAGCATTGACAAGCACATTTTCTTGATGTCTAGATGAGACCAGGAGCAAAATCCAAGTGTGTCGTGGCAGTGGGAAAAAAAGAATTCAACTTCCAAACTGGCATTAAATCTCAGAAACACCAAAGACAGGCATATATATTCAGAGTCATGTAGAGCTTGCAGATTTAAATTCTGTGAACTAGTGTAAATGCATTTCAGAGGACAATGAAGAAGCTGTTCATGCTGAAATCAAAGGAAATCAACCATTTGCGGTTTTAAAGTAAAAGGAAAACCACAATCGATCGTTCAAAGTCTACTCCATACTAAGAAGACTAATCCTGTTTTCAGCTGTTCCAACCCTCAACAGATATAATTCTATTAGAAAGTCCAACTCAAAAGCTTAAACTGATAGGTGGAGGGAGACAATGAGAATATAAGCATTTAGGACTCGTTATCAAGCAATGTGGACAATACTTCAATACACTCCCTCACGTGCAAGCCAAATTACAAGTGGCACAATAATTTTGATTACGCATATTCACATGGAATTTTGAACCCGCACATTCGCAAAAGGGATAATTATTTTGGAGGACCACTGTCAATTGCTCCAAAAGTTAAAGTTATCAGATGAATGCGTGGTTTAATATTTGATTATTCCAACCCTCCCCCTCATGCTTACCCACGACAACACCTTCTCATTGAATTTATTCGCTGGACATCTATGATTAGAGACATACATCCCTAGAGGCAAAAAAAAAAAAAAAAATGGCACTTCATGATAATCCACTGGTTCAGCTACGGATTTATTTCCCAGTCAAGCAAGACAAGAAACACAAACTTCATGGAACTTAGGCAATGATGGGATTGCGAGCTCTCAGCATCACACTATCTGGAAAAGTTGAATATGGGAGCTTGTTAAACCTTCTCTAATCTATTGTTTGAAGTCATTAGTTATCTATTGGCATGATTGTGCATAGAATAACTAGCTGAGAAATTATACATTCTATGCGGCCTACTCCAATTTGGACTATGTATGCACAAATGACTGACAGTTTTTTGTGCTATGCGAACCAAAGAAGAACAAATTTTGATACAAGGCAAGGACTTCAAACTTCACTATTAAAATCGAAATATACTGACCTTAATATGTCCATCTTGACCGATCAGCAAGTTATCAGGCTTCAAGTCTCTATGAATGACATTTAGTGAGTGCAGATACTCCAAAGCAAGAACCTGAAGAGTGCATTGCTCATCAGACATTTACCTACACAGTAGGCATAGGAAATAGGAGTTGAAGCATGTAACAACATGTTCTTACTAATTCTGCTATATATATACGAGCCATATCTTCGTCTAAGCAGCCTAAGTTTCTCAACAAAGAGTAAAGATCTCCACCATTTAAATACTCCATGACTAAATAAAGATTTTCCCTGCATGTGAAAGAGTAGAAAAAGCGAACCTGCTCAAGAAAAACAATTTGTGCGTTAGAATTTACATGCAGAAACTATGCATTTTCAGAAAGTGTGAGCCAGCACTATGAGAACTGCTCACCACAAAAGGATTGCGAACTGATATGAGGATGTCACGCTCAGCTAATATACTTTCAACAGCATTCTTGCGAATCATGTCAGCCTTTTTAAGAACCTGTCAGAATAGACATGTCTCAAGGCATCCCTAAATTTAATCATCCTTTTTAGTCATTCAATAAATGAAATGCTTTCTGAGAATCAAATAAGTAAATGCAAACACGAAATATATGTGCATTTCAGGTATCTTCTTTCTCTTTCAGTCATTTCAGATACCTTTTACATCTACTAGGGTAATGAATGTACCAAATGACCAAGAAGATGCTAGGTTTACGTGATTTAGTGGACTGAGCTTATTTAAGGACGTCTATGGTGGATTAAAATACGGTTTTTCTTAGATGATGTCATGTAAAAGATATCATTTCCAAAGATTGCAGGGTAAATGCATTGAAGAAAGAGCCAATTTCATGCGCTAGCAAGCTAATTATTTGGGCGAATGTTCTTGGTCTATCAAGATAAAGGAGTAGAGCAATGAAGCACATAACTTTAAATGAGTTAATCTCCTTGACTCCAAGTACACAGGCAGAGGCAACAAGTGACTCACAAAATTCATAGAAACAACCAGTATTTTAGCGACACAGGATGCATGGTGTCTCCAATATTCTATTTGTTACACAATTTATGATGTCTCTGCCCAATTCAACAGGCATATATGCCACTCATGCAAAGATATCCTCTTTAAATCACTAAAAGGATGGCTATATTCTGACCTTTATGGCAAATAAATCACCAGTTGCTCTTTTCCGGGCAAGGAAAACTCGTCCAAATGCACCTCTGCTAATCGGTTTTATAATCTCAAAATCTTCTATGGATGTCCTATCCCTACAACTTGTACCAATGGGGCTTGCACGCAGGCTGCGAACGGGATCATCTTCCAACGAGCTCTCTTCATCATCCATACAGTTATCCACTTTTTCGTCTTCTATTTGTCCACATAGATGTACGTATTTTTCCCTGTACAAGTTGTAAAACAGTAGCTGACATTAAAGTCAGTTTCAGAGTGCAATAAAGACGAAGGAAAATAATGCTTTTTGCTTGTGTCAAGAAGGTTACAGTCAACCCTTCTCAACCAATTCACAACTTTGCTATTGCTGGAAACCCAAAGGAAACATTAAGTGTATACTCACTGAAGTAACTTCTCTATCCGTCTACCAAATGTCTCCAAAACAAGAGCATCAACCTTTCGGTCCTGGATGACATACTTCAAGTCCTCTAGACGCTCAAGCATATACTCCAATGTACTGTACTCAAGGGTGTTCACATTTTCAACAGAACGAGCAATGTCCACTAGCTTGTTTATCTGTCAAATAATCTCCCAAATAAAGAAAGAATAAGGTTTGCAAAAATTTTGCAGAACAGAATTACTTAGTCTGCAAAGACTAGTACAACTATTGATTAAGGAACATAAGAGCGGAATAATTGGTGTGACTCGGTGTTTATGGGCCAATGCTGTGGCCAGCAAAGTTATTGATAGAAATCCTTCATAAAGCAGGATACGAAGAGCTAAATAGGCTTTGACTCTGAAATAAGTGTCCATAGTTGAATACCTGCTGAGAATTCTCAAGATCTGACAAGATTTTTCCTCCATTCAGCAGCATTTCAATTTGGCTTGTCAATGTTGTTAATAATGGCGAGCGTGGTGTCAAGCTTCCCCCCGAGGAAGTCTTCGAACCAAGACCAGAAACCATCAAAGAATGAGCTTCACAGGACATGTTACACGAAGCTTTCAAACCATCCATGACAGAAGCATTAAGAGAGTCAGGGACACACTCGAGCATGTCTTCGGAGTAGCGGGAAGACAGGTCATTCTTTTGAGGTGACAACTGATCTAGCTCCTCGTGCATGCATAATGTATCTGCTCTGGCAGCACGGGGACTTCCTTGTGGAGAGACCACACTTCTAGGTGTGCTTCTAGGTGTCAGAGATTCTAATATCTTCTCGAGTGTCTCTGCAACTCTTTGGAGTCTTTCATTTACAGTTAAACCCTTCAAATCACACCTATCAGCTATTGTACATATACGAGAGTGCTCTTCTACGTGTACTGTAGGTATTTCGACCTCACAAATACGACAGATCATTAGATTCTCATATGTCAATCCCCAAGAAACCTTTTTCACTCCTATGAATCCTTCTGAACTTTCAGGAAGGCCAACTAGAGCATCCAGATTGTCAATATGACAATCGCCGTCAATTTTTGGTTCATTTTTAGCATGAAACAGATCAGCTTTATCTTTGGAAGGAGTTTCAGCAGCATCAGAGCCTTTATGATTTTTCTCAGCAGCAGAAGGAAGTTTCTTCCAAGAAGACATTCTGTAGCTACCAGTCGATGAAGTAATGCTTTTAGCAGTGCTGACTTCAACGCCATCACCCCTGTTACTTAAATTGTTTTCGAGCCCAACATGTCCTGAAGTTAAAACACCTTGTTCCTGACCATGTGACTTCTTCATGTGCTTGCCATTCCCTTCCTTAGCACTTAATGGGCCGCTGAAGTCATTCTGTGAAGCTTCCAAAACTTGCTCTGGATAGACTCCGAGATCACTAAGCTGATGAAGACCCAAAATGTGGTCTTCTTCATAGCCACTTTCCTTCTGAAACTGCACGAGCCTTGTGCATCGAGTGAGGATAAAAAGAAGGCGGGTATGGACTTGCTTAAGGATCCCCATTGGCAATTCTTGACGCCGGTCATCTAGATTCTGGACGATGCCTTCACACTTGATCCAAAATTCATTGGGCGACATCTTTGCACATCTGCTTGCTACAACCAACAAATCCTCCAAACTCTCTTTCCATTCAGGATGAGTTCCTGAAGACTTTTCAAGAATACCCACCAAATCTCCAGCAAAAATACCTAGATCAGAATCAACCTCTTCCTTCATTTTGTCAAACTTAACACGGATTGCAACCATGATCTCCTGTAGACAGCATAAAAGATATATAATATAAATATGTAAAGAAGCCTACTATCAAGGCAAGTGAAGGCTATAGAAGTATATGACCCAAAAAAAAAAAAAGCTATAGAAGTAATGAACCAGAAATGCATAGGGAAGTGAAGGACTAAAGAGAACAGAATACCCAAAAGTTGGTGTCGGTACCTCCATGTGTGCAAATGCACGAGGCTTCCAAACAGGAAATGGCTTAACCCCTTTCGAATTGAGCTCGTGAGAGAAGCTCTTGATATGCGGTGTTGCCTTCTTCTTACGGCCGCTTGTGAGCCGCAGTATGGCTTGGAAACGAGGAGACTGTATTTCTTTAGCAAACGCTGCATGATGAGCCTGACGGAAGCAGCAAAGCAAATTGTCGACAAAGTTGAGGTCGTGTTACTCTCCAAGGACGGGCATAAAACGAGACGAGAAACAAATCATTGAAAGGACTCTTACCTCCAAAGCAGGATTATGAGCTGGTCGCTTTTCAAACGATTTCGATTGACTCCACACCACCTTTTTCCCTACACCAGCAACTCTTGAACTCAGGCAAATGAGGAAAAGACATAAAACTTCCGCCAAGTCAGTCAGAACACGGCCGAACAGAACAGTCGAGCAAAATCACGTAGATATGCCAACGGACAAACATCGAAGCAAATGTCTCCATCCGCACAACCAAATTTAAACAGTCATCAAGCACTCACCTTCGCCCTCAGAAGTTATCCTAAGATGCGGAAGAACCGCCCTTTTGGGCCTCGCGTCAACCGCTTTGCGCCCCTTCTCTTTACGCCCCTCGCCGCCCACGGACGTCGACGACGAGAACCTGAGGTTCGACAGAGGCGGAGATCTCGTCTTGATCTGATTCAACCCGAGCGACGCCGGGAGAAGAGCACGCATTAACGGATTAGCCTCGCGGTCGCGCGATTTCTCCTCGTCACGATCGTCGCCCCCGCCCCCGCCCCCGCCGTCGCTATCGTCGGCGGCGTCCGAGGCCCTGCGGCGGACGGGGATGGGGGGGATCTTCCGCAGCTTGGCCCTGGCGGAGGGCGGGGTGGACGGCGGCGGCGTCACCTCCTGGTTCTCTAGGGTCGACATGGGAGGAGGAGGAACAGGCGGAGAGGATCGGCGCGGCGGCCTCGATCTTCATTGATCATGCGCGTGTGGAGGGGAGTGGCGACCACGACGACGATGATGATGATGCAGAAGAAGAGAGGGAGCTCGAGGCGATGCTTCGAGACATTTCGATCCTGGAGAGAGATCGCGCTCGGAGCGAAAGAGAGAGAGAGAGAGAGATGGGAAGTGGTGGCTCGAGGAAGAGGGGCGTTAGAGGATGACACGACGGTTATTCTGTTTTTTTGAAGGATTCCTTCATTCCGTAACGTGCTTCCCGCGAACCGTACTGAAGCGCGCCTTCGTGATGAGAGGACCCTGCCCGGTTGGTTTCGAACGACGGGCCCCTCACCGAATTTGAATTACTGACCAATCGCGTTTCGCTTTTACGGTCTACTCCGCTCCGACGCTCGTGTTTGAGTTTGCCCGGATGTCCCGCGCGGGTTTTTTAAGGGCCTATTAGGCAAATTTTGTTTCTGTTCTCCATAACAGAAATGGATTTTGTATAACTTTTGTTCCCAAAAATAAAAAATTTATCTTTTTTTGTTTTTAATAATAAATTTGGAACAGAAACAAAAGTTAAAAAAAATTATTTATTATTCCCAAGAACAATTTCAAGAAACAATTTTTTTCTCTCCTCTTCTTTTTTTCTTCTTCTTCTTCTTCTTCCAAGAAACAATTCTTCATTTTGGCCAATCGCTAGCCTTGGCCATAGCCAGACAAGGGTCGGCAACCTCGCTAGAATGTTGCTAACCCCCGGAGGGTCGATGACCTCACCGAAGCGTCACATCACTAGCCCCCAGAGGGTCGGCGACCTTGCTAGAGTGTCACTGGCCCCTAGAGACACCAAGCCACGACAAGGCTCATTGGCCCAAGCCACCGCCAAGCAAGCCTCGCGACGCCATCGGTGAGGCTCGACCTCGCCCAAGCGACACGAGGTCGGCCTCGCCCTGGCCTAGAGAGGCCACCGGCAAGGCCGAGCCTCACAGTGGCCTAGCGAGGCTTCGGCCGAAGCTCGCCTAGCTGATCATCGACCGCCGCCGTGGTCGGCGACCGACCACAAATAGAAAGAAGGAAAAAAATAAAAATATAATAAAAATATTAAAAAATTAAAATAAACAATAAAATTATACAAGTTTACCAAATGCATTTTTATTCATGAAATATAAATTTTTTGCAATCACAAAGCGCATTCTTATACTCATAAATTTTTTTTTTTGTAAAAGGTAAGAATATATTGATAAGCTTTGGACAAATGTATAAAAACGACACCAAAAACTTACACTCTAAGGCTCCGTTCGTTTCACGGAAAATTGGCCAATTCCGGAAAATATTTTCCTGGAAGTCATTTTCCAGGAAAATGACAATATTTTCCAATGTTCGGTTAAAACTTGAAAATCTTTCGGAAAATATTTTCCGATGTTCGGCTAAAAGTTGAAAATGTTTCGGAAAATGTTTTCCGGTGTTCGGTAAAGAAAATATTTTCTAACCATTATGCTTGGAATAGTTTAACATGGTTTGGATCCCAAATAAGCTTTCTTTGAATGAAAGAGTTAACAATAAACATTTTCTGTCCTTCAAGTAAAGGTTTGTCTCTACATTTTTTTTTTTTTCATTCGACCGAAAATTTTTATGTGAAATTGAACGATATATTACAATACATTTATCAATAATACTCACGTTAAGGGGCGGCGGTTCCCATTGCTCATAGATAATGTCAATGCCCCATCGACACGAACCGGATCTTGTTTCTCTTCTAATCATAGCTGTGGGAACTCATGCAATTCAGCACTCGAGATTTACTGGGCTTGTACGCACCGGAGCCCACCGATAATTTTTCTTTTCTTTTTCTTTTTGGGGACTTAGGTTAGTTGGGGGGTGGGTTTGATTCTCATGGATAGTCGTTTCTTGGTCTTCTTGCCACTATCTGTTTCTTACCCATGCTAAAAAGTAGTTCCAAAATCTTCCACAATATTTGTGGAACCCATCCTGGTAATCATCAGTGGAATTAGCAAGTAAATAGTGGCGAATTCTCCATATGAATCCATAAGAGCATCATAGATAAATTAGGCAAGCAGAGGGTCAATTACAAAACACTGCTATTTTACTACAAGTGTTAAATGTCCGAATCCAAAAGACAATAATAACTACCCAGTTGACCTATGGATTTCATAAAGGCAAAAGCACCCCTGCTTTAAGCAACTCATTCAGTTCATACTCTTTTGACCAACAAACTCATCAGATCAAGCTATCAAAAATCTTGTGTTACCTCTGTTACCTTGACACTTCTACTGAGCACCTTGCATAAAATTACACATAGTGGAATTTTGGCAACCATAATATGTCTACACACCTATCTCTTCATCTACTTTGCAGTAGGTTGTCTAGCCAAAAATGCTTGTTGATGCAGTCAACAGAGCATCAAAAATCAGTTCTCGATCACCATCACTATCACAATCACCAACCATACACCCAGAGACAAGTATATCACTAATGATGATCTCCTTTGCTTAGAAATTTATCAACCCATACTTTGTGAAGAGTCGCACTCTTCACCATGAATGCTTTTCCAATTTTTTCATTTTCAATTAGATGGTCAAAAACCGATCCAAGGGTAATTTCATTGTATCCATCCACTTTCATCACCTCATTTTAGAGTTGAGAGTAATAGACTTGAGAGTGATCCACATCCGTATGAGCCAATGACTTAATTGCCGAGGCCATCTCTCCAAGTTGTGTTGAAAGTGCAACATACTTGTCATCATTGTTGGAACCTTTTCGCCTTTTGCGAGACCTCTTTTCTAAATGCACAGTAGAGGAACATGTTTTCGAGCCCTTCATTAACTCATCGAAGTCATCGAAGTCATCGAAGTCATCACCTAAGTCGACAGGTGAGGAGTCAACTTCCGTTGCATCGATGTGCCCGAACTGCTTAGCAAAGCTTCCGGTGGCTATATCTCTCCCAACCACCACAGCCATCTCATCATACATGTCAATCATTTTATTCAAATACTTTCCATGAGAAGGATGGACTTGTAAATGCACAATATTCATTCAATTATTAGTTCCACGGTTAGATATGAAAAAGAAGCTATTAAGCAGACAACACTTAGGCTTCAAGCTATGACAAAAACACGTTTGAAGCCCTTCATTTGTTTGTTCTTTTAGTCATTTTCCCTTCACAATTACGCCTAAATAGAAATTGCATTGTCAATCCATCTTTGCAAGAGATGCAAGATCAATAAGATCTAAAGCACGAGGTTTCGAAAACACCGATCAATGTCAGAATTAGCACCTCATTTGTGAACACCTAAATTGCAGAATACATGGTGCCTTCTTAGTCTCTCACCACCTAAATTGCAGAAGACAAAGAGAAAAGAAGCAAACTTTACCAACCCTAGTCGCATTCCAGATATACCCAACAATCAAAATCAAAATCGCAGCAGCAAAAGACATTGAGAAAATTTCCAGACATATAAATTGCTAGTATGACAATTAATATTAAATTATGCATTACACTTGTAACAAAAACAGAAACAACACCAACACGATAACCTATGGCTTCAGTGAAACAAGGGTGACTAACAAGTTAATAATCTACCCTCTTTTTTTCTTTTTTCTTTTCAGTCCAACATGTTAGCAAACGCATTAAAGTTTAAAAATCTTGACTGAGATGATTAGGAAATTATCCCTTATATGCTAAGTAAATATATAAAGACACATAAAACTGCTTATGTGAAACATTGGCTAAAAGAATGTATTGAGCAAGTGATGAAAAAAATTACCGCCACATATTGATCAAATTCATTTTTTCCAGCTATGACCATTTTCAACTTGTCATCCCAATTGAATCCACTCTTGCCACGCACAGTTTGAATCGTCTTCCAATTGCTTTTGACTGTCTTCAAATGGTTCTCAACATGGTCGGGCTCACAACAAACACTAAACTTCTCATTTATTGTATTGACAACTCGAGTAATTGAATAGGGTTTGAATGTACTTGAAGGCTTGTTTCCTTTACTAGCTTCATCAGCGAGAATTTCAAGTAAAACACGTTCCATAGGTTTCGACCATCTAAATTGCTTGACCTTCTCATCGTTTGCCTTACTTTTACTCATCATCATAACTATGTAACAGCTTTAAACATTAGAATAAGAAAAAATATGACGAAGATGGACACATAATAAATATTTAGAGATGATTATCATTAAAGAAATGAAAAGCACATGTTCAAAATAAAACACTCAAAAGAAATAAAAGTAAAACTATTGGCTTCTTCTAATATTTTGATAACTAATCCACATTGCATGTGCAATCCTATCCCTCTTTGATGCCCATATCCTATTTTCCTCCCTTTCCTCCCTTTGAGAAAGTTGGATTCTTAGAGTCATTGGGATCAGCTTTCATAATAAAATTGTGAATGATACAACAAGCTAAGACAACATCAACTTGTTTTCTAAATGACCAAAAAGGTTCCGAACCCAATACTTGAAAACGCTTCTTTAGAACTCCAAATGCTCTCTCAATAGTAGTTCTTAGAGATGAATGTCGCAAATTGAATAGTTCCTTCTCGTTTTCAGGAGGGCGATCACTAAACTCCTTCAAATGGTATCTAACACCACGATAGGGAGAGATGATGCCATTTTGGATTCCATAACCAGCATCAGCAAGATAATATTTTCCTACAAATTATAAATAAGTTTATTATCAAGTTACTAATCTCAATTCACATAATGTGTGTAGATTCATTTTTCTTACCTCTAGGAATGTTCAATCCGTCGGCCTTGAAAGTGCATCGGACAAAATACGTGAATCATGAGATGTGCCTTCCCAACCAGCTAATACATAAGAAAATCTCAAGTCAAATGTAATGGCGGCTAATATATTTTGTGTTGTTCCATCCTTCCAACCACGAAATCTTCCTTGAATTTCAAGAGGAACCGATGCACGTACATGAGTTCCATCTATTGCTCCAACACAATCCTAAAATAATCAATATAGTTACCAACCAAATACTAATAAAACTTCTCAAGCAATTTATAGACTTGTTTTTTCAAATTCCATACCTTAAAATATGGATAAAACCTTCGACTGTTACTTATCTCAGGAGGAGTGGAATTGCCTGGTTCTTTCACCACATGCTTGTATAATTTCAAAATCGCTTGCAAGACGATTTTGAAATATCTATGAACGGTGTTTATTGATCTATGAAATCTTCCCCCAATGACTCTAAACCTCACATTATGTCCAATGATATGAAAAAATACCATAACTTGCTCCATAATATAAACATTTACAGTAGAACGCTACGAGTTACTTGCACCAAATATCTTACAAAGGTCTAAAAAAGCATTTGGCGTCATCCGTATTTGATCTACACAATGAGTATCACCACAATTCATATATAACTCTCTCTCATAATCTCGATTCACATGAGGCTCTCTCGGTATGCGATTCTCCGAATGATCATAATCATCCATAACTAATGTGATAACTATCATAACCGCCGCAGCTGCACCCGTTACCACTGCTTGAATTTTGTTATCCATCTATATTGGAACATAATAATCATGAAACACAAATTCATATGAAATACAAGAACAACAATACTAGAAGAACCAGAAAAATAGGGGACAGCAGATGATTGTAAGAATGTATTACCTTACTTTGTCCGTGTCAATGTGGATGTCTAGCTTAATCAATTTCCCTTTGTAGATATCTATAATGTTATCAAGTTTAAAGTGAGAAATATATCATCTTCAAAGAAATATGATTTAACTTATGTATTAATCATGCAAACGAGTATAGTTGCTGAAATATCCACCAATTCTTGAAATGTTAAAGTGAGAAGACATATGATCTTACTGATTATTCATAATATTATTGGACCCATCATCATATATAAGAATGACAAAAAAGAAGAAAGCTGATGAAGAATTAGAAAACTAACACCACATGAAGGACATGTACATATACATGGCGAGAGCGACAAATCTTCAATTTTTACTCAGCTAATCATTGTAAAGTTCTATTTAGAAATCATACATTACGGCTTACCATAATATATACCCGATCATAATTATGACAGTAATATGTTAGTCTATAGATATAGGCATATATCCATGAATTCCGCAGAAAGAGACATGGACTGAGGAGGAGGATAAGATACTAATTCAAGCACACATGGAGATTGGTAATAAATGGTCCGAAATGGCGAAGAGACTCCCCAACAGGACCCAAAACTCGATCAAGAATCATTGGAATGCCGCCAAAAGAAGGCAATACACTAATTCATCTACATCTACATCAAACTTGGACTCGCTACATCAAGCTTTAATGTTGTCGCCAAGATTGGTCAGCTTTTCTATAGGGAAAAGAAAATGAAACCTACCATAAACAGAGCATCCGAGAGCCTCTCTCTTGCAAGAATATATTCAAAGCTTGAACTTAAATAAGGGCGCTAACCGAACCACACTAAAGTTGAAATAGTTCACACCAACTACATCTGGAAGGCGACCGATGAAAGTATCAATAAAGGAGTTTTCAACGAGGGTGAGCTAACAATGGTGATTAGAAGTGACAAATCAAGATGGTGACTGCTATACATCTGGCAACAAAGGCGATTTCAACCCCTACTGATTTTATTTATTTATTTTGAGGGATATTTTCTTACCATCCTAAGAGAAGGAAAGTCAACTCGATTATACCTTTAATTGATGAATTACAAATATGAGCATCACCCACAATTATTTTGATTAAGCTTACACGTAAGGAATGTCCACAATTTATAACCCACCAATTACACGTATGGTTAAAGATAGTTTTCTCCGATCCAGCCTTTTTTATTGATTGCCTGGAGGAGCTACCTATTGCATTAGGTAGATTAGAAGAATTAAAAGAACTACTTTTAGATAGAACAATTATATGAGAAATTTCTACATTTACGAATGTATAAATTCTGAATGTACTAGATTATTTACATGCTTAGCCAAAAAACAAAAATAATTGAGCGTTTAAGTTTTTAATATGTAAAATTTCATATTGCATTGTTATAGTTTGTAAGTCACATTTGCGATTTACTCGGAGTAGTGTTATTCTACATGATTATCTAGGCCACAAAACAGATCTAGTAACAATAAGCTATGGCATAACAAAGTCTAATTGCACAAAACCAGTAACACCCACCGCAACCTCAATAAGAGCCACTACTAGTGGTGTACCGCTGGTCATAATTTTCCTAGCTAGCGATACACTGTAGGTCTAAGGTAGAAGGGCAAAGTGGATAATCAAATGAACTCATTGCAGAACACAAAATCAATGAAGCAAGAGTAACCACCAAATCCTAAAGATCGGATGCTGTACAGGACCGACTGAATAGAATTGTAGCAGCTGAACAAGAAATAAAAGCATCAACATTGTTCGCTAATCACTCAAGTACACAAGAGTCGTTTTAACTTTTGATCTAATTGAATTTTGCTGCGATGTATCGATTTGATTCATACAAATTTTGTCATCTTTTGTAAGAAGATTCTTTATGAATCAAAGAATCAATTTCTTTGTGCTTCAGAGAATCAATGAAAAGAAGAACGAGCATTCGAGGGGGAAATGAGTAACTAATTTGATCTAACCATCTACAGAGGCTGCTGCATCTTCGCTATGTCTCATCTTACTCCTCCTCCTCCTCCCCAACGCGCATTCAATCGAAGGATCGATGGAATCCTCCCCCAAAAACCCTCTATACATGCAAACAAGAGGAGAGAGATCTATGAGGACGCTTCAATCCGTGCATACGCCGCTTGAAGACAACTACGCGTGGAAGAGTATGAACTGACCAACAGTGAAGAGGAAGCAGGGCAGGTCGCGGAGATCGAGCACCGCTGGACGAGGGGGAGGCTCCGCTGCTGCTAATCATCAGCGTCGAAGGAGGAGGACGAGATCACAAGGCTTCATAAGGGCGGAGATCCAGCACCGCCGGCCCTACTACTGCTAATCGTTGGTGTCGAAGGAGGAGGACGAGATCATAAACCTAGGGCTTCGTGAGGGCGAAGATCCAGCACTATCGGCCCCGCTACTGCTAATTGTCGGCATCGAAAGAGGAGGATGATGAGATCAGAAGCCCTAGGTTTTGTGAGAAAGAGGGCAGAACGAGAAAGAGGGCAGAACATATGAGTAATGAAAGATGAGAGCACGCGACACGACGGGAAAATGTTCCCTCCGAAAAATGATTTCCTCTTTTCAAAAGAGGAAATCATTTTCCAAGATTTGATGGGCAAATTTTCCTTTGACCGGAAAATATTTTCCTTGACCAATTATTTTCCGCCATCCGAACACCGGAAATTCTAGAAAATATTTTCCCATAAGTTATTTTCCGCAAAACAAACAGAGCATAAATGCGAACAAAAGAGTGGAAGGGAGCACCATCGGCCGTTGCAGCGTGGATGGTAGATCATTTGTCCTCCACCGAGGAGGCCAAGGTTCGAAGCTCTTGCGAAGCAGGGAGGCTAAAGTGCTGTGTGGTGACTTAAGCGTGACGTCGGGTGGTGGTTTCCCTGCTAGCGACATTTGGGGGCTTACGTGACGGCTATCGGCCAAAGCGGTTCCTCCAGCAACCAAAAAAAGAGCGGAAGGGAGCCGCGCAAAAGCCTCAAGAGGCAAGTACAAAAACAAAGCAAAAAACAAACACAGCCCAGCCACCAGACTCAGCCACCAAACCTCCATGGACCCCTGGGAAACCGAATGAGGGATTATGCGCAAGGTTGAAGATGAAGCCCAGAATCATTCGAGCTAAAGACGACCGAATGGGAACAAGGGGAGGGTTAGAAGCCCTATAAGATTAAGTGAAGATGGTTGGGTCGAGATCCCAACCTCTTTATAAACGCCGATTCCTTGGAGTGTCAGGGACATCCTTGTAGGTAATTGCTTTATCTTTAACCATCTTTATCAAATGGTTCTTCAAAGCGGGAATATCTAGAGAATCCCCTCGAAAAATCATAGTATTCCTTTTCTTCCAAATTAGATAGCAAAGAGCTCCAAAGGAATATCGGGAGAGATTATGAAAGAAGTCCTTACCAGCAAGAAATTTCATAGCCCAAGCAAGGTTTTCTGCCCAAGTGCCATTCCTCCACTGCAAATTGCACCTAGTAACCCAAAAGTACACAATTGTAGTTGAAATATTGCAATTAAAATACAAATGGTCGGTTGAGTCTGGCTAAGCATTACAAAAAGTGCAACCCGAGTAATCAATCCTTCCATACAAGAGAAAAAGTGACTACATTGGCAAGTGGTTTTTAGTAATAAGCCACAAAAGGAATTGAAACTGAGGGGCTAAATCCTTGTCCCACAAAAAAGAAGTCCCTGCTTTGGCTTTAAAAGCTCTGATGAAGTTCCAAGTAGAAGCTACAAAGAAGGCCCCCGATGAATCTTGATGCCAAACAAAAAGATGGCAGTCAACCGAAAGAGGAGGAAACGAAAAACCACAATCCTCCAAACGCGATTTGCAGGATCTGCCAGCATAAGAATACAAAGACGCCACAACCACCCACGCAAGAACGTCGGGATCCGACAAAAAAGTTTCAGGAACTTGTAGATGAATAGGGCCACAAGGCAGCCAAATATCAAACCACAATGAAATAGAATGGCCATTACCGACCTCCCAATCGAAGGATTTCCTAAAACAACCCCGGAGTTGAAGGATCTTCTTCCAACTCCATGCACAAACCGAAGGCTAATGGGCAACTTAGAAGTTATGTTTCTTTAAGAAGTTAGAGTGGATCCAATGGCACCACAGTGATTCCTTATCTGTAAAAAGGATCCAAATAAATTTCAGCATTGAGGCTCTGTTACAATCCTTGATAAATTGAATACCCAGCCCCCCTTCCTCCTTAGGCAAACAAATATTCGCCCATGAGACTTTAGCACCTCCCTTATCCAAGGAAGTGCCTTTCCAAAGAAATCTACGAAGAATGCTTTCAATCCCCAGGATAACCGAAGAGGCCAAAGTGAAGACACTGGCCCACAAGGACTTAATAGCATGAAGCACTGACCTTATAAGCTGAAGTCTCCTGGCAAAAGAGAGAAACCTGTGGGACCAGGAGCGGACTTGTGCAGTAATGCGCTCAATTAACTGAGTATAGTAGCCTTGCTTAACCTCTTTGAGATGATCGGCACCCCAAGATAACGAACCGGGAGTTTACCTTCCTGAAAGCCAAAAGCCAGGAGGATTCTGTTGCACAAAGCAGGATCACCTCCCGAAAGGAAAATGTCGCTCTTATTTTTGTTGGGGAGAAGACCACTCCATGAAGAGAAAATGTTGAGGCTTCTTTTAAGGATCATAGCCGACTTTTAATACGCTTGGAAAAAAAGGAACACATCGTCTGCAAAAAAACAGATGAGTGAGCTTGGGAGACTTACATCTCCAAAAACATTTAAACTCCTTGGCCGAAGACCTTTGGTTCAAAATTTCCAAGAAGATTTTCATGATCAACGTAAATAGATAAGGTGACATTGTGTCGCCCTGCGTAAGGCCTCTGCCTCCTAGGAAGAAGTCATGAAGCTCCCTATTAATAGAGATAAAGAACCTAGGTGTGCGCACACAAGCCATAATCCGACGAATAATCCACAAAAGAAACCGAAAGGCAGTAAGAGTAAGCTCTAGGAAATCTCAGTCCACAGTATCCTAGGCCTTGCGAAAATCCACTTTGACCACACATCTTGGGAGGTATGGATCTAGGTGGAAACCTGCAAACAGCTCTTGAGCCAGTAAGATATTATCCCTTATTCTTCTTCCCTTAACGAACGCATTCTGGTAAAGACTAATAAGATCCTGAAGCACAAGCACAATTCTATTGGCCAAAATTTTAGTGATAAGCTTATAGACAGTATTGCAACAAGCAATTAGTCTAAAGTCATTCACTTCACATGCATTCGGCACCTTGGGAATTGGAACTAGGATAGTCGCATTAACTTCCTTAAGAAGACAACCTGAGGAGAAGAAATCTTGCACAGCCTCTATAACTAAGGATCCCACGATATCCCAGTTACTTTTAAAGAATTCTACTGTAAAACCATCTCGACCGGGGGCTTTTCCCTTAGCAAGCAAAACAAAGTCTTCTTAACTTCCAAATCAGAGACCGGCAAAGCTAGGGAACATACCTGGCTATCAGACAGCGGCTTCCGAATAAGAGAAGTAAGCTCTTGAAGATCAGGCTTAATTAAGTCAACTCGAGGAGCAAGGAAATCCGAAAAAAAAAAGGATAGAAAAACTTGGGGCACCAAATTAGGATCCAAGACCACCGAACCTACAATGTCTTTGACAAAGAGGATTCGGTTATTGAGATGTCTAGCTTTGCCAAAATTGTGGAAGAATCTGTGTTACGATCTCCTTCCTTCAGCCATCTAATTCTAGATTTTTGCTTATAGAACGATTCTTCTTGACCATGAAGGTCTATAAATGCACGGCACTGCCCTTTTTCAAGTTCAGCAAGCAGAATATTTTTAGGATCTAACTGAAGGAGATGTTGAGTAGAATGCAAGGCTTCCCTCACTTCAAGAGTTCTCAGAGAAATATCCGAGAAAGCTTCCAGATTAAGAGCCTTGAGGCAAGCTTTCAACAACTTCAATTTAGAAACTAGCTTAAACATGGGAACACTCCAAACTTGACTATTCCAAGAACGGAAGTTCGGGTGCTTAGCCCAGAAATCAAAATACTTAAAAGGCTTCCTCCTTGGAAGCGGATCAACAACCCTAACAACCATAGGAGTATGATCAGAAATTCCATAATTGAGAAACGACGCCTCCAAGTATAAAAAGTCCATTCTCCATTTAGAGTTGACGAGAACTCTGTCAATTTTTCGCATCTTCCTAGCCGCACCCGCCGAAGTCGACTAGGTGAACCGAAGGCCAGAGTACCTGAGATCCTCAAGTTCCGTTTGGTCCAGATAGAGCTTGAATTCATCAAAACAGGGGATCCAGGTGTTAGAGCTACCAAAAGTGGTCAAAAGGGTCCTTGATTGCATTGAAATCTCCCGCTACTATCAAGCAGAGTCTTGAAAAAGCTCATCACAATGGAGTAGATCAAACCAAAGAGGCCTCCGACGCACAAAGGAATGATCTCCATAAATGGTAGAAACATAGCAAGTAAAATTAGAAGATAACCCCTTCAAACACCCATGGATGGCTTGGTCATTCAAAGAGATCAACTCAAAACTGATAGCAGTTAGATCCCATCCAATCCAGACTCTACCGCACGGAGCAAAATCATAGTTCGCAATCCAATTCCAACCTCTCAGAAGATATGGAACCAAACAAAGGCTTTGGAATAAGGCAAAGCTTATTCGCAACAGCAAACTTTCTAATTTATGCCCTTCTGACAGGGTTCATAATACCTCTAACGTTCCAAAACCCAAAAAACATAGTTAGCAAAAGGAGGGAATTACCTCCGCTTGGAGTACTTGTGACTAGCTCTAGTCGCCTTTGAGTCCACTGCAAGAGAAGGTCCTAGTGGGTCAGGCAGCAAAAGGAGAAGTTGATCCTAGATTGAACTAGCCCTAGCAGGTTCCGAAGGACCACTTAAAGGAGGGGGCCTAGACATGTGACCACCATCTTCACTAGATAAAATTGAATTGCTGGTATCATCTTCCTGGTCTCCAGACGGCATAACAAACTCCGATGCAAAGTCAGAAGCCTAAGAGGAGACGATAGAACTGATTTTTACAAGGGGCTTAGTAGGGACTTTAGGAGGCTTTTGGCACTGAGCAACAGGCAAAGCTTCCTTCAGATTGAGAAACTACCCCTCCTCCGAGTGTGGTGTCAACAAAGCAATAAGATCCCGAGGCTTCTGCTTCTTCTTTTTGCCTTTGACCTAATTCCACCTAGAATCAGGCTGAGCAGGATCAATTTGGTGCGGTGGAGGAGGCAAATTATCCTCATGAACCATAGCCTACTGAGCAAGAGAAGAGGAGCCACCATAGGAACTCATGATCTATCCTGCATCAATTGTCTTAGCTATATTCAACTGAATAACTGCAGATTCTGAATGAGGAACCAAGATAGGTGCAACCGAAGACAATCCCCCATGATCCTCAGACACATCCACCAAAAATAGGAGTTGGTCTAGCTTGCTGAGAAGTGTTTCCACTTCTAGCCTTACTCTGAGGGCCAAACTCCTCTGAAGAAGGACCAGCATCAGCATGCTCTGTTCTAGGTCTACCAGGTTTATTAGCCGTTGCACAATTGTGGCCAAAAATGCCACATCCAGCACAGGCAGTGAGTTGCCACTCAAACTCCACCCCTATTTCACACTTCGTACCATTATGGGTTGTCTCAATCAATTTACAATCAGGTTGATCAGAAATAATTTCGATGCAGACCCTAGCAAAGGTAAGGCTATTCGCATGCTTTGTTCTCTACTCAACATAAAGGGGTTTGCCGAGTGCACTTGCAACTCTCCCAATGAAGCGGGCGGACCAGCACGAAAAATGAATATTCAACAATCTGACCCAAACAAGGACCACTTGGTGGGTCTCCCTTCTCAGCTCAAGACCAGGGGTTCATTGCTGCAAAACAAGTGGTATTCTGGCAACTGTCATCCGACCACCTTCAAGCACACTTCGACAGAACTCCCTATCAGGAATGCGAAACATAAAGAGTCATTTGCCATTTGACATGACTTCAACAAGGTTCGGCCCCCACGCTTTCTTCATGGCCTCTTCAACGACCTTAAAAGGCATTCAGTGACCAATGAAGTAGCCCATTAAGCATTCGAACATTTTGGGATCTACAGCTTTCAGATCTTGATCAGTGATCTCAATCACAGGTTTATTGTTAACCATAGTCGGTGGAGTATACACCAGATCATAGCCCTTGGCCACGGTTCTTGCCACCGCCACCCAAGACTTTCCCAAAGAATTCTTAGAAGTATCCCTGCCCTGAGGCTTAGCTGAACGGGACCTTTCTCGCTGGACAGGTTGCATCCCAATACTCGCGCAAGGAGCTCGCGTTTCGTTCGAACCAGAAGGAACAATGCCCAAATTCGGAATTTCTCCCATAACAGCCATCAACGAAGGTTCCTTAGTTAGAATAGGAAGCCCACCATGGGAACTTGTCCCCTCATCCCCATTTCGAGCCCTCACCGACTCCCGATCCATCTCAGATTACGAATCACAACAACGAAACAGGCGGGCAGAACCCTAGCCATAGACAGCCATGAAAATCGAGTAGAGAGGATGTACCAGGAGCTGTTGCTGGGGGTTTAAAAGAGAGGTAGGAGGCGCCACTTCCCACCAAAAAATTGCCCCAACCAACGGTCAACGCGTTTGAAATCAGCAACTTACTTATACTCATAAATTGTTCCTAGGAACATTAAAAAAAAAACTATTTTCTATTCAAAAATTGTTCCTCAGAATAGAAACGTTACTAAACGCGCCCTTATTTATCTTTTTTTATGGGGAAAAAAACAGGTCAAGTTTTTTAATTTCAGCCCACTTGAATTTTTGTGACGTGATAATTCATTAGCCAGACAATATGAGAAATCAGGAAAGTCAAATCCAATCAATTAAATGGGATGTAGTGAATCAACTCTATTTATTACTCATTTCCATGTGGCAAAATTTTATGATTCGTTGTTTTTTTTTTATATACGATCGGTAAAGTTCAATAGACGATTATAATATCATCTTAGTCAATTCAAGATGACTGTTGAAATAATTGTTATTATGAATCTAATCAATGTAAATGTAAATTGTCCAACCAGCATTTCTTTTTATAGTTTGGCATCAAGAATCACAATAAATAAGGAGCACTTTAATTCAAGAACTTAATTGACTAAAAGATAGTAAGACAATCTCAACGCGCCTTTAAATTTCAAAGGTTAGTAGTGCTTTTCTTATCGAGCTTTTAAATATTAATATCGAGCTTTTATTTAAGATCGAGGGCCTCAAACTTTTGAGCTTCACATTATTTACCTTAAATTATCTTTTAAAAAATTAACGAAATTAATCTGATGGGATATCCAAATTGGTTTAACCCACGGGTCAACAGCCAACGAGGATCAAGAAGATTAATCAGATCAACCAAATCCACGGACGAAAATCAAAATAAATCGACACAATTATGGGGCTAGTGTCATTACCGGATTTATGGGTGAGCCCGGCGTAATTATCCGCAACCTAAGCCACCCCCATAAAAACTCCCCCGCCAACTGAAAAACGGAACGAAAATGGCGATAACGCTCCGCTCTCCGCCTTGCTTCGCCACCAGGCTCCACCACCGCTTCCACCTCTCCCTCGCCTCGAGCAGAAGCGTCGCCGTCAAATCCCGGAACCCGTCGAGCGATGAGAACCGGACCGCCGACACCGACGAGCCGCCGTCCCCCGCCGCGGCTCCGCCCCAGAAGCCCGCGGCGCCGCGGCTGGGGTTCGGCTCGAGCCCTCCGCCTTCGAGCAAATCGAGCTCCGCCGCGGTTACCGGCAAGAAAAGACTGACAGGGAAGAGAGAGAGAGCGTCGATCGTTCGGCGGACGCCTGTCGAGAAGCCCGCGTTCATTTCGAAGGAGGACGAGGGAAAAGCGGAGGAGCAGAGGAGGAACGAGAGCGCGTTCCTTCTTACTTGGTTAGGTCTTGGCGGAATCATCCTTGTCGAGGGCATTGCTCTCGCGGCTTCCGGTAATTTCTTCGTGATTTCTCACCTGATCATTGAATTGAATTTGATCGAGTAAATTGACCCTATAGTTGAAATTAGAGTGGATGCACCAAAGGCAGAAGCAGGCCAGCTTTATGTATCGGTGCAGACTTCTGGATGAAGTCCAATTGGCATAAGCTTAGCTTAGATTCGTACTCAAATGCGACAATCTGTTTTTCATTGAATAAGTGGCATTTGCTTTTATTCAATGAATAAGAAAAATTGGGATCTTTACGAGTGTCCACAGACCCAGACGGACTACAGCATTTTCTTTAATACGATGAATACCTCCAAAATGAATGAAAGGAGTGAACACATTGACTGAGATGTTGAGCTGAAGAAAAAGAAAGAGATGGTGAGCAAATGAGTAATTGTTATCTATCAATATCGAGTGTTAAGAATCTGCTAGTTAAGGCTAACCAATGGTCTCTTAGTTCATGGTGAATATGCCAGAAAAATATTCTTAGTCCTCTTCGAGAGTTCTTCTGCTTTCAATGGCCGACAAGAGAGTGAAAGTGCAACACATTGATCAGAATCAGTTATTTCCCCCTCTACATCTACTTTGGCCTGTTCAATAAATGTGAAAATTAACACAAGACATGAGCATGATTGCCTGCTTTTTTGCCTATGTTGCTGAAGCTGGACGACAGCAAAACAGGCTCCAATATATTGCGTGTACCAGCTCCATTGGCTTAATCAATTGGAAAATGATAAAGAATGCTCTTAGAGAACTTGTTTAGACTTAGTAAATGTACTTTGAAGGTGTGACTTCTTCTACCTGAGGTAGATGATCTTCTTGTAATGAGTCCTATTTCAATTTTCAAGTCGTCTTAATCGTTACATTCAAAAAGAAGTTCCTTAATTACAGTCTTGAGGGCACTTCTTACCAGACAATTTCCAAAATTGTGTGCGACAAACATCCAGGCAGCATGATTTGATTAGCATCAGCTTGTTATCAGTGACACCAACCCCTTTCTAGTGTTGGTGACCACCTTTGTCCTCTAAATTTCTCTGGATATCTTTCTTTGCAACTATCGTGCTTTCGTTGGAATGACAGGAAAGAAGCAATTTGTCATGTTCATGCTGATGATTCTTTAAAAGTTAATGAATACAAGGTGTTTGTAGTGGTTCCTGTTGTTGCGCTTGGTCTGAAGTATATGCTTCCATTGCCTTATTTGGAATGCTGTACCATAATCTTGGTTGGAAGGTTTTAGTAGACATTTCTTGGAGCTTCTTCTTTTTTCTGTTCTTTGCACTCATCAACCTCTGAGTTTGTTCCGTGCATTTGGGAATTAGTGGATTTTCGGATTTGCATTGATATAGATCTGAAGGAAGAAACTTGGTGACAGTCCAAGCAACTCATAAAAGCCCCTTTCACATTGCCTTTGTCCGTGCCCTATTTCTTGTTTCACCATTTTGGTGTCTTTCTTTCTTAAAATTTTTGCCTGAATATGTGTTTCATCAAAGTGGTTCGTTAAGAATGCACCTCTCTTGGTGACTTTTGCATGTAACAAGTGGTCAACCTTTTCCTCTCTAGTTGCTACATGCAACTTTCCCAGTCTTACCGAGATACTGTTCTGAGCATTCAAATGCAGTTCATGAATCTAACCTTTTGTTTCTCTCTCAACTCTACAGGCTTCTTGCCAGATGAGTGGGACAAATTTTTCGTGAAGTATCTGTATCCATCTTTCACCCCAACGGTTGGCCTGTTTGTTGCTGGAACTGTTGTATATGGCGTTCAGAAGTACCTACAGAATGAGGATCTTGAAGCCAAAGAATGAGTTCCAATTGACACTCACGGGTTGTACAAATATCTGACAGTAAATAGTAATGACTATGCATCCCCTCATTTTATTTGGAATTCCTCTCTCTAAATGTTAAATACGAGTCTTGTGAGCAGAGAGAGTTTTCTGGGCGGCGCATTAGCAACTTCATTCAGTGGATATGGTACTGCATAAAGTGATTTTGATCCCTAGCCCAGCCGTATCATCATCTTGAGTGTTTGTGACTTATGCTATTTGATGATGCCTGAACTCACACTCGCTTGGTAGGTCCGTGGCTCTCATTTTACTGTGGAAGGCGGCTCATGCATATTGTGGAAGAGGTAGGCCTAGTCCACTTGCCTCTCGTAAATTATATTCCAGAGCTGACTAATTCAAGAGGCGAGTTAATTGGAGCAACTCTTGCACTTCTTGGGTCATGAGCATTGGGGTATTACTAGCGAGGAAAATGGGTCGTCTAGTCGTTTCATTGACGCTCTTTGTTAACCGCATGACCTGTTCACTCTGATAGAAGTACACTAAAGCACGTTGCATTAACAAATTATCTGGACGTACCCATCTACCTGTGTCATATGCACAGATCATCCTTTTGTCCAGCATGCGTCAGTTACCAAGCCTTGTAATTGTTTCTTAACCTTGTCATTATTGATTCCACTTTAATGCGAAACTTCAGAATGTCCAAGGACTATATTTGAGTTCAAGCATCAATATGTCAGTGAAGCTCCTGTGCTAGTACTCACTCTTGGAATGCATTTAAAAAGATACAGGATCGGTGTCTCTGATAGTTGTAGGAGGACATGATAACATCTGCTGATGACCGTTGATTCAAGGTGATGTGCTCATACAGAGTCCACTTTATATCCACATTATAGGGGACGATACAGTGTCTTATGTCTAGTCAGTGAATGGTCCGTTTTATTGCTTGGACATACCTGCATTGTATGCGGCACCGTCATGTCTTTTCTATCTTGATCGAAGTCGAGACATAGTTCAAGTTGTCAATGGTGTCACGAATGAGGTATCCGGACCGATCAAAGATGATCAAAGATAGAGAAGTGCAAATCTAGATACCAAACCAGCAACAGCACTTGGAGCCAATTTATCAACTGTCCTTAACACATTCCCCTTATGGAATAGAAAAAGAGCGAGAACTTAGCGTTTGGTTATGTACAAAATTTCTGTTCCAATTTTTTTCCAATTGTTTTTTTTTTAATAAAATGTGAACTTGGTATTAAATTATCATTCTCATGAAATGCTTATCAATTTAATTTTGTTCATATTAAGTGAAAACAAACATTCTAAACTTGATCATATTTGCTTTGAACGGAATAAATATTTTAAGTTCGTACCAAAATTTTCCTTATTGTTTTTTTTTTTTTTAAATAAAGTGTAAACTTGACTTTCAATTCTCATTATCATAAAATGCTCATCAATTTAATTTTGTTCATGGTGAGTAAAGTCAAACATTCTGAACATAGTTATAAGTGCATACTCTGAAGAAAAGTTTATAAATAAACTTTGTTCCAAATTGTTCTCACGTGCCTTTTTTTTTCAATAAAGTGTAAACTTGGTATTGCATTATAACTCTAATGAAATGCTCATCAATTTAATTTTGTTCATAGTTGTTGAAGACAAACATTTTGAACATGATCAGCATACTTGGAACTAAGTAAAAATCCCACCATAAGAGCTACCTAAAAGAAGAATACTTCATAGATCTCTAGACCCTTTCATACATAACATCATAATAATGAAGTAATATAGTTCATTGTTCAACTTCATCACATTGGATTTGATAAGTGAATACTTAAAAACAAAATTACAAAAGTCAGAAACACAAAGTCAGCCATTTTATTTGCAAAGCATGTTTATTCCAGGTGCATCATGCAATGTATCATCTGCAACCTCCAATTCTGTAGGTCCGCATGGATATTCCTGCTCGACGAGACCGAGATAAGCTCTTGCTCCTGCTCCTGCTCCTGCTCCTGCTAGGACTCCTGCTTGCACTGCGCTTCTTAGGGCTTTTGCTCAGTTGTTTCTCACGCTGCAGTATGCCAACATTATCTCACAGAAATATGAATATAAAACAGATAATGTACCTAAAAAAACCAACCTTCATGCAACCAAGATACCAGTTCGGGAGGAAAAAAAGAAAAAGAAGATTGTACAATAAAAACTTAAACAGATCACTAGTTACTACTATATTTATCGCCATCAAAACCATATAGTTGCAGGCAAATGAACCATATCCCACCAAGATCCTAATATTGAATCCCCAGTTTGCCGCATTTATCCATATCCATATCCATATCTATAAAAAGAGAACAGATGATTTTCATACAGAAAGCAAAAGAGCAGTTATTTGCAAAGAAGTTCCAAGACACCCCCAACCGTGCAATAGTTAATGAAGAGAGAGCAAAGTACAAGCTAGCTGACTTCAGTTCAGACAAGACTCGCACTAGATCCATGAAGATAAAAACACTTTCAAATTCTGGAAATCGATCTCCTAATCATGATGAGCAAAAGCCATCAAATAAAAATATTGTAGATTGAAACTTCACATATGCCCTTTTGCATTATAACCACTTTTAAATGGAGGACTAAACCACAGTTAAGCCAACTATAGCCTGAGCAAGCATACCCTGATAAGGAGGGTGACTTGGAGCGGGAGCGTGAAGGAGATCGAGACCTTGCAGGTGAACGCCGTGTACTTTTGGTTTTTGGAGACTTGCTGCATTTTAAATGAAAAGGGTTTAGAAAAATTAAAAGACAACTAAAAATACATGTATCGCAATTCAAGAAAACCAGACCTCACACTCCTGCTACGACTGCGGCTGCGGCTAGGACTGCGACTATAGCTTCGGCCCCTAGGACTTCTTGATGACTCACGCTTTGAATCATATTCCTTAACCTGCACATGAACATACAAAAGAAAGCAAATTAAATTACATAAATCTATTCACACAGGTGTACACCTGATGGTAATTGATAAAAGAACAGTGTCAAAAGTCATACCCGAATGTATGACCGGGAAAAGGCATTTCTGAACTCTGAATCATCAAGCTTCTTTATCTGCAAAGAAAATGTAGACAATCTCATTCACAGAATGACAGACAGATCCCAACAAGCTTGGGCAAATAAATCTCTATCCTAACCTCCCAATTTAACCATGAAAAAGGCAAAAGACTTACTGCATACTTCATGTCTTCATAGTTGGTATAGTCCACGACCCCTGTTGTGCCTTCAAGACAAGATCGACAAACATCCTTGTCAGAATAAAAGAAACAAAACTGAAAGAAATACATATAGAAAAACCAACATTTCTCCATGGATGACGCATTAAACACACTAAAACATGTAACTGCCTCCAATAAGAGAATGGATCGTGGACCATAAAAAAGTAGCACCGCAGATAACGGGGATTCAGTACGCGCGCGCGCGGGAGGAACTCGACAATCGAAACCTGAAGGAAGACGAAGCCGTGGAGCGGGCGGCCCGCGTCGCGGAGGCTCTGGCGTCGCCGAGCCCGAGCAGCAGCGACGCTCGCTGCTCTGCTCGCTCGAGCCGAGCCCGAGCAGCAGCGAAGCTCGCTGCTCTGCTCGCTCGCCCAGATCTCGAGCGAGCAGACGAGCTGCTGTCGCAGATCTGGGGAGCAACGCTCGCCCAGATCTGCGAGACTCGCTCGAGCAAGCGGCTCGCAGATCTGGGCAAGCGATTCCTCGAGCGAGCCCTAACACTCGAGCTCTCGCCGAAGTGAAGACAATCAGTGAAGGAGGAGCAGTGACGACGTTTACCTGGTGAAGGAGCAGCGGCTGGAGGAGGCGCTCGTCGGAGACAGGCGCCGGAGAAGACGATGGATTTCTCTGCTCGCAGGAGGAGGCGCTCGTCGCAGGGGGAGACGCTCGTCGCAGGTCGGAGGAGGAGAAGCTCGTCGCTCGTCGCACGTCGCCGGAGGAGAAGCTCTTCGCCCGTCGCTCGTCGCACGTCGCCGGAGGAGAAGCTCTTCGCCCGTCGCTCGTCGCTTGTCGCAGGTCGCAGGAGGAAGCTCGTCGCGGGGGGGAGAGGAGGCCTGTTCGAGCACAAATCAGAAATAAAAAAGGAACACAATTTTGTTCCTTTTTTGTTTCTGATTTGTGTTCCAGAAACAAGAAACAAGTTTTTCTTGTTTCTTGTTTCTGTTTCTTTTTTGTTCCTGGGAACAAAAGAATAAAAAAGGAACAGAAACGCACACAAACGCGTTTCTGTTCCTTTTTTGTTCCCAGGAACAAAAGAACAGAAATTTCTGTTCCTGGGAACAGAAATAAAAGCCAACCATGCAGGCCCTAAATCACCGATGCCAATATTCCGGAATAACCGACAAGTTCCGGGAATAACCGACGGCCGGTATTAAACTATCGAGGTTTACTTTGGCCTGAGCAAAAAAAAAATTGGAGGGGAAACACGCACACACTTCCAAATGTTGGGATTAAACTACTGAAAAGGTGATTTAACAGGGCAATGATGTTAGGTCAGTGAGGGGAAAAAAGCGAGCGATTCTTTTATTCATAGAAGGGGCTTTCCTAGGTCAAAAGACAAATATTCAGGCGCCGCTGCTGATTTTCAGCTAGTGCCAGCTGTAAACATAATGTTATCATTAGAGAAGATTAAGTAATATTATCTTAAGATAGTTGATTATTATAAGGAGAAAGAGACTCCTATTCCTAATTAGCAGGATCCCACTTGCCATTAGGGATGATTGTCTTTCGAAGGCCGAATTGGTGTCGTCTTGCTCGAATTTGGTATTAAACTCATGCGATGATGCTAACCACCGGGTTCTTTATACAATTTTTTTAAGGAAAAGTCGAGGGGCGGGATTCTTTCCTTCGTGCGCAATACTGGTGTACAGGCCGCCCTCGGACCTTCTTGTCCATTTAAGACAACAGGTCGGGGAGAGCGTCTTCCCTGTTCTGCAATAAGCGGCATGATGCTAATTCTGATATTCGATGCTTGAGGGTGCAAAGCTAAAGTGAAACACGCATGAGAGATAACTTTGGAGCTTATGATTGTCTTATCTGATTCCAAAAGCATCAAAGCTTGGGTCCTGGTGATGAGCTTTGCAACTTTCCCAATATGAACTCAGCACAGTTCTATCCTCTCTCTCTCTCTCTCTCTCCGGTCCAATAGAAAAGTAGCAACGTCAAACAGCAAAAGTTCAATGCTTTATGCACAACTTTTAATGCCTAAATTCACTCACTCCCGTTTTCCTCCATGGTCTCTTGCCTGAAATTTTCCGGTACAACCATGTAGGCAGCTTGGGCTTGAAGATTTGTGGAGCTTTTAGAAAGAGCCATGATATTGTTTTGTCTCGTTCGAGGACTTCTTTCCCCTAGCAATGGTCTTCATTTAATATGAGGGAATTACAACGATGTTTCTACCTTGTTCATTAGGTAGTTCTGCCAAATTCAATTAGCAATGCCGGTGTGAAAACATACTGCCGTTGGAGCTATTCTCAACTCTTAAAAGCAAGATTGCCATGTTCTTAATTTTATCTTGGAGTTAAAATGCCGAGTTCAAAAACTTAAAAGACATATGACGGAGGGAAGCTAAATTGATACAAGTCGCCTTCTACGCACGTATTGAAGTGATGCGGGATTGCAATCAACCTTTGGATTAGATTTATGATGCTTGCCTATTCTTCGAAAGTCCTCTGGTTTTTCAATTAAGTATTCAAAAACTTGCACTTAACTGTGAAAAAGACTCCCCCCCATATTCTTAATTTTTTCCTCTTTTTTCCCTCTTGCGCTTGAGAAAGAGCACTCAGCAAGCACAGTTTCATGAAATGGGGGGATTTTTCAAACCTAGATTTTTTTTCGAAAGCAAAAGGGGTCCATCCATCACACACCCTTCCGTGGCTGCATTTCCTAAAAAGTGACCGAAGAAAAGAAAAGAGAAAGGACGGTTTTGACAAATGGGTCCATCCTCTCTGATTTTAATCAAACGTACTGCCCAAGGTTTTGCAAATTCAGCCTCCGGCCTCCGGGTAGCGTCCCCGCAGTCTCTTTTGTCCTTTTTTTCTTTCCCCCCTCTTCCTTCATTCTTGTTGTGGATATTACATTAGTGTAGATTTAGAAAGAGCTAACTTCATAGATTTTGCATAGATGATAAATACGAAATTCACATGAGAGGTTGGATTCGGTTTTTAATGTCACCTGTCAATGCAATCTTTTTTTCTGTAATTAAAGATCGTTCTACTTCAACTACTGCCTAAACAACAAAAATTGACTCCTATCGATTATCGACAGAGCTAGGCATGGTGGAGCACCCATTCCAGCACGTGACATTTCCTGTGACGAACCCATTTTCATTTTTTAGCCAAACTCGTGACGAACTGCAGGTCCGTACGGATTCTGATAAAATGGCCATATGACAAGACTGGAAAAGTCCACGGTCCATAGGTTGTGATGGCATGCCTGCCGCTAGCGTGTAACATTAGGGCTTCACAACTTTGCTCAATTCAAGAAAACAAGATACATTATGCAACCTCGCCGGAAACCCAATTCGTTAAAATTATCCGATGTCAAAGTTCCCCAACATTAGACGGATCCGACCGAACAGAGGACATTATGTTGTCGGCGAGGCGCGATTCATTTCAAGGCCGAAATAAAAGCTTGGACATCTCAAAGGGAAGGTTATGTAGAAGGGATTTGTATCAGGTCCATTTCACGTATTAAAAGGGGCACAGGGGCATTCACGTGCCTAATTAAACACCCTCCCCAACCGCGGCGCGTTTTAAAGAGACCACCTTCGGAGCTGGCAAAAGCGGTACAATACGTGTAATGTCATTCATTCAATCTGAAGACGGATCGAATTCGAATTCAATTTGAGTGAGGCGGTTTTGCTTTTGCTGGATGCTTTCCCCCCAAATCGACTGACCGTCGCCACAACATTCTTCATTGCTCGACCCACGCTTCGCTGTCTTTCTCTCTCTCTTCAAATGCCAATCGCCATTGAACAGCCGTCCGAACGAAGAAGAAAGAACGACTCTTTCGTTTTGTATACAAGGACAGTATACGGTTCTTATTACATATTTAACAGACTTAACTACCACAACTAATCATTCATTACCAGACCAGACCAGAGCAGACCAGACCAGAGAGACCCGACCCAGAACTCCCCTTCCCACAAGAATCCAAACCAAATGGATAATGCCACTTCGGAAATTCTTTTCAAATTTTGACAGAAGGAAAGAAAGAAAGAGGCACCCTCCAAAAAACCCAGAAGAGAACAAACGAAACAAAAGACCCAAAAAAAAAAAACGAAAGTTGGAAGGATATTACTGATCGAGGGCGTTCGGGCCGGTGCAGTAGCTGACCACATGGTTCCACACCCACTGGACCAGGAACTTCCGTCGGATCCCTTTCATGTTGTACGTGGTGCCATCGCCGTCCTCCAGCATCTGCCCCGTGTAGGACCCGCCGCCCCCGGTGCCGTAGATCCCCTCGCACAGGTCCGCGATCTCCACCGGGAAGGTCGGGTCCTGGCCCGCGTACCAGGCGTTGGCCAGCGGGTTCGACGCCAGCTCAGCGATCTCGTGCGCGATGACGCTCACCATCCCGTCCACGCCGGCGTCCCCGTTCGGGGCCTTCAGCGGCTTCAGCCCCGGGATGTAGTCCGGGACGGCGAACGGGTAGGCGCACTGGCCGGGGCACTGCTTCGCGCTGTTGCCCACCCACGCGTACGGGAGCGTGTAGCCCACGATGGAGGGGAAGGTGAAGTAGTGGAACCCGCAGACGTTGTTGCAGAAGTCCTGGACGTACACGTCCGGGGAGGTGAGCAGCAGGTACACCCCGTTCTTGGGGTCGATCGGGAGCGGCCGCGTCCTGGTCGAGATGGCGCTCTTGATCACCGACTGCACCGATAGCCTCGTGAGCGACTTGCCGTGGGAGTAGAACCGGTCGTTCTTCTCCTGGCCGCGGCGGACAATCTGGGAGATGTTGTCGCCGGTCTGGTCCGTGTACATCTGGACCGTCCTCCACCACCCGGCCACGGAGGGCCGCTTGACGCCGGTGGCGGAGAGCGAGCTTATGAACTCGCGGATGACCTTCTTCTGGACCTTGGGCCAGGCGCCGTACCAGATGGTGTGGACAGTGATGTTGGCCGTGAGGACGGGACCCATGTGGTACTTCAGCTTCACGAAGTCCGACGAGCCCTCGTACTTCTTGGACTGGCCGAAGATGTCGGAGGCGGAGGCGTTGGGCTTCAGGTGGGGCCAGGGCCGCCATGCATCGGCGGGGGCCGCGGGGAGGAGGAGCAGGGCGAGGACCGCCGGAAGAAGCAGCACCGGTCGCCGCACATCGCCCGACAGGCGCATTTTTCAGTGAGAGCAGTGGGTCTGGTCTCGGGGTAAGTGGTGGAGGGGAAATAAAGCGAAGCGAAGCGGAGTGTCGTTTGAATGAGGGCGAGGGCAGTAGAAGCACTTCAGTGGTTTTTATATGTGGGGGTGGAAGGGCAGGGGGGGTAGGAGCGAAAAAAAATATATAATATCTAGAAACGACATGATTTTCAAATATTTCGGACGTGCTTTTTGTAAGCGAGTGTGTTTTTTTTTTTTTTTTTTATCTTTTTCTCTTTTTCTTCTTTTTAGATTTTTGGTTTTGTGGGGGAGGCATTGATTTGCGGGTAATGGAAGACAGATGGATTCTTTAAAAGGGAGTAGGAAATAGGAATAGAATAGAAAGGGTTTGGGTGGGGGCGGAGGGGGAGTGGGGCCCGCTGGGTGGGGCCAGGGACGATCGTGACGGCAATCGTCGCCATCGGAGCGATCAATCGGATGATCATCACGCCCTCGCTTTTCTCGTCTCGTTTTTGAGCGGGAAAAAGGTTTACAGGAATTGGGGGGGGGGGGGGGGGGGGGGGGGGCAGTTCGGGGAATCCGGGCCGGGCATTTGCTGCTCGCGTTCTGGTTCCATGGGGACCGGCGACGGGGGGCGTGCTAGGAGGGGTCGGATTCCATGTAATTCGATCGCCCGACACTGTCGATTTCGCGTCGCTGTCGGACCTCCCGCGGCCGCAGGGCCGCCTCGAAGGGGGCGCGCGCCCCCTGCCCCTGTCGCGTAATCTTCTCTCCTTTTTCGGAACCGAAGGGACGGCCCGGGCGTCACGACCGGGGAGACAATTACAAGTCGCTCGCCCCCTCCCTGTTCTTTTGCTCGACGAGGACAGAGTATTAGGGGGAGCCAATCGAAATGGTTAGAAAAAAAAAGGAAAGGGGAACGACAGCAACGGAGGAGCGACCTTCGATTCCGCTTTGCAGAGATCGTATTCCCGTGTTTTGGAGCATGTGGGTTCTTGTCTGCCCGGATGTGGGCTGATGGTGAGGTACGATAGTCACATAGGAAAGCCACTAGAAATTGATGGGGCGGGGGCGTAGAGCCGTGATTTTACGTGACTCGTGGGTTTAGCTGGGATTAATGTCGAGCGTGCGTGCTCGGGGAAAGTCTTTCTCCTATTCGTGTCGCGATTAACGTGAATATTGAAGTCATTGACGAAGAGATGACTCAGCGAGAAATAAAGAAGATGGTTTTCTGAGTCACGGACTCACGGTTCTTGGCTACATGCCACCACTAACCATGTCGAATCAGAAGGATCGATGATTTTGAACGTCTCCACTGATTTAACTTCGTGAATTACGAACCGAACTAGGACTATGAGGAAGCATGCAAGGTCGTTGATCTACCTTAGATATTCAATGTATTCAAATCATCCATAAGACTTTCATATTAAGTTTCTTTACGTTGCACTCTTAGGCTCGTAAGGGCGCGTTTGGCAATCGAACATATAGTGTTTAATTTTGTTATTTTGTTCCCAATAATAAATTTGGAACAGAAATTCATTTAGTAAATTTTTTTGTTCTCGAAAATAGATTTAGAGAAGAATCAATAAGAAAAAAAAAATTTATTCGTTGTTCCGAAACAATTCTAAAATCAAGTCGACCAAAAATTTTTTTTTCTTCTTTTTTCCTTATTGTTTCTCTTCCTTTTCTTTTTTTCTTCTACCGCCGCCACCATCAGTTACCACTACCATTGCTATCCACCACCACCGACATCTAGTTGGGCAAGGTCCAATGAGCTCACCAGTGCTTAGCTGGGCCTTGGCTGCGCTAGGTGAGGCCACTTAGCCAAAGAGGGGCAGCCTCACTAAGGGCTAACAACGCTCCGGCAGGATCACCGCCCAAAGCTTGAAGAAGGAAGGAAAGAAAAGAAAAAACAAAAAAAGTGATAAAATTATTTAAAATTTTAAAGAAAATTGTTTGGAGTAGAACTTTTGAGAATAATGCCAAACGCAATCATATTATAGAAATAAATAAATAAAAATTGGATAGTTATTAAACACCATAAAATGTTTAAAATTTGTTTCCGGAAATAGAATAAAAAATAATTATTCTTGATTTGAAATTATTCTTAAGAACATAATAATTACCAAACGCACCTTAAAAATCTTTAATTGTTTGTTTCAACTTGCTCCCATCATGAGGTTTTACATCCAACCACCATTGAAAGTTTGAAATGCATTACTTCTTACATTTAGTAACTCGTGCACTTCTTTCGCAAAAATGTGTTATTTTTGAAAAAAAGTATTGTATAGAAAAATGACATTATTTTTTAGTATTTTACTGAAATTTAAAAATGAAATGAAAATATTTTACGTTATCTGGTATGAAAAATCTAATTTGATTTTCATAAATGACATACAATATTCGGACACTAATAACTTAATGCATGGACAATGGAAATCGAATATGGGTCTGGCCGTAATGAACCCTAACCTAGGCGCCGAAGATCAAGGTAGGGGCATGCCTTGATGGAATCGAGCATAGGTGCTAGGGATCCAAGCTCAGGTATCAAGATCCCGCGCTAGTTCTTTGTGGATGCTAGTCCCAAGTGTTGGGCATTGGGCATGGGCACCGGGGCTTTAAGTTTGACCTCCTATGGATCTGAGCACTAGAGCACAAGCGTTAAGGTCCTGCGATCGAAGTCACAACCATGGATGATGAGCCCAACCTTAATACACTTAGGATCGGGCACCAAAATGTGGTCCTAAAAGCTAAGAACTCAGTAATCAGTATTGAGTTTCCATGCTAAAGCATAAAATTTCAGATTAGATGTTAGTACTGAGTTATATTTTACAAAATTAGTTGTATAAATTGTTTTCTTGAAACTAAGCACAAATTTGTCGTTGATTAAGGAAATATTTTTTCATTGACTATTTTTTTAAGAGAACTAATTGGAAAAATGTTTTTCGAGGAAAATATCGATGCCCTTAGAGTTAGGGAAGAATCTTGATTCAACTATTCCATACACGCACCATCATTACGTGTCTTTTCATCGATTGCTTTGATGTGCAGGAGGAGCATGACTTGGGAGAATGTGCATTGGACAGCAACAGGCAATAATTTCAGATCGATAGACACAACCCCAACAAAGGTTGAGAGGAATCGGGGGCTGGGACTATAATCCAATCAAAAAAGATCGGTGGAGCTCATTGGCAACAAGTCATCTCAACTGCAGTCCCTCGTTGCCAATAATTAAAGTTCACACATCAATTTCCCCCACTTTTTCGTCGTTGAAATACAGTCCTCCCTTGACCACGAGCCATATATATATTTTTTATATCCATGAAATCTATTTCATTTATAAATTTATAATTTTTAGAATAATTAATAATTATTTCATGAAATCTCACATAATATTTAAATAATAGGTATGATATCAGAGTTTTCCAAATCATTATTTACCTTCTACTTCTAACTCACATTAGTCAAATTCCACGCCCGACTCCTAATATGATGAAAGGGGTATTGAAATTCTGTCCCATATCGTTTGACAAAGGCATGTTCTTTCACATTCATGCAACCTTCCTTCTGGGTTCCACAAAATCTCACATTGCATGGGCAAATGTGTTTTATTTTATAAAGAGCGATGCCAATTATACTAAATTAAATCAATAAAAACAGGTATATTATGGAATGTGATTGTGCGTTCACATGAGTAGACGATGTGTAACGACAATTTGATGATTATGACACCGATTAATAAACCAATCTTATAAATCAATTCAAATCTAATTAGCTCTCATCTTTTAGGTACTGAGGAACATGAAGATGTGGGGGATCCTCAAGTGTCCTTACTCTTTGGTGCCCTTATTCTTTGGTCTGTTTTGTCAGGAAATGACCCAAAACCTTTGCATTGCCTGGAGTCACAGCCACGCCCTTTATTTTGGGCATCTTTCTGCAAGCACGAAAGCGAGAGGGAGAGGGCGACAAAACATCGGGGGACCTTGGTGGGCTGTCTTCTGATGTCCTCCCGCACCAGGACCATCCTCAAAACAAGGACCGTCCGCCATTCTTTTGTTTCGCCTTCCCATCTAAAAAAGAAAACTTTCTCAAGCCCGTATCATCACAACATATATTAGGTTTCAAACCAAAAAAGGAGGAGTTAATATTACAACAAACTCCAAGAAAATATCTCAAACTGGATGAATCCTGAATTGATACACATATCGATAGTCATATGTCATCAAATTCATCAATTCGACAGAAAAATTGGTCATAAGTATTCTGACATTTTTCTTGATATGGACAAAAGAAAAACTTATATTACGTAACCATCGCGCCCAAATGGACCCTCGAGTCTACTGTAGGGTCGTCAGGGGGGACGGGGAATGGAAGTTGACAAACGACGTCCTGGGTTTACATTTCGCAATTGACCCAATCGAGCCAAACGCTGCCAAACTCCCGCTACGAGCCGATGCGTGTGGAGGCCCTCTATGGAAAAAGGAGGGTTGAAAGACGGGCTGAAAAAAAGTCGTCGACGATCGGGAGTAGTTGGGGAATCGTCAGAGCTGGTACAGTGCAGGCGTCTGTCTCAGCTGTCGCCCATTCATATAATGCACACCCGCACCCTTCAGGGACTACTAGCATGCACATCTTCTTTTCACCCTTCGATCCCATGATTGGACCTTGCCTAGGGCCAAAAATAATATTGCTCGGCTAATCAATGCGAAAAACAACCGCATTACATGCGTCAGAATTCGCACGCCACTTGGTCTTATCTTGCATGGCAATTTATTTCAAAATAAAAAAAAATTATTAATCTATTGTATTTATATTAACTAAATTCTAAATTTTTTAATTTGATCAATTGAATCATAAACTTTTTAACTAGATATCGTTAATATAGTTCATCCGATTAATTTTAACAGAATATTGCTAATGTGGACGTTGCCCAATACTAGCCCAAAATTTTTTTGACAATTTTTATGAATTTTTTTCTCTTTTTTTTTCTCTCCCCTTTTCTTTTTATCAATGACTAAACACTGACGTTGCTTGAGCGAGGGTTGCCCTTGGCCAAGCTAGGGCAGCCTAGCAAAGGTTGTCTAGGTGAAGGCAAGGGCAACCTAGGCTTGTGGCAGCAAGAGAGACCCTAACCCAAGCAACGCCTACCATTAGTAGCCATCACCTATGGCCGATGGCCAACAACGGACCATTGACAAAAAAGAAAAGAAAAGGAAAAAGAAAGAATGAAAATTTAGAAATATTATTGAAAAAATTGTCTATATTTAATATCTACGTCAATAATTTTCAATTAAAATTGATCGAATGGATTATCTTGATAAATCATCAAATCACTTAGGATTAAATTAATCGAATTGAAAATTTTATAATCAAATCGGCGCAACTATAATAAAGTCGAGTGCTTTCATGATAATTCACCCTAAGCCCCTCATTGCATCACTTTATTGGAGAGGACATCGTTTACACGTCTCCCGAGATCGGTGCATATGGTCAATTGGCAATTTCACTTGATAATCATGTCTATGCGCCCACGTTAACTTGCAATCTTTCTCCTTGGCTTTGGACTGTTCTTCCGTATCGAGAATTGGTGCCGTGATTGCGACGCGCTTTGGCAGGAATAGCCAACAAAAATCAATCTCTAGAAAGAAAAGCCACCGAAAGAACACATCATGTCGTGCCTCCATCACTCAAAACAATGCCCGATCCATTATGATTAGCAAAGCAACATTTTGCGGATTTTACAATTAACGCGGTCATTCAGGCATTCGCGTTACGGTGCCCCTTTCCACTTTTGTCCCCCAAAGATATTTCGGGCCAACCGACCGAACTTCCCTCTGAATTACAAGAGTAATTCATTCGCAATGGACCCCAATCGACGGTTGAACAAGAACATGCTAGCCATGCATAATTTTTCACAAGAATTATCCGTTACTGACATGTTGAAATCCCTTTTTCTATTAGGAGTAAACATAAGAATAGCCTGAATCGGACCGAACTAGCCGGTTTTGGATAATTTTAAATTTTAAGGGTGCCAATCCAATTTCCGATTCCATAAAATTGGAATTGGTGAAAATCAATCAAGTTCCTACACAGTAGACTAATTTATATATATATATATATATATATATATATTATTTTTTAAAGAAGTAATGTGTAAATCTAAACCTTAATTTTTTCTCACTCCTTGCCCATCCCACTTTTGTATTGCTACATTGATTCATCTAAGTTGGTTCTTATGTCTCTTGCTTTTTTCTTTATTTTACTTATTTCTTTTCTTACAAAGATTCACTGATTTTATTTCCATTGTTTACTAGCATCTTCCTCAAAATTTGTAAGTATGTTGTTTATGAAAGAGAATCCACCGTATCCTCTTCATTTTTTCAAGGGTGCCTCTATAATAACAGCCCCATCATATCTCAACCTTCTTTGCGAATCTTGGATGAAATCTGAATTTCAAATTGCGACATAGATTGACAATTTAATTAATCTAAAACTTTCGGCTAAAATATATGAGTCCATCGGTTCTATCGGACCGTCTAGTTCCAAGGTCAGACGATCTAATTCCCAATTTTAAATACGGAGAATCGGTCCTCTTATTTCGATTCTTGAGTGGGACAAGATTGAATTGGGAACTCATTATCCCTATTTTTTTATACGAAAGATTTGCTATCAACATGAAAAAAAAAAAAAGCAGGTTGAAAGCACGTGTATGGCTCTGGTCAAAGTGAGGAGAGCGATCTGGTCGCTTTCTCATTCGGTGTGAGATCTGCCCAGAACTATTTTTGAAGATATTTTCTTTCGTCCTTTGTCTTGGCAAATAGCCCGAGCATATGCATCGAATTTCGGCCCCAGAAAAAAGCTGTGAAAAAAGTCAAAGATTGAGATTGGTCCCATTATTGCGTCTCCCCTGTCTGAGAATTGCTCCGGAGCGGGCATGTCTCCACCAGGACAGGATTCCCTAATTTCTTGGTTCGCTAGAGAAAGATTCATGGGATCAAACCGAGGTCGGGCCGCATCACGTCGCGTCGCATCTCGTCCCGACAATGGCGTCCCGACCCCATTGTCGAGGGATAAGAGTGCGTTTGGGAATGCATTCCGAAGCACCTTTAGGATGCTATTAGGATGATAAAAAGCGCATCATCCGATTCGCATTTCTTTAAAGAACATAAACAGAGATTTTGGCATAGCAGTACGAGCTTAACATACATGGCTCACTCGAGTCTATTAGATACATTCGCGTATTTCCCCCCTTTTTGAACCATCGAAGATGGATTTGTATGTCGCTCATTGCGGGAACGCAGCAAATGCCTGTTAGAGACACGAGGGACCACAAATCTTTAGACGGAGCCACACCCAAATCGATCTTTCGTGGCTGCAAAACCTCTCGCGTTCATGTTTACGTCAATGATGCATGATTACATGTACCGTTTATGTCTGGAATTCTGGTGAGGGAATGAAGATGAGACCTCAGGACCTAAATATGTTCAAAGCAAACGTTTCAGCTTTTGCAGCATCACTCACAGTTTATAGCAGAACCCTTCAGGGCTCTTTTGACAGCATCATGCTAACTGCATCTTGAAAAAGGATCAAAATTAGCTGCACAAGATCTCATTGTAACACGACAGCCCGCTGAAGAAATCAGGAATAGCATGAAATTGAAACGCTAAAAGCAGATCAATGTATAGAGGTCGCTGAACTAATAATCCTTGTCCCGAACTACATGAATCTGTCAAAGACATAAAAACACAAGGCCGATAAAAATGGTCAATGCCGAGCAACATCAAGACCGAAAGGAGTTACAAGCCTAATGGAAATCCTACCTAATACTCGCAGCTACAACAGGTCACGCCCTAACTCGTCAGAGATAATATGTACTCAGCATCGAAGCTAAAGAGGGCTGAGCAACACGAAGAAATTAAAGAAAGAAGATATGAGGACCCACAATATGAAGAAGTCACCGGCAAGGATGAGGGAGCCGCCAGGAATTAGCTAACTAAGGCCGTTAGATTCTTCAACAGTGAAAGAGACTCTATTCTCAGTCATTGGGTTCCTCACGTCTTGGACAGGAGCTGAATTCTCTCCGTTAAAGACGGCAGTTGCCGTGACAATCGGCTCACCTCCACCATAATTTGCAACTAATTCTTCTCTACTGTTAAGATTCGTAATAGTCGGGGTCTGCGTTGGCGGGAGTTCAACTCTTTGCTTCTTAGGCTTCTGTTCCAGCTGGTGACCCGGAAGGAAGCTTCCCACAACGACCTGAAAATCAGAGACCATCAGTGAACTTGGATTACATTTGACATAAAGGAGCTCACACCTCTATTGTTTAAATGTCTAGAGCCATCCTCAAAATTATGCTTTTTGGAGTGGTTTGAGCAGCCATGAGTTAATAAGGTCACAACATTATGCAATTCATACTTTGATCTATCCCTCTTGCTATGTACATGCAAGACTGCAAGCGATGCTTATGTTGGTGGATTGGTGGTGGGGTTGGGTATGGAAGGGCATTCTCCATATGCACTTATCATATATGTCCACATCTGTGTAAGCCTTTTGCTCTTTTTCCTTTTTCGTAGAACTACACTAGTTAACCAGTGCAGGCCAATATTTTCCCTCTTTCCTTTCTTAAGTGGTCCTGTCACTCTTTCATATACCTCCAGAAAGAAATTTGTAGTATCTCACCATCAGATGGATTTTCAAAATCAAGACTGTCACTATTATCCGAATCACGTTAATCTAGCAGCGCAGCAAAGATGCTTACTAGGGATGGCATTTACCTGCACAGGACCAGCAGCTACCAGCAAACCAGCCAGCCCACCCCCAACTACGCGACCATCTGGTCCCGCCAAAGAGACGCTCATCCCACCAGATCTGCTCACTGTTCCTCCACTCTCGATTGGCATATATGACCCAGAAAGCGATAGTATCTCAAACCGCCCCTGCAGGTAAAGGACAAGAGCCTGTCAGATCTGTTAAGCAAGGACTGGATTTTCGATCTCTACTTCGTATGTCTAGCAAGATAATTTCAGTTGTTGAAATCCATGAGAGGATTGTTATTTATGACGATCCATCATATGCAGTTCGTTCATTTCCTCCCAAAAATAGTTTTCTCAGGCGAAAAACTAAACTCCACCATTACCAACAGCTTGTTCATTACAGTGACAGTAGATTGACAAGAAGATATCTACATACTACATATTATAGTCAGAAACATCACGATCACACCCTTAATTCATTCACTTCTATTCTCTTTTTATTTCCCTAAAATTAGAATCTCTGTCTCTGTCTCTGTTTCTGTCTCTCTCTGTCTGTCCAGCGCCTTACAATCTGAGGGTTGCATCAATCTACGTGTCTACTCCTGAGCACACGTTATAGGAAGCCAGTTCCATTTCTATCCTTCCCTTTCATTCCAAATGTCTCTATTAAACCTGTTTACTTTTCCCCAGTTTTCTGACCGTGCCGCTTTTGGATTATGAAGCAGACCGTTCAAGTTCCTTCCTAAATAAGTTCCTTTTTGGATATGGGTGTCTCAAAGCAAATGGAATATCGATGCTCAATCATCTTCTTTCAAAAAGATTCCTTGTTGTAGGGCTTGAATGAGATCTTAGTTGATTAAAACTCTTTACAACTCTCAAAATTAGTCCATAACTGATCGCTCTAAAATTCTCAAACAATCTTGAGTCTACAGTTTGCATCATTGGAGTAGTAACTCATTGCCCAACCTTTTCCATTATAAAGAGATCTTGAGACCCCATAAATGCAATGCAAGAAAATCAACTACATGGTAAGCTGCATGAAAAGCACATCTCAATTCACTGCTATCCAAACCTCATATGTCAAAGTGCCCCCGGAGGAAGTTGGCTGACGAAGTGTCACATTTGATATCGTACCATTTGCAGAAAGAATGCAAATAGCTCGAGATCCTTGCTGAGAGAATGACATAATTTTCATAGTAACATCCTGCACAGGTAGATACAGACGGTGACAATAAGTAATGAAAACAAAGCCAAAAGAAAGCCACTGCTTCTCTTACTGAATTATTGAATTAAATTATAGGGTTACACAAGAATGCAAAAAACCCAACTAAGTAGAATTAGACTCTTAATGCTCAAAGCTCTGATAATTTAGTTATGAAGAGTTTCAAAAGATGAATTATGGAAGGTCATTCTTCAAGGAAAAAGGCAATATGCTGGCTAACTGTGAAGATTTGTGTGGTTGAATACCTTGCGTTTGAGTAAACATGTTTAGTAAACAAACTTTTACTCATGAAATTGGCCTTTACATTTTTCAGCATGTCTAAACATGCCGCAATTAAAGCAAAGGTAATAAAATCCAATCATTATCCTTCACAAGGCTCTTTGCTTTCTTCTGAAGCAGAAGAAATATATATAACACAAAGAAGAAGTAAAACCTCTGCAATCATCGTCCTTCTCAGGCATTGCATGATATATTGCCATTTCAAGCAAAAAAAAGATGACCCGAATGTTCGGCCTTTGCCCATTCACAACTTAATATAGCCAATATTAATAGGTTTCTACTAAAGCACATCTGGCGTACTCGATTGCATCATTAACAATCATAAAAGCGCTAAGAGGGAATACCACTTTGCAATTGGATTTGGAGAATAGAAAACCTATCATTGTTAGGTAAATCATAAGAACAGTACAGAGATTCTTACACAGAAGATATATTCTCATCTGCTAGGAAGATAGAGAATTTGCCATCTAATTTACATGTCTCTTACAAAACCTAAACAGAGCAACATTCTGCACTGTAGTGGAACCAGCTACTCTATCTCACTCCAGTCTATTAAACCTTATTTTTTTACGGAACGTACCTCCCCAGGATTGACAGTGAGTACATGCGGTGTGAAATTGGCACCAACAAAGTAAGCAATCTTCTCACCTACAAAATTAGAAGCTTTATAGAAATCACTATCAATCAAACAAATTACATTTATATAGCGGAAATTCATAATACAAAAAGTCACAAGTAATTTTGCAGACGGTTTCTGCCACCATGACAATAAGCTAAACTATTTCCTGCCTTTACGCAATTCACTTATTTACTCATTCATATTTACTTGGCTTGCTCAGATGATTTTCCTGAATACCATGGAAATTTACTGCCTTCTGACCTCAATCTCCAACAGTAATTCGGAACTAGCTCATTAACAAAATTACAAGAATTCTAAGGCTTAGTTAATACGCTTTGAATGACAAGTGTAGCCTACACCATATTTTTTCTGTCTCCAAAACATACATTAAAGACAGAAATTTAACATTGCTAAAACCTCTAAAGTCTTGCATGCTAATAATCTATTTAGCAGCCCCATATATGAGAAGGAACTTACAATGCACGATATATTGGGTGCTGCTCCTTTGAACTTATTCTTTCATAAAGTCAAGGTCACTCGAACAAAGTAAACCAGAACCGTTCGTAGTTGCAAAGAAAAGAAAAGAATCTACAACAGCAGTGATCCTCAACTAATGGTCAACATTCAAAACTCTGCTTTAATTTACCTGGGCTCTCAAACTCAAACTTATGCTTCTTCTTCACGGAATCAATTGGCCGCCCTCTACCCCGTTGCCATGCCGAGTACTCTCCGGTCAGCGGAATTGAAGCGGAAATCGGCATAGGTGACAACGCCACCCCATCAGGCCCATATTTTCTAGGCCTCCCTCTTTTCTTCCTTCCTTCTGTACTCGGAGTGGCCGTGCTGACAGGCGTCACGGCCGAAGCAGAAGCAGGTGGAGCCACCACCATTGTGGTGGGTCCATCAACTTGACCCGGACCTTCACTGACCGGAGGAGTTACTCTACAATTTTCTGGAGCTTCGTCCCCCTTCAGTGTAACCCCAGAAGTAACATCCTCTTTACCCTCCATATCACATACAGGAACACTGGACAAGTACCTAAAACCCTAGAAACCCTAAAGCTTGAAACTAAACTAACTACAGTTTGAATTTTTCTTCAGTTTGATCACAACAAGAATAACACATTACCCAAAAGATACCCAGATTAGAAAACAGAGATCTTAAGTCAAAAGATCAAGCTCAATTACAGATTTGACAAAAATCATGCAACCCAAGAAAGAATCACCCTGCTGTAAAAAAGTTTCACCTTCAAATTAACCCAAAAGACCCCTCTCTGAAGCACCTGCTCGCGAAAAGGTTTCTAAAAACAGGGTTTTACTCACTGCAGCAGACACTGCCCAGTGTCCTGGGACTCAAACCTCCACTGCTCCTGGAACCAAAACGGTCTCCCCTGCTGAAGCTTGACTGCAGGAAAATTATCAAAAACGGTACTAGAAAAAAGTGAGAAAAAAATTTCAGACCCCTGTAATGAAATCAGATTTTCCCCAGAAGCTCTGAAAAATTTGGGTTTCAGCATGAACAGAAGCATCAATAAATAAGGTAGAAATTGGGAAAAAAATAAAATTCATTAAAAAAACGGGGTGAGCAAAATTGGTAATTTATTATTGTTTATTTAATTGCAAAATCAAAAGTATAAACTACAGTTAAGAAAATGCTTCACGTCCGTCTTGGAAGTTTAATAAAGGTCATCAAATAAATGGATGGGCTAATAAATTTGAACATTAAATAATATAGCAAATTGGGTAAAGAAATCCCCCTTTTTTTAATTTATTTTTCATTCGCTCTTTATTTATCTATGTACGCTTAAAGAAATATATACAAAGCTGTAAAGCTAACACCAGAGCCACGCCTCGTTTTCCAACTACTGACAACTTCTTTGTCTTTTCGGTTAAACTAAAGTTGACTAGGTTGTCTGTAGCCCCAAAAAGCCCTCACATTCCCCAATTATTTACGGTCGGTGCCACTGTGGATTGTCAGTGAGTTGAGTAGCATGCCGTGGATCTTACAACAAGCTGCAACTGCACTTCGTCTTAGGTTGTCCACCCTCAGTTTCAGAGCCACCAACGAGGGGACATGCTCGCATGAAGCCGGTGTGCATGGATGGCGTTAAAGGCAACCGTCGAATTCTATGAGCCCCTGCGTGGGGTCACGATCAACGGCCGATATTCGCCGGGTCCGTCGGGATTTGGATAATGCAAGAACTTCGCCCTTAAATTGAAGATGTGAATGATCGGGGTTTTGATCGTACCCATTTCTGAACTACCTTGTGGAGTGATTATTGCAATTTGCGGACAGAGGTGTGGAATTTCCTTGGAGGACTTCCAAAATGTCATTGAAATTGCCGCGTCATCCCGGTTATATAATAATGAAGAAGATGCAGTTCAGGGTTGGTTTGGTGGACAATCAGTTCTAACCATTACAACTTTTTAGGGACCCCGGTAGGTTCTAAATCACTCCAGGATCGCTCCTTCTTTACAACGAGGGACTCTCGGCCTTGATTCCCTGATGGGTAAAGTGCGTCTCTGCTCATGTCTGAGGAGGATCGGTCCCGGTTGGTCCATTCCCTCCAAAACCTTGTTTTGGCATACGAGAACAGATGAGCAGTTCCGGAAACATTAATCTCGAAAAGGAGCTCCGATTTCTTGATGCATCGAGCAGTTTTTCCGAGCATGTAGTAGAACCTGATGGAAATTGAAAGTTTCCTTGCGTAAAGAATTACAAGCTCGGTGTACACGTCAGTTTTTTTCTAGACAGTACAGCCAATTACAATTGACTTGAATATCCCAGACACCAAAAATAAGAAACAGAAACCAAGTTCAATTCAAAAGCAATGAAACAATCTTAATTACAGTAAACCCCTAAATATTTTCTGTCAGACTTGGATCATTGGCTTTACATATGCTCTTGGAAGCACAAAGCCAGCTCTTCGTTCCTCAAATGAGTATTCTATCTCTTCGGCAATCTCCTTGACTAAGTTTGCAGCCAAGGGCTGCGACACCAGCGCTGGTGTCATTGCTGTTTGCATGGGCATTGAAATTGTGGAAGGTGTAGTTGGAACGGGAATTGCCATGACTTTTGGAGTCCGGTTCTCTTCATCATTCATGTTGGTAGTCTTCAATGGGGTACTGAACATGTTACCAGAAAAGATTTTCTGCAATGGTTCATCCTGTCTCGCCGCTGCATTGTCCATCACGTTTGTCAAGCTCAGCTTTGTTGATACTGCAGGTGAGACAGGCGAGAAGGGTTTCCTTATCATTGGTGAATCTGGCTCACTAGCCAATGCAGCATCAAGTGAGTGCTTTTTTAATGGGAGACCAGCAACATCCAAGCCTCTTCTACCTGTCCAAACACCGACAAAGATATATACATGAATTATATGATGTTATCATGCAGAAACTCTCAAATTTACAGAAAAGACCGGACACTCTCGTTTCTTTTCTAAGATGAATAAACCCTTGTTGAGTTGGTTAATGACTTTGTTTAACTAGCTCTCTTATCTCATGATTTCAACATGGAAATTCTCTTCAAGGAATAATTCACTAGAAAGCAAGAAATCTACTGAGTTTGATGGCAACAAAACAAGAAAGGCAAACATCTTTTGAACTGAGTGCACTTGCAAAAAAGCACAAAGTTTGCATATCTTTCTGTTCAAAAGTCACCTTCATCTAGTTGTCAGGGGGCAGCACACTGGTTGCAGCGGAGTCACATTATTTTACTCACTAACCTTTCCAGAATTATGATCATCTCATTCGATGAGCAAGTGTATCAGTAGAAAGATACTTACTTGCTGATAATGCTGTTTGGCCATTGTCCTTGTAGTGGTTCAGTTGATCGACTTGGTTTACACGGTCGCTCTTTCGATGTGGGCGTGCATTAGGAGTAGCTTTCATCGAATGCAATGGATCTGGTTTGGGAGTATGAAGAGTTGCACCTCCAAGTGAGAGTCTTCTACTGCTTGCACCACCAGTCGACATCCGAGGAGCTTTCTTGACCAATTGAGTCTTTGAGGGGCTTGGCTTCGACCCATAAAGTGCCTCTTGTTCTGCAATTAGCTGGCCCTGAAGTTTCTTTTGATCCTGAAAAATGAAATATTATTTGTAATCACATTATACACCAAGAAGAACTCTCAGCCTGAAAGAACCCATTTCTGAGTCCACCATCAATTAAGATGCAGATTAATTCTTAATCTATATAGTAAAATAGAATCGTTCATAATCATACTCGTAGTCTACGTCGTTCTTGCTCTCTCTCTTGTCGCAAAATGGTATACTCTTCCAGCATAGAGAGGAGGCGAAGCTGCATGGAAGCATACAACAGGGATGTAAGAATATATAGGTAAGTCTGAAAAGAATGGGAGTTAGGACCAGACTCCTGAAGGCGTAAAGTGGAAAATTCATACACCATCATATGAGAACTCAATGCCTCTCTCCTTCTCCCAAGCCACTGTCTTTGAAGTCAGTGTCTCAACCATCGCTGTTCCACCATGATAGAAGAGGTGTAGTATGAAGTTAGTTTGATGCAGTATGACTCGTATTAATCCTTGACACTCTATCATTTACATCTAAAAGATGGTAGCCAAGAACATTGTTGTGCTTGATACCTGGTAGTTTGCTAACCAACGCACGAGCTTTCTCAGCACGCTTCAGAGTAAGATGGGCTCCTCTTCCAGCATTATACCTATTCTCATCCTGAATGTCAAATAACGGTCACAGTTAAGGAAGTGCATCTTAAAGAATCGATAACTGACCAAAAATAATTTAAGGGATCAATTAAATGATATCCAAAGACAACTCACCCTGTTATACTCTTCAAGCCAGCACTCTTCATCACAAGCAGCCAACCATTTCTCAACTTTTTCCAGCAATTCTTTGCGGTCCAATGCTTCCTCCTTCACTTCAGCAATTCGAAGTTCGATCTGCTCAAGGATGCAAGCAGCATCAACAGCCCCTACACCACATTTTATATGTACAGCCATGAGTCATTGCAAATTGAAGGCACCTGGATTAAAGCCAAGAAAATGACATATTACCAGACTCTACAGCTTCAATAGCATATTCCATCCCAGTATCCACTTCTGGGATTAAATGAGTCTTCCTACAGATCTCCTCCAGTTCTGATCTCTTCTTTAAAACAAGCTCCTTCATTTTGCTCAACTTAAACTCCTCCAAACGAGCTACTTCTGCCGCAACCTGCACAATATCTTATTAATCCAGGAACAGATCCATTTGAAACATTAAACAGATAACAAAGCCTAAGATCTGGAGAATTATGTTATAAAAAAAGTGACTCACAAAATTGATGATGTCCTCAGAAAGCATTTTGGGTTCAGTTATTTCATGTTCTGATGCAGCTATGTTGCTGGTAATGCTCTGAAACATCTGCTGCTCTTCAGTTGGGGTATCCATCAAGTTCCATAACTCCAGCATGGTAGTTGCAAGATCTTGAAGCTGCCCAAATGTAAAAAATTCTTCAAGCCAAAAGCTAGGGATGAACAAGATTATTAGTCCAAATAAATAGTTACCCTCTGCATCCTCTGAAGCTTCACTTCTCGAAGTTTGTGTATTGCAGTAGCCAACTTTTCAATTGTACTGTTACTTATATCCTTGGGTCCTTCAGGGTCAGCTAAACTGGCATGGACTTCCAAAGCTATCTGCTTGAAATCCAGATCAAGCACTAAACACAAAGCATTCACCGTAAACAAATGATCTTGAACCAGCCTCAAGCGCTCAGTCTGTGTAAGAGAAAGGAGGAAAGTTAGAGTATAATCATGCATTATTAAGAAAATGACTGAGGAGATAAACTCAGGGAACCTTCTCTGTTTGAAGTTCATAAAGCTCTCTATGGAGTTCTTCAAGCTTCCTTGATGATAAGTCTGTCTCATCCAATCTTGTTTTAGGAGGAGTGTGGTCGAGGGATCCACATATTTCAGCCTTAACTCTCTGGATTTGCTCCAAAACATCAATAAACTGATTTCTTCTTTCACTTTTCATTCTTCTCATCTCCTCTAATTGTGGAAGAATTTTCTTGAATTCTTCTTTCAAGCTTCCAACATTTTGGTCAGGCTGATGAAAAAGAATGCCACTAAAAATTTCTCTCGAATAACTCTATTCCACAATAAAAGCTTGGCAATGATGAAAATCTGACAGAAGCTGTGGTCACTTTCTGACCATACCCAATGAAGACGTCATTAAAAGGGTGACAGATATTTTCTGCCAGAGCAATCAGCAAATTGACCTCGATAATTAATTAGTAATTGCTGCAAGTTCTTCAATCATTTTTTTCACGTCAGCAGACATTACTCTTAACCTCACTTTCCAAGTTCTGTTGTTCCATCCAAACGAAAGCATGCACAAATTCTGTTGTCTCATTTTCTCATATATTCTTCTTCTAATCAAAACATAACTCTCTGGCTTATCCCTTTCCTTTGTGTTTTGTGTGCAGACACGGGCAAGAGTGGTGTGCTCCATGGGGTTGGGTTCTTATAATAAGAAATTTTTTGGATGACTGTGTGGTATGGGTAATGCTACGGTTTTAGGCCTCAGAGTTTGAACTGCATGAACTAAAGGTGGGGCTTTTGTAACTGTCTTCAGATCCTTGCAATGATTTTCGCTTATGAGAGGAGTATATTCACTGACAGAAAGATTGAATTCCCTAGCTTGTTAGACAAACTACGACTCTACAATACCTGTGTCGAATCAATCAATACAATGATAAGGAGCTTGCACACATCAGAGAGTACACTTCCTAGCATCATGAACTAGCCATATACAGAGACTAGAATTAATATCTCAAGGAGAAAACACTTAGTAAAACAATTCATGATATCCACCTGCTTTGTATGTAATGGTCTCTCCCCCAATGCCGAACAGATAGCTGCCAGTTCTGCTTCAGAGTCAGCAATTGCCTGTCGTAGTCGGGCTCTGGATTGGTTTGACTTGTCTACCTTTCTTCTGTATACTTCTAGACATTCTTGTTCAAGCTCTTGCAGCATTTTATCCCTATCAGCATCAGATTCTCCAATTTCATCCCAGATTATCTGTGCATTTGGTTTGAGTGAATAAATTAAAATAGCGTATGGGTTGACATAATTTGATCTTTGGATTCAGATAACGAATGAAAATTAGATGATCATTGAAAAACCTGGAGTTCGTATAGAAGTGTTCCGCATGTTGTCTCCTTTTGGAACAGTGGATCATTTAGGAGGTTAGACATTACTGAAGAACTGCACACACAGTTATTGTCTCAGGAATCTTTGAAGCTAAAAAGCCAGCAAAAAGTAGACGTCATCGACACCAAGTTTGAGCAACAAGCTTTCGACACTATCCATTTTTCAGCTTCTATGCCTTAAGAGATTGAGAACTTATTCCAGAAGTTTTTCCATAACACTTCCATTTTAGGCTGCAGAGAACATTAACGAAGACAAGCGTTCTGTCATATTTGATTCTATCCCTATCCTGAATATTTGATTGTATCTTCTCAGACTGAATCAGATATTGTCGTATCTACAAACGATAATTCACATTCTCCTGAACGTCATTTAAAAGAAGAAGAAGAAGAAGAAGAAGAAGAAGAAGAAGAAGTGGAAATATGGACTCCAATACTTCATCTAGTTTCTGCCCTCAGGGCTAGAGAAGAAGTATGAGTAATATTGCTCCGAAAAGAAGGAAGATCAAGCTCCAACGATTACTGTCGAAGAGCATGAGCTAGGCAGTTCCTTGCAACCTCATTTTTATGCGGTAAATTGCTAATACATTCATCGATCAACCAATCGTTGCCGTCATCCCTGGTACCGCAATTTCTAAAGATAGAAACTACAGATGTCGAGCTCCTCAAGTTCGAAATCATTTCGACCTCCACTCTACATCGCACGCGTCACTGCAAATCTCTCAAAAGCACCGAGTAACAGCCAACGCGAGCAATCTCTCCAGCTCAATCGCACGCGACACACCATTATCTAAACTTAGAACGCCAAATCCAAACTCCGCCGCAAGAGTTCGTTCGAATCCTAACGCGCAATGCTTCAGCCGCTCAACCTCCGATCCAGCTTCATCTTCTCTACTCTCGCGACCTAGCGGAGGGGCTTCCTACAGCGGGGGGCGAAGGCGAAGCGAGTGGAGATCTGAAGACGTACCTGGACCTCGCGACTCTCCGGATCGTCTCGGCGGGTGAGCTCGGGCTTTCGGAAGCTAATCGATCGGCGACTGCGTTGAGCGATTTCTCGGGGAGAAGAAAAGGGACCGTTGAGAGCGGACGAGAGAGAGAGAGAGAGGGATTTTTGTGTGTATTTTGATGGCGATTGAAGGGGGGGAGCGAACTGTTAAAGCCGAGCTGCGAGTGATAACCGATTTTGAATTTCAAAAATTGGGCGTGAGGCTCGACTCGACCGTTTCTTGTGTGTTGGGGGCGAATTCGTCCTTTCCGTTTCCCTGGTGGGCCAATGAGAAGCTGCCAGCTAACGAGAGGGCGAGGCTCTAGCGGAAAGAGGGTGGAATGGAGCGTATTTAAGCACTTTCGTCCAGGAGGAAAATGACGAGACCACGTGCCCGGGCCGGCGGCCTCACCGTACGTAGCGGAAGTATAGGGCTCGGGTCATCTTTGCTTTCGAAGTAGATTTATTTAGTGATAAAAGTACAAATGGTTCCTAAATTTAGGCTCCGTCTATGGAAAATATATTTCCTTTTTTCCTTTTTTTATATTTGATTCATTTAAAATAATAAGTCAACTGAAAATATTCTTCTAATCAACTGAAAATCTATCCTTAAAATATGTAAAAGAATTTTATCTTTAAAAAAATTAGTAATCATTTTTCAAAATATGATTAAATTTCGACATTAGAATTCAAGCTCTATTTAGATACGGAAACATCAATATCAATTCCTAATCTTAGGTGTCAAGAATCAAGTCTTTGGCAGCCAAGCTAGGGATTTAGGTGGTGGCCAAGCTAGGGATTTAGGTGCCCATGCCCAAATCCTTAGCACCCGTACCCAACTCCATTAAAGTCTAGCTCGGAACCTCACACCAAGTCTGAGCTCCTAGCACTAGCGCCCAAGTCCATTAAGGCCAAGTCTAAAGTCCCAATGCCTATGCTTGATGCCCCAGATTTGAGCTCAAGTCCACAAAGGTTGAGTACAAGATGTTAGCATTTAAGCTCAAATCCCTAACACTTAAGTCCAAGTCCACAAAGGTTGTGCGTAAGTCCATTGAGACTATACCCTAGACCCTATGCATGCTTTCAAGTTTATTAAGGCTACACACCAAATCCAAGTGTTGGTGCTTCGAACCTTGGCGCCTAGGTTGAGGTCCATTGGGGCCAAGCTTGAAGGCCTGGTGCTTATGCTCGATGCCCCAACACTCGAGCTGGGGTCCACAAAGATTGAGCGTATGATCTTGGTATCCAAGATTGGAACCCCCTTGGATACCCCAACACCTAGGCCAGTCCACAAAGGCTATGCCCAAGTCTATCGAGGCCAAACTCGAGACTCCATGCATGTGTTGAGGTTTATTAAGGCCATGCTTGGGATACAAGTGCTCATGCTCTGAACTTTGATGCCTAGGTTGGGGTTTATCGAGGCCAAATCAGAGACTCTAGTGCCCATACTCGATTCCTCGGCTGGTCACGTGCAAGTTACTAGCATTCGAATAGTATATGTCTATAAAAGAAAATTAAACCAAAATTTCCAAATAAGTTCATTTTTAGATTTTAGACATGAGTAAGAAAATATTGTCATTTTCCTAAAAATTAATTTCTTGTAAAACATTCCAAAAAAGTCACATTTTTTCCGAATCAAATGAAATTATAATATACAATGTAATTTTTGAATTTTTAATTCATGTAATATGGTTTATGAATTTTAGCCTAATGTATATTATCATTTCTAAATTTTTAATTTGTTCATTGCAGTTTCATAATTATTAGTAAATATTCAATATAATTCATAAATTATATGAAAAGGTTTGAAAGCACAGAGATCGCATTGGATAAATTAAAAATTTAAGGATTACATTATTCATTGGGCCGAAATTCAATGATCATCTGTATTATTTTCCTTTTCTAATTCGAGTCAATGAGAACATTCACTCACAAATTATGAATCGAACTTTTTTATGAAAGTCCATAAATCTGCATTACATGTCATCCAAAATGCTCGCGTTTCAAAGAAGTAATGTTTTGTCTACTGCATTGGTAAATTAAACAAAAAAGTGCCTTGTTCCACAACAAAAATATATGAGTTTGTGGACCAATATATAAGTGGAAGGATTTTAACCTTCCAATTGAAGACCAAGGGCAGAGTGGATTGGACCCTATGGTACCCACTTGTGGGTGCCTGATTATTTGCACGCTTATTGACCAAGTTAGCACTAATCAAAGACCATTTTCATAAAATTTGAATTTATAGTTTTTTAAACATGATAAGTTGTGATTCTTTTGAAACAATATGTCTATTCACGGTATACTTTCCAAAGGATGTAACGTTTCAAAGAGATGAAGTTGTATCCCTTCAAACATAATTTTCACTACTATAAATTTGACATTCTTTGTTCAATAATCTTCACTTTTCAAATTTTATTTTCTTTCTTGAATTATAGAATTTATTCTTCAAGTATTTTCTTTTGAGAGTCACCAAAATTATTATATAGCATTCTTATTTTGAGACTTTGTTATATTTCGACAAATTTTTGTCAATAATCATCCGCAACTTTTATGGAGCAAATAATTCTTTAAAAACAGTATATTCAGGCCTCAGTATGCTGGATTAAATTCAATTTTTGCGATACTCCCTGAACATCGAGGGATCGGGAGTGTGGTTGAAAATCCCATCCGTTTTCACCCTTGCGGAAATCCCCATCGTTTGAAAAATACATTCATGAATGCAGTTCATCACGGATAAATGGATCATTTCCATTAGCTAAGACAGGTCTCGTTCGAGATCCGTGGCCACAATAATTGAGATTTATGCCCTATTTGGTAACCTATCAAATAGGGCCAAATTCTGATTCTTTGTTTTCAGAATCAGTTTGGGCCTAAAATCGCGTTTGGTAAAATTTTTGTTCCCGGGAACATATTGGGAATCAAGAAAAAAAAAAGTTGATTCTGGTTCCATAAACGAATTTGAGAATCAAAATCAAGAAATTTTCTTCTTTCCTTCGGCTATCTCACGACCGCCGTCCACCACCGCCCATTGCCGGCCGCTAGCTGCTAGTCGGTGAGCTCGCTCGACCAAGGTGAGGTTCGGCAAGCTCGCCGGAGGCAAGCCCAGCCACCGGCGAGGCCGAGTCTCGCCGGGGCTGGGTAAGGGCTAGGTACGCCTCGCAACGCCCAGCCCCACCGGTGGCCAAGCGAGGCTCGCTGGCCACTGGCGAGGCTTGCCCAGCCCTGCCGGTGACCTGGTAGGCCTCACCTAGCCCCGGCAAGGCCGGCCTAGCCATCGGCAGGGCTAGGTGAGCCGGAGAGGCTCGGCCGATGAGGCTCGGCCGATGAGGGCCGGCCTCGCCGGTCCGGCGACCAGCCACAAGAAGAAGAAGAAGATGAGAAAAAGGAAAAAAAAAAAAAAAAAAAAAAGGAAAAAAAGGGAAAAAAATGAAAAAAAGGAAAAAGAAAAGAAAAAAAGTAAAAAAGTAAAAAAATTATTTAAAAATTAAAAGAAATTAATTTGGAACAGAATTAATGAGTACGGTACTAAACGCAATTCTATTCTAGAATCAGAAATTTTGAACAGTTATCAAACGGCTTAAAATGATTAGAATCAGTTTCCAGGAACAGAATAAAAAAGAATCAGTTCTGGTCAGAATCTACTTCTGATAATAGAATAGTTACCAAACGCGCTCTTAGCTAATCGAGCGTGGACAAATGGCATTATTACCATCGAATTCTTGAAACCATTAATTGTACCCTTGAAAAAAAGAAGAAGAACTTGGTGCGTAAATCAAAGCAGATATGAACCGTCAAAACCAGCGGACTCCGTAATAATCCCCTCAATTTGGACGGCTCAGATTTAGACAAAAACAACGTGGCGACTTTCGGTTGCGAAAAACACCTCGGACTCGGAGTAGTAGACGAGAGAAGATAGAAAACCGCCCCCCCACGCAGCCTTCTGTCGAGAACATTTGCCAAAACAAAAACCGCTTCTCGCCGCTATCAGAAACTGCAAAAAAAAAGACATCATCTTTGATAGCGAAAACTCGCCAATCTACGCTTCGCGTTGGCCTACGAATCCGAAGAAGAAGGAGATCAATGGCCGCTCGCTCGCTCTCCGCCTTCCCAATTTCGCCCTCGAATCCTCAGTCAATCCCTAAGAGCGCGCGCGACTCCCCGGTCTCGCTCGCGTGGAACCGGAGACCGAGTTGCTTGGCGAGCTCCTTCAATGGGAGCAAGCTCTCCGTCGTTCCTCCCCGCTCGAGACGGCTCGTTCGCAGGTTCAATTCCGCCGTGGCGACGGTCCTGCTGAGTCTCCCCACCGGGTATGTCGTGCCTTTGAGTTATTCCGATTGGAGGCGTTTCTCGTTGGAATCAATCTAGCGTTTTTTCATTGGCTTCTGGGTTCCGCAGGAAACCCGACAGAGCATCTACCGAGAAGCTCCCAAAGTGAGTTCAAGTCTTTCCAAGTGCGTGCGTGTGTATGTTTGTGTATGTGTGCGTTTGACGTGTGATTGTCGATATCGAGGAGAAACGAGTGTGCTGTTGTTTTGTCGATAGTTGATTATAATTTTGGGGTTTCTTGAATGGAGTGGTGATTGTTAGATGGTCGGCGAGAGCAATCAAGTCATTTGCTATGGCGGAGCTGGAAGCGAGGAAGCTCAAGTATCCGAATACGGGCACTGAAGCTCTTCTGATGGGGATTTTGGTCGAGGGTTAGTAATCACTGGACTTCAAGCTTACTGCAGTATTTCTTTTAAATGGTTTCTTAGAGCAATTATAGATCTTTGAATTTGTTACTGATCCTTTTGAGCAACCTACGATCTTTTGATTGAAGTTTGGGTTTCAAAATTGTGATATCATCTATATGCATGCACCAAAGGTGTAGATTGTTCTCAACAGCGGGTTTGGATGATGAATATAATATCTTTCATCCTTGAGGGATCTATAAGTTTGTTTTGCAGTGAACGGAATTTTAAGTTAGGTTCTTGACTTTGAGCCTGAATTAAACTCAAACTGATGTGACCAACGTGCATGGAAGCTTGGTAAGAGGAGAAGGCTTGAAATTTGTTTGTGTTCAGGGTCGGCTGTCGGTGCATCAAAATCAGAGGTTCATAAGACATTAAAAATTGGATATGGACCTTAGTCCATAACCCTCCCGCAAAATCCCCCACCCCCTGTGCACCTTTTCATTATAATAAAGCAGGCAAGAAAGGGGAGTCTAGCAATGCCCATGTTGGCTGCTCGGTTTGACATGAGCTAGGGTAAGTAGAGGTTTGACAAGAACGTATAGAGAGTTTTCTGTGAGATTGAGTGAATTTATTTGAGAACTCAGAGATTAACAGTGAGCTATTAAAAAATGAGTATCAATGGGTGCTAGGCCTTGTTCAAATATTAGATTCTAGGACTACGTGATCCATCCATCAGGTTATTGGCGGAATTGCATCATTTTTGCTCGAGGGCTAGGATGAATTGATCATGTAAAATATGAGTTCAAAAAGTCAAAAGGAAAAAAAAGAAAGAAAAAGAAAAAGAAAAAGAAAAAGAAATGTTGAACGGTCAAAGGAAGAAGAAAGGAGAAAGAAGAAGAATGAGGAGGAGAGACCGAGAGTCTTCGGAAGAGAGGAAGAAAGAGAAGAAAGAGAAGAAGAGAGAGAGAGAAAGAAAAGAAAGGTTGAAAGTCAAGGAAGAGAAGACAAATAAAATGGTGAGCAACCATAGCTTAGTGAGTAGTGCATATTTTGGCCACCCACATTTGCTTCTTGTCATTTCGTTTGATCTGCCTCATATCAATTTATTCTAACTTCGTTAGGCAAATACTAAGGATGATAAGCGATCCTATCATATCTGGTATTTTTTAGTAGCAATCGTGGTTGCCTTTGCCGGTCAAGGAGCAAAGTGGCCCCAATGGCGCATGCAAGTCGATTAGAATGGTTGAAAATAGTTTTCTAAGTTGTGACACTAGCCTTCTTAAGAATTTGAGGAGTGTATAGGATAATAGTGTCACTTCTTGAGGCCTTTTGAAATAATTGGATCGATATTGCCAAAATAATCATATGCAATGAATTTGGGTGGTGTAAAAGAGACTGCTATAGGTTGTTGTTAGTGCTTTGCACAATGACAACATTCTCAATGAATTGGCTTTCAGGGATTCCAGTAACATTGGCAATGCTGGTAAATTGGAGTGCAGCTTCTTGATTGGAATTGGAGGTCTTGGTGAGGACGCTCCTCGCATTCTTCTGGCGTCCCTTTATTATTAGCCATGGAGGTGTTTCTGGTGTTACTCGGACTGAGATGGCGAGCAAAATCAAGGACATTGCTCCCTAACATGAGATTCCATCTGTTGAAATTGATGTTGGAGAAGATGTAGTTGCAATAATAACCACTAATAATACCGGTGTTCACAAAGGCGTTTGTGAACACCGGTATTATTAGTGGTTATTATTGCAACTACATCTTCTCCAACATCAATTTCAACGGATGGAATCTCATGTTATGTGAGGGAGCAATGTCCTTGATTTTGCTTGCCATCTCAATCCAAGTCATGCCAGAATCACCTCGATGGCTAATAATGAAGGGACGCTTGAAGGATGTGAGGAGCATCCTCACCAGAACCTCCAATTCTGATGAGGAAGTTGAAAGTTCGATTTGGCAACATCATTGTTAGAATCCTTGAAAGCCAATTCAATGAGAATGTTGTCGTTGCAAAGCACTGGCAACAACTTGTGGCGGGTACCTACATTCATTGCATATGATTATCCTGGCTATATTGATCCAATTATTTCAAAATGCCTTAGGAAGTGAATTGACACTATTATCCTATGCATCCCTTGAATTCTTGAGGAGGCTGGTGTCACAACCTCTGGTGAAAAACTCTTTTGGACCATTCTAATCAACTTAGTGAATGGCATTTGCCATCTAGGCCACTTTGCTCCTTGACTAGCAGGGGCGACCATCACAGTTGCTACTAAGCAGTATCAACGGTATGATAGGATCGCTTCACCCTAGGTACTTAACGGTATGATAGGATCGCTTCACGTACTTGCCTGACGAAGTTAGAACAAATTGATAAGAGGCAGATCAAACTTAACAATAAGAAGCAAATGTGGGTGGCCAAAATATACACTACTCACTAAGCTGTAGTGCCTACACCCCTCTATTTTCCAATTTTTTTTAGGTTTCTCAACTAAAGATGAGTAGTAAGAAAGTGATATTTACTAGGAGACTTTTAGGAGTTGAATTTTAAGATTTTTGAGGTTGCGCCCTTCTGGTGGAAGGACGGCTGTATCATCCCCCTTCATAATGATTTTGGGGTGTGATAGATCAAATCACGCCATTCATCATTATTTTATTTTATTTTTTGTGCTAGAAACATATTTGCCATGCAGATTGGCAAATTTCACGACAAAAACTTGGTCATACTATATACCATTGTTCTTCTAGTCTTGTTGCTGAAAATTGATGTCACCATTTGTCCAGGTGTGCTCCTTTTCTGCTTCAAACTGTTTAACAAAAAAGGGGGGCATTCCCTTCAGTTTTATAAATTCCCCACTGCCTTCTAAATGCTTCCAAAATATGGAGTTCCCTTGGTGAAAATTTGGGACTAACTCTAGTTTATTTGATTCCTACTTCAGGCACTAGCCTAGCTGCAAAGTTTTTGAGGGCTAATGGAATTACGCTTTTCAAGGTTCGAGAGGAAACGGTGAACTTGCTAGGGAAATCTGACTTGTACTTTTTCAGCCCTGAGCATCCTCCATTGACCGAGCAAGCACAGCGAGCCCTTGATTGGGCTGTCGATGCAAAACTAAAGTCAGGTATTTTCGATTTCATGCGGCTATTGTAGCTTTAATAGAATGGCATGAGCTGCTTTATCTGTTGGATGGTCTTTGGTCAATTTGAATCCTAGAGGTGGAGTTTAGCAATGGCAACCCTTAGATCATAGAACATTAAGTCTTTGTTTGGGTAAAGAGGGCATAGTTCCTCAGCTTCCCTTGTTGGGACCATGGCAGAGATTTATAGTTCTCAGCTCTGAGTGAGGCAGTCAGTGTGTCTGTGGGCCATCCCCTGGTAACCTACTTCTGACTGCGGGCCATGCTATGGAATGTAGGAATCTATGGATGTTGTGATTTCACCAGCTTTTTTTATTTGCATTGAAGACCTATATTGCCTAGAAGTTTATTCTTTTATGAAACGTGCCCAGGATGTATTTCAAGTATATATCTTGATGCTTCCCCTCACCTGGAAGGCAGACCTTACATGTGAAGAATAGGATGTTGACATAACCACATCACACAACATGTGCAGGATAGGAAGGAGTAATGGTGAGATATAGAAAGAGGGAATGCTAATATTGGGAATCTTGTCACAAAGCACTTATATGCCGTTGAGCATCCAATTCTTTCAAAAATTTAAGCTGTAAGAAGCACATAATTATATCAAGCATTTGCCCAACCAGGTGTATTCCATGCTGAAGCAATTTAAAATCATCCATTAGTTGTTGCTATCAGTTGATTGAACACATTGTGCGGAGTTTTAACTTGTCAAGAGAGGCATTATGTAAAGTCAGAGTAGTGATTTGATCAACAGTACCAGATAATCAGGATCTCCATTTCATTTTCCATGATACATTCGATAGTCCTCCTTTGCCTTTAAGCTCAATGTTCTCTCTTCCATCCAAGTGTAGTCCATCAAAATTGAAAGCAACTTTAAGATCTTATCCCGACAACAAAAGCTATGTAATGATCCCTAGAGAGCTAGATTGGGAAATGAAAACCCTGAGGCATTTACATTTTAAAATCAAACCAGTGTCCGTACTCCAGCTTATTTGATTCTAACCCCCCCCCAATCTAGAAGACGAACTCTGGCTCATTTCAACACCCATAGCCTTATCCCCAAAGCATTCATGGAACAAGAGAGATGACTACCTTTGCTGTCAATAATTCTACCCAGTTTCTGCTTGAACAGATGTGGTTTCATTCGATAATTTAGCTTCTTTTAATAGGTTCTGCATGTCTACTTTGTTGCGTACAAATGTTTCTATTCGGCTGTACTTATTGAGTGCTGTGGAAATTCAGGCGAAAGTGGAGAAATAACCACAACACATCTGCTTCTTGGGATTTGGTCTGAAAAGGAATCAGCAGGTCACAAGATCCTATCTTCCCTGGGTTTTACTGATGAGAAAGTGGACGAACTTGCCAAATCTGTAAGTGAGACATGTTGATGACCGATAGTCCATTCATTATCATGTATATTACCAACACTATTGTTTTGGTACCTTGCAGATGGATAAGGATGTTATTTTGAGCTATGAGTAAGTCTCAAAATGGTAAAGAGGGATGCTATTCGATAATTTCCTTGGGATCCCTGGGTGTGAGCTTTCTAAGTTCAGAAAGTTTCGCAGATGATTGAGGCATGCTTGGAAGTTCAAATGATTCTGCCAAAGCTTTTTCTAGAATCAAAGATAAACATGTCTCATCTCACTCTTGGTGGGTCTCCTGTTCAATTCTCAACGGCTCTTTGTAGGGATGCAGATTGTTTTTCTCATGAGCATTTTTGCGAAAAAGGGGACAGCCTTTTGTTAATGGAAATGAATTTCATATATCTTTCTCGTCCACCAGAAATTGACTTGTCACCGTGTAGTAGTGATAGGCGTACTGCAAATTCTGGACAGAAAAGAGTGGATCAAACTGGGTTTATTTTCTTTTTAACCCCTCTCGTTTTAATGTAGTTGGATGGCATGGGGGATTACATTTAGGAAGCATGTTTAATGTCTTTATGAACCATTCTGGTGCAACTTTTGGATTGAGTAATCGAAAATGCTGGTGAATTTTCTTAAAAGAACGTGCAATCTATGAGGCTAAGGTTTTTAGCGGGTGAAAGACCAAATTATGCGGGTTTTGGCATGAAAGATGGTCTAAGAAAAAGATGTATAGGTGCTTCATGCTTGATGAGTGATGACAGCGAAAAAGCAAAATGTCCTGTTCCAAGCCCATCTCGGGGGAACATTAGGTGATACGGGGACTTTCAATTGGGTATGTTCTTTTAGCTAATTCCAGTAATTGTAATTGCCTCATGGCTCCTTTAGGTCGTTAGCCATTTCAGGCCAATCATGCTGAGCAACGTGTGCGAATTGCATCCTGAGTTTTGAACTGCATTTACGTTAACTAGGCACCCTAATCAGGAACTCAATCAAAGCAGGGGAAACGAAAAGAGAACGGATTATTGGCCCATTCGCACGCAATTAGCTGAATATTTGATCTTGTTATTCTGACTTGTTAGTTGAAACTAAGGCTGATTAGACGGAAAGAGCTCCGACACAGATGCATCTTATCCAATTAGAATGGTCTTCGATCCACCAGAAGGGAGGACCTCCCCGTAATGCACGAAAGAAACAGAACGCACCTAAACCCCTTGAATCACTGCACCCTACTTCATCATGAGTCATGACAAGTTCCTTAAAGTTCCCCCGCTTCCTTTTCCTTTTTCTTCTCCCTTTCGGGTCGAAGATGCGTCTCTCGAAGCGTTGCAAAGCAGAAACTGAATTTTCTCAGGGGCTCGAAAATTTTAAATACACGGACCCCCCCTTCCTTTCCCTTTGGAACATTCAAGAGACCCCCCATCTCGCATGATATGACCGGCTCTCTTTTTCATGCAACCAAATCATTAAACCCCCCGCCTTGTACCGAGAATCTGAACGCAAAGAGCGGAACATTCCCTGTTCAGTAGTCCCCAGTGTGGTGGTCTCCATCCCCGAAATAATGACCCCTCTGGCAACTTTCTCCAAAGTGATCTGACCGGAAACAGCTCAAGTTTTACACCTTTCCTTTCTTTGATTTGGATGTGCGTACGCCACGGCATGAACCCGCTTGCTTTCTCTTTTTTACTTCCCCTCCTCCTTTTTCAAAGGTGAGAAATTCCCCGTTAATCATGTGACGTCTAACGAGCAATTTCTACCCACTAGGCCAGTTCGCGTCTAATCTATAGTTGTAATGTCGGGCATGTGTGCTGGGGAGGAAAGGAGGGGTAGGGGGGGGGAGGGGGGGGGGGCCTCGAGCACGTGCGAGGCGGTGAGCATTATTTGGTCTACCACGGACGTACGATGATGATGACACACGTGCACTTGGTCCGTCGATGCTTAGCTCAAAGGGACGACGAATGTGTAATGGAAAAACTGCTGAGGGATCGGGACCATTCTCTTTTCTTGAAGGCTCTGTCTAGCAAAAGCGGGACACGAGCCCCTCCAATTCGATGAAAGCGCGAGGCCATGAGGTGTGTTCTCTCATGCGCAATATCGTCCCTCCCCACTAAAGTTATTTTTTCCCCCTATCCCCACTATTTCTCTTTCCACATTGCAAAGCGCGGCCACGATCGAATTGGAAGTCCTTGGAGATTTTGGGAAAGAAAAGCACTCGTCGATAGTGGGATCCAGAGGAGCTGCATACGTATGACCTTTGGTAAGGCAATGGACAATCGAGAGCGGCTTTGACGTTGGAAGGGAGCCTCACGTTTCCTTTACATCGGCCACGAGAGTGTCCTCATTCATGGATATAGTTCCAATCCTGTCTGACAACGACATCCACCACCGTGAATCAGAGTAAGAAGATGCGGTACGAAAGTTCAATTGGTGCACGTTTGTGAAAAGGAATTTCGACTCATCGAGAGCATATCATGTCCGATCGAGGAGAACGCCGTAGATAAGCATTCGAGACGAGTCAAATGGACCCCGTTAAGAGATTTGGTTACGTGACTAGATGCGCTATCGAGCGAGCTCAACGCGTGACGTACTCGTTCTTGGGGCCGCTAGCTAACCCGGCTAAGTGGGTATCGACCGACGTCCGAGTTCGAGCGGGGCTAAGAGATCTGCTCCCGAGTCAAAGATGGTGATGGGAGCTACTGTCCCCACGATCTCGAAGGTTCGTGCGCACGCATCTTCTCCACTCTCGCCAGATGATGCAAATTTGCATATGCAAAGATGTCAATGTCCACAAGCGAGTAGAGCTCGCATGGAGATTGCTACAGAATTGCCACAGGACGGCGTACGAAATGTGCGGGTGTACCGAATTTTGGATTCGACCCTGAAAACGAAAAACCTATGTACACATGAAAGTAGATGTTTTCTAAGGGAGATAGCGATATGTGGGCATGTAAATCAAGGGTCTGCACTAGGAGTAATCGGCAAAATATTGATGCTAATAGCAAAAATACTAATAATTCTGATCAAGCCGACAAAGTGACTGATCGTTTTCCGATTTGATCATATTCTACTTAGGAATCAGATCAATATGACCTATTCCTATTCTGAGACTAGGATCCAAACCGACTAGTCATATGACTAGACCAATTGGTCTGGTTTGGTTCTTGGGTGGTCCAATGCAACTGGTGAAAGATTGCAGTGATGCACCTAATGCACCAAATTTCAAGAACTTACATTTCATTTGACTAGTTCTACTCTTTCTTTTTTCTTTTTTTAAGTGAGTTTCCCCCGTTGTATATTGCAAATTTCCTTGTTTGCATTGAAAGAATACACTATAAAATTGATGTAGAAGCATATAGTTTATGAATATAGTGGACTCAGAGTGAATCAAAATCTTCTTAGATCACGCAATTTGAGAAGTAGGTTCATTGCATGGTATACTAAAAGACATAACATCCTCTAGGATTCTTGCCTTTTATCATCGTACATGTCAATCCAAGCATGGTTTCTTTATATGACAGTAATCTCAGCGAAGCAATCGATGGAAACTGCAGCGTCGCATCGCAATTCAGATCTGACCCACCCTCCCTGATCAACACAATCTCGACCAATCGCAGCATGACAAGTGTGCGTGCGCGATTGGTGGGTGTCTACTCAGTTAGCAACAGGTCGTGGTCCGGCTTCTGTTCCCAACCATTTGTTTGGAGATCTCTGGATTCATCGAAACCAGCATTGCGGTGTTCGATTGCTCTTCTGGCTTAAGCGGCTGCAAATCCCGGTGCCTGCGGGGTTCTCTCTTCCGTTGTCTGTCATCCGATCTTTTCACTATTTTTTCTATGTTATATGGATTCACACCTGTGTACATCATTTCGGGTCGATCTTTAGTTCTTGGACAGCAAAGCTGGATTATCCAAAAAAAAAAAAAAGGAGTAAATAAGGGAGGGGGAGAGGGGAATAAATTCCCAACATGATCGTTATATTTCATGCAACTGTATCGCTAATTTTTACTTCGGTTACCTTCACAACCAACACCCTCTAAGCTCTCCACTAACCTACGGGGAGAGAATTGATGTAACATCTTCAAAAATTGACACCCGGATCAACATGAGTCGTCATTGATCTTTCGCAATATTTTCACCGGACATACGCTATACTTTGACTGTACCATGCTCGTATGGTCTTTGTATGTTTGTTATGAAAGAAATTTGAAGGGGAAAGGAAAGTTGAATGGTGTAATTGCAAGCCGCATCACATCAGTACAGTCAAACACCCAAAAAAAAAAAAAACTGTGAGGGAGAGAGATAGTATTCATAATTGTCATCATGATCGATAGATTTCGATGCAATTGTAATCAAATGGCCAATTTTTACTTCAGTCACTTTCACGACTGACACCCTCTAAGCTTTCCACTAACCTATGGGGAAAAAACTGATGTAACATCCTCAAAGATTGACACCCGGATCGGCAATGAGGTGATTGATTTTTCACAATATTTTCACCGCACATTCAATATATTTCGATTGTACTGTGCACGTATAGTCTTTGTACGGTGGTCATGTACTAACTTCAAGGGAAAGGAAAGTTGAATGGCGCAATTGCAAGCTGCATCACATCATCAGTTCATCACTACAGTCAAACATAAAAAATAATAAAAATAAGAAAAATAAAAAAATCTGTGTGGGAGAGAGAGTATTCATAATGTTTGAGAGATGATATTAGTCAAAAGGCAAGGGAGAGAAGCAGCAGTTGCCTATTCATATCGGGACAAGTAGACAAGGGCACTTGCGGATTGCCGAGTCATTGGTCGGCGAAAAGAAACGAGGGGTTTAGAGGTTAAAAAAGAGAGGGCTACTGCAGATCCAGAAGGATAAACAAGGAAAAAGAGAGAGAAAAAACCACCAAATATGGAAAAGTCAAATCTTCAAGAAAAGATTATCATGCTTCCACAGCCACATGAACGCTCACTCGATGACGCCAAAATCTATCGAAGACCCAACCAGCCACTTTCCACTGTCCCAGGTCCAGTGTCCATGTGAGGTGAATGAGTAAGTGGGGTTTGCTTTTCATCTCTTCTTCTGCTCCTGCTGCTTCTTCTTCTTCTTCTTCTTCTTCTTGGTTATAGTGGGCAAATCATTTTCAGCACCATAACATCATCTGCAGAACCACAGTTCTTGTCAACTTTTGGGGGCACTGTTCCCTCGCACCCTAGACTGCCCTCCCTCCACTCCTGTCGACCATGGGGTTATCACTTATTCTCGAGAATAGGGCATAAATTGGCGATGACGATAGATTTCTTACTCTAATGTACTTCGCATCACTACGGTCCTGCTTTGAAGTGATTTTAAATAGTGTGTACGCAGTGTTAATTTATCTAAACCGACGAATTAAGTAGTTCCATGCGTGATGCGAGTAGACCTCGCATGATTTGATGGTCCAATTATATTGAGATGCAGGCACCCAATACATGTAAGTACACCTCTTTAAAGTGCGTATTTGACCCCCCAAAAGAAAGAAAACTCCATTTCGTGTCACTAAATGTATCTAAAATTTAATTACCTTAAGCTAGGTCATCCTTGAAAATGAGTTGAAACAATTCTAAAAACATGTAACGACATTCCACATCAAAAACAGTACAGTAAAATGTGAACCTTTGTTTACCGTTTTGCTAGAGTGAAATTTTTTGAAGCATGAAAAAGATATAGATGACTATGAAAAATGACCCAAGGATTAAAGTTTAATTCAAGATCTGTATTATACGAACGATGTTATCAACAAAAGAGGTAATGACAACATCATCGATCCTTGAACTTGTACTTATCGATCAATCCAATCCCAAAATGAAATTAAACAGTCTCATAAGTAGTGGAAATTGGATAATCCGTGTGATTGAAATCGAAAGTGATAGATTTCCAATCAAACGTGATTTGTGTTGTGAGGGCTTCATTGTCCCCAGTGGTTGTCATCTATTAAAACCCTACCATTTTTCATACGCTCAGGGATCATAATCATGGATTCCAAGCTAACATACCAAAATTATTCAGGACAAAGGAGATCACTCCATTTCTCTTTGCTTTGCGGGTCACATTATTGACCAGCCAGAACAAATGCACCATAATTAGGACTGTTATCTCATAATATCAAGCATAAAAACGAAAGAATCTCAAACTAAAACCTCGATCAAGTGGTCTTTGACCGTGCGCGATAAACCCTTTTTCGAGTAGATTAATCGCAGCACTCGATCATGTGAACCGCTCAAATGGATGAGCTCGGCATAGCGGGTCTCCTTTTGATAAAATTAAATGTTTTTGAATTTTTCCTTTTCCTTTCTTTAGTTTTTCGGGCTCGAGCTCATAAAGTGAAAGTATCTAACTGATCGAACTATATAAGAATCTGAGAGTTCTCGTGCCCGGTCCACCTTATCATTCCACACAATACCCGGGGGGGCCACTCATATGTATTCAAGATAGAATCTCTCAAATTGATTAGAAAAAAATAGTGCGCGGTCTAAATTTCTTTTTCTTGCTCTCTCTTCCAGAGTCATTATTGCTTATTAGCAACCACAGACGAATGAAGAAAAGATAAAGGGCATTATGAAAGATCAAAAGGAAGAGGACGATAATGGTATGGCCCTCTTGCCTTATTTTAGAATGGAGCAGCATCTAAAGATAAAAGTGCTTCTTTGCACCCTATAACAAAAGTGCCTTAGCCGCTTTGATTCCTCGAACCTTTATTATAGAAAATAAAAGTGCCATTTCAAATTTAGAAAAAAACATTCCAAAAATTAAGGTCGTGTTTTAAAAAATTCCAAACACCGATCGGAAATCTAAGCTAGTCTTTTGATCTATATTTCCCTACATACTGAAATTGTGTGATTTGACGGGACTTGTGATAATGCCAACCACTAATAATGGTTACTAAAGAGAACAATGACACAATTGGTCCATAAATTTTGATCAAATATGCAATGTGATCATTGATTTAATTTGTTTAAAGTGTTTTTTTGAATTTTAACCTACCGTTCAATGTGGTCCTTGAATTTTTTATATATTTTCAATGCAATTCATGAAATGTATGAAAATGTTCAATTTAGTATTTCCATTAATTCAAGATCAAGGATAATATTGAATATTTTCATATAATCATGAGCTAAATTAAACATGTATAAAAAAGTTTAGGAACTAAATTAAACAAATTAAGTTTATGAATCATATTACATATTTGATCAAAATTTAGGGATCATTTATGCTATTTTCCCTTATCAAAATGGCAATAATATATAAATATAAAAATTTCAGGTCAATGAATTGTGTTTATGATTATCATATAAATCTTGTGTTAAGCTGTTAACAGTTGTCATTTCATGAAGTATGGCAATTTTTTTTTTTCTATAGAATATCGATACTCCATGATCTAGGGTAACATCTCTCTCTCTCTCTTTGAGAGAATTTTTAAAATGAATGTTAAAAAAAAGAACTTCACACAAAGTCTCATCAAGGCCCAAACATCCCACGAGCGTCTCAGCTGCTTCACTCTTCAACTTCAACCCCCCTCCATTATCCTTTTCCTTATCTTCTCCTTCTTCTCCTTCTTTCTTGTCATTATAGCTTGAGTAACGCGAGCGCATACATATTATACAAACATGGCTCTGGAAACATGGGTGATCAAGGTGAAAACCGCCCTATCCCACGGCTTCGACGCCGTCAAGTCCGGCGCGCCGCACCCAAAGCTGCTCGGCGGCAAGAAGCGGAGCGTCGGCGTCTTGGCCTTCGAGATCGCCGGGCTCATGTCCAGGCTCCTCCACCTGTGGCAGTCCCTCTCGGACAAGAACGTCGTCCGCCTCCGCAACGAGTCCATCTCCCTCGAAGGCGTCCGCAAGATCGTCTCCAACGACGAGGCCTTCCTCCTCGGCCTCGCCTGCGCGGAGATGGTCGAGAGCCTCCGGTATGCGGCGAGAGCCGTCGGCGTCCTCGGCAAGCGTTGCGAAGATCCGAACCTCCAGGACTTCGAATGGTTTCTTGGCGAGTTCGCGAACACCGGACGCGACTCGAACCATTGGAGCCTGAGCTACAAGGACATGGAGATTTTGACGAAGAAGGTGGATCGGTACGTCACCGCGACCACAACGTTGCACCGAGAGATAGAGGAGCTCTCAGTACTGGAGAGCAGCTTGCGAAAAACTCTCCAGCTTCACGAACAGCAACACGACTCGTCTTCGTTGTCGCTGTCGCTGTCGTTGAAAGAACAGAAGATCATCGAACTGCAACAGAAGATAAGTCTTCAGAAGCAGGAGATCAAGTGCGTTAGAGAGAAATCTTTGTGGATTCGAAGCTTTGATTCGGCGACTTTGACGTTAGCGAGGTGTATATTCACGAACCTAGCCAGGATCAAGCTCGTCTTCGGGCTCGGAAATCGTTACATCATTGCCAATCCATCATCTCTACCGCGCAGCTTGTCGGCTTCGGCGACCGTTCATCCGACCGAAAATCCTAACCACTTCATATCAGGACCGTTGAGAAGCCCCAAGCAAGAGGATCACCGGAAAAACGATACCGACGATTCTTCGGCCAATGCCTTCTTCGAGTCTTATTCCAAGCTCCTGAAGCCGCCGCCCACGACGCTGGGCGCCGCGGCGCTCGCGCTCCACTACGCGAACCTGATCATCGTGATGGAGAAGATGATCAAGTCGCCGCAGCTGGTCGGCGCGGACGCGAGGGACGACCTCTACGCGATGCTGCCGAGCAGCGTGCGGTCGGCGCTGCGGGCGCGGCTGAGGGGGGTCGGGCTGTGCCGGGCGGGGGACCCGGCGCTGGCCTCGGAGTGGCGGGATGCGCTGACGAGGATCCTCGGGTGGCTGGCCCCGCTGGCGCACAACATGATCAAGTGGCAGAGCGAGAGGAGCATCGAGCAGCAGAACACCGACCTGGTGCAGCGGACGAACGTGTACCTGCTGCAGACGCTCCACTTCGCGAACACGGAGAAGGCGGAGGCGGCGATCACGGAGCTGCTGGTGGGGCTGAACTACATCTGGAGGTTCGAGAGGGAGATGACGGCCAAGGCCTTGTTCGATTGCACCAACTTGGGTGGTCTGATCAATAATATTCCAATCACATACAGTTAGTTTTCGCCAAATTCCCTCCTAACTTCTTCTCAATTCTCATCTCCCTCGACTCTCCACTTGGTGCAGAGAAATCTGGGTTTGTTTCGATTTCTACTTTCTTTTCTTTTTCATTTCGAGGTTCAGATCGTCGGGGGTTCGTTTTGTTTCCGGCCGCCGATCATCTGTACGTATATGGCGATATATACGATTGGACCCGTGTAAAGAAAGCGACGTGGTTTTTGGGGGATCGAATTATAATCAATCAGAGCTTGGCTTGCCAAATCAAAGCTATAGTTCTACAAACGACGGCTTCGTCAAATCTTTGGAGATAATTGTCATCTTTTCTCTTTTGTCCGTTGCGGGTGATTGCCTTTGTCGAAGTACGATCGACTATAATTCCAAATGAGCACCCAGCAATTATTTTCCCCGAATTGGTTTAGATACCAATAAGCAGTTGATCTTGCTTGATTCGTATACCCACCGGAGCGCAAAGAGAGAAGTGCCAACTGGCTCAACCATTGGATGCTTTTGAGTCCTTGGGCGTGGATGGATGGGGTCGTTTCTCATCTAATCTAATCTCGACTTTGCATATATTTAACTTTTTCTCTCTCTAACTCGTGTTTGAGCCCTGTTAAAGGAGATGGGGAACATCGCTTGGCTAGATGCTAGTGGCCGAGTATTATTTTATCGGAGGGTCGGGGACGAGTGCCCATTCCCCATTATTACATTCGCCATGTGCATTAACCCCAGAGACCGAGCCGCGGTCAAGTCTAAATAAATCCGGAAGCATTATCTACAAAGTGTTGTGTCGGCCAGTGCTTCCGTTCTTTGCCAACGCTCTTGTATTTTATAATCCTCTACTCATCATTAGGTTAGGTTTTCGGACCCAGGAAAAAAGGTCCTCTTTAGTTATCAATTCCACGCGAACGAATCTGATCAGAGTGGACTGGAAAAAGCTGGTGGTTCCTAACATTGGAATCGTGTGACCTCATTCAAGATATGAGTCATGTGGCCACGACATGGCAGATGTATTTAATGAGGAACATGATCAATTCCGGTTTTGCTTGAGACTGTAGATGACCTGTTGGTTTTAAAAGGCCCATCTAAAATCCCTACTGGCTCAAGATCATATCTACCCTCCATATGAGCTATATACTTATCTATTCACGCCAAATTAATCACGGTCGTAAATTAAGATCCCGTCCCACCATCAAAATGTCATAAAAACTACGCCCACGTGCTTACCCCGAAGAAGCACCGCAGCAATCACCATGTCAATTCGAGTAAGATAACATACCGATGCCTAGTTATTAATTTCAATTACATCATGACAAGCAAGAACCATTTAAAAGACGCTTCATTTTGGGACTTCCTGAACCAGAATGATCGGGAAAACTGCTTAGAGAGAAGAGAAGATTACCCGAACCTAAGAATAGTGTTTCACAACACAGCAATAATTAAAGGGAAAGGTACAGTTAAGCTAATCACAGTTGAGAAGCAGGATATCTTCTTGACATTGTCGATACCATGTCAATCAAGGAAAACAGTGGAATTTTCACTGCAAAGGATAACAACTACCACTCCAATATCAACTCCCAATACAATCCATACAAAATCTCATTGCTACACCTTAGTGCTCCCTATGATGCCGGATCTGCATTATGCCATCCCTTAGTACATGGTGGAATGGTCATGAACTCATCAAATTCCTTAACATGAACGTCACAGCATTTCCACTGAGGCGCAAACATGGCAAAATGGTCAAAGATATGATTCAACACAAGAAGCAATATCTATATAACTCGGTACAGTAAGAAATTCTTAATTAAAGAAAGAGATCATACCCCTCTCATCCTGTCGTGGAAAACAGCAGGCCCAGGATGGTAAGAGCAGGCTGTCTCATGATTATCCTTCTCTTTAAAAGTTTGACCGCATCCTTTATTTTTGCAAGTCTGCGGCTCGTTTATGTTGATTATTCTCTTTTGTGGAACCACAGAGATCTTGGCATCCTTACTGCTTTCAACAGCAGGTTCAGCATTTGCATTTGCCACATCTATGTTTGTTTTTCCAGTTCTCGAACCTGAGATGAAATCACCAGTTCGGATGCATGAAATGCTGAAAGTAGCATGACCTATAATAGCTTCTCAATAACAGAACTTTCAGTAATTGTTTATATTATACATAATTGTGACTCACAAGTGATGGCAAAAGTAATTTCTCTATCTAATGCTCATATTAACCTAAGGCCAAAGAAGATGAGATCAGTAAAGACAAGGAGATTCTTTAGAAGAGATAGCTGCACCATTCACTTCAAATAGCCCACTCATGTGATTTTGTTCTACTTAACAATCATATCTTAGCTAGAGGCACAACATCAGATATTATCCATTATATGAAAGAATTGTTTCTGAGGGCTGCAAACTTATTCAAGACAACTATCATTTTCCATCCAAAATCTTGGGGAGTAAGCTCTACCTATATTGGCATTGTAAACGAAAAGGTTCAACTTCTACAATAAGTTGTAGTCGATATGAACTTGCAAATTATCAAATTAATTAAAAAAATTCCTTGTGAAAAATGTACTATGATCAAAACAATATGACGCTATCAATTAAAATTGAAGGAATTCTTTATGAATTAGGTACCATGATCAGAACAGAAGAAACCCTGCTGACATCTCGCGCAAGACTCTTTTGATGATGCATTAGTTGCAGGTGCAGCAGTGGTGGCAGCACTTGGAGTCCTAGTAGCTGTAACTGCCTTGGTTGATGGCTTTTCAGTAGTGTGTTTGCCTGTCTTACATCTAAATCAATGAAAAAGGCCCCTACGTCAACATCCAGCTCAAGGAACACCTTCCAAATAAAACGACTACATAAAGTTCACTCATTCGAATAGAACCGCTACATTTATCACATTTCTCTAGAAAGACATACTCTACATATACATCCATAAAATTTATTGATGTCATAAAGATGGCCTTCAGCAAGTGCCACTTTATTTCATTCTGCAGAAATAACTTTAAATGCATGTCTGAGTTCGAGCAAATAAGTATGCATTGACCAACATGAGAGGGCACGTGGTAATTCACTCATGTGCATTTGACACCATCTTGCCCAAGTTGGATAATCAAATCAACTGGTGATTCACAGTACTATGAGTACTCTTTCCACATAGTGAAATATTTTTTTGCTCAACATCAAAGAAAGTAGGAAGCAAAGACCTGACTTGGAGGTACTTGACTTTCTTTGCTATTTAAAACATAAAACGGCAGAGACATTATTGTATTCTAATTCATGTTCTGAACTAAGCTTGAAAAAGGACCAATTTAAATTGCTTTCAACTTGCTTGCAACACCATACGGATAAACAGATGCACTATATGTAATATATATCCCAATTCTTGAAATAAACAACTACATAGATTTCTTTTTCCACAGGAAACTGTTCTCCCAATAGACTATTTTATGCATACTCCAGCACTCAAAGACACAAGAAACTTTTTCCAACGTCTGATTACCCAATAACACCGTCAAACAATGATAGACTTTTGGTATGGAGAGGATGCATATAAGAGCATGGGTCATCAAACAGAAAACTTCCATGAGCAAATTCCATTCCTATCAAGTCCCAAAACCAGGTAAATTGCAGTTCTACGGCGTGCCACAGGCTCAAGCTAAGTCATTGGCTTCACGGAGTTAAGCAATTAACAACACATACATACCCAGGAATTCCCAGAAACTCACTAAAATCATGACTTTTCTTCTTGCAACAGCTCCATTCTTTCATCCCATCATGAAATATAGGCTGCAGAGATTAGCATGCCGATATAAGTCAAGGCAACAAACGGGGGAACAAAAGGAGCGGAAAAGCAGTGAAGACCAAAACTTACACCCTGACGATGAGAGAGGAACCGTGCCGTCGCGAGTCAGCAGCAGCGATGCACAAAGAAACAGAGATCAGTCAGCAGAGAACAACGCTCGCTCTTTCTACAAGGAATACCCAAATTTAAAGCGCGAGAGAAAGCAAAGCGGGTTTTCATGCATGCTTCGCAGCAACCGCAACTCCGAACATCTTCAATTCACGCAAGGTGAGAGGAATATGCAGACTCGGCGTCTCCGATTGCTCTTCAGCCAGTCAGCCTCAGTGAGATCAGAATCAAAACCTAGGGAGGAACTAAGCACGCAACTAATGCAAATCCGGCGGAGAGCACGTAATCGATCGAGGCGCAAAGAGCAAAGGAAGGATTTTTGAGCGTACCGCGGCGTGGTAGCGGCAGGAACCTTCTGGATTGTCGTCCTCGGAGAAGGAGGCCTCGCAACCGATCCTCTGGCACCGGACCTTCGCCATCCTCGCCGCGCCGGAGCTGGTCGAAGTCAATGCGGGCGAGTCAATGCGAGGGAGTGAGTCAAGCTTTACGCCAATCTCGAAGCAAGAAGAAGGATCGAGAATCAGATTCCACGAGGGAGCTTTAAAGCTCGTTCAGGTAGGGCAGAGTCCAGTCCAGAATTTGATTCCCCCCCCCACAGCACCCTTTTAACCTTTTCCCTTTGAATTGCGCTTCGTTTTTTCCTTCTGGTTGAAGATGACGCCGACAAGCGATGGGCCGCCTCGTGATGAAGCCCAACCCACGTCAGAGGATGCGACTATGGGACCTCTACCCGAGCGGAGATGGGCTGGCGAGTTTTTAAGTGGGGGGCATTTTTGTCCATTCATTATTAAGGCCGTGCCGTTACCTCTTTGTTTCAGGGAGAACGACACAATATTTTGACCAAAAATATAACGCTGTCCAAGAATTTTTAATTATCCAATGCAATTCATAAAATTTAAATTAATGTTCAATATGATTCCTCAAATTTTAATATATTCGATGTAGTCCCTAAATTTTTTATATATGTTCAATATAGTCCTCAAATTATATGAAAATATTCAATATTTTTCTTAAACTTGAATTAATGAAAAAATAAAATCAGATATTTTCATATAGTTTATAAATTAGATTGAACATGGTCCAAAAATTTAAAAGCCATATTGGCAAATGAAAAGTTCATGAATTACTTTACACAATTAGTCAAAATTCAATGATAATTTATGTAATTATTTTTTATTTTATCCTCCATTTTTACAGAAAAAGTCTTTGCAAATTACTCCCTCTTCTTCTACTATCTACAACCTGCCATTCTGGAATTCGAGGTCCTGCTTGATTGTCACTAACAATGATATGATTTGCTTTGCAATGGAACACGTTTTCAAAAAAAAAAAAAAAAAATTATGCTGATGTTCGTTAATGAACTCGGCATTTCCCATTTTGGTAGGCTTTGCAAATTTCCTATGACTGATTCCGAGAAATAATGTTTCTCTTGTTATCGATCACTATGTATCATTTCTTCGGCTTTCGGATATAAATTATTATAATTCACAATGAATAAAGTCATAACAAGTAATAGATATAAAAATGTCAATCTATTCTCCATAAACTTCTTTTCCTTCACATGCAAGCACAATCCTTTACTTTACTACGTGGAAGTCGATGAGACCTTTTTAACCAGATGATTAAGGTAAAAAGATATTCCCCAGACATGACAGATTAGCATCAATGTGTACACTATAGACGGCAAAATCCCTACGTATGTACAAAGAAGCTGCGAGCTGAATCCGATTGTGCTGTGCGACTTGGAGTATCGACTGGACCCTTGTGAATGAATGTATATCAGAAAATAAGTGTGGCATTGAAGCCCCCCGTATTCACAATTAATTGAGATCAGCGTGCTGTTTTCCCACGAAAAAAAAAAAAAAAAAAAAAAATACTTGGTTAACCTTAGAATTTTTACAGAAACCTGTTATGCACCTCCGGAAAACTCCTCGTGTGAGGGTAAACAATTTATGTGAGTGTTGCAGTAACCAAACGATTACACAAGATGACAAGAAAATCAGACAACTATTCAACTGTCACGCTTTAAAATTACAACTTGTTCCTGACATATTCATGAGAGAGAGAGAGAGAGAGAGACCCCAGTCTGTGCGCCGCTTTCTGAAAGGAACTAGTGCATGAGTACACCCAAGTTCATCACTACAGGTATCAACTTGAACAATAGAGGAGTCGTCACCTGCAATATCATGCTTGATTCAAAAACATGGTATGTATAAACCATGAGATCAAGCATTTCGATGACTTGGTTGGCTCATAAACGGTTGAAACATATGTGCTGAATTACAGACTATTGCCAATTGATACTTGCCCAAGAAGTACTTAAATGCTTACTAATCAGGTAAAAAGCTGCTAATTGATTGATAGTTACTTTTATATAATAAGAATTTTTTCCCTGCGCAATAAGTAACTTCCCCATAATGAAAACTACCCAATAATATAGCTGTGCTTAATTACTTCTCTAACTTTGCAAATAAAAAAAAAAGGTGACATTCGCAACCTATTTAGTGACTAATAACTTATCCATGTTGTCAATAGTAACTTACCATATGACAAACTAATTTATCCTTTATCAAAAGTTAGTATTAGTAACTCCCTCATGTTAATAGTTACTTTCTTAAGAAATATAACTTTCAACCTATTAATAGACTACGACTTTCACAGATGAAAAGAATTTTATATGTTACTCATACAATTGACCAATTCCTAATATCTTCGAAGCTCACTGAAACAGCAAACATTATTCTCTTCTAACTCATGTTGTTAACTAAGCTTGAGAAAAAAATGAGAGCATGTGCCGAGCCACTTCTATCTCGTTTTGTTTGAAATTATTCTGCAGCTAATAGCTTGATGGATCTTGTTTGGTATTTACAGTATTATTAGATGCTATAACTTTGAAATTTTAATGGGGATTCAATTGAAGTTGAATCAACTGTGGCCGAAGTAGAGTTTTATATACATACATACATACATACATACATATATATATATATATATATATATATATATATATATATATATATATATTATATAAGTAGGCTACTGTCGAAGAAAATGAGATAGCGGAAAAAGCTTTTGCTGGTGTCCTCGTAGACCCAGCTGCCCAGGCCATTGCACTCTCTCATTCCATTTCCTCTGCTTTCCTTCCTCGATAAAAATTGGGTTAAGCATGATCCGAGACCAAAATGACCCCTACCCAAGTCTCGGATGATGAGGCAAACCTCTTCGCATGCAGCCAGTCACCGCGTCCGTTCTCCCCATGGTCCTCAATGCCACCATCAAGCTCGACCTCCTCGAGATCATGGCCAAGGCCGGGCCAAGTGCTTATCTTTCCCAGCGCGAAGTTGCATCCCAGCTCCTAACCGGGAACCTGACGCCTCGGTCATGCTCGATTGGATCTTCCAGCTGCTGGCTAGCTACTCTGTGCTCACGTGCACCCTTCACGACCTCCCCAATGGCAAGTTTGAGCGACTTTACGGTTTAGGTCCATTGTGCAAGTTCTTGGTCAAGAACGAGGATGGGGTCTCTATTACCCCCACTCAACTCGTTAAACCAGGACGGAGTCATCCTGGAAAGCTGGTTTGCTTCTTTTTAAAACCCTTATCAGGGCTCATCCTTAATGCTAGTCATATTCTGATTCAATTCTACACAACAAACTGAAGTAATAGGTGACCGTAATCGAATGTTTGGATCACCTGGAATCTCCTCCCAGTTTCACTTCTAAAGAGCTTACTAATTCCCCATTATTGTGTTCCCCAACTATTGAATTAGGTTGTTCACCTTTTAACTAGCAGGTACTACTTAAAAGATGTGATTCTCAAAGGTGGAATCCCGTTCAACAAGGCACATGGGATGACTGCATTCAAGTATCCAGGCACAGATCCACAATACACGAAGATCTTCAATCTGGCAATATCTTATCATTCCACCATTACGATAGAAGATACTAGAAACGTACAATAGCTTCGACAGCCTCAAGACAGTGGTTGACATCAGAGGCGGCATCGGGGACCTGCTCAACATGATCATCGCCAAATACCCATTGATTAAAGGCATCAACTTTGACTTGCCTCACGTGATTGAAGATGCTCCGTCCTATCCCGGTATACAATGTGTATCACTCACTCCCTCTGCAAGATTAGTGTCGTATCTTATACACTCGAGAGCAACCCAAGATCTGGAAGATTTTCGCATCTCACGTTCAATTCATCGTCCCTTAACTAATATGATTCTCCTTGCTGAAAAGAACCCCGAAAAATCTAATGATGGGATTAACGCAGGTGTTGAGCACGTTGGAGGCAACATGTTCACCGGCGTTCCTAAGGGAGATGTCGTTTTCATGAAGGTCAAAGTGGTGTCTCTGTTCTTGAAGTTGAAATTTTCAGGAGCCCTTGTTTTATTGTGGTCTCTTGGCAAGGCTCAAAAGTAGTCACTGATTAGAGTTAGTACAGATTGCTTCATAAAAGCACGTTACTTTCTTGCAGCAAAGGATAAGCCATGATTTAAGTGATGAACATTGCGCAAAGCTCCTCAAAAACTGCTATGATGTGCTTCCAGTAAACGGGAGGGTGATCTTTGCAGAATACATACTCCCTGCGTACCCGGACCCGAGCCTAGTGACCAAAAGAGTGATCCACATGGACCGCATCATGTTGGCCCACTTCTTGGTTCGGGAAAGAGAGGACAGAGAAGGAGTTCGAAGCTTTGGCCGAAGGGGCAGGATTCCAGGGCTTCTGAGTCATATGTTGTGCATTCGATATTAAAATATATCTCGAATTTGAGTCTATAAACATGGTCTCAATTGAAATGTGGACGTATGGCTGTATGAATCCAAGCTGAGATGTCCTTTTTGCAAGTGCGCCAAACGCTGAAAACAGATATACGGAGAAGAAGATTGCGCGCGGATTTTTTGCATTTGTCTCTCTGCATGTGTGGGAGACAAACAAAGCGGGAAGAACGTGCATGTTTTGTTCAACTCTCCTAAGCAAGGGCAGGGAATATTTGACAATACAAAAAGAAGAACAATTATGAGGTCACAAGTTGAGTGGAAAAGTAAAGCATGTGCATGGAACTCTCTGATTGGCTGCAACTTGTACAAAGCAACAAACGAAAGGACTCAACTTGCACTTGAAATATGTATAGACATTTCATGCATTTGTCTTCTATGCCGTGTAAGTCAAATGGAGCACGTAATCTTTTCTCAGAAAGACTGTTCCTACAATAAATGATGGGAGGTTTGTCCCGATTATAAATGGGGTGGATTCATCGTGGTTGAATATGCTGGCCGAGAAGGCGCCAAAGTCCTTGGTGACCGCGAGAAGTGACTGCACAGAGGAGTGTGCAAAGAGTTCTTATCATAAAGGTTTGCTCGTTGTAATTACATCCAAGTAATTTAATCAATTAAATTCTTAATGAGTAGAATTTATTTAATTTTTTGAGTGAAGTTTTACTAAGAATTGTGAGGAGCTAAATATTGTAGAGATTATTGGGTGTAATTGGAAGTTGGAAAACACTGAGAAAGTATTTGAATGCTATAAAAATTGTAATCTCCATTATATTACTTGGTTTCTATAGTGAAATTCCATGATACTCTCCCTGTGGACATAGGTTTTATTATTTGAATCGAACCACGTAAATTCGGTATCCGATTCCCTTTCATTTCTTCGGACTAATTTTATTTGATTCGTTTGTCTATATTCTCAACATTCGAGACTTACATCATGGAGTTCTTGAAGATGGCTTGAACTGCTCTTCTTGGTGCTAATGCTCATGGTTCTTGGATATGGAAGGTCGCAAATGATTCCCCTTCTCGCAGTCGGCTTTCAATTCCGTGCTCTAAGTTCTGCTCATAAAAGGAATGAATAAGGAAGTGAGTGTATGATGTGTCAACACGGAACAAGGAAAACTCACAAGATTTATTGTTTTATGCTAATCCAGTTCGAGTCTGCATATTGATTTTATAGAATGGGTAACGAAAAGGGTGCTCAAAAGATATTTGACATCGATTCGGGTTGGACCTAACAACCACTTAAAAACATGTGAGATAAAATCCACATGATCAACATGTAGAAGCAAGAGTTATGAAGCACTGACACTTGTCAAGAGCTTTCATGTCATGTCGGATATTTCAACACGTATCCAATACTCTTCGTCACTCTCCAATACCTGATCAACTCTCCCAATACTCTTCAACTTATGAGTATAGAATTTTGACCTGCAAGTTCATGACTCCGACACATGATTCCAACACGCATGAAGAAGTCAATTTTAAATTTTTTTGATAAATGAGAAGTCAAAATATAAATATGTAAAAATAAAATAATAAAATAAAGGGGGAAAGAAGAAAAACCCAATCTTCTCTTTTCTTCTTACGCTCACTACCGTGAAACACAATTCACCTCCCAAGTTTATTCTTTTCCTCTTTTCTTCTTACGCTCGTGAGTACAGAATGTGGATTGTTTATTTTTTTCCTCCCAATTTTATGGATTATTGGAATTGAGTTGAAATTATCAAATTAAAATAATGAATGATATTAACAAATGGTGGATTAATTTTTTTAGTGTAAATTCATTCAAGAATTTTTTTCATTATTAATTTATTCGTGAATTTGAATCAAATTAATTTAATTAGAATAATCATATCATTTGTATATATAAAATTATACACTTAGTGTACAATATGTTCAAACGTGTCATAATTTTCTATTTTTTGATAAATGACGTGTTGGCATATCGTGTCGTGTTGTGTTGTGTCATATTGTATCACATATCGCGTATCGATGACGGTACTACTTAAAGTAAGAGTGAGGACCACGTGAATCATGTGCAAGCGATAAAATAATGCATGTGCTTAGGTCCACATCTATCTCGTTTTGTTTGGAATTATTCCGCAGCCGATAGCATGATGGACCAAATATTGAGACTCCGTCTGGAATTTATAGTACCATTGGATGCTATAACTTTTGAAATCTTATTGAGGATTTAACTAAATTGAATTAACCGTGGTTGAAGTGGGATATTTTGCTATATAAGTAAACTTCGGTCGATGAAAATGTGATAGCAATATAAGATTTCGCCGGTGACCTCGTAGACCCAATTGCCCAGGCCATTGCACTCTCTCATTCCATTTCCTCTACTTTCCTTCCTCAATACAAAATGGATTCAGCAGTATCCGAGACCCAGATGACTCCTACCCAAGTCTCGGACGAGGAGGCAAACCTCTTCGCCATGCAGCTGGCGACCGCCTCCGTTCTCCCTGCAGTCCTCACGGCCGCCATCGAGCTTGACCTCCTCGAGATCATGGCCAGGGCTGGACCAGGCGCCTACCTTACCCCTGGAGAAGTTGCGTCCCAGCTCCCGACCCAAAACCCCGATGCCCCGGTCATGCTCGACCGGATCTTCCGGCTGCTAGCCAGCTATTCTGTGCTCACGTGCACCCTCCGCGACCTCCCTGAAGGCAAGGTTGAGCGGCTCTATGGTTTAGCTCCAGTGTGCAAGTTCTTGGTCAAGAACGAGAATGGGTCTCTCTTGCCCCACTTAGATTGAACGACTAGGACTCTGGCTCCGTTTGGCAACCACTTTGCCAAGTATCTTTTGAGTCCCTAAAGATCTTTAGGCTAAAGTGGGGGTGTTTGGCAAAAACATTTGAAGCCCCCTTTGGAGAAGGCCAGCCTTGTGAAGGCTGGGGAGGACCTGCCTTGGGCTTTCGGCTTTTTCGGCATGCCCGCTTGGGGTACTATTCATTTTGTTTTCCAAAATTATCCTTACGAACATTTTGTTTTCCCGTGTTTTGCCATTGTGAGGAGCACTGTTCATCTTCTCCGTTGAGGATGGCGCCGGCAGCAGCTGCTCGGGTCAGTGCTCATCTTCTCCGTTGAGATGGCCCCGTCGGCAGCTGCTCGGGTCGCGCGACCCAGGCGCAGCCCTCGCTGAGATCGCGTGACCCTAAGCGAGGGTTGCGTAGCCTCGACGACGGCCGATCGGGGTCGCGCGACACAGGCACGACCCTCGCCGAGGTCGCACGACTCAAGCGCAGCCCTTGCCGAGGTCCCCCGACCTCCGACGAGGGTTGCGTAGCCTCGCGACGGCCAACGGACGGTTCTCGAAGGTCCAGGTGACATCATCGTGCGACGCGCGCGACCTTGCTGCCCCAGATCCGGGGTCGCCGGAGGTTGAGACGGCGTCGCGCGACCTCGCCGCCCCAGATCCGGGGTCGCCGGAGGTCACGATGGCGTCGCGCGACCTCGCCGCCCCAGATCCGGGGTCGCCGGAGGTCGCGACGGCATCGCAAGACCTCGCCGGCCCAGATCCGGGGTCGCCGGAGGTCACGATGGCGTCGCACGACCTTGCCGCCCCAGATCCGGGGTCGCCGGAGGTCGCGACAGCGTCGCAAGACCTCGCCCGCCCAGATCCGGGGTCGCTGGAGGTTGCAATGGCGTCGCGTGACACCGGCGACCTCGCCGGCCCAGATCAGAGGTCGCCGGAGGTTGCCAAGGGTTGCCGCCGCCGCCGGATGCCGCTTGCCCTTGCCGGTTTTCATTTTTTTATTTTTTTTGATAATTTTTTTTTTTACAAAAGTCATTTGTCTCCCAAACACCATTTTGCTCAAAGGTACTTCACAAAGGGTTTTTAAATTACAATTTACCAAACACGGTTGCATTTTGAAAAACACATTCAACTCAAAGGTCTTTGCATTTTTCTAAAGAGTTTCCCCAAAAGTCTTTCCAAACGCACCCAGAGTCTTCTTAGAAAGCTGGTACGCTTTTCTTTAAGGCCCTTTTTTCCTTCTTTTTCTCTTTTTCTTTGGGATTTTTTTTTTCAGGATTCATCCATAACGCCAGTCATATTATGATCCATTTTACACAACAAATTGAAGTAATAGGTGACCGTAATTGAACGTCCGAATCACCCGAAATCTCCTCCCTGTTTCACCACTCAAGAACTTATTAATTCCACATTATTGTTCTCTGAGCATTCAATTGGGGAAAATTATCAAAAAAGTCCTAAACTTATTGCAATTGTGCAAATTCAGTCATAAACTTATTTTTTTGACTAATTGAGTCCTAAACATTTTACAATTCTTTCCAATCAATCCATCCGGCCAAAAATGGCCAACCGACGCTGACGTGGGCGGCCAAAGACCGGCGATATTTTTTAATGATATTTTATTAACTTTTTTTTATCTTTTTTCCTTTTTTTTTAATCTTTTTTTTCCCTCTCCCTCCTTCCTCCTCCTCTCCTCCTTCTTCCCTTGGCTCCGACGACCGGCCAGAGGGGAGGGCTGGCCGGTCGCCGGACTGAGGCAACCGACGAGGCGAGCCCTCGCCAGATTCGGTGAGGGGGGCCTCGCCGTCGCCAGGTCTGGCGAGGTGAGCCCCGCCTGATCTGGCGAAGGCTCGCCTCGCCAGTCGGTGCGCGCCCAACGACGGCAGGGCGAGCCCCCGCCAGATCTGGCAAGGGCTCGCCTTGCCAGTCGGCGCACGCCCAACGACAGCGAGGCGAGCCCCCGCCAGATCTGGCGAGGGGCCGGCTTCCACCGCTCGCGATGGTGGCTGCAGTGTCAATACCGATGAACCCTAATAAGGCGGTGGCGGCGACGGATTGAGGAGGAGGAGGCGGTGCGGGTTGCGTGAGGTCTTCGAGGCCGCCACTCTGGCAAGGGCTCGCCTCACGCCTCGACGGCGAGGCGAGCCCTCGCCAGATCCGGCAGGGGCTCGCCCCGCTGTCGCTAGGCGCGCGCCGATTGGCGAGGCGAGCCCTCGCCAGATCAGGTGGGGCTCCCCTCGCCAGACTCGGCGACGGCGAGGCCCCCCTCGCCGGATCTGGCGAGGGCTCGCCTCGCCAACTGCCTCAGTCCGGCGACCGGCCAGCCCTCTCCTCTAGCTGGTCGCCGAAGCTAAGGGAAGAAGGAGGAGAGGAGGAGGAAGGAGGGAGAGGGAAAAAAAAAGGAAAAAAATTAATAAAATATTTTTAAAAATAAAATATTATTAAAAAAATGTTGCCGGCACCGGCCGACTACCACGTTAGCTCGGCCGGCCATTTTTAGCCGGATGGACTGATCGAAAAGAATTATAAAAGGTTTAGAACTTAATTGGTCAAAAAAATAGTTTAGGACTGAATTGGCACAATTACAATAGGTTTAGGACTTTTTTGGTAATTTTCCCCATTGAATTGGGTCGTTTGCTTTTTAACTCGCAGGTACTACTTGAAAGATGCGATTCTCGAAGGCGGAATCCCATTCCACAAGGCACATGGGATGAACGCATTTGACTATCCAAGCACCGACCCGCGATTCAACAAGATCTTCAATCGGGAAATGTCTGATCATTCCACCATTATGATGAAGAAGATATTGGAAACGTACAATGGCTTCGAGGGTCTCAAGACAGTGGTCGATGTCGGAGGTGGCACTGGGGCCGTGCTCAACATGATTGTAGCCAAATACCCGTCGATTAAAGGCATCAACTTTGACTTGCCTCACGTGATTGAAGATGCTCCGTCCTATCGTGGTATATAATGTATATTGCTTGCTCGCATTTTGAGATTAGCGTCATATCCTAGATACTTGAGAGCAACCCAAGAACTAGGAATATTTTCACATATCACATTCAATTCATTGCCTCTTAATTAATATGAAACACCTTGCCGAAAAGAACACCGAAAAATCTAATGCCTGGACTAACGCAGGTGTCAAGCACGTTGGAGGCGACATGTTCGTCAACATTCCGAATGGAGATGCCGTTTTCATGAAGGTCAGAATGATGTCTCCGTTTTTGAAGTTGAAATTGTCAGGAAGTACTAGGACAAAGGCTGCTTGTCGTTTCTCTTGTTTCATTTTGGTCTCTTGGCAAGGCCAAAAAGTAGTTACTGATTAAAGTTAAGTACCGATTGCTTCATAAAAGGCATGTTACTTTCTTGCAGTCGATATGCCACGATTGGAGCGATGAACATTGCGCAAAGCTCCTCAAGAACAGCTACGATGCGCTTCCGGTAAATGGGAGGGTGATCATTGCAGAATACATACTCCCCGTGTACCCGGATCAGAGCCTATCAACAAAGGGAGCGATCCACATGGACTGCATCATGTTAACCCACCGCTCGGGCGGGAAAGAGAGGACGGAGAAGGAGTTTGAGGCTTTGGCCAAAGGGGCGGGGTTTCAGGACTTCCAAGTCACGTGTCGCGCTTTCAACACTTCCATCATGGAGTTCTTGAAGACCGCTTGAACTATGCTCTTCTGGGCGGTGATATTCATGGTTCCTCGGATTCTATAGGTCGCAAATGAGCCTTTTAACGCAATTGGCGTTCGATTCAGTGTTTTAAGTTGTGCTCATAAAAGGAAAGAATAAGGAAGTGACTATATTATGCTTGGGGATGAGACAAAGGAAAAGTTACAGGATCTATTATTTTATGTTAATAAACTTCAAGTCCGCATGCTGATTTTACAAAATGCGTAACGAAACAGATTGCTCCTAAGAAATTCAACGCTGATTTGGGTCGGACCCAATAATCTAAAAAAAACATAAGATATAATTCACCCAATCAGCTTGTAGAAGTAGGGGGAGGAAAAATAACCCCACGTGAATGGTGTGCAATTGCAAAAAATAATGCTTGTCTGAACAAGTTATATATATATATGAATTCTCTGAATAAGCAATTGAAGGCTTATAAAATGTGGGGGGCGTACCATGCATGAGAAAATTACAAAACTTGCTACAATTGGCACGAAATGAAAGCATGTGCCGACGTCCACTTCTATCTCGTTTCATTTGGAATTATTTCAGAGCTATAGCTCGACGGATTTGCATTTGGTTGGATGCTATAACTTTGAAATCTAAATGGCGTTGAACGGTCAAAAGGTTGTAAGTTTCAGAAAAACTTAGAGAGGAGAGTAGAAAATATAGAGAAAAACTGGACACCCAACAATCTAGATTAACAACATTTTGCCCCGTCTGATAAGTATTCAAGGCCTAAATTCACATAACTGGAGTAATTTTCGAAGTTAGGCCACATATTTAAAGTTATAAGAATTTTGAAATGTGAAATCCGGTTTAGTGATTAAGCTATTAAATGTTGTGGAAATGACAATTCAGGATGTTGTAAAACTAAAGGGATTAATAGAAATCAATTCCAAAATATGGTCTGATCGAAATGAAGTTTTGGACTCTTCATACAAGTCTTGTTAACCTATAAGAGTCATTTTGTCAACAAATAAGCTTAGCTTAGAGGATTCATAGTTATAATTGGTTTTAGTCGATTTTTTTTTTTTTTGGTAAGTAGTTTTTTTAGTTGATTTTGATATTTTTTTTAACTAAATTGATAGGTTTCAAGTTCACATGTTCGAGATTTGGATTAGGCTATATTAGGTAAATGACACTTATTTCTTCTATAAATTTGTAAACTTATATCTTGGAAGTAATAGAGATTTGATATATTATGAGTTATTAAAAGCATGTTTGTTGAATTAAAGTTTAGATCAAGCATTTACTAAGTTTTGATATTTGTGAATGGTTTGAGAAATATATTAAAAAAAGTTATATATAACGACTTGTAAACTTGGTTTTCTTTTTTTCAATGTAAACCCGGTTTAAGAATTAGACTTTTAAAATGGTTTGTGAAATGTATTATGATTTAGGAAACGGATTCTGAATTTGGTTTGTGGAATATTGGATGATGATGATTTGATGTTCAATATTGTTGTGAACCTAATTAAAGGTTTTTTGGTATGCATATTGGTTTCTAAATATTCTTTTAGGCCAAGCCACTACCTAATGATAAGCAAAAATCTTGCCAAGGGAATCTTGATTGTCTTGTCACTAGGCATTATGTTGTGATAATAGTTGGATATTAAGTAATAAATTGATTGATGGCGTGGATTACTTGGAAGTTCTTGACTATCTTTGCTATTTAAAACATAAAATAGCAGACATTATTGTATTCTAGTTCATGTTCTTAAGTAGGCTTGAAAAAGGACCAATTTATATTGCTTTCAACTTGCTTTTATCAACACTATACGGAAAAAGATATGCACTATATGCAATACATATCCCAATCCTCGAAATAAACAACTACATAGATTTCTTTTTCCACAGGAAACTGTTCTCCCATAAGACTATTTCACGCATACTTCCAACACTCAAAGACACAAGAAACTTTGTTCCAACGTCCGATTACCCAATAACACCGTCAAACAATGATAGACTCTCGGCATCGAGAGGATGCATATAAGAGCACGGGTCATCGAACAGAAAACCTCTATGAGCAAATGTCATTCCTATCTGAAGGCTTTATTAAATTTGGGCTTAAGGCCCTATCCGCCCAAGCTGGGCCCAGAATGTCCAGCCCATGGGAAAAAGAGCCCGTGGAAAGAATAGGGTATAAAAGGGAGTGAGAGAGAGAGAGAAGATGTCTGTTGGAAAATAAGGTACGTATTCTTCTCTCTCAACGCTCTCCCTCCCTTACGTTGTTCCTCAAAGCAAACAGTGAAGCGCTTGAAGGATTTTTGCCTCCCCGGATCGAACAGGACCGGATTCTCTCCCTCCATTGGCGTCGGTGTTTAATCTGTGGCTAACAAGGTACGCTCGAATCTGTGGTGTGCTTTACGATCGGTGATACGTGTCGTTTTCTTGGGCTTCGCTTCCGCATTGATTTAGGGGTTCGATTTAGTGTCGAATCCGGTGTTTGGGGGATCCGTTATTCCCAACATTGGTATCAGAGCCCTAGTTCACGTTTTCCCGATCAATTTGATGTGTTTTTGATTGATTTTTTCGCGAAATCCTTTCGGCCGTACGGATCGGGGCGAGCAATCCCGACACCCGAGACTTCTTCGGCCATTTTTATGAGTTTTCGAATGTCAAAATCAAATTCTTAAAGCACTGGGAGAAAGAGGACGTCGAGACGAGTCTGGAGATGCCTCGAGCGCCGCCGGTCCCCGCCGCACGCCCCACACGCGCCGCCGGAAGGCGCTGCGCGTGGGCACGACGCGCCCGGAAGCGCTCGATCGCCAGGCGCGTGCGGCGCACGCGCCGGTCGGCGAATCGGCACGTGCTCGCCGCCGGCCGGCAAAGCGGCACGCGCCGGTCCGCGGACCGACGCGTGCTGACGTCAGCATGACGTCACCCAACGGTCAGTAACCGTTGGGGTGACGTCATCGATGACGTCAGCGATGACGTCGGTTGGCCGGGCGGCGACCCGACCCGCGAACCGACCCGACCCGACCCGCTGGCGATGGCACGCGCGTGGCACGTGCCGCTGACGTTTGCGTGACGTCATCCCGCGCACGCGCGCGGCACGTGCGAGCGGTCCGCCCGAGCGGTCCGACCGGTCCGACGACCGACGAGCATTGACCGGCAACGACCGTTGACCGTTGACTTGACCGTTGACTGTTGACCGACCGTTGACCGTTGACCGTCCGTTGACCGTTGACTTTGACCGTTGACCGTTGACCCCAAAAAAAAAAAAAAAAGGGAAAAGAATGTGTTTCTTTTTCAATTAAGTCTATGTGGATTATATGTAATCCCTTATTTGTTCTGCATTTGTTGCAGGAACAATGCCTCCCCTGAGGTTGCGCACATCTATTCGCGCAGTGACCGATGAACAAAAGGAAAGGCTGTCTAAGTTGATAGCTAAGTTCGACCGATCATCGATGGGAGAGTGGTGACTTAATTGATCACGTCCTTGAAGTCAACGGGAAAATTCAACAGGTCATATGGAATGGTCGTCCTATGTCACTGATCGAGAGATGGTGCGATTTTTCATAAGCACTCTTCCACCTAAATGGCAAGATGTGTTGAATCGCATATGGGATGTCAACGGAGCTGCTTCCTATAAGAAAATTGTGATAGATTTTGTAAATGAATATTACTGTATTGTTACAAGGGAAAATATCAAGAAATTGAACAAAAGAGGATCTTTCCAGTTAGGTGTCTTGACTATGTGTTAGTTGTATTGGTGATGTATGTTAAGTGTGCTTTGTGGACATATAATGTATTGTTTACTACCCGATTGTTATTGATGTAACAACTGATATGTTAGTTGTATTGATTGAAAGCATTATTGTTTTATTGGAATTCAATTATCTGTTGCTTTATTATTCCAGTTCTTGTGGGTAATTAGCTATGGGTAGTTATAGAAGTTTTTGTAGCTTCATAGAATTGTTTTTGCATATGACAATCATATTAATGATAGTTTTAAGTTAGGATTTTTGGAGGATGATTGGAAACGTAGTGACCTTTTGATTCGAAGCCTTACTTGAAATTATTTATTAATATGATGGGTCTATGCAAATAGGGATGCATAAATGATAGGCATTAATAATTCGTGCATATTTGTCTCGATTTGTTGAGATCAATGGCTTGACCACAAAGAGCATAGTTGCTGAGCTGAACAAAGGTGAAAAGCTCAATGGAGACAACTATGAAGTTTGGCAAATGAAAATCCGAGTATGTCTTTGGAAGAGCAAGAAGCACTTGAGGCTCTTGTCATGACCATGGTTGAACTGAAGATGGAACCACCAGAAAGCACAAAAAGGGCAAAGAAGCTTTTTCTGTGTGGAAAAGAATGAACTCTCTAGCTCGTATCACGTTGCTGAGCAGCATGGAAAATGACGTCATGCGAGAGTTTCGGCATTTTGACAATGCCAAGGAAATGTGGGAGGCATTGGAAGCTAGATTTGGTCACACTTCGGTGACTAGACTGAGGCAGCTCACTATCAGGTTTGACTCCTATAAGAAGCCTCATGGTCAGACCATGAAGCAACATCTTAGAAAGATGTCAAACATGATAACTGAGCTGAGAGACGCTGGCCATGTCCTCACAGCTAGGTTGCACCGACACGGCGCGACACGACACGACACGACACGTCGACACGTCATTTCTCAAAAATAGAAAATTTCGACACGCTGGGACACGTTATATATTAAATAAATATTTTTATTTTTAATTAATTTAAATCTAAAAAAAACTTATTATAAATTTACATTAATCATTCAACATTTTCAATAAAATTCTAAGTTTTATTATTTCATTACTCCAAATTTTCTTTTATTTCTTTAAAATCAAACTTCCTTTCCCCAAAAAATATCCCGCGGGCCAAACTCCCTCCCTTTTTTCCCTCGATCGTACCCCCACCCCAAAAATTTTTCACTTTTTTCCCTCCCCACCACCTCGACGCCGTCTCTTCCCCTCCCTCCCGTCATTTCCTCCTTCCTCCAACACGCAAGCCACTTTTTAAATCTTTTATTTTCCTCTCGTTCTCAAAACCCTAGCGCCGGTGCAGCACGGCACCTTCTTCTCCTCCTCCTCGTCCCTCGCCGCACGACGCCCATCTCCGAAAGCATGAAAGACTCGCAAGAAAAGCACCAGCATCCGGCTGAAGGAGCGGAAAAGGAGTAACCCAGAAAAAAATTTCAGTGGAAGGGATCGGAAAAAAAGGCGGAACACGCGGTCCCCGTGCGCGAAGACGCGCACACCGCCGCGAACTCCTCCTCCTCTCCCTTGCCGTCGCCGCCGCCCCACTCGACGACGCCGCCCTCCCCACGAGTGCCTCGCCGTGAAGTTTCTCCACACGGCCCTCGCCTCACTCTTTTCTCTTTCTTTGGCCGTCTCTCGCCGTCGCGGGCTCGCTTTCGCTCGCGGCCTCCACCCTCTCGGACACGCGTGTCAAAGCGTGTCGACAAGCGTTGACCGCGTGTCGGATTTATCGACACGCGGTCAACGCGTGTCCGAACGTGTCCGAGCGTGTCCGAGCGTGTCGGACACGTCGACACGTGTCGGACACGACTCGGAAGCTCCGGCAACGTGTCGGTGCAACCTAGCCTCACAGATGAGCAGCAAGTGCAAGCGGTGATTCGTTCCTTGCCTCAGAGTTGGGAGCATATGAAGGTGCACTTGACTCACAATGAAAATATCAAAACCTTTGAGGATGCAATGCGTCATCTTGAGCTGGAAGAGGACCCGCGTTGTTGGCGCTAAGCCGGATGCTGAACTTTATCATGCTAGTTCTAGCTCAAATGGAGCTTCGAGCTCCAAGCGCAAGCGCCCTAGCCGGTTTGATAAGGGGAAAGGCAAGAAAGAAGCTGGTCCTTCGGGAAGAAACCCAAGTTTAACCAACATAATAGAGGAAAGCGTCCTCACATGAAGAAGTTAGCAAGGGTGAAATGCTACAACTGTGACAAGAAGGGTCACTATGCTCGCGACTGTCGTGAGCCAAAAAAGGTATGCACCCCTTGTACTTTTCAGAACTTTGCTTATGTGTCGAGTTCTGTGTTTCTAACTGAGTCTAATCCTTTGTGGACTGTGGATTCAGGAGCGACGGACCATGTAGCGAAGGATAGAGGATCCTTCGTGGAATTCCAACGAGTACCAACTGGAACTAAGTGGATCTATGTGGGAAATAACTCCAGAGCTGAAGTGAAAGGAATTGGCACATGCCAACTGAATATGCGTGGTGGACGCACTTTATTCCTTCATGATGTGCTGTATGCTCCGGAGATTCGTCGGAATTTAGTGTCTGTATTAATGTTGGTTAGATTAGGTTTTAATGTGAACTTCTGTAGTAGAGGTGTGAATTTGTTTTTGGAGACAAATTACTATGGTTGTGGCTATTTTCTAGATGGTTTTATTGTATTGGATATTGAGTATATTAATGCAAATGTTTGTTATTCCCTTATCACATCTTCTAATATCTATGATAATGATGTGAATGTGTGGCATGCTAGGCTTGGTCACATTGGCCAACAATATATGAATAGACTAGCTAAAGAGGGCTTGTTGGGTAATATTGAAAAAGTCGATTTACCCATATGTAAGCATTGCCTAGAAGGGAAAACAACACGGAAACCATTTGGGAAAGGGAAAAGAGCTGAATTTCCTCTGCATTTAATCCATTCTGATGTCTGTGGTCCAATGAATGTGAGAGGAAGGCATGGGGCTGTTTATTTCATCACCTTTATTGATGATTATACTCGATTCGGATATGTCTATTTGATTTCTCATAAGTCCGAAGCAATAAGTTGTTTCAAAAGGTTTATGAACCTGGTAGAAAATCAATTAGACAAGAAAATAAAAACATTAAGATCCGATCGAGGTCGAGAATATTTATCGATGAGTTCAGAAAATTATGTGATGAAAAAGGAATAGAAAGACAGTTGTCTATTTCGTATACTCCTCAACAAAATGGTGTTGCGAGAGAGAAAAACAGAACCCTCGGAAATGGTTAGGTCTATGATGGCGCATGCTAACTTACCTATCACCTTTTGGAGTGATGCATTGTTAATCGCGCCTATATACTTAACAGGTGCCTTCCAAATCGGTTACTTCCACTCCATATGAGTTATGGACGGAGTAGAAAACCGGACTTAAGTTTTCTTAAGCCATGGGGTTGTGCTGCCTACACACATGAGTCCTCTCACAAATTTGGAAAATTAGGTCCCAGAGGAAAGAAGAGTATTTTCATAAGATACTCGGAACACTCAAAAGGGTATGTGTTCATTGGTGAGCGGGGAAAGTGGGAGTGTAACTCGAATATGAATCACGAGATGTCACATTCTTAGAGGATGAGTTTCCTACGAAGGGCGAAATAGGGGAAGATCACTCCCTATTTGAGACTTTGGATCAAGATAATGATATTGGTGGAGTTCATCCAAGTGGGAGCGTAATAGGGAATGATGTGCAAAGTGTACAATCTCCCGTAAGGCGAACAAGTCGCCAAAGTATTCCCCGTCGACGTTTTGACATTGAAGGGGAAACTTTTATGGTTGCTCCACAAGATGAGGATGAGCCAAGAAATATCAATGAGGCTGAAGTGCCCTAGTAAAGAAAAATGGATTCGTGCAATGGAAGAGGAAATGGAGTCAATGGAATCAAACCAAGTCCGGAACTGGTTGATCTTCCAAAATGACGCGAGCTATTGGGAACAAATGGGTTCTCAAAATAAAGCGAAAGGCTGATGGCTCGATTGAAAGGCATAAGGCTCGCCTTGTGGCGAAAATGGTATAATCAACGGGGAAGAAATTGATTATGAAGATACGTTTTCTCCCGTAGTGAGATTTACCTCGATTCGCATTATTCGGCAATAGTAGCTAGTCGGATCTTGAGTTACATCAAATGGATGTAAAGACTGCTTTCCTCAATGGAGAATTAGAGGAAGAAATATATATGGAACAACCTGATGGTTTCATAGTAAAAGGCCAAGAAGAAAAGGTATGTCGACTTTTGAGGTCGATATATGGTCTTAAGCGATCATCAAGACAATGGTATATACGTTTTCATAATGCCATAGTGGCATATGATTTTACAATGATTGATGAGGATCATTGTGTATATATCGAAGATCCAAGGATCAATTTGTGATCATATCATTATATGTTGATGATATGCGATTGCCGGAAGCAATATGGAGTTGGTTAATCTTGTCAAGAGATGGTTGTCTTCTAACTTTGAGATGAAGGATATGGGTGAGGCTGCATACATTCTTGGAGTTAAGATTTCGAGGATCGTTCGAAGAGATCGTTGTCTCTTTCGCAAGAAACCTATATAAATAAGGTTCTTGAACGATTTCGTATGCAAGACTGTAAACCCATAGACACTCCTATTGCGAAAGGTGAAGGATTGAGCCATAGACTGTGTCCAGGGACTCCACAAGAGAAGGAACAAATGAAACATGTTCCTTATGCTAGTGCTGTTGGGAGTTTGATGTATGCTATGATGTGTACAAGACCCGACATATGCTTTGCAGTTGGAATGGTGAGTAGATACCAATCCAATCCAGGTCCAAAGACACCTTTGGAAAGCCGTGAAGAGAATACCGAGGTATCCGAAGGAACTGCTGATTTCAAGTTGAATTATCAAGGAAAGGATCTGCGACTTGAAGGCTATTCGGATGCTGATTGGGGAGGAGATTTAGATGAAAGAAAATCTACCTCGGGTTTTGCTTTCTTGCGAACAATGGCGCCATATCATGGAGCGGTAAGAAGCAAACGTGCATAGCCTTATCCACGATGGAAGCCGAGTTCGTGGCGTTATCGAAGCGGTACAAGAAGGAGTTTGGCTTAAGAGATTTTTGGATCATTTAGGTGTTATTGAGAAAGCTGCAAATCCATTGTTGGTTAATTGTGATAGCCAAGCGGCTATAGCATACACCAAAGATCCAAAGTATCATGGCAAGACCAAACATATAGATACCAAGTATAACTTTGTAAAAGATATGGTTGCACGAAAGGATGTGAACTTGCGGTACATATCTACGCATAGAATGGTAGCGAGATCCTATGACAAAGCCAATACCTAGAGATGTGTTTTGTGGTCATGTAAAATCTCTAGGATTGCGTAGAGTCGATGTCTTGAATTGTAATTTCCCTAAGTTGTTCACATTTATGAAATTTTATTTTTCATTGATTAATGCCTATGAACCTTAGTATAATCTTTATGCATCTTAATGCTCAGTGCATTATTTTAAGTTGAGAAGTATGTCGGACAGATATTAGATTAGCCCACTCACACGGGTAATCGCCTCTGTTTACTGTGTGATAAATAGAGATGAGACTGTTTTTAAGCTTATTATCTAGGTGATAATCGAGAGCTCAAGCTTAAAACACGTATGTCGCCTTAATCGAGTGTTAAGATGAGGACATAATTCTTACGATATCCGAAAGTAAAATACCCCATATATTTTACTCTATCTCGTCTAAGATGCCGGATGTGAGTTCGATGAATTTTGTGAATGAGTAGATACGTGAACTCAAGTTAGACATTGGGTATGTCGAACTATCATCGTACGGTATTGAAAGGTGTAGACATACGCTCCATGGGAAAGGAGTTAATACCGTAATACGTATTTCATACTACGTATGCATGAGACGACCAATAAGAGTGGCAAAAAGTTTGATCTCAACTTTTATGACGTGTAAGACTCTTGAGGAAAAGAGTTCCTCAATTTTGAAGCCCCCTTAGGACTCTTACTTATTCTCAAGATTTCTATTTAGTGTTTGCTATCTTAGTGTGTTGCCAATGGTCATGAGTTGATTCGATCTAATGGGGCATTTCTAGAAAAGCAAGCTGGACTGAAATTGAGAGTTTGAAGGAAAGAGGAAGATCGATTTTGGAGAATCACATTGTGGTTTTGTATTCCTTTGGTCGACCAATTATAACTGTCTTTGTGATAATTATAATTGTGAATACAATATATATATCATGTTTAAAAGAGATCAAGGGAGATGTAAATGTGATCGATCGATCTAGGTACCGCATACTAAATCTACTCGGAGTGTGACGCCCATTATGAGCTGCTATATATTCCTAACAGATGTATAGCAACGAGCTCTCAAAGTATGCTGGTCGCACGGATTATTCACCGGTATGAATGTTGAAGAGAGGTAAAGAGAATCTTGTTCGGCCCACCTTGTGCGAGTGGGAGATGAAGGCTTTATTAAATTTGGGCTTAAGGCCCTATCCGCCCAAGCTGGGCCCAGAATGTCCAGCCCATGGGAAAAAGAGCCCGTGGAAAGAATAGGGTATAAAAGGGAGTGAGAGAGAGAGAGAAGATGTCTGTTGGAAAATAAGGTACGTATTCTTCTCTCTCAACGCTCTCCCTCCCTTACGTTGTTCCTCAAAGCAAACAGTGAAGCGCTTGAAGGATTTTTGCCTCCCTGGATCAAACAGGACCGGATTCTCTCCCTCCATTGGCGTCGGTGTTTAGGCCCTGTTTGGTTCGGCATTTAGAAGGGGCTTTCGGCCTCTAAAGGGGTTTGGGCAAAAGTGAGTGGTGTTTGGTTCAATATTTTGGGGACTTTGGGGAGATGCAATTGCATCTCCAAGGGACTTGAAGGGACTTTAGGGGAATGGAGGGGGAGAGGTCCATTGGGAAGTTGCTTTCGGAATGCAACTTCTACTGTTCATCTTCACCGGAGAGAAGCCGATCGGAGGCCGACGACCGCCGGCCAAGGGGTCGTGAGCGCCGGCGACCGTCGGCCAAGGGTCCCCCGACCCCGGCGACCGTCGCCGGACCTCAGGCGACGCCTGGGTCGCGCAAACCAGGCGGCTGTCGCCTAAATCGCGCGACCCAGGCGGCCACCTGAGGTCGCGCAACCCCAGCGACGGTCGCCGGGTCGGGCGACCGGGGGCGACGGCCGCTCGGGTCGGGCGACCCAGGCGACGGCCGCCTGGGGTCGAGCGACCCAGGCTACGGCCGCTCGGGTTCGCGCGATCCGGGCGGCCGTCGCCGGGTCGCTCGACCCGGCGACGGCCGGACCAGGTCGAGCGACCCAGCGACGGCCGATCGGGGTCGTGTGACCCGGCGGCCGTCGCCCGGGTCGCGCGACCCAGCGACGGCCGTCGGTCGTGCGACCCCGGGCGACGGTCGCGAGGTCGCGACCTAGGCGACGGTCGCCTGAGGTCGCGCGACCTAGGCGGCCAGATCCGGCCATCCGGCGCCGGATCCGGCTGTCCGGCCGCCGGATCCGGCGGTCCGGTGGCCGGATTTCAAAAAAAGAAAAGACAAATGTTTTTTTTGTTTTTTTAATTTAATAAAAGTCCTTTGCAAATGTAAATTTTACCAAACGGTATTTTGGCCAAAGTTGCATCTCAATGCAAATTTTACCAAACGATATTTGCATTTCGGAAAACCCCATTCACCCAAAGGTATTTGCATTTTGGCAAATGCATTCCCCCAAAGCCGAACCAAACGAGCCCTTAATCTGTGGCTAACAAGGTACGCTCGAATCTGTGGTGTGCTTTACGATCGGTGATACGTGTCGTTTTCTTGGGCTTCGCTTCCGCATTGATTTAGAGGTTCGATTTAGTGTCGAATCCGGTGTTTGGGGGATCCGTTATTCCCAACACTATCAAGTCCCAAAACCAGGTAAATTGCAGTTCTACAGCATGCTGACATGCTCATGCTACGTCGCCGGCTTCATGGAGTCGAGCAAGTAACAACACGTACATACCCGGGAATTCCAAGAAACTCACTAAAATCATGACTTCTCTTCTTGCAACAGCTCCATTCTTTCATCCCATCGTGAAATATAGGCTGCAGAGATTAGCATTCCGATATAAGTTAAGGCGACGAACGGAGGTACAAAATAGGCGGAAAAGCAGTGAAGACCAAAACTTACTCCTTGATGATGATAGAGGAATGACGCCATCGCGAGTCACCAGCAGCGACTTTTTAAGTTGTTTTTGTTGTGTGTGTTTTGTTTTGTTTGTTTTTTTTTTTTTTTTTTGGGGGGGGGGGTGTGTGGGTGGGGGTAGGGGCATTTTTGTCCATTCATCATTAAGGGCTTCCCGTTAGCTATTTGGTGGCATGAAAATTGCTTTGACCCTTTGTTTTAGGGAGAATAACACAACATTTTGACCAAAAATATAATTTGATCTATGAATTTTCTAATTTATTCATATAAAATTTAAAACAATATATAACGGAATCCCTAAATTTTTAAACTATTCAATTTGGTCTATAAATTTTTTTATATATTCAATATTGTACTTAGACTATATGAAAAATATTTAATATTATCCTTAAAATTGAATTAATAGAAACATAAAATTAAATATTTTCTTAGAGACTAAATTGAACATTTATGAAAAATTCAAAAATCATATTGGACAAATGAAAAATTCATGAATCACTTTATAAATTTAGCCGAAGTTTAAGGATCATTGGTATAATTATCCATTTATTTTATCCTCCATTTTTACATAAGAAGTTTATGCAAATTAACCCCTCTTCTTCAACTGTCTACAACCTACAATTCTGGATTTCGAGCTTGTGCTTGATTCTCACTAATAATGAAATGATTTGCTTTGCAATGGAACACGTTTTTCCAAAAAATTTTATGCTGATGTTCGTTAACGTACTCACAATTCCCAATTCTCAATTTGGTAGGCTCTGCGAATTTCCTATGACCGATCCCAAGAAAGAATGTTTCTCTTGGTATTCGGCAATCGTATTTCGCTTCTTCGTCTTTCAGATATATCAACTATAATCAACCGCCATGAATACTCCATGAATACTGTCGTAACAAGTAGCAGATATCAAATTTCAATCTATTCTCCCACGCAAGCACAACCCTTTACTACGTGGAAGTCAATCAGACCGATTTAAGCAGATGATTAAGGTAAAAACCTAGTCCACAGACATGACAGAGTGGCATCAATATGTACACTACAGACAACAAAATCCCTATGTATGTACAAAGAAGCTGTGAGCTGGTTCCAATTCGGTTGTGCAATTCAGGGCATCAACTGGACCATCGTGAATGAATGTATATCTGAAAATAAGTGGCATTGAAGCCCAGTATTCACAGTTGATTGAGATCACCGTGCTGTTCTCCCACGGAAAAAAATACTTGGTTAACCTTAGAATTATTACAGAAACCTGTTATGCACCTCTGGACACCTTCTCCTGTGAGGATAAACAATTTATTTGAGTGTTGCAGTAACCAAACGATTAAACAAGATGACAAGAAAATCAGACAAATATTCCAACTGTCACGCTTTAGAATAACTTGCTCCTGACATATTCAAGAGAGAGAGAGAGAGAGAGAGAGAGAGAGAGAGGGGGTGGCGGGAGAGACCTCGGTCTGTGTGCTGCTCTCTGCAGGGAACCAATGCATGAGTACACCCAAGTTTATCACTGCAGGTATCAACTTGAACAGCAAAGGAGTCGTTACCTGCAAGATCGTGCTTGATTCAGAAACATGGCATGCAGAAACAACAAGATCAGGCATTTTCATGACTCGGTTGGCTCAAAAAACGGTTAAAATCTATGGGCTAAATTACAGACTGTGGCCAATTAATAATTGCCCAAGAAATTCTTACAATGCTTACCAATCAGGTGAAAAGCTGCTAATTGATTGACAGCTCCTTTTCTATAATACGAATTTTTTTCCTACGCAATAAGTAACTTCTCCATACTGAAAAGTACCCAATAATATAGCTGCGCTTAATTAACTTCTCTAACTTTGCAATAAAAAAAATGTGACGTTTGCAGCCTTTTAGTGACTAATAACTTCTCCACATTGTCAATAGTAACCTACCATATGACAGTAATTGCTCATGAAGCAATAGTAAATATTAGTAACTTCCTCATGTTAATAGGTACTTTCTTAAGCAATATAACTTTCAACCTATTGATAGATTGTAACTTTCACAAGTGAAGGATTTTCATACGTTACACATACAATTGACCAATTCCTAATATCTTAGAAGCTCACTGAATGATTGCTTCCATAAGTAACCGGTTTGTGGATTTCATTCATCCAATGGTTCAATGAACTCATTAAACGGTGGAAATTCACCACACGCTTTTACACCATGACATTTAGAAAAGATCCCACAAATCATTTGGCTAAAAGGAGACTCACCAGACTCAAGGCTGTCGTTCCAAGAAGAAGAAGATACATTTTCCCCTGCATACCAGGAAATGTTTATTTTAAAACACTATCACAGTGATGAAGGTTCTGCAAAAGATGCTTAAATAGGTGACACTCGGGACATGTCGTAAAACACAGATGTTCAGGATGCTGATTCTTGTTGAAAAGCCAATTAAAGAACTGTGAGGCCAACATTCCATTATTTCACTTCAGAAGCAAATGAGAGCTACTGATGAAATCTTTTCCATCTCAGATTAATACGCATCTTTGCTTCCTACTCATTTTGAAAAACCTACTAATAGAAAACCAGCAATAGAAACGAAAAAGTTAAAACATAGAGAGCAGCACAATGCATCATAAAGAAAGGAATCACCTCAACAAGATTAAGATTGGATGCACGGCTGAGGAGAACAAAGGCAAATTCTCCAATTTGAGCAAGCAACACTCCAACCTACAAATCCTTACAAATGGTAAGTGACCCTCATATGATGTTGGTAAGAAATTGATGCTAGGCTAGGCTGAATGCCTTACAAGAAATGACGTCCTGACACTATATCCAAAGGCCTTCGTAACCATTGCAGCTACTGCTGTCTTTATGACAATAACCAACAAAACGGATGCCAGAAGTATATCCACATGATTCCAGAGAAAATGTACATTTATAAGCATTCCGATGCTAGATAGAAAGAGAGCAGCAAATAAGTTCCGAATAGGTTCCACCTGTAACATAATAAAGTTCAATGTTAAAATAAATTGCCTTGTAAATGGGTCAGCTTATAACACAATGAGGTAGCAAGCTTGGATTTTCCTAACCCAATCTGACCCAAAATACTAAGATTCTACTCATATGATGCAGTGACATACTGTAATTTCTGACCAACAGAAACATGTCTCGCCCAGAGAGTGATGAAGATGTACTATCCGTAGCCCCCTTCTTCACACACACACACACACACACAGACCTAGTCAAATGTACACAAAAAGAAGCAAAAATAGAAGAAATGTGCACTTGCAGAAAAGCTGAAAAAACCAGGCCCGGGAAGACAATTACCTGATCAAGAGTATGCTGTGCAAAGTCAGTGGTAGATATCATAACTCCAGCAACAAAGGAACCTAGCTCGAGACTGAGACCCAATTTATCACTGCACTGAGAAAATGGCAGCAAATCCATGGATAAGAAGCGATGATACCTTTTCTTTTACTTAATCTTCATAAATCAAAGAACTGAACTACTGGGGATGTACTATTTAAAGGAAATCAAAACTCACGCCCTCATTACTCAACATTGTTACACTTACCCATGCAGATAATAAGCAGAAAGCAACAGCAGCAAGCTGGTATAGTTCGTTTGTCTGCATAACAAAATAAAATAATATATGAGCCAAAAAATAGCGATACAGCTGCATAACAGCAGAATACTGTTTCAGATGTAAAATACGACAAAAAAGAGACTTGTGAATTTCATAAAACCTCACCTGAGATGATAACTGCATCATTAGCTTGAGAAAGCGGGGTACAAATGACCAGGATAAAACAGATGCACAAGTGAGATATATGGACAATACAAGAAGCCTGCATTCAAATATAAGACAGATGTAAGAACAGACAACTTGGGCAAATGATGTTAGCTGCCAGAGTATAGCATACATTACACATGTTAATAATGATTCTCAAAAAGGGCACAAAATGCCAGGAAAAATGGTGTGAGTTTCAGTTTTCATCAAATCCTCAGCAACATACACTTTCATTGTCAAATTATTATGTATTGGACATAAATTGAACCAGGTAAAGTACTTAGAAGTAGGAAATGAAACCAAACTTACAATTTCCCCATAGACATCATTCCTTGAAGTAGGCCACTATTACCACCTAAAACTGGCAGCAAAGCAAAAAGCAACCCAACAGCACAATCCTAAAGCAAAATAAGGGAGAAATTGCAGAATTTAGAACCACGATCTTTATGGGTAAATTTGAGTCTTGACTCTTTTGTCAGATTAGATTATAATTAAGTACCTGGAAGATTAGAGTTCCTATGGTCACCTGACCATGAAGAGCATTACTGCTATTTCGTTCCATAAGAAATTTAACCACCTGCAATAAAGGACAGTTAGAGGCATAATAGCAGATTTAGATGGACGTGGACACTAGCATCAAGACAATGTCTGGATGAGTACCACTGCCGTTGATGACATTGATAAGAAAGCACCCACAAATACGCCCTCTGACAACTTAGCTCCACATACCTGAAAATTGACAGATAAGATTAGAATCTATTTCACCAGAATGCAATGACAAAAAATTATTAAAAAGACCATGCTGCTACTGTACCAAGGCACTTATGCCACACAACAACATGAATATCACAATTTGAAGTAGCCCTCCTAGGACAGCAACAGGCCCTACAGCTTTTAACTGCATGGCAATAAGGTAGAATAACCTTACAATAAGGACAATAGAACTTTTACAATCCATATGCAAAATACTGTTGTCAGAAGCTGCTGATCCACGTGTGCATCATACCTTTGTCAAGGAGAACTCTAGGCCCAAAGCAAAAAGGAGGAAAACAACACCAAATTGTGCCACAGTCTCAACCTATCAAAAGAAAAGTGATCTGTAAAAGATATTTCAGGTCACCAGCAGGGCGAAGGCTCTTAAAAAATTTAGAAGTACCAAAGCAATTGTTTTTATTCCTATGGAAAGGAAGGATGACACTATGCATGTAAAGGATGGAAATTGACCATAATAACAAACACCAAGACAAGTGTAAAATTATTGACGCCAAAAAATTGACTTCACATTCTTTATAGTCATAGGAAATGTGGTTTCACCATCATAAGTAATAATATCAGCAATGGACACATGGTTAAGCTCGCTTTCGAGTAGTATGACCATAAGTGCTCTGCTGCAAAAATTCAATGTGTTCTGTAGTTAGCCACTCATAGCAATACTAGTTTTACGTATGCCTATATAAAGTAGTGAACAAGCAAAAGAAAGAGGGAAATCTTTTCATTAAATAGATCTTATTCCAATTAACTCATAAAAAATTTCCACTCTGATGAGATGCTAAATAGAATAGAGTAAGGAACTATTCGAAAACAATTTGCATTGCATAACATTTGACCGACACAAAAACATGTGTCGTAATTATGGCATGAGTATCTCCAATGGGAAAACAACAAAGAATGTGGGAGCCGGAATTAAGATAACTCATAATACCAGAGACCAAGACAGAAAGATATGAGAGAACCATTAAGTGTATTTTGAGAATCTTAGTATAATAATGAAGACACCGCAATCAGCAAGAAGAGACTTATGACTCAGATAATGAAAAGAACTGATAATTATTCAGGAAGTGATAATGATTGAGGAAGAAGATTTTCAGCTACTTATGATAACATACCTGAACCAACTCATGAATGAATTTGAGACCACCAGGTCCTATGATTGAACCAGCAAGAAGATAACCAACAATTACCTAAATCATGCAACCCTAAATTATGATATTCCGCCATTTGTAGGAGGCAGAAAAAAATTGGCTGCAAATGAATAGGTATATTAAGTGCAGTTTTCTAAACTCACTGGCTGTCCCAGGCAAGAACTAATGATTCCACCAATGGCAGCAGAAACTATGACAACCACCAAATCAGATATTAATCTGCAGAATCCACAATCAAAATATAAGGTGAAATCCAATAGGCATGCAAATCAAACTTGCAAGAGATCTCCAAGTCTATGAGCCGGCTTAACAGACAGGTAAGATGTATAAAGATATGAACCTCAGATCAACTTGAAGTATGGGATATTTGGATTTCTTGTTTGACATCACAAACTCATTATCCTGCCAATGCCCACAATAAGAAAGTTTGTCGCAATAACATCCTAAAGAAGAATGATGGCTAAATTTTCCCATGAGTTCCTACACTTTGTGCATACCTTATTGTCAATCAAGGTTGTAGTGTCATCAGAATCTTCATTTTCAAGGGAGAAAACATCTTGAAGCTGAAATGGCTTTGTACCACTGATATTACCCGCATTCAAAATTCGCATTCAAAATTCAGTGTTATTGCATGGAAAACAAAGATTAGTAATGAATCTGCTCAAAGAGTTCAATTTAAAAGAAATTTTAAATACTCTAACATACTTCGTTTCTCGCGTATCATTTCTTTTGGCCTTGTCATGAGTAATTTTAGCTACAGTCTCCAGCACTGCCTGTAAGAACATCATGGATATACAAAGTAAAAAAGCAGAAAAAGAGGTGTAAGTGCCTAGAACAAATTACCCAAATCCATGCGCACACGCGCGCATGCACATGCACATGCAGGCTCCAGTTTGTGCACACATGTCATCCAAGCAAAAGGTGCCCAACGCCCAACAGAAAAAATCTAAGAGAACAATCTACTAGGATTATGTTGAACTGCTTCAGAAATTTCATGCATGAAAGCTTTAAGAGATCCGCATACTTCTCTTGCAAGTCGAAAGCAAATTAATGCCATCTAAAGCAGTAAACACCACAAAGAACCAACTACTTCTTTCTTTAAAAAAAACTGCACAGTCAAAGAAAAAAAAATTGTTCCTTTTTCATCAAAACTAAGCTTCATAAAAAAAAATTTCGCGGTCATAAGCTACTCTGGCCAACCTATTTTGAGTCACGTCAAGCCAAACAAAGATCTCAAGCACAACAGACTACACTAGGCCGTGATATATAAGATTTGGAAATGTTGATGCAGGGAGATACCATGAGGGACTTTTCGGATAAGAAATCAACTCACTTGCTGACCAGCTACACTGGTGTTGAAGCTGCTTTCTTCGGTTCCTAGAAGAACATAGAGAACAATTAAACAAATCAGCCACATTACATCGCAAACAAACTAAACATAAAAGAACAAAGATCTGAGACCAATCACCAAAAAATTCTAGGAAATCAACAAAAATAGTCGCAATAGCAAATGCTTAACCTCTGGAAGTGTGGGAAGAAATACAAAAAACAGGATTCCCTAAGTTGAACTCGATCCTCTATATAAAGAAAGATCACCACGTTGCAGTAAAAAGATTGGGAAAACTTTGGCCGGAGGGCCATTCATTGCTATGCAAAATCATTCCCATCACTAACTTAAGAATGCAACAGCCCAAAGACCAATGATTACTTTATCCTCCCGCGCCTTCGTTTGCAGAACTGCCTAGACATATCAATCGCTAATTGCACACATTTTGATCAACAAGTTCAGTCGATCAAACACATCTGAAGCTTCATCGTGAATTACGCAAGGGTCCCTCAACCAACTAAAGAAGGACGCGAATTTCAAAACGGAGCAAAAAGTGAGGAGACGAAGAGGTGAAATCGAGCAGGGGGGGCGCACCTTCGGGCTGCTCGTTGTCGGAGAACTCCTTCTCGAGGACCCGATCGAACATCTTGGCGATGCTGCCCTCGCCGGACTCCGGCGCGGTCGAGTTGATGAGATTGCCGTAGAACCGCTCCCGTACCTCCTTCTCAGATCTGGCGGCCGCGGCGGCTCCCATGCAGAGCAGGAGCAGCGCAATGCAAAGGCGGAGCCGGCGCATTGCCCGCTCCGAGCTCCCGAATCGCATCGCGCCACGCAAGCCAATCACCCCCCCTCTCTCTCTCTCTCTGAATTGAATTTACGTCGGGAATCCGAAATTGCAGAAGGACGGAGCGAGGAAGGAGAAGACGACGAAGAAGAAGAAGGAGAGGGGATCCCGGGAGGAGAGCAGGACGCGAGAAAACGGCGACGTGCGGAGCGAGAGCAAAGGCGCGGTTTTCCTTTCCTCAAATCTGGCCTCGACCGAGGAGATCGTCCCGTCGACGAGAGGGGTCGTTGCGGAGAAGGCGAGGGATACGGTGCGGTCGCGCCCATGCGGGGATCCATGTGGGCGCGACGCTGACGTCCCTCCCACTCCTAACCACCCGCGTTTAACTTTTCCTATAAGAGCGGCGAGAGAGAGAGAGAGGGAGAGAAGGACTTATCATTGATTCATTGCGGCTAACCGTCTCACGTTGATGAAAGATCAACGATCTATAGTTTAATATGATTTAATTTAGATTCGTTTATTTCGTGAAAAATCCAAAAATTAAAAATATTTTTCTAAAAGCGTTAACTTGAATCGCTTTAGAAAATGATTATGCAAAAAATATTTTTATTACACGTAAACTATTATTGATAATAAAAATATTTTCTATTGACTTGTTTCGAATTATATGAGGAAAATATTTTTCGAAATTTTCATTTTCTGTGAAAAAAAGCCTAAATTACTAATTAAGAAAATTATCTTATGATTTTGTGCATCGGGATGTATTGATGAAATTCTGGGATATACCATTCTTGCTTGTAATTTTCCCATTCTATCAAATAGGTTAAATTCCATCAGAAATTAGCAAGACAATGTTCCTTAGTTTGATATAATGAAATAGAATGCGTAATTAACCAAAAAGTGAAAGATGAAGAGAATGCGTAATTAACCAAAAAGTGAAAGATGAAGGGTCGCCAAACTCCAAAAGAAAAAGGCGATGGACTCCATGTCATTCCCTTACCAATGAAGTCAAACATTTATCATTCACACGGACTTTAATTAAAAAAGATTTCTTCAAAAGAGGACACCGCAATCTCTCATTTGTTATTAGTGTACAGAGCACGCAAAAAGCATGTGATTTTAAATTCATCGTGTCACGCCCCGAACCTCGCAGCATGCACATCCCACTGCGGTCGATCAAATATGCGACATCCTAGGATACGTCGCCGACCCATTCATTTCATTTCGCATGCGAAAGCGAAACAAATCCCCTGATAACATTTAATTTGGGATAGAAAAGCAGGAAGCAAAACCACAACATAACACTTTCATAATTCAACAGAATTACAAACAGAGGTCTACGGCCAAAAGTCTACAAAAAACCGACTCTAAAAAAAGGAATTGTCCTACGACCTACAAGTCGGACACGTTCTCCAATCTTATGACTTCACCTCTGCAACTCCTCAAAGCCAACCAAAGCTATCTGGTCGCTCCATCCACCAGGGACCTGAAATTTTAATCTCACAACCGGGATAAGACAATGTCTCAGCAAGTTCAACCCCCTAAACCCCTATTAGAAAGAAAATACGCCCCGGATGGCCTAGCCACATCACACAGAAGACTTACCTCGCATTAATTCAACCACGTACAATTATGGTAACCAAACAACCATGGTACAATCATATCATCAGAACAATTCAACCACTTGGATCGTCTCAGCGATCAATCGACTTGGCCGATTACATGTCAATTCAGCAAATCAATCATTACTCTTAATCACGGCCCCACTCGGCAGGACCTTTAAAAAGGTGGTAGATTACAGCTCGGCTGGGCGCGACCTCTAATAGGTGGCATATCACGGCCCCACTGGGCGCGACCTCTATCAGGTGGCATATCACGGCCCCACGCGACCTCTAATAGGTGGCATATCACAGCCCCACTGGGCGCCACCTCTAATAGGTGGCATATCACGACCCCACTGGGCGCGACCTCTATCAGGTGGCATATCACGGCCCCACTAGGCGCGACCTCTAATAGGTGGCATATCATGGCCAATCGCCTATCAATTTCCACACTTAGAATTTTATAAAGAATCCATATTTATCACAATCAACACTCAATTCGCCACATCCATTCATCAAATTCAAATTCTAAATGCACAACAGCGATCGGCACGAAATTCTGAGCAAATAAGGTCCCAACGAAAATTTTCGAATTTTAATAAATAATTAAATTTATTCCGAAAATTAATTAAATAATAATATCCATATTTTTCGCAATCCACACTCAATTTATGATATCCAACCATCAATTTCAAAATCCGAATACACTGCAGCGATCGGCACGAAATTCTGAGCAACCGGGGTCAAAAATAATTTTTCCGTTTTTTTATAAATAATAATATTTTAATAATTTCAGAATATAATATAATATTATAAGTTCCAGAATTTTGAAACAATTAAATAATTCAAAACTAAAACCCTATTATGTCCCATCAAGGTTTATTATTAAATAAACTATCTTAGCCTTTAATTAAACAAACCTTTTAATCCAAAACTCAATTAAATAAACTAAAATATCCACCTAAACTTGCTTAACTTAGACTAAGCATACTTAGGGCATAATTAACCGTCTAATTAAGATTTAGTGAGCTAAACTCACCGGATTAGCGAGCCGAGTGGACCAAAACGACGAGGACGATGCGAGGATCGACTTTCCTAAAGGCGGGCTGAGCATCCGGGCTCGGGAAGGTGGCCGAAACGGGCCACATAGGTGCTGCCATACCCATTTTTCCAACCCTCTGATTTGGGGCCGAGAATGGCGGATCCGGCGTCGGTTGGGCGGAGGAACGAGGCGGCAGCTCGACGGTGGCGCGGACGGGCAAGGCGGCGGCCAAGCGAGGCCTCACGGTGGCCGGAGGGAGCTCTGGCAGCTCCTGCGCGAGCTGAATAGTAGCTCGGGACGACGAGCTGGCAAGAAGACCGCCAAGAAGCGCGGCCAGCAGCGGCACGCAAGGACGGCAGCTCGGCGGCGAGACGACATGGGGCGAGGACGGTGACTCCGGCGACGGCGAGCAGAGCGTGGGCGGTGAGCAGCTCCTCCGACGGTGCTGCAACCTTCGCTGGTCTTCGGCCGGTCGAGCGAGCGGGCGAGGCGAGCGGACGGCACGGTGGCGGCGGTGACGAACAAACGGCGGGGCTCCGGCTGGTGGCGGTTGCTGGCTTCCGATCGAGCCTTCTTCGGTTGCTGGATCCGAAGAAGCAAGGAGAAGAAGATGGAGAAGAGAGGCGACGGGAGAGAGGATGAAGAGAGGGAGGAGAGAGAAGGAGGGGGGCCAATTTCTTTTCTTTTTGCCTTTCTTTAATCTAACAAATTGGCCCACCAAGTGATGTCATGCTCTACTAACTTCAAATCTCTCCCCACAACAATATTCAATGGGTCCACTTCCATTTTCCGCCGGGGTCCAATTCTTGTACAACCAATTCTCCAATTCCACTCGATTCTCTTCCAATTGAATCAAATTAAAGTCCATAAAATTAATCCAATGTCACCACACTTCAATTCACATAATCACTTGACCATAAAACCAACTTAAGTCCCAACAGTAAGACCAAAAGCGGGCCTACTAATTTCTCGAGCCAAATTAGCCATTTTCTGATTTAATCGCTGAAAAACTCTGATTGCATGAAAATCTTCCAAAGATAAGTCAATGTTCCTAAAATGATTTGTGACACATCCAGACTTTCAATTTCTGAATTCTATCTCAATTCCACGGTTAATTTCACTTTGGCACGATACTAGCGCGGCCCAACCTACCGGGTAGCCTTTAGAAATTTTCATACATTTGACCTGTGGTTGATCATCTCAAGCCACAATGTACATCTTTGAAACATTGGGGACTTTCAGTTGTCGAGATAATCTCAAGGTTTCAAATACGAACACAGGGTACCCAATCGATAGAAAAATCGGTCCAGTGTCGATCGACAGGAATTATGCGATCCGGTGGAATCACCCACACTCGATCACATGCCTTTATCGAGTCGACCTATCTCCAGTCTCTAATCGATTTTTATTTGTACCGTAATGACCCTTGCATATTAGCTCGGTCGAAATGTCGTTTCCTAGCCAAATTCTTGAGTCTGATACATTAGAATTTCTTAACGACTTCACCCAATAGACTAGTTTTCACATGAGTGGCCGACTCAAGGAAAGGAACTATATGCGTGCCAACGAAATGCCCGTCTCAATTTATTGAAAATAGAATTGGAAAATCGGGATGTCACACATCGTTAAGGGTCCGTTCATTTCAAGGAAAACAATTTTCAGAAAAATATTTTCCAAAATTTACCAGTATTCGAATGGCAGAAAATAGATGGTCAAAAAAATGTTTTCCAGTCAATGGAAAATCTCCCCATAAGATTGTGGCAAATGATTTCCTCTTTTGAAAAGAGAAAATCATTTTCCCATTCTTACGCACACGCTCTCGTGCGATCCTTTATTGCGCTTCTTTCCTTATATGCCATTTCTGCTCTCTTTCTCACGAAATCTAGGGTTTCTAATCTCATCCTCTTCCTTCAACACCAACGATCAACAGCAACAGAGCATCCCCTCATCCGGCGATGCTGGATCCTGCCCTCATTCAACACCGATGATTAGTAGTAGTGGAGCATCCCCCTCATCCAGCAGTGCTCGCCAACTAGATCCGATGAGCTCGTTGCTTGCTAAAACCCGACAAAACCCTAGCGAGCTCGAGCGAGATTGGCCGAGCCCCGAGCTCACCAGATTTGATGACTGGGTCTTGGTCAACCATCGAGTAGCTGGCCATCGTTAGGCACGTGGCGGAGGAAAGAGGAGGAAGGAGGAAGGAAAAAAGAATAAAGAATAAAAAATTTCAATTTTTTTAAAATACAAATAATTAAAAATTCATTTAAAAAAATATAAAAATAAAACTAATTTTTTGGTCAATTAAAAATATTAAAATTCAATTTTTGATAAATTTTCCCAAACAATTAAATTAACTAACGAACGATAGAAAATATTTTCCATTTGAAGTTTAAGTTTCGGACGAATACCGGAAAATAGAGTCATTTTCCTGGAAAATGACTTATAAGAAAATGTTTTCTAGAAACATGATATTTTCCGCAAAACGAACGGACCTAAGTTTATAAGTTTCTAGAACTAGAGAAGTATTGTATATCTACAGTTTCCATGCATACTACTAGCAGTGCACGTGAATATTGTATATTTACATGGATAGCAAACTTATGAATGTCTCTAAAAATTTCTCTTAAATATGTTATCTTTTATGCATAAAAAACATTCGAAAGATATTGAAAATAGATAAATCAATAGACCGTGATCGTTGTATATTAAAGATTCCATGAATTTCATCGTCGTAATGCTAGTCGGTCATTATTTTCATGCAAAATAAATTAAAGCCCTCTAATTTGTCGCGTCCAAAGAATCATAACTTACTATTTGTTTGTTAGTTGATTTTGTCTCATATTCCAATCATTGATCTGGATCACTCAGGCCCAGCAGTTACAATATCCGGCCGGGTGGAGCAGATGGTCTGGGCCTTCATTTCAATTTTCCACGACAAGGCCGATGAATAGATGGAGAAGGGCACGTCGCATGATTTGGTTCTAGAGCCAGGAAGCCCAGTAAACCGAGATTTCTCTCATGGGCTTCATCGGACGATCCCATCTTCGGTCAAACGGATCCATCGCGTCCCGAAGTACAAAGGCTCTCCAGCGAGTTGATCAAGAGCGAGATATTGGAATTTTGAGTCTGCGCCCCTTTAAATCACAAATCGCCCCCCAATTGCGATCTGAGTCAAAGGCGAGTGGGAACGAAAAGTTTGATTCAGATGCTCTTTGGCTAATCATAATTGGACACCACACAGCAGGAGGAAGCAAAATGATTAGCCCTCGTTCCCACTTTCGCGAGCACTTTGGACCAAAAAACAAAGATTAAAGGGATTCGACGATATATTCCGTTTCCCAAAAAGGACAAAGAAAAAGCAGCGTAGCTTCGTCCGATAGGCCCTCGCCCATTATTTCAAACGTGGGTTGGCGAGCTTGGAATATTTTTTGGGCACTGATGACCGTCTTGAATGCGGCTTAACCCATCCTATGCGAACACGAGTCGCGCAAGTAATTCGTGCGTTTCTTTTTTTAGCAAGCGTTGACCGGGGTGCATCGCACGCCGTCCATCGGACGATGAAGGCTCGAATAGGGGCGGAGATCATTAATTACGTGCGAACCCATCCAAGGGGCCTCATTAATTTCCCGGGTTTCGCTCCATGTGCATCGTGCGGCTGGTTCGCTTCGCTCGATGCACAGGGGGCGTGGATCGAGTCCACTATAACCGGACATCGTCAGAAATGTGCGGTTAACGGCAATTGAACACGAATCTTTCCTATAGTTTTAGCTAGTATAACGGGGGGCTGCTGAATCAGAACAATAAACGTAAGTGGAATTCGCTGGTACTCCGCCGTATTAGAAACTATGCCGCGAAAAATTATATGGGATTGTAATTAAACGCTGCAAAATTCACCAACTGTTTGCGTCGGCAATCCTTCAATGCTATTCCAGAGGATGGTCCTTCAGTCGTTGCATAAATTAGTCTATACCTTGCCATCATTGCTTGCATTTAACCACGATTTAGTGGATCTGAAATGGTCCATTTCATGAACTCCAGACTACTGGATGAGAAATATTCAAGACTCATATAAGGTTTAATTCAAGCTTAGCTCGAGCTTGATCGCGAGTTCAAACTTAGATTATCACAAATAAATCTGTATATTGCACTTGGTTTCAAGTTACCACGACTCCTATTTTCATTGAGCTTTTAAATTATATATGGATCAATGTATATTTATGAGACGGTCGATACGATAATTGCATCGTTGTGCTTGGGCTGTGAGGAATCTTAGCCATATGAATAGTTCAATGTCATTTTGTTTTGAATTCGGTATGAACTTCATTTATATGATAAAATATTTCATGAGACAGCGTCAAATTTGTATGATGTGACTGATTGTACAACTAGAAATTCCATTTCTCTTTGCCTAATGACGGAATGATTTTTCGTACTCCGCATTTGTAAAAGTCTCAATCCCGTGAACTATCGTTATCAATCTTCAAAATCCAACGGGACTAGTCGGCGGTGCCGATCCGTCGTTTATCGGTGACAACTAAGATCAGAATGAATGGACGACAGCAGTCACAACTGAAATCCAGCTTGCTCGCAACGCGCAGTTGCGTCCGCCTCGCTTGACTCCCTCGACAGCCACCGCCGGGTTTGGCCTGGAAAAGGAAACGAACGAAAAAAGCGACGGGCGCGGAGTGCGCAGGCGTCGTCCTCGCAGGGCCCGCATATCACGGCCCACGTCTCGGCTTCGCGTCATGTTATGATGTCCGCTCCCTGCGCCCCTTTTGAATTCACCCCACCTTACCCCCGTCGGCTGCTACAGTTCAAGATTAAAAAAAAAAAAAAAATTACCGAATCGATTGTCGGTAAGCATGAAATATAGTTTTTGATTAACGTCGTTTTTAACTCGAAACAGTTTGATTTTGCATCATTTCATTGCTCAAAGCTTGTTTGGTATAGTTTTCCTACAATAGTTTACACCGTGAAAATGACATGCTGCAACTTATATTATATATTTGATGAGATCCATACAGCACATTGATTTACAGAATTTTTTTTTTTATCTCACCCAATTTTAAAGTACCACATACCATCAATGAGTTTTAATTAAATTATGATCCTGACGCATCAAGTAAATATTTAGTAAATTATTAATAATAGAAAAATATATATCGATATTAATGTAACAATTAATTGTTCCTGAACAAAACCAGGAAATTTATCTCCCAAGAGGGTAGAATATTTACTAAACTCGCTCCCGAATACGGTACACAGTGAAAAAGAAATTCTCCAATTAATAATTCCTATATTGCTAAGTTCGCGACCTATAAAGGCAGGAGACATGCGTTAAGGGGACCGATACGGCGATACCCACGTGTCCGTCCTCGGAGAGACCGCAAAGTGTCGGTTGCTCTCGCAGACGGTAAAGCGCAACCTACACGTGGCGATCCTTCCGTCCTCGGTTACCTCCACCCAAAGGACCAAAACAAAACAAAACAAAACAAAACCCAACCCGGCGAACTAACCGAAAAGAAGCCGAACCCCCCACTTTATACGCACCTCTCTCTGCATCCGCGTCGGTATAACTTATCGCTTGCCACGAAATCGCCATTTTTTCCGGTGAGCCAGTCGCCGGGAAACGGCCCTCCGCTCACTCTCTAAAGCCCCTCCCCCCATCCGGGATGCTTCCCATTTCCGATCAGCCCCCGCCGGAACCGCACAAGAAGAAGACCGCCTCCGACCCGTTACTCGTCCGCAAGAGCTCGTTCAACTCGCTCGCCTCGGCGCTCCAGCCCTACCTGTCCCTCCGCAACCCCCGCACATGTCTCTTCCTCGCCATCGTCTCCCTCCAGATCTTGATCCTCCTCGTGGCTCGCTCCGTCCCCCTCCCGCCCTCCTTCCGCCACGCCCGCCGCCACTTCCCGGCGCCCATCACCGCCGCCGCTCGGCTCCCGTCCTCCTCCTCCTCCTCCGCCGCAGCCTCGCCGACTGATCCTCCGTCCGCGGACCACGACCAATGCGGGTCAGGTAGTTCTCCGGATTTTACGCCTCTCTGTCCGTGTTTCGTCAAAATTATTGCGCGGTGCGAAATTCAATTACTCCAGACGCGAGGGTTTTAATAAATAGTGTTCGGCTCATAAATGTCGATCTCGTAATTGCGGCGGTGGCTTCTTGTTTGGGCAGGGAAAATTTACGTGTACGATGTCCCGAGTTTCTTCAACGCGGAGATTCTCAAGCAGTGCGACAACTTGAATCCTTGGAGCTCGCGATGCGACGCGCTGGCCAACAACGGGTTCGGGCAACCCGCCGCCGGGCGGTTGGCCGGGATCGTGCCGGAGAAGCTGGCGCCGGCGTGGTTCTGGACTGACCAGTTCGTCTCGGAGATACTCTTCCACAACCGGATGCTGAAGCACCAGTGCCGGACGACGGAGCCCGGATCGGCTGCGGCGTTCTACATCCCGTTCTACGCTGGGCTCGCGGTGGGCAAGTACCTGTGGTCGAATTCCAGCGCCAAGGAGCGCGATCGCCACTGCGAGATGATGCTGCGGTGGGTCCAGGATCAGGCGCCCTACAAGAGATCCAACGGCTGGGATCACTTCATCACGATGGGGCGCATCACGTGGGATTTCCGCCGGTCCAAGGACCAGGACTGGGGCTCCAGCTGCATCTACACGCCGGGGATGCGGAACATCACCCGCCTCGTGATCGAGCGCAACTCCTGGGACTACTTCGACGTCGGCGTGCCCTACCCCACCGGATTCCACCCCCGGTCCGATGCCGACGTGGCGGAGTGGCAGGACTTCGTCCGCGCGCGGCCGCGGCCCGCGCTGTTCTGCTTCGCGGGGGCCAAGCGCGGCGCGATCAGGAACGATTTCCGGGGCATCCTGCTGAGCCAGTGCCGCGCCGAGCCGGACGCGTGCCGGGCCGTGAACTGCGCCGGGTCGAGGTGCGCCAACGGCACGTCCGAGATCCTGGAGACCTTCCTGGGCTCCAAGTTCTGCCTCCAGCCCAGGGGGGACAGCTTCACCCGCCGCTCCATCTTCGACTGCATGGTGGCCGGCTCTATCCCGGTCTTCTTCTGGAAGCGGACCGCGTACTACCAGTACGAGTGGTTCTTGCCGGCCGAACCGGGGAGCTACTCGGTCTTCATAGACCGGAAGGCGGTGGAGAACGGGACGTCCATCAGGAAAGTCCTCGAGAGGTACAGCGAGGAGGACGTGCGCAGGATGAGAGAAAAAGTGATCGAGTACATACCCAAGTTCCTGTACGCGATGCCGGAAGATGGGTTGGAGAGCGTGAAGGACGCCTTCGATGTGGCCATCGACGGGGTTTTGAGGAGGTTTAAGGAGCAAGAAGAGTGGGGATTTAAGTGGAGGTGAGTTGCTGTACTTAGCGACGATAAAGAGGTGATGAGGGGAAGTACATACATACGTATCGGAGGTATGCAAAGGATTTCTCGAACGCCGCTTCGCGGTTGTTACTAGGATTAGATTATTAGATTATAGAGATTTTATAACGATCATATTCAAAGATTTTCAACCGGGTTCTTCGGCTCGCGTTTCTTTCTTTTTGTTTTCTTCTGCAGCCAAGTGCGAAAGTGACCTCCTTTCCTTTCGTGTATTCTTTTCTTCTTTTTCCTGTCAAGTTTGCTTTTTTCTCAGGCTGCTGTATACTGTTAGCCGAATGTTGTAGAGAATAAAATGAAAACTTTGGCGATGCGATGCTATGCAGCCTCGGTTGTTGATGAATTCATACAATATTTATTGCGTCGAGAAAAGATTGTTCTGGTTTTGATCTTTTGTTGTTGGGACCATCCTGAACCGTGGCATGTGGAATCTGGTAAAGTCAGTAAAAAGGTCTCGAAGTGGGTAAATGGGAAATGGCCATGCTTTGTCTCTTCTGGTTGACAGGCTCGTCATCATCATCACCTCCTTCGGTTGTGCTTCTCTAATGACCACTTCAGAGGCTCACACGATGATCTTTCCTGCAACGTAGTCATCTGCTTCTGTTTTTTTTTTTTTCCTTCTTTTTTGGCGGTGGGAGCATCTGGATCCACGGAAAGATCCAATTCAATCGAATTGAAGTTGCCTGGACGCGGATCAATAATTCCGATTGGTTGGCTACGCAATTATAATCAAAATAATTCATCCTTTGATGGAGAATGCACGTGCTCCGATTTGTGGCGCAAGTTTTCGGACCAGCAACTGAGGCCTACAGAGACTGTAGGTAGGGAGGGGACGAGGGCTGCGATTGGCGTCGAGGGGGACAGCGTACCATAGTTGCTGTGCGGTCCCAAAGTTCGTTGAATTTAAAATTTTTCGAAAGGGGAAATTGTCCGTTTCCTCGACCCATTTTGGGTAGAACGTAAATTACGACCGATTAGCGTACTTGCTTTGCAAATGTTATAAAGGACGAACGTTGGACTATATTGTTTGGCTTCTGTCGGAGCGGCATCATCTTAATTCCACGCTTCGTATCGCAGGGTTCTGTTAACTTTCATGTCTCTCTAATCCTAAGTTACAATGTCTGATCTTATGATAATTAATCGAGCTCTAGCGAGCGAGATTATGTAGCATGTACTGTGGAGTCATCTGTATGAAATCCTTAATTATGTGAGAAGAGAACCAGTTTTGGGAGGGAAGGAGATGGGCTTAAGCTCATTAGCTTACTAATGAAACATGGCTTGATTCCAACGGAACGAGCGCTAGACATTGGGCAACCCCACCAGACCAAGCCCAAAAATATTCATCAGTCAAAGACTGTCCAGAATAACTCAAAATAGTAAACCGTGCACATCAAGAGTACATTGCCACTGCATTCAATTCGTATTCTCACCATTTTCGCCACTGAGAAATAAGAATTTTCCATCTTCACTGATCAAGTATGTATCGTGGAAAATAAGCAAAATTCAATTGGTCCCTCTGTTTTTAATAAAGATGGGGAGTCAGCCCGTTTCTTGAAACCGTAGATTTTCTGTACGAATGAAGCGGACAGCGGATTTTACTGGGGTCAGACAATCTTTCACTTGTGCAGATAATTTCACGTGGGAAGCTGATCTTCTTTCTCTCTGAGGCCGAATCCAAGTTTATGGGCTTTGTTGATCTCTCTTTGGCCCATTGCAGTTGGATTGTGAATCGGGCCGCTGACTGGCCGGCTAAGGCCCGAAACAAAAGCCTAGCTCATGACTGGCTGGCCAATCCCCCGGAGCCCGTTTTGGATTTTACTTTAAGTTGAAAAATTGAAAAATATCTTCTAAATATGATTATATATCGATGCTTAGACCTGAAACTCTATGCTGGTTCTTGGGTCATCGGCATTTCAGACTAGATCTTCGACGCTGTAGCCTTGGTCCATTGATGCCTCAAACTTAGGTCTATAAATGCCATGCTCAAATCTCTAATACTCGAGTTTTGGTCCTCACCACTTAGGCCTTAGGTTCACAAGGGCAGTGCATGGGACCTTAATACATGGGACAAGAAACTACGGAATCGGAGAAGTTAGTCTTCAAACATTAATAATACTTCTCGGGACACGCGTACTCGGTGCCTCACAAGAAAACGAAAAATCAAAGCGTTCATAACCAAACATATTTTAAAAGATTCCGTAAAACAACTCGTCAGCGTAATCGACCGTGTTAGCTTAACGCATCGGCAACGTCCGAGTCCTGGCAGGACAAAACTGCTAAAAGAAACAAAATCAAAAAAGGTCGTGCGATGTCCAAGTCCATGGCCGCCCCGGGCCCCACAGACCTTTTTTTTTTTTTTTTTTTGTAATTTTGCCCATAAATCCTCTTGAATATTCTTTCTCCTTTCCTCCTCTCTCCTCCTCCTCCTCCTTCTCCTCCAATCGTCGGGAGGAGCCGATCGGTCATTTCCGTGCTCGACTCGCGGGCGGTCGATCCAGTAGCTGCTTCGCTTCGCGATCTCCGGATGAGACCATGACGAACGCCGTCTCCTCCCTCCTCCTGCTCGGCTCCTTCTTCCTCGTCCTCTCGGGAGCCCAGTCGAGCATCCTCCTGCAGCAACCCCACGCGCTGCCGTCGTTCAATCTGAGTTACATCCAGGTAATCGGGACTCGTTTCCGTTTCCGATTTCCGCTTCCTTTTCCTTCCTTCGCGATTGCTGACGATGATGATGATGGTTCTGTTCCGTGGGTATCGATTGAAGAAACTGGGGAGCTGCTCCTACAACGTCGTCATCACCACGAGCTGTTCTTCACCCTCGTACACGCGCGACCAAATCAGCATAGCCTTCGGCGATGCTTATGGCAATCAGGTTCGTCCGTCCGCGCCCGTTCGTGTCCGTTGCGTGCGTATCGCGTCGCGAAGCAGGCCTTGCCCTTGCTGTTTTATCGCGTTCTTTACATTAAAAAAATTGGATTCTAGGCATTTTACGATGTGCTTGATGAGAAAAGTTGGGTTTTTGAGGCAATCGTTTATATGGGAATTCGATTCGGGGAAGGCTCTAGGCCTCTGCCGGTGTCGAACGAAGTAGTAATTTTTCGAAGCAGTCGGAATTTAGATACTCGTGAATTGCCAACTAGTTCCTGCCCCTGTTTTCGTTTCTTTCTGGCGTTTTTGTTTTTTGTCCTTGGATTTTCCACTTTTTTACTCACTGTTTATTCTTAGAAATGACAATCTTTTGCCAAATTATGGATGACTAGGTATATGCCCCGAGGCTGGACGATCCATCAACTAGGACGTTCGAAGGATGTTCCTCGGATACATTCGAGATAACTGGGCCGTGTGCATACCAGATATGCTATGTATATTTCTACAGAAGTGGACCGGACGGCTGGAAACCCGATAGCGTGCAAATCTACGGGTACAATTCGAAGGCAGTTACGTTTTACTACCGCACCTTCATTCCGGGTGAAACTTGGTACGGATTCAATCTCTGCAACAGTGCTGCTTCTTCAAGTGGACAACCCAAGTACAGATTCTTTATGTATGTGGTGTATGGATTCTTAATCAGTGCCCTCTTGAACTTCCTGTAGTTAAGACTTCTCTGTGTTCCCTTTGGACTTTGCTGATGTGCATGTCTATGTATAGTTCACAAATCAATGGGGAACCATGTTTCTGAAACGATACCCTTAGACTGAAGTTATCTATAGTAATTATGTTGAACGAGTCATCTTTGGTATTGAAACCCAGTAAAGAGTCGCTATCGATCCTTCTCTTAGCAGAGGAAACGTTACAATGGTCATGGACTCGTCGTTGGCCGCAATGTTGACATTCGAAACATTGTGGTTGTGGTTCTCTTGGCGATGTCTTTTGGTGGTTAGATACATGTAGTTAAAGGGCAAATTTCACTTCTTTACGGTTTTGTTGTCATTGATATGGGTTTACTGAATTCTGACCAAAAAAAAAAAAGGGTCTGGGTTGCTGACTGACTCCTCTGTGTAAGGTTCTACCTTCATCAATCGCAATTTACAAGGATGGGTTAGATCCTATTCTCCAATTTCGTCGTAGGCTATTCTCAATGAAACAGGAAAGGTCATTGAAAAACATATTTGGTCAGACACATTCTTTCATATACCCAACAAGGATATAGGGGCAATCCGAAACGATTCCAGAGATAAATTAAATGAGATAGAAGTTAATGGCAAATTATTTTAAGGTATTTTAATTCAGGATATGCACTTACTTTGATTTGTAGCGAATATGACCCATAACCGGTAGCCCAATTAGGTTCGATGTTTTGGTTCTCCCTTTTATTTATGGGGCCCCCCCTCCTCCGGGGATAAAGTTTAGCTTTGCTAATTTAAAAAGGTGAAATTTTTGCCAAATGCATGAATGATTTTCTCTTTCTTATCGCTAAAAATTAGATTTCGTTTCCAGGGTCAATTCTTCATTTGGCAAAAGTTAGTACTTGCTAAATTTTGTAAATGAAAATGCATATATTAAGCTGACCCGATTAATTTAAGGCGAAGTATAAATGGCGAAGAACAAAAACTTGGAGAGGAAGGCATGGGAGGGGACTATTCACCACCGTTTCTCCATACTTCTTTTTTTTTTTTGGTCGAAACTGTCTCTCCATACTTCATTGAGGAGTCGATACCTCGTAGCCTTCTTTTGCCCCTTTTTTGTGCCTCCAGTTTGGCAGTGGTGGAATGGGCGAAACTCGGCTACCATTGTGGATGATTGAACCTATGGGCGAGTTCGATTCGTCCAGCTTGTCATCACCGGTGTAGGATTTTCTAAGGGCCAGTGACTCTCATCAAGACAAGGTTTGATTTCCCATCTCTCTGATGACAGCCCCAAGTGAAGATGCTGGAGGTTTTGTATGTGAGCTTAGTGAAAAAAATATTGTTAGATTTTCTTGAAAAAAAAATATTGTAATTTTCTTGAAAATAATACTTATATTTTCCAAAAAAACAAATGGATGCTTATTTTTTTAAAAAATTACAAAAATTATCCATTAAATTTGTATTGTCTGAAAGTGTTTCAGTAAAGACTTTTAAAAAAAATAAAAAAAAAAATAATTTTATTAGATTTAGTTAAATGGATTGATATGAATTAAAAATGAAATTGAATCAGTTATACACATTAAATAAATCATAAATAAGTTAAATAGATTGATTTTGATCGGATTATTTATGACCTAGCCCATCCGGTCGACACGTCTGAGCCCAAGAAATGTATGTCAAAATGCGAAACGGATCCAAGCCTGGCAGAGCGACTGGACTGAGGAGGGCGATCGACCAGAGAAGAGATAGGTCTGAAGAGGCGACAAGGGCTTCATTTCAGTATATGGGCAAAATTGGAAAAGCACAATTCCCACCCGTTCCTTCCTTCGTTCCTTCCTTCCTTCCTTCAGTTGCAGCTCGCGACTGAGCTTGCGACTAACGCCCGGCGTCTCCGCCGAATCAATCCCCTGGTGGAGAGTGTAGACCTTCTTCTTCCTCTTCTTCTCCAAGTTCGTAGCCACAAACCCAAGCCACCCCGATGGATTCGACGCATAGATGATGATTTGAGATAAGCCGGTTGGCTTGGAGATGAATGGCGTTCTTCAACAAGGGAGCCAAGTCCGCCGCCCTCCACGCCTTTCGCAATTTCACATCGAAACGCGTTCTCGGAGCCGCTCCGTGCCCGCCGGTTCTCCGCCGATTCAGCCGTTGCGGCGTAATCCGCGGGAACCGGCCCGATCCCCTCCCGGACTTCGCGAAGCGATTCCACTCCGCGGATCGATCCCAGGCGGCTCCGCAGCAGCATTTCAAGCCGCGGCGAGGGTCGAGCCGGTGGTTTCGGAAACCTGGGAAAGTGCTGACGTTGCTGTTCCCCGGGGTTTTCGCCGTACTGTACCTGGCGTTCTTGGAGGACGTGCCGTACACGAAGCGGAGGCGTCTCGTGCTCTGGACCAGAGACGTCGAGGGGAGATGCGGGGAGGAGCTTTTCGACCGGACTAAGGCTTCCTACGAGGGCAAGATATTGCCGCCGACGCACCCGAAGAGCGTCAGGGCCAGATTGATCGCCCAAGATATCATCGAGGCGCTGCAGAGAGGTGCGAGGAATGAACAGGTTTGTCCAAAAAGAAGAACTAATTGAACATTTTAAGTTCAATTCAAGTGTATTTTTCCTATCTTCTGTTGGAAGAACGAGATTTTCGTTGTAGTTGTAAGTTCTCCGAGGAATGTCGCCGAAGTCAGTGTTTCGGTCACTTCTTATCTCTGAATCTATGATCAAGGAGACGGACAAGTATTCTATTAGGATGTTGATGATAATCAGGGAAGTTGTGTCTTTGTAGATATCTGATAGGATTAGGAGACATCCGGTGAAGTTCTATGGAGTTAATTACCTTACTGAATCCATAAAGAATATACATTACGCAGGTTGTTCTACGATTTCGTTTCCCGGTGAAACTGTGGTATATAAATCGATGCAGGGTTGGCATGATATACATAATGCCTTGCCGGACACTTTTGAGGGCAGAGAGAGTTCGAAGCCCATGACCTCACATCTGGAGGGCTATAATTTTGAGATCTTGGTGGTGAATGAGCCCGTTGTTAATGCAAGCACCTTCTTAGGTGGGAAGATTGTTGTGTTCACAGGACTAATGGAACATTTCAGGAAAGATGCAGAGATAGCAACAATAATTGCACACGAGGTACCAATTTGATTCGTGGAATAGGGAATCTCCCTGGGTAGATTGAATTTGCAGTATCAAATTGAGAGAAACTATCTTTTCTGCTGAATCAGATGGCGCATGTGGTGGCTAGACACGACGCTGAGAAGGCCACAAAGGATGTTGGGCTTAAGATCATAGAGTGGATACTTCGTATGTTCGCCAAGCCTGAACGTGTCGATACACTGTCATCTCATTATCTATGGCTTCCATTGTGTAGGAGGTACGTGTTTACTATCTATCCTCTCTTTTATATTGGCTGTTTAGCCGGAGTCTCTCTCTCTCTCTTCCTCCTCCTCCTTTCTTTTTGCAAACACCTTCTTCTTTTCTTCTCTGGAAGGGTTTTAAGTCTTTTGTTCGGATTTCGCATAGTTATTATGTTACGAGTGTGAACCTCTGCTTCAGTAGTCGGGTTTTGGATGGTCAAATGCAACATGTGTGGACATCCTTTGACTGTTTAAAATTCCTGCTAGAATTGAGACATCAAAATTTTGCACAAAAGGCCGCTTGCTATGAGTTGAACTTTTTTTTTTTAGAAGTGATTGGTTGACTGAGCCAGTGCCCTCTAATTTCTCCGTGGTTACTGAAGTCAGTCTATTGGGAAATATTATTCTGCCAAAAATTGGCCCAGGATTTACTTTTCACGGATTCTTGGCTGCCCGAGAAACAAGGAGGAAAATGAAGTGTGCTGTTTGATCAAGGGATTACTAACCTTTGATGAGTTTGTATACTGAAGTCCTGGTCTCCCGTGACAACTTCTCCCTTTGCCACTAAAACTTTGCCACCATCAATATAAGATTGATTGCAGTTTGCTTATGGCTGCAGAATGGAGAATCTTTTTTTTTTTTTTTTTTTTTTTTTTTTTTTGTGGGGGGAAGAAGTAGAGCATATGACCATGGGTTACCCTTTTCTTTTACTTTGAATATTTGAAATTTGGGAGATGGTATTTAGTAAATTGCTTTCCGCCTCCTCTTTAGAAGTAAAGTATATGCTGGATATGCTTTATCCCAGTACAGGCATTCACAAGTCCTGCTAAGCTGATCTCATCCAAACCTTGTTTATCTTTCTATGATAGAGTATTACTTGTCATCAGTGACTGTGAGTAGCAGTGTTCTGATGCTCTTTTGTGGAGTCCTTGGGGGAGTCTCCCGTTTGTGATGTCTTAATGTAATTCGAACAGTGTACCTACTTATGATCTTCTATCTAATTCAGTCACTCCAGCATTCTAGTTAAACCTCTAGTTTGATGTGGTTTTCTCACGGTGATTGTGATACCGAGTGAACTGACATACTGGGTTTTGTTAGCTCTTGGTGCCTAATATTCTGAAGATTCTTCCTACTTCCAAACTGTTAGGTTGGAAATTGAAGCAGATTATATTGGTTTGCTGCTAATGGCTTCTGCTGGGTATGATCCTCGCGTGGCGCCTAGAGTATATGAGGAGTTGGACAAGGCGAATGGTTACGCGGCGGGGTCCGATCTTTCTCCTCATCCATCCGGGAAAAAGAGAGCGCAGTTGCTGGCTCAATCGCCTGTCTTGGAAGAAGCTCTCACTTTGTATAGGAATAGTACCCCAAGCAACGGACACGCATACAAGCAAAAGTTGCAAGTTGTTGATAAGTCTCAAGATCTTTTATTAGCCTCTTCCCCAAGGAAATGACATGGCTGTTTTCCTTCCTCTGTTTTTAATTTTTTTTTAACATCGATTTTTTTTTACTATGTTTGGACACTCAACTTATTGATTCGACCATCCATTTGACGTGCCGAAAGAAACCATTATTTTTGACATTTCTCCTTCCTTCTTTGTCTCATTGCTTTTTCCTATTCATTTTTCCATAGTGGTCTTTGTTTTTTTCTTTTCATGTCCATTACCAATGTAAAAAATGATTGGGTTGATGACATGCGGAAGAATTTAGGCTTCGTTCGTTTCGCGGAAAATAATTTCTGGAAGAACGTTTTCCGAATTTTCCGGCATTTATTTCACGGAAAATGAATTCCTTGGGGAAAATATTTTCCATGAAAAGAAAAAAATTTTTTTTTTTTAAATTAGAGGAAAATGTTTTCCACTTTTCAAAAGTGGAAAACATTTTCGTCACTTAATATCTCTTATCTCACACCTCTACAAATTCTCACTTCCTCCTTTCCTTTCATTTCTTCTTCTTCTTTTCTTTTTTTATTCGAATTATTTTTTAATTTCCCTTTTCTTTTTTAATTCAACTTATTTTTAATTTCCTTTTCCTTTTTCTTTTTCTTTGTTTCCCATCTTCTTCTTTCTTGGCCAATCATCGGCCTTTGCTAGGTGAACCTCGAGCTCATTGATCTTGAGCTTGTGCTCTACACTCTTGCTTATCATTCTCTTTATTTACTTTACCTTGCAATTGTACATTGCACAAATGACTCTACATACTTTACTTCTTTTTTCTTTTATTTATTAGAACACAAAAGACACAGGGGAGAACGGACCCCTCAACTAGAAGATTCTCATTAGAGCTGTACATGCTTTGCTTTTTCTCTCTTTTGTTTCTTTTTAAAATATATACGAACATTTTTTTTTTAGAGTAGATGGACGTTTGGTGATAATGAGAGAACAAAAATATAGAGCAAGTTTGCCTGGATTTAAAGGCAAGTTCATTTTTGATGAATTTATAGGTCGGTAAATGATGCATATCGACTGGTGAAGTTTTAAAAAAAATTTCCTTTACGAACATCATAAAATATTATCAATTTCCTAAAAAGTGACTTATGGGAAAATATTTTCTGGAAATAGTCCATTCTGCGAAACAAACGGACCCTTTGTTACAAAATTAATTTTTTAAGCATTATCTTTCATTCGTCGCTTAAAAATGTAAAATAATTTGTTTTGGCGGCACTAACGATAATCTCCTTTTTTTTTTCTTCCTATGGGCGTAAAAAGAGGGGCCCGAAGAGGCCGAGCGGAATGGACCAAATTACCCAAGAACACATATGGGTCCAGTCATTTGAGTCACCAATTGATTAGACGCATTTCAGCTCAATTAAATTTTTTTCCGAAAGTTCAGACTTTTTTGTTTAATGATTACTTTCGATTCCTTCTTTTTTCCGTTTGACGCATTTAGAAAGTTCACACTATTAAATGGTTGATCAGTAATACCTTTTTGAAGATGCGTAGAGGTTCTCGTGAAGCTTGTGCGAAAAGACAAGACGGTATGATTAGCTTTATGCCGATCCTCATCAAATTATGAATATCAAAATAGGTTGGTTCTCTTGTCACATTGGCTAACGTTTGTTTATACCAAAAATATGGCAAAGCCTTTACAATTGACATGATGCCGACTCTAGTAAGCCAGCAACTCGACATCAACATCTCTATGATCATTGATAGGTTGCCAATCATGGAATTGCTTGTCAATGACCATACCTATTTATGATTGTTGCATTGGGTTAGGTTTGGTTTAGATTGGATCGAAAATGATTTAATCCAAATTGACTCATTTATATATAATATAAATCTAGTGATCCATATCCAGCTTGAATCATTTATTAAAATATTTCCATATTTCATTCAACTTATGAAAATCCATATCCACCTAGTTAACCCATTTTAAGCTCTTCATGTGTCTATGTTGTTTGGATAAAATTGCTATTTTGACTATAAGATGCTAAAGAATTGGTTTTCAATATTGCGTAGAATTTTAATTTTTATATTGATCCACAACGAAGAATAAGAAAAAGTTAATACTTGGTAGCACATTTTATAAAATTACAACAACAAACAACATGGAGGAATTAAAATTTTAATTAAATGGAATGTAAGATATTGAAGAAAATGATTTAATGCTGCCCATTGATGGCAGTGACAACAACTAAAATTAGAATTTTACATAAAAAGTAACAATGCCAAATGCAACCAAGGAAAAATATACTCCAATAACTAACATATGAAACTTGAAAGATTAACAAACTTAAAAATAATGGGAAAAAAAAACATCTCGATATTTTTAATAAGGGTGAAGTTAGACCCATCTTGTATGCCTATCAAGACTTCTCATAGTGGAATAGTCTAAGCAGTACATTATTTTCTTATAGTGGAGACTTACAAAATTGGCTTAGATTTGGGTAAATCGTGAGCGCATTGTATAAAATTGGGCTTTGGGGCAATTAAAAGTGCAACTGCTTGAATGTAGGGAGGATGAGACACTTGAGAAGGATGATGTTGAGAGGATAGTGATCATTTGAAGGCAAGATCGAGGTGCGACTTTGGAGGAGTAACTACTTGGAGATGAGGCGGCTTGGGACGTGAAATCATAGAGTGTAAACTCGTGGAGACGTTGTGAGAGCCCATAATGTCAAGCGCACGTGTCTTTTCCGATTACATCTTCTAAGTATTAGTAGCATTTGGAAGCATAATAAAATTTTCACAACATTCCATACAATAAATTGCATGAGTTTAATAAATATACATACCTTTATTAACATGAGCATTACTAGTTACCGGTTTGATATGTATTCAAACAAATGCAATGCATTCAAAAGTCCTGAAAAAAAGGTTGAGTCGACCAATGCAATGCTTCACTCCTATGCCTCAAACTTGTAATTGATATTACAAAAAAAATCCTCTAGTAAAAAGAAAAATACTTATAATTTCATTTTATATAAATGTGAAAGTTTTTTGGGTATTTATATTCTAGTAACATAATTTAGAGTTTTTAATGATATAAAGCTTTAGATGCAGAATTCAAAAGTTACTGAGTGTCTATTTTCGCGATTCAAATTAATGCAAACGTGAATGTCCCCGATATAAAAGCTGAAATGACATCCAAGGAGCTCAATTCGAAAGATTTGGACTGACCCTTAACAGATGAAAACGAATTACAGGAACATCGAAGAAAGACGCCCCACGATGGTCGTTGTTCTGTCATGTTACGAGTGACATACACACGCCGTCTCCACCGATCAGGTTTCCGGTAGACTCTAGAACTTAACTCCTCCTCCTTAGTTCTGGCTTCTCCTCCAAGTTCGCAGCAGCAGCAGCCGCCACGAAGCCAAGCCCGTCGCCGGATTCGACGTCGATGACCTGAGAGACGCCGGTCGCCGGAGATCGATGGGATTCTTCGAGGGAGCCAGGTCCGCGCTCGACGCCTTCCGCAATCTCGCTCGGACCTCGGCTCGATTCCAGCAAGGCCCGAGGATCCGCCGGGCCGGGCCGTCGGGTCTCGCTTCCGGCGCGTCGAGACTCGCTCCCGACGTCGCTCCGTGCCTGCCTCTGGTTCCTCGCCGGTTCGGCTGCTACGGCGGAGGGATCGGCAGGAGCCAGGGGAATCCGTTTTCGAGCGGGGCGAGGCGATTCTACTACGTGGACCGATACCAGGTGCAGCATTTCCAGCCGCGCGGGCCGAAGCGGTGGTTCCGGAACCCTAGGAACGTGCTGATCGTGGTCCTGGTGGGGTCGGGGGCTTTCGTCACGGTGTACTTCGGGAACTTGGAGGACGTGCCGTACACGAAGCGGAGGCATTTCGTGCTCTTGTCCCGAGACCTGGAGAGGAGGCTCGGGGAGTCGCAGTTCGAGCAGATTAAGGCTTCTTTCAAGGGCAAAATACTGCCGCCGATCCACCCGGAGAGCGTCCGGGTCAGATTGATCGCCAAAGATATCGTCGAGGCGCTGCAGAGAGGCTTGAGGCATGAACAGGTTCGTCCGAAAGGAACAATTAATCGGCTGACAATTGATCATTTGAATGCACTGCTTAGCCTCTTTCAGTAGTTTTTCTTTAATTTATTTCCTATCTTCTGTTGCAGATCGATGTTTTGAGTGTTTTGGTCACCTCTAATCTCTGAATCTATGATCACGGAGACCGACAAATATTCGAATGTTAATGATAATCGGTAAAGTTGTCTCTTTGTAGACATCTGATAAGATTGGGAGATAACCAGTGGAGTTCTATGCTTTAATTATGCTAATGAATTTCATGAGCATTACTAAACTTAAGACTAAACCTTTTCACAGTAGGAGATGTGCTAGTGGAGTCCTATAGTTGATCAATCTTTTCTGTGGTTCTGCAATAATTTTCATAAGTGGCTCCTGTGGAAGATGCCATATGCTTTTTCTAATTAATGGCTGCTGGCTGTTCTGCCATTTTGGTTTCCCTTGAAACTTTTGTATTTACATGGATGCAGGTTTGGCGTGATATAAATTATGCCTCCCCAGAAGCTTTTGAGGGCAGTGAGAGAGGTGCTCATGATACTCTGATGGCACTGAGTGATAAAACATCAGAAAAGCTGGGGGAGACTTGGTCCCAGGAGGAGGAGCTTCTTGATGATAGGTGGGTTGACCAAAGCAGGAAGAAGGGTCATGAGCGCGGATCGAAGCCCACGACCTCACATCTGGAGGGCCTCAATTGGGAGGTCTTGGTGGTGAATGAGCCTGTGGTGAATGCATTCTGCCTGCCGGGTGGGAAGATTGTTGTGTTCACGGGACTTTTGGAACATTTTAGGACAGATGCAGAGATAGCAACAATAATTGGACATGAGGTATCTAACTTGATTCATGGAATATTAAACCTCATTGGATTGATTGAATTCGCAGTATCCATCCAATTATCGAGAGAAATTCTCTTTATTGCTGAATCAGGTGGCGCATGCTGTGGCCAGACACTCAGCTGAGACGATTACAAAGAATCTTTGGTTTGCGATCATACAGCTGATACTTTATCAGTTCATCATGCCTGACATTGTCAACACAATGTCGTCTCTTTTCTTAAGGCTCCCATTCTCAAGGAAGTACGTATTCACCATCTACCCTCTATTTTTGTTGGCTGTTTAGCTGGAGCCTCTCTCTCTCTCTTCCCCAACCCCCTTTCTTCTGGCAAATAAATTCTTCTTTTCTTCTGTGGATGGGCGGTGAGTCCCTTCTTCTGATTTTGCATGGTAATGGGAACCTTCCTTTGACTTTAAATAGTCAGGTTTTGCATGGTCATATGCAACATTTGTGGACCTCTGATGATTGTTTCAAATTCCTGCTAGACTTGAGACATCAAAGTTTTGCACACAAGGCCACTTGCTAGGAAATAAACTTTCTTTTAAGAGTGATTAGTTGACTAAGCCAGTGCCATCTACTTTCTACATGGTTACTGAAGTTGATCTGTTGGAAAATATTTCTCAACAAAGAACTGGCCCCGGTTTTCCTTTTAAGGGGCTCTTGGCCATAAAAGAAATACGTAGGAAAATGAAGTGTGGTGTATAATCAAGGGACCGCCACCCTTTAATGAGTTTGTATACTCAAGTCCCAGTCTCCTGTGACCACTCCTGTTGCTAAAAAAACTTTGCAACTGTAAATATGGGATCAATTGCCTTTGCTTTGGGGGCAGAATGGAGAATCTGTTTATGTAAAATAGAGTATGTAACCATGGGTTGGCCCTTGCTTTTACTTTGAATGTTTGAAATTTGGGAGTCAGCTTTTAGTAATTGCTTTTGGTCCCTGTGGACGTAAAGTATTTGCTGCATATGCTCTGCTATTATAGGCATTCACAAGTCCTGCAAACCTGATCTCATCCAAACCTGGTTTTTTCTGTCTGTAATAGAGTATTACTTGTCGCCAGTGACTCTGAGTAACGCTGTTTATCATGCTGTTTTGTGGAGTCTCTGGGGAAGATCTGGGAAAATTTGCATATGTATGATGGATGGTCTCCTGTTTATGATGTCTTAATGTGATTTAGTGCAGCTTCTTATGATCTTCTATTTAATTTAGTTAATCCAGCAGTCTAATTAAACCTCTTCTGTAAGCAATGAGGCTATGATGCGGTTTTCTCATGGTGATTATGATGCCCAGCAAACAGACATACTGGTTTTATTAGCTATTGATGCTTAATTTTCTAAAGATTTTCCTACTTCTGAATTGTTAGGATGGAGATGGAAGCAGATTATATTGGCTTGCTGGTAATTGCTTCTGCTGGGTATGATCCTCGAGTGGCACCTAAAGTATTTGAGAAGTTGGGTAAGGTGACTGGAGACTCGGCGCTTAGAGACTATCTTTCTACTCATCCATCTGGGAAAAAGAGAGCACAATTGCTGGCTCAAGCACCGGTCATGGAAGAAGCTCTCACTTTGTACAGGGAGGCTATAGCAGGGCGCGGAATTGAAGGGTTCTTGTAGGGTATCATTGGCATGTACAGGAATAATACCCCCCAAAGAGAGGAAGAGAGCATGTACAATAATAATTGTTGTTTGTGGTTGCTTTGGGTTATTTTCAATTGTTTCCCATTTTCCTCCAACTGTAAAAACTATTTTCTTGTGTCGTTTCGTTGTTCTATTTTCTTTTTCGCCAAATACCTCTTCATTTTCTGGGTGCTTAAGCTTTTGGGCTGTGCTTATAGAACACCTCGACAAGGTCGAGGCCAATTCAGCTGAATGAACTATCTGAATGCAAAGGTCTTTCAGGTCATTCAACACAATAGATGCCTAAAGTTTCTCCTGAAACCCGTTTAAAAATACCAGACGGGCATGGCCAGCTTTATGCTTGGTTGATTTCGATCGATGTCCAAATTATGAAAGGATAACGACACATAATTCGTGACCTAATGTGTAATTTATTCTTAAATTTTTGGTATATGTTAAATTTAATGTTTCAACCGTATAAAAATGTTCGATTAAATTGTACATTAGGTCAAAGTTTATAGATTATTTGTGTTAATTTTTCAATTATGAATGTCGAAATATGTTGGTGCTTTCATCACATTGGTCAACATGTTAACCGATCGTGCACGAACCAGAACGACAGATCAAGACACGGTCGTTGGACATTGGACAACCTTTCCCGAAGACATTGAGCCTTCATTGCAGAGACAAGATTCTCGATGTCCTTTGACTGACTCGTTGACGACACCTGAAATGGCTCGACAAGTAGGGTAGTCTCCCCGTGGCGCCTTCGTGATTGTCAACTCTAGCAGCGGTAACGGGCGCAGATGCTCGAACTCCGATGTCCGAGTTTCGCGGCTGCAATCTCGCGGTTGATCGATGGATGCTCAAACATGAGAGAGCTCAAACAAATCCATGCCCAGCTGACCAAATCGCCGTGCATTCCCAGCCACGACGCTCATTCCCTCGTCACTCGTCTCCTCTCCTTCTGCGCTCTCTCTCCTTCCGGCTCTCTCAGCTACGCCGCCTCTGTTTTCAGGTGCATAAAGGACCCGAACATCTATGTCTACAACGTCTTGATCAGAGCTTATTCGTCCAAGGCATATGCTCGCGACAGTGAGAAATGGTCGTGCCGTTCTCTTGGTTTGTATAAGCGGATGGTTGGCGACGGCATTTCACCTGATCGCCTCACTTTTCCGTTCCTTCTGAAGGAATGCGCGAGACGAGTCGACACTGACGCAGGACAGGCCGTCCATGGCCAAGTCGTGAAGTTCGGATTCGGTCGCGATGTTTACATTAACAATTCCATGATTTCTATGTATTCCGCGCGGTGTTCTCTGGCACACTGTGCTCGCAAGTTGTTCGATGAAATGTTGGATAAGGATGTCGTTTCGTGGAACTCGATGATTATGGGGTATCTGAGAAGTGGAAACCTGGATGCTGCATTGGAACTGTATAGGAGGATGGAGCAAAGGAATATCGTGACTTGGAATTCGATCATTACGGGTTTTGCTCAGGGGGGTAGGCCGAAGGAGGCTTTGCAGTTTTTCCATGAAATGCAAAGTGCTGGCGGTGGTGTTGTTAGACCCGATAAGATTACCATTGCGAGCGTCCTCTCAGCTTGTGCTTCTCTCGGTGCACTTGATCATGGGAAATGGGTGCACACCTACTTGAGTAGAAGTGGCATAGAGTGCGACATGGTTATTCAAACAGCTCTAATTGACATGTATGGTAAATGCGGAGCTGTGGACAGAGCACTTGAGATCTTCAGAAAAATGCCCAATAGGGACAGCTTGGCATTTACAGCTATGATATCTGTGTTTGCTCTTCATGGATTTTGTGAAGAGGCTTCTAGTCTTTTCAAAGAGATGGAAAAATTAGGAATGAAGCCCAACCATGTGACCTTTGTTGCGCTTTTGTCAGCTTGTGCTCATTCCGGTTTGGTCCAGAAAGGCCGTTGGTATTTTGATGTGATGAACTGTGTTTACTCAATAGAGCCTCAGGTTTATCACTATGCTTGCATGGTTGATATGCTTGGCAGAGCAGGACTTTTTGAAGAGGCTGAACGGCTCATTGAAAGCATGCCCATGGAGCCTGATGTGTTTGTTTGGGGTGCACTGCTTGCTGGCTGTCAAATGCATGGTAATTTCGAGTTAGGAGAAAGGGTGGCAAAGTACTTAATTGATTTGGATCCTCTGAACCATGTATTCTATGTGAGCTTGCGAGATATGTATGCCAAAGCTGGTAGACTCAAGGATTTAAAGGCCATCAAGTCCCTCATGAAAGGGAGACAAATAAGGAAAGAAGTTCCTGGACATAGCATGATAGAGATTGATGGGATTGTTCATGAATTCTCAGTGAGAGGATCATCTGAAGTGAGGATTGAGGAATTGCTCTTTGTTTTGACTTGTCTAGGTGATCAGTGCTGATGTACATGTGGATGGTTTAAGTGACAGCTGGATGCCTGTCCTCTAAAGATCAAAACGACATTCATTTTCCTCTACATTAATCAAATGTCAGCACAATAGAAGCTTTTGCAGGACTTAAGAAGTGCCATAAGTTTCTGGGAAACTCCTTCTGTAAATATGGGTTGAAAGGTCTTAGTGTTATAGATTCAGCATTGTCAGAAGACTCAGAACTAAGATGCGTCAAGGCATCATTAAGAAATACAAAGCCTTTCAAGGTATATTCTCTTTTCTGCAATAGCTTTACTTTATTACAAATCTATATCTGTGCTTATTAGTTTCGCTGCAAAATCCAGATTTTTGTATTTCCTCCCATTAGTTTCATGTTTCTTGGGCTTGTGGAAGTTGCTAAGCCAATAATTCATCAAGATTTTGCTGATCAAAGATCAAGACCGTGAAACAACATGAAATTGACTGGGGCTTTTTTAACTTATATCGTTGTTACTTAGTGGCTAACATTAATTGGAAAACACTTCTATTGAAGCTTGATTTTGTAGAAGGCTTGCACTTTTCTAGATTGTAAGAGACTGACTCGTGTTGGTTTGAGTCTTTCCCAGCCTCCAGGCATTCTAATCAAGATGCATTTCCAGTGCAGTGTTCACTGTCGACCATAGCCATCCTTATATCTCTGTGTTCTATTGGATGAATTGAATTTGATTATTGGGTCTGTCCAGACTGAGTTTTACTTATTTTTGTTTTGTTTTAATCAAAGTTTTGTGGCTCACATATTTTGACTTTTTTAAAAAATCCAAAACATTTGAAACTTTCACAAATTGTATATTAATATGTAGATTCACATATAATCTTTTCACAATTTTTGAAATTACGAAATTATTTTAAACTTTGGCAGTAAAACAAAAAATTGTTTATTGCTTTCGCTTAAGCTGAAACAATCAAGCTGTAGGCAAAATTTAATTCCATCATTTCCTTGGACTGAAAAATAAGGCATGGTTTTGTAGGTCTTATCCAGTTGGAGGGACCAGCATGAATGATGTTTTTGCACTAAAATAACCATTAGATTCCCCTTTAAATATGATAGATCTGAATGTGTGGGAAACAGTGGAGTATATTATGTCAACTTTAGAATAGAATACTTGAGGCTGATCCAAAAACGTGCACATTCCCTATCAATATAAAAAGCTTTCCTTTGTCTTTAATGGTTAAACGCATCCATAATAGCTATGAATAAAACAAAGCTGGGGTCTTTAAAGGCAGAAACTTCTGTCACTATATGAAACAATTATCTGGTCAAGTTTTCAGGTCCTTCACGGAAAAGAAAAAAATGACGTGATGAGAAAACGACATTTTGCCTTTGCTCAAGACACCATAGGGGTACAAAATAAAGCCTGATTAAGCAGTATAAATGATGGTTAAAAGCTTTTCATAAATTGTGCATCCTTTGTTTACAGAATCATTATTCATCACTTTTCATGATTCGTGCCCTCTATCTTCTTTCTGTCATCTTCTTCCTTGTTGCTGGACTACTCCAGGCAGCTAATATTGTTTTAGCTGTGCTTGGAGGATGTCTTCTTCTTGTGTTGATATATGTTGTTAAATATTCATTCATCTACATAAGAGAGTTCTTGTCAAATAATCAAAGGCCTCCAATCGGAGGTCCAATCTTTAATCAACTAATACACTTCAATGATCTCTTTGATTACCAAACATTGCTTGCACGGAGATGCAGCACTTACAGGCTGATTGTGCCAACGCACAGTGAAATTTACACTGCTGATCCAGTGAATATTGAGTACATTCTGAAAACTAACTTCTCTAATTATGGCAAGGTACTGAAAGCCTTTATTGTCTGTTAGCTTGATCATTGCTGTTGTTCTGACAGCTCCTTTGCCATTTCAGGGGGAATAAAATTGTGGAATCATGAGAGATCTATTTGGTGATGGTATTTTTGCTGTGGATGGAGAAAAATGGTGCCAGCAACGAAAGCTTGCAAGCTATGAGTTCTCTACAAAAGTTTTGAAAGACTTCAGTAGTACAATATTCCTGAGAAATGCTGTTAAATTAATTATGAAGATATCGGCAGCAGCAGGAGCAAAGCAAATAATAGACATGCAGGTTTTGTGGCATGTATAAACTACATATATTAGGGTTCTGATGTCATGGTTGCAAAAAATTTAATTGAAGATCCCTAGAGGGATGTCACATCAAAATTTGCCCCCAATTGCATGTTGCAGATGGGAAGAGCATACACGCATAGAATTAAGATGGTTTCTCACATAAATTCTTGCACTTACATTTTATGTCTATCCATTTAACCAAATATAAATCAATCATTCCTTGAAGTTGATATACAAATATTTACCATGGTGTATGGCTATCACTCAGACAGTTCCTCTTTTCCAATACCTTTTTGTTGGCAGGATTTGCTGATGAAATCAACTTTAGACTCGATATTCAAGGTTGGATTTGGAGTGGAACTAAATACTTTATCTGGCTTAGATGATTCTGGGAGCAGTTTTACCAAGGCTTTTGATGATTCTAATGCGATTGTGTACTGGCGATATGTTGATATCCTGTGGAAAGTCAAAAGGTTCTTAAATGTTGGTCTGGAAGCTTCTCTCAAGCGAAATCTCAGAACTATTGATGAATTCATCTTTGAATTAATCCGCCACAAGAAGGAGCAGTTGAGAACTGGAATGATTGATGTGAGTACACTTCTGTTAATTATCAATTATCTGTTCTTCCGCTTTCAGTTACTAGATTTGCTTCTGGCCGCAGAGTGGTAAAGAAGACATACTGTCAAGATTTTTGATTGATAGTGAGAATGACCCCGAGAAAATGACTGACAAATATTTGAGGGATATAACTCTCAATTTTATCATCGCTGGTCGAGATACATCTGCCAACACTCTCACTTGGTTCTTTTACATTCTCTGTAAACATCCTTACCTTCAAGATAAGGTTGCCCATGATGTTAGAAGGGCGAATGGATCAGAGGATAATATCTCTGCTGAGGAATTTGTGGAATCGATGACGGAAGAGGCCTTAGACAGGATGCATTATCTGCACGCAGCTCTAACTGAGACTCTCAGACTACACCCGGCTGTGCCAGTGGTAAGATGTGGTTGGTTCCTCTGTGAAAATCTGGCAACTGGAATGCTAGCAGTCCTTGGTTGATGAGAGTTAAATTGTTGACTACTTCCTTTTTGCTCCTTTTTTTCTCACTAACCTTCTGTGCAGCGCTTGATGAGTCACAGCTGATACCTTAGAAGGCTTAGACCCAGATTGATATACTGTCTTTTGGACTTCTAATTGACTACCTACCTTGGAAAAGAGTCAGATCCATACTCTAAACTCTCTTGCTCATCCAGCTAGAAGTCAGCGCTATAACAGAAACAAGTTGGGAAATGAAAAGCCGAAGGGATTAAATTGTGATCTTTGCTTGATGAAAGAAGATTTTACATTGGTATCCCATTCTCATGTATTAGTGAAACCATGAAAAATGAATTGTGACATAGCATCCTAGAAATGTAGTTATTTTAGTTCAAAACTTTGGGGCTTACCCGCTTTTAGCAATTTAGGATGGCAAGTGTGTATCAGCGGATGATATTCTACCTGATGGCTTCAAAGTCAAGAAGGGAGATGGTGTCAACTACCTGACTTATGCCATGGAAAGGATGACCTACATATGGGGAGATGATGCAGAGACGTTTCATCCTGAGCGGTGGCTGGAAGACGGAGTCTTCCAACCAGAAAGTCCTTTCAAGTTCACTGCATTTCAGGTTTTATTGAATTATTTTGAGTTTCAGGTCGCTTGGAAATTCACTGTGTTCCCAAGTGTCGATCTTAAGTTGAACAACAAATTAGCATTCCAGTTTTGAACTTTAAAACTCGAAATGCTTGTACTCTATCAGGCCGGGCCCAGGATTTGCCTGGGTAAAGAGTTTGCTTACAGACAAATGAAGATCTTGGCTGCCCTTCTGGTGTACTTTTTCAAGTTCAACCTTGTCGATGGGAAGGAGGCGACATATCGGACTATGTTCACCCTTCACATGGATGGGGGGCTTCATTTGCACGCACTTCCTAGGTTCTGAAGATATTTAAGGTCATTTTTCGCCAGTCGATTCCTTTCTCGCGTGTATATGTATTGCTTGAAAACCTTTGCTCCGTAGATGTATGATTCCAGCTGATGGTAATTCTATGTTCTTTTTATGAAATCAAATACCTACTTCATCTTGTTGCGGGAGTAACCTTTAAATAAAAGTTTGAGATGTCTGACGTGTAGTAGGGTGACTGAGTTAGCTCCTCAGCTATGCAGTCGTAAGACATCTTGCTTCCTATAATGTCACATGATAGATAAGGACAGGGCAACTCACATGTCTCAATGGGTCTTTTCGATGTGCACATGCGTGCGCTGACACATGTGCACACCGATTTCATTCGTTCCTGTGAGGGGATTAAAGGGAGAGAACTGTTGTACCAGATTATGACGCTAGTTCTGCGAGGTTGGGAATTTCCATTTCTCTTTCTTGCTTTTACATTTTTCAGCTTCGGAGAAAAACAGGGCACCTTACATTTTCTCTTTATTATGGTGTATCTGCTAAGCTAAGGGACCTTCCCATCCTTGGGTTGCCAAAATGGGTCAAGATGCAGGCCGATGGAAGAGACGAGAGGCAAGCCCTTCGATTCAGTGATCCTGACCCTCACCACACCACCTTGGACCACGCCTCCTTTGAGCCTGTGAAGCCTCTTGTGCCCCACCGTGGTCCCTTGAGCTACCTTCTTGCCATCCACGTAGATCTCGTGCCGCTTGATCCGTTGACCAAGCCCCACTGCTTCTTGAATCCTGACCACGTTGAATCTGAGCCCTCCGTCCGCCCCCCTCATCTCGATCCAGTGGTCCTGAGCATCGTCTTCATCCCCTGGAGCCCAATAGGTCCACAAGTGGTCGCTGTCCAGCACATTCTCAGGCCCGAACCCACCGTTTTTGCCTCCTCTCTGGCTGCTCGCTTTAACGGAGCATTTCTCTGCTAAATTGACTGAGAAGATGGTGTCCAATGCGTTCCTCAACTCTTTCAATCTGTGCACGTCCATCTCTGGTAGGAGGCCTGATGTGTTTGGTGGCACGTTGAGAAGTAGCACGCAATTTCGTCCCACCGAATTGTAATATATTTGGAGCAGTTTGCTTAGTTTTTTTGGAGATTCTGACTTGTGCCAGAACCATCCATCTCTAATTGTGACGTCACATTCTGCCGGTAGATAATGGGTCCCTCTTGGATCACCAACGTTAAGATACCTGACCAATCAGCAAGAGAATCGAAATCCATCATCTTTCTTCTTATTAGAAAAGAAAATTAAAGTGAAAGGAGATCAAAGAGAAAAATGATTAAGGGATAATCTTATCTTGTTATATTTAACTAGACCAATTATGGCCTGTTTGTTTTCGCTTCTTTTTTCTGTATAAAAACAGTTTTTTTTTTTGTTTTTTTGTTTTAACAAAAAGAAAGATAAACGCGTTTGTTTGCGTTTTTGTTCCAAATCTATTTTTTTTCTTCCCTTAAACACATCTGGAAATGTAAACAATAAACAAAAAAAATTTATTTATTGTTTCTGAAACAAAATTTAGGAACACTTATTCTCTTTCTTCCATTTTCTTCTCTCTTTTTTCTTCTTCTTTTTCTTTCTTTTTCTTTGGCCGGTTGCTAGCCTCGGCCATGGTTGGTGATCGGCCGTTGAAGGTCGGCGAGGCCGAGCCTCGCCGGTCGCTGGGCGATCTCGCCCAGATCCGGCAAGGAGGAGCTCGCACAGCGGCCGGCGAGGCTCGACCTTGCTGGGCCACCACTAGGTTGGCGTCGCTTGGCGGTGGCTTGACGATGTTGAGCCTCATCGGCTGCTGGGCGAGTTCGGCCTCGCTGGGGGGCCGGGCGGCGAGCTCATGGCCGAGGCCGTCATCCTCGTTGACCATGTGATTGGCCGACCGGCCAAAGAAAAAAAAAAAAAAAAGAAAAAAAGGAAAAATAAAATAAGAAAATAAGAAAAATAAGAAAGAAAATAGATAAAATAAAATAAAAAAATTAAAAAAATTATATAAATTTACCAAACGTGTTTTTATTCTTTTTATATTTCGGCATTTACCAAACGCGTTTTTTTGTTCAAAAATTGTTTTAAAGCAGAAATATTTTTTTCTATTTCTCGTTCCCATAAACAATTTTTAAACGAAATATTATCAAACGCACCTTTAGTAGTCTTAAAAACAAGTGAGCAAGACCATACTTTTGATAGCCGGATGATTACTTGCTTTAGTTTAATTCGGCTATTTGCATTTAGGTTCCTCGAAAGATTAAACAGGGGAAAAGCCCGACCGTGACCTTCCGAAGAGGGGAAAAAGCCCTTCTCCCTGTATGTGGTTGGATATCGGGTGTTGCGATTCGTTTTTGGTGTATGTACATGTAGCATGCATTGCTAATTATGGTTGAAGAAAGGGACATTAGAGAGGCTTACCCTTCAATGCTGGCATTCCCAATGGAGAGAGAGGTCCTGTTGATGGTGGCCCAACAAGTGGTCCCTGCAATTCCATCCTCATTCCCAACCCACCTCACGTCAGGACCTGCATCCGAGAACATGTTGATCGAGCTCTGCAACTCCTTCACCATCGAGAACCACTCCGTGAAGTAGTAGGTCATGTTTAGTGTTGAATTCTTGAATCCGTCAAACCATATCTCCCTCAAACTCCCGTAGCTAAGACCACATAACACATAGTTCAAGAAAAGAGAAAAATCACGGCATGCAATTGCCATACTGAACAATATTCACTATTCGATCAAATGTTATCTTGTTTTTTTATCTTACTTGGTGAGAAGCTCTTGTAATTGAGCCAAGTAATACTCATTGTACTCCAAGATGTGACCATATCTTGGTTCGTGCCTATCCCACGGGGACAAGTACAGCCCAACATCGACCCCGCGAGCCTTAGCCGCATCCACAAACTCCCGGACCACATCCCCCTTTCCGTCTTTCCAATGGCTCCTCTCCACGGAGTGATCAGTGTACTTTGAAGGCCACAAGCAAAACCCGTCGTGGTGCTTAGCAGTCAAGATCACGAGGGAGATCCCGGCATCCACGGCTGTGCTCACCCACTGGTTCGCGTCGAGGCCGACCGGGTTGAATATGGCCGGGTCCTCGCGCCCGGTCCCCCGCTCATAGCCAGTGAAGGTGTTGACGCCGAAGTGGAGGAACATGATGATCTCTCTCTGTTGCCATTTGAGCTGCGAGTACGACGGGAGAGGGAGAATTGGCAACGGGGGAGTCGGGACTCGCCCTCTTGCCGAAATGGCCAATGTGAACGATAAGTGAAGGACTAATGTTGTTAGGAACAAAGCATGCGGAAGCTTAACCATGATTGACGAGCGTGTTTGCTTTCTGTTTAGTGATGATTAATGTTAGTACTATATAATAGGCATGTAATGGACGGACACGAGATGAGTTAGCGAACCGGACAGAAGTCGGAAGTTGAGATTCTCGGAATCGAGTCAGGCCAAAAGAGAAGCAAAAGATAAGGAGTGATTCGATTTGGATTGGCATGTTGCTCTGGATGGTTTCACATTATGGTGACTCATGTTGTCACGTTCGGTTTTGGATTTGTCGGTCGCTATCGTTCACGGGTTTGATTGATTTTGGCTCTTCGCCTTGAGCTTCAAAAAGGGCCCCGAAAAGATGATTGGGTATGATTTACTCTTGATTTTTTTGGTTCTCCCTGCCCAATGTGGAAATTCCGAAAAGGGAACAAAAAGACAGCAAATTTAAGAATAAATTAACTTGTGGGGCTTAATTTGGTGCACAATCGAATGTCTTGAATTAGTGACGTATGGCATCTGTAACCACTTCTTGAAAGGTTTGAAGGATTTCTTGTTGGTTTGTAGACAAGAAAGTCGATGACAAGAAGCTTAGATATGCGAAAACTTGGTAAGGAAATGAAACATTAGCTGTTCTTTAATCGATTGATTGGTCGTACTTTTACAAATGATAAACTTAAAGTATTTATAACACACTATCAAATGATTATGTGCAAATGATTACACGTGCCATACATTAAGGTTGTCAAAGACACCAAACCGAATTGGAATTTTTGGGTCTTTTCAGTTCAGGTCTCATTTGACTTGGGTTTTGGTGTTTTTTCTTCTTCCTTTCTCGTACGCATTCTCAAGAATCTCAAAAAAGCACTATAATTCATCAAAAGGGAATATTCAAAGATTTCAATTAAAAAATTAACCAAAATGCTGTCTCACTTTGGGGAAGGTGTAAGAGATGATTGGCAAGCAAGTTTTATCATTCTCTCCATAGCTTGATTGTTGAATAATGGAATAAGTATACTGAAAATACTAAAAAATGTTATGAAAGTATAATTTGGTTCTAAAATTTTAAAAAATTGCAATTAACTCTTAAAATTTATTACAAAAGTGTAATCGAGTTTTAAAACTTTCAAAACATGCAATTAACAAAAATACTTAATTGGATCAATTTGATAAGTTTTTGAACTTGATTATAGAAAGGGGTATCGCACTACACATCCGTGATGCCTAATTGTTCTCGATGTGGTAGATATTAAGCATGCCATAAATTGCTAGACATCATATTCGATAACATGCAGGTGCACCACAAATCACGAATTAAGGCACAACGCCATGTCTAACAAAGTATTCAAGTCCACGAGAAATCGAAACTATTTGACTATTCTAGTAAAAAAATTCATCCTTCACATTTGTAATATATCAAAAGAGATTGTGTTGAAGAATAACATGGATAAGATGTCAGGTAGATCAAGCTTTGATGGCACACTCGCAAAGGTTTGACTTTCCATTTTCTTCTTTTAAGGACAAATTCAATTCACAAATTACCTTCATCGCAAGCGCCGATCCCTCTCCACGGCCAATTTCATTTCATCAGAACCAGTTCCCACCCTTGGGTTGCCAGAACGGGTCGAGATGCAGGCCGATGGAAGAGACGAGGGGCAAGCCCTTCGACTTTGTGATCCTGACCCTCACCACGCTGCCGCTGACCACGCCTCCCTCGAGCCTGTGAAGCCTCTTGTATCCCACCGTCGTCCCTTGAACCACCTTCTTGCCATCCACGTAGATCTCGTGCCGTCCGATCCGCTGACCGAGCCCCACCGCCTCCTGGATCCTGACCACGTTGAATCTGAGCCCGCCGGCCGCCCCCCTAATCTCGATCCAGTGGTCCTTGTCGTCGTCTTCATCCCCTGGTGCCCAATACGTCCACAGGTGGTCGCTGTCCAGCACGTTCTCGGGCCCGAACCCGCCGTCCTTTCCTCCTCTCCGGCTGCTCGCCTTAACGGAGCATCTCTCTGCTAAATTGACAGAGAAGATGGTGTCCAACGCGTTCCTTAGCTCTTTCAATCTGTGCACGTCCGTCTCGGATATGAGGCCCGTCGTGTTCGGCGGCACGTTGAGAAGCATCACGCAGTTTCGCCCCACCGAGTTGTAATATATTTGGAGCAGTTCGCTTAGCTTTTTCGGGGACTGCGACTTGTGCCAGAACCACCCTTTTCTAATTGAGACGTCGCACTCCGGCGGAATATAATCAGTCCCCCTTGGATCGCCAGTACTTAGATACCTAGCCAATCGACAATAGAACGGGATCCATCAAGCGAAAGGAAAGAAGAAGAAAAATCATCAGGAGCTTTATCTTATCCTAATGTGTTGAACCGGACGAATTGATGGTTCTAAAAACAAGCGAGCGAGCCCGTACTTTTGACAGCTGGATGATTTCCTCCTCTTCGTTTAGCTAAGTTTAACCTATCCTCGCTTGTCAAAGCCCAAGAAAACGGCAAATCGGCGCTTCTTTTTATGACATTTTTGTCACGAATGTTTGAATTTGCTTCTGCACAACTACAGCATCAATCGATGATAGGTACCGAGTCGTCACTCCATTATGGCCTCTCTCTACTCAGTAGTCAGTACATCCTCTTTGTTCATAATATATTCCATCTCGGTACCTAATTTAATTAGTTCTCCACTTATTTCTTCAAGGAATTTATGATTGCGGATACGCCACCGACAAAGCTCAAATAAACAGCCCTCGACCTCGGCCTTTATTACATCCAATGCCACCATGTCCGGGTCAGGATCGAGGGTCGTGATTGATTTTCGGGGTAAGTACATGTCGCATCTGAGGGAAAAACTGGGCGGGGGAAAAGATAATGGGAGGAAAGGTTGCGCACCAGGAGAGGGATCGGATAGGCTTACCTTTCGATGCTGGCATTCCCAATGGAGAGAGCAGTCCTGTTGATGGTGGCCCAAGAAGTAGTCCCTGCAGATCCGTTCTCATTCCCGATCCACCTCACATCAGGACCTGCATCCGAGAATATGTTGATCGAGCTCTGCAACTCCTTCACCATCGAGAACCACTCCGTGAAGTAGTAGGTCATGTTTGGTGCATTGGAACCCTTCGATCCGTCGAACCATATCTCCCTCACGCTCTCGTACCTACGCAAGACGAAAATCATGGCATGATGCATTGCGCTTCTAGATGATATTCACATCCGATCAAAAGTCATCTTGATTTGAATCTTACTTGGTGAGAAGCTCCTGTAGTTGCGCCAAGTAAAACTCATTGTACTCCAGGGAGTGACCGTATCTCGGTTCGTGCCTATCCCACGGGGACAAGTACAGCCCTGCATCGACCCCGTGAGCCTTAGCCGCGTCCACAAACTCTCGAACCACGTCCCCCTTCCCGCCCTTCCAATGGCTGCTCTCCACAGAGTGATCGGTGTACTTGGAAGGCCACAAGCAGAACCCGTCGTGGTGCTTTGCAGTCAAGATCACGAGCGAGATCCCGGCGTCTGCAGCCGCGCTCACCCACTGGTTCGTGTCGAGGCCAACCGGATCGAATATAGCCGGGTCCTCGTGCCCGGTCCCCCACTCGGAGTCGGTGAAGGTGTTGACGCCGAAGTGGAAGAACATGATGATCTCTCTCTGCTGCCATTTGAGCTGGGAGTACGAGGGGAGAGGGAGGATCGGCAACGGGGGAGTCGGGACTCGCTCTCTCGTCGAAATGGCGAATGCGAACGAGGAGAGCAAGACCAATGATGTAAGGCACGAAGAGCGTGCAAGCTTAACCATAATTGGCAAAATGGTCGTTTCTCGAGTGCGTTTGTTTGTTCTCTCTGCTTTTGTAAATGATTAATGTGGGGGCAATGTAATGAATGGAGAGGAGAGATGAGTTAAAAGGGACCGGATAGCAAGTTGGGAGTTGAGCCAGGCCAAAAGAGAAGCAAAAAGATAGAGGAGTGAAATTGATTTTGATTTTGATTTTGATTGGAACTTTGCTTATGATGCTTTCTCAATAGTGCAGCTCAAGTTATTGATGTTGTCGGGTCTGATTTTGGATTGATAGTGTTACAAATAATTGAGAATTTATTTAAGATAATTCTCATTTTTTAAGGATTTTTTTGATGATTCTGTTGATTATATATCACAGGATTGCATCATTGATTATCAAACAAAGTCTAAAACGATGTATTCTCCATTATTATATATATTGAGATACACTAAAAATTCCACAATACTTTCTTTTGCTTTATTATTCTGAACTATGATGATTAATGTGGGGAGTACATAAGCAATGTAATGAACGGAGACAAGAGATGAGTTAGGGGACCGAACAGAAGTTAGGTGTTGAGATTTTCGGTATTGAGCCTGGCCAAAAGGGAAGCAAAAGATTGGGAGTAAAACTAGTTTTGATTGGAACTTTTTTTATTGGAAAGTTGCTTAGGATGCTTTCTCAATAGTACAACTCGAGTTGTTGTTGTCGGTAGCGTTAGAGATAAGTAGGGATTTCTCTAACATAATTTTATTTGTCAATGATATTATGATGATTTTGTTGATATTTCTCAAGATTGCACGTGTATCTCCTCCTTTGTTATACATTAAAATAGGTATTATGATGATTTTGTTGGTTTTTTATATTTATCAAGATTGCACGTGTATCTCCTCCTTTTTTATACATTAAAATAGATATTATGATGATTTTGTTGATTTTTTTATTTTTTAATTTCTCAAGATTTTTATAGGTTTATATGTTCTTCATTGAAAAATTATAAAATTTTTTTCCTTCTACTTTATTATTCTCAACTGTGATGATTAATGTGGGGACCATACGGGCAATGTAATGAACAGAGGGAAGAGATGAGTTAGGGGACCGAACGTGAGTTGGGGTTGGGATCGAGATTCTGGAATAGAAGAGATGAGTTTGGGATTGAACGTAAGTTGGGGATGGGGTCGAGATTCTTGAAGAGAAGAGATGAGTTTGGGGACCGAACAGAAGTTAAGGGTCGGGGTCGAGATTCTCGGGGTTGAGCCAAGCCAAAAGAGCCAAGACCAAAAGAGAAGCAAAAGATGGAGACTGAAATTGATTCTGATCGGGCACGTTTGCTGGCGATGCTTTATCAAAAGCGTTGTCGTCGTCGTCGTCGTCGCGTCTGGTTTTGGACTGGCAGGTTGGTATCGTTCACGGGTTGATTGATTTTGGTTCTTCACCTCAAGCTTCAAAAAGGACACTGTAAAAGGTCTCAAAGTGAGTGCGCTTTGGGCTGGAGAACAGTTGTCGTATTGACCTACTCCCCTCTTCATTGCTTGGGGTATGATCTACTCATTTAATTTTTCAATGACATTAACTTTTGGGGCTTTAGTTTCGTGCACAATCATTGAAATTGTTCTGAATCCGTGATCTGTCATCCGCAACATCTTTTCGAATCCATGGTTGCATATCATGCATCTAACATAGATCACATGGTAACTTCTTTTTGGGCAAGAATATATATCAATCATTGTGCCATAATATCATGATCATGGATAAAGGATCTCTATATATTTTAAGCAAAAACCACTCTTTATCTCACTATTTTCCATTTCGATAAATTAGGGGTATGCATCGGTCTTAGTCCAACATTGAAATTGGATTAGACGAACTTGTTCTTGGTGGTTCCTCGGGGGAGGGTGGAGGAATCAAAGTTCCTAATTCCTGAGAAACAATTGAACTAGTAGTATTAGCCTAGAGTATATTATTATTCTTTTATCTAGAAAGGGGAAAAAGTACAAATTAATTGTTGGAGTAATCTTTTAGTTTACTAGTAACTTATTTATGATTAGTAATTCATTTTACACTAAAGTAAATTTTAACATCTTTAAGAACTTTTGAGAAAGAAAATAAAACATTTTTCAAAATATAACACCGTCTGATTTTCCCAAGACAACTTGGGGACCAAATCGGATCCGATTTGGTTCTAGGGTGGATAGGGTAGTTTCTTGGTTTCACAAATTGGGAATTGACATTGTCTAGTCTAGTTACTGACTTTAGGATGGAAATTGACTCATTTTGAAATCAATCATCCTTTAGCCATGACACATGGTTAAAAATGAATCTATTCCCAAATTACTCCCGAATGAAATGATAATAAAAGATGTAACCCTTAAGATGGACACTCCACCAAGTGAGGCTTGTTGAATTGACTCAACTATATGCAACATATTTTATAGTAGAAGAAAATTAATGAAATGAATTTAGTGTTTATATTCTCAATAGAATGGTTGAGTTATCAAGGGCGTTTGAATGCGGTAGATCGGGGTCACATTTGTCAAGCCAAGCCTTATCAATACAAGTAGATGGGGCAATTTGCCAACTACCATACTTTACAAAAGAAGAGAGATTAGCATTTAAGAAATGTTTATCGATAAAAATTGATTTGTGAATTTTTAATGATCTTATGACAGGGAAAAAAAGAAATCTTAGGCTCCTTTTGTTACTTAAAAATACACTTGTCATAAATTTCATTAGTATCGAAAAGGTATTGGAGTAATTTACCACACTTGAAACAAGTATGGAGATTTTCTTATACACGAGCACAGAACAACGAAAAAGTTAAATCTTGTTAAGTAATAATTAATTCTCAAAAAGTATCGTGATAAAAGCATTCTCCGATTGAAAAACTAGTGCATTGAAATAACAGCGTTATCTTATAGGGGATCGCTTGGCTTGTACGTACCGTTCAAAACGTGTAGCACAATCATAGGCTAATCAGTTCCAGCAATAATTGGCGTTTTGCCTTTGCCTTCTTTCTTGCCTTAGTCGAGTCACGCGACGATCTCCCTTTTGTCCATTAGTCCTTACAAATGCAGCAAACGATGTTGCTTGAGCTGTTGTTTGCTTGAGCTGTTGTTGTAGCTTTGCCGATAAGTTCCGATGCTGAAGACAGCGGATGATCGTCCCCGGCCGTGGATATTCGCATTTCGCGGTGCTTGGCAATTAGATATCGAATATGTCAATATCAAGCGCACTCCCTTCATTAAGTGGTAGTGGTACTAACGTGGGACACAAAGGCTTCCCTGATATTCTCTTTGGGGTTTGTGAGTGTTGGAAAAATATGGCTTCGAATTGGGTAGAACAATGAAATCGGATCTTTAGAGTACTTAAATTGGATTTTGAAGTGTAATATTACTTTTTTTAAGGGTTTATTTGCCCCACTACCTCGCTAATAATCATCGGTAAATTTTCTCCAGGATACAAAAAAGTCTCAAATGAGTTGACTTGATGTTAGGATCTAAATATTGAGATTAAGTGGACTCAGAAACACGTGAAAACTCCTCGAATATGAGATTGAAGCAAGACGGATCCAGTGTGTGAGCTGTTGAAGGTTTCATTTTGATGATTGATGATGACATTACTCTAAGCAGTGCCTCATCGACATGGTCCTAACAAGCACATTAGAGATGGCAAAATCAAATCCTACGATTGAGCTGAAAGATCCTGTTGGGAAAACATTAAATTGATTTTCGCGGATTTTGAATGATTAGTATCTTAAAATTAGAACCTTTTGTTGTATTATTGAAAAATATCTTCAATATATCGTATTTTCAATTCTCTCAATAGCTTCCCCCACGGAAAATGAAAAAAATGTATCAAATCCCTAGTTTGTCCCTTGTATTAAGTAATAAGAAGATAAAAAGGTACATAGTCGGTACATTTTTCATTTCATCCAATCTCTCTCGAAAACCATCCACTTGTTTCCTATTGACATCTTTGCTCAACCTCATGTATCGGCTTGCCCGAACCTTCAAAATTCAAATATTTGAATATTATAATGAAGATCTTATCCAATATTAAGCACAAAAAGTATTGTTACATTGATCGTGACACTTAATCTCCGATCAATTATTTTGTGACAGGGAATATATTTGTAAAATATAAACAGACAGAAAGATTAAAATCGGATCGGGCTTCGGGCCCTACACAATTAGATGAGTCGGGTTTGCATTGTCGTCGTTGAAAGGAAAGGGAGGCCGCATGCACTCTAAGGCCCATTGGCCAAGAGACACCTTTGGACCATAATCAAACATCTCGAGATGGCAATCGTTTGTCCAGCCAGCCCTTGGGCCCGATCGGAGCTTTACGAGCTTTTTGTAAACCCTATACGAAAATCGGCATAAATACACAGAAATTTAGAGGAATTGCGGTCGATATGATTTACTTTTCTTTTGATCCGACGGTTATCAGTGGATTGAGACCTAAAACCACCCTCGGAGACCGTGTGATCCGGATCGATGTCACTGCACAAACCAGTCCATCCAGCTGATCGCATTTATGCTTTCTCCATGTGAACAACGCTATACAGGTCCTCATTTAAAGCGTCTTCCTCTGCCGTGTCCGTCACGCTGAGTTCTATTTTGTGTTTCAAGAGTCAATTGAACGTGCACCATCGGTGAATCTTCACAGGAGACTTCGTCCTCTACCATCGATTTGGTATATAATAAAAGATTCGACATCAACAACCACCAAACAAATGGTAGATGAGACCTGTTATGGCAGATCCGAAGATGTCGTTAAAATATGGGTCTGCGACCCCTTTCGGTAAACCTACAAACGACCAATAAGCGGGGTGCATGCCCATGCAGCATGAACTCCACCTAAATTTGATTTAATGCATCGACACTAAAAAATAGTAGGGATGAGCATGGTCCGGGTGGACTATTCCTATCCTAGAACCGGGAAATGCCCATGGAGGATCGATTTGAAGAATTAGAACTGACAACCATCCATTGGTTCCATATACTCACCCGAGAACCAGTCTAAATGTCCCCAACAAACCACGATTTCCAAAACCCTTTTGAATTCTTGAAAATGTTCAATCGAACTTGAAACCAGATGTGTAAAAAAATTATTCCAAAATGTGTGAAATCAATGAAATAAACTCACACGAAACCAATTTGATGTGTAACATAAAACATGCCATTTCGATTAAAATATATCGCCTCTTCAAATTAGTTATATGTGTTGGGGTAAAAGATAAGCAAACACATTGATGAAATCAGATTCGACACCAATTGCATGCTAAATTGATCCAAGTTGTTCACAATGCACATGGTAATCTCAAATCATAATTGAAATATATATTGGTCCGGTCCTAGTGGGTAGTTCCACCCTTGGAATGGGAGAATTGGACCAGTATTCACTGGTTCCAATTAGAATCGAGAATCAGACCATGCCCCATGAGAACCACCTATTTTAGGCCAAATAATTGGATTCCGATTTCTGATTTTTTTGCACACCTCTAAGAAATAGGCTTTTATATTGTAACCGAACGTACTAGACTAGAAAATGAGGGCTAAGACGCACAAAACACCAGCTCCGATGGCGCTTCCAATGTGTAGGTTTCCAGTTATTCTGCAGGACAAATTCAATCCAAAATCACCTTCATCACGAGGACAACTCACCTAGCTTCCTCCGCAAAGCTCTCCCCGCCCCGTATCGTGTCCTATGTCGCCTTCCTCGACACATGCATGCTTATTGTAGCTTAGCCGAAAAACGTCTCGGATACCCCTTACTGTTTTAAGTAAGGGAAAATATAACACAGATTTTCCAAGTAAGGTGCGATAAGATCAGAGTCTGGCGTCGGGTGGCGCAGCAAGTGGGGGACGAGGGAGGGCATACATCGATAGCGTCCAGTCATCCGCCCATCAATTCATCCAGCAAGGATCGTGCACGGTGAAGGAGAAGGAACGGTCGACTCCGGGGGCCACGAGCAGCAGGGAACCAACTGTAAAACTTCATGACATCGGGGCTCGTGCATGCGGACGATTCCTAGTAAAAGCCATATTCACTATCATTCATGGCGAAGAACAGAAAAAGAGGAGTGAAAGTCAAAGCTCAGATGCATTGGTATTCGCGTCCTACAATGACATGCCATCCTGTATTATCGGTCATCTAATTCCCAACGGTACGTTGTAAATTCCAACCAAACCCCGTGCGCTGTCTGGCAATACTACACTCAATTCTGTCACCCATTATCTTTTCTCTTCCGATCGAATATATTTAGATTAAAGATTTCCCTATTATTAAAAACATTATGTGATATTTTGTTATTTTCTAAAATAGCTAATTTCATTTTTTATGCATGGTGTTCAAGTATAAATACCCTCTTTTAACAATGAGTAAAATTAACCCAATCGAGCATCTAATCTCTACTCATTCCCTCTCACTCTCTTTTGGAGATCCCAAAATACCTACATTTTTACCATTTGATTAACATGCATTATACAACATTCAATTGGCTCTCGTTGACGACATTCCCCGGGATGCTTGATTAAGGACCTAAATATGGATATAACAATTTCTACGGAACATTAAAAATGACTTTGAGTACTGAAAATATATTCCTTTTATTTAGATGTTATAGTAAGAAGAAACTTTCAAAGCATACTTAGGGACATTTTCTGGCTTATTCCTAGTATTTCCTTATCGAGATAACGCAGAGCTTATCGAGATAACGCTTGGCAATCTTCTGCGAGGTGTCCATACCACGGTTGACGTATTGATTCTCTGCATCGTCACTTCCTTTTCACGGATATCTTAAAAATAAAAACAATGTGTACTCGGCAGGACATGTTTGGAAAGCGGAATCAATCGTTAAATCATGCCACCGAAACAATCTTGACCATCTGCGTTAGGTTTGTCTTTGACGGGCTGAATTTAATGTTGACAGCTGCTGTGCGGCCCGCGATCTATACGTCATCTTGCTTTGCAATAAGTGAGTTCTACCAATAGCATCATCCCGTTTGATTTGGTTGGCTTCTTTATACATATTAAACATCATCTCGCCCCATCATGCTTGCTAAGCAAGTCGGAAAAAGAGATTTGAAATTTCTTAACACGATCATTTTAGTGGAAGAGTAAATCATGATGCATGCTCCTAGATTCATCCATGGCGTGGCTTCTCGTGGTCTTCTTTTACATATTTCATTATCTGTACGCTAGAAACTGTTCTGTCCTACATATTACCTGCGTCTTAAGCTTTTGGGATCAAGCTCAGACCTCTATCTATTTTCTCATGATGTAATTCATCGGGCTTCCTTAAACAGAATGGGAGCCTTGACAAGAACATTCATAAGCTTTTGGTGGTTGAAGATATTGATTCGGAAGCAGTTGGGGCGACTCTGCCAACCACAATAATTCGGGAAAAAGGGAAAAATAAAAATAAAGAAATGATGATTCGATAGGTAACAGTCAACACGCAGAGAACTCATCATTTTAACCTATACATATATATTCAAAATGGAAAAGTCTTTCTGTCCATGTACTGCATGGCATTAAATCCTTCACATCCCTCGAGTAATAACCAGTCTCAGTGGAGGCCACCACCACTCGTTCTTCTCTCAGTCATTACTCTGAGTCTGATCTGATGAACTCTCTCACCAAGCTTGGTGGTGATGATGACCATGGCCGCGACCTTCTTTGGCCGTCAATCTGGAAGCACTTCGTTTCCATGTTTCTTGATCTTGTCAGACTCTCCTTCCCTTTAGCCCTGCTTGCGCTCGAAGCCCTCTTTCTCCTAAAAAAATGGACGCCCACCTCCCATTTCCTCTTCTTCTCTTGCTTCCCCGTCTTCTTCATCCTAAAACGGTTCATTTGGAGCCCCGACCAAGTCTACATCGTGGACTTCTCGTGCCTGAAGCCTCCAAGCTCTTGCAGAGTCCCGTTCGCTTCCTTCTTGGAACATGCATCGATGATGAGCATCTTCGACCGGGAGAGCATCGACTTCATGGCCAAGATCCTCACTTCTTCTGGCCAAAGCGAGGAGACGTACCTCCCTCCGCCACTGCACTACATACCTCCCAGGACCGAGTTCCAAGAGTCCATCAGGGAAGTTCACACGGTGCTCTTCCCTGTCTTGGACGACCTCCTGGAGAAAACCAACGTCCACCCTCGTGACATCGACATACTCATTGTCAACTGCAGTGGCTTCTGCCCGTCGCCGTCTCTGTCGTCCATCATCGTCAACCGGTACTCCATGAGGAGCGACGTGAAGAACTTCAACATCTCGGGCATGGGCTGTACCGCCTCGGCTATCGGCATTGACATGGCGAAGAGCCTCCTCAAAGTCCACAAGGACTCGTACGCCGTCGTCTTGAGCACCGAGATCTTGTCGACCGGCTGGTACTCGGGCCGAGAGCGGCCCAAGTTGCTCCTCAACTGCCTCTTCCGCATGGGAAGCGCCGCCATCTTGCTCACGAACAAGCCAAAAGCCAAGAATGTCTCCAAGTACAAGCTCGTCCACTCTCTAAGGACCCAAACAGCCTGCGAGGACAAAGCTTATTATGCGGCATACCTCGACGAGGATGCCGATGGCAAACTCGGGGTCACCCTCAAGCGGGACTTGTTGCAAGTCGCGGGAGAGACGCTCCGGTCCCATGCGACGATCCTCGGGTCGAGAGTCCTACCGTTCACGGAGAAATTCTGGCATGGCCTGTCGGTCTTCCGGAAGAGGTTCGTCCACAAGTCGCGCGACATTTACGTGCCCAACTTCAAGACCGTGGTGCAACACTTTTGCTTGCCGGCCTCGGGGCGGCCTGTGATAAGGGAGATCGGGAAGGGGCTGAAGCTCGGAGAGGCGGACACGGAGGCTGCTTTGATGACGCTGTACAGGTTCGGGAACCAATCGTCGTCGTCGCTGTGGTACGAGTTGGCTTACATGGAGGCTAAGCAGAGAGTGAAGAAAGGGGAAAAGGTGTGGCTGCTTGGGATGGGGACTGGGACCAAGTGCATCAGCCTCATCCTGGAACGTGTCCGACCGATTCTCGGGGAGTCCGAGAAGGGTCCTTGGGCTTCTTGCATTCATGACTACCCGGTTGCCATCGATGAAGTTGTTGTTGCTTGACCGTCAACTTTCAAGTCAGTCGAGCACACGTTTATTAAATTGTCTGTCATTTTCAGGGAGATTTTGTCGATGATTTTTGGAATTAAAGTCAGAAGGATTGTTTACTTATCACATCAGATCGATTGTTTAAGGAACGAATGTCCTGATGGAAGAGTTTATTTCTGTATGAGGTACATGTTGATGAAGATAATAAATGTTTGGTGACTGCCAGAGAGACTACATTTCCACTTTGTTACAATCGTGTCACTGTTCACATTATTGTCTATTTAGGATCTAATCTCCCCCTCGGACATGCTTAGGATGTTGAAACCAAATCGAACCGAATTTTCTTGCATTTTTAGTTCAGTTTAAATTCCTGTTTGAACGATAAAAAAATAAATATTTTTGAATCCAATTCAGATAGTTTTGGTTAGTTTTGGTTTGGTTAATCGAATCAAATTGAAAATTGTCCATCTCCTTAATATTATAATTTACACAATCTCTTTTCTTGATCATTAAGCCTCTTCTTAATATTACTAGGAAAAAAAAAGAACCAAGACTTTAGTTCGGATTATATTCAAATTGAGATTCGGTTCAAAGTTTATAGACACCCAAACAATTTGATTTGATTGGGTTTTCTAAAAATCCGAACTGAATTGATCTATTGGCACCCTTAAATATGCTTATGCATAAATGTGATTTAGACTAGGCTAAAGTTAAAGTTAAAGTTAAACTTAGTGGGTCCTACGCGAATCAACAAATTGTGGAAAGACAAATCGATTCAAATCTTTCAGAACTCATAAGAGCCTCTCAATTTTTTGATGATCATTAGAGTTGATAGGACATGACAGCACTTTAGATATAGAGGATTACGAACCATCAGTCGAAATTTACTTGTACTATATGGTGACTGTACCAACAAGCGGTTTTTTTTTTATGGGAAAATTGACGATTGGCCAGCCATGATCAAATTGCTCAAGTAGAATGGACCCGTATCTTAATTGCCGTGACCGGCCGACCGCCGTTGGTGGCGATTGCGCTTGAGCCTTTGCTATCTAGCTGTAGTGGATTGTGCAGTGACGTTAGATACTCCCCCTAAACGCTCTGATCTCCAGTTCAGCAACAGGGCCAGAACAGGGACAGAAAAACTTTTTAATAGGTATCTCCTTATCTCATCTTTTAGTACAGAAAGGAGATAAGAGATCGATATTTTCTTTACAAGATTTTAACTTGTCAAGAGGGCCCCGTGCTTGTGGCTATCGCATTGTTAATCAATCTAGATAAGGGTCATGTCATCTCAGCATTACTTTTAAAACAAATAGGCATAGTGGCAGGAGTGGAATTCGAGTGGAGTTGAGTAGATACGATTCAATACGTGAGCCCGTTTTGCTATGATTACTACTTGAGTCAAGTATTTTGAAACTCAAGCTTGACTTGGTTAAGTATTTGAGCTATTCAAACTCGAAAATAATTGACCCGAGTTTGAGTAACCTGATCATTGAACTAGAGTAGATCATAAGCAACTTCACTCAGTTACGTGGCTCCTAATCGTTAAAATTTTCTTGAAAAACTAAGCTTGAGATTTGGAGAATAGAGATGTTGATATTCAGCAATCAATGTGCATTCCCATCAGACTTGAAGTTTAAATATTTTGGGACAAATGTAAATCTTCAAAGAGATTTTGCAAACCACCGAACTACTTTCCCATGATGAAACCGGCCATCCCTACCACTTTGCCAAGGGGTAGGCCTCTTTCATTTCCCTGTACCTAGCCTAATCTACTAGGATAAGGGCGTCGTGGGGATCCAGAGTGGGTTCCCATCTCCTTAAAGGAGTTTAGCCGGGAGAGCCCAATGGGGACTTTATCCCGTGTTTCTTCCCCTCGCTTGCCTTTAAATGGCTTGTTTGTGAAGACATCCTAGGATGTCCAATTCAGGGTGGAGCAGTTTAAAGACCTGCTCAGGTCTATGTCCTAAGTATATCTATTAAGGTAACTTCATATGACTTTAACGGGCACCAAAGGTGCTTTTGCTTGGACCAACTGCCAGCATAACTCGCAAGGAATGGTGGAAACCACATCACACGACCCTACTGGTTACAAAAACAGTTAATTAGCTGGTTAACTTGGAGTCGAATCTTACCAATAAAGTGTACTAAAAAACGAAAGATACGGACGGAGCACGTTTAACATACATGGACAAAGCAATTGCCTTGTTCATGGGAATAAGGCAAGGAACAGTACATTGATTTACTAAGCAATAGGATGTGAATTTATTGAGTGCTTGAATACGATCCGTTTAGGTTATTAGTTGGATTACGGAATGCTCACTCCTTTGTCAGCTACGAGAAGGAACTAGGAAGCTTCTGCAATTGCGCAATGGGGACCATCCTAGCTTGTACGAAGGAGAAAAAAATAAGGTTCTACATTGATTGTTTAGCTAGAACATGACTTCCTTGCTTCAGTATTTTGCCTAATTTGGTCAGGCCAGTCCGCTGCACATGGCCGTATGTTGCTGCTACTTGTGTTGTTCCAGGAAACCAAGTCCTCTTTTGAAGGGTTAACTAGACTAATCGGGAGATATCCTTTTAAGCAAAGTAGCCGTCGATCAGCCCCTCAACCCACTCATTTTAAATCTCGATTGCAATTTGCTGTATCATCTAGTAAATACTACTGCTCTTTCGGCAAATGGGTCAATCATTGAGAAAGAAAAGAGATTTGCTCTGTCCCAAGAGGCGATTCCAAGCAGTGATCTTTATGTCCCTTGGCCTAAAAATTGTGAGAAAAGGAAGATAGTATACTTTTGCGTCACTTTGATGCTATGGAATTTCACACGACCAACGCCGATTATTTTAAATTCGAAGCAAATCTCAAGCTGGATTTGATGCAGGGGTATCGAGTGAATCGGAAGATGTTAGATCAAAGGACCCTTTTTCTCTCGCGGATGATTGGCAGAAATCACGGATGGAGCAAACCCACCGCAACTACAATGCAAAGTGCTGAATCGATGCCTCGGCAACCAACGGGCCGATGCTTCATGTCTGCTTCATGGAATGGCGGGACTGACAAGAGACTACGTGCATCCTATGAATTCTGGGGGGCCCCGACTGTCCTAACCTTTGAATAAATCTTCGTCCGCATGTTTTCTTGTTGGACCAACCATCATTTACGATCGTCCACTCAAACGGGCCCTCTTCTAAGGAACATGGTAAGATTTATCGAGACACGTGAATTTTTTAAAAATCCAATTTATAAACTTGAGTTTATAGATGAAATGAGATCGTGTGTATGTGTGCATATATATATAAAACGAACACGGTAAAATATATCGAGATAAAACTTAACTTTCATATCATATTTGATAGTCAAGAGATCACGTGTATATAAGAATAAGTATAAATCCTATAAACAAGGAACGCGATCTTCACCTAATAGCCAGAAATCGAAAGCCGTACAACTAAAGAAATGCATGTTCTTCCGCATTTTTTTTTTTATAAATTAAGATAAAGTTATCGAAGTCCTAACACTCATTGTGAAAAGTACAATTGAATTATAAAATCTTTAAAAAGTACAATCAAATTTTAAAATTTATTACAAAAATGTAATTAAGTTTTAAAACTTTCAAAAAATAAAATAAAGTTCTCAAACTTGTCACGTAATTATAATATGAATTCTTAAAATTTTCAGAAAAATACAATCAAAAGAATGACTTGATTAAATCAATTTTATATATTTCAAGATTTTATTGTACTTTTTGATAGTTTAGGAATCATTTGCACATTGTGATAATTTTTAGAACTTTAGTGTACCTTTTGAAAATTTTGAAACTCAACGATGGTTTTATTATAAATTTTAATACTTACAATATGATTATCCTTTTTAAGATTTTTTGCAATGACATTATAATTACCTCTTGTTCACCACGTTGTAATAAAACGAACTTTTACCGTCCTCTATTATTTTAGCCCCCCCTTTTTAAACTTTCGAGGGAGCTTGATAGGACACGGGGACCATATCCCCCAATAAATTTTCACCGCCAGGCCCGGCAGTCCGTCCCCCTTCCAAAACTCCTACAGAAAATTGGCATTCATGAAACGAACCAACCCGCTTTTAATATCTCTGCAAACTGCAAAAAGGTGGACATCGGAAGAAAGGTGCCGCCCACCTCCACCATCGCCATCATCACTCCCAGCACTAAAATCCCCCGTTCCCATCCGCACCGCAGCCCTCCACATGCCTCCTTAAACTCAATTCCTCTTCCTCTTCATCGCACCTTCATCTCTTTGCGAAATCACGACTCCAATGCCAATGTCGGTGCAATGGCTCCTTCTCGTTCTAGTCCTAGTGACTTCTCTGCGCTTCGACCCTGTCGTTTGCACCGCAAAGACTACTTATGTTGTCCAGATGGATAGGTCGGCGATGCCCGGAACGTTCTCCGATCACCTCGACTGGTACTCGTCGAAAATTAAGTCGGTGGTCTCTGGCTCCGACCTGCAGGATATCCGTGGCGATGCGGATGATGAGGAGAGGATCATCTACAACTACCGGACGGCTTTTCATGGAGTCGCGGCTCTGCTGACCGGCGACGAAGCCAAGAAGTTGGAGCAGGAAGATGGGGTGCTCGCTGTTTTCCCGGAGGAGAAGTACGAGCTGCACACCACGAGGAGTCCCATGTTCCTCGGCCTCGACCGCGAGGACACCTCTGACGTTTGGTCGCAGAAGAATTTGGACCATGACGTCGTGGTGGGAGTCCTGGACACTGGGATTTGGCCGGAGAGCGAGAGCTTCAACGACACGGGCATGGCGCCGGTGCCTGCTCGCTGGAAAGGAGCATGCGAGACCGGAAAGGCCTTCGAGAAGCGCCACTGCAACCGGAAGATTGTCGGGGCGAGGATCTTTTACCGCGGATACGAATCTGCCACCGGCAAAATCGATGAGCGGACCGAGTACAAGTCGCCGAGGGACCAGGACGGGCACGGCACTCACACCGCTGCCACGGTCGCGGGCTCGCCGGTGCGGGGCGCAAATCTGCTCGGCTATGCTTACGGGACGGCTCGCGGGATGGCTCCTGGAGCTAGAGTCGCCGCTTACAAGGTTTGTTGGACTGGAGGGTGCTTCAGCTCCGATATTCTATCGGCAATTGATCAAGCCGTGGCGGACGGAGTCAACATTCTGTCGATCTCGCTCGGCGGTGGGGTGTCTCCTTACTACCGTGATAGCTTGGCTATAGCAGCTTTTGGGGCGATGGAGATGGGGGTTCTCGTCTCGTGCTCGGCCGGGAACGGCGGGCCTGACCCAGTGAGCCTTACCAATGTGTCCCCTTGGATCACGACCGTCGGGGCGAGCACGATGGACCGCGATTTTCCAGCGACAGTGAACCTGGGAGCCGGGATCTCTGTAACCGGTGCTTCCCTGTATAAAGGCAGGAGAAACCTGTCCGTGAACAAGCAGTATCCTCTGGTTTATCTTGGGACCAATTCGAGCGATCCAAATCCGAGCTCACTGTGCTTGGAAGGAACCCTGAATCCCCACACCGTCGGCGGAAAAATCGTGATCTGTGACCGCGGAATCAGCCCTCGCGTGCAAAAAGGTCAGGTGGTGAAAGACGCCGGAGGCATCGGCATGATCCTGCAGAACACCGCCGCCAACGGAGAAGAGCTTGTCGCGGACTGCCACCTCCTTCCAGCGGTAGCAGTTGGAGAGAAGGAAGGCAAGGCGATCAAGCATTACGTGCTGACGAGCCAGAACGCCACCGCTACTCTGGCGTTCGGCGGAACGAGATTGGGCGTCCGTCCATCTCCGGTTGTGGCCGCATTTTCATCAAGAGGCCCGAATTTCCTGTCCCTCGAGATCCTGAAACCCGACATGGTGGCACCGGGAGTAAACATCCTCGCAGCATGGGCTGGCGACATGGGCCCGTCCAGCTTACCCACGGACCACCGGAAGGTTAAGTTCAACATCCTGTCGGGCACTTCGATGTCGTGCCCGCATGTGAGCGGGGTCGCCGCATTGCTCAAGGCGAGGCACCCAGATTGGAGCCCCGCGGCAATCAAATCGGCCCTCATGACCACAGCTTATGTCCACGACAACACTCGCAAACCTATCCAGGATGCGTCCACTGCCACAGCTTCCACTCCTTATGATCACGGGGCCGGCCACATAAACCCATTGAAGGCCATCGATCCAGGCTTGGTCTATGACATCCAGCCGCAGGACTACTTCGAGTTCCTCTGCGCGCAAAAGCTAACAACGACGCAGCTCAAGGTCTTCGCCAAATACGCAAACCGATCTTGCCATCACTCACTCGCCAGAGCCGGGGACCTGAATTACCCGGCCATTTCAGTCTTATTCCCAGAGAAGGCATCCGTCACTTCCCTGACGGTCCAAAGAACCGTCACCAACGTCGGTCCTCCAGTCTCCAATTATCACGCGGTGGTGTCGCCGATCAAAGGCGTGTCGGTCCGAGTCGAGCCAAGCACCCTGAAGTTCACGCAGAGGCATCAGAAGCTAACGTACAAGATGACGTTCACGACGACGGCTCGGCGGAACAGCCCAGAGTTCGGAGGATTGGTGTGGAAGGATGGGGTTCACAAGGTGCGGAGCCCCATCGTGGTCACGTGGCTGACGCCAGCATAAGAAGCTCTAGGACTTGTAGCGGAGAGCGTCGGCGGTTTCCTAATTTGCAATAAGCAATCGATTGTCGAGACTTCATTTTGTCATCGCCTAAGTTTCTGTTCACCCTCTTGTGCTGTTTCCTTAACCAGATCAATGCGACAACGACTGTATCAATTAGGTTTTGCAATGCGAATCTGAAGTCAAGTGTAGTTTTTCGGTTGATCCATGTAGACCTAGTCAGCATTTTCCAAATCAAATGGGGCATTAGTGGGAAAATTCTTCTAATCAGTTTGAAATCATGAATTTTTCTGTGATTGATTGGTAACTTTAGTTGAATTTTTTAGTGATCTTACGTAATAACTTTCGTTATGGACCATGGTCATACATTGGCCCGAATCCTATGGGCTGGGCAATGCATACGGCCCGTGACCAATACCTTTTCTTTTGCCCCTTCTATTTTTTCCAATTTTATATGCTTAACGTGTAGCTCCTGTCTTTTGTTATAATGCATAGCGACATCCTAATTCGGCCAGAAAAATAGGGCTCTATCAACTTTAGGTTGGGCTTTTAATTCAAAACCCAACTTTTTCCCCCGTTTCATAAGAAAACATATACTTTAGGTCGGCTCTCATGGCATGAACTTTTTATTGTATCATAAGAAAGCACTTACTTTTAATTGGTACCCGAAATGGCCCCTATTGATTTTGTTTCCATCCAAAATGCTGTGAAAGACATATCATCTCTCTCAGGTACAATTGAAAGTTGGTATGTTTTTTCGAGATAAGGAAAAGTTCAGATGAAAATAATGACGTAGCCTAACGCTTATGTTTTTTAATGAGACAAGGTAGGTTGATATTAAACGGCTTGAAATTGGTGCTCTTTAAAGAACCCGGATTGCAAAAGTAGAGACCAGATGGGCAAACATTACTAAGGACCATCCCATTCTCTGTTTTTTCATCAAGGCAAATTATGGCCAAATTCGGCACTCGGTACTTTATACCTCTTTAAAATCCACCATTAAGTTAGAAAAAAAAGGACAAAAGCCAACCGGGAGGGCTTCACTCGGGACGACAAAGATATATCATTTCATAATATTCCAAAAGATTTGGGAAAGATTTTATTTTGCTTTTATAATTAAGTAGGCTTCTTCCCCCTCCCCCGCGCAAGGGCTAAAAAAGTGGAGCAAAACCCTGAAAGGTGGAACTTCATAAGTGATAACGAATATTTAAATTAAATTAGCAGCCCGTTCTGCCCAATCGATATGCAAGTCAGCCTTTGACAATGTCAGTGCGTTCCCCAATAGACAACTATCTCCATACTTGATTACGTTATCTCTCCCTCCATATTTATAAATTGTATGTGGACTTGGAGCAGGTAGGCTCACGGAGGAAATGGGTGGTATGTGGACTTGAGCAGGTAGGCTCACGGAGGAAACGGGTGGTTCTAGAGTGAGAGATTCTGTGCTATGCTTCTATTCTCTCTTAAGACAAAGATAAACAAGGAATTAGGAGGCTTTATGGTGATGAAGGCAGACACCATGTCTGGACATCAATTCTGACTATTACTAGATAGGTAGGTATAGTAACCTCCCGCACCTGAAGAAAAAATAAGTGAGAGACTTGCTCTGGGGTCGGAAATCCCCAAACATCACCTCTCATATCATCACTCATTCGGGAAGAGAAGTTTTGAATGAGAATTGAAAAATAATATTTTGATACTAGCTATTATTGAGTAGGAAAGTATAGTAGCTCTCGGCGCCTAAGGTGAGTATAATTTGCAAGTCAACATCTCCACCCTTGATTATATTATCCCTCCCTCCTATATTATAGTTTCCATAATTATAAAATGTACATTTTAGTTACATTTAGGGGAGTCCTCATCCTTCCAGGAGATAAAACCCCCTCAAAAAGGCCAGAAAAGAAAAAAGCAGTGGGAACACGTGGCGCGAGCTTCGTTTCTTCGGGGCCACGATCGTGGTACCAATAAGTATATTCTCTCGTTGGTTTGCTTTTCATGTTTTATTAATCTACAAGAAAGAGTCAGCCTTCTGGGAGTCATCGCGAGATAATATATACATTAGACACCTTCGTGGAAATTCCTGTAATTTTACGCCATGTGGCTCTTTTAAGGTGGTATCGGGGGTTTGCACGAGAATATTACCTAAGATGTTACGTACCGGTCCAAAGTGCCTCCCATTATCTCTGATTTGATGATCTTAACTAAGTCCTCACGAGGGTGAGAATTGTTAAAGAGTAGAACAAGGAATTTGATAATCGGTCCATGTCAAGTTTTAGGATATTTAAGATTTTAGATTTGAAAAATTGGAGACCATGCTCTGGCGAGTATATGAGACCTATAACTTTGAACAAATCTTTGGATTTTTTCTTATTCTATATTTTCGCATGATCTTGTAACATTTTATGGTGTCCAATAATGAGTGAGCAATTTGAAACTATTAGTTCGAGTTTCTATGTTTGGTGACATCCATGATTTTGACTTTGACTTTGTTAATATTTTAGAGTTTCGTGTGTTTAAATATGAATTGTAAAGTGTATTGTAGCAAATGGTGATCATTCGAAATGATGATTCATTACAATCGTTTAATTAAAAAAAAAACGAGTGGAACTTAAGTAAATTTTGAGACTTTTGATTGGATAGTTATAGATTTTTGAGTATACATTGTAAAATCTAAATTCAAATAATTAAAGAACCCGTTCTAATAAATAAGTTACAAATTCCAAGTGAAATTTGGACAAAATCTTTAACCGCTTGCCCTTAATTCCTAAGGTAAAAAACCATAAGCATATTGCTTCATTTGGCCTTTTGATTTGAAACATCGCTATTCTTTCATGCCTCAAGAAGTGGAAGATCCTAAATTCGATTTCATTGCACGTTAAATTGTGTAAATAGAATTACTCCATTTGGCGAGTCGAGAGATTCCTGCTCTCAATGGAGATTTGTCTATTGCCGAATTAGCACAAGACACTAACAAAAAAAAAAAAAGAAGTAAAAATAGTCAAATGCCACGCCTTTGAATTCATAGCAATTTGTGTGACGTTAATTCAAATAATCCAAAATCCGTATTTATAAGAGAGCTTATTAATGAATCTCGATTTTTAATATAAGAATCAAATGCAAATCGAGCGAATGCCGTGAGGCGGAGCTCGCGGTAATCAGTCAATTAAGAACAAGTCCATATTTTTAACTTGCGCGGGGTGCAAATCCAAATGACCCACGTGTCAATGGAGACAGCCACACGCGGCCGTAAAACAAATTATAATTTCCGACGTGTCAACCGCCTCAACGTTGGACCGCATCTTTCCCGTCGACACGTGGCCGCCTCTCCATCTCCCCACGAATCTTCTGCCCCGACAGCGATACCTCGGTCAGACAAGATTTTTTTTTTTTTTAAAAAGGAAGAGAGAGGGGGAGAAAAATAGGGTCGGAAACACAAAAGCGATTTCAAAGAGTTGGAAAAGGAACAGAAATCATAGTACCGTTGGGCCCGCCACCCTTCTCGAAAATGTCAACGTGGAGGCTCGGAGGGGCGACACGTGTGGGATCCTCGTGCTCCGGGCGGCCCACCATGTCAAAATGCTCCCACCACGTGTCGCGCCCTCCAGCCTTCGTGAGATGGTGTTCCGTCTTGCGGGCTCCGGGAAATTGACTGGGGAAGAAAGGGGTGGGAACGAGACGGGACTCGTTCGCGGAGGTGAGGCGCCATGCTGCACACGTGTCGCCCCAGCGTCAGACCAGCCTATGGCGGTCAGCCCCCTGCCCGTCTCCTTTTGGGGCCTGCCCCCCTGCCCCCTGGATTCTCAAGAGGATACCCAACACGACAAGCTCCTTCTCTCATCGCAAGCCTCTCGACTCGCAAATACTCTCTCTCTCTCCCTCGCTCGCTTGAATTTCGATCTTTGATGTTCGTTTTTCATGGTTCTTGGCGCGAGGCTGTGTGTAGTGGATCAGCCGAGGCGCTTTGATACGATCGGATTCGAAGTGCAGACGCGGCCGGAGGCTATGCGAACATGGTCGTGAATGATAGATTTCGTTCGTCCGAGGATGCTGAACGAAGAAGATGACGGTTCCCCGGCCAAATGCCGCGAGAGGCGTCGCCGGAGGATAGAGATGCGGCGGCTCGCCGCCCTCTCCGCCGCCGGGTTGTCGCCGCAACCTGGTCAGGGCTCGGGGGAGGGCCGCGTCGAGGGCCTCCGCGCCTCGGGAGCGAAGCGGATCCGCCCGTCGGACGGGAGCTGCCTCCCTTCTTCCTCCTCCACATCGTCCGGCGACGATGCGGAGGCGCCGCAGCAGCAGCTGGACGTGGTTGCAGCGGCGATGTCGGTCGAGTGGTACGGGGTGATGTCGGTGTCTGGAAGGTCGCGCGAGATGGAGGACGCGATATCTGTGAGGACGGGGCTGTGCCGGCCGGAGCTAAGCCGGCGGCGACCGGTTCACTTCTTCGCCGTGTTCGACGGCCACGGAGGTCATCATGTACGTGGGGTTTGATAAACGTAAAAATCATTTAGCTAAAGCGGGAAAAGCCTGGTCGGACGATTTTCTATTAGTTGTTATTGAGTTTTATGCACGTGAGGCTGACGGGGAACAGCTAGTCGAGCGTCGAGCTGAATGATTTCTTGGAATTGAATAATTCATTTTTTTTTTTTTCCTTATGAAGGTTTCAAGATTATGTAGGGAGCAGATGCACGTGTTCTTGGAGGAGGAGTTGACGCGGCCGAGAGAGCAGCGACCGGCCGATGAAGACGATGCGTGGAGGGAGGTGATGCGGGCGAGTTTCCGGAGGATGGACGAGGCGGCGATGAACACGTGCGCTTGCGGCAGCGTCGGGTCCCAGTGCGGCTGCCACCCCATGGAGGTGGCGATCGGAGGCTCGACCGCCGTGGCCGCCGTCCTGACGCCCGACCGGATCGTCGTCGCCAACTGCGGGGACTCGCGCGCCGTCCTGTGCCGGGGCGGGAAGGCCATTCCCCTCTCGCGCGATCACAAGGTTGGTTGCCCTTTCTCCTTTCGCTTCTTCCATGAACAGGGGACAGCTCAGCTTCCGAAAGGAGCAAATGGGAGTTAGCTTTTGGTTGGATAAGGGGCATTTTAGGGGGCCCCGGTCGGGGCAGGGGCAATTCATTGATGGATATGTGTCGTGTGAACCGCTCATTTCATCGAACAGAGTCTTTAGAATTTAGAAGGAATCGACACGTGTTTCCGCCAGCGGTCGACAGATGGTGCAAGTTGCTTCTCTCGCGTTAGATGAGATTCTTGACGTGAGCATCATCTACCGCCGGCCCTTTGTTTTGGAGTTTGTCCAACTCATTCTCTGCCTACTGCCTTTCAATGAAATCTTCTTTTCTGCTGTTATGTGATGGCGGAGTGGAATGACACGATAGAATGGAATTGATAAATTATAATCTGTGCTGTATGTTGGATTGTCATACACTTGAATAAGGAGATGAGGAAATTAGGATTTATTCCCTTGCTTAGTTTGTATAAATTGGAGTGCGGATTAGAGAGAGATGGATGTCGCAAAGGTCGATGACACCATGGCTTTAGTAGCATCAATGCTCGTTTCGCTTGGAAATGCTATTCTACTATGCTCGGCTCGACCTTTATTGGAACTTGAGAAAGGAAATCAGATCCGGAACTTACACTGACTGCCCTTCAACAAACATGCCTTGCATTTGTTTGTGAAATCTCGGCATGCTTAGGTTGGTCAATGTCTTACTATGTGATTGTAGAAGGTAGGTTGTGGATTGATTGCATAGGTTCTGTTAATTCTTTCTTCAGGATCTGGAATGTAGCGGAATGGCAGTTCCGACAGTCCCTCAAATTGCTAAATACTGCTATTTCTCTTTGACTAAGTAATGAAGGCAAAACATGGTAGTAAGCATTTGTTTGCATAGAATTAGTTCTTGCTTCATTTGTAAGACTAGACTACCTCCTTACAAATTCCTTTGTGAAAAAAGGTGGTTTGCTGAGATATCTTACTCACAGTTTTTTCACGCTATTATATTAATCATCTAGTCCTGAGATTTGGAACATTGACACGGAATCCATAATGGGAAGATTTTTTTCAGTATTGCCATGTCCTGGGCTACTATGCTCTTTAGTAAGGAAAGTCGCTACACTTTTGGTATGTAAGGTATGACACATAATTATCTACTCTATGGGTTCATAAAATACTTCTCAGCAATCTGTCGCTTTGGTTAATCTCCTTTTTGGCCTCTATGTCAAGAAAGTTAGCTATTCGTCTAGGCAAGAAAGTTTTGTAGAGAACCACCGTTATGACTCTGCTCCTCCTCTTTACTTCCACATAGGAAATCCATGCCTTCTCATGTCATTAGAAGGCTGCAGTGAGAATGAGCTGATTTCAAGGAAAGTAGGCATTTTAGGGGCATGTCTGGTGTTAATGAATGATCTCACATATTAATTGGAGTATTACACTGTAACTCTTGAGGTCTAACGCTTTGAATCTTATTAACAACTGCATTATGTGATCTGGTTCAAGCAAGCCATTCTCTAGTTACTGAATTTCATCTAACAAGAAGTTATCTTCCAGCAGGCAAACTGACATCTACATTTTCTTAGCATATCTTCTGGTGATTTTCATACTATGGTTAAGTGTACGGATGCTTATTCTTGTGCTTACAGCCAAATAGACCAGATGAACTTGCAAGAATTGAAGCTGCTGGGGGACGGGTGATCCATGTGAATGGAGCTAGAGTTGAAGGGATTTTGGCTATGTCTCGAGCCATAGGTAAAAACCCCTGCAACATGAGCAATTCATTAGGCCCGTCTTAATTAATGGAGTTTATTTTGGGTGATTGCAGGCCCGAGCTGTTATGAAATGTTGAAAAGTCTAACTTTTGCTTAAGATAGTATTGTTCACCAAAACGATTTATTCCCAGATAATCCACACTAGAGATTGCTATGTAGTGGGCAGGGACTTCTCCTACATGGTTATTGATATGTCACAAATATGGTCTTCAGAGTGAACCTTCTGGCATAAGTTTGCTTAAGCACGCAAATTGCATATCTGCATGGACCAGAACGAGAGAATGTAACTTCAATAGAGCATGCATTATGTGCTATTCTACACAAGGGTGGTCATCAAATGCTTTTAAAGGGAGCATGAGGCACCAAACTCTTCAGGTCCAAAAAATAAAAAACTTGAAAGCCGTGCTTTGCTTTCCCAATTGAACCTGGCATAAATAAATTAAAAAGAAAAACAAAGAGTTAAAGAAAACAAACAGCTACTGCCATTTTTTTACCTAGTAACTAGTTGCGTCACTGGTGGCTGATGATGTAATTTATTCTTTACAGATTTAAATGTCTGGTAAAAAGGTCATCATTGCAGTACAGTTGAAGTCTATATCTATAGTTGTTTCTTCTGGAACTCTGCAGATGCAAAATACCAATTTTGCGTTCCCTTGGTTTTGGTATCACCTACAGGGTTGATTCTTGTTGCTGAAACATGGCCTAGGTCTGGATATAAGCATTTGTCTGACTTTTGACGGATGGATTTTATGGATAGAAATAGTAGCGAGGTGCTCAACGGGTACCTGTAGAGCAAAACTCATTAGTGGTGCTAACTTTAATAAGGGTAAGTAGATGTTTTGGTTGCTGAGTGACTCCGAATAGACTTTGTTTTCGTCACTGTAGTCGCCTACATTAATTTTTCATTTGGCTTCTCTTTGACTTGTGGGATCCTTCGAGGACGAAAGGCACAAAGATGATCCTCTTGCTTAGGATACTCGTAACATTTGTCTGCTGCCATTTAACTTCTGTTGTAAGCTATAGAAAGTAATAGATGTTTCTTTACTGTGGCTTGAGGAGTAACTGATCATTAGAAACTTTTGGTGTTTCAGGAGATAAGTACTTAAAGCCAGTCGTAACATCAGAGCCTGAGATAACTTTTACAGCAAGACAAGCCGAAGACGATTGCTTGATTCTGGCAAGTGATGGCTTGTGGGACGTCCTGTCGAGCGAGTTGGCCTGTGAAGTGGCCTTCGAATGCCTTAGGGGGGAAGGAAGCCCTCCAGCTGTGGACCTCAACTCTGGAGCAGGGGCTGAAGACAACGGGAACCGTGCCTTGTTTCCTTCGCGTAGCGTGTTGGCTGCTGCTCTCCTCACTCGCCTCGCTCTGGGGCGCAAGAGTTGGGATAACATCAGTGTCATTGTAGTCGATTTGAAGAAGAGCTGAGCTGAAAGGAAACCGTCAATGGAGAAGGTACATCATGTTGATGCGGCGAACTGTACAGGTTCTCCTAATGAGAGCTTGGGCGTCCCCCCAATTCATTGAGGAAATAACTAAAATGGCCTTAGACTTGCAGAATGATTAGGTTGGCACGCCGATATTGTTGATGTTCAATTTTGGTTGGGCTCAAGTTCTTTTTGTGGGACCTTGATTGGTTGGCATCACGATCAAGTGGAGGGACATAGTACCCGCAATTGATTTTGGAGTGATTCCGAGGATGATCTGGGTTCAATGAGCACTTCATTTAGTGCACATCATCCCGTATGAGCAATTGGACGAACGATAAGATAATGATTCTGAGGATGATCTGGGTTCAATGAACAATTCATTTAGTGCACATCATCCCGTGTGAGCAATTGCACGAACGACAAATAAGTAGAACAAAGAAAGAAACAGAACATCGAATCTACGCGGTTCGATGAATGTGACTTGCTTTACCAAGAAACAGCAACAGCAAAAATGATGACTGCACCTGAGTCATAATAAATCACGTTATACCACAAAAATGACGACTTCGCTCTATTCATTTAAACGTTTTTAGTGCATCCACGTCGGTAATTACACTTGATAAGATATCCTGAGTTTAGTCTTTTCTCGATCGATACAATTCATCACAATTATTAGCTCGAGCGCTTGTCTCAGGAACTCGGATGCAATTCCCTGAGAAAAGTAGGAACTATGAACGGTGATACTTCCTAAGGACACCAAACGAGGAGCCGCCAACTGAAGCACCAAAACTAATTTCCGTGTTTTCGTAGGAGGCTTTCAAACTTTCACGAATTTGCCCCAGAAGTCCAAATAGGACTTTCTCGATCGACACAAAATCGAATTTTCTCGCAAAAGGAATCCGAATCGGCTACCGCAGCACTTTTGGATCGGGCTTTTTAATTGTTCACGGGCATGTCTTTAACAACCTTCACTTTGACCTGAGGCTTGGCCAAATCGCAACTCAACCACCACGAATATCTTTTTAAGTGTGCAAGCCATGACGGCAACGTCAATTCCTCCCACACTTATAGCCACCTTATAAGGACTGTAAAGCACAATTTTATGTATCACATATAAACCAAAACCACCATTGTGTCCATATTTTTATCAAGAGATCAAATGAACATTTTAATTTCGTTTGTTTTATGGAAAATTAATGATTTGGAAAGTACTTTTCTGAAAATAATTATTTGCATTACTTGAAATAATAAGTCAAAGAAAAAAGAATACAAGTCAGATACCACAGGACTTTTGGATCTGATTTTTGGTCACGAGCATATTTTTAACAACCTTTACTTTGACTTGACGCTTGGCCAAATCGTAACTCAACCACCATGAATATATTTTTAAGTGTGCAAGCCATGACAGGAATGTCAATTCCTCCCGCACTTTTAGCCACCTTATAAGGACTGTAAAACACAATTTTATATATCACATATAAACCAAAACCACCGTCGTGTACTTATTGTTATTAAGTGATCGGACACATACTTTAACTTCATTTTTTTTTTTTTGACTTGAAATGTAAGTATCATTTATAAGACGACGTATAGGAACTTATGGACATTTCTTAACATTTCGAAGATAGCTAAGAATGTGAAAAAAATATTGGAGTGGGGGAGTCTCCATATAATAGTTCACAATACTTTTTTTGGGAAGGTCTAAAATTTTTGTATTACAAGCTCACCCTCTGACAATTTTATAAAATTTAGCTACAATAATGGGGGAATTATTTGACTTGTTTTGGAAATATCTACAGTTACGTTCCATTCATATGCAATACATGGTTTCATTAACTTTGTTTGTTTCATGGAAAATTAATGATTTGGAAAGCATTTTCTTAAAAATAATTACTTGCATCACTTAAAATAAATAATCAATAAAAAACATTTTCATTATGGACAAAAAATTATGTCTACATATTTTCGTAAACAATTTTGAATCATCTTTTTGAAATTTTTATCCAAGTTATTCATTTTCCATTAAATAAATAGAGCCTTTGTGAAACGCAATAGATACAACAATTGTTGGCTTAATAATATACACGCATCGTCTACGTTGATTACTGCAATTGAAAGTTCCTAGTTGTAACTGCATCTCAAAGTGGACATCCTCCGAATTTACATAAACATTGCTACAATCAATCCTACCCACAAATATTGGAGACCCGTGAAATGGAATTACTCTATTGTCAACAAGCAGATTTAATTTTGGACAAACAATCGATAGCCTTGCCCAAGTTGTGCATAATCTATGAAGGTGCACTTTCTTGCGCTCTCATTAGGTTCACGATTCATCATTTGAAATTAACACTTCAAATATTCTACAAAGAAAATAATCAGCAATGTTACCTTACCATGCTTCCTTGGGAGACAAACATCCGATCGTAATTAATGAGTCTGTCATTGGGAAGCTTGTCGTACCAAGTGTATTTACCAGGAGTTCATTAACTATGCTAACACTAGAGAGTAGAGACATTATATGGATCTTCCTCAGTAGCATTATAACTTTGCAACCTGCTGTGTTCACTAGCACTAGTAGAGTGACTCACTATGCCCTCTTCCTTGTAGAATTTGTCGAACGGCTCAGGGACTCATGCTATTGTTAGATCGCACATACTTAATCATTTATCAATCTACCTTTTGATCAAACCTATCAATTATCCAATCCTGATAACAAAACATTAATCTTGCGCTTCAACACAAACACCTAAGTCCTCCTTAAGTAATCGTCTACACTTGTTAGCGTAAATCTTGCATTTTTCTCTGAAGGAAATTGCGATGGTCAGTGAATATATAAGTGAGTGAACTCCACAAGCTCCATAATTTCCTTGAGAGCCGTACCGAATTGCACTTTCCATTGTATGTGTAAATCATAACACTTGCATACATTTATTTTCTTGGTCATATAACCGCATAGTAGATGTCTTTCACTCGAAAACTTCAATCTACTTATACTGTCATAATTCAGACTTTTGAACAAATGCATCTTATGTGTCCATGGTGAAGAAGTCCTTCACTATCACCCTCCGAAGCTCATACAAGCCATGGTGCTAGATTCCTTTCATTATTACCAAGCACCTGAAAAGACCTTAAGAAATCCACATTCTAAAGCATATTGATACCCAACTAAATCCGAAATATTTAAGGAAATCAATTTTTCTTCAATTTTGGAATATCCCTTAAGTAGTCATTGCCCTCACAATGCCATCATTCATTGTGAAGTAGTTATGAGATATATTCTTTTTTTTTTTTGAGTTGCACAAACGCGACGCTTTTGAGATTCGAACCTCTCCCCTTCGTGAGAGGGAGAGGGCCCGAAGCCAGCTACGCCACGCGGGCGGTGGTTAGTTATGAGATATATTCTTGCTTCCATTTGATGAGAAAATTAAAAGTTCTCAGGGAGAAAATGATTTCATTTGATCGTTGAACGTTGTTAATGTAGAGAATAGAATAATCGAGGGTGTTGGATGAAATAGTTTACTGTTATCTGCTTGAATGACGAGTTATTGGTTTCAATTTTAAGTGATTAACCAAATCAATAAATAAATTTGTCTTCCCGTCTCAGGTTGGAAGATTTCTCTCATATGAATAGATTTTATTTGATCGAATTTAGCTCTAATTATTTCGTGCCAAAGCAGAAATATCCATGTAGATTGTCTTTATTAGGTACAACTAGGTTGATACTTAACTGGGAACTCATTCAAGACGTGGAAGTATGCAATATTAATATTTATGTAAAAAGTTTTTGGATTGATGGAAAGAGGAAAGTTTTAAATTACATGGAAAATAAATAATTTTAAAAATATTTTTCTAAGAAATATTGCTTGTATTATTTAAAATAATTAATCAACAAAAAAGCTATTATGATTAACAATGTATATCTAAATATTTTTATGGACAGTAAAAATATTTTTCATTTGTTTATTTTTGTAAACGATTCAAATGATTAGTTCCTGATAAATATTATTCAAATTATCTATTTTTTGTTACATAAAAAAGTTGACATGTATTATAGATAGATTTGTTAATATATTGAATGTTAAAAAGAAAGAACAGAAGAAACATGCGTCCAAGCCATGTGCTTGATTCCCACAGCTGTAATTCCTAGATCATTGGCCATTATAAAAAGACTTTGACTGAATCGTATCTTTCACGGGGCTTCAATTATTGACACCCCTTTAGTGGAAAAAAATAGGGTCTTAGTCGTCCTTGGCGTGACTCACGAGGGCGATCCATCCCCCCATGACCATTAGCCTTCAATTCCATTTCCCATCGTATGGGAAAAGTCATCAGCTTCTTCAGTGGGATCGAAGGAAGATGTTCACCTTCATCCCATTTAAATTCTTTCGGTTTACCTCGTTACGAAGGTCTGAATTTTCTCCTTCACGGGCACAACTTCTCATTTAAAAAATGAATAAATTATGATGACTCGAGGTTCTATCACTTGATTTTATATTATAAAATAAGGTAAATGATATAAATGGTTTCTGAATTTTGGTAAAATATATAGTATCTTCTATTAACTTTTGTTTTTTTTAATACCACCATTGATCTATCGGTAATGTTCGATCTAATATTTAAATTATATGAAAATATTTATCATTATTCTTTCATTGATTCAAGTTTGGGAATATGCTGTGTGGCTTTTCAATCCATTAAGTTTGAACAATGGACAGAAAAAAAGAGTTACACGTGGATTGTCCACGTAAAATATTTATCCTAAATTAGGAAAGAAATTTCCACGTGAAATATGTCAAGTTCCCAATTTGTTTCTTTCCCTTTTCTAAAATAGATGGATAAAAGAATAGATATGTTGACTTGTCATTTTTAAAAATCAAACTCAATATATAATAATTTACGTTAATAAATAACATTTGATTTGTCTTTTAAGCAAATAGAAATGCTATATTGAAAAATTAAAATTCAGGGATGATATTAAATATCAAATTATTAGGAATTTAGGGACAATATTAGATATTGAATCAAAATTTAAGAATTATTTATCTTATTTTCTTTTGCAAAATATTATTAGAAATATAGTGCTGAGAATCTTCGAAAAGACTTTGTGGATCGAGAACTTTGTAGCAAAGAAAAAACCCCATTCAATTTGACATAGTGTTGAGGTCTAGTTAGTTGGAATGACATGTGAAAATTTTGAGAAATGTCTCCCATATTAGTTGGAAGGCAGCATTGTCCAATTTTTTTTTAATTAAAAAAGAAGAAGCAAATCACATCATCAATAATCACCGCATTAAGATGGTTCTATTCATCATAACAGCTCATTTACCGTCTTAATGGCACACATATTGACTATATTATATCTTATCAATAGTATGGGAAAACCATGTGACTTTAGCATATTAACTTTAGCATCTATTATTAGCATGAAGCTTCTGGATATAAGAGGTGGAATAACAATGTGAACTGTCCTATTCACTAGTAATGTTTCCTCACTTTTGGACTTGTAATCTCGATAGTCATGAACTTTTTGGTGCACGTGTTGATATTCATACTGGATCGAGACACATCTCCATTAATTAGCATGTGGGAATGGCGGTCCCTCAAATGTGAATTCATAAGTCAGGCCATGCTTTCGTACAAATGTACAGTGCCCATATGAAAAAGAAAGCCCTAGATAACATTCTTAATTAATTTGATTAGGAGTCCATTCAGAGGTCCTGTCAATAATGCAATTCCGCACTATTCAATTCTGCTTGCCCTTTTGCCAATGAAGGAAAGAGACTATAAAACGAAGCATCTTAGGCCCATAATCACATACCCTAACAAACACATCTCCGTCAATAATACTTACTTAAGTATTTAAAAAGCCTCTGCATAATGTCCCCTTTACGCAGTAGCAATGAGCTGTTCTTCCAACCCCCACCAACAACACAAGATCCCTGAAGATCTTGTCCTGGGACGCTCTTTCATGGAAAGTAGCAGTTCCATTCTTAAAGTGGTGAGGAACCGCCGACGAAAGTTCTCCATCACTAACTACCATGAGAGGGCCGGCCAAGATGGCGATCACGGCGATAGGAAGAAAAAGCATAGAGAGGTTGAGAGGCAAAGACGGCAAGAAATGGCTTCGCTTTGCGCAAGCCTTCGATCCAAATTGCCCCTCGAATTCATCAAGGTGAAAGACCTAATTACCTTTCGAGTCTTTGCTCTCTTCTTCTGTGCCTGCGCAAGCGTGAGTGTGCTTAATTATGTGATGATAAAAAGAGGCGAGACAATACACGAGAATGTAATTTAGGGTTTTGTTTTACTCCTTTTTTTTCAGGGGAAGCGTTCGACGTCGGATCACATGAACGAGGCCGTGAATTACATCGAACACCTGCAGGCAAAGATTAGAGAGCTGGGCTTCAAGAGGGACGAGCTCAAGAGCATTCATAGTTTGGCTGCCCTCGGCTCTCCTAGCTCCAATTCTTCATGCCTAACCACATTTACGGTCAATTCATGCTGCGAGAGTGTAGAAATCGTGATCAGCCAAAGCATCAGGGAAAAGCATTTTCTGTTATCTACTGTACTAGATCTACTGCTTCAACAAGGACTTGATGTCGTTAGCTGTTTTTCCAGTCAAGCGTATGACAAGATAGTCCACACAATCCGCTGCGAGCTGGTAAGTAACCTAAGATATATTTATTCTAAATATGCAGGTTTACAAAGTTCTTGTCAGTCATTTGTATTTCTTTTGAATTTTTTCCTGGTTGAGCCATTTATACAACATGATTTGTAGGCCTGTGGGAACGGAAGTTTCGATTTAACTCACTTGAAGGGGGAACTGAAGGAACTGCTCATTCGAATGTGGAATTCGTGATTGCAATTCCCAAGTAATCTAACATGTGACTCCCAAAACTCTTGTAATCCTATAGAAGGTTTGTGACCCTCATGGAAATTATTTCTCTAGAGCAACGCATCTGGAAGGATGAGGCCTCCTGCTTGTTTTTAACTGATTTCTGACATCGGAAGAGGTATGAGATTTTCGTTGTAGTAGCTTTTGCATGTTGGAAATTTGCAAAATAGAGCCTTCCACGAAAAAAAGAACAGGAAGAATCATGGCTAAAACAAACAAATCACAGCGACTGATGAGCTTCTTGGTAGAAAGCCAACGGCACGAATTTTCCTAGCTAACTGGAATGCACTGCTTGTAAGTTGTGGGTAATTGAAATATTCATTATGTTTGTCTTTGCACAATCTACCAAAGAGCTCTTATGCTTTCCCCAAGATCTCCAACTCAGTTTCTGTGTGAAATCATGCATTTCAGTGGGTCAAAATGAGGATGCTATAGGGTTGACTTCTAACCAAAATTAGATTAAAAAAAAATTGACTATCTACATGCACCTGTTGAGTTGTATTAAACTCAATTTCTTGGACAGGGGAGTTGTTGGCCCCATTGGAAGTTAGATCCAGAAACAGGGACGCCAGCGATTCGATTTCCGTATAACTCGATACTTTTCTACTTAGATAATAATTAACTAATTATTCTTTTGCTATACTTGATATGAAAATAGTGTTCTCGTTTTTTTGTCAGATTTAGCAAGTTTGCGAGACTCTTCTGTGGCTCGCATCATGCATTGATAAGCAAGAATGTTTTATCAAGATGATGCTTTTTAACCAGGGAGATGATGCTCTATTCACACTTAATTGTATTCATTCACAACGTGGTCAGTCTTTCATTTTATATTCCCTCTTTTTCTCCATATTTACAGGCAATATCAATTGCACATAGCAAAATAAGGTAATCATATATTGCATTGTGGTAATAAATTTCAATTGCACATGACTCATAGTTTGAGTACCAGTTGTAGAAGAGTCAAATTCATTGCCCCATGACAGCAAGCTGTTCAAAGAAAGTAGAATATTTGAAAACTCGTTTGTTCTTTTCCTCAAAATATTATGTGCAACGAAAAGCTGGTATAGTGAAAGATGAACCATCTTGAACAGGCTGGATTATTTTCATGTTTGGAAGTAGAATCTAACTATAATCGTTTTCAGAAAGAAATGATGTTGCGGACTGTTGTTGAATGTTGAATAGATCTCACTAGCTTACGTTCCATCACATCTTATAGTAAACTAATTTTGGTATATCTGGTAGTCCTCACAGGATCTATCCTTTCCTTTATGTCACACTTATAATCCAGCTTTCGAATACATGTAACATTAATCATTTGATTATGCTTTACTTTGTTCACGCGAATTGAACCACTTTCAGTTGTGTAGCTTTCTCTATAGAATGGAAAATGCCTCCACAGTTTTGTTGTCTATTGTTTGATGTCTTTAGTCTTTAGGAGCAAATGCACAATGCGCCTGGTTTAGTTGTTTTCATTCGTGCAGAATCCATCATTGACATGTCTCCCTGTGCAAACGATATATTGCGCGGCTATTACCATGTTTCCCTACGTTTTTTCTTATTTTTCACCAAATGACGAGAAAGAATGAGTAAAAGCACTTTACTCGAGTGTTCTTTCCATATGATATTGACTTTGATTGAAAGAGAACGCTCTTTATCGTGATTAGCAAAAGAGTACATGTTGATGCGTGTGAACATAGTGAGTTAAAGTTTTGAAGGTATAAACGCATGTGATAATTGGGGTTTTGAATTATTTGAGGGGAATGAGATCAAATAATTATAAGATGAGTAAGATTCATATATTAAATGTAGAATGTGAGAGATTGATCTTGAGATTGTTTGACAGTTAGTTTGATAATTTTAAATGAGAGTTCTGTACAAGATTAGATATAAATTTATGTTAATGACAAGGATGAGCTTTTATGGAAAGTTTTCCCACAATAAGGTCAAGGTTACAAAGCACCTTTGAGTTTTTCCCTTTTATGTATAGAAAGATTAGCCACGCCTTACAATATGTTGAGAAAACAAACACAAGATGTATCAAACAGTGTTCAAACACTTACATGTGACGTTATTAAATGAAAGAAACATGTTACACATTTTTGAGATTTCACTGACAATGCAGGTTTCCATGGAAGAGATATAAATTTTTACTCAGATATTAAATAACTGATGGCATAAATCTTTTTAGAGTGAGTCCAAGTTGGAAATTTCTATGCCAATGACTGATGTGAACCCCAACAAATTGAATAAAATGACACACTTATCGGAAATATTATAATTTCCACTTGTTACATTGCTGCTAGATGCTCTCAACTCCAAAAACACATGTTGTCCAACGATGAATTTGTGAATATATTGGTTATGTATTAGGAATCGAGTCTATTTCAGGATAAAGGTCTCCAAAACTAAGCTATTATATAAAGTGGTGTTGTGTAGAAAAAAATCATATGTCGGAACATTAGGAACTATGTGATCTCCTAATCAAGAGTTGGAAAGTGAAATCAGTTTGATTAGTGTTGTATATATGACAGCTAAAGTGAAATCGGTTTGATTTGTTTAGAAGATATGACAGCTAAGTGAAATCAATGGGATTTGAAGAAGATATGACAGCTAGGGTTCTCTTTCTCTCCTTAGAACGAAGCATCTTGTAGTCAAAAGCTGCGACAAATTAATAATGGAGCAGGCTGCCTCCCCGCCCTACCTAAATGGCCCTCGCACAAGTTTTTTTACGACATGATGGGAAATCAGTGAACAAACTATTAAAATTGAATTTGATTCTGTTTTTTAGCTATCGCAACAGAATAGGGTCAGATATACTCAATGGTACTAAGTTAGTACAATGATAAAAATTGACTTAAAATATCACTTGAAACCAATGCGTAATGGATGTGACTGGGTGCATCTGCACTACTATTATTTTTTTATATTAACGACAAAGGACGATGTTATATATTCCCTTAATTAAAACGTAGCCTGTAAAATAATAAATTAGTTTCATTGAGCTCTTACACATGCGAGTATCAACATAGTATATAAGTACACACTAGTATTCTATTGAATAAATTGCCCTACTTTTATTACGTGATGGCTTAAGTGGTCTAATCATGGAGTATAATTAAATATATACAATGATTACAAACCAAATGAAGTCCTGGCTACCCCTTCCACATGTCTAAAGAAAAATCAGTGGTCCAATTTCCATTATATTAAAAAATATGAACATTATCTGTCAACTGGCACTGTTATTATTATTATTATTATTATTATTATTATTATTATTATTATTATTATTATTATTATATCACGGATTGACACACGTTTGTCCTAATTTCTTCAATTCTTGGACCTTCCCGTTGAGCCTAGGGTATTAGGTGAGTCAGCATTAGGGAATGCGATATTAACTTATTAAGGAGGGAAATCTTAAGATATATAGCCCATATATATAAGTTTGTTGACATAGACACTATAGTAAAAGATATCGGACCTAACAAAGCGGTCATATTTATTGACTAGTTATGTAGTAAGCAGCTGAAGGGGGTGGAGACTCTTACTCTTATGGCCTTAAGCACTTTATCCAACCCAAATCCGACGGTCCTAGCAAAATCAGATGATGAAGCTTGGATCCACCAAACGTGAGCAAGCCCACAATTGCAACACCAATAGTAGGAAAACTGTCCAAAAAGTTATGAATATATCGTACAGTAACTAATTCATTTTTAAATATTCAATTGTATTGATTTAATCTTAAACCCTTTAATAACTTGGCAAAGTAATTTTCGCCAAGTAATTTTCTGGTTAATTTTGATAGAAAATTGTTGATGTGGATAATTTTTGCAAATGTTTTTATATTCAATATAATATATTTGTATTTTCTTTCTTTTTTTGGTGACTCCGTCAACCTTCATAGTTAAAATAAAAAGAAAAAAAAATTGAAAGGTGTATGACTTAATTGATAGCTATACAATAAGTTTAGGATTTTGACTAATGTAATTCTAAATCCTTGACAATCTTTTAATGTAATCCGTGCAGGCTAATCTAGATAGAGAAATTCTTATGTGGAGCTCTAATTAATGTTGGTCATTTTACATTACATGACCAATGCTTATGTGAACCATTGACTTTTGAAATAATGCCTTTTTCCACGAGGGAAACAAATTTAACTAAAAAAAAAAAAATTAAATTGGAGCCCCCAACCGACGTCATCCAATGATGTCACACTCAAGCCAAGTCCTTCTGTGAAATCGACCATAAATGACTCCTCTATTTCGTCCGATGTATTTGTTTGTCGCAATCCCAGATTTGCCCATCCAAATTGTGAAGATTCAGTACGCCCATAACCTGATTGATACCCGATTCGACCTCGAGATTTTGCAGTGAACAGAACAAAGTGTCGTGGCCCTGATTTTCTTACCACTGAAGCTGGTGCACAAAATAACATGAATTTCTGACAAGTGCAAAATGATTACAAAAGGTAAATGAACGAGAAAATGTCAATGCACTATCTTTTCTATTATGATATGCTGATGAAAACCACCACACAATGTTGCATAAAATTATTCATTCAAATGCAAGCAAAAAACATAATAATTTCTGAGGCACACTACCACAAACTTGACAGGGTATCCTGAGTTATAGGGCATCTCGACACCTCGACTAATGAGATACCCGACTAAGAGGGCATCACGACATCGTCACCATAATATATAAGAGGCCGAATTATAACATGGTAGTTTCCATATATAATCAAGTAGCAGCAAGTGTAGATAGTGTCACCATAGTCTTGTGGTATTTATTGTATCAACACAGGAACCAACACCGATTCATTATCTCTTGCACATCTACTCTCAAAACTCAACATTCAACGTAGCATTATTTTATGCAGTCCATTACAACAAATGCCACGTATTTTTTTTTATCAGTCATGTTCATAAATAATAACACAATAATTTCTTGTTATTTTTCGTATAAACAATGGCAATTAAATATATATGTACATATCAACGCATAAACTTTCATCCTCTTTTCACCACGTCATCATCATTCAATAGAGTAACTTAGCAAATTTATAGATTATTGGGATGAATTATCCATAATTGTAAAATTTAAGTAACTCTTAAATTTTTCATTTCTAAGAAATAAGAATATTGAATTTATATTCTTGTTAAAAATGACCATTTTGGAAAATTAGTTGGTAACTAAATCAGAAAATTGGCAAGTTAATCAATTAGCCAACACTTAGTCAAAATTGATATGTTGGTCAGTTTTACACTTACTCTCAAACTCGGCATATTGGACATTTTTAACACTTAGTTTTACACTTGGTGTCAAAATTGGCATCTTGGTCGGTTTTAGCATTTAGTCTCAAAATCTGTAACTTAGATAGTTTTAACGCTTAGTCTCAAAATCAACATCTTGATCAATGTTTATCACTTGTCACGCTCGTTTAAGTTTAGAATATTGGTTATGTGAAAGAAAGTTTTGAAGAATTGGTATAAGTGGAGACTTTAGGATTTTTGTGGTAGAGAGAAAGTATTTTTGGTCACACTCGTACAATTTTGGGGGTTTGATGATAAAAAAAAATTTGAAATATCGATATTGCACCAAGTATAATTTAAGGTTGTTTTTTGTGGTATTTTCTCTCTTACCAATAGCCTAGGGAATAGGATTTCATTGGATGGCATATATAGTTAGTGGTGAAGTAACCTTGGGAGCCGACCTATTATTGTTTCCTCACTTTTTGGACTTGTAATCTTGATGGTCAAGAATTTAGCATATATGATGAAATTCATACGGGATAGAGACAAAATTTTCTTAATTAGCCCGTGGAAATGATGGTCGCTCAAATGTGAATTCAGACGTTAGGCCTTACTTTCGTACAAATGTACAGTGCCCATAAGAAAAAGGAAACCCTATATAACATTCTTAATTAAGGGTCCATATAAAGGTCCTCGCAATAATGCAATGCCCCATTATTTAATTCAGCTTGCCCTTCGCCAATGAAGGAAAAGACGTGTAAACGAAGCATCTTAGGCCCATAATCACATACCCTAACAAACATATCTCCATCTATTATACTTAATTAAGTACTTAAGCTGCTCCATCTAGAATTAAGGTGCCCTTTACGCAGTTGCCATGAGCTGTTCTTTCAACACTCACCAGAAACACAAGATCCCCAAAGATCTTTTCCTGGCGCACTTGTATGGAAACTAGTAGTGCCATTTTTAAAGTGGTGGAGGACCAACGACGAAGGTTCTCTGTCACTAACTACAACAAGAGGACCGGTGAAGATGATGACCATGGCGGTAGGAAGAAAAAGCATAGAGAGATCGAGAGGCAAAGACGGCAAGAATTGGCCTCGCTTTTCACGAGTCTTAGATCCAAACTGCCCCTCGAATTCATCAAGGTGAGAAACCTAATAACCTTTCGAGTCTTTGCTCTTCGTCTTCTGTTACTGCGCAACCGTGAGTGTGCTTATGTGATAATGAAAAGAGGCAAGATATTTCATGACAATGTAATTTAGGGTTTTGTTTTATTGGTTTTTTTAGGGAAAGCGTTCTATGTCAGATTACATGAATGAGGCCGTGAATTACATCAAACACCTGCAGACGAAGATCAGAGAGCTGAGCTTCAAGAGAGACGAGCTCAAAAGCATTCATAGTTTGGCTAACCTTGACTCTCCTAGCTCCGATTCTTCAGGCTTGACCATATTTACGGTCAATTCATGCTGCGAGAGGGTGGAAATTGTGATCAGCCGAAGCATCAGGGAAAAGGATTTGCTGTTATCTACTGTACTAGAGCTACTGCTTCAACACGGACTTGATGTTGTTAGCTGTTTTTCCTGTCAAGTCAATGATAGGGTACTCCACACAATCCACTGCGAACTGGTAAGTAACCTAAGTAATATTTATTTTAGATGTGCAGATTCACATGGTTATTGTCAATCTCTTTATATCTCTTTTGCAATTTTTTGGGCTGAGCCATTTATTCAATATGATTTGTAGGTTGATGGAAATGGAATTATCAATTTAACTTTGTTGGAGGGGGAACTCAACGAACTGCTTATTCCGGCATTGAACCCTTGATTGCAATTTGCAAGTAAACTAACATATGAGTATCAACTGTTGGTAATACTACAGAGGATTTGTGACCCTTATGGAAAGATGAGGCCTGGTGCTTGGTTTGAACTCAGTTTCTGATATTGGAAGAGGTTTGAGAACTGATTGTTGTAGTTTTTGCATACCGGAAATATTGTAAAATAGTGCGTTCCATGCAAAAAGGAAAATGAAACGTATTGCGACAACTGATGAGCTTCTTTGTAGAAAGCAAATAGCAAGAAGTTTCCTAGCTAATCGGTATGTCCTGCTTGTAAGTTGTGTGTAATTGATTTATATATATAATATGTTTGTCCTTGCACAATCTACCAAGAGCTTTCATGCCTTCCCAGTGCATTTCAATGGGCCAAAGAGAGGAGGCTATAAGGTCGATTTCTTACAAAAAACCAGGTAAAATAATTTGACTTTCTATATGCATTTGTTGAGTAGAACTGAACTCAATTTCTTGGACAGGGGTGTTATTAGCCCCATTGAAATTTAGATCCATAAACCTGGACGCCGGAAATTCGTTCTCCTAATCACTCGATAATTTTCTGTGTGAATAACCATTAACTAGTTTTTCTTTTGCCATACTTGGTAATAAGTAGTATTCTTGTTTAGTGTCACCAGTTTGCGAGACTCTTTTATGTGTACCTTTAACGCACGTGGAAGAGTGATATGACTCAGCACCATTCATTGATGATGAAGACCTTGATTTTTAACCAGGGGAAAAAATATGATGCTCCAATCATTTCAAATTATACTTTTTCACTACATGGCCAGTCTATTTTTTCGTTTCCTTTTCTTTCCATGTTTTCAGGCAGTATTATCAGATGTACATTGCAAAATAAGGGAATCATATATTGGATTATGGTAAAAAGTTTCAAATGCACATGATTCACGGTTAGAGCATCCCTCAAGGAAGATGTTCAAAGAAAGTAGAAAATTTGAAGTTTCAGTTGTTCTTTTCCTTAGAATTATATGTGGAATTAAAAGATATTAGAATGAAAAGAAGAACCATCTTGATGCAGGATGCAAAGATCTTCAAATTCTGAAGTTGAATCTAACTACGATATGGGGAAAATTGTCCAAAAAGTCCTAAATCTATTGCACTTTTGCTAATTAAATCATAAACCTTTTAACTTTACCAATTCAGGTTTAAACATTTTTACTTCTTGCCGATTTAGTCATCCGACCAATTTTGGCTGAAAAATATTGACATGGACATCGGCGGTGCCACGTAGGACCGCCGGTGTTGATGTGAACAATTTTAATAATATTTTAATATTTTTTGAATATTTTTTGAATTTTTTTTTTTTTCTTTATTTTCTTTTTGGCTTTCTTCTTTGCTTTTTTCGATGGCTGGCCATCGGCCATAGCCAGCTGACTGGCCTCACCTGCCACAGGCAAGGCCCGACCAGGCGAGGAGGAGCCCTGGCGAGGGCAGCCCTTGCCCAGGCACAACTTGACAAGGGTTGCCTAGGTAGGCAAGGCTAGCTGGCTGGCTATGGCCGGTGGTTGGCCACCAGAAAAGGCAAAGAAGAAAGCCAAAAAGAAAATAAAGAAAAGAAAAAAAGGGAAAAATAATAAAAATTAAAAAAAATATTAAAATATTATTAAAAATTGTCCATGTCAATGACGTCGGTCCTACGTGGCATCGTCGGCATCCACATCAACATTTTCCGGCCAAAATTGGTTGGATGGACTGAATCGATAAGAAGTGAAAATGTTTAGGACTGAATTAGCAAAAATGCAATAGGTTTAGGACTTTTTGGACAATTTTCCCAAATGATATGTCGACTTGTTATTGGATGTTGAATATGGTATACTAGCTTGTCATCTGTCACATTATTTATTAAATTATTTTTTGTTATTCATTTTGATATATCATTTCCTCAACATAATATTGGAATCCAGCTTCTGAATACATACGACATTAACCATTTGATTATGCTGTAATTTGCTTGCAGAGCAAATCACTTTTGGTGGTGTAGCTTACTGGAATCAACATTACTGCTAAAAATGCGTGCACGGTCTTGTACTCTATTTTTTGAGTTCTCTCTAGTCTTGAAGAGCAAATGTACGAATGATGCATTGCAGAATCCATTCTTAACATGTCTACTTGTGCAAAGGATACCGTTCCGCTGCTATTCTTAAGGTTTTTTTTTTCACCGAAGGAGGAGAGAAAATGAGCAGAAGCACCTAACCCCGAGTGTTCTTTCCATACGACATTGACCTTGATTCAAAGAGAACGCTGTTTTTAATGATTAGCAAAAGAGCACGAGCTTTTACGTGTGAACATAGTAAAAATTTTCAAGGGATAAACACGTGGAAATTGGGGTGTTGAATGATTTCAGGGAAATGACATCCAATAATTATAAGATGCGAAAGATTCCTCTGTTCAAACTCAAAATGTGAGAGATTGATCTTGAGATCATTTGGCAGTCAGTTTGATAATTTCATGAAAATTTTCTATATCTATTAAAAATATGGGACTATGTATTATTGCAGAAAGCAAGCGATCAAATAACATAGACAGAACAAGAAAATAAATTGAACTCTAAATTTAGATGGTTCGATTGTAATGACCTACATGCATGGGGAGATTAGCGACAAATTTCACTATAGATTAAGTGATATAACGGAGATTACACGCCTGAATCATTTGAACACACAGAGTGTTTCTTAAACCTTAATTACATCTAATAACGCATATAATATTTAACCCCGAAATTCCTCACAAAATAATTTTTCAATCTCATTGAATAAATTTACAAATCTTATCATAAAATTTCATGACTATAAATATTAATCTTTCTTGGATATAATTACACGAAGAAAGACCCATGTACGAAGAAATATCCAATATCAAGCGCTCGACAGCACTTCAAGGACTTTTCTTACAGCCACTGCAAAACCCACGATGAAGTCGCCTCTGCACGATAACAGGGCTCCCTTTTTGGGGCACTCACGGCATCATTTGCAACTTCAATGCAAGGCAAGACACACTAAAGGACAAATCCCTAATTATGCATATATAGCCATCGCCAAAGAAGTCAAACTTCGGTCAACACAATCCAGTTTCAGTTGACCGAATATTATCCAATTCAAATCTACTTCTGCCTTTCCAATATTAATCCATAAACTGTAGCAATCCGAATATGAGTCTTTCAATATATATCCTTCTCTATTTTGCCGATTCCAAGTTGATATCAAGACAAAATAGGAACTATTAATTAAGAGTTTAACATTGATTAAGAAATATATATTTTCATGGCACATACTGGGGTGTTCACAAATAAAACCTCATCTTGGTCGCTTCTGTTTGCGGGCTTATACTCGAGTCATAATTCAATAGTCCCCACCTTGCCTCAATGTTTGAGCCAAGTTTCAATTGCCTCACAAAAGTTCGAACTTTGCCGCTACTCTCCCATGGACTCCAACGAGCTCAATCATCACAAATTTTATCCAAGTCCAAGCCTCGCTTGAACTTTGCCATAACCAAGGACCTCATTAAAATACCAACTCCACATGCACCTTTAATTACTCCATAAGAATTTTCCAACTGAACCTCCTTAATCACAGATAAAGTAAAACCGTAGTTGCATCCATATCTATTAGGATATGTACCTTATTAGCAGTTACAACAACCATTGACTTTACAAAGCTCCACCCTACTACAAACATCATATGTATTGATTACTTCACTCGTACTTGTACACACTACCTCAGAAGTTTCTGGTTTCAACTCCTCTCATTCGAAAAAAAAAAAAAAAAAATAGATTTGCCTCCTTTCATTTGACTTGCCGGATGAATTGATTGATCTTAAAGAGAATTTCTAGTCCTCGGGAGTGCTAACCATGTTAACCATGTTCTTTTGAAATAGCAATAAAAGTGTTTACACTAGTATCCAAAAAGATATCTTTTAGTTCGAATTTCACTAGTATTAGAAAAAAGGAAGGGCAAAAAATAACTTCTCTACTTATGACGTGTGAATTTGATTTCAAGTAGTACAACCGATAACTCCACTCATTTTGTGTATAACCTAGGAACATGCACTTTTGTACCATTTTATTGGGCTTACCATCACTAGCTCGAAAATAACATGGACAACCAAATATTTTAAGAACAGAATAATTAGCACCGTTATCTAACCACACTTCTTTCGGGAGCCCAATATTCAATCACAGTTGATGGGGATCTATTCATCAGATTGCTTATTGTACTAAGCACATATGCTAGAACCTGATCATACTAGTACTAAATAGCATTTTATGAGCCGTCTCTAATAATGTTTTGCTCATCAGTTCCACAACATATTGTGGTTCATTGGCATTAATGCAGTGTCTCACTATGCCTTCCTTTATGTAGAATTCATTTAATAGTTTTGAGCAAAACTCCAAGCAACTATTGGTTTGCACATGTTTGATTGCTTTACTAGTCTCATTTTTAATCAAAGCTCTCAACCACATGATCTTGAAAATAACACCAAACTTGTGCCTAAGCACAAACACCTACGTCTTCATTGAGTAGTCATCAACAACTATAAGCATATATTTAACACTTTTTCTCGAAGGAAACTGCGACAACTTGCGAACATTTAAGTGAACTAACTCTACAATTTTCATGATTTTTTTTTTTTATAGTTGTATTGAATTGTACTTTTCATTGTTTATATAAATCACACCATCTGCATACATTTAGTTCGTTAGAAACATAACCACATAGTACCATTTTTTCACTTAAAACTTTCAAGCTTCTCTCACCAATGTGCCCCAAGTAGATATGCCACAATTTAGACTCTCGAACGGATGCATTCAACGTCTCCGTAACGAAATTTGTCACTATCTCACATTGAAGTTCGTATAGGCCACTATGCTTGATTCCTTTTATTATCACCAAAGTACCTCAAACAATTTTGATAATTCTACATTCTGAAATATATCAATACTCAGTTGAATCCACGACACTTAAAGAAATCAAGTTCTTCTTCAACTTTAGAACACACCTCACTCTAGTTAATGTCCTCACGATATTATTATACATTTTGATTCTAACATTGCCAATACTGATAACATTGCATTTAATGTTGTTTCTCAACTGCACTTTACTACTATCGATGCACTAATAAATAGTAAAGCAGTTTTTATTTGGTGTGGTATAAAAAAAAAAAAAAAACAACCAGAATTCATAATCCATCCATCAAACGATGAATCATTAGTGATAGACAAGAAAAAATCAACACCATCTAAATTACCATTAGCTACAGTTGTAACATCATCTACAAAATCAACTATAATTCCCGTAACCTTCTCGCTCTTAAGCTTTAGTTCATTCTAAGATGCCCTCTCTTGCCACAGTTCCAATAGACATCATCATTAGTCTTAGACTGACTGCATCTATTCATGTTCATATTACTCTCGCTAACATGTGTTCTAGATCTTCCTCTATCTTCACCTACTAAAGCAGTAGATATAGGTTCGCCAGATTCTATTTTACAAATGTCCTTACTCAGAATCAAATCTTGAACCCCATAAAATATCAAATTTGTTGACTCAAAGGAATTATTAATAACAGTAACAACAGTAATCCAACTATAAGGTAATGAAGATAATAGAATCAAAACAAGTACATCATTTTCAAAAGTCAATTGTAATTGAAATCAATTGACTAACAATTGCATCGATTCATTGATATGGTTTGCAACTGACACACCTTTGCTCATCTTTAAAGTAAAGAGATGTTGCATTAGATTGACCTTGTTGATCACAAAGGGCTTCTTGTATATATCCGACAGAACTTTCATTAAATCAGTAGTGGTCTTCTCCTTCACGATATTAAACACAACATTACAAGCAAACGTTAGCCAAATAATACTCATAGCTTGTCTATCAAGCAAATCCAATGAGCTTGCTTCAACTTCAGCAAGCCTAGATTTGATATCAATTATTGTGGAAAGCAAGCGATCGAACAACAATATAGACAGAACAAGAAAATAAATTGGACACTAGATTTATGTGGTTCGGTTGTAGTGGTGACGTCCACGGGGAGGGTAGCGACAAATTCCATTCAACAATATAGACAGAACAAGAAAATAAATTGGACACTAGATTTATGTGGTTCGGTTGTAGTGGTGACGTCCACGGGGAGGGTAGCGACAAATTCCATTATAGATCAAAGATACAATCAAGATTATATGTCATTTAAACACGCTCAGTATTTCCTAAGCCTCAATTACGTCCAATAATGCGTATAGTGTTTAGTCTCGAAATTCCTCACGAAATAATCTTTCAATTTCAATGAAGAAATTTACGTATCTTATCACAAGATTTCACGACTATAAACACTAATCTTTCTTGGATATAATTACACGAAGAAAGACTAACGTATGAAGAAATATCCAATATCAAGCGGTTGACGGCACTTCAAGGACTCTTCTTGATGAAGTCGCCTTTGCAATGTAACAGTGCTTCCTTTTTGGAGCACTCACGGCGTCACTTGCAACTTCGATGTAAGGTGAGACACACTAGAGGACAAATCCCTAATTATGCATATGTAGCCATCGCCAAAGAAGTTCAACTTCGGTCAACACAAACCAATTTCAGTTGACCGAATATTAATCCATAAACTATAGCAATCCGATTATAAGTTTGTCAATATATTTCCTTCTCTATTTTGCCAATTCCAATTTAATTTCAAGACAAAATAGGAAATATCAATTAAGACTTTAACACTGAACATGAAATATATATTTTCAGGGCACGTACTCGGATGTTCACAAATAACACTTCGTCTTGAGTTGGATTTCATCTGTAGGTTTAAACTCGAGACATAATTCAACATATACGATTTAGGTTCAGACTTTTAAAAAAGGTTCCTGCAAAAAGATTTAAACTCGAGTTTTTCTTTTTTATGCATCGAAAGATAGATTAACTGTCTTTACAAAAAAAAAAAAAAAAGATATATTAACTGCGTCTTACAATATGTCGAGAAAACAAGAGACGCATCAGAGGAAGTTCAAACACTTACATGTGATGTTAATAAAATAAAATAAAAAAAGCAAACGCTTTTGAGATTTCGCTGATGATGCAGGTTTTCATACAAGGGATAGAAACTTTTACTCAGGTACCAAATAAATTTGAGCGAGGGTTGACTTTCATTTAAACATATTTGGTTGGCCAAAAGAACTTAAACAAATTTGAGCCCTCAAATTAATTTAAAATTTGCAACATCACTCGACACACAATAGCCTAATTTTACTAAAAGTCATTCGCCCTTAGCATTTCTCTGCTCTATTCCGACGTCATGTATGTTTTCAGCTTCATGAGGAACATGTCCTATTTGTTGCATCTCTCTTCTTTCTTAAACACCATTAGTTTGGCATATTGAGTTGAAAATAATGTTAAAAGCTAAAATGTAGGTAAAAGAGTTATTTTCCAAACGAGGTTAAAGCAGTAAAACACACATTTTCTGCAGGCTTTTGGCAGCTGGACATTCCTTGTGATTTAGAGTTATGGTTACTTGCGTAATATGATGAGAAAAACTACCGGTGTTTTTCTTCATTTTCTTCATAGATTGAAGAACCAAATGCCCAAAAAAATCTGATATTTCCATGCAAAACACTGATTTAAACACCCATACATTAGAGAGAAAAACACTCGTCGGAAGAATTGTAATTGCCATCTTCAACTTTTGGCGGCTTATCATTTGATTACAAAATTAACTCTGTCATTCAATGATGAATGTGTATAAATTTTTAACAACGGCGATAAACCTGATGATAGTCCATCGGAGGTTACCTAATATGAATAGAGTGTATTTTAGGATATCCTATATTAAAAGTTGGATATGAAATCAAAATGATTAGTGTAGAACATATGATGACAGCTAAAGTGAAATCAATTTGAATCGCCTAGAAGATATGACCGCCAGGGTTCTTCTCTTTCTCTACCTAAACGGAGCATCTTGTGGTGTTGAAAACAAAAGCTACGACAAATTAATGGAGCATGCCGCCTCCCCTGCCGACCTAAATGGGTCAAGCATGATTTGTAATCTGACAAGTTTATTTTCACCACGCGATGAGAAATCAGAGACAAAATTGCTAAAGTTTAAATTTGATTCTCTCTTTTGCTTTATCAATAGAATAGAGTCAGATATACGTATTATTATGATAAGATCCGACTTGAAATATTACTTAACAACAAAGTCTACATTATGTGATTAATACATTTGGACGACAATGGTGTATTTGTATTTAAGACAAAAGATAATATTATATATTCTATCGGTCAAAACTTAACATTTCATATAAAGAATACATCTTATCAAACTTTTTGCATGAGAGTACACGCAATATAAATAGTAGTATTCTAATGAGTTGATTGCTCTACTTTGATTGCGTGATGGGTCAAGCGATCTGAATTATGGAGTTCAATTAAATATAAACTATGATTACAAACCAAATGAAGCCCTGGCCACCCCTTCCACATATATAAAGGGAAGAAACCAGTTGTCAAGTCTCCGTCGTAAGAAAACAAAGAAGATGATTTGTCTACAAAAGTTTTTTGTGGCCTAGGGTATTAGGTGAGTCAGCATTACGCAATGCTTACATTGTTTTAAAGATATCAGACCAAACAAAGGGGTTCTAATTAATTAACAACATAGTAAGAGTTGCACACTCTCTAGTTTTTTTTTTTATTTTTATTTGCTAGGGTGGATTCACAAGAACTGTTCTAAATACCTCCGGAAATCAGTCGTTCTCCTTCTACCAACTTAGTAATTTTGGTCTATTTATTGTCAGATTAGAGTTGGATATACATAGTATCATGATGAAAATTGACTCAATATATCACTTGAATACTATGCTTACATAATGTGACTGGCCGTATTTACACTAAAATAATTTATTAATATTCAAGAAAAAAGGATGACATTATACCATCCGTCGATCAATACTTGGCCTGTCCTACATCAAAAGGTTTTATTGAATTTTTGCTCGCGAGAGATACATGAGAGTACACAGCCAATGTAGATATACACACGCTAGATAATGAATTAATTACTATACTTTGATAGCGAGTTAGCTCCAATGGTCTGAATTATGAAGTCTAATTACTGTAAACTATGATTAAAAACCAAATGAAACCCTGGCCACCCCTTTCGCGTGTATATAATGAAACCGGGGGTCCGGTCTCTGTTGCAAGAATTTAAGGAACATTATCTGTCTATAGACATCATAGTATATTTTTCTAGATCAAGGGTAAACACACGTTGTCCTAATCCTTCAATTCTTAGACCTTTCCTTAGAGCCCAGGGCAATATTTAAATCAGCATTATGCAATGCTTCATTAACTTATAAAGGAGGGAAACGATATACTACAGATATATGCAAGTTTTTTGACATAGACACGCCCTTTTTTTATTTTTGTCTTTTTTGGTGAGACATAGACACGATCAAAAGATATCATTAACCAAACAAAAGGGTCATAATTAGTTAACTAGCTATACAACAATAATTTGCACACCCATTAACAGTCTAACAAATTTTTTGATTGGGTGAATATAAAAGAATTACAAGATATCCTCAGAATTCAGTCGTTCTCCTTCGGCCAACTTTGCAAATTTGGTCCATTTATTTGTCAGTTGGGACCCAGTTTTCATTTTAAATTTTAATCTCGTCTTAGTAACTTTTTTAGGCCTAATTCAAATTTATTTCTTATAATTTGAATGCATAAATACTACGCATTTACACTTTTGAAAGATGACTTTTGCCTCTTTTGAATCAATTAGAAAATCGAGATTTCTTTCCTTCTTCGTGCGCTTTGTGCGTGTGCCCATATTAATGCGATGGAAAATCTGGATTTTCCTTTTTAACTTGGGCGTGCATATAGTATAGAGAAAGTGCCCTTTCCTCTTAATGGATCCTGTATCGGAGCACGAGGCATCTGAAGGGGGTGAACTCTTATTCTTGAGGCCTTAAGTACTTTATATGAAGTTTGGATCCACCAAACATGAGCAAGCCCACAATCGCAACACCAACGGCCAATGGCGTGCCATAATTTTCAAGAGGTTCACGGCTTTATATAAGTTTAAGCATGTTTGTTCTTCTCGCTTAAGTTTTCAGTTCAAGTCACCGCACCAGTGTACATCATTTAGATGCTAAAAAAATCTTTGACACCCATTGATATAAAGAAACTTTTGTTGTCAATCCTTCTTGATCCAATACTTATAATTAGAGGTGTCAAAATGGGTCTTTGACCCATTTATGACCCATTTAAATCATAATGGGTCATATATGGGTCACTTGTTTTTTGACAAAATGTAGTTAAATGAGTTTAATAACTAAAGATTTTGATAGATGGGTCTTAAGTGGGTCTTAAATAGGTTGGATTTAGAATCCATTTTCACCCAAAATGTCACAATCTCTCTTCTCTCTCTTTATTTACAATTTTTTTTAATAAATACCGAAATTATAATTATTTATTTTACTTTAATTATCTTTTCTTTTTTCTTTTTTTTTTCTTTCTTCTTCCTCCAGTTGCCGGCATGGCGATGGCCGACGACCGACGGCTAGATGAGCCTCAAGCTCATCGGATCTAGCGAGGCGAAGGCCTCGCCAAGGCGGAGGCCTTCGCCTCGCCGATCTGGCAAGATGTGAACTTGCAGGTGTCGGGCGAGGCTCGAGCCTCGCCAGATTCGGTGAGGGGCAAGCTCAAGCTCGCTCGACGCTGGCAAGGCGGAGGCCTTGCTGACATCTAGCGAGACTCGAGTCTCGAGCTTGCTGGATCTGGCGAGGCGGAGGCCTCGCCAACGTTTGCTAAGGCCCAAGCCTCACTGATCAGGTGAGACTCGAACTTGCCGGCATCGGGCGAGGCTCCAGCCTCACCAGATCCAGAGAGGGGCAAGCTCGAGCTCGCCGACATCGGCGAGCCGGACAAGCCAGCTTGCTTGTGGTCGGTTGCTGGTTGTCGTCGTAGCCGGTGGTCGATCAAAGAAGAGGAAGAAGAAGAAAAAATAAAAAATAAAATTAAAATTAAAAATAAAACTTATATTCTTGAGAAAAAAAATAAAAAAATTAAAATTTGATTTTTTAAATAATTATTTTAAAAATTATAAAAATTATCCAATGAATTTGATTAGATTTAATTAAGTATGATTATGTGGATAGATTATAGTAGACTAATTAAATTAGTGCCTTATCAATGCATGCTAGACAAATGGATAGTGATATTAGCAAGTAAACTCATGTTATTATTTATTGAACAAGTCTCGGAAATTTTCCAGGTTCGCTTTTCGGTGTCCAATTAGGCATTACGGGCCTAAATTGGATTTATTGCATTTATTTAATATTCTCCGTAATTAATTAATTAATTATTTTTCGAAAATTAGGTGGATAGATTAGAGGGATAGGCAATGACTGGAATTTTATGCTGATTATTGTGGTGTAATCCATTTATTTATTTGAGCGTTAATTTGTCTTGAATTGAATTAATTATGATTTTAGGATTTTATTCCTAATTTAATTAATTTTGGTAATTGATGGTAAAGTTACCGAGCGTCGGTCTATAGCGCTAAAAATCTATTTTTGGACTGTTGAAAGTAGTGGGAAGATCAAAAGTGAAAACATTGTATTTTGGCTAAGGCCGACTATGTACCCACACATGATCATTTTTTAACGAGTACTCTTAACCCGAGGAAAATAGGCCAAGATAATGTGTTGATTGCGAAATTTATTTGAGGAGTGTAATGTTGTTGGCCGTGGGTGAGTAATCGTATGACATTGTAGGTTAGAACAAGAAAACCACCGAAGTATGGTTATGTTTATTGGACCGTAGGTTACCACCTAGTCTAGGTTGTGCTAGTTGAGTTGTAATTCAACACCACCACCGAACTTGGAATTAGTTGTGTATGTTGAGCCGTAATTCAACATTACCATCAAATTTGGAATCGATTGTGCCCGCTGAGCTGTAATTCAGCATTAACCGCTGAAGAATTAGTAAGCCATGTCCGTTGAGCCATAATTCAGCATTATCATCAAAGTTTTGGTAGGCCGTGCTCGCTAAGTCGCAATTTAGCGTTGGGGTTGAGTATTTGAGATGATCGTGTAGGCCGTGCTCGCTAAGCCGTAATTTAGCATTGAATTTGAGTAAATGAGATGAGCCAACTAAAAAAGGGTCGATATGACATATAATCGACTAGGTCAATTGATCAATGATTTGATATGATATTATGAATTGATTGAGTGATATGATATAAGGCATCTGTAAATAAAGTTAATTTGTAGGATGAAACTGAGGTTAAGGTAAGTCTTCTGACTCGTGTTGTGCTTAGGTAACCTTTTGGGGCATATCGGCTTCCTAATTGGATCTTAGGGGTAGAACTTGCTAAGATGTTGTCTTACTGGTTATTGTATAACCATTTTCAGGCTCTTAATTGAAAGCAGTGGGGAACTTGAGGCCCGAAGTTTAGAAAGTGAAGCTCGGAGAATCGGCGAGCATGTCTGACTAGCTAGTCCTAGGACATTCTCTTTTTGTTGAAAGCCGATTCCTTTTTGTAGGCTTCTGTGTATAAACCTATGTGTTTATAAAAATGTATTTTGTGAAAAATTGGTTCCACTTTCCTATCCCATTGTTTTATTGTCTATGAATTATTTATATGCTTCCGCATGCGTATATTAAATGAATGGGTCGGCAATGCATCCTAGGATGTCACTATTAATCGATCAAGAAGGGACGGACATGTGTTTGGAGGATTGGGGCGTGGCATGTAGTTATCAATTAAAAGTCAAGGATGATAGCATCATTAAAAACTAAGCATTTTTGGACAGACAGATTTTGCAATATTTTGGATCCACCGAAAGGTTAGGGACCCATGTGGATTCAGTCAGTAGACTTTAGATAGGTCATTTGATATAAATTAAGCCCGAGAAAAGTACAATGGTGAAGGTATGCACAAGATTAGTAGGTATAAGAGATTCAAAAAAATATAGGCATCGAAAAAGTGGCATTATTTTATTTCCATCCTAGCCATCTTTCCTTCTTTTCGATGCATCCTTGACCTTAACTTTTTTGGAGAATCGCTTTTCCACCATGGACTGCCCAATATTAACTAGGTACAAATCGGTCTTATGATCTGCAACATCCTTTTGTTTTCACACTCACGCGTGACAAAATAATATTAGATGATTGATTTTGTTTAGGTCTAAAATAGGGAAAAAAATTCCTATAGCTAATGTGCGATGGCCAATGCGTTATTAATTTTTTTTCATTTGACCAAATTAGTCACAAAATTTTTAACAGTTTTCCAACATAATCCTTTTGATCAATTTTAGTCGGGAATCGCCAATATGGACAATTCTTATAACTTTTTAAAAACAAATTATGATTATTTTTTTTTTCCTTTTCCTTCACTGATTGCTAGATGTCGGTAATGGCTCATGACCTTAGTTGGCCACAAAATAGGACCACAATGTCCTTGTCTATGGCCAACAAGCAGTGGAGGAAGAGAAAAATTGGTCAGATGGACTACATTGGAAAATCATGAAAACATTTAGGATTAAATTGGCCAAATTGGAAAGTTTAAGAATAAACCACATTACAAAAAATTTAGGACTTTTTAGATAATTATTACCTAAAAATAGTATTATTAGTTATGAATTTGGTCTTATAATGCGCAACATCCGTTTGTTTTCACATTGACATATGACAAAAGAATGTTAGTTGAATGAATCTTAGGTCCAAAGATGGAAAAAAAAACTGCTCCAAAAATCATAAACTCACTATATGATAGCCAATTCAATCCTAAATTTTTTACAAATTTTCAATTAGTATTTTCAGCCGATTTAAACAGAATATTGCTGACGTGGTAGTCTAGTTAACGCCAACCATCCTACGAGGCACGGTTGACACTAATATGGACAATTTTTGCTATTTTTTTTTTAAATTGCATTTTTTTGTTTACTTTTGTCTGTTTTTCTTGTCTTCCTTCACTAATTGCCGAACCTTGATGATGGCATGAGATCTTCGCCCACCACAATCGAGGTGACCATTGCTAGAGGCCGGCAAGGGCGTTGTGGCCCTCGCTTGTACCTAGCGATCAATCAAGGAAGAAGAAAAGCAAAGGATAAATAGAAGAAAACTTGGAAAATTAAAAAGAATTGTAAAAATTGTCCAAATTAGTGCCCGTCATACCACCTAAAACAATTGGTGCTCATTAGCGATTTTATGTCAAAATTGGTCAAATGGACTACATTGAAAAATTGTCAAAATGTTTATGATTAAATTAACCAAATTAGAAAATTTGGAACTGAATTAGCTGCCATATAATGGGTTTAGACTTTTTGGACAACTATCTCCTAAAAATAGTATTAGTTGGGTATAAACTGGTCTTATAATATGCAACATCCTTTTGTTTGTTTTTTTTTTTTTTTTTGGGTAAAAAATATCCTTTTGTTTCCACATTCTTATGTGAAAAAAAAAACAATATTAGTTGAGTGATTTCTTAGGTCTAAAAGTATTATTAGTTAGGTACATACCGTTCTTATAATATGCAACATCGTCTTCTTTTCACATTCACATTTGACAAAAGAATATTGGTTGAGTGATTTCTTTGGTCTAAAAAATAGAAGCTACATGGGATTTTCATGTGCATATGAGATCAACATCATTACTCCAAAAGTTATGCGTAAGCCCATCATTTCACAGATATTTGCTAGATTGTAATGTCAATTAATTGCGTCTTATTGCAATTATTTACAAGGATTTCGTCCTGCACAAAATTTCATGAATTTACTAGCTAAATTGTCAAAATGGTGAAAGATTTTATTTGATTTATAAATTTTCTCAGATCATGTAAATTTTAAATATATTGAGTGAAGAAGAAACGAGGATAAGAAAATGAAAAGAGATTGAGAGGAGGAAATTTAAAAAAATAGGTGGCAACCGTATGGAGTCCTTGAAATCTTTTAAACTTGCAATTCTGTCAACGGTTAATATATACCTATCTTAAAATGAGATTGGGGTATTTAAGAAAAAACGAGGGAAGTAGTTATCTGAGAAGCAGGAACCTCTGTACCCTTTGTATAAAGCATAGATTGACAAAGAAGCCGAATTTAGATAGATAAAACCGAGTTCATGGAACATAATAATCAATTATTTTCTCGGGAAAATAAAATATCTTATCTTAATTATCAATTATTTTCTTGGGAAAGTAAAATCTCGTATCTTAATTATCAATTATTTATAACGTAATCAGTATGCAATCAAAACTCTTAGATAAGCATGGTACAAAAAAAAACCATATGCACTATATATTCAACTAAAATGACATTTATTTTTCTTAAACGATGACTTTAATCTTAAAATTATTTTATTTGGGTAATTCATTAGTCATTAATTACTAGCGATTTATTAATTTAAAGGCGTTAGCATTGCACTGTGTTCTTGTTTATCACTTGCCTGACTTTTTTTTTTTTTCCCTTTCCGAAACAAAGACAGAAGGAGGAGAATCTTGAAGGGGTTTTGACTTTCTTTTAACAAAAATGTTTAATTCCTTAAAAAAGCAGGAACTTTATATATATATATATATATATATATATATATATATTTTGTGTGTTTTTCCCAAAGTGGTTTCACCTAGTACTATCAAATCTTAGCATTTTCCCCCTAAATTTCATGCATAAAGGTCAGAGGAAGTTCTCAAGCATAAATTGGATTAGTTATTTGAAACACAGCTCTTGTTCGACAGATGGAACAACAAGAAGTTGATATATAAATAAGAAATTAGTGTATTGAAAATCTTAAAACTTGTCATGAAAGAACAATTGAGTTCTAAAACTCACAAAAAGTATAATTAAATTGTTGAAACTTATCAAATTGATACGATCAATCATTTCGTAACTATATTGATTTGACTAACAAAAAACGCTGAAGTGACTGTTTTAAAATTTCTTTTCTCAATTGTGTGGCAATTAACAAGTCCTATTTGAGCTCTCGACCTTATTGACCATCGCCCTTGACAGAAGTTCCAGCATCTTCGTCATTAGACGGAGGTAAATTTAAGCCTTAGATTGAGCACGAGTGAACCGAGATTTGATGGGTCTCGAGGAACTAGGGATTTCATCATCTAAGAAGGTGGCTAGCAGCAATAACCCCAATTTGACTTCTCGTGACCAAGACTAACGATAGTCTACGTGACAATGCGAAGCTCACGAACTCGCTGCTTGCGAGCCTGATAATGGCGTTGAAGATGGGCGTGATGTAGAGCAAAGGAGGAGCTGTTAGGAAGATGAAGAAAGAGATAAATGAGAAAGGAAAAAACATAAAGAAGAAATGTTCTCGAACAAAAATACCCCTATTGAAAATAAGATTGGAAGTTCGGATCCTTCTTTAAAGCTAAGTTAGCCATTTCGAATTTTTATTTGAGACAATATTCACTTTGATTTTTTTTTTTTTGTGGAGAAAAGGGCTTCACTTTAGCATATTATTTGAAATTTTCCCTATTCTTGTGACCATTCTCATGTGTCAAAAGGAATTTAATAGCCATTTTCAAGGCCTCAAATTGTGAAAAGAAAATTGGAGATAAATTAATGGTTTATCACCAAATTTGGAGGAATGGATTATTACCAAGTCCGACAAACTTTATTTAGGAAAAATTCATAATTGTTATGAAATATATGAATGAATATTCATTATATTCATCTTATCTAATGTACTTATTATAATACATTTGTATCATACATTCTAAGTACATCTCCCTATATAATGAATATTCATCTCCCTATCCAATACATATATCATTTGATACATTGATATTAATGATAAATACATTCTTGTTTTCCTATAAATATGAGTTTATTTTTATTTTTTGTGGACATAACAGTCATTGGAAATAAAATCTTCTCCTCCGACTTTCTCTACTATTTTGGTGTTTACCTACTTTCTTTTCTCAATCTCTTTATTATCTTTAATACATATTTGTAACGCAATATTTTACAACACGTTATTAGCATGAAGATTTACCAACTGAGTAAGTAATTTTTGCAAGGTAGGTATTCTTTGTATTAATCAACTTATACTTTATCTTCTTCTATCAATTCTTCATTTTTTATTTTTCTTGGCCCAAAGCCAATTTCAAATCTAAAAGTATTCTTATGCTCTTGAAGTGGCATGGATATTTGGAAATCTTTTTAATTAATAAGGATTTATTTTTGTAAGGATTATGACAAATATTGAAAAGCCCAAATTCTACATTATGAAAGTGAGTGGAAAGAATTATCTATCTTGGTGCATTGACATGGAAATGCACTTCCGAGGGTAAGGTCTCACTAATGCAACTACAGATGATGGATCACTTTAATGAGGCATCAGATTGGTGAATGATAATTTGAACTTCGAATTCTATGATTTTAATAATTTCTTTTTTTAGTTGTTTTGCTTTTTATTATTCTCTAATATGGTTATGAAATGCTTATGAATCTTATATAATATTTTGAAATTCTATTTGATTTTATAACTAATATGCAAATTTTATAATACTTGACATATGAAGTTGTCAATATAAATGCAAATGGAAAATATCGAGAAAAATGAAAATGTTTGTTTGCTTGATGTGCAATAATGTATACTATATTTTATAGTAGATAATTTTTCTCGAGTACGACATTGCGTAAGGCACAAATCCATACAATATCAGGTATTATTCCGATTATTGATGGTCTTGAGAATGCCATAATTGTTTTGCCAAATGGCATTATCCTGCATATTGAGAATGTGTTCCTAAGCATTAGACCAAAAAGGAATATGCTTAGTTTTAAAGATATACACCGTAATGGGTAACATATTAAGAATATTTATGAGTAAGATAAGGAGTATATTGGCATTTTTTCTTATAGGATAGGCTTGAAGACCATCAATGAGAAGTTAGAAACTTTTTCTATGAGTTTGTATTGTGTCATGATTAAGGTTGTTGAAACTTACGCCACCACATCTTGGAGATTGGTAAACCCTAATTAGTTTGGAATGTGGCATGATTGCCTTGGCACCCTAGCACTTCAATGGTGCGTAGAATAATTCAAAATACAAAAGTGTACTGTTTAAAGGATATAAATGTATTGTTGTCCAAAGATTATAACAAGGAAAGCTCATTATCAAACCTTCTATAACAATGGTTAATTTTGAATCTCGTTTATTCTTGCAAAGAATTCATGGTGATATTTGTGAACCAATACAACCATCAAGTAGACTATTTTGATATTTTATGATACTAGTGGACATATTTTATAGATGGTCCCATGTTTGCCAACTATCTATGTGCAATGTCACCTTTGCACATTTATTTGCGCAAATTATAAAGCTCTGGACACAATTATCTGATTATTCAATTAAGAGCATAAGGACCGATAATGCTGGTGAATTTACATCAAAGAGTTTTGATATGTATTGTATTTCACTCGGAATTGAGGTTGAGCACCTGGTTGCATATGTTCATACTTAAAATGGATTGGCAGAATCCTTAATTAAACATATCCAAATAATTGCCCACACTTTATTATTGATAACAAATTTCAACAACACAACATGGGATCATGCAGTTTTACATGCAGCAGCTTTAATAAGATTATGCCCCATTACTAGTCTTTTAGAATCTCCCATTCAAATGGTTCTTGATTATGAACCAAATATTTCACGTTTACACACTTTTAGTTGTGTAGTACAGGTGCCTGTAGCACCGCAAAAAAAAAAAAAAAAAGGTCTCCAACGTCGTTTAGGCATTTATATTGGGTTTAACTTACCGTCTATCATTAGGTTCTTAGAACCAATTACCGATGATCTTTTTACTGCTAGATTTGCATATTGTCATTTCGATGAGATTAGGTTTCCTCAATTGGGATATCTACAACTTTCATGACTGTAAAACAAAAACCAGTTAAAGTTTTCTCCTAGAATGAGAAAAATTTATCTCAATTAGACCCAATGACTTCTGAATGTGAAAATGAAGTGCAGCGCATAATCCATTTATAGGCTATGGCCAACAGACTTGCTGACGCATTTAATGATGCTACTAAGATAACGAAATCTTATATTCCAGCTGCAAATTCTCCAACTAAGATAGCCGTTCTCAAAAGATAGGCTAAAATGGATCAAAATCCCCCGCACTTGAAGCGTGGTAAACAAATAGGATCAAAAGATATTGCTCCTCGAAAATGAAAGGGAAATAATCAGGAATCTGCTCCAGAAGAGCCTAGCGTTGTGCTTGCTCCCAAAGAGCTTATTGCCCTTGGAGAGGCACAAACTCATGAAAGTAACACCAATTCCGGGAATATTGAGAATTCTATTATATATTGTAATGAAATTTTGGATCAAAATGAAATCATCATTGATGATACTTTTGCATTCTTGGTTGCTTATAAAATTATGGATGATAATTGTGAGCCGCAATCTATTATTGAATACCGTCAAAGGCAAGATTGGCTTAAGTGGGGGAAGTAATTAAGGTTGAATTAGCTTCCCTAGCTAAACGAGAGGTTTTTGGACTCGAAACTCATATCCCGATAATGTAAAGCCCATTGGATATAAATGGGTATTTATCCGAAAACAAAATGAGAAAAACGAGGTTGTCGGTGTAAAGCCCAACTCGTTGCCCAAGGATTCTCCTAGAGCCCTAGGATTGATTATAATGAGACATATTCACCTATGATGATATGATTACATTTCGTTTTCTCATTAGCCTAGTAATTTTTGAAAGATTTGAAATGCGTCTTATGGACGTTGTGGCGGCATATTTATATGGCTCATTAGACTCTAATATTTATATGAAAATTCTTGAGGGATTCAAAATGCCTGAAGCATGCACTCCCCGCAATTTATTCTCAATAAAATTGTAAAGATCCCCGTACGAGTTAAAGCAATTAGGTCGCATGTGGTATCAACACCTAAGTGAGTACCTAATTAAAGAAATGTACAAGAATGATCCTATCTACCCGTGCATGTTTATTAAGAAATCAGAAACCAGATTTTTTGTTGTAGCAGTTTATGTTGACAATATAAATTTAATTGGAACTCCAGAAGAGTTAGCTAAAATTGTTGAGTATTTAAAAATGGAGTTTGAAGTTAAAGATTTGGGTAAAGCCAAACTTTGTCTTGGTCTAGAGCTTGAGTATAAAGCAAATGGAATAATCGTCCATCAATCATCATATGTTGAAAGATTGCTTAAACGCTTCAACATGGACAAAGCTCACCCATTGAGCACCCCTATAGTTGTAAGATCTCTAGATCCCCAAAAGAACCATTTTCGTCCTAGAGAATCTGATGAAGAGATACTTGGTCCTAAAGTACCATATCTCAATACAATTGGGGCTTTGATGTACTTGGTACAATGTACGAGACCATATATCACTTTTGTGGTAAATTTATTGGCATGTTTTAGTTCTGAGCCAACTCAGAGACACTGGAATGGAGTTAAACATATTTTCCGGTATCTCCAAGGAACCACAGATTTGGGACTATATTATTCCAAGGATTCCACTAACTCTGGTTTAGTTGAATATGCTGATGCTGGATATAAATCTAATTCATATAAGGCTTACTCTTAAATCGAGTATTTATTTTATTATAACGACACTACTATTTCTTGGCGTTCTACTAAGCAATCATTAGTAGTTACATCTTCTAACCACTTTGAGATTATTGCTTTATATGAAGCTGGAAGATAGTGTGTTTGGTTAAGATTCATTATAATGCATATTCATAATTCTTATTGTTTAATATCGGTTACGAATTCTCCCACTATAATTTATGAAGATAATTCTGCTTATGTTGCACAAGTGAGGGGAGGATATATCAAAGATGATAGGACCAAGCATATCTCGCCGAAATTTTTCTATACTCATGAATTTCAAGAAAGTCGACAAATTGATGTTAAACAGATTTGGTTCATAAATAGTCTTACAGATCTTTTAACCAAATCATTGCTAACATCAACTTTTGAGAAATTAGTATATGGCATCGGTATGCAGCGAGTTCACAAGATGCAAGATTGACTAGTCCCAATAGTGGTTATATGATTCAATTGATTGGGAGATATTATGAACTATGGATTACACTCTTTTTCCTTTTTGTCCAGTTTTTTTCCCATAAGGTTTTTCCGGCTTAAAGTTTTTAACGAGGCAATTAATGCATCAATATAAGGGAGATATCATAAAATTTGTACTCTGAACTCTTTTTTTCTATTGTCCAGTTTTTGTCTCACTGGGTTTTTCCGGTTTAAGGTTTTTAATGAGGCAGTATCATTCGATGCACATTCGTAATGAATACAATGAATATTAAATGGGGAGAATTATGAAATACATGAATAAATATTCATTATATTAATTTTATTTAATGTACTTATTATGGTACATTTGTATCATACATTCTAAGTATATCTCCCTATAAAATAAATGTTCATCTCCCGATCCAATACATGTATTGTTCGATACATTGATATTAATGATAAATATATTCTTGTTTTCCTATAAATAGAAGTTTAGTTTTTGTTGTAGATATAACAGTCACTGAAAATAAAATCTTCTCCTTTAATTTTCTCTACTATCCTTGGTGTTTACCCACTTTCTCTTCTCGATCTCTTAATTCTCCCTATTACATATTTGTAACACAATATTTTACAACAACAATTACCAAAAGATTTGATTGTATGAGGAATCAGAACTCCAGTGACGATGCCTGTTAATTCCAAAAGATATTTGATCCTCTTTAATATCCTTCGAGGCTAATTTGAAGATTGAATTCTATATGAGAGAACCAATATGAAGGGAATGAATGATACAATCATATTCTCTTTAATCACTGCATTGTGTTTATGTCCAGTTTTTATTGCTGACCGCAATAAGTGATTTGAGGAGTATAGAAGTGTTTTAATAGTGCTTGATTATTGATAGTATCATCTATCAAGTTTGGATAGAAACAATACGTGCTACGTTATGCCTACTCATGGGTTACAAGCGGAACCAGTCTTGTTGGTGGCCGTTAGTTTAGGTAAGTGGATGTAGGTTTATTTTAAGCTGAAATACTACAAGGACCTGCGTGCATCTTCTTCTATCCTTTTATTTCTATCTATCCGATAGAGATATTGCACTTGTTATAATTAATTTGTTCTTGTGTATATTAACTACTATCCATATATTAAACTTGATTATTATAATTCCATATAAATATATTAGCTTTTTTTATAATTAACTTATTACTCTCTTTATGTGGAAAGTTTGCATGCATGTACTTTTCATGTGGATGATATGATACCCCATGTAGCACCGACATGAATACACGACATCGATACGACATGACACATCATTTCTAAAAAAAAATAGAGAATCTCGACACGTTATATATTAAATATACATTTATATATATAAATGCAAAAATAAATAAATAAAAATTAAAATAGCATAGAATTAATTTATGCTAAAAACATTAATCCAACATTTGTTAATATCATTCATTGTTTTAATTTGACAAAAATTGAACAAGAAATTCAAAAAGTGCAAACATAAAAGAGTAAACTTGAAAGAACATGTCCTGTTTTTTTACACTTGCCGAGATTAGTGAAATTTCTTAGTCTTACATGGAATTCGGAGTTCTTGATAAAGATTGGCTTGGAGCTCCTATGCAAAACAAGGTATGTGAAAAATGAAAATCCAGGACAAGAACTCTCGAAATATGACCAAAAGAAAATGAAATCACTAAATTCGCCATGGAAAATGTGAGAGATAACTCACAAGCCAATGACATAGATCAAAAGAGATAATTCACAGACAATGCCTATGAAAGGCGGAAAGAAGCAAAAAAAATCACAACTTTAATTCTGCTTTCACGAATCTATGAATCGTACAAGTACTGGGCCTCTTTTGCTTCATCCTTATCAACTACCCACAATTGGGTCATGAAATCACTAATCCCAAACCAGCAAAAAGATGGAATTTCCTAACTGGGTCTCATTTGAGGAATCTTTCAAATTTTCTCAAACGAAGCTTATATTTCATGAATTGTCGAACACAGCGAAGTGTAGCTACTTAAGAATATGGGGGTATCGGTGCTCCTATGAAGTTTGATCCGTTTTTCCCGATGAGCATGTCATGCGAAGCTCATTTGGGAGTATGCTTTTGTTAATTTCAACCCGCAGCTGAATTTGATGAGTGCACAGAGTATTGACACCAACTTATGCCTTCATGCTGGTTATTCTGAAGATGCATCCTCCTATTCAAATGGGCGGTATCCGGTTAATAGTTCGCTTGTGGTCTGTTTTGGGGAAATATTGGTAGACTTTGTCCCAATTGTCCCCAAAGATCCATTCGTTGAAGAACTTGCGTTTAAAGCAGCTCCTGGTGGTGCTCCTGCTAATGTGGCTGTTGGTATATCCAAATTGGGTGGTTCTGCTGCTTTTATAGGGAAGGTGCAATCGGTTCTTATTAAACTTCTCATCAACTGTCAAAACGTCAAAACATTAACGCTTCCTCTAAGAGCATTGGTTATGATATAATTAATATCTTCTGAAAACATGAGAAGATAAGTTCTGATGTCTGATTTTCTCGTGATTTGCACCGAGTAGAGATAAAAAAAATTTCCAATCCCTTGAAAGTATTAGTTTACTCCGTGCAGTTGGCTTAGCCAGTGTCATGTCACTTGTTGACTAGACCTCTTAAGAATACCACTTATTACTGGAGTTAAATTTTGTTTGGGGATTATTTGCTTCTTTCAGGGGTGGCTTATATTTGGCAACTGCATTTACACCATCTTATGCATGGGCATCGCCAAGTAGAGATGCACTGCAGCAAATGTCTCATCCTATAAATCTGTAGCCCAGAATTTCGGTTCCTGTTGGACATTTGCCAGCTCATTATTGCTTCCTAACACCACCATAACTCATTATGCGTTTGTGTCACAGGTGGGTGAAGATGCATTTGGAGATATGCTGGCTAACATACTAAAAAAATATAATGTTGACAATTCTGGTGTGCGGTTTGATCACAATGCAAGAACTGTATTGGCTTTTGTTACCAATGGAACTGATAGGGAGCGAGAGTTCCTATTTTATCATCATCAAACTGCCGACATGCTTTTACATGAATCAGAGCCACATGTTGAACTTTTCAGCCAGGTTTACTTTCTTTTCTCTCTTTCCCTTTTCAAGGATCATGGAATTAGATAAGTTGATCGTTTCAGGGGTTTCCGCATGGGCAGATTTGCCATTCTGTTCTTTCGGCCAAACATGGTTATCGTCATTCAGAATTATCACTTATTGCAGGCGAGGATCTTCCATTATGGTTCTCTCAGTTTGATTGATGAACCCTGCAAAACAGCTCATCTTGCAGCGATGAAACTTGCCAAAAACTCAGGGGCCATCCTCTCTTACGATCCAAATTTGAGAGAGGCATTGTGGCTAACACCTGAGGCTGCCCGTGAGGGAATAATGAGTGTATGGGATCAGTCCAACATCATTAAGGTAGTTGCTCATCATGCATTGGATTCATATAAAAGGAATAGATGCATTACTGCTAGATCCAATTCTTCATATTTGTCGGTGATAGATGATGCAAGCACAATGAGAGTCTCATTTAGATTCACTTCTAAACTGGCAGATAAGCGAGGAAGAAATTAAATTCTTGACTGGAGATAATGATCCCAATGACAACGTGGTCTTTGAGAAGCTCTTTCATCCTAATCTTAAGCTTCTGATTGTTGCAGAAGGACCACAGGGCTGCAGATATTTCACAAAGGTAAGCTACCGTAGTATACCATGTAACATTTTCTTTGACAATAATCTTAGTGGAAGCAAACTTTCCTGAATGCAAGTTGGTCATTGTATTTGAACTATTTTGGTCGAAGCTGCTTTCTTATTGATTTCACAAGTACATCCCCAGAAAGTCAATTGCTTGAAATGAATGCTAAGGGATGTTCTGGCCGTATATGTGGTTCGGGTAAGATATCTTAAAAACCTGGAAAAAGAAGGTCTGACATTTTGGGATATTCAGTACCATGGTACATTACCATTGATCAATAGATCCTCTTTAACTGGATCAAACCTTCTTCTTTTTGGGGCTCCAGCTTATAAAATAAGTTTGTTTTGGCAAAGCTCATTCAGTCATCATCTTTTTTGGCCAGAAAGTTCCTAAAAGTAATTGACAAAACCAAATTTATGCACAGGAATTCTGAGGCCGGGTTCCTGGTATTAAAGAAAAGCCAGGTGACACAACTGGGGCAGGCGATGCTTTTGTTAGTGGGATGCTATATTGCCTGGCTTTTGACCTTAATCTTTACAAGGTACCGATGGTTTGTACTGGAACTGGCTGAGTTATAGCTATTTATCTGATTTCCTTGATGAATAAGAGCTTCTGAAGAATAAAATTTAAGTGGAAGATAACGGATGGAGGGATCGTTCGCAAACATAATAACAAGGAAGATGTCAAATCCCAATTAGTAATGTAACTGCAAATGGAAGCAGTAGAAATGCATGACGAGCAAACATTGCTGTCTAGTAAATCCCTCGAAAGATGCATGGTGCGAATATATGATAACTGGTTTTGGTTTCTGTTGAAATTCCAGCTTCAATGCTAAACTGGCTGTATCCTCTATATACGTCAGAAGTCAATTGTTTCGTATTAGGCATGCGATGCAAGTGAGCTCTTTAAGTAATTGACGCCAACTACCGTTCTCAGCATTATTTATGATCTCGAGGTTGACTGATAATAACTATAATATGCTCTTCATTAAGTCAGTAAGTCAGTACTCCGCATTTCTTCCCTGTCATGGTAAAAATTTGGGCGCAGGATGAGGAACGGCTGAAGGAAGCGTTGTTCTTTGCGAATGCCTACGGCGCATTCACAGTGACCAAGCAAGGAGCTATCAGTGCACTGCCCACAAAAGAAGAGGCCCTCAGGGTGCGAGTAAAAGCTGCTTTGTGAAGGAAACGCAAGGATCATATCTCATAAACTTTACTATTTATTGTCATTCTTCCCGGGAAAAATAAGCGAGTGTGGAATTCCATTTCCTGCATAAGCCTGTGGGCAAGGGTCATGTTTTCTGCAATCTGTGTCTGCCTCAGCTAATAAGAGCATTCAGGACCACATATCAAGAATCTCCGATTTGGTGCGATTAATTTGAATTTAGTCTTGGATTACGTGAAATTTGTGGCTTGTCGTTGCTTTTCTTTGTAGCTGGATTTCCTCATGTAAGCATGACATATATGTTTTGTACCTCCGATAGTGTCATATCTTGCAATTACAATCAAAGAGCTACGGCATGATAATCCAAACAGTGCTTTTGGATCAAACGATCAAGATAATTCCTTAGGGAGCTACGGAAAGCAAACCACCACCTGAAGTAAAGCCTTAGGGAGCTGCTTCAATTTCTTTTCTTTAAAAGATTAGTAGAAGAACATGCGCGTAATGCTCCATCAGCCTAGCATTATATGTACTTGGATCGTTCTCCTGGAAGGTCTATCTGTTGGAGTCAACACCTAATGGAAGGTGCAAGAATGACAATGATCAAGAGAAGTTACTTCTTGCATGAAAGGCAGCCTTTCCCTCTCTCTATTTCCCCTAGAAGCCGCAAGTTGCTGGCGAAGAAAGTCAAAGGAAAACATGCAGCCCACAATTGTTGACTCCTTAGCAAAGACGAAAATGAAAGTCCGTTATGCATGGAGTCGGCTACTAGACTGCACGTGGGGGCACATATGATAATATTATATCCTCTCACAAGTAGCTAGTGGAGTGTTCAAGAAGCAGGGAACACATTGATCAAAAGAAGAAAGGGAAGCAAGGTTTAACTTGCTAACTCGTACTTGGACGTGAAGAAAAGTTGTGGCTAGATGAGTTTACATTGAAGGTGTTTGGACTTCAAGAGGCAGTGGAAGTCCTATAAATATGGCAATACGTGAAGCATTTGAGCTTAGGCCGAAATGCCTCACATAGAGGCACCGCAACCTCAGGTCAACAGGCCAAAGTGCCTCAAAGTAGGAGTGCCTCAAGGCTGAAAGGTCTCAGAGAGGCTTAACAGTTGCAAGCCACTACAGGCAAAGCAGAGACTCAGAGAGAGAGCCTCAGGTCAGGGAGTGGGCCTCAAGCCATATACAGGCGGAGAACCCCAGGCTAGAGACAAAGCCACCAGGTGTAAAGGTGAGCTTTAGGGAAGCCACATGTATGTGAACTTCAGGGAAGCCTCCGGTAGTGAAAGTTTCGGAACAGGAAGTCACTGGGTGCAACAGTGAACTTCTAATGGAGAGGCACTGCAGCTTTAGTAGTTTTGTGTCAGCAAGTTATCCCTCCATGATCGAGAAGGAAAGATAGAATAACTATGTGCATGTATCAACTAGTTTGGGTGTGAGTATATTGAGTACATGGTGTGAGAGAGTATATTGTAAAAGTTGTGTTTGAGTGATGCTATATTTGTAACGCAGTCTAGCATATCAAGTGTATTTTTTTGTTGTCTATTATAATTCTCAGGTGTTATCACCACAACGCTTCCACATATCCAACAATTGGTATTAGAGCGCAAAAGGTCGCATACCCAATACTATCATATATGATGACGGTCCAAATTCAGTTAGTCTGTGTATTGGGTTTCATTGAATGGTATTTACATGTGCATGCGATGAAAACGGAAGAGCGAAAAATTAAGGGTCTGACATGTGTCATGGAGGAGGACATTTGGCGATAGAATGGTGACTTGAAAATGGCTCTTCCATGTGCGAGCTTTCAACTTCTTGTTTTGTGGCTTAGTTCTAGTGGACTCTTTCTCCAAGCTTTTTCGAAAATGAGAGAAGGGGGATTTTATTCGCGATTTCATCATTTTATCTTTTTTTCCAATCAAATTTTCGACTTTTTTTTCTTAATGTGGAGCTTAGATGGTGCCACATCAACGTCCCTTATCTTAAGGACAAATTAAAAATATAAACAATTTCAACATGTTTTGTAAATCAAATTAGGCAGAGTGAACATATGAATTTTCTCACCCCCAAGAAAAAATCAGAGGGTTTTAATAGCACGAATTTAATAAGTTTTAGGGTTTAATATATATATATATATATATATATATATATATATATATTGAAAATTTAGGACTCAAGTGCGATTTCGGGGCAAGTTGTGGTACTTTTAATATACTTATTTTTTGTTATAATGTGCCTTTTGTTTTAACGTTCAAAAAGTTCTATGTACAGCTACAAAACTAAGCTATTTTGTGTAGTGGTTTGTGAAGGGAACATTTCACTTGATAACGTTAAATGGATGTCGTTTGAGTCGTAATTTGATAAGTCTTTGGATCAAGTGACGGAAAAAGTCACAGAATAAAGCCAGAACTTTTTAGTATGTTAATTGGAGAAAAGTTATCACTTAAAATAATTTAATATAGTACTTGGTAAATTCAAGACTTTCATGAGAGAGGTAAACAAGATTTTGTAAAAAATAAGAGAAGCTTTTACTTAATAGAGATAAGAGAAGTTCGTAAATTTAATTAAATCAAATCAAATAAAAATTGACAACTAATTTTAAATAAGAGTAGGGAACGAAAACTTGGTCACCTAATAAGACAAAATTTGGTAAATCACTATGGTTAAGGTTGGTAATGTCTAGCAAGTCGATAAGAAAAATAACTAAAGGTTGGTAACTTTATAGAGAATTTGGAAATTTTATATAAAAGATAAACAAATGTGAAAAACACGAATTAAATTACAGTTGATATATTTATATGGAGTAATCATTGAAAGCATGCTACTATTCTACTCAAATTAAGGTCAAATCAAGGTCAGTATACATAATTGATGTGGCTATTTGACTCAGAGTGTAAGTTCAGCCTCAAACAGGCATAGACCATACCCGCGATGGTGGTTGGAAGTCATGGCCCGCGATCTCATGTTGGATGATATATATAGTTAATCGTCCACACAACCGGCTCACAAAAATCAAGAACATCTTATCAATTTAGAGCCTATTTGCCAATTTATTGGCAGTAGTTAAGCTGTCAAATCCAATATTGGAAATTGATGCTGACACCCAATATCTAAAACGTTCCTAGCACTTTGAACACGTTTCTGCTTCGCTGCATTTATCTGATAATCTTGTCTGTCTCTCTAAGGCAAGGTGATTTTTTTTTGGAGTATGAAGAGAAACTGAGCCGGAAAGTCACCAACATTGGAGCAGCGCAGGACATGGATGGATCAAGCTAGACACCAGTGGAGCTATGGATCCTGAGCCTAGAATGGCGAGAGGAGGACTTTGTTATGCAAAGACCGCGATGGCTTGGAAAAATAGGGGAAAACTAATGTCTGGGCGACACAGAAGATGGGCTCCAGCTAGCAAAGATGATGAATATCGAGAAGGGAAATGAGAGGGCGACAACGCCTGTACCCATGAGTAATGGTACGGTATACATCACATATTTTTCCAACGAAACAGTCACTTGGTGGGCCCACTAAGTGGGTTTGCTACCCCACCAAGTGGGATTTCTTATATTAGAAAAAAATCAGCCAAAATAAAAATAAGGGAATAAAAAAGAAACGTTCAACATTGTCGGTGTTAGATTTTTTTACATTAAGTGCACAAAAAAACAATTTAAACATTTTTATATTAAGAGATAATAAATGTACAGTTACTATTAGAAACAACACCGATGCAAAATATTTTTCACACTTACTGTTTTTCTAATCAAGAAGTTGCCTGCTTTAATGAGAAAAAAAAAATTGTAGCCCAAAATGAAATACATAGGGCTAGTGAATAAAGTTCTTTCTCTCCCAAACCAAAAGTTAGCTTTCCAAATTATTGATTTTCAACGAATTTATAAATTTGTAGGGATGGAAAACTCAATGGTAGGCTATTTTATCCCTTAAGTAATTCATGAATTTTTTGGATAGTTTAAAAGTGAGTTTTTTTTTTTGTCATATGTGTAATTCTTGTATTATTTTTTTTTTTTTGGGATTTAGCTGCAAGCATTATAAGGGAAAACATTTTTCATGCCATTAAATAGAGTTATCATCATTTGGTTGGACAAAGATAGAGGAAGACATACCACCGCCTGCAGTGGCCTAGCTGAATAAGAGCCCCAATGACATCTATCCAGGATGGAGGGGTTCAAATCCCGCAGGACGTATGGGATCTTAAGCGCAACGTCGGGGTGGTGGGTCCTCCACTAGCGTCGTTCCAGGATTTACCCGTCGGCTGCCGGCTGTACGGGGTTCCCTAGGTATAAAAAAAAAAAAAGATAGAGGAAGACAAAAATAAAAACACCTAAACCCTCCCACCCAAAATTCTCCAATCCACTTGCTCACCCTTCACATAAGTGAAAAAGGTGGTCATCGTGCAACTATTGGAAATTCAGCACAATCGCACCGTCTTGCTAGCAGGGCCCCGGTTCCGTCGTCTGTTTGGGATCTACTTCGGTAAGGGTCACATTCTACACGTGATATGACCCACTTTATATCCTCTTTGGACACTTACAAATGCGAAAGTACTTATTGGACTTTGCTAATATAATAGTACTTAATAATCAATTATGAGTCATAAATTTTTGAAAAAGTTAATTTCAAAATAATTTATAATTATTTATGATTTAATTTTTTAGAATTCAAAATAAATGGTTATTCTCGTGGTATATAAACACTGCACGCAATCAATTCTCATTCGAAAATAGGACACTTTTTTTCTTGACTTACCAAATTCGACTTTCCTCTTGACGTGATATTATAAACCACTTTTTCTCCGCTTTGGGCCCTTGGAAATGAGAAAATGTCTATCACTTGCGCAAATTTGGCCGCCCCACAGGGCTGCAACCACACACACACTGCAAGACACGAGGCTATAAGTATACCCCCTTTCGCCTCGTCCCTCCCATGCAATGCTTTGTGCTTTAATACCATGTCGACAGAAACTGCTTCCTCCAATCTCACCGTCAACCCCTTGGCACATTTCCAGGTCACCCTCAATCCCGACGGCACCCTCAACCGTGACCGCTTCGTCTTTCCGGACACCTCCGCCTCACCCGACCCCATTCCGTCCGCTGGTCCAGTCCTCTCCAAGGACATCCCGATCAACCCTTCCCACAACACTTGGGCCAGGATCTTCCTGCCCCACCACCATGCACGGTCGTGCTCGGAGGAGAAACTCCCCCTCATAGTTTACTACCATGGCGGGGGATTCATCCTCGGCAGCCCGGCATCAAATATATTCCACGAGCTGTGCATCACCCTGGCACGCGAGCTCTCCGCGGTTGTTGTGTCGGTGAAGTACCGCCTCGCCCCGGAGCACCAGCTCCCCATGGCGTACGACGATGCGGTGGAGGCGCTGCACTGGATTAAAACCGCCCGAGACGAGTGGCTTGTGGAGCATGCGGATCTCTCCACGTGCTATCTCATGGGCTCCAGTGCGGGCGGCAACTTGGCCTTCCATACAGGGCTTCGCACATCCACGTCGCCCGAAGACCTCGAGCCGTTGAAGATCCGAGGGCTGATACTTCACCATGCCTTCTTCGGCGGGACCCAGCGAACGCCGTCGGAGCTGAGGCTGGCAAACAACCATATACTGCCGCTGGCGGCCATCGATCTTATGTGGGAGCTGTCGCTGCCGCTTGGGGTTGACCGCGACCACGAGTACTGTAATTTAGCGGTAGACGGTAGCTCCAAGCTGTCGGAAGGGGTGGATAAGATGAGGTCGCTCGGGTGGAGGTTCCTGGTCACCGGCTGCGATGGAGACCCGCTGATCGATCGACAGGTGGAGCTGGTAAAACTGTTGAAAGAGAAGGGATTGAGAGTGGTGAGCGATTTCACGGAGGGTGGATATCATATAATCGAGGCCATTGAACCGGACAAGAGCCAGCCTCTGGTCCTAACCTTGAAGAGTTTCATGTCGATGACTGTGGCTGGTCAGGACGCGGTCGGTCCTCCGAATGGAATCTCCATGCAAATTGCGGCCTGACTTTTCTCTTTGTTCATCGCACCATGTGAAACTGAAACGGTCATGACGGTTCCGGCCCGACCACTCGATCACGCATGCAGTTGTTTCTCCTCTAAATTGGTTTCTCGTTGGTTTGAGATAGTATCCATCCAGTGCATAATGTGGTTTCTCATCTTTTCGCCATTTTTACTTCCCTTGAGAATTGATATACTCTATCTTTATGTAATCGTCAGGGTGTTGTGTGGGTGGAAAGCTTCATTGCTGTTCTGAAGTTGATTTTTAGTCTACTTAGTTTCGGCCGATGATATCCATCAAGGGATATTATGATAACGTGACACCTTTCTGTCAAGAAAACCATATAAAGAATTTTTGGACCAAGCGTCCTCTATTCCCTGTGTTTATCGAGAAGCACAGCCTCTTTCCCTCTCCACCCTTTGCCAAATTTCTCTGAAGAAAAATTATCAACGGTAGTTTGGCAACTTGTCGACTTGCCAAACTTGCTGAATAATTGTCAATTGGTCTAAAGATGAGGACGTGTAGATATCTAATCCTAGTCTGCTGTCACATGGAATTTAGCGAGAAAATTTATAATTATTCTAAAAATTTAAATTATTAGATGACGAGTGAGTGCAAAATTAATATTTTTATCTGAAATAAAACCCAGGGTCTCAAGTTCTGATATAATATAAGATTTAATGAAACTACCATTAATTGTTTCTAAAAACTTAAACTATTATATGAAAATGTATTTTAATATATATATTTATCAGGTGTGTTGCAGTAGTGATGTGAGGAATGAGTGAGTGTAAAATTAGTGTGTAATTGCAATAAATATGTGATTTAATGATGAAGGTATTTTTCAATTGCTATTTTGTGGAATATCAAGTGCTTGCATGCTCAACAAGTGGTATCAAATCATGCTTCCGCACCCAACAGTGTTGTGAAAAATTCTTGAAGCCAATCTGCTTTTCATGGGCAAAAATCTCACGTACCTTACTGCAATTAGGAGACCAGAATACTGGTTTCTTTCTTAACTTTTTGAAGGAAAAAAAAAAAAATCTTTAGAAGCGCTATTCGAGTTCTTTACGATTCAACTGGATAAAGGACAATTTCTGCACGGGTGGCTCAGCTCAAGAGCTTCAATTTATTTTAGAGTTTAAGTAGACCGATGCTCCTAAGGCTTTGTCGGTGGAGGCTTCTGGCCATGGTCTGCGACGGAGGCCCGCTAATCGATCGACAGGTGGAGTTAACGAAAATAATGCAAGAGAATGAGGTGTGTCGTGAGGGACTCCACTTCACGGGAGAGGGTCGACATCGTGGGACGGAGGGATGGGATCTCCACGCAAAATGTGGCCTGAGATTTTTCTTTGTTTATCATGTTGTGTGAAATTGAAAGGGTCATGACAGTTTTGGACCCCTTAATCCTGCAAGGTGTTTTTTTTTTTCTTTAAATGTCTAAATTGGAGCCCTCACACCTTTATGACTTGATTTTATATCTAATGAATAATTTTTCTCAGTTCACTACTTTTATTTCCCCTTTGAAAATTATTTCTTCATCTTTAGAAGCTTTGAATTTGATTTGTATTCTCTTGATTCTGATCGATGACTTCTATGATAATAGGGATACTATAATTCATTAACAATATTATAAGAACATATTACGATATATTCTTTCTTGTTCGGTGCTAATTCATTAAATATGATCCTTTTGCTCACAATATCAATTTAACTATCATTCTAGACTTTTATTATGGATTTTTCTTGTCATTCAATTGAAAGTCCATGATTATTACTTTTTTTTTTTACTCACAAAAAGAATTCTAATCATTAAAATACCCAATTAAAGACATAAAAAGCATTCTCGTAATATCAATTCTAGAGGAACTTGCTGGGTTGTTCCTTTCTTATTTGTTCCCTAGATTCTTGGTTTTTGTGGAGTTCTTGAATTTGCTGGGTTGTTGCTAGATCTTTCAAACTTTTGATTTTTTTGGTCAAATCAGTCTCCTATTTTCCTCTATTAAAATTGTGGCTGGCGTCAATACCTCCGTGATGCTAGCCGGGGCCCTGTGCTCATTTCTCGAGAAAATATTGGCTGGATGGAACTGGGATTTGAGCGTGTCAACCTACAAGGCCACTCACTGAACGACACGTGTCTCTCCGGCCTCATCGCGTCAGAACCTCTGACACTCCCCTCTCTCTCTTCCCTCTTTTCTTTTTTATTTTATTTCTTCTTCTTCTTCCCTCTGGCCTTTCCTTTCACTCTGCTGCGGAACACGTAGTCCTCGGACTCGGCCCCGGCGAGGTCCAGGGGCACCGAGACCTTCCCAAGCAGCCTCACGGAGCTCACCCCGCAGGTCGCCCCACGCTGGCTCGTGTAGACAGAGACCTTCAGGCAGACCTTGCCGGGGAAGATGGAGTTCCCGGCGAGCCTGTTGAGGTCGGACTTCCTGAGGTGGAAGGTGGCGCCGCCGCCGGCGACGCCGTTGGGGGGTAGGCGTTGTCGGCAGGAGGTAGGGATGAGGGCGGTCTGGAGGGGGAAGCTCTTGAGCTTGATCCTGCAAAAGACGCAGGGGGAGAGGAGGAGGAAGGGTGGAGGCGGAGCGAGCGGGCTTGGCGGCGATAGGGATCCCCACCGTGAGCAGAGGCGGAAGTAAAAGAAGAAATAAAGGAGAAAATGAAGAAAGGAAGAGAGAGAGGGGCGACAGAGGGGAGACGAGTGTGTGTCAGAGGTTCTGACATGGTGGGGTCCATTCGACACGTGTCGTCCGGTGAGTAGACTTGTAGGTTGACACGCTGAAATCCCAGTTCTAGCCAATATTTTCTCCTCATTTCTCTATTATATTTGTCTCTACTAAGCCAAATTCAAACCGCCCAAAAAGAAAAAAAAGGAGCCAAATTCAAATTTGCTTCTAAACTGCCCTGTCCTGACTTCAATCACGTCACCGTCTACACGTTATCCGACCGTTTTTTAATCTGCTTTCCTTTGCCTCGGCACTTGAAAAACGAGAAAACGTCATTCGATATGATGAATTTATAGCCGCCCACAAGACTGGCACCACGTACCGCTACGAACCGAGAGGATATAAGAATCCCCTTTCCCCTTGTCCCCTCCCATGCAATTCTCTGTGCTTTAACACCATGTCGACCGAAAATGCATCCTCCAATCTCACCGTCATCCCTTCGGATTCTCTCCGGGCCGCCCTCAATCCCGATGGCACCCTCGACCGCGACCGCTTCAACATACCGGTCACCTCCGCTACACTTAATCCCACCTCTCCCGCCAGTCCAGTCCTCTCCAAGGACGTCCCAATCAACCCTTCCCACAACACCTGGGCCAGGATCTTCCTACCCACCAGTGCTCTGTCGTGCTCGGAGGAGAAACTCCCCGTCATAGTTTATTACCACGGCGGGGCATTCATCCTCTACAGCGCCGCTTCGACGTTGTTCCACGAGTTCTGTGTCAGTCTGGCGCGCGAGCTCTCCGCTGTGGTCGTGTCGGTGGAGTATCGCCTCGCCCCGGAGCACCGGCTCCCCATGGCCTATGACGACGCGGTGGAGGCGCTGCACTGGGTTAAAACCGCCCGAGAGGAGTGGCTCGCGGGCCACGTGGATCTCTCCACGTGTTACCTGATGGGCACCAACGCTGGCGGCAACTTGGCCTTCTTTGCAGGGCTACGCGCATCCGCGTCACACGACGAACTCGAGCCCCTGAAGATCCGTGGGCTGATACTACACCACCCCTTCTTCGGCGGCATCCAGCGGACGCCATCGGAGCTGAGGTTGGTGAACGACCAGATGCTGCCGCTGGCGAAAGGCGATTTCCTGTGGGAGTTGTCGCTGCCGCTTGGGGCTACTCGCGACCACGTGTGTTGTAATCCAATAGTGGACGGTGGCTCCAAGATATCGGAAGGGGTGGATAAGATGAGGTCGCTGGGGTGGAGGCTACTGGTCGCCGGCTGCGACGGAGACCCGCTATTCGATCGACAGGTGGAGTTTGCGCAAATAATGCAGGAGAAGGGGGTGAATGTGGTGAGGGTTTTCACGGAGGGTGGACATCATGTAATCGAAGTCACGGAGCCGGACAGGAGCAAGCCTCTGCTCCAAACCTTAAAGACTTTCATGTCGACGACTGTAACTAGTTAGGGTAGGGTCAGTCCACCGGATGGGATCTCCGCGCAAAAGTGTAGCCTGAAATTTCTCTTTATTTATCACGTCATGTGAAATTTATAGGGTCACGTAATGTGAAATTTATAGGGTCTTGACAGTTTTGAATTCCTCAATTGTCCATGTTTTTATTTTTATTTTATAAATATGTAAATCGAAGCCCTATTGTCTTTAGGACTCCGGTATACATCTAATAAATAACGTAATTTTTCAATGGTTCACTACTTTCATCTTTACAAGCTTTGAAATTGATTATTGCTCTAGATTCCAATCGATGGCAACTATGATAATGGGGACACTATGATTCATTAATAAGTTAGAAAATACTGTACCATATTCTTTCTTGTTTGGTGCTTGTTCATCAAACTTGTTCTTTCTGCTCATAATATCCAATAATATATCACTTTATTAATTCATCTTTGTATTCCTAGCATTTACCCTGGATTTTTCTTGCCTTCCAATTGAAATTCAATGATTACTACTTGGCTTTTTACTCCAACACAGCCGAAAGTCTAATCATTGAAACACCCGAATTCGAGACTATGAAGCATGCTCGAAATATGTCGAAAAAGGAGCAAATACTTCCAAAAGGGCATGCGGTCCACTTCAAGAAGAACTTCCATTCAAGTTCGAGAGGTGCGAAGCATGCTCAGAATATTGACCGGGCAATACTTGATCCCTCCTCAATCCATATAATTTGATAAAGACAAAAGCGTCGCCGTGCTTAGCAAGGGACCTATATCGACCAGGCAATATTAAAATCAGGGTCCATGGATTCAAGCAACGTATATTTTATTGTTTTTCGTGGTCAATAGCTCCAATTGGACCAAATTCCTCCCTTTTTTTTTGCACAATTTGTTTCCGGTCCTTTTCCAGAAACAGTAGAACACTTGTTCTTTGCTTCAGGACAAACGGAATCTAGTCAGATCAACAACTACGGGTAGAGATACAAAGTACAGTACCAAAAAGCATGGATCGATCGTTTTTAGATTATGAAGGCAACCTCCTTCAAGCCCCCGCGCCCAAAGTAGTGGCCGAAGTGCTCTGATTCATCTGGAAAGCGAGGATCAATGCTATATTTCGAGCAAAATCGCCAAATCCACAGGGAGTTGTAGCCAAAGGGCTTGTGATGCATGAAAACTTTAAATGTCGGAACATATTGCAGAAGCAAGACACCAACATAGATCAAGACTTACCTTTGAAGTGGAGACTGCCGGATCTGGGTTTTATGAAAATTAATGCTGATGGAGCTTTCAATGTTGGAACAAACAACAAATCTGTTGCTGCAGTATGCAGGGACCCATGTGGATTCAGTCTGTAGACTTTAGATAGGTCATTTGATATGAATTAAGCCCGAGGAAAGTACAACGGCAAAGGTATGCACAAGATTAATAGGTAGAAGATTCAAAAAAATATAGGCATCGAAAAAGTGGCATTATTTTATTTCCATCCCACCCATCTTTCCTTATTTTCGATGCATCCTTGACCTTAACTTTTTTGGAGAATCGCTTTTCCACTACGGACTGCCCAATGTGAACTAGGTACAAATCGGTCTTATGATATACGACATCCTTTTGTTTTCACACTCACGCGTGACAAAATATTATTAGATGAGTGATTTTGTTTAGGTCTAAAATAGGGAAAAAAAATTCATGTATCTATTGTACGATGGCCAATACAGTCTTACATTTTTTCATTTGACCAAATTAGCCATAAAATTTTAACTGTTTTTCAGTGTAGTCATTTTGATCAATTTTAGTCGGAAATCACCGATGTGGATAATTTTTGTAATTTTTTAAAAACAAATTCTGATTTTTTTTTTCTTTTCCTTCACTAGTTGCCAGACCTTGGTAATGGCTCATGACCTTAGTTGGCCACAAGTTAGGACCACAGCGTCCTCATCTGTGGCCAACGACTAGTGGAGGAAGAAAAAATTAGTCGAATGGATTACATTGGTAACTCATGAAAATGTTTAGAATTAAATTGACCGAATTTGAAAGTTTAAAAATGAACCACATTAGAAAATTTTTATGACTTTTTGAATAATTATTATCTAAAAATAGTATTATTAGGTATAAATTTGGTATTATAATGTGCAACATCCGTTCGTTTTCACATTGACACGTGACAAAATAATATTAGTTGAATGAATCTTACATCTAAAGATAGAAAAAAAACTAACCCGAAAATCACAAACTTACTATAAAAAATTGCCCCAAAAATCATAAACTTACTATATGACAACCGTTTCAATCCTAAATTTTTTTATTTGGCCTTTGTCGCAAATTTTTTTACAAATTTTCAATTTAGCATTTTTAGCCAATTTAAACAGAATATTGTTGATGTGGTAGTCCAGTTAACACCGACCATCTTACGAGGCACGATCGACATTAATATGGACAATTTTTGCAATTTTTTAAAAATGTTTTGAATTTTTTCTTTCTCTTTTTTCTGTTTTTTCCGTCTTCCTTCACTAGTCGCCGAACCTTGATGATGGCTTGCGATCTTCGCCCACCACAAGCGAGGGTGGCCATTGCCAAAGGCTGGCAAGGGCGTTGTAGCCCTCGCTTGTACCTAGCGATTGACCAAGGAAGAAGAAAAGCAAAGGAAAAATAGAAGAAAACTTGGAAAATTAAAAAAAAAATTATAAAAATTGTCCAAATTACTGCCTGTTGTACCACCTAAAACAATTGGTGCTCATTAGCAATTTTATGTCAAAATTGGTCGGATGGACTATGGTGAAAAATTATCAAAAAGTTTACAATTAAATTAACCAAATTAGAAATTTAGAATTGAATTGACCACCATATAATGGGTTTAGACTTTTTGGACAATTATCTCCTAAAAATGGCATTAGTTTGGGCATAAACTGGTCTTATAATATGCAAGGTCCTTTTGTTTCCACATTCCCATGTGAAAAAAACAATATTAGTTGAGTGATTTCTTAGGTCTAAAAGTAGTATTAGTTAGGTACATACCGTTCTTATAATATGCAACATCGTCTTCTTTTCACATTCACATTTGACAAAAGAATATTGGTTGAGTGATTTCTTAGGTCTAAAAATAGAAGCTACAAGGGATTTTCATGCGCATATGAGATCAACATCATAACTCCAATAGTTATGCGTAAGCCCATCATCTCACGGATATTTGCTAGATTGTAACGTCAATTAGTAGCGTCTTATTGCAATTATTTACTAGGATTTTTTCCTGCACAAAATTCGTGAATTTACAAGCTAAATTGTCAAAATGTTGAAAGATTTCATTTGATTTATAAATTTTCTCAGACGAAGATGAAAAGAGATTGAGAGGAGGAAATTAATAGAATAGGTGGCAACTATATGGAGTCTTTAGGATCTTTTACTTGCAATTCTGTCAACGGTTAATATATACCTATCTAAAAGTAAGATTGGGGTATTTGAAAAAAAAAAACGAGGGAAGGGAAGCAGTTATCTGAGAAGCAGGAACCTCTCTACCCTTTGTACAAAAGCACAGATTGACAAAGAAGCCTAATTTAGATAGAAAAAACCGAGTCCATGGAATATAATAATCAATTATTTTCTCGGGAAAAATAAAATCTCTTATCTTTATTTGTAACGTAATCAATATGCAATCAAAACTCTTAGATAAGCATGGTACGAAAAAAACCATTTGCACAATATATTCAACTAAAATGATATTTATTTTTCTTAAACAATGACTTTAATCTTAAAATTATTTTATTAGGGTAATTCATTAGTCATTAATTACTAGCGGTTTGTTAATTTAAGGGAGTTAGCATTGCACTGTGTTTGTGTTTATCACATGCCGACTTTTTTTTTCCCTTTCCAAAACAAAGACAGAAGGAGGAGAACCTTGAAGGGGTTTCGACTTTCTTTTAATAAAAATGTTTAATTCCTTAAAAAAGCACAAACTTCATATATATATATATATATATATATATATATATATATATATATATATATATATATATATATAATTTGTGTGTTTTATCCAAAATGATTTCACTTCGTAGTATCAAAATCTTAGCATTTTTCCTTTGAATTTCATGGATAAAGGTCAGAGGAAGTTCTCAAGCATAAATTGGATTAGTTATTAGAAACACTGCTCCTGTTCCAGCAAGATGGAACAACAAGAAGTTGATATATAAATAAGCAATTAGTGTATTGGACATCTTAAAACTTGTTACGAAAAAACAATTGAGTTCTAAATTTTACCGGAAAAAAGAATTGAGTCCTAAAACTCACAAAAAATATAATTAAGTTATTGAAACTAATCAAATTGATGCAATCAATCATTCCGTAACTACATCTAATTTGACTAATGGAAAATGCTAACGTGACTGTTTTAAAATATTTTCTCTCTTACATGGCAATTAACAAGTCCTATTTGAGCTCTCGACCTTATCGACCACCACCCTCGATAGAAATTCCAACATCTTCGTCATCAGACAGAGGTTGATTTAAGCCTTAAATTGAGCACAAGCGAGCCAAGATTTGATGGGTCTCAAGGAACTAGGGATTTCATCATTTGAGAAGGTGGCTAGCAGCAATAACCCCAATTTTACTGCTCATGACCAAGACTACCGAAGGTCTACGTGACAACGCACATGAAGCTCATGAAGTCGTTGCTTGGTGTCGTGACTTACCCTTTAGGGAAGGGAATAAGTTTAGGGGCATTGTCTAACAAACGAGCCTATAAGCCATGATCAAGTATGAGCTCTCTCAAGCCCATACCTCACGTGACATTAGAAGATTCATGAATTTTGTAACAAAAAGTCGCCACTAGTTTATTGGGGTCGGCTAGAAATCAAGTGAGGCATGAGAGTATGCCTCACTTTCTACACAATTAGAGAATCTAAGTTCGAGGGCTTGATTACATTAATTAATTAATTAGTGTCATTTCGGTATCTAATTTTGCTCTTTTTTTGTCAGGTAATCTAGATTGATTTTATATCTATCCATTAACATGTAAGGTGATCATACGAGTGTACAATCATTAAAATAATAATTAGTAGCCAAGGAAAGCGATTAAATAAGTTGCATGGGAGAGCAAAAATTTAACATCAAAGAAAAGATAAATATTAATCCTAACTAAACTAAAGGGAAGCCAAAATCAACATACCATAATTGTACAATCAAGGGTATACATTTTTTAGGACAACTAAAACCTCTTGAGCAGGATTCTCAATCGAAAGACTTCCATTTGTTTAAGGAGAATATAATCGAAAAGATTAATTTTAACATTTTTGAATATTTTTAATTAATTTTTTTTAGATTTTTTTGGATTTTTTTGGAAAAATTGAATTTTTGAATTTTCCAACACCTTTTGATTTTTTTTTGGGTGTCTTTCTAATTACTACTGAAATTTTTAGACTTTTCTGAATTTTGGAATCTTCTGAGAATTTGTGAATTTTCCTTAATTTTCTAATTTTTATTTTTTTAATTAATTTAAAAAAACTGAATTTTCAATTTTTCTGAAATTTTTTGAATTTTTTTAATGTTCTTTGAAATTTGTTGAATTTTCGAAAATATTTTGAATTTTTATTATTTTCGATTTTTTTGAAAATTTTAATTTATTTTGAAATTTAATATTATTTTATTCAGAAAAAGGGTTCGGATCGGTCTACTACCCTTCACCGGTCGTACATCCCGACCACCACTCGTCGGCCAACCTCCCCGTCGATTTCCTCTTGTCATCGGACGGCCATTGTCGGCCACAAAGCATGAAACACAAAACAACGTAAACGATGACAAGGGCGGTGGCAGCGAAACGACCGAACGACCAACGCGTGGGGAGTGGGGAATGCTAATAACAAAAACATCTCAACAGAACAAATCAACCCGTGGACATTCGGTTTTGGCCAAAAAGGGCAAAAGCAAAACTAGATGTCGGTGAAGCATTTCATCGAGCGAAGGGTTTCCGACTCTAGGACTCGAAACGGGGCCGAGATTCTCAGCAAACATCCAACAACACCACTTTTATGTTGGCCTAGTCTCGACTTGCTAGTCTTCTTAATTTCATTTAATAGTTGTTAGGGAATTAACCTGTCATACACGTTTATGTTTTATTGATGCTGTCATCCTTCACTTTTAATGATAAATGAGCCTGTATGACCGCACTTTTTTTACTTTTAAAGCATTCTTGGCTTCCATTATAAAGAAAGCTTTAATTTGCTTGTGAAAATTCCCAAGCTTCGTTTTAATGACTCCGTTTGTCCCAATCACGTGCTACCACAGCATGCTCATGGAAAGTACGAGCATTTCCAGCTAAAGGGGTGAATAGATTAATTATAAAAAATTAATAGGTTTATACGAAATTATAAAAATCGAGTTTAATATATGTAGAGGCGGTTAATATGTACGAGAACAAATTGATTATATCAAGTGCAATGCATCTATCATATAAATAAATAAAAATGAAGCAACCAATAGGAGAAAATGCACACAGATTTTTATAATGGTTCAACATAAATCAAGTATACATCCACTCTTCCAAACTAACCACCACTGATAAGGCTGAAATCCACTAATAATTATTGACTAGTTGCACCATAGCAGATGTTGCTTCTACTTGAAGTTGATAGGTGACACCATCAATAATGAAGCATTGCTAACACACTTATACACTCCTCAAATCACAGTCAGCAACAAAAACTCTTGAAATAAATGTGATCGCAGTAGTTAGAAAGAATATGACTATATCATTCATTTCCTTTAGTTAATTCTATTATATAGTATTCAATCTTCAAACTCCATTAGAGGACCTTAAAGAAGACCTATTAGGTGTTTGAATTGATGGACTCGATCACCGGAGCTCTGGTCACTCATGCAATCAAATCTTTTGGTAATTGGGAAACTTCTTTAAATAGAGTTGGCCACACTTGGTAATAATCCATTCCTCCAAATTTGGTAATAAACCGGTTGATTTGTCTCCAATCTTCTTTCCACAATTTAAGGCCCCGAAAATACCTATTAAAACCCTTTTGACACATAATGTTAGTAAAAAAATAAAAATACATTGGCCTTCTTATCCAAATGATAAACACATTAAAAGCATATACATAATGATCTAGTCAGCTACCTATATCAACAATCTAGTATTGTCCAAGCTGCTCATTGGAATTTGACTTACAAAAGGCTATCTAGTAGTCTTCTCGAGGATATTGGTGATCAAGACTTTACCTACTCAGGCCCTCCTCATGTCCTACGGTAGGATCGAAACTGCCTACTGCCCCTTTTGTAATGATGTGCCTGACTCGGTCGATCAGCTTTTTTTTGGCTGTCGGGTTACATCGGAAGTTGCCTCCTTTTGGGCGGCTAGGTGTGGTATTCCTTGGAGGAACAATCCGTGGGAGGAAACAATTATCTGGGTCTCGGCCTTGCTATCCGGCAAGAACTTCCTTAATTGTATCGCCCGCTTTTCTTTTGGTGCTTTATGCCACATTGTGTGGAAGAACAGAAATGACATTCTCTTCAGGGGTGCGCAGATTTCTACTTCTGCTATGAAGATGCATCTCATGAAGGTGGTCAAAGACAAAGCATGCACCTTCAAAAATGTGGAGGATTCCCCAAGAAACAGAAGATTACAACGCTCCTGGGAATTGGACCCTGCTATCTTCACTGTTTGATGTGTAGCCGGTTCATGGTCTTATTGTGTGTTGTCTTTCTTTTGTTGTATCTTGGCCACTTGGCCTTTGCCTGGCTTCCTTCCACTCTTTTGAGACTGTTCTTTTGAGTGCGAGTCTTTGAAGCCGGTTCTTTGTGTTTTTGCCCCCCGTTTATATTTATATTACTTCTTACTTACCAAAAAAAAAAAAAAAGACTTTACCATTTTGTTCACCTTGTCATGATAGCTCCAAGTCCTCGCAAACTTTCCAATATTCCTAACTTGTTGACCTTGTATCAAGGTCCATCCAACTTCCAACTGTCTTTCTACTATATACTTCGCATGCCTTCAACATTGGCAAAATTCCTCGTATCAACTTCACTCGAGCTTCTCTCACTAAGCATACTAGTGATCGTTACTCTACCTAGCCATTTACCTTTCAACAGTCCTTCCAAACTTTATCGAACTTTCTATTCTAAGCTTGATCGTTACTCTGAAATCCTGGCTATGATGTGATTGCATTTGTCTCAGGATCCATGGATATGGCATCCATTGGTAGGGATACGCCAAAAATGGCTGACCCAGATTAAACTGAGCTGGAGAATTTTGCCAATATGCATGTTGATTTTGAATCTGGGGTTGGCCGAATTATTGTTCGGCCATGGAGGTAACACTGGAAGCCTGTGGGGTCGTTGTTGTTGCTGTTTGTTCATCTGGGTTGGAGGTGAGATTCTCTGATTGGTTCATACTGAAAAAGTTCTTTTCAAAAAAAGAATGTTGATTCCTCTTAGCAACTCTTTTGCAGGATAGAGTTCCTCTAGGCAATCAAAAGAAACGGAGCGGAAACTATGCCAGAGTCTTCGGTTGCTCAATCACAAAAGACAAAGAGGGGTTCATCGACGGGATTGTTCCAATCCCGACCGATGAGAAAATGGGAAGACAATGGAAGAAATGTAACCAATTGGTCAGAACATGGATCGGCAATTGCATCAGCCCAGAAATCGTTGTTGGGTTACCACCCACAGAAGACTTAAAAGTCATTTGGGACAGCATCCGAGAAATGTACGGCAAATTGGATCGGGCAAGACGATGTGCTTTAATAGGCTTTTAGCATTCTGGAATGAGTTGGAAGCCGCTGAAGAAAAGTTGGAAGGGCCCAAATTGACCCTCCAGCAATATGAAGCCATGAAAGATAGAGATAATGCGACTCGATTCTTACTCATACTCAATGATTCGTATCTCACCGTTCGATCGCAAATTTGTGGCAAATTTTGTAGGACCACTACTAACTGTTCTAAAAGCTTAAGCTATTAGATGAAGGCGTGGTTTTTTATTTAAACATTCTAACACTCCCCCTCACGCTTAGTTTGGTCTTTTGCCTAGTACTAAGCATGGAAATTTAATTAGGGAGGTAAATAGGGGCCTGTAAGATTCAAACTCAAGACTTCTTGCTCTGATACCATGTCAAAATATGAAGGGAAAAAGTAAAGTGAGAAGAAGAAGGATAGGGATTTCAATGTATTTCTCTGCCTTTCATTCAATGTACATAGTTACAATATATATTACGAGTATGTGTAATGTAAAAGGAAATGGTACAATGTATAGATTAGATTTGATTTTAATTGATTCAATAAAATCCCTATGATTTGATCTAATTGAATCTTTCCAAACTTTCTGCGTATCTTCCAACAACCCTTTGCCAGATTTCTTTGAAGAAAAATCAGCGACAGTAGTTTGGCAACTTGTCGACTTGCCAAACTTGCTGAATAATTGTCAACGCCTTAAAGATGAGGACATGTAGATATCTAATCCTAGTCTGTTATCACATGGAATTTTGTGAGAAAACTAACAATTATTCCAAAAATTTAAATTGTTAGATGACGAGTGAGTGCAAAATTAGTACGTTTATCTGCAATAAAACTCGAGGCCTCAAGTTCTAATATAATATGAGATTTAGTGAAACTACCATTAACTATTCTAAAACCGTTAATTATTCTAAAAACTTAAACTGTTAGATGAAAATATATTTTTATTAGGTGTGTTGCGGGAGCGATGTAAGGAATGAGTGAGTGTAAAATTTTTGTGTATTTGTAATGAATATTTTATTTAATGATAAAGGTATTTTTCAATTGTTATTTTGAGGAATATTGAGTGCATGCATGCTCAACAAAGTGGTATCAAATCAAGCTTCTGCACCCAACAATGTTGTAAAAAATTCTTGAAGCCAATCTGCTTTTCATGGGCAAAAATCTCACGTATCTTACTGCAATTAGGAGACCAGAATACTGGTTTCTTTCTTAAATTTTTGAAGGAAAAAAAATTCTTTAGAAGCACCATTTGAGTTCTTTATGATTCAACTGGATAAAGGAGAATTTCTGTGCGGGTGGCTCAGCTCAAGATATTCAATTTATTTTGGAGTTTAAGGCTGCGCATGGCAACATTTCTTGGCCGGGGAACAATTTCTTTTCAGAAATAGTTCTTTTCTATTTCTATTATGGGGAACAATTTCTATGTAAAAAAACCCGTTTGGTAACTACACAAAATTTTTACTCTAGAAATAGAAAAAGAATAGAAATGCGTTTGGTAAAAAATAGTTTCTTTTTTTATATTTATTTGTTTTTTATTTTTTGCCGGTAGACCGCCGCCACTGCTGGATGCCGCCGTCGCCGCACGTCGCCGCCGGCCCGACTACCGCCGCCGATCGCCGTCGCATGGCCCATCGGCCGTCGTCGACCGCCGGCCGCCGATGGGCCGTGCGACGGTGATCGGCGGCGGCAGTCGGTAGGCGGCGGTTGGTCGGCGGCGATGTGCGGCGGCGGCGGCGGCGGCAACAGTTGGCCGCGGTGGCGGTGGTCGGTCGGCCTTGCGGCGGCGGGCGTGGTTGGCCTTCGGCGACCGGGCGGCGGGCGGCAATCAAAGGCGATCAAGCAAGAGAAGAATAAAAAAAAAATTCACTTATTTCTTAAAATTGTTCCGGGAACAAGAAACAACTTTTTTTTACTTCTCATTTCTATTCCAAAACCATTCCGGGCTAACTTTTTGTTTCCGAACAAAAAATTAACTTGCCGTTACCAAACAAGTTTCTATTCTTTTTTTGTTTTGGAGAAGAGAAGAATAGAAATTCTTGGGCTGGGGAAGTATACCATGTGTAGCCTAAGTAGACCGATGCTCCTAAGGCTTTGTCGGTGGAGGCTACTGGTCATGGGCTGCGACGGAGGCCCGCTAATCGATCGATAGGTGGAGGTAGCGAAAATAATGCAAGAAAATGGGGTCTGTCGTGAGGGACTCCACTTAGCAGGAGAGGGTCGACATCGTGGGACTGAGGGATGGGATCTCCACGCAAAATGTGGCCGAGATTTTTCTTCGTTTATCATGTTGTGTGAAATTGAAAGGGTCATGACGGTTTTGAACCCCTTAATCCCGCATGGTTTTTTTTTTTTTTTTTTTTTAAATTATATATATGTCTAACTTGGAGCCCTTTCACCCTAGGATTTGATTTTTTATCTAATGAATAACGTGTTTTCTCAATTGTTCACTACTTTTATTTCCCCTTTGAAAATTGATTCTTCATCTTTAGAAGCTTTGAAGTTGATTTGTACTTTCTTGATTTTGACCGATGAGCTTCTATGATAATAGGGATACTATAATTCATTGACAATATTATTAGAACATATTGCGATATATTCTTTTTGTTCAGTGCTTGTTCATTAAACATGATCTTTTTGCTCACAATATCCATTTAACTATCACTTTATTACTTGATTTTCTGGACTTCTATTATGGATTTTTCTTGTCATCCAATGGAAAGTCAATGATTATTACTTTTTTTTTTTACTCACAAATGGAATTCTAATCATTAAAATACCCAATTCAAGACATAAAAAGCATTCTCGTAATATCGATTCTAGAAGAACTTCTAGTCAAGTTCAAGATGTGCGAAGCATGCTCGGAAGATTAGGAAAGCGGATCAAGGAAGAGAGTTGAATGTTGTGATCCATTTTCCAAATTCTCTAAATCTTTCCTCAACTAAGTCAGAAAATGCGGAGGGAAAAAAATTCTGGATCAGCGTTGCTTGAGAAGCTCCCAGCTGGCTATATTGACCTGGCAATACCAGATCTCTCCTTAACCCATATACTTTGACAAAGACAAAAGTATTGCCGTGATTAGCAAATGTCCTGTGTTGACCAGGCAATACTAAAAGCAGGATATATGGACTCAAGGAATGAATATTATATTTTCTTTCACAATCAATAACTCCAATTGGACCAATTTTCACCTCTTTTTAATTTTTTTAATTTTTTTATCGCTTGTTTTTTGTCTTCTTTTTCAGAACTTATTGAAGATCTCTTTGGCCTAGTGTAGGAGGCTGATCGGACGATGGAGCGGGTATTTAAGGAAGCTTACTATCATGTTGATGTGCTTGCTTGTTCTTTGAACGAATAATAACCTTTTAAACCATTTTAAATGTGTCTAGCATTTCTACAAATATAAAGCAACGGGTCAAATAGAAAAATCATGTATTTCTCTGTCCATAAATTTTGGGAAGAGCAACAAAACTTTTCGTGCTTGACGAGGGTCCTACTGCCAGGTCCCAACTTTCCGTCACTTCATCGTTTTCCTATTATAATCATAGTCTATGGATTTAATAATATTATATTGGCCTGGCTAGCATCACAGAGCCATAGTTTTCTTTCTTCTTTTTTTCCTTAATCATTTTCTCTTGCACAACACATCCATGTCATCCACTTTCAATCTCTTGGCAAGCAACATGAGCAGCTCAGGGCACCCCAATTCCATGGCAGTAGGGATGTACGCCTAGAATTGGACGGCAGCGGATCAGATTGGAACTAGTGATTACCATGGGGACGATCCGGTTCCTAATTCTAATTTAGTGGAACTAGTGAGTATCTCTAATTCCTAGTTTTAGGCTTGGAACCATCCACAAAAATCGAACCATTATATATATTCTATCATTACAATTACTTAATTAATTTATAGTATGTTGACCAAATATATATATATATATATATATATACATATTTGTATATTTGTAGTTATTAAATATTATCAACAAATTTTGTTTTTTGGGTGCGTAATAAAACTAAAACCCTTACTTATTTTTATTTTATTTTATAATAATTCGTTTACTTATTTTCTCAATCAAAACAAAATAAATGAATGAAGAGGAAGGAGAAGATAAATTAAAGATATCTGTAAATGTTGTGGTGCTTTGACATCATGATACGAAATTCTTCGGGTGCCCTTGAAAATTTCGGTTCCTTTTTTATTTTTTCACTAGATTCTTGGTTTCTGTGGAGTTCTTGATTTTGCTGGGTTGTTGCTAGATCTTTCAAAGTTTTGATTTTTTTGATCAAAACAGTCTCCTATTTTCCTCTATTAAAATTGGGGCTGGCGTCAGTACCTTCAGAAATCTATTATTACGGCTCTGTGATGCTAGCCGGGGCCCCGTGCTCATTTCTCTATCATATTTGTATCTACTAAGCCAAATTCAAACCGCCCAAAAAAGAAAAAAAAGAACCAAATTCAGACCCTTTTTTTAATCTGCCCTGTCGACTTCAATCACGTCACCTTCTCCACGTTATCCGACCGTTTTTTAATCTGCTTTCCTTTGCCTCGGCACTTGAAAAACGAGAAAACGTCATTCGATACGACGAATTTATAGCTGCCCACAAGGCCAGCATCACGGACCGCTACGAGCCGAGAGGATATAAAAATTCCCTTTTCCCTTGTTCCTTCCCATGCGATTCTCTGTGCTTTAACACCATGTCGACCGAAAATGCATCCTCCAATCTCACCGTCAGCACTTTGGATTCTCGCCGGGCCGCCCTCAATCACGATGGCACCCTCGACCGCGACCGCTTCAACATACCGGTCACCTCCGCTACACTTAATCCCACCTCTCCCGCCAGTCCAGTCCTCTCCAAGGACGTCCCAATCAACCCTTCCCACAACACCTGGGCCAGGATCTTCCTACCCACCCGTTCTCTGTCGTGCTCGGAGGAGAAACTCCCGGTCATAGTTTATTACCACGACGGGGGATTCATCCTCTACAGCGCCGCTTCGACATTGTTCCACGAGTTTTGTGTCAGTTTGGCGCGCGAGCTCTCCGTTGTGGTCGTGTCGGTGGAGTATCGCCTCGCCCCCGAGCACCGGCTCCCCATGGCGTACGACGACGCAGTGGAGGCGCTGCACTGGGTTAAAACCGCCCGAGACGAGTGGCTCGCGGGCCACGCGGATCTCTCCACGTGTTACCTCATGGGCACCAGCGTTGGCGGCAACTTGGCCTTCTTTGCAGGGCTACGCGCATCCGTGTCGCACGACAAACTCGATTCCCTAAAGATCCGTGGGCTGATACTGCACCACCCCTTCTTCGGCGGCATCCAGCGGACGCCATCGGAGCTGAGGCTGGTGAACGACCAGATGCTGGCGCTGGCAAAAGGCGATTTCATGTGGGAGCTGTCGCTGCCGCTTGGGGCTACTCGCGACCACGTGTACTGTAATCCAATAGTGGACGGTGGCTCCAAGATCTCGGAAGGGGTGGATAAGATAAGGTCGCTGGGGTGGAGGCTACTGGTCGCCGGTTGCGACGGAGACCCGCTCTTCGATCGACAAGTGGAGTTCGCGCAAATGATGCAGGAGAAGGGGGTGAGTGTGGTGAGGGTTTTCACGGAGGGTGGACATCATGGGATCGAGGTCAGGGAGCCGGACAAGAGCAAGCCTCTACTCCAAACCTTAAAGACTTTCATGTCGACGACTGTAACTAGTTAGGGCAAAGTCGGTCCACCAGATGGGATCTCCGCGCAAAAATATAGCCTGGAATTTCTCTTTATTTATCACGTCATGTGAAATTTATAGGGTCTCGATGGTTTCGGACTCCTCCATCGTTCATGGTGTTTTTTTTTAATATATATATATATATATATATATATATATATATATATATATATATATATATCGAAGCCCTATCGTCTTTAGGGCTTTGGTGCATCTGATAAATAATGTGGTTTCTCGATAGTTCACTACTTTCATCTTTCTAAGCTTTAGGGTTGATTATTGCTCTCGATTCCGGTCAATAACAACTATGATAATAGGGACACTATGATTCATTGATAAGTTAGAAAATACCATGGCCTTTTCTTTCTTGTTTGGTGCTTGTTTATCAAACATGTTCCTTTTGCTCATAATATCCAATAATATATCAATTTATTAATTGATCTTTGGATTCCCAGCATTTACCATGGATTTTCTTGCCTTCCAATTGAAATTCAAATGATTACTACTTGGCTTTTTACTCCAACACAGCCGGAAGTCTAATCATTAAAACACCCGAATTCGAGAATATGAAGCATGCTCGAAATATCTGGAAAAAGGAGCAGAGACTTTTAAAAAGGCATGCGGTACACTTCAAGAAGAACTTCCATTCAAGTTCGAGAGGTGCGTAGCATGCTGAGAATATTGACCGGTTAATACTTGATCCCTCCTCAACCCATATAATTTGTTAAAGACAAAAGCGTCACCGTGCTTAGCAAGGGACCTTTATTGAAAAGGCAGTATTAAAATTAGGGTCCATGGATGCAAGCAACGTATATTTTATTATTTTTCGTGGTCAATAGCTTGGACCAAATTCCTTCCTTTTTTTTTTTGCCACAATTTGTTTCCGGTCCTTTTCCAGAATTTATTTTGAAGATCTCTTTTGGCCAAGTGCAGGAGGCCGATCGGACGATAGGGAAGCCTACTATCATGTTGTTGCGCTTGCTATCGTTATTTAAAGATTTCTCGACTTTTAAACCATTTTTAAGTGTGTCTGGCATTTCTACAAATACAAAGCAACGGATCAAATGGAAAAATCATGAATTTCTCCGTCCATACAATTTGGGAAGAGCAACAAAACTTTTCGAGCCTAGCAAAGGTCTCCGTCACTTTATCATTTCTCTATTACATTCATACACTATGGATTCAACTATAGCTTATTCTTCTCTTCTTGCCAAATTTAACTTCGCTTCTAACTGCTTGTTCCTCTGGACGCTTTCTCTAGGGATGTACTTCAATCAGGTCACGTTTGACACACTATCAGACCCTTTTCATTGGCCTTTTTTTTTTTTTTGGTAAGGAAATTGAAACCCGTCAATCCGAAGATTCCAGAGGCAATAATCAGCACCAAAATGCAAAAGCCAAGATAGGTGTGCTAGTCCTTCACAAGTTGATTGTTACTCTTAAGCTCTTTTCAACTCTTGAAAAATGAGAAAACATCATTCAAATTGAAACAAATTTAGCTACCCATGGGGCCGCTACCATAGTCGTTACAAGCCACGAGGATGTATGAATCCCCTTCGGCTAGGAGAATTATTTTAAAAAAGAAGAAGAAGAAGAAAAAGTCCTAAACATAATTGTGTCAATTCAATCCATCCGGTCAATTATAGTTAGCGGGCACTAACATGGAAGCCAATCGTTCGATCGGTTAATGCTAATGTTGATAATTTTAATAATATTTTATTTTATTTGAATTTTTATTAATTTTTTCTTTTCCTTTTTCTTTTTTTCTTTCTTTGCTTCTTTTTTTTCACAATGGCCAGTAAGCCTCTGGGTCACGGCCCTTGCCCGGCCTCATCCAAATCTGGGCAACGAAAATGAATCTAAGCCCCGAGTTCCATGACGCAACAGAGCTCAAGCCTTCTAGATTTGGGGGCCCAAGCGCTAGGTTCCCTTGCTGAGACCTGCCTCTCCATGCAAGGCCTCACGAAGATCCATGCTTACCAAGCCAACTGTCATTCTTTTTATTTATGTCTATGTCATTCACACGTGGCAATTTGTGATTGAATTTTAACAAAACGTGCATGCCACGTCGGTTCACGACGTGGTACTATGTAACCACCGAGTACTTTCTCCTTTTATGGATTCAGAATAGGAAGGACCAAGAGATGCCAAGTTGAGAAGAGAGAACTTTTTGCCCATCCCACTTACAATATAGTTAATTTCTTTTTTTACATTTACCAAATAGTTTATTTAAAAAAAAACTCATTAATTCAAGTAGTTAGCTAAAAAAAAAACAATCTTTTTTTACCATATATTTAATTCTTTTTTTTATCACTAGATAGTTAATTCAAAAACTTGTTTCTACAGCAAATTGAAACCCCATCAATCCGAAGGTTCTAGAGGCAATAATCTGCACCAAAATGCAAAAGCCAAGATGGGTCTACTAGTCCTTTACAAGTTGATCATTACTCTTAGAGGTTCGAGACCAGCGTTCTCAGTTCAAGAGCACAATTGTGAAAGAAGATAAATAGTAGAAAAAGAAGAAGAAGAAATTTTAAATAAAAACTACAAAACAAAAATCAAGCAAAATGGGGGCGTTTCGCTTAAGATGGTGTATTGTCAAATGCCGCTCCATCACGTAGGACAGCTGACTATGATTAATCTTTCACGTCAAAATTTTCATGTCTAAACTTCATCAAAAAGATTATGTCGTAATTTCATGAGAAGATAGAATTCTTCCAAATATCAAGGAAGATGAATTTTGAAAAATTGCATATTTAAACATATGTCATCGAAAAAATCTCTTGAAGATAGTTACGTACTCAAAACTTAACCGAGAGGAGTCTTACCTGAGCTGATGTGCCCCCTGTGTAAAGCGAGCCTAGAAACAACAGAACATTTGTTTTTTGCTTCTGGACAAATGGAATCTAGTCAGATCAACAACTACGGGTAGAGATACAAAGTACAGTGCTTTACTTTGGGCTCTTATTTGAAATTTTCCCTATTCTTTTAACCATTCTTATGTGTTAAAAGGAATTTAATAGCTATTCTCAAGGCCTAAAATTGAGAAAAGAAAATTGGAGATAAATTAATTGGTTTATCACCAAATTCGGACGAATGGATTTGTTGGGAATTAGTTAAAGTAGCATTAAATATTATGAATTAGTCACAAAAGAAATTTATAAAAAAATTGTTATTCAATTAAATTTATAAAAAAAAAATGAAATTGGTCGGGTCGGGCTGAATTTAGCCTTGGCCCAACCCCCTTTTCTTTTCTTCTCCCCTGCTTGGGCCCGGCCCCCATTTCCTCTTTCAGCCTAGCCCGCAAACGAGTTAGTCGTCTCCCCCAATTGGTCTTCGCTGCAAGACCTACAAAGAGAAAATAGAAACAGAGCAGCAACAGAGGGAGCAAGGGGATCAGTGGCAGGTGAGCGGCGTGATCCACAGGTCGGGGGGTGCAGTCCGGCCGGCAAGCTGGCAGTTGTAGAGGCCATGTGCGCTTGTTGGCCGAGGATAAAACCGGAGGGGGAATCAGCAAGGGGGAGGCAAACCACAAAAACACCAAGAGAAAAACACAAGGAGGGAGCGAGAGAAAACACACCAATCACAAAGAGAGGACTGGCGAGGAAGAGAGGACCCCTCTAAATGATCGACCACCACCATTGATCGTTGCCAAAATCGCCCTTCGCTTCCAACCCCACCGGAGCCCAATAGACCACAACACATAGAGAGGCAAAGTGGGAGTTCAAAGGGGAGAGACCAAACCAGAGAGCTCGAGGGAGTAGCTCGTTGTTGCCAGAGGTTCGTCTGCCCGTTGTCGTCTGTCGTAGCCCACCACAAGACAAGGTAGGTCTCCTGAACCCCTTGGTCTTGTTTTTGAAAAGCTCCGGACCAAAGCTCGTGGCTGACCGGTTCGCGGGAGCTCCGGTCCATGTCGCCTTTGCACTTTGCTCCATTGTTCTCCTACATGATATCCTAAGACCCCTAAAGCTTGTTCAACGCTCGGTTGAGCCGGAGTCCTTCTAGTTTGGTAGTGCAAGCCCTATGTTTGACGAAATTCCTCAAAGAAAATCGATGAGCATTTTGCGTTTTAACGCCGGACCCACCCATTTTTGCTCCTATGCTTGCTGGATCCTTGTTGCTTCGTCTATATTCGTTGCGTTTTCAAACGATTTACACAAGATATTAGCATGTATTTGAATCAACGACTCGTTCCGTCTAAAATAGGGTAGTCGTTGCCGGAATAGGTAATCGGAGAGGGCCGGCGTCGGTTGAGAGGATGACCGATGGGCGGCAGTGGTTCGACGACTCTCCTTGGGGCTATCGCTACTCACGGAACAGTCGGTGTCCGTTTGACGAGGAGCGAGCAAAAGCCTTGGTCGATCACGGCTATAAGAGGAGAGGGATCGAAGAAGACGATCCAAAAAAGGGGTAGAAGAAATAAATAAATAAAAAAGAAAGAAAACAAAAGAAAACAAAAAGGCTGAAAATAGAAAATGAGAAATGGGCTTGGGTTTGGGCTAGTTTAGGATTTGGACTTCTGGGCTTCCCTTCTTTTTTTAAAAATAGATTGGACTAGGCCTACAAGGGGAGTCTCCTCGGGCTGTTAACAGGCCCAACCCCATTTGAGAAATGGCTCAGCTACCTCTGACCGGGCCTAGTTTCTTTTTTAAGCGAGTTGACTGGCCCGCCTACCAACTGGAACGAACCCGAGTCCGTTCGGAGACCGGACCCAAATCTGCAGAATCGGGTCGAACCGAGTCGAGTCGATCGGACCGACTTTGTTCGCCCATTTTTTCAAATAAAAAAATTATTTTTTAAAAATTAAAAATTAAAAATGAAAAAGTCAAAAATCAAAAATTCTTTTTAAAAAAGAAAAAATCGAAAATTTTAATTTTTTAAAGAAAATTAAAAAATAATTAAAAAAGTTTTAAAAATTAAAAATTAAAAAATTTCGAAAATTCAAAAAATGATAGGGTTTGGTTAGGAATTGCTAGGTGTTGTCGTTTTTAAGTGTAATTATACATTTATTTTGATTACATCGCATGTTTAGAATGTATATCTTGTTATGTTTAATGGTATGTGTTTAGTCTTATGGTGATTAGAACATTGTTAGCTATGATTATTGGTGGATATGTTTAATGGTATGTGTGTAGTCATATAGTATGTTTAATAGTATGTGTTTAGATTGCACCTGAATGATCACTTTAATATGTTTGTGGATGAGTAAAATTAATCCAAACTGCCTGACAAAAAAATCATTTTGTTAAAATGAACAAGATTAGGTACCGAAAGGGCACTAATTGATCAATTAATGTAATCAAGTCCCCAACCCTAGACTCTCTAGTTACGTAGGAAGTGAGGTATGCTCCCATGCTTCACTTGGTTTCTAGCCAATCCTAATAGACTAGTGGCTACTCATTTTTGCAAAATTTCTAAATATATCCTAATGTCACGCGAGGTATGGGCTTGGGAGAGCCCACGCCTAATCATGGGCCTTAGGCCCATTCTTTAGTCAATACCCCTAAACATTTTCCCTCCCCCCAAGGGTAGGTCGCAACAGCTTGGCGACTCCGCTAGGGACTTGGTTTTAGACCTTAGAGGACTTAGGTCGGAATTAATCTTGTTCAAAACTATTTTTGTGTGGCAGCGAGGATTCCAAATACGTTCGTAACATTAAAAGTGTTAAATGTTTTTGTAGAATGGGAGGTATAAGGGGAAGTGCTTGCTCACCTTTGTCTTGTAGGGAGATGTAGGAATGTATGGTTTACTTTTTATGTATGAAGTGCTAATTAGGGGTGTGCATGGTTCGGGCGGGTGGTTCCCGACCTAGAACCGGAAACTGCCCACTAAGGACCAGCTCAGAAAAATTGGAACCGAGATCCACTCGGGAACCGTACTGGCGGTCCAGTCCGGTTCCTGGGTTGATCTATGGAATCGGTTCATCTTCGTATTGACAAACCACTTTCACTTGCTTTGTGGAACAAATTCAGCATTAAGAAGCAATGAACCCCATGAATTTAGCAGGGAAAGAAAACGCATTCCACACCCACAAATTGGAAACATAAAGTCAACGTTGCGGGCACATACACTGACTCATAAAATTACACCCAGCTAAAACTTCTATCCATCAAACAGGTTAGCTGCATAAAAAATCCCTAACCATATCTCACATGGTACAAAGATATCTTCTTAACTCATAAACTTACAATTACACAACTTCCCGAACTCAAAAGAAGAACTTGGCAAAAAACCCAGCTAAATACCACGTTCAAAGATTACCAAAATAGACAAATCAATAGCCTAATTAGGGTTTGTTATTAGTAATTTTTTTTAATATTAAAAATTAATCTACTGCAGTGCGGGTGGGCGGGTGGATAGATCCACCCATGAAACCGGGAACCAGACCGGTACCCACCGATTCCCATAAATTGGAACCGGGAACCGGACCGGTTCCTCAAGAACCGCCGGTTCCTCAAGAACCGCCGGTTCCGAGCGGTTCCGGTCTGGTTCCGGGTGGTCCAGGTAGATCTTGGTTCTCTTGCACACCCCTAATGTTGATTGTTTATAAATTGTCATGCCTGTATTCCCTGTATTGCACTACATCATAGCACACACTACCTGCCATCGGATCTGGGCCGCATAGGATCACTTATGATGGTATTGAGGTGGATACCACTCCGACTACAAGCATGTAGTACGAGTTGTCCATCTCAACCCTGAAATTTCTTTCTTGATGTCAGAGGTCCCCACCCTAATTTGCAAGCATGCGACACAGGTCGGTTCTTTGATGAAGCCGAAGTCATGGGTAATACGACCCAGCCACGATCTCATTGGTTCAGTCCTGTGATCCCATGGCTCCATTTTAAGCTGTATAGAGTAGAAATCAAATCACATCCCATGTGCATGTTTATGTAGTTGAAAAAGAAAAAAAAAACAAAGACAAAGGTCGGCACTCATTGTCGGCACTCATTGTAAGTGTCATTTTCCTTTTTATTTGCTCATTTTATATTGCATTTTCATCTTGAAATTTGCAGAAATCAATTGAATACCCTCGGTGATGTAAGCTTATGATTGAAAAATTGGCAATCACTTTTGACAAGTGAGCATTTGAATGCAAGTGCTAAACATTTTGATTTGGCCTTGTTGAACACATGGTTTTGTTTAAATTTTTAGTTATGGGCTCAAAATCATTTTGAAAAAAAAAGAAAAAAAAACTTTTCAAGTTGTGATTTTATATTGGGGCACAAAAATTGAAATTGCATTTTTTTTTTTATCAAGTTTTCTCATTCTCACATTTTGGTACTATAATGCAAATAATTTTATGTACAAATTCCTCAAAATAGAATTCACTTCATTTTTCTAGGAGTAAAATCACAAATCAATCTTTCAAAAATCAATGACACTTTTTGCATACGAAACTTTTGGAATAAAAGTGGACATTTGATTAATGGTCATGGATTGATTATTTTAATGATATCTCCCCTTATGATAAAATCTTGGTGAAATACTAAATCCCCGTTGTAAGGACTAAGGACTGTGGGGCATGTACCGTTGCCTCGATTTTATTGTAAGAAGCAACCTCATTGAAATATCATTTTCTCTCATTCACGTACTAACATTGTCGTCTTTTTGCAGGTTATGCGCAATACATTCTTGTGGTAGCCACACAAAGGAGTGGATTCTAGAGTTAGGACAAGAGTTAATCTTTACTTTCATCCATGCAAGAGTTTCTTGTATTCTATCATTATTCTTACTCTTGTTAAGAGTCGTGTTTTCCGTTTTGAGTTTTGATTGTGAATCCAATTGATGCCTTTGTAAATCATGCAACTCTTTTTTTTTTTTTTTTTTTTTATGATGGAATTCAACTTCATGAAAATCATCCCTTAAAAAAAAAACGGATTCAGAAGTATTTCAAGTGAATCTTTACATTTACCTTCCAAAATGAATTTCAAGAAAATTTTGCTTAAGGCTCTCTCTTCACGAAATCGCTTTCTCCGATAGGACGATGAGTTTATTTGAGACCGACATTTGCTCATTCTAAAAGATAAAAGTGTAGACTCATAGAACTTGAGGAATAAGCATGCGTCGAAGCATCCTCGGCGCCAAATTTCCATAGAGGCGGAACGAAGTTGAATTCCATTCTAGGAAGTTTTGTTATTCCCAAATTCCTTGGATGACAAAACAAACCATCGATCTCGTCCACTTTGCATGATGAGACAAATGAAGGAGGTTGCCAAGCATCCAAAAGTCGAATTCGAAGGAAGAGTAAATTGTATCGATTTCGGTTATTTATTTCTGATACCGTTTCTGACATGACTTTCTTTTCATTGTCGAGGAGACATCAAGAGTGCCAAGTTTTGTAACATTCCCAACAAACGCGGTGGAGCATTTTTAAGTCTTGTTCATCTTAAAAAAGGAAAGATTCAAATGAAACAGATGGACAATATTATCCATTCCTCCATTAGAGATACCTTGGGAGTTGATCGCCCGACTTTGAAAATGATGTATCTCGTTGCTAAACTTGATTCTTTTCAGCATAAAAAATGACATGCTCTTTTCTTTGATACAGGACGGATTCGAACAAAACAAAAGTTTGTCAAATAAAGAGTGGGAGAGCAATGTTTGATTTAGAGAAAAATCTCTCCTTCACCCCACCAATGAAGTGTGCTGGAACAACATTGGTGATAAATGAAAAAAAAAAAGTTGCACATTGACCGTAGAAGCAGCGCTTTCCACCAAGGAATCAAGAAAACATCAAGCACTTAAAGGTGAATGTAAGGAAAGGGTATTGTCGAGTTACCAAATATCCACAAAGGTGAATCCAAGAGATGTTAGTGCCCAAAAGATGAAAGTGAATGAAGGGTAATAATGTATCATTTCCAGTATTTCAATCCCTAAAGATTTTTGCACTAACATATCCTTTCACATTCTTTACGGGTTACGAGTCACCACGCCACAGGTAAGTACCATTCTTCTCAATTTTTTTAAAAGAAAAAAATGAAAAATAAAAACGGAGAATTTCCATTACAAACAAGAACCTTTGGCGCTTTCCTAGAGACAAGCAAAAAAATTAATAATTGAAAAAATTTCTACAAATTTTTTTAGCATCATTTTTATCTCAAAATTGTTTTCTCGTTTTGTGGATTATTCATTTTGAATCAAAATTCCCTTTGGAGATTAATTTACTCAGACGAACTCAGCATAGTGAAATAGAGATGTTAATCATGCCAAGCAGAGGATACTTAGGATGAAGAAAGACAAGCCATTTCCAAACACATCCTTTAAAAACTTCTAAGAGTTGAGTGAAAGGCGACTATCTCTTAGGACGAAGGATTCATTCACATTGAGCACAAAGATCGAAATGATAAAGGCATTTCCTTCATCAATCTCAAGCACCGAGCTGACTTCTTGTTACCCTTTTGAGTCGAATAAAGATGATCTTTCAAAGCACCCCTATTGAGAATGACCCTACATTAGGGCAGCATAGGGGTTACAATTGTGTTGTAGAGCGAAAGATTGAGAAAGATTCTATTACTTTCACTTGCATCAATCTTCTGGTGATAGTTTCAGAGGAATTCTCGTCAAAGCTTGACTCATCCCAAGGTGAAGAAGAGCATTTCCTCCTCTACCCAAACACTGATATCCATTGCTTTAACCAACTTGGGCTTGATTATTCATTTCTGAACCTTGAGCGGTGATCATCTCCCTTCACTGGGGCAAGGCATAAGAATCGACCAAATACAATTGACAATCACGAGAAAATGTGAAAAGTATCTCGAAAGTCATAAGAGCTACAAAAGTTCAAGGAGCAAAAATTTTGACAAACTAAGGGGCATGAAAAAGTAGTGTGCCTGGTAAAAGTAAAGGCCAATGCTCATTATGAAAAAGAGCTGAAAGGCTGTATCTTATGTGAAAAAATTATCAAAGTCCAAGTGCCTACGTAAAAAATCATTGCATGTGCAAAGGAAATTAGAAAAATGAGCAAAGCTCCCATGTAGAAATGATTAGTCAAGCGACTTTCGAGATGCGCTGTGTTTCAAAAGCCAAATGACTTCAAAAGATCGAGTGACCTGGTCATGATGCCATGATGATCACTGACTCTCAAAAACCCTCTTGAAAATTTTAAGCCTTTCGAGCCTCTCCTAAACCAACATTACAACCCTCTTCCGAAGTCTCTTTTAATTGGGATGGTTCGAGTGACAATGAGAATGTGACAAAGAAGCTATTGTTTGAAGAAGTGGAAGTAATCCTATCTTGTCTTATCTTTCAAGTTCTCGACTTGTAAAACCAACGAAGATAGCAACAAATGTTCCCTTATTGGCCTCAAAGTAATAATTCCTTTGTGTAAGCCCTAAATGAGCCTATATTGCGGTCCTTTCAAAAGACCTTTTTGATTGATCATATTGTGCTCATCGTGAATGTTTCTGAAAGCCTTTGATCTGGGTTACGTGAGAAACCCTCAGCAACCAGTTATCTCCCACATGAATGGATGGGATCAAGTAGCCATTTTATCGAAAGTGCGTGAGACGCCCTTTCTGACTAAGAAACTCTAGTTTGGCATGCTTAATGAGCCCTTTTCATGAGTCGTGACCATCTTGATAAGAACTTGACTCCTAGAGAATTTGATGATTAATGATATATCCACGAACAAGATGACAATTTTGTGCCACATGATGCTAATTGAAATCGAATGTTTTTCCAAAACAGTCGAACTTAGCTTGATTAACTTGTTCAATTAATGCTATAATATTGCTAATATGTCTCTTGATGACGTTTCTAATGACATTCACTTAAGTTGAGTTTGACAGGATTCCTTAGTAAAGCCATGCAATTTTCAAAGGGGTTAGCGAGTGCCTCCCTAAAAACCAAGGGTTCATGGTCAGCCTTAAACCATGCTATCTCTAAAAGTTCATGGTCAACCTTAAACCATGTTATCTCCAAAATTTTATGGTCAACCTTAAACCATGTCATCTTCTTATGACCCAGTGGGCCTTTGTAGCCCGGAGTCTTCATTCTCCCCATTCTTATGACTCGGTGGGCTTTCCATAGCCCGGAGTCCTTTAACCTCCTTCTTATGACGTGGTGGGCTTTCCGTAACCCGGAATCCTTTAATCTCCTTCCTATGACCGGGTGGGCTTTCCGTAGGTCGGAGTCTTTCAATCCCCTTCTTATGACCCGGTGGGCTTTTCATAGCCCAAAGTTCTTCAATCCCCTTCTTATGACCCAGTGGGTTTTCCGTAACCCGGAGTCCTTCAACCCCCTTCTTATGACCCGGTAAGCTTTCTGTAACTTGGAGTCCTTCAATCCCCTTCTTATGACCCGGTGGGCTTTCCGTATCCCGGAGTCCTTCAGTCCCCTTCTTATGACCCGGTGGGCTTTCCGTAACCCGGAGTCCTTCAGCCCCCTTCTTATGACCCGGTGGGCTTTCCGTAACCCAGAGTCCTTCAACCCCCTTTTTATAACCCAATGGGCTTTCCGTAACCTGGAATCCTTCAACCCCCTTCTTATGACTAGAGGTGTTAAATTGGGTCACTTGTTTATAACAAAAGATAGTTAAACGGGTTTTGCAATTAAAGGTTTAAGATAGGTGGGTCTTAAGTGGGTTTTAAATGGATTGGGTTGAAAACTCATCTTTAACAAAAACATTATAATCCCTCCCTTCTCTCTTTAACTTTATAAAAATCGAAATTATAATTTTTTATTTTTATTTTCTCTTTTCTTTTTCTTCCTTTTTTTTATCTTTCTCTTTTTTTTTTTTTCTTTCTCCTTCCTCCTTCCGGTCGCCGACACGGCGACGGCCGGTGACCGGCTAGGCGAGCCTCGAGCTCGCTAGCATCGGGCGAGCTCGAGCTCGCCGATTTGGCAAGACTCGAACCCGTCGATGTCAGGCGAGGCTTGAGCCTCGCCGATCTGGCGAGCCTTGAGCTCGGCGGGTGTCGCGAGGCGGAGGCCTCGCCGGATCTAGCGAGGCGGAGGCCTCACCGGTGTTGGCGAGCTCAAGGCTCTCCAGATCTGGCGAGACTCGAGCCCGTCGGCATTGGGCGAGGCTCGAGCCTCGCCGATCTGGTGAGACTCGAGCCCGTCGTTGTCGGGCGAGGCTCGAGCCTCGCCGATCTGGCGAGCCTCGAGCTCGCAGGCATCGGGCGAGGGGCGAGCTCGAGCTCGCCCGACACCAGAGAGCCTCGAGCTCACCCGATCTGGTAAGGTGGAGGCCTCGCCGGCGTCGACAAGCTCGAGGCTCACCTGTGGCCGGTCGCCGGCCGACGTTGTGGCCGGCGGCCGGCCAAAGAAGAAGAAGAAGGAGAAGAAAAAAGAGAAAAAGAAAAAAAGAAAAGAGAAAAAGAAAAAGATATTTTAAAAATAATTAAAAATTTAATTTTTTTAAAAAATAATTAAATTTCGATTTTTTAAATAATTATTTTAAAATTTATAAAAATTGTCCATTAAATTTATATTGTATAAAACTATTTTAGCAATACAATTTAATATATATATATATATATATATATATATATATAAAAGCTTGGAAGTATTTTAATAATATAATCTTTAAAAAAAATAGGAAAAAGTTTTTCAAAATTTGTTAAATATGAAAGTGTTTTATTAATATGAGTTGGGTCGGGTCGGGTTTGGGTCGAAAAATTTACATTAAGCATAAATTGGTCATAAATGGGTTAATGGGTCAATTTGGGTCGGACCATTAATGACCCGACCCACCCATTTAACGACTCTACTTATGACCTAATGAGTTTTTCGTAGCCCGAAGTCCTTTTACCCCTTTCTTATAACCTGGTGAGAGCTTTGTAGCCCGGAGTGCTTTGCAGCTCAAAGTCCTTCTTCCTATGACACGGAGAGCTTTATAGCTCGACATGCTTTTGTAGCCTAGAGTGCTTTGTAGCCCGGAGTCCCCATTCTTATGACACGGAGAGCTTTGTAGCTTGGCTGCTTTTGTAGCCCAGAGTGCTTTGTAGCTCGAAGTCTTTCTTCCTATGAATAGAGAGTTCTATAGCCTGGAGTACTTTGTAGCCCAAAGTCATTCTTTCTATCACACGAAGAGTTTTGTAGCCCGGCGTGCTTTTGTAGGCCAGAGTGTTTTGTAGCATAGAGTCCTTCTTTCTATGACACGGAGAGCTTTGTAGCCCAGTGTGCTTTTATAACCCGAAGTGCTTTGTAGCCCGGAGTCCTTTTTATGACACGATGTGCTTTTGTAGCCCGGAGTCTTTCTTCCTTTTATCGACAAGACGCACTTCCGTAATTATGAGTCATTTCCATCAGCCTGATATGTGCCTATGCACCTAAGGTCTCTCTATCGCCAAAATAATTTATGTGTCTTTTCTCTTTGAATGGAACCTCTTCGAGTTCTCCTTCAAAGAGAGGCAACTGTTGACACTTAAATTTTATAATTTTATTATGTACAAGATTAGGAATTAGTCACTAAAACAAAAACAAAAACAAAACAAGAAAAAACAAACAAAACAAACAAAAAAAAACAAAAACAAAAGGAAAAAAAACGTGGAAGGGGCCGAGCTGGATCTCGCCTTGGCCCGGCCCATGCCGCCTTCTCCCTCTTCCTCTTCGTGCGTGAAACACTAGCAAAGAGGAGAGGGGAGCAACGGAGAGAAACCGGAACAGAGAGCAGAGAGAGAGGGAGAGAGCTCGAGGAGAGAGAGAAGAGAAGCGAGAGGGAGGGGCACAAACAAAGACAACACAGAGAGAGCAAAACCAGAGAAAGAGAGAGAAGGAATGGAGGGGGGGCAGCGGCAACGCTGCCCGATGCCATCGGAGCTGCTGCCCTTCTCGGCCCCTCAACCCGAAGCTAGCCGAATCACCGCACTCCTCCTGCCGCCCTCCTGCAACCATCGCCTTTCGAGCCTAACGCCATCCGACTCTGTGTGCCCGCCGCTCCGCCGCCTCTTCGCTGCTCCGCCAGAAACTTCGTTGCTACTGCAGCTACTCGCATATGTAGCAAATCTCGGGCCTTCCTCGCCTCCACTGCAACAATCGTCACCGCCGCAACACCATCAGAAGCTAAGCTGCTGTACACTCGACTTAGCACCCTTGCCTGCAGTCGAGCCACCACGCAGCTCCCTTTTTCGACCACCGCAGATCAGCCCCGATTGCGACGCTGTGACCCAAGCTACTGTGCTTCCACCCTCTGATTGGTCGCTCCTTTACTTTGCTTGAGACCTGCGGCTCGACCCACTCGAGTCGTTGCTTTGCCAAAGCCCAAGTTGACGCCGAGCTTCCCTTGCTGAGCCACCACCTGTCCCTATAGCGACGCCGCTATTGCCGCCATCGTCTCTGCTCAACGCCAACAACCCGCGCCGGCCATCGCACCTCAGACGCCCTGCCACGTCACTATGACTGATCTTCGGCACCGCATCGCCGTGCCTCGCCATGCCACCACCGCCAAGAAACCCTAGGGCTTTGGCCAAGTACCAGGTCGGACACGGGTCACGAAACGGGTAGGTTTTTTTGAACAAATCGGGCTTGGGTTGTTGTGGGCTTTGGGCTTGTGGGCTTTTGGTTTTGTGGGTTTGGGTTGGTTTAGTATGGGCTTGTGGCCTGCTTTGTTTTAAAAAGAGAGGAAAAGGGAATTCATGGGCTAGGCCCACACTTCGGACCCACCTTGGCCCAGCAAGCCGAACCTGGGTTTGGTCAAAGACCGGACCTGACCCGTGCCAATTGGGCCAAACCTGGGTTGGGTTGGACCCGACCCAACCCAACCTCGGTTCGCCCATTTTTCAAATTAAAAATTATTTTTAAAAATTTTTTTAAAAAATTTCAAAAATTCAAAAATGATGGAGTTTGATTAGGACTTGCCATGTATTGCAATTTTAGTGCAATTAGACCTTTATTTGCTCACATATTAATTATGTTGCATGTTTAATTTGCATATCTAATTATGTTTAATTGTACGTATTTAATTTTACTGCAATTAGGATCTTGGTAGTTATAGTTGTTACTTTAATGACTGTGCGCCCGCATGATCACCTCACATGTTAGTGGATAGGTATAAAATTAATCAAAACTGGCTGCCAAAAGTTATTTTGATAAAATGAACAAGATTAGGTACCGAAAGGGCACTAATTAATCAATTAGTGTAATCAAGTCCCCAACCTTAGATTCTCTGGTTGCGTAGGAAGTGTGGCATGCTCCCATGCCTCACTTGGTTTCTAACTGCCCCAATAGACTAGTGGCGACTCCTTTTGTGCAAAATTTCTAAAAAATATCATAATGTCACGCGGGATATGGGCTTGGGAGAGCCCACGCTTAATCATGGGCCTTAGACCCGTTCTTTAGGTAATACCCCTAAACCTGTTCCCTCCCCCTGAGGGTAGGTTGTGACAAGATTATTACCAAGTCTAACAAACTTTATTTAGGGAAACTTCACAATTACCGAAAGATTTGATTGTATGAGTAATAGAACTCCGGTGATGATGGTCGTTAATTCCAACAACTATTTGATCCTCTTTAATATCCTCCAAGGCTAATTTGAAGATCGAATTCTATATGAGAGAATTAATATGAAGGGAATGAATGATATAGTCGTATTCTCTCTAATTACCGAATCATGTTTACATGCAGTCTTTATTGCTGATCGTAATATGTGATTTAAGGAGTGTACAAGTTTTTTTAATAGTGCTTGATTATTGATAGTGTCATCTATTAAGTTTGGATAGAAACAACACATGCTATGTTGTGACTACTCAAGGGTTCCGAGCGGACCCAGTCTTGTTAGCGGTCACTAGTTTAGAAAAGTGGACGTAGGTTTATTTTAAGCCAAAATACTACAAGGACCTGCATGCATCCTCTTCTATCTTTTTACTTCTATTTATCTGATAGAGATATTGCACTTGATATAATTAATTTGTTCTTGTGAATATTAACTACTATGCATATATTAAACTTGATTATTATAATTACATATAAATATATTAGTTTTTTTTATAATTAACTTATTACTCTCTTTACGTGGAAAGTACATGCTTGCAACATTTTGCATGCATGTACTTTCCATGTGGATGTGGTGGTACCACGTGATTGGGACAAACGGAGTCGTTAAAAAGAATTAAAGCTGGGGAATTTCAAAAGTGAATCAAAGCTTTTTGTAATGGAAGCTGAGTATTTCTCCTTTTTTTTTTTTTTTTATAATGTAATAAAGGCTCATTTATCATTAACAGTAAAGGATGACAACATCTTTAAAACCTAAACATGCATGACAAGTTAATTCCCTAATAAATTTTATACGAAATTAAGATGACTAGCAAGTCGAGGCATGAGTCAATAATAAATAGTAAAGACCTTAGATCTGAGCCAACTCGCTTAAATACTATCGAGATCTGTGCCATATTAACGTATTTGCAGATACTTGTATTTATATTCATTTTTGTAATCCATCCGCTAAATGCAAAGAAGTAATTCTTCACGAATTCCTTACTTTTATGCTGGTATCACATAACATGCCCTTAACTAGATTGGAAAGTTACTGTGAAAATCTAATAACCTCTTCAACTGTAATACAATACTATATATTTGAATCTCTTATACCTGATTCTCCATTTGGCTAGGTCATTTGATATGAATTAAGCCCAAGAAAGGTACATTGGAGAACTTCATATCAAATGACCTAACCAACGTCAATTGACTGAATCCACATGGGTCCCAAACCAATCGGTGGATCCAAGGTATTGCAAAAAATGGATTAACAATTTTGGAGCGCACAAATCTAGATAAAATTGAGGGAGCTGGCCTAGTCTTGTCTTACTAGTCTTCTCAATTTCATTTAATATTTGTAAGGGAATTAACCTGTACGTTTAGGTTTTATTGATGCTGTCATCCTTCACTTTAAATGATAAATGAGCCTGTATGACCGCATTTTTTTTTTTTTTTTTTTTTACATTTAAAGCATTCTCGGCTTCCATTATAAAGAAAGCTTTAATTTGCTTTTGAAAATTCCCAAGCTTTTTTTAATGACTCCGTTTGTCCCAATCACGTGCTATCACAGCATGCACATGGAAAGTACGTTCATTTCCAGCTAAAGGGGTGAATAGATTAATTATCAAAAATTAATATGTTTATGCAAAATTATAAAAATCGAGTTTAATATATGTAAAGGCGGTTAATATGTATGAGAACAAATTGACTATATCAAGTGCAATGCATCTATTAAATAAATAAATAAAAATGAAGCAACCGATAGAAGAAAATGCACACATATTTGTATAATGGTTTAGCATAAATCAAAGTATACATCCCACTCTTCCAAACTAACCACCACCGATAAGATTGGAATCCGCTAGTAATTAGCACCATAGCACGTGTTACTTCTACTTGAAGTTGATAGATGACACTATCAATAATCAAGCATTGCTAACACACTTACACACTCCTCAAATCACAGTCAGCAATGAAAACTCTTGAAACAGTATAATAGAAACTGGAAATAAAAGTGATCGCAATAGTTAGAAAGAACATGACTATATCATTCATTTCCTTTGGTTAATTCTATTATATAGTATTCAATCTTCAAACTCCATTGGAGGACCTTAAAGAAGACCTATTAGGTGTTTGAATTGATGGACTCAATCACCGGAGCTCTGGTCACTCATACAATCAATTCTTTCGGTAATTGGGAAACTTCCCTAGATAGAGTTGGCCACACTTGGTAATAATCCATTCCTCTGAATTTGGTAATAAACCGGTTGATTTATCTCCAATCTTCTTTCCACAATTTAAGGCCCTGAAAATACCTATTAAAACCCTTTTGACACGTAATGTTAGTAAAAAAGAAAAAAATACATCGGTCTTCTTATCCAAATGATAAGCACATTAAAAGCATGTTCATAATTGATCTAGTCAGCTACCTATATCAACAATCCAGTGACTGTCCAAGCTGCTCATCGGAATTCGACTTACAAAAGGCTATCCAGTAGTCTTCTGGAGGATATTAGTGATCAAGACTTTACCTTTTTGTTCACCTTGTCATGGTAGCTCCAAGTCCTTGCAAACTTTCCAATATTCCTGACTTGCTCACCTTGTATCAAGGTCCATCCAACTTCCAACTATCTTTTTATTATATACTTCGCATGCCTTCGACATTGGCCAATTATTCCTCGTATCAACTTCACTTGAGCTTCTATCACTAAGCATACTGGCGATCATTACTCTACCTAGCCATTTACCTTTCAACAGTCCTTCCAAACTTTATCGAACGTTTTATTCTAAGCTTGTTCATCGTCTATTTTGGGTCCCTCCAACTTGTTCGCACCTCAGCACTCAATACATTGTTCACCATACGTAGAGAACTCCTAACCTTTGGATGATCCTATTAGGACACCATTGGCATACTAATTTATGCTTCTCTCACCTAGTTCTAATCCAATACACACATTAATAATTTTTTATTGTTTTGTAATCTTCAAAACACACATAAGGGATTCTCCTAACAAAAGTAACCTAACCTATTATTCCACTGCTGCCTCTTACCTACTATAACTTTAAATAAAGCCAATGTTGATAAAATGTGTCATTCCGTATCATTGCTATGAGTTATACGATCACTTCGGATGCAAAATCAACAAATAGGACATACTACATAAGTTTTTATGTCATTTTTCACGATGAATTGTGAAGTGTGTTCATATTGATCCGATCCCCCTCTAATTAAACGTTCAAATTCTACTCACCTAATGACTTATACTATGTAAACATATAATTATTATATAAGATAGCTATTTTAAATTCAGTGGCAATAGAAATGAGATTTTCAAGAAAAGCCTATATTAAATAGGGTAAGACGAAAGCAAAACAATCAAGTTGAGTGTTCACAAATGTAATTATTTGCACTTGCTAATAGTAATTGAATAGATCTCATATATTACCGACGTCTAAACATGTCCTTAACCACGTATTAATCATTTTGAGAGAGACATTGGCTTTGAGGCATTGATCACATCAAGCAAGTTATTGACTTCATAATTATATTTTGTTATGACAATTTTCCCAATCAAGTTATGATTGGTATAGGTTCGGCTAGATTTTGGGATGTAAGAGGCCTAAGACCACCTAACATTAGTATCAGAGGCTAGGTTGCAAACAAGCCTGGACAAAAATAAATAAATAAATGTTTCACAGGAGAGTTACGGATTGTTGCATCTCCGACCTAAGCCCGATGTGTGAGAGGGAGATTATTGAGGTTATTCCATATCGGTTATGGAAGGAGTTGGTGCTCGGTTCATAAGTGTGAGGAAAACCACATTCTTTGAGCTAGTTTTTGAGGTGAGAGAGGTCTAAGACCACCTAACAATTTGACATGGGAAATCGATATTATCCAAAAAGACAAATAGAGGGCAGTTAGCCCTTTGTGAAGATGTCAACATGGAAAAAGACAAGTAGAGGCAGTTAGCCATATGTGACGATGTTAACATGGGAAAAGACCAGTAGAGGCAGCTAGGCCACGACCAAGAATCTCACGACGTGGAATTCATGAACACCCTTTCACACGTCAATTAACAAACTACGAAAATCGGCAACAAAACAGCCGGTAGATAATAATATATTTCAAAGAGGGTTGCACTCAATTTTTAAGAGTGTCTCTTGAATATAATTGAAGTCCACGTTAAAAGCAATTAAGATGCAGCGATCACAGTAGCTTCCCGTTATATAAGTCCTGCGTCCCCGCTTTCAACTTGCATAGATCCTTCAGCCAAAGTCTCTTTAAGCTCTCCAGTTCCTTCCTCTATTTTCCTCCATAATATCCTTATAAAATTGCGGTCATCTTCACCACACTTGCCTCCTATCTTCTCGCTTCTGTTCTCACAGCTTCTACTCAGAAATGGCTACAAGTCTGTTGTTGGTCATGTTCTTGTTGGTTCTAGTTTCTTCGCCATTGTAGAAATATATATTAGGAGAGCTAAATAGGAGCTCAAAAGAGATTTGAACTCAGAATCTTTTACTTTGATGTCACGTGAGATCTTGTAGGACAATAGCCAACTGTTTTAAAATACTTGTTAAATAAATGCATAATTTAATATTTAAATAATCTGCTACTTGCAATTCCCCTACGAGTTCATAAATCATCTGTTTGTGTATTATCAATTATGAGTTTCAATAAATACCCTGTGATGAACGCTCTGATGTAGGGTTCGGTTGGGTATCAGAACGTTCTCGGTTACGTGGACTTGAAAATGGAAACTGATGTTTGATCCCTAGTCACCATTACCAATCATGGAATAGCCTTCCCCAGTTTTATCGTCAGCAATAACAGTGGCGTTGGTGCCAGTCCAAGGGTGACCCAAAGACTTATTGTCATTCTCTTCTCTTCATTTAGTGTGAGAAAAGGGTGATAATGGATTGGGTTGAGAGGTCGGCGGTGCTTTGATCTAGGAGACAGAAATGGGGTGTTGAGGAATCTTTCAAATTTTCTCAAACGAAGCTTATATTTCATGAATTGTCAAACACAGCGAAGCGTAGCTACTTAAGAATATGGGGTATCGGTGCTCCTATGAAGTTTGATCCTTTTTCCCGATGAGCATGTCATGCGATGCTCATTCGGGAGTATGCTTTTGTTAATTTCAACCTGCAGCTGAATTTGATGAGTGCACAGAGTATTGACACCAACTTATGCCTTCATGCAGGTTATTCTGAAGATGCATCCTCCTATTCAAATGAGCGATTTCCAGTTGATAGTACTAGTATGAGCACCTAAAGGGGGGTGAATAGGTGTGAAAACAACTTTTGCAAAATATAGTATAAAACTTTACTTTTAACCTGAGTCTAACTGACAATAGACTTTATAGAGGAAATCAGACTTCAACAATTACATAGAATTACGAGCAAAATAAAAGAGTTCACGAAAGAGAATAAGAACATAACGTTTATAGTGGTTCAGCTTAATTCAAGCCTACATCCACTCTCTTGCACTGACAGCCCACCGACTGGATTTCACTATGAATCAAAAGAGTCGTTACAGTATCATGTCCTTGATTCCACAATGTAGAGATTCTGCTACACTTCCTCAAGGCCTCACGAATATCTAAACTCTCTTTTGAGTACAAATTTTCGCTTAACAATTAAATCAGCAAGGAACAAGGAGTTTCAGACTTTGGAATTTATCTATCATGTATACACTCGAATAACTAGAGCGTCTTCTTTATATACTCCTCCATGCCTTCATAACCGTTGGCACCTTCCAAATGAGTTCTTTTAATCTACCCGTTGGACATAATCAATTAAGGAGATCTCGAGTTACTTAAGGAATGTGATGATAGCCCACCAATCCTATTTGCCCATACAATCAGGATCTGGGTTTCCATAAGTAGAACTTTCCAAGTATACTTCACCAATTAACGGATCCAAATTACTTGAATTAATTTCAAAATGAATAATAGATCTTGAGATGCTATCTCCAACCGTGAGAATTTCTTTAGCTGCTCGAATTAAATCCTTAAAAAAAACTCGATTCTAGATAAGTCTTCTTCGTCGGTCTAGAAACTGTTAATGAGAGCAGACTTTATATCTTGAATCTGGCAATCTGGCGGTCTTCAAACTTTGAGGAGAGAGTCTGCAAGTCTTCAGACTAGACTGATGGAAACGTTTTGTCAACTTCAAAACAAATAAGAAAGTTTTCTCCAACACCGGTTAATAGTTTGCTTGTGGTCTATTTTGGGGAAATATTGGTAGACTTTGTCCCAATTGTCCCCAAAGATCCATTCGTTGAAGAACCTGCGTTTAAAGCAGCTCCTGGTGGTGCTCCTGCCAATGTGGCTGTTGGTATATCCAAATTGGGTGGTTCTGTTGCTTTTATAGGAAAAGTGCAATCAATTCTTATTAAACTTCTCATCAATTGTCAAAACGTCAAAACGTTAACGCTTCCTCTAAGAGCATTGGTTATGATATAATTAATACCTTCCGAAAACATGAAAAGATAAGTTCTGATGTCTGATTGATAACTCTATAAAAATAGAGTCATTTTACCTATTTTAGGAAACAATTAATGCATTATCTATGAGAAAATATTTGGATTTCCTTCTAATTATTTGAATTTTCTTTGTTTATGCAGAATGATGAGATATAGAGAAGATAAGGAAAAGAATGACAACTATCAGGAATTCAAATAAAAGCAGCAGTGAAAGATGGATATCAAATCAGGAAATTCTTGATTTTATTCCCTAATGTTATCTCGCAAGCGTTGGGAAATAGATATCTTGGATATATCCTATAAATAGAGACAGAGAGAGCATCTAGGGTTTTAGTTAGATCGTTCTTTTATTCTTCTAAGAGTTTTTCAAGTATTTTGAAGAGAAGACAAAAGTGGTGACAAAATTCTTGTCCTTTGATTCAAGATGCTGAGTTTGATTTATATTTTTATTTTTTCTTCTACTATGTTCTAATTTTCTTTTGTTAGGGCTACGATGTAGCCTAACCATGATGATGTGAATTTCATGATTTTTATGTTTTACAATTGATTTCATTCATGTGAATTATATATTATTGTGTTTAATGCTTTTGAGTAACTGGCCACCACTTGAATGATTTGATGTGCATGTTTGAGACTGAAAAGTGATAATATGCAATTGCTCATTATAATGTATAATCATGAATTAAACGTGGATAGAAATATACCACGTTATTTGTGTAGCTTTCAGTGATAAGGTGATCCAAAAGACTCATTGTAAACCAGGAATATTCATAGTTTTTAATGCACTCATGTTTATTTTAATTCACATAGAGATATAGTGAATTAATAAGCTGAGTAGGTTTGCTATACCTAGAGATAGGATAGTAAATAGATTAGGAAATTCCGCTATCACATGTTTGATATCGTTCTTGTATTCACAACAATCTGAAATTCATATCTAGTGATTATGGTGAAATCGGATGCTCTAATATATTGATCTAATTGATTTACTGCATTTAGTCTTCAAGTTTCGTTTTTAATTTATTCTTAATTATATTTTGATATGTTAGATAAATTTTAGAATTAATCTATTTTAGTATTTAATTAGTTTATTAATTATCGATCTCCGTGGAACGATACTTTATCTCATCATTATATTACTTGTTCGATACGTGCACTGCGTTTAGAATTTTACGAACACTGATTTTCTCGTGATTTGCACAGAGTAGAGATAAAAAAAAAAAATTCCAATCCCTTGAAAGTACTTGTTTACTCTGTGCAGTTGGCTTAACCAGTGTCATGTCACTTGTTAACTAGACCTCTTAAGAATACTACTTGTTACTGGAGTTAAATTTTGTTTGGGGATTATTTTCTTCTTTCATGGGTGCCTTATATTTGGCAACTGCATTTACACCATCTTATGCATGGGGATTGCTAATTAGAGATGCACTGCAGCAAATATCTCATCCTATCTGTAGCCCAGAATTTCGGTTCCTGCTGGACATTTGCCAACTCATTTTTGCTTCCTAACACCACCAAAACTCATTATACGTTTGTGTCACAGGTGGGTGAAGATGCATTTGGAAATATGCTGGCTAACATACTAAAAAAATATAATGTTGACAATTCTGGTGTGCGGTTTAATCACAATGCAAGAACTGCATTGGCTTTTGTGACCAATGGAGCTGATGGGGAGCGAGAGTTCCTATTTTATCATCATCAAACTGCCGACATGCTTTTACATGAATCAGAGCTACATGTTGAACTTATCAACAAGGTTTGCTTTCTTTTCTCTCTTTCCCTTTACACGGATCATGGAATTAAATAAGTTGATTGTTTCGGGGGTTTCCACATGGGCAGATTTGCCATTCTGTTCTTTTGGCCAAATCGTAAAAGAATGAAATGAAAAACCTTAGAACCCAGGTTGCGGCCACGGCTACTGCCATGGTGGGTGCGATCGAAGACGACCACCACCAACGTCTCCTTCGCATGATGGCCCAAATCCAAAATGATCTAAAAATGAGTAAAACCGCGGCACTTACTTCAGAGCTTCCTCTACTACATAAGTATCCGCTTGTTTGAGCCATCTCTAATGCCAGTGTAACATCAATAGTATATGGCTTCACCATTGCACTGAGATCAGCTTGGAGCCTTTTGCTCCAGCAAGAAACACAAAATAATCGATGCTTGTAACTTGACTTTAAAAAAAAAAAAAAAAATCTTTCTGGGTGGAAAGTCGATTTTTTACGGTATGCGAGTCATGTGTTAGTGTCTATTTGATTTCTTCCACATTCAAGGCATGTTAATTTGATCAGATGGTGATCTTGCGTTCAACCACATGGTCACCTTTTGTAGCTGTTCTAGCACGTATGGATCTGCAGTCCCTGAGATATTATTACACTGGCCACATTGCAGTTCTGTTTACAAGAGAGAAGCTAACATTGGGACAACAAGCATGGATTTTACAGGACATTGCCAAATTTGCTTAGGAAGTTTCGTCTTTGTACAGGCTATCCCATTTCAAACTTTTGAATTTGACCCCACAGATTTTTATAGAAGGTATATATCAGCAAATTTGGTTTGGAAAGATTCGTGATTGATCAGTGATTATTAATGAAGTAAATGACAATTCTCATTTTGTTAATTTTCTTTTAAAATTTTTTCTTTTCCAATTCAACTTTATCCTACCCTCCTCTCAGATTTCTTGTCCGGACATATCTACTTCGGAGGACATCCGTAAACTTGGATAAAATAACAACTTTCCTATTTAGGCTAAAATTCGAACTACCAATGAAGCCATGCTTTAAACCTGGTTTTGCAGAACTCTTTTTCTTTTTAAAAAGAGAAAATTGCAAAGATAAAAGAAAACCGATCATGAAGTAGTCGGTGGTGACCTTGATCAATGTCTGCTTGGAACAAATATGAGGCGATGCTATCGTCATTCAGAATTATCACTTATTGCAGGCAAGAATCTTCCATTATGGTTCTCTCAGTTTGATTGATGAACCCTACAAATCAGCTCATCTTGTAGCGATGAAAATGGCCAAAAACTCAGGGGCCATCCTCTCTTACGATCCAAATTTGAGAGAGGCATTGTGGCCGACACCTGAGGCTGCCCGTGAGGGAATAATGAGTGTATGGGATCAGTCCGACATCATTAAGGTAGTTGCTCATCATGCATGAATATAAAAGGAATAGATGCATTACTGCTTGATCCAATTCTTCATATTCATTGGTGATAGATGATGCAGGCACAATGAGAGTCTCATTTAGATTCACTTCTAAACTGGTAGATAAGCGAGGCAGAAATTAAATTCTTGACTGGACATAATGATCCCAATGACAACGTGGTCTTTGAGAAGCTCTTTCATCCTAATCTTAAGCTTCTGAGTGTTATAGAAGGACCAAAGGGCTGCAGATATTTCACAAAGGTAAGCTACCGTAGTATACCGTTTCTTTGACAATAATCTTAGTGGAAGCTGTGAAAGCTAGTATGAGCACCTAAATGGGCTAAATAGGTGCGAAAACAAATTTTGCATAGTAAAGATTATGAAAAGGAAATTAGACTCTAACAAACAAATAATGTTACGATCAAAGTAAAGAACTTAGGGAAGAAAATAAGAACACAAAGTTTATAGTGATTCGGCTTGATCCAAGCCTACGTCCACTCTTCTGCACTGACAGCCCACCGGCTGGATTTCACTAAGAATCAAAAGAGTTGTTATAGTATAGCTTTTCCTTGATTCCACAGTGTAGAGACTCTGCTACACTTCCTCAATGTCTCACAGAAATATAAACACTCTTTTGAGTACAAGTTTTCACTCAACAATTGAATTTGACAAAGAACAATGAGTTTCAGACTTTGGAATTCTTTTATCGCGCACATACTCAAATAACTTAAACGACTTCCTTATATTCTCCTCCATCCCTTCATACCCGTTGGCACTTACCAAAGGAGTTCTTCCAATCTACCCGTTGGACAGAATCAATTGTGGAGATTTCGAGTTATTTAAGGAATATGACAATAGCCCACCAATCATGCTCGCCCATACAAGTAGGATCTAGGTTTCCATAAGTAGAACCTTCCAAGTATGCTTCGCCAATCAACGGATCTAAATTACCCAAATTGAAATCAAAACGAATAACAGATTCCAAGAAGCTATCTCCAGTCGAGAGATCTTCTTTAGTCGATAGAATCAAATCCTTAACAAGATACTCAGTTCTAGATAAGTCTTCTTTGACGGTTTAGAAATTGTCAATGAGGATAGACTTTGAATTTTAAGTCTGGCGGTTTGGCAATCTTCAGACTTTGACTAAAGAGTCTGCAAGTCTTTATACTAGACTGATGGAACCGTTTTGTCATCTTTAAAACACATAAGGAAGTTTTCTCCAACAATCTCCCCCTTTTTTATGGTGACAAAACTTTTCTGCAAAGTTGGATATTTTGGACCTGCAAAACAGAGCTCAAGCAAACATGGATATCTCACAAAGATAATTGACTTAGTAAAGACAGCATTGAATCAGCATCCACAGGAAAAATGTTAGTCCTAAAATATCAATAGTGCTTAAAATAACAAAACGATCAAACAACCCAAACCGAATCCAGTCACAACCAAACAACCAAACAAAAGTCATTCAAAAAGTAAACCAAACAAAAGTCAAGTTTTTCAAATCTGCACCATCTCTCCTCCTTTTTGTCAACATTAAAAAAGGTAGAGATAAAAAAAAGATAATGGAATCATGGTTGCCTAGGAACACGAATGAGTTGCAAATTTCCATTGACTGGACAATCCCTTCTAGCTTCTTCAAATCCTCCTTCAGTTGAGCCACATCTTCACCCTTGGCATTTGCTTGAACTTGAAGAGCAAGAGTGTTAACTTGATCATGCAAGGAAACTGAAGAGGCTTGACCTGCATTCTGCAAGTTCTGAACTTCGCATCCTAGTGCATAAATCTGTCCTCGCATCTCCATAAGAACATCAAGAATTCTGCGAAGGTCTCCTAAATTTTCAGTCTGAATACTGGCTTCTGCATGATCAGTAGGAGTATTTGCAAATGATGGCAAGCCAGCATGATCACTCAGATTTGGCGATGAAACCTCATGACTTTCCTCTGAAAAATGAGAAAATAGATGTCTTCTAGATCTGCAGGTGAGCGACTAACACCTTCATTAGTAACAGCAGTTGAAGATGTACCTATTTTCTCAGCAACTCTCCTTGTTTCAATGCCCTCAAGAGGTGAGAATTACGCTTCATGCTCTGTTTCTGCCTGTTCTCCCTTGCCTTGTTCTTCTTCTTTTGCTTCTTTTTGCATTGATTCTCTCTATTTACTCTTTTCTTTTTCATCATCTTTGTCTTGATTCTCTCTCTGCTCAGTCTCCAGAACAGCACTTTGAAGATTTCTTAGTGCAAGAGCAGAAATAGTAACATCGTCCTCATCCTCTTCGTCCTCCAGAACTAGTGCTCTTCTTTTCTTGGATAGAGTTGTCATGGGCTCATTCCCTTTCTGCTTTGCTACTAAAGAACCTTGGTGTGACTTGACAGCGGTTTTCTCTTTTAATCGCTCCAAAGCTTTGTCTAGCTCTTTCAAACGCATTTTTTGGAAACCATTTTCAGTTCCACTACCATTTGATCACATGATCGAACACATAAAATCCCGGGAAGCTGAATGTTGAAACGTCTGAAAAACTTTGTAACAAGCCCTGAGTAAGGAAGTTGCCCTCTGTCTTTTGCCATCGTTCTGTACATGTGAAACATGATTGTGTCAGGTAGAGAGAATTTCTTTCCAGTGTTGATGGCATACATCAACTTTGCTTCTGAGTTGGAGACGTCTATCTTCGAGGTTGACTTGGGTCTGAGGTAATTGATCACAAACTTGTGAAGCAAAATGTTAGAGGCATTCATCCTCAAGTATGAAATTCTTCCTTCAGCCATTCCATCCCAAACAAGTTCTACTATCGCACGACCAACAGACACACTAATCGATTGGAAAGCCCCTCGCTCCACTCCAATCACATCTGCAATGTGTCCATGTCAACAACATAGTCCTGGTCTCAAATACTAAACTAAAATCTATTTGCATCCAAGAAACTGAGATTAGAATAGAAGTAAGCAGTAAGTTCTAGATATGCCTTAATAGTCTCAGAACATAATTGCTCAAGCTGAAGTTTAGTGAATTTCTCTCTCAGCTTCACATTCACAGAATCAAGAAAATCAAAGTCTGCACTCCTCGGATTGATCACCCCTCTTTTTAGCAACTTAGAGTGAAGTCGCCTATATTCATCCGAGCGAAAAAAAAAATCCATCCTTTTGCTTCGAACATTCACTGCAACACCCATTCTAGGCTTGAATTGAGTGTACATTTTATCATCATCATTCCCATCAGGCTGACTAAGACCTCCAACACATGGATCACTAGGAATATTCGCAAATACTTGATCTGCCGACCCCGCAGGAGCAATCTCCAATTGTTCCATTGTCTGCAAAAAGTGGGTTTCATTTCGATACCCTTTATCTTTCAAAAATTCATCGATGTATTTCAAGGGAGTCCCTCCCCTTTTCAAAGCAAAGTAAAGCTTATAGATAAAAGCAGGCTTTTGAGATCTTACGGGTTCTGCGCCTTCAATGGTTTCTTCCTCCGATCTACGAACACTGCCTTGAGGTCTAGCTTCAGGAGATTGACGCTGTTGAGAATGTTGTGGGCTCTGCTCTTGTCTTAGAGATTCTTCTTCCCCGGTGAGGTCAAAATGTGTAGGACCCTCACACATTTGTTGTGGTCCCCTGTTCACAATCCTTGAAGACCTTCTCTAGGATGCCATTCTCACAGTTTTTGAGAGATTCCAAACTCGATTCGCAAAAAATGTGAGAACTTGGAAGATTAAACTAGAGAGTAAAAGTAAGAAAACGAAGATCTGTGATTTTAGGGTTTTGAGGAAGACGATTAGTATATAAAGCAGTTGAAAAGAGGCATACGGAATGACGTAAAAAGGAAAAAATAGAAAATGCCTTTTCAAAAATAACTACCTTTTTGAAAAATAGATAACTGTCTTTTCAAAAAATAACTCATTTTTCAAAAAGGAATGATTGCAATAATCACAAAACGGGGAGATGATCGTACCTTTTCGAGATCAATCAATTACAGATTAATAGATAATCATACATTTTCGAGATTTTATCCGAGAGGTAAATTTCTAAAACAGAAATAACTTACAGTCGTTGATCTTCATCTTCTGAGTCTGAATATCATTAGGCTTTTATCCCTGAGTCTAAACTTCTTAAAACTTTAATATATTGAGTCCGGAATGAATAAGCTCAAATTGACTTTTCTCCAAAGGCTTTATGAAGATGTTTGCTTGTTGATTCTTTGAGTTAATAAACTGAATCGAGACTTCTCCATTTTGAACATGATCTCTAATGAAATGATGTCGAATCTCTATATGCTTTGCTCTTGAGTGAAGAATTGGATTCTTGGTGAGATTGATCACGCTGGTGTTATCACATTTGATCTCAGTTTATGAATCTTCAATTCCAAAATCTCTTAGTTGTTGCATTATCCACATAATTTGTAAACAACAACTTCCAAGAGCCACATATTCTGCTTCTGCTGTAGATAGAGCTACGGTACTTTGCTTTCTCAAAAACTAAGATACTGTCTTGTTCCCAAGCAATTGACAAGTGCCCGAGGTGCTCTTCCTATCAACTCTACATCTTGCTAGGTCTACGTCTGAATATCTAAGAAGAGTAAAGTCTCATTCTTTAGGATACCAGAGACCTAAATTCGAAGTAGATGCAACGTACTTGATGATGCGTTTTGCAGCACTTAAATGAGATTCTTTGGAATCTGATTGAAATCTGGCACAAATACAAACACTAAACAGAATGTCAGGTTTAGAAGTAGTAAGATAAAGAAGTGAACCAATGATGCTCCTGTATAGCTTCTGGTCAATTTTCTTTCCTCCTTCATCTTTGTCCGGCTTTGAGGAACTTGACATTGGTATGTCAATCTTTTTGCAATTCTCCAAGCCAAACTTTTTAACAAGTTCTTTAGCATATTTTTCTTGGTGAATGAAAATCCATTCCTTCAATTGTTTTACTTGAAGTCCAAGAAAGAAGGATAGTTCACCCATCATACTCATTTCAAACTCATCGCATAAACTTAGAGAATTTCTTGCTCAAATTTTCATTAGAAGATCCAAAAATAATATCATAACATAAATTTGAACAAGCAAGAAGTTTTTGTTTTCTCTTTTGATAAACGAGTGTAGTATCTACTTTACCTTTAACAAAGCCTTTTTGAATCAAAAACTTACTTAGTGTTGGAGAAATCTTTCCAGAATATTTTGAAGTTGACAAAACGTTTCTTTCAGTCTAAGTCTGGATGTTCGGAGACCGTAAGTTTAAAGTCTGAAGACTTTGTACTCTCAAGACCCAAGACTCAAGACCCAAGACTCAAGACTCAAGACTCAAGACTTAAGACTCAGGACTCAAGACTTAAGTCTATTCTCACCGACGGTCTTTCTAATCCGTGTGACGAAGGAAATCCAAAGCGGAGGTTTATGGTTGAGGATTCGATCCTATCCTCCGGAATTGATTCTTTGGTTGGATAATCATTTCGGATTATTTAATTCTTATCTAAGATCGATTGAAGATCCGATGGTCGACGAAATAATCTTGGAATATTCTATTCTTGGAAACCGAGATCGATTGTATGGGCGAACGGGATTGATGGGCTATCATCGATTCCTTAAATAGCTCGGATGATCTTCTTGATTGATTCCGTCCAACGGGTAGATTGGAGGAATTCCTTTGGTAAGTGCCAACGGCTATGATGGCATAAAGGAGTATAAAAAGAAGTCGTTCTAGTTGATTTAAGTGTGTGATTGATAGAAAAATTCCAAAGTCTGAAGATCCTTGATTGTTAGTTGAGACTGTTCGAGCGAAATTGTATACAGAGAGTGTTTATACTTGGTGACGCCTTGAGTGAGTGTGGTAGATCATCTACACCTAGAAATCAAGGAAGATCAACACTGTAACATCTCTTTGATCATAGTGGAATCCAGCCAATCGGCTGTCAGTGCAGAAGAGTGGACGTAGGCTTGAATCAAGCCGAACCACTATAAACCGAGTGTTCAATTCTCTCTTTCCCTTACTCAGTCTTGCGATTGAATTTTTAACTGTTGCAAATCCTCTAACTATTTAAATATCGTGCAAGCTTCGAGAAATTTATTTTCTATACCTATTCACCCCCCCTCTAGGTACTCGTACTAGCTATTTCAATTGGTATCAGAGCCCGTGTTCTTACTTTGTTTGAAGTGTTTTACTTGAGTAAAAGATCCATGGCTAGTATGCTAGCACCGGGGCGATGGAGGGGCAAAGCAATACCAGACCTCCCTACTTCGATGGAAAGGATTACAACATCGGAAGAACAAGATGAAAGCTTTCCTACGATCAAAGGATCCTCCGGAATGGGACGTTGTGGAAAGAGGAATCACTCCGCCGCTGCATCAATCTCTCCGAAAGAGGGAAAGAAACTGTTGAAGCCGGCGGAATGTCTCAAGGAGAAATAAACAAGAGACAAGCACTCGATGCTAAAGCAATTTATTCTTTATATTGTGCTTTGTCACCAACTGAATATAACAGAATATCTTCTTGTGTTACAGCAAAAGAAGTCGGGACAGTTACACATCACCTATGAAGGGACAGATCGAGTGAAGGAGACCGGAATTAACATTCTCCTCGGTCAATATGAGGCCTTCAAAATGAAACTAGGAGAATCTATAACCGACATGTTTAGTCGTTTTACGAGATATTGTCAATGGTCTTGAGAACCAAGGACAAAAAATTTCTGATCCCATGAAGGTGAACAAGCTTTCGCGTGGACTTTCCAAGGATTGGAATCATATAAAGACTTCAATAAGAGAGACGCAAAGAATCATGCCATTATCGTAGACGAACCGATTGGAACTCTTCGATCTTACGAAGTGGAACGAATTAATGAAGACGAAGATCCAAGAGGTAAGAAATCTATTGCACTAAAATCAAATGATGATTCGATGATGCAGATTCGAAGATGATATGGATGATGAGGAGCTCGCCCTCATGATAAGAAGATTCAGAAAACTGAATAGAAAAGCGAAGGTTCATCCCAAAGAAACAAAGTTTTCGAGACACGAGACCAAGTCGTTGATGATGAGGAACCAAACAAAGATGTAGTTTGCTTCGAATGTAAAAGAAGGGACACATCAAACCCAACTGTCCTCTTCGAAAAGAAAAGAGGAAAAGCTGAGAAGTCTCGAAAAGCTCTTAAAGCCGAAACCACGGAGCGATACGGAGCGTGAAGAGAGTGATGAGGAATATGCCAACCGTGTCGATGGCGCAATCGGACTCGGACTGGATCGACTCGAGACGGTGAATTTGAGGTAAGTGATTATAAAATCCCTGTCAAAGTCTCTAAATACATTGATGAATTATGTTTTAGTCTTAAGACTTCTCTTAAAAGGATTTCCGAACTTAAAAAGGAAAACTCAGTTTTAAAACAAAAGGAAAACATTTTAGAAGAAAAAGTAAAAAATTTAGACTTGAATGTTTCTACTCTTAAAGAGAATGAAGACAAACTTTCAAAAGAAAATGCTTTCTTAAAAACTGATTTATCAAATATTTGAAAGAAATTTTCAATAGGGTCTGAAAAACTTGAAAAAGTCCTTTCAATCCAAAGACCTTACTTTAATAAGTCTGGTCTAGGTATGACAGAGAAACGATCCCCTTGATTGATTTTCCGAAAGTAAAAGAAAGAATTAAGAAAAGACCGTCGAGGAGGCTTATAAAAATCATTTCAAAAGAGTTTTTGTAAAGTCTCGTAGGTCGAAATGCTTTAAGGTGTTCTAAGTGTTGATCGGGATCATTTTGAAAAAGAGTGTCCTATGGTTTGGAAGCTTGTTAAGAGAGTATGGCCTAATAATGCTCATCCTACTAACACCAAAGGACCCAAGAAAATTTGGGTACCAAAGAAAGCTTGAGACTCTCTTTTGAATGCGGGTCTGTCAAAAGAAGGTAAAGTGGTATCTTGACAGCGGATGCTCAAGACACATGACAGGAGACTCAAATTGTTTCATAAAACTTATTCAAGTAAATGGTGGAAAAGTTTCATTCGGAGGAAATAGCAAAGGAAGTATTGTGGGATTCGGAACTGTAAAAATTGGAAATCTCACAATAAGCAATGTCTCTCTAGTGGAAGGACTCAACTACAATCTACTCAAAGCATTAGCTAGCTGTGTGATACGGTTACAAGATTTCCTTTCAAGAAGGCATATGTTTGGAATTAGCAAAGATTCGACTCGGTCTTTCATGGGTCGAAGGCATGGAAACATCTACCTCCTTGATGTAAAGCCAAATGAAGAACAATGCTTAATCTCAATTCAAGATGAAGCAGTTCTATGGCACAGAAAACTTGGCCATATCAACAAGAAGCAATTAGCCAAAATCTCTTCTAAGCAGCTTGTTCGAGGTCTACCTAAATTGCCATACCAAAAGTCTGACTTATGCACTCCATGCATTCTGGGAAAGCAGGTAAGAAATTCATTTAAGCAAATAAATTATGTATCTACTAATTATGTACTGCAGTTGCTTCACATGGATCTCTTCGGACCAACAAGAACCCAGAGCATTGGAGGTAAGAAATATTGTCTAGTAATTGTAGACGATTACTTTCGCTTTACTCCGGGTATATTTTCTTGCAAATAAATCGAAACCTTTTCGTACTTTGAGAAGTTTGCTAAAAAGATTCAAAATGAAAAAGGGTGTGTTATTTCTAGTATAAGAACAGATCATGGAAGTGAATTTGAAAATCAAGATTTTACGAGATTACGTGATAAATCTGGTTTTAATCACATGTTTTCCTCTCCGTATACTCGCAGCAAAATAGAGTTGTGGAAAGAAAGAATAGATCTCTTCAAGAAATGGCTAGAACACTTTTAATTGAAAGTAAAATTTCTTCATGATTTTGGGCTCAAGTCGTTTCAACCGCTTGCTATATTATAAATAGAGTCTTTCTAAGACCTATTCTTGAGAAAAACCCCTATGAATTGTTCGAAGGTAAGAAGCCTATTGTTTCATACTTTCATGTATTTGGTTGCAAATGCTTTATTTTGAAAAATGCAAATGATCGAGTTGGTAAGTTTGAAGAAAGATCGGATGAAGGCATCTTCCTTGGATATTCTACATCAAGCAAAGCCTACGAGTCTACAACAAGAAAAGCCGGTCTGTGGAAGAATCAATGAATGTCAAATTCCAAGACTCAGTGCAAGATGAATCCAGCCAGACTCAGTACGAAGAGACTGAACCCGCTCTAGACCTTCCAATGTCTACATCTCGAGAAGCATCTCAGATTCTGGAAGTCCATCATCAAGACGCTCATGGAGAATCAAATAAATAAAGAGATCATCAACCTGGCAAATCAACTAGTAACTCGGGAAGCACAAATCCGGTCATCCCAAAGATCTCATTATTGGTGAACTTAATGAAGGAATCCGCACCGAGATCAAAAAGGCATGAAGAATCTAGTCTTTGTGGCTCTCATCTACGAAATTGAACCAAAAAGCATAGAAGAAGCTTTATCGATGAAAGCTGGATCGAAGCTATGCAAGAAGAGCTCGAGACAGTTCAACATCAATGATGTCGAGAATTGACATCTAAACCAAAAGGTAAAACCGTTATTGGAGCCAAATGGGTATTCGGGAACAAGATGAACGAAAAAGGAAAAGTCGTACGAAACAAAGCAAGACTCGTGGCCAAAGGATATACGCAAGAAGAAGGAATAGACTATGACGAGACTTACGCACCGCTTGCAAGGTTAGAAGCTATTCGACTATTACTTGCGTTTGCTTGTTACAAAAATTTCAGGTTATTCCGGATGGACGTCAAAAGTGCTTTCCTAAATGGATTTATCCATGAGGAAGTTTATGTGGAACAACCGCCTGGATTTGAAGACCCAAAGAAGCGACTCGGTCTTCGGGATGAAAAGGCTCGTATGGTCTAAAGCAAGCACCTCGAGCTTGGTACGACGACTAAGTAAGTTTTTATTACAGAATGGTTTTGTCAAAGGTAAAGTAGATACTACTTTGTTTATCAAAAAGGAAAACAAAAACTTTTTACTTGTTCAAATATATATTGATGACATTATTTTTGGATCCTCTAATGAAAGTCTTTGCAAGAAATTTTCTAAGTCTATGCAGGATGAATTTGAAATGAGTATGATGGGAGAGTTAACATTCTTTCTTGGACTCCAAGTGAAACAAATGAAGGAAGGAACTTTCATCCATCAAGAAAAATATGCGAATGATCTTGTCAAAAGATTTGGATTGGAAAAATGCAAAAAGACCGACATACCAATGTCATGTTCTCAGAAGATAGACAAGGATGAAGAAGGGAAGAAAGTAGATCAAAAGCTGTACGGGAGCATGATCGGTTCACTTCTTTATCTTACTACTTCTAGACCGATATTTTGTTTAGTGTTTGTATCGTGCTAGGTTTCAATCGGATCCTAGAGAATCACATCTCATTGCCGTGAAACGTATTATCAAATATGTTGCTTCATCTTCAAGCATCGGTCTTTGGTATCCAAAGAGGGAGACTTTAATCTTCTAGGATACTCGGATGCGAGATCTGGCCGGTTTGCGAGTCGATAGAAAGAGCACTTCGGAACTTGTCAACTCGCTTGGAAACGGGAAGTGTCTTGGTTTTCAAGGAAGCAAAGCACGTAGCTCTCTCAACGACGAAGCGAGTATGTAGCTCTTGGAAGCTGCTGTTCGCAAATTCTATGGATAAAACAACAGCTACAAGACTTTGGCATTGAAGACTCATGCACGAAATCAGATGTGACAACACCAGCGCGATCAATCTCACCAAAAATCCAATCCTTCATTCAAGAGCAAAGCATATTGAGATTCGTCATCACTTCATTAGAGATCATATTCAAAATGGAGAAATCTCAATTCAATTTGTTGATTCAAAGAGTCAACTAGCAGAGATATATTTACAAAGCCTTTGGAGAAAAATCAATTTGACTTTATCCGCTCAAGACTTAACATTTTGAAGCTTGAAGAAGTTAAAGTCTAGAGACTCACCAACTCTAAGACTCTGATCTCTTAGACTTTAAATCCTGAGACTCAATCATGGCTAAAGACTGTAAGTTGCTGTTTTAACTCAAAGGTACGAATTCTCGTTTATCTCGAAAAGGTACGTTCTTTCATTCAGATATAATTCGTGTGAAATTTGAAAACTTGTCTTTTTTAAAGAAAGTTAATTTTGGCAGTTATTGATTTTGAAAAGAAGTGTTCGTACACTTTCCTTGTACCGATTAAACTTCTCTTTTCAAATCCGAGGTATATATATACAGTTATTCTACGCCCAATTTTCAAAACCCTAAAAGGCACTCTCCTCCCGATACTGTTTCTATTCTTTGTTCATCGTCGAGAAAGTGGTCATTTTTCTTGGGAAAAGCAAGTGAAGGAATCCTCCAATAGACAAAGAAAGATGTCGTCTTCGAGGAAATCATCAAGAATTGCAAATAGGGGACCACAGAGAATGGAGAAGGGACCGACTCACTTCGATCTTGCGAGGAAGAAGACTTATCAAGTCGGCGACAAAGTCCGATTCGCTCTCCTCCACGTCATTCAGCATCTCCCGCCCCACAAGGTGCAAGTCAAAATCTGGAAGAAGAGATAATCGAGGATGCTTTGACCCGGTAAGAGTCCAAAGACCCTCCTTTATCTATAAGCTTTATCGTGCGTTGAAAACCTCTCGGTTCTTCATTAAAATATATAGATGACTTCCTTAAGGACAAAAATTATGGAAATGAGTATCTTTTTCTGCGGAAAATGGAAGAGTTGGGAATTGCTCCGAAAGGAAGAGCGAGAGGAGGCTCTTGCGAACATTCCAAGTGATCCTCGTATGCCAGGACAAAATCTCGATTGACGGAACGATGATGACAAAATGTTCCTTGAATTTAAACCTAGAATGGGTGTGGCAGCAAAGGTGAAAGGAAATCGGATGGATTTGTTTAAATCCAAGGATTAGGAAAAAGTGTATTTCAGGCTGTTGAAAAGAGGGGTAATCAACCCTAGAAGTGTCGATTTTGACTTCCTGGATACCATCAACTTGAACTTAAGAGAGAAGTTGAATTTGCTTCAACTTGAGACTTTTTGCTCTGACTCTACAGACGGGTATGATCAACTGACAGCTTATTTCTATTCAAATCTTAGCTTTTTGGATGTGAATAGAATTTCATTCAGTGTTTGAGACCAAGTCTATGTGGTAGATGTGAATATGTTGGCGGACATAGTTGGAGTTGAACGGGGACGCTATCTCCCAATCAAAGTCTCACCTGCTCGTACTACTCTGGATCTTGTCAAAGATAGGGACGTAGATAAGAAAATTACCTATTCCAGGATGAATGCCATCAACATTGTGCTTCATAAGATTGTGATCAAGCTGTCTCGGACCGAAGTCTACGTCAAAGACTTCTCGTGTTTCTTTCGAAGCAAAGTTGATGTATGCGATCAACTCGGGACGGAAGTTTTCTCTCCCGCATACTATTCTTTTCCATATGTACGAGTAGTGTCAAAAGACAAAAGACAATTGCCTTATCCGGTCTGGTGACCAAGATCTTCAGACATCTGAATATTGAACTACCACATACTTTTTGTGTTCGACCGTGTGACAAGATGGTGGTAGGGTTGAAAATGTTAATGAAGATGCGTCTGCAAGAACTCTCCAAGGCAATGGAGAAATTCAAAGTGAAATCTCCAGTCCAATCTACTTCAAAAAGGAAAGGAAAGGAGGCCATTGGTGCCTCATCGAAAAAGAGGAAAAGAACTCTTATCCTGGAGGATGAAGATGAAGATGAAGATGATGAAGATCCCACTATCCCAGCACTGACAAGAACAAGACGTTCTGTGTCTTATCCGACAGTAACTTCAGCGGAGCGAGAGAAGAAGAAGAAGAAGAGAGAGAAGGAGAAAGAAGTTGAAGAAGAAGGAGAAGAAGAAAAAGAACGGTCTGTTGATAAATGGAGAGAAGGGAAATCAAGAGCATGATCATCACTCTTCCCCTTTCGATGTCCTAGAGACGGGGAGTTAGCGAGCAAGAGAGGTCTACACCTCATGCTGCTGAAGATCTAAGACAATCTCCGAAGACCCGGAAGAAGTTCAGGTCTCTCAATTGCACGAAGAAGGTGATACGTCGATTCCAAATCTGCCGGACCATGAAGTGCCATCGTACGCATACACACCATCCGAGAAAGCCAATGCCAGCATACGACGGATGATTACGTAGATTTTCGTAGCATCATGAATATTCTTCCGGAAATGCGTAGCCGATATATGTTCGGGTTTGTGAAATCCAAGCTTTGAAGCATGTGGACAAGCATCTTCGGTCTCTCTGGAAGATAAATTCAAAGACCTCGCTCGCAACTTCAAGCCAATGCCAAGGGAGAAGAAGTAGCTCATGCGAGAAGACCGAAGAAGCTCGAAGGAGTAGTCCGATCCATTGGGGATTTCCGGATCGTGCGCATTCCCAAGCAGACATGACTCCTTTCTCACCCTTTTCAATGCGACAAAAAGGGGGAGAACCAATTTGAACTTTCATTTTTTAAACTTTGACCTTTGTGGTTATGTTTATTTTTGAGTATGACTTGAGAACTTGAACTTGGGTGTGAATTTGGTGAATTGATTTGTGGATTATGATGCTTGACTGGTTGCATTTATTCAAGTGTTGTTATATGGTGTTTCTCATAAAAGACTAACCAATTTTCTATGGATGCAGAGTCGGTTGTTTTATTAATCTTTATGAGTCAGCCATATTGCTTGAGAAATGTTTTGCGGGTCAAAGTTGTTCAAATCTTCAAGAAAGTTTTGTCACCATCAAAAAGGGGGAGATTGTTGGAGAAATCTTTCCAGAATATTTTGAAGCTGACAAAACGTTTCTTTCAATCTAAGTCTGGATGTTCGGAGACCGTCAGTTTAAAGTCTAAAGACTTTGTACTCTCAAGACCCAAGACTCAAGACCCAAGACTCAAGACTCAAGACTCAAGACTTAAGACTCAGGACTCAAGACTTAAGTCTATTCTCACTGACAGTCTTTCTAATCCAGTGACGAAGGAAATCTAAAGCGGAGGTTTATGGTTGAGGATTCGATCCTATCCTCTGGAATTGATTCTTTGGTTGGATAATCATTTCGGATTCTTTAATTCTTATCTAAGATCGATTGAAGATCCGATGGTCGACGAAATAATCTTGGAATATTCTATTCTTGGAAACCGAGATCCTGATTGTATGGGCGAACAGGATTGATGGGCTATCATCAGATTCCTTAAATAGCTCGGATGATCTTCTTGATTGATTCCGTCCAACGGGTAGATTGGAGGAATTCCTTTGGTAAGTGCCAACGGCTATGATGGCATAAAGGAGTATAAAAAGAAGTCGTTCTAGTTGATTTAAGTGTGTGATTGATAGAAAAATTCCAAAGTCTGAAGATCCTTGATTGTTAGTTGAGACTGTTCGAGCGAAATTGTATACAGAGAGTGTTTATACTTGGTGACGCCTTGAGTGAGTGTGGTAGATCATCTACACCTAGAAATCAAGGAAGATCAACACTGTAACATCTCTTTGATCATAGTGGAATCCAGCCAATCGACTGTCAGTGCAGAAGAGTGGACGTAGGCTTGAATCAAGCCGAACCACTATAAACCGAGTGTTCAATTCTCTCTTTCCCTTACTCAGTCTTGCGATTGAATTTTTAACTGTTGCAAATCCTCTAACTGTTTAAATATCGTGCAAGCTTCGAGAAATTTATTTTCTATACCTATACACCCCCCTTAGGTACTCGTACTAGCTATTTCACTTAGTCTGTCATACCAAGCTCAAGGTGCTTACTTTAGACCATATCGTGCCTTTTTTAGTCTGAATACAGAGTCTGGTTTCCTTGGGTCTTCAAAACTAGGAGGTTGTTCCATATAGACTTTCTCTTGGATAAATCCATTTAGGAAAGCACTTTTGATATCCATTTGGAATAACCTGAAATTCTTATAACAAGCAAAAGAAAATAATAATCTAATTACTTCTAATCTTGCTACTGGAGCGTAGATCTCATCATAATCTATCCTTTCTTCTTGCCTATATCATTTGGCCATGAGTTTTGCTTTGTTCCTTACGACTTTTCCTTTCTCGTTCATCTTGTTCCTAAAAACCCATTTAGCTCCAATGATAGATTTACCTTTCAGTTTATGAGTCAATTCCCAGACATCATTGATATTGAATTGCCTCGAGCTCTTTTTGTATAGCTTCAATCCAGCTTTCATTAGTTAAAGCTTCTTCTATACTCTTGGGTTATATTTCAGAAATAAGAGCAACAGCACTAGACTCTTCATGCATTTTGGATCTTATACAAATTCCCTCATTAATGTCACCAATAATAAGTTATTTAGGATGACTAGACTTGTGTTTCCAGTTGCTAGTTGATTTGTCAGACTATTGATCATTCTCTTCATTTGATTCTTCAACGATCATTTGTTGCTAGTCTTTTGAAGTCTGAGTTGTTTCTGGTGATTTAGACTTTGTTGAGTCTGGAGCAGGTTCAGGTTCTTCAGGTTGAGTCTGAATCGATTGATTTTGCATAAAGTCTTGAAATTTAACATTCATTGATTCCTTCACAGATTGAGTCTTTTTGTTGAATACTCTGTAGGCTTTGCTGGTGGTTGAATATCCAAGGAAGATGCATTCGTCTGATTTTTCTTCAAACTTACCAATTCGATCATTTGCATTTTTCAATATAAAATATTTGCATCTAAACACATGAAAATAGGAAACAATTGGCTTCTTTCCTTTGAACAAATCATAGGGAGTTTTCTCCAGAATAGGCCTTAAGAAAACTCTATTAATAATATAGCATGCTATAGAAACTACTTCAACCCAAAAAACGAGAAGAAATGTTACTTTCAATTAGAAGAGTTCTAGTCATTTTTTGCAAAGATCTATTCTTCCTTTCCACAACTCCATTCTACTCTGGAGTATAAGGAAAGGAGAATACATGCTGAAAACCAAATTCATCACAGAATTTAGCAAAGTCTTGATTTTCAAACTCATCTCCATGGTCTGTCCGTATACTAGAAATAACATACATTTCTCATTTTGAACTTTCTTAGCAAATTTTATAAAATAGGAAAATGTTTCAAACTTACTTGCCCAGAAATATACCTAAGTAAATCGTGAATAATCATCCACAATTACTAGGTGTTATTTCTTATCTCCAATGCTCTGAGTTTTGGTTGGTCTAAAGAGATCCATGTGTAATAGCTACAGTACACGATTAGTGGACACTTAATTTATTGGTTTGAATGAATTTCTTACATGCTTTCCCAATACGCCGATGTACATAGGTCAAACTTTTGGTATGTCAGATTGGGTAGTCTATGAACAAGCTTCTTTGTAGTGATATTGGTTATTTGCTTCATGTTGATGTGCTCAAGTTTTCTGTGCCATAGATTTGCTTCCTCTTGAATTGAGATTAGACATTGGGATTTTTCTGGTTTAATATCCAAGCGATAGATATTTTCATATCTTCACCCCGTGAAAGTTTGAGAGGAGTCTTTACTAGTTCCTAAGCATATCCCCTCTTGAAATTTGATTTTGAAACTGGTGTCACACAGCTGACTAATACTTAGCAAATTGTAGTTGAGTCCTTCTACTGAGGAAACGTTATTGATCATGAGACTTCCAATCTTTACAGTTCAATATCCCACAATTCTTCCTTTGCTATTTCCTCCAAAAGAAAATTTTTCACCATTAACTTGCACAAGCTTTATAAAGTAGTTTGAATCTCCTTTCATATATCTTGAGTATCCACTATCAAAGTACCATTTAACATTTTTCTTGATAGTGACTTGCATTTAAAAAAGAAACTCAAGCTTTCTTTGGTACCCATATTTTCTTAGGTTCAGTGGAGTTAGTGTGATATATAGTCTTTGCCCAAACCTTCCTCACAGGTTTCCAAATCATAGGACATTCTTTCTCAAAATGTTATGAGCTGTTACACTTAGAACATTTAAGAGCACTACGGCCTACAGGTTTTACAAAAACTTTTTGGAAATGTTTTTTGTAAAAATCTTTTGTAGGTTTTTGTTTAATTCTTTCATTTACCTTAGAAAATACAATTAAAGGAATGGTTTCAGCAATCATTCCCAAACCTGATTTGTTGAAGTAAGGTTTTTGTGCTGAAAAAAATCTTTTCTAATTCCTCGATCCCATAGAAAATCTTTTAGAAATACTTGAGATATCATTTTTCAAAAAATATATTTTTTTTAAAGATTGTTTGCATTTTCTTTCAAAGTAATAACATTTTTATCTAAACTTTCAACCTTTTTTTTCCAAACAATTTCCTGTTGCTTTAGTGAAAAATTTTCCTTTTTAAGTTCGGAAATCTTTTTGAGAGAGATTTTGAGACTAAGACATAATTCATCAATATATTTAGAAACTTTAGTAGGAATTTTTAAATTACTTACCTCAATTTCATTGTCTAAGCATGAGTTTGTCTCAAAGTATGAATCTAAGTCTGATTGTGCCATGAGACAAATATTGGTATAATCATTATCACTTTCCTCACATTCAGTATCACTCCAAGTTTCTGTTTTAAGTGCCTTTTGATATTTCTCAGCTTTTCCTTTCTTTCTCTTCAGCAAAGGACAGTTGGGTCTGATGTGTCCCTTTTTCTCATGAGAGCAAGCTCTTCATCGTCCATATTGTCTTCAGAATCCGTGACATCAGAATCATCATAAGATTTTAATGCAATGGATTTCTTACCATTGGGATTTTCATCTTCGTTGATTTGCTCCACTTCATAAGACTGAATAGTACCAATCAATTCGTCAACAAAGAGTGGCATGATTCTTTGTGCTTCTCTTATTGAGGTCTTTATGTGGTTCCAATCTTTGGAAAGCCCACATAGTAACTTGTTGACCTTCATGGGTCTAGAGATTGGTTGACCTTGATACTCAAGACTATTCACGATTTCTGTAAAACGACTAAACATATTAGTAATAGATTCTCATGGTTTCATCTTGAATGCTTCATATTGACCGAGCAGAATATTAATTCTAGTTTCTTTCACTCGATCAATTCCTTCATAAGTGATGTGCAATCTATCCCAGACTTCTTTAGTTGTTTCACAAGAAGATATTCTGTTATATTCAGTAGGAGATAATGCACGATATAAGGAATAAATTACTTTTGCATCAAGAGCTTGTCTCTTGGTTATTTCTTCTTGAGTTATTTCATTGGACTCAATAGCTTTTTTATCCTCTTTTTGAGATTGTTGCAGCTTTAGGAATGATTCGTTTGTCTACCATGTCCCATTCCAGAGGATCCTTTGATCTTAGGAATGCCTTCATTTTGTTTTTCCATATGCTGTAATCCTTTCCATCAAAGTATGTTGGTCTGGTGTTGCTTTGCCCTTCAACCAGACCTGGAGCCAACATACTAGCCATGGATCTTTAACTCTGAAGTAAAAACACTTCAACTTAAATGAGTACACAAGTTCTGATACCAATTGTGAAAGCTAGTATGAGCACCTAAAGAGAGTAAATAGGTGTGAAAACAAATTTTGCAAAGTAAAGATTATAATTTTAATTTTAAATTGACTCTGTTTAGCAATAGATTATGAAAAAGAAACTAGACTCTAACAAACAAATAATGTTACGATCAAAGTAAAGAGCTTAGGGAAGAGAATAAGAACACAGAGTTTATAATGGTTCGGCTTGATCCAAGCCTACGTCCACTCTTCTGCACTGATAGCCCATCGGCTGGATTTCACTAAGAATCAAAAGAGTTGTTACAATATAGCTCTTCCTTGATTCCACAGTGTAGAGACTCTGCTACACTTTCTCAAAGTCTCACAGAAATATAAACGCTATTTTAAGTATAAGTTTTCGCTCAACAATTGAATTTGACAAAGAACAAGGAGCTTCAGACTTTGGAATTCTTCTATCGCGCACATACTCGAATAACTGGAGCAACTTTCTTATATACTCCTCCATGCCTTTATACCCGTTGGCACTTACCAAAGGAGTTCTTCCAATCTACTCGTTGGATAGAATCAATTAGGGAGATTTCGAGTTATTTAAGGAATATGACGATAGCTCACCAATCATGCTCGCCCATATAATCAGGATCTAGGTTTCCATAAGTAGAACCTTCCAAGTATGTTTCGCCAATCAATGGATCTAAATTACCCGATATGAGATCAAAACAAATAACAGATTCCAAGATGATATCTCCAGCCGAGAGATCTTCTTCAATCGATAGAATAAAATCCTTAACAAGATACTCAGTTCTGGATAAGTCTTCTTCGACAGTCTAGAAACCGTCAATGAGGATAGATTTTGAATCTTAAGTCTAGCGGTTTGGCGATCTTTAGACTTTGACTAAAGAGTTTGCAAGTCTCCAGACTAGACTGATGAAAATGTTTTGTCATCTTCAAAACACACAAGGAAGCATTCTCCAACAGAAGCAAACTTTCCTGAATGCAAGTTGGTCATTGTATTTGAACTATTTTGGTCGAAGCTGCTTTCTTATTGATTTCACAAGTACATCCCTAGAAAGTCAATTGCTTGAAATGAATGTTAAGGGATGTTCTGGCTGAATATGTGGCTTGGGTAAGATATCTTAAAAACCCGGAAAAAAAAAAGTCGACATTTTGGGATATTCAGTACCATGGTACATTACCATTGATGAGTAGATCCTTTTTAACTGGATCAAACCTTCTTCTTTTTGGGGCTCCAGCTTATAAAATAAGTTTGTTTTGGCAAAGCTCATTCAGTCATCATCTTTTTTGGCCTGAAAGTTCCTAAAGGTAACTGACAAAACCAAATTTCTGCACAGGAATTCAGAGGCCAGGTTCCTGGTATTAAAGAAAAGCCAGTTGACACAACTGGGGCAGGCGATGCTTTTGTTGGTGGGATGCTATATTGCCTGGCTTTTGACCTTAATCTTTACAAGGTACCGATGGTTTGTACTGGAACTGGCCGGGTTATAGCTATTTATCTGATTTCCTTGATGAAAAAGAGCTTCCGAAGAATAAAATTTAAGTGGAACGTAACGGATGGAGGGTTCTTTCACAGACATAATTACAAGGAAGATGTCAAATCCCAATTAGTAATGTAACTCATCGAGGCAAATGGAAGCAGTAGAAATGCATGACGAGCAAACATTGCTGTCTAGTAAATCCCTTGAAAGCTGCATGGTGCGAATATATGATAACTGGTTTTGGTTTCTGTTGAAATTCCAGCTTCAATGCTAAACTGGCTGTATCCTCTCTATACGTCAGAAGTCAATTGTTTCGTATTGGGCATGCGACGCAAGTGAGCTCTTTCAGTAATTGACGCCAACTACCGTTCTTAGCATTATTTGTGATCTCGAGGCTGACTGACAATAACAATAATATGCTCTTCATTAAGTCAGTAAGTCACTACTCCGCATTTCTTCCCTGTCATGGTAAAAATTTGGGCGCAGGATGAGGAACGACTGAAGGAAGCGTTGGTCTTTGCAAATGCCTGTGGCGCATTCACAGTGACCAAGCAAGGAGCTATCAGTGCACTGCCCACAAAAGAAGAGGCCCTCAGGGTGCGAGTAAAAGCTGCTTTGTGAAGGAAACGCAAGGACCATATCTCATCAACTTTACTATTTATTGTCATTCTTCCCGGGAAAAATAAGCGAGTGTCGCATTCCATTCCCTGCACAAGCCTGTGTGCAAGGGTCATATCTTGCAATTACAATCAAAGAGCTACGGCATGATAATCCAAACAGTGCTTTTGGATCAAACGATCAAGATAATTCCTTGGGGAGCTACGGTAATTGAAGCAAACCACCACCTGAAGTAAAGCCTTAGGGAGCTGCTTCAATTTCTTTTCTTTAAAAGATTAGTAGAAGAACATGCGCATAATACTACATCAGCCTAGCATTATATGTACTTGGATCGTTCTCCCGGAAGGTCTATCTGTTGGAGCCAACACCTAATAGAAGATGCAAGAATGACAATGATCAAGAGAAGTTACTTCTTGCATGAAAGGCAGCCTTTTCCTCTCTATTTCCCCTAGAAGCTGCAAGTTGCTGGCGAAGAAAGTCAAAGGAAAACATGCAGCCCACAATTGTTGACTCCTTAGCAAAGACGAAAATGAAAGACCGTTATGCATGGAGGGCCCGTTTGGTTCAATTCTGGGGAAATACCCTTAGGAGAATGCAAATACCTTTGAGATAAAGGGGTTTCCCGAAATGCTACACCGTTTGGTAAATTATAATCTCAAATAGCTTTCAAAAATAATTTTAGCAAAAACACCGTTTGGCAAAACTTGCATTTCTAATTAGCTTTTGCTATTTTTTTTTTAAATTCTGAAAATAAAATTCGGTGGCCGGCGAACTGCCGGCGAACAGCCGGCCAATTGCCGGACGGCCAATCTGGCCGCCGAACCGCCAGATCTGGCGGCCAAAGGTCGTGAAGGCCAGATCTAGCCGTCGGACAACCAGATCTGGTCTCCCGACAGCCAGATCTGGCCACCAAACCGCTAGATCTGGCCTCCCGATGGCCAGATCTCGCGGCTGAGGTCGTGCGGACCCAGGCGGCGTCTCCTGGTTTGCACGCGCCAGCGCCTGAGGTCGCACGGACCCAGGCGACATTGCCTGGTTCGAGTGCGCTAGCGCCTGAGGTCGCACAAACCCAGGCGGCGTCGCCTGGTTCGCGCGCGCTAGCACCTGAGGTCGCCCATACCTAAGCGGCGTCGCCTGGTTCGCACGCACCAGGCGACACCGCCTAAGGTAACTAGACAACGCCGCCTAGGTCGCGGGTCGCGCCACCCCGGGCGGTGGTCACCGAGGATGTGCGACCCCCACGCGGTGGTGGTGGTTGCCGGAGAAACTGAACTCTCAGAGGGCGAGGAAGACGAAGACGAACGGAGAAGATGAACAGTAAACTTGCATCTCTAAAATGCCCAATCCTCAAAGTTGGTCCTACCCAGCATTCAGCTTTCAGCCTTTAAAATGCCCACATTTCGGAAATGGGCATTCGAAAACCATTGCCAAACACACAAAATTTTTCCCAAGGAGCTTTGGGGGCTCAAAGCCCCTTGGGAAAGCCCAACCAAACGCCCCCGGAGTCGGCTACTAGACTGGACTTGGGGGACGTATTATAATATTATATCCTTTCACAAGCAGTTAGTGGAGTCTTCAAGAAGCAGGGAACACGTCGATCAAAAGAAAAAAGGGCAGCAAGGTTTAACTTGCTAACTCGTACTTGGACGTGAAGAAAAGTTGTGGCTGGATGAGTTCACATTGAAGGTGGTTGGACTTCAAGAGGCGGTGGAAGTGCTCTAAATATGGCAATACGTGAAGCATTTGAGCTTAGGCCGAAAGGCCTCACATAGAGGCACTGCAGCCTCAGGTCAACAGGCCAAAGTGCCTTAAAGGCAGAAGTGCCTCAAGGCTGAAAGGTCTTAGAAAGGCTTAACAGCCGCAAGCCACTATAGGCATAAGGTGCGTTTAGGAACCACTTTTGAGGAAAGTCTTTGGGAAAATGCAAAAACTTTTGAGTTAAAGGTGTTTTACAAATGTAACCGTGTTTGGTAAATTGTACTTTGAAAGCCCCTTTGTAAAGTACTTTGAATAAAATGATGTTTGGGGAATTACATTTACAAAAGATCTTTGTGATAAAAAAATAGCAAAAGAAAAATTTTTAAAAATTGATCAGCAAGGGCAACGATCGCCGGCGACCTCCGGCGACCCCGGATCTAGGGCGGTGAGGTCACGCGACACTGTCACGACCTCCGGCAACCCCAGATCTGGGGCGGCGAGGTCACACGACGCCACCTCGACCTTAGGAGACCTCGGATTTGGGGCAGTGAGGTCGCACGACGCCGCCTCGACCTCCAGCGACCTCGATCCGGGGAGTCGAGGTCACGGGAGGACCTCGCCGCCCCAGATCTAGGTTGCGACGAGGTCACGCGACCTCGCCGCCCCCAAATCTGGGGCGGCGAGGTTGCGGGAGGTTGCGCGACGCTGCCGCGACCCAGATCCGAGGGCGGCGAGGTCACGCGACCCAAATCGGGTCGTCGCTCGACCTCTGGCACCAGATTTGGTCATGACCAGACTTGCAACTCTGGCACCAGATAGGTCGCGCGGCCTCGGCGAGCTCTGTGCGAAGGTCGCGATGCGGCAGGGGACGGTCGCAGCGACCGCATGCATTTGGCCACTAGATCTGCGACTCGCGGAGGTCGCCCGAATCTCCGACAACGATCGCCTAGGTTGTGGCATCCCTCTACGCCCGGAGAAGATGAACAATGCTCATATAAGGGCACGCACCCAGAAAATCAAAAAATTCGTGAGGACAATTTCGGGAAAAAAAATATGAACAATGTGGGGCGTGGGCATATGCCGAAAAAGCCGAAAGCCCAAGGCAAGTCTTCACCTGCCTTGGGCTTTCAGCTTCACAAGGTTGGCATTTGGAGAACGGAGGTTCAAAATTTTTTGTCAGACGGGCTGGCATTTGCCTAAGGATCTTTAGGCCTCCAAAGGGCTTTGGGAAGTGGTTCCCAAATGGAGCCATAGCAGAGACTCAGGGAGAGAGCCTCAAGCTAGGGAGAGGGCCTCCAGCCACATGCAGGTGGAGAACCTCAAGCTAGAGAGGAAGCCACCAGGTGCAAAGGTGAGCTTTAGGGAAGCCACACATATGTGAGCTTTAGGGAAGCCTCCAGCAATGAAAGTTTCAGAACAGGAAGTCACTAGGTGCAACGGTGAACTTCTAACTAAGAGGCACTGCAGCCTTAGTAGTTCAGTGTGAGCAAGTTATCCCCCCGTGATTGAAAAGGATAGATAGAATAACTGTGTATGTGCATGCATATCTAGTTTGGGTGTGAGTATATTGAGTACATGGTGTGAGAGAGTATATTGTAAAAGTTGTGTTAGAGTGATTATTCTGAGTGCTATATTTGTAATGCAGTCTAACATATCAATTGTGTTTTTTTTTGTTGTCTATTATAATTCTCACGTGTTATCAACACAACGCTTCCGCATATCCAACAATTTGTATCATAGTGCAAAGGGTTGCATACCCAATCCTATCAATGACGGTCCAAATTTAGTTAGTATGTGTATTGGGTTTCACTTAATGGTATCCGCATGTGCATGTGATGAAACTGGAAGGGCGAAAAATTAAGGGTCCGACCTGTGTCATGGAGAAGGAGATTTGGCGATAGAATGGTGACTTGCAAATGGCTCTTCCATGTGCGAGCTTTCAACTTCTTCTTGTTTTGAGGCTTAGTTCTAGTGGACTCTTTCTCCAAGCTTTCTCGCAAGCTTTTTTGAAAATGAGAGAAGGGGGATTTTATTCGCGATTTCATCATTTTATCTTTTTTCCAATCAAATTTTCAACTTTTTTTCTTAATGTGGAGCTTAGATGGTGCCACATCAACGTCCCTTATCTGAAGGAAAAATTAAAAATAAAAACAATTTCAACATGTTTTGTAAATCAAATTAGGAGGAGTGAACATATGAATTTTCCCACCCCCAAGAAAAAAAAAAAACAGAGGGTTTTAATAGCACGAATTTAACAAGTTTTAGGGTTTAATTACATTTTTTTGAAAATTTAGGACTTAAGTGCGATTTCGGGACAAGTTGTGGGACTTTTAATATACTTATTTCTTGTTATAATGTGCCTTTTGTTTTAACGTTTAAAAAGTTCTATGTACAGCTACAAAACTAAGCTATTTTGTGTAGTGGTTTGTGAAGGGAACATTTCACTTGATAAGGTTAAATGGATGTCGTTTGAGTCAGTAATTTGATAAGTCTTTGGATCAAGTGATGGAAAAAGGCACAGAATAAAGCCAAAACTTGTTAGCATGTTAATCGGAGAAAAGTTGGTAAATCACTTAAAATAATTTAATATAGTAATTGGTAAATTCAAGACTTCCATGAGAGAGGTGAACAAGATTTTGTAAAAAATAAGAGAAGCTTTTACTTAATAGAGATAAGAGAAGTTCGTAAATTTAATTAAATAAAAAAATTTGACAACTAATTTTAAATAAGAGTAGGGAACGAAAACTTGGTCACCTAATAAGACAAAATTTAGTAGATCACTATGATTAAGGTTGGTAATGTCTAGTAAGTCGATAAGAAAAATAACTAAAGGTTGGTAACTTTATAGAGAATTTGGAAATTCTATATAAAAGATAAACAAATGTGGATAACACGAATTAAATTACAGTTGGTAAATTTATATGGAGTAATCGTTGAATGCATGCTACTATTCTACTCAAATTAAGGTCAAATCAAGGTCAATATACATAATTGACGTGGCTACTTGACTCAAAGAGGGTAAGTTCAACCTAGACCATACCCGCAATGATGGTTGGAAGTCATAGTCCGCGATTTCATGTTGAATAATATATATAGTTAATCATCCACACGACCTGCTCAGAAAAATCAAGAACATCTTATCGACTTAGGGCCTATTTGTCAATTTATTGGCAGCAGTTAAGCTATCAAATCCAATATTCGAAATTGATGCCGACACCCAATGTCTAAAACGTTCCTGGCACGTTGAACACGTTTCTGCTTCGCTGCATTTATCTGACAATCTTGTCTTTGTCTCTCTAAGGCAAGGTGATTTTTTTTTGGAGTATGAAGAGAAACTGAGCCGGAAATTCACCAATATTGGAGCAGCGCAGGACATGGATAGACCAAACTAGACACCAATGGAGCTATGGATCCTGAGCCTAGAATGGCGAGAGGAGGACTTTGTTATGCAAAGACCGCGATGGCTTGGAAAAATAGGGGAAACTAATGTCTAGGCGACACAAAAGATGGGCTCCAAGTAGCAAAGATGATGAATATGGAGTAGGGAAATGAGAGGGCAACAGCGCCGGTACGGTATACATCACATATTTTTCCAACGAAACAGTGATTTGGGATCTGCATGACAACGTTTCTGTTTCTCCCAATTTCTATTCTTTTGTTCCCTAGAACCAAAAAAAAAAAAAAAAAAAATAGAAATCCATTTGGTAAAATTTTTATTTACGGGAACAATTTTGGAATAGAAACAAGAAAAAAAAATAACTTCTTGTTCACGAAAATAATTTCTAGAAATAAGCTAATTTTCTTTTTTATTTTTCTTTTGTTCCTCTCTCTTGCGGCCACCTCCATCTGCCTAGAGCCTCCGCCACTGCTGCCGACCGCCGCCAGCTGTCGGCCTTTGCCACCGCCGCCTCCGTCCGTCATCACCGCCGATCGCCGATCGCCGACCACCGACCACCAATCGCCGACCACCAATTGCCAACCATCAACCGCCACTACCCGTCACCGACCATCAACCGCCACTATCCGTCACCGACCATCAACTGCCAACCACCGCCGCGTCGTCGCCGCCTTTACATCGCTGTACGATGACCGCGCCCGTTGATCAAGTTTCCGCAGACTACCGCAACACAGCCCATCGGCTGCCCCCTCCCGCGGCCGCCCATTTGCCTGGCGATCAAGCAATGGCAACGGCCAATCACGATGGGCAGCAGCGGCCAACGGTCAACGGTCGACAATCCGTGAGCAAGAATAAAAAATGAATAAATACAAAAAAGAAATTGTTTCTTACCAAACGCATTTTTTATTTTTTTCTATTTCTGGAGTAGAAATTTTGTATAGTTACCAAATACATTATTTTACTCAGAAATTGTTCCCCGAATAGAAATAAAAAAGAACTATTTATAAAAAAAAAAAAACTCTTTTTTAGCCAAAAAGCGTTGTCATGCGCAGCTTTGGTAAGCCCACTAAGTGGGTTTGCTAGCCCACCAAGTGGGATTTCTTATATTAAAAAAAAAATCAGCCAAAATAAAAATAAAGGAATAAAAAAGAAACGTTCAACATTGTCGGTGTTAGATTTTTTTACATTACGTGCACAAAAAAACAATTTAAACATTTTTATATTAAGAGATAATAAATGTAGAGTTACTATTAGAAACAACACCGATACAAAATATTTTTCACACTTACTGTTTTTCTAATCAAGAACTTGCCTGCTTTAACAAGAAAAAAAAAATTGCAGCCCATAATGAAATACGTAGGGCTAGTGAATAAAGTTCTTTCTCTCCCAAACCAAAAGTTAACTTTCCAAATGATTGATTTTCAACGAATTTATAAATTTGTGGAACACTCAATGGTAGGCTATTTTATCCCTTAAGTAATTCATAAATTTTTTTGGATCATTTAAAAGTGAGAATTTTTGTGTCCTACGTGTAATTCTTGCAATTTTTTTTTTTTTGGGATTTAGCTGCAAGCATTGTAAGGGAAATTTTTCATGCCATTAAATAGAACTATCTAAAATTTGGTTGGACAAAGATAGAGGAAGAGATTATTCCTCAAGTAAAATAAAAACACCTAAACCCTCCCACCCACAATTCTCCAATCCAGTTGCTCGCCTTTCACATAAGTGAAAAATGTGGTCAACGTGAAACCATTGGAAATTCAGCACGATCGCACTGTCACGGTAGCAGGGCCCCGGTTCCGTCGCCGTCTTCTTTTTGGGATCTACTCCAATGAGGTCACATTCTACACGTGATATGACCCACTTTATGTCCTCTTTGGGCATGTGGAAATGCGAAAGTATTTATCTGATTTTGCTAATATAATAGTACTTAATAATCTATTGTGAGTCACAAATTTTTTTTAAAAATAATTTAATAATAATTTATAATAATTTATAATTTAATTTTTTTTATAAATTGTTATTCTCACATATGTAATCATTTCTCGTTAAAAAATATGACACTTTTTTCCACTTACCAAATTCGACTTTTCTCTTGACAGCTCGTTCCGTGGTCGTCTTTTTTCCGAGATTTACAAAATTCGACTTTTCTCTTGACGTGATATTATAAACCGCTTTTTGTCCGCTTTGGGCACTTGGAAATGAGAAAATATCTATCACTTGCGCAAATTTGGCCGCCCCACAGGGCTGCAACCACACACACACACACTGCAAGACACGAGGCTATAAGTATACCCCTTTCGCCTCGTCCCTCCCATGCAATGCTTTGTGCTTTAATACCATGTCGACAGAAACTGCTTCCTCCAATCTCACCGTCAACCCCTTGGCATATCTCCAGGTCACCCTCAATCCCGACGGCACCCTCAACCGTGACCGCTTCGTCTTTCCGGACGCCTCTGCCTCACCCGACCCCATTCCGTCCGCTGGTCCAGTCCTCTCCAAGGACGTCCCGATCAACCCTTCCCACAACACTTGGGCCAGGATCTTCCTGCCCCGCCACCATGCACGGTCGTGCTCGGAGGAGAAACTCCCCCTCATAGTTTACTATCATGGCGGGGGATTCATCCTTGGCAGCCCGGCATCAAATATATTCCACGAGCTGTGCATCGCCCTGGCACGCGAGCTCTCCGCTGTTGTTGTGTCGGTGAAGTACCGCCTCGCCCCGGAGCACCAGCTCCCCGTGGCGTACGACGATGCGGTGGAGGCGCTGCACTGGATTAAAACCGCCCGAGACGAGTGGCTTGTGGAGCATGCGGATCTCTCCACGTGCTACCTCATGGGCTCCAGTGCGGGCGGCAACTTGGCCTTCCATGCAGGGCTTCGCACATCCGCGTCACCCGAAGACCTCGAGCCGTTGAAGATCCGAGGGCTGATACTTCACCATGCCTTCTTCGGCGGGACCCAGCGAACGCCGTCGGAGCTGAGGCTGGCAAACAACCATATACTGCCGCTGGCGGCCATCGATCTTATGTGGGAGCTGTCGCTGCCGCTTGGGGTTGACCGCGACCACGAGTACTGTAATTCAGCGGTAGACGGTAGCTCCAAGCTGTCGGAGGGGGTGGATAAGATGAGGTCGCTCGGGTGGAGGCTCCTGGTCACCGGCTGCGATGGAGACCCGCTGATCGATCGACAGGTGGAGCTGGTAAAACTGTTGAAAGAGAAGGGATTGAGAGTGGTGAGCGATTTCACGGAGGGTGGATATCATATAATCGAGGCCATTGAACCGGACAAGAGCCAGCCTCTGGTCCTAACCTTGAAGAGTTTCATGTCGACGACTGTGGCTGGTCAGGACGCGGTCGGTCCTCCGAATGGAATCTCCATGCAAATTGCGGCCTGACCTTTCTCTTTGTTCATCGCACCATGTGAAACTGAAACGGTCATGACGGTTCCGGCCCGACCACTGGATCACGCATGCAGTTGTTTCTCCTCTAAATTGGTTTCTCGTTGGTTTGAGATAGTATCCATTGAATGCATAATGTGGTTTCTCGTCGGTTCGCCATTTTTACTTCCCTCGAGAATTGATATACTCTATCTTTATGTAATCGTCAGGGTGTTGTGTGGGTGGAAAGCTTCATTGATGTTCTGAAGTTGATTTTTAGTCTACTTAGTTTCGGCCGATGATAGCCATCAAGGGATATTATGATAACGTGACACCTTTCTGTCAAGAAAACCATATAAAGAATTTTTGGACCAAGCGTCCTCTATTCCCTCTGTTTATCGAGAAGCACAGCCTCTTTCCCTCTCCACCCTTTGCCAAATTTCTTTGAAGAAAAATTAGCAACGGTAGTTTGGCAAGTTGTCGACTTGCCAAACTTGCTGAATAATTGTCAATTGCTCTAAAGATGAGGACGTGTAGATATCTAATCCTAGTCTGCTATCGCATGGAATTTAGCGAGAAAATTTACTGAAAAATTTAAATTGTTAGATGACGAGCGAGTGCAAAATTAATATTTTTATCTAAAATAAATCCGGAGCCTCAAGCTCTGATATAATATGAGATTTAATGAAACTATCATTAATTGTTTTAAAATTATTAAATTATTATATAAAAATGTATTTTAATATATATATATTTATTAGGTGTGTTGCAGTAGTGATGTGAGGAATGAGTGAGTGTAAAATTAGTGTGTAATTGCAATAAATATGTGATTTAATGATGAAGGTATTTTTCAATTGCTATTTTGTGGAATATCAAGTGCATGCATGCTCAACAAGTGGTATCAAATCAAGCTTCCGCACCCAACAGTGTTGTGAAAAATTCTTGAAGCCAATCTGCTTTTCTTGGGCAAAAATCTCACGTACCTTACTGCAATTAGGAGACCAGAATACTGGTTTCTTTCTCTTTCTTAACTTTTTGAAGGAAAAAAACAAATTCTTTAGAAGCACTATTCCAGTTCTTTACGATTCAACTGGATAAAGAACAATTTCTGTACGGGTGGCTCAGCTCAAGAGCTTCAATTTATTTTAGAGTTTAAGTAGACCGATGCTCCTAAGGCTTTGTCGGTGGAGGCTACTGGCCATGGTCTGCGACGGAGGCCCGCTAATCGATCGACAGGTGGAGTTAGCGAAAATAATGCAAGAGAATGAGGTGTGTCGTGAGGGACTCCACTTCATGGGAGAGGGTCGACATCATGGGACTGAGGGATGGGATCTCCACGCAAAATGTGGCCTGAGATTTTTCTTTGTTTATCATGTTGTGTGAAATTGAAACGGTCCCGCATAGTGTTTTTTTTTTCTTTTAAATGTCTAATTGGAGCCCTGTCACCTCATCTCTAGGACTTGATTTTATATCTAATGAATAATGTGTTTTCTCAGTTATCACTACTTTTATTTCCCATTTGAGAATTAATTCTTCATCTTTAAAAGCTTTGAAGTTGATTTGTAATCTCTTGATTCTAATTGATAGCTTCTATGATAATAGGAATATTATAATTCATTGACAATATTATAAGAACATATTGCGATATATTCTTTCTTGTTCGGTGCTAGTTCATTAAATATGATCATTTTGCTCGCAATATCCATTTAACTATCACTCTGAACTTCTATTATGGATTTTTCTTGTCGTCCAATTGAAAGTCAATGATTATTACTTTTTTTTTTACTCACAAACAGAATTCTAATTATTAAAATACCCAATTCAAGACATAAAAAGCATTCTCGTAATATCAATTCTAGAAGAACTTCTAGTCAAGTTTGAGATGTGCGAAGCATGTTCGGAAGATTAGGAAAGTGGATCAAGGAAGAGAGTTGAATGTTGTGATCCATTTTCCAAATTCTCTAAATCTTTCCTCAGCTAAGTCAGAAAATGCAGAGGGAAAATAATTCTGGATCCGCGTTGCTTGAGAAGCTCCCAGCTGGCTATATTGACAAAGACAAGAGTATTGCCGTGGTTAGCAAGGGTCCTGTGTTGACCAGGCAATACTGAAAGCAGGATATATGGACTCAAGGAATGAAAATTATATTTTCTTTCGCGGTCAATAACTCCAATTGGACCAATTTCCACCTCTTTTTATTTTTTATTTTTTATAGCTTGTTTCCTGTCTTCTTTTTCAGAACCTATTTTGAAGATCTCTTTTGGCCTAGTGCCGGGGGCTGATCGGAGGATGGAGCAGGTGTTTAGGAAAGCTTGCTATCATTTGGATGTGCTTTGAAGAAATAATAACCTTTTAAACCATTTTTAAGTGTGTCTAGCATTTCTACAAATATAAAGCAACGGGTCAAATAGAAAAATCATGTATTTCTCTATCCATAAATTTTGGGAAAAGCAACAAAACTCTTCGTGCTTAGCGAAGTTCCTACTGCCAGGTCATAACTTTCCGTCACTTCATCATTTCCCTATGATAATCATAGTTTATGGATTCAATAATATTATATTGGGATGGCTAGCATCACGGAGCCATAGTTTTCTTTCTTTTTTTTTTTTTTTCCCTTAATCATTTCATTTTCATCCATAAACAGTTATTAACCATCGCCAAGACAAGGTTACCAATAACAACGTTGCGGCCCTCATTGGCCATTGGGCAAGGGACCAATGCAGGCGACGACGCCCTGCCTAGTCAACGAGCATAACTACGACAGCCTACAGGTCAGGCGAAAAAGAAAAGAAAATGGAAGGAAAAAAGAAGAAGAAAAGGACAGAGAAAAATAATAATTTTTTTACAAATAATTATAAAGGCCAGCCATGTAAGACCACTGGCATTGGTTAGACCATCACGTTAGTAATTTTTAGCAAAAAATGATCGAAATGATTGCATTGAAAAATCATTAAAAGTTTTAATATTAAATTAGTTAAATTAAAAAGTTTATGATTGAATTAACTATCATATAATAAATTTTTAAAAAAAATTGGACAATGCTTGTTTAGAAAGTACGATCAATCATTTTCCCTTGCACAACACATCCATGTCATCCACTTTCAATCCCTTGGCATGCAACATGAGCAACTCAAGGCACCCCCAATTCGATAGTAGTAGGGGTATGCAAAATAACTGAGAACTGTCCAAATCGTCCAAAATTGGACTGCAACAAATCGGATTGGAACCGGCGATTCCTATGGAAACAGTCCAATTCAAAGCTCTAATTTAGTAGACCCGGTGAGTATCTCTGATTCCTGATTTTAGGCATGGAATTACTCACCAAGATCGAACCGATAGATATAAATTATATCATTACGATTACTTAATTATTTTATAGTATGTCAACCAAATATATATGTACATATTTTTATACTTGTAGTTATTAAATATTATTGACTAATTTTGTCTTTTGGGTGCATAATAGGACCAAATGCATACTTATTTTTTTCATTTTAATAATCCATTTACTTTACTTGTTTTTTCAACCAAAACAAAATAAACGAATGAAGATGAATGAGAGGACCAATTGGAGATATCCATGAATGTTGTGGTGCTTGGACATCACGACACGAAATTCTTCAGGTGCCCTTGAAAATTTCGGTTCCTTTCTTATTTGTTCACTAGATTCTTGGCTTTTGTGGAGTTCTTGAATTTGCTGGGTTGTTGCTAGATCTTTCAAACTTTTGATTTTTTTGGTCAAATCAGTCCCATATTTTCCTCTATTAAAATTGTGGCTGGCGTCAATACCTTCAGAAATTTATTATTACGGCTCCGTGATGCTAGCCGGGGCCCTGTGCTCATTTCTCGAGAAAATATTGGCTGGATGGAACTGGGATTTGAGCGTGTCAACCTACAAGTCCACTCACTGACGACACGTGTCTCTCGGTCCTCATCGCGTCAGAACCTCTGACACACTCCCCTCTCCCGATCCCCTCTTTTCTTTTTTATTTTATTTCTTCTTCTTCTTCCCTCTGGCCTTTCCTTTCACTCTGCTGCGGAACACGTAGTCCTCGGACTCGGCCCCGGCGAGGTCCAGGGGCACCGAGACCTTCCCAAGCAGCCTCACGGAGCTCACCCCGCAGGTCGCCCCACGCTGGCTCGTGTAGACGGAGACCTTCAGGCAGACCTTCCCGGGGAAGATGGACTTCCCGGCGAGCCTGTTGAGGTCGGACTTGCTGAGGTGGAAGGTGGCGCCGCCGCCGGCGACGCCGTTGGGGGTACGCGTTGTCGGCGGGAGGTAGGGATGAGGGCGGTCTGGAGGGGGAAGCTCTTGAGCTTGATCTTGCAAAAGACGCAGGGGGAGGGGAGGAGGAAGGGTGGACGGCGGAGCGAGTGGGCTTGGCGGCGACAGGGATCCCCACCGTGAGCAGAGGGAGGAAGTAAAAGAAGAAAGGAAGAGAGAGAGGCGACAGAGGGGAGAGGAGTGTGTATTAGAGGTTCTGACGTCGTGGGGTCCAGGCGACACGTGTCGTCCGGTGAGTAGATTGTAGGTTGACACGCTGGAATCCCAGTTCTAGCCAATATTTTCTCCTCATTTCTCTATTATATTTGTCTCTACTAAGCCAAATTCAAACCGCCCAAAAAGAAAAAAAAAAGAGCCAAATTCAAATTTTCTTCTAAACTGCCCTGTCCTGACTTCAATCACGTCACCGTCTACACGTTATCCGACCGTTTTTTAATCTGCTTTCCTTTGCCTCGGCACTTGAAAAACGAGAAAACGTCATTCGATACGATGAATTTATAGCCGCCCACAAGGCTGGCACCACGGACCGTTACGAGCCGAGAGGATAGAAGAATCCCCTTTCCCGTTGTCCCCTCCCATGCAATTCTTTGTACTTTAACACCATGTCGACCGAAAATGCATCCTCCAATCTCACCGTCATCCCTTCGGATTCTCTCCGGGCCGCCCTCAACCCCGATGGCACCCTCGACCGCGACCGCTTCAACATACCGGTCACCTCCGCTACACTTAATCCCACCTCTCCCGCCAGTCCAGTCCTCTCCAAGGACGTCCCAATCAACCCTTCCCACAACACCTGGGCCAGGATCTTCCTACCCACCCTTGCGGTGTCGTGCTCGGAGGAGAAACTCCCCGTCATAGTTTATTACCACGGCGGGGCATTCATCCTCTACAGCGCCGCTTCGACGTTGTTCCACGAGTTCTGTGTCAGCCTGGCGCGAGAGCTCTCCGCTGTGGTCGTCTCGGTGGAGTATCGCCTCGCCCCGGAGCACCGGCTCCCCATGGCCTACGACGACGCGGTGGAGGCGCTGCACTGGGTTAAAACCGCCCGAGAGGAGTGGCTCGCGGGCCACGTGGATCTCTCCACGTGTTACCTGATGGGCACCAACGCTGGCGGCAACTTGGCCTTCTTTGCAGGGCTACGCGCATCCGCGTCGCACGACGAACTCGAGCCCCTGAAGATCCGTGGGCTGATACTGCACCATCCTTTCTTCGGCGGCATCCAGCGGACGCCATCGGAGCTGAGGCTGGTGAACGACCAGATGCTGCCGCTGGCGAAAGGCGATTTCCTGTGGGAGCTGTCGCTGCCGCTTGGGGCTACTCGCGACCACGTGTGCTGTAATCCAATAGTGGACGGTGGCTCCAAGATATCGGAAGGGGTGGATAAGATGAGGTCGCTGGGGTGGAGGCTACTGGTCGCCGGCTGCGACGGAGACCCGCTATTCGATCGACAGGTGGAGTTTGCGCAAATGATGCAGGAGAAGGGGGTGAGTGTGGTGAGGGTTTTCACGGAGGGTGGACATCATGTGATCGAAGTCACGGAGCCGGACAGGAGCAAGCCTCTGCTCCAAACCTTAAAGACTTTCATGTCGACAACTGTAACTAGTTAGGGTGGGGTCGGTCCACCGGATGGGATCTCGGCGCAAAAATGTAGCCTGAAATTTCTCTTTATTTATCACGTCTCGTGAAATTTATAGGGTATTGATGGTTTTGGACTCCTCGATCGTCCATGTTTTTATTTTTATTTTATAAATATATAAATCGGAGCCTTGTCGTCTTTAGGACTCCAATATACATCTAATAAATAACATAGTTTCTCAATGATTCGCTACTTTCATCTTTTCAAGCTTTGAAGTTGATTATTGCTATAGATTCCGGTCGATGGCAACTATGATAATGGCGACACTATGATTCATTAATAAGTTAGAAACTACTGTGCCATATTCTTTCTTGTTTGGTGCTTGTTCATCAAACGTGTTCCTTCTGCTCATAATATCCAATAATATATCACTTTATTAATTGATCTTTGGATTCCTAGCATTTACCCTGGATTTTTCTTGCCTTCCAATTGAAATTCAATGATTACCACTTGGCTTTTTACTCCAACACAGCCGAAAGTCTAATCATTGAAACACCCGAATTCGAGACTATGAATCATGCTCGAAATATGTCGAAAAAGGAGCAAATACTTCCAAAAGGGCATGCGGTACACTTCAAGAAGAACTTCCATTCAAGTTCGAGAGGTGCGAAGCATGCTCAGAATATTGACCGGGCAATACTTGATCCCTCCTCAACCCATATAATTTGATAAAGACAAAAGCGTCGCCGTGCTTAGCAAGGGACCTATATCGACCAGGCAATATTAAAATCAGGGTCCATGGATTCAAGCAACGTATATTTTATTGTTTTTCGTGGTCAATAGCTCCAATTGGACCAAATTCCTCCCTTTTTTTGCACAATTTGTTTCCGGTCCTTTTCCAGAAACAGTAGAACACTTGTTCTTTGCTTCAGGACAAACGGAATCTAGTCAGATCAACAACTACGGGTAGAGATACAAAGTACAGTACCAAAAAGCATGGATCGATCGTTTTTAGATTATGAAGGCAACCTCCTTCAAGTCCCCGCGCCCAAAGTAGTGGCCGAAGTGCTCTGATTCATCTGGAAAGCGAGGATCAATGCTGTATTTCGAGCAAAATCGCCAAATCCACAGGGAGTTGCAGCCAAAGGGCTTGTGATGCATGAAAACTTTAAATGTCGGAACATATCGCAGAAGCAAGACACCAACATAGATCAAGACTTACCTTTGAAGTGGAGACTGCCGGATCTGGGTTTTATGAAAATTAATGCTGATGGAGCTTTCAATGTTGGAACAAACAACAAATCTGTTGCTGCAGTATGCAGGGACCCATTTGGATTCAGTCTATAGACTTTAGATAGGTCATTTGATATGAATTAAGCCCGAGAAAAGTACAACGGCAAAGGTATGCACAAGATTAATAGGTAGAAGATTCAAAAAAATATAGGCATCGAAAAAGTGGCATTATTTTATTTCCATCCCACCCATCTTTCCTCATTTTCGATGCATCCTTGACCTTAACTTTTTTGGAGAATCGCTTTTCCACTACGGACTGCCCAATGTGAACTAGGTACAAATCGGTCTTATGATATACAACATCCTTTTGTTTTCACACTCAAGCCTGACAAAATAATATTAGATGAGTGATTTTGTTTAGGTCTAAAATAGGGAAAAAAAATTCATGTATCTATTGTACGATGGCCAATATAGTCTTAAATTTTTTCATTTGACCAAATTAGCCATAAAATTTTAATTGTTTTTCAGTGTAGTCATTTTGATCAATTTTAGTCGGAAATCACCGATGTGGACAATTTTTGTAATTTTTTAAAAACAAATTCTGATTTTTTTTTCTTTTCCTTCACTAGTTGCCAAACCTTGGTAATGGCTCATGACCTTAGTTGGCCACAAGCTAGGACCACAACGTCCTTGTCTGTGGCCAACGACTAGTGGAGGAAGAAAAAATTAGTCAAATGGATTACATTGGTAAATCATGAAAATGTTTAGAATTAAATTGACCGAATTTGAAAGTTTAAAAATGAACCACATTAGAAAATTTTTAGGACTTTTTGAATAATTATTATCTAAAAATAGTATTATTAGGTATAAATTTGGTATTATAATATGCAACATCCGTTTGTTTTCACATTGACACGTGACAAAATAATATTAGTTGAATGAATCTTACATCTAAAGATAGAAAAAAACTAACCTGAAAATCATAAACTTACTATAAAAAATTGCCCCAAAAATCATAAACTTACTATATGACAACCATTTCAATCCTAAATTTTTTTATTTGGCCTTTGTTGCAAATTTTTTTTCAAATTTTCAATTTAGTATTTTTAGCCAATTTAAACAGAATATTGTTGATGTGGTAGTCCAGTTAACATCGACCATCTTACGAGGCACAACCGACATTAATATGGACAATTTTTGTAATTTTTTAAAAATGTTTTGAATTTTTTTCCTTTTCTTTTGTCTGTTTTTTCCGTCTTCCTTCACTAATTGCCAAACCTTGATGATGGCCAGCGATCTTCACCCACCAAAGTGAGGGTGGCCATTGCCAAAGGCCGGCAAGGGCGTTGCGGCTCTCACTTGTACCTAGCGATTGACCAAGGAAGAAGAAAAGCAAAGGAAAAATAGAAGAAAACTTGGAAAATTTAAAAAAAAAATTGTAAAAATTGTCCAAATTACTTCCTGTTGTACCACCTAAAACAATTGGTGCTCATTAGCAATTTTATGTCAAAATTGGTCGGATGGACTATGGTGAAAAATTATCAAAAAGTTTACAATTAAATTAACCCAATTAGAAATTTAGAATTGAATTGGCCGCCATATAATAGGTTTAGACTTTTTGGACAATTATCTCCTAAAAATGGTATTTGTTTGGGCATAAACTGGTCTTACAATATGCAACGTCCTTTTGTTTCCACATTCCCATGTGAAAAAACAATATTAGTTGAGTGATTTCTTAGGTCTAAAAGTAGTATTAGTTAGGTACATACCGTTCTTATAATATGCAACATCGTCTTCTTTTCACATTCACATTTGACAAAAGAATATTGGTTGAGTGATTTCTTAGTTCTAAAAATAGAAGCTACAAGGGATTTTCATGCGCATATGAGATCAACATCATAACTCCAATAGTCATGCGTAAGCCCATCATCTCACGGATATTTGCTAGATTGTAACGTCAATTAATAGCGTCTTATTGCAATTATTTACTAGGATTTTTTCCTGCACAAAATTTCGTGAATTTACAAGCTAAATTGTCAAAATGTTGAAAGATTTCATTTGATTTATAAATTTTCTCAGACCATGTAAATTTTAAATATATTGAGCGGAGAAGAAACGAGGATAGGAAGATGAAAAGAGATTGAGAGGAGGAAATTAATAGAATAGGTGGCAACTATATGGAGTCTTTAGAATCTTTTACTTGCAATTCTGTCAACGGTTAATATATACCCTTTGTACTACCCTTTGTACAAAAAAAGCATAGATTGACAAAGAAGCTTAATTTAGATAGACAAAACCGAGTCCATGGAATATAATAATCTATTATTTTCTCGGGAAAAATAAAATCTCTTATCTTTATTTCTAACGTAATCAATATGCAATCAAAACTCTTAGATAAGCATGGTACGAAAAAAACCATTTGCACAATATATTCAACTAAAATGATATTTATTTTTCTTAAACAATGACTTTAATCTTAAAATTATTTTATTAGGGTAATTCATTAGTCATTAATTACTAGCGGTTTGTTAATTTAAGGGAGTTAGCATTGCACTGTGTTTGTGTTTATCACATGCCGACTTTTTTTTTTCCCTTTCCAAAACAAAGACAGAAGGAGGAGAACCTTGAAGGGGTTTCGACTTTCTTTTAATAAAAATGTTTAATTCCTTAAAAAAGCACAAATTTATATATATATATATATATATATATATATATATATATTGTGTTTTATCCAAAATGATTTCACTTCGTAGTATCAAAATCTTAGCATTTTTCCTTTGAATTTCATGCATAAAGGTCAGAGGAAGTTCTCAAGCATAAATTGGATTAGTTATTAGAAACACTGCTCCTATCCCAGCAAGATGGAACAACAAGAAGTTGATATATAAATAAGCAATTAGTGTATTGGAAATCTTAAAACTTGTTAGGAAAGAACAATTGAGTTCTAAATTTTACTAGAAAAAAGAATTGAGTTCTAAAACTCACAAAAAATATAATTAAGTTATTGAAACTTATCAAATTGATGCAATCAATCATTCCGTAATTACATCCAATTTGACCAATGGAAAATGCTAACGTGACTATTTTAAAATATTTTCTCTCTTACATGGCAATTAACAAGTCCTATTTGAGCGCTCGACCTTATCAACCACCACACTTGATAGAAATTCCAACATCTCCGTCATCAGACAGAGGTTGATTTAAGCCTTAAATTGAGCACAAGCGAGCCAAGATTTGATGGGTCTCAAGGAACTGGGGATTTCATCATTTGAGAAGGTGGCTAGCAGCAATAACCCCAATTTGACTGCTCATGACCAAGACTAATAAAAGTCTACGTGACAACGCACATGAAGCTCATGAAGTCGTTGCTTGGTGTCGTGACTTACCCTTTAGGGAAGGGAATAAGTTTAGGGGCATTGTCTAACAAATGAGCCTATAATCCATGATCAAGTATGAGCTCTCTCAAGCCCATACCTCACGTGACATTAGAAGATTCATGAATTTTGTAACAAAAAGTCGCCACTAGTTTATTGGGGTCAGCTAGAAATCAAGTGAGGCATGAGAGCATGCCTCACTTTCTACACAATTAGAGAATCTAAGTTCGAGGGCTTGATTACATTAATTGATTAATTAGTATCATTTCGGTATCTAATTTTGCTTATTTTTTTGTCAGGTAATCTAGATTGATTTTATACCTATCAATTAACATGTAAGGTGATTATACGAGTGTACAATCATTAAAATAATAATTAATAGCCAAGGAAAGCGATTAAATAAGTTGCATGGGGAGCAAAAATTTAACATCAAAGAAAAAATAAATATTAATCCTAACTAAACTAAAGGGAAGCCAAAATCAACATACCATAATTGTACAATCAAGGGTATACATTTTCTAGGACAACTAAAACCTCTTGAGCAGGATTCTCAATCAAAAGACTTCCATTTGTTTAAGGAGAATATAATCGAAGAGATTAATTTTAGCATTTTTGAATATTTTTTAATTAATTTTTAAGATTTTTTTTGATTTTTTGGAAAAATTGAATTTTTGAATTTTCCAACACCTTTAGATTTTTTTGGGTGTCTTTCTAATTACTACTGAAATTTTTAGACTTTTCTGAATTTTGGAATTTTCTGAGAATTTGTGAATTTTCCTTAATTTTCTAATTTTTTTTATTTTTTAATTAATTTAAAAAACTGAATTTTCAATTTTGCTGAAATTTTTTGAATTTTTTTAATGTTCTTTGAAAGTTGTTGAATTTTCGAAAATATTTTGAATTTTTATTATTTTCGATTTTTTTTTGAAATTTTTAATATATTTTGAAATTTAATATTATTTTATTCAGAAAAAGGGTTCGGATCGGTCTACTACCCTTCACCGGTCGTACATCCCGACCACCACTCGTCGGCCGACCTCCCTGTCGATTTCCTCTTGTCATCGGACGGCCATTGTCGGCCACAAAGCATGAAACACAAAACAACGTAAACGATGACAAGGGCGGTGGCAGCGAAACGACCGAACGACCAACGCCTGGGGAGTGGGGAATGCTAATAACAAAAACATCTCAACAGAACAAATCAACCCGAGGACATTCGGTTTTGGCCAAAAAGGGCAAAAGCAAAACTAGATGTCGGTGAAGCATTTCATCGAGCGAAGGGTTTCCGACTCTGGGACTCGAAACGGGGCCGAGATTCTCAGCAAACATCCAACAACACCACTTTTATGTTGGCCTAGTCTCGACTTGCTAGTCTTCTTAATTTCATTTAATATTTGTTAGGGAATTAACCTATCATACATGTTTATGTTTTATTGATGCTGTCATCCTTCACTTTTAATGATAAATGAGCCTGTATGACCGCACTTTTTTTACTTTTAAAGCATTCTTGGCTTCCATTATAAAGAAAGCTTTAATTTGCTTGTGAAAATTCCCAAGCTTCGTTTTAATGACTCCGTTTGTCCCAATCACGTGCTACCACAGCATGCTCATGGAAAGTACGTGCATTTCCAGCTAAAGGGGTGAATAGATTAATTATAAAAAATTAATAGGTTTATGCGAAATTATAAAAATCGAGTTTAATATATGTAGAGGCAGTTAATATGTCCGAGAACAAATTGATTATATCAAGTGCAATGCATCTATCATATAAATAAATAAAAATGAAGCAACCAATAGAAGAAAATGCACACAGATTTTTATAATGGTTCAACATAAATCAAGTATACATCCACTCTTCCAAACTAACCACCACTGATAAGGCTGAAATCCACTAATAATTATTGACTAGTTGCACCATAGCACATGTTGCTTCTACTTGAAGTTGATAGATGACACTATCAATAATCAAGCATTGCTAACACACTTATACACACCTCAAATCACAGTCAGCAACAAAAACTCTTGAAATAAATGTGATCGCAATAGTTAGAAAGAATATGACTATATCATTCATTTCCTTTAGTTAATTCTATTATATAGTATTCAATCTTCAAACTCCATTAGAGGACCTTAAAGAAGACCTATTAGGTGTTTGAATTGATGGACCCGATCACCGGAGCTCTGGTCACTCATACAATCAAATCTTTCGGTAATTGGGAAACTTCCCTAAATAGAGTTGGCCACACTTGGTAATAATCCATTCCTCCAAATTTTGTAATAAACCGGTTGATTTGTCTCCAATCTTCTTTCCACAATTTAAGGCCCCGAAAATACCTATTAAAACCCTTTTGACACGTAATGTTAGTAAAAAAAATAAAAATACATTGGCCTTCTTATCCAAATGATAAACACATTAAAAGCATGTTCATAATGATCTAGTCAGCTACCTATATCAACAATCTAGTATTGTCCAAGCTGCTCATTGGAATTCGACTTACAAAAGGCTATCCAGTAGTCTTCTCGAGGATATTGGTGATCAAGACTTTACCATTTTGTTCACCTTGTCATGGTAGCTCCAAGTCCTCGCAAATTTTCCAATATTCCTAACTTGTTGACCTTGTATCAAGGTCCATCCAACTTCCAACTGTCTTTCTACTATATACTTCGCATGCCTTCGACATTGGCAAAATTCCTCATATCAACTTCACTCGAGCTTCTATCACTAAGCATACTAGTGATCGTTACTCTACCTAGCCATTTACCTTTCAATAGTCCTTCCAAACTTTATCGAACTTTCTATTCTAAGCTTGATCGTTACTCTAAAATCCTGGCTATGATGTGATTGGATTTGTCCCAAGGATCCATGGATATGGCATCCATTGGTAGGGATACGCCGAAAATGGCTGACCTAGATTAAACTAAGCCGGAGAATTCTGCCAATATGCGTGTTGATTTTGAATCTGGGGTTGGCCGAATTGTTGTTCGGCCATGGAGGTAACACTAGAAGCCTGTGAGGTCGTTGCTGTTGCTGTTTGTTCATCTGGGTTGGAGGTGAGATTCTCTGATTGGTTCATACTGAAAAAGTTCTTTTCAAAAAAAGAATGTTGATTCCTCTTGCCAACTCTTTTGCAAGATAGAGTTCCTCTAGTCTTTGGTTGCTCTAATCACAAAAGACAAAAGGGGTTCATCGGAGAGAACTGGTGCTCCCCCAAGGTTATGCCTTTGGAAGTATGAATCCCTATCCAACACTTCTTTGCATCTACACCGTCGGTCCTTTTAACTCGGGTGACACCATCCCGGTAAGGAGCCTTAGGGGCCCGCTCTGTTAAGTGCTAATTCAATCGCGAACTCCATTTCTCTTTCTGACTGCAAACTTGACAATTCTTCAGCAAATACCTTGGAAAACTTATGTACCACAATTATATTCTCCATATTCAGATCCTCCACTGATGCATCCATTACAGCTGCCATGTAGATTCGATAACCAACAACCTGAACCAAGTCATCTTTAGTGATAATAACAAGGATCGGAGTTCCTCTTCGACTTTCAGTAATTCAAAACATTTATACGTCAACTGAACAAGCTGAATTATATCACTACTACGATTCATAACAGTAGAGAGCTCCTCAAGCCAAACCTTTTCATAAATGACTTCCGAGTCATGCTTAAGCAAACTCTTCGAGTACAACTATAGTCAGAAATTCACATTCCTATTACCTTATTACCACAACAAAAACCCTACAACCTTCACTGAAAATTCTGCTGCATTACTCTGCATAAAACATCTCATAAACATTCTTCCTCTAATTGATGCATGGTCGATCCCTTCATGCTCCTCTAGCCATCCTAGTGGCGTCCTATCTGTAGTAACGGTACTTACACTCTCATGGACTTACGCAGATAGTTTCTAACTCAATGGCCATGCTGGCCACATTCAAAGCATGCTCCCCCTTTAACTCTGACACCGGGCTGATTCAAGCCTCTTTTCCACAAACTCGGCACAAAATCAGGGAGTCATCTACCTCCTATCACGGAATATCATGCATCTTTCTTTTCACTGGGGTCTGTTCCAAGTACCCCATTAAATGTCACGAAGCATGCTTCTTCTGCTCTGTCTTACCAACGATGGTGACAGAAACAGCTGTGATTGCACTTGTCCATACAGATAATCTTTGATCAAATGGCCTTACTGGCGACCCTTGTAACAAGTCATTTCTCTCTTACATCACAGAACAGATCCCCGTCTTTTCTTACAGACACAACACACATCGATCAAGTTGAGCATTGACTTTTTAATTCTACCTTTCCGATTGGTGAAACAGGGCACCATTCTTCTGGCCTCGGCCTTTCTCCCCAATCGATTTCCATCTCTATCTAGATTGAACCCTGATTCAGATACAGCAGCTTGATCCTCGATCACGACTCTATATTGGGCCTCAACAGGCACGGCAACAACAACAGTCACAACACTGGCAGCAGTAGAAACAATAGCAACATCAACGGCTCGGTCTTGAACTTACTGACCCAACAAGCTTCCAAGGAACACTAGCACCTGAACGATCCCATCAATCCTAGGATCATTCGGTGCTACTACACTCTAAGTACCGACTTGCAACGGTACTCTTACACACACGCTGGACTAAGCCTGCGCTCTACCTCGGGTACCGACTCTTATCAGCATCCTATCCCGAGGTACAGGTCCTATCGACCTTCTCCAAAAAGAGTCCTCCCTCCTAGTCACTCATTCTACAGGCTCTTTATAGACACCTGTTTTCCGATTCCAACATCAGGTTGAAATTTGAGTGACCCCACAACAAGCTACCAATCAGCTATCACTCATATGCATTAGCATATTAAAAGCCTTTCTTACTAACTATCCCACGACTCATCGCACCTTATCACTCCAAACACAGACCATGCTTTGATACCACTTAAACGGGGATGTCACGCCCCGAACCACGAGCGCGCGCACATCCCACTGCGTTCGATTAAATATGCGACATCCCATGATACGTCGCCGACCCATTGCCTTTTATTATGCATGCGGAAGCGAAACAAATCCCCTGACAACATTTAACTTGGGATAGAAAAGTAGGCAATCAATCACCATATCAAACACTCATTTACAAATACATATGCTTAAATACAATTCTTGGCTGTCTACAAAATAGACCAGCTCAACGAATGGGGAACTATCCTAAAACCAACTAGACCCGACCGACGAGAAAATGGGAAGACAATGGAAGAAATGTAACGAAATGTTTAAATTGGTCAGAACATGGATCGGCAATTGCATCGTTAACCCTCTAATCAAGATTTAGTGAGTTAAAAATTAGCGGCGAGCGGACCAAAAGCAGGGGACGACGATTCACTCAAGGCGACCTGGCTTGTGCCATACCCACTGCAACTTGTTACCACCTGCTCGGGCGGCGTGCGGGTAAGACGTGGACTGGCGATGCTTCGCGATCTCGAAAGTAATTTGGGACAGCATCCGAGAAATGTACGGCAAATTGGATCGGGCAAGACGACGTGCTTTAATAGGCTTTCAGCACTCTGGAATGAGTTGGAAGCCGCTGAAGAAAAGTTGGAAGGGCCCAAATTGACCCTCCAGCAATATAAAGCCATGAAAGATAGAGAGAATGCGACTTGATTCTTACTCATACTCAATGATTCGTATCTCACCTTTCGATCGCAAATTTGTGGCAAATTTTGTAGGACCACTGCTAACTGTTCTAAAAGCTTAAGCTATTAGATGAAGGCGTGGTTTTTTATTTAAACATTCTAACACTCCCCCTCACGCTTAGTTTGGTCTTTTGCCTAGTACTAAGCATGGAAATTTAATTGGGGAGGTAAATAGGGGGCTATAAGATTCAAACTCAGGACTTCTTGCTCTAATACCATGTCAAAATATGAAGGGAAAAAGTAAAATGAGAAGAAGAAGGATAGGGATTTCAATGTATTTCTCTGCCTTTCATTCAATGTACATAGTTACAATATATATTACAAAGTATGTGTAATGTAAAAGGAAATGGTACAATGTATAGATTAGATATGATTTTAATTAATTCAATAAAATCCCTATGATTTGATCTAATTGAATCTTTCCAAACTTTCTGCGTATCTTCCAACAACCCTTTGCCAGATTTCTTTGAAGAAAAATCAGCGACGGTAGTTTGGCAACTTGTCGACTTGCCAAACTTGCTGAATAATTGTCAACTGCCTTAAAGATGAGGACATGTAGATATCTAATCCTAGTCTGCTATCACATGGAATTTAGCGAGAAAACTAACAATTATTCCAAAAATTTAAATTGTTAGATGACGAGTGAGTGCAAAATTAGTACGTTTATCTGCAATAAAACTCAAGGCCTCAAGTTCTAATATAATATGAGATTTAGTGAAACTACCATTAACTATTCTAAAACCGTTAATTATTCTAAAAACTTAAAACTGTTAGATGAAAATATATTTTTATTAGGTGTGTTGCGGGAGTGATGTAAGGAATGAGTGAGTGTAAAATTTTTGTGTATTTGCAATGAATATTTTATTTAATGATAAAGGTATTTTTCAATTGTTATTTTGAGGAATATTGAGTGCATGCATGCTCAACAAGTGGTATCAAATCAAGCTTCTGCACCCAACAATGTTGTAAAAAATTCTTGAAGCCAATCTGCTTTTCATGGGAAAAAATCTCACGTATCTTACTGCAATTAGGAGACTAGAATGCTGGTTTCTTTCTTAAATTTTTGAAGGAAAAAAAATTCTTTAGAAGCACCATTCGAGTTCTTTATGATTCAACTGGATAAAGGAGAATTTCTGTGCGGGTGGCTCAGCTCAAGATATTCAATTTATTTTGGAGTTTAAGGCTGCATATGGCAACATTTCTTGGCTGGGGAACAATTTCTTTTCAGAAATAGTTCTTTTTTATTTCTATTATTGGGAACAATTTCTATGTAAAAAACCCGTTTGGTAACTACACAAAATTTTTACTCTAGAAATAGAAAAAAATAGAAATGCATTTGGTAAAAAAATAGTTTCTTTTTTTATATTTATTTGTTTTTTATTTTTTGCCGGTAGACCGCCGCCATCGTCGGACGTTGCCGTCGCCACACGTTGCCGTCAACCGACTACCGCCACCGATCGTCGTCGCACGGCCCATCAGTCGTCGTCGACCGCCGGCCACCAATGGGCCGTGCGACGGCGATCGGCGGCGGTAGTCAGCCGGCAGCGGTTGGCCGGCGGCAGCAGGGGCAACGGTTGGTCGGCGGGGTTCGGCGACGATCGGTCGGCCGATGGGCCGTGCGACAGCGATCGGCGGCGATCGATCGGCGGTTGCATCTGGTGGCGACTGGCGGCGGTCGCCGGTGGCTGCGTCTGGTGACGACCGGCGGCGGTGGCTAGTGGTCGTCCAGTGGTGGCGGCAGCAACGTTCGGCCGGCGGCGACCGGCGGCGGTGGCGGTCGGTCGGCCTTGCGGCGGCGGCGGTGGCGGTCGGCCTTCGGTGACCGGCGACCGGCGGCGGGCGGCAGCCAAGGGTGGTCAGCAAGAGAAGAATAAAAGAAAAAAATTCACTTATTTCTTAAAATTGTTCCCGGGAACAAGAAGCAACTTTCTTTTACTTTTCATTTCTATTCCAAAACCATTCCCGGGCTAACTTTTTGTTCCCGGGAACAAAAAACTAACTTGCCGTTACCAAACAGGTTTCTATTCTTTTTTTATTCTGAAGAAGAGAAGAATAGAAATTCTTGGGCTGGGGAAGTTTACCATGCGCAGCCTAAGTAGACCGATGCTCTTAAGGCTTTGTCGGTGGAGGCTACTGGCTGCGACGGAGGCCCGCTAATCGATCGACAAGTGGAGTTAGTGAAAATAATGCAAGAGAATGGGGTCTGTCGTGAGGGACTCCACTTAGCAGGAGAGGGTCGACATCGTGGGACTGAGGGATGGGATCTCCACGCTAAATGTGGCCGAGATTTTTCTTCGTTTATCATGTTGTGTGAAATTGAAAGGGTCATGACGGTTTTGAACCCCTTAATCCCACATGGTTTTTTTTTTTTTTTTTTTTTTATAAATTATATATATCTAAATTGGAGCCCTTTCACCTCTAGGATTTGATTTTTTATCTAATGAATAATGTGTTTTCTCAATTGTTCACTACTTTTATTTCCCTTTTGAGAATTGATTCTTCATCTTTGGAAGCTTTGAAGTTGATTTGTACTTTCTTGATTTTGATTGATGAGCTTCTATGATAATAGGGATACTATAATTCATTGACAATATTATTAGAACATATTGCGATATATTCTTTTTTGTTCAGTGCTTGTTCATTAAACATGATCTTTTTGCTCACAATATCCATTTAACTATCACTTTATTACTTGATTTTCTGGACTTCTATTATGGATTTTTCTTGTCATCCAATTGAAAGTCAATGATTATTACTTTTTTTTTTTTACTCACAAACGGAATTCTAATCATTAAAATACCCAATTCAAGACATAAAAAGCATTCTCGTAATATCAATTCTAGAAGAACTTCTAGTCAAGTTCAAGATGTGCGAAGCATGCTGGGAAGATTAGGAAAGTGGATCAAGGAAGAGAGTTGAATGTTGTGATCCATTTTCCAAATTCTCTAAATCTTTCCTCAACTAAGTCAGAAAATGCGGAGGGAAAAAAATTCTGGATCAGCGTTGCTTGAGAAGCTCCCAGCTGGCTATATTGACCTGGCAATGCCAGATCTCTCCTCAACCCGTATACTTTGACAAAGACAAAAGTATTGCCGTGATTAGCAAGTGTCCTGTGTTGACCAGGCAATACTAAAAGCAGGATATATGGACTCAAGGAATGAATATTATATTTTCTTTCACAGTCAATAACTCCAATTGGACCAATTTTCACCTCTTTTTATTTTTTTTTAAATTTTTTATCGCTTGTTTTTTGTCTTCTTTTTCAGAACTTATTTTGAAGATCTCTTTTGGCCGAGTGCCGGAGGCTGATCGGACGATGGAGCAGGTGTTTAAGGAAGCTTGCTATCATTTTGATGTGCATTGAAGAAATAACAACCTTTTAAACCATTTTTAAGTGTTTCTAGCATTTCTACAAATATAAAGCAACGGGTCAAATAGAAAAATCATGTATTTCTCTATTCATATATTTTGGGAAGAGCAACAAAACTCTTCGTGCTTAGCGAAGTTCCTACCGCCAGGTCACAACTTTCCGTCACTTCATCATTTCCCTATGATAATCATAGTCTATGGATTTAATAATATTATATTGGCCTGGCTAGCATCACAGAGCCATAGTTTTCTTTGTTCTTTTTTTCCTTATCTTTTTTTCCTTAATCATTTTCTCTTGCACAACACATCCATGTCATCCACTTTCAATCTCTTGGCAAAAAACATGAGCAGCTCAAGGCACCCAATTCCATGGCAGTAGGGATGTGCGCCTAGAATTGGACGGCAGTGGATCGGATCGGAACTAGTGATTACCATGGGGACGATCCGGTTCCCAATTCTAATTTAGTGGAACTAGTGAGTATCTCTAATTCCTAGTTTTAAGCTTGGAACCATCCACAAAAATCGAACCGTTATAAATATTCTATCATTACAATTACTTAATTAATTTATAGTATGTTGACCAATATATATATATATATATATATACATATTTGTATATTTGTAGTTATTAAATATTATCAACAAATTTTGTTTTTTGGGTGCGTAATAAAACTAAAACCCTTACTTATTTTTTTTATTTTATGATAATTCATTTACTTATTTTCTCAATCAAAATAAAATAAATGAATGAAGAGGAAGAAGAAGATAAATTAAAGATATCTGTAAATGTTGTGGTGCTTTGACATCATGACATGAAATTCTTCGGGTGCCCTTGAAAATTTCTGTTCCTTTTTTATTTTTTCACTTGATTCTTGGTTTATGTGGAGTTCTTGATTTTGCTGGGTTCTTGCTAGATCTTTCAAAGTTTTGATTTTTTTGATCAAAACAGTCTCCTATTTTCCTCTATTACAATTGTGGCTGGCGTCAGTACCTTCAGAAATCTATTATTACGGCTCCGTGATGCTAGCCGGGGCCCCGTGCTCATTTCTCTATCATATTTGTCTCTACTAAGCCAAATTCAAACCGCCCAAAAAAAAAAAAAAAGAACCAAATTCAGACCCTTTTTTAATCTGCCCTGTCGACTTCAATCACGTCACCTTCTCCACGTTATCCGACCGTTTTTTAATCTGCTTTCCTTTGCCTCGGCACTTGAAAAACGAGAAAACGTCATTCGATACGACGAATTTATAGCTGCCCACAAGGCCAGCATCACGGACCGCTACGAGCCGAGAGGATATAAAAATTCCCTTTCCCCTTGTTCACTCCCATTCGATTCTCTGTGCTTTAACACCATGTCGACCGAAAATGCATCCTCCAATCTCACCGTCAGCACTTTGGATTCTCTCCGGGCCGCCCTCAGTCACGATGGCACCCTCGACCGCGACCGCTTCAACATACCGGTCACCTCCGCTACACTTAATCCCACCTCTCCCGCCGGTGCAGTCCTCTCCAAGGACGTCCCAATCAACCCTTCCCACAACACCTGGGCCAGGATCTTCCTACCCACCCGTTCTCTGTCGTGCTCGGAGGAGAAACTCCCGGTCATAGTTTATTACCACGGCGGGGGATTCATCCTCTACAGCGCCGCTTCGACGTTGTTCCACGAGTTTTGTGTCAGTCTGGCGCGCGAGCTCTCCGCTGTGGTCGTGTCGGTGGAGTATCGCCTCGCCCCCGAGCACCGGCTCCCCATGGCGTACGACGACGCGGTGGAGGCGCTGCACTGGGTTAAAACCGCCCGAGACGAGTGGCTCGCGGGCCACGCGGATCTCTCCACGTGTTACCTCATGGGCACCAGCGCTGGCGGCAACTTGGCCTTCTTTGCAGGGCTACGCGCATCCGTGTCGCACGACAAACTCGATTCCCTAAAGATCCGTGGGCTGATACTGCACCACCCCTTCTTCGGCGGCATCCAGCGGACGCCATCGGAGCTGAGGCTGGTGAACGACCAGATGCTGGCGCTGGCAAAAGGCGATTTCATGTGGGAGCTGTCGCTGCCGCTTGGGGCTACTCGCGACCACGTGTACTGTAATCCAATAGTGGACGGTGGCTCCAAGATCTCGGAAGGGGTGGATAAGATAAGGTCGCTGGGGTGGAGGCTACTGGTCGCCGGTTGCGACGGAGACCCGCTATTCGATCGACAAGTGGAGTTCGCGCAAATGATGCAGGAGAAGGGGGTGAGTGTGGTGAGGGTTTTCACGGAGGGTGGACATCATGGGATCGAGGTCAGGGAGCCGGACAAGAGCAAGCCTCTACTCCAAACCTTAAAGACTTTCATGTCGACGACTGTAACTAGTTAGGGCAAGGTCGGTCCACCAGATGGGATCTCCGCGCAAAAATATAGCCTGGAATTTCTCTTTATTTATCACATCATGTGAAATTTATAGGGTCTCGGTGGTTTCGGACTCCTCCATCATCCATGGTGTTTTAAGAAAAAAAAAAAATGTAAATCGAAGCCCTTTCGTCTTTAGGACTCCGGTGTATATCTAAAAAATAAGGTGATTTCTTGATGGTTCACTACTTTCATCTTTCTAAGCTTTGAAATTGATTATTGCTCTCGATTCCGGTCAATGGCAATTATGATCATGGGGACACTATGATTAATTAATAATTTAGAAAATACCTTGGCCTTTTCTTTCTTGTTTGGTGCTTGTTCATCAAACATGTTCCTCCTGTTCATAATATCTAATAATACATCACTTTATTAATTGATCTTTGGATTCCTAGCATTTACCATGGATTTTTCTTGCCTTCCAATTGAAATTCAATGATTACTACTTGGCTTTTTACCCAACACGAAAGCCAGCCCCCTCAAGCCATTTAAGGCGGTAATCATTGAAACACCCGGCCAAACCCTTTCGAGACTATGAAGCATGCTCAAAAGTCTAATCATTGAAACACCCGAATTCGAGACTCTGAAGCATGCTCAAAATATCTCGAAAAAGGAGCAAAGACTTTTAAAAAGGCATGCGGTAAACTTCAAGAAGAACTTCCATTCAAGTTCGAGAGGTGCGTAGCATGCTGAGAATATTGACCGGTTAATAATTGATCCCTCCTCAACCCATATAATTTGTTAAAGACAAAAGCGTCACCGTGCTTAGCAAGGGACCTATATTGACCAGGCAATATTAAAATTAGGGTCCATGGATTCAAGCAACGTAAATTTTATTATTTTTCGTGGTCAATAGCTTGGACCAAAGTCCTCCCTTTTTTTTAGCCACAATTTGTTTCCGGTCCTTTTCCAGAACTTATTTTGAAGATCTCTTTTGGCCAAGTGCAGGAGGCCGATCGGACGATAGGGGAAGCCTACTATCATGTTGATGCGCTTGCTATCGTTATTTAAAGATTTCTCAACTTTTAAACCATTTTTAAGTGTGTCTGGCATTTCTACAAATACAAAGCAACGGATCAAATGGAAAAATCATGAATTTCTCCGTCCACACAATTTGGGAAGAGCAACAAAACTTTTCGAGCCTAGCGAAGGTCTCCGTCACTTTATCGTTTCTCTATTACATTCGTACACTATGGATTCAACTATAGCTTATTCTTCTCTTCTTGCCAAATTTAACTTCGCTTCTAACTGCTTGTTCCTCTGGACGCTTTCTCTAGGGATGTACTTCAATCAGGTCACATTTGACACACTATCAGACCGTTTTCATTGGCTCTTTTTTTTTTTGGTAAGGAAATTGAAACCCCATCAATCCAAAGATTCCAGAGGCAATAATCAGCACCAAAATGCAAAAGCCAAGATGGGTCTACTAGTCCTCTACAAGTCCATTGTTACTCTTAAGCTCTTTTCAACTCTTGAAAAATGAGAAAACATCATTAAAATCAAAACAAATTTAGCTACCCATGGGGCCATTACCATAGTCGCTACAAGCCACGAGGATGTATGAATCCCCTTCAGCTAGGAGAATTATTAAAAAAAAAAAAAAAAGTCCTAAACCTATTGCAATTGTATCTATTTAATCCATCCGGTCAATTATAGTCAGCGGGCACTAACATGCATGCTAGCCATTCGGTTAATGCTAATGTGGATAATTTTAATAATATTTTATTTTATTTGAGTTTTTATTAATTTTTTTCTTTTTTCTTTTATTCCTTCTTTGCTTCTTTTCTTCACAGTGGCCGGTAAGCCTCCGGCAAGGGTCACGGCCCTTGCCCGGCCTCATCCAAATTTGGGCAACAAAAATGATTCTAAGCCTCGAGTTCTATGACGCAACAAAGCTCGAGCCTTCTACATTTGGGGACCCAAGCTCTAGGTTCCCTTGCTGAGACCTGCCTCTCCATGCAAGGCCTCACGAAGATCCATGCTTACCAAGCCAATTGTCATTCTTTTTATTTATGTCCATGTCATTCACACATGGCAATTTGTGATTGAATTGTAACAAAACGTGCATGCCGCGTCGGTTCATGACGTGGTACTATGTAACCACCTAGTACTCTCTTTTTATGGACTCAGAATAGGAAGGACCAAGAAATGCCAAGTTGAGAAAAGAGAACTTCTTTTTGCTCATCCCACTTACAATATAGTTAATTTCTTATTTTACATTTACGGAATAGTTTATTAAAAAAAACTCATTAATTCAAATAGTTAGCTCAAAAAAATATTTTTTTACCATATATTTAATTCTTTTTTTATCACTAGATAGTTAATTCAAAACTTGTTTTTACGGCAAATTGAAACGCCGTCAATCCGAAGATTCCAGAGGCAATAATCAGCACCAAAATGCAAAAGCCAAGATGGATCTACTAGTCCTCTACAAGTCGATCATTGCTCTTAGAGATTTGAGACCAGCGTTCTCAGTTGAAGAGCACAATTGTGGAAGAAGATAAATAGTAGAAAAAAAGAAGAAGCAATTTTAAATAAAAACTACAAAACAAAAATCAAGCAAAATGGGGCGTTTCGCTTACGTTGGTGTATTGTCAAATGTTGCTCCATCACGTAGGACGGCTGACCATGATTAGTCTTTCACGTCAAAATTTTCATGTCTAAATTCATCAGAAAGATTATGTCAGAATTTCATCAAAAGATAGAATTCTTCCAAATATCAAGGAAGATGAATGTTGAAAAATTGCATATTTAAACAGATGCCATCGAAAAAATCTTTTGAAGATAGTTACCTACTCAAAACTTAACCAAGAGGAGAGTCTTTCCCGGGCTGATGTGCTCCCTGTGTAAAGCGAGCCTACAAACAGCAGAACACTTGTTCTTTGCTTCAGGACAAACGGAATCTAGTCAGATCAACAACTACGGGTAGAGATACAAAGTACAGTACCAAAAAGCATGGATCGATGGTTTTTAGATTATGAAAGCAACCTCCTTCAAGCCCCCGCGCCCGAAGTAGTGCCGAAGTGCTCTGATTCATCTGGAATGCGAGGATCCATGCTGTATTTCGAGCAAAATCGCCAAATCCGTAGGGAGTTGTAGCCGAAGCGCTTGTGATGCATGAAAACTTTAAATGTCGGAACATATTGTGGAAGCAAGACACCAACATAGATCAAGACTTACCCAACTGTGGACAGCTGCGTTGGATTAGAGTCTCTTATTCATCGCTGGGGTTAAAGGTTTGAAACTCGTAGTTGCTAAAGCATTGTAAGCGAGAGGCCATGGTGTGTGAGGTCATGTGCTAGTCTTCCCTGAGATATAGGAGTCAGGCCCGACGGTGCCACTAGGTGCCGACGGGTCAAGGCGGAGTCATTGGTTATTAAAAAAAAAAAATTGATCAAGACTTACCTTTGAAGTGGAGACTGCCGGATCTGGGTTTTATGAAAATTAATGCTGATGGAGCTTTCAATGTTGGAACAAACAACAAATCTGTTGCTGGAGTACGTAGGGACCCACGTGGATTCAGTCTGTAGACGCTTGAGAGGTCATTTGATATGAATTAAGCCCGAGAAAAGTACAACGGCGAAGGTATGCACAAGATTAATAGGTATAAGATTCAAAAAAATATAGACATCGAAAAAGTGGCATTATTTTATTTCCATCCCACCCATCTTTCCTTCTTTTCGATGCATCCTAGACCTCAACTTTTTTGGAGAATCGTTTTTCCACTACGGACTGCCCAATGTGAACTAGGTACAAATCAGTCTTATTATATGTAACATCCTTTCATTTTCACACTCACCCGTGACAAAATAATATTAGATGAGTGATTTTGTTTAGGTCTAACATAGGGAAAAAAAAAACCTGTATGTATTGTATAATGGCTAATGTAGTCTTAAACTTTTTCATTTGACCAAATTAGCCATAAAATTTTAACAGTTTTCCAATGTAGTCATTTTGATCAATTTTACTCGGAAATCGCCGATGTGAACAATTTTTGTAACTTTTTAAAAACAAATTCTGAATTTTTTTTTTCTTTTCCTTCACTAGTTGCCATACCTTGGTAATGGTTCATGACTTTAGTTGGCCACAAGCTAGGACCACAACGTCCTTGTCTATGGCCAACGACCAGTGGAGGAAGAAAAAATTGGTTGAATGGATTATATTGGTAAATCATAAAAATGTTTAGGATTAAATTGATCGAATTATGATTAAATTGATTGAATTGAAAAGTTTAAAAATGAACCACATTACAAAAAGTTTAGGACTTTTTGAATAATTATTATCTAAAAATAGTATTATTAAGTATAAATTTGGTCTTGTAATGTGTGTTGTGACCTATCCCTCGAGGGGAGGGGGGAACAAGTTTAGGGGTATTGCTTAAAAGACGGGCCTATGGCTTATGATTAGGCATGGGCTCTCCCAAGCCCATATATCACGTAACGTTGTGGTATTTTTAAGAATTTTGCAAAAAGGAGTTGTCACTAGCCTATTAGGGTCAGCTAGAAACTAAGTGAGGTATGGAAGCCTCGCTTCCTATGCAACCAGAGAATTTAGGGTCGGGGACTTGATTACACTAATTAACCAATTAATGCTCTTTCGGTACCTAATCTTGTTTATTTTAAAAGAAATGATTTTTATCAAGCAGATTAGATTAATTTTATACCTATCCACTAACATGTGAAGTGATCTTGCGGGTGCGCAATCATTAAAATAATAATCATAGCTACCAAGATCCTAATTGTAAGAAAATTGAGCAAGTGCAATTAAACATAATTAATTATGAAAATTAAACACGTGATATAATCAATGTGCAAGCAAATAAAGACCTAATTACACTAATAATGCAAGACATAGCAAATCCTAACCAAACCTTACATTTTTTAATTTTTTGAAAATCTTTTTTTACAAAAAAAAATAATAATAATAAATAATAAATAATAATTTATTTTTTATGGAAAATTCTTTTTTTTAGCGAAACGGGTCGGGTCTATCCTGGCCCAACCCAGTTCAGCCTAGTCTACAGAGGTTAGGTCCGGTGTGATCGGACCCAAGTACGGCTCGTCAGGGCGAGTCGAGCCTAGTTGGCTTAGGCCCAACCAGTCCTGATCGGGCCTTCATTAAATTTGGATTGGGCCTGATCCGTGATTTGGCCCAACTTGGCTTGCCCTGTGGTCTGCGACTACTGGTCGCGACCATAGGAGGCCACGGAGACGCGCAGCTCTGGGGAGGGGTGCTTTGGCGATGGCAAGACGGTGGCTCTTTGGCTAGGCTGGCCAAGGGGGAGGGGGGCGAATTGGTACCTCTGAGATCAGGGTTTCGGCGGCGATGGCAAGGGTCACCTCAGGGCGAACTCCGATGAGGACATGTACGTGGGCTGGTTCGGCCTCAATCTCCTTTGACTCCGGCCATGTTGCTCTAGTAACCCGACCTAATCAATGTAGAAGGGAGAGAGCTGCGAAACGGGGAGAGAGAGAGAGACGCGAGTGGACCCTAAACAATGAAAAAACAAGGGCAACTTTCATTGGGGCATTTCACCGAACAGGCAGCATGCGCCGCTGATTCGGAAGCCTTGAGCTCGGCCGAGGCCCACACGTGAGTCTAGGGTCTAAAGAGACAAGCCAGGACAACAGGGAACACAACAGGGGGATGGGTGGTGGCTGGAGCTTGCCTGCATCGGTCGGGAGGAGCTCCGACCGGCTCGAATCAAAATAACGCACATAAGATGCTCGACGAAAATACCTACCTACATTTCGGGAGTGACGGTGGTGGTTGGCATCGGTCCAGCGGCTTGCTAGTAACAATATGGCGTCTCAGTGAGTTTCTTCTCTCTCAACTTCCTCCTTTGGCCGTTTTTCTCTTTCTCCTCCTCTCGTTCTCCCTCTTTCGTTCTCTCCCTTCTCTCTATGCTTGGGTTCTCTCTCTCGAGCTCTCTCTGCTTCAAGCTCTCTCTACTTTACCCCCTTTCTCTCGGTCTTTGCTCTCCTCTTTTTTCTCTTTTCACTCTGCTGCTTGCTTTTTTTTTTCTTTTCTTTCTGCAGGTTCCCACGCCTGCCGCGCTCTTTACTATCTCTCCGCCGGTTCCCCATGCTTGTCCTTCTGCTGCTTTCGCTTTTTGCAGGTTTTGCGTGCCCCGGATGCCTAGGGACGGAGCAAACCGATTTTGTTGGCCGGGCTGAAGGTGGGGGAGAAACTAGGGCTGGGCCTAGGAGAGATAAAGGAAAAGAGGAGGTGCAGGTTGGGCCAAGGCTAGATTCGGCCTGACTCGGCTCTCCGCATCTTTTTTTTTTTTTTGTTTAAAAATAGGTGTCAATAGTTGCCCTTCTTTGAATGTAGCCTCGAAGAGGTTACACTTAAAGACATAAGACACCTAAATTATTTTAGCGGTAGAGAGATCCCAAGTGCATAAACACGCATCAAAGGACTCATAATTATGGAAGCGCGTTGCGTCATAAGTAGAATGAGGATGACTCGGGTTATAGAAGCTCATCGTGTCATAAGAAGGTGGAGGAGGGCTCCGGGCTATAGAAGCTCACCATGTCAAAAGAGGGAGGAGGAGGGCTCCGGGCTATAGAAGCTTGCTATGTCATAAGAGGGATGAGGAGACTTCGGGCTGTAGAAGCTCGTCGTATCATAAGAGGGAGGAGGAGTACTCCAGGCTACAGAAGCTCGCCGTGTCATAAGAAGGAGGAGGAGGAGGAGGAGGAGGAGGACTCTAGGTTACAGAAGCTCGCCGTGTCATAAAAAGAGAGGAAGACTCAGGGCTACATAAGCTCGTCGTGTCATAAGAAGAGATGAAGAGGGACTTCGGGCTACAGAAGCTCGCCATGTCATAAGAAGAATGAGAGGAACTCCAAGCTACAAAAGCTTGCCGTGTCATAAGAACAAAGAGAGGGACTTCGGGCTACAAAAGCTCACCGTATCATAAGAAGAGAGGAAGACTCTGGGCTACAAAAGCTCATCGTGTCATAAGAAGAGAGGAAGAGGGACTCCTAGCTACAGAAGCTCGCCATGTCATAAGAAGAGGGAGAGAGACTCCAAGTTACAAAAGCTCGCCGTGTCATAAGAGGGAGGAGGAGGACTCCGAGCTACAAAACCTTGCCGTGTCATAAAAAGAAGGAGAGGGACTCAAAGCTCGCCGTGTCATAAGAAGAATGAGAGAGACTCCGGGCTACAAAAGCTTGCCGTATTATAAGAAGAAAGTGTCATAAGAAGAATAAGAAGAAAGAAGACCCCGGTCTACAAAAGCTCACCGTGTTATAAGAAGAAAGATAGGGACTGTGTCATAAGAAGAGAGGAAGATGGCCCACCTATAGAAACTCGCCATGTCATAAGAAGAAAGAGAGGGACTCCGGGCTACAGAAACTCACCATGTCATAAGAAAAAATGAAGACCCTAAACTACAAAAGCTCACCGTGTCATAAGAAGAGAAGAAGACTCCGGGCTACAAAAGCTCACTGTGTCATAAGAAGAGAGGAAGATGGACTCTGGGCTATAGAAACTCGCCATGTCATAAGAAGAAAGAGAGGGACTCCGGGCTACAGAAACTCACCATGTCATAAGAAAAAATGAAGACCCTAAACTACAAAAGCTCACCGTGTCATAAGAAGAGAGGAAGACCGAACTATAAAAGCTCACCGTGTCATAAGAAAAGGGAGGGGGACTCTAGGCTACAGAAGCTCGTCATGTCATAAGAAAAAAGAGAGAAATGAGGTCTCATAGTGTAACAACGAGTTTCAACCAGATTGAAAATGCATGATTTAAGGAAAACCAATGAATCTTTGTAGATGACATGATTTAAGATTGACCATCAACCTTTGTAGATGATATAGTTTGAGAATGACCATGAACCTTTATATATGATATGGTTTAAGGTTGATCATAAACCTATGGAGACAGCATGATTTAAGCCTAACCATGAACCTTTGGAGATGACATGGTTTAAGACTGACCATAAACCTTTGGTTTTTAGGGAAGTACCTGCTAACCTCTTGAAAACTGCATGGTTTCACTAAGAAATCCTGTCAAACTCAACTTGAGCAAATGCAATTAGGGACATCATCAAGAGATGTATTGGCAATATTGCATCATCAATTGAATAAGCTAATCAAGCTAAGTTTGACTGTTTTTTTTTTTCATTAAAAACATTCGATGTCAATTGGTATCATATGGCGCCAAATTGTCATCTTGCTCAGGGATATATCATTAATCATCAAATTCTCTAGGAGTCAAGTTCTTATCAAAACAGCTACGACTCATGAAAAGGGCTCATTAAGCATGCCAAACTAGAGATTTTTAGTCAAAAAGGGATTTTCATATACTCTCGATAAAATGGCTACTTGATCACATCTATTCACGTGGGAAATAATTGATTGCTGAGGGTATCTCACATAACCCATGTCAAAGGCTTTCAAAAACATTCGCGATGAGCACAATCTAATTAATCAAACAGGTCTTTTGAAAGATGTGACATCCTGAAATTCGACCATGTTTTCGATAAAGTGAAATGGGCATTTCGTCGACGTGCTTATGGTCCTTTTTCTCTAAGCTAATCACTCACGAGTTAACTAACCTATTGGGTGAAGTCATTAAGGGATATATTTGCAGTAAAATCCCTAAAAACTACTCAATTGGTTGGATTGGACTAAAATCACGTTTGATTGATTCTAACCATGAAATTTAATTTGGTTTCGGGAATCGAATATTTGAGCGTGTCACAATTCATTTTTAAGATCCTGTCTCATCGTCCGTCAAATTATTGATGAGTCCGAAATTTCAATAAAGAAATTATCGTGGGAATAATTGAAGACCAAAAGAAAATGAAAAGGGAAAGAGAAAAGAAAATAAGAATAATAGTATTATTTTTATTTTATTTTTCTCTCTCTCCCTCTCTCTTTTTTTTTCTTTCTTTTCTCTCTCTTTTCTCTCTCCTCTCCCCCCTTTGTGCGGACAGCCCCCACCGCCTGCCCTCTCCCTCTCTCTTTTTCTTTTGACCAGTCAAACTCTTATCTTCTCTCTCTCTCTCTCTCTCTCTCTCTCTCTCTTCTTCTTCTTCTTCCTCCCGGTGCGTCGAATGAACCGAACCAGAAGCGGAATCAGCAGCTCGCCGAGATAGCAGCTAGCCACCTCGTTCGCCGCCGCACCAGAGCCGAACCGCCCGCGCGCTCGCGCTCGCCACTGTCCCGCCATCCGCGCTCCACCCCGCGTTGGTCGCTCGCTGGTGCCCCTCCCCGGTGCGACTTTGCCCCTGTCCAGCTCGATTTGGTGCCTCCAGCCGACGCTCGCCACCATCTCAACCTCCTTGGCATCCCCTTCACCCTTCGTCGGCCTCCCCTCGCCGTCCTAATCGCCAGACCAGCTCCAGCTAGCTAAGGGCAGCAACCCATGAAGTGGGTTTCCAGCCCCCTTCGGGCCCGTTTTGGGCCGAATCTGGGCCCCAAACTCGAGTCGTGCTTTAGAAAGAATCGTTCCTCGTATCATCTTCGTCGGATTGATACGTTTTGTGCGCGATTCCGGTGAGTAATCTCACTAATCCCTGATTAGTTGTCTAATTATGCTTAAGGGTGGTTTATTTTTAATTAATTAAGTTTAGATGGTTAGATTAGTATGGATTAGTGTTTATTAGTCAATTGTGATGAGAATTAGACAAATTGATTGTGCAATTAGCAAGTAGACGTGGTATACTATTTATTGAGGGTAGCCTGGGATTTTTCCCGACCTTAATCGGGCTTCAATTAGGCTTTTTGGGCCTAAGTGGAATTTTTGGTATTTAAATATTAATATTCGAAATTAAATTAAGTAATTATTTATTTTTCGAAAATTCAACTGGGATGGCCCAAGACTGGAATTTTATGCTGGTGATCGTGGTGAAGTCTGTTTATTTAATCGGGCCTTATTTTGAGCCAAATTGAATTTTTAATATTTATTAATTAATTTTCAAAATTAATTAATTATTTATTTATTTTTCAGAAATTAAGATTGAGATGGCCGACGACCGAAATCTCATGCTAATCGTCGTGGCGCAGTCCGTTTATTTAATTGAGATGCAATTTGTACGGAATTGATTTATTTATGAATTTTTAGGAATTATTCATATTGAGTTGATTGTTAATTATTTGATTGAGAAATCGTTGGGTATTGGTTATCACTAGAAAGAAAACACGTGGGCTCGGTGAATTGGAATATCACCTGGAGAATGCACGTGAATTCAGTGGTTGAATATGTTATCTTGGCGAAGAGGTCGCTTGAGAGAATGCACGTGGCTCGGAGACTTGGTATGTCCTCCTAGAGAATGCATGTTGCTCGGTGACAAAGTTTGGCATCTAAAAGGGCACGTGACTCGGTGAATTGATGCATCACTTTGGTGAGATAGCACCTAAGAGAAGGCAGGTGGGCCCGGGCATCGTAAAAAAAGACACGTGGCTCGGTGATCTAATGCGTCACTTTGGTAAGCGAGTACCTTAGAGAATGCACGTGGGTCTAGTGTTTGAGAACGGCATCTAAAAGGACACGTGGCTCAGTGATCTGATGCGTCACTTTGGTGAACTAGTGCCTTAGAGAATGTACGTGGGTCCAGTTTTCAAGAATAGCATCTAAAAGGGCACGTGGCTCGGTGACTTGATGTACCACCTTGGCGAAGAGGTCGCCTTAGAGAATACACGTGGGCCCAAGGTTTGAGGCACGTGGCTCAAAGACTTGGAATGTCGTCCTAGAGAATGCACGTGGCCTAGCTTTTAGATACTTCCTCCGTGGAGAATGATTTGTGTGACATGTAATCGATTGGTTCGATTTGTTTGGAGTAAATGGGTGCCTATTATAAATTGTACTGACTAGCAGGTGAGATCTGAGACTAAGGTAAGTCCTCTGACTTATGCGTGTTTAGGTAGTCTATAGTATAATGGTTTACTAATCGGGCATTAGTGGGGTAGAACTCGCTGAGATGTAGTCTCATCCCGATTTGGGGAAATCATTTTAAGACCCCGCTGAAGAGTTGAGGAGGAGGAGTCTGAGAAGGATTTTTGGAAGAAGAATATAATTCCGAGAGGGGCCTTAAGTACGACCCAGATGGACTGAGATTCTATCTTCTTTTGAGATCCCATTTTGATGTGAATAGAGTTTAGAGGAAAAAGTTGTGAAGTGCTCTGATTTGTGTTTTGTATAAAAGTTTGGTTATAAGTTTCAATATGAAAAATATGGCTCTACTTTTCTGTCCCATCGATTTATTGTTTGGGGATTTATAACTGCTTCCGCATGTGCTTAATAAATGAAAAGGTCGGCGATATATAATCCTAGGATATCGCATATTAAAAATGACCAAGAGAAGGATGTGTGCGTGCCTGAGGATCGGGACGTGACAAAAGAATTGCAATATAGATTTGGTCATGGGCTTACACAAATGGATTATTGCTTTGAGGCCAATAGAGGAACATTTGTTGCTATCTTCGTCGGGTTTACAAGTCAAGAACTTGGGAGATAAGACAGGATATAATTACTTCTACTCCTTCAAGCAATAGCTTCTTCGTGGCATTCTCATTTTCACTCAAACCATCCCGATCAAAAGAGACGTCGGAAGAGTGTTGTAATGTTGGTTCGGGGGAGGCTCGAAAGGCTTAAAATTTTCAAGAGGGTATTTAAGAGTTGGTAATCATCATGGCATCGTGACCAGGTTACCCAACCTTTCAAAATCATTTGGCTTTTGAAACACGGTACATCTCAAAAGTCCCTTGATTAATCATTTCTGCATGGGAGCTTTGCTCATTTCTCTAATTTCCTTTGTTGTTGTGATGATAATTTTTTATGCAAGCACTTGGACTTTGATAATTTTTATTTTTTTCACATAAGATGCAGCCTTTTAGTTCTTTTTCTTGATGGGCATCGGTCTTACTTTTACCAGGCACAATGCTTTTTCATGCCCCCTAGTTTGTCAAACTTTTTGCTCTTTGAACTTTTGTAGCTCTTATGACTTTTAAGATACTTTTCATATTTTTTCGTAATTGTCAATTGCATTTGGTCAAATCTTATGCCTTGCCCCAATGAAGGGAGATGATCACCGCTCGGGGTTTAGAAATGAATAATCAAGCCCAAATTGATTAAAGCAATGGGTATCAATGTTTGGGTAGAGAAGGAAATGCTCTTCTTTACCTTGGGATGAGTGAAGCTCTGATGAGAATTCCTCTGAAGCTACCATTAGAAGATTGATGCAAGTAAAAGTAATAGAATATTTCTCAATCTTTCGCTCTACAACACAATCATAACTTACTATGGTGCCCCAATGTAGGGTCATTCTTGATAGGGGTACTTTGAAGGATCATCTTTATTTGGTCCAAAGGGGTAGCAAGAGATTAGTGCATTGCTTGAGATTGATGAAGGAAACGCCTTTATCATTTCGATATGTGCACTCAATGCGAATGAATCTTTCGTTCTAAGAGAATGTCGCTTTTCACTCAACTCTCAAAAGTGTTTGAATAATGTGTTTGGAAATGGCTTGCCTTTCTTCATCCTAATCACTTTTGTTTGGCATGGTTAATGTCTCCATTTCACTCTACCGAAATCATCTGAGTAAATCAATTTTTATAGGGAAATTTGATTCAAAATGAATAATCCACAAAATGAAAAAATAATTTTAAGATAAAAAGAATGCTAAAAAAGTTTGTAGAAATTTTTTTCTTTTCTCAATTATTCATTTTTTGCTTATCTCTAGGAAAGTGCCAAAGGTTCTCTTTTGTAATGGAAACTCTCTCTCTCTCTCTCTCTCTCTCTCTCTCTCTCTCTCTCTCTCTTTCTCTCTCTCTTGATTTTGAGAAGAAGGGTACTTACCTGCGGCGTGGCAACTCGGTAACTCTATAGAGAATGTGAAAAAATATGTTAGTGTAAAAATCTTTAGGGATTAAAATGTTGGAAACGATACATTATTACCCTTCACTCGCTTTTATCCTTTGGGTGCTAACATTTCTTGGATTCACCCTTGTGGATATTTGGTAACTTGACATCACCCTTCACTTGCATTCGCCTTTGAGTGTTTGATGGCTTCTTGTAAAAGGAAAAAAATAAAAAGAATTATGCTAGATATGCTATCAAAATGAGCAATTGGAATCGACACAATTTACCCTTCACTTGTTTTCGAATTCTCCTTTTTGGATACTTGGCAACTCCCTTCTTTTGTCTCATCATGTAAAGTGAACAAGATCGATCGGCTATTTTGGCACCTAAGGCATTTGCTTCATTTCCTTGTGATAAAGCATAAAACAAAGTAGCATTTTGCTACACAAATCTCTAATGTTGATTGTAGAAATCTCTTGCAGCTAAATGTTCAAATGCTTTAATTGCCAAAATTCGCAAGAGCCCTAATGCTAGCCTTTTAGTAAAATATGATGCGGTTCTTGATAAAACTCATAAAAAATAATCTGGTGATGGCAATGCCCAATCTCCAAATAAAGAAACTTCCTAGAACGGAATTTAGCTTCATTTCACCTCTATTGGAAGATTGGCGCCGATGATGCCTCGATGCATGCTTACTTCTCAAGTTCCACGAGCCTACACTTTTATCTTTTAGAAAGGGCAGATGCTGGTCTCAAATAAACTCTTCATTCTACCCGAGAAAGCGACCATGTGAAGAGAGGGCCTTAAGCAAAGCTTTCTTAAAATTCATTTTCAAAACATTTTGAAGGTAGACGTAAAGGTTCGTTTAAAACACTTCTAATTTTCTTTTTTTTTTAGGATGACTTTCACGAAATTGAATTCCATCATTAAAAAAAATGTGAATCGCATGATTTACAAAAGCATCAATTGGATTTATTATCAAAACCCAAAACGGAAAACATGGTTCTTAATAATAATAAAGACAGTGATAAAAAACAAGAAACTCTTGCATAGATGAAAGTAAAAATCAACTCTTATCCTAGCTCTAGAATTCACTTCTTTATGTGGTCATCACAAGAATGTCAAGGAGCATCGCGCATAAGCTGCAAAAAGACGACAATGACAATACGTGAATGAGAGAAAATGATATCTAAATGAGGTCACTTCTTACAATAAAATCGAGGCGATGGTACATGCCCCACAGTCCTTATCATGGGATTTTAATATTTTGCCAAGATTTTATCATAAAAGAAGACATCATTAAAATAATCAATCAATGGCCATCAATTGAATGTCCACTTTTATTCCAAAAGTTTCGTATGCAAAAGTGCCATTGATTTTTGAAAGATTGATTTGTGATTTTACTCCTAGAAAAATGAAGTGACTTCTATTTGAAGAAATTTGTACACAAAATGATTTGCATTTTAGTCCCAAAAATGTGAGAATGAGAGAATTTGATAAAAAAATGCAATTTAAATTTTTGTGCCCTAATATAAAATCACAAGTTGAAAGTTTTTTTTTTTTTTTTTTTCAAAATGATTTCGAGCCCATAACTAGAAATTTAAACAAAACCATGTGTTCAACAAAGCCAAATCAAAGTGTTTAGAACTTGCATTCAATATTCACTTGTCAAGAGTGATTGCTAATTTTTTTTTTTAATTATAGCCTACGGAGGACATTCGATTGGTCCCCATGAACTTTTAAATGAAATTCAACTGAAGAGAGAAAAATGAATAGAAAGAAGAATGATACTTACAGTGGGGGACAACTTTCCTCTCTCTCTCTCTCTCTCTCTCTCTCTCTCTCTCTCTTTTAATTGCATAGACATGCACATGGGATGTGGTTTGATTTCTAATCTATATGGCTCAAAATGGAGCCATAGGATCACTCGACCGAACTAACAAGATCGCGGCTAGGTCATGTTACCCATGACTCCGGCTTTGTCAAAGAACCGACCCGTGTCGCATGGTTGCAGATCGGGGTGGGGATCTTTGACATCAAAAAAGAAATTTCGGGGTCGAGATGGGTGACTCGTACAACATGATCGTAGTCGGAGTGGTATCCATCAAGACTCCATCCTAAGAAATCCTATACGGCCTAGGTCTGGCGGCAGGTTGTGTGTGCTAGGGTGTAGTACAATGCTAAGGATACATGCGCAACAATTTATAGGCAAACAACACTCCATATATAAAAAAATAAACCATACATTCCTATACCTCCCTGCAAAACAAAGATGAGTAAACACTTCCCCTTACACTAATCAATGTGCAAGCAAATAAAAGCCTAATTACACTAATAATGCAAGACATAGCAAATCCTAACCAAACCTTAAAATTTTTAATTTTTCAAATTTTTTTAATAAAATAAAATAAAGTATAAAAATAATATTTTTTAATTTTTTTGAAAAATTCTTTTTTTTTTTGGGCGAAATAGGTCGGGTCTAGCCAAGCTGACCTGGTTCGACCCGGTCTGCTAAGGTCGGGTTTGGTCAGACCGGACCCGAGTTTGGCCCGGGTCGGGCCCAGTTGGCTTAAGCCTGACCAACCCTAATTGGGCATTCACTAAATTCGGAGATCGAGGTTTCGGCGGTGATAGCAAGGGTCGCCTTGGGGCGAACTCTGGTGAGGACGTGTACACAGGCTAGTTTAGCCTTGATCTCCCTCGACTCTGGTGATGTTGCTTCCAGTAACTCGACCTAATTAATGTAGAAGGGAGAGGGGTGCGAGACGGGAGAGAGAGAGAGAGAGAGAGAGAGAGAGAGAGAGAGAGAGAGAGAGAGAAACGTGAGAGGGCCCTAAAAAATGAAAAGACAGTGGCGTCTTTCATTGGGGCATTTCATCGAATAGGCGGTGTGTGCCACGGATCCAGAAGCCTCGAGCTCGGCCGAGGCCCACACGCAAGTCTAGGGTCTAAAGAAACAAGCCAGGACAACGGGGAACACAGTAGGGGGATGGGTGGTGGCCGGAGCTCACCCGCCGGAGCTCACCCGCACCGATCGGGAGGAGCTCCGGTTGGCTTGAATCAAAATAACACACACAAGATGCTCGATGAAATGCCTACCTACGTTTTGGGAGCAACAACGGCGGTGGTCGTCGGTCAGGCAGCTCACTGGTGACGGTAGGGTGTCTCAGTGAGTTTCTTCTCTCTCAGCTTCCTCCCTCAACCGCTTTTCTCTTTCTCCTCCTCTCGTTCTCCCTCTTTCGTTCTCTTCCTTCTCTCTGCGTTTGGGTTCTCTCTCTGAGCTCTCTCTACTTTCCCCCTTTTCTCCCGGTCTCTGCTCTCCCTCTTTTTCTCTTTTCCCTCTATTGCTTGCTTTTTTTCTTTTTCTTTCTGCAGGTTCCCACGCTTGCCCTGCTCTCTGCTATCTCTCCGCCAATTCCCCACGCCTGCCTTGCTGTTGCTTTTGCTTTTTGCAGGTTTCGCATGCCTCGTACGCCTAGGGACGGAGCAGACCGATTTTGTTGGCTGGGCTAAAGGTGGAGAGAAACTGGGGCCGAGCATAGGAGAGAAAGAGGAAAAGAGGAGGCAAGGGTTGGGCCAAGGCCAGATTCGGCCCAACCTGGCCCCTCTCATGTCTTTTCTTTTGTTTTTGTTTTTTTTGTTTTTGTTTTTTTTTTTTTTTTTTTTTAAGAAATATGTGTCAACAATGTGCAACATCCGTTTGTCTTCACATTGACATGTGACAAAATAATATTAGTTGAATGAATCTTAGGTCTAAAGATAGAAAAAAAAAAAAAAAAACTAACCTGAAAATCATAAACTTGCTATAAAAAATTGCCCCAAAATCATATACTTACTCTATGACAGCCATTTCAATCCTAAATTTTTTTTATTTGGCCTTTCTCGTAAATTTTTTACAAATTTTCAATTTAGTATTTTCAGCCAATTTAAACATAATATTGCCGACGTGGTAGTCCAGCTAACACCTACCATCCTACAAGGCACGGCCGACACTAATATGGACAATTTTTGCAACTTTTTAAAAATGTTTTGAATTTTTTTCCTTTTCTTTTGTCTGTTTTTTCTGTCTTCCTTAACTAATTGCCGAACCTTGATGATGGCCATCGATCTTCACCTACCACAAGTGAGGGTGGCCATTGCCAGAGGCCGGCAAGGGCATTGCGGCTCTCACTTGTACCCAGTGATCAACCAAGGAAGAAGAAAAGCAAAGGAAAAATAGAAGAAAAATTGGAAAAATTAAAAAAAAATTGTAAAAATTGTCCAAATTAGTGGCCGTCATACCACTTAAAACAATTGGTGCTCATTAGCGATTTTATGTCAAAATTGGCCAGATGAACTACAGTGAAAAATTGTCAAAAAGTTTACAATTAAATTAACCAAATTAGAAATTTGGAAATGAATTGACCGACATATAATGTGTTTAGACTTTTTGGACAATTATCTCCTAAAAGTGGTATTAGTTGGGTATAAACTGGTCTTATAATATGCAATGTCCGTTTGTTTCCACATTCCCATGTGAAAAAACAATATTAGTTGAGCGATTTCTTAGGTCTAAAAGTAGTATTAGTTAGGTACATACCGTTCTTATAATATGCAACATCGTCTTCTTTTCACATTCACATTTGACAAAAGAATATTGGTTGAGTGATTTCTTAAGTCTAAAAATAGAAGCTGCAAGGGATTTTCATGCGCATATGAGATCAACATCATAACTCCATTAGTCATGAGTAAGCCCATCATCTCACGGATATTTGCTAGATTGTAACGTCAATTAATTGCGTCTTATTGCAATTATTTACTAGGATTTCTTCCTGCACAAAGTTTCGTGAATTTACAAGTTAAATTGTCAAAATGTTGAAAGATTTCATTTGATTTATAAATTTTCTCAGATCATGTCAATTTTAAATATATTGAGTGGAGAAGAAACGAGGATAGGAAGATGAAAAGAGATTGAGAGGAGGAAATTAATAGAATAGGTGGCAACTGTGTGGAGTCTTTAGAATCTTTTACTTGCAATTCTGTCAACGGTTAATATATGCCTATCTAAAAGTAAGATTGGGGTATTTAAGAAAAACCGAGGGAAGGGAAGCAGTTATCCGAGAAGCAGGAACCTCTCTACCCTTTTTACAAAAGCATAGATTTAAAAAGAAGCTTAATTTAGATAGACAAAACCGAGTCCATGGAATATAATAATCAATTATTTTCTCGGGAAAAATAAAATCTCTTGTCTTAATTATCAATTATTTTCTTGGGAAAAATAAAATCTCTTATCTTAATTATCAATTATTTCTAACGTAATCAGTATGCAATAAAAACTCTTAGATAAGTATGGTACCAAAAAAACCATTTGCACAATATATTCAACTAAAATGATATTTATTTTTCTTAAACGATGACTTTAATCTTAAAATTATTTTATTTGGGTAATTCATTAGTCATTAATTACTAGCGGTTTGTTAATTCAGGGGAGTTAGCATTGCACTGTGTTCGTGTTTATCACATGCCGACCTTTTTTCCCTTTCCAAAACAAAGACAGAAGGAGGAGAACCTTGAAGGGGTTTCGACTTTCGTTTAATAAAAATGTTTAATTCCTTAAAAAAGCACAAACTCACACACACACAATTTGTGTGTTTTTCCCAAAATGATTTCACTTCGCAGTATGAAAATCTTAGCATTTTTCCTCTGAATTTCATGCCTAAAGGTCAGAGGAGGTTCTCAAGCATAAATTGGATTAGTTATTAGAAAAACCGCTCCTATTCGAGCTAGATGGAACAACAAGAAGTTGATATATAAATAAGCAATTGGTGTACTGGAAATCTTAAAACTTGTCACGAAAAAACAATTGAGTTCTAAAACTCACAAAAAGTATAATTAAGTTATTGAAACTTATCAAATTGATGCAATCAATCATTCTGTAACTACATCCAATTTGACTAATGGAAAATGCTGACGTGACTATTTTAAAATATTTTTTCTCTTATTTGGCAATTAACAAGTCCTATTTGAGCTCTCGACCTTATTGACCACCACCCTCGATAGAAATTCCAGCATCTTCGTCATCAAACAAAGGTCGATTCAAGCCTTAAATTGAGCACAAGTGATCCAAGATTTGATGGGTCTCGAGGAACTGGGGATTTCATCATCTGAGAAGGTGGCTATCAGCAATAACCCCAATTTGACTGCTCATGACCAAGACTAATGAAAGTCTACGTGACAACGCACATGAAGCTCACGAAGTCATTGCTTGGTGTTGTGACCTACCCCTTGAGGAAGGGAATAAGTTTAGAGGCATTGCCTAAAAGACGGGCTCATAGGCCATGATTAGGTACGGGCTCTCTCAAGCCTATACCTCATGTGACATTAGAAGATTCATAGGAATTTTGTAACAAAGAGTCGCCACTAGCTTATTGGGGTTAGCTAAAAATCAAGTGAGGCATGAGAATATACCTCACTTTCTACACAACCAGAGAATCTAGGTTCAAGAACTTAATTACACTAATTAACCAATTAGTGTCCTTTTAGATCTAATCTTGCTCATTTAAAAAAATATATGTTTTTGTCAGGCAATCTAGATTGATTTTATACTATCAACTAACATGTGAGGTGATCATACGGGTGTACAATCATTAAAATAACAATTAGCAGCCAAGGAAAGTGATTAAATAAGTTGCATGGGAGAGCAAAAATTTAACACCAAAGAAAAGATAAATATTAACCCTAACTAAACTAAAGGGAAGCCAAGATCAACATACCAGAATTGTACAATCAAGGGTATTCATCTTTAAGGACAACTAAAACCTCTTGAGCAGAATTCTAAATTGAAAGGTTTCCATTTTTTTTAAGGATAAAATAAACTAAGAGATTAATTTTAAACCTTTTTGAAGATTTTTTAATTAATTTTTTTAGATTTTTTTAAATTTTTTTGGAAAAATTGAATTTGAATTTTCCAAAAGATTTTGATTTTTTTTGGTGTTTTTCTAATTACTACTGAAATTTTTAGAATTTTCTGATTTTGGAATTTCTGAGAATTTGTGAATTTTCCTTAATTTTCTAATTTTCCTTTTTTTTTAATTAATTAAAAAAACTCGAATTTTCAATATTTTATGAAATTTTTTGAATTTTTTTAATGTTCTTTGAAAGTTGTTGAATTTTCCAAATTTTATGATTTTTTTGAAAATTTTTGATCTTTTTGAAATATTTAATTTTTTTTAAAATTTAATATTATTTTATTCGACCGGGTAGGACCGATCCCACCCGCTGATCCGATCCGAGCCTAGGTTTGACCCAGTTGGTTTTAGGAAAGAAAGAAATTTTTGAAATGTTTTGTTCTTTAATAATTTTTCCGTTTTTCTTTCCTTTTCTCCTTTGTCTTTTCCTCTCTTTGTCCTTTTCCCCTGCACTCCTCCTTCTCCGGGCATTCTTCACCGAACATCCCCATCTACTATCCTTTCTTCCTTTTTTTTGGGTTTTCCTATTACTATTATCTTTTTTTTTTGGTTTTTCTTTTTCCTTGTTTTTTCTATTCTTTCCCTTTTGCAAGTCGTCTCCTTCCTTGGGGGATCTTCCTCAACAAGCTCCTGCCCTCGCTGAAGCTCATACGTTTATGGAGAAACGTCGTCCAAATCTCAAGCCATCGCCAAGCCTCTACCCTTCGCCGGTCGTACACCCCGACCACCACTCGTCGGCCAACCTCCCCGTCAATTTCGTCTTGTCATCGGATGGCCATTGTTGGCCACAAAGCATGAAACACAAACAAGGGCGGTGGCAGCGAAACGACCGAATGACCAACGCCTGGGGAATGCTAATCACAAAAACATCTCAACACAACAAATCAACCCGTGGACATTTGGTTTTGGCCAAAAAGGGCAAAAGCAAAACTAGATGTCTGTGAAGCATTTCATCAAGCAGGCGGTGTGCAACATCAAGCGAAGGGTTTCCAACTTGACCGGCACTCGAAACAGAGCCGGGATTCTCAGCAAACATCCAACAACGGCCAGCGATTTAGGGCGCGCATGACAAAATTTCTGTTCCAGAAATTGATTTATCATTTTCTATTCCCCGGACAAGTTTCTGAGTATAGAAACCCGTTTGATAACGACTCAAAATTTCTATTTCTAAAATAGAAATTTGTTTGATAACAGAATAAAATTTCTATTTCTAGGAATAGAAATTGATTAGATAATAACATAAGAAATCCTCCAATACAAAATACTAGTCGAAATAATACTAATACATTACAAAAGGTAAAAATACAATTTCATGAAATTTCCGGCATATTATTATCCCTTGCCATTTCATGGTACTTTGCTCCTGTAGCTATGTATCATGAATGTAATTACACTATTCTTTTAGTCTAATTCTTGGTCTGTGGGTTTGAGGTGTTTTACACTCACCCGCCAGTGTTATTCTCTTAGGCTTCTTGAGAGGAATGGTGGGCATGTTTTATTCTTGATTGCAGCTTTAAGTTTCAGGTAGATGTAGCTATCATGGCCTATGTTCCTCGGCATAGGCAGCATTGGAAGGAGAGCGATGGCTCGTCTTGTGCTCTAGCATAAGTTGCGTGGAGATCGCCGGAAACTATTGCTCATCAGAATGGGCAGAATCATTGGCATTGGACAGAGAGGGACGGCCCGTCCTGTGTTCCACCATCGGTTGCGTGGAGGTCACTTGAAACTATTGCTCATTAGATTGGGAGGAGTCAACAATGGAAGGAGAGCGATGGCCTATCCTGTGTTCCACCATTGGTTGCGAGGAGGTCGCCTGAAAGTACTGCTCATCAGATTGGGAGGAGTCAACATTGTAAGGAGAGGGATGGCCCATCCAGTGTTCCACCATCGGTTTTGTGGCAAGTCAAGGAAGGTCCGAACTCAAGGTCGCCTGAAATTATTGCTCAACAAAATCAGATAGGGAGGAATCAACATTGGCAAGATCTTAACGCGAGGTCACCCAAAACAATTGCATTCGGAGTCGACGGCGACAATGGATAGGTTGTTCGCAGTCCGCGACACTAGGGTTTGGTTGAAGCGTTGAGAGGAGAAGGAGAAGCAACGCCCAAATAGAAAAGCCCTGAATGAAGAAGGATGCCCAAATGGAGAAAAAAAAAGTTATATTTTTACCTTACCAAAAACAAAAAATTATATTTCTATTTTAGAAATTGAGAAGTTATAAGTGTCAGCTTTTGATTTCTCTGATTTCTTTATTTCTATAATAGAAATTTGTTTCAGAAATAGAGAAATCAAATTGTGTTACCAAACTAATTTCTATTCCAAACCTGTTTCGGAGAACAGAGAAATAGAGAAATCGAGAAACATAAATTTTATCATGCGCGCCCTTAGCTAAAGACCTACAGGGGCCGGGGTTCGTGGCCATTGGAGTTCGTGTGAGCCGAATGGGCATGAACCCAGCCCGGCGTACCCAAGAGGGGCAGCAAACAAAGGGAAAAATGGAAGCTTACTAGTTCGGGCTTGAGGACTTCTACCAAGAGGGGTTGTTGGACAAAGCTCACGTGTGGCCAAGTGGTCAACCGAGGCTCCCTCTTGCTCTTCGTCTAGTCTCAGCTTTCACTATCTCGGCTCCTCTCCTCTCTCATGGCTCCCTCTCTCTCCCCGAATGAACCCCCTCTTGCCTTTAAGCTCGGCCAGCAAGCATGCATGGCTCCTGCCACTGCCAGTTGTCTTGCCAGCCTGACTCGACCCTAGGATCATGCTGTGTGATCTGCTACCTCCTCTTCTCCCTCACCATCCCCGTCTCCTTTGGCTCATACTTTGCTTTTCCTTCTTTCTACACACACAGAGAGAGAGAGAGAGAGAGAGAGAGAGAGAGAGAGAGAGAGAGAGAGAGAGAGAGAGACGAAGAAGAGAAGAAGATTGGGTCGATGAAGGAAATGAAAAATGAAGGAGGTTGGGCGAGGCCTAAGTTAATGGAAATGGATAAAGAGAAAAAAAGAAGAAGGGCAAGCCGACCTGGCCTCAGCTCGGCCTCGCTTGTTTTTTTGTCTTCTTTTCTTTGACTTCTTCTTCTTATTCTTCTTCTTCTTCTTCTTTTGCAACTAATTTCTAATTTTGTATGCGATTGAATCATAAATAAAATGGTTAAATTCAGGTGTCAACACTTGGGAGCATCATGATGGTGTTGAAGATGGGGGTGATGTAGAGCAAAGGAGGAGTTGTGAGGAAGATGAGAAAGAGATAAAGAATAAAATGAAAAAATATAAAGAAAAAATATTCTTGGACAAAAATGCCCCCACTTGAAATAAGATTGGAAGTTTGGATCCTTATTTGAAATTAGCCACTTCAGATCCTTATTTGAAATAATATCCACTTTGATTCTTTTTTCTTTTTCTTTTTTGTTTTTTAAAAGTGTTTTACTTTGGGCTCTTATTTGAAATTTTCCCTATTCTTTTAAGCATTCTTATGTGTCAAAAGGAAATTAATAGCTATTCTCAAGGCCTAAAATTGTGAAAAGAAAATTGGAGATAAATTAATTGGTTTATCACCAAATTCGGAGGAATGGATTATTACCAAGTCTAACAAACTTTATTTAGGGAAAGTTCACAATTACCAAAAGATTTGATTGTATGAGTAATAGAACTCCGGTGATGATGTCCATTAATTCCAACAGTTATTTGATCCTCTTTAATATCCTCCAAGGCTAATTTGAAGATAGAATTCTATATGAGAGAATCAATATGAAGGGAATGAATGATATAGTTATGTCGCGACCAATTTTTCGAGTGTGAACCACCTAAGCTTTGGCTAATGGATTGTTAAGCCTAGACTTAACTCGGGCTCTCCCAAGCCCATACCAATTCATGACTTAGATTCAAATTCTTAACATGCAATTGATTTTCTATTAGGAGTCGCCACTAATCTATTTTTGGTGGGTCGATTAGAAACCCAAGTAAAGTAATGAGAGATTTACTTTACTCCTATGAACTAGAGATTTGGATACGGGGACTTTGTTACGCTAGATTTCTCTAACGCCCTTTCAATACAATTTCTTTTATTTTGAAAAATGTTTGGCAAGCAGTTTGAATTAATTTTAAGCTATTTCCCTAACATGTGAGGTGATCATGCGGGTGCACAATCCACCAATTTAACACCTAGATAAACAATAAATAAATTGCAAAAACTTATCTCAAAGCAACGAAAGCATTTGTAATGTTAAATTAAAATCCACATCAATAACCCTAGATATGGTTTCTAATTAACACGCAATTTCCCAATTTTTGTTTTCACTTTTTTTTAATGAGAATCTAATCTACATGCAATGCAATGTTACTAATCTAACATGTAGTGATATGGCATGGCAATATCACTTAAACTATATGACATAAATAAAATGCAGTCTATCCTAAAGAATGAAATTGATTAATTCTAAGGCAATTTTTGGTATTTTCCATGAAATTTCGAAATTAGAAAAATGCCAAAATTACCTAGCTAGATTAAGATTCTATCCACCTTATATTAAGGATTAGGCCAGGCTAAACCCTAATTTAAACTAAGATATTATCTTAACTTAGCAATCTCAAACCTAGGATGCAATCTATCTAAAAATCAAAATGAAACATGCAATTTTACCATAATATGCAATGACGTACAAAATATGCCATAATTCTACATGACATATGCATGATGATTTTTTTTTTTTTTATTAATTTCGAAATTAAAAATTGTCCAATAATTAAACGTGCAAAAAAAAAAACTAACATCTTAAATGAATGCATCTTTTTTGGATTTTTATTTAAGGAATTCGAAATAAATAAATTTCCTATTCTAAACATGCAAAATAACCCTAAAACAAGTAATATTCTAACCTTTTTTTTTTTCCTTTTACTGGAGCAAACAAATAAAGGCATCAAGAACAGCATGGCACCAAATCAAGCAAGATATCATCCATGTCCATTTAATTTTGGGAAATAAATTGACATATTGTATCTCGTGCATGAGATCGGATTGGCCAATTTTTAAATAAAATCACGAATCGAATCTCGAGCATTAGATTGGATTGGCGATTTTTCCGTACGATTGCGAGTCGTATTTCAAGCGTGAAATCGGACTGTCAATCGTATGCACATTGTGAAATTAGGAAGATTTCCCAATTTAAAAAGATACTTTATATTTATGGATACGATAGCATCATTTAAAGATTCATATGATATAACAATTTCACAAATTAGGCAATAAAAATATATGAAGATCAATTTGATGAAAATTATTACCTAAATTGCAATATCACTCGGATACCGTTTCCAAACTCAGAGAGACAATGAATCATGCGAATTGCGGTGGTGATGGCTCTGAGCTCGGTGGAGGACTCGCCGGAGCATCAAGGATCGTCAATATCACTGCACCAATCTGGTGGTGTCGAGCAATGATGATGGGTCGATAAATTTCCAAGAGATGGGCCTGGCTCACGAGGGCTCTCTTGGACTTCAAACTGACATGGTCCTTTTGACCGGGTTCACGTGTCCCTCTGACCCAAATAACCTGCACACACGTAAATTCCACACCGCAAGCAATGGAAAAGAAATCTTCAAATTTAAAGCCAGGCCTTCGCCGAGAATCCTTCGGTTTGTTGCCGTAATTATGTGAATTTTGAGGCTCGGATGGCGGTGGGCAGCGTGCGGCAATGTTGACGACAGCAAACAACGACCGCGTCAACGGCGAGATGGACCTGCAAAACACAAACTTCGATGGTGGTTCTTGACCGAGTGGATGAGTAGGCCCGATGGACGCCTCAACTTGGCTAGAGCAAAAAGAAGAAAGGACCGCAATGAATTTGTGGACTATCCCTCTTGTGATGCTTTCTCTGTCCTTCAAGATCTCCACTTCACTTTCTTCTTCTTGGTTCCAGATCACATTTTCTTCGCCTGACTCCCACCACTTTCACAATTTATATTTTTTATTTTCCCTTTGCACCATTGCAGACTCTCCACCGAATGGACTTCCTTTCAAGGTAGATTGAGAGCAAACTTCTTCTAGCGGCAAAAGTGAAGCGTGGTCCAAACGCTTGCTGGAACTTGTCGGGACAGCTTAAAACGTTGCGGAGCAGGCTCCGAGCAAGCTTGGATCACGGCTAGTTTTGGACGGAAATTTCAGAGATGCTCTCTGTTTGAGCGTCGGTGCTGGTGGCACGTCCGAACAGCAGCTTCGTCATTGAGGTTGGAGCTCGCTGCGGCAGGTACTCAATGTCGCTGGGCTCCGTGGCGGAGGAATAGCACGAGCGGTGTTTCGACCAAGGCTTGGCCGAAGGACCTCTCCTCTCTTTATCACGTGTTTTGTTTCCCTCAATTCAGTGTATGGCCATGTCTTCAATTGTGTGGCCTCCTTCAACCCTAGGTATTTTTTTACCTATTTATAGGGCATGAATTAGGATTTTTAAAATTTTCCAAATCCATCTCCACGAAGATTTCTTTTCGAAACGCAATATTTGTTTTTTTCAAATGTAATATTTGCTTTTTCAATTGAAATCTCACAAAGATAAATCCATAAAATCTCTCCGAGGATACGGGCTTGGGTCGATTTGCTTTCTTCGTGGGCTTAGCCTGACTCATCAAATTAAAGTTTCTGAACCATCAATTTGAACCCATTCGTCACCAGCCCAATATAAATGCAAATAAAAAATAAATGCAACTAAAACTATATGCTATGCAATTAACTATTTTTTCAGGGATAAAATTAACCACTAATTTTCTAATACGATAAATGACTAAACGGGTCGTCAAAATTTAGGTGTTAACAAGTTGTATTCTCTTTAATTACTGCATTGTGATTACATGCAGTCTTTATTGCTGACTGTAATATGTGATTTAAGGAGCGTACAAGTTTTTTAATAGTGCTTGATTATTGATAGTGTCATCTATTAAGTTTGGATAGAAGCAACATGTGCTACATTGTGACTACTCAAGGGTTATGAGCAGACCCAGTCTTGTTAGTGGTCATTAGTTTAGAAAAGTGGACGTAGGTTTATTTTAAGCCAAAATACTATAAGGACCTGCATCCATCTTCTTCTATCTTTTTATTTCTATCTATCTGATAGAGATATTGCACTTGATATAATTAATTTGTTCTTGTGAATATTAACTACTATGCACATATTAAACTTGATTACTATAATTCCATATAAATATATTAGTTTTTTTTATAATTAACTTATTACACTCTTTACGTGGAAAGTACATGCTTGCAACATTTTGCATGCATGTATGCTGCAAGCATGTACTTTCCATGTGGATGTGGTGGTACCACATGATTGGGACAAACGGAGTCGTTAAAAAGAATTAAAGCTGGGGAATTTCAAAAGCGAATAAAAGCTTTTTGTAATGGAAGCTGAGTTTTTTTTTTTTTTTTTAAATAATATCATACAGGCTCATTTATCATTAAAAGTGAAGGATGACGGCATCTATAAAACCTAAACATGCACGACAAGTTAATTCCCTAACAAATTTTATACGAAATTAAGAAAACTAGCAAGTCGAGGCATGAGTCAATAATAAATAGTAAAGACCTTAGATTTAAGCCAACTCGCTTAAATACTATCCAGATCTGTGCCATATTAACGTATTTACAGATACTTGTATTTATATTAATTTAAATCATATTTCTAATTTTTTTAGATAAAATTATTAAGTAGTGTGTTTTGTATTAATTTATTATGTATCCATGTTTCATTTTTGTAATCCATCCGCTAAATGCAAAGAAGTAATTCTTCACGAACTCCTTACTTTTATGATGGTATCACATAACGTGCCTTTAACTCCATCGGAAAGTTGCTGTGAAAATCTAATAACCTCTCCAACTGTTATACAATACTATATATTTGAATCTCTTATACCTGATTCTCTATTTGGTTAGGTCATTTGATATGAATTAAGCCCGAGAAAAGTACATTGGAGAACTTCATATCAAATGACCTAACCAACGTCTATTGACTGAATCCACATGGGTCCCAAACCAATCGGTGGATCCAAGGTATTGCAAAAAATGGATTAACAATTTTGGAGCGCACAAATCTCGATAAAATTGAGGGAGGTGGCCTAGTCTCGACTTGCTAGTCTTCGTAATTTCATTTAATATTTGTAAGGGAATTAACATGTACGTTTAGGTTTTATTGATGCTGTCATCCTTCACTTTTAATGATAAATGAGCCTGTATGCCCGCACTTTTTTTTTTTACTTTTAAAGCATTCTTGGCTTCCATTATAAAGAAAGCTTTAATTTGCTTTTGAAAATTCCCAAGCCTTTTTTTTTAATGACTCCGTCTGTCCCAATCACGTGCAACCACAGCATGCACATGGAAAGTACGTTCATTTCCAGCTAAAGGGGTGAGTAGATTAATTATCAAAAATTAATATGTTTATGCAAAATTATAAAAATTGAGTTTAATATATGTAGAGACGGTTAATATGTACAAGAACAAATTGATTATATCAAGTACAATGCATCTATTGAATAAATAAATAAAAATGAAGCAATCGATAGAAGAAAATGCACACAGATTTTTATAATGGTTCAGCATAAATCAAGTATATATCCACTCTTTCAAACTAACCACCACTGATAAGGCTGGAATCCACTAGTAATTATTGAATAATTGCACCATAGCATGTGTTGCTTCTACTTGAAGTTGATAGATGACACTATCAATAATCAAGCATTGCTAACACACTTATACACTCCTCAAATCACAGTCAGCAACGAAAACTCTTGAAATAGTATAATAGAAACTGGAAATAAAGGCGATCGCAATAGTTAGAAAGAACGTGACTATATCATTCATTTCCTTTGGTTAATTCTATTATATAGTATTCAATCTTCAAACTCCATTGGAGGACCTTAAAGAAGACCCATTAGGTGTTTGAATTGATGGACTCGATCACCAGAGCTCTGGTCACTCATACAATCAAATCTTTCGGTAATTGGGAAACTTCCCTAGATAGAGTTGGCCACACTTGGTAATAATCCATTCCTCCGAATTTGGTAATAAACTGGTTGATTTATCTCCAATCTTCTTTCCACAATTTAAGGCCCCGAAAATACCTATTAAAACCCTTTTGACACGTAATGTTAGTAAAAAGAAAAAAAAAATTACATTGGTCTTCTTATCCAAATGATAAACACATTAAATGCATGTTCATAATTGATCTAGTCAGCTACCTATATCAACAATCCAGTGACTGTCCAAGCTGCTCATTGGAATTCGACTTACAAAAGGCTATCTAGTAGTCTTCTCGAGGATATTAGTGATCAAGACTTTACCATTTTGTTCATCATGGTAGCTCCAAGTCCTCACAAACTTTCCAATATTCCTGACTTATTCACCTTGTATCAAGGTCCATCCAACTTCCAACTGTCTTTTTACTATATACTTCGCATGCCTTCGACATTGGCAAATTATTCCTCATATCAACTTCACTTGAACTTCTATTACTAAGCATACTAGCGATCATTACTCTACCTAGCCATTTACCTTTCAACCGTCCTTCCAAACTTTATCAAACTTTTTATTCTAAGCTTGTTCATCGTCTATTTTGGGTCCCTCCAACTTGTTCGCACCTTAGCACTCAATACATTGTTCACCATACATGGAGAACTCCTAACCTTTGGAGGATCCTATTAGGACACCATTGGCATACTAATTTATGCTTCTCTCACCTAGTTCTAATCCTATACACACATTAATAATTTGTTATTGTTTTGTAATCTTCAAAACACACATAAGGAATTCTCCTAACAAAAGTAACCTAATCTACTATTCCACTGCTGCCTCTTACCTAATATACCTTTAAATAAAGCCAATGTTGATAAAATGTGTCATTTCGTATCATTGCTATGAGTTATACGATCACCTCGGATGCAAAATCAACAAATAGGACATACTACATAAGTTTTTATGTCATTTTTCACGATGAATTGTGAAGTGTGTTCATATTGATCCGATCCCCCTCTAATTAAACGTTCAAATTCTACTCACCTAATGATTTATACTATCTAAACATATAATTATTATATAAGATAGCTATTTTAAATTCAATGGCAATAGAAATGAGATTTTCGAGAAAAGCCTATATTAAATAGGGTAAGACGAAAGCAAAACAATCAAGTTGAGTGTTCACAAATGTAATTATTTGCACTTGCTAATTGTAATTGAATAGATCTCATATATTACCGACGTCTAAACATGTCCTTAACCATTTATTAATCATTTTGAGAGAGATATTGGCTTTGAGGCATTGATCACATCAAGCAAGTTATTGACTTCATAATTATATTTTGTTATGACAATTTTCCCAATCGAGTTATGATTGGTATAGGTTCGGCTAGATTTTGGGATGTAAGAGGCCTAAGACCACCTAACATTAATATTAGAAGCTAGGTTGCCAATAAGTCTGGAAAAGAAAAGAAAAAAATGTCACATGGGAGAGTTACGGATTGTTGCATCTCCGACCTAGGCCCGATATGTGAGAGGGAGATTATTGAGGTTATTCCATATCGGTTATGGAAGGAGTTGTGGTCGGTTCATAAGTGTGAGGGAAAACCTCATTCTCTGAGCTAGTTTTTGAGGTGAGAGAGATCTAAGACCACCTAACAATTTGATATGAGAAATCAATATTATCCAAAAAGACAAATAGAGGGCAGTTAGCTCTTTTTGAAGATGTCAACATGGAAAAAGACAAGTAGAGGCAGTTAGCCCTTTGTGACGATGTTAACATGGGAAAAGACCAGTAGAGGCAGCTAGGCCACGATCAAGAATCTCACGACATGGAATTCATGAACACCCTTTCACACCTCAATTAACAAACTACGAAATCGGCAACAAAACAGCCGGTAGATAATAATATATTTCAAAGAGGGTTGCACTCAATTTTTAAGAGTATCTATTGAATATAATTAAAGTCCACGTTAAAAGCAATTAAGATGCAGCGATCACAGTAGCTTCCCGTTATATAAGTCCTGCGTCCCCGCTTTCAACTTGCATAGATCCTTCAGCCAAAGTCTCTTTAAGCTCTCCAGTTCCTTTCTCTAGTTTCCTCCATAGCATCCTTATAGAATTGCAGTCATCTTCACCACACTTGCCTCCTAGCTTCTCGCCTCTATTCTCACAGCTTCTACTCAGAAATGGCTACAGGTCGGTTGTTGGTCATGTTCTTGCTGGTTCTAGTTTCTTTGCCATTGTAGAAATATATATTAGGAGAGCTAAATAGGGGCTCAAAAGAGATTTGAACTCAAAATCTTTTACTTTGATGTCACGTGAGATCTTGTAGGACAATAGTCAACTGTTCTAAAATACTTGTTAGATGAAGGCATAATTTAATATTTAAATATTCTGCTACTTACAACTCCTCTACGAGTTCATAAATTATCTTTTTGTGCATTATCAATTATGAGTGTCAATGAATACCCTGTGATGAACGCTTTGATGTAGGGTTCGATTGGGTATTAGAACGTTCTCGGTTACGAGAACTTGAACGTGGAAACTGATGTATGATCCCTAGTCACCATTACCATCATGGACTAGTTTTCCCCAGTTTTCTAGTCAGCAATAACAGTGGCGTTGGTGCCAGTACAAGTGTGACCCAAAGACTTATTGTCATTCTCTTCTCTTCATTTAGTGTAAGAAAAGGGTGATAATGGATTGGGTTGAGAGGTCGATGGTGCTTCGATCTAGGAGACAGAAATGGGGTATTGAGGAATCTTTCAAATTTTCTCAAATGAAGCTTGTATTTCATGAATTGTCGAACACAGCGAAGTGTAGCTACTCAAGAATATGGGGTATCGGTGCTCCTATGAAGCTTGATCCTCGTTCCCGATGAGCATGTCATGAGATGCTCATTTGGGAGTATGCTTTTGTTAATTTCAACCCGCAGCTGAATTTGATGAGTGCACAGAGTATTGACACCAACTTATGCCTTCATGCAGGTTATTCTGAAGATGCATCCTCCTATTTAAATGGGCGTTATCCGGCTAATAGTTCGCCTGTGGTCTGTTTTGGGGAAATATTGGTAGACTTTGTCCCAATTGTCCCCAAAGATCCATTCGTTGAAGAACCTCGGTTTAAAGCAGCTCCTGGTGGTGCTCCTGCTAATGTGGCTGTTGGTATATCAAAATCGGGTGGTTCTGCTGCTTTTATAGGAAAGGTGCAATCAGTTCTTATTAAACTTCTCATCAAATGTCAAAATGTCAAAACATTAACGCTTCCTCTAAGAGCATTGGTTATGATATAATTAATATCTTCCGAAAACATGAAAAGATAAGTTCTGATGTATGATTTTCTCGTGATTTGCACCAAGTAGAGATAAAAAAAAAAATTTCCAATCCCTTGAAAGTATTAGTTTATTCTGTGCAGTTGGCTTAACCAATGTCATGTCACTTGTTAGCTAGACCTCTTAAGAATACCACTTGTTACTAGAGTTAAATTTGAAAGTGCTAATACGAGCACCTAGAGGGGGGTGAATAGGTGCACAAACAACTTTTGCAAACTGTAGTATAAAACTTTACTTTTAACCTGAATCTAGTTGATAATAGACTTTGTAGAAAAAATTAGACTCTAACAATTACATAGAGTTCTTTACCAAAAAAAAAACAATTAAATAGAGTTGTGAGCAAAATAAAAGAGTTTAGGGAAGAGAATATGAATACAAAGTTTATAGTGGTTCGGCTTAATCCAAGTCTACGTCCACTCTCCCTCACTGACAGCCCACCGGCTGAATTTCACTATGAATCAAAAGAGTCGTTACAGTATCACGTCTTTGATTCCATAGTGTAAAGACTTTGCTACACTTCCTCAAGGCCTCACAATTGTCTAAACTCTCTTTTGAGTAAAAATTTTCGCTCAACAAATGAATTGGCAAAAAACAATGAGCTTCAGACTTTGGAATTTATCTATCGCGCACACACTCGAATAACTAGAGCGTCTTCCTTATATACACCTCCATGCCTTCATATCCGTTGGCACCTTCTAAATGAGTTCTTCCAATCTACCGTTGGACAAAATCAATTAGGGAGATCTCGAGTTACTTAAGGAATGTGAAGATAGCCAACCAATCCTACTTGCCCATACAATCATAATCTAGGTTTCCATAAGTAGAACCTTCCAAGTATACTTTGCCAATCAATGGATCCAATTTACTCGTATTTATTACAAAACGAATAATAGATCTTAAGATGCTATCTCTAGCTGTGAGATAATCTTCAACCAAACGGATCAAATCCTTAAAGATAAACTTGCATCTGAATAAGATTTTTTCATCGGTCTAAAATTTGTCAATAAGGGCAGACTTTAAATTTTGAATCTAATGGTCTCTAGACTTTGATGAAATGAAATGTTTTGTCAACTTCAAAATAGATAAGGAAGTTTTCTCCAACAATCTCCCCTTTTTTTATGGTAACAAAACTTTCCCGCAAATTTGGACACTTTGACCTACAAGACAACACTTAAGCAAACCAAAATTTCTTATAGATGAAAATTAGAGATTACGATAGAGAAAGTAGCAATTCTGCAACCACAGAAAACATGCTAGTCCTGTAAACACAACTATCTTTAATGTAATCAATAATAGCTTAAGTTGCAAGCATCATTAGTCCAAACCAATCTGAATCAAAATCATACCAAACAAAAGTTAAAGTCCAAAACATAAAGTAAAAAAGATAGAGTCAATTAAATATGCATAAAACCTCTCCCCCTTTTTGTCAACAACAAAAAGTGGAGAATAGACTAAAGAGATGGAAAAAAAAAATGGAGTTAAAATTAAGGCTGTTTAGGCAGGTGAACAAGCGTGAATTCTCCTATAGAATGCACTGTCTTCTCAAGCCTGTCAAAACTCTACTTCAGTAACGGAAAATCTTCACCCTGCAAAGACTGAACTTGAAGCTTGAAGGCGTTCAACTGATCATGCAACGATACTGAAGTGGCCTTAAAAGCATTCTTGAGATCCTGCATCTCAAATCCCATGGCATATTGCTGCTTTCTGTCGTCCAAAAGAACTTACAGCAATCTTGAAAAGTCTGCTGTCTAAGCATATGCATCACTAGGACCAGCTGAGACAAGGATGGGAATTTTGAGAATCGATGAATCTTCAGCAGATTGTCCATCATGACTGTCTTCTGGATTATGCGAGGCATACACATCCTCAGGATCTGCAACAAAACAACTCACATCACTAGCAGGCAAAGATGAAGAAATACATTTTGGATCAACAGCTCCCCCTGTTTTGATGCCCTCAGGTGGAGTAGGTGAAGTTTCCTCATCTGCAGACACACTAGACAAAGAGATAGCCAAGGTTGGCTCAAAAGGGTCCTCTTAACCCTGATCTTGTTCTCCTTCTCTCCCTTCTTCTTCCTCTTCCTCCTTTGCTTCTCTTCTTCCTTCCTCTTCTTCTTCCTTTTCTGTGACTTCTCTCTCTCTTTCCTCTTCTCCAGGCTCTTCTCTTATCTCACGAAAGCTTACAAAACTCTTTAAGTTTCTTAAAGCTGCTATGGTCAATTCATCCTCATCTTTTTCATCTTGCAAGATGAGAGTTCTTTTCTTCTTTACAGGAGCAACCATGGGCTCCTTGCCTTTTCTTTTCGCAGCAGTAGAGTCTTGTTTTGCTTTTGTGGGAGACTTTTCCTTCACATGCTCCAATACTTTGTTCAACTCTTTCAATCTCATCTTTGTTACCATTTTGAACCCAATCACCATAGGAGAAATGGTTGACAGTCATAATGATGCAAAGATGTGAATTTTAAAGTGCCAAAAGAGCCTCGAGATAAGAGCATAATAAGGGAGTTGTCCCTTAAGAGCCTCGAGATAAGAGCAGAATAAGGGAGTTGTCCCTTATCTTTTTCAACAGTGCAGTACATATGAAACAATATGGTGTGAGGCAAAGAGAATTTATATCCAGAGTTAATGACACACATCAACTTAGTTTCCAATCGAGAAACATTTGTCTTGGATGTTGATTTAGGATGAATGCAATTTATCACAATCTTGTGCAGCAAAATGTTAGAGGCACTCATCCTTGAGTAAGAAATCTTGCCATCAACATTCCTATCTTTCACTAATGACATAATAGCATGTGCAATGGACACATTAATTGGTTGAAAACTCGATCTTTCCACCCCAATTATGTCAGCTAGTGTGTCTGTATCCACCAAAAACTCTTTGTCCTTTACAATGAAAATAAAACTGTTTACATCCACGAAAGATAAGTTCGAATAAAAGTACGCAGTGAGTTCTGGAAAAGTAGTAGTGGATTCAGAACAGAACCGTTCTGGTTGTAGTAAAGCAAACTTCTCATGGAGATTGATCTTTATCGAATCAAGAAAGTCAAAATCAACAGTTCTAGGGTTCATAACCCCTCTCTTCAGAAGTTTCGAATAAACCTTCTTGTGCCCCTTCGATTTAAACAAATTAGAGCCATTAGTAACGTTTGCAGCCACACCCGATCTAGGCTGAAAGTCAGCAAACAATCGTCCATCGTCGTCCTGAGGTTGATGTGTAGAGCCATAGAAGGGGTTACTCGGAATGTTCTCAAACGTTATGTCAATCTTTTATTTTTCTACAACTCCCAATTTTTCAAAATCTCTTAAAAACAAGGTTTCATTCTTGAATCCTCTATCTTTTAAGAATTCATCGATTAAGAACATCGGCATTCCTCCTTTCTTCAAATTAGAGTAGAGCTTATAAGCAACCTTGGGAGTCAGAGTTCTTACAGGTTCAGCATCCTCTATGACTTCTTCTTCAAGTTGAGTGAGTGGAAAAGGTTGACGTTGTTGAGAAGGTTGTTGCTGACTTGGACACAATGGTGGAGAAGAATCTTCTTCCTCAGTTAAGTCAAAATGGGTAGGACCCTCAAGCATAAATCGTGGTCCCCTGCTTACAATTATTGAAGACTTTCTAAGAAATTGTCGCTTCAAGGGAGGAGTTCGCCACTTGCTCAAAAAAATGCGATAACTTTTTGACAGATTAAGAGTGAAAGCGAAAGTAAATAGGAATTTTGTATTCTAGGGGTTCAGTGTAAAAATGAAGAAGACGAGTCTCGACAGTATATAAGGTAAGTGAAGCGAGGTAAACGAAACGTCATAAAAGGAAAATAAAAATACCTTTTTGAAAAGGATAACTTCCCTTTTTGAAAATAACTGTATTTTCAAAATTGATAACTGCCTTTTTGAAAAAGTAAAGAAAACTTGGAAAGATGACTTCAATCAATTAGCAATTAATAAACAACCGTACTTTTTAAAATTTAGAAATAACATACCGTTGTAACTCTTGGTTTTTTGAGTCTAAACACATTCATATTTTACCTTTTGAGTCTTGTGCACATCCAGACTCTACTAGGTAAGAGATATAATGTTCAGTCTAGTGCGAATAGACTCAAATAAACTTTTCTCCAGTGGCTTTGTAAAAATATCCGCCAGTTGATTCTTTGAGTCAATAAATTGGATCATAACTTCTCCATTTTGAACATGGTTTCTAATAAAATGATGTCAAATCTCTATATGCTTTGCTCTTGAATGAATAATTGGATTCTTGATGAGATTAATTGCGCTGATATTATCACATCTCATCTCAGTGCATGAATATTTGATTCCAAAGTCTCTTAGTTGTTATTTTATCCACAAGATTTTAGAACAGCAACTTCCAAGAGCCACATATTCTGCTTCTATTGTTGAAAGAGCTATTGTACTTTGCTTCCTTGAGAACCAAGATATTGTCCTGTTTCCAAGCAATTGACAAGTGCCGGAAGTACTTTTTCTTTCAACTCGGCAACTTGCTAGATTCGCGTTTGAATATCCAAAAAGAGTAAAATCTCATTCTTTAAGATATCATAGACCTAACTTGGATGTTGTTACAACGTATTTGATGATGCGTTTCACAATACTTAGATGAGACTCTTTTGGATCCGATTGAATTCTGGCACACATGTAAACACTAAACAAAATGTTAGGTCTAAAAGTAGTAAGATAAAGAAGTGAACCAATAATACTTCTATAAAGTTTCTGGTCAACTTTATTTCCTCCTTCATCTTTATCCAGCTTCAAAGAACTAGACATTGGTATTTAAGTCTTTTTGCAATTATCTAAACTAAACTTTTTAACAAGTTCTTTTGCATATTTTTCTTGGTGAATAAAAACCCTTCCTTCAATTGCTTTACTTGTAGTCCAAGAAAAAAGGATAATTCACCTATCATGCTCATCTCGAATTCTTCCTACATAGACTTAGAGAAATTCTTGTATAGATTTTCGTTAGATGGTCCAAATATTATATCATCAACATAAATTTGAACAAGTAAAAAGTTTTTACCTTCCCTTTTAATAAACAGAGTAGTGTCTACTTTACCTTTGACAAAACCACTATATATTAAAAATTTACTTAATCTGCCATACCAAGCTCGTGGTGCTTGCTTTAATCCATATAGAGCCTTCTTCAATTTGAATATAGAGTTTGGTTTCCTAGGATCTTCAAAACCAGGAGGTTGTTCCACATAGACTTCATCTAGGATAAATTCATTTAGGAATGCACTTTTGACGTCCATTTGGAATAACCTAAAATTCTTATAACAAGCAAAAGCAAGTAATAATCTAATTGCTTCCAACCTTGCTACTGGTGCGTAAGTTTTATCATAGTCTATCCATTCTTCTCGCGTATATCATTTGGCTATGAGTCTTGCTATGTTTCTTACAACTTTTCCTTTTTCATCCATCTTGTTCCTGAAAACCCACTTAGCTCCAATAACAGATTTACCTTTTGGTTTAAGAGTTAGTTCCCAAACATCGTTAACATTGATCTACTTGAGCTCTTCTTGCATGGCTTCAATCCAGCTTTCATCAGTTAAAACTTCTTCTATGCTCTTGAGTTATATTTCAGAAATAAGAGCTACAACGCTAGACTCTTCATGCCTTTTGGATCTTGTACGAATTCCTTCATCAATGTTACCAATGATGAGTTCTTTGGGATGACTGGACCTATGTTTCCAGTTGTTGGTTGGTCTAACAGATTGCTGAACTTTTTCTTAAGTTGATTCTTCAATATTTGTTCGTTGTTGATCTTCTGTAATCTGAGCTACTTCAGGAAAAGTAGATTTTGTAGTGTCCGGAGTAGGTTCAGATTCTTAGGATGAGTCTGGATCAATTGATTTTGTATAGAGTCTTGAAATTTGACATTCATTGACTCTTCCATAGACTAAGTCTTCTTGTTGTATACTTTGTAAGCTTTACTAGATGTTGAGTATCCAAGGAAGATTCTTTCATCTGATTTTTCTTCAAACTTAGCAATTCGATCATTTGCATTTTTTAAGATAAAAAATTTGCAGTCAAGCACATGAAAATAAGAAACAATTGGCTTCTTTCCTTTGAACAACTCATAGGAAGTTTTCTCCAGAATATGCCTTAAGAAAACTTTGTTAATAATATAACATGCTGTAGATACTACTTCAGCCCAAAAACGAGAAGAAATGTTACTTTCAATTAAAAGAGTTCTAGCCATTTCTTGCAACGATCTATTCTTCATTTCCACAACTCCATTCTGTTCAACAGTGTATGGTGAAGAGAACATATGCTGAAAACCAAATTTATCACAAAATTTAGCAAAATCTTGATTTTCAAACTCACCTCCATGGTCTATCCATATGCTTGAAATAACATACCATTTCTCATTTTGAACCTTCTTAGCAAATTTAGTAAAATAAGAGAAGGTTTCAAACTTACTTGCCAAAAAATAGACCCAAGTAAATCGTGAATAATCATCCACTATTACTAGGTAATATTTCTTTCCACTAATGCTTTGAGTTCTAGTTGATCCAAAGAGATTCATATGCATGAGCTGCAACACACGATTAATGAAACTTGATTTATTGATTTGAAAGAATTTCTAACATGTTTTCTCAATACACATGGTGTGCATAAGTCAAATTTTTGGTATTTCAGGTTGGGTAATCCATGAACAAGCTTCTTTGAAGAGATCTTAGCAATTTGCTTCATGTTGATATGGACAAGCTTTCAATGCTAGGGATTTTCCTCATCTTGAATTGAAATTAGACATTGAGATCTTTCTGGATTGATATCCAAAAGATAGATATTTCCAAGTCTTCACCCAATAAATGATTGTGACAGATATTTACTAGTGCCTGAACATATTCCTTCTTGAAAATTGATCTTGAATCCAATGTCACATAATTGGCTGATGCTGAGCAAGTTGTCGTTGAGTCCTTCCACTAATGAGACGTTGTTGATTGTGACTTCCTATCTTTACAGTTCCACATCCAACAATTCTTCCCTTGCTGTTTCTGCCAAACGAGAATTTTCCACCAATTACTTGCTTAAGTTTAATAAAACAATTTGAATCTCCAGTCATATGCATTGAACAGCCACTATCCAAATATCATTTGACATTTTTCTTGATAGTGACATGTAATTAAAAAAAAAAAAGACTCAAGCTTTATTTGGTACCCATTGTGACATCCTAGATTTTCGACTCTATTTTATACTTTCATTGACGGGCCTGTAGGGCTGTTCTCAGAGCTAATCACTCTTGAAATAATTAGGTTAGCTGGAGAAAACAATAAGGATTTTTAGGCAAATAGTCTTGAGAATTCGACCATGGATCGGCTTCTCGACCGTGTCTATCTTTAGAGGCCATTACGGCACAATATAAAACCGATTAAAGATCAGAGATAGGTCGGTTCAACTGAGATGTGTGGCTAATCATTGGTAACACCACTAAATTAGAAAATTCTCGTCGACCATAACTAGACTGATTTTCCGATTGTTTTGGTACCCTGTGTTCATATTTGAATCCTCGAGATTTTCACGACAATTGAGAGTCATCAATGAGTCGAGTGGGTTCATTGTGACTCGAAGAAAATCAACCGCGAGTCATTTGCACTAAAAACGCCTGAAAGTTACCCGGTAGCCTAGGTCATGCTAAAAACGCGTTGAATGGAAATTAACCATGAATTCGAGTTCAATTTCAGAAATTGAAAGTTCTGTGGTGTTACGAGCTATTTTAGGAATATCGACTCAGTCTTAGAAGATTTTTCAGAGATTCCGAGACTTTTATAGAAAACCGTTTCGGACGTCGCGGAAAATTAACATAAATTTGTATGGACCGAATTTAAGCGAGTTTGGACTTTCAAGCTGAGATTTTGAGTGTTAGGGACTTATAGAAAATTGTTTGGGATTTTTCTTCAACAAAATGGGACGTTGATTTGGAAAATCAAATGAAGAAATTGAAGCCAATATTTACAAAATTCGGAGCCTTGGTAGGAGCTGGAATTTTGGCTTCAAAAATGGATTAATTTGGTGGAATTTATATTGGAAAGTAATAGTGGGGGAACATGGTGATATTTATGCAAGTTTTGATGGGACAATGCATTCAATGAGTTGGATAATCCTTGACTTTTGCCCACTTTCTTCTCAACGTCTCAAGCACGCCTCCTCCATCCCCATCTACTTCGTTGCTCTGGCTTTCAATTGGATGGGCTCGGCAACTTCAGCTTCTTTCATTTCCTTGGGCAGCTCGACCTCTTCATTTTCATTCCTCCTTGCATTCTTTGCATCCGAGCAGCCCCACGTTTCTATCTCTCTTATTGTCTCTCCACCAGTGAGCTTCTGGACATGTGGTCAATCGAAGAAACCACACTCTCAGAGATTGTTGACCGAAGATCTTCAACTGCACAAGGCCATCGACTAGAGGGGCTTCTGCTTTGCTGCTTCTTGTTAGGAAATCCCTTATGATGTTTTGAAGATGACAAAATAAATCAAAGAATACTAACATGTTCGATGGTTGAGTAATAGAATATGCAGATAATAAAATGTGTAAAATATATTATCAAAGTCTATTCTTGGAAGAACCAGAAGACAGACTCTAAAGCTAAATCAGAAGACAAACTCTATGCTGAAGCAGAATATGTTCAAACTCAGATTGCAAAGTCTATCGCACTCAGACTCAGATTGTAAAGTCTATTGCTCTCAAACTTTACATCCAGAACGAGACAGAACGTAACTCAAGCCCCGAAGATATAACGGCTAATGATCTAGTTTGGATTCTATATCAAGATTGATTTGATTGACTCAATCTATTTGATTGACGATTGGATCTTGAAGACAAGAACTTTCTATACGAAGAAGCTTTACTTATGGAAACCAAGATTTCGTTTGTATGGGCGATCAGAATCAATTTGGGATTCTACCTTTGTCACTCAACGGCTACCTAATCTTCTAGATACAGAGCTGTCCAATGGGTATATTGGAAGACGATTCTCTGAGATACTGTCCAACGGCTAGTTTGGAAGTGGAGAAGTATTTAAGGAGATGAAGGACCGATGAGCAAGTAAGAGATAGAGCATAAAATTTATAATTGCAAAGTTTGAGCGACCTTCGATCATACACTTGTCTTTGTAAGCTTAAACGTTTGTGATCGCGAGAGAAATACCAAAAGAGTGACTTAGTGAGATAGTGTGATCTATTAAGTATTTGCACTCAAAGTTATAATCTCTTGTTGATTGCATAGTGGAATCCAGCCAAGAAGGCTATTAGTATGAGAGAGTGGACGTAGGCTTGGATTAAGCTGAACCACTATAAATCTTGTGTTCTTATTTTCTTCCTTAACTCATTTGTTTTACTCGAAGTTTATTTTATTCCGTATATATTTGCCTAGATCTATTTTAAACACCTATTCAACCCCCTCTAAGTGTTGATATTAGCACTCTCAATTGGTATTAGAGCCAAGTGCTCGGTTTATAAAAGTGTTTTTACTTTTGAGCTAAAGATCTTTTATGGCTAGTATCTTGGCATCAGGACTTATGGAAGGACAAAGCAACACAAAGCCACAATATTTTGATGGAAATGAATACAACGAGTGGAAGAACAAAATGAAAGCATTCCTAAGATCCAGAGATCCCTTGCAATGGAATGTTGTGAAAAAAAGAATCAATCCCACTGCTGCATCTACATCAAATAAGAATGGCAAAGACAAAGAAAGCAAACCCCCTGCTCTTATGTCTCGGATAGAGATGTCTAAAAGAGAAGCACTTGATACGAAAACTATTTATTCTTTATATTGCGCATTGTCTCCTGTTGAATATAACATAATCTCTTCATGTGAAACAGCAAAAGAAGTTTGAGATAGACTTCATGTTACATATGAAGGGACCGATCGTGTAAAAGAGACAAAAGTAAACTTCTTGCTCAACAAATATGAATCCTTCAAGATGAAGCAAGGAGAGTCGATTAGAGATATGTTCAATCGTTTTACAGAAATTGTAAACGGTTTGGCATCTCAAGGTCATCCAATTTCTTCATCAATGAAGGTCAACAAACTTTTGCGAGGTCTCTCAAAAGATTGGAACCATGTCAAGACCTCAATCCGAGAGACTCAAAGGATTATGCCACCTTCCATTGATGAATTGATTGGTACTCTTCAATCCTATGAAGTGGAACAAATCAACGATGAAGATCTCGAAGGTAAGAAGTCCATTGCTTTAGTATATAACGCTGTTTTTGATGATACATACTTAGAAAATGACATGGACAACGAAGAATTTGCTTTTATGATCGAGAAATTCAAAAAGCTAAGTAGAAAAGGAAAGAAGTTTAGTAAAAGAAGACAATACAAGCAAAATGACCAGAAAAGAATAATGAAAGAAGATGGTGAGTAAGGAAATATATGCTTGATGGCACATTCAGAATCTGAGTCTAACTCAAACACAGACTCTGAATCAGAGTCTGACTCAGATACAAACTCAGAATCCGATGAAGAAATCGAGGTAAGTCATTCAAAAACTCCTCTCAAAGTTTCAAAGTATATAAATGAGCTTTACTCAAATCTCAAATCCTCTCTTAAAAGGATCTACGAACTTATAAAGGAAAATTTTCGGCTTAGGCAACATGATCTTTCTCGAAAAGAAAAGTTTGAAATTTTGCAAAAAGATTTTCTACAAGCAAAAGAAAGTCGAGATTTACTTGTCAAAGAAAATGATTCTTTAAAGAAAGAATTTTTAAATATTTCGACAAGATTTTCAAATGGATCAAAAACATTAAAGCATATCATTTCTATACAAGTTCCTTACTATAATAAGTCAGGACTTGGTTTCAATAAAGAAAATAATTCTTTAATTGATTTTCCTAAAGTAAAAGAGAGACTTAGACAAAAACCTTCAAAGCCATTTTACAAAAATCGTTTTCAAAAAGTGTTTGTAAAACATGTTGGTCTAAATGCCCTCAAGTGTTCAAATTGTGGAGATTTGGAACACTTTGAGAAATATTGTCCTAAAGTCTGGAGATTGATTAAGAAAGATTGGATAAAAGCAGCATATTCTACTAACTCTCATGGACCCAAGAAAAAATGGGTGCCAAAGAAAAGATGAGTTATTTTTGCAAGATATAAAGAAGAAAGAAGAAAGAGAGTTTGGTAAGAAATGTATATATTTTTATTCTCAATTTCTCATTATGCTTGATATTCGATATATCTTTGGTTGATTGAGATTTTATAATGATCATATTTTGCTTTATTGAAGAAAGAATCGCATGATTTGTTTTTGTGACGAGATTTAATTTGATACGTGTGATCATTTTTGATATCATGCTTAAAGACTAATGAATTTATTTGGTTTGATTTTATACTCTAAGATTTTATCATATTTTGCCAAATAAAAATCTGTTTTACTTGATATTAATTTATGATGCAAGATATTTTTAGATACTCAAGGAATTTTATTCTCTCTGTTTTTATTGTACTATAACCAAGTGAGAATTTATTTTTCAAAATATCATTGTACATAATATTCTTTCTTTGAGTACTCTGTTATGATGAATTAAGAAAGAATATTTGGAGATTATATATTTTGCTCTAACGTTAAGGAAGGATCCAAATTGATGCATACCTAAAAGGAAATGAGTTGATTGCAGGAAATTTGTTAAGGGATGAATGATCGCAAATCTATGCAAATCATGATACAATCAGAAATGCATCTCATGCGAAGATTGGTAATGATTTTATTTTATGGTATATTTGAAATATATACCATGGGTAAGAGAATATTTTTTTATCATCCTGCCTTACAAATTTGTATGTGCATTTATCATAATTTTGGATGATTGTTTATTATATTGCAAATATCTTTTGTCATAAATATAAGGCATTGAAAGTTATTACTTGATTTGGCTCGTGATAAAAATATCAACTTTCTTTTTGTGAAATAATTCAGTAATATATTTTTGAGATTATGCTTAAAGAAATACCCTTGATCTTGAAAGATATTATTGCATATTTATGGATATTTTTGCTATATTCTTAAAAGATATATTATATCTAGCAAGTTTGATCCACAAATCAAAAGACTATATTACATGACATTTTTGCAAAGATGATTATCCATTATACAAGAATTTGTAGGTAACAAAAGAATCTTCCATATGAATATTGGAAAGCTCGATCTGAAAATTATGAATATTCCATACTATCTTTTGGAAGATCGAAAATTCCCTTCCTTGTGCAAAATTTTTGCTTATTGAGGAAATCCCTTATGTGTTGTACGTAAGGTTGAATAGTTCTGAATTTTAATATTTGATAATTTTATATATGCTATTCAATTTATCTGTTTGAAGAAAAGGGCATTATATATTACGTGGATATTATTACAGCTTATTTGTGGAAAAAGTTTGTTGTTGATGTAGGTTGAATTCGAGAAAAGCTTAATTGAAGAAAATAAATTTTTGCCTCGAATTTCAAAATGCAAGTGATCGTTGCAGATATTGTTGCTACAAAGGAAATACTGAAAAAAATTCTGTTCAACAAGTAACAATTGTTTTTATTCGCAAATATTGCCATGATCACAGGGGGAGAAAGCGAATCCAAAAGAAAATGAAAAGAATCGTGATCATCTCAAAAATGCAACAAATTGAGGGGGAGCATTGATCAATTATGGAAAAATCTTTTTGGATTGATCGTGATCTTATTATGAATGGAAGGAAAGGTAAATGTGTCAGAATTTGTTCTAAAAAATCCGGTTAATGCATCTTTTATTACCTTTTGTCATTAATAAATCTCGTATTGATATTAACATTTTATTATGACAAAAATGGTACATGCATTTTATAATGCATCAGTGATTTTTATTGGATATTTGTTGATATATATGATCGAAGTGAGCTATATTGCATATCTTTAATATTCAATTTACTTTATAAAAGCTGATTTTTGGAAATTGTAATTCATGCAAGATATTTGTTATCATTCTCTACGTGATACTTTTTCCATTATTATCTCTTTTTGATTATGACAAAAAGGGGGAGAAGATATGAATATGCATATGTGTTTATTGGTTGATATTATCTATGGTATAATATTGAGCTGCGATTATTTTTCTATATATTGTTATGCTCAATCTATTTGCTATCTTATGATATCCTTTGAGATTTAAGTTAATATTTTTAAAAGCATGTTTACAAATTTGCATATTTAGAGATTGTTTTTTCATCATCAAAAAGGGGGAGATTGTTAGGAAAATCCCTTATGATGTTTTGAAGATGACAAAATAAATAAAAGGATACTAACATGTTTGATGGTTGAGTAATAGACTATACAATTAATAGAATGTGTAAAATATATTATCAAAGTCTATTCTTGGAAGAACCAGAAGACAGACTCTGAAGCTGAACCAGAAGACAAACTCTATGCTGAAGCAAAATATGTTCAGACTCAGATTGCAAAGTTTATCGCACTCAGACTCAGATTGTAAAGTCTATTGCTCTCAAACTTTACATCCAGAATGAGACAGAACGTAACTCAAGCCCCGAAGATATAACGGCTAGTGATCTAGTTTGGATTCCACATCAAGATTGATTTGATTGATTCAATCTATTTGATTGACAATTGAATCTTGAAGACAAGAACTTTCTATACGAAGAAGCTTTACTTATGGAAACCAAGATTTCGTTTGTATGGGCGATCGGAATCAATTTGGGATTCTACCTTTGTCACTCAACGGCTACCAAATCTTCTAGATACAGAGCTGTCCAATGGGTATATTGGAAGATGATTCTCTGAGATACTGTCCAATGGCTAGTTTGGAAGTGGAGAAGTATTTAAGGAGATGAAGGACCGATGAACAAGTAAGAGATAGAGCGTAGAATTTATAATTGCAAAGTCTGAGCGACCTTCGATCATACACTTGTTTTTGTGAGCTTAAATGTTTGTGATCGTGAGAGAAATACCAAAAGAGTGACTTAGTAAGATAGAGAGATCTACTAAGTGTTTGTACTCGAAGTTGTAATTTCTTATTGATTGCATAGTAGAATCCAGCCAAGAAGGCTATTAGCGTGGGAGAGTGGACGTAGGCTTGGATTAAGCCGAACCACTATAAATCTTGTGTTCTTATTTTCTTCCTTAACTCCTTTGTTTTACTCGAAATTTATTTTATTCCGCATATATTTGCCAAGATCTATTTTAAACACCTATTCACCCCCTCTAGTTGTTCATACTAGCACTCTCACTTCTTTCTTCACGTCTCTCGAAGCCCAACGTCTCAGCCCATGATTTCACCGAAGCACCCCCTCTCCACGAGTCTCCATGGTCAAGCATCCAGCAGCTTCTTCTACGCCGCTGCTTGAAGAATCTACCGAAGCTACCGTCCGTGGGTCGCCCAACAGCAGCCCTTACTGATTTCTTGCTCAGCCCAGCATCCAGCTGCCGTGTGTCTACGCTATGCTTTCTCGTTGACCCAGCATCGTCCACGAAGCGTTGCTGCTGCCAGCGAAGCCGAAGCCACCGGTTCTTCTCCGCACGCCTTCTTGTTCGGCCCACTCCACCGAAGCTCCATCCCTTTGCCGTTTGCCAGCGAAGCGTGAAGTCAACCGAAGAAGCCCCCACGCCGTGGACTTCCGCAGCTCGAAGATCCCACTGAAGCACTACCGATCCACGTGTCTTCATCCACCTTCGTTGCTGCCGCAGCTTCTTCATGCCAACCCATCTCCAGCATCTTCGTCCGCGTCCTCTTCTCACGCTGCTCGGCCTATTCGTGATCAAGCCCAGCACCCACGAAGCCAGCGAAGCCCATCTCTTCAGCAGTTGTTCAGCCCAGCTCCATGTGGCATCTTGGCCCAATTCTAGCCCAGTGAATTTCTTTGGGCCGCAAGTTAGACCAGAATTCAGCCCAGCAGTTAGGCCCGTGTCTTCAGCCCACAAGTCAGCAGTTTGGTCCTTCTTGAAGCCTAGCTCAGTTTAGTTTCAAGCCCAGCATCATTTGTATTTCAGCAAGACCCAGCAAGTTTAGCCCATCTTGGGCCCGTGAAGCAAGTCGGCCCAAGTTCGGCCACCGTTGCGGTTTTTTATCTTCGCTTTGCCAAGTGAGTTTTACTCACTAATGCTTTCTTAGTTTGCTAATTATGCTTAGGGGTTGATTATATTTAATTGCGTGCACTTAGGTGGTTAGATTAGGTTAGAACAATTAAATTAGTGATTTAATGATGCATGTTAGGTGGTTAGACTTAGTCATTAGCAAGTAGAGAGCCTCTAATATTTATTAAATACATCTCGGAATTTTTCTTGACCCGTTTCAGACTCCAATCAAGCAATATGAGCCTAAATTCGATTTTAATATTTATTTATTTAATTTTTGAAATTAATTATTTAATTAATTATTTTTCCGGAAATTCAACCGGGATGGCGGCGACCAGAATTTCGTGCTGATTGTTGTTATGCAGCCCGTTTATTCATTTGAGCTATACGTTGTGTGGAATTGAATTAATTGTGAAATTTGAGGATTTGTCATAAATTGTTTGTTATTAAATATTTGATTGGTAGATGGCCGGTATGGGTATATAGCGCCAGTTACGTTGATGGGCTATATAGTAGAGGGAATGGTGAGAGTTAACTGAGAATATTATTAGCTGAGACCAATTAGGTACAATGTTTTTGGACATACGTGGTTCGGTGATTGGAAGTATCACTGGCAAAAACGATGCCTTAAAGAACGCGCGTGAATGACTTATAGACAAAACGTGGTTCAGTGATTAAGGAAATGTCACTGGTGAAAACGACGCCTTAAAGACCCACGATGTTGTCTATTGCCGATGTCACCTTGGCGAAAACGGCACTCTAGAAAGGACACGTGGTTTAGTGATCGAGGATATCACTAGTGAAAACGGCGCCTTAAAGAACGCATGGTGTCGGTGATCGGTATGTCATTGGCGAAAACGACGCCACAGAAATGATACGTGATTCAGTGATTGGGATATCACTGGCGAAAATGTCGCCTTAAAGAATGCACGTGATCAGTAATGGTATGGCAGTTGGCGAAAAAGACACCCGAGAGAGTACATGTGATTGATGTTTGGGAATGATCTAGAGTTAGTCCGACTGGCATGAAATCGACTAGGTCGATTCAATCACCGTTTTGATATGATGTTGTGAATTAATTGATTGAACGGAAATGACCGTGAGTGGTCTAGTTGACATGAAATCGACTAGGTCGATTGATCGAGATATTGATCTGTGATGTGATTGCTTGGGTGCCTATTGAGCTGTATTAATATGCAGGTGGATTCTGAGGCCAAGGTAAGTCCTCTGACCCGTGTGTGCATAGACAGCCGGTTAGCGTATTGGTTTACTAATCGAGTATTATAGGGTAGAACTTTTTAAGACGTGGTCTCAATGGTTATTGAATAATCAGGACCCTAATGAGGAGCCTGAGGTGAAGGAATCTGAAGAGGAGAACTTTGATGTGGAACCAGATGAGGAGGAAGATTTTGGAGAAGAAGATGAACACGAGGAGGATCCTGAGTACGACCTAGATGGGGACTGAGATCCCATCCTATTTCCTCAAACCTTGTTTATATGTGGATAAGTGTTAGATCAAACCATTGTAAATAGTATTGCATTATATACTATGAGGTGCTTGTATAAAAGTGTGATTGTGAATTTTAGTATGAAAATTATGGCTCTGCTTTTCTATCCCAATGTTTTATTGTCTGGGGATTTTTAATTGCTTCCGCATGTACATATGAAAATGAAAGGATCGGTGATACGTCCTGGGATATTGCAAATTTTTAATCGACCAAAGTGAGGGATGGGCGCATGCCCGAGGATCGGGGCGTGACACCCACACTTTCTTGGGTCCAGTGGAGTTGGTGCAATATACGGTTTTTGCCCAATCTTTCTTAATAGGTTTCCAAATCATGAGACATTCTTTCTTAAAGTGTTCGGAGATGTTACATTTAGAACATTTAAGAGCACTACGGCTAACAGGTTTTACGAAGACTTTTTTAAAATGATTTCTATAGAAGGCCTTTGTAGGTCTCTGTTTGATTCTTTCATTTACTTTTGGAAAATCAATTAGATGGATGGTTTCAGAAATCATTCCTAAGCCTAATTAGTTAAAGTAAGGTTTTTGTGCTAAAAGAATCTTTTCCAATTTTTCAAATTCTATAGAAAACCTTTTTGAGATACTTGAAATATCATTTTTCAAAAGTGTATTTTCTTTTGAAAGAGAGTATGCATTTTCTTTCAAAGTAATATAACTTTTATCTAAATTTTCGAACTTTTCTTTCCAAACATTCTCCTGTTGTTTCAGTGTAGAATTTTCCCTTTTTAGCTCAGAAATTCTCTTAAGAGAGGTTTTGAGATTAAGACACAATTCATCAATATATTTAGAGACTTTAGTATGAATTTTTAAATTATTTACCTCGATTTCACTGTCTGAGTTTGAGTTTGTATCTGTCTCAGAGTCTGAATCTGATTTTGATATTGCCATTAAACAAATACCAGCATAATCATCATCACTCTCTTCGCATTTTGTATCACTCCAAATCTCTACTTTGAGTGCCTTTCTGTATTTCTCAGCTTTTCCTTTCTTTTTCTTCAACAAGGGATAATTGGGTCTGATGTGTCCCATTTTCTTGCATTCAAAACAAATCACATCTTTATTGGATTCATCATCCTCAACTGATTTATTTTAAAACTTTTGAGAGCTTTGTTTCTTCCAATTGAATCTTCTTTCCTTTTTATTCAGTTTTCTGAACCTTCTTATCATGAGAGCAAGCTCTTCATCGTCCATATCGTTTTTAGAATCTGTAACATCATAATCATGATTAGATTTTAAAGCAATAGATTTTTTTACCTTTGGGATCTTTATCTTCATTGATTTGCTCCACTTCATAACATTGAAGAGTGCCAACCAATTCATCAACGGGGAGTGGCATGATCCTTTGTGTCTTCCTTATTGATGTCTTTACGTGATTCCAATCTTTGGAAAGTCTATACAACAATTTGTTAACATTCATGGGTCCTGCGATTGGTTGACCTTGATACTCAAGACCATTTACAATTTCTGTAAAACGACTAAATATGTCAGTAATAAATTCTCTTGGCTTCATTTTGAAGGCTTCATATTGACCGAGCAGAATATTGATTCTAGTTTCTTTCACTCGATCAATTCCTTCATACGTAATGTACAACCTATCCTAAACTTCTTTAGCTATTTCACAAGAAGATATTTTGTTATATTCAGTTGGAGATAATGCACAATATAATGAGTAAATTGCTTTTACATTAAGAGCCTGTCTCTTGGTTATCTTTTCTTGAGTTATCTCGCTAGCCTCTGCAACTTCTTTTTCCCTTTTTGAGACTGTTGTAACCTTAGGAATGATTCCTTTGTCTACCACATCCCATTCTAAAGGATCTTTCGATCTTATGAAAGCTTTCATCTTTTTGTTTTTCCATATTCAGTATTCATTTCTATCAAAATAAGGCGGTCTGGTGTTGCCTTGCCCTTCAACCAAACTTAGAGCCAACATACTAGCTATGGATCTTTAACTTTAAAGTAAAAACACTTCAATTTAAATGAGTATACAGGCTCTAATACCAATTAAAAGTGCTAGTGCGATCACCCAGAGAGGGTGAATAGGTGCACAAACAACTTTTACAAACTGTAGTATAAAACTTTACTTTTAACTTAAGTCCGGTTGATAATAGACTTTGTAGAGAAAATTAGACTCTAACAATTAAATAGAGTTCTTACAAAAAAAAAACAATTAAATAGAGTTGAGAGCAAAATAAAAGAGTTTAGGGAAGAGAATATAAAAACAAAGTTTATAGTGATTCGGCTTAATCTAAGCCTATGTCCACTCTCCCTCACTGACAGCCCACCGGCTGGATTTCACTATAAATCAAAAGAGTCGTTACAATATCACGTCCTTGATTCCACAATGTAGAGACTTTGCTACATTTCCTCAAGGCCTCATAATTGTCTAAACTCTCTTTTGAGAACAAATTTTCGCTCAACAAACAAATCGGCAAAGAATAAGGAGCTTCAAACTTTGGAATTTATTTACCGCACACACACTCGAATAACTAGAGCATTTTCCTTATATACTGCTCCATACCTTCATATCCGTTGGCACCTTCCAAAGGAGTTCTTCCAATCTACCAGTTGGACGGAATTAATTAGGGAGATCTTGAGTTACTTAAAGAATGTGAAGATAGCCCACCAATCCTGCTCGCCCATACAATTAGGATCTTGGTTTCCATAAGTAAAACCTTCCAAGTATGCTTCACCAATCAACAAATCCAATTTACTCGTATTGATTACAAAACGAATAATAGATCTTAAGATGATATCTCCAACCACGAGATAATCTTCAACCAAACGGATCAAATCCTTAAAGATAAACTTACATTTGAATAAGATTTTTTTGTCGGTCTAGAATCTGTCAATGAGGGCAGACTTTAAATCTTAAGTCTGACGGTCTCCAGACTTTGATGAAAGGAAATTTTTTATCAACTTCAAAACAGATAATGAAGTTTTCTCCAACAAAATTTTGTTTGGGGATTATTTGCTTCTTTAATAGGTGCCTTATATTTGGCAATTGCATTTACACCATCTTATGCATGGGCATCGCCAATTAGAGATGCACTGCAGCAAATGTCTCATCCTATCTGTAGCCCAGAATTTCGGTTCCTGCTGGACATTTGCCAGCTCATTTTTGCTTCCTAACACCACCAAAACTCATTATACGTTTGTGTCGCAGGTGGGTGAAGATGCATTTGGAAATATGCTGGCTAACATTCTAAAAGAATATAATGTTGACAATTTTGGTGTGCGGTTTGATCACAATGCAAGAACTGCATTGGCTTTTGTTACCAATGGAGCTGATGGGGAGCGAGAGTTCCTATTTTATCATCATCGAACTGCCGACATGCTTTTACATGAATCAGAGCTACATGTTGAACTTATCAGCAAGGTTTGCTTTCGTTTCTCTCTTTCCCTTTTCACGGATCATGGAATTAGATAAGTTGATCGTTTCAGGGGTTTCCACATGGGCAGATTTGCCATTCTGTTCTTTTGGCCAAACAGGGTTATCGTCATTCAGAATTATCACTTACTGCAGGCAAGAATCTTACATTATGGTTTTCTCTTTTTTTGTTTGATGAACCCTGCAAATCAGCTCATCTTGCAGCGATGAAAATTGCCAAAAACTCAGGGGCCATCCTCTCTTACGATCCAAATTTGAGAGAGGCATTGTGGCCGACACCTGAGGCTGCCCATGAGGGAATAATGAGTGTATGGGATCAGTCCGACATCATTAAGGTAGTTGCTCATCATGCATTGGATTCATACAAAAGGAATAGATGCATTACTGCTAGATCCAATTCTTCATATTCGTTGGTGATAGATGATGCAGGCACAATGAGAGTCTCATTTAGATTCGCTTCTAAACTGGAAGATAAGCAAGGAAGAAATTAAATTCTTGACTGGAGATAATGATCCCAATGATAACGTGGTCTTTGAGAGCTCTTATCCTAATCTTAAGCTTCTGCTTGTTACAGAAGGACCAAAGGGCTGCAGATATTTCACAAAGGTAAGCTACCGTAGTATACCGTGTAACATTTTCTTTGACAATAATCTTAGTGGAAGCAAACTTTCCTGAATGCAAGTTGGTCATTGTATTTGAACTATTTTGGTCGAAGCTGCTTTCTTATTGATTTCACAAGTACATCCCCAGAAAGTCAATTGCTTGAAATGAATGTTAAGGGATGTTCTGGCTGAATATGTGGCTTGGGTAAGATATCTTAAAAACCCGGAAAAAAAATAGGTTGACATTTTGGGATAATCAGTACCATGGTACATTACCATTAATGAATAGATCCTCTTTAACTGGATCAAACCTTCTTCTTTTTGGGGCTCCAGCTTATAAAATAAGTTTGTTTTGGCAAAGCTCATTCGGTCATCATCTTTTTTGGCCAGAAAGTTCCTAAAGGTAATTGACAAAACCAAATTTCTGCACAGGAATTCAGAGGCCGGGTTCCTGGTATTAAAGAAAAGCCAGTTGACACAACTGGTGCCGGCGATGCTTTTGTTGGTGGGATGCTATATTGCCTGGCTTTTGACCTTAATCTTTACAAGGTACCGATGGTTTGTACTGGAACTGGCCGGGTTATAGCAATTTATCGATTTTCTTGATAAATAAGAGCTTCCGAAGAATAAAATTTAAGTGGGACGTAACGGATGGAGGGGTCTTTCATAAACATAATTACAAGGAAGATGTCAAATCCCAATTTGTAATGTAACTCATCGAGGCAAATGGAAGCAGTAGAAATGCATGACGAGCAAACATTGCTGTCTAGTAAATCCCTTGAAAGCTGCATGGTGCGAATATATGATAACTCGTTTTGGTTTCTGTTGAAATTCCAGCTTCAATGCTAAACTGGCTGTATCCTCTCTATACGTCAGAAGTCAATGTTTCGGATTGGGCATGCGATGCAAGTGAGCTCTTAAAGTAATTGACGCCAACTACCGTTCTCAGCATTATTTGTGATCTCGAGGTTGACTGATAATAACAATAATATGCTCTTCATTAAGTCAGTAAGTCAGTACTCCGCATTTCACCCCTGTCAAGGTAAAAATTTGGGCGCAGGATGAGGAACGGCTGAAGGAAGCGTTGGTCTTTGCAAATGCCTGCGGCGCATTCACAGTGACCAAGCAAGGAGCTATCAGTGCACTGCCCACAAAAGAAGAGGCCCTCAGGGTGCGAGTAAAAGCTGCTTTGTGAAGGAAACGCAAGGACCATATCTCATCAAGTTTACTATTTATTATCATTCTTCCCGGGAAAAATAAGCGAGTGTCGCATTCCATTTCCTGCACAAGCCTGTGTGCAAGGGTCATGTTTTCTGCAATCTGTGTCTGCCTATGCTAATAAGAGCATTCAGGACCAAACATCAAGAATCTCCGATTTGGTGAGATTCATTTGAATTTGGTCTTGGATTACGTAAAATTTGTGGCTTGTCATTGCTTTTCTTTGTAGCTGGATTTCCTCATGTAAGCATGACATCTATGTTTTGTACCTCCGATAGTGTCATATCTGGCAATTACAATCAAAGAGCTACGGCATGACAATCCGGACAGTGCTTTTGGATCAAAGGATCAGGATAATTCCTTAGGGAGCTACGGTAATTGAAGCAAACCACCACCTGAACTAAAGCCTTAGGGAGCTGCTTCAATTTCTTTTCTTTAAAAGATTAGTAGAAGAACATGCGCATGTGCCTAGAACATGCGCATAATACTACATCTGCCTAGCATTATATGTACTTGGATCGTTCTCCCGGAAGGTCTATCTGTTGGAGTTAACACCTAATAGAAGACGCAAGAATGACAATGATCAAGAGAAGTTACTTCTTGCATGAAAGGCAGCCTTTCCCTCTCTCTATTTCCCCTAGAAGCCGCAAGTTGCTGGCGAAGAAAGTCAAAGGGAAACATGCAGCCCACAATTGTTGACTCCTTAGAAAAGACGAAAATGAAAGGCCGTTATGCATGGAGTCGGCTACTAGATTGGACTTGGAGCACGTCTTACAAGCAGCTAGTGGAGTCTTCAAGAAGCAAGGAACACGTCGATCAAAAGAAGAAAGGGAAGCAAGGTTTAACTTACTAACTTGTACTTGGACGTGAAGAAATGTTGTGGCTGGATGAGTTCACATTGAAGGTGGTTGGACTTCATGAGGCGGTGGAAGTCCTACAAAATGACAATATGCGAAGCATTTGAGCTTAGGCCGAAAGGCCTCACATAGAGGCAACGCAGCCTCAAGTCAACAGGCCAAAGTGCCTCAAGGGCATAAGTGCCTCAAGGCTGAAAGGTCTCAAAAAGGCTTAACAGCCGCAAGCCACTGTAGGCATAGCAAAGATATAGGGAGAGGGCCTCAGGCCACATGCAAGCGGAGAACCTCAAGCCAAAGAGGAAGCCACCAGGTGGAAAGGTGAGCTTTAGGGAAGCCACACATATGTGAGCTTCAGGAAAGCCTCCAACAATGAAAGTTTCGGAACAGAAAGTCACCAGGTGCAATGGTGAACTTCTAACAGAGAGGCGTTGTAGCATTGGTAATTTTGTGTGAGCAAATTATCCCTCCGTGATCGAGAAGGAAAGATAGAATTGAGAGTGCTAGTATGAACAAAATAAAGGAGTTAGGGAAGAGAATAAGAACACAAGATTTATAGTGGTTCGGTTTAATCCAAGCCTACGTCCACTCTCCCACGATAACAGCCTTCTTGGCTGGATTCCACTATGCAATCAACAAGAGATTACAACTTCGAGTGCAAACACTTAGTAGTAGATCACACTATCTCACTAAGTCACTCTTTTGGTATTTCTCTCACGATTACAAACGTTTTAGCTCTCAAGAGACAAGTATATGATCGAAGGTCGCTCAGACTTTGGAATTATAAATTCTACGCTCCGTCTCTTACTTGCTCATTGGTCCATGATCTCCTTAAATACTCCTCCACTTCCAAACTACCCGTTGGACAGTATCCCGGAGAATCGTCTTCCAATATACCCATTGGATAGCTCTGTATCTAGAAGATTTGGTAGCCGTTGAGTGACAAAGGTAGAATCCCAAATTGATTCCGATCGCCCATACAAACGAAATTTTGGTTTCCATAAGTAAAGCTTCTTCGTATAGAAAGATCTTGTCTTCAACATCCAATTGTCAATCAATTAGATTGAATCAATCAAATCAATCTTGATGTGAAATCCAAACCAGATCACTAGCCGTTGTATGATTGGGCTTGAGTTACGATTCATCGAATCTGGATGTAAAGTCTGAGTCTGTAGACTTTACAATATGGATCTGAACATATCTGCTTCTAAACAGATTTAGCTTTAAGGTCTGTACCCAGTTCAGCTTCAGCATAGAGTCTGTCTTCTGATTCATCATTCACGTTCAATCTGGAATTAGTCAGAGTTGACAGACTTCTGATGTAGAACAGACTTTGACACTAAAGTCTGGCAGTTTTCAAACTTTGAGTCTTGAGTCTGGCAGTCTTCAGACTTTGACACAGAAGTCTGGAAATCTTCAAAATATACTCTGGACATATGTTACGTTCAGTCTTCTAGCCGTGTTCTGACTTTGATAAAATCCTTTACATGTTCTATCATCTGCATGGTCTATTACTCAACCATCAAACATGTTAGTAGCCTTTGATTTATTTTGTCATCTTCAAAACACCATAAGGGATTTCCCTAACAATCTCCCCATTTTTGATGATGACAAAACAACCTCTGAATATGCAGATTTGTAAACATACTTTTAAATCAAAGGATATCAGAAGATAACAAATAGATTGAGCATAATAATATGTAGAAAATAATCGCAGCTCAATATTATGCCATAGATAATATAATATCAACCAATCATCACATATGCATATTCATATATTCTCCCCCTTTTTGTCATAATCAAAAAGCGATAATAATGGATTCATGTAGAGAATGATAACAAATATTTTGCATGAATCACAATTTCCAAAAATCAGCTTTTATAAAGTAAGTCGAATATTAAATATATGCAATATAGCTCACTTCGATTATATCAGCAAATATCCAATAAAAATCACGGATGCATCATAAAATTTACGTACCATTTTTGTCATAATAAAATGATAATGTCAATAAGAGATTTGTTAATGACAAAATGTAATAAAAGATGCACTAACCAGATTTTGTAGATCTTAACAATTCTGACACATTTACCTTCCTTCTTTTCATAACAAGATCACGATCAATCAAAAAGATTTTTCCAAAATTGATCAAAGCTCCCCCTCGTTTGTTGCCTTTTTGAGATGATCACGATTCTTTCCCTTTTCTTTTGGATTTGATTTCTCCCCCTGTCATCATGACAATATTTGCGAATAGAAACAATTGTTGCAATTGTCGCAGGAGATATTTTCTGATTGCACCAAAATCTGCGTAGATTCGCAATCATCCTTGCCTTAAAGAATTTCCTGCAATCAACTCATTTCCCTTTTTGGTATCCATCAATTTGGATCCTTCCTTGACGTTAGAGTAAAATAGAAAATCTCCATAATCAAATATTCTTTCTTAATTCATCATAACAAAGTATTCAAAGAAAGAATATTATGCACAATGATATTTTGAAAAATAAATTCTCACTTAGTCATAATACAATAAAATCGGAGAGAATAAAATCCTTGAATATCTCAGAAAAAAATATCTTGCAAAATTAGTATAACGTAGAATCGGATTTTTACTTTGCAAAATATGACAATTTGAGAGCATTAAACCAAATAATCTGAATTATCTCAAATAATCACACGTACTAAATCAAATATTAACTCACAAATCACAAAAATAAATCATACGATTCTTTCTTCCATAAAGCAAAATATGATCATTATAAAATCTCAATCAACTAAGGATATATCGAATATCAAGCATAATGAGAAATTGAGAATAAAAATTCCTTACCAAATCCTCTTTCTTCTTTCTTCTTTATATCCTGCAAAAATAACTTATCTTTTCTTTGGTACCCATTTTTTCTTGGGTCCATGAGAGTTAGCGAGAATATGCTGCTTTTATCCAATTTTTCTTAATAGGTCTCCAGACTTGAGAAAGATCTTGTTGCATAAGTCGAGAATTCTCCTTTTTAAGTTCGGAAATCCTTTTAAGAGAAGATTTGAGATTTGAACAAAGCTCATTTATATACTTTGAAACTTTGAGAGGAATTTTTGAATTGCTTACCTCGATTTGCTCATCGGATTCGAGTCCGTGTCCGAGTCGACTTTGATTTCCGAGTCCGTGTCCGAGTCGACTTTGATTCTCGAGTCTCGTATCCGAATTAGACTTTGATTCTGAATGTGCCATCAAGCATATATTTTCTTGATCATCATCTTCTTTCATGATTCTTTTATGGCGATTATGCTTATATTGACTTCTTCCATCGAAGTTCCTTCCTTTTCTACTTAGCTTTTTGAATTTCTTGACCATAAAGGCAAGTTCTTCATCGTCCATGTCATTTTCTGAATCTGTTTCATCAAAAACAGCATTAGATATTAAAGCAATGGACTTCTTACCTTCGGGATCTTCGTCATTAAGTTGTTCCACTTCATAGGATTGAAGAGTGCCAATCATTCATCAACGGAGAGTGGCATAATCCTCTGAGTCTCCCGAATTGAGGTCTTGACATGATTCCAATCTTTTGAGAGACCTCGCAAGAGTTTGTTGACCTTCATCGGGGTAGAAATTTGCTGACCTTGATATGCTAAACCATTTACAATTTCTGTAAAACCGCTAAACATATCTCTTATTGATTCTCCTTGCTTCATCTTGAATGATTCATATTGGCCAAGCAAGAAGTTTACTTTTGTCTCTTTTACACGATCGGTCCCTTCATATGTAAAATGAAGTTTATCCCAAACTTCTTTTGCTGTTTCACATGAAGAGATTCTGTTATATTCAGCAGGAGATAAAGCGCAATTTAAAGAATAAATTGCTTTCGCATCAAAAGCTTCTCTTTTGGACATCTCCGTCCGAGACATAGGAGCGGGGGGTTTTGTTTCTTTGTCTTTGCCATTCTTATTTGATATAGACGCAGCAATGGGGTTGATTCCTCTTTCCACAACATCCCATTGTAAGAGATCTCTGGATCTTAGGAATGATTTCATTTTGTTCTTCCATACGTCGTATTCCTTTCCATCAAAATATGGTGGTCTGGTATTGCTTTGCCCTTCCATAAGTCCTGGTGCCAACATACTAGCCATGGATCTTTTACTCTGAAGTAAAACACTTCAAATAAAGTGAGCACACAAGCTCTGATACCAATTGAGAGTGCTAGTATGAACAAAATAAAGGAGTTAGGGAAGAGAATAAGAACACAAGATTTATAGTGGTTCGGCTTAATCCAAGCCTACGTCCACTCTCCCACGATAACAGCCTTCTTGGCTGGATTCCACTATGCAATCAACAAGAGATTACAACTTCGAGTGCAAACACTTAGTAGTAGATCACACTATCTCACTAAGTCACTCTTTTGGTATTTCTCTCACGATTACAAACGTTTTAGCTCTCAAGAGACAAGTATATGATCGAAGGTCGCTCGACTTTGGAATTATAAATTCTACGCTCCGTCTCTTACTTGCTCATTGGTCCATGATCTCCTTAAATACTCCTCCACTTCCAAACTACCCGTTGGACAAGTATCCGGAGAATCGTCTTCCAATATACCCATTGGACAGCTCTGTATCTAGAAGATTTGGTAACCGTTGAGTGACAAAGGTAGAATCCCAAATTGATTCCGATCGCCCATACAAACGAAATTTTGGTTTCCATAAGTAAAGCTTCTTCGTATAGAAAGATCTTGTCTTCAACATCCAATTGTCAATCAACTAGATTGAATCAATCAAATCAATCTTGATGTGGAATCCAAATTAGATCACTAGCCGTTGTATGATTGGGCTTGAGTTACGATTCATCGAATCTGGATGTAAAGTCCGACTTTACAATATGAGTCTGTAGACTTTACAATCTGGGTCTAAACATATTTGCTTCTAAATAGATTTAGCTTTAAGGTCTGTACCCAGTTCAGCTTCAAGATAAAGTCTGTCTTCGATTCATCATTCACGTTCAAATGGAATTAGTCGAGTTGACGAGACTTCGATGTAGAAGAATGACTTTGACACTAAAGTCTGGCAGTTTTCAAACTTTGAGTCTTGAGTCTAGCAGTCTTCAGACTTTGACACAGAAGTCTGGAAATCTTCAAAATATACTATGGACATATGTTACGTTCAGTCTTCTGGCCGTGTTCTGACTTTGATAAAATCCTTTACATGTTCTATCATCTGCATGGTCTATTACTCAACCATCAAACATGTTAGTAACCTTTGATTTATTTTGTCATCTTCAAAACATCATAAGGGATTTCCCTAACAAGAATAACTGTGTTTGTGCATGTATCATCTAGTTTGGGTGTGAGTACATTGAGTACATGGTGTGAGAGAGTATATTGTAAATATTGTGTTTGAGTGATGCTATATTTGTAACGTTGTTTAGCATATCAAGTGTGTTTTTTTGTTGTCTATTATAACTCTTACGTGTTATCACTACCATGCTTCCACATATCCAACAATTGGTATCGGAGCATAAAGGGTCGCATGCCCAATACTATCATATATGATGACGGTCGAAATTCAGTTAGTATGTGTATTGGGTTTCACTGAATGGTATTTGCATGTGCATGCGATGAAATCGGAAGAGCGAAAAATTAAGGGTCCGACCTGGGTCATGGAAGAGGACATTTGGCGATAGAATGGTGACTTGCAAATGGCTCTTCCATGTGTGAGCTTTCAACTTCTTCTTGTTTTGTGGCTTAGTTCTAGGGGACTCTTTCTCCAAGCTTTCTCGCAAGCTTTTTTGAAAATGAGAGAAGGGGGATTTTATTCGCGATTTCATCATTTTATCTTTTTTCCAATCAAATTTTCAACTTTTTTCTTAATGTGGAGCTTAGATGGTGCCACACCTACGTCCCTTATCTTTAAAAAAATTAAAAATAAAAATAATTTCAACATGTTTTATTAATCAAATGGAGTGAACATATGAATTTTCCCACTCAAGAAAAAATCAGAGGATTTTAATTGCACGAATATAACAAGTTTTAGGGTTTAATTATTTTTTTTGAAAATTTAGGACTCAAGTGTGATTTTGGGGCAAGTTGTCGGACTTTTAATATACTTATTTCTTGTTATAATGTGCCTTTAGTTTTAACGTTTAAAAAGTTCTATGTACAGCTACAAAACTAAGCTATTTTGTGTAGTGGTTTGTGAAGGGAACATTTCACTTGATAACGTTAAATGGATGTCGTTTGAGTCGTAATTTGATAAGTCTTTGGATCAAGTGATGGAAAAAGTCACAGAATAAAGCCAAAACTTGTTAGTATGTTAATTGGAGAAAAGTACGTAAATCACTTAAAATAATTTAATATAGTAATTGGTAAATTCAAGACTTCCATGAGAGAGGTAAACAAGATTTTGTAAAAAATAAGAGAAGCTTTTGCTTAATAGAGATAAGAGAACTTCGTAAATTTAATTAAATAAAATCAAATAAAAATTGACAACTAATTTTAAATAAGAGTAGGGAACGAAAACTTGGTCACCTAATAAGACAAAATTTGGTAAATCACTATGATTAAGGTTGGTAATGTCTAACAAGTTGATAAGAAAAATAACTAAAGATTGGTAACTTTATAGAGAATTTGGAAATTCTATATAAAAGATAAACAAACGTGAATAACACGAATCAAATTACAGTTGGTATATTTATATGGAGTAATCGTTGAAAGCATGCTACTATTCTACTCAAATTAAGGTCAAATCAAGGTCAATATACATAATTGACGTGGCTATTTGACTCAAAGAGGGTAAGTTCAACCTACACCGTACCTGCAATAGTGGTTAGAAGTCATAGCCCGCAATCTCATGTTGGATAATATATATATTATTTCGATGCCGACACCCAATATCTAAAACTTTCCTGGCACGTTGAACACGTTTCTGCTTCGCTGCATTTATCTGACAATCTTGTCTTTGTCTCTCTAAGGCAAGGTGATTTTTTTTTTGGAGTGTGAAGAGAAACTGAGCCGGAAAGTCACCAGCATTGGAGCAGCGCAGGACATGGATGGATCAAACTAGACGCCGATGGAGCTATGGATGAGCCTAGAATGGCGAGAGGAGGACTTTGTTATGCAAAGACCGCGATGGCTTGGAAAGATAGGGGAAAACTAATGTCTGGGCGACACAAAAGATGGGCTCCAGGTAGCAAAGATGACGAACATTGAGAAGGGAAATGAGAGGGCGACAGCGCCTGTAACCATGAGTAATGGTACGGTATACATCACATATTTTTCCAACGAAACAGTGACTTGGTGAGCCCACTAAGTGGGTTTGCTAGCCCACCAAGTGGGATTTCTTATATTAAAAAAAAAATCAGCCAAAAAAAAAGGGAATAAAAAAGAAACGTTCAACATTGTCGGTGTTAGATTTTTTTACATTACGTGCACAAAAAAAAAAACATTTTTATATTAAGAGATAATAAATGTAGAGTTACCATTAGAAACAACACCGATATAAAATATTTTTCATACTTACTGTTTTTCTAATCAAGAACTTGCTTGCTTTAACTAGAAAAAAAAAAATTTGTAGCCCAAAATGAAATATGTAGGGCTAGTGAATAAAGTTCTTTCTCTCCCAAACCAAAAGTTAGCTTTCCAAATTATTGATTTTCAACAAATTTATAAATTTGTAGGGATGGAAAACTCAATGGTAGGCTATTTTATCCCTTAAGTAATTCATAAAAATTTTTGGATCATTTAAAAGTGAGAATTTTGTTGTCCTATGTGTAATTCTTGCAATTTTTATTTTTTTTTTGGGATTTAGCTGCAAGCATTGTAAGGGAAAACATTTTTCATGCCATTAAATAGAACTATCTAACATTTGGTTGGACAAAGATAGAGGAAGAGATTATTCCTCAAATAAAATAAAAACACCTAAACCCTCCCACCCACAATTCTCCAATCCAGTTGCTCACCTTTCACAAAGTGTGGACCTAAGCAGGTCCTTAAAAAGCTCATGGAGGAAACAAGTAGGACAACTACCCTAGGGTGAGAGACCCCACACTATCCTCCAATTCCCTTTTTGTCGAAAAGATAAAGATAGACATGGAATTATGGGGTCTTACGGTAGTGAAGATAGACACCACGTCAGAACTTCGGTTATGGCTACTACCGGGTAGGTAGGTATGGTAACCTCCTACGCCTAGAGTGAGTGAGGATGGATTAAATTTCCACAGCTGTGTTAGCGCACCATATGGGACTGTCCTCAACCACAGGCTAACATAGTTCCGCCTGTCCTCACTCCATTGAAAATTCAGCACGATTGCACCGTCATGCTAGCAGGGCCCCGGTTCCATCGTCGTCTTCTTTTTGGGATCTACTCCAATCAAGGTCACATTCTACACGTGATATGACCCACTTTATATCCTCTTTGGGCACTTGAAAATGTGAAAGTATTTATCGGACTTTGCTAATATGAGAGTACCTAATAATCAATTATGAGTCATAAATTTTTGAAAAAGTTAGTCTCACAATAATTTATAATTATTTATGATTTAATTTTTTATAATTCAGAATATATTATTATTCTTACTATATATATAAAAACTGCACGTAATCATTTCTCATTCAAAAATATGACACTTTTCTTGACTTACCAAATTCGACTTTTCTCTTGACAGCTCGTTCCGTGGTCGTCTTCTTTCCGAGATTTACCAAATTCGACTTTTCTCTTGACGTGATATTATAAACCGCTTTTTGTCCGCTTTGGGCACTTGGAAATGAGAAAATATCTATCACTTGCGCAAATTTGGCCGCCCCACAGGGCTGCAACCACACTCGCACTGCAAGACACGAGGCTATAAGTATACCCCTTTCGCCTCGTCCCTCCCATGCAATGCTTTGTGCTTTAATACCATGTCGACAGAAACTGCTTCCTCCAATCTCACCGTCAACCCCTTGGCATATCTCCAGGTCACCCTCAATCCTGACGGTACCCTCAACCGTGACCGCTTCGTCTTTCCGGACACCTCCGCCTCACCCGACCCCATCCCGTCGGCTGGTCCAGTCCTCTCCAAGGACGTCCCGATCAACCCTTCCCACAACACTTGGGCCAGGATCTTCCTGCCCCGCCACCATGCACGGTCGTGCTCGGAGGAGAAACTCCCCCTCATAGTTTACTACCATGGCGGAGGATTCATCTTCGGCAGCCCGGCATCAAATATATTCCACGAGCTGTGCATCACCCTGGCACGCGAGCTCTCCGCTGTTGTTGTGTCGGTGAAGTACCGCCTCGCCCCGGAGCACCAGCTCCCCTTGGCGTACGACGATGCGGTGGAGGCGCTGCACTGGATTAAAACCGCCCGAGACGAGTGGCTCGTGGAGCATGCGGATCTCTCCACGTGCTACCTCATGGGCTCCAGTGCGGGCGGCAACTTGGCTTTCCATGCAGGGCTTCGCACATCCGCGTCACCCGAAGGCCTCGAGCCGTTGAAGATCCGAGGGCTCATACTTCACCATCCCTTCTTCGGCGGGACCCAGCGGACGCCGTCGGAGCTGAGGCTGGCAAACAACCATATACTGCCGCTGGCGGTCATCGATCTTATGTGGGAGCTGTCGCTGCCGCTTGGGGTTGACCGCGACCACGAGTACTGTAATTCAGCGGTAAACGGTAGCTCCAAGCTGTCGGAAGGGGTGGATAAGATGAGGTCGCTCGGGTGGAGGCTCCTGGTCACCGGCTGCGATGGAGACCCACTGATCGATCGACAGGTGGAGCTGGTGAAACTGTTGAAAGAGAAGGGATTGAGAGTGGTGAGCGATTTCACGGAGGGTGGATATCATATAATCGAGGCCATTGAACCGGACAAGAGCCAGCCTCTGGTCCTAACCTTGAAGAGTTTCATGTCGACGACTGTAGCTGGTCAGCACGCGGTCGGTCCTCCGAATGGAATCTCCATGCAAATTGCGGCCTGACCTTTCTCTTTGTTCATCGCACCATGTGAAACTGAAACGGGTCATGACGGTTCCGGCCCGACCACTCGATCACGCATGCAGTTGTTTCTCCTTTAAATTGGTTTCTCGTTGGTTTGAGATAGTATCCATCCAATGCATTATGTGGTTTCTCGTCGGTTCGCCATTTTTACTTCCCTTGAGAATTGATATACTCTATCTTTATGTAATCGTCAGGGTGTTGTGTGGGTGGAAAGCTTCATTGCTGTTCTGAAGTTGATTTTTAGTCTATTTAGTTTCGGCTGACGATATCCATCCAGGGATATTATGATAATGTGACATCTTTCTTATTTGGTGCTTGTTCACTAAACGTGATCATATGTCACTTGATTAATTGACATGTTCGATACCTGGCATTTATGATGGGTTTTTCGTGCCATCCAACCGAATGTGGATGACTATTACTTTTTGTTGTACTCAAACACGACCGAAAGTCATATGATTAAAACACATAAACTAAGATAACGACAGTAGCCGAATCCATTTCTTCCGACATTGTTTCAGATCATAGTGCTAGTAGTATTATGCAGCTTCTTCCGGCTTAAGATTCTGTTAAGAACACCATATAAAGAATTTTTGGACGGAGTGTCTTTTTTTCCGTGTTTATCGAGAAGCACTGCCTCTTTCCCTCTCCACCCTTTGCCAGATTTCTTTGAAGAAAAATCAGCGACGGTAGTTTGGCAACTTGTCGACTTGCCAAACTTGCTGAATAATTGTCAACTGCTCTAAAGATGAGGACGTCTGGAAATCTAATCCTAGTCTGCTATCACATGGAATTTAGTGAGAAAACTGACAATTATTCTAAAAATTTAAAGTTGTTAGATGACAAGTGAGTGCAAAATTAGTACGTTTATCTGCAATAAAACTCGAGGCCTCAAGTTTTAATATAATATAAGATTTAGTGGAACTACCATTAACTATTCTAAAACCATTAATTATTCTAGAAACTTAAACTGTTAGATGAAAATATATTTTTATTAGGTGTGTTGCGGGAGTGATGTGAGGAGTGAGTGAGTGTAAAATTAGTGTGTATTTGCAATGAATATTTTATTTAATGATGAAGGTATTTTTCAATTGTTATTTTGAGGAATATCGAGTGCATGCATGCTCAACAAGTGGTATCAAATCAAGCATCCGCACCCAGCAGTGTTGTGAAAAATTCTTGAAGCCAATCTGCTTTTCATGGGCAAAAATCTCACTTGCCTTACTGCAATTAGGAGACCAGAATACTGGTTTCTTTCTTAAACTTTTGAAGGAAAAAAAAAAAAATCTTTAGAAGCACTATTCGAGTTCTTTATGATTCAGCTGGATAAAGGAGAATTTCTGTACGGGTGGTTCAGCTCAAGAGCTTTTAGAGTTTTTTTTTTTTTTTCTTTTTGCGCGATTTTTAGAGTTTAAGTAGACCGATGCTCCTAAGGCTTCGTCGCTGGAGGCTACTGGGCATGGGCTGCGACGGAGGCCGGCTAATCGATCGACAGGTGGAGTTAGCAAAAATAATGCCAGAGAATGGGGTGTGCCGTGAGGGACTCCACCTACCAACTTTCGAGAAAATATTGGGTGGTTCAGGACCACCACGTTAGCGTGGTCCCGGACCACTCACGCGGTGCCACGTGTATGCGGAGGGGACAAAAGAGAGAAAGAGGAGAGAAAGCGTCAAAGAAGTGGGCCCAGTTTCGGTCCTTTGTCCCCCTCCCCATACACGTGGCGTCGCGTGAGTGGTTCGGGACCATGTTGACGTGGTGGTCCCAGACCACCCAACATTTTCTCACCAACTTTCTTGTTGACGATGGGACTGGTCAGGGTGGGGTTGGTTCACCGAATGGGATCTCCACGCAAAACGTGGCCTAAGATTTTTCTTTGTTTATCATGTCGTGTGAAATTGAAAGGGTCATGACGGTTTTGGACCCCTTAACCAGCATGGTGTTTTTTTTTTTTTTGTCTAAATCGGAGCCCTATTACCTTTAGGACTTAATTTTATATCCAATCAGTTTTTCACTACTTTTATTTCTCTTTTGAGAATTAATTCTTCATCTTTAGAAGCTTTGAAATTGATTTGTACCCTCTTGATTCTAATCGATGGCTTCTATAATAATAGGGACACTATAATTCATTGACATATTATGAGAACATATTGTGATATATTCTTCTTGTTCGGTGCTTATTCATTAAACATGATCCTTTTGCTCACAATATCCATTTAACTATCACTTTATTAATTGATTTTCTGGACTTCTATTAGGGTTTTTTCTTGTCATCCAATTGAAAGTCGATGATTATTACTTCTTTTTTTTTTTTTTTTGTACTCACAAATGGAAATCTAATCATTAAAATACCCAATTCAAGACATAAAAAGCATTCTTGTAATATCAATTCTAGAAAAACTTCCAGTCAAGTTCAAGATGTGCGAAGCATGCTTGGAAGATTAGGAAAGTGGATCAAGGAAGAGAGTTGAATGTTGTGATCAATTTTCCAAATTCTCTAAATCTTTCCTCAACTAAGTCAGAAAATGCGGAGGGAAAAAAATTCTGGATCAGCGTTGCTTGAGAAGCTCCTAGCTAGCTATATTGACCTGGCAATACCAGATCTCTCCTCAACCCATATACTTTGACAAAGATGAAAGTATTGCCGTGGTTAGCAAGGGTCCTATGTTGACCAGGCAATACCAAAAGCAGGATATATGGACTCAAGGAATGAATATTATATTTTCTTTCGCAATCAATAACTCCAATTGGAGCAATTTCCACCTCTTTTTATTTTTTATTTTTTATCGCTTGTTTCCTGTCTTCTTTTTCAGAACGTATTTTGAAGATCTCTTTTGACCGAGTGCCGGAGGCTGATCGGACGATGGAGCAGGTGTTTAAGGAAGCTTGCGATCATTTTGATGTGCTTTGAAGAAATAACAACCTTTTAAACCATTTTTAAGTGTGCCCAGCATTTCTACAAATATAAAGCAGCGGGTCAAATAGAAAAATCATGTATTTCTCTTTTCATAAATTTTGGGAAGAGCAACAAAACTCTTCGTGCTTAGCGAAGTTCCTACTTCCAGGTCATAACTTTCCGTCACTTCATCATTTCCCTATGATAATCATAGTCTATGGATTTAATAATATTATATTGGCCTGGCTAGCATCACAGAGTCATAGTTTTTTTTTTTTCCTTAATCATTTTCTCTTGCACAACACATCCATGTCATCCAATTTCAATCCCTTGGCAAGCAACATGAGCAGCTTAAGGCACCCCCAATTCAATGGCAATAGGGATATGCAAAAGAATTGAGAAATTGCCCAGAATCGGACCACGGCGGATTGGATTGGGATTAGCAGTTACCATGGGTATAATCCAGTTCCCAATTCTAATTTAGTACAACGAGTACCTCTGATTCCTGGTTTTAAGCTTGGAACCGTCAACCAAAACGGAACCGATATATATATACATTCCATTATTACAATTACTTAATTATTTTATAGTTTGTTGACTAAATATATATGTACATATTTGTACATATGTAGTTATTAAATATTATCAACTAATTTTATTTTTTGGGTGCGCAATAAAACTAAAACCCTTATTTTTTTCATTTTTTAATAATTCATTTACTTGTTTTCTCAATCAAAATAAAATAAATGAATGAAGAGGAAGGAGAAGACAAATTGAAGATATCCATAAATGTTGTGGTGCTTTGACATCATGATACAAAAATTCTTGAGGTGCCCTTGAAAATTTCGGTTCCTTTCTTATTTTTTTCACTAGATTCTTGGTTTTTGTGGAGTTCTTGATTTTGCTGGGTAGTTGCTAGATCTTTCAAAGTTTTGATTTTTTGGTCAAATCAGTCTCCTATTTTCCTCTATTAAAATTGGAGAAAATATTGTATACCCTCAAAGGACCACATCATTTGTGCTCTAAACGATTCACGCTTCGACACTTGTAGAGAAAATATTGCAGACCCTCAAAAGACCACATCATTTGTACTTTGAACGATTCATGCTTCAACACCTGTATAGCGGTAGGTCCATGCGTGCTCTCTCTTCTCTCCATCTTCTGCTCCTCGACTCAGCGCTTCTTTCTCTCTCCTCTCTCTTCTCACTCTCTGCCAAGTAACTCTCGACTCTGGGCTGGTGGCTTGGTTCGGCTGGTAGAAGAAAGGACTGGTCAATGGGTAATAAATGCGCAACACTCCCACTTAAAATTTCTCTCTCCTCACCTGAATTTTCTGGGTTTTGTCTTTCTCTCTCCGCTCGTGAAAGAGCAAACAAAGAACGAGCTGCACTTCCTTTGTTTCCTTCTGAGCGCATCCCAACCCCTCCGCCTCCCCCAAAAAGCCTTGTCGGTCATCTACCTCTGGCATGTTGCCTCCTCCAAGAGCCCCGCCAATCGCAACTGGTTCCTGACCCCCTTGCCTCCGACTGTTTCCAACGCCGAGATCAAGCATAAGGTTTGTGCTTGCGTTGGTCCCTCGGCAACTTCTAAGCCTTCGTCCGATTGCCTCCCTCCGACGAACTCGTCATCAACTCCGACTTCGAGCCACCACCGCCGCTGATGGCATCCTCTATCTCTAGCATCTGCGTGTCCTTCCCCTCCCTCAGGCCGAAGACGCCGTCGGCCTTTGCCAAGAGGGAGGCGGCCTTGGTCTTGTTCCCGAGCGACACTAGGCTCCTCGCCGTCGATCGGGTGTTGTCCTGTCACTAGCTTGATCTGTCGCAAGGGAGATCTCGGTGGACCTGGGTAGGGCTGACGGCACGGCAAAGAAGGAGAGGCATGGGCTAGAGGGCTGGAGAAGGATTCCCACTCGCTATGGACAAGGTACGTGGACTAGCTAGACCAACACCAAAGCTAGGGCTTTTCCTTGGACGTGAGCCAAATCAGGTTCACGGACGAGTTCGTGGAGGAGATAGAGCCTCGGTTCCAGGCCGCATTCAAGGTGATGGAGGAGTTGGGAAAGGGAGCGATCGCGAACCCGTTTATGTTACATTGGCTTGATAACTTTCACACTTCTTAAGATGTTGCCGTTTATGTTACTTTGGCTTGATAACAGGGTCTGCTATTAACATGATTACCAACACCAATTGTTGGTAGTCAAACCAACTATTGCTCGAGGAGAATTTAACTACTGTAAAGAATAAAATTCAGGGTAGTCAAACCAGAAGGTGGCAAGCAATTGGCATGCTAAGGCATGTTCTGTTCAACTACTCCACCTTGGAGATTAGAGAAATATGCATTGAGTTCTTGCTTTGCACCATAGAAGGAAATATCTCATAGGAGAATGAGAGTGAAAATCTAGATTTCTCATCATTTGTTCCTAGCCATCTCACAAGAGAATGAGAGTGAAAATCTAGATTTCTCATCATTTGTTCCTAGCCATTTTGCAGCCTTGCAGGTATTATAGTAAAATATGTTGATTTTATGCCATTTCATTTTCTATATTCTTCTTATCATTAAAGTGTAAAATCTAGGGGATTGAGAACGTCATCATGTGCACATCTGATGCCGTGCTAAGGAAGAAAGCTTTTGATGTACTAGAAAGGGTTAGTGTTTTTGACTTAAGATCGTCTGCTCTTGCATCACTAAATAGCTCGTCGCTCTTCTAGTCCGTTTCTCTCTTGTTTAAGTTGTGCAATTATTTCCCTGTCTCCACATGCTTGCTGATATTGCAATTTCTCAAAGGTTTGATGTCTTAAAAGCCCTAATTACAAATTGCAACTCTTCCTTTATGGTAGTTGCATTAAAGCCTACTTAAATGACTTAAGGGTGTCTTTTCTTTACATGGAAGGATGCATAATTTGACTTGATTGCCTACAACTTGTGTAGGTTGTCATCCTTCTAGATATTGTTAGAAAAGTGAGGCACTCCAAAACTACAAACAAATTGTTCCAAGGAAATGTTGATAAAGTTTTCCATGAGACACCACTTGGTCTGCTGGAGTGCTTGAACTAGTGGAATTAGTTTGGAAGCCTTCTAAGCAAGGCCCTTCTTGAACAAAGTGATGTGGTATATATGACTCCTTATTATTGATTATTTCCATATTGTCTCCTTGCTTGGATGATGGCCGCTCCTTATTTCTTTTTAGGTTGTGACATTTTCCATGGTGTAGACTCTTCTGAATGAGTTTAAAGGTTATTGGTTTTCATAAGACCATTGAATGCTCAAAGTGAAAGGGAATAGCAAGCTGAAAAGGCCAATTCAAAAGTATCCATCTTTCGATGTTAACTTTTCAAATACAAAGTTGAGGGAAGTCTATATTTAGATGTGACATGCAATAACACATTCCAATTCCTTTTTTGGATAAAGCAAACACATTAGAAATGAGTTCACGATTGTGAATTGTAATTTTTTGTGGCATTACTTGAGTTAGGCAGGAGTCCTAATCTCTAGCTTGCTACTAAATTAGCTTTCTAAGAATTCAACCTAGCTTGAGGCCTAATGTCAAGTTACCTTTTTATCAGTTTCTGATTTCTATGGTTGTCACCATATAGGATATTGCTCACTTTAGGCCTGATATGAAGTTGCTTATTTCAAGTGCCAAACTAGATGCAGAGAAGTTCAGTGATTTTTTTCACTCCACCCTAATATTTAGATATCTAGTAAGGTGGTATCCAATTGAAATTCTTCACACTAGTGCACCTGAAGCAGATTACTTGGATGCAACTATTGTTACTGCTCTTCAAATACATGTGCAGCAACCATGTGGTGATATTTTGATTTTTCTTATCAGTCAAGAGGAAATTGAAGTAGCAAAAGAGCTTTTGAAGCATAGGTAAGGGGTTTTGGCTCCAAAATTGTTGAACTCATTAGATGCCCGATATATGCTAATTTGCCTATAGATCTTCAGGCAAAGATATTTGAACCCAAACCAGAAGGTGCTCGTAAGGTGGTCCTTGCGACATATAGTTTTAAGGTTGTATTTTTAATTGACTCGCGCAGAGCATAAGTGGATACAGAATGTGGACAAGGCTCCTAACGTTTAACTAGGACAAAATGTCCAAACGAGGATAATGCAATTATCTTTGATAAATAAGTTCAAGAAGAAAGTTCTCAGAGTGAGTCCTTGAACATTGCCTTGTTGGATTTCATTGCTGTTCTTAGTGCTAAGCTAAACTCGAATAGTGTTTCCCACATTGTTAATGTAGGTAGTAGCAGACAATTTGCCTGATGAGCAAGTGGATCATATTAAAGAGATGTTCCACGTGATGGACACTGATAAAAATGGAGATCAGACATTTGAAGAGTTGAAACATGGCCTGCACAAATATGGAGAGCAAGTTGCTGATCCTGATGTGTAGATGCTAATGGATGCAGTAAGATCACCTATTCAATAGCTTAGCACATTTTGTTTTTGACATGGTTTATGTTTTCTTCTTCCATGTCGACGCATTGTATGATGTGAAGTGCATGATTTTGCTTAAATTGCAAGGCTTTTGGAAGATTAAGGACAGATTACATAATAAGGAAATATGATTTTCATCAGTTAGTCAAAGATTTGATCATGAGGTTGTATCACCATTTCACATAATTGATAGAACTTCTTGCAAAATCAAGTGGGTTTTTGAAAATTTGATGAGTCACAATTTCTTTTGTATTAGCATCTAAAAATAGAACTCCATCTTATATGAGAACAGGCTGATGAAGATGGAAGTGGAACGCTGAACTATCAAGAGTTTGTGACTATGTCAGTCCACTTGAGAAGGATTGGCAGCGATGACCACCTTACTCGAGCTTTTGAATTCTTTGACAAGAATCGAAGTGGATATATTGAATTCGATGAGTTGAAAGAAGCTTTGATAGATGACAATCTTGGTCCGAACAACGAAAAATTTATTAAAGACATCATTTTCGATGCTGATCTAAATAAGATAATACATAACCAAAACAACCTGCAATTTGGAATCTGTGTGATCTTGTTCATATACGAAATAGAGTCCTCATTCTGTGGTGGATGTATTTCAAGATGGTTGGATCAGTTATGATGAATTCAAGGCCATGATGAAAATGAGCATGGACTGGAAAATGGCTTCACGCCAGTACTCAAGAGCAATGCTAAACGGGCTTAGCCAGAAGATGTTCAAAGACAAACCTTCTTCCCTCAAAGGCTAAAAGATGTTCCACTTCCCTCAAAGGCTAAAAGATGTTCCACCCATGGTTTCTTAATCTGATCCAAATGAACCAAGAAGAAACAAAATTGATGTCTCATCAAAAGGGTATTGGGAAGGAGGCATTGTACAAAATCATTGCATTGTTTTGCTACTACAGTGACATAAATGCTGTGAAAATTTTGAATAAATGGGGGATCTAAATAGTCAAATTCCTATGCCACTTGGCATTCAAATTCTCTTGTTTATGTTTTTATTTTCCATAATTAAAGGGAAAATCAATTGAAGCTACTAATCAGAGTTGGTTTGCAATGCCTATTCTAATCAACTTAAGGAATTTGAAGCCCCATATTGTGGCAACTTGACAATCTCCATGAGCAGATAGTTTTTGGTGTTAAATGCAAAGCGATGTCATTGTAAAGTCGCATATTAACTTGCAAATCTCACATCATAGGATATCAAGTGAAATTGCCGCAATACAAAACACAAGATATATTGTAAAACTCAGCCACATTTGTCAATTTCATGAAGTGAATTCACCTCTTGAGCCCCTTCATAGATCTCCCTTGCCATTTAGATAGAATATGTCGAATGATTTCATCTAGGCGTGTGTATAGATATACTAACCAAATGAGGCATTAGATATTTACTCATATAAATCAAAATTTTAAATCGTAACTTGAATATTGCAAATAAACTAAACAACTTGAGCTCATCCATCCATACCAGGAATCTATTCAAATTAAGATATATAGCTCTATATGCTTCGCAACATTCAAATAAAGCTCATAAGAGACCCATCCAAGCTTCAAAGCAGCTATTGTTGTTGTCCACAAACGTGTCATGTTCCCATTAAAAGTACATTGCTTTTTCATGTAATAAATGACTCAACCCATGTGTTCGTGTTGATTGTGCACGTTCATATGAGAACTGCAATTATACTTCAGAAAAATTCTCTGTTTGAAGCACATCATACACAAGCAGAATCATCCTTTCGGTTTTTCGAACCGTCTAAGTGAGAGCGCCTCCACGCATCCAACAGAATACAAACTCCAAAGTAATTCCTTTAAAAAAAAAAAAAGGATCAGATGAGCTCCAATAAACAAAGTAATATGCAAAATATAAGACAAACGGAGTACATTTGCCTCTTCCAGCAGCAAATAGATGAAATATTAAATGATTGGTGACAACTATTTCTTTTTCTTTGCCAAATTAGTATGGTACCAATAATGAAACCCTACAGACTATATACATGGGCCGGCATTATAGGCCGCCACCATCAACACACAACAAGAGTAAACACAGGCCAAAAGCTGCTGCTGCTCGTGCTTGAATCAGTCAGCACACTACACCAACAGTTGAGCCTCCTAATAATTGATATGTCATTGGGAACTTGAACAATTCATACCAATAATCCCTTTATAGGACACTGCCCATGCGCTTGAACTAGTTCCTTGTCCATGAAAGTCGTCTTTCTGGAGAAAACCATCCTTCTTTGTAAATTTTCCCTTCACTGCCCTCATTTGCGATGCTGGCACATCTGGCAAGTGGTTGTAGATTTAACATTAGCATACGTACAATGATCGCAGGACCAATGAGACGCGTCATCGGTTTGGCTGGAACCAGCTCCAGTGCTTGTAGTTCCTTTTCCCCTTCCACCACCTCTTCTTGCCTTACTGCTCCCTCCATTCTTAGAGCTCGCTGCCCTGCTGCAACCACCATAGGAATCCACATCTAATAGCCCATTCTCCAATGCTCTCACAAGGTTGTCAAAGTTGTTTCTTGTCACACTGTAGCAACAAAAACAGATGTAAGAAAGTCAAAACGCATGTCTATGTGCACACATGGGTGCTACTTCTAGAAGTCACAACAGAGGCTATAAAGAAAAGTGTCTATGTAAACTACATTGCAGCTGAAGAAAAGAGGGCCACCGATCTTTTAATAAAAGGAGAGATGTGTTTGTGATGGGAAAACAGCTCCAAGAATTATTGTTTCCCACTAATACTCTATGAACGTAAATAAATAAACAAGTAACAGTCCAACATCCTTATAACAACCAACCAATGCCATATGCACTGGAAGATCATATTCTTGGTAAGTCCACTGTCCAGGTTTGACTTTTGAATCAACAATCTTTTTAGCATAAAAATCTAGTCAAAAGAACTAGTGAGAATGCTTTTGGCTCCAATAAGCTTTTAAGTTAACAACAAACTGCAGAGTCAATATTATTCCATAAAGTAAACTTTGAAAGCTTGACAATAAAGATTAAAGAGCAGGATTAGAAATAGGAATGCTATGCTCAAGATGAGTCATGAGCTTCGCCAGAACTTTTTTACATAATATATGAAGTCAAAAAGAAGATTGCACAAGAATATTACATACACTAATTTATCAGGAAGAAGCTGCTCATTGGTAGATATCATGCTCTCTCCAGAAATGATAAAGCACATTTTTTGGCGAAAGGAATGTAATCACCAATTCCAATATTAGTATTTTCATGTGCTATTCAGAATCAAAATGGGCAAGCATTCGCGTATATGACAGAATGCCTATCCCCTCCTTTACGAGACACTTTTTTTTTAATCATAGCCTAACTATTTTCCATTTCATAGATGGATATCTAGGGACTCAAGTCTAAATAAAATTGACTGTACACAATTGTAATTTGTACCAGACATATTTTACTTGAGTAATTATGAAAATTGAATTTGACAAGAAGATACCTAGTAAGTCCAACTAACTTGGTGCGGAAGCCATTAAAGTTACTAAAAGGATTCTCATCACTAAGGAACTCGTGAAGTTCCTTCTCTGCACACTGATGAAGCCTTTCCAATCCGAACTTTGCCTCACCTGGTAAAGAAACCATTTCATGTAAGTAAATAGGAAAGCAAGAAGGATATGCATGGCCATTGTCTATCCACAATCCTACTCTCCAAAACAAACCTTGCAAATACTCAAAAAAAAAAAAAAAAATTTAGCATGATCATATTCTGGTAGATAATAACCATATGCACGTGTTCACTTGAGCACTCGCCTACACTCAACTATCTGCAAACATCAAAGGAGCCTAATTTAGTTTCACAGAAACAAGTCAAGATAATAAATAAAAAAACACTCCATCAGATTTTAACCTATATAACAGCTGTATTTACATTCCAAACTGAAAATCACATAAATCATATTTAAGTTGAATTAAGTAATAAAACCTATTGCCAAGCCTCTACGATGAACTTCAACTGTGACTCCGGTTGGCATTGTGTGTCACTAAGCTTATCGAGCTTACAAGAAGAAAAGACAAAACCTTATTTAATCAATAGTAAAGGGTCAGGAAGCATCAGCAGCACAACAGAATTAAACCAGATGAATAGAAAAGCCATGCATCTTGCTTCCTATCACAAGAAAACAGAGATCAGTCTGTTAATTTAACATCATAAGTAGTTTATCGCAACTCAACCTGCCCAGTTGCCACTTAACATCAACACATTTACCTAGTATAGATTCTTCAGACACAAATGCAATCCTTAGTGTACTCAATATCCATGACTTTCTGACTAAAATGTTAGCCCAAGTATAGAGAGGCAAACACATACAGAAACAAAGATCTTCCTGGTCTTGTAGCACTCCTTACACTTGGCCAATGCCTCTGCAACAAACCGTGGCCTAAGAGCTAAACCTTTGATTCCAACTGAAAGTACTTGAGTAAAGCGATCCATGGGAGAAGTAGGAGGGGGCTTAATCTGCAAATTAAGCGTCAAACATAATCAAGGCAATCAATCCATCTGTGTCCAATGCAATCAACTAAGCACACTAAAAGAAAACCAACGATCAAAAACCGAATTTCATGCTGACATTAAGCGGAAAACCTAAAGAAAATTTTGAAATTACTGCATCTCAGAGTCGGAAATTTCCATACATGGTCATTTCAAGTGAATAATACGTAAATGGGCTCTCCATCTCTTTAACCAAAAACCAATTCAATTTATCCTTGGCTCGCGCTTCCTCGAGTGACTAAGACAATGCTGGCATTTACTAAAAAACTAACACAGGCATTTACAACAGCAAACCGATTCCCAAGAAAAAAAAAAACACAGGGAATTACAGACTCTCTTACCACACAGAGAGCAACAACAACCGGAATTCTAGAACTAAGCAGCGAAATTGCAGACGGCGTCAAGCGTACTCTCAATCTGCGCCTTCAGGAATGGGCCGGCGCAAGTTCTGACTTCCTCAACCAGTAGTGCCCGACCATGCGGCACAGGTGTTGAAGCGTGAATCGTTTAGAGCACAAATGACGTGGTCATTTGAGGGTATGCAATATTTTCTCATTAAAATTTTAATTGTGGCTGGCGTCAGTACCTTCAAAAATCTATTATTACGGCTCTGTGATGCAAGCCAGGACCTGTGCTTTCTCCATTATATTTGTCTCTACTAAGTCAAATTCAAACCGCCCAAAAAAGAAAAAAAGAACCAAATTCAGACCGTTTTTTAATCTGCCCTGTCCTGCCTTCAATCACGTCACCTTCTCCACGTTATCCGACCATTTTTTAATCTGCTTTCCTTTGCCTCGGCATTTGAAAAACGAGAAAATGTCATTCGATACGACGAATTTATGAAAAAATTATCCAAAAAGTCCTAAATTTATTGTACTTTTGTCAATTCAGTCATAAACTTTTTAACTTTGTCAATTGAGTCATAAACCTTTTCACTTCTTGCCGATTCAATCCATCTGGCCAATTTTGGCCGAAAAATATTCACATGGACACCGGGAGTGCCACGTAGGACTGTCGGCATTGATATGGATAATTTTTAATGATTTTTTTCCTTCTCTTTTTTCGCTTTCTTGGCCTTTTCCGGTGGCTAGCCACCGGCCACAAGTGATGGCCGGCCACTGACCACAGCCAAGCGGCTGGCTTCACCCACCATAGACAAGGCTCAATCGAGCGAGGAGGAGCCCCAGCGAGGGGAGCCCTTGCCTAGGTGCTGCCCGGCAAGGGTCGCCTGGGCGAGAGCCGGCCTCACCAGATCTAGTGAGGGGAGCGAGAGCGGGAATCTGTCCATACTGCTCCAATTGTTCTTGGCTCTCCTTTTCCCAGTCGTCTTCTTCTTCTCCTCATCGTTCATGATCGGTGTCATCGCCCTCCTCGTCAGTAACATAGGCCTCACCAGCCCTATGTCGCTGTTTGCTCAATGCAAAATCATCGCTGTCGCTCATCGACGATTCCCACTCTTGCTCGTCGCCCAGCCAGGGGCAAGGGCCGGCCTCGCCAGATCTAGTCTGGGTGACGTTGACGCTCGCATCTGGCCAGGCAAGGGCGAGCCTCGGTGAGGGCTCCCCTCGCCTGATCTGGCGAGGCCGACCCTCGCCCAAGCAACCCTTGCCAGGCTGCGCTTGGGCAAGGGCTCCCCTCGCCGGGGCTCCTCCTCACCCGGCCGAGCCTCGACTGTGGCGAGCGAGGCCAGCCAACTGGCTATAGCTGGTGGCTGGCCATCGAAAAAGGCCAAGAAAGCCCAAAAAAAAAAAAAAAAAAAAAAAAAGAGGAAAAAAGAGGAAAAAACAGAAAAAAAATTATAAAAATTCAAAAAAATTCAAAAAATTATTTAAAAGTTATTAAAAATTGTCCACGCCGGCGCCAACAATCCTACGTGGTATCGATGGCGTCCACGTAAGCATTTTCCAGTAAAAATTGGCCGGATGAACTGAATCGGCAAAAAGTAAAAAGGTTTAAAACTCAATTGGCAAAGTTAAAAAGTTTATGACTGAATTGGCAAAAATACAATAGGTTTAGGACTTTTTGGACAATTTTCCCACAGCTGCCCACAAGACCGGCGTCACAGACCGCTACGATCCGAGAGGATATAAGAATCCTCTTTCCCTTGTCCCCTCCCATGCAATTCTCTGTGCTCTAACACCATGTCGACCGAAAATGCATCCTCCAATCTCACCGTCAACACTTTGGATTCTCTCCGGGCCGCCCTCAATCCCGATGGCACCCTCGACCACGACCGCTTCAACATACCGGTCACCTCCGCTACACTTAATCCCACCTCTCCCGCGAGTCCAGTCCTCTCCAAGGACGTCCCAATCAACCCTTCCCACAACACCTGGGCCAGGATCTTCCTACCCACCCGTGCTCTGTCGTGCTCGGAGGAGAAACTCCCCGTCATAATTTATTACCACGCCGGGGGATTCATCCTCTACAGCGCCGCTTCGACGTTCTTCCACGAGTTCTGTGTCATTCTGGCGCACGAGCTCTCCGCTGTAGTCGTGTCGGTGGAGTATCGCCTCGCCCCTGAGCACCGGCTCCCCACGGCGTACGACGACGCGGTGGAGGCGCTGCACTGGGTTAAAACCGCCCGAGACGAGTGGGTCGCGAGCCACGCGGATCTCTCCATGTGTTACCTGATGGGCACCAGTTCTGGCGGCAACTTGGCCTTCTTTGCAGGGCTACGCGTATCCGCGTCGCACGACGAACTCGCTTCGCTGAAGATCCGTGGACTGATACTGCACCACCCCTTCTTCGGCGGCATCCAGCGGACGCCATCGGAGAAATATATATTAGGAGAGCTAAATAAGGGCTCAAAAGAGATTTGAACTTAGAATCTTTTACTTTGACATCACGTGAGATCTTGTAGGACAATGGCCAACTGTTCTAAAATACTTGTTAGATAAATGCATAATTTAATATTTAAATAATCTGCTACTTGCAACTCCCCTACGAGTTCATAAATCATCTTTTTGTGTATTATCAATTATGAGTTTCAATAAATACCCTGTGATGAACGCTCTGATGTAGGGTTCGGTTGGGTATCAGAACGTTCTCGGTTACGTGAACTTGAAAGTGGAAACTGATGTTTGATCCCTAGTCACCATTACCAATCATGGAATAGCTTTCCCCAGTTTTCTCGTCAGCATTAACAGTGGCGTTCGTGCCGGTCCAAGGGTGACCCAAAGACTTATTGTCATTCTCTTCTCTTCATTTAGTGTAAGAAAAGGGTGATAATGGATTGGGTTGAGAGGTCGGCGGTGCTTTGATCTAGGAGACAGAAATGGGGTATTGAGGAATCTTTCAAATTTTCTCGAAGGAAGCTTATATTTCATGAATTGTCGAACACAGCGAAGCGTAGCTACTTAAGAATATGGGGTATCGGTGCTCCTATGAAGTTTGATCCCTTTTCCCGATGAGCATGTCATGCGATGCTCATTTGGTAGTATGCTTTTGTTAATTTCAACCTCCAGCTGAATTTGATGAGTGCACAGAGTATTGACACCAACTTATGCCTTCATGCAGGTTATTCTGAAGATGCGTCCTCCTATTCAAATGGGTGGTTTCCGGTTAATAGTTTGCTTGTGGTCTGTTTTGGGGAATATTGGTAGACTTTGTCCCAATTGTCCCCAAAGATCCATTCTTTGAAGAACCTGCGTTTAAAGCAGCTCCTGGTGGTGCTCCTGCTAATGTGGCTGTTGGTATATCCAAATTGGGTGGTTCTGCTGCTTTTATAGGAAAGGTGCAATCAGTTCTTATTAAACTTCTCATCGACTGTCAAAACGTCAAAACATTAACGCTTCCTCTAAGAGCATTGGTTATGATATAATTAATATCTTCCAAAAACATGAAAAAGATAAGTTCTGATGTCTGATTTTCTCGTGATTTGCACCGAGTAGAGATAAAAAAAAAATTCCAATCCCTTGAAAGTATTAGTTTACTCTGTGCAGTTGGCTTACCAGTGTCATGTCACTTGTTAACTAGACCTCTTAAGAATACCACTTGTTAATGGAGTTAAATTTTGTTTGGGGATTATTTGCTTCTTTCATGGGTGCCTTATATTTGGCAACTGCATTTACACCATCTTATGCATGGGGGTCGCCAATTAGAGATGCACTGCAGCAAATGTCTCATCCTATAAATCTGTAGCCCAGAATTTCGGTTCCTGCTGGACATTTGCCAGCTCATTATTGCTTCCTAACACCACCAAAACTCATTATACGTTTGTGTCACATGTGGGTGAAGATGCATTTGGAAATATGCTGGCTAACATACTAAAAAAATATAATGTTGAGGTTTGATCACAATGCAAGAACTGATGGGGAGCGAGAGTTCCTATTTTATCATCATCAAACTGCCGACATGCTTTTAGATGAATCAGAGCTACATGTTGAACTCATCGGCAAGGTTTGCTTTCTTTTCTCTCTTTCCCTTTTCACAGATCACGGAATTAGATAAGTTGATCGTTTCAGGGGTTTCCACCAGGCAGATTTGCCATTATGTTCTTTTGGCCAAACACGGTTATTGTCATTCAGAATTATCACTTATTGCAGGCAAGAATCTTCCATTATGGTTCTCTCAGTTTGATTGATGAACCCTGCAAATCAGCTCATCTTGCAGCGATGAAAATTGCCAAAAACTCAGGGGCCATCCTCTCTTACGATCCAAATTTGAGAGAGGCATTGTGGCCGACACCTGAGGCTGCCTGTGAGGGAATAATGAGTGTATGGGATCAGTCCGACATCATTAAGGTAGTTGCTCATCATGCATCGGATTCATATAAAAGGAATAGATGCATTACTGCTAGATTCAATTCTTCATATTCGTTGGTGATAGATGATTGTTGACGCCTAAGATTTCCTTTTAATTAATTAGGTTTTACTTTATTTTTATTTTATTTTATTTTATTTTATTTTATCTTTTTCGGATAAAAAAATAATGAACGAAAAAACAGAAAAAACAAGAAAAACAGAAAAAAAAAAAAAAAAAAAAGCCCCTCCTTTGGGCCTCCTTGGCCCATTTCCGCCTCAGCCCGGCCCAACCAGGTCTTCTTCTTCCTCGCGCCATTGCAGCACACGCACCGGAGAGCGTGAGGCCAGAGCGGAGGGGAGGAGCAGCGATGCACATGGAGTAGCTGGCACCGGATAGCAATGGGATGTGGAGCAGGAGGTTAGCTGGCATCGAACAGGATGCTTGTTCGGTCGGCAAAGGCCGCGGCAACCGACGGTCGAGCTCTATCGACCGGCCACCCCTCAACCTATAAATAGGCCCTCCATCCCCGACGAAGGGTGGACAGACGGCGAAGAGGAGATCACCGACGGTAAGCTTCGATAGCTTCCCTTGAGAGACTTCAGGGGAGGCCCGAAGACAAGCCGCCGGAGATCTCGAATCCAGCCGGAGAAGCGAACATAGAGGCAGAAGGGATCGAAATCACAACCCTTGGACACCCCACTGAGAGACTTCAAGGGGGCAGAGGGCTCGCGGCTTCGGATCTAGGTCTCGCCAGACAAAGAGAGGGGCGGCGAAGGTCGAGGGCTGCAGATCCTCGAAACCTCCCAACTGAGAGACTTCATAAAGGGGGACCGAGGACGAGCAGGCCAAGATTTGAGGTCGGTCGGAGTCGTTCGAGGTGGATCTGAGTGTGAAGGGGGAGATCCAAGCGTAGAGGGGAATTGCGTAAGGTCTCACCGTCGCCGCCATCTTCGCCCTCGTCGGGTCGTCGCCAAGCAAGTATCGGGCTATCGCCGTCACCGTCGCCATCTCCCTCTCCATAAGTCCAGTCATCACCGCCGTCTTCGCCATCATTGCCGCTGCACCTCCTTGGCGCCCCTATTTGGAAACCCTAGGGTTCCCGATTTTCCGGGTTGCAATCCCGAGTTGTTAGGTCAGACCCGGATCAGGAACCGGATAAGGATTCCATAAATCCCGAGGGCGACGAGGTTCGAGTCGCGAGTCAGGTCGGATCCAAGTAAGGTTTTCGCAGGGGAGCCGGGTCGTGGAGCGGACTGTCGGACCAAGTTGTCGGGTTGGGCTAGGTGTCCCTAAACACCTGGCCACGACGCCGTTTCAATAAAAAAAAATAAAAAAGACAAAAATCCGAGTCGGGCCTACAACATAGGCCCGTACGCATTCGAGTCGCCGGCCCGGGTCAAACCCAACCCACGAATCCGACCCGGGTCGGCTTTTATATTATTTTATATAATATTTTAATTAAAAATATCAAAAATAATTTATTTTCGAAAAAATATTAAAATATATTTTAATTTCCAGAAAATCGAAAAATATTTTAAAAAATCTTTAAAAATGTTTTATTTTCCAAAAAAATCAAAAATATTTCATATTTTCTCAAAAGATGAAAAAGAAAAGCCAAAATTTCATGAAAAATCCAAAAAATTCATAAAAAGCCAAAAAGACTTGTATTTTTCCAAAAAATACCGAAAAATCCAAAAAAAATCCCTTTTATGTCAAAAAAATAGAAAAAGACCCCAAAAAAATGTTTTTCCTCCCCAAATTGCATGGAAAATCCCTCAAACATCCAAAAAACCTTAGGGTTTAAATAAGATTAGGTACCGAAATGGCATTAGTGATTAACTAGTGTAATCAAGTCCCCGATCCTAATTTCTCTAGTTACGCAGGAATGAGTATTTCTCCCGATACTTCACTTGGATTTCTAATCAACCCACCCAAAATTGATTAGTGGCGACTCTATTTTAAAAATTGATTTACAGGTTAAAAACTTATACTATTAAAGTCGTGAATTAGTGGACTTGGGAGAGTCCGGGCATAACTAATTTCAGCCGAGCCATTAGCCTCCTTAGGCGCTCGTACTCAATTGCGGGCGCTAAAAACAAGAGGTCGCAACAGCTTGGCGACTCCATTGGGGACTTTGAGGACTTAGGTCATTTTGTCTTTGTTTAAATGCTTTACTGACTTGGGTTTTTTTTTTATTTTGTGTAGGTTAGTATCTTTGATTTCTTTTTAAATAAAATGTCTTGTGATTATAAATTGCTATGCATGCTTTACTATTTTAACACTACACGTAGCACACACAACCCGACGCCGGACCTAGGCTGCCATAGGATTTCTAGGATGGTGTTAAGAAAGATACGACCTCGAACGCGAGACTGTGATGTAAAAGTTGCCTTTCTTTTCCCTAAATTTCTTAGCCGAGGTTAAGGGGGTATGCTGCTAACACGAGACTGTGACAGGCAGATACCCTTTTAATTTCAACAAGCCTTCTCAGTTAGAAATCGAGCCGCACATCCCATGCGCATGTCTTTGTGCTTGCCATTTTTATTTAAAAGCAAAGTAATTTCTTTACTTTTACTCAGTTTTTTATTGGCCCATGGCAATTTAGAATAAGCTTTTCAAAATCCCAGTCTATATGCGATGGGGAAAGACGATATCAAGTTCATTCCTGCTCCCAAAGCGAAACTCTTCAGATGATGGGGTCAATTGGATCAATTTGCCCAAGAGCGCGTAAAAGCCAAAGTCAGTCATCTCCTATCATTGATTCAAATCACTGTTCGTCCCGAAGTCATACAAGCCATGGCACATTTCTGGTGCCCGAAGACGACTACTTTTATGTTTAAGTGGCACAACAATTTGGAGCCCTTCAGGAGATCCCGCCATCTTTCAAGAAAAGGGTCCCTCCACTCCTTTTCACCCATCAAAGTTTTGAATACACGTTCGAGATTGACATTATCGAGGAAGCATGGAGCATGTGCCATCGCAAAAGGATCGTGGTACTTGAAGGGCTTGAGGGAGAAGAAAAAGCCCACCACGCCTCCACGTCCTACATCCACAACCATCATATCCCGACAAAATGGAAGCCATCAGTCCCTCACTCGATCAGCGAGAGTAGCCAGCACGAGCAAGCAGAGCGTATGCAAAGGGATTTGGGAATGGACTGGATACACACCTCAGAGCCAATTCAAGGAAGCAGGCATCCTCGCAAGAACAAGGCTCCTCGTCGCATATAAATTGGCAATCATGTGCCCCTTAGTGTTAATATTGTGAAAGTTTTGTCCCAGTGTTTAGGGACTTTTGTTTAATATCTAGTATTTCATTCTGTCATTTCAATTTCAAGTTTTAGATGTAGAAGTCTGCAGTCTATAAAATCCTCTTTTGATAAATAAAAAAAGCAATTAGGCCATTACCATGGGTCAATCTTTGTTTACTTTCATGCTCATTCATTGTTTTCGCAACAACAGGTAATTATGAATTGCCGGCCACCAATAGCCCGCGAATGGCCTCATGCAGTAGGGCCCAATCAGAATGATGTACAAAATCGTCTCATTAACATTAAAGACGGCATAGGACAAATGTTCATTGTCCTTCGACAACTCTCAAAGCAAATGGAATCCACTCAAGTCGAACCCAACTCTGTAGTTGCCTTAAACACCATCATGACACCCACAAATTTGCCAGAAGATAGTCAATACCATAGACAGTTTGAAAGGATCATGAAAAAGTTAAGCCAACTGCAGGAGCATAATCCCATCGACTCGTCTAATTACGCCAGTATTGAGATCCCTAGAAAGCTCAAAGCACCTGAATGCGAAAGGTATGCCGATACCTCCCGCCCAGAGACCTACTTGCAGGCCTACCTGGTTCGAATGATGATTCAATCATGTCAATTGAGCTTGACTGGCCCTGCCTTGCGATGGTACATTGTCAGGAAGATTAGTCCCCTTAAAACCTGAAGGGAACTAATTCATGTTTTTCACTAAGAATATAATATTAACATCACCCCTAACATCAACCTGCCCTACGAAGAGCCAATGATCGCGGAGCACGAGGAGCCGTTAGTCGTTGAGATAAGAGAGGAACATGTCAATAAAGCCTTGCATAATAAATGGGCGACTGAGCAACATCCTGTTACTGGAAAATTTCCCACTAGGAAAGACAAGGAGCCTTTGTACGAGATCATAGACTCAGAGCCTGTTCAAGAGCTAGAGTCCAAATAATACCAACCCCTATCAACCTAGAAAGTGAATCAGACAATGAAACTCTAATGTCTCTCACTTCCCTTGATAGAATCAAGCTAGCAAAACGAAGGGCCTTACTCAAAAGGTCTGGACCAGAAGCTAAGAAAAGAAAGCCTGAGCAGATCAATTCAGCATCTACCGACGAGCCACCATACCAAAGCTTCAAACATTCCCAAGAATACAGCTTTGAAGGCTACCATCCTCTAGAGTACAACCCTGAAGACTTCCCGGCCCTAGAATACAATCCCAAGGACTTCCAGCGTTATTTCGACAATGAAACTGACGATTCATCGTATAACTATTTCCTACTCTCACCTGAGGATGAAGGCCCGTCAGAAGATGAAGCATACGTCTTTATCTGCTACGATCCTAACGAAGTACTAAGCTCGTCCTCTGACCATGAGGATAGCTTTAATACTTCATCCTCATTCGAAAATTTCGACCAAGAAGAAAGCAATAGGGTAATCTCAATAGAGTCCAACTTCCTTGAAACAGAAAAATTCATCACTACAACGAATATGCAGTGGGAAAACCAGTGGCCTAACCAAGACATACCAGGCTCGTCTTGCCCTCATAGGATCATGACTCCCATAGAAATGTGGATACCCAATCTCCGCAAGTATAACGGCACAACTTGCCCCGTGGCCCACTTGCAGTACCTCCATGCTGAAATGAGTCGGTACTATAGCTCGATGTCATTCACAACTCAGGCCTTTCAAGAAAGTTTTACGGGGTCTGCATTACAATGGTTCATCACAGTAAATATCTACCTCATGAGAGATTGGAATGAGCTGTCTTCTACATTCCTGCTTCAGTATCAAAGCCAGATTGGGACTGAAGTGCCTTGTTAGAACTTGGTTCACTTCAGAAGAAGACCAGTGGAGGATTTCCAAGCATATGCAAGGAGGTGGGAGGCTTTTATGATGCAAACTTACCCTCAACTGGCTGAAGAAGAAATGATAAAGCTGTTCATAAGGGCTTTACCTCGTAAGCATCGTTGTTGGTTGCATGGGTTGCACTTCCATAGCTTCAATGAAGTGGTCCTCGCATGCGAATACTTCGAGTCTACTAGAGGCGAGGAATTCAAAGACGCTTAGCTTCAAGACCAGCACTATCAAAGCGCTCCTTTACACAGGAGTTTTCATGAGTTTTACTTATTTTTATAATTTCATGTTTCTTATCTTGTCTAAATGTGCTACTATTGTATTTTCCATTCCAAGTACTCTAATGTACAGTTCTAATATTTTGTTTTGAGAGCATGAGGTGGTACTCCAAACCAGCCCAGTGATGTTATTCAACCATGAAAAGAAAATATCATCCAAGGAGAATACTGAGGGCTGGGCTTCCTCATATTTTTTCTCCCTCAAAGACGTATTTTGAAAATAAATAAAAAAATATTCCATCACCCAAAAGCTTTTGTCAAAACAAGATGATAAATTTAAGCAAGTTTATCTTTCTAACCCTCTCACTTTATGTTTTAGAACATCATCCCATTTGATTTAGTGTGACAAAAGGTATTTGAAACTAGCACATCATGTGAACAAACCAAACTTGAGAACACATTTTCAAGAAAGCGGGGCAAACAGAAAGGAGCATCCCATTTCAAAAAAGGGTAAGTCTTATTCCCTTAACATAATATTGAGAATGACAACCCCTCTCTTCTATTTACAAGATACAAAAGATGAGACGTAATAGGCATAGGCATACAGTTGAAATCGAAGCATCCATGACATGCCTCACTCCTGCCCAGCTCCATCCTAAGCCAAAGGACTATCTTGTCACACGATGCGCCCAAACAGATAGATGTTACAGTTTCAACTTCAACATAAGAAAGAAGTTCCTTCTCTTCCTTTAAAGTGATTATTGTCAACAAGGAGAAAATCCAAACAGTCAATGCGATCTATAGCCCCACACCCTGGACAATGACTTTGGAATCTAGAAACTTCACTCCAGACGCATATTCCTCCAAGGAGTAATTGCCATCAGAAAGCTTGAGATTTTTGATCTCAAATTTCATAGAAGCTTGAGGTACATGACTTTTGCCCAATGATGCTATAATTAAAGACATAAGGAGAAATTCCACAGAAGGAAGGCGTTGAAGATGAATCAACGACCAGCAATCATGCATACATGGTCACAAATGAGAAAGGCCAATTGAAGGAAACATTGAACAATGCCAAGATAAAGAGACCATCATCGACATTCAAATATCCTTAAGAATCAACAAATACAAACTCTGGGAAGGCGTAACTTGATATCGTTTCCAATACCCCCACTATTTGAACCCGCTTTTGATATATTTTCCCTATTGACAGGAAGCATCGAGATTCAAGAGCCAAGCTTAATGGTTAATTTAGGCCAATCAAGTGACTCGTATTGAATTCACCTAACTTCATGTAAAAGGATGTGTTATCCAGAATCCGGTTCAGTTAAATGAAAAAAGGAGCGCCCTTATGGTCACCATCGACGCTTTAGCCTAGTGGTGACCTAACAGAGTGAAAAATGCAGGACTTCATATCCTCCCGATGCCTCAAGTCTATCCAATCAATCGAAAACCAATGGAGGGTAATGTTGTGTCATTCCCAGTTGTTCAACTCCTGAGAGAATTCATGACTAACATGCTATCTCTTGTCTTTTATAGGATCACCTAACCATCAAAGATGCAGAAAACAAATCAATGAAAGGCATGTTAGACTTTGATAAGCTTTCCCAAACAAAGTATCATCAAAGCAAATGACAGAAAATCTTCAGGCCTCAACTCACATTTGATTTTGGCCAGACTAATTGATCTACTTGTACATCTTCTCTGCTATAGGGGCAAAAGCAGAGATGCCCGATCAGATTCCCAATCCTTGGCTAATCATTCATGTGTCATATCCATAATCAATAGGGACAACCATCGACACCCCTTTGTGAATAACCCTTTTAATATTCAAGATTCAACATATTTGGAAACACCATTATGTTGACCCTTAAAGCTACCAACAAGGTCTTTTTGAGCAAAAAGCATTCATTTGTTTTGAGAGTATAAACTCTCTCATGTTTAAAATGCTGCATGCCTTTTCCAAATGGATTTTTGCATGATGATTTTATCTGTCTAGATCACTGATTCCACTGAGGATTATTAAAATAGACAGCTAAGTGAAGAATACGAGATTGATTGAGCATGTTGGATGAGGTGTGTCAGAATGATGAAAGTCAAGTCATATCCTACACACAACCCCCCCATATATACACTTGTGAGATGAGTGCAGAAGATTCCATGGTTGCAAGGTAAAGAGTTCTCTCGCGAATGGTACGATAACCAAAATAATGAGAGGCATTCCATCGCTCACCCCCATTGAGCCCCATACACTGGTGAAGCTTCTCTCATACCCCCCATCAAGAACCACCCCACATTGGGGCAGAGCGGAGGCAAAGCAGCATCACAAGGTGAGAAGAGAGATAGAAATTTTCTTGCTCACACTTGCATCAATTTTCGGGTGTCTTTATTGCATATGAACACTTGCGTTAATTTAAGTGCCCTAGAATGACAAAGAGCAATTCTTTCTGCACTTATATTCATTATACAACCCAATTGAGTCGGTAATTTCACCATCACGTGAAGGCAAAACAGAAGTTACTACCATTTAAGCAGCGTAGCTCGGAGCGCTAGCCGAAGACGAAGACTCAAGAGTCTAACAACAGTGTCGTGATTGAACTTGCCTAGGCTAGTTCCTCTAACAACAAGAATGAAAAAAGCAGGTGCATAAAAAAAGCAGTGTACTTGGTAAAAGCAAGGTCAATGCCCATAAATGAAAAGTTAGGATAAAAAATAAGGGCATGAAAAAAGTAATGTGCCTGGTAAAAGCAATGCCAATGCCCCCCAGTCAAAAATACAGCCAAGAAAAAGTTGTTGTGGTCCGTAGAACCTCTATCTAACAGTGAGAAGAAAGACCAATGGCAGAGGCCGAGACAGTCACGAACTCTCACCCTCTTGCATGTGAGCCAAGTCTATGTTATATTCCCATTGTAAAAGTCTCTTCAGACTAGGGCACCTCAATTAATGTAGGATTTCATGCGTATATAAGCATCGCTCAAAGAAGTACGAGCAAGATTACTCTATCTCTTTTTGCAGAATTCTTGACTTGCAAACCTGGAGATGAGATGATTTCATTCACGAACCTTGACCTTGAGGGTCCCTTTGATGAGTTGCTGACCAAGACTTCATCACAGTTTCAACAAAGACCTCTCACATTGGTAAAATTGTACCATTTACGAGAATACTCAGACTCCTGTTGACATGATGATAGTGAGATAGTGTGGTCCTTATAAATCCTACATTAATGATCATGATAGCCTTTTCCATGAGAGTGAGCGAAAAGTCCTTTCAGACTGAAAGTCCCTTATCTGGTATGCTCAAGCCATTTACATTATAAATGAAGGTTGTCTTTCTAAATCTTCCCCAGTGGAAATCAAATGATGCAAAATTGACAAAATTATCATACATGAATCTCATTTAAACTCATGTATTTACAGCACATACAATCATGTGTGCATATTGTGCAAATACCAGACATACTCTCAGAGATCAGAGATATTGCCAATTAAGCATATCATTATCCCCATTTGTCTTAAAGTACCTACCACTATCCAGGTACTCTCTTTTTGACACTCGACCTATTCGATTCGTCCCTTGAGTTTGGATGCTTGCAACTGTCTTAGCATCTCATTGTCTTTGAGTACTGGCCACCGTTCGGATACTCCTTTTTCCTGACACTCGACCTATTCGAGTTGTCCCCAGAGTATTGATACTTGTGACTGACCAAGTATCTCTTGGAATACCTACTGCTGTCTAGGTATCCCCATATCGTCAAATACCCACCGTTGGTACTTCCTTTTCATGACACTCAACCTTCCCGAGTTGTCCCCAAATAATATAGCAGTTGTTTAAGCATTCCATTGCTTTGCTTGGCACCGTCGTCCAGGTATGCTTTCTAGCACTTGGACTAGCCTAAGTGGTCCCAGATCATATCATTAAATACTCGTGTTCATCCAAGTATTCTAGTACTTTGTACACCTATGACTATCTAGGTGTTCCACCCTTTTAAGTGCCTGCGGCAATCCAAGTAAGTCTCATACCACATTCAAGTTTATAATACCAGGAGGTGAGAGACCTTCACGAATATGCAGGACACGCCCTCGATATTCCAACTACCAGGAGGTGAGAGACCTTCACGAATATCCCAGGTACGCCCTCAATATTCCCATTACCAGGAGGTGAGAGACCTTCACAAATATGCGGGACACGCCCTTGATATTCCCATTACCAGGAGGTACACCCTCGATATTCCCAATTACCAAGAGGTGAGAGACCTTCACAAATATGCAGGGCACGCCCTCGATATTCCCATCACCAGAAGGTGAGAGACCTTCACGAATATGCGGAGCACGCCCTCGATATTCCCATTACCAGGAGGTGAGAGACCTTCACGAATATCTCAGGTACATCCTCGATATTCCTATTATCAGGAAGTGAGAGACCTTCACGAATATTTCAAGTACGCCCTTGATATTCCCAATTACTAGGAGGTGAGAGACATTCACGAATATCTCAGGTACGCCCTTGATATTCCCAATTACCATGAGGTAAGAAACCTTCACGAATATCTCAAGTACGCCCTCGATATTCCCAAATACCAGGAGGTTAGAGACCTTCACGAATATCCAAGGCACATCCTCGATATTCCAACTACCAGAAGATGAGAGACCTTCACGAATATGCGAGACCCATCCTCGATATTCCCATTACCAGGAGGTGAGCGAATATCCCAGGTACGCCCTCGATATTTTCCAATTGCCAGGAGGTGGGACACCTTCACAAATATCCAAGGTATGTTCTCAATATTTTCAATTATCAAGTACCCCTTCGATATTTGTGAATGTCCAAGTATCCCCCAAGAATTCATACTTGTGATCATCTAAGTACCCCTTCAATGCTTATGGTCAGCCAAATACCCATTTTGATGCCTGCAAAGGCCCAAATACCCTTCAAGTTAATACTTGTGAATATCCAGGTACTCTTTGATATGCTTGTGAATGTCCAGGTATCTTCCAGAATCGATGCCTTGAGAAAAGTCGGCGCATCCTCTCGAGAAAAGTCGGGTACCAGCTGTTATCTTTAACAAAGGTCAGACACCCCCATAAAACAGATGCCCTGAGAAAGGTGGCGCATCTCCCGAGAAAGGTCGAGTACCAACTAGTGTCCTCGATATAAATCAAGCACCCATAAATGAGATGCCCTGAGAAAAGTCGGTGCATCTCCTGTCAAGGCGACCAAAGAAAGGTTCGGGTCCTAGACAAATCATTGATTGTTTTAACGGGTGACCGAAGAATGGTTCGGGTCCTAGAGAAGCAATTTCCCGTCACGGTGACCAAAGAATGGTTCGGGTCCAAGACAAACCACTGATTGCTCTAACAGGCGACCGAAGAATGATTCGGGTCCTAGAGGAGCAATCTCCCGTTAAGGTGACCGAAGAAAGGTTTGGATCATAGACAAATCATTGATTATTTTAATAGGCGACCGAAGAATGGTTCGGGTCTTAGAGGAGCAATTTCCCATCAAGGTGACCGAAGAAAGGTTCGAGTCCTAGACAAATCATTGATTGTTTTAACAGGCGACCGAATAATGGTTCGGGTCCGAGACAAACCACTGATTGCTCTAACAAACGACCGAAGAATGGTTCGGGTCCTAGAGGAGCAATTTCCCATCAAGGCAACCGAAGAAAGATTCGGGTCCTAGACAAATCATTGATTGTTTTAACATGCGACCGAAGAATGGTTTGGGTCCGAGACAAACCACTAATTGCTCCAACAAGCGATTGAAGAATGGTTCGAGTCCTAGAGAAGCAATTTCCCGTCAAGGCAACCGAAGAAAGATTTGGGTCCTAGATAAATCATTGATTGTTTTAACAGGCGACCAAAGAATGGTTCGAGCCCTGGAAAAGCAACCTCTTCATATCACCAGGTAAGATGACGCATTGATACTTGCCAAACTCGGGGTTCACACCCTATCTCACTCACTCCCAGTAAGTAACTACAGGTATCTTCTTATCTGTCTTAGTATATGTAATGTTATATTGCTCTTTTTGCATAGGATAATAGGTCCCAAGTAAAATATAATCCGTTACGCATGAATGGATAAAATTTAGGCATCAGTTTGTCTTTGAATGCAACCTCTGCGAGCTCACCTTCAAAAAGGGGCAGTTGTTGACGCCTAAAATTTCCTTTTAATTAATTAGGTTTTACTTTATTTTATTTTATTTTATTTTATCTTTTTCGGATTAAAAAAATAATGAACGAAAAAACAGAAAAAACAAGAAAAAAAGAAAAAAAAAACCCTCTTCTAGGCGTCCTCAGCCCATTTCTGCCTTAGCTCGACCCAGCCAGGTCTTCTTCTTCCTTACGCCATTGCAGCACATGCACCGGAGGACGCGACGCCAGAGCGGAGGGGAGGAGCAGCGACACACGTGGAGTAGCTGGCACCGAACAGCGATGGGACGTGGAGCAGGGGGTAGCTGGTGTCGGATGAGACGCCGGTTCGGCCGGTGAAGGCCGCGGCAACCGACAGTCAAGCTCCATCGACCAGGCACCCCTCGGCCTATAAATAGGCCCTCCATCCCCAACGAAGGGTGAAAAGACGGCGAAGAGGAGATCACCGACGGTAAGCTTCGATAGCTTGTCCTGAGAGACTTCAAGGGAAGCCCGAAGACGAGCCGCCGAAGATCTTGAATCTAGCCGGAGAAGCGAACACAGAGGTAGAAGGGATTGAAATCGCAACCCTTGGACACCCCACTAAGAGACTTCAAGGGGGCCAAGGGCTCGCTGCTTCGGATCTAGGTCTCGCCAAACAAAGAGAGAGTCGGCGAAGGTTGAGGGCTGCAGATCCTCGAAACCTCCCAACTGAGAGACTTCAGAAAGGGGGGCTGAGGACGAGTAGGCCAAGATCTGAGGTCAGCTGGAGTTGTTCGAGGCGGATCTGAGTGTGAAGGGGGAGATCTGAGCGTAGAGGGGACTCACGTAAGGTCTCGTCGTCGCCGCCATCTTCGCCCTCGTCATGCCGTCGCCAAGCAAGTATCACGTAATCGCCGTCGCCATTGCCATCTCCCTCTCCATAAGTCCAATCATCGCCGCCATCTTTGCCATTGTTGCCACTGCACCTCCTCGGCGCCCCCGTTTCGAAAACCCTAGGGTTCCCCATTTTCCGGGTTGCGATCCCGGGTTATCGGGTCGGACCCAGATCGGTAACTGGATAGGATTCTGTAAATCCCGGGGGCGGCGGAGGTCCGGTCGTGAGTCGAGTCGGATCCGGGTAGGATTTTCGCAGGGGAGTCGGGTTGTGGAGCGGACTATCGACCAAGTTGTCGGGTTGGGTCGGGTGTCCTTAAACACCTGGTCACGACGCCATTTCAATAAATAAAAAAAAAAAGACAAAAATTCGAGTTGGGCCCGCGTGTTGGTCGCCGGCCAGTCGACCCAACCCAACGATCCGACCCGGGTCGGCTTTTTATATTATTTTATATAATATTTTAATTTAAAAAATCAAAAATAATTTATTTTCAAAAAAAATGTTAAAAAATATTTTAATTTCCAAAAAACCGAAAAATATTTTAAAAAATCTTAAAAAATGTTTTATTTTTAAAAATGAAAAAAATCAAAAATATTTCATATTTTCCCAAAAGATGCCAAAAATCCAAAAAGAAAAGCCAAAATTTCATGAAAAAGCCAAAAAAATTCATAAAAAGCTAAAAAGACTTGTATTTTTCCAAAAAATACCGAAAAATCCAAAAAAAAATCCCTTTTGTGTCAAAAAAAAAAAAATAGAAAAAGACCCAAAAAATGTTTTTCCTCCCCAAATTGCATGGAAAATCCCTCAAACATCTAAAAAACTCAGGGTTTCAACAAGATTAGGTACCGAAAGGGCATTAGTGATTAACTAGTGTAATCAAGTCCACAATCCTAATTTCTCTGGTTACGCAGGAGTGAGTATTTCTCCCGATACTTCACTTGGATTTCTAATCAACCCACCCCAAATCGATTAGTGGCGACTCTATTTTAAAAATTGATTTACAAGTTAAAAACTTAGACTATTAAAGTCGTGAATTAGCGGACTTGGGAGAGTCCGGACATAACTAAATTCAGCCGAGCCATTAGCCTCCTTAGGCGCTTGTACCCGATTACGGGCGCCAAAAAAAAGAGGTCGCGACAATGATGCGGGCACAATGAGAATCTCATTTAGATTCACTCCTAAACTGGCGGATAAGCGAGGAAGAAATTAAATTCTTGACTAGAGATAATGATCCCAATGACAACGTGGTCTTTGAGAAGCTCTTTCATCCTAATCTTAAGCTTCTGATCGTTACAGAAGGAACAAAGGGCTGCAGATATTTCACAAAGGTAAGCTACCGTAGTATATCGTGTAACATTTTCTTTGACAATAATCTTAGTGGAAGCAAACTTTCCTGAATGCAAGTTGGTCATTGTATTTGAACTATTTTGGTCGAAGCTGCTTTCTTATTGATTTCACAAGTACATCCCCAGAAAGTCAATTGCTTGAAATGAATGTTAAGGGATGTTTTGGCTGAATATGTGGCTTGGGTAAGATATCTTAAAAACCTATAAATAAATTAAATAAAAAAAAAAGGTCGACATTTTGGGATATTCAGTACCATGGTACATTACCATTGATCAATAGATCCTTTTTAACTGGATCAAACCTTCTTCTTTTGGGGCTCCAGCTTATAAAATAAGTTTTTGGCAAAGCTCATTCGGTCATCATCTTTTTTGGCCAGAAAGTTCCTAAAGGTAATTGACAAAACCAAATTTCTGCACAGGAATTCAGAGGCCGGGTTTCTGGTATTAAAGAAAAGCCAGTTGACACAACTGGTGCAGGCGATGCTTTTGTTGGTGGGATGCTATATTGCCTGGCTTTTGACCTTAATCTTTACAAGGTACCGATGGTTTGTACTGGAACTGGCCGGGTTATAGCAATTTATCGATTTCCTTGATAAATAAGAGCTTCCGAAGAATAAAATTTAAGTGGAACGTAACGGATGGAGGGGTCTTTCACAAACATAATTACAAGGAAGATGTCAAATCCCAATTTGTAATGTAACTCATCGAGGCAAATGGAAGCAGTAGAAATGCATGACGAGCAAACATTGCTGTCTAGTAAATCCCTCGAAAGCTGCATGGTGCGAATATATGATAACTGGTTTTGGTTTCTGTTGAAATTCCATCTTCAACACTAAACTGGCTGTATCCTCTCTATACGTCAGAAGTCAATTGTTTCGTATTGGGCATGCGATGCAAGTGAGCTCTTAAAGTAATTGACGCCAACTACCGTTCTCAGCATTATTTGTGATCTCAAGGTTGACTGATAATAACAATAATATGCTCTTCATTAAGTCAGTAAGTCAGTACTCCGCATTTCATCCCTGTCATGGTAAAAATTTGGGCGCAGGATGAGGAACGGCTGAAGGAAGCGTTGGTCTTTGCAAATGCCTGCGGCGCATTCACAGCGACCAAGCAAGGAGCTATCAGAGCACTGCCCACAAAAGAAGAGGCCCTCAGGGTGCGAGTAAAAGCTGCTTTGTGAAGGAAACGCAAGGACCATATCTCATCAAGTTTGCTATTTATTATCATTCTTCCCGGGAAAAATAAGCGAGTGTCGCATTCCATTTCCTGCACAAGCCTGTCTGCAAGGGTCATGTTTTCTGCAATCTGTGTCTGCCTATGCTAACAAGAGCATTCAGGACCAAACATCAAGAATCTCCGATTTGGTGCGATTCATTTGAATTTGGTCTTGGATTACGTAAAATCTGTGGCTTGTCATTGCTTTTCTTTGTAGCTGGATTTCCTCATGTAAGCATGACATCTATGTTTTGTACCTCCGATAGTGTCATATTTGGCAATTACAATCAAAGAGCTACGGCATGACAATCCAAACAGTGCTCTTGGATCAAAGGATCATGATAATTCCTTAGGGAGCTACGGTAATTGAAGCAAACCACCACCTGAAGTAAAGACTTAGGGAGCTGCTTCAATTTCTTTTCTTTAAAAGATTAGTAGAAGAACATGCGCATGTGCCTAGAACATGCGCATAATACTACATCAGCCTAGCATTATATGTACTTGGATCATTCTCCCAGAAGGTCTATCTGTTGGAGTCAACACCTAATAGAAGACGCAAGAATGACAATGACCAAGAGAAGTTACTTCTTGCATGAAAGGCAGCCGTCGCAACCAATTTTTCGGGTATGAACCACCTAAGGTTTGGCTAATGAATTGTTAAGCCTAAACTTAACTCGGGCTCTCCCAAACCCATACCAATTCGCGACTTAGGTTCAAATTCTTAACATGCAATTAATTTTCAAGGAGTCGCCACTAATCTATTTTTGGTGGGTCGGTTAGAAACCCAAGCAAAGTAACGGAAGATTTACTTTACTTCTACAAACCAGAGAATATGGGTACGGGGACTTGGTTACACTAGATTTCTCTAATGCCCTTTTGGTACCGCTTCTTTTTTAATTTTCAAAAATGTTTTTGCAGGCAATTCGGATTGATTTTAAATCGATTTCCTAATATGTGAGGTGATCATGCGGATACGCAAACCACCAATTTAACACCCAGATAAATAATAAATAAATTGCAAAAACTCACCTCAAAGCAACGAAAGCATCTGCAATGTTAAATTAAAATTCATATTAAAAACTCTATATATGGTTTCTAATTAACACGCAATTTCTTTTCTTTTTTTTTTCACTTAATCATGCAATATGCAATGCAATATTAACTAAATGACATAATTCTAATTACATGTAATTTTTAATGAAGTGGGCCTAGCAAAAATACTAAATGACATGCATATCAATGAATCTAATCCTACTAACGCGCATATGACATTTTTTTCTTTTTCCTAAAAGAATGCATTTTATCCTAAATAATAAAGCTAATTTAACCTATGACATTTTTTGTATTTTTCATGAAATTCGAAATTAGAAAAAATGTGAAAATTATCTAATTAGGTGAAGATCCTATTCAATTTGTATTAGGAATTAGGTTGAACTAAATTCTAATTTAAACTAAAATATTATCTTAACCCAAATAATCCTAAAATGCAATCTATTCAAGAAAATACCTAAACTTATAATAAATTAAGAAAAATATTATCTAAAACTAAACTAAGTGCAGTTTTTCTTTGTAATATGCAATGATATACAAAACATGCCCTATATCTACATGACATATGCATGATTATTTTTTGTTGTGTTTTTGTTTTTTTAATTTCAAAAAAAAAAAGTCAAACAATTAAACATACAATTTAAGCTAATGAAACAAAAATCTAACATCCTAAATTCATGTTTTTTTATTTTTATTTTTATTTTCAAAAATTGATGATAAATAAAATGTCTAGTCTAAATATGCAAATGACCCTAAAGCACGCAATATTCTAACTCAAACATATTTTAAGATAATTAAAACAATTAAAATAAAACAGATCATCTAAAATCATCAAAAATATCACACATCATTCAGATCATAGGGTAATATTCCTCTAGTAAAATTGATAAATTGATTTTAAGCCTTAAAGATCAAAATATCAATTTTTTTCACTTGATTAATTACTTCATCTAAAACCTTATAGATGAAATAATTACTTGCGAATCAGGTGATATGTTGGAATTTCCAATCATATATTAAAGAATAATTATACTAAAAAAAAGATAAAGTAAAATAAAATAAAATAAAATAAAAAGAAAAAACTACCTAATGTGCTTTCTTTCTTTTTCTTTTTTTTTCAAAATTAGGGTGGCAGCCGTGGGGTGAAGCTCGGACGGAGGACTCAGCAGCAGGCTCCAGCGTCACCGTTGTAAGCTGCTGCAGGGACGCGAAGGCGCAGTGAACGGCATGGGCTAGCGTCAACAGCAGCGACTAGTGGGCAAAGGGGGTGGAGCAGCTCAGAGTCGCCGGCAGTTGCTGTGGCGTTGACGACGGGCTGAGGTGTGCGCAGAGCATGGGCGTCGTTGCTGGTGCAGAGGACAAGCGGAGACACGTTCGTCGAACGCTGAAGCTGTTGTGGTGGTGGCGACGATGGGCAAATCGCGGGCCGCCGGGTTGCTGGGCGCAGGTTGCAGTGGGGCAACACGGGCTTAGGTGCTGTTCAGTTGCAGTCCAGCGGGTGGAGGCGCAGTGGCACCGATGGTGAGCGGATCGCGGAGACGCACGGGTGCTGGAGCAATGGCGACCGGCGGCTGTGGCTGGCGAAGCAGCAGCACAGACGAGCGGAGACACAACAGGCGAAACGTCAGCGGAGGATGAGCGGCAGCGGCGGGGGAGTAGAGAGGGCTCGTGGGTGGGTGGCGGAGCAGCGGTGGTCAGCGGGTCGGTTGCCGGCGTGGTTGGTGCTGGTGCAGTGCTCACGAACGGAGGAGGTGCGACGCAAGCGTGGGCAAGGGCGTCCACGCGAAGAAGACAAACAGTAGCTCCTGATGCTTTTTCTTTTTTTTTTTTCTGGCCACACGTCACTCCTCTGCACTTTTTCTCTTTCTTTTGCTGACTTTTCCCTTTTCTTCTGCAGTTTGTCAGAAGGGAAAAAAAGAAAAAGGCTCCTCGAAGAGAAAATGGGGTTTCTCTCTTTTATTTTTTTCTCACTTTCACATATCCTCCCAGCTCTTTTCACGAAATTTTTTTAGCGGATTCTCCCCACAGTTATGAAAAATGAAGCTCTCTTTTATACTAATTCTGAACGACCGCTTTGTATGGCATTTTCCGATTTTCCATCTTCTATCGCATTAAATCAAAGTTATAAATCAGAGCGTGATTTCGCAATCAACTCGATTTTACTCCGATTTGTTCTGTTTTGAAAAAATTCATGCCCCTTATTCACTTGATTTTTAAATTTCTTCTACATTTAACAAAATTTAAATATCCATCAAAATTCCAATTTTTCATGCATAATCAATCAAATCAATTTCCCCCATTTTTTTCTTTTTTTTATTTGTTCCAATGCAATTTTTATTTTCTTTATTTTCCTAGATTTGCTAAAGTTAGGTGTCAACAGCAACCTTTCCCTCTCTCTATTTCCCCTAGAAGCCGCAAGTTGCTGGCAAAGAAAGTCTGTTATGCATGGAGTCGGCTACTAGACTAGACTTGGGGCATGTATTATAATATTATATCCTCTCACAAGCAATTAGTGGAGTCTTCAAGGAGCAAGGAACACGTCGATCAAAAGAAGAAAGGGAAGCAAGGTTTAACTTGCTAACTCGTACTTGGACGTGAAGAAAAGTTGTGGCTGGATGAGCTCACATTGAAGGTGGTTGGACTTCAAGAGGCAGTGACAGTCCTATAAATATGGCAATACGTGAAGCATTTGAGCTTAGGCCGAAAGGCCTCACATAGAGGCACCGCAACCTCAAGTTAACAAGCCAAAGTGCCTCAAAGGCAAAAGTGCCTCAAGGCTGAAAGGTCTCAGAAAGGCTTAACAGCCGCAAGCCACTGTAAACAGAACAGAGACTCAGGGAAAGAGCCTCAAGCCAGGGAGAGGGCCTCAGGCCACACGCAGGTGGAGAACCTTAGGCCAGAGAGGAAGCCACTAGGTGCAAAGGTGAGCTTTAGGGAAGCCACATGTATGTGAGCTTCAGGAAAGCCTTCGGCAATGAAAGTTTCGAAACAGAAAATCACCAGTTGTAATGGTGAACTTCTAACTGAGAGGCATTGCAGCCTCAGTAGTTCAGTGTGAGCAAATTATCCTTCCATGATCGAGAATGAAAGATAGAATAACTGTGTATGTGCATGCATCAACTAGTTTGGGTGTGAGTATATTGAGTACATGGTGTGAGAGAGTATATTGTAAAAGTTGTGTTAGAGTGATTATTCTGAGTGCTATATTTGTAATGCAATCTAACATATCAAGTGTGTTTTTTTGTTGTCTATTATAATTCTCACGTGTTGAGACCTGAGCAGGTCTTTAAACTGCTTCACCCGGAATTGGATATCCCTGGGTGTCTTCTCCCACAAGCCATTTAAAGGCAAGTGAGGGGAAAAACAAGGGATAAGATCCCCAAGGGTAATCCCGGCCAACTCCTTTACGAAGTGGGAACCCCCTCTGATCCCCACGATGCCCTTTTCCTAGTATGCTAGGCTGAGTACATGGAAATGACGAGGCCTGCCTCCTGGCAAAGGGGGCAGGTTGGCCGGCCGGCATCACCACAACACTTCCCCATATTCAACAATTGGTATCAGAGCGCAAAGGGTCGCATACCCAATACTATGAATGACGGTCCAAATTCAGTTAGTATGTGTATTGGGTTTCACTGAATGGTATCCGCATGTGCATGCGATGAAACTGGAAGAGCGTAAAATCAAGGGTCCGACCTGTGTCATGGAGGAGGACATTTGGCGATAGAATGGTGACTTGCAAATGGCTCTTCCATGTGCAGCTTTCAACTTCTTCATGTTTTGCGGCTTAGTTCTAGTGGACTCTTTCTCCAAGCTTTTTCGAAAATGAGAGAGGGGGGATTTTATTCGCGATTTCATCATTTTATCTTTTTTCCAATCAAATTTTCAACTATTTTTTCTTAATGTGGAGCTTAGATGGTGCCACATCAACGTCCCTTATCTTAAGGAAAAATTAAAAATAAAAACAATTTCAACATGTTTTGTTAATCAAATCAGGCAGAGTGAACATATGAATTTTCCCACCCGCAAGAAAAAATCAGAGGGTTTTAATATCACGAATTTAACAAGGGGTTTAATTACATTGTTTGAAAATTTAGGACTCAAGTGTGATTTCGGGGCAAGTTGTGGGACTTTTAATATACTTATTTCTTGTTATAATGTGCCTTTTGTTTTAACATTTAAAAAGTTCTATGTACAGCTACAAAACTAAGCTATTTTGTGTAGTGGTTTGTGAGGGAACATTTCACTTGATAACGTTAAATGTATGTCGTTTGAGTCGTAATTTGATAAGTCTTTGGATCAAGTGATGGAAAAAGTCACAGAATAAAGCCAAAACTTGTTAGTATGTTAATTGGAGAAAAGTTGGTAAATCACTTAAAATAATTTAATATAGTAATTGGAAAATTCAAGACTTCCATGAGAGAGGTAAACAAGATTTTGTAAAAAATAAAAGAAGTTTTTACTTAATAGAGATAAGAGAAGTTCGTAAATTTAATTAAATCAAATCAAATAAAAATTGACGACTAATTTTAAATAAGAGTAGGAACGAAAACTTGGTCACCTAATAAGACAAAATTTGGTAAATCACTATGATTAAGGTTGGTAATATCTAACAAGTTGATAAGAAAAATAACTAAAGGTTGGTAACTTTATAGAGAATTTGGATATTCTATATAAAAGATAAAGAAACGTGGATAACACGAATCAAATTACAGTTGGTATATTTATAGGGAGTAATCATTGAAAGCATGGTACTATTCTACTCAAATTAAGGTCAAATCAAGGTCAGTATACATAATTGACGTGGCTATTTGACTCAAAGAGGGTAAGTTCAGCCTCAAACGGGCATAGACCATACCCGCAATGGTGGTTGGAAGTCATAGCCCGCGATCTCATATTGGATATATATATATATATATATATATATATATATATATATATAATTAATCTTTCACACAACCGGCTCAGAAAAATCAAGAACGTCTTATGGACGTAGGGCTTATTTGCCAATTTATTGGCAGCAGTTAAGCTGTCAAAAATAACATTCAAAATTGATGACGACACCCAATATGTAAAACGTTCCTGGCACGTTGAACACGTTTCTGCTTCGCTGCATTTATCTGACAATCTTGTCTTTGTGTCTCTAAGGCAAGGTGATTTTTTTTGGAGTATGAAGAGAAACTGAGCCGGAAAGTCACCAACATTGGAGCAGCGCAGGACATGGATGGATCAAACTAGACACCGATGGAGCTATGGATCCTGAGCCTAGAATGTCGAGAGGAGGAGGACTTTGTTATGCAAAGACCGCGATGGCTTGGAAAAATAGGGGAAAACTAATGTCTGGGCGACACAAAAGATGGGCTCCAGGTAGCAAAGATGATGAACATTGAGAAGGGAAATGAGAGGGCGATAGCACATGTACCCATGTGGTTTCTCGTCGGTTCGCCATTTTTACTTCCCTTGAGAATTGATATACGCTATCTTTATGTAATCGTCAGGGTGTTATGTGGGTGGAAAGCTTCATTGCTGTTCTGAAGTTGATTTTTAGTCTATATAGTTTTGGCTGATGATATCCATCAAGGGATATTATGATAATGTGACATCTTTCTTATTCGGTGCTTGTTCATTAAACGTGATTATATGTCACTTTATTAATTGACATGTTCGATACCTGGCATTTATGATGGGTTTTTCGTGCCAACTAACCGAAAGTGGGTGACTATTACTTTTTGTTGTACTCAAACACAACCAAAAGTCATATGATTAAAACACAAAAACTAAGATAACGACAGTAGCCGAATCCATTTCTTCCGACATTGTTTCAGATCATAGTGCTAGTAGTATCATGCAGCTTCTCCCTGCTTAAGATTATGTTAGAAAAATGGAGAATAAGGAAGAAGGAATGAGAAGATATAGAAGAAAGAAGAAAAAGGAAAGCAAAGTCTAACTTAGACTTTGACTAGCCGCAACAAGCGGGAGACAAAAAAGCAAGCTGAAGAAAAGACAAAACAAGCCCACCATAATCCATCGAAAAATTTTGTCTCTAAAACAGCTTATCGAGCAAATTATGTTAAAGAAAAAGGAAATGAAAAACCTCGCTATTACTCTCCCACAGCTCCAATGGGCTCAACCGCCACAAAGTACTTCCAGGTAGCTTGTTCTAATTTTTCTTCTTCAACTTGGCTTTTGCTTGCTTGCATTTCCACGTGAATCTTCTAGGTTCGGCTAGCAATTATTAACTTCCAACCTTAGTTTTAACTTCTGAGAAAATCATATAAAGAATTTTTGGATCGAGCGTCCTTGTCACGACCAAATTTTCGGGTGCACCACCTAAAATTAGACTAATGGACTACTAAGTCTAACTTAGCTTAGGCCCTCCCAAGCCTATACCAATTTACAACTTAGGTTCAAATATCTAGCATACAAAAAGGAGTCGCCACTAATCAATTTACGGTAGGTCGATTAAACACCTCTACGAACCAGAGATTTTGGATACGGGGACTTGATTACGTTAGATTTCTCTAACGCCTTTTCGGTACATTTCTCTTTTATTTTGAAAAATGTTTGGCAAAAAGCTTGAATTAATTTTAATCACTTCCCTAACATGTGAGGTTATCATGTGGGTGCGCAAACCACCAATTAAACACCCAAGTAAAGCAATAAATAAATTGCAGGACTTACCTCATAGCAACGAGAGCATCTACATTGTTAGATCAAAATTCACATTAGCAGTCCTAAATATGATTTATAATTAACACGCAATTTATTTTTTTGTTTTCACTTAATTAATGAGAATCATGCTTTATGCAATGCATGCCACTAATTTAACATGAAATGATATGACATGGTAACATGACTTAGCTATATAACCTAAACGATATGACATAAATAAGCATGCAGTCTATCCTGACGCATGAGATGGATTTATTCTTAAAAATAATTTTTTGTATTTTCCATGAGATTCGAAATTAAAGAAATGCAACACTTAAATATGCAATCTAAATTAATCTAGACCTTATTCTAATGACGGGCAATTTCTAATTAAATGAACCTAACAAAAATCACTAAATGACTTGCATTGTATGAACCTAATTCTATATGACGTGCACATGATTTTTATTTTCCTAATAAACGTGCAATCTATCATAATATGCAATGAAGTGCAAAGAATACTCTAATTCTAATTTTTTTTATGAAATTCGAAATTAAAATTGCCAAATAATTAAACGTGTAATTCAAATTTAAAACTAACATCCTAAATGAATGCATTTTTTTGGATTTTTATTTTTAAAATTTCGAAATAAAATCTCTATTCTAAATATGCAAGATAACCCTAAAACAAGAAATATTCTCAAATGCATCTAATCTAACTCAAATATTTTTTTTTTTGGGTTTTTCCTTTACAAAAGCAATCAAATAAAGGGGGATAAGTGCACTAATGGTGCCATAAGTTGTGTACAGCGCTCACTTTGATGCCAAAAGTTTCTGCCGGATCACTTAAGTGCCAAATCAGAGAAAAAACGATCACTTTGGTGCCACCGGCGAGAAATTCCAGCCAAAATGATTACGTGGCTTTATATTTAAAAAAAAATCGATAAACTCTTTAAATGACATCGTTTTCTGTCCTACTTAAGAAAACGACATCGTTTTGCCGTCCTATGTGGATGGCTTAGGAAAAACGACGCCGTATAACTCATTTGTGATTGAAATTATGGTTTTTTTTTGTTCATCCTCGCTGACCAAGCTTGCTTGGCCACCGTCGCTTGGCCACCGTGCTCGGCCATCGTGCTCGGCCACCGTTGCTTGGCCACCGTCGGTTGGCCACCGTGCTCGGCCACCATCGCTCGGCCACCATGCTCGGCCATCGTCGCTCGGCCACCGTCGCTCGGCCAAGAACTAATGGGAAATAGGAAGCGAGGGCAGAGGAGGAGGAGGAAGAAGGGGGATTGAAGGTGCAGAGAGAGAGAGAAGACGAGGAGTGCGAGGGAAACAAGGAAGGCGCAGATGGAGATGGTAGATTGGGCTCTGTTCAAAGAGTGGCTGGTGCTGGTGTTGTTCTTCGAGGAAGAAGACAATGCCGCCATGGCTTCTCTCTCTCTCTCTCTGTTGGTGTTGTTCTTCGGGGAAGAAGACGACATCACCATGGCTTCTCTCTCTCTCTCTCTCTCTCTGTGCTGGTGTTGTTCTTCGGAGAAGAAGATGATGCTGCCATGGCTTCTCCCTCTCTACGCTGGTGTTGTTCTTCGGGGAAGAAGACAACGCCGCCACCATGGCCTCTCTCTCTCTCTCTCTCTCTCTCTCTCTCTCTCTCTCTCTCTCTCTCAATTTGGGGATTTAGGGTTTTGACTTGAGGTTTAAGACACCAAACGACATCGTTTTGTGGTTTACTTGCTGACTAGACTCTCCGGCGAGCCACATCAGTATAAGAAATTAATAAAAAAAGGTCATGTCAGATTTCCGATAGTTCAGATCGGCGTTGGCACCAAAGTGAGCATTTTTCAAATTTTTTGGCACTTAAATGATCCGACGGAAACTTTTGGCACCAAAGTGAGCGCCGTACACAACTTATGGCACCATTAGTGTACTTATCCCAAATAAATGGCATCAAGAACAGCACGGCAACAAATCAAGCAAGATATCATCCATGTCCATCTAATTTTGGGAAATAAATTGACGAATTGTATCTCTCGCATGAGATCGGATTGGCTAATTTTTAAATAAAATCACGAATCGTATCTCGAGCGTGAGATCGGATTGGTGATTTTCTATGTATTTCAAGCGTAAAATCGGACTATCAATTGTATGCACGTTGTGAAATTATGAAAGATTTCCCAATTCATGAGGAATCAAGAAATATCTTGGATACGACAATACCAATCAAACATTCAAAGAAAGACTGCTATATCACGAATTAGGTAGATATATATATGAAAATCAAATTAATCGAGAGTCTTACCTAATTCACATTATCACGCAAGTGACATTTCCAAATTCGGATGGATGATGGGTCATGGGAATCACGGTGAGGAAGATCGACAATCCGTAGCATGCACGGTCGCTCGGTAATCATCGGACGCATTCCACAAGACCGAGTACTTTGGAATTCTATCCGAGAACTTCAGCTTCTTTTCACTAAATAGGACAAATTTCACCGCTTCTTTTGCATTGGAAACGCCCTCTGTGCCCATTGAAGAATCTGGTGTCAGTTGAGTTGTTCAGAGAATCATCAAAGCAGTTGCGGCGGGTTCAAGACTTGCTAATGGATGACTCGATTAATTGCCTCTAGATGGACGTCGGGGCGGCCGTGGGAGAGGACCGATGCTCATAGAGACACCTGCAAACACGAATACTTTCAAGGAACGACGACACTTGGCTTGTGGTAAAACTCGCTGGCTGCTGGGGCGGTGACCGGATTCGGTCAAGGAAGACCTGCAATAATAAAAATTCAAACGAGAGCAAAATAACTGGATCGGTGGAGGTCTCGGGCACGTCAAGGACGCCTGAAAAATTTTCTCTCATTCCATGTTGATCTCCATGCATTGCCAAGTGGAGCTTTGTTAGAGCCGCCAAAATCTGAACGTCGTGACCTTTCAACCATCGTCATCGGAGGCTCCTTGGCGTGTGATCATCGTCGAAGGTCGCACCTCGGCTGGACAGCAAATCATCATGGGTTCTCGGTGGTGAAGGCTTCTTGACAAGGAAGCGTTGACTATTTATTTTCTGAAATTTGTACGGCGCCACGGACCAAACTCTTCACGTTATCCTTGCCCAAAAATATCCCTTTGCTTGCATGAAATAAACTCACAAAAATCTCACTTCTGGACAACATCCAGAAGAAGACAAATCCACCATTGGGGCTTATTCACCAAAATCTTGGTACTTGTTTTGCCTATGGACTTTGGGGCAACGAGAGATGCAGCTCGGACTTCAGGCTAGCGAGCGGTGGCCACAAAAATCTGGCATGACTTTCATGTATGTGGAGAGATATTGGCTTTGCTGGACATCGGCAAATCCATTGGGCATAGATGGAACTCCACAGGAGTCTCACTGGCTCTAAAATATGATGAAAGTGACTCAGACGATCCTGAGTTGTGTTGGTGAGGAGCTTGCCAAGACCACTGGACACTCCTGGGAGCTCAACCTGAGATGTGTTGCTAGTGGCAGGACTCTTGACGGATCAGCAATAGCGACATGAGGGTAGGCGTAGTGGTGAGGCTACGTGAGGATTGCATAGATAACAAGGTCACAACCGCGAAAGGGACTTGGCCGTGGCTTCTCGTCTTTCTCTTTTTTCATTGATATGTGTGTCCTCCCCGAAACCCTAAGTAACATTTTTATAGGCCAAAGATTAGGGTTTTAATTTCCTTTTCAAATCAATATCCGCGAAGATTTTTTTCCGCATGCGATATCACTTTTTATTTTCCACACATCTTCTAGATTTCCTTTGCAAAAATGAATATTATTGATTTTTTTCAAAAATTGCAATAGGATATTTTCAAATACGGGCTTAGGCCAATTTGCTCTCTTCGTGGGCTTAGTCCGATTTGTCAATTTAAAGCTCAGAACCATTAAAATTTGAATCCATCCACCATCGATCCAATAAAATATTGAAAAAATGTAAATTAAAAATAAATGTACCTAAATCTATATGTAATTAATATTTTTTCAGGGATAAAACTAACTCATAATTTTCTATGCAATAAATAAATGATCGGATCGCCAAAATTTAGGTGTCAACAGTCCTCTATTCCCTGTGTTCGAAAAGCACTGTCTCTTTCCCTCTCCACCCCTTGCCAGATTTCTTTGAAGGAAAATCAGCGACGGTAGTTTGGCAACTTGTCGACTTGCCAAACTTGCTGAATAATTGTCAACTACTCTAAGGATGAGGACATGTAGATATCTAATCCTAGTCTGCTATCACATGGAATTTAGCGAGAAAATTGATAATTATTCTAAAAATTTAAATTGTTAGATGATGAGTGAATACAAAATTAGTATGTTTATCTACAATAAAACTCAAGACCTCAAGTTCTGATATAATATAAGATTTAATGGAACTACCCATTAACTATTCTAAAATCGTTAATTATTTTAAAAACTTAAACTGTTAGATGAATAAATATTGTTATTAGGTGTGTTGTGGGACTGATGTGAGGAATGAGTGAGTGTAAAATTAGTGTGTATTTGCAATAAATATTTTATTTAATGATGAAGGTATTTTTCAATTGTTATTTTGAGGAATATCGAGTGTATGCATGCTCAACAAGTGGTATCAAATCAAGCTTCCGCACCTAGCAGTGTTGTGAAAAATTCTTGAAGCCAATCTGCTCTTCATGGGCAAAAATCTCATTTGCCTTACTGCAATTAGGAGACCAGAATACTGGTTTCTTTCTTAAATTTTTTAAGGAAAAAAAATTCTTTAGAAGCACTATTCGAGTTCTTTATGATTCAACTGGATAAAGGACAATTTCTGTACGGGTGGTTCAGCTCAAGAGCTTTTAGAGTCTAAGTAGACCGATGCTCCTAAGGCTTTGTCGCTGGAGGCTACTGGTCATGGGCTGCGACGGAGGCCGGCTAATCGATCGACAGGTGGAGTTAGCGAAAATAATGCAAGAGCATGGGGTGTGTCGCGAGGGACTCCACCTACCAACTTTCTTGTTGACGATGGGACAGGTCGGGGCGGGGTTGGTTCACCGAATGGGATCTTCACGCAAAATGTGGTCCGACATTTTTCTTTGTTTATCATGTCGTGTGAAATTGAAAGGTTCATGACAGTTTTGAACCCCTTAATCGGCATGGTTTTTCTTCTTTTTTTTGTAATCCAATGAATAATGTGTTTTCTTGATTGTTCACTACTTCTATTTCCCCTTTGAGAATTAATTCTTTATTTTTAGAAACTTTGAAACTGATTTATACTCTATTGATTCTGATAAATGACTTCTATGATAATAGATATAGTATAATTCATTAACAATATTATTAGAAAATATCGTGATATATTCTTTCTTGTTTGGTGCTTGTTCATTACACATGATCTTTTTGCTCATAATATCCATTTGACTATCACTTGGAAGCATGCATAGTGTGCTTGGAAGATTAGGAAAATGGATCAAGGAAAAGAGTTGAATGTTGTGATCCATTTTCCAAATTCTCTTAATCTTTCCTGAACTAAGCCAGAAAATGCGAAGGGAAAAAATTCTGGATTGGCGTTGCTCGAGAAGCTCCCAGCTGAATCTCTCCTATATTGACCTAGCAATACCAGATCTCTCCTCAACCTTATACTTTGATAAAGACAAAAGCATTGCCGTGGTTAGCAAGGGTCCTGTGTTGACCAGGCAATACTAAAAGCAGGATCTATGGGTTCAAGGAATGAATATTATATTTTCTTTTGCAGTCAGTAACTCCAATTGGACCAATTTCCACATCTTTTTATTTTTTATTTGGGTTGATATCCTGAAAAATTCCAAATTAATACATATATGATAAATTTATCTCAAACTATTTTTTTTTACCATGAAAAGCCCAAAACCGATATACTTTTGACAAATTTACCATAAATTGATATACTTATGACAAATTTACTTTATATTAGTTTTTATTAAATTTTACTGTCAAATTATTAAAGTTAAATGACACGTGATAGTTGACCGAATACTAATTTGAGATTTTACGTTCCGTTTGTCACAATTTACAATTCTTGTGATTTTTTGTGGTATTAATTCAATTTAGCAAATGTATATTTATCACATATTTATTATTTTTTAGTTTTTTATGGTTGAATAAATTAATTTGAGGTAAATTTATCATAAATGTACTAGTTTAAGGTTGTTTATTATCAGTCGGGATAAATTTATCATGGATGTACCAATCTAGGGTTTTTCATGGTTAAAAAAATAATTTGAAATAAATTTATGATAGATGTATCAGTTTGAGGTTTTTCAGGTATTAATCCAAAAAAAAAAACCAAATTCAAATTTGCTTCTAAACTGCCCTATACTTACTTCAATCACGTCACCTTCTACACGTTATCCGACCGCTTTTTAATCTACTTTCCTTTGCCTCGGCACTTGAAAAACGAGAAAAAGTCATTCGATTGGACGAATTTATAGCCGCCCACAAGACCGGCGTCACGGACCGCTACGAGCCGAGAGTATATAAGAATCCCCTTTCCCCTTTCCCCTTGTCCCCTCCCATGCAATTCTCTGTGCTTTAACACCATGTCGACCGAAAATGCATCCTCCAATCTCACCGTCAACGCTTCGGATTCTCTCCGGGCCGCCCTCAATCCCGATGGCACCCTCGACCGCGGCCGCTTCAACATACCGGTCACCTCCGCTACACTTAATCCCACCTCTCCCGCCAGTCCAGTCCAATCCAAGGACGTCCCAATCAACCCTTCCCACAACACCTGGGCCAGGATCTTCCTACCCACCCGTGCTCTGTCGTGCTCGGAGGAGAAACTCCCCGTCATAGTTTATTACCACGGCGGGGGATTCATCCTCCACAGCGCCGCTTCGACGCCGTTCCACGAGTTCTGTGTCAGTCTGGCGCATGAGCTCTCCGCTGTGGTCGTGTCGGTGGAGTATCGCCTCGCCCCGGAGCACCGGCTCCCCATGGCGTACGACGACGCGGTGGAGGCGCTGCACTGGGTTAAAACCGCCCGAGACGAGTGGCTCGCGTGCCACGCGGATCTCTCCATGTGTTACCTGATGGGCACCAGTTCTGGCGGCAACTTGGCCTTCTTTGCAGGGCTACGCGCATCCGCGTTGCACGACGAACTCGAGCCCCTGAAGATCCGTGGGCTGATACTACACCACCCCTTCTTCGGCGGCATCCAGCGGACGCCATCGGAGCTGAGGCTGGTGAACGACCAGATGCTGCCGCTGGCGAAAAGCGATTTCACGTGGGAGCTGTCGCTGCCGCTTGGGGCTACTCGCGACCACGTGTGCTGTAATCCAATAGTGGACGGTGGCTCCAAGATCTCGGAAGGGGTCGATAAGATGAGGTCGCTGGGGTGGAGGCTACTGGTCGCCGGCTGCGACGGAGACCCGCTATTCGATCGACAGGTGGAGTTTGCGCAAATGATGCAGGAGAAGGGGGTGAGTGTGGTGAGGGTTTTCACGGAGGGTGGACATCATGCGATCGAAGTCGCGGAACCGGACAGGAGTAAGCCTCTGCTCCAAACCTTAAAGACTTTCATGTCAAAGACTGTAACTAGTTAGGGCGGGGCCGATCCACCGGATGGGATCTCCACGCAAAAATGTAGCCTGAAATTTCTCTTTAATTATCACAGTCATATGAAATTTATAAGGTCTTGACGGTTTCGGACTCTTCGATCCTCCATGGTGTTTTTTTTTTTTTTTTAAATATGAAAATCGGAGCCCTGTCGTTTTTAGGACTCTAGTATACATCTAATAAATAACGTAGTTTCTCAATGGTTCACTACTTTTATCTTTACAAGCTTTGAAGTTGATTATTGCTCTAAATTCTGGTCGATGGCAACTATAATAATGGGGACACTATGATTCATTAATAAGTTATAAAATACTTTGGCATATTCTTTCTTGTTTGGTGCTTGTTCATCAAACACGTTTCTTTTGCTCATAATATTCAATAATATATCATTTTATTAATTGATCTTTGGATTCCTAGCATTTACCCTGGATTTTTCTTGCCTTCCAATTGAAATTCAATGATTACTACTTGGCTTTTTACCCAACACAGCCGGAAGTCTAATCATTGAAACACCCGAATTCGAGACTATGAAGCATGCTCGAAATATCTCGAAAAAGGAGCAAAGATTTCCAAAAAGTCATGCGGTACACTGCAAGAAGAACTTCCATTCAAGTTCGAGAGGTGCATAGCATGCTCAGAATATTGACCAAGCAATACTTGATCCCTCCTCAACCCATATAATTTGATAATTTGATAAAGACAAAAGCGTCGCCGTGCTTAGCAAGGGACCTATATTGACCAGGCAATATTAAAATCAGGGTCATGGATTCAAGCAATGTATATTTTATTATTTTTCGTGGTCAATAGCTCCAGTTGGACCAAATTCCTCCCTTTTTTTCCACAATTTGTTTCCGGTCCTTTTCCAGTACTATTTTGAAGATCTCTTTTGGCCAAGTGCACGAGGCCGATCGGACGATAGAGGAAGCCTACTGTCATGTTGATGCGCTTGCTATCGTTATTTAAAGATTTCTCAACTTTTAAACCAATTTTTAGTGTGTCTGGCATTTCTACAAATATTAAGCAACGGATCAAATTGAAAAATCATGAATTTCTCCGTCCATACATTTTGGGAAGAGCAACAAAACTTTTCGAGCCTGGCAAAGGTCTCTGTCACTTTATCATTTCTCTGTTACATTCATACACTATGGATTCAACTATGGCTTATTTTCTCTTCTTGCCAAATTTAACTTCGCTTCTAACTGCTCGTTCCTTTGGACGCCCTCTCCAGGGATGTACTTCAATCGGGTCACGTTTGACACACTAGCGGGCCGTTTTCATTGGCTCTTTTCAACTCTTGAAAAATGAGAAAACATCATTCAAATCGAAACAAATTTAGCTACCCATAGAATCATTACCATAGTCGCTACAAGCCACAAGGATGTACGAATCCCCATCGGTTGAGAGAATTACCAAAAAAGTCATAAACCTATTGTAATTGTGTCAATTCAATCAATCTGATTAATTATAGTCGGCTGGCACTAACGTGGAGCCAGCCATCTGGCTAATGCTAATATGGATAATTTTAATAATATTTTATTTTATTTGAATTTTTATTAATTTTTTAATTTTCCTTTTTTTTTTTTTTCTTCCTTCTTTGCTTCTTTTATTCACAATGGCTAGTAAGATTCCGGCAAGGGTCATGGCCCTTGCCCAGCCTCATACAAATCTAGGCAACCAATTGAAATGAATCTGAGCCTCGAGTTCCATGACGCAACAAAACTCGAGCCTTCTAGAATTGGGGGCCCAAGCTCTAGGTTCTAGGCGTGTGCAACTGGATTAGGTATACTCGGTTTCCGGACCGGCCCACCCAAAAAATAGGGTTGGGAACTAGTTCTCGTTGAAACCAGTCCAGGAACCGATTCCCAAAATTTGGAACCGGTTTAAATCAGTCTGAGAACAGGTTCCGAGTGATTACCCACCTAGAAACCGGTTCTTGGACCGCTTTTGGAATCGGTTCCTAGACCAGTTTTGTAAGTAGAGGTCCAAAACCCTTTTATTTCCCCCGATTTCTATTCTTACTCCTGCAATCACACGACGTTTTTCCTCTTGGCTCTTTAAAACATGCACGACACTCCTCCTTTGTCATTTCTCTTCCTCACTTGCTTCCCTCCCTCACCGGCTCCCTCTCGCATAGTCCAATGGATGGACGATGTTCGTCGCCACCAAATTCTTGTATATCACATGGATTGGCTCACCTAATTTCTTTTTTGTAGGAGGAGTTATGCTTGCAGTAATGAGTAACTTCATGTAGTAGTTGTGGGAATAAGACTAATATTAAACCCATGTTTGTTACTAATTCTTAGCCTTGTAGATCCTTAATTTTTCGTTTGGTCAAAAAGTTCATGTATTTATTTATTACAAGTACTTAATGTTTCAATACAAATTAGGAGGATTACGTTATTTTTTCGCGTATTAATATAAAATTTGAAATCGTATAGGATTTCGGAAGATTGCAAAATAGGTTTCAGTGGAAATAGGGTTAACCCTAGAACTAGATCAAAAAAACATGGTGGGTCAGGTACATGGTCAAATACAAACAGGGTCGGATATAGGGTCCAAAAAAGAGAAACCGGTTATAACGGGGTTAGGTACAAGATTTAGGTCTAGACCCTACCCACCCTAAACCTAATCACCCCTACTAGGTTCCCTCACTGAGACCTGACTCTCCATGCAAGGCCTCGTGAAGATCCATGCTTACCAAGCCGATTGTCATTCATTTTATTTATGTTTATGTCATTCACATGTGGCAAATTGTGATTGAATTTTTACAAAACATGCATGCCACGTCAGTTCACAACATGGTACTATGTAACCACCGAGTACTTTCTCCTTTTATGGGTTCAGAATAGGAAGAACCAAGAGCTGCCGAGTTAAGAAAAGAAAACTTTTTTTTGCCCATCCCACTTACAATATAGTTAATTTCTTTTTTTACAATTACCAAATAATCTATTCAAAAAACTCATTGATTCAAATAGTTATCTAAAAAAAAATCTTTTTTTACCATATATTTAATTCTTTTATTTATTTATCACCAGATAGTTAATTCAAAAACTTGTTTTTACAGCAAATTGAAACCCCGTCAATCCGAAGATTCTAGAGGGAATAATCAGCACTTAAATGCAAAAGCCAAGATGGGTCTACTAGTTCTCCACAAGTCGATTGTTACTCTTAGAGGTTGGAGACCGGCATTCTCAGTTGAAGAGCACAATTTTGGAAGAAGATAAACAGTAGAAAGAAAAGAAATTTTAAATAAAAACTACAAAAGAAAAATCAAGCAAAATGGGGCATTTCGCTTAAGTTGGTGTATTGTCAAATGCTACTCCATCACGTAGGACGGCTGACTATGATTAGCCTCTATATTATCTACTTGAAATGAAATGAGGACTTTATCGATTTAAAAAAAAAAAAAAAAAAAAAACAGATACCATTGAAAAAACCTCTTGAAGATGGTTACCTACTCAAACCTCTTTTGATCGGAAGGCTAACTATTTTCTCCTTCAGAGACTTTCATCTTTTTAGATGTTCCCTCGCCCACCCTTCTGGAAATCAATTTTGTTGGGTACTGATGACCACCTCACACGATGTGAAAGTCGGCCGCAACTAATTCGCTCGGCGACGTGCTACCAACGCCTATGGCCATTTAATGAGACATAGACGAGACAAAGTTTGCTTGCTATAAACGTATGAACACAACCACTCTCCATATGTTTGAACCAAACAAAAATAGAAACTTCGAAAGTTTTGGTAAGAAGAGCCCAATGCAGAAAAAGACAGCCATATTCAAATTGCATTTTGCTTTGGCTTACAACCTGTAGAACAAAGACACAAGCTTAACTCTAGAGTCCCTCTCTAATTTTTCTCCTCTCTCTATCAAGTTCCACAATTGACCTTTCCTGTTCCTTGACAAATTACAACATCGCTACTAACCGGCCTCAATATGAAAGCAATTCCTATGTTCTACAGGCTTGTATCCAGCAAACTCTTTCAAACTTGAGTTGGTGATAGAGTTGGTTTAGGAGGCAAAGTCCAACTAGGACTTTTCCTGAAAATTGGTTTTAGTATTTCTAACACTATCCTCCCATTTGATTGCACCGAGCGTTGTCCCATAAAAATAATTAGAGCTACATCATAGATGTTTGATTCTAACTCCAAAAAGCCTCACCCATGGCCGTGCACAAGGTTTCAATTGCTTCGATCTTAATGTTTAACTTGCTGAAGCTGCCTAGATGGTACCAAGTTGTTCTACTTTCGAGTATATTCTGCTCATATGATTTTCTTTTCTTCTATATCACACTAACTAATGTCGATTCCAATCAACCAGAACAACCCTCGTTTTTCCTTGATGAACATAGGGAGTTGGACATGAAGGGGGACAATTCCAAGCTTCCAAAAATGGGTACAAAGCTATATACGTTGAAAATAGTATGTTATCATGAAAAGAGGTGACTCTTGGTTATAAAAAGAGATGATTGTTGACATGAAAAGTGGTGATGGTAGAGATAAGGTACTTATTTTCAAGAAATGTGTTGATTGATTATCTATAAATAGTATTCAAATCATTCAACACAACTGTTTAAGGATCACAATTGTTCAAACAAACAACTTCTTTATAACTCTTTCTTCTTCTATTTTCATGCACAAAACTTTGATAATACATTCAAGGTAAAATTCTAGGAAAGAAATTGAGTAATTGTTGAGCTCATTTCTTTGTGACTTTAGTATATATCATGAAGGTATATTTGTTCTAAACCCGACAGCAATAATAGTAGGGACAAATAATATCTTAAAGACAATGATCGTCATCACACAACAATGCATCAAAAATCTATAACTATTGCTCTACGTTCATTAGCAATCATATTTCCCCATTAATATAATTTACACAAAAATATGATCAAGTTGTCGACATGCTCAATCACGTGACTAAGACATGACTAATGTATGGACATTAGCATGCACATGGCGCATTGTTGACAACCATATTGTTATTAGCAACCAGTATTGATGCTCATCAATGAAACAAGATGAGTACTACCGATCAGTTGACAATATACGATGACAAATGTTTTCAAAAAGTGTGTTGACGATGGAAGGACGGTTTACAATTCATTGAATGCTTGAAAAGTGTTGAGATATAAAGCTCAAGAGCACTCTACTAGCTAATTGAGATTGTGGAGCAATTAACATGAATGTTTTGAGAGGACAACCATTCAAGAACAAGACTAGGGGATCATGAGGATGTGGACACAAGACTTTCAGAATGGAAGAACAAAGGACAACCACTTGGAAACAAGATCGTGGGGTAGTTAGTATGCATTTTCAAACAAATAACCACTCAAGAAAAAGATCAAGAGAACATGAGAGTTTGGGCACAAGATTTTCGGAAATGGAATGGCATGGAGGCAACCAATGAAAACCATTCAAGAAAAATGCAACCGTTAGAAAACGCTAGGGACGCAACTATCACACAACCATTATAAATATCACTAGTCATCTATTGGAGAGCTCTCTCACAACTCAAACCAATTTACTATATTTTTAGTATCTTTACTTTTCTACAATGCACTTTTATTGTCCAAATTTGCATTGTTGATTAAATTTTGGCACGTTTCTTAATAGCAGCCTTCAAATCCACATCGTTAATTAAATTCTAATGTGTATTTTTACTTGGTGTGCTTAGGTTGTGTCATTGATTAAATTACAAGAAAGTTTGTTCACATTTGGTTCACTTGTAATAGTTATGCTTTCCAAGTCTTGTTGTCGATTAAATTCCGACATGGTTAGATCTTGTATAGTTTGGTTCAAAGTGCAGCTGCTCATTCTTTGTTCGGCTAAATATCTTATGTATGGAGTCAACACATAACCCATTTCCTCTTATAAAAATTAAAGAACAACTTTCATCGAAAGGTATTCTGGAAGAAATTCCAATGAAATAATATAAAGAGTCATCTCTCTTTTTCGCTCATAAAATGAGAAAACATCATACCTAATAGAATAAAGTGGAAAAATGAATTCTTGTATATTTTAGTGTGTAATAATGATGATACAAACCACCCACTGCGGCGGCGTAGTTGGCTTGAGCTTTGTGCTTCCCACGAAAGGTGCCAAGTTCGAATCCCAATGGCGTTACTTGGTGACTTAATCGCTAGCATGAGTGTGGTGGCCAGCTTGCATCAATCCCAAATTCTTCTCGCCGGCTGTCAACTTTCGGGGTTTCCCGAGTCATCAAAAAAATATATATATAATAATAATAATAATGATGATGATGATGATGATGATACAAGAGCCTATTTATAGGCTATTCTAGACAACTATCTAAAGTAATAAAATATTACAATATCAAAATGAGATCAATTATAATCATTACGAAATCAATTATAATCAATCGGGAAGATAAATATCTCTAACATCCCCCCTCAAACTCAAGGTGATATAGAAGAGGTCAATTGGAGTTTGGAGAAAAGATCTTTAAAATGCCCAGGTGGATGTGCCTTCGTGAAAACATCAACTATTTGATCAATTGAGGAGGTGTGGACAAGACGAACATTGCCATGAAGCACATGAGAGTGTATGAAATGATAGTCTATTTCAATATATTTGGTACACTCATGGAAAACATCATTATGAGCTATTTGGATGGCACTTTGGTTATCACAATGAATGACCGTTCCACCATTATGACGAACTCCCATGTCTTCTAATAACCACTACAACCATAAAAATTCCAAAGTTGTAAGGCAAGGGCACAATATTCTGCTTCCGTGCTCAATCGAGCGACAGTAGTCCGTTTCTTACTCCGCCAAGAAATAAGGGACTTCCCTAAGGAAAAAAAAAAACAATAGTTTATAGTAGAGAGCGATGATCAAGAGGATCACCAGCCCAATCAACATTAGAATAAGCTATTAAATCTAAGGATGAGTTAGCTAAAAAGTGAAGACCATGAAATAAGTTACCCTTGATGTAGCAAAGAATTCGAAGAATAGTAACAAAGTAAGTCATCCACGGTGCAGTCATGAATTGACTCACAATGTGAATAGCATAAGCGATGTCAAAGCGGATAACAGTGAGATAAACTAGACTACCAACTAACTATCAATAAAGGGGTTTGGAAGAGGAGTCATATCTTTTTCATCAAATTTGGCATTATTCTCAATGAGAGTGGTAGCGGTTTTGTTATCAGTAAGTCTAGCTTGAGAAAGAAGATCAGTGGCATATTTCGCTTGAGAAAGATAATAGCCAGAGGAATCTGAAGCAACCTCAAATCCTAGAAAATAATTGAGCTATCCAAGATCTTTCATTTCAAACTGTTGATTAAAATATAGTTGTAGTTTTGTAATGCTTTTGTGATCATCACCAGTAATAACCATGTCATCCACATATAACAGTAGCAAAATACTCCCACGAGATAATTGTTGAACAAATAGAGCGTTATCATAGAGACTGTATACAAATCCAAGGCGTTCCATAGTAGAACTAAACTTGGATTACCATGCACAAGGAACCTATTTTAGTCCATATAACGCTTGGCGTAGACAACATACTTTACCAAGATTATGAGTATATCCAGGAGGTGGCTCCATATACACTTCTTAGTGAGATCTCCATTAAGGAATGCATTTTTGACATCCATTTGAAATAAAGGCCATTGCTTAATAGCAATGATAGCAAAGAGGCTACGAACAGAAGTAACACGTGCAATTGGAGCAATCGTCTTGTCATAGTGAATGTCATACTCCTAGGTAAAGCCTTTTGCTACTAGTTGAGCTTCATAGCACTCCACCGTACCATCTGCCTTAGTTTTGATTTTGTAGACCCATTTACAACCTATAGTCAACTTTTTAGAAGGTAAATCAACCAAATCCCAAGTATGAGAGCGTTTAAATGATTGCAACTCATCTACCATTGCTTGCTACCAAAGAGGATTAGTACGAGCTTCTCTAGATGTGCGAGGCTCATGAAAGGATGCAATTGTAGAATAACAGTGGAAATCACAAAGCCAAACAAAAGATTGACTTACACGAGTGGAACTACAAACAAAAGAAGAAGGAACCTCTAAAGGTGGATCTACGGATGGCACAGGCATATTAAGAGCTGCCAAAGTGAGATTTCTAGAGATACTTGCATCAAGATTAGAAGAGGGTAATTCTAAAGAGGAAGATGTAGGTGTGTCATCTTCAAGAAACAGTTCGACAGAAGGATTGGTAAAGAAACAAACATTTGGAACAATGGGAGAAGATGCAAAAGAACGTAAAGATGAGAACATTTTATGTTCCCAAAAGGTAACATAACGAGACACATGAAGTCAATCGGAGACAAGGTCCCAACATCTATACCATTTATGCTCAATGCCATATCCAAGGAAATAACAGAGATGAGCATGAGGTTCTAACTTCATGCGTTCATTTGGAAGAAGATGCACAAAACATGCACTACCAAAAACTTGAAGTAGACTGTAATTAGGAGTATCGTCATACAAGCGCTTATAGGGAGAAATATTACCTATAGTACGTGACGGAATACGATTAATAGTGTACAGCAATATGACAGGCATCTCCCCAAAACTGTTCTAGACAAGATGCTGAGATTAGAAGAGTGCAAACAATATCTAAGATATGCTTGTGTTTACGCTCTGCTCGACCATTTTGTTGGGAAGTTCTTGGACAAGAACGATGAATAATAGTACCGTTCGGAGAAAAAAAAATTAAGGAACTCTCTATCCTTATATTCCATGGCATTATTAGTACAAAAAACCTTAATATCTCTAGAAAATTGTGTTTTGATCATGGCAACAAAATTACCCTAGATATGGGTAAGTTTAAACCGATTTTTATGAGATAAAGCCATTTATAACATGAATAATCATCAACAAAAATCAAAAAATAATGAAAACCTCCCATAGTGGGAGTAGAAGATGGTCCTCAAATATCCAAATGAATTATAATAAAGGGAGCATAAGAGACAAATTCACTAATATTGAACGGTAAAACATGATGTTTTCCTAACTTACAAGGTAGACAATCAAAGGTTTTATTGTCAACGGAACCTAGATGACCACTTGAAAGCAAATGACTTAATCGAGAAAAAGAAAGATACCTAAACGAGAATGCCAAGTTTCATATGAATTTGGCAACACAACTAGTAAAGGAGTTGGGAAGCTGTAAGGAAACAAGCTCAAACAACCGTCCCACTTTACGGCCTATCTCAATTGTCTATCCCATCTATGGATCCTGCACATGACAACTATTCGAAGAGAAATGAATGTCAAAACCAAGCTCACATAGCTGACCCACATATATCAAGTTTAGAGAAAGTTTGGGAACCATAAATGTATCAGGTAAGGACAAGGTGGACGTTGAAACGTTTCCTATATGACTAACTATCATTTGAGAGTTATCAGCTGTGTGAATAATAGGTGTTTGTAAAGTGTATGATTTTGACTTAAATAAATTGGAATGGGAAGTCATGTGATTACAACACGTAGAATCAAAGAACCATGAATCAGGAGTACCTGGAGTGACTGACAGAGCAGAAAGGCTAGAAGTACCAGTTTCTTGAAGAATGGAACAAACTGTGGACCAAAGATCATCTAAAGATAGCGTGATGGATGAATTGTTAGAGGAATTCTCTATAGCAAAAGCAGCAATGGATGGGCGGCATGTAGGCAAACCTCTAAAACGGGATTGGTTGTTTGTTCTTGTAGGTTGCTTAGATTGCAATGGATAACAATTTGATGCACGATAACCAGGTCGGCGACAGTGCGTACAATAAGGTTTGCGCCATGAGGATGAGCCAAAAGTGGCAAGCACTGCATCTATAAGAGTGGAAACTAGTGGAGTAGCATGTTGTGTCTTTAAAGTCGCAAGACGAGTTTTCTCAGTTAATAGCTCCGAAACAACTACCTCAAGATGAGGTAAAGGATCCCAATGCAAAAGTGAGGTTTGCACAGGTTCATACTCATCATTGAGAGCCATTAGAAATTGCATAACCCGCATACGATCATGATATTCAGCAAACTTACAAGCATCAGCAGTCGAATCCCATGTTGGTTCAGATAAAGCAAGCTGGTCTCATATAGCATGCATTGAAGAAAGAAAGTCATTAATAGATTGACTTGTCCGTTGACACATGTGATGTAAGTTCCCTAATAGTTTATTTAAATGAGCAATGTCTAATGTGGAATAACGACTAGCAAGAAGATCCCAGGCTTCCTTTGCTGTATTTTGACGATCGAACTGAAGTTGGATAGATGGAATCAAAATGTTTCGAAACCACGTGAGTATCCGGTGATTCTTGCCCTCCCACTCCTCCAATTGTTTAGCAAATGTATCATCATCCTCTTCAACGGCCTAACTAGGCTTGCTAAGACGTCCAGTGACATAACGCCAAAACTTACATCCCCTTAGAAATCTGGACATTTCTTGAGCCCATAAAATATAATTTGATCCATTTAGGATGGTCTGAATGGGAATTGAGACTTCTAACTTGTCTATGATAGGCAATATACTAGTAAACTCAATAGATTCTTCAATGAATTTGAGAAAAATTAATACTTATAGAATTGATATGAAGAAAATACGGCTGAAAATAAAATGAGGACGTTGAAATACCTTAAGAAATGGTTTGGAAATGCCAAGAATTGGTCGGAATCAAGCCGAACCGATCAGAATACCCTAAGAACTGGTTGGAATATGGCTAAATTAGTCGGAAAATTCTGAGAACCAATTGGAATCTGGCTAAAACAATCAGAAAATCAAACGATCAGAAACTAGACGAATCGGCCTGAAAAAGAAGCGAACCAGTTGGAATTTCACCGAACCAGTCAGAACACACCGAGAATCAGTTTGAATTAAGTCGAACCGATTGGAAAAGCCCCCGAACTGGTCTGAACCGATCGGGTCAACATCGGTCAATGATGATCAATAGCTATCATCAATGGAGGATAACATGGCACTAACGTCACTACTTGAGCACGAACGAAGCACGTGCGAGGATGATGTCAATGATGACGTCATTACTGCATGCACAGATCACGTGCGAAGCTTTGGCACGTGGATCTCACGCACAGAGGGTTTGGCCGGCACATGAGGGCACGTGGTTGACTTTCCGGCGACAATCTTTGCTATGGCTCGTGGATCTCACGCACAAAGGGTTTGGACAACGCATGAGGGTGCGTGGATAACTTTCCGACGATAGTCGTTGCTGTTTTAGGCTCATCAGAGAATGTCGAACCTGTCTATCGTGGCTTTCGGCTGGAAATTTTAAGGATTGTCTTCGAAAGTTCCACCTACAGTCGACAGCGTCGGTGGTTGTCGATGGTCCCGTAGCGTGGCGAAGTGTGGTGGTGCGTGCAGCTTCTCTCTGTGGCAGATGACGAATTTTCAAGGTGTTGCAACAATGGCGACTACTTCCTCAGACAAAACCTCACTCTGACAATGATGACGTCACTGCTATATGCACAGATCACATGCGAAGCTTTGGCGCATGGATCTCACGCACAAAGGGTTTGGCCGGCATGTGAGGGCGTGAGGCTGACTTTCTAGCAACAGTCTTTGCTGTGGCGCATGGATCTCATGCGCAAAGGGTTTGAGCGGAGCGTGAGGGGGGGTGGATAACTTTTCGGCGACGGTCGTTTCTGTTCTGGACCCACTGGAGAATGTAGAACCTGTCTATGGTGGTTTTTGATTGGAAATTCTAAGGATTTTCTTCGAAAGTTCCATCTATAGTCGACCACGTCAGTGGTCATCGGTGGTCCCATAGCACGGCAGAGCATGGTGGCGCGTGTGGCTTCTCTCCGTGGTAGATGACAAATTTTCAAGGTGCTGCAACAATGGCGACCACTTCCTCAGACAAAACCTCACTTTGATACCACGATAAAATAAAGTGAAAAAATGAATTTCTGTATATTTCAATATGTGTAATACTAATGATATAAGAGCCTATTTATAGGCTGTTCTAGATAATTATCTAAGTAATACAATATTATAATATCAAAATGAGATCAATTATAATCAATATGAAATCAATTATAATCAATCAAGGAAGATAAATATTCCTAACCGTACCCTTCGGTAAATTTTGGCACCCCACGACAATATGAGAATCCCCTTTAGCCTCGTCCCTCCCGCGCAATGCTGAATACCGAACACCGTGTCAACAGAAACTGCATCCTCCAATCTCACCGCCAGACCCTTGGAGCATCTCCAGGTCATCCTCAATCACTACGGCACCCTCAACTGCGACCGGTTCATCTTTCCGGACATCTCCGCCACACCTGATCCCACCCTGCCCGCCCGTCCACTCCTCTCCGAGGACGTCCCAATCAACCCTTCCCACAGCACCTGGGCCAGGATCTTCCTGCCCCACCACCATGCACGGTCGCGCTCGGAGGAGAAACTCCCCCTCGAATATATTCCACGAGTTCTGCATCACTCTGGCACGTGAGCTCTCCGCTGTTGTTGTGTCTGTGAAAACCATCTCGCTCCGGAGCTCCGGCTACCCATGGTGTACGACGACGCGGTGGAGGCACTGCACTGGGTTAAAACCGCCCCAGAAAATTGGCTGGTGAACCACGCTGATCTCTCCACGTGCTATCTCATGGGCACCTTGGTCTTCCATGGAGGGCTTCGCGCATCTGCATCGCATGGAGACCTCAAGCCGTTGAAGATCCGAGGGCTGATACTGCACCAACCTTTCTTTGGCAGCACCTAGCGGACTTCATCGGAGCTGAGGCTGGCGAACAACCAGACGTTGCCGCCAGAGGCCAGCGATTTCATGTGGGAGCTGGCGCTGCCGATTGGGGTTAATCGGGACCATGAGTACTGTAATCCAGTGGTAGACGGTGGCTCCAAGCTGTCGGAAGTGGTGGACAAGATGAAGTCGCTGGGGTGCAGGCTACTGGTCACCGGCTGCAACGGAGACCCGTTGATCGATCGACAGGTGGAGCTAGCTAAACTGTTGAAACAGAAGGGAGTGAGCGTGGTGAGCGATTTCGCGGAGGGCGGATTTCACGGGATCAACCTCCTGGAGCCGGACAAGAGCAAGCTTCTGGTCCAAACCTTAAGGATTTCATGCAGACGACGGTCACATGTCAGGTCGTGATTGGTTCTCTGTCCACCCAACATGTTAAATTATGTCTCGAGTTTTCGCTGGAAAAGAGGAAATATAAAATAAATATTTGGGTACACGGTGTATGAATTCCTTCTTTCCGAATTGTCGCTAAAAGATGTTATCCACGGTGGGCCCAGGTTTCCTATTTCCTTTGAATTCTTGCACTGCTAAATTCCTTATAGCGAGAAGTCCCTGCACGTGAAGAACTCTTTTTTGGCGTGAAGTCCACGCACGTAGAGACCGTGAAATACAAATTATGGTGGGCCCAGGTCAAAGTTTGACCTTGAGCCCACACGTATAAAAGGGAAAGGTTTCTCTTCGTGCGTTTCACGGCCGAAAGAAAACCTACGTAGCCGCAAGGATCCAGGAGCCGCGCGAAGCAGTAAGGAGCCGCACATCTGCCGAAGAGAAGCTGGAGTTTTCTTTTTGGCATGCGACTTGAACGCGTGGTAATTTGTGCCGTGAGTTTATACCCCAGCAAGTTGTTATTATACACTTAGGGTTTTTGATTAAATCTAGGTGCGGGAAACACTTGAGCAATTGAGCGATTGTAAACTCCGATTCTCCGATTTTAGTAGATTATTTGCTGCTGGCTCTTCCCGTAGACGTAGGTACCGATACTCGGACCGAACCACGTAAATTTCTGGTGTCCTTATTTTCTCATTTATTTCTCTGGTGATTTCGCGTTGACGTAAATTGCAAGATCCTGTCGTTTCCGCGTATTATATCCTAACAATTGGTATCAGAGCGTGAGGTTGGATTTCTTGATTGTGATTTGGGGCTTTTGCTTGTCTGATTATTATCTGGAAATTATGTTATTGCAATTATGTCTGAAAGGAAATCTGAGATTGAAAAGTTTGATGGGAGAAATAATTTTGTGTAATGGAGCATCAAGATGCGGGCTTTATTAACAACACAAAGTTTGGCCAAGGCACTAGATGGTGAAGATGAGTTGCCGATTATAATGAAAGCCTCAGAGAGGGTAGAGCTTATGCAAAAAGTAAAGAGCATAATCCTGTTAAATTTGTCGGATGAGGTCTTATTAGAGGTTATTGAGGAGAAGGATGCCGCAGCATTATGGGCAAAACTTCAAACACTTTATGTGAAGAAAGGTTTGAACAATCGCTTGTATATGCTGAAAAAGATGTTTCAATTTAGATCTACTGAAGGTACATCTATCAGAACCCACCTAGATGAATTTAATAAACTCACGTTGGATCTGAAGAACGTAGGTAAGATACTTGATGATGAAGAACAGGGCATGATGTTGTTAGCCTTTTACCAGAGTCATGGGAGCACTTTACTTATTCGCTATTGCAGGGGCATACTACTATTACCTCAGAGGAGGTAAAGTCCGCCTTATTCTCTAAGGAGTGGCAGAGAAAGTTGCGAGATGACGGTCTAGCGAAAGGAGCAGTGCAAGCACTAACGATTCGGGGTAGAGAACAACATCGAGAGCCTAGTAGCAGCAAAGGTAAAAGCAGATCAAAATTATGCAATGGAAAATCCAAGGGACGTGTGAAGTGCTTTGAGTGTCACGAGGAGGGGCACATCAAGAGAGATTGTCCAAAGCGAAAAAATAAATTGATAAGCAGAATGCTACAAGCAATGTGGCAAACGTTGCTGAGGGAAGCAATAGGGATGCAGAAGCTATCTTATGTGTGAGTGCTATTTCGTCAGGTGACGAATGAGTGCTAGATTCGGGGTGTTCTTATCACATGACGCCTCATAAGAACTGTTTACTACTTACCAAGCTGCAGATGGTGGTAGGGTTCTTTTGGGGAATAATGCAGTCTGTAAGGCTGTGGGGATAGGGACAATCCGGATTCGGATGCATGATGGGGTGGTTCGCACATTGACAGATGTGAGGCATGTACCGGAGCTCAAGAAAAACCTTATTTCTCTGGGGACACTCGATGACATCGGGTGTAGGTACATCGTTGAAGGTGGAGTAATGAAGATCTCTCGAGGTGCCATGATAGTGATGAAGGGGAAGAAAGTGAATACTCTCTATCATCTACTGGGAGAGACCATGACTAGAAGTGCTGCTGTTTCATCAGGTAAGTCAAACTCTAACTTGACTCAATTATGGCATATGCGTTTGGGGCACATGAGTGAGGCAGGTATGACGATGCTGAGTGAAAGGGGGTTGTTGAGTGGTCAAAAAACAAGAAAGCTGGACTTATGTGAGCACTGCATCTATGGGAAGCAGCACCGAGTTAAGTTTACAACAGCTATTCATTCGACCAAACGACCAGTTGAATATATTCATTCGAACGTCTGGGGCCCGTCTTCAGTTCCTTCGAAAGGAGGTGCCCGATATATGCTGACTTTTATCGACGATTATTCAAGGAAGGTATGGGTATACTTTCTGAAGCACAAATTTGAAGTGTTTGATCAGTTCAAGAAATTTAAGGCATTGATTGAGAAGCAGTCAGATAAGCAAATCAAGTGCCTGAGAACCGATAATGGCATAGAATTCTGTGGTAAAGATTTTACCGAGTTCTACGAGAAAGAATATATTGTAAGACACCGCACAGTACCTAGGACACCACAGCAGAATGGCGTCACAGAACAGAAGAACAGAATCTTGCTTGAACAAGCTCGATGCATGCTTTCGCATGTAGGACTTGGCAAGGAATTTTGGGCTAAAGCAGTGAACATGTCGTGTTACCTGGTAAATTGATCTCCATCATCTGCTATCGAGTGGAAGACTCCTGAGGAAGTATGGTCGGGGAAACCTGTTGATTATTCTGGATTACAAATATTCGAATGTCCTGCGTATGCTCATGCGAGTGGTGGTAAGCTTGAGCCGAGGGCGAAGAAGTGCATATTTCTAGATTATGCACATGGGGTGAAAGGCTACCGACCGTGGTGCACCGATCCCAAATCACCCGGTTTTCTAATCAGCAGAGATGTAATCTTCGACGAGACTACAATGCTTCAATAGAGGAGTTCTGAGACATAACCGGCAGAGAAGACAGATCATGGTGTCATAAGTGAGGTGGAGCCTCAAGTGGAGACTCCGGAGACCTCGAAGGTAACAGAGGTTGAGACTACAGATGAAGCCGCAGTTCTTGAAGTCGGTGATAGTGAACAACCAGCAAAGCTGCAGCAGACTATAGCCGCAGATAGAGAGAGAAGGCAAATTAAACCACCGGTACGTTATGGTTATACAGATATTGCTTATGCATTGACTGTAGGTGATAAGGTGGAGACAGATGAGCCTTCGTCTTACTCTGAGGCGATGGCTAGTTCGGAGTCATCGCAGTGGCTAGGGGCTATGAGTGAAGAGATGGAATCACTCAATCGAAATCAGACATGAGAGCTGGTCAAAGTACCCAAGAGCCAAAAGATTGTCGGAAGTAAATGGGTCTTCAAACGGAAAGAGGGCATTCCCGGTGTCGAGGCAGCGAGGTATAAGGCGAGACTTGTGGCGAAAGGGTATACACAACGTGAGGGCATTGACTACAATGAGGTGTTCTCTCCTGTGGTAAGACATACCTCTATTCGTGTTTTAGGGCGCATTTGTTTGTATTTCTTTTTTTTGTTTTTAAACATTTTTTCTATTTTTTTGTTCTTTTGTTCCCAGGAACAAAAAAGAAACAGAAACAAGAAACACAAATTTTGTGTTTCTTGTTTCTGAAACACTTTTGAGAAACACTTATTTTTTTTTTTTCTTTTTTCTCTTATTTTCTTGTTCTTTTTTCTTTTGGCTGGTCGTCGGCCTCGGCCATGGCCGGCGATCGGCCGACGAGGGCCGGTGGCCTCGCCCAGCCACGGCGAGGCTCGCCGGCCCCCGGCGAGGCCGAGGCTCGCCGTAGGCCGGGCGAGGGTCGGCCTCGCCATGGCGGGCGAGCTCGAGCTCGCCCAGATCGGCGAGGCTGAGCTCGCCCAGCGGCCGCGAGCCTCGGCCTCGCCGAGCCACCGTCGAGTCGGCCATGGCGAGGCCAACCTCGCGCTCGGCTGGGCAAGCTCGATCTCGCCCAGATCCGGCGAGGCCGAGCCGCCCTCGCGAGCCTCGGCCTCGGGCGGAGGCCCGCGTCGCGCGCCTCGCCCGCCCGGTGGCGGCTCGGCCTCGCCGAATCAAGGCGAGGCCGACCTCGCGCCGGCGGGCGAGTCGGGCGTCGCGCGGTGGCCGGTGAGGCCGCGCCTCGCCCCGGCGGGCGAGCTCGGCCTCGGCCGGCCGACCTTGGCCGGCGACCGGCCAAAAGAAGAAAAAAAAATGAAAAAGAAAAAAAGAAAAAAAGGAAAAATAAGAAAAAAATAGAAAAAATAAAAGAAATAAAAAAAATTATCCAAATTTACCAAACATGTTTTTGTTTATTTTTTATTCCCGGAACAAGTTTACCAAACGCGTTGTTTTGTTCAAAAATTGTTTCCGGAACAGAAACACTTTTTTCTATTTCCGTTCCCTGGAACAATTTTTAAATAGAAATGTTACCAAACGCGCCCTTACTTGCCTTAGTTGCTTCACAGGATCTCGAGTTAGAGTAGCTAGATGTGAAAACTGTGTTTCTTCACGGTGAGTTGGAGGAGCAGATTTATATGAGGCAATTAGAGAGATTTGCTATTTCGGGTAAAGAAGATCATGTTTGCTTGTTAAAGAAATCTTTGTATGGTCTGAAACAGTCTCATAAGCAGTGGTATAAACGTTTTGATACTTTTATGGTTAGTCAAGACTATTCAAAAAGTCAGATGGACAACTGCGTTTACTTTAGGAGATTGGAGAATGGTTCTTTGATTTATCTACTTTTATATATTGATGATATGCTGATAGCAGCTAAGGATATGTCTGATATTGATGTGCTGAAAAGGCAGTTGAATGTTGAATTTGAGATGAAAGATTTAGGTGCTTCAAAGAAAATTTTGGGTATGGAGATTTTACGTGACAGGACTGCAGGAGTTTTACGTCTGTCTCAAAAGAAATACATTGAGAAGATTGTTGCGCGTTTTAACATGCAGTCGGCAAAATCTATAAGTACACCTTTAGCAAAGCACTTTAAACTTTCAGAAAAATCATCACCGCAAACTGAGAAGGAGGAGGAGCATATGTCGCGTGTTCCTTATTCTAGTGCCGTGAGTGGTAGTATGTATGCTATGGTGTGCACTAAGCCTGATATTTCACAAGCTGTGAGCGTGGTTAGGCGCTATATGAAGCGTCCTGGTAAAGCTCATTGGGAAGCTGTGAAGTGGATCCTCAGATATTTGAAGGAGACAACAGACGTGGGTATAGTATACCGGAGAGACAGCAATGGCAGTGAGACCACTGGTTATGTGGATTCGGATCACGCCGGTGACTTGGATGATTGCAAATCTTTAGCAGGGTATGTGTTTACGCTAGCAGGTGGTGCAGTTAGTTGGAAAGCATCCTTACAGGATCACATTGCCTTGTCTTCGACTAAAGCAGAGTACATGGCACTGACCTTTGTAGCGAAAGAGGCGATATGGTTACAAAGTTTGCTCTCGGACTTTGGGTTAGAACAAAAAAGTGTGGATATACACTGTGATAACCAAGGTGCGATATATTTGGCGTATAATCCAGTTTATCACGAGCGAACAAGACATATCAACATCAGGTACCACTTCATCTAAGATGTCTTAGCTAAGGATATTATTACTATTAAAAAGATTGCTACAGCAGATAACCCAGCAGACATGATGAGTAAGTATGTTCCTTTGGCGAAGCTCAAGCTCTGCTTGAGCTCTATTGGCGTCTGTGGAGAGTGAGCGCCCGTCGGGGCATTGGGAGAGCAGCATGGATGATGAGCACTATAACTTGGCTTTAAATATCGAGCCAAGGTGGAGAATTGTTAAATTATGTCTCAAGTTTTCGCTGGAAAAGAGGAAATATAAAATAAATATTTGGGTACACGGTATATGAATTCCTTCTTTCCGAATTGTCGCTAAAAGATGTTATCCACGGTGGGCCCAGGTTTCCTATTTCCTTTGAATTCTTGCACTGCTAAATTCCTTATAGCGAGAAGTCCCTGCACGTGAAGAACTCTTTTTTGGCGTGAAGTCCACGCACGTAGAGACCGTGAAATACAAATTATGGTGGGCCCAGGTCAAAGTTTGACCTTGAGCCCACACGTATAAAAGGGAAAGGTTTCTCTTCGTGCGTTTCACGGCCGAAAGAAAACCTACGTAGCCGCAAGGATCCAGGAGCCGCGCGAAGCAGTAAGGAGCCGCACATCTGCCGAAGAGAAGCTGGAGTTTTCTTTTTGGCGTGCGACTTGAACGCGTGGTAATTTGTGCCGTGAGTTTATACCCAAGCGAGTTGTTATTTATACACTTAGGGTTTTTGGTTAAATCTAGGTGCGGGAAACACTTGAGCAATTGAGCGATTGTAAACTCCGATTCTCCGATTTTAGTGGATTATTTGCTGCTGGCTCTTCCCGTAGACGTAGGTACCGATACTCGGACCGAACCACGTAAATTTCTGGTGTCCTTATTTTCTCATTTATTTCTCTGGTGATTTCGCGTTGACGTAAATTGCAAGATCCTGTCGTTTTCGCATATTATATCCCAACAACATGTAGCCTGAGCTATCTCTTTTTTTAGGATCATGACGGTTCTGGATTCCTCAATCTTGCATGCAGTCGCTTCTCGTCTAAATTGATCCCTATTGCCTTAAAGACTTGGTACCCATTAAATGAATTATGTAGTTTCTCTTATCTTCAATTTTTGGTCCTTGAGAATTAATACTTTATCATTATTTAATCTCAGTGCTTTGTGTGGGTGAAATGTTTTGTTGCTTTTCTGAAGTTGATTCTTGTTCTTTTTTGTTAGAAAATACCATGACATATTCTTTCTTGTCCTGTGCTTGTTCATTAAACATTGATCCTTTTGCTCAAAATATTCATTTATGTGTATATTCCATTATTAATTGATTTTTGGATTCCTAGCATCTTCCGTGGATTTTTCTCGCCACCCAATCGAAAGTCGATGATTTTTACTTTTTTTTAAAAAAACTAAAACTCGATCAGAAGTCTTATCATTAAAATGCCCAAAAAAAGAGAACGCCCGTAGTCGAATCCATTTATCCTGACAATGTTTCTGATCGTGGTGCTAGTATCGTGCAGCTTCTTCCTTCTTCAGATTCCTTTAAAAACCATTCAAAGTTTCTAGTTTTTGGACGGAGCATCCTCCATTTCCTGATGTTGTGAAAAATTCTTGGAGTCAATGGTGTTCCTATGTATATACCGTGCAGCTTTGGAAGCATTGACATGGAAGCTCAAGAAGTTTAATAAAGAGCACCGGGGGAATATTTTTGACGAGAGTTAAAACTAAGGAGATTGAGCTTGGTGTCCTTCGAAATGACCTGCTTTCTCTTATAGCTGTGGTTATTTGCAAGAAATGCTTTTATCTACTAAGCTTTTTGATTTAGCCCAAGGTCATCTACTCATACAATAGGATCGGGAGAGTAACTTACATGCATGGGAAGTTAGTCACAAAATCGAGCAGAAATTCCTGTTCTGCACTAGCTCAGGAAAATGAACATAACTTTGTTGATTCAAATTAAAATGAGCCGATTCCAAAGCCAAACAAATGGAGACTCGGAGATTTACAACTTTGATGTTGTGAATTTTCTCAGATAAGCACTGTTGGCTTGTTGATTTTTTTTATGGAAGTGAGCAAAATGGGATTGGACAAAATGAAAAAAAGATAGGAACTTCAATAGTTGCTCTTCTAGGCCCCCAAGGAAGTTGAAACGGCATCAATTCTTTTGAGATTGATGGCTGCAACTCTTTAAAAATGCAGGCTTTAAAAGCCCCGACTCTTCAAGGACGGAGTAAAAACTCTTCTAAGTTTTCAAGGGATTTGAATTCTTCAAGGTTCAAGACAATTAAACTAAGCAAATTTCATTAATTATATTTGATCTCCATCTTAAAGAGATTAGATGACCTTTTATAGAAATTTAAAAGAAAAAAAGAGCAAGAGTCTAAAGTCAAGTCTAGAAACTATAAGTTACATAGAAATTAAAAGTCATTAAATGTACAACATTTTCAGTACTTGTGGCCTTTCCAAAGTGTCTTGATGCAAGCTTCAATACATGAGAATTGACAGTCTTTTGTCTTTATGACAAAGTCAAAGATGAAGCCTTATGGATGAGGGACTTTTGGATGAGAGTGTTGTTGATCTTGAATGTATGCTCATCTTCTTAATTGAACAAATTGGTCTTGAACACAGGTTGCATCATTCTTTGACTTAAGGCTAGTAAAGCGGCTTTCCATTGGTAGAAATCTTGCATATCTTGGCTGCAAGTGGGAGACCAGAATACTGGTTTCTTTCTTAGATCTTTGAACGCAAAAATTCTTCGGAAGCACTATTCGAGTTCTTTATGATTCATCTGGATATAGGAGAATTTCTGTACGGGTGGTTCAGCTCAAGAGCTTCCATCTATTTTAGATTTTAAGTTATGCTCCCAAGGCTTTGTCTTTTGAGCCGGCCACTCAAACTGAGGTCGAAAGCACTATTTGGTCTGTGACAGGAGAACAGGGCCCTGGGCCTAATAATTATACTGTTCGTTTCTTTAAAAAGATGGAATGCTATTTGTGTTGGCGTGGGCCGCTGTCTTCCAACTTCTTTCACTAATCAAGGCTAGTTGGTGCTGGAAATTCCACTGTCATTTCTTAGTTCTTAAAGGGCCTAATCCTGCAAAAATGGGGAATTTCAGGCCTATTTCTTGTTGTAATATCATTTTTTAATGCATCACTAGCAGCGTGGCTAAAAGGTTGAAGAGCGTTTTATCTGATTTTGTCGGCTTGAACCAAACAGCTTTAATTAGTGGGAGAAGTGTTGATTATGTGATGCGGGCTTGTGAACTTGTTCATAATTACCATAGGAAAGGGATCTCTCCTTGGAGTGTTGTCTCGGCGACATTATAAAGGCTTTTGATTCTGTCAACAGGAACTTCATTTCTAATATTTTCAAGGCTATTAGGGCTCCTTCCCAATTCACTAGGTGGATCGAGACGTGCATCACCTTGCGTAGATTTTCTGTCAGTGTGAAGGTGAGCTAGCAGTACATTTTCGTAGAGGTTGTTTTATACCTGAATTTTATTGAATAGCGGAATGAGGCTCGCATTCTGAGATGCATATGGTGACTCTTTGCTCAAGCAGGATGCTGAGGATGCAAAGGTCAGTCTGGATAGCATTTGCTTGCCTAAAAAGGAGGGTGGTTTAGGCCTGAAGAGGATCGAATAGCGAAATAAGGCTAGCATTATGAAATGCATATGGTGACTCTTTGCTCAAGCAGGATCTATTTCGGTGACTTGGTTAAAAATTATAAGCTGAAAGTTTGTCTTTTCGGGATTTCAAGGTCCATGCTGATTTTGCTTTTGTTTAGAGGAAGATTTTGAAGCTTTGGGACATTATAAGACCTCATCTGTGATGGGAGAACGGTAATAATTCGAACAATATCGAATCAAGGCAGCGGAATAAAATAATCTCCCCTCTTGTGTAAAACTAATAGGAATCGATATAGTAGAGAAATAAATACCAAGCACGCGAACACAAGATGATTTTTTTACGTGGAAAACCTCCTTGATGTGAGGAGATAAAAAACCACGGAACTGGAGTCTACCCAAAAATCTTCACTATCAATAAAATTGTTCTTCTCTAGTAAATACTAGAGGTACATAGCAACAAACACCTCAAGAACATAATTCTTGGCAATACACATGAACTTCACAAGAGATCAAAGATAAATCTGACCAAAAACGCAGGTTTTGATCAATCAACGAAAAACCTGATGTATGGAGCTTCAAACGAAAATCAAACCGTTCAAATTCGATAAAATTGCGCCACGAAGATGCTGACAAAATTTCAACTCAATTGAACCACGAATCAACCTCCAACGCCAGCTTGATGTAAATCAGATATTGCCTCAAACCCCAGATTTTCTGCTTTCTCTTTTTCTCTTGTTACTGTTTCATTTTCTGCTACTACTTCTTTATATAGATAGTGAGAAACCCTATTTCCTCATATAACTTATTATATGGGTTCAAGCCCTTTTTGGGCTTGCAACTCATTGGGCTTCCTCCACATAAGAGCGAACCCAGCTAACAAATCTCCCCCTCACGACAATGTGGAGGGATTCACCATCCCTGCTATCAAACGGCAATGTGCAAGCTTCTCTCTTGGTAGAGTCTTCGTCATCATATCGGAGCCATTATGATCCGTATGAATTTTCTCAAGTTCCAACAACTTTTCATCTAGAACATCCCTTATCCAATGATATCTAACATCAATATGTTTCGATCTATAATAAAAAGATGAATTGCGCTTTGATTATCACAAAATAGCACATACCTCTTTTGCTTGAACCCAAGTTCTTCTAAGAACTTCTTCATCCATAGCATCTCTTTACTAGCTTCAGTCATTGTAATAAATTCAACTTCAGTTGTAGAAAGTGCAACACACTTCTGCAATCTTGACTTCCATGACATAGCTCCACCCGCAAAAGAAATCAAATAACCAAAAGTAGATTTACGAGTATCAATATCTCTTGCCAAGTCAGAATCTGTGTATCCAACTAACTCAAGTTTCCCGGTCCCGAAACTGAGTTTCAAATTTGAAGTTCCCCGAAGATACCTCATAATCCACTTCATTGCATTCCAGTGCTCCCTACCTGGATTTGACAAATAGAGACTAACAATGCCAACTGCATGTGCCAAGTCTGGGCGTGTACATACCATTGCATACATTAAGCTTCCTACAGCTGAAGCATATGGAACACTTTCCATATCTTTCTTTTCTTTATCAGTCGTAGGACTTTGCATCATATTTAACTTAAAGTGGGCAGCAAGAGGAGTACTAACCACTTTAGCCTTGTCCATGTAAAATTTCTAAAGGATCTTTTCGATATATTTCTCTTATGACAAAAACAACTTCTTAGCATCTCTGTCTCGGGTAATTCTAATGCCAAGAATTTGCTTCGCCGAGCCCAAATCTTTCATGGCAAAAGACTTGCTCAACTGTTTCTTCAATAACTCAATTCTTGAAGCATTCCTGCCAACAATCAGCATATCATCAACATAAAGCAAGAGAATAATAAAGTCACCATCAGAAAATTTTTGGACAAACACACAGTTATCCGAGGAAGTCTTCTTATAGCCCTGTTCTATCATAACTAACGCAAATTTCTTATATCACTGTCTCAGTGCTTGTTTTAGGCTATAGAGACTTTTCTTCAATTTGCACACATAATCCTCTTTCCCTTTCACTTTGAAACCCTCAGGTTGTTCCATGTATATCTCTTCCTCCAAGTCACCATGTAGGAAGGCTATTTTAACATCTATTTGCTCAATTTCTAAATCTAGGCTATCTACCAAGCCTAGTACCATATGGATAGAAGACATCTTTACTACCAAAGAAAATATATCATCAAAATCAATACCCTTTCTCTGACCGAATCCCTTAACAACCAATCTAGCTTTGTACCGTGGTGGCAGAAGTCTAGCACAAGTGCCACAACTTGGTACAGGAGGACACTTAAGTGCCATAACTTCAAAATGGTACACTTAAGTGCCATTTTTTTTTCTAGTGGGACACTTAAGTGCCACATCTGGCGACCCTTGCCGGAAATCCTACATGGCAATATTTTATTATTATTTTTTGCCTACGTGGCTCGCCGGAGAGCTAAGTCCGCTCAGCTCCAAAGCAACATAAAAATTTTTAAAAAATTTAAAAAATTAAAAAAATTTTAAAAATTTTAAAAATTAAGAAAATTATTAAAAAAAGGGGGAGGTTGAACGGGCGGGCCGAGGGCCGAGCCCTCGCCGCGCGCTGCCCCCCGCCGTCGCCGGGAAGGGCCGGCGACGGAGGGGGGAGGGTCGGCCGAGGTCGCCGGCCCCCAGCCAACCGACGGCGAGGGCTCACGGGCCCTCGCCACCGGTTGGCCGGCCTCGCCGACCCCTAGCCAAGGCCCGACGACCCTAGCCGACCCTCCCTACTCCGTCGCCGGCCCTTCCCGGCGGTGGCAGGAAGGCGGCGAGGGCCCGCGACCAGATTTAGGGTGAGGGTCGCGACCCTTGCCCAGATCTGGGGAGGGCTTGCGGGCCCTCGCCGCCTCCCCGCCACCGCCGGGAAAGGCCAGCGACGGAGTGGGGAGGGTCGGTTGGGGTCGCCGAGCCCTGGCCAGGGGCTGGCGGCGAGGGCCCGCAAGCTCTCGCCCAGATTTGGGGCGAGGGTCGCGGCCCTCGCCACGATCCGGCGAGGGCTCGCAGCCCTTGCCGTCGATCAACCGGGGGCCGGCAACCCCGACCGACCCTCCCCCCTCCGTCGCCGGCCCTTCCCGGCGACCGCAGGGAGGGCTCGGCCCTTAGTCGCCCATTCGACCTCCCCCCACTTTTTTTTTTTAACTTTTTTCTTAATTTTTAAAAAAAATTAAATTTTTCTTAATTTTTTAAAATTTTTCTTTTTTTAAAATTTTTTGAATACTTTATAGTTTAATTAATTTTTATATTATTATTTACACGTAGACACGAAACAGCATCGTTTTTGCGTTTTCTCCGCCACGTCAGCGTGCAAAACGACACCATTTTGGACTAAACTCGCCGGAAAATTGCCACGTCAGCCATTTGGCCGGGTTTTCACCGGAGTGGCACTTAAGTGTCCCATTTTACTCCAATATTGGCACTTAAGTGTACAATTTTAAAATTATGGCACTTAAGTGTCCCTCCGTGCCAAGTTATGGCACTCCAGGTGTCCCCACCTCTACCGTGGTTGTAAAGTATGTTCATCTTACTTCAACCTATATACCCACTTGTTCTTCAAAACTCTTTTACCTTTAGGTAACTTCACCAATTCAAAAGTATGATTATCATAAAGTGACTGCATCTCATCTCGCATAGCATCGAACCAATTGCTTTTGTACTCATCTTCTATTACTTCTGCATAACACTTTGGTTCACCTGCATCAGTCAATAATACATACTCATCTTCAGAATACCTGGTGGAAGGTTGTCGGTCTCTAACGGATCTCCGGACTGGAACATCTAGGGGAACATCTAATTGAACCTCTAGTTCAGGAATAATATTGTCTATTTTAACATGTTCAGGAACATGTGCATTATTTGGAACATTGACTTCCTGCTGCTCTTCATCAACTTGTGTATGAATATTTGTAAGAGGAACTAGATTTAAATCAACCGGATTATCACTAACCTGTGGTGCTGAAATCATCTTCGATTTCTCAATATCCTCTATTGTTTGATCTTCCATAAACACAACATATCTGCTTTTTACAATTTTTTTTCAAGTGGATCATAAAATTTGTAGCCAAGCATATCTTGTCCATAACCAATAAATATGCATTGTCGTGTTTTCACATCAAGTTTAGATCTCTCATCTTTGGGAATATGCACAAATGCTTCGCACCCAAATACACACAAATAATCATAAGAAACTTCTTTGCCTGTCCAAACTCTATTAGGAACATCAAACTCTAAAGGAAAGCATGGAGTAAGATTTAATATATGCACAACTGTACTTAAAGCCTCACCCCAAAAAGATCCAAGTAACTTTGACTGTGAAAGTAAGCATCTTACCCTTTCAACCAATGTTCTGTTCATTCTCTCAGTTAAGCCATTTAACTGAGGCGTCTTGGGAGGTGTCTTTTGATGTCGAATACCTTGTTGTCTGCAGTATTCATCAAAAGGTCCAATATACTCTCCCCCGTTATCAGTTCTGATGCATTTCAATTTCTTTCCAGTCTGTCTCTCAACTGAAGCCTGAAATTGCTTAAAAGCATCTAACACTTGATTTTTAGTTTTCAAGGTATAAATCCAAATTTTCCTTGAAAAATCATCTATGAAGGTAACAAAATAAAGAGAGCCACCAAGTGATTTTGTTTTCATAGGACCGCAAACATCAGAATGCACTAAATCCAATATACTTGACTTTCTTGAAGGAGGGGAGCTTTTAAATGCAACTCTGTTCTGTTTTCCTACTAAACAATGAGCACATTTCTTTAGCGTTGAACTTTTTAATCATGAAAGGAGTTTCTTCTTGGCCAATATTGACAAACCCTTCTCACTGATGTGACTGAGCCTCTTATGCCATAACTCAGCTGCATCTTTGTTATCTACTACATTAATTTTGTCTGTGGACAACTTTGCTTGCATAATGTATAACGAAAAATATTTTTCACATCTAGCCACAACAAGAGAACCTTTGGTGAGCTTCCATTGATCATTACTGAAGGTGCTGCAATACCCCTCATCATCCAACTTGCCTGTAGAAATCAAATTCAAGTGGATATCAGGTATATGTTTAACATTATTCAATACTAACCTTATGCCATTGATGGTTTCTAGGCACACATAACCGATGCCTACAACTTGAGCTAGTCCATTGTTTCCCATCTTCACAGATCCAAAGTCACCTGACCTATATGATGTAAAGAAATTGCTACGAGATGTAACATGAACGGATGCACCACTATCAATTACCCAACTGGTCTCATGAGAAACAAAATTCACCACATCACCATAAAAAAAATAGTGAGAAAGTCTTCTTTAAGTGTAGCGACACGATTGTCATCACTGTCATTATCACTTATCTTATCTTTACCTTTCTCCTTTTGTTTCTCCCTTTTTAACTGGCGACAAAACCTCTGAATATGTCCCTTCTGATGACAATAATGACACTCAACATTAGCAAATTTATTATACTTACATATGTTTTTGTCTCGACTTTTATCTCTATTTCTCAGACCTCGAGACTCACTCCTCTCCCTTTTCTCAACAATCAAGGCATCAGAATGTGAAGAGGACGATCCCTGTGTCTTCCTTCTCATCTCTTCATTCAAAATACTACTCTTGGCCAAATCCATGGTAATTGTACCATTCGGGGCAGAATTAGACAAAGATGTTCGAAACGTCTCCCATAACTTTGGCAAAGTACCAAGCAACCATAATGCCTGTATCTCATCATCAAACTTGATTCCCATCGCAGCCAACTGATTTATAATTCCTTGAAAAGAATTTAAATGATCAGTCAAACGAGTACCATCATTATATCTCAGAGCCATCATCTGTTTTATCAAAAATAACCTATTATTCCCAGTCTTTCGAGCATATAACTGTTCGAACTTATCCCATAAACTGCGTGCATATGTTTCCTCAATAATATGGTTCAAAACATTATCATCTACCCACTGCCTGATATAACCACACACTTGACGATGAAATATAGACCATTCAACATCAGTTTTATTCTCTAGTTTCTCCTCAGCAAATACAGGCAAATAAAAATCTTTCACATATAAAAGATCTTCCATCTTCCCTTTCCAGATATGATAATTCGAACCATTTAGTGTAACCATTCTACTCATATTCATTTTCATTATTTAACACAAGGCAAAAAAATCAAGCAATAACCTGTTGCTCTGATACCACTCTAATGGGAGAACGGTAATAATTCGAACAATATCGAATCAACACAGCGGAATAAAATAATCTCCCCTCTTGTGTATACCTAATAGGAATCGATATAGTAGAGTAAAATAAATACCAAGCACGCGAACACAAGACGATTTTTTTACGTGGAAAACCTCCTCGATGTGAGGAGATAAAAAACCAAGGGACCAGAGTCCACCTGAAAATCTTCACTATCAATAAAATTATTCTTCTCCAGCAAATACTAGAGGTACATAGCAACAAACGCCTCAAGAACATAATTCTTGACAATATACATGAACTTCACAAGAGATCAATGATACATCTGACCAAAAACGCAGGTTTTGATCAATCCACGAAAAACCTAATGTATGGAGCTTCAAACGAAAATCAAACCGTTTAGATTTGATAAAATTGTGCCACGAACATGCTGACGAAATTTCAGCTCAATCGGACCACGAATCGACCTCCAATGCCAGCTTGATGTAAATAAGATATTGCCCCAAATCTCAGATTTTCTGCTTTCTCTTTTTCTCTTGTTACTGTTTCCTTTTCTGCTGCTACCTCTTTATATAGATAGTGAGAAACCCTATTTCCTCATATAACTTATTATATGGGCTCAAGCCCTTTTTGGGCTTGCAACTCATTGGGCTTTCTCCACATAAAAGTGAACCCAACTAACAATCTGAAGCACATAATTGGTGATTGGCGCCCTGTGGGACCTTTGTCGAACCATTCTAATCACAGAATTACATAGGATTCTGCTCTTTCTTTTCACGCCAAAGCCCCAGCAGTTACACAAGGCTCTTCGTGGCATTGCCAATGATCTTGCTAGGATCCAAGCTGATTGATGTGGTTACCCTACTCCTAACTCCTCTATCCCTAGTAGAGCGACTCGGAAGCTGTCACTTTCCAGTGTCTTCACCGTGGGAAGAATGCTTGGAACTCGACGAGACTGAAAGGTTTAAAAGTGCCATGGTGTGAGCTTGTCTGGTTGAACCCCTTGCATTCCCAAGCGTCATTTCATATCTTGGTTGAACATGCATAATCGTTTAGCCACAAAAGGCAGGCAGTCAAAATGTAAAGTTGCAAGTTTCCCCTCTCTGCCGCTTGTGTAATTCTGCAAAAATGAAGATGGAAACAAACTTATTCTTTGGATGCTCCATTTCTCTGTAAGAATGAAAGGATATTCTTCCACTTCATCTCATGGATAGAGTTCCTTGTGGCTGTGCTTGGATGCATGGAGAGATGGAGAGATTGATACAGATCTTTCAGGGGAAAAAGAAAGAAAATGATGGATACATGATGTGTTGTGCAGCCCTCACTGCGCACCTCACCCAAGTGGATGTTGGGCCCACGGGTTTGAAGTCAACCCAACCGCTGGTGATGTCATCTGTACCTTTTATAATTATTATTATTTGAGTCACCGAGCGTGCCATGTCCACAAATATAGTTCGTTCTAATTTCTAACATGAAGAGAGAAATGCAAAGGAAAAAGTTGTTTTTGAATATAATATTTTCCATTCAAGTGTCTAAGCCAAGCTGAATACACATATTTGTTTCAGATTTTATCCAAATGCACTAAAGAAATTAGTGTATTAGAGAAGAAATAGAATCAAAGAATACATATTCTCTACGTTGAGATATTGTCTTCACGTTACTTAACAACGGATCTTATGTGATCTCCCTCTACCTAATAATTGAAAATTTATATATCAAAGTCAATTCTTATCTTTTCCACGTATGTGCGTCCAATCCCAGTTTGTCAAATTTCACATGCCCTTCTTATTCAATTTGTATGTAGAAATAGTGTTGAAATATTATTTTACATCACTTGATAACAGATTTTATATATTATTTATATACATGTGATCTCTCTCCACTAATCTCTCTCTTTTCTTGTGGAAACTCCTCCATGAACCTATGAATAAGACCAAAGATCCATAGTTCCCTTCCCTCTTGGTTATGAATAGGACCAAAGATCCATAGTTCCCTTCCCTCTTGGTTTTGGCAGCATTAACATAGGGAAAATCTACTTCCTTAACCTCCCTCTAATCCTACTTTTTTCACTAAGCTCAAGATTTAAATACTCGTCGTCTCCAGCTGTCTTCTCTCCATCTCATTTTACAGCCGGGCTGGGTTTGCTTCTTTGGAGGCATCCTTGACCTTAATTTCCTTGGAGAATCCCCTTTCCCCTACGGACCACCCAATATTAGCTAATGTACAAAGTCTTATAATATGCAAACATCCTATTTCTTTTAAAATTCACACGTGCCAAAAAAAAAAAAGAGAGACAAAGAGACTCCACCCCCAACTCAATTGAGTGATTTTTTAGACCTTAAAATTCGAAGTCACAAGTAATTTTCACTTGCATATGAGATCACCATGTCAATCGATTGTGCCTGCTCATAAATTTTGAGACTAGATGTGCACAAAAATCGCATATATTCGCAAGCTAAATCGTCAAATTCTTAAAAGGGTCTTATTTGATTCATGAATCTATTAGATCATGTAAGATTAGTTATATGGAATCGAGAAGAAATGAGGATAAGGAAAATGAAAACAGATCGAAAGGTGGAAATAATAAAATAAGTGCCAACTGTATGGAGTCTTCTGCAATCTTCTGAACTTGCAATTTTGTCCACAGTTACTATATACTTGTCTAAATCAAGATTACATGATGAGATATTTAAAGGAAAAAAAAAAAAAAAAAAAGGAAGGGAAGCAATTATCCTAAAAGTAGGAATCTCTCTTCCTTCCCTATAAGAGCATAGATGACAGAATAAATCTATTTTATGTAGATAAATTCGAATCCACGAAATAAGATAATAATAATAAAAAATACTCAACATGGGTGAGTGGGGAACTAAAAATCTCCTATTTATAAGGTAATTAGAATATTCTATCTAAATCGATAGATGGCATGGTAATGAAAAAAAAAAAAAAAACTCTTTACATCCTTTTTTTTTTTTTTTTTTTTTGAGCAAAAAACTCTTTACATCCTTGAAGAAGTAACTTTTCGCCTATCTTCTCGTGTTAAAATGAGCTTTTTTTAATCGACAACGTGTGAAATTAGCTAAAATTGGACTTTCTTTAAGACTCGGTCACAAATTCAAATTCAACTTCTCTGTTGTGGAGACATCTTAGAGCATGAGACGTCATTCTCCACGCCACATCTCAAGTATTCTAATTCAAGAGATCATATTTTATTTAATTCCTTCTTTAAATCTTTTCCTCACTGAAAAATAAATAGGTTAGGCAATCTTCTGGTTTAGGATTAAAATGAACTAGATGTGCACCTGGGAAATGAGGCACGCCGCACGGATTCCATCTTCCATAGGCCACAAAGTACGTAGCCAATCACGATTGAGTCGCACGATTTTCAGGTCTCCCCTTGCTTGATCCTTTAAAGAAAATCCATTTCCCATCCGATGTCACCTAACTATACGCACGATGTGCTCAGACAACATGTTTTTTTCGGGTTTTTTTTTTTTTTTTTTTTTTTTTGGGGGGGGGGGGTGGGGGAAGCCGGCGATCTTGAAATTTGAAATTTGTGTTCAGAAAGAGTGGGGAATCTTTGAAGGCAAAAGGAAGGACCCTGCTGTCTTTTGGCAAGGAAGAGGAAGTACCACGAGAAGACGCAAACGCATGGAAACATATTCCTCCGTGGCCCGCCGGAAAAGAGGATATGCATAGGCGGAATTCAGCAGCCCACTTTAGCACACAGATTTCAGGACGTAATATTTATTTCATTTTGGCTGACAAGGGTGAAAAAGGTGGCCTCTTTTTAACTCCTTTTGAAAATTTTAAATACTAATAATTACTTGAAGTCGGCAAGGCCTGTTAAACTATATTACAAAAAGATAACGTGGATATATAAAATATTCTATATATAATGGGTTGCTCAATACTCAAATTCGGAACTAATCAGATGGAGTAGATAATTTCTTTGTTAAAATACGTAACAAAAATTCATTTCCAAACCATGCTTGTATTTTTCATTGCACACGGCTTTTCCTATATATACATCCAAAACTCAATGTCTTCCCTAGAAATGACTAATATAATTTTGAAAAGCTCACCATATCTTGGGTAATTTGATTGGGAGGGGTTGCTGTAGTTACATTTTTAATGGCGAATTTCTCCAGGCAGAACGACAAGAAGACGGAAACACCCCTAGGCACCCGAGATTAGCAAATGGTGAAATTGGCGATAAAACAGCTGTGGAGCATGATCAATATAGGTGCTACATGAAATAGATGGAAAAAAAAAGAAGAAGTAATTATTGTCTAAAATAGAACTTGGACAAATAAGGATCCTCGTGAAAGGAGAAAGGCGAGCGAGGTGCAGGGATTCCCGTGGCCTCCTCCCCTGTTTTTATACAATCCCCCGCGTCTCTCTCCATTCGCGACTTTACAAAGATCCTGCTGGATCGGAATATCCAGCCATCATCGTCTTCAACCCACGACAGGAGCCGTACGGACTCGCGAGCGTCTCCACCGCAGCTTCGCCTCCTCTTCTCTGTTCCTCTCGGCTTCACCTCGGAGATGGCTGCAGGTCTGTTCTTGGTCGCGTTCTTGGTCGCGTCCCGCTGTGGATGCACTAGTTTTCTTCGGCTTTCTTGGTTTTTTTTTTTTTTATTTTCTGCACCTCTGTTTCAAGATTTGATTGCCCATTTGACCCATTTTCACGCGCATCTCGTCGATGATCATTCTTACTGCTCCTCTGCGAGTTCGGGAATCATCCTTTTCGCGTGTTATCGGTCTTGAGTTTTCGATGGGATATCGCGTAATGAACGCTCTGATTTGGGGTTCGATCGTGCATCGGTTTAGTGAACTCGGAAGTCGAGACTGGTGTTTGATCTTTATTCTCCAAACATGCAACCGGCTTTCCCCTGTTATCTTCCAGGCAACGACGGTGGGGTTAGTTGACTCGTTGTTGAAGGGCCGGTTGCACTCATGATGTAGATATTAATGGGTTTGGTCAACGGTGACCCGACGGCTTATCGTCATCCTCTTCTCTTCATTTAGTGGAGAAGAAAGGGTGGTAATTGATCGGGTTGAGAGGTCAGCAAGTTCTTGGTGCCTTTGATCAGGGAGACCAAAACGGGGTATTGATGAAATCTTTTTGATTTTTCTCAAACGAAGGTTCGATTTCGGAAATTGTCGAACATGGTGAACTGTAGCTAGTAGGAATAAATGGTAGCGATGCTCCTATGGAGTTTGATCCATTTTCTGATGAGCGTGTCGTGCAATCATCATTTGGGAGTATGTTGTTTGTTTGTTAATTTCAATCTGCTGCTGAATTTGATGAGTGCCCGCACTATTGACACAAACTTGTGGCTTTATGCAGATGATTCTAATGATGCATCCTCTGGTGCAAATGGGCAGCCTCCGGTTAATAGTTCGCCTGTGGTATGTTTTGGGGAAATGTTGATTGACTTTGTCCCAACCGTTGCTGGAGTTTCACTGGCTGAAGCACCTGCTTTTGAGAAAGCTCCTGGCGGTGCTCCTGCTAATGTGGCTGTCGGTATATCCAGATTGGGAGGTTCTGCTGCTTTTGTTGGAAAGGTGCCATTACTTCTTTTGAACTTCTCATCAACTGCTAAAAGGACTACAATAATGCTTCCTCTAAGAGCATTAGTTAAGATATAATTAACATGTATTGCAAATATGAAAAGATAAATTCTCATGTCTGATCTTCTTGTGATTTCTGCATTGAGTACACTTAATTTTTGTCCAATCCTCTTGAAAGTATCAATTTACTATGCACAGTTGGCTTAATGAGAGTCCAAGCATTTGTTAACTAGACATCTTATAAATACCATATGTTGCGGGCATTAAATTTCTATGGCAGTTAGTTTCTTCTTTTATGATTGCCTTATATGGAGCAACTGCATGTACGCCATCTTATGTCTGGGCATATCCAATTACTGATATAGTGCAGCAAATGCATTGTCCTATAAATATCTGGCCCTGAATTTTAGTTCCTGCTGATAGACATCTGCTAGCTCAGTATCACTTTCCCAACGCCACCGACAACCCATTAAAAGTTTGTGTCACAGGTGGGTGATGATGAATTTGGATATATGCTGGCTAACATTTTAAAGCAAGATAATGTTGACAATTCTGGTGTGCGGTATGATCACAATGCAAGAACTGCATTGGCTTTTGTTACCAATAGAGCTGACGGGGAGCGAGAGTTCCTATTTTTTCGTCATCCAAGTGCGGACATGCTTTTACATGAATCGGAACTAGATGTTGAACTTATCAGCAAGGTTTGCTTTCTTTTCTCTCTTTTCCCTTTTTACGGGTTATAAAATTTCTTGTTTTTCATTTCCATTCCTATAAGAATGAATCCTATTAGTTGATTGTTCCGGGGGTGTCTATCTGGACAAATATTGCCATTTTTTTCTTTGGGCTAGACATGGTTATTGTAATATCACAATTACCACTTATTGCAGGCAAAGATCTTCCATTATGGTTCTATCAGTTTGATTGATGAACCCTGCAAATCGGCTCATCTTGCAGCAATGAAAATTGCCAAAAACTCAGGGAGCGTCCTCTCTTACGATCCAAATTTAAGATTGCCATTGTGGCCATCTGCTGAGGCTGCCCGTGAGGGAATAATGAGTATATGGGATCAGGCTGACGTTATTAAGGTAGTTGCTCATAATGCATGGATTGCATATAAAAGGAAATGATGAATTACTGCTAGGTGTAATTCTTCATATTCATTGATGATAAATGATGCAGGCACAATGAGAGTCTCATTTAGATTCACTTCTAAACTGGCAGATAAGTGAAGAAGAAATTGCATTCTTGACTGGAGGCATGGATCCTAATGATGATAACGTGGTCTTGGACAATCTCTTTCATCCTAATCTTAAACTTCTGGTCGTTACTGAAGGATCCGCAGGCTGCAGATATTTCACAAAGGTAAGCTACCCTGGTATATTATGTGACATTTTCATTTTGTGACAAAAATCTTAGTGGAAGAAAATTTCCTGAATCCTAATTGGTCATTGTATATGAACTCCTTTGATTGAAGCTGCTTTCTTAACTAATTTCATAAGTACATCCCTGAAAGTTAACTGCTCTACTTGAATGTAATAGATATTTTGGCTCAGTATGTAGTTAGGGTAAGATATCTTAGTAACCCGGAAAAAGGGGTTGACATTTTGGGAAATTCAGTATCATGGCACATTATCATTGCTGAATAGTTCCTTATTAACAGGATCAAACCTTCTTCTTTTTGGACCTGAAGCTTATAAACTAAGTTTGTTTTGGCAAAGCTCATTAGGTAATTTTCATTTTTGCCCAGAAAGCTCAGAGGTTAATTGACAAAACCAAATTTCTACACAGGAATTCAATGGCCGGGTTGCTGGTGTTAAAGTAAAGCCAGTTGACACAACTGGGGCAGGCGATGCTTTTGTTGGTGGGATACTATATTGCCTGGCTTCTGACCCTGATCTTTACAAGGTACCAATGGTTTGTACTAGAATTGGCTGACTTATAGCTACTTGTCTGGTTTCCTTGATATGTAAGAGCTTCCAACGAATTAAATCTAAGTCGAATGTAACTGATGGAGGTGTTGTTTGCAAAGGAAATGCTAAAGAAGATGCCAAATCCCTATCAGTAATGCATGACAGTTTTCTCTGATATCTCATAGCTATGGCTCTTCTTTCAGCTCATCGAGGCAAATGGAAAAGCTGTAAAAATGCATCATGAGTAAACATCATCTTCTAGTAGATTTTTTGAGAGCTGCATAATGCGAACATATGATAGTTCTTAATAGTTTCTGTTGAAATTCCAGCTTCAATGTTAAACTAACTATGTTTCATCTATATGTCAGAAGAAGTCAGTCATTTCGTATTAAGCATGTGATGCAAGTGAATCTGAACTTTTGAGTAATTGATGCTGACCACCTTTCTCAGCATTATTCACAATCTTGAGATTGTCTACATGAGGGCTAATAGTTATTTTTTTTGTCCAATTTAAGATAAGCTATGGCATAAGCACAATTAGATGTTTCGAAGTGTTTACCTGACACATGGTATTTGAATGAGAAACAGAACATATGTTGACCGCTAAAATAATATTGATATGCTCTGTATTTTTTCCCTGTTGTGGTAAAAATTTGACTCTGGACGCAGGATGAGGAACGGCTAAGGGAAGCGTTGCTTTTTGCGAATGCCTGTGGCGCAGTCACAGTGACCAAGCGAGGAGCTATTCCTGCACTACCCACAAAAGAAGCTGTCCTCAGTTTGCTTACACAAGCTGCTTCGTGAAGGGAATGCAAAGAGGGCATATCTCATCAATTATTTTTTTCTATTTGAAGAAGTCTAAGATTGTTGAATTTATCCTCTCAAGTTACTTGAAGATACATGATACCACCGAACCAAAGGAAACTGATTCAATCTGAACTATGTGAAAAATAAGCTGAGTGTAGAATTCCATTTCCTATATACAGCTTTTATAGCTGGAGCTCCTTAGAAAGAATATTGTCCTAATCGTAGTTTTGACTTCGAAGAGAGCGATGTGATATATGCATCACATCCTCAAATGTATGATTGTACCATACCATGGAGATGAAGGATGAATAGCTATGGAAATTGAAGCAAACTACCAGGTGAAGTAAAGCCTTAGGGAGCTACTTCTTTTTCTTTTCTTTCAAATACTAGTAGAAGAACATGTGCATGTGCCTGGACAAGATTACCACATCAAAATGGGAAGAGGTATATGTATTTGGACCATTGAATTTCACACGATGTCCTTTGGATATGACGTGAGACCCGTTAGATCCGACGGTCTAGTTTGTCTCTGTATTTGTTTGAATCATCCACGAGCTTGTCTTTTTCTCTGCACGCCGGATGGATCATAATTGATGCTCCATTTGTTTTAGACGATCACTTATCTTTAGTCTATGGTTGATTGCTGAGTTGTGTGAAAGGAATTAGATCGATCACCTTTTGATTGATTCGACTCCAGGACCAGTTGAATGCACGAGTTCACAGTTTTCGTTTATGTGATTGGTTATGATTTTGCGAAGGGAGCGATTCAAACGTTACTCTTTTCTTATCAGCACTCCTTTTTTGTGCTAGTTGCACCGAGGACACTTGTAGGAAGCAATGTGGTTGCGCAGTTAGATTGTTACTTGTCTTGGAGGCTTGTAGTTTAGACTACTGAACTATAAGGACGTCAGCTCAAGTCGTTCGTATGATTGTTGAAGTGATGATGTGGCTGATGGTTAATGAGACGCCGTATATCAGTTTCAGTCGAAATAGTGTTTATACCAGGTTGCTGGTTAATCTTGATGTTGTAGGCTCTTCTTGTGGTGATGCTTGATGTGCTTGAAAAATGCGCCATGTGTTTCTTATCATGATCACCTTCATTAATGAGTCGCAGCAATGAAATCAAGTGGAATTTTGCTGCGGGTATTTATGGTGATGGGGTACTAAGCACGTCTTAGATGCAAAGATTTTATTCCTCTGACCATAAGTTTTGTAATAGGTCCAAATAAGCATCAGACTCAGTTAGCTGGACTAAAGAGACTGAAAGATGATTGAAACTATAAACCCACTAGATCATCACAAGCAGTACACTGAGTAAGCTCTTCTGTTGTATGAGATGCACAGGCGCTCACGCCAACATATTGATCGCACATGATTTTAGAAGCTCTTTGTCAAACTATACAGGATTATGTCTAGAACTCCAGAAAGCAGCATGTCTTGGTTGACAAGAGATTAGCATGGTGTTGTCACTAAATCAAACAAATATAAAGAGCATGGTGCTGTCAAAGAGAGTCATTAGGGAAAGTCAGAGCTGATGAATCGCGTAAATTAAAGTGCATTCTCACTTATGCATTGCGACTGGCATATGCTAGGACATTCTTTTTTGGCAGGTTGTAGAGGTTAGAAGGGGGGTATATGTCTCATATATATTTGGGATTTGCCTACTAGGTTTGATGATTTACTAAGATGTAATTAGTCGTAGCTTCTGCACACGAAACGGGATTCGTCGATGTTGCCAGGGGAATTACAGCTGGTGTGGGATGGGAAACTATTGGGAGCACAGTGATCTAATGTGGCTCACTCTGGAGACTCCTCCGTTATCAAGATATAGAAACAGATGGAGTCACCGAAAGTTTAGCTGATCAAGGTATAAAGGAAATGATCTTTGGAATGAATTTATGGCGAGAAATGACCAGCTGCAGCTGATACGGAATTTAGATTATAGAAGAAAGTTCAGCCCAAAGAGGAAGAGAAAGGGGACTTAGCCAATTCAGAAGGGTATGACAACCTGGATGGACTAGCCCGGACCTGATACGAACGGTAGACTTTTCCCGATGCCAGTAGTACTTCTAACGTGTTAAACCGGTTCAGGATCCTATTGATGGCTTCTTGTTGCCAATTTACTGGTAGACACGAATGTTGCTCTTTTCCCAGACATGATAGGATGAAATCCCTATCTGTTAGCTGAATGATGACCTCTAGCCCTTCCATGTGTGCTTGTGCTCTGAATTTCTGGATAGTTGGTAACCAATCAAACATCATGGTTTAGCTTTCGATATCGTGTCTCTTAGATCTGCGCGGTCATAGGCTAGTAATTTGTCTTTTCCCTTGGCATAATTGACCGCTCGGGGGTGGAGAGTGTCTTATGCTTATCATAGGACCTGCACCACAGCAAACCATTTTGCGCTCCCTCCCTTCCCCAGCTGAGTCCTGCAGAGCCCTTTTAATTTGTTATAACTGTCGTATCCCAAAACTATCAAGAATAGGAAATGACACACCATCCTTCCACCCAAAGGATGCTATCCCAAATCATCAAATCCAACTCCCAAAAGTCCCTATCGAAATCGCTCTTACTCTATTTACCATTAAGTGAGAACCTGAAACAATTGGAAAAGAGAGAGGTGATCAATCATAGCTTAGTGTGTAGTAAATATCTTCTCTAAGTAGACTGAGTAGCCACTATGTATGTATATAAGTATAGAGCACTATCAAAAACCCATAATCCAACTTGTTAATATACATATCAAATCATATATGATTGTTTCATTTCAACAACTTTTATACTAATATGAAGAACTCATTTAAACCATAATTATAATTCAAGCATCAGTGGTCAAGTTCATTGATTAATCTTATCAAAATCATGTGTCAATTTTCTATTCCATCGATCCATCTTATATCAAAACACACTTTGATAATCCATTCATCGACCAATCTTTTGTTCAATCTCTAACCATGGTCATAACATAATGCCTAGTAGTAATGCGACCAAAATTCCCCATTAGCAAGGTATTTGCCTATAAAGCCAGTAACTCGACCCAAAAGGATATCCCAAATCCAATATGTATACCCAAAAACCCCTATAGGTTCATAGCGATATTGAGCATAAACCTTATTCTCCAATAATCCCACAATCAAAACCATAATTCACCTCATAAACCAATTTCACAAACTAAATCAAATCAACTTTCACAACTCAATTTACAAAAAGAATGCATTTCATGAAACATTTCACAAATCCATATCTATAGCTCTTGGTAATTCCTTCACAAAGCAATTAATTAAGACGTTCACAAATGATCATTTCTCAAATAATGCCGTTTTCAATTCCTCATAAACCAAAATATAACCATCAACAAAAGCATTCTTTTCATAAAGAATTTCCTCGACTCATTTCATGATAATCGACTCTTAAGCCATTTCCAGAAATGTTTTACCATACCATTTTAAAAATCAACAAGGTAGTAAATACCCCATCCGGATTTATGTAGCAACCATTCTTTGAACATCACTTTTTTCCACTTTATCAATATAATGTTGTGCCATGCCTTTCATAGTTTTAATATATATGATTATTACTTGTACAAATGAGTTTATAGATTCATAGAAGAGACAACACCACTTGGATATATTCTAAACAAAATAACAAGGCTTATTCGAATCAACAAACTCACAATCATATCATGTAAGCAAGAAACAACATCAAAATTGAGTAAGACACCATTTCAACTACAACTTAGCTAAGTTAAGCTTAAACGCTATCAAAATAACTCCAATGCACTAGCAAATCACTCACTTGAAGCGATTATTCAAATCTAAACGTAACATAGACTCGCAAGAGAAACCTCAAAATTTCACTCCAACCAAACCATTGCTTCAAATCAATGACAATCAAACCCCATGACTCTACAACGCCACAATCCACAATTTCCAAGAAATTCCATAGCTGGACGACTCAAAAATCAAATTTCGCAGTTCGATTTTTACAAAATTTCAAATATAGGATATAATTCCAAAAACTACTCTGACTGGATGAATAAGGGAGCAAGTACTTACCAGATGTTGTGATGTGAAGTCAAATCTGTTTGAAGAGGGCATGCCATGAAAGCACCAACACTGTTCAAAAACTTTCGTGTCATGTCTGATCCTCTCACATGTGTCCAACACTTTTCAACACCTGATTTTCATGTGTCGGAAAATTCGACACTTAGTCAACTTTTCATACTCTCTGAAACTTGAGTAAGGAATTCCAACACGCGAGTTCACGCGATTCCAACACATAATAGGTCAATTTTAAAAAATTCCAATAAATAAGTTATCAAAATGTAAATATGTAAAAAGACAAAAAATTAATAAAATAATAAAGGGGGAAACATGGAAAAACATATTCTGACTCTCAGTTCTTGTGACATAATTCACTCCCAAGTTTTTTTTTTCTTTCGACACACTCGATACGTGAGTTCAGAAAGTGAATTTCTTATTTTTTTTTAAAGTTGTACGGATTATTGGAATGAACTTAACTTTGTTAAATTAAAACAATGAATGATATTAACAAATTATGGATTAATTTTTTTAGTATAAATTCACTCTAATTTTATTATTTATTTATTTATGAATTTGAATCAAATTAATTTGATTTAAATAATTATAAAAATGATAAATTATATTTATAATGTGTTCTAACGTATTGAAATTTTTTATTTTATGAAAAATAATATGTTGACGTATCGTGTCGTATTATTTTCATATCGCGTGTCAATATCAATGCTAATCACGGGTTTGCGCGTGCAAAACCTCCCTTCTCTGTTTTCTTTTCTTTTCTTTTATTTCCCCTTTTGTTCCGCGGGAGCTCGCGGCCTCAATGAGCTGAGTGCACCCCTTTCTCTTTTTTGTCCTCTCGTCTTTGACCATTCAACCTTCCTTTTATTTTCTTTTCTATATGTGGGGCCCACCAATAGCACCCAGTTTGCATGCTCCTCTTGGTTCAGCTAGGATGGTTAGTTGAATAAAGTGTCTTTTTTTGTTTTGCATAGATTTATGTACCATCTGAACGGGCTTCAAAATTAGATAAACTGATATGAGTGTGGAGTCTCCTTCTTTCGAGAATCCAAGGTTACTTGCCAACCAAAAAGGCAGTTGGAAATTTTGGGAATATATTTGGAAGCTGGATAGCAAGTTTGTATCTGATTTTCTTGAACTGCTTATAAAAAGTGACTGGATTGTTCTAATTTTTCTTGTTTTATCTCTCTTATGCTAGTGGCTGAAGCAATTGGTGCTAATCAGTAAAATTTTCTCACAGAATTATTTTATAATTAATTAACTAGTTCAGCAAGCTAATGCATTTTGACTCGTATGTTGGTGAATAACAATCTAATCTTGGGCACATCAAGTTCCCAGTATTCTAACGGCAGCTTTGTGTTGATAAGCAAAACCAAATCTTTAGTTGGAATATGTATCAGTCAATTTTGCGCTAATAACAACAAATACAAGCATAATTAGTATCATATGCTTGTACACATGCACCAGTAGGGAAGTCATGAATTTGGTGACAAAAATTGAAGGTTGCTCAAGCTAATGATTCAAGTAATTAGTAAAATTTACTAGTGAAACTCGCCAGCTGCTTATGAATGTTTTTGTTAGATTGTGATTTGCTAGAACTTGAGGGATATACTGATTTTATCTACTAGTTTTGAAGACTATATGGGAAATAAAATGACATCTACTAGTACTCTTGTTGATCTTCAAACTTAATCATTCCACTAGCAGAAAGCTATTTTTGTGGAGATCGGTGAAAAGAAATAGGCCAGAGGCTGTTTCATTAATAGACACATAATGGGTGGAATAATTTCCTCAAATGTGCATATAATCTTTTATGACATGAATCTCAGCTAAATATCAACGAGAAAAAAACCCTAGGTTGAATTAACAATGAACACCTATATGAATATGGATTGCACACAACATTCTAAATGAGCTTTCTTCCGGATGTCTTTCAGATCACATTAGGCAATTGACTGATACATACATTCTAAATGAGCTTTCCTCCTGCAAAAATTTGGAAGGCGTAGAAATAAATTTTTCGGGAGTGCTAGAGTGAAATTCTTGTTTTTTTATACGTATTTGTTTAGAAAAAGAAATTTTGCGCATGCTCGTTTGGGGTATGGCAACTTAAAATTTGTGTCTTAAAATATTCAAGGGACCATGTCATATTGGAACTTGAAATTTGCAACCATATATACTTCTTTTCCCTTCAAGTTCGCTAACTTTTTCATTTTCCTTTCAGAGGTATGAGTTTTTTCCTCAATTTAGCTTTGATCCTTCTACTTTATTCATTCTCTAGTGGTGGTAATATTAGTCACGGCGGGCCTCCTTGAACTCTTCATTTCCGAAAAGACTATTTTATTACAATCTTCCCAAATCTTCACATGAACTCAAGTCCGTATGACTTCTTTATCAACAAGCTACTGGGGAAATATATAGTTTGACCATACGGCTCTACCCTCGACCCCAGGTTTTGCAGTTCCCCAAGCTTCGCATCTCGTTTTCCGCAGCAGTCCTGGCGATTTCCGTTCTACAGTCCATGGTCACCATCAATCCCTAAAAGCTCCCAATAAATACCAACATCAGTTTCGACACCTAAATACAGCCATCGAACGGGACAAGATTTTCTCACGAACCTAGATAACAGCAGACCCTAGGGAGGCGATGCGGTTTGGTCCTTAGAAGAGAACAGATCTATAGGCCTTCAAAGAAAGTCTTTCCTCAAAAACCTCCAAACATCTCATTAAATGCACCCTCGGTCAACCAAAAGCAAGGCAAGCAACTATCGGCTACGGTCTATCCTTCCAATCTCTCATCATTAATCCACCCCCCATTATTGAACTTCACTACTATGTCAGCACGCGACCAACCTACTGGCCTACCCCCTCCATTGCTTTTCACGCTCTTGCGTTTGTACACGCCATGCATTTGAATTTTCCCGCTCGCTCGGCTATTGAGCACCTCAGCTGCTGCTGTTTCCGTAAGATGTTAACCTTCTTCTGCCAATGCCATCTCTCCTCGCCCCCTGGTCGAGCAATAAATGGCGATGAACGGGCCAGTTGTTGGGTTCGTGCGGGTCGTCGCTTTTCGAGAAGGCAACACGTAATGCATACGCATCAGATACGGTCCTAAAAACCTGACCTGACCTGACTGTTCTCCGCCTTTCCATTCCATTGACTCAAACAGGGCTTCGTGTCCCCCCTCTTCCCCTCGCCTTGGTTTTTAATTCCCTCACCTTCCTCTTCTACTGCACTGACGGGGGAGTATATCACTGCTCTCAGACACTATAACTCTCCCATCTAACATCTATCTGGGAAAGCGAGACATCTTGACTGATGCCCTTGAACTTTACGGGTGGATTCTCATGTTACCTCTTTCGTTTTGGCAGTTCCGGGGCCATAAGACACGTTCGCGTCGGTAGCATGCAGCGTCCGCGGCGTAGCCATACATCTTTGCTGGGGCCCCTCTTTTAATGTACTGTGGGGTACCATTGAATTAGTCGCCCACAATTGCAGTAGTTCTTCGAGCCAACTGCAGTTGAAAAGTATGAGAATCCGATGCATTGCTGCTCAAGAAATGCAAGACAAATCTTGAGGGTTTACCTCTAGTTATGGGCCATATTTTCCTTTCTTTCCGATTGACCGAGATTCTTTTCAAACCATATTTTTGAGCGGGTAATGACAAATTTTGGGAATCTCATGCGCGCACATATATATATGTCCATGTTTGTAATCTAATCATTGAAAAACAAGACAAAATATGGCCCTTATCTGAGATTTGAGTCTAGTGTCCTATAAAACTGGAGATGACGATATCCTATTTCATTATTGTTAGATTGTCATAAGAAGACTGCTCAAAAGTTATGTTAGATTTTTCGTATTTAATTAATTTTGAACCATAACAATAACGGCATATGAAAAGCACCATTGTGCAAGATGAAAATAATTCTACAGTACACTTACTTCTTTTTTCTTGAAAAAATTATCCAAAAATTCATAAACCAGCCATAAACTTCTTAATCTTACCACTTTAGTCATAAATATTTTGACTAATTTCTAATATAGTCATTTCAATTAATTTTGGCCAAAAATTGCTACCGTAACACAACTAGCAGCTAATATGGATGATTTGAACTCAAAATGATATCTTTTTGAGAAATTTATTAATTTTTCCATTTCTTTCTTTTCCCTTTTTCTTTTCTATTTCTTATGTTCTATTAAATTTTCCACTCTTCATCTTTTCGGAGAGGGATGATGAGGGTATTTGAGACTCTTGGCAATGGTCAATGATCCTCATTGGCCACAAGTGAGGGCTTGCACACCCTTGTTGTCCAATGGGCGAGGCCTATGAGCCATCACAAGGGTCAACAAGCCCTCATTGTGGTTGGCGAGGGCAAGCCCTCACTAATGCCGGTGAGGGTGATGTGGTCCTCACTGCTAGATTTAGATGAGGGCTCACAGACCCTCACTATAGCTAACAACATTGAGAAGATGAATAGTTACAAAAAGGAATAAAAGAAAAGAGAAAGAAAGAAAATAACAACAAAAATTTATAAAATCTCTCAAAAGGATATTGTCTTGATTGGAGTAGTGTCGGCGGCCAATTTCCAGTCATCGTTAGAAGGTCTACATTTAAAAATCGTGAAAGGGTTTATAATAAATTGGCCAAATTGAAAATTTTAAAACAAAATCAATTGTTGTACAATAGGTTTTGTGGGCATAATTTTCTCTATTCTTTGAGATTAAATATAATTTTTTTTTTTTTTTTGCATGATCAAATACACTTCAAGTTGTTAGATGGAATAAGATCTTGAGGTTGGAGTCTTTAGGCTTGTGTGGGAGATTATTAATTGAATGATCGAGATTCTTGTAGCATGTTAAAAACTGTTGTCCAAAACTCGAGCTATTAGACAGAAGAAACAAACATCGATAGTCTCATCTAAGCGACTTATGTTACCTCCACATTGGATATAAAATAAGAGCACTCCATTATTGTTTCATTTTTTTTTTTTTTTTTTTGGTCGGGACGACCTTTCTAATCTTGAAGTGCCCCTCTACATTTCTAGGGCGAAAATTCAAAAGTTTGGTTTTGATTTTTACACATTGGCCGACCTTCTTTCCCCCCTCATTTAATATATAAAGACAACACGGGGGCATTTTTTTCCTACGGTCATGTTCACTTTTCAAACATGTATACTCCAGGAAAGGTGCTTCAAAGCCTTGTATGGTCCCCCCCCCCGGGAAATCGTTTGGATGTCCTAGCTAAGTCCTTATGCGGCTGCTTTTGTCACGACTCGACATAAGTCGTCCTAGTAATTAAGCGTGCAGCAATTTACAATAAGTTCGCATCCGGTTATGAAAAAAATAAATGTATTCATCGTGAAAAATCACTTCCTTCTTTTCTTTTCTTTTTTCCCAAAGTGTTGACACCAAGAAGTTTTTCGCAATGATCGTACCAAAAGGGACCACGAGAAGGCCCCCTACATCAAGATTGGTTTCGGTCGGATGAACAGTACTCAAAAGGGACCACGAGAAGGCCCCCTACATCAAGATTGGTTTCGGGCTCGCCCCGGAGGTGTCCGGACATCATGATTGCCGAAGGTACGGATGGCCGCACATCCTGGCCCGCTAGCGAAGCTAGCGGATTTCCCTCCGTTCTCTTAGGCAACGCAAGAGGCAAAGAGTCGTAGAGCAAACCTATGGACAGGCCGTACCTTGTGTTTCCGCGAGCAAGTCGGGATGTATGTCCGCTCCAATATGCACAAATTCGAGAGACTCGAAGCAGCAGTAAGTCCAAGAAACCGTTGCTGCGCGCCTCGTTGTGTGTCAAAGTTGGCGTTCCAAGCAGGACTAAACAAGGACTACTGGGATATAACTAATCTCCTCTGGCTTTTAATCCTAAGTAAGACTGATTTCGAGAGCCCCGCCAGGTTGCATTTCTTTACAACCCAAGCGGATCGATCGTGTTATGATCTGACCCGCGCATGACGTTATCATAATGCTGCTCCATCGAGAATTTTGAATCCGGGCACGATGCATGTGGGACAAGTCCACGGCACGCTCGCAGCTGCAACATAGGACCGCTACCACTACTTAGAATATATATAGTAATAATACGCCGACGTTATTATTGAGATTTTTCTTTAATTACAAGGCTCCCCTCCCCCTCCCCCTCCGAAAGAATATACAAAAGGCAAATGCATGGGTTCCTCTGCCCCAGAAGGGGTCTGAGCCAATCGGGGGCCGCGTCCTGTCGGGGCGACCGCGAGCTGAACTTCCGAAACCCGCGTCCTACGTGGAATCGGCCGAGCCCTTTCCAAGGAGTCCCCCCATCCCTCCCTGGTGGTCTGACCCACATCGAGCATCTCGTCACGTGAATGACCCATATGCTTTCTGGGTCGGCTGTCTCGTCATCTTTTGAACAGCCTCGACCCCGCTTTTCCGTACGGTCCACACGCTCCCCATCCATGTTTGTCCTCATGCCATGGCCATGGCCATGGCCGCGGCCGTTTCCTGGACCAGCGTGTCCAGTATGTCCCGCTCGATTTCCGCCACCAACCCATCCCCTTCTTCCTCCAACGCCCTCGAACTCTGGTGCTTCATGTGAGGCAAGTCCTTGTCTATCAAGGCATCGATGTCCTCAAGGACTCGGCAGTCTGCTCTAGGAAAGCTCTTGATTTTGGTGCATAATGTGTCGATTAGCTGTGATCCTTTATCGTGACGGTGATGATGACGGTGACTGTGCCGTTCAAATGCGCCTGCCCACGGCTTCAGATTCAGACAAGGCTTCAAAACTTCAACCAAGATCTCGTCCAAGATATCAAACAAGAGCTTCCTGTCGCACTTGTGTTGTAATTGACCGTTCGATATCTCGGTCGCAGCGCTGGCACCGCCATCCGTCGGGGACGTACTGGAGGACAGCTCGAGGTGTTCGAAAATGGACGGGTCGAGCGGGTGAGATGGAGAGAACCACCTCGTGAAGGCCAATAATGATGTGGGCCTTTCGATGCCTAAATGTTTCAGTACCAGGGTGACGTACTGCAATTCCGCTGCCACAGCTCCGGTGGTGGCGGAAGAAGCGCCACCATTCGACCTGTCGTCTTCACCTTTTCGGGCGCCGCGAACATGCGTCGCTTCTTGCAGGCTTGAACCACCAGATAACTGCGAACTCTGCTTTGAGGCATGAGCACCATGCACCTGCGACCACCGCCCATAAAGTTCATAACTAAAAACTATAACAATAGCCCCAATTAAAATGCATGACCCAATGAAAATTCGAAAAGAAGAAGAAAAAAGGGAGAGAAAACTAGTTTTACGTTCACTATAAAATTTTAAAAAATAAAATAAAAATTGGAAATGGGTAAGAAATGAAGCACCTGCTTTTGGGGGATTTTAGTTGCCGGAGGGGAAGGATCTTTCTTAACTGGGAGAAGAGTAGCGACGGCGATGCTACGCATGTCGCCGGTGTATGCAGTTTTCTTCCTTTTCTTGTCCGGAGCGTTCGGCGATGATGTCGCTGCAGCTTGTGTCGGACGAACAAATAGTTCCTCTTGCTTGTTCCTGATGCTATTCAGAGTCGATGCTCTGGACGGCTTCTTGAACCGTTCCATCGCTGCTTTGCATTTCTCAGAGGACTTGCGTTGGTTCAGCTCTTGCCCTTCAGGAGCTTGAGGCTTCGGCTTCACGGTGCCTTTCGTGGGTTGCACCTGAGGCTCAATGACATTGCTTGGAGATGGTGGTGACGAACCTGGTCTTGGAGTTTGAGAAACTTGATCTTTCACGTTCGATGGTGGTCTTATTTTCTTCTCCCTCATCTCCAGGAGTCTGAGCCTCGGAGAAAACGTCATTGATTGTTCTTGCTTTCCTGGGCTCGAGTTGTCTTCCGTAGCTTTCGCACCAATCCAGGAAGATTTCCTGGACTTGAAATGCTTCTTCACAGCTTCAACATTTGAGTCTCTTCCTTGTTCGCTGTTCCTAACCACGTTCGTGATATCCATTCCGGCTTTCCTTCCAACACTTTCCTTCACTTGCTTCACAATCTGCCTCGCGTAGTAACTCGGGCTTCTGTTCTCATCCTCGCATTTGAATTCTTTCCTCCTCAACGTAGTGAAGCGCGAGAACTCCAATTCTTCGCTCGAATTTAAGTTCTCCTTGCTGATATGGAGAGAGAGACGGCGATCTGCATCCACCGATCTTCTGGCGGAGGACATCCTCGGAGTCTCCGGCAAAGACCGAGTTCCCGCATTAACATCACCGTAATTCTCCGACCAGCTCTTTTGATCGCTCGACCGCGGCTTTCGAGGTCGACCAGAGAGTGAAGGAGACTTTCCGGGGATCGTGGTGGGTCTCTCAAGTGTTGAAGAGACTCTAGGGGAGGATGAGCAGCTGTCTGGAAGAAGATCGAGCCCCATGAGCCGGGCCACAAGAGTTGGAGTCCTGACGATTTCAGGTGTAGCAGCGGAAGAAGAAGAGGAGTCGCAGCAATGACCTTCTTGCTTCGACCTTCTGTCTCCACCGGTTTTGATTTGGATGCCCATCTGCGTAATTTAAAGATAGAAAAGAAATCCAAAGAACGAGCATTAAGGTTATTTCCCCCCCACTTTTCATCGTCATGTCATTATTACTCACTTTCAAAGCAAAGAAAAAATGTGAGAAGACGATAAGCATGCACACTCACTGGAATGTCTAAACAAAGTTCACCATCTTTCCGGTTGGGTTCCAACTGAGGCTGCTCTAGTTCCAAGCTGTTCCTTGGTGCTTCTGTTCCTGAGACGATACGAGGTGACATTTATATAAAATGTTGAAAACCAATTTGACAAGCTAGAGAGAGAGAGAGAGAGAGAGAGAGAGAGCTAGCTACCTTTAGGAATGGTGGGTTCGTCAGGAAGAGAAGAGCCGAACTTGAAGGAAGGCTGCTGGTTTATGGCAAACTGGAACTGATGAAAATCAAAGAGATGAAAAACAGCGCACATGCACCCAGGAGAGGTCTCTTTCTGATTATCTCCACCTCTTTTGGAGGGTCTTCCACCTCCCCAATACCTCTCTTTCCCCATAACTATCGAGTCTCACCCAACAAAGGGGCCAAAGGAACAGCAACTACTGGAGAAAAACACCCTCTCTCTGGTCTTTTCGCAAAGAAGAGAAGAGAAAAGCTTCCAGGACTGAGAAAATCAGACTGACCAGAGACAGTGGGCGAGGGCGTGTTAGGAGCGAGTTAGCTGAGGTTTCCTCGACAGGGAGAGGAGAGGGGAGAGGAGGATACAACAAAGGGCCTTGATGGGATACATTCCTGGAGCGAGGGATGCGAGAAAAGCGGATCCGTGAAGCTCAAATCAACCCCATTTGAGTCCAGGAATTTTAAGTACGACAGCAAGGCCATCTGTCGTCCCCGTGCGCCTCTCTGCATTACCTTTTATATCTCTTTTTTTTCATCTTCCCTCTCCTTTTCTCCTTTTTCCTTTTTCTTTTCTACACTCACTCCCAAGTTTTCTTACCAGAGCTAAGACCAGAACCAAACTCTGCAGTCTGTCTTTGGGAATTGGAATCGGTAAAAGGATGACGATATGTACACGCCCCTTTGCTCTTCTTTTACCTAACACAAGTAGATGTCTGAGAATCATTTAGCTCACTAAGTAAGATGCCCATTTCATCCAGTATATAAGATTGACAGGTACCTTGAGCCAGGAAGATGAGGAAGATGAACACGTGCAATCGAGATGGCGTGGAAACTCAACAAGATTGTTTAATCTATCGTATGTGATAATTGCAAAATTTGAATAAGAATATATTGCATCGATTTGTAAAATATATTTTCAGATGGTTGTATAACCCTGCAACATCATTTAGGAGAAATTAAGACACTCCTACCTCACATGCTAATGATTTTGGTGCGACTTTAGGTGCAATATATATCTAGGAGCTTTGTACTTTCTATCAAGATAAGATTTTCTTCTTTGTTGTTTTTTATTAGAAGTTTCATAAACTCATCGATGTTCTTGGATCTTTCTGTTGTTTATTTTCATCACTGGAAGCAATTTCCTTGATGCATCACTCTTACCTGATATAAATCTTACAGCTCGTCTCGTCGATATTCTCGGATTTTATTCCCAGTTTTATCAAATTGAAAATTATAAATATTCCGGCCAAAAAAAGAAAGAAAGAATAAAAAGGAAATACAGATAACATGGTGGGGAACCGGGCTTTAAAATAAGAGGTGGTTTACTGGGGATCCGCAACGCAACTGACCCCGTTCAAATTGTGACGTTAAGGTACGTACCCATCATCCTAACCATGGTTCGCTGCTCTCCCCTCTCGTTCATCTCCAACTGCGCCTTGCACGTGGCCCCTCTCATCTTCCCTCTTTACTCACTCCACCCCAAAAATTTAGAGGGGTTGGTTCACGAAAATCATGATTATCCACGTCTGGGTGACAGGTCTACTTGTTTTTGCCGGAATTCATCTGCGATAAAATACTTTTTTTTTTTTTTATCGAAAATTGCTCTTCGATTTTTATTAAAGAGGACGTGTTTTGTGATCTGGACGCAAAATATCAAAGGTGGACAAGGGAATTGACAACTTTACTTGAGATGGATTCACCGACATTTTATTGATGACAAAATTTATGAACCTAAAAATGTAACATCAAAATTTAATCAACAATAAGGCATTCAAAAATTGCAGCAATAGTATGTGTCGGAATTTAATTGACGATGCAGGTATGAAAACTATAATTTAAAAACACATTAGAATTTAATTGACGACGCAAATTTATAAGTTATAACTATACTATAGGAATTAAAGATAATTGAAGGATGACATGTTTGTTTATTTATGCGCGATGGCCTACCCCAAGGATTCGATGTGGCTTTCTAAAGCCTACAATTGATGATTATCAGCAGAGGTTACAAATAAATGTTACGAATGGTTACATTGACTCTATTTCCTTAACGATTTTATCAGCTCCATTATCTTGACGGTTTCTTTAACTTCATTATCTTGATGGTTGCTTTATTCCACTACGTTGATGGTTACTATTTTTTATGATTGCATCTGAGATTGTCGATTCCACATTTTGTTGATTTACTAAGTTGTCGATTTTTTAGGTTTTCAATAATTATGTTTACAAATTACCAAACTTTGTTCTAATCAACTAAATCTATCACGAGTCCATAATAACCAAAAGTTGGTCATTTTTTGGTTTGAACAATTGCCTCTTCTTAAAAGAATTGAATATTTCATTGATCATTCAATTATTTTACATTAAATAATTAGAGTAATTACTTGCTCCCTTGTCATTGGCATATTCAAGCCCTCTACCTTTATCCTTAAGTAGTTTTGCCAATTAAAATAAATCTACAAAATTTTGGCATTCTAATTTTTCTCTAAAATTGAATTTCAATCCATTGAAAACTAAATATGTAATTTTTTTTTCCTAAGAGTGAAGTAAGTTATCTATTTCTAACTCTCTTGAATCAAACAATGAAATAATCGACTAATTTATTATTGTATTGATAGATTTTGCCCAAATCAACAATCGATACCTTATGTATCATTCTATAAAATTAAGAATGGAATCATCTTTCCATCTCAACTCAAGTATGGATTGAATTAGAAGATAAATTCATATATCAAGTAAAGGTAAATTTTTATAATGACAAAGGGAACAACTGAAGTCTCAAAATGCATTTGTTCCTACCTCTCCAGATAGGGCAATAAATTGACCAACATGTTCAACAATTGATCATTGATGAACACAATGAATCCTCGCTAGTGAACACAATGAAGTCAAGAATTTTGAATTCTCTTGTGTAAAGTATAGTGTCAACCCAATCCAGATGTGGTTTCCTATATATCGGACCGAATTCTTGTAATATGAGTTTAGTCACTTGATGGGGATTCGCAAGTTAATAAACTTGCCCTTGCTACCTCTAGGTTGAGGGTAAATAGGATTTTCAAACCTTTGCAAAATTGTCACTAGTGGTGTGATCATTTTCCATAAATTATTACGCCTATTCATTTGACTAACAGTTGGAGAACATATTTGGAAATCATTGTATTGAGTTGGATCGGAACGGATTGATTCGATGTTTTGAGCTTGGAGATGACCTTGTTGATCACATTGACAACCATCAGCCTAATCACATTAGAGATGGGTCTCACTATATGATCCGCCATCTTATTTCGCCATTCCTTGAATAGCTCTTCATGGTAATTACCAAAGTGGGTTTAATGCTAACTCTCTCACCTATTCTTTCATATAGTGTTGTAGGATTTCAACGTTGCCCCCTTGGCTTGGCTCTGCTGTTGGAGCAATTAAGTCTTGAACTAGGTAATCATATCAACTGAAGTTGTTACCCATAGTATGATCAAGGGCTAAATGATTCATTGTTCTTGGCATTGTAATTCCTATAATTGACCACATTGGTCCCACTAGAGCATGCCAAAAAAATGTTTCACTGGAATTAGGCTTTACAATGAAATACTTTTTACTAAAAGTTGTTCTTTTAGTTTTTATTTTATTTTTTAAAAACAGAAAATCATAGGTAGACAATTTCAAACAGAAAATCATAGGTAAACAAGAGAATTGACAACTCTACTTCAAATGAAATCAAAAGTACACAAATTTCGCCGGAATTTAATCGACAACAAAACATGAGAACATAAAGATGTAGTACTAGAATATAATCAATGACGAGGCACCTAGGAATTACAATAAATATATACGCTAGAATTTAATCGATGACTTGATTGAAAACTATAACTATAGTATAGGATTCAAAAGATAACATGTTTGTTTGTTTGTGCGTGGGACTTTTTCAAAGAACATGGTGTTACTATTTAAAGCCTACCTTCGACGATTACCAATGGAGGTTACAAACGAAGATCCCAAACAAAGGTTACAAATAGTTACATTAACTCCACTTCCTTGACAGTTTTATCGATTCCATTATTCTTATGGTTTTTTTGACTCCCTATCTTGACCATTACTTTATTTTGCTATGTTAAAGGTTGCATCGGAGATTGTCAATTCCTTTAAGCTGTCGATTCTCTATGTTATCGATGATTTTGTTCATAAATGACCAATGCTACTCTCATTAATTAAGTCTATAAGATGTTGATAATAACCAAAAATTTGTCTTTTTTTTTTTAATATAAACACTATTTCATACTTATCATTATATGGAGAAGTGTGTAGAGAGGTAACAACTCGTAGCAACCATATTTGGGCTTGAGTAGCCACATTATCATTAGAGAGAGTTCTACATCCATCATAAAATATTTTGATTCGAGTCATAATTATCATTGATGAAGTCTCGGCTCTAGAGGGGACTCCAAAATCAAGATTTCGAATTTCTTGTGTGTTTCTCTCTGGAAATGTTTTTAGGAAATCTAGTCTGCGGTGGTAAAGCAAGTTTGCCATTGTCATGGGAGAGGCAAATTGGAACTGGCCTGCCGCAAGGATTGATGAGACGGATGATATTCAAACGGAGATTCGCGGGCCAACCTTTCCTTAATCCTAGTATGCCTGATCATATTAGCTGGAAAGCCTCTTTCTTCAAGTGTCTTCTCGGTTATCTGCTTGGAAGCTATCGGGACATAAATCTACCCAAGTTCCATCGTACAAAATTATTGGGTTTGTCCAAATATTCCTGAGCGTACTTTTACGTTTGGGTTATCATATATAACAGGCTATCCGCCAAGGATCAACTGTTAAAGTGGAGCATCCATGTCATCCCTTTCGCGTATATCGTAATGCTGCTAAGGAATCCAGGGAAGGGACCACTTGCTCTTTAGCTGTAGCTTTTTCGAAGTAAGTTTGGAAACAGGTTTTGATACTTTGTGGTATTTCTAAGCAACTACTTTCTCGGGAGGAAGAAAATCGAATTCGCAACCCACCACCACCTAGAAGGGTAGTCTTCATCCTTCGTTATATTGAAAATTACTCGGAATGCATGCTTATATCATGTTTGGCCACGTAGGGATAATAAAGTCCATGAAAATTTTACCATAGTTACTGTGAACATGATTTTTGAGTGCATAGTTAAATATGTTAAATTCAGAAAAATTATTACCAATTGTCAGAAAACAATATGCGCTGAACGGAATCTTGAGGTATAAACATCTCCTAATGCTCATTAACTTAACTATGTAAAATTTGGGCTAGTAAGTAAGACTTGGTCCCCTGCGATCGTGATTTTTCTACTTAAAAAAGAAAGAAAAGAGCTTAGAAGTACTACAATTTAGAAATGTGGTCCAAACAAGGCGGAGATGTGGCAAATTGGGTAACCACCGGGAATAGGTTTTCTTCACCTCCTGAACTCGGATGCATTGGATTTACAGCTAGAAGGCGACTCACTCAGCGACGAAAACGAGAATCGTCAGGAAATTTTTAGCCGACAGCAAGAGATGATTTCCCATTTGACTGGGTGAGCCAATGATGCTCCGGACGGCATCGACAATTGATGTCGACAGCAGGCCTATCTCTCCCTCTTTCCCTCTCTCTCTCTCTCTCTCTCTTTCTCTCTCTCTATCGTTTTCTTTGGGTCAAACGGTACAGGCCTACTCTGAAACCCGTTCAACGGCCAGCCTAGACGCACGAAAGCTGTGACGGGCGATGGAAGCTAGTTAGTAATCATTGCGAGAAAGTAAGAGAAACGTCCAACGCCCGCCTCATTGCTCTGTTGAAAGATTCATTTGATTGCACCTATCCACTTTAATTCTGTACTAGCTGTCGCTCCCGACCCAAATTCCCTTTCATCCACCGTTGCCCAATTCGCAGTTAACTCCTAGAAAACGAGATTTCTCTACTGCCCCGTGAGCATTTTTGCACGATAGACCTGTGCGAGCAAGATCTTGATAAGCTTAATACTTATCACTGCCAAGAACACATCATGTTGGGTATTGAATGGATTGTGAGAAGATTGTCGATTGGAATTCCATGACACCATCGAGAGTTCACATGTTCTCAAATTCTCAAGAACCCGATTCGCCAAAAATGACATTTGGGGTTGTGTTGCATCCTATGGTCAACAGCAAGAATCTTAATTTAATGAACCACATTTCATCAAAATACTCTAAACTCACATGCTATTTATAATGTCAATTCAAGAAGAGTGATTACACATTCTTGTTCTTCCAAAGGTGGAAGGAAGGACATATGACCCATCACCCTCCCCATCAATTCTACTGTTTATAGAATCTCAGTTAGCTCAGAGATTGGGGTTTGTCCATGCCTTGCCATGGCGTATACCCTTTGCCCTTTTTCAGTTTCGGGACCACAACTTCATGGGTGATAATACTCCATAAAACCTTTTTGTTGTTTGCTTGATGGGACTCCAAATTTTTCTAAATTGACGTCCTAGGCATCGCAGCTTCGATTCAGAACTTGAATTAATATTTGCTGAGTGGTCCCTCCTAATGGAGAGCGGAAAGGATGACGGAAAATATTTGCTGGTCTTCCTTCATTTGAAATAAGATATTTTAAGATGGTCACAATCTAAAGCATGAAAATCAAATGTAAATCATAATGTAGGAAGGAGAACAAAGTTACGAACGAAATCAAACAAGATGAATTGAGTTAGATGTGCGGCTTTGGCCATTTAGAAATTGAATGTAAGATAATGAGTTCTTAAAATTTTTATGGAAACGTCTCAAATCAATGGCAAATGAATATTGACAGCCAGACTCGATATATAGACTGTCACAACTTTTTGAACGCAGAGGTCATGAGGGTTGTGACATGTGACTCAGCATATGTAATAGGGTCATTTCTCCATTTGCATGGAAGCAAAAGGCTAAAGAAAGCAACTGTCTCGACCGCCCAATCAGGTCGATTAGTGCAAAATTTCACGACCCTGGACTGCGAGACCAACGGACATCTATCTAAACCCACATAAAAAATATCATCAGATAGCGCTCAAATTGCATAACTGGCCATCTGTCGACTGTTCAGATCTGCTCATTTAACCCTGTATTATAAGGTGCAAAACTTGAAGGCGCAGAGCTCGAGATCATGGAGGTAGAGGAGGACAGAACAAGAACCAAGAAGCAGATGCCGAGTTCTAGCTCATTAAAAAAACACAGATGATTTCAGGGCCGGATGGGGGGGGGGAATAACAGAACACAGAATCAAATGGGGGTGGGGGGGTGGGGGGTCATATTGCAAGAGGGTGATGTCATCTTTTTGGATCGGTCGTTGCGCAAAACGTGGCAGATTCCACCCCTACATTATATTCCTGACGCCTGCAAAATTGTTGCTCACGCAGTTCTAGATTGAATCTGCGGCCCCCGAAGCGATAGAGACGGAGATAGAGAGAGAAAATTGGATTTTCAAATTTTGAAGGCAGTTCCCATGGCCGCTCCCCAAGGGGCCATCCTAACTGATGTTCTATGTCCGAAGGGCCCGTGTGATTTCCACGGCGTGCTAAGTCTAGCACGAAGGTCGAATTGCTGGAAATGGGCGGAGGTGGGAGCCGAAGTGGTTGGTTCCACTATCGATTGGATCCAACCATGGATCGACTGGACCTTTAAGTGGCAAGATGACAAACGGGGAGGGGTAGGAGCGTCTTCTACGAGCAAGCAGCCATTGATGCTCGACATCCTGGGCACGCTTGGTGGGGGCACCTGAGGGGTTTGTCTTCACATGCGATGAAATGTTACGAGTTAGATCCTTGAATTTATTGAATTTATTATACGTTTCACCGAAGAAGAAAAGACTGTCACCCTTCCAAGAAGAAGAGGAAGGGAAACCCATTTTCTTTTGTCTGCGTACTTTCGGTCCTAAAGATTCCCGCTGAAGACAGACAGAGATCATTGTCTATTTTGAACCGTCATGTCTACTTATCATGAAATCAGACCCTACTTTTCCTTCATGAACTTATTGCATCAATAGGACTAATGATAAAAACTATTAGAGAGAGATGGTCCACCCATCATATCTTAAATCGAATACCTAGCTGCATTAACTAAATTTCATCCCTTCTAAAAAAACTATAAAGTAAATTACATGCATTTTGGACCGGCTTTCTAATGGCTTATAAGCTACGTAATTCAATCCATCTCCGAAACTAAGATGACACTGCAGCTCGGTAGTACCTGCGAAGAAACTCGGGATGACTTTGTGCGCTATCATGCAAGAAAATTCGTTAAATAGATTCCCACTCACCTTCTATTCAAGAAAAAGCCCAGATGAGTCCAGGTTGAAGCGTTTCAACAGGCCCAATTCTACATTCGATTAGGCCGAGCCCATGCGTTTCTAGTTCTTGGTCGTGGATACAACCTGGCCATGCTCATGAATGCACTAAGCATTGCAACTCTGAAAGAAAATACCTCTGAAAGCGATCGACACTCTTCGCTTCTTATGAGAGCAAGTACGTTTACAGGGCCTAAAAGAAAGAATATTACACGCAACGATCTTGACTGAGGGGACGGTACAAAGCTTGAAAAGGGATGACAAAAGGTTATCCTGCATGGTTTATTGGAGCGCCTGGCCTTGCGAAGTCAGCAAGATGAATAATCGAACTGCTTGCTCTTCAATTATTCCTTTGAATAAAAAATCAGCAGCGCATTTCAGGCAGCCCAATGAACAACTCGGTCTCAACATCTGTACTTCCGCTGCTTAGACTGTGAATTCGTGCTTCTTTTGGTTGAACTGATGATGTAGACTGCCATGGCATTTCCTTCTCACCGTACTATCACATTACAAATTCACAAAACGACATTTGGTCGACTGTTAGAGCACAACTAAATTCAGAAAGCTAATGCTAGGAATATGAATGTTGATTCCAAAAAAGTACTTCACAACACGATCAAAATAAGTGGGGATCGTATTCAACTTACCAGCGAGAATTTCTCATTGTTTGGTAAACCGACTTTCTACATAAGTAATTCCATCTCTAACACCTTCCCAATACGACAGTAACAACATGCAGATTCGTTTGATAGAATTGGCACAACAACAGTATCGCATGACAAAGTTCCCCAAAGATTGCCACTGGACAGATTCAAACTAGCAGTATTCATTACGGCCAAAAAGGAGCAACAGTCTGTCCTCTTAAAAGAAAAAAAGCATCAGATGACAGTGGATGGGAACCGGAAGATAAGTTGCAGCAAAGATGCAATCCTGAAACAGGAATACTACCGCTTGCTTTCCTACTTCTTTTGACTAAATAATGGAGAGACCTGAAAAAATTTGAGGCGATTAGATAGAGTGAATAACAATTTTACCTTCTCGCACAATCTTGAATTTTCTTCTGATAGAAACACCTCCTAATTCGTAGGACGAAAGGAGATCAGTCAACCAAATGTTGGTTTGATGGAACGGCAGAAAGTTGTAACCAATTTTTTAAGTACAATACCTTTGCTTTAAGTTGTTCGATTTGCTCCTTGAATAATTGGTCCTGCAAATTATACTCCAAATTTTAACTCTCCACTCTAGACTTGAAACATTCAAGCACAAAGTAACTTGCAAGTGACTAATTCCATTCAACATTGATGGTGAACTGTGAATGCATACCTTTTTCGCTCTGATAGTGCTCAAGCTTCGCTCCAACTGAACACTGATCTCCTGAAGTTCATCGACTGAGCAGGATTCCAAACCTTGTCCCAAAAACTTCCTACATGCACTCTTGAAGTTCAGAACCGGTCATCCTAAACATACTTCAAATTATAATATGTGAATTTGGAAAGAGAGTAACTAGACTGAGGACCAGACCGTTTTGAGGCTTCAAGGAGTTCAATTTTCCTTGACATGTCGGCGGCCTCATGCTTCAGATGCTGCATCCAAAGAAAAAAATTTTATTTTAGAAAGATAAAACACGGAAATCTATAACTTTTGCAGTCCATTAACAAAGGGTACACCTGCAATTCAAATTTAATGGTGAGTGCTAATTTGATTTAGCCAATCTAATTGAACTCAACATGAAATTAATTTAAGTTTGACATGGTAATACTTGTCTATATTGTAATTCTCATAATCTTTTGGAAGAATCCCCGTGCAAGAATCGCCAATAGTAGTGAAGCGAGGTCAAATTGCACAAGTAACAATAGCCAAGTTATGCATCTCTCTCTATGTAAATGTCCAAGAATCCTCCTTCAGACACTCAACCAATCCTGTGGAAGAAAGGATTAAGTATAGAACAATACAATTATGCTTATACAGGAGACCTCTAGGATATGCTTAGCTACTGCAATTCTATCTCGATTTCACCCTTAAATTACTATGAAGATTAAGACTTAATCCCCACCTTTAGTACTTACACTTTGCACCCTTTAATATGAAAATGAAAACCTACGGTTTCCACCTTTTACCTACTAATCTATAGCTGAGTTTCACAGCTCAGTCCTAGTATTAAGATTGAAAGCACCACCGTCTATGATGCTCCATTTCAATGCAGGAAACAATAGTTTTACAGTTTGGACAGGGTGATCTATTAATTTTATTAACAAGCTTCCTAGATTATGGTGCAAACCTGAGTTTTTTAATTTAGAAAGAGCCTGACCCAAAAAAAAAGTTTGAAAGAGCAGTTCAACCCAGGGAAAAAAAAAAGGTAGTTTCATTATGGTTGATGTTGAATTATCCTGATTTTTAGGATCTGATTATTAGGAATATCCAATCCTGATTTTTTTGGGTCCTAATTATTAGGGAATAGCTGTAAATAATTAGTTAGGAAATGATTTATTAGTATCCCTTGATTTGTGGGATTATAGCTGTATTTTACAGATCTGTTTTTCCCTAGTTAGTACTTGTAGAAGTCCTATAAATAGCTCTGTAATCCTGGTACAGAAACATAGAGAATTATCACAATTCTTTTCTCTAAATTCTTCATGGTATCAGAGCTTTAGGCTCATTTTTCTGGGATAGTGTTGCAGTGCATCCTTCATTGATGCAATAATCTTCCAATCACAGCCTTCATTGCTGGATTTGTCTTGTCTTTGTCCTTAACAATCTAATCGCAACTATCATTGTTGTGATCCCTTTAGCTATATTTTTCCCTCTTCGCTTCTAAACTTGTTCCAATTTTTTTTTTTTCTTTTGCCCTAAAACCTCATTCACTTGCAGCAGCCTTTACTGCTTCTGTTTTCTTTTGCTCTTCCTTTCCAAGTACTTTCTTTGTGCCTGGAATTATCCATGTCTGAGAGAAAATTGATTGGAGATACTTCGGGTCAAAATGAGGAGGCCAACACCAACCATATGACCGGAGATCTACAAAATGTGAGAGCAACTTATAGGCTGAATGGAAAGAATTATCTCAAATGGTCACAATTCGTCAAGACCTATTTGAAGGGTAAAGGAAGACTCAGCCATCTTCTCGGAACAGGTCCAACACTAGAAGATCCCACGTTTAACACATGGGATGAGGCAGATTCAATGATCATGTCATGGCTTTGGGATTCAATGGATCCAGCCATAAGTGATACATGTATGTTTCTCAAAACTGCAAAGGAGATTTGGGATTCTATTCGCAGGACTTATTCAAAGGCTCGAGATGCTGCACAAGTATATGAAATCAAGGTAAAGACAAGTGCAACAAAACAAGGGAGCAAAACGGTGACAGAATATGCCAATTCCCTTCAAAATCTATGGCAAGAACTCGATCATTATCGAGTATTTGAGATGAAGTGTGCAGATGATGCTGCAACTCTAAAAACCTTCATTGAAAAGGATCGAGTATATGATTTCCTGGCAGGTCTTAACTCTGAATTTGACCAAGTCAGAATTCAGATACTTGGAAAAGAAGAAATCCCTTCTTTGGAAGAGACAATCTCCCTAATCCGGGCATAAGAAAGTCGAAGGGGAATAATGCTAGAGCCTCAAGCTGTGGAAGGCTCAGCATTAGTAACTCGCAATGCGTCAACACAAGAAAGAGGAAAGGAGGATGCTTCGAGGTCTACATGGAGGGATAATCAAGACAGTTTGTGGTGTACCTACTGTAAGAAGCCAAGGCATACAAAGGAACGTTGCTGGAAACTGAATGGCAAACCAGCAACCTCAAGCCGAGAGTGGGGAAACAAAGGAGGACAGCCAAGGCCCCAAGCTCATCTAATTGAACAGATCAACCAGCAAATCAGTCACAGTGAAGGAGAGGTGAAAGAATCCTTCAGCAATGAGGAAATAGAAAGAATTAAAGGGCTTTTAGGGTCTCTTGATAAACCCTCTGGTGCATGTTCCTTAGCACTCTCAGGTAAGTCTCCATTCTCTTTTAGTTTAAATGCCTCAGAAAAACTTTCAAGTGAAGTTTGGATAATAGACTCAGGTGCCACTGATCACATGACTCACACTTCACATTTTTTTAGTACTTACACACCTTGTCCAAGCAATAGAAAAATAGGGGTGGCAGATGGTTCTTTGGCCACTGTTGCAGGAGTTGGTGATATCTATATTACGCCTATTCTCACTCTAAAAGATGTCCTTCATGTGCCAAAACTATCAGCCAACCTAGTCTCCATACAAAGGCTTACCAATGACCTTAAATGTTATGCAATATTTTACCCTATCTACTGTGTTTTTCAGGAACAGGATTCGGAGAGGAAGATTGGACTTGCTAAGGAAAAGAATGGGTTGTACTATCTTGAGACACCGAGGATTTTAAAAAAAGTCATGAACAATTCACCCTTGTCATTTCTTAGTGCTTCAAATAAGGATGTCATTTGGCTTTACCATTTTCGTTTTGGTCATCCATCTTTTTGTGTCTTAAATATCATGTTTCCTTCTCTGTTTAAAGGATTAGATATGAGTCAATTCCAATGTGATACTTGTGAATTTGCTAAGCACACCCGTGTATCTTTTCCTATAAACAACAAAAGAAGTTCTCATCCTTTTGATTTGATTCACAGTGACATTTGGGGTCCTTCCACAATTCCAAATATCTCAGGGGCTCGCTGGTTTGTTTCTCTAATCGATGATTGCACTAGGGTCACATGGATATTCTTACTCAAACACAAATCTGATGTAAGTAATATTGTTCCTAATTTTAATTCTATGGTTCAAAATCAGTTTGGAGTTAAAATTAAGGACTTTAGATCAGATAATGCTAGAGACTACTTTAATCAGATCTTGTCAACCTATTTCCAAAAGGAAGGGATAATCCATGAGTCATCTTGTGTAAACACACCACAGCAAATTGGAGTGGCTGAAAGGAAAAATGGTCATTTGCTCAACACTACTCGAGCATTGTTGTTTCATGAAAATGTCCCTAAGTCTTATTGGGGGGAAGCTGTCCTTACATCTACATACATGATTAATAGATTGCCATCAAGAGTATTAGATTTCAAAACTCCTATGGCTGTTCTTTCTAGCTTTTATCCCCATTTCAGGACAACAAATAATCTCATACCTAGAGTCTTCGGTTGCACCTCTTTTGTACATGTTCATAATCAGCAAAGGGGAAAATTAGATCCTAGAGCAATCAAGTGTGTCTTTCTTGGTTACTCCGCTACACATAAGGGGTATAAATGTTATCATCCTCCTTCTAGAAAGACCTATATATCAGTTGATGTTACATTTGTAGAAAACAAACCTTACTTTCCACAATCTTATCTTCAGGGGGAGAAGTCATTAGTTGAAGATAAAGATTTTGAGGCCCTTAATCTTGACTTACCTCCTAATAATCTTCCAATCCAAGCTCGCACTTCTGATCAACCAATCCCTAATCAATCAACTCCTGACCAATTAGCCTCCAACTATGATCAACGAGCTCCTCATGAATCAGTTTCTGATGATTAAGTTCGTGCTATTTCAATCCCGGACTCACTCTCTACGATTGAGCCTATTCCGGAGCAAGAGTCCACTCCCATATCTCCCCGTATTTATGACTCTATGAGATTTCCTCAGGTATACTCAAGAAAGACAGCTGTTCCAGACCAAACACAAGTTCAAGATTCCTATCCGAGTTTTGAAAATGAATTTCTGGTAAGTTCTAACTCTCCTTTGCATAAACAGTCAATTGATATGCCTGAAAATGACTCACATCTTCCCATTGCTGTTAGAAAAGGCACTAGAGAATGCACAAAGCGACCCTTATATCCACTATCTCACTATGTGTCACTTGACCGCCTATCACCATCTCAAAAAAATTTCATTGTGAGTCTAAACACCTTTTCAATTCCAAATACTTTATCTGAGTCATTGTCTAAAGAAGAATGGAGGAATGCAATGAGAGAAGAAATGGATGCACTAGAAAAAAACCAGACTTGGGAGATTGTTGAAAAACCTAAAGGAAAGAATCTTGTGGGCTGCAAATGGGTTTTTTCCTTGAAATACAAAGCTGATGGTTCTCTTGAGAGATATAAAGCACGATTGGTGGCAAAGGGTTATACTTAGACTTATGGAGTAGATTATTAGGAGACATTCGCTCCGGTGGCAAAGATGAACACTGTGAGAATTCTACTCTCTTTGGCGGCTCATTTTAATTGGCAACTTCAGCAGTATGATGTGAAGAATGCATTCTTACATGGAGACCTAGAAGAGGAGATCTACATGAGTATTCCACCAGGATTTGAAGGAGAAAAAACAACAAACAAAGTATGTAGATTATGGAAAGCACTATATGGGCTCAAGCAATCACCTAGAGCCTGGTTTGGGAGATTTTCCAGAGTTATGAAAGCTTCAGGCTACAAACAAAGCCAAGGTGATCATACCCTCTTCATTAAACATTCGGCAAGAGGGAGAGTGACAGCACTTTTAGTGTATGTCGATGATATTATTGTCACAGGTGATGATGAGGAGGAGAAACAGCAGCTAAAGCAGTGTTTGATTAAAGAGTTTGAAATAAAAGAGCTAGGAAGACTCAAATACTTTCTTGGCATTGAAGTTTCTTACTCTAGACAAGGAATTTTTGTCTCACAACAGAAGTATGTGACTGATCTCTTGAAGGAAACTGGAAAACTTGGTTGTAAACCAGTAGCCACACCTATTGAGCCTAATAAAGGCTTGGAGATGCAAAGGAAGAACCTACTGTAGATTGAGAAATGTATCAAAAATTAGTTAGGAAACTCATCTATTTGGCTCATACTAGACCTGATATTGCCTATTCAGTAAGTGTGATTAGTCAATTTATGCATGACCCAAGAGAATCACACTTACAAGCCATCAATCGAGTGCTACATTATTTAAAAGGAAGTCCCGGAAAAGGAGTCCTATTCAGGAGAAATCAAAAACTGATGCTACAAGCTTATACTGATGCTGACTATGCAGGATCCATGGTGGATAGAAGGTCAACATCTGGTTATTGCACATTTCTTGGCGGAAATTTAGTGACTTGGCGGAGTAAAAAACAGAATGTCGTTGCAAGATCAAGTGCTGAATCAGAATTTCGAGCAATGGCCCAAGGAATATGTGAGCTATTATGGCTTAAAATCATCTTAGAAGACTTGAAAATCAAGTGGGAGGGTCCTATGAAGCTGTATTGTGACAATAAATCAGCAATTAATATTGCTCATAATCCTGTACAGCATGATAGGACGAAGCATATTGAAATTGACAGGCATTTCATCAAAGGAAAGATAGAAGAGGGGTTGATTTGCATGTCCTACATACCTTCCGGAGATCAACTAGCTGATGTGCTAACCAAAGGACTTAATGGTGGGATCTTTCACGAAATAATCTCCAAGCTGGGAATGGAAGACATCTATTCCTCAGCTTGAGGGGGAGTGTTGAATTATCCTGATTTTTAGGATCTGATTATTAGGAATATTCAATCCTGATTTTTTTGGGTCCTAATTATTAGGGAATAGCTGTAAATAATTAGTTAGGAAATGATTTATTAGTATCCCTTGATTTGTGGGATTATAGCTGTATTTTACAGATTTGTTTTTCCCTAGTTAGTACTTGTAGAAGTCCTATAAATAGCTCTGTAATCCTGGTACAGAAACATAGAGAATTATCACAATTCTTTTCTCTAAATTCTTCAGTTGACTTTGATGATTTAGGTAATCATACCGTAAAATAATCAATTTCCATAAAAGCTTTTTTGGTCGAAATTTTCCATAAAAGTTCAAATGCCAAGAAATCGCACCACAATATACATCTAAAACATTTTCTAGCATTCCTCCCCACGTGTAAGCTAAACCTTATATGATCAAGAAGTAGATGTAATGCAACCACACAGACTAGATCGGCTAGAAGAAAATAACAAGAAAATTACCATAATGACACAATAAGAGCGAGCATATGATTTGAGGATTTGAACTCTTGATGCGTGCTCTATTATCAGGTAAATTAACATTTGCCGAGAAATTTGAGTTGTAAAAAGTGCTCCACAGCTCATAAGAAGCATATCTTTTAACATGTGAATTTGTTCTTCAATAAATTTAACTACTCAGTGCATCTGTAAGTACTTCCCTTCATGTGTAAGTTGAACCTTATATGAAATAGAATACATGGACGTAATCACCTCAAATGACAGCTGAAGATAGAAAGAACAATGCGAAACAAAAAGAATAAGAACAACCGAAAGTGCTAAGTGCTAAGATTCGAATTCATGACCTGCACCTTGACATCATGTCAAACCACCACTTTCTTCAAAAGTTCAAGCTATCAAGAAATATACCCCCAGTATACTTATTAAAATTATACTAATCACTTCTGTTTTCTACTACAGAATCCTGCAGAAAGAAAATTCTTTTCTGGCCAACATTCGCAGCACCATCTCTAATGGTTGAAGGGAACATCCCCTAGTAGGTACAAATTCATCTTTAGAGCTGTGAGACCATTGTCCCTTTCAAAATGCACAAGTTCACGCGAGTGTGAAGAATGATTCGCCCACAGCTGGTCAGGAAATAATAGACAATGCTTTACTTTAATACGTTTGGAGATTAAAACAGCAATGGAGTAATTCTTCTGCTTTACTAAAGAACAAGCATCAAGTACAACCTGCTTGTTAATGGGAACTACACTTTGGGCCCATTGACAGTGCTTATCAAGGTCAAGTCTCCCGTCAACTTACTATGGAAGTTATAAGAACGTTGGGACACATGGACCACCATCAAAATATAAAGATCAAGTGGAAAGCCCTTTTTAATGGGATAAAATGCAGCCATCTGAATGTTCATTGAATTGCAGCCCAGCTACAGTTGCTACACTGCTGTTTTTTAGGTTGTTCCTACATAGATCATTTTCAAACTGCACTTTGATAATGCATGCACAGAGAGAGAGAGAGAGAGAAAGAGAGAGAGAGAGAGAGAGAGAGAGAGCTAACCAGCATATATTGCTCCATGCTGGCCTTTTTTCCCGTATCTTCTTTTGCATATTGATGATATCGCTCTATTGTTTTTTGCATGCTGAAACATCAAAGAGTATGGTCAACCCTCAGAAAACCAATCTCTACAAGAAACTGATTAGATGAAATTGTCCAATCAAAACGTATAATATCCACCAAAAACAAAAGCCTAGAGTCGGTAGATCTTCAGTGATATTTGCTCCTAGCTTAAATTGAAAACATTACCAAACAAACTAAACAAGCATAGGGCTCATCTCTCCCCTCTTTTGTGGTTGGAAAATAAAGAATTAATTTTTTAACCTATTGAAGTAAAGTATACATTCTAAGTATGATATTTTTGCAGAGTACAGTACCTAGACAGAAAGCCAACTAGTCGTTATAACAACTAACGTAGTTATTCCGGTCTGGAAGTGCATTGAGAGCAAAAAAGCTACTGAAACAAGTCCATACGATGTATGCAGTCCAACGCAGATGCCCCCGTTCCGCCAAAATAAATATTTCATTTTCCACCATACCAGAATGACATGGATCTATTTTCTTTGTAAAAGAACTAAGTTTTTCTCTATTTTTAGGAAATTGAAGGACCAAGCTGAAAAGTAAAGTAAGGTAGAATCAAGATCCTAAGAAGCGACAAGGCACCAAGTACAACTCCAATAAGTTCATCAAGTTCTATGGAGAAGAGGCATTCATCATCAACTAGGAAACTGATGATTAGTCAAGACATCAAGTTAGACGAGAATGTAGTCTGGAACCGGAAAGAAGAGAAAATCGAGAAGAAGTATGTCATTTTACCATACTGCTAGCACGTGAGTAGGCAACAATACAAAGAAAGTGGAACATCAGATTCCTTCACTCAAGAAGTAACACCACCATACTCTCCTATATGAAGAGTACAATCTCTTGTAAGAGTTTATGAAACATGCAACTTTATGACCCTACAATCAGAAAACTATGAAGAGACTTCCAAAGAAAACGTTTAGTTAAAAGCTATGGATCAAGTAGATTGAGAAAAATAAACTTGGGAGCTCCTTCATTGCCCCAAAGATAGAGATCATTGGCACCAAATGGACGCACAAGACAAAGCTAAATGCAGATGGGTAATTCAGAAGCATAAGACAAGACTCTTGGCAAAAGAATACTCACAACAACCAAGTATCGACAACAACGAGACTTTCACTCCTTTGACTCACCTTAACACATATGAGCTCTCATAGCCTCAACGGTACAAAAGAAGTGGAAGATACATCAACTGGATGTGAAGTCACCATTTCTAAATGGATATCTTCAAGAAGAATAATATGTGGAACAATCACTAGGCTTTATTGCTAAAAAGTAAAAAGTAAAAGTTCTAAAGCTCCAGAAGGCCTACTATGGATTAAAACAAGCACCACGAGCGTGGTATAGCACACTTGACAAATAAATCACTAAGGTTTCATGAGAAGCATGAGCAAGCCAATGCTCTACATCAAGACCCTCAGTAAAAGTGACATTCTCATCGTCTCTTAGATAATCTTATATATACGGGTAACAATGAGAAAATGATTCAAGAATTCAAACAAGAAATAATAAACATATTCAAGATGACGGACATGGGCCTGATGCACTGCTACCTTGGCATCAAGATCAACCAAAATGAAGTCTTCATTTCTCATAAGAAATATGGTAAGAACCTCCTAAAGAAATTCAAAATGAGCTATTGCAAAGCGGTTGCAACATCATTTGTGACAAATTAAAAGCTACCAAAAGAAGATGGGCATAGAAAGTTGACACTTCCCTCTACAGAAGCCTTATTGATAGTTTATCATATCTCACTGCAACAAGGCCCCGTATTATGGAAGCAACAAGTATATTATCACGCTTCATACAAAAGTCAAGCCAAATTCATTTTGGAGCTGTCAAAAAAATTCTAACATATTTATGAGGAACTTTAGATTATGGTATTTGGTGTCATTCAAGTGCAATGGCCAAGCTCCTCAGTTCCACCAACAGTGACCGGGCAGACTTAGCTGATAATAGGATTACCACCGGCTATGCATTCACGCTAGAATTTGTAATGTTTTTACGGACATCCAAGACGCCAGACCTAGAAGCACCGTCTAATGTAGAATACGAGTATGTCGCAACTGCTATGACCATTAGTCGACCACTATGGTTTTAAATAATGCTGGAAGGCATTGGAGAAGCCAGTTGGAATCGACTTCAATATTTTGCAACAACTATAGTACGCGAGTATATCATGAAAGAATTAAACTCATCAACATCAAATATCACTTCACACATAAAAGAGTTGCAGGCGCACTTATTACAGTGCTACTGGCCGCCAAGCCCGCCAAGTTCGAAATGTAGAGGATCACAGAAATTGGATTAAGGAGTATCAAAATAATCTATCCAATTCCTAGAGAAATCTAGCATACATAATGTTTTCGGAGAATTCAGCGAAAAGAGTAAAAATTGGTGGCCGTTGACTCGGTGGAAGGCTATAAGTATAGGATCTCTTCTGCTGGTTTATACGTGGAAAAACTAGTCTGAAGCCTCCCATACACAAAGCCTTGTAAAATCACATTTCATTATTTTATTCTTACAAGCTCCTTCCTGACTATTCCACCAAGTTGTCTTTTTACAAAGCCAAATAATTAACCTTGCTTATCCAAACTTCACACATAGACAACCCAAAACTAACAGTTTTTATTAACAACCTAGCAAAATATATTTGACACATTAGAGAATTTGAATTTTGCTTGTCCTTATCCATTCAATTTTTCAGTTTAGGTAAAACCAGAAAGTGTTGACTCTCGCATCGTAACTCAATGGAATAATATTATGCATGCTAAGACCGGTTTATGGAATTAATTTAAAAAGTGTCCTCTAGAGGACTTTTATGAGGTCTGGAAAATGCCCCACTTGCCATACTCTAGTTTCCCGATATTTTGGAAATCAGTTTTAATATACGTATCATTGCTCCACTCAGTATTGCCACCAAAAGACGGGTTTAATCACACACTCGAAAACTTAATTAATTGCCTCAACCGACTTCTTTCAGTCAGATGAATGTCAATGAATCTAGATCATGATCATAAGGGCACCAAACAAGAATATAGCAGTGTTTACGTATCACTAAACATAGGAGAAACCTCATTCATGAGCCTTTCTTTATGTCAAAGAGGGCATCATTTTGAAGCTGATAGAGTACCTTTTGGTAGGAAGTAACTTGCAATTTCATAGAGTCAGGAGCTTATAGTAAGTCCAGGAAACCGAAAAAAAAAGGAATGAGATTTTATAAGCATGTTGTTGGAATCCTTAACGTCATATCACGTGCAATTTTTTGTAGGACAAACATCATTTTAGTTCAAGAAAAGACAGCTTAAAAGATTAGCATCTCTAGGTAAAGTGCAAATGGCTCAATGCAGAATAAGACCACAGAAACTTGATTGAAATGGGTTAAATATGCAGAATGACGGCCATTAGACGCTCTCGTGCATAGATGATTTCATGTAGAGGAGGTACTTAGAATGAGGCATGGAAAGGAGTAGACATCGACCACTATACTCTAAGAAGATAAGAGTACTTAAGTATCAGCTAACATGGGCGGTGAATGTACCACTAGCTCTTTCTTGCCATGTTAACCATTCACTCGATCAAGAGTCATGACTCATGAGGATGTGCAAAACACGTTATTTCCATATGCCATGACGTTAAATAGAAGTGTGAAAATGGAGCTAGCTTAAGGCACAATGTGTACCCCGCTTTTCATAGTTCACTATCGCAAGCATGCGACAACAAATTATGTGGAAAAAAGAAAAACACTACACCTACCAACTTGGGAGGATCTCACCTATGTACTCGATCGTTCAACTCTTGTCATGTTGTTCTCTATGTTTTAAAGATGTAATCATTCTTGATTCACTAAGATATATACAAAAGGGGAATCCAACTTCCAATGCAATACTTTATTCAACTCCAGTGATAAGAAGGAAGCTACTTATCCAAAGAGGTTAGCTACGGCGGAAGCAAATTGATGACCATTGAGTGGATATGAGACCTCGTAGGTGCGCTTGCAAATCAAGAACTAGCATGGTAAGATTTTAAAGCCTGTTGAAGTGCCTCAAGATTATTTTTACCACAAACCTTTTTGATTATTCTCGTTCTATGGACTTTGCTATGGCTTCATTTTGGGAGACTTCTGGTTTTCACTGAACGGTATAATCGACTGTGAAAATAAAATTGTCTTACAAATCCATTGTCACTTTCATTGAAAATCTCGACATATTCCTATAGTGGCTGTATCATATCCATAAGCTCCTCTCTCAATTCTTGGCTTTTACTTAGTCCTTCTCATTGTTGTGTATTGATAATTACAATCAATTTATTTTTTACAATAAGGACTGAACCCCCTTGCCAAAAAGGAGAAGCTAAATTCCTAACTGTTTTTCCAAAACCATGACACTGGACCTGCTATGGAATATGAGTTGCCATGGTCAGTCTCTTGTTTAGACATACATGAGCATACAGACGTTACGAATGTCTTAGACCCAAGTCTCCAACATTTGAGCATGCTATATGACAGTTCTCAAAGTTTGCTCTTTTGATAGAGATGGCTGGAACTGACTCCATGATAAATCATGAAGAAGTACAAGGTAATTCGATTACTTAATGCAATTTGAACTTGCCAATTAGAGGTCACTCTACATTTGATTGCACATTTTAGTCCATGACCTTTAATGATGCTTGTGTAAAATTCTCACAAATAATCAATACCGAGAGTATCAACTGATCAGCGATTTAGATATTTGGCACAGAATAGGTGCAAGATATGCAACTATGTGATGACTTAGGTTATATACATAAACCTCAGAAAACTTAACTTATACACAACTATCATAGCTTGTAATTGTAAAATCAACCTCCACATACTGTTAGATAAGTTGAATAGAAAGCCCATTCTGATTTTCAGAAACCCAGAAAACATGACTTGCAGAAACGGAGAACAATCTTAGGAAGAAATCAACAAAGACACAAAGTTCTACTAATAAACACAAAGACCAAAAGTCTTGCCAATTTTTACTAGTCAAACAACCCTCTGTGCTCAACTTCAATTCACTTAATGTAAACTCGGTAGGGATCATTGTTGGAACAGGAAAAAGGAACTACATGACGGAAATAGGTCTCAGATAACAGCTTTTGCATGCGCTGATTCATATATTTAAGGATTATATGTAGAAACACCGGTGATTTAAGCTCCAGATGAATGTGATTGCACCAAATTTTTATTTATACAATATCAGATGAAGTACATGGCACAAAACTAAACTTTTGAACGCACAAGCGGATAGAAAACGCTAATTTGAGGAGCCATCCGGGAAAAATCACCTGCAGCATCACATATGCAGTGTAAAAAAGACTTTTTCTTCGTTTTTCTGAAAGAAAAAAAAAGTGAACCACTTCAGTGCAGTGCAGTGCAGTGCAGTGGGCACCATAGCTAGGTCTAAACGAGTAGTGGCTAATCAAGGGGAATCGCCCCAAAAAAGTGAAAAACGAGACATCATCGTACACTAGACTTTAGCCAGTGCAAGTACCCATTTCTAGCTCCATTTTCAAACATTCATTAAGTTTCCCAAGTTCTTTTTTCACAGCCTGAAAATGTAAATATGAAAAATCCTTCAACCAAAATAAGAAATCTAACAAAAACAATATATTGCCTGGATGTGAATGAAGTGTTTGAGACGTACTTGGAGCTTGAGAACTCATAAAGTCTTCCTCTTTGAGAGAAGATGATGACTGCGACTTCAGCATCGCATAAAACCGACAGCTCGAAAGCCTTCTTCATCAGTCCGTTCCGGCGCTTCGAGAAGGTGGCTTGCCTGCTCGTTGCATTCTCTATTCGCTTCATCTGAATTTTGCCTCTCGCCATGCTCCTGAAAAGGAACCAAGGCAAAAGTAAGCAACAAACCCCTTCTCACAAAATAACCCTACGCATCTCTCGACAACATTTTCACCTAAGATACGCGAAAATTTGCGGCTGCTGAAGAAAAGTCTTGCTCCTGAGGCCAAGACGAGAGTTCCTCCCTCGCTAAACGTGGAAATGGAAGTTACCCAGAAACCCCAAACTGCGTACAGGGCCAAAATCATGCACATCACCTATCAAATTTGTCATCAAGAGTGAGGGAACCATAAAAAAGAACAGTTATGGCCGATTGCAGAATAACTCACACAAAAAGAGAGAGAGAAGGGATGATTTTTTTTCTTTGGATGTTTGATGTATCAATCTCTTTGCTCGGAGACCACAAACACTACTGAAATGTTATGTTTTAGCAACATTCAACTGCTCCCTATCCTCTCTTTATCTACTTCAAGCTCCCAACCACAAAAATGGGAAAAAGCATAATGAATCCACAAGGGGAAAAAGGAAAAAAAAAAAATGACAAAGTGGTAAATAGGCCGTCTAAACCGCGAATATATTGAAACAGAAGAAGCAAGAAGAATCAATACAGGAGAGACTTGTCTCGTTTTGGCAAAGTCTAAGAAAGGCAGAGTAAAGACGGGGGAGAGAGAGAGAGAGAGAGAGAGAGGGACATTACATATTGCGTTTCAGAGCGAAAAGAAGAATAAAAAAACCAGAAAAAGATACAGTTTCAGGAAAGGACTCGCTGGCTCAAGAACAAGGGCGAGAAAGGAATAAACAAATGGGAAGTCATACCATAAATTGATATAAGGACGCGGCTCCCCTCATCGTACAATGATGTGCCGGGTGATCCAATGCCCTGCTGACAACTCACCGCCCGGTTACATCGCATGATGGTCACATCGACCAATCGCGACTCTCATCGTCATGTGGCTCGCCTTGTATGGCGAGTCAGCTCCAACCTACTCTCCTCCTTGGCCCTCCATCCTTTATTGCTGGAGCGTCCTCCCCCTTCTCCCCGCTTAGATTGCTGAAACTTTTGTGTGAATATTGGGGAATGGCTCTCTGGGGAACCAATCACTGCTTCTTCTCATCAGGAATTCGTTCGCTGAGAAGAGCTGAGTGAGATGGACCTGGAACGGCGAGAAGCACGAATTGCAGAGAGAACAGCTTTAACTTTTGGAAAATACTTCGTACTCAGTGTCGAATATCTTCTAAAAGATTTGAACACATAGTTATCATGAGCTTTCTCGCCAAATAGATTAATGTGCCGGCTTATATTCTATTGATTCTCCGCACGGTCTTTCCGGGTCTTTGAGAATTCTCTAATCTCTCACATGGTTTTCTTTTGACCAAATTAAGAATGCAAACTTAACTAAATGTGTGAGAAAGCAATGACGTCCAAAACATCACCAAGAATGAAAACTACAAAACCAAAAAATGAAAACATGTGAGCTAATTTAGTGGTGAGAGCTATTCACAAGTAGAAATTGACAATTTTTTTGCGCATGCGGGTTAAATTAGCTTCCTTCCGATTCCAATGATGTGAGCCAAATCAATTCTTGGACGGTGCTTGAAGCGGATAAAACATCAGGTTGACTTAGATCATGCGACTAATTAATGCTCCATGCGCAGTAGCATGGGGGAATAAAAAATTGGGTGTGGTGACCCGAACGAACTTGATGGGTCGTTGCTTCGGCTGGAATAAAGTTACTGGTTGGTCTAGGTTTTCCCTTTCCCAGTCTCCAACATGGGATTTGCCGAAGGAAGTGGTGGGACCCCCACATGTCTTCTCACTTCGGTTTCCACGTTGGACCTGTCTCTCTTTTCGATCAACTTTTTCATCGGCAGAAGTGGAAAATAACTTTGCCAAATATCATAGAAAACTCCAAATATACTATCAAAAATCTTTAAATTTATCCACTATAATACAAATATTCCTATGTGAAGTATATATTCAATCTTCTTCAGTTCCATCTAAGTTATATTTATCGAGATTTTTTATGATACAAAAATAATTTTTAGGTATAGTCTAGGATTTTTAATGACATGAAAAAAAAATCCAGGGAATTTGTGTGATAATGGGTATAATTTGATTTTTTTGTGATATTAACTAAATTTTTTTTATCAATACATGATGGGTTCTAATGATGTATACGCATGCCTTTTTTTTTTTTTTTTTGGTTTATTGAAATTCATTGGTACTCTTTCCACTTGGATAATGATGGATTGGAATAATGTTTTTTTTTTTTTATTTATATAGAGGATCGGGCCTAGTTCACTGGCCTAGCTCACCTTACGGGAGCACAGCACTGACATAGATCGGAATAATGTTCGTATCTAAAAAGTTGCGGAACTTTTTCAAGAGAAATATTTTGATTGACATGAAAGTGGTGTATTTAACTAATTGAAAGTGAGATGTAAACACATGACAATGCTAAATAGGATGGGATTTAAAACATATGGACATTGATGAGTGGTTGGTTTATGCCATTATATCATAGATTTACGGTGTATCCATTGTGTAAAATGCTTTCTCCTCTTTTGGTGATTAGTTAGAAACAGACTTGAAACATGAGGCAAATGGTGTATTGGACAAGAGATGCTGTTTTCTCGAAAATGCTAGATCAACTTAAATTTGATATTTCAACGGATTCAATTGATCGGCAAAATAGAGAGCAGGGGTTGTTAATGGCGCTTAGCGACCCCCAACATTACCGTAAGAATAACACATCCGCTATGACAAACCAGCACTATAACCTATACAAATTCGAGAACAAGTAGTCTTGAGTTGCGCGAGAGAAAAGAAGATACCAAATCGACAGGCTCGCAAATTGACGGGTTAGGGTTAAAATCCCTGTTGGAACAAAAATGCTGTAGTCTCTCGCTGGGAAGAGCTCTCTCTGCCCATGGTGGTAGCTTCTTTAAATAAACCCTAAAACCTTTCTCAAAACCTAACAATCATGATTCCGAAATAACTGTTCTCATTCTCGCCCTTCAGAAGTTGATTCTGCTCCCTTCGTTTTAGCACGGGTGATTGTCCCTATATTTCCCCTCCTAATCTTGCCCTAAATTAGTTGAATGAGTGTCACGACCCTTCTTGAGCGAGGTCCGAGGAAGCTGTTTAGAAGTAATGTCGACAATGAACTAACGGTCCTTAGTTGATGCTGCTTCTCCCAAGTCCCTATCTCGTGCAACATTGGACTTTTCATTTTAGTTGATCAGCTTATGAGAGAGTTATCCTAATTTGGGGTCGCTTCTAGCTTTTTGAGTAAGATATCTCACTTATCATGCAATTGGTAATATAGGATTAAAGACTTAATTACACTAATCGTTCCAACTAATGTCCTTTCAATAATTAAAGTCATTCGTTTACCTTCTAGGTGTTTCATGCAGTATCTGTCTATCGCAATCAAATATGTAAACAAAAGCAAACAATGCCATAAAAAAGAGATGAGATAAGGTACAAAGATAGAAAATTCGAGCTGTACTGGGTAATAGCCAAATATAGTCTCATATTACGACACCTTGGGATAGGACCCCCACGAGCGGGTTCCTTGAACTAAACCCATGATGACTATGAACCAAATAATATGAAAAGACTAGCTAACTAACGGCAACAAAGTACTAATCAAACATGTATTGTGCCTTTACCTAAATGCCATTCTAATCTGAATAAGACTAAATTTCTATCATTTTTGTTCTCCATTTTTATTTCTCGCCGCTTACCTCCTTTTTGTCTCACGATTGGTTATTTCCAATTCCCCCAAGGTCACGTCTCTTTATTTTCTTATTTTAAAACCACCAAATTACTCTCTGTTTCTTTTACTCAAAGTCCACCCATTCCTTTTCGTTGTTCTTTTTTTTTCCTTCTTCTTTCTCCTTTTTATCATCCCCACTGAAGCCAAAATTTATCCCTCAATGTAACACGGCAAAACTGAAGGTGTCAAAACCTAAATCAAGACCATAGAAGGCAAGCTTGAGGCACATAACACATTTGGTCATGCTTAAACATTGAAATATACATGTAAGAATAACTGCAACTCATGTAAGATTATTAATTAATGGTTTAATAACTATCTGAGTGTAAAAAACGTATTGACTATAAAAAGTGGCAACTCTTATGAAAATGAAAAGAGGCAACTATTATGAGAAGTTGCAATTCCTATGAAGAAATGCAACTCTTATTAAAATTTATAGTTTTTTATGAAAAAATGCCACTCTTATCAATGTAGAATATGCTTTAATGGAAGGTTACCTATTGATAATCTATAAATAGAGTCTAGTCATCTCTTTACTTAAGACAAGGAAACGTTATATTCTATCATTTATCAATATGTTGAGACAAAAGTAGGTTAAAGGAAGAAAAATCAGATTTCTCTGTTTTCTTCTATTTTGTCAACCATCATTCTTTTCAAGGCTGTTTCTATGGAAGTCGAAATTGATTTCAAAAGTTGGAATAGAAATTTTGATAAAAAAATATGTTACTATTCTTACCACAGTTTGATTTGTCCATGCTTAAAATCCTGATCTCTATTTGTTAAAGAATTGAGCGATAAATTTGCTTCTTTCTGGTGGAAGACTAATGAAGCTAAACTTGGTCTGCACCGAAAAAATGAGACATTCTAAAGGCTAGAAAGAATAAAAGAGGATTAAGCTCCAGAGATTCGATTATTTTTTGAAAAAAAAATGGGGCTTGAAAATAACAGAATCTGTGCAGAAAGTAGCTAAGCTCACCTCAGATCGGATTCCTCCTCAGTTTAGGGTTTCCCGGAATTAATATAGAGGCATCCTACGAACCTAGATCGACGGAGGGAACCATCCCTAGCATTCGTCGCGGTGACTCGCAAAGACTCCTTGACAGATTTGCAAGGTCAGTTCAGGCTTCTATCACAGCTGCAAGTGGAATCTTTTGCTTTGCTTCAAACCTAATTCATTGGAAGCCTAGAAAGAAAGAAGTGCTTTTGATTTAGTTAGAAAGTCTACATTTAGTTAAAGCAGCCCAAAGCTCAAATCAGCTCCCTTAGGAAGACTGTTTACTTGCCTCTAATTGTTATGATTTCTTAGGATATGCTTTGTTCAACTTTGCAAATAGGCTTTGAGCGTAATATAAATACTAAAAAGCAAATTTTAATAAAAAAAATATATAACGAAAGACAAAATCGGAAAGTTAAAGAATTGTTGAGGGTATTTTAAAAAGATAAAGACTAGTTTTAATATTTAGCCAAATGCTAATAGCCCAATGCCAGGGGAACTAATTGTTATGATCTCTTAGGATGCGTTTTGTTCAACTTTGCAAATAGGCTGTTGGTGTAGGGGATTAATGAATTTTTTTGATTGTATTTTCTTAAAATTTTATGAAAAGTAAATACTAAACAAAAAGCTCTTTCCACGTTTTCTTGCAATTTTTAATCGCACCACTCCAAAAAGATATAATGAAGGACCAAAATCAGGAGGGGAAGTGAATAAAGACTTCCAGTAACGGCGCGTCGGGTTCGCTCCTTTCTTGTCTTTCTTTCTTGCTCGTTCGTTTCCATTCTTGATGCAATTATGGGGGACGTCCGGCTGAATCGAGCGATCTTTATCTTCTCCGATTTGGGTTCCCATTCGCTTTAAGTTTTGTGGTCGTGTGCTGAAAAAGGAGGGGGCTTTATTCTCGTAGCCGAATTTGGTGGGAGTCTGTAATTGAAGTTTCTATCTTTTTTGGTTTAATTCCGTTGTGTGTGGACTCTGCGTTCTGGGTTTTTTTCTTTACGAGCTTAGCTGCTTTTTCCATCTATTGGGTCTCGCTGTTTGTGTATCTTTAAGGGCAATCGTCGATTGGTGTCTCTTAACTCTTTATCTACTTGAATGATCCGTGTTTTGTAGTGATAATTGAACAGGGATTCTCATGTTGGGTGTTGCCCTTAGAGTGATTAGTCTTGAGGCAGCTGGTGCAAAGTCAGGCCTCTATGTAAAATCGACCCCAACCATCCGTCCTCCTTGTTTGTTTGCAGTAGTTTGTGACATTCATTCCCTGTTTCCACAGCAAATGGTCCACCTCCTAAGCCGTGGGAAAGAGTCGGGGGTTCATCAGGTCCTGCGCCATTTAAGCCGCCATCATCTGGAAACATTAGTGATATAGTGGAAGCTTCCGGAACAGCAAGACCCGGTGAAATTGTTTCGACTACTGATAGAACTGTTCCTGTCAATGCAAATCCTATTGCCAGGCCGGTTCCCACCAGGTCATGGGAGCAACAATCCTATGGCAACAGTTATGGAGGTGCATATATACTGCTTATTTTATGTCCCTAGTTGCATGTGTTTTCATTGCATTTTGATTGTGTGTGTATCTCAGCTATTGCTTTATAGAACAATATAACATAAGATGGTTCTCATTTAATCTTTTGATAATCATTGCAGGATATAGTTCATTGGTGAGGGTTTGGTTGGTCAAAAGACTCAGAACAGCCAAATCGACTCGAGGGGGAATTCGAGCCTGTTTTTCTTTATTTTCTTTTTGTTTTATTTTATTCCCCCCTTGCTTCTACGTTGCTTCTTCCCTAATCATAAGTATGGATTTGCTTCTTCTTTTTAATAATTCAAGTCTTTCTCGTTTTTAATTAATTAATTTCTTTATATACTGCCAAAATTTAGAAGTCTCATGTCACGGCCAATAATCTTGGCCTGCCGATTACCCACCGTAAAATTTGGAGTAATCGATTTTATGCTTCCTTCGCTCCTCTTTGTAAGCATGAAATAGAGGTCACATTTATGAGCATCGATTCGTGTCCGTGTTGTACGTACATGATTAATTGATTGTGTCAACTTACTCGACATAAACACAATTTGAAAATTATTGAACCGACACAACATGATACAACACATATATATGATGCCAAATCAATGATGTTAACACAAAACTAACTGATGAATACAGAGCTGACATAATATATCCCTTAATTTTTTATACTATCTACCAATTGCAATGATTGCCAACAAATTATCTTAAAATATATGTGAATATTCAATGAAACATCACTTATAGAACAATCTATTTCCGCTAAGAGTCATTCCCTTTTTATATGCGGTGCTTATTAAAAAAAAATAGCATCCACAATTGGTCGCTTTATCATTCACCAAATAAGTTCACCTTATTTTTGCTATATCATTTTTATCTTTTGACAATCAATAGCCCAACTTTTTATTAATATACTAGAATGATCATTAATTAACAAAGATAATTAATACTATAATAATTAAAAAAATTGTTCAAAGTTGAAAATAAACTTAAAAGAACCTTAGGCAAAAGTTGAGCTTTGCATATAATCTATAATCAAATTATTTTAATATAATTTTTAAATAAATTTATTAATATGTATCTTTTACATTACTCTCAACATGAAAATGTATAAGTTATATAGCTATTGTTTCTTTTTTGCAATTTTAAAAATATTAAAACTAAAAAACTTAATTTGATCACATCAAATGGCTTTTCATAAATATGTTTACCAAACAGTCTTGCATTTCCCTAAAGCACTTTTTAGTTATAGTTTATCAAACAGTCTAACATTTTGAAAAACTCATTTATCTCAAAAGTATTTGCATTCTCCTAAGGACATTTCCCCAAAATTAAATCAAATGGGCCTATTGAACTTTTGGCTTTTCTAAAGCCAGCATTTTGCAGTAAACCCATTGTGAAAACTTGCCAAACACCTCAATATTTTCCCAGAGGATATTTGGGAAAGCTATACCAAATGCATTCTTAGTCCACTTTGCATACATTTGAGTACTGCATTGTCTTAGAAATGCCAATTCCATCGCAAATTGGGTCGCCGAAACCTATAGGAAAAATTCACTACCGTAGAACTGGGTTTCTTCACCCGCTAGTCCTTTGGGATCATTTGCATACTAATGCCCATTTCTGGGCCCTTTCTGGCCTTTACTCATTGAATCAAACAACAATTTCGACCCAAAAAAGGAAAAAAGGTGGCGGGTCAGGGTTGACGTGATCTACTACTATTCGGCCCATCTAGGCACCGAGAACCCTCGACCGGACCGGGTCACCAATCGGACCTCCGACGGGATGTGATTTTGCAATGCTTGGGAAATCAGCTGGCGATGATGGCAGAAGAAGCAGGGGAGGCGAAGGCGAAGAGGAAGATGAGAGACGGCAGAGACAAGGCCAAGAACTCCAAGACGACGAAACCATCTCCGGCCATTCCCAAGTGGCCCCTCGTCAAGCCCAAGCAAGATCTCCAGATCACTCGCCTCAAGGATACCGATCTCTTCACCGTACGAATTCCGCCTCTTTCTCTCTCGCATATCGTGTTTCTGCTCGATGCTTGTTGCTTCGTGGATGGAAAAGGTGTTCATCCGCGTTAAGGGTGTTTGGCCTTTTGGCGTCATTTTGGGATCTCTAGGGAAAGGACGATGCTTTCGAGAATACGCGGGGCACGAGCTTTGTGTTCATTGACTGTCGGTGGTCTCTGAGGTGGCAACTGCTGATTGCCCGTGAGGTGTTTGTGCAGATTCGTAACGGAAAAAGGGATATTTGGCTGTGAATTGATAAGTAATTCTGGAGGGTATTTCGGGTTGAGAAGCTGGATCGATTAGATGTTGCTTTCAAGAAAGTAGGATTATATGAAACCATGTGAATTCATCAGCTATGAGGTATACCATAGAGCTAGTCATAGTTAGCTAGTGGCAGAGCCTGATATGAAGGCCTCGAGTCAGGCGGCGGGATTTATTGATTCTTTTAGCAGACCATATTGGCTGTTTGGTTAGTCTTGATAATCAGATGGCTTATTCCTATCTAAAGTCATATCTCGGGATGATGTTCATGTGGTCTCCGTTACTCTACTGAATTATATATATGCAGCTTCCACTGGAGTAGCTCCACATCGGGGTCAACTATCTTTTCTGCATTTATTCAGAGAATAAAGCTGTTTTCTTCCACTGCACAAATCTCTCAGGCAGTTTTCTGCATAGTGGTTCATATGTTGAGATGGATTGGTGGAGAACTTTGATTGTCAGATCACTACTAAAAGTAGGGTGTGGCAATTTAGTTTTTAGGCCCACTCATGCTTATGCTCCAAGCAACAAGGAACTGTGTATTTTAATTAACTAGAAAATGTGTTTGCATGTAGAATGGACCTGTATTTCTAGTGGTGATTTCTCTTTCATGGTTAAGATTTCAGGTGCAGAATTTTTTCACTCCAGCCGAATCTAATGCATTTGTAAAAGTTGCTGAATCCATTGGCTTTGTTCACCAAGGAAGCCTTGGCCCAACAAAAGGCGAAGCTTACAGGGACAATGATAGAATTTCTGTCACTGATCCCCTGCTTGCAAATGCAATATGGGAATCTGGACTTAGCAAATTGTTCTCTGATATCAAAATTCGAGGGAGGGTTGCTGTTGGGTTGAATCCGAATCTCAGATTTTACAGGTTTGTATTGCTTTATAGCATTACCAAAGCCACATTCATTACCTTTTCCATGTATAGATGCATCAGTCACACATTGGCTAACTTTTTCAAGGCTCTAAATTGGCAAGAATATAGTGTCGTCAATCTGGGGTAAACTGAAAATGACTTCCCTTACTCTGTGCATTTGAGGTCTGATACATGCTTCAGGTTACATTGCTGCTGCTTTATTTCTGAATAGTGAATATGCTTCGGTTGATTTGGAACCTATTCACAGAAATTCTACATGGTGAACTGAAATTCACTCTGTTAATAGCAGTAAAAGCTGGCAGAGAAAATAGTTGTTATCAGCACCCGTAAAGTTTTATTTCATTAATTTGTTGGAGTCGCCTACACATCAGGTACAAGGTTGGTCAACGATTTGGAAGACATATTGATGAAAGTGTTGATCTTGGTGAAGGAAAACGTACCCACTACACCTTACTAATTTACTTAAGTGGTGGTTCAAAGTCAAAAGCCAAGAATGATTCAAGCAACCGTAGTAATTCTCCTTCAGAGCTGCTGGTTGGAGGAGAAACTGTCTTCTATAATTCAAGAAATGGTATTGTGGCCGAGGTATATCCTTTCTACGTTTTCTCTGTTTGAAGTTTTTCTTTTGGATTCATACAGTAAAGATTATCTTTGCCCCATTTTGTTTCTGGCATTCTTCATGTTGCATCCTTGAATATGGCATTCTTCCATGTCCTGGTCTACCATTTGTGATTTATCTCCATCTAACTCCATAGGTCGCTCCAGCTGAAGGAATGGCTCTACTTCATATACATGGTGATAAGTGTATGCTTCATGAGGCCCGCAATGTGACAAAGGGTGTCAAGTATGTCTTTCGTTCTGATGTAGCTTTTGCTTGAGTTCAATTTGTTGATCAAGCCTTTACCAATCACATAGAAAGATAAGTAAGCATAGATACGTTTTATATCTTGATGAAGTGAGCTTGGTCATCTTTCAAAAGTGTACTATGACCATTCTGATAATTTTTGTACCTCCTTCCTTACCCACTATTCTTCGATTTGATCTAATGTTCTTCCCATAAATAATAAGTTTTGAATGGATTGTGACTGGTGAATATGATAACGAAGTGATATTAGCTTGAAAATTGAAAATGCGGTATTTCATGTGATGCTTATGCCATCAACAAAGATCAGCTCTTACTGAACCAGAAACATATACAGAAATGGGAAACAAAAGTTATCAGCAAATCATGCGTCACAAAGTAGACACTCATCTCTTATTCTTATTGAATCAGAAACAAACAAACACAGAAATGCGAAAACAAAAGAAATTAGCGAGTCTCTCTCTCTCTCTCTCTCTCTCTCTCTCTCTCTCTCTCAGTTCACCGCTCTGCATTTTATTCTCACTTCTCCAACTTCTCGCACTCCAACATTTCCGAGTCTTACCATAGAAGCTGCAAACTCACTGAAGAACAGACTTTCATCTTGGGCAAACAAATTTACCATCCACCTTGTCCTGTAATCACTATACAGTGCTTGATCTGACCCAAACACACCTTCACCCGCCACGAGTCTTCTGTAGTAATCGTTGTCAAAAGTTGACGATGTAGCATCCAGAAACTGTCCCGCATTTCGATTCCTGTTTGGCTTAGTGCATTCATTCTTCAGCTGTTGTGCGAACACATGGTTCAAGGTCGGATCAATGTCATGAGTCGAAGAGAAGTTACGAAGCCGGGCATCGAAAGAGGAACAGTGTGAGAAGCCCAGGGTGTGGCCACCAGATAGTGCAACCAAGTCCTTGAGGCCTAAGCCTCTTTCGGCAAAGCTTTGATGGAGTTGGGTTACGTTGAAGGTTGGCGCCGGCAAGTTGATCGTCTCTGAAGCATTTGATACTCTTCCATCTTTTCTGCCTTTCAGCACGTTCCAAGATGGCCCTCCAGCCTTAACAATGAAAACAATAGGCAATATTATGCCATAATAACCATCTCGAGGGGGTAGTAATTATTTCGATGTGCGGAGCACCTTAGTAATTTTTCTTTTATCGAGGGAATAACTTTTTAAGCGAATCAAGTGATAACTACAAGACCACAGAATGCAGTAATAAGATAGGAAGCCATTTGAAACTCTTTTCCTTTTTCTCACGGGCTTGCTGGTTTATTTTCATAGATACTGCCTTTCTAAAACTGCGATAGTCTAGGCTTTTTTCTGAAATGATAGTCGAGTTTACTGGACTCACTTGTTGCTGTAATTCATTAGAAACCAGTTGTTTGGAGTTTTTTGAGTGAATCTTGTGTAGTAATTGCGAGCATGCTAGAACTAACCTAATGAACAAGGTAGAAATCAAACGAGCTTCATATGCCTTATATATTGGATTTAGAATAAAGCTCAAAATCATTATGAGAAGTACATGGGAATGATCATGAACACAATGTGCGTCATGAGGTAAAAATGGCTTGCTAGGGAGTTATGATTGTTACCATGGTAACTACGTCTCTAGCCGCAATGGCGATGATATCAGCACAAGAGACTGTATGTGGACATGCCATTTCGAGCTTTGCTTTGGCATCATCGATCACGTAGAATGCTCGAACCGAGATATTTGGAGGACCATCTTTCTCTGCTTGGTTTCCAGGAGTAGAGTCGAGCAACAACGACGCATCGCATCCCTGTGGGTACGCACCATCCAATGACATGAGAGAGAGAGAGATAGAGAGAGAGAGAGAGAGAGAGAGAGAGATTTTGCATGTAAGTATGTAGATGTCCATACCCGAATGAAGCAGTCGTGGAAGAACATCCTTAGGAGGCGAGCGGGGACTTTGGGGTCGTGCCTTGTGGCATTTTGAACCGTCTGCAATATGATTTTCTCAGCTTGTGGACATGTCTGGTCATAATAATGGGCATCGAGTGTGGCTCTCGATACCGAAACCATCGCGAGTAGAAGGGCGAGAATCACGCGAGAGCGAGGCTTCAGCGCAAGGACGGCCATATTGATGTATCGAAAGCAAGAAATGACCGGATGTGGATATGATGGACTTATGGTCAGATGGACCGCAGTATATATAACGGAGGAACACGTTCAGGTGCTTGGGGTGTAGATGTCGCGGGCATTTCACATTTGCTTTCAAGTCACTCAATGTGGGAAAACAAAATGAAGCTGCCTAAGTTGGACGCGGATTTTGGTGTGCTTTGGGACCAAGTATCTCCACCTAAGCTCCAATCTTGGAGGATCAAAAGATATATAAATAAATCCAGATTAACTCGCGAAATCACAATAATCAGATTATGTTTCATGTGTTGCGAAGCAAAGGGAGAGATAGATGCTTCTTCTACTGTTGGCTTATCCCCATCAAAGTTAGTTTAGCATGAGGCGTACGGTTGGTGAGAGGTGAAGTACTCGTCCATGCTGTACTGCCGTTCTTCTCTATGGGGATTGTTGTTCATTTTCAGTACTGGTTGAGTGGTTGGCCACAAGCAATTCAAAGGCCTCTTAACTTGCGTATGCAGCTAAAGGGAGTTCTAAAACACAAACTATGAAAAAAAAATGCATATAATTAAAACGTATAGAATTCAATTATTAATCTAGGCTTATTAAAGAATCATGAGGGGAATACGAGTGAATCTTGAGCACAGGGCCCTGACCGGACTTAAGTGGACGAATCTAAGGCCCATGAGGGAATGATAGCCCACCCATATTGTGCTTAAGTGGTCCGCCCAATCCATGAGTAGGCACGACCTGATTGTAGTGTACTTTGTGCGCTTGATTAGGGGTGAGTATGGTTTTAGAGTATGTAGGGTAAGTTCCAAATTCCAAAAATTGAGGAACGGATTTTGATATGCACTTTAACCTAAAACAAGTCTTTGTGTTTTTCTTGTTTTATGTTGGCACAAAATTTCGCGGTATTTTATGGCGTTTAATGATGAATGTATAGTTTGAAATGAATAATATGAGCTTCATTTCTAGCGATATCCATGACCAAAAATTTTACTTTACTAATATTTTATATTTTTTATGTTTCTAAATATGAGTTGTGGTTAGTGAATTATAAAACTAAATAATAGTCATTAGATGTGATAATTCACCACAATAATTCAAAAAAAAAAATCCAGATAAAGTCTGAGTAGACTATGGAATTGACCCTAGAACCTATAATGTGGTAAATTATGTGGTAAATTCCAAAATTGGGAATCCATTTTGACATATAAGTTTCAATTAGAATCTAGATCTATTTGTTTCATGAAAAATGATCAATTAGATTAACATTTTCCTATAAAATGATTGCTAGTATTACTTGGAATAATTAACCAATAAAAAACATTTTTATTATTGACAATTATTTTTGTCCATACATTTGTGGACAATGACAACATTATTTGTTTATTTGTTTTTGTGAGCGATAAAATTGATTAATTTTATGAAAATATCTTTTAGATCATTCATTTTTTTGCGAAATAAAGATAACTTTACTAAAACTCTGTTTATTTCGTGGAAAATAAGATATTTCTACAAAATGTTTTTCAAAAAGTCATTTTCTTGGGAAAATTTCAAATAAGAACCTAAAGTGGAGCCGTTTTCTCAAATAAGGGTCTAGAGTGGACCTTGTTTCAAAAAAGGGTCTAAAGTTGTTAACTTCGTCTCAAATGAGGGCCCCAACTCATCGGCTAGCCGAATTTTCGCCGGTGGATTTATCCCGGCGATTAGACCATGGGCAATTTTGTCCAAAAATTTTAATTGGGTGAAAAATAGGAAAATCAAAGATTCCAAATCAAATTTTAGGGCTCTTCACAGATTTTCTTTCTTTTCCACGTTCCTCCTCAATTCTCAATACTAGTTCTCTCTGTAAAATTTTATCTCAACTTAATTAGGGAGAAGCTTGTGTATTTGCAATCCAAAACCCTCAATCTCTCATCTCCTCCATTCACGTCTCTCTCACTCTCTCTCTCGCAAACACAAACCCATTCATTTGTTCATTTTAATGACCGTGCTGTGGCTTGGGAAGCCATCAAGCGGAAGGACAAAGTACATCTCTCCGTGCATGAGGTTGTTGTCGACAGTGAGGGCAGCGATTGGGCGGTCGAGGGAGAAGGAGTCCGCGTGGCACACTATCTTGTTCAGGAACTTGAACATGATCTCGCCAGCAATGTACTTTCCATCAAGGTCCTCATCGTTCGCTCCCAAAAGATGAGCAATCCTTTTTGCTCTTGCTCTCGCTCCCGCACACATTTTCTTCGTCTTTGCCGCTCACGTGTTTTTTCAGCGCTGGACTCCCAAAGGTCTAAGTTTATAAGGAAGTGGGAGCGGAAGAGCTCTTTCTCTGCTTAACTTCCCAAGTTCTAAGGAATCCTTCATTTGAAAAGCGATGATGTTGCTTGAATCTCCTCTTGTTCCCAAACAATATTAGTATCTCCTCCTACTTCTTTTTCAATCTCTAAATCAAGTCCTTCATCAGGTCAACTTGGGTCTATTCAATATCGGTGCTCGTCTTCTTCAAGAATAGATTAGTTCCAAATGTAGGAAAGAGCTTGTCGTGTTGACCATGCTGAAGATTCTTGGGTATTATGTTATTGTGAAATCTAGTACCATGGTTCGCTGCAAAAATTTTTCAAACTACAATCTATAGAATACAACTTCAATGAACATCCGATTGAGAGTTCACATGGTGAGGGCAACACAGGGGACATGGTTTACACAGACGAGAAAACGAACTGGCCAAATCAACTAGACTAAAACGAGATTGCTCAAACGATCTTCAACTTCAAGATTGGAGTTTATTGTGCGAATAAAACTGGAAACCCCATGTGGGAATTTCGTCGAGCAGTTGGTCTGTTAAGCAGATTGCGCTAAGATCAGCTACTAAAAAAGGATGGAACAGAGCAGGGGCATAAAAGCCTCTATGTTTGTGCATGTCCAAGCATAGCTTTCATGATGTGTCATAGCACCATGAAGAAAGTAGCAGAAAAGGAGGCACAACTCAACTCCAAATGGCAATATAAACAACTCTTGTCAGCTCAGTATACCACAACAACCATAACTCAAAAGAAGGCTAAGAAAAAAAAAATAAAAATGACATAAGTTAAACTTCAACCAGGCCATATTCAATGAAAAAGATAAACCTTCTGGTGTAAGAAATCTTCCAAACATAAACTAACAGTTAAAAAAGAAAAAAAAAAAGAATTTGTTTGTTGGCCTTGTTACTCTTGCATCTCAAAAATTTGCTCACGTTCCACCACTTTCATATTGAGGTTCCTTACATCCTTCTTTTTACCTACAGTTCAATAAAAATAACAATGTAGTCAAGAGAAAGTCAAGTGCAACTAATAATAGTTTTAGGACAAAGTCAATGGCAAATTGAAACCTGCATCTTCTCTCTTTCCATGGATGAATATGAGCTTGAAATGTTGCCAAAAACTGAAGCAAGTAGTTCAATTGTCTCAGAATGTGATGTTGATGGGATTGAGGGAGTTCTTTTGACCGCATCGTGTGAGCATGAGGCGGATCTAGAAGTTGTTGGGCATGATGTTGATATAGATGCTGCTGTTGCTGCTGCTACTGATGTTGGTGTTGATGTTATTATTGAATTTTTGCAATGATTTCTATTATGGCCTAACTCACCATATTTTCCACAAGTAATTGTTGTATTTTGTCTCTTCAACTTCGTTCCAATAGGCTCTTGCACAGTTTTTTTCTTCCTTCTCTTCAAATTGTTGTCAACCGTTTCATTCACTGACTTCATTCTTTGTTTCTTCTTTCGACCAACTTGCTTAGGCACATCGGGGGGAGGGGGGGGGGGAGTAATGGCTCTCGAGCAGGCCATGTGTCCTTGGAATCTACAGCATGCACAACATGGCTATAAGTTTGCATAAATTTTTCCTTAACGAAGCATGTATGAACCCATTTTTCAAGTTGTTCCCTAATGTGTACAAGAGCCGCCACGGCATGACAACAAGGGATTCCACTAATGTCCCATCTTCTACAGCTACAAGTTTTATGTCTAATATTAACGACCCTCTTGTCTCCATATGGCCCACTCAATTCAAACTCATCTTTCCCATTCCAAGTAGGGATCCATGATGCTGAATATTTTTTTTGAAGATCCAATATTTTTTGGATGTTAGGACAGATCACACCAGTGTAAGGAGTCATCCCATCTCTTTGCTTATGAATCCTCTCCATGAGTTGCACTCTTATTGCTTCAAGAATTGTGATGATAGGTTTGTCCCTAGCATCAATGATGCTTTTATTAAAGCTCTCACACCAGTTATTCAAAGAAATGTCACATTTTGAGCTTGTCCTAAAGTGAGACTTGCTCCATTGCACTGGAGGCCTCTGGGACAACCAATCATATGCTTTCTCATTAATTGCCTTTAAATCTTCCATTGCCAAGTTAAAATCACATACCCTAATTGCCATTGCAGCCTTCCAAACCAATTTTTTAAGTTCTAGTCCTTTGTGATGCAACCTGTAGTTCTCATAAAGATGCCTCAAGCAAAATCTATGTTCAGCTTCAGGCATTATATTTGCTAGAGCTTGCACCAATCCCTTCTGCTTATCACATAAGAAAGTCCAATATTTTGAATTTGCAAGGTCTGTAATTCCTAAGTCTTCTGCAATCATACTAATAAACCAGTGCCATGTCTTGTATGTTTCTTGTCCCACGACTGCCCATACAAATGGATACATCTGATTATTAGCATCTATGGCCACACCTGCTAGAAGTATACCTTTGTAGCCTGATGACAAATGACAACCATCAAACCCCACAAAGCATCTACATCATTCTAGAAAGCCCCTCCTCAATGCATCTAGACAAATATAAACTCCTCTAAATTTGAATTGATCTTGACATTGCTCAGTCTTGATAACACATGTGGATCTTGAGTTGGCATCAAGAAGTGCTTGACAATAGCTCCTAAGCATCCCAAATTGCTCCTCCTCATTCCCTGTGATCATAGTCATTGCTAAAGCCTTAGCTTTGTAGACCATTGACCTCGACAACTTTAAAACATTCTCAGATTCCATTGTTTTCTTCATTGAAGCACTTGGCCACGTAGGATTATTCCTCAACCTATCACAATACTTGTTCGCTAGCCATTTTGTGCTTAGTTGAGGAATGCATAGCACTCCATTACAAGTGTGTACGGGGTTGAAGGTTTTCACTTGTAAAGTATGCTTCCCCTGCACTTTAGAAGCATATATGAGCCAATCACATCCCTCGGAACATACTACCCTCAACTTATTTTGTGCACTCTTGTGAACCTCACTTGTCTCCCATTTTTGATGGCATAGTTCCTAATAGCCTCTCTAAACTCCTTAGCATTACTAAAGCACATTCCCAACTTGAAGACAAGGTTCTCCATATCAATCTCAGCATTAAACTCAGGATATGTATACTCATTTTGGCTACTTATATTTAAGAAATCTACATTATCAACTAATGCATCAACATACAAGCTATTGTCTCCAACATCCATATCCCTGTCCGTTAAACGATCACCCTTAACATAGCTTACGTTTCTTTTGTATAACTCATTAAGATCAATTAAGGTAAATCGATCTTCTTCAGCAACTTCAACACTCCCAATATCAGAAATAGAATAGTTCACTTCTTCACATCCCCTACCCGATGCAAAATGAATGAAAAATAATGTCAATAAGTTTCCCTTCTTCATAGTTGATATACTCCCTTGACAAGTATAAATTCAGTTATGCAAATCCAAGATGATAAAGATAAGTTTTTTGCTATGGACACAAGTAAGTCTACTAGATTGATGAGTTACTCAATAGAATTACCAAAGGAAAATGTTTAATATAGCCATTAGTATAGCCTTAATTGCGAACGAAGCAACAAAAGATAACATATCAACCTGTATTAAGTGGTCTCTTCCATGCCTCCAACAAACAAAAGCTCATCTATTAATTCTATAGAAAAGAAAATAGATTATCTTTTGAATGCTTGCTAGTAAATGATGGCTATAAATCAAGTAACAATTGACATTGTTTGTTGCAGAGACTAACTATTTAGCATCAAAAGCTTTACATTTGTCAACAAGTTTAGTAGGCATCAACCAATAGAACAAGGATAATCATCATAGTGATATCTAACGCATATAATGGTAAAATAATAAATTGAATAAGCAATCCTTAAAAGCCAATAGTGCAATCATCCAACCCTTCTGTCCTACTTGTAAATAAAATCACACCAAATGCCAAAAAAGCAATTGGTTGATCAAATATAATTAGTTATGACAGCTTCTTTAGGTCTTTAATCAGTGGAGATAAAAACAGAAGATTTGCAATTCCAACGAATTAGTAGATTGGTTGTTAACAGCTAAATATAAATATATCATAAAAAAAAAAACCGAAAGCAGTAAAATTGCTAAACACGAACCACAACCGACATGTGTAGATTACGATGGCAACAAATCTAATAAGAAAACGCATAGTGGATACCACTCACCATTACAAAATGCAACTCACATGCATTGATTAAAATGGGACAAAATGCACCCACAAATCTAATCGAACAAGCAAGCACTAAAGGAAATTCCTCCTACCATCACTGTCTTCGCTGCCGTCAGTGTGGTATTCCACAATATGCTTAGACCTTGTTGACATGTTGCTTGAACAAACTGCAATGGCCTTTTCTTGGATGAACGAAGAACCAGATGCGCCAATATAATAAACTAACCTCGGTTGAAATGAAGCAAATTAGAGGATGCTGAAATTTAATGAAATTGACACTCCTCTAGCACTTCTTCGAAGCGGTAAACCATGTGTGTTTGAGTGATCCTAACTGCACCAAAAAAATTATTGCATTCAAGATGCTTCAGTTAGCAAAAGAATTCTTCAGCAAGAGGCTTTGCAAAAAAAAAAAAAAAATTGGTTTTGGTTTGCTTCGGAAAGCAAATGAATTTTTCAATTCAAGTTATAAACTGAATTGGTTCAAAGCAAACATCAAAATCAATTTGAGCTCGGTTGCAATTGTATTACAAAAGCCCAGTGTTAAACACACCTTCTCTTTCCTTCATAGATTTCCTTTTGAGCCTGTTTTCACCTTTTCTTCTAGAGAAACCGTCATTGCTATCAAGCTGAGAGAAACCTGGAGGAGTGGCAAGGGAGGCCAAGGATAGGCTTGGGACATAGAGGGGAAAGGATTCAAGTCAGAACAACCCTAACTTCTTTAATTTGGATCAAAATAGAATGTTTTGGACGAAATCAATTTGCAATCTTTCTGATTTAATTGAGAGAAATTTTTTTAGAGAGAATTCAAGAGCAGAGACTATTCTCTCAGATTTGGCTAGGAGCAAAATTTAGAGAGTGAATATGCACCGAGAATTGAAGAGAAATGTTGGAAAGAAAGAAAATCTATGAAGAGCTCTAAAATTTGATTTGGGATCTTTGATTTTCCTATTTTTCATCCGGTTAAAATTTTTGGACAAAATTGCCCATGCTCTAATTGCCAGAATAAATCCACCGGCGAAAATTCGGCTAGCCAATGAGTTGGGGCCCTCATTTGAGACAAAGTTAGCAACTTTAGACCCATTTTTAAGACAAAGTCTACTCTTGACCTTTATTTAAGAAAACGGCTTTATTTTAGGTCTTTATTTGAAATTTTTCTTTTTTCTTATTTGGCTTATATCTGAAAATAAATAGAAAAATATTTTTCGTTTTTGAAAATAAAAAAATAAAAATATTTTCCCTTAACCATGTCATCAGATGCAGAGTTGTTTCATCTTTCCCATCTCTCTCTTCTCTTAATGAGATGAAACCCCACTAGCTCAATATGGATTCACAAGCTCATCTGGGTCCAGAGGTGATCATTCAATTGGACATGTACCTTACCAGGTCTATACGGATTCACAAGCTCATCTGGGTCCAGAGGTGATCATTCAATTGAATACGTCAGCTAATCTGGTGGGGGTAAACAAGGGACGACGACGAAGAAAGTGGATCCCATGGGGAAAATGATTGATCTGACTAATAGGGAAGATGAGGAAATCAAACCTGAAAGTACAGAGAAAGCCAAAATTACAAAATATCTCTGTAGAATAGGCTCGGAGAGATGGCTTTTTGGGATACATCAATCGACTGACTCCCACCACCATATATACTGCTTTGTTCCTTCTACTTCTTAAGTAGATTACCAAAATAACCCCCGTTGATAAGCCTACAACGGTCAATTTCGTACTTCAGAAACGACTTGCACATTAAAAATAGCTTCGCTGCAGAAAATTATGGTTAGATCCTTCCTCGACAACGCAATATATCAGAAGTCAAAATCAGAAAGCAAAGACTTGGAACGTGGCACAGGTTGGGGAAGGGCGAAGAAGAAGGTGACAGGCGGTACAAGTCAGGGGAGGCGGAGCGGGCGGTTCTCCAGGGGAAATGAGCAGCTGTGGAGAATAAGAAAAAGAAGAGAAAAAGATGGGGAAAATCCCTAAAGCATCGAAAAATAAGAAGAAAATATTTTCTCAAAAATAAACGAAATCTAAATAATCATTTTTTTTCTCCCGATAGCATATAACTCTTACCATTCATGCATATCATTAGAATCATATTAACAGGTGCCCCTCAATCGTTCGTCAAACGTACATTTGATATAATTTGCAGTATATTTATTAAGTTCAATAAGTCGGCGTCTGATTTCTTTTTTTGATCTGAGGCGTCTGATTTCATCCATAAGGAATGATTATAGCTCATTCCCAACGCAAATTACGACGGATGAAGCTGAAGCTCTCGATAAAATTGATTTGAATGAATGCAAATAATTGGTCGAAACAAAAACAACAAGTGAAGGGAAGACACGCGGCGGGGCCGGGCCCGGACCGAAAGGGACGCATCAAACGACGTGCTGACTTGGCGAGCACCCGTCGAGCCGTCCCCCCCACGAGAAAGCCGCGCCAGAGAGACCGCCACGCGTCGCACAGCCCCTTCAATCGGATGGCTGGGGGACCGCCCCGAAGAAAGAGAGACACAGGCGGGGGAAAAAGGACGGGAGGATGGTGGGGGTGGGCCCCACATGTATCAGAACACGTGCGTCCCTCACATGACACGTCTCCCGGCCGCGGGGCCCCACGTTCTCAAATACCCAGAAAGCCCCGCCCTAGCGATCTTATCTCGCCTGCCTAAAACTCTAAAAGTGGGCCCCCCAATCCCCCCCCCCCCCCCCAAAACTTCGCCGAATGCGTAATCCTAATCCCCCGTGTTCTTTGCCTTCGTTTTTCGAGAACAGAGCTTTTCACTAAAGATTAAAATGATTAGGGGAAGCAAAACAGAGAATTTCGAGATTGAAACTAAAGAGAAAATCATCACGGTCACAGATCGGAGCGAAACCACGAATCGACGATTAGCACGAACTGATGAGTCCTAGAATTAGTAGTGTTTTCAGGATGATGCTGGTCGCGTTCCTCGTTTCTCATAATTATCTGTTTTACCTCGACTGCACAAAGGATTCAAAAAAAGAAAAAACAGGGGAAATGTAAAAGCAGACAACCACCGCCCCGCCACCCTACTACTTCAGCTCTAACCTTCGGTTATCTCGACCGTCGACGACCACCGACCCTCATCATCATCCTCAGGGCTTCGAGCAGGACGACGACGGCGGCGAGTTTGGGCTCCGCCCCAGGAACTGGAGCTCCTTCCGGTCGTATATCTCCAAGGAGAAGTCCTTGAGCATGTGGGGCGCGCCGCTGCTCGTGCTGCCGCTGACCGCGCTCGCCGCCACTGGCGAGCTCGAGCTCGGCGCCACCGTCGACGCCTCCGTGGAACCGCCGTCTCCGCCGCCGGTCGGTGAAGTCGTTGAGGTGGAGATTGGCCGCGCGCCGACTTGGAAGATCGGCGGGATCGCCAGAAAAGACGGCTGCGTCTGACCGGACGAGCCGGGGGGTAGCACGAACACCGTCCCCCCGCCGCCGCCGCTGCCGCCGCCGTCGCCGCCGTTAGGTGTTCCCACGGGCCACAACTGCATCAATCCGTGACTTAAACCGCCGCCGCCGCTACAGTACGTGATCGGCGCGAACCCCGACCGGGTCGAGACGGGCTCGCGTGCGTCGAAGAAATCGCTGTTCGAAGCTCGATTCCTCTTTTTCTTCGGAGGATCGCCGTCTTCCTTCGAGGACGAGGACGGCGTCGTCGGGATCTTCAGAGTCCCGCCGACGGAGACCGCGATCGCAGGGACCGTACCGGTCCCCGTCGCCTCGATGATGGCATTCTCCGCGTGCTCCAACAACCACCGCACGGTCTCGCCGTCGTTCTTATGCCCCAACTCCCTCGTCAGCTGGAAAATCCTCGCCGCGCAGGCCGCCGGCATGCGGATCCTCCGCCCCCGCCCCTCCACCTTCGTGTGGCGGTCCTTGGAAGGCCGCCTCGGAGGAGCCACCGCTCTCTGGAACCGCGGGGAGGAGAGAGAAACCTGCGAGCCTCCGCCGGGGGCGAGGAGCGCCTCGCGCTCGGGGTCGCTGTTGGCCAGTTCTTCCTTCAGGAAACCGTTCCGGACTCGCGGTGGCTCGGGAGGCGAAATCTCGCGGGCCCTCCGCTCGTCGCGGTTGACGGCGGCTGTTGCTCTGCTGTTGTCCTCCACGTCCGCGTCCCGGTTCTGGGCAGACTCCATTCGGCTCAAAATGGCAGAAGCACGAACCCGAGGGAGAAAAAGATCACCGCAGGAGACGCGTTTATCCCGAATATTCGAAATCGAGAGGAGCTGCGAGATTTGATGAATAATAAATATTATCAGGAATTATAAAGGGACGAAACCCTGGAGAACGACAACGCGCGCTGCTCTCCAGGAGGCAACGGACGCAGAAAATGACAGGTTGACCGAGGGGTTCGAATCTACAATGGACAACAGGACACGATGATGAACGGTACGCCGAGAAAATTTTCTTAAGAAAGGAAAACCACAAGGAAAAGAAAAGAAGGGATGCAGAGGAGGAGGGGGGATTAAGGGGAAGAAAGGAAAATGGAAATGCGAATACAAACCCTAGGGAGAAGCGAGGAGGAAGAAGCCACCGCATGTGCTGTGCGCAGAAGGCGAGGCGAGAGAGGGGGTCCACATCTCGGGGGAGAAAAAGCGGGGGGAGGTGTGGGGCCCCTGTTTATGGAGTCTGGGATAATGGGGGGGGGGGGGGTGTGAAAGAAATGGACGGTCAGGAGAGGCTCCCCAGTTATGGGCCCCGCGAGATGGACGATGGGGCGGAGGGGAGGGAGGGAGGTGCCCTGGGTGCATAGTGGGCCCCACCTTGCTGAGATATCCGGACAACGATTCGGAGATCTGGTGGCCCTGGAGAAGCGACTTTTGGCAACTCAAATCCGATGGGTGGGGGCCCGGATGAATCTTGTTATCGCTTGGTACAGGAACTTTACAGATACAGTGGCCTCATATCTTTGAAAAAAAATAAAATCAATTTTAGCTTTGATCTTTATTCTATCCTAAATTTTTTCTTGTCATAACAGCATCATCAATATTAGGTTCAATCTCAATTCTACCATAAAATCCTTTTGTCTCATAAAAAAAATCATTAACTTTTACTTGAGTTTCATACCTGTCTCCGTTAATGTTTCGTCCAAAATTGCTCTTAGTAATGCGGTATTTTTCACATCAGTGGTCTAACTATATTCAAGAAAATGTCTTTTAGAAGTGAATTTTCATGTCAATTCGAATGATGTCTTATTGGATTTGAAATTTGGGTCAATATCGGAGCAATTAAAGTTGGCTCTTTTAGCTTTTATTCTTAAGAAAGTCTTAATTCACTAAGGGATATTTGTTTTATGCTCAATCTTCAATCTCTTATGCTCAAAAGTCTTCCATCTTTCGTTATCGAAGAGCTCATGCTTGAGGTACTTAGCTCGAAATGCTCAAACAAATCCTACTTAAAAGTTTTCATCTCTCGTTTGTTAAATGAAAATTTAGACAGAGGGTTAAGGGTGTATTCAATTTAAGTATTAATTAAAACTAAAATAGGAAAAAATTAATGAAATGAAAATAAATAAAATAAAAATAAATAAAAGTTATACAATAGAAGGATCCTTTCAAGAAGTGATTAGTCGAGAGATAGACTCCTATACCGTGTACTACAAATACTTGGGATTAAAGTAGAAGTTTATGAATTTAAGTTTATGATAAAATTGGGACTAGGCATAAAGTTTGGAATTTTTTATGAAACAAAAAAGTTTATAATGGAATTGGGATTAAACCTAGGCTCTGTTTTGTTTTACAGAAAATCACTTATTTAGAAAACATTTTACTAAAATATTCGCATGTATCATTTACAAAATGAATGAAAGGAATTTTTTTTTCATCTATGAAATTTAATAATAATGTGATAATTTTAGAAATAATAATTTTCATATCATTTATTTTTCGTGAAATAAACAATACCTAAATTTGAGGTTTTTTCAATGATATAAGTCTTACTTTTATTGAAAACGAGATGTTTTCGAGATTTTATTTAATCACTAATAAATTTTCTAAAAGTTTAAACTATTAAATGGATTGCTGGTTGGATATTTAAAATTTTAACAACGTTATTTTGGGGAAAACCATTTTTAAGGAAAAGTTTTTAAGATTCTCTCTGTAATCAAGAGACAGGGAGAGAATGCATGTGCGCACCTGCAGTGCGTGCGAGAGGGCCGTACAGCAATGAGTCAGAGAGAGAGAGAGAGAGAGAGAGAGAGAGTTTTAATGGCCAAACATAAATCATATGGTCAAAGGTTTGTGATTCGAGTACCCTCATTATCCTTAAACAGATATTGTTATTTTCGTAAGACCTTCCTCTTTTTAAGGGCATCGCATCACATGCATCATTTATGATTAAGGTTTACTCCCAGGACGACTTTCTTTTGTTCCGCATTTGGCATTTGGTGGGGTTGGCAGGTTTTCTTGTACCTAATCGGACCGGGTTGGGATGGAATGTTGTTTGGCGTATTATACAGGTTCCCCCCGTCCACTTGCTTTTGAACGATTGGCAAGTCTCGTGCCATAAAGAGCACCAAAACGACGAGATATAGTACCCTTTGCATCCTGTCCTTTTCAACTCCATGGGATTATTCGAGGATTTTCCAGAACGCCAATAAAGCACCTCTTTTTTTAGTTTTTTGTTTAGCGAAAAATGTCAATTCATGTTGAAGGGCTCCAACTATGATACTTTAGGCTAATTTCTTATTTCTTCTCCTTTTTTAAATTTTATTTTGATATTCTTAATGCATTTTTTATGTCATGAAATGAAATTAGCTCAGAATAGTACGTTATGACACGATGCGATTACTATTAATGGTTGTACCTAAAAAATGAAGAAGATATAAACTGATTTCACAGTTTTCAAACAGTAGACCTTAATCATCCAGAAATTTTCAAATTCAATTGGTTGATAAAAGTCAATTTTAGTCCTTGGAATCTCTTGTCAGTATGCTTTATGTCTAGATCGGTCCATACATGATAGGCATTCTCGATAATATTAGTCTTATGTTTCTTTCTCTGACTTGATCCAGCAGAAAGAACAATCCAATGACCAACTTACAAGAGATTAAAAAGATACTTAGTATATAGTTTAAAGACTCAATATTTTATAGTTAAACCTAACTATATAAGAGGCTAATTTTTATAAAAAGTAGCATATCTTTTCTCCATTCAATATATTAATATTCTTCGACCAAAAAAAATATGTCAGCATTCAATTTCATAGTTAATCAATATCAGAACATAGGGGTTAGAAAGCCACCATAGCAAGGGTAATATAGAGTCCAATAATTAAATCGCCACGGTTAATACATATTTTGATGGAAAAAAAAAATAGTAAAGTTAGAAATTAGAAGATCGAGGCGCAATAACAATTTTCTACAAGCGGTCTTCATCATCATTAGTGAAAGGTCGCTTGTGGAAAGATATCATACCACCTAGAGGGATCCCAAGAGTGGATGATACAACACAGAAAGGTTGGGGGAAACTCTTTGCTGAAAAGAAACGCAATCACTAAATTGTGAAATCGAACCAATTCGAGCTAAGGTGAATAACATAACGAGGGGATGCTGAATGTTATTATTGAATTTGTATAACCACAGCATCTAGCAGGGCCCAGTTTCTAGAATGCAACTGCAACCCAGAATCCAAAGTAATTAACTGGAATGCACCTGCAAGCTCACAGATGGCGATACACACTGACAATTATCTAGAATACCCGGCATTCCGACAATGCGTAGTGCTCTACAGTCTACAGTGGTCAAATCGTTCTAAGGAACAATGCATGCGCGTGCCTTTCAATTGGTAGAGTCCTCGTTGTGGTTGCCAACTGGATGAGGTTTAAGTAATGTTTAATGTAGACTCCACACCGTCGGGTATGTTTGGTTCCCGACGGTTTGGTCCGGACGTGTTGGTCTTCCATTGTCACCTGGGATCCCTTGACAAGTCATTCAGATTATCATTGAACGACATATTCTCTCGTTAACAAGGAAAGTGATTTGCACTAAATCACTTCAAAAGAATAAAAACAAAACAGGAGATCTAATCAATTTGTCACTTCTGTCGCAAATGAAAGTTCACATAATCAGAACAAGCAAAACACACAAGAATATGAAAGCTATGCGAACCAGATATGTTCATGCATGCACTAGTGATGCATAAGAAAATTTGAAACCATTTGCCCCATGCTAAAACCATAAACAGCTGAATTAGAAAGGCCAAGAAGAAACTTCTCACAGAGAGAGAGAGAGAGAGAGAGAGAGAGAGAGAGAGAGAGAGAGAGCTAAGCTGAAGCAGTTGCAGGGCAACTCTCCTTTGGCATGTGATTGGAATCGAGAAAGCTCCAATGAGATCGGCAGTAGTTAATCACCATTGCATGCCAAGTAAGAGACGCCCTACCACTGATTAGCTTACATGCACACCAAAGATCTTATGGTATTTCAATGTTATCTACTTCTGAAATTGCCTCTGAGTTATGAAGATTGTGTGCTTCTCAGTGAGCTTTATAAGCAGCAGAATTGACGTTTCGGGGAAGGAATAAGCCATTGAAGCAATATGGCATATTGTTGACACCTAAATTTTGACGATTCATTTAGTAATTTATTGCATAAAAAATTAAGGGTTAATTTTTATTCCTGAAAAAAATATTAATTGCATAGCTATATTTAGTTTGCATATTTTGCATTTTATTTGTTGGACCGATGGCGGATGGGTCGAATTAGTGGTTTTAGGTTTTAAATTAGACTTAAAAAAAAGATAAATTGCCCGAGCCCGTTTTCGAAGTTGCGATTTGAAATGAGGATTTTTGAAATTTAAGAAAATTGGGTTTTGATCTTATCTTTAAAAATCAATAGAAAATATTTAGGAGATAAGAAAAATAAGAGAATTTTGTGCTTCGGAGGTTATAGGAAAATCTTCGTGTATATTGAAAAGTGGATGAAATATTTCACGAAGATTTTCATCTTATTTGCCTATAAAAGGGAGCCGTATACGATGAGAGGAGGGGGAGCTGAAAAAAAATTCAGAAAAGTGGAGAGAAGTTCTGCAGAAAAGAAAAAAGAAAAAATCAAAACGTGAGAAAGAGAGAGGAGAAAAGTAAAAAAGCAAGGGTGATGTGACCCTTACTGTTCATCATCTCCCTCAAATTTCGTTGCCTCTTCTCTGTAGCTTCCGTCCGCGAACCACCACACCACGCCGTGCCATCACCGCCCTCCGGCAGCCCGCACCAGCTCTCCACCGAGCAGATTTGTGACCCAAGCGTCGATCACTTCTGACCCGATTTTGTTTTCAGCCGAGATCCGACGACACCGGAGCCCCACTGCTCCCGATCCGCGCCACCACGACGCCAAGCCTTGCCACGCCTCCTTCGCGAGCAACCCCCGACGTCCTGCTGACCCGCGCCCCTCGCTGCCCCGAAGCTAGCCACGACCGCCGCGCCTGAGCCCCGCTCCGACAGCTCGTTTCGTCCGACGCCGCGCCCCCGCGCCCCCGCGCCGCTGCAATCTCGCGCCTCTGCATCGCCCGAGTCGATCCGCCTCGCTACGTCACCACCGAGGTTCCTTCGTCCGCGAGCTCGCGTGATCCACCCACCACCCGACGAACTGCTCCGAGCGACGCACGCCATAGCAACCGCCTGTCCGCCTTGCTTCGCCCCTGTCCGAGCCGAGTTGAGCCGTCGCCGTCCAGCCGCACCGGCAACTCACCTCATCGGAACCTCGAACGCCGGCGAGCCAAACCCCCTGCCCGGTGTTGACGAATTGGCTGCCCGTCCATTTTCTTTAGGTTGTTTATTTTTCTTATTTTATGTTATTTTACTTTATTTTTAGTTAGTTTTGCTATTATTGTTTAAGTTTGAATATTGTGAGGTAACTTTTATGGATATTCTAGGCATTATCGACAAGAGTTATCCCTAAACTTATTGTAATTATTAATTTGACCCGTAAGATGTCGGGTTATTTTTTTAATTACATTAATTTTTGGGGTTTGTTGATAGTATTTTAAGTGTTGAATCAATTTAACTATTAATTTGATTCGTAAGAATTCGGATCAGACTTCTAGTTATTTTGAACTTTTTGTCGTGATAATTAGGGTTAGGATAATCATGAATTTGACCGTGAGACAACAATGGTTATTTTTTCGATTATTTTGATCATTTATTTGATTGGATGCCTTGATTGGTTTAGATTTGATTTTTAGTTGGTAATCGCATTGTTTTAAAAAAGCCACTAAAAAATCTAAAAATATTTGAATTAGGATTCGGTTTGTTTTGGAATATTTTTTTGTTATCTGGCATATCTAGGATAGGGATTTCAGTTCGGAAAATATAAAAAAACCAAAAAAACTAAAAAAATGCATTCATTTAGGATTTTTAGTTTCGTTTAATTTAAGTTGCATTTTTAATTACATAGAAATTTTAATTTCGAAATTAATAATAAAAAAAAACACAAAAAATCATCATACATATATCATGTTATATTAGGACATTTTTTGCACGTCATTGCATATTAGATAAATTGCATGTTAGATTAAGATAATATCTTAGTTTAAATTAGGATTTAATGTGACTTGATCCTTAGTTAAATTAGATAGAATTTTAATCTAGCTAAATCATTTTTGCATAGAAATATCAAATGCATGTCATTTAGTTTTTATTAGGTTCATTTAATTAGAACTTCCTCATTATTAGACTAAGTCATTTAATAAATGTCATCTTAGTTTAAATAATTTTGTATTTCATTGCATCGCATTGCATGTCATTAGAATTAGGTCATTTAGATTGCATTTAATTATTGCATTTCTTCATGTCATATAGTTTAGGTCATGCTGCCATGTCATATTAGATTATTAGCATGCATTGCATTAATTTCATTAAGAAAAGCGAAAACAAAAATTGGATAATTGTGTGTTAATTAGAAACCATATCTAGGGTTGTCGATATGGATTTTAATTTAATACTGTAGATGCTTGCTTTCGTTACTTTGAGATAATTCTTGAATTATTTAATTGCTTTCCTGAGTGTTAAATTGGTGGTATGCGCACACGTATGATCACCTCACATGTTATGAAGTTAAATTAAAATCAATTCAACTGCCAAACATTTTTTTTAAAATGAAATAAAAAGGTACCGAAAGGGCACTAGGATAGTCTGGTGTAACCAAGTCCCCGAACTCATGAATCTCTGTTCGTAGGAGTAAAGTAAATCTCCCATTACTTTACTTGGGTTTCTAATCGACCCACCAAAAATAGATAGTGGCGACTCGATTGAAAATCATTTGCATGTTAAGAATTCAAACCTAAGTCGCTAATTGGTATGGGCTTGGGAGCTAAGCTTAAAGACTTAGTAATCCATTAACCTAGTTTTAGGTGATGAACCCACGAAGATTAGGTCGCGACACATATGCTAAGGGATATCCTATTCAAGCATTCATAGGGAAGCTGCTTTTCGTTGTGGTAATATCCTTGGGGAACAAAATCTTTCGCGACCGGCATCTCTTTTCTGCATTTCGGTCATCCTCAAAAAAGTTCGCGTTTTAAAGGGTTAAGATTCTTCTTCCTCTAATCCCTGTCTCACCTTTCTCTATACATGCTTTTGAGGAGAGGGTGAGAAAGTAGGAGGGAACAAAAGATTTTGACAAGTTGAGATGCCCTTCCTTATTAAGGACGATGGAGGAGGCAACACAACGCATGCACCTAGCTGCGTGTCCGCTACTAATTTCTACCACTTCTCACTTGCTTTATTCGTTACCGCTTTGGAGCGGTCTTTGCTTGCATGAATAATACTGGAAGTAGTAATAAGATTAGTGTATCAGGCGATGTGATACGACTCGTGTTGAGTTTTAATATGGCACATTGGCCTAAATAGCTAATTAGATTAATCGTATAATACTCAACAATGATTATTGCGTTTGGTTCATACTAAAGCTTCTTTTTTCAACTTTGGGTGCTTTAGGATTTCCTTGCCCTGGACTAGCTGCGCCCACTTTGCGCATGAGAAATTGATCCCTCTGTCGCTAAATCAGCCTTTACTCTCCAGCATGAATGCAAAATGTAGCTTGATAGAGGAGAATTTGCCATGGTGATTTATATGAAATCGCACGTGCGATGCATATTGGAACTCTAGAAGAAGAGGTCCTGTCTTTTATTTGCTCGATGTTCTATTCCTATGAACATCATATGAAGGACGAGTCAGATCGAACACGACTTCTCGCAGCCCTAAATACATGTACATAAGTTTTGCTTCCACAAAGTCACTTTTATGTCGTCTCAGGAAAGAGTCAACAGCATTGAACACGATTCTATTACACGGTTTTCACCCCGTTGGAAGCTCTCCCCTGCAATATCTTTTGTCCCATATATCTGCATTCACAAAACAGAAACGCAAAAGACAAACCTTCGTCAGACATTAATAAAATTTATCTCATATATATGATGTAAGCGGCAAAACACATATAATCCCCACCTTCCGAGCATCATAACAGTGGCTTGAGGATTTGTCCCTGGAGAGGCGTTGAACGTGGAACCATCAACAACTCTCAAACCATCCACACCGATCACCTTGTAGTCGCGATCAACCACACGTCCAACTTGACACCCTCCGTGATAATGCCAAATGGTCATCACGGTGTCGATACAGAACTGTTCCAGTGAGATGGCGGCGGTTAGGTGGCGGGGCCTCAGATTCACGGGCGACCCCACCATCATGCTGATGAGAATCGCCACAGGCATTTTTTCGTAGCGGAAGCTGGACATTGCTTGAGAGTTGAGGACGTCGATGATGGTCTTCATGCCCTGGACGCACCCCCACAAGTCCTCAGGTTCTTTGAAGTAGTTGAAGGTGACGGAGGGATTGTCCTTGGGGTTGGTTGTTCGCAGCTCAAGATAGCCTTTGGAGATCGGACCCTTTATCTTCTCGAGGATGAATCCACCTGGCAGAGACGTGTTCACGAAGCCACTCACCGGCGGCGGCATCGTTCGTGGTCGCCCCGTCTGCGCAAGGGATGCTGCATTCTATTAACATTTGCCCAAGACCCAAATTCAAAGAAGGAAATAACCAGCTAGGTGAACCTGATAGCCAAAGCCAGATCCACTGGAGGTCTCGATGTAGCTTCCGAAGCGAGTGATCCCCACCACTTGGATGAGCGATGCCTCAACGGGCCTCCGAGAGGGGACAAAGAGGGCATTCATTGGATTATCGGCCATCCCTTGTCCGACCATCGGCTGGTCCAGCAAGACCTTGATTCCGTGGTTGTTCAGATGTTGCATCGGCCCAATCCCGCTGAGCATCAGCACCTGCGGGCTTCCCATCGCTCCTGCCGACACTATGATCTCATTCCCTGCCTTCTTCCTCAAGTAGGCCCCGTGCATTCGTCCCGCTTTATCTTCAAAGATCACTCCATATGCTCTTGGCCTTCTTTCCCCTAATTTCACATTATGGACATTTAAAGAACTTTCCTGGGACCGAATCCAGAGTCGACAGATGGGTCCTTGGATTTGCTTATTCTTAATCTACTCATTCTTATTCATCGACAAGATTGTGGATGATTGCGGTTCTCAGATATGAAAATGAAGACGAGATTATGTATTAAGCCTTTATATTGATAGGTAAAACACGTGATCCGAGGATTGTATCATTATTTTGTTCAAATCAGTTTGAGGAAGTACTTACCGACCGTACTGAGCAAGATCTTATGGACTGTGGCAAATAAGTAGACAACGGTATTGTTGGGCTGAGCATATTCCAGCAAATTAGCCGCCGTGTGCCTTTGCCCGCTCCTATCAAAGATGGTGCCTCCAATTTTTGTACCAAGCAGATGTTCGTACGTAAAGCCATTGTCCGGCGTCACCCCGGCTTCAATCAGCCCGTCCCTCACTGCTGACTGCCACCCCAGCACCGGTGGCTCGAATGCCACCTTCCTCTCCACCCACTCATACGATTCCTCCACCAGCTTCTCGTCCCAGCCGGCCTCCTTCACATAGTCCTTGCCTGCACGTGTATAGAAGCCAGCGTTCAGTGCGCTCCCCCCACCGAGGACCCTTGCCCGCGTGTTGAGCACGCCATCCTCGGACACGAATTGCTGGGATGGCGAGTTCGGGCCAGTGTCCGCGAGATTCGCGGCGAAATTGGCCATGTTCTCGATGTTGAGGTTGCCGTAGGGGGAGCCCCCTCTTTCTAGGACCAAAACCGTGGCTCCCTGGGAGAGCGTGGCAGCTAGCGGGCAGCCAGAGGTTCCTCCACCGATGATAATGTAGTCATGGGATGAAACCGAGGGAGCCGATACCGCATCGTGAAGGAACGTATAATCCGGAGCTTAAAAAAGAACAGAGGAGAAATTCCAAGGCACTCCAGTTAGTACATTTTTCATCAAACTCCTCACCAGGACAATGTCTTTTGAAAAACCTGTAGCATGACTACAGTTCGTGGGCCCACACATTTGTAAATCTAACTACAGTAGGAGATCTAGACGAAGTACCTTTCTCCGAGTTGCAAATGCCATGGAAGAGGGAAATCACAGCAAAAGCACACAGCAATCTCCATCTTTGCAGACCCATGATGAGGCTGAAACTTCAGTTGACCGTTGCTAAGTGCTTAAGTACTTAGAAATACTGAACAGCACGCCCTTCTTGCAGAACTTGGGAGACCCTACTTTCTCTGAGACGTCTATATCAACGAGAGCTTCAACCTGCTTCGTGACTTTTTCTCAGGGAGTTCAGTGTTCTCGGACAATATGATCCGACCATGTGCAGAGTTGGTTCTTGCTCTGCGGAAACTGGAAATGCAAAAGCAATGTGGGCCACCAAATTCAATCAATGCAGCTCGTGCCTTTTGACGATTCGTTCCCTCAGGCCCGTGAAGATACCTCTTCCTCCCAAGATGAACACAAGACGATTTAATTACTGCTACTCAAGTCTCCTAATTTGGTATGGCTTGGTTCCACCAGTGCGTTCATTGGTGATGTTATGACTGGCTTTTTGTCAATCTTATGCTCCATCAGTGCTCACAAGTCACAACCACTCCAATGACCAGATTTCAAATGACCATGAAGATTTTATGATCATTTTCTTGGCTATTGAACATGCAACTTGACTTTGCTGCTCATTGTCCTAGAAAGCAATTTCATCTAGGTCCGAGCAAAAGCAAATGGTTCCTGCTTAATTCAATAGAAATTGAAAAATTGATTACCCACCATTAAGAGGCTAAATGGGATTAATCCTTTAAAGACATGATGTTTAGAAAGAAGTTATGTAACGACATAGTTTGGAGCCAAAAATAACTCGAAGGATTGTGTTGGTTATTTGTTTGTAAAACAAATAAAATTCCTTATCCCACGTATGAAAGTTGTAAAGAAGTGGGCCACTCTATATGTGTGGGTGTCTTCCACATTATTCAAAAGAAGATAATGAGCTATGAGTTAGACTCCACAATACCCGCATGCGGGTCTGCGAATAATTGCACAATTTTAACATGAATAATTATCACTAATCCTCATTTATTATTTTAATTTTATATTTTGTAATGTTATTTTGCTAATCATTATTAGTCCAAAGGTTATTTATGTTCAATTGGTATTTTTAGAAGTTTTGAATTCAGAATTAAAAAAGTTATTATTATTATTCTTATTCTGAATTTTTATGTCTTTTCAAGATTGTCTTTGAAAATGTACCTGTTCACTTGGAACTATTTTTGAAGGGATGCTTCTATTCAAAAGATTGAGATAAATATTCCGATTTTGGAATCAATATTATTAAGTCTTTTTCAAGTTCTCTTTCCAATATATATATATAGCAATCATTTCAATTATTTATCTTGAGAGATATTGGAGAAATACTAAAATCACTATCTATCTAGTATTCTCATTGAGACTTTATTGTATTTTAGAGGATTTTTATCACTAATTATTAACATCGTTGTAAGATAAATAATTCTTTAAAGAAAATGATATTACGTTTCAAAATTTGACTTTATTGTTCTTCTCAATAGTTGATCATATTTTCTCAACCGTCTACACAAAAAGAGAACAAAAAAAAAAAAAATAAAATGAACTTGTAGTTGAAATTTGGGCGATTACTTGGCTGAGGTCTTCTTTGGGGATGTGGTGAGCAATAAAAGCTCAACTGCTCATCATCAGTTGGTGAGGCAAATCAATGCAAAGACTGAGACTGTCCTTTTTTTTTTTTATATAGATTAGAGATCGAATTTAAATAATCGCGCTTAGGTGAGAACTGAGAATCGACTTGAACCCACGTGGAATTTAATTAGCCACCATTTTTAGAAAATTAAAAGACTTATCCTCGTTTGAAAATGGATTGTCAGCCTTGGGCTCTTGTTCCAGTCCGAAGTGCTTTTCTCAATTTTTGTGCGTGAATGTTAGGTGAGGATAGTAATCACCACCATCCTTCAAGACGCATGATCTGAATTGAGAGAGTTGGCGCATCCGATTAGCCGGTTAATTGAAGCCTTCACGTTCATACCGCGAGGATTGTCCTCACTTGCTTTATGTCCAATGCCACATCTGCAAGTTTAGTGTTGAAATTCAAATTCCCATTGTTTCGCCGAAAAGTATTGATAAAACACCTTTCAAATGTGCATTGATGTGAAAATCGATAAAAAAAGGTGAAGGGTCCTTTATTAAGTCTTGGATTGAAATGTGGATTGACGAGAAAATTAAAGAAATGAAGCATGGGTACTTGAACCTAAAGATAACATGAATATAAAATTTAAGAACTAGTGTTCATTGGTAAGTTAGCAGTGCGTTGCTCAAATTACATTCCTAATACTTATAGCTACTAGCGATGGCTAACAACAGTAACAATTAAAGCTAATAACATTATAAGTGACACCTAAAATTTAGCAATATGTATTTATTTATGGCTACAAAAAATAAATCACTACTCGACGATCATGGTCTCATTACTCGCCCGGTGTCCACAAATGGTTACAAAATAACAGCTCATGTTTCTCGGCCATTATTATTAGTGGCTTTCAGGATTTTCAGCTCTGTAAACTGGTGATCATGCTTGCTTCACAATTGAAAGGATTGTTATGGTTGTAGTCGAAATTGTGGTTTTCATGACTTAAACACCTATCTTGTCTTTGATTCCCCGATTCTTCACTGCAGCTTCAGCTCCCTTATTGACTTAACCAAGCCTCATTTACCTACGTTTGTCAAGGGTAATTGGTTCTAGGATGGTTCACCCTAAAACTAGAAACCACCCACAAAGGGCTAGTTTATCAAATTTGGAATTGGGAACAACCCATTTGTTCTTGGATCCACTTAGGAACTGAACCACCAGTTCGATTCCCAAGGGGTTTCGTGGAATGGGCCATGCCTTCCAAGACTCCCCAATCCTTATTGCAAAGAGCAACTGAGTTGAGACTTGAGAGGATTCTTGAAAGAGAATAGAGTGAGATGAGGCATCTATGAGCATCCCTTATTGAGCGAGATTGCCAAATTAGGTTTTTGAAATTTTTAACATAATAGGTCTAGATGAGCGGCTTTAAACCTAGAATCAAAAATCAAATTAGCATTGGTTACTTCCAAATTAAAATTGGGAATTGGACCGGTATTTTTTTTGTTTAAATCGGATTGATATTCAATTGTTAAAACTTGGAATTGGGAATCACTTGGAACCAGCCCAATCCATTTCTAGGAAAGTCTCGATTCTTTTGCACACTCTTAACACTCGTGATTGAACACTTAGTACTTTTCTCTTGTATCACCTGTAGCAACTTCTCATTACTTTTCACGATTATCAACAATTGCTTATCAAAAGGACTTAGTAAATTGCTAGGGAAATTATGCAAAAATTCATAAATCTATTGCACTTATGTCAATTTAGTTTTAAATCTTTCAATAATTTAATCTTGATCTTTTTTACAAATTGTTAATTTAGTCTTAAACCTTTCTAATGTGCCAATTTAGTGATGAACTTTTTGATGATTTGTCAATTTAGTTATAAACTTTACCATTTATCAATTTCTAAGTCAATGTCGATCTTTCTACATAGCATAGCAAACATTGATGTGGATTATTTTTGTAATATTTTGAATTTTTTTAGTTATTTGGATTTTTAATTTTTTTCTTTTTTCTCCTTTCCTTTTCCTTTTCTTTTTTCTCCTTTCCTTTTCTTTTTCTTTTTTTCCTAACCTCGGACCAATGAGATTGTAATTGACCCTTGCCAAGTGCTAGCAAGGGTAGTAGCCCTAACTAAGGCCCTTGCCGAGTGAGGGTGCCTTGCCTAAGTGAGGCTGGCAAGGGCATAAGACGAGGTGAGGGTGGGTCGACATCCATGCCAGCCCAAGGTTATAAAAGAAAAGAAAACAAAAGCATTTTAAAAAAATTAAGAAAAATATTTAAAAAATTAAAATTTTCAATAAATTGCAAAAATTGTTCATATCAACATTAGCCATGCCATAGGACATCCATCATTAACTAGATTGCTATGTCAGTGATTTCCAATCAAAGTTGGTAAATTGTTAGTTTAATATTAAATTGCCAAATCATCAAAAGACTTAAAACTAAATTGGCAAATTTTTATAAGATTTAGGATTTAAATGTTAAATCATGCATTCATTTATGGGCTAAATTTTTGAGATAATTAACAATGATTTGACAAAATTTTATAGAATTGAATAGGGTTTATAGAAGATGACATATCAAGGGAAGATATAGTCGATTCCATGAATGAAACAGTTTGTGAGCAGTAGATAATTTCATTGATCCAATTAATTTAGTGCATTATATGCTTTAGATCCAATTAGCACATCTTTTTGCAAAATTTGTCGAACCTCGTCAAGAGCAACAATAACACTATTCAATCTTGTGTATGTCAAGTATCTCAAACTTCCAATTAAGCTTTTATAATATGTCGAACAAACATCGACACCATCATCAAACTTTGAAAGCTTGGTTCCGCACTCCATTGGTGTATTGACCAAAGTACAATTCTTCTTGTTGAATTTTTCAAGGATATTTTATGCATATCCTTTTTGGGAAATAAAATCCCCTCGACACTTTGCTTTCACTTCAATTCCAAGGTAATAATTCATGAGACCATTGTTGATCATCTCAAATTCTTTGACTCTCGATGCCTTAAAAACATCAATCATCATTAGATTATTTCCTATAAAAACAAGATCATCGACATATAAACAAGGGAATAGAACCTTTTTCTTGCTTCAAATAAAGCGCATGCTCATATGAACATTAAGAGAACCCATCCATTTTGAAATATGCATCAATTTTGGAATCCACGCTCTTGGTACTTGTTTAAGTCCATATAGAGCTTTCTTCAACTTCAACACTTTGTCTTCACAACTTTTCATAACAAATCCATTGGGTTGTTCAACATAAATCTCTTCATCAAGGATGCTATTAAAAAATGTTAATTTGACATCCATTTGATAAATTTGTCAATCATTTTGAGCAGCAATAGAAATAATAAATCTAATCAAGTTCCCCTATTTTTTCGCTCTTTGTTTGCTCTACTCGCTCTCTCCTCCTCTGTTCCTCCTTTATTCTCGTTTGAGGGAGGAGAGCCGCGACGGACAAAGGTGGGCAGACGGGCCTCCAGCGACGGCTAGCCTGTGTCTTTCTCTCTCGAGCTCTCCTTTTTCTTTCTCGATTTTGCGCTGCCCCTCTTTGCTATGCTCGTTCTCTCTCTTTTTTCTTTCTCCGTTTTTTTGCATCTCTCTCTTTTCCTTGCCTTTCGACCGTTCGGCTCGTGCGCGTGCCCTTGGTTGACTAACCAGCGGATTATACTAGCTGGCTTTGACCTAAAGATTACGCCGCTCGCCTGCCCCTACAGATCATGCTGTCTCCTGCAGCCACTCCTCCCTGGTCTGTTGTCTGCTTTATGCTTTTATCTTTGTAGGTTCCCTATGCAAAAAATGGCTGAGGGAGAAGACAACGGTGCAGCGGGCCAGAGGGAAGAAGAGGGCTAGGCCGTGCGAGGGGAAAAGAAAAAAGGAAAAGGAAAAGGAAAAGAGGGGGGTTGGGCCCAGGCCCACGTGGGGAGAAATAAGTGGAAGAGGGGCGGGCCAGGCCAAGGTAGGATCCGGCCCGACCCGGACCCCACGGCTTTGCTTTTTTTTTTTTTTCTTCTTTTAACGAAAATTAATAATTAAAATTTTTGATTTTATTTTTGATTCTTGATTTTATATATATACTTTTTGAAAGATAAAAATTAGGTGTCAACATTTTCCACGCTAATGATAGGAGCAAAAACTTCATCATAGTTGATTTCGACTTTTGGTTGTACCCCTTCGCGACTAATCTAGCCCTATATCTTGTTACTTCTCCGTTCTTGTTCTTCTTGACCTTGTACACCCATTTAACTCCAATTGATACCTTATCCTTTGGTAGATCAACAAGTTACCATGTTTAGTTTTTCTCAATGGCTTCAATTTCTTCATTCATGGCTCTTCTCCATTTTTCTCCTTTGGCCACATCACTATTGACAAGTGGTTCACAATCTACAAGAAGACATATAAGGTGAACCTCATCGGTAGCTTCACAAATGATAGACAATCTCCTTGATCTTAGCACTAGCAATTCCTTGACATTGTTTGAAGAGGTTGGTGATGATGAACTTGAAGAATATACTAAAGAAGAAGGTTTATGATGATCCTTTAACCTCGTTAGATTAGTATCACCATGAGCATTCATTTCATCTTTTAGGTTGTCTTCCCACGTGCCATCTTTATCAAACTTGACATCTTTGCCTATATACACTTTCAAAGTGTTAGAATCAAATAAACAAGAGGTTTTGGATGAGAAGTCATACCCAATAAAGATGAGCATTTTGCTCTTGTCTTCTAGCTTTAATCTTTTTTGGTCCGGGACATGAGCATAAGCAATGCTCCCAAAAATTCTCAAGAGTGAAATACTTGGTGTTCTCCCGATCCATGCTTCTTGTAGAGTTACGCCTTTGAGTCCACATGTGAAATATCTATTTTAAAGAAAACAACTTTAGCCCAAAGTTCTTTGGATAAATTTTTAGGGTGCGTTTGGGAATGGCTTTCTCAAAGCCTCTTGGGTGTCCAAAGTCTTTTAGGCCAAATAAAGTGTGATTGGCAAATTTTTTTGAACCCCATTTCCCCAATGCAAGCCTTCCAAAGGTTGAAAGCCCAAGACAGTTGAGGGGTTGTCTTGAGCTTTGGCCTTCTAGGCATGCTAAGTTATTGTTCATCTTCTTCTTCTTCTCCGTTGAACACAACCGGCATGATGTGAGTGGTCGTCGCCGAAGGCCAAGTAGTCATTGGTGAAGGGTAGGCAATCGGGCGACCCCCGGCAACCCAAATTTGTCACATGACCTCCATGAAGGGCCGTTTGAGGTTACGCGACCAAGTGGCCCTACCGAGGTTGCGCAACTTCCGACGACCCAGATTTGGGTCGCATGTTCAACTTGGGTCGCTAGAGGTTGTGTGACCTCGCTACTACCTAGATTTGGGTAGTTGGGTCGTCGATTGTGCGACCCATGCAGTGAGGTCGTGTGACCTTCGGTGACCCATATCTGGGTCGCAGTGAGGTCGCGGCGCCCTGGTCGCGCCCTTGCCGAGGGTTGCTTGACCCCAGGCAGTCGTCGTTGGTGGTCTCCGAGGGCCACTTAGGGTCTTGCAACCTCATAGGTCGGCCACCGGTGACATATTTGATCGCCAACCGTTGCTTGCCCTCGTTGACTAATTTTTATTTTTTTGTTAGTGAATTTTTTTCTTTTTATTTTTAATTATAAAATTCTTTTGTAAATATAATCTCTCCAAATGCAATTTTGCTCAAAGGTATTTCATAATAGATTTTCAAATTACAATTTAACAAATGCAATTTACATTTTGTAAAACCCCTTTGACTTAAAGTTTTTTGTATTTTCTCAAAGGTTTTCCTCAAAAACCCAACCAAACACACCCTTACTCTTCAACATGCTTCAAACCTATCAAAAACATGGAATGGGAGGTGGGGGGTTCGAATCCCCACATTTTTTGGGTGGGGGGGGGGTTGGGGGGTGAGGACGATTTAGTTTCAAGTGTAGGTTTCGACTCCTACACCATGCAATGAAGTAGAGCAAAAGTCTGAGAGTGAGAGTTAGAGTAGAAATAGAGTAGGACTGACAAAAAAAAAACACACTTTGAACCATGGCAAGAATGGATCTATTTTTTTGTTCAGCTATGCCATTTTGTTGACGAGAATACGGAGCTGTCAAGAAATGCCAAATAACATGATCCTCATAGAATTTTTGAATATGACTAAGGTGAATTCTCCATCACGATCGGTCCTTATATCTTTGATAAAATAGCCACTCTCTTTTTCCACTAGGTTCTTGAATTGTTTGAACATATCAAACACCTCTGTATTTTCTTTCAAAAATTGCATCCAAGTTTTTTGAATAAAATCATCAATAAAAGTAACAAAATATTGACGACTACTATATGAGTGAGGGGTGATTAGGCCACACACATTAGAATAAATCAACTCAAGCGGCTTTTTTGCTCGATGAGTTGCTTCCTTCGAAAAGATTTTTCGGGAATGCTTTTCGATAATACACCCTTTACATAATTGATTGGGATGGGCAATATGTGGTAAGCCATGAAACATATTCTTTTGAGAAAGAAAATTGAATCCGCCAAAATTGAGATAGTCAAACATCAAATGCCACAATCATGAAGGGTTATCCATGCATGCCTTCAAATGTTGAGACATATCATTCTTTATATTGAGAGTAAATATCATGTTCTTTGACATCTTCACATTCACAATCAATTTATTATTTCTATCTCTTAGCACAAGACTAAGATCTTTCATATGAACAATATAACCTTTCTCCAAAAGTTGTCCCAAACTCAAAATATTGCTTAACATTTTCGGGACATAATAAACATTAGTAATAAACCGACGTGCACCATTTTTCAAGAGAATCAGAATTGTACCTTTACCTTCAAAAAGAATTTTAGAGTTATCACCGAAAGAGACTTTCCCTTTAATTGTCTCATTTAATTTGGTAATCATCTCCTTTCTCCCACACATGTGATTGCTTGCACCAGTATCCAAATACCATGTATCAGTTTAACCTCATTCATCTTTTTTGAACACCAACAATAGAACTTGATCGGCACCATTCACTAAGTTTGCCTTTTTATTTGCTCCGCTATTCTCCTTGTTCAAGCAGTCAAAAGCATAATGGCCAAGTTTATTACAAATAATATCAAATTTTAGATTTATCATATGGCTTGTCGAGTTTTTTCCTCTTCCACGAACACTTCTTTGATACTAGTATCTACCGTCATTTTGAGCAGCATCTCCTTTGCTTTGTCCACGACCTCTTCTTGAAATTGACCTCAACGTCGACCACGATCTTGGTTTGTCCGACGAGGTTGTGTGGGTTCTCTTCTTTGCTCCTTCTCATCTCGGATGGTCAATCGCATTTGGAGAACTTTTTCCACTAGTTCAATGTTTTTCTTCTTCTAAACATTTCTTTATGACTTGAAATGAACCCATAAGCTCATCGATCATTATGGCATCCAAGTCTTTGGATTCTTCAATCGCAATAGCAATGTGGTCATACTTCTTGTCTAAGGACCGAAGTATTTTCTAGACAACACATATATCTGAAATGTCTTCTTCGTTTCTTTTCATCTAGTTGACAATTGCCAAAACTCTTGTAAAATAATCAGCAATCAATTCAAATTCTTTTATATGAATTACCTAGAATTTGCCTCTCAAAATTTGAAGGCGAATTGTTTGAACTTTCTATACTCCTCAATGTGTGTTGTGAAGAATCTCCCATGCCTCCTTAGCACTAGTAGTGTTCGACACCTTTTTGAACATGAAGTCATCTAAAGCTTGACCGATGATTAACAGGGCATATTGATCTTTCGAACAAATCTTCTCCAAGGCATTCATCTGGTTCTAGTTCAAGGTAGCTTCATCCTCTACTCATCATAGTCAATGTTGACAAGTTGCCTACACTGTGGGTTGAGTAGAGCTTTTCATTCTAATGGGCCAATTACCATAGTCGTCTTTGGTAAGATGAGGGTATTGAAGAGGAAGTTGATTGTTTGTTGACACCCCGATTATAAATTGTAAGCTTTGATATTGCCTTAATGCAAGTAATTTAAAGATGAAACACTTACAATTCACCCAAAGAAGAGAAAAAGATAGATAGGCATGTAGATTTATTTCACCTTAACAAAAAACAATTACAAGACTCCCCTATTTATAGACTTGTTACATAACCTTTGCTCTTCCCAATAAATAAAGTTAGCGTTCGAGATAAGATTTAGAAACTAATAAAACAATCACAATATCTCACTTTATCTCATCATATCTCTATAAACAATCACTATATCCTAGAAATACTAATAGACCCGTTAAAAATTATATTGCTATTAGGACTCTTTTTTAGTATGGGTATCGAACAATTATTGATATCGATGAATTTGGTTTAATTTCTAATAAATACATCGTGGTGGTTAGGTGGCGGGGCCTCAGGTTGACGGGCGACCCCATCATCGTGCTAGTGAGCGTCTCCACAGGCATGTCGCCATAAGGGAAGCTGGACATGGCTTGAGAGTCGAGGACATCAATGATGGTCTTCATGCCTTGGATGCACCTACTCAAGTCCTCAAGTTCTTTGAAATAGTTGAAGGTGACGGAGGAATTGTCTCTGGGGTTGGTGGTTCGTAAGCTCGAGGTGGCCTTTGGAGATCGGACCCATTATATTCTCATAGATGAATCCACCTTGCAGAGACACGTTCACGAATCCACTCCTCGGGGGATGGCAACATTCTGGGTCGCCCTGTCTGTCCAAGGTATGTTTCATTCAGTTAACATTACCCAATACCTAAATTCAAAGGAGGAAAAAACCAGCCAGGTGAACCTACCTGATAGCCAAGGCCAGCTCCACTGCAGTTCTCGATGTAGCTGCCGAAGCAAGTGATCCCCACCACTTGTACGAGCGATACGTCGACGGGCCTCCGAGAGGGGACAAAGAGGGCGTTCATCGGATTATCGGCCATCCCTTGTCCGACCATTGGCTGGTCTAGTAAGGCCTTGAGTCCGTGGTTCTTCAGATGTTGCATCGGCCCAATCCCGCTGAGCATAAGCACCTGCGAGCTTCCTATTGCTCCAGCCGACGCTATGATCTCGCTCCCCGCCTTCTTCCTCAAGTAGGCCTGTGCATTCGTCCCGCTTTATCTTCAAAGATCACACCATATGCTCTTGCCCTTCTTTCACCTAATTTCACATTTTGGGCATTTAGAAACGTGCCTGGGACCGAATCTAGAGTCGATGGATGGGTCCTTGGATTTGCTTATTCTAATGCTACTCATACTTGTTCGCCGACAAAATTGTCATTTCTCAGATGCAAAAAAGAAGAGGAGATTATGTACCAAGTCTTTATATTTAATGGTATATTTAATGGTAAAACACGTGGTGATTCGAGGATCGTGTCATTATTTTACTCAAATCAATTAGAGGAAGTACTTACTAGACCAGTTAAAAAAGTGGGTCGGGTCATGAATGGTCCGACCAAAATCAACCCATTTAACCCGTTTATGACCCATTTAGTGCAATGCAAAATTTTTGACCCATACCTGACCCAACCTATACTCAATCTATATCCGACTCACTTAACTAAATTTAAGAAAGCTTATTTCTTATATATTATATATTTTTAAAAATGATATTGATAAAATAGTTTTATACAACAAAAATTTAATGGATAATTTTTATAATTTTTAAAATAATTATTTTAAAAATCGAATTTTAATTATTTTATTTTTAAAAAATAATTTTAATTAATATTATTTTTTAAGAATATAATTTTTAATTTTCTCTTTTTTTTTTTTTTTTTTGTTGTTCTTCTTCTTTGTGCGGCCGTTGGCCACGATGATAGTCGGCGACGCCACAAAGCGAGCCTCAAGCTTGCTCGGCTCATCTCGCTCGACGCTGGCGAGCTCAAGGCATGAGCCTCACTCAACGTTGGCGAGTTTGAGTCATCGCTAGATAGGCGAGGCTCAAGCCTCACCAGATCCGGCGAGCTTGAGCTCGCCCGACATCGGCGAGCTCGAGGCTCACTGGAAAGCCGAGGCTACCTGGGAGAGTACCGTCGGGTCGCCGACTATCGCCGTGTCGCCCGGAAGGAGGAGGAAGAAAGAAAAAAAAAAAGAAAAAAGAAAAAAAAGAAAATTAAAATAAAAAAATAATTATAATTTCAATTTTTATAAAAATATATATATTTTTGTAAAGTTAAAGATGGAATAGAGATGTGAGATTTTAAAAGTGGGTTCTAAATTCAAATTTCCAACCCATTTAAGACCCACTTAAGACCCGGAAGGAGGAGGAAGAAAGAAAAAAGGAAAGAAAAAAAGAAAAAAAAGAAAAGAAAATTAAAAAAATATTATGATTTCGATTTATATATATTTTTGTAAAGTTTAAGATGAGACCTATTTTAAGTCTTTAATTGTTAAGTCTATTTAATTACTTTTTCTCAAAAACTAAGTGATCCATTTTGCCACGTCTAGTACTTACCAACCAAACTAAGCAAGATCTTATGGACTGTGGCAAATTGTATTGTTGGGTTGACCCAATGTTTTTCAAGAAACCTGTAGCATGACTATAGTTCATGGAGTTGGGCCCACACATTTGTAAACCTAACTATAATAGAGATCTGAACGAAGTACCTTTCTCCGAATTGCAAATGCCATGGAAGAGGGAAATCACAGCAATCTGCATCTTTGCAGACCCGTGATGGGGCTGAATCTTTAGTTGACTCTTGCTAAGTGCTTAAGAAATATGGACCAGCATGCCCCCTTCTTGCAGAATTTGGGAGACCCACTTTCTTAGAGACGTCTATATCAGCAAGAGCTTCAACCTCTCGTGACTTTTTCTCAGGGATTGCAGTGTTCTTGGACAATATCATCCGAGCGTGTGCAGAGTTTGTTTTTGCTCTGCGGAAACTGGAAATGCAAAAGCAATGAGGACCACCAAATTCAAATAATGCGGCACATGATTCTTGGTGATTCATTCTCTCAGGTCCATGAAGAGGACTCTTCCTTCCAAGATGGACACAGAAAAACTTAATTACTGCTAATCAAGCCTCCTAATTTGGTATTTGATTGGTTCCACCAATGCGTTCACTGACGATGTTACGACTGGCTTTTTGTCAATCTTATGCTCCATTAGCGCTCACAACCACTCCAATAACCTCTTTTCTAATGACCATGAAGGTTTCCTGATCATTTTCTTGGTTATTGAACATGCAACTTGACTTTTCGCTGCTTATTGTCCTAGAAAGCAATTTCATCGAGGTCGGAGCAAAAGCAAATGATTCCTACTTAATTCAATGGAAATCGTAAAACCGATACCCGCCATCAAGAGGCTAAAATGGGATTAATCCTTTGAAGACATGACTCTCAGAAAGAAGTGATGTAACGAAGTTGTTCTGAGCCAATAATAACTTAAAGCCTGCACAAAAAGCAATATATATATAAATATATATGAACTTTGAGTTGAAATTTGTGCGTGTACTTGGCTGAGGTCTTCATTGGTGAGGTGGGAAGCAATAAAAGTTCAATTGTTCATCATCAGTTGGTGAGGCAAATCAATGTAAAGACAGACTCTCCTTTTGAAGGATGGTGATTACTATCCTCAGCTAACATTCAAGCACAAAAATTGGTAAAAGCACTTTGCACAAGAACAAGAACCCAAGGCTAACAATCCATTTTCAAATTTGACTAATCTTGCCTGGGTGAGAACAGAGAATCGACTTGAACCCATGTGGAATTTAATTAGCCACCATTTTTAGAAAATTAAAATACTTTTTATCCTTGTTTGAAAATGGATTGTCAGCCTTGGGTTCTTGTTCTTGTGCAAAGTGCTTTTACCAATTTTTGTGCTTGAATGTTAGCTGAGGATGGTAATCACCACCCTTCAAGACGCATGATATGAATTGAGAGAGTTGGCGCATCCGATTAGCCAGTTAATTGAAGCCTTCACGTTCATACAGCGGGGATTGTCCTCACTTGCTTTTTGTCCACTACCAGACCTACAAGTTTAGTGTTGAAATTCAAATTCCTGTTGTTTTGTCGAAAAGTGTCGACAAAACATCTTTCAAATGTCGATCGATATGAAAATCGATAAAAGATGTGAAGGTCCTTTGTTAAGTCTTGGATTGAAATGCGGAATGATGAGAAAATTAAAGATACAAAGCCTGAAGGTCATCGGAACTAACCATGCATAGGGCACTTGAATGTAAAGAAAACATGAAGACAAAATTGAAGAACTAGTGTTCATTGATTAATTAGCGGTCCCTTGCTCAAATTACATTCCTAATACTTATAGCTATTAGCAATAGTGAACAACAATAACAACTAAACAAGTAAAATTTTAAATGACTCTTAAAATTTAGCAATTTTTATTTATATATGGTTAAAAAAAAAAAAACTCACTGTGTGACGATCATAGCCTCATTGCTCATCCCACGTCGACAAATGGTTGCAAAATGACAACTCATGTTTCTCGACCATTATTATTAGTGGCTTTCGAGATTTTCACCTCGGCAAACTAGTGATTGTGCTTACTTTAATTGAATGGATCGTGATGGTTGTAACCAAAATTGCTGGCTTTGTGACTGGTACATTTGTCTTTGATTCCTCGATTCTTCACTCTAGCTTCGATTCCCTTATGAATTGAACCAAGCCTCATTTACTTACACTCGTTAGGAATGTAACCAAATTGTTGGCTTTGTGACTGGAACATTTGTCTTTGATTCCTCAATTCTTCACTCTAGCTTCGATTCCCTTATGAATTGAACCAAGCCTCATTTACCAACACTCGTTAGGGGTGATTGGTTTTACTATGGGCTCACCTTGGAATTGAACCAAGAACCCATTGGTTCTTGGATCCACCCAGTGGTCTAGTTTCCAAGTAAGTCCATAGAACGGGCCATGCCTTCTAGACTCCCCAATCCCTACCGTAGAGAGCAACTGAGTTTAGACTTGAGAGGATTCTTGAAAGAAGAGAGCAAGATGAGGCATTAGTGAGTGTTGCTTACAAACAAGATTGCCAAATTAGGGTTTTGAAATTCTTAACATAAAATTTATGTGTGCGTGTGTGTGATTCAGTCTGGATGAATGGTTCCACACTTAGAATAAGAAACCAAACCAATTTGGAACAGGGCATCACCCAGAATCAGCCCGGTCTAATTCTATGCCATTCTCTACTCTTTTACACACTCTTAGCACATGTGACTCAATACTTACTACTTTTCTTTTGTATCACCTATTAGCAACTTCTCATTATTTTTAACAATTATCAATAGTCGCCGTCCAAGAGGACTTAAGAAATTGCAGGGAAAATTACAAAAAAAAAAAAAAAAAAAGTTCTAAATATTGCATTTGTGTCAATTTAGTCTTATATCTTTCAATTTGGCTAGTTTATTATAAATCTTTTAACAATTTGTCAATTCAGTTCTCATCCTTTCAAATGTGACACTTAAGCTTTTTGACAATTTGCAATTTGGTCATCAACCCGATGACTTACCAACATTGGTTGAAAATCGTTGACATTGGCATCTAGTCGGTGTTGGTTGTTCTACGTGGCATAACAAGTACTTACGTGGACTATTTTTATAATCTTTTGATTTTTTTATGAATTTTTAATTATTTTTTTATTCTTTTCCTTTTTTTTTCCCTTAACCTTGGACCGACAAGATTGCCAACCGACCCTTGCCAAGTGCTAGCGATGGTAGTAGCCCTCACCTAGGCCCTTGTTGAACGTGAGTGAGGGCATAAGTCCTTGGTTGGCATCCATATCAGCCCAAGGTTATAAAAGAAAAGATAAGATAATAATTTAAAAAATAAGAAAATATATACAAAATTTCAAAATTTTTAATATATTGCAAAAGTTGTCTATGTCAACGTTAGCCATGTTATATAAGATGGTCATTGTTAACTAGACTACCATGTTAGTGATTTTAGATCAAAGTTAGTAAATTTTCAAGTTTAGGATTAAATTGACAAATCATCAAAAGACTTAAAACTAAATTGTCAATTTTTTTATAAGATTTAGGGCTTAAATGGTCAACCACACCTTCATTTATGAGCTAAAATTTTGAGACAATTAATAGTGATCCGACAAAACTTTACAAACTTGAATAGGGTACATAGAAGATAGACATATCAAGGGAAGGCATAGTCGATTCCATGACTGAAACAGTTCGTGAGAGGTAGATAATTTCATTGATCCAATTAATTCAATGCATTATATGCTTTAGATCCAATTAACACAATTTTTTGCGAAATTTGTCGAACCTCATCAAGAGCAACAATGACACATAAACATCCAAATGCTGGACTGCTCCGGGTCCTCGTCGTCCTTTTACTCTGCGTGTAAAAGCTAAAACGGGAAATAAAATGTCATAAACATTGAGGCTCAAGGGAAATATCGAAAACGCGGAGAGATAGCGGGTGAAATTAATCATATTTTCATGTCCCAAAAGATCTTATGATCGTTCTAAACGATGCCTGGGCCCTGGGATACATAGGGAATCCCAAACACACCTCATGAAGACAAAATTTTAACCTGCCGTTTCTGAACAAGAACCGGCTTATATTCACATGTATACTCTTGTCTTTTGATTTGGGTTTTAATAGACGTGACTGTCTCTAACTCATCGATAATCCCGCGAATCACCGTCCTTTGAGAAGCTATTCTTAAGACACTTCAGAAATCTGTTTCATGATAAATCTCGATCTCTGAAAAATTATCAAAAAAATCCTAAATTTATTATATGAATGTAAATTTAACCATATATATATATATATATATATATATATATATATATATATTGCAATTTGGCCAATTTAATCTTTAACATATTGTCAATTTGTCAATACAGTCTTTCGGCAAAAAATCACTAACATGAACACTCATCATCTCACGTGGCACTGCTGGTACTAACGTATACAATTTTTACATTTCTTTAATTTTTTGGATTTTTCTTTTTTATATTCTGATTTTTTTTTTTGGTTGTTTTGGCTGACGAATGCCTCACCACGGTGCACATTTCTTGTCATTGATCATCCTCTCTTTCAAGAGGATTCTCGACATGTTAAGCCAACCTTTGAATCTAGAAGCACCCGTCGTTCTAATCTGGCCATGAACAAGATTAGAATTATTTTCAACAAAATTCCACTAACCTATAAAAAGTGGTCTTAACCCTTGACAAAAAGACTCTATGAAGCTTTACTGTTCCCTAGGTGCTATATCATAAGCATGTTGGGAATGTAGTGAACAACACATTTTAATCATTTATGATGATTTGCACACCCTTGCCTTAACATGGTGAGGACTCGTAGGTCCTTAAATAGTGGTAGATGAGGGTTCCGCAATGAAAAAGGAAAAAAAATATAAAAAATTTTGCTAAAATTATCCATATTAGCAACAATTGTCTTGTATTGCATGACTAGCGTTCGCAATAGGATTTCCAGCTAACATTGACAAATTATTAAAATGTTCATGATTAAATTGGCCAAAATAAAAGATTTCGGATTGAATTGATCTTTGGACAATAAATTTAAGATTTTTTTGTAATTGTAAGTATTGGTTATGCATCGGTGCAGTAAGTCACCCTCCCCTATGTCCCCACAAAACGACGAATATTAGTTAAGGAAATTTGGATTTTGTTTCCCATAAGAAATTGCCCTTAGCAGGAAACATTAGGAAAATTTACATAGGACCACATAGTCTGGTGTTGACATTAGGAGACAGTATTAGTTGGTCTTATTAGGTTTACGACATGCACTTCTTTTTCTGCTATATAAATAATATATATAGAATATGCGAGGTTTCTTTTCATTGTTGTTTTTTTTTTCTTTTTGCTTTAGATGCTTTTACTTGGTTTAGCACATCAAGAATATTCAAAGTTCTCTCTATAACTCTGCTGTTCCTGGAAATCAAGTTAGAATTAAATGGATAAGCAGTGAACCTAAGAAAAACAACGCGTTTAGGACATGGAAGGAAATATTATCCTCTTTCCTTATTGATGGTTTTGCAATTCAATTTTGCTTCTTGTAAAACGGTCAATCTCATAGAGAAAGAGGCTTGGGCAAATTGCCTATTATAAAGATTTAAATAGCTTTTGTTCTGTCCATTTAGTTAAAACACAATTCTGCACGAGGTATGATCATGGTTTTATTACACACATGCACTTCCAATCTTGATAATTTCCACATAAACACGGCTTTTGTTACATGCATACGGAAATCTTTGGTCATGTCATTGCACCAATTGGATGGTTTTGTCTCTGGTGGTGAACAAAAGCAATATTCAAAGAAAAATACCAGCGCAAAATGATTGACTCGCCCGATCGGGACTTGACCAGGACTCCTTTATAGTATAAAGCGTACGAGAATTATACAGTTCAACATAAGGGAAGGAAGAAAACCAATTCAAAAAGGGAAGAAAAAGGAAGCAGAACAGCAGAAACTGGACATCGATTCTACCTGGTAAACGAAAAATTCTAGCCTTGCACTTGCGCCAGGTCCAAGCGAGCTCAGTGTGTTGCAATCATTGATGATAGCTTCCGAACATGATCTTAACAACTGTGATGTAATGGGCTCAGGTGAACTTGATGCATCCAATAACGACTCGAAGGAAAGCGACCGCAGGCAAGTCTTTGTAATCTGATCTTTGATGAGCTACCTCACTAGCATCTTCCTGTTGCTGATCTCAAAAGGAGCGATTTTTATGACCAGACCGGGGAAAACATCATCGGGGTCGTGGATATGTGGGTTCCGCTCGACTATGAACGGATCGCCGCACTTGTCGCTGATTGTGTGAAGCGTCTCTCCTTCGCGCACCACGTATATCTCGTCGCAGGGCCAGTCCAAGAGCCGATTCCCTCTCACGCTTGAGACCTTGCCCTCTCTCATGGAGGCCACCAAGATGAGTGCTATGACTGATATGGCACAGCACCACGCAGCCGCGTCTGCAATCGTCCTCACTGCTCTCACGGCGGTCTTGCTCTTCCCAGAGGAAGCCATGAATCTCTGATAAAAACGAAGAGGGTCTGCTAATATAGATGAGAATATGCGGTTCTCTACACGATTATACGAAGAGAAAATTCCTACAGAGAAGGTAGGGGAAGGTCTGAGGAGCTGGAGTTGGGGGGTATGCGCTGAGGGGAGGAAGTTGGTTTCAACGACGATATGAATTTGTACTTTGTCTCTTGTTTATGATGTTCGAGTGGATACTAAAGCTTAAACAAGTTCGTTAGGGGTTTTCAACAGCGCTAATTTATAAATTATATCGATTATTAATAAAGTCCATCTTGCCGCCGCAAGAATACTAAATTGGGCTTCCTTGTTTCTTTCTATTTTATCAAGAGGGCACTCTTTTCTCTTGGCAATAGATGGGTGTGTATTTAAATCAATATATTCCTCTTTCACGTATCATAACGATGAAAATAAGCTTGTTATTATCCAATTAAGAATCAAGTGAACGTTCGACGTGTGGGGAATTCTTTTATCTATTTTAGAGAAAGGTGGCAGCATCCTACGCAAAAAAGAACTGAATTTTATCATGATTACGCAACGTTGACATTACCAAGAATTAGTTAATAAGTGTGTTATGTCAGTGTATTCAACCGTGGTGGGTGGATGGTAAACTTTTATTTTAAAATTCCAATTGAGATGACGAAATAATTATAGAAGCATAGTCATACAGTTGGTGATTGCGGTCAACAATTCCAGGTCAACTCCTTTTCCGTTTGGGAGTTCCTCTCTATTAGGTGTGATGTTACTGAGAGGAAATTCAACTCAATATCTTCTCTTATTTTACACGTGTACCAAACCACGTCCATCTACCCACTACAAAAACAAGAAAATGTGGCGTTAACAACATAACAGCCTCACCCATAATTTCTCTATGATTGCTTGCGGTCAAGTTAGAAAATTGAACATCTAGAACTTTAGAAGGCAAAAGAATGGGTCAAAGACGAGGACGTATATTTATAGACAATGTGATTATAATAATTATTATCATTTTTATTAGCACCTTCTAATTAGTGTTATTGGTGACAATGATGTGGTGGGCGGTTGCGTGCAAGTTTAGAAGAGGATGGGACTTCCCCCACTTACTCACCACGCTGGGGGAGGGAACCTGTAAGCATCAATCACCCAATCACCCAACTAACCAATTTGGACCATTATTCCACAGCATTGAGGAGGAGTTCGTGTTTGCTTCTTCCAAGACTTAAAAGATAAAAACAATGAACTATTGAATAAGTAGATTCAATTTACAAATAATATGGCAGACAAGATCCATCACGGTCAAATCGATATAATGAATGACAATTTCTAGTGCCACCCGGGTGAGTTTTATTGCAACTTTGATATACGGCCGGCTTGGTCTATTAGATTAAGTTTACCTACTTTTTTTTTGTGGGTTAAAATGTTTACCTACTAAGGTACCACGCTTTAGTGGTTTTCATAAGTGGTTGATGTCAACCAAATGATATTTAGGATCAATGGCTCAATTGAGTATGGATTATTATGATACCCGAATTGAACTGAAACTTTTGGGTTTGTGTTGGCTGTGATTCGAAACCCGACTTGAGCACACCTAACCCATTGGTTCAAGTCAGGTTTTCAGGTCTTTTTTGTGGGAAGTATGTTCTATTTCTCTTTCCTCCTCCTGCTACTTTCTGTTCCTTTTTATATTTCGGGAGTTCCTCCTTCCTAACATATGCCTTTTTTTTTCTTCTCTCCTCACTCTTCATCTTTTCTTTTTTTGTGCTTTGGGGGTTGCTCCTGCCTCCACAAATGGAAGCACTTTGACCCCTATGTCCAGATTTTCAATAGACTCGTCAAACAGGTAGATTGGGTCGAATTTAACTCGGATTGAAAAATGGCTAAGCTCAAATAGACCAATTTAACATATTTTTAACTTATTTTCATGCAAAGCAAAATATAGTGACCTATACCATACTTAACCCATATTGCATATTTAACTCAATTTAGAGAAACTCATACTCAAATTGAGTTTGGAGTGTAGAGTGAGAGCGTGAGATCTAAAAGCAAAAGAAAATAGAGAGAAAGTCTTAGAGGTAGGTTGGGTTTAAATAAGTCATAAAACCATTTATGACTCATTTCACACTTATGTTTAAACTAATTTATAACTCATTTAATGAATATAATTAATTCATATAACAATTCAACCCATCATATATGAGTTAAGAAATGAGTTTATGACCCATTTTGATATATCTAATTTTTCATTCACAAGGAACACGAATCAAGATTGAATTATTGAAAACACTAAACCAAGATTTGCTCCGATTCAATCACAAAAACATTCAAGGCCAGGTTGAGTCTTAGATCTCAGATCGGCGTATTCCTTATTTATTTGTACAACGGAATTTAGGGCTCCAATTTTGCGGAACTTTAGAAGGTAATCTTTTCCTTCTGTCGTCGATTTCCATAGTCGTGGACGAATGAGCCCTTCCGGGTGATCGGACGACCATGGCCTTGATGTTGAAGTTCCTTCGCACTCCGATTTTTGAAAGCGTCTGTGTCGCGGCACCTTGTGAATGAGAAGCGTGGGGTTGTCTCGGAGCGTTGAGGGAGGGTGATGGGGGGCACCCATCGAGGTAGAGGGAGAGGCGGTCGACGGCGTCGTCCCAATTGAGGGTGGAAGCGAAACAGGATCCCCATGGACTGGACCCCGGTGAAATCACGGCGCATGTTGGCACCGCGACTGCCGATGCCGATGACGTGGGCGTCGACGTGGAGGTTGGAGTCGGAGTCAGAGGCGAGGCAGAAGTCACGAATCCCTCTTGCTTTTTCATCTTTAGAGGGATCAAGGTGCAGATGGCTACCGAACAAGAGAAAAGTATTTAAAAAAAGAAAAAAAAACTAGACTTATTACCACAAACTCAATAAAAAACCTTCAAATTGGATAAATTTAGTCATGAACCTTTTTATATTGATATCAATTCAGACCATTTAATCAATTTAGACTGAAAATTACTAACATAGATGTTGGTTATCTTACATAGTATAACTAGCACTGAAGTTGATAATTTTTTAAATTTTTTTATTTTTTTTATTTTTCTTCCTTTTCCTCCTCCTCCTCCTCCTCCATCTTCTTCTTCTTCTTCTTCTTCTTCTTCTTCTTCTTCTTTAAAATGTGGTTGGCAATGGTTGCGGCCCTTACTTGACTTCGCCTAGATGTGGGTGAGGCACTAGTGGGCATGGGTGAGGCCATGGCCACCTTCGCCTGTGGTCAAGTTTTGATGAAGCTTGCCAGCCATAGTGGAAAAAAAAAAGAATAAGAAGGAAAAGATTAAAAAAAAGAAATTAAAATAAAAAATATATATAATTTTTTAAAAACAATATAAAAATATGTCAACCTTAGCCCTAACCGTATCACACAGGATAATTGGCATCCATATCAGTAATTTTCAGCCTAAATTAACCAGATGGACTACAAAGTGTTTATGACTCAATTGGTCTAATTGAAATATTTGGGACTAAATTAATATCAACACAATAAATTCAATTTTCCAATAGATGACGCCAAATAAGGAGACGATCTTGGAGTGCCTCACATTCTCTAGACACGAGAACGGGTTTTTGTTCCATTTAGGTACCAAACCGACCTAAACTGACAATACCCGAACTTTTCTGTTCTGGTCATTTATTGTTGACACCCCATTGATGAGGGCCAAAATGAATATTTTTTCTCAAGACTTTTGGCCTCTTGAGTCACGAGTTGCCTCTCATGTGTGTTTGGACCACTAGACCACCCCCTCTCTCTTCCCACGTTTCGTGGCAGCAATGAATCGGATTGAGTTATTGCAGTCGTGAGGCTCCGATTATTGAGTTTCTCTACACACCTGTTAAAGCAATCTAACTATGGATATTTTGTTACAAGAACGATGATGGCGCAAGCCAAGAACGCTTCCTTCCATGTCTTGTCCCGCTCGCTCATGTCGATCCGAGCAATAGGGAAGGCAAATCTGACGGCTTAGAATGGGGGAGGGCACGAGTCAGATGAGGACGACTCGTTCCACGTCGATTTGGCCTTTCTGTGGCTGACGGAAAGGAAGATCCGATATTGATGATGATTTCGGAAGTGGGCATACATCAAACTCCCCACCACGATGCATATGGAACTACCGCCATCTCATCTTTCAAAGCACGAGTGCTTGGACACATATCCTTGGAAAAGTTTGAAGTAATTCGCTAGAGGAGTTGCAACCCGGTTTTGCCTTGTCCATGTTAAATCTTTAACACCTTGTTCACATAGTCTTTCTCGACAACCATAATTTCTTATTTTTCCTGTCCTTGATAATTTTCATGCCTAAAATATTCTTGGCCTCTCCCAAGTCTTTCATAGCAACCGGTGATGATAACATCTTTTTCACTTCTAAGACTCTCTTCATATTGGAACTGGCCACCAAAGCATGTCATCCACATATAAAGATAGATACACAAAGTCACCATCATCATATTTAAAATAAACACAGACGAAGTAATCAGTGTGTAAATCCTTTTTCTTGCATGAAACCATCAAATTTTAAGTACCATTGTGGGAGCTTTGTTTCAAGCCATACAAGCTTTTCTTCAAGCGACATAAATTACATGCTCCTTACCTTTGACTTCAAAAATCCTTAGGTTGTGCCATGTATAATTCTTCACATCTAAGTCACCATGTAAAAGCATTTGTTTTACGTCTAACTCAAGATGAAGATCCTCCACGCAACTATACTTAGTAAAACACTAATTGATGTCATTTTTTTCACTCAGGGTGAAAATATTTCAAAGTAATCGATCCCTTCTTTTTGAGAAAAGCCCTTGACTACAAGTCTCGCCCTTGTATCTAATACCATCCGTTTCATTCTTAACCACGGTACACCCATTTGTTTAATAAAGCCTTTTTTTACATGTAGGCAACTTGGTCAACTCCCAAGTTTTGTACGAAAATGTAACGAGCTCATCTCGTCTTTCATGGCACCTCCTTTGTGAAGTGAGACGTGTCTGCCTTTGCCTCATCGTAAGTCTCGCTGGTTCCCCCAATACAGATATAAGACATGGCCTCGGAAGCAGAGTATTAGGCGATGGATCAAAAATTACCTTTGGCTTTCTCACACGTGTAGACCTTCTCAAGACAGGTACTTCAGGGTCATTCGTTTGCTCCGAATCACTGCGTTCTTCTTGAACTACCTCTTCACTGATAATAGGCTCATCTTGAACCTCTCTTTCAAGTGAACTTTGATCTACTGGAAACATCTTCATAGGCATTATGTCTAATTCAACATACTACAGTTGTACTACCTTCTCATGCTGTCTGTCATCTGCATGATTCTTGTACATCTTTTCTTCATGGAATACCATGTGCATTGGATGACTTTGTTATTCTCATAATCCCAAAGTCTATAGCCATACTCGTCGCCACCGTATCCGATAAAGACGCAGCATACAGGACTTAGCATCAAGCTTTTTCCTATCCTCCCTGTCAATCAAAGCATATGCAATACAACCAAATACCTTTAGATGTGAATAATTAATCTTCTTACCTGACCACGGCTCTTGTGGTATTTCTCCATCCAACGCAATAGATTGACTTCTGTTGATAAGATAAATAGCTGTATCAACTGTGGCAGCCCATAAGTGTAGCGGGAGACCCACGTGTAGTCTCATGCATCTCGCACGTTCTAGAATAGTCATATTCATCCTTTCAGCTACACCGTTCTCTTGAGGAGTTCTAGGAACAGTCTTTAGCCCATGTATGCCTTCTCGACTCAGATAATTTGCAAATTCTTTACTTGTGTATTCACCACCATTATCAGATTTCAAAGCTTTAATCGATAACTTTGTTTCTTTTTCTACCATGGTCTTCCACATTCGAACATCCTCGAATACTTATGATTTTTTCTTTAAGAGCATAGACCCAAGTCTTTCTTGTTGCATCATCAATGAATGTGACAAAGTATCTCTTACCACCATAAGAGAGTTCTGAAAGCGGGTCCCCATACATCAGTATGAACCAACTCTAGCTTATGGTTTTTATTTTGTCGCCCATTCAATTGAAAACTAACAGCCTTCTGTTTTCCATAAATGCAACTTTCACAAAAATCTAACTCAACTTTTTATAAACCCGGAAGTAATTTCCTCAAGTGTAACTGCTTTACACATTTTTCACCAAGATGTCTCAAAAGATAATGCCAAAGAGTAGATAAATTACCTGTAGCCATTGTAGTTGCAACCATATCAGCGTGATATTGTCTCCTTGGAGAAGGTAAAGTGTACTGTGCGCTTTCCCTTTTGCTACTACTCTTACCCTTGAGGTTATCTTCCACTCTCCACAACCAAAAAGTTATTACCAAACCTTCTTGGTCAAGTTTACTAGTTGAAATCAGATTTTCTTTAATTCGGAATTTGCCTAGTTTCACGCCCAATACTAGACGTCCTCCACACCGAGATGTTCACGAGTCCGCGGTTCTTTTCCCAACAATTGGACACATGTGGCGTTTCCACAACCACTTGTCCAAAATCTCCACTAGCATAATCATTAAATATGTCTCTTTGCGAGGTGCAATGAAAAAGCGCCAAGAATCAATAAACCATTTTATACATTTATCAAGTCAAACCATAAGGCTGCGAGGGAAATCATGCCAAGGCCCTCCCCTGCCTATCTCACACAATACCCAATACCCATTCCTCTTTGTAAGGCTTCTTTGCACTTAGGATAAAGAAAAAAGTGTCATTAGTTTCTCCATGTGTTTCGCCGAATATATTTGTCAATGAAATACCTTTCACTAAAGGTTTTATTTTTTATTTTTCTAGTAAATTGGGTTTTGTGGTAACTTTGATAAAAAAGATGCGCACTGAATAAATTACTAACACTAATGGAACCAAAACAATACAAAATTGCAAATAAGAATGATAAATTGATAAATTGAACTGTGAAAATTTGTTTAATGTTGTTGATTGCGAGTTTTCTACAAGTGATTTTACTCGGCCTTTTTAAAGCCTTGTAAAAAGTGTAATTGTTGATGTGCAGTTATTTCCTAAGTCAAAAACTTTAACTGCTTCTAAGATTAAAGTCTTCACGCTCGTGATCTTTACTTGCATACTCTTAACCATAGGCAGTTATAATCTTTAAATCTAGTTTGACTTTTTATCGAACATGTTTTGACCACTTGTTTTTCTATATGTCGACAACTGCTCTAGTCTCCCTTTCATCAATGACATCGTAAAAATCAGATGACGTCAATATTGGGCCTTTGTCGATTTGCAATCACGTCACTTGTCTTCCTCGTCGACAACTCAATCCTAACACTTCCGATTAAACCTTGAGTCATATTTGAGTGTCAATACTATGCAAATTTAGAAAATTTATGAAAGAATCACTTTTGTTAAAGCGGACATGTATCCGACTTTTTATAAAATTGCTTGGTACATCTAAAGGAAAATTACTCAGTTGGTCCTATACTTTGGTGGTAAAAAAAAAAAAATCAGAGATTTGAGGTAAATTTGTGCTAAATATATCACTTTGGTTTTTCTTTTTATATTCACCCAATATGGAGTAGACGTTCGCATTCGCGATCGCAGAGGATGCTTCCCCGCCATGAAATGAATCTCGCAAGACCCGTTTCCCGCCTCTTCTCTAGCTCCGCCGCCGCCGCTCAACCGCCGCCGCGATTCGCCGGAAAATCCTCTTCACCCATCGGCCCCGTCGAAGAGCTCCACGCGCGCCTCATCAGAACCCAACGCCACACCGACCCCTCCGCCGTGTCCGATGTCATCCGGTCCTACGCGTCGTCCCCACTCTACCTGCGCAGAGCTCGCGCCGCTTTCGACGCCGTCGAACGGCCCACCGCCGCGGTTTTCAATTTCCTGATTCGTGGGTTGTCGCAGAGCGACCGTGCTGTCGGAGCGTTGGAACTGTATCGGGCAATGCATTTCCAGGGAGCGAGCGCGAACCATTTGACCTTCATATACGTTTCCAAGGCCTGTGCTCGCGTCTGTGACGTTGGACACGGTCGAGCGGTCCATGTCCATGCGTTGAGATGTGGGTTCGGTGCGCACGTTTACGTTTCGAATGCTCTGCTGCACATGTACGCGTGCTGCGGCGATCTGGTGTCTGCGCACAAGGTGTTTGATCAAATGGAGGAGAGAGACTTGGTTTCTTGGAACTCCCTGATCTGTGGTTATAGTCAGTGTGGTGGATATAGGGAGGTCTTGAGACTATTTGATGCCATGCAGGTGGCTAAGGTGACGGCGGATGCCGTGACAATGGTGAAAGTTGTTTTGGCTTGTAATTATTTAGGTGAGTCAGAATTCGCAGATCATGCGGCAAAGTATATTGAGGAAAACCATGTCGTTATTGATGTTTATTTGGGAAATACTTTGATAGATATGTATGGACGGCAGGGTTTGGTGGAATTAGCACGGCAAGTATTTGATCGCATGCATGAACGGAATTTGGTTTCGTGGAATGCGATGATCCGGGGATATGCAAAAGCGGGAGACTTAACTGGAGCCCACAGGCTTTTTGACGAAATGCCCAAGAGGGATGTTATCTCATGGACTTCTATGATCACAGGTTATGCTCAAGCTAACAACTATGCGATGGCGGTGAAGCTTTTCCAAGAAATGATGGTGGCTAATGTGAAACCAGACGAAGTTACAGTAGCTAGCGTGTTGTCTGCTTGCGCCCATTTAGGCTCGCTTGACATTGGAAAGGCAGTTCATAACTACATAATTGAGCATGGCGTGAAGATAGACACTTATGTAGGGAACTCTCTCATAGATATGTATTGCAAATGTGGATCAGTTCAAAAGGCGCTTGAGTTGTTTAAACAAATGAAGGAGAAGGACACGGTCTCGTGGACTTCTGTGATTTCAGGCCTTGCTGTGAATGGTTTTGCCAATTCTGCTCTGGAGCTTTTCTCAGGGATGTTGAGTGAAAGAATTAAGCCTACTCATGGAACCTTTGTTGGGGTTTTATTGGCGTGTGCTCATGCTGGACTAGTAGAGAATGGACTAGCATTCTTTAAGAGTATGGAAGATGTTCATGGACTCACCCCAGAGATGAAACACTACGGTTGTGTTGTGGATCTTTTGAGCCGCTCTGGCAATGTGGATAGGGCATATGAGTTTATAACAAAAATGCCCATATCTCCGGATGTTGTAGTTTGGAGGATATTATTGAGTGCGTGTAAGCTTCACGGCAATGTGGTATTGGCTGAAATTGCAACGAAAAAGCTTCTTGAATTGGATCCTTGCAATAGTGGAAATTATGTTCTTCTGTCAAGTACCTACGCAAGTTCCCACAGATGGGATGATGCGTCCAATGTGAGAGAACTGATGGAGGAGACTGATGTGCCGAAGCCATTTGGTTGGAGTACAATCGAATCTAATGGATTACCACCACATAGCTCTCGGGATCATATTCCTGTTAATCCCACCAACACCTTGCATCCAAAGAAGGAATTAGGACTTTCTTAATCCATCATTGCATAGGAGAAGTGAATTTTACAATTGAAGGGGCACAAGGCACTGCAAGAGGAACTCAATTAACTCAGTACTCGCATCTATGGGTAAGAGTCGCACCACAACAAACTTTATCTGCCTCTGGCATGCTGAATGTCTGTGTAATGGGATGCACATGAAGTTACCTTCTCCCAAGCAACTTCTCAGCCACCATTTCAAATGTGCTCAAATTCAGATGTTCTCAACATTGATGAACTCTCTGCGGTGGCAACATATCTTGGGAGTGAACTTATGCTTCCTAGTGCCGTTTTGAGCTGCTATGCGCTGTAGATGGTCGTCTACACTCAGGAATTACTTGGAGCGATCAGTGAGTGTCACTAGTGACTGAAGCTCATTTTGTCAAAGCAAGCGGACACCTCCCTTCTGGATAAAGTCAAATTGCTAGCTCAGTGCAAGATTCATTGGAGTCAGAATGCACAGTTGCGCACTGCTGATGAAGAGTTCAGCTAGTCATAAGCTATCAGATTTCAGGCTTTAAGAGAACCAAGTTCCCGTTAGCTTTATGTTTGAATCAGCCACAGCAAAATTGAAGTGGAAGCTGCTCATGATAACCTTCGAAGCAGCTTAAAATTCTCAAGAGTGCTTTCCTTTTAATGGAAGTTGCAAAACTACCTGAAACGTAGATCAGAGGAAGCATTTTGTTTTTCTGATCGGCGGATAGATGATGGCTGATATCTGTTAGGCCAACCGGCGATTGGCAAATAGGACCAAAAACCTGATGATAGAAGTTACCTGTATTTGAATGAAATGCATACTTTTGTAATGCAATCACTGCCCATCGCAGCGGCGCATACTTGTCGGTCGTTTCGTGTTGGATTTCTTAACATGGAATCAAAGATGTTCTGCTTTCTATTTCTCCGGCAGAAATAAATTGTGTCCAAAAACCATTACATTGAGGGAGGGCTCCGCCCTTACTTCAGTTGCTAATATTAGGGATAAGCATAGTTCGGATTGGGCCAATCCACCCCCTTACTCTATGACCAACCCGCATAGTGTTGGTCCTCAATTTTTTGGGCTGAGAACTGACCCTATTAAATCTAAATCCGAGGGTTGGTTCGATTCTAGGGTCAACTAGAAACCAACCAATAATTTTTTTTATTTCATTTTTTGTACTCCTTCAAAAGGTGACTAAGCATCGGACCAATCCAATGTGTTCGGTTCGATTCCAGCGTCAACTGGAGATCAATCAATAATTTTTTTATTTCCTTTTTTGTGCTCCTTAAAAAGGCTATCGAGGACCAAAGCAACCCAATAGATTCAGGAACGAGTGAGGTCAACAAAGAGAGGCGAGTAGCGAGTGTCAAATGGGGCAAGCGTTAAGCGGCGAGTAGCATGAGTGTTGAGTAGGGCGAGCAACGAGCAGAGCAAGTGTCAGGCGTCGAGCGACGCAAGTGACTAGAAGCAAGCGAGGTAAGTGTCGAGCGAGAAAGTTGTTTCTTTTGATCTTAGCAAATTGAAGATTAAAAGGACATAGAAAACATAAGAGAACAAATATTGGAGAAGGATATTGTTAGAAGCTATTTACGTTTTGGATGTCATGTGGACTTCTCACATAGACATTCTCCTCAATTGTAAATTATGACTACTAATGCAATAAAAGACATTAAAAGTCTAAACTATTAAAAAATAATGTAAAATTATTTGAACTCCTCACTAAAGAGCCATTTAATACCATCGACACTGTTTTACTTAAGATTTTCTCTATATAAAAAATTATAAATAATATAAATTATTTCTAATTTAAACCCAAAACTCCCTTGAACGAAGTCCAACTCATACAATGCTAATATAAGGATCCCAAAATCAAGGACTGACCCAATTCTTTTAGGAACCGGATCAGAACCGACAAGATTAGCCCAATCCAGTCGAGCATCGACTGATGCTCACCCCTAGCCAGTATTTGCATTTTAAGCTAGCTAAGAAATCAGTAGGCAGCCTTCACAGCAATTCAAAGATTTAGATGAATGTTCAGCTGCTGCAAGTCCGCAGCCCCCGCGCACAAATTTGTCACGGGATTGAGGAAAAAAAGAGAGCATGATCTTGTAATTCAGAAAAAATAAACAAAAGAATGGAGGAGGTTGACTCAGAAAAATTTAACCCTGTTAAAATTTTCAGATTCACGGATGGAGGTGCTTCTCAGGTTCATCAAAAGCAAAACGAAGCCTGATAAATCTGATAGACATCTGCCCAAGTACAGTACTGCGATTGTAGCTATCACAGAAAGAAAACCACCATTCTCATCTTCTAATTCCTTTTGCGGGCATACACATTATTCCAAAGGCCGGGACAAAGCAAAAATAATAATATTACAGATTGTCATGAGAACAAATTAATGTTGTCAAGGTGAGTCCCTCCATTTCCAGACTCTCACTTGACCAGTTCCATCGCCAGTGAAGAACAACCCCCCGGGACCAACTTCAATTGCTCGGATCTCATTTTTAGCAAAAATCTTGCCCCTCTCAACAAATCTAAGGTCAACAAGAGATCGAATCAGTCATAATCTCCTTCATGTTTTGTTAAGATGAACTCCATGGTCAAACTAGATGAAAATGAAAGATGGGAAACTCACGATGGAAGATCATATGCTCGGACACAATTATCATTGCAAGAGCACATCAAGACTGGCTTGACTTCTGAATCATGCATTCCACATAGATGAAGCACACCCTGCAGCATATAATACCATTAAACTTCCATAAGTGGTTTATGACATGAGGTGCAATAACACGACAAGATGAGCCAGATTTATGAGGCTATTTGCTAAAATACCACAATTGCCAAGCACAAGGAATGGAAAAGACAGTATTGGATTTTTTACAGTTCAATATCTGAAAAAAACCTCTCATGTCAGAAAGATCACAACCCCACCCTCATTAAAATCAATGAGATATAACAATGAAAATAATCTGTGAAAATAATCTGTGAAAATCTCAGTGAATAAAGCATTGACACCATTGAAATTAAATGCTCTCCAAATGAACCAGAATAAACTAATGATATAAGGTATGCAATTACCCTAGAAAGCAGCTACATGCAGAGCTAAGAGATACCCAGCACTTGTTGGAGATTGTGGTCAAAGCTGGGCCACAGATCCTGAAGCAAATTTGCTCCCATATCCTTAACTAAGTTTTGAGTGGTCAATCAAGTTTCTACCCCTAGTGATCAATCCAAAACAAAGGCAACATGAGTTAGCTAATTGGACTTCCAATACATACATGTTCCTCATTGTGCGTGTATGTCACTTCCAAATTCCCACTATCTGAGGCAACCCAAACCTGCACAAAAAGGCAATACTGAATCAAATTATTGTACAGCCACCATCAGAACTTGAAGAGAGACTAAGACGTGACCCACCTTTATTGTTTTGTCCAATGAGCATGATAAAAGAAACTGATCCCAGCAAAGAACAGACATCACAACAGAGGTATGATCTGTCAAAATCTGCATGCATTGCAGAGTTTCGAGATTCCAGACCTAAATAAAACAGCATAGGATAAAGGATCACAAAAAAGCCAGAACTCATTTTGTCTGCATATAACACAATCCACGTCTTCCTCTGAAATTGGATAACCAAAAGCTGTCGTGAGATGCAAATGTACCCTGATTGAATTGTCCATGGAACCAGAGTAAAGCCTATTAGCTCCAACCACTAATGAAACCACTCCAAGGGTATGGCCTGAAAGTGATGCAGCTGGTTCAAAGCCATTAGTAGCTGCATTGAACTTCCATGCAAGTATGGAACCATCCTGCATCAGGAGGAAATTCTGCTTACTAAAGGAAATGGACAAAAATTATGTTCACCCTACACAATGGCATGCAAAGAGAAACAGACACTTTTTCCTATCAATGACTTCAGGCAAAAACAGACATATACTAGAGATCAAATTAACTTCTACGAAGAAACAAGGATATACCTGAATACCAGCAAATAGCAGGCCATTACCCACAACCATGGCATAAACTTGTCCAACAGGACCATTGAGACTGAGGTCTGCATTACTTTGTGTGTTGTATGCCTACAGTATCACGACTACTTTATTACTGGCCAAAAAACTTCAGAATACCAATACAGTTATGGAGAACAACCATTTTAAAAAAAAAATGTAATAAAAATATGAGAGGCTTATAAACCACAAAATGGGGAAAAAAAATGGAGTGTGCTTTCCCACCTTACCTTTACGAGATTTGGTAAACCAACAAACACCCATGGACCTTCACTTATCATACAACCAATTTCACCACCAAGATTGATCACACCTGCACACTGCAAGACAGACAAGAAGAATGGAACTAGTCCAGTCAACTCCACTAGGCAGACGAAATAAACAAAGGCAAGACTCCAGGCATAATTTAATGCCTTCAGCATAAACCCAATTTCTGGGACAAGTGCTCCAGATCAAGCAAAAATTGTGCTTAGTTGGAACGCCAATATAAGCAACACTGAGGACAAACATAGCATTTCAGACAATTTTGCAATGACCTTCAGAGCATCCTAAAAGTGAATTCCTCCCACAAGCCCATTAAAAAAAAATAAAAAAATCAAGGTAAGAACATCTTCAGAGCACTTTTAAGCGCATCTGTCCTCCAAGGGTCACAGAAGACAGCACGGTCGAAGAACTGTCAGTATCCTTCTTCATAGACAGACAGCCTAAGAAGCAATAACATGCAAGAACATTGGAATCTTCATCTTAAAAATTCAATAACAGCAGAATTCTCTTTAATTACTGAAAATGCCATGATAACATTCTATCTGAAGCTGTTTTGTATAGGGGCAGTACCCCCTAGGTATCGTCTTAATAATATCTTATTTATTATTCAAAAAACAAAAAGGTCCAAGATAACATTATAGATATGAGGATCACATTAAAACTTGGATATCTCCCATAAACTCTCGTGCTATAGATGCCATGCAGTTATGGTCTGCCAAAGAGGTGAATTATCAGCAAATCACAGTTACAGCGAAATGTCCCATTATACCTAACACATTTATTGGAATGTAAAGCCTCATTGCAGCGATTTATGCATTCAAACGGTTAAGGGTACACAACCCAGTTCACAAAGTTAAACACCTAAGCAGAACTTTCGCAATAAAAATTGAAAAGAGAAAAAAAGGCAACCTGGCCAGACTGGCAATCCCAGACCCTTAGCGTCTCATCCTTGCTCCCAGTGTAAAGATTACCAGATGGAAAGCTATCCCAGTCACAACCTGTTCATTCAAAAAGATGAGATTTTTAACAAAAAAAAAAACAATCAATCCACCGTCACTGACAAAGCAATGCTAAAACTACATCGCAGATCACACAATACAAGAGCATTCATATCAAGATCAATCACCTTCTGGTGCCCTTCAAGTTGGGTCAACATATCGAAACAATCGCCCAAACTCCAAGAATGCAAGTACCTACACTTATCCCCATAAGTGCAATTTCCTTGCACCCAATAATTACACAATTTCTCCGTCTTCTTCGCCACAGCATTGCCGCCGTGAACCCTGCCCCACGTATTGGACCCGCCCGTGAACTTAGGCCCTCTCCGCAAAAACTGAGACCCCGAATCCTCCGCGAACCGCTTCGGCGCACCCCCGTTGCTCGATGGCTGCGCCGGAGCGGGTAACTCCCTGTGGAGGAAGGGGCACGGATGCCTGGTGCACTTGCCCGCTCTCCAGTGGAAACACACCTTCTGCTGCTGCTGCTGCGGATGATGCCTGGAGTCCGATGCCGTCGACGGCCCGCCGCCGAGCCGCTGGAACACGCGCTTATTCCCCTCCATATCCATAGCTAACGGCCTTCAGCTACGAATCGAATATCCCCAGCAACGAAAGCCTCTCCGCCGCCGCCGCCGCCGCCCTATCGCGCCGATCAATCGAAGCGGTGCCGCGAGGCGAGATGGAGACGGGAACGAATCCAATCGAAGGGGCGAGCTGCTGCACGGCCACGGGAAATCTTGATCCGACCCGGCGACGCTATCGGGAGCAAGAACATGTGCACCACGATCGTTCTTGCTCCGGGTGAAATTTGGGGATTTCGGCAAAGCCTGCGACTTTCTTCCCCGCTCTAACTTAAATCTGAATTAACGTGAACAGAAGAGGTCGCAAAAGGGAGGAGAATCGAGGAATTAAGGCGAGAATAGGAAACGATCAGAAACCCTAATTTTTTGGATATTGACAGGGGCTCAAAAAGATTTCGGATCGTAGGAGGAAAGCCACGGGGGAAGAAAATCGGCGCGTCGGATTTACGAGATGCATACGTTTACCAAAATTGGGGCACGGGACTATCCGGGCCGGACTTTCCTGTTTGATCGCGCGCCTGGTCCAAGCCCGCTTCTCTTAACATAGAATTGTGACTTGCCTAATCTAAGGGCGATCGGTATTAGGAAGCGGATGAAACAGGGTCGATCCCTAGTTTGTGAAACTGAAATCAATTCTCGATCCGATCCAATCCCATCTAAGAATCAAAAACCAGGTTGGGAGGACCAGTGGGTCTCAATTTTTGGGATTGAGAATTGGATTGGGAGGACTAGTTCCCAATTTTTTGGACTGGAGACCGAACTAGACAGTTCTAAAACTAGAAATTGGATCGGACCGACCAGTTGCATGGGACCAATTACTTAGCAAAAAAATTTAAAAAAAAAATACTAGAGCTCAAGATTTATGGTTATTTTTAAGAAATTAAAAAATATATTTTAAAAAAAAAAAGTCAATCCAGTTGGTCGGTTCGGTTATTTTTGAAACCGGGATTCGGATCGAAAATCACTAGTTTATTTTTATGGAATCAGGTTTTTGATCAAACCGGCTAGTCCAGTTTGGTCTAAACGATTTTCAATTTAAGTAGTCCGACATGCTCATCCCTAGAATAGGTCCCTATTCAATTAACTAATGGTCTCCCGACAGAGGGGTACATCCTCGAGGCAGTTACCTTATGAACTAAGCAACAGGATGTAAAATAGTTTAAAGTAGGAAAGTGCAAAGCGATCGGGTGCTTTGAGTACGGCACATTACGTCAAGATGAACTCCTGCAAGAGAAGTTTCGGGCTTTTCGTACGATTTCATATTCCAAAGGCTTCTAAAGCACTAGAGGAGAAGTAAAAAGAATGAACCTCCCTATAAAGCACACTTCAAAATGGCATGTGCAGTGTCCTCTCCCAAAAAAATTAAATGAAAGAAAAGCAAGGCATATCAATTTGGTTCGTGGAAACGGTGGAAGCCATGTGGAAGCCGTCCAAAATAGGCGGGCCCATACTCAACTCTAGCCATTGCTATGAACAATAGTTAGCTTGCTACAGTTTATTTAATATCTTTCTTGTTTCTTCAGCGTCGGTTTAACGGAGGTTGCTCATATTAACGTTTGAGACTACTTATGCTCTTTATGGCTTAGATCTAAGTGATTGAAAGTTTACAAAAATGCAATATGATGGTGATTAGCAAGGAATTATCGAATGAATTGAGCTTGATGACGTCGCAAACTCAACAATCAAGCTCAGTGCCTCCAGCTTCGTTATCTCCCGTCAAATGGTAATGTAAAGAATGCTTCGTCAGCTTCCCTAAGTTCCCCCAGTCTCATCTCCCGACCAAATCAAGCATTAGCATTTTTACATCAATACAACCATTTCCTCATCAATACAACCGTTTCTTCTCCCGGTCATGATTCATCATTCGACTTCAGTACTGGTTTGGCCTCTGAACTTCTTACTTTGCACTTTGCAGCATGATTTGGTCTGCGAACTTATGCTTACCAAAGAACAGAGCATAATAACCATAATGGAGCACATCCCGTTGGCTGCATATTGTTATAACTTCATGGCAGCTCAAAGCTTTCAATTACGGTCTCAGGAAACATACCATGCCAAGCAAAGGAACGATGACAGAAAGAAAAAAAAAAACCACGGGAGCTCCAAACAAATCAACACAGTGCAAAGAAGGGTTTCTTATACTTTTGACATCAGGACTGAAGTTGCGACCAGATCTGCAGAGCCACTCATGAGAGCAGGAGTGTCATCCATAAATCTCCTAATAAGTCGATTTTGTCACGGGAATGGGCACGTGGGCCTTCCGATCAGAGGGAAATAATTTCACGAGGCATGCTGTTTAGCCAGAGAAAGTCTTGTAAACCACGACTGACAAAGGTAAAAATGAAGAAACCTTGAACATCAGTTATTCAGTGAAAGAAATGGCTACACATTCCAGCGCTCACCCGTGATAACAGAACACTTCATTCACTCCATCTAAAAACAAGTATTTCCGGAATCTTAAGCACCAACCACAACACACTCAAGTTGAGACAGATTGGGATTTTCATAAATAAGCCGTTCCCAAGTCTCATAACTCCAGAAATCTGAAGATCAACCATTACCAAGCAAACTCAGAATACTTTAAGTGAGCACAGAAGTTGCCCTCGGTTAACATAGAAGAGATGGACAACCCGAGAAAATGTCAAATTAATGGCCTGGCGCCAAAGGTAACTCGGGACCAAATTCAATGAGGGAAAAAGCCTCATTTGTGAAATAGATTGCACTGCACTGACTAAAAACCAGATCAATGTGAGTCGCATGTCCATATCAACAAGTAGAAGTCAGGATAATCTAACAGAAGCAGATCAGAATTGTGTAAGTCAACAAGGCTTTAATGTGGCTAGTAAAGGAAGCAAGGTAGGATACAAGCGAGGATTGTACTCTCATACACTGTAACATGTACATAGGTGAAATGCTGCCATCTGACACCTACACCTTTCCTCCGAATTCGTTGCGCTAACTAGCGAGCTTGAAGGCATCAATGAAGAGTCCGTAGGTGAAACCCATCTTGAAATTATTGAGGAGAGCGACGGGGAAAGTAACCTTCGGCCGGGTGTAGTAAAACCTGGTGACATACTCCGTCAAGAGAACGCAAAGCACGGCGGCAATGACATCGTTCACCCCCAATGCTCCGAACGACAAGGAGATTGTTTGCGCGACGTAAAAGCCCCCTAGAAGAGAGATCCCACCAAAGAGCGCTCTCCGAGGGCGGCTGCGGAAGTAATTCCTCGAGATCTCAGGGACAATTCTAATGATGTCGATTAGCCTGCGAGGCGTTTCGTCGTCTTGGACGGCTCGAACTCTGAAGGAAGAAGAGGGGAGCCTGGTAACGCGCATTCCGAATTTTCCTTGCGGAGCGTGGGAACAGGGACTGGAGCCCCACTTGAAGACCCCTGGAGAAGTTAGGCTCAAAGAATACGCCATTCCAGGTGACGGAAGGGTTCACCTATAAGAGAGAAAAGAAATCAATTCAATGAAAAAGAGAACTAGAGAGGTGGTTGAGGGCCGGAATTCAAGGAGCTTGTCAAAGAGGAACGAATGGGCAGCTAGGCTCTCGTAGGAGAGGCCAGTCTCCGATCAAATTGGGCGGCAATGTTCGAGATGTTCGCTAGTGGTCAAGCTTTTCGCAATCCAGAACAGGGTGTGGAGATTCGGCGATGAGATTGCTAATCGAAAAGCACACATTCGAGAAGAAGTTTCGGCGACGAGAGAGAGAGAGAGAGAGAGAGAGAGAGGCACCTTGGTCGAGTGTGAGCGAGGAGAAGTGATGCTCAGCTCCCTGACCAGTGCTGGCGGTCGCAGGCGGCTGAATCGTTTCATCCGCATCATCCATCCGAGGCCAAGCGAAGGAGACGACCTGCCATTGGTGATTTCTTCAGAATCTGTCGATGTTCGTGGGCCTAGTCCAATCCTGTCGGGTCGGGCCAGTTCCATGTCGTTGCCCCCCACCCTCCCCCTTTTCCCTTCCCCCTTCAAAAAAAAAAAAAAAAAAAATCCTAGCCCATATTCGAACGTGATATGACATTTTAGTCGGAAATATGAAATCAAATACAATTATATTGAGCGGATTTCAAGTTTTTACCCAACTCGACCGGTCTTGTTTGAAGTAAATGGTTTTTGAATTGCACTTTTGTCCTTGTCAAAAAAAAAAAAATTGCACTTTTGTCCCTTATTTAGCATCATAAACGCATTATTAATGTTGACAATTTTACGTGGAGTTTTCAAAGAATTCATTATTTTTGGCCCATTCATTTTGTAGAAAATGTGACGGAAATTATTTTATAAGTAAGTCATTTTCCAAGAAAATAACTATATTTTCTAATGTTCAATTGAGATAAACAAGAAAACATTTTCCATCGTTTGCTAAAGAAAATTTTTTTTTTCTTTCATGCACTTCTTTTCAATAATTGTTTATTATTTTATTTTTTAAATCAATTTTAATTTTTTTTTTTTTTTTTTTTTTTCTTTCTAACCATAGCAACAACCTAGAATTGACCATAAGTGAGCTCATGTCTCACCACAAAGCCAGTGAGGCCCAAGCTTGCCCAAGGCTAGTGTGCTTGGACCTTGCCAGATTTGACGAGTTGGCCAAAGCTCAAGCCTTACCCGAGGTCACTAGCGGTTGGCAAGCCTCTGGCAACCTAAAGCAGGGCTCAAGCCTCACCCAGCTTGTCAAAGCGGGTGAAGGCAAAGCTTAGCCACCAACCGACTGGGTTTGAGCTCGCCAACCATAAGTTGGCCAAACTCGACCTCATCAAAATCTAACAAGCTTAAGTCTCGTCGACTTGTGGTGAGGGTTGAGCTTGCTTAGGACCAATTGTTGGCTGTCACCGTGGCTATTATCTGATCAAAGTCAAGGAATAAGGAAAAAGAAAAATGTAAAAAATTAATTAAAAACTCGATTTAAAAAAAAATGAGTTTGATAAAAGAAAAAGTGAGATGATAGAAGATACGGAAAATGTTTTCCCAAAAAAATGAAAAACATTTTCCACTATTTTAAATTAATTTTTTTTCATTGATGGAAAATGTTTTCCCTAACCAATTCATTTTTCATGAAATAAACACTTGAAAATTTGAAAAATATTTTTTTGAAAGTTATTTTTCAGAAACAAACAAAGTAAAATTGAGATTGTCTTTTAGATTATATATTGTTCATTTGTGCCTCACAACCTTGCAAGTCCCTCAAGATTATTATCGTTATCTTTTGGTTATGATAATGAAAAACATACAATCGAGCAATGCATTTTGAGAATAGTTGACCCATTTTAAAGAACGTAATCTGATTCACAAACATAGCGCTCTGTATGAGACACAGAAGGCAGAATGAAGTGGATGAGATCTTCGTTGCTGCGCTTTAGACCACTGATGATGATCAGAGAACAAGTTTGTGCATTCAGCTCCCGTATGGTGCAAAATATAGTCAGATATATTGCGAAGAGGCTAAATCTGGCCTCTTAGATATTCGCTCACTTGGAGGAACATCATTAAGAATATGTACTGTGAGGTATACGCTATACGATGCCACCAGAACGGTCCATGGTCACCTGTTGCAGAATGTGATGAAAAGAAGAGAGGCCAATCCTCTCATGCAATTTCTCCTTCATACGAGCACTGTCATGACTTTGCTTTCTCGTCTGCAGGAGAGCAGAAAGGGCATGAATGGGGCTGAATGTGGGATTTTCACTGGACGTTTGCCAAATGGCCGAGAAAGGTATTGTCCTGTGACTCGCACGCCTTTCCAGCGATGTGTAAAACATCGATCGTTACAAGGAACTCTAGGGATCATTCAAAAGCCAGCCTCTGTGTGCCAACTAAGCCAGCGTATTGACCCTTCTTAGCCAATAACTCAAAGTGAGTCCCCAGTTCTACAATCCTCCCATCTGAACAAAGTGCAATTTGGTGGGCATTCTGAACTGTACTCAATCTATGAGCAATCACCAATGTCGTTCGCCCCTTCATCAGACGGTTTAGAGCATCCTGGACAAGGCGCTCACTAACTGCATCCAGGGCGCTGGTTGCCTGCATCGAAGCACATCAATGACATTTTAAACAAACGAGCAACCACTTCTATAAGAGAAAGACCCCCCCTTAAGAGGTTTCTATCGTAATGGAACCAAAATGAAGCAAAAGAGACCTACCTCGTCGAGTATTAATATTGGAGCATTCTTTAGTAGAGCTCTGGCAATAGCAACTCTCTGCAGGTAAAAAAGAATCAATCTCTCTGTCTCTCTCTCTCTCTCTCTCACACGAATTTACAACCAAATTTTCTCTTACCTGCCTCTGGCCTCCACTTAGAAGGCCTCCTCGCTCACCAACTAACGTGTCATAACCCTTTCAACAAGAAAAACAATCAGCAGACAATATATGGGAGTGGTCAACTAGAAAATTAAAACATGAGGATGCAGTTGAAAGAGTAAGACCTGTGGAAGAGAGATTATGAACTCATGAGCATTAGCCGCTTTGGCTGCCTTTATCACATCATCCTTGGAAACATTATCATCTGGAAGGCCATAAGCAATATTTTCTCCAACAGACACGGAAAAAAGAACAGGTTCCTGCACCATATAAGTATTTTTTTTTTATTGTTTGGGAGTAAATCAGAAGTATTTATCTAAATCAAGTGCATGAAGTACTGTAAAGTGTGTGAAAAAGTTAAATTAAATGGCTATTTTTTACAAAAATCAACGGAACAGCACACGATTCAAGAAGAAACAACCCACCTTGACAAAATACAGCATCAATCCCAAGAAGAGACTGATCTCTATCCTACAAGAAGTTCCAGATTTCAAGTACCTACTAGAGTTAAGGTGTTTTAGGTCTTTTGATGCTTTTAATGCACTCCTGTCCAGTCCACTCACATATAACAAGAGCATGCAAAGACAGCAGGTCCAACATGAAAATGGTATATGCAGAGAAATGTCTCTCACTTGTCACTTGTAATCATGGCAAGACAGAACCGACATTTACAGAACCCTGAGAAGATCTAGTAGACATAATTCAGTATCATTGAAGTAGAACAACACCAGGGGCACCTGATGAAGAAATGCTCCTCTAGATGTCAATTGTCACCAACTTAACTTCTTATTGCTGATTTTAATGTCAGAAAATAGTCACTGCAGATGATAACTCAATCACAACAGAGACTACAGAGTGAAGACGGTAAATAAGTACTCCCCACAAATGATTCATATGGTGCTTAAATCCTAATTCTCAGAATAAAGATTCAAGAAAATACTTGATTTACGATGGACACAGCCTGGGCCCATTCACGTTTATCAAAGGTTCGTACATCCTCTCCTGCAATAGTTATGCGACCTTTGGTTGGCTGCATAAATTAAAATCAAGTAAAAGACTTTTTGAGGATGATACAAGGATTTAGTGTTAAAAAAAAAAATCGGAAATGCTAAATACTTATTAGTAAACCTCGTAAAGGCGAGCCAGTAGCTGTACAATTGTACTTTTTCCCGCACCACTTGGTCCGACCAGAGCAGTCACAGTCCCACATTTAAGTGTTAAATTTAAGCCACTCAGAATTTCCACATCAGGCCTTAAGGGATATGAGAAGTGTACATCTGCAGAAGAAATTTTGGTAAGTTGTCACAAGAAGTGGTCTCTTATAAAGAATGTCAAGTACTCAAAAAGAAACGACGCTTCACTCGAATTTAATCATGCTGCAATATGATGAAACTTCAACAGTCTGCAATTGAAATTTTAACTAATTGGACAGGATCATAGCAGTATCTTTTAGCATGAGAGCGAACAATACAAAATATCTTATACTACCACTGAAATTAAGAAACTGTCTCCAGGACCCACATTTTGAAATTCTCTCGATACAACTGGTTTCTTGTTATTGATGACATATCCAGAATTGTTTTTGCACATATCAAAGAGAAAAGATAGAAGACATACATGAAACATAAAATGGACAACTTTATTGAAGCTAAAGAGAATGCACAAATGTATAAGATACCTTCAAGAGTCACATCCCCTGACCATGCTAAACTGCAAACACTGCTGGCTGATTTCAAGGCTGACATGTAATGGATGCTAGGTGACTGAACTTTGTCGTCAAACCCATTGACAAGGAATAGTTTGTGATTTTCATCATGTAATTCTTTTTTATGCATTTCTCTTTCTAAGCCATAAGCAAGGGCTTTATCAATTTCTACACTTGATAAAACAGTATTAATCCTATCAACAGCAGCAAGAGTTCCACGAAGATCACCAAAAGTGTTGACAAGTCCTTGAACCTGAAGATGATCATCCATCAATCAATAAGAGAGGGCAGAAAAGGAAAAAGACAATGCTTAAGAATGCTAAAGGAAGGAAGAACTTACAGCAAATGTTAATGTGAAGGTATAACCAATAAAGGATGCCATAGTTCCCACTGATATAGCACCCTACAAACAACATGGAAGCTTGAAATCAATTCAAGCTTCAGTAAAAAGACATGCATATCTATGAAGGTAGTTTATAACCAGTATTCAGCAACCTCGGGCCCATCTCTAAATTGAGAGCTAACAAGTAGAGCATATCCACTTTGAGAATAGGTTGAATCCATACTTTTGTGGTAACTTTTAAGGTACTTTAATGGTAAATTTTACAGTACAATAAAATTCCAAACCCTACTAGAGGCCACATAAGAAGCTTTTAGGTTGTAAACAAGCTAAGCAATTATCTTGATTGATGACATAATGAGAAGCTGGATGAGGACAAGCCAACGTCATAGTCTGTGCCTATAAGATAATACTGTGCCTATTTATCTGCTCCGTTGATGACAATAACAGGTGAGAAAAGAAAAAGCCCTTGTGGCGGCAAGTAATTGCAAAGAGACCGTCTTCTTGAATGAAGAACCCAAATGTTCTTTCTTGTGATCAGAGAAAACAGAGTGTCTCTTTTGCACGAGATGCATGCAAGTTTCTTTTTCCAGTATTAACTTCCAAGAGAAAACATCTGAGTGATGCACAGATATAATCTGTAGACTTTAAAAAACCAAAATCCCACCTTCAAGGCAGATAAATATACAAATTAGCCAGCATACGCAACAACAAAGATACGAAGATTTAGTTTTTGCTAAAATGTGAAGTTTAGGATAGGACAATAAGTCGATTAATGTCTGCAGTATGCTCACCGCTTTCACTTTACTTCCTCCAAGACAGTACAAGGCCAACAAAGAAACATAAACAGCAACTCTAGTCAGAGATTCATTGACAGATTTAAAAGTGCCAATCTTTATGCCACTGTTCTGATACGCCAGAACCTGCAAAGAAAATATGACGTCTGCTTAGAACATCGAAGAGATTCCTGCATCAGTGAAACAAAAGCTTAAGGGTCTACACCAAACCTGACTACCAAATATCATCATTTGCCGCTTCTCACCGCCAAATGATCTAACCTGTTAGAATATTAGCAAATAAATTAGAAATCCCTATCTGCATAACTAAATCCCAAATAAGAACACTGACAAGCTGCTACTCCTTGCTAATTGCCAATGAACACGTATACCAATAACATATGCAATCATACATCACTTAGATATCTCCACTTACTGTGCGAATTGCAGACAGCGTTTCTGTGACACAATCTGCTATGGAAGCTTGGGCCAAACCATAAGCTTTAAAAACAGGTGCAGTTGATCTCTTGTATACACCTAAAAAAATTGAGGAACGCTCAATATTAAGAAGAGAAAGAGAGAGAGGTACAGTGGGTAAAACAACCATCAGAGTGAATAATCATGACTGAAAATAGATTTGAAAAATGTTGGTTGATAAAAATTTCTGTTCCTTTAGTCCACACTATAAAGTTCACCATCAAATGTTCATAGGCCAATTCTTAAGTATTTGAAGGCTGAAATTACTTATATGACTTCTCATATTATCCTCGCACTCTTTTGACTAAAAAATTTGTGGTTGAAAATTTGAAATTACTTATATGAGCCCTTGTCTTGTCTCTATCACATACACTTTTTATTCGAAAACAACCAAATTTCGATTTGAACCATCTTTCATCCTGAAGAACAACGGGGAATAATGAGTACAAAATAGAATCACACGAACTTATGCCAGCTTGTTTCAGTCTCAAAGAAAGATTACCAACAAAGATTGATACAGTCAGCATTAACACACCCAGAACTGGTGCAAGTTGGGGGGAAAGAATAAAGAGAATGCAAATCGTTCCGACAACCTACAAGGAATATAAGGATATGTTACTAAAAAATATAGTTATTTCGGAGAACTCAAATATATAACAAGCTCAGACTACGATGTCAGAGAGCACGCTTCCAAGCACATGCAATAATAGTTCTATTCTACCAGTCAAAGAGTTGGGCCAGTTCTGTTGTAGAGTATGAGAAGAAAATCAAATATCATCACAGTGAGAGATGATTATTGCACATGCTCACGGTTAAGCAACTTAAGCTCACATTTTCCTTAATGTAGAGTAGCTTGCCTCAGAAAGCGCCCTGAATCCACGATCCCTTGAGATGTTTTCGCTCACGGCATTTTTCAGGGAACCCAAATCAGAAGTCAATAACCCAGTAAGTTCGCCAACCTGCAGATGACCAGGTTGTTATTCAAATGGCGATATTATCGCCAAAAGAGCTTAGGTCTGCGGATATAATTCAAGTATCTTTGATATGTATACTCGATTACCAAGATGAAAGAAACAAAGGGCAGAGACAATGATAAATCTAATCGGTTTTGGCATCTGATCTGTCTCATTTCTCGCTAGAACAAATAGCACCTCGACTTTATAAGATACAAAAACATACAGCTCTCTTTCCATCGTCCAAATAGTATTTTCTTGGGCGAAACTGAAAAGGAGTTAGTTAGCACACCTTGTAGCGATCAAAGAATTCCACCTGCAGAGAAGCAACAGTAACACGTCAAGAATCTATGGTGATGGCACAGTCTCAGAAACTTAACCAGTGACATAAAACAGAGATACAGAAAAAAACACTAATTTGGATTGACCCTAAAAGTTCTCCCCTTCATCTAACCAGATGCTTCCCTCTTATTGCTTTCATTGACTGATACTCTACTAGTCACAACTTTTTTGGCTTCGTTGAAGAAACAAAAAGTGCCACACAAAAGTTTCCTGAAGCAAGATTTCTGGGTTTGAGAATAAAAGAGAAGGATCTTAAGGCGGAGGATTTTTTCTTGTATTTCTTTTTGAATGTTTTCCATCACATTGATTTAAACTTAGTTCAAAACAAAGTATCTAAAACGATAACGTCTCCAATTTATTATTAGCCAGTAATGCATTATAGTGAAAGGAAGAAGAAATCGATACTGCAATCACGTGTGATATTCGGCATCTCAATTGAGAAGGCAATGGCTGCATTTACCTTCTGGATCAACACTCTTCTGAATATCTGAGCTCTCAGAGTCGACATGACCTTCTCCCACACAGTGTTCATGTTCACAACGAACAAAACTGTAAACACCGGTTCCAACATATACACGACCCCAACCATGCTAAGGAGCTTCCACAACGGCCCCGGTCTCGTGCCGATCAGCAGTTCGAAAAACCTCCCTACCACCACAATCAGTCCATCCAAACGTCATCAATCGAAACCAAAGCAGCCCCCGAAGCATCAGTCTAACACGATCGCTCTCTACGCCGAAAAGGCTTCATCGTACCATAAACTATCGAACTCCACAACTGCGTACGGAGGGAAATACCTGAAAAGATGGGCGAGGAGAGAGTGCAGGTGGTGCAGCCGACGAGAGCGGCCGCCGAGACGCACAGCCTGAGCTTGTGCTCCGCCAGCAAACTCCACAGGAGCCCCCAAGTAATCACGGCCCTCGGCCGAGGCGGCTCGTCCTCGCCGTGGCCGTCGCCGTCGAACTTCGGGTCGGCCTCGATCGGGTCCGAGGGGGGCCCCGTGACGTACGCTCGCGCGATTGAGCTGCTCCCGCTCCTCCTCTTCCTCCCTCCTCCTCCTCCTCCTCCATTCGCAGGGAGAGCGAACGGAATCGGAGGGGAAGCGTACGATCGGAAGAACGCGAGGCCGCGGGCCGGGTCGGGTTTGAGCCCGGCTCTGGGCGCGTGGAGTCTGCACGTGCGGAGGCGAGTGAGGGGAGGCTGGAGAAGAGGAGGAAGAGCTGCGGAAGCCATTGATAATCCGTTACGATGAAGAACGGCGGAGAGAGAGAAATGGGGGGGAAGCTGTCCGAAGTTGTTGGGATAGGCTCGTGTCGTGCGACGATAGCGCTCGCGCCGGCCGAGAGAGAGGGCGAATATTGCACTTTCCTTTTTCTTTCTTTCCTCTTTAAGGAAAGAAAATCACACTTTTTAGCGCGTCTGGATCCTCACTCAACTTGGCTCGCGATTCCCTTTTCTTTTACTTTCGTTGGGAAAAAAACTAACTTCATCCCAACTAGTAGATAAAGTAGTAGAATAACTCAGGTGGGCTTAAGAACAAAAATTATTGGAAGTCAAAATCTAAATAGATCATGTAGAAATTTACAGTTTTTTTTTTGTTTTAAAATTAAATCGTCCCTTAAAATTAAATCGTCCCACTTCAACTTTCTCAAAAATCTACACTTAAAATTGTGAGATTTGAACTCATCAACTCCCATTTTATGTTAGAAGGGTGTCAATTGAAGCAAATCTCAATATTTAATTTAATTTTCATAAGTTGATTAGCTTGTACATCTCACGATATGAGTGATTAGTTCATATTCTAGATCCTAGAATTTATCAAGTTGGGATTGATTCCCAATTTGTGAAATCAGGAACTATACCATACCCATCATGAAATAGATAACTAATATTGTTGATCCCAATCCTGGACCGATTCCATGATTAACCTAGGACTAGGCTGGTGTTGTTTTAGGGGATCTTTTTGCAGGAATTGGCCGGAATGCTAGATGGTTTGATTGCTTTCTTGCCCAACACATTGCCATCGTTTCCTACTCGATGGCAGCGTACATGCATGCAATGAGCTCAAGAATGACATGTAAGTTTGCGAATATCCGTTAAGTGTTGACGTATGCTTGACCCATGCACTGTTTTAACTTATAAGATAGCACATGAATTTCCACGTAAAGAATCCGGTAGAAACTTCGAGTAAACTATACAGGACGGAAACTCATGGATATTCGCAAAAATGCTAAAGGATCATGCGCAGGTGATCGCTCTTGAAAGACATAAAAAGAAAAAATCTCGGAAACTTCAAATCAATTTCCCAAAAAGAGAAGCTGACGAATCTATCAAGCTCTGTGTTGGTTCAGGTCTCGTGAGCCGTGCCTTAGCTGAACAGCTTGCTCAACTACTCGTCGAGTGGTATTGAGCTGTGCGGTCTGGTGTTTCGCACTGGTGTTGAGATAAGCAACGTCGACATCTTTTCATTGTCGAGGGCTGGCCAAGGACTAGAGGTCCGGTGGCGGCGGCGGAACTTGCTGCAACTTGTGCTGCGTCATTCCAATGACAATGGTGAAATCCGGAATTGGTTGGCCAATGACGAATTCTTCCCAGTGAGGTGACGTGATAGCTAGGGCAGGCATCGCAATGCATGCGACTCGGGTACACGTGAGGCGTGGTCGGAGAAGAATCGAACTGACAACGAGGAAGACGAACCGAGAGTAGAGAAGGGCCGTGTTAAAGGAGTACTGATGAAGCTTACGATGGAGGCGGGTACTCCTTGGCTTTGAATGATTTTCATAATTCACATATTTCTGTGAAAAATGAGAACGACGGTTGGGGATAAGCTGATCTTCCAAAGTTAGACCCGTCTGTTGCGTTCAAGTAAGAGATGACGACAAGTGTATGTATGCAGTGAGCACAAAAAAACTCGCTCCATCAACCATTACAAACCTTTTCCCCTTTCTTTCTCTTCTCTATCTCTACCCCACCCTTTAGCATTTACTTTTTCATGCTCTTGATTTTTTCATTCCAATTCAGGCTCCGTGCCGCCGCACCACCACGGCCTACCCTACCCTTTTCATCTTCCAGCTCACCGCCGTCGCTGAGTGACCCCTGTCCCCTCAGTCTTCGTCACTGATCAGTCTCTCTCTCTCTCTCTCTCTCTCTCTCGCCCCATTTTCTCCCTCCAAAACTTGACGCCGGCAGCGAGCTCTTTGCTGATGGTGGAGCTTGACGCTATTTCGAGCTTCCCAATTAAGGCTCTTCTTGGGAAGCTCGGCCTCCACGCGAGCATCCGGCCCCGTCCCAAATCATATAGAGGGGACAGCCCCTCCATGGTCGCAGCACTCGACGTCCACGGAGAAGCTGCCGTGTCAGACGGTCGAGTCGAGCACAAGATGATGATGACAATAATAATAATGAAAAGAACATTGAGGATTTGCGTTGCGTAGCAGGAGCTACTCCCCGAACGATTAAAGCAAAGATGCACCGGAGTTTCGTTGTCGTTAATGCCAAAGCCCAAGTGAAAATAGTCAAAGAGGGCGGCCCAGTAGCGGGGCGCCACGTCGACGGGAGTCGTGTGAAGCAAAGGAGAAGGGAAGACGGACTCGTGGCTGGAGTTAGTTGCTGCTGTTAATGCCAATGCCGATGGGATGGGAGATGGTGGTCAACCCACGTGGAAAGAATCGCTGGGGTGTCCACGTGGCGGACCGCGAGTCGCTCCCGAGATCAGATCAGCTACCTCACGGGATCCCTGCCCCCACCACCCCACCACGCCCCCTTCTCCCCCATCATCACTCGCTCCCACGATTCCCCCTTTCTCTCTCTAAAAAAAAAAAAAAAAGAAGCCCTTTCGGATCGGATCAGATCAGATCAGTCAGTCGTACGCGAGGAGCTGAGCTTTTTCTCTCTAAAATCGCTTTTCCAAAGCTCCCTCCTCCTCCTCTCCTGATTCGATGGCGCGCGTCCAATCGCGGTCTCGCTGTAGCCTCCGCCGCCGACCGCTGATTCGTTGAGAGCCCGTCCCCCGCGCGGCCCGGCCCGGAATCCCCACCGCGAATCTTCTTCGGCCTTTTCGCCCGCCCCCTCCCCGGTTTGACCTCCGGCATCGACGGTGGGCCCCTCCTCCGCCTGAGATGGCTCGGCCCCGCTGGATTGTGCTGCTCCTCCTCGCGCTCGCCGGCCTCGTCGGCTCCCTCGACGCCAGCGCCGGCGATGTCGATCCTGATTACAAGTAAGCGACCTCCCTGCTTACAGCCGCTAATTCCGTTCCGTGCGATGTGGATTTTGGCTCGGCTCTTGGCTCTGTCGTCGGCGGCGGCGGCGGCGGCGGCGGAGGTGGATGTGAGGTGTTCCGTCGAAACTCTTGGGGACCGCGACGATCTGCTCGTTTTGACCCCGAGGATGTCCGGTTGAATCTGTTTCGATAGTAGATTTTTTTGTCCATTTTTTTCTGTTCAGGGGCTTCAGAGAGTTTCGAGGGAGTTTTAGCGTTTTGCTGTTGTGTCTGAAGGTCTCTATTGCAATGCTTGAGCAACGGGGACTAGGTATACAGTGTTTTGATTTTGAGGATGGGTGGCTGGTAACTGAAGATATCTATTACTGTACGGTGTTTGTTGGGGGACGAATCTGCGCTTTAAGAATTTAGAGAATAGGGATTGGTTGACATAAGATCGTGACAGATCAGTGGGAGTCGATGAGGAAATGAGATTGGTAGTGGTCACTGGAGATGAGATACGGATTGATCTTGAATAATTAGTGCTGGTTATCTTTAACTGCTGAATATATAAATAAAAAGTTGTCTAATCGTGATCGAATACGAATGGTTAAACTTTATCAATGTCTTTTTATATTGAATGATGACCGTTATATATAAGTTTTAGCAACAGTGGTGGCAATTCAGTGGCTGTGGTGACTGCGATGGTTGATGGCTGGTGAGGGTGGTGGTGATGGTACTGGTGGCTAATTATTAATGCTGACAAACATCCTTAATCTCACCGGTGTGGTGTCAATCATTCTACAGAGTGATCTATTCAAGTCTCCCTTTAGTCTTTGACCATGGAAACATTTACCATTGACTTGTTTTTGTTGTGCCAAACATTGCAAAATGATTAGAAAAAGGGAAAGTAAGCATGCATTTTGCATTGGTCAGAAAGTATTCCACCAAAATCCGTTACCTGTCATTTCCTGTGATGAACCTTCTGCAAAAAAACTGCAAGTTGTTGACCTACTTCATTGCCCCCATCTCTTTTTATGCTAGGTTTAGTAACACAAAGTTTCCTTTCTGGTCGATATGAAATAATTATGATTGAAGCGAGAGTCTTACCCGAATTACCTTGTAATGTTGTTAGGTCTTGTGTGGAGAAGTGTGAGCAATCTGGATGTGTGGGGGACCAATGCTTCCAACATTGTAAATTTTCATCCGATGGGAAGCCTGTCGATGGTCCATGGTATATGCAAGAACCGCTATATTTGCGGTGGAAGCAATGGGACTGCCGAAGTGATTGCCGCTACCACTGCATGCTTGCAAGAGAGGAGGAAAGAAGAACTCTTGGTGGCAAGCCCATCAAATATCACGGAAAGTGGCCTTTTCTTCGTGTTTATGGCATCCAGGTTTTCCCTGCTGATTCCTTGAAGCAATACTTCTAAGCATTTTATACACGCAGATGGATCTTAATCCCAGCATATTCAAGCTTGTCATGACAAATTTTCTCGTCTTTGTTAGGAGCCTGTTTCTGTGGCACTCTCTGCCCTTAACCTGTCCGTGCAATTTCATGGCTGGCTATCCTTTTTCATCCTTCTGTACTACAAGCTACCGTTGAAGCCAGACAAGAAAACTTACTACGAATATACTGGCTTGCTGCACATCTACGGCATATTGTCCATGAACTCTTGGTTTTGGAGTGCTGTCTTCCACAGTCGGTAATATTTAGTATCCTTCGGCTGATTTATGTCTGCATTTTACTCTTCATATGTCTAGAAGATGGCTCTTGGTAGAGGTTCCAGGCTCCAAAATGCTTCTTATTTCCACAGCTCTGGCACTCTTCCCCTGAAAATAGGATGGGCTTCTGATTTTGTCAAAATTAAGACAATTTTGGAATATTTTTGCCTGTCACTAGAATAATTTCTTCTTTTCTTTTTAATGGATACCAGTGTTGGTACTAGATACTAGATGCCAGCTTTCCAATTTTACTGCTATTGTTCATCTTATCATGACCAAAATTGCTTGCAATTTAATGCTCCGCCGCTTACTTTATATGAGGGAGGCACAAGATGTAAAAGAAGAACAAGCTGCTGTAAATGATATCTTGGCATATGACATTTTCTGATGAATTGTTGACATTGAGACCTCTTGTTGGACAAAGTATATTAATAATGTATTTGTATAACTCAATAATGCATCTCATATAACTTGACTATCCCTATCCAATCAATGTCCCTTCTGAGGACATATTGCAAGTATGGTGTAATTGTTTTCTGTGATTTGGCTCAGCTAACATGTGCATTTGACTAGAGATGTGGAGTTGACTGAAAAGCTGGACTACTCCTCTGCCGTGACATTGCTTGGATTCTCCCTCATTGTGGCTTTACTAAGAGCTTTGAACATAAGGGATGAGGCTTCCAGGGTCATGTTTTCCGCCCCAGTTATTGCATTTGTGACTACTCATATCCTGTATCTGAACTTTTACCAATTCGATTATGGTAAATAACTTTCTCTATAAGTTCCTTCTTCTCTCTTGGTCACTAATCACATTGAAGGTTTGGAATTATGAATACATTCATATGTGATAACAGGCTTACAGATTACTGAAATACCATATTTTTCTCAATCACACCTGTTCATTAGACTGGTGAGGCCTGCCACTGCCATGGGTTCTAGGCTGTAATTCATATTGAACTTAGACCCAGGAAACTATATAAACCACATTTCTTGCCTGGGCCAAGGTTGGTCACTTGCATAGATAGTCTCATGGTCATTTTACAGTAGGTTGAGTCTGGCAGGCCGGACACTATAACCAATGATCTTATGCACTGCAGCATTTGAAATAGGATATCCGGTACCATCACGCAGGGCACAGTGAGTATGAAATCTGAGAAATGGCAGTGATCTAATTGATGATTTTGCAGGTTGGAACATGAAGGTCTGCGTGGCCATGGGAATTGCGCAACTTCTTATATGGGCAATTTGGGCAGGTGTTACCCGCCATCCTTCACGTTGGAAGTTGTGGGTAGTAGTGGTGGGTGGAGGTTTGGCCATGCTATTGGAAATATATGACTTTCCCCCTATATGGGTTTTGTGGATGCACATGCTTTATGGCACGCCACCGCTATCCCTTTTTCTTACCTCTGGTGGAGCTTCATCAGAGATGATGCTGAGTTGAGGACAAGAACTCTCCTAAAGAAGGTGAAGTAGACTTTGGCGAAAGATGCATGCACTAATCAGAAGGCAGATTGTGTCAGTTACGTGGATTTCTCTACCCAATTGTTTCATTGGATTTCCCTCTTATCTGATGGTGTATATGCTTTGCTGTATGTGAAATGCTTGTTTTCCACAGGGGGGTCATCTGTGTTTTTTTTTTTTTTTTTTTTTTTTTTTTTTTTTGTTCTTTAAATCGATTCCTATAGGATCAGCAGTATCCTTATGTAATCATAACTTATTGTTTTCTCGGGTTTTTGCTAAGAAAACTTCTTAGTTGGTCCAGACTTGAGTGTCACATTGGTCAGAAAAGTTTCATATGCAGAGTATTTTGAGACTCTGAAGTTATGTGAAAGTAAAGAAACTGATCTCCCCAGAGTTCAGGCATATTGTGGAGACAACCTTTGTTGCAGAAATATCAGGTTAGTTGTGGATGAGTATCGGATGAATCATTGAGCATGTTCTCCATTAAAAATCTTGTCAGGTGGATTTTCAGAATGCATAGATCTGAGCTCGTGTTAAACTGTTAAATCGTTGTGTTAATGTTCATTGTGATAGCTGTTGCTGCCTTAGGTGAACACCAAGGCCCCCAAGAAGACTTATTGCCAGCTTATAATAGTTTCTCATGGTTTTTTTTTTTTTTTTTTTTTTTTTTTTTTTTGGTTTCTTTTGCTTTATATGATTAATAGATAGAGAGTCATGAGCAGGGAAGTTGCCCCTCTTCTCAGAAGAAGAAGATGGCAACTGCCTTTCTTAAGGCTTGCGCGATCAAAACAGCTATCGTTTTGGGCTGTGGGCTATTTTTGGCCCTGACAGCCGATGAGATTTTGGATGACCTGCAAACCGAGTGAATCGTATTTTGAAATATATTCAAAACTAAAGTACAAGCCTCATCATATTGAGAACTTGGAATGTGATGTATTGATGATGTTGTGTCTCTCTGGTATATACATTTCCTTTCCTGCCCAAAGAGCCAAACCGATGTCCCTTTCTGTTGATGATGCTTCTCGCTGCCTTTTCAAGAGAATATTTCCCGGCTGCTATTATTGCAAGTTATCTTTTCTGGCATGCATCTTGTAATTACCAATCCTGCTTCGTGCCTGTGCGTTAGTCTGCGTGGTTGCTTGCCTTGCCATCTGTAATCATTCTGGAGTGACTTGAAGAGAGTTCGTGTGCTGAAAGAAACACAAGGTCTTGTTCGGTGCAGTCCTCAGAACAAGGAACGGCCAAAGACAATCTGAGTTCTCTCTTGCAAATACTAAAACGAATTTCCATGTGGATTATCATCATGTCTTCTAGATTAATGCATTAATGGGACTCTAGGATTGCATCTTGTCTATATCCATGAGTTGTTGGGCTCCTTCTCTAGAATTTAGTAGGGAGCAAAAAGGACTCGAACTTAAAAAACTCATACGAATTTCATTGTCACACTTTTGCTATGTACATAATACATTCAAAGAAAATCACTTTTCTCAAATTCATGATAAATTGGGCAGTTTCTTTATTAACTTACAAATGCCCGATGTTACAGGAACACAGCTTTTTATTTAATGGTACACCACAGAAATGGCTTTCGAAAATATCTGTGTTCGTACCTTTCAACCTTTATCCGCACTCTATTTAAACACTTATCAAGTAGGGCATCAAAGTCGTCCCTAACGACAAAACACTTAAAGTGAAATTGAGAAATGGTCACATGGAATAGCTCCATAGCGACGTGTATGCATCCAAGTTCCCGTTGTCCTCTCTGGGATATATGTCTCCGCTGCATTCCGGTGGAGACAAGAGCATCCCCTCCGCCATATTGGCGATCAACCCCGGCATCCCGAAGATGTCCTCCTCGTCGTACAACACTCCCTCTTCCGAATGCAACTTCTTCTCGTTCCCCGACATCACATCCTCGGATTCCACCAGCTGGAATGCCTCCGCGGCCTTGGCTGCTGCCTTCTGTATGTCCTTGGTGTTGGGTGACACCGGCACGGGCAGCCGCCACGCGGAGTCTGCGAAGTTGAGGCAGGCGGAACGGCCCCTCAGCGCGAGCGCCGCCACATCGTGCGCCCTTGCCGCCATGTCTGCGGTGGGGAAGGTGCCGAGCCAGATCCTCGACTTCTTTCTGGGCTCGCGGACCTCGCAGACCCACTTTCCCGAGTCGCGCAGCCGCACCCCACGGTACACGGGGTGGCGTGTCTCCCGGAACTTCTTCCTGCCGGCAGGCTTCTTCGGGTGGTCGGACGCGAGGCGCACCTCCTCCCCAGAGAAGTTCCCGGGCGCTGCGCTCCGGTCGTGGGACAGCAGCAACGAGAAAGGCGGCTCGGCGAAGTCGAAGCTAAAGGAGTTGGGATGGGAGATATAAGAGGAAGAGTTCATGGGAGGACGTCTGCACAGGGATACTGGGATAGCTGTTGAGTTGGAATGAAGCAGATACTGAGAGTGGTGAGGGGAAGTAAGTGTTTACTGATATGGAGGGTTGGGTTATATATATGAAGCGGGGACACGGGATTGAGGAGGAAACAGACTCGTACTCGGGAGTGACTGGGACCTGAAGTGGAAACCCAGCTGTGGAGCGAGTGAGGGTCGTGCCAAAGCAGCTCGCGATTCACCGTGAGACACGTGTGCAGGTGGGGCCGTGACTGGGCAAGTGGATTGGAATTGGGGTGGGGGTCGGGAGGGTGGTGCGGGGCCGCAAATTCCTTTTTTGAGGTTTTGACGGTGTGATGAAGGCGCGGGGGACTTTCTATTTTTATGGGAGCGAAGGGAAAGAAGGGAGGTGGGGAGGAGGAAGGGGGAGCTGTCGAGGTCAAAGGGTCAGAGGTCGGACATTGAAGGGCCCACCATTCTAAGATTTTGGGGCTCGCGCGATCCACTAGTTTCCCCCTGAAATATCTTCGACGCCTGTTTGGGAAACACCCTGCCCCCACGGAATATCGGACACCGCGACATGCGGCCAAATGAGTAAACTCATTTCATCCGTGAAAATATCTTGGGTCCTTTCGTGTCATACATTGACATTAGCATCACATTATATACAAAAAAAGAATGGGACTCCTAATCCCAACAAAAATATCCTCTATTGCATGTGTATAATCAAAATTTAGATATCATTTTATCTTTAAATGCAATTATTACGAGTTCACTTTCGAAGAGGAACAATTGTTGATAAATTTAAACTTTTGCAATCCAATTAATCATTTATTTTATTAAAAAATTGGGATCCACCTCGATACCCAGACAAAAAATACTAGTTAAAATGCATATCATTTTATGAGCATTTATTTGGTAATTAGCAGCAAATGGATTTAGATGGAAGGTTTTAAACTCAATTAATATATTGGACTATGCCCATTTGAGCATGTAAATTTGGCCAAAATTTGCATCATGCAGTAAGTTGGAATAATTGATTATCAAATTATTAAATAAAATGCTTGGAAAATTATTCATAATATCTTATGAATATTTAATTAGAGGAAATTATCAGAAAATTACCTAAGTTGAATATTAGAATTTGTAAAGCCTAAAAGGAGCACGCGGCTTTCTAGTTGAAAATACGAAGGCCACACATATTGAATACACGACGCATAATTTATGTGAACCCACATTTGTCAGTTCGCTAGAAAAGAAGAGAGTGTCTAGGTAGAGAAAATATGAGTCGTACAAGAAGTGGCAATACAATAAATAAGAAGGTTCTTGAGATTACGATACTTATTTAAAATGAGGCCCAAATATCAAACTTTTTTGAATTGAGGGGGCACTCTTCTCTCCCATCTCTCCCCTCTCTCTCTTGCCCTCCCTCACTCTCTCTTGTCCTACTCTCTCTCTCTTCAGTACCCCCTCTCTCCCACCGAGCCCTTGTCCGACCAACGAACCATCATGTCGCCCCTCTAACTCTAGCTAGCTCTCTCTCTCAACTCTGCCCCTTCTCTTTCCCCCTGATGAACCACTGATCCCTTGTCCAACTGACGAGCCACCACGGCTTCGCCATTGCCAAATCACTACCCCCTCCCAACTGCGTCCTTCTCCTTCCCTCTAAGTCATGACCGAGCCCTTGTTCGACGAATCACTGCGCAACCTCCGCCTCCGCCTCCGCCTCGTAAAGGTTGCCTCCATAGTCACGAAGTTCGTTGGTCGAATGCGGTAGTTCGTCGATTGGATGAGGGCTCGGTGGAAGAGAGAGGGGGCGGCGAAGAGACAGTTGGGAGAGAGAGTGTGCAAGGGAGAGAAATTTTTTTCCCCGACATTGGAGCCCCATTTTGAACACGTGTCATAGCCAATATTTTCTCGTCTGGGAATGGTTCAAAAAAAATTTTCATCATTCTTTCCGAAGCCTTGACATCCACAAGCAGCTGCTCGTCGTTTTCTACGTGCAATTTTCTCCAGGGATTCCGCAACATGTACTTATATCTACCGAGCTTCCAACTGATCAATCCACAAGCCAACGGCCTCTCGCATGATCACGAACACCATCTGAGATTCCAAATCAACGACTGTCCAGCTCGTCCGGACGCTCCTCAGGCCGGCTGTCTAGCTCTCTCCGTTGCTCCGCAGCTTGTCCGATTCGCGTTTGCCAAACCTTTTGCAGGTTTTTCGGCGATTACAGCTTGCTCCGATGGCCTTCCTCTAGGTAGTTACCTTAAGCGACGATTCCAGCAAGCCCCGGAGTTGCAGGTTGTCCGGTGTTGTTCCTGTGGATCTAAACCGGTGAAATTCCGTGCCAATCCAACCTACAGCATGCTCCACATGTTCAGATCATCCATCACACACGAGGAGTCAAGCGGGGGTCAAAGTAGTTACAAATGGATCTGTCGAGGTCAAAGGGTCAGAGGTCGGCCATTGAAGGGCCCATCATTCTAAGATTTTGGGAAACACCCTCCCACCACGGAATATTGGACACCGCGAGATGCAATTGAATGTTAGACTCATTTCATTCGTGGAAAAATTTCATGTCATACATTGGCAATGAGAAGATGAAGAACTAGATGGCAATACGAGGATGAGCAGAAGCAGATGAAATGAAGAACTCAATCTAAGATAGAATGATTGATTCTGGAAGTAACTTGTATCCCATTATGTCAATTGTATCATTGTAATACAATGTATTTGAAATAGTAAAGAGTACAGATTCTCTGTTCTACCTCCTCTGTTCTATCTTACTTGTTAGCTTCTCCATCACGATCCTCTGCCATTGATCATTCTTCGAAGCTTTTCCTTTGATACAGAAAATGCTGAGCATTTGTAGAAGATGCTGTTTTCCCTCTTTCATGCTCTCTCTCTATCTCTCTCTGTGTGTCTCTATCTTCCTCCTTACTTCTTATATAAAAGTGAGAAAGTACATTCAATGAAGAACTAACAAAACTCGGTTACAAGGAGAAACATAATACAGCAACTTCTTAACAGAATATACCTAACCGATTACATCTTATATCACACGTGTTGGTTTTACATGACTTGGCGATCCATGTCATTCTCTATTTTGAGCATCTCCTTCATTGATGTCGATCCAAGCTGGTCTTTCTTATAAAATCTTTACCATTGATTATTATTTCTTGTAGTTTGCTGTATCGCCAAGTCCTCTGATTCCTTTTGTTTATTGCTTTCCAACACATGCCGTTTCCGTTCTTCTCCATCAGCTTTTGTTCCTTTATATTTAACATCCCCCGGCAAATTGAGAAGGGTGAAAAATCCCATTCCCAATTTGGTGCATAGAGATATATGAGCTGATTGTGAGAGGAACTTAGTGAAAATGTCAGCTAACTGAAGATGGCTCGAATATGTTGGACGTGAATGGAACCGTAAGACACCTTTTCACGAACGAAGTGAAAGTCAACTTCTATGTGCTTTGTTTGAGCATGCAAGACTGGATTGGCTGTGAGGGAAATAGTTGATTTATTGTCACAAAACAAAGATGTAGCTGTTGCAAGGGGAATACCAATATCACGTAGTACAAAGCTGATCCAAGTTAATTTAGCCGTTGTAGAGGCTAGGGCTCGATACTCTGCTTCTGTGGAAGACCTTGAAACAGTAGATTGTTTCTTGGCTGACCAGGAAATCAAATTAGAACCTAGAAAAGTGCAGAAGCCTGTAGTAGATCGTCGAGTGATAGGACAACTTGCCCAATCAGCATCTGAAAACCCATAGAGATTTGTCAAACTATTGGAATGAAGATAATATCCAAGATGGACAATTCCTTTGACATATTGAAGGACTCTTTTTAATTGATGAAAGTCTACCACTATGGGATGTTGCATCTTTTGACAGAGAAGATTTGTTGCAAAGGCTAGATCTGGTCGAGTTATTATCAAGTATTGAAGACCACCTACCAGGCTTCTGTATTCAATAGGATCTATTAGCTGAGCTTCAGCATTGGCCATGAAAATTGACCGCGGTGGCAAGGGTGTTGAAATTGGTTTGCAATCTATCATACGAGCTCATTTAAGCAAGTCGATTGCATGTTTTGTTTGGCATAGAAATAAAGTCTGTAAGGTGCGTTTGACTTCAATGCCTAAGAAGTAGTGAAGATATCCAAGGTCTTTCATATGGAACTGAATACTAAGATTTTGAATCAATGTGGTTAAGAGTTGAGGTGAGCTTCTTGTCAAGATGATATCATCAACATAAAGCAATAATAATACTGTATGCGACTCAGTATGAAGAACAAATAAGGAGGGATCGGCTGTACTACAAAAAAAACCAATTTCAAGGAGAAAGTTGCTGAATTTATCAAACCAGGCTCTCAGAGCTTGTCGAAGACCATATAAGGACTTGTGAAGAAGGCACACATAGCTTGATTTTTGAGGATGGATGAAGCCAGGAGGCTGTTCTATATAGACCATTTCATTCAAGTCTCCATGGAGAAATGCATTTTTCACATCAAGTTGGTGTATTGTCCATTGTTTCGTTAGAGCTACGGACAGGACTATGCGAACTGTTGCATGTTTCACAACAGGGCTGAAAGTCTCAGTAAAGTCAAGTCCTGCTTCTTAATGAAATCCTTTGGCTACCAGTCGAGCCTTTAGCCTGTCTAGACTACCATCAGGTGCGAGTTTGGTCTTAAAGACCCACTTACAGCCTACGACATTCATCTGGTTTGTTCTTGGAACCAATGTCCAGGTGTGATTGGCATACAGAGCACTCATTTCTTCTTGCATTGCACTATGCCAACCTTTATCAGCCAATGCTGACTTAATGGATCTTGGTTCCATAGGAACTCGATACTTAGCCAAGCAAGCATATTTTGGATTTGGCTTAATAATACCTGATTTGAGTCGGGTCCACATATGATGAACAACAAGATTTCTTTGAAAAGAAGATAGGCCAAGATTGTGTTGTTCTAGTTTAGGACTGTTATTGGTAGGTAGTGCATTTGAAGTAGATGAAGAACCATGTACTGGTTGAGTTTCTGTGATAGGATCATTCTGCATTGGTGCTGATGAAGTAGCTTGTTGCATCTGTTCATTGTCATAACTATCCATATCAGGATGATATTGACCTCTACTTACTGATTGATGAAGAGAGCTATTGTTTGTCGTGTCAGTACTTGGAGGTTCGAACAATTTCACTTCTTTAACCCATTGTCTATATAAAGGAGTATACTATCCATACTCATTGATCACACTTTTTGTGAAAGGAAAAGATGTTTCATCAAAAATCACATGTCTACTGATATATACGCGATTATCAGTAGGTACAAGGCATCTATACCCTTTATGTAGATCACTATATCCTAGAAATACATGGGTAAGAGATCGAGGATCAAATTTGTGTTTTGAATATGGTCTTAAGCATGGATAACAGGCACAACCGAACACCCTCAAATGATCATACTGTGGCTGAGTGTTATGAATCTTGTTATAGGATGTATCCATCTTTAGTTTTGGTGTTGGAAGTCTATTTATAATGTAATTTGCTGTAACAAAGGCATCCACCCAGAATTTCAGTGGAACCTTGGAGTGATATAACATGGCTAATCCCAATTCGACAATATGTCTATGTTTCCTCTCTGAAACCCCATTCTGTTATGGAGTGTGTGGATAGGATAGATGTTGTTTTATGCCACAAGTTTGCAGATGTTTTTGAAATCTGCTACTTACAAACTCTCTTCCTCCATCACTTTGGAAGATTTTGATTTGGTGATTGTATTGTCTCTCAACTAATGTCTGGAATCGAACAAAAATATCAAAGAATTCAGACTTCAACTTCATTGGATATAACCAGCTATATCATGAGAAACTATCAACAAAAATCACATAGTATCTAAACTTCTGAAATGAATTAACTAGTGAGGGCCCCCAAATGTCATAGTGAATCTTTTCCAATGACAAATTTGATGTAGAATCTAATAAAGGAAATGATAAAGCTGTACTTTTTGCTATTTGACAGCTGCTGCAAATGTTCGAAGAAGTTGAATTAAAATGGATCAGTTTCTGATGTTGTAGATGTTCCACTATCTGAGCATTTGTATGAGCTAGTCTCTGGTGCCATATTTTTGCATTTACTGTTCTCTGTCTTTGAGTAAAAAAGGCCGCTGCAGTCTGTGTATCAACTCGATAAAGGCCCCTATTCTTCCTTCCGAGCTTGACTGTCACTTTAGTATTGTTGTCCTTTACATAAACACCAAGTTTGTCAAAGATAAATGTGCAAGGATAGTCATTGGTGAGTTTAGATACGAAAAGAAGATTCTTCTTTATTTCTGGTACTATGAGAACATCATTAAGAGGTAATGTATTACCTTCTATATTTAGATAAGTGTTACCTATATGTGTAATAGGTAAACATGATCAATTTCCTATCATCACAGTATCGAGTCCTTGGTATTTAGAAAATGTATGAAGAATACCAGGATTAGCACTGATGCGAGCTGTAGCTCCAGTATCAGGATACCATTCACTTCCTTTTGGATCTTCAATATGCATTGATGTCAGTGCTGCTAGAATATCTTCTACTTGATAAGAGTTGTCAAAGCGATACCAACAACGGAGAGCATCATGCCCAGGTCGTTTACATATTTGGCATTCCAATCTAGCAGTACCTGTGTCTTTCTCATCCTGCAGATTTTTTCTTGAGTTTAATAAGGGCGCGTTTGGTAACGACTTTGTTCCCAGGAGATTTTGATCAGAACTGATTCTTTTTTATTCTGTTACCGAGAACTGATTCTAAGCATTTTAAGCCGTTTGGTAACTGTCCAAAATTTCTAATTCTGGAATAGAATTGCGTTTGGTACCGTGCTCATTAATTCTGTTCCAAATCAATTTCTTTTAATTTTTAAATAAATTTTTAACTTTTTTAACTTTTTTTCTTTTCATTTTTCCTTTTCATTTTTCCTTTTTTTTTTTTTTTTTTCCTTTTTTCCTTTTTCTCATCATCTTCTTCTTCTTGTGGCCGCCGCCGGACGGCGACCGCCGACGAGGGCCGGTGACCTCACTGGAGCATCGCCGGCCCTTGTTGGCCGAGCCTCGCTGGCAGCTGGGCGAGGCCTGCCAAGCCACCGGCGGGGCTGGGCGAGCTTTGCCTGGCCACCGGTGGGGCTAGGTGTCGCGAGGCTTGCCGAGCCCCTGCCCAGCCCAACCCCCGCGAGGTTCGGCCTCGCTAGATTTAGTGAGGCTGAGCCTCGCCGGTGGCTGGACTTGCCTCCGGTGAGCTTGCCGGACCTCGCCTTGGTTTGGCGAGCCTCCGGTGAGCTCGCCGGACCCAGCCGGGGCGGCAGCAGCGGATGGCGGACGGTGGCAGGCGATGGTGGACAGCAGTCGCGAGATGACCGAAGGGAAATAGGAGAGTTCTTGATTTTCATTCTCAAATTTGTTCCCAGAACAAGAATCAACTTTTTTTTTTTTTGGTTCTTGATTCTATTCCCGATCTGTTCCCGGGGACAAAAATTTTACCAAACGCGATTCTAGATCCAAACTGATTCTAGGAACAAGGAATCAGAATTTGGCCCTATTTGGATGGTTACCAAACAGGACCTAAGAGAGGAGGATAAGATTTGTTATTCTGATACCTTTGAGAGTATGTGGCATAGGGTCGAAATCCCTGAGTAGCTGCAGAGAAGGCATTCCTTTGTCTAAGATGTTGATCTCCTTACCCTTGAATGGACACATCTTTTTCGTAATTCGATTTCTTTCAACATAACCAAATCCTTGACCTCTATTATTAATAGCTCGCTCGGCCATAACCGCGGCCACCCCTATAACTTCCTCTTTGAGCTAAAAAACCAGAGGTTTGTGAAAGATATTCTCCATCAGTATTCTCTTTAGGCTGCATTTGAGACCGTCTCTGCCCAAAATAGGCCAAATTGGAATTGAATTGACTTCTGGAATAAGTCTTCATCCTTGATTCAAATCTTTCTAGCTGAGCTATAACCTCATCATAATCGGGTTGAGGCTTTAAACAATATATGGTGGTTCGAAGATTCTCATATTCTGAGCCTAATCCTTCCAGTACACCAAAGATTTTGGTTATTTCGTCCACAGGTTTACCTATTGCATTCAACTGATCACATATAGATTTGTATTCTCTGAGATAGGTAGAGAGGGTTTGATCAAGCTTCTGACAAGACTGTAGTTTTCCTCTAAGTTCGAACTCCCTCGCAATTGATTTTTGTGTAAATCGCTTTAGAAGAGTCTGCCATACCTCAAAGGATGTTTCTAAACCAATTATTAGGCTCAAAATATTCTCAGTGACAGCCCCACTGATCCAAGATGATATCAACTGATCTGTTCTTGTCCAATCAGCATAGTCAGGATTAACAAGTTCAGATTCACAACCTTCAACATCATTTTGCAGCATTCGGGGAGGAGAAGGAATATCACCATTAACAAAACCAAAGAGCTCTTGACTTTTTAGAAATCTTTGGATCTGAGCTTGCCATAACAGAAAACTATCTTCGGTGAGTTTGATTGTGACAAAATTCGAGATGTTCACATGTATTGGAAAAGGATATTTTGGTGTTTTTATTGCCATTACCACAAACTTTTAGCTCGAGAAAGGATATCAGTCAACCAACCTACAACTCTGATACCATGAGAAGATGAAGAACTAGATGGCAATACGAGGATGAGCAGAAGCAGATGAAATGAAGAACTCAATCTAAGATAGAATGATTGATTCTGGAAGTAACTTGTATCCCATTATGTCAATTGTATCATTGTAATACAATGTATTTGAAATAGTAAAGAGTACAGATTCTCCGTTCTCCGTTTCTACCTCCTCTGTTCTATCTTACTTGTTAGCTTCTCCATCACGATCCTCTGCCATTGATCATTCTTCGAAGCTTTTCCTTTGATACAGAAAATGCTGAGCATTCGTAGAAGATGCTATTTTCCCTCTTTCAAGCTCTATCTCTATCTCTCTCTGTGTGTCTCTATCTTCCTCCTTCTTATATAAAAGTGAGAAAGTACATTCAATGAAGAACTAACAAAACTCGGTTACAAGGAGAAACAGAATAAAGCAACTTCTTAATAGAATATACCTAACCGATTACATCTTATATCACACGTGTTGGTTTTACATGACTTGGCGATCCATGTCATTCTCTATTTTGAGCATCTCCTTCATTGATGTCAATCCAAGCTGGTCTTTCTTATAAAATCTTTACCGTTGATTATTACTTGTAGTTTGCTGTATCGCCAAGTCCTCTGCTTCCTTTTGTTTATTGCTTTCCAACGCGTGCCGTTTCCGTTCTTCTCCATCAGCTTTTGTTCCTTTATATTTAACAGCAAAAAGTAGCATCACATTACATACAAAAAGAAAAAAATGGGACTCATAATCTCAACAAAAGTATCATCCATTACATACGCTTAGTCAAAATTTAGGCATCATTTTATTTTGAATGTAATCTCTACGAGCTCACCTTTGAAGAGGGGCAATTGTTGACACATAAATTTGGGACTGCATCTTGTCTATGTCTATGGATTCTGTCACTTTTCTTTATCCATGAGCTCATTGCGAAGTATCGACGGAACGGGATCGTTCTATTAATCCTTTCATTGGGCTCGAACACATTTGCTGGGCTCCTCCTCTAGAATTTAGCTAAGAATAAAAATGACTTGAACCTAAAGAACCCTTACGAATTTCATTGGCACACTTTTTCCATGTACATGAAACATTCGAAGATTAATTGGGCATGTCTGAAGACCACTTCTCTTGAATTCATGATTTCTTTATTGACTATATGCCAACGCCCGATGTTAACATGAACACGGCCTACTTTTGTGCTTCATTTCACTTTCTTAACCGCTCTATCAGCGGCCCAACATCAGAAGAGCTGTGCTTCATCTATATGCTTTTTGTCGAATGACACGCCAAAAAAATGGCTTATGAAAACACATTTCTGTTTTCGTACCATTTACCTTTCATTTGCACTCTATTAAGAAACTTCTAAGTACGGTGCCAAAGTCGTCCCTAACAACAAAAACTACAAGTGAAATTGAGAAATGATCGGATCGAATAGCTCCATAACGACGTGTATGCATCCAAATTCCCGTCGTCCTCTCCACCATATATATCTCCGCCGCATTTTGGTGGAGACAAGAGCATCCCCTCCGCCATATCGGCGAGCAACCCCAGGATCCCGAAGATGTCCTCCTCGTCGTACAACAATCCCTCTTCCGAACGCAACTTCTTCTCATCCTCCGACATCACGTCCTCGGATTCCACCGGCTGGAATGCCTCCGCAGCTCTGGCCGCTGCCTTCTGTATGTCCTTGGTGTCCGCTGACGCCGGCACGGGCAGCCGCCATGCGGAGTCTGCGAAGTTGAGGCAGGCGGACCGGCCCCTCAGAGCGAGCGCCGCCACGTCGTGAGCCCTCGCCGCCATCTCCACAGTAGGGAAGGTGCCGAGCCAGATCCTCGACTTCTTTCTGGGCTCGCGGACCTCGCAGACCCACTTGCCGGAGTCGCGCAGCCGCACCCCCCGGTACACAGGGTGGCGGGTCTCCCGGAACTTCTTCCTTCCAGCGCGCTTCTTCGGGTGGTGTGAAGCGAGGAGTACCTCCTTGTGGGAGAAGTTCCCAAGTGCCGTGGCGCTCCTGCTGTCGGATGGCGGCTCGGCGAAGTTGAAGCGGCAGGAGTTGGGATGGGAATAAGAAGAGAAAGGGGTCATAGGAGGAGCAGTGAGATAGCTGTTGGGTCGGAGTGAAGTGGATGATGAATGTGGTGGGGCTAGTGTTTGTAAGAGACAGAAGCCGGCTGGAGCAGTGAGGAGTGTTTACGGATATGGGGTGTCGTGTAGGATTGGGAGTGAGGGGTGTTGGGTTTAGATATATATGAAGCGGGGACACGGGATTCAAAAGAGGAAACGGACTCGTACTCAAGAAGAGTTTCTCCCTGCGGGGAAGACTCCGAATCTGGGTGACCGTGACTTGAAGCGTGAAGCCCAGCCGTGGAGCGAGCGAGCGAGGGGGGTGCCAAGTTGAGTGCGATTCAGAGTACGACACACGTGCAGGTGGGGACGTGACGTGGCAAGTGGATTGGGTTTAGGCTCTTGGGTTGTGTGGTTGGGAGGGAGGGTGGTGGCGCTGCAAATTCCTTGTCGGGGGTTTTGACGGAGTAAAGAAGGCGCGGGGGACTTTCTGTTTTTATGGGAGCGATGGGAAAGAAGGAAGAGTACGTCGAGGCCAGAGGGTCAAAGGTCCCCGTCGAGGGGCCCATGTTTTGCGGCTCGCGCGATTCACTAGTTTTCATCCGAAATATCTTCGATGCCTGTTCTCGTTTTGGATTGGAAACATCCCCTGCCACTCGTTTCGCCTGTGAAAAAGCAAATGTCCTTTCGTGCGCGAATTCCTTTTCGATCTTCTCGTTACTGGCCGGGTTTTCTTCGTGTTTTTTCTTTTCTTTTTAGTAAACTTACAATTTATTTTATTGGGAGCACGCGACCACCCAATACATTTTGCTTAGGGAGAGAGCTCAACTCTGAGCTTTTATATTAACAAATCTAGTTGAATCAATATCTAATTAAAACACCAATTATTTATTGTTTTTACTTACCAAATAAGCGTCAGTCATGAGATTTCTTTTTAAGATATTTGCCAATCGTTAATCATGAGATTTTTTTCTTGAGATATTCACTAATCGGTTTTAATACCATTTGTTTGGAGTGCATCGTAGAAACTCGATACCTTTCGCCTTGGAAGATCATCAAGAGAAAGCTTAAGTCCAAACCGATGCCCCTCTCTATTGATGATGCTTCTCTTTGCCTTTTCAAGAGAGTATCTCTTGACTGCTATTATTGCCAGTTATCTTTTTTGGGATGTGTCTTGTCATTATCAATCCCGCTTCATGCCTGCGCGTTAGTCTATATGGTTGCCTGCCTTGCCACCTTTTAATCATTCCAGTGTGACTTGAAGAGAGTTTGAGGGCCCAAGGAAACCCAAGGTCTTGTTCGGTGCAGTCCTTAGAACATGGAACGGGCGAGGGCAACGTAAGTTCTCTTGAGCATGAAAAAAAAAACCAATTTCAATATGGATCATCATCGTGTCTTTCGGATTAATACTTTCATATGGGACTGTGTTTTGTCTATATCTATGCATTCTGTGACTTTCATTTATTCATAAGCTATTGCGAAGCATCAACCGAACCCAATTGTTTGGTAACTTTCTTAATTGGCCCAGACACATTTGCTAGGCTCCTCTAGAATTTAGCCGCGAGCAAAAAGGGCCTGAACTTAAAGAACACATACGAATTTCGTTGGTACACCTTTGCCATAGACATGATACATTCAAAGATAAATTGGGTAAGTCTGAAAACCACTTCTCTCAAATTCATGGTGACTTGGGCAGTTTCTTTATTAATTATATGCAAACGCCCAATGTTGCGGTGAACACAGCTTTTTTATCTAATGGTACTAGATACTAGATGCCAGCTTTCCAATTTTACTGCTATTTTTCATCTTATCATGACCAAAATTGCTTGCAATTTAATGCTCTGCCACTTACTTTATATGAGGGAGGCACAAGATGTAAAAGAAGAACAAGCTGCTGTAAATGATATCTTGGCATATGACATTTTCTGATGAATTGTTGACATTGAGACCTCTTTTTGGACAAAGTATATTAATAATGTATTTGTATAACTCAATAATGCATCTCATATAACTTGACTATCCCTATCCAATCAATGTCCCTTCTGAGGACATATTGCAAGTATGGTGTAATTGTTTTCTGTGATTTGGCTCAGCTAACATGTGCATTTGACTAGAGATGTGGAGTTGACTGAAAAGCTGGACTACTCCTCTGCCGTGGCATTGCTTGGATTCTCCCTCATTGTGGCTTTACTAAGAGCTTTGAACATAAGGGATGAGGCTTCCAGGGTCATGTTTTCCGCCCCAGTTATTGCATTTGTGACGACTCATATCCTGTATCTGAACTTTTACCAATTCGATTATGGTAAATAACTTTCTCTATAAGTTCCTTCTTCTCTCTTGGTCACTAATCACATTGAAGGTTTGGAATTATGAATACATTCATATGTGATAACCGGCTTACAGATTACTGAAATACCATATTTTTCTCAATCACACCTGTTCATTAGACTGGTGAGGCCTGCCACTGCCATGGGTTCTAGGCTGTAATTCATATTGAACTTAGACCCAGGAAACTATATAAACCACATTTCTTGCCTGGGCCAAGGTTGGTCACTTGCATAGATAGTCTCATGGTCATTTTACAGTAGGTTGAGTCTGGCAGGCCGGACATTATAACCAATGATCTTATGCACTGCAGCATTTGAAATAGGATATCTGGTACCATCACGCAGGGCACAGTGAGTATGAAATCTGAGAAATGGCAGTGATCTAATTGATGATTTTGCAGGTTGGAACATGAAGGTCTGCGTGGCCATGGGAATTGCGCAACTTCTTATATGGGCAATTTGGGCAGGTGTTACCCGCCATCCTTCACGTTGGAAGTTGTGGGTAGTAGTGGTGGGTGGAGGTTTGGCCATGCTATTGGAAATATATGACTTTCCCCCCTATATGGGTTTTGTGGATGCGCATGCTTTATGGCACGCCACCGCTATCCCTTTTTCTTACCTCTGGTGGAGCTTCATCAGAGATGATGCTGAGTTGAGGACAAGAACTCTCCTAAAGAAGGTGAAGTAGACTTTGGCGAAAGATGCATGCACTATTCAGAAGGCAGATTGTGTCAGTTACGTGGATTTCTCTACCCAATTGTTTCATTGGATTTCCCTCTTATCTGATGGTGTATATGCTTTGCTGTATGTGAAATGCTTGTTTTCCACAGGGGGGTCATCTGTGTTTTTTTTTTTTTTTTTGGTTCTTTAAATCGATTCCTATAGGATCAGCAGTATCCTTATGTAATCATAACTTATTGTTTTCTCGGGTTTTTGCTAAGAAAACTTCTTAGTTGGTCAAGACTTGAGTGTCACATTGGTCAGAAAAGTTTCATATGCAGAGTATTTTGAGACTCTGAAGTTATGTGAAAGTAAAGAAACTGATCTCCCCAGAGTTCAGGCATATTGTGGAGACAACCTTTGTTGCAGAAATATCAGGTTAGTTGTGGATGAGTATCGGATGAATCATTGAGCATGTTCTCCATTAAAAATCTTGTCAGGTGGATTTTCAGAATGCATAGATCTGAGCTCGTGTTAAACTGTTAAATCCTTGTGTTAATGTTCATTGTGATAGCTGTTGCTGCCTTAGGTGAACACCAAGGCCCCCAAGAAGACTTATTGCCAGCTTATAATAGTTTCTCATGGTTTTTTTTTTTTTTTTTTTTTGGTTTCTTTTGCTTTATATGATTAATAGATAGAGAGTCATGAGCAGGGAAGTTGCCCCTCTTCTCAGAAGAAGAAGATGGCAACTGCCTTTCTTAAGGCTTGCGCGATCAAAACAGCTATCGTTTTGGGCTGTGGGCTATTTTTGGCCCTGACAGCCGATGAGATTTTGGATGACCTGCAAACCGAGTGAATCGTATTTTGAAATATATTCGAAACTAAAGTACAAGCCTCATCATATTGAGAACTTGGAATGTGATGTATTGATGATGTTGTGTCTCTCTGGTATATACATTTCCTTTCCTGCCCAAAGAGCCAAACCGATTTCCCTTTCTGTTGATGATGCTTCTCGCTGCCTTTTCAAGAGAATATTTCCCGGCTGCTATTATTGCAAGTTATCTTTTCTGGCATGCATCTTGTAATTACCAATCCTGCTTCGTGCCTGTGCGTTAGTCTGCGTGGTTGCTTGCCTTGCCATCTGTCATTCTGGAGTGACTTGAAGAGTGTTCGTGTGCTGAAGGAAACACAAGGTCTTGTTCGGTGCAGTCCTCAGAACAAGGAACGGCCAAAGACAATCTGAGTTCTCTCTTGCAAATACTAAAACTAATTTCCATATGGATTATCATCATGTCTTCTAGATTAATGCATTAATGGGACTCTAGGATTGCATCTTGTCTATATCCATGGGTTGTTGGGCTCCTTCTCTAGAATTTAGTAGGGAGCAAAAAGGACTCGAACTTAAAAAAACTCATACGAATTTCATTCACACTTTTGCTATGTACATAATACATTCGAAGAAAATCACTTTTCTTAAATTCATGATAAATTGGGCAGTTTCTTTATTAACTTACAAATGCCCGATGTTACAGGAACACAGCTTTTTATTTAATGGTACACCACCAAAATGGATTTCGAAAATATCTGTGTTCGTACCCTTCAACTTTTATCAGCACTCTATTTAAACACTTATCAAGTAGGGCATCAAAGTCGTCCCTAACGACAAAACACTTAAAAGTGAAATTGAGAAATGGTCACATGGAATAGCTCCATAATGACGTGTATGCATCCAAGTTCCCGTTGTCCTCTCTGGGATATATGTCTCCGCTTTATTCCGGTGGAGACAAGAGCATCCCCTCCGCCATATTGGCGATCAACCCCGGCATCCCGAAGATGTCCTCCTCGTCGTACAACACTCCCTCTTCCGAATGCAACTTCTTCTCGTTCCCCGACATCACATCCTCGGATTCCACCAGCTGGAATGCCTCCGCGGCCTTGGCTGCTGCCTTCTGTATGTCCTTGGTGTTGGGTGACGCCGGCACGGGCAGCCGCCACGCGGAGTCTGCGAAGTTGAGGCAGGCGGAACGGCCCCTCAGCGCGAGCGCCGCCACATCGTGGGCCCTTGCCGCCATGTCGGCGGTGGGGAAGGTGCCGAGCCAGATCCTCGACTTCTTTCTGGGCTCGCGGACCTCGCAGACCCACTTTCCCGAGTCGCGCAGCCGCACCCCACGGTACACGGGGTGGCGTGTCTCCCGGAACTTCTTCCTGCCGGCAGGCTTCTTCGGGTGGTCGGCCGCGAGGCGCACCTCCTCCCCAGAGAAGTTCCCGGGCGCTGCACTCCTGTCGTGGGACAGCAGCAACGAGAAAGGTGGCCCGGCGAAGTCGAAGCTAAAGGAGTTGGGATGGGAGATATAAGAGGAAGAGTTCATGGGAGGACGTCTGCACAGGGATACTGCGATAGCTGTTGAGTTGGAATGAAGCAGATAATGAGTGTGGTGAGGCGAAGTAAGTGTTTACTGATATGGAGGGTGTTGACACCTAAATTTTGACTAATCATTTAGTAATTAATTGCATAAAAATTTAGGGATTAATCTTTAACCCCTAAGAAAAAATATTAAAATTGCATCTCATGTAGTCGCATTTGCATCGGTACTAAGAGGACAACAAGAAGCAGGGGCTCGCGGTCGATTGCATACACAAGCTCGGTGGAATGCGGATTCGAGAGAAATCTTCAAATAAGCAAAAGCAGCTCACAACATATTATATAATATGCCCATATTGTATTATTATAATATATCCATAATATTATACAATATGTCAGTTTTAGTAACACCAAGAAGGAACCTCCTCATTAATGCATACCCGTCCACGCACGAAAATTTCCCTGCTAGAGAAAGGGGGGGAAGCAAAAAGAAAGAATAAAAAAGTCCATTGTGAGGGGGGGCTTCCCCTTTCGTTCACGCAAGTGGAGAGAAAGGTGGGGAGATTTAGAGAGATAAAAAAATGAAGTCAGGTACAAGTACTGAACATAAACAGAGAAAGTAGACGGAAAAGTAGGGAGAGAGACTTTTCCTTCGTTAAAAAGAGGGGGGGGGCAGAGAGAGAAAGGGAGGTGAAAGAGGAGAGAAAGGGAGGGGAGTGCAAAAAAGGGGGTAAAAACAAAAAAGATGAACAACTGTTCATCTTCTTCGTGAGTTCCCGTCCGGCGTCCCTGCTGCCCGCCTCTTCCGCGCCGCCGAGCTGCCGCTGTTGCTCCCCGCTCGCCCGCACCGCGCCTCTCCGCCTATAACGCCGGCCACCACGACGACCCGACGCCCCAAGAACTGCGCCGCGCCTGCACCTCCATCCGACGCCGTACGCACCTTCTTCCGAGCGTAGACCCGATGACGCCCCCGCCCGCGACGCCTATCTTCTGCCACGAGATCTGCAACGCCCATCGCCCCATCCTTCCACCGCCGGCTCTGCACCCGAACGCTCGCCCCTGCTCGCCGGACGCAGCACCACCCAACTCCGCCTGAGCCCCGAGCGTCGACGCCGCTGCCTCGGCTCCACCCGAGCCGGATCTGCCCCTCCACCGCGACGCCCTGCCACCGTCTCCGGACGCCGCGCCGCTCCGCGCCCGGGTTCGAAGACGCCGCACTCGCGTGCCTCCGGCTCCGCCCGCTCCGTGCCTCCTCCTCCGCCGCCGCCCCCCGCAGCTCCGAACCGGCTGTCGTCCCTTGCGAGTAGCCCGTGGCGCTAGCACCACCGTCGACCCGCCGCACCTCCGCTCAACCCGCTCGACCCGCGATGACGGGTGCCCGCGCTGCCACCGCCTCGCCTTGGCCGCTCGCCGGCCCGCGTCCGCAACGCCCAGCACCCGTGCTCCGCCGCCCACCGCCCTTGCCGGACCCCCTCACCGGTCCACCTGCCACCGGTCCTCGCCGGAGCTTTGAACGCCGGTGACCAGCTGCCCCCTCGGTGAACCACCACAAGTTGCCAAGCCGTGCGTGGGAGCAAAACAAAAGAAAACAAAAAAGAAAAAAACAAAAGGGGAACATTAGGTAGTTTTTTTATTACTCTATCTTTATTTTTTACATAGTTTATGGTTTGTTTAGTTTATAGTTTGTTTTTTATATAGCTTTTTAGTGTGATTATTCATTAATGCATGATTGAGGTTCCAATGTGAAATAACCCCTAAAATTAGGGATTAGGAGTCCAATTTTCGCGCCCGAAATTTGACTCACGATCTCTCTCAAAAATCGACGATCCAATCTCACGCTCGAGATTCGATTTGCGATTTAATTTAGAATTGACCAACCCGATCTCATGCACGAGATATGGTTCGTCAGTTTTGGGTATTAATCTTATCTTTATTGGATTAGATATCGGGTTATTTGAATTAACTTTTATTTTTGCATAAAAAAAAACTTAAAAAAAATGCAAGTTAGGTTAGGGTTAGGGTTAGTGTATTTAGTTATTTCGTTTTTTTAAAATAAAAAAAAACTAAAAGAAAAAATGCATTCAGGATATTAGTTTTTCTTTAGAATTGCACTCGTTAATTTAGAATAGGTTTTTTTGATTTTAAATTTTTATAACAAAAAAAAATCCCAAAAAAAAAAATTAAGTAATTTAGGATGCTAGTTTTTTTTTTTTTTTTTTTTTTTTTTTTTTTTTGTGTAGGTTGCATAATAGGTTTTTTAAAATGCATGCTTTAGAAGAGATAACGTGTCCCTTTAATTTTCACTCTAGTGGTTTTCTTTAGTGTTCTTTTTTAATTACGAATTTCCATAAAAATTCATCATGCATTTTAGAATAGAATTACATGTCTCATTTTAAGATTAGATCAATTTGCATCTTAGGTTAGAAATTGCTAGATTAAAATAACGTCTTAGTTTAAATTAGGATTTAGCATGACTTAATCCTAAGTTTAAATTGGAGGAATTTTAATTTAGCTAGGTAATTTTTGCATTTGTCTTAATTTCGAATATCATGAAAAATACAAAAATTTGTCTTTAGATAAATTATTTTCAATTTTCGGGATGAATTGCATTCTTAGGAATAGAAATATCATGTGCACGTCATGTAGAATTAGGCTCATTTAATTAAAAATTGCCCGTCATTATAGTTAGGTCATTTTGATTTGCATATTTAATTGTTGCATGTTCATTAAGAAAACACAAAAAAAAAAATAATAATATTTTACTCATGTCATGTAGTTTAGAACACATTGTCATGCCATTCCATGCTAGATTAGTAGCATGCATTGCATATTAATAAGTGAAAACCAAAAAAAAATGGGAAATTGCCTGTTAATTAAGTCTGTTGATGTGGATTCTGATTTAACAATGCATATGCTTTCGTTGCTATGAGGTAGGTTCTGCAATTTATTCATGGCTTTCTTGGGTGTTAAATTGGTGGTTTGCGCACCCGCATGATCACCTCACATGTTAGGAAGATAAATTAAAATCAATTCAAGCTGCCTCCAAAAACATTTTTGGAAATAAAAGAATGGTACCGAAAGGGCATTAGAGAAATCTAGTGTAACCAAGTCCCCGAACTCACAATCTCTCGGTTCGTAGGAGTGAAGTAATTCTCCCATTACTTTACTTGGGTTTCTAATCGACCCACCAAAAATAGATTAGTGGCGACTCTATGATAAAAATCATTTGCATATAAAGAACTTAAACCCTAAGTCGCGAATTGGTATGGGCTTGGGAGAGCTCGAGCTAAGTCTAGGCTTAGCAATCCATTAGCCGAACCCTTAGGTGGTGCAAAAACCCACTTCGGGGAGGTCGCGACAGCTTGGCGACTCCGCTGGGGACTTGAGTTGAAACTTTTAGTGGACTTAGGCCAATTTTCTTTTTGAAAAATATTTTTGTCTGGCAGCGAGGATCCCAGGTATGTCCCTAACATTTAAGGTGTTAAATGTTTTTGCAGAATGGGAGGTATAAAGGGAAGTGTTTGCTGACATTTGTTTTGCAGGGAGGTGTAGGAATGTATGGTTTACTTTCACTTATGAAGTGTTGCTTGATATAAATTGCCGTGCATGCCTTGCATCTAGCACTACACTATTGCACACACAACCCGCCGTCGGACCTGGGCCGCATAGGATCATCTAGGATGGTATTGAGATGGATACCACTTCGACCGCATGCCCGCGGTACGAGTCGCCCATCTCAATCCCGAAGTTTCTTTTCTGGTGTCACGAGTACCCACCTCGGTTCGCATGCCCGCAACCCAGGTCGGCTCTTTGACCAAGCCGAAGTCATGGGGACCCGACTTAGTCCGCACGCCCGTGGCTAGTCTGATCATCCTTGTGGCTTCACTTTGTTAAGCCTTATAGACTAGAAATCGAGCCACTTACCATGCGCATGTCTATGTGATTGCCCTTTGTTTATTGGTAAAGTAAGTCTTCTAAATTCGCACTCTTGCAATCTACTTACTTTATTATATCATTTTGTTGGTCCATGGCATTAGGATTATCCTGAGTCTTGATCAATATACAATGGGAATACCGGACATTCGAATTATTCTCCCTCCAAAGGAAGAGCTTAGCGCATGGTGGGACAAGTTAGACCAAGCTGGCCGTCAATTTGTAGAGTCACACATTAGTCGACTACTTCCATTGCTGCGTATCAACATCCATGGCGGCCTCATCCAAGCACTTGCTCATTGTTGGTGCCCCGAGACTTCTACTTTCATCTTTGGTGGTAAGCATGAACTCACGCCCACCTTGGAAGAGTATAGTATTGCCATAGGGAAACCTTTGAAAGCTGAATTAATTAGCCCACCTATCGGAATAGACCCCGTTGTGGCCTTATCCGATTTTCTGAGGATTAAGGAGGATAATGTAAGAAAGGTTTTAAAAGCTCACCGCAATACATGTCACTTGTCTTTTCTAAAAGAATGTTTTGAAAATGGCAATTCATTTCAAATGAGAAGAGTTTTCCTTTTAGCTTTCTTTGGGTTTATACTTTTTCCTCATTGCAAGAATGCTATTAACCCTTTGATGGCTCACTTTGTTGAACAAGTGTTGGGAGGAAAAAATTTCGTAAACACTATTTTGGCTGAAACCTTTCTTTCCCTCACTCGATTTAAAGGAAACGGGGATAAGACCTTCCGTTCCTCTCCTGAGCTTTTACAAATTTGGTTCCTTTCTCATATAAAAGGGTTTGGTGGTTCAATGACTATACTTGATGTTAATAACTCTAATCACCCTATTATGAGATTTGAGAACAACCAAAAACATGCACCGGATTACCATTATTCTAGGTGGCTAGCTTTCATGAAAAAACCAACTTCCAAGGGTTTCCTATGGCATGCTAAGTGGTTCCAAGTTCGTGTGGCGAGACTTTCATGTGGAGGTGTTGGCCCAATCCCTCTACTCGGGATTCACGGAGCAACGGAGTACTATCCAACTAGAGTAACCCGTCAGTATCAAGTTGTGCAAGAGCTTCCCCCGGCATTGCAAGCAGATCCACTCCGAGTCAGCTTCATTGATGGAGACCGAGGCCATGAAGATTCCATTCTCACAATTAAATCAATGTGGGATATGTGCCAGCCACGAAAACTCAAGTGGCCCGAGGAGGAGCTCAAGGGCAAAGAAATGAAGTACTATGCCTCAATTAAGTACATTCAACAACACAAGATTCCAGAGGAGTTACTTCCAAAGATACCTGAGGTGCCGCTGAAGATCACCAACCGCGCGAGAATAAACGCCTCAAAAGGGTTGCTGAAAAAGCTCAAGAGGAGAATAAGCGATTGCGCCGAGTGGTGTCCCGAGTGTATATTGATCAAGCTAGATGAAGTGTTTGAGTCAATCTTGTTGTTTCATTTCTAGATTAATGTTTAGGAAGTTGAGTCATTTACTTTCCTAGTTTGTTTGTTTAGGGCTTTTGAGCTTCTATTTCATTAATGAAGTGCTTGAATCAATCTTGCTTCTATTTTGTTAGGATTATCAAAAACTCCGTTAATGAATAAAAGTTTTAGACCATTGCCATGGACCGGTGTATTTCATATGGGATACTTATTTTTGTCCGTTTCTTCAATTAGGTGATAATGGATCCTCCACGTTCGCCCATCATTACACGATCAAGAGCAAAAATGGCTGACCAAATCGAAATGCGTGATCGTATGACCGCTGTGGAAAATCAACTCCAGCAGTTGCTCACCTCTGTACAGCTTATGACGGATCAAATGCAATCCCTCCAAGTGCATCAGACTCTTGCACCCGTTCTCCCCGAGATAGTAGTCCCAAAGCAGACGAACAAGGCCCAAATAGGTGATGATGACATGCCGGAACTGGAGGATGACCCACTGTTCATCACAGCTGAAAAGGCTAAGCCCGACAATGTCCCTAAGGCGGAGCAAGATGAACGCTTTGCCAAACTTGAAGAGAAACTAAAACAATTGCAAGAATCACAGAATTCACTCCCGTTCGACTTGTCAGTTTATGAGAAAGTCAAAGTGCCAAAGAAGTTTAAGATGTCGGAGTTCGAGAAATATGATGGTACTTCCTGCCCAAAAGCACATTTGCAGATGTACCACGTACGCATGGCCCAATACGTCAAGAATGAGCCCCTCATGATCCAATCGTTTCATGCAAGCTTGACTGGGCCCGCACTCAACTGGTACATAATGAAAAATATAAACCTTCTCGACACTTGGAATGAAGTGGCTGACGCTTTCCTAAAGCAGTATAAGTTCAACATGGACATTGCACCCTCCCGAGAGGATCTCGAGCGGATGGAGAAGAAGAAAAGTGAGTCATTTAAGGAGTACGCTGTAAGGTGGCGAAACTTGGCGGCACAAATCACTCCTGAGCCTACAAACAAGGAGTTGATGAAGTTGTTCGTCAAGACTCTCCCATATGAGTTCCGTAACCGGATGGCTAGCACATACGTTGAGAACTTCAACCAGCTTATCCCAGTGGGTGAACAGATCGAGATGGGCCTAAGGGATGGATGGTTCAATGAACCAACTCTTCAGGGCAAAAGGTTCACCATGAAGAAAGATAAAGAACCAACCACTGAAGTCAATGTTGCATATGTGCAACCAGCCCATAGTAAGCCTCCGATGGTTCGTGTCCCCGGGAATCAGCAAGATGGAGGCCGAGTGCCTGCACAACGGCAATTCACCAAAAGGCAGTTCTCTCCTCTTCCTGGCCCTCTATCTCAGGTCTTACCGATACTCCGAAACAAGGGATTGATCTCTCACGAACCAAAGCGGCCTAATGCTGAAAAATTCTCCAACTATGACCCCTCCAAAAAATGTGAGTATCATATGGGAGAGGTCGGCCATTCAACTGATGAATGTTTGACTTTGAAGCACAAGATCCAAAATTTATTGGATACTAAGGCATTTTCTTTCCGTACCACCCAACCAAATGTCAAGAAGAATCCGTTGCTGGAACATCAGGGAAACGTGAATGCAATCTTTGAGTTCAATGCTAGCAAAAAGATAAACTTGAAGGTTTCTGTCAAAGATATCTATAGCGGATTAGTTAGAGTTGGTTATTGTCCGACAGATGAGAATCCTCCCTTACCTACCATGAAAGAAAGGGTTCAAGAAATGGTTAAGGCTGGCATGATCATATATGCTGACCAAGCTGGAATAGTGTCAACTATCTCCGAAGTCGTCATTGATTGGGAGAAGGAATTTGCTAAGCTAAGTGCTAGAAAGAGTAAACCAGATCCATTGATCGAGGACATGCCCCCACTTGAGGACGCCTCCGACCATGAAGGATTGATAGTGGAAGTGCCTTCAACTGATGAAGAAATAATTATTGAGATGCCCCAGCTGTATGAGTACAAGGATAACAAAGCAGTCCCTTGGTCATACGAGCTAGATGTTGACCTGATTACAAGGTCTGGTCGGACCTATGCTCAAGCTAATGCCCAACCTGCAAAGCCGATTACTGACGAAGAGGCCAAAGAATTTCTGGCTATAATCAAAGCAAGTGAGTATAACGTGGTCGACCAGTTGCGGAAATTGCCTGCTCAAATCTCTTTGCTTGAACTCTTGCAAACATCTCCTACACATCAAAAGTCTCTAATGAAGGTTCTAAGCGAAGTTCGCGTACCGAGACGATCGAGGAAGACAAAGTTGGAGGAATTCGTAGGATCGATTCTTCTTAAGGATTTAATAGCCTTTTTTCGATGAAGAATTCCTTCTTGAGGGGAGAGGACATACCAAGGCATTATATATATCCGTCAAGTGCAAGGCTTCCCATGTGGCTCGAGTACTCATTGATAATGGGTCGCCTTGAATATCTGTCCATTGGCAACTCTTCACCGCCTGAAAATAGACCCTTCAAAAATAAGTGCTGCAAAGACCTCCGTCCGAGCTTTTGATGGTACGAGAAAAGAGGTGATAGGGGAGACCCACCTTGATCTCGCAAATAGGGCCGGTGATGTTTAACGTCCTTTTCCGGGTGATGGACATTCCTACCGCATTCAATTTTCTATTAGGGCGTCCTTGGATTCATACTGCCGGAGCTGTGCCATCAAGTCTCCACCAAAGTGTGAAATTTGTTGTCAAAGGAAAGCTAGTCATTGTTCATGGCGAGGAGGATCATCGGATCTATCATGAGACGGCTATCCCCTATGTCGAGCTGGAACGCAGGGAGGAGTCGAGCTACCAATCATTTGAGCTTGTATCCACTATCCATGCATCTCGAGGATCGAGAGCACCCATCCGTGATGTGTCAAATGCAGCAGTTATGGTAGCAAGAGTGATGGTTGGAAATGGCTTTATTCCTGGCCGTGGACTTGGTAGACAAGAACAGGGCATTCGGAATCCTATTGAAGCCCCTCGGAGGTTTCGTTCCGCCGGATTAGGGTACCATGGAAGAGGTGGAGGACATGAACAAGAGAGGAGAAACTCATTACTCCTCGATATCCGCGAGACATTCCCGGGCCCTGCTAGAATGATGCATGATGAGGGAGGAATGATCAACACCCGTGGTATCGCGCCTGATGGATGGAGTGGCATGGATGACCCGACAACTGCAAAGACAGAGGATCCAGATGATGGGATGGAAGGGATCACGACTCTATTCGATGATCTCCTCATTGGTGCCATTGATGAAGAGCCATCGGAGGAAATGGGTGCTAGCCCACAAGAGAGCAGCCTTATGATAAGCAAAGAGGTGAAAATGGTCCAATCCGATGTCATGAGCGATGACGGTGATGACCCTGATGATCCAAATGGTGACTCCATTGGAGTACAACAAAGTTGGGAGCAACATGAAAAACCCAAAGTTCTCACCTCTGAGCAAACCATCACTATCAATCTGGGTGATGCCGAGGAGCCCAAAGAGATAAAGATTGGGGCAAATCTTCCCAAAGATGAGGCCGAGCACCTGACTCAATTGCTAAAAGAATATCAAGATATCTTTGCTTGGACATACGCTGATATGCCGGGTTTAGATCCGTCAATTGTGGAACATTGTTTGCCCACTAATCCAGACGTGCATCCTAAGAAGCAGAAGCTCCGGAGGACTAAACCAGAGCTCTCGAAGAAGATAGAAGAAGAAGTAATGAAACTTCTCAAAGTGGGGTTCATTGAAGTCTCGCAATACCCTGAATGGGTGGCCAACATAGTACCGGTCATGAAGAAGGACGGTCGAGTCCGAGTGTGTGTTGATTACCGTGATTTGAACAAGGCCAGCCCAAAGGACGACTTCCCATTGCCACATATCGATGTTCTCGTGGATAGTACTGCCGGATTTGAATTATTCTCTTTCATGGATGGTTTTTCTGGTTATAACCAGATAAGAATGAAGGATGAAGACAAAGAGAAGACGGCATTTATCACCCCGTGGGGAACCTTTCATTATAAGGTCATGCCCTTCGGACTCAAAAATGCAGGGGCAACTTACCAACGAGCCATGGTTACGTTGTTCCATGACATGATACATGAAGAAATCGAGGTCTATGTCGACGATATGATTGCAAAAACCCGGCCTGGGAAAAGTCATGTTGAAACCCTCAAGAAGTTATTTGATCGACTTCGTGAATTCAAACTCCGTTTAAACCCCGCAAGTGCGTGTTCGGGGCAGCATCGGGAAAATTACTTGGGTTTATGGTGAGTAGCAAAGGGATCGAAATTGACCCATCTAAAGCCAAGGCAATATGTGAGCTGCAACCTCCATCGACGGTGAAGGAGGTCCGGAGTCTCCTAGGGAGACTGAATTACATTGCACGCTTCATTTCCCAACTCTCGGAGACCGCTAAGCCATTCTTCAAACTCTTGAGGAAAAATGTACGAGTTGAGTGGAATGATGAATGTCGAGAGGCGTTTGATAAGCTGAAGCAATATTTGATGAATCCACCAGTTCTTGTCCCACCAATATCGGGGCATCCTTTGATTTTGTACCTCACAATCCATAGTGAGTCACTTGGTGCGATGTTGGCTCAGAAAAGTCCCGTGGATCAGAAGGAACGGGCCATTTATTACCTTAGTAAAAAGTTCACTGTTTCGGAGCTAAAGTATTCTGATGCTGAAAAAACTTGTGCTGCGTTAGTATGGGTATTGCATAGACTGCGACAGTACACCTTGCATTACCAGACGTTTCTCGTAACTGAGAACGATCCCATCAAGTATTTATTTAATCAACCAGCTTTGGTGGGTAAGCTAGCCAAATGGCAGGTCTTGATTTCGGAATTCGACGTGCAGTTCATGCCACAAAAATCAGTTAAGGGCCGAGTAATTGCTGATTTATTGGCTGAGAATCCTAGAACCTTCAATGATGATGATTGTCCTCCGGATGATCGTATTTTGGCCATAAATGAAGATGCATGGTCCATGTTCTTCGATGGAGCTGTGAACTTGTCCGGTTCTGGTACTGGGGCAGTACTGATATCCCCAGACGGACAACACCACCCAGTTGCTGCGAAATTAATATTTCCATGCACTAACAATATTGCTGAATACGAAGCTTGCATTCTCGGACTTCAGGCCGCAATTGAAATGGGAGTGGCCAAATTGAAAGTATATGGAGATTCTGCACTGATCATACTCCAAACCATAGGTGAATGGAAGACCAGGGATGCCAAATTACTGCCATATCATAAGTACCTCGAAGAGTTGGTGAAGGAGTTCGATGAAATCTCGTTTGAGTATTTGGCTAGATCTCATAATCAGTTTGCCGATGCCTTGGCAACATTGTCATCCATGTTGCAAGTTACTGATGGTTTAGAAGTTGAGCCTTTGAAAATTGAGGTTTTAGCCAAACCTTCTTATTGCATGGCCGTGAATGAAGAGCTTGATGAGAAGCCATGGTATTATGACATCATGAACTATATTCAAAAACAGGAATTTCCTGAAGGGAGCACTCCAGCCGATAGAAAATACATAATGAAGATGGCCTCAAAGTTCTTTGTCAGTGGTAAGAATTTATACAAGAGATCTTATGATTCGGTTCTATTGAGATGCGTAGATGAAGCAGAAGCTACCCAAATCATGCATGAAGTGCATGAAGGAGTTTGTGGCCCACACATGAATGGGCACATGTTGGCCAAAAAGATTATGAGACTGGGTTACTATTGGCTTGCGCTGGAAAGTGATTGCATACAGCATGTTAGAAGTTGCCATCGTTGCCAAATTCATGGAGATAAAATAAATGTTCCTCCAACGGAATTGCACCAGCTATCTGAGCCATGGCCTTTCTCAATGTGGGGGATCGATGTGATTGGCCCAATAAATCCCAAAGCTTCAAATGGGCACCGATTCATATTGGTGGCAATAGATTATTTTTCAAAGTGGATTGAAGCCGCATCATATGCTAATGTCACAGCTCGAAACGTGGTGAAATTTATTAGGCGTGACATAATCGCCCGTTATGGTGTCCCCGAAGCAATTGTCACTGACAATGGAACAAATCTGAATAACAAGTTCGTTGATGAGTTGTTCAGTGAGTTCAAAATCAAGCATTTGAATTCATCACCTTACCGCCCGCAAATGAATGGAGCTGTTGAGGCAGCTAATAAGAACATCAAGAAGATCCTGGCTAAGACAGTAGAGAATTATCGAGATTGGCATGACAGTTACCTTTGCTCTAATGGCGTATCGGACATCGATCCGAACATCTACCGGGGCAACCCCTTTCTCCTTAGTTTATGGCATGGAGGCAGTCTTGCTCGTGGAAGTAGAAATCCCCTCTTTGAGAGTCTTATCCCAAGTGGAATTGTCCGGCGAATGGACACAACAAAGGTTCGAGCAGTTGAACCTGATTGATGAGAAAAGATTAAAAGCTCTTTGCCATGGTCAGACGTATCAACAGAGAGTAGCCAGGTCTTTTAATCGGAAGGTGCGGCCGAGACACTTTGAAGTGAATGATCTAGTTCTAAGAAAGGTGTTGCCGATTTTTCCTGATCCTGGAGGCAAATTTGCTCCAAATTATAGTGGCCCGTATATGGTGAAGAGGGTACTCCCTGGAGGTGCCTTGATCCTTACAGAAATGGATGGTCGTGAGTTTTCTAATCCTGTTAACTCGATGCTTTGTGAAGAAGTATTACCCTTGAAAAAATTTGTTGTGAATTGAAGGAACTCATTTCTTCGTTGAATTGTGTGGGAATGGATTGAATGAGATGAGAAGTAGGCCCTGTTCCATACACATATCGAATTCATGTGATTTGGTATGTCAGACGTGTTGACCCAGTGTCAGTTCAATTAAATAAAAAAGGAAACGCCCTGAGGACACCACCAGCGCCTCGGCCTAGTGGCACGGGGAATGAAAAGGTCCGAAAGCGACCAGGGTTCGATCCCTGGAAATGGCAACAAGTTTGCCGCCAAAAAAAAACAAAAAAAAAAAAAAAAACAAAAAAAACATTTTTTTTACCAATCCTTTTCTTTCTTTTTGAGCTACAAACTCTTTGTGTTCAAAGCTGATGAGTTCATGAAGTAATTGTGACCTTTCAAAGGAGAATTTTGCATGATAGTTTTACCTGTTTCACTGAGGATCGTCGCCATCGATCAAGTTAATGAATGATGTGGAATGAATTGAACATGCTAAATGAGACATGTCAGGATGATGAAAGGCAAGCCCTATCCTATACACAGTCCCTTGCTCATATACTGGTGAGATGAGTGTAGGAAATTCCATGTTTCTAAGGTAAAGAGTTTTCTCGCGAAAGATACGATGATCGAAATGATGAGAGGCGGTTCATTCTCTATCCCAAACACTGTGATCATCCATTGTTTAAACCCTTTTGAGCCCACACATGTGAATAATTTTTAAATTACCCCTGTCAAGAACCACCCCACATTAGGGTAAGCTGGAGGTAAGACGACATCATGAGGTGAGGAATTTGATAGGAATATTCTTGCTCTCACTTGCATCAATCTTCAGGTATTGCTATTACATTGAATTCATACGGTAATTCAAGTGCCTTAGGATGATGAAGAGCAGTTCTTTCTCTATCCTACACACTTTATCCATTGTGAAGCCCCTTTGAGCCTGTAAATTCATTTCATTTAAACCCAATTGGTGATCATCCCACACCGGGGCAAGGCAAAAGGCAAATGTTCGAGCAGCAGAATCCCGAGTGCTGACAAAAAATGAAAACTCCTCAAGAACCCAAATGTTAAAGCATTACAAAACAAAAGGGGCATGAAAAAGCAGTGTGCCTGGTAAAAGCAAGGCCAATGCCCATAAAGAACGAAAGAAAGAGTCAAGATAAATGATTATCAATTGTAAAAGGGTGTATTCCCAGTGGAGTGGTACTCAAAGAACTCGAATGCCAAATTTTTGTAGTACCTATGAGGAAAATCCCAATGGTGAAGAAGAAAACCGGTTACAATGCCATGATGATCACCAATTCTCATCTCTCTATATATCTTGAGCCTAATGATCCGTTCATTTCCCAATCCATGAACTTAACTTACGTTATGTCCCTTACAAAGTCTCTTCAGATTAGGGCACCTAAATTAACGTAGGAATTCATATGCTTAAAAGCATCACTCGAAGAAGTGCGAGCAAGACCATTTCTATCTCATTTCGCAGGTTCCTTGACTTGTAAACCCGAAGATGATTGCGAAGTATTGTTCTTTCATTAGCCTGGACTCGAAGAGTCCCCCTTTGTTGAGCCATTGATCGAGCTTACATTACAGTCCTGATAAAGACCTCTCAGATTGACAAGGTCGTACCGCTTGCGAGAATACTCGAACCCTTATTAACATGATGAAAGTAAGATGGAGTGATTCCTGTGATCCCACATTAATGGTCGGGACAAAATGGCCTTCTTAATGAGAGTGAGTGAAAGTCCTTTCTAACTGAAAGTCTCTCATTTGGTGTTCTTGAAAATCCATGTCATGAGTGAAAATTGTCATAAACGATGATTCTCCCCAGTGGAAGTTCGGTGGGGCAAATATGGTAAAACCATCATGCATAAATCTTGGTTGAATGGATAAAAGCTTCAGTGGATTTTGGAGTGTGCTGAATTGCTTATTTCTTTGGCAAATGCATGTATTTTTTCTCTAATCATGTCTGACAGGTAATGTTTCCTTGAAGACCCAAGAGCTCCTGACATTTATGTTGCCTTTCAGAAGCCTCGAGGTGAGAAACCTCCATGAATATTTGAAGTACATCCTTGATGTTCCAAAATTTCTGTTTACCAAGAGGTAAGTGACCCTCATGAATATCCCAGGTTTGTCCTAGGTATTCCCAAATTCTTGATATATGTCTCAAAACTCGTTGTTAAACATTTCACTCTGGATGTGAATGTTTTTCGATCTTTTTCGTTATACCTTAGTCTGGATCTAGGTATTTCGAATCATCTTAATCCAATATTCATCTCACCTAACATTGAGTGTCTATTGGTTAAGTTCCCAAAATTCTTGACATCTCGTCTGGATCTGGATGTCTCAAAACTCTTCGTTAAACATTTCACTCTGGATGTGAATGTTTTTCGATCTTTTCGTTATACCTTAGTCTGGATCTAGGTATTTCGAATCATCTTAATCCAATATTCATCTCACCTAACATTGAGTGTCTATTGGTTAAGTTCCCAAAATTCTTGACATCTCAGTCTGGATCTGGATGTCTCAAAACTCTTCGTTAAACATTTCACTCTGGATGTGAATGTTTTTCGATCTTTTTTGTTATACCTTAGTCTGGATCTAGGTATTTCGAATCATCTTAATCCAATATTCATCTCACCTAACATTGAGTGTCTATTGGTTAAGTTCCCAAAATTCTTGACATCTCAGTCTGGATCTGGATGTCTCAAAACTCTTCGTTAAACATTTCACTCTGGATGTGACTGTTTTTCGATCTCTTTCGTTATACCTTAGTCTGGATCTAGGTATTTCGAATCTTCTTAATCCAATATTCATCTCACCTAACATTGAGTGTCTATTGGCACAAATTCTTGACATCTCAGGCTGGATCTGGATGTCTCAAAATTTTTCCCGTTTAGGCGACCGCAGAATGGTACGGGTCCTAGACACAACCAAGCAATGCCATACTGGGCGACCGTAGAATGGTACGGGTCCTAGGAAAGCACTTTCTTTGTGAAGTCATGTTACTATTCTAGGCGACCGTAAAATGGTACGGGTCCTGGACATGTAACACCAATTATCTCGAGTTACTCTACCCTCCTCGAAGGTAAGCTATTCTAGGTAAGTTCCTTTTATCACTGGCATTAGCATTTCCATGCATCATATAAATTGCATTTCAAAAAAAAAAAAAAGAGGATCCATAGTCCCGCCAAAATATCATTCATTGCATGTGCATTGTCAAAATTTAGGTATCATATTGTCTTTGAATGCAACCTCTGCGAGCTCACCTTCAAAGAGGGGCAGCTGTTGACACCTAAATTTTGACTAATCATTTAGTAATTAATTGCATAAAAATTTAGGGATTAATCTTTAACCCCTAAGAAAAAATATTAAAATTGCATCTCATGTAATCGCATTTGCATCGGTACTAAGAGGACAACAAGAAGCAGGGCTCGCGGTCGATTGCATACACAAAGCTCGGTGGAATGCGGATTCGAGAGAAATCTTCAAATAAGCAAAAGCAGCTCACAACATATTATATAATATGCCCATATTGTATTATTATAATATATCCATAATATTATACAATATGTCAGTTTTAGTAACACCAAGAAAGAACCTCCTCATTAATGCATACACGTCCACGCACGAAAATTTCCCTGCTAGAGAACAGGGGGGGAAGCGAAGAAAGAATAAAAAAGTCCATTGTGAGGGGGGGCTTTCCCTTTCGTTCACGCAAGCGGAGAGAAAGGTGGGGAGATTTAGAGAGATAAAAAAAAATGAAGTCAGGTACAAGTATTGAACATAAACAGAGAAAGTACACTGAAAAGTAGGGAGAGAGAGACTTTTCCTTCGTTAAAAAGAGGGGAAAGGGAGAGAGAACGGGGCAGAGAGAAAAAGAGACGTGAAAGAGGAGAGAAAGGGACGGGAGTGCAAAAAAAGGTGGTAAAAACAAAAAAAGATGAACAACTGTTCATCTTCTTCGTGAGTTCCCGTCCGGCGTCCCTGCTGCCCGCCTCTTCCGCGCCGCCGAGCTGCCGCTGTTGCTCCTGCGCTCCGCACCGCCCGCGCCCGGTCACCAGCACCGCCAGTCTCCGCCTATAACTCGAGCCGACCACGACGACCCGACGCCCAGCAACCTGCGCCGCGCCTGCACCTCCGTCCGACGCCGTACGCACCTTCTTCCGAGCGTAGACCCGACGACGCCCCCGCCCGCGACGCCTATCTTCTGCCACGAGATCTGCAACGCCCATCGCTCCATCCTTCCACCGCCGGCAACGCACCCGAACTCGCCCGCTTCGCCGGACGCAAAGCACCACCCAACTCCGCTCGAGCCCCGAGCGCCGACGCCGCCGCCTCGGCTCCACCCGAGCCGGATCGCCCCTCCACCGCGACGCCTCGCCACCGTCTCCGGACGCCGCGCTCCGCGCCCCGGTTACGAAGACGCCCGCACTCGCGTGCCTCCGGCTCGCTCCGTGCCTCCTCCTCCGCCGCGCCCAATCTCCGCTCCGAAGCGCTGTCCCCTTGCGAGTAGCCCGCGGCGCTAGCACCACCGTCGACCCGCCGCACCTCCCCGCTCAACCCGCTCGACCCGCGATGACCGGGTGCCTGCGAATCCGCCACCTCGCCTTGGCCGCTCGCCGGCCCCCGCGTCCGCAACGCCGAAGACCCGTGCTCCGCCGCCCGCCGCCCTTGCCGGACCCCCTCACCGGTCCACACGCCACCGGTCCTCGCCGGAGCTTTGAACGCCGGTGACCGTGCCACCCTCGGTGAACCACCACAAGTTGCCAAGCCGTGCGTGGGAGCAAAACAAAAGAAAACAAAAAAAAAAAAAAAACAAAAGGGGAACATTAGGTAGTTTTTTTTTTATTACTCTATCTTTATTTTTTACATAGTTTATGGTTTGTTTAGTTTATAGTTTGTTTTTTATATAGTTTTTTAGTGTGATTATTCATTAATGCATGATTGAGGTTCCAATGTGAAATAACCCCTAAAATTAGGGATTAGGAGTCCAATTTTCGCGCCCGAAATTTGACTCACGATCTCTAGAGTAAAAATCGACGATCCAATCTCACGCTCGAGATTCGATTTGCGATTTAATTTAGAATTGACCAACCCGATCTCATACACGAGATATGGTTCGTCAATTTTGGGTATTAATCTTATCTTTATTGGATTAGATATCGGGTTATTTGAATTAACTTTTATTTTTGCATAAAAAAAACTTAAAAAAAATGCAAGTTAGGTTAGGGTTAGGGTTAGTGTATTTAGTTATTTCGTTTTTTTAAAATAATTAAAAAAACTAAAAAAAAAATGCATTCAGGATATTAGTTTTTCTTTAGAATTGCACTCGTTAATTTAGAATAGGTTTTTTTGATTTTAAATTTTTATAACAAAAAAATCCCAAAAAAAAAAATTAAGTAATTTAGGATGCTAGTTTTTTTTTTTTTTTTTTTTTTTTTTGTAGGTTGCATAATAGGTTTTTTAAAATGCATGCTTTAGAAGAGATAACGTGTCCCTTTAATTTTCACTCTAGTGGTTTTCTTTAGTGTTTTTTAATTACGAATTTCCATAAAAATTCATCATGCATTTTAGAATAGAATTACATGTCTCATTTTAAGATTAGATCAATTTGCATCTTAGGTTAGAAATTGCTAGATTAAAATAACGTCTTAGTTTAAATTAGGATTTAGCATGACTTAATCCTAAGTTTAAATTGGAGGGAATTTTAATTTAGCTAGGTAATTTTTGCATTTGTCTTAATTTCGAATATCATGAAAAATACAAAAATTTTTCTTTAGATAAATTAGTTTCAATTTTCGGGATGAATTGCATTCTTAGGAATAGAAATATCATGTGCACGTCATGTAGAATTAGGCTCATTTAATTAAAAATTGCCCGTCATTATAGTTAGGTCATTTTGATTTGCATATTTAATTGTTGCATGTTCATTAAGAAAACACAAAAAAAAAAAATAATAATAATATTTTACTCATGTCATGTAGTTTAGAACACATTGTCATGCCATTCCATGCTAGATTAGTAGCATGCATTGCATATTAATAAGTGAAAACCAAAAAAAAATGGGAAATTGCCTGTTAATTAGAAATCACATCTAGGTCTGTTGATGTGGATTCGATTTAACAATGCATATGCTTTCGTTGCTATGAGGTAGGTTCTGCAATTTATTCATGGCTTTCTTGGGTGTTAAATTGGTGGTTTGCGACCCGCATGATCACCTTACATGTTAGGAAGATAAATTAAAATCAATTCAAGCTGCCTCCAAAAACATTTTTGGAAATAAAAGAATGGTACCGAAAGGGCATTAGAGAAATCTAGTGTAACCAAGTCCCCGAACTCACAATCTCTGGTTCGTAGGAGTGAAGTAATTCTCCCATTACTTTATTTGGGTTTCTAATCGACCCACCAAAAATAGATTAGTGGCGACTCCATGATAAAAATCATTTGCATATAAAGAACTTAAACCCTAAGTCGCGAATTGGTATGGGCTTGGGAGAGCTCGAGCTAAGTCTAGGCTTAAGCAATCCATTAGCCGAACCCTTAGGTGGTGCAAAAACCCGCTTCGGGGAGGTCGCGACAGAGGGTTGGGTTATATATATATATATGAAGCGAGGACACGGGATTGAGGAGGAAACAGACTCGTACTCGGGAGTGACTGGGACCTGAAGTGGAAACCCAGCTGTGGAGCGAGTGAGGGTCGTGCCAAAGCAGCTCGCGATTCACCGTGCGACACGTGTGCAGGTGGGGCCGTGACTGGGCAAGTGGATTGGAATTGGGGTGGGGGTCGGGAGGGTGGTGCGGGGCCGCAAATTCCTTTTTTAAGGTTTTGACGGTGTGATGAAGGCGCGGGGGACTTTCTATTTTTATGGGAGCGAAGGGAATGAAGGGACGTGGGGAGGAGGAAGGGGGAGCTGTCGAGGTCAAAGGGTCAGAGGTCGGACATTGAAGGGCCCACCATTCTAAGATTTTGGGGCTCGCGCGATCCACTAGTTTCCCCCTGAAATATCTTCGACGCCTGTTTGGGAAACACCCTGCCCCTACGGAATATCGGACACCGCGACATGCGGCCAAATGAGTAAACTCATTTCATCCGTGAAAATATCTTGGGTCCTTTCGTGTCATACGTTGACATTAGCATCTCATTATATACAAAAAAAGAATGGGACTCCTAATCCCAACAAAAATATCCTCTATTGCATGTGTATAATCAAAAGTTAGATATCATTTTATCTTTAAATGCAATTATTACGAGTTCACTTTCGAAGAGGAACAATTGTTGATAGCTAAACTTTGGCAACCCAATTAATCATTTATTTTATTAAAAAATTGGGATCCACCTCGATACCCAGATAAAAAATACTAGTTAAAATGCATATCATTTTATGAGCATTTATTTGGTAATTAGCAGCGAATGGATTTAGATGGAAGGTTTTAAACTCAATTAATATATTGGACTATGCCCATTTGAGCATGTAAATTTGGCCAAAATTTGCATCATGCAGTAAGTTGGAATAATTGATTATCAAATTATTAAATAAAATGCTTGGAAAATTATTCATAATATCTTATGAATATTTAATTAGAGGAAATTATCAGAAAATTACCTAAGTTGAATATTAGAATTTGTAAAGCCTAAAAGGAGCATGCGGCTTTCTAGTTGAAAATACGAAGGCCACACATATTGAATACACGACGCATAATTTATGTGAACCCACATTTGTCAGTTCGCTAGAAAAGAAGAGAGTGTCTAGGTAGAGAAAATATGAGTCATACAAGAAGTGGCAATGCAATAAATAAGAAGGTTCTTGAGATTACGATACTTATTTAAAATGAGGCCCAAATATCAAACTTTTTTGAATTGAGGGGGCACTCTTCTCTCCCATCTCTCCCCTCTCTCTCTTGCCCTCCCTCACTCTCTCTTGTCCGACTCTCTCTCTCTTCACTACCCCCTCTCTCTCCCACCGAGCCCTTGTCCGACCAACGAACCATCATGTCGCCCCTCTGACTCTAGCTAGCTCTCTCTCTCAACTCTGCCCCTTCTCTTTCCCCCTGATGAACCACTGATCCCTTGTCCAACTGACAAGCCACCACGGCTTCGTCATTGCCAAATCACTACCCCCTCCCAACTGCGCCCTTCTCCTTCCCTCTAAGTCATGACCGAGCCCTTGTTCGACGAATCACTGCGCAACCTCCGCCTCCGCCTCCGCCTCGTAAAGGTTGCCTCCATAGTCACGAAGTTCGTTGGTCGAATGCGGTAGTTCGTCGATTGGATGAGGGCTCGGTGGAAGAGAGAGGGGGCGGCGAAGAGACAGTTGGGAGAGAGAGTGTGCAAGGGAGAGAAATTTTTTTCCCCGACATTGGAGCCCCATTTTGAACACGTGTCATAGCCAATATTTTCTCGTCTGGGAATGGTTCAAAAATTTTTTTCATCATTCTTTCCGAAGCCTTGACATCCACAAGCAGCTGCTCGTCGTTTTCTACGTGCAATTTTCTCCAGGGATTCCGCAACATGTACTCATATCTACCGAGCTTCCAACTGATCAATCCACAAGCCAACGGCCTCTCGCATGATCACGAACACCATCTGAGATTCCAAATCAACGACTGTCCAGCTCGTCCGGACGCTCCTCAGGCCGGCTGTCTAGCTCTCTCCGTTGCTCCGCAGCTTGTCCGATTCGCGTTTGCCAAACCTTTTGCAGGTTTTTCGGCGATTACAGCTTGCTCCGATGGCCTTCCTCTAGGTAGTTACCTTAAGCGACGATTCCAGCAAGCCCCGGAGTTGCAGGTTGTCCGGTGTTGTTCCTGTGGATCTAAACCGGTGAAATTCCGTGCCAATCCAACCTACAGCATGCTCCACATGTTCAGATCATCCATCACACACGAGGAGTCAAGCGGGGGTCAAAGTAGTTACAAATGGATCTGTCGAGGTCAAAGGGTCAGAGGTCGGCCATTGAAGGGCCCATCATTCTAAGATTTTGGGAAACACCCTCCCACCACGGAATATTGGACACCGCGAGATGCAATTGAATGTTAGACTCATTTCATTCGTTGAAAAATCATGTCCTTTCATGTCGTACATTGGCAATGAGAAGATGAAGAACTAGATGGCAATACGAGGATGAGCAGAAGCAGATGAAATGAAGAACTCAATCTAAGATAGAATGATTGATTCTGGAAGTAACTTGTATCCCATTATGTCAATTGTATCATTGTAATACAATGTATTTGAAATAGTAAAGAGTACAAATTCTCTGTTCTACCTCCTATGTTCTATCTTACTTGTTAGCTTCTCCATCACGATCCTCTGCCATTGATCATTCTTCGAAGCTTTTCCTCTGATACAGAAAATGCTGAGCATTTGTAGAAGATGCTGTTTTCCCTCTTTCATGCTGTCTCTCTATCTCTCTCTATGTGTCTCTATCTTCCTCCTTACTTCTTATATAAAAGTGAGAAAGTACATTCAATGAAGAACTAACAAAACTCGGTTAGAAGGAGAAACAGAATACAGCAACTTCTTAACAGAATATTACCTAACCGATTACATCTTATATCACACGTGTTGGTTTTACATGACTTGGTGATCCATGTCATTCTCTATTTTGAGCATCTCCTTCATTGATGTCGATCCAAGCTGGTCTTTCTTATAAAATCTTTATCGTTGATTATTATTTCTTGTAGTTTGCTATATCGCCAAGTCCTCTGCTTCCTTTTGTTTATTGCTTTCCAACACGTGCCGTTTTCATTCTCCTCCATCAGCTTCTGTTCCTTTATATTTAACAGGCAGTAGCATCACATTACATACAAAAAGAAAAAAAAAGGGGACTCATAATCTCAACAAAAGTATCATCCATTACATACGCTTAGTCAAAATTTAGGCATCATTTTATTTTTGAATGTAATCCCTACGAGCTCACCTTTGAAGAGGGGCAATTGTTAACACATAAATTTGGGACTGCATCTTGTCTATGTCTATGGGTTCTGTCACTTTTCTTTATCCATGAGCTCATTGCAAAGTATCGACGGAACGGGATCGTTCTGTTAATCCTTTCATTGGGCTCGAACACATTTGCTGGGCTCCTCCTCTAGAATTTAGCTAAGAATAAAAATGACTTGAACCTAAAGAACCCTTACGAATTTCATTGGCACACTTTTTCCATGTACATGAAACATTCGAAGATTAATTGGGCATGTCTGAAAACCACTTCTCTTGAATTCATAATTTCTTTATTGACTATATGCCAACGCCCGATGTTAACATGAACACGGCCTACTTTTGTGCTTCATTTCACTTTCTTAACCGCTCTATCGGCGGCCCAACATCAGAAGAGCTGTGCTTCATCTATATGCTTTTTGTCGAATGACACGCCAAAAAAATGGCTTGTGAAAACACATTTCTGTTTTCGTACCATTTACCTTTCATTTGCACTCTATTAAGAAACTTCTAAGTACGGTGCCAAAGTCGTCCCTAACAACAAAAACTACAAGTGAAATTGAGAAATGATCAGATCGAATAGCTCCATAACGACGTGTATGCATCCAAATTCCCGTCGTCCTCTCCACCATATATATATCTCCGCCGCATTTTGGTGGAGACAAGAGCATCCCCTCCGCCATATCGGCGAGCAACCCCAGGATCCCGAAGATGTCCTCCTCGTCGTACAACAATCCCTCTTCCGAACGCAACTTCTTCTTGTCCTCCGACATCAGGTCCTCGGATTCCACCGGCTGGAATGCCTCCGCAGCCCTGGCCGCTGCCTTCTGTATGTCCTTGGTGTCCGCTGACGCCGGCACGGGCAGCCGCCATGCGGAGTCTGCGAAGTTGAGGCAGGCGGACCGGCCCCTCAGAGCGAGCGCCGCCACGTCGTGAGCCCTCGCCGCCATCTCCACAGTAGGGAAGGTGCCGAGCCAGATCCTCGACTTCTTTCTGGGCTCGCGGACCTCGTAGACCCACTTGCCGGAGTCGCGCAGCCGCACCCCCCGGTACACAGGGTGGCGGGTCTCCCGGAACTTCTTCCTTCCAGCGCGCTTCTTCGGGTGGTGTGAAGCGAGGAGTACCTCCTTATCGGAGAAGTTCCCAAGTGCCGTGGCGCTCCTGCTGTCGGATGGCGGCTCGGCGAAGTTGAAGCGGCAGGAGTTGGGATGGGAATAAGAAGAGAAAGGGGTCATAGGAGGAGCAGTGAGATAGCTGTTGGGTCGGAGCGAAGTGGATGATGAATGTGGTGGGGCTAGTGTTTGTAAGAGACAGAAGCTGGCTGGAGCAGTGAGAAGTGTTTACTGATATGGGGTGTCGTGGAGGATTGGGAATGAGGGGTGTTGGGTTGATATATATATGAAGCGGGGACACGGGATTCAAAAGAGGAAACGGACTGGTACTCAAGAAGAGTTTCTCCCTACGGGAAAGACGCCGAATCTGGGTGAACGTGACTTGAAGCGTGAAGCCCAGCCGTGGAGCGAGCGAGGGGGGTGCCAAGTTGAGTGGAGAAAATGTGCGATTCAGAGTACGACACGCGTGCAGGTGGGGACGTGACGTGGCGAGTGGATTGGGTTTGGGCTCTTGGGTTGTGTGGTTGGGAGGGAGGGTGGTGGCGCTGCAAATTCCTTGTCCGGGGGTTTTGACGGAGTAAAGAAGGCGCGGGGGACTTTCTGTTTTTATGGGAGCGATGGGAAAGAAGGAAGAGACGTCGAGGTCAGAGGGTCAAAGGTCCCCGTCGAGGGGCCCATGTTTTTGCGGCTCGCGCGATTCACTAGTTTTCATCCGAAATATCTTCGATGCCTGTTCTCGTTTTGGATTGGAAACATCCCCTGCCACTCGTTTCGCCTATGAAAAAGCATAAGTCCTTTCGTGCGCGAATTCCTTTTCGATCTTCTTGTTACTGCCCGGGTTTTCTTGGTGTTTTTTCTTTTCTTTTTAGTAAACTTACAATTTATTTTATTGGGAGCACGCAACCACCCAATACATTTTGCTTAGGGAGAGAGCTCAAGTCCTAAATAGAGCCAATCCAAATGTCAGCTCTGTCATCCCATGTAAGGTTTTGCAGTCTTGGTTTTTTGGCAGCTTCTGTTTTTCTTGACAACTGTTGCTAAGTCTTTGCATCTTCTTCTTTCAGATTTTGATTGGATTTTATTCAGGAAGCCTGGAGCTGTAAGGAGAGAGAATTTGATTTGCCCCTTTCCTTTTTAACTTGCTCTGTTTAACTATCATACATGTATGTCATAGAAACGACACATAGCTTTATCCTCTTCTATACCTACTTTCGATGTTTATTCTATTATTGCATAATTGAATGGAAGCAATTTCGTTCAATTGGTTTGCTCGTGGATGTGTGGCATCTGCATTTGTGGTTTCTAATGCAGAAAGAATATCTAGTTTGGCGGAACCACGAGGATCAGGGAACCATCCATGCTAATTATGTTGGATGTTTTGCCAATTCATGTTCAAAAAATGTACTGTGGACGAGTTTGATCCTTGTGCCGACTGTTCTTTTCCGAGATGCTTTCATGGTTTCTGATGAAGAGAATAAGCTGCTCGTAACCCCTCCGATGAGCCAGAAGACCTAGTCTTTAAAGGGACCACTTGTGCTTGAACATGTTCGCATTAGGATATTGTCGGCATAGGGTTCATAAGTTCATCGTAGATGGTAGGCCTTTGAAGGAAGGTCAAATCATCTCAGTTTGAAGATGTGGAAGTCTCCACTTATGCACCGTCACTAGATAGTTAAAGGATTCTCCTGACGAGCCTCAGTACGATTGGTGATTTGTATGCGAAAAGGCGGAGGGGAAGCATATCGGACACAACGCTGCGTCCCTGCATCTCTCGAGTAAGAGAGACCACCCTTAACAAGCATTTTCTTTGGGTTTTCGTGGTCCCAGGAGCGAAAGTTGTCCTTCCCACGCCTCGTTTGCTAAATTTTTGCTCAATTACATGAAAATGAGCTGAATGAATCCCTGATTACATAACCAGGTCCTTGTAAAAATACCGGCAAAAAAGGAAGTGCTTGCAAATACGACCTTTAGGTCTCTTTCAGTTGACACATGATGCATAAACCTACACCATTACCTAGTCCAAGCACGATTATGACTAGGATTGACCAATATATGTTTATATTAATTCACGGGTATCGAGTGTTACGGGTAGTCCCGACGTATGTTTGGCCCCCTTTGGACGAGACCTGTGAATTTTCCTATGGAGGTGAAAAACATCCTAATTTGCACCCGAGATCTAGTCCATTGTGGCTCAGTAGAAGAATTTGAATGTCTTGGGATATCTTCTTATGAACAACATCATGCCAGCCTATCTCTTTCGTGAAACTCTCATCCGAATACATCAAACTCAAGTATACAAGAGATTACTCGGACTGAATCTGATGCAATTTAGCACCATTCCTCCAAAATCATCACGGATGCACATCTCGAAAAGCGTGGAGCATGGATTTTACTTCATATCAGCCAGGATGAAGTCTCTGGGTGAATACAGAGGATGAAAATTTATTCATGTGTCGTGAAGAATTACAAATGTTAGATAAGTAATGCTTTTAAAACCATATGTATAGGAAAACTATAGGCCACCCTGTGCTTCTAGTGGGAGAACTTGGCCTGGATAGCTAATGTCTTCATGATACTGGGACAGCCAGTGTCGTGAAGAATTACAAATGTTAGATAAGTAATGCTTTTAAAACCATCTGTATAGGAAAACTATAGGCCACCCTGTGCTTCTAGTGGGAGCACTTGGCCTGGATAGCTAATGTCTTCATGATACTGGGACAGCCATCATTGCCCTTGTCGAAGAGCCCTCGCTCAATCGGAACCACGCAGCTAGTTTTTCCCAGGTTCGTAACTGAGCCAGGTGTGAGGAACCATGAAGCCAAAGAAATGCACATTCAAAGCAAGTGCAAGTGGTTCAACAAGAGAATGCAAGGGATCGTGGACGAAGACAGGATAAAAGACATGGGACAAACTACAATAGCCGAAGTATCCCGAAAATGGATCAAGGGGGAGTGTTGGAAATAGTGATCCATTTTCTAGAATTTCCTAGAGTTCCTAAACTAGAATCTAGAATTCCCTAGATGAAGTTTCTAGAAGAAAGAAGAAAAGTAAAGCATTCAAGAGAAATCTAGAATGTAGAATTCCCTAGATGAAGATTCTAGAAGAAAGAAGAAAAGTGAAGCATTCAAGAGAAATCTAGAATGTTGTATTAAGGCGGTGACTTACGCCTATAAATAGGCTTGTAATTGATCATTTGTGTGTGTGAGGGGAAAACCTCCAACTTGTATGTGGTGGAAACCCTCCACCATGAGAGGTCTTAGACCTACACCAATCTCCATCAAACTATTTCCTTCAACTAATGAAACTACCTCCACATCTCATTCCTATATCCTTCAATTATCATATATTGTCCCTTGTTCATCCTCCACAAAATATACCATACACTTGCACACATCACTAACCAAAAACTATCATCCATAACTAAAACCATGCTTTCGCGCTCAATTAAATTTTTTAACGTGGTATCAGAGCCAAGTTATCGGATGGTTATGGGCGTTTGTCCTCACCATCCTCAACTAAAAAGGCCAGAGCCCGAGCGAGAGCCAACAGAGCCAGAGTCGGAGCCAGAGCCAAAGCCGGAGCCAGAGCCAGAGCCTACGAGAGCCAGAGCCCGAGCCCGAGCTAACAACTACCACTAAGAACAATTTGATGTCCCGAGACATATGGGTCATCATTGAAGAAAAGACATGTACATTTGAAAGCGGGTGCAAGTGTTCCGACAAGAGAATACGAGGGATTGTGGAAGGAAGACAACACAAAAGGCATGGGACAAATTAGAAGAAAAATCTCAAGGTATGTCCGAGACTTTACAACACAAGTCCGGATTATCCCAAAATTGGATCAAGGGGGAGTGTTGGAATTTGTGATCCAATTCTAGAAACATCAAGATAGATTTGAGCTAGAAAATTTAAGAAAAATTCTAGAAAGAATTTACAAGCTACCATCTCTTGTAATTTCTAGAATACTCCATGTTATGTACCTATTGGTAGAGAAGTCTAGAGACTTCCTCCACCTACTTTGGAAGCCTATATAAAGGAGCAAGTGCTCCATGTTTTGGGTGAGGGAGATAAGCATAAAAACCACATCATGCTCCCTCACCAATACTTCCTTTATTGTAAAACTATTTTCTTCAACTAACGAAACTATTTTCCCCATGTTCTTTATCCTTCAATTATCCTATCTTGTCCCTTGTCCATCCTCTACAAAATATACCATACATTTGCACACATGCCACTAACCAAAAACTATAACTAATACCAAAACCATGCTTCCGCAGCACGCACATTTAAATTCTAACAGTTTCTCGACGATGTCCTTGGAAATGGGTGATGTGCACTTTCCGTAGTTGAAGTTCCCACAGGTGCCATACGGGTCGCCAAAGCTCGCAAACTCGATGGCCACAATCTTCTTGTGGTTCGCGCACTTCAGGTGTGCCGCCGTTTTCACTTCGCCCAAGACCATGCGGAAGTGGCTGCTCTTTCTTGCCCATGACTTCACACTGCGGGGATGGTTCTCGGTGATGTAACTGCAGATCGTGTCCCTGTCGACATTGAGGATCTCTATCGATTCAGGGTTGCCTCCGTCTTTGTCCAGCACGACGAGTAGATTGTCGGTTGGCTTTATGAAGGATCTTGGGATATGGTACCTGATAAAGCGAAGGGAAAACCGGATAAATCAAAATCGCGTTACATTTTACTTGGCGGTATCTTTCTTGGGTGAACTTTTGCAGGTACTTACTCCGACTGAGTTGGCTGTCCGAGAGGGGCAAGGTAAGTGTACCAGTAGCGGCCAATGCTCTTGCCATTGACCCAAACCATTCCCTTGGTCACTTGAGGCAAGCGAATGGCGACGGGTTGATCTCCTTCAGGAGCATTGAAGTATGTCTGCAAAAGCAATGATCAATAGGCGATTGCATTAGACAGTCTTATACATGACAATCGAGTTTTCAGACGATTCGAAAAGATGTAGCTAGTCAAATTTACACTGAATTCTCATGGGGTCTCTTCTCAGGAATTCAGAAACTAGCCAAGTGTTGATGGGATGCTAATGTTGGATCTATTGTCATATTCTCTGCATTTTACTAGTAAATTCCAATCTCACGATGACCTGAAGTGCGATAATTCAGGATGCCGTATTATGGTATGTTGTTAAAGAGAGATCATTTATGCCTTTCCTTGTACCATGTTAAGAGCACGCCCGACTCCCTTAGTAGCTTCTGTCCATTGCACTCGGTGCGACCCTGACTGTGTGTACACTCGGACCTTCTCTCCATCCAAGCCCACCTGCATCACAAATCCAATTTCATTTTGATCAGTATTATTTACGAAAACAGGATGTTTTGTCTACTTTCGGCCACAGCCAATGTTCCTTTCTCGAGTCATGTATTTGTACCTGATGACCCCAGCCATTAAGTGTCAAATCCAGTGTCCCGGTGTTCAAACCTAGGATCGTCACTAGACGAGGCCCTGCATATCGGTGCTCCATGTAGGCTCCGCTGTCCTGCACGACTGGGCAAGATTCATCAGCCTAGTTCTTGAGTTAGAGGAAAAAGCACAAATGGAATCAATTAGAACTTCTTACCGGGAGACCCACTGTTGAACCTAACAGAGAAATATGGTTCACTCCAGGCTTCAAGTCGATAGGCTTTTGCAGGACAAAGCTCTTGTCGACTTGACTGCCATGGGCAGATCCTGAACAATATCATCAACACGCTCTATTAATTTGCCTAATAAATGGCTAGGGGTTGCCATTCTCTGTTTTGAGTGCCTAATAAGTCAGTTGTTATGCTGAGAGTGAGATTGCTTACCGATGAACTCTCCATTTACAAATGCAAGCATTGCATGACCGAGACTGGCTGCGTGGAGAACCGGCTTTATGTCTTTTCGCATTGGCAGATCACGGACTCCCAAATCTAAGCTGCAATGAGTCGGTGCAGCATTCCAAATTTTTGCTTCAGTAAATTGCTATTACCCAAATTTTGCTCTCTTGACTGAAGAAAAGTCATCAATACTAACCTTGTCGTTAATTTACGCATAATCTGTGGTATCTTTAGTCAAACTGTAGGGCTCAGCTGGTATCTTGGCATTGACAGGCACTCGGTTGGTGTCTGGAATGATTTCCAGCGACATTTCACACTTGAGCTTGTTTGCCTTCTCTCGCGACCTCTAGTCCGCAGGCGGAGGGGCGTCGGCGTCAGAGTCGGGTTCAGGGGAGGAGGCGGCGTAGGCGTAGGCGTCGGCGTCGGCGTCGGCGTCGGAGTTGAGGGCGACGGAGTCAACAGGCGGAGGCGGAGGTGGAGGGCCGTCGGTGTCGCGTTTCGCTGGAAGAGAGGCACGACTTCGCGGAGAGGGGGAGAGAGAGAGCAGAGCGGACGTCGCGAGAGGGAGGCGGAGGAGCGTCGGCGGCGTCAGCGTCAGGGTAGGGGGCAATGGAAGCGACCAGCGGAGGCGGAGGGGCTCAACCTTTCTTCTCCAGCAACCTCGCCTCTGAGCCTTCCGTGTGTGGGGGTCTCGCTCGGCGGGCGACGCTCGCCGACGTTGAGGGGAGCTCGAAGAGGCCTGCTTCTCCTCCTCCGCGTGCTGCATCTGCGATCCCGGGAACGCCGGAACGAACGACGGAGCACCAACGAGCCCGAAGAAGGAAGCGAGCGAGCACCGAAGTAGGGGCGGCCGTAATGTGGTTCGTCGGCGACGGCAGGGGAACGGCCGCTTGATGCACGGCGGAGCAGCAACGAGCGCGGAGAGAGAGAGAAAATTTCAGATTCAAAATTCCGAAAGGAAACAAATGGAGAGGGACAGAGGAACGAGCGGCCGTTGTCTTCCTCAAACGAAGGAAAGAGAAAAGTTTAAGCCGCAATATATGCTCTGACAAGAGAGAGAGCACGCAGGCTAGAAGGAGAGGGGGCGTCGGCAGGCTACGAAGAGGAGAGAGAGGGGAAGAAGGCAGAAAGACACCAAGTGGGCCCATCCCTCCACATGGCACCTCATGAGTGGCCGGGGACCACGTGGAGGTCTCGGACCACCCCATATTTTCTCAGAAGGCGCGGGGGACTTTCTGTTTTTATGGGAGCGATGGGAAAGACGGAAGAGACGTCGAGGTCAGAGGGTCAAAGGTCCCCGTCGAGGGGCCCATGTTTTTGCGGCTCGCGCGATTCACTAGTTTTCATCCGAAATATCTTCGATGCCTGTTCTCGTTTTGGATTGGAAACATCCCCTGCCACTCGTTTCGCCTGTGAAAAAGCATATGTCCTTTCGTGCGCGAATTCTTTTTCGATTTACTGCCCGGGTTTTCTTGGTGTTTTTTCTTTTCTTTTTAGTAAACTTACAATTTATTTTATTGGGAGCACGCAACCACCCAATACATTTTGCTTAGGGAGAGAGCTCAACTCCGAGCTTTTATATTAACAAATCTAGTTGAATCAATATCTAATTAAAAACACCAATTATTTATGGTTTCTACTTACCAAATAAGCGTTGGTCATGAGATTTCTTTTTTGAGATATTTGTCAATTGTTAATCATGAGACTTTTTTCTTAAAATATTCACTAATCGGTTTTAATATCATTTGTTTGGAGTGCACCGTAGAAACTTGATACTTTTTTCCTTGGAAAATCATCAAGAGAAAGCTTAAGTCCAAACCGATGCTCCTATCTATTGATGATGCTCCTCCTTGCCTTTTCAAGAGAGTATCTCTTGACTGCTATTATTGCCAGTTATCTTTTTTGGGATGTGTCTTGTCATTATCAATCCCGCTTCATGCCTGCGCGTTAGTCTATATGGTTGCCTGCCTTGCCACCTTTTAATCATTCCAGTGTGACTTGAAGAGAGTTTGAGGGCCGAAGGAAACCCAAGGTCTTGTTCAGTGCAGTCCTTAGAACATGGAACGGCCGAAGGCAACGTGGGTTCTCTTGAGCATGAAAAAAAGACCAATTTCAATATGGATCATCATCGTGCTTTCCAAATTAATACATTCATATGGGATTGCGTCTTATTTATATCTATGCGTTCATTGACTTTTCATTTATCCATGAGCTATTGCGAAGCATCAACCGAACCGGATTATTTGATAACCTTCTTAGTTGGCTCAGACACATTTGCTAGGTTCTCTAGAATTTAGCCACGAGCAAAAAGGGCTTGAACTTAAAGAACCCATACAAATTTCATTTGTGCACCTTTGCCATAGACATGATACATTTGAAGATAAATTGGATAAGTCTGAAAATCTTTTCACTCAAATTCATGATGACTCGAGCAGTTTCTTTATTAACTATATGCAAACGCTCGATGTTGCGGTGAACACAGCTTTTTTATCTAATGGCACTCCACAAAAATGGCTTCCGAAAATATCTGTGTTCGTACCCTTCAACTTTTATCCGCATTCTATTAAAACACTTACTAAGTGGGGCATCAAAGTCGTCCCTAATGACAAAACACTTAAAGTGAAATTGAGAAATGGTCACATGGAATAGCTCCATAATGACGCGTATGCGTCCAAGTTCCCGTCGTCCAGTCCGGCATATATATCTCCGCTGCATTCCGGTGGAGACAAGAGCATCCCCTCCGCCAGATTGGCGAGCAACCCCGGCATCCCGAAGATGTCCTCCTCGTCGTACAACACTCCCTCTTCCGAATGCAACTTCTTCTCGTTCCCCGACATCACATCCTCGGATTCCACCAGCTGGAATGCCTCCGCGGCCTTGGCTGCTGCCTTCTGTATGTCCTTGGTGTTGGGTGACGCCGGCACGGGCAGCCGCCACGCGGAGTCTGCGAAGTTGAGGCAGGCGGACTGGCCCCTCAGTGCGAGCGCCGCCACATCGTGCGCCCTCGCCGCCATGTCTGCGGTGGGGAAGGTGCCAAGCCAGATCCTTGACTTCTTTCTGGGTTCGCGGACCTCGCAGACCCACTTGCCCGAGTCGCGCAGCCGCACCCCCCGGTACACGGGGTGGCGTGTCTCCCGGAACTTCTTCCTGCCAGCGGGCTTCTTCGGGTGGTCGGACGCGAGGCGCACCTCCTCCCCAGAGAAGTTCCCGGGCGCTGCGCTCCGGTCGTGGGACAGCAGCAACGAGAAAGGCGGCTCGGCGAAGTCGAAGCTAAGGGAGTTGGGATGGGAGAGATAAGAGGGAGAGTTCATGGGAGGACGTCTGCACAGGGATACTGCGATAGCTGTTGAGTTGGAATGAAGCAGATACTGAGTGTGGTGAGGGGAAGTAAGTGTTTACTGATATGGAGGGTTGGGTTATATATATGAAGCGGGGACACGGGATTGAGGAGGAAACAGACTCGTACTCGGGAGTGACTGGGACCTGAAGTGGGAAACCCAGCTGTGGAGCGAGTGAGGGTCGTGCCAAGCGGCTCGCGATTCACCGTGCGACACGCGTGCAGGTGGGGCCGTGACTGGGCAAGTGGATTGGAACTGGGGTGGGGGTCGGGAGGGTGGTGCGGGGCCGCAAATTCCTTTTTTTAGGTTTTGACAGTGTGATGAAGGCGCGGGGGACTTTCTATTTTCATCGGAGCGAAGGGAAAGAAGGGAGGTGGAGGGGAGGAAGGGGGAGCTGTCGAGGTCAAAGGGTCAGAGTTCGGACATTGAAGGGCCCACCATTCTAAGATTTTGGGGCTCGCGCGATCCACTAGTTTCCCCCTGAAATATCTTCGACGCCTGTTTGGGAAACACCCTTGCCCCTACGGAGTAACGGACACCGCGACATGCGGCCAAATGAGTAACTCATTTCATTCGTGAAAATATCTTGGGTCCTTTCGTGTCATACGTTGACATTAGCATCACATTATATACAAAAAAAAGAATGGGACTCCTAATCCCAACAAAAATATCTTCTATTGTATGTGTATAGTCAAAATTTAAGTATTATTATAATGGGGCCCAAATATTAGACTTTTTTGAATTGAGTGGGCACTCTTCTCTCCCATCTCTCCCCTCTCTCTCTTGCCCTCCCTCCCTCTCTCTTGTCCGACTCTCTCTCTCTCTCTCTCTTCACTACCCCTCTCTCTCACACCAAGCCATTGTCCGACCAACGGACCATAGAGGTGAGCAATTCCAGTTTCGGTTCGGTTCTGTCTAGAATTTAACTTACTATCGGATACAGGTTTCTCATTTTTTTTGGAACTCAAACCCGCCTCACATACGCCCGGTTAGTCGGTTCCCGGGTTTCAACAATTTTTTTTTTTCATTTTTAGATTTGAAATGCTCTTTTCAAACAATTGACAATTAAGCTCACAGGATTAGAGTGACGCGACAACATGCATCATCGACTGTTTAGAAAACTTTAGGTTGATACCCGCAAGGCTATGAATTAATTGAAGCTTCATTCATAAAGTAGAACATAAAATAGGGAATAACATATGCACAAAATCAATTGTAAATTGTTTTTTCTTGTCTTCTTATCACTTGTCTCTCTGGTACAACTTGACATCTTGGCATATTTGTACATGGCGATCTCAGAAAACCAAACAGATCCAGCAAAACAGAACCACACCCAAATTCAGCCCAATCGCATCCAAACAAACAACCAACCGATGCTCAATGAAGGGGCTATTCCCAACAATCACAAGTGATGTTGAACGAAAGAGGGTTGTCAAAATTTGCAAGAAAAATCAAATCTTTGTGTTCTTGGCTTACTTATCTTATCAATTGTCGAGAACTGGTGGCGAGCCGTGGGCTTGCCCTTGAACTTTCCCCTCCCCATGGCTTAGAGATGCGCTTCCCCACTTGCAGAACATGATTCGGGCACGAAAGAGAAGATCGACCTAGATCTACAAGGAGACGATCGGCCTCATTCTCAATGCGATTGGGTGGTTGTTGTTTCGGGCGGGATGAGAATCTTCCATGGAAAAGCCAAAGAGAGATGGAGCTGAATCGATTCCTTCTTCCCCCTTTTCACCTCCTCCATTATCTCTGAATTGGAACCCAAACAGGAAAAACCAAATACACTTGTTTTCCACAGTCCTTGTATAAAAAAAGAAAATAAATCCGTAGTCAATAAGTCAAGGGTGAGCACACAACGACGGCGATGAAGACATGAGTCTCACGGCACCAATGGTGGCACAGACGATGTGGCGAAGACGGCGGCGGTCACGGCTCAACCCACGGCCAAGGGGGGAAGAGCTCAGTTCTGGTGGAGGTGGTGGCAGTTCAAAGTAATAATGGCCCGGACGGCCGAGTGAGTGGTGGCAAGAGGTGGTGACGGTGGCTTAGGGACGGCAACGGTGGCTCATGGTGGCGAGGGGTGGCATGCATGCCGTGACAACTCATCGGGCTCAATGGCGAGATAGCTTGTCGAACAAGTAGTGGGTGGTGGTGGTTTGATGGCCAAGAGGTGGTGGTGAGTAGGGCATGGGGCGACGGTGTGGTGGTGGGTGAAGCAGTAGCTAGCAAGAGGGGGGAGTTTCGGCCGAGAGGGGGGAAAGAGAAGAGAAAGAGAGAGAATAAAAGAAAAAAGTTGAGGGGCAGGAAGTGACGTGAGGGGGAAAAAGGGGGAAAAGAAAGAGAGAAAAAAAAGAAAGGGGAAGGGGGAAGAATCGGCATAAGGGGGAAGTGACGTGCACTGGGTTTTTTTTTTTTTTTAAACTCTGACTGGTTTTGGTTCCGGTTTCAGTTCTGGTTCCCAAAAAAAGGGAATCGGGAACCGGAACCTGGCCTCTTTAGAACTGAGAATTGAACCAGACTGGTTTGGTTCTTTGGTTCTCGGTTCTACCCAAAACCGTGGTCACCCCTAACAAACCATCAGGTGGCCTCTCTCTCTCTCTCTCTCTCTCTCGACTCTGCCCCTTCTCTTTCGCCCTGATGACCCCTTGTCCAACTGACAAGCCACCAGGGCTTCGCCATTGCCAAATCACTACCCCCTCCCAACTGTGCCCTTCCCCTTCCCTCTAAGTCATGACTGAGCCCTTGTTCGATGAATCACTGCGCAATTTCCGCCGCCGCCTCGAAAGGTTGCCTCCGTAGTCACGAAGTTCGTTGGTCGAATGCGGTAGCTCGTCGATTGGATGAGGGCTCGGTGGAAGAGAGAGGGGACGGTGAAGAGACAGTTGTGAGAGAGAGTGTGCAAGGGAGTGAAATTGTTTCCCCGACATTGGAGCCCCATTTTGAACACGTTTCATAGCCAATATTTTCTCATCCGGGAATGGTTCAAAAAGTTTTTCATCATTCTTTCGGAAGCCTTGACATCCACAAGCAGCTGCTCGTCGTTTTCTAAGTGCGATTTTCTCCTGGGATTCCGCAACATGTACTCATATCTACCGAGCCTCCAACTGATAAATCCAGCCCCGGAGTTGCAGGTTGTCCGGTGTTGTTCCTGTAGATCTAAACCGGTGAAATTCCGTGCCAATCCAACCCACAGCATGCTCCACATGTTCAGATCATCCATCACGCAAGAGGAGTCAAGCGGGGGTCAAAATACTTACAAATGGAGCTGTCGAGGTCAAAGGGTCAGAGGTCGGCCATTGAAGGGCCCATCATTCTAAGATTTTGGGGCTCGCGCGATCCACTAGTTCTCCCCCGAAGTATCTTCGACGCCTGTTTGGGAAACACCCTGCCACCATGGAATATTGGACACCGCGAGATGCACTTGAATGATTAGACTCATTTCATTCGTGGAAATATCATGTCCTTTTATGTCATCCATTGGCAGTAACATCACATTAAATACAAAAAGAAAAATATTGGGACTCATAATCTCAACAAAAGTATCATCCATTACATATGCTTAGTTAAAATTTAAGTATCATTTTATTTTTGAATGCAATTTTTACAAGCTCACTTTCGAAGAGGGACAATTGTTAACACATAAATTTGAGACTGTGTCTTGACTATGTCTATAAGTTCTGTCACTTTTCTTTATCCATGAGCTCATTGCAAAGTATCGATGGAACGAGATCCTTCTGTTAACCCTCTTATTGGGTTTGAACACATTTGTTGAGCTCCTTCTCTAGAATTTAGCTAAGAGCAAAAAAGACTTGAACTTAAAGAACCCGCACAAATTTCATTAGCACACTTTTGTCATGTACATGAAACATTCGAAGATCAATTGGGCATGTCTGAAAACCACTTCTCTTAAATTCATGATTTCTTTATTGATTATATGCAAACGCCTGATGTTACAATGAACGCGGCCTACTTTTGTGCTTCGTTTCACTTTCCTATCCGCTCTATCGGCAACCCAACATCAGAAGAGCTATGCCTCATCGGTATGCTTTTTGTCGAATGGCACACCAAAAAAAATGGCTTATGAAAATACCTTTATGTTTTCGTACCATTTACCTTTCATCTGCACTCTATTAAGAAACTTCTAAGTACGGTGTCAAAGTCGTCCCTAACAACAAAAACTACAAGTGAAATTGAGAAATAATCAGATCGAATAGCTCCATAATGACGTGTATGCATCCAAATTCCCGTCGTCCTCTCCACCATATATATCTCCGCCGCATTTTGGTGGAGACAAGAGCATCCCCTCCGCCATATCGGCGAGCAACCCCGGGATCCCGAAGATGTCCTCCTCGTCGTACAACACTCCCTCTTCCGAACGCAACTTCTTCTTGTCCTCCGACATCACGTCCTCGGATTCCACCGACTGGAATGCCTCCGCAGCCCTGGCCGCTGCCTTCTGTATGTCCTTGGTGTCCGCTGACGCTGGCACGGGCAGCCGCCATGCGGAGTCTGCGAAGTTGAGGCAGGCGGACCGGCCCCTCAGCGCGAGGGCCGCCACGTCGTGCGCCCTCGCCGCCATCTCCACAGTAGGGAAGGTGCCGAGCCAGATCCTCGACTTCTTTCTGGGCTCGCGGACCTCGCAGACCCACTTGCCCGAGTCACGCAGCCGCACCCCCGGTACACAGGGTGGCGGGTCTCCCGGAACTTCTTCCTTCCAGCGCGCTTCTTCGGGTGGTGTGAAGCGAGGAGTACCTCCTTGTCGGAGAAGTTCCCAAGTGCCGTGGTGCTCCTGCCGTTGGATGGCGGCTCGGCGAAGTCGAAGCAGCAGGAGTCGGGATGGGAATAAGAAGAGAAAGGGTTCATGGGAGGACGTCTGCACTGGGATAGTGCGATAGCAGTTGGGTCGGAGTAAAGTGGATGATGAATGTGGTGGGGCTAAGTGTTTATAAGAGACAGAAGCTGGCTGGAGCAGTGAGGAGTGTTTACTGATGAGGGGTGTTGAGTGGAATTGGGAGTGAGGGGTGTTGGGTATATATACATATATATGAAGCGGGGACACGGGATTCAAAAGAGGAAGCAGACTCGTACTCAGGAAGAGTTTCACTTTCACCCTAGGAGGAAGACGCCGAGTCTGAGCGACAGGGACATGAAGTGTGAAGCCCGGCCCAGCTGTGGAGCGAGCGAGCGAGGGTGGTGCCAAGTTTAGTGCGATTCAGCGTACGACACGCGTGCAGGTGGGGACGTGACGTGGCAAGTGAATTGGGTTTGGGCTTGGGCTCTTGTCGGTTGGAGAAAATGATATTGGGTGGTCCGGAAACTCCATGTCAGCATGGTCCCCGACCACTCACGAGGTGCCATGTGGAGGGGTGGGTCCACTTGGTGTCTTCTTCTGCCTTCTTTCTCTCTCTCCTTTTCTTCGCCTACCGACACCCTCTCTTCTCCTAGCCTGCATGCTCTCTGTCCTGTGCAGCGCATTTATTGCGGCTTAAACTTTTCTCTAGGAAAGAGAAGCCAGTTTGTTCCTCTGTCCCTCTCCATTTCTTTCCTTTTGAAATTTTGAATCTGAAATTTTCTCTCTCCGCGTTCGTTGCTGCTCTGCCGTGCATCAAGCGGCCGTTCCCCTGCCGTCGCCGACGAATCACATTACGGCCGCCCCTACTCCGATGCTCGCTCACTTCTCTCTTCTGGTTCGTTGTTGCTCCATCATTCGTTTCGGCGTTCCCGGGATCGCAGATGCGGCATGCGGAGGAGAAGCAGGTCTCTTCGAGCTCCCCTCAACGTCGGCAAGCATCGCCCGCCGAGCGAGACCCCACACACGGAAGGCTCGGAGGCGAGGTTGCCGGAGAAGCTAGTGCCGTACGCTGCCAGCTTGGTGCTGAGCTGCCTCGTCGTGTTCGCAGGGCTCCGCCACCTTGACCCGAACCGTTCTCTCCCCGTTCTCTGTTCCGCTGCAGGGAGAACAAAATTGCAGAGGGTTCAGAGGAAAACATAAAGGCTGAGCCCCTCCGCATTGCTTCCTTCGCCCCTCACCCTGACGCCGACGCCGCCGACGCTCCTACGCCTCCCTCTCGTGACGTCCGCTCTTCTTTCTCTCCCCATTTCGCGAAGTCATGCCTCTCTTCCAGCAAAACGCGACGCCGACGGCCCTCCACCTCCGCCTCCGCCGATTGACTCCGTTGCCCTCGACTCCGACGCCAACGCCGACGTCGACGCCGGCGCCGACGCCCCTCTGCCGGTTCCCTCCGTCGGCATCGGAGTCCGTCGCCCCTGACTCCGACGCCGATGCCTTGGCCTCGGCCTCTGTCTACGCACCTGACGCCAATGCCTACGCCGATGCCCCTTCGCCTCCCTCTCGCGGCCTCCGCTCCGCTCATCACCTTTCCTTAGCTAACAATGCTGCAATTTTTTGATGTTCGCCGACAGAGTACGGATACACCATGAAGGTTGATGAAAAGGTAGACATATACAGCTTCGGTGTCATACTGTTGGAGCTCATCGCAGGCAAAAGGCCTCTAGACCCCGAGTTTGGAGAATTCGTTGACATGGAGCCATTTTTCTCTGTCCTTCTATCGGCTATGTTTCTTGGGGAGGTGCAAATACTTATTGATCTTGCCCATTATTTCCAACTTTCACTTCTGATGTAGTTTTTCGGTTACTAAATGATGCATCATTTTATTGTGAGTTGTTGTAAAGCTCGTCATTTTTTGCAACCATTTAGTTTGCTAAGTTAATATGATTACCTGTTGAACTTAACATGTAATGTTCGTGTTTCTTAATTTTCTAATGATCTCAAAAGACTAATGATATTCATGGTGTAGCATTTAATATCCGCCTCCCATTTTAACTTTTCTGTAATTTTTGGCCCCTACAGTTTCCGACCATCTGGGTTGTCTCTTCTCTTTTACCAATCGTTGGTGGAGTCACACTTGCATCAATGACAGAGGCTTCCTTTAACTGGTGAGAAACTTTAGTAAAATGCCAAAGATATAGGAGTAGAAAAATGGATATAGCCTAACTTTATGTTTGATTTCAGATATGTATTCTAGCTAGCTCATCTGTCGAAGAGTCATAGTTTAGGTCTTTTATTTTTGTTTGGTGCGCATGACTTTGGCTTTTATGGTTTCTAAGGGCTGGGTTTTGGAGCGCAATGGCCTCCAATCTGAGTAATCAATCTCGTAATGTGCTCAGCAAGAAAGTCATGGTCAATAAGGAGGTATCATGAATCGTTTTGTTTTCATCTTCAGACTGTTAAGTATTTGAAGCTACATTATGCAATTGTTCTCTTATTTTGGCAATTGAACTTGCTTATGTACAGGAATCCTTGGACAATAGAACTCTTTTTTCGATTATAACCATGATGTCATTTGTTTTATTATTCCCTGTGACTTTTTTCACGGAAGGTCTCAAGTTCTCTCCTGCATCCCTACAAGCCGCAGTGAGTGTTCTTTCAAACTTTAATAATTGCTCAAAAGGGTTCTGTATATGGTAGTTTTTCTGATATGCCTTTTTTCTCATCTTAACAACAAACGCAACAGGGATTAAATGTCCAGCAGGTACTAACCAGGTCCTTCCTTGCAGCGTTGTTCTTCCATGCATACCAGCAAGTGAGGCTTTTTGCCCAATGCAATATTTTCATTATTTTTGGGTCACGGGCCACACATTTCTTTGACGATCTAAATCTTTAGCTATGTTGTGTGCCTCATTCATAATTGCTTTTGGCATTCATTTTCAAATCTGTAAGTGTGACCTATTACTTTAAGCACTCAGAACCCCTTGAGTCTTCTCTATAGGACATCGAGTTTAGATAAGCAAATTTATGGGATGGCAGAAAATCGAAAGGATCAATTTGTGACATCACTAGTGAAAATTTTTTGAACCTTTTGAGAAACGAAACAGTTGTGTCTCCATCATTGTGACATCAGTTGAAAATCACTGTGGGGCAATAGTGATTTTTAACTCATCTCGCATCGGATCAATTATCCCTTGATATTGTTGATCTTCTTATTGGATTAGCAAACTCTATAATGTTGTCTATTTACATGTCTATAGAATTGGATAATCGTCTGCTTCGGATTAATCACTAATGTGCATAGTGTTCGTGCCCGCAAGAACAATGAAGTACATGCACAAGAAGGAATTGATTGTTTTTCAGTCATGCAGGTCTTCAATAGCACTTTTTAATGGGTAAATACCAACCTTAATTGTTGAATTTGTGCAGGTCTCTTACATGATACTACAGAGGGTATCATTAGTGACCCACTTTGTAGGAAACTGCGTGAAGCATGTTGTGGTCATTGTCAACTCAGTTCTCTTCTTCCGAACTCCAGTTTCACCCATAAATTCCCTAGGTGATTTATGCTACCATCTGAACAGCCATTTTCCAAGTTTGTTATTTTCTTGGCTTTTGTTTCTTCCCCTTCCCTCCCCAAACCTAAGTGAGAAAGCATATAATGGCATTTGCTTCTAGGGAAAATGAGATCCGGTATCTGTTTATTGGTTAATCAACTGGTTTAGCTTGGTTCCATAGTACTACTATTGTCATTGCTATTTAGATTATTTTGCTCTCATGGTTATGGTTTTGTTATCTTTATCATTGTGGTGATGTTATTAGGTACGGGAGTGGCCCTTGCTGGAGTCTTTCTGTACTCACGTGTGAAGCGCATTAAGCCCAAGCCAAAGATTGCTTGAAGGACCACCAATGATGCTCCGGAAGAACGAAACAGTATCGGTAGTGGCAGGGTCCTATGGATACATTGTGCCTGGTAAGTTGATTATTACTCTCATAATCTTCTATCGAATTGATCAAATATCAAATCTTTCCAGTGTCCCAGTTAATAACCGTATTACCCTTGCAAAATAGCTACTAGTCAATGCTAAAAAGTGATGAAAATATCACATATGCTCATCACCTTTCCTTAGCTAACAATGCTGCAATTTTTTGATGTTCGTCGACAGAGTACAGATACACCATGAAGGTTGATGAAAAGATAGACATATATAGCTTTGGTGTCGTACTGTTGGAGCTCATTGCAGGCAAAAGGCCTCTAGACCTCGAGTTCAGAGACTCCGTCGACATTGTCGAGTGGATACGGAGGAAAATCAGGGACAATAGAGCTCTGGAAGAAGCTCTAGACCCCAATGTAGGAAACTGCAAGCATGTGCAGGAAGAGATGCTTTTGGTGCTCAGAATAGCGCTCCTCTGTATTGCAAAGCTACCGAGAGATAGGCCTTGCATGAGGGATGTCATAACCATGCTTGGAGAGGCGAAGCCTTGGAGGAAGAGCAGTAGCAATGGCGCTGCAATGTATGAAGCTAGCAAAGACAAGCAAGTTTTTAGCACGTCACCTGTAAATGGCCTTCTCTAGGGACTAAGTTCTGAGCATTTGAGTTCCTTTTGGCTAATAGTTCCTTCAATTTTTCTCTGTACGTAGAATTTCTTAATTGAATGCTTGTAGCTACTGGTTCTGATATCTATAGAGATCACCGGTATATGATCTAGGTACCTTTTTTGGCAAATAAAACTTCATTTGTTGTATATGTCCGTGTCTAGAATCACTGCAGTGGTATGTTTATAGAGCTTCAGTTTTTCTTCTTATGTTGTTTTCTTGGTAACTTTCACCCGAAAAGCAAAGGATATCAAGATGGTCGTTTCTGTTTAAGAGGTTATGGTTGGTAATGGCAATGGAAATTAACACATTCTTAAATCTGAGGAAAAAACATTGGATGACATATAAATCATGTAGACCAAGTTCATCAGGATGATTGATCTTGTAATGTCCGTCTATATAGTCTATAGACCATGCAATAATTTCTCTTTTAGGTCAATGCATTAAGGAGTTCATGGCACTAAGGGGTTCATGGGTTATGAAGGGTATTTTTGGTTTTTTTATTTATAACATGAGTTGTTTCAATCCGTGTTCCACAGTGTAAATAAATACTAAATTGAGCGCCCTAGAAGCCTTAGTAGTTAGTATATATATATAGAACATGACGATAAAAACAAGGATAATCGATTGTCCTGTGGTTTAAGTTAGCACCAATATGATGCTCTAACATGTTAATGGGTTCTTATCTTGGCTGCTTTACTGATGATTAATTGACTTGGAATTTGTTCGAAGGTACAACCTAACTGTTGGAAGAGAGGAGAAAGCATCTGCATCATATAATTAATGTTTGAAACTTTTGCTAAAAGTCCAGGTGCATTGTTCATCAGTTTTCAACCTCAATACTAGACTTGCGGCCTTATACATGCCAAATCTCATGCCATCCATAATTCCAGTTTGATAAGCAATTCAAGTGGGCTTGATCAGAAAGACTTAATATGAAATCTCATTTCTTCGCAGAGAATATGGAGAACCAATAAACAATCCACAAGAAAGAATAGTGTCCATCTCTCTCTCTCTCTTTCATATCAACAAGAAATAAGTTGCGAGAATATATGTACACACAACATACATAGGACATTCCAAAGTTTGATTTAACCGGCAATGACAAAAGTTGGGAAAGGGTAGTGTCACCTCAACAAAAAGATAAAGAAAAGGGACACCAAGAGGAGCAATCATAATTTTCAAAATGCTCCATTTATCCAGTCTTTTCATTTCCACAACCGTATAATGGGCAAACTATACACACTGCTCACTCAAAAGTTCGAGACCATGCTCTACACGGACCTGGATAGCTTCAGAGCTACCCAGCTTAAGGTTAGCACTCATCCTCAACAATGCTTTAAATATCATGATCATACAAAACCATGTACATGATCAAGTCTCAGAAACTTGACTCTGTAATTCAGTACCAAGTCCATTAGCCTCAGAAGTCCTCATAATTTGAAGTCTCTTCATAGAATTCACGAACATCCTGACATAAAAAGTTTAATTCCAGAATCAGATAGAAAGGATAGCATGCATAGAGAAAAACTTAACTGAGAACACATACATAGATATCAATTTGTCGAGCATTTTCTATCACTACATCGCCTAGTGGGTGCTCTTCTAATATCATGCACTAACCGCTTTTATCCACACAACCCCAAATATCCCAGAAGAAAAGCCATAGAGTATTAAAATAATGGTTCTCTTCTTCTCTTAATCTATGAGGTGATGTGGAAAACAGAAGCTAATCCTGAGGTTGATGTGTCACTACTTTTGCTAGAACTTTGTAGGATCAATCAACATCTATCCACCATGAATCCCTTTCTAGATGGAGAAAGGAAGGAAGAAGCTTTTATTGCCATCAAATTGGTAACAAAAACCACTGACAGCATCAGAACTACTGGTAAAAATCTAAGATATGCATAATCTGCAGGATAGCAAGTCGATTCCAAACAAGCACTGTACAAATACTGAAGCCAGGAAAGTATTTATGGGCTGTACAACTCCCATTCTTTTCTTGTATGTACTGGCACCAATCAGACAATCCTCAATAGTGCTTTGCCAAAGTACCGATAATCCAATCACAATGATGTGACAGGGGTAATGACTTAAAAGACTACGTTTACAGGATTTATTGGGAGGGCCACAACTTTGATGGTCAAAGAACTGTCCTCCATACAAATTTTAACATGCTGCAGCTTGCAATTTGCTGCAAGAGAGTATAGAAAGGCAAGTTGCGCTTATCATTATCCACTTATTTTAGACTCAGACAATCTGGGTACTTGATGTAATATGCAGAATTTAAGATGATAAATAATTACTGACTACTTTTCTCTCCTAGGATTTAGCCTGTTCACTCCTTGTCGTCCAAGGTGAGAATTTCCCCATCATCAGCAAAAGGAAATAACTGAATAAGTAATGTTGGGTCGGCATCACCATTTTCTGTGATGCATGGACTTGGCTTACTCATTGACGAAAATGACGTGCCCATATTATGAGAAAAAGAACATGAATCACCATTCCGACAACCCTGCATTTTCAGCATTTGTTGCAGAAATATCAGGTGAGTTATGGATGAGTATCAGATTAATGATTTAGCATTTTCCGGAAGTTCAGCTGGAGACAGCCTTTGTTGCAGAAATACCAGGTGAGTTGTGGATGAGTATCAGATGAATGATTCAGCATTTTTCCCATTAAAAATCTTGTCAAGTGGATTTCTAGAATTTACAGATCTTGGCTTGTGTTAAACTATTGGATCCTCGACTTATTATTCATTGCGATAACTGTTGCTGCTTTAGGTGAACACCAGTGACCCCAAGAAGACTCATTGCCAGCATATAACAGTCAGTCATCGTATTTTTTTGTTTCTTTTGCCTCGTATATTTAATAGATAGAGTCATGAGCGGGGAAGATGCCCCTCTTCCCAAAAGAAGAAGCCGGAAACTACCATTTTTTTGGTTTGCGTGATCAAAGCAGTCATCTCTTTGGGTTGTGGGCTATTTTTGGCCCCGACGGCCGATGAGACTAGGATGGCTTACAATCCGAGTGAATCAAGTTTGAAATATATTCAAAACTAGGGAGCAAGCCTGATCATATCGAGAACTCAGAATGAGATGTATTGATCATTTTGTGTACTTTGGTTTATACATTTCCTTTCCTGCCCAAAGAGCCAAACTGATGCCCCTCTCTGTTGATGATGCTTCTCCCTACCTTTTCAAGAGAGTATCTCTTCACTGCTATTATTGCCAGTTATCTTTTTTGGCATGTGTCTTGTCATTACCAATCCCGCTTCATCCTGGACGTTAGTCTGTATGGTTGTTTGCCTTGCCACCTTTTAATCATTCCAGTGTGACTTGAAGAGAGTTCGAGCGCCTAAGGAAACCCAAGGTCTTGTTCGGTGCAATCCTTAGAACATCGAACGGCCGAAGGCAACGTGAGTTCTCTTGAGAATGAAAAAAAAAAAAAACAATTTCAATATGGATCATCATTGTGTCTTCCAGATTAATACATTCATATGGGACTGTATCTTGTCTATATCTATGTGTTCTGTGACTTTCGTTTATCCATGAGCTATTGCGAAGCATCAATTGAACCGGATCGTTCGGTAACCTTCTTAATTGGCCCAAACACATTTGCTAGGCTCCTCTAGAATTTAGCCGCGAGCAAAAAGGGCTTGAACTTAAAGAACCCATATGAATTTCATTGGCGCACCTTTGCCATAGACAAGATACATTCGAAGATAAATTGGGTAAGTCTGAAAGCCACTTCTCTCGAATTCATGATGACTTGGGTAGTTCTTTTATTAACTATATGCAAAGACCGATGTTACAATGAACACAACTTTTTATCTAATGGCACTCCACAAAAATGGCTTCCGAAAATATCTGCGCTCATACCCTTCAACTTCTGTCCGCATTAAAACACTTATTAAGTAGGGCACCGAAGTCGTCCCTAACGACAAAACACTTAAAAGTGAAATTGAGAAATGGTCAGATGGAATAGCTCCATAATGGCGCGTATGCATCCAAGTTCCCATCGTCCTCTGCGGCATATATATCTCCGCCGCATTCCGGTGGAGACAAGAGCATCCCCTCCGCCGTATTGGCTAGCAACCCCGGCATCCCGAAGATGTCCTCCTCGTCGTACAACACTCCCTCTTCCGAATGCAACTTCTTCTCGTTCCCCGACATCACATCCTCGGATTCCACCAGCGGGAATGCCTCCGCGGCCTTGGCTGCTGCCTTCTGTATGTCCTTGGTGTTGCGTGACGCCGGCACGGGCAGCCGCCACGCGGAGTCCGCGAAATTGAGGCAGGAGGACCGGCCCCTCAGCGCGAGCGCCGCCACATCGTGCGCCCTGGCCGCCATGTCTGCGGTGGGGAAGGTGCCGAGCCAGATCCTCGACTTCTTTCTGGGCTCGCGGACCTCGCAGACCCACTTTCCCGAGTCGCGCAGCCGCACCCCCCGGTACACGGGGTGGCGTGTCTCCCGGAACTTCTTCCTGCCGGCGGGCTTCTTCGGGTGGTCGGACGCGAGGCGCACCTCCTCCCCAGAGAAGTTCCCGGGCGCTGCGCTCCTGTCGTGGGACAGCAGCAACGAGAAAGGCGGGTCGGCGAAGTCGAAGCTAAAGGAGTTGGGATGGGAGATATAAGAGGAAGAGTTCATGGGAGGACGTCTTCACAGGGATACTGCGATAGCTGTTGAGTTGGAATGAAGCAGATAATGAGTGTGGTGAGGCGAAGTAAGTATTTACTGATATGGAGGGTTGGGTTATATATATGAAGCGGGGACACGGGATTGAGGAGGAAACAGACGAGTACTCAGAAGTGACTGGGACTTGAAGCGTGAACCCAGCTGTGGAGCGAGTGAGGGTCGTGCCAAGCGGCTCGCGATTCACCGTGTGACACGTGTGCAGGTGGGGCCGTGACTTGGCAAGTGGATTGGAATTGGGGTGGGGTCGGGAGTGTGGTGCGGGGCTGCAAATTCCATTTTTAAGGTTTTGACGGTGTGAAGAAGGCGCGGGGGACTTTCTATTTTTGTGGGAGCGAAGGGAATGAAGGGAGGACGTGGGGAGGAGGAAAGGGGAGCTGTCGAGGTCAAAGGGTCAGAGGTCGGACATTGAAGGGCCCACCATTCTAAGATTTTGGGGCTCGCGCGATCCACTAGTTTCCCCCCGAAATATCTTCGACGCCTGTTTGGGAAACACCCTGCCCCTACGGAATATTGGACACCGCGAGATGCGGCCAAATGAGTAGACTCATTTCATTCGCGGAAAAATCTTTTCGTGTCATACATTGGCAGTAGCATCACATTACATACAAAAAGAAAAAAAAAAGGGACTCATAATCCAAACAAAAGTATGATCCATTACATATGCTTAGTCAAAATTTATATATCATTTTATTTTTGAATGCAATCTTTATGAGCTCGCCTTCGAAGATGAATAATTATTGACAGTTGAATTTTGGCGACCCAATTAATTATTTATTTAATCGAAAATTTAGGGTCCACCCCAATATCAATAGAAAAAATATTAGTTAAAATGCATATAGTTTTATGAGCATTTATTTGGTAGTCGAATTTGCATTGGATTAGCAGGGAATTGATTTAGATTGAAGGTTTTAAACTTAATTAATATACTAGACTAAGCCCATTTGAGCATGTAAATTTGGCCAAACCCATAAAATATTTGTGTGGCCAAAATTTTCATTGTAGAGCAAGTTGGAAGAATTGAATATCAAATTATTAAATAAAATACTTGGGAAATTATTTATATTATTTTATGAATATTTAATTAGAGGAAATAATCAGAAAATTGCTTAAGTTGAATATTCGAATTTGGAAGTTAGGTATTTTGGAAAACGATAGGTTGGAGCCTAATCAGAAGCATGCACCTTCCCAATTGAAAATGCGAAGCCATACATATTGAATACACGACACATAATTTCTGTGAACCCACGTTCACTATAGAGAGAAAAGAAAGAGTGTCTCGGAAGAGAAGATATGGGTTATATAAAAAGTGTTGGTGCAACAAATAAGGAGGGTCTTGAGATTGCGATACTTGTTTAAAATGAGGGACAAATATAAGACTTTTTTTAATTAAGTGGGCACTCCTCTCTCATCTCTCTCTCTCTCTCTCTCTCTCACTGGGCCCTTGTCTGACCAACGAACCACCATGTCGCCCCTCGGACTCTCTCTCTCTCGACTCTGCCCCCTCTTTCTCCCTCTGATGAACCACTGAGCCCTTGTCCACCCGACGAGCCACCGTGCCGGCCCTTCAGCTTTGCCATTGCCAAATCACTGTCCCCTCCCGATTGTACCCTCTCTCCCTCCTCTGAGTCACGATCGAGCACTTGTCCGACAAACCACTGCATAGCCTCCGCCTCCGCCTTGAAAGGTTGCCTCTGCTATCACGAAGTTCGTCGGTCGAATGCAATGGTTCGTAAATTGGACGAGGGCTTGGTGGAAAAGAGAGGGGGCGGCACAGAGAGAGAGTCGGGAGAGAGATTGTCCAAGGGAGAGAAATTTTTTCCCCGACATTTGAGCCTCATTTTGGAGACGTGCCATAGCCAATATTTTCTCGTTCAGGAAAGGTTAAAAAAAGTTTTTCATCATTCTTTCCGGAGCCTTGACATCCACAAGCAGCTGCTCGTCGTTTTCTACGTGCAATTTTCTCTAGGGATTCCGTAGCATGTACTCCTATCTGCCTAGCCTCCAACTGATCAATCCACAAGCCAACGGCCTTTCGCAAGATCACGAATGCCATCCGAGATTCCAAATCAGCGACCGTCCAGCTCGTCCCAACGCTCCTCAGGCTGGCTGTCTAGCTCTCTCCGTTGCGCCGCAGCTTGTCCGATTCTCTCTTGCCGAACTTTTTGCAGGTTTTTCAGCGATTACAGCTTGCTCCGATGGCCTTCCTCTAGGTAGTTTCCTTAACCGACGATTCCAGCAAGCCCCGGAGATGCAGGTTGTCCGGTGTTGTTCCTGTAGATCTACACCGGTGAAATTCCTTGCCAATCCAACCCACAGCATGCTCCACATGTTCAGATCATCCATCGCGCACGAGGAGTCAAGCGGGGGTCAAAATAGTTACAAATGGTAGAGAAGTTCAAAGGAGAAAGAGATAAGAGTAATCCATCACCATTTTGCTTCTCTGTCAACTTTCATATTCACAAGAAGACAAAACCAAGTGAAATTGGCTGAGAACTCTTGGGTCCCCTCGACTTCCTTTCGCACAAGTCTTTACTCATCTATTTGTATTGCGATACCTAGTCACTTTGATGAACTTTGGCTGCTTCCATCGAGCTTGGTTACTTAGGTCCCGATGCCTACATCTTCAAGTCCAGCGTCTTTGCTCCACCTCTCTTCCAAGCCACCGTCGTGAGCGACTGGGTATTGCCCCTTGTGAGCCAGCCACACCGTTGAGCACCACCATGAAGCATCATCGATCCCAAGCCAAAATCCGTTCAGTCCAAATTTGAAAGTAAATATTCAAATTAGGTAAAAAACTTGATAAAGTAAATTTTAATAGATAGCATCGCATATTAGATAGGATTGTATGCTTAAATTGATCCTAGATAATCTTTTTAAATCAATAAGAATAAAGATTTAGGGTCTTTTACAAATAGATTGCATGCTAGGATAGAGTTTATCTAGCTAAAAATGATATCCGATTTAAATTAGGATTTGGTCTAGATTTGTCCTTAAATTGGCATCGAGATCAATTTTGCACTGGAATGCAGTGGTTCTATTAACCCTCTTAATGTGCCAGTACACATTTGCTAGACTCCTCCTTCATAATTTAGGCCAGAGCAAAGAGGACCTAACCCTAAACAACCCATATGAATTACATAGGCATACTTTTTTCCTTATACAATGATACATGATACGTGATTACATTTGAAGATCATTATGACTGGGGCAGTATCTTTATTAACTATAGGCAGCAACTAATTCGATTATGGTAAATAACGTTCTCTATAACTTCCTTCTTCTCTCTTTGTCACGAATCACATTGAAAGTTTAAAATTATAAATAATTGTGCTTGTGTGGGATCCAAAGTACACTCATATGTGATAACCAACTCACATATTATTGAAATACCATCTTTTTCTCAATCACACCACGTTAGACTGATGAAGTCTGCCACTGCCACGGGTTCTATGTTGTAATTCATATTGAACTTAGACCCACGGCATCTAAGCTTGCCACTACCATATTTTTCTTGCCTGGGCCAAGGTTGGTCTCTTGCATAGATAGTCTCATGGTCAGTTTGACAATGGGTCAAGTCTGGTAGGCAAGGCAAACCAATCCTGCTTCGTGCGCGTTAGTCTGCGTGGTTGCTTGCCTTGCTACCTTTTGATTATTCCTGAGTGACTTGGAAAGAGGTCATGTGCTGAAGGAAACATGAGGTCATTGTCGGTGCAGTCCTCAAAACAAGAACAAGGACCTGCAATAGAAAATTTGAGTTCTTTCCCGCAAATAATGAAACCAATTTCATTATTAATACATTAATATGGAACTGTGTCTTGTCTATATTTATGTGTTCTGTCACTTTTCTTTATCCATGAGCTCATTGCAAAGCATCTACGGAATGGGATCGTTTTGTTACCCCTCTTATTGGGCCCATACACATTTGCTGGGCTCCTCCTCTAGAATTTAGCCGAGAGCATAAAGGACCTGAACCTAAAGAACCCGTACAAATTTCATTGGCACACTTTTGCCATGTACATGATACATTCAAAGATCAATTGGGTACGTTCGAAAGCCACTTCTCTTAAATTCATGATTTCTTTATTGAGTATATGCAAACAGCCGATGTTCCCATGAACGTGGCCTACTTTTGTGCTTTGTTTCACTTTCCTATCCACTCTTATCGGCGGCCCAACATCAGAAGAGTTGTGCTTCATCGATATGCTTTTTGTCGAATGGCACACCAAAAGAATGGCTTATGAATTCTTTACCAAAATAAAAGGAAAAAAAAAAAAAGAATGGCTTATGAAAATACCTTCTGTTTTCGTACCATTAACCTTTCATTTGCACTCTAATAAGAAACTTATAAATACGGCGTTAAAGTCGTCCCTAACAGCAAAAACTACAAGTGAAATTGAGAAATGGTCAGATGGAATAGCTCCATAATGACGTGTATGCGTCCAAATTTCCCTCGTCCTCTCCCCCATATATATCTCCGCCCCATTTTGGTGGAGACAAGAGCATCCCCTCCGCCATATCGGCAAGCAACCCCGGCATCCCGAAGATGTCCTCCTCGTCGTACAACACTCCCTCTTCCGAACGCAACTTCTTCTCGTCCCCCGACATCACGTCCTCGGATTCCACCGGCTGGAATGCCTCCGCAGCCCTGGCCGCTGCCTTCTGTATTTCCTTGGTGTCCGCTGATGCCGGCACGGGCAGCCGCCATGCGGAGTCTGCGAAGTTGAGGCAGGCGGACCGGCCCCTCAGCGCGAGCGCCGCCACGTCGTGCGCCCTCGCCGCCATCTCCACAGTAGGGAAGGTGCCGAGCCAGATCCTCGACTTCTTTTTGGGCTCGCGGACCTCGCAGACCCACTTGCCCGAGTCACGCAGCCGCACCCCCCGGTACACAGGGTGGCGGGTCTCCCGGAACTTCTTCCTTCCAGCGCGCTTCTTCGGGTGGTGTGAAGCGAGGAGTACCTCCTTGTCGGAGAAGTTCCCAAGTGCTGCGGCGCTCCTGCCGTCGGATGGTGGCTCGGCGAAGTCGAAGCAGCAGGAGTCGGGATGGGAATAAGAAGAGAAAGGGTTCATGGGAGGACGTCTGCACTGGGATAGTGCGATAGATGTTGGGTCGGAGTGAAGTGGATGATGAGTGTGGTGGGGCTAAGTGTTTATAAGAGACAGAAGCTGGCTGGGGCAGTGAGGAGTGTTTACTGATGAGGGGTGTTGAGTGGAATTGGGAGTGAGGGGTGTTGGGTATATATAAGTATATATGAAGCGGGGACACGGGATTCAAAAGAGGAAACAGACTCGTACTCAAGAAGAGTTTTTCTCCCTACGGGGGAAGACGCCGAGTCTGAGTGACAGGGACTTGAAGTGTGAAGCCCAGCCCAGCTGTGGAGCGAGCGAGCGAGCGAGGATGGTGCCAAGTTGAGTGCAATTCAGCGTGCGACACGTGTGCAGGTGGGGACGTGACGTGGCAAGTGGATTGGGTTTGGGCTCTTGGGTAGTGGGGCTGGGAGTGTGGTGGCGCTGCAAATTCCTTGTCGGGGGATTTGACGGAGTAAAGAAGGCGCGGGGGACTTTCTGTTTTTATCGGAGCGAAGGGAAAGAACGGACGACGGGGTCGAAGGGAGAAAGGTCCCCGTCGATGGGCCCATCATTTTGCGTCTCGCGCGATTCACCAGTTTTCAACCGAAATATCTTCGATGCCTGTTTTGGAAAATACCTCCTGCCACTAATTTCGTCTGTGAAAAAGCATATGTCCTTTCGTGCGCGAATTCCTTTTCGATCTTCTTATTAGCGCCCGGGTTTTCTTGGTCTATTTTCTTTTCTTTTTAGTAAACTTACATTTTATTTTTTTGGGAGCATGCAGCCATCCAATATGTTTTGCTTAGGAAGAGCCCAAGTCCAAGCCTCTATCTTAACATAGCTAGTTAAACCAATATCTAATTAAAAACACCAATTATTCATATGATCTCTTCTAACCAAACAAATATCGATCATAAGATTTCTTTCTTTTGATATTTACCAAATGTTAATCAAGAGATTTCTTTATTGAGATATTCAATTATTGGCTCTAATACCATTTGTTTGGAGTGCACTACAGAATCTCAATCCCTCTTGTATGGAGAGATCGTCAAGAGGGAGCTTAAGTCCAAGTCTTTTAACATATCTAGTTGGATCTATTTTTACTTAAAAACTTAAGCTAATGAGTTATGAGCTAATTATGATATATTAACTACTCAACATCACACAAATTCTCCGACGTTAGGCTTCTCTAATACAAATCATGCATGGATCCTAACATATTTTGTGTCAATCTAGCTTTGTTAAGGTTTAAAATTCTAAAATTACAATTGAACATATTTTATCTCACATAATTCAATGAGTGTCAAATGAGGGCAACACAAACAAGCCAAGAAACTCATGAGCTACTTGAGCTCACTTTGCTCAGTTACCCAAACCGAAGACATAATCCTTGTCCAGTCTAAGTGAAGTTTTGAGTAATTCGAATCTTAGAACTATGCAAGCTTAAGTTTAATAGTATTTGATTCGTTTACTTAAAAAACTTAAGTCGGTGGTGTAGAATTCAATAGGTACATAAATCACGAATGTGATATTACTATTTCGGATCTATAATTTTTTTAGTCTGAACGTTAATCATAAACTATATATAGTTGATTTGATTAAATGGAATATATATATTTAAAAAAGTGTACACATGGAAAATCCATAAAAAAAAAAAAAGCTCATAATAACTACAAATACGTTTTCCTATATTGCGTTGTACATTTGCATTAGCATCACATTACGCAAAAAAATGGGACTCATAATCCAGACAAATATATCATCCATTGCATGTGCATGGTCAATATTTAGGCATCATTTTGTATTTGAATACAACTTTTGCGAACTCACCTTCCAAGAGAGATACTCACTTAATGGACTTAGATGGAAAGTTCTAAACTCACTTAATAAATTGGATTGAACTCATTTGAACAAGTAATTTTGGCCAACCCAAAGAATATCTGTGTGGTCAAAATTTGCATCATTGAACAAGTTGGAATAATTGAAATATCAAATTATTAAATAAGATACTTTGAAGGTAATTAATATTATTTTACGAATATACAATTAGAGGACATAATCATAAAATTGCCTAAGTTGAATATTAGAATTTGGAAGCAAAATATTTTTGAAAAACCCTAGGGTGGAGCCTAAAAGGAAGGCATGGGCTTCACAGTCGAAAATACAAAGGCCACACGTATTGAATACAGTCTCATAATTTTTTAGCACCCACGTTCTCCGCAATGAGAAACGAAAGAGAGAGTGTCCAAGAAGAGAAAATATTGGTTGAATAATATGTGCTAGTGCAACAAAAAAGGACGCCAAGGTCGCTACACGTGTCTTTTCCTATCTTTATCCGTTTAAAGCCTTATGATTGCTCAAAGTGAGGCCCAAATGTCAAAACTATTTTGAATTGAGTGGGCACTCTCTCTCTCTCTCTCTCTCTTCACACACTCTCTGTTCTCTCCCTACACACTCTCCTCCCCCCCCCCCCCCATTGAGCCCTCCAATCGATGAACAACTACACCACTCCTCCAGCTCCGGCTCTAACTCATCCTGCACGCTTTATCTCTCTTTTGCTTGACTTTCTCCATTTGCCTGACACTTTGAACTTTGCCCCCTCTCTCTCCCTCCGACGCGTTCAACTGAAGAGCCACCATGCCACCCCTCTAACTCTGCCATCCCCGAATCTCTGCGCCCTCTCAGTTGTGCCCTCTCTTTCCCTTCAAGCCACAACTAAGCCCTGGTCCAACAAATCACCGTGTGGCCCCCGCCTCCACCTCCACCTTGAAAGGTTACCTTCGTTGCCGCAAAGTTCATCACTAAGCTGCGGTGGTTCGTTGGTCCGATAAGTGCCTGGAGAGAGAGAGAGAGAGAGAGAGAGAGAGAGAGAAATCTTTTCCCAGATATTGGGGCCCCTCTTTGGACACATGTCGCAACATCATGGCTTTTCTTATTTGTTGCGATGGCACACTTTGTGTAGCCAATATTAGGTTAGAAAAAAAATTTCTTCATCATTCTTTCTTGAGCCTCTACATCCACAAGCAACTGCTCATTGTCTTCTCTGTGTGCTTTAGACAAGTGTCACAATCCTAGGGCCCTTCTTATTTTTCGTGATGGCACATCTAGCTAATGCTATAGCTGCCTTCGTTGCTTCGAGATCAGTAATTCTTCTCTTTACTCGCAATTTATTTAATACTTTGATAATCAATGTTAAATAATAGTCACACACTTTGATCACCTCACATGTTAAGGAGTAAGTTAAAATCAATGCAAGTTGCCCACAAAATATTTTTCTAGAAATAAAAGAGAATAAGTACCGAAATGACGTTAAAGAAATCTGGTGTGATCAAGTCTTCATTCCCACAATATCTAGTTCGTAAGAGTGAACTAATTCTCTTGTTACTTTACTTGGAGTTCTAATTGACCCAACAAAAAATAGATTAGTGACGACTCGTAATTGAAAATCATATGCATGTTAAATTTAAACCATAAGTTACGAATTTGTATGGGCTTGGGAGAGTTTGAATTAAATTTATGCTTAATAATCTTTTAACCAGCTCTTAGGTGGTTTGATCGGCTTTGGGAAGGTTGCGACAAAGAGAATATGAGTTCTCTCCCTTAAATGGTAAAGCCAATTTCAATATGGATAATCATTATGTCTTTTATTAAAGCATTTATATGGGACAGCGTCTTGTCTATGTCTATGGATCCAGTCACTTTCCTTTATCAATGCACTAAATACGAACTATCGAGATCAATTTTGCATGGAACGAGGTTGTTCTGTTAACCCTCTTAATGGGCTTGTATGCATTTGCTGGACTCCTCCTTTAGAATTTAGCTTAGAGCAAAAAGGACCTAAATCTGAACAACCTATCCATACAAATTATATGGGCATAGTTTGCCTTATACATTATACATGATCTATGACTACATTCGAATATAATGATGACTTGGGCAATCTCTTTATTAATTGTATGCAACGGCCGATTGGATTATGGTAAATAACTTTCTCTATAAGTTTTTTCCTCTATTTGTCACAAATCACATTGAAGATTTGGTATTATGAATAATCATGCTTGTGTGGGGTCCAAAGTACATTCATATGTGATAACCAACTCACATATTATTAAAATACCATAATTTTCTTAGTCACACCTACTCATTAGACTGGTGAAGCCCGCCATTGCCTAGGGTTCTAGGTTGTAACTCATATTGAACTTAGACCCAGGAAACCATATAAACAACATTGCTTGCCTGAACCAAGGATGGTCACTAGCATAGATAGTCTAATGGTCATTGATGATTTTGTACGTTCGAACATGATAATCTGTGTTGTTGAAAGTAAGCGATCGAATAATAAAGTAGAAAGAACAAGAAAGTAAATTGGACATCAGATTTACGTGATTCGGTCATAATGACCTATGTCCATGAGACAAACAACAACGTGTTAGGATGCAGCGTGAATTGTGTTAGAGAAGTCCCATATCCAAGAATTGGTGTGGTGTTGAACAATCAATATATCATAACTGGCTCATAACTCACTAGCTTAAGCTTTTGAGTAAAGGTGGATCCAACTGAATATATTAACAGGCTTGGACTTAGGCTCCCTTTTGACGATCTCCCCAAGTGAAAGGCATTGAACTTCTGTTGCGGGCTCCCAACAAATGGTATCAGAGTCAATGGTTACAATTTCTGGGCAGGTAGGGCGTTGTGGTGTAGCAAAGTGAGCCCATAAGGATGAAGTTAGGCCAGAAATAAAATTGAATTGAGGGGGGGGGGCAAATCTAACACTGGAGCTCATACACAAGGGGGAGATTATTAGGATGCACGTGTGAATTGTGTTAGAGAAGTCTCACATTGGAAAATTGATATGGTGTTAAGCAGTTAATATATCTTAATTGGCTCATAACTCACTAGCTTAAGTTTTTGAGTGAATGTGGGTCCAATTTGATATATTAATAAGCTTGGACTTGAGCTCCTTCTTGGCAAACTTTCCAGGAGAAATGTATCAAACTTCTTCTACGCACTCCCAACACAACAAATTCTTCTATAGATCAAGTAACGCAATGGAGATTACAAACATACTTGAGTCACTCAAGCACTCTCAGTGTTTTGCAAGCCCCAATTATTCCCTAAACTCAGGTAGTGTTTAGTCCCTCTATTCGTTACTAAATAATCTCTCAATCTCTCAAATCAATTATATAAAAATTCTTACCATAAGAATTTAATCGACTTCAACAGTAAAAACTTATTGGTGTAATTGCACGAACAAAACAAATGCCAAGCACTCACTTGAATAATGGTGCTTCTTCATTTCTCTTGATATGCACGGCACGAAACCACTGTCTACTCTTCATCAACAATAGTGCCATGCTTGAAGACTCCATAATGAATATATAAATAGCCACAGAAAGGGAAACTACATCAGATAATTGAAGTCAACAAGGAATAGGAAATCCATGTTCAAAAATTCAAATTCGGTTAATCCAAGTCCAAGTTGGATTATCGTTTTTTTCTTATCGTTTTTTATTTCTTTCTTTTAATTTTTTTTTCCAGCAGACAACTCACCTATCCAAATTGGACTCTTGCCGAATAGGAAATAGGATTTCTATGGCATACTGTTTTGAAGGTTCAAATATATACAATTTATCTTAAATTAGGTTTCGTTCATAAGCTTAAACTCGAAGCATATTTTAACGGTCTATTTGGGCACACGTATTGCTCAACATCTTATATGGGCAATTTGGGCAGGTGTTACTCACCATCCTGTTGTAATTATGGTTATAATTATGGTTAATGGATCAAGGAAAGCCAATAAATTAAGATACATTTTTTCTATTCACGTATCTCTTTTGGATTCATGAATTTCCTTTAATTTTATGTTCACGTATCTATTGAATTCATGAATTTCCTATATTCATGTATCTTTTAGTTCATGTATTTATTGAGTTCATGAATCTCTTGAATTCATGTATCTTTGGATACATGAATCTCTTGGATTCACGTATCTCTTTATTTATGAATCTCTTGGATACACGCGTCTATTTAATTCATGTATCTTTGTAGTACATGAACTAAAAAGTTCTATAAATAGATATGAGCATAGAGCTTCATTAGGGTTTTTTGGGTTTTGGTTTTTCTAACTCGATTCCAAAAGAGCTTTGATATACGTTTCAACTCTTCTATTTTTTCTGGGTGTGCTGGTTCAATTGAACGGTTCGACTGAGTCCTGTTTGCATAGTGCTAATCCAAACAGGTTCAAGGTGTTGTATCTTGGAAGCAATAGTTCGTGAATTTGCGGAGCACCATTGGCAGGAACTAATTGCCTTAAGGAGATTCGGTTATCTGTACCTCACCTCCAATTTTATATTATTTTTAGTGATATCTTATTTTATTCTTCTCCAAGTTTTGTAAGTCTACATAAAAAGAATGATATTATATAGCTGTTATCGTCTTCTTTACACTGATGTTCTGATTACAACAAACAGTGTGTATTCTCTGGATATATTTTCCAACAATCTTAAGTATTTTCCAACAATCTTAAGGTGATTATTTTCACTCATTGTTTGTTGTTCTTGTCAGATTATTGAGATGGCTGAAAACAATCAAGTGCCTTTCAATGTCCCGAATGTTTCAGGAGATGTTCCTATGGTCGATTCGACCGTTGCTATGGAAGATGTTTAACCCTCAAGGCCTGAATTTGTAGTAGCGAATGCTACAAGCCCTTGGGCTAACACCAATTTTGATGGTGCGGGTACAAGTCATACGACTGATATGTCCGAGACTGTTTTTCAGAACAGTATAGGCCAAATGGCTTTTGGCTCTATTTTTGGAGGGATGGTTCAACGAACCTTGCCAACTGTGATGGCAACACTTCTAGTTACAGCTAATGAGAAATTGAAGAAATTCACCGAAGTGGGCTTTAAATAGTGGCAGCAGAAGAAGTTCTTCTATTTGACCATGCTCAATCTGACAAAATATTTATCGGAGGTGTGCCCAATAATCAATCCAAATGAGCAAGATGTCACGACGCTCGGTGCGTTGGAGGCTTGGAAGCATGGAGAATTCTTATGCTGGAATTATATTATTAACTGTTTAGTGAATTCTCTATATAACATTTATTGTAATATTAAATCTGCTAAACAGTTATGGGAGTCCTTAGAGAAGAAATACAAGACTAAGGACGCTGGCATCAAGAAATTTGTGGTTGCCAAATTCTTGGACTACAAGATGGTGTCAAGTCCAAGAATTACAATTAATTATGAGCGACATCTCTGCTGAGGGAATGATACTTAGTGAATCATTCCAAGTGGCGGCTATGATTGAGAAATTGCCTCCGGGCTGGTCAGACTTCAAAAATTATTTAAAGCACAAACAGAAGGAGATGAGTCTTGAAGATCTCATTCCGCGCCTCAGAATAGAGGAGGAGAATATAGTTCAAACAATTTCAAGGAGTTTTGTGCTAGTTTTGGAATAATTTTCCAAACGACTGCACCTTATACTCTACAACAAAGTGGAGTTGCTGAACGATTGAACATGACACTAAAGGAGATGGCTAATGCCATGCTTTTGAGTTCGGGTTTACCTTAGAACTTGTGGGGGGAGGCATTTTTTAACTGCAAATTATATTCTTAATAAAATACCCCACAAAGAGACAGGTAAAACTCCATACGAGTTATGGAATGAAAAGTTACCATCCTACAATTTTCTAAAAGTGTGGGGGTGCATAATGTGATTTATAACGGTAAGTCTAGACACATTCATCATAGACACAATATCGTAGGTAGTTGCTCTAAATATAATCATTTTTTAGACTTTGTAAAGTCAAAGGAAAATATTGCGGATCCGCTGACGAAGGTTTGTCAAGAGAGCATATAAACTGCGCATCGAGGGGAATGGGTTTAAGAGCCTTAACCCAATAAAGAGATTCCAGGGTGGAAACCTAACCTATGCAATTGGAGATCCCATGGACTAGGTTCAATAGGACAACGCAAATTTTGGAAACTCTAGTGTAAGCACTGTCTCCCATTCCTATGATGCAACAATGCTTTCCTACAACGTTATTAAGGGTACGCTATGCGTTTAATGATTCCTATAACTTGGAATGTAACATCCAAGTGAGATATGGTAGGATATCTTTAAAAGGAATGCACATATATGTGTAGAGCTGGCCGACTCTATGAAAATCTTTAAAGGCTAGAAAGAACGCATGAATCCCGAGAGATTCAAGGCCGAAAGAACGAACACAACCAAGAACCAATCTTGAATTGGAAATACTCCGTGTGAGGTTTATTGTCTAGGCTTACACAAACAACTGGCGATTCAAGGCTTCGTACATCGACTAGTTAAGTAAGTCCGATAAGCTTTCACTAAAGAAGGTTCAAAGCGAAAGCTACCTATCTTGATGCGGTTTATTTCAATAGGCATGCTCAGATTCCTTCGAGTCAAAAAAGTTTTGTTGATCCATTAATGTGGGGGATTGTTGTAATTATGGTTATAATTATGGTTAATGGATCAAGAAAAGCCAATACATTAAGATACGTTTTTTTTATTCACGTATCTCTTTTGGATTCATGAATTTCCTATGGTTTTATGTTCACGTATCTATTGAATTCATGAATTTCCTAGATTCATGTATCTTTTAGTTCATGTATTTATTGAGTTCATGAATATCTTGAATTCATGTATCTTTGGATACATGAATCTCTTGGATTCACGTATCTCTTTATTCATGAATCTCTTGGATACACGCGTCTATTTAATTCATGTATCTTTGTAGTACATGAACTAAAAAGCTCTATAAATAGATATGAGCATAGAGCTTCATTAGGGTTTTTTGGGTTTTGGTTTTTCTAACTCGATTCCAAAAGAGCTTTGATATACGTTTCAACTCTTCTATTTTGTCTGGGTGTGCTGATTCAATTGAACGGTTCGACTGAGTCTTGTTTGCATAGTGCTAATCCAAACAGGTTCGAGGTGTTGTATCTTGGGAGGTATAGTTCGTGAATCTGCGAAGCACCATTGGCATGAATTAATCGCCTTAAGGAGATTCGGTTATCTGTACCTCACCTCCAATTTTATATTATTTTTAGTGATATCTTATTTTATTCTTCTCCAGGTTTTGTAAGTCTACATAAAAAGAATGATATTATATAGCGTTCTTCTTTACATTGATGTTCTGATTACAACAAACAGTATGTATTCTCTGGATATATTTTCCAACAATCTTAAGTATTTTCCAACACATCCTTCACTTTGAAAGTTGTGAGTAGTAGGGGTGGGGAGAGGTTTGGCCATGCTATTGGAGATATATGACTTTCCTCCTTATATGGGTTTTGTGGATGCGCATGCTCTATGGCACGCCCCCACAATTCCACTTTCTTACCTCTGAAGGAGCTTCATAGAGATTATGCTGAGTTGACGACAACAACTCTCCTAAAGAAGGTGAAGTAGATTTTGTCGAAAGATGCATGCACTAGTCAGAAGGCAGATTGTGTCGGTTAAGTGGATTGCTCTACCCAATTGTTTTGTTGGATTTCCCTCTTATCCGATGGTATATATGCTTTGCTGTACGTAAAATGCTTGTTTTCCACAGGGGGATCATCCGCCTTTTTTTTTTTTTCCCTCTTTGATCGATTCCTATAAGATCAGCAGTATCCTTATGTAATCATAACTTTTGCTAAGAAAACTTCTTAGTTGGTAAGACCTAAGTGTCAAGTTGGTCAGAAAAGTTTTGTCTGAAGAGTATTTTGAGACTGAAGTTATGTGAAAGTAAAGAAACTGATCTCCCTTAAGTTCAGCTGGAGACGACCTTTGTTGCAGAAACATCAAGTGAATTGTGGATGATTATCAGATGAATGATTCAGCATTTTCAGAATTTACAGATCCCAGCTTGTGTTAAACCGTTGGATCCTTGACTTATTGTTCATTGCGATAACTGTTGCTGCTTTAGGTGAACACCAATAACCCCAAGAAGACTCATTGCCAGCTTATAGCAGTCAGTCATTGCATTTTTTGTTTCTTTTGCCTCATATGTTTAATAGATAGAGTCATGAGCGGGGAAGATGCCCATGTTCCCAGAAGAAGAAGCCGGCAACTATCATTTTTAAGGTTTGCGTGATCAAAGCAGGCATCTCTTTGGGTTGTGGGCTATTTTTGGCCTTGACAGCCGATGAGATTAGGATGACTAACAATCCGAGTGAATCAAGTTTGAAATATATTCAAAACTAGAGAGCAAGCCTGATCATATCGAGAACTCAGAATGAGATGTATTGATCATTTCGTGTTCTTTGGTTTATACATTTCCTTTCCTGCCTAAAGAACCAAACCGATGTCCCTCTCTGTTGATGATGCTTCTCCCTGCCATTTCAAGATAGTATCTCCTAGCTGCTATTATTGTCAATTATCTTTTCTAGCATGTGTCTTGTCATTACCAATCCTGCTTCATGCTTGCACGTTAGTCTGTATGGTTGCTTGCCTTGCCACCTTTTAATCATTCCAGAGTGACTTGAAGAGAGTTCATGGGCCGAAGGAAACCCAAGGTCTTGTTCGGTGCAGTCCTCAGAACATGGAACGGCCAAAGACAATGTGAGTTCTCTTGAGCACGAAAAAAACAAAAAAAAAACAAAAAAAACCAATTTCAATATGGATCATCATCATGTCTTCAAGATTAATACATTCATATAGGACTGCGTCTTGTCTATGTCTATGCATTCTATCATTTTCATTTATCCATGAGCTATTTGCAAAGTATCAACCGAATGGGATCGTTCAGTAACCTTCTTAATGGGCCCAGACGCATTTGATGGGCTCCTCTAGAATTTAGCCGTGAGCAAAAAGGGCTTGAACTTAAAGAACCCATACGAATTTCGTTGGCGCACCTTTGCCATAGACATGATACATTCGAAGATAAATTGGGTAAGTCTGAAAGCCACTTCTCTCGAATTCATGATGACTTGGGTAGTTCTTTTATTAACTATATGCAAACGCCCGATGTTACAATGAACACAGCTTTTTATCTAATGGCACTCCACAAAAATGGCTTCCGAAAATATCTGCGCTCATACCCTTCAACTTTTGTCCGCATTAAAACACTTATTAAGTAGGGCATCGAAGTCGTCCCTAACGACAAAACACTTAAAAGTGAAATTGAGAAATGGTCAGATGGAATAGCTCCATAATGGCGCGTATGCATCCAAGTTCCCATCGTCCTCTCCGGCATATATATCTCCGCCGCATTCCGGTGGAGACAAGAGCATCCCCTCCGCCATGTTGGCTAGCAACCCCGGCATCCCGAAGATGTCCTCCTCGTCGTACAACACTCCCTCTTCCGAATGCAACTTCTTCTCGTTCCCCGACATCACATCCTCGGATTCCACCAGCTGGAATGCCTCCGCGGCCTTGGCTGCTGCCTTCTGTATGTCCTTGGTGTTGGGTGACGCCGGCACGGGCAGCCGCCACGCAGAGTCCGCGAAGTTGAGGCAGGCGGACCGGCCCCTCAGCGCGAGCGCTGCCACATCGTGCGCCCTCGCTGCCATGTCTGCGCTGGGGAAGGTGCCAAGCCAGATCCTCGACTTCTTTCTGGGCTCGCAGACCTCGCAGACCCACTTGCCGGAGTCGCGCAGCCGCACCCCCCGGTATACGGGGTGGCGTGTCTCCCGGAACTTCTTCCTCCCAGCAGGCTTCTTCGGGTGGTCGGACGCGAGGCGCACCTCCTCCTCAGAGAAGTTCCCGGGCGCTGCGCTCCTGTCGTGGGAAAGCAGCAACGAGAGAGGCGGCTCGGCGAAGTTGAAGCTATAGGAGTTGGGATGGGAGTTATAAGAGGAAGAGCTCATGGGAGGACGTCTGCACAGGGATACTGCGATAGCTGTTGAGTTGGAATGGAGCGGATAATGAGTGTGGTGAGGCGAAGTAAGTGTTTATTGATATGGGGGGTTGTGTTGTATATATATGAAGCGGAACACGGGATTAAGGAGGAAACAGACACGTTCTCAGGAGTGACTGGGACTTGAAGTGTGAAGCCAGCTGTGGAGCGAGTGAGGGTCGTGCCAAGTGGCTAGCAATTCACCGCGCGACACGTGTGCATGTCGGGTCGTGACGTGGCAAGTGGATTGGATTTGGGGTGGGGTTAGGGAGGGTGGTGGGGGGCTGCAAATTCCTTTTTTGAGGTTTTGACGGTGTGAAGAAGGCGCGGGGGACTTTCTATTTTCATCGGAGCGAAGGGAAAGAAGGGAAGACGTGGGGGGGAGGAAGGGAGAGCTGTCGAGGTCAAAAGGTCAGAGGTCGGCCATTGAAGGGCCCATCATTCTAAGATTTTGGGAAACACCCTCCCACCACGGAATATTGGACACCGCGAGATGCTATCGAATGATTAGACTCATTTCATTCGTGGAAAAATCATGTCCTTTCGTGTCATACATCGGCAGTAGCCTCACATTATATACAAAAAGAAAAAAAAAATGGGACTCATAATACCAACAAAAGTATCATCCATTACATGTACTTAGACAAAATTTAGACATCATTTTATCTTTGAATATAATCTCTACGAGCTCATTTTTTAAAAGGGACAGTTGTTAACATATAAATTTTGGCGACCCAATTAATCATTTATTTTATTGAAAATTTGGGATCCACCCCAATACCTATACAAATATATTAGTTAAAATGCATATAGTTTTATGAGCTTTTATTTGGTAGTTGCATTTGCATTGGATTAGCAGCAAATTGATTTATATGGAAGGTTTTAAACTTAATTAATATGCTGGAATAAGCCCATTTGAGCATGTAAATTTGGCCAAACCCATAAAATATCGGTTGCCCAAAATTTGTATCGTAGAGAAAGTTGGAATAATTGATTATCAAATTATTAAATAAAATACTTGGAAAATTATTCAAATTATTCTATGAATATTTAATTAGAAGAAATGCCTAAGTTGAATATCAGAATTTGGAAGTTAAATATTTTGAAAAACGATAGGTTGGAGCCTAATAGGAAGCATGCGGCTTCCCAGTTGAAAATACAAAGGCCACACATATTGAATACACAACACATACACTATAGTGAGAAAAGAAAGAGTGTCCAAGAAGAGAAAATATGAGCTTTATAAAAAGTGCCAGTGCAACAGATAAGAATGGTCTTGAGATTGTAATACTTGTTTAAAATGTGGTGCAAATATCGGACTATTTTGCATTGAGTGGGCACTCTTCTCTCTCTCTCTCTCTCTCTCTCTCTCTCTCTCTCTCTCTCTCTCTCTCTCTTTTCGATGAACCACTGAGCCCTCATTCACCCGACGAGCCACCGTGCCGCCCCTTCGGTTTCGCCATTGCAAAATCACTGCCCCCTCCCGATTGTGTCCTCTCACCCTCCCTCTGAGTCACGACCAAGCCCTTGTTCGACAAACCACTGCATAGCCTCCGCCTCCACCTTGAAAGGTTGCCTCCGCTATCATAAAGTTCGACTTGTAGTGACATATGAAGTATTGGACGGTATAAATTTAGCAACACTCTTCCCCCTGGATTTGTTATAAGAAAGGGATAATATGCAACTTCAAGTTGTCAATTATATTGTTTACAGAAATGACAAACCAATTCGAGGAATTTCTGATACAAGTATTCAATTAGTTCAGATTTGTTTAATTTTGAATTGGGACCAAAACAAAAAAAGTTCTTCTATCGAAGAGGCTCATACTTCCTTTGTTGAAGTAAGTACAAATGGTCGGTTGAATGCAGTGGTTCGTAAATTGGACGAGGGCTTGGTGGAAAAGAGAGGGGGCGGCAAAGAGAGAGAGAGAGTTGGGAGAGAGATTGTCCAAGGGAGAGAAATTTCTTCCTCGACATTTGAGCCCCATTTTGGACACGTGTCATAGCCATTATTTTCTCGTTCGGGAAAGGTTAAAAATGTTGGAGAAATCTTTCCAGAATATTTTGAAGCTGACAAAACGTTTCTATCAATCTAGTCTGGATATCTGCAGATCGTCTAGTTTAAAGTCTGAAGACTTTCTGATCACCAGACTCAAGGTTCAAGACTCAATATTCAAGACTCAAGACTCAAGACTCAAGACTCAAAACTATTCTCATTGACAGTCTTTCTGATCCAGTGACGAAGGAAATCCAGATCCGAAGTATATGGTTGAGGATTTAATCCTATTCTCTGGAGAAGATCTTTTTGGCTGGATGAACATAACGGATTCTTTTGTTCGTATCTAGATCAATTGAAGATCCGATGGTCGACGAAGTATTCTTGGAATGTTCTATTCTTGGAAACCAAGATCCTGATTGTATGGGCGAACAGGATTGATGGGCTATCGTCAAGTTCCTTTTATAGCTCGAATGATCTCCTTAATTGATTCCGTCTAACGGGTAGATTGGAGGAATTCATTTGGTAAGTGCCAACGGTAGGATGGCATAAAGGAGTATAAAAAGGAAGACGTTCTAGTTGTGAAAGTGTGTGATCGATAGAGAAATTCCAAAGTCTGAAGCACCTTGATTATTAGTCGATTCATTCTGAGCAAAATTGTATACACAGAGAGTGTTCATACTTGGTGATACCTTGAGTGAGTGTGGTAGATCATCTACACCTAGAAATCAAGGAGGATCAATGTGACATCCCGATTTTCCAATTCTATTTTTAATAAATTGAGACGGGCATTTCGTTGGCACGCATATAGTTCCTTTCCTTGAGTCGGCCACTCATGTGAAAACTAGTCTGTCGAGTGAAGCCGCTAAGAGTTTCTAATGCATCAGACTCGAGAATTTGATCAGGAAGCAATCTTTCGACCGAGCTAATCTGCAAGGGTCATTGCGACACAATTAAAAATCGATTAGAGATCAGAGATAGGTCGACTCGACAGAGGCATGTGATCAGGTGTGGGTGATTCCACCAGATTGAACAATTCTTGTCGATCGGCACTGGACCGACTTTTCTATCGATTGGGTACCCTGTGTTCGTATTTGAAACCTTGAGATTACCCCGACAACCAAAAGTTGCCAATGTTTCAAAGATGTACATTATGGCTTGAGATGATCAACCACAGGTCAAATGCATGAAAATTTCTAAAGACTACTCGGTAGGTTGGGCCGGCTAGTATCGTGCCAAAGTGAAATTAACCGTGGAATTGAGATCGAATTCAGAAATTGGAAGTCTGGATGTGTCACAAATTATTTCAAGATCATTGAATCATCTTTGGGAAAATTTTTCATGCAAGCCGAGCTTTTCAGCAAAATAATCAAGAAATAGCTAATTTTGCTCAAGAGATTAGTAAGCCCGCTTTTGGTCGTACTTTTGGGACTCAAGTTGATTTTATAGACAAGTGAAGATGTGAATTGAAGTGTGGTAACATTGAATTTATTTTACGGACTTCAATTTGATTCAATTGGAAGAGAATTGATAAGAATTGAAGAAATGGGACGCACAAGAATTGGACCCCAGCGGAAAAATAAAATGGACCCATTGGAAGAGGTTGTGGAGGATTGGGTGAGTGGAGTGTGATGTCACCCATGATGTCATGGTGGTGGGCCATTTTTGGGGATTAAAGAAAAGAAAAAAAGAAAAGAAAAGAGCCCCCCCTCCTTCTCTCTCCTCCCTCTCTTCTTCCTCTCTCCCGTCGAGCCTCTCTCCTCCATCTTCATCTTCTTCATCTCCTTCTTCTTTGAAAACCCAGCAACTAGCAAGTTGGAGAAGCCGCACGCCTCCGCCGTTCACCGCCGTCGCACGCCGCCTCGCCGCCGTTCGCCTCACGCTCGCCTGCCGTGTGCCGTCTGCCCTTGTCCGCTCGAGCCGCTGTCCAGCCCCTGTTCCGCCTCTGTTCAGCTCCATTTTGGCCATCACAGGCCACGGTTCGGCCACCTCCGGCCACCGTGAAGCCCCGCCTAAGTCCGGTTCAGCTCCTCCGCCGTTCCTCCGCCCATTCCGACCCGAACCAGCCGTCGTTTGGCCCTCCTTCGCCCGTGACCAGTAGTTGCAGAAAATGGGTATGCAGCGGGTGTTTGGCCCGTTTTGGCCGCCTTCCCGAGCCCGGATGCTCGGCCCGCTTTGAGGAAAGTCGATCCTCTCGTCGTCCTCGTTGTTTTGGTCCGCTCGGCTCGTCATTTGAGTGAGTTTAACTCACTAAACCTCGCTTAGAGGGTTAATTATGCTTTAGGTGTGCTTAGTTTATGTTAAGTGTGATTAGGTGGTTAGTTTAATTTATTTAAGTGTTGATTATATTAATGTGTTTAATTAGCTTAAAGTGTGATTAAATTAAGGTTAAGTGAATGTTTACATTAATATAAACATTGATGTGACATAAAGGAATTTACTTTTGATTTATTTAAACATTTCGAAATTATTTAATAATTTAATAATATATTATTATTCAAAATTATTAAAATATTATTATTTAATTATTTTCGGAAAAAAAATTAATTAATTATTAAATTCCGAAAATTTTGTCGGGACCCTAAATTCTCGGGAATTTCGTGTCGGTTTCTTTGTGTATTCGGATTTTGAAATTGATGGTTGGATATTATAAATTGAATGTGGATTGTGAAAAATAGGAATATTATTATTTAATTAATTTTCGGAATAAATTTAATTATTTAATAATCCGAAAAATTATTTTGGGACCCTAAATTCTCAGAATTTTGTGCTGATCGCTGTTGTGCATTTAGAATTTGAATTTGATGAATTGATGTGGCAAATTGAGTGTTGATTGTGATAAATATGGATTTCATCCATAAAAACCCAAGTGTCGGGTTTTGATGCAAAAATTGGATCTTAATGATTATATTAAATAGTGGGGTTTGAGAAAGTGAGATATTGGCTTTTTGATTCGAAATTAGTGTGTCCCCACACACGTGAGTAATTTCTGGAATATTTTTAATATGAAGAAAAATGGCCGGGATCACTATTTTAAGTGGAAGCATCGATTTAAATATAAAGTGTCCTGGGGCCGAGTATGCTTTGGCTATGTGATAACTAAGATGAACCGTCCTGGGCTGTTGAGCCGGACTTGCCCCTATATGGGATGCCCACGCGGTGGTTGCGGGTCGCAGTAGATTCTGGGCCCATGCTCCTTCGGGAATGCCGTCGACGTACTGATGAAGCCGCGCTTCATGGGGGGAGGCGATGCCTGGCATTAGTGTCAGTAGATAGCCGAACAGTGAGTAGGCTATGCCCTTGTGTGGCAGTGAATAATAACTGGAATGCATGTTGGGTGTTATTGATGTGTCGGATTATGGGACGGAATTGTGTGGCATGGAATGGGACGTGTCATAACGATTTAGTCTTATAATCAGGACCCCCGCGATTGTTGGTTATATGAAAGAGAATGCGTTCTGGTTGTTAAGTTCATATTACTATCTGTGATTGAGTGATTTAAAATTGTGCTAACCCGGAAGGGGCGAAGGAAGCGTGTGTGATGTGGCTAGGAGGCGAGGTAAGTCTTCTGTGTGATGTGGCGGTCGTGGAGGACCCTAGATGGCGGTCGTGGAGGACCCGAAGCCCTAAGTCTGGAAAGGTGGAGACTGAAGTATCGGTGAACGTGTCCTGCTAGTTGGCTTTAGGGTAGTTCCCCATCCGTTGAGCTAGTCTATTTTGTAGACAGTCCAGAGTTGTATTTAAACCTATGTGTTTGTGAATGAGTGTTTGGTATTGTGGTTGATTGCCTGCTTTTCTATCCCAAGTTAAATGTTGTCAGGGGATTTGTTTCGTTCCGCTTGCGCATTAATAAATGAATGGGTCGGTGACGTATCCTGGGATGTCGCATATTTGATCGACCGCAGTGGGATATGCGCGATCTCGGGGTTCGGGGCGTGACAATCAACACTGTAACATCTCTTTGTTCATAGTGGAATCCAGCCAAATTGGCTGTCAGTGCAGAAGAGTGGACGTAGGCTTGAATCAAGCCGAACCACTATAAACCGCGTGTTCAATTCTCTCTTTCCTTTACTTAGTCTTGCGTTGATTATTACTTATCGCGAATTCTTCAACTGTCTGAGTATTGCGCAATTATAAAGAAATTTTCAAGAAAAATCTTTTATATATCTATTCACCCCCCTCTAGGTACTCGTACTAGCTATATCAAAAAAAAGTTTTTCATCATTCTTTCTGGAGCCTTGACATCCACAAGCAGCTGCTCGTCGTTTTCTACGTGCAATTTTCTCTGGGGATTCCGTAGCATGTACTCCTATCTGCCTAGCCTCCAACTGATCAATCCACAAGCCAATGGCCTTTCGCAAGATCACGAATGCCATCCGAGATTCCAAATCAGCGACCGTCCAGCTCGTCCCAACGCTCCTCAGGCTGGCTGTCTAGCTCTCTCGGTTGTGCCGCAGCTTGTCCAATTCGCTTTTGCCGAACTTTTTGCAGGTTTTTTGGGGATTACAGCTTGCTCCGATGGCCTTCCTCTAGGTAGTTTCCTTAACCGACGATTCCAGCAAGCCCCGGAGATGCAGGTTGTCCGGTGTTGTTCCTGTAGATCTACACCGGTGAAATTCCGTGCCAATGCAACCCGCAGCATGCTCCACATGTTCAGATCATCCATCGCGCACGAGGAGTCAAGCGGGGGTCAAAATAGTTACAAATGGTAGAGAAGTTCAAAGGAGAAAGAGATAAGAGTAATCCATCACCTTTTTGCTTCTCTGTCAGCTTTCATATTCACAAGAAGACAAAACCAAGTGAAATTGGCTGAGAACTCTTGGGTCCCCTCGACTTCCTTTCGCACGAGTCTTTACTCATCTATTTGTATTGCGATACCTAGTCACTTTGACGAGCTTTGGCTGCTTCCATCGAGCTTGGTTACTTAGGTCCCGATGCCTACATCTTCAAGTCCAGCGTCTTTGCTCCACCTCTCTGCCAAGCCACCATCGCGAGCGACCGGGTATTGCCCCCGTGAGCCAGCCACACCCTTGAGCACCACCATGAAGCATCATTGATCCCAAGCCAAAATCTGTCGAGTCCAAATTTGAAAGCAAATATTCAAATTAGGTAAAAATCTCGATAAAGTAAATTTTAATAGATAGCATTGCATATTAGATTGGATTGCATGTTTAAATTGATCCTAGATATTATTTTTACATCAATTAGAATAAAGATTTAGGATCTTTTACAAATAGATTGCATGCTAGGATAGAGTTTATCTAGTTAAAAATGATATCCAATTTAAATTAGGATTTGGTCTAGATTAGTCCTTAAATTGAATTGGATAATATCTAGAACTAGGTAAGGTTATTTTTTAAGTTTGAATTTCTATGGAAAAATACACACAAAAAACATCTAGTTTACGTCATGGCATATTGCTATGTCATGTATATGTCATATAGTTTGTATATTAAGTTCATTTAATTAGAAATTGCATACCATAGAGAATTAGGTTCACATAGGCCATGGTATGTTGCCTCGTCATTATTATATGCTATATCATGTGTACCATGTCAATTATGCCACATCCCCATATATTATGCCCACCACGAAATCGCTACATGCCATATCATCTTGTCACGTCATATATGCCATGTCATAACTTGTGCTGAGTCATGTGCTATGTCATCTTTCATGTTATTATTTGTGTCATGTCATTACTCACTTGTCATTTTAGGGGTAGCATGTTAGGCCATTTAATTAAATTGCACGTCATTATAAATATAAAAAAAAAACGTGTAATTAAGATTGTGTGTAACTAGAAATTGTATGTCATGCTAAAATAATTGCATATTAATTTTTTTCCCATCCTTAAAATTAGGATACGTAGTTAAATATCATCATTTGTCTATGTTATTGCATTTAGAATAATTGCATTATATAAAACATGATTTTCATTAAACAAGAGAAAAATTGTGTGTTGATTAAAAATCATATTTTATGCTAACACTGCCAATGTTTCATTGCTTCGAGATAAGTATTTTTTTTTTCTAGCAATTTATTTAACACTTTGATTTTTTAGTGTTAAATAATGATTTCACACACGCCTGATTACCTCGCATGTTAAGAAGTAAGTTAAAATAAATGCAAGTTGTTTGCAAAACATTTTTCTAAAATAAAAGAAAAGGTATCGACAGGGCGTTAGAGAAATATAATGTAACAAATCTCCATTCTCACATTCGCTATTTCTAAGAGGTCAAGTAATTCTCCCGTTACTTTACTTGGATTTCTAATCGATCCAACAAAAAATAGATTAGTAATGATTCCTAATTGAAAATCATTTGTATGTTAAGAATTTAACTCTAAGCTGCGAATTGTTATGGGATTGGAAGAGTTATAATCAATGATAGGCTTAATAATTTATTAGCCAAACCTTAAGTGATTCCACCCACTTTAAGGAGGTAAAAACAAAGAGAATCTGAGTTCTATCCAACAAATGTAAAAACCAATTTCAATATGGATCATTGTCATGTCTTCTAGATTAACGCATTAATATGTTGGGATTGCGTCTTGTCTGTGTCTATGGGTGTGGTCACTTTCCTTTATCAATGAGTTCATTGTGAGGCATCAAGATCAATTTTGCACTGGAATGCGGTGGTTCCATTAACCCTCTTAATGGGCCAGTTCGCATTTGCTAGACTCCTCCTTCAGAATTTAGGTTAAAGCAAAGAGGACCTAACCCTAAACAACCCATATGAATTACATACGCACACTTTTTTCCTTATACATTGGTACATGATCGTCATTACATTCGAAGATCATTATGACTGGGGCAGTATCTTTATTAACTATAGGCAGTGGCCAATGCGACTATGGTAAATAATGTTCTCTGTAACTTCCTTCTTCTCTCTTTGTCACGAATCACATTGAAAGTTTGAAATTATGAATAACTGTGCTTCTGTGGGATCCAAAGTACATTCATATGTGATAACCAACTTATAGATTATTGAAATACCATATTTTTCACAATCACACCTCATTAGACTGATGAAGCCCGCCACTGTCACGGGTTCTATGCTGTAATACATATTGAACTTAGACCCATGGGATCTAAGCCTGCCACTACCATATTTTTCTTGCTTGGGCCATGGTTGGTCTCTTGCGTAGATAGTCTCATGGTCAGTTTGACAGTGGGTCGAGTCTGGCCGGCAAGACATTATAACCAATCTCGCTTCGTGCGCATTAGTTTGCGTGGTTGCTTGCCTTGCCACCTTTAATTATTCTTGAGTGACACGAAAAGAGTTCATGTGCTGATGGAAACATGAGGTCTTTGTCGGTGCAGTTCTCAAAACAAGAACAAGGACCCGCCAAAGACAATCTAAGTTCTTTCCTGCAAATAATAAAATCAATTTCAATATTAATACATTCATATAGGACTACGTCTTATATATGTCTAATGGTTCTGTCACTTTCCTTTATTTGCTGGGCTCCTCCTCTAGAATTTAGCCTAGAGTAAAAAGGACCCGAACCTAAAGAACCTGTACAAATTTCATTGGCACACTTTTGACATGTACATGATACATTCAAAGATCAATTGGGCATGTCTGAAAATCACTTCTCTTAAATTCATGATTTCTTTATTGACTATATGTAAATGGCCGATGTTACCATGAGCGCGGCCTACTTTTGTGCTACATTTCACTTTTTTCGCGACCTACCCCTCGGGAGGAGGGAACATGTTTAGAGGTATTGCCTAAAGGACGGACCTAATACCCATGATTAAGCACAGGCTCCCCCAAGCTCATACCTCGCGAGACATTGGGATGTGCTTAAGAATTTGTAATAAGGAGTTGTCAATAGCCTGTTGGGGTCGGTTAAAAACCAAGCAAGGTATTGGAATATGCCTCGCTTCTTACGCAACCAAAGAATCTAAGATCTGGGACTTGATTACACTAATTGACCAGTTAGTGCCCTTTCAATACCTAATCTTGTTCATTTTGAAAGAAAAGATTTTTGTCAAGCAATTATGATTGATTTTATACCTATCCACTAGGGGTGAGCGCGGTTCCCGAGTAGAAGGAGAACCGTAACCGGAGGTTCGGTTCAGTTCCCGGTTCCTTTTTTGTGGGAACCGGCGGTTCTGGTTCCGATTCTGGTTCCGGTTCCCATCGGAAGGGAACCGGAACCGGGAATCGGAACTGGAATCGGCTCCAAAAGAAGCCCTAAATAGAAAATCCCCAAATCAATTACCCTTCGCCCTTTCACCCTCACAGTTCCTGAGACTGAGTCTCTTGCGATTTTTGCCTCCACTTGTCACCGATGCCGCTTGCCCTCGACGTTGCTGCCGGACGCCCTAACCCTCGACGCCTCCGCTGGACGCCGCTGGACGCCAGTCACCCCACGCTCATCTCGCCCTTGCCTCCTGCTCCCTTAACACCATCACCCCTTGCTTGCCTCATTGCTCAGTTGCTCACCGTCGACGCCGCCAGTGGACGCCGCTTGTCCCCTCAGTGGAGGCCGCTCACCACTCACACACTCTCAACGCTGCTCACCCCCGACGCTGCTCGGCCAGCCGCCCCAACACCGCTGGCCCAGTCGGCCCTTGACGCTGCTCACCAGTCGACGACGCTCGTCACTCGCCCAGCCGGCCCTTGACGCTACTCGCTAGCCGATGATGCTTGCCGCTCGCACAGCTGGCCCTTGACGTTGCTCGCTAGCCGATGATGCTTGCCGCTCACCCAACCGCCCTTCACGTTGCTCGCCCAATCTACTTCTGTACATACACCATTGTCACATTTCTCCATTGCATACAAGCTGCGTAAGGCACCGAACTTATACAAGTCTATTCCAAATGGCCTTCTTGAATATATGGATGTGGGGAGTGCTTTTGATATGAATGAGTGTAATGGGGTGAACAGCTTCTCAAACACGGAAGTAGAGCAAGCTTCTTATGGAATATTTGTATGTTTTGGCTTATTAGTTCCATTGTTTTACTCTCTTATGGTATAGAGTGAAATCTCATCGTGCCTTGCATGTTTAGGTGATGGGACGATCCTCACCAAATGACAAGCTTCTGCTCGTGCAAGCTCTGAAGATATGAGAACATGTAGTTGCTGTTACTAGAGATGGCACAAATGATGCTCTTACTTTAAATGAGGTTCCAATATTTCATTGTTTATCTTTTATTTTTATGGGAAGCTTCGGATCTATTTATGATGTGGTTATGCTGGCAGCACATTTGCATTACAGCCCAGCTCAATGGATTGGCATTATTGGCCACATTCGCATTATGTTGCTCATTTGTCCATAGGCTCCTAAATTCTCTAGTTGACTGGTAGACAGTCAAAGTAATTTGGGTGCAATAAATGTTATCAAATTGGTTTGTACACCTTAATGTGGTCCTGATGTCTTACGGTATATTATAATTGGCACATTACGCATATTTTGCATTTCCTGCTCATGGTATAATATTCATAGATTGGATATATTTACTCTCTGATATTGCTGTTGGGACGAAAAATTTTTATGGTGTTTGGGCACATATTGGCCTTGCAATGGGTATTCAAGGGACAGAAGTTGCTAAGGAGAGCTATGATATCATTATTTTGGATGATAATTTTGCCTCTGTTGCGAAGGTCAATACTTGCCACCATGATTAACTTATGATCTTGCATCTCATTGAAACAGAGTGATATTCATGAGGAGCATAGTAGTTCCTAGATCTTCTGTCAAATACGGAAATGACGTTATCCTTATTCTACCAACTAACATTCTACCATATACTGATCTTTTGGAGATTCCTTAATCTCTTATAATTGAATAAATATATGACCTATGAGACATAGATATGTGTTGATTTGCATGAGCTGAGATGTAAGATTGCTCTTTTTTGGTCTTCATATTCTGTGTTTCTTTCTTTTTTGTTTCAATCCTTTTTATCTTTGGCAGTATGCATTTAAATACGCGGATGCAAAATGCAACATGGGATTGCATATAGCAATTTATAGGGTGGAAGGAGGGAACAAAATAATATGGTTCTTATTGTGCAATCTATTTTTTCTCTTTTTGTGTTTTTTGAGTTCTCTCTTGTCAACAACCCTGTTGACGCAAAATGAGTTTTAATGGAGCTCCTTTTACAGATGAAGTCCTTGAATTTAACCTATCATGGACACCATGCGGTTGTCAGGTGGGGACGACCTGCATATGCAAATATCCAGAAATTCATCTAGTTTCAGCTTACAATTACTTTTGCAACCATTGGGATAAATGTCATTGCTGCAATTTCCTCTGGCCATGTTCCACTCAATGCAGTGCAGGTTTGGTCCTCTTTCTCTTGCTCTCTTTCTCTCTGAGATTCTTTAATTTATTCCTATACCTATTTGTTTCTGTATGAATCTTATGCTTGGTTGGCTTCTTCTTTGGGCAGCTTCTCTGGATCAATCTCATCCAGGAACTTGTTGAGAGGCAACTGGATCTGATAAAGGAGCTTTGCCTCTAGGCATTGCTAATGCTTCCACCAATACAAATGTTGTATCCTTAGAGGAATCTAAAGATGTGTTGCTTCATCTTTTTTTATTAAAGATCTGGTTTGACTCGATGAAAGCCTTCACGTAACTATTACACAGTAATACTCACTTTGGGACTCATTTTTACTTCTTTCTTTTTTATATTTGTTTATTGCTTCACTTGACTAAAAACATGTCTGCCTTTTCTACAACTAGGTCATGGTGATTTTTCTGCCACAAGTACAAAAGTATTGCACATGGTGAATACTCTTGCAGTTGATAATGAGGCAAAGCAAATCATTCAAGGGGCAGGTCTCCTGCTTTCAATGCACTAGCTGCTAATTTTGAGAGCCCAAATGCAAGAAATGTCTCAACTCCACCACCAGTTGTTAGGAAAAACTTTCCAAACAACGAAACTGGCTTCCAAATCTTCAGCTATAGCAGCTATCAGTTCCACTTTTGAGAAATCACCACCAATACGAGAAGTCATCATACCCAAATCTATCAAAGGTACGTCATAACTTATAAATTAATGCTTAGGGAAATACACCAACAACCAACTATTGTTTCTATGGAGTTTTATTTGATCATTTTGTTTTACCAAGCAGTGAGTCCCGAGACCAAAACAGAATTCAAAGCCTATTAACAAAGAGACCTCATGCTTGGTCGAAGTTTGTCGCTTACATAAGTGATTTTCTTGTGTTTATCACAACAAAAGTTGCTAAGTTGCCATCCTTTTTCTGATCTTGGCTTGAGCTAACATATAAGCTTTGGTTTGTCTCTTTCCTTCTTTGTTATTGTTCAAATCTAAAAATGAGAAAAAAAAAAAAAAACAAGAACCTGTTGGAACTTGGAACCGACCCTGGAACCTGTGATAGGGTAGGTTCTAGGTTTCAAAAAATGATGAACCTATACCCGAGGATAGGTTCCAGGTTCCAGACGGAATCGAACCGGAACTGGGAACCGCTCACCCTTACTATCCATTAACATGTGAAGTGATCATGCGCGTGCGCAATTATTAAAGTGACAATTAGCAACCAAGCTCCAAATTGCAGCAAAATTGAGCATGTGTAATTAAACATTCGCAAACGTAATTAAATATGCGATATAATCAATATACGAATAAATAAAGGCCTAATTACTCTAAGGAGGCGAGACATGGCAATTCCCAACCAGGCTCCTTTTGTCCTATCCGCTCCTTCTTCTTTGCCCTCCTCTGCCCCTGCTCTCTACTATCTTTTCTCCTCTGTCCCCTGCTGTTGCTGCTTTTTGCTTTCTACAAGTCCCCGCGCACAAGGATGGCCAGGAAGAAGAAAGGCTGGGTTGGGCCGTGGGAGGGAGAAAAGGAGGCTGGGCTGGGCCTAGCATAGGGAAAGAAAAAAGAAAGAGAGGCAGGCCGGGCCAAGGCCGGATCTGGCCCGACTTGACCCTTGAGTGTTTTTTTTAATAAATAAATAAATAAATAAATAAATAAATAAATTTTATTTCTGTTTAAAAATAGGTGTCAACAACTTTCCTATCCGTTCTATCGGCGGCCCAACATCAGAAGAGCTGTGCATCATCGATATGCTTTTTGTTGAATGGCACACCAAAAAAATGGCTTCGTACCATTTACCTTTCATCTACACTCTATTAATAAACTTCTAAATACGGCGTCAAAGTCGTCCCTAACAGCAAAAACTACAAGTGAAATTGAGAAATGGTCAGATGGAATAGCTCCATAATGACGTGTATGCGTCCAAATTCCCCTCGTCCTCTCCACCATATATATCTCCGCCCCATTTTGGTGGAGACAAGAGCATCCCCTCCGCCATATCGGCGAGCAACCCCGGCATCCCGAAGATGTCCTCCTCGTCGTACAACACTCCCTCTTCCGAACGCAACTTCTTCTCTTCCCCCGACATCACGTCCTCGGATTCCACCGGCTGGAATGCCTCCGCAGCCCTGGCCGCTGCCTTCTGTATTTCCTTGGTGTCCGCTGACAACGGCACGGGCAGCCGCCATGCGGAGTCTGCGAAGTTGAGGCAGGCGGACCGGCCCCTCAGCGCGAGCGCCGCCACGTCGTGCGCCCTCGCCGCCATCTCCACAGTAGGGAAGGTGCCGAGCCAGATCCTCGACTTCTTTTTGGGCTCGCGGACCTCGCAGACCCACTTGCCCGAGTCACGCAGCCGCACCCCCCGGTACACAGGGTGGCGGGTCTCCCGGAACTTCTTCCTTCCAGCGCGCTTCTTCGGGTGGTGTGAAGCGAGGAGTACCTCCTTGTCGGAGAAGTTCCCAAGTGCCGTGGCGCTCCTGCTGTCGGATGGCGGCTCGGTGAAGTCGAAGCAGCAGGAGTCGGGATGGGAATAAGAAGAGAAGGGGTTCATGGGAGGACGTCTGCACTGGGATAGTGCGATAGCTGTTGGGTCGGAGTGAGGTGGATGATGAGTGTGGTGGGGCTAAGTGTTTATAAGAGACAGAAGCTGGCTGGAGCAGTGAGGAGTGTTTACTGATGAGGGGTGTTGAGTGGAATTGGGAGTGAGGGGTGTTGGGTATATATACATATATATGAAGCGGGGACACGGGATTCAAAAGAGGAAACAGACTCGTACTCAAGAAGAGTTTTTCTCCCTACGGGGGAAGACGCCGAGTCTGAGTGACAGGGACATGAAGTGTGAAGCCCAGCCCAGCTGTGGAGCGAGCGAGCGAGCGAGGATGGTGCCAAGTTGAGTGCAATTCAGCGTGCGACACGTGTGCAGGTGGGGACGTGACGTGGCAAGTGGATTGGGTTTGGGCTCTTGGGTTGTGGGCTTGGGAGTGTGGTGGCGCCGCAAATTCCCTTTCGGGGGTTTTGACGGAGTGAAGAAGGCGCGGGGGACTTTCCGTTTTTATCGGAGCGAAGGGAAAGAAGGTCGAAGGGAGAAAGGTCCCCGTCGAAGGGCCCATCAGTTTTCGGCTCGCGCGATTCGCTAGTTTTCATCCGAAATATCTTCGACGCCTGTTTTGGAAACACCCTGCCCCTAATTTCGTCTGTGAAAAAGCATATGTCCTTTCTTGCGCGAATTCCTTTTCGATCTTCTTATTAATGCCCGGGTTTTCTTGGTCTATTTTCTTTTCTTTTTAGTAAACTTACAATTTATTTTATTGGAGCCCGCAGCCACCCAATACGTTTTGCTTAGGGAGAGAGCCCAAGTCCGAGCATCTGTCTTAACATATCCAATTGAACCAACATCTATGTAAAAACACCAATTATTCATGGTCTCTTTTCACCAAACAAGCGTCGGTCATGAGATTTCTTTCTTGAGATATTTAGCAATTGTCAATCATGAGATTTTTTTTCTTGAAATATTCACTAATTGGTTCTAATACCATTTGTTTGGAGTGTACTGCAGAAACTTGATACCTTTCACGTGTGGAGATCGTTAAGAGAGAGCTTAAGTCCAAGCCTTTTAACATAACTAGTTGAATTTATCTTTACTTCAAAAAATAAAGTAATGAGTTATAAACCAATTATAATATATTAACTACTCAACACCACACAAATTCTTTGACGTGGGGCTTCTCTAATACAATTCATGTGTGCATCATAAAATATTTTGTGTCAATTTAGCTTTGTTAAGTTTTAAAATTCTAAAATGACGACTAAGCAAATTTTATCTCACATAATTCAATGAGTGTCAAATGAGGGCAACACAAACAAGCCAAGGAACTCATGAACTACTTGAGCTCACTTTGCTCAGTTACCCAAACCGAAGACATAATCCTTGTCCTGTCTAAGTCGAGTTTTGAGTAATTCGAATCTTAGAACTATGCAAGCTTAAGTTTAATAGTATTTGATTCGTTTACTTAAAAACTTAAGTTAGTGGTGTAGAATTCAATAGGTACATAAATCACGAATGTGATATTCCTTTTTATATGCTTTATTGATTATCAATCAAATGAAGTTGTGAATTCAACATATTATAGAGTTGAGGTCAAATTTGAGAAACTAATTTGGCAAATGATCTGGCTAAATTCAATATCGGATCTATAATTTTTGAATCTGAACGTTAATCATAAACTATCATATATAGTTGATTTGATCAGATAGAATATATATATTCAAAAAAAGTGTACAAATGGAAAATCCATCAAAAAAGCTCATAATAACTACAAATACGTTTTCCTATATTGCATCATACATTTGCATTAGCGTCACATTATGCACAAAAAATGGGACTCATAATCCTGACAAATATATCATCCATTGCATGTGTGTGGTCAAAATTTAGTCATCATTTTGTATTTGATACAACTTTTGCGAACTCACTTTCAAAGGGAGATAGTTGTTGACACTTAAATTTTGGCGATCCATTTAATTTTTTTTTTTTTGGCAATCCAATTAATGTTTCATTTTAAAGAAAATTAGAAATCGAACCTAGTCCCTATACAGAAAATTTAAGGCAAATTGCATATAGTTTTAAGAGCATTTTATTAGATAGTTGCATTTTCACTGGACTAGCGGCTGATGGACTTAGATGGAAATTTCTAAACTCAATTAATAAATTGGACTAAACCCGTTTGAATAATTAATTTTGGCCAACCCAAAGAATATCGGTGTGGTCAAAATTTGCATCATAGCACAAGTTGGAATAATTGAAATGTCAAATTATTAAATAAGATACTTTGAAGGTAATTAATATTATTCTATGAATACTCAATTAGCGGAAATAATCATAAAATTTCGTAAGTTGAATATTAGAATTTGGAAGCAAAATATTTTTGAAAAACCCTAGGGTGGAGCCTAAAAGGAAGGCTTGGGCTTCACAGCCGGAAAATACAAGGGCCACACATATTGAATACAATCTCATAATTTTTTAGCATCCGCGTTCTCCACAATGAGAAACGAAAGAGAGAGTGTCTAGGAAGAGAAAATATTTGGCTGATAATATGTGCTAGCGCAACAAATAGGAAGGACGCGGATGTTGCTACACGTGTCTTTTCCTATCTTTATCCTTAAGATTGCTCAAAGCGGGGCCCATATGTCAAACTATTTTGAATAGAGCGGGAACTCCTCTCTCTCTCTCTCTCTCTCTCTCTCTCTCTCTTCCCCCCCCCCCAATCGAACCCTCCTCCAACCGGTGAACTCATCTTGCACGCTCTATCCCTCTCTTTGCTCGACTTTCTCTATTTGCCCAACGCTCTGACTCCCTCCGACGAACTATCAAGCCCTTGTTCAACTGACGAGCCACCACGCCGCCCCTCTAACTCTGCCATCGTCAAATCTCTGCGCCCATTCAGCTGTGCCCTCTCTTTCCCTTCAAGTCACAACTAAGCCGTCGTCCAACGAATCACCGCCTGGCCCCAAAAGACTGGTTATATGCTTTGCTGTACGTGAAATGCTTGTTTTCCACAAGGGGGGGTAATCTGCGTTTTTTTTTTTCTTTAAATCAATTCCTATGGGATCAGCAGTGTCCTTATGCAATCATAACTTCTTATTGTCACATTAGTCATAAAAGTTTCTTATGCAGCGTATTTCGAGACTTTGAAGTTATGTGGAAGTAAAGAAACTGATCTGCCTGAAGTTCAGGCATATTGTGGAGACAACCTTTTTTGCAGAAATATCAAGTGAGTTGTGGATGAATATTGGATGAATCATTGAGCATGTTGTCCATTAAAAATCTTGTCAGGTGAATTTCCAGAATGCACAGATCCCGGCTAGTGTTAAACTGTTGGATCCTTGTGTTAGTGTCCATTGTGAGAACTGTTGCTGCTTTAGATGAACACCAAGGCCCCCGAGAAGACTCCTTGCCAGCTTATAATAGTTTGTCATCGTTTTTTCGGTTTCTTTTGCCTCATATGATTAATGGATAGAGTCATGAGTGGGGAAGTTGCCCCTCTTCTCAGAGGAAGAAGATGGCAACTACCATTTTTGAGGCCTGCGCGATCACAACAGGTATCGTTTTGGGCTGTGGGTTATTCGACCCTGAAAGACGATGAGACTTAGGATGACCTGCAAACCGAGTGAATCGTATTTTGAAATATATTCAAAACTAAAGTACAAGCCTAGTCATATTGAGAACTTGGAATGTGATGTATTGATAATTCTGTGTCTCTTTGGTTTGTACATTTCCTTTCCTATCAAAGGAGCCAAACTGATGTCCCTTTCTGTTGACTATGCTTCTTACTGCCTTCTCAAGAGAGTATATCCGAGCTACTATTATTGCAAGTTATCTTTTCTGGCATGTGTCTTGTCATTACCAATCCTGCTTTGTGTCTGTGGGTTAGTCTGTGTGGTTGCTTGCCTTGCCACCTTTAATCATTCCAGAGTGACTTGAAGAGAGTTCATGTGCTGAACGAAACACAAGGCCTTGGTCGGTGCAGTCCTCAGAATATGAAATGGCCAAAGACAGTCTGAGTTCTCTTCCGCACATAAGAAAACCAATTTCAATATGGATCATCTTGTCTTCCAGATTAATGCTTTCGTATGGGACTACGTCTTGTTTATGTTCATGGGTTTTGTCACTTTCCTTTATCCTTGAGCTCATTGCAAAGCATCACGGAACGGGATCGTTTTGTTAACCCTCTTAATCATCCTGGACGCATTTGCTGTGCTACTCCTCTAGAATTTAGCCGAGAGCAAAAAGGACCCGAACTTAAAGAACCTATGCGAATTTCATTGACACACTTTTGCCATATGCATGATACATTCAAAGATCAATTGGGTAAGTCTGAAAACCACTTCTCTCAAATTCATGATGACTTGGGCGGTCTCTTCATCAACTATATGCAACGCCCATTGTAACTGCGAGCACAGCCTACTTTCATGCTTCGTTTCACTCACCTATGCGCTCTATCGGCGGCCCAACTTCAGAAAAGTTGTGTTTGGTCTATATGCTTTTTATCTAACGGCACACCACAAAAATGGCTTCCGAAAATAACTCCTGTTTTCGTACCCTTCACCTTTCATCCGCACTCTATTAAAGAAACTTCTAAGTACGGCATAAAAGTCGTCCCCAACAACAAAAACTACAAGTGAAAATGAGAAATGGTAAGATGGAATAGCTCCATAATAGCGCGTATGCGTCCAAGTTCCCATTGTCCTCTCTGCCATATATATCTCCACCGCATTGCGGGGGAGAAAAGAGCATCCCCTCCGCCATATCTGCGAACAATCCTGGCAGCCCGAAGATGTCCTCCTCGTCGTGCAACACTCCCTCTTCTGAATGCGACTTCTTCTCGTCCCCCGACATCGAGTCCTCGGACTCCACCGGCTGGAATGCCTCCGCGGCCTTGGCCATCGCCTTCTGTGCGGCCTTGGCATCCGCCGACGCCAGCATGGGCAGCCACCACGTGAAGTCCGCAAAGTTGAGGCAGGCGGACTGGCCCCTCAACGCACGCGCCGCCACGTCGTGTGCCCTCGCCGCCATGTCCACATCAGGGAAGGTGCCGAGCCAGATCCGTGACTTCTTTTTGGGCTCACGAACCTCGCAGACCCACCTGCCCGAGTAGCGCAGCCGCACCACACGGCAGATGGGGTGGCGGGTCTCCCGGAACTTCTTCCTCCCGGCGCGCTTCTTCAGGTGGTGGGACGCAAGGCGCACCTCGTCGTCGGAGAAGTTCATGGGAGGACGTGCGATAGCTGTTGAGTAGGAGTGAAGCGGATAATGAGGGTGGTGGGGCGAGAGTGTTTATATGAGACAGAAGCTGGCTATAGTATCGAGAAGTGTTTACTGATATGGGGGTGTTGTGTAGAGTATTAGGAGCGAGGGGAGTTGGGTTTATACATACGAAGCGGGGACGCGGGATTTAAAAGAGGAAACAGACTCGTACTCAAGAGTTTCCTGCCTACGGGGAAGACGCCGAATCTGAGCGACTGTGCTTGAAGTGTGAACCGAGCGGAGCTGTGGAGTGCCGAGTTGCGTGCAATTCAGCGTGCGACACGTGTGCAGGTGGGGGCCGTCATGTGGCGAGTGGATTGGGTTTGGGTTGTGGCGTGGGGTTGGGGGGCGCGGTGGGGCTGCAAATTCCTTTTTGAGGGTTTTGACCGAGTGAGGAAGGCGCGGGGGGACTTCCTGTTTTTTTCTTCGGAGCGAAGCAAAAGAAGGGAAGGCAGGGGACGGAGAAAGGAGGGGCTGTCGAGGTCAAAGGGCCAAAGGTCCCCATCTTGTAGAAGGGCCCATCATTTTGCGGCTTGCGCGATTCGCTAGTTTTCACCCGAAATATCTTCGATGCTTATGTTGGAAACACGCTGCTACCATGGAATATTCGATACCGCCAAATGCCGTCGAATGAGTGAAAAAGCATGGGTCCTTTCGTGCGTGAATTCCTTTCCGATCTTTCTTATTAGCGCCCGTCTTTTCTTGGTCATTTTTTCTTTTTTTGTGGTAAACTTAACATTTATTTTATTGAGAGCGTTTAGCAAGAAAATAGCCCAAGTCAAAACCTCTCTCTTAACATATCTAATTGAACCCATCTTTATTTAAAAAACATCCAGTAGTCATAGCATTTTCTCGCCAATCAACCGTTGGTTATTAGATTTCTTTCTTGAGATGTACACTAATAGGCTCTAATACTATTTGTTTGGTGCTCGCCATGAAAGCTTGATACTTTTCACCTAGAAAGATCATCAAGAGGGAACTCAAGCTACTTGAACCCACATTTACTCAAAAACATAAGTTAATGAGTTATGGGCCACTTATGATTTGTTAACTACTCGACACCACACCAATTCTCCAATATGAGACTTCTTTAATACAATTCACAAGTGCATCTTAACAAATTTTGTGTCAATCTAGCTTTGTTAAGATTTAAAATTCTAAAGTTACGACTAAACAGATTCTATATCACATAATTCAATGAATGTCAAGTGAGGGCACCACAAACAAGTCGAGGAACTTATGCGCTACTTGATCTCACTTTGCTGAGTTACTCAAACCCAAGTCATAATCCTTGTCATGTCTAAGTCAAGTTTTGAAAATCATATGTGTATTAAGAATTTAAATCTTAAATCGTGAATTGATTTGGGCTTAGAAGAGACCGAATTAAGTTTAAGCTTTATAATCAATTAGCCAACCCTTAGGTGGTTTTACCTGCTGCAGGAAGGTCAAGACAAAGAGAATCCAAGTTCTCTCCCACAAATGATATTTCAGTATGAATAATCATTATGTCTTCCATATTAATGCATTCATATGAGGCTGTGTCTTGTCAATGTCTATGTCTATGGGTCCTATTACTTTCTTTTACCTATGAGCTCATCGTGAAGCATCGATCGTTCTGTTAACCCTCTTAATGGGTCCGGACACATTTGCTGGGCTCCTCCTCTAGAATATAGCTGAGAACAAAATGGACCTGAACCTACAAAACCCATACAAATTTCATTGGCACACTTTTGCCATATACGCGATACATTCGAAGATCAATTGGGTAAGTCTGAAAACCACTTCTCTCAAATTCATGATGGCTTGGGCGGTTTCTTTATTAACTATAAACAACGCCCGATGTTGCTGTGAACGCGGCCTACTTTTGCGCTTTGTTTCACTTTCCCATCTGCTCTATCGGCGGCCCAACATCGGAAGACCCGTGCTTCATCGATATGCTCTTTATCTAATGGCACATCACAAAGGTGGCTTCCGCACTCTATTAAAGAGCTTCTATGTACAAGTGAAATTGAGAAATGGTCAGATGGAATGGCTCCATAATGACGCGTATGCGTCCAAGTTCCCGTCGTCCTCTCCGCCATATATATCTTCACCGCATTGTGGGGGAGACAAGAGCATCCCCTCCGCCATATCGGCGATCAACCCTGGCATCCCAAAGATGTCCTCCTCGTCGTACGACACTCCCTCTTCCGAATGCAACTTCTTCTCGTCCCCTGACATTATGTCCTCGGATTCCACCTGCTGGAATGCCTCTGCAGCCTCGGCCGCCGCCTTCTGTATGTCCTTGGCATCCGCCGATGCCGGCTTGGGCAGCCGCCATGCAGAGTCTGCGAAGTTGAGGCAGGCAGACTGGCCTCTCAGCGCGAGCGCTGCCACGTCATGCGCCCTCGCTGCCATCTCCACAGTAGGGAAGGTGCCGAGCCAGATCCTCGACTTCTTTTTGGGCTCGCGAACCTCGCAGACCCACTTGCCCGAGTCGCGCAGACGCACCCCCCGGTACACGGGGTGACGGGTCTCCCGGAACTTCTTCCTCCCGGCGCGCTTCTTCGGGTGGTCGGACGCGAGCTGCACTTCCTTGTCGGAGAAGTTCATGGGAGGACGTCTGCGCTGGGATAGCGCGATAGCAGTTGAGTAGGAGCGAAGCGGATAATGAGGGAGGTGGGGCTAGTGTTTATATGAGACAGAAGCTGGCTGGGGCAGCGAGAGGTGTTTACTGATATGGGGGTTTTGTGTAGAGAATTAGGAGTGAGGGGAGTTGGGTTTATATATATGAAGCGGGGACGCGGGATTTAAAAGGAAGCAGACTCGTACTCAAGAGTTTCCTGCCTACGGGGAAGACGCCGAATCTGATTGACAGGGACTTGAAGTGTGAAGCCCAGCTTTGGAGAGAAAGAGCAAGTGAGGAAACAGACTCGTACCCAAGAGTTGCTGCCTACGGGGAAGACGCAGAATCTGAGTGAGTGGGGACTTAAAGTGTGAGCCCAGCTGTTGAGTCAGCGTGCGATGCATGGGGCCGTGAATTGGCAAGTGGATTGGGTTTTGGTTGTGGGCCTTGTGGCGTGGGGTTGGGAGGGTGGTGGGGCTGCAAATTCCTTTTTGAGGGTTTTGACCGAGTGAGGAAGGCGCGGGGGAACTTTTGGTTTTTTCATCGGAGAGCGAAAGAAGGGAAGGCAGGGGACGGAGAAAGGAGGAGCTGTCGAGGTCAAAGGATTAAAGGTCCCCATCGAAGGACCCCTGATTTTGTTGCTTGCGCGATTCACTAGTTTTCGTCCAGGCAAAAGCATAGGTCCTTTCGTGTGCGAATTCCTTTTCGATCTTCTTATTAGTGCCCGTGTTTTTGTTGGTCTTTTTTATTTCCGGTAAACTCGACAATTTATTTTATCGAGAGCAAGTGACAAAAGCCCAATACATTTTGCCTAGAGAGAGAGCTCAAGTTCGAGCATCTATCTTATCATATCCAATTATACTCACATTTACTTAAAAGCAGCAATTATCCATGGTCTCTTCTCGCCAAATAAGCGTCAATCATGAGATTTCTATCTTAAGATATTCATCATTTGGCTCTAATACCATTTGTTTGGAGCACACAATAGAAACACAATACATTTCGCCTAGGGAGATCATTAAGAGGAAGTCTAAATCTCTTAACATATCCAGTTAAACCCACCTTAATCCAAAAGCTTAAACTACATCACATTAATTCTCTCATGTGGGGCTTCTCCAATATAATTCACCTATACATCCTAGCATATTTTGTGTCAATCTATCTTTGTTAAGGTTTAGAATTCTAAAGTTACGACTAAACAAGCTTTATCTCACATAATTCAATGAATGTCAAATGAGGGCAACACAAACAAGCCGAGGAATTCATGAGTTACTTTAGCTCATTTCGCTTAGTTATTCAAACCCAAGTCACAATCCTCGTCGCATCCAAGTTGAGTTATGAGTAATTTAAAACTTAGAACTATACAAGCTTAAGGTTAATAGTATTTGATTCTTTTACTCACAAACTTAACTTGATGGTGTAGAATTCAATTGTTACATAAATCACAAGATGTATGGGATATTATTATTATTATTATTATTATTATTATTATTATTATTATTATTATTATTATTATTATTATTATTATTATTATTATTATTATTATTATTATTATTATTATTATTATTATATAATTTAATGATTATCAATGCAATGAAATCATGAATTCAACATATTATAGAGTTGAGGGTGAATTTGAGGAATTAAATTGGAGATAATCTACCTAAATTCAATATTGGATCTTTGATTTTCAAGTCCGAGAGTCAATGATAAACTATCATATCAATAGAATAAATTAGTAAATTTTTTAAAAAAAAGTGCACGTGCGGAAAATCCATCAAAAAAGCTAGTAAATAACTACATATATGTTTTCCTTTATTGCACCATACATTGACATTAGCATCACATTACAAACGAAAAATGGGACTCATAACCCCGACAAAAGTACCATCCATTGCATGTGCATGGTCAAAATTTAGGTGTCGTTTTATTTGTAAATGCAACCTATGTAAGCTCACATTTAAAGAGGAATAGTTATTGACACTTAAATTTTGGCAACCTAATTAATTATTTATTTCATAGAAAATTAGGGTCCGACCTAATCCCTCTACAAAAAATATTATTAAAATTGCATATAATTTTAAGAGCATTTATCAGATAGTTGCATTTGTACTAGACTAGCGGCGGATGGACTTAAATGGAATGTTCTAAACTTAATTAATAAACTAGACTGATCCCATTTGAGCATGTAATTTTGGCCAAGCCCATAGAATATCTATGTGGCCAAAATCTATGTGGCCAAAATTTACATCGTAGAGAAAGTTGGAATAATTGAATTATCAAATTATTAAATAAGGTACTTCAAAAATAATTCATATTATTCTATGAAGATTCGTTTATAGAAAATAATCAGAAAATTGCTTGAGTTGAATATTAGAATTTGGAAGTCAAAAATTTTAAAAAACCCTAGTGTTTAGCCTAAAATGAAGCCTAGGGCTTCACGGTTGAAAATACAGAGGCCTCGCATATTGAAGACGTGACACATAATTTTTTTGAACCCACGGTCTCCACAATGAGAAAGAAAGAGAGAATGTCCAGAAAGAGAAAACACTTGCTACACAAAATGTGCCTGTGCAACAAATAAGAAATGCCTTGAAATTGCAACACGTGTCCAAAGTGGAGCCTAAATCTCAGACTATCTTGAATTGAGCGGGCACTCTTCTCTCCCTCTCCCCCTCCCCCTTGCACTCTCCCTTTCTCTTCGTTGCCCCTTCTCTCTCCCATTGAGCCCTCGTTCGATCAACGAACCACCGTGCCTCACTTCGAATTCGGCTTTGGTTCTGGCTCGTCCTACTCCCCCCCTCTCTCTCTTCACCCAACACTCTCGAATCTACCCCCTCTCTCTCGATCAGTCGGGCACAATGGTTCATTGGTCGGACGAGAGCTCGATGGGAGAGAGAGAGGCTTAAGAAGAAAGACCGGGAGAGTCGAGTGAGAGAGAGAGCATGCGGGAAAGAGAAATTTTTTTCTGGATATCTGGGCCCTACTTTGAACACTCGTCACAATGTCAAGCCCTGCCCTTCTTATTCATTACAATGGCACATCTAGTGCTGCCAATATTTTCTCAACACAATGACACCCATTTTTTTTCTCGAGAAATGAATTTTTTTGAAAAATGGGCCCACGAACGGCACTATATCACTCACAAAATGGACTAATGCATTGTTGAGGTGGCTACCACAACTGCACCCAATATTTTCTCCTTTCGGACATGTCTTTACTCATCTACTCTTTTGCAATACCTAGTCATTTGACGAGCTTTGGCTGCTTCGAGCTATGTTACTTTTTTTTTTCTTGTAGGTCCCGATGACAACATCTTCAAGTACAGCATCTTTTGCTGCACCTCTCCGCCACGCCACCTTCGTGAACAACCAAGTATCGCTCCTTGTGAGCCAGCCATATTGTTGAGCAACCAAGCATCATTGATCCCAAGCCAAAATCCGTCAAGTCCAAATTTGAAATATTTTGTTTCCTTGTTTGAAATATTTGCAACCTAGATTGACTCTTAGAAAGATATTACTTTCTCCATGAAATTCCCGAGTAGCCTTCAAAATAGGGATTATCTTTATGATTTGCCGATTTTACTTGTTTCCAAATTTAGATGGATATGGATGATACCTTCGATAGTGGAGGTTATCTTTAGTTTGATTTTATTTATTTCTATTCTTATTTCTATTCTTATCTATACGAAAATCCCAAAAAGATGTAAATAAGATAAAGTATATTTTGATGGATAGCATCGTATATTAGATCGCATGTTTAAATTAATCCTAGATAATCATTTTAAATCAATTAGAATAAAGATTTAGGATCTTTTACAAATAGATTGCATGCTAGGATGGACTTTATCTAGTTAGAAATAATAGCCAATATAAACTAGGATTCAATCTAGATTAATCCTTAAATTGAATTGGATTATAGATAGAACTAGGTGAGATTATTTCTAATTTCGAATTTTTATGGAAAAACGTACAAAAAATCGCATGCATGTCATGTTACTTAGGTCGTGTCATGTACATGTCATATAGTTTGCATATTAAGCTCATTTAATATTGCATGTCATATAGAATTAGGTCCAGAAATGCCATGTCATGTTGCCTCATCATTATTACATGCTACATCACATGTACCATGCCATCTATGCCACATCATTCTATGTCATGCCGGGCATGAAATCGTTGCATACCATATCATTGTGTAACATCATATATGCCATGTCATAACTCATGCCACGTCATGTGCCATGTCATCTTTCATGTCATCATTTGCGTCATGTCATTAGTCACATGTCATTTAGGGGTGGCATGTTAGGTCATTTAATTAAGATTGTGTGTGACTGGAAATTGTATGTCATGATTAGGATACGTAGTTATGCAGCATCATTTGTCTATGGTATTGCCTTTAGAATAGTTGCATTACGTAAAGCATGAATTTCATTAGACAAGAGAAAATCTAAAAAGAAAATTGAGTGGAATTGCGTATTAATTAGAATCTATATTTAGGATGATGAAGTTATTTTCTAGCTAGCACCACTGCATATGCTTTCGTTGCTTTGAAATAAAAAATTCTTCCATTTCCTCGCAATTTATTTAATGCTTTGATCATTAAGTGTTAAATAATGGTTGCACACCTGTCTAATTACCTCACATGTTAAGGAGTAAGTTAAAATTAATGCAAGTTGCCTGCAAAACATTTTTCGGAATAAAAGAAAAAAGGTACCGAAAAGGGCGTTACATAAATCTAGCATAATCAAGTTCCCATGCTCACAATCTTTGGTTCATAGGAGTGAACTAATTATCCCGTTACTTTAATTGGGTTTCTAATCGATCAAACAAAAAATAGATTAGTGACAACTCATGATTGAAAATCATATGTATGTTAAGAATTTAAACCCTAAGTTGTGAATTGATATGGGCTTGTGTAAAATCAATTTCAATATGAATCATCATCATGTCTTCTAGATTAATGCATTCATATGGGATTGTATCGTGTCTATGTCTATGTCTATAGGTTTCGTCACTTTCCTTTATCCATGAGCTCATTACAAAGCATCAACAGAACGGGATCGTTATGTTAACTCTCTTAATGGGCCCGGATGCATTTGCTGGGCTCCTGTAGGATTTAGTCAAGAACAAGAAGGACCTGAACGTATAGACCCCACGCGAATTTCATTGGCACACTTTTGCCATATACACGATACATTCGAAGATCAATTGGGTAAGTCTAAAAACCGCTTCTCTCAAATTCATGATGACTCGGGCAGTTTCTTTATTAATTATAAGCAACGCCCGATGTTACCTTGAACACAGCCTACTTTTGTGCTTCGTTTCACTTTCCTATCCGCTCTATCGGCGGCCCAACGTCAGAAAACCTGTAATGGCACACCACAAAAATGGCTTCCGCACTCTATTAAACAACTTCTATGTACAAGTGAAATTGAGAAATGGTCAGATGAAATAGCTCCATAATGACGCATATGTGTCCAAGTTCCCGTCGCCCTCTCCGCCATATATACCTCTGCCGCATTGTGGGGGAGACAAGAGCATCCCCTTCGCCGTATCGGCGATCAACCCAATCATGTCCTTGGATTCCACCGGCTGGAATGCCTCTGCAGCCTTGGCCACCGCCTTTTGTATGTCCTTGGCATCCGCCGACGCCGGCGTGGGCAGCCGCCACACGGAGTCTGTGAAGTTGAGGCAGGCGGACTGGCCCCTCAGCGCGAGCGCTGCCATGTCATGGGCCCTCGCCGCTATCTCCACAGTAGGGAAGGTGCCGAGCCAGATCCTCAACTTCTTTTTGGGCTCGCGAACCTCGCAGACCCACTTGCCCGAGTCACGCAGCCGCACCCCACGGTACACGGGGTGGCGGGTCTCCTGGAACTTCTTCCTCCCGGCGCGCTTCTTCAGGTGGTGGGATGCGAGGCGCACCTCCTCGTCAGAGAAGTTCACGGGAGGACGTCTGCGCTGGGATAGCGCAATAGCTGTTGAGTAGGAGCGAACCGGATAATGAGTGAGGTGAGGCTAGTGTTTGTATGAGACAGAAGCTGGCTGGAGCAGCGAGAAGGGTTTACTGATATGGGGGTATTGTGTAGAGAGTTAGGAGTGAGGGGAGTTGGGTTTATATATATGAAGCGGGGACGCGGGATTTAAAAGAGGAAACAGACTCGTACTCGAGAGTTTCCTGCCTACAGGGAAGACGCCGAATCTCATTGACAGGGACTTGAAGTGTGAAGCCCAGCTGTGGAGAGAAAGAGCGAGTGAGGGTCGTGCCAAGTTGCGTGCGACACGTGTGCAGGTGGGGCCGTGACGTGGCATGTGGATTGGGTTGGGATTGGGGGTGGGAGGGTCGGTGGTGTGGAGCTGCAAATTTTCCTTTGGAGGGCTTCGACTGAGGGAAGATGGGGCGGGGGACTTTCTGCTTCTATCGGAGGGAGACGGGGACATCCTAGTTTTCACCTAAAAAATCTTCGATGCCTGTTTTGGGAAAACCCCCTGCCACCACGGAATATTCGATACCGCGGAATGCTATCGAATGATTATACTCGTGTCGTCAGTGCAAAAGCATAGGTCCTTTTGCGTTTGAATTCCTTTCCGATCTTTTTATTAGTCCCCATCTTTTCATGGGTCTTTTTCCTTTTTTGGTAAATCTGACCGTTTATTTTATTGAGAGAACGCAGCAAAAATTTAACACCTTTTGCTCAGGGATATTGCTAAAAGTGTGCCAAGTCTGAGTCTCTCTCTTAACATATGCAATTGGACCCACTTTTATTCAAAAGCACCAACTATCCATGATCTCATAAGCATCAATAATGAGATTTCACTTTGAGATATTCACCAACCATTAATCATGAGATTTCTTTTCTGAGATTTTCACCAATTGGCTTTCCACACAAGCTCAAGATCGTCAAGAGGGAGCTTAAGTCCAAGCCTCTTCACATACTCGATTGGACTCACTTTTACTTTAAAGCTTAAACCAATAAATTGTGAGCCAATTATGATATATTAACTACTCAATACTACACCAATTCAATGGAGTTATGAGTAATTTAAATCTTAGAACTATGCAAGCCTAAGTTTAATAGTGCTTGATTTTTTTACTCACAAACATAATTTAGTGGCATACACGAGAGATATGTGATATTATTTGTTTATTTATATATAATTTAGTGATTATCAATCAAATGAAGCCGTGAATTCAATACATTATACAGTCAAGGTCGAATATGGAAATTTGATTTAGAGATAATTAGGCTAAATTCAACATCAGATTTTAAATTTTCAAGTTTGGGCATTAATAATAAATTATCATTGTTGACACTTAAATTTTGGCTATCTATTTAGGATTTGATTGCATAAAAAATTAGGAATTAATTTTTGATCCTTTAAAAAATATTAAAATTGCGTAGCATGTAAACATTAAGAGCATTTACTTGAATAATAATAGAAGAAAAAAATTAATTATATTATTTTTAAGAAAAAGGCCAAGTCTTCTCTTCTGTCTTCCTGCTTAGGCCTCGCCTGGCCTCTTCCTTTTCTTTCTCTTCTTTCTTGTCCTTGGCTCGACCATTTTTCTTCCTTTATCTCAAGCTCGAACTATGGGAAAAAATATCAAAAAAGTCATAAAGCTATTATATTGGTACTAATTTGGTCACGAATCTTTCAGTTAGACCAATTAAGTCCTAAACACATTGGTATAAATTTAGTTTATCCGATCAATTTAAGCTATTAAATTTTGGCTATCTATTTAGGATTTGATTGCATAAAAAAATAGAAATTAATTTTCAATCCTTAAAAAAAATATATTAAAATTGTGTAGCATGTAACATTAAGAGCATTTACATGAATAATAATAGAATTTATTAGAAAAATATAAAAAAGTGAAAAAAATAATAATTATTAGTTTTTTTATTTTTTTTTTTAAAAGGCCAAGTCTTCTCTTCTTTCTTCCTGCTTGGGCCTAGCCTGGCCTCTTCCTTTTCTTTCTCTTCTTTCTTTTCCCTGGCTCGACCATTTTTCTTCCTTTAGCTCGGCCCTTTTACTACCTCCTTTCTTCTCCTCTTCCTTCACGCTTCTGCAACACAGCAACATATAGAAGCAAGGCAGGGTTGGGGAGAAGGCAGCGTGATTTTTGGTTTGGGATTAAGTCGACAGGCCAACTAGCGGTGGCAGATGGCATGGCCGTCAGCCGATGACCTTCAAAAGAAGAGAGGGAGAGAGAGGCTAGGGGAGGGGGTGTGCTCGCTTACTAGAGATAGAGAGTGAGCCGAGAGAGATAGAGGTCAAGAGAGTGAGAACTAAGATTGAACAAAGAGCACAAGGAGCCTCAGCCACATGTAAGCTCCATTCAACGACCCCTCCCGGTAGACGTCTTCAAGCCCGAACTATAGAAAAAAGTATAAAAAAAGTCATAAACCTATTATATTGGTATTGATTCGGTCATGAATCTTTCAGTTAGACCAATTTATCCTAAACACATTGGTATAAATTTAGTCTATCTGATCAATTTATCAATTTAAGTTCGAAATTACCGACGTGAACACCAGCCATCCTACATGATATGGCCGGTATTAATGTTGACATTTTTAATAATATTTTAATAATATTTTAATGATTTTTTTCTCCATTCCTTTTTCTTTGCCTTTTCTTTTTACAGTGGCCATCGCAAGCCACTGGCCATGGCCACAGCCAATGGGAGTTGACCTTGCCTAGGGGAGGTCACTCTTGCTAGCTACAAGTGAGGGTTGACGTCACCGAACCATGCTTGAGAGAGGGCGAGTGTCGGCCGTCCAGGCACGGCTAGGCAAGGTCCCCTCACTAGATATGGTGAAGCTAAACCTTGCCCAAGCTAAGGTAGCCTTGTTGCACCTCACAGAGCCTCGCTTGGGTATGGGCAAGCTCCAATGAGACCTTAAGCGAGGCTTATTACAACTCGCCCTCACCCAAGCAAGGCTCAACATGGCCAATCCTCGCTTGGGTGAGGGTTGATCTTGCGTTGAGGAGGCTATTCCTCACCTAGACTAGGGCAAGGCCTATTATCACCCAAGCTCACCAGGTCTCACCCTCAACCAGGGGAGGCTCGGCAAGGCATGGCAAGGCATGGTTGGTGCTTACCCTCGCCTAAGAGTAGTCAACCCTTGCCGGCCATGGCCTATGGTTGGTGGCCAACGATAGTCACCGGAAAAGGAAAAGGCGAAGAAAGGGGTAAGGGAAAAAAATAGTTTAAAAATTTTAAAATTCAGAAAAATATTAAAATAGTTTTTAAAAATGTTCACGTTAGTGTTACTCATGCCATGTAGGATGCCCGGAGTCCACTTTATTAGCAATTTCTGACCTAAATTATTCAGATGGATTAAATTGGTATAAATGTGAAAATGTTTAGGATTAAATTGATCAAATTGAAAAGTTTATGACTAAATTGATATCCATGCAATAAGTTTAAGACTTTTCCCTTGAACCATGGAAAACACCCTATTCTCCCTTGCTTATCAAGTTTGAGAACGTCAAATCAAACCAATGAGATTTTGGGCAGATCGTGCAAAAACCAAACTGATTTGTTGCCAATAATGCGGATTTGGAGCTTAATATGCTGGGTTTACGCCATGAACGACATATAATTTGAACATGGAAGTGGTGTTTCGAACTGCCTATCAACCGTTTGACAAAATGCTTGAATAAAGCATCAAATTCGAGTTCATAAAATCAATTCTTAAAAATTTTGTTTTGCAAAAAAAAAAAAAAAAACTTTGTTTTGCGCTAAATTTGTTCTAATATTGTTGCGTTATCACTGAATTGGGTTTCTTTTTTATTTAGTGGCATATCGTTTGATGCCTAAGTCGACCATGGATGAACGTCTACTCCCCGAAAAATCCATACCTCTCGCTAGACAAGCCTGCGGTTAGAGGCCTCAGTCCTTTCTTTCTGTCTCGGTGTACATATATGCGTTGGAATGGCTTTCGTTGCAATGCGTTTTTCTCTGCCGACATTAACGTCGCCGATGAGGCTTGGCCATGGTGAGAGAGGGGCGGCCGACAACCAGGTAGGGGCCAGGATTGGCGACTGGCAGAGGTGTTGATGTTTTTGGACTGGAGAAGAAGATTAGTAGGCATCATTGGCCGGAGGACGATTCGCTCCGGCGAAGCACCAAGAAAGGGAGTCCTTGGCGTGGCCTCGGTGAAGTCCAAGGAACAAAACGATGCAGAAAGAAGAGAATAAAAAACAATTATAACAAAAGAAAAAGAGAAAGAGAAAAGGAAAAGGGAGTGATAAATGACTATACATTGGATTTGTTTAGTTTTAATTAGTCCGAATGGGCTTTGAGCCTAAATAGGTTTAATGAGCTTGGGTTTAATTAGGATTGGTAAATTCGGGCTGATTTTAGCTTTAGACGTGCTTGGGCTGAGTTTAGGGAGATGGGCCTAATGCATTTAACTTCAATAAAATGTGCTTGATGAGTTTTCTTTTCGGAATGGGTTAGTTTTTAACAAACCCAATCGTGTCCTTCGACCAAAAATTAAACCCAAAATTTAATAAGCCTTAAGAGCTTTACAATAGGGTTGTTCAATTTATCGTCTTAATGGGCCAGAGCAAAAAGCATTTGAACCCAAACAAACCATACGAATTACAAGAGCACACTTTTTGCCTTGTACATGGTACATGATTACATTCGAAGATCATGATGACTCGGGCAGTCTCTTTATCAACTATATGCAACGCCCGATGCTGCCGTGAACATGGCCTACTTTTATTCTTCTATCAGAGGCCCAACATCAGAAGGGCCGTGCAGTCTCTATTATCTATTGGACCCGAGCAGGTCCTTAAAAGGCTCCGTCCAGACCATAGGACACGTAAAACAGTGAGTAAAGGTGGATGGAAATCATCTCGATAAAATAAAAAGTCTATGGAGTAACCCTGGCCACAGGAATCCCTGAACAAGGGCAATCCCTCGGGGGCTCCCCTCATATCCTCGCGATAACTAGGCAGGTACAAGTAAATGAAGAGGGAGGACCCCTCCGACGTGGCCGGCCTGGCATGCCCCAAAAATTGGCTTCCGAAAATATCTTCTGCTTTCGTACCCACGTTCGCCTTTCATCCGCACTCCATTAAAAAATATTTTAGTACGGCATCCCAGTCGTCCCTAACCAAAAAAAGTATAACTGAAATTGAGAAATGACTACATGGAATAGCTCCATAACGACGCGTATGCATCCAGATTCCCGTCGTCCTCTCCGCCGCACCCATCTCCGCCGGATTGTGGTGGAGGCAAGAGCATCCCCTCCGCCATATTCGTGAGCAACCCCGGCATCCCGAAGACGTCCTCGTCGTCGTACAGCATTCCCTCCTCCGAAGGCGACTTCTTCTCGTCCCCCGACATCACGTCCTCAGCCTCGGACTCCGCCGGCCGGAACGCCTCCGCAGCCTGGGCCGCCGCCTGCTGTATGTCCTTTGCGTCCGCCGACGCCGGAGCGGGCAGCCGCCACGCGGAGTCCGCGAAGTTGAGGCAGGCGGACCGGCCCCTCAGCGCGAGCGCCGCCACGTCGTGCGCCCTCGCCGCCATCTCCACAGTAGGGAAGGTGCCAAGCCAGATCCTCGACTTCTTTCTGGGCTCGCGGACCTCGCAGACCCACTTGCCCGAGTCACGCAGCCGCACTCCCCGGTACACGGGGTGGCGCGTCTCCCGGAACTTCTTCCTCCCGGCGGGCTTCTTTGGGTGGTGGGACGCGAGGCGCACCTCCTCGTCGGAGAAGTTCCCGGGGGCTGCCGTGGCGCTATTCCCGTTGGACAGCGGCGACGAGAACGACGGCTTGGGGAAGTCGAAGCGGCAGGAGTTGGGATGGGGATCAGAAGAGAAAGGGTTCATGGGAGGACGTCTGCACTGGAATAGTGCGTTAGCTGTTGGGTCGGAGTGAAGTGGATGATGAATGTTGTGGGGCTAGTGTTTAGAAGAGACAGAAGCTGGCTGGAGCAGTGAGGACTGTTTACTGATATGGGGTGTTGGGCTTTTTATATATGAAGCGGGGACGCGGGATTTAAAAGAGGAAACAGACTCGTACTCAAGAGTTGACGCCTACGGGGAAGACGCAATATCTGAGTGACAAGGGACTTGAAATGTGAACCCAGCCGTGGAGCGAGCGAGCGAGCGAGGGTCGTGCCAAGTTGAGTGCGATTCAGCGTGCGACACGTGTGCAGGTGGGGCCGTGACGGTGGTGGGGTTGCAAATTTTCTTTTTGAGGGTTTTGGCTGAGAGTGAAGAAGGCGCGGGGGACTTTCTGTTTTTATCGGAGGGAGACGGGGACTTTCTAGTTTTCCCCCGAAATATCTTCGATGCCTGTTTGGGGAAACACCCCCTTGCGAAGACGGAATATTCGATACCGCCGAATGCTATCGAATGATTATACTAATTTCGTCTGTGCAAAAGCATAGGTCCTTTTGCGCGTGAATTCCTTTCAGATCTTTTATTAGTGCCCGTCTTTTCTTGGGTCATTTTCTTTTTTTCAGTAAACTTAACCGTTTATTTTATTGGGAGAGCATAGCAAAACCCAATATGTTTTGCTCGGGAAGATTGCCAAAAGGCCCCTCAAATCTGAGTTTCTCTTAATATATCCAGTTGGACCCACTTTTACTCAAAAGCAAGCAATCATCCATCATTTCACAAGCGTCGGTCATGAAATTTCACTTTAAGATATTCACCAACTATTTGTTAATTATGAGATATCTTTTCTGAGTTATTCACCCATCGATTCTAATACCATAGAAACTTACCATAATGAAAACGTAATTTTTGTTTTTCTTCTAAACAAATACGATATTGAGATTTTTTCCCAGAATGCAATTGGTTTCTAAGATTGCTTCCAACTCTAGGCCTTTTACTAGTTAGTCTTGGCAAAGCCCAAGACGGAGTATTTTTTTTTAAACGAGGCCCCTTGGTAACGCGATATAAAGACTCCTTTAAAATAAAATTAAACTAAATGATAAATGAATAAAAAGAAAAAGCAAAACAAAAAAGCAACCTTTGAAAAAAGGGGGAAAAGCCTTTTCAATGGTCTTTGATTTAAAAAAGACAACATCAATCATGTGAAAAATCAAAACAAATAGAAAAAAGTCGGCTATTGGAATCAAACCAATGATGTATGGGGGCTATCCGTATTTATAGAAGCTTTAATTTTCATGCTTATCCTAATTGTTGGTTTAGTTTATGCATGGCGAAAATGAGCATTGGAATGGTCTTAGTTCCTGAATATGCAAACAATAAAAAAAAATTTAAAAAAAAAAAACATTGAGACGGTTATGAATTCCATAGAATTTCCCTTACTTACTTGAACAACCCAAAATTTGGTTATCTTTCCTGAGATATTCACACATCGGTTCGATACCATATAAACTAAATACCTTTCACTTTAAAAGATCGTCAAGAGGAAGCTCAAGTCCAAGTCTCTTAAAATATCCGGTTGGACTCTTTTTTTTTTTTTTTAAAGTTTAAAATAATGAATTATGGGCCAACTAGGATATATTAACTATTCAATATCACATCAATTCGGTAAGTTATAAGTAATTTAGATCTTAGAACTATGTGAGCTTAAGTTTAATAGTGTTTGATTCTTTCACTTACAAACTTAATTCGGTGGTGTAGAATTCAACCTTTACACAAATCATGAGATATATGTCATATTATTTATTTTTTTATATTATTTAATGATTATTAGTCAAATGAAAGTCGTGAATTCAATAGATTATAGAGTTAAGGTCGAATTTCATAAACTAATTTAGAGATGATTTGGCTAAATTCAACATTAGATTTTTAATTTCCGAGTACGAGCGTTAATGATAAATTACCATTGTTGACACCTAAATTTTTGTTATATATTTAAGATTTAATTGCATAAAAATTAAGGATTAATTTTAAATCCTTAAGAAAATATTACAATTGCGTAGCACATAGACATTAGGAGCATTTACATTAATCGTAATAGAATTAATTAGAAAAGATTAAAAAAAAAGGGAAATTTTAATTTAAAATTTTAATTTTTTATTAATATATTTTTTTTAAAAAAAAGGGTCAAGTCTGCTCTTCTTTCTTCCCACCTATGCCTACCCTAGCCTCTTCCTTTTCTTTATTTTTTCTTTTTTTCCCCGACCAGGCCTTCCTTCTTCCCTTAGCCCGGCCCTTTTCCTACCTCCTTTCTTCCCCTCTTCCTTCACGCCTCTGCAACACGGCGATGTACAGAAGTAGGGCAGGGTAAGGCTGGGGAGATGGCAGCACAATTTTTAGGTTGGGATTAAGTCGACAGGCAAGTTGGCCGTGTCAGAGGTCATGGCTGCCTGCAAATGGCCGTCAAAAGGAGAGAGGGAGAGAGAGGCCGAAGGGGGGGGGGTGCTCGCTCATTGGAGATGGAGAGCTGATAGAGATAGAGGTCAAGAGAGTGAGAACTAAGATTGAACGGAGAGTGAAAGGGAGCCTTGGCCACGCAAAAGCTCCATCCAACGACTTCTCCCGATAGACGTCCTCACGTCTGAATCATGAGGAAAAGTACCAAAAGTCCTAAACCTATTGCATTAGTATCAACTCGATTAATAACGTTTCAATTAGACCAATTTAGCCATAAATATTTTTATATTGATATAATTTCAGTTCATCCATTCAATTTAAGTCGAAAATTACTGATATGAACACTTGTCATCTTACATAGTATGATCGGTACTAACGTAGATATTTTTAATAACATTTTAATATTTTTTTGAATTTTTTAAATAATTTTTTTTTTTTTTCTCCTTTCCCTTTTCTTTGCCTTTTCTTTTTACGGTGGCCATTGCGGGCCATCGGCCACAGCCATGGCCAATGAGGGTTGGCCTTGCCTAAGTGAGGTTGCCCTTGTCGACTACAAGCAACACCAGGCCATGCTTGGGTGAGGGCAAGTGTTGGTCGTCCAAACAAGGCTAGGTGAGGCCCCCTCACTAGATTTGTCAAAGCCACCCCTCGCCTAGGCTAGTGCAGCCTTGCTATGCCTTGCCTAGCATTGCCTGGGGGAGGGTGAGGTCCAATGAGCCCCGTTATGACGAGACCAACACTCGCTTGGGTGAGGGTTAGTCTTGTGTTAAGGAGGCCTTCCCTCGCCTAGGCTGGGGCAAGTCCCACCATTGCCTAAGCTCGCCCTCGACCAAGCGAGGCCAAGCAAGGCCAACCCTTGCTTAGGTGAGGCACGGTGAGGCCACCTTGGCCTAGGCGAGGGTTGGTCGGTGCTTGCCTTTGCCTAGGCACAGCCAGCCCTCACAGGCTATGGCCTATGGCTGGTGGCTGGTGATGGCCACCGAAAAAAGAAAAGGGATATGAAAAAAAAAAAGTTTAAAAATTAAAATATATATATTAAAATAATTTTAAAAATGTCAACATTAGTGTCGGTTATGTCATGTGGGACGTCCAGCGTCCACGTTAGCAATTTTCAGCATAAATTAGCCTATGGACTAAATTATTATAAATGTGAAAATATTTAGTATTAAATTGATCCAAGTTAAAAGTTCGTGACTGAATTGACACAAATAAAAGAAATTTAAGACTTTTTTGGTACTTTTCCCCAAATCATGTAACCCTGGAAAACGCCCTACTTCTCCCTTGCTTATTAAGTTCGAGAACGTCGAGCCAAACCAACGAGATTTTGGGCAAATCGTGCAAAGCCCAAACTGATTTGTTGCCAATAATGTGGATTTAGAATTTAATGTGCTGGGTTTAGGCCATGAACGACATTGAATTTGAACCTGGAAGTGGTATTCTGAACTGCCTATCAAACATTTGACAAAATGCTTGAATGAAGCACTGAATTCAAGTTCATAAAATCGATTCTTAAAATCTTTGTTTTGTCTGGAAAAAAAAAACTTTGTTTTGCGCTAAGTTTGCTCTAATATCGTTACATTATCACTGAATTTAGTGGCATATCGTTTGATGCCCGAGTTGGCCATGGATGAACGTCTTCACCCCGGAAAATCCATACCCCTCTCTAGAGTAGCCCGTGGTTAGAAGATTCAATCCTTTCCTTTTGTCTTGGCATGCATATACGTGTTGGAATGGCTTTCGTTGCAATGTGTTTTTTTGTTTTGGTCGCCAGTGAGGTTTGGCGCTGGTCGGAGAGGGGCGGCCGACAATCGAGTAGTGGCCAGGATTGGTGACTGGTAGAGGTGTTGATGTTTTTGGACTGGAGAAGAAGATTAGCAGGCGTCGTTGGTTGGAGGACGGTTCCTTTCGGCGAAGCACCAAGAAAGGGAGTCCTCGGCGTGGCCTCGTTGATGTCCAAGGAAGAAGACGATGCAGAAAGAAGAAAATAAATAAAAATTACAAATAAAAAAAGAAAGGAGAAAAAGAGACAGAGAAAAGGAAAAGAGAGTGATAAATGACTATACGTTGGGCTTGTTTAGTTTTAATTAGACTGAATGGGCTTTGGGCTCAAACAGGTTTAATGAGTTTGGGTTTAATTGGGGTTGGTAAATTCGGGCTGATTCTTGCTTTAAACGTGCTTGGGCTGGTTTTAGTGAGATGGGCTTAGTGCATTTAACTTCAACAAAATGGGATTGAAGGGTTTTCTTTTCGGAATGGGTTAGTTTTAGACAAACCCAATCGTGTTGTCATTCGACAAAAATTGAAACCAAAATTGAATAAGTCTCGAGGTCTTTACAATAGGGTCGTTCTATTTACCCTCTTAATGGGCCAGAGCAAAAAGCATTTAAACCTAAACAACCCATACGAATTACATGGGCCAACATTTTGCCTTATACATTATACATGATACTTGATTACATTCGAAGATCATGATGACTCAGGCAGCCTCTTTATCAAACTATATGCAACGCCGATGCTACCATGAACATGACCTACTTTTATTCTTCTACCGGAGGCCCAACATCAGAAGAGCCGTGCAGTCTCCATCATCTATCTAACGGCACGCCCCAAAAAATTGGCTTTCCGAAAATACCTTCTGCTTTCGTACCCACCTCCGCCTTTCATCCGCACTCCATTAAAAAATATTTTAGTACGGCATCCCAGTCGTCCCTAACCACAAAAAGTATAACTGAAATTGAGAAATGACTACATGGAATAGTTCCATAACGACACGTATGCATCCAGATTTCCGTCGTCCTCTCCGCCGTACCCATCTCCGCCGCATTGTGGTGGAGGTAAGAGCATCCCCTCCGCCATATTCGTGAGTAACCCCGGCATCCCGAAGACGTCCTCGTCGTCGTACAGCATTCCCTCCTCCGAAGGCGACTTCTTCTCGTACCCGGACATCAGGTCCTCAGCCTCGGACTCCGCCGGCCGGAACGCCTCCGCAGCCTGGGCCGCCGCCTGCTGTATGTCCTTTGCGTCCGCCGACGCCGGCGCGGGCAGCCGCCACGCGGAGTCCGCGAAGTTGAGGCAGGCGGACCGGCCCCTCAGCGCGAGCGCCGCCACGTCGTGCGCCCTCGCCGCCATCTCCGCGGTGGGGAAGGTGCCCAGCCAGATCCTCGACTTCTTGTTGGGCTCGCGGACCTCGCAGACCCACTTGCCCGAGCTTCGCCGCCGCACCCCGCGGTACACGGGGTGGCGCGTCTCCTGGAACTTCTTCCGCCCGGCGCGCTTCTTCGGCTGGTGCGACGCGAGGAGCACCTCCTCATCAGAAAAGATCCCGGGCACCATAGCACTCCTGCCATCGGACAGCGGCGACGAGGAGGACGACGCTTCAGCAAAGTCGAGGCTGTAGGGGCTGGGATCGGAGTAAGAAGAGAAGAAGTGGTTCATTGGAGTAGGTCTGCGCTTGAGTTCTGGAGTGGAAGTGGATAATGTGCTCGTGCTGGACTACTGGTTTTTATTGTGAGATGAAGATGGAGTAGAACATGTGTTTGAATTGGGAGCGGAGGGAGTGAGTTCGGGTTCCTTATATGAACGGGGATTGTCAGGAAGAGGACACGGGATTAGGAGGATCCAGTCTGTACTGGGAGTTCCTTCCTACGGAGAGGACGCAGAAAAGCCAGCGTCACTGTCATCGGCATGGCTGCAAAGAATCTAAGTGACTGGGACTCCAAGTAAAACCCCGCCAGCTGTCCCAAGTTGAATGCGATTCAGTGTGCGCCACGTGTGGGATTTGGATTTGGTGACGTGGCAAGTGAATTTGCGTGGGCGGGGCTTCCTTTAAGGTTTTGACCGAGTAAAAGAGAGCACAGTTCTTTTTTTTTCTTTTTCTTTTTTCTGTTTTTATTGGAGGGAGGGAATGAACGGGCGACAGGGAGGAGGATGAAGGATGGGGGGGTGACGAAAGGTCAAAGGTCCCAATCAAAGCCCACATCACTTTGACGCCCACTTGAGCCAAGTTGAGTACCTTCTGACGTACGGCTCGGCACGATTTACTCGACGATTCAGTCCCACTTGATGCTTATTTCTTTCATTTTTCACACCCCCCCCCTTTTTCCACCAGAAAAATATTCAATGCCTATATGGAATATACCACGAAATGCCGTTTAATAATTATACAAATTTCATTTGTCAAAAAAATGGGTCATTCTACGTGTAAATTCCTTCGATAATCGGCGAATGAAAGTATAGGCAATGTCTATCTATCATTTTTGGTGGAAATTTCGATTTTTTGCTAGTGCTTGGGATTTCTTGGTTTTTTGTTTTTTTTTTTATATACTTGATTGTTTATTTTGTGTTTAGCTAGCTTTGTCGTGATTGTTGAGCAAGGGCAACACAAACAAGTTGAGGAAGTCATGAGCTATTTGAGCTCACTTTGCCCAACACACGAACCCAAGTTGCAATCCTTGTCTCCTCTACGTCAAATTGAATCTTAAAACTAGGTGGTCGGTTGCCATCAATAATCATGATGTATTCAAGTTGAGATTGAGTATTAAGTCAAGATGAACTCAAATGTCCATGCATTGAAGTGGCCCACATGTCTAATTACTAAATTATGACATATAATTCATAGATACATAAATCACGAGATATATTATTATTATTATTATTATTATTATTATTATTATTATTATTATTATATAACTAGTGAATATCAATCAAATAAGAGGTGGAATTCGACAAAATAATTTGGAGATTATCAAGCTAAATTCAACATCAGATCTTTAATTTTTGAGCTAAACTATCATATATCCAGTTGATTCAATTCAAAAAGGTTCCTAAATGAAATAAAAAATAATGATTAAAAAAAACTGTGCACACACGGAAAATCCATGGAAAAGCTGGTAAAAAATCGGCGAGTTGATGAAGTGACCGAAGGAGCTGCGGGGAAGGCCGCAGGTGAGGGCCCGAACCGACAAAGTCCGACGTGGCCCGGATAAGGAGCCAAAAAGCCGACAAGACGTGACTTTGCAAGTGACGTCACGCGACTCTCGAAACACGGTTTTGGGTGACAGTTAATTAACCGCTAAGCTCCCTCTGCCGCCACACGGGGAGAGGGGTGGCTTGGCCGGTGGTTCGCACGCGGAAACGCGTGGACCAGGTGGCCTCGCTTCGGGGGCCCGCAAAAGGGACGCTCCTCCACTTGTCTATAACCGTAATAAACCGTAGGAAGTTGACGAGGAACGTGCGTGTGTCCCCATCATCTCTCTCCCCTGTTTCCCTCTCTCCATCCTTCCTCCTCTCGTCATTTTTCGTTCTTTTCCTGAGAAAAACGAACAACAAGTGGCGAAATCCATGGCGGACAGCGCAGCAGAGGATTTGGAATTTTAGGGTATTTTTGACCTGTTCAGTGGGAAAACGAGAAGACGGGGGGGGGGGGGGGGACAGAGAAACTCTCGGCTTGTGAACACGTGACCATTTAGGGAGTGATTTTTGGGAGGATATGCACGAATTTGTAGCTTTTCTCGGATGAGGAGGTGTCGATCGTCTTCTTGGGTTGGAATAGGTGCGGCGATGGCGACAAAGCCAAAAGGACCGAGTCTTGACCACCGATTTTGGAGCGGATGTCCAATTGACTCAGTCCAAATTCTTGGCGAGGATCTCCTCATTTTCTTCGTTTTGTTTTTGGTAAGGGGGTGGGTGGGGTACAATATAGACATTTGGTTAAGGATTTTTCGTCTTTATTTTTCGTTTTTTTTTTTGTGTTTCGAATATGTTTTTATTAGGATTGAGATCTGCTTTGATTTGCTTGCTTTCTTCCTCGGAGGCATGCCGCGTCATGCTCAATTGATGCAGGCAATCAAGAACAACAGCCTGATCCTCAGCCGATCCTATTGCTTTGGAAAACCAGATCTTAATTCCATCAAAACCGATTTTCTTGAATAACTTGGAAACCAAGTCAAATTCGATATCCTTCTCATCCTTTTCATCTTTCTCAATCCATGTAATTGATTAATTTTCTATTACACCAGTAACTTCATAAATATTCATGACTGCTTCTAGGATATGAAATTAAATCCTTCTTAACCAAATGTTGTTCAATTAAACAATCCTCCTTAGCATGTGTCTACTCCATCTAAACAACTTTTTTTTTTCTGTTGATGACATTCGCTTATTCTAAATGGCCGAGAAATTTGAGGAATTTCATACTTGGTTAAATGCCCAAGCTCTTACAATTCAGGATAAGTATGATATCCTTTTTGGTTTTGTCACAAGGTTTACATGTAGGCTCAAGCATTAGTGGTAATCGATAACAGAAAAAGACCAAGTTCAATTTTTACTTTCACCAGACTTTAGCCATGCCATTCCCTCCTATACCATTTTTTCATTGGAAAACCATATGATCTTCATGAGCTCAAAAGGAGAGAATTCTTCGAAAGAAAATGTTGCTCTCTCCAGAAAAAGCACCTTGATAAAACATTATCAAGAAATGCTTAAACTCTTCTATGGTATTGGAGCTGATCCAAACCTAAAGCAAGTATTCCTGACTTCCATTCCCAAAGAATTATTCCAACAGGTTGAGAGATATTTTCTTAATAGACAAAGGAGAATCGCAAATATTCTATCGGGAGAAATACAACAAGAAATCCATTTGTGCCTTGACAATTTGTGCTTAAAGTGTCAGATGGTCCAAACTTATCTCACAGACAACAGAGAACTCAACAAGGCATGTTCTCGCCAAAAACTAAAGATCAAATGCTTCAAGCAAGATTGTGATGATTATTGTGGAAAATCTTATAGGAAAAAGAAGTACTTTAAGAAGCTCTAGATAAAAAAAATCTCGACATGGATCTAAGCATTTTCGGAGAAGTAAGAAATGGCGATACCTACGCAAAAGGAAAGATCGCTCGGGTCACAAGAAATCAAATCGATGCTTCATCTACAATCAAAAATGACATTTTATCAGAAATTGTCCCCAAGCAAGCAAAGGTTAGAACCATCTTATACATCATATGGAGAATGAAACTCACTTAAAAATGATGATATTGAATCTTTATTTTCTACGGAAGAAGAACCTTCCGAACAAACTCGTTGTGTTATCTCTTGTTACCAAACTCCTAGTGAAACTGATTCAGATTCAGATTTTGAAGATATTTTTCACATATCTCTCACTTCTTCATAACAAGGCACTGACATATTTTCAAGTCAAATTCATTGTCGTCATTTTCCTATGAAAATCTTCACTTCAAAATTTGCCAATCCAATCGCTGTCATTGCTCTCATAGACACGGAGCAAGTTCTTCAATTTCTCGAAGAATATTGGACTTCTTGTGGATTTTGCTTAGGAGATACTTTTTCTTCAATTTTAAACACTCCAAAGTCCAGATTTAATTCCCCAACAAAAGAATATTGGACATTCTTGTGTTCGATATTTCATTTTCCTATGAAAATCTTCACTTCAAAATTTGGAGATACTTTTTCTACGAATCTTCAATTTTAAACACTAAACTCGAAGAATATTGGACTTCTTGTGTTCGTCCTTAGGAGATACTTTTTTTTTGTACCTCTAATAACGTCCAATTTTTTTCCATAACCATAACACAAAAATCTTCAGATTTAATCTCCCCAACAAAGATTTGATCATTGATTGGGACATCATGACTCAGATTTTGCAGTTTCGTATCATTCCTGGAAAAGCACTGACATATTTTCAAGTCAAATTCATTGTCGTCATTTTCCTATGAAAATCTTCACTTCAAAATTTGTCAATCCAATCACCGTTATTGCTCTCATAGACACTGGAGCAAGTTCTTCAATTTTAAATACTAAAGTCCTTCCTGAAGAATATTGAACTTCTTGTGTTCGATATTTCAATTCTGCCTTAGGAGATGCTTTTTCTACGAATGTTAGGACTACTCTAGTAACTGTCCAATTTTCTCCCCAGTGTTCCGTAACCATAAAAATCTTCAAATTTAATCTCCCCAACAAAGATTTGATCATTGATTAGGACATCATGACTTAGATTTCACAGTTTCGTATCATTCCTGGAAAATGTCTTAAGTATAAGGACTAATTTTCTGATTTTGTCAATATCTAAAGAATTTTTTTTCCATTCAAATGAATCTATTAGATCCAATCATGTAGAAGCTGTTAGAAACTTGTTCTGAATCTCATTCTGAATTCATTTTAAAATTTTTTTATCTTTTATGGAAAAATTTGAAATTCTTCGTTCGCCTTCCTTTCAAGAAAATGAAGACATCAATCCAACCAAAGTGAGGCACATGGGAATGAATCTAGAACATCTTATTGCTGCTCAAAAAGAATGCTTGGAACTACTACAACAATGCCTTATTGAAATTTCAAATTCTCAATGAGCTTGTGAAGCATTCTATGTCAACAAGCGAGCCGAACAAAACAAAGGAAAGATGCGGCTAGTAGTAAACTATTAGCCTCTTAACATTTTCCTTCAAGATAACAGATTTCCTCTACCTTCTAGAAATTCCCTTTTTACGGGATTATCAAAGGCCCATATCTATTCCAAGTTTGATCTTAAAGCCGAATTTTGGCAATTGGGTATCCATCCTAAAGATAGACTCAAAACAGGCCAAACCAACATTTCAAATGGAAAGTTCTTCATTTTGGCCTAAATGTGGTGCCATCCCTTCTCCAGAAGGCCATGTGTCAAATTTTCCAACCAATATTGTCAAGCGCACCGATATACATTGATAACATCTTGCTCTACAGCCCTGATGAGGAATCTCACTGCCAACTTCTTGGGCAATCTATAGAAATCATGAAAAAATATGGGATTATGCTCTCTCAAATAAAGATGAATATTGCCCATATAGAAATTGAATTTCTTAGTATGCACCTTAACAAAGGAACATACTATCCAGGGTCACACATTGCTTGGGAATTGTTGAAATTTCATGAGGAGAACTTTACGACAAAGCAAGTTCAGTAATTTTTTGGAATAATTAATTATCTCAGAGACTTTGTTTTAAATATTGCGAAACTGCTGATTCCACTACAATCAATGCTGAAAAAGAATCCCTCACCTTGGGAAAAATCTCAAACGAAAGCAGTTGTTGAACTTAAGGAGATCATGCAGACTCTTCCTCCATTACAAATCCCATTAATAGGAAAGAAAATTCTCAAGACTAACGCTAGTGATGAATACTAGGCAACCATCATAGAAGGAATTGAGGGTAAGAGAGATCTGTGTGCTTATAAAAGTGATAAGTTTTCCCAGGTTGAAATGCATTATCACTTCACTTTGAAAGAAATCTTGGCGGTGAAAAATGGAATAAAAAAATTCAAATTTCATCTCATCGGCCATCACTTCTTGGTAGAATTAGACGTAGCATATTTTCCTCAGATGACCAAGTTCAAATAGAAGCAGATTCCAAATTTCCAATTGCTTCGATGGGCTGAATGATTTTCAAAATACTTTTTTAAAACTAAACATATTACTGGAAAGAAGAATGCGCTTACTGACTTCTTGTCAAGACCAAAAGTACTAGTAGAAATCAACATGTACATCATGAGGCATGTTTTCCATACTCTTCATCACAATAAAAGTATAAGATAATTGGCCAAGCTGGCGATACCCCTAGGAGATTGTTGAACAAGTCCAGAATGACAGCCTCACTGATAATCTGGAAAATCTCATATGGCAATGCCACACAGATTTATTCAGACTCCATAGAAGTTCAATTCTTTATCATTTTGGATTAAATTCAAACTTTTTGTTCATACACCCTTTAATCTGGAAGGAAGAAGCCTTCCCCGATCAATTGTGATGGTTATTATTGAAATTCCAACTAGAAGATTCATTGCCAACCTCACAAGGATATTTAAACTTGATCGAAACATTGAAAGGGAGAGTGATAGAAATCTCTTAGACTTCCTTAATTGGTTTTATCCTCCTACTCACTAGAGACATCTCCTACAGTCAGAATTGAGAACCAATCAACCAAACCCTGAAGTCCACATCATTTTATTTTTCCGATGTCCATGGGCTTTTGTCACAAATAATGACAGCATTACCAATGCCCCACAAATTATAAGAACCACATCCTATAAACCTCAACCGCATAGGATAGAACCTCGAATTTACAAATCTTTTCCAGGACTTATTGGTTGCTGTGAACACTAGTACCGAGAACTCAAAAGAATTTTATGCCAGGAAAATAAAACCACTCCTGAATATGCATGGAACTATAATATACCCACTGCATGAAATCATTATAGCCTTGCACCAAAAGCCAAAAAAACACTCGAGGAATTTAGACAAGCTGCATCATCACAAGAGGAAGAAATGACTGATACAAATGACCCTACGTAGTCCTCTCAAGACCCTTATGCACAATAGAGAGGTCCTCTTTTCCAAGACCCCTATGATCAAGGACATTTATCCTTATCTCTAAGCATGGACACATCCTATTATGCTCAACTATCCAACTAGCATTAGCTAAACATTCCTGCCAACACTACAAGCTCCTCCAAGAATCAAGAAGAAGCATCCTCATCAAACGAGATTCTCTCCCCAGACTCACTTGCAGGATTTGAGCAAAAATATAAAGAAAATCTTCTGGCAATGCCTAGTTTTGATGACTCAAACTATGACTATAATATGCTCATGAAGGACGAGATCGGTGATTGTAGCAGATCACTATAGCAGATCACATAGTAAGTCACTATAGCGTTACTATAGCAGCAGGCTAGGAAAATCACTATTCATTATCACTATTCATATCACCCAAGTAATTCCCTACCGGAAGTTTTCGAAGCCTCTGTTTATTTCAGGACCCTTGAGCTTGGTCCTTGTTTGTATGTGACCTCCTAATGTCTATAAAAGGAAAAGATGATGTAGTGTGTTGGGGAGAGTCTCTTGAAGTAAAGTAAGTGTTTTGTGAAACTCTCAATAGTTTTCTAAACTCTTTCTTCTTCTCCAGCCTGGTAGGATCCTCTGAAAAATGCAGCTCGGATAGTTAGAAACATTATCATTCCAGCATCTCTAAGTGTTTTTAGGCTCTAAACTAAATATCAAAGTGGTTTCCTTCCAAAAGGTTGTCCCTGAAGGGCTTGAACGGAGAGATTTGCCCACTGTGGGAAAGCATACCTATAGGAAATTGACTCCGTCCAACTTCTCTAGGTTGCTAAAGAGAAATCTACCAAAATAATTTTAAATATATTGAACAGATGTCAATTCAATCTTAAATTTTGTCCTTTGTAACACCAATATCCCAAATTTGTACTTTCGTAACAAAAGTTTAGGATATCGATGTCATAAAAGCATAGTTTAGGAGTTTTTGCGACAAAAAGAAGAATAGGGTATCAATGTCACAAGGGATATGGTTTTGGATTTTTGCTATATTACATGTAAGATATTGATTTCATGGTGGACATAGTTCAAGGCTTCTTATTATATATAAACCTTTGGAAAATGATCTTTGTACTTCCAAAAATATGGTGTCATTGTTTCCCTGTTGGGGATGGACATGTTCCATAACAATTTCTCTAATTCTTCAATGAATTGTTTTTCCTCCCTCAAAGCTTCTATGAAAATGGTGGTGGAACTAACTTCAACTAGACTAAATTGTGGCCCGGTGGCCCGCCACGAGCCTACCTAAGCCCATTACTTTCGAAGCACAATTTTGACAAGTCTAACATAAGCATATCTCTTGTCAGAGCGCTCAAACCTAATCAGGCATACCCAAGCCCTGATCATTGTATAAGGATAATATGATATTTCTAATTTTTATATTATTCATGCATCAAGCAAGGATTTTTATGCCTAGTATTTGGCCCGGCCCGAGCCATCATGAGACATGTGGTTTTTCCTCCCAAAAGGCTTTGTGGAAGATATATCTCATTGAAATTCATTCTTCAATTTTTATTAAGAGAAGATGGATTTTGTAACAATTCTAGCAATAGTTGTATCAATGGAACACAAGAAGCAAACATGCTTTGACATAATTGAATCAACTATGAAGCTCGATAACATTAAAAAATTTGTTGGAATTTCATTGACGACAAAATGTAATGATAGAGATACAAAGTTGGAATTTAACCAATGCTGAAAATCTAAAACTACAACTAAAGTACAAGAATTGAAAGATATTTAAACTGCATAAAGATAAATTATAGAAAAGTAAAGATAAAGATAAATTTGAAAGAACATTGAGTTTTTTGATTGATTGTTCACTTTACAAAGAGTATGGTGTGGTTATTTATGGCCCACACTCAATGATTACATAGCGTGGTTATGATTTTGAAAAAAAAAAAAAATCCTTTAAGAATATTACAAGAAGTTGTGTTATTCACTAACTCCTATAATCTAGAGCTAATCTCCACAAGAAGTTAAAAATACCTAAATTGGGGACAACAAAACATAATTCACAAGCAATTATGTCTTTGTGTCGATTGCCCGCTATTGATGACTTCGTCGACGAACCTCTCAAGTCTTGATAGAGGCTTTCATCCATAGTTGATGTGGTCAATGACTTCCAAGTGACCAATTCCCTTCAAGTTGTCGATTGTCCTATTTATTGTTGGGCAAACTCTGCTCTTATTGATTATATATGATACTTATATATAATAACAAAAAGTTCATTATTTTTTTGTCTCATATGCCCCTTTGAAAATAATCGAATTAAAATTAGGTAATTAAGAGTTATCATGTAGCCCCTTTTCATTGGTAACTTTGATTTTTGCTTACCGAATTTTATCCTAGTCAGATTAATCATCCAACACGTTTTTCCATGAAAGCCACGTCTTGTGCAAAGTTTTCATATGGCCCTTTATTTCTGTCTTTAAGTAGTTGCTCATACTTAGACACTTGCCTCGCCAAGTGAAATAAATCAGCAAAGTTTTGGCTTTTGAATTTTTCTTTTATATTGAATCACAATCCATTGAAAGCGAAATTTGCGAATTCTTCCTTTGAGTGTGAAGTAAAGCATCTATTTTTAACCTTTTTGAATCGAGAAACAAATTGATTAGACTCTTATATTGATAAAGTGTGGTGAAATTCGATATGTTAGTTTCTATAAAAATGAGAATAGAATTATCTCTTCATCTTTGTCAATTACACATCAAATTACATGTTAAATCAGTGTACCAAGTAAAAATAGTTTCCGATAAATACAAAGGAACTAATAAGTCTTAAAAACTCATTTGTCCCCGTTTCTCCATGCTGGGCTATAAATTGATCGATCTATTTAATTGTCAATTGTTCATCTTCGCCCGTAAAAATGGCAAAAGCAAGGGTTTCTAAGCCTCTTGGAAAAGGCTGATTATCTACGCATTCGAGATGTAGTTTGTAGCAATCATGTATGATAATACCTCTTGTCTAACCCCAATTGTCGTCGAACTTCTTCAACATATTGTGATAACTTCATTTGTGGATTTGGTTGGTCATTTTACCCTATAGGTGGTAAGTCTGGTCTTGCCAAGTTATTAACGTGGATCAGCATGTTAGGCGTAATAGGATTATTCACATTGGGTGAAACCAGCCTTATATCTTCCATATTTGACAATTGACCAGCCGGTCAGCTAGTTTGATTGCCATCAATTTGGTTATTTTGACAAGCATCGACCTAATTATTCTCGTCATTGTGATATTGATTAGAAGATTTAGGCATTTGCAAAATTTTTATAAAGGATTGACTAGTCGGACCAACATTATTAGTATCAATCAACGAAAAGAGACTATATGTACCTTGTTACCATTGGATCGGATAGTAGTGGTGATTAAACAATACTATCATCAACAGAACATCATTCATGACATTGATGACAATCAACTTGATTACGTCTGACATGTGACTCACAATGTAATTAGCTATATTGTTCCACTACTCTTCAAACAATCTCTTTATGATGGCCAACATATGAGGACTTGGTGCAACTTCTTTTGATTGTTATGCAGTGAGACGTTTGGAAGGTTTGCCTCCTCATGTTGGCCTTCTTCTACCTCTTGGTTAACAACCACATATTTAATGTGCACAAACTTGTCACTGTCATTGGGACTATTAGCTACGACATTGTTAGGTTTTGGATGATTCCTTGTTCTTAGCATTGAATTTCCTCAAATAGAACCACAACCTCTCCAATTGAACGTGCCAAAAAAAAAATGTTTTGCCTAAAGTGTATCGTGAACAAAATATCTTTTACCGAACTTCGGTCTTCAATTTTTATTAAAAGGAGAAAGGTTCCGTGGCGTTTCTAGACAAAAGTTGTATCAATGAAATACAAGAAAAAATATGCTTCAATGGAATTTAATTAATGATGAAGCCCGATGACATAGAAAGCTTTACCAGAATCTAATGGACGATAAAGTGCAATGACAAAGATACAAATTTAATTGATGAACTAAGGTATACGAATTGAAAGATATTTAAATTGCTGAAGAATAAAGATAAAGAAAAATTTGCAAGAACGTTGAGTTCTTTGATTGATTTATTGCACTGCAAGAGTACGATGTGGCTATTTATGGTCCACCACTAATAGTTATTACAACTGTGACAATTTTAGAATTCAAATAATAAATAACTTTTTAATGGCACTTACAAGAAGTCATATTATTAACTCCTATTATCTTGAGCAAATGCCCACAAGAAGTTAAAATTCCATAAATTAGCCACAACAAAATATAACTACCAAGTAGTTACTTTTTTGTGTCGATTGCCCACTGTCCATGACTTTGTTGATCAACTTCTCAAGTCTTGATTAAGGCTCTTGTCAATGTTGCTGATAACCTCCTTAGCAAGTTGTCGAATGACTTTAAGTTGTCTATTACTCTGTTCTTTGTTGATCAAACTCTGCATTTATTGACTAAGTTTGGTACTTATTTTTTATAACAGAAAAATTAGTCATTTTTTGGTGTCAACGGGTTGGTATTGGAAGATTATTCTACGGGGACAGACGTCAACAACGACGTCACGCTTTCGACTAAAAGAAAAGAAAAGACCGAATCATCGCTTGCAAAAATTAAGGATAGTTGCCCTTTTTTTCCTGATCGGCTTTTTGAACCCCAAAGGTGAATCAGATCGTATCTTTTTGGCCGGAAAGTTCAATACGCTTTTTCCAGACTTCATAATTCTATAATCAAACAGATCCCCAAACTCCACATGTCTTGCAATCATGGATCCGATCATTCGTCTTTATATAATCATAGCTATTTGCAAATGATTCATTGCCTTTGTCTTAACATAGTTTGCCATGGTCGACTCTATCCGAAGAGAACAGACAATATATCTACTCCTCTATCCACCAGATAAACTTCCCGTGAACTCCGCTGGCTTGGTTAGTCTAATAACAGGGTAGGAGCACTGCTGCAATAAGGTTGATACTACTGTATTACTCTTCCGATATAGACGGAGGTTCCGCTTTACAAAATTAGTCGCGCGGGTGATGAAGAAATCAAAGGATGGAGTTTTGAGAAGTATAACCTTACAGAATGTGTGTCATTCGTCAATGTCTATTTTGATCAACCGTATGCTCGCAATGGCGTCATTCTGTACCTCGTAGTCATTTCAGTTGGAAGAACTAGCATTCAACTTAACGTACGTGTACCTCTTCCGGTCTCATCTTTCAAATCACGGTTAGATACATTTTCCTTCAATTTAAGGCCTGAATTGTCGGTGTAATTTTGAAATGCAGGGGCCCCCCGAGGGGACATTGGATCACTGTCATAAAACCCCTGCACATGCAGAACATCAGGACACTATTGAATGAGGCGAGGAAGCCTCTTCGCAAGCACCAAGAGCTAGGAGGGGCCGTCTATGGCGCCCGGAATACTGTATCCCGGGCTCGTAAGCACTTTCATCTCATCCTGGGCATCTTCATTCTGTTGCAGATCCATATAAACGTTCATAAAATTGCCTTCTGGAGTAAAATGTTCGTTTTCTATGACAGAAGAAACACATCGCTCACTTCTTCTTCTTTGAATTCACATGTGATTGCAATCGACTCGGTATGCCGTGCCATAAATTGCTCTGGAGATCTTTCGTTCAACCAATCTATGATACAGAGAGACAGTGTGTATACATAGCCATATACAGCTAATTGCCAATCGGGAACAACCCCAGACATAAAAGCTGCGGGCAAAACCCTCACCAGAGACTCTCACACCCGCCCGGAAGCTACATTAGTATGGGGCCAAAAAAGACTCAGACCTACACTCCACGTACTAATAAAATCACTGGGATGCGATCAACCATCATGACGAAACCGTGATCATATACAATGGATATCGTATTCGTATATGTCTACAATGAGAACTACTGTAATTGATAAGCCCTGATCATCTCAACTTCTAAAATTAGGGATAACTCCACAGGCTCTCTCCACCATCTGAGTCCTCCGGCGAGTCGTCCTCTGAGGCCATCTGAGTCCTCGGCGGGCTCACCAGCATTCCTTCCGCCATGTCGTCCAGCAGTTTCGGCATGTTCAAGAGCGCGTCTTCATCCATAAACTCTTGACCCGGCTCTTGGCTAATCTCACTGGCATTCTCGGGCCGACCCACTGGATCCTCCTTCCCCTCAGCTTCCGTTCTTGCCCCCCTGGATGCTGCCGCACTAGCTGCTGCCGAGCGTATGTCGGCTGCCGACGCGGAATTTGGAACTGGGTAATTGGGAACATCATGGGGGAAGTTCAGGGCGGCGTCGGAGCCTTTCAGAGCCAACGCGGCCACGTCAAAGGCGGCGGCGGCCATCTCGGGATTCGGGTATGTCCCAAGCCAAATGCGGGTGGTCTTGCGGGGCTCGCGGATCTCGGAGACCCACTTCCCGCTGCGGGACCGGACTCCACGGTAAAGCGGGTGCCTCCCTGTGGATTGAGCCAGCGGCGACGACCCGCTCGGAGAAAGCATCGGTCTAGGCGAGGAACCGCCCCGATCACCGGTGGTGGCCAATGAAGAAGAAGAAGAAGAAGAAGAAGGCGAATTATGCGGTGGTTGGTCAGGGATTTGGATCGCTGGGACTGGTGGCGGAGGCGGTGGCGGATTTGGTTGGGGCTCACCGGGTGGCTGATTGGCCATGGATGCAGGCCAAAGGACGGTGCATAGCAGCATGAAAATATGCTTAAAAGATCTCCGTCTTCAAACAGTAAGGGAAGAGAAGGGATATATATGTTTTGGGGGTGAGTGGAGAGCGTGGCGAATTCGCGGGTGGGGCTCCTGATGCGTGACGAGCGGACGACACATCTTATTTTTTTTTTTTTTTTGCGAGGAGTTTAATGTTGACGTTCTTGCCGTGGGCGGGGAAGGAGGAAGGAAGGGAACGTGATGGGAAGGAGAGGGAAGGGAAACGAAGAGCACACGCATCGAGCGCAGGCCGAAAGGCTTTTGAAAGTGATGGGATGGAGCCTGGCTGTGATCTATCTGGCGCTGGTCCCCAGTTTTGACCTTTGAAAGCGTCCGAAAGCTCCAATTGAATCTCGAACGTCCCCGTCAGTCCTCGCCGTTCCCCCACCCCCAGGCCCAGTTTTCTGTCGCTTTCCATCTCTTTCTCTTTCTCTTCCATGTTAAGGGAGAGATCTTTTTGGCGGACGGTACCTTGAACAGGCCGGGCGACCAACACTGCTTCTCCCACGTGCTGAAATGAGGGCCACGACGGCTTGCTCCGTTCGCGCCCGGTCCGCGTGAGCCCGGATCCGGGCAAATGAGGCGGGCCAAGTGGGACCTGCCACATGCGACGCCTGCGATATTTGGGAGCGCTCTGAAATGTTGGCTGAGAAAAGGCGAAGTCCCGTTATGAATAGGGCATCTATGCATGAATTTATCCAAATCGTTTGATGGGTCGGTCCGTCGTCCGCAAGACCCACCTAATTTCAAAGTTCATGTTCTCAGCCAATCCACGTTGCCTCGAGTCTAACCAAGCATTCACCATGCGAAAAGTAACATTTTTATGTTCATAAATCAATAACATTTGTACTTATGCAATACTGTCTTCACTTCTCCATCCCAACTGTGTTATCTTTTTTAGGGGCGTTCATACCTCAGTCCAAAATCTGAGAAGTTTCCCTCCTTTGATTCGGCCTAGAAAAAACTGAAAAGAGAAAGCACCTAATCTGAGAAGTTTCCTGAACATCTTACAAAATATTTTCCGACTACCTTTGCAAACCAACATGAAGCAGACATTTCTTCTCAAAATATTTAAATGCAAAGAAAGTTATTAAAACTTCATCGAGTTATCAATAGAATATCTCATTTAAATTCTCCAGTCAAATTTGATTTCCTAATTAAAAAGCTTTTTCAAAGGGTGGAATTGTAACACCAAAAAAAAAGGGTAAATTACCTACTGCATAGAAAAAGAAAAACTACTCAAATTCATTTACGAAATGCATGCCTTGTGCATAGCGGACCTCGGGTTTGGTCCTAGTACACTTTCTAAGGGACTGGTGTCTCCTGTAACCGAAAGTAGCTACTTCTATTGTCATGTCATTTAATGCCACTCGCTTGCCCTATTATATAGGGACGAATGAGGAGTTAATAAGAGAGGTGTGTGGGTCTAATTTCCCGTCTCCGAACTATAGATAATACTTGGACAGATCCAAAAGAATCGACATGGAAATTCAAGCTAGAAAGCCATGCAAGAAAGCCCATGCCTCATTGAAAGTTGCTTTTGACAACATTGGCTCTAACCACGAAGGAACGACATTTACCCTTTTTAACTTGAGTTAATATTACGAAAAATCTCAAATTGGTATATTTGTAATGAATTTATCTCAAACTAATATTTTGACCTCCAAAAACTTCAAACGGTACACACGTTAAAAAATTTACCAAAAACTAATTTTTTGACTACTAAAAACTTCAAACTTGTATATGTTTAACAAATTTATCTTATGTTAAATTATACTAATTCCCACGAAAAACAACAAATTAGGTATACTTGTGACAAATAGAGGATAAAACCCCAAACTAGTACATTTGTTAATTGTCATATGTTATCTAATTTAACAATTTGACTATAAAATGTAGGGCTAATATCACGAAAAACTTCACACCGGTACATTTGTGATAAATTCACCTCAAACTAATCTTTTTACCACCAAAAATTCTAAACTGGTATATATTTGACAAATTTACCTCAAACTAAAGCTCTATATTAGTACACATGTAACAAATTTACCCTATATTAGTTTCTGTTAAATTTAACTATTAAGTTACTGAATTGGATAACACATAACAATTTATGAGTATACCAATTCAGAGTTTGCCCTTCATTTATCACAAATAAACTAGTTTGTAGTTTTTGACAGTTAAAAAATTAATTTGAGATAAATTTGTCATAAATGTATCAGTTTGAGATTTTTTTTTTATTGCTTTCTTTTTCTTTTCTTTTGTTTTGGTTAGCAAGGGCTAATAAGGGTAGTGGCCCTAGGGGCACCTTGCTTGTGGCCAATGGGGTTGCAAAGGCCCTACATGAAGGCCTTCACATCCTCTCTTGTCGATAAGGCTGTGATACCTTGGGCAAGGCCATTACGACCTAGCTAGCCATGGGCGATGGCACAAAGACCTCGCTAGTAAGTGACAAGGGCTTGCTAGCCCATGGGTTGTCAACCATAATGAAAGGAAAAAAAAAAAAGATAAACACAAAAGTAAAAAATAAAATAAAAAAAGAAACAAAAAAATTATAAAAATTCAAAAATTTGTTGAACTATTATAAAAATTTCTATGTCAAGATGGCCGGATGTCCATATCAACAATTTGTAGACAAAATTGATTTTAGCCAAATGGACTCAATTGACAATATGTGAAAAGGTTTAAAACTAAATTGACGTAATTGAAAAGTTTAGGTAACTTTAAGATTTTGTTGATGTTTTGCCCTTTTATGGGAAGATTGTAATATTTGAGATTTAAGGTATACCAAGATAAAGAATAGTAATTAAAAAAAAAAAAAAAAGTTAATAGTGCAAAGGGAACAGAAGAAAGAAATAAAAAGTACGAAACAAATGGGGTATATTCCCATTTACAAGCTTATTTATTTATCATACACTTATTGTGAGAGATCAATTATGAAACATTATGTCATTTTCTCAAATAGGTTCCCATCTACGAGTCAATTTATTTCTTTGAATAGTTATTCGGAGCAATCAATCCCGACATGTCATATCGTTTGCTTCATTACATACAATATCGCTCTGGCTTCACTATAACCAATGCAATAAAGAGCTAGTGTCAACTCCACATTTTATCAAATGATTAAAGATTGACTATTGATTCAGACATCCCGGGTTGTCTTTTCCAAGAAGATTGTAATTATTTAAGGGTTAAGGTATGCCAAGATAGAGAATAGTAATAAGAAAGTTAGGGGCGAAAAGAAAACAGAAGAAAGAAATAAAAAGTATAAAACAATGGGGTATGCTCCCATTATAAGTCTATTTATTTGTTATATAGTTATTGTGAGCAATCAATAACATAGTGTCGTTTTCTCAAATAGGTGTATTCCCATCTATAAGTCTATTTGTTTCTTCAAATAGTTATTCATTGGTATCAATTTCGAAATGTCATGTTGCTTGCTTCATCACATTCAATTCTGCTACGAATTCACTATATATGATGCATTAAAAAGCTCATATCAGCTAGTTATTCAAAACTTAACCTTCTTTTAGAATATTAGAGATTGACCATTGTCACGACCTACCCCTTGGGGGAGGGAACATGTTTAGGGGTATTATCTAAAGAATGGGCTTAAGGCCCATGTTAGGCACGGGCTCTCCCAAGCTCATATCCCGCGTGACATTGGGATATTTTTTAGGAATTTTGCACAAAAGGAGTCACCACTAGCTTATTGGGGTTGGCTAGAAACCAAGTGAAGCACGGGAGTATACCACACTTTCTACGCAACCACAGAATCTAGGGTCGATGACTTAATTACATTAATTAATCAATTAGTGCCCTTTTGGTACCTAATCTTGTTCATTTAAAAAGAAATGATTTTTGTCAAGCAGTTTGAATTGATTTTATACCTATTCACTAATTATATGATGTGATCATGCGGGTGTGCAATCATTAAATAATAATCATAGCTATCAATATCCTAATTGTAGTAAAATTAAACACATGCAATATAATCAACATGCAAGAACATAAAAGCCTAATTACACTAAAATGGCAATAAATAGCAATTCCTAACCAAACCCTACAATTTTGGATTTTGGATTTTTTTTTAAAATTAATTCTTTTTAATAATTATAAAATATACTTTTTTATTATTTTTTTTGGGGTCGGATTCGGTCGGATTTGGTCTAACCCGACTCAAGTTTGACTAGATCGAGTTGGCCCAGTCAAGGCGGAGTCGAGTCCAGCTCGGTTGGTTAGGCCCGACCGCTCCTAGTCGGGCCTCCACAACCTGACTTGGGCTTGAGAGTTGAGCCTAAGTGGAAACGAGAGCTGGATTTGGCCCACTCGATTGGCACCCCTTGGTCTTGAATACTTAGTCGCGACCAAGGGTGCCCAGATGGCACACGTCGGTGACAGCGCCGTGGGGGCCAAGCGAGGAAGGAAAGAAAAAGGTGGGCTAGGTGAAGGCCGAATCCGGCTTGACCCGACCCCTAAGTTTTTGTTTTTTCTTCTTTTTTTTTTAAAAAAAAATTTAAATTTAAATTTAAATTTTTTTACTTTTTTTGTGACTAATTCTTAACTTTTAATACTGTTAAGTCTTAAGTAAAATAACAAAATTTATGTGTTAACAATTGCCCCTCTTTGAATGGGAGCTCGAAGAGGTTCCATTCAAAGACAGAATACATCTAAATTATTTCGGCGGTAGAGAGACCCTAGGGCATAAGCACGTGCCAAGTCGAGCTACGGAATTGTGTTGTATCAATAAGATGAAGAAAGACTCGGGCTACAAAAGCACACCGTGTCATAGGAAGAAAAAGAGACCCCAAGCTACAGAAGCACGCCGTGTCATAAGAAGAATGAAAGACCCCCGACTATAGAAGCACGCTGTGTCATAAGAAAAAAGAAAAGACTCAAAGCTATAAAAGCACGCCGTGTCATAAGAAGAATAAGAGACCCTAGGCTACAGAAGCACATTGTGTCATAAGAAGAAGACTCTAAGCTACAAAAGCACGCCGTGTCAAAAAAAAAAAAAAAAAAGACATCATGCTACAGAAGCACGCCATGTCATAAGAAGGAAAGACCCCGGGTTACAGAAGCACGCCATGTCATAAGAAGAATGAAAGATCCTGGGCTACAAAAGTACGACGTGTTACAAGAAGGAAAGATCCTAGGCTATAGAAGCATGCTGTGTCATAAGAAAAAGGTCCCGAGTTACAAAAGTACGCCGTGTCATAAGAAGAAGGAAAGACCCTGAGCTACAAAAGCACGCCATATCATATGAAAAAGACCATAAGCTATAGAAATACGCCGTGTCATAAGAAAAAGGTCTCGGGTTACAGAAGCATGCCGTGTCATAACAAGAAGAAGAGACCCTAGGCTACAGAAGCACGACGTGTCATAAGAAGAAAAAGACCCTAGGCTATAGAAGCACGCCATGTCATAAGAAGAAAACCCCGGGCTACGGAAGCACGTTGTGTCATAAGAAAAAGACTCCAAATTACATAAGCACGCCGTGTCATAAGAAAAAGATATTGCGCTACAAAAGCATGCCGTGTCATAAGAAAAAGACCCCAAGCTACAAAAACATGCCATGTCATAAGGAGAAGAAGAGACCCCAATTTACAGAAGCACGCCATGTCATAAGAAGAAAGAAAAAGAAGGTCTCACTGTGTAACGATGGGTTTCGACCGGTTGGAAATACATGATTTAAGGAAAACCAATGAACCTTTGTAGATGACATGGTTTAAGGTTGACCATGAACCTTTGGAGATGGCATGGTTTAAGGCTAACTATGAAACTTTGGAGACAACATAGTTTAAGGCTAACCATGAACATTTGAAGACAACATAGTTTAAGGCTAACCATGAGCATTTGAAGATGACATGGTTTAAGGCTAACCATGAACCTTTGGTTTTTAGAGAAACACCCACTAACTCCTTGAAACTGCATGGCTTCATTGAGGAATCCTATCGAACTCAACTTGAGCAAATGTCATTAGGGACATATTGGCAATATGACAACATCAATTGAACAAACTAATCAAGCTAAGTTCGACTGTTTTTTTTTTTTTTTTTTAAAAAAAAAAAAACATTCGATGTCAATTAGCATCATGTATCACAAAATTGTCACCTTTCATGGGAATGTATCATTAATCATCAAATTCTCTAAGAATCAAGTTCTTATCAAAATGGCTATGACCCGTGAAAAAGGCTCATTAAGCATGCCAAACTAAAGCTTATTAGTCAAAAAATATTTCTCACACGCTCTCAATAAATGGTTGTTTGATCCCATCAATTCACGTGGGAAGTAATTGATTGCTGATGGTATCTCACATAACCCATGTCAAAGGCTTTTAGAATCATTCGCGATGAACACAATTTGATCGATCAAAAAGGTTTTTGAAAAGACTGCAATATAGGTTTTGTCAAGGGCTTACACAAAGGGATTATTGCTTTGAGGCCAATAAAGGAACATTTGTCGTTATCTTCATCGGGTTTACAAGTCGAGAACTTGGAAGATAAGATGAGACAAGATAAAATTACTTTCACTCCTTCAAGCAGTAGCTTCTTGGTGGTATTCACATTTTCACTCAAATTATCCCAATCAGAAGAGACTTCGAAAGAGGGTTGTAATGTTGGCTCGAGAGAGACTCAAAAGGCTTAAAATTTTCAAAAGGGTTTTTAAGAGTCGGTGATCATCATAGCATTGCGACCGGGTCACCCGATCTTTCGAAACCATTCGGCTTGTGAACATAGCACATCTTGAAAGTCCCATGGCTAATCATTTCTGCATGGGAGCTTTGCTCCTTTTTCTAATTTCCTTTGCACTTGCGATAATTTTTTTACGCAAACAATTGGACTTTGATAACTTTTTCACATAAGATGTAGCCTTCTAGCTATTTTTCTTGATGGGCATTGGCATTGCTTTTACCAAGCACAATGCTTTTTCATGCCCCCTAATTTTGTTGAACTTTTTTTTTTTTTTTTTGCTCTTTGAACTTTTGAACTCTTATGACTTTCAAGATACTTTTCACGTTTTCTTGTAACTGTCAGGTCTATTCCTTATGCCTTGCCCCAATGAAGGGAGATGATCACCGCTTGGGATTTAGAAATAAACAATCATGCCCAAATTGATTAAAGCAATGAATATCATTATTTGGGTAGAGAAGAAAATGCTCTTCATCACCTTAGGATGAGTCAAGCTTTAACGTTTGAAGCTATCATTAGAAGATTGATGCAAATGAAAGTAATAGGATCTTTCTCAATCAATCGTTTTACAACACGACCGTAACCTCCTATGATGCCCTAATATAGGGTTGTTCTCGATAGGGATACTTTGAAGGATAATTTTTTTCAGCCCAAAGGGGTAGCAAGAGATTAATGTATTGCTTGGGATTGCTAAAGGAAACGCCTTTATCATTTTGATCTTTGCACTCAATGTAAATGAATCATTCGTCCTAAGAGAATGTCGTTTTTCACTCAACTCTGAAAAGTGTTTGAATGACATGCTTGGAAATGGCTTACCTTTCTTCATCCTAAGCACTTCTTGTTTGGCATGGTTAACGTCTCCATTTCACTTTGCCGAGATCATCTGAGTATATCAATCTCCACAGGGAAATTTGATTCAAAATGAATAACCCACAAAACGAGAAAACAATTTTTTGATAAAAATGATGCTCAAAAAGTTTGTAGAAAGTTTTTTTTTTTTTTCAATTATTCATTTTTGTGCTTGTCTCTAGGAAAGTGCAAAAGATTCTTTTTTGTAATGGAAATTCTCTGTTTTTTTTTATATAAATAATTTGAGAAGAAGGGTATTTACCTGCGGCATGGTGACCCAATAACCCTGTAAAGAATGTGAAAGAATATATTAGTGCAAAAATCTTTAGGGATTGAAATGTTGGAAGCGATACATTATTACCCTTCACTCTCTTTTATCCTTTGGGTGCTAACATTTCTTGTATTCACCCTCATGGATATCTGGTAACTCGACATTACCTTTCACTTGTATTTGCTTTTAAGTGTATGATGTCTTCCTATCAAAGGAAAGAAAGAATCATGTCAAAGACACTATCAAAATGAGCAATTGGAATCGACACAATTTACTCTTCGTGAATTCGCCCTTTTGGATACTTGGCAACTCCCTTCATTTGTCTCATCATGCAAAGTGAACGAGATCGATGGGCTATTTTGGCACCTAAGGCATTTGCGAATAATGAAACTTCCTAGAATGGAATTCAACTTCGTTCCACCTCTATGGAAAATTGGCAGTGATGAAGCCTCGACACATGCTTGCTCCTCAAGTTCCATGAGCCTACACTTTTATCTTTTAGAAGGGGTGGCATAAGTTTTCTCGAAATTCATTTTGGAAGGTAGACGTAAAGGTTCACTTGAAACACTTCTGAATTTGTCATTTTTTTTTTTTTTTTTAGAAGGATGATTTTCACAAAATTGAATTTCCATCATTAAAAAAATGTGAGTCGCATGATTTACAAAAGTATCCATTGGGTTTGCAATCAAGGCCCAATACGGAAAACATGATTCTTAACGAGAATAAAAGCAATGATAAAATACAAGAAACTCTTGTATAAATGAGAGTAACAATCAACTCTTGTCCTAGCTCTAAAATTCATTTCTTCATGTGGTCAAACACGAGAATCTTCAGGATTATCACACCTAACCTGCAAAATGACAACAATGTCAGTATGTGAATGAGAGAAAATGATCTCTCAATGAGGTCACTTCTTACAGCAAAATCGAGGCGATGGTACATGCCCCACAATGCTTATTACGGGGTTTTAGTATTTTTCCAAGATTCTATCATAAGAGAAGGGGCATCATTAAAAGATTGATTGACGGTTATCAATTGAACATCCACTTTTATTCTAAAAGTTTCATATGCAAAAGTGGTATTGATTTTATTTTTTTTTTTTAAGAGATTGATTTTACGATTTTACTCTCGCAAAAAATGAAGTGACTTCTATTTTGAGAAATCTATACACAAAATGTGATTTGCATTTTAGTCCCAAAATGTGAGAAGGAAAGAATTTGATTAAGAATGCAATCTCAACTTATGTGCCCCAATATATAATTGCAAATTGTGAGTTTTTTTTTTAAATGTGATTTTAAGCCCATAACTAGAAATTTAAACAAAATCATATGCTTAACAAGGCCAAATCAAAGTATTTAGAACTTGCATTCAATGCTCACTTATCAAGAGTGATTGCCAATTTTTTTCAATTATAAACCTACAACCCCGAGGGCATTCGATTGATTTTGCAAATTTCAAGGGAAAATTCAATATAAAATGAGCAAATAATAAGGAAAATGATACTTACAATGGGTGTCGACCTTTGTCTCTATTTTTTTTTTTTAATTACATAGACATGCACATGGAATGTGGTTCGATTTTTACTCTATACGGCTCAAAATGGAGCCATAGGATCACCGGACCGAACCAACAAGATCGCAGCTAAGTCGTGTTACTCATGACTCCGGCTTCTTCAAAGAACCGACCCGTGTCGCGCGATTGTAGACTGGGGTGGGTATTTTCGACATAAAGAAAGAAATTTTGGGGTAGAGATGGGTGACTCGTACTACATGATCATAGTTGGAGTGGCATCCATCTCGACACCATCCTAAGAAATCCTATGTGGTTCAGGTCCGGCGGCAGGTAGTGTGTGCTATGGTGTAGTGCAATGCAAAGGATATATGCACAACAATTTATAGACAAACAACACTCCGTACATAAAAATAAACCATACATTCCTACACCTCCCTACAAGACAATGTGAGCAAACCCTCCCCCTTATACCTCACATTCTACAAAAACATTTAACACCTTTAATTTTAGGGGCGTACTTAGAATCCTCATTGCCAAACAAAAATATTTTTAAACAATAATAATTTTGGCTTAAGTCCTCTAAGGTTTAAAACCAAGTCCCCATGGGAGTCGCCAACTGTCGCGACCTACCCCTCGAGAGAGGAAACGGGTTTAGGGGTGTTGCCTAAAGGATGGACTTAAGGCTCATAATTAGGTGCGGCTCTCCCAAACTCATACCCTGTGTGACATTGGAATATTTTTTAGGAATTTTACACAAATGAAGTCGCCACTAGCCTATTGGGGTCGGCTAGAAACCAAGTGAGGCATGGGAGTATACCATACTTCATATACTACCAGAGAATCTAGGGTCCGGGACTTGATTACACTAATTAACCAATTAGTGCAATTTCAGTACCTAATCTTGTTCATTTTAAAAGAAATGATTTTTGTCAAGCATTTTGGATTGATTTTATATCTATCCACTAATATGTAAGGTAATCATGCGGATGTGCAATTATTAAAATAATAATCACAGCTATCAATATCCTAATTGCAGCAAAATTAAACACATGCAATTAAACGTAACAAAATATACAAATTAAACATGCAATATAATCAACATACAAGCAAATAAATGCCCAATTACACTAAAATGGCATTACATAGCAATTCCTAATCAAACCCTACAATTTTGGTCCCGACATCTTGTGTTGTCTTATGTAGGCTGCCATAATTATTTAAGGTTTAAGGTATTCCAAGATAGAGAATAATAATGAGAAAGTTAGGAGTGAAAAATGAACGGAAGAAAGAAATAAAAAAATACAAAACAAGTAGGTTATGTTCCCATTTATAAGCTTATTTATTTGTCATATAGTTATTGTGAATGATCAATTCTGAAACATTGTGTTGCTTTTTTTTTAAATAGATATGTTCCCATCTATAAGTTTATTTTTTTTATTTTTGAATAGTTATTCAGAGCAATCAATCCCAAAACGTTGTATTGCTTGCTTAATCACGTACAACCCCGCTCTAGATTCTCTTTTACCGATGCATTAAAAAGAGCTCGTGTCGGCTATTATTTAAAACTTGACCTCTTGTCATATGATTACAAATTGACCGTTGGTCTTGACATCCCACACCGTTTTTAACCGGAAGATTGAATTTTCAAGGATTAAGGTAGCCAAGATAGAGAATAGTAATAAGAAAGTTAGGAATGAAAAAGGAATGGAGGAAAGAAATAAAAAGTATAAAACAAACAATGATGTTCCATTTATAAGCTTATTTATTTGTCATATAATTATTGTGAGCAATCAATTCTGAAACATTGTGTCGCTTTCTCAAATAGGTATGCTCCCATTTGTTAGTCTATTTATTTCTTGGAATAACTATTTGGAAGGATTAATCCCGAAACATGGTGTTGCTTGGTTCATTACGTTGAATCTCACTTTGAATTCACTATAACTGATGCAAGAAAGAGCTTGTATTGACTAGTTATTTAAAACTTGACCTTTTGTAAGATGATTAAAGACCGGCTGTTGGTCCCGACATCCAGCGCCGTCTTATGTATAGATTTTGCGATTATCGAGACTATTTATGACACGGAAAAAGTGTTTATCAAGAGAGACAACTAACTAAAAGTAATAACCTAGAATACCTATGACGGTAAATTTTTAGCCTTGGTAGTATTAAGAGTTTATCATTTTCACGACTTAATTTGAAATAGTTCATGTCGCGGAATGGTTTGTTTTTATATTTTTTATTTCTTTCATCGGTTCCCTTTTCACTCATAACTTTTTTATTACTATTTTGTATCTTGGTATACCTTCAACCTTAAATAATTACAATCTTCCCTAGAGTGGAAAAGTATAAAAAGAAGTAATAGACCTTTTTTTTGTCATATAGTTACTATGAATGATCAATTCTGAAACATCACATTGTTTCCTCAAATAGATATGTTCCCATCAATAAGTCTATTTATTTCGGCAATCAATCCCAAAACGTTGTGTTGCTTGGTTCATTACGTACCATCCTGCTCTGAATTCACTATAACTGATGTCTTAAAGAGTTCATATTGGCTAGTTATTCAAAACTTGACCTTTTGTCAGATGATTACAGATTAACCCTTGGTCCTGACATCCTGCGCTATCTTGTGCATGGATTTTGCCACCATCGAGACTATTTATGATACTAAAAAAAATGTTCATCAATAGAGACGAGTAAAAAAAAAGTAGTGACCCGAAATACCTATGACGGTTATTTTAGCCTTGGTAGTATTAAGAGTTTATCATTTTTATGGCTTAGTTTGAAATAGTTCATATCGCAAAGCAGTTTGTTTTATACTTTTTATTTATTTCATCAGTTCCCTTTTCGCTCTTAACTTTTTTATTACTATTCTTTATCTTGGTATACCTTAAACCTTAAATAATTACAATCTTCCCTTATAAGGGAAAAGTATTAAAAGAAATCATAAACCTATTTATTTGTCATATAATTATTGTAAACGATCAATTCGAAACATCGTGTCGTTTCCCAAATAGGTATGTTCCCACCTGTAAGACTACTTATTTCTTCAAATAGTTATTTGAAGTGATCAATCCCAAAATGTCGTGTTGCTTGCTTAATTATGTACAACCCCACTCTGGATTCACTATGATCGATGCATTAAAGTGTTGGATAAAGATTGATTGTTGGTCCTGACATCTCGCGTTGTCTTTTGCATGGATTTTGCGATCATCGAGATTGTTTATGACACCGAAAAGGTGTTTATCAAGAGAGACGAGTAACTAAGAGTAGTAGCCCGGAATACATATGACGGTTACTTTAGCCTTGGTAGTCTTAAGAGTTTATCATTTTCACGACCTAGTTTGAAATAGTTCATATCATGAAGCGATTTGTTTTATACTTTTTATTTATTTATTGGTTCCCTTTTCACTCCAAAATTTTTTATTACTATTCTCTATCTTAGTATACCTTAAACCTTAAATAATTACAATCTTCCTGTACAAGGGAAAGGTATAAAGAAAATTCATAAACCTATTTATTTGTCATATAGTTATTGTGAACAATGAATTCTGAAACATTGCATCATTTCCTCAAATATGTATGTTCCCACCTATAAGTCTATTTATTTCTTCGAATAGTTATTCGGAGCGATCGATCCCGAAACGTCGCGTCACTTGCTTCATTATTTACAATCTCGATCTGGATTCACTATAACTAATGCATTAAAGAGCTTGAGTCAGCTAGTTATTCAAAACTTGACATTTTGTCAAGTAATTAAAGATTGACCGTTTGTCCCGGCATCCCGCACAGTCTTCTGCATGGATAATCTAGACCGTTTATGATACTGAAGAAGTGTTTTTGAAGAGATTCGAGTAACTAAAAATAGTAGCCTGGAGTACCTATGACGATTATTTTTAGTCTTGGTAGTATTAAGAGTCTATCATTTTCACGACTTAGTTCAAAATAGTTCATATTGTGTAGCGTAGTATCAACCATTAATCAAAAGTCCAAGTATCACCTATTTATAGTTTCCAATTTAATTTGCGGGGAAAGAAATCAAGGGTGGAGAAAGAAATCTGGGAAATAGAGAGGACGATAAGAAGGTGCCATGAACGGGGGCAACTACCTCGGAAAGGATTTACTAAAGAAGTAAGTTCATAACCCTAATTGACATAGTAGGAAACAAGATTCGATTCGAGAGATAATTCGAGTACGAAAAGGTGTAAACCAATATCAACCGGCGCAATTGGAAGAGATGAGAAGGAAAAAAATTATCCAACCTTAGAAGGAAAGAACTCCAAGGATAAAACCGCGTATTCAGGCATACTGCAATAAATATCAGCTGATTTTCGTCTAGATTTTTTTCCAATATGAATTGCAGGGATGCCTTCCAATTAAAACTCTGTACATTGCATTTAATTTATTGTTTGAGGCATGAAAAGAACTGAATACTTGGAAGTGTGGGCTATATATTGCCTATCATTTGGCCTCTCTCTCTCGCTAAACTCACACACAAAATCATAAAGCAGTTCATAAGACAAGTCTTTCGCATTCTACGTACTTGTGACCGAGTCAGTTATCCTATAAATTCGAAGTTTAGCTCAGTCATTTGGCGTATCAGAACGTACAGTGACTTAGACATGGAGCATCTCAAGGAAATCGGGCAGAGGCGTTCTCTCAAACGTTCTTCTGCGAAGATTAGTGTACTAGTAGTGGACGATGATTCCGCATGTCTCTCCATTGTTTCAGCCATCCTAAAGACATGGGAGTATGAAGGTAAACAATCTAGAACTAAATATATATGATACTTCACTTTGGTTGATTACACAGGATTTTTGCGAAATTTTTGCATCGGGTCGTGAGACAATCAACATCAATTGCATCTTCCAAATATTTTGTTCGCCTGATGGACTGATAAATTGAGCATCTGCCTAGGACGTTTCCTTAGGTTCTATGTGTTGAACATGCATGATATAAACTATAGTCGTGTTTTCCTCATCAAGAAGAAGCCGATCTTTGCATTTTTTTTTTTTTTTTTTGGCTTTTTACCTGCTCCTCTGTATTGGGGGTAACACGTATTTCTGTTGGTCATTTTTCTGATGTTTGCCTAGCTGTTCGACTTCGTGAATGTTTTGCAATTCCAATTCTCAGATCTGACTAATTTGTTGTTATTTGATGCCAAGGGATTTCCTAAATCATATGTCCTGCTCAAGTCAAGACATCAAAGCCTCTGTTTTCCTTGTTTTTTACTCAGAGTTAGAGGACTTGATTTTAGTTTTGAATGGGAAGCTTTTAAATCTAACAATCCATCCTCCCCAAAAGAAAAAAGACAACAACAGATTGATAGATCTCGAGGACTTAGCCAAGTTGATGAAAGAAATGGCGATTTTTACACATCTCCAATCTTGGGGCTTCGTCCTTTGAACTAATGTCTTAGGGATCTCGTAGTTTTGGTATAGATGGTTTGCCCTTGATCAGATCTAATAGATGAACCGGTGCATAAAACTTTAAGGGCATATGCTCCCTTTCAATGAGTAAACACGTATAGAGCACTAGAAATATTTCCCGCGACCGTTGAGAAAAAAATTTACCGGGTCAAAAAGACGCGCCAACGTTAAATTTAAAATACAAAATTGACGATATTTTATGGTATGTTTTTAATAGGTAAGCGGACATCTAAATGATAAATGAATCTTTTGCTTGCCATTAAATAGATGGATGAATGTACAAACACTTGAAACTTTGTGGTCTCCCTAATGGGTTTTCCATATCTCTCTCGTTTTAAATCCTATGATCTACTGACTACCTTGGTTTTCCCAAGGACTAAATATCTTACCTATTTTGTCGATTTTACCTTTCAGTGGTAACCGTGAAACACCCGATTGATGCGTTGTCTACACTTCGCCAAAGGCAAGCTCCATTCGACCTTGTGGTAACGGACTACCACATGCCCGACATGAATGGACTTGAATTGCAAGAGCAAATCCAAGAAGAATTCAAGCTACCTGTGATCAGTGGGTGTCCCATAAACCTCACAAGTTCTTTTCTTTTTTCTCTCTTTTTGGTTATAACTGCACGATTAATTTGCGACGTGATCATTTTCTAGTTTAACTCAATTAAGGGTTTTGCGACTTCGTTTACCTTTTTTGCGACAGTGATGTCAGGAGAAGATAGGGAGTGCATAATGTTGAAGAGTTTAGAGCGTGGTGCTGCCTTCTACATTTCCAAACCCGTAAGGCCTGAACATCTCAAGAATATATGGCAATATGCAGTTGCGGCCAGGAAAGGCAAATCAGTGGTCATTGAAGAGGAGACTGATTGGGAACCGGATTCACAGATATGCAGTCGTCCTAAGGACATCATGCCTCATGTAAACAGCAATTCTTCATCATCTGAGAACAAGACAAAGGACGTTGATAGTAATAATGATGAGGATTCCGATACTGAGTCACAAGAAAAGAACGAGGACAATAACCAAAAACCTAGAAAACCGAAAGTTGTTTGGACAACCGCACTTCAGAATCGGTTCTTGCAAGCGATAAGCATTATCGGATTCGAGAGTAAGAATCTTTGTCCTACATGTTTGAGATTTCCTCTCTCTCTCTCTCTCTCTCTCTCTCTCTCTCTCACATGATTGCTAATTAGCTAGGTTCACGGACCAGATTAGTTTATATGTTGATTTCTCTACTAACATTGTTTTGTGTTTGATTCGAATCAAATTAGATGCTGTGCCCAGGAGAATTCTCGATGTCATGAATGTACCAGGAATAACTAGAGCGAATGTGGCCAGCCATTTACAGGTTCGCTTTCTGGATATTCCTCAAGCATATATAGTACATCAGCAATCATTTCATCAATTCAAGTAATTTGATTCACGTCGTTTCACCTTTCCTTTGACTGAATCAGTGCATTCACAAGGGTTAACTACTTGTAGACAGTTGTAAAGCGCAAACGTATTAATGATAATTAAACGCATGGAGGAGTGTCCATACATAGAAAAGAAGCATATTTTGTGAGTATTAGAGTGAGTTTCGTCGAGTACCCCATATTTAGCAAAGTTGATGGATTTTATTAATCCTCCTACGCAAAACATGATTGTTTTCATACAACAACAAAATGATATGAACTATTTTTCGATGGTGAATATTGATTCACCAACATACTTCACATTGTTATTCTAGTCTTGACATTATAAAAAGATTTGAATGCTTTTTGTATCTAAGCCAGAAGTCCCAAGTTCTTTGCCCCAAAAATCTGACCACCTCAGTGTACTGGAAATTTGGAATTTGTTTTTCCACTTACATATTGTGGTCGAATTCGCAGAAGTATCGACTTTTCCTCAGGAAGGTTGCTGAAAAGGGTCACAAGTTTAACAGTGAGAGAGCACTACGGTCTAGCTTTGCATCTGCATTTTTGGCAAGCAGTACTGGCCGAGAATATCGTCATAATCTTTTGGCACGTAATCCATGGACGCCAACATTCCAATCTGGACTATTGGGAGGGAGTTCGACAAATATGAACTATAGGAGTTATGGCATTGTTCCATTCACTAGTGAAGGAGCTGCGGGGAGCAACTCCCTATCTACACTTGGAATTAACAAATTACCTTCATTGACCGATCAAGCTAGCTCTTCTAATTATCCAATTCTAGGAAACTCCTATCCTCTCTCTCCGCTAAATAGCTCAGCTCTTTGGGCAAATCAACTGAACAGCATTGGAGCCAGCTCACTCAGGCCAAGTGATGCCATAGATGGCACATATGGATTTTCAAAGCAGATGACTCAACAAGATCAAACTATACCTGAACAATTCCATCATGGAATCCAGAACTACACAACGTTAGAAAATGGTGCCAAAAAGGCCAACAAAGCTTACATCGGTGGCTCGGGTTATACAATGAACTCTTTTCCAAATGTGAATTCATGCAAAACCGTTGGTTATGTCGGTCTTCAAACGGCTAGTGGCAGTGAGCTAACCCAAGTAGGTGACGCCAAATTCCATGATGCTGCCAAACCGAACAAACTCAACAGTGCATGTAGTTCAGAGGGAATGAGCTTTATGCCGGCCTTCTTTAGTGGCCCCCAAAAGGAAAATTTGTTATTATCAGATGGTCTGTCCAAAGAAAATGAAAATCACTACGTGTGTGATGTGATGAAAAATATTTCGGCGCCTTTCAGCAATTTCAGTGGGCAACTGGTGGGTGAAGGTACTCTCACTGATGCTTTGTCGGGGCATATCAACAATCAAGCTCCTTATGAGGTATGAAAGTTCTTTCTTCTTCCTATTTAATCTTTATCACATAATCTCTCCTGACTTTATTTTATTAGCGGTCAAAATGGTTTATTTAGCTTCTTTAGTTGCTAAATAATATTTGATCACCTTGATTAGCCACAAGATGGGGAGAAGCTGATGATTCCAGAATTCACCAATGTCCCATATAAACCCAATGTCAACGCCCTCCCAATTGAGAACCAGAATCCGGATTTTATCAGACCAAATCCTACTGGGGAGAATGCTACTTGGAATAATGTTGATGTCCAGGCATGTCTAAATATTTTTCGCATACCAAATGCAGAATTTATTTTGTGACTTATCTTTTTTCCCTCGCCTGCTTTTCCTTGTTTTTCTGGTTATTAATATCATTAGTTTAACTCCAATTCCTCCACATATACTGAAAACTGATTTGCACAGGATCGTGGCTTTGGAGAATTCATGGACTTTGACTTCCTCGACGGGGTTGAGTCGTTCCTGTTCGACGATCCTAGTTCTCCATTTGACCCGAACACTGTGAAGGTGAGTTTGGCCATCAAAATCATCTCTGCCATCGATCAGTGTCTTGATTTCATCGTAGATTTACTATTTATTTTGCTCTCATTGATCTAAAACTTGCTTTGAATTGGTCTGAAACCTCGAAACACTAGATTTTGTTGGATGTTTTTGAGCGATGAAAGCAACTGTAAAATGAAGCAATCTCTCTTTTGTATAAAGAAAAGATAGACATGGGTCCTTGAGAAAGTGGTACTGGATGAGAATGTAATCCGTTAGCTGTAATGGAAATCACGTAAATTGCATTTAAAATATGATCATGACAATATCTATTTTGATGTGGTGACCAAAGGAGCAAGAAATCCTCAACACAGAAGTACCCGTCGCGAATCCGCCGGTGCAAAACGAACAAGAGAATCCCATATCCGCTGATATGGTAAGTCCTTTTCTATTCCAAAACTTCATCTTTCTTCTCTTAGCGAATGATGTAGTCGTTCTTGTTTCTTTTTTCGGCTTTAACAACACAAAAGATTTTCTTTGGGAATGGCAGGAGTTCGATGAAAATGCTTTCGTGGCCTCCTTGCTTGACGACTACTGAAGTGTGCTTGGGAGGACAAGTATATTGTGCCTTGGAACTTTTATCAGACTAGGGAAAAACCTCTGTTTTTTTAAAAAATTTATTTTGATGTTGCTATGTGTGTGGAGGGTGGCTTGTGAACTCCATTTATTTCGTCTGGTTGTGTTTCATGTTGGGAGTTTGCTGTTGTAACAGCTCCAATTAGACTCTTTTCCTTGAATAAAGAAGTCATGTTTTTCAAAGCTTAATTTATTTGTTGTTCCAATGGCTTGCTGTATGTCAGCACAAATTTATTGGTATGTGCGCAAATATTGGGATTTCTTTTTTATTATGCAAAACGTTACTAGTTATTCATCATTTGTAGGGGATGGTAGTCGTGGACACCATTATATTAGGGTCACTCCACTCTTGTAGTTAAAAAAAAAGGGGTTGATAATATGAAAAATCCTAAATTGGTACATTTACGATAAATTTATCAAAAACTTATTTTTTTATCACAAAAAACCTCAAATCAAAACACCAGTGACAATTATTATCTAGATCAAAATTTTAACCACTAAAAGTCTCAAACTAATATATTTGTGATAAATTTATATTATGTTAATATCACAAAAAATTATAATGGTAAAACCCCAAACTAATACATCCATCAATTGTCATGCATTATCCAACTCAACAATTTGATCATAAAATTTAAAAAAAATTAACTTAGAGTAATTTTTCCATAGATGTATCCATTTGGTGTTTTGGATTGTCAAAAAATTAGTTTTTGATAAATTTATCACAAATGTACTAATTTAGAGTTTTTCATGATTTTAATCCTTAAATAAATACAGGCAATTGTGAAAGTATTTTCTTTTCTTTTCTTTGTCTTTTTTGAAATTTTTTCTTCGGCCTTGTGAAATTCTCCAATCTTTCCAATAGCAAATGTAACCAAAAAAAAAAAAAAAAAAAAAAAAAAAAACTTGAGGCCGTGTTCTCTCTAATTGGGAAACTTGCTCCGGCCTGAAAAACTTTCCTTCCTAAAATTCGATTTTGAAAGAAAAAGATAGCCGTTGTACATTCTATACCAATTTACCCTATATATAAACATTAATGTCCTTACATAAAAGACGAAGATACTCAAAATCTCCATTAGAATTTTGGGTTAGATTCTTGCAGGATGTCAACCATTTCATCTCGATGTGCAGCTTGCAAATATTTGAGAAGAAGATGCCCTCCAGATTGCATCTTCTCTCCTTATTTCCCATCCAATGACCCCCAAAGATTTGCTTGTGTTCACAGGATCTATGGTGCGAGCAATGTTGGCAAAATGATCCAGGTATATAAATCTCTCATTTTCAATGATTCTGTTTGCTAATTCATTGTCTTGACGGGCACGCGTGCGTACTTAACCGTAAAATCAACTGATTTGGTTTGTGTTTCCTTGTAAATGATGCGATCAATGGAACTTTTCATTTTTGTTTGGTGTATTCTCAGCAAACTCCGACCCAAATGAGAGCTCAAGTTGCGGATTCGCTGTACTTCGAGTCACGATGCCGGATTCAAGACCCCGTGTACGGATGTGTCGGGATCATCTCCCTGCTGCATTTACAAATACATAATGCCGAAAGCGAATTGGCTAAAGTAAAAGCACAAATCGCGTTTCTTAACTCCGATGCTAATCGGGAACCGAGTTTCCGACCACATCTCGAGGGTGCTTCCAATGTTAACAATTTATGGAGTGCACAAAGCAGTGTTGAGCAGCATCAGATAGGCTCTTCTACAACTCATGGTCCTTTAGCGTTCATGTAGATAGATCCATGTTCAGGTCTTTGAGTTGAAGAAACCGGGGTTTCTGACCTCTTATTCTTACATGACCACGAGAAAGTCAGTTTTGACCTTATCTCCAAATAGTAGCAACGTCTGAATGTTACACTGTTTTATGAACTGTTTTCAAAATTCGTTTCCTTAATTAGTTGTATTTGGAGATAAACAAAGCAAAATTGACAATTGTTTGTTTATGACAATCTCAATATATACTATTGTACATTTGAGATTTATTGAGCGGAAAGCGGAATGATTGTTTCTTCAAATGGAGCCAGACACTTTGAATCAATCCAGTTTATGATGTACCAAAACCGATTTAGATTGTTTAAACGAGTTAGAAGGTTGGAATGATAGGTGCACCAATTACATTGCATTGAACAAACTAATCGATTGACCTGAACATTTCATCTTTTTGTACTTTAGCTTTCTTATTAACAACTCATTAATTTACACATTTTCGACCAAAGAAGTTTAGGTAAAGGTATCTCAAGACGTATCAATAAGGTTTGAAATAATGAACATCGATTGCCATCTATTAACCAATTCTATAAGTTCAACTGGAGATTGTATTGCTTTGATATACCGTGCATGATCAATCTTAAAAGGCCTTTTCTATTTAAGCAAAGTGTTTCTGGAAGATGAAACTATTTCTCACCATAGGTAAATGGTACATTAGCAGTTCCATAAGGTTGTCAAGTTTATGGTATAGTCTCAACTATAGCTTTTCAATATATTGAAGTAATAGTATGGATGGTCCTTGAATTCTTCTTCAATCTTCAATGCATTCCATAAACCTTCTTTGTGTTCAATTTAATCTCTAAAATTCAAAATCCACTCAATATAGTCCTTCTCTAGCTTCTAAATGTATTGCCACATTATGTGTATTTTTGACGTGGACTACTATGTTACCGTTTATTAGCGCAAAATAATGATGTGAATAGTTACATCGTACGAGCTTAAGAAACTCATCTATAAGTTAGCCTTACTCGCCACACTCACAAGAAGTTAGCCTTACTCACCACACTCACAAGAATTCTAGAGAGAGAATATCTGAATTTCTATTACTTATAAGATGGTACAAATGATGGAGGGATGCTATACATACAATTACCCATCTTATTATAAACGTAGATCTCCCTTTAATTGAACCAATGGTGAGTCAATCTTCCAATCTAATGTACCTTTCCTTATTGCCCTGGGTCCATACCAGCTTTTAGGATGGCCGTCCTTACAAGGCTCGCCCGATCATCTTGGATAGTTCCTCCATAAATTGTGCCTTGAAAATCTATACACCATGACATAAGCGATGGAACTAAGGCTCCTTCGACCAAAAAGAAAAAAAAATAATAATAGAAGAACTAAGGCTCCATTTAATTGTGGAAAACCATTTTTCATCTCCTCCTGGTATTTGGATCACTTAGCAAATAAGGAAATGGAAAACCAATGCTTAAATTCAGGAACATAATTTTAATTTCAAAAAATCGAAAATCGTTTGCCAAACTATGATTAGATATTAGCATTTGGATCAAAAACTCTGCACACGGAAATCTCAACACTCGTTCTTAGGCCCTTGGCAGAGGGTTTGAGACTAAAGGTCAAGTTCAAGTCTACTAGGGTCCAACAGAGGCCAAGCTTAGACCCACCAAGGCAAGGTTCGGGACCCTTGTGCCCATGCCTAGGACATTGGTGCTTATGTCTAAGACCCTAGCACTTCGGTTCGGGTCCATCTAGGTTGTGTACATAACCCTAACTACCATGTCCAAGTCCATCGAGGCTTGGGTGTCAAGGAGTTGGGCTTGGGCCTAGGCACAAGCACTGAGTTCTTGAGCTCAGCTTCCACGGAGCTAGGACTAGTGCCCATGCTTATGCTCAAGAGCCAAGCATTTGAACTTTGAGAACATAGGTTTCGGTTAAACATTGGAAAAAATTGTCATTTTCCTAAAAAGTGACTTTTTGAAAAAAAAATTAAAATGTTGCATTTTAAATTAGAAAAAATAATTACAGATATCACATTAAACATTATCCCCACAATTTTGTAGAAGATTCACATTATCAATGCAAAAATTGATTAGGTCGTGGAATCTGAAATATCTCTAGTATGGAAAAGTCAAAACGATCAATAGGCAGCCAATAACCTCGTTAAGATTTTTTTTTTTTTTCGGGTCAAGTAGTTAAGAGTTCAAATTGAATTTTTGAATTTGATTTAAAACTTGTGATGACCATAAATAGGAATTCATTGAATTTCCCCATTTTTTAACAAACAAATAAAAAATTTAAGGTCATCACTATATAAAAAAACCACCGCCTACGGTGGCCCAGTTGGATAAGACTCCTATGATCCTTTGCGAGGAAGAGAGGAGTTCGAATCCCACTGGCCGCACGGGATCTTAAGTGTGATGTTGGGGTGGTGAGTCCTCCGCTAGCGTCATTCTAGGTTTACCTCACCGGCTGCTGGCTGTACGGGGGTTCCCGGGTCATCAAAAAAAAATAATAATCTTTACCAAAAAAAAAGAAAGGAAAAATAAGGAAAAATCATGTCTACCAAAAGCATTACTAAAATGGAAAGGGCTGAGAGTAATCTGCATTTTCTAAATTTTTTAACAACGTATATGCAAAATTCTATTGTTCCGTGCTCAAAAGTCCGGATTTTTCTCGTTTTCATAAGTTTCGATAACTGTTGATAAGTGTTAAAAAAGTTGTTGGTATAAAAATAACTAGTGACTTAAACTTTTTGGTAACGTACTAAAGCTTTTACAAATTACCAATTTTTTATAATTTTCAAATAAGCAATTTTGTAACTTACCAATTTTTTATTTGAATAAGTTACCAGCTCTTTGAATTTACTGAGTCTTATATGAAATTACCAATCTAAATTAGAGTGCTTACCAACTTTTGTTAGAATAAATCACTGAAATATCAGAAAGTTACCAGTACGTTATGTGGGAAATCAAGTGATCAATAAGTTTTCTTAGCAACATTTTTTTTTCTTTTATACTTGTCAACTCTTTCAGAATTTTACCAGCATGGAAAAGTAGTTCATTGCTTCTTTTTAAACAGGCTGTTGAATTGTTCGATACTTGGCTGGAAGAAATCAACAATGTAAAAGATAGCCTTATTTTAGAGAAAAATATAGCCTTTTGAATAGTTGCCAAATGTGCTAGGATGGAAAAAAGAAAGGGACCTTGTCACATAAGATCTTAATGACGAAGTTCTTTTCTTGATATAAATAAACTTTTCACTTCAAATCAAACATTACGAATTGGATGCAGTACCTATATTAAAACGATAAATAAAAGCAAATCTACTGATATAATATTTTTAAGTCTAGGTGGGAGATTGTGTAAAAGAAAATAGGATACAATGCCTAATTGATTAAAAGCCCAAGTTGCTTCATTGTTGGGTCTATGGGTCTAGTCCAAGCTCCAACCAAGATTTTGTTGAAGTAGAAATCGAGAATCTGCAGCAGAAGGTTGAATACTCCAGGGGCAAAGACCCTTTTGTTGGACGGCATCAATCAAGACCCTGCAGTTCCTTTCAAAAATGGCTTTCTGGATGCCGAGTGACTGAGCATAATTGCATGATTGCATGTGACAAGGAAAATTCCTACTTCCACTGCCATTCGTGAGTTCCAACCTCCTCTCCTTGTCCAAGCTTGGACTCCTGAGCTGCTAGTTGATCGTCAAATCATATTAATTTTCCACAAACCATCTACATTAAATTTCAATCCTTGAGTTACCAATGGGAGCCAAGAGTCTGTCCTTTCCTAATAGAATCGACTCCTAAACTTGTCACAACTGTGTCATTTTCCTTGAATTTGTTCGAAAATTCCATGAACTCATGTAAATTAACTTAATTGCCCGGGAAGAATTTGGAATAGGTTGATCATGTAATATGGCATTCTTATAACACCACATTCTAGTAAATAGAATTGTTGACAAAGAGGGTGAAGAGTTTGTAATCAAAGCCCATTCTCAGTGCAATCCCCTACGTCAAGGAAGCACTTTATCATCTCCTTTGGTGATGTGAAGTTCCAAGTGGCTGAGATGATACCCCATGGACCTTGTCTCCATAAAATCCAGGCTAGCTCTACAAGGCAAGATATGAGTCATTGTCCTCCAAAACATCATTTTGTGCCTCTCATGAACTTTAGCTTTCCAAATTGCATTCCAAATTCCATGGTTGGGGTCATTCTCTGTACGCAACTCGATGAGCTTATAAACGGATTTAACCATAAAAATTCCACCAATAGCTAGCCTCTAGATCATTTGATCCACCCAAATGGAGGTTGGAATGTGAATATGAAGGATGGCTTGGATTGAGGTTGAACAAAACACTTGAATTAGACTATTTACATCCCAGGTTTTTGTCCGCTAAATAAAGAAGCTTGCTATTTTTCTTCGCTGTAAAATAGAATTAAGATCAATAAAAGAAGGTAGATAATTTGGTACATGTAGAATCCAAAGGTGATTACCGACCTCAATTGACTTACCATTTCCATTTCCATCCGATAAAGAGTGCCCAGTTTGAGTATTTCTCTAGCATCCATGATTGCCTTCCATAATTATATGTTGATACCTTACTCTCATGGTTCCAAAATTTGGTCCTAAATCCGAGATGATGAAGTTGTGCAATGTACAAGCATAAGAATTAAAAAGACTACTAATAAATCAATCCCAATTGATAGAAAAGAAAAGTTAGATAATTGAACTTATAAATATATATAAATATGTCATGGAATTTTTAAGTTTTACGATGGCCGGCAGTTTACATAATCAGTGACGATTCTGGCCGATGACCAAAAAGATTCTAATATAAGGGCCCGACCTAATCCAAGCAACCTATCCACTAAGAACCCTTTAAGACTTTCTGAAAGGCCCAATAAGCTCAAACCCGGAGGGATAGCTTGACCCGATTGAATTAAGCTACTCTGGTCATCTACAAATATCTGAAGAGATGACGTAAGATGCCTCCAACGCAAGCATCCATGATTCATTTCATAGGGAAATTTTTGCATTAGTGAAGTTTTAATTGAATAACACAAAGTCAAAAAAAGCTGCATGGGCGTATTTGGTGAACCAATGTGCTTAAAATCATAAAGTTTTAATCTTTTGATGAAAGGCGTATGCCCATTCGTCAAGCTTGATCAGCTAATTCCCAAAGTTATAACAATGATCATAATAAAGATAATGATAATATTCAGCGAATAAATGTGCTTTGAACCTTTCAATTAAATGGATAGGCAAATCCGTCAAGCTTGATCAACCAATACCCCCACAAAAAGAAAATTCTTGAATGTCTTATGCATACCAGGATGATTTAAGTACTTGATGATTTGGCACGAACCAAGAACCCAAAATCTGTCTCATCTTTAAGCTGTCTCGACACAATTAATCCAATGACATGATGGTGGCGCTTACAACAACATTAGGGATTGGATTCGGTGAACGGGACAAATCATGAGCGCAAGTGGACATATCTTTTGCAGCAAAGACAAGGTCAGAAGAGACGTTGTAAGTTTTGCTCTCTCCGGGAAATGCTTAGTTTGACAAGAACATATGATTCCATATCCATCTACATCGTTGAGAGTCATTGGAATGGCCTTTTGCAGCAATGACAACGTCAGAAGAGGAATGCCTCGAGTCATGCTGTCTTCGGAAATGATCGTTGAGAGTCATTGGAATGGCCTTTTGCAGCAAAAGACAAAGTCAGAAGAGGAATGTCCCGAATCATGCTCTTTTCGGAAATGCTTAGTTCGATAGGAACATATAGGATTGCATGCCCTTTAACATAGTGACAGTAATTGGACTGAAATTTTAAGGAAGCTCTTCTAGATAATATCCCTCATCTTTTATTTAACCTATGCATGAGTCACGCCACATCTTGACGAAGATAAGTCTTAGACACAAGGATACCGTCGCATCCATATCCGTGCACCTTCTTTGTGGACAAAATGTGAAAAGAATCCAACGCATATGACGCGCAATGGATTCTTACATCAAGCTTATCGTCCCCGACGGTGGCTTTCTAGAGACCTTTCATCAAAAACGAAGCACGAGATAAGGCTCAATGCGCCTCAAAAAGCATCGGATCAAAAGTTGCGAATGATGGAAAAATTCAAGACGGGCGCATCACGCAGAGGGAAGAAGACAAGGAAAGAAGCAAAGAAAATTCAAAGAAAATGCGTGGTTGCATGACATCGCGCGATGGCGTTTCCTGTTCGGGCTCGTATGTGTCGCATCTGCATTTGCGCAGGAACATCACGAGTCTTGTCGAATGTATCAGCTGCCCCGATGTCCGACCTTGCTTTCTTGGTCAAGTTAGTCGTGCGTATTTATTAAGAAAAGAAGTCACTTTACCCGTCTCTCTTTTGCAACTGTAACTCTTTTCATGGGGACTATTCGACATAAAACCCATTTTTACACCCAGAAATTTCCGTTGCACAGTGATCCATAGTTGGTCAAAGATTGCGCACCGACACGGGCTTGACCTCTTTTTGCGTCAGCGACCGAAAGAGGTCGTCTCTCCAAAACTGGTGTCAAGGATAAGGGCGCATTTTCGCTTTACCTCGATTAGAAGTTAAGTTTCTTCCGAGAAGATTTAATGGGAACTCATTAGAGAAAAGCATTATGAACGGGACAATCTAATTTGAAGGTTATCTTTATCGGGGTCCAGATGTTACGTAGGCTCTTTTAGCACCTCCTTTTCTCGCTTTCAGATTTTCCGTGGCCTCACCAACTGAAACACCATAGGGATACTTTTATTCATCATACACGGAGACAACAAGTTTGATCTGTCTGAAAACATGCACGCACAAGAACAATCTATAGTGCCCGGTAAAAAAATACGAAAAGAAATTTACGTGGAACCGTATGTCTAATGATTCGGGGGTGAATTCAGCAGATCATTTTAACGCTAAAATGATAATATAATGGCAGTTTCCACAAATTCATCAGTAAATCCTTGGCCGCTACGAGAATTGCCATCCTAAACTCATTTCAACTGTCAATTAATAAGATCGAAAGCAATAGATTCTCTCTTGCTAAAAAAAACATTTATTTCGTGAGATAATTATTATACTCTATCTGTCACGAATGATCAACTAACAAATCCCACTAAAGACTCAAGGTCAAACATAATCATGTTGCTTGACCCACAACTCCAACTTAAGATTTCTTAGTACGTAGATCTGAGCGTGAGCTCAAAAATATACCCGCATCAAATGCTCATCAAGCCATCATATATGGACACGGAGTCCGCAGTTACCCAAAATGGAATAAGTCCACAGAGGAGAGAGGACGTTGAGGAGGTAACGCGTCTGACGGTCCCGTGGACTGGATGTGTCCTTGCATAGGATACCCCTGCCTTCCATTTGACCGCAATCGAACGCAGGACAGGACAAAGCTGCCAAGAATCAACCTTGGCAACGCCCATTCGACCACAGTTTTTGGGCTTGTGAAGCATCTTTCTTTTGGAAGCTAGCGACTCCGCGTTGAGCCGGTCCTCGAACGTGCGTAAAAAAAAATTGAAGATTCTCGGACTTAGCTAGCTCCCATTTACTTTGAATAGAGAATGCACAACAGTGATCGGGCGGCGTTGTTTCTATTTCTTTGGCCAATGATTCGTGCTTATGATTTGTGTGTTTTTTCTTTGTGCGCCTAAGGCAGCGAAAAGGGTGTATCGCAACCCAGGAGTGCATTCTTTTTAGACTGACCTCTAACTGTTTGTGTTTATGCCTGAGTCGTCCAAACCAAAGATTTTATTTGTTTGCGGACAATCTGAGGGCGAGGACCATGCTGTTTGATCTCTCCAAGTTGCTTTCATTCTCGGTGGGCAATTAAAAATCAACAATACCGATAAATCCTTGAAATCGGTTCGTTCTTGGCTCCTTGAAAGTGGCCCATCCACAAATTTCCAAATCCTTCTTTGTTTTTATTCTTGTGAAATATTGAATGCTCTCACCAAAGTCTCAAAGCTGGCCGCTCCTTAAATACGCATTTTCTTGCGCTTTGACTCTCTTATTATAATGCTTAACCGAACTTAAAACAGTATCCACTGGTGTGTATTTGAGGTTCGAGCCAAGAATGCTCTGTTTCTTTAATCTGTTTTATGTTTTCTTCTTATTATGGGACGAGGAGAACAAATGCTTAGCCATATTATCTCAAAATCTTAGTTGAGGGGAGTAGAGAGAAGGTGCTCCGTTCGCCCGCTCGCCGGCATACAGGACAATGCACTATGGGTCCTGGCATATTACAAAGCATGTCAAATTCGTCTTTTTCTTTCTTTTTTTTTTTTTTGCCATTTTTCTTTGGTTTTGCGGCCAATTAATCGCTGTGGCAGGCCGACCTCAACCCTATAAAGCCACCGTCCGCCCCTCATTCTTCAACCCCCCCCCCCCCCCCAAAAAAAAATATATATATATTTCTCCTTTCTCTCTCTCTCCCTCTAACATAGTGACAATGTGTCAGAAAACGTCTCCCCTCTGCCACGAAGAAGACTGCCGCCGCCTGCCTCTCCCGATCAAGGAACAAGCCATGCGCACACCATTGATCCAAAAGCACCCACAACATAAGCAGTCCCAGAAAGGGCAAAAGACCCATCTCTCTCTCGTCGTAAGAGAAGTGAGGGCCATAGCCCAAATAGCCCTCCCCATGATCCTCACCGGTCTCTTGCTCTACTGCCGCTCCATGATCTCCATGCTGTTCCTGGGCGGCCTCGGCGAACTTGCGCTGGCGGGTGGCTCCCTCGCCCTCGGCTTTGCGAACATCACTGGCTACTCCATCCTGTCCGGCCTCGCCATGGGGATGGAGCCCATCTGCAGCCAGGCCTTCGGGGCAAAAAAACATGCCCTCCTCGGCCTTTCCCTGCAGAGAACCGTTCTTCTGCTCATGTTAACCTCATTGCCCATCTCTTTCTTGTGGCTGAACATGAAAAGTATCCTCCTTTTTTGCGGCCAGGATGAGGACATAGCAACAGAGGCACAATCGTTCCTTCTGTACACAATCCCTGACCTCCTGGCCCTGTCTGTTCTTCACCCGCTTAGGATTTACCTCCGCAGTCAATCCATAACTCTGCCCCTCACATTCTGTGCCACTCTGTCCGTTGTCTTTCATGTACCCATCAATCTCTTCCTCGTGAAACATCTCGGCCTGGGGATCAAAGGCGTGGCGCTTGGTGGGGTCTGGACTAACTTCAATCTTGTAGCCTCTCTGATCATTTACATACTCGTCTCCGGCGTCCACAAGAAGACGTGGGGAGGCCTCTCCTCAGACTGCTTCAGGGAATGGAGGAACCTGCTGAATTTGGCCATACCAAGCTGCGTTTCAGTGTGCCTCGAGTGGTGGTGGTACGAGATCATGATCCTGCTATGCGGGCTGTTTCTGAACCCGAGAGCAACGGTGGCGTCCATGGGCATTCTAATCCAGACCACCTCCCTCATCTACATATTCCCATCCTCTCTGAGCTTCAGCGTGTCGACCAGAGTCGGCAACGAACTGGGTGCGAACCGGCCCTTGAAAGCCAAGCTCTCGGCCACTGTCGGCCTGGGGTGCGGCTTCGTGCTCGGTCTGTCAGCCTTGGTCTTTGCCGTCACAGTGAGGAAAACATGGGCAACCATGTTCACTCGAGATAAAGAGATTATGGCATTGACGTCACTAGTGTTGCCCATAATTGGGCTGTGCGAGCTCGGAAACTGCCCACAAACAACAGGCTGCGGGGTACTGAGAGGCACGGCGAGGCCAAAGATCGGAGCCAACGTCAACCTGGGCTGCTTTTACATGGTCGGAATGCCGGTGGGCATCAGATTGGCGTTCTTCTGGGATTTCAACTTCCAGGGCTCTGGCTCGGGCTCTTGGCCGCACAAGCGTCATGTTTGGTGGCCATGCTGGTCGTCCTGGGGTTCACGGATTGGGAACGCGAAGCACGGAGAGCGGAAGAGCTGACCAGAGCCGGAGACCCAGCAGCTGCTGTTGTTGACAGCGAAGAGTTTGAGGCGAAGAAGCCACTCATAGTCATAGCAGAAATCAAGGAGGATTCATTAAACTTATCGGAAGATTTAGATAACGCCGACCATCATCCCCCGTCGTCACCCGTCTGAGACAGTCGATGGTTTTTGGTTTTGACCAAATTTTTTGTCTAATCCTTTTCATTGGTTTAATCAAATTTTGTCCGTTGGTATACAGATGGATCGCTGTATTGGGACGAGAAAGAGAGTGGTAAAGTGGAAGTTGTCTTCGGATTATTCTCTCTTTTACCATTCAAAATTTGTGGGAAGTCGCCGGAATTGCGTGAAATTACGATTAGTCGAAAATGGTCACGTCGGCTGCAATCTTGTACCGTACTATTTGTCAGCATATTGAAACTATAATACAAATATATATGTATATGTATATATAGAAAGATTAATCGAAAAGTTGGGGCTTTCCATTTTCTTCATGGCATGGGAGACAGAGCAAGTCAACACGTACGTGCGAGGGAAATCTTGCTAGAAACCCGCACAGGTAAATGGGCGACATGTCTGACCAAAACAAATAACAATTTGGTGACATGGCTTTTGCCAAAAACAGAAAGGAGGAGCTCTAATTCCACCGCCTCACGTAAATTTTATTTTCCCCCGGCATTTCTCTTATATATACCTCGGCTTACATAGATCGAGTACAGTATAAAGCTCCGAAAAGGAATATGAAAAGAAGTGCATTTTGACTTTTTGTTTTAGTCCCCAAAAAAGGCATATACGAACAAATCCAAAACGCCAAATAAAAATTAGCCACGTAAGATACGGTTGGCCGTCATCGTTGCCGTCATACCTTGCGTCATCTTTTTGCGAAAGGAGTGTCTTCGCCCTTCTCGTTGGACAGCGTCAGTGAAAAGATTATAACCAGTGTCGACTTTTTCCTCCAATCAGGTCTTCGAGGCCATGGGACGGCCTTGGCCTTGTCCCCCAAAGTCACTGACACAAACACTTCGAATATGTAATCTTATGGAGTGCCAATCGCTAGGGGGAAAGCTCTGAATTGCTTTCTCGTCATCAATGGAGATTTTCCTCCAAAAGTTTGACCGGTCAAAATTGAAGGAGGAGGAGGAGGAGGAGGAGGAGGAGGAATGGGTGCATCGGCTCCGGCAAAGCTCGTCTCTTTATCTCTCTACTGTGGCTGACATATGAGTGAGAGAGGAGTAAGAGAACGAGGAGGAGGAGGAGAAGAAGAAGAAGAAGAAGAAGAAGATGTTGTCATGATAAGCTTGTGGTGATTTAGGGTGCGTTGGTTTGTGTTTTTGTTCAAAAATTATTCTAGAGAATAAAAATAGAAAAAACTATTTCTGTTTCAAAGAATAATTTTTTACCAGAAAAACATGTTTAGTAAACTTGTTTCGGAAATAAATAAAAAAAGAATCGAAACACGTTTGATAAATTGATGTTCTTTTTTTGTTTCTTTTAATTTTTTTCATATTTTTATTTTATTTTTTCTTTCTTTTTTTTTTTTTCTTGTTTTGGCCGTTCGGCCTCGGCCATAGCCGGCGACCAGCCGACTAGGGCCAGCGGCCTCGCCCAGCCATGATGAGGCTCGTCGGCCCCCGGCGAGGCTCAGCCTCGCCCAAATCCGGCGAGGCCAAGCTCGCCCAACCACTAGTCGCTTGGTGGTGGCCTAGCGACGCTCCATCTCGCCAGGCCACCGCCAAGCAACACTGACCTGGCAGTGGTCCGGCGACACCGAGCGTCGCCGATGGCTAGCCAAGCTCAACCTCACCAGGGGCTGGCGACACTCCAGCAAGGTTGCTGGCTCTCAACGGCATCGCCAGCCCTCAACGGCCAGTTGCCGGCCATGGCCGAGGCCGACAATTGGCCAAAGAAAAAAGAAGAAGAAAAATATAGGAGAGAGAAAATTTGTTCTTAAAAATTGTTCCAGAAACAAGAAATAAGTTTTTTGTTTTTTTTTGTTTTGTTCCAAATATATTCCCGAGAACAAAAAAATAAATTTGGAACAAAAACGCAAACAAACGCGTTTCTATTCTATTTTTGTTCCGGGAAACAAAAAAATATAATTTTTGTTCATAAACAGAAAAAAAAAAAAAAGAACACAACCATGCACGCCCTTAGTGATTAGAGATTTCTAGGCATTTTTGTTTCGTGAGAGTGCAATTTGGCATTTTTTTGTTAATTGAGTTTCGCCTTAAAATATATATTTTTTAAAAGAGTTTTGAAAATAGAATATGTAAAAGGTGAATTTTAATGCAAAAAGGTGAAGATGATGTTTGGTATTTCGACAATAAATAGATAGGAATATGTTAAATGTTGTAAAACATATCTTAATCGAAATCACTTATTCAGGCTCCGTTTCTTTTTACTATAAAATAATTTCCTAAAAAAGATCATTTGAAATAATTATCCAATAAAAAGAGTGCATGACAACCAGTAATTTATGTTCCATAAACAATTTTTCTATTCCAAACTTGTTTCTGGAATAGAAATCCGTTTAGTAAAATTATTCCATTTTTCTATTTCTGAAATAGATTTTTGTTCCAGATTTAGGTTTAGAATAGAAATCAGAAGTAAAAATTTTCTACTTCTCTATTTCCAGAATATAAATGAGAAATAAAAATTCTTCTTATCATGTCCTCCATCTGTCGCCGCCGACCACCATCTGTTGGTCGCTAGTTGCTGCCCATCCGCTAGTCACCGCCTGCCGCTGCCCATCCTTGGCCGCCGTCCGTTGCTGCCAATTGTCGATCCACTGCCGTTTGCCGGTCTGCCGTCATCCGAAATGAAGAATTTTTTTGTTGTTATCAAACGAATTTCTATTTTTGGAGTAAAAATTTTATATCGTTATCAAACGGTTATTTTTGCTTAGAAACTCATCTAAAAATAGAAATAAAAAAAATATATTTCTCTTTCATAAATCTATTTCTGGCCATAATGGTTATTATTCGCTCCCTAAATAGGCGATAAGAACATTTTTTGTTCATTAATTTTTTTAAGAGGTATAAGTGATCATTATTTTGAAAATGCATTTCAAATCTTTTTTTTTTTTTTTTTTTTGTGAAACAAGTAGAATCTGAGTAATTGTGTGTTGAAATAAATGGGACGCAGAAATGATGCATTACTTTTTATATATATATATATATATATATATATATATATATATATGTTATAAAAACCTATTTGCGTCGATACATGAGCTCTCAGTTGAATAGGACAAGATTTTAGACCAAAACAAAAGAATAGGACAAATAGCAAGCAGCCGGCGTTTCGAGCGACCAGGCTTCGCCTTGTACTCCACGTGTGCCCTTCCCAAACGTATTTTGCAACGAACAAACCGAAAGCGAGAGAAAAAAGAAAATTAGCTAGGAGAGTAAAAAAAACTCCGTCGGCCGAACAGTTGACATCCGGAGTAAAATAAGAGAAATGTGGCCATTTGTCCTGTCGATCAGAGGAAAAGAAGCCGGTGGGATTCCTCTCCACCTGAAAGATTCCCTTCCTCCCGAAAAGTCAACCTTCGAAATGATCTCAGTGTCTGATTCCAGACACAACCTGAAAAACAGATCTCTTTGCTCAGACATGGGGACGGTACCATTCTTCAATTTTCGCGGTGTAGGCGCGCCGGAATCCGATCCCGTCCCGAATTTTTCCAAGGTATTTTCGTCTGTTGGGCATCTTTCTAGCCTTTAGCACTCTCCAAAAGTTGAAAGATAGCTGCCCCCTTCTTTTGATAAATGTTCACTTTAGCTTTTTGATATCTGGACTTTTATCCTGTATCGTTTTTCAATGACGACCTTTCGACCCTGAATTCGATTAGTCGGAATTTATGTACTCTTTAGAGTCGACAAGGGCCAATGCACTCGACACTCTCGATTAATTACCCAATGCACGAGATTATAAATCTCCCAAAATGATTTCTATAACCATGCTATATGTTTCTATATATATTGACTTTGTGTTTTGCTTGAATTATATATATCAAGAAGTGATAGGTGAAAAAGAGACCCATGCGCAATACAATCTTTTATTTGTACGGCAGTAAAAGAAAATGTGGAAAAACGACATGGTCTCAGAAGTCCACGTATCTAACTTTTTTGACAATTTAATGATTTAAACCTTTGAGTGAATGTAACCTTATTTAGAGATGTTGACAAAATTTGCTCGTGATTAAGGTATCAAACTCCGCTTGCGCGGAATCCTCGCCACTTAAGATTTGACTTTTCTTTGGATGACAATACAAAGTGGCGTCCACTCTACCATGTTAGTTTCAGAATTATCAAAACCCTTTTTTAGTTAAAACTACAATGTCAATAAGCTTGTCAACCCATATAATCACGGGCTTAGTCGTTTTATTTTAATAATCGAATGGAATGCCCCCACAAAGTCAAACTTCGAGGGGTCAACCCCACCTTTATTTTAAAAAAAAAAATTAATGTGCAGGCAATGCGGCCTTTAAAAAGGAACAAAAATCTTTAACACGTGAATTTCTTTTCGTTCTTTTCACCGACGGCATATGGAAAAATGCTCCACTCCTGATTATTCTATCATCCGACCGGCCACGATGATGCCCTTTTTGTTTGGTATTGATATATCATTAAAATCTCTTTTATGGAATTAAAAATACACTATATTTGAATTTTTGTGGAGGAGAACGCCAAAAGAGAAAATCATGGGCAACTTTAGTTCAAAAATTTATAAGAGAGGACAAGATAATTAATTGAAATACTACAAATATTCGATTATTATCGGCACTCGCACGAAAAGCTTCACGAGCTTGTTTGACAAAGCTGTAAAGAAAGTAGCAAAAACTTAAGTGTTACAAATTTTAATGGCAGAAAATAAAAATAAAAGAAAAGGGTTCGTCCAATAATAGCACAAGATCAAAATGTTGAATACTATTAATAACCCCAAATCATGTATTTTAGCAAGTAGCAATGCATGGGCAAATTTTCGTTAATTCTACTTTTCGATGAATTAAGTGAAATCTTGACTTTCATCAAATTTTTTAATTTAAAAATTAGCTAATGTTATCGGATGTACTTAATCTTAATTGTCATCGAATATTTCAATTTTTTCGATACTTAATTGAATTTATATATCAAACAAGACTAAAAGAGACGGTAGATCTTGAGTGTCATGATGACTTTTGGGAAATTATCGAATGTCTACGATTGGTCCAACCGCATTATTGAAAGGCTTGGTCAACGTCCTCTTCCTGAATTATAAGTAGTACGACCCTCCAATAGAACCTTCGTATATCAGAACGCTATGCAGGTGGACGAAAATTTTTATAATCCGTACAGAATATTCAGGTAAATACACACCGGCCCAGAAGAACATCTCCTCTTTCCGATTGTTTGCACGGCTGGACTTCAGCTCGCCATTTTAAATCTCCGATGCGCGTCGAGACAAGAAACGCGTCAACGTCCTTGTGAATTCATTTGCAACATCCAGCAGTTTTTTGTTTCCTTTTTAATGCTGTGCAAGTACCGATGAGCAGAGTTTCTGCAGTAGATCCGGGCTAATGTCCATGTTGTGATCAGTTCGGAGAGAACAGAAGCATGTGAAAGATCTTCTTGGGGACATATTTACTTGTTTGCAAATGTACTTCCGGAGCACCGAAATAAAGTAAGGTACCGTGATCTCGACGATAGAATAAATGATTAAAATCCTCTTAATTTGAGATTCTGAAAGACAGGCTTATCGTTCAATCTCAATGAGTGATATACACTATTTTCAATTTACTTCCAAAATAGAAAGGTCCACAAGCGTAATTATAGATGTATTGAAAGCATTGCTTCGAGTGTATATCATTGGTCGAATTTATAGGTGCAATAAGTGTATACATTGACCGGAAATGCTCTATTTGTCCATTGAGAAACTAATTCCCAAGTAATGATCCAAGCCATAATTCTGGGCAGATTATTCAATCATAATTGCCAGGGAATAAAAGCAGAAATTTTATAATACTATATATGTTGACCGAAAAAATAATGAAGATCCATTCAAACGTAAATCTTTTGCACATGCTGTGTTCTGTATGAACTTTCATCGCACCTCCTTTGCACAAAAGACTTCCTCAACCACGGCATAATGTTTGACCAAAAAAAAAAAAAAAAACACGCCGTAATGCCAAACCTACAAATATTTAATTACTAAGGCTTCTAAGCCTCCAATTGTCATGTTACAGGTTAAAAATAATCCAAATATTTCTCTAGAATATTTGCTTATGTTAGAGATATGCTTAGAAGATTTTAGGAGATTATGTATATTTCACTTAATTGGATATGATTAATTGTGAGTGATATATTATCTCAGATAATTATCTCATGAAACCTATAAATAGGTTAAATACTCTTCATTGTGATATATCGAAATATATACAGATTTTAGATTTCCTTCTTCCACATATCATTTCTCAACTTGGTATCAGAGCTAATTGTTGTCGGCGTGCTTGGTCCAGTTACTATTTTGGTCAGCAAAGCTAATCGTATTGGCCGCTTGCTAATTTCCTTTGATTCATGATCTTCTTCTGCTCATATCAAAGAAGTGACACCATCACCACACTCACCATTTAGATTTTGAAATTTTGTCAGCTAATTTCCTCTAATTCATGATCTTTTGCTACTCATATCGAAGAACTAACACCACCACCACACTTGTCGTTGAGATATTAAAATATGACCAAGAAAAAAACCTAGGCTTTTTCAGATTTTACACTTTGAGTTTGAGAGAGGATGTTAGAAATAATTCAATTATTTTACTAGTATATTTGCTTATGTTAGAGATAATTATGATTTTTTTTTTTAATTCTCCTTCTCATCTCTCAAAATTGCCGGTATGTCTCTCTTTGATTATGTATATATTAATCGATATGTTATCTTATAACCATTTTATAAGGCCCATAAATAGGATCTATATTCTTTTTCAACATATATCGAAATGTATAGTAAATTCCTCTAATCTATTTTCCGCGTTTTCTTGACTTTACATATCTTCATCCCTTGCTTAGCCTTCTCTTTCATATGTCCATGAGACCGACCACACACGCATTCAATACCTTCACTATCGTCACCCTTCAATAAAGTTAATCAATTCTAAGGTCTGAGAACCGGGTCTAACTTTAAGTAATATAACCATTGTTTTATGTGTGAACTATCTGTCTTAAACCGCTCTTCTTCTTTAAAGTAAAACTAATCCATCACTGACGAGGCATCACCAATCGCAACATGTTCAATTAGTTGAGCAATTTTTTTTTTCTGGACATATCATTTAAGATTCGATGCTTAAGTTGCAGAAGCACGCGCGCACAACAGCCGCAGAGTTAGCATTGTCAAGGCGAGACAATCGAGCTGGAAGTTCGCTTTAAAGATGCCAAAGTGAATTGACCTTTCGATTCATGCATGGATGAGAAGCAAAATGGCAAGCGGGCGGGGCTGGAAGAGAAGTCAATCGTGCTTCTTACGGATATTGAAGAGATGCAGCAAACATTATAGGCGTGCTTACCTAAGGCATGACGTCAAAATAGTTCAAGAAACGCTGTCAGATGCACATTTTCCTGTTGGACCATTGAAGATAGCGATGGCATTCCCTAAATATATTTGGTGATTGGCAGATAATATCAGATCCTCAATTATTCTCCGATCAGAATCGCGGGTGAATCTATTAAACATTGCAGAATCTAGTTTTTTAATGTCCAGGTCGTACTAAAATTTTAATTTTCCCAAGAGATAATCATTGAGAAAGACAGAATGAGAAGACTGACGTGTCGTGCACCCAGTCAATAGAAATAGCTTTCGAATCAACGTGGCTTGCAAGGGCTGCGACAGAGAAGAATCTGGAGCAGACGCGGCCCTTTGAAGCCGTGTAAGTGTGCTCGAATAATAATAGATGGAATTCGAATAATAATAGATGGAATGTAAGGGACTTTGAGCTCGGACGAGCATAATCGGTACAGTCGAATCCTGAATCATATCCTAGGAAACCATATTGGTGGTCCATGAAGTCGAAAAGACACATACGATAAATAATAATTAAAATCTAGGATGATTCTACACACCCGTTTAAACATAATAGAATTCTTTTTTTTTTTTTTTTTTTTTTTGGTAGATTTTTTAAGAGAGTTGGAAGGTATTAAAAGACTATTCAATAAATAAAAAATTTTACCCGTCATTTACTTTTTCAGTAGTTTGTTAGCAACTTACCAACATCTTTTATGAAATTACTAACACTTTTTTTTAGAGTTAAAAAAATTATCAACTTTCCTTATCTTTCACTAATTTCTATCTGTCTTTCTTAACCTTTTGAATGAGAGTTAGCAACCTAAGACTTGATGGTAATTTGAAGAGAGTTAGTAAATGTAACGGGTTGCTAACCAAGGCAAAACAAATAAAAAGGTAACTCAGTAGAAAATTTGGCAATTTAAAAAAGTAATTAAACGTCGATAATTAACTCGATGAGAATTGGTTACCCAAAACTAGTTGATAATATATCCTGATTAAAGTTAGCAGATCACTTTAATTGATTTATGATGGTAATTTCATCTAAGAAACAGTATATTCAAAGTTTTATTAAGTTTCACGAAAAAATGAAAAAATTGTAAGCTAGTGCAAAAATTGTTAATTTTCAAACTATAAAAAAGTCCATAATTTCATAATAGTGTTAGTGAGTTACTAATAAGTTACTTGAAATAAATAATAATATAAAAAAAGTCATTGGCATCTTTTATTATCAATAGTTTTTTGGCACTTATCCCCACTTATTAAAATATGCATATTGTGGAACGTGAAAAAATAGAATCTTGCTACTAAATTTGTCACGTCAACTGTGCACAACTCTATTGTGTGGACTCAAAATATTGCAATTTGTTTGTTAAACAATGGAATTATCTCTTCTAAAAGTTCGAGTAATTCAACTTAGAATATTGTGGGACCAATTGAGAAGAGCTTAAATAATTACTCAAACTAAATGTGTTCTATGTGGCTACACCATAGAGTGCGGTTGTCCAGTCCAAGATGACATTAGAAAACACTTGTAGGAAGATTATGAAGTGAACGAGATGCCTGGTCTATTCGCCGCTTCACAGATTATGCATCCTTCACCCCAATCAAAAAACACTCCAAAGGTCGAATATAAAAATAGAAAAACTTATCTCTTCCCAAGGAAAAATGAAAATAGTAGCAATAACTCTGCCCATCGAAGACTTTAAGAAGACACTAATGAGAATACAACCTGAAGGAAAGAAGTAGGGTGGATTACCCGCAAACCAAGCTACCTCCAGAAGCAATGGAAGGGCTATTAACCCGAGAAAGCAATTTGCTAACTGTAATATATACTAGCGATGGAGTTACGAGCATGACTCTAGCTAGCTCTTGCTAAAGAGACTAACAACTTTTACTCGATACGAAAAGACACAGGGAATGCGATTTCCAGGTGGTGCTTGGTGACCCGCGTGTGATGTTATATTAAATGTTGCGAATATCTTGTTGCGCAATGCATGTCCGAATCGGACAGGTGATGCGAAGGATGATAGTGCCTCCCTCACGCATCTTGACCGCCGTGCCAATCCGCGTTCATGCTACCTGAGGGCGACAGAGACGTGACAATCCACCCCCTTGAAACTTCGAATAGACCCTTATCCATCAACATAGCCTTCGGTCGAGTTTACCTCATTTCTTCTTTATTTCGGGGCGACTCTCGCACGGGTGCTAATCGCTTTAGTATCATAAGTGATAGTGGGCATTGAACTTGAGATTAGGAAAGAACAGGTTGCTGAAAAATACGCAGTGAAGATTCAAGTCATCTTTTGACAACTTCAGTGGAGGGAGCGAGTGGAATAGGGTGCCCCTCTTCAGGAGACAAGAACGGAATGAAACCTCACGGCTTGGGACCAAGACCAAACGCCGGTCCGGATAAGAAACCCAAGGTCGCCTGCCTACGCAACCTGCACTCCAAGCATAAATAAATGATGTGCATGCTGGGGTCACATTGATGTTTAGGGTGCCCGAAAATGAGGCTCTTCGCTTCTATGAAGAGGCAATGACCCGTAGCCTACGTGAATGCTATGCCCTCCTGGTCGCCGCCCACCCATAAATTATTTGATCGGGCATGGGCATGCACTGCTTTCTTTATTAATGCAAGATGTTCTTTGGCTTTAGGAGCTGTATTATTCGTGTCCATTTTTTTTTATTATCTTTTAGCCCTTGAGGATTATTCGAGGTTGACAATTCTAAAACTAAAAAGAAGGCACATTACATGACGGTAGTAGTGCTCCACAGCATCTTATCATTACAACTGCCGTGCGTTAGGAGAGTTTAATTATTCCATCAGAATAAGAGAGTCTAATAAGCGGCGCACATTGTTCTTATCTTCATTCATTGCTCTAAGCTAAAATTGTCTGGTCAAAAATGGCCCAACCCAAATTGACTTGCTTAACCCATTTAATGACGCATACAACCTAGGGGTGTGCAAAAGAACCGGGATCCACCCGGACCGCCCGGAACTGGTGGTTCTAAAGGGAATCCGGACCAGACCGGTTATATTATAATAATATATTAATTTTAATATAAAAAATTCAAAATTAGTAAATCTAAAATTTAGGACTCCAAGCACCATCTTGTCTCAATTCACTACTCTCCCACTCCATCTCGTCTCTCTCAGTTCAAAATCTCCCTAAGCTCCCTCTTGCTCTCTGATTCATCTCCAAATCTACTCATCTCCCTTTGAGTCCTAGTCCGAACTCAGCGAAACAATGAATTAATTCTCTTTTCCTCCCTTGAACTTGAACTCTCTCTTCACGTCGTCGCCACCTCCACATTCACTGTCACTATCGTCCTCTTCATTGTTGGGCTTGTCTCGCTTCTACCTTCCCTCTTCCTCCTCCCCCTCCTTAGGCTTCTCCCCATCATCCTCATCTTTGGGGACGGGTGAACTCTAGGTCTAAAAACAGCTCATCGTCCCCATTATCCTCCTAATTGTCGGTCTTGAGGGAGGAGTGGGAGACAAAAGGGCGATGGCCAAGATGGTGGTGGTGGCCGGGACGGAAGCGGAGCGAGGGTCACAACCGGTTGAAGTCAAAAAAGGGAAGGCATGGAGGTTGGACTGGTTCTATGGATCCACCCGAGAACCAAACCGGGAACCAAATTGAACCAACAGTTCGGTTCCCGGGTGATCCATGCAACTAGCGGGCAGTTCCCGATTTCAATTTTTTGACACCGGTTCTTAGCAGAAGGTTCCCGGTTCTAGGTTGGGAACCGCCCGCTCGAACCATGCACACCCTAATACAACCCATATTTTGCTAAAACACTTTCATATTCAACCAAATTTAGGAAACTTATATCTAAACCGACACGAGAGTATGTAGTGAGTGAACACGAGATCAAATAAGAGTAAAAGAAAGTGAAGAGAGAGCCATAATTGTGAACCTATTTAAACCCCATATTATTTTGGACTTTACCATTCTAAAGCCCAAAATATTAGTTGAAAAGGGAGGAAAACAAGTAACTATCATAAGAACGGCGAGAGAACACCAAAAAGGAAAGAAAAAGGAAGTACAGTCAGCACACGCGCAGAAACATCATGAGCCGTCGCCGAAAAGGGAGTGGGGGGAGCGCGGAAGTGCGAGCCGATCGGGACGCGCGGGGCGTTTTGAACGGTTCAGAAGGAGGAAAGAAGGGGAACTCTGACTTCGACATCGATCCCGTCGTTTTTGCCGTGTGGACGCTTTGACGGTGGCGGACGGTCGGCAAGCTTCCGCGATTCCCCCGCCACCCCAGCAGTGTCCGAAGTGGATGCTCGCGCCAGCGCTGTCGTCGTCGTCCACGTCCTCGTCCCCTTCTTTGGACTCCCGTTCAGCCGACATCGGGGGGCGCAGACGCGTTCGTGTCCCCTCAGCGTATCCCACTTGCACTCCACCAGCGACCCTTTCACACCATCCCGTGTCGCTGTCATTATCCCCGGGCCCCCATCGTAAACTCCCACGTTCGCCCTAAGTCCGCCGCATGGTTTCGCGAATTTGTCCAAGAGGCGTATTTTCCGTAGCTTCCTTGCTCGGCGGCTATGCAGGATGTGCCCGATGCTTCCCAACGAGACCAGCTACGATATTTCTTGGAAAAATAATTAGGTGATAATTTTCAAATATATCATGACAATAACAATTTATTATGAATCATAAAAAATAAATAAATAAAATTGAGCAATGCTAGAATAACGGTGTCGTTATTGCTTGAAGATAAGGAACCAGCTACTGGATTTGTTTAAAAATGAAAAATAGAAAAATTATTCAATGGGTTGCACCGGAAAGGAGAGTCAGAAATTTTTCCTTTTTTTCTCTCATCCTCACCTCGCATGTTCTCATGATCTCCAGCCCAACCTTTTTTGTGGGATCTTTTATTGTCAAGTATAATTTTTTCTTTCCAATTTTATAAAGTTCGGTGCTTACTCGCTATAAGAAACATGAGAGTTACAAAGTAACGGAAACATTAGAAATACATAAACTAAATCAAATACCATTTTACAACGTTAACTCTAAATTTCTCTTCAGTGAACTTCTTTAGAATATGTTGGTATTTTTTAATTTGAGAAAATCCTTATTTGGGATAATTATTACGACAACGATAGCTGGTTTGATTATAATTACTTTTGCTTCAATCTGAGCATGCCAAGAAGGGGTAATTGTACCCCAAAAAAAAGATTGAGGGAGGGAAATCTAGGTGATTGACCATAGTGAGCTACCCTCTTATAATGGTTATCCCAAACAAGCATATTCTCAGATTGAAAAATACAAACATATTCCAAAGAAACATACTAAAGAGAAATTTAGAGTTAATGTGGTAAAATGTGATTTGATTAAGTTTACTATTTTTCTAATGTTCTCTTAACTTTGTAATATTCTTAAAAGAATATGTATGATTAGGATGGAAAAAAGGAACATTCTAATTTTCCTTTCCGGTGCAGCCCATTGAGCAATCTTCCCTTTTTTCTTATTTACACAAATACAGTAGCCGATTCTTCTTGAAGTGAAAGTGGTGGCTGAAATTGCATCGTCATCTTCAAGCAATAATGGAAACGTTTCTCTAACATTATTTATTATAAATTGTTGCGAGACTCATTCATTAAAGAATTTATGACTCACGGTAAATTGTCATTCTCACAATATCTCAAAAACTATTATGTTGGCAAAACTCTATTTCTTACTCTTTCTTAAGTTAGTAGTGTGATGTTTTCAGCATGATATTGATAAACAAGTGAATAAACAATCGAGAGGGTGCTGCTAGCGCCTAGCAGAGCCCCACCCCAATATTAGTCTTGCAAGAAGAACTTGGTCCGCTCAATTATAAGGACTGACAAATAACACCGCAAAGGACCGACTGTGGAAGTAATTTTCATACGAGCGGTTCACTTTCACAACTGCCACCACCATCGGTATGAACGACGACCTTGATGGAGGCTATGGAGGGCTAGAGATGTGGCCATCGCTAGCGCACATCGCTAGGCCCCCAATCTTGACAATCCACATATAATTTTATTGATTAATATCACAAAAAATTTAAATTATGACACAGGATATCCCAACTTTTTTTTATGTTGTCAAAAACCTTAAATTTTCCCATTGTGATATAAATATCTCAAATTTTTCTATCATAAAAAATCTCGAACTGCTATTAATGTGACAAATATATCACGCATAGAATTGAAATAGAGGAGTATATTATATCACATATGCAATAGTTTGAATTTTTTCATGAGACAAAAAAAAAATACAGGTATTTGTGTCACAAGAGTGAGCATGTTTAGGATTTTTGGAAACACACAAAAAAATGAGATATTTGTGTCATAGTGGATATAGTTTGGAGTTTTTTTTGTAGTAATTGTCCTAATTTTATTGACATTCATTGTAAATGTTTTTTGAAATTATCATGTAAAATCTATGCATCTCGCCTTTCTTAAGCTTACGTTTTCCCAAATTTCTTAACTCGCTCCCTTTTAAGTTAAAACTCTGTGCCTGCCACCGATCTCCCACCTTAGTCTGTCCCTTCTCTTTCGATTTGCACACTCTCGAGCCATCTTTCCCAGCAAGTAGCGACATTGGTTGCAAGAAAAATGCTCATCCCATTAAGTTCTACCGTTGCGCTTGTCCCTTATCTCTGTGCGTGCAATTAGCGCCTCAATACTGATGTACACTTCCAATGAGAGCCAATTACATAGGCCGATCTTCATGCATGTCATTCGGCCGTCCATGTCTCGAGTAACTTTTTCCCACATCATCGTCGACAGTGGAATCATACATGGTAATGCATGCTTACCGAGATTGACGGCTCGAAATGTCAGAGAATGCGACTGATGGCTATTGAACTTACTTATCGGCGTGATTGTGATTAGTTCACTTAAATCGAATTTGCACCTAGTTCTACTCTATGGTTGTAGTCATTAATCATTCGCTCTATGATGCATCTTTAACCGAAAGAACAGGAAAAAAAAATGGGCCTATGATGCATACATTTGAAGAATTTCATGAAAAGAAAACCTAAGTTCCAGTGATCTTAGGGACCGTTGAAGGTGCCAGACATACAGTCGCAGTAGCACCACTATATGGACTTATGGCCGCAATCTTTTCTCTGTCCTGACCATGTCCTGAAAACCTTCCCGAGGTTCAAGTTATAAAAAAATATATTATCGGCACTGATCACGGGTACAAGTCAATTATTGATTCATTTTGAAGTAGAATAAGTTCATCGCCAGCTGAAGTGAATCGGGGGCATCCACCGAAAGAGTGATTTCACGGCGTAAACCGCCTTTGTAGTGCTCTTTCTTTCCAATGTCGCTTTTACGGGGAAAATTCTGTGGTAGGTCTTCTAGGAATCTTGAGATGTCTAAAATGCGCAGAAAAAATTTCTAGAAGGAAGACACGGATACATAACAAGCCTAACTCAACTTTCGGTTGCTTAGATTTGGGCTGCGTCATCGTTTCCAACTCGTCATTTGTTAAGCATATGGGTTAAGCTAAGATTTCCGAGGACGTCGCATCTTTATCCACCTGCTCAAGTTGGCAAATGAGGATGAAAATGACGGGATGACAACGGTGCTTGCACCAAGAAATACCAACATGTTGTAGGAGGACCTTGCATCCATTCGATCGGTGCAACTTGCATCAGAATCGAATTTCTAAGCTAAAGGATGACAACCATCATCCACATCCGATTCACGATAAGGAATTACCCAAAAGGAGAGCGTGTCGTCATTCTCGATGAGTGGACCACTACCCCCAAGGATAAAGATTGAAGACGGAAGCAACAACGATTGCACATATGATTATTTTAATGCCGAAGGAGCAGAAAGATATGTAGCAAGTTAAGCTGAAAGGGAACAGCGGCAACAACGGAGAGCGAGGAACCCTCCAAGGGAGACAGGAACGGGGCAACGGTGACGAAGGCTGAGGCTCGGGGGCGGTTCGACCGACGCTCTTTTGGCGACAAGTTGGACCGCGATTCCGTGTCCGACTTGCCAAATCCGAAGGGATAGAATCAACACCGGCGGATGTGAAATCTGTCCACTAAGAGTGCCTCCACTTTACCCTCGACAATTGCGTCTGTGCAACGCCCTCCGCCTTCTTCTCTCTTTTTCAACTCCATCCCACCCTCTCATCTCAGCCTTGCTTTGCACACTATTGAAATTGGTGCTCATGTAGCCACCCTTGGGAACCATTTTCTTCTTCCCTAGGTTGACATCATAACCCCAATTTAAGGCGAAAAACGAGTTCATTGACTCGATATATAACACATTTGTTAATACTTTTCTCTCACATGACAGAACATAAGATGTTTAGATTTATAATATAACGAATAAAAAAAAAAAGTATATTATAATTTTGACGAGTGACTCAATTTCTCGATTATTGATTTATGTTTCCATATCATATTAAAACACAACTTGTCTTGAAATTTTAAGTTAATAGAGAAAGGAAGTCATATACTTTGTAGCAAGTCCATAAATGGAAGGAGCTCATTTTACGACAAGTTGAGTTATATAAACAACTACTTCATATTGTGTTGAGCTCCCAAGAAGCTAAGTACATGTTAGAGTACTTTAGGTATAGTCATAGTTTGTGTCGTATATGCTATTATTATAGGTTGTACCGAATGTACGATACGTGTTTTAATGCCACGGCACCTAGAAAGGGACAAAACGCCAAATTAGAGGGGCCATTCAACGATAATCAAAGTACTAACGTCATCATTGAGGGGGAAGCCGATTATGGCTGCCAAGATCTAGGCCGCCGTGCTTGCTAAGATTGAGGCAGTCAGAGACTTTGAACCTCGAGTCAGAGACCGGGGAATCGGGTCCCCACTTTGCCATGGAGGCAAGCACTTTAGTCACCTTTAGATCATCATCATCATCATCATCATCATCATCTTCTTATCTTAACTTTGTTAACCTTAGTCTCATCCATTTATTCTAAACTAGTGCTGACTATAACCATCCGTCTTTGGATATCGAAAAATTCTCGCATGCATCCAGAGTTTGCGAACCTACTTGATTATATATTGCAAACTTCATGTGAGATCCGCACGATAATAGCCAAGATGGAGGGAGCTCACATGCACCGTGCGTGCGCGCAAGGCATGCTCCTTGAATCCCGTGCAGCTGAAATCAATGCATTTGTTTGACCGGCTCCGAGTGAACAATGAATATTGCGGCTAAGAACCGGTCGCACTTCTATTTTTACGTCCAAGTTCACATTTTTGCATGGGGATCCGCAACCTCTCGTTCAAAGCCAGAGTTCAAACCCAGCCTCCCGGCCAAATTCCTCACGGAAACGAAAAGCGACCTTCCAAAGAGATAGAGATCGCGAATAATGAATTCCAAGCGTGTCGTCCAGGTGCGCTGGTTTCGTAATGGGGGGTGAATAGACTGGTCTAATCACTTGTCTAATCAATTGTTTTCAAATCGGAATTCGTCGTGCTTTGCACAGTGCAGATGGTAAATGGGGATTGCATCTTATTTTCACGAGGAATAATGGCGCCCCCAGACGAAGCAGAGCAGAACTTACACGTAGAAAGTTTATGTGCTTATCCACCCGGCCCAAAAGAAATACACGCACCCACTCCGTTCCCCTTTTTTCTATCTCATTTTCACACGTACTTTTCTTTGTAAGTTGGACTGAGGTGGATGTTTTTATTTTTCTTCTCCTGGTGGCGGAGATCCACTGGCTGATGGAAGACGTCATTGCAATGTTTACAACGTGGGTTTGGTGCAAATGGCGTGTGAGAGACAATGAGTTAGTAGAAGGAGTCCTTGACGCGCATTGGGATAAAAAAGTTATTCGGGAGACTCTTTCAAATTACTTTAATAAAAGACCATAGTCATTCAGGATAAATACTGGCTGAAGATGCGGTGCAAATATATCCCGGATTTATCACGGTTGATAGCGATAGCTTTACTTTTAGAAAATAGTAATACTTGTATGAATGATGAAGGAGGTGAGATGTGTTAACCAAATAGTAACTACTTATAGAAAACGGTTTAATTTTATTTATTTGATGATCTACAAAAAGTGATTTCCTTTTTATTAAAAGGGGAAATCGTTTTTTTCCCAATCTAAACTTCTTGTTTAAAGTTTTCCATCATCCAATCTCTGAAAAGTCGGAAAAATAATTTCTCAAAAACAGTTTTCCTTCAAACAAACAAGCCCTTAATTTTCAATTTTCACAACAATCAGACTGGTCTAATCCACCAAAGAATGAAATTGATTGTTCTGATCAATCTTTATGCACCGGAAAAGTTTACTCTGGAGAGAATGAGCTTTCTTCATTTGAAGGCCCATATGAATGGACCTCGCATCCCTCCTTCGAACCAAGACATGGCTTGAGATTTCCCCTGCTTTAGCTATAGACTATTGTCCACAATGTGACAACAATGTTAAAGTGCCTCATCGCCGGAGAGAATTTGCGAAATTTGGTTTGCTTTATATTATTAGCTAATCTTCCGGAAAAAAATATCAAGTTCACTAAGCTGTAGTCATCAATCAAACATTAATATATATAAAAGAAGAACCATATGGTTTATGTTAGGTTGGCTCCACAGATTTATTTCAACGAAGTTAGGAAAATATATAACAATCACCATTCTCTGAAAATTTCGTGAGTCTCTCTTCGGGTCCACTCTCAAACAAGGCCCATCAAAACTCAATCTTTAAACGGCCCAGGATCAAGCAAAAGAAAAAGAAAACGTTATCCACATCACGATAAAGGCCATATCTCATATGGAAATTGGCAGGGAGAAACTAGCTTCATCTACTCAAAGAGTTCACACGGACATGGCAGCGTTGAGCTGCCAGTTTCACTCTACGCTTTACAGAGAGAGACTGTATGGCAAAACCAGACCTTCCATCTCTTGCTCAGCTCAACCATCTCAATCGAACATCAAGGTAACATTTATCACTTACAAGCATCGTTCTCTCTATAATTCAAGCCGACAGACAATGAACTAAGAATGTTTCTGGGTGCTGTGTTGTCCCAAGAGGTGGTCATCAATGGAGCGGCCAAGGAGATTGGACGAGCAGCAGTAATTGCAGTGACCAAGGCCAGAGGAATGGAGGTGGCTGGTGCTGTTGATTCTCATTTTGTGGGAGAAGATATTGGAAAGGTTCCTTTTTGTTCTTTTTTTAACACCTATCCGTATGCCTTTCATTTTTGTTTCCAGAGTCTAAGAACCCTGCCCTTTATCCGCATAATTGAATCCATTTTTTCTCTTTAGTTATGTGACATGGAACCTCTGGAGATACCCATAATCAGTGACCTCACTATGGTATTGGGCTCCATATCTCAGGTAGATATGACTTCAATTCACCCAGTTCAATTCTATATGAATGTGCTGTTTTCTCTCATGGTTTTGTTCTCATTTTCAGGCGAAGGAAACGGGAGTGGTGGTAGATTTCACCGACCCTTCCGCAGTTTATGACAATGTGAAACAGGTCCCGATTATGACTTGCTGTACTTTTTGTGTAAATTATGTCGACAGCATAAAATAATGCTTTTGCCTCCAAATGAAAGTGCTTGTCACTCCCTTTTAGAGTTCGTCGATGCAAATTTAGCTTGATATATAGTGACATCACTATATATGAAATGTGAAGCATTTTAAGATTCAGGGGATGTCTTGAAAATACATCGAGTCTGTAATGCCTTCAAGCCATGGCTCAGTCGTCTTTTTCCATTTCTTTATAGGCCATTGCATTCGGCATGAGAAGTGTGGTATATGTGCCTCAGATAAAACTGGATACTGTGACAGCATTATCTGCATTTTGTGAGAAGGCCAGCACGGTGAGCACAGGGTGAGACATTATTGAATGAATGAGATAAGGTTTTGCTCACAATTAGACATCCTATTGTGCCTTGAATCAGTTATATACTTTTGTGAGAGCTTGGTTGGTCAGGGATGCCTGGTTGCCCCAACCCTTTCGATTGGATCCATTCTCCTCCAGCAGGCAGCAATTTCTGCTTCTTTCCACTACAACAATGTAGAGATCGTCGAATCAAGGGCCAATGCAAGGGTGAGTCTAAAATGTCTCTGGTAAACTGCAGGAGAACCAATATGGCAGTTGATCAATTAGCCAATAAATGCTACTTTGATTCATTTGGATGATATGTCACTTGTGCAAGAGAGGGAAACTATATTTCTTAGTCAAAATTGATGAACTCCTCTCTTGAGAAGTGAGGTCCTCCAGCTTCATTCTTCTTATTGTTTGTCAGAAATGATGCATTGTGACATTTAAAACACCCTGGACCAAAGCTATGGTCATTATTTCCAAGATGCCGGCACTTGATTCTTCTCTTTAAGTAAATATGTTTATAGGATAGGGCATATGGTACAATAGCAACACGATCGACAACATTATAAGGAAATCCTCAAATGTATAACTGTATGCACTTTTTGTGACTCTTATCAGCAATTAAAATCAAGTTTTGCCCTCATTGAAATGCTGAAAACCACTGTGTATTGTGAAAGCCTGAAAATTCTTTCATTCTGACAGGATCTACCATCGGCAGATGCAGTCCAGATAGTGAACAACCTCTCAAATCTTGGTCAGATGTACAACAGAGAAGATCTGGAGACAGATGTTACGGTATGTTTTCAAATTGCCTACTCAAGCTGCTGAATTTAGGCCACAAGGTATTCACAATTCTGTGTTGGTGATGTTGGAGGAGAATAAACAGACAGATTGATATGGAAATTATGTGGTTTCTCTTTCATAGTTCAGTGTTCAGACCCTTGAAAGGTGGAACAGATGACGGAAAATAGAAAAGATTCATAGACCTTTCTTTAACTCCCTTCTCACGAAAAGCACCTGCTAAAAAAGTATCAAAACTTCTTGTTCTGATAGGCGAGGGGGCAAGTTTTGGGAGAGGATGGGGTTCGCGTGCATAGTATGGTGCTTCCAGGGCTTCCTTCTAGTACAACAGTCTATTTTTCTGGTCCCGGAGAGGTGAGGCTGTTTCTGCATTCCTCTCTCTCTCTCTTCTTTACCTGATAATTATGACCCTTCTGATGCATCAATATCGACAGATCTACTCGATCAAGCACGACATCACAGAAGTCCAGTGCCTCATGCCAGGCTTGATCTTGGCTATAAGGAAGGTCGTGCGCCTCAAGGTAATTTATTGGTTTTGCAGTCTTTATAGCTCAGTACCTTCAAACGCATTCGTTTTCAATTCGTTTTGGATGTTCTCTTCCAATTATTTCGGCAGAATCTGATTTATGGGCTGGAGAAGTTTCTGTGAAAGCAAAGAGTTTTGAGAGTCCTCGGGCAGGATCCTCCAACTTCAACCTTAGATTCAACGGCGGAGAATCGATGCAATCAAACTTCACAGTCAATTTGCTTGAAAAAGAGCTTGAAAAAGTCAAGGAAGAGGAGAAAGACTTCATATTTTCTTATTGTTACTTGTTTTTTCGCTTTGCAATTTTGTCTTCCCTATCTCACTTTCATTAATTTCCAGTTCTTGCAATATACATAAGATGCAACTGTATTCTATGTTTTAACTCTCTAAGGTCCAAAGATGTACTAAAGCTCCTTCCACAAGTTTCTTATCTAGTGAGGAGAGCTTCACCTAGCCATTGGCGAGGCTCAACCTCGTCAACCGGCATGAGGTTAGGCCTTGCCAGGGCAGGCCAATTGCCGGCCACCGGTAACAATGATGGTGGTGGCCAATTGTAGCCAGTGACTGGGTGGGAGGAAGAAGACGAAAGAAGAAGAGAGAAGGAGAAATGAAGAAAATGAAAGAGAAAAAGGAAAAATATGTTTGGCTTGATTATGAAATTGTTCCTAAAAACAAAGAAACAACTTTTTTTTTTACTTCTTGAAAATCTATTTTCGAAACAAAAAATTTACTAGACAATTTTTTTTTTTTTTTTGTTCTTGGGAACAAAAAATAAAATCCGCAATTATTGCGCAAGTTAGGCTGCATTTGGCAACTTGCCAAACAGTAGAAATTTCTATTATTTTATTTCTAAAAGTGGATTTGCAACAAAACTCCATTTGGTAAATTTTTTGTTCCGAGAACAAATTTGTTCTCAAAAATAGATTTTTGGAACAAAATTAATGAGTTAAAAAAAAATCGATTTTTTGTCCCAAAACAATTCAAAAATCAAATCAACTCATTTTTTCTCCTCTTCTTTTCTTCTTATTCTTCTTCCTTTTCTCTTCTTCTTCAACTGTCGCCACCATTGCCAACGACCAGTTGGGCGACGTCCAACAAGCTTGCTGAACGCTCGCCCAGCTATCGGCAAAGCTCAACCTTGCCAGATCTAGCCAACCGACCATTTGTGAGCCTCGCCCAAATTTGGGAAGGTTGAGCCCAACCGACAACTTAGCAAGCTCGGCATTGTCAGATTTGAGCAAGGCTGCTCACCCAACCAAGGCTCAGCCCAGCTACTGACGAGGCATGGCCTCACCAAAGGTTAGATGACCGGCAACCAACAAAGCTTGAAGAAGAAGAAGAAGAGAAAGAAAAGAAAAAATGAAAATAAATTATTAAAAAAAAAAGAAAATAATTTGAATTGGAAATTTTTATAACGATATTGAACGCAGTTCTATTCTAAAAATAAAAATTTTGGACATTTATCAAACACCTTCAAATACTTAGAAATTATTCTTGAAAACAAAATTGTTACCAAACACGCTATTAGTAAACAAACTCCAAAGAGCATGAAATCATCACCGGTCTCTCCCTCATTTTTTCAAGAATGCCTTCAGAAATACTAAATTTGAGTTGCTAATTTGCATATGATACAAAATACATCTGATCAGATACACCAATCACTCATTTCCGTAACTCCAGGTGTTTCCAGGAGTATTGGCAATGCCACCACGCAGCAGCAACTGCACAGCATCAGTAGGATTTACAGAGACAGAAAAAAACCGAAATAGCAAAATCTGGACAACGTGAAATGTGAATCAATTTGAAGATTAATCAGGAATTTTCTTCGTCTGATTCATCGGAGTCAACAACCACTGCATTCCCCAGAATTCTGCTCAAAATAATTTGCTCCCAACTCCTTACCCCTCTTTCCATCAACATTGCCGTAAGAGTCCGGACCCGAGAAGGTGTACCATCTTCATCCTTTGTCAAGCTCGCAGAAGATGCATGACTCTCCACTCCAGGGTAGTGCTTGAGAATGCATCTTCCAGACAAGTCAACAATCTCGACATCAAATGCGGGGGAGAGCGGCCGACCCAAAACTTGAACATGCGCTACACTGCATCGACCATAATAATGCCATTACATTAAGATACATAGAATACCCTGAAATCAAACTGTTTCTGCATAATCTCATCGTGCAAAATGACGGACTAAACACAATTTTGAATCTTTACAGTTCCACTTAACTACTGACTGCCACATTCACACTGTCATTGGTACATAAAAACCTATGACAAAAGCGCAGAAGCGGAATTATAGCAAATCCAAGGAGATGGTGAGGATGGACGAAATAAAAGGAAAGAAGAAACAAGCTCTAATGTCATGGTTTCCAGGAAAGAAACAGCTTAAGCATGCCGTACTCATGTCAAAGGCAAATTCCCCTTAAGCACTGATAAAATAAAAACAGAAGACTTCCCTCAAGCTTATACTTGGGATATCAACAGTAGCACTTTCCATGTTGACATGTCCTCCTTTACTAATGAATTGCTTAAGTTTTATTCGAACTTCCAAACTTTCTAAGCAAAAGTCAATTCGTAAATGGATGATAAAGCATTTGTCAATGATCACAAAAAGGATACTCTAAAGCCTCATCTTACCCCCTCAAAAAGGCTGAAAACACATAATAACAATAAGCAAAAGAAAGATAAAAAAATAACTTGTCTGGGTCCATCTAAAGGGGAATTTCTCCCTATTTATAACCATCCATAATCGTGCATTCATTTTGCTAAACCAATAATTTGAAAACATTTTCCTAAAAGCGATGGCTTGTATTGCTTATAAAAATGAATAAAACGAAAATTATTTTTGTCATTTACGAATATGTGTAAGCATAAATTGTTTTTTATAATAAAAACATTTTCCACTGACTAATTTTCCTAAACAATACAAACAACCAATTTTTGGGAAGATATTTACCAAATCATTCATTCTCCGCAAATCAAACAAAGCCGATTATTTCATCCAATACCATCTTTTCAGCAAACAAAATTAGAAGCAGCAGTTTGAAATTAATTGAAAAGTAGTTCACAGTTAAGGAAATGAAGAAACCCATCAGAGAGAGAGACAGAGATCTGACCATATGTAGTATAATCCATCTATTTCTTGTCTCTGGACTCTGCCCAACAAATCAACTTGCAGAATTCCTCCGATACTAAGTACAGGTTGGGGCAGCTTAAATTGTTGCAAGCAATTTTCCTGGATAATATCCAGTTAGCATTAAAGGTTCTTCACTTTAATCCACTCAAAATTGCATGTATTGAGCTAGAATTAAATGTCTTTGAAGCATTTCAAGATATTCAATCCCCTGAGCCTTCTAAAAGTATTAGGAATATCAGTCCAGAGATATCATGGAGCCTTTTCAAGCAGAGGGAAACTTGGACTAATGTGCTGCAAGGAGAGTTAAAATGGTGATCCTTTGATACTTGTGTAAGTCCATAGTAAAAACTAAAAGGCCTTCATCGTCTTCTCAAGCTCCAGAATGTAATTCATACATTCAAAGCAATTAATGAAATGGGGACACTTTTATTTCACACATAGAACTAACCTGAGCCATTGGAAATTCTGGCGACGTATACGTCCAAACATATTTGTTCTCTGATTCATCTCCATCTCCAGAGTCATCAACAGTTACATTATCCATTTTCGGAGTCTTTAGATGACCCATTCTGAATCTGACAGACTTAGCTGAATATATAGGATATCCAAACTGAAAATATGCTGATAATAAAACAAATATCATCTGTCAGTTCACAAAAAGACTAGCAAATTTAAGGACTGAAAGATGAGCATTCACAAAATCAAGATTGACCTTGAAATGGTTGAATATGGATCTCGGTAATGATGCATAATTTAGCATTCAACTTGTACACCAAAGACTCTGAAACTTTGGGGTCACTTTCACCTTTGCTCGACCAGTACGATGCTCTCCGTTCAACTCTATCCCTCGGTTCCAAAGTGTTTCGTACACTTTCCTCTGGGTAGTTATCAGTGCTAGATGCACTAATAGCCTCTGCTATACAATTCTTCCCGACAGCAGATGTGAGACCTCGAGCCAGAAAGGCATAGACTTTATGATTCCTCTTACGTTGCTCCCATTCAAGAGAAGTGCAAGATTTTACTTTTAAAGGCTCTATCATGTTATTCACTTCGACTAAATGAGTAACACACGATACTTCAGGGAACTTCTTCAAACAGAGCATCTTGCAAAGTTCATTTGCAATCACTGCAGCGAAGCCCAAAACAGATGACAAACAAGATGTGAAATTTGTCTTAATTGACTATGGTAAAAAGGGAAAAAGTAGAGAATTGTAAAAACAGCAATAGTTTCTCACGTACTAGTGATACTAATGAGATTTTCTCTGGTTTTGAAAAGCAAAGATCTTTCATTTGTCACATCTTTGAAAGCACAATGCTACAAAACAACAAAATTGCTGAAAACCAGCCAGAGTTTCTTCCATCTTACAAGACCACACAACTTCCCGATGTTTCAAGAAAAGTGCACTTGCTAAGCTCGTCAGTTTAATTAAAACAAATTTCCAGATGAATTACCCAACAGATAGTATACTTCCAATATTCTGAATGCAGCATTGAACAATATTGTTGCTTAAATGAAATACACCAAGACCAACACTTCATACCGCAGAAAATAGTTAAATAAAAGCCGTGATATGAGAATGTGAAAGCAGCATAATACAGGCTATGGAGCACTCGGCAGCGAGTCAGGAGTCAGGGCTCAATAGATATCAGTGAAGTACGCTCACCGAATTGGCGCCAAGTAGGAGATACGGCACAAACACGAGCTAGATCAGAAGGGTCATCCAAGTGCATAAAGATATTAATGGACATGTCTGGTCCAAGCTGCTGTAAAAAGTCACCAGCGTCCGCCATTGCAGGATTGCCGCCACAGGTTCCCGACTAACGATATATCACACGAACACCGATTCCTGTTCTTGAGACAAAGCTCTTACCATAAGACATTAAACTGAGATCCACAAAAAGATTACCCGGGGGGAGTAAATAAACAGCAATCACCGAAGATCGAAAAAGCCAAATTCATTTCAGCCTGACGCTGCAAGAAATTTTTATTTCCTAGATGGAGCAGTAACTTCTCCACGACAAGAATCAATTGACAAATTCGAGGCCACCCATCAAAGAAGATAACCAATTCGATACCGCCAAAGGAAAAGATCTATGATTTACAGCGTCTTACTGGGTGCAAATGGATTAACTAAACCAGCTGCCCACCAGAAGCTTCGTGACAAACACGAGAAAAAAGAACCAAAAGAAAACAACAGATAACCATTCAACCCAGAAAAGATCTGATATGTAGGAAGAGAATGTCATGACAACATCTGGGATTCTGGGAACAGAGTCAGAAGAAAGGAATGTACCCTTTTCTCGCAGAGGGTAGACGGATCTGATGCTTCAGGAAAGATGGAAACTTTCAGATAAAGAGAGACACTTTGAAGACTCCCGACTGGGATTTATGGATGATACATAAACGAGAGACTGGGGAAAGTGTACGCAAATGGGAGAAGATTGAGAATCGACCGTCAAATGGATTTTCTCTCTCTTATTTTCTCTCCTTTTTTTTCTTTCTTGTGTTCGGGTCGATCTTCGATTTAACTCGACGAAGATTTTACTTTTCGCTTCCTAAGAATGCAACAGGTGTGATTTTTTGAGAACTCCCACGTGCGAATCTCAGAAATTTGAAGGTCAACGAGTTATTACGGAAAGAACCTCAATTGATTGGTACTCAATATTTTATTGAAGATTTCTGTAGCTCAAATTTCTCCTGCCTATAAATCAAACGAAAGATAATCTTTGATCTCAATTTTCTTTTGTTGAGCATGGCAAGAGAGCAAGAATCGAATCCTAAAAATGGTGGATAGGTTTGAGGCGCGGTGTAGCAATATGTCCAAAGATGAATTATGCATGTGTATAGTTGGCGGAGCTCGACCAAGGGCATGTGGCCAGCCACAATGGGCAAGCGCCCAAGTGACGACCCAAACCTTCGAAAACATAGGAATTAAGTATGTTCTCGACTTATTTTGTGACATTACATTACATCAAAATATGTTGAGTGTTTCTAGGATTATGTGAATGTTGACTGCGAGGGACCGTGTGAAACATTCGTGAGGATTGATTGGCTACGATCAAAGCTTAGGATAGAGAGAGACGTAAAGTCAAACTTGTAATCGTGTCATGAATTCACCATCCACAAACAAATCTATAATCCTTCCCTAATAAATTCTAAATCATTTCCTCTTCCCCCTAGCCCAGAGTAAGCTTTTCTTTCATAAAGAGCATGCTCTCTCTTTCACGCATTGGCAAAGTGCAGTATAAAATATCAAGTGAAGTCTGAAAAAAGTTAGACAAGCTATTCGCCATGCCCGAGGAAATCGATACATATTAGGAAATAATTAGGAGAAATAAGCACGTCAAAAATTAAGAACGTATTTGTTTTGCAAAAAATGAGTTGTTTGGAAAAAATCTTCCTCAAAAGATGGCTTGCATAGTTTATAATAATAAATAAAGAAAAATTGTTTTCATTATCCATAAATATAATTAGAATAAATTATTGTTGGCAATAAAAATATTTTTTATTGATTAATTATTTCAAAAGATAAAAAATATTATTTTTAATAAAAAAATTTAAATTATTTATTCTCTATTAAACAAACTGAGCCTAGTTTGAATTAAAAGATTCCCACGTCCTTTTCCTTGGCCAACCTTGAACCTCGAGAAAACCGACGATTTCATGTGAGGAAGAAACATCAACCATTCAAGAAAGATAAGCAAGTCCCAACCTCCTTCAAATGCAAGCTTAGCACCAAAGGCCAAGAGAGTCATTGTCCACGGGAATAGAAATGGTCCCACGCTACGAGACTTTTTGAGGGCTGATGTACCATCTAATAATGCAATCAAGAAGATCCGAATCGCCAAAGTAGATCGGTCTTGATTTGTCATGGAAAAGAAAGTGGTCATTTAGAGGAGCGTAGAATATGTGTCTGATTAAACATCAGTTTTACAAGTCATTATTGACATCTGACATTGCACCAACTGTAGATCAACAGTTTTACAAGTTATTATTGGCGTCTGACATTGCACCAACTATAGATTGATAAATAGGGGCTATAACTTTCAGGGCAACATCTTCTAGTATTGGAGGTTGCGGACCTGATCATTGACTTGCACGTGCGCAATTCTTCTGTCGAGCAGCTCGATTACTTGCCTGACCAATGCACTAAGATCTACTAGGTTATGCATCTGAGTCTAAATGCAAAATAGATATGACCATCTCAGATGTGCATGATCAGGTATGTGCTTGTGATGAATCCTTTGGATAAGCATGAACCAGTCAAGTGGGCAAGCAAAATTGAGAAAAAGATTGATCAATCAAGATCATAGCCCAAAGAGAAAGAAAAAGTGTGGTTTGCAGGGCTCATTTGGTCCATGCTTTCTTTCCATCCACTTTGGCCCATCATTATTCTCCTGTCGGTCCATAAATATCATCACGTTTTTTATCAACCATTGCGGACTTCGGGGGACAGTTGATACAGCTATAACCCAATTATGGAAATGAAAAGTGAAAGCAGACTAGACAAGCCTAAAAACTTTTCCCTAATGACCTTTTTTACAGCAAGGTATTTGGACGACTTTCTCTTAAAAAAGCACGAGGAAGATAGTTCACTAAACCCAAAGGAGGCCTACTCCTGATTAAAAAAAAAAAAGAAGACAAAAAATAAGGCCTCATCTCCTACAACAATACTTAAAAAAACTGTAGTATCAATCTATTTTCAAGGCAGTTTCAATCTCTTTTTGAACCCAGTTGGGCATATCAGCACCGAGTCCACGCAGAGACCGCCCTTGATGTGAGTACAATCGATCTGGACCATCGAGAACTTGATCCTGACGGGTGTGCTCGGATTGTCGATGTAGAAATCGCCAACGTGGTAGTCGACCCAATTGCCTGGATTATACAAGTAGCACTCGGATGTCGCGCGGTGGCCGTTAGAAGTAGATAGCTGAAACCGTACAGGCTTGATGTTCCAGCCGTGGACTTGATCCAGATTGGAGACCCTCCTTCCGAATTTCCGGGAGGATTTTCCGAGCTGAAGCCTGAAGAAGAGGGAGTATTGTCCTGGTACGAATTGGAACTCTATCTCTCCCACCACTTCGACCCACCATATTTGTTGCAGATACGCCACTGTGCTGAACCTGATAAATTAATGCAGAAAGATGTTAAGATACATATATTTCGTGACCGAAAGCAGTAAATAAGATCATTGTTAATGAGAAAGCATTTCGGAGGTCTGTGGCTTTTTGCCTTTTTCTCAATGATCTAGGTTCGATGTCGCCTATTTCTTATAATTTGATCAGTCGCAGCCTGATAGAATATGATTAACTGACATCTTCATTCCCAGAATGTAAAACGAACGAGATCAAAAGCTGGTTCGGACTGAACCAGATACTTGGCTGGGTTACTTGAGCATAAAGCTGTCCCCTGTTTCTTGCATTCTCTTCTCAAGTTTTCTTTAGAAAGAGGATGTCTTTTCACACAAGACATCTAGCCATTGGAGGTAGCTTTCATGGGGAACAATCTGCACATATTCTACAGCCAGAATTGCATCCGACTAAGCCAGAAAATTATTTTCTGAGGCCCCATGGTTCCAATTACTTGCTACGCAAAAGGGACAGCGACGCAATTGTGCTGGAGGATTTCAAGCAATTCAAAAAGAAAATAATTCCTTCGCATTAGAGCTTATCCAAAGCTCTAGTTGAATCCCTGTGTTTTGCAAGTCGGGCTCCTTGGAAGGGGACTTGATCATGCGTCAGGATAACGTCACCATCGCACCATGTCTTTTTAATCAATTTTGGGTCCAGAGAACAGAAAAATCTAGGAGATTAGACTAGGAATAGTGAATTCATCCACGAAATGAAATTCTATACTCCAAGTTGGACCAAGTCCTAGCCTGCCTTCATGTATTGCTATCTTCAGGTGGAACTGGTTGCTCTCATTCCAGATTACGGAATCTTCGTTGCTTTGATTTGCAGAAGTAATGTATTGCCGTTTACAGTGCTTCTCAATTCTCAGGAAGTTTATTTTTTCTGAAGAAAGGGCCAATAGCCTGGGCTTTTACCGTGTGAATTCTGGAATCAACAGTAAGTTTATATCGATCCCGAATTTAACAGTGCTAGATCTCTCATATACCAAATTGGTCGGAAATTCAACCTGTTAGGATTTATGAACGTGATCATCTTAATCTCCAAGCAAAAGTAACCGTGCACATAACAAATCTCACGATACCCTCGTGAACATCTTCTATGAAAAGGCTTTTCTTTCTAGCACAAGTTCCCATAACCCCTCAAGCCAAAAGAGTTCCAAATTGGATTAAATGCCTCTCTATCTGCTAAAAGAGAGCACCTACTTCCGCCTAGATTTGCTTGATCTTCTTGTTGACCATCTGTTCCCCTCGGTTACGGACAAGAATCGACCTTGTTCGGGTCTATTAGAACTCTAAGGGTGTGCATAACAAAACTAAACGAGAAACTGATCTAATTTCTTCTGAATTGATTTCTAAGTTGAGAATTTTAACTTATGATTTCTTCTTCTCAAATTGTTACCAAAACTGATCTAAACACGAGGAACAGAAAAATAGATAAGTAAAAATTTTATCAATAAACAACTAAACGAGAAACCGATCACTCAAAATCGACTCAAATTGAACCGACCCAAAAGCAATATTCACTCACTGATCGGGGTGCTAAGGTTAGTTTTTCTGCGCTCATGCTTTTCATATCTCGTCTGCTACTAGCGACCAGAATCAATTTAACAGAGAAACAGCTAAAGCATGATGACGGGGGCGAGAAAGGTACCTAGATTCATTGGTTGCGATATAATTCCAGTATCTCCGATCATCAATCCCAGTGATCTTCAATGCCTTTGAAGAAATACACAAGCATATGTCCCCCCTTATCTTATCCAACCAAAATTCCTGCATATTCAAGATCAAAGAAATCGAATGAATTCAGTAATTAGTCATGCTTAACAGGGGCCACATAGATCAACTGAATTAAACCAGGTTTCTGATGAGTTGGCGGAGTTTTCACCTTGTTGCCATCATCAAAGCAGCTGGCCTGACAGAGCCTGGAGTAGACCTCTTTCTTCGACAAAAGGTCGGGATCTTCGCTGAGAACCCGACGAACAAGGAACCTATAATTGGAGGGCAGCTTCGATTCCCACACGAAATCGGCCAACGAAGCGGCGTGGAAGGCTCGGTTCACCCGGGCCAACTTGCAGATCTCGGGAGGGTCCAAGGAAGCGAGGATCAGGGAGATGCAGCTCTCTGGTACATCCCCAAGCTTAGTGCTCCACCGCGGAGAAACACACTCCGTGTCTCTGTCACTTGCAATTCCAGATATCCCAGCCCCCATAAAAAGAACTTGCAAATTTTCTTCTTTTTTCTTCGAAAGGGGAGAAACAGAGAAGCGACGGAGTCAAGAAGATGAGGGGAGATTTTGATTTACAGGTAGAGGAGGAGGGGGTGGATGAGGTGGGAGTTGAAGGGGCACGAAAGGGGGAGTGGAGTCACCATTTTCTTCGTGTTCAAGGAGGGAGAGGCGCTGGTCATGGCTTATACAAAGAGGAAAAGAAAGAGAGAAACAGAGAGAAAAGGGAAGAGAGAGAAGGAGGAGGAGAAGGAGGAAATGAAAGGAAGGGATAAAGCGAGCTTCCGAAAGGGGACGTGGACATCAGTGTGCATGGAATGGAATATTTTTTTCTAGATAATTTTTCTAATGAAAAAAAAAGGGAAGCAATTTGGCCTCAGTTGGCATTTTCTAATGGCAAGTAGGAAAAAGAAAGGTGGACGGATGAAGAATCGGAATTGGTCCGGTGGCTGATGGGAAGGCGAGGTTTCCAGGCTTTGCATGCAGAGCGGTGGCCGTCCACTCCTTTTTTAACCCTCCTTTCGTGAGCTCGGTTTGTCCTCTCTCTCCTTTTTCTTCATCCCCCTGAGATGCGAATGGTGTGGCGGAAAGTCACGCCGACAATGGGTCGTGGCGTCTCTCACGTGTTGTTTCAAGCGAATTGCGCGCTTTTGGTAGATCTAGATTAAGGAAAGTTAAAATTCATGAGAACAGGGCTAATCTCACGAGAAGGAATGCTCTGCTTTTGATGGAAAAAGGGGATTGCCCAAATGATGCTGGATGGCTCCGCTGCGGCCAGACATCTTTCCGCTAGCCACGGGGTGTGCGCATAACCGAGGAAAGTTTTTACCTTGAAAGTGAAACCCGATGATGAGATTCTCGTCGAGGTGCAGACCCCCCCGGCAACAATTTTCTCGTTTATCAAAAGGTGAAGGGGTCTTGTCGGACCCTCCACGTTTGAAATATGCACTTGCCACGTCTTTGTCGGACCCCACTCCTCCATCGCCAACCCCACCTTCTTTTGATTTTAGCTCTCCGCGGCATGATCAGAGATTGACTCTTTTGGAGAAAAGCAGCCTACGAATTTTAGGATCCCTTTTCCTACTCGGAAGCCTATAAGGATCATGGCGATGAGTCAGCCTGAGCGCCCGGACCACCGCACGTTGGAGAAACGTTGGGTTTCTTCTTCCTCATTCTGAACACGTGATTTCCGCTCATGCGTGTACAGTAGAGAGAGAGGGACGAGGGGGGCCTGGTTGGCTATTAACTAAAGGACATTTGCTCAACTAGAGATAGAATGGACTCTAATCAAGCCACTACATGTTAACAAGAGCGACGTTTCACGTCCTAAACACGTTTCTTCCTCGCCCCACGTGTACAGTAGAGAGAGAGAGAGAGAGAGAGAGAGAGAAGGGGCTTGGTTTGCTATTAGCTAAATGACATTTGCTCTACTGGAGAGAGAATGAACTCTAATCAAGCCGACACATATTAAAAAATTATATATAAGTTAGTCATATTCAATAAATGGGTTATAAATGAATTTAGAATAATAATATCCAACATAATATAAATATTTAATGGGTCATAAATATTCGAACAAAAAAGATAGATCATGAATAGATTTACAACTTGCTTAAATCCAATCGACTTCTATGACTCTCTTTTCATATTATGATCTTAGTTTGAATATCAGTTTTCCTAGATTTTATTAAATATTGAAGTATTTTATGGATCGCATACATTGTATTAGAAATGGATCAAAACGGATTAAATTGGCCCATTTGGATTGAACCCTTTTTGACTAGACATAAACCCTACCCAATCCAACCATTTAACAGATCCATTGATTGCAGAAAAGATTATTATGTTTTATGCTTATTAAGATGCATGTTAACATGAAAATGAATCCAGCTTCCGCTGTGGCTAAATTGATCCGTTGCAGCATGGGACGATTTCAGCTTGGCGTTAGTTTAGCATGGCACGACGTATGATCCAAGAAGTGAAGTTCTAGACTATGAAAAGGGAAGGGAAAAATTAAGGTTGCCAAGTTGGAAAAGCGAAAGAGACTTCAATCGACCGGTCAAACGTTAGTAGATATCAACCTCATTCAATTGTCAATTACGGGACCCTCAAATACTCCGAATGACCCTCTATGATACGTGACTACCTTGAATTCGACTAATTTGATTTGGACTAAATGGACGTCCCACTAAAAGTCAAATATAAATCTCCATCTCTCTCTCTCTCTCTCTCTCTCTCTCTCTCTCTCTCTCTCTCCATGGCAAAGTCACATTGTCGACCGTACGACGAGTACAACATGACATCCTTCGAAGTGGCGAGCTTATCAGAATTCGATCAAGATACCCATGTTGTGTTCACGTATGTAGGGCTATAGAGTCGAATTCCGGAGAACCAGAATCAACAACATCATAAATAGACCGTCCCTTGTCGCACCGTTCCACTCCGTAGGTGCTGTCACTGATTCTCGCTAGGCGACGGTGAAGATATTATTGCGACGAGATGCGATTCCATTCCAGTGGCTCCATCTCAAGCTGGGACCGAGGACAGATACACTTGAAGCAAACCATCACGTAAACAATTTCTGATTTGCGAATGAATCACATTCCGAAGCACCAATCACTTCGGAAAGAGGATTAGAAAATGACCGAGATTGCCTCGTCAATAATTCGCCAGTTTACGCAAATCAGGTGATTACTAAACACAACTCGCCAGTCCCCACATCCTGGAAGTCGAAAAACCACGTGGACAGCCTCTAATCAGTCTGGTTTTCCCGTTGCATATGTCTCTTCCTGCGGCCGAATATTCAACGTAAGCAGTTTGAAAAACTTCAAGAGATAAATTAAATAATAGCCAAGGGAACAAAGAGACGAGTCCTCCACTTTCGAGGTGGTCAGATTTCATTCGAGAATTCGAAACCACGGGATGAGACCTGCCCTAGTACTCCCGAACAAGCTCGTGTGGCGATCCCCACCACAAGATTCTTACCTTTGGGGAAGTGGCGTAATGACATTGGATACAATAAATAACTGAAGTCCCGTTTCTCATATTCTAGTGGATCTGGTGTGGGGAAGGTGGAACAAGGACAAAGATAATCCCCAAAAGCAAGGGTAGGTTGCTATCATCCGGACATCCGGCTTTCACATGGTCGATCGGCATGGCATCCTTCAATCTCTCATGATGGCCAAAATATGATAACCAGTAAATTCTGATGAGTCGTTCAGCATGTGAGCTACTAAAGTTAGCATATCTCTAAAGATCTCAAGGACTGAGCATCCATGTGTAAATCATAATGTTTGCTCATTTCCTTATAGCCCTGGATGACAAAATATCATGCCCAAAAGACACTTGCATTTATGCAGGGATATGGATCCACTCTTCAACTTGATGCAAGGCATCAATCACCACCAACTTGCCTCTTCCAGGAATCTTCCACAATTAATTCATCGCCTCCCCAATCCTCATAACTAGAAAATCACATAATATCACATTAGATGATAATTTAATCAAGCACAGATGGCAAAATATTTTATTGAATGTCTTGATAAATCCAAGGGCAAAAGTTGAATTATGCTTATCACCATGGTGGAGTAAAAAGCCAAAGTATCAAGAGCTGGAAGCAGAACTCACCTTCCATCTGGAAGGTAACGGCGGATGGTGAATGATATTTTCCTCTCTTGAAGCTCCTTCAATGCAATCTAAGAATTGCAAAAGAATGTGGTCAATTTGCGATGCAAAAAATGTTTCCATGGCAATGATAGGGCGGAGATGTTGCACCACGCTCGTATCTAAGGAATTTATTGACAGTACTAAAAGATCATCCTCCCACTATATGATGAGGCTGTAGTAGGGGAACGAGAAAGGGTTTGAGTAAGTTGTCACCGACGTGGGAAGCAAAGGATAGGCCCACTCAATTTGCTAATTTCAGGTCACTGTTATTAAATATAGCATTTAATAACAACCAATTCTGAAATATCATGTGAGCGGATAGGGCTTCTGGGAATTTCAGTTCATAAATACAGATAAGGTGCGAATTTAACATGATTTAATCAAACAACGTGATTGAATGATGTCGTCCAACTCAGCTTTAGGATGCTAAAGACCTAACTTTGAATTATTGGATGTACAAATATGGTAGTAGAAGCTACACTTGAGTTAAATATGAGTCCCAATACTCTACCATCAGTGCTACAACCTTACAAGCGTCTCATCTAGTCTTTCAATGTCGCAACAAAGACCCCGCCACCTTAAAATCAGAAAAATGAATGAGGACAATGCAGCTCTTCTGGATCTCTATATCTTAGACACGCGGACAAAATCAAAAGCCGCAGAAAAATTTCTACACTACATCCAATATGAGTGGATAATCTTAAGGCGTATTTGGTAACGTTTATTCAAAAATTGTTTAGAACGTAAATAAAAAAAATTTAAAAAATGAAAAAAACTATTTCCGTTCCGGGGAACAATTTTGAATAAAAAAATGCGTTTGATAACTATATAAAATTTATGTTCCGAAATAGAAAAAAAGAGCATAAATACGTTTGATAAACTTATATAATTTTTTTGTTTCTTTTAATTTTTTTATATTTTTATTTATATTTTCTTTTTTTCTTTTTCTCTTTGACCAATTGCCAGTGACCAACTGGGCGACGTCTAGCGAGCTCGCCGAAGGCTAGCCTAGCCCCGGCGAGGCTGAACCTTGCCCAGATCTGGCAAGGCTAACCTCGCCCAACCACCGGCGAGGCTTAGTCTTGCTGTGCCACTGCCAGGCGACACCATCCCAGAAGTGGCCTAGCGAGGCAGAGCCTCGCCAAGGGTCGGCAACACTCTAGCAAGATAGCCGACCAAAGAAAAAAGAAAAAGAAATAAGAGAAAAAAAAAGAAATAAGTTTTGTGTTTTGTTTTTTTGTTTCTTCAAAAAGTGTTTCCATGAACAAGAAACAAGTTTTTCTTGTTTCTCTTATCGGGAACAAAATAATAAATTTTGAACAAAAGTGTAAACAAACGCGTTTTTGTTCTTTTTTTGTTCTCTGAAACAAAAAGAACAAAAATTGTGTTCCAAGAAATAAAAAAAGAATACAAACAAACCGGGCCTAAGGTTTTCAGAATATCACATTAGGAAACCCCGTTATTTCCTAAGCCCATCCTAACAAAATTATCTAGGAGTAGTTTTAACCGACCCCAAATGGTTAAAGAAACTAAGTTGAAAGGTATTGCTTAAAAGGTGGACCGATGGCCCATTAGTTTAAGTGTGGACTCTTCTAAGTCCATACCTCACAAAACAATACTTTAATACAAGAATTTCTACAAGGCCAGGTCCAGTTTTGCAATTGGGCTATTGGATCGGATCCATGTCATAGCAATTCGGGCTCGTCTAAGTATAAATAAGCTGTCCAGGCCAGATCACACAGTAAATAGCAGCTCGTCAAGTGACATCCGAGTTTCATAAGATTGGGGTGCTAATGCATTTCTTGGCACTTCAAGTATCCAAAAAAACTCAATGTGATAACTTGACGAAGGTCTATACCTCTAGAGGATCAGTTTCGCCCTCCAACTCAACCATTACAGGTGCATTCATGCTGCTCAATCAAGGTTTGTTTTGTTAACCACCCAATCCATCAGACATCAAGGACTTAAAGTAGCAAGGTTCATACCAAAGGACCTGATCTGCAAAGCACGAGTGCCCAAAATCCTTGCGCGCTCATATTTTGTCATGTACTTCGATGTCTTATGAGGCCGTTCTACAGGTTCCCGCTCTCCTTTATCTTCGTCATCAAGAGGGTCTGGAACGTCTTCATTGCTGTTGTTATCCAGCTCATCCTCCGCACCTTCCTCTTCGAATTCATCAAAACCGTCACAGGTAAATTCTTCAACCATCTAAGAACAGCATGTGAGAAATGGACCCTTACCTCAATCTCAGGCTCCGGTGGTTCATCCTCATATCTGCATCAGTAGAATACGATTAGCTGTTGGAAATTATATCTAGAGAATACACTGTTTGTTGTAATCGAACATCAATGTAAAGAAGACGATAACAACTATATAATATTCTTCTTTTTACAAATCTTGGAGAAGAAGAAAATAATATATTATTGAAAAATAACATAAAATTGGAGGTGAGGTACGGATAACCGAATCTCCTTAAGGCGATTAGTTCATGCCAATGGTGCTCCGCAGATTCACGAACTATGCCTCCCAAGATACAACACCTCGAACCTGTTTGGATTAGCACTATGCAAACAGGACTCGTCGAACCGTTCAATTGAACCAAAGACACTCGGGAAAAACAGAAGAGTAGAAAAGGGCATTAAAGCTCTTTTTGGAATCGAATCGGGAAAACCAAAAACATAAACCAAAACTTCTCATGAAGCTCTATGATCCTATCTATATATAGAGCTTTTTAGTTCATGTACTAAAGAGATACATGAATTAAATAGACGCGTGTATCCACGAGATTCATGAATAAAGAGATACGTGAATCCAAGAGATTCATGTATCCAAAGATACGTGAATTCGAGAGATTCATGAACTCAATAAATACATGAACTAAAAGATACATGAATCTAGGAAATTCATGAATGCAATAGATACGTGAACATAAAACTATAGGAAATTCATGAATCCAAAAAGAGATACGTGAACAGAAAAAAACGTATCTTAATTTATTGGCTTTCGTTGATCCATTAACTATAATTATAATCATAATTACAACATTAGCATCTAAAAAAACCATTGCAAACCCAAAACTAGCATACCGTTTATCAATTCAGAAAACACGGGCAACTCCAACGGGCCTTCACACGATAGTAATACTTATAAGTTATCATATTCATCTCAGCAAATTATCAAATAACCGAGCAAAACCGTAAAAACTCTCAAAAGCCACCATGATACGAAATTCTGATACTAACTAATATAACCAGACCTAGGGAACGTAATGCAACTCAATTTCGCTTAATGGGATACAAAGAAAGCACAGAGCAGCAGTATCCATGTAGTAGGCAAAAGGGCATGAACAAAATCAATTACTTCGCTAAACCCAGTACACCATTTCACTTTTGTCATAAAGGGTTTCGACCCGGTACCTTGATATACCGCGGGGGCAATCCCTGCGCTAGCTCATGGTGCCATCAACACTATCAAAATAGCAAACTCACGTCGAAGCAGGAAACAAGAATCAGCTCGAGGAATTTGTAAGAGTTTTCATTACATGGACTACATTCATTGGAATTGTAATTTTCTATTTTACGGAGTTGGTCTAATAAGGTAAAGCATAAAATTTTCTTAATAGTCGAATATGGGCCTAGCTTATATGAGCCAAGTTGGGCCTGGCCTATAATGAGAGGATTCGTCCAAAATTTTATAAATAGCGCTAAAGTCCCTCCTCTAGCCCTCATTCTTCTATCAACTTTCCCTTACCTCACATAAGGCAAATTATGAGTGGCGGTCCCATCAAGCAAGGTAAGAACCTGAGCATCGGCTTGTCGTCTAAGCGATGGAGATGGATTCTAAATCAAGTATGTAAATCTTCGAATTCTATTCCTACATGTTTGGGTTTCTAGTTATGTCAATCCTGAGATGCCGCTTTGGCGGCCAACAAAATTATCATGCAATGCCTAGAAACTGTGAAAAATCCGAGAAGAGAGAAAGAGAGAGAGAGAACCCCATGTCCACGTCGTTGTAGTCGTCGTCGGCCATTGCAATCCGCGAAAGAGCTCTCCTTTCTGGTTCTCAGGTGACGAGGAAATGCCAAAACCCCCGCATGGAAAAGCCCTCCTTCTTCCCTGGCTCTCGTCTCTGCTTCCGACGTTCTAGAAAGCTCACTGCAAGTAGATAGCGAGTCGTCGTCTCCTTCGCCTGCAACAGCGAGGGGAGAGCAGAGCAACAAGCGTTGAAAAGGGCTCGACTTCAGAGAAGTAGAGAAGTGAGCTTTTTTCGCATCAGGGCCTCTTTGATTATCCTCTTTTCTCTTTCCCCATTGGTCCGTGGATAGGCCCCGTTCAACTGATCAACCATGCAAGGACTTTTAGGGCCTTTTTAAATAAAAAAAACCATTATTTTCTTTTTCTTTTCTTTTTCTATTCTTTTATTCATCCAAACAGAAAAAGAATAGAAATTCATTTGATAATATCAACTAATTTTTATATTTTCTAAAATAGAAAAATGACTAGATAATAGAGATGGAACGAAAACAAAAATCCATTCCCAAAAATAGAATGAAAAACGGTTTCCTAATAGAAATTGTTTATAAGGACAAAAATGTTACCAACATGCTCTTACTCGTCCTCGTTCTCATATAAACTACGATTGATATGGACTTCCGAATAAGGAAGAACCAAACATTAACGCACCCAGCTCCTAGCTGTTTATTTTAAACTATAGTCTTGGACTCAATGTCGAGCATGGTATGGTTATTTTTAGGAATAATGACATAAGTAATTCATGAACTTTTAATCGATGTTTTGTTTAGTGTGATATCTGACTTTTGCTATATGAAAATATTCAATATAGCCCTTCTATTAATTTAAGACTAGGGACAACATTAAAATTTAATATAGTCTATGGGCCAAACTAAACACGTACTAACAGTTCATGGAGTACATCGAGCAAATCAAAATTTTAAGGATTACATTGACAATGGGCTAAAATTTATGGATCATTTTGAACAAATTAAAAATTCACGAACCACATTGCAATTAAAAACTATATATGTTATTTTCCCTCATCATTATTTATATAGACTTTTTTCCCTTTGATATCATGAGTTTGTATAAGAGTACGTTACCTAACGGACCAAATCAAAAGTTTAGGGATTATATTGACATTGGGCTAAAATTTATGAATTACATAGAATAAATTGAAATTCACGGACCATATTACACGTTAAGTTAAAATTTAAAGACTATTTATGTCATTTTCTCTTCTTTTTTTTTGGTCAAACTCTTATCTTTATTTAGACAGACTTTTTTTCCCTTTGATATCATCTGTTTATATAAGCGCACGTCACCTCCCTACACTTTCATCTTCGTATCTTTTTCAACCGTTTAGAGATTCATCGCATCAACAGGCCTTCACCAGATGATTTCCCCTTCCCCGGTTACGTGTACGGAGCAACGAGACAAACAGGTCTTCGAGAAAATTAATGATGCAGGTCAACGGTAATACAATATGGAAATTGACTCCTCCATGTGCATGGAGTCACCTCTGCATGCTTAGCCCTCTGACTAAAAGTGATGCGTCGCACTTAAATATGACTCAGTTCCTAATATACATACATACATACATATATATATATATATATATATATATATATATATTGAATTTTAAGCAATAAGAATTATATGACAAAAAATTCTACATTATTATCGTTGTGATGTGAATACGTTTAGTGTGCTCTAATTAAAGATCCTATGATTTGTGGCGTTAGGTTTGTGTTAGATTATGCTCATAACAGATAGAGATTTTAATGATGGTTTGTGTTAGATTATGCTCATAACAGATAGAGCTTTTAATGATATCTATGAAGGGTGGATGCTTTGTTTTTGACGAAAATTGGGAAGTCGTGAGAATGAATTACGATACCTCGAATGTAGAAGTAACCTTCAAACACAATGAATATATTCATTGGATAGTTTTATCTCTTCCCATACCACATGAGATCAAGATGCTTCCTCTTTCACAAGATTTAGATTGGTATCCTCCATTTGAATTGGTTTTGCATGCAATCGACAGAAAGAACGCTCTTGGAGACTATAATGATACAATTGCAGAAAGATTGTAGAAATTTAGTCCTTGTACAGACCAAACCGACCGATGAAAAGAGTCTTGAGGGGTAAAATTAAAAAATTTGACTGGATACCCATTTTTTTCGGGGGAGTTATTGAACGTACGATAGGTCTGTCTAAACATACAAGTCGAGCAATCTTAGTGACCACAATTGTAAATTCGGAATAGACATGTCCCACGAGAAAAAGTTGGAGACTTTTGATAAGATAATCCCTAATTAACATCTAATTAATATCGTAGCAAACCTATGATGAAGTCACCTACACTCAATATTCTGACAAATTCATTTGGAATATCGATTTTGTAGATCGGTTCAAGCGATCAAGATTAGTCAAGATAACATAAGAAACGACCAGTGAAGTGTGGAGGATCTCGAATGGAGCAATACACACAAGCTGGCAAGTGAGATCAACCGGGGAGGTTGTCATCAGGGCCAGGGGCGAGTCCCAGATCTGTTCTGTAAGTTCTCAAACAAGATCGTAAGAAAATAGACCGACCGAAGATTCTTGCATGGCCCTCGGATTTCACAGGAACATCGCAAGAAAAATGCATAAAAATATATCGATTTACTTACTTAGAATAGCACTCCGCGTTAACATAAATCTTAATTAAGTCCATTAATGTCAATGAAGAAGCTTTTTACGAGTGTATTTATTCCGCGAGATATGTATAGAAAAATCTGATCATATCAAATACAGTGAGATTTCTTTACATATATTACGTGAACATATAATCCTTCCCTTATAAAAAAAGCTAATCTTACGAATTAACTAAATGAATGTTGATTGAATTAGTCTCTGTCTCTCTTTCTTGCAACGTCGAAGACCCAGGTGGAAACCACAGACCCACTGGTCTTAGAACTTCCTAAGCAGGATCGCTTGCCCAGTTCTTGCTTCCCTATATTCTTTTTTATATATTCAACGCCATTCATGCACCTTCTTCTCACCTTCACCATCTCTCTTCCCAAATTCTCAAATCTCAGTCTCCCCATGATCCCCTAGCAGACAAATAGAACCAAAGCACGATCCATACGCCCCGCAGAACGTCCACGGCCATGGCTGGTCCAGCCAAGTCCATCGCTTCTTACCTGAAGACCAACCGTCTCTACGCATGGCTCCTCATCTTCCTCCTCTGCTCCGTCTCGTACCTCCTCGGCTCATGGCGAAAAGCCGCTGTCATGATTGCCGCCTCCAAGCCCTGCGTCTCCTCGTTGCTCGACTTCCGTCCCCGCCGCGCCCAAGATGAGGGAGCATCGTCGAGTGAGAACGTCAGGACCTACCCGCCATGCGATGTCAAGTACAGCGAGCACACCCCGTGCGAGGACCCCAAGAGGGCTCACCGGTTCGACAGGAGGAGGCTGATATTCCGGGAGCGGCATTGCCCCGAGAGGAACGAGACGCTCAAGTGCCGGGTCCCGGCCCCACCCGGATACCGGAACCCATTCCGGTGGCCCACAAGCCGGGATATGGCGTGGTACGCCAATGTGCCACACAAGGAGCTCACGGTGGAGAAGGCGGTCCAGAACTGGATCCAGTTCGAGGGCGACCGGTTCCGGTTCCCCGGGGGCGGGACAATGTTCCCTAACGGTGCAGACGCCTACATCGAGGACATCGGGAAGTTGATCGATCTCAGGAATGGGTCCATACGGACCGCCATCGATACCGGTTGCGGAGTAAGCTCCTTCTTTCTTTTGCGTCTAAGTTCATCCTACTCTACCAAATCAATCCCAATCCCGGAAAAATGGCAAGAGTATTGATTTTGTTTACCTTTTACATACATCTGCTATGAGAGGCTGAGCCAAACTTGCCTGAATCATGAATGCCATAATTGGTTTCAACGCGCCTTGCGGTTTCTCTTTCCTTGTTTTCTTCGAGGAGGAATGGCGAGAGATGCTAGTCGATTCACTTTCCTTTCTAGGATGTAGACACACATATATGCGGTTGAATTATGTACTCTATGCTCAATTAAGTTGCCAGCCATTGATCAAAGAAAATAACTTAATCTGCAACATACGTGCTTCTAGTTTTGGAGGAGGAAGTCGGGGCATTCGGCCATCCGCGGTTCTAGGAAGCCGAATAGTTATGATCTTTCGAATTTTTCGAACAGTAGATGGCAATGGCTCGCGGTGCAATCTGTTTCTCGATGTTCTGAGTTCTGTTCACGTCCAGGTTGCTAGTTGGGGCGCTTATCTTCTGTCTCGAGGCATCCTAGCAATGTCATTCGCCCCAAGGGACACGCACGAAGCTCAAGTCCAGTTCGCCCTTGAGCGAGGAGTGCCCGCACAAATCGGGGTCCTTGCATCCAAGCGCCTTCCCTATCCATCCCGAGCTTTCGACATGGCTCATTGCTCTCGCTGCCTCATTCCGTGGGACCTATTCGGTATTAAGCCCTCGCTAATTTACTAGTCAATTAAATTTTGGGGGTCTTGCATTCATCCTAATTTGCATTTTCTGCTGTAGATGGGATATATCTCATCGAAGTGGATCGAGTTCTGCGGCCTGGCGGGTACTGGGTACTGTCCGGCCCGCCTATCAATTGGAAGAATCACTGGAGTGGTTGGCAGAGAACGAAGGAAGATCTGAGTGCTGAGCAGACCAGAATTGAGAATGTAGCAAAAAGTCTTTGCTGGGAGAAGCTGGTGGAGAAGGATGACATTGCAATATGGCAAAAGCCTATCAATCATTTGCATTGCAAGGTCAATTTGTGCCCGTCTCAGGATCCAGACAAGGCCTGGTACATGATTGACGAATTCAGTCTATCCTGCATTTTGTGCCTGCTGTGTTCGAATCTTCTTTGATTCAAGCTTCGTTTCAACCGTGATTTGTTCTCAGGTATGCCAGCATGGAAACGTGCTTGACTCCATTGCCCAAAGTCAAAGACGGCCAGGAAATTTCAGGGGGTGAGTTGGCTAATTGGCCTGAGAGGCTGAACGCAATTCCACCAAGGATCAGCAAGGGAACGCTGCCAGGCATCACGGCCGAGATCTTCCAAAGGGAGACGGCATTGTGGGAGAGGAGGGTGTCATATTACAAGACCGTGAACAACCAGCTAGGACTCGCGGGGAGGTACCGCAACTTGCTGGATATGAATGCCTACTTGGGCGGATTCGCAGCCACGCTCGTCCAAGACCCCGTCTGGGTCATGAACGTGGTTCCTGTGGAAGCCAAGGTCAACACTCTCGGAGCTATCTACGAACGAGGACTCATCGGAACATACCATAGCTGGCAAGTCCTTTCTTCGTTGCCTGTGATTCTCTGTTCCAGTATCGACCATTTAACACCCATGTACACGTCATGCGAAAGATTCATGAGTTACTTGTATAAGTCGCAGGTGCGAAGCGATGTCCACATATCCGAGAGCATACGACCTCATTCATGCCGATTCCCTGTTTAGCCTCTATCAGGCCAGGTATGCAAAAGATAACTCAGGAGGTCTTAGTCAGTTTTCGTGGCATTTTTCGACATGGGTTCTGTATTCTACTAGGGCGGATCGATCAGCTAATGTTTTCGACATGCTGGGAATGTGTATGTAGGTGTGAATTGGATGACATATTGCTTGAGATGGACAGAGTTCTGAGGCCAGAAGGGAGCTTCATACTGCGAGACGACGTGGACATGCTGGTGAAGGTCAAGAGGATCATTGATGCGATGAACTACGACAGCCAAATCGTTGACCATGAAGACGGACCACTCCTGAGAGAGAAGCTCTTGTTCGCCGTTAAGTCTTACTGGACAGCTTCTGCTCCCTCAGATGATCCGCACACATCCTAAACACCACCATAGATAAATTCCTCCCGCATCTCGCCGACAGTTTTGTTTTTCTCGAATCTAGATTCTTAAAATTCGCCTCTTGCAAGTTTCAACTGGCCCCGGTTATATGATTACTTCACTAGTCCTTTCCTACTTTTTCGTTGACATTTCTATCATTCAGAATCAGATACTGCCTTGTTTGTATTTACTGTACATAATCAATAGGATTTTTATCAGATAAGCTTTCGCTCTCAGATGTTCCATTTTGATCCCCTTCCATATGCTCCTTCTACACTGCGGTACCAATGGAAATTTAACATTGCAATTGATGGATGCGCATCAAGAAGTAGCTTTCCAACTACAGTTCTCTAGGATGTGAATTGAAGAAGGCCAGACCAATTCCCGGTCGAGATATTTCCTGCACCGCGACTCACCCGTCAATTCTTCCCTAAGAACCAGCAGCAAAAGAGCAGTAATTGAGGCAAAGCATTCATATCACTGATCAGGGTTCAAGACTCACGGCACTTGGCAGGCGCCAAGTCTCTCTACTCTCTCCTCATGCTGTCACTGCTCACGGCATTGGCAGCTCAACTGACTCGGATGGCTCGAGCAGACATTCACAAAGCTACTCGGCCCAGCTCGGCTCAGCTCCCGGCAAGTTTGCGCCATTCATGCATGGCCGGAGTTGACAACACCCCAAAGGGGTTAGGACGGGCAGCAACATCCACTTCACCTCAAGCCCCGCCGCCAACACAAATAATTCCATAATGCTAGTCACGGGTTGGATCGGCAGAACAGGAAGGAAACACCAAAACAGAATTCCCGTGAAGAATCTGCTGTATCTAGCAACTTGGCAATCGAACCGAGGTGTCTGGGCGTCAATCGATCCTACTCTCGGTGGACCAGAGCCGGCTCTATTGGGCCTTTCAGTTACGAACAATTCGGAAAGGCACGAGGCCTTTGGGTTGCACCTGCATTCTCAGTTAATTTCACGCGACTTTTCTTATCCATGACCTAAGTATAACAAAGGAAATTACATTGGCAGTGTGAGGCACTACGGCAGTTTAAATTGTCGGTGTATGTACCACGCAACGGCAGCTACAAGATTTTCGAGGTAGAGAATGTAAGTGTAAAACATACATAAATAACAAGGCGAAAGTTTTTGTATACATGATATGTCTTTCGCATGAGGGAAATTGTAGCGATAAGCTATCCAAGCAATAATCAAAGGTGGGCAAGTTGACCTGGCCTCGAGGGAGCCAAGCTCAACCTTCATGCACTCACGTCAAGTCATCCAATGAACCCATCCCAAGCTCGATGGACCCTAGCCTAAAGCTAGGTACTAGAGCATTGACACCAAAGTCCCAAGCCCAGACATTATGCGCTTGGGCATGGGCATTGAGGTCCCCACGCTTAAGTGCTATCACTATGATCCAAATGTCGATACCTTATCATATGATTCTCAATAATTATGAAAATGTTTTTCGTTAATTCATTTTTTTTAGATAATTCAAAGATTAAAAAAAAAAGGTTTTTAGACGGAAAATATGCCTTTGGGGTTAATCGGGCCGTCGAGCCCATGATCACATTCACATTGGCCTATAATTTCATGCAAGAAAAGGACAAAGACATGGTATTTTCGTGAGGATTAATATAAGACTGTAGTTTTAATAATGCGCTTGTTAGTCAAAGGGACATGGAATTTTCACCGTCCATAAAACTCCACGAGATGCGACAGGGGCGTGTGTCACGACTCCCGAAACCGCGCGTCGTCGTCGTCGCCGTCGCCTCCAAGGCTCCACCCGACATCCCCGAAACTCTCCATCCCCGACTGTTCGCCTTCTCTCTCTCTCTCTCTCTCTCTCTCTCTATTTATTTCCTCTCTGCTTCACTCGCTTTCTCTCTCTATACTCCCACCACTTGCTGCCATTAAGGCACCTCCAAAAGAAGGAGAAAAGCTTTGCGTTTTTTCAACTCCCTGTACTTGACTCCACGGAACCCACGTCAGTGAGATGATAGCATGGGCTTCTTCCGACGACTCTTCGGCGGCGGCGGCGGCGGCGGCTCCAGGGACAAGCGACCCCGCCGGCGCTGGAGCTTCGTCAGATCGCTCAACGACAGGAGCCGCCTAGCCCTCCCCAGCCCCCTGCCACTACCCGTCTCTCGGCCCCGGCGACTTGGACGCCAGCAAGCACGCCATCGCGGTCGCCGCCGCCACCGCCGCCGTCGCCGAGGCCGCCCTCGCCGCCGCTCAGGCCGCCGCGGAGGTCGTCAGGCTCACCAGCGGCGGGGGCGGCGGGGTCGTGAAATGCGCCGCTCCGGCGCAGTTCGGCGGCAGCCGCCCGCGCGTGGAGGATTTGGCCGCCGTTCGGATTCAATCCGCTTTTCGAGGCTATCTGGTTGGTACTTTAAATTTTTGGGTATCCGTTTTCTTGCTTTTAGGTTCGGTTACCGGAAGTCTGTGCAATGTCGGTTCATTTGGGTGCCCAAATTTGCTTGAAAGCTTTGAACTTGAAGTGAAATCTGAATCAATATTAAAATCTTCTGTGCATGCTTTCTAAGCTGTGCTCAGCAAGAACAGTACGAAATCGATAGGAAAAATAGTGCTTCAATTCAAACTAAAACCAACTGGAATTAATTATTATTATTATTATTATTATTTTTTGGGGCATCTCTTGCCTTGCCTCTGTACAACCTGAATCGCAATCGTTCGGCTTCATTAAAGCTTTTTCCTTCTTTCCGTATACCTGCGATATGCAGAGTACTAGCTTTACAGCTGCTAAAAATAGCTGCACGACGCTTCGTGTTTTGTTTTTAAGGTTATGTCCAGGTAAATTATTAGGGGTTCCACACCTAAAAAGAACGGTGTAGTAGGTGTCTAATGTCGATGTTGAAGGCTTGCGAGTGTGGGGGGGCACAGGCCTTTTGCGTTAGGAAGACGCCGACACCTGCACTGGTCATACTCAGACCGGGGGGGGGGGGGGGGAGAACCTATTCCTTGTGACCCGCACCGTGTTTGCTTTGGACGAAAAGTCCATAGGCGTTCAACGGGCTTGTGTTCTCACGTGTTGAACCACTTCCCGTGTCTCTCTCTACCCCAAAGTTCACTTCTTGGAACTCTACTGACTATCATTGCGGTTGTCACTTGCTCATTGGAGTTGGAGATCCAGAATTCTTTTGTCAATCTTTCTTTCTTTTTCTTTTTTTCTTTTTTTTCTTTTGTTTTAGTTGTTTCAAGGAGATCTGGGTTTGAAGTTTTGACTAGTGGACTTCGGGGGATGTTGATAGTCGTATTATATTGGAGTGGTATGGATATGTAGAATGTTCCGTCTCAGAGAAAGAAGAAAAGGTCAAAAGCATAGTGCATTTTCATAATTTCAGCCCATAAAAGCAGCCTACCAGATGGGGGCCAATTTTCTTTTCCGGGTGAACTGCATAGCTGGAAAGCACAGTAATGCGATCGATGGTTTCACCAATTCGGTCCATCTTTTTCGTTTTCCTTTTGTTATTCAGGTGGGGGTGTGTACGTTCTGTTTATGAGGTTTGTACATTGCAGCCATAGATTATTTTGGCATTGAAAATATGGCTGGCTTCCCAGCTTTTTCTCTTTCCTTTTTTTTTTTTTTTTTTTTTTTAAAGTTTGCGAAGGGCCAGATAGATTTGCTTTCGTATGGCTGGGTCATCAAGGAGTGAACAGCAGCCTTAAAGAACTATTTGGAACTCTGCATTAAGTCCATGCTTTTTTGGGTATCTAATGATTATAATCCTAATTATGCAAGTGTTTTTACCCTTAAGATGGGCCAGTTATGATTGTGACCTAAAGTTGCTAGCACTTTCCCCCCCTCGTCTTTTGAAGGTTTAAATTTGTTTATTCGAGCAGCATCTGCTGTGCAAAACCCATGCTAAGCTGGTTGCCACTTTCAAGTGGCACCAGTGCTTGTTGATGTAGGTGCCTTTGGCAATCGGATTGGTCTCGATATCTATTTTGAGAGTAGCTTTATATAGCTCTATGCCACTTAGCGCCCCGGGGGGGGGGGGGTGTTTTGTGGCGTGGTGAAATTAAGTGAAGTGGGACAAACCGCCTCATAGGACCTCTTGATTAGCATCTCATTTCGTAAGTTAGGCCATGTTTATGAGCAAGTGGTTAAGAAAGACAGATTGTATTCCTGTTTAGTTCTTCTAATTCACATTCTTTGCATTGCCAGGAAGTTCTGTCGGATTATCTTAAAGAAAATAATGACTTGAAAATGCTAGTTTACCTGTTAAGTTTCGTAGTCTAATTCTTTAAGCCATACTGTTTCTGGTTAATTGATCGGAAAAAGATCTAACTTGCTAACACCTCTAATTGAAATCTTCAAAGGCAAGGAGAGCACTTAGAGCACTGAAAGCTTTAGTGAAACTCCAAGCGCTGGTGAGAGGCCATATTGTGAGAAAGCAAATGGCAGACATGCTCAGGCGCATGCAGACATTGGTCCGTGTGCAAGGAAGGGCTCATGCAGGTCGCTCTTATACATCAGTTTCTTCACATTCCAGCAGCAAGTCCTCTGTATCTCATCATCCAGTAAGAATAGTCATCATCTGTAAAACTCTTTCATTTATTATTAGATGCCCCTACAATTGAGGTATCTAAATAAGTAGTCTGAAGACGCAAGTTGCTTGCCAATATCCTACTTGGTGAGTGTATGGGAAACTATCAATTACTCTACCAGGGGTATCATCAAAGTGAATATGTATTTGGCCTTAAGTCCTGCATTTGTGTTGTAGTATTTGATGATTTTGTGTGTCATCTTGTTGAATTTGCTTGTCTTGATCATTGATGCTATTCGAAGCTCGCATTTTTCTTGTAGAGATGTGGCTCAAATTCAAACTTTAGGGGAAATATTGACATGGAAGGGGCAAAATTTGGATCAAATTGGCTAGACCGTTGGATGGAAGAAGGCGTGAGGGACGACCATGGAGATGCTCCACCAAGACATCGGCATGATGATGAGAGGAGCTCAAAGATTCTTGAAGTTGACACTTGGAAGCCTCACTTGAACTCTCAAAGAAACTGGGAAACTTACCAATCCCTGCATCAAGCTATGGAATCCAACTACATAAATCAGAATGCGATGGTATTGGACTCTCCATCAAAATACTTGTCAAGAGCACCTAATCCAGTGCCCAGTTTATCCTCGGAGGAGATTCTTTCATTGAGGTCTCTGCAATTTCCCGGAGGTAAAGGTGAAATGCCCAAGTCTGCTGATCATAGCCCACAAGTGAATTCTCTCTCATCTAGGCCCAGAAGTAGCAGTGCGAGGAGAGGTCCCTTCACACCGACAAGAAGCGAATGTTCGTGGGGCTTCTTTAATGGGTACTCAGGTCACCCAAATTATATGGCTAACACGGAATCGTCTCGGGCCAAGGTGAGGTCACAGAGTGCCCCCAGGCAGAGGCTTGAGTTTGACAGGTATGGTATGGCGAAGAGATCTCTCCAGGCATCTTGGGATGCTGGGGCTACTTCGGAAAGGAATTACCCGCTATATGCTGACTTAAGGAGCAAAGGCAAAACAGTCTCCAACCGGTTGGATAGACTAGGAAGTGCCAATTTGAGGTGACACAGCTTGGTTTTTCTCTTCCTTCGCTTCGGTCGGGTGTTGTGTGGTAAGACATCTTGATGCGTGGTAGTGACATTCTTCATCAGATTCACGGGAAGTTTATCTACGAGTGCAAAACCGTTTTTGATATTTTTCCTGTTTTTGCTAGTGGAGTGCTGTTCCCCCGTCTCTCCCCTTTGTTAGTCAGAGTGACCCTCTATTTGTTCCACTCGTCGATGAACACAATAAAGCTGTGTACCCGTGACACTGTAAATTATGAATTTACTTGAATATCTCATTCCTCCTTCTGTGTAACGATTCTCGAGGGGACGGGAGAGAGTATTTTCTCATCATCTTGCATTCATCCGTCTCTCTAAAACGTACAAAGTAGACTTCTATTTGAGCATATGTCTTACCTTGATGAAGTACATTGACTGGGGTCCTCCGTTAAGAACCTCAAATCATCCGATACGAACCCGAAGGACGGATTGAAACTAAAACCTCAATGACAATCTGGCACAAATTTGAAATGGCGTCGGATTTGAGCAGACACGTTGCTTTCAGTTTGTAACCACTCCCGCGTCCCCACTAAGCTTGTTCTAGGAGAGAATTCATCGTCTCCACTCATTTTCACCGGCAGTTCGATGGCAGGTCACGTCAAAGCTTTGTCTTTGCAAGGGCGCAGAGCACGACCGACAAGGGAAATGCCATTGAATTCCCCAGTACAGCAAAGAAGACAATTTGTTGGGTTTGTTCACTCGTTTACTTCTCAGATGAAACGACAACAAAACATGTGATTTTTCATAGTAAAGGACGCGATGCTCAAACATCCGCACCGAGCTAGAACCCCCCCCCCCCCAACCAACTTGATTAATGCGAATACTTAAGGGGTCACTGATGAAATCATTAGGTGATGATAGGATCGATCGGCTTTGGGACCCTCCTCCATCTTCTGCTTTTGTCTCTTTCCTGTCCTAATCCTGGGGTCTTTTGGTGGAGTAAAAAGATGGGTCAATGACGTTTTTCGAGTGGACTCGTCACGGGAGGGGGAATTGGAATTCAAAGAGCGATGAAACGAACCCCACCTAACCCTGATATAAAAACAGGGGCGGCCCTCTTTTGGATTTCTTTTAAATTGCTTTGCGCAAGTAGAAAGATTGTCTTCTTCCTCCATGGGGTCACCAGTGGTCACTGGAGCAAATTTAGGTGCCGTTTCTTGATTGATTTCACTCATTGACGGCAATTTCTGCCACTTGTGCTTTAAGAAACAGAGCACGGTCTTTCTTAGAATGTGAATGGAGAATGATCAATCCAAATGCTATGGCAGCGCTCGACGGATTATTGGTTTTTTTCATAAGTGCCACCCACTGATATTTCCTGGATTGGTAAAAGTCACCAACTAGACAACAGGAGGTGTAAATAGACGAAGAAATTGAGTGACTATCATCTGTCGAGAATGGCGGTGGTACCATGCTTTTGATGGAGCGAAACAATATCCCATCTTCCTTCGCGCGGAAAGCAGACGTCGTGGGGGTGTGCATTTGGTGTGTGGTGGTAGATATGGCCAGTGCCAACAAGGTTTTCCGAGGCTCCCGTTGTCACAAGATTTTAGCACTTAGCAGCACCACTCTGATGCACTTGATAGCTACGACTCTGCTGTACATAATGATAGCCATTGTTTTCTAGCGGTAAAAAGATCGTTCTGCATCAGCTTATGGGTAACCGCACTAATGCCAGCAAAAACAAAGAATTACGCGCACGTGGAAATAGCTCTCTTATGCTGACATACAAAGTTCACCCACCCATTAGGGAAAGGTTAACGAAGCTGTCGTGAATTTTTTTAGGAATCCAGCCCAGCTCATGTCGGGTGCAGCCTTATGAATCTCTTTATCAGTTTTGTGTCCAGGAAGCCTTTTTCTTAACCTTATTTTTCGATTGGTGGGCCTATTATGCTAAAATTACTAGAATTTCTGACAAAACTCGTCAACGGAGGTGTCGTGGTGTAGTTGGTTATCACGTCAGTCTAACACACTGAAGGTCTCCGGTTCGAACCCGGGCGACGCCATCTTCCTTTCCTTTTGTTTTTTTTTTTTCCCCTGCTTCCAGTTTAGTACCCAGAAGGGCCCAGAACACAAACAAATGCATGCTAAAATCTGAGGATGGGGTACAAGAAAACTAAGAAACTGCATTAAGCTCAACTAGGCAGTCTGTGTCGGCCCGGCATCTTCCTTTCCTTTTGTATTTTTTTTTCCCCTGCTTCCAGTTTAGTACCCAGAAGGGCCCAGAAAACAAACAAATGCATGCTAAAATCTTAGCATAGGACGTCCTATGAGGATGGGGTACAAGAAAACTAAGAAACTGCATTAAGCTCAACTAGGCAGTCTGTGTCTTCAATTATGGCGAGATATACAAAAGATTACACAAGGAATATAATCCTGCATGTACAGTCCCACTGGAGAGCAACACCAGGCGCATATACATACTACATGTTGCTCTATAAATAGGTCGTATGAAGCAAAGTTGAACTGCCCTTGAATAAAAATGCCCAATGTACATACATATCAGGAGTGGCCATCACCCTCGGGAATTTTATTTTCCATTACAAGTCCAGCTATCGGTGGGCACACAGCTCAGATAGTGACACCAGTGGCAATGGTCATTGACGTTCTTTCCTCGAAAGAGCATCACCAGCCCTACGGTGAATCTGCAATTAAAGTCCAAAGGATGAGGAAGCAAAGTCAACTTGAGAAAGCAATAAGCAAGTGTCCTTCCAGTAAAAGACCCACCATGTCGGTGCTACCGCACAGTTATCATATTTCAAGATATAGCTGATGATCATGGTTTAAACTCATTTGTCCAGATTTAATTAATGAAAAATTGACAATGTAAAGGTAAATACTCCTTCTTGACAGGGTGAAACGTAAACATATCCCTTCACAGATCAAAGAAGTATAGACATCAGCAGCTCAGCCACAAGCACTCAGTACAGTGGCCGGGTGGAAAGGTTGGGATGCTAGGTTACCATTACAAACCCCTCAACCTCATATCTAAGAAAAGAAATGAAGGACAAAAGGCAGCAAACACCTCTACCACTAAGCAGATAGGATACCAATCACCTAGCAAGTCATCCGAGACAGATGAAGTAGTTTCACACATTTATGTCAAAATTTCACATCAGTCCTAGCTGAATGCAAAATAAGGAGCGCAGTCCAATGAAAGACAGAAATGTGGTGCAAAAAAGCACTCTGCATGCTAACAGAGATTCAAACATCATCCTCAAATGAAGTTAACTCACCCTGCAAGTAGCAGCAGCAAGGAAGCTACCCATAACACATACTGATAGGCTCTGTACTTGGATTTGACAGGAACATCAGCTGGAAGATTGCGACGGTCCAACCATGCTAATTGAGGACGGGGGAGCAAAATAAAGCCGAGAAGGAACCCCGTCAAGAAGCCACCAATATTAGCTAAATTATTGACATGTGGCAAAATCCCAAGAGCAACGTTAACAGCAATCACAAATGCCAGAGTGACCAATGCTGCAGCCTATAGAAGCAGCTAAAAAGGGGGTTAGCAAAAACTTCAGAATATCACGATAAATGCAAGTATTAAAGCATCTCGAGTCGAAGGCAACATGGGATAGCTAGGTTTGCTTGACTCACCTTATTTGTGTAAAGAGTCCAGTTGGTAAAAAGTTCCGACAGCATAGCCCCAAGCAGCCCAAAAAGAGCACCAGAGGCACCGACGGTTATGTAATTTGGATTAAACACAGCGGAAAGCACACTTCCACCAAATCCTGATAAAAGAAAAACAATTCCGATGCGCACTGCCAAGTTGTGAAGAAAAATGTCACACGATAGCAAAATAAAATTATCACGCCAAACGTAAATCTCAATGCTGAACTGAGATTCTAATCGAGCCTAAGGAACTTAATCACTTGATTATACATTTCAAAGTGTATAAACACCCGTTCCTTCATATATAAGAAAGATTTTCTGGAAAATTGCTTCATTTGAGAAGAGAAATGACATGTGATTTTTAGAATCTGATGTGCAAAAGAATGGCTGCCAATAACTTTGCCCCCCTTATTGAGAGTTTAAAAAATAGATGAATCTAAGGTCTCCAGTTGCACATTGTTTTAACGGAAAAGACAACGTGCTCAAGGCGAGGGTGAATTACCAAACCCAAATTGCTGCTCAAGGCGGACTCCAATGAGTATCAGGCACAACATGTTCACGGCGAGATGAATGACGCCAGCATGCAACCAGATGCAGGTGACAAGCCTCCATCCTTGATGCCGATGCACAACTCTATACCAGTCCAGAGCTCCAAGCTTGATTAATCTTCAAAACGGAGGACAAAGCTTCAGATCAACTTCTGTTTTCAATCTCAACTACTCGTAAAGATCTCTCCTTTAACTTATCCCTGTACCCCATAAAGCTAAAAAGAAAATTGCCCATGACTAAAGGTACCATTTTGTGCTATCCACTTGTTATTACCTACTCAAATTGTGGAGGGAAAGAGCAAATTCACTAAAAAGAAGAACAATTATCTCAGGAAAATGAGGCTGCCCGCCTCTAATTGATAACTAAGACTGCTTCCCAGGAAAATTCACCAAATCAGTAGCTACAAGCAATAAATCGAGCGAGCTGTGAAGTAATTTCACTAAGGTCTGTCAGATTGAGCAAGCAACAACAGCTCTCTGCATCTAAACCTGCTGATCGCCGACGAGGCAAAACAACAAAGATCAAAGAGAATCGCGGGAGGAACAATTTACGTGGAATTAGAAGGGCCGAAGAGAGGGTTCAGCCTGATAGGCTCGAACGAGAACCTCCCGAGGAACTTGGCCACGCAGGCCCCGGCGCGGTTGTGCTTGGGGCAGTCGTTCACGTACATCATCACCACGAACACCGCGATGTTGGCGACCACGACCATGGGCACCAACCACGACGTCCACTGCGTCTCACCGTCGTCGACCACGAACGACGTCGACGACGAGGAGTAATAGTTGCCGCCGCCGCCGCCCCTCGATCCGTTCTTCACCGGCCCTCCTCCCCTGCTCTCGACATCCACACCCGCCATCCTCTTTCGCCGAGCCGCGAATTCTCAGTTGATCGAGCAGTGCCTCGTCTTCCTCTCTCTCTCTCTCTCTCTCTCTCTCTCTACACGAGTTTTGATGGAGTTGGCGAAGTGATTTATTGGGAGTAGGAAGTTTCGCGAGGAGAGAGAAAGGGAGAGTCTTTACAGGTTTCGTCGTCGGGAACTGCTCGCGGTTACGCAACGAAGCGACCACGAACTGGAAAAAGCGGGGCACACTCTGGAACCTGGTCTCGCGACGGCGCAGCGCTCCTCCAATCACAGCGCGCCACGCGAGAGCACTGCCGGGCCAGGGCGACGCGGCGGGGGCCCACGTGATTACGTGGCGGGGAACGACTGGTCGCGGGGGGATGACGTGGCGTGGGGACTACGGTGGTCGTGGTAGTGGTGGTGGCGATCACGCGGCGTGGGTTGCCCGCGCTTCGGACGCGCAAATGTCGACATCAGCGTTCCCCACTTGCGCCTTCGCGACCATTTTAAACGGTGACGATACGCAATTGCTTACCGTGCGCGACTACCGTTAGCTTGAGCCTGCTGAATTACTCCCCTCGGTTTGGAAATCGCGAGTCAGCAGGAGACCACCAATCGAGCGAATTCGGTCGTTTTTTCTCCTTGAAAAGACGGGGAATAACGACGTTTGAAAATCGAACCCCGGACAGACACACCGGAAGAATCTACTTAAAAAAAATGCTGGATGCTTCTCCATCCCTCTCTCTGTCTCTCTATCGAGGACGAGCCTGGAGAGCCGCGAATTCTCGGGCTACATCTGGCGGAGGAATAAAGCGGGGGAGGAAGAATAAGGAAAGCTCGTCGAATCCGAGAGTCGCGACGACATTCGACTCGATCCGGATGGTGATTGGTGAGCGGGCACTTCCTCCCTCGCTCGCTCGAACATCTTCCGCACGTGCGGTTCGGCGAGGGCTCGGCCCAATGGGCCCGCCCCGTTTCGCGGATCCAGAGGCCCACGAAAGCGAGCTCGCTTGTCTAAGAACGTAGGCAAAAGTAATTGTCTATGGAGCGCGCCATTATTGGCGTAGGTAGCTGGCTTGAGTTATGAAGGGAGGGCGGGGAATGCTAGGTCGTCGTCGTCTTCTTCCCCGCCCGCGATGGCAAGGCGGAGGAGCGGGTAAAGGTAAAGGTAAAAGAGATGGGGGAAAACGGTTGGCAGAGAGTTGCTTTCAAGCATCAAATGATGATAAACACGCCCGGCCCTGCCGTGCCCGTACTTCCCCCGAGGCCCACCCTTTCCTTGCTTTTTCTCTCCTCCCCTGAGGTGAAAAAACTGGGGGGAAAAATTGGTAATCGGGAATCAATCAACTCCCCACGCACAGAATCTCTATCTCTCTCTCTCTCTACTGTGGGCAAAAGCCTACCCCTTGGGTCGAAGCTATTTCCTCCAGTCGACCATTCTCGGCATCTTTCCTATTCCCGATGAACTCGAACCCGACCCAGTACGTGGAAACGAGGGAAAAAGTGAAACTTCTCCGCTTCTCCTTCTGCTGCATCATCATCGTCTCTGTCGAATGAACGCGTGCACGCATCTTGTGATGCCCCCCGCCCCTGCCCTTTCCCCAGGCCCCCACGCCACGCCACGCCACGCCACCTCCGTTGCCATCTCTCCTCCCCCCGGTTAGCCCCTCCTGTTAAACTTAACATTAAATGCCTGCTACTCTCTCTCCTTTTCCTCGGTTGAAGAAAGGTCGATCGTCGCTCATCGGAGAGCCCGGGCCATACAATAAAAGCGTTTACAGCGCAGTCAGGAGAGAGAGAGAGGGACTTGCAGTTGTTTTCTGGTTCAATGGGTGAGTTGATGGTTGGCTCAAAAATTACAAGTGGAGGAGTTAATGTAAGGCCAGGTGTCACCGAAACGGACCCTGCCAGCTTCCTCTGCAGCACCAGCACGCCCCCATCTCACGCAAAATCCGGGGGTGCCTCCGAGAGAGAAGATTAAAAAAAAAAACTAAATTCCTCGTATTTTATACTAATTTAATATCTATCAGTTAAACTTACTTAGGTTATAAGTCGCAATGAAATGTTCTTCAGTGGAAAAGAGAGAGAAAGAGAGGGAGGGTCGTTCCTATTTTTTCTTTTTTTCTTTTTCATTTGATGCATCAGTCATGTGTAAAAAGCATTAGACGAGCAGGAGGCAAGCATTGATATGTATGCAGCTTTGATTATGATATAAAAGAATTCATTTCATCGATATATTGTTACTTTATTTAATTCGTGAGATGATGTATCTTTTTTGAATTCTTTTCTTTCCTTTTTTTTTATTTCGTTTCCTAAGGAGCTAGGTTTTGAGACGACTCCCCCCCCCCCCCCAAAAAAAAAAAAAAAAAAATCATTCAATTTTCCAGAAAGTCCCTCCAAAATGGATCAAGTATTTTTCTGCTTGAACTATGATTGTCTAGATCTGCCATTTGCAGCCTTTCCCGAGATTTGTTTTGATTTTTCCTGCAGATAGAGTATGGTGAAATCCGGTTGCTATGAGGACCTAAGAAGCATCCCTTTCGTACCCTCAAGGGAATTATTTCTTCGGAATTTTAGTGTAATTAGGATGTAAATAATAAATATTATGTTCTAAAAATCAATTCATAACAAGAAATTGATTTTTTTTATTTCTTTCCCTAAACGAGTTTTTAACAAAAATACTCATTTAATAATAATATAAATTTATGTTCATTGAATAAAAATTCGCTTAATAACTACACAAAATTTCTCCATTCCAAGTAGCAATGACAACGAGCAACGAGCATCTGACAACCAACGGCAAGCGTCCACTAGGAAGCAGCAAGTATCTAGCGATTAATGGCGGCCGTCTAGCAACAAGTGGTGGGTGTTCGACATCCAATGGCCAATGATAGGTGGCCAACGTTTGACAACAAGTGGCAGGCTTCCAACAATCAGCAAGCAAGCGGCGGTGGGCGACCAATGAGTGGGCAAGCGACAAGTAGCGACAAGAATAAACAATGAAAATAATTTTTATTTCTCATTTTTATTCAAAAAATAGAAAAGTTTTAAAATTAATTTCTAATTTATGTTCAAAACCTATTTCTGAAGTAAAAATTTGTTTCATAAACATAAAAAGAAAATTGTGCTATCAAATGAATTTCTATTCCAAATATGTTCTTGATAATGAAAAAATATAAAAATAGAGACACAAAATGGTTATCATGTGCATTCTTACTATGTAATTGTTTAATAGCATGCCTATAAACACCAAATTCAACCATATCTAAGTGACATCTTCGATAACGCTGTAATATGACCAAAATAAATAGGTGTCTACATTAGTTGAATATTCTACACACGTACAATGACAATTTTCGTATTATATCCCCTTGACACTGTGGCGCCACCCGAAGCAACATCGGTTGAATTCGCTCAAATTTGGTCTCAGATATTTTTGGTTATAAATTTGCGAAAGTAAAAGGGATTGACTAGATAAATTTTAAATAAGTGTATCTGATTAAAGAACAGCGAAAGTATACAGACCAAAAGTAAAGTATTTCTTATGATTTATTTTACAAACTCGGGTCCTCTATATCTATTTCTATTCTTCTTGGGATCCACCCATGCCCAACGAAAAGTAACCCTTTACCCTGTGGTTAAAAAGCAGGATAAAAAATGTGATAGCAAAACCTCGTAAATGCTTTTCGGTGTAAAGATCGATGTATGGAACTGAAGTCGGCCTCACGCAAAATGGAATTTACTCCCACGTACTTTCAATAAATGACATGTGATTTTTTAGAATTTTTTGTTCAAAAATACAGATTTTTAAATTAGATTAAGGAAAGATGATAAGTTTAGAAACAAAAATATTTCAAAAGCATATATCTTGAAAGTGAGAGATGGTTTCGCTCATAAATAAAACAATCACATGATATAGAAATTGAAATGATTCTATGTCCACATCAACCTCCTCCCATGCAACGGCCTATGCACATGTTGCTAGAGAAACCGATTGATTGACCAGTTTAATGCGATCTCTCTAGGGCAGCTCAAGCATTAATAATTATAATAAACACGATGGACCCAGTTCCGCATTATCACAAACCAATTAGAGAAGATGATTTAACTCCTTCATTGAAAACCCGATCTCCGTCTTTCCTCCCTGATTTCGCACCGGCATGCTTGGTGCATTTTGCACGTTGAGTGGTCCTCGCATACGCATGTGATGACAACCATTATGGTAGGCATAATACATCAGTGCAGACTCCAGTACACGTTAGAGAAAAGGGCCTTGGATGGAGAAATCTGGCTATTTTCGGTACATGCAGCCCTAAGGAAAGACAGCTCACGTCTATGCTCTTTCACATGCATGCATCTCCATATTTCGCACTTAAAAAGAACTTGCAAGAAAAAGGAGTCTGGCGTCCCGCGCAGCGTCAAAACTTTGCGAAGGGTCTCTTTCTTTCTTGTGTTTTACTTTACGTTCTTTTGCAGTTTTCGGGCTTCTCTTGTGGAGTCAAAGTTTGCACTGTAATGGCTGAGAAAACAACCCACCAACAACCTCAGCGCATCTCTCTCTCTCTCTCATGCTCATGCACATGCAGTTGCAGACCCTTCAACGACAGTCAAATCACAGTTCTGTGACCACAGATGTGTACGTATATTCCCGCGAACCCTGCAATGCGCAATGCGTTTGATTTTGAGAGGCGGTGTTAGCTACGAGATCTCTTGCCGTTGGTTCCCACGTATCATCAGCTTCCTAACCTTTTTAAGCTTGCCAAAATTCTTGGCTCTAACGCAAAGCCAGAGTCATCGAACCTTAGAATGAGAAGCATAGACCGTGTAATCCTCCTCTCTTTAATCTCTTAATCGCTTGTAATCTACCGTGGTTTAGGAGCTTCATGGACAAAAAAAAAGCAGCTCTCTCTCTCTCAAGAGGGTCATAAAGCTTCTTTGTTGTTATTTCTCCTCAAACCATAGATTGCTCTTAGACTGCTTCTTGATATTAAATGTAGTTGACTCTCTCTCTCTGCCTCTCTCTTTATATCAGCTGCTACTTCTTAGTCAAAACCTAGAATAATGTACTAAGACTGGTTAATGCAGTTGTCTCTCTCTCTCTCTCTCTCTCTCTCTGCGGTATAAATGTTCTTCTTAAACTCAAACCCAGGAGGACTCCAACAAGAGTAGTGTACAATGCACGAATGCTAGGGGATTTTGTTTTTTTTCTAAAGAGATCGGCATACCAATTTATGTGGTAGAGTATAAGCAATCCTTTAAATAAGTCAGTCTTGGTCGTATTCATCTGAGCAAAGTGTGACTGTAACTTTGATATAAAGAAATGCAAGATATTTGATGTTTAGAAATGTAGGTTAAGGCACGGAAAGCATGGATGGAGTAGACCACCATATGTACATTAAGAATTATTCAACAAAAATTAATGCACTATGAAACAAGGAGGACTCTGAAGTTTCGAAATAAGATCACGTAGATGATAGTCTATAATCTACTGATTAAATTGCTCTTTTTAAAAAAAAGAAAAAAGAAAAAAGGCATGTGGGGACGACTAGTATAACTATTTCTCTATCAACATTGATATGTAAGATAACTATTGTCATAGAGTTTTTTCATCGAACTATTCAAAGTCACGGGAGATCTGTGCGAGGACAAAATAGAAGATCGCATTTGAGGAGATCTCTGCAGAGTCCTTGAGTACTTTTCGTTTGCATTGAGATTTTTCAAAATGATTAAATGATATTTTCAGATTTTTCAAAAAAAAATAAAGTAATTCAAAATCACTGTATACCTGCCGTGAAAGTTTTTACTTTGGGAGGATGATGGACCTTAAATAAAACTGACATTTCACATGATATAGATTTTAATTTTTAAAAGTCTGACAAAAGGAGCAAATTGTAAATAAAAGAACATAATACGCAGTAAGTGGTGAAAAGACTTGGCAAGGATTTTCTCCGACATCATTCAAAGGCTTATTTATTTAGAATTAAGTTGAAATAAAAAGTATTTTCCTTCATTCTTGACAAAATTTTAAAGTATTACCCAAATTTCAAAGAATATAAAAAATATATATACATATAATTATTGTATACCATAAAAGTTTTGAGAGATCAGAATTTAAGAGAAAATTCATAGCACACGTATGGTCAAATTTAAAATAAAGAGAAAAGGCCACAAAAAATTTTAAATTTTGTTTATAGTGATATATTTATCGTAAATTATTTTTTGTGATACAAAAAACTTCAAATTTTACTCATTGTGATATATTTACTTTAAACTTTTTTCCATAACATTAAAAACTTCAAACATTTACACATTTATCTCAACCTTATCACATCAAAAACTCAAAACCTTTTTTTTATGACATTAAATTTTTTAGATGAATGTGTTACACATTTTAGAGCCATAGAAAAAAATTGAGATTTTTGGTATAAAAAAATAAGTTAATGATAAATATGTCATAATGTAAAATTTGGGGATAAATGCGTTGTGGTGGATAAAATTTGAGTTTTTTTGTGGTTTTTATCATAAAATATAACAAAAAAATGAATATTTATCCGGACATGCATCAAATCAAATAGTGAAAAAATAATAATTACGAAGAAGAAAACACGAAAAGCCGGATATTCAGCCATAAAAAAGCAACATAGGATTAGAGAATAGGGGGGGGGGCGGGGAGGAGCCATTATTTTCTTCTTTATTGGACGCGTATTAAAAACCAACCTACGGAGCGGCGGACAAAAATCGGAAAAAGCGACAATTCGAGGGGCTTACATGCAAACAAAAGAATCGCCGTTACGAATCACGTGAGACGCGTGCCCCCCCTCCTCCCCCTACTCTCTGACACACACCCTCCGTACACTCCTCTCCCCTCCTTCTCTCTCCTCCGCCTCCATAGAAACATGGCATTCTTTCTCTCTCTACACGCCATTGATGCGTCGTCGCTGCACGACCCTCGTCCCTCCTCCGGTTTTCAGCCCTTCCCACTTCGCATTCCATGCCCACATAGCTGTTCTCTCTCTCTCTCTCTATCTCTCTCTATCTCTCTGGGTGTCTTGTCTTCTTCTTTGAGTGGCGATAATGGCGTCTGGTCTCCTGCCGGCTCTGTTCCTGGCGTTGCTGCTCTCCGCTTCCAATGCGCAGCCGCCGCCCTCCGACAAGGACTGCCTCCTCGGCTTCAAGCGCGGCCTCGAGAACCCGGAGGCTCTCGCCTCGTGGAGCCCGGCGCTGACGCACTGCGAGTGGGACGGCGTCGTCTGCGACGAGGCCGGCCGGGTCGCCTCCCTCTCGCTCCCGGGTCAGTCCCTCCGAGGGCCTCTCTCGCCGTCCTTGTTCTCGCTGTCCGCGCTCGCCTCCCTCGACCTTTCGCTCAATCGTCTCTACGGGGGCGTCTCCGACCGAGTCGCGCAGCTCCGGAGCTTAAAGGTGCTTTCTTTGGACGGCAACGAGTTGTCCGGCGAGGTCCCGCGCGGGCTCGGCGAGCTGAGTCGTCTCGAGACGCTCAAGCTCGGCGGCAACTCGCTCGCGGGGAAGATTCCGTCGGAGCTCGGGGCCCTCGCCCGGCTCCAGACCCTGGACCTCTCCGGCAATGCTCTCTCCGGCGAGGTGCCGAGTCGGATCGGCGAGTTGGCCCAGCTGAAGTACTTGGACCTGGGCAACAATTTCCTCTCAGGTTCAATCCCTGCGACCTTTTTCACTGGGCTCTTGTCTTTATCTTCGCTCGACGTATCGAACAACTCGTTCGCTGGTCGAATACCACCCGAAATTGGCAACTTGAAGAACCTGACCCAGCTTTACATTGGCATTAACCAGTTCTCTGGCCCACTGCCTCCTGAAATAGGACAACTTGTCAATCTTGAAAATTTCTACTCGCCCTCGTGTGCTATAACTGGCCCATTCCCTGAGGAAATGTCAAACATGAAGTCCCTCAATAAGCTTGACCTTTCCAATAACCCTTGAAGTGCACTATTCCAATATCCTTTGGGAAGTTGCAGAATTTGACCATACTCAATATGGTCAATTCCGGGCTTAATGGGTCGATTCCTAGTGAGCTCGGGAACTGTCGGAACCTGAAGACTCTAATGCTCTCCTTTAATTCTCTCTCCGGGCCTTTGCCTGAGGAGTTGTCTCAGCTCCCCATGTTGTCGTTTGCTGCCGAAAGGAACCAGCTTTCTGGCCCGTTGCCTTCGTGGCTGGGGAGGTGGAAGATGGTGGACTCGATCCTGCTTTCGAGCAACCGGTTGTCGGGGAGAATCCCTCCTGAGATTGGGAACTGTGCAATGCTCAAGCAACTTAGCTTGAGCGATAACATGCTCATAGGTCCTATACCAAAAGAAATGTGTAATGCCCGGTCTCTGACGGAAGTCGATCTCGAGAGCAATTCATTAGTTGGCACTCTTGATGATGCGTTTGTGAACTGTGTGAATCTGACCCAGTTGGTATTGGTAAATAATCGCATCGGTGGATCGATCCCGAACTATCTTTCAAATCTCCCGCTTATGGTGCTGGACGTTGATTCAAACAACTTCATGGGCCCAATACCGGTCAGTTTGTGGAGCTCTTTCAACTTGATGGAGTTTTCTGCTCCAAACAATCTTCTAGAAGGGACCTTATCTGCTGAGATTGGTCAAGCTGTCTCATTGGAGAGGCTTGTTCTTAGCAACAACCTGTTGAAAGGTAGCATACCTAAGGAGATTGGGAATCTGACTTCTCTATCCGTCCTCAACTTGAACTCAAATCAGTTCGACGGGAGTATCCCTGTAGAGCTTGGAGATTGCTCCAGCCTTACGACGCTGGACCTGGGTAATAATCGCCTCAGTGGGTCCATCCCTGATACTCTAGCTGACTTGTCTCAGTTGCAGTGCTTGGTCCTTTCTCATAATAATTTATCTGGATCAATTCCATCGAGATCATCTTCATATTTCCATCAGGTTGGTATTCCTGATCTGAGCTTCCTTCAGCACCATGGGGTATTTGATCTGTCCTATAATAGATTATCGGGCTTGATACCTGAAGAATTGGGGGATTGTGTGGTTGTAGTGGATCTGTTGCTCAGCAACAACATGCTTTCTGGGAAAATCCCAAGCTCCCTGTCTCGCTTAACGAATCTTACCACGTTAGATTTGTCAGGAAATTTGCTTACTGGCCCAATCCCCCCAGCATTGGGCGACTCTCACAAGCTTCAGGGCTTGTATCTGGGGTATAATCAGCTCACTGGTTTCATTCCCGGAAGCTTAGGCCGTTTGAGCAGCTTAGTGAAGCTGAATTTGACGATTAATAAGTTATCAGGTTCTATCCCTGCTAGCTTTGGGAAGCTGAGAGGGCTAAGTCACTTGGATCTGAGCTTCAACAATCTCACTGGTGAGCTTCCTGCTTCACTATCACGGTTGCAGAATCTTGTAGGGCTGTATATTCAGCAGAATCAGCTTTCTGGGCCGGTTGATGGGCTCTTCTTGGATTTTATCTCATGGAGGATCGAAATGGTGAACTTGAGTTGCAATTCTTTTGCTGGAACTCTGCCACCGGCACTGGGCAACCTGTCGTACTTGACCTACTTGGATCTTCACGGCAACATGTTTGCAGGAGAGGTTCCTCAGGAATTGGGGAACCTAGTGCAACTTGAATACCTTGATCTTTCGAGAAACAGGCTCTCTGGACCTATTCCTGATAAATTATGCAGCCTGAGCAGCCTCAGCTATCTAGACTTTGCTGATAACGCATTGGGAGGGCCAGTACCCTCAAACGGGATCTGCCAAAACCTATCAAAGAAAGCGCTTGCAGGGAACAAGGATCTCTGTGGTAGTATCATCAGTGCAGATTGTCAGATCAGAAGGTTCGACAGGAGAATGTCTCTGCTAAATGCTTGGGGACTTTCTCTAATTGGGATAGGGGCCATGCTTGGGATGCTCTTCTTAGCCTTTGCTCTGAGGAGATGGGTGATTAGAAGCAGTCAGCAAGCCGATCCCAAGGAAATCGAGGAGAGCAAACTAAAAAGCTTCATCAACCAGAATCTCTATTTCTTGGGTAGCAGCAGATCCAGGGAACCATTGAGCATCAACGTGGCTATGTTCGAACAGCCCCTTCTGAAGCTGACATTGGTGGATATTCTCGAAGCCACCAATAATTTCTGCAAAACCAATATAATCGGAGATGGGGGTTTTGGAACTGTTTACAAAGCCACTCTGCCTGACGGGAGAATGGTTGCTGTCAAGAAGCTGAGCCAAGCGAAGACACAGGGCCATCGCGAATTCACTGCTGAAATGGAGACTCTAGGCAAGGTGAAGCACCTGAATCTGGTCCCGCTGCTTGGCTACTGTTCCTATGAGGAGGAGAAGGTGCTCGTGTACGAATACATGGTAAACGGGAGCTTAGATCTTTGGCTGAGAAACCGCAGCGGGACACTCGATGTTCTGGATTGGCCCAAACGGTTCAAAATAGCAATTGGAGCTGCGCGTGGGCTAGCTTTTCTCCATCACGGATTCATCCCGCACATCATCCACAGGGATATAAAAGCCAGCAACATCTTGCTCAACGAAGACTTCGAGCCCAGAGTTGCAGACTTCGGCCTGGCTAGACTGATCAGCGCGTGCGAAACTCATGTTAGCACTGACATCGCTGGGACATTCGGTTACATCCCACCAGAGTACGGGCAAAGCGGGAGGTCCACTACGAAGGGGGACGTCTACAGCTTTGGGGTCATCTTGCTCGAGCTGGTGTCGGGGAAAGAGCCCACGGGGCCCGACTTCAAAGAGATCGAGGGTGGGAATTTGGTGGGTTGGGTGTTCCAAAAGATCAAGAAGGGGCGCGCTGTCGATGTCCTCGACCCGATGGTCCTTAGCGCCGATTCGAAGACGGCCATGCTCCAGGTGCTCCAGATCGCAGCCGTTTGCCTCTCGGACAACCCAGCCAACAGGCCGAGCATGCTTCATGTGCTGAAGTTTCTCAAAGGGATTGAGGAGGACTGAACGTGTTATGTTCTCTGGCGTTAAGTAGCTGTAGCAGTAACTTTATGGGTTAATTTCCCCTAACTGTAAATTAGTCTAGGGACAAAAATCAAGAGTGAATATTGCAAAGCCTTAACCTTTGCTAATCTAGTTCGTAATTCGGAGTTGTAACTCTTTGCTGACTTATCTCGCACTGTTTCCCTTGTGAACAAATGAATGAAATGAGTGGATTTGACAGGTCTCATGACTTTTAATTTCTCTAATTAATATCTCAGCTGCCATGAATTCAAACAACTTGTTGAATTTCAAATTACTGGTGGCTTTTCATTAATTGCCAAAATTAGCATGAGTAATCATAGAAAAATTGCTGAAGTTGATTCATGCACACACGATAGATTACAGAGCTAACCGCTAACCGCTAACGAACATTGGGGGGATATATTCTCTTCTTGGCTTTCACACATTCTGTGTTCTTACGCCGATGATTAATCCTACTTTTACAATAATTAAGCTATCCCAGAGGAGAAGGAGATCGCCCTCTGATCCCCATCCGACGGCTCGAATTTCACGCCGCCGGAACCGGGTTGCTGCAGCCGCAGCATGGCGTCGGAACCCGACATCACCGCCACCTCCCCTTCTCTGATTTCCCTGCCGCGCTTCATCCCCAACGCCACGCCGAACAGCTTCGGGCTCCCCTCTCCATCCTCTTCCTCGTCTTCCTCCTCCTCCTCCTCCTCCTCCTCTTCGTCGCCGCCGCCGCCGCAGCCACCGCCCGTCGGCCGCTTCACCGGCATCAAGTCGAGCGCCCTCGCCGCTGGGCGGGAACTGGCCTCCTGCGGCCGCCCGTTCGGGGCGTAGCCCGACATCAGGGACAGGATGTTGTTGCACAGGCTCTTCATCTGCGTCAGCTCGCGGCTGAGGAACACGTTCTCTTTCCTCAGCCGCTCGTTCTCGTCCATGATCTCGGCCGTGCAGTTCTGGCCGCAGGCGGACGGCGGCGAGGAGTGCTGCGACGACATCACTTGCTCATCTCCCGAGCTCGAGGGCGAAATCACCGGCATCGCCGTCGGGATCGCCGTGGGCAGGGTCGCCACGGAATCCGGGACGACCGCCACCGCCGCGGTCGTCGGCGAGGGGGAGACCTTCCGGCGCTGGATTTCGCACAGGAGCCGCTTCTCGCCCCTGCGGAAGCAATCGTTGGAGAACTCCCACCGATCGGGCACGAGCTTCCGAAATCCCTGCCAAAATCACTCAACCCAAAAGTCAGATTCCCATCCATACCGCTCCATCCGCGAGGTCGAGGGAGACGGGACTCACGTAGGTGTTGAGCTGCCTGACGAAGCTGGAGAAGTTGTTGTGCTTGAAATACTTGGGGAGCAGATCGCGCGCGAAGACGGTGGGGTTCCACACCACGAAGGCGGATCCGTCGTCGTTCCAGGAGATGACGTCGTCGACGGCGGGGTCGTCGACAAGCTGGTAGGTCTTCGTGAGGAAGGGCGTCGGCGTGGACCGCTGCGGCTCGCCGGCCGGGGAGTCGCCGCGCTGCTCGACGGGCGGCGGCGGCGGCGGCGGGGGAGCCATCGGAGGTCGCTTTCGGACGGAATGGGTCTCTGGAAGGTTCGTTGAATAATGAGGGTAGAGAGAAAAAGAGAGAGTGAGAGAGAAGCAGGAATGGATAAAAATGGACAGGGGGGGGGCGGACAGAAGTGGAGGAAATGGAAGGAAGGTTCCGCCAGGTTCTGACCGTGTGTACGTGTCATCGGATGCGATTGGATCGAATTTTGATTTTCCTTTTATATTTATCTTTTATCTATCCAAAAAATCTTTAAAATTTTATCGTGAAAATATAATTAAATTCTAAAATTTTCAAAAAATTATAATCATTTTTTTTTTTATCTCCGTTCAATTTTGCTAAGATTACATCAGTTCGATATTAATGTCAGGGAATTAAAAGAAAGATGTTAGAGTAATGTTGACTATACTAAAATTGAGTAGCGTTAGAGATGCTAATTTTCCTTTTTTTGATCGTTTTCGGTACTATTGCTAGAAACACATCTTTTTTCATAAATAGCGGACCGAAATGATCTTCATATTAAAAATTCAAGTTTCTAGAACACCCTTATTCTTTTAGCTCATGCTTTGGCTCTGAGTGACCTCTTTTTTTTTTTTTTTGTTTTTCCTCCACCATTATTAAGCAAAGATGCACAAAAGAAAATGTGGAATTCATGCTCGCTACTGAAGGAAAAAGCCTTCCTTGATGCCGACTCGACTTTTTGAATAGTCTCGCCCTCGGCCTTGTGCCAAGAGAGAGAGAGAGAGAGAGGATCGGCCAAATGTTGCTCCTATTTTTGTGAGGATTGAGAGGATCCGTGTGTTTATGTTTTCTTCACGTATTGTCCCGTGGTCGATAGCCGACGAAGGGACAAAAGTTATGCATGCCGCAATTCTTGACATTCCAAGCTCCATAATGATGATAAGTTTGTGGCCGAAAGAGATTGATTTTAATAATTCAGGCAGGCTCGTTCCTATTCGTTATAATCGAATTTTTCCTTTTCTTTGAAGGCGACAAAGAGGTAAAATTGAGGGAGAAGCCATGACGTTGGATGCCAACAACGAAAGATCAGACCCCGCGACACGAACTGATCCAACTTTGGCATGAGTAGGCGATGGGCTGGTTCGCATGTTACGATGCCCAGACAGCTCCATCAATCACCCGACAAAGCAATTCTATCTCTTTTATGTCTTATCCGATCTTAAATCACCGATGTGCGTTAGATGTTTGTATGAGACTGGACCGGTGGCGATTCATCCCCTTTCTTATCGCGTTATCGCATCTAAATAGAGAGAAAATTATTCAAAATATCTTAGATACATTATACTTTTATTAATTTAATTTTTAATTTTTTATATTTTGCCAATTCAATTCATCTAGATAATTAACCAGAATTTGTTGATATAAATATCAACTATCTTATGAGATACCGAATTTTTAATAATGCTTTATTATTTATATTATTTCATTGTTATTTTTTCTGATTTTTCTTCTCTTTTTTTCCCCTTTTCTTCCTCCATTGTCAATGACTTCACGGGTTGGCCTCACTTGCCATAAATGACGCCCAATCCAGGAGAGGGCAATCCTTGGCAAGGGTCAGCTTAGCTCAAGCCAAATATGGTGAGGCTAGCCCTCACCCAGGCCTAGGCAGCCTCAATTGGCATTGTTAGATTTAGCATGGGTGAGGCCAACCCTCTCCAAGGTTCACCCTCACCCCATCACGCCTCGCTTGGCTTGGTGGTTGACCATGGACAAAAGGAAAAATAAGGGAAAGAAAATTAGAAAAAAATAATTAAAAAATTCATAAAATATCAACATATTGTTAAAAATTGTTCATCTTAAAGTTGACAATTTTATGTGACACCGCCGACATATACATAAGTAATTTCCAACAAAAATTGATCAGATAGACTTAATGGGCAAAAGGTGAAAATGTTTAGATCTTAGTTAGCAAAATTAAAAATTTTAAGAGTAAATTAGCAAAATGTAATAAGTTTATGACTTTTTAGATGATTTTCCCCAATAGGGGAGGCCAAAGAGTAAGTCCTTACATTGTAGTTCGCTTGAACTAGGCTTTTGTGGAATTAAATCCAAGTTTCAAACACAATTAATACCCTGAAAAGAGTTAATTCCAACTGCTTTTTGTTAAAATCTTTTATATTATCCAGTGACCTTAATTTAACATTAACGACTATCCCTAATATGTTAGGTTAAGCACATTCAATAACGCCACACTGAACATTAAAAAAAAAAAAAACACGATTCCTTGACAATTATAGCAGTTCTTATTTGGTTTTTTAAGAATTGTATCAAGTATCATTTATAACACAACCTTAGATTAACACGATTAGATATAACATTCTAAGGTGGCGTATAAATGAAGGTGTGTACTTGAATATGAATAGTCATAGTTTGGTAATGGCCAAATATAATGGAAGATTCGATGCGGAGATAATCGAACTTATTTCTAAACCAAGCAACGGTTAAAAAACGAAGGCCAATCAAGTAAAACGTGGCGAGATCGAAAGGTGTGTCCAAGCAGATCCTTGCAAGTCGATGCTGCCTTTTAGCTTGGAGAATCTCTCTCTTCTATAGTCCAACGGAGCAGGTTGATTATGGCTATTCTCTGGTTACATCAATTGAGAGGGCTCTTATGTTTTAATATTGCTACTTGCGCAACGTTGGGTGGGTTAATTCCAAATGCCTAGAAAAAATTATTCTTTTGGAGTTTTGGCGACCGTTAAACGTTTTAAGCTCCACTTGGGACACCCGCGAGGCAATTAAGAGCCCAATTGCCCAAAAAAGTCTAGAGTGCACGAATTGAAATGTTCAAGAACCCCACACCATTGTTCCTTTGCATGAAGAACCCCATGATGAGAGGTGATGACAAACAGCATTGGGAACTTGGACATGCAATAAACCCGTGTCGTTTCTTTCGCAGGCTGGATTGCTAGGTCCCAAACGATGTCTTAAGTCATCACGATTATTAACAAGTACCAAAGGGAAACAAGGCACGTGCTACAAGAAATCGATAGCAAGTGAAATAAACGCGAAACCACTTATTAGGACATAGCGTGCCAACTCCTTGTTTTTATAATTTGAGAAGGAACAAGAGATATTTCCGAGCCTGAGAATGAAATCTCGACTGTCGAAGAGTTCGTCATCTTCGTCCCCATCGCATCACTATGTACAAAGTACAATGAACAGGCCAACGAACAAGAAACAAGCCTTAAAAGCTGCGAAAATATCTGCCGCCCCCTCCCCCAACAAAAGTTTAGGCCCCCGACTCCGATAAAAATCAAGACCCGATAATATGAAATTCCAAAGAATCTTAACAAATCCGGGTCGATGGTGACAGACACCATCGAAAAGTCTGACCCCTCTGGCAAAGCTTGAGGGTGACGGCCTCCCTAACTGCAAACTAAGCTAATTAAAGCAATCGCAATCGTAATCGAAATCGAACTTGAACTGTGGCGATACAAATTGACAGCTCCTGCTAGCTGGCCCCCAAATTCTCTTATCCTAAGGAACTCTCGCCATGATAATCTATCTCTTCCTAGTGTTATTATATGGTATTCCAGACGAGAAAAAGAAAAAGTGAAAAAGGATCAGAAATAGTGATATAGTCTTCGGTCTTTCTCAGGTGGGTCTGCCTTGGGTAGCCAGGAGACTGGTGGGGTCTTCTTCATCCTCGCCAGCTGCACTTTTCGCAATTTGGGGGACTACCTGCAGAGAAATTGACATTAGAGTTTGTTTAATTGCGGAAAGAATTATTAATAATTGTTCATTGACGTATCCAGAACATACTAAACACGGCCCCAGTGGCTATTACATCTTGCTGATAAGTGTCTTAAAGCACTAATTTTCTGTGTGAATCACTTTTGAACCGACAGTTTTATTTTGACAACATTATCTTTTGAAAAAGAAGATAATTATTTAGCTGAGACATGATTAAGTATCCTAACTAATAGGAGGACCATTCTATAGTCTTTCATATTGTTCTTATTTAGATGGTGAATTAGTTGGACTAAAGCTTCAACTTTGTTAATGCACATCTCACTTAGCATTTATATTGACATTAGCATATCATTACAATAAATCCTCACTTTTGCGGTATCATAAATTGCAAGATTCAATGAGTTGGGAGCGTCATATTGTTGCATCGCAATTACATCTAGCATATCAAATTGAAATTCTACATGCACCACATAAATGTGAGCATATTCTTCAATAATTTCTAAATAAGACATTCCTTTTATTTACATTGCTTAATTTAAATTGATATAATGATAATATATATATAATTTCTCTTGCAAAACATAAATGTAAGTTTGACTATTTTTAGGTTATTATTTTGTCAAGATTTTGCACTTTGTTGTGAATTATGTGACTTCTAAATTCGTCCTACCATTTGCTCTTCAGTCAAAAAGTTGGAAGAAAATAAAAAAGGGAGTAGGTGGCGAGAAAGTGGTCCCACTTCTTGCACTTTTTTCCCAAACTTAATATGTCCGTGGGGGGAGACGGGACACGTGGCGCGCCCAGAGCGAGCCCCACATGAAGGCAATAAGATATTTATGCGCGACCAACCTGATCATCGTCGCATGGAGGATTACGCGAGTGACGTGAACGCCTCGGCTTCTTCGCAGCAGCAGGGCCGCCCGATCTGCAAATATCTGGAAACCCCAAGAGCCAAAAACATCCTTTAGGCTTTAGCTTTAGTTTAGCATAAAAATATCTGGTCAGCTCGCTCGCAAAATGATCCAGACAAGTACAAAAGATCTTGCAAAATTATACAGCTGGGACGCTAATCGCGCATTTTCTGGGGCGATGCTCCTCTTACGTTGACGAATTTCGATCTCGTGAAACGTCCTATGAATCATATGTATGTGTGTGTGTGTGTGTGTGTGTGTGTGTGTGTGTGTTTTTTTTTTGATGATATTTGAGTTTTACATCATGCGAAGGGATGTTTCGCTGGACCGAGTTCAAACGGTACAACAGTCTCTATTACAGAGAGAATTTCGAGTCGGTGAGGACAAAGGAGAAGGAAACGGATGCATCCGGATGAAGCCTTGACGACTCCAACACGAACACACGCCATCGCCTCCGGATCGGTCGATGGATGACGATAGTGGTGATAGAAAGGTGAATCCATATACGGAAACTGAGGATCATTCGCATCATCGCGATTTGAGACCACCGTGCCGTGCATAAAAGAAGTTCCTAAAAATCGAACCGAGCAATCCGCGCGAATCAAAGCAGGGGAGGTTTAGGAGAGGCATTTACCTCGGCGTGTCCTCGTCTTCCTCGTCCTACGAGGAGCCGAATCGCAGGTCGATTCGCAGCTGTCGGGCAACTGACGATCGAGACGGAGAACGGGGCGGTTGCTCCTTCTGACGAACATCGCCCGCAGGAAAGACGACTCGAGCGAGTTCAGGAAATGCAGGTGCTTCTCGTCCGTCCACCACGTCCCGCCGCCGCCGCCGCTCGGAGTTGAAGGCGCGTGCGAGTCCATTTCGCCGGAGTATCTTCGGCGCGAGCTACTCTCCCTCGTCGGAGAAGGAAAGGAAGGAAACTGCGTGAGTCGGTGGTTTTTTGGTGATTTTCGAGCAGGAAATTGCAGCGAGAAAGGACGATGCCGAAATATAGAAATTCTCCAAGGGACTTTATAGAGACGATGGGAGGGACGGAGGTCAAAGCTCCACTCGCGAGGGCGAGCGTGACCTTCACTCGCCATGCCTATACTTAAAGATCTTCCGTGTAACTATGGTTGCGTTTGGAACAGCTTTACAAAGCCCTTTGAACCTTTAAAGGCCCTTAGGCAAAGGCAAGTGCATTTGGCATTTAATTTTGGGGATACATTTCCCAAATGCTAGCATTTCCAAATGCCTTGTAAAGGCATTGAGCTCAAGGCTGCCTCTCCCCGGCCTTAGCTTATATGCTACTTTCTCAATTGCCTAACTGTTCAATATGGCATAAAATTTTGGACCAAAAAGGAAAAACATCGGGCCATAAAATCCGCATGATCTTTCCCCACCCCGGGAGCAAAGATGATGGGAAGTCTATTTCTACAGCAACATGGAATTTTTAATGGTGGATAGCTAAATAAATTTAGGAAAAGAACACTTGAATTGGGGCCAAATTTAAATCAATGAACAAATCTAGACAAGCAAACATATATGTTTAGCCTAAAAATCGTTGCCTGCACTTTTTACTTGTGCTTTGAGTCTAGCACAACAAGCTTAAACAACCTCATAGCCTATCAAACTCACGATCAAGTTTGGTTAGAGTAAATTATCACGATTCAAGACAAGAGTTAAATTCAATGCTTCTTAGATTCTCTATTTTTATAAGCGGCAAATCGGATAGATAAATTTAAAGTTATCGAAAAGGCTGAACCCACGAGCCTAGAAAATTGAGGTCGAGGCATATATCAAAAAGGGAGGTACACGATTTTATTCGTGTAGTAAAAGGAAATGGGGAATTTGTTAAAGGAGAAGGCTCCATCCACGCCCTCAGATTTTCCCCTGAAAATATCTATATATCTATGCGATGTCAAAAACTTTCCCCATGTGAATGCACAACCACAACAAAGGAGAGCGAGTGGGGAGCACCCTAAAGTTCTCGCGACTACGGAAAAGGAGGCCCCGAGAGTGAAAATATCTTGGGGGCATTAGAGATCTTTTCTTTTGAGGGGATTTGAGTTCAAATCGATCCGTCAAACTAAAGGCGAATATATTTATAAAGGAAAGGGAAAGAAGCAATGAAATATCTCATCTGACTGCGGCTTGATATTTTCTCCATCGGCATGGACTCGCGAAAGTCGCGAAAGGACAAAAACCCCTTGCTCAGAAAATGTGTAAGCTACGGTTCAACATGGAGAGGGAATATGGACCCAAAAAATGTGCTTTTTTCAGTAAATCTCACTCCTCGTCGGGCCCTGTGATCATTACAGTTCATTTAAAGGAAATTTTTCGTGCTTTGGTGCGTTCCATAATCAGGCAATACAAGCGCATGATGGAACGGGACTTCATGGTGCGGCTTCCCATATTGAGTAGCGAACTTTCGGATGCGGCTACCTATAATTCATACTGAACGGGCCACACGCCCCACACTCCAAATTGAAAGAAAATGGTAATTTCTCACGGCTAAATTCATTTTAACATAATTTACGGACCCTTTTAGCTGCGAGAACTAGTGCAGCGTCATTCTGTGTCTCTAGATGCCAATTGGTAGGAAACAAACTTTGAACATGGGATTAATTAAGTCGACAAGTCGGTGACCTTCACAACGAGCAGCTCATTAAAAACAAAAATAAAAACAGAGAGAGACTGACCGTACAATGTGCACCACACCAAGTAGACATTAATAAAGGCATATTGAAACAGGCCTTTTTTCGGCCCCCAATAAGCTAAAGAGCATAAGTGAAATAACGTTACAACCACCCATCACACGACAAAGACGTCGACCGCGACATTAGCCTCGTCGGCAGCCGGTGATTTCAGTCACTCCAAGTTGGTGTGGCGAGATCGGACGGCCTCGGGGCTCTCTCCCAGAACCTCCCCCAGCCTGTACACCACCATCTCGAACAGCACGAACATCGCCCCCTCGTACACGCTCCCCATCGGGAGCAGCGGCCGGGGCCCCTCCCCCGCCGCCCCCGCCGCCGCCGCCGCCGTCCTCCGCCGCGGCGTCGTCCGCCATGGTCTGCGCCGGCACGTGCGCCACCGCGCTCGCGTGCCGCGCGCACGTCCCCGTCTCCGGCTGCGCCGTCAACAGCACCACCCTCCCGCCGTGGGACCGCGCCACCGAGCAGATCGCGTCCACGGTGGAGAACCCACCGGGCCCGGCCGAGGCGAGGAGGAGGTCGCCGCCGGCGATGGGCGGGGTGGTCACGTCGAAGACGGAGTGGGCCTGGAGGCCCAGGTGGGCGAGGCGCATGCAGAGGGCCTTCATCATGAGGCCCTCCCGGCCCACCCCGTAGAGGAAGACGCGGCCCCCGCGGGAGGCGGCGGCGGAGAGCTCGGAGACGAGGACGTCGAGGGCCGGGGGGTGAGCGGTGGGCATGGAGAAGACGGAGGCGATGTGGTTGCAGATCCGCGAGGCCAGGGCGGGCATTGAGGTGTCTGGAGGCTGTGTCTGCGAGGCTGCCATTTGGGACGATGTTTCGGGCGCGCGCGTGCGTGGGGGACTGGGAAGGCGATGAGGGTTTTATATCCACGGAATTGCAGCGATGGGCGGAGATTTGGACTGTTGCGACCGTGCTCACAATGATTTTTCGTTCAGGACCAACAATCAGTTAGGACACTGAAATTTTCTGTGTCTATCTTCACGTGACTCTAAACTCATTCTTAAATTTTTGTTCTATTTATTTTGCAGAGTGAAAATTGAACATCCCTGTCTCAACCCCTCTGAAAATGTGTGAAATCGAACTCCTAACATCTCCCTTCTAATATGGAAAGGATGGCAATCGAGATAACCCCAACATTTAAATGGAACGAAATCCTCAGGTGATCTCGAATAACCATTTTTAAGAGTTAAAAATGTTCATAATAAAATTACCATCTCTATACAAAATAAAAAAAAAAAAGGTTATCATTTGTATCAGTTGATGTGAACATGATGTGATTAGTAGCGTTGCGTTGTTGATGTGTATAAAAAGACACGTCTACTTATTTGGACAAAAAAATCTTGACAGTTTGTTTTTTTCTCTTGAATAAAATTTCGTGAATCTTTTTTGTGCTTTGAAAGGTCATCATTTTTTTTTTTGTCTTAGAGGTAGAAGGGACCTTATCACATTTGAAGGGATCTATGTACGAGAAAGAGAGTGGTCCAGTGATTACACCACTCCAATCCTGTGCCTAAAATACACAAGAGGTTTTATGTTCAATTTCTTCTTCATATAATCTCTTGGGGTGAATTCACAAATTGATTGGCACCGTTCTGCCAAATCTTATATATGCCTAATATCTATATTCATCGATAAATGATGTGAATTTTTTTTTTTTGACGACAGCTCTTATGCACAAAAAAAAAAAAAGTAGATGAGTGGGTTGCAGATCATCGATCCTTTCTGACAGCTATTACAAGCGATGTGATGTTCAAGAATGGCTCATTCGCCACAATTATGATGGAGAGAATATATGAGTGATATAATTTATCTCGATTTATTTATTATTTAATGGCGAACAAGACATGTATGATAATATTTATAACTTTCCTTTGGTTCGTCCATAAGACAACTATTGTAGTAATGTCATTTACTAAATTAGATGAGTTGAATAACTATGGTGGTTGTTCCATCTCTTTGGAGATAATGATGGTCAAATTCTATATCTTAAATTAAATGTCCCTATCCCAAACCCTCTTGAAAATGTGGGAATCAAACTCCCAACCTCCCTCTTCCGATATGGAAATGGTAGCCAAAACAATCCCTATATTTAAACAAGACGGAATCTCCTAAAAAAATCGTGAACTTCCCAAATGATTTTGAACAACCAATTTTGAGGGATAATCAATTGATTGAAACATGACATAATTAATGGTGCTGTGTTGAGGTGTATAAAAAGACACATCTACTTATTTGGATAGAAAATCTTGACGAATTATTATTTTTTTCTCTTGAATAAAATTCTGTGAATATTTTTTTGTCCTTTGAAAAGTCACATTTTTTTTGTCTTGGAGGTAGAAGTGACCTTATCACATTTGAAGGGATTTGTGTACGAGAAAGGGAGTGGTGGACCACTCCAATCCTGTGCCTAAACATATACATGAGGTTTCATGTTCAATTCCTTCTTTGTATAATCTCATGGGGTGAATTCACTACAAATCAATCATTTGTAAATTCGTGGGTCTCAGCCTAGATCGTTCATTCAACTCAAATTGAAAAGCTGAATTTTGCTTAGAGAGAGAGAGAGAGAGAGAGAGAGAGAGAGAGAGAGAGAGAGATTGGCACCTCTATGATCTACATCTAATATCTATATTCATTGATAAATGATGTGAGAAATTTTTTTAAGACATCTATTATGCGCAAAAGAAAACAGACGAGTGGGTTGCAGACCATCAATCCTCACTGTTAGTCATTGCAAGCGATGGAATGTTCAAGAATGGCTCATTCGTTGCAATTATGATAGAGAGAATAGACAAGTGATATAACTTATCTCGTTTTATTTATTATTTAATGGCGAACCAAACATTTATAACAATAGTTATAACTTTCCTTTGGTCCGGCCATAAGACAACTATCGTAGTTATGTCATTTACTAAATTAGATGGATTGAATAACTATGGCGGTTCAGTCTTGTCTCATACACGAAATTAGAGATTGCGAAGTACAAATAAAACCCATTTTTTAATTTCATATAATAGGCCAACTCATAAATGGGTTGCCTAAATAAAAAAGAGGAATAAATGGGCCCAACAAATAAACACTTAACTATATATGGATCTTAACGGTTTGGTATATGGACATTTCGAACCCATTTCTATTGCAGGATAGTCCTGCTTATACCCACTTCTTGTTGTTGTTTATATGCTCAGAGAAAGAATTATGCTGGGTATTAAAAACTAGCGATGTACTAAATGAATTAATAATGTATGAGCTCTTTGTGGGTTTTTTCGGAACATTTACATTGGTTTGCATAAAGAAATTACTAAGAGAGTGGTTGAAATTTCGTTCTTAATTTGAGTTGACAACCTTACATTAAGTTAGTACTCTAACGCGATATCGAGAGCTCAAGCTCGTGACTTTATTGCACACGAGCGCAATTTACAACACATGTAGGGTACATTTGGTAACGATTTTGTTTCGGAGAACAATTTTTAAGCATAAAAATGCTTGGTAATTGCAAAAAAAAATTATTCTAGGAATAGAAATGCGTTTGGTAAACTTATATAATTTTTTATTTCTTTTAATTTCAATATTATTATTATTATTATTATTATTATTATTATTATTATTATTATTATTATTATTATTATTATTATTATTATTATTTTCTTCTTTCTCCTTTTAACCGGTCGTCGGTTACGGCGGCGGTCGACAACCGGTTGGGACGAGGTCCAACGAGCTTGCCAGAGCCTCGTCAGGTCATCGCGAGGCTTGACCTCGCCAGATCTGGGTGAGGCCGAGCCTCGTCGGTGGACCTCGGTGTCTAGGCAAGCCTCGCTGGGGTCGACGATCGGTCAAAAGGAAGAATAAGGAAAGAAAAAAAGAAGAAGAAAAAGAGAAGAGAAAAGAAGAGAGAAAAATTGTTTATCGGAATTGTTCTTGAGAACAAGAAGTAACTTTTTTTTTACTTTTTTTTTTAATTCTAAATTTATTAAAAAAAGTAGATTTTTTGTTCCTAGAAACAAAAGTTTTATTAAACACGTTTCTGTTATTTTTTTGTTTCCCAAAATAAAAGAATGGAATTCCAGGGAACAAAAACACTTTGCCAAACAAGGCCGTAGAGACCAATTTTAAAGACAAAGGTGATGGTTCGGTGATAAATCAACCATGATGATGGCTTGGCTCTGCCATAGTAAGGATCTGTCGGAGATGACGACTTGTCGATTGCCGAAAGAGATGCTGTAGGCCATCGATGGTGGGTCTATGATAAGATGATGATCCTTTCTCTCTCTCTAAGTTTTTTCACATTTTATTTTGTTTTATTTGATGAAGTTCGGGTATGCTTTCTAAAATATCAAACAAGAAAATCATTCTTCTACTTTGTTTTTCAGAAATATATGAGTAGTAAAGGATTCTTTTCATTTTATAAAGGGAAAAAACTACTAAGAACCTCAAATTTTGCCAAAAGTGATACATTTACTTAAAATTTTTTTTTTGGTGACATATAAAAACTCAAATTTTGTCAACTATGATACATTTACTCTAAAAAAATTTTCGCAACACAAAAAAACTTTAAATTTGTACTTGTGTGACACATCTACCTAAAATTTAGGGCATTTTTATCTTTTTTTTTTTTTTTTTTTTTCTTCTTCTCTTCCCTTCACTCGGGCGAAAATTTGCCTTATGGCATCGGGCGAGGTCAGGCGAGGGTTGCCCTTGCAGGATTTGGCGAGGGTTGTCCTCACTTAGCCTAGGTGAGGGCCACCCTTGCCAACGTCGGGCAAGGGCAACCCTCACTTGAGTCTGACTTCCCTTTGCCATGGTCGACAAAGGGAACTGAGAAGAAGAAAAAATAAATAAATAAATAAAATAAAAATGATAAAAAGACAAAAATGCCATTGGCCATTGAGTTTAGGATTAATGTGTCACGGTTGACAAATTTTGGGATTTTTTGTCTCACAAAAAAAGATTTTGGATAAATTTGTCACTCTATGTAAAGTTTGGGGTTTTTAGTGAATTTTTCCTTTTTATAAAATAAGTAAAAGACAATTATCCTTTTAAGCACAAAATTAGATAAAATTTCTAGCACCAGGAGATCGATTCCTGTAACTTGACTTGTCAAACTTTTTATTCATTTCTTATTTGCTGAAAATTTTCACGTTCAATCGGTTTTTAAATTATAATTATTTTTTCGGTATGCTATTTTCCATAATTATGGGGAAAATTATAAAAATGAAAGTCAACGTGGGTCAAATTGAGCATCATCACTGTCGGTCCAATCTAAACCCATTTGTTTTCGACATACTCGTTTGATAGGTTTACATGAAATCAAGGAGGTCTACGTGAAATCAAGGGGTCCCCTTTGACTGTGTGAGTTCTCATATCAAAACTATCGAAGCACATCCGATTGTTCATATCGAAACTTTGACCAATTAATAAAAGAACGAGGAATATCAAAAACCTAACATGGAAGAAAATTTAGAGAAACCTAAGTCGAAGGACGATTGTTTTAACTTACTTTTCTTGTGATAAGGGCTACCTATATAATAGATTCATAGAACCTTGATGTCGCAAACAACAAAAAGACTTGTCAAAATAGATAACGAACCAATTTCTTAACACATATACAATAAGTTGAGTTTATATGTGGATTAGTTATATTTAATAAACGGGTTATAAATGAGTTCATAACTTACTTGGACGCCACTCACTTCTATGACTATTTCCTCTCACCTTCAATCAATCTCACGTTTACTCACTTTGCATTCTCACCTTAGTTTTGGTATGATTTTTCCTAAATTATGTTAAACATGGAAGTGTTTTAATAATATGTGTCTCGTCGGATATGGGTATGAATTGAGTATGGCTCAGGTCGAACATGTGTCACTAGATTTATATTGCACGGAAATAGGTCAAAATATGTTTATTTGGGCTAGATCATTTTTGACTCGATCCACTTATTTGACGGGTCTATCAACAAAGCATGTGGTTGCGCCATGGACAATGAGTTGATGGACCAAAATTAGAAGCTAGACTATCGAATATCAGTAGAATTTGACACGATTGTATGATATTGATAATTCAAAAACCCATAATATAAAATCCATCAATCCTTTTAGCAAAATGATAAATGACAATATTAATACAAGAACACGAACTTGAGCCTAATCCCTTAGAAAGCACAAACCGTAACTCAAATTCCAATTCTCTCGATTTTTATTTTGTTTCATAAAAAAGCATCAATTTTATCTTCAATCTCAATTCTGTCCCAAATTATTTTTTTGTCTTATAAAAAAATACCAACTTTAGATCATGTTTCGATCTTAGCCCAAACTTTTTTTTTTTTTTTTGTCCTGTGAAAAAGTATTAGCTTTTTTTTGTATCCAAATCTAACCTCTGTCAAGTTCTCGTTTACCATACATCGAATGACATGTGGAAACATTAACAACATTATTGAATGAAAACTTGATGGGGGCCAAATAGGGGTGAGCATCGATCCAAAGTTGACCCTTGACCGGCTCAACTTAGTGATCCTGCTTCGGTTCGCAAAGGAATTGGGCTAGTCATTGATTCCGAGATCCCTAAACCCTACATTGTGCGAGTTGGTAATTAATCATGGGACTTTAGGGTTGGTCAATCCTATATATATTATATATTTTTGTGTACTCTAAACCCTTGTGCCTCCATCTTTGTTATTTCTTATGCGGTTATACCATATAAATTAGAAAGTAGAAACTTGGCCCAAATTTGACAAAAAATAAAATAAAATAGAAAGCCTCTTCACTCATCTCAACCTTGCTTGCTTTGCTCGCCGCTCACCTCATTTAGAGTAGAAACCTAATCTAAATCTGTACTGTACGAGTGAGTCCTTGGTTAGGAGATTTTAGGGTTGGCCTAGGACTAACCCTGTATATATTATGTATTTTTATTTACTCTAAACCCTTGTGCTTCCGTGTCTATTATTTCTTATGTGGTTCTATCATGTAAATTAGAAAGTAGAAACCTAGCCCGAATTTCACCAAAAAATGAAAACCCTTTTCACTCACCTCAACCTCGCTTGCTTTGCTCTCCGCTCACTTCTAGCCTTGCCTCACTCGCCTCACGAGCAAAGCTTAGTTGGTAAAATCGCTTGCATCTCTTGGCTGGCCTCACAAACAAACTAACAAACTAACAATTGCAAATGAAAAATTAAATTGGTACTTATCTTAGATTTATGTTTAATATGTATTTGTGCTCATAGTTTAGTTGATCAATTTTGCATCATTGATGGATATATAAATTGAAAGAATATGTACTTTTAAGGAATACAAAAATGAAATAAAAAATTATCGATTGGTCTCATATTGGTCTTGGAATCCGATTGCTCCGATTCTCAATCTAGGCTCAATCGGGTTAGTTCCTAATTTCAAAAGTTAATGACCAATATTGCATATAGGTCGAATCCTAGGTTATATGCTGGACCGCTCAACTCATACCATCCTAATCCTTAGAGGTTGGATTTGGGTTGTGCTTTTTTATGAGATGACAAGAGTTTGGGTGAAAAATCGAATATGGCCTAAAGTTGATGAAAAAAAAAGGACCAGAACTAAAACAAGACTTAAAGTTTGTGATTTTTTTTTTTTTAAAGGAATCGGGCCAAAACTTGAGATGGAAAATGAAAGAAACGTGGCCCGGGAACAGAAATGACGGGTCCGAGTCCCACGTGGAAGCTAAAGCGGGGCAAAAGAGGAATACCGAAGGAGGGGGGGGGGGGCGAGTCGAATTCTGGAGAGAAATTCGGTTTTCTCTCCGGCTCGATTCCCATCTCTATACTACGAATCTGTCGCGCTCGATCAGCTCATGCTCACTCTATCTGCGCACCTGTTCTTGCATTGACGTGAATTCCGAGGAATCCAATCGACTCTTCGGCTCAAATCCGTGTGAGAATCCTCTTTCCCTTCACGTCTTGCAGCTGATTTTTCGTAACTTTTTAGACGGTTCTTTGATTTCTCGTTTCTTCCGATCATTACCGTGGAGGATTCCCCGGTCTGTCTGGAGACGAGATCTCGTGACTACGGTTCTAGTTTTTTGATCCCGCAAGCCGCGGAAATTCACGTTGGTTCGAAATCTCCATGTCGAATTGCTCTCGTGATCTAAATCCGTTTCTCGATTGGATTGATTATCGCGATGTCCGAGGCACCAATCTGCATTTCTGCATTCCGGCGCACAGCTCGAATCCTTTTCTCATGTTGATTTGCGCTTGTGTCGATTTCGTCGAACGGGGAGAGAGAGAGAGAGAGTTTGGTGATTTGTGTTGAGATGATTCGCCAAAAGACTTGCCCTTTGCTCGATCTCCTCGTCCTCGTTCTTATTCTGATTTTACCTGGTAATGCTCTGACGGGTCTTGTTTTGATGTCCAGGGTCAGGAGGTAATGATTTGAGTTACTTTCCATTACCAAGCTCCTCAGAACAGTCTGCTACATAAAGGGTTTTATTAGCAAAGTGAGAGGAGATGTTCTCGTTGTTTTATGGGCTATGGAAGTATCTGTTCACTAAGACGGAGTATCATGTTCTCATCCTCGGGATTGACAAGGCCGGCAAATCTGTAACTTTTGTTCCCTTCTATCTTGTTTTTCTACCATTTGAGTTCGATATGTGTCTGTTGGAATTCCTGAAATTTTAGTAGTCGTTACTAATTTGTTGCACCACCAGTGATTTAAGTGCTTCGCTTGAATTTGTAGACTTTTCTGGAGAAGTTGAAATCGATATATTTGAACACGGAAAGCCTTCCTCCTGATCGAATTGTTCCGACTGTTGGACTAAACATCGGTCGCATTGAAGTGTCGAACACAAAGCTTGTGTTCTGGGACCTGGGAGGACAGGTATCTGTTTGAACCACATGACGTGATAATGAATATCCCTCTCTTGTTGTATGATGCTCGACCATTTATAATGATCCGTATGCTTTTGCGGTTAGAATTCTCCTTTATGGTATTGCAACTTATCATGGAGGGAGAGATGGAGTACTTAGAGAAAGAAGATGGGAAATCTCAGTCCTGCCATTTTTAATTGTGGAATCTTGAGTGTGTTGGACCACTGACGGCAAACGTCTTGCTTTTTTTTCAGCCTGGTCTGCGTTCAATTTGGGAAAAATATTATGAAGAGGCCCATGCTGTAGTATTTGTAATTGATGCTGCTTCTCCATCACGCTTTGAGGATTCAAAATCTTCCCTGGGTTAGTAAACTTCAGAAATGTTGGTCAAGAATGGTGGTGTCACTATTGTTACTGGTAATAGCAGCCCAGAAGTCCTCTCACGGTGATTTACTGATTGTTCTGATATGCCTTTCAGAAAAAGTTCTTCGGAATGAGGATCTTCAAGGAGCCCCTCTTCTGATATTGGCAAATAAGCAGGTAAATTTTTGTGCTATTGAATCTCCCTCTTCTGAGCTTGCTGAAGCCATATGACCATTTTCTTCCTCAAATTTGTTTTCATATCATGTGACATAGCAGACTATGAGTATGGGTGCTGTTTTTCTTGAGATTTTGGCATTCATAAGACACGACCCAGTCACAGGTTCTTTTATGGTAAACTTTTGGTTGAAAACTATATCATCATCCATCACTTTTGAGATTGTCTCTGTTTCCACCTCAGTAGTTATAGATTTGTGCATTCATCAACATGCTTACGCTGCTTTGCTTAGTGTGGTTCCTTGTTTTTTTCTTCCGACAACTGTATTTGTTCCACTGAGTGAGGTTAGATACCAGGTATATCTTGCATGATAGCATTTTGTTTAGTGCCAAAATCTCCATAATATCCAAGTGGTCAAGATTTTTCTTTGATGCTTTTGTCTACTTTTTTCGGAGCTGGTGGCATCTTCTTATTAGAGCATCTAAAAGTCTTTTCACATGTTCAAATTTCCTACATTGAGCTGTTCTCTTATTTTTTATCAATAACAAACCTAAAGTATGCTCTTTACGATCTTTTTGTTACCTTGGGAGTGTGATTTTCATCATTTTCATCTCCATTTTCTTTGGTCCATAAGGGAAGGCAATTGTATGAAGTTTAACTTGATAGCAGGATCTTGCTGAAGCTGTATCAGCTGATGAACTGGCTCGGTACTTGGATCTTAAGAAGTTGGATGAGAGGGTTTACATGTTTGAAGCTGTCTCAGCATACGATGGGTAAGTAGTAAGCAGCAGTCCTTACGTGTTCAACTCATTTTGTATCACGTGTGATCTTTCTAAGAAGCAAGACAACAGCTAGTAATTCACATTTACGTAAGCATAAATTTGGGGAGGCAAGTTGAGCGTTCAATAGTGTTACGCTTGTTCATTGCAGGTTGGGAATTAAAGAAAGTGTAGAATGGCTTGTGGAAGTCATGGAGAGAAGCAAGAGAACTGAGATGTTGAGAGTGCGTGCTGGGGTAACAGGTCCTGCTTCTGCCTAAAGATTATATCAGGTTGCAGTTGTGATGGCTGTAAATAATCTATAGGTTTGACTTGGATGGACGTGATCAAGACATTTCTAATCTGCTCCATTAGCCATGAATCTTTTTCGACTGCGTAGAAGTCAGAAGTCCTGCGTCATACATCTTCTTGAAAGAAGGAAGCATCTCTACTCATACAAATGAATTGAGATTACAGGAGGAACCGAATTGGATTTTTTGATATGTATATTTAGAATTGGAACATTGTATCTGTTAATGCCTTGAACTATTTGCTTTAATAATTATTGCTTCTAATGCGGTTCTGATTGAAAGCAAAACCCTACTAGTACTCTGGATTGGTTGATGGCAAAGCTGTTTAGAGACGAGGGACACCACTCTCTGAGGTCCCTATATTAGGCAGAAGTCCCACGGGCATCCTCCATAGATTGGGTTGAGATCCCTTGTATAAATTGGGTTGAGATCCCTCGTATGTCATCCTATATGGGATTGAAACACACAGTCCCAATTCATGTATGAACTGTGCACTTTGCTCTGCCGAGTTGCCCTCATCTCAATGTAGGATCACTTGTGACAATGAATGCATTTGCCGGTATATTGCTTGTCCGGTATTTTGCCTGCTCATGTTTAGGGATTTGGCTCTATTTTGGTGATTCGAGCTCCGTTCCCAAAGGAGAGTCAATCGTAGGAAATGTTCCATGCGAATGCTTATAACACTTAGAAAGAAATTGTTCTGATGCAGGTGGCTGTGCTATTAATTGAGGGTCCAAGATCACGGCTGGCAATGTCGCCGCACCGCCAACTGATGTTGGTGGACATGGCATGAAACTGTGAGCTGATACCTAGTCATAACACGATTCAAACTCACAACCTCTGACTTGCTAACTACGCCTTGAGCTATGACGATCATGAGAACCAACTGCAAAGCATCGAGCCAAGCCATTCGATAACTATTGCATGGAATATCATTCTTCACTACATTCAGATGCCCTTGTATGAGAATATCATCATTGCTACAATCCCATCCTAGAAACCAAGGAGGAAGGCTGAGCAGAACAGGCGGACATTAATGGAAAAACTCATGAAGAAGAACTGTAAAGCGATCTACAGAAACATTGATAGATTGCCTGAAGGCGATGAAATTACGTAATTATCTACGGCAGAACTGCAAAAATCACAAAGGCCTGGGTGCTATTCAGCCGACCACTTCTACCCAAGGACCATCCAAAACCACTCTATTGATGAACCTGTCTCATAAGAGTCTATAACTGAGACAGACGGCTTTGATTTACATTCATCAACACGATCCTTGTCTTATTTCTAGCATGCGAGAGAATTTTGAAACCAAGATGCTATACAGATTACGAATTCTAGCCACTGAACTGTCAGTATACTGATCAAAGAGCCAGAGACCTCGCTTCATCTGACTTCCACGAGCCTTCTTCGTATTGGTACCACCTCATCAGCCCCTCATCACTCCTGGCACGCTGGCACATAACGCAGGAGTCGTTCATGCACACTAAGAACTCGCGTAGTCAATTTGCCTTGTTCATGATGAACGGATCAATCTCCATAACCACTCTTTGTGGCAAAGGAGGTGGGCGGGCTTCGATAAGGATGCAATGTGATATGTTTAGCACTTCTAAATCCTGTAAGTTGTCCAAAATCGTGACAAGAGCATCCCTCATTATCACCGAGAAGACTCAAGACCTTCAATCTCGGGATGTATGTAACAAGGGGCAAAGCAAAGTGCATATCAAAAGGGCCCATGATCTTAAGTTTGCTGAAGTTCTCGCAATTCCTTGAGATTTCCTCGAGAAGGTAAGGAGGGTTCTTTATGCTGGGCATTGTCATAGACTCAAGGTGACGCCACTTTTTGATAGCTCTGCATATTCCTGTTTCCTTTATTCGATTCCAAGCTGGCATTACAACGCGTTTGACGAGCGGGCACCTGCAGTCATGTAAAAGCCGATCATTTCAGAGAGGTAACAACTGTAAAAGCCGATCATTTCAGAGAGGTAACAATTATTATTATTATTATTATTATTATTAACAATTATTATTATTATTATTATTATAAACCAAAAATTACTTCTAAGAGGGAGGCAGCAGATAGAAGTCGTTGGATCTAGATAAGGGTGGGGGGTCTCAATCACATGTTCCAATAACGATGATGAGAATTACCTTTGGCAACTTAGTAACTCTCTGGAAGTGCCGTTTGTTTAGGCATAACCCGAGACAGAGATTGCTGAATCGCAATTTTTAAATGCATTTACAAGTTGTCCCCATCCACACAGCATATCCAGCAGATTAATAATCAATTTTTCCAAAAAGAAGAGTTTATTATGGGGTAGAGTTCAATTGCTTCATTTGTCAAAGAAAAAAGTTCAGGAACTTTCTCCCAAACAACTACGTGATTAACAAGGAAGGTTAAAGGTCTGTCTGGATTATTCTATATCTAATATCAAAGTAGCAACGTAGATTATAGTAAGAGCTCAGAGAAAAGAAAGTAGTGTATATTAAGAGACCAAGCTATTGAAATTGCTAGGAGAAGCACAATTCCCAAACATAAGAGGTCAAGTGATAAAACCAAGCTTTTGAAAGGTACCTTTCAGCAGTGTAAGTCAGCTGTTCATCACTCAAGTATAGATTGAAACGGAAAATTAATGTCTCTATGCTTCCCTGGCTTAGATTCAACGCGATCTTCAACAGTTGCGTTACTGCTTTATCCGACTGACTATGGACATAAACATATGGTGGCACATGAGGAATTCTAATGAAAGTTGACTGTAAAGCAGATAAGTCGAGAGTCTTCCAGAGTAGAGGGTCACAGCAAGCCAAACGCCATGCACTACAAACATGAGCTATCCGTGATGTCAACTCAGAGATATCAAATGTCTGGAATATCTCCACCAGTATATCAGTGTCCAGGTCCTCCCATTTCCTTGTGGCACTGCCACTTTCTTCCATTTTATTGACTTTCCAATGATCTTCTAGTAATATAGTAAATCACGTTGCTTGCTGTAAAAACAAAAGGGGCCTTGGTAAGTTGACGTTCGCACAACCTGTATATTTCCAACCAAAGAAACATCATTCATGGGCAAACATTGTAAATGCGTCAGTCCAATGTGCATCGTCTTTTTCCCCTGATAAGTAAATGTTGCAATCTATGTGTTAAACCATAATAACAATGCCAGCTAATTGCTTCCTGACTGAGATTAAATTCAAATCATCCACAAACTTATGGTCTTTTCAATTTTTTACGCTGAAGTTGCCAAATAGAAATGCTATGTCCAGAATCATCTCCTTCATTTTTATGAGCCCTTTTCAAAAGAACGAGACAAGAGAAGTAAAACTCAACCACCTTAGCTGATATTTGTGAAAAAAAGGACAAAAAAAAAGGAACATCATCTCATTTGTACTTCCATGACACCATCTCTGTTTTCCTAACATCCGATTCTAAAATCCTAGCAACGACCTCAGAGATGGATTACTATCTCCTTAGACCCTGACAGTACCAGCCCTAGTGATATTTCCTTTAAATGACATTCATTGATGTCCTTTCTCTCATTTGGTCAGGTTCAAACCAAGTGAAGTCGAAGACTTAATGCTCACTATCCCATTAAATTCTGTTGAAGAGCTTTGAGTTTTCACCCCCTACACCTTTCTGATAATCTCGAGTGTTAAGGTTTAAATGTTCCCTACGAATCAAGCATTGACAATATACCCTTGCTGATACTGACAAAAGACTCTCAGAAGCAAACACGACAGGAATGCCATTGATAGAACAGAAGAGGAAGGACATTTGGAAGACATAAGAAGAGATACAATTAATCTTGTAGAAAAGGACAAAAGATAGGAAACTTGTAACGTATGTCCATCTATGAGAAGTTAAACAGAAGGAATTAGCTGAGATTAAATGAATGATCACAAGATCCAACTTACTGGACATTTTCAAGTCTCCTTTTTCATTTTAGTTCAATCTAATGTCCATCTATGCTCATGAAAATAATTGCAAATCCAAGCAGACAGTAGACCAGATTCCAGCAGAAGAACAGACATCAACAAAATCCACAATAAGAAGTTAGCACAGTTAACTGCGGATAAAGGATAAGGCAAAATTAGGCGGTAAAGACAGCTTCTTTAGCTTAATATGGCAGCAATGCAGAGAAACTCGAAAGTAATAACTAAGAAGCTGGCAAGCGCTACAGTGCACTCACGCAGCAAAACATATGTAAGGTTTAGAACTAAGATCACGCCAATATGATTGGTTACGAGGGAGTGCCCCTCTCAAACATAATCTCGCACCGACCCAGCAAAATAAGGTTTAGAACTAAGAATTCGAAATCATGCCAATATGATTAGTCACGAGGGAGTGTCCCTCTCAGCGTAATCTCTCCACCAGGAAAATTCAATCGGAATAGCAACGCCAAAACCAAACGCGAATTCAGGTTCCACTCCAGCCACGGGAGAAATGAATCCAACCCAGAACGAAAAAAACAAAATTTAGCTGGGAAAAGGATCGAGGTTTCAATGACTCCAGATTTCACTAACTGCGTCGAGTTCAAACCGATCTTCCATCCCACTTCCTCCCCTTTTCTCGCACGAAAACCTTGATCCAGCTGATTACAGAAGAAAGCAACACGCACAGAACCATCTCATTCCAACACCCGACATGAATCACACCCGCACGACGAGGGACGAATTGCTTCGAAGAGCGAGAGACGGGGGCAGAAAACAGAGAAAAGACGGACCTTTGCGAGGAAACCGAACGTGCGCTTCGTGGGTTCGAAGGTGGAACTCCTGATCTGCACGAATCTCAGTCGAACCTGCGGAGGGACAAGTGATCGAGAACGTCGGGTGAGATCGAGCTCGCCCGGCCGGCGCGAGGTTGGCCTCGCCTTGATTGGCCGGCGGAGCAGGCGCGGCCTCGCGGCCACCGCCGGATGAGGCCGAGGATCGCCGGCCACCGCCGAGGCCGAGGATCGCCGCCATCGGGGCGAGCCGGCCTCGGGATCTGGGCGAGATCAAGCTTTTTTTTTTTTTTTGAGAGAGAGAGAGAGAGAGAGAGGGTAGTTTATCTACTATTTTTCTACATGGAGATTGTCACGTGGCATAATCCCCTCAGCCGATCCACCTTCTCAATTCACCCGTTGAGGACACTTTTTAACTTCGAACGGCATGTTTGTTTGTTTTTTTTTTTTTTTCGGAACAAATTTTTTTTCGGAACATAATTTCTATTCTTTTGTTCCAAAAAATAAAAATAAAAATATATTTATTTACACTTTTTTTTAGAACAATTTTTTGTTCTTGGGAACATAAAAAAAAGAAATAAAAAAAATTTATTTCTCATTTTCAAGAATATTTCCAGAAATAATTTTTCTCTCATATTTTTCTTTATTTTTTTTTTTCTTCTTTTTTTTTCTCGACCATGGCTAATGACCTTGTCGAAGTGTTGTCGGCTCTCGGTGGCACTAGTGATTGGGTGAGCTTGGCCTCGTCGGATTTGGATTTAGATTTGGATGAGGTGCACGGCACTTATTGGCCGGTCATGGACCCATGGTCGAGGTTGGCGACCAGCCAAAAGGAAGAAAAAAAAGAAAAAAAAAAAAAAAGAAAAATAAAACATAAATATGAAAAAATGAAAAATAAAATAAAAATATTAAAAAATTAAAAGAAATAAAAAGTTATATAAATTTACCAAATGTGTTTTTATTCTTTTTCTATTTCAAAGAACATAAATTATACAAATTTACCATATGCGACGCTTTTGTTCAAAAATTGTTTTTCGAATAGAAATAATTTTTTTATTTTTGTTTTCTTAAAATAATTTTTGAATATAAATGTTATTAAACGCACCTTAAACATCTGGCCTTCTGCCATCCTATTTATCTCGGCAATGGACAAGTAAGAAAACTCTCTAACAATCGACTCCATTCCTCATCTGCCACTTGGCATTGTGGTCCACTGGGATCGTTATTTCTCCTCATTGGCCACCGGGCTTTGTCCACTCGCGCAAGCCCGGCCCATTCTACTCGTTCGGCCCTTTTCAATTCAATTGGTCCATCATTTGTGCCCGGACCCAAATGCCAAATGCAGCCCACCATTTCCTAAACATTATGGGTGCGCATTAAACACTTCTACTTCTTTTTTGTTCTTTAACGTAAATAAAAAAAAAAAGTGTTTGTTCAGGGAACAGTTTTCGAATAAAAGAACGCGTTTGGTAAGTATAAAAAAAAAAAACTGTTCTTGGAATAAAAAAGAAAGAAACATGTTTGGTAACTACTGTCAATTTTCGTTCCTAGAATAGAAAAAAGAACAAAAACACGTTTGGTAAACGACAAAAAAATTTCTGTTTTTTTTATTTTTTATTTTTAAAATTTTTTTAATAAAGTTTAAAATTGATATTGAATTCTAATTCTTATGAAATGCTCATTAATTTTATTCTGTTCATAGTTAGTGAAGACAAACATTTTTAGCATGATCATATAGCATATTTCGTAGAAAATGTTGTAATTAAAGTTTGTATCAAATTTTTTCAACATGCTCATATGTGAGCCCTTAAACGAAAATTTCATACATCTCAACATGAACTAGTTACCTTTTTTTATTTTTCTAGGCAACGCAGCCAATCGAATAATTGTTCTTTTTTGCTTTTACTCAAGTAAAAATATTCGCTGCCAACTAGTTTTCTGAAATTTCATTTGTTTAGTTGGCTAAAAATGATTATGGTCAAAGATACATGTATACTCAAAGTTAAAAAAATAAATTTTCTAACTTGAAAATGGACATTTTCTTGGAAAATTATTTCGAAAAAAATTATTTTCTTTAATCATGAAATTGTTCTTGAAACATATGCCGCCTTGAGTTGCTTCGCGAGATGCGCAATGTGGCTGTTGCGACAGCAATTAGCAACAATATGGAATTATTCACAGTGCTCCACGGAATGCCATAGTGCAGGGCCCATCAGACCTCATGGTATTGGCGCAATACAAGGCTTTATACATGGCTCAAATCATTAAGAATCCTTAACGCATTGGAGCAAAGATTGGAAAAAGCTACCAAGTCAATCTTTAATCGCCTACTCTTTTGGCCTCCTTTTGCTCATCCAAACCTGCATCCAATTGCAGCTGTCGTTCCTCGAGATCTGTCGAATGCTCCGTCGAAATCACTATAGTACTTGACCGAAAAGACTCTTGTGTGCACTTTCGAGCTGATCGACGGGTAACGAGCATCACCAAAGAGCCCTTTTATGGACTTCAACTGGAAGGTCCTCCACAGAGTAATGGTTGTACGCTAAATGCCGGGATAGTACGTATGCCCAGGGATCATAAAAAGTCCATTGGAAGGTCCAAGTTGTCCTGATTTTCCCTCGATTTAGGACGGGATCTCCTGCGCCGGAATTCTCTTCTCGTGCGGCGATCATTAGCTAATCTATCTTCTTCAAGATCATAATATTCTTCCACTTCGTTGAAGGATTTCCCAACGTTCTGGGCACCCCACCAACCCTGGCACATGAGATGAAAGTTGCTAAGTAGGGGGAATGTGCATAAGATTGAAACAAAGGGGAAATGGACCAAAAAGCAAGTTGAAAGGTTGATGTTAGAGATGCTCTAGAGACCATGAAGATTGGTTTTTGTCACTCTGACATTCCTTTGTTAGCCTCTGTAAGCGTGCTGCTGCAGCTTCATGCACGAACACTTTATCCGATGCAACTTCTAGCACATCCTCAACAAACAAAGCATAAGTCCTAAAGATAGGGGATCCCAACAGAACACATAGACGAGTTAACTAGATTTTCCAACAAGCGCATATCAAATCATTCGTAAAACAAGTTGTTCGTATTCTTTCCAATACGGGTAACAATTCCCAGAAAAGGAAAGGCAAAGAAAAATGGTGCGTGAATGTATTAATAAAGTCTCGAATTTGGCAACTGAAATTTGGCAGCCTCACCTTTTGGATTCATATGGAAGGATGTGTAATCAATGCCCTTCTCTTCCAAAGCCAGCCTTACCTTTTGGCTGTCCAATGAATATGGGTGATGATACAGTTGCATGATTCTAATTGCTTTCCTTTTATTGACTTCAATTATGAAGCACAAGCTTCACACAAAATCAAGAGGCCTGCTGCAAGTCAAATTGAAACAATTACATAGCCAAAGAGGAGGTTTAATTAGCAGTTAGCATGATTCAAAAGTACAACTTTTCTACCAATATTAACACACGTCACTCGTTTGAGATTGCAAGTTTGACAACCATCACCCCTCTCAGATAAGACTAAGGTTTTGCTAATCTAAAAGGTCCACTCTATACTGTGATGAAACATAGTCAAAATCAAAAGAGAAACTAGAGGCTTCAAAAAACTTCTTGGCATCCCCAACGAATTAATACACAAGCATTGAAGAACATTTATTGACATACCCATTTTGAGTAAAAGAAGAATCTCTAGCATATCTTAGTCTGTGGCCATCAGCAATTACCTCCCCAAGGAAACAAACCAGACAGCAGTTCAGACAAACGTCAACAGTGAAACCCATTCAACAATCCTCCTTTCAGCACCCAATCTCCAATATAGTCACTTAGTCAGGTTAGGCCTCACACGATGTACGGTTCCACAAAAACCCAAAAAAAGCGCTGAACTGAGATGCCATCTTATGTAAAAGCTCCAAAACCAAAAGGTTCATTTTCCAGCAAGAAAGCATTTAAATTTTGCAGACAATAAGATTAGAATAAAGGAAGTATTCCCGATTCAGTTAACAAATACACACAACGAACTCACACCAACTCCTGTCGTGCTTAGAACAGTATTGACGGTTCAAGAAAGGGGCAAAACGGGTCCCGCCACTTCTAATTCGGCCATCAATACAGCAAGGAATTCCAATGAAGAACTTCACGAGGCGATCAAGAACGGTCTAGACCACACGGTCGAAAGAGGTTCGACTGACCGGATGACATGCAGAACCAGAACCGCCACGCCCCCCGCTCCAACACTCCAACCCCAACTCAAGACCCGCTGAAGTCAACGCGCGCAAGCACGATCAAGTTCACAACAAGAGCCCGCAGCCGCAGCGACCAAATTGACCAGGGAATCAAACTAAAACGGAAACAAAGACGCAGCAACGACGAGAGAACCAAACGAAGAAGGACGGCCAAGTGTCGAGCGCGATCGAGACAGATGAGGTGGTCGGACGGAACCTTACCCGTAAAGCGTCGACACTTCTAGAGATAACTTCGACTTTTGCTTCCTACAACATACCGTAAAACTACAAGAACCAAGACGAATACTAGTAAACTCCGGGAGTTGTTATAAGGACAACACTTTTAAGCCTTCGTTACGGTTCAAAGTCACTTGCTACAAAGACAACCCACCTAAATTTTTCAATGGACAATCTTCGTGTGCACGCGAGGTTTTGCTACACGAACCAAGATGAAGAATTCCGTCACTTACCGAGAGGGTATCCACCCAGAGCTGAGAGACGAACCCCAAGCCAAGAGCAGATTCGATGCTGATCACTTGCTTCGCCACCATGCTCGATCGCCTCATCACCTGTCGCCCACCCCTCGCCCTCAATTTACTCTCCGATTCCTCTTCGCTCCTCAACGCGACGCCGGCATCGCCGCCGTCGCCGCTTAGGAGCACCTCCTCCTCTTCCACACCGGACCGCGCCGGCTTTTCGGCGCCCAAGTTTCCGCCTTCCGCCGCATCACTCCCGCCGCTCCCACTTCCCTCCCTCGATCCCGCGCCGCCGCCTCGGTCCGTCTCCGAGCTGCGCCGCCGCATCATTGGAGCTGCTGCTCAAGCGAAGGGGGAGCTCGAGCAGCTGCAGATCGAGCTGCAGCTCGAGCTCGCTCTCGAGCGAGCGTTGCTCCCCCTTCGGCGCGGCAGATTTGGCGAGCAACGCTCGCTCGAGGCTCGAGCAAGCCGTCCCAGATTTGTCGCGCCGAAGGGGGAGCAACGCTGACCGGAGGAGGAGCGCCGAAGGGGGAGCAACCCACGGAGAAGGAGGAGCACCGGAAACGTACCCGGAGTCGCCGGAGTGAGGAGTCGCCGGAGAGTCAGCCGAGTGGGAGCCGCCGGACAGATGGGAGAGACGCCGGAAAAGGAAGAACGAAGCTTCAGCCGACGAGAGGAGCGACGAGCACGCACGAAGGAGAAGAGTTCGCCTTTGTTCCGATTTTGTTCTTTTGTTCTTTTGGTTTTTGTTCTTTTGTGCCTTCCAAGAAGTGTTTCTTTTCAAAAGAAACAACTTTTTTGGGTATGCATGGAAACACTCCAAAAAAGTGTTTCCGGCACACTTCTGTACGGAAAGTACGTTTCTGTTCTTTTTTTATTTTTTTGTTTCTGGAACGAAATAAGAACAAAAAAAAAGAAACAACAATTTTTTGTTTCTTGCTCCAGAAACGTTTCTCTCTCTCTCTCATTCTTCTCTTTTTCTTTTCTTCTTCTTTTTTTTCCTTCTTTTTTCTTTCGCCATGGCCGGCGACCGGCCGTCGAGGCTCGGGCTCGCCCAGATCCGACGAGGCCGAGCGTCGCCGGCCCCCGGCGAGCCTCGGCGTCGCCTGCGCGGGCGAGGCCGAGCCTCGCCGTGGCCGGGCGAGGCGCGGCCCGTCGGCCGGTCGCCGGAGGCCGGTGACCGGCCGGAAAAAAAAAAAAATAAAAAGAAAGGAAAAAATAAAAAAATAAAAATGTTTAAAAAATTAAAAGAAACAAAAAAAGAATAAAATTTACCAAACGTGTTTCGTTCATTTTTTATTCCCGGACCAAACGTTACCAAACGCGTTCTTTTGTTCAAAAATTGTTCCCGGAACGTAAACATTTTTTTTGTTTCGTTCTGGAACAAAAAAAAACGTAAACGTTACCATTCGCACCTTTTATGTTTTTTTTTTCTGTTCTTATTTCGTTTCAGAAACAAAAAAACAAAAAAGGAATAGAAACGCAACCAAACGCGTTTCGTTCCTTTTTTGTTCCCGAACACTTCCCGCATGTGTGCGGAAACGTTTCTTAGAAACGTTTCCATGCACGCCCTATACGATCAAGCCTGATCGGGCGAAACTTGGAAAGATGAGATTAAAGCCTATTTTTGAACCGATAGTCCACAAGAACATCCAATTCGTAAGGATTCATCAAGCGGGCCTATCTAAATTCCAGGCCCGTGACCCCCGCCAGAAAATGGAGAAGAGCTTGTTCGGAGAATCCGGTACATAACGCCCGACCGGCTTTAAACTTCCGGTTCTGGAGAGCAAGAAGCGCCCGACAACGTGTGAATAAAAGATTTTATCAGGTTGCAGTTGTGATGGCTGTAAATAATCTATAGGGTTGACTTGGAGGGACGTGATCAAGACAATTCTAATCTGCTCCATTGGCCATGAATCTTTTTCGATTGCGTAGAAGTTAGAAGTCTTGCGTCATACATCTTCTTCAAAGAATGAAGCATTTCTGCTCAAATAAATGAATTGACATTATAGGAGGAACCGAATTGGATTTTTTGATATGTATATTTAGAATTGAAACATTGTATCTGTTACTGCCTCGAACTATTTGATTTTATAATTATTGCTTCTAATGTGGTTCTGATTGTAAGTAAAACCCTACTAGTACTCTGGATTGGTTGATGGCACAGTGATTAGAGACGAGGGACACTACTCTCTGAGGTCCCTGTGTTAGGCAAAGTACCACGGGCATCCTCCATAAATTGGGTTGAGATCCCTCGTATGTCATCCTATATGGGATTGAAACACACTGTTCCAATTCATGTATAAACTGTGCACTTTGCTCTGCTCGGTTGCCCTCATCTCAATGTAGGATCACTTGTGTTGTGACGACGAATGCATTTGCCGGTATATTGCTTGTCCGGTACTTTGCTTGCTCATGTTTAGGGATTTTATTTTGGTGATTCGAGCTCCGTTCCCAAAGGAGAGTCAATCGTAGGAAATGTTTCATGTGAAAGCTTATAACACTTAGAAAGAATTTGTTCTGATCCAGGTGGCTGTGCTATTAATTGAGGTTCCAAGATCACGGCCGGCAATGTCGCCACACCGCCAACTGATGTTGGTGGACATGGCATGAAACTGTTAGCTGATACCTAGTCATAACACGATTCAAACTCACCACGTCTGACTTGCTAACTACGCCTTGAGCTATGACGATCATGAGAATCGACTGCAAAGCATCGAGCCAAGCCATTCGATAACTATTGCATGGAATATCATTCTTCACTACATTCAGATGTCCTTGTAGGAGAATATCATCATTACCCACAATCCCATCCTAGAAACCAAGGAGGAACGCCGAGCAGAACAGGCGGAAATTAATGGAAAAACTCATGAAGAAGAGCTGTAAAGATCTACAGAAACATTGATCGCCTGAAGGCGATGAAACTACTTGATTATCTACAGCAGAACTACAAAAATCACAATGGCCTGGGTGCTATTCAGCCGACCACTTCTACCCAAGTACCGTCCAAAACCACTCTATTGATGAACCTGTCTCATAAGAGTATGACTGAGACAAAGACGGCTTTTATTTACATTCATCAATACGATCCTTGTTTTATTTCTAGCACGCGAGAGAATTTTGAAACCAAGATGCTATACAGGTTACGAATTCTAGCCACTGAACTGTCAGTATACCGATCAAAGAGCCAGAGACCTCACTTCATCTGACTTCCACAAGCCTTCTTCGTATCTATACCACCTCATCAGCCCCTCATCACTTCTGGCACGCTGGCACATGATGCAGGAGTCGTTCATGCACACTAAGAACTCGCGTAGTCGATTTGCCTTGTTCATGATGAACGGATCAATCTCCTTAACCACTCTTTTTGACAAAGGAGGTGAGCAGGCTTCGATAAGGATGCAGTGTGATATGTTTAGCACTTCTAAATCCAGTAAGTTGTCCAAAATCGTGACAAGAGCATCCCTCATTATCACCGAGCACCGAAGACTCAAGACCTTCAATTTCGGGATGTATGAAACAAGGGACGAAGCAAATTGCACATCAAAAGGACCCATGATCTTAAGTTTGCTGAAGTTCTTGCAATTCTTTGAGATTTCCTCCAGAAGGTAAGGAGGGTTCGCTATGCTGGGCATCGTCATGGACTCAAGGTGAGGCCACATGTTGATAGCTTTGCATATTCCTGTTTTCTTTATTCGATTCCAAGCTGGCATTACAATGCGTTTGACGAGCGGGCACCTGCAGTCATGTAAAAGCCGATCATTTCAAAGAGGTAACAATTATTATTATTATTTTTTTAAACCAAAAATTACTTCTAAGAAGGGAGGCAGAAGATAGAAGTCGTTGGATCTAGATGAGGGTGGGGGGTTTCAATCACATGTTCCAATAACAATGATGAGAATTACCTTTGGCAACTTAGTAACTCACTGGAAGTGCCGTTTGTTTAGGCATAACCCGAGACGGAGATTGCTGAATGACAATTTTTAAATGCATTTACAAGTTTTCCTCATCCACACAGCATATCCAGCAGATTAATAATCAATTTTTCCAAAAAGAAGAGCTTATTATGGGGTAGAGTTCAATTGCTTCATTTGTCAGAGAAAAAAGTTCAGAAACTTTCTCCCAAACAACTACATGATTAACAAGAAAGGTTAAAGGTCTGTCTGGACTAGTCTATATCTAATATCAAAGTAGCAATGTAGATTATAGTAAGAGCTCAGAGAAAAGAAAGTAGTGTATATCAAGAGACCAAGCTATTGTAATTGCTAGGAGAAGCACAATTCCCTAACATAAGAGGTCGAGTGATAAAACCAAGCTTTTGACAGGTACCTTTCAGCAGTGTAAGTCAGCTGTTCATCACTCAAGTATAGATTGAAACGGAAAATTAATGTCTGTATGCTTCCCTGGCTGAGTTTCAATGCGATCTTCAACAGTTGCGTTACTTCTTTATCCGACTGACCATGGACATAAACATATGGCTCATGAGGAATTCTGATGAAATTTGAGTCTAAAGCAGATAAGTCAAGAGTCTTCCAGAGTAGAGGGTCACAGCAAGCCATACGCCATGCACTACAAACATTAGCTATCCGTGATGTCAACTCAAAGATATCAAATGTCTGGAATATCTTCACCAGTATATCAGTGTCCAGGTCCTCCCATTTCCTTATGGCAGTGCCACTTTCTTCCATTTTATCGACTTTCCAATGATCTTCTAGTAATTTAGTAAATCACGTTGCTTGCTGTATAAAGAAAAGGGGCCTTGGTAAGTTGATGTTCGCACCACCTGTATATGTCCAACCAAAGAAACATCATTCATGGGCAAACATTGTAAATGCATCAGTCCAATGTGCATTGTCTTTTTCCCCTGATAAGTAAACGTTGCAATCTGTGTTAAACCATAATAACAATGCCAGCTAATTGCTTGCCAACTGAGATTAAATTCAAATCAACCACAAACTTATGGTCTTTTCAATTTTTTACGCTGAAGTTGCCAAATAGAAATGCTATGTCCAGAATCATCTCCTTCATTTTCATGAGCCCTTTTCAAAAGAACGAGACAAGAGAAGTAAAACTCAACCACCTTAGCTGATATTTGTCAATAAAAGGAAAAAAAAAAAAAAAAAAAAAAAAAAAAAAAAAAAAACAGAAAGGAACATCATCTCATCTGTACTTCTTCGACACCATCTCATTTTGCATAACATCTGATTCTAAAATCCTAGCAATGACCTCAGAGATGGATTACTATCTCCTGAGATCCTGACAGTACCAGCCCTAATGATATTTCCTTTAAATGACATTCATTAATGTTCTTTCTCTAGTTTTGTCAGGTTCAAGCCAAGTGAAGTTGAAGACTTAATGTTCACTATCCCATTAAATTCTGTTGAAGAGCTTCAAGTTTTCACCCCCTACGCCTTTCTAATAATCTCGAGTGTTAAGGTTTAAATGTTCCCTATGAATCAAGCATTGACAGAATACCCTTGCCAATACTGACAAAAGACTCTCAGAAGCAAATACGACAGGAATGCCATTGATAGAACAGAAGAGGAAGGACGTTTGGAAGACATACGAAGAAATACAAATAATCATGTAGAAAAGGTCAAAAGATAGGAAACTTGTAACGCATGTCCATCTATGAGAAGTTAAACAGAAGGAATTAGCTCAGATTAAATGAATGATTACAAGATCCAACATACTGGACGTTTTCAAGTCTTCTTTTTCATTTTGGTTCAATCTAATGCCCATCTATGCTCAGGAAAATAATTGCAAATCCAAGCAGACAGTAGACCAGATTCCAGCGGAAGAACAGAGACCAACAAAATCCACAATAAGTAGTTAGGATAGTTAACTGCGGATAAGGGACAAGGCAAAATTAGCCAGCAAAGACGTCTTCTTTAGCTTAATCTGGCAGCAATGCAGAGACAAAATCGAATATAATAACTAAGAAGCTGGCAAGCACTACAGCGCACTCACGCAGCAAAACATATGTAAGGTTTAGAACTAAGATCACGCCAATATGATTGGTTACGAGGGAGTGCCCCTCTCAACATAATCGCGCACTGACCCAACAAAATAAGGTTTAGAACTAAGAATTCGAAATCATGCCCAATATGATTGGTCACGAGGGAGTGCCCCTCTCAACGTAATCTCTCCACCAGGAAAATTCAATCGGACTAGCAACGCCAAAACCAAACGCGAATTCAGGTTCCCCTCCAACCACGGGGGAAATGAATCCAACCCAGAACGAAAAAAACAAAATTTAGCAGGGAAAAGGATCGAGGTTTCAATGACTCCAGATTTCACTAACTGCATCGAGTTCAAACCGATCTTCCATCCCACTTCCTCCCCTTTTCTCGCACGAAAACCTTGATCTAGCTGATTACAGAAGAAAGCAACACGCACAAAACCATCTCATTCCAACACACGACATGTTACACACCCGCACGACGAGGGACGAATTGTTCCGAAGAGCGAGAAACGGGGGCAGAAAACAAAGAAATGACGGACCTTTACGAGGAAACCGAGCGTGCGCTTCGTGGGTTCGGAGGCGGAACTCCTGATCTGCACGAATCTCAGTCGAACCTTCGGGGGGACAAGTGTTCGAGAACGTCGTTTCTTGGGTCTCCTCGAAACTGGAAGGGGCAGTGAATCGAGAGAGAGAGAGAGAGAGAGAGAGACGGGGAGAGAGGGTAGTTGAGTTCACGATTCGAGGCGGGTGCATTCATTCATGGTTCCACGGCAGGACCGAGTTGGTGAGTTGGGATCGGCCTGCCTGGTCCGAGCCAGACACGGTCGCGAGCCAGATCCGACTGGCCTTCAAGATTCGAGACGTGACCTTGTGGTGGTGGTGGTGGTCCTATCGCCCCAGTTATTTACTGCAACTTGCCTCCAGAATCGTTGTACCTGGCAGCGTTAAATTTCACAGCTGCGTAGGATTTTGATATTCAATTTTACAAATTCCCTCTCTCATCTCTAATGTCTAGCTCCTATACATTATATATATTATTCAAATTTGAGATATCGCAACTTTAACCCCCTACTTATTTACTAAGGACATGATTTGACCAAATTTTTCAAAAACAAAACCTTGATAAAATTATTAATGCCTTGGGTGATAGAATCATGAATTATACTTGTTTGTTTAGAATATTTGAGAGTTTAGACTCGGTGGGCGCAAAGCAAGGTTCATTAGGGATGATCTCACATGTTTCCTAAATTTTTTGTATTCTCTTTACACGTGACTATTAATGATTGGTATGTATCCTCTTAACAGTTGAAGTTTATCCACTGTCTTTCTATAACGGGATGGTCATGTGCCCCTCAACCAATCCACCTTCTCGATCCACCCGTTGAGGACACTTTTAACTTCTAAACATCTGCTGGCTTTCTGCCCTCCTATTTACCTCGGCAATGGACCACTAATCTGCCATTCCTCATCTGCCACTTGGCATCGTGATCCACTGGAATCGTTATTTCTCCTCATCCGCCACCGGGCTTTGTCCACTCGCGCAAGCCCGGCCCATTCTACTCGTTGGGCCCTTTTCAATTCAATTGGTCCATCATTTGCGCCGGGACCCAAATGCCAAATGCAGCCCACCATTTCCTAAACATTACAAGATCAAGCCTGATCGGGCGAAACTAACAAGATCAAGATGAGATTAACGCCTATTTTTGAACCGATAGTCCACAAGAACATCCAATTCGTAGAGTCCATCGAGCGGGCCTATTTAAATTCCAGGCCCGTGACGCCCGTCGGAAAATGGAGAAGAGCTTGTTCAGAGAATCCCGTACATAACGCCCGACCGGCTTTGAACTTTCGGTTCTGGAGAGCAAGGAGCGCCCGACAACGAGCGATTCCTCCCGACCGCATTCTCGGATTCTCTCCGTCCTTCGCTCTTGCCCGACCCGGAATCGAGTCTCCGTCCCCGACGGCCGAAAGAGACCGGGCTCCTTGACCCGAGAAGAGATCGGAAAATGGTGACTTCGTCGGCGGCAGCCAACATTTACCCGCTGTCGAGCTACACGTTCGGGACCAAAGAGCCGAAGATGGAGAAAGACACCTCCGTCGCCGATCGCCTCGCTCGCATGAAAGTCAAGTGCGTATCTTTCTGTTCTCCTGTTGATTTTTCGCGACTCATGGGCACTTTCCAAAACCCTAGATGAGCCCTCCGGCGGCGTTTCCGTTGAGGGGTCGAATGGAAATGGAGGGAATTGAGTTTGCTTTGTGTGCTTGTTCGTTTCTTTCGGTCTGCTTGATTTGGGTGGTAGCGATTGAGTTGAATTCGCCGTTTTCAGTGATGACCGAGTGTCTTAAACCCTAAAAGTTTTTGCCTTTCTCTGTTCTTTCAACATCCCCAGGAGGGAGGCTTCATTTATTTGATTTTTGCTCTCTATGTCAACTATTTCTTTTTTATATTTTGTCAGTTTGTCTAACAAATTTTTAATGGGCTCATAAAAAAAACGTGGTTTCTTGAGAAGCTTAACAATACATGAAAGAGTAAGTGCTCGTGGTATGAAAAATTTGGTGATTTGCTTGGCTGAATTCTCTTTCGATTCTGAGCTTCCAAAATAGATACGGGAAATAATTGTGGTTTGTTATGCTGATTGGAAGTTGATTGTTGTATGATTACGATTGAGTTTCCTTGGAAATCACAATGCTGTGACCATTGCCTGGATATGAATTGCAGTTATATGAAGGAGGGGATGAGAACGAGCGTAGAAGCAATTTTGCTGGTATGTGAGCTTTAATTCTTACTTCTGCATATGTTTTTCAGGACTGGAGTATTTCCTTCGAGTCATGAATGAACAATTGCTTCTCAATTGTGTTCCGTTCTGCACCAGTCACACTAGCTCAAGATGCTGTTCTATACGTGCTTTTTCACAATGTTTACTTAATATTACCCTGTGTTTAGTTTTGTACTGTATATAGTTGACGCTCTTCGGCATAACAGCTGAGAAAAGACACTTGCAATTTTTGGCTGATTTGATAGTATGATTGTTGTTTTCCTGCCAATTTTCCTTGCTCTATTCAAAATTGGTCATTCTTCAGTCTGTTAGCACTAAGATCTACCCAAATATTCTAGATTCATTTCAGTAACAATGCACCCATGTTTTTGAACCTGTACCTTGTTTATAGATACGTGTGATATGTTTGCGTCGCTTGTTGCAGAACCTCCTTAGTCATTGTCAAGTTGAGTCTCCCTGTGTAAGGATGTGAGTTCAGTTACTTACTGTCAATTGAATAACAATGATCGGTGACTAGTGAGCTGGTATCTCTTTTTTATTTAATAATGTAATAACCTGATATGTATATGATGTAAATGGTGAGAATATTTTGTTGGATAAAGTAATATGATTGATATTCCTGAGGCAAAAGCAGTAGCCTCTAGATATCTTATTGTTCTCTCTCTCAGTTGTGGCATACTTCACTGCAAGCTGTGCCATATTCATCATGACATAGACTTCAGGATCTCATGTAACCTGATTGTTTCTTATATTTTCTGAAATATGCATTTCATGGCAATCATGCTGTTGTGTCTTGACAGTGGATGTTGCTTTTCTTATGCCTACGCTAGCATTTTTTTGGGCTCATATGCCTACTCGAGAAATTATGACCTTTATATGTTTTTTCACATCTTATTTAGTGCTTGAAGTGTGGAAATTTATATTTCCAACTTTTTCTTGTAGCTGATATATATTCTTTAACTCTCATACTTGGACAATGAACTTGTCCTCTTTCTTCTTAAGTAATGAGACAAGCTTGACCTTGCAGGTACAAGAGCATAATCACCCGCACATTCTTCTTCTCCAAATTGGGAATACATTCTGCAAGCTTCCTGGAGGGCGTCTAAAACCAGGGGAGAATGGTATTATCATGCACGTTCTTACTTTTTCTCAGTATTTGGCTACATATGAGTCTCCTCCTGTATATTGACAATATGTGTATCCTTGTTGGTGCAAATACATGTTAATCTGACAGAAATTGAGGGATTGAAAAGGAAGTTAACGAGCAAGCTTGGTGCAAATTCTCCAACTCTTGTGCCAGACTGGCAGGTACCATCTCCTGTTGTGTATTACCTGATGAGGGAAATCTTCGTCAACTTCATGTGAATCACGAGTCCTTGGGCTTAGTTTGACGATGGTCTTGGGGGAAGGAAAGAGGGAGGAGTGAGATCATTGTTGCTGGATATGATGGCATTGGAATGTCTTCACCAGAAATGCGAGGCCATTGGAAGCCTTCTATTTATGGATTCACGAATGCGCATGTATTTTGATAGGCTGTCCATGCAGCCCTTTGGTTTTTTCATGACAACCATATGCGCATTGGCCTACAGTCATTATGCTATTTCTCAACATTTCTCTACAGTGACTTGAATTTTTGCAGATCATAGACCTGATCACCTTTCAAGAGGTTGATTGCATATTAATTTCGACATAAAAGACCTCTCTATGCTCATGCAGGATATTAATGTTTAAAGCTTCTTCTGCCTCATTGCTTTTTAAGGGGATTGGAGCATATGCGCATTCGGTTTTTCTCTTAGCAATTGGTTTTTCACCTTTAACATGGAAAAATGAGGTTTTTGGCTAAGCAAGAATTTTAGGGAAAAGATCTTGAGATCTCTTTCCTTTTTCTTAATTATTTCCCTAATCTAATGATATCGATGGGATTGACACTAAATTTTTTAATAAAACATTTAGATTTGAAACCATTGGATCAACAACCCAGTATGTAGTATGTTAGATGAAAAGATTAATGGAAATCTGTCAGATTTTACTAATTTTCTTTATGGTTTTAGTCAATCTACATGAATCTTAGATTTGCATTCTCATGTCTGTTGGATAACGTTGGATATTGCCGAATTTGTCCCTGTAAGGAAAGTCTACTTTCAAATTTATTGTAATGGTATTTGAGAGCCATCTGGTTTTTGTTGATGTAAAGTCATTTTTTGATTCCATTTTTTTCTTTCTTTCTTTTTGTTGCACAGATAGGAGAGTGTGTTGCTATCTGGTGGAGACCAAACTTTGAAACCATAATGTATCCATATTGCCCTCCGCACATAACAAAACCAAAGGTGAATTACTTTGTTGTGGAAAATTTTTCATTATTGCTTAGTGTCTCGTATTGTCTTACCTTGTTTATTCTTTTTCTGTTCCTTCTTTATGTTGTTACAGGAATGTAAAAAGCTTTTCCTGGTTCATTTGTCTGAAAGGGAATACTTTGCTGTGCCCAAAAACTTGAAACTTCTTGCAGTTCCGTTGTTTGAACTCTATGACAATGTCCAGGTATGACTTACGGGAATTGCAAGATTCCTTTTGTCTAGCATGATTGGAGTTGGCTTGTTGAGATTTAGGGGCCACTAGGATGCGACTTTGTGTTTATGGCTTCCATTATGATTACACTCCTTTCCTTTAAATCCTTGTGCCTGCCTTCACTGGTAGGGTATTAGCTTCAACTTCTTAGGGAACTTCTTAGGGAACTAAGTTCATAATGCTGTTCCACAGTTCTTTCAGATACTGACATTGGAATTGCTCTCTCAGATGCATGCATCTGTTCTGGTGTCACATCTAGCTGGGTTGCTTGTTCTCTCTGTTTTTGTTTGGTGCTCATACCCCACTCTGTCGAATTCTTTTGGTTGATCCTAACTCCATCTACCCTACCCTACTATTGCAGAGATATGGGCCTGTCATATCAACCATCCCGCAGCAGCTATCTAGATTTCACTTTAAGATGATAACTCAGTGATTGTGCATTCAGCAGCATTTTGCTCGTGGGAGTTGACATTATCAGTCATTCTTAGCTCATGCACACAGCGCTAACTTATCAGAGAAGAAGTACGGGATGCTCTATCTATGCTGGTAACTGTGAATTGACCTAATGCCACCAGAGGTTATATGTTGGAACTCTTGCCTGCACTCCTGTAGGTGTTCCAGTTCCAATCTTCCATTTCTACTTGTGCTGATCTGTTAAGACTTTTTGGATATTGCTGTAGTTTTTTCTAGGTTATAATTGCGTTACTCTTGCTAAATTTTACAGACACATTATGCTGTCATTTTAACTCCATGATTGGTTAAAGCCAAGTACAGTCACTTCAGTGTGATGATTCTTTGATGACTTAATGGTGTTTCGTATGCTAGTTGGGCAGCATCTCTTAGCTTCTCTTATATCTTTTATCTTTTATTTTCTTGAGTAAACATTTTTCTTGTTTTCATCATTTTGTTGTTTGGATTTGCGAAAAACACGATGTCTCGTTCAAACATTCAATCCTCCTATTGTTTGACTTGCTTTTGAATAATCACATGGACCGAGGTTTAGGTAGCCATGCAAGACAGGATTTAGGAACAATTTTGGGATTCAAGCTTTGCTTTTCTTATTTTGAGGGGATATCTTTGACTGCCTTTCCCCGTTAAAGCAAAAGGCATTGGATAAATAGCGTGTTCTACTGGATGGGGTTTGAGGTATGATCTCCTGGTAACTCAGTATATTGTTGTCAACTATCTATGTTTGGGTTCTCTGATGTCATTGAGGTCAGGATGATGATGGTATCTTTAGCATGATAGTATTTCTGGTGTCCCAGTGTGCAAAACTATGCAGGATGGGAGATTCAAAATCACTTGTTCAAAGCAAAGTGCGAGACAGTGAATTTTGCGATCGTTAAAGGTTTGCCTGGTCAGTTGGATGTGGAACCTCGTTTGAGGTTAAATGAATTGCTTGAATCAGAACTTTTGTGAAAAGGTAATAACATGCGTTGCCTTGGTCTCTATACCATTTACTGTGGTTATAGCATGACAGTCGAAGCTGCCCACGGGCGCAGTGAAAATTGCACTACACATGCCAGTAGCATTCCTGACGCATGAGCCCAGGTCGAATCTCATCTCAGGGCTGATGGGTATAACGCCAAAAACCGTAAAAAGAAGATAAATAATCCGTAGACTTGAAGCCCTATCGAATGACATTATTCTACAGACCGAAAGAATGGCGGGGGCATATAAAGAATAAACTAGTTGCCAAATGATGTTCTGACGATGAGCTATATACGGTTTGATGTCGACTTTCTAACTATTGATGTGTTAGACCTTCTATGAGTAACATTCTTGCTCGTATTTATTTTACAAGTCATTTTCTCGATCTTCTACTCGGTGATTACAATTTGGTATATTTGTGGTGGATATGATGGGAGCATGCTGCTCGATTAGTATTATTCATGAAAACAAATGAGTGTCGACAGCGTTATGGCGACAGTCGATGTGCTGTTGATGTACTAACGCGTAGCCCACCATGGAATTGGCTAAGAAAGGGATTGTTGTTGGACGAAGGAGTATGATAACAACTCTGGATTTGAGTTCGGCCTGCCAATGAAACTATCTTAGTTGACCAGGGAAGCTTCTATCCCCTTTTGGGCCAATCAAGATGCCTCACTCCTCCAACGTCACTGGTTACGTAATCGCATCTTACATCGGTGGCTAGGCTGTACCTAAGTGAGTTCTCAATCATAGCTTTTCAATTGTCTGTTTTAGTCACCATTGAGGAGAATCGTCAAACAATTACACCATTTCTTATTCATTCTCATCTCCCCTCCTTATCTTGGGGGGAAAGAAAGAAGTGACAAGCGACACCTGTACGAGCGAAAGAGTCATCACCTCACCTGTTTTGGGTTAATATAAGCATGTGTTATGGTGCGAAAGTAGAATCCGAGGCCAAAGGGTTCTCATTCCTCGCATCATCCACCCCATACAAAAGGCACGACATTGCGACGTAGCCCCGACAATAATGATTAACCAAAGCGCCATGGTAATGACGCGAACGCCATGTCGTATTTGGCGACTCCAGTTTTTGTTTTTGTTCCGACGTGTAATGAACAAACCCAATCATTGACTTTTGCTGAGAAAATCATAGACAAAGTGGCAAGTGGAACGGCATCGAATCGTGTCCGAACACCGAGAACCGCCCCGAATCGAGCAGACGGGGGTGGCGAGTGGATAAACTAATGAAGAACAGCCCTCGTCAGCATTACCGTCCGTTCTTTGTTTAGCGAAATTAAACGGACTAACTAATCATGAAGTCGAAACACTAACGGGTGTGCAGTTTTCTGGAGTCGTCATCATCCAGCCGCGCATACAATGTGCACCCAAGAGGGAGCACGCCGGACTTTTGTTTATACGTAACGGCTGATGCATAACGAATCCAAGAAGTTGATTACTCTGTCAATTTTTATTCAATTAAGGACTGTGAATCATCTTTGGATGGTAATTGGTAAGCAATATTGATTTAGTAATAAGACCGCAATTGGCGAAAGGGTGAAGTCAGAAGAGAGGCGCCATTGACTGCTATTGGTGCATTTGTTTTGCGGAAAATTGATCATTGGGAAAACATTATCCAAAAACTAGTCATTTGAATCACTTACACAAATTAATGAATGAGAAATATTTTTATCGTTCATGAAATTGTTTAGATATATATTGTTGTTGATAATAAAAATATTATTTATTGGCTAATTATCTCAAGCGATACGAGCAATCGTCTTTTGGAATATATATTTTTTAAATCGTTCAATTTTTCTCGAAACAAATGGAACCTAGTACCAGTTTCAGCCAACCTACCAAATCTTGTGAGATTATTATGTTATATAATTTGGTTTTTTCCCTTTCTTATTTGATCTCATAGCTTCCAAAATTCTATTGTATCTGAGTAAAAGGCGTGGGGCATGGGATGATTTTTGTCCTAAACAAGTACAAGTTTATTTAAGTTGCAAAAATAAGCTCCCACATTATAATATTTATTTGCACATTCAAACTTTGGTGCAAGAATGGGATGTAAGGTCCGACATTTTGTTTTCTGTGCCACTGTTTCATATTCCATTATTTCCAAGATCCCAGTTTCAATCTTTTTGGCTTAGTGTCTTAATCAAATATGTACTTGTGTTAAGTTGTCGTTGATTCTATAGATCCACGCGAAAGATGATGCCATGAGTTATTATAGGATATTAATAACGTCATGTTAGACTAATATGGTGTGTGACAATTATATTAAGACTGTAAATGTATGTATATGAAGCACCACTCATGGAGGATAAATCTTTATAAAAAATCTGCTAAGGCATGAGATCATGATCAAGTTTTATCGCGACAATACCCTACTCACTTGCATCTTGCATATATATTTTCTTGTGTTTGTATTAATGTGATATGATATGGACATGAAGGAAGTGGCATAAACAACAGATAACAATCTGCCTTGTTGCACCATTTTGCACAAGGAAATGTTGAAAAGAAGAAACCATTATGTGCAATACACAAATTCTATCATATGAAGTAAGTTTAGGCAATTGTTTATTTTTATGCAACCGATATTTCATGATAAAAATGCGTCATTTACCAGGTTTTTTTTTTTTTTTTTTTTGGTTAGATTTTCTCCAATCCTGTGATGGATCAAGAGAAAGAGAAAATCATTCCCAACAAAAGTTAAAAGTCAACACAGGAGTTCATTATTTCAATATCTTCATTTGTTTAAAGGGTATTTTTTTTTTTTTGTAAGGAACATATGTAGTGTAATTTGGATTCCACTAGTTGAGAATATATATGTAGCCTGAAAGGAATGTCCTACCACCAAGATTTTGACAAAGTCATTTTTTGATATTGTAACCTACCAAAAACACAAAAAGGACATTCCTAGTCCGAAACTAGCTCATCATTGTTTGATGTTGTGACCTACCAAAAGCACACAAAAGATATCCTTAGTTTCAAAATTGCCCATGTTGTTGAGTCAACTTACAATTAGTATAACTATCCTTATTCTGACACAACAATGCAATTTTAATCAGTATGAAAATGAAGTACTCGATAATTTCTTTATTCTTTTCTTGTTGCTTGTCGATGTAGAATCATGCATGTATTATTCAATATTGAATTTCTCCAATTTCTATAAGGTTTCTTTCTTTCCATTTTTTTTCCACAATTCAATTTGATGCGAAATTGAAAAATCTCCTTTTCAAAGATATAAGCTTAAACTCTAGAATTTTTTTTTTTGTTGGAATCTTTTTTTTTTTCATTTTACATTTTAAGAGTAATTGTTTCCTCATAGAGTAACAAGTAAAAGGGGTAGATAGTATTGAAAAAAAAAAAAAGAAACAAAAAAAAAATAGAATTGAAATAATTAGCATTCGTGATGCACACATTGTTTTCTTGTATTAGATCGAAAGGTTCTTTTCGGAACTAGTTGCGAGGATGGGAATTTATGATATGAAAAGACAATTTCTATTTCTAATAAATATGGAAAAAATGTAGAACCTAGAAAATTCATTAACAAATTAATTAATTTAAAAACATGCGATATCTAAAATTAATTCCCTTTTTCATCAAGTCACATAATTGATTGATGTGCACACTTGTTTTATTTTTATTTTTATTTTTTATAACCAATTTAAGTGCACCAGAAAATGCCAAGATGAAAAGCCGATGATTTTAAGTTTAAGCTTCCTAAGTAGAGGTCTTTAAACCATGTATCATGGACCAAAAAAAAAAAAAAACCATGTATCATAAAGGGATTCAAGATTTCAGACCGAGGATAAAATTAGATATGAGGTTTTGGTAATATTCATATTTCTTTCAGGGAAAAGAGATATAAGAAGCATGTCGAAGAAGAAAATGGTCAACATCATTGATGACGACTTCAACCCTTTTTAAGCGATTATACATTAAGCATTCAATATATATATAAATGGGTTTAGATTTAAGAGCATATATTAGGTAATTAAAAAGTACGAGATGTCTTAATTATTCTGCAGTCAAATCAGTGATATACCTTAAGCCTTTGATGCAATGGCATGTGTACAATAGTTGACTTAGGATGCCTTTACCAGCTTGCCTGATTAATATATAATATAATTGCAGTGAAAAGGATATTCGAATATTGTCATTAATAACTCTACACTCCACCTGTCCATCGCAGTTTTGTAAGTTATGAATAATGTTCTTAAATGGGATTGAAGTCCCCACATTGATAACATGCCATTCTAACTCCCAACCTCCTTAACATCAAATCAATTTCTATCCGTACTTTCTCGAGTTTTGCGTGCACTTTAGTACTTTTGATGAATGACCGAAAGAGATCTACCTTGCCTAGCCATTGGTTCCTCAGGCCAGAATTTCCAGCACCCCGTTGAATAAAGGAGATCTTCTGCATTTGTTTAAGTAAATTCATGGGGCACGTTTGATTCCCTTGTTGCTTTAAAGTTTGGGAATTCCATCAGACTTTGTTTGGCTTATCCTGATCGAAAGTCAGTTTCTGATCATTGGAGGAACTCGCTCTTAGTCAGGCCTTCTTGAAAGCCGACGATGCAACTAATTTCTCCTTCTGGCCAAGAAAAAGAAAAGGCAAAAGAATATTTCTCAGCCAAAAAACCAAAAAAAAAAAAGCAAAACACTGGCTTGTCGGCAAGGGTTGTTGCAACATCAGTGGATTGCCAATGGACAATGAACACCTGACAACTTTCAGTTTACTTCCATATTTTTCGTGAGTCGGTGTTGATGGTACATGAGGAAAGCACTCCAGTTGTCATATAAATGCAAGGAGACGGTCTTAGGCAACATGTTAAACTACAGTAGACATGCTTTAAAAATGAGACCTGTATGTGTAGCCTCTGTTAATTTGTATCATTCCAACTAGTTTCAGAATATAAATATGCAAATGTGATCGTGACAAATAAAGAGCTATTGATGGGTTATATTCAGTAACACCTAAGGGATGCAGTTGAGATTGAGTTTCGGACCATTTTGCAGTTTCAGCTTCTCTTGCCAGCGGAAACTCCATCTGAATTTTCTAAGGGACGGTGTGCCATGCCCTTGAAACTATTTACAGTAAGCTAAGGCCAGTTGAACTTTAAAACTCTCAGGAGTTCCTTGGTTGTCCTATGGAGCATTTCTTCTTCAGTACCATAGCTGGGTGTGGCGATCAGAGATGGACGACATGGTTATAATAGAATAGAAGGCAGTAACTTTCGGGGGCAGGCAGTTTAATTCGACTCCGACATTGATGGACACCTTGTTTATGTCATGTAAAATACCAACACTGACATGAAAGAAGAACACGTTTCATCATGGTACCGTCAAGAGGACATGCCGACTTGCAGATTTTTTAGCTGTGATTGCCTGAGCTGCGGTGCAGATATGATGCCATGCATTCATCCTCTGTTTCCTAATTTCCTCAGAGAAGCCATGGTTTTTACTTGAATTTTCACCAAGTAGAGTTAGAGAAGTAGCTGGCTTCAGTTAAAAATCAAATGGGAATTGATCACTGGTGGTAAGTGGTTGATGCAAAATATGAGAAGAAAACTTGTCAGAAAGAGTTTGGATCTTTTTTTTATTTTGGGTAATAATGGTGCATTTTTCTTTTTGCTCTTTGACTTGAAAATGTTTTTTTTTTTTGGGTCGAAACTTGAAAATGTTTCAGTTATACCTACTTTTTAATCTCCCCCAGAAAGGACAAGCTTGTACGTTTTTTCTGTTTTAAACAAAGGGGAGGAGAGAGGAAAACCATCGCTTTTAAATACCAGAGCCTTTGCCCTGCCCTCCTGTCCTCAGCCTCTTCTTTTCTCTCCTCTTTTTGCTCTTAGCTCTTTGACATTACTGAGGGTCTATTTTTGAGCTCATCACTCATCTGCATACTGTTACATTTGGCATAATGGGATGCAAGTCAGTGGAAAAACCGAAGGCAAGGCACAGAAAGGGGTTGTGGTCACCAGATGAAGACCAGAGGCTCAGAAACTACATCCATAAACACGGCTACAGTTGCTGGAGCTCAGTTCCCATCAATGCAGGTGTGATCTTTAGCCATATGCTCGCATCTTCTTTAGTATGAGAGTATAAGAAATCTACTTGGTACATTCAATGTGCCATTGTTGTTATGTCATGATCTCAGTTCTTAGACATTAGATCATTCCAATAGCATTGGTCGAGATGGATGCATGCATACAACAGTAAGGAAACAAAATAATCGGGCAGACAACATCAAGCACAAACAACTGCAGTCTGGTTTCGAACCTGCAGATAAAGCAAAGACTTAATTTATTCTGTATTGGAATAGATTGATCCAATGGTGACAGAATGTAGCCATCATTTTGTTCACATTTCTGTTTTCTTTCTTTAACCCGGACAAACACGAGTTCCCAAGGAGCTATTGGTATTTTCTAGGTAGTACATAGGGACAAAGAACTGATAAGTTCCACCTACACCACATAAAATTTCCTGATCGCTGACTTTTTGGTAATGATGAAGTCACTTTGCAATAATAAGAAAATGCTATAGTCAGAAACAGCCAGGAAAGACGGAAAAATGCTTGGATGGCAGGTTAGCTGCAGGAAGAAAATTGTGCCTTTAAATTAACAAATATCGAAGTTTAAGACTGATGCATTACAATAGAGTCCGGAATGCGGATCCCGTCCATTCATGTGAAAGAGATTGATGGTGACTGGATAGTCCTAAGAGAAAACTTCGTAAGTTGACTTTTGATGATTATAATAAGTCAAGTGGTACTTCTGTGCAGGTTTGCAGAGGAATGGTAAGAGCTGCAGATTAAGGTGGATTAATTACCTGAGGCCAGGATTAAAGAGAGGCGCATTCACAGTACAGGAGGAAGAGACAATTTTGAACCTCCACCATTTGTTAGGCAACAAGTAAGCGAGGGCTAAAAACCGTTTCTTTTGCCATACTGTATCGTGCTAGAGAGTTTCTTATTTGTTTTCAAAGGCACTGGATAAGGTGATCTAATTTTCTCATGTGATTTAGGTGGTCTCAAATAGCACAGCATCTCCCTGGAAGGACCGATAACGAAATAAAGAATCATTGGCATTCTTATCTTAAGAAGAAGATTAATATCAAAGCTGACGAATCTCACCTTCAGATGCCGAGCAATTCAGACTCTGTGGGATCTCTGAACTCTACAGACTTTCCATCTGATCACACCCAAAGTTCTGATACAACGGAATATACAAAAAGCTCAGCTTCTCAAATTCTGAAAATTTTCAACCCCACAAAAGAGGGTGAAAGCTCATTGCCGACGCTTCTTTTTGCGGAGTGGCTTTCTCTGGATAATTCTCCTGGAGGAAGTTTCACAAACCATGCTGAATCACAAGCTTCTGGAGATGATCACCATTACCACTCAAGCTCTCAGAATTCTTTAGTTTCTTCACTGCTAAATGAGGGAACTTTTGGTGGCAGCCATCAATATCAGAATGATCAGATTGAATTTTCGACCAGTGAGATATACAGCTCACAGTTCAATTTTGAGGATCAAATCTCGGGAAACGGGCTTGTGCAGTGTCTTTCTGGGGATGATCTTTGTAGTGCGTTCAGCATTGACAATATTCTGTACAATGAGAATTTGTTTACTTACCAGGGGCGCAACTACGAGGGAGAATAACATCTAATTATACTTCCTAAATAAAACATGGGATTTGCGAAACACACAAGTCCTTTCCAAGTCGGGCTGTTCACCTGAAGAAGTGATAAGCCGAGAAATATTGAAATAGTGTAATTAGTTGTTACTCTTCCCCATGATGTTAGCCCCAAGAGAGATCCTGTATCTTATGTCGCATTCACTTTAGCATAACAACTGATTGTCTTCAAGTTTCAAGTGATCAACTTCTGCAGTTTCTGGACAAATCTTTGTCCCTGAAAATCTTGTTGATACTTCCGCTCCTCTGCAGTTGTTATGCCTGATTTCAAAGGGCTCCAGCACATAAGCTTTCTTTACGCCAAAGAATGGTTTAGTTGTGGTCTTAGAAATCCTATGAACAGGACGAAAAATGAAAATGGTAGCCTCTAGACCTCGTTTAAATTTTGAGTAAAAGAATGTACAGTTTCATTTTCTCAATAGTAAGTGTCAGACTCAGATGTGTCTAGCGGGCACCGCATGGTCACTTTGAACAGTACCCTAATGCAGCATGAACATAACGTCAATTGCAGGCGTTTAAGAGTTTCACTTAAAGAAGCCCGTTGCGCTAATGGGCCTGAAAGGAGGATTGTGCCGTACCCCATCATTTACTGCCTATTGGCATATGGAGCACATGATCAGAAAGCCAGAACTAGAAGCTGTCTCCGAGTCTCGAGGCATCTTGGCAAGGGCCCAAACTGTATTCAGAAATGGGAAAGACATATCCATTCACCTCTGACATAACTCCTTATCCAAAGCTCATTGAATAACAGTTCGTAAATTAATTTTCTTCGACTTAGCTAATTATGAAGCTAATCAATCATCTCTTTTCTTGATAAGTAAGTGAGATTTTCTTACTGATGAGATGAACGTGCATTCAACCATTCAAAGCTAACCAAATGATATTTAGGAAAAGAATTATCTCCACCATCCCCAAGACCGACATGAAGCCCCTTTGCCAATCGGCAATAAGCCAATCGGCAATAATCTTCTTTTGTGGAAAACATACGCCATTATTCTCGCATTTCTGTGTATGCAACTAATCAATCCTCGAAGATTGACATAACCCTATAAGATTGGATTCCAAGGGTCCTTTTCATTTGTTGAACTCAGTTTGTGTTAGGGAAATCCCTTATGATGTTTTGAAGATAACAAAATAAATTAAAGGCTACTAACGTGTTTAATGGTTAAGTAAAAGACCATGCAGATGATTAAACATTTAAAAGATATTGTCAAAGTCTTAAGAAGGCCAGAAGATTAAATGTAACATATGTCCAAAGTATATTCTGAAGATTTCCAGACTTCTGTGTCAAAGTCTGAAGACTGCTAGATTTTAGTGTCAAAGTTGTTCTACATCAGAAGTTTGCCAATTTTGACAAATTTCAGACTGAACATAAATGAAGAACCAGAAGATAGACTTTATGCTGAAGCTGAACTTATTCAGATCGTGTCCAGATCTTAAGGCTAAATTTGTTTAGAAGCAGATTATGCTCAAACTCAGATTGTAAAGTCTATTACACTCAAATTTTACATCCAGATTCGACAGAACATAATACAAACCAAAACATACAACGGCTAGTGATATGATTTGGATTTTAGATTGACAATTGGATATTAAAGACAAGAACTTTCTATACGAAGAAGCTCTACTTATGGAAACCAAGATTTTGTTTGTATGGGCAATCGGAATCAATTTGGGATTCTACTTCTATCAGTCAACGGTTACCAAATCTTCTAGATACAAATCTGTTCAATGGGTAGATCGAAAGACGATCATCGAGATATTGTCCAATGGCTAGTTTGGAAGTGAAGAAATATTTAAGGAGATCAAAAACTAATGAGCAAGTAAGAAACGAAGTGTAGAATTTCTAATTCCAAAATCTGAGCGACCTTTGATTATACATTTGTTTTTGGTGATTTTAAACATTTGTGATTGCGAGAGAAATACCAAAAGAGTGACTTAGTGAGATAGTGTGATTTACCTCTAAATGTTTGCACTCAAAGTTGTAATTTCTTATTGATTGTGTAGTGGAATCCAGCCAATGAGGCTATTAGCGTGGGAGAGTGGACGTAGGCTTGATCTAAGTCGAACCACTATAAAATTCGTGTTCTTATTCTCTTCCATGAATCTCTTTATTTTGTTCGTAGTTTTATTTAACTGCTAAAGTTCGATCTCGCTCAAAGTCTATTGCTCTTTAGACTCAGTTTTAAAAGTCCGTTATTCTTCAGACTTAATTTCAGAAGAAAAACATTTTTACTGTTTTTTGCAAAAAAATTTCTTCACACCTATTCATCCCCTTTAGGTGTTTATACTAGCACTTTCAGTTTGCTTGTGAATTGTGAGGCTATACAATTCTTATTGGCTTAGCACAGGTTCGAGGAAATGATTAATACGCGAAGCGCACAAGTTACTCTAGCAGAAAAATAGTGGGAAACAGCTCTATTATGCTTTAACCATCCAGCTCCAAAATTCAAGGGAAAATTTCAATTAAGGGCATGAAGTATGGCCATTTTCTCTAAAAAATGCTCAAAGTGAACATTATTTTAATTAAGGGTCTGAAGTAATTATCACAGTCTCAGTTAAGGGCTTCAAGCGATGATATAATCTCAATTAAGGGTCTGGCAAAACATGAGCATCTTGCATGCCACCATGATGGGGGCATTTTCGTCCACGTGCTTTTTCTTCCTTTTTTTTTTTTTTTCTAATCATCGTCTTTCTTCTTCATCACTTCAGTTCATATTCTTCCTGCTTTAACCTGGTGTCAATTTTTTTTTTAATAAAGAAAAATGAAAAATCACACTAACTATATTTGCAAGGGAACGCAATCACGTACAAATCCTCCCCCAATCCGTCAAGAACAGACCCTCCCTTAGTCCATCCTCTAGTGGAACCGGAAGCCGCAATTTGCCGGCGAAACCTCATGAATCGTCGCCGTCACCTCCGGCTCAGTCATGTTTCCACAGAGGATATACCGGAGCGGCGGCAAGTTGTCGATGCTTTAGGCGGTGAGAGCCCAGGAAGGCGTCAAGAAGGACTCATCGGTGAGCGTGCACGTGACGAAGAGCGATCCCTGTCGAGAGGATGCCATAGCCATTTTTCTACAGAATTTTCCCACTTCCCGCAAACATCCCATTCTATAAAAACAAACAATTCTCCTTCGCCCCTTTAATTTTCAGCGAATTTCAGGTCAATACGTTTATTCATTTATTTTTTTTGTTGTAAGCACGGAGGGACATAGTTCTTTGTCTACAACCCGACCCATATTCACTTGAAATGGTTGAGAATTTCGATTTTTGCTTCCGCTGCTTCAGATCGATCTTTGGTCGTAAGCACGAAGGGACATAATCATCTTTGACTTCATAATAATTTTTGCTTTTGCTGGTTCAGATCGACTGTTCAGTCGAGATTCTTTTTACCAGTCGATCTGAACCAGCCCATATGTTGCCTCTGCTTTGTGCATTTGTTCGAAGTGAAGGGGTTTCGTTCAACGTGCTAAGGAAGAAGAAAAGGAGAGAAAAGGAAGAAGATGAACTGGAGCGTCGGCTTAAGGAGGAAGAAAGAAGTAGAAAAACAGGAAGAAGATAGGAAAAGCAATAATAGAAAGAAAAAATATCCTTGGACAAAAATGCCCTTAACCATAACTTGAAGAGTGCATGTGAGATGCATATTTTCACCAAAGCCCTTATTTGGCCCTTATTTGAGATTGTGTCAATCACTTTGGATCTTTTTTTGAGATAATATTCATTTTTTTTTAAACAATCACATTTTAAGTTCTTATTTGAAATTTTCTCAAAATTCGAACATGAAAAATACCTTGCCTTCATAGGGGACGCATGCCAAGTCTTGGTTCGAATATCATTTCCCAAGCTGGGAGTTTGAGCCGGTAGAGTGGTGGGCAAAGAAATTGATAACTATATTAATGTAAGATCCATCCGGACTTCAATTGTGAGCTATGTGGATGGTTGAGGGCTTCACAAACACTCTGAACCGAAGAAAGGCGACACCATTAAATCCCCTCTGGTCGACATCTCAACCAGTGGCAAGGACACAAGAAACTTCATGCTCGCTGGTAGACGAATTTCTCCATGCCTCAGAAACAGCAGAGGTGACTGCCCTCTTGCGGCCCTTTTCACGTGACTCGGGGATGCACAGAATAATCAATCGCCAAACCTTCTGGTGTCTTCTTCCCCGGCGTGCATTGAGAGGTTATCCCATCCGCTTATATTAAAAGCTCACTCGTCATTCTTATACTTTTAATTCATTTATTCTGATTTTTCTGATTTATTTAGGTTGCGGTCTCCCTCCCTTTCACCATCACCGAAAAGTTACTAATATTAGTAGAAAAGCAACATGGATAGCGTACGAACTGTCTAAAGCAAACCCTCGTTCACATAAAGTTCATAAACTGAACTTATGCACGTTTCTTACATGTTTGACAGAACTGCCATGTACACCAGAGAAGAGTGAGCTACCGACAATGGCGACTAACACCAAATTAGCAGCAAATGTTAAAACGATGAAGCACTCGGATAATATAATAGCCTAACGAATGGAGCCCAGATAATAACATCTTGATGGTTACACAACATGGCCAAAAAAATCTTCAGCCTCAGAAAATACTGAGGAGCTTCCTGGGAGTGGTCCCTTTGGCGCGGTACTTAGCGGCAAATTCCTCTGTCTGGAGAATATCTTGCTCTCGTTTGGCTTCTATTTGCGCCCTCTTTTCCTCTGCGGCCTTGTGGTAGAGAGCAATTTTGTTCTTCATTTTCTCCACATATTCTGCCTTCTCTATCTCCAGCATTTCCTAATTGGCAATGAATCAGAGCAAAGTCAGTCAAGGTGGAATATGGCGTATTCTTATCGGATGCAGAGCCAAATCAAGGGAAACATTCTGAGAACTTATTTGTGTCTGAGACAATGCATCACATCTTCAATTCACGACTGACGTCAAAGGAAAGATAATTGGGCATGTGAGTCACAATGAAGACAACTGAACTGGATGAGCAGATTTATAAGTAACTTATAACATTTCCAAATTCTTAGTGTGGTACCTCAATTTTCTTCATCTCAGCGTCTGCAGATGCTATTTTCCTGTTCTCCCATGCCTCAATTGCAGATAATTTCTTGTAAGCCCTGCCCAAAAAGTGTTCTTGTTAAACTACTTGTTGTGTATGCTAAAACTTCATTTTGGAAAATTAAATAGACTGGATTTCTCTAAACCCCCATCAGACAGAGTGACTTGATCCTACTTGTTCTCTGCTCTGCACTTTTCACTTTCTTCCCATGCTCTGATGAGAGATCTCGTCTTCTCTGTTTCGACTCTCGCTAGCTCCCTGCCTGAAGAGTTCACGAAGATCTGATGTGATATCAAACGCTTTGAAAGATCTTCAAGCGATAAAAAACATAAAATTAAACCATGAAATTTCTTTAAAAAAATTTTCTTCAATTCACCTCGGTGAGAAGAACCTTCGATCTCAGCAGCCTCTGCCATGAACACAACGACAAACGTTAAATCACACAAAAATTTACAAACCCACCTAAAATTCCATAATATCGACACAAACTGTTTGAAACATAGAAACTATTAAGGAAGCTTGACAAAAGTCTAGTTCAAACGAAGCAATCATCTGAAACCAAACCAGATGGAAATTAGAACAACAGACGACTTGCATAATCACATCGTATCTGATGATAGCACCTGAACCCGAGAATCAATTTTTTTCCCAATTCTTTCTCAGCTTCTATGGCACACAAAAGATTGAAAAGCAATCAACTTTCCATCACCAACAGAAAACGGACGCCAACCTCTAACGCCAAAGGGTGAAAAGCAAGATGGAAACGGAGAAAACTTCAAAACCCCGTTACTACTTTCGACAATGGCGAGGGCCTTGCGTTCCCGGGAATTCTCCTCCTCCTCGGAAGGCGGAGAGATCACGGGCTTCTCCTCTGCGATGTCCGGTGGAGACTCTGACGGGGCCTGGGGCTCCACCATCTTGAGTTCTTCTTCGGCCATGCTGAATTACCGAAGGGTGGTGCCAAGGCGGGTGATCACCAGTGACAGCTCGGGAGCAAAGGTGACATGAGAAACGAAGCACAAGGAGAGGTGAGAGCGCCGGTAGAGATATTATAACGGGCGGGAAAGAGAGAGAGCTAAGCTAGACCGTAGGTAACGATGAGGTGTCCACGTGGGGATGGCTCGACATAAGAAAAATAATAGCTGACGGTATCGTCATTTTACAAAATACACGGTACAATGTCAACTATACTTTTTTATTTAGGAAATTGGGAGATTGGTTCTTCCATTTTCTTTTTTTCTTTTCACTTTCCATCACTCCCTATTTTCTTGGCTTAATATAGCATTAGATTAGAGAATTTAAAAAGGAAGATGATTATGATATGGCCCAATAGATGGATGCGTTCCAAAAATTTCCTAGTGTCGGATCGTGATCCATTCGTGACCAAGCTCGAGCTTGTTCATGGGCAGGTGACCCTCCAGCATCCCAAAACAAATACCTTTAAGCTTCCCAAAGCCCTAGGGCCTCTTGTAATGATCGAAGAAGATTTAAATCCCATCATTAGATAAAAGAATAGGGGCTCCCTGAGTTGTATCACCATGTTCAAAAGCAAAATAAATATTACCGAGCTTCACTATCCTTGTGAGTCAAGTGTGTGCTTAAGGTTGATTTGGGAGAAATTATAAGACCACACGAGTTTGGAAACACGAGATCGATTGACCTATGATAAGTGGTATTAGAGTGACTTGTTCCAAGGTGCAATGGTTGATCCACATTCCGATGTTGCAATTGCTCAAGGTGAGGATTGTGAGGGTTGTAAAAGGGCTGCTGAGAAGGTTAACACCAGGTCATAGAAAAATCGTGTTGTTTCAAGTTCAAGGGATCCGATGGGAGACTCGGGACATGGAATGATGAACATGGAAGAGATTGTCTCAATGTTCAAAGATTGGTAGAGGACTTGACCCAGATCGTCGAAGGAGTGGATATTGGAAGGGAAGAGCTCATGGCCAAGGTGCAAGAGTTCAAAATTGGCCTAAGGGAACTCCATGGCAAGTGCTGGGGACCTTGACCCAAGAACTCCAACAATGGGATGAAACTTGGGAGGCCATGATGGTGGTCATGCGTGCAGAAATAGTCGAGCTTAAGGGCAAGCTTGCGGAGGTTGAAACAGTATGCGATAGTATGCGTGAATGGGGTGGTCATAGTGGAAGCCAATCTACAATTGGACACACTGAAGCCAAGAGAGTTTGAGGGCTTGCAGGTGACCAATGATGTGAATAATTTCCTATGGTACATGGTGCAGTACTTCAAATCATGGAAATCATTGACGGTGTATCTTGGGTAAATACCACATCGATGTACTTAGTTGATAATGTATTATTGGGGTGGTCTCATTGGTCAGATGATAAGAATGGTGATCCTCTCATGACATGGGCTAGGTTCGTCAAGGAATTCCAATAGAATTATTATCCAACCTATGCGGAGGAGGATGCTCGCGATGAGCTTAAGCACCTTGAACAAAAAGGTGGAGTTCACGAATATGTGAATGGATTTTTAGGGTTACTACTTTAATTTCCTTCAATGAGTGACACGGAGGTGTACCACCAATTCATGGCCTTAAGCCATAAGTCAAAGAAGAGCTCAAATGGTGCAATGCAAGGGATTTCACAATGGTCACATTCGTGGTTGAGTTTCATATGGAGTACAACTCGCCTTGTACAACAAAGTTGGACTCTCATCCGAAGGAAAAAGATCAATGGTGGGGGAGATTGAAACAAGTACTATCGCTTGAATAGAGGCAAACCACCATCAGTCGCTCCTAGGCCCAATCAAAGTCAAGTGGCTAGGGACAAATGAAGGTATGCACCTACAAATGCTTCTTTTGTGACAGTCCACTTACAGCTTGGGATTGTTTGAAAAGGGGCAAGTTGGTGGCCCTATGTAAGGAGGATGAGCCACAAGAGGAATCGCGGTTGGAATCGTTGCAAATCCTTAGTTCGATCAAGTCCAAAAAGGCAAGGAGTCTAAGGGACTTATGTTCCTAAACCTAAAGAGCAAAGAAACCACGATGAATGCACTCGTGGACATTGGGACATTTAATCTCTTCATATCGCAAGAAGCTGCAAAGAAACTCAACCTTTGGGTTGAAAAAGGAGTCGAGTGGCTCAAGACTGTGAACTCCAAGGAGATTTAGGCTAGTGATGCGGCCAGGGATGTGGAGCTTCACATTGGACATAGAAGAGCAAAGAAACCCTTGAGGTAATTCCCTTTGACGATTATGATTTTGTCATTGGCATGAAATTTCTAGATAGGATTAATGTCGCTATTATATTGTTCATCGATTGCATATTCATCTTGCATGCGTGTTGTCAATGTGTGATCCCGGATCCATTGGGAGTTAGGTCATCATTGCAAGATGCTCTCGGCGATATTATAATAGGCGAGATAAAGAGAGACCGGGGGGGGGGGGAGAGAGAGAGAGATGAGCTAGACGATAAGTAATGGTGAAGAGTCTGATGGGGATAGTTGGACCCAAGGAAAATGATTAGCTAATGATATCACTTTGCAAAATGCATGGTACAATGTCAACCACACTTTTTTATCTAGGTAATTGGGAGATTGCTTCTTTTGTTTTTTTTTTCTTTTGACTTCTCATCACTTCCTATATTCTTTGCTTAATTTATTATTGGGTTTGAGAATTTAAAAAGGAGGATGATGATGACATGGCCGGTTGACATGGCTCGACAAATGGATGCATTCCAAAAGTTTCCCAAGCCTTGGGGCCATCCGTGACAAAGCTTGAGCCCATTCATGGGCAAGTAACCCTCTAGCTTGTTGGAGGTTTGTTTGTTAAAACAAATTGAGTGTTTTTTCTTTATCCCACATAGGAAAAGTGGAAGGAGTGGGCCAATTTAAAAATGTGGGATTTCCTTTTTCTAGTTAAGTGAATGATTGGGTGGGGCTAGACCCCACCATACCCGCGTGCGGGTGCGTGAATAATTGTGCGATTATTTGGCACGCTTAGCACTTTGCACGCCTGCGGTTTAATTATCACTAATCCCGTGTTATTTATTTTTATTTTTTTTTTATTTTTATTTTTATTTTTATTTTTATGTTATTAATTTTTAATCAATTCAAAGGTTGCTTTTTAATTTGAGAATTTTCAGAAATGAAATATAAAATGAAAATTTGAAATTCTTTTTAAAAAAAAAAACTATTATTCGAATTTTTTATTTGTGTTTTTTGATACAATATTTGGAAAATTACTTATTTAGTTTGCAACTTTTTCCGAAGGGTTGCAATTGTTTGGTTTTCAACTTCTTCCGAAGAGTTGCATTTGTTCATCCGAATAATTTTTCTAAAAGAACGTGTTTGTTCATTCTTTGGCAATTTTCACGAAGAGTTGCAAGACTATTTTATATATATACTCGTTATTTTTTTTTTTGGAAAAATGAGAGTGATCATTTTTCATCTTTTTCGAGCTTTCTGTTTGGAAAAACTATGGCCATTCTTTCAATTGTTTTCTAGAGAGACCCTGGAGAAATACTAAAATTGCTATCTAGTATTCTCTTTCGAGATTTTGTTGCATCCTAAAGGATTTTTGCTGGTGACCATTAACAATGTTGTGGGGCAAATAAATCCTTAAAGAAAGTGATATCACGCTTCAAAGTCTGACTTGAGTACTCTAAATATCCGTCTTTCATTGTTTTACCCAATTCGAAGCCATATTTTCCCAACATAGCTTCCTAAAGCAAATGACCCTTAAGATTCCCAAGGCCGTAAGGCCTCTTGAGTCATTTTGTACAACTATGTAATGATTGAATGAGATTTAAACCCTATCGTTAGATCAAATAGGGGATTAGCCTCATACTTGTATATATAGGGAGCTCCTCTCCCTAATTGTGTCACCTCATTCACAAGGAAATAAAGCATTGAACTTCACTCTTTATATGATCATTGTGAGTCTAGTGTGTAAGTAAGGTTGACTTAAGAGAAATCCTAAGGCCACACGATTTAGGAAATGTGAGATCAATCAACTTGTGACAAGTGGTATCAAAGTGAGTTGTTCCAAGGTGCAATGGCCGATCCAAGTTCCAATGTTGCAATTGCTCAAGGTGAGGATCCATGAGGATCGTCGGAAGGGCTATCGAGAAGGTTAACACTAGGTCAAAGAAGAATGTGTTGTTTTGAGTTCGAGGGATCCAATGAGAGACTTGGAACACCGAATGACAAACATGGAAGAGACTATCCCGGATGTCTAAAGATTAGTTTAGGACTTGATCCAAATTGTGGAAGGAGTGGATGTTGAAAGGAAGGAGCTCGTGGTTGAGGTGCAAGAGTTCAAAATGGGCATGGGGTAACTCCATCACAAGGTGTTGGGGACCTTGACCCAAAAACTCCAACAACGAGACAAGACCTAGGAGGCTATGATGGCGGTCATGCACACGGAAATAGCCAAGCTTAATGGCAAGCTAGCGGAGGTTGAAGTGACACATGTGAAGGATGGTCCAATCTATAAATGGACACACTAAAGTCAAGAGAGTTCAAAGGCTCACAGGTGGCCAAAGATGTGGATAACTTCCTATGGTACATGGAGCGGTACTTCCAAGCCACAACAATCATCGATGACGTATCTTGGGTAAACATCATAGCAATATACTTAGTTGATAATGTATTGTTGTGGTGGTATTGTTGATCAGATGATAAGACTGGGGATCCTATCACAATGTGGGCTAGGTTCATTGAGGAATTTCAATGGAATTACTATACCACCTATCCGGAGGAGGATGCTTGCAATGAGCTCAAGCGCCTTGAGCAAAAGGGTGGAGTTCGCAAGTATGCGAAGTGGTTTTCGAAGTTACTACTCCCAATTCCTTTGATGGGTGATACACAAGCGTATCACCAATTCATGAGTAGCCTCAAGCCACCGATCAAGCAAGAACTCAAACGGTGCAACACAAAAGATCTCACAATAGCCACGTCCATGGTCGAGTTCCTTGTGGAGTAAAAGTCGCTTTCCACAACAAAATTGGACTCTCATCCAAAGGAAAAAGCCATTAGTGGGGGGAATTGACACAAGTATAATTGCTTAAATGGAGGCAAACCATCGACAATCACTCTTAGGGCCCAACTGGAGTCATGTGGCTAGGGACAAAGGAAAGTGTACACTTACAATTGCTTCTTTTGTGACAGTCCACATATGGCTCGCGATTGTCCGAAAAGGGGCAAGTTGGTAGCCTTATGCAAGGAAGATGAGCCATAAGAGGAATTGTGGCTGGGATCATTGTGAATCCTTAATTTGATCAAGTCCAAGAAGGTGAAAGAGCCTAAGGGACTTACGTTCGTGGACCTAAAGAGCAGAGAGACCATGTTGTGCACTCGTGGACATTGGGGCATCCAATCTCTTCATATTGCAAGAAGCCGCGAAAAAAGTCAATCTTCAAGTTAAGAAAGGTGCCAGGTGGCTCAAGACTATGAACTCCAATGAGATCTCGGCTAATGGCATGGTTAGGATGTGGAGCTTCACATTGGACATAGAAGAGCAAAGAAACCCTCGAGGTAATTCCCCTTGATGATTATGATTTCGTCATTGGCATGAATTCCTAGATAGAATCAATGCGATTATTATACCTTTTGTTAATTGCATATGCATCTTGGATGTGCATTGTCAATGTGTGATCTCGATCCATTGAGAGTTAGGACCGCGATCGTAAGATGCTCTTAATGATGCAACTTCTAAGGGAGTAAGAAAAGGAGAGGTCACATACCTAGTGGCCTTGAAGGTAGAGGATGCTAAGGGTGAAAGGAGTCACGTGCCAAGTGAGGTAGCCCGAGTTCTCGACTCATTTAAGGATGCGATACCCTCCGAGTTGCCAAAGAAGCTTCCACCTCGAGGTGGGTCATAGGATTGAGTTCGTACTCGATGCTTGACCACCCACTATGGCACCCTATCACATGGTGCTCCTTGAAGTAGAAGAGTTATAGAAGCAACTCAAGGAATTGCTTGATGCGGGTTATATTCGGCCATCCAAGACTTTGTTTGGCATCCCGGTCTTGTTCCAAAAGAAGCACGATAAGTCACTTTGAATGTGTATTGACTATCGAGCGTTAAACAAGCTCACCATCAAGAACAAATACCCGATCCCTTTCATTGTAGACCTATTTGATCGGCTTGGAGGAGCATTGTGGTTCACCAATCTTGATTTTGATCAAACTACTATCAAGTTTAGATAGCCAAAGGAGATGAGTTGAGGATCGCATGTGTGACACAGTATGGATCGTACAAGTTTCTCATCATGCCATTTAGCTTGACTAATGCTCCAGCCATGTTCTACACCTTAAAGAACAAGATACTCCATCCGTTCCTCGATTGATTCATTGTAGTCTACCTTGATGATATTGTGGTTTATAGCCAAACGCTCAAGGAACACATTGAACATTTGAGGCAAGTTTTCCAAGCCTTGCAAGAGAATAACTTGTACGTCAAGTGGGAGAAGTGTGCTTTCACAAAAAGTGAAGTCCTATTCTGTGGCACATCGTCAAGGATGGACAAGTGTAGATGGATGCGACCAAGATCCGAGCCATCGTGGAAGGAGTCGTTGACCAAGGTAACAGAATTGAGGTTGTTTCTTGGCCTCATGAACTATTACTGACACTTCATTTAAAGCTATTTGAGCATCATAGTGCCACTTGACATGCAAAAGAAAGAGAAACCGTGGGAATGGATGGATCAATGCCAAAAGGTGTTCAATCACTGGTGGCATTTGAGTCCCAAAAGCTCAACGATACTGAGTGATGGTACATGATCCAAGAGAAGGAAATGATCATGGTGGTGCATTGCTTTCGAATGTGGAGGCACTAGTTTGTCATGTGGATAGAAAATGTGAGCATGAGCTATTTCCAGATCCAAAAGAAGTTAAGTCCAAAGCAAGCTCGATGGCAAGACTTTCTAGTGGAATTCAACTGTGTGTTGGAGTACAAGCCAAGGAAGGCTAACTCTGTGCCCAATGCACTTAGTTGAAAGATGGAATTAGCGATTGCCATTTGTTGACACCTAAATTTCGGCAACCCGTTTAGCCGTATCAGAGGTTAATTTTATCCCTGAAAAAATAGTTAATTGCATAGCATATAGTTTTAGGTGCATTTATTTTAATTTGCATTTACATTGGGCCGGTGACGGATGGGTTTGAATTAATGCTTTAGAAACTTTAATTTAGTGAGTCAGGCTAAGCCCACGAAGAGGGTAAATTGGCCCAAGCCCGTATCCTTGGGGAGATTTTACGGATTTATCTAGATTTCAATTCATAAGCAAATATTGCGTTTGGAAAAGAAATTTTTGTGGATATGATTTTGGAAATTAAAAACCCTAATCCGTGGCCTATAAATAGATTAATACGCGTAGGGTTTTGAGGGGGGCCACATATATCGATACACACGGCCGTATGTAGGGGGAGGCTTGGCGCACACACTGAGAAAAAAGAGAAAGACGAGAAGTCACGGCCAAGTCCCTTTTGCGGCTGTGACCTTGTTATCTCTGCAATCCTCACGTAGCCTCACCACTACGCTTACCCTCACGTCGCTATTGTTGATCCATCAAGAATCCTGCCACCAGCGACGCACCTCAGGTCGAGGTCCCACGAGTGTCCAGCGGTCTCGGCAAGCTCCTCTCCATCACAACTCAGGATCGTCTGAGTCACTTTCATCATATTTTAGAGCCACCGAGACTCCTGTGGAGTTCCATCTATGCCCGATGGATTCACCAATGTCCAGCAAGGCCAATATCTCTCCACATACGTTAAAGTCACGCCAGATTTTTGTGGCCACCACTTGCGAGCCTGAAGCCTGAGCTACATCTCTTGTTGCCCCGAAGTCCTTCGGTAAAACAAGTACCAAGATTTTGGTGAAATAAGCCCAAGTGGTGGATTTGTCTTCTTCTGGGTGTTGTCCAGAGAAAATAAATAGTCAATGCTTCCCTGTCGAGAAGCCTTCACCACCGAGAATCCATGACGATTTGCTATCCAGCCGAGGTGCGACCTTCGACGATGATCACACGCCAAGGAGCCTCCGATGACGAAGGTCGAAAGCTCATGACGTTCAGATTTTGGCGGCTCTAACAAAGCTCCACTTGGCGATGCTTGGAGATCAACATGGAATGAGAGAAGGGAAACTACCGGTTCGCTATTTGGGTGTTCTGATTATTACTACTAGATTGGGCAAAGCAGACTGTGTTGCATTGACTGATCGTATTACTGCCAGGGTTCAATCTTGGGCGCAACGCTTTTTGTCCTTTGCTGGGAGGCTGCAACTTATAAGGTCAGTACTCCTTTCAATTCAAACATATTGGACTAGTGTCTTCAACCTTCCGTCCTCGGTTATAGATAATATTGAGCGCATTTTGAGACAATTTTTATGGAAGGGTACGACCCTTGGCCGGGGTGGGGCAAAAGTTTCCTGGGACGATGTCTGTCTTCCAAAGGTTGAGGAGGGTCTAGGCATTCGAAAACTTAAAGATTATAACAAAGCATCTATGCTTAAATTTATTTGGATTCTTTTCACTGATAAAGAATCGTTGTGGTGTCGGTGGGTACACTCTAACTTCTTAAAGAGAAGAAACTTTTGGATTTCTTCCCAACCTCGTTGCTGTTCTTGGGCATGGAAAAAAATTCTTCAACTGAGGAATTACTTTCGCTTATCCTTTGTGTGGAAGATTGGAAATGGTCTATCAGTGTCTCTTTGGCATGATCACTGGCTTTCTTGTGGCCCGTTTGATGCCTTCATCCCTTGCTCATTCCGTGAAGGCTTGTGTCTTTCTAACAATGCTGTTGTTGCGGATCTGTTTACCTCTATGGGTTGTCTATTTAAATCCTTTTTGGAAAGATGGGGGATCTCTCTCCCGGTCCTCTCTTCGGTTCGTGACAGGTTTACCTGGTGCTGTGACGCTTCTGGATCATTCTCTGTAACTTCAGCATGGAATTCCATTAGATTCAAGAAGGATCGTGTTGATTGGGCATCTTTTGTTTGGGACAATGCTGTAGCCCCGCGGTTCCAGTTTAATTTATGGCTTATAACCAAAAATCGCTTGCCAACCCAGATGCTGCTTCTTTCTCATGGTAGGATCGACTATAATGTTTGTGCCTTCTGCAATGATGTTCCAGATTCTGTCGAACATTTATTCTTCGGGTGTCGCACCTCGGCTTCTCTGGCCTACCTTTGGGCCGTCGGGTGTAACCTCCCGTGGCGGAATAGATGTTGGAAAGATATCCTCGGTTGGGCCTCAAAGTTCTTATCTGGTAAGGACTTCTTCCATTGCATTGCGCGGTTCTCGTTTGGAGCTATGTGTCACCTTATTTGGAAAAAGAGGAATGCGATTATATTTCGGGGCGAATCCTTAGTGGTCTCGGCTCTAAAAAATCACCTTATTAAAGTTGTGAGGGATAAAGCTATAACATTCAAAGATGTTCCTCCTACCCCGAGGAATAAGAGGCTTCAGCGTGGTTGGGGGTTCGACCCTGCGATGTTCTCTCGTCTGACTAGTGCTCCTTAGTTGCTGCTTTGCGCAAGTTGCTCCTATCTTTCTTGGCTCTCCGTTCTTAGCCACTTCCTTGGGGGGCTGAGGGTTGGTCAGCTTTGTTGTTCTCTCTTTCACGCTTGTTTGTTTTGTTGCTGTGCCCTTGTGGCTTTCTTGTTTGCCTATGTGGCCTCTTACATTGGCTCCCCTACACTTTGTCTCCTTTTGAGGAATGAGTGTAGGTTTTTGGTGCCGATCTTTTGTATATTGCCTTAGCTTTATTTATATATTTATTACCTTTACCAAAAAAAAAAAACATGGAATGAGAGAAAATTTTCCAGGCGTCCTTGACGTGCCCGAGACCTCCACCGATCCAATTATTTTGCTCTCGTTTGAATTTTTATTATTGCAGATGTCTCCGTGAGCATCGGTCGTTTGCCATGGCCGCCTCGACGTCCGTCTAGAGGCAATTAATCGAGTCATCCATTAGCAAGTCTTGAACCCGCCGCGACTGCTTTGATGATTCTCTGAACAACTCAACTTATACCAGATTCTTCGATGGGCACATCAGGGCGTATCCAATGCAAAAGAAGCGGTGAAATTTGTCCTGTTTTGCTGGAGCTTTTTTAAAAGGCAAAGCTCGATAGCAAAGTGAAAAGAAGCTGAAGTTCTCGGATAGAATTCCAAAGTACTCGGTCTTGTGGAATGCGTCCGACGATTACCGAGCGACTGTGCATGCTACGGATCGTCGATCTTCCTCACCATGATTCCAGTGACCCATCATCCATCCGAATTTGGTAATGTCATTTGTGTGATATCGTGAATTAGGTAAGACTCTCCATTAATTTGATTTTCATATATGCCTACCTAATTCGTGATATAGCAATCTTTCTTTGAACATTTGTTTTTTTTTTTTTTTTTTTGGGTAAAGGTAAGAATTCCTTTGAACATTTGTTTGTTATTGCCATATCCAAAAGATCTCTTGATCCCTCATGAATTAGGAAATTGTCCTAATTTCATAACGTGCATATGATTGACAGTCCGATTTCACGCTCGAAATATGACTTGCAATCGCACGGAAAAATCGCCAATCCGATCTCACGCTCGAGATACGATTCGCGATTTTGTTTGAAATTGGTCAATCCGATCTCATGCGCGAGATACGATTCGTCATTTTATTTCCAAAATTGACATGGACGATATATTGCCCGATTTGTTGCCGTGATGTTCTTGATGTCTTATTTTGATTGCTCCCGTAAAAGAAAGGAAAAATCCAAAAAAAAACTAAGTTAGATTAGGTTTGTTTTAGAATATTCCTCGTTTTAGGGTTATCTTACATGATTAGAATAGGAAATTTATTTATTTCGAATTTTTGAAAAAAATGAAAAATCCAAAAAAAATGCATTCGTTTAGGATATTAGTTTTTTATTTAATTTAAGTTGCATGTTTAGTTATGTGGCAATTTTAAATTTCGAATTTTATAAAAATAAAATAAAAATATCATGCATATGTCATGTAGAGTTAGGGCATTCTTTGTACGTCATTGCATGTTAGGATTGCATATTATAGGTTTAGATAATTTCTCCTAAATAGATTGCATGCTTATTAGGAAAATAAAAATCATGTGCACGTCATATAGAATTAGTTTCATACAATGCATGTCATTTAGTGATTTTTGTTAGGTTCATTTAATTAGAAATTGCCGGTCATTAGATTAATTTAGATTGCATATTTAAGTGTTGCATTTCTTTAATTTCGAATCTCATGGAAAATACAAAAAAATTATTTTTTAGAATAAATCCATCTCATGCTTCAGGATAGACTACATGCTTATTTATGTCATATCGCTTAGGTCATATAGCTAAGTCATGTCATCATGTCATATCATTTCATGTTAAATTAGTGGCATGCATTGCATAAAGCATGATTCTCATTAATTAAGTGAAAACAAAAAAAAAATTCCATGTTAATTAGAAATCATATCTAGGGTTGTTGATGTGAATTCTGATCTAACAATGCAGATGCTTTCGTTGTTATGAGGTAAGTCTTGTAATTTATTCATTGCTTTTCTTGGATGTTAAATTGGTGGTTTGCGCACCCGTATGAACACCTCACATGTTAGGGAAATAGCTTAAAATTAATTCAAGCTGCTTGCCAAACATTTTTCAAAATAAAAATGAAAGATACCGAAAGGGCGTTAGAGAAATCTAGTGTAACCAAGTCCCCGAACTCATAAATCTCTGGTTCGTAGGAGTAAAGTAAATCTCCCATTACTTTACTTGGGTTTCTAATCAACCCACCAAAAAATAGATTAATGGCGACTCCTAATTGAAAATCAATTGCATGTTAAGAACTTGAACATAAAGTCGCGAATTGGTATGGGCTTGGGAGAGCCCGAGCTAAGTCTAGGCTTAGTAATCCATTAGCCAAACCCTAGGTGGATCGCACCCGAAAAATTTGGTCGCGACACCATTGAATGCTAATGGATTGATCTTATCAAGGAAGGGTTCAAACATGACCCAATGACCAAAGCTTTCCTTGAGTATGCATGAGGAGGCAAGACCCAATGATTCCGGAGTGAGGATGATCTCCTTTACACCAAGGGGTAGCGACTTTATGTGCCATTCTATGGGAAATCGAGGAAGAAAGTTTTGCGCCATAATTTCAAGTGGGTTGATCATCTAAGGATCCACCGCACCATGGCACTTGTAGAGGATCAATACTACTAGCCTCATTTGCTAGGACAGCCTCATGTGGAAGCCCACTTGAAGATGTGTCTTGTATGCTAACAAGACAAGATTGAACAAAGTTTGTTGTCGAGGCTCCTTGAGACACTTCTTGTCTCAAAGCATTTATGGAAGAGCATCTTCATGGACTTTATCGTGCACTTACTAAAGTCTAAAGGGTGTTGAACTCTTGTGGCCATAGTGAACTGATTCTCCAAGTACACAATGTCCATGCCAACAACTAAGGATTGTCAGGTTGAGGAGGTGGCCAAGCTATTCATCAAGCACGTTTTCAAGTATTGGGGAGTTTCATGAATGATCATGAGTGATTGTGATCCTCGATTCATGGGGCAATTCTAGACCGAGCTTTTCAAGTTGCTGGGGTCATACCTCAACTTTTCCATTAGTTTGCATCCTCAAATTGATGGTCAGACAAAAAGGGTGAATGCACTTTTCAAAATGTACCTTCGGCACTATGTGAGCACAATGTACGCGAATGGGCCAAAGTTGATTGATGTGGCCACAGATTATTGTGGGAGTAGTCCAACCACATACAAGTTTGCTAGGGAATAGCACGAACAAGTGGACTTAGTGCGAATGTATCTACATAAGACCTCAAAATGCATGGAGAAATGGGCCAACGAGAAGGGACGACATGTGGAGTTCCAGGTCAAAGACCTAGTGTTGGCCAAGCTGTACTTGGTTCTACAATATAAGGACATACATAAGAGGTTAATTTGTTGCCGTGAGGGGCCATTTTGAATTTACAATGGGTCAGGAAGGTCACATACAAGCTGCACTTGTCGCCAAAACTCAAGGTACATCCGGTATTCCACATTAGTCTACTTAAGCCCTTCCATGTAAATGAGGAAGATCTAGATCGAAGGGAATCGCAAGGGGCACCTCTTGGGGCAAAAACCTCATATGATTGAGATGTTGATTGCATTATAGCATATTAAGTCATACAAAAATGATATTGTGCGTTGAAACGGGAGTACTTGGTCCGATGGAGAGGTCTTTGGGGAGTGAAGCAAGCTATGAGCCTGCCGAAGCTCTTTGGTAGTTGAGGAAATGCATAGATGCCTTTCATGCCGAAGATGTGATGAGGGCATCCCCCAAATAGGTAGGAGAGATTGACATGGTCCAATTGACATGGCCCGATAAATGGATGAGTCCAGATGACTAAGCTTAAGCTCATCCATGGGTAGGTGACCATCCAACTTCCCAAAGAAAACAACCCTTAGGCTTCCCAAGGCCCTAAGGCCTCTTGAGTGATCTCGTTGTAATGATTGAGGAAGATTTAAACCCTACTATTAGATCAAAGAAGGGATCTACGAATGAGATTGGCCTTGTATGTGTATATATAGAGGCCCCCTCCCCGTGAGTTGTATCCCTCATTCACAATAAAATAAACACTACCCAGCTTCACTTTTATATGATAGCTTCGCTCTTTATATGATCCTTGTGAGTTGAGTGTGTGTAAAGCTGACTTAGAAGAAATTCTAAAACTACATAGGTTACGGAACACAAGATCAATCGACCCATGACAATCAGCTAATAGTACTGAAATCGTAGATAAAAAAAAAAAAAATTCCAATAAGTGGACATTTTTCCAATCAAAGAAAAGTTTAAGTCGACTAAACATTTTAAATTGTAACTTTTAAAGGAGTCCATTCTTCACCAAAGAAAATATTTGGGGACGATAATCCCAAGATAAAGTCTCCACTTACCGTGGACTTAAATGGGAATGTGATTATTTAATATACTTTGAACTTCCGATTATTTGGTATTTTGATATCGATGAACACATTAGTGTGGAAAAAAAATCATTAGTCTCTACTTCATTGATTGTAAGAAATTAGGAGATGTTGGTTTACGTCAACTTTTAATTGGTGTCTATCATAATATATTTTAGACATAGAATGCTTAATTATTTTTCCTAATCTCATTCAGAGAGGGAGTTCATATCGCATGTCTTCATTTACTAGATTTGCATTGAGAGGATAATTTTTTCATCTACTAATTATTATTCTTATCTTAATATTTTCTTTAGTTTATCTTTTTTTATTCATAATCTATAAAGTGGTTTTTGATTATAGGTTATCGGAGAGTCTTTCTATAGCAATTTGATATAAAAGAAAGGAAGGTAGAGCTGCTTCATTGAACAATGATTTCATTATTAATTATAAAGATAATATTTTAAATGTTTTTTTCTTTTAATTTTAATAGATGGTGTTAATGATTTCTTTTAAATTAGTAATTTTTTTTTTTTTACCTATGATTATCTAAATTACGGTGTTTCAATTGCTTTTCCTATTCTTCATATTTAAAGTATTCCACTTACTAGGATTTTTTTCACTTGTGATTCAGTACTGTTAGCTGTTAGCTAATAATTTTCCTTTTCAATTCCTCTAATCTAACCGACCAAAAAAAAAATAAATTCATCTAATCTAGCCTAGAATATAGGAAGCCATGGGAAGTGAAAAGAAACCGATCGAACCAGTCTCCCTATTTCCTCCATATGGCTGATGTTAGACCGTTCCTACCGTCATATAAGCTCTACATTAGGCTAGCCGAACTCTGGACATAAAGGCCCTACATGGTAATGTTCTTTTTCTTGTTCATAACCAAAAATTTGGTTTTTTGTTCCTGGGAACAAAAAAAGAACAAAAACGCGTTTGTTTGCGTTTTTGTTCAAAATCTATTTTTTTGTTCCCGGAACAAAAAAAGAACAAAAATGAGAAAGAAAAAAAAAGTTATTTTTGGTTCCAGAAACAATTTTAAAGAAACGCTTTTTCTCTCTCTTCTCTTTTCTTCTTCTTTTTTCTTTGGCCGGTCGCCAGCCTCGGCCATGGCCGGTGACTGGTCGTCGAGGGCTGGCAACGCCGTCGAGGGTCGGCAACCTTGCCGGAGCGTCGCCCAGATCCGGCGAAGCCGAGCCTCACCAGGGGCTAGCGACGCTAGGCCTCGCTGGATTTGGGCGAGGCCAAGCTCGCCTAGCCAAGGCGAGGCTCGGCCTTGCTAGGGGTCGGAAACGCTAGGCCTCGCTGGATCTGGGCGAGGCCAAGCTCGCCCAGCCTGGGCAAGGCCGAGCCTCACCGGCACGGGCGAGGCTGAGCCTCGCTAGGGGTTGGTGACACTCGGCCTCGCCGGATCTGGGCGAGCTCGAGCTCGCCTAGTCAAGGCGAGGCTAAGCCTCGCCAGGGCCCGGCGAGCCTCACCGTGGCTGGGCGAGGTTGCCGGCCCCCGTCGGCCGGTTGCTGGAGGCCGGTGATCGGCCAAAAGAAGAAAAAAAAGAAAAAAGAAATAAAATAAAAATATTAAAAAATATTAAAAAATTAAAAGAAAAAAATATAAATCTACCAAATGTGTTTCTATTTATTTTTTATTAAAGAACAAGTTTACCAAACACGTGTTTTTGGTCAAAAATTGTTTCCGGAACATAAATATTTTTTTCTATTTTCTTCCCTGGAACAATTTTTTAATAGAAACATTACCAAACGCACCCAAAGTCTTTCGTTTTCCAAGATTGCAAGCAAATAAGCAGATGGATTTTACCTCAATGCCCTCGAAAGAAAATCTCACTTTATAATATGTAAGCATAAATTATTTTCAATAATGAAAATATTTTCTGTCAATTAATTATTTTAAGCAGCACAAACAGTCTTTTCTTAAAATAGTATTTTTCAAATCATCCACTTCTTATGAAATAAATGGAGAAACTGTCTATCGCACCACTTACATGCTTTCTCAAAAATATATTGTACTTGTGTGATCGCAAATCCCATTGACGACGTTGTGCTACCAGCGTGTGGGCCCATCGTTAATTTGAATTGTTTTATGTAAACTTTTTCGCCGGCCGCCTTGTAAGAGTATATTCCTTCTTATTAAATAAAAGGAAAGGAGAAAACAAAAGGAAGAAACCAAAATTTCCCATTAAAGCCGTATTAACAAACGACGTCAAAACATCATTCGGATTATGTGTTCAAGTGGGTATAGAATCAATCTCGTTTTGATATAGTATTTCTAAATTATTGTGAAAAATACAGACATTTCCATAAGCGGGGTTTGAGCTGAAAAAGGGAAAGAAAAGGAAAATGTGGGTAAAGGATGGTGCACCCTTATGCAATTTTAGAAGTGGCGAGCCTATTTGAAGTGTAGAATGAAACCCTTCGGCGGGAGGCTATGGTACCGATTGGCAGTGATCTTCCTTCACGGAAAACAAACGCCGTTATTCTCGCATTTCTGTGCATGCAGCTAATCGATCCTCGAACATTTGACACAGTACCATCAGATTGGATTCCATGGGTCCTTATTTGTTGAACATAGTTTGCCCGTGAATTGAGAGGCTGTACAATTCTGATTGGCTTAGCACAGGTCCGAGGAAATGATCAGTTCACAAAAACGCAATATATTTTTTTTTTTTGGTCGAGAAGGTGCACTAATTACTCTAGCAGAAAAATAGTGGGAAGCAGCTCCGTTATGCTTTGAGCATCCAACTAAAAAAATTTAAGCATGGAATGTATCTTGCCTTCGGAAAGGGGGGCATGGCAAGTTCTGGTTCTAATATCATTCCCCGAGCCGGGAGTTCGAATTGTTAGAGTGGTGGGCAAAGAAATCAATAACTCATATCGATGCAAGATCCATCCGGACTTCATTTGTGAGCTATGGGAGAAGGCTGAGGGCTTCACAAGCTCTCTGAACCGAAGAAAGGCGACACCATCAAATCCCCTTTAGTTGATATCTCGACCGGTTGCAAGGACACAAGAAACTCCATGCTCGCCGGTGGATGAATTCCCCCATGCCTCAGAAACAGCAGAGATGACTGCCCTCTTGCGAACCATTTCATGTGACTCGGGGATGCACAGAATGATCCAACACCAACCCTTTTTGTGTCTTCTTCGCCGGTGGGTCTTGAGAGATTCTTCCATTTGCATAAATTAGCAGCTCGTTCCAGTCATTCGTATACTCCTAATTCATTTATTCTGATTTTTCTGCGTTATTTAGATTCAGTCTCCCTCCCTTTCACCATCACCTAAAAGTTTCTAATATTAGTAGAAAAGCAGCATAGATAGCCTACAAACTGTCTGAAACAAACCCTTGTTCACACGAAGTACATAAACTGAACTTATACACGTTTCAGACATGTTTGACAGAACTGTCATGTACACCCAAAGAAGACTCAGCTACCAACAATAACGACTTAACACCAAATCAGCAGCAAGATGATATAATAGCCTAACAAATGAAACCTAAACAATAACATTTACAGTATGTATTGATGATTACACAACATGGTCAAAAAAATCTTCAGCCCCAAAAAATACTGAGGAGCTTATTGGGAGTGGTCCCTTTGGCGCGGTTCTCAGCGGCTATTTCCTCTGCCTTGAGAAAATTTTCCTCTCGTTTGGCTTCTATGAGCGCCCTCTTTTCCTCTGCGGCCTTGTGGTAAAGAGCAATTTTGTTCTTCATTTTCTCCACATATTCCGCCTTCTCTCTCTCCAGCTTTTCCTAATTGGCAATGAAACAGAGCAAAGTCAGTCAAGGTGGAATAGGGCGTATTCTCATCGGATGCAGAGCCAAATCAAGGAAACATTCTGGTAACTTATATGTGTCCGAGAGAATACATCACATCTTCAATCCACGACTGACGTCAAAGGAAAGATAATTGGGCATGTGAATCATAATGAAAACACTGAACTGGACGAGCAGATTCATAAGTAACTTATAACATTCCCAAATTCATAGCGTGGTACCTCAATTTTCTTCAGCTCAGCTTCGACAGATGCTATTTTCCTGTTCTCCCATGCCTCAATCGCAGATAATTTCTTGTAAGCCCTGCCCAAAAAGTGTTATTGTTAAACTTACTTGTTGTGTATGCCAAAACTTCGTTTTGGAAATTAACAGGCAAAGCTCAGATCAGTAAACAGACTGGATTTCTCTGAACCCCCATCAGACAGAGTGATGTGATCTTACTTGTTCTCTGCTCTACTCTTTTCACTTTCTTCCCATGCTCTGATGAGAGACATCCTCTTCTCTGTTTCGACTCTATCTAGCTCCCTGTCTGAAGAGTTTACGAAGATCCGATGTGATATCAAACGCTTAAAAAGATCTTCAAGCGATAAAAAACATAAAATTAAACCATTAAATTTCTTTAAAAAGTTTTCCTCAATTCACCTCGGTGAACAGAACCTTCGAGGACTTTCTCTTCAAAAGTGTCAGCAGGCCCTGCCATGAACACAACGACAAACGTTAAATCACACAAAAATTACAAACCCACCTAAAATTCCATAATACCGACACCAACTAATTGAAACAAGAAACTATTAAGGAAGCTTGACAAAAGTCTAGTTCAAACGAAGCTATCATCCGAAACCAAACAAGATGGAAATTAGAACAAGAAACGACTTGCATAATCACATCGTATCTGATGATAGGACCCGAACCCGAGAATATATATATATATATATATATATATATATATATATATATATATATATATTTCCCTATTCCTTCTCAATTCTACTGCCCACAAAAGATTGAAAAGCAATCAACTTTCCATCACCCACGTAAAACGGACGCCAAACTCTAACGCTAAAGCTTATAACGCAAGATGGAAGCGGAAAAAACTTTAAAACCCCGTTACTACTTTTGAAGATGGAGAAGGCCTTGGGTGCCTCTGGCTTCTCCTCCTCCTTGGGAGGCGGTGGGATCACGGGCTTCTTCCCCGCTACGTCCTTCGGAATCTCCACCAGCGGCTCAGGCTCAGGCGCCAGAGCCGGTGGAGGCTCCAACGGGGCCTGGGGCTCCACCGTCTTGGGTTCTTCTTCGGCCATGGCTGAATTATCAAAGGGAGGTGCTAAGGAGGGTGATCACCAGTGACAGCTCGGCAGTCAAGGTGACAGAAGAAACAAAGCATAAGGAGAGGAGAGGACGCTGGTGGAGATATTATAGCAGGCGCGAGAGAGGGAAGAGAGAGCACGCTTTGATCTAAGACGGCAGGTAACGGTGAGTGTCCACTGTCCAAATGGGGATGGCGGGACATAAGAAAAATGATTAACTAACGCTCCCGTCATTTTACACGATGCGCAGTACAATGTCAACCATATTTTTTTATTCAAGAAATTGGGAGATTTTTCTTCTGTTTTCTTTTTTCCTTTCTGTTATCCGGGCTTAATTTAGTGTTAGATTAGAGAAATTAAAAAGGAAGATAATTATGACACGATAGATGAACGTGTTCCAAGTATTTCTCAAGCGTCGGGCTGTGGTCCATTCGTGACCAAGCTCAAGCCTGTTCATGGATAGGTGACCCTCCAGCTTTCCAAAACAAATGACCCTTCTCAAGGCCCTAAACCCTCTTGTAATGATTGAGGGAGATTTAAATCCCATCATTCAATCAAAGAGGGGATTTACAGATGAGATTGGCCTCGTACTTATATATATGGGGGCTCCCTCCCATTAAGTTGTATCATCCATTCACAATCAAAATAAACAATACCAAGCTTCACTCTTTATATGATCCTTATAAGTCAAGTGTATGCAAAAGGTTGACATAGGAGAAACTTAAGGCCACACGGGTTAAGGAATATGAAATCGATTGACCGATGACAAGTGGTATCAAAGTGAGTCATTCTAAGATGCAATGGTTGATCCACATTTTGATGTCACGATTGCTCATGGTGAGGATCACGGAAGGGCTATCGAGAAGGTTAACACTAGGTCAAAGAAGAATTGTGTTGTTTTGAGTTCAAGAGATCTTATGGGAGACTTGGAACATCAAATGACAAACATGGAAGAGATTGTTTTGGATGTCCAAAGATTGGTAGGGGACTTCACCTAGACCATTGAATAAGTAGATGCCGGAAGGGAGGAGCTCATAACTAAGGTGCAAGAGTTCAAAACCGGCATCAAAGAACTCCGTAGTAAGGTGCTAGGGACCTTGACCCAAGAACTCCAACAATGGAACGAAATCTGGGAGGCCCTGATTGCAGCCATGTGTGCGTAAATAGCAAAGCTTAAGAACAAGCTCCCGAAGATTGAGGCAGCATGCGTGAATAGGGTGGTCATAGTGTGAACCAATCCACAAACAGACACATTGAAGCCAAGAGAGTTCAAAGGCTCACAAGTGGCCAAGGATGTGGATAACTTCCTATGGTACATGAAGTAGTACTTTCAAACCACGGGAATCATTGACTATGTATCTCAAGTAAACACCGTAGTGATGTACTTAGTTGATAATGTATTGTTGTAGTGGCGTCGTTGGTTAGATGATAAGAATGTGGATCCTATCATGACATGGGCTAAGTTCATCGAGGAATTCCAAAAGAATTACTATGCTACCTATGCAGAGGAGAATGCTCGCAATGAGCTCAAGCATCTTGAGCAAAAAGGCGGAGTTTGCAAGTACGTGAATGGGTTTTGGAGTTATTACTCCAAATTCCTTTGATAAGTGATACAAAAGCACATCACCAATTCATGAGTGACTTCAAGTCATAGGTCAAACAAGAGCTCAAACGGTGCAACACGAGGAATCTCATGATGGCCACATCCGTGGCCGAGTTTCTTGTGGAGTACAAGTCACCTTCCACAACAAAGTTGGACTCTCGCCCGAAGAAAAAGGCCAATTGTGGGGGAGATCAAAACAAATACAATCACTCAAATGGAGGCAAATCACCAATAGCCACTCCTAGGGCCTAACTAGAGTGAAGTTGGACTCTCGTTCGAAAGAAAAGGCCAATGGTAGGGGAGATGAAACAAATACAATCATCTGAATGGAGACAAACCGTCAACTACCACTCCTAGGGCCTAACTAGAGTCGAGTGGCTAGAGATAGAGGAAGGTATGCACCTACAAATGCTTCTTTTGTAGTGGTCCACATATGGCTTGGGATGTGGGTAAGTACATTATTAGTGCCAAAGGTTGTATACGGTGCTCACTTTGGTACCAAAAGTTTATTTTGGATAACTTAAGTGCCAAAATTTTTAAAAAATGATCATTTCAATGCCAACGCTGATCTAGTTGGCCGAAAATCTGATATGGCAGTTTTTTACTAATTTTTGAAGCCAATGTAGATCACGTCGGAGAGTACAATCAACATACAAACAACAAAATGACACCATTTAGCGTCTTTTCCCCCAAGTAAAAATCCTAAATTTCCAAATTGAGAGAGAATCGGAAGTTCAAAACCCTAAATCCCTAATTTGAGTGTATACTTCGATTTTTTCCTAAAATTATCAGCTCGCTCTTGCAAATGGAGGACAAAAGCTTCAACAACAGCTCACATTCCTACCAAAAAAAAAATGAATTAGATGGTGAGCGTTACAATTATTGTGGGTCACCGAATCCAAGAAGAATATTTGGGACTTGGTTGAATCCCGAGAGAAGATTCCATGGGTGCGACAAATATAGATAAGGCTCGAAATGCAAATATTTCAAATGGATTAATAGGAAATTTTCTGATTGAGTGACAGAAGTGATCTTACAGTTACTTGAAGGCCAACATCAACCTCCACCTATATTAATGGACAAGTTGGAGGATGTCGACTTAATGCAAGCTTAAATGAAAGGTTTAACATTTCCGGTCGACCATTTGAAGATGGAGGTTTCAAGGCTAAATGAAAATAAACTTTTATCGAGCGTTGATTGTGTTGTTATTCACTTGTGTAGTCTATTCAAATGTGAAGTGAGTAATGAGAAGAAGTTTGTATATCTATCATAATCGAAGACGTGGAATATGCACTTGTATTGGATTATTTATAAGTAAAGTGTGTTTTTGGTTTGCTGCAATTTTTGTATGGAGCAGAAGGTTTTGTTGTAATTTATGGTAAAAATGGAAGATTGGATATCGACTGCATTAATTGCGAGTACTTAAAAGTTTTCTTGCTTAGTTGTGTATTGTCAATATTTGTTTTGGTTAGTTTTTACTTCAGATATAATGGTTTGTTACATTTTTTATTTGGTAATGATTTGCTGGTTTGCTGCAACTATTATTGCAAACCATGGCGAAATTAAGGAATGATGGCAAATTCACAATAGACTATTTCAGTGCCATAAGTTATAAATAGTGATTGCTTAAGTGCCAAGTTTTTTTTTTTTTAATAAAAGTGATCATTTAAGTGCTAGTTACAATTACAAAGTGATCATTTGTGTTGCATAAATTTAAAAAAAGAAAAAGAAAAAAGAACATGTTAATTTCAAACTCACTAGACGTGGTGCATCTTGTTGCACTGGTTGGGTTGTTGGTGCATCTTGTTCTTGCACCAGTTGGGTTGCTGATGCATCTTGTTCTTGCACCAGCCCATACAAGTGTTGATGCAACAAGATGCAATACCCACAACTACATCAAGGCGAGCTGGTGCATTTTGTTTTACACCAACACATACAACCAGAACTCACAAATTCATTAGCATCTACAACTTCAACCAGTAATAGTATATGCACACATCACTTCTAATCAATATCAACCTCATAAGAACATTGCACTAACAACACAAAATTATATAGCATAACTGTCTTGCCAGCATTACTAGCCAAAACCAACATAAGAGAAAATAACAAAAACAGCTATTACCATTGATATTGATTTTTACAAAAGAAAAATATGCCTGACTTCACTCTTTAATCACTGAAGGTTCAGCACCTTCCTAAAAATAAACAATGGCAATATGCATCATTCTCAAAAAACAATGGTAGCAACTACTATCAATAAATATACAATATCCAGCACCCTCCTAAAAAAAGAAAACATAAAATAAGACCATGTTCAGCACCACATAAAAAGAAACCATATCCAACACCATCCCATCAATTAATATACACATTACCCCCATCTCTTTTTCCTCTTGGAGCTTTGAATTGATTCATAATTCAAGCACTCTTTCAAACTGGATCTTTAACTGGCATTTCTATCACCTCCTTTTCCTTATTCTTGACAGCAACTATTTTTGTTCTAACATATGTCATATGTTGGTCTATATAATCACTATTGCTCTATAATTAGTTGGTTGAGATGGAACTGGTGCTGGAGTTCTTTTTGGATGGCTATTTTAGAGCTATACCCATTGTCTTCTTCTTTGGAGCACTTTTGTTTTAATACGCCATTGATTCTTGAGTTAGCCCACCTAGAGAGATAAGTACCTTCGAAATTCTCCCAAGCTACAAGAACATAGCCATATCGTCAACCAAATGAATTGAAGTGCAACAAATTAAATGCATGAGGCTTACAAATCTTACATTCAAAGTAGTCATTCCAATACATTCATCTGTGTAAATCCCATAACCATATTGCCTTAATCTTTTCTAAGAGATCCTCTTGTTCGCTATGGTGCATCATTTTCAACAGCAACAAATGAGGAAGTAACCCGTGCAACTGCACTTCTCACCTGAAAAATACACAACAAATTTAAATTTCAGTCCATAAAAGATAAACATAGCGATGTACAACTTACATGATATTTTTTTCTCATTTGCTCAATAGTGGACTCAGTTGTTGCTGTTGTTGTTGTCCTACCCATTCCAGTCCCTAACCTTACACTTGAGCCTACAACAGTGCCTTTTTTTAGCCTTTAGTAGGTTTTACAACAATGTAATGTATCAGAATTATGACCAGCTAAATAAATAATTAGACATCTACTCATTTTCATGGTGGAAACAAATGAAGAAAACTTCTCAAATTAATTACAAGTGCATGACAAAAGAAAAACACAAGAGAAACCAGTACATATGGTCAACCATCAAACTCTATCAAATATAAACTAAAAATTTACTGAGGCAAAAAAAAAAAATACTCCTACTGCATTTTTCATCTCATTTTTTGCTTTCCTATTTGCTTCTTCAGTGGCAAAGGTAGAAGGCTTTTATGATTTGTTGGCTCCCAAAATTTGCTGCTTCTGATAGGTTACATCATGAATTGGTACGAAGCAAGGTATGAACTTTTTTTGTACTAATCATATAGGTAATCATATGGGTTTTCTTGCTTCATTTAAATAGCATAAATGGCATGAGCATAGGAAATTACATTCAATTGCCAAGCTCGGCATGAACACTTTCTTCTATCTAGGTTGACAACATACTTATCATAATTTTGAATGATCTCATATTCACTATCTCTATTCCAAATTGGATAGTAGAACCTATTAGTAGCAACATTTGCATTCAATCTCTTCACAATCCTAGGACCACAGTTTTTAGTCTATTTTATAGCCTCATCTCTTTGGCTATGCACTCTAGTCATGACTATAACTTGAATATTATCAAGCATGTTGATGATTGCTTTGCATTTGGCCTCTAAAATTTTGTCATTGAAAGCTTCATTGAGGTTGTTATCAATGATATCGCATTTGAACTCTTTGCTAAAGAAGGCCCAACACCAATGCTTAGTTTTTGTCTGGAAGAATGCATCAAAACCTTCATTTGTCAGCTGCAACAATCCATATTTTGCTAATCTGAAATCAGCAATGTTGGTACTTTTCGCTATCTACCAAAATTGCTTCTACAATCTATCTCATTTGAAATTCCTTGACCAGTTTCCGTATATGTGCCTCGCGCACATTCTATGCTCAGCATGTGGCATCAACTTAGCCAATGCAGAAATAAGCCCCTACAAAAATTCAAAGCAATAAATACAAATTAAGAAAAATATGCAAGTGATTAATATTAAAAGGAAATGAATTAATTAACAATAGTATTACCTTTTGTTGGTCGCTCATGAATGGCCATTCTCCCCCATCGATTATCTCAAGGTCAGCCATTAACTTTTTGAGGAACTAGGACTAAGTATCCTTTGTTCTTTATCTTCACCACCACCCAAGCTATTAGAAATATTTGATTATTGGCATCTTTTCTCACAGTAGCTAACAACTTCCCCTTGCATAAACCCTTTTAGAAAGCATCCATCCAATCTTATAACTCTTTTACAACCAACCAAGAAGCCTTGTTTGCATGCATCAAAATAGAAATAAAATCTATCAAATCTAGGCCTAAGATTAGAGAGTGGCTTCTCCACAACCTTTACATATACCCTACTATATGAGTTTTGAAGCATGCATTTGCCAATATAATCTCATACCTACACATATTCTTCCTTATACCGACCATCAATATTTTCACCACCCTTAGCTTAGCTCTCTTGCATTGATTTCTCGATATATTAACCCCTAATTGCTCATTTACTAACAATTGAAATTGATGACTCTCAATCTCGGGTATTGCTTTAATAGTAGTGAAAAAATACTTCGATAACCACACATTTGTTACCATTTTATTGTTAAATATAATTGGACAAGTATGCTCCTCTTAGAATGACCTAATCTAAAATGACCCATTCCTACTCTGCGCACCATAGAGCTTCCATGAGCAATTGGGTTGTTAGCATTTAACTCTTACAAATTCCTTCATATTTATAATGAATTCAACGCTCCTCCATTCATCATTGGAGTTCTTGACAATAGCTTTATTTAACTATTTAGTATCATTAAATCTCATGCTTACAAACAAAATAGGTTTATCAATAATCGGATCATAGTAAGGGATACTTACTTTTTCTTCCACAAGCAGGTTCTTCATCATCATTGCCAAGCTCATTCTCCGAACAAAAATTTCATCACCGTAGCTTTCTTCATCTTTACCTTCAACTAGAGCTCCCTCCCTATTTACTAGCTCAGGCCTCTTTCCTAAAGCTGCAAAAAAATTTCTGAGAAATTCCCTTTGCTTTTATCTTGACTATGTAAGTTCATCATCATCTTCGTCACTTGGGGGACTTATTGAAGCCAAATATTCATATTCCGATTCACTAGATAGAGCAATTTTCCATTTTAATCCAATTTTCATCACTCACATCTTCACTCAAGATTTCAAGACATCTCCATGTTTGTTCATTTCTATCGATATGACTTCTCTCCCTCTCATTTTTCCTTTATTTAACCTAAACTCATCCCCAACTTGATTACTCGTTTGAGTAGGATCCCTCACTTATCCTCTTTCGGTGGTGATCTGCTCATCCCTATCCTCATCCTCATCTTCACCATCCTCATCATCACTATAATACTCAACATATACCATAACTTTGTCATGAAAATAATGGTAAATGATATCCTTAATACCATTATTGTCATTAAAAAATCTCAAGCCATCCTTCAATTCCTTCCTAGGAACATAGTAATGTAGTTTTTGCACTTTGTATCGTAAAAAATACTCAAAATCACTCACAAAATCAATATATGATGGCTTCCAAACATTGACATAGATAGTATCTTCATTTCCACTAGTATATTCCCAGTCCTTGGCGCCAATAACAAACTCTCCATCATAGCAAATAATGACGCATACTTGATTCTCATCCATGTCGATGCTACACCCAAGGCAAAAAAAAAAAAAAGTCATTAGTTTTTGGGACCACATGATAGAATCAACAAGTTCACATGTAAGTCTTTGTCGTTTTGTCGAAAAAACAAATGCAACCAATTTATTCAATTCGGTCCCTTTACAAAAACAAAAGAAGCTGAATTGAATAAACAAAGTGAGGTCCCCACCACATATTTTTTAATTCAATCACATCCGGTCCCCCACAAAAGCCGTCCAACTAATTAAATAAAGTAAGGTCCCACTACTGTTTCCCTCCGAGTCGAGCCCCCATTTTCCTCTCTGCGCCTTATTTTTCTATTTAGTCCCCATAAAAGTGAAATCCCCACCACTTTCCCTTTGACCCGAGCCCTCAATTTGCTCTCCGCATCCTAACTTGCCCATCGGAATCCTAAATTTTTCACTAAATTGACCCACGTAGAGAACATGACAAACTTGAGTGAGTGAGAATTAGGGACACAGCTAGTGAACGATAGTGAATGATGGCGCAATTACGGCGGTGGCCGAGCGATGATGGGTGAGCAAACAATGGTGGGTGAGTGAGCTACGGCGGCGTCGAGCGAGAATCATAGTTCGTATGTTGCCAGTATGAACCCTATTTTACTCCCTCTTCAGCGACGTCGTTTCGATCATAGAGCAATACAACATCATTTTGTAAGTGAGTCCACGTGGAATGGCGTAAAACGACGTCATTTCTTATGAAGAAAGGAAAACGACATCGTTTTATGCCATTCCACATAGACAATCTTCTTCAATTTTTGTCACATCGTTTTTTTTTTTAATATAAAAGCCACGTAATCATTTTGGTCGGGATCTCTCGCCGGTGGCACCAAAGTGATAATTTTTTCTCTGATTTGGCATTTAAGTGATATGATAGAAACTTTTGGTACCAAAGTGAGCACCGTACACAACTTTTGGTACTAATAATGTACTTACCCCGACTCGGGATTGATCAAAAAGGGCAAGTTGGCGGCCTTATGCAAGAAGGATGAGCCACTAGAGGAATCACAATTAGGATTACTGCAAATCCTTAATTTGATCAAGTCTAAGAAAGCAAAGGAGCCTAAGAGACTTATCTTCACAAACCTAAAGAGTGAATGGACTAAGATGAGTGCACTTGTGGACACTAGGGCATCCAATCTCTTCATATCACAAGGAGCCACGAAGAAACTCAACTTTTAGGTCGAGAAAGGAACCGGGTGGCTCAAGACGGTGAACTCAAAGGAGATCCAAGCTAGTGATGTGATGAGGGACGTGGAGCCTCACATTAGACAATGGAAGCAAAAAAACCCTCTAGATAATTCCCTTTGATGATTATGATTTTGTCATTGACATGAAATTTCTAGATTGGATCAATATTGTTATTATGCCATTTGCTGATTATCGAGAGTTGGGTCGTAATGGTAAGATGCTCTTGGTGATATTATAATAGACAGTAGGAAAGACAGAGAGACATAGAGAGAGAGAGAGAGAGAGAGAGAGAGAGAGAGAGAGAGAGAGAGAGAGAGAGAGAGAGAGGTAATAGTAAGGTATCTAGGTGGGGATGGCTGGACATAAGGAAAATAATTAGCTGATAGTATTGTTTTTTTGCAAAATACATGGTACAATGTCAACGACACTTTTTTACTTAAGAAATTGGGAGATTAGTTCTAGGTAATAGTAAGGTATCTAGGTGGGGATGGCTGGACATAAGGAAAATAATTAGCTGATAGTATTGTTATTTTGCAAAATACATGGTATAATGTCAACGAAACTTTTTTACTTAAGAAATTGGGAGATTAGTTCTTCCATTTTTGTTTTCTTTTGACTTCCCATCTTTTCCTATATTCTTAGCTTAATTTAGCATTAGATTTGAGAATTTAAAAATGAAGATGATTATGATACGATCGGTTGATGCGGCCTAATAAATGGACATGCTCCAAAAGTTTCCCAAGCGTCGGGCTATGGCCCATCTTTGACCAAGCTCGAGCCTATCCATGGGCAAGTGACCCTCCAGCTTCCCAATGCCCTAAGGCCTCTTGAGGCTACATTTGGAATTAGCTTTGGGAAGGGACTTTTGGGCTTCCAAGGATCTTTAGGCCAAATATTGGGTGTTTGGTTTCATTTTTGAAACCCACCTTGAGACAAAGTTTGCCTTGAAAATGCCGAAAGCCTAAGGTAGGTTGCCTTGGGCTTTTAGCATTCTCGGAAGCCCCATGGTCTATTGTTCATCTTCTTCTCCAGTGGTGTGTGGCTAGTCAGCAACGAGCTCGAGAGAGGCCGGCAAGGTCACGGTTGAGGTCGATGAGGTCGTGGCAACTGTCATTGGCCAGTCGCGCAACCCTAATGAGTAGCGGCAACCACCTGCAAGTCGTGTCACCATGACCCAGCTCTAGGTCGCATGACCTCCATGAAGGGCTGCCTAGGGTCGGGAGACCCAAATGGCAGCCCTTGCCGGAGGTCGCCCGACCCCAGGTAGCCCTTGCCGGTCATCTTCAAGGGTTGCTCAAGGTTGTCGATGGCCCCTACCTCGCCAGCCAACTCTTTTATTTTTCTTTTGAGAATTTTTTTTTTTTTTTTAATAACCAAAGTCCTTTGTAAATATAATCTCTCCAAATACTATTTTACTCAAAGGTACTTCACAATGAACTTTCAAACTACAATTTAACAAACACAATTTGTATTTTGAAAACCCCTTGAACTCAAAGTCCTTTGCATTTTTCCAAAGGTTTTTCCAAAAGTCCAACTAAATGCACCCGGAGTCATCTTGTATAGCTATGTAATGATTGAGGAAGATTTGAACACTATCATTAGATCAAAGAGAAGATTGGCCATGTACTTGTATATATGGGGGCCCCTCCCCTAATTGTATCACCTCATTCACAAGTAGAAAAACACTATCGAGCTTCACTCTCTATACGATCCTTATGAGTCCAATGTGTGCGTAAGGCTGACTTGGAAGAAATCCTAATGTCGCACGGGTTAGGGAATGCAAGATCGATCAACCCGTGACAAGTGGTATTAGAGCGAGTCATTCCGATGCACAATGACTAATCCACATTCCAATGTCACGATTGCTCAAGGTAAGGATTGTGAGGATCGCCAAGGATTGTGAGGATCGCCGAAGGGCTGCCAAGAAGGTTAACCCCAAGCCAAAGAAGAATCATGTCATTTCGAGTTCAAGGGATTCAATGGGAGACTTGGAATACCAAATGACGAACATGGAAGAGATCGTATTGCATGTCCAAAGATTGATATAGGACTTGACCCAAACTATTGAATGAGTGGATGTCGAAAGGGAGGAGCTTGTGACCAAGGTGTAACAGCTCAAAACCGGCATGGGGGAACTTTGCAGCGAGGTACTAGGGACCTTGACCCAAGAACTCCAATAGCATGACAAAACCAGGGAGGCCATGATCTCGGCCATGTACGTGGAAATAGTTGAGCTTAAGGGCAAGCTCGCACAAGTTAAAGCGACACCCATGAACGAGGTGGTCACCATGCAAGCTAATCCACAAACGGACACATCAAAGCTAAAAGAGTTCAAAGGCTCATGGATGGCCAAAGGTGTAGATAACTTCTTGTAGCACATGGAGTGGTACTTCCAAGCCACGAGAATCATTGATGACGTATCTAAGGTAAACACCATAGTGATGTACTTAGTTGATATTGTATTGTAGTGATGGTGACGTTAGTCAAATCATAAGAGTGGAGATCTTATCACAATGTGGGCGAGGTTCATTGAGGAATTCCAACGGAATTACTATCCCACTTATGTGGAGGAGGATGCTTGCGATGAGCTCGAGTGCCTTGAGCAAAAAAGTGGAGTTCATGAAGACGTGAAGCGATTTTCAAAGTTACTACTCCAAATATCTTCGATGAGCGATACAAAGGCGTATCACCAATTCTTCAGTGGCCTCAAGCCGTGAATCAAGCAAGAGCTCAAACAGTGCAATGCAAGAGATCTCAAGACAGCCATCTCCATGGCGAAGTCCCTTGTGGAGTACAAGTCACCTTCCATAATGAAGTTGGACCTTTATTCAAAGGAAAATGTCAATGGTGAGGGAAATCAAAACAAGTACAATTGCTCAAATGGAGGCAAACCGAAGTCGAGTGGCTAGGGATTGGGAAAGGTATACACCTACAAATGCTTCTTTTGTGATGGTCCACATATGACTCGAGACTGCCCAAAAAGGGATAAGTTGGTGGCCCTATGCAAAGGGGATGAGCCACTTGAGGAATCACGACTAGGATTGTTGCAAATCCTTAGTTCGATCAAGGCCAAGAAAGAGAAAGAGCCTAAGGGACTTATTTCACGGACCTAAAGAATGGCGAGACCACGCGTGAACACTGGGGCATCCAATCTCTTCATATTAAAAGAAGCCACAAAGAAACTCAACTTTCGGGTTGAGAAAGGAACCAAGTGGCTCAAGATAGTGAACTCTAAGGAGATCCCGACTAGTAATGTGGCTAAGGATGTGAAGATTAACATCATACAATAAAAGAACAAAGAAACCCTTGAGGTAATTTCCCTTGACGATCATGATTTTGTCATAAGAATGAAATTCCTAGATAAGATCGATGTTGTTATTATGCCATTTGTCGATTATATATGCATCTTGGATGTGCGTTGTCAATGTGTGAGCCCAATCCATCGGGAGTTGGGTCGTGATCATAAGATGCTCTCAATGATGCATCTATCTAAGGAAGTAAGATTAGGAGAGGTTACCTACTTGACGGCCGTGAAGGCAAAGAATGATAAGGGTGAGGGGAGTGACATTCCAAGGGAGATAGCCTAAGTCCTTGACTTGTTTAGGGACGTGATACCCTCCAAGTTGGCAAAAGAGCTTCCACCTTGAAGAGGGGTGGTCATAGGATTAAGCTCATACTCAATTCTCGACCATCCACCTTGACACCTTATCGCATGGCGCCCCCTGAATTGGAAGAATTGTGGAAGCAACTCAAGGGATTGCTCGATGCAAGTCATATTCAACCATCCAAGGCTCTATTCGACACCCCTTATCTTGTTTCAAAAGAAGCATGATGGGTCACTTCGGATGTGCATCAACTACTAGGCATTGAACAAGCTCACCATCAAGAACAAGTACCTAATCCCTTTCATTGTGGACCTATTCGATCAGCTTAGAAGAGCATAATGGTTCACAAAGCTTGATTTTTGATCGAGCTACTATCAAGTTTGGATAGCCAAAGGAAACGAGCTAAGGACCACATGTGTGACATGGTATGGATCATATGAGTTCCTTATCATGCCATTTGGCTTAACTAATACTCCGGCCACATTTTGTACCTTAGTGAGGAAGATACTCCACTTACTCCTTGATCGGTTCATTGTAGTCTACCTTGATGATATTATAGTTTAAAGCTAGACACTCGAGGAACACATGGTGCATTTAAGGCAAGTCTTTCAAGTCTTATGGGAAAATGACTTATATGTCAAGTGGGAGAAATGTGCCTTTGTGCAAAGGGAAGTCTCATTCTTGGGGCACATCGTCAAGAGTGGATGAGTGCGGATGGATGCGGCCAAGATCTAAGTCATCATGGAATGAGAGCCATCAACCAAGATAACGGAGTTGGGGTTGTTTCTTTGCCTCACGAACTATTATTGACACTTCATTCAAAGCCTTTCGAGCATCACTATGCCACTCGCAAATATGCTAAAGAAGGAGAAACCTTGGAAGTGGACGGATCAATGACAAAGGCATTCGCTTTGTTGAAGCAAGCAATGACTGAGGAACCAATGCTTGTGCTGCTCGATCATGCTAAACCATACAAGGTGAAGACCAATGCTTCTAACTTTGCAATAGGTGGTGTTCTTATTCAGAATGGACAGCCAATGGCGTTCAAGTCCCGAAAGCTCAACGATACCAAGTGATGGAACATGATCCTTAAGAATGAGATGATTGTGGCGGTGCATTACTTTTGTATGTGGAGGCACTATCTCTTAGGGTCCAAGTTCGTCGTGCAAACAAACAATGTGAGCATAAGCTATGTCCAAAACCAAAAGAAGCTAAGTCCGAAGTAAGCTCAATGGCAAGACTTTTCTAGCGGAATTTAACTATGTGCTGGAGTACAAGCTAGGGAAAGCTTACTCCGTGCTTAAAACACTTAGTCGGAAGATGGAATTGGTGACTACTGTGAGTCGACTTGAATGCCCATGGATTAATCACATCAAGGAATGACTCAAACATGACCCAACGGCCAAAGCACACCTTGGGTATGCACAAGAAGGCAAGACCCGATGATTTTGGAGGAGGATGATCTCTTTACACAAAGAGGTGGTGACTCTATGTGCCACTCCATGTAAATTGAGAAAGAAAGTATTATACAAGTGCCACGATTCTAAGTGGGCAAATCATCCAGGGATCCACCGCATAATGACGCCTGTGGAGGATCAATACTACTAGTCTTATTTGTGAGACGATGTTGAAACCTACGTGAAAATGTGTCATGTATGCCAATAAGACAAGATCGAATGAAGTCCGTCACCAAGGCTCTTTGAGCCACTTCCTGTCCTAGAGTGTCCATGGGAGAGCATCTCCCTAGACGTTATTGTGAACCTACCAAAGTCGAAGGGTGTTGGACTTTCATGGTCGTAATGGATTGATTCTCCAAATACGCGACATTTGTGCCAGCAACTAAGAATTTTCCAAGTGAGGAGGCTGCCAAGCTATTTATCAAGCATGTTGTCAAGTATTAGGGAGTTCAACAAATGATCATGAGTGACAATGATCCTCGGTTCACATGGCAATATGGACCAAGCTCTTCTAGTTGTTGGGGTCGTACCTCACTTTTCCACTAGTTTGCATCCTCAAATTGACGATTAGACAAAGAGGATGAATGCACTCCTCGAAATGTACCTTTAGCACAATGTGAGCATAGCGCAAGTGAATTGGCCAAAGCTTGATCGACGTGGCCTAATTCTTGTACAATTTACAGGAGAGTGAGTCCACAAATTGGAGCCCATTCGAGATCGTGATGGAGCAACAACTGCTCACTTCGAGTGAGGTTGCCATAGGTTATTGAGGGAGTAGTCCACCCCATATAATTTTGCTAAGAAATGGCACGAATAAGTGGACTTAGCGTGAACATGTCTATATAAGGTCTCAAAGTGCATGAAGAAGCGGGCTGATAAGAAATGAAAACATGTGGAGTTCTAGGTCAGAGATCTAGCGTTGGCCAAGTTGCACTTGGTTCTATGATACATGGACGTGCATAAGGGGTTGATTGGTTGCTATGATGGGCCATTTTAAGTGCTACAATGAGGGACACATACAAGTTGGACTTGCTGTCAAAACTCAAGGTACATCCAGTATTTCACGTTAGTATGCTTAATCCTTTCACATAGACAAGGAAGATTTGGATCGAAGGAATTGCGATGGACACCTCTTGAGGCAAAAACCTCGCATGATCAAGATGTCAAGTGCATCATGGCGAATTGAGTCATACAAAAACGATATTGTGTGCCAAACCGGGAGTACATGGCCCAATGGAGAGGTCTTTCGAAGAGTGAAGCATGTCAGGAGCTTGCCGAAGTTCTTTGGTAGTTCAGGAATACATTGATACCTTTCATGCCAAAGATGTTATGAGTGTGCTGCCCGAATAGATGGGGGAGATTGACATGGCACAGTTGACATGGCCTGATAAGTGGACGTGTTCTAAAAGTTTCCCAAGCACTAAGCCAAGGCCTATCCATGACCAAGTTCAAGCCTATCCACTAGGTTGCACCGACATGGACACGCGACACGCGACACGACACGACATCACATGACACGCCGACACGTCATTTCTCAAAAGTAAAAAATTTCGACACGTTCCGACACGTTATATATTAAATGAATATTTTTATTTTTAATTAATTTGATTCAAATTTATAATTAAAAAAACCTACAATAAATTTACACTAATGATTCAATATACAATACTTCTATTTTCAAAATTATTTTTTTAATTTTATTTAACAATTTTTTCGATTAAATAAAAACCCCCAACCCCCCCCGGCGGCGGCGCCCAAACCCCTTCCATTAAATAAAAAGCCCCCACACCCTCTCGCACGCCCAAACTCCCTTTTCCCTCGTTTCTTTCCCATCCCCCAAAATTTTTTCACTTTTTTTCCCTCCGCCTGACACCTGACACCGTCGCTTCCCCCTCGCTCCTGTCACTTTCCCTCCCTCCAACACGCCAAATCCCTCTTTTGATTCTTTTATTCTCAAAACCCTAGCAACGCTTCTTCTTCTCCTCCTCGCCGCACGACGCATTTCCTCTCCTCTTCCTCTCGATTTCTGCTTGCCAGGGATGGAACGCGCGGTCCTGTGCGCCAAGAGGTTGCACACCGCCGCGAGCTCCTCCTCCTCCCCCTTGCCGCCGCCGCCGCCACCACCCCGCTCGACAACGCCACCCTCCGCACGCACGCCTCCCTCGTGAAGTTCCTCCTCACGACCCTCGCCTCAGTCTCTACTCTCTCTCTGGCCATCTCTCGCCGTCGCGGGCTCGCCTTCGCTCGGCTCGCGGCTTCGTCTCTCCTCCCTCACCCTCGGACATGCGTGTCGAAACGTGTCGACAAAAGTTAACCCCGTGTCGACAAACCCGACACGCGGTCAACGCATGTCCGAGCGTGTCGACGTGTCCAAGGCACATCTAACGTGTCCGTGCAACCTAGCCTATCCATGGGCAAGTGACTCTTTAGCTTTCCAAAGCAAATGGCCCTTAAGCTTCCCAAAGCCTTAGGGTCTCTTGAGTGATCTCATACAGCTATGTAATGATTGAGGGAGGTTTAAATGCCACTGTTAGATCAAAGAGGAGATCTGCGAATGAGATTGGCCCTATACGTATATATAGCGGCCCCCTCCCACTAAGTTGTATCACCTCATTCACAATCAAATGAACACTATCGAGCTATACTTTTTATACGATCCTTGTGAGTCGAGTTGTGTGTAAGGCTGATTTAGAAGAAATCCTAAAACCACACGGGTTAGGAAACGCAAGATTGATCAACCTGTGACAATTAGCTAATTGTACTAAAATCACAAATAAAAGAATTCCAATAAGTGGATATTTTTCCAATCAAAGAGAAGTTTAAGTCGACTAAACATTTTAAATTGCAACTTTTAAAGGAGTCATTCTCAAATATTTGGGGATGACAGTTCCCAAATAAAGTCTCCACTTATCGTGGACTTAAATGGGAATGTGATTATTTAATATACTTCAAACTTTCGATTATTTAGACATAGAATGCTTAATTTTTTTTCCTAATCTCATTCAGACGGAGAATTCGTATTGCATGTCTTCATCTAATAGACTTGCATTGATAGGATAATTTTTTCATCTTCTAATTATTATTTTATCTTAATATTTTCTTTAGTTCATCTATTTTTATGCAAAATCTACATAAGTGGTTTTTGATTATAGGTTATTGGAGAGTCCTTCTATGGCAATTTGATATGAAAGAAAGGAAGGAAGAGCTGTTTCATTGAATAGTGATTGCATTATGAGTTGTAAAAATAATATTTTAAATGTTTTTCATCTTTTAATTTTAATAGATGGCATTAATGAATTTTAAATTAGTAATATTTTTTACCTATGATTATCTGTATAACGGTATTTAAATTGCTTTTCCATTCTTAATATTCAAAGCGTTCCACTTACTAGGATTTTTTCACTTGTGATTCAGTACCGTTAGCTGTGAGCTAATAATTTTCCTTTTCAATTCCTCTAATGTAGCATAGATAATAGGATGTCATGGGAAGTAAAAAGAAAAAAGAAAAAACCGATGGAAACAGTGTCCCTATTTTCTCCATATGGTTGATGTTAGACCGTTCCTATCATCACATAAGCCCTACCGTTACTCTAGAAATAAAGTCTTTCGTTTTCCAAGATCATAAGCAAATAAGCAAATGGATTTTACCTCAATGCCTCAGAAAGAAAATCTCGTTTTATTATATTTAGATATAAATTGTTTTTGGTAATGAAAATATTTTTGGTCAATTAATTATTTCAAGTAGTATAAATAATCTTTTCTAGGAAAAGTATTTTCCAAACTATTCACTTCTTATGAAATAGATGGAAAAACGGCCTATACATCGCTGACATGCTTTCACAAAAAAATATTGTACTTGTTTAATTGAAAATCCAATTGATGACGTTACACTACCAACATGAGGGCCCATCATTAATTTAAATTGTTTTGTGTAAACTATTTCGCCGGCCGCCTTGTAAGAATATATTCCTTCTTGTTAAAAAAAACAAAACAAATGGAAACCGAAATTTCTCATTAAAGCCATATCAACAAACGACCTCAAAACATCATACATATTATGTGTTCAAGTGTGTGTAGAATCAATTAGGGGTGTGCAATTGGATTGGGTATATCTGGGAACCGGACCGGCCCACTCGGAAAATAGGGTTGGGAACTGATTCTCATTGAAACCGATCCGGGAACCATTTCCCAAAATTTGGAACTAGTTTAAACCGGTCCAGGAACTCGGTCCGATTGATTACCCACCCAGGAACTAGTTCCTGGACCGGTTTTGGAACCGATTTTGTAAGTATAGGTCTAAAACCCTATATTTCCCCTTATTTCTATTTTTACTTCCGTAATCACATAGCGTTTTTCCTCTTGGCTCTCTCAAACACACACAACACTCCTCCTTCGTCGTTCCTCTTCTCACTTGCTTCCCTCCCTCATCAGCTCACTCTTGCACCGTCCGACGGACGGACGGTGTTCATCGCCACTAAATTTTTGTGTACCACATGGATTGGCTCACCTAATTTCTCTTTTGTAGAAGAAGTTATACTTGCATAAATGAGTAGCTTATGTATTAATTGCAAGAATAAGACTAATATTAGACTCATGTTTGTTGCTAATTATTTGCCTTATGATTTTATTTATTATAATTAGCCCTATGGATCCTTAATTTTTTGTTTAGTCAAAAAGTTCATGTATTTATTTATTACAAGTGTTTAATATTTCAATATAAATTAGGAGGATTACGTTATTTTCTCAAGTATTAATATAAAATTCGAAGTTATATAGGATATTGAGATATTGCAAAACAAGTTTGATGGAAACAAGGTTAACCCTGGAATTGGACCGGAAAAATAGGGTGCGTCAGGTATAGGGTCCAAAAAATGAGAACCAATCATAACAAGGTCGGGTACGGGGTCCAGGTCTAAACCCTACCACCCTAGACCCAATCATCCCTAGAATCAATTTTGTTTTGATATGGTAGATCTGAATTATTGTGAAAAATATAGACATTCCAATGCGCGGGGTTTGTGCTGAAAAAAGGAAAGAAAAATAAATTGTAGGCAAAGGATGTTGGACCCTTACGCAATTTTAGGATCGGTAAGCCTTTCTAAAGTATAGAATGAAACCCCTTGGCAAGACGTTATGGTACCAATTGGCAGTGATCTTCCTTTCGTGCGCCGTTATTCCCGCATTTCAGTGTATGCAGTTAATCGATCCTCATAGATTTAAACTACCCTATCAGATTAGATTCCCGGGGTCTTTATCCGTTGAACTTAGTTTGCCTGCGAACTGTGAGGCTGTACAACTCTGATTGGCTTAGCACAGGTCTGAGGAAATGATCAGTACGCAAAGCGCATGAGTTACTCCATCAGAAAAATAGTGGGAAGCATCTCTGTTATGCTTTGAGCATCTAACTCAAAAATTTAAGCATGAAAAGTACCTTGCCTTTGGGAAGGGGCGCATGGCAAGTTCTGGTTCAAATATCGTTTCCCGACCCAGGAGTTCGAACTAGTAGAGGGGTGGGCAAAGAAATCGATAACTCATATCAATGTAAGATCCATCCTGGACTTCATTTGTGAGCTATGCGGGACGGTTGAGGGCTTCATAAACGCTTAGAGACGAAGAAAGGCTGATACCATCCATTCCCCTTTAGTTGACATCTCGACCAATGGTAAGGACCCAGGAAACTTCATGCTCACCGGTACAGCAGAGATCGTGGCCTTTTTATGTGACTCGGGGACCTCACGACTTAATGCCTTTTTATCAACTTTGGGTTAATGGCCTTCTATTGACTTAGGCTCTCCCAAGTTCATACCTTGCATGACATTGAGCATTCCAATTCCTATTCAATTAATCCTATGTGAATTTCAACAAAAGAGACACCGCTAATATTTTTTTGTCGGCTAGAAACCAAATACGATATTGGAGGATATCTTATTATTGGTGCAACTAAAGATTTTAGACCAGAGACTTGATTACATTAGTCTTGCAACCAAATGATCATCAAACAATACAAGCCATACGACATTGGAAAGCTAATGAAATGCACAACAAATGTTCAGAAGACCAATTAAATTGATTCTAAGTCATTTGACCCAAAATGGAAGATTTACAGAAAGGGGTTCAAGATTTGACCCTATTCGGGTCTAAACATGATGAAATTAGGAAAATGCCAAACGACTTTGAAAATTAATGAAAACCTTTATGCATGTAGAACAAAATGTGCTAAACCAATTCTCATTTTTGAGTTTTATGAGATGAACAATGGATTAACGCAGGAAAATCTATCTACATGCGGATGTCATAACAAACTCTATTATGGAAAACGGGGCAGACCCAATTCAAATGTGATTTTTATCGAAGCCATCAAACCATGGAATACAGATCCGAAAATTTGCATGCATCAAGTTGAGACAGAGATGGACAAGTTTCATGTTTGATAAATTTGCAAATGGGGACTTTAGCTTCATTAAAAATGATGAAACCAAGTCAGAAGTCCCAAGAAGATTAACTTCAGGGTTTGGGTACAAATTGACCATGCACACTGATCAAACCCTAAAGGACGGCTAAAGTAGCTTCAATCCTAATGAAACTAACATCAAATCAAAGGTTTGGAAGTTGGCTTCAACTTTGATGTTTTGAGGATTTTCAAAGGACAATGATCTCATTAAAAATGCAAAGTCACACCCGGGTATTCAAGGAAGACTTGGACGTGAATTGACCAGGCGCACTGATCAAGCCTTTTGAGTACCCTAACTTGCTTTGGATTCAGTGGAATTAATGTCTAGACAAAGCTTGAAATTTTGTCTAAAACTTTCATGGAGAACATGCTTTCAAATCTTGAATGTATGATTTTGTAAGAATTTGGCAATGCATGAAGGTCTGACCGTGAACCAAAATTTCAGAATATTACTGTAACTTTAGGAGGATGGCTAAGAATAGCAAATGAAATTTTGTATTTTCTGAAAAAAAAAAAATCAAAACAGACACGGATGTGATGAACATTTTTCATGAAGGAAGCATCATCATATTCTGAACAAAGAATTTTTGTAAAACTTAGAGAGTATGTGAAGGTCAAACTAGAAATTAAAATTCCATAAACCAGCATGTCTCTTTAAATGGCGTTCGCATTGACTAAATATGACCTAGACCTAGATGTGATTGAACAAATTCCATGAAGACATTGACACCTAAATTACATCATAAAAATTCATAAAAATTCGACAAAACAGCCAGGTCTGATAGAAGAGAACACATTCAGAGTTTGGAGTCTAAACCTAAGATCACAGCTCCATGTATGATATGTCAAAACAAAGCTAATGAAGATTACTAGCATTCTCTAGTTGATCACATCATGAAAATCAGCCATATACATCATCAGATCGTCAAAATCGCGCAATCAGTCCAGAAATCGCATTTACACTATCAACATCCACCAATCATACCTCAACAGCCATTGATTAACATCATATCCATACATATCCATCTCGAACTATTATTGAGCATTCAGAATGATGATCCTAGCCCTAGCCACCTGGGTGTGATCCAAAAATTGCCACAAGTGGCCTCGCTTCATAGATCAAAGGCTTAAAGAGTATTAACTTGGTTTTCTTGCTCGTTAGATAACAAATGGTATCTATCTTTTGATCCGCAAGATCACGAACGACTTCCAAAATTGTTGTCCAGTGAAGATCGGAGTTGATAGTTGATAATCGATCACGAACTGGATTCTTCGAGACTGTCGGATCTCAAAAGAAACGAATCAATGATCGATAAACGTAATGCAAGAACATGGTGAGTAGAAAAATATGCCACGATAACCAGCATATTGAACCAGGGTATCACTAGCTCAATGAGGCGGTAAACCCCCTCACGTTTAGCGTTAGGTAAACGCCCCTTAGGTGAGAATGCATGTGAGAATTAGGGTTAGAGGAGAGACTTGAGCACTATTTATAGAGTTTCCAGTCCCCTCATTACGGGCCAGGCTCAACTCGGCCCACACTAGCCAGCCCATATTAGACTAATTAAGAAACCTACTATCTCACCTTAGACCAACCCTGTTTTGCGGTAATTGTAAAAACAGTAAATTACAATATCAATTAATTTAGTCCACATTAGGAAAACTCTTACATTCTCCCACTTGGACTATATTAATTGAAATCGTACCGTATGTGCGCACATTTGGTCCGGAGATAATTCTTAATAGTCAATCCTATCCCATAAAGTCTTAAACACCGAATCATGGCGGTAACTGCGTGTATACACACAGAGCCTTCCATGGTCACGAATGTTCTCAACTTTATTGATATGGATTCAATATGGTAGTGTGTCAAATGGATAACATCTCTCATAGAGAGATCTCATTTGTCAGTCACCATTCTCTTACCTTAGGTGTCACAAAAAAACTTGTGCCACTAGAAAATGCTTTATGGTTCTAATGAATCCACATAAGTCTTGTCCTTATGGTTAACCTTTCTTTATATATCACAAGACATATGCACAAGGCTAATAACCGAATGCCTGGATGCCCCCAACCTTCACTCAAGGTCTATATAATCCCTTGAGACTTTATTAATATGTATTCAACATAATAACAACACATTCAAAATATTTTATTGAATGCAAAAGTTGATACATATCAAACCGTTACTAAGTGTAACGAACCACAGATGTGAACTTTATCAGAGTAAAGCCAAAATAGCTCCAACTAAACAACAGTATTCGAAGATACTCCTAAGCCCATGTTAACGATATGTTACTAAAATATACATGGGCGTAGGCCTTTAGTTTGTGGATCTGCAACCACATCATCTGTGAAAATATGTTATATTATAAGTCACATTTCTGTACCGTTTTTCTATGGTAAAAAATATCTGACCACACCACCGGCGGTGGCGGCGCAGTTGGTTGGGCGAGGGTGCCTCTCACGAAAGGTCCCGAGTTCGACTCCTGCGTTGTGCGGTGGAGGTGCCCAGCTTTTGACGGGAGGAGCCCGGCCGCGACTTACCCGGGGGTGTGGGTGGTGGTTTCCCACATGTCCCCCTGGGGGTTTTACCCGCGAAGCGGCGCACGGGGGTTCCCTGGGTCACCAAAAAAAAAAAATCTGACCACCATATATTTAGACCCCTTGAGACCTCTGTAGTAAATAAATAATACTACAAATTTGTTATCTCAATACAACCATATGGGTCTATCTATCAAGTTAAAACGATCAATTCCATCATGAGGTTTTGGAGCCTAATAGCCCAAGTAACAACCTAAAAGAATGTTTACTAACACTGCATACATAGTAGAAGATAACAAAGAACTTTATTTACTGCACTTCCTACTAACATAAATGTATTCCGTTATTGATTGCATGCCATCGTAACAGCCAGCAAAGTTTACATCTAAATACTCTACTAAGCGCAATAATTGAACATGTCTATAAATTAGCATATAATCTCTTGTCTTCTTTAAGTACCTTAAAACCTTCTTGACAGCAACCCAGTGATCATGTCATGGATTTGACCGATATCTGCCTAGAAGTTCCGTCACAAAGACAACATTTAGTCTAGTGCAAATTCGAGCATACATTATAATTTTAAGTGCACTGACACAAGGTACACCATTTAATTAGATTTTCTCAATATCTAAATAAGGACAATGTGATAGATTTAGTCCATCACCCTTAACAACAGGAGCAATTCCTAGCTTGCAATGATGTATATTAAATATTTCCAATATACAATTAGCAAATATTCTCCGAGAAAATCTAATATAATATGGCAAAAACAATCTTTACAGACCTCAGTATTGTCTCAAGGTCACAACTTGTAAGCAAAATATCATGTACATAAAGTATGAGAAAAAATAAATTTCCTCCCACTAACCTTGCAGTATATTGAATTACTTTGTTCCCAATTGAACAAAATAACAACACTATGAAACTTTAATAATATTGTCTGGAAACTTGCTTAAAACCATGAATTAGAACTTGTCAGTCTACACACAAATTTACTTGAATCTGCTGCAAAATCATCCAGTTGCACAATATAGATTTTGTATCTATTTGGCGTAACTTTATATCAAACTAAATTATTAATGCCACATTCACTCTAAAAGAATCTTTTAAAGAAATAGTTATTTCTTCAATATAAACAATCCACTCATCTTTCAGAGTGAAAACTTTAGTTACCAATTTGGCTTTAAATTCCACAATCTTTCTTTGAAATTCTTTTAAATTTGTACGCTAATTTGCAACTAATGAACTTGTAATCTTTAGGCAAGTAAGTTAGTTTCCAAACACTATAATGTTTCATAGATTGTATATCGCCTTTTATGGCATCTAATCACATACTTGATTAAGAATAAGAAACGGCATTTATAAATATGTCATTACATCAACCATATAGTGGATGTTGTAATCATTCTCTCACAAATAGACTATATAGTCTGATGGCATAACTGATCGTCTTTCCTTAACAAATCTCCTTAATAAAGCTGCAACCACTTCATTCTGCACTTGAGACGTTTAAGAAATTTTATTATAAACTATATCAAGAATAGTACCTTGAACCTCAACAAGTTTAGTCTATGGTACAGGAGATTCCATAATTATCGTATAGGTAAAGACAAAAACATAGTAACCTCCATCATACTATTATCTTTAATAATTTAAGAGCAGCTATCCTCTACAATTACGTCAATATTTAGAAACTTTAGAATATGTGATTCTATAATTCTTGTACCTTCTTTAGGGTCATAAAATCAATACCCCTTTTGTATATGAAAAAATTGCTTTCATAATATCAGCCCACAAAAGACCAGATAAATTAGTCTTACTAATCATACTCATCACCATGTTCAATATGGTGCATTTATGTCTTTCGCCCAAATCTTTTTGTTAGAATTTTCAGGTATAATAATTAAATTACCACCCCAGAATCTACCAAGTATTTGACAAATGACGTTTTAAGCTATTTCGCATTGTCATACTTGCCAAAATACTCATTGCCACTGTTAAACCTGACAACCTTTTAATCATATACGAGATGTATATATCATTATGACTTAAACACAATTTTTGCAGATGTGTCCTAATTTCAATATTAGACAAGACATAATTTCAAGCAACTAAGGCTTCCATCATCTTATAGCAGTGCAATCCACAGGCAAACCTCTTTTCAAGTGTTCCAGAATGGAACGCTTCATGGATAATAAGCAAATTCAATTGCTCTTTTCTCAAGCAACAAATCATATGTCCACAACTTAAAATTTGAAACAGTAAAAAACCTCAATGATGACGGAATTACCATTTACAGAAAATGTGACTGAAAAATAAGCAGTATATAATTAGCATCATGTGAGCATTGTGTAACTTGACGTATAAGTACACATCCAGAGAGTTACATGCAAAATCACATAATCACCTTTGGGCAGAATACATGACATGCAATTGTACACTCCCCACATGATAAGGGTTATGAGAATATGTTCCAATTCTTCATGAATTCATCACCTTTGGGCATATGAATCACTAAAATCAGTCACTCCTCCACCACACTATCATATATCCCTCCATGAACTAATACACAATCACCTCCTTTGGGAGTATGATTACGCATTAGACCAGGAGACATCTCAATCATCATACAAGACCGAAATTTCTCAAACCCAATCAAGCGTGCCACAATTTTTTTTTTTTGGTCAGTGGCAGTCACTACTCAATTGAATCATTGAAATTCTCTCATACCAGGGATATAAGCTTTACTTCTCACATACACATATATATGTGATTTTAACTTTAGTGATAGGGGCATCATATCACCAAAATCACATATCATGCTAATTACATTGCTTTATTCATTAATAAAAAATTAATCATATATATATATATATATATATATATATTGATCACAAGATAATACAAGAAATTTCTCATAACAGAAAATAAAACATCTCTTATGCACCCCAATTACATATTACTAGAACAACATAAAAAGAATGCTGATCTATAATATCTCTCACAAATTAACATCAATAGTAATACAAGATGCACCAAATCGACAAGCTTGACAGCTGATCCATTATCACTCATGAATTTATAAGGCAAAAATGACTCCAAGGCCAACAATTGATTTATTAATCAATTTTAGGTAACAAATATCATTACTTCAACCAGTGGCCTATTAATTGAGTCAAACTAGAGAACCAAATATCTAAAATTTACCACCGCCCGCGGTGGAAGCGTTGGTTAGGGCTTGGTACCCCAAACGCAGGGGGAAGGGTTCGAACCTCCGTGGAAGCGATGCTTCAATGCATAACGCGCGTCTTACCTGCGCTTGGGGGTCAGCGGTGGGGGCCCCCGGCGCTCCAGGGTTTACTCTCCCCGCGAAGCGACGTTCGGAGGTTCCCTGGGTCACCAAAAAAAAAAAAAAATCTAAAATTTAACAGTAGATACTATTACTCTGTATAAATGTTGTCATACTCCTTAACCATAAAAAAATTCAACTTGATAGACATTAACAAGTGATCAGATGAGTTCATGTACAATATGTAGTAACTTAATTGACATGCATTACCCACATTCAGCAGATGTGTTAATCAGTACATCAGTTTGGTCACGAGTCCTTAAGTCGTCTATCATTCAAAGATTACTAGTGTGTAAAGGAGTATACTTGAGTAACAAAAGTTTCATAATATTTATTATTTATCATCAGCTCAATACATAACTCAAATACAATCTCATATGAATTGTATCGCATTAAGCCAGCTTCAGTTCACAATAAAGTTTGATCTTTTGTTGATGAATCACACTTTTTTATTATGTGATAATATACTAGTAACTCATCACCTGTATTTCCAAAATCACAGAAAATACAAGAAAAATACGCAAAAATACACTAAAAATACACGTATTTAGGATTCCATATGCAATTTCACATCAATAAAACCATCAAACATATAAAATAAATATACCACAAGATAGGAAATCACCATATGAGTCCAACGCCGCCAACCACGCGCCCGCACACGCCGCTTGAGTGCGCGGCGAGTGGGGCTCATGCGCGGCGCATGTTCGACGCCCAGGCGGCACGTGGCCACGCGTGGGGGCGCGTGCAGCATCCCCCGGCGACGCGCCACCGACCCTCTTGCTCGTATCGTCTCCCCAATCCAAATTTGTGATTTAATTTAATTTTCATTGAACAAAAAGTCTCGAAAATCACAAATTAGGGCAATCTCAATACCAATTAGGGCTAATCCATATAAATTAGGGTAGATCCGTACAAATTATGGTAAATTCGTACAAATTAGGGCAAAACTAATTGCGTTCGAGTTCTAGGGTTATGGTTGCTCTAATACCACATTATAAGGCGCAAATTGCGCAACCCCAAGATCTTCATAACCAGAACAAGAACATGCATAATTAAGTAGAAAGATTAACGCACCTGTTTTGGGATCCATCGAACATAAAGCGGAAGCATAAAAAGAATTACCCACATATATCAAGGGGATCCACGCATCAAGTCCTTCTCCTCTATTGCCCTTCGTATCACTGGCTCAATGAGGCAGCCCCCCTCACGTTTAACGTTAGGTAAACGCCCCTTAGGTGAGGATATATGTGAGAATTAGGGTTAGAGGAGAGACTTGAAAGACTATTTATAGAGTTTAGCCAGTCCCCCTCATTACGGGCCAGGCTCAACTCGGCCCACACTAAATTCCCCATATTAGACTAATTAAGAAACCTTCTATCTCACCTTAGACCAACCCTGTTTTACGGTAACCGTAAAAACAGTAAATTACAATATCAATTAATTTAGTCCACATTAGGAAAACTCTTACATAGGGAACGTAATGCAGGTGAAAAATATGCCATGATAGCCAGCTTGAACCAGGGGTGACCGTGAAGACAGAGGATCCAAGAGCCTTTCCCGACCTCCTCTCCATTCTCTCATCTAAATGGTGAAGTGAAATAGAGGGACGTTCCTCAGATGACAACTGTCGACCGAGAAGAGAGGAAAAGCAAAAAAGAGTCTCGACCAGTCCTTCACCGTGGCATTTCACCAGACTCACCTGGTGAGCGTATTGAATGAACCGAAGCGAGACAAAAGCGAATGCTAAGACGATGATTCATCTTGAGCAGATAGCAAGATCGTAAGACCAGCGACAAGGCCGGAGAAAAAAAGCATCGGCGGTAGAGATATCCTGATGATGAAATCACGAGCATGGATATGAAACTACTGGTTGATGGATTTCCATCATCGTTGCGTTCGTTCCGTTTGTTGCTTTAGCCGACCGCCATTGATCGGTTCTTCAGGCGCTGCAATCGCTCTCTCCATCATCTTTGGAGTAAGCTTATCGAATTTGGAGAGATAAGCTCCGTGAGGCTGATTTCGAACAATAACCGAATCTATCGATGGAAATCGCCGGTCGCCGCTCCTCGAGGTCGCCGACAGCAAGTGGTGAGCTCACGTACGGTCACCGAGAAAACGGGATGGCGTCGTCGATCAATGAGAAAAAGAAGTATTGGGCCTAAAAGAAAGAAAGAAAATTGAGCCTAGAAACACAAGAAGGTGGGCTGAAAATTCTGCTAAGTGGGCTGGACACACCGGTCCGCTAGATATTATCCTTCTTTTTTCTTTTTTTTTTTTCTCTCTCTCTCCTTTTTCTCGTTCATCTTTTTATATGCTTCTTATCTCTTTACATTATATATATTACCTAAAAGATCGATAAAAATTCAAATGTCAACAAGGGATGCATAGAATAATCCATCACCAAACCTTTCGGTGTCTTCTTCACCGGCGGATCTCAAGAGGTTCTCCTGTCCACCTAAATTAGCAGCCCGTTCCGGTCATTCTCATACTCGTAACTCATTTATTATGATTTTTCTGCATTATTTAAATTCTGGTCTCCCTCCCTTTCACCATCACCGAAAAGTTACTAATATTAGTAGAACAGCAGCATAGATAGCGTCCAAACTGTCTAAAGCAAACCCTTGTCCACACAAAGTTCATAAACTGTACTTATACACGTTTCTTACATGTTTGACAGAACTGTCATGTACACCCAAAGAAGAATCAGCTACCAACAATGCGACTAACACCAAATCAGCAGCAAATGTCAAAACCATGAAGAGCACTCGGATGATATAATAGCCTAACAAATGAAACCCAAACAAAATAAAATTTACAGTATGTATTGATGATTACACAACATGGCCAAAAAAAATCTTCAGCCTCAAAAAATACTGAGGAGCTTCTTGGGAGTGGTCCCTTTGGCGCGGTACTTGGCGGCCAATTCCTCTGCCTTGAGAATATCTTCCCCTCGTTTGGCTTCTATGAGCGCCCTCTTTTCCTCTGCGGCCTTGTGGAGGGCGGCAATTTTGTTCTTCATCTTCTCCACATATTCTGCCTTCTGCTTCTCCAACTTTTCCTAATTGGCAAAGAAACAGAGCAAAGTCAGTCAAGGTGGAATAGGGCGTATTCTTATCGGATGCAGAGCCAAATCAAGGGAAACATCCTGATAAGTTATATTTGTGTCCGAGACAATACATCACATCTTCAATTCATGATTGACCTCGAAGGCAAGATAATTGGGCATGTGAATCATAATGAAAACAGTCGAACTGGATGAACAGATTCAGAAGTAACTTTAACATTCCCAAATCCCTGGTGTGGTACCTCAATTTTCTTCAGCTCAGCTTCTACAGATGCTTTCTTGCTGTTCTCCCATGCCCCGATAGCAGATAATTTCTTGTGAGCCCTGCCCAAAAAGTGTTCTTGTTAATATGCTTGTTGTGTATGCCGTGGAAATTAAACAGGCAAAGCTCAGATCAGTTAAATAAACTGGATTTCTCTAAACCCCAATCAGACAAGTGACTTTGATCTTACTTATTCTCTGCTTTGCACTTTTCACTTTCTTCCCATGCTCTGATGAGAGACATCTTCTTCTCTGTTTCGACTCTCGCTAGCTCCCTATCTGAAGAGTTCACGAAGATATCATTCCGACGTGATATCAAACGCTTATAAAGATCTTCAAGCGAGAAAAAACATAAAATTAAACCATGAAATTTCTTTAAAAAATTTATTCAATTCACCTCGGTGACCAGAACCTTCGGAGACTTTTTCTTTAACAGTCTCAGCAGGCTCTACTTTCTCTTTAACAGTCTCAGCAGGCTCTGCCATGAACACAACGACAAACGTTAAGATCACACAAAAATTAACAGACCCACAATAAAATTCCATAATATCGACAAAAACTGTTCGAAGCATAGAAACTATTAAGGAACCTTCTCGTTCAAACTAAGCAATCTTCTGAAACCAAACCAGATGCAAATTAGAACGACAGACGACTTGCATAATCTCATCGTCTCTGATGATAGCACATGAACCCCAGAATCTTTTTTCTTTTTTTCCCTATTCTTTCTCAATTCTACAGCACACGAAGGATTGAAAAGCAATCAACTTTCCATCACCCGCAGAAAACGGACGCCAACCTCTAACGCCAAAGCCTAAAAAGCAAAGATGGAAACGGAGAAAACTTTAAAAAGCCGTTACTACTTTCGACGACGGCGAGGGCCTTGGGTTCCACGGGGGGCTGCTTCTCCTCCTCGGGAGGCGGCGGGATCAGGGGCTTCTCCTCCGCTACGTCCTTCGGGGTCTCCGCCGGTGGAGGCTCCGACGGGGCCTGGGGCTCCACCGTCTTGGGTTCTTCCTCGGCCATGGCTGCTGAATTACCAAAGGGAGGTGATGAGGAAGGTGATCGCCGGGTAGAGGATGGGGAGCGAAGGTGACAGAAGAAACGAAAACAGAAAGAGACGACAGAGCGCTGGTGGAGATATTATAGAAGGCCAGAAAGAGAGATGAGGAGAGCTGGATGGTAGGTAATGGAGAGCTTCTGTGAGTTGGCACAGCGTCCGGGTGGGGATGGCTGGACATAAAGTCTTTCGTTTTCCAGGATTGTAAGCAAAATGAGCATATTGGTTTTACCTTAATGCCCCCCCGACAGAAAATCTCATTTCATCATTATTTAAACACAAATTATTGTCATTAATAAAAAAAAAATTCTCATCGATTAAATTTTATAACCGGGCATGAGAGATTTTTTCGAAAAAAAATATTTTTCAAATCATTCACTTCTCACAAAATAAACAGAGAGAAAATTTATAAATTTATGGCATGTTTAGTAACCATCCTAATAGTGATAGATTCTATATTTTTGTTTCCATGAGTAATTTTGAAATAGAGTCTCATTTGATAAAAAATTTGTTCCCGAGAACAAATTTCTATTTTTTTATTCCCAGAAATAAATTTGAAACATAATCAAGAATTTAAAAAAAAAAATTGATTATTGTTCTCGGAACCAAATCTAAGAATCAAGACTATATTTTCTCTTATTCTTCCCTTTTCTTCTTCTTCTTCATCTACTGCCACCTCTGCGGTTGCCGTTCGCCGCTATTTGCCCACCACCGCCGAGTTGCCGGCAATTAGTCTAGCGAGCTCGCTAGAGGCTCGTTAAGCCAAGGCAAGATCCAGCAAGCTCGCCGGAGGCAAGCCCAACTACCGGCAAGGCCAAGCCTCGTCGGTAGTCAGGCGGGCCTCGCCTAACCCAATGAGGTTTGCCTAGCCACCGACGAGGTTGAGCCTCGGCGAGGCTTGCCTAGCCACCGACAAGGTCGAGCCTCGGCGAGGCTAGGCAAGCCACGCCAAGGGCCAACGACGCTCCGGTAAGGTTGCCGGCCTTTGTCTAACCTAAGGTTGCCGAACAGGCAACCAGCCACTTAATAAAGAATAATAGAAGAGAGAAAGGAAAAAAATTTTAAAAAAATTAAAAATTAAAATAAATTTATTTTGAGTACGGTACCAAACACAATTCTATTCCAAAATCAAAAATTTTAGACAATTACCAAACGGCTTAAAATTCTTAGAAATTGTTCCTATGAACAAAATAAAAAAGAATCATTTCTGAGAAAAAATTGTTGTCGACAACATAATCATTACCAAACACGCCTTCAAAGTTTGTTTGGTTCAATTTTTTCAAAGGGTTTTTGTTTCAAAGCCCCATAAGAACATACTTAGGTGTTTGGCAAAACTTTCAATTTTTAGTTTTACCTCTCATTGCTATTGTTAATCTTCTTTGCAAGGGCAATCGATGAGGGCCGATGAGGTTAGATTAATCGATGAGTGGTTGGCGACGTCGTGTAACCCATGGGATGGTTGCCTAAGATCACGCTACTCTCACTAGTGACCGCCTCAGATCATGTGACCTCGCCATCTACTGCTAACGCAAATCTGGGTTGTTGACAAGGGATTTGATTTCTTTTTAATTAAAAAAAGGAAAAATTACAGTAAGAACCCTTTGCCAAATATTATTTCAATTAAAGAGTTTTGACTAAATACAATTACATTTTTCCAAAAAACTCTCAGTTTCAGCATTTGTATTGAATCCAAGGTTCATTTTCAAAGTTGGACCAAACTCAAGCCACATGCTTTCTTGAAAAAATATTGCTTTTGTTTAATGGAAAATCCAATTGATGACGTTCTATTACTTGCATGAGGACCCAAATTTCTCCTCCAAAATCTCTAAGTTAGACTTTAACACGCTCTGGTCCATCATAAGTTTGAATTGTTTTGAGGAAACATTTTAGTGGGCCGCTTTTTCAGAATATATTCCTTCTCGTTACCCAAAAAAAAAAAAAAAAAAAAAAAGGAAACCAATATTTCGCATTAAAGACGCACTAACAAGAGACCTCAAAAGATTGTGGGGAAAGAATGGTGGACCCATATGCAATTTTAGGGTCGGAGCCTTTTTGAAGTATAGAATGAAACCCTTTGGCGCGAGGTTATAAACTTATAGTACCAAATTTGGCAGCGATTCAACCAATTCAAGACCACGTCCAAGGGGTACCCTCAAATTTGGAAATTAAGCTCTACTGTTGAATTGATGACATCAAGCCCTAGATGTTTCTAGCAGAGCTATCGCAACCTAGAGATGTCCAAAATCCAATACGACAAACTTCTACGACGTCCGGTTTCTCAATGAGCCGCACCACATTTACTTGGCATTGATGGAACATGTGTCCGAGGTCTAAATGGTCTTTACACTTGATGGGCCTGAGTATCTCTTGGAATCTATGGCGGACTTTTATTTGTGTTTTATATATTTGAATAGGAGAAAGATGGTGATGATGATGAATCTTTATATGGTGGGTTGGCTTTTCCTGGTGAAAATCGGGATCCTATTCATTTATTTATATTTATTTTTGGGCGTGGTGGGGATGCCCTGGGGTTGGGGACAAGCGGCTCATTTCAATTCCTCTCTCGATCAATCCCTTTATTGGATAAAGACCGCCGGCGCATATCAATGCAAAATCCATTCACTGAAAGTGGCTGGCTTTTTCCCTTTCCTTCTTGGGTCTCACCTTAATTTCAATCTCAAAACAGGAGCTTTCGCTAATCAAGGTACTCAAGGGAAGATTTGGTGAATCGCGAGAACATAATAAATACGCGATAATTGAAGCCATGAGAAAAATTAGGAAGCATATCCGGAAGCAAAAGGCTCTCTTCAAACAAGTTGAAGTAGGTCGGGTAGAACGAATCACCGTGTCAGAGAGAGACGGCACGACCCACTCCAAGTGACGATGAAGACCCGCAAATCTGTTTCAATCTGAAAGGCAATCGCGATTTTGTTGAGCAGGGATCGAGCGGTCTAACGAGTGTATGGATGGGCCGGCGAGCTGTCGAAATGCGTCGCTTATGCAAAAAATGGTTTCCGGGTCTTCAATGGTGCGGTGGACCTATCGACTGTCCATGGGGGGAGACGGTTTAAACTGCAGATTCTGATGCGGTTGTCGGGCCGACGGGACGGAGAGGGATCGCCGTCGTGATTGAGGGGCTTTGTCTTTCGTGATGTCCTCAACGGGAGGGATGCGCAACGACAGGACCAGCTGTCACGTTGTGGGCCCTCCCCCAGAATGAATGCTTCGCTGGCTCTTTGCTCGTCGACGCACATACGTTAAAAAAAATATAAAAAATCCCGAGGCAACATTGCTCTCCTGTCTATTACTTCGAAAGACAGATTTGTCCCCGCTCGGATCTCCCCTTGGGCTCCTACCTCGTGGTGCAATCTGGCCTTGCCTCTTCCACTCCACACGGGATATCTATATTGAGATAACGATGCAATAGTGTGTAATGTGATATATAAAGTTTTAATGTGCAATATAATCTATAAGTTTAATTTATTCAATGCAATCGCTAAAATTTCTTATATATATATATTTAATTTGAACTATATCAACATTAAACATTTTTCATATAATTTGGGGGACTAAATTGAACGTAGAATCATATTAAATAAATTAAAAATTTAAAAACAATATTACATATTTAACTAAAGTTTGGGAATTGCATTGTATATTAAAGATTAAAATTCATAAACTATTTATGACATCTTCTCGTCCATATTTTCATTGCACATGACTAGGGAAGGACCCCTTCACCAGTAATTCCATCTCTCCAAGCACTACACTCCAAGTCAAGGTACCAGCAACGATGGGAGATCGGCAGCCCGTCGACGTCGCGAGAGAGAAAAGCATGGCACCGCCTCTCCTTTCAACAACTTCTCAAGAGCGAGCCAATAATGGGCCCAGAGGCCTTTTCGAATGGGCCCAGAGGCCGTTTCGAATGGGCCCTTCATGCGGGTTCTCAAAGCCCACAATGCTGAGCAGGCCCATTCCTCTCTTCTTCTTCTTTTTTTTTTTAGTGGAAATGCATTTGTCGATGCATCTCGATTACATTGCACGATGTTGGGGGTAGCAAAACAACAAAAGTATGAGATCCTACTGTCCATACAGATCATATCAAGATCACGCAAAGGCATTGCCGATGCTCACTGACCACTATCAAATCCCCGACAACATCATGCCGGAATTTTTCAATTAGAATCCTTGTATCAACTTTCTAATCTCCAAAGATAGCCCAAGTTCCTAAGTCCTAATTAAGTGAAATTCGATTGGAATAACTCTAGAGATAACCATAAGAACATTGAATTTGCTAAGCATGACAAAGTTGACAATTCAGTGTTCCTCACGTAATCATCGTACATCTGCTGCTACCACGAATGATCCGTGGATGTTCTATACATAAAGCAATCTTATTCAATAAAAGGACACGATCTAGATTGCGGAGTAGGAGTAGTCGTCTTCAATGACGGGCTGAGAAAGAACGGTGATTATGACAAAGGCCCCAAACAGTACCGTCACGACCGCGGTGAAGTTGACGAGGATGGCCTCGGAACCGAACTTCGCGAGCCCCGAGTTCTCGAGGAACGTGAGCTTCTCCAAGAAGCCTAGTGCCGCATTTGCGACCGCCAGTATGTACACGAACAGGCCGAACAGCACGTGCCACGGAAGCGAGTCGCTCCTCAGGGTGCTCGGTCCTCCGGGGTAGAAGAAGATGACGAATCCATATATCCACTGCACATCATCTCCTTAGTCTCAGATGAGGGCGATCGACGACACGAAAGTTAGCTCCATAATGTATATTAGAACTAAGTACGATTAGGCGATTCCAGTCACAGCCGATGATGGCGAATCAGTTGTATCTACATTGTGTTTCTCAGGCCTTGGAAATGCAGATAAACATAGCTCGGAAGAGAAAAGCAAACTCACCTGAATGCCGTAGAGCACGATGATGCAGATCCCGAGCCAGGAGTGCAAGCTGTAGAGGTTGGCAATGGAGCTCTCGTTGTGATACTTGAACGCGGCATAAACTCCGATGATGCCGAGGATCAAAGCGATGGCGTGCAGCACCATGTGTATTACCTTCTTGGTTTCTTTGTTCAGGGGCAATGTCTTGTAAGTTATTATCGCTGCATTTTGTGGAAAAGAGGACGATTCCGACTAGTGTTAGCCCATGGTTCGCTCGCAGAACCGAAGAGTTTAAGACGACATGTCAGTTCAATTCTCATTACCTTCACCTCCGATGATGATCAAGCCAATTAGCATCAGCACGGGATGAAGCTGTCATCAACGGCACAGACCTGGTGTGAGATCTTTATAATAGCGAGAGGGATGTTCCGTTCGGAACAGAAGAAAAGGACGATAGAAACAGTGAAGTCATGAGATGGGAGAGAATTGTCCCAGACATGATGGTAAATTAGTAACAACAAAATTAACCTATTAATGCAACATGACGGGCAAAAGAAAAGTATAAGGCAAATTCGAGTATGACACAACATATAGCTTAAACGCAATTTGATATTTGACATGTCATATAAAAAGATGATTTTTTTTTTTTTTCACTAGAATGGCCACGATCATGGGGAAAAGAGATGCTAAAAGAGTGCCGTCAATTGTTAGGCGAACAAGGGGAATACGACGATGGCAATCTCGATGCGACACCCTCTTATATTTATGTTAATTGACAAATTCTCAATTACATGAAAATTCATTTTTTCATTATTATCAAGGATGTTGGTTGAACAAAAAAGGCCGTAAACATTTCTTAAAGAAAAAGTTGGCAATATAGATTATGATGATTTTTCCTAATTACATTAGCGATTTCAGGTCAGGAAACTTCAATTTTTCTTGATTAATCACTTTCTAAACATGTGTGATAAATCATGGATTCGCAGGATCCATCCGCGCTGGCAAGAACAGAACCTAGAAACAGAAACTCCAGCAACTCGAGAAGTTCCGGACATCATGTGACGTGTGACATGAACACAGGGGAGATGCTTTGCTGGGAGCTAAAAGACAAGTTGGACACGTATTCTAGGACTAGTAGAGCCAATTGGTAACGGGTCAGATCCATCGATATTTCTTGGACACTGGACAGGCGAAAGAGAAACACGTGAGCCTTGGACCGATCGTTCTAACTAACGCAACATGGGGCCAACCGGATAAGCAATGGCCACACAAATTCGTTATGTACCTGGATATTTTCTGCGATCTTCGTTTCAATATGAGACGGGAACGTGGCTACATGCTTATCGCAATTTCGGGAGCAATTCCCCGGCTAGTGTTGAGCACACGCTACGTGCATGTACAAGATTGCATAAATAAATAAGAAAAATAACAAAAAATAGATGGGGGATGTGTCAAAAAGGAAAAAGGACTGGGTAAGGATAGTAATTATTGAGTGGAGCTTAGACGGTGGATGAGAATTAATTATTTACTTTTTCTTATTATTTGATGAGAGGTAGATTTATGAAAAAAAACAAGTGAGAAAATGAGGGTTTTCACTTAATACATAGAAGATATATATCCAAAACAGCACCTTCTCCATTGTTATTCCTAAAGGGTACAATTTTTTTTTTTCTTTTGTTGACATTGTTGTGTCTAGACAGGAAGTAAAGAGTCAAAAAGTAGATGAAAAGAAAAGGGAAACAGAAAACGATTGTTTGGAATTCGGGATAAATCATGCGTCGGAGAAACAATTGGGAACATATGAGCTTATCCTAAATTGCACACCAACCATGAAAGCGCTAAGGCTGACGGGCGGGTGCGCCAAATTGGAAAGGTAGGTAAGATCGTGGCATCCACAAGGGTGCTTATCTCGTAGCGAAGATAAATTCTAAAGAAACTAGATTTTCTATTTCCTGAAAATCTGCATATGGGTACATGTCTAAACAATCAAACGGCAAAAATTTGTAATTTTCAGCGCATTATTTTTCCTGTCTTACTCTGCTAAATACTGTAAAAAAGAATGAAAATACTATTTTTATCGGACGTTTTGTGGTTATTATTATATAGCGACTTCACATGTGTGCTGGTGGGTGAGAGGAGAAAATCGATGTCGTGCAGCGCAGCTACGCACATGCCGTCCACAGCATCAGATTCCCCGAGAAGTGAGGAGAAAGATTGAAACCCAGCAGATTCCGAAACGCCAATGAACCTGGCTTTGCGTGCAGTTTCTTTTTCCCCCCTATTCTCCATGTCCACATTAGCCCAGAAAACAGCCGAACGAAACGAAAAGAAAAAAGAGGAAGATGGAAAAATGGAAAAGGGAAGAGGGAGGGGGGCATTGACGTAATTTCGGTGCCCCACCCACGGAGCGACCAAAGCGCAACAACCGATCAAACAAGACATTTCATGCGTACGGTTGCCATTGGCTGCCGCCGAGGAGAGAGAGGGAGGGAGGGAGGGAGAGAGGGACAAAGTCGTCTCTCTCCCTCGTTCGGTGAACAGCATTTACGCAGGCCGGCGATCATTTCAGCAAACAGGACATGAGCGCCCTAAAGTCCATGACAGAGAAAACCAGGTTTTTTTCTTTTGCGGCGCTCGAGCACGGGCGGACACAGAGAGAGAGAGAGAGAGAGAGAGGGAGGAGGGCGTCTTACGTTGAAGATGAGACTCTTGTTGGTGGCTTCCCAGGCCAAGCCGCCCATGAAGGAGATGCACCAGACCAGCACCAGGACCACGCCCGCGACTGCCAGCAGCTGCGCCACCGCCGCGAACGGCGTCGCCTTCAGCCCTATCAGCGCCATCTCTCCCCCCTCTCTCTCTCTCTCTCGATCTGTCGAATGGAGGACGAGACGAGAAGACAGAGAGTGGTGAACGAAAGCGCGAGAAAGCGAATAAGGATTTGTATACTGTTCTGCGCTAGGAGGGGTTGTTCGTGTTCTACCTCGTTGCGTCCGTTTTTCTTACCAGTTATTCTGGAGGTCTAATCTTGACCGTCCATCGGTCGTCCCTCCGCATCGCCTCTGTGTGGTTGCCACGTCACCAGCTCTATTATCAATTTCCCCGGGGCCTAGGCCTGTCTCTCCCTTTCGTTGTTATTTTCTCTCTGTTTTAATCTGAAAAGCGAAAGTTATTCTTGAAAATTGCCGTGGGGAATGAGAAATCGACAGGTTATCATTGCACTAATCAAGTCGAGTACAGGTGAGTGCATTTCAGGTTCGCACGTGTGCCTTTTAAATTTTATTACGAGAGCTATAAATTTCAATGATTTAGATGGATGCATACTATAGAAACACAGCTCAATTAACAAATTTAGCGTGAAACCGGTGGGAATGGAAAAATAGGCCAATGGGCCTCCTTGCAAGAGCTCCCAACTTATTGAAATCCAATCTGCCATAATCCCTTTACTTTTTTTTTTTTAAGATAATAACAAAAATGATCTCAGAGCTTTGACTTAGTGTGTGATGCGATCCTTCAACTTATCCCTAAATTTTAATTAAATATGCAATATCACCTCTAAATTTGTAATCTGTTCAAAATAATCTCTGAATTTTTTGTAGATATTCAATTTAATCCCTTAATCACATAACAACCTTAAACATTTTTATATAGTTCAAGAACTGTATTGAATATATGCCGAATATCATATTGCATATCGAGTTAAAGTGAAAAAATCATCTTGAATAAATTATAAGTTTGGTAAAATCATGGCATATTATATCAAAATTCATGAATTACTTATGTCATTATTCATTTTTTAACAAGAAAGAATTTAGGAAAATAGCAAAATCGAGTGGCAACTTTGACCAAAAAAAAGAATGGCAACTTCGAAATTTCCCCTCGGAAATTTTCTGACGTCCGCTCCTTGGATCCGATCAAAATGAGATAGGATTCGAGAGGGTTTGTCATTTACCGCAATTATTCAATAGATGGCGTTCAAGACCAGAATGTCCTGTAGTCATTACTTATCGGTGGCTGAAGTCACTGGTGACATCACTGCGATTTAGACCGGGCCCATCTAATTTTGCTTGTGATCCCTTATTTTTCTTCAACTCTACAAACGATTCTACAAAATCCATAAGCTTAAATTTATATTTTTGGTGAGTCATTTTTATCTATATTTTCGTTTTTTTGCTTGCCACTTCATAAGCATAATTATGAATGTGTGGAACGGTACAAATTTTAGTACCGTCGACTTTAGCTTGGCACTATATATTATCAATGTAAAAATAAAATAAAATTACACGGTTAGCCTTATTGATGGCTAATGAAAGATTTGGTGGATAAAATCCTCAATTCTGAAGTGCATAAAATCGCTTGTGTAAATATTACTTTATACAAGGTTGCGTACGTTTTAATTTTTGTTAAATTTTTGCCCCGTTTCTTTTTTTCCCCTATAAAAAGAAAAGATGTCTTCCTCTTCTGACAACGGACCCACCTAGGCAAGTGGACCAGGAACATTTATGGAGATGGATGGTGTTCCAAATCCGCCCAGATTTGCTGTTTTATGCTGGGGATCAGAATCTTCAAGTTGTGCTCCTTGATCAATCAAATGAAAGCTCCTTTTTTCTTTTATTTCGGACACATCTGGTTTTCTTTTACTTCCCTAAATAGCAGTTCTGCAGGAAATCGGCATTTCGAGTGTATTGCTAATCACTCGTTCTCGTAGGGTATTAATTGCAACCGGTAAATGATGCTTTTCACTGTTCAATTATTTTACTAGTCTTTGCCGTAAGAATGGCCCAACATTAATGTCCTCGATGAGGACATTCGCGAATTAGGTGAACGGAGTTGGTAACATTGAATTGATTTTCCTCAATAATGCGATTTGTGATGGTCCCGATGAATAGAGAATCTTGAGTTGATGCAACCTGTTACTCTTGGTTGACCCCTTTCAACTGGACAAAAATTCGAGAATGTGGTAAAGATTTTAATTTCTACAACAAAAAGTACATTGGCATTGATTTTAGAATTACTACCATGAAAAAATTTAAATTAATAAATTTGTGATAAATTTATTTCAAATTAATTTTTTGAAATAAAAATCCAAACTTGAGCATTTGTTATAAATTTACCATTGATTAGTTTTCATTAAATTAAATTAATTCAAACTGATACACCTATAATAAATGAAAGGTAAAACCTAAAATTGGTACATTTTTCAACTCATACTTATCGTTTAACTTAACAATTTGACAATAAAATTTAAAAAAAAAATAGCGAAAGATAAATTTATCTTAGGTGTACTAGTTTTAGGTTTTCCGTGACATTAATCCTTGATTTTTCCTTAAGTGGGCTTTAGGGGCCTATCCCTCTCTCTTTTATTGGGCTGAGTATTTGCCACAGGCCCAAACTGAAATATCCCTTGGGTGACAGGCGGACGTGCTCTAGGACAGAGGCTTCCTCAGCGGCCTGAATTCTTGGCCTCGATCGATTCCGCACGATGAGCAGCCCGGCTCTCCAGCTTCAATGGAATGGAAGCTAGAATCGCGATTTCATGTCGATACGTTTGTTCGTGGCCCAGACGAACAGATGATTAATTACAAAAATTTAGATCCGGTGAAAGTACTCTAACGTTTTCCTCAAAACAAAAACAAAAAATTAGGAGAGCGGGTGCGGACTGTGAACATAATTGAAAAGAAGGAACACAAATTTCTCCAAAAATGGAAAAGATTTGAGCCAGCGTCATCTGTCATGTCATCAGCCGATATAACGTGGACTGTCTCTCGTAGTTCCAAGAAGAATGCTCTATGCTTGCTCCACGATAAGATACCTCAAAATCTGAAAAAACGAGGTTGAAATTTTAGTTCAGACTCAATTGCTTGAAATAGCATTCGCTTTTAGATACCATGTAGATGGCCTAGCAAGGCCCGAGAGCACCGGACCGATCTTGTATGATGGCTGTGCCACCACAATGGAGCCCAACGACAACCGCCGAAAGAGAGGCGCGGAGTGGGCCAAACGACAGGGCGTTTTCGTTGTCAAGCTCCGTAGGACCACCGAATGAGTCCGCGCAACTTCGTAGGTGGGTGCGGATGGGCCAACGTGCCAGGAATAAACTTGGTAGCCATTCAAGCATCATGTGATGGAAACGTTGGTACGACGGAAGATTAACTAATGAAGGGAGATGGTCCTTCCCGCGACGTTTGATCGGAAGTGTCCCACGTCCATGCATGTTATGCATGTAATTTGTTTATAATTTGTACTTTTGTACCTCTTATTTTTTTTTAGTAAAGAAAGGTGGATGACACTCTGGCTCTGGGTTCAATAAGTGTGGTAGATCGTAAAGTCAAAAGATTCAATCCAGAGCATTAAAACTTTATGTTCTGTAAAATGCCGTGGATGCGGGGTCATGTCACGTGGAGTCCGAAATGTCGCTGACAGGGGGCAGGTTATTGAATAATATTCACGCAAAGGGTAAAGCATCGCTTTTAATTATGAAAACCTTTTTGATCCCACCCAACGTGTCCTCGAATTGTTAACACATCGAAAGATTTAATGTCGCTATAGCTAGAATAGTAAGAAAACCAAATGAGTGTACGAAACAATAAACGGAGGTTAAAAAGAGTGGGGCATGGAGAAGTTACAGTGAATGCTAAAATAAGATAGAGTATAAAAAAAATCACAAACTCGTTACATTAATACTAATTCGATCATAAATCTTTTAATTTGATTAATTTTGCAAGACACCATTTCTCAAATGTAGCCGCCATGGCAAATGAATTTACTTCGGTACCAACAAAGCTTCTCCATATGGTAAGCTTCAATTATTGTAGGAATTTGAATTACATCCTACATGACTCTCAATCTATCATCTCATCCTTGAGAGATTTTCTATTTTCCTTTTTCAACAATGAAGAAACTCATGTTATGTAAACCCAAATCTATGAAGTGTCCTATTAATTATGTTGGTAATTTGATGAAAAAAAAGTACTTGCTCAATTTCACAAGTGATAGAAAAATATTCAACTTTATCAAGTGCAGAACTTGCCGACAGATTTAATGAAAAACCCAGGATGTTAGGTCTCCCTAATCATTCTAATTGCATTTCTACTTAAGTTTGGCACGTTTCTCATCCACTCGTGTATTTAAATGAATTAGGAAGCCCTAGTACATGCATTGCTCTCCAATGGGCTGTCGGTCGATTAAAAAACTAAGGAGAGTTAGGAAGCATGTGCGAGACCGGCCATGTGCAATTTTCACTCATTTAGGAAGCAACTTGGCTTGAGGTTGACCGTGAATGGGGCATGCAAATGCAATCGTGAAATCATCACTTCCTCTTGACATGCGCTCTTAAATGCTCTGCTGCTGGACTGCACCATACATTTGTGTAAAAGTTGAAAACAGAGACCGAGAGTTAGAGGACGGTTTGGCCCACTTCTGATTGGATCATCACATGGGATGCAACTCTGTTACCATCCACAAGAGTACGCATGTCTGTCATGCACCGTCCGCTAACGACAAACTCTCTCCCCAAGCGGCCTTATCCACTCTTCTTGGTAAGAAAGCCGCTCTTTGGGACAGATTTTCGTTTCCCGCCTGTGACGAAGAGCTGCTTTTCGGGGAAAATGAAGAGAATTAAAGGATGCATGCCTTGATATATACTTAAAGCTTCTAGCAAGTTTGTAGGCTGTTTATTTAACTTTAGTCAAGTCTTTAATCATATCCCCATTCACAAGCAGCATGGCCTAGCCTTACCCCCACAGAAGAAAAGGAAAAGGAAAAAGAAAAAGGAAGCAGGACGGAGCGCCTTTATAAAATTCTGTAAAGTGCAGTTGCCCACATTGTCACAGCCATTCCATAATGACATGATCATTAAAGAGCTGCTACTTCACTGGCAGATTCCACACTCCACCTGTTTAGGTTGGTGCCTCGCTTTAAATGAGAACCCAGGAATTTCTTTTCCTTGCTATTAGCACTAGCAGATGCAATTTGGCGGACTCGGATCCGTAGCATTAGGCTTGTAGTGGCCGACTCATCTACCCAGCACATAAAATTATACTCTTGAATGACACAGCAAAACCTTCGTAGGGGAATCAGAAATTGAATATATTAAGAACGCACTATTTCTGTATTGTGACCCGAAATAGATGCTTTGCTGTGTTATCTGACAAGGCAGCTCGAAAAGAGAAGAGAGTGGGAACATGGCCATGAAAGTGTGGGGCCAGGACTTGAGCATAACAGCAAAATCGAACTCATATTTGGCAAATTGGTGTACCGTATTCTTTTGGATGGTTTACGTGTTCTTGTTGAGCTTCGGATGAGAAGCTTCTTTATTTGTTTTTAGGCAAGGTATCTTTTCGCCTTTAGCTGGGTCATCATTGACTGTCCTTCATTCCAAAACTCTCTCCAGCTCGAGTCTTCCCAATCCACTGCGTAGCAGAAATTGAGTTCAACCGAGCCAGAGGGGAAGCCCTTACTCAAGTCTCAGGTTGCACTTCCTCTCCTCTCCGCTGGAGAGAAACAAGATACATTCTTTCCTTTCGATCTTAATGACGGAATATCTCGGTTGCTTCTGACAAGAAGAGCATTTGCTGCTTCCTTTTGTAGCACGGCAATGACAGTGGCCCTCCTACGGAAGTCTATTGAGAGTCAGTAAAGTGGGGAGGTACGAACAATGTTCAAGTCAGGAAGATGGAGAAGAGACAAGAACAAGATCAAAGCAGTCTTCAAGTTGCAGTTTCAGGCAACTCAGGTATTTTTAACTCAGAAAATCAACATCTTTAGACTGGAATTGATGTTATGAAGCTGAAAGCAGTAACTCTGGCAATTTAGAAACTGGGCAATTGAGATCATCGGATCTGGAAACTGGTGAAACGTTTACTGTTACGAAGGGAAGTAGACAGTTTTCACAATTTATACATTTGGATCTAATTTGCAATTTCACATTCATCACCAGGTTCCCAAGTCAAAGAAATCTACCTTAACAATATCTCTGGTACCAGACGACGTCGGCAAGCCGACAGTGAAGCTAGAGAAAGCTGCTGTCCAGGATGGGATCTGTTCTTGGGAGAATCCTGTTTATGAAACAGTGAAGCTCATTAGAGAGTCAAAAACAGGGAAGGTCAAAGAGAAAATATACCACTTCATGGTTTCAGCGGTGAGGAAAAAGCCACATTCATCTGTTCTATTGTCAACTGTGATCTTGTCAACAAATGCTGAGGCTTAAAAATTTTCTTTGTTTCGCCCAGGGATCATCAAAGGCAGGATTTCTTGGAGAAGCTTCAATTGATTTTGCAGATTTTGCAGCAGAAATTGAACCGTGCACTCTCTCTCTGCCACTGAAGTTTGCAAACTCCGGAGCAGTTTTACACGTGAGCTCTGTGTTTGTGTGTGTGTGTGTGTGTGTGTGTTATGCTTGTCGACAAGTTGGGAAATGTTTGGCCATTAGATTCCATTTTAATTTTGCCTGCATGGAGTATGTTATCAATCTCAAATCACAAGAACTTGAAAAGGCATCTATTTATCTAACCAAAAGCAATTTGCTCGAACAGGTGGCAATCCAGAAGGTGGAGGGTTCAGACCAAAGGTAAACTGTAGTATTATCTGTCAATATTTCTTGATCATTCCAAAGCTATTTCTTTTCCTTCTCACGAAATAAATTATGAAATCATCCACCATCCTCAGAGAAATTGAAGATCCATTATCTTCCCATGAGGGATCCCTGAAGAACCAACTGAGCATTCTCAGTGCAGAAGATGAGGACCAGCATAATTATTTCGAAGTAAGGTGTTCTCATCTTTAATTGCAATCTTGGCCCTTTAAGATTTCACAATGAGGAAATTTCAGGGTCTTGAAAATGCCAACCATTTCTAGGTTTTTGAAGAACCTAAATTTGATTTTTGACTGCATTTCTAGGATGGGTACTTAGATGAAAGCATGCCACCTCTCTTATCATATCCCGAGCCAAATGCTAGAAAGCTTGAAACTAAAAATAGGAGCATCCCTCAGGAACCTCCTTTTAGACAAAGTTCGATGCCTCCGAGAAAAACAGCTGGTTCAGTGGCAGCATCAAACAATAAACATAGACGGTCCATTACAGAGTGGTCTCTAGGTTCAGCTTCCGATGGAAGCTTAACCGATTCTGTAAATAACGCTGATGAGCAATTAAGAACAGAGAGGTTTCATAAAGAATCTTCGGATGCAACAATTGAAAAACTCAGGAACGAAATTGATAGCTTAACAAGGCAGTCCACACTATCAGAACTGGAGTTACAATCTCTGAGGAAACAGATTGCGAAAGAGACCAAACGGGGGCAAAGTTTATCTACCCAAATTTCAAGCCTCAAGGAGGAGAAAGATGCACTCCAAATGGAATGTGAACAACTCAGGTCTCGCTGGATACATACCAAAGAGGCGGAAACTCCTGGCAAACTGCAGCTTGAATACGAGGAGACAAAAGCCCAACTACAAGCAATAAGACAAGAACTTGATCATGAAAAAGACTTGAATGTTGATCTCCGGTTGCAGCTGCATGAAACTCAAGATTCTAACTCTGAGTTAGTTCTAGCTGTAAGAGATCTTGATCGGGCGTTAAAGGATAAAAATGCAGAGATATCTCGTCTTACTAGCAAGATCAATGAGAATCTTGAAGAGTCTCAGGAATGCAACGGATGGCCAAAACGTCGCATGAAGCGAAGTGATGCAATTGAAGTGGACTTGCTGAAGCAAAAGATGGAAGACCAGCATGGTGAGATAGAGTCGTACAAGAAACAGAATGAAGAACTGGAGACACGTTTAGAGCAGCTAACCTTGGACTATGAGATCTTAAAACAGGAAAATCACGATATAACTAACAAGCTGGAAGAACGGTGTCTACAAGAAGAGATGAATGAACAGGTTGAGCGCTCAGAGTCTTCAGCTCATATCAGAGAACTTGAGGCACAGATAGAAAAATTAGAATCCGTGGTCAAGAGGCAGGCACAAGAACTTTCTGAGTCATTGCTTTCCATTAATGCACTGGAAAGCCAAGTTAAACATTTGGAGAAAGAAATAGACAAGCAAGCTCAAGGGTTTGAACAAGATTTAGAAGCCATGACACAAGCCAAAGTTGAGTTGGAGCACAGGGCAATACGAGCAGAGGAGGCATTGAGGAAGACCAGGTGGAATAACTCCGTTGCTGCTGAAAGACTTCAGGAGGAATTCAAAAGGCTTTCAGCAGAAATGACATCTAAACTTGATGAGCATGAGAAGCTGGCAGTTAAAGCAGTGAATGAAGCCAGTGAACACCGCCAGCAAAAAGAAAATTTGGAAGAGATGCTTCAGAAAGCCAATGAAGAGTTACGACTGAGAAACGATCAATATGAAGTAAAAGTACAAGAGCTTTGCACTCAACTTGCCCTGAGAGCAACAGAAATGGAGCATATTAAAATGGAGCTCAACAACAAATCCAAGCTACTTGAATATGTGCAAAATAATGACGAACAAAAACACGAGGCTTCCTTGAAGGAGATAGAAACTCTCAAATTCGAAATGGAGAGACTCAGAAAGGAGAAGGATGACATCAAAGCAGAATACCTCACAGCTGAGAGATCCTTGAAGGAAGAGAAGGGAAAGATGATTGCAAGCTTGCAGTCCAAGGTGGAAAACCTCACAGTTCAACAACAAAATCTAAAGCACATCTTGCAGAAAGAACAGAAGGAGAAAGAGAGTCTGACGAAGCAGCTTCTTGAACTACAAAGAGAATTAACAAGGATAGAAGAGCAAATCACCAAAGGAAATGATACATTTGCCAGCAATTGTATTCAAGCTGCATCCATAGATAGAAACACAACTCCATGCAATTACCAATCGACTGCACTTTGCATTCCTGAAATGCTTGCCAGCTTAAGTGAGATACTGGTATCACTTAAGGTAATATTTTAACCTTCAGCAGTCATGTATATGATTGAAAATCCTCTTCTTATTCGTTCAGATATTTATTCAAACAATATCACAAATTCCGGATGCACTGACAGTTATCAAACAAGAGTCAGCCACCTCTATTTGATCACAAATTTGTGCCCACAATGTTTTCCTTTAGGCCTAAGTGCCCATAACATATTAAATTTACATCAAACGTGCGCTACTTCTTTTTACGTATAAGTTAGGTCATCATCTTTCCCTTGTTTTGTGTCTATGTTTGATGGTTCACTATGTCTGACAGAACCAAATCAAACTTAAGGACAAGGGAGCAGAAAAACCGGTTTGGCTAAGAGATGCAGAGAACCTCAGAAACATCATTGAAGAACTATGCAAAAGCATGGAACAGCTAGAGGTTCGTCACTCATCTGTTGAAATCTCAATCGCGAATCACCATACAATGCTTTTTTTAGGCAATGAATCCGAGCCTTTTTCTGCTTTTCAGAGGTGTAAGGACTTCGGTTCAGTTGGCACCTAGAAAAAGGAAAAGAAAATTAATATTAAGAGAAGTGCTCTTTCAAGAGGTGGGGTGGGGAGTGCCTTTCAAATATTCTGTGCAGTTGTTGTTATGGGACATCTGTTAACCTACCTTAATGAGACTAGCACACAGATTCCGGTCCTTGGCATCAAAATTATGATAAATTTCTTTGACCCAAAAACTATTCCAATCTAAATTGTCCCATATATCTTTACTCGATTCATCTACATAACAGCCTGTAACATCATCCCCATTTGTATGAATGCTTCCATACCATTTCACCTAAATGAAGAATTACAAGTCAATATCTCGTGATTTACTTCATAGGATGTGAAACATGCTGGTAGAAGCAGTCGAAGCCATCGGAAGTCAGGAGAAGTTGATAAAGCACAGCATATCAATGGGAACCCCATCGTCCGAAGTGAAGATAACTGTGACGTCTTGCGTGCTGAACTGGCAGTGCTAACCGAAAGGAACAAATCTATGGAGCAAGAATTAAAGGATATGGAAGAAAGGTACTCGGAGATAAGTCTCCGATTTGCTGAGGTAGAAGGGGAAAGGCAACAACTTGTGATGACCGTCCGCAACCTAAAAAATAGTAGGAAACAGTAGCATTTTCTGAAATGCAAGAATGTCAAAAACCAAGGAAGAACAATGCAGGCGGAAAGCAAAGCCCGCATGAAGCTGTCAACGCTGAGTGAGAAAAACACGAAGTCGGGTCAGAAATCGAAACCTAAACAACGGTCAGATCTTCTTACGAGGAAAGGATCTCTTGCTCTTCTCATCTCAGATCACTGGCATATCAAGAAGCAGCAGATGCAGTTGATCTGTGCAGGCGATTGATTGTACATTACATTCATGATTGCGGCAATTCTAATACCAGGGGCAATGTTCGCCTACGATGATGCTGTCTTCTTTAACGGGTACCCTCTTTCAGAGAGTTCCAGCATGGTGTAATACCTAGAGTCATTACTGCTCAAAGCATTGCGAAAGAGAAGAAATATAACAATTAGGATGTAACTGGGACCATCACAGCGATACAAAATCGTAATTGGCTAGAGCAAGACGCGGACCGGACCAGACCAGTAGCAACACCAGTATCCGGAATAAGGACTGCTAAATAATCTCCCACAAAACTCCTAATCAGCAGCTTGGTCAACCGAGAAAGCCTCAATCGGATCGATACACGTGCGCACAACAGAACCGGCTAGTTAAATTTCGGCTGTCCTAAAGCAAAATTCTAACCTCTGCAATTCCAAACAGAATGACACCGCCCACTAGCCGCGTCCTCTCCCGAAACTATACCCGATTCCTTCAGAGAATCAAACCCCTGACATTCGCTAGCGGTCGAGCACCGTGATGCGCGTGATTCGGTGATCGGTTCGTGAATATAGAAAGCTAGCGATGATGGAAATTCACTTGCCTGCTTCGACCGCGAAATGATGGCCCGGAACCTCCATTTCCGATCGCCGTAACAGAAAAATCACGGGGGAAACCTTGAAAGACTGCGGTGTCTCGACCATACCCATTGTATTGAGAGAGTGATCATCTTCCCTGTTCTGCATATCAAGATTTTCAGGGAGGATTTCAGGTGGAGGGATTCGAATTTGGCGCGGACTCCAAATAAGCAGAATTCTATGATAATACCCCAAAAATGTAATAATATTTGTATAATATCATAAAATACTATACAAATTAGGAGTGCAGGATGTGTAGGCACCGGTATGTTAAAATAAAGAAGCATCTGTGGAGCTCGCCATCCTTACATATCAAACGGACTGGCCAGGGAAGTCTCTGTAAGAACTTGAGAACTGTGGCTCAACATTTGTGGTGAGGTTACACCTTGTAACCATTACAAGGTTAAAGCAGAAGCTAGATCGAGACGGAGTTACAATTTTTGTGTCCCTCTAACTTGTAGCCCATCCTAGCAAAAACTGGTCCAAGAAAAAAGCCCCTTGCCTAAGCCTATGATATAAATAGATGTAAATCACCTTTTGTCTTTGCCGTACGTCTCCAATTTGACCAAGGCTATCCGCCCATCTTTTAGCGAATTACATACTTGATTTCGAGCTCCAAAATGGAGTTAGATCATGCAAGAGAAATATCATGGTCCACACGTGATTCACCGAAATGGTGAAATACCTTTGGAACTCATGCCATAATAGGATCGACAAAGGTTTTTGTTGATTCTTGAATGGAAAATGTAAATGAAAAGAAATTTAAAAGTAAAAATATAAGGAACGATCATTGTTATTGATGTAAATGGTATCGAAAATGTAAAATACATCCCAACTAAAGACGAACAACATGCATCCTTGGATAGATTGGCAATCCTTTGTATAAGTCGCAATTCAAAATTTACACGTGCAACTTACATAAATGGTTACTAGGAAGATAAACATACTCTACATGGCTCCTATTAACACTTATCTACAAATAGTTACGACGTATGAAATTATCGATTTCACTACTTTGACAGTCACGTCGATTCCATTACTCTTAACGGTTTATATTGATTCTATTACTTTTGACGGTCACATCTTGTGCTCTTCCCCATTAACTAAATTAGTCTCTAGCATTTATCTACTTCTTTGCTCCAACGATTAACCTGCTACTTCTTAACAATCTCAAACAATCAGAACCGTGTCTCCTTATTAATAGACTGCACTTTACAGACCGATTAATCCCAATAATTGACCACTTTCTGCCTCTGTCGTCATTCTAGCAAACGCTTGTTGATCAAGCTGGCTGATTACAACACTTGGATATTTCTGGGTGTCCATGACAATGACCATAAACGATTGCCATAGTCAAAGTTTAGATTCGATTCACTATTCCATTGAACGTGGAAATGGTTTGCTTTGAACTTTTTACCAGTCGTGGTGCATTATTACTATAGAAGTTGTTCGAAGTGTCGGCAGGCGGCAGCGGCTTCTTTCGTGATGTATTTTTATCTTTTTGTCGAACTTGGTTCGTGATGTAGACAGGCTTGATTATTGGTCTCTCTCAGACAGATCCCTCGCTACGTGGACTCGTGCTTGCACCGTCGGTTTTGCCAAAGCGGGACCCACCACAGCGCGGCCGACGGCTCCGATCGTCATCTACGCGAGCATAAACCACGTCGATAGTGGTTATCCACTCTGTTTCCTTACTCGAACAGTCGAGCCTCGTCCCTCTCGCCACGCGTCGCCGAGCCACGCCACACGCGTCGGGCCCCTGCGTGTCGCTTCTTTGAGGACGGCACTCCATGCAGAGGTGGCAGGCCGTGTGTTTTCGTGCTGCGTCTATAAACATTCCCACCGGCCACCGTCCCTATCGGAAGCCATAACATAACCGACCATCAAACGGTTCCTCTGCGTTCACTGTGAGGCCACTGTCTACTGAGTTTCTCTGAGCGATCATGGAGTCCCAAGTCGCGCATCCTCACGGCCACGGCTACGGGCAAGACCCCAACGCCGTTGGCCTTCATTCTGGTACGTTCGGAGAAATGCTGACTCGGTTCATTTTGGTCTCGCTTCTCTTGTTTCTGCTCCCTTTTTGTCTTTTCTAGTTTTCTTCCTTCTGAATTTGGGGATGCTGTGTTTGGTTTTAGCTGGGGAGGGGGGAGATAACGAGCACCACCATGAGAAGAAGTCGGTCCTGAAGAAGGTGAAGGCCAAGGCTAAGAAGTTGAAGGACACGATCACGAAGCACGGCCACGGTCACGACCACGGCCACGACCACGACCATCCTGAAGGCCACGTCCCTGACGATCACGACCTCGATGAGGAGGACGACGAGGACGAAGAAGTGGATGAGGACCCAGAAATCCAGGGAGCCCCTAGTAAGTCTTTTTGGGAACTTACATACTTAAATTGATTTATGCGGTCGTGTTCAGTGCGTAGTTACCACTTGATTATCCTTTGAAAGATTCCGTAAAATGGGAATTTGATGCAACAGTATATGAGTCGGTCGCGATCGTGAGCGGCGTGGACACTGGAAGGTCCTTATTGACGGGAGAGGACCATGGAACTCCGAGCGATGCAGGGCGGGAGGAGCAATTCGGGAAGCCGAGGGTTGATTTGGGGAGGACCGGGGCGATGGAGGAAGAGCTTGTTCGGGCGCCAGCAAACACACCACAGTCGACAGCTCCAGCTCGTGATGTTGGGACGAACCAACTTTCCGATCCAACTAGGACTTTTGCCCACGGGTCGAGTGAAGCAGAGCAAGGCCGACCGACGGTCAGTTTGGCAAGGCCTGGTGGGTTGGAGGTGGACCCGCAGTCGCCCGGGAGCAGGAGAGAGCCATCGAACTATCAGACCAAAGTCACCGATCCTACTGGTTCAGGCAAGTCAGATCTTCGATGTCAGTGGAGTTTTAGATTGCCATAGTAACAGTAGGAACCAGAACCAGTACTAGGTAATTGGTTTGCTCCGTTCGGTTAATGGTAAGTTGGTAGTGGAAAGGGCTGTGGCACTTAGAATTGTTGCACGGCTTCTTGAGCAGATGCTAGATCTTCACAGGGAAAATTCTTGAGCCAATTTGATATTTTACAAACCAGACTCGAGTTTATTCAAGCAGTGTTTGTCGTTAAGCGATCCTAGTACACGTAGAAATTGAATCTGCACATAAAGAACGAGGTTTATGATGATAATTGGCTGTGAATTTGAATATGAATTTCTGAGCTGGTCTCCTGACAGATTCTGCCAAGAATTGCAACGCAAATGCGTGCTTTGTGGCTGTTCAGTTCAATGTGACTGTTAAGTTGTTTCCCATGTAGGTGGAGAGGAAGCTGATGTTTCGCCAGTCATTCTTTCCATTGGAAAGATGACGGTGCACGATGAAACAGGGCCAAAATCAGGCACAGGTCAGAGCTTACCTGCCGAGACCCACGCTTATATCTCAAACGTACCCGCTGGGACGGGAAGTCACGGTCAATTCTCTCCTGAACCAACATCCATGGAGACCGACACCACTTCACTGGGAGTGGATGTCACGAAGCCTGAGGATCATCCTCGCGACCAAACAGAGCACAAACCCTCGAGCCCTGGGACTTATACAGAGAAACTATCCTCTGCTACATCCGCGATTGCTGGGAAGGCGGTCTCGGCGAAAAATCTGGTGGCTTCGAAGCTCGGATACGGTGGAAGAGAGTCCCCAAAGAGCTCTGATGCTACCGGAAGCGAGACACACTCTCAGGGAGAGAAGCCTTCTGATCAGAGCGGCTACGCTGGAAAAGTATCATTCGCTACTTCCGCAATTGCAGATAAAGCAATGTCAGCAAAGAACATTGTCGCAGCGAAGCTTGGCTATGGTGAGAAAGGTGACACAACCACCTTTCACGACTCTAGTGGCACCAAATCCGAGCCTCGAGCACATGAGACCACCGCAGCTAGTGACAAACCTCCGGAACAGAGCAGCTACACTGGAGCAATCTCGGGAATAGCTGACAAAGCAATCTTCGCCAAGGACACTGTGGCATCGAAGCTCGGATATGCGGAAAAAGAAGGGGAGGCAGAAGCTCTCGGTCCAGGAGGAAATCCGCCTGCAAAGGAGCAGGGAAAGGGCATAACGGCAACTGTGACGGAGAAGCTGAGCCCTGTGATCTCGAAGGTCACCAGCTTGACGATGGGCCAGCGCACAGAGGCACCGGGAGAGGTGGCAGGGGCGCAGAACCAGGATAAGGGGGTGTCGGTGAGGGAATACTTGGCGGAGAAGCTGAAGCCAGGGGAGGAGGACAAGGCCCTGTCGGAGGTGATATCGAGCGCTCTGCACAAGAAGAAGACTGCGCCGGGGGCAGAGGCAGCAACAGCGGTGAAGGTGACGGAATCGGAGGAAGTGAAGAAGCAGCTGGGGGAGGATGACGAAGGGAAGTTGAGCAGTCCAGGGAAGGCCATAGTAGACCAGCTGAGAGGAACGGTAAACTCATGGCTTGGCAAGACCGACGATTCGAAGGCTAAGCAGCAGCCGGCCCGCCATGGTAATGCCAGGCTGAACCCAGAACTTTGCGTTGCTTTATTATTTGTTGGTTTGGTGTGATTTTGTGCGTTTCTTGCAGATGAGAGCGAGGCTGTTTCTTCTGCTGCAGATGAACATTACGGCGGCGAGAGGAGACTTCAAGAGTCGAGCAACTGATGGAAAAAGAGAAGGGGTTTTTCAGTGTCGACGTGTGTGGATTTTTTTAGCTTTTTCGAAGGTTGTAACGTGCGTTGAAACTTGTGTTTGTGGAACAGATTACCTGTGAATGCAGAGCCGGGGATCTTTCCCGGTTCATGCTTTACTAAAATAACATGTTGCATGATACTATTGTGAATGGAAGATGTTTTTGATTTGAACGTGTGATACATTCTGAACGTGTGATTTGAACGTGTGATGCTTTACTAACTTGGCTGCTGGTATTGAAGTGGATGATTGGAGGTGTTTGGGTTGATAAGGCGAATCAAAACTCACGAAATCGAATCTCAACTTTTTCTTTTCAAGTCGATTTATAGCCACTTAAAGATACACTCAGTTTCTTCCGTTGTTGAAAGATCCATGCGACAACAGTGAAGTGAGAACGAAGATGTCTGTTAGCATAGTATCAATGGGTATGTTATGGCTCATCTAGGGGCTTTTATTCTCCCTTTCGTTGAATTGTGAATATCGATCTCCTGATTTTTATGTTGCTGAGTTATCTAATTTATTGTATTTCTAGATGATGATAACATGATTCTTCCTTTTACGTGTTCCCATATCCAAAAGGACAGCCTATAAATAAGTAGTTTATATATATTAAATTTACTTTGGTTCTATTGATCTTGTATTTGCATGATTTTTTTTTCTCTTGATTTTCCTAATAACTTAAAATCACACTCGACGTGTTGGTAATGTATAAAATCACACTCGATGGGTTGATAATGTCTAATTACCTATAGGAACTATCTCTCCAAAGCCTTCATCTTTTAACTCATACTTACCTAAGTTTCTGAGAGTTTTCCGAGCTTCTTTATTTTTGGTACATAAATTCAATATAAATGAAGTTTAGTCCACTTTGACGTCAAATTTAAATTCACACATCGATAATATCAAGGATTATATTTTTTGCATTTCTTTTTGACTTATATATTTTTAATTTTTATATTTTGATTATATTATTTCTTATGTGACCACTACTTCTTATACAACTTTACAAAAGTGATTAATTTTTTGTTTAGTCACACTTCTTTTATTTTTGTTTCTTATTTTTCTTTTCTTGTAGGTCCTACTCTCCTTCTTCTCTCTTTCCAATTGGCTCTTGCAGCACCATTCTCATCTCTCTGTTTTTTTCTCTTGTAACCCATCATTTCTTTCTACTCTCTTCTTACTCCCCACGCTGCAGGGCGCTAAGGTGGTGAACACCCATGACACCAGCCCCGTCGTGGTCCCCAGACCTCTTCAACGAGAGAACGAGCCCTTCTTGCACAAAGCTTCACGTTATTTTTACTCTGAACCATTCAGAGTGTGACACCTGTCTAGCGGCAGGTGCACGTGGTCCCACTTCAAACCAGAGCGCGGGTGGGAGTTCTCTCTCCTGGGTCTTCTCTCTCCTCTTTACCTTCTCTCTTCCGACGACGACGACGACGCCGCTCGACGCTCGACGCTCTCTCTGCACTCTACCCCAACGCACTGAACCGCCCTTCCTCCGACGGCCGTCGCTCCCTCCTGACGACGGACTTTCTCTCTTCCTCGACGGCGTATCTGCATTCTCTCGGCGCAGTCCCGCGACGTCTTTCTTCTCAAATCGCGCTCTCTCCCGGCGGTCGAGTTCGCTCGCCTCTCTCTGTCCCCCGACTCGGGACCGACAAGCAATCGCTCCGCTATCTCGTCAAATCTTCGGTCGACGACTTGCTTTCCGCTCTGCTCGAAGCGGTCCCTCGAGAAGCCCTAAATCTGCGACCGCAAGATAGGTTCGATCATAATCTGGTGATAGTAGACATGTTCAGTAGCTCTTTTGTCCATCTCATGCGATTATTACGGGTGAATTTTGTTTTAGTTTTGACATTGGCCATCTTTATGGTGCTAATTGTCTGTAGGGAGAGTTATGATATCTGGAAAGTTGGATTTCATACTTTTTGATTGTTGTAAAGATGATTAACTTTCTTCTTACTGAATAATGAGTCTAAAGGCTCTAAAATTATGTTCTATCCATCTGAGATGGAAAGATTTGGCTGTTATTCTGGTATGGTTAGGTTTCTGGCCATTAACTCTTAGTGGTTTTGGAGTGCAGGTGGAGACTCGTAGAGATAGATGCTGACTTGTCAAACTTGAATTTTAACAGTACTAAGCATTAGTGTGATCCCTTGACTATATTCATGTTAGCGAACTCAAATGAGTAAATCTGTTTTATTTTTGTTTCACAGGCATTCCTAAGTGTTCTTCTATCCTGTCATGCTTCTTTTCTTTGGGTGGGTGTTGCATTTCTCAGTCCCTCTCTGAGCTGATCATGCAATCCAAAGACATCATTGTTTGTTATTGAATGCTCCTCTCCAATTGCTTCCCTGCAATGCGAGAAAGTTCTGATTTTAAGCGCAGCGATGCGAGAAAGCTTGGCATGCTTGTTCTGTGAAATCCAGGCTACAGTACTTGGGATCTACTCCTACATAAGCGAACATTTTACGGATGAAAATTCTTTAGATTCTTCGACTGGCCCTGTTGAATCTTTTTGTCTGCTGATTATGGATCCAAATCAAGTTGATTTTTTTCTTGTCGACAATTTGCTGATTTAAGGTGTCACTGTATCGAACAAATGAAAATGCCATGGCTTTTACATACATTGAATTTGTTTAACTGGCAAATATTACAATGTCTTTGTTTTCACTCCTGAGATCGAAATAGGCCAAAAGCTATGTCGTTGTGCCATGCCACTATATTCTTAATATCCCTGGCTTTTGTAATTTTGTCAATATTTGTTTAAGAATTGTTTGGTATACATGTAATCAATTCTCTTTATGAACACCCAAAATTATGACCAGTCCAAGCCACGTTGGAGATGCTATTTCCCCAACACTCAAGCCATCATCCATGTGGTTGATTCAAGTGACACTGATAGGCTTGTGATAGCAAAAGAAGAATTTCATGCTATTTTGGAGGTATCCCCTCTTCATTTTTCAGGATTAATGCATGGAAAGTACGTGCCCTGTTTAGTTGACTTCAATTTGAGTTTGTTGGAATTTCCCATGAAAGTCGTGTTTCTGGAGAAAACCATCCTTCTTTGTAAATTTTGCCGTCACTGCCCTCATTTGCGATGCTGGCACATCTGGCAAGTGGTTGCAGATTTAACATTAGCATATGTGCAATGATCGTAGGACCAATGAGACGTGTCATCGGTTTGGCTGGAACCAGCTTGAGTGCTGGTAGTTCCTTTTCCCCTTCCACCACCTCTACTTACCTTGCTGCTCCCTCCATTCTTAGAGCTCGCTGCCCTGCTGCAACCACCATGGGAATCCACATCTGATAGCCCATTCTCCAATTCTCTCACGAGGTTGTCAAAGTAGTTTCTGGTCACACTGTAGCAACAAAAACAGATGTAAGAAAGTCAAAACGCATGTCTATGTGCACACATGGGTGCTACTTCTGGAAGTCACAACAAAGGCTATTAAGAAAAGTGTCTACGTAAACTACATTGCAGCTGAAGTAAAGAGGGCCACTGATCTTTTAATAAAAGGAGAGACGTGTTTGCGATGGGAAAACAGCTCCAAGAATTATTGTTTCCCACTAATACTCTATGAACTTAAATAAATAAACAAGCAACAATCCAACTGCCTTATAACAACCAACCAATGCCATATGCACTGGAAGATCATACTCTTGGTAAGTCCATTGTCTAGGTTTGACTTTCGAATCAACGATCTTTTTAGCATAAAATCCAGTCAAAAGAACTAGTGAGAATGCTTTTGGCTCGAATCAGCTTTTAAGTTAACAACAAACTGCAGAGTCAATATTATTCCATAAAGTAAACTTTGAAAGCTTGACAATAAAGAGCAGGATTAGAAATGGGAATGCTATGCTCAAGAGAGTCATGAGCTTCGCCAAAACTTTTTTACATAATATATGAAGCCAAAAAGAAGATTGCGCATGAATATTACATACACTAATTTATTAGGAAGAAGCTGCTCATTGGTACATATCATGCTCTCTCCAGAAACGATAAAGCACATTTTGTGTCGAAAGGAATGTAATCACCAATTCCAATATTAGTATTTTCATGTGCTATTGAGAATCAAAATGGGTAGGCATTCGCCTATATGATAGAATGCCTATCCCCCCTCCTTTACAAGACACTTTTTTTTTTTTAAATCGCAGGTTAACTATTTCCCATTTCATAGATGGATATCTAGGGACTCAAGTCTAAATAAAATTGACTGTACACAATTGTAATTTGTACCAGACATATTTTACTCGAGTAATTATGAAAATTGAATTTGACAAGAAGATACATGGTAAGTCTAGCTAACTTGGTGCGGAAGTCATTAAAGTTACTAGAAGGATTCTCATCACTAAGGAACTAGTGAAGTTCCTTCTCTGCACATTGATGAAGCCTTTCCAATCCGGACTCTGCCTCACCTGGTAAAGAAACCATTTCATGTAAGTAAATAGGAAAACAAGAAGGATATGCATGGCCATTGTCTATCCACAATCCTACTCTCCAATACAAACCTTGCAAATACTCAAAAAATTGTTTCTTAGCATGATCATATTCTGGTAGATAATAACCATATGCATATGTCCACTTGAGCAGTCGCCTACACTCAACTATTTGCAAACATCAAAGGAGCCTAATTTAGTTTCACAGAAGCAGGTCAGGATAATAAATCAAAAACACTCCATCAGATTTTAACCTATATAACAACTGTATTTACATTCTAAATTGAAAATCACATAAATCATATTTAAGTTGAATTAAGTAATAAAACCTGTTGCTAGGCCTCTATAATGAACTTTAACTGTGACTCCGGCTGGCATTGTGTGTCACTAAGCTTATCGAGCTGACAAGAAGAAAAGACAAAACCTTATTTAATCAATAGCAAAGGTTCAGGAAGAATCAGCAGCACAACATAATTAAACCAGATGAATAGAAAAGCCATGCATCTTGCTTCATATCACAAGAAAACAAAGATCAATTTGTTAATTTAATATCATAAGCAGTTTATCGCAACTCAACCTGCCCGGTTGCCACTTAGCATCAACACATTTACCCAGTATAGATTCTTCAGACACAACTGCAATCCTTAGTGTACTCAATATCCATGACTGTCATACTAAAATGTTAGCCCAAGTACAGAGAGGCAAACACATACAGAAACAAAGATCTTCTTGGTATTGTAGCACTCCTTAATACAGCAATGTGAACCTAAGATCTATTTCTGCAGAAGTTACAACCAGAGTACATTTGTCACAAAGACTCTTAAGTAATATTATTAATTAATAGAAAATTTGGCTATTAGTGATGCAAAATACTGTGAAATTAAATAACTGATATGGAATACTATTGATTTAGTAAGCGCTTCATCCTCTTCCTCCAATTTCCTTTTGTGTCACGGCAACAAAGTTGGGGGTAGGAATTGGATTTCACCATCTCAAATTGTCGGTTCTCTTGTGTGCGCTAAACTGCTGCAGTATTTAAATCAGTAATCCAAGACAATCAATGTCATACACAAGCATACTCTTTGAAATGTGGATAAGAGAAAGATTACAATGCACGTATCGGCCCCCGCAAGCCCAACTCATCTATAACTCTACAAAGCATAAACAACAACTCGTTAGCAGAATTTCTGTACCATTAAGCAAAAATTATGCACATCATGAGCCCCAAAAAAGTTGACTCTTAGTATAATCAAAGTTATGCTAGCTTTGCTATAATTCCCAGATTCAATATCTTGACATCAACTGTGACAGCCCAAGCGACGGTGCGCAAGGAGGAGGAATGGCGGTGTGTCCGCGCCTCAGTCCTTGGACGTGCGCAGGGAAGGGGTCCTTCTCTAGTCCCACATCGCTTAGGGGGAGTCTTGGGCTAGTTTATAAAGGCTTGGGTCCCTCTGTGTAACGAGTTTTAAAAGCGACTCAGTGTCTAAAGTGAACAATATTCCTGGGTCATTACATCAACATTGTCTAGATTCAATAGGCTTACTTTTTAAGCATGCTGTTGAAAAAAATGACAGATTATATGCAAATAACACCAACTGAAAATGTTTGCGTTAAAAAAACCACTGGAAATGCTCTGAATTGCTAGATTTATCTAAGTAGATGGTGAAGATCATGGATTAATCCTCTCCCAAGCCCAACATTTCTCTTCAGAATCACTTTGTGTATATGCAAAAGTCACCCTTTGGTTACTCGCATCCAAAAAAAGGGAGCATAAACGTTGACTTTCAGTTGATTTTTTTCCATCAAATATAACCTATGAAGATATCCCAAAGTGGCAAGGAAAGTACAATAGTCTGCTTTGAAGCAAAAAAAAAAAAAAGAGAAAAACTGAACCGTCTAAAAATCCAAATGCCCACTTTGCCTTGGCTCTTAGAGCAAGGAGTGATCTATTGGAATTGGGCACATTATCCTTACAACTAAGAGAAACCTTTAGGAGGTCAGGAACACAAGCTTGGACATATGGAGATAAGTTCTGCAAGACATCTGTCGTAACATCTGGTGTTCGTGGATCCAATGGAAGAAATGGAAGTTTGGCAACCTCCCTCAAAGCATCCAGATAATGACCTGCTCTCACCAATTTGTATATCGATAATATCGCCTCAAGCTGTCCTAACACTGTTTGTTGCTCCATAACACTCTCTAATCAGGACTGCGGGAATTATGCAACTGAGAAGTAAATGTCTAACCGTGGAACAAAAAAGGGGGACAATTAACTTCATAAATGATTAATATAGTTGACAAGCCCCAAGGCCTCTCTAACACTTTTGTGTCCACATTTAGAGTAAATAAGTTATTTCTAGTCACAAAGCACAGCCTTAGTGCCCTAACTGAAGCAAGTGATTTGAATTATGCAATAATATGGCAGCAGGTAAGGAAATATTTAGAATAGGTGAAATCTAAATGATGGACCAATTTTCCAGTTTCATCATGCTGCAGCAATAAATGATCTAGCATGACAGAAGCTTTAAAGAGAATAAAAATAGTCCACCCAAAAGGAAACTGCGACTTAGAAGACAGACAACCGCTACCAAGAGATTACCTGATTTCAGGACTATATTTGTAGGTCTCCAAATTCTCGTTTCCAGAATGAATCAGGCCAGCTGTCTGGCTTTCACCATCCAACCGTTCGCGTCAAAGAGCACATTGAGTCTGAAAGGCATTTTTTATTGGTGTCCAGGGCCATTGAGAACGCCCCAATCCTTTTCAGAATCTCTATTGACTAATTTAATTAAAGGAAACAATCAGCAAAGGAAAAAGGTATTAAGACCATACTTGATTCGATATTATCCCAAGATGAAATATCCATTAAAATTCTAGATTTAGCAATGGAGGATGATATAAATGGAACAATATTGAAGATGAAAATTTAGATCTCGATGAAAAGCTACACATAAAGAGTGAACTAAAGTAGAGTAAATAAGAAAATGAACTACCGCTAATTTATTTACACAAGTGAAATGATCTCCCTCCCTCCCCTCCTTATATGTATACAAATTTGTTCCAACTCAATTAATTACATCACAACACATTTACTTTTGTTATTGGGTAGCCAATGAAACAATGATCAGCAGAACATGAATCACCTCAAAAAGATAATTTCTGAACAAACACAGTCAATCAAAGTACTTCAGCCCTCAAAGGTTCATTGAAAACTTATTTCACTTGTTACTCCATAAAAGCAATAGGAGAAAGGGAAAATTCCATCAGCAGTCACTGAACTTGAATGGATTTTGCTAATAGCTCGCTGAACTTTAGTTTTGATCATCTCATGTCCAGAACTTTTATTTCTTTACAATTTATGCACTTTGACCAAAATCCAGCCAATTTTCAAGCAAAGTACTGATGTAGTATACACATGGTCACGTGGCCACAATGTCAGCGGCGATTGCAGTCAAAGTTCAGTGATACGATTGGAAACACTACAGTCCAACATTAAGTAAATTTTACACAGGGAGGAAAACCGGGAGAAAGACCATACTTTGTCATATATCCCAGCTTCCAAGCACTGCTGAGCAGCTTCAAGCATAATTTGTTGTCTTGTTTTTACGTCCAGTATAAACCTTATCAATTCACCTTCTTCCCCAGAACCTCTTGAACCAATCCAAAAGTAAATCCCACCATCTCGAAATAACAGCTCCGTGAGGAGATGTTTCAGCATCAAACTTCTCTATCTCTGCTGATCTGCATTTCCCCTTCCAGTCCAAAATAGTCGTCCACCACCCACTGCAGCAGCAGCCTGTGCATAATATTTGAAAGACGTAAATGTGAAGACCATGCTGTTGAATCATGCTAAATGCTTCAGCATAAGCATCCATTACACCAAACTTTGATCCTGCCCCTGTACCTTCCATAAGGACGCCATGGTTGGCAAGCACGATAGCTATGTGAGTGGCACCACTGTTGTACCCTTCATCTCCTGCTTCTTTAGACAAATAGAGGATATCGGGTAGGAACTGGATGCTTAGGAGCAGAATATATGGGTATACAAGAGGCTCCTTCCCATTTTTGGTATAGTATGATGCTGCAAACTTATTTAAGTAAGCCTGCAAATCCTCTAAACGATAGGGGACTGAACTCTCACTAAGGATAACAGATGAACCTCCCAGAGGGAGCTCCTTGATGGCTGACAGTTTAAACCACAATGGTGGTCAAAAGTGCCAATAGATCTCTCAGCAGCCTTTCAACAAGCCTTCGAGAAACAGATATCATGGCATATGGTAACAACCTTTTCTTATCATACGTAGCTCGACCCACCCGATCACCCATTCTTAACAACTTTTCACATTCTTCTGAAGCAGTTGCCACTGTCTCAGTAGAAACCATACCTCCAGTATTTATCCATTCTGTGAGCAGCCAATAACAAGTAACCATTATGGAAGAACGACAATCAGTACATTTAGGCAGTAAACAAATAGTACCAGAGGTGCAAACTGATGTGCACTACTGGATGACAAGGCAACGTCTCTTGCTTCATTGTCATACCCAGTTCTCAAGCAAAAGTATATCTGTTGAAACAAGACGTGTAAAATAAGTCAGCTACAGGCATAGGATTCTGTGCTTATAAAGCAACTGCAATCAGCAATATCCCCAAGAAAATAGGACAGCCTAAAAACACCCTCTTAACATAAAAAACAAAACAAAATACTTATCTTAAATATTTTTCTTCCTCTAATAGTTCATACACCGAAAGACAGGATAGCTGAAACATAAGTCACCGTCATCTCAACCAAAAGACTCTGAATCTCAATAAAACATCAGCAGTTCTATTTGCTGCAGCGCCCCAGCGAAAATGAGGACTTCATCATAATACACCAAATTTCTACATTCTTATGGTATTGACTTCGCCACCAAAATAGAAAATAGAATACAAAAGGGAAGGATTCATAACTTGCTGCCACATGATGTCAACAGGTGGCTGCCTTCGAGCATCACCAACATCAAAGTCGAGAGCAGCCTAGAAAGAGCAGAAGGACAAAATAATGAGCACTAAACTCAATAAATATATTTTAATATGTTAATGCCTTGAAATCTGTTAGAGACAAGCTGGACAAGGACAGCTCCAGCTCCTTGAATACTGCTTCAAAAAGGTCAAGTTCGATTACTATATGATGCAAGCAAGAGCTATCTCCAGATAAGACCGAAGCAGTAATTCTACTTTGAGTCTAAACATAAACAAAAAGCTTTTGCCATAGAAGTTTCATGGAGCCAAAATGTCAAGAAAGGTAAAAGTAGTGACTTCATACTTGTGCAGGATGACTTTGTATCATGTCCATAGCTGGCAGGCAAATAACAATAAATTGTGATCAAGATGTGCTTCTATGTTAGAATCTTAGAACTGCCCCAGTACAAATTCAATGCCTAGTAAACAAAAAGATGTAATGAGCAACAATAACTATTAAAGATAAATAAAAACCAAACTTTCATTACTTTAAATGGCAAGCCATGCTCTCTGGCACTGTTAAGATCCTTCACAACACCACAATAGAATCTCTTTTCTCAAGAATCGACTTGTCTGCTACAGCTATAGCTACAATCTCCATGTGTCACGGGCCAAAAGATGGACGATCCGAGAGGTTCCCCAGAGTCGACCCCAACTCGCCCGTGGATCTCCTGCTCTCACTCGGATTCCCCCCGAACTTGCTACCCGAAGTCTCCAAGGGCAGGCAAAACCGTCATTGAGTCAAATTCTAGATTTCTATTCCGTTATTTATGTTGATAGATGGTAGTTGACATTATGTCGATAGTTGACGCGGTGCGATCTCGCCCGCCGGATGAAAAGTAGATCAACGGATGTAATCCGAGGCCCTTAACTATAAAAGAGGTGTCCTCCTTCATTTGTAATCATCCAATCCAATCCATTTCAGTATTATTAAAGCTTTTCTTTCCTTTCAGAGCTCCTCTCTCTAACTTTCTCTCTCAACGATCCGGGTAAGCGAGCGGGTAGGCGTTCGATCGAGCAAAGCTTGGCTTGGGTGATCCAAAGTTGCCTGAATCGCTGCGTGGTCACAATCCTAATCGATCGGCCCATGACAAGTGGTATTAGAACAGAAGAGAGATCCGTTTGAGAGATCAAGGAGCGCCAATTGTTCGAAGGAATGTCGAGCCAAGAAGCTGTCATGGATGGAGAGGCCGCACAAGTCAAGGATAACCGCAGCCGTGGAAAGAAAAGAGACGCCTCGATGGATGTCGTAGCTGCGTTCGATGAGAAGATCGGGAAGGTCCGGAGCACCGTGCTCGAACTCATGGAAGGTCTTGACGATGTGCGAGACCGGATCATGGAGGTTGAGAGTTCGCTCCGTGAAGACTTCACGACCAGCCTCAACGAAGCTATTGCGCCATTACACGACAAGGACAAAGCCCTTGAAGCATCAATCGATGTGTTGAAGGAGCGCGTCCAAGTGGTAGAAAAGAAAGCTCCGCGTAGGGATGAGGTTGAAGCCATGAAGGCCGAGATCCAAGAGCTCAAGATCGAGCTCGCCCTGTGCAAATTGAGCATCACCAATGGTGTTGTGCCTACCCAAGCGGTGCCCAAAATTGAGGTGCCAAAGCCGAAAGAGTTCAAAGGCGAGCGATCCGCTAAGGAGGTGGATAACTTCGTCTAGAGCATGGAGCAATACTTCGGCGTCGTCAACATACACGACAAGACGACCAAGGTACGAACTGCTTCCATGTTCCTGTCTGATACGGCAATGCTTTGGTGGCGCAATAGGTGTGATGAGGTTAGACGCGGCGCCGATCCCGTGTGCACATAGGACGACTTCGTAAGAGAGTTCCGAGACTACTTTTTTCCCAAGTTCGCTCAGCAAGAAGCCCGTAGCAAACTCCATCGCCTCGAGCAAAGATGCGCAATCCGAGAGTATAAGCGCGATCCAAGAGTATGTGAAGAAGTTCACGGAGCTCAAACTCCAGATTCGCAACTTAAGCGAAGAGGAGGCTCTCGAAGCGTTCATGGATGGATTGAAGCCATGGGCTCTTCTCGAGCTCAAGAGACGGGACATGAATAGTCTTGCGCAAGTGCTGAGCGTGGCTGAGTCGCTCGTCAACCTCACCAAGACCGAACCAAAGAGTCGAACAAGAGATTGGAGGTCGGATCGACCTTGCAAGGATGAAACAAGAAGCACTCCCAGGGGCGCGCATGATCAAGGCGGCCGAGCCAAAGCATGGGGAGAAGGAACTTCCAAGCCATCCTTCCAAAGGGGTCGACCACTAACGGACTACGCGAGTAGGTTCGATCAACCCCCACCTTCTCCTTGCTTCATTTGCCAAGGTCCACATTGGACCCAAAAGTGTCCAAAGAAGATAAGCTGCAGATCTGGATTGGAGTTGTGAGGATGATCAACTCGGTCCAAGCCCGATTGCCGACCAAAGAAGAAGGAATCGCACCAAACATGGACATGTTCTTTGTGGAGGTCGAAGTGTGTAGCCGAACGTTTTACGCTTTGGTTGACACTAGCGCATCCAATATGTTCATGTCGATTGAGGTTGCAAAGGCCTTGGGATTTCACGTGGAACCATCCGCGAAGTTGTACAAGCCCATCAATTCAGGCGACTTCCATGGCGTAGGAGCAACTCCTGATGTAGATGTCAAGATTGGCAGATGGAAAGGCAAAATGGCGTTCGAGGTAATCCCTCTTGACGATTATGATCTCATTCTTGGCATGCAAATCTTCGAAAGTGTGGGAGCCATGATTGACATGAGGACCAAGTGTATAATGATCCTCGACCAAAAATGCCTGTCGATGATTCCCATGATCAAAGGGGTGGTCGACACCAAGACCATCGTGTCGATCCGACACCTCGACAAGAGCTTGAAGGCCGTCATGTGCATCAACAAGCTATGCGAGGTGAAGCCAAAGGTCAAGTTGGATCTTACTTCAACACATGCCATGCCCATCCAAGCGCTCTTCCCCGAGGTTGAGTGCGCGCCGTGTGCTCCGTCCAAGCCAAAGACCGAGCCGCGTGCCAAATTTGACTTCATCATCGAAGGTTGTGGTCCTTCATTCATGAGTGTTTGAGCAAAGCAAAAAAAGAACAAGAAAGCTCGTGCTAAAGCCCGCAAGGCTACCAGTCAAGCTGAGAGCGACGAGGATGTCGCTTAATTGAGTGGGAGAGAATGTCAGGGGCCAAAAGATGGACAGTCCGAGAGGTTCCCCAGAGTCGACCCCAACTCGCTCGTGGACCTCTTGCTCTCACTCGGATTCCCACCGAACCTGCTACCCGAAGTCTCCAAGGGTGGGCGAAACCATTATTGAGTCAAATTCTAGATTTTTGTTCCGTTATTTACGTCGGTAGTTGAGGCGGTGTGATCTCACCCGCCGGATGAAAAGTAGATCAACGGATGTAATCCGAGGCCCTCAACTATAAAATGGGTGTCCTCCTTCATTTGTAATCATCCAATCCAATTCATTTTAGTATTATCAAAGCTTTTCTTTCCTTTCAGAGCTCCTCTCTCTAACTTTCTCTCTCAACGATCCGGGTAAACGAGCGGGTAGGCGTTCGATCGAGTAAGGCTTGGCTTGGATGATCCAAAGTTGCCTGAGTCGCCACGTGGTCACGATCCCAATCAATCGGCCCGTGACACATGCCTGAAGGACCAGATAAAACTTGAGGGCTTGAAACTGTTGAGGCTATTTGGGGGACACGAGCACCTCCACGGCTTGAATCAATGATGTTAGTCTTCGCTAATAATGATATCCGGCTTAAGCTATGAAGAAAATCATGCTTTTCCTTTTGCCAATCATCCTGTCAGACAGCACAGCACCCATTAGAAACCATGGCTGGAAAAAATGGAGATAGCTATTTGGAATGTTCTATAATTGAGTTACGAGTTACAACCTCCAATACTTTCCACGAAACGAATGGAGCCTTAATTTAATTGTAATTTTTAGTGTGGTGCCCAAATATTGAAATTAAAAATGTGCTTTAACAGATTAAATACTAGGCAAACACCGGTACAATGCTGCTTTTGTTCTTTCCATTTGTGGTTGCAATCGTTGCTTTTAGCCATGGACTGTAATTATGTGTAGAGTTGAACTTCAAGCCAGTTTTTCAATAACTATTTTGCAATCGTGCATATGTTGGGATTCGTTCTTTATACTTGTTACCCATTGTTTCACTCGCTCTTGCTTTGTTGGCAATTGACAACCTGACGCGGTCGGCATGCTGCCAACGACAACATGGAGGATGATCTTTTTGGGAGATTTGTCAGGGTCGACAATGTATGTTTGCCTTGTCTGTGCATTCAATCTTATTAGAGTGAACGTAAGGCAATTGTGGGATTTTTTGGGATTGTAAAGTTGAAATTCAAGAAAGTAGCATAACGTACCGGGTCATGAAAATTGTTTAAAATTGCGAAAAAATTGTGTTGAACATGGGACCGGCAAGAGAAGTAGTACGAAGAAGGAAAGTGGGACTTGTAAGGAAAGAAAAAGAAGAAACAAAATAAAAAGAATTACCTCACACATGACCAAACGAAAAAGGAATCACTTTTATAAAGCTATAACAAAAGTGGTGAGCCGTATCAAGATTAGTATTTGCATAACACATAAATGTGGAGTGTCCAAGCTAAAAGATGAGTCGAGAAAGTGCACTTTTAATATCAAATGATTGAATTACAATGAAAATGTATCAATTCGTATTAATATATAGAATGAGACATGTCCGGTCCTTGCTATGCAATTGGTGTATTATCTGTGTGATGCAAAGTAGTTGTGTATAATTGAGGGTACATTTTGGTAAGTATTTTGAAAGCTCATTGGAGAAATACAAAACAATTTAATTTAAAGGGTTTTAAATAAATGTGAAGGTCGTTTGATAAATTACGCTTTGAAAAACAATTTTAAGAGAAATGTTGTTTGTTAGAAAATATATTTGAAAAGTCCTCTCATTGATTAATATTAGTCTTTTTAATTTTTATTTGTTTAAAATTGAAAAAAAAGTTGTATGCAACTTTTGTAAATATAAATTTTGACAATAATGTTAAATAAATCAAATATATAATTTTTTTAAAAAAAGGACCAAACCTTTTGTTAGTCCAACAAAGAGCTATAGTCGTCGGTGAGCCAAATCTAGCGCTCAATCTCTGATAAGGGTTGCCTGACTAGCTCACCTAACCTTGAGCAACCTCAATTGACGGCTACCGATGCTAGATTTGACTCGTCGGCGGCTATAACCCTTTGTCGGACTGGTAAAGGATTTGGTCCTTTTTTAATTAAAAAAATAACAATGGACAAAATCGAAAATTTAAAGAGTGTTAGTGAGGATAGTCTTGGAAATAAAAAAAAACGAGCTTCAATATTTGGCCAAATACTAATCTCTATTAATATTGGGTTTTCAAATTTTCCAATATTAAATTTCACTTGAAAGTTCATTAAAAATGATTTCCAAATGGTTCAATATTTTTTAAAGGGGTTTTAGAGTTGGAAAGCACTTGGGAATGCTTAAGCAAGCGCATCTCCACTTCCCTATGCTATCTCGTAGCTCAAGCCTTGGGCCTCCTCAAGCCCACGGTCCAGCCCATTCTCGATCACGGGCCTTTTCCCAATTCTCGTTTCTTATTCGTCCCGTGGCTCGTCGCGAGCGAGCAGCACCCCGAGACCATTTGTTCCAAGGCCGCACCAGCGACAGCAAGTCCCTGTTAAACCTCTCTAGGCGCTCCAGCAGTGCCGTCCCTCTTCTCCACCTCCGCCTCTCCGCCACCGCCCTCAAGCGCCGTCGCCGGACTCGGGGCCCAGCTCTGGAAACCCGACGCCGCCGCTCGCTCCGGTCCCAGGTGATTCTATCTCCGCCCGCAAAGTTTTGAGCTTTGATGCTTTATCGTTAGGCTCTTTCTTCGGAGTCTGCACTCGGTCGCACATGCTTCGCATTCCGGTCCCATGGAGCAATCCGCTTGCTCCAATCCAACTGGGTCTTCTTGGGTTGCTCGAAATAAAGATTTTGGAGCTCTGTATTCTTGAAAGTTTCGATTTTTTGCTGGATTCATTGGATTCGTTGGATCCTGCCAAGTGGAAATGATGGGATTTCCCCAACCTTTTGTGAACGTCAAGCATGAATTCTAGGGCTTTGTTTGGTCCCAGAATAGCACACAAGATTTCGCATTTGCTGTTCAGCTGTCGGACATTGTGCGACCGCGGGTTCCGCGGTGGTAAAATCAAAGAGGGATTCGAGTGCGTAGAGGAACCCTTGAAGAAGATGTGGGTAACCGATTCCGATGGCTTTATGGATGATGCGCGTATTTTGAGTGAGTATGAATCGAGTGGCGAGGAATATTATTCGACGAGACAGAACTTCTGTGCTAATGCGAGGGCTGGTGCGGAGAAAGTCCTGCGAGTTCTTCAACAAGATGGTCCGGGTTTTGATGTGAAGACATCTCTAGAGGAACTGCGGGTAAGAGTTTCAGGGCTTCTCGTGCGGGAAGTGCTCTTGGGCATATTGAGAAGCACCGAGTTTGCTAATAAGAGCAGGTGTGTGAAGCTGGGTTATAAATTCTTTGTATGGTCAGGTATGCAGGAAAATTACAGGCATACGACAGATGCCTACCACTTGATGATGAAGATCTTTGCAGAGTGCGATGAGTTCAAGGCAATGTGGAGACTAGTCGATGAGATGATTGAGAAAAGACTTTTTATGACTGCTCGGACATTTAATATATTGATATGTACATGTGGAGAGGTTGGCTTGGCCAGGAGAGTTGTGGAGAGGTTCATAAAGTCCAAGGCGTTTAATTATAGGCCATTTAAACATTCATACAATGCTATCTTGCATTCCCTTGTTGCCCTGAAGCAGTATAAATTGATCGAGTGGGTTTATCAGCAGATGTTAGCTGAGGGACTTTCTCCTGACATCTTAACTTATAACATACTTATGTGTGCAAAGTACAGGCTAGGGAAATTGGATCAATTTCACAGATTGCTTGATGAGATGGGCAGGGGTGGGTTTTCTCCAGATTTTCATACATATAACCTACTTCTTCATGTCCTCGGTAAAGGAGATAAGCCACTCGCAGCTCTTAATCTCCTTAATCACATGAGGGAAGTGGGGATTGATCCCAGTGTTCTTCACTTCACAACACTGATGGATGGATTAAGCCGAGCAGGGAATTTAGATGCCTGCAAGTATTTCTTTGATGAAATGATAAAAAATAATTGCAAGCCCGATGTCGTATGTTACACTGTTCTGATCACAGGATATGTAGTGGCTGGGGAGCTTGAGAAAGCCATAGAAATGTTCAACAAGATGATTATTGATGGACAGCTACCAAACGTGTTTACTTACAATTCCATAATTCGTGGGTATTGTATGGCTGGTAATTTTGCTGAGGCATGCTCCATGTTGAATGAAATGGAAGCGAGAGGTTGTAATCCTAATTTTCTTGTATACAGCACTTTAGTGAGTTATCTGCGAAATGCTGGCAAGCTTTCTCAAGCTCACTCTGTAATAAGACGCATGGTTGAGAAGGGGCAGTATGTCCACCTGGTTTCAAAGTTTAAAGGCTATAAGAGATGTTAAGTTTTGTGCAATGTATGGGTGGATCCTCAGGGTGATACTTGAATGCACTGCCACAGACAACATGTTCAACATGGACACCGAGTAAAGTATGCACAGACTTTTCTCATTCTACATTTACTGCTATTGCATAATGGATTTCATTTATGTAATTGTCTGACGCCAAATTTCTGGAGGGCCACATCTGGTTTCTCATTCTAGTTGATTCATTTAGGTCAAATGGGCTTTTCACCCAAGGTTATTTTGTAGATGGACGGCATCATTCTCATTTCAATTTCACTGAGAAGTATTGGTGCTCATTTATTAGTGTCCTAGTTCTTGAATGCTTAGGATACTTAAGAGTTCGGGATATTAACGGTCATTTCGTAAGCATTTCTAATGTCGGCTAATTTTGTTAAGGCAAATGAAAATGCTGCGTTGCATGTCGCAGGAATCTTTCTGTACGGTAAGCACTCTGTTTAAGATATTATTATTGTCTTTGTAGGACAACAACTAGAGGGTGAGATGAAAGAACTTTTTCTCTGAACTAGCAAGAGTTCTCTGCCTAGGTTGCATTTTATAGAAATTTACTCATTGAGTCTTGCTTTGATAAAAAGGGAACAAGATTGTTTTATCTTTTTGCTAGGGAAGATTTAAAAGATCATTGTAAGTAACTCTGCCTGTTCTTTTGCTCAGATTTATTGCTATTACTCGAGAGCTGTGCAGAAGGTTTTGGGCCTATGCCGATAGGCCAGCAGCTTAATTTAGACATGTCTGGTGAGACCAGGTAAGCTTTTTGTCTTCTCAAAACATCAGCAGTTACGACTTGAGAACTGCTCCCTTCCTTCTGTGTTCCCATACTCTATCAAGACACTATCTTTATGCACCTATAGGATAATGCAACCCTCAAAACTTATGCCTGATGGGGATTGAAGCATCTCTGTCCCCGTTAGTGATGTCTCACGGCTGAGATTATCCTGTCAAGGCAGCAAAACGATCTGGATCAAGAATCAAATTGGCTAATGTGTGGTTTATATAGCTGTTCCTTTTTTACTGAAGAGCAGTGCCCTTTATTCAATCTCCTGCTAAACCATTCATCCCTTTAGTTGGTAAGGTTAGATTGGCACATCACACAAGCTAGAACACCATAGGCATTTTCTTGTTTTTCTTCCAATGGGGTTGTTCATATCCTCTGTATTGTCAAAGGCATTTTAATTGAGATGGCAATCAAGTATCTACAAAGTCATTTACCCGATCTCTGTTGGGGCAAATCTTAACACTCTGTATTCCTCTCTGAAATTCTTGCAAACTTGTGGGAGCCTAGCTTGTAGCCCAGATCTCTTTGCGCCTGTGATACTGTTGGGCAAAATACCGAGCACAATTACATCAACCGAAACTTGTTTTTAGGCTAGTTACGTACTGTTTCTGGATCTTGGGGGCAACCGCATGGTATGTACTGTTATAAGTGATATAATGGACATCCACTCTAATAAAGAAAACACGAGGCAAAGAGCGTGGATTCACTGTAAGTTTTGGTTGTATATTGATTTTTCGATCAAGATATTTGAAAACCGTGAATCTAGCGAGATCATCATGTGCTTTGGCGGTGGGTTTTGAAAGGTGGGTGGGTGGTCAAAGGTCTGAATTTTAAGAGTTAAAGCATGAATATGTCCCCACCACCATCAACATTCGTACGCATTGCTTGCTCATGCCCTGCCTCCATAATTCATTCTGAGCTGTTCCTCGCCACGCTACGCCGTTCAGGACTCAATATAGGAAGCTTCTTCGTGCCCCGTGACATGACGGTCTTTTTTAATATTATCTCTAAAGTCTGTAGTACAGTCCCTAAGTCGATTTTCAAAAAGAAAAAATGTAAATGTACTTCTTTATGTCTAAAGGGGTCGGTCCATGCACGTCTTTGTGCAGAAAATGATGTGTGTAAGAAAATTTGGCGTTGAAATTGGAAAGCAGGCATGCTTCGTGACCAGATCCAAGTCACCATTGTTGGTCCATAAGCGAGTGCATGGTGGGTTTTGTTGGCAAGATGTTGAAGGAAATCAATCCCACCTATTTATATTTGCCTTTTGTCCCCCTGCCCTCAGGCTTTGATACAACAAGCATTGTACCTAAGTCCATAATAAATTCCGCACGCCTCTTCTGATGTGTACGTATGACCAAAGTTGTCGCATAAAGTATCTAAAAGCGGGCACATTTTGTTGATCGATTCCGCCTTTGAAGTTCTCATCTTAGGACGGTCCATATAGTAAGGCTACGATGTTGGGTCCAAGAAAAGCTTTGGATCCAGTAAATTCAAACCATGATACCATTCAAAGATCTGCACCTCGACATTCAATCTCGCACGATGCAATAATTTTCTCGAGTGGGAAGGTACGCGAGCCGCTCATTATTTTAAGCAGCTTGTAGATGAAGCAGAGCAAAGTGGTGTGGCCTACCAGCGGCCGTAGGTGATGATGCCAGCCATCCCTCGGATCATTCGGACAGGTGCAATCGATTAACGCTCTGATGGAAAACGACCCTCGGACGAATGGAAGGTGAAGACGAAGAGGAAACTCGTCCCAGACTCCAATATCAGATACGTGCGCTGGTTATTTACGTTACCAACGACGATTTCACAAGAAAACTAAAGGAAAGAAACATACCCAATATCGGATTACAAGTAAAAACCCCATAATATATGTATAATGCTTCCTTACTCAGCCTGCCGCTACATGCTAAGCCTATCCGTCTGCTTCTGCATGGCCGAAACCGAACAAAAGGAAAGGAAAATTCTCATAGCAATCCTATGCTTAATAGAGTAAATACAGAGCGGCTAAGAAGGCGTTTGGAAGTACTAAGGACTCGCTCATTTCTTGTCGGCTTTCTTGTCGTCTTTCTTTTCCTCTTTCTTGTCGTCCTTCTTCTCTTCCTTCTTGTCTTCCTTCTTCTCTTCCTTGGCCGGCCCGACCGAAATTATGTCCACTTTCCCGACTTTCTTCAGTTTCTTCACCACCGCCACTGTGTCCATTTGCCCTATCACCGTCAGCTTCTGCTCCTTGGTATCCGCCGCTATCGAATCCACCCCTGCTTGTTTGTTCATTTATTAAATGCGCGTTAATCGGAGGATACGATCGAATATACCGGAAAAGAGAACGAGATCTTTCTGTCGACTTAAGGAAAATCTTGGAAATCAAAAGGAAGAAACCCTTGGAACTTAAGTCCAGCAACAAGATTCAGAAGATCAAGAAGAAAAGTTTTGCTGACCGTATATGTCGGCTGCTGCTTCTACGGCTTTCTGCTTCGTCTTGTCGTCCGTCATGGTCATGATCTTCAACACCACCTTCTGTTGTATGATTCAGAGGAGTATGTACAGGCATGGATACATGAGGTCGAAGTTAAAGAGAAACCCAGAACAAGAATCGAACTGGAGATCAGAGGGAAAGTCTGTACCTGTGCCATTCTGGAGGAGGAAGACAATACGAACACGCTGAACTCAATTGACAGAGAATGTGAACGCGGTTCCGGGTTACGCGAGAAGAGAGAGAGAGAGAGAGAGATAAAGATGGTATCGCAAAGGACGTGCCACCGAAACCAGCGAGCCTTTATATACACTCCTCAGGGGCCGTCCCATGTATTTCTATTTCTCCATTCGTGACGTAGGATCATTAGCTTTTTTGTCATTAGGGCCGGACGTGGGGACCAAAAATCGATAATTATGGAATCACCCGCGGGATTTTCTACATTCTGAAATCCATACGGACGGATAATGACGTCTTGTTGACCCTCATACAATGTGCACCTTCCATCCCTGAAGACATCCTCGCAAACATTTCAACATTCTTATCATTAATGTCACGAAGTTATTTTTATTAACTCCAATTTGACACGCACGATCCCCTAAAACTATATCCAGTCATGAAAAATAATATATGACAACGTATCAGAGTAAATCTTTGATAAAATGATTACTTTGAGTCTTGAATTGATGGATCTTATTTTATTTTATTTTTTATTATCATTAAGGTGAAAAATTGAATCAAGAATTTTTTATTTTTTTTTTTTTTTTTATCAATCAAATCATTGTTTGCGATCCATGATTCTATTTTATTATTAATCTAATTAGTGTTCACATTCTTTTTTGCTGGGTTGTGAATTAACGTCGATTCGATTGTCATGGGATGTGGATCATTCATCCCTTTGACACATCCTTGCAACCATCAATTGTCATGGGATGTGGATCATTCATCCCTTTGACACATCCTTGCAACCATCAACATGTCAACAATCTTATCATTAATGTCATAGAGAAGTTATTTTCGTAATTTTCCAATTTTGATCTGCACAGTCCACTAAAAGTACATCTGATTGTGAAAAAAAAAACATATTGAAAGAAGTCAATTTTTATAAGTTCGGCCCCTGAAATTCTTGATGGGCAGCGTCCATGGTTTTTAGAACTGGAACAGATTTCAGTTGATTTACCAAGTATTCTTTGGTTATAAGTTTTTCATTATTTTTATATTCAACCACAAGAGAGTAGTCCTTGCGGGGGTTACAATGACAATAATGTCCATACGATGTCTTTGTCATGTCATGCGCCTTGGTTAAGACGCCAGATCACCGATCAGATTACCAGTCCTTTCCTTTCGATGATTCGACGATGTTGATTCCTTCTTAGGCCTAATGCTTTCAGGTGGGACCCCTGATATCAAATCTAGCGAGTCAGCTGAAGTTGGCCACTTTTGCGCCAGTTAATTTAATTAAAGTTTAAAGACATTTAGTTCGTACTCATATAATAGTGAGAAAGTTGGTGAATTTATGAATTACTCGAGAAAGATTATGTTACGTGATGAAATTTTTTTCTCAAACAAATACCATAAAAAAACTCAAATTATACTTTTGTGATATAATTATTTCAAACTTTTTTTTATGTAAAAAAACTTTAAACTTATGCATGTGTGATATATATAATTTCTTTTTCAATTCCATCCATGGCATATTTGTCAATTTAGTATAAGTTTGGGTTTTTTTTTTTTTTTTTTTATGGATATTTACATCATAATGGGTAAATTTAGGGTTTTTAGTGATACAAAAAAAGTTTAGACTATTTGTGACATAATGGACATACTTTTGAGTTTTTTTTTTTTTTTTTTTTAAATGGTATTAACACTTCTTTCCTTGACCATTAATGTGTGAATATTGGATCTTGAAATCGGAATCTCTATTAGTAATATACAGGACGAAAATCATAGGATGCGGGATATGGATGGAAGATACTATCAATTTTCTGAAAAGTACGTGATAGAATTTCAACCTTACTTTAAAAATATATAAAAATGATGTTGGTATGAGTTTATTATACATGAGAATAAATTACATACAGAAAGAGCGCCATACAAATTACAAAAAATGTAAAAGTCTAGCGTATCTGCTTTTGATGTTCCTTTAGAACCATAACTTTGATATATAAATGTTCATTGACATAGTACATCATCAATAGACTAATGCAACATGTTAAATAAATTCAAAATGAAGTATATTTTCCTGAATACAATATGATGTATGTTTTGTATGATACACTATTTTTACTCCAAAAGAACGGGTATATTTCTCAAATTTAGCAAAGGCATGAAAAACGATTTTTTTTTTTTGGGAAAATTACGTGCATACGCATAAAGAATGTAAAAGTACGAGTTGGCTTTGGGACGATAATGCTTGCATAGGAAAGGGCAACTTTTCAAAACCAATTTTACAGATTCTTTGAGCATTAAGATAAGATAATATAGATTTTCTTCGATGCGAAGAAGTCAGATTTCTTGAAAAGTACGTAAATAATTAAAGCTGGGAAAGAAATTTGACTATCGCCACTTGCCAGTCTATTATGCCTCGAACTCGGCTCTCTCCTTACGGCCAAACCAAGATTTCAACTTTCATCTCGTTTTGATTGGATGTTGTGGGAAGAAAATCGACTCCAAAGACATCATAAGGAGGAGAAAAAACGTCTCTCGTGATGTCGAGAAGATGCAACTTCTCTGGCAAGAAAAAGAGGAGGAGGTCGGAAACTTTTGCATGGTTCACTTTCACGAACATGGACAACTGCCCGAATAAATCGATTGACTAGAACCAAATCATTCGATTCCATCGCAGTGGAATTGATTAAAGGTGTCGACCTACGTTTGGAAAACAAGCATAGTTCTTGTTCCTCCTTTTTTTCACCAAACCCAAGACGTTTGATTGGGTCGTCCAGGTTGTCATTATGGACTTTTGACACAGCCCTAGCTAGCTAGTACATGCGCGAGCAATCAAAGTGCTTGCCAAAAGAACTAAATATGCGAAAACTAACCATCTCGAATGTTATAGAAGATACATCAGACTTTAGAACCCGTAGCCGTGACCGAAATCAAAAGGGATAACCGAGAACAAAACTAAATTCGTAGCACCAAGAACTGATTAATTTCACATGATGGTGCAAGCATGTGGATTATCGTCGCTGAAGAGAGAAGCGAAGGCCTCGTCAGAGGCGACCGCGACGGAGTAGACCGCAGGAGTGTGGAAGAAAGTGTGGACGCCGGAAGAAGCTCCGGTCCTGTGGGCGTCATAGTAGTATTGGTTGACTATGTAAGACGGGTATTGATAAAACGAAGCGAAGTGAGAGTGCCCCGGAAAAGGCCACAGCTCCGCCGCTTTCCCTGCTCTTTTGATGGCCTTCAACACCTTCTTCTCCTCCAATCTGTAGCCTCTGGCGGTCAGTTTCTGCATCTCCATGTCCACCTCCACTTCTTCTACTCCTGAAAAATTTGGGTTTTACCAATCAGCGAGAGGTACGGGGCTTGGACTGGAGAAAAAGCTTAAAGCAAGTACCTTTCACTATCTGCATGACTAACAGATACGCACAATTAAGTGGATGGCTTGGTCTAGGAATGATAATTTGGTTTAAAATGTCTACGAAGATTTCCACAAAGGGAGGACTGATGGCTTCGGTCATCCTGAAATTATTCATTTTGAGTCTATGGTGCGCAACACCGCTTAAAGTTAGGACACATGACTTTTGATTATGTCAATTATTGCGTGGAACATAATCAGATGACAACTAAGGGCGACAAGGTTTCACAAGACGACAGCCTAGGAGAAAAAATAGGAGAACAATGATCGAGATACTGAGACTTATAATGTTAGGTCACGAAGTAACGTGCTGCTCACCAATCAGGTGCTCGAATAAAACCCATTTGCTAAATATCTAATCATCGTTTCACCTGTAGAGAATGGCATTCGGGTGCGCATGGCGGCGCGTATGGTACATGTAAGGAGCGCTTTATGTCCAAGAAGACGAAAACCATCTTTCGAGAGCATAGTCAGGACTCGAGCATCAAAGAAGTAGGAAGGTCGGTCTTCTTCAGTCATGTCGACAAGTATGTCCAATTTATCGTGAGTTCATTACTTAAAAGTTCGGGCAAAAAAGCAGCTCGTATATATTAACAGAGTTGAGCCTCTGCACTAAAACGACCATCTTGTACAGTACCATAGCAAAGTGTGAAGAAATGGAGCAAAAAAGTTGCACCTTTGAGCTTGAAGAGAGCTTTCTTCAACTTAGATGCACATCCCTCGCAGTCCAGGTTCGGCACTCGCACTTCCACCATCATCTGCAAATTCTTTCCCTCGTCAGTCTTATCTTTTAGTTAATCTTGACGTAAACTTAAGGAACTCCCATGGCTGTGTTGACTGTGTGCGTGCTTGTGAATGTGTGTGTGTGTGTGTGTGTGTGAGAGAGAGAGAGAGAGAGACAGAGAGACAGAGAGACTCACAGACATAGTGCTTCGAGTATGAAGAAAGCTTTCAGAAGCCCTTTGGGTTCTTGAAACTTTTCTCCATGGAGAGAGAGAGAGGAGTTAATAAATTTAAACGGCTAGCCAGTCGAGAAAGGGAACGAAGGCATGGCATCATTGGGTTCTTAAAAATCCAAAACCAGAGAGAGAGAGAGAGAGAGAGAGAGAGAGAGAGAGAGAGAGAGAGAGAGAGGGATGTGTCACGCGTGCAATGGAGTGGGAAATCGTGAATTAAGCTCTCATGCAATGGCAGGCCCAACCCCAAGTCCGAAGGACAGAGAAGCATTAAGCGTGCCTTGTTTGCCATGCTCCCTCTAAAATCATGACAACTACTCCGAAGTGCCAAACATTATAATTATGGCCCATGTATTCATCACACCATTGCGAACCTCCATTTGAATCGAAAACAAGATTGCGATGACGAAAAGTAGCTCCCTTTAGTAACCACAGAGATGGGGAAAAGAAACGAAAATGTGGCCGAGTCTATCGCCTTATATTCATCTTATCTGAGGAATATCCTATAACATCATAATGCTTACCCTTTACATGTCAAGAAATAGTTTAGACTTCCACTGAGACGTTGAATTAACTTCTACTCGGGGAAAAATCTTGAGAAAAGCGAAACCCCTTTTGCTCGCTCTCTCTCTCTCTCTCTCTGGTCAGCTTTCTTTTCTTCTTTTGCTTTTCCTGGAAAAGGGCTGTGCTGGGGACATAGGCTGACAACTGGAGAGGCAGTATATCCAACTTTAGAGTTCATCTTCTGCACAACGTCACTATCTCTGTGTTTACTGCTTAAGCTCATGATTGGTCAGCAAAGGTTGGTGATTTATCGACCATCGAAAACACAACACGACCCAACCTATCTAAAATATTCGGACGGTCCAAGATGAACAGTAGGGCTGGGGTCGATGGTGATGATGGTGTCTATATTCTCTCATCGAAAAGCTGCATTACGCTGGAACGGAGGCAGAACAAGAACGAAAAGAGGCCCGCCCCAACATTGTCTCTTCTCTCCCTCGGGAACTCGTGAGAGAGAAAAGAGAGAGGGAGTGATGATGTAACGAGGGGGTAGTGTTTACCGTTGCCTTGGGACCATAATGATCTCTGTACTTCTGTTCTCCATTAGTGAAAACGACAAGGTCGCTGTCGCTGGGGTTCTGCCACTCTGAGATTCAACAGCCTTTCGGGTCCATGACAAACAAAGCATCGCGAGTGTTGTTCTGGCAAAAGTAGCCTCTGACAAATCGATCACGCCGGCTGGGCATTTGAATCAGTGATTAAGGAAAGCGAAAGGGATTTCTCAATCTTTTCTTCGGCTAATCAGCCGTTGAAGTAATTGCGAGAGCAAATGAAAGGAGAATTGAAACGAGTAACTAAAAACTGAAAAGCGCCAACACTTCGTTGAATGATGTCAAAGACCAAAGGCTCATATCTGGTAAGTTGTGGTATATACTAGCATATGTTGTATCATACGCAGATCTTGAGAGTTAATGGTTCCACTATCTACCAAACCAGAAAATTTATGCAAAGGCTCCGTTCGTTACATATCACGTCATCCACAGGAACTTCTCAATTCAAGAAATTGGTTATCCTCCTTTTCGCGCAACTAAAATACTATGTACATCTTGTCGATTTTATGGTCGTTTGGGTTTAAATAACAAGAATGGAAGTGAATGGTTTCGAGGCAACTGGACAAGGAAATGCAGTTTCTTTGGTTTGTAGAAAAAGGGCTTTACAAGTGGTGGTGGAGCACTATGAGGCGTATAGTTTATGGTTTCTTCTGCTACTCTCTCCACCGATCATTCCTATCTCTATTCACAGAGAGTTCTTTTTTCTTTTTTTTAAAAAAAAAAAACCTTATTTATGCTAGATTTTAGCTAGAAATTGGATCAATTATTTTAACACATCTCATTACCAATTAGGCAAAACAAAGAAATTTCAAACTTTTTTTCTGCACGTTGTCTCTAGGATAAAAAATTAATACGTCAAATTTTACACTCCTCAATTTATTTCCTTTATTTCGACCAAAAAAAAATTTTATTTCCTTTACAAGTGGTGGTGGAACACTACGAGGCGTATAGTTTTTGTTTTCTTCTACTACTCTCTCCACCGATCATTCCTATCTCTATTCACAGAGAATTCTTTTTTTCTTTTTTTCTTAAAAAGACCTTATGTATGCTAGATTTTAGCTAGAAATTGGATCAATTATTTTAATACATCTCATTACCAATTGGGCAAACAAAGAAATTTCAAACTTGTTTCTGCACGTTGTCTCTAGGATAAACAATTAATACGTCAAATTTTACACTCCTCAATTTATTTCCTTTACAAGTGGTGGTGGAGCACTACGAGGCGTATAGTTTATGGTTTCTTCTTATACTCTCTCCACCGATCATTCCTATCTCTATACACAGAGAATTCTTTTATTATTATTATTTTTTTAAAAAAGACCTTATGTATGCTATATTTTAGCTAGAAATTGGATCAATTATTTCAACACATCTCATTACCAATCAGGCAAACAAAAATTTCAAACTTTTTTCTACACGTTGTCTCTAGGATAAAAAATTAATACGTCAAATTTTACACTCCTCAATTTATTTCTTTTATAAATGATGGTGGAGCACTACGAGACGTATAGTTTATGGTTTCTTCTACTACTCTCTCCACCGATCATTCCTATCTCTATTCACAGAGAGTTCTTTTATTTTTATTTTTTAAAAAAGACCTTATGCATGCTAGATTTTAGCTAGAAATTGGATCAATTATTTGAACACATCTCATTACCAATCAGGCAAACAAAGAAATTTCAAACTTTTTTTCCGCACATTGTCTCTAGGATAAAAAATTAATACGTCAAATTTTACACTCCTCAATTTATTTCCTTCTCATATATCATGCACACATGCCTCAATTTATAGCGGCCTATTTAAGTAGGAATGATGATGGAAATAGTTCATGAACTTTGTTCAAATATGCAATGTGGTCTTTAAACTTTATATTTATTTAATATGATCCTTAAACTTTAATTTGATATACAATGTTGCTCATGAACTTTTCAATTGTTTAATATAGTTCTTGGACTTTTACTACATGTTTAACTCAATTTCTGAATTGTATGAAAATGTTCAATGTTGTTCTCACATTAATTCAAGTTCAAGGACAGCATATATTCCATGGACTAAATTGAATACATGTCAAATGTATATAGACTACATTGAATAAATTTAAATTTTCGGGATCATGTTATATATATTGCAGTAACATTTATGAATTATTTGTATCATTTACTCTAAAAAGTGAGATGAATTTCCCATCAATTTCAAAGGACGCAAACAAAATGAGGACTCCCACGATTTGTTGCATAAGTAAATGTTAGATTTGTTCAGACAGGGAGGGAGAAACAGAAAGCCCCCGAAAACCCGAAGAAAATTCGCGTCGCGCGCCATTGGCTGGGGCATCTCGTTTCTCGGCCTATTGGGCCTGCTTTCGGACAGCGCCCGCCCGCCCGCCCGGGCCTCTTCTCCGCAAAGAAAAACCCTTCTTCCACAAATCGCCTGCTGAATGACACGGACCGTGCTCTGACCTCGTAAGACGAAAATCACGAATCACGAGTAAGAAAAGACAACGAAGAAACGAGAGAGGAAATCTTGTCCGAAAGAAAGGGCCCAAACTCCTCCGGTCCATTAGGATTTGTCCTTAGAAGACCCATTCAAAGCGGCTACAACATCCATCTCTTTCTTTCCTCACTCGAATTTGTTCCGGGGGATGGACCCTTCTTTGTCCCCTGCCAATTATTAATACCATTCTGTGAGCAATGAAGAAGAGTAGAATGCGGAACACCAAGAACCGTTACGACATTTAATCACGGGATCCAACCACCGACTCCTCCCTTTCTCATGGGGAGCGTTCCTTCCTGGACCCGGATCCCCATTATCGGGCAGATCGCAGGAAGGCAACCCTTCACTTCGTGAATCCCATGTCAGCCCGCACACGGATCTCGCCTCTCCTAGTTCTGCCTCTTTTTAACCAGGAGCTCAGCACTTTGTCTTTTCGCCTCAGCTGTGCCTCCGAGATCCAAACTCAGAGTCCTTTCTATTTTTCGCTTCCCCACCTTTTGTAGCCGGGAGAGAAAAGGATTTTTCCTCGCACCTACCGGTACGGCACCGAAGACTTTCAGCTTCCGCGTCGTACTTCTACGCTCCAAAAAGACTTATTTTCGGGTCAAGCAAAAGCTTCCGCGCGGAGAATCATTGTCAGTGAAGCTGAAAGGGTGTTAGGAGGAGATCTCGGGGGATGATCATCCTTTGGGTTTCGTTCAGAAACTGAGGGACGGATGAGCGAGAAGAGAACCAGCAGCATGCAAAGGCTAAAGAGGTACTTGTGGGTTGGATCTGGGGCTTTCCGTCATTTCGCGGACTCGATCTGGAGGCCCTTCCTCAAGTCCCCGGCTCGCTCCTCCGCCGCCTTGCTCGTCCTCGCCTTCCTCCTCGTCAGCGCGTTCCTCTCCACGCGCCTCCTCGACTCCTCTGCCTCCTCCTCTGTAAGTACGTCTCCTCCCTTTCCCTTTCCCTTTCCTTTCCGCTTTTCCGAATTTCCCAAACGCTTCGTTTTTTTGCCAAATTTTTTCGAATGGTATTTGTTCAATATGTCTACTTAGCACGCGCGTTCGCAGTTCATCACTTCGCTAGCGGTTTCCCACTTTGGGAATCAATTTCCCCGTTAATCCTCTGTCATTCCTTCTGTAAACGACATTAATGAACCATTGCGTGTATAGATGGAAAACAAGAATGAAAGAGACTTCTTTGTGCCCAAGCCGTGACCGGTCGGTTCTGCAGCATGGTCAGCACGGCAGTTCCCGTCAGTAGTCACCGTCGATCTTGCGCGTGCTCGGGAACATGTGGAACGATCTAGGGCGATTCTTCGCTATTAAAATTCCTCATTTCACTTCCGGGGTTTTCACACAAATAATTAAGCTCTCGTGTAGTGGGTCGAGACACGCGCCGCGGGGTGTCGGTGACCGGTCCGTTCCGGGATGCGTGTCGTCTTCCGGTTCGTAGCAAGTGGAGGGGAAGCGAACGGCTCTTTGACCGTTCTTTTCACCTCGCTCACCTCGCCCCGCATGATCACCGCCGGGCTTTCGCATCGGCCCGTGGAATTCTTTATATATCGATCTTCGATTCAGTATCTGGTAGTCCGCGTGCGGGTCCCACGACAACTGTTTTTGCCTGCCATTGTCAACCCATTTCCGAGGAATCTTCTCGGCCACGGAATTCTTAATTAGTAATTTTAGATTATTCCAAGATTAGCGACGTGAGAATGAAATGGCGTTCTTTGAATATGTTGACAGTCTATTAGCGCGGCGCCTAGGCCCATCGTCAACATTGCCACGAGCCACGTGTACCCTCGCAAGCCCCCCGCAAGCCTCAAACGGTCCCGGGAGAAACTCGAGATCCCCCTCAACTGCACCTCCTACAACCCCGGCCGGACATGCCCCTCCAACTACCCCACCTCCTTCCGGCCGGAGCAGGATCCCGACGCTCCGTCGGCCGCCGCCGCGTGCCCGGACTACTTCCGCTGGATCCACGAGGACCTCAAGCCGTGGTCCCGCTCGGGCATCACGAGGGACATGGTGGAGCGGGCCAGGGGGACCGCCAACTTCAGGCTGGCGATCGTGGGCGGGAGGGCCTACGTGGAGACTTTCCAGAAGTCGTTCCAGACGAGGGACGTGTTCACTCTGTGGGGGATTTTGCAGCTGCTGCGGCGGTACCCGGGTCAAGTGCCCGACTTGGAGCTCATGTTCGACTGCGTCGACTGGCCGGTCGTTCAGTCGAGGCTGTATCGCGGGCCCAATGCCACGGGCCCACCACCTTTGTTTAGGTACTGCGGAGACGACGCCACGCTTGATATCGTCTTCCCTGATTGGTCTTTCTGGGGCTGGTAAGGCTACTTCCATTCTCTTTCTTTGAAATTATTGTGATGGTTCTTAGGATACCCAGCGTGACCTAAAAGATGTCGGCAACTCACATGTGATGTGATCCGTGCTGTGTAGGCCCGAGGTTAATATAAAACCATGGGAGTCTTTATTGAGGGATCTCAAAGAAGGCAACAAGAGGGTTAAATGGATGGATAGGGAACCTTATGCTTATTGGAAGGGTAATCCGACCGTTGCTGCCACCAGGCAAGACCTTCTCAAATGCAATGTATCTGATAAACAAGACTGGAATGCTCGTATTTTTGCCCAGGTAAATATATGGCATTTTAATGTGGTTCTTGTGTGGTCTTGGAAATTGAAGAAGATGGTTCCTGTGTGGTTTTGAAAAGATCGGTGGTGTAGGCTGTAGTTGATATGATGAAGAAACTAGTGCCGTGTAAAGGCAGCGGAGAAAGAGACAACGCACTTATGAAGTGGTGGTCCAAATCTTTTTCTTGAACAGTGTCATTGTTTGTGGAGCTTTAGAGATTGTTTGGAACGTTTGGTAGCGACATAGTAAATAAAAAGAATAAGTACACTAAAAATCTTAAAACTTGTCACGAAAGAACAATTAAATTCTAAGGATGCACTGGAAGTCCTAAAAGTGCAATCAAGTTCTAAAAAATTGTCAAGAAAGTATAATCAAATCTTAAAACTAGAAGGATTTGGTTGGACCAATTTGATAAATTTTAAAGTTTTAAATAATGCACTTTTTTGAAAAGTTTTTTTAAGATTCTAATGCACTTTGGTGACAAGTTTTATGACTTAATTACACTTTTTGAAAGTTTTAGAATTTAATTGTACTTTCGTGACAAGTTTTGGGACTTCTAATGTGCTTATCCGTAGATAAAATGAATGAACAAACTTGTGCTGGGTAAAGACAGCAGAGAAAGAGAACACCGCACTTATGAAGTGGGTCCAAATCTTTTTCTTGAACAGACGTGTCGTTGTTTGTGGAGTTTTAGAGGCTGTTTGGAACGTTTGGTAGCTGCATAGTCATGGCGTCTTCAACTTTCTTTTGGTAAAACAACTGGACAAGATAGATCCCCCTATATCTGCATAACAGTCAGTCAGTCACGCGGAGCATTGTGATAAGAGCGGACTACTATGTGCAGGATTGGATCCGAGAATCACAGCAAGGATACAAACAGTCAGACTTGGCAAGCCAGTGCATTCACAGGTGAAACCAAATCTTCGCGTTCACTTCTTTCCGGATCATGTAGTCTTTTTGAGTCCTGTTCACTTCTGTTCTTCCTTGTGTAAAATTCACACATATTGCTCCGTTATAAAACAGATACAAAATATACATCGAAGGATCAGCATGGTCCGTCAGCGAAAAGTATATCCTGGCTTGTGATTCGGTCACATTAGTGGTCAAGCCCCATTACTACGACTTCTTCACCAGAGGTTTGATGCCAGTGCACCACTACTGGCCCATTAGGGAGGATGACAAGTGTAGATCCATCAAGTTTGCCGTAGACTGGGGAAACGGCCACAAGCAAAAGGTAATATTTCTGAATTATGTGATATTTAGCTAGTTCATTAGATACCAACACTGCTCTCCTTTTTAATGCAATACAATAAGTTCCCTTGCCATAATAATTAGCTGCATATGACTTTGGTTCTCAGATCATCATTGTGGACGGGACTTTCTTTCTCAGTATTCAACTTGGTTTTTGTCTTCAAATACCTTTTCTTATAAACCCTTTTCGATATTTAGGCACAGGCCCTTGGGAAAGCGGCGAGCAGTTATGTCCTAGAAGACTTGAGGATGGACTTGGTGTATGATTACATGTTTCATCTCTTGAATGAGTACGCCAAGCTGCTGAGGTTCAAACCTGTCGTGCCCGAGAAAGCGGTGGAATTCTGCTCCGAGCACGTGGCTTGCCAGGCAGAAGGGTTGGAGAAGAAGTTCATGGAAGAATCGCTGGTAAAGGGACCCGCCGACACATATCCTTGCAAATTGGCTCCTCCATATGATGCTCTGTCACTCTCCGCGATCCGCAGAAGAAAAGAGAACTCGATCAAGCAAGTGGAGACATGGGAGAACAAATACTGGGATGGTCGAAACAAGTCCTAGAAAAGTCGGCTCTTTGTACATTTAACGTGCACGAACACAATGAATTCGTTTCTGCCGTGCATCTGAAGTCTTTTCAACTTAACAGGAATAGCCGATGAGCAATATTTACATTGTATTCTTAGATTTATAGAAAGATGAGGTATAATACCAGGATGAGTCAGAATGTTAAGTCACCTTCCCCTGTTTCCAAATGCACCCAGCATATTTAAGGCTTATTATAGTGAATTGCGGGAACTATATGTATGTTTTGGAAAGAAACATTAGTCCATCATCTAACTGCTTCAGCAAGATTTTGGAAAAGGAAGATAGAAGCGAAGAGTTTGAGAACTTTGCCGCTACATGGTTCTCTCTCCCAGTGCGCACGTGGACATAAGGCTACGTATCTACGTGCACTAAGAATTTGCCCTGCGCTTCGCGTAAATATAAAATATGTTGACAATAATTAAGTTGATAACTATATTCTGAGTAAATTAAAAAGATAAATTTGGTGTTTTTCAAAGATACAAAAGGGCTTCCTTCATTTGAAACGTCGCCTATACTTACTACCTCAATCACTTTTACCGAAGGCAAAACCAGAACAAATCATCATTTTGTTGGAGGAAAAGTTAGTCCAAAATAAAATGTCTTTTCCTTTCAAGTGCCTCGTTTTCTTAATTTCACAAATGATGAGTGGTAAATTACTAAATTGATGATTCCGTAAAGTTTTAATCGATAGTTGCTTTGTATCTAATGTCATTGAACATGACGGTCTCATAAAGCTTAAGAATTATCTCATAGAGGCATAAAAAATCAAATATTTCAATGTCCTTTTCCCATTGGCGAGTTCAACGTAAGTATATATTTTTTATATGTTTTATTTTGTAAACTTTTTTGTGCTTTTAAGTGTAGTTGAAGATATAATAGTTTGGATGCTTGCTAATAGAAGTAACTCATTATAACTATTTGTTATCTAGATAATATCTATCCTATCAATTTTAAATTGTTACTAATCACAATATTATTTCATGGAAGATTTTTCTTTTGATTATTTTTATTTTCTATAATTTTCATATAGGTCCCATTATAATTTTTTGATGTTATTCCATAGATGGTCCTAGAACTTTACTTCAATGTTCAATAGGGTCCAATTTTTTTTTCTTTCGAGTCCTTAAATTTTCAAAAATTTGCTCAATGTATTTCTTCCATCATGTATATCACCATGCATTTTTTCTTTTTTCCTTTTTTATGACACGGACTGCCACGTTAGGGTTTATTGGATCAAAATAATGATGTGAACTATTCCATCATTTCCGAAGGAATGAAAGGAGAAATATATGGCTTGAAATCATACATTAGCCACATGGATGAGCATGCATAGGCACATCCACTCAAACAAGCACACACAGGAGAGTGGACCACAAATCATGCTCGCATGAGCATTGGGTCGACAATACATTGATCCATGTGAAATTTTGTGGAAACTACTATTAATAGTTCTAAAAGTTTAAATTATTAAATGAATGAATGGTTTATTATATGAATATTTTAACAATTCGCATGGATGTACAAACAAAAGCAGGCCTTTATTCATCCAATCTTGATAATTCTTCACCACGATAATACATAGAAGACGATCCACACACGTAATTACAAAGACACAGTAGACGATCCAATCTGAAAACAAAAGCAGGCCTTTTATGGACCGGTGCTTGGGTGACTGATCCTACATACACACACATAATTATAAGGACACAGTAGAATAAAGCTAGCCCGTCAAAGCCATGCATGCACACACGCCAGGACGTTAACGCAGCACTCGAAGACGGGTATCTACCTCTCAATCAATCGAACCGATCTGCTACATCGTACGCGTCTGTTCTGAACCAAGGCCTGCGAGCTTCTGCATATGATCGGTCTTGAGGGAAGTGATCAATAAGGAGACAGTGCCGGGGCGACCGTTAACCTGATGGCATGGATTGTCGGCGCCGAAGCTACCACGCCCGAGCTCCGGATCTCTGCCATCTCTCTTCGCTTCTCTTGTCTCTCTGCTTCGCAGAGTTTAGGAAGAAACACTCCTGCACAGTGGGGAGAAACCCTATGGGATTCGTATTTTACAAATAGAGAGAAACCAAGGGCTTGGTCTTTCGTTGTAAATTTCTCGACTTTGTCCAGATAAATCGAGTGTGAATGTACTTCGGTGTCAAATCCAGAGAAGAAATGCATTTGAACTAACGCCATTCAGTCTTTCACGGTGAGTAGAACCATGACTAGTCATCTGTTCTATATGTTTTGTTCTCATTGATATCATCATATTTTCATGTATAACTTTTAGCCATTGTAGCCCTACATATTAAGATAATTTTACATGTCAGGTGAGGTTGTTATCTTTTTTTTTTTTTTTCTAAGTAATTTCTGCGCGAGGAGAGTTCTTATTGATGGACTCCTTCAAAAAATTTTGATAATTACGAAGATTCATCATGCAACGTATATGACCATTTTTTTTCTGTTACCTTCACCCGCAGCAAGATTGAAGTAGAGGTCGACAATGTTGGGGCAACTTCCATAGCACTTGGAGGAGCAAAGCTGTTGTGCGAAGTGAGGCTCCAGCAGAGCATCTGATGCGATTCCTAGGGTTCTACGATCAACCCCGCATGATCCGATGCACTGATCGGTCTCGATGTAGTCCCTCAGTCCCCCGGCTTCAATGCCTGATTGGCGGCAAGTGTATGCTTCCTCCCCGCTCCTTGTCACCTGCTTCTCCAGCACGCAGCGCTTGCCGGAGGATGACACTGCGAATGCGCATGAGTCATGGTCGAGATTCTCACACACTATTCCTCCTGCATGGATTATCCCATCAGATTTAATAAGTTCACGCATATCCTACCAAAAATTAGATTTCAATATAACATGCATATAAATGAACATGAGCGCAACGATCTAGAGTGCAAGTGTATATACCTAGATACTTGTTATAACTTTTAATAATCATAGAAATTATCATCTGAAATTTCAAGTAAACTTTCTTTCTCTTGCCCTCGGCAATAAGTGTATTTTAGCAAAATCTCTCATATGGCCTCTGATTGGCTTTAAATTTCGCGCCTACCCATCCCAAAAAAGAATAAAACGAAGTTTCTATTAAGTTCAGTGTCTGCGGAAAAATAAGTCCGCCGTAAGTATCAGTAGCCCCTGAAATGCATAAAATAGTTTAGCCAATGCAAACTAATTTAAGGACTTGTTGCACCTAGTGTTCCGGTGACGCAGACAGCGAGTGCAAGAGCGAGGATCACAGCAAGAGTGCTAAAGCTCAGACTCGAAGCCATTTCGGAAGCGCTTTCGAGGGAAGGAGGAGGATCAAGAGGAAACTAAGAATCAGCTGGGAAGTGTTATGCTTCTGTTTGAGCTAGGATGAACGAATTGAACGTGTATATATATGTCTCGGATTGCCATTGAAGAAAGAAAATGAGGTTTTCGAGTTTGAAAAAGACACAGAACAGCTGCGAGAGTGAAGTCTTGTAAATTGAATCCTAGTTTAGAATTATGTGCGTCTTGGTCTTTCATGGCTACGACTCCAAGGCCAGCCGGGCGATGCGCTTAGAGGTGGTCGTTACCCGTCAAACACCCGCTATCAACGGCGGAAGTTTCAGTCTCCAAGGACGCAAGCCTCGGGTCATGAAATCAGACTTTTAGAGCCCAGCCAGCATGACGGTGCGGTCATGTTGAATTTCTAACGGTTGCAAGTTGACCACTGTTAGGAGGGCAACCGGATTATTTTTTTTTCATCTATTTTACTCTAATTCTTAACTTTTTATATAGTGTGGGAGTCGAATCTCATACCTGAAACTAAATGTCTCCACTCTCAACCCCTCATGAGAAAGTGGAGAATCAAACTTTCCACCTCTCCCTTTCTATATTCTCCCTTTCTATATGGGAAAAGTAGCCATTAGAGCAACTCCTGTGGTTAGCAACTAGATTTGAGAACGTGAGGGAAGGAAGGTTTTGTGTTTTTGCAACTTTTTAAGGAATAATGTCTCGTTTGATCCCTTTATTTATCTTCAAAAAAATTAAAATTGCCTATCTTTTTTCAATGTTAAAGAAACTCTTGTGAATTTTAAAAAATAGTCACCATTGGTCATTCCATGATATTATTTTTGTTGTTGATTGATTTTTCTTGACATGGCTTGCAGGATTGTTGACATGAACGCTAGATAATATATGCCAAATAAGCGCCACAGAGAACAACATAAATGAAAACAACGGGGAGAGAACAACACAAATGAAAACAACATAGAGAGAGAGATAGGGGTCCATCGCAGGCGTCATAGTCGCAGGCTGAAACTCTGGCTCGCGGCAATCATGGATATTCAAGCTCAAGTTTATGGAAGCCATAGCCACTTGAGCTCGCAGGCGTTCAATTTGAAATCGGAACGACTCTTGGCGCAAGATTTTTTGAGTTGCAAAGTTCGAGGTGATAATGTCCACTAGATCTTTTCAAGCCACACAACTTGATGCCATGATTGCTTGAATTTCGAGCTCTTGGCGGCCAGGGCCACTAGAGTTTTGAGTCGCAAAACTCAAGTCCTTGATTGCTCGATTTGATTTCTTGGTCATGGCCGCTCAATTGGCGATCGTGAATAGCTACGAATTATAATTTTTGCATTCTTGGTTTTCTTGCTGTTCATCTTTTTCTTTATTTGGTTTTTTCTCTATTCACATGTAGGGAATCTCATTGTGGAATTAGAGGTGATTTTCCTTTCGAATTTTGAAAGAAAACCAATTAAAGGCGCTATCTCTTTTTAAGTGGGACAATAAACATCACTTCATTGTCTGCGGCCCCTTTAGAAAGCCATCAACCTATAATATTTGTGAGCTCGATATGAAGTAACATGAAAGTTTCCCTACGGAGTTCAGTAAAAGCTGTACCATCCATGTGTATCGCTCCTAAATTTGGTATAACCCATCTATTAAAAGTGGACCTGATCATTGGCATGGCTGCTCTGGCCTCGCCCAAGCCTTCCCATTAAGATTTGGTCAGGCCGACATTACTTTATATATGAATTTAATATACCAATCTTAGCATATCTAGCAGTACTTCCGGAGGGGAAGACCATCCATTCTTCATAAAGCAATGCTAATTCATATTTAAAACCCCCCTCAGCCAAAGTTGGGCAAGGCCTATAATGCCCTAGTAGCAGAGGCAATCTCTAGGTACCTCCCCTTTCAACATCGAATGTCAAATTGACGAATGCCCTCATTGCTAAGACTTGCAATTACTAAATTGTATTGAAGAAGAGAATGATGGCATAAAGAGAAAAGGTCGTACCACGCGGTGGAAAAATGTGCCTTTTACGGACTTTCTCCAAAGCCGCCTTTTACGGCAATTAGTTACGAGAGAGATGGTCATTTTGTCACGACTTGATCTCTTTAGTTCGCTAAGCATCCACCAAACTTTGCCCGATGTTGAAAGCTCCAATAAAGGAGGAGGAATTGTTACACTTGGGATGTCTCAGTTAAAGTTGATACCTCGCTTCTAACAATTCAAAAGATGTTTGGCGGATTAGGAAGAAGGAGATGACTTCACATGCATCTTCGAGACGCGTGACTACATTGACTAGCTAGCTACAAAATTGCCCCAAGATGCATGTTATATGAAATAATATTCAGCCATCATATTATTCGAGTGATATATCGAATTAGTCTCATTTTGATCGAAAATTTGTTTGTAAAATTATAATTGTCATATGAGCAACGGATTATTATTTTTTTATTTAGTGAAAACTGATGTAGAATGAGCACTTGAAAACTTTTTATCATTAGTTGCATTAGAGGGTGTTGACTAACGACATCACACGCTAACTCACTCTTTCAAAATAGAATTAAATGAGCACTAATTTGTAATTCAGTTACCACATCAAGATGTTATGGCATTAATGCTTCAGTAGATTTAAAGGGTATGTGCATTGGGCAAGCTAAAGGTGCGCTTGAATATTAATTAAATGGCACCTTTCTCTTGGCGGTGAAAAAGATGTGAACGAGAGAAGGCTGATTTTGGGCCTAAACTCGGGCTGACATCATCATCGTAGGAATACAAGCCCAAAGTAGATTCGGCCTGTTAATATAACAACGAAGTTCAATTTTATATGCTGCGTCATTTATGTTCTTGAAACACTTACGGACACTTCAAGCCTCATCTATCGTTCAAACTAAACTTAACTTGTTTGATAATTATGAAGATTCAGCTTAGCCAGTAAAAGTCCTAATCTACTGATTAGATTCTTATCAGCTATAAAAAATGAAGAGGACATATATTTGGGATAATTACTAAAAAGCCATAAACTTATTGCATTTATGATAATTTAATCATAAATATTTCAATTTGGCTAATTTATCCCTAAACATTTTGACAATTTTTCAATACAGTTTATTCAATCAATTTTGGCCAAAAATTGCTGAAGTTGAGATCAGCCATCCCATACCACATGGCTATATTAAGCGGTCGATAGTAACTGTATAATTTTATTTCCTTTATTTTTTTATTTCCTTCTTTTTAGCTTCTTTTCTCTTGTTTTCTCTTCACTATGACTGGCGAAAGCCGTGAGGCCCTCATTGACACTAGTGAGGGTTGTAGCCCTTGCTCAACATTGCTCAAATCTAGGTGAGGTCTTTTGACCATGGGCAAAGGTAGCCTCACCTAGACCATTGTAGCCATGGGTGAGGCTAGGTGAAGGCTTCACAACCCTTGCTAGAGCTCATCAACCATAATGAAAAATAAAAAAAAAAAAAAACAAAAGAAAATATAAAAATTATCCCAATTAACTCCAATCATATCACGTAGGATAACTATTGTCTATGTCATCGATTTTCTAACTAAAATTGACTAGATGGACTAAATTGACAAAATATCAAAAGTTTAAGACTAAATTGGTATAAATACAATAGGTTTGTGACTTTTTTTGGTAATTCTTTCGATACATCTATGTACGACATCTTATTTGGAGGCATAACTACTTGACCACGACAGGCTGACTTGTTACCTTCTATCATGATGAGAGAGTAGGGTGCTTTGAGCTGAGAATGTTGTTGAATTGAGGTCATTTAAATGGATTACCTTTTTCTTCCATCTCTAGTAAAAGGAAATGAAATCTCAGATTAGTGTTCTACAAACATAAACATCATTCACATACATGCAAGCTCAACCGAAAATAATTATGGGCGCTTTCATGTGAGTGATTATCAATTAGGCTCAACCGCAATCTCGTATGCGTGTTCATATTATGGGATACAAAAAATTTTCTCACGCCTAGAGACGTCTTGCATCCGAACTGCGATTGTGAGATTCGGGCGTGGTCGGAGGAAGATTCACGTCAACTCGCACCAAGGTACAGGCGTGATCGAGGAGGGAGAGACGACATCAGATGTGAAGCCGCAATTGAAGTTTCGGTTTGATTTCGTCCTGCATCCTTGCTCGTGTCCGATGACTACCGGCCATCTTGAGTGAACGTGGCTAACCGGTCTTTCTAGCTCCCCAAGACGAAACTCATTTCGACGACCGTATTTAATCACTCATCTATGCCATCTTTTTAATCGCTTATCATACGCCCCGTGCACAAAGTGTCCGATCATGATCCAACAGCTTTGCTGGCAAAGAAGAGGGGGCCGTTATTAGGTGTACGAAAGGGAGAGCGGCGTTATTTCGATGCCGGCCAATTTGACTTTGATGTCCAGCTTCTGGAGGATTCTCCTCTTGATTTCATATATTCTGGCCCCCCCTCCCCCAAAAAAGAAGAAGAAGAAAAATTCTCGTTTTTTTTTTTTTGAAGAAAAATTCTCGTTGGACAACGAATCTTTCCTACCCCATAAGAAATTTCGCTACATTAGGACCATTATGTCGTTGCGACCGTGGTTCATCATTTGGGGCTTCACTCATTGGCTCTCATGTCATCAAGGTCAACTGACTTCCTTGACTTTCTTGCACCACTGCCCTGTATGCTGGCACTTTAAAAAACCGTCAGAATGGTTTTATCTGTAATCACCGGTAGCTAAAAGCGATACCGACTGATTGTTACATCTATATGAAAATGCCTTTAATGTGAAAGATCTATTTGCACATGAATCTTATAGAAGAACTATTTGCTTAGTTGAGCAAACATAATTGCTTAAGAAAAATTTTTACTTGTTCATTCAAAATTTGTATAATCCATATAAGGAATAAAAAGTCATCTTTCGAATGTGGATGTACATCATTCGAAATTTGACCATAGTTGCAAGTACTTTTGTTTTCAGGGTCTACTAATCCGATAGGACTATTAGAAAGCATACGACCAGGAATTGCTAGTAAGTCTTGCCAAAAATATAATATGTCCCTTTTGAAAAATGAAATAGGGCACGAGGTCAAAATGAATCGGAATTTAAAATTGAAGCAGCGATATCCCGAGTGGACTGATTCAAGCCACCTAAGCAACAGTATTCAACCAAAATTTGAAAAAGGCTTAACAATGGTCTAGAAGCTTTAACAGAAATCTCTAGGTAATGTTGAATTAATGAATATGATCAAGCTAGTCCTCAAGGACCTGCCTTTTTCCCTTTTCATTTTGCTTCTTTTGTGAACGCGATTAGTTATATGGTTCCTTGATAGGCCCGCGCTCCTTAAAAAATTGATTTTCATATGGTAATCTATATATTTCGTTGTATTCTCTGATATTTTATATAGGTCTCAAGCGATGAATGCATTGATTCAGTCCCCTCTAGAATTTCCTCCCACACCATACTACTCTCAAGCTACACACAAAGAAGGTCCATTAGCATCTGGGGACCTTTCTTTTGGGGCAAAAAAATTGAATCATTTGGACTCGGTTTGGCGAAAAATCTTACCTGGTTCAATGCATAAAAAATTGAATGGGTTGTTGTGTCTCGTATATTACGTGCTTGGTCAAATGACTCGAATCTCTTTGTCCATCATGGATGGAGTCCACTTCGGTCAGCCTCTTCAGATTCTTAAATCATTTTAAAGAAAGTCAGCCAGAAATTACAAAAGCTTTGACTCATTTTAAAGCAAAAATAGTGGATGATCTACATTCTAAAGGAAGTTAGCCAGGGACTTGGCTGTCGTAAGCCAATACGCAAGAGGAAGAGAAAAAAAGAGAGAATAGAAGAGAAAAAAGAATAAAAACAGAAATAAAATGCTTTTTGATGAAAATGCCCATATCATTGTGATTAGTTGGAAAGATAGCTTATTATTTGAGACTGAGTTGATCACTTTAGATTTTTATTCGAAATAAAGTTTACTGTAAACCCTTAACTCTACATTAGACCAAGTCCATATTTTACGTTTACTCATGTCATTTATATAATATGATACATCTACCGTATTTTCAGGTCAAAGTATTTTCCATTAAAGCAAATCATAAGGATAAAGAAATTTCCTTCCACCTCTTCCACTTCATGTTAGTGCTTCTCGTCAAGATCTCAATCAGAGATGCAATGGACCATTCAAATCGTGCCACTTGCTCTTTTGGAGAGGTCCCTAGAACGGGTCTTCTGCCTGCCAAATTTCAAAGGTAATCTAGGTTTGAGCTAGGGTCTTCAATAAAATGATGCAAGCATTATCTAGTGGCTTGAATTGAGGACTTGGTAAATGGTAATGATTCATCTTTTAGTTATATATATATATATATATATATATATAGATATTATATTTGTGTGTGTGTGTGTGTGTGTGTGTGTGTGTGTTGGATTTATGAATATTTCGGGGATCTCACTTTCATTCCGGAGGACACATCAGTGTCAAAATCATATATCGCTGGAATTCAGCAGAGAATCAGAAATTGTTGACGACGACCCGTGGTGATTTGAAAGACGTTGCGATCGTAAGTCGTCCCACACCGACCACAATTGTATGACCACATATTAATTGCCCAGGACGCAAAAAAAGAGACAGGAAGAAATCAGAATGTTCACGTGCATTTTACGGCCGGTGAATGAAGAACTCAATTAAGGGGAAAACGTTCAATAAAAATTCTGAACCTGTTGATTTTTACCAATTAAAATAATAATTTTTTTGATAATTTGCCAATTGAGTCCATGCAATCAAATTTAACTTAAAATCGTTGACATAGATACTAGTAATGCCACGTAGCACTGTTAACAATCATGTCAATAATTTTAAATAATTTATTTTTTTTTTTTTTGACTTTTCCTCTTTTTTTTTTTCCTACCAAGTAATGTGTTGTCCACAAATGAGGCTAGCCGACTGTCACTGACCATGAGCGACGGTTGGCAACCCTCGTTTGCCATCAAGCAAGTGCTACAACCTTGACCCGCAATTAGTGAGGGCTTTGTGACCCTCACCCAGTGATTGGTGATTGGCAAGGGTTGGCCAATGACACTAGTTGGGCTTAGAAGGCTTAGAAGTAAAGAAATAATAAAAAAGAAAAAAATTATAAGAAATTATAAAAATTGTCCCTATTAGTACTGACCATGTCACAAAGGACGGGGGACATTCACATTAGCAATTTCCAGTTAAAATTGACTATATAGACTTAATTAACAAAACACAAAAGGTTTATGACTTAATTGGCATTTTGACATAAAAATAATGAATTAAAGACTTTTTGAATAATTTTTTCCAGCTTATGTGCATGCTCCTGCAAACTACTTTCAAAAGAAAGAACAGTGGAGGACTTCATCGCCCCCCCCCTCCTCTCGTGAGGTGGCATAAGATAAAAGTGGAGGACTTCATCGCCCCCTCCCCCCTCGTGAGGTGGCATAAGATAAAATGTCAGCGGTCATTGATGAATTGATGAGGTATGCCTCTTCTAATGAGCAATGATAAACGATCGAGATTATTAAAATGTCCAATATCCCTTGCTTATGCATTGTGTACACTCTTCTTTATATACATATAGCATCTCTCCAGGAAAAATTATTCGAAAAGTTCTAAACCTATTATATTTTTTGTCAATTCATTCGTAAACCTTTCCACTTTTTACCAATTGAACTCATTTGGCCACTTTTGATTGGAAAATGCCAACATGGATGCCGGTGGTCCCACATAGATCATTAGCACTGACATGGATAATTTTTTTTAATATTTTTTAAATTTTTATTATTGATTTTGTTTTTCTTTTGTAGGCGGTTGTCCATCGGCCACAAGCAACGGCCGGCCATTGGCCAAAGCTAGTCGGTTGGCCTTGCCCGCCACAAGTAAGGCCCTATTGGGCCAGGGCAAACCCCAATGAGGGGAGCCCTTGCCTAGGTAAGGCCCAACGAGGGCCAACCTTGCTTAGGCTAGGCAAGGCCGACACTTGCTTAGGCCAGGGTTGGCTTTGCCAGATTTGGCGAGGGGAGCCCTCATCGTGGCTTGCCCTTGCCCAGGCGAGTGTCGGCTTTGCCTGGGCTAGATCTAGTGAGGCCAATCTCACCCGATGTCATTGCTGTTGCCGGCCGATGCTCGGAAAGGCCACCCTAGCTTGGGCGAGGGTTGGCCTCGCTAGATTTGACCTAGGTAAGGCCGACGCTCACCAAGCCATGCCTAGGTGAGGGCTCCCCTCGCTAGGGCTTGCCCTCACTTGGCCGGTGTTCGCCGTTGGCCACCAGCAAAAGGGAAAGAAGAAAGCCAAAAAGGAAAGAAAGAAAAATGAAAAAAAGAAAAAAATTTAAAAAATGTCAAAATGTTATTGAAAATTATCTACATCAACACCAGTGGTCCTATGTGGTACCGTTGGCAACTACGTTAGTATTTTTTAGTTAAAATTGATCGGATGGATTCAATTGGCTAGAATTAAAAAGATTTAAAATTAAATTGACAAAACAAAAAAGTTAAGGATTGAATTGGCAAATTTTTGGACAATTTTCCCCATCCCTCCACATATTGGCTTAAATTTTTGGGCTAAACATTTTAATAAAAAGGACGAAATTGAGTAGGCATGAAATCGAAACATATACACTAACTCACATGATTCGATCTCCGTTGTACATCCACAGTTGAAGTGTATTGCTTTATGTGAGTCGACATGCATTCGTTGTTGGCTTCCTACTAGCCACTCACGAACTTGGGGAAGGATATCAATACATTTTTGTCCATTCGTGAGAATAGCATGAACCCGCCATGTGCTGTTGGAGATGAGACCGTCATGCGTCAGTCAAAAGAGGGCATTAGAGAGAGAGATAGCGTCGTTTCGAGTTTTGCGGCTAAGAGTCGTCCACACGAGAGCTATAGCCGACTTGAATGGACCTAATATCTAATTTAAATCTAATAACCACGTAGGAACAGGAAAATGAGCCCAGTAGTTCCACGGCTTATAAATATGTACTCCAGTCCTGTAAGCGAGACACATTTAAAATACACAACAGCACACCACGCCTACTTTTCCTTCGGCTGCTTTCCTAGTCAACATTCCGACATGCTTTAGTAAGAAACCCTGAAAAAACATTCATCCATATAACACCCACTCGCACCCTCCTTCATCTTGAATTGTTTCACGGCAATCAAGCTTCCCAAATCTCGCACACACCCACACACATACACACAGAGATGAGGCACCTTATGCAGTCGCATGGCGGTCTTACTTCAATTATAGCAGTGTTGGTCCTAATCCTCTTCATGGTTCTTGTGAGACTGTTGATCGCCTGGTGGATTTTGCCACTCCTAGCTCAAAGGAAGCTGAGGAAAAATGGGTTTGGGGGTCCAACCCCAAGTTTTCCTCTAGGGAATATCATGGAGATGAAAAAGAGGAGTAATGTTTCTGAGGCATCTTTGTCGAAGCAGCTGATAACTCATGATATTCATTCCGCTGTGTTTCCTTACTTCGCTGAGTGGCAAAAATTGCATGGTGAGTCATCTGAATCTTATCGAAATCTGGTGTCCATTCTTAATATCCCTAGATCAATTCTAAAGGATCGACCTAAGACAACTATATCACGTTTTAATGTCTAATTTTTCAAATCATTTAGCCCTAAAATTTGAAATTCTACAAGAGAAGAAAAGTGAGAACTGTTGTCATGGTTATCAATGCATAAGATTATCCATATAAACACTATTTGGTGTTTTGTTTTGTTGATTGAGAGTCATTGGGTGAAAAGATAATTTACGTAAGTATAGTAGATGCATAGCCGACTGATTTTTAGGGTTGGTGACTTTTAGGAATTCGTAAGAGTTACATCATGCAAAGAATTATAAGTCATGGCATATGGATGCATCTCTTCATTTAGGCATAGCAAAATAATCTTGATCTCTCTTTAAATCCATCGATTTGTTATTGATCAAGAGATTGTTAGTGAAATTTTCATGTTGTCATGGGTTTTAGTGATGATGATGAAATCTCGTCAACAGCCATCAATTCCAAACATATATGTATTGTATTGCAGTTCTACTTTTCTAGGGTTCGTCCCACATATGTATAAAGAAGCAAGAATGATCACACTAACAAATTTTATTCTGGATCTTGTGAATATCAGGGAAGGTGTTCATCTACTGGCTAGGCACTGAGCCGTTTCTCTACATCGCAGACCCCGAATTTCTTAAAAAGACGTCTGTCATAGTTAAGGGTAAAAATTGGGGAAAGCCCGATGTGTTCAAAGTGGATAGGAAGCCAATGTTTGGTAATGGTCTTCTAATGACCGAAGGTGATGAGTGGGTTCAACGCAGACACATCATAACTCCAGCATTTTCTCCATCCAATCTCAAGGTTTCTGCAGCTCTCTCTCCAGCAAAATATTTTCACAGCTTATTATTTTAAATTTCTCTAGGAATATATCTACCATAGTTCATGCACTTTGCTATAGTGATTGAGGCATTAATATGAGGAAGGTTGCTCCTATAAGTGAAACTCTAATCTATCAAATCGAGAGTTCCTTTTAATGCTTTTGAGAGTTCTTGTTATAGTATTTCCCATAAGCGAAACTATTATTGATCAAGCTAGAAATTCCAACTTAAAGGAGTTGTGAGTTCCCTATAATCCCTGAGATTTTGTGTTGTCCTTGTCAAAATCCCAATATTTGATGCTGAACATTGATCTGTTCAACTTTATTAAAAGGCTTCCATTACCCTCTCAAGAATGAGAAGCAATGGAAAGCAGTTTTTCTTATTCCCTATGAATCTAGGACTAGTAACAAAAGAGAAAAACAAGCTAGCCTGCCAAAAACCCTCGATTAATGATTCGCTAATTTGGTCATCTGTTGTCTGCTGTAGTTTATTTTGTTTGAACTTATTGCAGAGAATTTGGATATCATTTTGTTTCTCTTATGTATGAGAAAATACCACATAATCTAATACTAAATCTACATGTTTTATCTAGGTTAAATCTATATACTATACGGAGCTTACAACTGCTCTATTTTTTATCCTCTTTGCTTGGCAAACAGGAAATGACCAACATCATGGTGGAATCCACCAAGAGAATGCTAACAAAGTGGGTTGATCTCACAAGCTCTGGCCATGCAGAAGTTGATGTGGAATGTGAGATTACGGCAACAGCTGGGGAAATCATCGCTCAATCAAGCTTTGGCATAGGCCCCCACGAATGCACCAAAGTTCTTGAAAAGTTAAGAGCCCTACAAGTTGCTCTCTTCAAGACCAACCGCTGTGTAGGGGTACCCTACAACAATTTTATGTACCCTAAGATTACCCTAGAGGCCAAAAGGCTTGGGAATGAAATCGATGATGTCTTAATGGCCTTCATAATGGAGCGGAGGAAGAGTGCGGACACCAGAAATGAGTCCAGGGATTTACTCGGGGTGTTGATCCAAGAAAGTCACGTTGAAGATAACAAAAGGCAGAGGAAGAAGTTAGCTACGAGAGAACTAGTGGACGAATGCAAGACGTTCTTCTTCGGGGGCCATGAAACGACAGCGTTGGCTCTCACCTGGACGCTGTTTCTTCTGGCATTATATCCAGAGTGGCAGAAGCAATTGAGAGAAGAGATTGAAGAAGTAGTAGGAGATAACGATTTCGAAGTCGCAATGCTTGCTGGACTTAAGAAGGTAAAGAGTCACTTATATATTGAGCATTTTAGGAAAGGATAAGTTTTGGCTCCTGCCGGGCAACCGCATTAATTGATGATACGAGAGAGAGAGAGAGAGAGAGAGAGAGAGAGAGTGATGAACTCTGCATAAGTGAAAATGACTGAGTGAAGTGCGATGGGGAACAAAGATAATTTATCATGGGAGGGCGAATAACGGACCGTGATTTTGATAGATTAATTGCAATTAAGTAATTGAGAAACATAAGAAATACTATGTGTCTAGGCAGCAGTATTGATACTACTTTGTGGCTTTAGCTACAACTCACTCTTTAGGAATCATCTCTTGCGTTCTACCTGTGTTCATTATATAGGTGATTGCAAAGAAAATATAGGTAATTTACGTCTTTTAATTGCATGTATATGATGTGAGAGACTCAAGTGCGAATATTTCTCAAGGCGGAAATCTTTTTGGCCTTCGAGTTAGGGTTTATTGTTCCTTGATTTATGCTTGGACAATAATAGCAGTAATTTATTTTTAACCGCCTTGCTAGTATGTTGGTCTTTGAGTAGGATTTGATGGTTTTCTGCCTCAGTATAAGATTGATCAGTCCTACTTTGAACTTTATCTTGATACTAACTTTTACTATTCATGGGTCAAGAAATATGGCAAATGAGGGGGAACATCTCATACTCTAGTTTTAGTAGACTTATAATATACTCAATCAAATTTAGGAAATAATATAATTGAAGCTCCACAGGAAATGTTTGAAATGTCGCATGTTCTCCATTTTATCTTTGGCTTCCTCTTAATGGTAAAATGGATCTATCTGAGAAATTCTTTGAAAAATAGCAAAATATTTGAAGTTTTAGATTTATTACATTACATAACAGATCTACTTTGAGATTGTACATAATATCTTTGTGGTAACAACAAAGTTTAAGGACCTCCTGTTTTAAATTTTGGCCAGCCATATGCCACAAATTTTAAAGATTATGACAAAGAAAAGACAACTTGAATTTTCTACATGATTTTGTTGACCTCGCGATGGCCTAGTGGAATTATCAAATGTAGAACTAGCATTTACGGGAGATATTTTGTGGCTTATAAATATTTTATTAAATCACAACCATTCAAAGTACCTTCATGCAAAATCTTTGACTTGCCTGAATCTCTAAGAATCGCCTCTGATCTGAAGGGCTCAAAAACATGGGAAACAAGTATAGGCCAGTTAGAGGGCTAACTCGGATCCCACCGTGCATCTAGCCTTTTTTCATTTGCTACTGATTAGTTATTGTTTCCAGGTTTGATTATGACAAGCTTACGCTAATCTAATGCAACTGCAAAGAGGTGCTTGTTTGACTGAAATCATTAGAAAAAAAAAAGGAGAGGAATGCTTGGCTAAATCTTGATTAACCTGTCATTGCAGATGGGATTGGTGATGAATGAGGTTTTACGCCTATATAGTCCAGCCCCGAATGTACAAAGGCAGGCAAGGGGAGACATTTGGGTCAATGACATGATAATTCCCGATGGCACGAATATATGGATTGATGTCGTGTCCATGCACCACGACCCAACTTTATGGGGTGATGACGTGAATGGGTTCAAGCCGGAGAGGTTTGACGGCGACAGCCAAGGGGGATGCAAGCACAAGATGGGTTTTTTGCCGTTTGGGTTCGGAGGGCGAATGTGCATTGGCCGAAACTTGATGATGATGGAATACAAGATTGTTCTATCCTTGGTCCTCTCTAGGTTTTCCTTTTCTCTCTCGCCAAATTACTGTCATTCTCCTTCAATAATGCTCTCTCTTAGACCAGCTTGTGGATTGCCCCTGATCGTGCAACCTCTTTAGACCAGGAAGGCCACTCCTTATGTGAACTTGAGTTTATTCTGTTTAGTAAGCATCTCTTAATGCATCATATGTGCATATATATATAAATAATATATATTGTCTAATAAGCATCTCTTGTAAAATATGGAGTCGTGACAATGCATCGCAGGTGGAAATATATATATATATTGTCTGCTAATACACGACCATTTTGAGACTTTAATTGCGTGTTCGATCGTATTTAGCTGCACCATATTCGAAATGGAGGAGCCGCAATGGCCCCCACTAGTTGCAGTGGGCGGCAAGACCTAAGAGTGGATATTGCCAAACCCAAAAAGAATGAGCCACGGGTAAAAAGGTTGAAACTTTTGAAGCCGTGCGAAAAGTGTCGTGTCAAATTTGGATTTGTCTCAACAAGTTCGTTTTCGCGTTTTCATGTTGCGAGAAAGATAACATCCGCCAATAGAATTTGGCGGAAATCATTGAAATTCATGAATTTTCAAGCTTGAAATTCGCTTGAGCGTAACCTCCTAAGGTTATATCGCAAAGAGCAATTTATTGCAAAAACCCATCTCAAGATGGATAGACTATCCTTCACGAATGGCATATGCGGACTTTTGATTTAATATGCAAAACCTAATTTAGCTATGCTATTGCTAAAACTCGACCAGCAAAATATAATTCAAGAACCCAGTTAATGTCGACAGTGGGAACCAAGGGTCAAGGCAAGTTGATAGTGTTAATAATTAGATGGGCAATTTGAGAGCATGAAGTCATGATAAGCGAAGAGCCCATAACAATGAGGAAAGATTCATTTTTTAGGGAAAAAAAAAAAAAAAACACGTCAACCCATTCAATCGAATACAAAGGCTTCTGTAATGTTAAACTGCACGCTCATGGAGAATTCCAACTTAATACCCTTTGCAAAGATGCTATCTTTCTTGCTATGAATACCAATCGATCTGCATAGCATAACAATGTAAAAAAACCATTGCATATTAAACTGATAGACTTATAATTTCTGAAAAGAATGTAAATGGGAAATCATAAGCACCCATCTTGTGGATTAGACGCTTAATTTGCTTGCACAATTCATTGTTAAATGCGTAAATCCAACGCATGCTCAAAACGATGGCAAGCATGCTGGGAATAGTTCATGCATCCATTCTCTCTCATACCTTAGCAAGTGACTCAGTCTAGTCTGCTCGAGCAAAAGTGAGCTTTAGTTCAAACAGTTTTTTCTTTGGAGGGTCATAGTCTTCTTGAATCATATCATTTAGTAGTTAAACCAAAATTCATTTAGAGCATGTGAAAATGTACCCATTCACGTTGAGATAATCTCCAAAGGCATTATTTCAATTGAGCACCACTCCCCAATAAGAAGTCGCAAAATGGAAATCACAAATGTTCTAAGTCGGCCAAAATGCCACTTTTCAACGAAAGGTAGTTGGAGAAGAGAAAACAAAACAAGCTCGTCAGTAGCTCCATGGTCAAAAAGAAAGGACGGAAAAAGTAAACTTGTCAGAGTTCCTTTCCATAAAACTAAGAAAAAAATAACGAGAGGAAACCACGTCTAAACATGGAAGCTGATATGCGGACGTCCAAGACATGAGACTCACTTCAATACGCGAAGTTTTTTCATAGCTACACGCTGCAGGTGGCACATGTACACTTCTCTAAATACATGAGAACTTAACTTGGTGTTCTGTCCAATACATAGCATGACCTTGGTAGCGAGAGTGGGAAGTGAAAAAAGGTTCAAAAACTGGGGGAAGAACACGGCAGGCGGACCAGAGCAACTAATTCAGGGGATACCATTTCTTAGACATGCTAAAGAAGAAAATCTAACAATATAAGAAGCATCTCAACTGGAAGAAAACTACAAACATTGTTTCTAGATTGAGTAGGTAGTGCCACCAAACAAAGTACCTTTAGCACTTTTCCCATCTTCCACAATGTTTCTCACGGATGACCAAGAGAGAACCGTATTTTGAGCACTTGGTATGATGTGGGATTGTCATGTCTAGGTGAGGATCCATTACTCAAGGATCCATTGTGCTATGAGAGACTCACATAAAAAAAAAAAAATCATCTATTTTACTTTGACTAGACCTAAAATATGTTATACTACATAGATCCATAGTCAATTTATGCATAATCCAAAGCAATCTCACATGAATGCAACATCAAAAGTTGTGAAATACTTGAAAATATGTGGAGATTGTAACATGAAGATGATTGCTTACCATGACATGTATTATGCCACTTGTCACATCAGCAGTGAGTTTATTATTGAATTTTGTATTAAGTCGGAAGACTCATCACTTTTATGGAAAACAAAAAAAAAAACAACTAATTATTTTATTGTCAACATTTGAATCTGAATATCAAATCGGGGTCAAGATAGTTTGTGAAATAGTTTGGATATAAGACTTGCTTCAAGATCTCGGCTTACGGGTAAAAGGGCCGCTCTTATTTTGTGACAATGATATTGCTCTCAAACTTGTAGCAAATTTAATTTTCCATAAGAGAATAAAACACATAGAGATTAATTGTCATTTCACTTGAAATAAAATTTAAGATGAACAATCAAGACACAAACAATAGGAATTACAAAATATCCTATATATATTTTCACCAAACCTTTATGTTCTATTAAGGAAGCTCGGGAGGGTGTTGGAAATATGGTTTGTTAGAGATACGGTTTCTTTTCCCAGAGTGATTGAGCAAATCAATTTCTTTAAAATATTTTTAAAGAAATAGGGTTTGATTGTTTTGAATCCAAAATCGCGCGTGTGACGGCATGCAAGCAACCATAAACCTACAAAATGCCACGTAAAGGTGGAAACAAGATAGTGCCTGTCATAATCGAACTGAAACACTACCAGATTCCCGTTTACTTTAATGAGCGGCCATCATTTCAAAATTGCCCACACTAGACTTTGGGTTGAGTTACTATGAAATTTGAAATTCCCAAAAACACTTTATGTCAAGTACTAATATTTAGTAGCATACCATACCGAGCCAGCGCACCATTACTTTCCAATGGTAAGAGCATCATTTAGAACTTTGTTACTACTCGTAAATCGTCTGTACCATAACGGTCTCCGCCTCCTGACGTTGCTCAGGAGGTATCTTTTTTCGCCTTGTTTACCCTATCATGCGAGAAATGGCCAATTCCGAGGCCTTGCATGATGGTCCATTTCTCATCATGACAAAATTCAGAATAGGTAGGGACCCTCTACCCTATCATTTTCAATCAAATTAGTTTATGTTTGTCATAGGATAAGATGATGGGTCCAAATTTTTTTTATTTTTTATTTCAACCCAATTGCTCTTTGGAATTTATAAATAAATAAAAAAACTATCTTTATCACTACGCTGTTTCTTCTACATATTTATATATAACTTAGCATAGAAAATAACTAATAGTTAGGATTCATTAAAAATTAAATGGATAATCGTCCACTCACGGAAAACCCTTCCCGTGCTAAGTACTAACATGTAATTAGACTGGATAACAAGTCAAATCAAGAAATTATGAACAAAAGCTGGTTGCTTTTTCTTTATTTATAATTAATTGAGGTCATAGGACACTAAAGCGAAGACGCCAATAAGTAGGTTGCATACAGCATTAGGTACAACTTCTTGCAAATTTTTTACCGATATCAATACCTCATTCTTGCGTTGTCAAAGAGAATTCTTCTCTCCAATATTCATCATTGTCATGAGTCTACTTACAGTTACTTAAACATTATGGAGCTCAACCGTAGTACAGATGACATACACATGTTGAATGAGGGATTAATTCCCCAACTAATGACATTTCACACAAGAATCGACCTGTCAGCAATGAGACCAAATGCACTATTGTGATCTAATCTTGTGAGATGGTAATGTTTCTTTGATCTATAGATGGTGCAAATCTCCATAGATTTTGAGGAGATTTGCACCATCAAAGAAACATCACAAGCCTCACAAGATCGGATCACGACATTGGGTCTCATTGTTAACAAGTTGATTTCTCATAAGAAATGTCATAATGTGGCAATCAATTCCTCAATTCAACATCTGAACATCACTCATGCTGCAGTTGAAATCGATAACAGTGAAGCAATATGCGTAGCCTTACCGACGACGATGGTGAGAGGAGAATTTTTAAAATATCCTAACACACATCAATTCATTTCTTCAATTCCCCAAAATGCACTTCAAATAGATTGGGTGGGACACCAGGGCTTTGAACAGGTTCATCACCATCACCACTTGCAGCCAGATATTGTGGGCCTTCAGTTGTAGCTTTCGCTAAAGCCTTCTCGTCCTGCAACAATCAGAGGGGTGAGAGAAAGTGATGAGCACTCGGTGTAAAATTATAAGTAATGCAGCACACATTTGCAGCACCATCTCAATTCACATACTTCATGATTCTAGCCGTTAATATTAGGACTGCACATAAGTAATATGGAGGACTGCATGCTACTAATGTTATTCATAGGAACAGATTTCAGTTGTCGTTACATTGATGAACTCAATTTCTGCTACTGCTGCTAACCTCCTGGTAAAGAGCTTTGGCAAATTGATCCCGCATAGTCTACATCGTCTTCTTAATAGTCTACGCAAAATGAATCGAGCTAATATGAAAAATTCATGCTTTGGAATAAGAAATCCATGAGATATCGAGCATGAGAACATGGAGCATCATAATTTGACAGTGTAACAAGAAGCGGTTAAAAACCTACCAGGAGCTTATAAGGGCGGGCTTGATACTTCTTCCAAGCAATTACATTGAATTTTTTCTAGATAAGTGGGAGTGGCTGCATGGTTCGGTAGATAAAAATCTCCGCATCCTCTTCCTCATCCTCTGGATCACTTTTAAATGCCAAATATTTTGCCAAGGCATCTCTGTCAATGCTATCAATAACTTCATCGGCTGCATCAATGACCTGCAAAGCACCATAAAACGTAAGTAAACTCATTCCTCTCTTGTATTCTTTTAAGAAAGAAATATAGCTTACAGCATAATCAGTTAAGGAAAATTGAACATAAAGCACAAAATGGTGCTCCAAAAAATTCTACTGACTGGACCTCCAGACCTACCCAGCTGACATGCGGATATTAAATCAGAGTTCATTGCGCAGAAATGAGGCATCAAATAAATCTTTGCCTCGGAATGCGTGGAGGTGTTGGCCTCTTGGTTAGAAGTTTTGACTAAGCCCTTCGGTTTCCAGTCTTTGCCTGTCTGAAACCTGCTTAATTTTTTTGATAAGTAGAAACGGGCTTATATATTGTCCAGGAATGTGTTAATCGTTGCTCATCAAAACAGGGCAGGACAGAGAGTGATAGATTACCTGGTCAGCTGAGCGTGAAGAGGCTGCAACGGGAGACTAGGTTGAGGCCAATAAGGGTGTGCAACCAGATCGAGTTTTTTAGGAACTGGACTAAATCATTTGGAAAATAGGTCCAAGAACAGGTTCTTGTTTGAACCGATCCAAGAACTAGTTCCATTTTTTGAGAACTTGTTGAAACTGGTCCATTTCCCGATTCTAAGTAAAGCCCACCCAGGAATCATACTGATTGGACCGGTTTTGGAACTGATTTTTACTAGTATTAGAAAGATTTGTTAATCGTTTTAGATAAAAGTAGTTGTGGGAACAAGACTAATATTAGACCCATATTTACTATTAATGTTTATGTAATGTTAGGATTTTTAATTTGCCTTGTTTTATTTGTTTATGATAATTGGTTTTGTGGATCTTTAGTTTTTCGTTTAGTTAAAAAGTTCATGTACTTATTTATTATATATTATGAGGATTATATTGTTATTTTCTCATGTATTTATGTAAAATTCGAAGCCATAATATCATACAGATACAAAATAGGTTCTAGTGCAAAAAGAATAGACCTAGAATTAGACCGAAAAAATAAGGTAAGATAGAATAATGATTCAAAAAGAGGAAATTGATTATAATGTGATAGAGTACAGGTCTGAAACCTACCCACCCTGAAATCGATGATGCCTAGAGGCCAGAAGCTTCAAGGACCATTGAATGCTGAGATCTGAGCCAGCATGACAGCGGTACTCGTGATTCGAGCTCTTTGCCTTCTATGGCCGCAAAACAGGGCAGAGTAGAGGAGCGCCGACTATAGCTATGGTTGGTAGTTCACGATGAGGGACCAAATCGAACGGCGTCGGAAATCCCTTGGCTACAACTGGACTGCCTGGATGGTACCACAGGAGAACGAAAATAAAGATCGCGGTCCCCCAAAATCTGTGCCTTTCGGATCAAGATGAAGAGAGCTGGGCCAAAAAATGGGTCCTTTTTCCGTTTGAAAGTCAAAGACCCCTCTTAAAAGAGCCCGTCTTCCGCCTCTTATCCACCCCAACAATGAAAAGAAAATAGGGTTTCTCTTTCTTTAGAATTTTCTCGAATGATTGTACCCGTGGGCATCAAGTGTCTTGCTGTTAAAGATGATCGATTTCAGGATGGTCAATTCTCGAAACTGGGAATTGGAACCGGCCTGCCTAGACCTGAAATTGGACCGACTAGTAGTGGCCGGGTGGCTCAAAACAATCGGTGGGCATGTCCTTGTTTTCTTATTCTCGTTGACTCGGGTTGTTTGTGCATCTGTGGATATAAAGGAGCTTCTTTGGATCCTTGAAGTGGTTGAAGGGTGACTTCACGAAAGAAGGGGAATTTCTTTCCGCCTCTTGCGCCTGTCTCCATTTGGTGGAGGGGCTGCTAGGATGTTTTCCTTATTTAAGGGACCATGCCCGCAGGCCTCGCATCTTCAATTGATATACTATCTGCTCTTTACCATGTCCTCCTAGAGGTTTTACATCCCAGAGATCCTCAGGTTCGGACAAGCCTGAGATGAAACCTTTTAATGCCATACTTAGGATGCAAGATTTTTCAAGGTATGGGGAGGGAAGATCTATAGGTGTCGGCACTGCACGGTTTGCTTGCAGTGACAGGAAGAGAAATAAACACAAAGGTTTGGCCTCTTCCGTTCAGTACTCAGGAAAACAAGTATATATCTAGAGGATGGAGATAGAGAGAGGGGCGAGAGCATGATGTTCTTGAAAGGACCCATGAGAGGGGGGAAGAGTTTCCAAGAAGACCAAGGTGTTAGGAACGCAAATATATGTAGAGAAAAAATAGAGAAGAAAACAAGCAAAAATTTTTATGTGGAAAACCCTTCTCGAATTCGAGAAAAGAGAAAAACCACTGTGCTGCCCTAGGCATTCTTTCACTATCAATATCAGTGTTACAAGCCCTAGGTTACAAGTTTCAACGTTAAAATTATAAAATATATTGCCCTATATATAGTAAAAGTCTAGGGCATACATAATTAATATGAAAATTACACGTATGCTATTATAGGATTGGTAACTGCCTAAAATAAATTATTTTTGCATTTGACTATTATTTTCCTCTATCAGACTCCACAATTTTATTAATCTCCCACTTAAAGGCTGATCTTCAAAAAAAAAAAAAAACAATCGCAATAATCTTTCATAGTTTTTATCTTTGTAGCCCAAATTGTCCTAGTACAACGGCCTCCCTCATCACTTACTATGGAGGCCAACTAAGGCAATGCACAACCTCAGTTTCTCAGTAGTGACAACCTTTGTTAACATATTTGTCGGATTTTCTGCACCAAGAATCTTCTTCAATGACAAAGTCCCATCATTTATCAATTGATGAATTTGATGATACTTTAACTCAATATGTTTTATCCTTGAATGAAATACCGGATTCTTTGCAAGACAAATAGCACTGTGATCGTCACTGAAAATAACATTGTTATCATGTTCCTTGCCTATCTCTTTTAGAAAAATTTTCAACCAAATCATTTCTTTACCAACTTCAAATATAGCAACATATTCTGCCTTGATAGTTGAGAGAGACACACATGTTAGAAGTCTACACATCCAAATGATTGCAGTGCCACTTAAGGTAAAAACATAACTCGAGGTGCTCCTCCTATTGTCCAAGTCATCACCAAGATTTGCATCAACAAAGCCTTGTAAAGTTACATTGTTTTTCATAAAACATAATGATATATTTTAAGTGCCTCTCAAGTATCTTAATAATTACTTACAACTTCCCAATGCTTTATTCTTGGATTTGCCATATATTTGCTCACAACTCCCACTGCATGAGCTATGTTTGCTAGAGTACATACCATAGCTTACATTTGTTGGAGAAAACTCCTTTAATGTTTTGAAGTTGATAAAACTTATCCAAAGTCTAATCTAAAAACTTCCAGGCTTTAGTGTCAAAGTCTAATGACTACTAGACTTTAGTGTCAAAGTTTGCCCACACTGACAAATTCCAGAATGAACGTCATTGAAGAATAAAGACTTATCTAGACACAAGATTATCTTTATTTCTTCAAAGGTTCGGTTCGTATGGCTTATGGATAGCTTTTTGGTTGGATATAGCACCTACATGATTGGCTATCTTTAATGGAATTAATTTCGATACTCTAATATTTTGAAAGTTAAGTAAACTTGGAAAGTATCTACTTCTCAAAACCAAGATCTTGATTGTATGGGTGAACAGGATTGATGGGCTTTTATCACAATTATCAAACGGCTCAAGATCTTTTGATTGATTCTGTCCAACGGATTAATTGGAGGAATTCTTTTGGAAAGTGCCAATGATTGTGAAGGCATGAAGGAGTATTTAAGGTGGACTATCTAGTGGTTTGATAGAGTGCGTGAAATAAAAATTTTGAAGTCTGAAGCTTCCTAACTCCTTGTTAATTCGTTCGCTGAGCTAAAATTTGTACTTAAAAGAGAGAAATACTGATAGTGTGACTTTGTGAAAGAAAAGAAGACTCTTCACCGCGAAGTTGAGATCACCAAGCTGTAAAATCTCTTTTGTTTCTTAGTGGAATCCAGCCAGTAGGCTGTCAGCGTGGGAGAGTAAACATAGGCTTGATCTAAGCCGAACCACTATAAACTTTATGTTCTTATTCTCTTCCCTAAACTCTTTATTTTATTCGTAGTTCTATTTAACTACTAAAGTCTGAACTTGCTCAAAGTTTGTTATTCTTCAGACTATATTTTAAAAGCAAATTAATTCTACCGCTTCTTGTGAAAAATTATCTTCACACCTATTCACCTCATTCTAGGTGTTGTTACTAGCATTTTCAATTGGTATTAGAGCCTGTGTGGTTATTTTATTGAAGTTTTTTTACTTTTAAAGGTAAAGATCTATGGCTAGTATTTTGGTTCCAGGTTTAGTTGAAGGCCAAAGTAACGCCAAACCTCCTTACTTTGACGGGAAGGAGTACAATGTGTGGAAAAACAAGATGGATGCGTTTCTAATATCGAAAGATCCCCTGGAATGGGATGTGGTAGAAAAAGGGATCGCTCCCAAATCTACATCAACCTCAGAAAGAGGAATATAAGTTGTAGATGCTGGTGAAATAACACAAACAAAATTAACCAAGAGACAAGCTTTTGATGCTAAAGCTATCTACTCTTTATAGTGTGCTTTATCTCCTACTGAGTATAACTGAATTTTTTCTTGTAAAACAATGAAAGAAGTTTGGGACAGATTGCACGTTACCTTTGAAGGAACCGATCAAGTAAAGGAAACTAAAATCAATAGTCAACCTGGATAGTATGAAGCCTTCAAGATGAAACTTGGAGAATCCATCGCTGATATGTTTAGTCGTTTCACTGAAATCGTGAATGGATTGGCATATCAAGGACAACCAATCTCATGACCAATGAAGATCAATAAACTGCTGCGTGGACTCTACAAAGATTGGAATCACGTGAAGATGTCAATTATAGAAACCTAGAGGATCATGCCTCTTTTAGTAGACGAACTAGTAGGCGCACTTCAATCATATGAAGTGGAGCAAATCAATGAGGAAGAAAATCCTAGAGGTAAGAAGTCAATTACTTTAAAATCTAATGATGATTCTGATGATACTGATTCAGAAGATGACATGGACGATGAGGAGCTAGCGCTTATGATTAAGAAGTTTAGAAAGTTAAATAAAAATGGAAGAAGGTTCAACTAGAAAAACAGAGCACTCAAAATTTCCAAAAGAAATCTACTGGGATAATAGAACCAACAAAGATGTGATATGTTTTGGATGCAAGAAAAAATGGCACATCAGACCTAACTATCCTTTGTTGAAGAAAAAGAAAGGAAGAACTAAGAAATACAAAAAGACTTTTAAAGCATAAACTTGGAGCAATACCGAGTGCGAAGAAAGCGATGGAGAATATGCCAACCTATGTCTGATGGCCAATTCAGAATTAGACTTAGATTTTGAAACAGATTTTGATTCAGACTCAGACTCAGACTCAGACAAAGAAGTTGAGGTTAGCAATTTAAAAATTCATGTTAAAGTCTCGAAGTACATAGAATAACTTTGTCTCAGTCTCAAAAGTTCTCTTAAAAGGATTTCCGAACTAAAAAAGGGAGAATTCTAAATTGAGGCAACAGGAAGCTTCTTGGAGAGAAAAGTTTGAAAGTATGGATAAAAGTTTTGTTGATTTAAAAGTAAATTCTGATTCTCTTTCGAAGGAAAATGCCTTTTTGAAAGAAGATATTTCAAATATCACAAAAAGATTTTCAAAATGATCTGAAAAGTTGGAGAAAATTCTTTTAGTACAAAGACCTTATTTTAACAAATCTGGTTTGGGTATGACTTTAGAAACTATTCTTGTAACTGATTTTCCCAAAGTTAAAGAAAGAATCAAATAAAAACCTATAAGGAAATTTTACAAGAATCACTTTCAAAATTTTTTGGTAAAATCGGTTGGCCAAAGTGTTATCAAATGTTCAAAGTGTAACAGCTCAAAACATTTCGAGAATGAATGTCCCAAGGTTTGGGGACCTGTTAAGAGGGATTGGGCAAAGATTGTTTTTAATACTAACTCTCATATACCCAAAAAATCTGGGTACCAAAGAAAACTTGAGTTCTTTTTATGATCGCAGGTCACTATCAAGAGAATGATCAAATGGTATTTGGATCGTGGCTATTTGAGACACATGACAGGAGATTCGAGTTGCTTTATAAACTTGTTCAAATGAATGGTGGAAACAGCAAATGAAGAATTGTTGGATGTGAAATCGTGAAGATTGAAAGCCTCACTATCAACAATGTCTCCTCCGTGGAAGGTCTGAATTACAATCTACTCAGCATAAGTCAGCTTTGCGATACTGGATTCAAAATAAATTTTCAAGAAGGCATCTGTTTCGGAACGAGTAAAGATTTCTTTCAATCTCTCATTGGACGAAGGCATGTGAATATTTACCTTATATATATAAAACCAGATCTATTCAAGATGAAGCAAATCTTTGGCATCGAAAGCTTGGTCATGTTAACATGAACCAGATTGCCAAGATTTCTTCCAAGAAGTTTGTTCGTGGTCTTCCCAATCTGACTTATCAAAAGCATGAATTATGCACTCCTTGTATTTTGGGAAAACATGTTAGAAGTTCCTTTAAACTTGTAAATCAAGTCTATACCAATCGAGCTTTGCAGCTTCTGCATATAAACCTCTTTGGACCAACCAGAACTCAAAATATTGGTGGAAAGAAATACTGCCTAGTAATCATGGATAATTACTCTCGTTTCACTTGGGTCTACTTTCTAGCAAGTAAGTTTGAAGCTTTCTCTTATTTCTAAAAGTTTGCAAAGAAGGTTTAGAATGAAAAAGGATATGCTATTTCGAGCATACTAACAGACCATGGAAGTGAGTTCAAAAATCAAGACATTTGCGTTTGCGAAATACTGTGATAAATCTAGTTTCCAACATGTTTTTTCTTCTCCATACACTCTAGAACAAAATGGGGTCATGGAAAAGAAGAATAGATCCTTACAAGAGATGGCTAGAACCCTTTTAATTGAGAGCAAAATTTCATCTTGATTTTGGGTTGAAGCAATTTCTATAGCTTGCTACATCATCAACAGAGTGTTCTTGAGACATATTATAGAGAAAACTCCTTATGAAGTGTATAAAGGAAGAAGCCAAATGTTTCTTAATTCCATGTATTTGGCTGTAAATGTTATGTTTTGAAAAATGCAAATGATCAAACCGAGAAGTTTAAAGAAAAATCAGACAAAGGAATTTTTCTTGGCTACTCAACCTCAAGCAAAGCATATAGAGTCTTTAACAATAAGACTCAATTTGTGGAATAATCTATGAACGTCAAGTTTCAAAATTCTGTGCAGAATCAGTTAGATCAGACTCAACTTGAAGAATCTGAATTCGTTCCAGACTTTACAAAGTCTACTTCCCCTGAAGAGGTTCTGGCTTTTGGAGATCAGTAACAAGCAGATCTAGGAGATTCAACCGAAATAGAGGATCAACAGACTCTCAAACCCACCGGCAACTAAAAGCATAAATCAAGTCATCCTATAGAACTCATCATTGGCAACATTGATAAAGGAATTTGCACCAAATCCAAAAGGCGAGAAGAGTCTAGTGCCCCAGCACTTGTTTCTGAGATAAAACCCAAAAGTGTAGAAGAAGCCCTGCCTGATGAAAGCTAAATTGAAGCTATGCAAGAAGAGCACGGACAGTTCAGCATCAACGATGTTTGGGAGCTAATTCCTAAACCTAAAGGTAAGTCTGTTATTGGGACAAAATGGATTTTTAGGAACAAGATGGATGAGAAAGGAAAAGTGGTCAGGAACAAAGCGAAACTCATGGCCAAAGGATATATGCAAGAAGAAGGAATAGACTATGATGAAACCTATGCACCAATAGCCAGGTTATAAGCAATTAGATTATTACTTGCTTTTGCTTGCTATAAAAATTAGGTTATTCCGGATGGATATAAAGAGTGCATTCCTCAATGGATTCATCCAAAAAGAAGTCTATGTGGACCAACCACTAGGATTTGATGATCTAAAAAAGCCAAACTTAGTCTATAGACTAAAAAAGGCCTTGTATGGACTGGAGTAAGCATCTCGAGCCTGGTATGAAAGGTTAAGTAAATTCCTAACCCAAAATGGTTTTGTTAAGGGAAAGGTAGATACTACTTTGTTCATAAAAAGAGAGGGTAAAGACTTTTTGCTGGTTCAAATTTATGTTGATGATATTATTTTTGGATCACCTAATGAAAATCTATGCAAGAAATTCTCTAGATGTATGCAAGATGAATTCGAGATGAGTATGATGGGTGAATTAACTTTTTTTCTGGGATTGCAAGTTAGATAATCGAAGAAAGGTATCTTTGTTTATCAAGAAAAATATGCAAAAGATCTCATCAAGAAACTTAGATTGGAGAATTGCAAGAAGACAGAGATACCAATATCAAGTTCTTCGAAGCTAGATAAAGATGAATGAGGAAAGAAAGTAGACCAGAAGCTTTACAGAAGCATTATCGGTTCTCTTTTTACTTTACTGCATCTAGACCTGACATTTTGTTTAATATTTGCATATGTGCCAAATTTCAATTTAATCCCAAAGAATCTAATTTAAGTGCTGCAAAACGCATCATCAAATGTATTACGACTACTCCAAAGTTAGGTTTGTGGTATCCCAAATAATGAAACTTTACTCTTATTGGATATTCAGATGTATATTTAGTAGGTTGAAGAGTCGATAGAAAGAGTACCTCCGGTACTTGTCAACTATTGGGCAGCATGCTGGTGTCTTGGTTCTCAAGGGAGTAGAGTACTATAGCTCTATCAGCAATAGAAGCAAAGTATGTGACTCTTGGGAATTGTTGTTCTCAAATTTTATGGATAAGACAATAGCTAAGAAACTTTGGAATTGAAGAATTGTGCACTAAGATCAAATGCGACAACACCAGTGTTATTAATCTCACCAAGAACCCAATCCTTCATTGAAGGGCAAATTATATAGAGATTCGACACTATTTCATAAGAGATCATGTTCAAAATTGGGAGATTATGATTCAATTCATTGACTCGAAGAATCAGTTGGCAAACATATTAACAAAACCTCTGGAGAAAAATCTATTTTAGTCTATTCACACTAGATTGAATATTTTATCTTCTACCGAAATAGCTAGTACGAGTACCTAGAGGGGGGTGATTAGGTATAAAAAAAAATTTCTCGAAGCTTGCACGATATTTAAACAGTTAGAGGATTTGCAACAGTTAAAAATTCAATCGCAAGACTAAGTAAGGGAAAGAGAGAATTGAACACTCGGTTTATAGTGGTTCGGCTTGATTCAAGCCTACGTCCACTCTTACGCGACGGCCGATTGGCTGGATTCCACTATGATCAAAGAGATGTTACGGTGTTGATCTTCCTTGATTTCTAGGTGTAGATGATTTACCACACTCACTCAAGGCGTCACCAAGTATAAACACTCTCGTATACAATTTCGCTCGAACAGTCTCAACTAACAATCAAGGATCTTCGAGACTACGGGAATTTTTCTATCGATCACACACTTAAAACAACTAGACGTCTTCCTTTTATACTCCTTCATGCCATCATAGCCGTTGGCACTTACCAAAGGAATTCCTCCAATCTACCCGTTGGACGGAATCAATCAAGAAGATCATCCGAGTTATTTAAGGAATCTGATGATAGCCCATCAATCCTGTTCGCCCATACAATCAGGATCTCGGTTTCCAAGAATAGAATATTCCAAGATTATTTCGTCGATCATCGGATCTTCAATCGATCTTAGATAAGAATTAAAGAATCCGAAATGATTATCCAACCAAAGAATCTATTCCAGAGGATAGGATCGAATCCTCAACCATAAACCTCGGCTTTGGATTTCCTTCGTCACTGGATTAGAAAGACTATCAGTGAGAATAGACTTAAGTCTTGAGTCCTGAGTCTTAAGTCTTGAGTCTTGAGTCTTGAGTCTTGGGTCTTGAGTCTTGGGTCTTGGGAGAACAAAGTCTTCAGACTTTAAACTGACGGTCTCCGAACATCCGGACTTTAGGCGAAAGAAACGTTTTGTCGGCTTCAAAATATTCGGGAAAGATTTCTCCAACAATCTCCCCTTTTTGATGGTGACAAAACTTTCTTGAAGATTTGAACAACTTTGACCGCAAAACATTTCTCAAGCAATATGGCTAACTCATAAAGATTAATGAAACTACCGGACTCGCATCCACGAAAATTGGTTAGTCTTTCATGAGAAACACCATATAACAACACTTGAATAAATGCAACTAGTCAAGCATCATAATCCACAGTCAATTCAGTCAAATTCACACCCAAGTTCAAGTCCTCAAGTCATACTAAAAAATAAATAAACATAACCACAAAGGTCAAAGTTTAAAAAATGAAAGTTCAAATTAGTTCTCCCCCTTTTTGTCAGCATTGAAAAGGGTGAGAAAGGAGTCATGTCTGCTTGGGAATGCGCACGATCTGGAAATCCCCAATGGACTGGACTACTCCTTCGAGCTTCTTCGGGTCTTCTCGCAGATGAGGTACCTCTTCTCCCTTGGCATTGGCTTGAAGTTGCGAGCGAGGTCTTTGAATTTATCCTCCGAGAGATCGAAGATGCTTGTTCAGCATGCTTCAAAACTTGGATTTCACGATCAGAACATATATCCGGCTACGCATTTCCGAGAAGAATATTCATGATGCTACGAAAATCTGCGAATCATCCGTCGTGTACCGGCATTGGCTTTCTCGAGATGGTGTGTATGCGTACGATGGCGCTTCCGTATGGTCCGGCGATTTGGAATCGACGTATCACCTTCTTCGAGCAATTGAGAGACCTGAACTTCTTCCGGGTTTTCGGAGATTGTCTTAGATCTTCAAGCGAGCATGAGGTGTAGACCTCTCTTGCTCGCTAACTCCCCTGTCTCTAGGACATCGAAAGGGGAAGAGTGATGATCATGCTCTTGATTTCTCTTCTCTCCAGTTTATCCAGATTGTTCTTTTTCTTCTTCTCCTTCTTCTTCAACTTCTTTCTCCTTCTCTCTCTGTTCTTCTTCTTCTCGCTTCCGCTGAAGTTACGTCGGATAAGACACGAACGTCTTGTTCTTGTCGTCTTTGGGATAGTGGGATCTTCATCATCTTCATCTTCATCTTCATCCTTTAGGATAAGAGTTCTTTTCCTCTTTTTCGATGAGGCACCAATGGCCTCATTTCCTTTCCGTTTTGAAGCGATGATTTGGAGATTTCACTTTGAATTTCTCCATTGCCTTGGAGAGTTCTTGCGTACGCATCTTCATTAACATTTTCAACCCTACCACCATCTTATCACACGGTCGAACACAAAAAGTATGTGGCAATTCAATATTCGGATGTCGAAGATCTTGGTCACCGGACCAGGATAAGGCAATTGTCCTTTGTCTTTTGACACGCTTTCTCCGTACATATGGAAAAGAATAGTGTGCGGGAGAGAAAATTTCCGTCCGAGTTGATCGCATACATCAACTTTGCTTCGAAAAGAGACACGAAGTCTTTGACGTAGACTTCGGTCCGAGACAGTTGATCACAATCTTATGAAGCACAATGTTGATGGCATTCATCCCGAAATAGATAATTTTCTTATCTACGTCCCTATCTTTGACAAGATCCGAGTAGTACGAGCAGGTGAGACTTTGATTGGGAGATAGCGTCCCCGTTCAACTCCAACTATGTCCGCCAACATATTCACATCTACCACATAGACTTGGTCTCGAACACTGAATGAAATTCTATTCGCATCCAAAAAGCTAAGATTTGAATAGAAATAAGCGGTCAGTTGATCATACCCGTCCGTAGAGTCAGAGCAAAAAGTCTCAAGTTGAAGCAAATTCAACTTCTCTCTTAAGTTCAAGTTGATGGAATCCAGGAAGTCAAAATCGACACTTCTAGGGTTTATTACCCCTCTTTTCAACAAACGAAATACACTTTTTCCGATCCTTGGATTTAAACAAATCCATCCGATTTCCTTTCACCTTTTGCCACACCCATTCTAGGTTTAAATTCAAGGAACATTTTGTCATCATCGTTCCCATCAATCGATTTTGTCCCGGCATACGAGGATCACTTGGAATGTTCGCAAGAGCCTCCTCTCGCTCTTCCTTTCGGAGCAATTCCCAATTCTTCCATTTTCCGCAGAAAAAGATACTCATTTCCATAATTTTTGTCCTTAAGAAAGTCATCTATATATTTTAATGAAGAACCGGTGCTTTTCAACGCACGATAAAGCTTATAGATAACGAGAGGGTTTTTGGACTCTTACCGGGTCGGCATCCTCGATTATCTCTTCTTCTAAATTTTGACTTGCACCTTGTGGGTCAGGAGATGCTGAATGACGTGGAGGAGAGCGAATCGGACTTTGTCGCTGACTTGTTAAGTCTTCTTCCTCAGTAAGATCGAAGTGAGTCGGTCCCTTCTCCATTCTCTGTGGTCCCCTGCTTGCGATTCTTGATGATTTCCTCGAAGACGACATCTTTCTTTGTCTATTGGAGGATTCCTTCACTTGCTTTTTCCAAGAAAAATGACCACTTTCTCGACGATAAACAAAGAGTAGAAACAGTATCGGGAGGAGAGTGCCTTTTAGGGTTTTGAAAATTGGGGGTAGAATAACTGTATATATATATACCTCGGATTTGAAAAGAGAAGTTTAAACGGTACAAGGAAAGTGTACGAACACTTCTTTTCAAAATCAATAACTGCCAAAATTAACTTCCTTTAAAAAAGACAAGTTTTCAAATTTCACACGAATTATATCTGAATAAAAGAACGTACCTTTTCGAGATAAGATAAACGAGAATTCGTACCTTTTAGATAAAATAGCAACTTACAGTCTTTAGCCATGAATGATTGAGTCTTAGGATTCAAAGTCTATGAGATCAGAGTCTTAGAGTTGGTGAGTCTCTAGACTTTAACTTCTTCAAGCTTCAAAATGTTGAGTCTTGAGCGGATAAAGTCGAATTGATTCTTCTCCAAAGGCTTTGTGAATATGTCCGCTAGTTGACTTTTTGAATCAACAAATTGAATCGAGATTTCTCCATTTTGAATATGATCTCTAATGAAGTGATGACGAATCTCAATATGCTTTGCTCTTGAATGAAGGATTGGATTTTTGGTGAGATTGATCGCTATTTGGTGTTGTCACATCGATTTACGTGCATGAGTCTTCAATGCCAAAGTCTTGTAGCTGTTGTTTTATCCATAGAATTTGCGAACAGCAGCTTCCAAGAGCTACATACTCGCTTCGTCGTTGAGAGAGCTGCAAGTGCTTTGCTTCCTTGAAAACCAAGACACCGTCCCTGTTTCCAAGCGGTTGACAAGTTCCGAAGTGCTCTTTCTATCGACTACGCAACCGGCCGGATCGCATCCGAGTATCCTAGAAGATTAAAGTCTCCCTTCTTTGGATACCAAAGACCGATGCTTGAAGATGAAGCAACGTATTTGATAATACGTTTCACGGCAATGAGATGTGATTCTCTAGGATCCGATTGAAACCTAGCACGAGATACAAACACTAAACAAAATATCGAGTCTAGAAGCGTAAGATAAAGAAGTGAACCGATCATGCTCTGTACATGCTTTTGATCTACTTTCTTCCCTTCTTCATCCTTGTCTATCTTCTGAGAACATGACATTAGTATGTCGGTCTTTTTGCACTTTTCCAATCCAAACCTTTTGACAAGATCATTCGCATATTTTTCTTGATGGATGAAAGTTCCTTCCTTCATTTGATTCACTTGGAGTCCAAGAAAGAATGTTAACTCTCCCATCATACTCATTTCAAATTCATCCCGCATAGACTTAGAAAATTTCTTGCAAAGACTTTCATTAGAGGATCCAAAAATAATGTCATCAACATATATTTGAACAAGTAAAAAGTTTTTGTTTTCCTTTTTGATAAACAAAGTAGTATCTACTTTACCTTTGACAAAACCATTCGTAATAAAAACTTACTTAGTCTGTCATACCAAGCTCGAGATGCTTGCTTTAGACCATACAGAGCCTTTTTCAGTCTGAAGACTAAGTCTGGCTTCTTTGGGTCTTCAAATCCAGGCGGTTGTTCCACATAAACTTCCTCATGGATAAATCCATTTAGGAAAGCACTTTTGACGTCCATTTGGAATAACCTGAAATTTTTGTAACAAGCAAACGCAAGTAATAGTCGAATAGCTTCTAACCTTGCAACTGGTGCGTAAGTCTCGTCATAGTCTATTCCTTCTTCTTGCGTAAGTCTCGTCCTTTGGCCACGAGTCTTGCTTTGTTTCGTACGACTTTTCCTTTTTCGTTCATCTTGTTCCTGAATACCCATTTGGCTCCAATAACAGTTTTACCTTTTGGTTTAGATGTCAATTCCCAGACATCATTGATGTTGAACTGTCTGAGCTCTTCTTGCATAGCTTCGATCCAACTTTCATCAGATAAAGCTTCTTCTATGCTTTTTGGTTCAATTTCGAGATGAGAGCCACAAGCACTAGATTCTTCATGCCTTTTTGATGGTGCGGATTCCTTCATTAAGTTCGCCAATAATAAGATCTTTGGGATGACTGGATTTGTGCTTCCAGTTACTAGTTGATTTGCCAGGTTGATGATCTCTTTCTTTATTTGATTCTCCATGAGCGTCTTGATGATGGACTTCGAATGCGAGATGCTTCTCGAGATGTAGACATTGGAGGGTCTAGAGCGGGTTCGTCTCTTCGTATTGAGTCCTGGCCGGATTCATCTTGCACCGAGTCTTGGAATTTGACATTCATTGATTCTTCCACAGATCGGCTTTTCTTGTTGTAGACTCGTAGGCTTTGCTTGATGTAGAATATCCAAGGAAGATGCCTTCATCGATCTTTCTTCAAACTTACCAACTCGATCATTTGCATTTTTCAAAATAAAGCATTTGCAACCAAATACATGAAAGTATGAAACAATAGGCTTCTTACCTTTGAACAATTCATAGGGGGTTTTCTCAAGAATAGGTCTTAGAAAGACTCTATTTATAATATAGCAAGCGGTTGAAACTTGACTTCAACCCAAAATCGTGAAGAAATTTTACTTTCAATTAAAAGTGTTCTAGCCATTTCTTGAAGAGATCTATTCTTTCTTTCCACAACTCCATTTTGCTCTGGAGTATACGGAGAGGAAAACATGTGATTAAAACCAGATTTATCACAGAATCTCGTAAAATCTTGATTTTCAAATTCACTTCCATGATCTGTTCTTATACTAGAAATAGCACATCCTTTTTCATTTTGAACCTTTTTAGCAAACTTCTCAAAGTACGAAAAGGTTTCTGATTTATTTGCAAGAAAATATACCCAGGTAAAGCGAGAGTAATCGTCTACAATTACTAGACAATATTTCTTACCTCCAATGCTCTGGGTTCTTGTTGGTCCGAAGAGATCCATATGAAGCAACTGCAGTACATGATTAGTAGATACATGATTTATTTGCTTAAATGAATTTCTTACTTGCTTTCCCAGAATGCATGGAGTGCATAAGTCAGACTTTTGGTATGGCAATTTAGGTAGACCTCGAACAAGCTGCTTTGAAGAGATTTTGGCTAATTGCTTCTTGTTGATATGGCCAAGTTTTCTGTGCCATAGGACTGCTTCATCTTGAATTGAGATTAAGCATTGTTCTTCATTTGGCTTTACATCAAGGAGGTAGATGTTTCCATGCCTTCGACCCATGAAAGACTGAGCCGAATCTTTGCTAATTCCAGAACATATGCCTTCTTGAAAGGAGATCTTGTAACCAGTATCACATAGTTGGCTAATGCTGAGTAGATTGTAGTTGAGTCCTTCCACTAGAGAGACATTGCTTATTGTGAGGTTTCCAATTTTCACAGTTCTGAATCCCACAATACTTCCTTTGCTATTTCCTCCGAATGAAACTTTTCCACCATTTACTTGAATTAGCTTTATGAAACAATTTGAGTCTCCTGTCATGTGTCTTGAGCATCCGCTGTCAAGATACCATTTTACCTTCTTTTTGACAGAGACCTGCATTCAAAAGAGAGTCTCAAGCTTTCTTTGGTACTCAAATTTTCTTGGGTCCTTTGGTGTTAGTAGGATGAGCATTATTAGGCCATACTCTCTTAACAGGCTTCCAAACCATAGGACACTCTTTTTCAAAATGATCCTGTTACACTTAGAACACCTTAAAGCATTTTGACCTACAGGCTTTACAAAAACTCTTTTGAAATGATTTTTATAAGCTTCTCTCGATGGTCTTTTCTTAATTCTTTCTTTTACTTTCGGAAAATCAATCAAAGGAATTGTTTCAGCTGTCATACCTAGACCCGACTTATTGAAGTAAGGTCTTTGGATTGAAAGGACTTTTTCAAGTTTTTCGGACCCTATTGAAAATTTCTTTGAAATATTTGATAAATCTGTTTTTAAGAAAGCATTTTCTTTTGAAAGATTGTCTTCACTCTCTTTAAGAGTAGAAACATTCAAGTCTAAATTTTTTACCATTTCTTCTAAAATGTTTTCCTTTTGTTTTAAAACTGAGTTTTCCTTTTTAAGTTCGGAAATCTTTTTAAGAGAAGTCTTAAGACTAAAACATAACTCATCAATGTATTTAGAGACTTTGACAGGGATTTTATAATCACTTACCTCAAATTCACTATCTGAGTCTGATTGCGCCATCGACACGGGTTGGCATATTCCTCATCACTCTCTTCACACTCAGATCGCTCCGTGTTTCGGCTTTAAGAGCTTTTCGAGACTTCTCGGCTTTTCCTCTTTTCTTTTCGAAGAGGACAGTTGGGTCGATGTGTCCCTTCTTTTTACATTCGAAGCAAACTACATCTTTGTTTGGTTCCTCATCATCAACGAGACTTGGTCTCGCTGTCTCTCGAAAACTTTGTTTCTTTGGGATGAACCTTCGCCTTTTCTATTCAGTTTTCTGAATCTTCTTATCATGAGGGCGAGCTCCTCATCATCCATATCATCTTCAGAATCTGCATCATCGAATCATCATTTGATTTTAGTGCAATAGATTTCTTACCTCTTGGATCTTCGTCTTCATTAATTCGTTCCACTTCGTAAGATCGAAGAGTTCCAATCAGTTCGTCTACAGATAATGGCATGATTCTTTGCGTCTCTCTTATTGAAGTCTTTATATGATTCCAATCCTTGGAGAGTCCACGCAGAAGCTTGTTCACCTTCATGGGATCAGAAATTTTTTGTCCTTGGTTCTCAAGACCATTGACAATATCTGTAAAACGACTAAACATGTCAGTTATAGATTCTCCTGGTTTCATTTTGAAGGATTCATATTGACCAAGAAGAATGTTAATTCTGGTCTCCTTCACTCGATCTGTCCCTTCATAAGTGATATGTAACCTGTCCCAGACTTCTTTTGCTATAACACAAGAAGATATTCTATTATATTCAGTTGGTGACAAAGCACAATATAAAGAATAAATTGCTTTAGCATCGAGTGCTTGTCTCTTGTTTATTTCTTCTTGAGACATTCCGCTGGCTTCAACAGTTTCTTTCCCTCTTTCAGAGATTGATGCAGCAGCGGGAGTGATTCCTCTTTCCACAACGTCCCATTCCGAGGATCCTTTGATCGTAGGAAAGCTTTCATCTTGTTCTTCCAGATGTTGTAATCCTTTCCATCGAAGTAGGGAGGTCTCGGTATTGCTTTGCCCCTCCATCAGCCCCGGTGCTAGCATACTAGCCATGGATCTTTTACTCGAAGTAAAACACTTCAAACAAAGTAAGAACACGAGCTCGATACCAATTGAAATAGCTAGTACGAGTACCTAGAGGGGTGATTAGGTATAAAAAAAAATTTCTCGAAGCTTGCACGATATTTAAACGGTTAGAGGATTTGCAACGGTTAAAAATTCAATCGCAAGACCGAGTAAGGGAAAGAGAGAATTGAACACTCGGTTTATAGTGGTTCGGCTTGATTCAAGCCTACGTCCACTCTTCCGCACCGATGCCGATTGGTTGGATTCCACTATGATCAAAGAGATGTTACGAGTGTTGATCTTCCTTGATTTCTAGGTGTAGATGATCTACCACACTCACTCAAGACGTCACCAAGTATAAACACTCTCTGTATACAATTTCGCTCGACAGTCTCAACTAACAATCAAGGATCTTCGACTCGGAATTTTTCTATCGATCACACACTTAAAACAACTAGACGTCTTCCTTTTATACTCCTTCATGCCATCATAGCCGTTGGCACTTACCAAAGGAATTCCTCCAATCTACCCGTTGGATGGAATCAATCAAGAAGATCATCCGAGTTATTTAAGGAATCGATGATAGCCCATCAATCCGTTCGCCCATACAATCAGGATCTCGGTTTCCAAGAATAGAATATTCCAAGATTATTTCGTCGACCATCGGATCTTCAATCGATCTTAGATAAGAATTAAAGAATCCGAAATGATTATCCAACCAAAGAATCTATTCCAGAGGATAGGATCGAATCCTCAACCATAAACCTCGGCTTTGGATTTCCTTCGTCACTGGATTAGAAAGACTATCAGTGAGAATAGACTTAAGTCTTGAGTCCTGAGTCTTAAGTCTTGAGTCTTGAGTCTTGAGTCTTGGGTCTTGAGTCTTGGGTTTTGGGAGAACAAAGTCTTCAGACTTTAAACTGACGGTCTCCGAACATCCAGACTTTAGACTGAAAGAAACGTTTTGTCAGCTTCAAAATATTCTGAAAAGATTTCTCCAACACTACCGGTTAAAGTCTGAAGTTGGTCAGACTTAAAATACCCAGAAATTACTTTTGTAAGTTAATATCTCTTCAATCCAGGTAATTTAATTTTAGTATGAAAATTTCGAACAGGTACGTTGATATTTAAATCATTGATTGCATATTTTATTTTTAGAAATGATCTTTTTCGAATTTTTAAATTTTTGGCGTTTTATTTTTGAAAAAGGCAGTTTTCTTTTTCCTTATGATGGTTCAATTAACCCATTTTACTTCCTTTATATACCGTCGAGTATTTCTCTTCATTTACATCTTCTCAAACCCTATAATGTGGACTCTCTACTCTCAAGTTTGTTCTACAAGTTTTCATCTTTTTCACTCGAACTTGTTCGGGAAATCCTCTATGACTGCGAAGATGTCTTTTCAAAGAAAGTCTTCTCGGATTGCAAGAAGGGGGCCATGGAATATGCCTGAGGGCCTGACACATTTTGATCTAACCAAAGAAGAAGAGTCTCCACAACACTCTCCACAAGTGTGCTACTCATAATCCTCCACACCAATTAGTGGAAGAGGAAGTCAAGGAAGACGTTGAACCTCTTAGAACCTTGAAACCTCAGGTTCTTTATAAGCTTTACTCTCATCTGAAGCAGGGTGGTACACCTATAACTTTTATCAATGAATTTCTAAGAGAAAGAGGATATAAGAACGAGACTTTGTTCTTGCGAGCGATGGAAAGATTAGGAATAGCACCTAAAGGAGTGGCAGATAGAGCATTTCTTAACTTTCCTGTTGATCCTCGCTTTAGTTCTTTCAATCAGCGTGAAAGCAAAGACGATGATGATAAAATGTACTCGAATTTTTAGCCAAGGATGGGTATTGCTGCTGAAATGCTTGGTAATGGAATGAAGCTTTTTCATTCTAAGATCACATAAGGGTTTATGCCCGTTTGTTGAAAAGAGGGGTGATGAACCCTCGATTGTTTGACTTTGACTTTCTAGACTCGATCAAGATGAACCTGAGGGAGAAATCTGCTCTCCTTCAACTGGAAAACTTTTGTTTTGAAACCACTGTCGCATATCCTGAGTTGACTACATATTTCTATTCGAACTTGTCTTTTCTTGACCCAAATAGATTTCAATTCATAGTGAGTGATAAAAGCTACGTGGTGGATGTTGACATGTTGGCTGACATTATTGGGGGTGGAAAGGAGTGGTCTCCAACCAATAAGTGTCTCGGTTGGACAAGTGACAAGATTTCTGGTTAGGGACAGACTTCCTGAAGGAGGAATCACTTATTCCGGAATATCAGCCTCAAATATTTTGCCGCACAAAGTCGTGATCAACTGCATCCAACCAAATGAAACTTCAAAGACAGATGTTTCTCGATCTGAAGCCACACTGATGTTTACTATCAGTAATGGAATGAAGTTCTCTCTCCCTCATACAATCCCAATGCATATGTACAGGGATGTTGTGAAGGATAAGGGACAACTCCCTTACTTAGCGTTGGTCACACAATTGTTCAAACATTTTCAAATTCAATTTCTAACCTCTCTTTGTGCTAGAACTATTGCTCTTATGGTTATAGGATTGAAGATGGTGTCCAAGATGAGGCTAAAAGAACTAAACAAGGCGATAGAGCGCTTGAAGGAAGAGACCCCCATCAAAACTAAGCAAGACTCTACTGCAAAAAGAAGGAAAGGTAAGGAAATTATGTGTGAACCTGCCAAGAAGAGAAGATCTCTTATCCTGTAGGACGAAGAGGATAAAGATGATCTTACTATCTCTGCCTTTGCCTTAAAGAATCTTCAAAGTTTTGTCAGTTTTGAGCAGCAACAAGACAAAGAAGAAAGAGAAAAAAGAGAAACAGAGCAAGGAAAAGAAGGAAGAGAAGATAGAGAAGGAACAGAGGAAAGAGAAGAAGCTATCTGAAGACCGCTAGACCACCAGACTCAAGATTCAAATTATATCCTCATTGACAGTTTCTAGACCATCGAATAAGACTTATCCAGAGTTGAGTATTTCTTTAGGGATTTGATTCTATCGACTAAAGAAGATCTCTCGGCTGGATATAGCATTTCAGAATCTATTATTCATTTTTATTCGGGTAATTTAAATCCGTTGATTGGCGAAATATACTTGGAAGATTTTATTTATGAAAACCTAGATCCTGATTGTATGGGCGAGCATGATTGGTGGGCTATCATCATATTCCTTAAATAGCTCGAGATCTTCCTAATTGATTATGTCCAACGGGTAGATTGGAAGAATTCCTTTGGAAAGTGCCAACGGGTATGAAGGCATGGAGGAGTATATAAGGAAGATGTTCTAATTATTCGAGTGTGTGCGCGATAGATAAACTCCAAAGTCTGAAGCTCCTTGTTCTTTGTCAATTCAATTGTTGAGCATAAACTTGTACTCAAAAGAGAGTTTATACATTTGTAAGACCTTGATGAAGTGTAGCAAAGTCTCTACATTGTGAAATCAATGACGTAATACTGTAACGACTCTTTTGATTCATAGTGAAATCCAGCCGATGGGCTGTCAGTGCGGGAGAGTAGACGTAGGCTTAGATTAAGCTGAACCACTATAAATCTTGTGTTTTTATTTTCTTCCCTGAATTCTTTTACTTTACTCATAATTTTATTTAATTGTTAGAGTCTCTTTTCTACTTTAAAGTCTATTGTTAAACCGACTCGGGTTAAGTTCGTTTTCGCACCTATTCACCCCCTCTAGGTGCTCATACTAGCATTCACAATTGGTATCAAAGCCTGTGTACTCATTTAAATTTAAGTGTTTTTACTTTAGAGTTAACGATCCATGGCTAGTATGTTGGTTCCAGGTTTGGTTGAAGAGCAAAACAACACCAGACCGCCTTACTTTGATGGGAAGAATACAATATATGGAAAAATAAAATGAAGGCATTCCTAAGATCGAAAGACCCTCTTGAATGAGATGTGGTAGACAAAGTAATCATTCTTAAAACTACAACAATCTCAGAAAGGGGAAAAGAAGTTGTTGAGTCCAACGAGATGACTCAAGAAGAGATAATCAAGAGACAAACTCTTGATGTAAAAGCAATTTATTATTTATATTGTGCATTATCTCCTACTAAATATAACAGAATATCTTCTTGTGAAACAGTTAAAGAAATTTGGGATAGATTGTACATCACCTATGAAGGAATCGATCGAGTGAAAGAAATAAGAATCAATATTCTGCCCGGTCAATATGAAACATTCAAGATGAAACCAAGAGAATCTATTACTAACATGTTTAGTCGTTTTACGGAAATCATGAATGGTCTTGAGTATCAAGGTCAACCAATCTCTAGACCCATGAAGGTTAACAAGCTACTACGTGGACTTTCCAAAGATTGGAATCACGTAAAGACCTCAATAAGGGAGACACAAAGAATCATGCCACTCTCTGTTGACGAATTGATTGGCACTCTTCAATCTTATGAAGTGGAGCAAATCAATGGAGATGAAGATCCCAAAGGTAAAAAAATTCATTGCATTAAAATCTAATGATGATTCTAATGTTACCGATTCTGAAGACGATATAGATAATAAATAGTTTGCTCTCATGATAAGAAGGTTCAGAAAACTGAACAAAAAGAGAAGAAGATTCAATTCAAAGAAACAAATTTCTCAAAGGTTTCAAAATAAATTAGCTAAGGATGATGATTCCAATAAAGATGTGATTTGTTTTGAATGTAAGAAAAATGGACACATCAGACCCAACTGTCCCTTACTAAAGAAAAACAAGGGAAAAGCTGAGAAATACAAAAAAGCTCTCAAAGCATAAACTTGGAGTGATACCGAGTGTGAAGAGAGTGATGATAATTATGCCAATATTTGTCTAATGGCACAATCAGAATCATATTCAGACTTTGAGACAAACTCAGACTCAGACAATGAAATCGAGATAAGTGATTTAAAAATTCCTACTAAAGTCTCTAAATATATTGATAAATTATGTCCTAGTCTTAAAACCTCTCTTAAGAGGATTTCCAAACTAAAAAGAGAAAATTCTGCATTGAAGCAACATAAGATTGTTTGGAAAGAAAAAGTCAAAAATTTGGATAAAAGTATTATTACTTTGAAAGAAAATGCAGACTCACTTTCAAAAGAAAATGCTCTTTTAAAAAATGATATTTCAAGTATTTCAAAAAGGTTTTCAATAGATTCTGAGAAACTAGAAAAGATTCTTTTAGCACAAAGACTTTACTTTAACAAATCAGGTTTGAGAATGATTGCCGAAACCATTCCTCTAATTGATTTTCCAAAAGTAAAGGAAATAATTAAACAAAGACCTACAAAATATTTTTATAGAAATCATTTCCAAAAAAGTCTTTATAAAATCTGTTGTTGGAGAAATCTTTCCAGAATACTTTGAAGCTGACAAAACATTTCTATCAGTCTAAGTCTGGATGTTTGGAGACCGACAGTTTAAAGTCTGAAGATTTTGTATTCTCGACTCAAGACTCAAAACTCAAGACTCAAGACTCAAGACTCAAGACTCAAAACTCAAGACTCAAGACTCAAGACTCAAGACTCAAAACTCAAGACTCAAGACTCAAAACTCAAGACCTAAGTCTATTCTCACTGACAGTCTTTTCTAATCCAGTGACGAAGGAAATCCAAAGCCGAAGTATATGGTTGAGGATTCGATCCTATCCTCTGGAAAAGATTCTTTGGTTGGATAATCATTTCGGATTCTTTAATTCTTATCTAAGATCGATTGAAGATCCGATGGTCGACGAAATATTCTTGGAATGTTCTATTCTTGGAAACCAAGATCCTGATTGTATGGGCGAACAGGATTGATGGGCTATCATCAGATTCCTTAAATAGCTCGGATGATCTTCTTGATTGATTCCGTCCAACGGGTAGATTGGAGGAATTCCTTTGGTAAGTGCCAACGGCTATAATGGCACAAAGGAGTATAAAAGGAAGACGTTCTAGCTGTTTTAGAAGTGTGATCGATAGAAAAATTCCAGAGTCTGAAGAATCTTGATTGTTAGTCGATACTATTCGAGCGAAATTGTATACACAAAGAGTGTTTTTACTTGGTGACACCTTGAGCGAGTGTGGTAGATCATCTACACCTAGAAATCAAGGAAGATCAACACTGTAACAGCTCTTTGATCATAGTGGAATCCAGCCAATTGGCTTTCAGTCCAGAAGAGTGGACGTAGGCTTGAATCAAGCCGAACCACTATAAACCGCGTGTTCAATTCTCTCTTTCCCTTACTCAGTCTCACGATTGATTTTTAATTATCTAACTATCTAAGTATTGTGCAATCTTTAAGAAAATTTTTATATACCTATTCACCCCCCTCTAGGTACTCGTACTAGCTATTTCACCTGTAAGCCGCAGTACTGTCAAATGTTCTAAGTGCAACATCTCAGAACATTTTGAGAAAAAATGTCTTATGGTTTGGAGACCCATTAAGAAGGTTTGGGCAAAGACTGTATATTGCACTAACTCTACTAGACCTAAGAAAGTATGGGTACCAAAGAAAACTTGAGTTTCTTTTTTAAATGCAGGTCATTATCAAGAAAAATGTTAAATGGTACTTGAATAGTGGATGCTCAAGACATATAATAGGAGACTCAAGTTGTTTCATAAAACTTATGCAAGTTAATGGTGAAAAAGTTTCTTTTGGAAGAAATAGCAAAGGCAGAATTGTGGGATACAGAACCGTAAAGATTGGAAGTGTCACAGTCAATAACATTTCCTTGATGGAATGACTCAATTACAACTTGCTGAGTATCAGCCAACTGTGCGACACAGGTTACAAAATCAACTTTCAAGAAGGAATATGTTCAAGAACCAGTAAAGACTCCTCTCAGACATTCACGGGGCAAAGACATGGGAATATATATCTCTGGGATATCAAATCAGAAAAATCCTAATGTCTAATTTCAATTCAAAAGGAAGCTAATCTCTAGCATAGAAAACTTGGCCATATCAACATAAAGCAAATAGCCAAGATTTCTGCAAAGAAGCTTGTTCGTGGACTATCCAATTGACATATCAAAAATCTGACCTATGCACAACGTGTGTATTGGGAAAACATGTTAGAAATTCTTTCAAATCGATAAATCAAGTTTCCACTAATCGTGTGCTGTAGCTATTGCATATAGATTTCTTTGGACTAACTAGAACTCAGAGCATTAGAGGTAAGAAATATTGCCTAATAATAGTGGATGATTATTCACGATTCACTTGGGTATATTTCCTGACAAGTAAGTCTGAAACCTTCTCTTATTTATAAAATTTGTTAAGAAAGTTCAAAATGAGAAAGGATATGTTATTTCAAGTATACAGACAGATCATGGAGGAGAGTTTCAAAATCAAGACTTTGCTAAATTCTGTGATGAATCTAATTTTCAGCATGTGTTCTCCTCACCTATGATGCACGGACACGTCCCACATGCCTCCGTGTCGTGTTCGACACGTGTCGGAGCATGTCGGACACGTCGACACGCTTGGACACGCGTTGACCGCATGTCGGATTTGTCGACACGTGGTCAACTTTTGTTGACACGCTTCAACACACGTGTCCAAAAGAGAATGGAGGGCGGAGGCGAGGGCGAGGGAGTAGAGATGAGGCCGCGAGCGAGGGCGAGCCCGTGACAGCAAGAGACAGCCAAAGAAAGAGGGCGAGGGCCGTGAGGAGAAACTTTAGGAGGGAGGCGCGCGTGGGGGAGGGCGGCATCGTCGAGTGGGGCGGCGGCGACAGCGGCAAGGGGGAGGAGGAGGAGGAGGAGGAGGAGTTCGGGGCAGTGTGCGGCCTCTCGCCGCACAGGGACTGCTCGTTCTGCCTTCTTTTCCGATTCCTTTTCACTGAAACTTTTTCTGGGTTACTCCCTTTTCCGCTCTTTCGGCGAATGCTGGTGCTTTTCTTGATCGAGTCTTCGATGCTTTCAAAGATAGGCGTCATGCGGCGGGGAGGAGGAGGTGAGGAGGAGGAGAAGAAGGCGCCGCGCTGCTAGGGTTTTGAACTTTTGAGAAGGAAAATAATAATAAAAAAAAAGGACATGAGGAGGAGGAGAAGAAGGCGCCGTGCTGCGCTGCTAGGGTTTTGAAAAGAATAAAAAAGGACTTGGCGTGTTGGAGGGAGGGGAAAGTGACAGGAGGGAGGGGGAAGTGATGGGCTGTCAGGTGGTGGGGAGGGAAAAAAAAGTGAAAAAAATTTGGGGGGGAAAGAGACGAGGGAAGTTTGGGCGCGGGGGTGGTTTCGAAAAATAAAAGTAAATTTGGGGGAGGGGGAATTTTGAAAAATAAATGTAAATTTGGGATAATGAAATAAAAAAAAGTGTAAGATTTATTAATATTATTAGTATAAATTCATTGTAAACTCTTTATTTATTTGTAAAATTAATTAAAATTAAACATATTTATTTAATATTTAACGTGTCAAAACGTGTCGAAATTCTCTATTTTTTGAAAAATGATGTGTCGCATGTCGTATCGTATCGTGTCATGTGTCATGTCGCCGTGTTTGTGCTACATAGCTCCTCACCATACACTCCAAAACAAAATGGAGTTATGGAAAGAAAGAATAGATCATTGCAAGAAATGGCTAGAACTTTATTAATTGAAAGTAACATTTCCTCTCATTTTTGGGCTGAAGCAGTTTCTACAACGTGCTATATTATTAATAGAGTCTTCTTAAGGCCTATTCTGGAGAAAACTCCTTATGAGTTGTTTAAAGGAAATAAGCCAATTGTTTCATATTTTCATGTATTTAAATGCAAATGTTTTATATTGAAAAATGCAAATGATCAAATTGGTAAGTTTGAAGAAAAATCAGAAGAATGCATCTTCCTTGGATATTCAACCACCAGCAAAGCTTACAGAGTATACAATAAAAAGACTCAATCTGTGGAGGAATTGATAAATGTCAAATTTCAAGACTTTATACAAAATTAATCAATTTAGACTCAACCTGAAGAATTTGAACGTACTCCAGACTTTACAAAGTCTAAATCTTCATAAGCAGCTTAGACTTCAAAAGGCTAGCAACGAATGATCGTTAAAGAATTAATTGAAGAAAAAGATCAATAGTTCGACAAACCAACCAGCAATTGGAAGCACAAGTCTAGTCATCCTAAAGAACTCATTATTGGTGACATTAATGAAGGAATTCGTACAAGATCCAAAAAGCGTGAAGAGTCTAGTGTTGTGACACTTATTTCTAAAATAGAACCCAAAAGCATAAAAGAAGCTTTAACTGATGAAAGTTGGATTAAAGTTATGTAAGAAGAACTCAGACAATTCAGTATCAATGATGTTTGGGAAATGACTCATAAACCAAAAGGTAAATCTATCATCGGAGCTAAATGGGTTTTCAAAAGCAAGATGAAAAAAGGAAAAATCATAAGGAACAAAGCAAGACTCAAAGATTATGTGGCCAAATGATATACGCAAATGGAAAAAGAATGGATAGATTATGATGAGACTTACACAGCAATTACCTCGAGCTTGGTACGATAGGTTAAGTAAGTTTTTAATCTAAAAGGGCTTTGTTAAAGGTAAAGTAGATATTACATTGTTTATCAAAAGAGAAAGCAAAAACTTTTTACTTGTCCAAATTTATGTTGATGATATTATTTTTGGATCACCTAACGAAAAAGACTATGCATGAGGAGTTAGAAGCAATTAGATTATTACTTACTTTTACTTGTTATAAGAATTTCAGGTTATTCTAAATAGACGTCAAAAGCGCTTTCCTAAATGGATTTATCCAAGAGGAAGTCTATGTGGAACAATCAGAATTGATTGATGTTATTTTTCGGTTTTAAAGACCCAAGGAAACTAGACTCTATATTTGGACTGAAAAAGGCTTTATACGATTTAAAGCAAGCACCTCGAGCTTGGTACGATATGTTAAGTAAGTTTTTAATCTAAAATGGCTTTCTTTTAGTGTTCGGGACCAGGACTATATTGTTGATATGGACTACGGGGTTGGCAAAACGAAACATTGGCGGATGTGATTGGAGTGAATATTTGAAGCAAAAGGACAGATTTGTTTTGGGGCATTCCAATCAATTAGTGTGGACTTTGTGTGTGAAGCTGCGAGAGAAATTCACTCTTCTTCAACTTGAACAATTTTGCTTTGAATCAACGGTGGCTCATCCAAAATTTACTATGTACTTCTATTCTAATCTAAGTCATGCGAATAGACGATAAAGCTTGTTAGAGATGGAATGGCTGAGGGACGAATTTTGTACTTGAGGATGAATGCCTCAAATATTTTGCTTCACAAGATCGTGATCAATTGCCTCAGACCCAAATCGACTTCGAAGACCGACGTCTCCAACTCAGAAGCAAAGCTGATGTATGCTATCAACGCTGGCAAGAAGTTCTCTCTGCCTCACACAATCATGTTTCACATGTATAGAATGATGGTGAAAGATAAGGGCTAACTTCCTTGCTTAGCGCTTGTTACAAAATTATTTAGACATTTGAATATTCAGCCTCCCAAGATTCTATGTGTTCATAGCTGTGATCAAATGGTGGTGGGGACTGAAAATGGTTTCCAAAATGCATCTGAAAGAGCTAAACAAGGCATTGGAGCGATTTAAGGAGAAAACTCCTATCAAGACTCACCAAGGTTCTTCGGCTGCAAAAAAGAAAGGGAAAGAGCCATTGACTATTCCATCCAATAAAAAAAGAGCACTCATCTTGGAGGATGAAGAAAATGAGGACGAAATTACTATTTCCGTCCTTGCACTGAGAAACCTACAATATTCTGTTCTAGAGACTGAGGAAAGAGAGGATCAAGACAGAGAAGAAGAAGAGCAAAGGAGTGGAGAGAGAGAATCGATGAGAAAAGAAGCAGAGGAGAAAGGATTGTAGAGGAAGAAGAGGGCAGAGGTGAATAAGAAGAAACAAGATAATGAATAGTACTTCTCACCGCTTGAAGGCAATAAAACAAGGGGAGTTGCTGAGAAAAGAGGTACCTCTTTAATTGCTTTTACCAGTGAAGATGTTAGCCATTCACCTACAAATCTAGAAAACATCTATGCTTCTCAATTTCTTGAGGAAGATCATGATGTTTCATCGCCAAATCTAGGTACTCATGTTGACTTGCCATCATCTGCCAATACTCCTACTGATCATGTAGAGGCAAGCACTTAGACTAATACCTCAGCAGACTTTCGAAGACTACTTGATATTCTTATGGAGATGCAAGGCCAAATTTATGCCATGGGATGCGAAGTTCAGAACTTGCATAATGTAGATCAAGCCTATCGCGACCTAATTTTTCGGGTGTACCACCTAAAACTAGGTTAATGGATTACTAAGTCTTTAAGCTTAGCTTGGGCTCTCCCAAGCGCATACCAATTTGCAACTTAGGTTTGAATTCTTAACATGCAAATGATTTTCAATCAAGAGTCGCCACTAATCTATTTTTTGTGGGTCAATTAGAAACCCAAGTAAAGTAACGAGAGATTTACTTTACTCCTATGAACCAAAGATTTATGAGTTTGGGGACTTGGTTACATCAGACTATCCTAGTGCCCTTTCGGTACCTTTTTATTTCATTTTCAAAAAAAAAGTTTGGCAATTGAATTGATTTTAATTTAACTTCCTAACATGTGAGGTGATCATTGTTGACACCTAAATTTTGACTTCACATTAAGTCATTTATTGCATAAGAAAATTAGGGATCCAAACCGATCTCTAAAAAATATAAATATCAATTTTTACTTTGCATGTTTAGTTCTTGTAAAGCATGTCCGCATCCAATAAATTTCATATGAGCTAGTGTTATTATGCTTGAACTCAAGAAGCCATGAACATGCTCCGAGTTGGCACACGGATTAACAAATCCTCAGAGCATGCTCAATTATCAATTGCGCACATGAGAATCTGAAACTTGGGGGCCACAATTTCCGCGAGGATGAGGGAGGCCAATCAATTAGAGAAATCTTCTCTCCAATAAATCTTCCCTCCAATAAATTTTGGCCAGATAAGTGGAGGGACTCGTGGGATCTTTTTCCAAGGATACCGGAATGCGCAAGAGAAAACAAATATGTTGTCTGCGAAATCACAGGCAACGTTGTCAGACCGTAAATTGAGGGAAAAGAAAGAAAGAATTTTCATGGAATATTATCCATGACTTTGGCCGAGTTATCCCGCATCCAAAAGCTCAACCTCACCAGGTCTCACAAATCATCTTTCGCATAATAAGAGGAGTTGATCTTGGCAAATCATCAGAAAAGCAATCTCACGTTTTCAGCTACTGATCATGGAAAGATCGGGCGCTCGGAGTGACGAGGACGGACTGAATTCTCATTCCTTCGTAGGCACCTCCGGATTGCTTGGGATTTCTTTCGGAAAAATTGAAATCAATGGGATTTGTCCAGCAATATGGAAAGAATGGACACTCACTTCAATATTGGGCGTTCATGCACAAGTGAATGAATCTGGACACGTTCACGGCAATATAAGTGAATCAGAAAAGGAAAAGATTGCGAAAGGGACGCATACTTGAGAGATTTACGGTGACAAATCAGGTTTAAGATTTGGCAATCCCCACGATCAAAGGAGCACTGATTCTGACTTTCCAAGGAGCACTGATTCTGACTTTCCAATGTTAAGTGGAAGTCTTATGCTACCCCCATAAAAAGAGACATGTCAGTGAGTCATTAAGTCTTATGCTATAAAAAAGACATGTCGAGTCATTAAGAAAAAAGAGACACACCCTCAAACATCTCATGTCCACTATCCTGTGAATTCGCCGAATTGGACTATGGCGTTGGCAGTCCTCTCGATGTTCCGCGTTCATCTCGTTTTGTGGATATTGACGACAAGCATAAAGCTAAGTCAAGCATTTTTTAGTTTGATCACGTGAAATTCCATTTCGCTATTTAAATTTTTTAACTCATTTATTTTCGTGTTTTCACTTGCTGTCTAGGTTCAATTTCTCGGTCATCGTGGGCTTTCACGCCTAATCTACATCAACATCTCACTGTCATTCTTTTTTACTCTGCGAGAATTCATGCACAAGTCCACACTTGGGACACCGCAGAGAGGGGGATGAAGAGAACTGAGTTTGCAATAGAGAGACATTCTCAGTATTTTTTTTTTTTTTTGTCATTCCAGCAAGCAACCAGTAACTGCTGCAGCAGCAGCTCCGACGATCTCGGCAGTGATTCAGATCCTCTCGACGTCCTGTGCGCGTCTTGTATCATGAATGCTAAAATCATTAAGCTAAGTCGAACATATTTAGCTTGATTGTGCGCTATTCTATTTGGCTATTCGAACTATTCCATCTGTGTTTACGTTTCTTGTCTAGATTAAGCTCTGGAAAAAGACTTCTCGAGGATTCACATCTCCGTCACGTTCAGCTGGCACTTTCACAATCTCTCCTCTCGACAATGCTCAGCATATCCACAAAAGTCATCGCAATATGGAGGCCACAAGATCACAAAAAGAACGTCGAGCGACAGTGAATTTCGTGGCAGCCGCCGTTTGCATTTTTTTGGCACTTAGCATTCACCACCTCCGTCGCACCTTGCCGTCATGTTCCATCGCAACCTGTTTCTCGGAGTCTAGTAGTTGTCGTCGTCACAGCCACATCATCACGTCCAGGAGACTCCATCAATTGCAATCACTCTTTCTTGCCTTGTTTGCTGTGGTCCACTCTCACCAGCGCTAGCACCCTCGGCATACTATACAACCCGAGCGATGCCAATTCAGCCATCATCGTGTCGGATTTGCCTCTGTGTCGACTTCAGTTGAGATCTTGCTAAGTCATCGTTTGGTCCCTAGTCGGGCTCTGTTCCATCCCATCGATTTCAATTTCTCGAGAAAGTTTTACTACAAGCGTGCATTAATCCATTTTTTTGGTCAAATGCATTTCCCCATTTATTTATTTATTTTGGTCGAATCATTTCTTTATTTGAAACAGCACCTCTGCTCGTCTCTTGCGGGGTCCACTGCAATGCATGGGTCTTTGCTTTGACCGTGACTTTTCTCATTGGTTGCGGCAGGCTTTGTGAAAGCTTGCAGAAATCTCATCGTGACGGACAGAGATACACACGCTTGGCCAGGTTCCTAAAATTTTCTGCAATCTATTTACTGTTTTGATTATCGAGTGTTACATTTCCTAATTGTGCACTCGTACAATCAGTCCTTACATGTTAGTGGCATAAGGTAAAAATAGATAAATATCGTCCGCAAAAACATTTTTTTTTGAAAATAAAAGAAATGGTACCGAAATGGCATTAGAAAATTCCAGTGTAACCAAGTCTTCGTACCTTTAGTCTCTGGTTCGTAGGAGTAAGATAATCCTCCCGTTATTTTACTTAGGTGTCTAATCGATCTACCATAAACCGATTAGTGGCGACTCATGATTGAAAATCATTTGCATGTTAAGAATTCAAACCTAAGTCGTGAATTGGTATGGGCTTGGAAGAGCCCGAGCTAAGCTTAAAGACTTAGTAATCCATTAACCTAGTTTTAGGTGGTTCACACCGAAAAATTGAGTCGCGACAATCATACATGTGTGCATACCACCGATTTAACACTCAAGAAAACAATTAAATAATGCAAAACATACCTAAAAGCAACGAAAGCATCTGCATTGTTAAATCAAAATTCACATCAACAATCCTAGATATGATTTCTAATTAACACGCAATTTTAATTTTTTGTTTTTACTTTATTTAATGAAAATCATGCGATGCATGCTAATAATCTAATATGACATGGCAGCACGACCTAAACTACATGACATGAAGAAATGCAATAATTAAATGCAATCTAAATGACCTAATTCTAATGACATGCAATGTCTAATTAAATGGACCTAACAACAATCAATAAATGGCGTGCATTTCATGAACCTAATTCTATATGACATGGACGTTTTTATTTTATTAACAAAGCAATTTATCTAGGAGAGCTAATCTACCTATAATTGATAAACATGCAATCCTAACATGTAATGACGTGCAAAGAATGCCCTAATTCAATATGATATATGCATGATGATTTTTTTGTGTTTTTATATTAATTTCGAAATTAAAATTTCATATGCAATTCAAATAATGATAAAACTAACAACCTAAATGAATGCATTTTTTGTTTTTTATATTTTTCTAAATTCGGAATAAAATCCCTATTCTAGATATGCAAGATAACAAGACATATTCCAAAACAAACTGAATCCTAATATTTTTTAGATTTTTTAGTGGTTTTCAAAAACAAGCAATTATCAACTAAACATTAAATCTAAACAATCAAGATATTCAATCAAATAAAGGATTAAAATAATCGAAAAAATAACATGTTGTCTCACGGGTCAAATTAACGATTATTCTAACCCTAATTATCACGACAAAGAGTTCAAAATAACTAAAAATCTGATTTGAATTCTTACGAATCAAATTAATAATTATATTGATTCAACACTTAAAATACTATCGACAAATCCGAAGAATTAATATAATTAAAAAAATGACCCGACATCTTACGGGTCAGATTAATAATTACAATAATTTTAGGGATAACTCCTGCGAGTAATGCCTACAATATTCATAACCTAAAAGTCAACTCACAATATTCAAACTTAAACAATAATAATAAAACTAACTAAAAGTAAAGTAAAATAATATAAAATAAGAAAAATAAAATAAAAGAAAAATAAACAACCTAAGGAAAATGGAGGGGCAGCCAATTCGTCGACACCGGGCAGGGGGTTTGGGTCGCCGGTGTTCGAGGCTCCGGCGAGGTGAATCACCGGTGCGACTGGACGACGACGGCTTAACTCGGCTCGGGAAGAGGCAAAGCAAGGTGGACAGGCGGTTGCTGTGGCGTGAGTCGCTCAGAGCGTGAGATGCGCTGCTGAGGCTGCCGGGGAGACGAGAGCGGCGATGGTGTGGGCTCCGACGGCGTCGGGATGCAGCAAGGACGGCAGCACGGCGTCGGCTAGGCATCAGGCGGAGGCGAGCAGGGACGGACAGGCGAGCGAAGGCAAGATCTGCTGGGCAATCACGAGTGAGTGGCAGAGCAAGGCAGGAGCGGCGTCGGCAAGGGGAGTTGACGGACAACTAGGCTGGCGTCGCGGGTTGCTCGTAAAAGAGGCACGGCGAGGCTTGGCGTCATGGTGGCGCGGGTCGTCGAGGCTCGTGGATGGAGACCGGCGGCTACGTTGACGCGGGGAAGGTGGCTCGGCTGTAGCACGGCTCGGGCCTGGTCGCGGAGGGTGGAGCGTCGAGGCTTCGGGTCATCGTGGCAGGGGCGCTGACCAAGGTGGAGGCACGCGATGGATTGATGATCGGCTCCGACGTCGGGACTGGTCACGACCGCAAGGAGCGGCTCAGCGTCAGGTCATCAATGGAGATGCGGCGCCGGCGCGGCGGTGGCGGTGGCTCAGTGGGCGGCCAACCAGTGGGGAGGAAGCGTTGAAGAAGATGATGAATAGTGCTAGATTTCTTTTTTTTTTTTGGTTTTTTTTTCTCTCTCCTGTTGCACGTCCCTTCCTCTTTGCCCCTCTCTCACATCACTCTCCCTCTACCCATGTATTTTCTACATGAGACTTTTTCTTTTCTCAACCGGAAGAGAATTCCTTTTTCTCCCCTTTTCTCCTCTTTTCACTTGACTTTTTGTGTTTTCTTTTTCGATGAAGAGAAGCCCCCCCCCCAAAAGCCTTACGTACATACCCTTTTATAGGTCAAAACAAAATGCAATCCTTTTGTGAATATTTCATCCGATGAAAAGATTGCCTATAACCTCCTAATCACCGAGATATTTTTATTCTCCTTATCTCCTAAATATTTTCTACTGATTTTTAAAGATAAGATCATAACCTCGATTTTCTTAAATTCCAAAAATCCTCATTTCAAATCTCAATTTCAAAAAAATGGGCTTGGGCCAATTTGTACTCTTCATGGGCTTAGTCCGACTTAAAACTCAAAAACACTAATTCGACCCATCCGCCATCAATCCAGTAAACAAATGTAAAAAATGCAAATTAAAAACAAATGCACCTAAATTTATATGCTATGCAATTAATATTTTTTTTAGGGACAAAATTAACCCATAATTTTCTATGCAATAAATGACTAATCGGGTCGCCAAAATTTAGGTGTCAACAAAGCTTCTTTAGTTTCCTTACATGATCAAATTCATGTTCTTACTCTTCAAGTTCAAACTAATGCCAAGGGTGAAGAAGTGGCTCAACTGAAGAAGGACTTGAAAAAGTTGGAAGAGATTGTCCAGTCGATGGGAGATTTCTAGCTTATTCGTGTTCCAAAGCAATCATAATTTCATTATCTTTTGTCTCTACTTTTTTAATGTTGACAAAAAGGGGGAGATGGTGCAGATTTGTAGATTTGAGATTTAACTCTTGTTTGACTCTACTTTTGATTGACTTTACTTTTGTTTAGTTGTTTGGTTGTGACTGGATTTGGATTGTTTGATCGTTTAAATGTTTGTTGTAGTATCTTAAGCATTGTTGGTATTTCATGGCAAAGATAGTTGTTTATTTACAGGACTAACTTTCTTATTTCCTATGGATGCAGATCTAATGCTATCTTTACTAAGCCAATTATCTTTTGTGAAATATCCATGTTTGTTTGAATATTGTCTTGCAGGTCAAAAATATCCAAATATGCAGGAAAGTTTGTCACCATAAAAAAGGGGAGATTGTTGGAGAAAACTTTCGTATTTGTTTTGAAGCTAACAAAACGTTTCCATTAGTCCAGTCTGAAGATTTGCAGACTCTTACGTCAAAGTCTGAAAATCGCCGGACCACCAGACTCAAGATTCAAAGTCTACCCTCATTGACAGTTTCTAGACAGTCGAAAAAGACTTATCCAGAGTTGAGTATTTCTTTAAGGATTTGATTCTATCAACTAAAGAAGATCTCTCGGCTGGATATAGCATCTTGAAATCTATTATTCATTTTTATTCGGGTAATTTAGATCCGTTGATTGGTGAAGTATACTTTGAAGATTCTACTTATGGAAACCTAGATCTTGATTATATGAGCAAGCATGATTTGTGGGCTATCTTCATATTCCTTAAATAACATGAGATCTTCCTAATTAATTCAGTCCAACGGTAGATTGGAATAGCTCTTTGGAAAGTGCCAACGGGTATGAAGGCATAGAGAAGTATATAAGGAAGACGTTCTAGTTATTCGAGTGTGTGCGCGATAGATAAATTCCAAAGTCTAAAGCTCCTTGTTCTTTGTCAATTTAATTGTTGAGCATAAACTTGTACTCAAAAGAGAGTTTATACATTTGTGAGACTTTGAGGAAGTGCAGTAGAGTCTCTACACTGTGGAATCAATGACGTGATACTGTAATGACTCTTTTGATTCATAGTGAAATCCAGACGTGGGTTGTCAGTGCAAGAGAGTGGATGTAGACTTGGATTAAGCCAAACCACTATAATCTTGCATTCTTATTTTCTTCCCTAAACTCTTTTACTTTACTTGAAATTTTATTTAATTGTTAGAGTCTCATTTCTACTTTAAAGTCTACTGTTAAACAGACTCGGGTTAAAAGTAAAGCTTTAGTCTGTACTTCACAAAAGTTCATTTTCGCACATATTCACCCCCTCTAGGTGCTCATACTAGCATTCATAGAAGCAATAAGAAAAGCGGAGAAGCAGGAAGAGAAGCTAAAGAAGAAAAGGGTCAGGATGACTCTCATGAACCAACATTTGCAATATCCTTATTTGAGGATTCAGAAAAGATAAGGAGTGGACCTGTAGGGGCTCGAACCAAAAAAAAAAACATCATTCTTGCGGTGAAATCGAGAAGACTCAAGAAGGAGAAATCCCTTCTCCACCTGTAGGCACCAAAACAGGGGGAGTTCGTGTGGACACAAGGACTTCTTCTCAGCACTTTGCGAGTGATGATATCAGTCAATCTCCTACCGAGTCAAAGGATGTCTATGCCTCTCATTTTCCCGAAGCTGAAGTTCCCTCATCTATCAACACTCCACAAACTCAACGCGCAGAGGCTAGTGCACAAACATAAACTTCTACAAACTTTCAAAAGCTACTAGAGCTCCTCCTGGAGTTAAAAGCAAATCAATATGGAATGAAGTATGATATCCAGAAGCTTCACTCTACTTTGCAATCTACTTCAGATTCTCTCCATGAGAAGGTACAAACTCTTAACCTTCAAGTTCAAGCTTTACAACAACAAGTTAAAGAGATTGCTAAGGTTGAAGATGTTAAGAAGCTGAAGGAGACAGTGTGAAAGCTGGAGGAGACAGTTCAGTCAATGGGGGATTTCCAACTCATTCGAATTCCAAAACAAACCCGATTTCATTTGTCTTTTATCTATTTTTTACTTTCTCCACTTTTTGCTGTTGACAAAAAGGGGGAGAACATGTAGATTTGACGGCAAAAGGACGTTTTAAGTGCCATAACTTTGCACAAAGATACTTAAGTGCCATAACTTATGAAATGTATATTTAAGTACCACATTTGAAGAAAAATGGATCATTTAAGTGTCACTCCAGCCAAAGTCCGGCAAAAACGCCAACGTGACATTTTTCCAGCGAAGCACGCCCAAAACAACGTCGTTTTGCACTAATGTGGCCAAATAATACAAAAACGGCATCATTTTGAGCTGACATGGTAAAAAAATAATATAAAAATAATTAAATTAAAAATTAAATATATTTAAAATATTTTAAAATAATAATTAAAAAAAAAAAAAAAAAAAAAGAAAGGGGGAGGCGGTTGAGGGATCAGCCCTCAGCCGCCACCGAGAAGGTCCAACGACAACGAGGGGAGGGTCGATCGGGGTCGTCGGGCCCTGGCCAGGGGCCGGCAACCCCAGTCGACCAACAAGGGTCGCTGGCCCTCGCCTAGCCGGGCCAAGGGCTGCCGCTTGCCAAGGGTCGCCCCGGCCTGGCGAGGGCCGCCGACCCTTGTCAAATTTGGGCGAGGGCCGTGACCCTCCCTAGATTTGTGGCCAGTGGCAAGGGCTCGCGGCCCTCGCCCAAATCCGATGAGGGTCAGCGGCCCTCACCCGACCAGGCCAAAGGCCGCCAACCCTCACCGGATCTAGGCGAGGGCTGCGACGCTTGGCCCGATCTAGGGCGAGGGCTCGTGTCAGCTGGGGTCACCGAACCCTAGCTAGGGCTCGACGACCCCGGCTGACCCTCCCCCCATCGTCGCCGGCCCTTCCCAGCGGCGATGGCTAAGGGCTGATCCCTTAGCCGCCTCCCCCTTTTTTTTTTTTTTAAATTTTTTAAATTTTAAAATTATTATTTTTAATATTTTAACTAAAATAAATTTTTAAATTATTTTTTTGATATTTTAACTAAATTTAATTTTAAATTAAATTAATTAATTTTATATTATTTTTTTATCACATCAACTCAAAACGACGCCATTTTTGCATTATTTGGCCACGTTAGCGTGCAAAACGGCGTCGTTTTTGGCTCGCTTCGCTGGAGAAATGCCATAACAGCTTTTTGGCCGGACTTTAGGCGGATTATCACTCAAGTAATCCATTTTACTCCGATTTTGGTACTTAAGTGTACTTTTCGTAAGATATTGCACTTAAATGTCCCTTTATGCAAAATTATGGCACTCTAGGAGTTCACACATCCAAATTTGACTTACTTGAACTTTTACTTGACTTGAACTTTTGTTTGAACTTTTATTATTCCATTTGACCTTTGCAGGCAACTTACTTTTGTGCTTACTTTCATGGTAATGATTGGTAATAATTATGGATGGATAGTTGTTTAAGTTTTATATTTGTCTTATCTTTTCAAGATTAACATGTTTTCTGTGGTTGCAGAATCAATGTTATCAAGATCATAATCAACTTATTTTTATAAAATATCATGTATTGCTTAAGAGTTGTTTTGTAGGTAAAAAATTTTTAAATCTGCAAGAAAATTTTGTCATCATAAAAAATGGGGAGATTGTTGGAGAAAACTCCTTTAATGTTTGGAAGTTGATAAAACATATCCAAAGTCTAGTCTGAAGACTTCTAGACTTTAGTGTCAAAGTTTGTCCATACTGACAAATTCTAGACTAAACGCCACTGAAGAATGAAAACTTATCCAGATACAATATTATCTTTATTTCTTCAAAGGTTTGGTTCGTATGGCTTATGGATAGCTTTCTAGTTGGATATAGTACCTACATGATTGGCTATTTTTAATGGAATCAATTTCAATACTTCAATCCTTTGAAAGGTAAGTAAACTTGGAAAGTATCTACTTATGGAAACCAAGATCTTAATTGTATAGGTGAACATGATTGATGGATTTTATCACAATCATCAAACGACTTGAAATATCCTTGATTGATTCTGTTCAACAGATGAATTGGAGGAATTCTTTTGGAAAGTGCCAATGGTCGTGAAGACATAAAGGAGTATTTAAGGTGGGCTCTCTAGTTGTTTGATAGAGTGCGTGAAAGAAAATTTTCGAAGTTTGAAGCTTCCTAGCTCCTTGCTATTTCGTTCACTAAGCTAAAATTTGTACTCAAAAGAGAAAAAGACTAATAGTGTGACTTCGTGAAAGAGAAGCAGACTCTTCACCGTGAAGTTGAGATCACCAAGCTATAAAATCTCTTTTGTTTCTTAGTGGAATCCAGCCAGTAGGCTGTTAGCATGGGAGAGTGGACATAAACTTAATCTAAGTTAAATCACTATAAACCCTGTGTTCTTATTATCTTCTTTGAACTCTTTATTTTATTCATAGTTTTATTTAACTGCTAAAGTCTGAACTCGCTCAAAGTCTATTACTCTTCAGACTTTGTTTTAAAAGCAAATTAATTTTACTGCTTCTTGTAAAAAATTGTCTTCACACATATTCACCTCCCTCTAGGTGTTATTACTAGCCCTTTCAACATTAAACTAAAGCACCTTAGCCATATACTCCTACTCTTTGTCTGTCTACGGTGATTGCTTCTTTAAGAGGTTGAAGTGACTTCCTAAAGGTATATTTCTGGGCTTTGCATTATGGACTCTAAATCTGTCTAACACTTTTTTAATGTACTTTTCTTGAGATAATTTTATAATTCCGATAATGATCCAACAGCTTCGCTGGCGAAGAAGAGGGCGCTGTTATTAGGTGTCCGAAAGGAAGAGCGGCGTTATTTCGATGCCGGACAATTTGACTTTGATGTCCAGCTTCTGAAGGATTCTCCTCTTGATTTCATATATTTCCCCCCCCCCCCCCCAAAAAAAAGAAGAAGAAGAAGAAGAAGAAAACTCTCGTTGGACCACGAATCGTTCCTATCCCATAAGAAATTTCGCTACGTTAGGACCATTATGTCATTGCGACCATGGTTCATCGTTGTGGCTTCACTCATTGGCTCTCATGTCATCAAGGTCAACTGAGTTCCTTGACTTTCTTGCATCACTGCACTGGATGCTGGCACTTTCAAAAACCGTCAGAATGGTTTTATCTATAATCACCGGTAGCTAAAAGCGATACCGACCGATTGTTACATCTATATGAAAATCCCTTTAATGTGAAAGATCTATTTGCACATGAATCTTATAGAACAACTGTTGGTAAAATATGGCTTCGAATTGGGTAGAACAATGAAGTCGGATCTTTAGAGTACTCAAGTCGGACTTTGAGGCATGATATCACTTTCTTTAAGGATTTATTTGCCCCACTACGTTGCTAATGGTTATCGGCAAATTTCCTCCAAGATCCAATAAAGCCTCAAGTGAGAATGCTAGATAGCAATTCTAGTATTTCTCCAGGATCTCTCATGGGAAATAATTAGAAACAATGGCTGTAGTTTTTCTTGGAAGAAAACTGAAAAATGGAAGATGATATTTGTTTGATCTCAAAACAAATGTACTTATATTTGTCTTTTGAATATAGACAACCTTTCAAAAGGTTGTAAAAGAACAAAGACAACCTTTCATAAATAAGCACGTCTCAAAAGTTACGTTGAAAAGACATAAAAAATTCAGAATTAAATAAATAAAAAATAATCGAAACTTTTCATGAACAATCGTACTGTTTCAATAAGACTATATAGTTAATTTTAATAAAAATAAATCCGAATTTTTTTAATAAATAAAATTAATGATCGTCGGTTAGTACCAAATCTCGTCCACGTGCGCACTCACATCTTTTTGATGTGGGACAAGGCACCTCTCAATTTATTTTATAAACAAATTACCAACAATCCCCCACTTTTGTTTATAAAACAAAAACAATAAATAAAACGTTAGAAATATACAGCCAAAATTTTTGTGAGATTAATATACATACATAAAGGTCTCTTTCGAGTTTAACCTTTATTTAGTGCAAGAATCTCAAAGCTCTATCGAAGTAATAAGTAGCTCGGCTTTAAACTTGTACTTTTATATAATAGAACCGGACATACCGCACATACACTAACCTCTTATTTCAGCGAGAAGTTCTATATTACTCCACACTATTATGGCCTTGTGCTTGATCCTATTTCATAAGCTCTCTAGAAAGCAACCCTAACTTTCATAAGAAGCGGCACCACTTCTAAGCTCATATAGGTGAAGTATCTACCATGTGTCTCTGTTACTATCAACACATTACAAGTTTGTACTATACTTCATTAAGAATTCAATTTAACCTACAAAACGTAAAAGACGATATTGACTTCTCATATCAGGGTTACGTCAGTATCAAACAATCATATTTAATAACTTGTTCTTACCCATTAAACCTTGTAACTAGTGATATTCTAAAAAAAGGTTGGGTTACCATTATTGGTGATTTCAATTAAAGGGTTTCAGCCCCATTTCTTATGAGGTCATTATTACCATATGTCTTGGTAAAGCCTTCATCAAAGAATCGGTAAGATTATTACTTAACCTCACATAGATAATTGTTATGGTACCATCTTTAATCAATTGTCTCACATATTCATGTTTTAGACTAATATGTCTAGACTTACAGTTATAGGTGCTACTATAGGCTCTTGCTAAAGTAGCCTGACTATCACAATAGATAGAAATAGGAGGCATAGGACTAGGTCATAATTTGATATTTAACAACAAATCCATAGTCCATTTAGCCTCTTTCTCAAATTATGCTAAAGCAACGATTCAAGTTTCATAGTTGAGTGAATTATGCACATTTGTTTCTTGCTCGCCCAAGAAACAACACATTCATGTAATATGAAAATTCATCCAAAAGTTTCATCTCCCATACTTGTAATCCAACTAGTATCGGTGTATCTTTATAATACAACTGAATAATTATTACAAAACAATCACAAATTTTAGGTTCTCTTAAAATAACCAAAAAATTCTAATAATAGCCTTTCAATGTTCTATAATTGGATTACTAGTATATCTACTCAACTTGCATATATAAAAAGTAATATCAGGTCTAGTATAATGTATCGCATACATTAAAGACCCATAGCACTCACATTAAAAATTCTCCACTAGGAATCAAATGGAGTACTTATATATTTGAAAACAAGATGCTTAAATCTATACAACATCCTCTCCATGTAATCACTTTGGCTCAAATGATAACCCCCACTATTTTTTAATTTTAACACCCAATAAGGTATCTACTTCACTCAAATCTTTCATTTAAAATGAAAGTATACTTTTTTTTTTCAATGACTCCAATCACGTTGGCTCCATAGTCCCCTTCAAATATCCCCACTTCAAGACTATTTTAAGAGGCATCCAATATGATAACGTACGTTTCATCATCATACCCAATTAATAATAAACCAAGTACATAAATCCGTACAAGGATGTGAAATAAGTAAATAGATAAATTCTAGCAATTTATACACCATCCCTAACAATCAAAAGCATGTGAGAACAGAAGCATACAACAAATAATTTTTCAATAGCTTCGCCAAGACAAACCGACGGTAGAACAAAAGATTGTCCCATTATTACGATGGTTCATCATTTCAATAAGATCTTTCGATTGTGTGTATCCAAATTCATCAACAGAAAAACCAAAAGAAATGTTTACGAATTTTAGATCACTAAGAGGACAGTCAATCGAATTCTCCAATTTCTCATTCTCAGAAAGATCAAACAATAGTTAAAAAAGAGAAAATTTTCCATAATGGGTCAACAACACCAATGCACGGAATGTGATAAAGAACTATTTGCACCTCTCAATTTATTTTATAAACAAATTAGAACTGAGCAAACATAATTGCTTAAGAAAAACTTTTACTTGTTCATTCAAAATTTGTATAGTCCATATAAGGAATAAAAAGTCATCTTTCAAATGTGGATGTACATCATTCGAAATTTGACCATAGTTGTAAGTACTTTTGTTTTCAGGGTCTACTGATCCGATAGGACTATTAGAAAGCATACGACCAGGAATTGCTAATAAGTCTTGCCAAAAATATAATCTCTCCCTTTTGAAAAAAGAAATAGGGCACGAGGTCAAAACGAATCGGAATTTAAAATTGAAGCAGCGATATCCCAAGTGGACTGATTCAAGCCACCGAAGCAACAGTATTCAACCAAAATTTGAAGAAGGCTCAACAATAGTCTAAAAGCTTTAACAGAAATCTCTAGGTAATGTTGAATTAATGTACATGATCAAGCTAGTCCTCAAGGACCTGCCTTTTTCCCTTTTCATTTTGCTTCTTTTGTGAACGCGATTAGTTATATGGTTCCTTGATAGGCCCGCGCTCCTTGAAAAAGTTGATTTTCATATGGTAATCTATATATTTCGTTTTATTCTCCGACATATTATATAGGTCTCAAGCGATGAATACGCTGATTCAGTCTCCTCTAGAATTTCCTCCCATGCCACTCTCAAGCCACACACAAAGAGGGTCCATTAGCACCTGGGGACCTTTCTTTTGGGGAAAAAAATTGAATGTTTTGGACTCGGTTTGGCAAAAAATCTTACCTGGTTCAATGCATAGAAAACTGGATGGGTTGTTGTGTCTCGTATGTTACCTGCTTGGTCTAATGACTCGAATATCTTTGTCCATCATGGATGGAGTCCACTTCGGTCAGCCTCTTCAGCTTCTTAAATCATTTTAAAGAAAGTCAGCCAGAAATTACGGAAGCTTTGACTTTAACTCATTTTAAAGCAAAAATAGTGGATGATCTACATTCTAAAGGAAGTTAGGCAGGGACTTGGCTGTTGTAAGCCAATGCGCAAGAGGAAGAGAAAAAAGAGAGAATAGAAGAGAAAAAAGAATAAAAACAGAAAAAAAAAATGCATTTGATGAAAATGCCCATATCATTGTGATTAGTTGGAGAGATAGCTCATTATTTGAGACTAAGTTGATCATTTTAGATTTTTATTCAAAATAAAGTTTACTGTAAACCCTTACATTAGACCAAGTCCATGTTTTACGTTTATTCATGTCATTTATATAATATGATACATCTACCGTATTTTCGGGTCAAAGTTTTTTTCATTAAAGCAAATCACTAAGGATAAAGAAATTTCCTCCCACCTCTTCATGTTAGTGCTTCTCGTCAAGATCTCAATCAGAAATGCAATGGACCACTCAAATCGTGCCACTTGCTCTTTTGGAGAGGTCCCTAGTACGGGTCTTCTCCTGCCAAATTTCAAAGGTAATCGAGGTTTGAGCTAGGGTCTCCAATAAAATAATGCAAGCATTATCTAGTGGCTTGAATTGAGGACTTGGTAAATGGTAATAATATATATATATGACGCGGATTTATGAATATTTCGGGGATCTCCCTTTCATTCTGGAGGACACATCAGTGTCAAAATCATATATCGCTGGAATTCAGCAGAGAATTGGAAATTGTTGGCGACGACCCGTGATGATTTGAGAGAGGAAGAAATCAGAATGTTCACGTACATTTTACGGCCGGTGAATGAAGAACTTAATTAAGGGGAAAATGTTCAATAAAAATTCTGAATCTATTGATTTTTACCAATTAAATAATAAATTATAATTTGCCAATTGAGTCCATACAATCAAATTTAACTTAAAATCATTACATAAATACTAGTAATGCCATGTAGAACTGTTGACACTGATATGTAATTTTAAATAATTTTTTATTTTCTTTTTTTCTGACTTTTCCTTCCTTTTTTTTTTCTACTGAGTCCGGCGCTATGCTAGCCAACCGTCACTGACCATGAGCGACGGTTGGCGATCCTCATTTGCCATTAGGCAAGTGCTACAACCTTGACCTGCAATTAGTGAGGGCTTTGTGGCCTTCATCTAGTGATTGGTGATTGGCAAGGGTTAGCCAACGACACTAGTTGGGCTTAGAAGGAAAAGAAAGAATAAAAAAGAAAAAATCATAAAAAATTATAAAAATTGTTCATATCAGTATTGACCATGTCACAAAGGACGTGGGACGTTCACATTAGTGATTTCCAGTTAAAATTGACTAGATAGACTTAATTAACAAAATACGAAAGGTTTATAAGTTAATTGGCATTTTGGCATAATAATAATAATTGATTTAAGACTTTTTAAATAATTTTTTCCAGCTCATGTGCATGGTCATGCGAACTATTTTCAAAAGAAAGAACAATGGAGGACTTCATCGCCCCACCCCCCCCCCTTGTGAGGTGGCATAAGATAAAATGTCAGCAGCCATTGATGAATTGATGAGATATGTCTCTTCTAATGAGCAATGATAAACGATCGAGAGTATTGAAATATCCAATATCCCTTGCTTATGCATTGTGTACACTCTTCTTTATATACATATAGCATCTCTCTAGGAAAAATTATTCAAAAAGTCCTAAACCTATTGTATTTTTGTCAATTCAATTGTAAACCTTTCTACTTCTTATCAATTGAGCCCATTCGGCCACTTTTGATCAGAAAATGCCAACATGGATGCCGGTGGTCCACTTAGATCGTCGGCACTGACATGGATAATTTTTAATATATTTTTAAAATTTTTATTATTTCTATTTTTTTTTTTTTTTTTGTAGGCAGCCATCCATTGGCCACAAGCAACGACCGGCCATTGGCCAAAGCTAGCCGCTGGCCTTGCCCGCCACAAGCGAGGCCCGACTGGGCCAAGGCGAGCCCCGATGAGGGGAGCCCTCACCTAGGCAAGGCCCAACTAGGGCCAACCTTGCTCAGGCCAAGCGAGATTGACCCTCGCCTAGGCCAGGGTTGGCTTTGCTAGATTTGGTGAGGGGAGCGCTTATCGTGGCTCGCCCTTTCCCAGGCAAGTGTTGGCCTTGCCTAGACTAGATCTAGTGAGGCCAGTCTGACCTGATGTCGCTATTGCTCGACCGAGGCTCGGCAAGGCCACCCTAGCCTAGGTGAGGGTTGGCCTCGCTAGATTTGACCTAGGTAAGGCCAACCCTCACCGGGCCATGCCTAGGTGAGGGCTCCCCTCACTAGGGCTTGCCCTCGCTTGGCCGGGCCTTGCCGGTTGGCCACCGGCAAAAGGGAAAGAAGAAAGCCAGAAAGAAAAAAAAAAAAAAATGCCAAAATGTTATTGAAAATTATCTATATCAGCACCGGCAGTCCTATGTGGTATCGCCAGCATCTACGTCAGTATTTTATAGTTAAAATCGGTTAGATGAACTCAATTGGCAATAATTAAAAAGGTTTAGAATTAAATTGATAAAACTAAAAAGTTTAGGATTGAATTGGCAAATTTTTGGACAATTTTCCCCATCCCTCCACATATTGGCTTAAATTTTTGGGCTAACCATTCTACTAAAAAGGACGAAATTGAGTAGGCATGAAATCGAAACATATAGACTAACTCACATGATTCGATCTCCGTTGTACATCCACGGTTGAAGTGTATTGCTTTATGTGAGTCGACATGCATTCGTTGTTGGCTTCCTACTAGCCACTCACGAACTTGGGGAAGGATATCAATGCATTTTTGTCCATTCGTGAGAATAGCATGAACCCGCCATGTACTGTTGGAGATGAGACCGTCATGCGTCAGTCAAAAGAGGGCATTACAGAGAGAGATAGCGTCGTTTCGAGTTTTGCGGCTGAGTCGTCCACGCGAGAGCTATAGCCGATGTGAATGGACCTAATATCTAATTAAACCTAATAAACACGTAGGAACAGGAAAATGAGCCCAGTAGTTCCACGACTTATAATATGTACTCCAGTCCTGTAAGCGAGACACATGAAAAATACACAACAGCACACCGCGTCTACTTTTCCTTCGGCTGCTTTCCTAGTGAACATTCCGACATGCTTTAGTTAGAAACCCTAAAAAGCCATTCGTCTATATAACACCCACTCGCACCCTCCTTCATCTTGAATATTTTCACGGCAATCAATCTTCCCAAATCACTCACGCACCCACACTCACACACAGATGAGGCAACATATGCAGTCGCATGGCGGTCTTACTTCAATTATAGCAGTGTTGATCCTAATCCTCTTCATGGTTCTTGTGAGACTGTTGATCGCCTGGTGGATTTTGCCACTCCTAGCTCAAAGGAAGCTGAGGAAAAATGGGTTTGGGGGTCCAACCCCAAGTTTTCCTCTAGGGAATATCATGGAGATGAAAAAGAGGAGTAATGTTTCTGAGGCATCTTTGTCGAAGCACCTTATAACTCATGATATTCATTCCACCGTGTTTCCTTACTTTGCTGAGTGGCAAAAGTTGCACGGTGAGTCATCTGAATCTTATCGAAAATCTGGCGTCCATTCCCAATATCCCTAACATCAATTCTAGAAGATCGACCTTATCTTAAGTGATCACCTGCTGGCTGGTGTGAAGATAAGGCAATAAACCCTTGAAGTCAACTACATCACGTGTTAGTGTCTAAGTTTTCAAATCATTTAGCTCTAAAATGTGAATTTCTACAAGAGAAGAAAAGTGAGAACTGTTGTCATGGTTATCAATGCATAAGATTATCCATATAAACACCATTTGGTGTTTTGTTTTGTTGATTGAGAGTCAATGGGCAAAAAGATAATTTAAGTAAGTTTAGTAGACGCATAGCTGATTGATTTTTAGGGTTAGTGACTTTTAGGAATTCGTAAGAGTTACATCATGCAGAGAATTATACATCATGGCATATGGACGCATCTCTTCATTTAGGCATAGCAAAATAATTTTGATCACTCTATAAATCCATCGATTCGTTATTGATCAAGGGGATGTTAGTGAAATTTTCACGTTTTCATGGGTTTTAGCCATGATGACGATATCTCGTCAACAGCCATCAATTCCAAACCTACATGTATTGTATTGCAGTTCTACTTTAAAGAAGCAAGAATGATCACGCTAACAAATTTTATTCTGGATCTTGTGAATTTCAGGGAAGGTGTTCATCTACTGGCTAGGCACTAAGCCGTTTCTCTACATCGCAGACCCCGAATTTCTTAGAAAGACATCTGTCACAGTTAAGGGTAAAAATTGGGGAAAGCCCGATGTGTTCAAATTGGATAGGAAGCCAATGTTTGGTAATGGTCTTCTAATGACCGAAGGTGATGAGTGGGTTCAACGCAGACACATCATAACTCCAGCATTTTCTCCATCCAATCTCAAGGTTTCTCCAGCTCTCTCTCCAACAAAATATTTTCGCAGCTTATTATTTTAATTTTCTCTAGGAATGTATCTACCATAGTTCATGCACTTTGATATTGTGATTGAGGCATTAATATGAGGAATTTTGTTCCTATAAGTGAAATTATAGTCAATCAAATTGAGAGTTCCTTTTAATGCTCTTGGGAGTTCTTGTTATAGTATTTCCCGTAAGTGAAACTATAATTGATAAAGCTAGAAATTCCAAGTTAAAGGAGCTGCGAGTTCCTTCTAATCCCTGAGATTTTGTGTTTTCCTTGTCAAAATCCCAATATTTTATGCTGAACATTGATCTGTTCAACTTTATAAAAAGGCTTCCATTACCTTCTCAAGAATAAGAAGCAATGGAAGGCAGTTTTTCTTATTCCCTACGAATCTAGGACTAGTATCAAAAGAGAAAAACAAGCAAGCCCGCAAAAAACCCTAGATTAATGATTCACTAATTTGGTCATAGGTCGTCTGTTGTAGTTTATTTGGTCGAACTTATTGCAGAGAATCTTGGATATCATTTTGTTTCTCTTATATATGAGAAAATACCACATAATCTAATACTAAATCTAAATGTTTGATCTAGGTTAAATCTATATGCTATACAGAGCTAAAAACCGCTCTATTTTTTATCCTCTTTGCTTGGTAAACAGGAAATGACCAACATCATGGTGGAATCCACCAAAAGAATGCTAACAAAGTGGGTTGATCTCACAAGCTCTGGCCATGCAGAAGTTGATGTGGAATGTGAGATTACGGCAACAGCTGGGGAAATCATCGCTCAATCAAGCTTTGGCATAAGCCCCCAAGAATGCACCAAAGTTCTTGAAAAGTTAAGAGCCCTACAAGTTGCTCTCTTCAAGACCAACCGCTGTGTGGGGGTACCCTACAACAACTTCATGTACCCTAAGCATACCCTAGAGGCCAAAAGGCATGGGAATGAAATCGATGATCTCTTAATGGCCTTCATAATGGAGCGGAGGAAGAGTGCACACAGCAGAGATGAGTCCAGGGATTTACTCGGGGTGTTGATCCAAGAAAGTCACGTTGAAGATAACAAAAGGCAGAGGGAAAAGTTAGCTCCAAGAGAACTAGTGGACGAATGCAAGACGTTCTTCTTCGGAGGCCATGAAACGACAGCGTTGGCGCTCACCTGGACGCTGTTTCTCCTGGCATTATATCCAGAGTGGCAAAAGCAATTGAGAGAAGAGATTGAAGAAGTAGTAGGAGATAAAGATTTCGAAGTCGCCATGCTTGCTGGACTTAAGAAGGTAATGAGTCACTTATATATTGAGCATTTTAAGAAAGGATAAGTTTTAGCTGCTGCCGGGCAACCGCATTAATTGATGATACGAGAGAGAGAGAGAGAGAGAGAGAGAGAGAGAGAGAGAGAGAGAGAGAGAGAGAGAGAGAGAGAGAGATGAACTCTGCATGAAAGTGAAAATGACTGAGTGAAGTGTGATGGGGAACAAAGAAAATTTATCATGGGAGAGCGAATAACGGACCGGGAGTTTGATAGATTAATTGCAGTTAAGTAAATGAGAAACATAAGAACTACCATGTGTCAAGGCAGCAGTATTGATACTATTTTGTGGCTTTAGCTACACCTCACTCTTTAGGAATTATCTCTTGCGTTCTACCTGTGTTGATTATATAGGTGATTGCAAAGACAATATGGGTAATTTACGTCTTTTAATTGCATGTATATGATGTGATCGACTCAAGTGCGAATATTTCTTAAGGTGGAAATCTTCTTAGCCTGCGAGTTAGGGTTTGTTGTTCCTTTGATGTATGCTTGAACAATAATAGCAGTAATTTATTTTTAACCACCTTGCTATTATGTTGGTCTTTGAGGAGGATTTGATGGTTTTTGCCTCTGTATAAGATTGATCAGTCCTACTTTGAACTTAATTTTAATACTAACTTTTACTATTCATGGGTCAAGAAATATGGCAAATGAGGGGGAACATCTCATACACTAGTTTTGGTAGATTTATAATATACTCAATCAAATTTAGGAAATAATATAATTGAAGCTCCACAGAAATGTCTGAAACGTTGCATGGTCTCCATTTTATCTCTGGCTTTCTCTTAATGGTAAAATGGATCTATTTGAGAAATTCCTTGAAAAATGGCAAAATATTTGAAGTTTTACATTTATTACATTACATAACAGATCTACTTTGAGATTGTACATAATATCTTTGTGGCAACAACAAAAGTTTAAGGACCTTCTGTTTTAAATTTTGGCAAGCAATATGCCACAAATTTTAAAGATTATGACAAAGAAAAGACAACTTGAATTTTCTACATGATTTCGTTGACCTCTCAATTGCCTAGTGGAATTATCAAATGTAGAACTAGCATTTGTGGGAGATATTTTGTGGCTTATAAACATTTTATTAAATCACGACCATTTAAAGTACCTTCGTGCAAAATCTTTGACTTGCTTGAATCTCTAAGAATCGCGTCTGATCTGAAGGACTCAAAAACATGGGAAACAAGTATAGGTCAGTTGGAGGGCTAACTTGGATCCCACCATGCATCTAACCTTTTTGGATTTGCTACTGATTAGTTATTGTGTCCAGGTTTGATTATGACAAGCTTACACTAATCAAATACAACTGCAAAGAGATGCTTGCTTGACTGAAATCATTAGAGCAAAACAAAAAAAGAAAGGAGAGAAATGCTTGGCTAAATCTTGATTAATCTGTCATTGCAGATGGGATTGGTGATGAATGAGGTTTTACGCCTATATAGTCCAGCCCCGAATGTACAAAGGCAGGCAAGGGGGGACATTTGGGTCAATGACATGATAATTCCCGACGGAACGAACATATGGATTGATGTCGTGTCCATGCACCACGACCCAACTTTATGGGGTGACGACGTGAATGAGTTTAAGCCGGAGAGGTTTAATGGCGACAGCCAAGGGGGATGCAAGCACAAGATGGGTTTTTTGCCGTTTGGGTTCGGAGGGCGAATGTGCATTGGCCGAAACTTGATGATGATGGAATACAAGATTGTTCTATCCTTGGTCCTCTCTAGGTTTTCATTTTCTCTCTCGCCAAATTACTGTCATTCTCCTTCAATAATGCTCTCTCTTAGACCAGCTTGTGGATTGCCCCTGATCGTGCAACCTCTTTAGACAATGCCACTTCTTATGTGAGACTTGAGTTTATTCTGTCTAGTAAGCATCTCTTGTAAAAGATGGAGTCGTGACAATGCATCGCAGGTGCAAATACATATATTGTCTCGTAAGCATCTCTTGTAAAATATGGAGTCGTGACAATGCATTGCAGGTGCAAATATAAATAAATATATATTTGACACTTTAATTGTGTGTTCGATCGTATTTAGCTGCACCATATTCGAAATGGAGGAGCCGCTAGTTGCAGTGGGCGGCAAGGCCCAAGAGCGGATATTGCCAAACCCAAAAAGAATCAACCACGGGTAACAAGGTCGAAACTTTTGAAGCCGTGCGAAAAGTGTCGTGTCAAATTTGGATTTGTCTCGACAAGTTCGTTTTTGTGTTTTCATGTTGCGAGAAAGATAACATCCCCCAATAGAATTTGGCGGAAATCATTGAAATTCATGAATTTTCAAGCTTGAAATTCGCTTGAGCATAACCTCCTAAGGTTATATCGCAAAGAGCAATTTATTGCAAATTCCCATCTCAAGATGGATAGACTATCCTTCACGAATGGAATATGCGGACTTTTGATTTAATATAAAAAAACCTAACTTAGCTATGCAATTGCTAACACTCGACCAGCAAAATATAATTCAAGAGCCCAGTTAATGTCGACAGTGGGAACCAAGGATCAAGGCAAGTTGATAGTGTTAATAATTAGATGGGCAATTTGAGAGCATAAAGTCACGATAAGCGAAGAGCCCATAACAATGAGGAAAGATTCATTTTTTAGGAAAAAAAAAACACGTCAACCCATTCAACCGAGCACAAAGACTTCTGTAATGTTAAACTGCACGCTCATGGAGAATTCCAACTTAATACCCTTTGCAAAGATGCTATCCTTCAGAGCAACGTAATTGATTCATCAACACAGTGAATTTAATAGACCCTGAAGATTAATGGTTTCATGTTTGGGGAGAGGTAACAAATATTATCATTCCGGAAACATTTTGAATGGAACGAGCACTCGGTGTAAAATTATAAGTAATGCAGCACACATTTGCAGCACCATCTGAATTCACATACTTCATGATTCTAGCCGTTAATATTAGGACCGCACGTAAGTAATATGGAGGACTGCATGCTACTAATGTTATTCATAGGAACAGATTTCAGTTGTCGTTACATTGACGAACTTGATTTCTGCTACTGCTGCTAACCTCTTCTGGTAAAGAGCTTTGGCAAATTGATCCCGAGCAGTCTACATCGTCTTCTTAATATTCTATGCAAAATGAATCGAGCTAATATGAAAAATTCATGCTTTGGAATAAGAAATCCATGAGATATCGAGCATGAGAACATGGAGCATCATAATTTGACAGTGTAACAAGAAGCGGTTAAAAACCTACCAGGAGCTTATAAGAAGACGATGAATTTTTTTCTAGAAAAGTGGGAGTGGCTGCATGGTTCGGTAGATAAAAATCTCTGCATCCTCTTCCTCATCCTCTGGATCAGTTTTAAATGCCAAATATTTTGCCAATGCATCTCTGTCAATGCTATCAATAACTTCATCGGCTGCATCAATGACCTGCAAAGCACCATAAAACGTAAGTAAACTCTTTCCTCTCTTGTATTCTTTTAAGAAAGAAATATAGCTTACAGCATAATCAGTTAAGGAAAATAGAACATAAAGCACAAAATGGTGCTCCAAAAAATTCTACTGACTGGACCTCCAGACCTACCCAGCTGACATGCGGATATTAAATCAGAGTTCATTGCGCAGAAATGAGGCACCAAATAAATCTTCGCCTCGGAATGCGTGGAGGTGTTGGCCTCTTGGCTAGAAAGTTATGACTAAGCCCTTCGGTTTCCAGTCTTTGCCTGTCTGAAACCAGCTTAATTTTTTTGATAAGTAGAAATGGGCTTTGATATTGTCCAGGAATGTATTAATCGTTGCTCATCAAAACAGGGCAGGACAGAGAGTGATAGATTACCTGGTCAGCTGAGCGGGAAGAGGCTGCAACGGGAGACTAGGTTGAGGGTAGTAAGGGTGTGCAACCGGATCAAGTTTTTTAGGAACTGGACTAAATCATTCGGAAAATAGGTCCAAGAACAGGTTCTTGTTTGAACCAATCCAAGACTTGGTTCCATTTTTTGAGAACCAGTTGAAATTGGTCCATTTCCCGATTCTAAGTAAAGCCCACCCAGGAATCATACCGATTGGACCGGTTTTGAAATTAATTTTTACTAGTGTTAGAAAGATTTGTTAATCGTTTTAGATAAAAGTAATTGTGGGAACAAGACTAATATTAGACCCATATTTACTATTAATGTTTATGCAATGTTAGGATTTTTACTTTGCCTTGTTATATTTGTTTATGATAATTGGTCTTGTGGATATTTAGTTTTTCGTTTAGTCAAAAAGTTCATGTACTTATTGATTATATGTGCTTAATGTTGCGATGTAGATTATGAGGATTATATTATTATTTTCTCACGTATTTATGTAAAATTCGAATCCATGATATTAGATAGATACAAAATAGGTTCTAGTGCAAAAAGGATAGACCTAGAATCAGACCGAAAAAATAAGGTAGAATATGATACATGATTCAAAAAGAGGAAATTGATTATAATGTAATAGAGTACAGGTCTAAAACCTATCCACTTTGAAATCGATCACGCCTAGAGGCCAGAAGCTTCAAGGACCATCGAATGCTGAGATCTGAGCCAGCATGACAACGGTACTCGTGATTCGAGCTCTTTGCCTTCTATGGCCGCAAAACAGGGCAGAATAGAGGAGCGCCGACTATAGCTATGGTTGGTATCTCGCGACGAGGGACCAAATCGAACAGCAGCGGAAATCCCTTGGCTACAACTAGACTGCCTTGATGGTACCACAGGAGAACGAAAATAAAAATCGCGGTCCCCCAAAATCTGTCTTTCGGATCAAGTCAAAGAGAGCTAGGCCAAAAAATGGGTCCTTTTTCCCTTTGAAAGTCAAAGACCCCTCTTAAAAGAGCCCGTCTTCCGCCTCTTGTCCACCCCAATAATGAAAAGAAATAGGGTTTTTCTTTCTTTATAATTTTCCCAAATGATTGTACCCGTGGGCATCAAGTGTCTTGCTGTTAAAGATGATCGATTTCAGGATGGTCAATTCCCGAAACTGGGAATTGGAACCGGCCTGCCTAGACCTGAAATTGGACCGACTGGCGGTCGCTAGGCGTGTCAAAACAACCGGTGGGCATGTCCTTGTTTTCTTATTCTCTTCAACTTTGGTTGTTTGTGTATCTGTGGATATAAAGGAGCTTCTTTGGATCCTTGAAGTGGTTGAAGGGTGACTTCACGAAAGAAGGGGAATTTCTTTCCGCCTCTTGCGCCTGTCTCCATTTGGTGGAGAGGCTGCTAGGATGTTTTCCTTATTTAAGGGACCATGCCTGCAGGTCTCGCATCTTCAATTGATATACTATCTGCTCTTTACCATGTCCTCCTAGAGGTTTTACATCCCAGAGATCCTCAAGTCCAAACAAGCTTGAGAGGAAACCGTTTAACGTCATACTTAGGATGCAAGATTTTTCAAAGTATGGGGAGGGAAGATCTATAGGTGTCGGCACTGCACGGTTTGCTTGCAGTGACGGGAAGAGAAATAAACACAAAGGTTTGGCCTCTTCCGTTCAGTAAGCAGGAAAACAAGTATATATCTAGAGGATGGAGATAGAGAGAGGGGCGAGAGCATGATGCTCTTGAAAGGACTCGTGAGAGGGGGGAAGAGTTTCCAAGAAGACCAAGGTGTTAGGAATGTAAATATATGTAGAGAAAAAATAAAGAAGAAAACAAGCGAGAATTTTTACATGGAAAACCCTTCTTGAAATCAAGAAAAGAAAAAAACCATTGTGCTGCCCTAAGCATCTTTCACTATCAATATCAGTGTTACAAGCTCTAGGTTACAAGTTTCAGCTATACAACTATAAAATATAATAAGAGTTTAGGGCATACATAATTAATATGAAAATTACATGTATGCTATTATAGGATTGGTAACTGCCTAAAATAAATTATTTCTGCGTTTGATTATTATTTTCCTCTATCATACTCCACAACTTTATTAATCTCCCACTTGGAGGTTGATTTTCAAAAAAAAAAAAAAATAGCAATAATCTTTCATAGTCTTTATCTTTGTAGCCCAAATTGTCCTAGTACGGCGGCCTCCCTCATCACTTACTATGGAGGCCAACTGAGGCAATGTGCACAATCTCAATTTCTCAATAGTGACAGCCTTTCTTAACATATTTGCTATTTTCTGCACCAGGAATCTTCTTCAATGACAAAGTCCCATCATTTATCAATTGATGAATTTGATGATACTCTAACTCAATATGTTTTATCCTTGAATGAAATACCGGATTCTTTGCAAGACAAATAGCACTATGACTATCACTAAAAATAGCATTGTTATCATGTTCCTTGCCTATCTCTTTTAGAAAAAATTTCAACCAAATCATTTCTTTACCAACTTCAAATATAGCAACATACTTTGCCTCAATTGTTGAGAGAGACACATTTTAGAAGTCTAGACATCCAAATAATTGCAGTGCCACATAAGGTAAAAACATAACTCGAGGTGCTCCTCCTATTGTCCAAGTCATCACCAAGATTTGCATCAACAAAGCTTTGTAAAGTTACACCATTTTTCATAAAACATAATGATATATTTTAAGTGCCTCTTAGGTATCTTAATAATTACTTACAACTACCCAATGTTTTATTCTTGGATTTGTCATATATCTGCTCACAACTCCCACTGCATGAACTATGTATGGTCGACAACATACCATAACTTACATTAAACTAAAGCACCTTACCCATATACGCCTGCTCTTTGTCTATCTGTAGTGATTGCTTCTTTAAGAGGTTGAAGTGACTTCTTAAAGGTATATTTCTAGGCATTGCATTCTAGACTCAAAATCTATCTAACACTATTTTAATGTACTTTTCTTGAGATAATTTTATAATTCCTTTGGATTTATCCAGCGTGATCCTCATCCCAAGAATTTGATTTGATGCGCCCAAGTCTTTCATCTCAAATTCTTTTGACAATTGTTACTTCAGTATGTTGATCTCCCTCATGCTAGATCCTACAATGAGCATATCATTCATGTACAATAGCAAAATAATATAGCAGTCATCAAATTTCTTGAAATAATAACAGTGATCCATATCACTTTTAGTGAACCCATTTCCACACATAAAAATGTCGGATTTCTTGTACCACCATCTAGAAGCTATTTCACACCATACAAACTTTTCTTCAATTTGCAAACATAATTTTCTTTTTCAAGAACCTTAAAACCTTATGGTTGTATCATGTAAATATCCTCCTCCAATTTACCATGGAGGAATACAATGTTAACATCTAATTGCTCTAGATGTAAATTCTCAATGGCAACAATACTCAATACTAACCTATAGTAGTCAATTTCACAATAGGAGAAAAAATCTTTGGGTAATCAATTTCTTCCTTTTGCTAAAACCCTTTTACTATTAACCTTGCTTTGTACCTTTTATTGCCATCAAGTTCTTCTTTGACCCAATACACCCACTTGTTCTACAATGCTTTCTTCCCATTTCATAATTGAGTTAACACCCAAGTTTTGCTTTTCTCGAGTGAATCTGACTCATCCTACAATACTAACTCCCACTTAATAGAATCTTTAACCTGCACTACTTCCATTTTTTTTTTTTTTGGTTCGCCAACATCAGTCAAAAGCAAATAATGCAACGACAGAGAATATCTTTGTACAAGTTTAGGTGTTCTACTAGATCTTCTCAAAGTGGGTTTAGGTATATGTAATTCTTATTCTGGTTTTTTATTAGAATCAACAACAATAGTTTCAAGAATTTCAATGAGATTACTTTTAGAAGCCTCCTCTAATTTAATCTCTCTATTCTCCATCGTTTGTTTCTTCACACTAGATTATGGCATAGATTTGTCCTTATGCAAGATATTTTCATTGAATGTAACATCAATGGTTCTTATTATTTTTAGGTGCTCTACTAGATCTTCTCAAAGTGGGTTTAGGTATATGTAATCCTTATTCTGGTTTTTATTAGAATCAACAACAATAGTTTCAAGAATTTCCATGAGATTACTTTTTTAGAAGCCTCCTCTAATTTAATCTCTCTATTCTCCATCATTTGTTTCTTCACACTAGATTCTGGCATAGATTTGTCCTTATGCAACATATTTTCATTGAATGTAACAATCAAAATCATATCCAATGAAAACATTTTTTAGTTTTTGCATCAAGCTTATCTCTATTTTCAAAATCTACATGGACATACGAAACACAATTAAATTTAGATGCAAGAGATTTACCTTCTTTCCACTCCATTCTTCTTCTATTAATCAAATATGTTGTTGTGTTAATTGCATCCACCCAAAATGTCTTGAGTAATCATGCATGCAACCTCATACTTCTTGCACGCTCATTTAGATTCCTATTCATCCTTTTAGCAACTTCGTTTTGCTATGGTCTATTGGGAATGGTTCATGTCATTTTGATTCCATTCTCTACACAAAATTGCTTGAACTCCTTGCTATCATACTCAACACCATTACCGGACCTTAGACATTTGATCTTCAGGCCAGTTTCATTCTCCACTTTAGCTTTTCATCTCTTAAAAGTAGCAACACGTCAGATTTATTTTTCAAAAAATAAACCCATACCTTTCTAGTGGAGTCATCAATGAACATGACATAATACCGTAAACCTTTACGGAAATTCATAGGAGCTGGTCCCCGCACATTTGTATGCATCAACTCTAATTTTCCTTTTTTTGGTTCTCTCCCAAATTTCAAAAAATTAACATGTTTTTGCTTGCCTAGAACACAATCTTCACATAGAGCAATATCTATGGCTTCAAATTAGGCAATTTTCCTTTAGATGCTAATAATTCATCCCCTTTTCGCTCATGTGTTTAAGCCTGTAGTGCCATAATTTAGAATCAACTTCGAACTCAATAATTGCTGTTGTTTCTCTACTGCTTTTAGTTATGTAGAGCGTTCCTAACTTTGTTTCCCATGCTACGATCAAAGCATCTTTAACTATTTTCCAAAAGCTGTCCCCAAAAATAGTTTTGTACCCCGTGCTATCTAATTGACTTATAGAGATTAAATTTCTCTTAATTCATGAAACAAATCTGACATCATACAAATTCCATTGATATCCATTAGTAGATTTTATATAAACATCACCCTTTCCAATAATATCCAAAAGTTCATCATCAACAAGAAAAACCTTTCCAAATTGTCTAGTAATAAAATTGTGCATTAATTCTTTGCACAAAGTAGAGTGAAACTACGCACTTGAGTCAAAAATCCAAGACTCAATTGAACTATCAATGCTCAAAATTAAAGTATCACTATTATGCATCTTTTCAAGAGTTACATTCATAGATTTTGTTCATCTTGATTTCTATCTTGATATTGAAATTTCTTCTTTGGGGCTCTATTATCTTGTTTTAGATGGCCTTTCTTTTCGTAATTCTAGCAAATTATTTCTCCATGAGGTCTAGATTTGCTTCTTCCTTTGGACTTTGATCTACTATAGTGTTGGTTCCGCCTTCATTGATTGCTTCTTCATCTACCTTCAATATTTAAGGTAGCACCCAAAAATTCACCCGATTCTCTTATGCAAATATCCTCGCAAAGAATCAAATCTTGGATTGCTTGAAGCTTCAATTTTTTCTTTCTAGATGAACTGCTCACTACAGTCACAATTGCACTCCAACTTTCAAGTAGAGAAGATAATAAAATTAAAGCTTTTACCTCATCATCGAATTTGATATCCACCGAACTCAATTGAGTCGTAATCACGTTAAATTCATTGATGCGATCTATCATGGAAGCACTCTCGTCCATTTTCAGATTGAAAAGATGATGCATCAAATATACATTGTTTCATGTAGAGGGCTTCTCTTACATATTGGACAACACCACCATCAAATCCACTATTGTCGTCTCATTGGCAATGTTGAAAGCAATGTTCCGTGCCAACGTGAGACAAATCAAACTTAGAGCTTGTCGATCAAACAATTTTCACTCTTCTCGATTCATAGATTCTAGTTTCTCTCTAGATAGAGGCTGATGCAGGTTTTTCTGGTACAGCATATTCTCAATTTGTATTTTCCAAAAACCAATGTCTTTGCCATCAAACTGATCAATCTTCACCTTCCCTTCATCCATATTCCCTCCTACTATTTCGCCAAAACCTGGCTTTGATACCAGTTGTTAGGAACACAAATATATAAAGAGAAAAAATAGATAAGAAAACAATCGAGAATTTTTACGTAGAAAACCTTTCTCGAAATCAGGAAAAAGAAAAATTACAGTACCACACTAGGCAATCTTCCACCATCAATATCAGTGCTACAAGCTCTAGGGTTACAAGTTTTAGCGTTACAACTACAAAAGATATTGCTCTATATATAGCAAGAATCTACGGTAAATTATATATATGCTATTGCGGAATTGATAACTGTATAAAATAAATTATTTATGTGCTTGAATATTATTTTCCTCTATTGAACTCCACAATTCTATCACAAGGCTTGAGCATCTACAAAGTGATACTCTAAGAAAGACAAAGATTTGTACTCGAGCAACTTCAAAGAGAGAATTTGAGAGAAGTTTAAGAGGAAATGATGATGACAAAGAGGCTTTGAATGGCCTCACGTAGGGGCGATCATTGGTCCAAGGTCAACCTAGGACCGACCCTGGACCGACTCAACCTTGGTGGTCCTAGTTCGGATCCTAGGGAGATTGGGTTGGTCCTTGGTCCTAAGATTCTTGGACCAACACTATGCGGGTTGGGTTGGTCTTTGGTCTTGGGAGTTCAGGGTTGATCCAACCCGAATCAACCCTAACAATATATATCTAATATATTATTTGTAATATTTTTATATAGAGAAAATCTTAAAATAAACTGCATCAACAACATTAAACAACTCTTTAATGAGGAATTTAAGTAAATTTAAATTATTTGTTAATAACTTAGATTTTTAATGTCTTTTATGCCGTCAATAGTCATAATTTATAAATGAGGAAAATATTTTTGTGAGGAGTCTTCACAGCATGCAAAAGAGTATAAACAGCTTCTTATGGCATCTTCCTTTAGTACTCATTCTCTTCTATCTTATCTGTCCTTAGTTTTCAATTTGCCAAAATTGAAAGAAACAACTTCTCCGCAGAGGTCGAGGGTTCGAACCCTCTTGTTGCTAAAGTTTCTGAGGTGGGGGGTCCTCGTGTTGGGGTCCTAGGTTAGCCTCTCCCAAGGTTTACGTCTAAATAGCAACTTGCGGCGAGGCTTGACGATGCCACTGGGTACTAGAGGATCGTGTGATCCCTGAAAGGTGATCTCTAGTGGTTCCTTGGTCAAAAAAAAAAAAAAAACACTTCTCTACCCGCCACACGACACTTGCCTCGCTCACTTTGAGTCACTCGTGCTGCTCGCCACTTGATGCTCGCTTGGCTTGTTGCTCCCCGCTTGACACTCAATGCTCACTCTATTTGACACTCACCCCACTCGACTTTCACCGCTTGCCTTTCTTAGTTGACCTCGCTTGTCATCAAACCCATTGGGTCCATTCGATCCTCGGTTGCCCTTTTAAGGACTACAAAAATTGAATTAAAAAAAATATTAGTTAATCCCAGGTTGACCTTGGAACCGGACCAAACTTGTTGGGTTAGTCCGGTTCTCAATTGCTTTTTTAAGGAGTACAAAAAATGAAATAAAAAATTATCGATTGGTCCTAGTTGACCATGGAACGGGACCGAACCCATTGGGTCGGTCCGGTCCTCAATCCCAAGCTCAATAGGGTCAGTCCTCGATCTCAAAAATTGAGGACCAATACTGCGCGAATTGGTCCTAGGGTTAGAGGGTGGACCAGCCCAACCCGGACCATGCTCACCTCTAATCTCACGCGCCATGGGGAAGCGGGAAAGTTCTTAGATGAGATTTGACTTATCACAGTCGCCACCCCGACCCAAGAAGAAAAAGGGGCTACTCTTGACTTCGTCTGTTTATGCTTTGCTTCTTTTGTATTGTTCTCTCTCTAAGCTTTACGCTGAAGTCGGACCACATCTTTATTTTATTTTTTTGGTGAAAATCTTTGATTTTATTTATTTTACTATTTTTTCTCCGTGCCTTCATCTTTCTTGTAATCCCCTCCCATCCTCCCTCTGAGAGTCCTTTCAACAACATCACATGCTTTGCCCTCCACTCTCTCACCGTCTCCATCCTCTACATCAATGTCTGTTTTCTGTCCGTGGAATGGCGTGTTTGTTCCTCTTCCCCACTCTTCAAGAGAAAAAAAAAAAAATCGGTCAATGCAGATGGTTGGTTCTACACTCGAAACTGGATCAAAATTCAATTTTATGAAATTTGGAATTGGACCGGTGCTCCTTGAAACTGCCCAAAATTGCCGGTCGGAACGGTTCTTCTTGCTCATCCTCAACTTGTTGTGAATGGTGGGGATTTTGGTTAATAGGTGTGGGCCGAGTTCTATTGGGCTTGACCCAATGAATCCCGTCAGGTCTTTGCAATTTTACATTAACAACAAAAATTTCTCGACACTAGTTGATAAGATTTCCAAGTGTCAACAAATTTTCCAATGGGTATTTTGTGATTTTTTTGGTTGTCATATGATTGAAAAAAGATGCCAGCATCAATTTTGACTCTGAACCCAATGTATGTGGATATAAGTCCATAAAAAATCAGCAGGTGGCTCTAAATTATGGGCACGGATCTAAAATTATACTAGATGGACGCTTGTATGTATGTAACAATTTTTTTTATCCATTATTTACGTAACAGTTTAGATCTTATGTATATATGTAAAAGTGATCTCTGATTTTGTAAACATAAGAAGTTATCCGAGTATGACACTGTAAAAGTGCTTGCTAGAGGTATCTATGGATTTTATACATAAGCCAAAGTTGCTATCCAAGATAAATAACCATAATGGCACAATCGCCAAGTACCATTTCTTAGGCGTTCAGAGACAGATTTAGTGCACCTTGATGAAGAAACTTTCCGCTTCTCTTCTTCAACCAGCCAGATGTGGAGAAAATTAGTAGTTAACCTTCAGTAAAAGCATCGAAGAAGAAACAAAACTTGGGATGGTCTTGAGGAACCTTATCGAGGTGGCGCTGTGTAAGAGATTTGGTAGGATGCAGGGTTCTCTGTGGGATTCTCTCCGATATCTTGACCAGCATTTCATATCTTCCATAAAATATTGCTCCGACCAACCCAGACCCAGGTTGGGAATTCTGCAATAGTTCCATGACCAGGATTAAGAAACATCAATTGAAGAAGCACCAGAATGCAACACCTTTGGAAGCTTGTCCTTGGCCGGCGGGCCCAAATAGATTTTCTTCCTTCTTCCTACATCACATATCACACGCTGCGGTAGGAGGAGACAGAACGGTGCCCAGGAATTAAACTGAAGAGTTATAAGAAATATTTCTCATTACAGGGCCATCTAAATGAGAGAAAAAGCTCAATCGCAGGACATCCTGGACTCAAGGAAATCGGCAACATAAATGATGAGGTTAAAAACCATCGAGCTTCTTCAACGACAATGGGTGACCAGATTGCTTATTCTGAAAAGAAAACACCGAAAGAGGATGGTAGCAAAGGTGCCAAACAAACAAGAAGCATGCACCTTGGCAAACAATCATTGGCAGTGAGTTACTGGCAATCATTTGAACCTAAAGACCGGAACATCTATATCTATGCACCTAACTTTAATTTCTATGGGGCACTAGGGTTAGTAATTTCCGACATGTTATTACACAGAATCACGATTCGATTCGAAATATAATGTTGCTCATAAATGAAAGAAGTAAGAGGAGTTCAAGCTATGTAACCCGAAAGTCATTGACGTATCTCGTTTTACTAAAAAAACTAAAGGATTTCAAATCATTTAAAACATGTGATTCTTTAATCATTATCGCATAATATATGTGCTTGAAGTTCTAATTTAATTGTTGGACAGGAAAGATCCCTTTTCCTCTAGATTTTTCTCAATAAACAGTATGACTGCTTCATTTTTTCCAAATTTTGTTGTTGACACCTATGTTTTTGTTCAAAGATAATTTTGAAAAAAAGTTGGAATTCATTTTCCTACCAAAAAATATTTCAAGTCGATTATATGCACATTATCTTGCCTGAAATACAAAAAATAATATGAAAATAGAAATACTTTATTCTTTCTTCACACTCAAGATCACTCCATGTTTCTGCTTTCAAGGCTTTCTTGAATTTCTCGAACTTTCTATTATTTTTCTTCAAGAGAGGAAAATTTTGTATTATATGTCCACATTTCTTAAATTCAAATCAAATTACATCCTTACTTGTTCCTCCTTCGTCAAATGTCTTCTTCCGTTCAGCTTGTTTGAAAGGCTTTTTCCCTTTGAACTTTCTCCCCTTCTTGTTCAGTTTCCTGAATTTCTTTATTAGGAAAGCTAGCTCTTTGTCATCTTCATCATCTTATGAATCTGTGTCATTAGAATCTATGTTAGACATTAAAACAATTGATTTCTTACCTTTTGAATTATCTTCATCATTGACTTGTTCTACTTCATATGATTGAAAAGTCCCAATGAGTTCATCGACTATTAGTGGCATGTTTGTTTGAGTTCCTCGTATTGAGATTTTGACATTGTTCCACTCCTTTGAGAGTTTTCTTCTCAGTAACTTGTTCACTATCCTAGGTGCTGAAACTGGATTCCCTTGATATGCTAGCTCATTTAAAATATCTAAGAATGTGCTCATTTGGACATTTTGAAAGATTCATATCATTAAGAATTTATGTTTTTTTAACTCTATCCATTCCTTCATAGGTGATCTGAAGCTTGTCCCAAACATATTTTGCTCTTTTACAAGAAGAGATTTTGTTATATTCAGTAGGTGATAAAGCACAATAAAAAGAATAGATTGCTTTTACATCTAAAACTTCCTCTTTTAATTATCTCATTTGAGATAGAGTGCTTGTTGCAGGTGTGTTGCCATCTCCTTCTCCTATTGAAGATGTAGAGGCAATTCATGCATGATTTAAAGGATATAGATATCCATCATCAAATTTTAGAAATAAATTGATGAATTGTATTCGAGCATAAGATTGATTGACGACTATAGCACTTTATGAAATTAGGGAAAATTATTCCTAATTTAAACACTACTTAGGAATTTCATAGATATGGAATTATCTTTCAAAGATTCAACCAAGATTGCAATTTCACGAATTAGGCAAAAAGAATGAATATCAAATTAATGAATATTCCTATCTCATTCGTGATATTGCTTGGATAGCATTTTCAAATTTAGATGGATGACGGATCACAGGAATCGGGATTGACGATGCTTCACGGCGGCCAAACTCGCAGCCGAGATTCACAGTGGCATGGCTATGCTTTGCAAGAGAGCTGCTCACGGTGAGGTGGCTCAATGGTGCTCAGTTGGCAGAAGTGTTTGCGCTGGTTGTCGCGTCACAAGGACCCATGATGAGGGCGCTTGGTGGTTAACATCATGAGAGCTCTCAGGATGGGGTAAATAGTACCAACGTCAACACATCATCTCTCAAAAAATAAATATTTTGGCATGTTGTGTTATAAATATATATTTTTAAATGTACAAATGAATTATTATTCTTATGATTATCAAATTCACAAGTTGGTCCCTGAACTTTCGATCGGCTCAATTTGATCCTTAAACTATTGATAAATATCCGATTTGGTCCCCGAACTTTCAATCGGCTCAATTTGGTCCACGAAATATTTGATAAATGTCGATTTAGTCCTGAACTTTCGATCGGCTCAATTTAGTCCCTAAATTATTGATAAATATTCGATTTAATCCTTAATTACTGTTTTTCCTTTTTTATTTTTTATTTTTATTTTAAAATAATTTTTAATTTTTTAATTTTTAATTTTTTAATTTTTTTTTGCTTATTCTCTCTTCCCTCCGCCGGCTCCGGTGGAGGAAGCCGGCTCCGGCGAGGGTCGCCCCGCGGACGCAGCGAGGGCGGCCCTCGCCGGCGTCGAGCGAGGGCTCCCTCGCAGATTTGGCGAGGAGCCCCTCGTCGGCGTCGTGCAAGGGGCTCCTCGCCCGACGCCGGGCCGCGAGGGGAGCCCCTCGTCGGCGTCGGCGAGGAGCACCCCTCTCCGGCGTCGGGCGAGGGGCTCCCTCGCCCGACTCCGGAGGGGCTCCCTCGCCAGATCTGCGAGGAGCCTCTCGCTCGATGCCGGCGAGGGCCGCGTCGGGCGAGGGGCTCCTCGCCGGATCTGCGAGGGAGCCCTCGCTTGACGCTAGCGAGGGTGCTCCTCGCCCGACGCCGACAAGGGGCTCCCTCGCAGCCGGCGTCGGGCGAGGAGCCCTCGCGGCCCTAGCGTCGGGCGAGGGCTCGCTCGCCGATCTGCGAGGGAGCCCTCGCCGACGCCGGCGAGGGCTCCCTCGCAAATCGTGAGGGGCTCCCTCGCCCGCCGCCGGGGAGGGGCTCCTCGCGCCGGATCTGCGAGGGAGCCCTCGCTCGGACGCCAACGAGGGCCGCCCTCGCTGCGTCCGGCGAGGGCGACCCTCGCCCGAGCCGACTTCCCTCCGCCGGCGGCGCAGAGGGAAGAGAGAATAAGAAAAAAAAATTAAAATTTTAAAATTTTAAATTAAAAAATGAAAATAAAATTAAAAATAAAAAAGGAAAAACAGTAACTAAGGACTAAATCGAATATTTATCAATAATTTAGGGACCAAATTGAGCCGATCGAAAGTTCAAAGACCAAATTAGACATTTATCAAATAGTTCAGGGACCAAATTGAGCCGATTGAAAGTTCAGGGACCAAATCGGATATTTATCAATAGTTTAAGGACCAAATTGAGCGATCGAAAGTTCAGTGGACCAAATTGCACATTAGGTAATAGTATAGGGACCATCTGTGACATTTTCCCATATATATTTTTACATGTACATGATGAATTATTATTCTTATGACTATCAAATTCACAAGTAAATAAAAAATTTAAAAAAAAAACTTAAATGAATTACACTAAAAACCGTAAGTCATGGGAAGTGAGAGTCAGAAGAGAAGACTTTTCTCCCTTATTTTTAATTTATTTTTTTGCATATTTACATATTGACTTACACTTATTAAAAAAATTTAAATTTGACTAGTTGTATGTCAAAATTCTAGACTCGCATATCGAAGCATGTCGGGAGAGTTGATCACATGGACACTTGTTGATTGCGTGTCGCACATGTATTGAAGCATCGGATATAATGCAAAGGTTCTCAAAAAGTATCGGTGCTTCTTAGAAAGTGAATTGTAGGAAATTTCCAACACTTGTTGATTTTGTATCAAAACGTGTCGAACATATATTGAAGCATTGCATATGATACGAAGACTTCCAAAGATTGTCAATTCTTCCCGGGGAGGTGAATTGCAGGGACTGATATTAAGCAGCAACTTGAAGAGTCCAACAACGTCGTCGAGAGCCTGCCCCCAGAGCACGTGGCTTTGGGATTTGTTGCAAGGGTGGCCATGTTCCCTGAAGAAGCTGTAGGGAAAAGTGTCGAACAAGCCAAATTCAAACCGAGAATCGCGGCTGAACCAAGAAATTCTGGACAAGGCGCCAATAAAATCTGCTATGTTGGACAGCAAACGAGAGCGTTGCTGGTGGTGCCGTTGTGGTTTAGGCACACGCCAGAGGAACCAGAACTCGTCGGGAAAGCAGCAGCCCTTGCGGCGTGGACTCCTCGTTGTGGGCAGACACAGCGGCAGCATCGTCTTCACGGACTGACGCCGTTCAGGTGGCTCGGCGGTGAGCAGAGGAAAAGCCAGGTGGAAGCCTAAAAGCAGCAAGCGCCACGGTTTAGTGATGGAGGAACTCACACGGAGGCGTGACGGTTGGGGGTGCAAGATCAGCAACGGTGGTCAGCAGCGTGCGGCAACAAGGGCGTCGGTGTGAAAATTGCAGCAAGAAAGCAGCGTCTGGTAGTGGAGTTGGAGGAGCTCGGTTGTGGTCGTGGAGACGCACGCCCGAGGAAGAAGATAACTCCTCTTTCTCTCCGGCCAACTTCTGTCGATTCTCACTGGAGCCGAGATTGCTGTGTACACGGCCCCCATCCTTTCCCAACATTACCCATGTACTTATAATTCAATTTTCCAGCTTGGCATTGTGCAATTTTCGGTTTCCTTAATAATGTCCATGGGCTTGGCCGAACTTCCTTTCACTACGGGCTTAGTCTAAATTAAGCTTAGAACTATCCATTTAGGTCCTTCTGCCCATGTGATGAATGCAATTATTAATGCAAATGTTCCTAATGCAATTAACTCATTTTTATTTAGGGATCAGGATCAATCCCTAATTTTTAACATGAGGGAACCTATATTTAGAACCAGAAAAAACTAAGTAAGTTGTTGTAGATATGCCTTCTCATTATGGGTGAACCTCTTGTTCAAGCCCTTTAGGGACATCCTTTTAACAGCAAACTACCCAAAAATTTATTTCAAAGCATAAAGACACGCAAATGTGCCAGAATGGTAACATTTGTAACTAGCCGAGCTATATTTCTTAAAGGATCTTATCAGGCTAGAGAAAAATAAGTGTTTAGAGAGATATTGAGAGAGCTTTCACAAATACATATTTTATTTCAAAGGACTCTGTCCAACACATTACATTATCATTGCCTTTTATAGGCATTAAGAAGTCACATAAAACAAAGACCATGCTCACAAGTCTTGAAACAAATAGAGGCTCCAAAAACTCCGGTCGGGATTTATTCTAAGTGATATGAACAGTGATTGTGAATAGTGATTTTCCTAACCTATTGCTATAGTACTTTGCTATAGTGACCTAGCTACATGCCTATCTTCTATTGTGGGAGTTGTAGTCATAGTCTGAATCATCAGAACTATGCATTGCGAGCTGTTCTTCCACATGTTTTTGTTCAAGTTTTGAAAATCTAATGTCAAGGGGCTTGGGTGACTTTCTTTGTGTTATCAAGGCATTGCACATATTTATTCCACTTGAAGATGATGCTTCCACACAAATCCTGGAGGGTCCTGGAATGTCGGCAAACATGTTTGACTGGGGCCAATTTGTTGGTTAAGCATAGTGAGATGTGTCTAGTCCAAGGATAAGGACAAAGATTCTTGATCGTAGGGTGAGGGCCTCCCCATTGGGCATAGGATGCTTGAACATAGGATTCTTAAGATGTCTGTGCGGGATCATTTGTGTCTAACATTTCTTACTCTTGTGATGGAGGTGTCCTTGCTTGGTCCTTTGCTTGTTGGAATTCTTGAAGTGCTTGTTTTGCTTCTAATGCAAAGCTATAATGATCCCATGAAATACGTCAAGGATGGTCATGTTTTCTTGGCATAAGGCTTTTCAAAGTTCCCTGTAGTTGTATTTAACAGATCCAACACAATCAAGAAATGATTTGTAAGTAAAGTGTGGTTAAGGTTTGTAGGTTGTAGTTCTTGCTCCTTCTGGAGCATCGGCAATGTTGCCATTATTTTGTACAAAAGCCTATGGACATTGAAGAAACATGAAAGTGTGTATTTCTGATTCTAGTTGGAAAAGATACTTCCAATGAGTGGGGGGATTAAACCAATTGAGTATAGCCAAAGGGTCCATATCACTCTCTTTTTCAATGTTATGGCCAAGCACAAATATCCTAATTAAGTTGGCAATGAACTTTCTAGTAGGAAGTTCAATAGTTATTAAGTACTTATCACCAAAACAACCATTGGAGTTTATTAGGGAAATCACATTCCTTTTAGATTAAAGAATGTATAAATGGATATCTAGAGTTTATTTTAAAAGGATAAAGAATTGAGTCTCCATGGAGTCTGAATAGATTCGTATGGCACTACCACATGAGGTTGTCAAGATTTTCAGTGAGCTTATCATTCTAGATTTATTCAATGATTTCTTGAGGGTAATCTAAACTTGGCAAGTCTCGCATTCTTTCAATCATATACTTTTCTTGTGATGAAAAGTATGAAAAGATGCCTTATAATGTACATATTAATCTCTACTTGTGCCTTTGGCCTTGATAGAAAGTCAGCAAGCACATTCTTTTTCCTTGCAATGTATTTGTTTTTGAAAGAATATTTCGAAAGCTATTTAGCTAATCAAAATAGTTGAGAATTTGGAATCTGCTTCTATTTGAACTTAATCATTTAGGAAAAGATGTCATGTCCAATTTTACTAAAAATGATGGCTAATAAGATGGAACTCGAACTTTTTTTTCATTTTTTATCATCAAAATTTTCTTTAAAGTAGAATGATAATGCATATTAGCTTAGAAAAACTTTCCACTTTTATAAGCACAGAAGTGTCGCTTACCTTAAATTTCTTCAAATGATATGGCCGCCGAATATTCATCACTAGTATCAGTTTGGAGAATTCTCTTTCCTATGGATGAAATTTGTAATCATATGGAAGAGTTTGTATGATTTCCTTAAGTTTTGTGATTGCTCTAATCTGGGTTTTTCTCTAAGGTGGGTGATACTTCTTTAGCATTGATTGCAGTTGAATCAACAATTTTGCAATGTTGGGAACAAAGTCCCTAAAATAATTAATTATCTCAAGAAATTACTGAACGTGCTTTATCGTGAGGTTTTCTCATGGAAATTTCAACAATTCATAAGTAATGTGTGGCCCTGGATAATATGTACCCTTGTTCAAGTGCATACCAAAAAATTCAATTTTTGTTTATACAATATTTATCTTTCTTTAAGAGAGCATGATTATATTTCTTTACAATGTTTGCAAACTGCTCAAGGAGTTGGCAATGAATTCTTCATCAGGACCATAGAGTAAGATGTCATCACCGTAGACTATTGCACTCGATAAGATTGACTAAAAATTTTGACACATGGCTTTTTAAAAAGGATGGGACTACTTTGAGGCCAAAATGGAGGATCTTTCATTGAAAATGCTAGTTTAGAATATAAACCCTATTTGGATCTATCTTCAAGATAAATGCCCAATTGTCAAAATCCGGTTTTTAGATCAAATTTGAAATAAATGTGGGCTTTATATAAACTAGCAAAAACATAATTTTTTAGGGTAAAGGAAACTTGTCATCTTGAAGGAAAATGTTGAAGGGATGATAATTTATCACTAGTTGCATTTTTCCTATGTTCTGCTCAACTAGTTTGTTAACATAAAAAGCCTCACAAGCCCATTAAAAACTCGAGATTTCAATAAGGCCAGCAGAAGCAAGATATTCTGGATTCATTCCCATGTGACTCGCCTTAATATGGTTTATATCTTCATTTTTTTTAAAGGGAGGTGGACAAAAAAACTCTGAGTTTTTCCACAAAAGATAAGGACATTTCAAAGATAATTCAAAATGGGATTCCAAGCAAAATTCTAACAACTTTTACATGATCGAATCTAGCAAACTCATCTAGATAGAGAAAAACCTTTAAATATTGACAAATTTAAAGAACTAATATTGAGTTATGACATCCCAACTAATGATCAAATCTTTGTTGGAGAGACTAGATCCAAATATTTTAGTGGTTATAAAGCACTAAGGGAAAAACTGAATAGTTATTGATATAATTTGCATATTTGTAGAAAAAGCATCTCAAATCTTCGAGTGGAAGACCTCACGTCTTCGCCGCTCGGAATGCGTGAAATATCAAACACAAAAAGTCCGAGGTCGAGGTCCGCACCACGACGGGTCGCGCGTCGCGGCACCCACGGACGGTGGTCACCGACGACGCGCGTGTTCTTTAGAAAAAAAAAAGAAGACGACGAAGAAAAATGATGAATGTCGTGGCATTTCCCAAAGAATTGAAGAACTTGCACCACTATCCATAAAAGCAATGACTATGATATGTTTGACAAATTTTGAAGAACTTGCACCACTATCCATAAAAGCAATGACCGTGATGGGTTTGACAAATTTTGAGGTAAGGATTTTTACTAGAAAATGAAGATAGTGGACTTGGCTTGAAAATATACTAGGGTCTTATTCTAAAGAGATGATGGATATATGGAAAAGATCTTTAGAGTTTGAATCAAAATCAGTTTCACTAAGAATTTAATAATAAAAGAATTTGCTTAGATGGATTTCCATCAATGAAAAATAATTATTCAACATCATCATTTTCATGTAAAACACTAGTTTCAATTTTAAGGTGATATATCAAATGGTCTTGACATTTTTTCGTCTGAGGGGCAATTTTTGGCTAAATGAATTTTTTTTGTTGCAAATGAAATATCGAGTTGATCTCTTCACGATTTGAGCGATTTTTTCTTCTTCATAGAAATTGTCATTTTTTCTTTCTCGGAAATGCTTAGATCCATACTTGGATTTTCCCACCTAAAACATTTTGAAATGCTTTTTCTTTCTAAAAGATTTTACACAAGAGTCATCACAATTTTTTTGGAACACTTAATCTTTAAATTTTGACGCAAACAAGCTCCATCAAGTTCTCGATTGTCTTTGAGGTAAGTTTTCATCATTTTATGCTTTAGACACAAATCATCAAGGTACAAATGGATCTCTTGTTATATTTCTTCCAAGAGAATATCCACAATTCTCATTTGCTTGTTAAGAAATTATCTCTTAACTTGCGGAGATAACTCTTTAGGAATATAGGCTATAAAAACCTATTTCAAGTTTGCATCCGTTCCAAGGCCATAGAAGAGTTTGAGCATTTCCTGATAATGCTTATCGAGATGCTTTTTTTAGAGAGAACGATATTTTCTTTCAAAAAAACTCTCTTCTCTTGAACTTATGGAGGTCAATAGACTTGTCAATGAAAAAATGACAAAGGAAAGTAATAGCTTGGTCAAAGTTTGCTTAAGGCAAAAGTTACATTTGGTCTTGCTCCTAACAAATCTACTTGTCATGATTTGTGAGAGCTTGGGTGTTTAGCCAAGTATGAAACTCTTCAAATCTTTTTGATCATTTGAATAGGGAATATTATCAACAATAAAAAAAAATTGTTTAGAGGAGGAAATTAGATTTTAGAATGGATTATTTGGTTGGATAACATTTGACTCAAAAGGATTTGAATCCATATCCTAATCTAAAGGATCAGCCATGAATATTGAAGAAGTGGTCAATAAAATAGGAAAAGATTCGATAGCGGGGATCAAAAAAGAGAAGGAAGATGAAAGAGAAACCGAGTCTGGTTCTAAATCTAAATCAATCGAAAGAATCAATTCTAAAGGAGGCTAAATCTAGTCTTTTAAGACAATAGGATAGGCTGTTTTTCTTCCTGATTGCCCAGATCTCTCAAGAATGATTCCAATGGGTTGAATAACATCATTTGGTATTGCTTCTCCTTTAGGGAAGTCTTCTTCTTCGAAATCTTTTCTTTCCTTAGCCGATCCAATTCTCTAAGGCGAATTCGCATTTTTACCACATTGGTTTTATCTCGTCTGGTAGAAGTTTCTACGAGAGCAGCAAAAATTGAAATGTTTTGTAGTGGTGGAGGAGAATACTCAATTCATGGGAATGAATAGAAAGTTTGAATTTCCCCTCTTCAAAGAGTTGGATTTGCCTCTTAAGCTTCTCTATTTCCATCTTTGGACTTTCAAAATGATGGGATCCCAAACATTGTCCAAATTACAAGAAATGAAACCTTTTGTAAAAATCTGAAAGCATTTTCTTGATGATTTCATTATTTCTTTCAATATCTTCTTGTACCTTAATAAATAAAAAAACGTATTGGAAGTCTTTGTACATTAACAATTTTGGAATCAATTGTATTGAAAGCATTGTTGTGTACTAAACAACTAAGTGGATTGTTAAAATTTTAGATGTAAATAGTAAGGAACCCTTGTAAAACATGGAATTATGCCAATGCATCATAGGCGCATTACACGACCCATTTGGGACTTTAATCGTGTATTCTATTGTATTTAACTGCACCATATCCAAAAAGGAGCAGACGCAATGGCTCCCAGTACTTCCGGTGGAAGGCAACATCCCATGGGGCATATTGGCCAAACACAACAAAGAAACAATTACGGGTAAATGAGCAGAAACTTCTGAAGTCGTCTAAGAGTGAAAAATATCGTGATTTTGAATTTATCTAAATAAGTTTGTTTTTAATTATTCATGTCCCGAGTAAGACGACATGCCCCAATAGAATTTGACGGAATCATTATAAATCATGAATTCTCAAGCGTGAAATATGCTCAAGCGCGACCTCCTAAAGTTATATAGCAGAAAGCAATCTATGGCAAATTCCTATCACGATAGATTATCCTTCATGAATGACAAATGCGGACTTTTGATTTAATACGCAAGACCTATCCTAGCTATGCTATTCCTAACACTCGATCGGCAAAATATAATTCAATAGCCCAAGTAATGTCGTAAGTGGGAACCAAGTGTCGAGACAAGTTGATAGTGTAAAGTGCTCATGACTAGATGGGCAATTTGGGAGCATATGGTCATGATTAGAGGAGCCCATAACAGTGAGGAAAGATTCATTTTTTGGAAAAACATCAACCCACCCGATCGAAGACAGAGACTCTTGTAACTCAAACTACACGCTCACAAAGAATTCCAACTTAATACCCCTTAGAAAGATACTATCTTTCATGATACAAACACCGATTGACTTGTGTAACACAACAGTGCACAAAAAACTTTAGCATGTGAAACTGCTAGATTTATAGTTTCTGAAAAGAATGTAAACGGGAAATCATAAGCACCCATCTTGTGGATTAAACACTTTATTTGCGTACACAGTTTATCGCTGAATACATACAAACTAAAATATCCTTAAAACAATGGCAAGCATGCCGGGAATCGTAAATGCATCCATTCTCTCTCATACCTTAACAGGTGACTCCATCCAATCTCCTCGAGCAAAGTCAGCTTTAGTTCAAACAGCTTCCTCTTCGGAGGGTCACCGTCTTCTTGAATCATACCATTCAGTACCTAAACCAAAATCATTTTAGAGCATGTAAAAATATACCCATTGCTGTGATATGTTTTTCACGTTGAGATTATCTCAAAAAGCAATATTTCAATCACAGATGAACTCCCCAAGAAGCAGTCACAAATGGCAATAACAATTATTTTAAGTCAGCCAAAGTGCCACTTTTCAATGAAAGGTAAGGAGAGAAGACAGAAAAACAAGCTTGTTAGCAGCTTTGTGGTCAGAAAGAAAGTAAAAAGTGAATTTGTCAGAGTTCCTTTCCATAAAACTAAAAATAAAATAATGAAAGAAAACCACGTATATACATGGAAGCTGATATGCAAACATCCAGGACAAAAGACTACAATAAGCGAAGTCTTCTTAACTACGCCATACAGGTGCACAGGTACACTTTTATGCGTACATGAGAACATGACTTCAGGTTTAGTCAAATAGACAGCATGACTTTGGTAGCAAGAGCGGGAATTGAAAGAAGGTTTGAAGCAAAAAATAGAGGAAGAGCACAGTATGAGGACTAGTGCAACTATTGCAGGAAATACCATTTTTGATGCCAGCATCTTGGACATGCTAAAGAAAAAGATATAACAAAATAAGAAGCATCTCGACTGAAAAAAACTACTGATTTCTGGAGGGAGTTGGTAGTGCCATCCAACACAGTACCTTCAGCGCTGTTCCCAGCCTTCCATGACGTTGCTCACGAATGACCAACAGAGTACCGTACTTAGAGGACTTCACATCAACCCATTTCTTCAATTCCGCAAAATTTTCTTCAAAGAGATTGGGTGGGACACCAGGCGTCTGAACAGGTACGTCACCACTTGCAGCCACATCTTCTGAGCCCTCAGTTGTAGCTTTTGCTGAAGCCTTCTCTTGCTGCAAAAATTAAGGCGTGTGAGAAAGTGATACATAATTTTTGAATTAATTGATTAATCACCATAATGGATTTGATAGATTCTGAAGATAAGTAACTTCACGTTGGGGGAAAGGTGACACCGTTGACAGCATGCCAGCATTGGGGTCCCTAGTGCTGACAGCTGTTAACTGTGCACAAATAGCATCACATTTTGACTGGGATGGACACTTGGTGCAAAAAATTTATAAGTAAAGAAGCACACATTTGCAGAGCCATCTCAATTCACACATTTAATCATTATCGAAGGATATAGGCTAGCAATTCATATGTCATAGGGAGACAGATATCTAAGAAATTGTTGATATAACCAGAATTTGATATTAGGACTGCACATAAATAATCTGCAGGGCTGCATTACCACCTAAAGCTTAAAGCTGTATAAGTATGTCATGCTACTAATGTCCAGGAACAGGTTTCAGTCATCCTTACACTGACGAACTCAATTTCTGCTACTGCTAACCCCTTCTGGTAAAGAGCTTCTGCTAATTGATCACGTGTAGTCTCCATCTTCTTCTTAATATTCTATGCAAAAACAAACAAGTAGATGGAAATATCACATGCTTCAGAATTAGAAATTCATGACATATTGAGTATGAGAAGTTGGAGCATCATAATTTGTTAGTGTACCAAGAAAAAATTAATAAACCATGAAGAGCTTATCAGGGTGTGCTTAATGCTTCTTCCAAGCAGTCGCATTGAATTTTTTTATAGATTAGTGGAAGTGGCTGCATGGCACGATAGACACAAACCTCTGCATCCTCATCCTCTGGATCACTTTTGAATGCAAAATATTTTGCTAACTCATCTCTGTCAATGCTATTGATAACTTCGTCAGCTCCATCAATGATCTGCAAATCATCATAAAACAAATATACAGTAAGTAAACTCACTCCTCTCTTTGTATTCTTTTAAAAACAAAAATACAACTTACAGCATGGTCAGTTAAGGAAAACCGGACATAAAGCACAAAATGGTGCTCGAAGAAATCCTACTGACTGGACTTCCAGATTTACCCAGCTTATATGGGGATTTCCCATCAGAGTTTGATGTGCGGAAATGAGGCACCAATTAGTTTTCGGAAGGTGTTGGCCCCTTGGTTAGAAAGTTTTGAATAAGTCCTTCAGTTTCCAGGTTGCCCGTCTGAAACTGGCTTAGTTTTTTTGACAAATAGAAACTGCCTTTATCTTGTCCAGGAATGTATTGATGCTTGCTCAGTTATCAATTAGCCTTTTACGAAGAAATTTTGACAGACAATATCAGAACTCTTCAAGAAAGGCTTTGGAATGATGCATCTCAAGGTATGGCCCAATCCTTTTGAGAAAAAATATAAGCTGTCCAAAGTCCTCAAATTCTTCTAGAAAATCAAATAGAAAGGAAAGGGAATGGAAAGCCCACTCGCTCACCCTAATCCTGCAAGATGGTAAGATTTCTAACAGGACTTGAGTGACCAAAAGAGAACTAAAAGCAACCCATGGCCAAAAACCACAAAAAATAAAAAATAAAAAATGAGAAAAGGACTAAAAGCCACACCCAGTATCTTTCACGTTCTATGTTCTGCAGACTCAGTCACAATGACATAAAGTGACACAATCATGGTTAAGCTCATGGACAGCGGTAACTATGTAGATGTCTGCTTTTGTATTCTAGAGTAGAAAATGAACCATTTATGATGGTCAAGGGCTTAAAATCCCCAAATGGATAGTGATAAAGATGTTGAGTCGCTGTTTACTGTGGGCCTGCATAAGTTCACATAATTTAAGTATAACATAAAGTGACACAATAATAGTTAGATTCATGGACAGTGGTAAGTATGTTGATGTCTGCTTTTGTATTCTTGAGTAGAAAATAAGCCATTTATGATAGGTCGATGGCTTAAAATCCCTAAATGGACGGTGATAAAGATGTTGAGTGGCTATTTCCTATGGGCCTGCATAAGTTCGCATAAATTTTTTTTTTTTTTTTTTTTTTTTGGTCGAAAGTTCACATAATTTAAGTATAACATAAAGCGACACAATAATAGTTAAATTCATGGACAGCGAACTATGTAGATGTCTGCTTTTGTATTCTTGAGTAGAAAAAGAGCCATTTATGATAGGTCAAGGGCTTAAAATCCCTAAATGGATGGTGATAAATGTGAGAATTGGTGGGACCATTACCAACAGTTCTAAAAGCTTAAAATATTAGATGAAAGCGTGGTTAATATTTAAATATTCTATTCTATCACTTCCCCTCACACTTAGTCTTAGTCTTTTTTGCCTAATTTTAAGCGTGGACTTATTTAATTAGAGAGGCAAATAGGGTTGGGAAAGATTTGAATTTAGGATCTCTTGCTTTGATACCAATGTTGGGTGATCTTGAGCCTCTTACCTCAAAAGCTAGCTCAAAAGATAAAACTTTCTCTCACACTTATAAATCAACCATCAAATTCCCCCCCCCCCCAACAACAATGTAGGATAAACCTCAACAATCTCTCCTTTACACATCAAGCCTAGGTTGGAGGCGCAATCACCTGCAACTCTATCGTGTGATTATTGTACCAGACTTGTCAGCAACCTGAGCTCTGATACCATGTGAGATTTAATGGGACCATTACCATTACCAACTGTTTTAAAAGCTTAAGCTGTTAAATTAAGGCATGGTTTAATAATTAAATATTCTATCCATAAAGATGTAGAGTCGCTATTTCCTATGGGCCTGCATAAGTTCGCATAAATTTAAGTAAAATACTTTTCCAGAAAAGAACAAATGGAAAAGTACAAAGAGTAGTTATTGAGGCTAGGAAATCTTCACGCTCAAGTATCATCACATTGTTCCCTTGGAGTTGCAGTTGTTCAAATTCTCTAACTAAGAAAACTTGTCATTGGAAAGAATATACTATTGTGTTTTCAAGAGACAGCAGCATATGGATATAACATTGCTTTTATAAGGAATATCTCTCAGCAAGATATCCAATAAATAACACTGACCCAAATATTACCCCATCCAATTTATTTATAAAGACAAAATTAGAGATCAAATGCTAATTACCTTCCTATTGTGGTGGATTTTGTCCTTCACATCACTCTGAGAGAGCAAATATTCCAAGATCCTGGCAAGCAGTGGCGTGTGTTTTGGGTACTCCGACTGCCAAAGGACATGCCACAAGAAATTAATGTAAAGAACCATATATGATCTACATAAAGATAAGACTGAAAACAGAGTACTTCAGACTGTGCTTTTCCCTCCAGTTATTACTTCACATTACTACTAAACATGGCTTTTTGTTTGTTTATGCAAAGTTAGTGTACTTTTTTTTTGTCAGATGTGATAGCATTCTTAATTTAGATTTTTGCAAAATACTGGTCCATGTCATTGCATAAATGAGGAGCAAATCGATGCCATCATATACATCCTGCAGCATGTTGTAAGAGAGCTATCTCGGAGGCAATTATGCAACCACAGTAAAAGATGTACTTTAGTTGAGTAAAGAAAATCACCTTCAGTTGAGTAAGTAAGTTCTTCCACTCCACCTTCTCTTCATCATTCCCGTGTTTCAGAGTTCCCAGAAACTTTATCTTTGCATCTCGAACCTGATTGATAACAAAACACATTGTGAAGAAGCATCCAATAGACTATGAAAAACCAGTAACTCAAACTGAAGTCTGCATCCTAGCAGAACGACAAACTAAAGAATATATGAGTAGCGGATGTATTTTGATTCTGGTTATTCATTACCCATATGACCATCATTCATCAATCTATTGTCTAATATAATGATTATTCTTGTAACGCATATTTCCTTAAAATAAAGACATCATAGGTCATGTTAAAAGCCACATGCCCAATGAGACATCATGAGGTGAATTTTCGATGAAGGAACATTTTATTGTTTGTGTACATTTCATTACCGGATCTATATGATTAGAAAACTAAAGAATTGAACATGTCCAGTTATAGGGTGGCTTTCAATTTCACCATTTATGACCCCAAAAAACAAAAAAGATGTTGCACAATAAATAAGCAAAACCAATGAATTGATTCTATCACCTGGGCATCACGATAAAATAAATTTAATGTTTCAATACTTTCAAAAAGAAGTTTTTACCAAAAAATAAAGAGTTGCTGGGGTCTCTTACTAGTTAGAACAAAAGAGCATGGTATTTTAAAATGAAACTCTGCTAAATGACACTGGCATGTCATATTTCTGTGACTCTGTGACGTTTGTGAATCCACTGGAAATTATTTAAATTGGCACAAGCATGACTTTGAATTTTGTGAGAGATTATAAGAGCTCTTTCGCTTTCCTACTGGAACCCACAGCATTATACCCTTGATATTGGAAACGCACCCCAAACTACCCTTCTCTCAAAAAATGCCAGTTGTAGTAGGTATTTTTGGCAACAGCAAACCGAGCCTTATTGACGCTCATATTTTTTTTACATTCCTTCTGTTTCTTGTCAAATGAATGACATATGCTGCAGGAAATCCTTGATATTTCTAGCATGATATTAAGAAAGGTAATGGCCCATAAGAAAGTCAAATACATGAATCAAATACAAATAATACTAAGGCTGGATGATTTCCCATAGATTTTTTGTTGTCAGCTGATAGAAAAAGATGCCAGCATCAATTTTGCCTCTGACCCCCAGTGTAGGTGGATATATGTCCATAAAAATCAGCATTTGGCTCTAAATTATAGGCACAGATCTAAAATTATAGCGGATAGATGCTCGTATATATGTAACAGTTTAAATTGTATGCATATATGTAGAACAGGTCTCTGGTTTTGCAAGCACAAGAAGTTATCCGGGCATGACACTGCTAGTGCTTCCTGAAGGTATCTATGGAATTTATACATAAGCGAAAGTTCTCTACAAGAAAAATAACCACAATAGCACAATCACCAAGTACCTCTTCTTGTAGGCGTTCGGAGACAGATTTAGTGCACCTTGATGAAGAAACTTTCCCCTTCTCTTCTTCAACCTTCCAAATGCAGAGAAAATTAAAAATTAACCTTCAGAAAAAGCATCGAAAAAGAAAGAAAAGTTGGAATGGTCTCGATCAACCTTATTGGGTGGCACTATGTAAGAGATTTGGTAGGATGCAGGGTTCTTTGATGGACTCTTTCCAATATCTTGACCAGCATTTGATACCTTTCCATAAGATATTGCTCCGACCAACACAGACCCAGGTTGAGAATTCTGCAATAGTTCCATGACAAAGTATTAAGAAATATTAATTGAAGAAGAAGCACCAGAATGCAATACCTTTGGGAGCTTGTCCTTGGTCGGTGGGCCCAAATAGATGGCTTCCTTCTTCCTACATAACAATATACATATCAAAGGCTGTGGTAGGAGGAGACAGAACAGCGATACATATCCATGATGAACTAAACCTACCCAGGGATCAAAACTGAAGAGTTATACGAGCCATTTCCCATTACAGGGCCATCAGGTTGAGAGAAAAAGTTCAGTCGCATGACATCCTGGACTCAAGGAAATCGAAAACATAAATAATGAGGTTAAAAACCATAGAGCTTCTTCAACAACATTGGGTCATTAGATTGCTTATTCTAAAAAGAGAACACCTAAAGAGGATGGTGGCAATGGTGCCAAACAAACAACTAGCATGTACTTTGGCAAACAATCTTTAACTTTTATAGGGTGCTAGGGGCAGTAATTTCTGACATGTCAGACACAATCACGACCTGATCTGAAATAGGGGTGATTGGTTCCCAGTCCGGTCTTAGGGGCAATAATTTCTGACATGTCATGACACAATCATGACCTGATCTGAAATAGGGGTGATCGGTTCCCAGTCTGGTCCGGTTCCAAGGTGGAATTGGGAACCAGCCGATTAGTCTTAGGACCGGAAACTGAACTGGATTGATGGTCTGGTCCAGTTCTGGTTCTGGTTCCAGTCCATGGAACCGGTCAAATCTATAAAGACTGAAGAGAGGGGTGTGTCTGACCAAAAAAAAAAAAACCGAGAGAGCAGCATGGCCCCACTTCCAGGCTGTCTGATATCTCTCTCTATCACATTTATTTTACTTGCTAACAAGTCTCTATCGCATTAAAGGCATTTACTTTTGTTCTCTCTCTATCTCTCTCTCTCTCTACACGCAAACTCCCTTCCCCTCCTCCTTCCACAAAAACCACCGTGAAGAGTTCTCCATTTTAGAGAGACAATGAAGACACCTCCAATTTGCTCTGAGCTGGCTCTCAAGCCCTCATGGATCCTCATGTCTGTGGAGTCTCCTCTCCTCTCTCCTCCGCATTGCCCCACTGGCCCCCTGCAACTCCACAAGGGGTCAGATCAGCTCCAACTCCATCGTCATCACACTCCTCGACTCGACTCCCACTACACCGAGCTCGTCGAGAAGGCCCTACTCCTCCAGACCCTAGAGGATGCCGTCGTCCACCATGGACAGAGGGAAAGAGGCGTGAGAGCCGAGAGGGAAGAGCGAGCATCAGAGGCTGCTATTCTTTGTAGATTTTTAAGGGGGAAAAAATCATTCTGGTCCAAGTGGTTCCACCCCTAAAACAGGAAATTGGACCGAAAATCACCTGCTCCATTTTTATGGAACTGAGGACAGGACCAGCCCCCCGGGAATCTGGTCCGGGCAATCTTTGTTGCTCGCCCCTACTATGAAATATTATCTTGCTCATAAATGAATGAAGTAGAAGTTCAATTTACGTTAACCCAAACATCATTGATGTAACTCATTTTACTAAAAACACTATAAGGATCTCAGGTCATCTAAAACATGTGATTCTTTAATCATATTCGCATGATATCTATGTAAATTTGGCTGCTTACAATCATATATCCTCATTTTTTTTTTTTTTTTTTTTTTTGATAAAATCTTTTCCACACAAAGCAGGTCTAATTCACTAGTTGGACAAGGATGATACCTTGTCCTCTAGATTTCTCTCCATAAACAGCACCAAGTGCTTCATTTTTTCCAAATATTGCACATCATCATGCCTGAAAGAGAAAAGTACTATGAGCATAGAAATTATTTATCTAATCATCTTTGGTATAGCATGAAACTATTTGATTTTTATTAAGGCTAAGAATTTCTTTTCACAACAATCTATATGTATGTCCCAAGATGTAGATGACAGGTCATAACTTTCCACAATTTTTGCAGCATGTTTTCCTTTCCAGGATGCTTCATTTCACGCAATACAAAAGATTATAAAAGAATCTAAATTGGTAGCAAAATAAAGTCTTTATATTCAACATAACATGTGACCATGTTAATCTAAAGCGTGTGTGCATCAGTGCATGCAATGCGAAGTTTTTTTTTTTTTTTTTTTGGGGGGGGGATGCATGGTGCAGTTTCAACCCAAGAAATAAACTGCACCTTAGATACAGCTGTAAAGTGTATTCACCCTTGGGCAGCTTTGAAGATTCTGGGTAGACATCTCCCAAGGCATGTACACGCTACAAAGGAAACAAAAAAGATGTTGAGAGCAGAAAATGTCCTGATACAAACTGGAAATATAATTTTTCATCCCACCAAAATGATTGAACGTGAAATGTGAAACCCAACCTATAAGTTAGTGAAGTTGCAAAGTAATGCTAAAACAATATAATGCTCCCTACAGCATTGCAAAGTGTGGATTTTGTTTCGCTTTTGAGATGTAGTATATCTATACCCATTTATTTATGGTGGCTCAGAAATGGTTGAATGCCATCAATATCGTTTACATTGAAAGGATTGCACACCATATAAGGAAGGAATCAAGGGATACAGTACCTTGTTCACATCCCATATCATATAGAACTGCGACTCAAACTTGGTATCATATATTCGATTGTTGAGTAAAGGAATATAAGGTTTTAGTTCTGCTCCATCTTCTAATTTGAATTTATAACTGCATCAGAAATCTCAGATGATCAACTCAAAAAAACAGTTCAGTGAGTTAAGCTTGACAGCAAATTCTGAAGCCCCACTCACGTCAATGTCAGAGCCAATATCTGTTTCCCTGAGGGTAGTTTGTCTCGCATTGATGGGAGAGCACGAAGCTTTGACTCAACAGGTCGATATGGAACCCTCATCTGCATAGACAGCAGATAAAGAAAACTCAATTCAGAAACACTTGCTTATGATTGTGGAATAAGCATAATGGGCTTTACCTTATTGAGGGTGGCAACAGGAGCAAGTTCCTCCAACGCAAGCAGAGCCTCAGCATCTATTCTAACTGGTGCCTCACTGCCATCAAGTATCACTTCCTCTTTGTTGATGTCAATCCCATGGAACACGATCTTGGAATGAACATGGTCCATGCAAGAGTCTCCATAAGGTACTTTTTTGATGCAAAAGTTCATAACATAGTTCTACGGGAATTTCAATCCTTTACATTTACCACACATCTTTAGTAGCACCAATTTGCGACAGTGAACTGTTGACAAGCTTTCCCATTACAGGCCATCCAGTAAGTGGAGTTGGCCCAATCCCCATTCCGAACCCCAAATTGGAAGAGAAAAAAAAAAGGAAAAGAGGGAATAATAATAAGATCGGTACTACCTTTAAAGTGTGAACTCCTACCATATTAGGAGGGTAATCAAGCCTACAAAAACTAATTTGAGGGTAATCAAGCCTACAAAAACAAATTTCAGAAACACTGGATTGGCCATATCCTAGAAAACATAAGGCAGAAAAATAAATTAAGTGATAATGGCCCATACAAATGGAACTCTCTATTCTTGACAAACCAAAGGAAGGAGACAAAGGAAAAGGTTTATCTGGATTCTGAAAGTCAATTAAAGCCTAGAACATATAATGTTAGATGCATCAGAGTAATGCCATCTAGAAATTGACAGAAAACACCAAGCACTCTTGTATCAGTCCGACAAGAGCTCATATTTGAATGTTAATCGATGTATAAAAATCAACACAAGCAGATGAAAAATCACAATATTACATTGAAATACAGATGCTACCTCAAAATCCACTGAAGTAGCTTCATTGCTCCCAATTCCACTAGACCAAAACTGAGCTACTGTTAATTCCATCGTGTGACCACCAACCACAGGGAAGGCAAAGCTTTTGGCAGCTGGAGAAGAAAACATTACCGCGCTCTCCCATTTGATGGGCCTTTGCAAGGGACAAAGCTGTGCATTGAAAAAGAGTCAAAGCAGTTCTTTATAAACTGGTGAATAAAGTACTCAGTGAACATTGTACCTGAACTGTGTCAACATAGAATCTCCGTGTTGTGTCAAACTCAGATGTTCGCATGGTAGCCTCAACCCAAGTAGAACCAAATGGCACCTCGATGTATCTCCGTTCAATGTGACCTATTAAAGCATAAAGCATCAAACAAAAGAAATAGAATTCCCTGTTAAGTAGCATTTAAGACTGACAAAGATTGGAAAAGAATGCTATCTTTTCCTTCTTTGTAGCACATGACTCTGCTTTTCAATTTCTGTGGGTCACTTGTGTCAGACTACAGCATCTTCAATGCTCAAGCAATCTAATGATGTCATGTACAAACATAGTTTATGAAAGTCAACTAGATCTCTCAGGTAAGTGAAGAAAGCAATGAAGACTGTACATTAGCCACCAATTTGGCATAGGGAATCAAGGTTAAATCCATAATACACATCATTACTCTATTGCTTTGTCTAACACACTGTTTATTGTAATCAAGTAGCCATGCACAGTTTCAGAAAGACATGACCAAGTTTCTCAAACATACACCAAACATTTCGCTATTTAAACTGGAAAAGAAAAACCTAGCCCTCATTTTCTTCAAAAATCGTGTAAGTACTCATGTATATGAATACAGATTAATGTTTGAATGAAGACTATGTATAACCTGGCTGAAATGACATCCTTGAATATGTGACTACAGGAGGCCGGCTCACTACGACAGCAGGCTTTGTTATAGTAACTGGTATTCTGAAAAGAGGACCACGCCATGGCGATTTGCAATCAACCCCATACACTTCATAATAATGAAGTCCACTAGAAAGATTGCTGGGATCCACAACAATGCTGAAAAAGAAAAAGCAGCTCTAGATTATTGTAGCTTCCACTATGATACAAAATCAGCTGGTAGTTTTTTTTCCCAATTCTATAGTAACCTACTTGTAGAGTTATGGTGCAGATGATTGGATATTGTATTAAACTCACCTCCTACACAAGCTTGAGCAAACTATAAGATCTACTCAGCTTCAAGCTAGCCATACTTGACTCAAAGGAAATGGAAATATACTCACCACCCATTTTCTCCAGTCACAAGCAAGGAAAGGCTAACATGTTCCTAATATGTTTTTCTTTGCCATACTCCTCTGTTCCTCTTTTCCTCTCTCCCAAACAAAGCATTAATGATAGACCAAGACTAGTTTCACGATCTACTTATAGGTCTGTTAGATTTGGAGAGCACAACCAGTCAACTCAATCTAGATAAATATATCTACAAAAAGAATAAGGAAAAGGAAAAGGAGGTAATTCCTTGAAGAAAATATAGCCTACTATTCACTTACTTATAAGAGTTACCATGAAACTTTTACATTAGGTGCATCAGTGTTCAGTATGCATACCACATCTAAGTTTATTGTATTCCTTCTCAATTATTCAAATCAATTCACAGAGTTCTAGTGAGAATATCAGCAACTGCTCTCAAAGCATCAATTAAATAGGCATAATAATTGGAGTTTTGAAACTTTGATGTACTCAGAGCGATTTCATAGAGGATTTAACAAACTAATGCTTACTGACTTGAAGCTACGGCCATTGTGAGTAAGCAATAGATACTCCGGAGCCCTTACGACAGCCTTATCTGTGGATTGTAACTCAATACACTCCTCAAAGGGAACCAGGTCTTCTAGATTGTTCGCATCTTCATGAAAATTTGGCTCAATTTGCACGGTCCACTGGTAAAAGAAAAAAGAAATTAATGATTGCAATAAGAGAGTCATCGTGGAAAAGTACATAAGTGACGTGAAAGATTGAAAATCAAGCATCATCAAGTATCACATATCAGTCAGTTATCTTCAGCGAGCCATGCTCAGCTTCAGACTTATGTTAGAGACATCAACGATGTTAAAAAACAAATAGAAAGCAATTCAACAAATGGACCAGGTTTATGTGGAAATACATAGAAGTAGCTCTTTGGATTATGCACGAATGCATATCTATACAATTCCATAAACAGATGTCCATGACATATTTATATACTGAACAACCTACAACTTGCACAAAAGCTACAAACAAAGCTGAACTAATACTTGGACCAAAAAAAAAAAAAAGCTGAACTAAATACATGAGACAATTATCATAAGTTTCTCTACAGCACTATTACCATCCTCCAAGAAAACATTAGGGGAACTTTTTCTTCTAAAGCTTTCCTGAGAGCTACACAACATCATTGCAGTTCACATACAAAAAATACGACTAGAAATCAGACTCGAATTAGAACTTGTATTTGAGGGGAAAGAGAGAGAAATGTTTAAGAAAAACTATAACTTGTTTGGAAGAAATTAGAAAATGGTTATAATCGCAGCAAGAGGAAAATTACTCTCCCCAAATGGGTGAAGTGCCAAGAGGAAATCCCTAACATTATTAGGTGAACCTTGCAACATTTTGTCAAATTATAAAGGGAATTCTTGTCATCTTCACATGCACAATTTGAACTTCACGTCTTCTATTTTAAACTCCATTTTTCTTCTATCCAAACATGAGATAAGTTACTGTTTTCTCCTTCCCAATTTCCACCAGTTTTCTCCCATTCATTTTGTTTCCTCATCAGATTTCAGGAAGCCTAAAGCATGAAATTAAGAATTACATCACACGCATAAATGAGCAACACTCTAATGTATGACAAGAATAGCATTACGGCCAACAAAAATACTTGAGTCTAACTCAGCACAGGGTAAGGAGAAACAGAGATAATTTACACTCGTACATCCATTATGGATAAACTGTAAAGTAATTACTCCAACAAACTAAAGTATGTAAGATTCAAAAGCTACCTATAAGGACAATAAGACACAAGAATAAGAATGTTTAATTCACTCTATGATTTTCATAAGCAACTCAATGAATCCACGACAGGGGAATGTGCTTAGTTTATCCATAATCTCACCTCAGTAGATCGTGTGCAATAGCTAGCCTCCCTAAGATAAATGCCTCGTGAAGTAGGAGCTACAAACAAAAAACCATCAATCAGGCAACTCGTTCAGTTTCTCAGATATAGAATAATGTATATATGATGTAAGCATAATCCACAAAACCATCAGCAATAGAAAAGGCAGCAGCAAAATAAACCTTATCCCACTGTGTGGGGACTAAAGGAGCACATTACTTATAAAATTTATGGAAATGGATGATGGAAAAGAGTAATAAATTGAAAAAGAAGATGCAATAAAGGTGGCAAATATGATGTCCTTAATTCTGGCCAGGAAGCTGAATAATAGAGTCTCAAAATCTAATCAATTTATCATCTTCAGACCGGCAAACAAAATTCTGCAGGAATATGATCTATTACACCAAACATATTGATAGCCAGCCAGAACTGCATATTCTGCAATAGGCCTGTTAAGCAGAACTATTGGTTCATTATCCTTGTCAACCTAGGGAAACAAATAATTAAAAATGTATGACAAGCGTGTCCAACAGACAAACAAGGTGCTTGGTCCATGCTTTCAATGGTCACATGGAGACATGATCATTTAACTGGAGAGATCTAATACATGTCAATATCTTTCATTAATATTTAACGGAACATCTGGCTTTCATCCATCTCGAAGAGAGCTTATCAGGCCCATACCCCAGCTGCTGAAGCAACCTATTTGAAGATCTGAACCTGATGTTTTAGGGTAAAATATATGGTGACCCCTACACCTTACTTCTTGACAATGCCCTCAAATTCAGCTGTAACACATAGAACCCCTAAACTTATGTAACAGAACGTCACGGTTCATGGTGAACCTTGTAACCTCAACATTGGGAACAGAATTTCAAAAAGTTGGATTCTCTGTAACTATGAGGCAATCCTCACTTGTTGCACAATTTTTACTCAACCACAACAGATACACCATCCCTAGCAAGTCATGACAATGATGCCACAGTGCTTTTCTTCTACTATGCTGATGTCCACTTGAGCATCATAATTTCTTGATAACGGCACTAGTTATTCAGAATATCGGGATTCTCATCAACCAATAACAGTAAGCTAGTCTAAATAAGGTTCATGTAAAACACATTCAGAACTCTTACTGCACCATATTCATAGTGCACAGGCTACAAAACTACAGGAACCACTTAATTATATATTTGCAAAATAAAATGAGAAAGGCCTGTAATAAAAACTTACTTGATTTTCCAGATTGACTAATTTTCACTTGATACCAAACACATGGAATGTTCTGAGACAGCTTTATGTACTCGTAAGCCCTAATACCAACAATTGAGAGCAATGCTTAAAATTCTGAACTATTGTTGTAAGTAAAATCAAGAGCCTCAAACAGGAAACCTAACTTGTCAACTTGCATGAGCCCCTGTCCAGTGGTTAGTTTATCTTCTGGAAGGCTACCTATAGGAAGGCATGTATTCTCAAGGGCCTTCCGTACAGTATATGGACTCACAGGAATGCCTTCAGCCTGCACAACATAAGAGAACATTTTATACAGTCTGACACTGAAAGGGGGTTAAGAAGTCAAAAATGGATAATAACTGCTCTTTCTTCAATGTCACAAGCATTTCTAGCAAAACTACCTTCATAGCGCTGATGAGTAATGCAACCCCCCCACAAGCTGATGGAGATGCCATTGATGTTCCATTCATCAGCATACGACGTTGAAGAGTCCAAGTAGGCACTGGTGCAATAGCCGCACCAGGGGCACTTATACATACACCAAGATCACCATCAGCTGTCGGTCCCCTGCTAGACCTGCATGCGATTGGCAGTTATGGGTGTTCTCAATGTCACAACATAGCCCCATCTTGCCTGGAAGGCATCACAGTCCAAGGCCAGAGTAAAGCAAAAGTACCAAGTATACTCGAGTCCTTCGCTGGGAGGTTCAACTACAGCATGGGCACCAGCAGCCATTGCAGGAGATACATATGCCCCGACTCCAATGATGCTCGAAGTGGTACCTCCAGGTGCTCCCACAGTACTCAATGCTGGCCCACTATTGCCAGCACTACTGATAAATACTACGCGATGCTTATTGATTACCTAAATCCACATGATGATGTATAAGAATAAGTATAAAGGCATAGGCATAGGCATAAGACCAGAGGATTGGAAAGTCAATGTTCCTCACCATCTCCATAATTACACATCAAAATACACGACCAACTTTGCTTAAGACAGTTTTTGAAATATAAGAAGGCTTGGTCCACCTTAAGCCTTATCTTATGTATGACTTCATAAGCAAAAACTAATAAGAATTTGTAGCTCCTAAGCATGTACTCGTGCATACTCAAGATCCTTCTATGTTATTAAGTAAAAAATGGAGGTCTATGTATCTTTCCATATCTCATTTATAAATCAGTATCGTTCTAACCAGAGGATTACTCAATTGATTATCTGACTTTCAAAGAGCTCATAATTCTTTTTGGTAATGTCAATTTTGGAAATACTCACGACCATACAAAATGAAAGATGTGGCTCATCAATACCAAAATGCAGTTAAAAAGAAGGGGGAGGGGGGGAGTTATGATCTAAGGCACATAATCCTAAGAGTATTGCCATTTCCTCTTACGTTGAAATCATCATGCATCGCCATCCAAAACCTACAAACAAACCTCAATACCCAAAGAAGCCATGAAGCGTACAAAAACAGAGTTAGAGCATGATAAAAATAGAGATGGTACATCAATTACAATGGGGTGGCCATGTGACTTTTGTTAAGTTTCCTCATATCTGGCCATTTCTTTTCCAGCAAAAAAGAATGTATAGGGAAAAGTCAGATTTACATATCACCAACCCAATTCAACCAATGTGAGGTGCACTTGCATCCAAGAAAGTACTGAGAAAATGATGAAATTTAGGACCATTACTTCATTCGCAAGGTCAACAAAGCGTCCATAATCAGGCAGCATTGTCGGTTCTCCAAAACTCATGTTGATCAGATCACATTTATGCTGCAGAAAGAATTACCGAACAACATCAAGATCCTCTATAAATTACGATAAGCATATTGACATGCTAAAACATTAATTCCTACCAAAAGAGTGCATAGTCCAAGTTCTTTTTGTATGAGAGAAAACAAGCATCTATTCTTACCCACCTCAACAGCAGCTATTAGTGCTCGAATGAGACCGGTTCCAGTCTCCATTGAAACTAATCGTGTATCTCCAATTTTACAAGAGATCAACTGAGCTCCAGGTGCAACCCCATTCAACAAGGGCTCCTGCCAATAATCATCCAATTAAACAGACAAATAGTTTGCAGCAATTGAAATTTACTAATGTTCAATTTTCACCACAAAGACAGTACCTCTGGATGGAAAGCAGTAGCTATACCAGCAACATGAGTACCATGAGGGGAACTGTCGGTTACGATACTTAATATATTCCCATCATCATACACATTGACAACAAATGTACAGGCATCTAGCTTGCTAAATATTCCAAATTTGCGCTCTATCCTGTAAGTTCCAAGAAGAAAGTTAAAGAAATCATCTTAATCGTCTCTTCGTCCATATGAAATTCAGCAGAAGAAAGGGGCGACACACAAGAAAAGGTTGAGCACGAAATTCAGTTTTCTAGGTCCTGCTCCAGTCGATTCTTAAGATCTATTAACAGTGACTCATACTTATCTTGGTATTTCCCATAAGAAAATGAAACTACAGGTTCCAGAAACATAACTGTTACAAACCATGATCTGCAACAAAAAAAAAAAAAAAATTTACAAAACCAGGTATACTCCAAATGCCTTCATACCTATAGTTAGTAAGGGGTTCGAACTCAGCAAGTTTCCCACAATTTGGGTCATCTTCAAGACTCTGGGTATCGAGAGCGACCCTCCAAACTTCTCCATCATGCCATACTACAGCGTCTATAATGGGGCCCCTATCATCATAGTTCTTAAAGCATACATCGGGAGTTGATTAGTCCAAACACCAAAAAGAACAATAGGAGAGGATAAAAACATCAGTATCCACAAGACTCACATCAGCTTGTTTTCGTAAAAGATCAACTCTATTTTGTAGATCTTCTCTTGTCTTCTTCAAATCTGTATCCTCAACTTTGGCATGTTTCTACACAGGAAATATGATGCCTCTATAAGACAATGTTTATACAGTCAGAGAAAACCCAACTCATCTCACTGAAAAAAAAAATTGCCTGGATCAATCAACAATGCAAATAACTTCTAAAAAGAAGCGCACCTGTTTTCCTACTATATGAGACAGAACAATTATGCTTATTGAAAGTTGAAACAATTAGCGGAACTAACATTTTCCACTCGAAAATTAGAGGAAAAAAGAAGGATGAAACACTTCATCTACAGTCATCTTTTCAAGATCATGCCGTTGCTTTACTTAGGCTTACTATAGCTTGGAAACACAAGCGAAGAAGCATTCAAATACATATATATATATATATACACACACACACATATCTTATATAATAACAAATACACCACAAGCAACATTTTAGACAACCTGATCAAATTCATCAACGATCTTCACAGCATTGGCAATTTCTTCCTGGTTTCTCTCATCCCACTTCTTTTTCCTTTCTTTCTGCAAAGAAAGCAAATTCATTTAAGATGTCAACGTATAGATGAGAAGTGCACAAGTTAGAAACACCGTTACCTTCAAACGAGATGTCAAAGTGTTCGTAAATAGCTCATAGACTAACTTACAACCCACATGCCAATCACCAGAAGGGTTTTTCCAGGATGTATTTATGGTGAGAGAAGCCCCTACAAAGATACGAAGCAGTGAAATTACGCGATATAAGGTCTTTGGTGAAATCGCCTAAATGCAGAAAAACCAGATGAAAAGAGAAGACAGACTCTAAAATAAGTACAGGAATTATAATGAATGTGAACATCACCAGACTCTCGGATTGAAAAGTTCCATTGATCGCCATGTATCACATGAATTGACAATGTCAACTGTGATATCCAGCATCCAACCATTTAATGAAACAAGGACACTTGATACTACAGACCTACCCGAGAAAGTGCTTTACAAGGAAAAGAATCACACTTTCAGAAAATTTTTGCAGATATCGCATTGCAAGCAAGCTACGTCCAGCTCTAACCTATCCCCCCACCCCCCAAACTACAAAAAAGAAGGTAAGTCCAGTTTTCAGAAGGCCCTCAAGTAACACAGGTAACTCCCTCAAATAGGAAATGCTTAAAACCATTCAACATACTGCATTTCCCCCAACAGAAATTAATTCTTAGATCAGAATATCAACTCTCGAGAAAAAGAAAGGAAGCATTAACATTTCATAGGTGCATCAAGGAATCACCTGAAGCTCCACGTATGGACCCATTTGCATCCGCCTTAACCACATTCGAGGTATCAATATCACCACTCCCAGTGCTGAAGAGTGAAATGCTCATGTTCATGCACTTTATCCCGTAATAGGAAAGTCAATGACAACAAAATTCAACATAACACATTTTTAATTACCAATCAAGAACATCTAGGATTTTAGGCTTCCCATCTGAAGTGACTTGTAATCCAGCTGCAGCTGGGTCAACACCCGTATCTGCAAACCCCATACCCATTCAGTGAGAGAATCACATGCAAAAGCATAAGATCATACATACACTTCATCATTCATATAATGCCAACAAAGATACGTTTGAGTTTTCATATTCCTAGCCCAGCTTAATCTTGACAATAATAGATGAGCTAGACCGAAGCAAATAAACTGCAACAAGCACATGGGAAACGAATAAGATTTGTTATGATAAATCCCCTTGGTCTCACTCTCAAACAGCGAGCTCCTACTGGTTCTCCTATTAAGTAGAGACAGCAAGAGCAGATAACCCAGCCATTATATGCGTCGATCAAAACCATTTTGTATCCCAGTGATGACACAGTAGATGCACAGAAAGGGAAACAAGATCCATCAATCGAACTGAACGATGAAATGCCACTGCGCACTCAGCAGTTAAGGAAAAGGAGACCACCACAACGGCCATCATGAGTTCCACCACAGCCTTGAGAGCTTAATGTGAAAACCACTTCCGAGCTTCTAATGCCATATACTCAATCGAAAGAAAAAGCCGCAAACTTAATAATAAAGTAACAGAAACCTCACAACAAAAAAATCTGCTTAATTTGTTTAATTTGCTAATCACCGTTAGCTCGACTTTATAATAGAAAAACAGAATCGCAATCAGCAGTGACAAGGTCGCTGAGCTACACTAGCAAAAACTACGCAGCGGCAACGCGACCGCGCCGAGCATAACCCGATGCTCCGCAGCAACGAATGATTCATAGTTCCTACTTCCTATTTCATTTCGTCGACCCAACCTCCTTCGATCAATCATCTAAAGCATGAGATTCGAGTACCGAAGATAGCGATGACGACGCCACGGCCGTCGTACTCCGGGTGACCCTCGACGAAGCGATCGGCGCCGATCTCCTTCTTCGGCATGAGGGAAGCCAGGAACGTGGACTCGTTCAGCTTGAAATTGCGGAGCGAGCCATTGTCGCTACCACCGCCGGTCGCCGCGCTGATCGAAGAGCAAGGCATGTCCCCGAATCCTCTCCTCTCGCCGCTGCCCCCGCCGCCGGTGTCCCTACGCCACCCTCTCTCCAATCGAGTGCCTCTTCTTTTGAGGTGGCGATGATGATGATGATGGCGATGGTGGAATCTCCGCGGTACGGAGGGAGCAGAGAGAAACGGGGGGAGGAGGCACGAGCGACGTGAGCGTGAAGGCAGATATATTTTATACGCTGATGACGCTGCGAATGCTGAGGTGGCGTGCATTGTCGGGTCGGGTCGGGGAGGGGAGGGGAGGGGAGGGGAGGGGCGTTTTGGGAAATGCGCGGCGGAGTGGGGGTGGCGGCGGAGGAGGTGGAGGTGGCGGTCGGCTTCGGGCGACACCTGTTGATGATAGGCTCTTTTTAAATGGCTGGGTTGCGGTCGGGTCACGGTTGTGGCTCGGGATTTGCGTGGTTCTCGTTTTGGTGAGGATCAAAGGGCGTGGGCTCGCGCGGCTCGTAATGACGTTTATGCCCTTCTCGCCCTCCAAAATGAGAAGGATGACGTAATCCAGCAGGTGGACCATCGACTGTGGATATTGTTCGAGAATTGTGAGAGGGCCTTCTTTCGTCGCTCTAGTGCGATCGATCGCACGGGCCGGGCGGGGCGGGCTTGGACGGTAGCGGATCCGCCTTTCCGGGTCAGGGAGAGGGATTGAGGAGGTGAGTGTTAAGTCGCGTGGATTAGGACTTGTCGTGTATGAAAAAAAGATTAACATCGAGCGGGTTCTGAATCACCAAAAAAAAAAATGATTAACATCACCAAAAATCCTAAATAATAATTGTTACAACATCAATATCCCGGATATTATTTTATTATGTCACCAAAAATCCTAAGATATTCTCACTATAATATTAATATCCGAAACTTCTTTTGTGTACCAAGACCTCCAAACTTATATATGAAAAAAATTAATGTTTTACGGCATTGGTTCTAGTTTGCAGTATTTGTGACCTGTTTAAGAACAATTTTAGGATATTTGTATCATAGTAGGTAAAGTTTATAATAATTTTTTATGATAAATATAAAGCATTTTTGTTATATTAATAAAAGTTTAGTTTAAGAACAATTTTAGGATTTTGTATCATAGTAGGTAAAGTTTATAATTTTTTTATGGAGACATAAATAAATTGGCGATTTGGAATATTGATGTCACATCACAAATCATAATGTAACTCTTTTTTGGATATTTTCTAGAAAAAAAAAACTTCCTATACATCATTATAATCACAACAAAGGAAAAAAGAATCACGTTGGATTAAGAAGTATATAGTAAGAGGAAAAAAATAATGAGATATAATTGAAAAATGAAAAGGTAAAAAGGTATCATATTGCGTTATTAGCAAGCATGATTGATTCTTAAACAGACTGTAAATAGAGACTAAGGGGCCACAGCAGCAGCATCACCATAATGTCAAAAGATAAAATTCTGATAGGGACGCGTTGCGTTTGTCCTCCGCAAAAACAATCCATCTCATGTTATTCAAGCCCCAATTACAATTTTTTGAATTGAGCAGCCTCAAACGAGTCTCTCTCACTTTGACCCTCCAAGCTGAGCAACTTTTCAAGGAAAATTTAACATGTTTTAAGGCTCCATTTGTTTCGCAAAAAAAAATATAAAATATTTTCCTAAAAATGACCATTTGTATCGCTTATAAAAATGAGTAAACGAAAAATATTTTCATCGTTCATAAAAATGTCTAAACATAAAATGTTGTCGATAATGAAAATATTTTTCATTGGTTACCTATTTTAGATAAAACAAATGATTTTTTTAAGAAAATATTTTCCGAATCATTCATTTTCCGCAAAAAACAAAATAAGCCAAATTGTAATTGGGGTTTAACACAAGTTTTTAGGCCAAACAATTAGACATTTTCAAAGACAGCCGGACCTTAGTCATTCATGACCAATCCTATGGTTACGTTTGATTGTTTAGATAAAGATCGGGACTTAAAACGATAATGTGGGATCCCTGATATTAGTACTCCTCTAGAAAATATTGGACAATAATTTCATTACTTAGGATCCGTTTATTTCGCGGAAAACAACTTTCGGGAAAATATTTTCCAAAATTTTTAGTGTTCAGATGGCGGAAAATAGATGATCAAAGAAAATGTTTTCTAGTCAATGGAAAATCTCCTTGTAAGATTGTGGAAAATGATTTCATCTTTTGAGAAGAGGAAAACATTTTCCATAACTTCTTTTACCTTGTTTCTTTTCATTTATGCTTTCTTTTTCTTTTTTTCTTTTTTTAAAAAATCGAGTTTTTATTTTTTTTTCCTTTTCTTTTTTTCCATTTCTTCTTCTTTGGTGGCCGGTCGCCAGCCACGGTGGCAGTCAGTGACCGGCCGCGAGCCAGCTCGAGCCTCGTCTTAGACCGGGGAGGCTCCGCCTAGCCCTAGACCGGCGAGGCTCCACCTAGCCTGATTTGGCGAAGCCAAGATCGCTCGAGCCCAGCGAGCTTAGGCCTCACTAGATCGAGTGAGGCAGAGCCTCGCCGGCCTAGGGCGGAGCTCGGGCCTCGCCAAATCCGACGAGCTAGGCAGGGCTCGGGCAAGATCGATCGAGCCTTGAGCTCGCTAGATTTGGCAACCAAGTCTTGGTCGGCTGCCAAGCAACTGACCATCATCAGGCATGTGGCGGTGGAGGAAGGAGGAAGGAAAAGAAAAAGGAAAAAGAAAGAAATAATAAAAATTTTGATTTTTTTAAATACAAATAATTAAAAATTCATTTAAAAAATTAAAAAATAAAACTAATATTTTGGTCAATTAAAAATATTAGCTAACGAACAATAGAAAATATTTTCAACTCGAAGTTTAGGTTCCTACGAACATCAGAAAATAAAGTTATTTTTCTGGAAAATAACTTTTAGAAAAATATTTTCTGGAAACATGATATTTTCTACGAAACAAATCCTTAGATTGAAAAGTTGAAAATTGGAAGGTACAGTTAAATTATAAAGATGAAAAGGAAAGTACAAAATCTATGGATTGTAGCCACGCTACTGGAACGATTAGGTCTTTTCAAAGATGGGCCGGGCTTGAGTCGTTCACAACTGATCATATGGCTACGTTTGGGCATCAAAATGAGGATTTAGGCACCATAAAATAAAGTGAGGTCTCTAATGGGAACCATCGGACATATCCGGGTTTATCTAATCGGGAGGAGATCTCAAACACCAGAAAAGAATCGTGTGATCCTATCATAGCTCAAATCCAGATTATTAAAGGCATATAATTATTACTTGCAGCAAACGTTTGGATAAAAGCAATTAAATAGGATCCATCAAGCTTTTATTGGAAGCACGCTAGATTCTTTCATCCATATAATTTCCAAGGGCGCGAACTTGATCCATGTAAATTCTTTTCTTTTTTTGTTGAGGAATATCGCCATCGATTGTGAAGTTGGAACCTCCATTCGCTGCCGCATTATTTAAGAGCTATGGTAGGAAAAAAAGGAGGAAAGAGCAATGCACAGTTTATTAAATCAAAGTTACTAAACGTGCGTTTGGTAACCATTCTGTTCTCGATAACAATTTTCACTCATATTGATTTTTTTATCCTGCTTTCAAGAATAATTTTTGATCATTTAAAGACGTTTGATAGACTGCCCAAAATTTGTATTCTCAAAATAGAAATATATTTGGTAAAACCCTTAAAATTTCTAGTTCAAACCATTTTCTTTTAATCTTTTAATAATTTTATTAAAGTTTTCTCTTTTTTCTTTTCTTTTTTTCCTTTCATCTCCTCCTTCTTCGATCGCCGGCCAAACAAGGGTTGGTGATCCAAGCCATGGCGAGGCTTGTCAACCCAAGCCTTGTTGTGAGCTAGGCGAGGCTCAGACTAATGAGTTCATCGTGGCTTGGCATCGTTGAGCGCCAGTGAGAGAAGAAGAAGAAGAAGAAGAGGCTTGATTTTAGTGATTGTTTCCAAGAACAAGAAGTAATTTTTTTCTACTTTTTAATTCTATTCCAAATCTATTTTTGGAAACAAAAAAAAAAAAACATAATTTTATTCTCAATAATAAAAAATTTACCAAACAAATTTTTGTTTTTTTTTTAGAAATAAAAAAATAGAATCGGTCATTATTTAGGCTGCATTTGGTAGTCAGTATTTGAGTCCGGATAGGATAATTTGTTATCCTATCCGATATTTGGGAATGTCCACCGGATCGAACAAACCCGGATACATCCGGATAAAATGCTGGATAAAAAATCCAAGGGAGGGGGTGAGATAAGTCCGGATTGGATAAAAAAAAAAATTAAGGAAAGAAAGAACTTAATAAAAAAAGAAGACATCATAAGCATCTACGTCAAATGGATGCCTCCATCTCTCTGATTCATTTGTCAGCCCTCTTCTTCCACTTCTTCTCCCATCTTTGCTTCTCGTATGCCAGCAATTGGGTGCCCCTTCCTTTGGATCATGGACTTGCTAAATCTGATGACCAAGTACGTTGGACGTCTCAAAGGAAGAGGGGAAGATGGTGATGGTGATGAAACAACTGTAAATCTTTGGTATTGTTGACAATTTGGGATCTCGATCGATTTGAGGCAATGCAAAGACTACTTTGGCGGTCGCCTAAAATTCCCCCACCCCCTCTCTGTCGTAGCCTAAGATTTACTGATTTCCGTTGCCGTTGCACGGCGATGTTGGTGCTCGCCCTTTTTAATGGTGGCCACTGCAGAGGTGGCCACAATTCCTAGATCTAGGGCTTTTCCATGGCCTTTAATTAATTGAATTTTCTATTTTTTAATTTTATAATTTAACTTAATATCATATTTATTTTTTAATCTTATTTTGAAGTGCGCCAAACACTTAATAGGATTAGATATGTCCGCATTTATTATCCAAATGATTAATATCCTACTTTATCCTGTCCTATCCTGATTATTATCCCGACGACCAAACACAGCCTGAAAGTGTTATCAAACAGGGTCTAAATTAACATAGCGATTAATTATGGCAATAAGGGGCATTTTTCTTGTAATCAAACACAATGCACCTAGCATGATCCAAAAAAAATCTTAAGTCGACGCAGGCAAATAGATTTTCAATTTCATATGGGGCATTGCATCAACATATTCGCTGAGGTGTATATTATAGTTCGGACACTATAAGGCAGTAGGGGTGAACCAAGCGATTGTGCGCGGAAGAAAAAGCGATTCGATCATAATGCAGACAGTGGGAAGAGGCAAAAGATAGGATTTTCGAGCCAGAAAGCAGAAGTGACGACAGCCGAAAAGCCGATGCGCTTGTATTGGAAGCCAATAAGTGAATGCTGTGGAACTGACTTGCTTCCATAAGCACACGACTAGAGTCAGAGAGTGCATTTAGTTGGGGACTTAAAAGTGTGAAAGTGCGAGCACGTTAGAGCACACTCTCCGTAGTTGAAGGAGAATAAATGCCGCTCTCGTTTATCATCAGGGATTGTTTTTTCTTACTTGCATCGCTGATCATATAAACCAATGTAACGAGCACTTTTTATATATATTTCACTAATGAAATATTCGGAAGATCATGAAAATTGGATGATAGGTATCAAGATGCTTTCCGGCACATAAGAGAATTCTGTATTCTGCACTTTCGCCTCTTTGCTTCGGAACCTGAAAAGGTAATGTTGCTCTAGCGTCTGCACAGGTTCTTACTTTATTCGAATGTATTGATAAATTGGATGAATGGCTGGAAGCGTATTGAAAAAGATATCTCATCTCTTTCCCTATGCTATGCTGTTGACCCTTTTGGGTGATGAATGCAACGCCTAGTTCCTGTATACCCCCTTCTTGCCTGCCTATCGTTCAGAGAACAATCAATGTACGGAAAGAATGTCATATCTCTTCTGTGAGATGAACTTGTGGGAGTCCTGCGTGTCTGGAGCATGCGGTTTATCTTAGGGAAACAAATAAGTAGATGCTAGTCCAATTCCAAATATGACGCTACCAAAGTACTTTGTATTTGTAGGATCATTACCAGAGACTGGGATTAGGTTATGGCACGTCTTGTCGCAGGGATATGGACAGTCGATCTCCTTGCTTACCCTTCTGCTGTAGTACCAGTCACCGACCGCTTCAGATATGGTCTGGAATGACATCAATGCATGTTAAACTCGAACTAAAGGAATGTCAGGTAAATTTAGCGCATGTCAGCCAAAAAGGACATAGAAATGCTGCAAAATAGCAATTGACGATTAGAATAACTGTCGTTGAAGCGAATCTCCGGGAACTAGCAAACGGTGTGTAATCATCAAACATTTGGAATTTCTATGGACAGGATATTTTTCTAATGGATGGTTTGAGTGTGGGCAAGGAGGGCTTAAGGGTCAAATTGTTAAAAAAAAAATGAATTTGCCCCTCCTTAAAGCCACTGCAACAATACCTGACTAAAACATTTTTAGCTCACGGACACATGTACGGGGAGGAAATCATATTCAACATATATATATATAAAAGGCTTTGCTCTGTCTCACGCCAATTGTTCAACCCAATCTCGCATTTTTACTTTCAGTCAGCTTTCACAGCACTGGATCCTTTGTCATCTTGAATCTATTGACAGTGTTATCTCACAAGTTCTCTGATGGAAGTTTCTCTTCTTCCTATTGCATGACAGTGCAAAGCATTTCCTAATCTTTCTTACCTACTGCTAATCTCCAGGCCAATGCAATACATTAGCCACATATTCAACCAACACTCTGAAGAAGCAGATAAAGATCAAATACCTTGTTATTTACTTTTGGGGAGTCAACAGCAAGCCATGTCTCTTGCAACTCACTCTGGCAGTGGGCAAAACAAGAATTAATGAATAGACCTCCTCCCCTGAGTATTGGTAGAACATTCTTAAAGTGGCAAGCATGTCGTTCCTGAAACCTAAAAGGTTATGAAGTCAATAAACTTCCTGTGTTAAACGTCTGAAAGAAACTTCTACTACATGCAGCAAAATGAAATCCATTGGTTGTGGAGTATTTGAGGATGCTTGGTGAGATGTTCGTTCAGTCTTATATCAGCCATTAAGTTGCAAATCTTTTGTTTGGTAAAAGAAATAAGTTAAGGAGCAGCTGAAGCATGAAAACTATAGTATAGTAAAGCAAAAGCGATACGATTAATCACCTTGCAATATTTCTAACTGGCTGTCAGTGCAAGCAGCTGGATCAAGTTTGCAGCGATTCCAATGACCATGTACATCAGCAGAGGTAGGGACCAATATGTGATGGAACTGTCCATTTACAAAGTAGAGCCGTTTGAAGCAATAGCCTCTGAAGAGCTTGGTGGGTTTCTAGCATATCAGAGCATAGCAGAAACTTACCTGGTAGACATCATAAGCTGAGTTCAAGATGAAAAAGGGAGTGGTGATGTACTTCAATGTATATTGTGGGAAGAAGCACTGCAAGAGGATGAGGTAAAAGTTATGGGCATGACATATTGAAGTTGTGGGTTGAGGTAGTCAGCAGTGAAGAAACCATACCATAGCTGGGTAAACAAGAGAGCTAGTGCAGTTCTTATCAAGATGCTTTTCGACACCCTGCATGGTAACTCAGATGACTAAATACAAATACAATGCTCATGGTTGAGAAACCGTGATTGTCTATGCCCATCCTACTGCTTGTAGAGTCATATCTTATCTAACTTCCAGCAATTGTTCCTGCACTTATTTTTGCCAAACTAGTTCGTATGTATAAATTGACAACATTACTTTGAATATTGACTATGCCCAAAATTTTCATCAATTCACCTGCTCGTGAAGATGAATTAAAAGACCAAGAGATGCCACTGTGAACAAAAGGGATATATTTTGGCTGTTAGCAATTTATAATTTACTCCATGAACCCCAAAAAGGGAGATGAGGACCAGCTATGAACCTAGAACAACCAGAAATATTCCATTTTTTCCAATATATAGATTGAATGTATTCAAAGTAATTAGCACAACCCATTTTTTAGATTTTTTTTTATAATTTTGGATCAGATTATTCATAATCTGAAGGAAATCACAGAAGCTTTACCTGTAGAGAAACGAGATCATCGTAAAAGGACCTCATAGTGTGGTTCAAACTTATGTCCCTTCTGCAAAATAGAGATCAACAAGCATCAATTCAATGTGAAAAACGTGTAGCCAGAGCTGAGTTTTAACAACACATACTCATCAAGAAAGAATCCTGCATCACTCAAGCATTTCACACTAGCATTCCTTGGTAAGTACTCTGCAAAATTATCACAGTGCAAGAAGGATGCTAAACCACCAGCAGAGCAACCTGAGAGCAAAGCCTAGAGAGATTCAATTAGAATGGCTTAAAAAGGTTCGAGGTGCCATATGACAATGTAAAGATATGTATCAATTAGTTCAAGAGGGATAGAAATACCTTTTGCGCACGTCCCAACCCTTTGGGTAGAAGATCATGGATGATTGCTCGCCAAATTTTTTGCCCTCTGAAATACAGCAATGAAGTCTGCAACACCGAAGGATTAGTCAATCCCCAAAGGGTTGGGACGCAAGTACTTCATCAAGTGAGAAAAGGCTCAGTAGTTGTGCATTGTGCATTCGCAAATACTATCTGTGGACCTAGGGTTGTAATGCCTCTTGATGGCAATTTGGTGCTTTAAACAATGGCAATTATTATTATGAGAGCTAGTACTGCTGTTAGAAGCACGAAGACGGCTTCCCTGCTTTCATTTGACGTTCAGGAATCAGATGACTGCATTATCCTAATTAACGCCAGATGGAAAATACCTCTGCAAAAGATGGGGATTTACATTAATTTTTTGTTTGCTGCCCGGTGTTTGTTTTTATCTCCTTTTCTTTAACTATATGTAAGCCTTTTTGGTATTTTATATCCCTTCACTTAAACAGCTCTCCCTTCCCAGGGACTTGGAAGAACTATAAATATTACATGTTTTCTGCTTCCAGAATATGCTTCTCCCAATTCTTCTTTCTAATCGATATTATAGAAGAATGCAGAGAAATCCCATTTAAGAATTGATTTGGCAATACCGTGTGGGTGTGCTCGATATTATATTCTCTCATACAACTTCACCAGTAATTTTCGTTGACATTTTGGCTTCAATGCTTGTACACTTTTGTAACATAGTCTCTCACATAGTTTTCAGACCTTTGAGGGACCGGAGATGGAAGACAGAAATTCTGGCAACCACAGCTAATCAAGACAAATTTTTCTGCCTCAACACACACACGTGACTCTTTTTCTCGTCACAAACACGCAGGATGGTGGACCCTGTGAATTTAATGCTGAATAAGAGGACGAGTAAGGGACTTACACCATTGTCAAACTTTGCATCACCAGCAAAGGAAGCTCCGTCGCAATACCTAAGCTTCACACGGTTCCAATTGTAAAAATCTGTTTCAACTTCAAGTTACTAAATATATATATAAACTAAAAACAAGCAAGGAATCCTCAATGCACGCATGAATAAAGCACACTGCAATTGGAAAATATCAAATAAATCTCCACATTCCCATCCAGCGTCGACGAAAGAGTTCTCTGTTTCCTTCTTAACAAGAGAACGACCATATCTCCTCAACTGTCTCTTTCAAAACAAGCAGCTGACCAGCACAAGGCCAACCCAACATGTATATACATGTACAAAATCATCCAACAGTGGTCAAAGGAGACCTCTAAAAAATAATGCATTATCACACTATCACAATCTGAGGAAAGACTAATGCTAGGCAAATCACGACTAATTAACAAAAAATTGTGCGAAATGTAAAGTAGCAAACTCTTACCAGTGTCCATTTACGAAATTGTCACGTTATTTAATAATGAATTTTGACAGTCATTACTCGTTAAAAATATAAAAATTACCCATCAGTAATTGCTTCGGAAATATTAATGTTCTAATAATGTCAGCTAGTACTATAGAAGTATGTCCATTTCAAACCGTCTCAATCAGCATTCTTCGATTCTTTCATTTACTTGAGTACTACCTTGAGGAAACTTATTGATAACATTTCCTCCTGTATAGATTTAACAAGAACAAATAAAGCCGCGTCTTAATCTTCATGATGTTCCTTCATGGAGCAACTATAGATTAGTCTCTTCTTTATTGGATGGAATGGAACCAGTCACATTTCACAAAATAGGTGGTACTCAAGGTGAATCTCATCCAAAAACAAGTTATTTACGGTAGTTGTTTTTATCCATTGCATCGTTTTAAAATGAATCCACCACAATTTTTCTCCATCCTTGTATCAGAAATTTTTTTTGCCATTATCACTCATTATTTTAAAAAAAATGGTGAAAACTCACTTATCTGTTCATTCAACTGTCGCTGTGGTGAACAATGTACCAACGACTCATGCTTTCGGAGCTATTTCCATTGTAGGTCCGGTGTATATCCATACCCTATCCTGTTGCATTTATTAACTCATGCTACTGCTAAGTAAGATCTTCTCCTCGATGCATCGTCCCCTCTGAGTGGGATCGGAGTCACGTTGGAACAGATGGTGCCTTATGGCAATGCAAGAATCGATTAAATTATGATATTAAGGTGGCTATATCATCAAAAAGTTGAGGAAAAGACCGCGACTTGAAACCTTACCCTATTACAAAAACATTTTTCAAGACATGTTGATGCGACATTCTTGAGAAATGTGAGTCATTGCATGTATCACTCATATCTAGCAAATTGGATTTTGATGCAAAAAGAATCCTAGTAAGCCATAAAGATGCTTAAATTGTGTATTTGTCCGCTTTCTACACCAAGTTTGCGATGATGTAATTTGATTAAAGAAATGTACCACCCCGTGGGCGGCATTGTCAATGAGAATCCCCGAAAACAAAAGGACAAATGATAATCATACGGGACGACCTTCTGGCCATTGGCCAAAGGCTGGAACTCGGAAGGTCAAGCTGGAATCGCCCAATGCAGACGGGCTTCGTCTGGTCAGTTCTATTATTGATCATGTGAAGGGGACAAGAAAGGATGTAAGGAACATGAAAAGTGTCCTATGAGACTTTTTAACTTAGATGGCCAGATACTCCAACATAAACTGTCATATTTATCTCTAATTAAGAGCCTAGGACATCAGTGGGTACATCTACTTTGTAATGGAATTTAATATACTTAGCATTAGTTTTTTCCCAACCTACCTAAGTCTCTCTCTTCATTGACAAATAGCTAGAGATTAGGTACGTGAGTTCTTGGGCAAGACAGTGACGAACGATTTTAAACTCTCGGTCTCATGAAACTGAAGACAAGGTAAGTGGGTCGCCAGATGGGATTATCACGTGAAAGGAAGACACAGGCGGAATTACTAAATTGGCATATCATGTGCTTGGGGAGGACGTTCTCGATTTTAAGTATAAAGTGGAGTGAGCTTGTATCCAGAAATAATTAATTTATAGCTTAAGAGAAGTCGGTGATCCATAAGGCTAAACCGAATCGATGGCGTTGATTCTTTTAACTTTTAAAATCGTCCTGCAGGGTCAATTATTGGTTTTAGTATTCGTATCCACAAATTAAGTTAAAATTTAGGTTTAAAGTAACAAGCAATCCTCACACAAGGCAGATTACCCAGAAGAAAATGCATGATTAGCGACTTGAACTCTCGGCTCGCTATAATAGAGATCGAGTTAACATGAGGCTGAGAAATGCGCTTTATGTGTATTTATATTATAAAAAATGTCGATTTTCTAACTAGTGATATTACCTATATATAAAAAAAGATAAAAAAAAATTCTCATCTAGTCACTCAACTAGTGCAATAAAAGCTACTAACCTGGATTAAGAGAGGCATTGTTGCTGAGTATTCCCGAAAAAAACCTCATATTTGGTCATGTAACGGGTAGATCCGCGACGAGTCTTGGCTCTCTCCAAGCATGATGGAATATCATTGCACCACCCACCTCCCTATCAAGAAATTCAACGCAACTTAACTACAAATTGTTGCATGAAGTTGAATTCGCCAACCTATACACTAAACAAGATTTATGACCCACCTCCCTATCAAGAAATTCAACGCAACTTAACTACAAATTGTTGCATGAAGTTGAATTCGCCAACCTATGCACTAAACAAGATTTATGACCCACCTCCCTCTCAAGAAATCCAACGCAACTTAACTACAAATTGTTGCATTTAAGTTGAATTCGCCGACCTATACACTGAAAAAGATTTATGTTGACATTGTATGTGCAGGGAAACTTTCCCTCATTCAAAAGCAAGCAGACGTGGACAAAGGACATTAGGTAGAGACAGCAGCACTGAGTTTTGCTGGGGGGACCACAGTCCGGTCCCAATTCACCATCCTACTAGACTTAGCAAGATTTTACCCAACCAAACGTTCCAAAATGGCGATTGAGAAGGAGCCCACTATGACATAGGGAATCTCCTTAGACTTAATTGAAGCTCGAAATTCGATTAGTTCAGTAGGTCACTCAATCAAAGTTCAGAAAAGAGCTTCACTCCTAATATACTATATATAAAAAAAAGTCACCCATCTAATACGGCGCTCAAGATAAAGCTTGCAACTTCATTTTCATTCAAATTCTTGCACAACATCAAGATTCCCATGCAGGATCATTAACAAATTGGTTCACCAATTGATTGAGTTTCGGCAATGCTGATGTACAGTGAACCGAAGGACTAAAATAACGCGGTAGGTTGAACCTAACTCCAAAGCTAAGCCATCCTAGTTATTTGGCTTCATGTGAAGATCACATGTCAAAACAAATTTTCTAGAAAAAGAAAATTGTCGTTTTTGGCTCACACTAATAGTCACCTCTCAATTATGGACGCGCCCCACCTGGACACTCTCTCTGCAAAAAAGTGCACAAGGAAAAGCTGCCGCCTCCGCTGACAGCGCGCACAAGACACAAGACGAGACGAAAAAGCAAAGCCGCCGCGAAAACGACACCGTTTTGAGATTTCCCCCCCAGCCGTCCAAGGATCCGAAAAGCACCATAACCCGAGCACGGAGACGTGACGATGCGGCCATGTGAGAGAGTTTCAGTTCGCTACTCAGATCGATCTTTAGCCGAATTCGTTCGTTCACGTCTCGTGCAGTGTCGATATCTAAAGATTCAGAAAGTAGTGCTACGTAAGAATCGACTTACCTCGAACTGTAAAAGCCAGTTGTTCTCTCCGGCGCCGAATCCTCTGTGGAGATGATATGCGGGCAAGCTCCCGTCCAAGCAAACTGCGATTCGGAGGGACCGCCAACAAGATTAGCACAACAGGAGACAGGCAAAAACTTCCTATCGAAGGCACTGAAATCGATCCACAAGTCGTGAACCTTCGAGAACGGAACTTACGGGCTCCAATGGCGGGGCGTTGCGGACGAGAGTCATGCCCACCAGAAGCTGATTGTCCGAGGCCGAGCGAACGCGCCGCGGCGCGATGCAGAGCAGGACCACCGCGAGAGCTATCGCCGTCGCCGTCGCCGTCGCCGTCGCCATTCCCGTCCTCATCTCAAAAATGCGACAGCGAATGGGCAGGCAATGCGCCGTTGTCTTCTTCTACTCGGAGCCAAAACATGGAAGGAGGGACCACGACGGGGAGAGTAACTGAGAAAGCGAGAGCTGGAGGGAAAGACAATTATAAGAATCCTATCCTGATGGCGTATTCGCGGGCATTATCATTCAATGCTTTTTGGCCATTTTCGGGGCGCCTTTTCCCTTTCTGGACTTCTCGCAACCGACGCTGCGACGCCTCGATTATTGGAAAGAAAATACAGAGAACCGAAATTATTTCTGTGAAAGGAAAGCCGGTCACTGCTTGCTTTTGATGAGACGAACCTTTTTTGACCGATGATCCGTTCTCCGGGAGAAAGCGAGGATCAGAACACCGGCCCGGCCCCCGGAGCGGAAGCGGCAATGCCGTCGCCGCCGCGGACAGGAGCTCGTTCCGTTCTCGGCGAAGAAGAAAGATGGATAACGGAGAGGGCGGGAGAGACGCCGGCGATGGCTTCCGGCGAGCTTGTGGACGGAAGATGGAACAGGGGATAAATAGGGAGGAGGGAGAGAGACGGGGGGAAAAAGGAGACGCGGGAATGAAAGGAGGGAGGTCGGGTAAAGGAGGGAGATCGGGTAGAGAGAGAGAAAGTTGGAGGCAAAATGAGAGGGCGGACCAATCAGGAGACGCGAGCACTGTGGCCGGATTTGGTGACGTGATAATTGGTTTTCTGTCGTATCCTGAAAGTGAAGCCTGAGCCCTTGCTTAAGGAGAAGCATCGCTCGCAGGCTCCCGGCCCACGGATGGACCGCCCCCACCCCGTTCGCTGTCGAGCGAGTATCCGCTGCGTTCAAACTCATGTGAGCTCGGGCGTACCCCCTGGTTAGAACGGGTGGGGTCCATGTGGATCCCACCTCGTCCTGATACCTGATGTGAACTTGAGCTCACGTGTGCCGAGTACATCTAAGATTTTTCCTATTCGTATCATCTCAACTTGTTAATGCCAATGATGATATCGAGTGACCAAATTAGTTAATTATCACTTTGGGATTTTGATAGCATGTTTGAAAATGAGGAGAAATTGATTGAATTGTTAATATATATGTAGCATATCATGAGATGTGAATATTATGTAAAGTGTTTTGTTATTAGATGTAGCAAACATAGACTCAATCTATGTCATCTCGATATATGTGGATTCAGTTCCAGCATTTGTTGGCCTACTTAATTCAGACTTTTGGATGAGGCAATTTGTCATTTTAAAGATCCACAAATCCTATTTAGATGGGTAAATTCCAAGCTTGTATTTTACCTTACTAAGTATGATGCGAATCAAAATGGGACTAGATGACTCAAACAAAAAATGCAATCTAAATAATTCAACATATAATGTGCGTGTTTGTTACGCTCATATCTTACCACTAATCCCCTCATAGGGCTTTAAATGAGTTGGATTGCACTCGAGGATTCACACAAATCGAGTTTAGTATAGCGGATTTTCCACGCATGGTCCCAAATTCGTTTCAATTAGGTGAGTAATAGGAGAAGGGACCACACGTCCAAAATGATCATGGCTGTCGAATGACCTTTTGCTTGCTGAAGCAATGGGCTCGATAGAAAAGTGCAAAGGAGATAGGGTTTGGTGAGAAAAAGTAGCCGTGATTCTCCAAGAGCCGTCCGTGGTGGGTCTTTGACTCTTTCCAATTTATGGAGGAATATCGCTCTCCAGTCGTCCGTGACCAGCGGGTCAGTGCATCTGCTTTCAGTGCCAGCCGTTCCGCCGGACCACCCTGGCAGGTTAGTTCAGTTCGGTAATGTGTCCGAGTCACTTTAGTGGGCCCGGGCTTTGGTACATTGTTTGACTCAATTGTTTTGAGAAAACATTTTTTGAAAAAAATATTTTTTGGATTTTTTGATGTTTGATTTACTTAGGAAAATGAATAATTTGAAAATATTTTTCTAATCAATGAAAAAATTTTCCTTCCAAACAGAGAAAATTTTCATACAAAACTTAAATTCAAGAAAATAATTTCTTTTTTAAAATAATGGAAAACATTTTTCCAAAATATGATAAGCTATCAATACTTTAATTCAAAACTTTGCGATTGGACATAAAAACTCTAACATTAAGTTCCAGGGCCCAGCATTCAGACTAGGTCTCCGTTGGCCAAGCTTGGGTCCATTGAGGCCAAGTCCTGGATCAACTTGGACCTTCGATGCCCACGCCCAAGTCCATAATCCTTGATGAACATAGCCAATGCTTTGGCACCCAAACAAGGCCTTGGGTCCATAAAGGCCTTGTTTGGACCCCGACACTTGAGCTCCGGTCTCACTTCTCATGCCCGAGGCCACAAAGGCCATGTGCGGACTCTCAACGCTTGGGCTCAAGTTCTTGTAAATAAAATGTGTTGTCCCTACAAATGTATTTAATTTTTTAATATTTTTATATTTCTTTTAAAAATCAAATTTTTTGTTATTTTAATTGTTTTCTTTCCTTTTATTATTTTTATTTCTTTTTCTTTTTGCTTCTTCCTCGATTGGTCGATGGCCCCACTGATCAACCCTAGGGGAGCTCAAGTCTAACCAGCCTCAAGTGAAGCTCCATTTCACTAGATCTAACAAGGTCAGGCTCACTTGAGGCCTCCCCAAAGTTTGACATGTCATGGTAAGCTCACCAGATCTAGCAAGCTCGACCACGCCAAACTTTGGTAAGGCTTAAGCTCGCCACAAGTAGGCGAGACTCAAGGCCTCGCGAGTCACGACAAGCTCGAGCCTCACCAACCTTAGGAAGCTTGCCTATCATTAGAATGAAACAAATGGACCCTTTTGTGAGGTTCGATAACCTATCATTATAATGACAATTAAAAAAAAAAACCTCAATTAAAGTGATTATTGAGCAATTATTAGTTTTTACTTGAATTAGTTAATGACATTTATTTTTTATATCATTAATTTGTCTGATCTTTAACAAAAAAATTATTTCATTTGTTATTAACTTTTATTTACATTTCTCACCGGCATTTTAAATTTAGCAGTTACTATATGAAATTATCAACCTTTCTAATGTGCTACCGGCTTTTCTCTGATTAAGTCACTCGACTCATTTTCAATTGTCATCTCTCATTTGAGTTGAATAACAAGACATTCTTTTTCGCAAAAAAATTTACTAACTTAACAATTCAATTACCAATTTTGCTTGTCTTATTCATGATTAAATTATTAATTGGTTTTGCATTATCAACTTTATTCGATTTACTTACCAACTTAAATTTTTTAAATTACCAACTTTTATTTATCTTTTTCTTCACCGCTTGAGATTGCAAACTTTACATGAAATTACTAAAATTTACTTGAGCGACTTACTATTTTAAGTGAGAGAAAAGTTGGTGAGTCATACTAATTTGGGTTACTACTTTCTGAAAAAAAAAAAAAAAAAAAGAGGAATTAATTAAAAGGGTTGCTGTAAAAGAAATAAAAGTTGGCAACTTAATTTAAAAAAAAAAAATAAAAAATAAAGAAGAAGGTAGTAGCCAAAATATATAATAAAAAATCTGGTGATTTTAATGAAGTAATTAAACATTAGTAAGTAACTAAAATAAAGTGTAATCTAAAATTGGCCGGTAATTTAATATGGCAAGAGTTAGTGATTTCATACAAGAGTTTAGTATAGTCAAAGTAGTAAGTTTTGCAAATAAAAGTTTCGAAGTTAGTATTAGATTGGGCAATTTGCATATTATAAGTTGATAATTTCATAATGCAAAAAAAAATTTCACTCACTTAAGAGCCACATCGTATAAAAATCAATCACTTGAATGCTAATTCCGACCAATTGTCCTACATAGAATTATTTTTATTTTCATATGTATTTTTTTTTCTTTAGGGCCAACGAGGGTCGCAACCCTCCCCTCCCCGCCACTAGGTGGCCACAAGTGACACCGCCTACAGTAGGTGAGGGTCATCACAACCTTGCCCAAGGCCTTCGCAGCAAGGGCGGCTAGATTTGAGCAAGGCCACAAGAGTCCTCACCAGCCATTGGGCAGCCATAGGTGACACCATCCAGAGCAAGTGAGGGTCGTCACGGCCTCACTAGCAATTGGCAAGGCCACAAGGGCCCTTAGCGATCACTAGGCAGCCACGGGCAACGACCCTTAGAGCAGGGTTGCCCTGGCTGTCACGTCCCGAACCTCGAGTGCGCCAACATCTCACCATGGTCATGCAAACGCGACATTCCCATGTAGTGTCGCCGACCCCATTCATTTTTTATTGTGCAAGTGGAACGTATTATAAAACCATTGATAATAAAATACGGGATAGAAAAGCAGGAAGCAAAACCACAACATAATACTTTTATAATTCAATAAAATTACAAACAAAGGTCTACGACCAAAAGTTTACAAAAGATTGGCTCTTAAAAAGGAACTGTCCCACAACCTACAAGTCGGACACGTTCTCCAATCCTTATGACTTCACCTCTACAACTCCTCAAGCCAACCAAAGCTATATGGCCGCTCCGTCTACCAGGGACTTGAAATTTTAATCCCACAACCGGGATGAGACATTGTCTCAGCAAGTTCAACCCTCTAAACCCCTATTAGAAAGAAAATACACCCCGAGTGGCCTAGCCACATCATACAAAAGACTTACCTCATCTTAATTCCTTCCTACAGACTAGTACAATTTGTATCACACAATCTCAGGTAGTAATAATAATTCAAACAAATGGGAACGCCATCACTTTCATATAAATCACAATCGCACTTAGCACGCATTCCAATTATTATTCACTGCCACACAAGGGTATAGCCTACTCGCAGTTTGGCTATCTATTGACATTAATGCCAAACATCGCCTCCCCCTTGGAGCGCAACTTTGTCACTACGTCGACGGCATTCTCGAAGAAACATGGGTCCATTTGGCCTAGCCTCTACTGCGACCCGAGCCATGTCACTCTATTGACAACATTTTTAAGGAATAAAGGTCCAATTAGCATAGCCACTACTACGACCGAGTCTTTCAACCAGCACACGACAATTCAATAATCAATTGCACAAATCATCACTCAATTTGCAATATCTAATCATCAAATTCATATTATGAATACACAACAGCGATCAGCATGAAATTCTGAGAATTTAGGGTCCCAAAATAATTTTAGGAATTTATTAAATAATTAAATTTATTCCGAAAATTAATTAAATAATAATATCCATATTTTTCACAATCCACACTCAATTTATATTATCCAACCATCAATTTCAAAATCCGAATACACAACAGTGATCAGCACAAAATTCTAAGCAATTGAGGTCGAAATAAATTTTCAGTTTTTTTTTAATAAATAATAATATTTTAATAATTTCATAATATAATATATTATTAAAAATTCCAGAATTTCGAAACATTTAAGTAAATAAAAAATAAAACTCTATTATGTCACGTCAAGGCTTATATTAAAATAAACACACTTAATTTTAAACTAAACACACTTTAACTTAATTAAACATCCTAATCTAATCCTCAACCAAATAAACTAATCTAACTACCTTAACTTACTTAACTTAGACTAAGCACACTTAGGGCATCAATAACCGTCTAATCAAGATTTAGTGAGCTAAACTCACCGAATTAGCGAGCCAAGTGAACCAAAACGATACGGGACGCCGAGGGAACAACTTTTTCAAAGCGGGCCAGGCATCCGAGGTCGAGAAGCCGGCCAAAACAAGCCAAAACCGAGCTACCATACCCATTTTCTTGGTTGCTGGTTGAGGCCGACGAAGGGGGAAACGGTGGCTGGATGAGGCGAGCAAGGGCGGCAAAGACTAGGTGGAGCTTCGGCGGTTGAGGTAGGGACGCATGGTGGCTAGAGGCAGCTAATGTGCGGCCTAGGCTGGCCGAACAGCCTCCCAGAGGCGAAGACAAGTGAGGACGATGGCGTGAGGGGGGCTAAGACACGTGGGCAACACCGTGCGCTAGGATGGCGTCATGGCAATGGGCGGAGGCGTGTAATTGCTCCGATGGTGTTATTGGTTGCTCCGATGTCTTCTCAAATTTGCTGGAGCATCGAGCACAAGCTGGAGATGGAGGAGAGAGGTTGCTCGACGGACAAAGAAGAAGGAGAAAGGAGGGGGTCGACTAACGGCGGTCCGGCGAAGGCGTGTGACGGCATAAGGCCCGGCGGCTTGCTAGTCGATCTTCGCTGTTGCTGGCATCCGAAGAAGAAGATGATGAAGATGGAGGAGAGAGGGTGATGGGAGAGAGGAAGGAGAGAGGGAGGAGAAAGAAGGAAGGACCATTTTTTTTTCTCTTTTTCTCTTTCTTTAATGTCATACTCCACTATCTCCAAACCTCCCACAACAATCTTCAATGGGTCCAATTCCATCCTCTGTCGTGGCATGATACCTTGTACACTAATTTCTCCAATTTCATTCAATTCTCTTCCAATTGAGTCCAATTGAAGTTCATAAAATTAATCAAATGTCACCACACTTCAATTCACATAATCACTTGACCATAGAACCAACTTAAGTCCCAAAAGCATGACCAAAGGCGGGCCTACTAATTTCTCTAGTCAAATTAGCCGTTCTCTGATTATTTTGCTGAAAAACTCGGTTTGCATGAAAAAATTTCTGAATATGAGTCAATGATCCTAAAATGATTTGTGACATGCCCGGATTTACAATTTTTGAATTCGATCTCAATTTATAGTTAATTTCATTTCGGCACAATACTAGCGCATCTTGATTTTAAAGCGGCTTTTATAAATTTTCATGCATTTGACCTGTGATTGATTAATTCAAGCCACAATGTACTTCTTTGACACATTGGCGACTTTCGGTTATTAGGGTAATCTCAAGTTTTCAAATACGGACACAAGGTATCCAATTGACAGAAAAGCCGGTCTAGTGCCAATCGATAAGAATTGTGCGATCTGGTGGAATCACCCACACTCGATCACATGCCTCCATTGAGTCAACTTATCTACGGTCTTTAATCGATTTTTAACTGTGCCGTAATGACCCTTGTAGATTAACTCGATCAAAAAGTCATTTCCTGGTCAAATTTTCGAGTTTTATGTATTAGAATTTATTAATAGCTTCATCTAATAGACTAGTTATCCCATGAGTGATCGGTTCAAGGAAAAGAACTATACGCGTGCCAATGAAATGCCCGTCTCAATTTATTGAAAATAGAATTGGAAAATCGGGATGTCACACTGGCCATGAATGTCCTATGAGAGGCTGCGATGACCCTCTTCCGCTTTAGGTGGCATTGCTTGCAGCTGCCAAGAGCGGCCTCAACAGCCTTGCCTAGGGCCTTCATGGGCAAGGGTGAGCCAATCCTCTCCTAATCTGGGCAAGGTGATTGTAGTTGGCGAGGGTCACCGATAACCCCCATCAACCCTAAAGAAAAAAGAAAAAGAAAAGCAAAATTTAAAATTAAAATTAAAAAATAATAATATTATTAAAATAATATTCCCAAGCGTTCGTTAAGGGGGAGAGTGTGACGGCCGAGCGGCGGTGTGCGGGGAGGAGGGACGTTAGCTTTTCTAGTGGGACAAATCATAAGTGGCACTCAAGTGATTGATTTTTCAAATTTCTATGTTTAAGTGAGTGCTATACAAAAGTATTTGAGTCATCGATTAGTTTTATTGGTAAAAATTCAATTTGGAATTAACGGGATTAGACTTTAAGCCATAAAAATACATTGTTTTTAAAGAATCATGTACCCCATAATGCAATCGATGATTACGAGCAAAAATCCTTCCTGATACAACAATATCTTAATGAGAATCCCTAATGGCAATTTTGATATTTCTCTATTAATTCTTGAGAAAGAAAAATCAACAACACAAAAAATATGAGACGAAAATGATGAATTCATAGTAGCCTTTAAAAATAGATGCAAACCTTCGGAAATGATTGCATTGTGAACAAATACTTAAATTTAGGTCTAACAAATATAACCCTTCAAAGGTCATAAGAATGCCTAATAACCATTTGGCAATAAAAAATTTGGAATTATTGCAAACAATCACACTATTTCGATATGACACTAAGGTTATTTTATAGTTATAAATTCAAATTTTAATAATAAAAAAATAATAAGAGAAAAATATTCAAAAAATCTTAAATCTATTGTAATTTTGTGAATTTAATTATAAACATTTTAAATTTGTCAATTGAGTTATAAGACTTTTCACATTTTGTCAATTTTGTTTGTCTAGTTAATTTTGCTTAGAATTCATTGATATAGATGTTGTCTATCTTACATGGTACCACTTAAGGTTGTTGGTTCCCAGTTCAATCTAGTTCTACCCTAGGAATTGGGAACTAGATCGGGAGGACCAATTTCCAATTTTTGGGATTGGAGGCTAGATTGGACGGTCCTAGGACCATGAATTGAATCGGATCATTCGATCGGTCAAGTCAATTCGGTGCCTTGGCCAATCTCTTAGCAAAAAAAAAAAAAAAAACTAGAGTTGTTATTATTTTTAGGATTTATTGCTAATTTTAAGAAATTAAAAACATATTTAAAAAAAAAACAAGTCAGTTTGGTCTAGTTTAGTCCAGTCTGGTTCCTCCCGGAACGAAAAATCGGACTGACAATCACCGATTCCAATTTTATGGAACTGGAAATTGGATCAATCTCTCCGGAACCGGACCAAACCAACCGATTTGGTTCGGTATGAGCAGTTTTCAGTTTGGACAGTCCAACATGCTCACCCTTAGTACTATTGATATTAACGTAGACATATTTTAATATTTTTATAATAATTATTATTTTTTATCTTTTCCTTCTTCTTTTTTTTTTTGTTCTTTTTACTGCGGCCGGCAAGGCCATGATGCCCTCACAGCCGTGGTTGCTAGATCTCGAACTTGTAGCTGCCATGGCCACTCGAGCTTTGGGTTCGTGGCCACTTGGCAAGGCAAGGGTGGCAACCATGGACAATCATTCAAAGTTGCAAGACATTTGGACTTGTGATAGATAGGGGTGACAATAGCGGAGGGCGGGTACGGAATTGCGGGTGCGTTTGGGAAGACTTTTGGGGAAAGTCTTTAGGAAAATGCAAAGATCTTTGAGTTAAATGTGTTTTCCAAAATGCAAACTGTGTTTGGTAAATTGTAATTTGAAAGCCCTTTGTGAAGTACCTTTAAACAAAATGGTGTTTGGGGGACAAAGGACTTTTGTAAAAAAAAAAATTATCAAAGGAAAAATAAAAAAATAAAAAAAATGAAAACCGGCAAGGCGGGCGGCATTCGGCGGGCGGCGGCGACCCCGGCGACCTCCGGCGACCTCCGGCGACCCGGATCCGGGTCGGCGACCCACCGCGCCGCGAGGTCGCCGGCGACCCATCCGGTCACGCGTGAAGGTTGCGGGCGGCGTGGTCGCGACCAGATCTGCGACCGGATGGGTCGCGCAAAGGTCGCGACCTCCATGGAGGTCGCCGAAGCATGGCGGCGACGCAGATCCGGTCGCTACCGGATCCGCATCGTGACCTCCGCGAAGGTCGCGGTCGGCGACCCATCCGGTCGCGGCGCGAAGGTCGCGACCGGATGGGTCGCGCGAAGGTCGCGACCTCCGCGGAGGTCACCCGAAGCACGGCCGGCGACGCGGATGTACGTCGCGACCTCCGCGAAGGTCGCCGAAGGTCGCGGCCGCGACCCATCCGGTCGCAGCGCGAAGGTCGCGGCCGGCGACCGATCGCGACCAAATGGGTCGCGGTCGCGACCTTCGCGGCGACCTCTCGAGCGGGTCACGCGACCCTCGCGAAGGGTCGCCGGCGCGGTGGTCCGGCGCGGTCGATTGGCGTCGCGATGGTCGGCGGCTCGGGTGTCGGTGCGGGTGGTCCGGGCGCGGATCGAGGGTCCGTTTCGGCATGCTGGCCGGGCGCGAGCAAGGTCTCCGCGAAGAAGATGAACAGTACCCAAGAAGAAGAAGACGATGAGAGGGCAAAACCGGAAAAACGAAGAATCAACGAGGATAATTTGGGAAGAAATTTTTTTTTAAACCCTCACTCAGCATTTTCGGCATCTTTGAAAGCCCAAGGCAGCCTCCCACCTGCCTTGGGCTTTCAGCCTTCACAAGGCTGACATTTTACAAAGGGGCCTTGAAAATTCTTTGCCAAACACCCCATACTTGGCTCAAAGATCCTTGGGGCTTCAAAGTAGCCTTGAAAAGCTACTCCCAAACGCAGCCGCATCCTCTTCCTCCCTTTGTGCCCGGCACGGGTCATATTTATGCTACTCATCCCCAATTCTAGCGGGTATGCAAATTTCTTAGCCACATCCGCCCCATCCGCGATAACTTCTAGCTTAAAGGTTTTAGATAAAATTCTTCGACAAGCATAATTTAACTTTTGCAATAATTAGTGGAAAAAATTTGCAAATTCTAAAAATCATTTATGATAAAAGAAAAACATGAATTTGGAATTCTTAGATCTAAAACTTACATAATTCTCTCTGTTGTATGACGTGGAACTTTTCTTACCAACAAGCATAAATAGCCTAATACATTTATATTGCGACTTCTATTAACTGGTGTGTGAAATTAGAGGGATATGTATATGTATATTTATATATTCGTATATTTAAGTCAAAATCACAATTTGTCTCACCTTATACTTTCTAAAACTGCCCTTGCTGTGTAATACCATTTGGTGAGTTTTTTGTCTCAATTTTTACATTCCAATATTGCCCTTACTAGGTATGGTATGAGCTGCCCACCACTTTCTTTTTATGCAAATATAACCACATTTTCTTCTCATTTTTCACAAGTGTCAATATGATTTAGGAATATTACATAAGTTTTTAACCTATATCTTTTATACACGAGGGTTTCGTTTTATTTCTAGGATGATTTCACTAAATCAACGTAACATATACAATTTACAACATCATCTTATAAGGAATCACACATTCGTTGAGCGTATATGAGAACTACGGATTTTGCTAGCATAACAGTTTTTAGACTACCGTTAAAATAATAGCACGTTGTAAGTAATAAATTATTGAAAAAAGTGAATCTTTCAGAAATTTCTATTTTATTTATTTATTTTGTGATAAAAATATATTATTATTATTCTTGTAGTAAATTAAGGACAGTCACGTGCGCATTTCTCAAAAATTCACCTTTGGCCATGAGAGGAAAGACAGCCCCTACAAAAATTCCTGGCTGGGAAATCATGCTCCAAAGCATAATTGGGCCGGGCCGACAATCGTTGAACGGGCCCAACTGCTTCCTCGTCCAGTCCCCTCAATGGCGTTGGATGAGGGGGCGCGCTCGCACCAAAACGTAAAAGTTTCGGGCCGAAATTCGGAAACTCTTCAAAAAGCGAGGGCCGGAGTGAAAATGACGCGTTACGTAGTCTTCTTTTTCCCGGAAACGCTTCTCCGATAACGGAGCCCCCTTGATCGGACAGACTCGGAGCAGAGAAGTGTTTTCTTTTTCCCTGAACCTCTCCAAAGTCCAAGGTTAGTCAACGGACCGTAACCCTAGTACTGCCTCTCCAAAATCTTCTCAAGTTCGCATCTTTCTTAGCTGTAATCGTAGAAACATCGATTCCTGGCGTCGGTATACGAGCGGAGGATGGTGTACACCCAGTGTCGAAGCCCTAGGAGCTCGACCTGGGCTTGTCATTTTGAGTGCGGCGCTTCGTTTTTTGTTTTGTTTTTGCGGGTAGATTCGTCGTGGAGGAGGAATCGAGCTGAAATCTTGATTGTAGCTTGCTGGGAACTGAGGGACTGAGCTGGTGGATGGCGGAAGTGTTCTTATTTTCTTGAATTAGACTGTGGGCGGTTCCTGATTCTGCCTCCATGGCTGAATAGATGGAGCATGGTCGGATGAAATCAAATATGCGAACGATATGGTTGAGTGAAATCGTCGTTTTTCTTTTTGATAGTTTCGGCATTTTCGATTTTGCTCTTTGATTACAAGGGAAAGATGAAAAGATGGTGTTTTGCGCTCCTGGTTGTGCTATGCATGATCTTTCTGGTCCAAGTGCATCGCTGTACTGTGCTTCTTGGAAAGATGCATTCTTTTTCCCTTTCGGAAGCGTATCAAAGTTACTGTTCTTGCGTTGCTTAATTCAATGGGAGAAGACAGACGATTCTATTTTTTACCCATACTGAATTAAACAACAGTTCATAGGCTGGCATGTATATTTGGATCTTTGCAGGTTGGTATCTTGGAGCCTTACCTCTTTGCTTTGTCTCTTTTCCTGCAGGTTGCATAGATTTCTCCTTATAATTGTTAGTGGGGGAAATGATGCAGCTTTGGTAGCAAGCCTAGCACAATCGTTTCTTTTTGGACGCTGTTTTGGAGCATGATTAATAGATCTGAGGTACAAGTCGGGTAATTTCCTTTGCTGATGGAGTCATTGTGGAAGCTATTGTATCTGTTGGAACCAGCCCCAGTTACACTCATTTTAACAGCGATAGCTGTAACATTTGGAGCGGCTTTTCGAGCCTTAAATTATGGGAAAGAAATGGAGCGCAATCGCGATTTATTGGAAGCGTCGATTACTTTGGACAGGTCCCAGGCACTCATGATTCCAATCATGAGCTCTTGCAGCTTGCTTCTGATGTTCTACCTGTTCTCTTCTGTATCCCAACTGCTCACTGCCTTTACTGCTGTAGCATCTGTCTCATCCCTTTTCTTCTGTCTTTCTCCCTACGTGACCTATGTGAAGTCCCAATTTGGCTTGGCTGACCCGTTCATGTCACGGTGCTGTTCAAAGTCGATTACAAGAATCCAGGGGCTTTTGTTATTGGTATGCATCGGTACTGTTGTTGCTTGGCTTATTTCGGGGCACTGGATTTTGAACAATTTGCTGGGCATTTCTATTTGTATTGCATTTGTGAGCCATGTGCGCCTACCAAATATCAAGATTTGTGCCATGCTCCTTGTTTGTCTATTTGTGTACGACATTTTCTGGGTCTTTTACTCTGAGAGATTCTTTGGAGCAAATGTCATGGTATCTGTGGCCACACAACAAGCTTCAAATCCTGTTCATACTGTCGCCAACAGTTTAAGCCTTCCTGGGCTACAATTGATTACAAAGAAATTGGAGTTGCCTGTGAAGATTATGTTCCCCCGGAACTTGCTGGGTGGAGTAGTTCCTGGAGGAAGTTCTGCAGACTATATGATGCTAGGTCTTGGGGACATGGTATGGCATTTTCCCATTTCGTTTATTTTTTATGATTGCTCCATGTCATTCAGATCTGAGGTTTTAGATATTACGAAATTTCAGTCGCTTGCTGTTTGCCTGTTTCTAATTGTCTTCTTAGAGTTTTTAATGGATTGAAAGTGCTTGTTTGGCAATATTTCTTGGCAACATGGATGGATCTGAATGTTATTATCTGTTGCAATTTGTTTATCCATCGGATAAATAAAAGGTGTGAGGACCAGATATTGATATTAGCATTTTTCCTCAGGTATTCACGTTAAGAGAGTTCTCCATTATGAGGGATTGAGACTTCTGGTCGTCATTCAGTTTTTCATAACACATATTTGCAGTGTCTTGGGATTGATTTGCAGCACCGCCAGTGTTTTTTCTTGTGGATTTTGGTTTAGTATCTCGACGTTGTTCTGACCCTTCATTAATTTCTAGTTTTTTTATCTTTTGGCAAGACTCATATCAGGTTCGTGTTAGGCTCGATTACTTTGTACTTGTACCATGAGCATGTTCTTGCAGAGCCATGTCACTTCCTCAGCCCCCTTTTTTTTAGGCTAACACTTCTTCAGCCTGTTGGGTGCTTCTGTAGTGCAGCCTTTATAATGTCATTTTTATTTTTTTCCCTGTTCTACAGTACCTTCAAACTTAATTATTGTTTGTTGTAGTTTAACCAAAATTTTAGTCTGAGGTTTACCTCTGAGAGTTTCTTTTAATGCTTTGCCTTACAGGCTATTCCTGCGATGCTTTTGGCACTAGTTCTCTGTTTTGATTATCGGAAAAGCAGGGATATAGTCAATTTATTGGAACTGCACTCTTCTAAGGCAAACAAGTACATATGGTATGCCCTTCCTGGATATGCCATTGGACTCATAGCTGCCTTAGCAGCTGGAGTTTTGACCCATTCACCTCAGCCTGCCCTCCTCTATTTGGTATGCCTTTTGATCTTATCTCATGAAAAAATTTGCTGTGAATATTTGTGGACAATGTCACTTTTTGTCCTATTGTTTCTATGCATCCTGTTCTTATAGTTGGTCTGAGCCATGATACTTAATTTGGCATTATAACTGCTAAATAATTTTGATTTGAATGAGGATTGACAGATAGGCTTACCAGATGTCTTGTAAGAGCTGAGATAGTTAGATAGTTATTGCAAAATGTGAATCCGAGTGCTACCAAACTCATTGAAATGATCTTTGGTTAACTTCAGGTGCCTTCCACACTTCGGGCCGGTCATTCTCATTTCTTGGTCAAGGAAAGAGTTAGCAGAATTGTGGGAAGGTCCTACACCGAGCATGAGTGATAAAGGGCGCTCAGAAGAGGTGTGAGTTGCCGAAGTTGTAAAGTTATTTGAAAGGTTAATCACTATGCTTATCAGTTATCGTAAGCTAAAACATCAATCTGAGTTAATGACTTCTTTCCGCCAAAGCGTTACTTGTCAATTTTTTGTAGAAAATGATAGGAGATAACATCCATTAGTTGACTCTGGATTTCTAACAGACGGATAGTTTTCATTGAAACATAATAACCACTCCTCACCACTGATAATTTCTTGGAGAAGAGATTACGAAACTGCATGTGACGGTATGCTGCATGATTCTATGACCAAATTATTTCATGAATCACATTTTCTAATACCTAACATCTGATCTTTTTTTGCATGTAACCCAACGTTCATGTATAAACATTTGTGAAGCTGGTAGCAGCCCGATTCACCTTGATAAAGCTGTAATTTCCTTTGATCTAATTAGCATTGGGATTGTGCTAGTTTTTAGAAAAGGCAATCATAATCAGTTCAACATATTGCATATCTCTTTATGGGAAATGCTAGTAGGGTGCATTTATTTCGCAAAAAAATGAATTGGTTCGGAAAACATTTACATAAAAAAAGATTGCTTGTATTGCTTATAAAAATGAATGAATAGAAAATATTTTCATCATCCATGAAAATAATTAGATATAAATTATTATCAACAATAAAAATATTTTTTGTTGATTAATTATTTTAAATGATACAAGTGATTACTTTTAGGAAAATGTTTATCAAGCTATTCATTTTAAGCAAAACAAATAAAGCCTTAACGATAAGGACTACCTCATGCTAGTAACATTGGAAAGACCCTTTGTGCAATTCCCTAATATCTTATGAAGTGATTTGTGGGGAGAACTATATTGCTACAATATTAGAAAATTAAACAAATCAATACTGAAAATTTAATTTGCAGCCGCGCATGATGGTCAAGATTTAATGTGACTTTATTATTTTGACGATTGACTAATATTCATCTGGAATCCTGCTAAAATCCGATTTTGTTTGCACTCAGTGGTTTACTTTTGGAGATATCTTGGTGATCGACAAACGATAATCTAAAATCCCTTTCTCTCAACTATCTTCAAGTAGATATTCATCTACAATCCCTTTCTCTCCACCATCATCAAGTAGATATTCATTTTCTTTGATACCTTACTAAATGACTTTCTCAACTGTTTGAGCTTATGCGAGGAACGAGCCTAGCCGAAGGAGTAATTAGTAATTCTTTGTGATCATGCTCACTCGAGGATTCATCGAAAGATGCAATTGTGGATGCAACTACTCGATGATATAAAACTAGTGCAGTCCGTTGCAAGAGTTAATGTCCTTGATCGATTTTTTTCTTTTTCCATGCTGAACTTAGGCCCATGATTCATTGCCCTTGGAATTCGGATTTCTTTTGTGCCGGATCATAATTTGCACTTGAGGTGATCATTGGATGGATTAAGATCGAGTTTTTGAATTGGGTTTAATGTGGAGTTTAGGCCAATCAGAGGAAGTCTGAGTTGAGCTTAATTGGGAATATTTATTAAAAAAATTTTACTATTAATTCAATCATAAATCTTTTAATGATTTATAAATGTAGTTATTCTGGTCAATTTTGATCATAAAAAATTAATTGGAAAAAATTACAAAAATTCGGATTTTTTTTTACAAAATTGTAAAAATTATTTATATTAATGCTAATTGTGTCATGTAAGACGGCTAACATTCTTATTAGCAATTTCCTACAAAAAAATAGTCGAAAAAACTACATTGGCAAACCATAAAAAATGTTTAGAATTGACTAAACCGAAAAATTTATGAGCAAATTGATATTTATGACTTTTTTTAGTAATTTGCCGGGTCTAATTGAGATGGAGTAAGCTCTTATTACTACATGTCACTATCCAAATTGGTTTTTGGGCTCCTGGAAACTCAACGGGCCTTTGAGTTGTCAAATGCGTGATCTGAGTATTTATGCAAGGTGTTATTAGCTGACCAAGGTTAACAAGGTTAACTAATACTTTTCATTTTAATAACGCTGCAAAATCTAACCGAAACTACCACTGATGCTACAGCTGTCAGCTACGCCATTAGAGGTTGGCAAGCTTTTTCGAAAAGGACATTTCGGGCCCCCAAAAGAGAGCTTTCGAAACGGGCTTCGAAGTACAAAGGCCCAGATTGCCCTCAGATTCCAACGTGGAAATTGGCTGGGGGAAGAAGAAGGGGAAAAGGGTAGGTGCCCGTTTGAAATTCCGGTGGTCGGAAGTCGGAAAAGGCGCCGTCCGCACGGGTCATAAAAAAAGATCCGAGGCAGTCGACGAGCGAATAGTGGACAGAGAGAGAGAGAGAGATTAGTGGAGGAGCAGACAAAATCCATCAACCGCTGAGAGCTAGAGAGAGAAAGTAGAAGCGCTTCCGGAGAGGCGGAGATAAAAACACACCAGTCTCTCTCTCTCTCTCTCTCTCTCTCTCTCTCTCTCTCTATATATCTTTCTGGTGTTCGTACGTTCTACAAACGACGAGCTAAAACCCTCGAGCATGCCTTCCCCGAACGCCACGACGTCGTCCGGCACGGGCTCCCCGCAGCTCCGATTCGCCCTGCGCTGCCGCGCCGGCGGCGGCGGTTGCTGCCGGGAGCTGTCCCGGTCGATCCTCGTGAGGACGCGGGCGAGGAGGCTCGACCGCCGGTTCCCCCGCCTCTGCGTCGGCCGGAGCGAGGCCTCCCGGGACCTGGGGTCTTGGACCGGTTCGGACAACGGCGCGGACGCTCTGGCCGGCTGGTCTGGCTCCGACGACGCCCGGGGGCCTTTGGATTCGCAACGGAAGAGATGGCTTGGAGGTAAGTTGGAGGAAATTTTGTTGTGTTGTACGCTTGCTCTGAGTACGATGTCTCGTGGAATTGAAAATCGTCGGTAAGTGACGAGAAGGGGAGAAATGAGGTCCGTACTTCTGATGACGGTATTGCTGTTCTCGTAAGAGTGATTTGATCGAGTAGTTGGGACCTAGTTGAAGTGTCTTTCGCGGTGATGATGATTGCTGGGGTATGTGCTGGGGCTTGCATCCTGGAATATACTGAACCATCAATTAGTAGTCACCACGATTTTGGCTTGTTGTGAACTGTTCTCGGCTTTTTTCTCTATTTCTTTCGTTTCTGCAGTCACTGATTACAGTTTCTTCTGTGCTAATAACACTTTTGAAGTAGTTTGCTTTCAGGGATTGTTGGAGCAGGAGTTGTTCTTGCTGCTGGAATCACATTTGCAGCAATATATGCGGGGAAGAGAAGCACTTTGAGTGAGTTTCAATTTCTCTTATGAAAATACTGATTCAGGACTGGGTTCGAAAATAGTGTTGGGATTGCTGAAAGTTCTTTGTTAGGCCTAAGGATATGTTCTCTTTCCCTGTCCCTCTTCAAATCTATCTCCCTCAGGGTTGCTCTGTTAGTTCATCTCATTCAATTGCAGCTGCCAATGCAATTGGAATGCAGGTTATTGATTTGCCTCCGTCATGATGTGTTCAATCTTGGTGAAAACAGGACCTAAACCAGAGATGGCGCCCTTGACCACACAGCAGGAAGCACTGTTGGCCCCGGATGATCAGCACGTGGAGCTTGAATCCAACAAAAAAGAGGTCAATCTGAGCGGTGAGTCGGGTATGAGTGATGATTCTCTTTCCATCCAAGAACATAATGACTCTGCGAGCGGAAATAAAAAGGAAGATGATACTGATGGCGGGATCCAAACTGGTACTTACACTGGTACTGAAAATGCTAATAGTTCTTCCAAGGAAGATGATCTGCAAGATGATTCTCCCATTAGTGACAATTCAATTGCTCCTGAAATAAGTTTAGGTGCTGGTGCACTCCTAGAAGATGATACTGTGGCTCATACTGTGGCTGCTCCGGCCGATATAGAGGCACGAGGTAGCCTCAATGACGTTGCACCAGAATCCGCGTCTGGACAGAAAGGGGACCTGATTAATGATAATCCAAGCAGGGAAAGTCTCGCAAATTTCACTGCTGATTACAAGGGGGATGAGTCATTGAAAACTAGTAGTTCAAGTGTTCTATATGAATCGACTAAGCTTTATCACACCCAAAGTGAGTCTACAGAGCTGAGTGATTCATTTGGTGCACACGTAGACACTATTTTAGAACCAGTGGCTGTACCCAACAGTGAGCTGCAGAAGTTAGTTCCAGTATCTGCTGAAGAAAATCATGATGCAGACAAAATACCTCAGGTGTCGGTTGAGGGGATAAATTCCGCACTGAAGGAGCATGACTTGAATGAGCATGGTTCATCTGTAACAGAATCTGGGGCATCTTCAGATTATGCATTTGTTGTTGGACGAGAAAAAGATGGGCAAGGGGCAGCAGATGAAAGCAGAACAGATTTTGCAATATCAAATTCAGGAAACACCTTTTCCTATGCTGGTATACCTGCTCCATCCTTTGTTTCTGAAGCTCTACGAGTGAGTCCTGGGAAGATTTTGGTTCCTTCCACGGTTGATCAAGTTCAAGGACAGGCTTTGGCTGCATTACAAGCATTGAAGGTACTTCTGTGCACTCTTTGTTAGCTCTAGTGATTGAGTTTGAAATTGATGATGATGGTGAGTCATTGCATTGTGAGCTAATTTATTAACTCTGAGGTGTAATATTCTGTTAAAGTGTGCGCACGATTTTTTTCCTCTTTTTTTTTTTTTTTAATTGGGTAGGGGGGTGTTAGAATCAGTATGAAGCAAGGAAAGGAAGTTCTCCATGCTTGTTCACTTAGATATGGTCAATTAGGAAGGGCAACTTTTCTGTTGGGGCAGTTAAAAAATTGATAGAGTAACTTTGTTTGAGTTCTTTTTTGTTTTAACCATGTGTTCATCTTTTATATTTGAAATTTTGAGTGCAATGATAATCTGGTATTACTTTTATAGCTGCATTCAAATAAATTATTTAAAGAGATCAGTTCTTCCAGAGAACTTTAGTAGTGGAAAAGATATCTCCTTCTTTCATATGATTTCTACAGCTTTTTTAAAAAAAAAAAAATTCATTGTTCTTCTGTCAAGTCTTCTCCAGAAACCTTTTTTGTTTGACCTCTAATATTGATGTGATAGTCTATCTTCCTTTCTTATAATGAGACAATATCGTGCCCTGCAAGCAATCTAATCTGAGTGCTCCACCACTTCATTCAGGTTATTGAAGTTGATGTCCAAGCGGGGGATATTTGTACACGTCGTGAATATGCTAGATGGTTGGTGTCAGCAAGTAGTGCTCTTTCAAGGTGTAGAGATCACATTTTCATGATTTGTTAAATAGAAAACTTCAACTGTCGATTTTCATTGCTAATTTAGATGACTAAACTTCTGCTTAAATGACCTCTGCCTCTCTGTAGAGATACGATTTCCAAAGTTTATCCTGCCATGTACATAGAAAATGTCACTGAGCTTGCATTTGATGATATAACACCGGAAGACCCTGATTTTGTTTCCATTCAAGGTGAGAAATGGTCTTTCCTGGCTGCAACTTCAGCATGAAGGTTCTTCTATGTTAACTCCTTTCTTTGATTGCTCTGAAATATCAGGTTTGGCAGAAGCTGGGCTTATCTCAAGTAAGCTTTCAAGACGAGATATGATGTCATCTCCAAATGAAACTGAGGACCCTCTCTATTTCTTTCCTGAAAGGTGAGTAAAAACTGTGATTCCTTTCCAATTGTATGTTTTGTCGGCTATGTGGAAAATTCTTTATGGTCAACGCAGCATAGTGAAAAATCTTCACTGTTACCCTAGAGAATACTGGCATGCTTCTTGAGATTTTAGTCTCTATTTTATTAGACCATAGTGGTTGCAGTGAAGTCGTTCAACCTCAATACATAAACTTGATAAAGCTGCTTTAGGAGATTAACAGGAATAGATACAAGAAGCATATTGTAATGTTTATAATCTGTTTAATGACTTCCCTTTGTGATGCTTTCCTTTTCTTTTCTGTGCAGCTTACTTTCTCACTGCTCATCTTCTTTCTTGTACATTTAACAGCCCATTATCACGTCAAGATCTAGTCAGTTGGAAGATGGTCCTGGAGAAGAAACAGCTCCCAGAAGCCAACAGAGAGGTCTGCTCACATGAAGTTTTTGGTTTATACGTGGGTTTCTGGCCACTTACGTGACTTCACTAGTGACTTCTATATAAATTCATTCTCTTTACATAAACAGGGCCTGGGCCGTGTTTCTGGATTTATAGACATTGACAAGATTAACCCTGATGCATATCCTGCATTAGTAGCTGATTTGTCTGCTGGAGAACAGGGGATTATAGCCCTTGCATTTGGTGAGCCATATGACCTTGACCGCTCGCATGGAACCTTCATTTCAGCTTGGTAATGTATATGTTTTTTGTCTCGAGATAGGTTATACAAAATTGTTTCAGCCAGATAAGCCTGTTACAAAAGCCCAAGCAGCTATTGCTCTTGCAACTGGTGAAGCTGCAGACGTAGTTAGTGAGGAGCTTGCACGCATTGAAGCAGAGACAATGGCAGAAAACGCTGTTGCTGCTCATAGTGCCTTAGTGGCGCAAGTTGAAAAGGATATAAATGCAAGTTTTGAAAAGGTGCTCTCAGTAGAGAGAGAGAAAATTGATGCGGTGGAAAAGAAGGCTGAAGAAGCAAGGCTTGAATTGGAAAAATTACGGGCGAAGAGAGAGGAAGATAGTATTGTCCTGATGAAAGAACGTGCTGCCGTGGAATCAGAGATGGTAGTTCTCTCTAGGTTGAGGAAAGAAATGGAAGAACAACTGGAAAGTCTGATGAGTAACAAGATAGAAGTATCATATGAGAAGGAAAAGATTGAGAAACTTAGGTTGGAAGCAGAGAAAGAAAACCAGGAAATTGCTCGCCTACAGTATGAGCTGGAGGTTGAGCGGAAAGCATTGGCAATGGCTAGGTAAGTACAGCATGATGTAACTAAGTAATCGATCATGGTAAATTACCTTTTTCAATTTAGATGGTTTCCCTGGTGTCAAACATCTGTGTGTGTGGTTTTGTAAACCGTCCTTGCCAGTCCATTGACTCTTCTAGATTTGCATGCATCATCTTTCCAATTAATTTGTGTGGCTTTCTGGAAAAGATCCAATTCCCAGTTCATTTATTATGCTTGAGGAGACGAGGTACTTCCACGTGATGATGAACTGCGCACTGCAGCCACTACTGTTTCGTGCTGAAAGTGATGATCACGCAATTGCCTTTGAATTTGTATTTGGACAGTTCAGTCTCTTCATTTAAAGATGATTGAACTCAAGTTTGCATCTCATGTGTTGTTTAGCAATCATGGTACTTATGGAACTTCAAAATTTTGTTACTCAGGACATGGGCTGAAGATGAGGCAAAGAGAGCAAGAGAACATGCGAAAGCTCTGGAGGAGGCTAGGGATCGTTGGGAGAGACAAGGTATCAAGGTAGTTGTTGACAGTGACCTGCAAGAAGAGACTTCTGCTGGTCTCACATGGATCAATGCTGGAAAGGAGGTGTCAGTTGATGAAACTGTAAGTAGAGCTGAAACTCTGGTGGATAAGCTCAAGGATATGGCGGCAAAAGTTGGGGAGAAATCCAGAGACCTGATCAATAAGATTGTCCAGATAATACTTGTATTCATATCAAACCTGAAGAGATGGTCTTCTAATGCCATGGAGAGAACTGGAGAACTTAGATGTGTTGCTGTTACAAAAGCTAGGATATCAGCCGAAGAGTTGCAGCAAAGCATCACGAACGTGAGCCTTGACCTCAAGGAGGGGGCAAAGAGACTTGCTGGAGACTGTAAGGAAGGGGTCGAGAAACTCACCCAAAAATTCAAGACATGAGGGCACAGCGTTTTCCCGTAAGTCTCTCCATTTTTCCTATGAGGTAATTAACTATGGCGGCCTCGAAAAAAGCAAAAGTCACCATTATGGAATTAGGGAACTGGTTGCAGATGACCTCAATAATCCAGGATCCATGTTTTTGATCTCCCACTTATTTGACCTGTTTTGTGGGAGTATATCTTGTGTAGAATAATTCATGTTCAATAAAAGTTGACTTCGTGTTCATGATCTGGCTTGGCTTCTACTGTGCTTTGTGTATGTTCGGTGGTCGAATGGCACTTTGTACTAGTTCAAAACTTAAAATGTCTCAAGTCATGACTGCGGATCTGCCATCGACTCAGTGATGACGAGTGTACTGCTACTATAATTAATTTGTCAGTGTTGGTATTTGGTAATGCTAAGAATAATCCCTCATCAGATTTCTATGACCAAAAGCTCTGATGACGGAGTCTGAAGAAGCAGGGTGTGGCTTAGAATGTTTTACTTCACGAATGATGTTATGTCGATGTATGGGCATCATCACATTTTCACTTGGCTACACGCAGCAAACCCCTCCTGTCACAAAGCAAAATAGTATATGGCCGGTCCAAGCTTGTGAGATGCTGGAATGACATTGTCACTAAAATGCACCGCAAAGAACAGCCGAAGTGCATAATGGAATTCACCAGATTTTCTGTCAAAACACACGCTTAAAAATGGGAGTGTAATTCGAAGCATGAATGCCGTGGAAACCGAACTCTGCAAGCTCTCACGTCCTCTAACAAGCCCACCACTAAACAATCAATTGAAGCTTGATCCATTGAGCAACCCCCATGTCTACAGTATCCATCATACGTTGATGCCAACACTGCCATGCTTAGGGAACAATGCATTTGATTTATGAGTAGAGCTCATCAAATTGAACGTGTACAGTATGACTTCAATAAAGATGGCATTTACACCACAATTTGCTTTTCTCTGACTGATTAGCGTAGAATGAATCTTCCATAGAGATCCATAAGATAGTAAAGCGCACCCCAGGCTGAAACCAGGGTTTACCATTGAATAGAAATGACAAAAGGCGTCCAGCTGCTGAAATAAGCAATGAACTAAACCTTTGCAACTACTTAGTCGTCTATGGAGCTAAACCGTTGGCAAACGAGATATATTTGGAAAATCACATTAACATCGTCCTCATGGAAACCTCCAATAGAAAAACTCGACCATGATGACATTACACATGAGAATCAGAATATCAAGCATCGAGCCAAAAGAACACTGCTGTCATTTTTAACCGTCTTACAACAAGAACGAAATTTCTCTGAGCTTCTGTCTTGAACTAACATAAGAACACTAAGCAAAGAAATGTAATCAGCTTCTACATGTGAAACAAAATCTCCGCAGCAGTTTTCAGCAATGAATTCTCACTTCTTTTTCTCACCGCCTCCAGTAGACCTGCAAAGGCAAAAACAATGATTATCGGGAGTGAACAGAAGGAATCTCCACTTTGGGCAGTCGAGCTAAATAAAAGAACACAACTTTCACTGTCCAAAAGAAATACTTAAGTCCTCGAGTATTACCTCATCTTTCTGAGAACACCGGACATCTCCTCACGCTTCTTCTTTGCCCTCTTGTGAGTGCCCAGCTTTCTCTTAGCTACCTTCAAAGCTCGCTTGTCTTTTCCAACTTTCAAAAGCTCAGTGATTCTCTTCTCATATGGTGCAAATCCAGCAACTTCCCTGATCAAGCTCCTCACGAAGTGGACTCTCTTGCTTGATTTCTGCACATTCGTCACACGTAAAAAAGATCATACGTCAATGGTACTGACAATTTTCTTCCTTTCTTAGTGTGACATTCACGAGCACATCTCTTTCCTCCAACACATCTAAAGTATGCACACTCGAGATCAACTTTTTAAAAAATATAACTCTACCACAGAAATTTTCAAAGAACTTCTAGAGAAACACCTTTAATTCCCAACATCCACCCCATTTTAATCACAAGAAATAGCTCAGGAACATTTATCCCATACATTCAATCGGTTGAAAAAGAATTCGCCAATCCATACTTAAAACATCAATTGCATCGCACAGACTTACCCCTTTGCGATCAGAAGGACGCGGCGCCAATTCCTTCTTGGTCACAATGTGGCCCTTATTCAAACCAACAAAAAGGCCGGTGCTTGGCTGCTTCGGAGCCATTTCCTGCTTCAACCAATCCAACAAATTGGACTTCAGTGCAACGCAACGCAATCTATCAGAGACACATCGTAATAACCAGGACAAAAAAAGGAACTTGTAACCCAGAAACTAAGGCATCACCCATTCACTCGCTCGCTCATTCCGAGCCGAACAGCACAATAACAAGGAATTACGCGCTTGTAAATGTCCGGAAAATTCAAACAAACACGCAGATAACAGTAGCAAGCGATCGCCGAACCACAGGCAAAATCAAACATCAGCTTCGACGCTACAGTTACAGCGCACGAGTTCAAGCCAAAGACGCATGAGTACACGGACTAGGCGATCTCAGACTCGGTAACTCGAGCTGTCGAGATGAAATCAGTCGAAGATACAGCGAACCCCAAAACGCGCACGATCCGAGCCCATACATGCAAAGCATTTCAGCTACTTTCTGCCGGAGCACACGTACCTTTCGGACGCGACGACGGCGACGACGATCGGAGGCGGGGCAGGAGACGAGCTAGGGTTTTGCCCCTGCGTTCTGTGCCTATTTATAACCGGAAGCTCGTGCGGCGGAAATAAAACGAATTGCGGGGGGTAATTTGGTAAAACTGACCGGCTCCATCGCTACGACGCCGTTTGCAGTTTCCGGCTCTCGGGCCCCGGCCCATTCCTAGGAGTCAGCATTATTAGGTATTAGGTTCAAATTCTGAAAGTGGATTTTGATTCTTTTCATCTACTCTTTTTCAAGAATATTCTTAAAATGACTATCTGCTGCATCGGATTTTGAACTTTTTCCTTTTTGTTCTAACATACAAAAAAAAGAAGAAAAAAACGTTATTACATGTACATCCAACCAATTTTTAATTGATATCTGGAATTTATTATACATTTTTTTATTATCTCTCATAATGTAATTTCCTTTAAATTTGTATTTGGAAGTATAATAAATACCACAAGTAATTGTAATGCTTTTTGTTTAGGCGAGTTGAAGATGACTGTTTCAATTGTGCCAAATTTAAATGAAAGAATGAATTCTTGCTGCATGCTCACTTGTTAGAGAGACGTACTAACCCAATTAACAATCAATTCTTTACTTTACTAGTTTAATGTATCGCTTTCTATGTGCGATTCTCTTTATACTTTACAAGCACAACCGTGCCAACGGAAATGATCAATGAATGTCACTTTTTTTTTTTTTTTTTAAAGGATGTATATTTTCTAAGTTGAGTCCTCTAAGAATTGGGAAAGGTTATCCAAAAAAGTCACAAATATGTTGCACTTTTCTCAATTTAGTTTTAAACTTTTCAATTTTGCTAATTGAATCCTATTTCTTTTTATGTTTTGCTAGTTAAGTCCATCCAGTAAAAATTGGCTGAAAATTGCTCACACGGATGCTAGATCAATCTATGTGGCACGGCTAACAATGATATAAATAACTTAAAAAATATTTTAATATTTTTTTGAATTATTTATTTATTCATTTTCTTCTCCTTCCTTTTTCCCTTCTTTCCTTTGCTAACCAACGTTGGGCCTTGTCAATGGTCGATGGAGATAGCCGGCCTTGGGTGAGGGCCACTCTCTTTTGGCCTCAACCCTCAAGCAAGGGATGCCTAGGTGTGGGTTGGTGATTTATGATCAAAATTGGTTAAATAGACTCATTTGACAAAACATGGAAAAATTATGACTCAACTGACAAAATTAAAAGATTTATGACTAAATTAATAAAAATATAAAAAAATTTAGAATATTTCAGACATTTTTCTTTGGAGAAATGACTTTATTCATCATATTTTTCAAATAAAACTAGAGTGTATATGGTGCTATCATCATTACATTTGTAGTCCAACTTAAATTAAATGAAAAAAGTACTTTTAAAAAAAAAAATTTGGGTCTGTAAGACCATTGGAAATAGACATAATGCATATTAATAAACGTTGAAATGTGAATGATGACACATTTCGGAAAAGTCACCTACTTTAATTAAAAAAATTTAAGTTTCCAAGGCACAATTGATGAGACTTAACAAGTGTCTTAGGGCAATCTGTAATATTTTTCAACAATAAATTTATAACTATCAACTGTTGTCCTAAATTAAAGACAAAAAAAAAAAAAGTGTCGTCCTAAGTAACGCTAGAGATTTTAGCTTCTTCTACCTAGTAGGAACACTCTCATTTCCTATGGATCTCAAAATAAATTTTGCACACCTAACATTTTTCATCTTATGATAGGAAACTGGCCTCTCAAATAAATTTTTCGAGAAAGAAATTATTATGGACCATTAACTATGGCCAAGTACAATCAAACATGCCAAATAACTGCTGCAGCCATTTACTACTAGATTCTCTGGCACTTCATCAATTCGCTTTGTTATCTTATCGACATGAATTCCATTGTGTTGACAATAAATAACGGCTAGTACTAACAAATTCCCGAACCCTAAATACAGCCAACTTTCATTTTAATATCGATTTCAAAGGGTCTTCTCGATTCCAAAATCACGTTATTTTCTCCAAGCAAGCGTGAAAAAGTTCTCTTCTTCCTAAAGCAAGTACTTAGAATTTTTCACTAAAGTTTTGGACCTTAGATTATAAAGCGAAATACCAATGCATGTCATTTTTATCACATGGGCCTTACGATCTGCAATTTTTTTTTTTTTTTGAGAAGTTTGAAGACTGTGTTAAAATTTTTACTATGGCAAAAGGTTTGATTTTTTTTTTTTGGTGCATTTGAAAAAATCGTGCTAAATTTGTCACACCGGTAAAAATTGTATTTTTCGGGCTATTTGGCCCAAATCATAAGGGCCTACCACGTAAATTTTAGTATTGGACTTGCACGCATGTTACTTGATAAGTTAGAAAAGCATGATAAAAAGGTTAACAACGTCAACAATCCCAGCATTTATCATAAAAGCCCCACCACGGTACTGGTACAGAATAGAACCAAGTTATCCTCTACCATTGCAGGACCGAATCGATACCACATATTGCAGTATATCAAATTACTTATCTACATGGCTTATATGCCACATGCCTGTTTTTTTTTTTGCCTATCGGCTTTATAGGTTAAGTTGAGCATTGCATAACATGGAATTAGGGTTAGCTCCTCAGTTTATTTCGAATGTACAGGTCCTTGTTGATGAAATTTCAATTGATAACATGATTTACCGATTTTTTTTTGAAAGAATAATAAGAAATAAAACTTGTCATGAAAGTGTAATTAAATACTAAATTTTTTTAAAAAAGTGTAATTAAGTCCTAAAATTTTTCAAGAAAGTGTAATGAAGTTCTAAATTTTTTAAAAAACGTAATTAAGTCCTAAATCTTATTAAATTGATCAAATCAATTTATTGATTTTTTTTGGTAAAAACAAATCAATTTATTTTATTGATTACATTTTTTAAAAATTTAGAACTCGAATACACTTTTTGATAATTTTTAGAATTTGATTGTATGTTTTAGGACATGATTTTATTTTTAAAATTTTTTTAGTATTTAATTATATTTTGGTGGTAAATTTTAGGATTTTTACTACACGGGTGTCTTTTTAATAGTATTAGCGCCCGTGTCACTAAAGGTCAGGTACCGCGGCAGTGGGTGGGGCTTGCATGTGCGGAAACCGGCGAGAAGCAAAAGTAAGACACTACTAGTACGGCCTACTGGCAACTGCCGCGTCATCGCGCAAGGACAACTGTCGCCCAATCACATATCGACACCTCCCACCGACCAACCCGCCTTGGCCGCCGCCGTCCTCTGTCTCCTCGTCTCCTTCGTCAATCATCGGCCGCAGACCCTGCCGGTTTGACTTGCAGGTAGACAGCCATTCCCTTCCCCTTCTCCCTCTCTCTCTTTCTCCCCATCTTCCTCAGTCGATGAGTCCCCAGTTCGGCTCGTGTTCCCACCGCCCATCCGGCCGTCACCACCTAAAGCGCATATTCAATTCGGTCGCACCATGTCCCGTCCATCTGCATTGCATAAGACCAGGGAAACGACAATGAGGTCGAGAGCCCACGTTTCTGTCGTGTCTCGGGCTTCGGTCCTTGCCCACGAAGTCCTTCCCGGTCCTCTAGATCGCGCGGCGCTCCCTCTCGCTCCTGGTCAGTGAAGTTTTCTCTCGGGCTGGCGATCTCTGGTTCTAGTTTCGCGGCTCGATTCCCGGATTAGGAGCTCCGATCGTAGGGGGCCGCGCGGGACGTGGTCGGATCCGTGCTCCGACGCGTGGCCGAGCCGCGGAGTCTTCGTCTGCTTCGGGCTGTGCTCTGGTGAGTGGTGATTTCGGATTCCTGGAGATTGCTGTATCGGACTCTGGAGTACAGTCTATCCCGGAGATTCTTGCTTGATTCTGATAGTGGGGTTTTCGCTAGGGAATTTGAGTTGAATCGGGAGGGAAGCTACTCGTGAATTCTCTATTTGAAGTTTCCCTCCCGCGATTTGACGTTGCTATTCATCGGGCATCCTCGGACGACTTGTCTGCTGTGTGCACTTTGAATTTTCTGTGCCCCGTCAAAGCAAGCATCCTCTTGTCACCGGATAAGCGGTCGCATAGTAATTGATTTGTCCCTTGGGTAATCTGGTTCCGGTTCTTGCGCAAGCTTCCAGAGTCTCTGCTCTCGGATCCGAGCATGGCCACTTCGTCGACAAGCTATGTTCTTTAATTCATTCGCGGTGGAGATTTCCATATTTTGTCCTGGCACACTTGGGTTCTGTGCATAGGCATCCATGTCATTGATATGCGGCCTCCCTCTCCTGGAGTGCGTCTACTGTCTGGCGTGCGCTCGTTGGGCATGGAAGCGGTGTCTCCATACTGCGGGTCATGATAGCGAAACTTGGGGCCATGCCAGTGCTGAAGAATTCGAGCCTGTTCCTCGCATTTGCCGCTATATACTATCTGTTTATGAAGAAGATTTGCGGCACCCCCTTTGGGAACCCCAAGGAGGTTATGGAATAAACCCGGATTGGTTGGTTCTGAGAAAAGATTATGCAGATACACGAGGACGGGCGCCTCCTTATATACTGTATGTCGATCACGATCATGCAGACATAGTTCTTGCTTTTAGGGGTTTAAACTTGGCCAAAGAGAGTGATTATGCAGTGCTCTTGGATAATAGACTGGGGAAAAGGAAGTTTGATGGTGGTTATGTTCATAATGGGTTACTAAAGGCAGCAGGATGGGTATTGGATGCAGAATGCGAGGTCTTGAAGGAATTGGTGGAGAAGTACCCTAATTACACATTGACTTTTGCTGGACATTCGTTGGGTTCTGGTGTTGCAGCATTGTTGACGATGGTGGCTGTGAGAAATCTTGACAAGCTAGGTAATATCGAAAGGAAGCGAGTCAGATGCTATGCCATGGCACCTGCCCGGTGCATGTCCCTGAACTTGGCAGTCAGATATGCGGATGTCATCAACTCTGTCGTGCTCCAGGCAAGTTTGTAGTCCCTTTGTTGTTCATTGTTGTCGTTGATTGAAAGTGAGAACTCAAGTATCTCTCCGCATGGAGGCATGCCTGTTAAAGATTACTTGCTATGGGAACTTTGGTATGCATTGCTTGTTTCTCTTTACACACTGGTTGATCTAAAATCTTAAGTCACAACTCTGGGTGCTGTATATGGCTGTGAGGAAACAGCCAGATCTCTTTTCGTTCTTTTTTTCCCTGTTGCAATCTTAAAAAGACAGCACTTGTGGGATCATCTCTTCTGGTGAGGTCGATACAGATTGTGAATTTGCCTGCTCTCTACTTCATGATTGTTGAATTCTGGTGAGATATGCCATCTTCCTCGTGCAATTTGCCTCAACAGAATCCTATTGCTTATGCCACAGCTGTAAACAATAAAGAAGGTGTTGAGATGGTGAATTGCTATTTTCTAAAGCCCTTAACCGATTATTTATTAAAAAATACTGTAGTGGCATTGTCCAGGTGTACTGATTTTGAGATTAACTTGTTTGGGTAAGCATTTTGTCAGTAGCTATTGCATCATGGAGCTGCACTCTGCTAGTGTCTGCTATACTGCCACAAGTAAATTTTTTATTCATCTGATGGAGATTTTTCCATTGAATCAGGATGATTTTTTACCACGAACAGCTACACCCTTGGAAGACATCTTCAAGTCACTTTTCTGGTAGGGGCTGCAGCAACATTTCTGAGTCATGCTGTAACAAAATAAGAACTTTAGTTTTGTGGGGCAAATCAGAACTTCCCTTCCTTCTTATCACGAGAGTTTTAATTGCAAAACTGATGTGGTTAGCAAAGAATGTTAAACTGATAAAGATCGAAGATTATGGACATTAAATTCAATTTCTCTTTTTTTTTTCTGTTTTGTTTTTTGGTCTCTCACTTGAAAATATTGATGGATCTTCTTTCTCTTGTTGGACAGTTTGCCGTGCCTCCTATGCTTGAGGTGCATGAGGGATACCTGTATTCCAGAGGAAAAGATGCTGAAAGATCCCAGAAGACTTTATGCACCCGGTCGCCTCTATCATATAGTTGAGAGAAAGCCTTTCAAGTACGTTAAGTCGTCTAGAGAAGATATAGCGTGTGCAACCCATTTTTATACATTTTAAGTGCAAAGATAGATTATTCCTTTTGATTCTGTCAAGCATGTGCACATAAGTTGAATAACTTTTCTGGTATACTGAAGCATTGCCTTGCATGATTGTCCAAGTAATACTCTCTGACTTGGGGCAATACAGACGAATTTATGGTGATACATGGTCCTCATCATATGCAGCATCCCTAATAGAAATTTTGCTCCGTTGTTCACATACTATACAGTTTCAAGGAGGTAGGGAATTCATTAATTTCTGCTATGCCAGGATGGGACGATTTCCCCCAGTTGTAAGGACAGCAGTGCCTGTGGATGGGAGGTTTGAGCACATAGTTCTGTCTTGCAATGCGACTTCTGACCATGCCATCGTATGGATAGAGAGAGAGGCCCAGAGGGCTCTTGATGTAAGTTTCGATTCCTATCTTTACTGTGATTGTGAAGCCAAGTTTACTCCTTTTTCTCATTACTCATCTTAGTCACCTGCCTTCTGGATGAGCAAAACTTTTTAGGAGTTATTTTTATGCAAGGTTGTAAATGGTTAACCAAAAATGTTAGGATTGTGGACTGACTGATACAACTTTTCAAGAAAGTAAAAGGCAAAGCCTGAGTTTCTAGGCCTATGAAATGTGGAAGAGATTCTGAGCTCAAGGTAGAGATCCAGAGATTTGCATGTGTGGCAGTCTCACCTCTACATACTGGAAAACTATGGCTCTTTTTTGCTGTCCTCCCTTGAGTCTGGCCATTTCTCAGTGAAGTTGCATTGACTAGCGACAAACCATGTTTTTTGTGCATTGACATGTATATATGCATCTGAGTTCAAACCAGAGCATACCACATTATTGAGTAACGTTTCTTGATAATGTTTGGAAGGTACCAGTCATGACATATTTCAAGGCATGGAACTGGCAGATGTAGGAAGCAAATATTACATGTATCTGTCACTTAATGATGTTTGTGTGTGCACCATGTGTCAAATTATTTGACTTGAGTCCTTAGAAAGCCAAGCTGGTGAAGCATCACTTCGTATTAGGCCAATCAATAATAAAATACAGTCCCATGGATGACTTTGGGGGTGGTTCCCTATTTAACTGCTTTGTCCGTACAATAAATTACCATCTGCTATCTTGAATTTTGATGAAAGCACCTGCCAATTTTCCCCTCCAGCTGATGTTTGAGAAAGATCATATCATGGAAATTCCAGTAAAGCAACGGATGGAGCGGCAGGAAACAATAGTCAAAGAACACACAGAGGAGTACAAGGCTGCTTTGAAGAGGGCAGTCACTTTGGATGTTCCACATGCTTATGCACCTTCTCAATATGGCACTTTCGATGAGCAGGAAGAAGGGCAAGATTCGTACAAATCCGATGGTGCCTCATCTGCTGGCTCGTCCAAAAGGGAAAAAAAGAGTGAAAGCTGGGATGTACTGATCGAGCGGCTCTTGACAAGGATGAATCAGGTCACATGATTTTTAAGAAATCTCAACATCAAGAAGATTGATTGCGTAATTCGAGGGAAAATGCAAACTTTTCAGTAAATGAGTCCTGTTAAATACTTCCATTGATTTATTTGTACTTCATTTTTGAATTATATTTTGTAAGAAATTGGTTTGGCGGACCACTCATCGAGTTGCTGAGCTTTGGTGCACGGTTAGAGGACAGTGCAGGCCGAAGAACACAGAAATTACTTGGTAAAATTTTAGAAAGCATGTACGAAACGGGATGAAGAGAATGCAGGACAATAAATATAGAGTGATGGTGCTTGTTCTCGACCTTTTTTTGGAGTCGAAGAGCGTCGGGTCATTCTGATCCATCGTCCAATCTTTTTTTTTCATTCCTTGTTTTCTGGATAAGCTGAGAAATCTCGATTCATTGTCCATCTTCTTCCAAGCTCCAGCTGCTCTTTGAGGTTGCGAAAAGTGAAGTAAAAGAAATTCAGTTGCAATTTCACGCTTGCGCAAGAAAAGAATAAAGAGAGAAGAATCATGCTGAGAGGCTTTGTTTTTACTGGTCCATGATTGCCGTATGAAGCATGCTTGCAGAAATTCTCAGGTGACGGAATCTAAGGAAGTTTTCATGGAGAAAGTTGTCTTGGAAACATAAGGCTACTTATAATCGTGTGTATGTGTACTTCGATCTTACTGTGCACAACTAAAATTGCATGATTATGCAGTATGTCCCTAAATAAAAGAAAAAAATATTAAATTTAGGTATCGTCCGATGAATCACGTGAAAAACACGGAGTCTAAGCTATAGAATTCAGTAATTATATATCACAGTTAGAAGGGTAAACATGCTGGACAAAAATTTGCTTAAATGGGATTAAGATGCTTGTTTCATAAAAATCGTTGAATTTTGCATATATTTTCTTAAAAATATTTGCTTACGTCACTTATAAAATTAATAAATTAAAAATATTTTCACTATTCATAATAATATTTAAATATAAATTGTTGTGGATATTTTGACTCGCGTTTTCTCTTTTTAAGTAACGGTTATTTCACATTTGGTTTTTTCACGCTTCATATCTTTTGTGACAACCACCCATTTGATAACCGCTTTAATGGGGAGGCAATTTATAAGAAGAACGATCATTCATTTCGTAAGGACAATCACAAAGATCTAACACAAATCCTCTCATTTGGTAATACATCATCAGTACGCGAGAAGATTGGGTTAGTAGAGTATACCAGTAATTTCATTGAATCTTCGTGAATTTCTAATCAATGCTTGAATTTTGTTCTTCAATGCGTGATTAGAATCACCGGTTTATGTCTAACAACAAACTGCCTAGGTTCTCAATTACAGTCTTCCTCGATTCCTTGGTTATTTGATGCCAGGTTGTGAACAGCGGGGCCCACTCAGCATTTCAGGCGATGGCGCCTGCAAACTCCCCGAGCAAGCCGCCTTCCACTTCAATTAGGCTGTGGTTTCTCGCCCAGCTCGACAACGATTTGTTTCCGGAGGAAGATTCAACAGACCGGCTAGTCATGTGAAGCCGCGGTTCTTCTTAACTAGTGTTTCCCATGGAAATTATGTGCAGCCAGCAGTTTACAACGACTAAAACGAAAAACAAACAAGGGAAATTTCCCAGACTGCGCCGTGGTTCACGGTGGCGATATTTTTAGAGCTGCTTCAGAGTTCAGACGATCACTTTAGTTGCAGAGGCGAATATGCTAAACAGATCCACCATGTTCAAGTAAACGTAAGCAATGTGAGGTGGTGAATGCAGGTAAAGCTAAATTTGATCAGCATCCCGAATTTTATCATTATGTAAGGTTAAATTCAGATTCTATATAGTCGCTGAAAGAACATAAGCTTCCGAGCAAAACTCATCCTGTCCAAATATTGAGAACTGGAACTATCCCCATTTCCAATAGGGAACTATCCCCATTTTCAATAGGCAAATCAGCACCCTTCACCTGCGACTTCAGCTTCCGGATGAAAATAAAATAAAAAATAAGAAGACCAAATCAGCTTTAGGGGACCAGCTTAATGACCCAGCCCTTGTGTGTAATATTGATCATGAGCTCGTTTAAAAAGCTACAAAATTTTCCATTTGTCGGATGAAAATAAAATAAAAAAATAAAAAAAACTCAATCAGCTTTAGGGGACCAACTTTCCATGATCTAGCCGTTTAAAAAGCTACAAAATTTTCCTTTTATTAGTTGATTTGACTTAGTTGATAGATGTTTAATACCGTAAGTAAAAATAATATGACCAACAACTCAAATGTCGAGTAGTCCTTTAGAAAATTATCGCCACTATAAGAAATTTCTCGACTTTCAAATGAAATAATAAATTATCAACTCCTTTGGAATTTTGCCTGGGCCGTAATTAAAGTACCAACACTAAAATAAATTACTATTTCAAATTAACGTTGGTAAATGTATTTTAGTATTAGTACATTACAAAGGACACTCATAATTTCAAAGGAGCTAGCAAAATCGTGATAATGTCGATAATTTCCGAGAAGTTGGTAATTTACAAATTTTCAGGATGTTAGTGGACTGCTTGTAGTGCTGGTAGTTTATAGACCCCGCCTGTAAAACTTGAAAAAACTTGGTAATGGACTAAATCAATTAGGAGATTGGTCAATTCACGGTGATATACAAAACCACTTGTAAAATTTAAAGATATTCGGAAGTTACTATTTTAGTGGAAGATTAGTACATCGGCCACAATTTTTACCAAGAAGATTGGAAAATTTCCAGCAGCTTTAAAATTCAACCAAGGCGGAAATTTTCTAGTTTTGAATCCATTTGTGTGCTTCCCTACCCATCCCTCATGATCCAAGAATTGGAGGCCCGTCGATGTTGAGGCCCATTTAAATCCATTTAAATCTGTCTGAACCAGCACTCATTAACAGGGAAAAGAAGTTGCGTAGAAATCATATTTAGGCTGAAAAGAGAGAGAGTAGAAAGCATAGTTTGGCTAGGAAGACAAAGTAGAAAGAGTAGTGTTTTGAGAATAGACATCATAGAATGCTAATTAAATTACTTGAATAAGCAAACTCATGGAAGGGAAGAGATCACACGAGCACAAGTTCTAAGTAAACCTGAAATGAAGAACTAAAGGCAAGGGGAGAGAGCACGAGATTGCTCATTTCTTATGTGCTTCTTGACAGTCTCACTCTCTTCAACTTGGCTACCTTCACTGCTATGGTCACATAAGCCTTGTTTGTTGCTTGATCCGCAAAGCTGAAATATGCAAGTCTCCAATCTTTCTTGAACCGTAAAACTCCGAAAAAGCCCCAAAACCCAGTTGCAAATCCAAGCATTACAACCACATAGAACAATGCCTTATCAAGCTTATCCTCTTCATGTGTATCTTTTGGGTGAGAGATTTTCGATGGTTGAGGCGCCTCAGCTCCGAGGCATTTTTTTCTCAGAAGATCACCACATAGTAGAGGATTGCTAGCATAAATGGAAGGATCATCAAGTGTTTGAATTTGATTTCCTTTTGGAATATGCCCTTTCAAGTTGTTTTGTGACAAGTTGAGGTGGGCTAGGGATGTTAACGCTGAAATGCCTTGTGGAATTGTCCATGAGAGGTAGTTGTTTGAAAGATCAAGAGACTCAAGTGACGTCATGTTCCCAATGCCAATGGGAATATTTCCATAGAGATGGTTGTGAGACAAGTTCAAGCCATGCAATCCTGAGAGGAAAGAAAGTTCTTCGGGAATTAACCCATTCAAAAAGTTGCTAGAGAGATCCAAATTGACCACAAGTTGCAAAACAATTCTGGTGTATTCGTTATATCTTCCCTTTATGATCTCAACCATGTGCTCTTGATCCCAATCTGGACTAAAAATTTCCGATCCAAATGGAATGCTTTGATTGAAGTTGGTCATGCTGCTCATATTGCCAAGACAATGTGGGATCGTTCCCGTCAAATTGTTCATTGCCATATCTAATATTTGCAATCTTGATAGTGAGTAGAGTTGTGAAGGGATGCTGCCGACAAAACTATTCTCCGTAGCCTCAGGATCAACAAGGACTGAAAACTTTCATCAAACCATGTTGGAATGCTTCCAGATAAATTATTCTCTCCAAGGTCTAAAATTACTAGATTTGTACAATAACCTAAAGCTTGAGGAAGCTCCCCATTGAGATGGTTTCCATTCAAGTGTAGGGTAATAAGGTAGGGCAATGATCCAAGTGAGCTAGGAATTATTCCGGACAACTTATTAAATGACAAAGTCAAGAATGATAAAGAATCCTTCCAACAGCCTGGAATACTTCCAAATAGGCTATTGTTGGCAAGATTTAATTTAACCAACTCCATGTTGCATAATGATGACGGTAGAGTACCATTGATTAGGTTATCATTGAGATGCAAATAATATACTTGGTACATAATACCGATATCTATTGGAAGAGGTCCAGAGATCAAGTTGTGGGAGAGATCTAAATAGGAACAATTAATAGACATGTGGGGCAATGGCCCAATAATCCGATTGTGAGATAGATCAAGCTTGGAAATTGTCAAGTTGGCTAACCATTCTGGCAAGGGCCTAATAATCTGATTGTAAGATAGACCAAGAAACATCAAGTCGGCTGACCATTCTAGCAAGGGCCTAGTAATCTGATTATAAGATAGATCGATCTCGAAAATCATCAAGTTGGCTGACCATTTTGGCAAGGACCCAGTAATCTGATTGTAAGATAGATCGAGCTCGGAAATCATCAAGTTGGCTGACCATTCGGGGGGCCCGAGGGCCCGATTGTAAGATAGATGATTGTAAAAGAGTTGGTCGCGGGGGCCCGATGTCGATTGTAAGATAGAAAACGTCAAGTTGGACTAACCATCGTGGCAAGGGCCCGAATGTCGATTGTAAGATAGATCGAGCTTGGAAAACGTCAAGTTGGCCGACCATTCTGGCAAGGGCCCAGTAATTTGATTGTAAGATAGATCGAGCTCGGAAAATGTCAAGTTGGCTGACCATTTTGGCAAGGGCCCAGTAATCTGATTGTAAGATAGATCGAGCTCGGAAAATGTCAAGTTGGTTGACCATTCTAGCAAGGGCCCGTAATTTGATTGTAAGATAGATCAAGCAAAGAAAACATCAAGTTGGTTGACCATTTTGGCAATGTTGACCATTTTGGCAAGATAATTTGATTGTGAGATAGATCGAGCCAATAAAATGTCAAGTTGGCTAACCATTTCGGCAAGGGCCCAAAAAGGGAAGCATTGATGAGTGTGATTTTTATAGCTTTGGCTTGTGTCTGAATCCATAGGGGAAATTTAGTTCCAAATTTGCAAGAGTTCATCATAATATCTTCTAGTTGGAAAGGGGGTATCCAGCTGGGTTTTGCCTTAAAACTCAAGTTATGATTGTTATCGATGCACAACAACTTGAGCCTTGACAAATTAGAAAAATGGATTTTTGTAATCACACCTTCTAAATGATTATATCCAAGATCCAAGTATTGCAAAGCCCCCAATTTCCCTAATGACTCGGGAATGTGCCCCACCAATTGATTATTAGAAAGATCTAGTGTTTCCAAGTTTGACAATGATTCAATGACACTAGGGATTGGACTGGTGAAGAAATTGTTGGAAAGCATAATATGTTTTAAGTTTGTGAAGTGCACCAACCAGTTGGGCAAAGCACCTTGAAGATGATTAAAACATATCTCTAGATGCTCTAAGCTATTCTCGATGAGTCCAGATGAATTTCCTTGGGTTGTTGAAATCTCTTCTCTGATTTGGTTTTCACACAAATGCAATGACTTGAGGTAACCGATTGTTCTTTAAGAATGAGAAAATGCCTCCTTCAATGCTGTCAAAAAGATTATTCCCAAGATCAAGATGAACAAGGCTTGTAAACTTGTCAAACCACATGGGAATTGATGAGTTGAAAGAGTTGCTTGAAAGATCAAGATGCTGAAGAGAAGTCATGTTTTGAAATAAAGTGCTTGGGATGGGACCTTCAAAAAGATTACTCGAAAGATTGAGGTACTGAAGATGAAAAAGAGAAGTAGAATTGGCCAAGTGATCAAAAGATAGATGAAAATTATGTAATCCACAACCTGATAAGCTCAAATGCGATAAAGCTGGAAGCGTGCTAATCACTTGCATGAGGACTCTTTTGTTCGCAATCATTGAGCCACTAATGTCAAGGTACTTTAGTGACCGAAGATAAGAAACCCATATGATATCATCCCCAACCAAATTTTCATATTCATTATGAAGATTGAGGACTTCCAACTTGGTGAGATTTCCCAATTGTTGAGGAACCGTTCCATAGAAGTTGGCAAACGATAGATTGAGGTACCTCAATTGTTTAATTGAACCAATGAATTCAGGTATTCTTTTTTGATTGAAATTGATCCCACTTAAGTCCAAGTGGTTCAAGTATCTTAAGTGGAGCAAAGAAGAGTTAAACTCACCCGCTAGGAAGAGCTTTGGTTCCATGGAAAAAGGAACACTAGTTTCGTCTCTTCTTAGTTGGGGTAATAATTGGAGCTTGATGACATGACCATATACTCCATCACAAATCACTCCTTCCCATCTGCAGCAATCTTTGCCTTTCCACGAAGAAAGCAAGCCGGATGGATCAAAGAGGCTTTGTCGAAGTTGGAGCAGAGTCTCTCTTTCTTGCTCTTTGTAAATAGACGTTGAATTGTTACAGATGCACACACGTGAATTATCTAAAATGAGTAACAGAGTTAATAGTGTGAGCACTTGGGAACAATAACTCCCCATGAGCAATGAAGGAAAGGATGAATTCATGTTTTAGAGTGAAGGGTATAAGGGTCCTCTAATCAAACTCAGATCATTTATAGAGAAGGGAAGGGAGAGATCTCTCTTTTAACTTGGCAACTTGTGGTTACATGCATGCGCCTTATGTGTATGCATGTGTATCATGTATGTGCAGTGCATTTAAGGTCCACACATGATAATTTTCATTAGGGAGAAAAGGCACATCCATTCTTATAGTTGGAGTTTGTAAATTAATGAGCAAACCCCATCTAGACGAGAAGTCCACGTCAACTTGGAAGCAAGACCAGCGCCATTACGGAGACTGGGGACAAGTTTGTCCAGTTTTTTGCAGTGCCTATCTCAGAAGAAGTCAAGTCTTTTGAGTCCTGTGTCGTTATTTATATTCAGGTCATTTCTCGGTCTACACTGCGTGTTTTTAAAGACACCATCTATTTTATGTTTTGATCTTAACTAAATTACTAACTTTGAAATAACGATGGTGATGTATCATTCATCACGATATCATGGAGAGACGATAGAAGAGGTACATAGATTTAAGCTGTCGGAGAGACATTAATTGGAACCGTTCAAAGGTATATATATTGGGTAGGGGCGTGGTAGTTTGAGTGTGAGACAAATCAAGCCACAAAGTTCATATGTTGGCCGACCATATAGGCAAAGCCCCCAAAATGGAGGCATTTCAGGTAGAGATGCCATGGTCCTCTGCTCCCGTATGCATTTATTGTGGAAATGTCGATCTAGTTGGGATTTGCCCTAAAAGTTGAGTATTTATTACTAATATCCAAATACTACGGACTAGACCTAGATTATCTATAGTGTGGATCACTCGGGCATAGGGGGCAAAATATGGGAACGCGGAACATCATTTGTGCTAACGATAGGGGTAAACTTCTTTTATTCTTGTAGGATAAGTCGTGATTTTGCAGTCACGATAAAGATAATATAGGCAGTATAATATGTTTCTAACATATCACGTCCAAACAAGAATTACTATTTTGAATTATGTTTTCAATTACAAAATATATCAGCATGAAAAATATATTTCGAATAAGTAATAGAGATTAATATATTGGAACATCAAGAACGCTCATTTTAGTTTATGAGTTTGTTCTCATCTCATAGGATATCTTGTTTACCTGGAACTTACATACCCTTTGAGAGATGAATGTATGCGCCTAGAATATTTAATAATTGTGGAATCTAATCTATCGCTTTAGTTTTCAAATGCAAAAAAGAGAAAGATCATATGATTCTTTCAATTAAAGATCATGCATGACTCCAAGTCGAGTCAATGTTTACCACTCTTTAAAATTCAGGAAAATGAAAATCCACTGATAACTCCAAGTCGAAGCCAACGTTTCTGGCATTTTTAGTATTCTTTTTATTTTTGGCTTTCGCGACGTAGTAAGTCCAGTAGAGTAATCACACTATTAGTGTCATAGCTTAAAAATGTTGAAACCGAGAGGTGTTTGCCTTTGCCCACTACTATAAGCCGATAACACCGACTCATACCATTTTATTTTCCTCTGGCCGAACCAGTATCCATATCGATTTGGATTTTTTTTTTTTTTTAAAGTAAATATCGTGTATTCGCAAAACTCTAGCAACTATGGGAGGACAAACTGTATTACTACCCTAAGCATTTATGCAAAAGCTTCATTTGAGCCAATAATTTCCCAAAACCCAACACAAGACTAATGTGACATTCTCCTCTTTTTTTTTAGGTTAAGAAAGATTGAGTCCAAATATACGAGAGGCTTTTTCAATAACGTTTAATCAATGAATCAGTCACTCGCAAGTCACAAAAACCTTCAGACTTTCGTGATTGTTTAGAGAGCTTAAATTGGTGTCTACTCAACAAATGAAGAGTTTTCAAAAATTCTTATGGACTACACTCATGGAGAGACTTTGTTATGCATTTGCATTCTCTTATTAAGATATGTAAAGGCCACCATTTGAGTGTCGATTATAGGTAAGGATAACACTGGCAATCCACGAATAACTCCAAGTCAAGTGAATGTTCTCTCTCTATGTAATAAAGCAACTTCCTGGACGATACATGTTGATGTCGCAATGATCGCGTCCTAATGAAAAGGAACTTATGACGGTACATTTTATTGATTAGATAGTGCAATAAAATGAAGGGAATGTAATATCTATCGAAAGATTATATAATGTAAATTTACAGAAAGGAAAGGGCTCATTTTTTACCTTAATTACATCATTTTCATTGAACTGGTAAAGTTTCTAGCTTTTTGCATTATAGTCGAGAACTTGGAATTAGCAAGAAGTAACATCAAGTGCTTCCAACTAATTACTTCTTATGAATTTCCTAGTTTCTGGTATTCTGAAGGCGCTTCTATAGTTTTGCATCAAGTACAAAGGATTGGCCTTAACCATTTCATCTGATGATGGACATGAACATTTGTTAAATCATCGCTCGAGCTTTTCCACTCTGAGCTTCTCATTGTTAAGAAGGTGCCTTGGGCATTGGTGCCTTAGACAGGAAGCTCTTGAATAAAGCATGTACCAGAGAGAGAGAGAGGGGGGGTGTAGATTGGCGCTTCATCATCACCAATATTTAAGTTCTTCTACAAAACGCATAGAATCTCCTCCACGGCAGGCTCATGCTTATCCTTCTTCCTCTCATCACTAAGCATGAATAAATCAACTGGACTAAGCTCTCTTCCCAACTCTGCTTTCTATTAGTGTTGGCATATGTCTTGAGTTTGGGCTCGTAAGCAAAAGTCTAAATTCATATAAGAGATTTTCTATTGGGGAATTCGATAGACAAATAAGCAATAAAATGAAAAACTTAAAAGTAAAGTCCAAGTTGGATTAAGTTTCATAACAAATTAGGAATATCAACTTTCCAAATTTGGGTTGGATTCGGCAAGGCCTAGAGTTCCATGTTTAATATAAAAAATAAGCGAATCTCTTTTGGGAGTTGGCCTCCTTGATTCGCGGTCTATGGAGAGTTCTGGATCTGTGAAATTTTCATACAATTGATGGAGAATAATTCGTGAATTAAGTCTCATGAAGTTGATGTTCAAGCTGTGAAATCATGCGGTAAGATTTGGAAATTTCTTTGTGATATTCAGAAATATTTTGCTAGGAATTGTGAAGAATAAACGTTAGAGGGTTTAATTAGGGACAAAAAATACTAAGAGTGTTTGAGTTACTCGAATGCAATTGTAATCTCCACTGTATCGCTTGATTGCTTGATTTATAGTGAAATCTCACAATGCTCTCCTTATGGAGTAGACCACACCAGCCAATCTATGCAAATTAAGTGTTCCCTTTATTTCATTGTTTGATCGCTTGTAGTTAGCATAGTCAAATCGACAATATGTAATTATAAAATAGGGTCAATATTTCTTTATAAGACTCAGTTTACTCACGTTGTCTTTTTTTTCCTTAAAGTGAAACTATCCATTATACAGTTTAAGTTTGACGGAGGGGAACATAAGAGCCTAACAAAAGGCACGAAATTTTACTTTCTCCACAGTTATCCATCCAAAACTTTTCTTCCCTGAAGTGCGTCGCATGCTTTGTTTCGCCCCGTTAATATATTTTTTCTCGCGTGTAGCTTCTATAATTACAAGACAAAGATCACTACAAAACATACATCAACTAATGAGGAAATTAAACTACACTTATAATTTAACATGTCTGATTAAACGATGCTACACATTTTAATGTACCTGTCCTTCCTATGATTTCTGCAATGTGTCAAGCTGGAAGATCTTTTGAGTAATGTGACAATGATGGCGAGCTATAGTAGTGAGCAGCTTCTAAATTGCTTTTCTAGTTTCTCCATTTAGAGTTCGTGGAATGCAAAATGTATTTTTCATAACTCGAATTTCGAGGATACTAAAACCCGAACTATATCAAAGAAAAATTCACTAACACAAATTGAGATGGGTCTTTGATGCTTTGTCTAAGATAGAGTAGAGCCTCTCTTTCTTGCTCTCTTACAAATAAAAGTTGAGTTTCTACAGAAGCATACACCTAAATGATTTAAAATAAGCAATAAGAGTTACTAGCAAGTGGACTTGAGAACAATATCTCCCCATGAGCAACGAGGGATAATCACGTGGGCAGAGAACAAATTTACACTTTAGAGAGTGGGGGTTTAAGAACCTCTAATTAAACCCAAATCATTCATAGAGAAAAGCAGGGGGAAGATTTTTCTTTTAATGTGACAAGTCGGGGTCCCAAACATGCACCTTATGTGCATGCATGTGTGCCATCTTGAAGGATGTATATGCAGCACATGTGAGATCCACAAATCATAATCATAATCAGAGAAGAGAAGGCACATCCATTATTGCAATTGGAGTTAGTAAATTGATGATAGGACCCCATCCAAAATATTAAATTCAACCTCTACAAATTAGTCCAAGTGAAAAGCAGCTCCACTAAGGAGATAGTGGAGAGTTACGTCCAATTTTTGCAGTGGCGAACACGAACTAAGTCTAAATCCTATGAGTTAATAAATGTTTCTCCATATAAATGCGTGTCTATAATGGCACCATTCATTTCACGTTATGATTTTTATCAATTCTGAAATAACAATTTTAATTAGTCTTGTTGCCTGTGCTATGCACGGGAATTTGATGGCCATTGCTTCTAATAATCACAGTACTAGAAGTAAAACACATCTATTCTTGCAAGAGAGAATTCAATTGGACTTTGTAAATTGATGATAGGGTCCATCCGGAAGAGAGAATTCAGCCTTTACAAATTAGTCCAAGTGAAAAGCATCTCCACTAAGGAGATAGTGGAGAATTACACCTAATTTTTGCAGTGCCGAACACGAACTAAGTCTTATGAGTTAATTATTGTTTCTCTACAAAAGTGCTCGTCTATAATAGCATTGTTCATTTCACGTTATGAATTTTTTTTCTAAATTTTCAATTCCAAGATAACGATTTTAATTAGTCCTGTTGCCCGTGCTATGCATTGGAATATGCCGGCCATTGCTTATAGTAATCATAGTCATAGAAGAAAAGGCACATCCATTCTTGCAAGAGAGAATTCAATTGGACTTTGTAAATTGATGACTGGGCCCCATCTGGAAGAGAGAATTCAACCTTTACAAGTTAGTCCAAGTGTAAAGCAACTCCACTAAGAAGATCGTGGAGAATTACGCCTAATTTTTGTAGTGCCTAACACGGACAAAGTCTAAGTCTTATGAGTTAATAATTGTTTACTTTAAAAATGCGTGTCTAGTCTTATGGGTCAATGACTGTTTCTCTATATAAATGCGTGTCTATAACGACATAGTTAATTTCATGTTATGATTTTTACTAAATTATCAAAATCGAAATAACGATCTTAATTAGTCTTGTTGCCCATGCTACACGTAGGATTTTGTCGGCCATTGCTTAAAAAGCAATGTTTGGATAGGATGAGTTTGCCTAGTTGGTGATTGTGTAGAATCTGAATTTAAACTCATGTTAGATAAAATTCGGGTTGCTTTATCAAGTTTAGCTATACCTGCGTTCACCATCTCAAATTACTTAAATTTATTCAAACGTGTTTTCTGAACTACTTTGGATCATCGGTTTTCTGCGCTCTTAAATTATCCGTTCATATAGACCAAAAAAAAAAAAAAAAAATCCGTTCATCAAAAGATAACATGGTCTAAGAATTAAGGGCCAAAATCATGGAGAGACTTTGCCGTGCATATGCATTCTATTATTATAAAATGTGATCACCACCATTTGTGTGTCAATTATAGGTAAGGAAAACACTGAGTATTCGTAAATAACTCCAAGTCAATCGAACCTTCTCTCTATCTTTGCCATAAATCAAGCAACTTCCAGGATGATACATGTTGATGCCGTGACCGGTTCTGAAAATATTCTTGTTGTGTCCTAATGAAAAAGGACAAAAAAGAGAGGTCACAGACGATACAGTTTATCGAGTCAATTGCACAGTATGACTTTTCTTTAAAAAAAAAAAAAAAGGCAATGTATTACTGTATATTTACAAGAGGAAAAAGCTGATTTTCGACCTTAATTACATCGATTTTATTCAACTAGTACCATTACGAGCTTTCCGCATTTTTAGTCGAGAGAACTTGGAATGAACAAGAAGAAATATGAAGCACTTCCAACCAATTACTTATGAATTTCCAAGCTTCTAGCATTCTGCAAGCGTTTCAATTGTTTTGCATCAAGTACAAAGGATTGGCCAGAACCATTTCATAGAACAATTGAATTTCCAACCTTCTAGCATCCTCGCTGCCTGCTTCTTCTCCTTATTCTTTCCCTTTTGAAAAAATAGCTTATTTTTTATTTAATTTAAATAAAAATGAATTTAAAAACAGATTTGGATCAAAATAACATTTTAGTCATGTTATCGCCATGTAGGGGAGAGAGAATATTTGAAAAAATCACGTCAGCATTTTCCATCTACCAAGTTAGACAGAATTAATAGAATGACTCGATTGTATCAATTTGACAAGTTATAGGACTTGATTGCAATTTTTGTAAGTTTTGAAACTTAATTGTACTATCATAATAAGTTTTAGAATTTCTAGTAAATATATCCCTCTTTTCTTTTGTGACGTAGCAATCCTAAAGGGGTAGTCATGCCTCGTTATCACAACTTAAAAATTGAAACCGGCTGAGCGAGTGTCCATGTTAGTTTGATTGCATTGTTTATTTCTTTGATAAAGTACATATCGTGTATTCCAAAAAAAAAAAAAAAGTACATATCGTGTATTCCCAAAAGCTCCAACATCTGTAGGATGACCAACTGTTTTACGACCCTAAACATTTCTGCAAAAGCGTCAGTTGAGCCAATATGTCCCAAAAGCCAGTAAAAGAGAGGTGACATTCTCCTTTCGTTTTTGTTAAAAAAAAGCCTGAATCAAGATATGTGAGAAGACTTTTCCAACAGTGTGTAATTGATGAATTATTCACTCGAAACATAAAAGTTTTTGAGAAAGCTTAAAGTCGTGCCTACTCGACAGAGTTTTTAAAAATTCTTAGGGTTATGACCATGGAGAGACTTTGTTAAATAATATTTTAATAATTTTTTGAATCTTTTATAGTTTTTGTTCTTTTCTTTTATTTTCTTTCTTTGCTTTTTTCTTCTTCACCATTTCGGCCAATGAGGTTGGCAACCGACCATCGCTAGTGATAGGCGAGGGGTGAGAGCTCACACCCTCACATGTTAGTTGACGAGAGCTACAACACCCACACCTAGCTTGGGCAAGGGTGTCGGGCCCTCATCGGTCCACAGTTGGGGGAAAAAAAGAAAGGGTAGAAAAGAAGAAAAAGAAAAGAAAAAACCAAAAAAGTAATAAAAATTTCGAAAAAACTTAAAAAATTGCTCAGGTTAGTTATTTTTTGCCAAAATTGAGCGGATGTACTCAATTCGCACAATGCAAAAGATTTAAAACTAAATTGCTCTAATCAAAATGTTTAGAACTAAAGTAGCACCATCGAATAATGCATATTAATGTCATGATTGATTCTGAATGTATTTTGGTCACATCCCAATGAAAAGGCTCTCAAAGACGATACGATTTATCAAGTAGAATGTGCAATAAAACAAAGGCACTTTCATTATTGCAATTGGAGTTTGTCAATTTATGATTGGGCCCCATCTGGAAGATTGAATTCAACCTCTACAAATTAGTCCAAGTGAAAAGCAGCTCCACTAAGGAGATAGTGGAGAATTACGCTTAATTTTTTGTAGTGCTGGACACAGATTAAGTCAAGTCTTATGGGTTAATGATTGTTTCTCTATATAAATGCATGCTTCTAATGGTACTATTCAATTTAAGTTATGATTTTTAGTAAATTATCACAATCGAAATAATGATCTCAATTAGTCTTATTGCCCGTGCAACACGGGAATATGTCGGCCATTGCTTAAAAAGCAAGACAATAGAAAACAACGATGAAAAATATATTGTGATTACTCTTGCAACATCACAAATGTAAGTATTTATTCTTTCCTTCTGAATTCTTCCCCCACAACACCTGTTTTAAACTTGAGTTTGCTTTGCCCATAAAAACTCTAGATAAATGATGATTTTGACCTTAGAAAACATAAACAGTACAATCTATAAAAGAACTTTCTCTATGTAGGCTTTTCTTTCAATAGAAGGATATAGTCTGATTCTTTAGTTATGCGTTTAGTGTTTCCCATGGATGTAAATCACTAAACAGATAGTGATGGTAATAAAGCAAGAGATCATTAGCGCAATTCATGTGCAGCAAGTGAAAGGGTCATAGGACCTTTCCAACATATAAACCACACTAAGAAACTCAGACCTATCAAAAAATTAAAGAGAAAAATCCTCCCAAGAACAAAGAATCAGACCGCATGTCTTATTTTATAATATAAAAAGCAAAAAAAAAAAAAAGGTCTGACAATGAGTTGGGATAAACATTCGATATCACTGCTAAAAGAATTAAAAAAAAAAAAAAACAGAATCTAACCACCATGTTGTATAGGAAAATGTAGCAACAAGCGTTGGATAGATAATGAAATTAGAAGGATTGAGGAATTCAAACTCAATAAACAGTTCAAATCTTCCATAGACTCAAAACCTGTGTAGCCAATTGATAATGAGTAATAATGCAATAACGTTTATAAGAGAAAAAGCCTAGTTTAGATTGGAGAACAGCATGGTTGTTTTTTTTACCACGGAGATCAAAGGTCATTAACGAAGGGGAAGATAAGAGAAGCCAGGGATCGTACTTTGCCATCAATTTCGATACTCGTAGATTGGATTCGATCAAGAGCCCTATGACCGTAAAAAAAAACACAGAAAAATTAAGGTAAAATATAAACAGAATCTAAGAAAACACAGTTTTAGCAAATTACTTCGACGAGTTTCTAGGATAGATGGGATGGCCATAAACTGCAACATTCCTCGTTAAGGAAGCAAGTAGTTGCGCAGAAAACCCACGGCCCAACTTCACCTTCGACTTCATCTTTCTTAGCCAAAAGAAGGAAACAAACAACTTCAACTTCAGGGGGCAAGCAAAATTCAGGCTGCGGATGGGTACTAAGAGAGACAACAGAAGCAAATATTCATAAATGGAATTGGAAAGGCTGCAAAATTTTCGGTTGAGATTTCTGATTTAGTTGGTAAATTTCTAATGCCGTTGCTAAAAATATGCGGATAGGGCTGCCAAATTCCTGTTAAATGCCGTGTTGGCGTTACATAGGCCATGCTAAGTGGCTATTGAAAACCTTAAAATGAAGAGTACCTGTCAAAAATTTTAAACAAAGAAATTGACAAAAAAAAAGGAAGGGAATTGGGGATTTGGTAGATCTACAATCTTTAGCTCTCTTTCTTTTTGAAATTTGGCAGATTTAATATTGAACTTGCCTAATTAAGACAAATTATATCGTAAACCCTTGCTTTAGATTTCGCTTCGCTTGTTTGAAATGTTCACAGCCCTCTTTTGGGCTTGAAACCTAGTCATGTTCAAGTTAAGAGTGTATTGGTGGAGACCAATCATGTATCTTTCACAATGAAACCGTATCTTTCTATATGCAAACGTCATATCGTGTGACAAAGATGTCAACCTCATAGCGAACTAATTTCCATGTTGAACTTATTTTCCTGAAAATTGATCGAATAAAAATAATTGATGGAGCACCACAATTTTACTAGAGAATCGAATCGAATTAGAGTCACAATTTTATTATCTCGACTTCGTTTTGGTCTCAATTCACCGGGCTAGAGTGGGAAAGATCAAAGTGAGCTAGGATGGTTAAGGTGGGGGCAATGATCCAAGTGAGCTAGGAATTACTCCAAACAACTTATTGAATGACAAAATCAAGAATGATAAAGAACCCCTCCAACAGTCCAAAATACTACCAAATAGTCTATTTTATTGGCAATATTTAAATCAAACAACTCCATGTCGCATAATGATGACCGTGGAGTACCATTGACTAGGTTATCATTGAGATACAAAGAATGTACCTGATACATAATACCAATATCTATTGGAAGAGATCTAAAGATCAAATTGTGGGAGGGATCTAAATAGGAACAATTAGTGGACATGTTGGGTAAGGGTCCGGTAATTTTTTATTGTAAAATAGATCGAGTCATGGAAATGTCAAGTTGGCTGACCATTTTGGCAAAGGCCCGGTAATCTCATTATGAGATAGATCAAGCCTGGAAATGTCAAACTGGCTGACCATTTTGGGCAAAGGCCTAGTAATCTACTCATAAGATGGGTCGAGTTAGGAAAATGTCAAGTTGGCTGATCGTTTTGGCAAGGCAATCTGATTATAAGATAAATTGAGCTGCAAAAGCGTCAAGTTGGCTACCAATATGGCAAGGGCCCAAAAAGGGAAGCATTAGAGAGTCTAATATTTATGGCGTCCACTTGTGTTTGAATCCATCGAGGAAATTTCGTTCCAAATTAGAAAAAATTGATTTCGGTAATAACACCTTCTAAATGATTATTGTGAATAGACAACTATTGCAAAGCCCCAAATTTCCCTAATGACTCTGGAATATGCCATGCCAATTGATTGTTAGAAAGATCTAGTGATCTCAATGATGACAACCAACCTATTGATAGTGAAATGGTCCCATTCAATCCATTACCTAAAAGATCTAATGTTTCCAAGTTTGACAATGATCTAATGACACTAGGGATTGAACCAGGCAAGAAATTGTTGGAAAGCATAATACATTTAGAGTTTGTGAAGTGCTCCAACCAATAGGGTAGAGCACCCTTAAGATGATTTGAACATATGTCTAGACTCTCTAAGCTATTCTCGATGAGTCCCGATAAATTTCCTTGGGTTGTTGATATCTCTTCTCTAATTAGTTTAGCATACAAACGTAATGACTTGAGGTATCAATTGTTCTTTAAGAATGAGAATAAGCCTCTTTCAATGTTGTCAATATAATTTACCTCAAGATTGAGATGAGCAAGGCTTGTAAACTTATCAAACAACACGAGTTGATGTATTGAAAGGGTTCCACGAAAGATCAAGATGTTGAAGAAAAGTCATGTTTTGAAATAAAGTGCTCCGGATGGGACCTTCAAAAAAATTACTGAAAAGATTAAGGTACTAAAGATGAACAAGAAAAGTAGAACTGGCCAAGTTATTAGAAGATAGATGAAAATTATGTAATCCACAACCTGATAAGATCAAATGCAATAAAGCTAGGAGCATGTTTATCACCTACATAAGCACTCTTTTGTTCACAATCATTGAGTCACTCATGTTGAGGTAGTTTAGTGGCTGAAGATAAGAAACCCTTAAGATATCATCCACAATTAAATCTCCATTGTAATCATGAAGATTGATGACCTCTAATTTGGTGAGATTTCCCAATTGTTAAGGAACCATTCCATAGAAGTTAGAATTCGATAGATTGAGGTACCTCAATTGTTTCATCGAACCGAGAAATTCAGGGATTCTTCCATTCCTACTTAAGTTCAAGTGGTTCAAGTATCTCAAACGGAGCTAAAAAGAATTCAACTTTCCAGTCAGGAAGAGCATCGGTTCCATGGGAAAATGAATACTAGTTTCGTCTTTTCTTGGTTAGGTTAATAACTGGAGTTGGGATAAGTACACTAATGGTGCCATAAGTTGTGTATAGCGCTCACTTTGGTACCAAAAGTTTCCGTCGGATCACTTAAGTGTCAAAAAATTTGAAAAACGCTCACTTTGGTGCCAACTCCGATTCGGTTGGCCGGAAATCCGACGTGGCACTTTTTTATTAATTTTTTAAGCTGATGTGGCTCACCGGAGAACACAGTCAGCATCCTAACACCAAAACGACACCGTTTGGTGTCTCCCCCAATTCAAAACCCTAAACTTCGGCCATCGCCGTCCTCGATGGTCCTTACGCTTGGCGGCCACGGCTTCGACCCCGACCTCGACCCCAACCCCGACGATGGCCACTCAACGGTAGCGGCTCCGACCTTGACCCCGACCTCGACGATGACCACTCGGCGGCCGCAGCTCCGACCCCGACCCCGACCCCAACCGCAATGATGGCCACTCGATGGCCGCGGCTCAAACCCCGACCCCAACCCCGACGATGGCCACTCAACGGCCGTAGCTTTGACCCCGATCCCGACCTCGATGATGGCCACTCGGCGGCCGCAGCTTCGACCCCGACTCCGACCCCAACCCCGACGACGGCCACGGCTTCAACCCTGTCGAAACCCTAATTTCTTCCCCAATGAGTTAAACGGCGTCGTTTTTGTGAGGCCATCCATGTAGGACGGCAAAACGATGTCGTTTAAGGCCTTGTCGATTTTAAAAAAAAAAAAAAAAGCCACGTAATTATTTTGGCCGGAATCTTTCGTCGGTGGCACCAAAGAGAGCGTTTTTCCTCCGATTTGGCACTTAAGTGATCCGACGGAAACTTTTGGCACCAAAGTGAGTGTCATACACAACTTATGGCACCATTAGTGTACTTATCCCATTGGAGCTCGATGACATGACCATGTACTCTATCATAGATCACTCCTTTCCATATGCAACAATTCTTGCCTTTCCGCAAAGAAAGCAAGCCGGATGGATTTAAGAGGCTTTGTTGAAGCTAGAGCAGAGCTTCTCTTTCTTGCAATCTGCAAATAGACGTTGAATTGTTATAGAAGCACACACATAAATTATCTAAAATGAGTAATAGAGTTACTAGTGTGAGCACCTAGGAACAATAACTCCCCATGAGCAATGAGGGAGAGAATGAATTCATGTTTTAGAGCGAAGGTATAAGGGTCCGATAATTAAACCTAGATCGTTTATAGAGAAGGTCGGAGAGAGATTTCTCTTCTAACATGACAAGTTGCAATTACATGCATGCACTTTATGTGGATGCATATTTATCATATATACACAACACATTTAAGATTCACACATGATAGTCACTGTCACATCCTAAACCTTCCCTCGCTACGAGAATGCGATATCCGCCAATATCGAGATTAATTTACAATGTCTCAGGAGGCATTGTCTTCCCATTGATTTTTATATTTCGTTTAAGCACATGCAGAAGCGTGCAATCTCCAACACCCAATCATCAACACCATGTAGTAAGGAAGAACAACATACATACCACATACTCCCATGCTTTACTTATATATTCATAATGTTTTAAAGTTTACAAGCCCTTGACTTTAGGCCATTTCTAACTGGTCATCCCCACGCAAAAAGATATAAGGGGGTTAGTCCTAGCTCATTCTACAAGAACAGCTGTAAAAAAATGGGTCCCATCAAATGCTGGTGTCCTCACTGTGATGGCTTGGGGTTATCCATGGTACTATTAAGAGGGGGTAGCACCGACCCGTCAGCATCCTTGGGTGGACTATCAAACCCACGTAGAGGACTGTAGAAGTCTTTGTTGATGCAGGCAAGCTAAGCCACAAATAAATGGGGAACCATATACCCCACATCCTCATCCACCACATCGTCATGGTGTGGTGTTGGAAGAGGATTTGGTTGTAACGTCCTTAAAGTCAAGTATCATGACTTCCATATGTACAAGGAGATCGAAACGTGAGGGCGTTAGACTTATACCTCAAGTCCCAAAAAAGGGTTAAACAATAATAAATGAGTTGAAAACTTAGTAAATAAAAATCCTAAATCTTGTATAGGGGGATACCTCACATCGGAACTTTATGATTACCTGACAACAAACAAGCCTAAATTTTGCCTTAACTATATCCATGAAGGAACTTATCCTCTACCTAAGTCTCTCAAGTCCAAAACAAAGGTACGTGAATCCATATGAGCCACAGATAGTACAATTAATAGCCAATAATAGTCACATATATTAGCATCTAAAATATTATTGAAGCCTTCGAGACTCAATCAATGGTATTTGGAATATCCACATGGCTCTCACTTCATTTATCATTACGATTATCGAATGCACGTGCCTTCTAAGTCACTAAAAATGACAATTAAATCACTCATGTGTCTCATGCATCTCATATAAGGCCATGTCAAACATACATGAGACATAAAACAACTCCCAATGTATGCACGTAACACTCAAATGCTTTGCACATGTTTAGCGACTGGAGAATCACATGGCATCATGTACTACTATGCTATCTTGAGTCCAATTATTAATCACATATAGCTGAAACCCTCTGGCTATTCCGAAAATTTCATGATATCGTCTCTTCTCATCAATCATAGCATCCAAACCTCTGTCGGGCATCATTTTGAGAATCGTTCGATATAACATTCTCGCGAACAATATCCCATTGGCGTGGGGGGCACCTCGTACTCATTAACGAGGCATCCCATCGTCCCACAAAATCTTTGATGACAAAATCCCTCATGTGACCATGCAAATCAAGCGCATCTGGTTTTATCTTTCATATTAGTCCAAGTATGAATGCCCTAAAGGTGCGCCAAGCGATATGTAACTCATGACCTATCGTAAACACCCCAATAAAATATGTCTAGCAAGAAACTAAGATCATGGTTTGACCCGTTACATTCAAGCACCGATCTAGATCAAACCTGGATCGAATGATACGTCTTAATATCGCTGAAGCAAAAGAATGACTCGGCCCGACATGCTTCCATGCACATCCAAGAACCAATGTTATTCTAGCTTTGAAGACTCGATGTAAACTCAAGCATCGATCATGACCTATGGACTTTTATATGCAAAGACCACATCCATATTGTAAGCATGATCCTTGAATATCAAATCCGTAACAACATTAATGGACAATTCAACCACAATAGTCACAATATACAATAAACCACATCACGTAACTTTATACAACCAACCATGGCAATCAAATGAGAAGATTAAACCTAGATAACAAATATTTCTAACCCAAGCTATAACCTAAATAAACCATTCTTATGAATCATGCTAACTCGAGCAACTTCAACGATCACATACTCATTCCTTGCTCATTCCCAAGCCTTATAGTCCAAGTATATAATAAGCAAACCATGCAAAATTAATTACATGAGCTCCTCAACCTAGGACTACGACACTGGAAACAGACCTAAATCAGAGTTACGTAATGCAATGACCTAGTGAACGTTTAGGAAATTTATTTACGAACAACTAAAACAAGATAAGGGGCGGTTGATGGAGGCTAGAGGATAGCAACACAGTAATTGCATGGGGACGGCGAGCTTAGCGGACGATGATGATGTAGCAACGGACAGGCAAATAGAGGCAGTGCAACGATGATCAACTAGGTAGATGGTGGACAGGCGGTGAACGACTACCAAGCGGCGACTAGCAGAAGCTCGATGAGGGAAAAAGAGGAAAAGGGACAGAAAAGGAGAGAGAGGAGAGGAAAGAGGAGGGTCGGCTGAGTGAAAGAGTGAGTGAGGGAGGGGGAGGGAGGGAAAACTTAAGGAAATAGAAGAGACTTATAAGAGAAATGGGCCATTCATATTGAATGCCCATTGCAATATTGTCCTAAGTCATGATAGCTTCAAGCTTGGAGAACAAGTTGCAATCCTTCCATCTTGCCAAGATCATCATCCAAGATCAAGGGCTAAGATTGCTTCTTCACTTTTCAAATATTGGTTAGACTTAAGAAGGGTGAAATGGTCCATTCTCGCTTGTCTACCCAAAAGTGGTGCCTGCACCCTTTGAATGGCTTTCCAAAATTTGTCTCATCTCAATTTAAATCTTAAAAGGCTAAATTGGTCTCACCTCTAATTTGATTAAAGTCTATATCCTCAAATTAACGCCTTTTTGCAATTAATGCACTAACGGATTCACTAAAATCGTTTCAATTGGAAATGAATGCCTTGATAACATCTATAGTCAATACAAGTAATTAGACCAAGCTTTATGGCTAAGTTTCAATCGGAAACGGCTTTAATGCGACTTACGCGAATTTAGGTGACACTAGCAAGACTCATGCAACTAGACTTGAATTGAGTTTGACCCCTGTCTAGTGTTTTATGCATGACTTTTAGTTGAGCTTGGTCGATTCATGAATGACTCTCGGTTGTCATGTAATTGAGTAGGATCGATCAGCCTACCCTGACTCACAGTTGTTCAGGATCGGATTAGGGTCATTCACAAATAGTGCATTGACCGTGCAATATCATTTGCGACTAATATATACTCGAATTAAATCAATCTATACTCGTTTATTAACTGACTCATGACGACATGTGATCGCCCACAGCGATCCTTATGGTCGAACGGTCCTTTTGTAATTGAATGTTATAGTCTATTGCAACCCTAATTTTGAGTCGTCTTGCCCCTAATCAATTAGTCAGCTTGTAAAACAATCCCTAGAATTGAGTTGTAGTCTATCCTCATTACTAATGTATTGATCTGTAGTCCATCTTTCGTGGTCTAAATAAGGGCCCGAATCAAATATGTCACAATTCTTCCTCTCTAAAAAAAATTCTGTCCTCAAACTTCAAAGGCATAATTGATTCCTTAAATAAATGTGGATGTCGAAGTCTCATTGATTCCTCACTTTCCCATATGGCTCCTTCCATCCCGTGATATTGTCAAATGACCTTAATTAAAGAAATGATTTTATTCCGCAACACTTGCTGTTTTTTATCCACGATCCGCACAAGCTGTTTAACATTTGACACTCTGTTGTCAATTTCAATCTCTTCGAAGTTTAGCATATCTACCAGATCTAGCTCATACTTTCTTAACATGGATATATAGAACATGTCATGCACTTGAGCAAGTTTAGGCGGAAGTGCTAACTTGTAAGCTAAATTCCCTATTCTTTCTAAAATCTTGAAAGGTCCTACGTACTTTGGGATTAACTTTCGCTTTTTGTTGAAACGCAACATACTTCTCATAGGTTACACCTTAAGGAAGATGTAATCACTTATATGGAACTTCAAAGGCCTGTGTCATCTATCTGCGTAACTTTTCTAATGGCTTTGGGCGGTTCTAAGTCTTTCTCTAATCACTTTCAGTCTACTGACAACTGCATTGACTCTCTATTGGATGTAAATTGGGCATCCCAAGATCTCCATAACTAGAACAAGAACATGCATAATTGAGTAGAATGATTAACACACCTGTTTTGGGATTCATCATTCTTAAAACGAAAGTGGAAACTGATGTTCCACACGCAAGTCCTTCTCCTTTATTGCCTTCCGTATCATTGGCTTAATAAGACGGCCCTCATCACCTTTAGCGTTAGGTAAAAGCTCCTTATGTGATGATACATGTGAGAATTAGAGTTAGAGGAGAGACTTTACAATTATTTATAGAATTTCCAGCCAGGCCCTCTCATTACAGGTTTGGCTCAACTCGACCTACACTAGCCAGCCCCATATTAAACTAATTAAGAAACTTTCTATCTCACCTTAGACAAACCCTATTTCACGGTAACCGTAAAAACAGTAAATTACAATATCAATTAATATAGTCCACATTAGGAAAACTCTTATATTCTCTCACTTGAACTATATTAATTAAAACCGTATTATATGTGCGCACATTGGTCCAGAGATAATTCTTAATAGTCAATCATATCTCATAAAGTCTTAAACATTGAATCATGGCAGTAATTGCATATATACACACATAGCCTTCCATGGTCACAAGTGCTCTTAACTTTATTGATATAGATTCAATATGATAGTGTGACAATTGAATAACATCTCTCATAAAGAAATCTCATTTGTCAGTTATCATTCTCTTACCTTAAGTGTCACAAAAAAACTTGTGCCACTAGAGAATATCTTTATGGTTCCAATGAACCCACATATGCCTTATCCTTACGATTAACATTTCTTTATGTATAACAAGGCATATGCACAAGGCTAATAACTAGATGCCCTTAGCATTCACTCAAGGTTTATACAATACATTGAGATTTTATCAATCTATATTCAACATAATAACAATAAATTCAAAAATATTTTATTGAATGCAAAAGTTGATACATATCAAACCGTTACAAAGTGTAATGAACACCGATGAAAAATTTACTAGAGTAAAGTTAAAATAGCTCTCATTAAACAACATCATCTTATGATACTCCTAAGCTCATGTTAATGACATGTCGCTCAAATACACATGGGCGTAAGCCTTTAGTTAATAGATCTATAATCACATCATTTGTGGAAATATGCTATATTATAACGTCACATTTCTGTACTATTTCTTTATGGTAAAAATTTTTGAATGCCATATATTTAGACCCCTTGAGACATTTGTTATTAAATAATATTACAAATTTATTGTCTCAATACAACCGTATGAGTCTATTTATAAAGTTAAAAACGGTCAACTCCTTAATGAGGTTCTGAAGCTTATTAGCCCAAGTAACAGCCTGAAAGAATGTTACAAATTCTACTTACATAATAGACATAAAACTTCATTTACTGCACTTCCTGCTAACATAAATATGTCTTCTGTTATTGATCACATGTCATCCTAACAGCCAGCAAAGTTTACATCTAAATACCCTACTAGTTGCAAGAATTAAACATATCTGTAAACTAGACCACCGGCCGTGGTGGCTCTGTTGGGTAGGCTCTAGACCTCCAAACGGGAGATCCAGAGTTCGAAGCCCATTCAACGCAAGTTGAAGAGAGGCTGGCAAGCCATCTGGTGCCTTAAGTGTGACGTCGGGGTGATGGGTATTTCGCTAGCGTCACCCTAGGTTTACCTCGCCGGCTGCCGGCTGTACGGGGGTTCCCGGGTCATCAAAAAAAAAAAACATATCTATATACTAGCATATAATCTTTTGTCCTCTTTAAGTACCTTAAAACCTTCTTGGCAGCAACCTAGTATGATTGATTTCTGCCTAGAAATTCCGTCGCAAAGATGATATTTAGTCTAGTACAAATTTGAGCATACATTATACTTTTAAATGCACTGACATAAGGTACGCTATTTAATTAGATTTTCTCAATATCCAAATAAGGATAATGTGATAGATTCAATTCATCACCCTTAACAACATGAGCAATTCCTGGCTTGCAATGATGTATATTGTATATTTCCAAAATACGATCAACAAATGTCCTCTAAGAAAATCTAATATGATATGGCGAAAACAATCCTTATAGACATCAGTACAAAGGATAAAAGATGTCTCAAGGTCACTACTTGTAAAAAAATATCATATACATAAAGTATGAGAAAAATAAATTTCCCCCACTAACCTTGCAGTATATTGAATTGCTTTATTCTCAATTAAACAAAATAACAACACTATGAAACTTTTAATAATATTATTTGGAAATTTACTTAAAACTATGAATAAAACTTTTTAGTTTACACACAAATTTACTTGAATTTGTTGCAAAGTCCTCCAAATTGCATTATATAGATTTTGTATCTATTTGACGTAACTCCATATCAAAAAATGAACTATTAATACGCGTTCACTCGAAAGAATCTTTAAAAAATATTAGAAAGAAATAATTATTTATTCACTATAAACTATCCACCACTCTTTCAAAGTGAAAACTTTAGTTACAAGTTTAGTTTTAAATTCACAATTTTTCTTTAAAATCCTTTTAGTTTTGTATGTCAATTTGCAACTAATGAATTTGTGATCTTTAGGCAAGTTAATAAATTTCCAAACACTATAATGTTTCATAGATTGTATATCACATTTTATGACATCTAATCACATACTTGATTGAGGATAAGAAACAACATTTATTTATGTCGCTAAATCAACCATGTAGTGGATATTGCAGTCATCCTCTCACAAGTAGACTATATAGTTTAATGGAATAACTGATCATTTTTTCCTAACAAATCCCCTGAGTAAAGCTACAACCACTTCATTCTATACTTGAGATGTTTGAAAAAAAATTTCATCATAAATTATATCAAAAATAGTACCTTAAATCTCAACAAGTTTAATCTATGATACATGAGATTCTATAATTGTCTGTATCATAATTATCTGTATAGACAAAAGACAAAGACACAGTCATTTTCTATCGTACTATTATTCTTAATAGTCTGAGAGCAGCTATCCTCTACAATTACGTTGAACTGTAGAAACTTTATAGTATGTGATTTCATAATTCTTGTACATTTTTTAGGATCATAAAATTGATACCCCTTTTAACAATCTGGGTAGAATACAAAATAATTCCAAGTGGATCTAAATTCCAATGCACTTAATATTTGATTAGATAGCCTCAGTTCCGCATGACACTTCTAAATTTATTATGATTCAAATAATTTACGTCCAATCCATAACTTAAAAGAAGTTTATGAAACAATTTTGGTAAGAAACATATTTTATATGTGAAAAAGTTGTTTTCATAATATCATCCCACAAAAGACCGGATAAATCAGTTTTACTAATCATATTCATCACCATGTTCATTATGACGCTTCATGCTTTTTAGCCAAATCTTCTTATTAAGATTTTCAGGTATAATAATTAAATTACCATCCCATAATTTATCAAGTATTTGACAAATGACCCTTTAAGCTATTCCGCATTGTCATATTTGCTAAAATATTCACTGCCACTATTAAACCTGACAACCTTTAAGACTAATTCTAACCAATTTATTCTTTATCTCGGTCCTTTTACTTCTACAATAATCTATAGAAGTCTTTAGATAACCGTTAAGAGTAGACAGAATATCAACATTGTCAACTTTTCTACTATTCATTTATACATGTGTGAGATTATTCTTTAAATATAAATTTTTTGGAAACAATCTCTTCAACCATATACGAAATGTATATGTCATTAGGATTTAAACATAATCTTTGCAGATGTGTCCTAATTTCGATATTAAATAAAACATAACTTCAAGCCATTAAAGCTTCTATCATCTGCCTAGCAATGTAGCCAGTAGACAAGTCACTTTTTAAGTGTTCCTAAATGGAACCCTTCATAGACAGTAAACAAATTTTATTACTCTTTTCTCAAGCAGCAAATCATATGTTCACTACTTAAAATTTGAAGCAGTAAAAATCTCAATAATAGTGGAGTTATTAATTACAGAAAATGTGACTGAAAAACAAACAATGTATATAATTAGCATCATGTAAGTACTGTGTAACTTGACATACAAGTACACATCTAAAGAGTTACACGCATAATCATATAATCATCTTTGGGCAAAATACATGACATGTAGTTGTACATTCCCCACATGATAACGGTTATGAGAATATATTCCAATCTTTGTGAATTCATTATGTTTGGGCATATGAACCACTAGGATCAGTCACTCCTCCACCATATCATAATGTATCATTTTATGAACTAATATAAAATCACCTCACTTGGGAGTATGACTACACATTAGACTAGGAGACATCCCAATTATCATACGAGACCGAAATTTCTCAAACCCAATCAAACGTGCCACTTTGGCGGTCACTACTCAATCGAATCCTTGAAACTCTCTTATACTAAGGATATAAACTTTACCTGCGAAATCCCGATTTTCCGATCCTATCTCAATAAATTGAGATGGGCATTTCATTGGCACGTATATAGTTCTGTTCCTTGAGTCGGTCACTCATGTGAAAACTAGTCTATCGGGTGAAGCCGTTAAGAGTTTTTAATGCATCAGACTCGAGAATTTGACTAGGAAACGACCTTTCGACCGAGCTAATCTGCAAGGGTCATTACAGCACAAATAAAAATCGATTAGAGACCGGAGATAGGTTGACTCAACAGGGGCATGTGATCGAGTGTGGGTGATTCCACCATATTGCATAATTCTTGTCGATCGGCACTGGACCGACTTTTCTATCAATTGGGTACCCTGTGTTCGTATTTGAAATCTTGAGATTACCCCGACAACCGAAAGTGGCAAATGTTTCAAAGATGTACATAGTGGCTTGAGATGATCAACCACATGTCAAATACATTAAAATTTCTAAAGGCTACCCGGTAGGTTGGGCCATGCTAGTATCGTGCCAAAGTGAAATTAACTGTGGAATTGAGATTAAATTCAGAAATTGGAAGTGTGGGTGTGTCACAAATTATTTATGGATCATTGGCTTATCTTTAGAAGATTTTTCATGTAATTAGAGTTTTTCAGCAGTTAAATCAGGGTATGGTTAATTTGGTTCGGAAAATTGGTAAGCCCTCTTTTGATGGTATTTTGAGATCAAGATAGTTCTATGAACAAGTAAATATTTGAATTGAAGCGTGGTGACATTGGGTTAATTTATTTGAGCTTCAATTGGATGGAATTGACTGAGAAATGATTGAATTAAGTGTACAAAGTTTCATGCCCCGTCGGAAAAATAAAATGGACCTATTGAATATAGTTGTGGAGGACTTGAATTTTAGTGGAAGATGACATCACCCTATGTCATGGTGGTTGGACAAATTGAAGAAGAATTTGACAAGTGGAGGGTGGAGATTTAATCTCCAAAAAAGGGCCATCACCATCATCTTCAACCTTGGGAAGGAGAGAGAGAGGGAAGGAGGGAGGATGCGTGACTGGACCAGCCAAGCCGACCGCCCGAACGTCGCCCCTTCACCGCTCGACGCCGCCAGCTTCGCCGGAGAAGCTCGCCGCTGCCGTCGTCCGTGCGCGTCACTTGCGCACCGCGGCTGCTCGTCGTCGCACCATCTCCGCCGCCTCCAGCCTTCATCCGCACGGCCCCGAGCTCCTGCCCCTCCGTCAAGCTGCTGCCGCCGTCGTCGAAGGGTCGCCGGAGCTGCCGCCTTGCCCGCCTGAGCTACTGACGCCGCTTCTCCGCCATTCCTCCGCCCGATCCGCCGCCGAGCAGCCTCTGTTCGACCCCGACCAGCAACCAAGAAATTGGGTATTTCAGCGGACGTTTGGCCCGTTTTGGGTGCCTTCCCGAGCCCGGATGCTCGGCCCGCTTTGAGGAAAGTCGATTCTCGCGTCGTCCTCGTCGTTTTGGTCCGCTCGGCTCACTAATTTGGTAAGTTTAACTCACTAAATCTTGATTAGAGGGTTAATGATGCCCTAAGTGTGCTTAGTCTAAGTTAAGTAAGTTTAGGTGGTTAGATTAGTTTATTTGGTTGATGATTAGATTATGGTGTTTAATTAAGTTAAAGTGTGTTTAGTTTAAAGTTAAGTATGTTTATATTAACATAAGTTTTGATGTGACTTAAAGGAATTTGTTTTTAATTTATTTAAGTATTCCGAAATTATTAAATAATTTAATAATATACATTTATTCGAAATTATGAAAATATTATTATTTAATTATTTTCGGAATAAATTTAATTATTTATTAAATTCCGAAAATTTTGTCGGGATCCTAAATTCTCAGAATTTCGTGCCTGGTCGCTGCTGTGTAATCAGAATTTGAAATTGATGATTGTATATTATAAATTGAGCGTAGATCGTTAAATACAAAGGGATATCATTATTTAATTAATTTTCGGAATAAATTTAATTATTTAATAAATTCCGAAAATTATTTGTGACTCTAAATTCTTAGAATTTCGTGCTGATCGTTGTTGTGCCTTTAGAATTTGAATTTGATGAATGGATGTGGCAAATTGAGTGTTGATTGTGATAAATAGAAATTTTATTCATAAAAACCCAAGTGTCGGGTTTTGATACAAAAATTGGATTTTAATGATTATATTAAATAGTGGGGTTTGAAAAAATAAGATATTGGCTTCCTGGTTTGAAATTAACGTGCCCCTACACACGTAAGTAATTTCTAGAGTATTTTTAATATGAAGAAAAATGGCCGGGATCACTATTTTAAGTGGAAGTATCGAGTGAAATGCAAAGTGTCCTAAGGCCGAGTATGCTTTGGCTGTGTGATAACTAAGAGGAATCGTCCTGGGCTGTTGAGCCAGATTTGCCCCTATATGAGATGCCCACACGGTGGATGCGGGTCGTAGTTGATTCTGGGCCCATGCTTCTTCGGGAATGCCGTCAATGTATTGACGAAGCCGTGCTCCATGGGGGGAGGCGATGCCTGGCTATATGCTAGTAGATAGCCGAATTGCGAGTAGGCTATGCCCTTGTGTGGCAGTGAATATCAATTGGAATGCATGTTAAGTGTTATTGATGTGTCGGATTATGGGACGGAATTGTGTGGCATGGAATGGGACGTGTCATATCGATTTAGTCTTATAATCAGGACCCTGACGGTTGTTGGTTATATGAAAAAGAATGTGTTCCGATTGTTTAAGTTCATATTACTATCTGTGGTTTAGTGATTTGAATTGCGCTAACCTGCAGGAAGGAACTGAGGCGAGGTAAGTCTTTTGTGTGATGTGGCTAGGCCACTCGGGGTGTATTTTCTTTCTAATAGGGTTTTAGGGGGTTGAACTTGTTGAGACATCGTCTCATCCCGGTTGTGGGATTAAAATTTCAAGTCCTTGGTGGACGGAGCGACCATATAGCTTTGGTTGGCTTTAAAGAGTTGCAGAGGTGAAGTCATAAGGATTAGAGAATGTGTCCGACCTGTAGGTCGTAGGACAGTTCCTTTTTAAAAGCCGGTCTTTTGTAGACTTTTGGCTGTAGGCTTCTGTTTGTAATTCTGTTGAATTATGAAAGGGTTATGTTGTGGTTTTACTTCCTGCTTTTCTATCCCGTATTTCATTGTCAGGGGTTTTATAATACGTTCCGCTTGTGCAATAATAAATGAATGGGGTCGGCGACACTACCTGAGAATGTCGTATTTGCATGACCATGGTGGGATGTTGGCGCGCTCGAGGTTTGGGGCGTGACATTACCTCTCACATACATCATATACATGTGATTTTAAATTTAGTGCTAAGGGCAGTAAATCACTAAAATCACATATCATGCTAATTACATTGCTTTATTCACTAATAAAAATTAATCATATATATATATATATATATATATATATACGTAACCCGAAAGACAGACTCCAATGAGATCATCGATTACAGCAATACAAGAAACTTCTCATAACATAAAAGCAAATTGTGCACCCCGATTATAGATTACCAAAACAACATAAAAAAAAATGATGATCCAGAGAATCTATCAAAAGTTAACATCAATAGCAATACAGGGTACCACAGATCAACAATCTTGACAGCTGATTCACTATCGCTCATGAATTTCATAAGGCAAACATGACTCTAAGGCTAACAGCTGTTTTTTTTTTTTTTTATAGCTAATTTTAAGTAACAAATATCATTGCATCAACCAGTGGTCTATAAATTGAGTCAAACTACAAAACAAAATATCTAAATTATAACAATAGAAACTATTACTTTGCGTAAATGTTGTCATACTCCTTAACCATAAAAATTGTTCAATTTGATGAACATTAACAAGTGACCAAATGAGTTTAGGTACAATATGCAATAACTTAATTGACATGCATTACCCACATTCGGCAGATGTGTTAATCAATACAATCAGTTTGGTCATGAGTTCTTAAAATGTCCATCATTCAAAAGTTACCAGCGTGTAAAAGAGTATGCTTGAGCAACAAAAGTTTCATAACCTTTACTGTTTCTCATCACCTCAATATATAATTCAAGTACTATCTCATAATGGTTGTATCTCATTAAGTCAGCTTCAGTTCACAATAAAGTTTAATTTTTATTAATGAATCACATATTTATAATGTTTATATGATAACATGTTTGCAACCCAACACTTGTATTTCCAAAATCACAGAAAATACAAGAAAAATATGCAAAAATATACTATATATACACGTATTTAGGGTTTTGTATATATTTTCACATCCACAAAATCATTAAACATGTAAAATAAATATACCATAACATAGAGGATGAACATACGACTCCAACACCGCCAGCCACGCGCCGATCTAATGTTCCACGCGCCCGCACGCGTTGCCTAAGTGCACGGCGTGTGGAGCCCACGCGCGGGTATATCTTGACCGGTCAAAACCGGTCTAACCAATTCCGGGTTTAACTGTCCAGTCCAGCCGATTGACCGGTCCGGTTAACAGTTGATCGGGTCGGGTTAGGTTAACATGTCGGGTTGGGTCCGATTGCTAATGTCATAGTGACGTCAATCTACGCACGTGCATCACATGTGCGAGCCATGCCCCGCGCATGGGAGTGCGTGACTGCGTGTGGGGCGCGTCTTTGACACCTTGGTAGCGCGTGGCCGCACTTGGGGGCGCATGCGACCTCCCTCGACAATGCACCACCCACGGAATTGCCCGTCTCATCAAGCCAAATCCAAAATTGTAATTTTATTTTATTTTTATTGAACAAAAAATCACGAAAATCATAAATTATGGCAAAAATTTTATGTGTTCGAGTTTTAGGGTTATGGCTACTCTAATACCACATGTTGGATGCAAATTGAGCAATCCTAAGATCTCAATAACTAAAACAAGAACATGCATAATTGAGTAGAATGATTAACGCACCTGTTTTGAGATTCATCATTCTTGAAGCGAAAGCGGAAACTGATATTCCATATGCAAGTCATTCTCCTCTATTACCCTCCGTATCACTAGCTCATTGAGGTGGTCCCCCTCACCTTTAGTTTTAGGTAAACACTTCTTATGTGAGGATACATGTGAGAATTAAGGTTAGAGGTGAGACTTGAGCACTATTTATAGAGTTTCCCGTCAGACCCCCTTACTACGAGTTAGGCTCAACTCGGTCCACACTAGCCAGCTCCATATTAGACTAATTAAGAAATATTCTATCTCACCTTAGACCAACTCTATTTTATGGTAACCGTAAAAACAATAAATTATAATATCAATTAATGTAGTCCACATTAAGAAAACTCTTACACTCTTAACTAGTGATTCTTCTTTCCCCGACCTCATCCCAATAGATTGAGGTTTTGCAAGTTCATCCGTATAATGCTTCAAATGGTGCCATCCCAATGCTCTGTTGATAGCTATTGTTGTAGGCTAATTTGACAAGATGTAGTTGTTCTTCCCATCCTCCTTTAAAGTCAAGTACAATGGTCATAACATGTCTTTGAGTGTTTGGATCATCCTTGGAGTCTCTATTTGAAGTAATCGTATAAGTTGTGCTACACTAAAGTTTCATTCTTATAGCACTTTGAAGACTCTTCCAAAATGTAGCAGTAAACTTGGAGTCTCTATTTAAACAATTGTCACTGGCACTCCTTGAAGATGAATTATCTGTCAAATATAAACCCTTACATATTCTTCCAATGGGAAATATTTTCATATCTCCAAGAATTGAGTTGACTTGGTTAGCTTATTGACTATTACCCAAATAGAATCATGGCATCTTTGGCTCCATGGAAGTCCTAAGATGAAGTCCATTGTGATATGTTCTCATTTCTATTATGGGATTTCTAGTGGTTGTAATAATCCACTAGGCTTGCAATGCTCTGCCTTTATTTGTTGATGCATCAAACATTTGGCAACGTGTTTGACGATATTAACCTTAATGTAATTCCACTAGTAATATTATTTGAGATTTCGGTATACCGAACCGAAAATCCGTGAACCAATAAATAAATGTGGAGAAATCTGAGTTTAACCTAGATGTATGATGTGTTTAAAAAAAACCAAAACCCAACCATTGAAATTGATGTATTGTAAGTTACTTTGGTGAGCTTTTGATAGGATTTCCTCCTTTAGCTTTGCATAGTTGGATATACATAGCTGCCCACAAAATTTCAATACTCGGTCTTCGGTTATGTGGAAATCTAGCTTTTTCTTTTCTGAAACTCCTTGTCAAATTTTATGGAGTTTGGGGTCATCTTGTTGTAATGCTTTAATCTTTGACCACACTTTTGGTTCAACTCTACCTATAGCCATAAGATTAGAAAGCCAAGTTACCTCGAATTTGTACTATGAATCTCGAATTCTTTTAAGAAGATTCCATTCTCAAATCATTACTTGTGCGAAGAAGAATACTTTATTCTTGTAAAAACCATTACTTATTTTTGATAGTTGATTTCTCATATTTAATTCATTTTGGGAAAACAAGTATTTCAAGCTTTGGTGGTCTATGTAAATTGTGAACTTTTCTCTATATAAATAGTGTCTCCAAATCTTCAAGGTGAAAAATGATTACAGCCAATTTCAAATGGTGGGTTGGATAATTGAACAAAAAAATTTTCTAGAGCAAATAACAATTTACAAAAAAAAAAAATTAAATCATTCATTCTTCACAAAATAAATAGAAGCCTGCATGAAATTTTTGTAACAATCTAGCACTTGTTAAGAATGTGAATGTAATAATTATTTTATTTGTTTTTTTTAGAATATATTTGAAATAGAAATCAATTTAGTAATACAATTTTATTTTTTTTATATGTAGGATAAAATTTTTAGTTATGAATTAGATTTGAAAAAAAATAATTAGTAAAAAATTATATTCAAATTGAAATAATTTTCAAATTAATATTTTGAATTGGATTATTTAATTCTATTATGTTAGTAATCCATCTTTGAATTGAATACGCAATTCCCGAAATTCTCTTATCTTAATATAGTAATTTTTTTTTTTCTGAACAAGAGAAGGTATAAGGGAAAGGGATATGAAAGTAAAAAATGTGAAAAGAATCAGAATAAAAAGAAAATAGTGTCCATTGTCTAATGGATAGGACAGAGGTCTTCTAAACCTTTGGTATAGGTTCAAATCCTATTGGATGCAATTTTTTCTATTTATTTTTTGACATTTCTATCTCAAGAAAGATACTGATATTTTGAATGTTTAAATAAGAAACGCTTATAATATGTTGTTTAGTTTATCTTTTTTTTTTTTTATGTTCTTTCTTATATTCTATTTTCTATTAATTTATATTAATTTTTTTACTTTTTTATTTTGGAATGAAATAGAAATAGAAATAAAAAAATTTCTCGTCGCTTGCCCATTTGTTGCTTGCAGCTTGCCCGTTCACCCTTCAGTCAGCCATCCACCACTCTTCACTAGCTATCAAACGAATTTATGTTTGAGGATAGAAAATTTGTGTTATTATCAAACGCATATTTTTATTTAAAATTTGTTAGAGAATGAAAATATAAAATATATATTATATATATATATATTTATTGTTGATAAAAAAATGTATGTTTTGATTAGAAAGGTAATCATTCGCCCCTAAATTGCTAATCAAATTGAGGAAAATTTACGGGAGATTTTGTCCTTCCATGTAAATACTGGCAAAATAAATCTCAGAAATTCCCCATTACTAGCAGTACAATACAGGCCCACAAAAAGGATCGTCATTAAACTAATTAACCAGGAGCATCAAGAACAGGGGGCACTTCGCCGTCTCCTTCAGCGGCCGCGATCGGAGAGGCAAAGACGTCGTCGGCATTTCCATCTCCGATTCTCTCCCGCGGCTTCTGCCTTCGCCTTCGGCTTCGCATCTCTCTCTCTCTCTCTCTCGCGCGCGCGCGCGCTCGATCGCCGATGGCGGCTCTTCCTACAATTCTTCTCGCGGCTTTCCTACTCCCGCTGTCCAGCTTTTTCGCGGAGAGGTGAGGCGCAATCGTTTCCTCGCAATTCGAATTCTTTTTCCGGAGCGACTTTGATCCGGCGCAAGAACGCGTGTGCCGTCCTCCTTAATTCGGACGGTCTTTTTCGATGATCCGTGTCGCCGTCGGTTCTGGCACCTCATGCTTATGGCTTGATTTCTAGAGGTTGAACCGGATTGCCTTTCGCGCGCGCAGAATGTTCTGGTTTTTTGCGCGTTATGTTGTGTTGCGGACGTTAGCTCGAGTTGTTTAGGAATGTTTGTTGACGATGGGGTTCTGATATGTGCTTCGGGAAGATGTTGCTTAAAAATTCTCGCCGTGTTACGAATTTGCTGAGCGGTGAGCACTGAGGATCTTGTCTTCATTCGTTTGGTTGCTCCAGATTCTCTTTCAGCTGGAAAAATTATCAATTTAAAGTCACTTCAAAAGCCTCCAGACGATAGTTTGCCTGGATGAGTTCAATTTATCTTCTTCGGAGGGATTCCTACGTGAAATGTTACTAATTATGTCTAGGAAACAAGCATTGAGTTGGGAATAGGGGATACTTGCCAATATTATGGATTTGGTTAGAATTTGCTTATTGCTCCAGGAAAGAATGTGACTTTTCTTTGTCTTGATTCATTCGTCTTGAGGATGAACTTTGGATGTAGCTGTTGACTGATCGAGTTTTGGGTTTTAGCTGTACATGATGCCTCCGTAGTGGATCGAACTTTTCTTCCTTTCTCTTTGTCCAATTCTGGACCCTGGACCTTTGTATCCATGATTATTTGGTGCCATTTAATTCGAAGAAATTGGCGTTTTATACGGCTTTTCTTGGCTTATCCTCATGTTTCAGCAGCCGGAAGGAGCTCAGGAATAAGGGTGTTGACAGGGACATGGCCATTGCAATGGGGAACTCATTTCTTTCCAACAGACTTGACCCCTCACGGGTTGTCCAGCTCTCATGGCAACCAAGGTCAGGTACTTCCATGAAGTCTCACTCTTGTTAGATGGATAGCACGTTATTTCACGAATATACTGTTTTTTGGAATGGTTGTTCATTCCATGTCTCTTTCCTTGCGTAAGAAGGACGGACATGTGCTGCATTTATCCTAACTGTATGGTTGTAGGATATATTAATGTTTTATATGGATCAATTCTCATGAAAGTGTAAATCATTTGCAGAGCAAACTTTTCTTAATTTAAGCAGCATATTGAATTACTGTAAGGGCCTAAAGAATCCTTTTCTTGACAGGGTCTTTTTGTATAGGGGTTTTATGACGGATGAAGAGTGTGATCACCTTAAGTCGTTGGTATATCTCTTCCTTCCCCATTGTTACTATTGATCAATATGCACACATATGTAAAAGCTTCTGTTGGTAGGTCCATGGTACCAATAAGAACACGAGGAGGGATGATGATTTGGATAAAGTTGCTAGGCAAAGGCATTTGTTGAGCTCTGAAATTCCATTAGATCTGACAGTGAGTTTTTGACTTCTATGCATCTTCATTTCGATTAAATTCTGCAGTTGAAGTTTTCGATTTCACTGCTGTAGCTTATAGCAGAGGTCTGGATAATTAAGGTTCATGGACACTCTTCATGTCATGTCATATTGGCAATCTTCAATTGCAGTCTTGCTTGACTTCTTTAGCTGCGACTTGCTGTATTGACATTCCTTGTCAAGATCACCTGTTGTGCACGATAGTTTAAACTTTGTTAATTTATTTTATAATTTACCATATGTTGCACCTGAGAATTTGATGGCACTAGAACTCTAAAGTCCTAACTTTCGCACGTGACAATTAATACCAATATCAGTTGCTGAATTTTGCTCTTATCCACATGTAAATTGTTTACTATGTAGCATTTAATGGTATGTGAGGTGTATCATTTTTTTAATGGTATCTCCTTTTTTTCCTCAGAAGTATCAGATAGATGCCCTAATGCATTCCTTATTATATGTCGATATATAAAACTTCATAGCAGTGTTGGTTTGACGTACTTGAAGTTATTTACTTGCTTGAATGGTTCATTGAATTTATCAGGTTTGAAAATATTTGTAGTGGATAAAAGTCTCATAATCTTCCACATTTCTACTGAAAATGGAGTAATCACAAAAAACCCTAGATCCTCAGTATCATAATGTTATTCTAGTTGATTTTCTCCTCTAAAATCCAAAAGGGGAGTTTCTCCCCTAGCAGTATAAGGGTAGTGAAAATTTTTGGAAAGCTGTTCCAGGCTCGAGTTAAATTTACCAACAGTGTACCTTTCCTCCTCTCAGGATGACATAGTGACAAGGATCGAGGAAAGGATTTCGGCTTGGAGTTTTCTACCTAAAGGTACTAACTTCATGTAGTCCTTCTCAGTCCTTGAAGGGCTGCCTTGTGTACGCCAACTGTACTAAGATAATTTATCTATCATGATGTTACAGAGATGGGCAGGCGCATACAGATAATGCAATTTGGGTTTGAAGAAGGTAAACAAAAGTATGATTATTATGGTAATGCTTCCGTGTCAACACAGGCCAAGAATTTGATGGCAACGGTTATTTTGTATCTTTCAAATGTCACTCAGGGTGGGGAGATACTTTTCCCTGAGTCAGAGGTGAGAACAGCTTACCCTCAATCTATCCATAGTACTTATGCAATCGTGGTGCAAACTCACTTTTTCCCTTAATTTGAGTATCTCAGCTGAATGGCAAGAGCTGGTCTGATTGTGGCAAGAGTGATGACCTCTTGAGACCAATGAAAGGGGATGCTATCTTGTTTTTCTCTCTCCATTTCGATGCATCTCCTGACACAAGCAGCACCCACACCAGGTGCCCCGTCATTGAAGGTGAAATGTGGTGTGCCATGAAGCTCTTTCAAATACAACCCCTAGACAGTGAAAAGACATCCTTGGACTCTGACAGCAACGGCTGCACTGATGAGGATGAGAATTGTCCGAGATGGGCCGCCACTGGTGAATGCCAAAAGAATCCAGTATACATGATTGGCTCACCAGATTACTACGGGACATGTAGGAAGAGTTGCAACGCATGCTGATGGCGCCCTTACACAGCTTTGCACCAAAAGCTGAGGTTCTGACTTTGGAGTGCTTCACTTGTTTATCTTGCAAAATGTAAATGACTAGGGCAGGGTCTTGGTTTCTCATCAACTCCATTTAATGCCAAAGAGAGTTTCAGGTTCTCATGCCTTCGGCCGGCAGAGTGCTTCAAGTCAGGACCTTTTAGAATAGCAATCAGTTGCTAATACAAGACAAAGCAAATCATGTTACAGAAACTACACAAGGATTTGGTTTTGATGGAATTGGGATAATACCCTAAAAAACCCCAAACTGGTACATTTGTGACAAATTTACCTCAAACTATTTTTTTGACCACAAAAAATCCCAAACTGGTATACTTTTGACAAATTTACCCCCAAACTGGTATATTTGTGATAAATTTACCCTATGTTAGTTTTCGTTAAATTTTATTCTCAAATTATTAAGTTAAATAACACGTGACAGTTAACCAGTATACCAATTTAAGATTTTACGTTCCGTTTGTCACAATTTACAATTTTTATGATTTTTTTGTGGTATTAATTCAGTTTAGCATAGGGTATATTTGTCACAAATTTACCAGTTTAGGGTTTTTGCAGTCAAATAAATTAGTTTTAATTTATCATAAATGTACCAGTTTAAGGTTTTTTATAATTAGTCGGGGTAAATTTGTCACAAGTTTATCAGTTTGGGGTTTTTCATGGTTAAAAAAATAGTTTTGGGTAAATTTACACAAGGATTTTGTCTTGATGGAATTTAATCCCATCATTGTTATTCTTCTTTTGTACTTGTGATCCACTTGGTATAGGAAAACAGCTAAATAATCTGCTCATCCTAAAATCCCTGCGCATTAGATTCAGGTGATGGGTTTGAAAACGGAGGTTTCCAGTTGCATCAAGAACACGACGTAAAAACGTTAAGTAGCTTCATCAAAAGTCGACCTTTTTTCTGTGTACTCACTGTAACTTGTATTACGACGACGTTTTTGACGGTTTATAATAGCTGACAAGCAGAGCAAACGCTATCTCCTTTTTCCCAGATTCAGCGTCAAATCATGAACAACAAAACGACCAAAAGAAAAGGTCAAAACAGAGCGTTACGCCTTTAGCCATCATCGATGACCAGAGTGAGCAAAACTTGAGCAGCATTTATTCCATAATTAACGAGATACAAAACAATCGCCCAACCGATTTCATCGAAGAAATATCATCGAGCAGGGATCGCGAACGATTTTCAGGTCCCCAGCATCTTTCACAACGCGGAAGCTGACCGGTCTTCCAAGTAGCAAAATCGCGATTTCGAGAAATTCGAAACGCACGGATCGATTCCAAACCGAGAAATCGATGTGCCCTTGATCGCCCGACGTCCGCGAGGTCGAGTTATGGAGCAGATTCGGCGGAGGAGGCCGAGCTCGGCTTCTTAAGGGCGCAGGATGATTTGAAAGCTTCGATCTGAGATTGGCACTTGAGGTAGTCGCCCTTGTTCTCCTCCAAGCACTTCTTCAGAGCCTCCACGTCGCACGGCGACATCACCTTCCTCGCGCCATTGTTCTCCGCCTTCTCGTCCCCTTTCATTGTTTCTCGAGCTCCAAATCAACAGGATCCTCTGTTTTGGCTTGTTGCGGAGAGGGAACGGAAGGGGGCGAGCCTAGAAATTGTCGCTCAGGCAAATACCCGAAGATACGAAACGCTGCGTTTTTAGGCGGCCGGTCCGTCCATTCTCGCCGGAGTCCCATCCCCTTGATGTTGGGTTTCAAATTCATCCATCAAAATCCTATTGCCATCTGAACACCCCACCCAACCGAAAAAAAAAAAAAAAAATTCATATTGGCAAAATTGTAATTTTACTTTTAACATAAACGTGGGATTAAGAGTTGATGGGTATTATTCTTTTCGACGCCGGAATGTGACGTACAATCCGACCAACGTTTTGACCCATCTAAATGCTCTAGGACTCCATAGAGTTCAATTTCCAACACTGTTTTGTAAGATATATCAACAAATGAAGCACTGTATTCTCGGGGGGGAAAAAAAGTCTTCCACAAATTTTGTGCTTTGGACATAAAGAAACTAAGAAACGAACTAAGAAACGTTTCAAATGCAGGGCAGAAATTCTAGACAGCAAATGTACCACGAAAGCTTTCTATATGAATTACATAAATATAGTGTCGTGTGCTCTCCGAACTGTTGGTTAGTGGGTAATGCTATAAATAAAAATCTAGGCACAGGGGAGAAATACAAAGAAAAATAAACCAAAGAATAGCAAACGCGTATAACAGTAGTGCTAGAAAAAAATTTCTAGGCACAGGGGAGAAATGCAAAGAAAAATAGACCAATGAACAGCAAACGCGTGTAACAATCACTACGCTGGTGAAAGAGAGGAAGCCAGGGTTTAGACACCGGGGAACTCTTTATGGTAGGTGCAGTTCCCTGGTAGAGATTGTGATTCGGTTCTACGGGGAACAGCTGCTGGTTAAGCACTGGAATGAAGCAAGGCTTGCATTTCCGGGAGCATCCTCCTCACGTTAGGGAATCTAGCGTTCGCAGGATTGGCAGGGTTCATCTTCAAGATTCGCCACGGCCAACAAAAATGTCTAACCCTTCGCCGGTTCTTATTTTCCTTGCCATCCACTCCTTCTAGCTGTCTCGTTAGCTCTTCTATCCGCTCCCGAAGCCCTGCCGCCCTCCTATCAGCCAGCTGAAGCGACCTTTCTGCCGCCTCCTGTGCAGCCATTGCAGCGGCCACAAGGTCTTCTTTTAGTTTTAGCTTCCCATTCGATATGTCCAGAGCTGCCTTGGTCTTCTCCAGTTCTTGCTTCAGAATGATGACCTAACCAGTGTTATTTTGACCAACATGAACTGGTGAATACTATGACCAAATACCAACATCAACTCCATATGAAAAACCAAAGTTGACCACTGTGGATCTAAATTTCTTTACAATTGAAAGATAATGGAAGACAATTCTTGAACAAAACCACTGAAACTGTGAAAGAACATGACTTTGCATGAGGGAGGCTGGAAGTCTAGAATGCAATGGGGTTATGATGCTCTATGAGTTGGCATACTGCAAAAATTATGCTAATACATAACAATTTACAACTGAAAAAACAGTAAACAAGAGAGATGCATGACAGTACTGATCACAGTTTGCAATCACTTAAAGTACATTTTCTTGTTTACAAGTTAACAAGCCATCGTTTTTTTCTATCATGGACAAACTAGATACCTTTCTCTAATCTGAATAAACAGATGTAATGCATAATTGATCAGCCACTGCTTTTATTTTATTAAAGCTCAGTGCATTTTGAGATCACTTCAAACAAAATCTGGCATATATAATATTCCAATATTAAGTTAATTTCTTCACAGGTGGATGAATAAGAAGACAGCAATATTCTTCTTAGTGGCACTTTGCAAATTATCTTGATGAATGCAAAATTTTCGAATAGAAAAAAAAAGGAAAGAAGACAATTAGAACGGCTTAAGAGGAAATTTAAGCAGAAACTACCCTTTAATCAAGAAAAAGAATTCACTCAAGAGAAGGAGCTATTACCACTTTTTCACGTTCTTCAATTCCATGCTTCCCTGCTACCACTTCCAACTCACAAGCTTCTCTCCACCTGGCAACCTCTACTTCAGTTTCTTTAATTTCGTTCAATAACTCCTCAACCTTTCACGATGAAGAAGCAAATTGAGTCAGCAAAAACTTATCATTTTGCAGATGCTTACGGAGCACCTGTATAATTACTTGAATGAGCCACGTCATTACACTTTGAGCTAACAGCCTCTCTCTTTCTTCCAATTCTTTTATGTAGAGTGTGTTTTCGGCAATTTCCTGAGCTTGTTTGCTTGTAAGGCTCTGCAGACGCTCAGTATCTGACCTGACAGTGGAAGAACAGTAATCACTCAATAGTAATTTTGCACCTACTTTCAAAAGCTGGTCTCCGTGCAATGCTGTATAAAAATATCTATGAAACCAGAAGAAAAAGGGAATGGGAACTCAATACATAAAATTGATCAACAACCATCCACAGGATAAGCGACTTGCATGAGAGTACTTTTGCATGCAAGAGGGCAGAAGGTTTGCAAAAGATCACTTATCCAAGCTATTATGACAAATAAAGCCTAGGTATTCACTTGTTACAAATTTCAAATGTGTCATAAAGCTTGGAGACACCTCATAGTTCTCAAAAGGATGAATGGATACGTGAAGCCTAGAAAAAGGTTTGAGATAAGAAAACGGTTTGTGAATTTTTACCTTTCTTATACAATGATCACATTGATTTTTTGTGTTACATCTTTCCTATATTTAAAAAATTGACTTCACTTGACAATGGCAAACACACTTAGCATGGCTGGAATCTTTTAACAAGTTAACAAATCAAGAATAGTCCTCGAGAGTTCCTATTCCACCTGGAAGAAAGAGCATACAACAAGGACAGGAATAAGAAAGCAAATATGGAATGTGCCATCCATCCTGTTGTACCTTGATTCCTCTAAAGATTTCCTCAACTGAGTGATTTCTTGCCTCAAGTTCTTCATTATTGTCTCTACAGTTGAAGCCTGGTCAAAAGAAACAAATCAGATAAGGGTATCCCATAAAGACTCTCTACTGGTATCCTTTACAGACCAACCATTCACAATGTTCTCTCGCCAGTCTAGTTTTTCTTAATTGTCAAAACAGATGCCAGTAATTCACCAAATTGAAATAAGTGAAGTAATAATTGACCAAAAAAAAAAAGAAAAACATATGAAAGGACAAAAATGAATAATGATGTTATCCATCAATTTTTAGAAGGACCATCCTGTTGGCCAAAAGCAGCCACACATGTAAAAAACACATGAATAGGCAGAGAGAGACACATATAAGTGCACCTTGCACACACAAAGCAATGTCTCTACCATGTGAAACTTAAATGGAGATCATTCTTTTCTACCTTTCTAGCTTATAAATTTGTTATGGCAAAAGTTTGCAGTATGTCAGCACTTGTGACAACAGAAAAGATTGCTGCCACCTCTCTTAAAAGAATATTACTCAAGTTTCTCTTCAGCAAAGCATTTCATCATTTATGTGTTTCTGGGGACAGGTCCTTATATGCACTATCAAAATGGATTTTCCCTATAAACAATCACATTACAGAATCAGGAAGTTCTGAAGGAGGTATTGTGTATTATCATCTGCGCTGACCTCATGCTTGCCGTCTCAATAACAGAATTTGTTGTATTTAAAGCAATACTAGATGATATATACTGTGAACCACAGGATTTGGATTGACAAAAATTTACCTAAAAATTGACCATATGGTTGACAATAGTGTAGCATTAGTTGCCACAACAAAGAACGGGACTTTAAATGCTGTCCAAATAACATCAAACTAGAACATGTTCCAAATGGATGAACAAGATAAGAACAAGACAAGAACTAAGCATACCAGACTAACGACTTCCTCCTCGCAATCGCTACCATCTGACTTACTCCCAGTACTAGATGCACCTGAGCTCTCCATCAGTTGCTCGGGATTCCCACTTCCCATCATAAACCCGAACCCAACTCTGTGTAACCCTCGTTCAGCAAATTGCAACAGTGCCACCCTCTTCTGCTCATTACCCCCTCTCAACTTGTTCAAACTCTTCTCCACAGCCTCCTTCTCGACGAGAGCAATCCTCAACAGGCTACTGATGTCGCGGTTTTCCTCCGTCAAACTCACGACGCTGTTCTCCAATTGCTTCCTCTCCTTCTTCTTAGTTTCCTTGTAATCATTGACTTTTGATTCCACCACCTCAACGAGCCTTGTGACCTCCGATATTTCTTCCCGCGCCAATCTCGATTCTCGGTCTAGTTCTTCTCCCGTATCTAGGCTTTCGTCTTCTTCTCTCTCGACGGCCTTCCCATCATCCAGACTCTCTATTATCCTCGCCAAGCTCTCCTTCACCGCCTTTACCGAATCCGCGATTCTCAGCAGAAACTCCTTCTGCTTCTCCCTCTCCGCCTCCAAACCGCGAAACTTCTCTCTGTACACTTCAATCTCGATCCTAAGCCCTTCCCTCTCCCTCAACTCCTCTTCAAACTTCGCCACGGACTCCTCTTCTCTCTCCGCGGCCAAATCCTCCAGCTCCTTAATCCTGCCGCGAAGCGAGTCCCTCTCGCTCGACAAGCCATCCACGGTTTCGCTCAAGCTCGCGGCTCGGCCGATCGCCTCGTCTCGCTGCCGCTGGGCGAGAGCCAAGTCCTCCGCCATGGCCGCCGACTCCGATCGGAGGTCCCGGAGCGATTCGCGGGCGGACTCGAGCTCGGAGAGAAGGTCATCATGATCGTCGGCGGCGGCGGGAGCGGGGGTCGGGGGATCAGGGCCGCCGTCGGCTGGGAGATCGGACGTTGGTTCCGTGGCGGTTTCCATGGCCCATAGAGCGTTGAGTGGTGACGAAGGAGTTGCATGAACGAGAGGGGCAAGCAACGGGGGTAAACTTTTCGAGTAAGGGAGCGAGAAAATGTGCGAACAGATTACGCGAAAGCTAACAGTCAAAGCGATAGAGGGAAGAGGAGAGAGTCAGGTAGGTCGGGATTTGGCGGGGGTCTGCGATTTCGGCCTGTTTGGTTGCAGAGAAAGTGGAAGAAGATGTTCGGATCGGGGACAAGTTGAGAATGGATAGGGGTCGGGTCTTTGGGCCGGATAATGTAATTCATTCAAACAAGTCAAAGTTGGAGAAATAACGTGATCTCTGAATTATTGAACTTCATCTCAAAGTGCAAAGTGATTTCTGAATTTTTAATTTATTCAATATAATTAATTTAGTCATTAGATTACGTGAAAATACTCAATGCTGTCCCTAAACTTGAATTAATAGAATGATAATTTTGAATATTTTCATATAATTTATTGACTAATTTAAACATTTACCAAAAGTTTAGGATTTATGGAACAAATTAAAAATTCAAGGACCATGCTGCACATTGTGATAAAATTTAGGGATGCGTTGAATAAATTAAAAATTCAGATGACTACATTGCACATTTATAAAAAATTCAAGTTGTGTAATTAAAGAAAAAAATAGAGGGGATGTCAAATAAAATAGAACTTATACACTTATCCAATGGGGCAAATATCACAATAGAAATCATAAATTTGCATATTGCAACACAAATATTCCAAATATTTTTTCGTAACACAAAAAGCCCTAAATTTGCTTTTGTAACACAAATACCCAACACTTTCTTTTTTTTTTTTTTTTTTGTGCATACAACATAGCACCAATCAATGCATAGGAAACAGTAAAGGTTTTTTAAACCGATTGCTTGATAAGAGCCCTTATAGCACCCGTAATGACAATGCTAATAAAAAAATATGCTTTTGCGGCACTTTAAATAGCTGTGAGTTCTGACCCCCAAGAAAGAAGGCTGTGAATTAGGTGTTAAGCGCTTCAACTCAAAGTTGAGAGTACACTCTCTAACCTATTGTTAGAATTGTATCCAATATACATGAACGGGACCATTCCCGAGCACCTATCAAGGGAAAAATTATCTAAATAGTCTTAGATCTATTACACAATGACAAATTCAATTTTAAATTTTTTAATTGTACTAATTTAGTTTCAAACCTTTTAATTGCATCAATATAGTCTTAAACTTCTTGATGATTTGTCGATGTAGATTAGCAAATTGTCAAAAGGTTTAGAATTAAATTTGTACTGTTAAGAGATTTAAGATTAAGTTGGCTATCGTATAATAGGTTTAATATTAAATTGGCACAATTGAAAGATTTGAGACCGAATTGGCCAATGTATAAAATGTTTAGGATTTTTTCAACAATTATCCTCACTTACTAAATTTAATTAGATTCAACAAATTCCAGATGCCCATCAATGAGAACGGGGAAAAATAAAGTAATAAGCAATCTGAAAACAAAAATGATGCCTCTCCACAAACACGCCGTGCCATACGAATTCCCATCCATATATAAACACACCTTCGAAGCTCTGCTCATTCTCACAGATCATCCTAAAACACAGACAGCTTTCGTATCATTTTTGTACACATTCAGCTCAGCAAAATCTGAAAAAAGTCCTATACAAAGCAAACCCCATTTCGTCAGCCAGTCATTCTCATTGATTTTTTTGCAGCTGCAAGCCTTTCTCAAAGCAAACACTACTCAGCTAGAGAGCGAGGAAAGATACCGAAGAAGACATCCAGCATTTCTTGCAGCGCGTGGAACCTCCTGCACCTGGTGCTGCTCTGGGCGAGGAAAGGCGGGGCTTTCAAGTTGCAGCTCCGCCTCATGCCCAAGTTCCTCAAGACCATCAGCCAGGCGACACCGCGCAGCCCGATCTGGTACGGGGAATGTGAGCTCTCCTTCGAGAAGACCCAGGTTGTCCATGTGAAGATGCACCACCCAGGGTCGATGCAGTTTCACTTGCTGCACATACTGTGCATAAACCCCCACGTCGATTTTGACACAGAGTTTGAAAACGATGACCAACTGCACTACAGGTATGACGCTGTGAGGCAGAGCTTCCTTGAAAATGGAGGCGAAAAGGGAACTCATTTTGGTGAGGAGGATGAGGAGGAGGAGGAGGAGAATCGAAGAATGGAAATTGAAGAAGAGCAACGCATTGACACAAGAGCAGAGGAATCCATAGCTAAATTCTATGAACAAATAAAGCTGCAGAGGCAAATTTCATACCTACAGTACAATGAGATGCTAAACTGAAGCACAAGCTAATCCTCATTCAGCATTTCTGATTTTCATACCACATTCCATTTTTGTCAATATTTTTGCAAACGAGTTGCAGCACTTTGTACATAGTGCAAAGTTCTTGAGAGTTTCATTATTCTTTTCCACAGCTTTTTTCCACAAAATTGCAGAGTCCCATGTGATTTAGTTGCCTGATTGGTATGTGACTGATTTCTTTGGTAAGAGAACCAGAACATCTCAAATGTCATAGCATATGATGCAAACAGAGATGAGAAGAACTTCAGAACAAAAATCATTCTGCATCAGCTAAGTAACTGTTCTCCAGGTTTTGTACATGCACTATGGGTTCAAGCCCCAAGGCTGCAAATTTACTTCTAGCACACGAGGAAGGGTCACGAAAAGCAGATTAAGTTTAGAATGCAGATTAAGTTTAGAATGGATTCAAACGACTTACTGCATCATGCAACGGATCAAAATTCAGCTCAAGAATTAAAATTGCTTTGAAAAGATTTAGCACAACTAGAATTCCCCCAACCCAAAAAGATTAGCATTTTCTTAATCTTTTCACAAGTCAATCATGCACATCTAGTAGGGGGACAAGGACCTTACATCATTGTACAACTCATTCCTTATAGTACAATGATGAAAACATACAACATGTCTTAGAAGGGTACAGAATTGTTCTTAGCAGTACCTCACCCCTTCACCGTTAACCACATCACCAATGCGATATGCCGTTATCTCATTATCACCCAGTATCCGAAGGGCAGCTTCAGGGCTAACCACCAAAACCATCCCAATGCCCATATTGAAGGTCCGTCTCATCTCAGAATCTTCTATTTTTCCCACCTAATAGAGGAGAAGAAATCACATGTATTCAAACTTCTAAGTTACTAAGAAGAGCTAGCAAAGGCTTGACTACATTCTACCATATCATATACAATGCTTGAGGAGGATCTTTACCATTTGGCTATTTAAAGTTCTTCTCTAGAACAAAACAGAAAACCAACCTTTTGAATCCACTTAAATAGTGGAGGAACCACCCAGGAGTCGCCATAGATGGTGGCACCAAGGCCTTTGGGGAATACTCGTGGTATGTTATCAGTAAACCCACCACCAGTAATGTGGGCTATTCCTTTGATACCTCCCTTGTTGATAAGGTTAAGAACCTGCACATCAACAACAGCAATGCTATTATCAGGGTGGTGCTTGGCTCATATATTTTGCTTCAGTCTTAATACTCCAGTTATATTTTTTGAGGAAATATATCAATGAGTGAAAGAAAGAGAAAGAGATACCTGATTGACATAAATAACAGTAGGAGCCATCAAAGCTTCACCCACTGTCACAGCCTCACCAGGAAGCTGGTCTGTCAAGGAAAGATCACTTCGGGCCAAAACTCTGTAAAATAAATCAGCAAATTAAGATCATAGAATAAGAGGGCACGCGTGAGCACTTGGGTCAAGATAAAACTAACCTTCTGACAAGAGAGAAACCATTTGAATGCACCCCACTTGACGGCAAGCCAATGAGCACATCACCAGCAACAATGTCTTTTCCATCTATAACTGAATCCTTCTTCACTATGCCAACAGCAAAGCCACTGATATCATATTCGCCTTCTGCGTAGAAATCAGGCATTTCTGCAGTCTGGAAGGCACATTGACTATGTTAGTTTTATACAGCATCAAAAACCAAGTAATCATGCAAATGCACCCAGACTATGTAAGTCGAGAAATCATGTAGAAAATCAAGTGATCATGCAGTTTCAAACACCATTTCCATTAGTCAACAATTTTTTCTTTATTTTTGTTTGGCACACATTGAAGAAAAAATACAACAGACCCTTCCAGGGAGAGAGAGAATGCCAAATTACATAGAAACAAAAGCCAATGGGAACAACAGCTCTCTTTTCACCAAAACAAGAACAACAGCTCAATAGTGAAATCTATTGGACAACTTAATTGCTTTAAGTCCCACAATCTCCCACTTCACCCTTGAAATTGCTTAGCTACTGAAAAGAAGTGACCTCCAAATTCCAACCAAAGGTGTCTAGGATTACAACTGGTAGCATAAAATGTAATATAAAGCATGTAAGATACCTCTCCTCCCAAAAGAGCACAGTCAGCTTGCTGACAGCCATCCACAATGCCCTTTACAACCTGCATAAACTCTGTATTAACTCAAGTAGACTTTAAAAGCTCTAGGATTCAGCTATGATATACAAGATCAGCCACTACCTTTTCAGCAAGGTCAACATCAAGATGGCTTGTTGCAAAGTAATCGAGGAAAAACAAAGGTTTCGCTCCAGAAGTAACAATGTCGTTCACACTCATCGCAACCTAAAATAAGAGTGTTAGATGCACAAAAATAGATTGTAAGAGATTATCGTCTTTTCTGGTCAATACCAAGTCGATTCCAATTGTTTCATGGATCCCAGTTTCAAATGCAAGTTTCAATTTAGTCCCAACACCATCTGTACCAGCTACAAGGTACGAATCCCCTGCTCACAAAAAACTAATTATTAACTAGTAAAAAACCTAAACACAAATATACATTATACTGAAACAATCACCATCCAAGTTTAACCACAACAAACAAAACTTGCAACAAGAATATGTAATTGAGAGTCCAAGTAAAATCTATGCCTCTAAAAAATTTTGTGAAATTTCTAGCTCTCCTTCACGATTAAAATGAAGTCTGTTCTAAGACTGGTTTATTTAGAAACAAAGAACTAAGTACAAATTACTAAAGGTTGGGACATTCAATCATTGAACTAGATATTTTAGAACAATCTTTCAGGGCATAGAAAGGGCTGACGTGTGGTATATCCTCATATGTGCTCAGAAGACTCAGTGAACAGAAGTATAAATGGGGATAACCACTCAAGTTTGTAGAAACTAGGGACTTCCTCTACCACACTGATGTACTATCTAGCTATCATATAAAGGTCAAGTTTTCTTTATGACCTTCTTTCTTTCCTAATGGGGGGAGAGCCCAAGATAATTTTCTGTTCGGCTTAACCAGTCAATCACGATAAAGGAATTCCTCAAAACCAGTAATCTTATTGCTTATGGAAGACAATATATAACCATTTGACATGTTCTCAACTTTGTGCCCCTACATTCTGTAATTAATATAAATAGAGCCAAAATGCTCTACTTACAATCACAAATGGCACCATTAGTCTGCACAAGCCTTGGATGAACTTTATATAAATAACATCCAGCCAAATTTTTCCTGACATGATCTAGCACATAGCATTCTTTCAAAGGAGTTCGACTCTGTAACAAGACTCTCCTTGAGCTGGAACATCAATTGAAGTTTACTGAAGTACATAACAGATTGCCTTGTTCTGTCAATTTAGAGTCTAACTAAGCTTCTCAGCAAAGAAGAAGAAGAAGAAGAAGAAAGAAACTGACTATACTAGCATTAAAAGTATAACGGTCTAGGATATCATACCAAGAGGGAAAAGACCTCCAAAGCCTCCAATTCCGGGGGCCATTTTTGCAATTCTCCTAACAAGCTCTGACCCGGCATCTATATCCACACCAGCATCCTTGTATGTAAGACTTTCAGCCATTTTTGCACTTGTGCTATACTTCCTAAAAACATTCTTTGCATGTGCTCTAGCTTGTGTTCCTCCATAATTCATTGGTAGCAGCAGAAATTTCCTAGAGGTTAAGTCTAAGGGAATCTTGCATTGATAAGAACCAGACTTATGTGGATTCCGACTACAAGGTCCAGTTGAGACCACAAGAGATTTCAACAGCTCGGTTTTGGTTCCAATACTTGGATTCATGCTGGAAACACGAAAGAGGCAAATCATTAGCTTTGAAATATGGGGAAAAAAGAATGATGGATCAATATTATGCAGCCAATAAGATCAGTCCACAATCAGAGAACTCATGTACCACAATTCACAGCAAGAATGAAAGAATGCACTTTCTCAAATCTCAAAAAAAAAAAAAAAAAAGGAAGAAGAAGAATGAATAAATAAACATAATAAAATAAAATCTCACAATATCTGTAATTGCACCCACAAAAATCAAAAGAAAAACTGTTGATATGTGTGCACATGTAACAACATTCAGCTTCATTGTGATAAAAAAAATTGATGATGTCGGACAATATATATTTCCAATCGCAGTAACCACACAAGGTTGAAAATGAAAAAGCTATTACCAAGTTTTCTCTCTGTGTCTCCATCCTCTCAGACAAACAAATAGAAGAACCATATCAGTTCCAAGTAAACTAATCAACCAGAGATGATTATCCGTATATGTCCCCCAAGTACTTGTCCTATATACCATTCCAATGGTTCCATGCTTTCTTATTTGCCCTTGGGGATCTTCAATCAGTTCTCTTTAAAGCCAATGCACATCTACATGGAAATCATTTTCTTCTGAAATAACTTCATTACAAGTCTTTCTTTCCCTTCTATCATTTGGGTTCAAGAACTAAATGCAGACGTACATTGCAGACACCAAATGCAACAGTCTTCCATGCAAACTAGTTTGTCTCACAAGGCCAACTGCAGCTGCTAATTACAATCAAGGATAGACATATAGCTATGATTAACCATGAAATATACTGACACCATGTTGAAGATGTTAGCTCCCAATAATTAAGTATAAAAATAGAGCAGCATTAGATACTGGTTATATCAACTCTGCTTAGGCCGACCAAAATGACGGGTTCGATCAAGTCCGTGTTTTTAGGTGAAGTTTACATGCAGGGACATTTTCTGGGTTATTGGTTAAAGCCATTTGGGAACTTCTTCGGATTAATTCTCTGCCAGTCCCAATATTTTAACATCAAACTCGACACCAACAGAGATTTTTATTGTTTTCTTTCCTTTATCCTTGGGGAACAACACCAACAGACAAAATTCGGTTCAAAACCTTTACTATACCACGTAAACACCATTCACCGCTGACATGAACAAGAGCATCGAAAATTACAAACGGGTTCAACGTAACCCGTCAGAATGCACACTCCGTGCTATCCCTTCCCATCAACTCCTCTGCGTTCAATCCACGAGAATTTAATCAAATTTTTTCCTAGGCGCCTCTCCGCCGACACGCCCGAAGCTACTACACTAGGAAGCGCGCGAAGCAGCGATGAATATACCAGCGGAGGGAACATCAAGCATAGCAAAAAGCAATTCAATCGAATTACCTTTCCCTAAGCGAGGGCGAGACCGCCGACGAACCGAGCTTTCCGAGTCGAGATTGAGAACCTGCGATGGAGAGATTCCTCGTCACGCCAAGCCGACAGAATTCTGCGAGTTTGCTACTCGCGAGAGCTAGAGAGAGACAGAGTGAGTGAGTGTTGAGCTCTGCTTTTTTTTCCTCGTAGGGTTTAAGCGGGGAGTGGCCAAAAAATGGGAACAGGAAGGAGAGGAAACCTCAGCCCGACCCGGACATTTCGGGCTTGGGACTTCTGGCCCGGCCCGAAAAAGGTTCTGCCGCGGAGCGAGCCCATCTCGCTCGACAAGCCATCGACGGTTTCGCTCAAGCTCGCGGCTCGGCCGATCGCTACGTCTCGCTGCCGCTGGGCGAGAACCGAATCTTCCTCCATGGCCACCGACTCCAATCGGAGGTCCCGGAGCGATTCGCGGCCGGACTCGAGCCCGGAGAGGAGGTCAATATCGGCGGCGGAGAGACTGGGGGGTCGGGGGATCAGGGCCGCCGTCGGTTGGGAGATCGGACTTCCGTGGCGGTTTCCATGGCCCGTAGAGCGTTGAGTGGTGACGAGGGAGTTGCATGAACGAGGGGGGAAAGCGACGGGGGAGAACTTTTCGAGAAAGGGAGCGAGAAAATGTGCGATCAGATTCCGCGAAAGCTAACGGTCAAAGCAATGGAGGCTTGGCGGGGGCCGGCGATTTCGGTCTGTTTGGCTGCAGAGGCAGTGGAAGAAGATGTTCCGATCGAGGACGAGGTGAGAATGGATAAGGGGGTGGGTCGGGTGGGGTCGGTCTTTGGGCCGGATAATATGGTTCGTTAAAACAAGTCGAAGTTGGGAAAATGATGGAATCTCTAAATTTCAAATTTGTTTAATACAATTTCTGAATTTTATTTCAATATGTAATGTGATTCCTTAAATTTTGGTACATATTCAATTTGAGCCTTGGACTATGTATAAAAATAATCAATATTATCTATAAACTTGAATTAATAAAATTATAATTTTGGATATTTTCATAAGTTTATGAACTAATTTGAACATTTACCAAAAATTTATGACCATATGAACATATTCAAAGTTTAAGGACCACGCTGCATATTGTAATAAATTAAAAGTTGAATAAGTTCAAAGTTCAAAGACCACAGTGCACAATCATAAAAAATTCAAATACTATTTGTGTACATAAAATAATACTTATACACTTTATTCAAAACCCTCTAAACTATCCATATTGTGACACAAAAACTCAAAATATTTTTTTCATGTAAAAACCCAAAACTTGCTTACACAAATACCCAAAACTTTTTTTTTGGTGCTGCAAAAAATCCAAATTTATATTTGTGTGACATACATATATCTTCCATTATAGTTCCATTCATGATTTTTCCCGAGACGTTGGGCATTTGTATCATAATGAGTAAGTTTAGGATCTTTAGTGACATAAAAAGTTTAAGGTATTTGTGTCGGAATGTGTGTAATTTGAAGGTTTTTGTGGTATTAACCCTGTTCAATGTCAATTTTGGTATTTATTTGTTATATTTTAAAAACTTTATGGCAAAAAATTACTAAAAATGTCATGATATCACTAATTACAGATTGAAACAAAATTATTTTTCTAATTAAGAAATTATTCATTTTGATAAGTATATTTTTCATGATGTTAAGAAAAGCAGGTACATAATTTAGCAATTGCACAGCTTTTTAAGTAAGGAAAATGTAATATAATTAGCTATTTCCCCTTAGTGCGCTGTGGAGTTTGGTGCGTGATTATGGTCGGTGGTCGTCCTAGTGGAGTCTAATTGTGGTCGTTTGGTCGTCGGTGATGCGGTAGCAACCAACGTTGGTGCTACTCCTCAGGCCGTGGGGGTGATTGGTAGATTGTAGTAGATAGTGGTGACGATAGAGTGATGATGAAGCGGAAGACTTTTCCCGTCAATTATCATAACAAGCGTATATTTAACGATACCAAAGTGTCACGTCAAAAGTTGTTAGTCAAGACCTACGCAAAAATTTCAGAAAAAATGCAATATGAGAGTGTGGATGGCGATTGCATAGTGTCTAAAAAAGGTAATCACATCAAATTAAGAATTGAAATGATTCATGAAAAATTCAGTTAGAGTTAAAAAGGACATATAACATGCTTGATAGGAGCAAAACAAATTTACATATAAAAGAAACGAAATATATCATTTAGTCATCTAATAAGTAATTCATAATATTTCTCCATGGTATTTGCTTCAAGTATTTAAATTCCGTGATTATTATCATTGCCATAACTTATGAAGCACAATACTTTCCGAGAGTTTTCGCGTTATGTCTGACACTTGGTTAGTATATGTCAGAAAATCCGACATTAGGTTGACTTTTCAACACTCAACATGTGAATTTATAACATATGATTATGACACACAAGGTTTTTTTAAAAAAAAAAAATTAATACATAATGGGTCAAAATGTATATATGTGAAAAAATAACAAGCAAATATAAAAATAATAAATAGGGAAAGAAGAAAAATTTAGTATTTTCTTCTCTTTTGACTCTCACTTCTTATGATATATAATTCACCCCAAAGTTTTTTTTCCTCTTCTCTTTCGACACATCTAACATATGAGTCCGTAATGTGAGTTACTTGCTTTTTCCTCAAAGTTTTATGGATTATTGAATGGAGTTAAATTTATCAAATTAAAACAATGAATGATATTAATAAATTGTGGATTAATATTTTTAATGTAAATTTATTTTAGGCTTTTTATTTATTTAATTATTTTTAAATTTGAATCAAATTAATTTTATTGAAATAATCATAAAATGATAATTTATTATGTATATATAAAAATATAAATTTAATATATAATGTATCCAATATATTTGAATTTTTCTTTTTTAGAAACGATGTGTTGACGTATCGTGTCGCTCGTGTTGTGTGTCGCATGTTAGAGTGAGTGCTACTTGGGCCATAACTCAAAAATAACTCAACATGGAAAAGCAAAGGAGCTAATAAACATATATATTTTCAATTGTGTTTAAATCTTAAATTTTGCGTAAACCTTAAAATTTTAGGTGTAATCTCAATTCTTCCCCGATTTTAATTTTTAACAAAATCTATACTTTAGATGTAGTCCAAAATTTGTCCTAGATCTTTTTTTTGTCTAAAAAAATCACTAGCTTTTACTCTTTATCATGATTAAATATTAAATCAAGCATTTATTTAACAATCTAAGTTTTTAAAACAGTTGGTTAAGATCTCACAAAATTTTACATGACATTAGAGTTAGAGATTTTGAGTTCAAATCTTTCAAGATCCTACCTACCTCTCTAATTAAATACGTTCACTCATACTACTAGACAAAAAGACCAGATTAGTTGTTTGATGGTGGCATTTTCACATCAATAACAAATTTACATCAACAATGTGAAGTAGACAATCAACTAGATTATGCATTATTTGATGTGGCATTTTCATGTCGATAATGCATTTACATTAGCAAGCCGAAGTGGACAATCATCTAGACTATTAGTTGTTTGATGTGGCATTCTCATGTTGATGTCGCATTTACATCAGCAAAGTGAAGTGGACAATCATCTCCAACACGAGACTATTCTTTCATATGAATGTTAGGGACAACTAACAACAATATTTAGATAGTGGGCTGCCGAGGCAAATTGGAGACTTGAGTAGTTAGTGGTTTTTTTAAACAATAAAAAAGTCAAGACAGATTTGAGATTGATTCTAAAGTTGAAAATTTTTTATAAATAAAAAAAGTTCAGAACACAATTGAGATTTGACCTATAAATCGGAGATTTTTTTAAGGGACCAAGACAATTCAAAATGCAGTTTTATTCTATCTAGGAAATTAATAGAAGGTTCGTGCGTTTGGATGAAAAACATCGCAATCACCGTCGCTCTCAGACACCGCTTCGATTCCTCCAATTCATCGACGCTTTCCAAAAAGAGGACCGCCACTTCAAGTGGATCTTTTGTTCTGACGCTGTTGTCCTTTCGCACTTTCTAGAGGGGCATTCACGTTGCGGGACACCTCCGCACGGTAAGGGTCAAGAGGAAATCATCTCCAAATTTTCTTTTCCCTTGTACCCTCGTCCAATAAAATTCCATTTCCCGGGACGATTTTTCCTCATAATTTTAGGTTGGCTGTATCTATCTACTCATTAATTACGAAAAAGCCTATCGGATTCCCATGGACCACGGATGCACGAGTATTCAACACGCTAGAGTCTCGCAGGACACGGCATCGTCATCTCGGCCTTTGATTCCTTTGTTTCATCTACCGAGATCCCATCGCTAAAGCCCGTTAAAATGCACCGATTTCAGCAACTTGTCGCGAGCAAAAATAATAGCTTCTCGCCACGTCGTGTTGTGAATGATGTAAACTTTTCCTATTGATTCGGAGTTTTATACTTCGTTTGTTGTTTATATGCTAATTTATGATTTTTCATGATATTAATTTAATTTAATAAAAATTAATAAATGATAAATTTATCACAAATATAACATCTTGAAGTTTTTGTAATAAAAATTCATGATAATGACATAAACAATTCCTGAATTTTAGTTTAATGTGTAATTTAATATTTAAATTATTAATTTATTCAATATGATTCTTAAACTCTTATCTTATGTGCATTGTGGTCTTTGAATTCTTAATTTGTTGAATATAGTTCCTGAACTCGTGGAACATATTTAATATAATTTCTAAACTAAACTGTATGAAAATATTCAATATGTTTAATGAACAAATTAAAAATTTAGATATCAAATATTCATGGACCGTTTGTGTCATTTTTCCTTAAAAATTTAGTCTAGAATAAATACGAGTCTTGAGGTTTTTCATGACGTTGATTCTTATTTAGTTATGCAAAGGAAATTGGATAGATTCTCAATCAACGGTGGAAAATGGATTATTGCTTAATCCAACGGGCGCGGGCTGTTCCGCCGAGTCGCGAGTTCGCTCAGCTTCTTTACCCTCCCCACTCGTTCCCAGTTTTTTATATCACTGGTACTCGCGAGCAGAGCGCTCGAATTTCCGCGGAGTAGGGGGAGAAGAAACAGGTCCACACCACGTTCTAAAAAGCTGCTCCGCTCCGCTCCTCGTTTTCTTCTCCGGGAAGAAGCGGCGATGCCTCGGCCGGTCGATCAGGCGGCGATGCCGGTCGAGTAGCCGGCGCCTCTTTTTCTCTCCATTGCATCGTCGGAAAAAACCATCGGATCGAATCCGGAGCCTTCGGCGCATTCCGAATGGGGAGCGTCGGAGAGATCGAGGCGGCGGCGGGCGGCGCGGACACCGTCTTCGTCGCGGTGGGCCGGGACGTCGAGGAGGGCAAGGCGACGCTGCGTTGGGCGCTGCGGCACTTCCCCGGGAAGCGGATTCGCTTGCTCCACGTGCAGCAGCTGACGAGTGAGTTTACGCCTGCGTGATCTTTGTGGGATGGATTGATTTATTGATTGATTGGCGAGCGGCTTTTGATCGTGATTAGCTCCTTCGGTTTTATTTGCGCTGGAAGCTGAATCGATTGATCGGAATTTCTTCCGGAATTTTATTTCTCCGTCGTGCAACACGGCTTGGATTATTTGGATTGATTGATTGATTCGTGATTAGTCTTCCCTGTGTGCGATGTTTTCGAAATTATCTCCGCATTCTTTTATGTGCAGGAAACACCGAGTTTGCCGCCAGTAAACCAAAACAGTGTGCAGTTTACGATTTGCATGAAGTTGAGATGCGGAAAATGCCCGAAGTTCTTAATGAGTACCTTGTGTTTCTTGCTCAGGCAGGAGTGGTAATGTCTTCTCATTCTTGTTGATTTGCTTGATCTAAATTTCTGAAATTAATATGAGACATTAAGATAGCTTGCTTTGTGGTTATATGATTCAAATTCTTAAAGTTAGATCCACACAAGAGGATATCCCATAGAAACTGAAGAAACTTCGCAGTGCCAGAACTCGTTAAATTACAAAAACCTCCATAATGTGCAGTTTTATGGACAGCTCACAATATTAAGATGGCCCAATTATCTATGATTAAGCGAGTGGCTTGTTCATGCAGGTAGACTCGGATAAAGTTTGGATTGAGACGGACAGCATTGAGAAGGGAATCCTAGAAAGTATTTCTCGATACAATATTAGATGGCTCGTGATGGGAGCAGCAGCTGATAAAGACAATTCTAAGTAAGCCTTTTTATGTCATTTATTCATATTATCGGTGCTGTAAAGTAGGGATGTTTTAGTTTACATAGTTGCAGTTATATACTTAATCTGCATCAACTTACAAATTTTGTAATTACAGAATTCTTTATGTATCTCAAGAGGTTCGTCATGCTGGTAGAAAGCTTTTACTGTAGTGGTCAAGTCTTGATCCTGCTATTCTCTAGATAATCCTTAAACAGTGACTTCTATGATTATCATTTATCAGTTTTTTTGGAACTTGTAAATTTAAAAAGGAAGCTTCATTGTAGTGTGAAGAGTGGTAAAGTTAACTTCTCTGGCAAGAATTCTTTTTTGTTCATCGTTATCTTTTCCAACATTGTCTCCTCAGATATATTTTGGTTTATGGTTGGTCATGTGCAGAGAGTTACTTATGTTTCTTTAAGCTGAAGAAAGCTTAAGAGTTACTTATGGATGCCTAATGAAGGAACATTTCTTAAAGTCATTGGCATGTATAACTCTAGTAAATGGAAAGGGGCAACATTATTATTGACTACATAGTTGTTTAGTTATCGACATTCTCCTAGAAATTCATGCTACTTACGAAACAAATTCTTACACATCGGTTGATGGGTTCTTATTTCTGGCATGTAATTAATTCAAGTAGGTCAACTTTACTGAAAGTGCAAAAATATGACCAGGTTGGACTCCAGAAAAGCTGTATTTATTTGTCAGAACGCACCAGATTTCTCTCAGATTTGGTTCATTTGCAAGGGTTGCCTCATATACACAAAGTAAGTTGGTCATCATGGCACTGAAGAATGTTACATGTATGAAAGCTTATGATTTCTGCTTTATCCGGTGCAGTGCTTAATTCTTTTGAAAGTGATACTTGGGTCACTGCTTTTTCTGAAATTGGTTGTACTCTATTTATATCTAAATTTTTCTTGTATACTTTACCATTAGCACTCCATCCATTGTACTTTTTCACGGCATCTGACTTCAGACATCGGCACCAGGCAGCCAGAATGCTTGAAATCAGAACGTCCGACTTTTAAGCAAAAATCTCTTGATCGGCTCATAAATCCAGAATGCAGGATCATTCAGCAATCAAGATCTGGGGAGGTCAGCATTAAACAATTGGGAAGGAGTTTTAGCAGTTTGGAATTGTTTGATGGGTACATTGATAAGAGCGAAGATGACAGAGGACCAGTGCTGAGAAGGCTCAGGTCACAGTGTTTAGAACAACCAGAGGTGAGATCATCCAAAACAGTTGCATATCTACCTTGTAAGAGATTTATTCAGGGGGATAGGATCTTCGTGTCTCATCTTTTCCACTAGCATGTCTGTGCTTTCGAGATGGACCACTATTATATCCTTCCTAAACTCATATTAAGAATTGAATCAGCAGAGACTGCAGAATGTGATAATACATTTTCTTGGTTGTCTGAACTTGATGTTTTTACATGCGAAGGATTTGAATCTTGTGACATCTGACAAATGGTGATTTATTATAACCGTACTATTTTTGGCAATTAATGTTCATCTCCCGCTTCTATGGGCATCAATCCATAAACTATGCAATTAGAGTTTCTTGGGAAAAGTATATCATGTTTGTGGATCATAATTTACTTGTCGATTTCTCAGAACAAGAAAATTCAAGGGCAACCTGCTGGAGGCCTCTATTGTAGATTGGAACAGGCAATTGTGGATGGTAAGAGTTCCAGGCCACAAGAGTTTGAGGAGGCAGTGAGGCGATGGAAGGAGGATGACAATGCACTGGATGCTAAAACGAAGGCTCTCACTCTCTCTCACTCTGTGTATCCGGTACTTTTCCCTTTTAATTTGCCAAAGATTTGCCGATGTTTTAAGCTTTTGCACCTACATGTCTGTTAAAGATGATAAATGAAGAATTCAGCTTACTTAGCTCGTAGCTTTGTTTCGCTTGAGAAAATTTACCATTAGCTACCAGCTTACTAAATAGTTGGGCAAAAGTTAACCTCTGGATACCTTGAAAGTATTGGCCTACTTAAAGATCTAGGAACTTCGTTGATTAATTCTGCGACACATCACATCCCAATGCAGGCCCAGTCAGTGGAAATTTTATATAATAAGGAGGTGAATGAAAGAAAGGAGTTGGAGAAAATGCTGGGAAGCAAAAGACAACAATTGGATAGGGTGAAAAACCAGTACCATAAGACAACAAGAGAACTCCTAACAGTTCGGGAACAGAACTCACTACTCGAGAAACGAGCTCAAAAATCCAAGTTGGAGGTGAAGGAGCTGGAGGAGAAGTTCCAATCAGCTGTGGAACTCTTGATAACTTTCAAGGAGAGACGAGACAAACTACGTGTTGAGCATCAAGATGCCCTGAAGGATGTAAGAGATCTGAGGAGATCAGTACAAGTTGGAACTCCAAGCTTGTGTGGCCCACAGATCCTCTCCTTTTCTTTTGCTGAGATTGTTGAGGCAACACACAATTTTGATCCATCTCAAAGGATTGGAGAAGGAAAATATGGAACTGTTTATAAAGGCCTACTTCGACATTTACATGTCGCTATAAGGATGCTGCCCTCTTTTGGTGCTGCAGGAGCAGTGGATTTCCAACGCAGGGTAAATTGATTGCATCAGCAACTATTATCATTTTCCTTTTTCTTTTTTATAGAAAAAAGGAGCATTTAAACCATCTAATGAGACTTTATATGGAGTGACCCTAAATTTTTGCATCGGTACTGATTTTACATTATGCTTCTTGATCCAACTGCAGGTTGAGGTGTTAAGGAGGCATCCAAATTTGGTCACACTTATCGGAGCATGTCCAGAATCTCAGTCACTTGTATTCGAATACCTAAAAGCTGGCAGCCTTGACAAACGTCTTTCATGCAAAGGCAAAAGCAAAACTCCTCCACTAACATGGAATATTCGAACCCAAATTGCCACTGATATTTGCTCTGCACTTGTCTACCTTCACTCCCATAAGCCTCCAATTATTCATGGGAATTTAAAATCCTCCAAACTCCTCCTCAATGCCAATTTTGTTGCCAAAGTTGGCAACCTTGGCATCTATTGCTTAGTTCCCAAGTATGAAAATTCTAACATTGCTAAATCAGATTCTGAGGTAACTTCACTTTACGAGGATCCAGAATTTTTAGTGAGTGGACAGCTTACTCCTGAATCAGATGTGTATTCTTTTGGAATCATCTTGTGACAGCTTGTTACTGGAAGATCAGCTTTAACTACTGTGAAAGACGTGAAATGTGCACTAGATAAGGGAAATTTCGATAAAGTAGTCGATTTTTCAGCTGGGGACTGGCCACTCGATCAAGCCAAATGGTTGGCTCAATTGGGCTTGAGGTGCTGTGAACAGAACAAGCTGGACTGCCCAGACCTTGTATCGGAAATTTCCAGCGTGATCGAGTCAATAAGGACTTTGTCTATGGAATCAGCTTCAAGTTCTCGTTCGAAGGAGCCTGGCAAAACACCTGCTCATTTTGTCTGTCCCATTTATCAGGTAAAGGATTTGGTTCTCTCTCTTTACATACATTTAGTCATGGAGCAGCTCAGCTCTTGTTCCATTTGCATCCAGTTTACAGTGTACAGTGACTCATTTAGGCAGAGAAGCTAGAATTTTCAATTGCAAAGGGTGAGAGAAACGCAGAAGTCCAACTACTGTCTGGTCATCAGACCTAATCTGCCATGTTGTAGGGTACAGTAATTGGGGCTTTCATGAGTTTAATCAGTGTAATAAAATGGCATCTGCATTAAACAGCAGTACATATCTTTGTGAATTTCTGAGTAACGGGTTTTCCATGAGTTTTCAGGAAGTCATGAAAGATCCACTTATAGCAGCTGATGGATTTACATATGAAGCAGAAGCGATACATGGATGGTTGCTAAGTGGTCACAACACTTCCCCGATGACCAATCTCAAGATGGAGCACAATGACTTAGTCCCAAACCACGCCCTGCTCTACGCAATTCAAGAATGGCAAGAGCTACTGTAAAATCTTTCCTCCCTTCATGTACATTTACCTGTCTACCCAAAATCTTCTCATATGATGCCTCAAGCCTCGATGCCAATTAGTTATACTGATTTGCGTAAAGATCCTTTATGTACAGAACAAAGAATTGTTTTAGTTCCACCAGTGGGATAGTTATTTTCCACCTGTTGATTAGTTCTCCTCACCGGGAGTTGCTGTCATTTATTATACGCTGTGCTCGTGGACTATGGCTGCAATTTTTAAGACAGCTAGTTTCGAACTTCAGATCCACCTCGTAGTGCAATCAAAGAGCCAGTACAGGCATTTAACGCAGACTCTTTGTTGAAGGATATCTATGTCATGTGTCAGGCGTGGAAGAGACGAGCAAAGATATGGAAGAGGTGTGGGAACTGCAGCCCCTTTTGAACTCTGTTATTTCCCTTTTTAGTCTAAAGTCTGCAATAGAAGCTCATGGTTTCCAGAAAATTAATAGCAAAATAAATTCCCTCTCAGCGGCAGTGTTCTTCCAATTACATCTCCTTGAACGTTATCGCCATCTTTCTGTCTTTTTCTTGTACTTCCCGACAATGTCATTCATGTATTGGTTAATATTCCTTGGGACATTAGCTGAATAATGAGCGCACGAGACAAAAGCAGCATCATCATCCCCGTAACGAACATTAGGCATGTACATGACCGATGATTGAATAGACTATTTAATGCGCAGCCCTGTGATTTGGAATGCGCTGGTATGGAGAGGGGAAGGCGCGACTTTTTCTAACCTAACCTCACCCTTATGCTATTCCCTTTCCCAAGATGGATGCCCTTTTCATTTCCATCTAAACATCATAAGAAGGTAAGCCGTCCTCATTCGGTTAATTTCGGATAAAATTCTGCATCTATAATTTTTAAATGAAACCCATTTTATTACGATTCTGTCGAATTGCTATCTCGTTAATTGATTTTTTTTTTTTTTTTTTTTGGGCTCAAGTTGTAATGACGCCAACCTCATCTACTTGTGCAAGATAGAGTGTTAGATTGTAAGGCCACGCATTCGTCAGCGATTAATGGGGTCCAAAAGAATTAGTCAAATTGCGAAATTCACCTTAGAACTATTTACTCATTTCAGAAAAAGGGGAAAAAACTCACTCCTTTTTCCTCTTTTCAAAACAAATTCTCAATTCTCAGACAATTTCATCAAGCGCGGAGTCAGCGTTGACCACGTGATGGCAAGCGAGCATTAAGGCAGGACTCCACGTCAGCACGGGGAGAGCCCCCTTAACGAAAACGTGACCATCCGTCGCCCTCACCAAATTCACGACGCGCGTGCCCCGACCTCCGCCGAAGCCGCGCGTGCAGCTGGGGGCTTCGCCATGTCAGAATCAGGGAAAATATCGATTTTTCCAAAATTTTTCATTTTTTTCCTCTCATTTTTTTCTTGCCCGAGAGGGTTCCAGTCAGTGACCTTTATATTCCCCTCGTACAAATGATATTTCCTCTCCTACGAAAGCTCCTCACTCGCTCGCGCTCCGCCGATCGCTCCCTCTCGCTTTCCGGCGGTTTTCTCGCGCTCCGACCGCTCCCCAATCTCATTCCCCCGGCGAGCCCCCGCCGCCGCCCCCGCCCCCGCCCCCGCGCCGATCTCCGTCGCCTCCCCCGCGGCTCAGTGATCTCCCCTCCTCGGCGGTACGGACTGGTGAGTGAACTGATCGTCCCCCTCTGCTCTACGTGAATCGCCTTTCTCGACGTGCTCTCGATCTGCTTCTTTCCGTTTTCGCCGTCTGTTGTCTCCGATAGATCGCGCGCTTGGATAGTCTCATCTCAGCTCGCTCTCCCGCAATCTGGTTGGACGATTTCCCGATCAATTCCGTGCCGGCTGCGGCCGGTCGGGAGGACGGAATAAGGAGGATGATTAGAGGGTACTAATTAGAGATTTTTGAGATTTTCGCGATTCGATGGGTCTCGTCGTGCGTAGAGGTTGATTGAATCGTGGCTGGTTCGTTGTTCATGATGTTACTTAATGTAGATATGACTGTGTTTCCTTTTCCAATTCCAATCTCAGGCTGATGTGATGTTAGCGAAGGTTTTCGTGCTTGTTATATTCTGTAAAGCTGGTTGGTTGAAGATCGATGCTCAAGTTTTTTTTTTGGTTAAGACTTGGTGATTTTAAATTTGCCTTTCGACGTATATAAGTTGTCATTCAAGCAGATATGATATTGTGCCAATTTTTGTTGGAGATTTGATGGCCATATCTTAGGTTCTCATGATGTGGGAGGGACTCATTGGTTGTGAAGGTGATGGCTTTTAAGTTTTGGGCCTTTTCCTGTTACACGGTTTTTTTTTTTTTTTTTTTTTTTGCCATGGAGTGTCCTTCAAGCTGCTCGTTTAATCATATCTGAGGAATTAGTTTTCCCAGGGTGGGTTTGTAAATACAGCTAATTTGCAGGTTAGTGACAACATGAATTTGTGATAAAGGTTGAGAAGTTTGGTGGTAATTGGATTTATTTCTCTTTGGTTAATTGAAAATTCATAAGTGAATTATGCACCATTAGAATATGGTGCGTCCATGAAGATTCGACATTGTAAAGTATAGCAGCCTGTCTTATATTGCATAGGATTTCCTAGGATTTACAACTTCTCATCAAAAGTATTGAGGTATTGACATGCATTGGGCAATGTCAAGGACATAGAATTTGATATTCTGCAAGTGTATGAAAGAAATTTGTTTCCTAGCTTGTGTGATTTACGGCTTAATGCTCTTGAGTGAAACAGAAGCATTGGTGGCTACATCTTTGGGCTTCTTATCTAAGTGCAGATATAATACTGGTGATTATTTTTGTGCCATTGAGTACATTGTGTTCTTCTGATTTTCTTTTTGTCTTATTCACAGTAATATCATCATCAAGCTCATTGTGGATTAATGGCAGTTGCAAAAGTCAAAACGTCTAACGCTCTTGATGGGATGAAAGTGGAGGACAGAAATGATTCTTTAAACACACTCATCAGGCCAAATATAGGAAAAGAACCTCTTCTGTCCCTGCCAAGGTCTGGGGATAACTCACTTCAGTGGATCCATCCACTACTTCAAGCTTTAGATCATCAAGGTATCATTTGTTCAGGGCCTTTTTCTGCATATCAAGAGACTATCTAAAATGAGTTTAGTTGTTGCTCTAAGTAAAACTAGAATTTCTTTCCTCCTCCCTATGTCACCTAGCTTTTCTCCCTCACATTATGACCATGTGTATAATCCTGAGAGAGAGAGAGAGAGAGAGAGAGAGAGAGAGAGAGAGAGAGAGTCTTTAGTAATTACTCTTGCTGCTCATGAGGGCACGTCCAAGGGTACGGGTCAAAGGAAAAACTGCATCAGTAGAAGTAGAGTGGAGATTGAAATGGAGATGCTGTATTCTTTGCCCTCTCCAGGGGTTGAAGTTCAACATATAAATGCTACATTTTTCTGTCCATTGGTTTCAGATTTGCCTGGTTGGCCACTGAAGATTCCTATGCAGAGGTGCAATAAGTGCCATCGAGAATTCTTTTCATCCGTTAACTACAAAAGGCACATCCGTGTGCATCATCGGCTAAGAAAGCTTGATAAGGTTGAGTTTTTTTATTTTAATCATCTGATAAGGTTGAATTACTGATGCTGATTCTATTGCTATAGCATCAACAGCTTCAGGAGATTGTCATTTTGTAAATGCTACATGCTGCATTTGCTTTTGTGCTTAATCACTGTTTTCCTTGCTTAACCTCTGGCTTTACAGTGGGGTTTGTTTTCCATCTTGTAGGATAGCTCCAAAAATAGAGATTTACTAGGACCTTTCTGGGATAAGGTAACGAGTTGTTTTCTTTTTTCTTCTCTTGTGGTGCTTAAGTTGTGTAATGGAGTAGCTTTCTTGTTTTCTCCAGCTCATTTGGTATTCTTACTGCAGCTATCTGTGGAAGAAGCAAAGGAAATAGTATCCCTGAAAAATTCTACCATGGAGGTAAAGCTATGAGATTACAGCATCTTTTCTGTCAATTAAATTTAGGAGGATGATCATATGAATTTGTTGGTACTTTGATCATAGAGTTGCATAGATCTTATTTTCATAATATCAATGAAGCCATCCTTAGGTAGATAAACTCTTTGCCCATGAAATGCCTCATTAATTTCATGAAACGAGTAAGATGCGAGCCAAACTCAGGTCAGTTCCCATATTGGAATTGTTTGCACTCGATGCATTGGAATCGAAATTGTAGCATGTCTAATTTACATAGATCCATATGCCAAACTGAAACAACTAATGGAGTTTTGTTCACTTAGTATAGTTTTATTTACGCTAATACCAATAGATCTCCTTATCTGTGCTAAAACTCCACTTATTTTTGCATGCATGCATGCATATAGTTTACATTAAAGATTCTCTTTTTCTTTCTATGTCATTGTTTTTCCTCCTCTTTCTTTGTTTTGTTCTTGCTGAGGAGTTACCATTTGTCGCATGATGTGCGATATCTACTAAGCCTTCCTTTCTGCTTTCATTTCTCTTTTGATTGTAATCTTCCTTTTGACGCAAATTCTGGTGATTATTTTAGGATGTTCCTGGGACTACTGTTATAAAATCTTTGGCATCACTGATACGGAAGCCTGGATTTCCTGTAATGCCGCAATTTTGCCTAAAAGCTGGTTCATCTCTTTTGGTGAGGGAACTTTATTATTTTTGGCCCCTGACCTGTCTTCTGTGTGATATTGATCGTCATGTAATAGTCTTCTATCTAAGATGTAATACTCTTGCAGGACATCGTCCAGGCTAGGCCTTCGAGATTTCCTCTATCTTCACAAGATCTGTTTGGCATTCTTGATGATGCAAGTGAAAAAACCTTTTTAAGTGGACCGACCTTCTTGATGCGAAGATTCATTTTCGATAAGGAAGTTGGAAAGATTGGTCTGGACCCTAAGAACTTGGTTGCATTCACGTGTTTCATGTTGGAACAGAAACTGGTAAAAAGAGTTATTTATTATCTTTTTAATTTATTGGTTGTTCTCTTTTGCATCTCTTTATCACTAAATTGGACATGTAAGTTCCAGAAATTTCTGGAACACTCTGAGAGTGGTCATTGATGTGGAATAATGGGGTGATCGTCTAATTACTGTAATTTCTGATTGTGCTCAGGTCGAAGCGTGGCTTGCGGATAAAGATGCTGAAGCTTTGAGGTTCCAGAAGTTACTGGTGGAGGAAGAAGAAGCTGCTCAGAGAAGGTGTGCTGTGCTTGATATTTATGTTTGTGGTTGTTTAGTTTGCTATACTGTTCAGCTTTGCTAATGCTTGGAGTCATTTTCTGCTCCAGCTTATCAATATCACTAGAATTTTTATTGGTTGTTTGTCATGCCATTCTTCTTTCTTTGACCTCAGTTAATGTGGGAATCGCGTTTCTAGTTCATGTCTTTTTTCTCCGACCATTCTATGCGGCTTCAATTCATGAATATATAGTACATGTTGTCATCCTTGCTTGGGTGCTTTTTCAACATTAATTATACACTAGCCAAACTTTTTGCATTTTGTTGAGGTTCTTTTTCTTACTCTTTTTTTTTTTTCTTAAGTGGTCAAGTTCTCAAAGGTAGATCCTCATCTAATATGGTAAGATTTGCTCTGATGACTTGTAGGCAAGCTGAAATTCTGGAAAGGAAGAGACGAAAAAGGCTTAGGCAGAAGGAACAGAAAGCAAAGGAGCACAAGAATGGGGAGGTTAAGCTGGAAAATAATTTTGATATCGTAGAGAATGAAGCTTCGTCAGATGTGCCTGGAAATTTGAGTTCATCAGAAGTAGACATTCTCATTACAGATTCACCTTCAGATCCTGTACCGTCATTGCTTGAAGTACCCCAGCTTCCACATGCTGAAGAAGGGCCAGACTTTGAGATTGAGTCAGGGCTCGGTAGTGATTATCCAGTCTTTAATAATTTGCCGAATGTTGAACCGCAAAGGGCACTTGGAGGCAGTCGTCAACACCTACGAACTACCAGTGGGCGTTTCCAACGTCCCTTATCTGGTGCTCTGCATGATCTCCATGGATCCAGTTCATCTAAGCCTGAGTTCAAGCATAAGCATGTAAACCAGGATTCAAGGGCTGCCAATACACTCAACAACAAGAAAGTATGGAGTAGAAAATTAAAACCTGAGAAAGAGGACAAGAATTTGAATTTTAGAATCCACGAAGCATTCAGCCCAGCTGGACCTGATAAGAAACTCGAACTCTTGATTGGCTCTATAGCTGTTGCTCTTCGAAACCCTTGTCACCCAGAAGATACAGATGGTTTGGGCAAGATAGAAAATGGCCATAGAGTAGAATGCCAAGTTCAGAAGCAGGACATTCATTCATTATCCAGCAGGCCTGACACTCTCCAATGCAGCACTAATCAGCCGAGGGGCAAGCTCTGGAGGCCAGTGAGCCGGAATGGAGTCAAGGATTCTGTTCTTGAGAATGGCAATAGAGCTTTCAAAGGCGATGAGAATGCTGCCATGAAGGGTGATTCTCAAACATTAGCTGACGAAGACCTTCTTATATCAGCTAGAGTTAATGGTGGTTACCATGGGAATGAGGAAAGTTCAGCGCAGGCTGGTGCAGAAAATCCAGGGAACTTGGAGTTTTCAAGCCATTCTGCACGGGCTTTTCTTGCGGAGAGTGAGTTTAACATGCTATTACATATCAATTTGTTGGAGCAGATGGCTCTTTTTTTGTGCTTATGTCTATCATTGAATTATCCATTTGCTGGGGTTTCTAAGATGGGATATTCCTCGTCTGAACTTGCAGGATGGAAGGAAGCTACTGCAGCAGACCATGTAAAGTTGCTCTTGCTTCCTGAATCTGAACCACCAGGATCCCCCGAGACCCAAACTGATTGCCAAGGAGCTCCAGAATTCGGTGAACGTAGCATCCTTGGTAATGCAGAGAACCGGATGGTAAATGGTGGTAATTTCGGGTCTTTGGCATCTGGAATTGCGAAAGTTGGCAATAGAGTGAAACTTGACAAGAACTTTAAGAAAAAGTACATTCCAAAACAAAGAGGTGGTACATAGTTTGGAGGTAGCATATTTTATGATACAGGTGTGCAGTGATTATCCCAGACTAGTATTCTTAGCAGAGGTTCCAGTTTTACCGATGGTCTTCTGTGTCGTAATTCATGGTTGGTTTGGCCGGAAATTCGTTTTATACTTCCGTCCTTTCTTTTCATCGCATAGCAGCAAAATGACAGTTTTTCATTGTTTCTTCTATCATTCTGGAATAAACTTTGGTCTGCCTAGTGCCATTTAGAAGATCTATCTGGCACCAATTTTTTGCTGCTCCTCTTTCCTCCTCTTCACCACCACCCCCCCCCCCCCCCCCCTCCCCGGGGCGATCATTCTTTCTCTGTGTGCTATCTGGTTCAAGGTGAGGACAGAGCGGCAGCGGCAGAGAATGAAAAGCATTACAACTTTGATATTGCTTCGGAATGGAATTCTTTTTGCATTCTTTCAATTTGTTGTTGAAACTGGAATGTTGTGAATTTCTCCGAGAAAGGATAACTAGCTGAGATGCGTCATATGGGTAATGCTGAGAATCGTCCTCAATTGGTCCTATCCTATCGCATGACCAGTGAAGCTAAGAACAGGTTAAGGCATGAAACTGGTAAAGATTCATTGTGATCGTGCGCTGTCTTTAACCACGCTGTCTTTAACCACTATGGGTTTTGACTTGTACAATTCGATTGCAATCTATTCCTGGACTAGCAAGGTGTAACCTATTCTCCTTTTGCCCTTGGATTGGGAAGATGGTTTTTTTTTTTTTTTTTTCCTTTTATTTTAGATGGATTACAAATGGATTACATTGTAACTGAAGTAACGAAGGTATTGGTTGCCAGTGAGACATAAGAGGAAGAAGTCATTTTTTAGCAAAACAAATTGGAAATTAGCCTAATTCCTATTGATTCTCTGATTATATCTTGGACAAATCCTTCGAAGGGAGATACGGCTTGCAACTTAAAAGTCGAAATCGGATGTGTTCCCGAAATTTTTAACGTTTGAAAAGATCTCGTAGCCTCTCCTTATTCCTCGGAAGATGTTTCGCAACAGCCGAACAACCGCTTCCACCTCTGAACTGCGAGAGTCAGCTCACGCCGTCGCACGCTTCCATTTAAAATGTCCCTAGTACCGATCGAATGCGGTAAAACGCCACGTCGCTCAAGCCCTTCCGTCCGAGGAGGTGCCACTTGTGCGCCCTCTGCACCTCATGCCCCGACCACACCGCTATCCATCCATCTCTCTCCTCTCCAAACCCCTCTCTGACCAGACAACCTTTGCTCTTGCTCTCTCTTGCATAATCGCCCCCACAGCGATGCCGATGCCTTTGCTCGTAACGCTTAATCCACACTGATTCTCCACAGCTAGACCAGCCCTACTTTCCTCATCGTTCTCCTGATCAAAAAGGCCATCCAAAACGATGTCAGGCGGCGTCGGTCCCAGCAACGACATCGGCCTCCCCAAAGACGACCAGCCACACCCCTCCCCACCGCCCGCCTCCACCGCCGCCGCCGCCGCCAAGAGGGCCTACCTCAGCTTCCGGCAGCTCAACTTCCTCGCCATTGTCGTCGTCCTCGCCGCCAGCGGCCTGGTGTACTACCAGGACCTGGCCTTCCTCGTCCTCTCCCTCGTCTACATCCACGTCCTCTCCGTCGTCGCCTTTCCCTCCCTCGGCCCCGCCCGGGAGCCCACCGTGTTCGGCCCCCGGAACCGTGTCCTCCGCCTCTACGTCTCCTTCGCCGCCGTCGTCGGCCTCTTCCTCCCCATCGCCTACATCTTCGAGGGTATCTACGAGGGCGACAAGGAGGGCATCGCCGCCGCCGCTCCCCACTTGTTCCTCCTCGCGGGCCAGGTCAGCATCCGACCCACCCAGAAACGAGCCAAGATTTCCTCGTCTTTAATTTAACTTTCTGCGTCCGCTACCGATACAGGTGTTCATGGAGGGCGTGGCGGTTTATGGTCGGTTCTCGACGCCCATCCGGGTCTTCGTGCCGGTGTCGTACAACGCGAAGAGGATCTTCACGCTGATGGAATGGTTGGAGAGCGAGTTCCGGAGGGAGGGTCAGGGCGGCGGCGGGTGGGCGGCGAGGAGGGTATACGCGGGGAGGATTCTGGCGGCGGCGAACATGGCGTTGTGGTGCTTCAATCTGTTCGCCTTCTTGTTGCCGGTGTATATGTGTTAAAAATATAAATATGCGCGGAAGCATGGTTTTAGTTATGGATGATAGTTTTTGGTTAGTGATGTGTGCAAGTGTATGGTATATTTTGTGGAGGATGAACAAGGACAATATATCATAATTGAAGGACAAAGAATATGGGATATAGGAGATAGTTTCATTAGTTTATGAAAATAATTTTACAATAGTTGAAGTGTTGGTGAGGGAGCATGATGTGGTTTTTATGGTTAGCTCCTTACCCAAAACATGGAGCACTTGCTCCTTTATATAGGCTTCCAAAGGTGGAGGAAGTCTCTAGACTTCTCTACCAATAGGTACATAACATGGAGTATTCTAGAAATTACAAGAGATGGTAGCTTGTAGATTCTTCTAGAATTTTTCTTAAATTTTCTAGCTCAAATCTATCTTGATGTTTCTAGAATTGGATCACAAATTCCAACACTCCCCCTTGATCCAATTTTGGGATAATCCGGACTTGTGTTGTAAAGTCTCGGACATACCTTGAGATTTTTCTTCTAATTTGTCCCATGCCTTTTGTGTTGTCTTCCTTCCACAATCCCTCGCATTCTCTTGTTAAAACACTTGCACCCGCCTTCAAATGTACATGTCTTTTCTTCAATGATGACCCATATGTCTCGGGACATCAAATTGTTCTTAGTGGTAGTTGTTAGCTCGGGCTCGGGCTCTGGCTCTCGTAGGCTTTGGCTCTGGCTCCGGCTTTGGCTCTGGCTCTGACTCTAGCTTTGTTGGCTCTCGCTCGGGCTCTGGCCTTTTTAGTTGAGGATGGTGAGGACAAACGCCCATAACCATCCGATAACCTTGGCTCTGATACCATGTTAGAATATAAATATGCACGGAAGTATGGTATAGTTTATATTTGATAGAGGATGGACAAGGGACAAGGATAGGATAATTGAGAAGGTTTATGGGACAAAGATAGTTTCACTAGTTTATGAAAATAATTTTACAATAGTTGAAGTGTTGGTGAGGGAGCATGATGTGGTTTTTATGGTTAGCTCCCTTACCCAAAACATGGAGCACTTGCTCCTTTATATAGGCTTCCAAAGTAGGTGGAGGAAGTCTCTAGACTTCTCTACCAATAGGTACATAACATGGAGTATTCTAGAAATTACAAGAGATGGTAGCTTGTAGATTCTTCTAGAATTTTTCTTAAATTTTCTAGCTCAAATCTATCTTGATGTTTCTAGAATTGGATTACAAATTCCAACACTCCCCCTTGATCCAATTTTGGGATAATCCGGACTTGTGTTGTAAAGTCTCGGACATACCTTGAGATTTTTCTTCTAATTTGTCCCATGCCTTTTGTGTTGTCTTCCTTCCACAATAACACACTTGCCTTTTGAACATGCATGGCTTTTCTTCAACGATGTCCACAATTTGGGTTGCAGCAGACGAAGAACAGCGTCATACCTTCCTCCCCTCTAGCAGTGGCCTTTGATTCTGGCTCCGGCTCCGGCTCTGGCCTTTTTAGTTGAGGATGGTGAGGACAAACGCCCATAACCATCCGATAACCTTGGCTCTGATACCATGTTAGAATATAAATATGCGCGGAAGCATGGTTTTAGTTATGGATGATAGTTTTTGGTTAGTGATGTGTGCAAGTGTATGGTATATTTTGTGGAGGATGAACAAGGGACAATATATCATAATTGAAGGACAAAGAATATGGGATATAGGAGATAGTTTCATTAGTTTATGAAAATAATTTTACAATAGTTGAAGTGTTGGTGAGGGAGCATGATGTGGTTTTTATGGTTAGCTCCCTTACCCAAAACATGGAGCACTTGCTCCTTTATATAGGCTTCCAAAGTAGGTGGAGGAAGTCTCTAGACTTCTCTACCAATAGGTACATAACATGGAGTATTCTAGAAATTACAAGAGATGGTAGCTTGTAGATTCTTCTAGAATTTTTCTTAAATTTTCTAGCTCAAATCTATCTTGATGTTTCTAGAATTGGATCACAAATTCCAACAATATGCCCAAGGCCTTCAAAAAGTACTATGCTGCGTATTACAATGTCAAGGATGTTTAAATTGAATCTATATTGCACTAGCTCTCTGCGGTTTTTCTCAGATCATGGAACGTGGGTTTTGTATAAATAAGGAAGAAGAAACATGCGACTGAATTGCTCGAGCTGCCTGTGCCATAAGAATTCTCGTTAATCAAGACTTCCGGTTGAGATTTGGTCCTTGGTTCGAGCTTTTGGTATGATGGCGGAATACCACGTTTTTCGTATGTCGTATTTCGATGAATTTTATGTCACTGAAAAGTTCAAGCATTTATTGTGGGGACATGATAATTGCAACTTTATTCTAAACCATACAAGACTCACTCATGTGGTGGAAATTCACTATTGTGCGTGTTTCGAACCATCTTTTCGGGTTTCTGACTTTTCATTTCGTACAAAATTGTATGATGTTTAGATGTGCTTTTCAATTTTTACATGATCACCCATTTATCTTTCGAGTTGATGTGAAATAGTCCAACCTTTACACTTCTTAGTCGCACAGGTCTTAACAATCAAATTGAGCGCGAAATGATATGAGATAAAACCCCGAATAGAGAACAAAATTTCGAATTTAAGTCTTTTGTTTTGGAGATAATGTCACCATAGGAAGGCAATAAATATTGACTTTTATATGGTTGAAATGAAGATCGAGAATGAAAATGTAACGGGTGCAAAATATTTTGTAAGTCATCTAAAATGTTTAATGAAGCATTTCACTACTTTTTTATGCTATTTTAGCTCATCTCAATGGAGGAAGAGTTATTAGGTGTTCAAAGAAAGGCGACGTGTACTTCTATTTCATTTGTCAAAAAAAGCCCTTCAAATTCTACTATAAATGAGAGGCAAAAAAGACAGGTCGCTTTATTTGGACAAAAGAAATCCACAACTAAGTACCATAGACTTGGTCAACATTATATGCTAAATAGCATGTACAGGTGACTTACTTGCAAGGTCAACTAACTGAGTGCTGGCATGTAATTGTGCTGTTACTAGGACGGGACCAATTCTTTGGCTCACCTTCGATTGTAAAGACTTTCTCTTTAGGTGTATGTCTCAACAACACAAAAGCAAGGGTTGTTGGATGCAAAACTCACAACCCTAAGATTTCCATAACTAGAACAAGAACACACATAATTGAGTAGAAAGATTTATACATTTGTTTTGGGATCCATCGTTTTTGAAGCGGAAGCCGAAAATTGATGTTCTACGCGTAAATTCTTTTCATCTATTGCCCTCTATATCACTACCTCAATGAAACAACCCCCTCACCCTTTAGCACTAGGTAAATAACCATTATATGAGGATACTTGTGAGAATTAAGGTTAGAGGAAAGATTTGAGCATTATTTATAGAGTTTCCAGCCAGGCCTCCTCATTACGGGCTAGGCTTAACTCGGCCCACACTAGCCAGCCCTATATTAGACTAATTAAGAAACCCTCTATTTCATCTTAGACCAAACTCCATAAAACGGTAAATTACAATATCAATTAATATAGTCAACATTAGGAAAACTTTTACATTCTCCCACTTGGACTATATTAAATTGAAATTGTACTGTATGTGCGCACATTGATCCAGAGATAATTCTTAATAGTCAATCATATCCCATAAAGTCTCGAACACCGAATCATAGAGGTAATTACATGTATACACATAGAGCCTTCCACGGTCACGAGTGCTTTCAACTTTTTTGATATAGATTTAATATGGTAGTGTGGAAAATGGATAACATCTCTCATAGAAAGACCATTTGTCAACTACCATTCTTTTATTTTAAACGTAAAAAAAAAAAAAAAAAAAAAAAATTATGCCACTAGAGAATGTCTTTATGGTTCTAATGAATCCACATATACTTTATCCTTATAGTTAACCTTTTTTTATATATAACAAGACATATGTACAGAGCTAATAACCGGATGCCTCCTAATCTTCACTTAAAGTTTAAGCAATACCTTAAGACTTTTAACAATATATATATATATATATCTCAAAGTGTTACTAAATTGTAACAAATACAAATGTAAACTTTATTCAAGGAAAAACAAAACACAGCTCCCATTAAATAACAACATCCCAAAATGCTCTTAGGCCCATGCTAATGACATGTCACTCAAATACACATTGGCGTAGGCATTTAGTTAGTGGATCTGCAACCATATCATCTGTAGGAATATGATCTACTACAACGTCACCATTCTGCACTGATTCCTTTATGGTTAAAAACTTGACCTCCATGTATTTAGACCCATTGAGACTTCTGTTGTTATTAATAAATAATACTGCAGAATTATTGTTACAATGTAGCTATATGGGCCTATCCACAAAATCAAAAAATGTTAACTTCCTAATGAGGTTCCAGAGCCAAATAGCTTGAGTAGCAGCTGAAAAACATGCTGCAAACTCCGCTTGCATGGTAGAAGAATATATGGAATTCTGTTTCTCGCTTTTCCATGATACTACACCTCTTGCCAACATAAATATGTACCTTGTCATTGACTTCTTATCATCTTGACAGCTAGCAAAATTGACATTCGAATACCCTGCTAGTTGTAAGTCCGGAACATGTCTATAAATCAACATATAATCTCTTGTTCTCTTTAAGTACTTTAAAACCTTTTTAGCATCAACCTAGTGATCGCATCCTAAATTTGACTGATATCTGCCTAGAAGTCCTGTCGCGGAAAGGCAATAGCTAGTATAATGCAAACTTGAGCATAAATGATACTTCCAAGCACACTAGCATAAGGTACATTCTTTATTTGAGTTTTATCAAAATCTGAATTAAGACATTGTAAAAGACTTAATTTATCACTTTTAACAACATGAGCATTTCCTGGTTTGCAATGCTGCATATTGAATTTTTCTAAAATGTGATTAATATATGCCATTTGAGACAAACCCAATGAACGGCTAGAACAATCCCTATGGACCTCAATGCCAAGAATAAAAGACGCATCACCAAAGTCTTTCATATCAAATTTTTTCGATAACATCCGCTATCTTATACAGTAAACCAATGTCATTACTTGCAAGCAATATATCATCCACATAAAGTATGAGAAAAATATATTTTCTTCCACTAATCTTGGTGTATATACACTGATATACTTTGTTCTCAATAAATCCGAATGAAGTGATAATACTATGAAATTTTAAATACCACTATCTAGAAGCTTGCTTAAGGTTATAAATAGACTTTTTCAATCTACAAACAATGAGTCATCTTATGCAAAACCTTCGGGCTACACCATATAAACCTCCTCATTAAGGTCTCCATTTAGAAAAGCAATTTTAACATCCATATGATGTAACTCCATATCAAAATGAGTTATCAATGCCAAGATCACTCTAAAGGTATCTTTAGAAGAACCTGAAGAAAATGTTGCTTCATAATCTATTCCTTCTCTTTGATTGAAACCCTTAGCTACCAATCTAGTTTTAAAATTTTCAATCTTCCCTTTTGAATCCCTTTTAGTTTTATATACCCATTTGCAGTCAATAGGTTTACAACATTCAGGCAATTCAACAGGCTCCCAAACATCATTGTGTTTTATAGATTTCATCTCATCTTTTATCGCATCTAGCCACAAATCTGATTGAGGACATGAGATGACATCCATATAAGTTACCGGATCAACAATACAGCCAATATCATAATCATGCTCTCCTAGGTAGACAAGATAGTCTAGTGGCATACCTGAACATCTTTCCCTAGTCGATTTTCTAAGTGGAGCTACTTTATCCTTATTCTGAATTTGAGGGGCTTGTGGAATTTCTTCAGGAACTGTCTCAACAATAGGATCCTAGGCCACAACAAGCTCAGTTTGTGGCGTAGGAGGCTCCATAATTGTCTTCGTAGGATAAAACAGGGATCCAGTTTTCCCCACCATACTATCATTTTCAATAGTTTGTAAGCAATTACCATTTTCAGCCACATCAAATTCCAGAAATTTTATAGTTTGAGATTCCATAATTCTTTTACTTCTACTAGAGTTACAAAACCAATACCCATTTGAATGATTTGGGTAGGATATGAAGTAACACCAAATAGTTTTGGAATCCAACTTACTCATTGTCAGATTATATAACTTCACCTCTGCAGAACATACCCAAACTTTAAGATGATTCAAGCTAGGTTTACATCAAGTCCATAACTCAAAAGGAGTCAATGGAATCGTTTTAGTAGGAACACGATTTAGAATATAAAGATTTTTTTTCAAAGCTTTACCCCATATAAAATTAGGTAAATTGGTTCTATTAATCATACTTTTCATCATGTCCATAAGAGTACGATTGTGCCTTTTAGCTACACCATTTTGTTCAGGACTTCCGGACATAGTAATTGACATATTATCCCAGAATCCTCTAAGTATTTAGCAAATGGCCATTTAAGTTATCCAACATCACCGTTTCTACCAAAATACTTACCACCATGATTAGATCTGACAATCTTTATAACTTTTCCTAATTGTTTCTCTACTTCAGTCCGAAAAATCTTGAATTTGTCAAGAGACTCGGACTTTTCTTTAATCAAGTATAAATATCCATATCGGGAATAATTGTCAATAAATGTGATGGAATAAAAATTTCTACACAAAATAGCCGTGTATGGTTCACTAATATCAGTGTGAATAACCCCTAATAAGTCAGAATTTCATACGGAGGACTTTTTCTTTATTTTAGTCATTTTACCTCTACAATAGTCCACGCAAGTCTTTAGATCACTTTTAAGAGTAGGCAAAATGTCAGCCTTTATAAACCTTTCTACTCTTTCTTTAAAAATGTGACCAAGACGTTTATGCCACAATACATAAGACTGTTCCTTAGGTATAGGCATTTTTGAAACAATTTTTTCAGCTAAATAAGTAATGTACATGTTGTTGGGAGATAAACTCAATCGATATAATCCATTGAATATTTTGCAATACCAAATCTTATTTGAATCATAAAACATGGAAATAATATTATTCTTTATTTCAAATAAGTATTCACATATGTCCAAACAAGACACAAAAACTAAATTCTACCTAAAAGAGGGTACGTAAAAGGTGTTTCTCAATATCATCCTAAAACCAAAATCTAAAATCAAAATGACATCTCCCACGAACTTGACGTCAACTTCAATGTTGTTTCCCACAGTGAGCTTTGATTCATCCTGATTTGACGTCCTTCGGTTTATGAACCCCTGTATGAGATTAGTTGCACCACTATTTAGCCACCAATAATTGGTTGGGGTTTTAGATAGATTGGATTCACAAACAAAAGCTAAAGAATCATTATCTTTAGGCTCACTCTTGGTTCTCTTGGACAACCAAGCCTTATACTTATTGCAGCGTTTCTTTACGTGTCATCTCTCCCTGCAAAAGTAGCAAAGAACACCATCTTTCTTGCCGAATGCTTTCTTAGGACCAAAACTGTTAGAAGATCCAGCACCTTCATAATTTCCTTTATTGTTGAAAGGACCAGCAGCTTTAGAATTGTCCTTATGAGTATAATTTTTCACCTTCTTACTCTTATCATTGCCTGAATTAGAAGCATAAAGGGCAATGTGTCATTTATCTTTCTTCAATTTTTCTTCCTCTACCACCACCCTTGCAATCGGGTCATTAACTGACCAGGTTTCATCTCGGGAACTATAATTGATCTTGATAATCCCAAAACAGGAGGAAGAGTATTTAGAGCTTGATGCATAATGCAAGTAGTGGGAATAACAATATTGAGAGCCTAAAACTTTGTCTGCAAATCTACCATCCTCAAAATATAATTTCTAATTCCACCAGAACCATCATACTTTATAGTAAATAGTGTTTGCAGGTGTGTCCCTATCTCAGCATTAGGCAAGACACGGTTTCTAGCCATCAAGGCTTCCATCATTTGCCTAGCAGTGCAGTCTGTAGGCAAACCACTTTTCAAGTGCTCCTGAATGGAATGCTTCATGGACAGTAAGTAAATTATATCGCTCTTTTCTCAAGCAGCAAAATGTGCTTTTTGAGCTTCTGTACTCTTGGTAGGAAGATCTGCCGACCGATAGGCAGTAAGAGCCATATGAATATCTGCCATCTCCATAGTAAATAGAAAATCTTCTTTCTATCTCTTAAAGTTTGAACCAACAAGAACCTTAATAGTGACGGAGTTACCGTTTATAGAAAAAGTGACTGAAAGGTAAGTAATGTATATAATTAGCATCATGTGAGCACTGTATAACTTTTTTTTTTTTTTTTTAATGACTTAGGAAACCCCGAAAGCTGACAGCCGGCGAGAATAACCTAGGGCTGACGCAAGCTGGCCACCACACTCACACCAGCAGTTAAGTCACCCTGCGACACGCTAGGGATTGAACCCCTCCCATTCGTGAGGGGGAGATGGCCCGAAGCCAGCAACGCCACCCAGGTGGGTGGTTAGAGCATTGTATAACTTGACGTACAAGTACATATCCGGAGAGTTACATGCAAAATCACATAATTATCTTTTGGCAGAATACATAACATGTAGTTGTACACTCTCCACATGATAGCGGTTATGAGAATATATTATAATTTTCGTGAATTCATCACATTTGGGCATATAAACCACTAGAATCAATTGTTCCTCTATCACACCATCATGTATCCCTCCATGAACTAATACATAATCACCTCATTTGGGAGTATATCTACGCATTAGACCAAGAGATATTACAATCATTATACAAGACCGAAATTTCTCAAACTCAATCAAGTATGCCATTTTGGCTGTCACAACTCAATTGAATTCTTGAAACCCTATCATACTAGGAATATAAACTTTACATCTCACATTCACCATATATATGTGATTTTAACTTTAGTGATATGGGCAGTAAATCACTAAAATCACATATCATGCTAATTACATTACTTTATACATTAATAAAAATTAAATTTTATTGTATATTATTAATGAATAATACTTTTATGATATTTATGTGATAGCATATTAGTAACCTAATACTTGTATTTCCAAAATTACAGAAAAATACAAAAAAAAATACACTTAAAATACACGTATTTAGGGTTTTGTATGCATTTTCACATCCATAAAATTATCAAACATGTAAAATAAATACACCACAAGATAGAAAATGATCATACGAATCCAACACCGCTAGCCACACGCCGATCGGAGCATCCACGCGCCTGCACGCACCACCTGAGTTCGCGACGCGTGGAGCTCACGCATGGGCGAAGAAGACCGGTCAAAATCGATCTGATCGGAAGTGGTCTGACTGGTTCCTAGCTCAACCATCCAGTCCAGCCGTTCGGTCCAACCGGTTGATTAGGTCAGGTCAGGTCGGATCCTCGGTTGAGTCAGGTCAAGTCGGCTCGTTTATTGGGTTAGGTCATGTCCGGGTCACTAACGTCATTATGATGTCAGCACCCGTGTGCTTCGCACACACGAGCTGTGCCCCATGCGTGGTAGTGCGTGAGGGCACGTGACCGTGCATGGGGCACATGCTTGACGCCCTGGTGGTGCGTGGTCGCACGTGGGGGCGCGTGGGGCCTCCCCCGGCGACGCGCCACCCACGGTTTTGCTCGTCTTGCCTAGTCCAGGCCAAATATATAATTTTATTTTATTTTTATAGAACAAAAAAATCTCGAAAATATCAAATTATGGCAAAATTTTATGCGTTCGGGTTTTAGGGCTATGGTTGCTTTAATACCACATATTGTGACCATGCGCTGTCTTTAACCACTTTGGGGATTTGACTTGTGCAATTCGATTGCAATCTATGCCTAGACTAGCAAGGTGTAACCTATTCTCCTTTTCGCCCTTGGATTGGGAACATAGTTTTCTTTTCCTTTTATCTTAGATGGATTACATTGTAACGGAAGTAACGGAAGGTATTGGTTGCCAGTGTCGAGATATAAAATGAAGAGGTCATCTTTTAGTAAAACAAATTGGAAATTAGCCTAATTCCTATTGATTCTCTGATTAAGTCTTGGACAAATCCTTCGAAGGGAGATACGGCTTGCAACTTAAAAGTCGAAATCGGAAGTGTTCTCGAAATTTTTAACGTTTGAAAGGATCTCGTAGCCTCTCCTTATTCCTCGGAAGATGTTTCGCAACGGCAGAAAAACCGCTTCCACCTCTGAACTGCGAGAGTTAGCTCACGCCGTCGGACGCTTCCATCCAAAAAGTCCCAAGCGCCGATCGAATGCGGTAAAACGCCACGTCGCTCATGCCCTTCCGTCCGAGGAGGTGCCACTTGTGCGCCCTCTGCACCTCATGCCCCGACCACACCCCTATCCATCTCTCCTCTGCAAACCCCTCTCTGACCAGACAACCTTTGCTCTCGCTCTCTTGCATAATCGCCCCCATAGCGATGCTGATGCTTTTGCTCTTTGCTCGTAACGCTTAATCCACACTGATTATCCACAGCTAGACCAGCCCTACTTTCCTCATCGCTCTGCTGATCAAAAAGGCCATCCAAAACGATGTCAGGTGGCGTCGGTCCCATCAACGACATCGGCCTCCCCAAAGACGACCAGCCACACCCCTCCCCACCTCCCGCCTCCACCGCCGCCGCCGCCGCCGCCGCCAAGAGGGGTGTCCTCTGCTTCCGGCAGCTCAACTTCCTCGCCATCGTCGTCGTCCTCGCCGCCAGCGGCCTGGTGTACTACCAGGACCTGGCCTTCCTCGTCCTCTCCCTCGTCTACATCCACGTCCTCTCCGTCGTCGCCTTCCCCTCCCTCGGCCCCGCCCGGGAGCCCACCGTGTTCGACACCCGGAACCGGGTTTTCCGCCTCTACGCCTCCTTCACCGCCGTCGTCGGCCTCTTCCTCCCCATCGCCTACATCTTCGAGGGCATCTACGAGGGCGACAAGGAGGGCATCGCCGCCGCCGCTCCCCACTTGTTCCTCCTCGCTAGCCAGGTCAGCATCGTACCCACCCAGAAACGAGCCAAGATTTCCTCGTCTTTAATTTAACTTTCTGCGTCCGCTACCGATACAGGTGTTCATGGAGGGCGTGGCGGTCTATGGTGGGTTCTCGACGCCCATCCGGGTCTTCGTGCCGGTGTCGTACAACGCGAAGAGGATCTTCACGCTGATGGAGTGGTTGGAGAGCGAGTTCCGGAGGGAGGGTCAGGGCGGCGGCGGGTGGGCGGCGAGGAGGGTATACGCGGGGAGGATTCTGGCGGCGGCGAACATGGCGTTGTGGTGCTTCAATCTGTTCGCCATCTTGTTGCCGGTGTATATGCCCAAGGCCTTCAAAAAGTACTATGCTGCGTATTACAATGTCAAGGATGTTTAAATTTAATCTATATCGCACGAGCTCTCTGCGTTTTTCTCAGATCATGGAACGTGGGTTTTGTATAAATAATGAAGAAGAAACATGTGACTCAATTGCTTCAGCTGCCTGTGCCATAAGAGTTCTCGTGAATCAAGACTTCCGGTTGAGATTGTCCTTGGTTCGAGCTTATACTATGGTGGTGGAATACCACGTTTCTCGTATGTCGTATTTCGATGAACTTTATGTCACTGAAAAGTTCGAGCATTTATTGTGGGGACATGATAATTGCAACTTTCTTAACCATTACAAGACTCACTCATGTGGTGGAAATTCACTATTGCGCGTGTTTCAAACTATCTTTTCGGGTTTCTGACTTTTCATTTCGTATATAACTGTGTGTGATGTTTAGACTGCTTTTCAACTTTGACATGATCACTCATTTATCTTTCAAGTTGATGTGAAATAGTCCAGCTTTTATAGGTGTGCACAACAAAATTTTTAAAATGAAAATTGATTTATGGACAAAAATTGAGAAATTAAAAATTTTAATTTTTGATTTTTTCTTCAAATTTATTTTTGAAATAAAAATTAATTTAAAAATAAGAAAAATCAAATGTTATCAAAACGAATTTCTATTTCAAATCTATTATGAGAAACATGAAAATAGAAGAAAATTTTATCATGCGCTTGTAAGGAGAATAAAATTTCGAATTTAAGTCTTTTGTTTTCAAGATAATGTCATCATGCGAAGGCAATAAATATTGACTTTTATATGGTTGAAATGAAGATCGAGAATGAAAAGATAACGGGTGCAAAATATTTTGTAAGTCATGTAAAATGTTCAAAGAAGCATTTCATTAATTTTTTCTGCTATTTTAGCTCATCTCAATAGTGGAAGAGTTCAAAGAAAGGCGATGTGTACTTCTATTTTATTTGTTAAAAAAAAGCCCTTCAAATTCTTCTATAAACGAGAGAGGCAAAAAAGACGACAGGTCGCTTTATTTCGACAAAAGAAATCCACAATCAAATACCATAGACTTGGACAACACTATATGCTAAATAGCATGTATGAGTGACCTGCAAGATCAACTAACTAAGCGTCGGCATGTAATTGTGCTGTCACTAGGACGGGACCAATTCTTTGGCTCACTTTGGTTGCAAAAACTCTCTTTAGGTGTATGTCTCAACAACACAAAAGCAAGGATTTCTCTTGTTATAAGAGCTGATCAAACATCTCGCGACATGAATTGAGCACCTATAATAAAGAGTTGGCTCCTCTATCCACTTCGATTGCAAAGACTTTCTACTTAGATACATGTCTAACCTGTTATAAAATCTAACCAAACACGTTAAGACGTAAGCTGGCGATGGCCATGCAACACCTGTAAGAAGGGAATCGGTTCCTTGGCTCAATTCAGTTGCATAGACTCTCTCCTTAGGCGCATATCTTAGCAACACAAAAATGAGGGTTTGACCAAACATCTCGCAATGTGAGTTGATGACGACCATGCGGCACTCATATGAAAGTCGGTACCATACTCTTAAGGATAGATTTTATTGTTCATATGTTAAGGGTTAGTAAGGTTTTACGTGGTGTATGCCAGTTTACCTGCTAGCTATAGCTTGGTCTAATCCCTTATTGCTTACAAGGTCGAGATTATGTATGTGATCGAGAAATTATTGCATACCACGCTAGCCACGTGCAAGTCCACTCACTATGCAATATGTGTTGCTCGCAAGGTTACTTGTAAGAAAAATTTCTAACTCCCGTGAGCCCCTCGCTCTCCCTCCCCTAATCGAGTCCCGACCTAGCAGAGAGAGCTGTCGTCCGATGAACGGAGTGTAAAGAGAGAGCAGAACAAGAAGAGTGAAGAGAGCGCGTCGCCCGAGACGAAGGAAGCAGAGAGAGAGACCGTGGAGTGGAGAGAGAAGGGGGGGCAGCCTATGAGAGTTTTTGAAATTTTTCTGACAGGCGGAACCACGAGCGACATGTGTCACAAGGTAAGTGGACATGGGTCACAAGGTACGTGGCAAAACTATGGTATGGACTATCCTCTCGATTAGGCAGTAAACAACAAGAGAAGGGGTAACCTTGAAAGTCTGAAAATACTTCGGAAGTTATGGGAGTACATGGACCGTCATCTCCTTTGAAAAAGACCATCGCGTGGAATGTGTTGGCTGCGTGCGCTGCCAAGCATTTCCATGGTCGACTCCTGAACTACTCTTAATGAAGCTGATAACTTGGCGCCATCTGCTCCACTAATCACAACCCCCAGAGCCCACCAAACCAAACTCGTAATTACTCACTTTCCCTTACCTCTGCTGTTGCTTTCTCTTGAGTTTCTTCCTCAACTGGGTGCAGTTTTCAGTAGAGAGTGGTACTTGATTGCAGATAATGTGGTGGTTCGGCCGGAAGGGAGCTTCGGGTTTCTCGTCTTCTTCCACGGCTGAGGAGGTCACTCATGGAATCGACGGCTCGGGCCTCACCGCCATCGTCACCGGTCACTTCTTTCACGCTCTTTTCTCAGATAACACTCGAACCTTTCGTTATCCGAAAGCCTATCGACAAGACTTTTCATGGGCTCCTTTGCTTTCATCCGTTCGATGTGGCAATAGTCGTCTCCTTTGCTTGCGTGTTCATTGATTCGTTCTTTGGCTCCATAGCTTTTGACATCTTTTCCTCATGCTTAAAATTTTGTCCGCTGTCTTGTCTAGTCGACCGTATAGAGCTTTTGTTGTCTGATTACACTTCGTGGCGAGCAGGTGACCATCTGCGTGTCTAGAAAAGAACACATGGCTGCTTGTAATCTGATGATCTGGTTGTTCGGACTTTAGAGGTCGTGTCGGTGTTTAGTCCACTCTAATTTCATCGATCATGTGCATGCTTGTTTTGGCACTTCAGTACTATGCTTGTCTTGACGGCTGCATCTTTCAATGTCATGGAAAGAGGAGCACCATGTTTTTTTGGGCACGATGAGTTGATTCTCGCTCTTTCATGTGATTGCTATCCCAACTGCAGGAGCGTCCAATGGCATAGGTAAAGAAACTGCCCGTGTCCTTGCCCTGCGCGGTGTGAATGTGGTCATGGCCGTCAGGAATATGGCTGCTGGTCGTGATGTCAGAGAAGAAATAGTGAAGGAAATACCTAGTGCAAAGGTAGATGCGATGGAATTGGATCTCAGCTCAATGGTGTCTGTCAGGAAATTTGCATCCAACTTCAATTCATCCGGTCATGCACTAAACATCCTCATGTAAGAAAGATTCAAATTTAAAACTCTCTCTGTTCTTTTCCATGGTAAAATATCTCTTTCCCCCCTCCCAACACCCTCGGTGAGTTCAACTCAAACCGTAATATTGGAGGGTGAATGCATACAGACCAGATCCCTTGGTAGGTTCACACGCATTCAGGAATGTACTAGTCTTCTCTGCTCATTCTTACTTAATTTTTTTATCTGAAAGTAACAATGCAGGAATTATGGCAACACCATTCATCTTATCAAAAGACAACATAGAGTTGCAGTTTGCCACAAATCACATAGGTAAAATGGCATGTGTTTTATTCTGTTGAAAGAGTTTATGCAAAAAGTGCTGTACTTTCTGAGTGCGAATTTCCTCAATGACGGCATGCCTTCTGCAATCAACTGCTGCATCTTATCATGCTTCAGGATTTACCCATACTTAAAATGGCCATTTAAGCTTTCTGCATCTCATCTGGCTCTCCTGAAACTCTCTCTGCAGGTCATTTCCTTTTGACAAATCTTTTGCTGGATAACATGAAGAAAACAGCTCGTAAAAGTAGCAGAGAAGGAAGAATTGTGAATGTGTCTTCAGAGGCTCACCGATGGACATACAATGAAGGCATCCGGTTTGATAAAATCAATGACAAGTCAGAGTAAGAAATGAAGTTTCCTTTAGTACTCCATCAAAGATGGTTAATGATGCCTGATTCCTGTATATCAAAACTCTTTCGGAGCAAGTGGCTCAGTGATGTGCTGTTCACTTCGGTTTTCCATGAATTCTGGAGGCTGGAGTATTTGACTACTAAAGACACCTTCTCATCTTTTTAGTCATTGTTGGTCAATGAGCCTGAATGAAGTGATATGAAATTTATTTGGTGCATGAACTCAGTATTAAAGGGCTTTTCACTCCATCTGGAGTTAACTTTGTTCGTTCAAGGCAATGTGGTACATCTATTGCTTCTCTCCATGCCATGAGCTAGGAGATCTCCTAAAAATGACTGATGAAGCAAAAACAATTTTCCAGGATGACTTCTTGAGAAGCCTCTTTTCAGTAGTTTTACATTTTCCTGACTGCACTTTCACTTCTCTTGTATAGGTACCATGGATACAAGGCCTATGGACAGTCCAAGCTCGCCAACATTCTCCATTCTAACGAGCTAACAAGGCAGTTGAAGGTAAGAAGTTCTTTTAAGTTACATTCAGATGGGACTTTCCATAATGTAGTTTGATAAATAAAAGAGTAGAAGAGTAGCTCTCGGTTTTGTCAAATAACCATGAGAGTACCAATCACTCAATATGCAGCAAGTGATCTAATCGATATGTGGCCTTTCTTTGTCCTGTCATGAGCATGGCCACACATTGACCTTTTGCCTTCTCAGTGTTGTTTTTGCTTTATGGTTCTGCTTGTTTAGTGTTGATCATTTTTTTTTATATCTTAAATATGAACATATGAATGGTGCATAACTTCCAAACAGCTTATAAACCATTATATCCCTGTATTTGGCTCCAATGAAGGATATTTCCTGGAAAACTTTGGATGTCCATCTATTCAATTATAAAATTGACTCTGAGGCCCTATATGAGCTTAAGTTTTTGCGATAAAGTTACGGAACATCTCTACTTACTAAGTTTACCCTTATACCTTGCATACTGATCAGGGAAGTTTTCAGACTTGCTACACGAACTTCCTTTCTGCTATACGGGGGAAAATTTCGGTTGAATAATAATTTCTTGGTCCTGCCAGAGTTGTCCTTTCCCTTTTGTAAACATTGGAATTGGAAATAGCATCACGAAGCAACTCTTTAATCTGTAGAGAAATCAACCTAATGGTACTTAGGATGACAAATCTTTTTCAAATTCTTTCTGTGAATGAACCGCAGTTCTCTGTTTAAGTAACTGAAGGGCGCACTGGATTGACGACAAAGATGGATTGCTGAGAACTTTTCCTTTTTTGAATTTGCCATAGTGTTTAATGTTGAAATATTTTGAATATTATGCAGGAAGATGGGATTAATATAACTGCCAATTCTGTCCACCCTGGAGTAATTGCTACAAATCTTTTCCAACATAACATCATATCCAGCGGTATTTCCATTGCATCTCTGACTTGACATCTGACTAAGTTTGAGTTCTATGTTTGCTAGTGTATTCCATGGTAAAAGTAAAGGTCTGAGAGAGTGCTTTGCTATCTGATTGAAAAGTTTGCAATCCTGGGGATGAAAACTCATGCATCTTCTGTGAAAAAAGAGAATTTACTCAGGAGAAAAGAGGGAAAAATGGAGAGAGTTATGCATGCACCAGGAAGTGTTGAGTATTTTTAGTGCTGATCAACTGTGTTTCATGCTTTTCATAGTGCTAGCTTCTATGTTTGTGAAGTTTCTGAGCATCTGGGTGATGCTTCTTAAGTTGTTTCAACAATTAGCAATAACCATGTCTTGCTTCTTTGGGGGTTAATGTTGTGTTGCTCCTTTTTCTCTTTTTCTTGTTTTTTGGTTTTGGAGGCATATCCTGACTTTCTTTCTGTTCCGAGCTCATTCAATAACAGAGTCACTCAAAATGCATTTTGCACATGTTTTGCTTTAAGCATTGCTGAATTGGTAAAATATGTAGTACATTTTTCAGCCCCAATCCAGCTTTGCCCCTCTGTTTTGGTTTCATGCAGGTTTTATGGCGGGAGTCGGAAAAATTTTGTTTAAGAGTGTTCAGCAGGTAAATCTGTATAGAGATAAGTCACGTTTGTCATAGCTAATGTGGATTATTTACCCTTCTTCATGGCTGTGCATCGTTTAGAACCGGTAAACCATGTCATTGATTAGGTGTTTAGCTGTAGTAGGGGTGTGCAAAATACACGGGATCCGCCCGGACCGCCCGGAACTAGACCGGAACCGCCTGGAACCGGCGGGTCTTGAGGGAACCGGTCCGGTTCCCGGTTCCAATTTATTGGAACCGGTGGGCCCACTCGGGACCGGACCTTTTTTTTTTTTTTTTTTTTTTTTTGGTCCGGTTCCGGGGGTAAACCCTGGGGGACATGTGGGAAACCACCACCCACACCCCCGGGTAAGTCGCGGCCGGGCTCCTCCCGCCAAAGCCGGGCACCTCCACCGCACAACGCAGCGGGGAGTCGCGGATCCGCCCCCACTACGCCGACCGCCGGTGGTAAATATATCTTAAGGTTTGAACCTTTTTAATATTAAAAAAAAAAATTACTAAGAGAAACCTTACATCTTATTTCACTTTCTAGGGAACCTTTACCTTTGGTCAAAGAAAATTTAACCATCTATGGTTATTTGCAAGTAGGAAATGAGAGAATGTTGCATTCCATCTGTTCGCGTTTTTTTTATCTACGAGATACATTTATAATTACAACAAATAAATATTTGTTCCACGTACTTAAATTTGATTTTTCTTTCTTTGGCTTACTTTGATGTCACGTAATTATTTTTTTGTTGAAAACCAAAAAATTTTCGCGTCAAAATCGGTTCCATGGATTCACCTGGGAACCGGACCGGACCGGCGGTCCGGTTCCCGGGTGGATCCACGCAACAAACAGGTGGATCCCGGTTCCAATTTTTCGGAACCGGTCCTTAGCGGGCGGTTCCCGGTTCTAGGTCGGGAACCGCCTGCTCGGACCATGCACACCCCTAAGCTGTAGAGGAGACGGGAACTGTTTCTCCCAGCAGTTCATTCTTTTCTTAACACCTGTGAACAGCGCATGCTCTTAGATTCTGCCCCGTAAGTTAACACAGAGGTAGTGATGAGTCTGACAGTACTATTTTCCCAGTATGGAGTGTTTTCTGTTGGCCTAAACCATAGTTTCCTTCTCCAATTTCTGCCGACTGATCATGTAGGGGGCTGCAACGACATGCTACCTGGCGCTGCATCCTCAAGTCAAGGGGGTTAGCGGCGAATACTTTTCGGACAGTAACGTGGCTAAGGCAAGCTCAAAGGGCAAAGACGTTGAGTTGGCCAAGAAACTCTGGGATTTTAGCATGAATTTGGTCAAGTGACGCATTTGGGATCCGTCATGCACTGCTATGCTGGAAAACGAAACACAATAGTATTTGAGTACTATTAATAGGGTCATGCCAACGCTTGCTCACGTCCCTTTTTAAGTTTTATCATTAAGAAATAATTCGATTTTCAGTACTAATCATCCGCAACAGTTAATGCAAGAAAAGCGTATGTATGAGTTGCTTTTTTCTTTCATCTTTTTTTGGGTCTGATATGTATGAATAACTTAAATCATTTTTATTTTAGATGTTTGAAAGTATTACGGGGACGCTTATAAACAAAATCCACATTAGTGCGTCCTAATAATTCACACGTATTGGAGCTAATGTGAGTTTTCAAGTGAAATTCTTTCTTAGAGGGATATTTTTGAAATAATCTAAATATGGAATGAAAATAAAAGTCGAGAAGAGTATTTTCTAAGTTGAAACTTCTAGCATGAATTATTTGAGTTAGAAAAAGCATCAAATTGCAGAATCCCATGGGTCTGACCCAAGATGTACAAGACTAATTTTGTCAATTGCCCTGGTATTTTTCTCCTCTTTGGTCGAAACTTTCCCTATTTGGGTGGTAAGTTTCTTCCACAACCGTCGGTAAATGCAACTCATTTGTAGAATCCCTCTAGGTCGCCTTAAATCTCTCGCAAAATCAACTTCCTCAAAGCTCAAACATTGAAATCGGTCAGCCGCTTGGGTGATGTATCTTAACAAACAGAATGAAATTTGATCTCTTAATTCATCTGGGGTCATATTGTACATACAAGAAATAGTACAGAGTGATATATGGTGTTACATACAAGTGAAATGGCTTTGCCAGTGATAATGAACAAGACTTTGCAGGCTTGGCAAATCCGCAGCTGCTTCCCGAGCAACCGCTAAAACCTCGACTGAGCTTTACCATTATCTGTACATAAAGTGTGGACCCCCAAAAAATTAGTCCGAAAGCTGTATGATTTACCAGCTGAATCTTCTCTTTAGTTTAGCATGGCGACCTACCGAACCCATTCCCCCAAGAGATTCTCACATGATGGACCGTTTTCAAAATCCTGTCCCATGAGCCAAAAGCGCCTCCAGTCGATTGGGCGTCATCCATTTCATACTCTTACCTTTGAAAGAGTAGAGAGTGTACGGTACCACTTTTTACACTGAGGGGAATGACCATCCCGCTTTGGTGCGCCAACTCTGTCAAATAGCTCACCCCAGCTTGCATTTGGACAATCAATAGTAACACGTCTCTTGAGCTCTTATTCCAGGAATTCTAAAATCTCCTAGCATCCTTATTGTGAAAAATAGCTCCCTTAGTATCTCACCAATTGAACGCAGCAATCCTGTTTAGCCAGACAAGTGAGATGACCTATTTGACGATTAAGCATATCGAGTCAAACACCATTGATCCGACTAGGCAGTGGAGAACTAGGACCAAGATCCAGGGTCAGGTGTGCCTTCACATGATCCCTCAGGAGCTGCTGAGACACGCGTTCTGCCGATACTGACTGTCCATCACGTATTTCCCCAGGAGGCGACCTCCCAAATGGCTTTCCCATAACACCATTATCAGAGGATGATAGTTCTGGAAAGATCTGAGATCCCAGCTGCAACCCTCGAAAGATTTCCTGGTTTGTGTCATGGTAAGAGGACCCACCAATGTAGAGACTGTTTGAGGTTTTTGGTAAGCTCCCACCTCCCTCATTCAGGTATAATGATTGCTTCATCTGATGAAATGGTATAGCACCACTACCACCTGTTAAGGGAGTGCATGAGCCTGAAGCAGTTCGTGGGCTAGAAATTGGTGAAGGCGACATTCTTCCATTGAAATGTTGCGGTGCCCTTGCATGTAGAAGAGGGCTTCCAACAGGCGAGACGGGACATGATATGTTTCTTGGAATGTGCACATCACTGTAATCGGATTGAGGAGATTAGAAAAAAGTTCGTCACAAACTATATTGTTGCTTCCAGACACATCAGATGCAAAATGCTATAAGGAATTTATACTCACTAAATATTTGTAGAGGATATGCATATATATTCTAATGTGCTTCTGCAAGCGCGTGCACAGAGAGAGAGAGAGAGAGAGACAAACCTAACATGAGAACCAGGTTTCATTATTCTAGATGAATGGACTGCAAGTCTATCAGATTCAAAAGAAGTGTTTCTTTGTTGCCCAATGCCCTGCAAAGTATAAATGATTGGTAAGGTCACCTCACAAGTCAACCATCTATAAGGAAGCACCAATGTTGTAACCAATAAAAGCATAAAAAAATAAAATAAAAAAATAACAAGGGTCCTAAAGGACTTCATAAGACGTCCCAGAGTTTATCACACAAACATTGAGCAGTCCTGATATTTCTACAAACTGCTCAATAATGATCTTTATACTGCTGGATGAACTTTTGTTTCTTTTGATTCTCAATTCTCATAGAATCCATGCATTTGAACTGCCCTTATTTGCCATTGTGTCTAGTTCATTTGCTTTATCTCAAAGCATCGCAAAATGTACAGTGGTCTGCTGCAGCTCTTTCAACAACCATGAAAATCGTATAGTATCATCTACCAAAAACTAAAATTCCAAAATTCCTAATAGAGCACATGCAAATCATAAATATGAGTCCCCAATAGAAAACTCTGATTTGGCATGGCGATACTAACACTTTTATCTCCTCACAGCAGTTATCAGAATGAAGCATACACTGCATCCTAGAAACTGACACTGTTCATTCTTTCGACTTGATGGACACACCATCTTAAACTGAAGGGGGGAACAATAGATTCTCTTATGGGAGAATTTACGGTTCAAATGACATCATCAGAAGAATGAGGTAGCATTGCCCAATGAAGTGGCACCCACTATTGTGCAAAGTGCAAGAAAAAAAAGGTACCATAACAATTTCTAGCCTCAGCCCATTATTCATAAATAAACTAGTCAGAGAAACTACCAGGGGTTTCATTGGAACTGCAGCCCCAATGTGTGGATCTGAAGGATCAGGCCCCAAAGTTGATCTTTCAAGTGATGCAGCAAACTTCACAAAAGGGTGCTCTAGAAGCCGAGCAGCTGTAGGACGATTTAGTGGATTTCGTTGCAGACACTGCCTTACAAAATCCTTTCCCTCTTCAGAAAGGCTGTCTGGAATTGTAGGGAGTTCCTTGCTATTCCCTATCTTAAACATAGCAGCAACCTATGCATCACACAAAAGGCAAACAAACATTATTCACCTTCAATGTTGAACTTAAAAAATGTGGGGTTCAAATTTATAAGCATCTTTCTGAGTTGACCGACCCCTTCATATTGGCTCCAAGGTGGTTTTGTTGTGGCCATTTCCAAGACAGTGCATCCAAGGCTCCATACATCAACAGCAAGATTACAACCGTTTGAGTTCTTTATAACCTGGGCCAGATATCAAATTTGAACTATTAATCTAGAAAAATAGACGAAAAATGATTTGTGATTGAGATGCTAAGCTAGAGAGGAAGTTACCTCGGGGGCCATCCAATATGGGCTTCCCTTAAAAGAAAGGGGACATGACTGTCCAGTTATCTGCAAAATTAAATAAAATGGAGATTGGATTAACAAAGGTGACTGCAAGCCATGGCGAACCTCTAGCAAAAGCACAGATAAATACTAAGCATGAATGATTCAAATCATACCAACAACCATAACAATTAATGAGAGAATTATACAAGCATTGTGATTCAAGATTGTGATAATAGCCCATCAGAGTACATACTTGCAGCCATTCTTTTCTCTCTTTTCACCTAAGATATTCTACAGACACAAGGCTCCATTGCTACAATTAGCTTAATCAAGTACTGTAAATGTCTTCACTCACATGCTTTGCCATCCCAAAATCTGCCAATTTAACACGGCCAGTTGGATCTACGAGTATATTAGCTCCTTTTATATCCCTGCAGAAGAAAGATGGTCAAGCAAATCTGAAAAGAAGCTTCTGCTTTGGGATTGTCAGATTAGAAAGAGATAGTTCTTGCCTGTGAACGGTATTCTTAGCATGCAAATAAGCAAGACCTGACAATATTTGTTGAGTATAACTACGTATGGCGTGTTCACCAAGTTGTCCATAATCTTGGAGAAGCTTATAAATTGAACCACCAGATACATACTCCAGGTAGATATAAAGTTTGTCATCCACCTGCTCAACCAATATAACAGAATTTACTAAATACATCGAGTACTAAAAGACCCCACAAATGCAATTTCATGAGTTAGGCAAAAACTGTACTTCTTTACATCAGCATCCTTGAAAACAGAGGAGTATTGGCATCAAGCCTAGCAAAAAGAAAGGAAATAACTGAATTATGAACATACATTTTCTGAACCATAATACTGCACAATATTTGGGTGCTGTAGCCGACTCAATAGCGCAATTTCCTGCAGAACCCAATAGCACGTTTCAAAGGCTTAGGACGGTCCAGAAGAAGCAAGAGAATTCATATGAACCAACAGATCACACAGAGAGGGACAAAACATGATTAAATCACCTGCATCAACTGTTTTGCACTTTCCCTTGATTTAGCATCATCTGAAAATAGCGTAACCTCTTTCATCGCGCACATTTCCCCGCTTTCACTGCATGAGTCAAACGTCAAATGGTCACATTTGTATGACTCTTAATATACATCTTAACTATTGTGTCTACGTTCTCAATGTTCAAGTCAGCCCTAATCTAATTGATTATTATCAGCTCATACTGTATGCAAGGAAATAAACCTATGCCAGCAAATGGATTTAACAATATTACCTGTTAAAGCCAACATACACGTGCCCAAATGTGCCTCTACCAATCAATTTTCCCTTTTTCCAGCGTGAACCAGGGCTTGCTGGAGTTTCTGACCTTCCTGGACTCCGTGGCACTGAAGGAGATGTAGCTGCAGAATTTGGATGAGAGAAAGGTGAGGAATTGGAAACTGCTACGGGAGGAAGAGGCAGACGATGACTTTGTTGTTTCCCATCATCAGGCCAAGTCGTCTGTGGCTCAATGGACGACCCTCCAGCCCTAGGATGTGTTGGTGTTACCTGCACCACTATGAATTCTAGAGCTAGGCCCAGGACTAGCCATCCGTGGACTTGGTATGGGAGAATACTCAGGGCTGCCCCTGCTTTGCTGCCAAAACAACTGTCCTGACATATCACCTCCCATAGAATTGTGTCCAGAGTTGTGACCAGAACCTGGACTGGAACACTGGCCAGAGCCAGGGCCAAGTAGCGTAACATCTGCATAATGCTTTCCTGACCAGAAAGCTGAATTCACAACTTGCTCGGTGCCAAACCCTCTCAATGGGCTTCTGGAAGGACTGGACATGGAGCTGTCTGGAGCACTATATAATGTACCAGAGAATGGAACTTGCAGATTTGGCAAATGACTGTTTAAAGGTCTCTGCTTTGGTGATGCAGGGGAAACATGATTGCTTAGACAAAGGTTAGCTGGTCTTCTGGCTTCTCTTGGACTTATATGGGCAACAGTAGGTTTCTGATCCTTGAGTATCAATCTTCCAAGAACAGAAAAGATAAATTTGTCAAAACACAGACTCATTCTACGAGCAGGGAAGTACACAGTTTAAACAATTAGAGAGGAAAAAAATAAAATGTTCAAACCAAACTATGGTGATTGTTTCCACCAGAAAGAAAATGTGACTGTTAGACACAGGCTTACCTGGAAGGACTGCTTGCAGTAGTTCTGGCCCCATTATCATAGTCAGTTGCACAAGGACTACGCTGCCGGGAGTCTGCAGGATCCTCACTATCAATGGAGCCCTCACTGGAAACTGAAGCGGTGACCAAGTCTCCATCTAATTCGGCCTGATTTGCCTTGCTACGTATGCATGCAGGTCTGGGGAGAGGTAGGCGAGGTAGAAAAAGGTTGGGGCCTTTATCTGACCGAGGTTTCGGCACACTGATCCCAGAATCTGTACGACCAACACTTGCAGGGTGAGGACCAGGAAGTGGAAGTGGCTGAGCAAGTGGCCTTTCAGCAAAACTTTGGCATCTGGAAACTGCCTTAGAAGGAGAAGGTGATCGCGATTCTGCTCGAGATAATGATCCCTTCTCTGAGACTGTGTCACAATGTCTACGTGATGCTCCTGATCTGATGTTCAATTTTCCATCAGAAGGATTTTTGAATTTGCGATGCAATGTATCAATGAAACTCTCCTTGTTAGTTTTCTTCTTAGCGTCCTTCTGTGATGACTTCCCCCACCACGAAGGCATCCTCACACTTTGATGCTTGTCACGATGGCAAGCTAGTTCAACAAATTAAACCCATCCATGTACAGTTAAACTAGAAATTAGAGCCTCCACATGATGTCACTGGAAAGACATCCAAGGTTATCTTTTTGCCACAGCTAAGTTTGGCATGAATACAATAGCAAATACACAATGCCTAGGAGGACTGAGCAAGATTTAAACTGGAGCATGGATGAGTCAAACCAGCAGAAACACAATTGAATGCCTGCTTTGATTTACTGGGTTCTCAGAACTTCCTGTTCACAGTATGTATAACCTGAACACATGTGAAATAAGAACATTTATATATGTAACTACCATGTTTTTCCAAAAGTAGTACAAAAACTTACTACTCACTTAAACTGGAAAATCCACTTGTCCAAGATTATTCAGAAAGCAGTCCTGAAAATAGCCCCTCTCTCCAAGATCCAGTAGTTGCAAACAATCAGATAGCCTAGGTTGAGTGTTTCTGTACAAAAACCATTTGTCATCCTCGAGATTTATAACCGAAAAAAAACAGCATCTACCAACTAAGCAAAACAGCGATGTCTAACTTGCCGGATGGCCCCGACATGGAGCAATTTCAGATAACCACGAGCATATTATGGAATAACTTGACCATTTCAATACAAGAGTAACCTATATGCCAAGCGTCCATTCCCTATAGAATCTATGATAAATTATCATCAAAGAAGCAAGTAACCATAAAGACGCACAATGTTCTTCACTCCGATTCATTAGTAGCATGGATTCACTGAAATTCGCCACTCTCCTAATTAGAGCAAAAAAAAAAAAATCTTTCTTTAACACATCAAGAATCCCAGAGTGGACGATAGACTCCGAAATTTACTAGACCTTCCCGATCACGCGCGCGCCCCGCCAGTAAGCGAACTGCTACCGAAAGACCAGCAAGCAAACACAATGCAACCCACTAAAATTCCCCAGAAAACCCAAGCACGAGCACGCGATTCCCAAAAACGCCCACTTTCCCATCGCCTGCCATCACTCCTCCCGCTACCCTCCACAACGGCCGACGATCTACACGCGATACAGATCTACACGCGAGCGCGAGAGCCCCGCGGGGAGGAGGAACAACATACACTGCGCGCAGCTGATTCAGCTCGATTCCCCCCGAGAATTCACCGGAATTAGAAGACGGGTCGTCGCCGCTCGCGGCGGGGAAGCTCCGCGAGCTGAGCAGCCCCCGAGCACACTGATTGGCGATTGCCCCCCCGGAAGAATCGAGCGGGCAGCGCGCCCCCCCGAATCTGGAGCGATTGGCGACCGCCGGCGCGGAATCGGAACCCTAGGCGCGCGACGGAATGCGTCGGCAGGAATCGAAGTTGGGAGGAGATTTTGGGGGAGGATTCGCTGCGAATTTTGAGAGCAGCGCAGCAGCCTGTGTAGAGATCGCGTACAGAAAGGGACTGAAACAAATGGAGAGAGAGAGAAGAAGAAAAAGAGAGAGAAAGAAGAGAGAGAAGTGACTCTGTCTTAGTTAAGACATAAGTTGTCTCTACGTTGATCGCGAGTGGATTTTTATATATCGCGTGTTTTCCTTCCGGTAAAAACGTATTTTAAAAAGGCGAATATCATTTTCGGTCTTCTCCTTTTCCTTTTCCTTTTCTTTTTTTTTTTATTTTTTATTTTTTGCCGTGTCATTCTCGGACGCGAAATCGTCTTCTTCTTCTTCTTTTTTTTTTCTCTCGGGGTGTTACTTTTTTTTTTTTGACTCTTGCGTCAATTCGAGAAGCTTAAAATAATTTTTGACTTGGAATTAGGGGAGTAGGAGTGGGGAGAAATTTTACGTAGCCAGCCAGCTTCTCATTTCTTTTGGGGAAAGAAAAATTGACTCCTTTGGGAAAAAAAAAATAAAAATCATCGTCCTCATCATTCGTTGTTTTATTTATTTTTTAATCGAGTCACGATCCAGTCTCCGACTGGGTAGGCCGAAGTGGGAGTCCGACTGTGCTGGCCGCGGGTCATTTTACGCTTTTGCCCTCGGTAGCGGACGGCGGCCCACATTTCGCTTCCCGAGCTTCTTCCTTTTCCTTCTTCTTCCTCCTCCTTTTTTTTTTAAATAAAAAAATATATATTTTTTCTTTACTTTATAGTCAAGCTACAGAGTCGCGTTGTGGAGTTGTTGTAAACGGCTTTGCAAATTCAACATGGTTATTTGCAATTGAAAAATAGGAAATTTATTTGACACGACTTATATGATCTTAGGTACAAGAGAGTTATTATGCAATATATCAATAATGTAAATCATAATTACATGTATCTTTAGATTAAACCAAATATTAAGATTCCATTGCAACTTACATAGCTTCGATGATTAATATCGATATAGTGTAATAACCATGTATTCGGTTTATTTATTTTGCTAAAAAAGTTATTCTCCATTTTTTATCTCATGGGTGAGCAATATTTGTGTCATCTCTACTTGATCAATCGAATGATCGACGGACGAAGTTGGATTGGACTGGGCCAAGCACACCCATCGACATAAAAAAGTATATAATGAATTTGCATTGGGTGAGCTTGGCCAAATTGGGCTAGGCTCCACAAGTATAGGGCCTTACTCAGGCCTTGCCCAAATGCTTTTGGACACTTGTGGCTCGAGTAGGATCCAAGCGGGCAAGGAAGCGCCAAGTTTATGATCATGTCTACTTATCACATGTTAGGAAATTAGATACTACATGAATATATCATTTGAGGGAAGATGAGTAGTTTCATTGAGAAACCCATATCAATGAGCTTCTGTGTCGTCATAAAGTGCTGAAACAACGAACATTTAAACAGTGATTTTTCTGATTCCATGGATAGTTGACCACGTCTTCACCGGCAAAATCAATTGGTTGCGGACTTCATTCGCCCCTTGTGAAGATGGGTAGTGCGGATATCAAACGGGAAGGAGAATTTGTCATCCTTAGTCAAAGTTCCGAGCTTAATCGTCTCGCGAGGCTTGTCAGGTGCATGAGGAAGCCCAATCTCTACGTCCATGACCTTAAATTATGGAAAGAAAGAAAGAAAGAAAGAAAAGGAAACGTATTAGCCACGTGGCCGAATCTATGGAGTGAAAAAGAAAAGGCGCAAAATAGGAACAACCTGCGGATTGGTTCAAGGGGCCTAGGTTCTCGTCATTTCCCGAAATGAAGTTGACCCTAATTCTAGTAAACGGTTAATCGCGTCCCTCGAATGGGGCTTCACGACGCGTTTGACCGTGCCGGATAGAATCCGGAGGTCAAAAGACGGAGCGGAATGCGACTTTTCGGGTGCTTGCGATTTGTGAGTTCCCGTCGATACGATCCTCCACTCCAGCGAAAGGGCGGGTCTGCTTTGACCGAGAACGGGTCGTCGGTTTGAAAAGTTGGGCACTAGCGATATTCTATTTTATTGGAGAGATCGAACCGAATCCGAGACTCAGCAACTTTCGAGGGGGTAGTGGAGTCGACCAATTCCCTAGAATTTCTCTCGGTCGAGACGTTCTGGACTCGTTTTGTTTTGACTTGATTTCATTCCTTTTGGGACAGCGAAAGGATTGCGAAATGCTCTTTGAATAATACAACACGTTATCACTTCTTATGCTTTGACCATGCCAATCATCTAGATAAATAATAAAGAACCAATATACCAAAGCAAATATCACTTTAAAATTGAGTGATTGCTTCTTCAAAATAACTTCCAATTATTGCTTCTTAAGGCATGACATCGATATCTTAGGCTTATTTGTTTCGCGAAAAATGTGACGTTCTTAAAAAATATTTTCTATAAAGTCATTTTTCAGGAAAATAAAAATATTTTCCTGTAATTGACTGTAACTTGAAAAATAAATTGAAATTATTTTCCATCATTTGGTTTCCTAAGTAGATATACCACATCCAAGCTGTAGTGAATTACGCATAAATAATCGGAAAATCGAGCATGAGTACTAGGGCCCTGGATTTGGCCTCAATGGGCCTTGACCTAGGCATGGGTGTTTGGGTCTCAAGCACAAGCATGGCCATCAATCCCAAGTCTAGTCTCAAAGCACAAGCATGCTACATACCAAGGATACGCGCTCCGATGTCTTAGGTTAATGGAATTGGGTGTGGGTGTTTGGTATTTGGCATGGGCACTAAAGTCCCAAGCCCGGCCTCGATGGACCCAAGCTAGCCTCAATGGATAGGGGCATAGGCATTGGATCCCGAGCTCGACCTTAATGGACTTAGGCATGGGCATCGGAGTCCTAAGCCCGACCTTGATGGACTTGGACAACCTTAATGGACAAGGAGCGGCACTAGGGTCCTAAGGTCAACCTTGATGGACCTAGGCATGAGAGCTTGGGTCTCAAGCTCGGCCTCGAGGCACCCAGGCCCTATGCTACTGTCCCGGGCCCGGCCTTGATGGACACGAGCTCGGGCTCAATGGATTCAGGCACTAGCATCAAGGTTTCAAGCCTAGCCTCGATGCATTTGATTTTGGGTGTGGGGACACAAGCATGGGTGTGGGGGACCCAAGCCTGACCTTGATGGACACAGGCACAACCTCAATGGACACAAGCACTACCACCAAAGTCACGAGCTCAGCCTTGATGGACCCAATCCCGAGAGTAGGGTCAGGCCCAAGCACTATGGACCTGAGGCCAACCTCAATGGAGCCATGCCCAAGTACAAGGGACTTGGGCACGAGCGTGAGGTCTAGGGCTCGAGCCCAGTTGGGAGGGAGTTGGGTGACGGTACTAGAGTCCTAGGTCCAACTAGCACTGGTGTCTTGAGCCCAACCTTTGTGGACTAGTGCCCAAGCACCAAGGTTCCCAACTTAACCTTTTGGACTTAGGCTTGGCCTCGATGGACCCAAGCGGCCCTAGGCCTGGCCTTTAGACCCAAATCTACTACCAAGAGCCCAAGAACAAACGTGTTTCTAGTCCAAACACCAGTATCATAATTATATTTTGGAAAATGATTTTCGATTTTTTTAAAGTGAAAATTATTTTCGTGAATTTATCCATAAAAACATTTTTCTTTGACTCGTTTTCCTAAGCATATAAATGATGGAAAATGAGGAAAACGTTTTTCCGAATAATATTTTTGCGAAACAAACGGAGCCTAGGATATAAATACCATCTCTTTGATGATTATTTACTATATGATTGGGCAAGATTACATCGAAAGACAATCATTTGTTGAATCGGTCGCAACCCAATGCACAAGTTTTTGAAAAAATGGTAAGTATGTCCACTATTGCTGTCCTGTCTATCCTCGCAACAAAGCATAGCGGAAGTTGCACTGAATTCACAAATTCAAAAAGGAAAAAAGAGGAAAAAAAACAAGAAAATTGATCGTCTTCTTTTTTATTTTCGCGAGAAGCAAAGAGGAAGTAGGAGCAACTACATGCTCTTGTCATCTCATTCTAAGTCAAGTCGCGGGAGATCCGCCCTCGTGGTGTGCAAGATTTGTATATTATACTCTGCTGTCGTCCAGATTAACTAAAGGAAGTCCCGAAGGAAAAAAAAAAAACTATTCGGTGAGGGCTTATAGAATTCCTAGTTCTCTCTTTATAAAACCATTATCGTACGAGCTTGGGCTGTAGAGAGCTTAACCTGTGGGCGCCTATGTGCTGGATTGGGGCCCGATGGAGCAACTTGGTACCCGCCGGGTATTACTCGATGCCAGAGAGTTGTTGATGAGGCTTTCATCTCCCGTCTGAAATTCTGATTATCGCATTCTGCACATGCCCATAGCCGTGAAGTTTACTGTCAAAAACTTCTGATATGTTTCCTAGCATTTGTTTAATGCCCAAGAGAACCCAGTTCGACTTTTGAATGTGATCATATCGTGAAATGTAAAAGTGATGCGTGTTGAAGATGCCTTTTGAGTGACAATAAGATTTTTTATGGAGAACGTCACCACCAAGACATAAATGTCACTTCACCGGTTTAGGATAAAGATCAAGATAAATGAAATTCACCACTAAGGCCTAAAGGAACAGCACTGGTCAAGAATAAAGGATTTTGAGATAGGATAAGTTCACCATTAAGGTCCAAAGGAAATCACCGATCAAGCACAAAGAACTTCTCGATTCACCATCAAAGAACTTAGATAAAGAATCAGAATAGAAATTTGCTCATTTGAAGAAAATCACACTTATATTCAAATGCCAATCCGGTTCGTCATCAAATAAGAAAATGGCTCTTGGAATCATAAAAGGGAAATGGCTCTTGGTAAAGACTTTAAAAAAATCTAGGACTAAATGCATGTTACCGAGACCAAATGCATGTATCTAATATTAGACTCTCAAAATTCATCCACTAGTCTTGGAAGCCAAATAGTCACCTCAAAAAAGTAATAAACAGAAATGGAAATAAACCACAACAACCTCCAATTACTAGGTAGTCAATTAGCAACCTTGAAATCAATAACAAACATGTAAGTTGACATCTTGGTAGTCGATCAACAACTACTATGTTGATGATAACTAGCTTATAGAATTGACATATTCAACATTGAATCCATCAGATCAAATTGTAGCCGAAATTGACCTTTGCTTGAAAGGGTAATGATTGGGCTGGACATAAGTTGAGTTTAAGAGTGGGTCGATAGAAGTTGATACTCCCGCATAGAAAAACCCTCAGCTCTAGGTGGGAAATAAGCAAAATCAATATTATTCGTTGATCTGTTCCATCATCCCTAGAACAATAGATAGGATAAGAACCTGATAACGAATTCAGTGAGAATTGCCTTAATTAAAAGATCTATTGAGCATTCACTAGAGATGCTATTAGTTACTTCTTGTCATCTTATCAGTGCCAAACCTATGGCAGTTACAATAATGGTGGAAGGGACTCCAAACTTCAAGTGGTTCCAAAAGGATAGAGTGTAGCCGAGGTCCGGGGCACGGCGAGCCTGTTCACACACAATCAAGTTGGCCGCCGATCCAAGCAGTGAGAGATTCCCTGCAACGGTGCTCACCCAAGCTAATATGAGCCATGACTTCTTCTCGTTCGTGGCTGAAATAGCAGCCGCCGATGCAGCCACCTGGCTTCCAAGCAAGAGAACTGAAAAACAAAGTGTTAGAAACATTGAACTAAAGAAGTAAGGGGAGGTAGAAACATTAGAATAGGAATGTGGAATCTGTGTGAATATGTCAAGATAAGATACAGTAAGGGGAGGTAGAAACATTAGAATAGGTATACAGAATCTGCGTGGACATGTCAAGGTAAGATACAGTAAGAGGAGGTAGAAACATTAGAATAGGAATGTGGAATCAGCGTGGACATGTCAAGATAAGATACATAAATTAAGTATAATTAGGGGTGGGCATTGATCCGAGATCAATCCTGGACCGACCTTGGACCAACCCAACCTAACTAGTCCCGGTTCGATTCTCAAGAGGACTGGGTTGGTTTTTGGTTCTGGAACTCCTAGACCATGCACTGTTTGCCGTGTAAATTAGAAAGTGGAATGAAACCTAGCCCTAATTCAACCTAAAAAATAAAAATAAAATAGAACCCTATTCTCTATTCATTTACCTAGCTGGCCAGGTTGCTTGCCTTTGTTCACTCATCCCGTTGCTCATCTTTAGCCTCTCCTCGCTCACCTCACGTGCAAGTTTGAAATTTCAGTTATTACCTTATCTTATATTTATGTTTAATATGTACTGACGTTCGTAGTTTAGTTGCTCAATGTCGTATTATTGATGGATATGTAATTTGAAGCAATATATTTGTTCTTTCAAGAAATACAAAAAATGAAACAAAAAAATAATCAATTCATCTTGGGATGACCCTGGAACCGGATCGCACCCATAGGGTCGGTCCGGTCCTTGGTCCTAAGCTCAACAGGCTCAACCTTATGGTATTGTATGCAAGGCAAATGATCAATCAGCAGAATCTCAAATCAAGTATGCAGAAATCTTTGGTCTTAGTTAAACAGGATGGCGATGACAAATAGGTTCGAGGGATAGACATCGAACCAATTATAGTTAAAAACATATGAGAGTTTAGGTAATGCATCCATGTTGTGCAATTGTTAAAGCTTCTACAGAGATATTTCGGTCATCTGCAAACTGTTTGGTTTGAAATTTCTTATCGGCACGATAGACAAGCCCTAGACCAAAGAGGTAACCAAGTTGAGGATTCTGCTAGACTAATTAAATGTCAGGTTTATTCAGGAGTAGCATCAGCAATTCAGCATACCAGTTGGCACATTCGAAGCGACATTCGACAGCACCAAAATGACAACAGCAAGAACAGCTATCCCGCTAGTGCAATTGACTTTGGCATGTGGCTCCATCCAGTCCCAGAGAGTGCTTGGAATTCCAGTTCTGTTGAATCCATCGACCGTGATGAACATTCCACAAAAGAATATCAACAGGGAGTAGGAGACCTGGTGAAATCACCAAGAAATGACTTACAAAGCAAATCCCAAGTTCCCTAATCGAGAGTTCCGGCACATAGAATCCAGAGATAGACTATACCTTCTCTAGACAAGACTGAGCATCTTTAAACTCGAGAACTACGAGGGCCAGGGCGGCGGTTATAGCTGTCCAAGACATATTCAGACCCATCAACAAAGAGATCAGCATACCGATGGTGACAAGGTAAACGCATGATTTCCACAATATCCTCTTATATCGAGAGGCAAGTGTTTCCTTCCCCTCCGAATGCTTCACTGGGAACACATCATTCAACCCGTTGACAGATACGACTTCCTTGGAAGCAGCCGTTTCATGATTTTTCTGAGAAGCACCGTTGTGAAGCGTCTCTTCCGATGCAGTTGAGTTCCTAGCCAAGGCAGGCGCACTGCTTGAGACCTGGTGAATTTCATTCTCATAAGAAGTCAACCGGTTTCTAAGCGACTCGACTTGATTTGCATTCCCATTTACGGTTGAGGGAGGGCTCTGTATGTCCATTGGCTCGAACCTAGAGTTCTCTTCTTGCGAGTTTAGGTATGTGAAGTGTGACATTGTGGCAGGCGAAAATCGATGAGAACTCACATCTTCCTCAGCCACTACTTCAGAAGCTGCGTCTTCTTCGTCCTTTCGGACGGACAGTAGCTTCCAGTACATGCATAGAAGAATCAGCGCATTGACAAGAACCCCGATCACCATTGGAGGAAGGAGTCCGACGAGAAAGCTCCCAAATGAGATCTTACTCTGTATGGCTATGACTAAATTTTGAGGATTCCCAATGGGAGTCGCCGAAGACCCAATATTGGCGCTCGAGGCGAGGGCAAGTAAAAAAGGATGCGGCGGGAGATTTTGTTGCCTAGCTATTTTAAGCACAAACTCAGTCAGAACAACACAAGACGTATCATTTGTGAAGAGAGCACTTGAAATGGCGGAGATCAAGCAAATCCGACAAAGCAAGTCATGTGCTCCCTTGCTTTTCCAGGAGAGCAATTTACCCAGATAATTGAACATATCGGCCTTTTCCAGATATACACTAACCACCATCGTCCCAAAGAGAAGGCCAAGGATTGGGAGGTCAATGGCAGCATAAGCTTGCTCTGGGGTTATGACCCGGAAAATCACCATAAGCATCGCTCCAAGGAGCGAACCTGCTGTTCTTCCTACAGGTAGGAATGGCACAGATGGGAAAACGGCCAATACCCAGAATATCACAAAGGCAATAGACCCGAGAATCACTTTTTCGGTAGAAGCAAGTGCCATTTTTGGAAGATTTACAAGTTTCCCGAAATCAAAACTTCAATTGGCGAGGATTTTAATTGCTATAACTTCACCAGAGACATCCTGACAGGATACCAGAATCCATTACGCAGAAAGCTAGGTGAACATCAGCACCAGGGAAGCTGTCAACTTTCGCAGCCTACAAAACCTTTCAAGGACTGAAAAAGGGTAATAGTTAGTTACAAAGTTAGATTACCATCTCTTTCCCAGAAAGCGAGCCTGTCAATGAATTATGTATTTGTCTATATGGGAAAGAACTGAAGCCAAACTTTAAATTTGAACTTTTTTGTCTGCTGTTACTTTTTCACTAGAAAAAGAATCTGAAGAGCAATCTCGATCGCCAGGGACAGGATAGAAAAACTTCGACCAACTTCTGGATTCTTTTCACTGACATAAGTAAAGAAAATATAATTATAAGAAAATTAAGGCAACTGGCAAATCCTACTTTTCTTGGTGATCCTTTTACTTGCCAACCGCAAATTAGTAAACTCCTGTTAAGGGTCACCTATAACAACTGACTTTGGGACACATCACCTTAAAGTAGCGACACGAGAGGGATGATAAAACAATGCTGGAGCTCAAAACTGGGGGTATTAATTCAAGAAAAATTGCAGGTGCTGAACAGCATGAGCGAAAAACAAGAAAATGTAACTTGTAAAGCTGCAAAATTTACCTCGACTTTTGATCTTTATTAAGTCCCAAACCACAGGAAGGACTTCAGTAAAATTTGGTTCCTGGCGGTCAAAAACTCAAGAAGAGAACTCCATGGAGACATGGATGGACCCGACATGTCCAGGCAATGCCGATCACCTCACAACCGGAGGTGAAGAATTCGACTCTTCATCGCATGACTTTGCACAAAATGCTGCTTATCAGCTTGCAGTCACCACGTGCAATAATACAATAGAAAATGAAGAGAACACGTCCTGGTATGAGAACCGTAACTTGGAACTCCTTGCTCTTGGTTGAAACAAATAAATGGAGTTTTTCCTAGTTCCACATAGGAAAAGTGGAGAGGAAGTGGGCTAGTGTGAGAGTCTTTTAGTTTCTTTAGAATAAGCAAATGGGTAGCGAGTAAAATCCCACGATACTTGGGTGCGTGACTACGAGGCGCACTCAGCACCATTATTTTTACTTTTTATTTCGTATGTTTATCTTGCTAATTTTTATTAATCGAATGGAGTTGACCTTGGCTTAGTAAACGATTAATCGCATCCGTCGAATGAGGCTTTGAAGGTCGTATTTATTCAATTGGTATCTTAAGAAGTTATGAAATGAAGTTTACCCTAGTTTTAGTAAATAGTTAATCGCGTCCGTCGAATGAGGCTCTACGATGCCAAATAGAATCTGGAAGTGAAAAGATGAAGCGAAAATGTGACTTTTCGACTGCTTGTGATTTCTGAATTCTGTCATTACGATCCCTCCCTCTGGCGAAAGATGGGTCTGCATATGAATAGCTTGAGTTAAATGCATCTTTCTCTGATCCGAGTAATTTATTTCTCTTCTTTTGTTTACTTCCAATTTCAATGGATATCATCGCAAGGTGCACACCATTGAAATTTAGAAAAAAATATCAAAAAAGTCATAAATTTATGCACTAGTATCAATTCAATGCTACACTTTTTAATTTGACCTATTTAGTTCTAAACATTTTCACATTAATAACAATTGAGTCAATCCTGCGAATTTATGCCGAAAATTGTTAATATTAATGTCAATAGTCCTACATGGCACAACCAATAATGTTAATGTTGATATTTTGATATAATATTAATTATTTTTTCGAATTTTTTCCTTTCTTTTTTTTTTTCTTTTTCCTTATTTTCCTCCGCTAGCCTCCGTGATGGCCAGTGGAGGTTGCCGACTGCCAGCGAGGGCAAGGGCTATGACGCCCTCATTGACAATAGGTGAGATCGGCCCAAGTGCTGGTGAGCGCTAGGAAGTCCTCGATAGCCTTTGGCGATGGCCAACCTTGTCTAGTCAAGACCCCTTACTTGGACGAGGCCCCTCATCATCCAAGCAAAGCCGCCCTTGCAAGATCTACCAAGGGGTGGCCTCGCCAGCCTCTGGCTAGTGTTGGCAAAGCCAGCCCTCACTAGAGGCCAATGAGGGTTTCTTAATGCTTGCTGGCCTTCACCCCTCCAACAAGGGTTGGGCGAAGGTGCCCCTCATTGGATTTGGTGAGGGTGGCCTCGCTCAGCCCTCATCAACCCTCGGCAAAGATCGACTAAGGCGTCTCGACCCCCACCCTTGCTTGTAGTCGGTGATCTCCACCGACCATCATGAAGGTTGGTGGAGGAAAATAAGGAAGAAGGAGGAAAAAAAGAAAAAAATTAATATAAAATTAATATAAAATTAAAAAAATCAAATTAATATTTAAATTTTATATAAAAGTGTCAACATTAGCACTAATCGTGACTCATAGGACGACCGGCTTCCATATTAATAATTTTTTTAGTATAAATGTAAAAAAAAAATTATAACTAAATTTGTTCAATTAAAAGTCTATAATTAAAGTAGTATCGGTGTTATAAATCAATTTTTTTTGTTACTTTTTCCCTCAAATTTACCTATCTGATTTGACTGAAAACGGGTCATCGGTTTGAAAAGGGGGCACTCGTGATTTTTTATTTTCGGGAGGTCGTGGCGAGCACGAACCGAATCCGAGCCTCAGCATCTTTTGAGGGGGTGGTGTTGTCGACCAATTCCCTGAAATTTACTTTTGCATTGACGAGATTCCACTCTTTTTGTACGACGAGAGAATTACGAAATACTCCGAGAATAATACATCACGTTATCTCTTCGCACGCTTTGACCATGCCAATCATCCAGATAAATAATAAAGAACCAGTATATCAATACAATTAATACTTTAAAATTGGGTGGTAGATTCTTGAAAATAAATGCGAATTACTGCCCTTTATAAATGAGATGTTGCGATGAACATGCGTGTGCTTGTATATTACACTTAAAAGGCGTGACATCAATATCCTAGGCTCTATTTGTTTTGTGAAAAATATGATATTTTTAGAAAATATTTTTCAAAAATTCATATTTTGAGAAAATGAAAATATTTTTAAATATTCAGTTGTAATCTGAAAACAAATTAGAAAATATTTGCCATCATTTAGTTAGAAAAATCTAATTTTCCTATTTAGATATACCGCATTCGAGCTCTAGTAAATTGCGCATAAACAACTGGAAAATTGAGTATAAGCACTAAGGCTCTGAGTTCGATCTCAATGGACCCCGACCTTGACCCTGACCCAAGCACAAGCATGAGCATCAATCCCAGTCCGATGTCAATAGATCTGTGTGCTGGGGACTAGGGCCACGGGCTTCGATGTCTCGGGTTAATGGAACCGAACATGACTGTCGCGGATCTAGGCGTGGGCACCAAAGTCCCTAGGTGAACCTCGATGGACCCAAGCCAACCTCAGTGGACAGGGGTGCAAGCACCAACATCTCAAGCTTAGCCTCAATGGACTTGGGCACAGCCGCACAGGCACCAGAGTCCTAGGCTAGACCTTGATGGACCTAGGCTAGCCTCGATGAACTTGGGCACGAGCGTCAAGGTCTCGGACCTAGCCTCAATGCACACGGGCTTGGCCTCGATGGACACAAGTTTGATGTCTATGGACCTAGGCATTGGCATTGAGGTCTCAAGCCCAGTGTCAATGCACTCGATCCTAAGCGTAGGGACATAAGCATGGGCGCAAGGACCCAAGCCTAGCCTTGATGGACAAGGGCGTGACCCTGATGGACACGAGCCTAGGCATGTGGGACTCAAGCATTGGCACCGGAGTCACAGGCCCGACCTTGATGGACCCGAGCTCGACCTCATTGACCTATACTCAAGTACTAGGGACTTCAGCACAAGCACCGAGTTCTAGGGCTCGAGCCAGGGTGGTAGGGAGTCAAGCGACGGTACTAGAGTCCTAGGCCTAGCCACCGGCGTTGGAATCCCCAGCCCAACCTCCATGGACCAAGGCCCAAGCACTGGGGTTCCAAATTGGGACTTTCTGGACTTGGGCTTGTTCTTGATAGACCTCAGTGAAGTTGGGCCTGGCCTTTAGACCTGGGTCTGTTGCCAAGAGCCCAGGAACAAACGTTGGGTTCTTGTGTCCAAATAATAATTTTTGGTCTAAGCACTGTTATCTAATCATATTTTGTAAAATGATTTTTGATTTTTTGTAAAATGATTTTTTTTTTTAATTTAAGTATAAATTTTCTGTTAACTAAAAAAACACCTTCCTTTGACTATTTTTCTTAAGCATCCAAAACGGAGCTTAGGATAGAAATACCGTTTCTTTGATGATTATTTACTAAATGAATGGGCGAGATCACATGGAAAGACAATCATTTGTGGAATCCACCGCTACCCAATACACAAGTTTTAGTGAAAATTTTAAGTATGTCCAGTATTTTCGTCTTGTTCAACGTCGCCGCAAACACAACATAGCAGAAGTCGCACTGAATCCACCAATTCAAAACAAAAGGAAAAAAGAGAAAAAAAAAAATTGACTGTCTTCTTTCTATTTTTGCGAGAAGCAAAGAGGAAGGAGGAGCAACTTCATGCTCTTGTCATCTAATTCTAAGTCAAGTCGCAGGAGATTCGCCCTCGTGAGGTGCAAGATTACGTTGTATATTATTCTCTGCTTTCGTTCAGATGAACTATAGGAAGTCCTGAAGCAAAGAAACTCATCCAGTGAGGGCTTGCAGAAGTCCTAGCTCTCTCCTTATAAAACCATTATCGTGCGAGCTTGGGCTGTAGAGAGCTTATCCTGTGGGCGCCTATGCGCTGGACTGGGGCCCGACGGAGCAACTTGGTGCCACTGGGTATTACTCGATGCCAGAGCGGCGTTGATGAGGCTTTAATCTCCTGTCTGAAATTCTGATTATCGCATTCTGCACATGCCCATAGTCGTGAAGTTTACCGAGGAAAAATTCTGAAATGTTTCATAGCATTTGTCCAATGCCCAGAAGAACCCTGTTTTGACTTATGAATGTGATCATATCATGAAATGTAAAAGCGATGCGTGCTGGGGATGCCTTTTGAGTAACCAATAAGATTTTTGATGGAGAACATCACCACCAAGACAGTTGTCACTCCACCGGCCTAGGATAAAAATCGAGATAAATAAATTCACCACTAAGGCTACCACTAGCTGATGATAAAGATCGAAACATATGAAATTCATCACTAAGGCATAAAGAAACACTGCAAGTTAAGGATAAAGGATTTCGAAATAGAATAAGTTCATCATCAAGGTATAAAGGAAACTACCAATCAAGGATAAAGAACTTCTTGATTCACGACCAAAGAACTTGGATGAAGAATCTGAATAAAAATTCATTCATTTGAGGAAAATCTCACTCATATTCAAATGCAAGTCTGATCTGTCATACAAATGAGATTACACTTTTTTTATAGTGATTCTAAGCAAAAGAAAATTGTTTTTGGAATCCTAAAAATGGAAATGACTCCTGCTAAAGACTCATAAAAACTAGGACTAAATGCATTTAATTAAGACCAAATGCATGTATCTAGTATTAGACTCTCCAAATTCATCCACTAGCCTTGGAACCAAATAGCCTCCTTAAAAGATGAACAAAAAAAAATAGAAATAGACACAAACAGCCTCTAGTTGTTTGGGGTGTGCACGATAACAATTTTATTTCTGTTCCAAAACTATTTTTCTATTCTAGACTTGTTTTGGAATAGAAATCCGTTTGGTAAAACTATTTTATTTTTCTATTTTTGAAATAGATGTTTACTCTAGATATAGGCTTGGAACAAAAATCAAAAGTAAAAATTTCATTGTTTGTTCAAGCTACTAGCTGACCGCCCATCCGCCGCTACCGATTGCCGTTCATGGTCCACCACCATCGCTTCCTGGTCACCATCCATCAACCACTAGCTACCGGCAACTGCTAGCCGCCACTCGGAGGGAGAAATTTGTGTTATTATCAAAAGAATTTTTTATTCAAGAAATAGAAATTTTGTATTATTATCAAATGCATATTTTTGCTTTGAAACTCATCCAAGAATAGAAATAGAAAAATCTATTTCTCTTCCAGAAATTAATTTCTGACTAAAATGATTATCATTCGCATTCTAAGGGTGCATGTGGTAACGTTTCTATTCTAAGAAACAATTTTTTTTTAGAAACATTCTTTTCTATTTCTATTCCTAAGAACGGTTTAAGCATTTGAACGAATTTGGTAACTACACAAAAAAAAAAAAACATATATATCGGAAGAGAAATGCATTTGGTACAACCTCATATATTTTTATGACTTAGATTTTTTTTTAATTTATTAGTAATTTTATTACATTTTTTTCTTTTCTTTTTCTTCTCCTTCCTCTAGCCGGTCACCAGCCAACAACCAACCAAACAAGGGCCGACAAGGCAACCTTGCCCGGCCACCGACGAGGTCGAGCCTTGCCATGATTGGGTGAGGCTTGAGGGGGCCTTGTTGGTGGCCAGCGAGGTTCAGGGGGGCCTCACCGATGGCCAACGAGGCTCAAGGGAGCCTTCCCAACCACGGCAAGGCTCAGGGGGGCCTCACCAATGGCCAGCGAGCTCGGGGCGACCTCACCGGGGGTCGGCAAGGCTCCAGCAAGGTCGCCAAGCCTCATCTGGCTAGCACCGAGGCAGGCAACCGGCTAGGGGAAGAAGGGAGGAAAAAAAAGGAAGAAAAGAACAAAAAAAGGCTTGATTCTTGCTTCTTGTTTCTTGAGTTGTTCCCACGAACAAGAAGTATTTTTTTTTTTTTTTGTTTCTTGTTTCTATTCCAAATCTATTCTCAAGAGCATTACCAAACGCAGCCTAAGTAATCGATTAGCAATCTTGAAATCAACAACAACTTTATATGTGACATTTTGATCATCGATCAACAACTAGTATGTTGAATCGATTACTTCCAAATGGAATCGACATTTTCGACCTTGAACTCATCGAATCAAATTGTAGTCAAAATTGACCTTTGCTTGCAAGAATAATGATTGGGCTAGACATGAGTTGAGTATAAGAGTGGATCGATAGAAGTTGATACTCCCGCATAAAAAAAAAAACACTCAGCTCTAGGTGGGAAATGAGCAAGGTCAATATAATTCTTTGATTTGTTCCCTCATCCCTAGAACAAAAGACGGGGTTCGAATCTAATGGCAAATTCAGCAAGAGATCGCCTTAATTAAAAGAACTATTGAACAGTCATGCTATTGGTTACTTCTTGTCATCTTATCAGCATCAAACCTATAGCAGTTACAATAATGGTGGAAGGGACTCCAAACTTCAAGTGGTTCCAGAAGGACAGAGTGTAGCCAAGATCCGGAGCACGGCGAGCCTGTTCGCACACAATCAAGTTGGCTGCCGATCCGAGCAGCGAGAGATTCCCTGCGACGGTGCTCACCCAAGCTAATATGAGCCATGACTTCTTCTCTTCCAAGGCTGAAATAGCAGCCGCCGACGCAGCCACTGGTCCCCCAAGCAAGAGAACTGAAGAACAAAGTGTTGGAAACATTGAACTATTGAAGAAAGGGAAGGTAGAAATATTAGAATAGGAATGTGGAACTTCCGTGGACTTGTCAAGATAAGATACAGAAACCAAGGATAACCTTATGGTATTGTTTGCAGGGCAAAGGATCGATCAGCAAAATGTGGCATCAAGTATGAAGAATCTTTGGTCTTAAACAGGATGGCGATGACGAATAGGTTCGAGGGGTAGACATCAAACCAATTATATTTAAAAACATGTAAGAGTTTAGGTAATGCACCCGTGTTGTGCAATTGGTAAAACTTCAAAGCCTTCAAATATGTTTGTGTCATATGTACACTGTTTGATTTGAAATTTCTTATTGGCGCAATAGACAAGCCCCAGACCAGAGTGTTCTGTTAGACTAACTAAATGTCAGGTCTTTTCAGGAGTAGCATCAGCATACCAGTTGGCACATTCGAAGCGACATTTGACAACACCAAAATGACAACAGCAAGAACAGCTATCCCGCTGGCGCGATTGACTTTGGCATGTGGCTCCATCCAGTCCCAGAGAGTGCCTGGAATTCCAGTTCTGTTGAATCCGTCCACCGTGATGAACATTCCGCAAAAGAATATCAACAGAGAGTAGGAGACCTGGTAAAATCACGAAGAAAAATGACTTACAAATAAAATCCCAAGTTCCTTTATCGGGAGTTCAGGCACATAGAATCTGGAGAGAGACTATACCTTCTCTAGGCAAGAGTGAGCATCTTTAAAATCAAGAACTACAAGGGCCAGGGCGGCGGTAATAGCTGTCCAAGACATATTCAGACCCATCAACAAAGAGATCAGCATACCGATGGTGACAAGGTAAACGCATGATTTGCACAAAATCCTCTTATATCTAGAGGAAAGTGTTTCCTTCTCCTCCGAATGCTTCGCTGGAAACACATTGACGGCTACGACTTCCTTGGAAGAAGCCGTTTCATGCTTTTTCTGAAAAGCACCGTCATGAAGCGTCTCTTTCGATGCAGTTGAGTTCCTTGCTGAGGCAGGCAAACTGCTTGAGACCCGGTGAATTTCGTTCTCATAAGAAGTCGGCCGGTTTCTAAGCGACTCAACATGATTTGCATTCCCATTCATGGTTGAAGGAGGGCTCTGTATGTCCATTGGCTCAAACCTAGAGTTCCATTCTTGCGAGTTTAGGGATGTGAAGTGCGACATTGTGGCGGGTGAAAATCGATGAGAACTCACATCTTCCTCGGCCACTACTTCAGCAGCTGCATCTTCTTCGTCCTTTTGGATGGACAGTAGCTTCCAGTACATACATAGAAGAATCAGCGCATTGACAAGAATCCCAATCAGCATTGCAGGGAGAAGTCCGACCAGAAAACTCCCAAATGAGATCTTACTCTGAACAGCTATAACTAAATTTTGAGGATTCCCAATGGGAGTCGCCGAAGACCCAATATTGGCGCTCGAGACGAGGGCAAGTAAAAAAGGATGCGGCGGGAGATTGTGTTGCCTAGCTATTTTAAGCACAAACTCAGTCAGAACAACACAAGACGTATCATTTGTGAAGAGAGCACTTGAAACGGCGGAGATCAAACAAATCCGACAAAGCAAGTCATGTGCTCCCTTGCTTTTCCAGGAGAGCAATTTACCCAGATAACTGAACATATCGGCCTTTTCCAGATATACACTAACCACCATCGTCCCAAAGAGAAGGCCAAGGATTGGAAGGTCAATGGCAGCATAAGCTTGCTCTGGGGTTATGACCCGGAAAATCACCATAAGCATCGCTCCAAGGAGCGAACCTGCAGTTCTTCCTACGGGTAGGAACGGCACAGAAGGGAAAACGGCCAATACCCAAAATATCGCAAAGGCAATAGACCCGAGAATCACTTTTTCGGTAGAAGCAAGTGCCATTTTTGGAAGATTTACGAGTTTCCCGAAATCGAAACTTCAATTGATGAGGATATTAATTGCAATAACTTCACCAGAGCCGACACCAGATTCCAATAGACAGAAAGCCATATGAACGTCGCCGCCTGCCAGGGAAGCTATCCACTTTGTAGCCTACAGAACCTTTCAAGAACTGAAAAAATGTAATAATTAGTTACAAAGTTAGATTAACATCTCTCTTTCCTCGAAAGAGTGCCCATCAACGAATTATGCATTTGTCTCTGAGGAAAGAAAGAAGCCAAACTTTAAATTTGAACATTTTTTGTCTGCTGTTCTTTTTCACTAGAAAACGAATCTCAAGAGCGATCTCGAGCGCAAGGGACAGGATACTGGCAAATCGCACTTTTTTTGGTGATCCCTTTACTTACCAACCACAAATTACTCAACTCCCGTGTAAGTGCCAGCTATAATAACTGACTTTGGGACACATCACATTAAAGTAGCGATCCGCGAGGGATGATAAAACAGCGCCAGAGCTCGAAACTGGGGGTATTAATCCTAGAAAAACTGCAGGTGCTGAACAGCATGATAGATAACAAGAAAATGTAACTCGTGAAGGCCTGCAAAAAATTTACCTCGGCCTTCGATCTTTATCAAGTCCCGAATCACAGGTGGGCCTTCAGCAAAATCTGGTTTCCGGAGATCGGAAACTCAAGAAGAAAATGCCATGGAGATATGTATAAACCCGAAATGTCCAGGCAATATCGATGAGCTCATAACCGAGGCAGAAGAATCCGACTCTTCCTCGCACGACTTTTACACAGAATGCTGCTAGTCAGCTTGTAGTGACCACGTACGACAATAATGCAATAGAAAATGAAGAGAAAACAACACGTCTTGACTAGTGAACCGTAGCTCGGAACTCCTTACGGTGCACCTCCGGTCTACGTCTCTAAGCAGCAAATTTGACCTCTGCAGGAGAGGGTTCTCGAGGCAGACATGTGTAACTTGGACACGCATTTTTCTGACATGCATTGAGAGTAATTCTTTTTTTTTGGTCAGCATTGAGAAGAATTCATCTGTAGTGTTTCCATGCCCTTCCTCAAGTACTGTCGGATTGGCTGCCACGGCCCGTTTTCCTTCGAACGATGTCAAATTGCGAGAAATTTAAAATCACAGGTTCCAGCATGATCAGGCTAGACGTCACCGGCCGCGCGACGTGATGTTTTCGATATCATCTCTACTTTTCAAGGGAGATACGCGAAAGCAGTCTCTGTATTTCTTTATTCCACCCACCGCCAAAATCGACCACATTGTCAAGGCGCGATGTATTTCCAACGACTCTTTATTCACGATGATTGGTCCCCCTCTCCTCCTATTTTTCCTCATCACGAGACAAGAAAAGATGGGACTAGTATAACCATCTTTGGCAAAGATGTCGACGGACCTTGACTCGGTAGGCGTTAGCTGATCGCTGATGTGTTGTTTCTATTCGGATTTTCCACGCCAGTGATGACGATCGGGTAGGATGCTGCCAATTTCAATGGACAGCGATTCAGCAGAAGGTTGCAAATGAAGTGCTTTCAGTATGATTTTTCCTCTGGCATTTGCGAATTCGAGCGAGATGAAAGAGAGATTCTCTCTCAAGGTCGGCAGAGAGACTCCCTGGGTTTTGAAATTTCTTTAGGGAAAGATTAATTTACACGGACGGGGGACTGCGGAGATGATGATGTTCTCGGAAATCAAATGACCAAACATCACTAATAGATGTATAGGTACTCCGCTGCTGACGGACCGTATAATTATACTTCTCTTATTCAAGTATACAGACAACTGCATGGGAAATTAATAAATAAATAAGAAGTCCTAAACTTTTTGTACTTGTATCAAATTAATCCTAACATTTCTCTAATTAAAAAAATTCATTACCTTTCAATTATGTTCATTCAATTCTAAATCTTTCGATAAAATGCCAATATAGTCATTCCAATCAAATTTCATCAAAAATTACTGACATTGATGCTAGCCGTCCCACATTGATACACCGACGTTAATGTAGATAATTTTTATAGTCTTTAAAAAAAAATTGAATTTTCTAATTTTTTTCAGTTTCTTTTCTTTTCTTTTTCGATTTTCTTCTTCCTCCTCTGATTGTCGAGCCTTGGTGATAGCTAGTGACCAGCCACAAGCGAAGCTTGAGCTCTTCAAGATCTAGTAAGGTGAAGCCTTGTCGGCCTTGCTGGATCTTGTGAGTTGCCATATCCCGACAAGCTAAAGTCTCACCCGGTGAGGGCGAGCCTTGCGTTATCCCAATTGGATTGAGCTTTGCTAGCCTTGGGTGAGGCTTAATCTTCAAATCTGACAAGACTCGACGTCAACCTCTCCTGTGGCTAGTCACATATCGCTGCCAAGGCCATTCGACCGGTGGATGAAGAAAGGAAAATAAAACAAAAAATAATTAAAATGAGTTGAATTTAAAAAAAAATGTAAAAAAGTCCACATCAACGTCGGTTGTCACGTGAAACGACCAGCATGCACGTTGACAATTCCCAATCAAATTTTTCTAGAATGACTAAATTTCCAAATTGTCAAGAGGTCTAAGATTCAATTGGGATAATTAACGATTTGTACCACAAGTGCAATAGACTTACAACTTTTTAGGTAATTTTCTTGACATTTAGATGAGGTTGGTCAAATAAGCATCAAAAAAATTCTCATGAGTCGCGGCTACAAAGAAGAACGACTACAATACAATCTCTCAACTTAAAGAGGACTGCTTTTTAACTTGCAGAACTTGTTCCCCTCGCCTGATCATGCCTGAACCTGCATTGAGAATAGTTCTTCTTTAGTGTTTCCATGCTCTTCCTCAAGCACTGGCGGATTGGCTGGCACGGCCCGTTTTCCTTCAGAAGATGTCAAATTACGAGAAATTTAAAATCACAAGTTGGAGCACAATCAGACTAGACGTCACCGTCCGCGCGACGTAATGTTTTCGATAATATCACCGGAGATAACGTGAAAGCAGTCTTTGTATTTCTTTATTCCACTCGATCGCGACATCAACCACATTGCCAGCCGCCGTAGCTACATTCAAAGGCGCAACGTATTTTCAGTGGCCTTTTATTCACAACGGATGGTCCCCTTCGACGCATTAGTGTCCGCCTTTTGTTTTTCCTAATCACGAGACTAGTACCGACAATTTTCGGGAAGATAACGACGACACAGTACATGATATCGTCAGACTGGTTAGAAGAGTCAAAGTAGACGCCTTTGTTGAAGATATGTTGCGGATGCTGATTGGTCTTGATTGATTTTTTATTATAGAGAATATTTTGTGGGAATATTATGTATACCTTTGGGATATTGTGTATATTTTTATTCCTTAGTTATTTAGACGCCTTATATTATAAATATATTGTAATTATATACTGAAAGAATCAATAGAGAGCAGTATACAATTTCTCCCAAATTCCTATAGCTTTCTACTTTTCTGACATGGTATCAGAGCCTCCGACCTTAGCCTAGCTTCCGCAATACCTTTTTTTCTTTAGGGAGGTATCATGTCGAAAATTGAGGATTCAACTTCCGGTGTTTTTGAGGGAGATCAACAGTCTCTCAACAATCAAAGAGGAGACACTATCCATGCATAACATCAAACTAATCCATTAGAAATTGAAGGTCAAATGGGCCTCGCGCAGCCCAACACAGGATTTAATCCTGGAAATGTCTTTGCAGGCCCATATATTTAGTGGGTACCTGTACGAATTCAGCTCAATCAAGGAGGCCCAACTCAGAGCCCAGCTCAAATTGAGCCTGGAATGATTAGTGGGCCGGAAGAAAGCCCATCACACATACCTAGAGCGAGTCCTGGATACGAGGCGAGCTGGACCTTCCCGGGTCATAGTGGGTCGAGTCTTGGAAATGGGGCAAGCAATCCCTACCCGACCTACAGACCCATATTTTTTCCTTTTGAAAGCCTCGTCGGAATCGGCGGTCGGCCGGAACCTGGAGACTCATTGTACACCACCACTGCCAACGGACTAGAGCTACGCTTGATCTCCCAGCAGCTGTCGGGACCAAAGAATTACTCCCTATGGTCTCACAAACTCCGGCAAGCACTCGTGACAAAGGACAATGATGGTTTTTTGGACAGCACCATCTCAATCTTGTCTGATGACCGACTTGCACGGCAATGGCAGAAGTGCAACCAGCTTGTTCAGACCTGGATAAGAAATTGTCTCACGGCAGAAGTCGCCGCTGGGGTACCACCGACCGAAGATGCAAAAAAGAATTAGGAGAATTTAGGGGAGATGTATGGTAAGCTAGATAGAGCAAAAATATTCACACTAACTCAAGCTTTATCAGATCTCAAGCAGGGAAATTTATCGATCTCGGCCATCTACAACAAACTATCTACCCTGTGGAACGAAATTGAAATGGCAGAGGAAAAATTAGAGGGACCCGAGGCAACCTTGTCTCAATACCGAGCCATGAAGGACCAAGAGAAAGTTACAAGGTTCCTGCTCGTGCTGAATGAGACGTACTTATCGTTTCGTAGCTAGATCTTAGCCATGGACCCAGTTCCTCCACTCAGCCGCATATACCAACTTGCAGTTCAAGAAGAGTCTCAGAGGTTGGCGTCGTCTAAGTATGTGAAGATGGGTGACCGCGTGTACTCGCGACCAAGGCTTTGTCGGAGCACCGACCGGCGTCTTCAAGATCTGGCCACGGAGGACAGCCGAAGAAACTAGGGACACTAGGGTTGCGGGAGGAAGAAGAAAATGGTTTTTGTTTGCCTCAAATGGACATCCAGGATTATTTCGGGAGATCGGACGGCTCGGGCGGCTCACGAGGGATGAATGGCCAAGATCTGATCTTTGGATTTGACGGTGGAGGCTCCTTCACAAGATCGAACGGCTCACCTTTCGTCCTTGTAGCGCCCCAATCCAACAGTCCATCGGCATCTATCTTGAAGTAATCCAGCGGCCACAATTCGGCCACATCCTCAAATAGAAATAATTCAAAAAAATGGAAAGGTAAATTTTGTGATTATTGCAAAAAACCTCATCATACCAAAGAAAATTGTTGGAAATTGCATGGAAGACCAAGGGAGAAGAAGGAACGAGAATTTTCAGTTGCAGCAAATGCTAAGGTTAATCAACCCATCAACAATGATCAACTCCAACAAATCATGAGGACCTTAAATCAGATGGGAATTCAAGAAAAGATGCCTAACTATGCAGGTATTTCTTATTGTTTGATGAGTAATATTTCGAACAATGCATGGATTATTGATTCAGGTGCCAATGACCATATAATCTGTGATGAACGTTTTTTTTCTAAATTAGACAAGTCCTCAAGTCATACTTCCATTCGTCTTCCAAATGGTAGTGATATTTTGGTAGATAAAATTGGGGATGTTGAGCTTAATCCTTCCATCACAATAAGAAATGTCCTTTTCATTCCCAATTTTCAATGTAATCTCATCTCCGTATCTAAAATTTGTGAAGACAACCTCTGTCGGGCTATATTTGATTCTGACGTTTGTGTCTTTCAGGCCCTTTTGACTGGGACACTGATGGGCTCAAGTAGAAATTTTGAGGGACTTTATTTCTAGACAACATTTTCAAAGAATTTTTCTTTCAATAAGAGCATCATATGTAATGCCAATTATAATAAAAATGTCTCTTTATCCCATCAGCATCTAGGCCATAGCGCCGCTTTTCCTCATCCCAAGTGCCCTATATGCCCATTAGCTAAACAGTCCAAAATGTCTTTTCCACAAAGTATATCACATGCTGCTAGAGCCTTCTCACTATTACACATGAACATCTGGGGCCCATATCACACTCCTCATCGTGATGGGTCACGCTTCTTTCTCACCATTGTGGATGACCATACTCGAGCAACTTGGATTTTTCTTATGCAGTCCAAAGCCCAAGTGCTTTCACATCTCAAAAATTTTCTTGTCCTCATCAAAAATCAATTTAACAAATCCGTACAATGGGTTCGTATTGACAATGCACGTGAATTCTTTAATCATGAATGTTCTTCATTGTTCATTTCCAATGGTCTTCTTCACGAAAGCTTTTGTGTCTATACTCCTCAACAAAATGGGATTGTAAAAAGAAAACACCGTCATTTGTTAGAAGTTGCTCGAGCCCTTGAGTATCAATCTTCAATTCCTGAAATGTTTTGGGGAGATTGTGTGGTCATATCGGCATACTTAATCATTCGAATGCCATCTTGAGTTTTAAATGGAAAGACTCCATTCGAGTCATTGTTTGGTAAACGTCCCGACATTCGCCACCTTCATGTTTTTGGGTGTTTATGCTATGTATCTACCACGAGCCCTTGGGACAAATTGGGTCCCCGCGCCCTTCCCTGCATATTTATGGGATATCCTACCATTCAAAAAGGATATTTGGTTCTTGATCCATCTATCGAAAGATTCTTTGTCAACAAAGATGTCATTTTTCATGAAGATGTTTCCCCTTTCAAGAATAGGCTATCTTCATATCAACATGACGATCCCACTATGTTTTCTCGTCCTTTTTTGAATGAAGATGATCCTCCACAGGCACCGGTGTATGCTTCCACAAGTAATATCACCTATAGCATCTTTAGATGACAATACACATGTTGCATTGAGTATGGATAATGAAATTTTCAGTCTTCCTTCATCAACCATATCCGAAAGACCTGACTCTTCGAAATCCAATATTCTGGCAAATGATACTCCTATAGACTCACAGGTTGATGTTCCATCTGAACCAACTAATCTTCGATGATCAAGACACACAGTTCAACCACCAACATGGACAAGGGATTACGTTTGTTCTTCCTCAAAAAAGTGTGGTGCACAATATCCTATTTCTTCCTATGTTAGTTTCGCTAATCTCTCCCCTGAACATAAGTGCTATGTTAGTAGGATTTCTGAACAACAGGAACCCTCATCTTTTGATGAAGCTGCCAAAGATCCTCGTTGGCAACAAGCTATGAAAGATGAGTTACAAGCTCTCATGGAGAACAAGACTTGGGACATTGTTCGTCTATCTCCCCATCGTAGACCCATAGGAAATGGGTATACAAGATTAAATACAAAGCAGACGGATCTATTGAGCGTTACAAAGTCAGATTAGTTGCAAAAGGATTCACCCAGAAGGAAGAATTTGATTATATGGAAACTTTCTCTCCTGTTGTCAAAGAAATCACCGTACGATCCTTTCTTTCCATTGTTGCCATTTGTGACGGGCCTTTTCATCAAATGGACGTCCACAATGCTTTTTTACATGGGGATCTTGAAGAAGAGATTTATATGAATATTCCATCGGGATTTCGCAAACAGGGGGAGGGCAATGTGTGCCGTCTTCGTAAATCCCTATATGGGCTCAAACAGACTTCTCGTCAATGGTATGCCAAGTTTACCAATGCACTTACAACTGCGAAATTCCAGCAATCTAAGCATGACTATGCTTTATTTACATGGAAACAAGGTATGTCGTCAATCTACTTACTTATATATGTTGATGATATACTCATTATGGGAAATGATATGCCTGCCATTGAGAAATTCAAGGAGTATCTGCATTCTACGTTTCATATTAAGGATTTGGGATCTCCCAAATACTTTCTTGGGATAGATATTGCGTGGTCAAATAAAGGCATCTGTCTTAGCCAACGGAAATTTGTCTTAAAAATCATATCAGAAGCAGGTTTGTCAGGATCTAAGCCAACTATTATTCCAGTCGATCATAATATCAAGTTAACAACAGCTAAATATGACAAAGGATTGTCACCCATAAACAAGGATCCTTTGCTTAAAGATCCTTCTACTTATCAAAGACTCGTTGGAAAACTTATCTATTTGACCATGACCAGGCCAAATATCTATTATGCAGTTCAGATTCTTAGTCAATTTATGCATGCTCCGAAATAGTCTCACATGAATGCGGCGTCGAAGGTCATAAAATACTTGAAAGGGCGTCCTAGATTGGGAATATTACTATCCTGAGACAACAATATGGAGATGACAGCATATTGTGACACGAATTATGCTACTTGTCTCATGAGTAAAAAATCGGTTACAGGATTCTATATAAAATTGGGGGATTCTTTAATTTCATGGAAGACGAAAAAACAATTACCCATATCTTTATCATCCGCTGAGGCAGAATATCGAGCAATGGCAAAGACTAGTTGTCAGATAGTTTGGATAAGAGGCCTTCTTCAAGACCTTGGTGTATGGATAAAGGAGCCCACTATCCTATTTTGTGATAACTGCACTTAAGCTTGCAATGAACCCAGCATTCCACGAAAGGACGAAGCATATAGAAATTGATTGTCACTTCATCTGAGACTGGGGTGATTAGAACAAAAGGGATAAGAACGGCAAAGCAACCCGCGGACATTTTTTTTTTTTTTTGGTAACCCAAGGAACCTCCGTGCGCTGCTTCACGGTGGAGTAAACCCTAGGGTGGATTGGGCCACCACCACAGACCCAGCCACAGGTGAGTCGCGCGTTTTGCAACCCCGAGGTTCGAACTCCTCCCCCAGCAAACAACCCGCGGACATTTTTACCAAGGCCTTATGTCAAAGGTAACATTCGTATCTACTAAACAAGCTAGGCGTCTTCGATGTGTACAGACCGCCGAGCTTGAGGGGAAGTGTTGAAGATACTGTTGCTGCTGATGCTAATTAATCTTGATTGATTTTTTATTATAGGGAATATTTTGTGGGAATATTATGTATATCTTTGGAATATTGTGTATATTTTTATTCCTTAGTTATTTAGACACCTTGTATTATAAATAGGTTGTAATTACATACTGAAAGAATCATTCGAAAGCAGTATACAATTTCTCCCAAATTCCTATAGCTTTCTACTTTTCTGACAGCCTTGACTCGGTAGACGTTAGCCGATTGCTGATGGATTGTTTCTATTCGGATTTTTTACGCCGGTGATGAGCCATCGATTATGATGTTGCCAATTTCGATGGACAGCGACTCAGCAGAAGGTTGCAAATGAAGTGCTTCTGTCTGATTTTTGATCTGGCATTGGAGAATTCGAGCGAGATGAAAGCGAGATTCTCTCTCAAGGTCGGGAGAGAGACTTCCTGGGTTTCGACATTTCTTTAGGACAGATTAATTTACACGGAGCGTGGATTGCGGAGAAGATGATGCATTCTCGGAAATCAAATGACCAAACGTCACTTTTACGTACATATGGGTACTTCACTGCTGATGGACCGTATAATTGTACTTCTCTTTTTTTTTTTTTTTTTGAACAGATACTTCTCTTGTTTGAGTATACAGACATTTGCATGGCTAATTAATAAAACTAAAACGTCCTAAACTTATTGTACTTATATCTATTCAATTATAACATTTCTCTAATAAAAAAAAAAAAGTCATAATCTTTTGATTATTCTAATTCAATCTTAAACATTTTGACAAAATATCAATTCAATCATTCCATCCAAATTTCATCGAAATTGCCGACATTGATGTTAGCCATCCTATGTAACACGGTTAACACTAACAAGAACAATTTTTACACTATTCATAAAAAAAACTGACTTTTCTATTTCTTTTTTCTTTTTTCATCTTCCTTCTTCCTCCTCCGATCACCGAGCCAAGGCGATGGCCAGTGACCGCCTACAAGCAAAGCTTGAGCTCACCTAGATCTGGCGAGGTGAACCCTCATCGATCTTGCTTAATCTTGCAAGTTGCCAAATCTTGACAAGCTCAAATCTCACCTAGTGAGATTTGGACACTCAAACACGTGTCCGACACTCTTCAACACTTGCCGACACTCTTTCGACAAATGTGTCGGAGTTTGGAATTCCAACACATGATTCCGACCCGCATTGCATTAATTTATAAAAAATTAATAAATAAGAGGTCAAAATGTAAATATGCGAAAAAAAAAACAAAAATAATAAATGGGGAAAGAAAAAAATATATATAATCTTCTCTTCTCTTCTCTTCGATTTTCACTTCTCATGATATATAATTCATCTCCAAGTTTGTTTTTGTCGCGACCAAATTTTTCGAGGTGTGAACCACTTAGGGTTTGGCTAATGGATTATTAAGCCTAAACTTAACTCGGGCTCTCCCAAACCCATACCAATTCACGACTTTCGGTTCAAGTTCTTAACATGCAAATTTTTTAATTAGGAGTCGCCACTAATCTATTTTTGGTGGGTCGATTAGAAACCCAAGTAAAGTAATGGGAGATTTACTTTACTTCTACGAACCAAAGATTTATGAGTTCGAGGACTTGATTACGCTAGATTTCTCTAACGCCCTTTCGGTACCTTTCTCTTTTATTTTGAAAAATGTTTGGCAAGCAGCTTGAATTAATTTTAGGCTATTTCCCTAACATGTGAGGCATTCATACGGGTGCGCAAACCATCAATTTAACACCCAAGTAAGGCAGTAAATAAATTGTAGGACTTACCTCATAGCAACGAAATCATCTGCAGTGTTAAATTAAAATCCACATCAACAACCCTAGATATGGTTTCTATTTAACACGCAATTTCTTTTTTTGCTTTCACTTATTTAATGAAAATCATGCAACATGCAATGCAATATTAACTAAAATGACATGCGACATTTATTAAATAACCTAATTTAATAACGGGCACATGATTTTTCATTTTCCTAAAAGAATGCGTTTTATCCTAAATAATGAAACTAATTTAACCTATGACATTTTTTTGTATTTTTCAAGAAATTCAAAATCAGAAAAAATGTGGAGATTATCTAACCAAGATAAGATTCTATTCAATTTATATTAGGAATTAGGTTAAACCAAATCCTAATTTAAACTAAAATATTATCTTAACTTAATAAATTCTAACCCTAGATGCAGTCTATCTAAAAAATGAAATCAATTTATTCTAAGGCATTTTTTGGTATTTTCTCTTAAATTTGAAACTATGAAAATGCGAAAATTACTTACCTAAATTAAAATGCCATCTAATTTGTATTAGGAACGAAGTTAAGTCGATCCTAATTTAAATTAGGATTTTACCCTAACTTAGAAATCCTTAACTAAAATGCAACCTATTTAGAATTATCTAAACTTATAAAAAAAAAAACAAACCTGTTGAATTAAGCTATATGCAGTTTTACTCTAAAATGCAATGACATGCAAATAATGCCTTAATTCTACATGAATTATGCATGATGATTTTTTGTTGTTTTTCCTCTTTTTTTTTTTAATTTCGAAATTAATAATTGCCAAGTAATTAAACATGCAATTTAAACTAGTGAAACATAAATCTAACATCCTAAATTTATGTTTTTGGTATTTTTATTTAAAAAATTCGAAATAAAATCCCTATTCTAAATATGTGAGATTAGCAAGAGATATTCTAAAACTAACCTAATCCTAATTCAACTATTTTTTTTTTTGGATTTTTCCTTTTATAAAAATAAGGTTGACTCAACCGGCAAATCAGATAAGATATAATCGATATCCACAAATTGGCTTAACCATATCCCCGCATTTGAGATCGGGTTGACTAATTTTAAATAAATTGCGAATCAATTTCGAAGCGTGAGATCGGATTAAGAACTTTTTCGATTGAGATTGCGATCGGATTTCGGGCGCGAAAATCGGACTGTCAATCACGAATTTCATAGGCAATTTCATGTCATGAATTCTCAATCTTACATCAAAAGATAATTATACTAAAAACAAATAAAATAAAATAAAGAATAAATAAGGCAAATAAAAAAAATCTACCTAAAGTGATTTTGCCTTTGTTCTTTCTCCCCTTTCACGGCTTGGCAGCTTCGTGGGGGTTCACCGGGAGTTGGGTGGCCGGCGTTCGGAAACGGTGGCAGGGCGTCGCGGCGGAGGGGCAGATCCGACTCGGGTGGAGTCGAGGCAGCGGTGTCGACGCTCGGGGCTCAGGCGGAGGTTACAGAGAGCAACTTGGCAGCAGGAGGGGTTCGCTCGGAGGCGTAGCGTAGTGGCGCGGCGGTGCGCCGCGGCTATAGGTCACGGACCGGCGGAGATGGGTGATGCGGCGTCCGGCGAACAGGGGCGTCGAGTCGCGGTTCCTGTGAGTCGCTCGCAGATGCGGCAGATCGGGCGGTGGCGTCGGCGGCCGGTGCTCGGCATCTGCAGTGCTGCTGGGCTCGCTCGGCGGTGATGCGGAACGACTGAAGCAGGGGCGAGCGTTCGGGTGCAGAGCTGGCGAGGAAGGCCCGATATCTGCTGTCGTCGGGGTCGCGAGCGGCAGCGCGAGCTCCTGTGGATCGGGCAGAGGAGCAGATCCGGCTCGGGTGACCGCAGAGGCGCGGCGGAGCTGGGTGTCGCGGCGAGGCGCAAAGGCGCAGGGGCCAGCGGAGGTGGTCTGGGCGGTGGCTGACGGAGAGGACAGCAGGCGGTTGCAGCGGGCGTCGAGCGGCAGTGGACACCGGCTGAGGAGTCTTCACGAAGAAGATGAACAGTGCTTCATCTTTTTCCTTTTCCTTTTTCTTTCTCTCTTTTTTTTTCTTTTTTACTGCTGCAGCCCGTCCCCTCACACGAGCTCTCTCTGCTGCTGTTCCCTTTCTGCAGATGTAGCTTTCACCCAAAAAACAGGAATTTTCCCTTCCTTTCTTTTGTATTTCTTTTAGAACTCTCTCACGCGCAACTTTTTTGCTCAATGGATTCGCTCTCCATTTGTTCGAAAAATTTCCCCTACGTACGGCCGTGTGTATCGATATGTGTGGCCTGCTCAAATAAATTGCACGCAAGGTATTATATAGGTCTAAAAAATGTATCTCTGCGGTATATATTTTTTCCTTTTTGTTCGCGCATGATACCCCTAACTATATCGTTGAAATATAACCACCTTGCGTAATATTTCCCTTTTGTATTTTTCATATATTCTATCTAAAATTTTCCTTTTTGCTTGAAAATTCATCCTTTAGTGTATATTGCCTAAATGTGTGAAAAATCTGAACAGAATATGTGAAAAATCTTGCACTCGCCGTCGTCCAACAAAATAAATAAAAATGTTTCTAAACTATATGCCATGTGATTTTATTTTTCGGGGATAAAATTAACCTCTAATTTTTTAAATTTAAATGGATCGCCAAAATTTAGGTGTCAACAGTTTTCTTCTCTATTCTTCCGACATGTTCACACGTGCAAGTCTAGAATGTATTTTGAAGAAAAATCTCACTTATGTTCAAATGCAAGTCTGGTCCACCATCAAATCAGAAAATGGCTCTTGGAATCCTGGCTCTTGGTAAAGACTCATAAAAACTAGGACTAAATGCATGAAACTAAGACCAAATGCATGTATCAAATATTAGACTATAAAAATTTGTCCACTAGTCTTGGAAGCCAAAGAGTCACCTTAAAAGATTAATAAATAGAAATAGAAATAAACCAAAACAACCTCTAATTGCTAATTGCTAGGTAGTCAATTAGCAGCCTCAAAATCAACAACAAATGTGTGAGTCGATAACTTGGTAGTTAATCAACAACTAGTATGTTGAATTGGTAACTTTCTCATACGATTGACATCTTCAACCTTGAACCATCAAATCAAATTGTAGCCAAAATTGAACTTTGCTTAAAGGGTAATGATAGGGCAGGACGAGTTGAGCGTAAGATTGGATCGATAGAAGTTGATACTCCCGCATAAAAGAACACTCCGCTCTAGGTGGGAAATGAGCAAAATCAATATTATTCTTCGATTTGTTCCCTCATCCCTAGGACAAAAGATAGCATAAGAACCTGATAGCGAGTTCAGTAGGAGATTGCCTTAATTGAAAGATCTATCGAGCATCCAGGAGAGATGCTATTAGTTACTTCTTGTCATCCTATCAGTGCCAAGCCTATGGCAGTTACAATAATGGTGGAAGGGACTCCAAACTTCAAGTGGTTCCAGAAGGACAGAGTGTAGCCAAGATTTGGGGCCAGGCGAGCCTTTTCGCACACAATCAAGTTGGCCGCCGATCCAAGCAGCGAGAGATTCCCTGCAACGGAGCTCACCCAAGCTAATATGAGCCATGACTTCTTCTCTTCCGCGGCTGAAATAGCAGCCGCTGATGCAGCCACCTGGCTTCCAAGCAAGAGAACTGAAGAACGAAGTGTTAGGAACATTGAACTAAAGAAGTAAGGGAAGGCAGAAACATTAGAATAGGAATGTGGACTCTGCATGGACATGTCAAGATAAGATACATAAACTAAGTATAATTAGGGAGCATTGATCTAGGGTCAATCCTAGACAAACCCTGGACCGGCCCAACCTAGCCAATCCTGACCCAGTTTCCTAGAGGACTGGGTTGGTCCTTGATCTTGAGACCCCTGGACCTTGCACTGTGCAGGTTGGTCTTCTGTCCTAGAGGTTTAGGGTTGATTCAAACCAACCCTACTTATATATTATTTTATATTATATATCTATTAAATTTTATAGTATATACTTTTGTCTACTCTAAACCCTAACGTCTCTTCCTTTGTTCTCTTCGCAATTCAATTTGTTGTGTAAATTAGAAAGTAGAATAAAACCTAGCCCTAATTTGACCGAAAAAAAAAAAATAGAACCCTCTTCACTCACCTCGGCCTCGCTCGCCTTGCTCGTGGCTTGCCTCTATTCATTTGCCTCACTCGTCTTGTTACTTGCCTTTGTTCACTTACCTTGTTGCTCACGTTTAGCCTCTCTTTGCTCGCCTCACGTGCAAGTATGAAATTTCTATTATTACCTTATCTTATATTTGTATTTGATATGTACTAGTGTTCATAATTTAGTTTCTCCATGTTGTATTATTGATAGATATATAATTTGAAATAATATGTTTGTTCTTTCAAGAAATACAAAAAATAAAACAAAAAAATAATTGGTTCGTCTTGAGATGACCTTGGAACCGGACCACACCCAAAGTATCGGTTCGGTTCGAGTTTTCGTCCTAGGCTCAACACAGTCGATCCTCGATCCCAAAAATTGGAGACCAATACTAGGGGTGAGCATCAGTCCAAGGTCAACCCTGGACCGACCCTGGACCGGCCCAACTCTGTCAATCCTAGTCCAGTTCCTAGGAAGACTGGGTCGGTCCTTGGTCCTAGAATTCCAGGACTAATACTGTGCGGGTCAATCCTCAATTCTGAGAGTTTCAGGTCGGTTCAATCTGGACCAACTCGAATATATATATAATTTTTTATATAAAGAAAACTTTAAAATAAACGACGTCAACAATATTAGACAACTCTTTAGTGAGGAGTTCAAGTAATTTTACACTATTTTTTAATAACTTACATTTTTAATTTTTTTATGGCATCAATAATCATAATTTATGAAGGAGGAAAATATTTTTGTGAAGAATCCTCATGGCGTCCAAAAAGGTATAAACAACTTGTCATGGCATCCTCCTCTAGTATTCGTTCTCTTTTGTCTTATTTGTCCTTTTAGTTTTCAATTTGCCAAAATCGAAAGAAACAACTTCTCCACTCGCCACTCGACACTTGCCTCGCTCGCTTTGGGTCACTTGTGCCGCTCGCCGCTCAATGCTCGCTTGGCTTGTTGCTTCCCACTCGACATTCAATACTCATTTCGTTCGACACTCATCCCACTTGACCCTCACCACTTGCATTTCTTAGCTAACCTCGCTCATCATCGAACCCATTGGGTCGATACGATCCTTAATTGCCCTTTCAAGGAGTACAAAAAATGAAATAAAAAATTATTCGTTAGTCTTGGGTTGACCTTGAAACTGGATCGAACACATTGAGTCAATCCGCTTCTCAATCGTTTTTTTAAGGAGTACAAAAAATGAAATAAAAAATTATTGGTTAGTCTTGGGTTGACCTTGAAACTGGATCAAACCTATTAGGGTCAGTCCAGTCCTCAATTTTTTTTTAGGGAGTACAAAAATGAAATAAAAAATTATCGATTGGTCTTGAATTGACTCTGGAACCGGACCGAACCCATTGAGTCGGTCCAGTCCTCGGTCCCAAGCTTAATAGGGTCGGTCATTGATCCCAAAAATTGAGAACCAGCACTATGCAAGTTGGTCCTTAGATTATGGGGTAGACTGGCTCAACCCGAACCATGCTCACTCCTACCCAATACTATGGGGGTTAGCCCCTGGGTTAGGTATCAGATCAGCCCAATTTGGACCATGCTTATCCCTAAGTACGACCTTATGGTATTGTTTGTAGGCAAATGATCGATCAGCAAAATGTCGCATCAAGTAAGAAGAAATCTTTGGTCTTACTTAAATAGGATGGCAATGACAAATAGGTTCAAGGAATAGACATCAAACCAATTATAGTTAGAACATGTAAGAGTTAAGGTAATGCATCCATGTTGTGCAATTGTTAAAGCTTCAACGCCTACAAAGATATTTCGGTCATTGTAAACTGTCTGGTTTGAAGTTTCTTGTCGGCACGATAGACAAGCCCTAGACCAAAGAGGTAATCAAGCTGAGGATTCTGTTAGACTAATTAAATGTCGGGTTTATTCAGGAATAGGATCAGCAATTCAGCATACCAGTTGGCACATTCGAAGCGACATTCGACAGCACCAAAATGACAACAGCAAGAACAGCTATCCCGCTAGCACGATTGACTTTGGCATGTGGCTCCATCCAGTCCCAGAGAGTGCTTGGAATTCCAGTTCTGTTGAATCCGTCGACCGCGATGAACATTCCACAAAAGAATATCAACAGAGGGTAGGAGACCTGGTGAAATCACAAAGAAATGACTTACAAAGCAAATCCCAAGTTCCCTAATCGAGAGTTCCGGCATATAGAATCCAGATAGAGACTATACCTCCTCTAGACAAGACTGAGCATCTTTAAACTCGAGAATTACGAGGGCCAGGGCGGCGGTAATAGCTGTCCAAGACATATTTAGACCCATCAAAAAAGAGATCAGCATACCGATGGTGACAAGGTAAACGCGTGATTTCCATAGTATCCTCTTAAATCGAGGGGCAAGTGTTTCCTTCCCCTCTGAATGCTTCACTGGGAACACATCATTCAACCCGTTGACAGATACGACAAAATCGGAAGCAGCCGTCTCATGCTTTTTCGGAGAAGCACCGTTGTGAAGCGTCTCTTCCGATGCAGTTGAGTTCCTTGCCAACGCAGGCGCACTGCTTGAGACCTGGTGAATTTCATTCTCATAAGAAGTCGACCCGTTTCTAAGCGACTCGACTTGATTTGCATTCCCATTTACGGTTGAGGGAGGGCTCTGTATGTACATTGGCTCGATCCTAGAGTTCCCTTTCTGCGAGTTTAGGTATGTGCTGTGGAACACTGTGGCGGGCAAAAATGGATGAGAACTCACATCTTCCTCATCTACTACTTCAGAAGCTGCATCTTCTTCGTCGTTTTGGACGGACAGTAGCTTCCAGTACATGCATAGAAGAATCAGCGCATTGACGAGAGCCCCGATCACCATTGGAGGAAGGAGTCCAACGAGAAAATTCCCAAGTGAGATCTTACTCTGCATAGCTATGACTAAATTTTGAGGATTCCCAATGGGAGTCGCCGAAGACCCAATATTGGCGCTCGACGCAAGGGCAAGTAAAAATGGATGCGGCGGGAGATTGCGTTGCCTGGCCATCTTAAGCACGAACTCAGTCAGAAGAACACAAGACGTATCATTTGTGAAGAAAGCACTTGAAATGGCAGAGATCAAGCAAATCCGACAAAGCAAGTCATGTGCTCCCTTGCTTTTCCAGGAGAGCAACTTATCCAGATGGTTCAACATATCGGCCTTTGCCAGATAGACACTAACCACCATCGTCCCAAAGAGAAGGCCAAGGATTGGGAGGTCAATCGCAGCGTAAGCTTGTTCTGGGGTTATGACCCGGAAAATGACCATAAGCGTCGCTCCAAGGAGCGAACCTGCTGTTCTTCCTACAGGTAGGAACGGCACAGATTCGAAAACGGCCAATACCCAGAATATCGCAAAGGCAATAGACCCGAGAATCACTTTTTCGGTAGAAGCAAGTTCCATGTTTGGAAGATTTACAAGTTTCCTGAAATCGAAACTTCAATTGATGAGGATATTAATTGCAATAACTTCACCAGAGCCGACACCAGATTCCAATATACAGAAAGCTATATGAACGTCGCCGCCTGCCAGGGAAGCTATCAACTTTGTAGCCTACAGAACCTTTCAAGGACTGAAAAAATGTTAAAATTAGTTACAAAGTTAGATTAACATCTCCCTTTCCTCGAAAGAGAACCCATCAATGAATTATGGATTTGTCTCTGAGGAAAGAAAGAAGCCAAACCTTAAATTTGAACCTTTTTTGTCTTTTGGTCAGAATTGAACTTTTTTTGTCTGCTGTTCTTTTTCACTAGAAAACGAATCTCAAGAGCGATCTCGAGCGCAAGGGACAGGATACTAAAATACGGGCCAACTTGTAAAATCTTCTCACTGACATAAGTAAAGAAAACATATTCATGAGAAAATAAAGGCAACTGGCAAATCGCACTTTTTTTGGTGATCCCTTGACTTACCAACCACAAATTACTCAACTCCCGTGTAAGTGCCAGCTATAATAACTGACTTTGGGACACCTCACATTAAAGTAGCGATACGCAAGGGATGATAAAACAGTGCCAGAGCTCGAAACTGGGGGCATTAATCCTAGAAAAACTGCAGGTGCTGAACAGCATGATAGATAACAAGAAAATGTAACTCGTGAAGGCTGCAAAAAATTTACCTCGGCCTTCGATCTTTATCAAGTCCCGAATCACAGGTGGGCCTTCAGCAAAATCTGGTTTCCGGGGATCGGAAACTCAAGAAGAAAATGCCATGGAGATACGTATAAACCCGAAATGTCCAGGCAATATCGATGAGCTCATGACCGAGACAGAAGAATCTGACTCTTCCTCGCACGACTTTTACACAGAATGCTGCTAATCAGCTTGTAGTGACCACGTACGACAATAATGCAATAGAAAATGAAGAGAAAACGACACGTCTTGACTAGAGAACCGTAGCTCGGAACTCCTTACGGTGCACCTCCGGTCTACGTCTCTAAGCAGCAAATTTGACCCTTGCAGGAGAGGGTTCTCGAGGCAGACACGTGTAACTTGGACACGCATTTTTCTGACATGCATTGAGAGTAATTCTTTTTTTTTTTTTTTGGTCAGCATTGAGAAGAATTCATCTGTAGTGTTTCCATGCCCTTCCTCAAGTACTGTCGGATTGGCTGCCACGGCCCGTTTTCCTTCGAACGATGTCAAATTACGAGAAACTTAAAATCACAGGTTCCAGCATGATCAGGCTAGACGTCACCGGCCGCGCGACGTGATGCTTTCGATATCATCTCTACTTTTGAAGGGAGATTTGCGAAAGCAGTCTCTGTATTTCTTTATTCCACCCGACCGCCAAAATCGACCACATTGTCAAGGCGCGATGTATTTCCAACGACTCTTTATTCACGATGGATGGTCCCCCTCTCCTCCTATTTTTCCTCATCACGAGACAAGAAAAGATGGGACTAGTATAACCATCTTTGGCAAAGATGTCGACGGACCTTGACTCGGTAGTCGTTAGCTGATCGCTGATGTGTTGTTTCTATTCGGATTTTCCACGCCAGTGATGACGATCGAGTAGGATGCTGCCAATTTCAATGGACAGCGATTCAGCAGAAGGTTGCAAATGAAGTGCTTTCAGTCTGATTTTTCCTCTGGCATTTGCGAATTCGAGCGAGATGAAAGAGAGATTCTCTGTCAAGGTCGGCAGAGAGACTCCCTGGGTTTTGAAATTTCTTTAGGGAAAGATTAATTTACACGGAGGGGGACTGCGGAGATGATGATGTTCTCGGAAATCAAATGACCAAACATCACTAATAGATGTATAGGTACTCCGCTGCCGACGGACCGTATAATTATACTTCTCTTATTCAAGTATACAGACATTTGCATGGGAAATTAATAAATAAATAAGAAGTCCTAAACTTTTTGTACTTGTATCAAATTAATCCTAACATTTCTCTAATTAAAAAAATTCATTACCTTTCAATTATGTTCATTCAATTCTAAATCTTTTGATAAAATACCAATATAGTCATTCCAATCAAATTTCGTCAAAAATTTCTGACATTGATGCTAGTCGTCCACGTGATATAATTGACGCTAATGTAAATAATTTTTATAGTCTTTAAAAAAAATTGAATTTTTAATTTTTTCAATTTCTTTTCTTTTCTTTTTCAATTTTCTTCTTCCTCCTTTGATTGTCAAGCTTTGGTGATAGCTAGTGACCAGCCACAAGCGAAGCTTGAGCTCCCCTAGATCTAGTAAGGTGAAGCCTTGTCGGCCTTGCTGGATCTTGTGAGTTGCCATATCCTGACAAGCTCAAGTCACACCTAGTGAGGGCGAGCCTTGCCTTATCCCAATTGGATTGAGCTTTGCTAGCCTCAGGTGAGGCTTGATCTTCAAATCTCACAAGGCTCGACGTCAACCTCTCCTATGGCTAGATGTCAACCTCTCCCATGGCTGGTCACAGATCGTTGCCAAGGCCATGCGACTGATGGACGAAAAAAAGAAAATAAAAGAAAAAATAATCAATGAGTCTAATTTAAAAAAAAAATGTAAAAAAAGTCTACGTCAACGTTGGTCATGTCACGTAAGACGATCAACGTGCACATTAACAATTCCCAATCAAATTTGGCTAGAATGAATAAATTGCCAAATTGTCAAAAGGTCTAAGATTCAATTGGGACAATTAAAGATTTGTACCACAAGAGTAATAAGCTTACGACTTTTTTGGTAATTTTCTCAACATTTGCATGAGGTTGGTTAAATAAACATTAAAAAGAATTTTCATGAGTCGCGGCTACAAAGAAGAACGACTACAATACAATCTCTCAACTTAAATAGGACTGCATTTCTACTTGCAGAACTTGTTCCCCTCGCCTGATCATGCTTGAACCTGCATCGAGAATAGTTCATCTTTAGTGTTTCCATGCTCTTCCTCAAGCACTGGCGGATTGGCTGGCACGGCCCGTTTTCCTTCGGAAGATGTCTAATTACGAGAAATTTAAAATCACAAGTTGGAGCACAATCAGGCTAGACGTCACCGTCCGCGCGACGTAATGTTTTCGATAATATCACCGGAGATAACTGAAAGCAGTCTTTGTATTTCTTTATTCCACTCGATCGCGACATCTACCACATTGCCAGCCGCCGTAGCTACATTCGAAGGCGCAATGTATTTTCAGTGGCCTTTTATTCACAACGGATGGTCCCCCTTCGACGCATGAGTGTGCGCCTTTTGTTTTTCCTAATCACGAGACTAGTACGACAATTTTTGGGAAGATAACGACGAACCTGTACATGATATTGTCAGACTGGTTAGAAGAGTCAAAGTAGATGCCTTTGTTGAAGATATGTTGCCGATTCTGATTGGTCTTGATTGATTTTTTATTATAGGAAATATTTTGTGGGAATATTATGTATATTTTTAGGATATTGTGTATATTTTTATTCCTTAGTTATTTAGATGCCTTGTATTATAAATAGATTGTAATTTCATACTGAAAGAATCAATAGAGAGCATTATACAATTTCTCCCAAATTCCTATAGCTTTCTACTTTTTCTGACATGGTATCAAACCCTCCCGCCCGCAATGCCTTTTTTTCTTTAGGGAGGTATATGTCAAAGATTAAGGATTCAACTTCCGGTGTTTCTGAGGGAGATCAATAGTCTCTCAACAATCAAAGAGGAGACACTATCCCTGCATAACATCAAACTAATCCATTAGAAATTGAAGGTCAAATGGGCCTCGTGCAGCCCAACACAAGATTTAATCCTGGAAATGTCTTTGCAAGCCCATATATTTAGTGGGTACCTGTACCAATTCAGCCCAATCAAGGAGGCCCAACTCAGAGCCCAGCTCAAATTGAGCCTGGAATGATTAGTGGGCCGGAAGAAAGCCCATCGCATATACCTGGAGTGGGTCCTGTATACGGGGTGAGCTAGACCTTCCCAAGTCATAGTGGGTCGGGTCCTGGATACGGGGCAAGCAATCCCTACCCGACCTACAGACCTGGATTTTTTTCCTTTTGCAAGCCTCGCTAGAATTGGCGGCCGGTCGGAACCTAGAGACCCATTGTACACTACCACCGCCAATGGACTAGAGCTACGCCTAATCTCCCAACAGCTGTCGAGACCGGAGAATTACTCCCTGTGGTCTTGCGAACTCCGGCGAGCGCTCGTGACAAAGGACAAAGATGATTTTTTGGACGGCATCGTCCCGATCCCATCCGACGATTGACTTGCACAGCAATGGTAGAAGTGCAACTAGCTTGTTTGGACCTAGATAGGAAATTGTCTCACGGCGGAAGTCGCCGTTGGGGTACCACCAACCGAAGATGCAAAAAAAATTTAGGAGAATTTAGGGGAGATGTATGGTAAGCAAGATAGAGCAAAAATATTCACACCGACTCAAGCTTTATCAGATCTCAAGCAGGGAAATTTGTCAATCTCGGCCATCTACAACAAACTATTTGCCCTATGGAACGAAATTGAAATGGCAAAGGAAAAATTAGAGGGATTCGAGGCGACCTTGGCTCAATACCGAGCCATGAAGGACCAAGAGAAGGTTACAAGATTCCTACTCGTGCTGAATGAGACATACTTATTGTTTCGTAGCCAGATCTTGGCCATGGACTTGGTTCCTCCACTCGGCCGCATATACCAGCTTGCGGTTCAAGAAGAGTCTCGAGAGGTTGGTGTCGTCTAAGTATGTGAAGATGGGTGACCGCGTCATACTCACAACCAAGGCTTCATCGGAGCATCGACCAACGTCTTCAAGATCCAACCATGGAGGACAGCCGAAGAAACCAAGGACGCTAGGGTTGCGGGAGGAAGAAGAAGATGGTTTTTATTTTCCTCAAATGGACGGCCAGGATTATTTCAGGAGATCGGACCACTCGGGCAGCTCGGGCAGCTCGCGAGGATGAACGGTCAAGATCTGATCTTCGGATCTGACGGTGGAGGCTCCTTCGCAAGATCAAACGGCTCGCCTTTCGTCCTTGCAACACCTCGATCCGACGGTCCATCGGCATCTATCTTGAAGCAATCCAGCAGCCACAATTCGGCCACATCCTCGAACATAAATAATTCAAACAAATGGAAAGGTAAATTTTGTGATTATTATAAAAAAACCCCATCATACCAAAGAAAATTGTTGGAAATTGCATGGAAGACCAGGGGAGAAGAAAGAACGAGAATTTTCTGTTGTAGCAAATGCTAAGGTCAATCAACCCATCAACAATGATCAACTCCAACAAATCATGAGGACCTTAAGTCATATGGTAATTCAAGAAAAGATGCCTAGCTATGCAGGTATTTCTTATTGTTTGATGAGTAATATTTCGAGCAACACATGGATTATTGATTCAAGTGCCAATGACCATATAGTTTGTGATGAACGTTTCTTTTCTAAATTAGACAAGTCCTCAAGTCATATTTCCGTTCGTCTTCCAAATGGCAGTGATATTTTGGTAGATAAAATTGGGGATGTTGAACTTAGTCCTTCCATCACACTAACAAATGTCCTTTTCATTCCCAATTTTCAATTTAATCTCATCTCCGTATCTAAAATTTGTGAAGACAACCTCTGTCAGGCTATTTTTGATTCTAACGTTTATCTCTTTCGGGCCCTTTTGACTGGGACATTGATGGGCTCAAGTAGAAATTTTGAGGGACTTTATTTCTGGATAGCATTTCCAAAGAATTTTTCTTTCAATAAGAGCATCATATGTAATGCCAATTATAATAAAAATGTCTCTTTATCCCATCAGCATCTAGGCCATAGCGTTGCTTTTCCTCATCCCAAGTGCCCTATATATGCCCATTAGCTAAACGGTCCAAAATGTCTTTTCTACAAAGTACATCACGTGCTGCTAGAGCCTTCTCACTATTACACATGAACATCTGGGGCTCATATCACACCCCTCATCATGATGGGTCACGCTTCTTTCTCACCATCGTGGATGACCATACTCGAGCAACTTCGGTTTTTCTTATGCAATCCAAAGCCCAAGTGCTTTCACATCTCAAAAAATTTCTTGTCCTCATCAAAAATCAATTTAACAAATCCGTACAAAAGGTTCGTATTGACAATGCATGTGAATTCTTTAATCATGAATGTTCTTCATTGTTCATTTCCAATGCTCTTCTTCACGAGAGCTTTTGTGTCTATACTCCTCAACAAAAAGGGATTGTAGAAAGAAAACACCGTCATTTGTTAGAAGTTGCTCGAGCCCTTAAGTATCAAGCTTCAATTCCTAAAATGTTTTGGGGAGACCGTGTGATCACAGCAGCATACTTAATCAATCGAATGACATCTTGAGTTTTAAATGGAAAGACTCCATTTGAGTCATTGTTTGGTAAACGTCCCGACATTTGTCACCTTCGTGTTTTTAGGTGTTTATGCTATGTATCTACCACGGGCCCTTGGGACAAATTGGGTCCCCGCGCCCTTTCCTGCATATTTATGGGATATCCTACCCTTCAAAAAGGATATTTGGTTCTTGATCCATTTATCGGAAGATTCTTCATCAGTAGAGATGTCATCTTTCATGAAGATGTTTTCCCTTTCAAGGATCGGCTATCTTCATATCAACATGACAATCCCACTACGTTTTCTCGTCCTTTTTTGAATGAAGATGATCCTCCACAGGCACCGATGATTATGCTTTGACAAGTAATATCACCTATAGCATCTTCAGATGACAATACACATGTTGCATTGAATGGGGATAATGAAATTACCAATCTTCCTTCATCAACCATATCCGAATATCCGAAAGACCTAACTCTTTGGAATCCAATATTCTGGCAAATGATACTCCTACAGACTCATAGGTTGATGTTCCATTTGAACCAACTAATCTTCGGTGATCAAGACACATAGTTCAACCACCAACATGGACAGCATATTACATTTGTTCTTCCTCAAAAAAGTGTGGTACACAATATCCTATTTCTTCCTATTTTAGTTTCACTAATCTCTCCCCTAAACATAAGTGCTATGTTAGTAGGATTTCTGAACAACAGGATCCCTCATCTTTTGATGAAGCTGCCAAGGATCCTTGTTGGCAACAAGCTATAAAAGATGAGTTACAAGCTCTCATGGAGAACGAGACTTGGGATATTGTTCGTCTACCTCCCCATCGTAGACCCATAGGATGCAAATGGGTATACAAAATTAAATACAAAGCAGATGGATCCACTAAGCATTACAAAGCCAAATTAGTTGTGAAATGATTCACCCAAAAGGAAGAATTTGATTATATGGAAACTCTCTCATGTTGCCAAAGAAGTCACCGTACAATCCTTTCTTTCGATTGCTGCCATTCGTGACTAGCCTTTTCATCAAATGGACATCCACAATGCTTTTTTACATGGGGATCTTGAAGAAGAGATTTATATGAATATTCCAACGGGATTTCGCAGACAGGGGGAGGGCAACGTGTGCCGTCTTTGTAAATCCTATATGGGCTCAAACAGGCTTCTCGTCAAGGGTATGTCAAGTTTACCAATGCATTTACAACTGCAAAATTCCAGCAATCTAAGCATGACTATGCTTTATTCACATGGAAACAAGGTACGTCGTCAATCTACTTACTTATATATGTTGACGATATACTCATTATGGGAAATGATGCGCCTGCCATTGAGAAATTCAAGGAGTATCCACATTCTACATTTCATATTAAGGATTTGGGATCTCCCAAATACTTTCTTGGGATAGAAATTGTGTGGTCAAATAAAGGCATTTGTCTTAGCCAACGGAAATTTGTCTTAGAAATCGTATTAGAAGCAGGTTTGTCGGGATCTAAGCCAGCTATTATTCCAATCGATCATAATATCAAGTTAACAACAACTGAATATGATAAAGGATTGTCGCCCATAAACAAGGATCCTTTGCTTAAAGATCCTTCTGCTTATCAAAGACTCGTTGGAAAACTTATCTATTTGACCATGACTAGGCCAAACATCTATTATGCAGCTCAAATTCTTAGTCAATTTATGCATGCTCCAAAACAGTCTCACATGAATGCGGCATTGAAGGTCATAAAATACCTAAAAGGGTGTCCTGGATTGGGAATATTACTGTCCTAAGACAACAATATGGAGATGACAACATATTGTGACACGAATTATGCTACTTGTCCCATGAGTAAAAGATCGGTTACAGGATTCTGTATAAAATTGGGGGATTCTTTAATTTCATGGAAGACGAAGAAACAATCAACTATATCTTTATCATCCACCGAGGCAGAATATTGAGCAATGGCAAAGACTAGTTGTGAGATAGTCTGGATAAGAGGCCTTCTTCAAGACCTTGGTGTATGGATAAAGGAGCCCACTATCTTATTTTGTGATAATGATGCTGCACTTAAACTTGCAATGAACCCAGTATTCCACGAAAGGACGAAGCATATAGAAATTGATTGTCACTTCATTTGAGACAAAATCTAGACTGGGGTGATTAGAACAAGAGGGATAAGAACGGCAAAGCAACCCACGGACATTTTTACCAAGGTCTTATGTCAAAGGCAACATTCGTATCTACTAAACAAGCTAGGCATCTTCGATGTGTACAGACCATCGAACTTGAAGAGGAGTGTTGAAGATACTGTTACCGATGCTGATTAATCTTGATTGATTTTTTATTATAAGGAATATTTTGTGGGAATATTATGTATATCTTTGGAATATTGTGTATATTTTTATTCCTTAGTTATTTAGACGCTTTGTATTATAAATAGGTTGTAATTACATACTGAAAGAATCAATAGAAAGCAGTATACAATTTCTCCCAAATTCCTATAGCTTTCTACTATTCTGACAGCCTTGACTCGGTAGACGTTAGCCGATTGCTGATGGATTGTTTCTATTCGGATTTTTTACGCCGGTGATGACCATCGATTATGATGTTGCCAATTTCAATGGACAGAGATTCAGCAGAAGGTTGCAAATGAAGTGCTTCCTGTCTGATTTTTGCTCTGGCACTGGAGAAATCGAGCGAGATGAAAGAGAGATTCTCTCTCAAGGTCGGGAGAGAGCCTTCCTGGGTTTCGACATTTCTTTGGGGACAGATTAATTTACACGGAGCGGGGATTGCGGAGAAGATGATGCATTCTCGGAAATCAAATGACCAAACGTCACTTTTACGTACATATGGGTACTTCACTGCTGATGGACCGTATAATTGTACTTCTCTTGTTTGAGTATACAGACATTTGCATGGATAATTAATACAAATAAAACGTCATAAACTTATTATACTTATATCTATTCAATTCTAACATTTCTCTAATAAATAAAAAAGCCATAATCTTTCAATTATTTTAATTCAATTTTAAACCTTTTGACAAAATCTCAATTTAATCATTCCGTCCAAATTTCATCAAAAATTGTGGACATTAATGTTAGCCATCTTATATGGCATTAATGCTAGTCATCCTATATGGCACGGTTAACACTAATGTAGATAATTTTTACAATCTTTATAAAAAAAAAAAATTGACTTTTCTATTTTTTTATTTTCTTTTTTCATCTTCCTTCTTCCTACTCCGATCACTGAGCCAAGCCGGTGACCGCCTACAAGCGAAGCTTGAGCTTGCCTAGATCTGGTGAGGTGAACCCTCATTGAACTTGCTGAATCTTGCAAGTCAAACTCAAATCTCACCTAGTGAGAGCAAGCCTCGCCTTATTCCAATTGGATCATAGAAATTACCACCACTCTCCGAAAACTTTCGTATCATGTCGGACACTCAAATACTTGTCCGAAACTCTATCAACAAATGTGTCGGAGTCTGGAATTCCAACATGCAATTTCGGAATTCCAACACATGATTCCAACCCACATTAGATTAATTTAAAAAATAATAACAAATGAGAGATTGAAATGTAAATATGTAAAAAATAAAAATAATAATTGGGGAAAGAAAAAAAAATCTAGTCTTTTCTTCTCTCCTGATTTTCACTTCTCATGATATATAATTCATCCCCAAGTCTGTTTTCTTCTCTTCTCTTCCAACACATTCAAACGTGCAAGTCTAGAATGTATTTTGTTTTTCTTTTTTTCATCCAAGTTTTATGGATTATCGGAATAAAGTAAAATTTTTCATATGGAAACAATTAATGATATTAACAAATAATAGATTAATGTTTTTAATGTAAATTCATTATAGGCTCTTTTTCTATTATTTATTTATTTATGATTTTGAATCAAATCGATTTAATTAAAATAATCATAAAAATAATAATTTATTATATATATAAATATATATTTCATATACGTGTCAACGTGTTAAAATTCTCTATTTTTTATAAACAACGTATTGACATTTTGTGTTGTGCCGTGTCGTATATCAATATTAGTGCTACTTAAGTGCCTTGCTAGCCTCGAGCGAGGTTTTAATCATCGAATCTCATGAGTCTCAACGTCAGCCTCTCTTGTGGCTGGTCAATGATCGTCATCTTGATGACCAGTGGAGGAAGAAGGAAAATGCAAAACAAAGAAAATAAAATAAAAAATAATTAACATGAGTCAATTTTTTTGAAAAATTATAAAATAATTCCACATCAACATCGGCCGCGAACATGCACATTAACAAACCCCAATCAAATTTATCTAGACTAACTAAATTAATAAATTGTAAAAAATTTAGGACTCAATTGATAATATTAAAAGATTTGATTGAAATACCACAAGTGCATGGTTTATGATTGTTTTAGTAATTTTCCCGACATTTGCATGAGGTTGATCCAATGAACTTTAAAAAATTCTCATGAGCCGCGGCTACAATGATGAACGTGGGCTACGATACAATCTCTCAACTTGAAAAGGACTGCATTTCTGCCTTGCAGAACTTGCTCCCCTCGCCCTTACAAGCTTCTGAATGAGCTTTGCTTCATTGCAAATTCAGTTCCTCATGTAGTTCTCATCATTCACTTTGAAAGCAAAATTAGCATCCACATGCTATCGGTAAAATAGTGCAGAACCCCCACGCGATACTACTCATTTCTTGTACAATCCGATTGCTATCAACGAATAATGTAATCATTCCAGGTCGGTCCCTCTTTCATTTTATAGTGAAACCAACTCGTGATAACCTGACGAAGCTAGGCCATGGTCTATGACCGCAAAGCTTATAAACAACAGCTCAGATAGCTCGGAAGAATGATGGGTCAAATATCATCTATTAACACGGGGCCACAGGCTTTATAATACGCGCAGGCAAGATAAGGCAAACACGACAGCAAACAGCTAGAGATTCTCTGGAAACCACCAAGTATCCCAGCATGGAGCAACTTCACAGAACAAAGGCCTCGCTTACCCAAGCAATAGAAACTGGTCAAATCAATCATCTATGATTCTTTCTATAGCCTCGGTTGCTCTTGCGCCCCCCCAAATAAAAAAAAAATTACCTACCTTTATTGGTTTATACCAATCTAATAGAATTCTCATCCAGAGATGATGCTTATGGAACAACAATCAGGAATGTCATTGCTGATCAAAATGGAAGTACTGACTATAGATATTTTGAGAAGACACATGTTCGTAACATCTGACTGTGGTGTGATGGGAAGAAAAGTAAACCACAATCTTACAGATAAGCCTGGTATACAGTGAGTGAACCGCTATCATTCTGTCCTGTGCATCTCTATCAAACGTAAAGACTCAAGGACAGAAGCAACCATTGCAGATGGATAACGAGTCAAAAAGCATCATGAACACTTACCAGGTATTTGATTGACACTGGTTGATCCTTCCACTGTTGAGCCTACCCACCTTCAATCAGAAATAAAAGATTACATCTTTCTTACCAAGTAAGAGATACGGAATTATTTCTGACCAAATTATATAAAAAAAAAAAAAAAAAGAGAGAGAGATACGGAATTATTGATCCGTTCTTGAAATGTTCCCCCTTAGTAATGCACATGTCTAGAACGAATGACCCCAAATGCATTGTCTGCATCTTGTACATATTATCCCTACTTTTCTGCCCAAAAAACTGATGGACAATACAGTATCAGTGCTTGCACAAACAGTCTTGGTAATTCTACACTGTTTTTGAGCGATTAACATTTGACCACACCATAGATTGATTAATCATCCATCAGATCCCAAGCTATGCACATGTGCCAAAGAATATCTACTTTGTCAAATGTTGAGCTGCTCATGAGGAGCGTATTTCCTTCTAAGTTCATGAGTTGATATGAAGACAAGACTCTCTATGGGCATCAGCTAACTTCTGGTTGCAGGAAAGGCAAGAAAGACCATGTGCTTTCGGGCTTAGCTTCCTTCACAGCAATGTTGTCATTGGCCCACCATTCAGACCTGATAGCAGAATGCTCGTGGAGATTTCTGTCAGAATTATCAAAGTTGAACTCTTTCACTGAACCAAGTTTGTTCAGACAATGCCTTTCACAGAAACCTCTTCCTGTCTCTCCTGGAGCTTTTTCAGCTTTTCCATCCACACCTTCCCTAATGCACTTCTCACAGCTATTTTCAGCATCCATTTGAATTCTACCTCCTTCAGTGGTGCTCCCTGCCACTATTTCCTGTGAATATTCCAGACCAATAGAAGTAGCTGATTTACTTTCAAGACAACGGGCCACATCCTCACTAGTCAACTCAAATGAAATTCTGTGATGAACTACAGGCTCCTCATGTATAGATCCATCCTCAACACTCATCGGTTTATCAAGCAGAATATCACCATCTCGAGATGGAGGCCCCACTCCATTAGGCGTCAAACATCCAGAACCTAGTCCAGAACTTTGTCCGGCACCATCTGGAGTCAAAGCACCAGAACCAAGCCTGGAGCCCAGCGCTGCACCATCTGGTGTTAAGGATCCCTGAACCTAGCCTTGAACCCCACTTGCGAGCATCGAAGTATTCAAAGCCCAATAGTTTAGGAGCTTCTCCAATACGAAACCCAAAAACTGGGTATTTGCCAGGAAAAGGAGAAGAGGTACCAGAATTTGAAACCGTAGAACCTGGGGATATAAATTTGCCACCCGGGCTTCCTGGATAAATTTGGTAAGGCTGAAACTCACATTGAGATAATGAAAACTTCTGTTTAGGCCCACTATTTCTTCTCGCACGTTCCAGCGAAGAAGTCAGTAACTGAGCAAATGGCACTTCAGGGGAAGAAGGTGTAGTCACTTGCAGTGATTCAGGAGGAGGAGTGAAAGAAGCCGTGGATGGTTCTGTGGTGAAGGTAGAAAATACAGGTGGTGACACCAACTGTGTTTCATACGCATAAGGGCCAACCGAGAAAATAGAAGGAGGGCCACCAGGAGAGTGGCTGACAGCTAGGGCAGCCAATGATACTAATCCAACAGGTGACTGGGAGACTGACGGAGGATCCGATTGTAAAATAGATGTAGGTGAAGAAGGAGGAGCAATGAATGGCAGCACGATGGAAGTTGAAGGTGGTAAGTTCTCTGCAGCAGGTACTTCAGCACTGGGGACCACTGGCTCAGGGACAAGAACAGCATGGCCTATCCTTTTGCTATTTCTATGATACCCAAAACACCAGGATAGGCCCCAGCAGTTTCCCCATCGTCTTCTCTGGAATCAATAGGATAAAGAGGGAATTCAAGAAAAAGCATATAAAATCACAAAGAGTCACCATTGTTTTTCCACTAAATATCAACTACCAGAGATACTCAGCTTGAGATGATAACAAGTTCATGATATGATTTATGTGATTGCACACTTCTGTAATTCAAGATAACGAGGCCCGACCAATTGTACACAGAGACCTCAATATACTTGAATAATGAGGGAAGCAAGGAGAGAGACTGGAAAAGAAGAGACCAAAAAAATGGGCTACCACACTTCTCAATTTCTCCTGGCCTCAAAGGCTTCATTCTAGATAGAAAAATCTATTTTCGAATCAATCACCCAATAGTTCCCCAGAGCAGAATATGGCCAGCTCAAAAGCAATTTTAATGAAGAAACATGTCTAACTGAGCTAAGAAAGTATTGGCCTAGTCATTTGAATATTGTTTTATCAGCAATATTACACTCAACCACCTCTGGAACATATCATTGGAAGGGCAATATGTTCTCTTGGTAGAGTTCTACCAGCAATCTCTAGAGCTCATCCTCAAATTTATTTGGGTGTCTTAGAATCACTATTTTCAAATTGGCCATCTCCTTCAGTGACATCAGAAAAGAAAATCAAATTAGGCAGTTGGTCAGAATATAGCCAGTTAGAACCCTGGTCAACAGTGTCTCATCTATATCAACACTACCAATTGACTGTCGCCTTTCAGGAAGATAAGGAAGGGGACAGTTTTCCCAGGCTAGGGAGACAATTTCCGAAAGAATGTTATGATTGCATTGACATCACTACTTCCCCATTCAGTTAACAGAAAACGAAATTTTTTCTAGAAGACCAATATGACCGTTGGTGTAGGAGCAGCGGTCGCATTCGTAAGGTAGCTTTTTTCTTTGACCCTAAATATAACTTCCCAATTTGTCCAAAAATATGACTTCACCCTGTGAACATTCACATGAAGGTTGCTTACCTACTATCTGTAGACCAGAGAGACTAGGTACTTGCAAAGTTGCAACTATAAGTAATACGAGGTTCACAGGCATTTCCAGGCTTTGCTACTAGCTAATGGGTGCCAAAAAAACGAAGGAAGAGGCAATAAAAAATAGGCGATTCGGACAGGGGACTAGTTTAATCATCGGGAAAGGCGAAACAGATGAAACGGGCTGTTTGCTGCATATATAAATATAATCATAAAGCTAAAGCTAAAAGGTAAAATCATTAGCAAGCCGCTTCTTTTTCCAAATTTTTAGTACACAGAGGAGGTCACTAGATAACCCAATTTTTCCTTTTTGACGAGGACCACGCCCACGAGAGGTTCCCCGGTCAATTGACTCACTGTTGATTCCTGAACCATCATAGCTTTCTCTCGTCGTCTCTTTCCTCACTGTTGACTCGCTGTTGACGACAGGTAGAGTTGAAGGAGAGCTTCGAAAAAGAGAAGAGGAAAAAGGAAGGTAGCCAAGGAATCTTAAAGTATCTCGATTCATTCGAACTCGGCGCACATGGACACGATCCTAAGACCTATGCTCGGATGAGAAAAACCGAGGAATCCAAAAACTGACGACTCCACAGGAGCGACTATCGAACCAAAGCGAAACAGAAAGCCACGGGAGTACTTAAAGAACTCAGACAAAGAAACGAATACGACGACCCGAGGATCGCACGGACGCGCCTCACAGTTCGTCCGCGCAGCTCTCGAAGTCGAGCAGCAGCAGCAGCAGCAGCAGCTCGAGATTAGCCGCGGACCGTTTCTCGCCCACACACATCCAAACAACCGATCCGACAAGCCTTACCTGAACGGCGGCGGGCTGCGGGCGGGCCTCGGCGGTGACGATCGCGGCGGCGGCGGCGTTCACAGTGTCGACGCTGCTGTTGCTGTTGGCGGGCCTCATGCTCGTCGGCGAGACCGGAAGCGCCTAAACATGGGAGGTCGTCCGCGGAATTCGATCTGGAAATGGCAAAGGTCGGAGGTAGTAAATGTACAGAGAGGGAAGAGGCAGAGGCAGAGGCTGGGGGGGACGCTCTCTCTCTCTCTCTCTCTCTCTCTCTCTCTCTCTAGGTTCGGTTCGGTTGGGTTCCGTTTCTCTCTCTAGGCTCTCGTGTGTGTCGTTATCCCTCGCCTCTCGCGATTTAATAATTGCAAGCTTTCGCTGCAGAAAAGATGATTACGACGGCCTTCCAATCCCATCGCCTGCTGCATTATTATTATTGTTATTAATATCCCTCATTTGTTTAATAATCCTTTCCCTGCTTTTTCGGCTCGATGTGGAGGAGCTCGTTCCCCGACATTGACCGCGAATCTACCTCCTCCCCATCTTCCGCTACAGTAAAAAAAATTGGATTTGCCAAACCAGATTTACAGTTCGGAGGTCAAATTACATTGACTCAAAGTTCGACCGCTACTATTTCAACAGTAAAGAAAGCCATTGAACTTATAAGAATTCGTCGATTTCAACGATGTAGGTGAGTCAAGTCATATGCAATTGAAACATACGATATATTATTGGACGGATCAGAGATACAATCACGACATATGTCTTTTTCTTTTTGTTTCCTTCTTTGGCTAATAAGGAGGCAGATTGATTTGGATAGGATGGTCCTTGTCTTAGGTAAGCTGTTGAGGAGGCCACATGGAGTGCATATAACTCTATAGGCAAACGATGCGAAACCGTTAGAATCTTACACAAATTTTAATATTGAATGAGTTGGTGTTATCCATATAAAGCTAAGAGTATTGGAATATTTGAATGGTAAAGTTTGCCTTTATCTATCCGATTAAATTTTTAAATTGGTTGATAGTGATGCTACAAAATTTTATAATAGATTTGTTCAATACTTGTCATTTGGATTGCAAATTATTATAACAATTAAAAAAGATTAATATGATGGAAATGATTCATTGGTTTAGGTGCTACAAAATTAATTTGACCCATACTTATTAGGAGAGTAACTTGCAAATCTCGTTTGAAAGGAGGCAAAAGAGAATGAGGCAGCAAAACATAAGAGGGAAAACCAAACACTAAAACTCCATTTGTTTCATGAAAAATAAATGATTTGAAAAAATGATCACTTATATCTTTGTAAATAATTAGCCAATAAAAAATATATTCATTATCAATGATAATTTCATATTTAAATATTTTTTATAGATGATGAAAATATTTTTGATCCATTTATTTTTTAAGCAAAAAAAGCAATTATTTTTTCAAATTTAATTTTGTGAAATAACTGGAGCTTAAAATGATTTTGGATTTAGGCAAATTACCCATGGTTTTCTCCCCCAAAACCAAGGTCGCAAAAAACATGACGATTCATGAAACTAACTTTATGGTAAAAAAGTTATTAAATCAAAAAAAGAACAGGAGGCCATCAGTGGAAGAAGCTGTTTTACTTTTTGGGATGTTCTTCGCTTTACACCCCCCCCCCCTCAAAAAGGTGACTTTCCAAGCAGAGTTGCGCACGTGTGGGTAGCAACTTGTGTGATGATGGGTTTTCATGACAAAAGAAAGTGACTCTCTCTCTCTCTCTCTCTCTCTCTCTCTCTCTCTCTAGAATTCAGCTTCAAACAGCCTCCCCATACATACACTCTCCTCCTACCTTTAGCTAAAACTTTGCAGTCCGATAATTGATTTTCCATCGCACATCCACCCTTTTTTAGGTACTCTGTCCTTGTCCTGCCTCTCTTTCGTTCACCTCGCCTTTCACCCCCGTTCTTCTTTTTCCATAGGAAAAGGATCATATCATTGAGAGCTTGAATGATGATCAAAAGTGAAGCAAGTGAAAAGGGAAATTGGGTTTTCTTTTTTGCTTTTTTTCCTTTCTTATACTTTTTCATTCGGCTAATTGAAACTGGGTATGAATGGAGATCGAAACTTGAGAAAACCCAAAAAGTACACTTTTTTTGTTAATATCGATGAGGTAAGAATTGGGGAGAATGAGAAGGGAATCAGTTAATATCACGAGAAGGCTAGACTTTAGTCTCAACCCAAAAATAAACAGTGAAAATATGTAATAGAAGTGGTAAATAGGGTTGTAGAAAAATTTGAACTCATAAGCTTTAAGTCTAGTTACCATATTAGTAAGTCCCACCATACGTATATAAGCTGCATATAAATGTCAGTGTCTATCAACATTCATAACTTTTTTACATGGAAAAATAATTAATGAGGTGTACCGCAATTTGACATATTAATATTCAAGCCGTTCGAATGCATCGTCCGGATTCCGTTAGGAGAACATGAATTTAGCAAAATTTTGGAGGAGAGGCTAAGAAGAAGAACGAGGAGGTGGTCCAGGGAGGAGGTGCACATCAGCCCGGGGCAATCTCGAAATTGGATGTGCTGGGGGTGTGGCCAAGCGGGGTTCAGGTCCTACATGACAAACACTAAACCAGCACACCACATGTTCGACTTGGCGAGGGGAGAAGTAGGTGGCAGACATGAAATCGGTCACGCGATTGATTATCTTGACAGAGAGGGAGACAGACAGTAGCTTGGGATTAGGATCAGGTTGAGGATTAGGATTAGGATTAGGATCCTGTCCAAGAATTTGAGGAACTAATTAAAATGTACGAAACATTCTGCTTAGGGGTTTCCGCCCTGAAATAATGGTACTTCTTCTTATGTGACGCCCGTTGTTGTTTCAGAAACTAAACCCGACAATTTACCGCATAAAAGCTCGGATCCTCTCCAAAACTGAGCTTGACGTATTGAATTTTAGTCACTTGATTGGGCCCCCCACATCCATGAGAAAATATCAGCGGATGAGACTAAATAGCTGCTTATTTCTCATCGCTGAAATGGTTAGAAACTTACAGTGAAATTTGAAATTTGGATTTGAGTAATAGTTTAGCATTAGCTAATAAATAAATGCACAACGACTAACCATTAAAAAAAGTGATTTGATGATTTATGAAAATGTGTAAAATCCATGTGTTGATTCACGCTTAAATTGGGAAAAATTATCAAAAAAATCTTAAGCACATTGTGCAAATGCCAATTTAGTTATAAATCTTTCAATCTAACTAACTTAATTCTAAAACTCTAAAGGATTTACTAATGTAGTCCTTTAGACCCATTTTAGCCAGAAACCTCTAGAATACATGCCAGTCATATTAAGCGGCATAATCTATATTGATGTAGATAATTTTTTAATTTTTTTTGTTTTATTCTTTTTTCCATTTCTTTTTCTTTTTTTTTTTTTCTTATTTTGCTCCGTCAGCCTACAACCTCAGTGTTGGTCAGCAAAGGTCGCTACCCTTGCTTGGCTAGATTTGGTGAGGGTCGCTAGCCCTAGATTAAAAAAAGCAAAAAAAGAGGAAATTAGAAAAATAGAAAAAATTATTTAAAAAATATATAAATTATCCATGTCAATACCGATCGTACCATATAAAATAGTTGATGTCTACATTAGCAATTTCCAAATCAAAATTGGTCAATATATATATATATATATATATATATATATATATTGGTAAATTGTAAAAATGTTTGGAACTAAGTAGCTTAATTAAGAGATTTATAAATAAATTGACATCCATGCAATATGTTTATGACTTTTTTAGTAATGTTACCGCATGAATTTAGATGGTAAATCTCTATTGGGAGGAGTAGTAGGTATCGACTCTATTTTAGGAGGACTTGCCCTTCATAGTTGGAAACGAAAATAAATTGATTACATCAGTTATGCACAAGCAAGACGGCCAAGCGATGAAGTAAGAAAGTCCGGTTCTTAAACCGAGGGCCCCCTCCCATCTGTAAGAAGAAGCATAAATAGCAATATTGAGGTATTGGACATTTAAGATAAATAAGCCCTTCACTCTGTCAAATTCATTTCTTTCAATCTCAAGTTAAATTAAGCGTCAGAGGTAGACCCGTCAAATGGGTGAATTAGGTTGGGTTAGGTTAAAAATGGTTCGATCCAAATTAACACATGTCTAGGCAATACAAATTTAGTGACCTATATCCGATCCAACCTGTATCCATATTACCAAGGCGCTTTCATATTTAATCAAATTTAGGAAAACTCATACACAAACCAAGGGGAGAGTAACCACTGGGGGTTCGCCCCAGTGGCCACTCCAACTTGGGGGTGGGAGGTTCAAATCCCCATATTGGGAGATTCAAATCCCCACATTCTCAGAGGGAGATTGGTGGGAACGATTTTATATCATAAGTGGGTTTCGACTCCCACGTCCTGCGAGAGGAGACAGAAAGTCTAAGAGTGAGCGTTAGAGTAAAATTAGACTAGGACCGAACAAAAAAAAAAAAAAACCAAGAGGAGAGCGTGGAGTGAGTAAGCATGAAATTAAATGAGGATAAAAGAGAGTGATAAAAGTGAATTGTACTAGGTGAGTTATGAACCCATTTAATATCAATATTATTTTGAGCTTTACTATTCTAAACTCATTTATGATTCATTTATTGTATATAACTAACTCATATAACAACTTAGTTAATGAAATGTGGGTTAAGAAATAAGTAGATGACCATTTTTACAGGTTTAGTTGGAGGTCCCAAAAAATATATCCCTCAGGTACTGTTTTGTCTTTGGGTGTGCAAGGTAAAGAGCCGAGTTATCAAGGAACTTTGGCGAGGAGGATCGAGTTACACACTACTACTATTATCAAGAGTACAAACAAAAACGCCCATTAACCAACATCACATTTTGTGCTTCGATTACCGTCACCGACAATAACGATAACAGGTCCTTTTACAAGAATTTCAGGGCTAGCGAGATATTTTTTTGGTTGCCTGCCTATTAAGATGACTAATTAGGTCAAAGACTTCGTTTAGTGACATGATTCGCGACAGGATTGACGTCATCACATTTCTTTTCTCCTCAGGACAACTTCTTTTCATTATTTCAACACCAGATATCGCACGAGAAGTCATCGAGTCGCCAACATATGGACAAGTGTGAACAGTTCAAAGCTCATTGAATCACAATCGTATTGGAAAAGTATAATCACTACGCTATGGAATATATTGTGCGGAGGCTAATTTAATTTCAAATCCTTCAAGTGTCAATTTAGTTATAGACATTTTAATGATTAGCTCTAGATCTTTAGATGATTTGCCAATGTGATCATTCGGCCAAATATCCTAATAACAGATTTAAGATTAAATTAATATAATTAAAAGCTTTAAAATTAAATTATCCACCATATAATAAATTTATGACTTTTTGGAGAATGATCTCACTAACCATGAAAAGGTACTATTGCAATTGCTAAAAGGTGGCAAAAGCAACGGTGGAATGAGATTGAGCAATAGAATCGCAAAAGATATGGATCGAGCATATTAGGTTGGAGGAACGAGAAAATTCTAAACTTGAACGTGAAGTATATGATTTTTAAAAATTATTAGTACATTGAAGAAAGCTATGAAAGTGAGGGCCTCCGCTGGCCCCTAAGCTCCGCCAATGATGACTAGTACTTTTGATTAAAATAATTTTAACTAGTGAAAATCATATTTGACTGATAATCTCTGTTTGAAAAGGAGTGTTTGATGTTGAAAATATCATATTTATTTTTTCATCGATACGGAGAATGGACTAATTAATTTAACTAGAATCAAAATCACATTCACCACTAGATTATTGATGGTCATCTGAGGGTGTAAGATGAGAAATAGCCTTGTCACGGTCCCACACATTGAATCTTATCCAATTGGGCTGGCTAGGCCCAATTGAGTCGGACCGGGCTTCGTAACTGGATAGCCTTGTCCGAAGCTGCCCAAAATTCGACTTAAGTGAAACTAGAGGACTATGATTAGATTAGTCTAGATCACATTGAAGTTATCTCGACACATCTTATGTCTCACATTGTTGCTGATGATCATCGTGAATCTGCACCTATTGTCGAAACCATGAATTTCTTTCAAACAGATTTTGCTTATGTTGTGCAAGATATCAATCAGTTCTCAAACAGATTTCTCCCATTTTAGCAACAATCATCTTCTCAAAATTATTGTAATGAATGAATCTACATCTTCATCCTTCTTATCGTGAATAAATTATGAAGAGCTAAAAAAAATTATTGTGAATTTCCACATAAGAATTATGTTATCACTTACATCTCATACCTAATCTTAGCCAAAAGAACATATTTAAAAATAAAAATATAAAAGGTGAAATAGTAACCGGTAGAGTTTAGGACCGACCCAATCAGTTTTACTGCTCCTTTAGACTTGTCGAAACCTGTAACTTTTTCTGATACAAGGATTCTCGCTCAAGCATGCCCATCGCTTGTCAAACTAATAATGCTTATCATCAAAACCGACCATTTGAAAAAAATGCACTCGTGGACTTGCCATTGTCATTGTAGATTATACTAAAGTACTCTTGAAAATGAGAAAAGACAATGATCTTCCTTACATACCCATAAACCTTATTCCCTTGGTTGATCTCAAACCTGAATCCTAGTCCACCATTACCACAAGGAAATTTTCAATATTTGGTAATGCAAAGGAGATAAGTCATTCATTGGCGCTGATTGCTCTGCTTTATCAACGACTTGTCATGGAGAAAAACAGGTTCAATTTTCATTAGTGTAAAAAATACTCATTTTGGAGCGGCCATCAAAATGTCACATTTGATGGCAAACAAGAAAAACTATGCATGTATATGTTCGAGTGATACGCTTCAGTGGCTTAATTCATGATTAGAATTATATGTACCTAATTAAAAAATTATATACAAAACTACATGTCTTCTTTGATTAGTCATCTAACACGAATATGATTCTTCGCATGATCCCGAGGTTACTCGTATACCGTAGAATGGCAAAGGGCGAAGAACTCTCAATTCTTTCTATCTTCAGAAATGGTAATGAAAGTCCAGTATCCAAAAAATAATGTTAACAATACATAAAATTCCAAAATCAATACACAAAGATGCAGCGAAAAATAGACAAAGTCGCAAAGTTCTGCTGGTAATTTACCCTCCTCATATACTGAATCATGGCAAAAAGTAAAATGATAATCTTAATTGTAATGAAACAGTGTAGACATAATATGCCATCTCTAACATGTGCCAGCTCTTTCTGCCAATAGCCCTCCAGAACGAAGCTTATTATCTTTGCCATGCTAGTCTGCTAAGAGTTTCAAAACTTTCTCCGATGTTTTCGAGCTTTCTTTTTGAAAAGAACAGGACTCAACAAGCGCTTGAGCGGAAAAGCAATAGATCGATGACGCAACTTCCGCCTTGTTCTGCCTTCATCTGCAGTTGTTGAAAACTGGAGTGAGAAAACTAGCCATGCCTTTGGCAGAACTTACATGATCTAGAGAGAAAAATGGTCAAGGGTCGGGCTCAAAAGGAGAGCGGATAATGGAAAATTCGAGTATGGAACATGAGAAGTGCTCCCTAGTCCAAATTCTTGTTAGCCACTAATTAATTTATGCAAAATGACCTGCAAAGTCATCCTTCACATTAAGTAGATAGGAAGGCTTCCCTCTCACATACGTGCCTAATAAACTGATATGAAAATGTCTAGCAGCATTCTAACATAACATAGAGCACTAGTGACTGAAAAGGAACATAAGATCTTGTTAACAAGAACATTTATCTAAGAAGCGACACATCAAAAGCCCTATGGTGCAGCCATTTCACTGCAAGTAATCTATAAATCTCACAAGGTAGTAAAAGGGGCATAACTAGTACCTGATGACATTAAATTCAAATTAGGCTGAGAAATTCCTGCATCCCCTTGCACAAGTGTCTGAGGTTCCACAGCAATCCCCTCCAGTGACTCATCACTTTCTGATTCATCATTTAATTCAATAGAATCATCACATTTTGAAGAATGTATTACTTCTTCACATAAGGTTGCATCATCCGTATGTTCCCTTACTTGTCTAGACTCCAACACATCTTCACAAGAAGGTAAATTATCAGAGACCAAACATAACTCTTCTCGAGGCCTTAAATCCAGACTCTCCATTGTTTTTTCATCTGTAGCACAATGTATACCAGAAAATGCCTCTGCACTTTTTGAATCCTGAGACTCTTGATCTTTTTCCAAAGGATCACCATTCCGCACTGCACAGCTGTCTAAGCCCTTAGGCACCCCTCTATTCAGAGAGGCAGGAACAATGGTGTCCCATATAGATGGAGTGGAAACAACAAACTTACTATCATCACAACAAGGAGTCTGTAAACCAGCATCCTTCACCAGCACCTCAGATGCAGCATTTTCATGCCATAAGGCTGCAATAGATTGATCAGGTGAGGCAGGTTGTAATGATTCCAACCTAACCATATCAACTTGGTTTGAGTTAACATGCCCTTTTAATGCATTTGCATATAAATTCTCACCTTTTGTAGAACCAATCTCCTCTCTGTCTTCTGCAACATCGACAGCTTCACTCAGCAGAACTGGTTTCTCAGAAACTTTGTTGCTGGGCATTCGATGCAGTGTGGATGTACCAAACAATGGACTCTGATTCTGTTTAGAAAGTATATTCAATCCATCAAGCTTTCCAGGCTCTAAACTCTCATTATCCCTGGTGAATGAGCTCACTACCCGAGAAGCACATTGCAAAGTTTTACTCTGATCTAATGAAAGTTCGGCTGCCTTATTTCCATATGTCAAATCCTTAACTTGAAAACCCCCTGATGACATGCTGTTAATAATTGAATTGAAATCAATCGCTTTCACAGTTCCGGACACATTATTTGATATAGAGAAGGACTTTTCTAAGTCATCTAAAAGAATATCACCATCGCCACTGGAGAGAGGATCCCACTTAAGCAGGTCACCAGACCAGAGTTCCTCAGAGCCTAATCTTTCGGATGATGGCATGGCCTCAACTCTGATGGCCTCCTTGAAGAATTTCTTCTTCTTTAAAGCATTTGCAATAAGAACCCTGCATCGTATAGGTCAATAAGCCAAGCGAAAATAACAATGGGTTGACAAGAAATGCAATAACATAATGATAATCCTAACAGCCTCATAAAATAGAGTTATCGTACCTACAATTCTTGGAGATAGAAGCTTTCCCTTGTTCCATGGAAATACCGAGCAAGGACAACACATTTGCAACATCATAAGGCCCTCTAATTTCATTGACAGAAGATGCAGCACTTGTAATAATAAGATTTTTTCCACGTGTCCAATCCACCAGTAGCTAAAATAAATGGAACGAGAACTGAGTATGTCAGAGTGCTTCTGCCATACATTCAAGACAAAAAAAAAGAGGGAAAAACATTTAAAGAAATCAAAATTGCTCAGAACATCATCAATGTGCCAACATTTAAAGAAATTGAAATTGCTCAGAACATCATCAATGTGCCACCAACAACATGACAAGTTTTTCACTAAAATGAAGGGTACTGACTCATGGCTACTGTCCAGCAATAATCATGATGAGCATGTGAGATTATTCGACACTTGAAGCACCAACTCAATGTCCAAAAGTTGGCCATTATGAGGCTACACTGATAGTTGTTTTCAAATGATTTCAGTATGGAAAAGTGCAAAGCCAAGCTTTAAAAAAGGAGTATTGTCTTCTCAATGAGCAAATAAGAAAGACAGACATAATTTAATCAATCTGAAAGATGATTATTGAGCTGTAGTTGTAATGTCGCAACTTTAAACTCGACATATAAGAACATGCTAAACTCTTAAGCTAACACATTCTTCAAAAAGAAACATTTTATAGGAACAAAAACGGTTGCTTGAAAATCCTCTAAACCTATTCATCCTAATTACACCAATCAACTGTCAGCAAATTTCGATAAGACATTGGCAAAACTGATCCAAAGTGGCTGCACTTATTCGTCCGCTAGAAATGCAATATGTGCAAAGCTACAAGATGATTCCAAACTCTCTAACTAAGCAGCACTACTGCAAAATAGTGCAATCTAAAGAATGGAAAACCACATATTAATATATCTCCACTATAATTGAGCAAAAAAGAACATGAAAAAACACACACCACATTGTCCAACTTCTTGAAGAACATGGAGTGTAGCCCTTACCTTAGCAGTTGATATCACTTGTCTCCTCATCTGAGGGTCTGAGATGAGACTTGAGTAGGAGATCTCAAAATATACTCCTCGCTGTCATACAAAACCTATAGATCAATCTCCACAATTCATCATCCGTCCCTACCATTAAAATAAAACGAGTAGAACAAGGAATAACAATGGGGACAGACCTCAATAGCAGTTTTAACCATGGGGAGCTTCAAGCGAAAGGGCAACTTCTCCGAGAAATCAATTGCAATTATATCTACCTACACAAATTACAGGAAAATACAATTACAAAACAATTCCATTGAAACATAGGATCGATACTAATCAACAACTCCCTGAGTTAACATGAGAAGTAGCAGGAATAACTCAAGTTTCCATTACTTTTCTCCGCTTCTGAAGATAAATTCAGTCTATTTCCCTAATAACTTGCAACTATCAAGAAAGAACACTGAGCCGTTCGATTTCCTGAACATAGAAGTAAGAATCGTAACTGTTTCGTACTCTCACATTACCTCGGATTTCTCACAAGCGTGATCGAACACGGCTTGGTTCAGAGGCCTGACGGCGACCAGGTCGTAGGTTTTGAGAACGGGGTTCCCGGAGTTCAGGACCTGAGCCTGGGCGACGGTCTCGGCGAGGACGGTGAGACGCGTGTACTGGCAGAAGGCGGAGGCGAGGGGGAGGCCGAGGAGGCCGCGGTGGAGGGAGACGGACGAGGAGAGCGAGGGGGCGACCTTGAGGAGCGCGGCGAGGGAGAGGCGCGGGATGGCGCAGCGGTCGCGGTCGGACATGACACCCCGCATCGAGCGGTTGTAGGCGACGCCGTCGTAGCCGAGCTCCATCGCCTTGGTGACGATCCGTACGCGGTCGGCCTTGCCGGACGGCGAAGAGGCGGCGTCGTAGGGGACGTTCAGGTCGAAGAACCCCATCGTCCCCAGCGACGGAGCTCCATCTTTCTTCCTCGCAACTTTTAAGCGCTACGGGGAGTAGAGAAGTCGGTTGGGCCCGATCCAATTGGGCTGGGTCGGGCCTAATTGAGTCGGATCGAGCTTCATTAACTGGATAGTCTATGTCTGAAGCTGTCCCCAAAATTCGGCTTGAGCGAACTTAAAGGGCAATGATCAGGTTTTAGTCTCGATCGCATTGAAATTATCTCGACACATCTTAGATCATGATTAATCTCATCTTGTCGCTGATGATTATTATAAATCTGCACCCATTGTCGAAACCGTTCCTTTCTTTTGAACAAATTTTGCTTCTATCGTGTTCCGAACTTGTCATCAAATGTAAATTCAAGGACATTACACATTGATATTATCGGGAAACTTCTAAGACCTTATCAATCTCAATCATAGAACGATTCCCAACAAGAGGAGTGAGGTCTATATAATTTGCTAAACATTTGGGGACAAGATCCTTTATTGTGTCGTGAATGCTAAAGTTTAGTATTATGTTAGCAAGTCTATATAATTTGCTAATATGACTATTTTTTGGAAAATGTTTTACAAATCCTTCATTTTTCACGAGATAAATAGAGCATAGTCAAAAATTTATGTCCTAACATTAAGGGATAGCTTATAAGCACAATACAGTAATAACTTGGGCAATTAATAACTTAATCATATCCTTATAACATACATTACAATATGTTATATGATGAGATAAAGCCATTAGTTTATTAGCCACTTATGATGGTATCTTATTAACTTTTAAAAAATTGTCAATATCCAAGATGAATTTATTTATAATATAATTTTTTTAGCATTTTTTTAGAATATAATTTTTTAGTTAACATGGCCATTTGTAATTTGAATTGTATATAACAGAAGTTATAATTATTTAGGGAAAATGTCACAAACAGTCCCTAAACTTCTACTTAATGTGCAATCTCGTCCCTAGACTTTTAATTTATTCAATTTGGTCCTTGAATTATCGATAAATGTCCGATCTAGTCCCTAACTATTTGAAAATTGACCAATTTCGTCATTCTGTTAGTTAAAGTTAACAAAATTGGCTTACATGGCTTTTAGTTTCTTAAATATAAAATAAAAAAGGACATGTGGAATATCCACATGGAAATTACCTTTAAAACAGGTCAAATTGTGGCCACCGTCCAAAAAAGATATACAAAACCACTTATTCTCTCTGCTTTTGTGATCAGTGCTCTCATCTTTAGCTGGCCCCTAATATGTTTTCCTTTTCCAAGATATATATTGACTCATAATTCTAGTAATCAAACTAAGTTCCATGTCATCAATTATTGCTCCATGTCATCACTTAACGGTTTGAACAAACGGAAGACCTAAATGGAACATTTGTTAATAGTTCAGGAACCAAATTGAGCAAATCGAAAACTCAAGGACGAAATTGAATATTAGCTAATAGTTTAGGGACCATTTGTGACATTTTCCCAATTATTTATGACGGCAAGTTCTATAAGGTTTGTAATATAATGAAATTATTTTGAATACAAATAACTTTCTATACAATTGTATGCTACTAATGTTAAAAAGACATTTAGAGTGATAAAAGAGAGAAGCATACTCAACTATATTTATGTCTATAGAGGCACGCAAACTTTGCTTCTAGGCAATGTTAGCATTTGCTAAAACGTTGTACTCTCCATACGACAATACTCTTCTATTAAATTGGATTGTCATCTGCATTGTCCAGCAAAAAGCTAACTAATTGTGTCCGTGTCCATTTTGGAGCTCTTATCATGTTCATCTTGTAGGGCAAAACTAATTTTGGGAAAAGCAACGAGGATTCTTTGACCTGAAGGCACTTGTTGCTGCCTGTCACCACCATTGATTTTCACTCCATATCCCTAAATTCCTTCCATAACATGATGGCTGTTTATTTGAGCGTCTTCTCTCTCGATTGCTTCAATCCTCTCATTTTTGTCTTGCATTTATATTAGTTTAGTAATTTGTAGAATCTCACAATTTGAGATTTCCAAATATATCTAATGAGAGAAAAGAATTATCTCAATATTGGCCATTTGGATGTGTTTGATTAAACAACATAATTGTGTTATGATTTTCACCTGATCATTTCTCAGTTTGATTCTAGAATTGATCTAAAATATTCGATTTGGTTCGATCCAGTTTCAGTTTCTCAAAATCGGGGAGATTTCAAGGTTAGAATTAACCATCTTGAAACTAATCGCCTATATTGTATTTTTTTCAAATGTATTTTGTTATATTTTAGGGTCGTACGCATGAATAGAATAGAAATATATTGGTGAGGAGACATTTTAAATTGTATATTAATCACGCACAAGAAATGAGATACCTGTTTGGCCATTGATTCCATGATAGAGTCTCTAGTCTTTTATAGATGATATGAGAGCCTTGATAACATACAAGTGTTAAAGGGAGGCAAAGTAACGGCGGGATAAGAATGAGTAATGGGAGACGTCGAGCATATTAGGTTGGAAGAGAGACAAAAAGTTTTTTATTTTTAGCTAGAACACGAGGTACATGATTTTCTTTTTTTATTACTTATGTTGAAAAATGAAATTTAGAGGCGAAGGCCACCAGCACCGGGGCTTGCCAATGTTTGCAAATTCTTTGCACTAAAATAATTTCAATTAATGAAAACGTTATTCGATTTATGTTTTTGACGTTATAATTTAGATAGGGAGAACCATTCCAAGAGAGAACAATTTCAAGATGAATCCGGCCAATAATTTTCTAATTGACTATTTCATAAATATAGAGGATCGAAATACGTTTGATTTAACTTGGATCCAAAAGCTCCTTCACAACGAGATTTCGTGCCCTGTTGATGGTCATGAAACACAAGTACAAGTGCTCCTCTAGTTCATCAAGCTGCTGTGCGAAGTTGCACTCGTTTTCGCCGAGGGTCACCTTCCCGCCGGCCTGGATCTTGTTGTCTCCTCGGTCAAGCCAAAACCGAACCATCGTGCGCATGTGCTCAAGCTCGTCGTTGATCCGAGCCACGAGCCGGCTAATCGTGTCCGTGTCCCTCTTCAACGTGTAAGTCCCTTTGGCAGCCGCGTCCAGCTGAGCCAACACTTTTCTCAAGCTCTTGGCCGAAGCCATTTCGAACGAAGCGGCCGCTACGGCCGGCGCAGCCACCAGCATCGCGAGGCCATGAGACAGGATGATTATAGCCAATGAGCCGGTCACGACTATAAGGAACATAGCCGAGCCATGCTGGAGCCTGTCGATGGTCTTGAGCTTGGCTTTCGCTTTGTTACGGCTCGACTCGAGCCGGCTCAACAGCGCGGCACAACCGGCTTGGGTGGATTCCATTTGGGCAGTCGAAGAAGAAGAAGACGAGGTTAACGGGCTGTCGCAATTCAAGAATTCGGTTAGGCGGGTTACGACGTTCGGGAATTGGTTCAACGATCCGAACTGGGAGTTGCCGAGAGACCGGAGGGCCGATTTGACGGAGCGGTATTGGACCCGCGTCCGGTCGACGTGCTTCAGCAAGGCGCCGCAGAGGACGGAGGCCTTGGCGGTTTCGGAGAAGTACTCGGCCAACAGGGACTTCTGCGCGGGCCGGATACGGGCCAAGTCGAGGATCCGTATGACGGCGGGCTGGTCCGGCTCCAGGAGATGCTCGACGAAGAGGCGGTAGGAAGGGAGGCGAGCGGCGGCGGTCGACCCGGCGGGGTCGCGCGGGGGAGGATTGTCGTCGGAAAGGGCGAGGACGCGTGCCCAGAAATCGTTGTAGGATTCCGTGCGGAAGGCGTTGGCATATTCTTCACGTAAGTCCAAGCCGGCTTCTGGGCCTAGGGCTTCGGGGGCCGTGCCTGTGCGCCACCGATGACGAGGCCGATAGCATAATTAGGAAGCTACACGATATGTAGCTGAAAAGACATGTCGTGAAAACTAAAGATTGTTCGACGGCTTTCGCGGACGCCAATTCAAAAATTTATTTATTACGAGATAATATGGTCCCAACTAATTGATGCAATTTCGATTTACAGGAGAATCAATCAACTACTCCACATGGATATCGTGCGAATTGACTCGATTTATCTCTTGAAACTACGGTATGTTGCTCAATTGAAAAAAAAAAAAAAAAAAAAAAAAGCACACTCTTCCTTTGCTTTTTGTTGACAAATATTTGTGCTCTTTAGAATTGTTCATTAACAACTTATCAATTATAACCAGGAAAAAGACTTAGCTCATAAATCATTGACACAAGAAAACATTAGATGATATAAGGGGTGATCAAAGACGGTGCAAAAAGGTAAGCGCATCACCACAGCTCGGAAGTAATCTTTTGATGCGTGCCACGATTCTGCCCGTCATTCTGGCGCCTTGAACCAGCAATAACCGCGTGACTATCACAGCAAAAAAAGCAGAAGAAATCAGTAAACGAAAAAGGGATCGTAAGGATTATTACATGTGATGAGAAATGGGAAGTACCTGAAAAAATTAGAGCTCCTCAAGAACACGAGCTAAGTGCTTTGGAATGTCGTTTTGGTGGGTGGGGAAGCGAAAATATTAGAAGTGAGGAATAATATTTATAGTTTCAAGAATGAAACGTGGTTTTCTTTGCCCTAAGATTTAAGGAAACGGTTTTGGGCGGTGACCTCGTACTTGTAGTAGAAGCGAAGCGAATAATGCTCTTGTTTCGATCCGTAAAAGGTAAAGAATAGACTAACAAAGATGCAGCACGTTACGGTTGCAGGAGATGTTCCTGCACAGCACGAGGGCGAATTCATATTCTAAATTCGCAAAGTTGCCTTCCACGTTCAATGTTGGGAACTCCTTATTAAACCTAATCAAAAGCCTAACTGTAACAACCCAATCTGGTAAGATCGGGGAGTAGTTGTTGGGACTTGAGAGCCTAAACAAAAAGCGGCTCCTGACAAATTCCTAAGACAATGAAGGGAATAGGAATGAACCAAATCACCCATAAACAGAGGAAAAGCAATTTGAAATATATATGCGAAAATTGAAATTAACTCATCGGTGCATCATTTCACAGAACGGCAAGTCTTACTTTAAAACTCCAAAATTAAGCGAGTTCATGTTAAAGCACTTGCCAAGATGAGTGACCTTTTGGGACAGTGCCTACTTGTACATCAAACAACAAAACTGTGAGGCTCAATATGAAACAAGCCAAAAATAGGTAATGTTTCAAGTGAGTTAATCCAAAATCATCATGCTAACAACCGGGCCAGCTTGTCCAGGGTCAAAGCACAATTTGGGCGAGCATATGCGAGCATATTCATATTCTGGGTATGAGGCTCCAGGTCCACCTATATTATGAAATGTGATTTCACATCACGGGCCCACCAAACTAGATATTGGGTCTTCAAAGTCCTGGTCCAGGCTAGCTGATTAAGATTAGGCCTACTTTCTTAGGGACTAATAAGAAAGCATCATCAGTAGAAATGGGGGACAGAGGAAAGTTGACGAGGCAAAGTTTTTATCATAAGATAATATCCAGCTAAACGAATATTTTCGAAAACTCAATTGCATCGTCCCACCTGGACCACCGCCACTCTCGACGGACGAAGATGGAAGTCGACTCTAGATGGATTCTCCTGTTCAAGTGGGTTTTTCCAGTGGGGTTGTCTGGTGTGCTTTGGAGAGTCGGTTGCGATAAGAATAAGAATCATGTCCGGACATAGGCGATCTAGACCGGTGGATCTAGTGAGCCTGCCCGGAGCATTTCAAATCATGGCGGCTGGAACAAAGGTTAAGGCCAGAAGAGTTGTTGAGTGAGGCCTAGTCAACTCAACCAGGCCCGAGTTCGAAGAAGCGTATGGTTCTAGAAGAGCGTTCTGTATTGGAAAGCTTAGCCAGTTCGAACCGAGTTGGCCATCCATCGTGACCTCAGCGAACTCATTTTTATTTGATTTGACCGGTAATGGATGATCTTCTTGGTTGACGAAACTTGAGGGCGACATCAATAGCTGACCTGCCCAATTAACATGACCATAACTGTTTGGTCGAATCACTTCTTATGCGTGCTTCACATTTATGTTTATCGTCACGATACGACAGAATGACACTACTTATAAACCAATCATTTTATTTGACCCAAATTATGAAATTGGGTTAAATTGAACTTCAAATATATCCAAGCTCGTGATTCTCGTTTCCCAATAAATGCGAAAGCAAAATTATTTGTAAAAATTCGAAAGGTCATTACAATATCATATGATTCTTCAGATTTTGTTTAAGCCGGCCAACCAGCCTCAACCCTAATTGATGTAAGGTGTGTTTGTAAGGGAATGAATCAATGCGTTTGGCATGTGTGAAGTAGAATGACTTTGGGATGGAAAAGTTTACTGTCAAGGAAGGTATCAAGGACGAGGAAGTTGGAGACCCGTTACCCATGGCCATGAGTGGATAAGGAAACTAAGAATTTAAAAATTCACTACCAACAAATTGTATGAAAAATTGGAAAACTTAATCAAATTAGGAAACAAATCGAACCAAGAAACCTATCCAAATTAGAAAATCTACCGAAATTGGGAAACCAATTGAACTAAGAAACCTATTCTCACTAGAAAACCTGCAAAAACTTGAACGCGTATCTAAACTAGGAGCCCTACCAAAAACTTCAAAACAAACTAAAAATCTGATCAAATGAAATAAACTTTAACTAGGAAATCTGCTAATTTCTTTAAATTAAGAAATCTACCCAAACTAGAAAACAACCCAAGAATCCTACCCAAATTAGGAAACATTTCTTTAGCCTTGACCAAACCAAATCAGTCTCGCTCTTCAACTCCTTAGGAAATTTCATCTGGGACCCCTTCTCCTCACGGCATCCGTTGGATCATATCACGATAAAACTCAAACGGACTAGGTTGATTAACCAGGCGGCCTCGTGGGTTGATTCTCCCACTTCGCTTCCATGCCGAAAGCGAAAGGAACCAATCGCCACCGTCTACTTTACGTCTGTCTTTAAGCTTTTGGCATCGAAATGATCTCCCCATCGACGACCACGTTATCAGAAAACGCTACGCAAGGTCTCTCTCTCTCTCTCTCTTCCGCCCATTGGACGCATTTTATAATTAATTTATTGTAATCTTGGGAAAGAAAAAAGCATCATCTCGCCATCGCATGCATACATAATTACAAAAATAAAATAAAATTATAGAGCTTGCTTATGCGTCGGATTAGACACGCTTGACACATCAACGGACCTGCATGCACCCAAAGGCACTCCAACGCCAACATCACCCGCAAAGAAACTCCCCCAGAAAACGATAAAACTTCATTAAAAAAAAAAAGCAAAAGCACGAGAGCCGTTTCCCTTAGAAGTCTTCTTCCTCGCCTACATCGTCGTAGCCGAGGTCGTCCTCCACCTTCTCCGCCGCGTCATCGGCGATCTTGTCCTCCAGGTGCTCGAACCCCTCCGTCAGGGCGATCCCACCGATCGCCCCGGCCACCGCGCCCACGGCCAGCCCCGTCCCCATCCCCATCCCCCGAACTTGCTCTTCTTCTTCTCCTCCGGCTGCCCGTACTGCCCGTACGCCGGCTCCCCGCCGTACCCGTACTGCGGCGCCTGCCCGTAGCTCGGCTGCCCGTACTGCGGCTGCGGCGGCGGCGCGTTGTACGCCCCGTAGGCGTAGCCGCCGGCCGGGGGCGCCGCCGCGTAGTACGGGTCACGCTGCGGGGCGGCGTAGGGGTTGCCGTACGCCGGCGCGGCATACTCCCTCGTCGCCGGGGGGACGCCGTAGGGGGACGCGTGGTACGGGTCGGGGGCGCGGTAGCGCGGCTCCCGGACGCAGACCTTGACCTCGACCTTGCCGTGGGGGCGGCCGGAGGGGCGCTTCAGCTGGAGGCCGCGCTTGAGGGTCTCGCCGAAGCCGGCGTCGTCGAGGACGTCGCGGAGCTTGAGGCGGGCGGAGCCGATGAGGGGCTTGGTGTCCTCCTCGGAGCCGGCGTGGACGACGTCGATGTAGAGGGTGGCGTCCTCGATGGGGCCGGGGGGCAAGGGGATGACGAGGGTCTGGTCCCACACCGGGGACGTGTCGTTCTCCTCGTCGACCCGGGTGGAGCACTTCTTGCTCGGGTCGACCCAGAGGACGGCGTAGGGTCGGGTCGGGCCTTGGCGCCAGTTCACGTTCTTGAGGTCCTTGGCCGACGACACGGTCACCTCCAGCTCGTAGTGGGACGCCATTTCCGAAAGCCTTTTTTTTTTTTTTCTCTTTACTAAGAGGGAGAATGCAAAGGGACTGGAGAAGGGAGAGCGGTGGAGAGGGGAATTTTATAGGTGGTGTCAAGGTGGGGTAGATTGGCAAGTTGCCCTCGTGATTAGCGAAATACTACGAAAATGCCATGAGGGGAATATCCTCTTGGAAAATACGCTAATAATATTATCCGAGCAGACCAAAAAAAAAAAAAGAAAAATCTTGTACTAAGCTCTTCGAAGTTCGAACGTTATTTTGGCAGGATCGGTTGACGGGTAATTACCAATTAGCAGTGTGAAAGGGACAATGGGAGAAAAGCGAGCGATGGAATGACGTGTTGCTATTGGCGAATCTCTGCCTTTTTTAACCTTTGGGAATGGTTGGCCGGCGGCCATCACGCGGTGTGAACGCGGCACGCGGCACGCGGCGGGACCGGGTGGGCCGGGCTGGGTGGGCCCGTCTCCCTCTTGAACTTCCCTCGCACGTTGTTTCCGAAAGAGACGGTCCGTCTCCTACTCCTTTCTTTGAAATTCGAATGAGTGAATCCTCTGTTTCTGATGCTAAAGTCCGGACTGTACTCGAAGTTTTTGAGAATAATGTTGGGTTGCTTGAGTAGTACCGAGCAAGACGAACATTAATCCATTAAATTAATTGGGGTTTTCCAAAGTTATTCTAACCAGTTAGACTTAGCCCGATTAGATCTGAGCTAAAAATTTTAAATCAATTCTTATTTTGGTTTGAACTGCTAAATTAATAAATAAATAAATAAAATAAGGCGATGTAACTGTTTGGGTATCTACCTGAAACAAAATATGAAAACACGAGTAAAAATTATTGCTTCTAGATCATGAAGTTGTTGGATTTATCATCCTTGTCCATAACTTTTACCTCCAAAACATAGTCTCCAAATCCTCACAATCAAGAATACCTTCACGCTTTCAACTTTGTCCATTTTATCCTCACCTCAATCTCCCTCTTCATCACCACTATTGACTTTGCCTCTACCTGTGTTGTTACTCCCAAGGAAGCTTCGGCCCAACAAGCTCGCCACAATTGGCAATTTATCAAGCTGTCGATTGTTCTATTCATTATTGACTTAATTCTACTTTTATCAACTAAATCCAATATTTGTAGATAATAACCAAAAAGTTGATCATGTTTTGGTGTCAATAGGTTCAGGATCTATTCAAGTCAAATCTCAGGTTGAGTCACAATGGGCATACTTCTATTCATGCAAGGTCGAGTCAGTTTGGTCTCGTAACCATTGACTCCATGAATGTGTACAGTAGGCCCTACTCTATAATTTTTTCTTTTTTCTCGCTTCATTTCGGGTTTTCTTTTTTTCTCCACTGCAAATTATTTCAAGGATCAAACTCTTCTTGTTGTTTGGATTTCAATTAAAGTTGTTGTGCAAGCATTCTGATGGTTCGGTCATGTTTGTCACTGTCGATGTATCATAGATGAAGATAGAGAAATTGAACTCCATATGGCAAAAGAAAAGACAAGGGAAAAAATAAAGAGAGGGTCCAATATACACGTGACAATTAATTAATGGACTAATGTATGGCCTACTTGGCACTAGTCAAGTACCCAATCTTGTCCAATATTTGTCGATAATAATGAAAAGGTTGATCATTTTTGGGTGTCAACAAGATTAGGATCTACTGGGGACACAATGGGCATATTTCTATTTATGTTTGGGTCGTCTCATAGCCATCGGCACCATTATAATTAACTGTCATGTGTACACTTACCCCACTCTATAATTTTCTTTTATTCTTCCACTTCATTCCGGGTTTTCTTTTCTTCTCGCTCTCCTTGTTGTTCGGATTTCAATTCGAGTTGCTGTGCATGCTCTCCGATGATTCGTCACGTCTGTCATTGTTGGTGCATTAGAGATAAGACAGAGAAGTCGAAGCTCTGTACGGCAGAAGAAAATAAAAGGAAAAGAAAATCAAAGAGTGGGGTCTAGTGGGCAATTAACCGATGGACTGATGTACGGCCTACTGGGCACTATCCAAGTACCCCATGTTGGGTTCAAATCCCACTACGGACATTTCATTTAATTAATGGAAGGATCTATGGCCTGCGTCCAAGTGGAAAATATAAATCCCACCCTCCCCCACTACACGCTCATTCGAAGAGCGTCTGTGGTTAAATTCGCCTTTGGTGATGGTGGCGATTTTCGCGGAAGAAAGAGCCAAAAGCAGTAAATGCAAACGCTAGTAACTGAAAAAAAAAAGAGTACTATTCGCGCCCCGGAAAGCGCTCTTTCTATTTCCTCGCATGAACTATATTCATCTGTCACTTTAACTCCAGCAGACCCACCAATCCAATCCAACGCTCGGACCAATTAATTGAAATTCCAAACGCGGGGGCGGGGGGGCTCGTACACCTGAAGTGAGCTGATTCCGATTCCGCGATTCGGACTTTAGTACATGTGGACCTCCAGTCCGCCCGTAACGTGACGCCAGCTGCGTTGTTCTGGCTTTTCTATGGGGTTGCTGGCGAGTGAAGCGACCGAGGAAGCAGAATAATTGGCGCTGTCAAGAGGGAATTTAATAGGTGAGCTCGGGAAGGCGTGAATTGACCGGTCTGCCCTCGCGACCGGTGGAATACTGCGAAAATCCCTCACGCGGAACGTTCGCGGGGGGACCCTAGTCGTTTTTCACGGGTGATTAGCAGCAAGGAAAAGGCCAAGGGGAGGATGGTTGTGGGGGAGGGGAGAGAGAAACGAGAAAAGCGTGAGTGGATAAGGCCATGGGGAGCCAGTGACGGAACGCTCAGCGGGTGACGTTGGCGAATCTGCATTTTTTTCTTTGTCTTGGAAATGGTTGGCCTGCGACTGTCGGGGGCAGTGGCATGGGACATGGCACGCACAACAACCTCTTGGGTTGGGCCTATCTCCAGTCTCGAAAGTTTCCGAAAAAGACGGCCTCTCTTTTGGCTCCTGTCTTCTGATTTAAGATATATTATATTTCGACTCCAACTTTGGGCATCAAAGTCAGGATGGCCGAGTGGTCTAAGGCGCCAGACTCAAGTTCTGGTCTTCGAGAGAGGGCGTGGGTTCAAATCCCACTTCTGACAATTTCCTTTTCTTTTTTCGATGGATTTTAGGTAACGATTTTCGGGGAAGAAAGAGGCCGAAACGATAATGCAAAGCACCATTTCCTTGCTATACGAAGGTGGTTGGCCTTGGCCTTTCTTTCAAGCGGAATACGGATACGGATGATGGACACTTCCAACGCGTGCGCTAATTTTATTGAAAATCCGAAAGCGTGACTCGTGCGCCTGAAGTGAACTAATTTAAATTTCAATGTTTGGACTTTAGTAGCTCGATTTGGTTCTTCCTACTCGCTTCTCATTTTTTGTTGCTTTGCTTTATTTTTCTTCCTATGCTTGCTCCCGAAGGGCGAAGAGTACTTGGTGAGATCGGAGTAACCCAGGGAAGATTGGCCCTTTGATCCGTCGTGGCGGTGCGGATGCTTCACTATGCTGATGGCGTTTGCTGTTGCATGAGATCCCGAGCTAGCTTCGGCATCATGTCTTGCCCGCCCCACTTTCTCACGCGCTCCGTCGTTTGTTCTACCTGCGAAGCACATCGGACCAAACACATTAGAACTTGCGCGGTTCATCTTCATCTCAGCCTCGGTAAGTGGCTTTTTTCTGCACGTTTTTATTTATCAGAAGCATGGAACACCTAGTGCTTATGGAAATCCTCCTGAACATCGGTTGTGTAGAGATGTAAGCTTAGTTTAGCTACTTTCAGATTTGCAGGAATAGCATTACTTACTTCCTTCTTCCAGTTCGTTTTGTAGAGCACCAACAACAGCAACAAGGTTTGCAAGGCAGTTCCACAGATCATGCCGCCCCAGAGACCCTGAGATGTTGAGCTTTAGTCAGGATAAAGCTAGAATGAGTAAGTGTGATGGATGTAGAAATGTCTCAGCTACTAAGAAGCGTCAGATGGGGAATAACACCATCACTGCCAGCAAGTAAGGAAATTGTATTCCATCGCGACATGAAGCGTAAGAACATTCAATTAATCATTCTCACAACTGGCCGCCAAAAATGCAGTACTACCGAGCAGAATCTAGGGGAAGTAAATGTTCTACCATCACGCCTAATTCTGCAGTGTAACCGAGAAAAAATCCAAGAGGAAGCCCAAAAAGATAATAACAGCCCAAGTTTATATAGGCAACTAATGCTTGCCATCCACCCCCAACGGCAACACCTGCAAAAGACGTGAAGGTAGGGATACTTTTGAATACATTTAAGTATGCAGTGCAATGATGAAGGTCAAGGACGTCGTATAGAATGGAAATAGATGTTTTGAACCTGATATGACCGGCTGGACGCTATTTAAGACCATAGTCACCGCAAGCAGATATGCTAGGTGAGACACTGCCTCTTGTAATCTCTTACTGCTTGTGAAAATGATGGAGAAATGGTCTCTTGTTAGCAAAATAGCAGCCATGCAGAGAAGTCCGATTAGAAGAGACTGAAATACCGTCACATAGACACAGTATTTGGCCGCTCTCGGATGTCCCAGCCCCAGCTCATTAGAAACACGAACACTGAATGAAGGATAGTTCAATCAGACACAATACTCGGATACTTCTAATAAAACAAAAGACTTTCAGCCGAAAAAAGGAACAAAAATAAAAGACATCGATTTACTCTTAGCTGCTGTACAGTTCAGTGTTCATAACATGGCCTCTACTCCAACTTTCAGTTCTTTGTTTCCGTGAACAATCCTAAAATTCATTGATTCCATATGATCAATGCAACCTAAATACCATCAGCACCATTCAAGTACGCTTTCAAAACCCTCCATCATTTCCCCCTCAAACAATGACTTTTTTCAAATCTTCATCTCTGATGCTTTGCAAAGTCATACATCGGCGCCTGCCATGAAGACGTGACAGACAATTCACGAAAGGGAGAATAGGTTAGTTACCTGATAGCAGCATTTATTCCGATGAACAACATAGCTTCCCACCCATTAAAGTTCATGCTGCGGTTTTAAATCCAAGGATGAGCACAGTGAATAAACAGACCAGAAGAACATACGTAGACACAAAAATTGACAAGGGAATGACGTCTACGCCAGTTTGGGGTCCTGGTTGGCATGAACTTTCCAGCTGATTATATGTGAAATCACCGATCACTCACCATATAGAAAGGGAGCCAACCGCGATCACAGCATTATCAAGATGCCCAGTCAGGATGATCATACTCATCATATACCATATCTCCACGCAGAGCATCACTGCCGAGGCTAGGGAGAGCCTCACAAATGCCCATATGTCCCTAAACGCAGACCACGATGGCCCATTCCAGCCATCTTTGCAAAACCAGAAGACATAAAGAACCTGAGCCACTGTAATTCCCCAGCTCGTAATGTCATATGCAACGGCTGCACCGGTAGTGCCCCATTTGAATACACTAATGAAGAGCCAAAGCAGTCCAATGTGTGTGATCAGAGCTATGAACCCAATCCAGGCGAGCGCACTGACCTTGCTCTGGGCTTGAAGGAACTTCTGCGTGGGGAAATTGATGGCAAGCGAGAACAGTTGAGGAATTATTTGGAGCGTGAATTCTCCAGCTAGATCAGCTATCTCGTCCTGTTGGCCCAGGATTTTCAGGATGGGAGTGGCGTATATATAAACAGGTAGAAAGGCGACACATGTGACCGAAAGGATTATCCATGATCTCTGCATATAAATCCCAAGCAAGTAAACCTGCCCTGCACCGAAGGCTTGACCGCAAAGCGTCTCGACTGCACTTCCCATCCCAAGCTGCAATGATTGATTCATAGGACATGATAAAAGTGGAAGACATTGAAGGTCTAAGTGCAGCACACTTTGCAAAACAATGTCTTCTGGATGTTCAACGGATATAAAACAGCGAGTAGATGCATTGAGACTTTGCCATAGAACTTCCTCAGCTTTAACTTGAATTAGACGAGTAATTGCCATGTAAGTTATCAAGAAAGGCGTATCCTAATAGGCTTATTGATGAAGTTAGAAGAGAAATGAGCTGACCGACAGAAGGCACTCTTCATCAATTTCGCATTCTAAAATTTTGACTGTTCAAGACTCGAGAGTGATTTTGACTGATATGCCTATGTCCATATATGCATCCTATTTTCTTTCTATGATGAGCTGAGCTCGGACCATATGAACTTTATATTATAGACGCCATCCTCTTCCTCAACAGCAAGTCAACCATTCGCAAAGAACATATAAGCGAATCCAGCATTGCAGAAAACAGTACATGTGGAGATAGAAGCAATCATCATGGGGCTACGCAGATATGTAGATCAAAGGAAGGTTCTTTTGTCTGTTAAAGCGATCAAGATATGCAAGAGAACTACGTTTCTGATGATCAGCGTGAACTCAAAGCGAGGAACGCCAATGCTTAAATCTCCAAACACACAGAACAGACATAAATGCAGCTCCAAAATGACGGCAATTCGGACTCCATTGAGAAAAGGAAAGCTAACCATGAAGCCGAAGGAGAAGGTGCCAATGACCGAGAGAGAGATCGCGACGGCGGAGAGCTCGACATCGCCGATGTGCCCGACAAATATGTTGGTGAACGAGTTGGTCCCGTACTGGCAGAGAATGTTGAAAGCGATCGGGGCGGCAATCTTCCACATCCGCGCGGTCTCTATCCAGAACACCGTCTTCGCCTCCCGGAAGCTACTTACTGGCGCGTAGTCTCCATCCTCGCCGCCACCGCCGTAGAGGAGCGGCGTCTCCATTTTCACGACCGGGCGTCAACTGGGTTCGATCCTGCGTGTGGACTGGAGATCGCAGTGTCGAAGGTGACGACAAGCTGAAGGGCGTGGAAGGTCTGAAGTCGGGATCGATCCTGTGCCGTGCTGTGCTGCTGTGCCGTGATCGCTGTTTTATAGTCCGTTTTTGGCGAATCGGTTGGAAAAACGGCCGTTGCGCTTTTCCTGGAGTTGGAGCAGACGAAAATCGTGGCGAAAAGAGAAAGAAAGAGCGGAACGAAATCCAAACATCAAGCGACGATATCTGGACGATGCATGCGTGCAGAACGAGTTTTAGAGTCGCCCGACTCTTCTGCTCAATGCACCCTGCACTCCCGTACATAACATAAGAAAGTCCTCATGATATATTTTTGAGGACTCTCCGACCACGATCGAGTCGGTTTGAGCTTTAAAGAGAAATGAATATGACAGAGTAAGGGCCAGCGTATCTTTGATATCTCGTACCTCGAATGGCTATTTAACGGCTGTTTGTACTTATTTCATTAGTTTAGAGTTTCCTAGTTTTCGACTATTTGGTATCGCTATGATTTTGTTTTTTTCTCAAGATAAATATATTGAAAATCCTAAAAGTATAATTGAGTCTTAAAATTTGTCAAATTAGTTCAATCAAGTCATTCTATAAATTATATTTATTAAAAGTTTTAGGATTAAATGCACTCTCATGACAAGTTTTAGAGCTCAATTACATTTACACGATAAGTTTTAGGACTTTTAGGGTCCGTTCGTTTCGTTAAAAAATCATGTTTTTAGAAAATATTTTACCAAAAGTCATTTTTTAAGGAAAATGACTCTATTTTCGTTTTTGGCCAAAACCTAAATTTCAAGTGGAAGATTTTTTCCACCGTTCATTAACTAATATTTTTAATTGACCAAAAAATTAGTTTTTTAAAATTTTTTAAAAAATTTTTAAATTTTTTAAATAATTTTTAAATTTTTAAAAAATAATTTTTTTTATTTGTATTTTTATTTTTATTATTTCTTTCTTTTTTTTTTTTTTCCTTTTCCTTCCTCCTTCCTCCTCCTTCTTCCTCCTCCTTCCTCCGCCGCCACATGCCTAACGATGGCCGGCCGCTTGGCGGCCAATCAAGACCCGGTCGCTAGATCTAATGAGCTCGAGGCTTGGCCGATCTCGCCCAAGCCCCGCCCAACTCATCAGGCTCTAGCAAGCCACGAGCTCCCGGATCTGGCGACGGAGCTTGAGGCTTGCTAGAGCCCGGCAAACCTCTAGCAAAGCTCCGGCAAGGCCCGAGCCCTGCCTAGCTCACTGAATTTGGCGAGGCTCGAGGTTGCTAGGCTCGGGCGAGCTCGGCTTCGCCAAATCGGGTTAGATGGAGCCTCGCTGGCCTAGGGCAAGGCTTGAGTTGGCTCGCGGCCGGTGGCCGGCCACCAAGAAAGAAGATGAAATGGAAAAAAAAAAAAAAAAAAAAAATAAATAAAAACTCGATTAAAAAAAAAAAAAAAAAGAAAGCATAAATGAAAAAAAAAAAAAACAAGGTGAAACAAATTATGGAAAATGTTTTTCTCTTCTCAAAAGAGGAAATCATTTTTCACAATCTTAGGAGGAGATTTTTCATTGACCGGAAAATATTTTCTTTGAACATCTATTTTCCATCATCTGAACGCCGGAAATTTCGGAAAATATTTTCTTGAAAATTGTTTTCCGCGAAACGAATGAACTCTTAACGTACTTATTCATTTTTTCCTGGTATTTGTTGCCTAATGTTTCGTTCCTTCTCGCTGAGTACTCAGAGAGAGATGTGGCTGTGACGGTCCGGACCGACGATGGGTCCGGCCGATCTGCCCTTTTCGTTCCTGTTCCAGATTCCTGATCTCATGCTTCTGCCAGTCAGAGTGGGCCTTCGGTTTGAGAAACCGGGTTTTCTTGCTTCATGGCTTTCAAGGGGGCCACGTCCATAGGTTTATCTTTCACTGTTTATTAGGTTTTGTCCAAGACTGACGGTCATCATATCCCAACCAATGTGTACTGGGTGCCATGCTCCGTTGCTATTGCCGACTCACGTGTTCGAATTGTGCGAACTAGAGATATCAAAGTGGGTCATATATAAGTCTCTTTTTAATCATATATAATGAGTTAGGCTAGCTTTAAAAAAATGGGTCATAGTTGGTTTAGAGTTATAAAGTTCGATCAGATATGGATTTTAAATGAGTTTAGGTTTTGCCCATATCCAGCCCACCAATCTATCAACGGCAGTAAGCCAAAAATAAAAATAAAAATCTATCAGCGGCAGCAAGTCCATCCTCTGGCACCTCTCCGAGAAGGACAAGATCTACAGCATACGGCGACACTGCCTCGCCGGCCACTCCCATTTCGTTCAAGACGTCGTCCTCTCCTTCGATAGCAAGTTCCCCCTCTCTCGCTTTGGGGACTGCAAGCTCCATATCTTGGATCTCATTGTCTGCATATGCACAAATTGATCATTTTCTCTTTTGCCAACACTGTAAACTCTTGTAGCGTCTTATCTATTAGGAGTGACCACGGTCTCAATGCAATACAAAAACTAGTCTATTACCAATTCCCAAAATTGAAAATCAATAATAACCAGCCCGGTTCTCAACTTTGCATAAGGAATCGACTGACAGGACCGAACCGTATAACTTATTCCTTTTATTTTTTTATTTTTTCTTCTTCTATTTTAATTAGTTTAAGTGGAGGTTCTATATGCTTGGCTCCAGTGGGCCACTAGAACCAAGCACTTTAGAACTTTGCCGGAGAGCCACAAGACACTTGTTTGATAATCAGGATAAGTTTTCATAGTCTTTTATTGATTTTTTTTGTGAAGCCCGCGATATGTCTAGACACTTCCAAGCTTCGGTGATTAAATTTTGCCGGAGGGAATTAAGGGACAGATAGCAAAGCAATTTCGAGGCGCATTAGTGGAAATATCAACTCACTTAGGGGATCATTGCAGGACGATGTATGGTAATTTGTAAGTTTCCGAATCCACAGAACTCATCACTCAAAAGTCTGTGCATGTATTATAAGAAATTAAAGAAAAATGCATCTAATGTCGATCCATCCTGGGAGCCGGACCTTCTCAAGGGAGCAAGGTTAGTTCTTGGAATTTGAAACTAATTTGTCAATTCCAGTTCCCGATTCAAGGTGAAAATCAAGTCATCATAAAATCGATCACTCTTACTTTGGTTTTGTTTACAATTCTAGTGGTGGACACGCGCTCCATCAATCAGTCTTCTGGTTTGAGCTGTGTCTCTGGTTGCTTCACTTTCGAAAATGTGGAAATTTCGGGAAGTATCGACATAACAAGAGCGTAGATTTTGTGCCGAAACTGTTGCGTGCTGGTCTATTTTGGCTTGAGCTACCTTATTGCCTTAATTAATCGTGATAGAACTTTGCAGATTTTTCATTGATGGTGCACGGAGTAAAGACTGAGCTTATGACTGAGTTTTCATTAGCTAATTAGCCTCGCTCACGCTAATTTTGGACATTGCTGCACATTGATTTGAGGTTCGGCGTTGATAATGGATTTTATGGAGTGCCTATGAATTATTGTTTGTGTCGATGCGTGGCTAAGGGAGATGAGGAAATGGGGCTGTTTTTTCTTGGGAAAGAAAGTTGGCTCGTCCGAGAGACTGATTGTACTTTTTGGTTGAAAGAGATTAATTATATGGTGCTGCGCATTTATCGACCCAAACGACTAACGAACGACTAACGTGGGATTTAAAGAAAATACATTTTCATCCGTGTACTTTAAAAAATGTGTGATTTTGGTCTTAATATTACGTTTAATGACGATGTTAGCCTTTGTTTTTCTTTTATTTTGAAGACGAATTAAGTACTCTCTAATTGCTAACGGTATAAGATTGTTATACTTCTTCGGACGAAAAGATACAATTGATGATGCACTGATTGCTTGACAAATGTATTGTTGTGTAAAAATTCATAGCTTGCTTGTCAACTAAGATGTGCAATTGTGAAAAATGAGCAAAAGAAAATAAATTAGTATGGACTTATTTTTGTTATTATAAAAATGTAAATTGGCTTTCATCAAGCGCAATCCAATATATTGACCCAAAGCCCAAATCCATTTCATGATTGATGAATGATCCAGATCATATTTTCACCACCATCTTTAAGCCCCCGTTTATAACCCGATCCCAAAACTCTCTTGCTAACTTGAAGAGTCCATTCATTCTTCAAAAACAACAATTCAAGGAGAAAAATTGCTAAATATGAATCTTGAATCGAGCTTGATATGGATAGTGAAATTTTATATTGCATAGTGAGTTAAATTAGTGAATTTAGATAGCATTATTTTTAATCCGATCTATTAGTCTGATGGGCCTAAGGTGGGCCAGTGAAGTGGTTTGGGCTCTTTGGCACTAGAATTCGCAGTCATTTTCAATCTCTGTCCTACGTCTTTTGTCAGAACAATCGGTTTCTTCGCATCAACTCTAGTATTCGTCTACGTACCTTTCTTTTCGATGTGCAAGACATACCTTTTGGTCATATCACTCAACAAACGTTGACCATACGGTATACTATCCATAAAGTTATATGTCACTCTATATCTAAGCCACCCTGAAGAGGAAATTTGAGATTTTTTTTTCTGTCTAGTCATCTCATTATTTTTAAAATCTCTGTGAGAAAAAAGAATTGGAAATTGCATTAATCAATACTATCATATTCTTTGCATGTATACTTTTTTTTGTTTTCGTCGCTATCACTATAAATGATTCGGTAAAAACTTCCCACCTTTTGTTATAATTTTCAATTTAAAAAAAGCCGGAGTTCTGGTAACTTCATTTATTATTGGTATGCTTATTAAATATAGGGTTGGTTGCAATCTAAAAAGGGCCGTTATTGTCAGAATGAAGAGGGCTCATAGCAGTGAAATGAATCCACAAGTCAATGGAAGCATGTGTACTTTAAACCACTTCACTAATAGCTCTAGACATAGCCCAGTGTTTAGTCTATTTGTTGGATTTGAATAGAGTCCTGCATTTTATTCTTCCAGGATAAAAGAGAGTTTTAAAGGAAGAAAAAAATTTGTGATTTTATTGAAATAATAAACTAATTTTTTTTTTTTGACATAAAGGAATTTTGACAAAGACAATTGGATAAGTGGTTCCCGCATTTGAAAATCAGTTGTGCAATCAAAAATTCAGGCCTATTGCAGATCTAGTGACGTTTGCAGCATTTTTTTCATAAGAAGACTCAATAGAATTTGTACATTCAAGCATTTGAATTATCGAATATTGACTTCCAAATCCTTAATGATATTGAATATCAAATATCGAATGTAGGATGCGTCCGCCCATCTAATTTACAGGAAATTATATATTCCTTCGTATCTAAACCATCCTCATGTCCAATCAAAAAATACGCGAAAGACCCACCTCATTTTCTTAAAAAGAAAGAAAATAAATAAACGGGTAAAGCAATTTACCCGACGGATTACCCCCTGCGAAAAGAGAAGTACTGCACCGTCCAAAAAAAGAAAAGAGAAGTACAGCAGAACGCAGCACACAAAGAAAGCATACTGTAAAAAACCAGCCGGCCCAGCCCCATTCCGAGGAAGGGATTTTTCACCATCGCCGATTGGGTACACGTGCGAGATCACGTGCCCTCCCCCCTACTATTCATGATCGCGAACGAGCGTGACTCACGACCCGACACGTTCCTCTGACGAGATCTAGCGAGGCGCCAATCCAACGGCCCCCGTCAGCCTCGTTTACGGCGCGCGCTCGGCGACGAGGGAGATGGGGGAGCGAAGGGTTATATGCAGTTTATGCTTATGCTGCGGCGGGTGGCGTCAGCGGGGCTCACCGTGAGGAGAGCTAAAGCGGATTGACAGCTCAGCAGGCCCCCCCCCCCCATGTACTTCCCCGTTCCGGATACCGCCTATAGCCGGTCGCGGTGGGCGAAGTCAACTCGGGAACCCACACGTGCGGCCGGTGGGGAGAAGACGAGTGCTTTCCTTGTTCTGTGTTCGCGACATGTATCCAAACGGATCGAAACCAGATAGCTTCGCTTTCCGATTCGGTTAGCAGACGATACTGTAGCTGCCTGCAAGGCAATTTTTGGAAAAGAATAAGCGAGGATCCTAGATTTCTAGATTTAGGGTGCGTCTACTTGAAAAAAAATTTCACGATAAAAAAATAATTTCTAATGAATCATTTTTCGAGAAAATGATTAGTTTTTCTTTATTTGGTGAAATGTGACCAAAAACGTTTTTAGTAAATAAGTTTTATTTGAAAAATGATTTAATTTCCATAACTTTATCTCAAGCCTTAAAGAATTCAAATTCGATTGAGTTAAAGCGCATGCAAGATGACAACCATTCTGCATTGAAATAGTTTAAAGTAAGAAATAGATTTTTCTATTTCTATTTAGAAGAGTTTTCTAAAGCAAAAATAACCGTTTGATAACGATACAAAATTTTTACTCTAAAAATAGAAATTCGTTTGATAATGACGCAAAATTTATTCTTTTCGAACTTTGACGACAACGACGACGACCTTTAATATAAAAAATAAAAATAAAAATGAGTTAGTAACAAAAAATAAATCATAAAATAAATCATAAAAAATAAAATAAAAATATCATTTTATTTTAAAATAAAAATATCCTTAAAAATAAATTTATTCTATTTATTCTATTTTATTTACCAATAAATTTATTTTAAAATGAATAAAAATAAAAAATAAAAAAAATTATTTGGCAAAACACTCAAGGCAAATAAAAATAAATTTATTAAATTATTTTTAATAAAAATAATTTATTTTTATTTATCATAAATAAATTATTTTAAATAAATTAAATAAATTTATTTTTAATAAACTAAAAAATGATAAATAAAAATAATTTATTTATTTATAATAAATTTATAATAAATTTATTTTTATTTTTAAATGAATAAAATGAATATATTTATTTTTATTGATTTTTATTTTTAATAAAATGAGGAGAGGCGGATGAGGAGGAGGAGGCAAAGACATAGAGGAGATGAGAGAGGACTCACCAAAATTAGAGTTTAGTGGAAGAAATTATTTCGATTTATCTTCCAAATCAATTTTGGAATATAAATCTATTTTAGAAATAGAAAAAACGAGTAGATTTATCAAAAAGTTCTATTCCAAAAACGGATCGGAATAGAAAAATTATCTCCGAAGAAATTTTGAGTTACCAAGTATTTGGGTTTGCATATGGGAAATATTGGATTTGGATATTGATGTTATGCCACTAATTGTGCACTTAAACATTCTACACTTATGGGTAGGGCCTTTTTTTTTGCATATGGTTAAGGCACCATCTCTAAATGCATTTTATAAATTTAGAGACAAAGAACGCAAGCAATAATTTAACAAGGTTCAACTAAGTATACTTACGTCATTAGGAATCCTCTCTCAAAGCTTTTTTTTAATGGAGTCTTTGAGAGAGGGACTGTTTTTTTATGGATAGAGGTTCATAATTGTTTGTTGAATTACAGGGAATATACAATGTAATAATCGAACAAGGAAAGAATACCAAATTTGGAGAATATCCTATAATCTTCTCCTACCAAAATAAGAGGAACATGTCGATTTAGTCGACAACATTGATAATAGATCTTTAAATGTTTTAAGTTTCGGGGAGATAGGGTTTACTTATTGTGGTTCGAAGTAAGTGTCGAAGATCTTATCCGATACTCCTCCTCAATTTTCTCCTACTTGTTATTCATGTTATATTTCATGTCTATTTATCGAGTTTCGACATTTATCATGTCAAAGTGATTTTGTCCTTGTCTAATGTTGCGAATGTAAGACTTGCCAGCACACGAGGGGGAGGGTTAAATTGATAAAGCAAGAGATCTAACTTCAATCTCACAATCTCTTTCCCTCAAACGAGCTTGAGTCCTACGAGAAAGCCCTTTGAGCTTTCCCTTGAGAAAACCCTTCGATGATCGAATCAGATTGTGCAAAAGAAGAAGATGAATGTACTCAAACAAAACAAAGCCATAGAGAAAGGCGATTCTCCAAGCTAGATGTGTTCAAAAGCGAGTTATCGACGCACCTTGTACGTGTTCAGTCCTTATAAATGATTGCTACATGGGCCAGCTTGCATCATTAACTTCCTTTTTCTTTTTCGGTCCAACCTGAACGTCCTATTCAGAGGTCGTAAACGAGTTAATTGTAATTTGTATTCGCTGTGCGCTTTAGGTACTTGCACTTCGCTCTATTTAGAGACGGATTCCGCCTCTTTTCCTCGACGAAACGTGGCCGTATTTGAAGTTCTTTCCACCCCATGGAAAGCACGAAGTCTTCCGGAGTGCAGCGAGTCCCCGAAACCTTCTAAACGACCTCGTGGCATGCGGACAAAATTTATTCATATCACTGACCATATGTTAAAAGTGACTCGTTTCCTACTAGTTTAATCTTTCGGAATAAATGGTTTGTGCGGCACGATGAAGCGACAACCTTTTGTGTATTGGCAAGGATTAATTAAATCGAAAGTAGGAACTTTGCGTACCACAAAAACAACATTAGGAAAAAGAAAAAGAACGGCCCTCGAGAAAAGAGGCTGGAAACATCCTCCTCCTTGACCGCCGCCGCTCGTCGAATGTGAATCCGAACGGGGGGAAGGAAGTTCATCCAGCATTTCCCCGCCCGTGTATATTGCGCGTGCGTACGTACGCGAAAACGGTGTCCCGGGCACGCCGAGTCGGCTCTGGATCGCGTAATCGAAGGTCCACTTGGCGACGATGAACGAGTGGGGGAATTAGGATGTTGTTTCAGGGGGGAGGAACGGGATGCGCCGTGTCGTCCTAGATTACGTAATCGAAAGTCAACTTGGCGATCGATGGGTGGGAAACAGGATGTTCGTTTAGGATTTTCTATGTGTCGATTCCCTAGGAGGGGAATTAGCAAAATCTCCAAAGGATCCAGCGCGAGCTGATCTAGATAGTGGACCACCTGGGTTTAGCAGATAAGGTACTGAGATGTTTTGGAATATCACGTGATTGTCCATTCAATTAATCACGAAAATCATTATTTTTAATTAGTAGACTATTTTTGCCTCGAAGGAACGCGTAATTCTAAAACCTCAACCTTTCAAGATGGGCTGTACCGTGTACGTTGCCAGTCTTCTTCTTCTTTGAAGATTAAAAATTGTCTTGAGCGTTAAGGAAACTGATTATGGTTTAGTTGTTAATCTCAATGGTCATTGACGCGTTTCTCTACAACAATATAATAATCCTTTTCACCTCGAATGTGGAGGCCACAAATCCTTTGATCTTAAGGAAGGGAATTTCTTATACCGACTTGGGTCAAGTGGATTAAGTCAATCATCACCAGCCATTTCATAGAATTCATGCCGGCCCGACGTATGAATTAATAAAAAATTAATAGTTGTGATGGAATCGAATCAATGTGCCCAGATCTTAAGAAGATTCATCCAAATGGGTAAGTGCATGAATTCATTATTTTTTATACTTGAAAAGTTTTCGGGTTCTTTCTATTTAATCATATCTTGTTCATAAGAAATTCGTAAAGCTCCCCATGCAAGCATCTTTTTCATTTGCCCAAAAATAAAAGGCAGTTCACACATGCGAGCTTTCTTCACAACCCCGCACCCTTTTGTCTCCCTCTCGCTTTCACTCTTTCTTTTTCCGAAAGTATGAGTTAGGCTCAATTACACGATCTTACAATTACCTACAATTCGTTTTGTTGATGTACATAAAGTAAAAGTCGATTCGTAGCACGATAGGCATGGCTCCAATATTACTCCCGATTGACATGTCGGGACTCATCGCATCACGATCAGATCGTTGGATCGCTTGATCAATCGCTAAAGTTAACGTGCTACATCTATTAGCGGTACACGAGCAAAGCATCGAAAGGTCATCCCTTTACCGGCTTTGAAACTAAGTACCAGGTCGAAATATTTTTATATCGTTGAAAGCATGATGAACTTGAAAGTCAAGCTTCTTCGTACAAAATAAGGAAGATGAAGGGAGTAGCCGACAAATGGATTAACGCATATACCTAAGTCTCCGGATTTTTTTCCATAATGCCGCAATTCCGTCGTTACCGGTCCAACTCGCCCACGGCCCGAGTGCGTGTCCAGAAGGAGTGTGGATTTCGTGTGGCCCGACGCGCGCGCGTGTTCACACACGCGATGCTGCGTCGCGACTCGCGGGCTCTGTCTAACAGCAACAACACAACAAAGAAACAACAAAAAATTATTATTATTATTATTATTTTTTATTAAATGTAATAAAGAAATCGAGGGGTCCCACCGGGGATGGAGCGGTGTGACGAGAATGCCCTCCGCCTCCGATGGCCGCGAGCCCGGACCTGCGTTCCGGGGCGATCCGCTTTTCTGTTAGGCAGTCTCCACCAACTCATAAACCCCACAGCTTTTCCCTTAATTAAAGTGCGTGGGGGCGGCGGAATGACGAAAGTGCCCCCGAGATATGATTTTGGCTTCGCGTACTTGTGTGTGGCTGTGCTTAGTGGGCACCATGGGGGGAGAGATTGACATGTTAGCTCGAACGGCGACGTCAATTGGTAACGACATCCGAAAGATAAAAAAAAAAAATAAAAATCAGCAAATAGAATTTCAGAATCAAAATGCAAAATTAATTTACTTTAAATGTCGCACAATGATGTCATCGAGCGATATCATCATTTTAATCGAGTAACTGATATATACAATAATTTCTCTTGTGAAAACAATTTTTTTTTTTAATATATAATCTATCTTGAATCTTAGAGAATTGAAATCACGGGATGATTTAGCTTGTCAACGTCATCTTAACATTTTGAGCTATTTGGATTTTCAAATATGTTGAATTAACCAAATTTGACGCAACAATTAACTAATTCTGATCTCACCATCTTCTCCCACTTCTATCTTTTTTGGGCTTAAGGCATGATCTTCACAATTTGTTAATGAAGAAGTCACTACAAGAACATAAAATGTTGATATATAATGCAAGTCCCAAACAACCCATCGAGATGATGTAGAGTATGAGTTAAAAATCATTGACTTTAGAGAATTGCAAAAATTGCTTCAATATATTTGAAGACAAATCAACTCGTGGCTAAAATATATATCAACTCAAGTAGTTCATAGTATTGTCATCAAATTATAATTAAGAAAGGTTGTTTTCATCTATTTATGGAAGAATTCCGTAATATTTTGCGCCCCCGAGTTCAGATTGGTTGTCAATTATGCAACTTATCCAAGTCTATAGCCGAACATGCCCATACCGTCATTAAAAAGAAAGGGAAAATCTACCCAATGATGTGACGATATCTGTAGTGGGTACAGAGAATAATCAATGATTTAATTTGTGGGCCCCACTTATCTCCATATCCAATCGGAGCTTACCATACCATCTAATTTGTATATATGTTAACCTATAGTTTGGCGCAGCTCTGGGGAAGCAACTTTGGACCTCTAAAGTCCAAGCTGGGGCGCTTGTAAAAAAACAAAATTTGGACCACTTGGAAAAAAAAATATTACCTCAACAAATCCCAAGGCCAAGGTCTTCAGCATTTTGGAAAAGCCTTCTTCAACAATTAATGGATATTTTTATTCGCTTTTTTTGTACTCATAAACTTATTAAAATTTCGCTTTTATCCCAAATGCCCCATTAGGTATTGCAAAACTCATGCAGTCACAAGCAACCTTAGATTGATGGCCTCAGATCTCCATTGCTGTTGACTTGGCAATTGAAGTTATCAAGGTTCACACGAGATCTGTTTGTCAAGGTTGACTAGTTGAGGTCAAGATTTGGTGCAACTAGGATCAATTGGTAGAGACGTGGTACGATGAGATTCAATCAACACCAAATCTAATCATCAAGGATTGATCATCCTAGTTCGAGATCCAATGCGACGAGGATTGATCGGCACAAGATCTAATTATTGACAACCCACTAGCCGAGCATTGACCCATGGACATCTAGCGTGACGCAAGTCACCCATTGACTCTTGCCCAATGGATGGTCGTCTCTAGTCAATGCCAAAGCTCACCCACTATCCTTACCTTCTTTGCCAATGCTTGCCCAATTGCTTGCCTTCTACTTGCAAATTACTATAGAACATATAGACCAAGAACCAATCATCTAAACTCTATTGGCTTTCAACACATTCATCTTCAATTGTAGGTTTTTGGAAAATGACTTTACATATTCTCAAAGCTCTCTCGAAAGCACCTGACATTTTAGAGCGGGCTTGTTAATATAACAATCTTAACAAAAATAATAACCTTATTATGGATTACAAATTTTTAAGGAAATAAATTTCAGAAAATTTATAATTATTTATTATTTGATTTTTTATGATTAAGAATGGATCTTTATTCTCATGTTATATTGAAAATTGCCACATAATCATTAAGGCATCCTCAGCAAGCGGCTTCTTTCAGAACCTGCCGTTTAAGATTAAAAAGCAAGACAAAGAAAATCGGGGAATGGCCATGGTTCGGATTTCGGAGAACGAGACAATACGCGAATGGGGAGGTGGGGGAGGTTGGGCAAAGAACAACTGGCACGTCCCAATTTTACTAATTTATTTCTCTTTGTGTTTCGAGACGCGACACGTGTGGATGGGAAAGGCCTCAGATTCCAATTGCAAGGAAAGTGGAGGGGGAAGGGATAAGACGGTAAGGCGGTTCGGCCTGGTTTTTCTTTAAGTCGCTAACCTATATTTTCTCACGCATAATCTTTTGCCCGCACGCAACCCGCTCCTTTACCGTCCCCGAGTGCGCCTCCCTCCTCCGCCACTTGTCTAAAATCTCCAGCTTTGTTTTTCCTGCTCGAAATTTGCACAATTCGATGCCTGGGGGAGTCGACAAGCGTACGATGAAGTGTCCTGTGGGCACGTATAATGAACGGTGGCGTACGTACGGTGTGAATGTCGTTGGGGGTTTCGTAGAAGGAACATCGCGTCGGACTGCGTGATTACGTGCGATGACGATACCGAATGTCCCGCGGACCTGTTCCCGCCTTTATTCATCACCGTTTTCGGTTGGGTTCCATGTTTTTCATACGGCTCGGTCCCACCGCCCGTCTGGATGAAAGTGCTGACGTCGCGACTCGCTCTCCGCCGTCGGGACCGGGGCTGAGGTTGTCCGATCATCCGCACGGCGGCTCTCATTGACCCTCGCCGCTAGTTTCCCGATGAACCTAGTGAAGGAAATGGCGAGGCCTGCTGTTCTTCCTCCTCTCTATTTCTCTGTCAAATTTTATCAACATAACAGTTTTTTGATTACCATGAAAATAATATTTTATTATAAGTCCCAAATTCTTAAATGAAGAGGTTCATAATAATTTATGACAATTTATTATTTGATTTTTTTGTCCATAATATATTACTGTTGTTACATAAATTAAAAATTATTACACAATCATTTATTCTCTCTCTTTTTTTATTTTTTTATTTTTTATTCTCTCTCTTTTTACGTGCACATGCATGCTGTGATCCATTAGGACAGTTGTCACGTCATCGAACCCAATTGAGGCCTCCTTCTATGGATGGTGGAATCGTGAGGGCGTCACTCCTTCAATTTATGTTTCTTTATTGATTAGAGGTTTTGCTTCCTTCACTTTGATTTATGGGATGATAGTTGTTTATTCATCTCTTTAAAGTTTTCAAATCAATCTTTGAAAGGAAGATGAATGATATCGGAAGGACCAATTACTAAATGGCCATGAAAATATTAATAAAGTTTGTGAATTTTTTCGATTAAATATGTGATTGTCGATATGACTGCTAATCGCACCACGCATTTCATGTAACTAATCGTTCCACCTAACTTCAGTCCCTCTGGCCAATTTAGCTCCAACCCGAGCTCCATCTTCTTTAAATGCGAATTTCAAGGAGGAAAAAATGAGAAGAAGAAGCGAAGGAGATTATTGTTTGTGATATTCAATTACCCAAGTCACTGTGTTCCAACCAACCATTACCAGTTCCGATATTCTTTTTACAAATTTAGTGTAGACCACCCGTTTATCTAGATAATATAAAACGAGTAAGTTTGGGTTTGATCTACGTAGATGGTCCTAACACCAAGGTGGTTTGAATGTACTTTGTTGGATTCTAACTTATAATCTCTAATTTTTTATTCGCTAATTGTCGATTGCCCGATCAATTATGCCGACCTCGAGGTGCTGGTTCTGACACGTTCATTCTCTGCCATTGTCTTGCCAAGCTTTGTAACCACAAGTTTCAACAATCATATGATATTTAGGCTTCGTTTATTTTACGAAAAAATGAATGATTTAAAAAATAATTATTTATATTAGTTGAAATAATTAATTAATGAAATTTTTTTTCATTATTAACAATAATTTATGATGATAATATTTTTTATTTATTCATTTGCAATTAATGTAAATGGCCATTTTAGAAATATATTTTATAAAATCATTTTTTACTAAGTGATCGCACATTAATGTGAATCTGATGAAAGGGAGGGTATTGGGCTCAATCCACCAATTAAATACAGGTATCGATTATCTTTTACGAGCATTCTAACGCTATTAATTAAAATGGAGACATTTTTTTCACTGCCAAGATGAAATATCGTGCTTATGATGAAGCCTGCTTTTTTTTTTTTTTTTTTTTTTTTTTTTCATTGTGACATGTGTAATTCTTTCTGCATTGTTGCCATCTTGATCTTGTTCACTAATCAGTGAACTTAACAAAAGTCAATTAGTATTATAGCCATGATTATTGTTGATGACATGATACATATACTAAGCTCATTTGACACCATATGACATTTACATTTCAAGTTATGTTATCATTGTAAATGTAATTTCTAGTTTGTTAAGGATATTATTTTGTAAGCATCATCAAATGAATGATTACCAAAAACAAATGATTTCTTTTTTTTTTTCAAGTTATCTTATCACTGTAAATGTAATTTCTAATTTGCTAAGGATATTATTTTGCGAGTATCATCAAATGAATGATTACCAAAAAACAAATGATTTATTTTTTATTTTTTAATTTGAATTGACAATATGGAAGGTTACATAGGCGTAAAGCTTGATAATCAAGTATCCGTATCACTGCAGGGGGTTGTATTTTCCTCCTTATTAATCATACGTAAGTCATATCGTAAGCAAGTAACCTCCGGTTGTAAATATGACCAAGTTAAAGCATGAACATTCAAGGGACCATTTCCATCGAATTATTAAGCGTTTGACTCAAGTACGACGAGTCGGGTAATTACAGCAAGTCGGTACTCATATTAATCTTGAAAGCCCCGCTTGGTTCCTTGCGAATGGGAAATTAGTGGTTACACGTCGGCAGATCGGTGCGAAAAAAAAGAGAAATAAAAAAAAAGGGAGCCCTTTGACATCGCGTGGGTGCTCATCTTTTATATGCGAACGTCGTACGGCAAAGGTCCGGGCGGTGGCAATACGGTCATTTGACGTCGAACGGAGAGAAGATTCTAATTCCATTAGTTTAGGGGTTATTAACCAAAACAAGGTTTTGATCCAGTCGGCCTAAAAACTAAAAATTTCTCCAATCTCGTTTACGCTTTTTGGTATCTGCCCAGGACTCCTGGGGCATAAAAAATATTAAAAGATAGTTTTTTAATGGCCGGGGCTCGGCCAACGTAGACGCACATCTTTCGGGCATTTCAGAAATTCCGTGTTCAGACGCAAAGGGATGGGGTGGTGGGGGCCAGCGGCGACAGACCGACGCGTGTCGGTTCGGCCCGTCCGGAACCGACCGGGAATCGCCCGTCCCCCCGTTCTACTCGAAACCAGCTGTTGAATTTCGAATCGGCGAGCTGCGGGGGTGACGGTCTTATAGTGACGGGCGGTGACGGACGGCCCCGTCACAGCTCCACTGGCGCCGTCCCACGTCAGCTTTGCCCCTCGAACCGTATTGAATTCCGAGGTTCCATCCCTTCGCCTTTTTCATTAAATAGTCCGCAACTGTTGAGTCAGATGATCAGTTGCCCAAACGAAAAAGATCATCTCCCCGCGGGAGGCTCCGACCGTCAACATCCTCACGCGCCCCTCACCCCGCCTCCCGCGCGCACGCGCCCGCCGGTCTACCAACCGCAGAGGCTTTCGCCAGACGCCCTGCCGAATTCTCGCCCCTCCCATTGGTGCGTGGGCCGCACGCGAGAGGGATTCGAGGGCGCGTGGGGCACGGGCTCGGGCTCGAGCGACCGGGGTTAGGGGGGAATTTTTTTAAAAAAAGAGCGTTCGCGTGGAGCAGATCTGGCGGGCCTAATCGCCGTCGATTCGGCATACGAAATTCTCGAGACGGCCGAGGGAGGTCGAGACGGACGGCTGGGATGGGGAGGGGATTTATGCTTTCGGAAGACCCGACCTAACATTGCTTGATCAACCGAGAAAACCCAAAACCGGAGAAAAGCTGGGGAGCTAATTAGAAACTGCCCCCTCTCCCCCTTTATAATAATTATTATTTTTTCAACAAAGAATCAATTCAACACCATAAAAACTGCTCCCCTCTCTCTCTCTCCCCGCTTTCTCTCTCCACTCTTGCGTTTCTCTATGTACCAACTCTCGTAACTCCCCCCCGTCCATTCTTCTTCATAATCTTTCCTCGGTTCCTCTGGGAGGAGAGAGAGAGAGAGAGAGAGAGAGAGAGAGAGAATTAGGAGACAGGCGCGGTAGAGAGAGAGAGAGAGAGAAGCAGAATGTCGTCTGCCTTCTCCGGCGGGAGCGGCGGCGGGGGCCCGGAGTTCTACACCGCCGCCGGTGGGATGAGCGCCAGATCTATCGCCAGCGCCATGAGCTCCGTCAACGGCAACGCCGCCTCGCAGTCCCCCTTCCGATCGCAGCCGCAGTTCGGCGCCGGAATCTTCCTGGAGCCTAACTCCCAGATGGCGCCGCAGCCGGCGCAGCCACCGCCGGGCCTCGTCGGCAAGCGGACGCTCATGGAGTTTCAGGCGCAGCACCAGCACCAGCAGCATCAGCATCAGCAGAACCAGGCCCTGAGCAACCTCATCTTGCGGTCCGTGAGGTCGAAAATCTCTCCGCGGTCCTCGCCGATTTCGCACCTGGACTTCTCCGCGGCTGTTTCTTCCCCCGACGTAATGTCTAGCTTATCGGCGCTGTCTTCGCCGGCGGGCTTCTCCGCGCAAAGGTACGGCCATCCTCTCCTTCAACAGCTCAGGCCACAGCCCATTCATCTCGGTAACGGGGCGATCCCCGTGAGCAATCAGGCTCTGGGGGGAGTTTCGTTCGGGAACGTGCTCCAAAACAGAGCGAATCCTCACCAAGCGGAGCCGGAGAACAAGATGATGAATCGTCTGCAGGAGCTCGAAAAGCAGCTCTTGGATGACGACGAGGAGGGCGACGGGGACGCCGTCTCCGTGATTACTAACGCTAACAGCGAGTGGTCCGAGACAATTCAGAGTCTCATAAGTCCCGGTCAGAAGCAGATATCTCCGTCGCCGACCTCGTCTTCTTCGTCGTCCTCGCCTTCGTCTTCATTGTCCGTGCCGTCGCCGGTACCCATCTGCTCGAAGCAGTCGCTAATGGAGGCCGCGACGGCGATATACGAGGGCAGGGCGGACGTGGCTTCGGAGATCCTGACGCGCTTGTCTGCCGTGCCGAACCCCAAAGGTAATTCGGAGCAGAAACTGATGGAATACATGTTGTCCGCGCTTAAATCGCGCGTGAGCCCTGTCGATAACCCCCCTCCCGTGGCGGAGTTGTTCACCAAGGACCATGTGTCGTCGACTCAGTCGCTTTACGAGCTGTCTCCTTGTTTCAAGCTCGGTTTCCTGGCTGCCAATCTCGTGATTTTGGAAGCTGCATCGGAGCAACCCTCCACCAACAAGCTCCATGTAATTGATTTCGATGTTGGTCAGGAAGGACAGTACATCAATCTCCTCCACGCGCTGTCCACGCGTCAGCCGGGCATTCAATCCACCCTCAAGATCACGACGCTCGCCGATGGCTTCAACGGGGAGGAGAGGCCCAGGATGGTTAGGGATCGGCTGAGCGAACTCGCGGCCAAGCTGGGAGTTAGGTTAGTATTCAACATCGTGAGCCAGAAGGTGAGCGAACTGAGCCGCGACTCGCTGGGCTGCGAGCCCGACGAGGTGCTGGCGGTGAACCTGGCGTTCAAGCTGTACCGAATGCCGGACGAGAGCGTGTCCGTGGAGAACCCGCGCGACGAGCTCCTCCGGCGCGTGAAGGGCCTGGCGCCGCGGGTGGTGACGCTGGTGGAGCAGGAGATGAACGGGAACACGGCGCCCTTCGCGACGCGCGCGGGGGAGGCGCTGGCGTACTACGGGGCGCTGCTCGAGTCGCTCGACTCCACGGTGCCGCGGGACAACTCGGAGCGGGCGAGGGCGGAGGAGGGGCTGAGTCGGAAATTGGGGAACTCGGTTGCTTGCGAAGGTAGGGAGCGGGTTGAAAGATGCGAGGTGTTCGGGAAGTGGAGGGCCCGCATGGGGATGGCTGGGTTCGAGCTGAAGCCACTGGGTCAACACGTGGCCGAATCAATGAAGGCGAGGCTCGACAGTGGGAACCGGGTCAACCCGGGGTTCACGGTGAAAGAAGAGAATGGTGGGGTTTGCTTCGGCTGGCTCGGCCGAACACTCACCGTGGCATCCGCCTGGCGTTAAGCTCCACTCGCTCCCCCCCCCCCCCCCCCTGTGCACCCACTTTCCCGAAAAAGTATTAACCAAATTGATATACGTATGTTGTATGTTATGTTGCTGTGGATGGCGATGGCGATGGCGAAGTTGATGGATGATGATCATGATGAAGACGACGATGACGACGTGATATCTTATAATGTATTGTTTTCAAGATGTTTTTTTTTTCTTTTCCTGAGAAAATGGGAAAAAGAAGAAGAGAATCCCATTCCCCCACCCAAGCAATTGAGTAATAAAAGATAGATGTTTGGATTTGAGGAAAAAAAGAAGAATTCCCGTGCATTGCATTCACTTCTTGCGTTATTCGTTTTGGTTGTGTACTGAATTCTTGTGCGCACTCTTTCCTTCCCCCGGTCGATAGCTGTTGTTGGCTGGGCTCCACCTGTCACATCATTTCTGGGGGTTCGTAGTTCGCTGCTTAGCTCCAGCTCCATTTCGGCTCTGTCTTTAAGGAGGAGAGAGAGGAGGAGGAAGAGAGAGAGGAGGATGTCGCGCATTATTCTATTTGCATCGTCATTGTGCACTTCCGGTTTTACCCCCCCTCCCAAGTGATTCACGCTGGGCGCATTAAGGAGGCTCCTACTTGCTAGCCTTTTCATACGTGCACGTGTTCTTTCTTTTTCAGGTTTCGAGGGTCGTGTGCGATTGGGGTGTTTCTCGCGTATAATTGCGGCCAACAACATTTGCTCGCTAAACCTTAGGTTAAACTGTTAAAAAAAAAAAACATTAGATTAAACGGGAATTCAGGAAGTGTGCTAGAGTCTTGTCACTAAGTGCTTGTGTATTACGATATGGATAGCGATATGCAATACGATACGTTGGACTTTATACCATTAATGATAGTGGAAAAATAATTAAGTCTAATCTCGTGAAAGGGTGAATGTTTTACTCAAATACCGTATCTTGATCCCACCTCATTTTGTGTTAAATTCGGAAACCTCGCATGAGTCTAATTAGATTGTTTGGTCTTTCTCGTGGTATTAAATAATGAAAGTGGTAATGCGGAGGCGATTGCAATAAAGATGTAATATTGTATGAAATTTTCGAATTCTACCCATTAAATTGTGGACAGACATTCTCTCTTGATAATCATATCCATTTATATAGAAATTATATGTTTGCGATGACTCGATTCAGAAAAAGAAAATCATGCACAATGACAGGGGCAACCTCATATAGGGGGTGTGAAGTATGAAGTAAGAAGGTAAAAAGGGGTCAATGTGTAATTTTGCCCCTTCAAGGGAATAGAAGCTTTTTTTTTTTTCCTAGTCTGACGAATGAAAGCTTAACATGGAGCGATTTTTCTTACAATAGTCTCAATTCCCCTCTTAGAATATTCCATGTTTTTACAAAACCTGAATAGGTGGCCCTCTTATAATGGAAAATTCTTAATCATTGACCGAGTTTTGAATGGACGAACAGCCTTTTATTCTCGACTGAGGACATAGGCGACCTACTCCCTCACGCTCGCGATGTTTGGTTTTCTTGGTCAGGACGGTTCTTGTCGGCATATGTGAAAAAGATACTTGGGACTAGGAAGGGGTCTCTGAATGTGTATCGAAGCTGTATGACGCTTTCGCGATTACCAGCAGAAGAAAGAGCCGAGAACTATATATTCTAAGCAGGGAAATGTTTGTAATATAAAAGGGCCTATTGACAAATTCAAAAGTGGACATTTCCTCGAGGAATCTTCGATGGCCGCGCTCCAAAGAGGCTTATTCTTCGTCAAAAGGAAAAAAAAAAAAAAAAAGAAAAAAGGGAAACTATAAACAAGCATCCTCAAATGTATGAACGGGGCATGTTTAATTTCTTTGTAAATAAAAAAAAGGTGGGTTATTGCATTCTGAGCTATTTAAATTCGGGAAATTAATTACATATGATTTGCTCATTTTTTGGATATAAAAAATATAGAATTCCGAGTTGTCCGATGGTGGAGAATGTTTGCTAATGATGAGGAAATTCACCCTGGGAAAATAGACTCGGTAAAATAAAAAAATAAAAAAAAACCTGAAGGGTACCTAGTAATACTTAAGTAATTTGAAGCTTTCGTACTATATAGAAGAGATGCCGTGCGAGGAAAGCTGTCAAGTGGAGAAAATTACACGGGCGGATGTTTGATCTCCTTAAAAGTGAGAGTATCTTGATTTAGGGTAAAATAGACTCGATCAACCTATAGAGATCGTACTAAATCACATCCATTGATCGCCTAGTGGAGTATTTCCACCGTCTATACAGTCAATGATCTGTGATTGCAATAAATCTTGCGAAGAAACTTGTGGCTTTGTGGTGGTGGTGGTCCAATAGAGTCCATTTCACACATATCATCTTCGTAATTACTGGTCCATTCGGGAATTGTCGGAGTCACGTTAAAATGGGGAATAAGGTCTGCTCAGATTTTTATGCTTCTCTTAATGGGTTGACGGGAATTAAGGCAAAATCATGCGTTGACTTCGATTTTGTTCAACGGTTAGAAATAGAGTCGAGAAAAGCATGCGTCGGTGTTGAGGTTTTGACTCCAACAAGGATGGCAGCAAAATTAGAATTCGCAAGTCGTGTTTCATGCGAAGTCCACGATCGAAAATGGGGAAAGACCAAGCGTGAATGTGCGTTACGTCCTTCCTAAGAAAACAATTCGAAAAAAATAAGAAGAAACGAAAAGAGAAGAGAAACTATATCTAGATTGTCAGGGTGATGGCTGAATCTCTAAATTTAATGCATATTTCATTTCTTTGATAATCCGTTTTTTTTTAATGAATTTCGTTAAATAAAAAAACTCAATATTTGGAACAAAGTGATTGAATCTGTCCTAAACCTAGACCTTCAAACAAGTGGATCGAGTCAGGTTGAAAATAGCTTAATCTAAATTGATCAATTTAACTTGTTTTTACTGATTTACATACAATTGAAATCTAGTGACTCATACTTGATTCAACACTTAAGGTAAAAGCACGAATCGGAGCTTGAGGTCTTGGGAGGGCAATAGAAAGTTATAAAAGTGGGTTGAGTCTAAATAAGTTGGGAACTCATTTAACACCTACATTAAACCCATTTATGACTCGCGGAGTTGGCTCGAAAACCATTATGACTCATTTATTGAATATAAACAACTCATATAAAAACTCAACTTATCAAATATGGATTAAAAAATGAGTTTATGACAAACTTTGATAGGTTTACTTGCTAATTCTATCCAAAATATTTCAAATTTTCCAATTTACATGAAATTCTAACGTAATTATTCTAGCCATTTTCACTAAGAACTCCTAACATGATAATCTAGTCATTTTAGCTATCTTACATGGCACATCAAATAAGTCTATGACTGATTAGACAATATATGCCAAACTTCTGGTGTTTGCCGACGACTATTGCGCCCATAATTTTGGTCCATACACATAGGGATCTACTCATCACGTGTATTTGGCGTAAGAGAAATAAATGCATAATCATGAGGGGACGCCCCATACGCGATCTTTAAATAAAAGATGGGGAGCAGCCATCGTGTCCAAAACCCTAGAGATAAGGCGGCAGCGCCGGTTCCCATGATGATGAGCCCTTTCATGATTATACAATGTAGCACCAGAGATTAGGCGAACTCAAGTATGCGTCTTTCTGGCCAACCACCTAGTGCATGTCTGGTTGGAACTTGGTATGTGTTCGGTTGGTCAGTTCCTACGGGAGCATTGCAAGAAGTATGTCGACAGATGCAAAGATAAATGGGTCACGCATCCGTTACAAATTAGCTAAGTAATAATATATCGGGTTAGCAGTCGACGTACCGACATCACGCATGATATCAGAGCAAAAATCCTCGTAATAAAATCTCTTGGGGCCCTTGATTATTTCTCAAACATCTTCCATTAGCCTTGTCTTAGGTGAAACTCTCCTAGTTATGATGTGTGCGTGCGATTATCTAGTCATCTGAGCTCTTGTAAAACGTACACATGTATCAATCACACACCCCGCTCTGCTATTTGTCACTTCTCAGTTGGCCACGATCACCTGCCTGCAGAGTCATATTTAGAGTAAGAACTATCAATTGGGCTCAAGTGATATCTCTCGATTTTCTTTAGAGAATGACATGCGTATCTGAACTTTTTATTTGGCGAAGGAAGCAAGTGCATAAAAAAACCTCCTTATTTACCTGCATTAAGGAACGTTATCTAGCATGGCGGTGATGCGTATCTTCTCTACTTATAGGGAGCGAATCGTATTATGGTTTCAACATAAAACCCGTCGTAACAAAAAGGAAAAAAATATTATTGAATCGCCCAATCGATCCTTCCGCTAATAATTGCGAATTATAAAAGGCCATACAAGGTCATTCCCTCCTCTTCGCGAGTGGACGATCCACAGGACAGAACGCGACACCAAGATTCGTTGGAAATAATAATCGACAAGGCAAGTCAAACCGGGGAGGGCCCCGCTCGTCCGAGTTTCAATAGCGCCCGAAGATGAAAATTCCTTTCTCTCCGGGCTGGTGAATGGAGGAGGGGAGGGGGGGTAGAAAAAGAGAGCGGAAAGCAGGCGAAAAGTGGAGGAGAAAAAGGGCGAAAAAGGAGGCGTAGCGTCAAAGCCGTCTTGTGTCCCCGTCCCTCCTCCGTTCGTCGTTTTGTCCGAGCTCCTGGGCAGCCACATGCGGCTGTGCCCCCGCCTCGGCATCTTGCGGATTGGCTTTGGACTTCGGGTCGATCAGGTGGGCTAAAGAGAGGAGGAAAGTCAATAAAGCGCACAGAGAAGCCTTGGACTCTCTCTCGTTCCTAGGGGTCCGGTCCATATTCTTTTGCCCTGTGAAAGCTCGATTCCAGCGCTTTGCGTATTCGCGTCGATTGGAAAAGATTGAGCACGATGGATTTGGCATGTTGGGTAGGTAAACTCCCATGTGCCAAAGTCGAATTTATTGGTTGGGTGTTTGTCCTGTCTCTTGTTCAGTGGAGACTGTGATCAAATTTGACAAGTAATTGGCAATTGCTGCCCGCTGGAAGGAAAAATCACTTCGTCTTTTGGGGTTTGGAGCAGTTTCCTTTTTATGGAAAGAACAGTGAAGTGATCGCACATTATAATCAGACCTAATGAGTGGACCGCAATATATGGATAATTATCGGGATACGAGGCTGTTGGGGCGACCTCAAGAAAAGTCGCGCTTGCAAGGATTCTGACCGGCGCAAATCGTTCCTTTTACTAGTTGAGAGTGCCGAGATGGTAGTATGTTCGTGCTTTCCAAAATCATAATCAATACTTACTTGTAAGGGTGTGGTTCTGTTTGGTGGAGATGGTTCTCGAATCAAATGATGAATTGGTATATCCCCATCTTTTGTTCAGTGAAGAATGTGATCAAATTTGACAAGTAATTGCTGGCCGCTGGAAGGAAAAATCACTTCGTCTTTTAGGGTTTGGAGCAGTTTCCTTTTTTATGGAAACAAGCGGCCTTGTTAAGAGAATGGTGGAGTGATTGCACATGATATTTACGCCTAACGAGAGGATTGGGATTGGATAATTATCGGGAATAGGACCACCTCAGGAAAAGTTGTGCTCGCACGGGCTTTGACCGACGCAACTTGTTTCATTTGTTAGTTGAGAGTGCCAAATCGGTTGTACGTGATGTCTTCCCAAATCATAATTCGTACTATGAAAAGGCTTTGTCGACTCTTCCCAAATGAAAATTTATTAGAAAACTCCCAGCCATTTGGTCGCGCAAAGTGGGCCTATGTAATTCGGGAATATTTTATAAAAAATCTTCTTGTGATCATCTGTATCAAAGAAGGAGGATCTAAACAAGGGATTGTGGTGATTCTCTATTAACGCATTAAATAATTTAGATACGTTCTTTATTTTAATGTATCGGTACCTGCACACTTCATATCCACCATTTGAAATTATATTTTTTTTCTTACCTAGAACTAAGCAATACGCAACTTAGTTTTACAAACCTATGGTCCAGTTGTAGCCTAGGCACATAAAAAAGCTTTGAAGAGGACCTCTTTAATTCCGTTCTTCCCATTCTAATTTTTTGGAGCGATGGATGATGGACTATGGGGATTGCCATGTCGAAACAATTGTAACGGGCCCAATATTGAAGAGAGGGCTCGACTTAAGGCCCACGGGCCTAATAATCCCATACGAAAATCGAGTATTCGAATCTAACGGCGGACAATCCACGACCCGATACGACCCGACCCATCATCATGCTCGGCCTGCGTCCAGAAAACCTCATCTTCTCCGAGGACGCACTCGCAGGACTGAAGCCCGAGTTCAGCAGAGCAGACGTCGAAAAATGGTGGCGTCGCTGAGGCTCCCGTCCCTCGCCTACCTATTCACCTCGCCCTCCGCCGCCCTCGGCCGCCGCTCCAAGGCCGTGTTCGGGCGGGCCCACCACCCGCGCCCCACGCCGGCCGCCGGCTTCTCCGCCCAGAGCACGGCCGCCGTCCCTCCGGCGACCGATGAGCGGGCCGGCAAGCAGAAGTCGCGGGCCGAGGATCGAGCCGTTACGCCGAGGTCGCAGGACTTCAACGCTTGGTACCTCGACGTGATTGAGCAGGCGGAGCTCGCTGATTACGGCCCCGTGCGAGGGACGATGGTGATAAGGCCGTATGGTTACGCGATTTGGGAAGCTATTCAGGTGTTTTTCTCATTCGGTGGACTGTTTCTGATTGCTTCCTCTGTCTAATCTGGGAGAATTTGATGGAATTTTTCTAAAAATGGTGCAAGTGTTGATGGCTATTCTCTTCGGAATGCAGGATTATCTGAACGTCAAGTTCAAGGAGACCGGTCACAGTAACATGTACTTTCCACAGGTCTGGTTATCGACTCGTACTTTGGTTATTTTGATTGACATTAATTGCGGTTGCTTGTGAGGATTTTCTGGATAGTTTTGTTTATGATACTTCTCTAGGTTTGCTTTGTAAAGCGTTTTTCAACTGATGGATCCTGTGTTGTGGTTCCAGTTCATTCCATACTCATTTATTGAGAAGGAGGCTAGTCATGTTGAGGGTTTCAGCCCAGAATTGGCGCTCGTGACGATTGGCGGCGGAAAGGAACTCGAAGAAAAACTCGTGGTACCTGAATTTACGCACCATTATTGCTTTTCTATCCCCCTTTTGATTCTCATTCCCCAAAAAGTTGTCAAGATATGCCGATGTGCAAAGTAATTTAAACTCATGAAGTATTGTGGCCTGAGTTTTGGCTTTGATTGTTGTGCTTCCTGAGGTTGTGGCAGGTTCGGCCTACTAGTGAAACCATCGTGAATCACATGTTTACTCAGTGGATTCATAGTCATCGCGATCTTCCTCTAATGATAAACCAGGTGAGAGCTTTTTTTATTTTTTTTTCAGCACAAGCTTTTTTATGTTTCAGATGTTCTTCATGGAAGTTGATCATCAATCTGCAGAAATGTTTCTTGATTTCTTATGTCTTGCCATTAACATTGTCAGTGGGCAAACGTCACAAGATGGGAGATGAGAACTAAGCCATTTATTAGGACTCTTGAGTTTCTGTGGCAGGAAGGTCATACTGCTCATGCAACTCCTGAGGAGGCTGAAAAGGAGGTTTGCACCTTTTCACACTATTCTTGATGCAAGAGCTTAGTCGTCATCTTTTATTAAAGGGGTTTTTGATGCTCAATCGCAGGCTTTACAGATGATTGATGTCTATACAAAATTCGCTTATGAGCAAGCTGCAATACCTGTTATTGCAGGTCGGAAATCAAATATTGAAAGATTTGCTGGTGCTGATAGGACATATACAATAGAGGCTATGATGGGGGACCGCAAGGCTCTGCAGGCTGGCACGAGTCACAATCTTGGACAGAACTTCTCTCGAGCATTTGGAACACAGGTAAGCTCATGCTTGGTTTCGGGCATGCTAATATGTTTCATGTTAGCTTTCTGATGTCTGTTTTGCTGTTTCTGTTGTGTTGGGACATGCTATTGAGTACGCATAACCTTGATGCAGTGGGGGGTAACCACTCTATTAGTAGTTAATGCGTTTTCACTTATTTACCACCTTTGAGAACTTGTGATACTGTTTGGATTTAATTGGGTCTGTGTTACCTGGTGCAGTTCACTGATGAAAATGGCAATAGGCAGCATGTGTGGCAGACTTCATGGGCTATCAGCACTCGCTTTGTTGGGGGTATAATCATGACTCATGGAGATGATGCTGGCCTAATGCTTCCTCCAAGACTGGCACCAGTACAAGTAAGTGGAAAGGCCTCTTAGTGTTGCAGCTTCGAATATTTTATCCTACCAGACGTTTAGTTATTGAAAGAGAGCAGAAAAGGAAAAGGGTAGTTGAGCGCTAGACTTCCAGTGTCTGCAAAATTCGAGTGCTGTCAAAAGTAAATCTTTCAAAGTTTCTTGTGTAAAGCACACTTAAACAAGTAAAATATAATTGAGCAACAAAATTATAAACAAGATGTACTCACTGCAAATCTGCCAATTTCAGCTGCAACTCATCATCCCATAATGGTCCAAAATGATTCCACAGTGAACACTGCCTGATGTGGATTTAGGATGTATCTTCCGCATGCAGTTTTCTATTAACATGAATGAAGTACAATTGTTTGGAACCAAATCCTAGACTATCTTTGATTGATTATTGGATATAATTAGTCCAGTGGCATCACATGGAGGGACTTTCTTGATGGATTCTTTTTTTGTCTTTCATCATGTCTTTCATAGTGAAGTACAATTGTTCGGAACCAAATCCTAGACTATCTTTGATTGATTATTGGATATAACTAGTCCAGTGGCATCACATGGAGGGACTTTCTTGATCGATTTTTTTTTTGTCTTTCATCATGTCTTTCATAGTGAAGTACAATTGTTCGGAACCAAATCCTAGACTATCGTCGATTGATTATTGGATATAACTAGTCCAGCAGCATCACATGGGGAACTTTCTAAATCGATTCTTTATGTCTTTCATCATGTAAATTTCATTGTTCGTTAACTAGTCTAGTGGCATCACGTGGACGGACTTTCTCGATCGATTCTTTATTTGTCTTTCATCATGTAGATTTCATTGTTTGTCATTTACTTACCTTTTCTCTTCATCAGAACATTGGCTGCATGTTACATTTTGCTCACTAGTTCAGTTCCTGTGTCTGGATTCTCCCAGGTGATAGTCATACCAATATATAAGAAAGCGGATGAAAAATCCGGAGTTATAAGTGCTGCTTCATCTGTAAAAGACGCTTTGCAATCGGCTGGGGTCAAAGTTAAACTTGATGACTCAGAACAGAGAACACCGGGATGGAAATTCAACTTCTGGGAGATGAAGGTTTGTTTTCACTTCTAAATCATTGTTCAAAGTGTAAACTTATTGTGGATAGTATTTTTCCTTGCCAAAGCATCTGCATCTGTCATTCACTGTGGAAAAATGGACAAGCCTCCTCCTGCTTGTGACCTTGGGAGACTTGTATTCTATAAGATTTCATTGTGTTTCTTAAATCCCATTAGAAACCTGGTTTTGCATTTCACCTTGCATCAGGCCTTATTCTTTGCTTGGAGAGAAAGAAATGAAAGTGTGCGTCATGTTAAACAATCACCATTTTATTACACACTATGAAGGGGCATTTATTTTCAGTTCTCATTTTCAAAGAAGAGTAGTCATCTACAATTCTGTTACTGGATAACCTAATAACTGCTCTTAATGTCACAGGGAGTCCCTCTAAGGATTGAAATTGGTCCTCGTGATGTTGCAAGTGGGAGTGTGGTTGTCTCCAGGAGAGATATTCCTGGAAAGGAAGGAAAAGTGTTTGGAATTTCCATGGAACCAGCTGTTTTAGAAGCTTATGTCAAAGATAAGTTGGATGAGATCCAATCTTCTCTTCTCCAGAGGGCGAAATTATTCAGAGATAGGTGCATACTTTTGCTTTAGCCTGGCATTGCTTGAGTTTCAAACTAAATCCACAACTTAAAATCGATCATGGAGATTGGGAACTTTCACTTTGATCTCATCCTTATTCTGGAGAAACTGCATTACTCTATGTTGCTGCATGTTCATAGTCTACTATCTGCTTTCGATTAGTCAATATGGTTGTTGCACCAAAGTTGCCAATGATAATTTTTGTGATGTGACTGATTTTCATTCAAATAGGAAACACCAACATGCAATCAGAATTGTCATATTACCTTCTGCTCATCTAGTTAGTGCTGAGCAAAAGTTCCAAATACATGGTACCTCAGTTTAAAGATTAAACAAATGACAACACTTCAATTTATGAATTAGATTACTAAAGTATTATGCCTCTGGTTATAGGTTTAGAATCAAACAAAAGGGGATGCTTTTCCTTTGCAAATCTTAAGCTCTCTGGGTCCTTGCTATTGTTATGCTTGCAAACAGCTCCAAATGTGCGTCTCTAGATTAATTTCAGTGAAGTTTGGTCAACCATATGAATGTTTTAATAATATCCTTGTGGTTATGTAAATAGAAAGAAACTTGTGTTTAGCGGTTATCTTCGTCTCCTGCAATATCATTTCTGTTCAGGTTTATTCAAGTGATTGTATTTAAAGGATTATTTACCTTTGTTCAGGAACATTTTGGATGTGAGCTCCTACGATGAATTGAAAGAAGCAATTTCCCAGGGCAAATGGGCAAGAGGCCCTTGGTCAGCAAGGTATCTTGTGCTATCATCTTTTTCATGATGGTTCTCTTTTTTGTACATTCGTTCTCTTTTGGTATTAGCAAGCGCATTTGCTTGGCTTCCTAATATCATGGCTGGCATATGGCTACAGTGACCAGGATGAGTTGAGAGTAAAAGAAGAAACTGGGGCTACAATCAGGTGCTTTCCTTTTGACCAGCCGGAAGACATCAAGACATGCTTGATGACAGGAAACCCAGCCAGTGAAGTTGCTATATTTGCAAAGTCATACTGAAGATTTGAAAAATCTCGTCAGAGCATTAGAATTATGTTGTATGGTAAAGCCATAACCTACGGTACGGTTTTTGGAGAACTTCTTATCAAGGATACAGGTTGGATTGGCTGAAAGAATGTGCAGCACTTGTTGTAACGCATGGCATCAGGGCTGCTGCTTGTTCAGAAATGTTTTCAGCAGGCGGGGTAGCTTACAGAAAATCTACTTGTGCATTAGAGATGGTCATCTGTAACTGAAATTTTTTTGCCTCTTTTGTTGTTAAGCAGATTTAATTCTATCACAACTTCCCCATTTATGTATGTATCCTCTTTGCTATCTATCCATGAAGCTGCTTTTTGGTCTTGAGGTTTCTTTTTTGCATAGTAGACTTTGTACAAGCTACATTAGTACTGATTGGATCAAATCAGCGGATACACATTCTCACACCCACAGGCGTAGAGGAATGCAATGCGATGACAACACGAAAGTGAAACTGAGTTTTGCTTGATATACACGTTGTCCCCATGTCTAATTAAAACTAATCCATCACCAGTTAAAGCTGATGGACTCAAAATGCAGGTTCTATCCCATACCGATTGGACATCCTTTAGCAACTTCATGCCTCAGTTTTCTGGGCTCACACTTACGAGGAAATATTGGGTCCATCTTATATACTAGAGATGCAAATAAGAAGGTATTTGAGAGTGCGACAAGTGTCACATGTGGACCCCATTTTGAAAACTCTCTCTCTCTCTCTCTCTCTCCCCAGCACGCTCTCTCTTCATTGATCGACCTGGGCTGGCCTCGATGAACTTGGGGGCGAGCGTCGAGGTCTGGAACCTGGCGTCAATGCACATAGGCTTGTCCTCGATGGACACAAGCTTGACATGTATGGACTTGGGCATTGGCATTGAGGTCTCGAGCCCAGCCTCAATGCACTCGATCCCAAGTGTAGGGACATAAGCATGGGCGCAAGGACCCAAGCCCGGCCTTGATGGACAAGGGCATGATCTCGATGGACACGAGCCTAGGCATTTGGGACTTGAGCGCTGGCACCAAAGTCATAGGCCCAACCTTGATGGAACCTTGGTCCCGGGTTTTATGGACTTGAGCTTAGTCTCAATGAACCTATACTTGAGTACTAGGGACTTCAACATGAGCATTGAGGTCTAAGGACCTAAGCCAAGGTGGTAGGGAGTTAGGCGGCAGTTCTAGAGTCCTAAGCCTAGCCACCGGTGCTAGTATCTTGAGCCCAAACTCTATGGACCAAGGCCCAAGCACCGGGGTTTCGAACCTTGACTTTTTGGACTTGGGCTTGTTTTTGATGGACCCCAGTGAACCTGGGCTGGGCCTACCAACAGCCTAGGAACAAGCGTGGGGTTCTTGTGTCCAAATAATAGTTTTTGGTCCAAGCACTGTTATCTAATCATAATTTGGAAAATGATTTCTGATTTTTTAAAAATAAAAATTAATTTTCTGAATTTAAGTACAAATTTTCCGTTAACTAAGAAAACATTTTCCTTTTGACTCTTTTTCTTAAGCATCCAAAACGGAGCTTAGGACGGAAATACCGTTTCTTTAATGATTATTTACTAAATGAATGGGCAAGATCACATGGGAAGACAATTGTTTGCGGAATCCATCGGAACCCTACACAAGGTACACAAGGTCTAGTGAAAATTTTAAGTACGTCCAGTATAGCTGTCATGTCCAACGTCGCCACAAATACAACATGGCAGAAGTCGCACTGAATCCACAAATTCAAACGAAAGGAAAAAAGAAAAAAAGAAGAAGAGAAAATTGACTGTCTTCTTTCTATTTTTTGGGAGAAGCAAAGAGGAAGGAGGAGCAACTACATGCTCTTGTCATCTCATTCTAAGTCAAGTCGCAAGAGATTTGCCCCCGTGGCGTGCAAGATTACGCTGTATATCATACTTTGCTTTCTTTCGGATGAACTATAGGAAGTCCTGAAGCGAAGAAACTTATTCAGCGAGGGCTTGCAGAAGTCCCAGTTCCCTCATTATAAAATCATTATCGTACGAGCTTGGGCTGTAGAGAACTTATCCTGTGGGCGCCTATGTGCTGAATTGGGGCCCGACGGAGCAACTTGGTACCACTGCGTATTACTGGATGCCAAACCGGTGTTGATGAGACTTTCATCTCCTGTCCGAAATTCTGATTATCGCATTCTGCACATGCCCATAGTCGTGAAGTTTACTGTCAAAAACTTCTGATATGTTTCCTAGCATTTGTCCAATGCCCAAGAGAACCCAGTTTGACTTATGAATGTGATCATATCGTGAAATGTAAAAGTGATGCGTGTTGAAGATGCGTTTTGAGTGATAGTAAGATTTTTTAAAGAGAACATCCCCACCAAAGACATAAATGTCACTTTACCGGTCTAGGATAAAGATCGAGATAATTCACTAGTAAGGCCTAAAAGAATAGCACCAATCAATGATAAAGGATTTCGAGATAGGATAAGTTCACTCCTAAGGTTTAAAGAAATCATCGATCAAGCATAAAGAACTTTTTGATTCTCCATCAAAGAATTTAGATAAAGAATTAGAATAGAAATTCGCTCATTTGAAGAAAAATCTCATTTATGTTCAAATGCAAGTTTGGTCCACCATCAAATCAGAAAAGAAAATGGCTCTTGGTAAAGACTCATAAAAACTAGGACTAAATGCATGAAACTAAGACCAAATGCATGTATCAAATATTAGACTATAAAAATTCGTCCACTAGTCTTGGAAGCCAAATAGTCACCTTAAAAGATTAATAAATAGAAATGGAAATAAACCAAAACAACCTCTAATTGCTAATTGCTAGGTAATCAACAACAAATGTGTGAGTCGATAACTTGGTAGTCAATCAACAACAAGTATGTTGAATTGGTAACTTTCTCATAGAATTGACATCTTCAATCTTGAACCATCAAATTGAATTGCAGCCAAAATTGAACTTTGCTTAAAGGGTAATGATTGGGCAGGACAAGAGTTGAGTTTAAGATTGGATCAATAGAAGTTGATACTCCTGCATAAAAGAACACTCAGCTCTAGGTGGGATATGAGCAAAATCAATATTATTCTTCGATTTGTTCCCTCATCCCTAGGACAAAAGATAGGATAAGAACCTGATAGCTAGTTCAGTAGGAGATTGCCTAAATTGAAAGATCTATCGAGCATCCAGGAGAGATGCTATTAGTTACTTCTTGTCATCTTATCAATGCCAAGCCTATGACAGTTACAATAATGGTGGAAGGGACTCCAAACTTCAAGTGGTTCCAGAAGGACAGAGTGTAGCCAAGATTTGGGGCCAGGCGAGCCTTTTCGCACACAATCAAGTTGGCCGCCGATCCAAGCAGCGAGAGATTCCCTGCAACGGAGCTCACCCAAGCTAATATGAGCCATGACTTCTTCCCTTCCGCGGCTGAAATAGCAGCCGCTGATGCAGCCACCTGGCTTCCAAGCAAGAGAACTGAAGAACGAAGTGTTAGAAACATTGAACTAAAGAAGTAAGGGAAGGCAGAAACATTAGAATAGGAATGTGGACTCTGCGTGGACATGTCAAGATAAGATACATAAACTAAGTATAATTAAGGGTGAGCATTGATCTAGGGTCAATCTTGGACAAACCTTGGACCGGTCCAACCCGGCCGATTCTAACCCAATTCCTTAAAGGACTGGGTCGGTCCTTGATCTTGAGACCTCTGGACCCTGCATTGTGCAGGTTGGTCTTCTGTCCTAGGGTTTAGGGTTGGTCCGGACCAACCTTACATATATATAATTTTATATTATATATCTATTAAATTTTATATTATATACTTTTGTCTACTCTAAACCCTAACGTCTCTTCTTTTGTTTTCTTCGCAGTTCAATTTGCTATGTAAATTAGAAAGTAGAATAAAACCTAGCCCTAATTCAACTGAAAAATAAAATAAAATAGAACCCTTTTCACTCACCTCGGCCTTGCTCGCCTTGCTCGTGGCTTGCCTCTATTCATTTGCCTCACTTGTCTTGCTACTTGCCTTTGTTAACTCACCTCGTTGCTCACCTTTAGCCTCTCCTCACTCGTCTCACGTGCAAGTATGAAATTTCTATTATTACCTTATCTTATATTTGTATTTGATATGTACTAGTGTTCATAATTTAGTTTCTCAATGTCGTGTTATCGATAGATATATAATTTGAAATGATATGTTTGTTCTTTCAAGAAATACAAAAAATGAAACAAAAAAACAATCGGTTTGTCTCGAGATGACCTTGGAACCGGACCACACCCAAAGCATTGGTTTGGTTTGACTTTTGGTCCTAGGTTCAACATGGTCGATTCTCGATCCCAAAAATTGAGGACCAATACTGTGGGGGTTAGCCCTTGGGTTAAGTGCCGGATTAGCCTAATTTGGACCATGCTTATCCCTAAGTACGACCTTATGGTATTGTTTGTAGGCAAATGATCGATCAGCAAAATGTCACATCAAGTAAGAAGAAATCTTTGGTCTTACTTAAATAGGATGGCAATGACAAATAGGTTCGAGGGATAGACATCAAACCAATTATAGTTAGAACATGTAAGAGTTTAGGTAATGCATCCATGTTGTGCAATTGTTAAAGCTTCAACGCCTACAAAGATATTTCGGTCATTGTAAACTGTCTGGTTTGAAGTTTCTTATCGGCACGATAGACAAGCCCTAGACCAAAGAGGTAATCAAGTTGAGGATTCTGTTAGACTAATTATATGTCGGGTTTATTCAGGAGTAGGATCAGCAATTCAGCATACCGGTTGGCACATTCGAAGCGACATTCGACAGCAGCGAAATGACAACAGCAAGAACAGCTATCCCGCTAGCACAATTGACTTTGGCATGTGGCTCCATCCAGTCCCAGAGAGCGCTTGGAATTCCAGTTCTGTTGAATCCATCGACCGTGATGAACATTCCACAAAAGAATATCAACAGAGGGTAGGAGACCTGGTAAAATCACAAAGAAATGACTTACAAAGCAAATCCCAAGTTCCCTAATCGAGAGTTCCGGCACATAGAATCCAGAGAGAGGCTATACCTTCTCTAGACAAGACTGAGCATCTTTAAACTCGAGAATTACGAGGGCCAGGGCGGCGGTAATAGCTGTCCAAGACATATTCAGACCCATCAAAAAAGAGATCAGCATACCGATGGTGACAAGGTAAACGCGTGATTTCCATAATATCCTCTTAAATCGAGGGGCAAGTGTTTCCTTCCCCTTTGATTGCTTCTCTGGGAACACATCATTCAACCCGTTGACAGATACGACTTCATAGGAAGCAGCCGTTCCATGCTTTTTCTGAGAAGCACCGTTGTGAAGCGTCTCTTCCGATGCAGTTGAGTTCCTTGCCAACGCAGGCGCACTGCTTGAGACCTGGTGAATTTCAATCTCACAAGAAGTCGACCGGTTTCTAAAAGGAAGAAGAGGATGCATCTCACGAGAACTCAGATCTTTCTTAGCTACTACTTCAGAAGCTGCATCCTCTTCGTCCTTTTGGACGGACAGTAGCTTCCAGTACATGCATAGAAGAATCAGCGCATTGACGAGAACCCCGATCATCGTTGGAGGAAGGAGTACGACGAGAAAACTCCCAAATGAGATCTTACTCTGTATAGCTATGACTAAATTTTGAGGATTCCCAATGGGAGTCGCCGAAGACCCAATATTGGCGCTCGACGCAAGGGCAAGTAAAAATGGATGCGGAGGGAGATCGTGTTGCCTGGCTATCTTAAGCACGAACTCAGTCAGAAGAACACAAGACGTATCATTTGTGAAGAAAGCACTTGAAATGGCAGAGATCAAGCAAATCCGACAAAGCAAGTCATGTGCTCCCTTGCTTTTCCAGGAGAGCAACTTACCCAGGTGATTGAACATATCGGCCTTTTCCAGATAGACACTAACCACCATCGTCCCAAAGAGAAGGCCGAGGATTGGGAGATCAATCGCAGCGTAAGCTTGCTCTGGGGTTATGACCCGGAAAATGACCATAAGCATCGCTCCAAGGAGCGAACCTGCTGTTCTTCCTACAGGTAGGAACGGCACAGACGGGAAAACGGCCAATACCCAGAATATCGCAAAGGCAATAGACCCGAGAATCACTTTTTCGGTAGAAGCAAGTGCCATGTTTGGAAGATTTTTACAAGCTTCCCGAAATCGAAACTTCAATTGGTGAGGATATTAATTGCTATAACTCTTGACAGGATACCAGCAGAAGAGTCCATTACATAGAAAAAGCTAGATGAACATCAGCATCAAGGAAGCTGTTGGAATATAATACGTGAAAACGACAGGATTTACAATTTACATCAACGCGAAAGAAAAATAAGGACACCAGAAATATACGTGGTTCGGTCCGAGTTTCGATATCTACGTTCATGGGAAGAGCCAGCAGTAAATAATCTACTAAAATCGGAGAATTAGAATTTATAATCGCTCAAATGTTCAAATGTTTTCCACACTTAAATTTAACCAAAAATTCAAAGTGTTTATAAATAAATAAGTCTAAGATATAAACTCATAGTATAAATAATACCACACGTTCAAGTCGCCCCCCAAAAAGAAAAATCTCCAGCTTCTCGTGGGCGGACGTGCGGCTTCTTACGTTTGACTTCGGCTCGCGGATTTCGGAAGGGGAGAGAAACCTGCAAAAATTCTGTCTTATTTTATATGTGCCCGGTCAAACTTTAACCTGGGCCCACCTACGTCTTAGATTTATGTGCAGAGAATTCGGTAAGCTTCACGCGTTCTGGGACTTCTTCCTCACGCCAAAAGGGCCCACCACGATTGTTTTATAAAGTGTGTGCGCAAGATTCTTGTTTCGCACGTAAGGAGGAAATCCAAAAGATAAATTATTCTTTTTTTTTTTTTTTTAATTCGATTGGAAAAAATTTTATCGATAAATTTGATTTATTCGAATTTAAACTCGAGATATTAATTTAATAAAAAATATCAACTTTCGTAGAGTCAAGAATAGAGGTTAAAGAAGAAATTCTTAAATAAGCTAGAAAAGTCTACATACATAAAAGTCTAAAAATCTATGCGGCAAGTGTGCGTGTGAAGGAAGAAAAGCCGGCTAGAAGTTGGCTGAATTAAGTCGATAAGAGTGGCTACTTGTAAAATGTCATAGTCGGTTGAAACTTCGGGGGTGAAGATTCAAACAAACGTGTCCAAGTTGAAGAATTGTTTGTGATCTGCATGAAATGGGCAACAAGAAATTGTCTAGATTCTGAGTTGTTAAAGTCCCGCTATCGTTTGAGTCGGTTGTTAGCCTAAGGAGCATGTGCTTCATGTTTTCTGTGTGAGGTAAACCCTCCACTGTGAGAGCTCTTAGATCTCCACCGTGACTCGTGTGGGGAGTAAAAACGCACAAAAAAAAATGACAATTGGAATTGAAACGGGAAATCGATTAAGTTTCAAATAGGAATAAAGAAATACTAGAAACGATTGTTTTTATTCGTCTCCTCTTGTTTGTTGGGGATGGTGGAGTTTTTTTTTTTGGGGGGGGGGAGAGAGGAAGGTGTTTGCACAGCTTCAAATGCGGGAGAAGAGAGGAGAGAAAGTGACCGTGCTGGGGAGGCAGAAGAGGGAGGGGAGGGAAGAGTTTTCAAAAGGGGTCCCACACGCGACACGCTCTCAAGGGCCTTCTTATTTGCCATGCTAGCACTATATATGCATGCATCTAATATTTTCACTTTACGACTGTACGACAGTATCTCTGCAAACCAAAACTTCAAAAGGGCAAAAAGCGAAAAAACAAAAGAATCGGTTCCTTTAAGAAATTATTCCAATCAACGGCTTCACGGTCCATAACCAGGCCCGACAAGCCCTCACATTTGATACATTTTGGGTCTCTGGGGCTGATGTCGGGCTTGAATGACCACCCTTTCGGCCTTTAATTTATCAACTACGCAAAAACTCTTGCACGTGTATGTTTTAGTTGTCAAGAAGGTCGCATGATAACTTGAAAAGGAACTTTTACTTCTAAGGTCAGGCCTCGCCCCGAAATGCACTTTCGTAGCTTGAACCGGGTGGTTTGGATGGCGAACGAGGAGGTTATGATGGCACTGAGTCAGAGCCAGGAGTTGGAACTGAGGGCAGGGGTGATGGGGGAGTCAAGAGGGTGGTGCTTGAACCAGTTGTGGTCTCGGGGTGACGTAGGCCTCGATCCGGAGGTGGAGTTGAGGAGGGAGGTGGAAGGAGGGAGGGAGAGAGAAGGGAAGCAGGAGGTCAAGGATGGCGAGATCGGCCGATGTCTTTAAGGCACATACGAGGAGCATGCGCAAGAGCTTTGATGAGGCGGCAGTGTCGGGTTGTTGTTGGTTGGCTTCGTGGATGATCTCACGAATTATGGAGAAAAATGGAGCATTGCCGCTTCTCCGCTCACCATCACCAGCGTTTCGTGCCTGCATAAGTTCGCCTGGAGATGCTTGGTATGTTTATGAACGTAATGCTGGTCGAGTTGTATGTTACCTCTGCAATCTATTGAGGGAAGTGTTATTCCATGAAAAGGATCGTGCAAAAGATGACACATAACCCAAAATTATGGGGAAAAATGCACGTGGCCTAGTTTGTCCAGTGCATTGTAGCTAGAGCAAACTATGACTTACCTCTTTTGAAGAAGCTAATTGACCCAAACACATAAATGCGGTATGCCGTGGGTAAACTCATCTTTTCTCAGTAACCTAAATGCGAAAAAAATGACAATGAGAAGTTCTATATGTATTATTAGTTTATTTATTGGGCCCTATTAGTCTAATGACAAATTATTAAATAGATTTATTTATATTCATCTTATGAATGACGTGATGGACAGAACCAATCACAATTTAAAAAGTAGATACTAAATGAAAACTGCTGTTTTCAAGTGGGACCGAGCATGTGTTCCACTATTTCTTGATATGTAAATGACATAATCAAATAGAAGAAGCCGATATGATAACTTTTGTAGCTCAATGGTTCCTAAAGAGTTGAACGTATGGTAGAGATACTTGTGGGCTTTTGCCTAATAGTGATTTATATTCTTTTAACAAAAAAACGTCTCTTCGTCATGTACCTCATATAAATTTAAAAAACTGGAGGCTAAGGTATATATAAGCTTGCTCCATCAAGTCATTTCGATTGCGACACAAACCTGGACTTTTGGCAAAGTTCAGCCGATCATGCTGGAGGGCAAGGAGGGGTGCAGCGAGTAATCTAAAGTGTGGCCGTGACTGAAGGAACCTCAAGTGTCGATCGATGACAGAGAAAAATCTTCGGGACAATCATGCAGAAATAGGCTGCACCGACGGGCAAGATATAGAAGATGATGTAGAGTGCGTAGAGCTGGTGGGTGTAGAAGAAATCTTCGAACATTTTCTCACGAATAGGGCGGAAGCTCGTTATCCACATGGCCCCTGCCAGAACCATGGTGATATCTCCGGCGACGTTCGATATCCATGTGCTGCTCCATTCTAGCATCTGCAACGACCGCCCCGTGATTCCATGCAAACCGCGGGCAGGGTAGCTTATGGAAAATCTACTCCTTGTGCACTAGAGATAATTATCTGAATTTTGCCCCTTTTTATGTTAAGCAGATTTTAATTTTTTTTTTATTTTATTTTATTACAACAGCCTTGTTTATGTATGTATCTTTGTTATCTATCCATGAAGCTGCATGATCGGTTTCGTAGTTTCTTTTTGCATAGTAAACTCTGTACGAGCTACTAATCCGGATTAGATCAAATGGTGAGATGCTATGTACGATTTTTGGACTATTTTGACCAAGTCAAAAAAAGAAGAAGAAGAGAATAACATAGAAAAGTCAAAGGAAGAAAAAAGTGCAGGTTCAGCTCAAATATAAAGGGAAATGTTGGGATATAATACGCAAAAACAACAAGATTTTATAATTTATTCAACGCAAAATTATCAGAGAAATAAACAAGTAATAATAAGGACACCAGAAATTTACGTGGTTCGGTTTAAGTATCAGTATCTACGTCTACGGAGAGAGTCAGTAGCAAATAATCCACTATAATCGGAGAATCATAATTTACAATCACTTACACGCTCATGTATTTTTCACACATAAATTTAACCAAAAACTCAAAGTGTTTATAAATAAATAACTTATTTGGATATAAACTCACGGTACAAAATTACCGCGTTCAAGTCGTACGCCAAAAAGAAAAGATCTCTAGCTTCCTTTTCTTTCTTTCATGCAACTCCTCTTCGACGTGGACATGTGGCGTGGATGTATGGCTTCTTTTCTACGTAGGGCTTCGGTGGCTTCCTTTGGAAGGAAAAGAAGACTTGCAACTATTTCCTTTTTATATGTGTGCCTAGGTCAAAGTTTGACCTGAGCCCACCTCTTTCTCTTTCATGTGCAAAGGCTTCTTTCCTCTTTTCTATCCCAAATCGTCAGTGCTTACGTTACTCCTTGTGCCAAACCGTCATTTCGCATCTTTCTTTGTCACTCCTTAAAGAATAATGCGGACTTTACCTCTTTCGAGGTAATTGTAAGACATCCCTTGTAATAGTGAATCAATAAAGTGCTCTCATAACTTTGATAAAGAGGCTAACAACATCATGCCCTCTTCTTCATTAACAAGTATCTTACCGATGTTTTTCAGATCCTTCATGAGTTTATTAAATTCATCTAGGTGGGTTTCAATAGACGTACCTTCAGTATATCTAAATTAAAACATCTTCTTCAACATATACAAGCGATTGTTCAAACATTTCTTCACATAGAGTGCTTGAAGTTTTGCCAATAATGTTGCGGCATCATTCTCCTTAGCAACCTCTATTAAGACTTCATCCGACAAATTTAATAGAATTGTGCTCTTTGCTTTTTTCATTAGCTCTACTATCTCGAAGGCTTTTATTATAATAGGCAACTCATTTTCACCATCCAATACCTTGGCCAAATCTTGGGTTGTCAATAAACCCTGTATCTTGATGTTCCATAACACAAAGTTGTTACTTCCGTTAAACTTCTCAATTTCAGATTTCCTCTCAAACATAATTGTAATAATAGAATTTTCAGATAATAATTAGACAAGTAAAAGCTCCAAATCACAATTAAGAAATCTAATCCCAAGCTCTGATACCAATTGTTGGGATATAATATGTGGAAACAACATGATCTTACAATTTACATCAACGCGAAATCACCAGAGAAATAAATGAGAAATAATAAAGATACCAGAAATTTACGTGGTTAGATCCGAGTATCAGTACCTATGTCCACGGGGAGAGCTAGCAGTAAATAATCCACTATAATCGGAGAATAAGAGTTTATAATTACTCACATGCTCAAGTGTTTCCCACATCTAAATTTAACAAAAAACCTAAAGTGTTTATAAATAAACAACTCATTTGGATATAAACTTACGACACAAAATTACCGCACGTTCAAGTCGTATGCTAAAAAGAAAAGATCTCCAGCTTTCTTTTCTTTCTTTCGTGCAACTCCTTGTCGGCGTGGACATGCAATGTGGACATGCGATTTCTTTTCTTCTTGTGTGTGTGCCCACTGAGCCTCACGGTGATAGCCCCCTTTTATTTATTTATTTTTATTTTTATGGAATCCAACGAACTTCCACATCCAATTGAATCACGTTTTGCAAGCACTTAAACTCGAGACATAATTTAACAGGAAAGGAGAGTGCATGCAAAGGGCAACGGGAGAGAAAAATAAAAGAAAAGAAAGAAAGGAGAAGAGAAAACGGAAAGTAAAAGAGTTGTGCGCCATAGATATTTTGTCGAGTCGGATATGTATAGCAACAGCTAGTAAGTGCTCATGCCCTTCGATATTCCAATTGGAAAAGTTTTTGAAAGTATGGCTTAAATTTGAAGTTTTGTGAAATTTGAGCCACAAAGTTTTGATTTTTCAGTTGTTGAACTATAAGATTTAATGGAAATGGGGTATTATGGTATTGTAGAGATGTGAAGTTTGATGAGAGTCAATTTAGAGTAATGTTTAGTTGGTGTGAAATTTTAGGGTTTTCCATATGAGTTCTATGTTGTAGATAGTTTAAATAATCGTTTTGGATGGGTGATTTGTTGACGCCTATGAATCATTTTATTAGCTTTAGTTTAGTCGATTTGTAGTTAAGATAGTGCTTCATGTGATTTTGATGATATATATTGCTTCTTTGATAAAATTCCGTGTTTGTTGCTTTGAGTAACCTTAGTAAGTTGGTTCATAACTTTTGTAGGTGACTGGTGCTATTTCTTATTTAAGTTTGTAAATCATATTTCGAAAGTAATATTGATTGTATAGTATGAGTTATGGAATAGTATGGTTGTTGTATAAAACGTTGGATCGAACATTTATTACTTTTTGGTATTTTGTATAATTTGAGAAATATTTTATGAAATGCATTTCAAAATGGTGTGGGAAATGTGTTATATATATATATATATATATGTATGTATGTATGTATGTATGTATGTATGTATGTATGTATGTATGTATGTATTTTGTTTGATGAATGGAATTAATAAAGATTATATGTTTTGAGTTTGTGAAATCTTTTTTGTGGAAGAATTTTAGAAAGCTTTTGATTTTGAGTATGTTTATAAAAAGTCATAAGTATTGAATTACGAAATGCTTGATGAAACACTTTTTGTTTTATAAAGAAGGTTGTGAAAAGTGATGCGATTCAGTTTGTGAAAATGGTTTATGAGATGAATTATGGTTTTGATTGTGGGATTAGTAGAGAATAAGGTTTATACTCAATATTGCTATGAAACATTAAGAGATTTTTAGGTTTATATACTGGTTTTAAAATATTACTCTAGGTTGAGACATTGGTTGACAATCGATGGAGAGCTAGCTATGAAAATCTTGGTGATTTTGTCACGAAGCGTTATGCTGAGATTGATCAATGGATTGACTATTGATATATAATTCAATGTTGTTGATTTAGATGAGGATTCCTAATATGTATAAAGTTTTGTGGAAAGATATAAATCCCTCTTAGTATTGTACGTATACAAATTGCGTGATATCATAAAGTAATGAATATTTAATTATTTTACTATTCACATGACCACATATTTTATTGTACATTTGACCTTATATGCATGAATTTTAGCCGAAAGGAAATAATGGCAAAAGAACCGTTCAAGTGCCAAAAGTTAGAAAAGTGACATTTAAATACCATTTTTTTTAAGAAATAAGACACTTGAGTACCAGGTTCAGCAAACTCTATTAGAAATCCTACGTGATAATTTTTTATTAATATTGCTTGCATATGTGGCTTGCTGGAGAGCTGACTCAGCAAAGAAACACAAAAATGACGTTTTGATGTGGATTTGAATTTTAATATAAAAATTAATTAAATTAAATTTAAAAATAAAATTTAATATTAAAAAAAAAAAAAAAAAAAGAAGAAGAGGAAGATGGAGATTGCAGGCGGCGAGGTTCAATTGTCGGGAAGGGCCGGCAACGGTGGGGGAAGGTTAGCTAGGGTTGCTGGGCCCTAGCTAGGGGCCAGTGACCCTGACCGATTGGCAACTAGGGCCTGTGAGCCCTTGTTGTCGATCGACTAGGGCCTGCAAGCCCTCGTCATTAGTCAACCGAGATTGCTTGGCCTTGATGCGGTGGCACTTGGCTCGACTAGGCGAGGGCTGGCAACCCGCGTCGAATTTGGAGGAGGGCTGCGACCCTCACCCCAAATCTAGGCAAGGGCTCATAGGCCCTTGCCGGTTGTTAACTAGGGTCATTAACCCTTGGCTAGGGCTTGGCAACCTTAGCCGATCCTTCCCTATGAGTCGTTGACGAGGGCTCAGCCCTCGCCACCTACAATCTCCATCTTCCTCCTCCTCCTCCTCCTCCTCCTCCTCCTCCTCATCCCCTTTTATATATATATAATTAAATAATTTAATTTTAAATTTAATTTAATCAATATTTATATTAATTATCTACCTATGTCAATAGTAAAATGATTTTGTTTTTATACTTGTCTAACCATGTTAGTGTGCACAATGATGTCGTTTTGCACTTGCTTTACTGGAAAATCTCCATGTTAGCATTTTGATAAGATTTTCTTGCCATTGGCACTTAACTTATCCATTTTGCTCTGATTTTGACACTTAAATGTCATTTTGTAAATATGTATAGTGGGTACGTGATTATTATCAATTGAACTTGAGATTATTGAGTTTCATTATGGTTTTGTAAATATGTATAGTGGGTACGCGATTTGCTTAAAAGAGGCATTTATTAGTCATTGAGTTATGGTTACTCACCCTTTTTATCTGAATCTTTTTCAAGTTCTTTAGTTAGTAGCTAGTAGGATGAGAACGCTAGTAACGAGAACTTTGTTAGTTAAAATTTGATTATGAGTTGAGATAGTCTAATATATGTTTGAAATGGTATCTGTTGAGGTTTAGTTTCTTAGTTGGGAAAATACATATTATTAATGGATTTTAGAACTATGATCCTATAACTAGTTTTCAATCCTATCGGATATTTGAATGGAGTTAAATTTAGGGCGATAGGTTAATGTTGATAATGTTTGAAGCTGCACCTTTTTTGGTGGAAGGATGGTTGTGTCATTGTCGTTATACTTTTATAGTTGGAAGGTTTGAAGGTATGTGATCATACACCCATTGGTATTTCACTTTGTTCTTTTGCCATTTCAATTTCTATGTAATGGAAATGAAATATTGTTTGTACTCTGCGTGTACTATGGATAATCTGGTGAACCTCTGTAATTTAATATCTGGTCATGGTAGTTCTAACTTCCAATTTGGTGACATTATTCCATGCATTGATTTGTCAAGACATACCTTTGATCAACCCCATGACATTGTCATTTGGGACATTTTAGGGAGATTCATTGATAATTTTTTGAAGGATGTATTGAGAAGTTGATAGAAGTGTATAGGCCAATGTGACAAGATACAAAGTGAAGATGATTTTCTTATTTGCAAATACCTGCTATGAGCAATTTCTCATTGCATGCTTTTGCTTTATGTTTATGAACTTTCGCTTAATAGTTTTCCCCCTTGATAATGCTTAAAGAATGGTGTGGAAATATATGCATTTCAAAGACACTAATTTTCTGTTAGATTTACTCCTATGTGGAGAAAGCCCAATGAGTTGCAAGCTCAAAAAGGACTTGAGCCCATATGCTAAGTCATATGGAAAAATAGGGTTTCTCATTATCTTTAAAATGGTAGCTGCAAAAAGACGTAATAACAAGAGAAAAAGATAAAGTAGAAAATCTAAGGATTGGGGCAAAGTCTGATTTACATCAAGCTGGCATCGGAGGTCAATTCGTGGTCCGATTGAGCTGAAATTTTGTCAGCATGTTCGTGGCGCAATCTTCTCAAATCTGAACGGTTTGATTTTTGTTTGAAGCTCTATACATTAGTTTTTTCGTGGATTGATCAAAACCTGCGTTTTTTGTCAAATTTATCCTTAATCTTTTGTGAAATTCATGTGTATTGCCAAGAATTATGTTCTCGAGATCTTTGCTGCTATGTAACTTTAGTATTTGCTAGAGAAGAGCATTATTTATCCAAATTTTGTTGATAGTGAAGATTTTTGGGTGGACTCTAGTCCCATGGTTTTTGATCTCCTCACATCGAGAATGTTTTCTACATAAAAAAATCGTTTTGTGTTCTCGTGCTTGGTATTTATTTTACTATACTATATCGATTTCTATTAGGTTTACACAAGAGGAGATATTATTTTATTTCGCTGCCTTAATTCGATATTGTTCGGATTGTTACTGTTCTCCTATCAGAGTGGTATTAGAGCTCATAATTATTGCTTGATTTTTTTTGTCTTGTGTTAAACAATGAAAACGAATATGAGTAGAATTGTTATACTGAATGATTTGAATTATCATATTTGGAAAGGGAAGATGGAAGACTTTTTATATGTGAAATATTTTTATTTGCCTGTATTTGCCGAAGAGAAACTAGAGAATAAAACTGAAGCTGAATGGTCTATATTTCATTGTCAAGTGTGTGGTTATATTAGGTAGTAGGTGGATGATAATGCTTTAAACTATATTATTGAGGAAACACATATACGCAGTTTATGAGATAAGCTCGAACAGTTATATGCTTGAAAGACTGGGAATAATAAGTTATTTTTGATAAAACAGATGATGGCTCTGAGATATCAAGATGATACTTGTTTAACTGATCATTTAAATTATTTTCAATGAATTATAAATCAATTGGCTGCGATGGGAATCAAGTTTGATAATGAGATACAAACACTATGGTTGTTTGGTACTTTGCCAGATTCATGGGAGACATTTCGAACATTTTTGTCTAATTTTGCCCCGGATAGTACGATTACCGATTTGGTCAAGAGTAGTATTTTGAATGAAAAGATGAGAAGGAAGACACAAAGATCATCATTTTCACATTCTGATGCCTTGCTTATTGAGAAAAGAGTAAGAAATGAGTCTCGAGGTTCGAGAAATAGAGATAAAAGTCGAGATAAAAGTAGAGATAAGTATAATAAATTTGCTAATGTTGAATGCCATTATTGTCATCAAAATGGACATACTCAGAGGTTTTGTTGTCAATTAAAAATGGAGAAACAAAAAAAGAAAGGTAAAGAGAAGAAAAGTGATAATGACAGTGATGACAATCATGTTGTTGTACTTAAAGAAGACTTTCTCATTATTTTTTTATGGTGATGTTGTGAATTTTGTATCTTATGAAACTAGTTGGGTAATTGATAGTGGTGTATTTATTCATGTTACGTCACGTAAATATTTCTTTACATCATACAAGTTAGGTGACTTCAAATCTGTGAAGATAGGAAACAATGAGCTATCTCAAGCTCTAGACATCGGTGATGTGTGCCTAGAAACCAGTAATAACACAAGATTAGTATTGAATAATGTTAAATATATACATAATATCCGCTTGAATTTGATTTCTACAAGCAAGTTGGATGATGAGGGGTATTGCAGCACTTTTAGTAATGGTCAATGGAAGCTCATAAAAAGGTTATCTTGTTGTGGCTAGAGATGAAAAATATTTTTCGTTATACATTATGCAGACAAAATTAATGTAATAGACAGTGAAGATGTAGCTGAGTTATGGCATAAGAGGCTTAGTCATATCAGTGAGAAGGGTTTGTCAATATTGGCCAAGAAGAAGCTCTTTTCAGGATTGAAAAATTCCGCGCTAAAAAAGTGTGCTTACTATTTAGCAGAAAAACAGAATAGAGTTGTATTTAAAAGCTTACCTCATTCAAGAAAGTTAGGTATGCTGGATTTAGTGCATTTTGATATTTGTAGTCCTATGAAAACAAAATTGATTGATGGCTCTTTTTATTTTGTTACCTTCATAGATGATTTTTCTAGGAAAATTTGGATTCATACCTTGAAAACTAAAGATCAAATATTATATGCTTTTAAACAATTTCAGGCTTCAATTGAGAGACAGACTGGAAAGAAATTGAAATGCATCAAAACTGATAACGAGAGAGAGAGTATAGTAGACATTTTGATGAATATTGCAGACAATAAAGTATTCGACATCAAAAGACACCTCCCAAAATGCCTAAGTTAAATGACTTAGTTGAGAGAATGAATAAAACATTGGTTGAAAGGGTAATATGCTTACTTTCATAGTAAAAGTTACCTGAATCCTTTTGGCATGAGGCTTTAAGTACAATTATGCATGTATTAAATCTTACTCCATGCGTTCCTTTAGAGTTTGTTGTTCCTAATAGAGTTTGTATAAGCAAAGATGTTTCTTATGATTATTTGCATGTTTTTGGGTGCAAAGCATTTGTGCATATTTCCAAAGATGAAAGGTCTAAACTTGATGTAAAAATACAACAGTGCATATTTATTAGTTATGGACATGATATGTTTAGTTATAAATTTTATGATCCGGCTAAAAAGAAAATTGTAAGAAGCAGAGACGTTGTGTTTATGGAAGATTAAATAATAGAGGATATTGAGAAAGCAGAGGTGATTTCAACACCACAAGTTAGTGACAATTTGGTTGATTTGGATTTAATTCTTCTTATAAATAAACCTACACAAGTTGATGAAGAACAGCAGGAAGTCAATATTCCAAATAATGCACATGATCCTGAACATGTTGAAACAAATAATACTATTCCTGAACTAGAGGCTCAATTAGATGTTCCACTAGATGTTCCAGTCCGGAGATCCGTTAGAGACCGGCGACCTTCCACCAGGTATTTTGAAGATGAGTATGTATAGGTGAACTAGAGTGTTATGCAGAAGTAATAGAAGATGAGTACAAAAATAATTGATTTGATGTTATGCGAGATGAGATGTAGTCACTTTATGATAATTATACCTTTGAGTTGGTGAAGTTACTTAAAGATAAAAGAGCTTTGAAGAACAAATGAGTATATAGGTTGAAGTAAGATGAACATACTTCACAATCACGGTACAAATCTAAATTGGTTGTTAAGGGATTCAGTTAGAGAAATTGTGTTAATTTTGATAATATATTTTCTCCAGTAGTGAAAACGTCTTCTATTCGTGTGGTACTAGGCTTGGCTGCTATCCTAGATTTGGAAATTGAGCAAATGGATGTCAAAACAGCCTTTCTACATGGTGACTTAGAGGAAGAGATATACATGGAACAACTTGAGGATTTTAAAGTGAAAGGGAAAGAGAATTATGTATGCAAATTAAAGAAAAGTCCCTATGGTCTAAAACAAGCACCGATGTAGTGGTACAAAAAGTTTGCGTCAGTTATAACAGAACATGGCTATAAGAAGACTTTCTCGGATACCTTAGGGTTTCTCACTATCTTTAAAGTGGTAGCCGCAAAAAGACGTAGTGACAAGAGAAAAAGAGAAAGCAGAAAATCTGAGGTTGGGGCAAAGTCTGATTTACATCAAGCTGACATCGGAGGTCGATTAGTGGTTCGATTAAGCTCAAATTTTGTCAGCATGTTCGTGGCGCAATCTTCTTGAATTTGAACAGTTTGATTTTTGTTTGAAGCTTCATACATCAGGTTTTTCGTGGATTGATCAAAACCTGCGTTTTTAGTTAGATTTATCTTGATCTCTTGTGAAATTCATGTGTATTGCCAAAAATTATATTCTTAAAGTCTTTACTGCTATGTACCTCTAGTATTTGTTAGAGAAGAACATTGTTCACCCAATTTTGTTGATAGGAAGATTTTCTGGTGGACTCCGGTCCTGTGATTTTTTTATCTCCTCACATCGAGGAGGTTTTTCACGTAAAAAAATCGTCTTGTGTTCGCGTGCTTGGTATTTATTTGACTCTACTATATCGATTCCTATTAGGTTTACATAACATAAGAGATTATTTTATTCCGCTGTGTTAATTTAATATTGTTCAAATTGTTATTATTCTCTCATCATTTTCACCTAGCCAAAATACATAAAGCAAAAGAAAAGAAAAAAAGATGCTTAATTTCATCCTGCTCACTCTGTCTACTAAAACTGAAGATTGAACTTATTTTCACCATGAATCTCTCTATGTTTGCGTAGAAAGACAATGATCACATCTAGATTCTTGATGTCACCAGATGATCACATATAGTTCCTTGACGTCACCAGCTAAAACTAATGGACTGGAAGTGTAGGTTGGATATCAACCCAGATGAACATACATCAGCTACATCTTGTCTCATCTTCTGCGGACCACTAACAAGCACTCCGATGCTCGACCCTTCAATGCCCAGCAAAATCTCTGCAACCAAAGTTAGTTTAACCTCTGTGAGTTGATGTTTCACTGACCTTTCCAATTAGAAGCATATCCATTTAATCACGGGCTGGTTTTTTAAACTGATGTCTTTCTTCCCAAGTTCGAGTATTCAATGACCAAAAACAATTCAGAGGAAATACTCACTCTTTAGGTTGGGCCTTTCGCCATAGTGCACATTGGTTGTTTGAATGAGAGTTTGGCGAGGGAGGCTTTCCAACTCCCAGTCACCGTCGTCGACTCTGGCAACTGGTGATGCTGTTGGTGGGGTTTTCATGTCTTGTATCTGCACCGCTTCTCTCAAACTCTGTTTCTTGTTCCAAAGAAAAGCACCGGTGGCACTTGCAGCTATGCAGACGCAAGCAAACACCATGTACAGAGCAGCTCTGGAAGCATCCGAGTAAATTCCGTTCGAGTCACGTTCAGTTGGGTATATGTAATATCGTGTTATAATTCCAACAAGTACTAGGAATATAGCAAAGGATGATGAGATTATTAATCCTAGCCACAGCCAGCTTCTGCTACCTAGAACTGCAGAAACTGGTACATCATTTGTGTTAGGCTTGAGCCACACGGTTCGGATGAGCTCCTGATCATCTTTTACAGTCTCTTTCTCTCTTGTCACATAGGCTTCAATTTGAAGGTGAAGGCAGGATATGTCGAGATTTGTGCCTGAAACAGGGAGGAGGAGTTCCAGCATGGCCAGATCAAGTTCTTTCTTGAAAGCACAAATGAGAAGAATTCGTGGAGCCTTATGACTTGCCGTGTTAGCTGTGAAAAGGAGCTCCCGGATGATGGAAATGAAAGGCGTGATGCCACTCCCTCCACTAATCATCACCAGCATGTCGTGCCTGTATAATGTTTCGGCCATCTTGGTCAAGCTAAACTTATAAGGCATCTAAGCTGAAATAATAGGGAATGATATTCAATGAACAAATACTAGCGAAACGATCACTGGCACTTTTCCTATGTCCGAAAGTGAATTCAGTCTCGATATCTAACAGGTCTAGTTATGGTGTTTTGCAGCATTTCCTTGTAATGTCAACACATTAATATCTTTTTCCCCCAAATAACTGCTACCAAAGGACTCACCTCAGCAAATCGGTCGAAGGAGGTCCATATGGCCCTTCAAGCGAAATCTCAAGCCTCTCTACAGGTGAGGAAGAGGATACGGTCTCATACAACATCTTAGTCCATCTTCCTTCGCTTTTTACCACTATGCTTAGCTTGTCGCAATCCAAATTACTACTTGATGTAATAGTGAAAGGATGCCATTGCAGCTTTGATATGCTAGGGATGTTGAGAAACACTGTGCTAGTTGGAGAATAGCTCAATCCTTAAACCAGACAAAGGAGGAATTATTATGGCAAAAATAAAAGCTAGTGGAGGCAAAAAGATTTGCAGATCAAATTGGTATTCAACTCTACCTGGACTCTTCGAAAAGTTCAATTCAACTGCTTGACAGGGTAGCACCCGAGCGCAAACAAGCTGAATCTTCTGTTGGGATTGCAAGAATCGCAGGCATCGATCGATTAAGAAGAGATAGAGACCAGGAAGCATGACGCAGGCAGTGGAAAACCCAACATGAAGTACGAAGGACAGGACGAAAATAATGTACAGGTAGTGAGTGTAGAAGAAGAGTTCAAATATCTTTCTCCTAATTCGCTGAAACGCAGTCGCCCACATCACCACTCCGGCCAGTAACGAGATTTCCCCGGCCACATTGGAAACTCCAACCTTGTCCCATTTTATCATCTGCAACCATGATCAAGATGATTCAAGCTTTATCAAATTTATGTAAAGCTGTGTTAGAAGTCACTACAAAACTTGTAGTTCAATATTGCAAATTACCTCTAAGATTTGTTGAGTATTGGCCCAGAAAATGACATAGCACAAGCCATGCGCGGTGAAGAGAGTCATGGTAACGTGACCAAGCCAGATGTGGTACTTGACACTCGCCTCAGAGGTCACACCAATGAACTGCAAAACTGAGGATCCTCTCGTGACTGGGAAGAACAAGAAGGCTAAGCAGATGTTCCCAACCAGGCCAAGCAACAGAGCTGCACTATCTAGCTTTACATCCCACCTGCCAAAGGAAAATTCCGTTCACTCCCTGCGCAGCATTTAAGTGCTCCTTTAACGTGCAAAATTTTGAAGATAAGCGGTACTCACACTCGCTCCCTTTCTTGGATTGCCTCTTGCGCGACATTTGCAAACATAGCATGCAAGTAAGAGGAGAAAGACCATACTAATAGAGCTGAGAACATGGCCAAGAAGGCGAGCTCTATCCAAGAAACGATTCCTAGAGGGCCTTTGACCAACGCGGGCATCTTCCATGAATCGTACCGGCAGCTCCTTCCTTGCACTCTGTCAACAGGGAAAAGATATAACACGTCATCGGCGTTCGCTTGAATCATAAAGAGAACAATTTCTGGCAGGGATATTTCCAAGGGAATAGAGTCGGTCACCTTGAGTCGCTGTGATCTATGCCTCTCTTCCTTAGATGCGAATAGAAAGCACCCAATGTGGCAATGAATAGAATGGGGAAGGCATATATCAGAAGACTCGCTCCTGAAGGAAAAATTATAAAGGATTGAGTGAAGTTCAGCTGGTCCTTGTGTTTCAATGTTTTCTTTCATTACTATTATTATCTCTCTCTCTCTGAAACAATGAAATTGGACAAGCAATGGAAACGGCAAGAAGTTCATGTCATAGAAAGGGCAAAATGAACTAGAGTTTGCAACTGCAAGACAAATGAAGCACGAGCAAAAGTACCTTGTTGTCCGAAGTACGTGGACTGGGTTTTGCTGCGAATGTTTGGCATCCAGCGCAAGTAGAAAGTGTTGGTGGGCATCATTATCAGTACCAAAATGTACCCAAGAAAGACGACCGTGATTAGGACTTTCATGGCTAATCTCATCACCGCCATCTTCATGCCTTCGCAACAAGCGTCTTCCATCTCTGTCTCTCTCTGTCTCTGTCTCTGTCTATCTCTCTCAATTGGCCATTAATATTCCCTCCGCGAGCATGGTTATATAGCAAAGTTCGTCGGGAACCGATGACGGATTACCTCAAGCAAAGGCGACAGGTGAATTACCGTATCGGGAGTCAATTTGAGCATGCACTTTTGGGAGGAGATATTTGACTCCTGCGGGAGACAGAGAGGCCAGCATATCATCTTGGAGGCCCAGTGCACGGCTTTATCGTTCCTTCCAACGCAATATTCATTAATAGCGAACACCTTTTTCGCCACGAATGTAATAATCTATCAAATATAGTCCACACAACATCGCCTTCCTTGTGAATACTCTTTCCTAAAATGACAATCTCCGGCAGCAGGATTCTTACAAGATACGCAATCATTGAAGGTATTATCGATACCATAGGATCAACCTAACGATATTTGACAACAGCTTTTGGTTAAGACTCTTGTATTTACAGGAGGCTCCTGTAGACATAAGAAATGCTGCCGCTGTTGTTATTATTATTACAATCTTTATGATTATGGATGTTGTCATCATTGCTGGATGGAAGAACCCGGGCCAGCCGACACTCTCGTCATTCGCAATGAGGTGCATTTACGACGTCCCCCCTCCACTGGACTTTCCCTCCATTGATTACTCCTATGCACGCTTTTGTTCCGCCCGAGCTGTTCTCGCCACGGCAAAATGGGCTCATTTACAATGGCCAGCATCGGATCTCTTACGCTCTCGGGATGTGACCCGTTAAGTTGGGCGTCTTGTTAATGAAAATTGTAGATTTACTGGCTCCTGCTGTTGAAAGCTGGCTTGGATTCTCGTCGTTTAATTCTAGATTTGTCAAATGGGTGGATTGAGTTATATATGATCTAATTCAAATTGACTCATTTAACTTTTTATGAACCTTTTTTCGTAATACAAAATTTTCAACCTCTACCCGATTCAACTTATACCCAACTAATATCCGACCCCATCCATTTAACCAAATCTAGGAAAACTTGTTTCTTATGCTCTTTATTTTATTTTATAAAAATGGTAAAAAATTTTTATGTAATACAAATTTAATGAACAATTTTTATAATTTTTTAAAAAAATTGAGGCTTTGTTTTTTTTTTTTTAAATATGTTTTTCAAGAGGTCATTTTCTAATATTTGCCTGAAATGTTAAAATAAATTAAAAATATTTTTTGTTGTTTTGTATGGAAAATCTTATTAGATTTAGATTTATGATTTTCCTTTATGCATTCCTTTTAATAAATTTTTAAAATTTTAAGAAATTAAAATTTTAACTTTTTTCCTTCTTCTTCAACTAGTCATCAGCCACATCAACAACTAGATACTGGTCATAGGTGAGCTCGAGCCTTGCCATAAGTCGATGATGCTCAAGCTCCTGTGGCAAGGCTCAAGCTCACCCAATTTTGGCTAGCTAAGCCTCACCCTAGGCTAGTGAGCTCAAGCTTTGTGAGCTCGAGCTTCACCGACCTCTAGCAAGCTTGTCTCTCGCGTGGCTAGTCATCGTCCACCAGCAAAGAAAGATGGAAGAAGAGAGAAGAAAGAAAAAAGAAAATGAAAATGAAAATGAAAAAAATAATTATAACTTTAAATTTTTTTGAAATATTTTTATGAGGTTGAAGAGGGAGAGAGTGTATATGAAGATTAAAAATGGGTTCTAAACTTGGGTTTTAAACTCAACTCATTTATCTTAGCCTTTCTATTTAAAATTTATTTAAAATAGACTCTTCAAAATTGAAGTGATTCATATATGATTGATTTATTTTTTAAATAGGTAATATATGAATTTAAGATTTGTTTCGATAGGTTTAACCAATTCATATATTTTCGTTCCGCAACTGTGTCGATTAATTGTGGAGTCGACAGAGGGCGAAATGCATGGATTTTCAAGGCTAAATCAGATGATCATTCACGATGGGCAATTTCCAAATCACAGGCATTTATCACACAAATCAGCTGATGCACCCGCGCTCTCACACCCCAAGACACAGAGAAATGCAAATGCGATGACTGACACGAAAACACAACCCAGTTCTGCTTGACATACACGTTGTTCCCGTGCATAATTAAAGTTAATCAATCCATCACGTCACCAGTTGAAGCTGTTGGACTCGAAATGCAGGTTCTCTCCCAAACCGGATGCACATATCTTGGCAACCTCGTGCCTCATTTCTGTAGGCCCGCATACGAGAACTCCCGTGTCCGGCCCTTTGCACTCCGACAGTGACTCTGCAAAGGCAAAATTTTCAAAAGGGCAAACAAGGAAAACAAGAAAAGAATCATTTCCTTGACATGTAAATCTAATCACGGCCCAGGAATTTGACACATTTTGGGTCTTCTGGGCTGATATTGGGCTTGATTATGACCCCATTTCGGCCTTTTAGGCTCCATCGTTACGCCGGTTCAGGCCTGATATCGGGCTTCCAGGGCATGCTTTTTTACTTGTCATCATTTTCACCCGTGTATCGTGGTTGAATAAGAAAATTTATAAGCTGAGCGAAAACTTTTCTTGCATGTCTAAGTTTATGTTGTCAAGAAGGATCACGGACTAAGAAGCTTACTTTTGAGGTCAGGCCTTCCCCCGTAATGCACATTCGTGGCTTCAACCAGCGACTGATGCGGAACACTCTCCACCCCTCTCTCCTCCACATTGCTGAACCACGACCCGGGTGACGCTGTTGGCGTCGGGACCTCCATGCTCTTCACTTGCCTCCCTCCGGCGGTGGCCCCTTTCTTGCGCCACAAGAAAACGCCGCTTGAGGCCAAGAACACGCAAGCGCACATCAAGAACATGTCCCAAAGCGTCCAATACGAGAAATGGTAATTCCCGTCGTCGCTGTGCTCGATCAGGTAGATGTAGTAGCGGGTCACGATCCCCAACAAGAGCAGGAACATGGCGAACGAAGGAGGCTATGATGGCACCCAGCCAGAGCCAGGAGTTGGAGCCGAGGGCGGGGGTGATGGGGGAGTCGAGAGGGTCGGGCTTGAACCAGGTGGTTTGGATGAGCTTCAGGGCGGGGTCGAGCTGCTGCTGGTGGTCTCGGGTGACGTAGGCCTCGATCCGGAGGTGGAGTTGAGGAGAGAAGCGGGAGGAGGGATCGAGAGAGAGGGGAAGCAAGAGGTCGAGGATGGCAAGGTCGGCCGATGTCTTGAAGGCGCATATGAGGAGCACATTCGGGAGCTTTGATGAGGCAGCGGTGTCGGTTTGTTGTTGGTTGGTTTGGTGGATGATCTCACGGATTATGGAAATGAATGGAGTGATGCCGCTTCCCCCGCTCACCATCACCAGCGTTTCGTGCCTGCATAAGTTCACCGTGTTAGTACTCGAGATGAGCTTTGTGTTCAATCGAAAGAACATTCTCTAGAACAAAACAGCTAATTGAAGCCACATATCCGTTTAAGCTCTTGACGCACAGCCTATCTGGTTATCATATAAATGTCTGATTTTGGGGCGATAAATGCAGTTTACATGGTCGATAACAGATGCAATTGCAAGGCATTGTATATAAAGTAGGATTATATCTGAGAGATGTTGAGAAATTAGAGGAGGCATTGACCTAAGGAACTGAGAAGAAGTCGGTCCGTAGGGTCCTTCCACAGAGACTTGAAGATGGTCCAGAGAAGAAGAAGAGGAGGAGGAAAGAGATTCGAAGAGGCAGCGAGACCAGCTTCCTTGACATTTGATGGCCACGCTGAGGCGGTCGGGCTCCATGTTGCTGTTGGATGTGACCGTGAAGGGGTGCCATTGCAGCTTGGAGATGCTTGGGATGTTTACGAACATGATGCTCGTCGGGTGGTATTTCACTTCTGCAATTCATTGAGGGAAAGTGGTTTTGCATGTAAATGATCAAGCAAAAGATGACATATAACGCAAAACTCTTAAGGAAATTGCACGTGGCCTGTTTTGTTCAATGAATTGAGCTAGTGCAAACCATAACTTAACTGTTTCTGAAGAAGCTAATTCCAAACAAAAAATGCGTCCGTAATGGGTAAACTCATTTTCTTTTCAGTAACTGATTTGCTACATAATTAGAATGAGAAGTTCCATATGTATTTATCAATTTATGTATCCAGCCCTATTAGTTCAATAAATACTATATGATAAATTTATCCTATGAATGACGTAATAGACAAAATTAATCACAATTAAAAAACTAGATATTTCATGGAAACTTTTATTTTTGAGTGGGACCTAGGGCGTGCTTCACTGTTTCTTGATATGTAAGCCGCACAGTCAATTAGAACAAGCTGATATAATAACTTTTGTAGCTCAACTATTATGAAGGCTCGAAGGTAGAGATACTTGAGGTTTTCGCCTAATAGTCATTTGTATTCTTTTAGCAAGAAACGTCTCTTGATCATACGTCTCATATGATTTTAAACTAACTGGAGGCTAAGGTATATGTAAGCTCGCTCTATCAAATTATTTCAATCCTGACACCCACCTGGACTCTTGGCAAAGTTCAGCTCGATCATGCTGGAGGGCAAGAGGCGCGCGGCGAGTAATCTAACTCGTTGCCGTGACTGTAGGAACCTCAGGTGTCGATCAATGACAAAGAGAAAAATCCCCGGGATAATCATGCAGAAGTAGGCTGCGCCGACGTGCAAGACGTAGAAGATGATGTAGAGTGCGTAGAGCTGGTGGGTGTAGAAGAAGACTTCGAACATTTTCCTGCGAATGGGGCGGAAGCTCGTGATCCACATGGCCACCGCGAAAACCATGGCGATCTCTCCCGCCACGTTCGATACCCATGTGCTGCTCCATTCTAGCATCTGCAACGACAATCCGGCCCCATGATTATATGCAACTTGTGCATAAATTAAGATTCTCAGTATCGATTATGTGCATGGATAAACAAGACTCGCATTTTGCAAACAGCTTCTTCCAGGAAAAAAAAAATGAATACCACTTCCTATCCAGATTATCAGATTTTGATGATATTATAATACTATTATCTATACCAAAATATTCAAATTGAGCAGAAAAAAGTAAAGAACAGTCGAACAAGCAGATATTTTTATTAGTTTTGGATTTAGTTTCACTAATTTATCCTGATAATCTCTCTTTAACTTTTCTTCCATCATCTCTGTAGGTGACACAGCAACCACAGAATGTCATCCCACTCGTTATCAACGTTGCCCCATCAGAAAGAAAAGTTTCCCACCAATTAGAATGGCCATCGCAATTGACAATTGATGCGGAAATTGCCATCACCATTGACAATGCATGCGGAACTATGTGAGTTTCAATAGTTTTTGTATACATGTGGTCTTATGTCCTCTAAAAATTAGTTTAATCTTTGAAACCGAATTTTCCAACATTTAATTTCTTGATACCCTTATCAATGTCTCACTTATCTCGTATACGTAATATATCTAAGTTAGATGACAAGCTGACATATTTTAGTCCATGTGCCTAATTATCTGATCGTTCTTTTTTCATTTTCTATTTTTCGCTTAAAATAGTGGATTTTTCAATGTTGACACAACAAAAGAAACAGTGATTCAAAGATCATCTAACTTCTTGACTTCTTGACTATAAAATGACAGCGATGATTCATTGAGGAAATTTCCTACAAAAGACGGGTCAATGAAGGATGTCCCATATTTTCTCTCGGAGACAAAAATGGACAAGAAGCAAAGAAGCACGTCTGCTCGACCTTAAAAAGAAGGAAAGGATGAAGAATAAAGTGGCACTGCACCATCTTTATGTCATGATCAGAGGACAAAAAGACTATCTTTTTTGAATGGATGGAACTTGTCGAGGCTAATAATTCTCTCAGGTCTGTGGTAACCAAAACGAAAAAGAAGAAAGAAAGAAGGAACGAAAGATATTGAAGTAGTACTGATGTTTGGAAACAGAAAACGACAAAGCAAATAAAAGAAAGGTGGGGATGCCTGAAAATGTATACCAGAGACATTTGATGGGTGATGCCCCAGTAAATGATGAAGCCAATGGTGTGGAGGAGGAAGAGGAGGTTGGAGAGATGGCCCAACCAGATGTGATACTTGATGCTTGACTCTGATGTGAGTCCAACTACTGGCAAAATTGATGACCCTCTTGTCACTGGGAAGAACAAAAATGCCCAGCAGATGTTCCCAACATACCCGAGCCTCAGCGACACGCTCCTGAACTTGGCCTGCCACCTGCACAGACGCTGAGAGAGCGATCAAGAAAAGCTAAATGACGAGTTCTTATCAGCATTTGCTTTTAAACTTTGACAAAACACGAACACAATGTGTGCTTTTGGTGTATGTTAGGATTTGCGAAAACAAAGCCAGATAACTTGTGCTCAGTTGCTTACACTTCCACCCCCTTATCCATATGAAGGTGGCCACTATAACTGACATATATGTAATTGGCAAGAGACCAAATCAAGAGAGCGATGAACATGGCTACAAAAGCGAGCTCTGTCAGCGTGACAATCCCCAGAGTGGGCATGACCAGAACCGGTCGTCGCAAGAAGGCCAAACGTCCAGTTTTGCTGGCACTGCAAAACCATATCGAGGCAACTTTGTCATACAGTCAATGTTTTTAAACTCCGATGTATGTGAATAATGATATAAGATGGCGCATGAATATAATAGAAATTGCTGTAACCTTTTAGTGTAAAGTTTCTCGGATTTCCTCTGTAAATGGAGGTAGACACAGCCAAAAGCAGCAATGAACATTACTGGGAACGTTAGAAGCAGAAGATTTATGCCTGAACAGAAGTTGCAATGCAGTGAAATGAGAAAAAGAGACAGAATATCAGGAAAAACCAAACTATGGAGTGCACAAAAAAGTTAGTTATCCAAATAGTAAGTTCAAGAAAATCTCGTCATAGATGTATATAATTGTGGTGCCATAAGCATGGGCGGGTGAATTGGAAGCAGAAAACATGAGCAGAAAGAAAAGCCAGAGACCGTACCCTGTCCTTCAAAGTAAGTAGAATCGAGCTTCATCTGAAGATTGGGAGTCCATTTGTTTTTGTAAGTTTTTGTTGGCAGCATTATCCAAATCATGAGCCACCCAAGAAAGACCACAAAAAACACCATCTTTAGGACTTTCTGGATAATCATTTTGCTATCCTCTAATCACCGAGAGATGAAGCAGAAGGAATGGACAATGGCAGCAATCTAGCACAGAGAGTGAGAATCTGAGTTCAGCTATTCCTGCTCTTTTTAAAACCTAATGAGGGTGCTCCTATATATAGAGTTTCCTTTGAACATCAACATCAAACGTACTGAGTCACAAAAAAGGTTGCAGCATGATTCAGGCAGTTCTTTTCCCAGACTTAATCGTGATCTTTATACTTCCTTCCAACTTGCCTCTCTTGGATGTAGTCTGTCGTCACGACGGAATAACCCTAAAATAAAGAATTGAACTCTCCTTATTGATTTCTTTAGATAACAAAGGAGCAATGTGAAGGTGATGTCCACTTGACTAGATCTGATGGAAGCATTTGTCAGTTGATTAGGATGTTAGTTAAAACGTTAAACTCCTCTTAACTTGATAATAGCAACAGGATATGATGCTTTATCTTGCTATCCAAATCAGAGTTTAAACGGATTGATATGAAGAGCACTATATTTATACAATGAAAATATATTTATGAAAATATTACAAAAATCTTGAGAAATTTTGGATATGTTGAGCTATTTTTTGGCTTAAGACTATCCAATTGTTGACCTTTCACTTCTTCTCTTGGTTGTGCTTAGAATATCTAAACAATGATGCACAGTACATATTTGATTCATTGAGAGTACAGTTGACTTTTTTTGAGGCAGTTCAAGTACAAGTTGACTTTGCATTTTGAACTGGTACCATAAACTCTAAATAGCAACTTGGAAGCAAATTTAGGAATAGGAAAAATTCTAAATAAGGGTCTAAAGTTGGATGTCACTAATGAGATGAGATCAAAAAAGTCAATTTACATTCCCTGCGAATGTTTCTTCTGAGTTGTGAATTATTGCAGCCATCGTGTATATGATGCTGATTTTGACACTTAAATCCCACATTTATGTGCTGCCACAACACATCCACGTGCATGCAAGCGCAGATAGGAGGCAATGCACAGAGACAAATGATGCAGGGGGCAGGAGGATGGAAGCTGATATATCTCACAACTAACTGTATTCATGAAAACTCTTGCTTCTTTAAATGGAGTTAAAGAAAAGTTAATCACATCAGGCTTGGCAAATAAGATGCTGCAGTTCTTCTACATGTATCTTAGAACAGTCAATCCAAAAGCTATGCCTAGAAAAGTAGCTATTGAGACTCCAAAAATGCCAGCAAGAACTCCGGGAACAACCAAAGAATCCCATCCTTTGGCAGTGGCCATCCCACAGGCTGTTGTTGGGCCTCCAATATTGGCATTGGATGCCAAAGTTAAAAGCTTCAGATCAAAGCGAAACAGCTTTCCAAATCCTATGATCAAAGCTAGATGGATGCTCACTTGAACTAGAGCAAACATGAAGATGCTAGGAGCTGTGTTGATGACATTTAAGATGCTACCACTAGCTCCCACCACGGCAAAGAAAACCTGCAGAAAGAATTATCCAATTCCATTTCAAGTTACATCCAACACTGAAGCTTGAGATGAAAGAAGGTTTCACAAAGCTATCCAGGGAAAGTGATGATAAATGAGAGTACCCAAGCCAGATACTGCATTTTAGGATGTGAAATCCTTTAAGTCACACAAAGCTTAGATGTTTTGATTCAAAAGCTTATGCTGGGGGAACTTCTGCCCATTCAAAAGAACTCCTGGGCCATTAGGTTATATTCTCAAGAATATAGACCTGACAAAAACCTGGGTTTGAAACTGGTTTTAAATAGGGCCGACTAGATTGTTTCATCAAAAAATAGGCTAGATGCTGTCGCATTAAACCTTGCAGGTTGTCCAGTGCTTACGATGGACTTTAGGATGCAGAATAGCAACAACTCTATGATTGCACTAAAATGATGCCTAGTACTAGTTTTGCTACAGGGCAGAAAAGATGTGAGATGGTTGACTGCAAGAAAGGAAGAATCAAATCTTGCCTAGCGGCGACATTAATGATAGCCCTGTTTAGTCTGTTACCTGCATCAGAACCAGCGAAATAGCATCACCGGAATGTGCAAGGGAACCAAACTGTGTAGGAAAAATAGTTGCTAAAATGACAACTAGAGCTGTTATAATTGGCAGACCTCCTCCTTGAATTCCGCTTAGCTTTGTTATATAAGTTCCAATTTTACAAATGGCAAATGCTGTAGCCACGGCTGTAGCAGTTTGTAGAAGAGGGATCTTGCCTCCAGAATCCAACTCCAGAGATACTGAAACATCTGCAAAAGGAATTTCCAGAAATTGAAGATCAATCAGCTTGTGCTCCAATCTGATACTCATGAACAATATTGTCTGACAAGTATATGATTCAAGGAGTTATATGCATCAAAAAAGAGGATACTAAATACAGATATGTTACTGCCCATAATTTCTAAGAGATAATGAAGACCAGACAGTAGAGAAGGCTACATAATGCATTACCACTGGGTGACTTTGAAGTCTCAGGAGGTACTTTGGAGGCCAAGGCAAACAATATCATGAAGTATACAGCACATATGACATTGTCTGCAGCCACCCCAGCAGCCACTACTGATGGAGAAATTGAAAGAGCCTTGGAGATTGCGACATAATTAACAGCTACAGGAGTCATCAAGGGCCCAATATAAGGGAAGAGAAAATATCTGTCAGTCATGACATCAACTTCGTGAAAGAAATGGACATGAAAGAAATGGACATGTTTGATTAAATTATCAAGAAGTGAACGTAATTCTCAGATACAAAACCACACAATAGCTCAGGCATGTCTTAGCCCTTGAAAGGGGAACTCAAAAACACAAAGTATAAACATAAAAGTTGATAATCAAACTGGATATATATTGTTTGTAAAGAAAGACAACACAATATAACTAGAAAATCTAAAATAACAGGAGACTTGACTATGGAAATGATCAAGCGAATCATTATGCAGTTTCTCTTCAATGTTGAGTAGGGTTGAGTAGGGACGTACACTTTCAATTGAGAGTGAGATAACAAGAAGACAGAAATTTTTTATCCACTTTTTTAAGGTCATGAACCATAAATGCGACAAGACTAGAAAATGAACAAAGAATCACAGATGGGATCGATCCAATATATAAGATAATACAGTCAAAAGCTGCAAACTGAATGTATAGTAAAGAGAGAGATCCATTCTTTGGAGAGTTCAGTTATGTATAAAGATCTGCAACAACATTTGCTTAGGACTCACATCCACCAATATAACTTCCCATAAGAGCAGCAGCAATCTTCCAACTATCCTGACCAAGTGATCTCATTGGCACTAGCAGAAATGCCACAACAGTACCGACTACAGTGGCAACTGCGATCATTGGAAAAAAGAAAGTATTACTCCAACGTAGTCCAAGCAAAAAGATCATTTTATAATATTGCAAAGAGTAATGCAGAGTCACATGAGAGAGAGTACAACATGATTACTAAAATCTACAGTGGATAATTGAGAAAGAGATGGCTACAGTTAGCTAATGTAGTTCTGGGACAATTAAATTGCTTTATTATATTAACTTGCAGAAGAAAGAGCTCCAACAAACTGTTGAATGGTATCGAGTGCTGAATATGTCATTGCAGGGTAAGAAATGAACAACGATCCTCGAGAACATAGAAAAAAAGGAGGTCATTGGAAAAATCGATTGCGAGGATTTCTTATTCTACCCATGATGTGGCAATCAATCTTTGAGCGAGTTTCACCATATGCCCTCCTTAAAGCTACTGCAATTACCTGAGCCAAGCAAGAAAGCCAAGAGCAACTTCCCGGTGGATCGAAACACATGGCGCAAGTCCGCTCGGAACAATAACAACGGAATGGTCAATGGCAGCAGGAATTCCAGCACCGTCGAGTAAGCCGGCGCTTCACAGGAATGATCCCGACATTGCTCGCCGCGAGCCCAATCAAAGTGCTGACCAATGCAGCACTCACCATGCTCCCAACCTTGGTCTTCTCAGACCTTGCATCAAGTTAACGAACCAAATCACTCTCTCACTCTCTCTCTCTCTCGCTCTTGCATTGCCAAAAACTAGCACGAACTATCAAAATCGCTAGCTCCTCCTGTCCTTTATTTTCTTTGAAGTACTTATTTAGCCAACATACTCAATGTTGAGTAGCTAAAATCAGACTGCGAACAGTGCGATCGATGAAAGAGCAAGGAGAGATGCCACTACCAGAGACCAAAAGCGCCGGTCGCGAAGAGAGCGGTCCACATGCCCCACTGATCATCGGCGGAGATAAGAGGCTGCTGATGCTTGATCAGCGACCTCACCTTCCACGTCCGGTTCAAGCTCCGGAGCGATGTGTTCGGCGTTGTCGGAGGCGAAACGACGGAGCTAAATCGGGACGCGCGCGCCTCGCCGCCGGGAGCGACGAAGGAGGTGGAGCGAGCGTCGGCGGGCGATATGGCCACCGGGCGGCGAGGGAACCGTCGTGGCGGCGGCGGAGACCGAGAGAGAGGCGCCGCGAGCGCCACCGCCGCGGCGGAGGACGCCATCGATGGTGGATGAGGCGCGACGTTCGACCGCCTCGGAGGAGCTCATCAACGGACTGGAGATTCTTTATCAAAATCCGTTGGCCTGCAGTGGCATTGTTCGTAATATTTTGTCCCGGGCTTTGTTTCTGATGTTTTGTCGTGATACATGATGCCATTTAGCCAGACAAGTCAGACACTGTTAGCCAATAGCCATACTGAGGTATCTTCTTTTATTAATACTCTATGGGTGGAATCCAATCATGTGAATTTTTTTTTTTTTTTTTTTTACTTTGATTTATCTGTAAATTAATGTCCTTTAAATTCAAGCCGTGTCAATATAATTTTACATTTCGTGTATGATCTATTTATTGGACCATTGTATTTATCCACATATCGTATCTAGGATTGAATTTTGAGTGACAATTAGGTAATTTTACCAATACTTTGAATTTAAAACAACGTAGACAGTTGCCCCTCTTCACTTACCTCTTAATATACTAACTACATATTATATAATTTTTCTCTGCAATAAAACTTGATTGGGGACTCTTTCATTCTCGCAAATTTGGAAAAAAAAAAAACTTTTTTGGCGATGCGTGTGAGCTTTTGCATATGAGATAAGGAGAGACAATTTAACTTACATGATTCGGGGGATGGGAGATAATAAAAGGAATTTTTAATCTGATATTTAATTGTGGAGTGATTAGAGAACACTTATTTTTTTTATTTTTGTCAATAAACTACGGAGCACTTGTTAGACATTAAAATAAAGAAACTTTCTCATCGTCAAAACAGTCTTTCTCGTATTATACACGATCAATTCATTATAAAGGCAAATATGATATGAATAACCGGAAACCGAGAACCTCTTTGAAAAAGAACCCTTTTTTTTTATGGTCCATTGAGCAGAGACAGACGGTCACCCTCTTAGAATCGAGAAAGGGCGGTACCAGAAGCTCGCAAAGCACATCAAGTTACAGAAAATCATACATTCTGAAACCAGGATGAACAGCTGATAATTTTCTCCATAGAAGAAATTACACCACAGGAGTCTACATGTGTCTGATTGTCAAACATCATAATTCCAGTAAAGGCTTAAAAATAGCTCAAGAACCCCCGCAATACTACTTTAATACGTTCCATATCTGATAGGTAGCAAATGCAGCAACTTTGACAGATATATACACAAGGAAGCTATCATGAAAAACCATAGTTAAAGCAACCCTTTCAGACTGCAATGATATCTTGGACAATGGCCTACCCTCTGAGCATCCCATTCAGAAGAATGGTGTTTACATCCCCATCTTCTCCTATCCGTAGAGATGAAACAGCTTGTGCTGCAATTAGGCCAGGTGAGAGATCTGCAGATGTCCAACCTCCATTCTTGATGAATTGACCATGTAGATCACATCCGTGGGTTCCACCGGAACATCCCCAATCACCACCCCACTCAACTCTAGGATCTTGAGAATGTGAGATCCACCCAACTGGGTCAAGCGCATAGTTCAGGGTATGGCGATAAGGCACATCAGCGCTCCTTCCACCCATAAAGAAGTTAATATGGCCATTAGAGTCCCAAGGATTAAAACCCTCATTGTCTTCATTTAGGACGATCTTACATGCATCGTCCGAGTCTTCACCAAGTAGAACTTGCAAGGCAACAGCCTCAGCAATCGCAGCACCCTCTTCATCAAGCTTTTGCTGTTCCTCTTGTTTCTTCAGTTTCTTCTTCTCTAGCTCAGCACGGATAGCTGCAGATGTAGCGAGGGCTTTTTCCAGGCGTCTCTTCTTCTTCTCAGCTTGTTTGAGTCGATCCAGCTCATCCTTCCCCTGCTTCTTTTTCACTTTCCTCACGACAGGTTGCCCTTTGTTTTGTGCCGAGTTATCCATGATAACTACCAGACTCTAGTAAGTTTAGTGTTTATAACTGCTATTCAAATGGAGATTCCTCTAAAACATATCCAATTAACTGTTATTCTTTGAAACAAGTCTTCCTTTTGCTGAAGTATGTAAACTCTAAATTACTGTTTAGTAACCTAATGTAACGCTCAAATGTACAGAAACTACACCCACTCAGGTCTGTAGGAATACCTCATCTTACGGATGACACATTCCCAAACGGAAACAACGGGCGAGAGCATAAGAGCAAAAAGGTAAGCACTCGAGTCCGCATCCCTTGGCATCATTCTTCCTAATTTTCCACAGCCCTTGCATTTGCCCATTGTCCACAATAGGTAAAGACCAATGAACTGAACAGCAGGAGACTCTTATTGTCCAGATTTAGAAAGCTCACATTGGACTGCATAAGGCCATGAGGGAAAGAAACAGGGTCAGCCAACCATCAAAAGAATATGGCTCAGCACACATGAAGGAAGCACCAGAATAAGCCTGCCTTAATGGCAACTTCCAAGACAGATTTTCAGCTATGTCTATACCCAACAAGAGAAAGTATGAAACAACAATTTCAAACTGTTCGATCCTATAAAAGAAAAGCATGTGTGAGAAACACAAGCACAATAACGACTATAGATTTACTGGAATGCCTCTGATAAGCTTGATACGTCTCTATCTGCCAATAAATACAAGGTGACACTTAGATGAGAGGATGAAGGGGGACAAAACAATTATTATTTATTTATTTATATTTTTTTGGGGTGGGGGGGGAGAGAGTCCTAGTCTACAACACTAAAAGCAGTATCCTGCGATGTAAGATCCTAAGGAGACAGATCCTTCGCAGCCATAAACGTTATGTATGTTTTAATGTCTCAATTGATATCTTAATACTTTAAAAAGCAGCTAATGGTTTCAACCCACAATTTCAATTAGCGTACAGCCAGGCTTGAGAGGAGTGCAACTTGCACGCGGAATTAATTGAACAATACAACCAAAAATGACACCTTTTCATCAGTAGAATCGTGAATTGAGATTGTCGTCCTCATGAAATCTCGGAACATCAACATATCCAGATCGAGGATCAATTAATCGATTCCCAATTATCCAACCCCAATCCCGCACTAAATTCTACCGGAAGCTATCACTCACACTAGGCATCCAAACGCTAAATTACAGATCTAACTCAGACGATGCATCAGAACCCTAAATCGAACTCCATTTCCGAGCAAGGCGCATTCACCTGCTGAACCCAAGCTCTACTGGACTCGAAACACGAGCAAAAAAGGCAACAATTCCGAAGCGAAATCAACGCCAGATCCGAAATTCCCCCGGACCGCGAGACGCGAAGGCAGAATCGACCCCGGAAATCCGAGAATCGCGACCGCCGGCGGCAAAAAGGAACAACGGTTCCCGAAATCCGAGCAGGGGAAGAAGAAGAGACCGCACCTGACTTTGTGGTGAGAGGCGAGCGGCGATCCTCCGGCGATCTCCGTGGACGGAAAAGCGAAGCGGAGCGGAGCGGAGCGAATCGGGGGTTCGGTCGAGTGGAGTTCAGATCGAGAGAGAGAAGGAAGGGTGTGGAAAAAGAAAAGAAATATATGAAGGAGGAAGGGACGAGGAAGCGAAAGCGATAAAGTAACTGATCACATGAGAGAGAGAGAGAGAGAGCGGTGACGGAGATGGGGGGAAGCGGGAGTCGTGTCAACCACGAATGCCGACGGGACACGTGTCCCCGGGGAGGGGCGTGATCTGATCGTGATGGCGGAGGGGAAGGGTAAAGTCAGTCCGGAATCCGGGATGGTCTGACTTTTCCTCCTCGAGGGACGTTCGCGCTTCCGTGGACTCAGTACACGTGAGTCCAGTATGTCTCGCCCGCTGATCACGTGGGCCCTGAGAGAAGCCCGTGAGATTCAACGGGTGAGATTCGCTGAGCCCATGGATACCGGAGTACCAAAGATTCTCCCTTGGAGACAGGGTTAATGGTGGTTCAGCCTTGTACTCTGACACGTGGCAGATCGTGGGGTTTGAAGCTTCGTGAAGTTCCTTCCTCCAACTTCCCCATCCTATCAAGATAAGAGAACACGCATATGTGGGCCACCACCATCTTTTACCAAAAAATCTTAAATAACATTTTTTTTTTTTTAAACTCTTTGTTTTCGCGAGTAGATGGTCGAAATCTTTTTGCTTTTGGATACCGAATCTTTTTCTCAATAAGAATAAATGTTATAAATAATTTATAAATTTTAATTTAATATAATATAATTTTTTAAGTTTAGATTTGTCCAATATAATTTTTGATATTTAACTCAATATACATAACGCCATTCTTAAATTTTAAATTTATTCAATATGATTTATAAATTTTTTATAAACATTCAATTTAATCATTAAATTATATATAAATATTTAATATTATTATTAAATTTAAATTAATGAAAATATAATATTGCATATTTTCATTCATTTCAAAGATTAAATTGAATATATACAAAAAAATTCAATTATAATATTGATTAGTGACCACTATGTCACCATTCTATATGATGTGTGTGAGCTTAATCAACTCCATCTAAACAATGACACTTGTCTTTTGATATAGATTGGATAAAAATAAAATATTAAAACTATAGACTTTCATTTATCTAGTTGGCGGTGATAATGAAAAAAGACTGAGCGTGAATGACAATAAATACTCACATTTAGTACTTGCTCTCTTCCTTTTTTATGTTTCTACTCTATCACAAAACTCATTTTATTTGGAAAATGAGGTCCCCTTACTTTCATGTTTCGGCGTTCCTTTAACGACTCACATTTTAAATTAAAGTTAATATCTTGAAAAACTCCAACTTGATGTACCTAATAAATTTACTATAAACTATTTTTTTTATTATGAAAAACCCCAAATTAATACATATGTGATAAATTTACTATAACGACTATAAAAAATTATAAACTAGTATATTTATGATAAATTTACCCTAAACTAATTTATTCAACCGTAAAAAAAATGCCAAATTGGTAAATTTGAAACAAATACATCCTTCACTAAATTGGATTAATACTACCAAAAAAAAATCACAAAAATTGTAAACTGTGACAAACGGAACGTATTATCATGTGTCATTTAACTTAATAATTTAACAAGAAATTTAACAAAAACTAACGGATGATAAATTTATCACAAGTGTATTAGTTTTGGGATAAATTTATCAAAAGTATATCAGTTTGAGATTTTTGATGATTAAAAAAATAATTTAAAATAAATTTATTATATGTATATTAATTTAAGATTTTTAAGGATATTAACCCTTTAAATTAAAATCGCAAACTTTCTTTCATCTAGTCGACAGGCTGTGGTGATAATGAAAAAGGACCTAGCACGAACGACAATAAATACTGACATTTATTACCTGCTCTCTTTCCTCTTTTATGTTGCTACTCCATCGCAAAACTTATTTCGTTCGAAAGATGACTTGAGGTCTTGTTAAAAAAAAAAAAAAAAAAAAAAAGAAGAAGATGACTTGAGGTCCCCTGCCTTCCACGTTTCGGTGCTCCTTCAACGAATCACATTTCTCGTTTATAACAAAGCTCAAAACTCGGTTCTTAGCCGTAGGTGCTCTCACATGGCTTTCCAAGAAGGTGAAAAGGTCGTCTTTGACGTTTCTTAGCTCCTTCAACAAAGCTCGTTTCTCTTTTTCGACAAAACCCATTTGTCAGCTGCAGGTGCTCTCACATAGCTTTCCAACGAGGTGCGAGACTCGAGCTGATAACAAGAGAACAACAAATTTGAGATTTCAAAGTTTTTCAATCTTCTATGATGGTTTTATTTCCTCTCTTCAAAATCTTCGTTTGGCTTAGAGGCTGTGAATGTTGAGAGAGAGAAAGAGAGAGAGAGAGAGAGAGAGAGAGAGAGAGAGATTGTGATTTTGAAGTTTAATTGTCATGAGTGCAAGATAATTGTGAGTGAATGAAGTGCAGTTCATCTCCTAGTCTTATGCTGATAAAATTCAATGAAGGAGGGTTCTAGCAGGATGTGGTTTGAAAATAATAAATGGAAGCGATGATATGATTTGTGAGCTTCTTATGGTTCTACGAAAAATGAATCTCTTGCTCGAGTCGTGGTTGTTTTGGGTTTCACATTATATTTGTAGCAGCTGTTCAGCTAAAAGCACAAACAATTATTTTTCCTCTTCCGTCTTTTCAACTTTCACTAATTTGTCCCGTTTATTGACATCAACGTTCATTCCCTTCATTCACATTTATCTTGAAATTGGCTTCAAACAGATAAGGTAGTTTTTAGCATAGGCCAGCAAATAAGTCGATATGGCATTTTCTATTGTGATTGAAATATGCACATGCACAATCTTTCAAAGTCACTAACTTACATTTATACAAATTTTTTACAGTTGTGGTACTTTGTTGCTAGCTTGATTTTTTTTGGAATAAATGGTATGACTTACCTTTTTTAAAACTAAAATTTGTTTTCACTCTATTTGCCTTCTTTATAGAATTAGATTTTTTTCTTTAAAAAAAATTATGGATACAAAAGATAATGTCATCATGCATAACATTCATAAAAGAATTTGAATTTAAAATTGACATGGCATTTATTGACAAGGACAAAACCCATAAAACATATAGTGCATATACAATTTTTAAGGGATTTGGAGTGAGAAGATGACAAAGGCAAATAATAGTAAAAGAATATTACGAACATGCACATTTCTTTGTAATTGTAAATGATGCTCTCCATAAATCTCACCTCATGAATAAGAAGATGTTTATAGGACAATAAAGAAAACTATATGTCAAGCTTGCATAAAATTCAAAATCGAATATAGGAGTTGGGGTAGTCAACAAGTTTAAGGAACTACATAATCATCCTTTTATCGATAATATATAGAAACATTTGATACGATCATACTAGCACATAATAGATACTAATAAAAGTATTTTGACTTTTATGGCTAGAGTTAATATAAGGTTTACGAAAACATATTTCTACCTCAGTGATGAGCGAGAGGAGATGAGAATGTTGGCTCTACTTAAAGGTAATTGTCAAAATTTCTTACAATCGAAAAATTAATGGACTTGATTAGTGCATATGATTGTCAAAGTCTCATTATAACCATTTTAATTACTTAAAATCAAATGGAGGCAATTTTTCTTACACATTTCAATCAAATAAGGAATAGAGATTGACCAACTTTTTTTTTTGTTTGATGATGTATCTAAACTGGTCTATGAAAATTGTGGATATATGTCGACATTGATATAACTTACTATGCAAATAAGAACAATATGATATGTGCATCTTTCGTTGGCTTAAACATCATTAGAAGAATGTTCACTATGGTTATGCATTTCTATTGATTAAAACTATTGGTTTTTTTTTTTGGACATTTCAATTATTTTTAAAAATCAATATTTTAATAAAGCACCATTAATATTGTTCTCAGACAATTTTGACACATTAGAAAGAAGGGTTAATTAAAATCATGCCATGACAAACACCATTAATATTGTTCTCATGAATATTAATCACCATTTATGTGTTTGACACATTAGAAAGAATGCTACACATCATATTGGGCATCTTCTTAGGAAATTGGGCTTTTGCAATAGATATGAACTTTTATATCATTGTGGATCTAAATTTGAAATGAAGAGTATTTGGAAAGTTATGTATCAATAATGGAGCTTAGAGAACAACAAGCAATTTGATAACATGTATCGGTTGCATCATAAATGATGTCTTGCATTTGATTATGATATTTTTTCTACAGGAATTAGATCCATATAAAGAAGCAAGAGCACAAATAGTATCTTTCAAGATATGGGATTTCAGATTGTGACTTTATTTGAATTTGTTGATCATTATTATAAGAAGCAAGCTGAAAAAAATACACGATTTTAAAGTTGTTGTTGATTTTGAGTATACTTGAGGGAACCCATAAATTATGATTGAAAATAATGATTTTGAAACATGCTGCAAACATCAGAATATTTGTAGGGATTTTCCAAGCTAAGTTCTTGTATGCTTTGTCTATGTATGTTCTTAAATTGGAAATTAATGGGCTATTGCACATTTATATCATGGCAACCGAAAGTAGTGAAAGGAAGTATGTTATTTGTTTTAGTCCAAGTGATTTAACAATTACGCATAGTTGTAAGTTATTCGAAATAAGAGGATGATTGTAGGCATACTTTATGCATCTTGACACATGTTGGTAATATTACAAACATTCATTCATAATACATTACAAAGAGATGCACAAAGTTGTAAAACAAGAGACTTATGGTGCGCATATGACATAATTTTTGGAACATAAATTAATTTCTATTCTATGAATGAATTTCTGAGTAAAAAAACGTGTTTGATAACAATTTAAAATTTCTATTTCTAAAATAAAAATTCGTTTGATAACATAATAAAACTTTTATTTCTAGAAGCGGCAACGATTGGTGTCCGATGGTTGGAGTCCAACGTTCGGTGACCGACGTTCGGCATCCGGTGACCGGTGGCGGGTGGCTAAAGTTGAAGTCCGACATTTGGTGTCTGGCGCCAAGTCTAGTGACCAATGGTGGGCGGCCAAAGTTCAAAGTCCAACACCAAAGTCTGGCGATTGGCAATCGACATCCAACATTCGGAGTTCGACATCTAATGTCCGACATCTAGAGTCCGACGATAGGAGGTTAGCAGTGGGTGGCCAGTGGGCGAAGTTCGGCGGCAAGTGGTGGGCAACCGACATCTAGCGGCTGGTGGTGAGCGGCAGATGGTCACCGACTAACATCCGATGGTTGGTGATGAGCCTCCAGCATCCAATGATTGGTGATGAGTAGCCAATGACTAGTGGGCGTCTAGCATTTGGCGACCAGTGGATTGGTGACAAGTAGCCGGAGTGTGGTGGCTGACGTCCAGTGGCCGGCGGTTGGCGGTTGGTGGTCGAGGCCAATGGCGAGGGTCCAGCATCCCACGGGCGATGACGAAAGTAAACGATGAGAAAAATTTTGATTTCTTATTTCTATCCTAGAAATAGAAATGCTAAAAATTTTAACTTATGATTTCTATTCCAAATTTATTTTCGGAATATAAATATGTTAGAAATAGAAAAATGAAATTGCGTTATAAAGCAGTTTTATTTCAAACTTGTTTAAGAGAACAGAAAAACAGAGAAATAGAAAAACAAAAATTTTATCATGCGCGCTCTTAATGTGATGTTGGACAAAGCTCTTATGCTGCAATAAAGTCAAAAACATTATGCTTGAAAAAATTGGTAATAATGCACAAAGCCAATGCTCTCTCACTCACTAATCGATAAAGATTTGGCAAATTGGCAAGTTGGGATTCTTATTTAAGAATAACTTGATTAATGAAAGCATTTACTTGAGACAATAGCTACTCCGAACCTTCTTTTGGAAAAAAAAAAATGGAGGCTCTTCACCTATGTAGTTGAAAATTTTCCTTTTTTTTTATGTTATTGTTTTTCAGTTAAAAAATGAAAATTACAAATTCTTCCTTCAAGATAGAAAAAGAAAAATATCGCTGCCCGCTGAACATTCACTCTGTTCCGTCGGTCGCTCGATCGCTCGCTGCTCAGCTCTGCTCCTCCTTCAACCTCTTTCTCTCTCTTTCTCTCTCTCTCACTACAAAGCAATGCTTTCTCTGCAACCCTCCTCCGCCGCCGCGCCGCCCAATCTCTCCTCCACCTCAAAGCTCTCGTCTTTCTTCAATCCCGTCAAAACCCTTAAACCCCCCCGTCCCAATCACCCCCCGCCGATCCAGTCCGTCCTCCAGTGGAACCGGAAGCCCCAGCTGGCCGGCGAGACTCCCCGCGTCGTCGTCATCACCTCCGGCAAGGGCGGCGTCGGCAAGACCACCACCACCGCCAACGTCGGCCTCTCCCTCGCCCGCCTCGGCTTCTCCGTCGTCGCCATCGACGCCGACGTCGGCCTCCGCAACCTCGACCTCCTCCTCGGCCTCGAGAACCGCGTCAACTACACCGTGGTCGAGGTACTTAACGGGGACTGTAGGCTCGATCAGGCTCTGGTTAGGGATAAGCGCTGGTCTAATTTCGAGTTGCTGTGTATTTCGAAGCCGAGGTCGAAGCTGCCGATTGGGTTCGGTGGGAAGGCATTGGTCTGGCTTGTCGATGCGTTGAAATCTAGGCAAGAAGGGTCTCCTGATTTTATAATCATTGATTGTCCTGCCGGCATTGATGCCGGGTTCATCACCGCGATAACCCCAGCCAACGAGGCCGTTTTGGTGACGACTCCCGACATAACGAGCTTGAGAGATGCGGATAGGGTCACCGGGTTGTTGGAGTGCGACGGGATCAGGGATATAAAGATGATTGTGAACAGGGTCAGGACTGACATGATAAAGGGGGAGGATATGATGTCGGTTCTCGATGTTCAGGAGATGCTGGGTTTGGCTTTGTTGGGGGTGATACCGGAGGATTCTGAAGTGCTTAGGAGTACGAATCGAGGGTATCCTCTTGTTTTGAACAAGCCGCCGACATTGGCAGGTTTAGCTTTTGAGCAGGCTGCTTGGAGACTTGTTGAGCAGGATAGTATGAAGGCTGTGATGATGGAGGAGGAGCCGAAGAAGCGCGGCTTTTTCTCCCTCTTTGGAGGCTGAAGTTAAGGTGTTGATAGAGTTGATGATGTTTTAGATTCATGTTGAATGAATTTTGGTGGGCTCAGAGTTGCAACGTTTTGAAGTACAAGTATCTGCTTGTGGATTGAAGGCTACCAGTTACTCGTCCAAGAGTAGAAAAAATTGTCGAGCTGTGTATAATTTGGGTCAGTGTGTCTATCCCTTCTGAGTTAATGATTTTTGAGTTGGGATCTGAGGTGATGATTTTTGTGTTGGGAGATCCTTTCTTTTCACTTGTTAGCTAGATGACTAGGGCCCGTTCTTTTATTGGTGTTCAAATGGCTTTTCTTCTTTAGCCCTGTTGGTTCAGTAGGTACACTTTGCTGTGACTTAATTAGGAGTTGCTTGGATAATCGCATACTTGTGGATCAAGTTGAATTTATTGCATTAACTTGAGGTACTTTCTTGTGTATGCTAGATTGATCATCCAAGGTATGCTTCAGTTTAGCCTTCCCTTCCCTTTGAAACCTGCACAAACTCACACAAATGCACAAAAGAAACTCGTATAGGTGAAATATTCATTTCTTGTCAGCAAAACATTTCATCTTCTCATCCTATAATTGATCAACTTGCCTCCAACGAGCAAGTAGGTGACGTGAAAGGTCATTTGTGGACCTGAAACTGGCTATCATCCACAAAGGATGGGTGGTTACTGTGATATTTCATATCTTGGAGTTGGTGGAGTTGGAGGCAGCATTTGTTTTTATTTTTAGGTTGGTGTTCGTGAATGTGCTTATCTTAAGGCAGATTTGTGTGTGCTCATCATATCTCTCACTTAATGATATAGATGTTTTTCATGGTTTAACAAGGGACTGAACTGCATGACCACTGGAGCATCATTATTCTTTTCACCCGAGTCGTTTGTGCCTTTTCTGCTTGCTTGTAAACCTATCAAACGAGTGCATCGGGTTCAATCGAAAATGATCTAATCCAGATTGATCAATTTAATCCGTTTTGACTCATTTTCATAAAATACAAATCTAGTTACTCATACTCGACTCAATTCTTACTTGATCCAACCCACATTGTTAAAATGCTGATGTGTTTAACCAATTCTAAACCCAAACCAAGGTGAGAGCTCAAAGTGGGGAGTGTGAGATCGAAGGCGACAGAGTCATAGAGATGTATTGAGTTTTGGGTCTACGGAAGTTGCGAACCCATTAAGGGCCCGTTTGGTTTAGTTTTGGGGAAATGGCTTTGCATTTCCCCAAGTATCTTTAGAGGAATGGACATTTGAAGAAGGCAATGGTGTTTGGATACTCTTATTTTGGTGTATTTTGCAAAGTAGCTTTGAAGTGAAAAGAAAAAGAAAAAAAGAAAAAGACAAAGGAGGAGGAGATGCTAAAGCAGAGAGCGAAACGGTCGGAAGGCAGCTGGAGCTGGTGGTTGTGGTGGGGGAGGCAGTTGGTGGCAATGGTGGTGGGGAAGTAGCGACGGGTCGCGCGTCCCAAACACCATTGCCTAAGGCGACGTGACCCAAGTGACGTAGGTGCATGGGTTGCGCAACTTAGGCGATGCTAGTGTGCGTGGGTCATCATCACACAACCCACTCAGGCGACGCTGGTGCGTGGGTCACCTGAGGTCAATGACCCTTCTCGGCGATCCAGATCTAAGCAACTGAGCTACAAGTCCAAGGAGGAAGACGATGAATAATAAATTTTTGGGTGTAAAAGAGGAAAACACAATTATCAATGAGGGCAATATTGAAAGGAAAAAAAAATCATTAAACCCCTATTTAGCATTATGAAAATGATGGCATTGGGCAAATGACATCATCAAAATGCTAAACTAAACATGGACTTTGAGGCTCAAAGCTCCTTGGGAATGTTGAATAAATGGGGCCTAATACTCATATTGTTTTGAGCCTTATCATATTAAATTTTGTGACTCATTTATTGAATATGACTAATCTATTTATTAATCCAAACCATTAAATATGGATTAAGAAATATGTTTATGATCAATTTTGACACATGTAAACATAAGTTAGATATGGTAAATGTGTGTGTAGTGCCACGTCATTGTCGAATGAGGATCGATCGGTTAGACAATGCCAAAGCAACGTCAAGGTCTATGTAATTATGCCCAAAAGATTGCTTGATGGTTCAAGATACGCGAAGGCATGTTATCAATGGATGGAACTAGTCTTGGATTGATTATCTCGATCGATTGTCGGAACTAAGAGGTATGATGGTGGTCGTCTCTTCAATTCCGATCGCTAAAGAGAAAATTAAGAATAACTTTCGCCGTCTCCTTGACTTGCCTCGACCTCCTCAACCTAAATCTTTGCCTTTATAGCTGGTGTCGACGCTATTTATATCTTATGATGAATAATGAGCTCAAAGATGAGATAACTCGATGACATTTTTTTTTTTTGGTAAGGTAAGAGATAACTCGATGACATTTCTCTTGCTTTTTTTTTTTTTTTTTTAAAAAATCCAGTAGACTTCATAACATGCTCAGTTGTTTTTATTTTTTTTAAAATTTTATGATAAAAGAAAATATTTATCATAGAAATCACTTTTTAGCAAAAAGATTCTTTTTCATTTACTTTGTGGTTAAGGGAGAGTGTTTTCCTCCGTGCTTGAAGAAGTTATTTTTTCCAATCTAAACTTGTTATTTTTGGTTGAAGGAAAATAATTTTATATAAATCGATCAGTTTTGTATAGTTCGAACACCAAAAAGTCAGAATTTTTTTTCCTGAAATGGTTTTCCGTCGAGCAAATTCCCACGTGCGAATAGGTGCAATAGAAGATAGTGCTTGGATAAAACGGTGTCACGTTCCTATTTTAGGGGGAAAAGAAAAAAGGTCAGTTATAAAGCAATTGATCTAACTCCTAGAAATACTTCGACAGGAAAATCCGAGGTTTCCATATTCTCTTCTTTACCTACCATAAAGTGTTGCTGCATCTCTGCAAATGCAATCCCTCGAGCAAGCGGTCGATCTTTACTTCCATGTACGGAAACGTTTAGACCTTTACATTTGATTGCTGACCAAAAGAACTAATCAAGAGGATCTGAACATATCCGATTTAATGATCCTGGAGAGAAGATGCAAAGCCAGATTTCATTCCATAACAATAACCAAGAACTTAAATGCACATCCATTTATAACTTCGAAAACCATCTTCATTCCCCCGCATCGTGATGTTGACGATGATGCAGCTCTTGATTTCTAAGGTTTATTGCTTCATTCCTTATCCTCTTCGTCTTCCCGTTGTTTTTCGTTTCAGGCGATAATCTTCTCGATCCTGCTCGCTTGTGTTTCCTTTTATTTTTCGGCATAAACCATCTTCTGCGTTCTTCCTTTTCTTTTTATCTTGTTTCGAAACAGATGATCATGCGGTTGCCGGTTCTCTTGGCGTTGCTGCTCCTCCTCCTTTCGTCCCTGCTCTCGGTGAGAGGAGGAGAATCCTACGCGGCGATCAGTTGCCGGAAGCACACCAAGTCGCTGGTGGATTTCGGAGGCGTTGGGGATGGGAAGACGTCGAACACGGAGGCGTTCAGGCAGGCCATCGCGAACCTGAGCGGTTACGCCACAGATGGTGGGGCGCAGCTGGTGGTGCCGGCAGGGAAGTGATTGACGGGGAGTTTTAATCTCACCAGCCACTTCACGCTCTACCTTGACGGAAACGCCACTATTCTCGCATCCCAGGTACATGCCCGCGTGGGTGGTAACGCTTTACAAAGCACAAAAGACAACGTCGTTTGCTTTGCACAGTTTGTCTGTGGAATCACGTCGCCGACTGCAAGGTCTCACGTCCGATTCTTCATGAGTAAGGTCTGAGGATACATAGAGTCCACAGACTAATTCCATCATATCTTTCCTAAAGCAGAGGATCCAAGCTGGAACATATAGAAAAACATGATTCATTTCACGTTTTTGGAAAAAGTCTATTGTTGGATTGGAACATGATAATCAACCAACAGCCTCTGTTCCATCTGCTTGTGGTGTCTCTTCTTAGATTCAAGCAAGAAAAGGGTTTCGTATTCTTAGCTGCCTGTTTTGCTGATGTAGATTATTAAGCATTTGTATGTAACTCTTTGTCTGTGTCTTGTGTCTGTGCACACAATGTACTTTGAATATCAAATGTGCATATGCGCCCTGGATAAGCATGGGATATATGCATTATATCATCGTGCAGGATGAATCGGAATGGCCACAAGTGGCTATCTTGCCATCGTATGGGAGAGGAAGAGACGCTCCTGGTGGACGGTTCAGCAGTCTAATTTCTGGTACAAATCTCACCGACGTAGTGATCACAGGTATAAATATTTAGCCAAGATTTGGCTTTTCTCCCCTTCAGCTTGTTACTGTAAATGTGTTCACATGTAGATAGGTCTAATCAGCTGATTTTGATAGACATTTCTGGTCGAGAACTTTTCTGAATGGTGATTTTGCAGGAAATAACGGTACCATAGACGGACAGGGTGCTTATTGGTGGGACAAGTTCAAGAAAGAAGAACTGAACCTGACTCGACCTTACCTTATCGAATTTTTGTACTCAGATCAGGTCCAGATAGCTTATATTACTTTGGTTGATTCTCCGTCCTGGTTTGTTCATCCAATTTACAGCAGGTTTGCCCGCTTCTATGTCACACTTGGAACTGCGAAAATTTATCTTAAAATGTGTTTGAATCTTTTGTCAGTTTGAGACTGCTACTGAAAATTAAAGTGATGATTGCAGCAACATTTTCGTTCAAGGGGTAACCATCCTCGCACCAATTGATTCACCGAATACTGATGGAATAGACCCTGGTTAGCCTTCTAGTTTTATTACTCCATAATTAACTGCTATGTTCTTCGTTGCTGCTTACCAAGTGCCAGTTTACAGTAGCTGCTCGTAGACTGAGTAAAACTGGAAAATTATCTTGTTTTCTAATGCAGCTCATAAGTTTCTAGCTTTAGTTTAATTCTTATTGTTGACCCTTCAGTCTCCATAATATGAGCTAATAAATCGCTTGCTAATTCCTATCCTCAGATTCAAGCAGTAATGTCCGAATTGAGGATAGCTACATAGTGTCCGGTGATGACTGCATTGCAATCAAGAGTGGCTGGGACCAGTATGGGATTAAGTTCGGAAAACCAACAGAACACGTGAGCATAAGACGGCTTACTTGCATTTCTCCAGACAGTGCTGCAATAGCTCTGGGCAGCGAGATGTCTGGTGGAATCCAAGACGTTAGAGCCGAGACTATAGTGGCAATCAACACCCAATCAGGTGTCAGAATCAAAACCGCTCCCGGAAGAGGAGGCTACGTCAAGGACATTTTCGTGAAGGGGATGATCATGAAGACCATGAAGTATGCGTTTTGGATGACTGGTAGCTATAATTCCCACCCCGACACTGGGTATGATCCCAAGGCGCTACCTGTGATTCAAGGAATAAATTACAGAGACATAGTGGCTGAAAATGTGACTTATTCAGCTAGGCTTGATGGAATAAAAGGAGATCCTTTTACTGGGATCTGCATCTCGAATGTCCAGATCGAATTGAGTGAAAACCCGAAAAAACTACAGTGGAACTGCACGGACATAGGGGAGTTACAAGCAACGTGACTCCTGTGGCTTGTGATCTGTTGCCCAAGAAGGAACCGGCAATAGACTGTCCTTTCCCTACGGAGAAGCTGCCAATTGAGGATGTGTTGTTGAAGATGTGTCCTGTTCCTAAAAACTATGCTCACTAGTGTTTGTCGAGTTTTAAGAGCGATGCTTCACTAGAAACCGAGCAATTGTGCAGTGTCATAAATAATATTTATCTACAGGAAGATTGTAGCAGGATAATTTGTCTCTTCACCTAGTAATCACCAATAAGAAACAGAACAATGTTCTTTTGGGAGGATGGAATAAGAAGTCTGTCTTCCGCAATGCTCATTTTCTCATTTCAGGATTGGATGAGAACGAAGAAGGCTATAGAGCAAAGAATTAAGAGATTTCAGGATAAAAAAGTACCGTGGAGATGGAAAACTTTATGTAAGCATAATCATTTAAGACCTGAAATCATGTTCGCTCTATCAATCTCTGCATGATCATCGTGTTAATTTGGTGTCATTTTCAGGTACGTGATGGTGTTTTCCCCTTTTGGAATAAGGCAAAGACTTTGATATGATTCAGCAAAACTCATGAATGTTTTCTGCATAAGTACAAGAGGTCGCCTTTCGCTGATGCCTTGCTTTTAGATCAAACCTAACCAAATGGGGGCAAGATAAATGAAATAACAGAGAATTTGCAAACGCAAAAACATAATGTTTCGTGGTTAATCTGCAAACAATATAACATCTCTGATTAGCAAATCCCTCGTCTCTAGCATTTGAACTACATCCCCATTCTAGGCCTGTGATTTAGATCCAGATCAACACATATTAGAGCAATCAGAAGAACCCACTTGAGTTACTTTGAAGGCCTTTTGGGTATTTTAAATTCGACCACGTGTACAGTTCTCTGATTTGCAATTATGAACTTCAATGAATCATTTAAATATGCCTGTCAGCAGATATCAAATTTTTTAAGTCGATGTATTGTTTGATCTTACTGTCTGTCACAGTCGGAGATGTAATTGATTTGCCGTTCCATTGGCCTTACCTGGGGTTCACTTACATCTACAGGAAGCCTCCCTGTGACTATCTCCATGACAAGTACTCCGAAGCAATAGACATCATAACCTGGTGCTGCATAACTGAGGATTCAAGGAATTTAATTCACTAGATCAAAAACCCATCCTTGATCAGCAAACTGCTTTACCTTGATTGTTCGCTTGACATGTGACTGCTCCAGTTATAGAGTTCGGCCAACTCATTATCAGAGATCCTTGGATTCCACTGATGATCGAGCAGTATGTTGCTAAATTTGATATTGCAATGGACAACCTTCGGTTCAGTGTCGCAAGAACTTGCTCCTCAGGATAGCGATTATCAATGACATGAAATCTAGTTTAAGTTCAGCAAACACACCCTTTCACCGTTCCTCGGATAATATTTATCCTTTGACCCCATGTTAGGGGACTGGCCATTCCACTACAGTCATGAAGCCCCTGATGCAGATTGCCATTATCAACATAGTCATAGACAAGCAGACTGACATAATGATGATTTAACAGAACATTTCAACGTTCTGTTGAAAGCAATAATTGACAAGCGTGTGCCTAGATGTCACCCGTAATCTCCTTCGGCACAGTACCCGAGCAGCTTCACCAGATTCTTGCGTCTAACATGCGATATCACCTCCACTTCTCGCTTGAATTTCGCTTTAGTAATAAAAGCCCAGACACCACTTTTTTGCCATTGACCAGCCAAAACGAACTGAGTTCATCCGGACTTTAAATTAGTTCCAGTAGTTACCAACTTACTCATGGTCTTTATAGCATGGCAATGCTCTGAAGCTTTTAATTTTCAATATCCATTTCCGAGGCCTACCATTAACCACCGCATATATTCAATTTAAACTAATTTCTCAGGAGTTCCTAGATGTATCCAGCTACAAAAGTTGTTTAGTAACATCTGCACAGCAATCTCTTTACTGCCACTCTTACATTATTCAGCAAAACCCCCAGGTAAACAACTGCATAGTCTCTGCATCCCATCAAATTTTCGCCGACGAGTCCCCCTGTTCTCAAAAGTTTTCAATGTCGGCTGGTCATGTCTTCATCGGCCAGCGAGCACGTGTTGGCTTTGGTGGCACCTTGCGCAGCAATAGCACCATGCACCAGGCTATTGCTAGGCATTCAGTATGCAAAAGCAGCGTCTCCATAACTTCTTAACGGTGGAGCCTCCCTCAAAATAGAAGCCTAATATTCTCCGCCACATGTGGTGTAGATAGGCTCATATGCAGTCGATATATATAGATTGCACGTAGTAATTCAAGTGGGTTTAGATAAATTTTGGGAAGTACTAGTCGACATGGTCCAATTGAAAATTGTCGTCAACTTATCCAATTAAAATATAAAAGAAGGCCGGATATACTCAATTAGACAATCACTGGGTTTGCCCCAACGGTCACCCTTCCAACATGGAAGGGAGAGGTGAGGTGTTCGAATCCCCACTTTCTTAGGGGGTTAGGATGAAGACGATTTAGTTTTAGGAGTGGAGTTAAAGTAGGAATATAGTAGGACCAACCAAAAAAAAAAAAAAAGAGACTCAATTAGACAAAACATGAAAATGTTTGAACTCAACTGATGGGTAATCTGAGAGTGAGAGTTAAAGTAGAAATATAGTAGGACCGACCAAAAAAAAAAAAAAAAGAGACTCAATTAGACAAAACATGAAAATGTTTGAACTCAACTGATGGGACTAAATCGGTGAAAATGCAATATGTTTAGGAGACTTTTTTTTTGGGTGATTTTCCCGTCAGCCAAGCAGCAAAATCGTATGTCCATACCCAGAGTTTCCAAATTCGCGCATGGAATTTGGAACGCTAATCTAGGAAAATTTATAGGAGCAATACCAGATGGTGCTTGGATGGAAGGGAGTCGCCTTTCCTATTTTAGGGTGAAAAGAAAACGGAAAGTAAGAGAGCAGTCGCTGTAAAATCTAGCAATAACTTGACTGCACAATCTAAGGTTTCCATGTTCTTCGCATATGCGGAGCAAAGCTTGAATACCTACCCATAAATGGTGTTGCATGCGATCCGTCGTGCAAGAGGTTGGTCTTTACTTCCAGTTCCTCAGAACGTCACGTCTGATTCCTGACCAAAAGACCGACAGAAGAGAACCTGAACTCGAGACCCCAATCAAGAATCCTGGAGAGAAGATGCAGTCCCAGATTTGATTCCATTATGGTAACCAAGAACTTAAATGCATATCCATTTGGAAAGTTAAAAAACCATCTTCAATCACTCCCATCACCATCGTCATCATCATCATCATCATCCTCATCCTGACGATGAAGAGGCAACCCTTGAGTTCTAAGGTTCATTGCTTCGTTCGTTGTACTCTGTCTTCCCGTCTGTTTTAGTTTCACGCGATAATCTTCTCGATCACTGCTCATTCGTGATTCTTTTTTTTTTTCGTTTGGCCTAAACCATCTTCTGCGTTCTTCCTTTTCTTTGTCTACCTTGTTTCGAAACAGATGACCGTGCGGTTGCCGGGTCGCTCGGCATTGCTGCTCCTCCTTTTGTCCCTGCTCTCGGCGAGAGGAGGAGAATCCTACCCGGCGATCAATTGCCGGAAGCACACCGCATCGCTGGTGGATTTTGGAGGCGTCGGGGACGGGAGGACGTCGAACACGGAGGCGTTCAGGCGGGCAGTCGCGAACATGAGCGAGTACGCGCTGGACGGCGGGGCGCAGCTGGTGGTGCCAGCGGGGAAGTGGTTGACGGGGAGTTTCAATCTCACCAGCCACTTCACGCTCTACCTCGACCGAAACGCCACTATTCTCGCATCCCAGGTACACGCTCGGGTAGGTGGTAACGCTTTACAAAGCACAAAAGACAACGTCGTTCTCTTTGCGTGGTTTATCCGTGGAATCACTTCGCCGACCGCAAGGTCTCACGTCCGATTCTTCATGAGATGGTCTGAGGATAGATCATGTCTTTCGTAAAGCAGAGCATCCAAGCTGGAACATAAAGAAAAACATGATTCATCTCATGTTTTTTGACAAAGTCTACTGTTGGAACCTGATAAGTAACGAAAAGCCTCTGTTCCATCTGCTTGTGATGTCTCTTCTTAGATTCAAACACGAAAAGAGTTTCCCATTCTTAACAGCTGGTTTTGCTACTGTAAATTTTTAGGCATTTGTACTTGCGTTTGTCTGTGTCTGTGCACACAATGTACTTTGAATATTTTAATGTGCGCATGCACCGTGGCGGATAAGTATGGGATATGTGTATTATATTGTCGTACAGGATGAATCGGAATGGCCTCAAGTGGCTATCTTGCCATCATACGGGGCAGGAAGAAACGCTCTGGGCAGACGGTTCAGCAGTCTAATCTTTGGTATAAATCTCACTGACGTAGTGATCACAGGTATATATATATTTAGTCAAGATTCGGCTTTTCTCCCCTTCAGCTTGTTACTGTAATTGAGTTCACATATAGGTAAGGTCTAATCATCTGAGTTTGATACACATTTCTGGTCGAGAACTTTTCTGAATGATGATTTTGCAGGAAACAACGGTACCATTCACGGACAGGGTGCTTCCTGGTGGGACAAGTTCAGGAAAGAAGAGCTGGACTGGACTCTACCTTACCTTATCGAAATCATGTACTCAAATTGGGTCCAGATATCTGATCTTACTTTGGTTGATTCTCCGTCGTGGTTCGTTCATCCAATTTACAGCAGGTTTGCCCGCTTCTATGTCATGCTTGGAACTGCGAAATTAATTTTTAAAATGTGTTTTAATCTTGTGTTAGTTTGAGACTGCTATTGACTAGTATAGTGATGATTGCAGCAATATTTTGGTTCAAAGGCTAACCATTCTCGCACCAGTTGATTCTCCCAGTACTGATGGAGTAAACCCAGGTTAGCCTTCTGGATTTATTACTCCATAACTAATTGCTATGTTCTTTCTTGATGCTTATCAAGTGCCGGTTTACAGTAGCTGCTCTTAGACAGAGAACAACTTGGAAATTATCTTGTTTCCGAATGCAGCTCATAAGTTCTTAGCTATTAGTTTACTTCTTATCAGTGAACCTTCAGTCTCCTTAATATAAGCTGATTAATCGTGGGTCAATTCCAATCCTCAGATTCATGCACAAACGTCCGGATTGAGGATTGCTATATAGTGTCTGGAGACGACTGTGTCGCAATCAAGAGTGGCTGGAACCAGTATGGGATTGCATTTGGAATGCCGACACAACATGTCATTATAAGACGGATTACGTGCACTTCTCCGAACGGTGCCGCAATAGCTCTCGGCAGCCAGATGTCTGGCGGAATCCAGGACATAAGAGCCGAGAATGTAGTGCCCATCAACACCCAATCGGGTATCAGAATCAAAACCGCTCCTGGAAGGGGAGGGTATATCAAGGACATTTTCATGAGGTCAATGATCATGAAGACCATGAATTACATGTTTTGGACGAGTGGCGGCTTTAATATCCACCCCGACCCTGGGTACGATCCCAAGGCGCTACCTGTGATTCAAGGAATAAATTACAGAGACATGGTGGCTGAAAATGTGACTTATTCGGCTAGACTTGAAGGAATAAAAGGACATCCTTTTACTGGGATCTGCATTTCGAATGTCCATATCGGATTGAGCCCAAAACCAGAAAAAATACAGTGGAACTGCACGGACATAGCAGGAGTTACAAGCAACGTGACTCCTGTGGCTTGTGATCTGTTGCCCGTGAAGGAACCAGCAATAGACTGCCCTTTTCCTAAGGATACGCTGCCAATTGAGAACGTGGAGTTGAAGACGTGTCCAGTTCCTTAAAACTATGTTCACTTGTGTTTGTCGAGTTTTAAGAGCGATGCTTCCAAAAACTCTGTGTCAATGCGCTGGAATTGCTACAATCTTGAATTTCTGTTTTTTTCCGTCTTCCTTTGATCTGTGCAATGTGCAGTATCATAAATGATATTATCTACCGGAAGATTGTAGCAGGATAATTTGTCTCTTTACCTAGTAATCACCAATAAGAAACAGAAAATGTTCTTTTGGAGGATGGAACAAAGTCTTCGTCTTCCACAATGCTCATTTTCTCATATAAGATTGGATGAGAATGAAAATAAAACTATAGAGCCAAGAACTAAGAGATTTCAGGATGAAAAAGTACCATGGAGATGGAAAGCTTTATCTAAGCTTAATCATTTAAGACCTGAAATCATGTTTGCTCTATCCATCTCTGTTTGATCATCGTGTTAATTTGGTGTCATTTTCTGGTACATGATGGTGTTTTCCCCTTTTGGAATAAGGCAAAGACTTTTATATGATCCAGTAAAACTCTGAATGTTTTCTGCATAAGGACAAGAAATTGCCTTCTGCCGATGCCTTGCTTCTTGATCAAACCGAACCAAATGGGGGCTACATGATTGAATTAATGGATAATTTGCAAACACAAAAACATAATGTTTCGCAGTTAATCTGCGAATAATCTAACATCTCCAATTAGCAAATCCCTCGTCTCTAGCATGTGAACTACATCCTCCATTCTAGGCCTGTGATTTAAATCCAGATCGACGCATCTTAGAGCAATCAGAAGAACGCGCTTGAGTTCCTTTGAAGAAGGCCTTTCGGGTATATTAGAATCAACCACATGTACGGTTCTCTGATTTGCAATCATGAACTTCAACCAATCAATCAAATGTGCCTGTCAGCAGAAATCAAATTTTAAGTCAGTGCATCCTTTGATCTTACCATCTGTCCCAGTTGGAGACGTAATTGATTTGCAGTTCCATAGGCCTTACCTGGGGTCGACTTTCATCTACAGGAAGCCTCCCTGTTACTATCTCCATAACGAGTACTCCGAAGCAATAGACGTCATAATCTGGTGCTGCATAACTGAGGACCCGAGGAATTTCGGTCAGTCATATGAATAAACTGAGTTTCATGAATTCACTAGATCAAAAACCCATCCTTGATCAGTAAACTGTTTTACCTCGATTGTTCGCTTGACGAGTGACTTGGCTCCAGTTCATAGAGCTCGGCTGACCCTAAATCAGAAATTTTTGGATTCCACTGATGATCAAGAAGTATGTTGCTAGATTTGATATTGCAATGGACAACCTTCGGTTCAGTGTCCTCGTGAATGTAGGCCAATCTACAAGAACTTGCTCCTCAAGATATCAATTATAAATGACATAAAATCGAGTTTAAGTTCAGCAAACGCACCCTTTTGCCGTTCCTCGGATAATATTTATCCTTTGACCCCATGTTAGAGGACTGGCCTTCCCACTAGAGTCATGGAGCCACTGATGCAGATTGCCATTATCAACATACTCATAGACAAGCGCCCTGATATAATGATGATTTAACTCAACATTTCAACATTCTATTGAAAGCAATATTTGAGAGCGTGTACCTAGATGTTACCTGTAATCTCCTTCGGCACAGTATCCAAGCAGCTTCACGAGATTCTTGTGTCTAACATGCGATATAACCTCCACTTCTCGCTTGAATTCCTCATCTTCCAGACTGAGGAACCACAGAAGCCTTAGTAACAAAGCCCAATCTCCACAGAATCAAAATGAACGTGTTCATCCGGACTTTAAATCAGTTCCCGTGGTTACTAATTTAATCACGAGGCAACGCTCTGACGCTACTAATTTTCGATATCTATTTCCGAGGCCTACCATTGATCGTTGCATAGATTCAATTTAAGCTAATTTCTCAGGAGTGCCTAGATGTATCCAGCTACAAAAGTTGTTTAGTACCTGCTGCACAGCAATCTCTTCACTGCCACTCTTACATTGTTCAGCAAAACCCCCCGGTAAACAACTGCATGGTCTCCACATCCGATCACATTTTCGCAGGCAAATCCATTCGTCGCAAATTTAATCTCATCGAGCGCTAACCTCGTCTTCCACACAACTGATTCCAGATCAGCCACAAGGCTCGTCCGGAACACCCCGCTCTCACGAACCGAAGCCGCCCTCCACTGATTGAACAGGACGGCTTCCATCTCAACATCAGAGAGGCGGAACGAAGACAGAAGTCTGTGATCCAACGACGAAGCTCTTGGACCGAAACAACTCTTGGCCGCAGCAGGGTTCGACAGCCGGGAGGAGGCGCAGACGGCTTTCTGCGGTAGCAGCAAATGAAGAGGATGGGGAGCAGGAACAAAACCACGACGGTGGCCGAGAACGCCAGTATTTGAATCCATAACCGGGTTCCGAAGAGCGGCGAGGCGTGGTTCGAGAACTGATCAGCGGAAGAATGAGACGAGTTTGATGGCATGACTTGACTGCGGGCGTCAAGAGAAAGAGAGGGAGATGAACAGAGCTTGAAGTTGAAGTGGAGAGACGGACTGAAGTTCAAACGTTGTCAGTTCGTTAATTTGCTTTTCAGCGGCGCGAGATTCCGGTACTTAACCAAATCTTCGTTCCCGATCATCTCGGAGAAGACCGGTTCTTTCTCCAACGGCCGCTGAGGTGTCGCTGACCTCGGAGACTGTTGTCGTTCAGTGTTCGGTGGTTCATCATCGTACGGGAACGAATTCATAGGACGGAGCTTATCCGTCCTTTTGACAGGACGCGTTCGGTGAACCGAATTGCAGGAGCATCGACGACGGAGACATCCGGAGCCAATATGAAAATATGATAATAATTCGTAGAAAATTTGCGGCGGTTAAGGAGGGCGAACCATTAAGTTTCATATTCAAATAGGGCTATGAGGGGGGGCATGTTTCATATTCGACGGCTATAGCACCATATAACAGATTATTGCTAGGCATTCCGTATGCGAAAACAGGGTCTCCATACCTTTTAAACAATGAAACTCACTCGATAAGGGTTATTATCGCAGAAAACCTCAAACTAGTATATCTATGATAAATTTATCTCAAAATAATTTTTTTATCACAAACTTCGAACCGATAACCCGTGATAAATTTACTTCAAATTAATTTTTTAACAGCAAAAAAACCTAAACTTATATTTTGTTACAAATTATCCTTCTTTAGTTTTCATTAGATAAGATTAGTATCACCAAAAATCACAAATTGATATACATATAATAAATAGAAGGTAAAACCCTAAATTAATATACTTATCAACTACAACATGTTATCTAACTTAATAATTTAACCATAAATTTAATGAAAACTAATGGTAAGTAAATTTATCAAGTGTACCAATATGATATTTTTAGTAAATTTATCACATGTATCAATTAAGGAATTTTTTTGTAATAATAACTCTAAAAAAATAATTATTGTTAAATTTATTTATTGCGATTATATAATTTCATAGCTCATAGTAGGAGATAGAAATCAATCTTTAGTGGGAAATTGGATCAGGTTTATGCAATAAATGAAAAAGTCTTGCCATTCTAACCATTTAAAGGGAAAATTATCAAAATCCTAAATCTATTGTACTTTTATTAATTTTGGTAAAGTATTGTACTTTTATTAATTCAGTTCTAAACTTTTTAATTTTTAATTCCATCATAAGCTTTTTTTCACTTCTTACCAATTAAATCCATCCAAATAATTTTGGTTAGAAATTAATATGTGGACGGCTGATAATGATGTGATAATTTTTAATAATATTTTGAATTTTTTACTTTTTTTTGCTTTTTTTTTTTTTTAGCTAGGGCCTACAAGGGTCAACCAGCCAAACAGCCAAACCCCCCCCCCCCCCAAACAAAAGACAAAGAAAAGTAAAAAAAAAAAAAAAACCATAAAAAAATCCAAAAAAATTAAAAAAAAAATCATTAAAAACGTGTCTCACCAACGCCCGCCATCCACATTAACAAATTCCGGACAACAATTGGCAAGAAATGAAATAGTTTAAGACTAAATTAACAAAATTAAAAGTTTTAAAACTTAATTGACAAAAGTACAATAAATGTTGGACCTTTTAGACTATTTTCCTGACATTTAGAAGTATCTACTCTATAATTGATTTTTCCCAGAACGAATAAAGCAATAAAAGCGTAATTTGTCTATATAAATTTTCCACTTGTTACGATTTTCTGAAGGTGGGCTTCCATCCATTCAAATCCATTTAACTTAAAGAAAGATTTGAGTCCATGAATATGTACAGTCCTTTTATGTGAACTCCTGGTGAGCCGCACGAGATGGAATATGGACGAGACGAGACGAGACTCAACAAAACGCATCACACAGAGAGACGGACAGAGATCAAATTTATCAACGTGGAAAGGTCTTTCATTTTCTTTCAACTTTGTGCCACTTTATTTCTTCCCTTCCATGATTGTATGCTTCTCAGCAATGGGCACAGTATATCCGAACATCATAATCCCAATCATGCCGCCTTGTTTGTAGCACAACTAACCATAACCATGCCGTAAATGACTCCTCCGTCAGACTATGGCTTTCCAAAATTGAAAGGCATCCGCAGACATAGTTGCTCGATGACTCCATCGTCAAACCGCCTTTCTACAGGATGCAACTGGATCTCATATAGGTTTGGCCAATATTTTCCAGTTACTGCACACAAAACATCGACAAATAAATAATGTGGCCTATAAAGAAGCATGACCTCAAGTATGCTCGAGACCAGCATTTTGACCACAGCACTTTTGCTACAGAAAAATACAGATTAGTGTGTCGCAACACCATAAACCAGGGCAGAAAACTATCACAAAGCCTCATCTCAAAGCATTGCCTGTGAACACCCATCCATGACAGAAGAGCATCCAACCTTTTCAGTAAATGATCACCAAATGAGTGGCTCGTAGAAATAAAAAATTGAGGCTATGAAGAATACATGCTGGAAAATGCAGGTCGAAGATGAGAGCTCACCAAATAGGCGCTTCTCTTCACTATCCCAAGCTATGCCGTTTAATACATCAATTCCCTGACAGAACACAAAATGCCCACATGAATTAGACAAGTTAAATAGACAATAACTTCTTGTAAAATAAGAGTATGGACAAAATAATTAATTTTCATACAGCCAAAAATGAGGGTACTTTTAGATGAAATGTTGTGGATAGGCGTCCCTTGTCACAAAAAAATGACTTAACCCGTGCAGTTCATGGACCAAATACACTATCAGATTTACAAAAGGTCATCTCATTCAGACACAAGCATTCATGCTTGCCTGGCCAAGCATTATTGGAATTCTCCACATAGAGCATGTACAGTATCAAAGCTGGCAGAATTCAATAAAACTGGATTCAATTGTTTCATCTCTATAGCTTACTTTATATCCTGCTGTTAACAATCCTTGCCTGCAGAATAAAGACAAATGCAGCAAGTTAATAATGTTATGAGCAAACTCAACTACTTCCAGCTTATGAAAAAGCATCCAAGGCCCATTTACAGGAAAGAATTGACACCTCAAATTTGGAAGAAGTATCCAGCCAATTACTTTGCCATCTTTATAAGAGATTCTTGCAATGCAGTCACTCTGCACAATACACAAAGGATAATCCAAGAGATATGAGGCCATGGTTTTAAGGACAATGTCTTCATTTGGGCAGAATGATAATAGTAGAATCATCAAATTATGATATTCCAACAATGTAACAGATAGCATTTTGCACCCATATTAGCTTTGTTATGAGTGAAAGAATAACAGTATGCAAACATTTGGAACTCAAACTGTGACTGTTCTTCCCTAGAAATTGGGAGTTGAAGCAGAGAGGAAATTTGTCATGCCAGGTAAGATTGCCATATTCCAAAGTCAGGATCTCTCCCCGCCTACAATACTCCGAGAATTGAATGTTTACCTGCCATATGTTTGCCCAAATTTCCCCATTAATATACTCCAGCTCATTAAGGTTGTGAACTTCATGAGTCCTGTATCTGACAACCTGTTTATCAATGACTGCAACAAAGATTGCCACCTATCAGTATAAAAACCCTCTCTGTTAAAGGAAAAGGTCCCAATGACTGCGGAGGCTGGGTGGGGGCGAGTTAGACCACCTCTGAAATTATGAGGATCAATTTGATACAATGTTGAAGTTCCATCGCTTCCAAACAATATTTTGCCATCAGTTGCTAGTCCCCAACCATCTTGCATCTCATGAGTGAATTCTTCAAACTGCACTGAGCAAAAAATGATGAATGAGTTGGTATCCAGGAAGAACCCCAATCAATAGCTCCAATGGCATACCACGAATAAGCAAGGCAAGATAGAGAGAGATGGCAATGGCAATGACTGGCCACCAAGGCAGTAGGCAAGAGAGGGAGAGAGAGAGCACAATAAAACATCACAAGTTGAAAGCTAACATCACCTAATACAAGAGTCTATGCAACAATAATGATAACCAACTAAAACTAAATCTTCTGGGAAAGTGAATCTGAAAGGGGTGGACGCAATGGGAAAACAAGAGAAGATATTTTTTCACTGTAACTGCAAAGAGGAAGTATTTTTGCCAAAATTCATTATTTTAAGAGTGTAGACTCTGTTAAGTCAAATGCAACAATCTAGATTCATATTAGCACTATGCCTTATCTTCCATTCAGATGCCATCTTATATTTCATAATCTTCTCAATAACGCAGTATCTACATAAAATTCACAACTGCATACAAGCAGCTGCACAAAGGCAGTAGTGGTCATGCAACTTTTGAATGGTTACATATCTTGATGAGAAACTTTGAGCATATGGCTATCCTTCTATTACAGACCTTGGGTGTACAGAATAGCCTGTAAACAGGAATGAGCTATTTCTTAATTTGAGAAGAACCCAGTACACAGATTGATATTAATGACAATCAGAAGAACACTAATGCACATGAGCATTTCAGAGAGCTCACTTCTTAAGAGAAAACTTATTTAAATATACCAGCAACAATAAACTTAATCGTTGGAACTATGTAAAAGTAAGAGACGAACTTTGCTTAAATTATTTCTGTCATATATGAAACCAGTTTTCTGCAACCAAGTTACTTGAAACAGCCTACACAAAAGGATGAAAGGTACAAAATTAGCATGCAGAGTAGGATCTTTGAAGTAAGAGCAGTTCAAATAACAAAGAAAAATGGAAACATGAGAAATAGCAACAGCAATTCAGTTAAAAGCAAAGACTGGCTGAACCATGTTGGGAAAAAGCCCACATTCCTGACACAAACAATTTTCTAGTGATTTTCTATTTAAAAAAAATATATATTATTTCATTGAACAGGATCCTACTAGACCACTCCGGTAATTTTCCAAGTAGTTCAACGACTAAAGAGGGTAAACATGCACTTATGAGACTAGAAGGGAAGTCTTAAAACTGATCTCCCTCCAGAGAAAGATAAGGGAAATGTTACGAAGAGTAAATCTCGGTCATACTTTAGGTTCAAATAGTCATATTGTTAAGCTTTCAACTTTCATAAGTTTCTACTCCTAACATCCATCAATTGCTTATGATATTTTCTGATGTTCAATTGCTTATGATATTTTCTGATGGAAATTATTTCTTTGTTTCTGTATGCACAATCCACGCATGTTTTAACCTTTAGTTTTTGTGATATCGAGAGGAAAAAACTTTGATTAAAAAGAAGATTAAAAATAACCATAGTTAATTTTCATATCCTATTAAAATGCAACTTCCATCTCTATATTTTTTCAAGAAAAGGTTGAATTCCTGAATTTTATAACTAGAAGACTCTTCGATTGGAAGAGGTGCCATTTTAAATCAATCAACAAGTATACATTCACAGTGGCACTGGCACAATCTTTTAAGCTGCATGTCTTGGAAAGTCCAAATGATTCCCATTGTTTTATAGGACAATGTATATCCCTTTCGGTGATTTGCTCAGCCAAAAAGATACTCATACATAAGTTCGAGTTCCTTCTATACTCGACATAATGCCAATACTCACACACCAACATCAACTTTACCTTGCTGATTTTGCTCATGCATAACACTAATGCTACTGACATTTTGACATACCTTTCATCAAGAAGAGTCAAACCTTCCCCAAAGTAAGACTGATCCATATTTTGTATTGCCTCAACCTATAAAAATTTTGGACAAATGGACTGGTGAAGCCAGATTCAATCTAAGAAGTGCTGAGGAAGGCATAAGAACATCGGTAATTAGCAATCTACTCGATGCAACATACTCATGGAAATTCTGTAATATAACTGAAGAAAGCTTTGACTTTCAACTACCTTGTTCGTTTCATTATAATAATCTCCATGAAATTGTCACTGATATTTCATAGACTCTCGATTGTATCTAACTCAAAGAGCTGCACACTAAAGTAAAATTCAGGCAGTCAAAGAGAAATAGCATAGCAACATACCTTCCCACTTTGGAGAGCCACCTTTCGAACTGATGACTGGAACGAAAGCAAACAGTTGAGAGATGAAACATATGCCAAAACTACAGAGTTGCATAACTTATATGTGAGGGAAGAAAGTGAGAACAAAAGTGAAGGAGAACCCATTGATTTATGTCCTAAGACGGTAGACTTACCTGCCCATTGATACCAGTCGACTCAAACAAAGTATCATTTCCCGCGTAAAGAAGCCCCTGAAATTCCCAAATCAGAAGCATAATCACAATTTGTAAAAGGAAGCAAATTCATTCAAATTGCAACATTAAATTCGCATCAGGACTTCTATCCTACCGGCTTTCTGCTTTGACATAAACAAACAGCACGCAATATTCCATTGAAAAGGAGGTAAAAACAAAACAACCCCCAAATCCGCAACATGCAACGTAAGAAGATGTGCATAAACTTGTCATCAGTAACAAGGAGTTCTTCATTGCGCAAAGAACTAAAATTGCATAACGAAATTAAGCAATGACCCGCAGTCGTCAACTAAATCGCGATAAAATAAATAAATTGCAGTTTATTTATGTCAAGAAAATCAGAACGACAAGCGAACACTGAAAAATTCACGTAATGAAAAGGCAGCGAATGGAGAATTCGATGACGAAGAAAATGCCGGAAAAGAATCCAGCGAGAAATCAGTATGATCACCTGAGTGAAGGCTTGGGGATCGTGAGGGAACTCGCGCACCACTTCGATCGAGTACACGGCCGGGGACACCTCGTCGACCGGGAAACTTCCCGACCTGTTCCGGTAAACGCTCGCGAAGCCAACGAGGAACAAGAGCAGGAACGCCGGGAGCAGGAGGGCGATCCTCCGCCGGTATCCGGAATCGGGGCGCTGCGGATGAGGCATGGGCGAGGCGACGCCGCCGCCGCCGCCGCCGTCGGGCTTGAGCTTGGGCGGTCGTCTGCTGGTGACCTTCTTGTTAGCCGCCATGCGCTGCGGATCTCATCGGGAAACCAGGAGGGAAGGAAGACGATCGCGAGCCGAGAGTTGGCGGCGCCGGGAGGCTCGTCGGCCGGGGAAGCTTTCGCCGTGATCTAGGGGTTGATCGTCTTTTGACTTCTGAACAGGGAGAAGGGGGACAAGGCCGAGGTTGACACCATTTGTCTCATAACGGTGCTCGATTACACGGGATCGAATGACCTAATTAGTAATAAATCTGTACGTCAGTTTTCTCCCTTAAAGTGCTTTCATTTCTCAAAAAATAAAAATATTTCCCAAAGTTTTGCTTTGAGTGAAAAACGCACTTACACAGTTTGCACGTAGCTAGCAATTAGCATGCTAGTTGCCCAATTAATTACAGAGAAGCCCACAGACAGAAGTTAAACCCCAATTGCATTTAGAGGCCCCGTCGGGATTAAGCTTGAGCCAATCAAAATGAGAGATGGTCCAGCCCATAAGGTTATCTCTTTTCTCTTTTTAAGAAGTCAATCTATATTCCGATTCACAAGTATACTGAGAATAGATAAGTCTATATGAACTCTAAACTAATCTCTTGTTCCTCCAATTCCAAAATGCTGACAAGCCACACCAAGATCTAGTGACTAGTTAGTTTCTTTTAATAGAGTTGTTGAAGTAGATAGATTTGCCAACAATCACTTGTGCACATCATGAGTAAAGGATGAGAAGTGTAAAAGGAATCCATTATTTTTTACGTGAAATCTATCATACTTAGTAAATAGGCGTCCATGAGAAACTAACTACAAAAGGCTTTTGATCTTTTGCGACCCATCCCATTTGCACACTAAACTTCACCATTCATTAGTAGGCAGTTTATGTGATGCAAAATCAGTTCATAAGCTCTCTTTAACAATAAAAGAATCGCTAAATTTTGTCATAAACTAGCATATCACCGCCACCATAATCTAAAGGTAGAAATATAGATTGAATCCACATCAAAATCAATTAAGTGCTAGACTTGTCAAATTCGATTATATGTTGTAAATAATCAAGAACAAGGCAGTCGAGATCTAGAATTGTAATAGATGGTAACATTTGATGGACTAGAGAATCAACTTCATCGATCCGGTTGTCGATTTAGAATTTAATTGTTTTCCCATTAGCCACGACTTCTCACATACCCTCGAAGAAGTCTTGTTTTACTAAAAAGCTGGTAAGATTTAAACCGTGACGATTTAAGTTAGATGCAATCATCTTATCACCTCGTGATTTTTCATTCTCGTTATTCAAGTAATTTGTTCATAGACTTCCTGTTGTCGTAGTCTTGGTTTGGAACTCGCATTTTGACCGTGGGCGGGCCGAGCATGCTTAGGCCCAAGATCGAGCGGGCCAGTACGGGCCCAACTAGCTCCGGAATTTGGGCCTGGGCCAGGCCTGTCAACCGCTCGGCTCGGTGCGAAGTCACAGTCAACGGGCGGAGACCTGACAAGAACATTCGAGACTCGTGACCTGGACGAACATTCTGGATTCCCGCTCTCCACAGTCCAAACCACGAAAGATGACGACGACTTCGCATCGGGTTAAGGCATCTGCGTCTTCGTCAACGACGTCGTTGCATGGAACTCTCCAGAACCCACGCGGTCCCTCTGCTTCGCGCCGATAAATAATGCTTCGAGTTCTCCTCTCCGAAGCAGGGTACTGATCGCTTGCACTCGATACGATCTTCAGCATTGTTTTCATCTTCTTTAGCGCTCTCGTTTCGCCGATCGTTCGTTCGTTCGTTCGTGCTTCCTCGCCTAGCGTGTGCGGAGAATGGCGGATGTGCAGATGGCCGACGCGGAGACCTTCGCGTTCCAGGCGGAGATCAACCAGCTCCTGAGCCTGATCATCAACACCTTCTACAGCAACAAGGAGATCTTCCTCCGGGAGCTCATCAGCAACTCGTCCGACGTACGTCTCTCTCTGCTTCCCCCTGTTTGTTTTGCGAGTGTTTGTCCGCGATTGTGTGTGGGCTGCTTGCATCCCGTTGTGCTCGCTTAGGGAACGAGACGCGTGGTATGGAACGAGTTAAAAGGTTGAAAGATGGCGAAATGGTTATGCCTAGAATAGATGGCTTGTAGATCGGTCAATTTCGCTATCGGTTTGATTCACTTGCATTGATGCTGGGAGGCGGTTATATTCAATTATAGACCAAAACACGGTTGTCCCCTGCATCTTCGAGCTGCTGAATACTCAAAACTGGTACTCTGTGACAAATGCGGGCTTGGGACAAAATTTAAAGAGTAAGCTATCAGATCCAATTTTTGTTTGGAAAAATTCAAACTCAGAATCTTCTGATCTATAGGTATTCGAATTGAAAGTTTTCTGCTTTATGCATTATTTATTAATTTAATTATTTGGGCACAGTAATAGACTAAGACACGGTTGTCCCCTGCATCTTCGAGCCGTTGAGCTAATCTCCGAGTTGTTATGTAGCTATCGGCTAGTACTTTGAAGGCTGTTCTTATACTAGGCCTTGAATGATCTCTTAATAATATGTAGTAACAGAAGGTTCAGGGGGTTGATTTGGATGGTTTGATCTGTCCGTCTGTTGTGGAATATGACCGGCAACTGTCGGAACAGAACTGAAATTGGCTTTGTCGCGAAAATAATGCAGGCTTTGGACAAAATCCGTTACGAGGGTCTCACGGACAAGAGCAAACTCGATGGGCAACCCGAGCTTTTCATCAGGCTTGTTCCGGACAAGACTAACAAAACCCTGTCGATCATCGACAGTGGTATCGGCATGACCAAAGCAGGTGAGATTTACTTCCCTAATGAGCTTTCTCGTGTTTTTTTTTTAATCAAAATGATCTGCCTCGGACAGAGCATAATTCCGGTTCTTTGTTTTGAGCAGACCTTGTGAATAACCTGGGTACAATCGCGAGGTCTGGGACCAAGGAATTCATGGAGGCATTGCAAGCTGGTGCTGATGTTAGCATGATTGGCCAATTCGGTGTTGGGTTTTACTCAGCTTACCTCGTGGCTGAGAAAGTTATCGTGACCACGAAGCACAATGACGATGAGCAATACATCTGGGAATCGCAGGCTGGAGGTTCCTTCACTGTCACAAGGGACGTCAGTGGTGAGCAACTTGGAAGAGGAACCAAAATCACACTGTTCCTCAAGGAGGACCAGGTAGGATACTTTTCGACTTCCAACTGGATCGTGCTGCATTTGTGTTCATTTCGGAGAGTGTACTTTATCTGTTGGTAATGGACTGAACTGGTCACTGATTATGGTTGCTGATGTTTGGCTTTCTGTTGACAGTTGGAGTACTTGGAGGAGAGGAGGATCAAGGACCTTGTGAAGAAGCATTCCGAATTCATCAGTTACCCCATCTACCTCTGGACCGAGAAAACAACTGAGAAGGAAATCAGCGATGATGAAGATGAAGATGAAGGCAAGAAGGAAGCGGAGGGAGAAGTTGAGGAGGTTGATGAGGACAAAGAAGATAAGAAAGGGAAGAAGAAAAAGATAAAGGAGGTGTCCCACGAGTGGCAACTCATCAACAAGCAGAAACCCATATGGCTGCGAAAGCCGGAGGAGATCACCAAGGAGGAGTATGCTGCCTTCTACAAGAGCTTGACCAACGACTGGGAAGAGCACCTTGCAGTCAAGCACTTCTCTGTTGAAGGCCAGCTCGAATTCAAAGCGATACTCTTTGTTCCAAAGAGAGCTCCATTTGATCTCTTCGACACCAGGAAGAAGAACAACAATATCAAACTCTATGTCAGGAGGGTGTTCATCATGGACAACTGCGAGGAACTTATCCCTGAGTACCTTGGCTTTGTGAAGGGAGTTGTGGACTCCGACGACTTGCCACTCAACATTTCCCGTGAGATGCTGCAGCAGAACAAGATTCTGAAGGTTATCAGGAAGAACCTTGTGAAGAAGTGCATCGAGATGTTCAATGAGATTGCAGAGAACAAGGAGGATTACAACAAGTTCTACGAGGCTTTCTCCAAGAACCTGAAGTTGGGTATCCATGAGGACAGCCAGAACAGATCCAAATTGGCTGACCTGCTCCGCTACCACTCAACCAAGAGTGGCGATGAGGTGACCAGCTTGAAGGACTATGTCACCAGAATGAAGGAGGGCCAAAAGGATATTTACTACATTACTGGTGAAAGCAAGAAAGCTGTTGAGAACTCACCGTTCTTGGAGAGACTCAAGAAGAAGGGTTATGAAGTGCTGTTCATGGTTGATGCCATTGATGAGTATGCTGTTGGGCAGTTGAAGGAATATGACGGGAAGAAGCTGGTCTCTGCCACCAAGGAGGGACTAAAACTCGATGAAGAGACCGAAGAGGAGAAGAAAAAGAAAGAAGAGAAAAAACAGTCCTTCGAAAACTTGTGCAAGACCATCAAGGACATCCTTGGCGACAAGGTCGAGAAGGTGGTTGTGTCTGACAGGATTGTGGACTCGCCTTGCTGCCTGGTGACGGGAGAGTATGGCTGGACGGCAAACATGGAAAGAATCATGAAGGCTCAGGCCCTCAGGGACAACAGCATGGGCTCCTACATGTCTAGCAAGAAGACCATGGAGATTAACCCTGACAATGGAATCATGGAGGAGCTGAGGAAGAGAGCTGAGGCTGACAAGAATGACAAGTCGGTGAAGGATCTTACAATGTTGCTGTTTGAGACTGCACTCTTGACCTCAGGTTTCAGCCTCGACGATCCCAACACTTTTGCGGCCAGGATTCACCGGATGTTGAAATTGGGTCTTAGCATTGACGAGGGGGAAGCGGAAGGCGATGATGCTGACATGCCTCCGTTGGAGGAGGCTGTTGGCGAGGAGAGCAAGATGGAGGAAGTGGACTGAGTTGGCCTTCAAAGTGAAACACGGCTCATGAAAGTTTGGTCTGCACATTTTTGTCGGTTTCCCTCTCGTAATAGTTTAGGTGGCGTCGGCCGATGTTTCATGGTGATGTATTCCTATATAAGTGTGTGTTCCTTTCGGACAAGTGGTGTAATGCATGATAAAGACCGTCTATCTGATGTTCTACCTGTCTTTCACCTTGTGAATTAGTAGTGCATTTGCCAAAGAAAAAACGTTTAGTGGCATAATAACTCAAGTACCGTCAAGTTCCCTCCGCTTGTTTGCCTGAGGATGTGACTAATCGTTTGTTATCACGTCAATAGCATAGCCAGATTAATCTTTTAAGATTCTGGCATAATCTTAGATACTAAATGAACACATACAATGGGCAAAATAATTATGGACGGTTGATGTGTCATCGATCCATGAAGCTTATCTGTTTTCGTCACCTCTTTACTTCGCTCGAGCTCTTCAGTTAATAACTTGGACCAAGGTAAAGAATATCCGGACCAGAACGAGCCCGGTTAGGGTATGAGCAGTGGCAATGACAGCGATTGATAACCTTAATGATCAAGGAAGCAAAACTTAAAATACAAATACACAGATACCTACAACTGTACAAACTTACACTTAGCTCCTGTTCAATCAGTAAAACTCGGCCAAGAATTGGGGACTCCTGCACAAAGCACTGCCCATCTGGCGACTATACAACCCCAAGTTATTTCCTTCCGGTATACCCAGCAGACCTTGTACATAAATAGACAATGACCGCGACAGGCCACCTTGGGATTAACTTTATCTAGCCCCATGACAAAAGAAAGACTGCCCCAACAATCTTATAGCCTGAGAATCGACGCTTTTGATTTTGAGGCCATGGGTATGAAGCGACTGGCGATCCACCACCAACAAGAACCAATTGCTCTCTTTTCACATCTCTCTACCATAATTACATGACATTGCTGGGTCGATCATTACCAGTGTGTGCTCCACCGCCAGTTGGCGTATCTATCTCATAAGTTGAAAGCAACTTCCTCTGAAACAATTCAATGAACAGAAGTAAGCCAAAATCTTATGCCAACAGAAGGCATACAGTTCATAAAACTCATCGGTACCATTAACCATCCCACCCCCACCCCCCAAGAGGCTTTTTGATAGAAAAAGAGAATTTCACCTCATGAGTTCCAGAAAAATAAAAAATGAAACAGTACAATCATTCATCAGTAACTACCCCAGGCAAGAGAAAAACAATATAGTCAACTGTCTGTGCCTGTTCTGTGTGCCCTGTGCGCATGTGGGATAGAGGAAGAGAGAGATTCTACTCACGTGATCCTCAAAATCTGGGCTTGTCAGATTAATGGATAGGTTTCTCATCAACAGAAGCACCTGTAACAAAGTAAGTGACAACATAAGTTTGAAAAGCATGGGAGGCATGAGCAGTTTTGGGAAAAGAAATTTCTCCCATGAACTTAAAGAGCAAAAGAATCCTATAGAAACTAAAAATATTGCTATTGTTTTCATTTGTTTGGGCAAAAGCAAAACTGCATAAATGATATAGCTATGCATACAGCTGCTCAGTCCAAATCTTTGAAACCAAAAGACAGTATTGAAAGTAATGAGTACTCCAGGATAAGAAGCTCAAAGACAGACCAGTTAGGGTGAGGATCCTGACCATAAACTGATAAGCTGTTTCTGTTTTCTCAATTCAAGAACTGCTGATACCAGAAACTAAAATTCCCATACTGATGCCTCCCCCCCCCCCCCCCCCAAACATTTTATTCTACACTCCATAAGCCATGAACTAATCCATTTCACACATTCAAACAAAACACAAAGTCACTCTTTAACCTTGACAGTTTCGCTGTTTCTCACTAAATTTTAGAGATCTTATAGTTCATATGAAACTCAGAAACCATCCAATGAGTAATTAAGACACTAATTCTAATACATACAGACATGACATTACTAACAGAGCTGTAACCCCTGGTTGAGGAAGTGACCAAAAAAAGAGTTTCACAAATTTGGAAGAGCAGAAGGGAACATACTGTTTCAACGTCAATAGGATCCATTTTTTTCAGTTTCTGCACATGACCAGAGGTCTTCGGGTCAAAGACACTGCCAATGAAACTGTATACCTGAGCGAAATCAGGTAAAACTGCACCACATACAAAGAAAAATATGTTACTAGTTAGCATAAATGCAGATGAATGAAACTCCCAACAAAAGACGATTCACCTAATCAACTGGGGAAGAATAATTCTATGGTACATGCAACATGATTACGCCAGCACAAGCACCAACTTGTGAAATGTCAAAACCAAACAAGAAGGAAAAATATGCAGAGTACAGAATGGTGCACCACATCCTACTTCGAAACTGAATTAACATATGACAGCAATTTGTTACATGACAATCCTATAGCCACTCAGCAGCAGCTTTAAAATTTTAAATTTTAGCGCCAACCCTTCGATTTTCTTAATGAAACTAAGTCAATCCAGAACATAAATTTGGTGCAAACATATTTCTTCCAATAGTAACAGAATTGATGTGTATGGAAGAGGAGAATTTGGGGGTAGTTAAAATGACTCTTAGAAAATGAAAAGAAAATAGAACCAAAAGTCGGTAAATGATGATGCAGCCATACAGCTGAATATCCAAGAAGCTCACACAAATCAGCAATCAACAATCAGCAAGACTAGGCATTTGGCAGGGGCTACTAACTGAGCTAAAAAGAGAAGAGGGACAACTGTTGCAAATCCACATGATATGCACATATACAGCTGATTTAAAAGAAAAAAATTGATTTAGTTTCATCTAGAACTTGCATGACGTTAAATTAAGATGACTGTCAACAACCGAGAGCTACATCATACAGATCAACTGAGTTGCCAACTAGTACCTCTACAAGTAAGTTGGAAGTACCCAAAGTATTGAAATTAGCCTGAAGCAATTTTAAATCAAGAAGGGTCAGAAGGGATGAAGAGATGGATTCCGTACCTCTCAGTGCAGGAGCATTATGACCTTGGTCAGTTGTTTCACAACTCGGCCGTGTTCTCGGAGTGCTGTCAGTGCTGCTACAGGAGTTATTGATCACATTCGTGCCTGATAACACACATCATTATTGATGGAAATATAATGCAAGAGCTTTTTATATAACACAGAAAGTTGCCAAGGTCACTTCCTTGGACGATGGAGTCTGCTTTGGACAAGCATATTTGATGCACAAACCTTTTGTTGGGCGGGAGAAACTGACAGTCTGCACTGTCTTATTTGTCCAGGAAGACACTGGAGCATTATTAACAGGATTTCTGAGAACTGAAGAGGAATCGGGCCGAAGAACATATCCAGATTCAAGCAGTGCAGGCGAAGCATGAAAAGCCCCTGCAGCTTGTGTTGGAACCGAAACTGCCATATATGGCTCGTTAGTCTAGGCAAAAATAAGTAAAAGCTCTTTCTGCATTCAACTCAGCATCAATCTATTAATCTAACCATTTTTTGACGCTTTTTGAGGATATGGATGAGCAGCCTTCCTTTTTGGTCGAGGGGGAGGTAGGTGTTCATTTGTGCCACTCTTCTGCACTTTCAGAAAGTACTTCTGAGCATGACTGCGTATCTGCACCCAACATGTAAACATGGATCAGAGCAACTTTTAATATTGATATCTTGTAAGTCTTTTCACAACCAAAAGGTCAGCAATCACAAAACCATCACTCTCCATTAGACTCATGAATAGATCCATAGGGGTCATATCAACAATTAACAGAAGACTGATGAGATGCAAGGCTACAATTCAGAATATCATTGTGATAATGTTAGATATGCCACCAAACACCTTACTTTTCTGAAATTAGACCAATAATCTTATGAATATTCTCATACACTGAAGCAGTAAATGCACTGAGCACTACCTGGATGACTGTCTTTGACCCAACAAAGGCTTCAATCTTTTTCCAGTCACGGTCAAAGCTGTAAAAGCATTGAAAGAGAATATGAGTCTTAGCCTATACACCAGGATAATCATAAGAGTAGACGGGTCTTCCCGATAATCAAACGAGTCTCGACCTTAACAAAGCAGTCTCTAAGTAGCATCAACAAGCCGATAAAGCAATGCGTTCTTGAGAAATGCATGTTTAAGTCTTCTTAAAAGTATACCTTCACCTACCATAGACATTTGAACATCGTCATCAACCCAGAGATTCGTAAAGTAGATCTACAATCATGCACGTAAGATGGATGATTTTTCAAGCCACTCACAAGTCACATCCCACTTCCTCCACAACTCTCCATACACATGGATTCATTTTCAATTAACAAGCACACAAAGTTCGGTTTTAGTCATCTGATATGTAGGCAAATCGGCTCAAAATCCACAAAATAGCAATTTCCATATAAGGTAATCTAATTGCCACATGCCAGCCACGTTCACATTCTGAGGAAGGGCAGATCTTTCTCCTCTGAACCGGAAACAACAATCGACCCTTAACAACAGACAGAAAATGAAAATTCTCTCCCCACTCGGTTTCCATCCATTCCTGGACAACAGACAACAGCACATGCGAAAATCAAGCCAGGCACCGCCATTCCTCAAGTCCAGATCAACACGACACAACTCTCGCACTCATTACAAGGGATCGCATCGCTCACAAGTCAATTATCTTACTAATAAGTTCAAATACATTCGACCACACCCGCCCAATTAGCATCAACTACAAGAGCACCTCGGAACCAACCCGCGAAACAGCTCAAGCTACCCGCCCCCCAAACACCCCCACGCGCTCTCACGCGCCGAAACCCTATCGCCGAGGGGAGGACGCGCTTGCGCGCGCGCGCAATTCGGAAATCGGACTTACAGCTGAAGCGCCTCGAGGAACTTGTCGTGCTCCGGCTCCGTCCAGCTCTCCCGGGACTTGGTGATGGTGTAGGGTTTCCGGACCTTCTTCGCCAGATCCTCCGACGACGCCGAGGTGGGGGACGCCGCCGCCGCCGCCGCCACAGCCGCCGCCGCCGCCGCATTCGCCGCCGAGAACGGCCCGAAGCCCGGGAGCGCCATTCCGTTCGGATCCAGGTAGAATCCCTCGGCCGGGCTCGGGTTCTTGGACACCATGAGAAACGGAATCTTCAGTGGGGACTTTTTTGAAAGGAGGGAGAAATGGAAAATTTTGCGGCTCGTTGCAGAGGCGTAACGCGAGGACCTTATATAGGGAGGGCCCGGGCTGGTCTCCGCTGCGGTCCGGCGTTGGTAGTCCGCCACACGTGGCCCAACCAGAGGTCGCCACGGTTTCGGGGGGGTGATCTGAGGCGCGGGAACATAACGCCCTTTATAAAATCCTCGTACTTCCGCTCCATCTCGTCGCATCTTTTCGAGCGTTTTTGCTCCCCGGTTTCCGATGGAGGCGCAGTGAAAAACGAGGATATTTTTTATGAGGGAAGACCTTTTTTAGTCGCTGATATTTTCAGTGAAAATCGGAGTAACCGCGCGAGAAGTACGCAATTTAGGCAATTAGGATATTTGGAGGTAAATATCTTGAATTTATTATTGAAATTGAAGATGCAATATGTTCATCACATTTAATCCTCTACATTGCTATTACAAAGTTTCATCCAATAATTTTTTTAGAGTAATGCACTTGTTATGAATTTCTCAACGTGATGATTGCAATCCGTTGACCATCCAATACAACAAATAGAAGCTATCTAACTATGACTTGTTAGTCATTTGTTCTATGGAAATGTTACTTTCAAAGACATGCACAAAATGCATACATAAAAACAAATGGAAAAAACAAATGGAAATTTATGAGCAAATTCAAGCTACAAACCCCCTAACAATCAAATGTGAAGTTTTTCACTGTGTTTTTTTTTTCCTTGCATATTAGCTTTAGTATAAAAAAAATGCAAAATATTTACGGTCAAAGTCGTGCAAACTTAGAAATGAGTCAAAATGCTTGATGTATTTCATGGTTACGAAAAGGAAGTGTTAATATTACGTGATATGAACATATCAAAGGCAAGCGAAAAATGAAATCAAAATGGAGAGATTTCTTTCTTCATGCAAGAAAGCCATTTAAATTTAATAACTAAATCAATTCTTGATATATTTGTTTTATAGAAAATGAACGATTTGAAAAATATTTTTTTAAAGACAATTATTTTTACTATTTTTAAATGGAAAAAAATGGTTCTCAGGGGTATTATGTTGTGTTGATTGATAGATAGAGATGCAAAAATTGAAATTAGACCCTAACGAAAAGGAGCACGAGGGAGTAGTGTGGGTAGGGAAGCAGGTGATCACACCTCCGAAGCAAGGTCGAGTGGGTAACGGAAAAGGGGCTGAAACGGGAGGAGCAGAGTGAAGTGAAGTTCGCCACTCAAGCCCAATCGGAGGCGGATACGTGGCGGACATCCCAACCCTTCGGCCCCGATCGTGTCTCCACGCCCATTTTGCGTAGCCCGTAAAGAACCGCCACGCGGTGGCCCCTCCCGTCCTCGAACGCCACAATCTCCCTTAGATATTTTCCATGGGGCCTACTCCGAGTGTAAAGGGCCAGATATTTTTTATTTCCCTCGTTTCTCGCTTTATGTTCCCCACGGCACCGGAAAGATCGGTCTCCCGACCCTTGCTCGTTCACAATCAACCGAGCTCGATCTTTTTAAGAATAATATTATAAATGATCAATAAATTCTAACTTAATATGTAATTTTTAAATTTTAAATTTATTGAATATAATAGTCTTTAAACTTTTTATATATATTTTTATACAAAAATATATTATCATTTTTTATGATAAATGAAATCTAAATCTGGCCGGGAACAAAACGCTAATTTATTTGAAAAATCCATTACCCCGACATTTCACATAAGACATCAAACACCTCTACATTAAGTTTCGAACCCTTCACATTTGGACAAAAATCAGCAAAGTTCTTATCTAGCAAGGATGCTTCCTCCTGAACCCCTCACATTTGCCACAATGTTGTTCATATTTTTGTTCAAATGATTCACTATTATTTGAGATTACAATTCAAATACCACATTAAACAAATTAAATGTCAATAAATTACATTACATATTATATTAAAGTTAAAAAATCCTTATGTCATTTTTTCCAAAATTCTTATGCAAAATGTCAAAATATTTAAAATCATAGCACATTTTCAATTAACTAATCAAGATGACTTTTTTATTAATTCGACGGTTTTCGCGTCTTCAAAGATTCATAAAAACCCTTTTTCTCCCGTTGACAAAAATGCCTGCCTTTTGGGATCAATCCTTCATTCACCGAGTTAATCATGTTGATGTTTGTGCAGGAGCCCAAGGCTAGTTTTTAAAATGAAGCACTTATATCCAGATATTGAAAAATGATGTGGGGTAAAATCAAGTTAAACCTGCTCAAATCGAAATGAAAGAAAAGTTGAGAGATTGGTTGAGCATTGACGATAGTTTCAATTTTGAAGACATTTGATTTAAGCAAGTATTTCCTTTTGCCATCATCTTAGTGCGTTTTTCATCTACTCAGATCAATCATCCATTCCGCGATCATGAGAATCCATTGTATTTTGAGCATTGATAGATAGCAGGTAAAGAAGTGCGTGTTTCGATAGCCAAAAAAGTGTGGCCGCTGCTGCATTTGGGCCAACTGGGGCGCTCGCGATGGATATTCGAAGAGATCGAGTCAAGATTTTTGGTTCTGATAAAGCAGATTGAGCGGTCTCGTTGCGAATCCATTTTCTTTCCGGCAGAGGCTTTGGAGCTTTCCATTTTCAGGACAAAAAGTAGAGTCCCGTGCTTCGCACGATGCGTTGCAAAGTTACGTGGGCTTGGACCAACTTCCAGGCCCAACTAGAAGTTAGTTTCCTCACTTGGGGAAGGCCCATTGAAGGTTGGCCAGTTACCCTTTCACTTCGACAAAGGTCGGGCCTAATGAATCGCGCAACCCGCCCATGACATAAAAATTACAGGAAAATTATCCTAAAAGCCATGAATCTATCGCACTTTTATAAATTTAGTCATACACTTTTTAGTTGTACTAATTTTTCTTGGTCGAATAACTGTGCTAATTGAATCTTAAATATTTTTTTGTTTTGCCGATTGAGTTAATCCAACCAATTTTGATCGAAAATCGGTGACATAAATGCTGTTTAACACGTTTGATTTGATGTGGACAATTTTTTTTTTTATTTATAATCTTTTCATTTTCATTTTTTCTCCTTTTTCTCTTTGGTGGTCATGGCCAAGCATCATTGATAGTCTATGACCTCAGATGAGGGCCATTCTCACTAGCCTCGAGCGAGGTTGGTCTATGCCCTCCCAAGTGAGGGTGACCATCAACTAAGGCTAGCGACCTTCGTTGGCCATCGACAAGCCTTAGTGATGGCTGGCAGAGGGAAAAAGGGAAAAAGGAAAAAAAAAAACGTGAAGAAGGAAAAGAGAAAAATAAAGAAAATTCAAAGATATATTTAAGTATTATTAAAAATATTCACATCAGTGTCGCCTTACCATATAGGACAATCGGTGTCTGCCAAAACTAGCAAGATGGACTCAATTGGCAAAATGTAAAAATGTTTATGATTCAATTAGTACAATTAAAATATTTATGATTAAATGAGTGAAAGTCATTTAGGCTGAAGACCTTTGGACAATTTTCCTCGAAATTACATATTAACTTCTTGCCTTCTTCGTGTAAGGACGTTATCCAAACCCGCGTTTTGCCTCTCAAGCCTAGATATTGTTGGAGGTAATAGGTTTGAGAGAGAAGAAGTAGTTGCTTGAAGTATTACACCAAGAGACGTCAAGTTTAACGCTCAACAGTGTTACCTCCAGCGTAGGGAAACCCTAGAGTTTTTATATGCACATTATTGGGCTTCGGCCCATATGGACCCAAATAACCATGCTTTTACCTATTTGCAGCGCTATCTTCTGCACTACCTGATATACATAAGTAATAGTTCTAGATCCCATCTTAGGTTTTTTAGGATTTGGTATACTTACATAAGCAATATAGCCCTAAGTCTTAAGAGTATCATATCTATAAGGGCGCTTATGCCATATCTCATGAGGTGTCATGGACAACTTAGAGTGCGGCAACTTTGTTCAAGATGTGATTAGCGTTAGAACTCGCTTCTCCCCGCAGGAGGAAGCATGCAAGCTGTAAGTAACATAGAGTTTAACATTTCAGTTAACGTTCTATTCTTACGCCGCAACACTATTTGATTGGGGTGAATAAGGAGCAGTGGTTTCAAGTATTATACCTTCGAAGCACAAAATTCCTTGAACCTTGACATAGTATATTCTCCTCCTCTATCACTCCTAAACCTCTTAATTTTCAAGTTGAGTTGATTTTCTACTCTAGACTTGAAAATCTTAAATTTTTCAAAAGCCTCATCTTTCGATTTCAACAAATAGACATGACAATATCTAGAAAAATCGTCTATGAATGTTATTAGATACTTCCGACCACCTTTAGTCATGTAATTTCTAAAATCACAAATGTCAGAATGTATTAGCTCAAGAAGTTGTGTGCTTTTAGAAATCAATTTAAAGGGTTTTCTAGTAATTTTAGCCTGTGCACACACTTTACACTTATCCAATCGAATAGAAGTATCTAATAGAATGTTATGAGTTTTAGCTAAATGTTGCATTTTCCTGTAATTCACATGTCCAAGTCTATTGTGTAGCAACTTTGGATCAATCAAAGTAGAATTCACATGGTTTATGCTATTAGCATTTAAACTCAACCTATACATACCATTAACCATGAATGCACAACCAAAATAATATGAGTTAACAGATAAAGTTACTCTACCATTTATAGTTGAAAAGGACATACCAACTTTATCAAGTAAACTCATAGATATCAAATTCTTCTTAAGTAAAGGTACTACTCTAACATGTTTTAGAGTTAGTAATTTACCTGAAGAAAGCACCAAATTTGCAGTTCCAGCATGAGTCACCTTTGCCTCACCACCATTGCAATTTTCCACAGTGTCTTTCACTTCGTGACCTCGTGAGTAAATTCTTGTCATTTGTAGCATGGCAAGTAGCGCCAGCGTCCAACCACCACTCGGAGAAGAGATGCTTGGCCTTTCCATTCTTCATCATTCCAATAAAGGCTCGAGGCTCAGATCCTCTAATTAGCATATTGGCCTCATTATGTGGTGTGTCGTTCTTTGGCTTCCTTGGCAACTTACACTCTGCTGCCGCAGTGACCCCACTTTCCACAGTTATGGCACTTGCCCTTTTTCTTCTTTTTGGAAGATAGTCTTTTTGGTCTCTAATCAGTAAAGAGGATTCACCTTTTGGTGACTTGGACTTTTTCTCGAGGTTTATTGGAGTGTGAAACTAATTTGGCAAGCGACTTTTGTTGTCCCACTTGTTCCAAACTTTTCCTAGTGATATTTTGATCCTCAATGTGAATATACCTTTTTAATTCATCCACCCCATCTATACCTTCGGTCCAGTGCATTTTAGTCTTGAAAGAACTCCATTCGGTTGGCGCTTGCTCAACACAAGACCAACAAAGAGATTATCGGACATATCAGAATTATCATCTTTCAGCTTGTTTCTCATGTTCTCAAATTCAACTAACTGAGAGATAATGCTTGAATTCATAGTGAATTTAAAGTCAAAAAATTTCTCTGCTAGGAGGGTTTTAGGTAACCCCTCTTGTTTTTGGAACTGAGCGTTCAAGTGATCCCATATCTCTTTCGCCGTCTTATACTCACTATAAGTCATAGCCAAATTAGGATTTAGAGAGTTCAACAAGTAATCTCTACAAAAATCCTCATCTTTGTTTCATTGATATTCATTCACATCTTCAGTGGTAGATATAAAATCGCTCAATACAATATAGAATATGTCACGTTCTTTCATGCCAAATTGAACATGTAATTTCCAGCCATTAAATTCAGTAACATCAAAAGATTGCAACTTTATAATATCATAGGAACTACGCTTTGCCATTTTAATCAAAGCAAAGTGTTAGAAAGAGTGCACCTTGAAGTCCTCAGAGCAACAAAGTTGAATAACTCCCCTAACCCTGATCAAACAGCTCTATAGAGATGGAATTTGCCAAAATAAACCCCAAAAACGGATCTGGAGCGCCCAAAAACCTTTAGATGGACTGCTCTTGTCGCTGAAACTCGTTGAAAAATTTCGCTTCCCCAAATTCACTATAAATTTCGTCCCCAAAATTTGCTAGAAATTCATATAGAAACTTCCGGGTGCCGTAACTTCTTCGTCCGACCTCCGATTGACGCGAGTGACCACTCAAAACGTTCGTAGCGACGAGTAGATCAAAGCTCAAGTGGTTTCACCCTCTTAAATTGGCTATAATTTTTGGGTTTTTGAATCAAAGATTTCGGTCACCCGAATCTTCAAACTCGAGATCCCGGCCAATATCACCGTCGAAATCGAAAGTAAATTACAGCCGCGAGTTCGTCTTGACGAAATCTTCAAGAACACACTTTATTCGCTCAAATCCGACACACGAACCTAATACTTCAAGATTGTTGGAGGTAATAGGTTTGAAAGAGAAGAAGTAGTTGCTTGAAGTATTACACCAAGAGACGTCAAGTTTGGAACGCTCAACACGGTGTTACCTCCAAAAGCAGTAGGGAAACCCTAGAGTTTTTATATGCACATTATTGGGCTTCGCCCATATGGACCCAAATAATCATGCTTTTACCTATTGAGCTTGTATGTGAATATATTATTTTAGATTATATTAATAATATATCCAACAGATATTAGGCCACCCGGCCATTGATCGCCTCTAGAGACACGGCAAGTGTCTCGCATGCCTCGACTTCGCTACAATTGCCTATAGGGGAGTCATCCGCGGCCCTTTGACGATATGCATGGACTAAAACACATCAGAGATTCTGCTAATCATGACTTAGAAAAAGAGGTTTCTTCATAATCTCCAATCAGATGTCGAATATGGGGCCTCCAAGCGGATCACGTGCTTGAAGAGATTTTCTTCGGTCATCATTGCTCTCTCTCCATCGAGCCCCACCGACCAAATAAGAACCCTTCTTTAGAAAGTGCTGTAGTGAAATAACCATCCATTTCTATGGAATTACCATCTGCTCTCATATCCAACGACCTCACAATTTTCACCCTTCGTATTTCGTATTTCGAGACATGTGGATCAATCTATAATATGAAGCCAAAAGCAGGTTTTCTCTCGCTTTTACCCAATTTTCTCGCTCAATATAAGAAAGATGACGAAAATACGGTTAGTATTTCTGATAACTCTGTATCTTGAAACGCTTTCTTATACAGGCGCTACTTCTGTGCAAACACCAATTGGTAGCAACCACACCTTCTAGAAGCAAATCCACCGCGTATTACTTCTCCTCCACGCATAATTTCTACTAATAAACGAGCCCCACGCGATGTGCACCGATTGAGGTCAAGCTCCATGCTTTCCTTCCACGCACCCAATTTCTTCTTTCGTTTGCATTTACCGCTCGACGCAGGTGGACTTAGTTCTCTGTTAAAGGCTTCATCTTCCAACACATTCCCACCAAACTTGAGAATTCACGAGCCCTGTCCGAGCTTACTCGAGCGGGGGAAGAGCCGGCAGAATTCTCTTCTATCTACTTCGAAACTCCGGCAAAAACCATGCAGGTACACCATCCTTCTTCGAGAAATAAGAGGGTTGGGTCGAGCCTAATTTATTGTCTGAAATCGTTCTTGACGAAATTTTGTCTATGTAAAATTATGTGTGCATAGACGAGAGATGCATCTTGAAATTAGCTGCACAAGATGAGGATGTAAGTTTTGAGACGTGAGGAGGGTACTTTGATATGAAAAGTAAAGTACGATAAATTTTTATCCAGGATTCGTAAACATCAACGTGGTTTTGGTTTTGGTTTTGGTTTTGGTGCAGAAAGTCATCGTCAAGGTGGATTGGTCCAGCGAGAAGCGCAAGTAGAAAGCCATCAAGATGGTCTCTGAAAATGAAGGTATCACAACTTGCGACTTGAATATGTCCATTTGGAAAGAAAATAAGCAAACGTTTTCAGTATACTTTTTCATGTGCCTGAGTAGACGTACAATCATTTGAAGTGGACGACCAGAACAAGCAACTGACCATGTATGGTGACATGGATCCCATAATGCTTGTGAAAAAGATGCGGAAGCAGTTCCCTACGGATATTGTCGCCACGAAGCTCGAGACCCCGCCATCGGTCAACGCCCCACCAAAATTTTATGACCATCATCCGCCATTTTTATGGAAGCCGTCGGCACCACCGCTGTAGAGGGTTACCATGGTTACTGTCGTCCTTAGTAGGAACGTGTTCACGGAGACTTCCCAAGTGCTTTGATTCTACTCTATACAACCTTTTGCCTGTATCGCTCTACCCTACACTTCGTAAGTTCGCATGGATGTTAATGTATTGTTTGGTTTGGTGTGAGCGTCCAGTCTAACAAAGATTATATTAGCTAGCGTCATCGGAAATGTTCCAAATGCCCGGCATGCATCGGAGGCAACTTCCTCGGAGGTTCATACACAAACCGACCAGCCGTTTGAGGAATCATTAAGAGCCGCTGTTCATCTGTATTTTAATCCATTAGCTGATGGATTGCATACACGATACCCACTTGAATCAATTTCTTATTAATTGAAAAAGGGGCGGACATGTGTGCAAAATAAACTCAGCGAAATTTGGCTATGATATCATCAAACTTAACTTGTCAACATATGGAGGGTGACCATATGCATATAAAGAGCATATAAACCCCACAGTCAAGCGACATGGGATGATTCCATGTATTTTTAAATTGCATGATAACTTGATTGACAATTTGGTCTTAAAGATTGGAATGTTGAAATTTGTGGATCAGTATGATCATAATTAGAAATAAACCATATTTTTTAACACATTCTTTTGAATGCATTAAGCAACTCGCTTGACTGCTATGTGGGTGGACCACTTACGGACACGAATTAGATTGAGGGAATTTGAAAGTCGTGGTATAATTCCTTTAATTAGACTTATATTTTTTGCTTGACTTGGGTCAACTGGGGTCCTCTATATCCCCATCACTTTCGCAAGATTCCTAACTATTCTATTCGCACCCCTCTTCCTTTACTTATACTCACTTCATTTGGAGCTATTGAGCAGAAAATTGCATTCTTTTGATGAAACAAAAATAAGGCAAAGCCATAATTCTTTGGAAGAAGTAGGGTATCTTAAAAATCAAAAAAGACAATGGCGGACTTGACTTTAGATACCTTATCTCCTTATCTCCATTTAACAAGCATAATCTCCCATGTTAAGTCAAACAATTTCCCCAAAGGGAATTTCTGGAATGTAGGAGAAGGTTCCTGGCCTTCATAGGGCTGACAAAGCATATTGAGGGGAAGAGACGTGATATATTCAAAAATGGTGTGGTTGGTGGGAAATGGAAAATCGATCAGTTCACAAAGATAAGTGGCTTTCAGCTAGGTTGATTGGCGAACCTATCAACTGAGAAGACTCTGAAACTGTGGTTTACCTTATTGAATTAGAATCAAACCAATGGAATGAATAGAAATTGAATGAACTCTTTGATTAAGATATAGCAAAGGAAATACTCACCATCTCAATCAATTCAACCTCGAGGGATGATAAGCTTATTTGGAAGGGTGCTAAAACAAGAGTTTATAATGTGAAAAATGGCTACCACAACATATATACCACAGAACAATAGTATCCCACAAACCAAGCCTCATTATCATTTTAGCCACCAAAATCACTACGGACACAAATCCGATTGCTACACTCTCCTCCCAAAATATGAAACTTCATGTGGAGTATATGTCAAAATGCCCTCACTACTTGTGAAAATGTATATAAAAGAAAGAAGCTACCTGCTTCTTTGTGCCCATTTTGCTCTTAAGCCCTAAAGACGACTGAACATATGATTTTCCTATGTATGTGGACAAACGAAATCTAGGCTGATCAAAGATTGAAAATCAATATATGCTCGTGAAATATTACTTTTGTTGAAATTTTTGATATGAATAAGACTAAACCTTTATGGGAGCTCATCGTTGGTGTCCCATGGCAAACCTGGAAATCTCGGAATTCCTTTTTCTCCGGATCCCTGCTCGATTGTTGATATCACACTCGCAATTAACACGAATGACCATATGCGGAACCCTAAATCGAGGAGGAAAAAACCAAGAAATGAAAACTTACCTCCTTGACCGATTCGATGGATTCCACTGGCAAGTAAATCCATCAAGCTCAACGTTGACGGCTCTTGAGGAGGAGGAAGTGTTGAAGGATTAGGGCATGTTTGTAACCATCCCAACTTATATTCGATTGCCGAAAGTAGTTTTGGAACAAAATTGTTTTGTAAAATTTTTATTCTTAGGACCAAATTTCTTTTTTTTTGTTATTGAAAATAGATTTAGAACAAAATCAAGAATAAAAAAAAAATTGATTTTGTTCCTAGAAACAAATCTAAGAATTAAGCCATTTTCTTCTTCTTCTTCTTCCCTTTTTCTCTTCTTCTTCTTCATCTACTGCCACCGCCACAATTGATGTTCGCCGCCCACCGTCGTTGGTCATCGGCAACTAGTCCGGCAAGCTCGCCAAAGGCGAGTTTAGCCTCAGTCTCGCCGGTGGCCAGGCGGGCCTTGTTCACTCCCACCAGTGGCCAAGTAGGCCTCACCTAGCCCCATCGAGGCCTGCCGCGAGGCCCGGCCACTAGTGAGACTTGGCCGACGAGGGCCAACCTCACCAAGGGCTAGCGACATTCCAATGAGGTCATGACCCTCATCGGCTAGTTGCCAAAGTGGCGACCAGCCACTTAAAGAAGAAGAAATGAGAGATGGAAAAAGGAAGAAAAAAAAAGGAAAAAAAAGTAATAAAATTATTTAAAAGCTAAAAAAATGATTTGAAATAGAAATTTTGAGCATAGTATCAAAATCAATTATATTCTAAAATAAAAAAATTTTAGACGAGATATTAAACGGCTTAAAATGACTAAAAATTATTCCCGAAAATAGAATAAAAAAGGACAATTTTTTAGAATTTTATTAGAAATTGTTTTCGAAAAAAATCATTACTAAATATGCCCTTAATAGTTAGAATATGTAGAGATAGAATAGATTATTGATTACTGGTTTTGCAGAAACAGTGCATGTGGCTTCTACAAGCCAAATCGAAGATTTTGCAATTGAAGAAGGATCTTTTGTACTCGAAGGGCATAAATGATCTGTGGAGCCTTAAAGATAAAAGTGTGGAGATGGAAAGTGATACCTTATTAATTGCGGTGTTCATTTTAGGAGAAAGCCAAAGCCCCTGGACCCTACAAAATGTGATTGAAGACAATTGGATGTACTTAGCCAAGAAGAAAGATGTGTGAGTGAATTATTGTTCACGTGAGGCCACCTAGCTAGTCAATTGGGTTGCCAAAACTTATAGTAGGAAACCCCTCATTCATTATTAAATTATATAATCCCCCTTCGCTTCTCTCGGATATGTTGTATTCTGAGACCCATCTATCATGTTCCAATGTTTTACAACAATGAATAGAATAATCTTTTTGACTAAAAAAAAAAAAATTGCTCCATTTCTCTTCTTGCAAAGAGCAAAAGCACGGTTGCTTCTTAACCTACTTTACGAACCGGCCAAACGGTGCTGATCGGGGATCTGTACGTCCACGTCGCGTCTCAAGCTTCAGCCTTCCTTTTTGTGTTCCTTTTGCCATCCCCTCGGTGCATTTTCCATTTACTCAAATCAATCGCCCATCCCGCGATCATGAGAATCCATTGTATTTTGGGCATGGCAATTGACTTGGATGAATGGCGGGCAGAGAAAGTGCGTGTTTTGATAAGCATTCGTTCACGATCCATAGCCAGAAAAGTGTTGCCACTGCTCCATTTGGGCCAACTGAGGTGCTCGCGATGGATATTCGAAGAGATCGAGTCAAGATTGCTGTTCTGATAAAGCAGATTGAGCGGTCTCGTTGCGAATCCATTTACTTTCAGGCAGTGGCTTTGGAGCCTTCTATTTTCAGGGCAAAAGTAAAGTCCGGTGCTTCGCACGATGCGTTGCGAAAGTTATGTGGGCTTGAACCAACTTCCATGCCCAACTAGAAGTTAGTTTCTTCACTTTGGGGTAAGGCCCATTAAAGGCTGGCCAGTTACCCTTTGACTTCGACAAAGGCCGGGCCTAATGAGTCGCGCAGCCCGCCCATCACATAGAAATTACAGGAAAATTGTCTTAAACGTTATAAACCCATCGCATTTTCATCAATTTAATCTTAAACGTTTTTTAATTTTTCTAATTAAGTCTATTAGCCAATTTTAGTTGGAAATCGCTCGTGTGGATGTCAGCCATTTTACATATTTGGGTTGTACTTAGGCCAAATGAAAGATGTGCGACTAAGTTATTGTCCATGCGAGGCCAACTATCTAGTTGATTGGGTTGCCAAAGCCTATTGTGGGAAATCCCTCATTCCTAATTGGTTATTTTATACCCTTTCGCCCCTCTGGGATACGTTGTGTTTTGAGATTCATCTATTGTGTTTCGATGTTTTGCAATAATGAATGAAATAGTATTTTCAACAAAAATAAAATAAAATTACTCGACTCCTCTTCTTGCAAAGAGCAAAAGCAAGTTTTGCTTCTTTAACCTACTTCACGAATCCGGCCAAATGGTGGCGGTCAAGGATCTCTATGTCCATGTCGCCTCTTGAGCTTCAGCCTTCCTTCCTGTGTTCCTATCGCCATCCCCTCGGTCCATTTTCCATCTACTCAAATCAATCACCCATTCGGCGATCATGAGAATCAATTTTATTTGGGGCATGGCAATTGGCTTGGATGAATGGCAGGCAAAGAAAGTGTGTGTTTCTATAAGCATTCATTCTCAATCCATAGCCAGAAATGCATTGCCACTGCTCCATTTGGGCCAACCGGGCTACCCGCGATAGATATTCGAAGAGATCGACTCGAGATTGCTGGTTCGATAAAGCTGATTGAGTGGTCTCACTGCAAATCCATTTCCCTTCAGGTAGAGGTTCTGGCGCTTTCTATCATCAGGAAAAAAGTAAGTCTCGGGCTTCACATGATGCGTTGCGAAAGTATGTGGGCTTGAATCAACTTCCAGGCCCAACTAGAGGTTAGTTTCCCTACCTAGGAAGGCCCATTGAAGGCTGGCCAGTTACCCTTTGACTTCGACATAGGTTGGGCCTAATGAGTAGGGGAACCCGCCCATCATGTGGAAATTACGAGAAAATTGTCTTAAAAGTCATAAATCTATTGCACTTTTATCAATTCAGTCTTAATTTTTTTTTGATTTGCTAATTGAGTCTGTTCAACTAATTTTGAATAAAAATCGCTTACGTGAACACTAGTTATTTTACGTGGCACAACTAGTATTGACGTGGATAATTTTTATATAGTTTTAAATATTTCTTTGAATCTTTTTATTTGTTATTTTACTTTTATGTTTGCCCTTTTTCATGCACTATCGATGGTTACCGACCTCAGGTGAGGGCTACCCTTGTCAGCCTTGAGCGAGGCTGATGATGGTGGGCTATGCTCTCCCAAGTGAGGGTAACCCTTGATTTAGGCTTATGACCTGTGCTGGCCATCAACAACTCCAATGATTTTTGGCAAAGGGAAAAATAAAAAATCCAAAAACATATTAAAAATAGTTAAAAATATCAATGTCGGTATTAATCATACTATGTAAGACGCAGTTGATGTCAATGTTAATGATTTTTGATCAAACTTGACTAACAAAACGTAAGAATGTTTATGACCTAATTAATACAATTAATAGATTTAGATTGAATTGATAAAAGTTCAATAGGCTTAAGATTTTTCAAACAATTTTCCCTAAAAATTTTAAATGAACTTCTTGCCCATGACCAAACTTGGGCTGGTCGGGCCCTCCTCCCATAAGGATCTAATCCAAACCTGCGTTTTGCCTCTTAGGCCTAGACATTAGCCCACCCGTCCATCGATAGCCTCTAAAGACATGACAAGTGTCTCGCGTCCCTAGGAGAGTCGTACACGGCTCTTTGAGGATATGCATCGATTAGAAAGAGGGTTTTGCTTTGTCAGCTCCAATCAAATTGTCGAATAGGGGACCTCCAACTTCCAAGGGGAGCACATGCCTGAAGAAATTTGCTCCGGCCATTAGTGCTCCCTCCAGTGAGCCCGACCGACCAAAAAGAACCGTTCTTTAGAAAATGCCGGAGGGAATCTTTGACCGTCTTTGCTTCCTAATACGAGATAACATTAACAATCTAATATACCTCTAGTAAAAAAAACATGAATTTTGGTCTTACTTTTTAAGATTCTTTTTGGTCTACATAAAAAGGCAAATACACAAAGTTAGATAATCATAATTTAAATTTTCTTTATCAAATAATCATCCACTTCTATGGAATTAATATCTGCTCTCATATTTAATGACCCCACTATTTTCATTGTTCATACTTCAAGACTTGCGAATCAATCTATAATATGAAGCCGAAAAAAGTGGATTTTCTCTTGCTTTTACTGACTTTTTTGAATTTTCCAGTCAAACAGAAGAAAAGTGGCGGACATATTGTTAGTATTCCTGATAACTCTCTATTTTCATACTGTGGATATTAGGTGCTACTTTCTTTAGTGCAAACATCAGTTGGTAGCAGCCCCACCTTCTAGAAGCACATCCATCGTGCATTTATTCCCTTCCACACATAATTTCTAGTAATATATCAACCCTTCTTGACGTCGTGCTGCAAAAGTATGATGATCCCACCTTGACGTGGGATCCGAGTGCGAGGCTGAGTGGGGATTTTGGCTTTTTTTTTGGGCACCCAATTATTCCTTCATTTCATTAGTATTTTCCCCATGACTCCCGCCGGGGGGGGGGGGAGAGGACTCAGGTCTCTATTAAAAGGCCTCATCTTCCAACACATTTCCATCGAACTTGAGAATTCACGCGCTGTCCAAGCCTACTCGAGCGGGGGAAGCGTCGGCAGAATTCTCTTCTATCTACTTTGAAACTCCGGCAAAAACAATGCAGGTATGGGGCCCTTCTTAGAGAGTCATAGGATGGTCTGGTCGGAGCCTAGTTTATTGTCCAAGCTCACTCGTGACGAACTCCATTTGTAAAAAAGTATGCGTGGGGTGGGCAAGAGATGCATCTTGAAGTTAGTTGTAAAAGATGAGGATGATAATTGTAGGTTTTGAAATGTGAGAAAGGTATTTTGATGTGAGAAGTTAAGTAGGGTAAATTTTTAACTAGGGCTTTTGTTATGTGGATGTGGTTTTGGTTTTGGCACAGACGGTTATTGTTAAAGTTGATTGGTCCAGCGAGAAGCACAAGAAGAAGGTGATCGAGTTAGTCTCCAAAAATGAAGGTATGGGACTTGCGACTTTAATATGTCCATTTGTAAAGAAAATAAGTAAAAATCTGGAGTTATTTTTTGTATGGCTGTGTAGAAGTACAATCATTCAATGTGGACGACAAGAACAAGCAGCTTACGGTGAATGGGGGCATGGATCCCGTATCGCTCTTGAAAAAGATGAGAAAGAAAGTCCCGACAGCAGATATTGTTTACATGGAGAGTGAGGCCTCAAGGATGCTTGAGGCCTCACAAAGGCAGAGTAACCCCCGTAACTGGGAGCCGTCCGCGCCACCGCTCCCGGGTTATCTTCGTTAATATCCTCCTCGGTGGGAATATGCTCACGGCTATGTGGACTTCACAAGTCCTTTGATTCTACTTTGTACAACTTTTCACCTGTGTCGCTCTGCCCTATCCTTTGTAAGTTTGCATGGATGTTGATGTACCGTTTGGTTTGGTGTGATCTCGGCCTGGCTAGCAAAGGTTACATCATCCGTTGAGTAGCTTCGGTAGATATATTGGAATTTAAAAGAGCTCCACATGAATGGATATAAACAAGGCGTCAAAAAAGAAAAAAAAAAAAACTAATGAGCGACCTAGCTAGCGTTACGGGAAATGTTCCAAATGCCTGGCATGCATCGGAGGCAGCTTCCTCGGAGATTCTTACACAAACTGAGCTGCCGCTGTTTGAGAAATTAGGAGCCGCTGCTTATCCATCCCTTAATCCGTTAGCTAATAGATCACACATAATACCCACTTGAATTAATTTCTTATTAATTAAAAAAAGGGACGGATGCATACACAAAATAAAACTTGACGGAATATGATTCCGATATTATGTTTGAACTTAAAACCAAGAAACTTAAACTAAAAAGGTTCACAAATGAAGAGAAATCGTGTTATATTAAGAGCACATAAACCCCTCGGTCAAGTGACGTGGGATAATTCAATGTATTTTCAAATTGCATGGCAACTTGATCGACAATCTTATTCTTGAAATTGGAATGTGAAAGTCTTTAGACCGGTATAATCATAATTAGAAATAAACCATGTTTTTTTAACGCTTCTTTTGTATGTATTAGCCAACTTGCTCGACTCCAATGGGGGCGGACCACTTACGGACGGAACTAGACTGAGGGAATTTAAAAATCATGGTATAATTCCATTAATTTGACTAGTATTTTTCGCTTGACTCGGGTCAGCCTGGGGTTATGACCCCATTGCTTCCCCAAGATTCCTAGCTATTCTATTCGCACTTCTCTTCTTCTACTCAGCTCACTCCATTTCTCTTCTTGCAAAGAGCAAAAGCACGTTTTGCTTCTTTAACCCACTTCACGAATCCGGCCAAACGGTGCCAGTCAGCGATATTGATAACCACATCGCCTTTCAGGCTTGAGTCGTACCTTTTCCCCATGGGGTCCGGAACAAAAAAAACAAGAACGTTATTGAGGTTCATACGTCGTCGTGATCTTTTGTCTTAGAGCTTCTGAGGCTGGAATGGGACAACGAAAGGGAAAGGAAGAGGGCCATGAAGATTTCCTACGCATATGAAGGTGCCCCAACAAAATTGTGAAACGATAATCTCAAATCTCGAGCTTGTGTGGTTGAAACTAGGGTTGAAGGTTCAATAAGAATGCGTAGCTCTTTACCAGTATATTTTATACCCTACCGTGTTCGCGTTTAACCAATCTCAAGTGGCTACAACTGGTGGCCGTGGACATGGACAACAGGAAGGCGACGGTGATTGGGGACATGGACCCGATACAGCTAGTTGAAAACTTGAGGAAATGATTTGAGATGGGCACCGACAGAGACTCAGACCAGGCGAAATCCCAGAACTAAAGAACCTAGCGCCGACGGCAACATCAGCAGTCCAAGCAATTATTAGACGGGAGTAGCTTATAATTACCCCCACCACACGCCATACCCATCTTCTCATTATCCCTCACATCATTGTCTATAGAAACCCGTTTAAGAGTGTTTGTCCTGGAACACCTTCCGATTTTTAATATTGATTTATTTAAGCTATTTTTTTTTTAAAAAAAAAGGAGAAATCAGGCAGGTAGGGCTTCAAGCCATAACCGGCCCCTCCCCAGTCGGCAAGGGCTTGCAGCTGTACCTGCCTGACTTCTCTCTCTCTCTCTCTCTCTCTCTCTCTCTCGAATTTAGCTTTTTTTAAAATTTTTTTAATTTAAATAACATCAATAATAAAAATCGAACTTAGACCAAACAACATTGTTTAAGTCTTATATTTTATGATTTAGCCACGTCATCACCACATTAAAGAAAGATAATATTAAAAAAAGTCACGTCAGTATTTTTCATTAGTTAAATTAGACGGAGTTAATGAAATGATTTGATTAAACCAATTTAACAAATTTTAAAACTTAGGGTCCATTTATTTGCGAAAAATTAGCCATTTCTAGAAAATATTTTCTCGAAGTCATTTTCCAAAAAAATGATAATATTTTTTCGGTGTTTCGCTAAAACCTAAAAATGTTTCAGAAATCCAGGCAAACTTGATTAAGACAATATTAAGACTTCACCACTTACACATGCATCACTTATCGACTTATAAATCTATCAAATATGAACTTGTCTTTAAATCCAAGCAAACTTGATTCATATCTTTGTTCCCTCATTGTCGCCAAATACTCATCTACTCTAAAAAATGTTCGTATGGATTTTAAAAGGAAGCAAAAGAGGGAAAAAAAAATATGTACAGCCTTAATGAGAATCTTCCAGTTGAGTGGCCTGCTCTCCCTCTGCATCTTTTTTTTTTTTTTTTTTTTTGGGAACTGAAGGAACCCCTTTGGCCGACAGCTGTCACGTAAACTCCCAGGTGACGCTAGCCCATGACCCACCACCAGGGCGCCACGCTTAAATTACCAAATGGCTTGCTAGCCTCCCTTCAACGCAATTGAAGGGGCTTCGAATTCTGGATCTCCCATTTGGAGGTCTGGAGCCTACCCAACAGAGCCACCACAACCGGTGGTTTCATCTTTTGTGTTCTAATAAACAAAAGAAAAAAGAAGCAAAGCATGTAGAGCCATTTGCTTGAGCAATGTACAACTGCGGGGTAGAGTAAATAAAGAAAATGATAAGCAAGAGTGCAGAGCGCGAACTTGAGATTGACGAGCTCGAGGTTCGCCTAGCAATGGCTGACGACTAGCTAAGAAAGAAGAAGATGGAAAACAAAGAAAATAAAAAGAAAAAAGAAAAGAAAAGAAAAGAAATAGCAAAGAAAAGGGAAATTAAAATAATTTGAATAAAAAAAAAAAGAAAAGAAGAAGAAGAAAGGGGAGGAGAAAGTAAGGATTTGTGGAGGTGTGAGATAAGAGAGATCAAGTGAGTGGAAAACATTTTCCCATAATTTAAAAGACTTTTTTTTTTTCATAAAAAACATTTTCCCCAAGGAATTTATTTTCTCGTGAAACCAACGCTATTTGGAAAATCAAAAAACGTTTTCAAGGAAATTATTTTCCATAAAACGAACGGAACTTTAATTGCATTTTTTTTTTTGCAAGTTTTATAATTCAATTATACTTTCGTGACAAATTCTAAAACTTCCAATAGACATATCACTATTTTCTACTAATAAAAGATCCCATTGTCGCTGACGTCACCAAGGGACCCGTGAGCGAGGCTGAGGGGATTTTGCTTCTTTTGGCACCCAATTTCTTCTTTCAATTTGTATTTTCCGCTTGACTGCGGTGGACTTAGGTCTCTATTAAAGGCCTGCCAAAATCTTCCAACACATTCCCACCAAACTCGAAAATTCACGTGCTCTGTCCGAGCTTACTCGAGTTGGGGAAGAGCCGGCAGTAGTCTCTTCTATCTACTTCGGAACTCCGGCAAAAACCATGCAGGTGCAATGCCCTTTTACAAATAGGAGGATCAGGTCGAGCCTAATTTATTGTTTGAACTCATTCGTGATGGAATTCTGTTCATATAAAGTTATGCGTGGGTGGGTGAGAGTTGCATTTTGAAGTGAGCTGCTAAAGATGAGAATGATAATTCATAGGTTTCAAAACGTGAGGAGGATAGATTGACATGGGAAGTAAAGTATGGTGAAATTTTATCTGGGGTGTGTTGCATTATGTTGATGCGGTATTGGTTTTGGCACAGATGTTATTATCCAGGTGGAATGGCCCAACGAGAAGAGCAAGAAGAAGGCAATCGAGATGGTCTCCAAAAACCAAGGCGGTGCGGTGACTTGAGATATTGTCCATTTTGAATGAAAATAAGTAAACCTTTTGATTGAGTATGTATGTGTGCGTGTGTATTAATATATTTTCATGTGGTAGTGTGGACATGGAATCATTTTCCGTGGACGACGAGAAGAAGCAGCTAATGCTGAATGGGAGGATGGATCCAGTATCGCTGGTGATTAAGATAAGAAAGAAATTCCCGACGACGTAGATTGTTGCCATGAGCCAAAGGGCGGCCGAGGCACCGCCACAAGAGCCGTCCGCACCGCCGTTGTACGGGGGTTACGATAATAACTATCCTTTTCAGTAGGAATATGTTCACGGCTATGTGGACTTCGCAAGTGCTCCGGTTCTAGTTTGGACACAGCCTTTCGCTTGTATCGCTCTGCCCTACCCTTTGTAAGTTTGCATAGATGTTAATAAACCGTTTGATTTGGTCTGGTGTTGATCGGCCTGACTAGTAAAGGTTTCATCATCAGTTGAGTAGCTTCGGGTGATATATTGGAATTTTAAAAGAGCTGCACGTGAATTGATTCAAACGAGGTGTTTGAAAAATAAAACCTAAAGAGCGACCTAGCTAGCGTAATGGGAAATGTTCCAAATGCTTGGCATGCATGGGAGGCAGCTTCCTCGGAGGTTCTTACACAAACTGAGCCGCCGTTTGAGGAATCATTAAGAGGCGCCGCTTGTCTATATTTGAATCCGTTAGCTAATAGATTGCGCTCGCACAATACCCAGTTGAATTAATTTCTTATTAATTAAAAAAGGAGCGGCACGTGTGAAATAAACTCAACGGAATTTGGTTTTGATATTGCGTTTGAATGTGCAATCAAGAAACTTAAAAAGTTACTAGAAGATGAGAAATCACGTATATATAAAAAGTATATAAATCCCAAAGTCAAATGAGGTGAGATGATTCAATATATTTTTAGATTGCACGGCAAATTGATGGATAGTCGATAGTCGTACCTTTAAAATTGGAATGCAAAAGTCTCTATACCAGTATAATTATAATTAGAAATAAATCATGTTTTTTTAACGCTGCTTTTGTATGCATTAGGCAACTTGCTCGACTCCTATGTGGGTGGGTGGACCATGTACGGACGCGAATTAGACCGAGGGAATTTGAAAATCGTGGCATAATTCCATTCACGGGACTAATATTTTCTTCCTTGACTCAGGTCAACTGGGGCCCTCTATAATTGCAAGTTGCGACCCCATCGCGTTCCCAAGATTCTCATCTAATCTATTCGCACTTCTCTTCTTCTACTCAAAACTCTCTCCGTTTCTCTTCTTGCATAGAGCGAAAGCACGTTTTGACTTTTTAACCTACTTCACGAACCCGGCCAAACGATCCAGGCCAGGATCTTCATGACCATGTCGAGTCTCAAGCTTGAGTCGTGCCTTTTCTCCACGGGGTCCGGAACAAATAAACACGAACATTATTGAGAACGGTACGTCGTTGTGATCTTTGTCTTGGAGCAGAAAGCTGTTCTGAGGCTGGAATGGGGCAACGAAAGGGGAAGAAGGAGGGCTATGAAGACTGTCTCTAAATACGAAGGTACCCCACAAATTGCAATACGATAATCTAAGATCTTGAGCTTGCGCGGTTGAAACTAGGGTTGAAGATCCAATAAGAATGCGTAGATCTTTACCGGCATATTTTTTATGCTACCATGTTCCTATTTAACTAATCTCAATTCTCAAGTGCCTCTAAGGGATAAAACCGGCGACGGTGATTGGGGACATGGACCTGGTACAGCTACTTCAAAACTTGTAAGGACCCCGTAAGTTCTCACGATTTTGTTCTTCTTAGGGCAGCCCATACTACCCCAAGAAAACACGTATGTACAGTTAGACACACCCAAGCCTTATAAGTTAGTTTAGGACTCTCCCTCTAAGCGATATGGGATGGGAGACATGCCTTTAGCCTCGTTTGCGTACTACTGAGGCGATCTTAATCCGTCTCTCCATACTGTCTGGGTCTGGGTCATCACAAAACTTGAGGAAGCGATTTGAGATGGGCATCATGTAAGTGGGACCGAAAGAGACTCAAATCAGGCGAGATCCCAGAACTGGAGCCTAGCACCGATAGCAACATCGACAGTCCAAACAATTATTACTCGGGAGTAGCTTATAATCACCCTTACCGCACACCATAACTTCTTATTATCCCTCAAATCATTATTAATAGAATCCCTTTTAAGAGGGTTCATCCCGGAACGAAGTGCTTTTTGATGAACATGTGAAACAGTAAAAGCCTTATGTTTAATGATGCTCAAAATTGTCATGACGCATCTTTTTGTTTATTTTCCATGTCGACTTTATGAGCGTGACAAAGCGAAGTTTGGACCTTCAAGGCTTCTTGTTGCGTCTTTTAGTATGTACGGATGGGAAGGAATATGCTCGGTATCATTCGGCCAGAGTAGCTTTGGCGATTTTCTCTCGACCTATTAATAAAGGAAAAGTCGCAAGCCTCTTTCATGGTCATAGCAGAGGAAGAAGGCACGTTCTCTTGACATCTTGGTAGGGCAAGTAGTTAGGTTGGATTCATTATTGGAATTGGACAAGACTTCCTCTAGTTGTCTCGGTTATTGCTTTGAGGTCATAAGCTCTCGTGTCATCAAGCTTGCGTAGGCGGTTGCGTTAACTTTCAAGTACGGGATTATGTTTGCCTCTCATCCGAGCATCTGTCTAGCTTCTAATCGCAAACATTCAGCCTCGCTGTTTTATGATTTTTTTGTTCAATAAGTTTTAGATTATTGGAAAGGGACAAGAACGGAGGGGCAGCCAGCTACATGCTTAAGAAGCTAGACACCAGTAAGTTAGATCCCAAGGAGTATCACCATTTGCCACAAGACAATAACGTTGCCTCACCATAACAGCTATTTTAATCCTTAATACCATCGTATCAGTATTTGTGATGAAAGAAGAGCCATATAATTGTGTTTCTAGTCAATAATAAGGTACAATTGCAACATAACAGTCCACTGTTTTATCGAGATGGAACAATCGAAAAAACAAGTGGTCTCTATCTTCCGGAGAATTATCAAAAAAGTCCTAAACATATTGTAATTGTGCAAATTTAGTTTTAAAATTTTTTTTTTGGCTAATTTAGTCTTAAATCTTTTACAATTGTTCAATCCATCTAGTCAAAATTAACCGGCGGCGCGATGTGGATGCTAACAACGGGGATAGTCGGTTGGCAACGCTAATGTGGCAATTTTTAAATTTTTTTTTTAAATCGAGTTTTTAAATATTTACATTTTTTTCCCCACCTTCTTCTTCCTCTGGCCGGTGAGGTCGGCCTCACTGGCCACTAGTGAGGGTGAGGCCTCGCCAGATTTGGCGAGCTCAACCCTCGCTAGGTCTGACAAGGCCTTGCCCAGCCAAGGCGAGGGTCGACCTCGCTAGTGGCCTACGAGGCTCCTCGCCGCCATTGCCACCGAGGCCTGAGGAGGCCGCTAGGGTTTTCTTGGTCAGCAGCGCACGGAAAGCCATCGGAGATGATATTGCAAAACGAAGATGAAATTGGGGCAAACGACTCCTAGAGGGTTGGGCGTTGGAAATCGTGGCTAGCCATCAGTCGAGACATGGCTCGACCTCCTCGATTTCTCTCCCTCTTTGCCCTCTACTTTCAGCGATCCGACTGGCCAAGACGGCAGTGCTACTAGCCTCCGGCCTCCCCAACCGCACGGCCACGACTATGGCGGCAATGAGAGTCCCAGAGTACGAACAAAAGAAAAGGTCAAGTGAATCGTGAAAAGAAAGGAGCAAAGGATGGTTGGAGGTCTCCCCACCTGGCATGGTGATCGGGCTAGTTCTCTCGCTCGAGAAGCCTCTTTTCTCCAGATCTCTCTCTCACCACGATTTCTTCCTCCTCAGGCCTTAGCGGCAATGGCAGCAAGGAGCCTCGTCGGCCATTAGTGAGGTCGACCCTCACCTTGGCTGGGAGAGGCCTTGCTGGATTTGCTGAGGCTCAACCTGGGCAAGGGCTGAGCTCACTGGATCTAGTGGGGCGCCGGCCCTTGCTTTCGGCTGGTGGGGGCAAGCCTCATCGACCCTCACCTTAGATCGGCAAGTGGCGAGCCTCACCTCTGGCCGGCAAGGCTAACCTCGCTAGCCAAAGGAAGAAGAAGGTGGGAAAAAAATATTTAAAAAATTAAAAAATATTTAAAATGTTGAAAAAAAAATTTAAAAATTGCCACATCAATATTTGTCGGCCGGTTGTCCCCGCTAGTGTTCATGTCAATGCCGATTGGCTAATTTTGACCAAATGGACTAAATTGACACAATTATAAAAGGTTTGGGATTAAGTTGACAAAAAAAAAAGTTTAGAACTGAATTAACACAATTACAATAGGTTTAGGACTTTTTTGTAATTCTCTCCCTGTCTTCCAGCCCCACAATTTGCATAGGCAACAGATAGGACAGACTTGCATATGCCATTTGATTAATCTGTCTACGGTAGCAAGCCTATCATGCATTATTGACCAAGAGATAAATTTGGCGTTTTGGTATACTAGGGCTGCATCAAATCAATCAACACCAAGGCACCTTCACGCCCTTAGTTCTCAAAGCATTCCATGCACTACCAACTGAGAAGTCCCCCGAGGCAGTCAGCTTCCAAGAAAGTATATCAGGACCATAGGGATTAGGCTCGATAACACCACAAAGCATCTCCTTTTCTACGTATAAAGAACAGAAGGTATCTCATGACGATGTTCATGAGCTGATTATCACTTCCATTGCTATAACACGTCTCGACCATGTTAGGATCTTATCTCATTGGAATCCCTTCATAGATGGCGTGTGGCGAGTGGCGTCTTTAACGAAAGCACTGGGGTTAATGCCGTGCCCCTAAAGGCACTTTGGTAGCGTCTGGAATTTTGACTAAAAAGCACCTGGCACTAGCCAACGACACTAGAAAAGCTCCTCTTTTTGTCCTCATGACCAACCACAAACCCAAGGCTCTTCGTCATTTTCTTTACGTCTGAATCCTACGTAAGTTGATAAGATCAAAGGTTGCACGAAATTTTGATGACTTGTGATGGGAAAACGTCGCGTGTTTGATCGATCCATTAAGGAAAACGTTGAGGTTTTGTTTTCCTTTTTGGCTTTTGGGTTTAACAAAAGCGTTAGATTCAGTTGAAATACTAAAGATTGCGTGAACCAGTATTCTAGATTATATTAATCGTCCTGGAGGAGGCCGACTACCCGATTGGAATTGGTCAAAAGGAAAAAAGGCGATCGGAAAAGGAGGGCACGTTGTTTAGTGGACTACAGACCAATTACTGGGCAGGATTTTCTGTTGAGAAAATTCTTCTGATCTCGACGAGCAAAGCTCTTACTATGCAAGTGTGAGATTCAATCTTAAGTTTGGGAGGAGACGTGATTTACTTTGGTTTAGGTGCACACTTTAGGTGCACACGTGTCATTCTATCCTGAAAATGCTGTTTTCCCTGCCGGTAGACAAAGCAACTATCAGATTTAACATGAAATTGAATCCTCAGCGCAGATTAGGACTATTCTACGCTCCACGTCATATCTCCTAGCTCAAATGCAAAAATATGTTTCATGTCAGATCAGAATCTTCTTTGTTATCTAGGGTTTTTTGTTAGTATTTCAACACATTCCATTTGTCGATATCAAATTCATTGACATATATCAAGGTTACAACACCCACATCATGTATTTGCTTTTTCATTTCTCATGAGCCAAATATATAATTCACTAAAAAACTAAATGAGAGAGGAAAAAAATTTAATAATAACTACATTTTTTTGTTTAGATAAAGAGGTAAGAAAAAGTGTGGGCCATTGTTAGTGGAGAAGAAGCCATCAATGCAAGCAAGCAACCAATTATTTCTAATTAATTCACTTATATTTTGGCCAAAGAAAGGGACCTTTTTTCTGAAAGGCAACGGCTTAAAAGAGATTGGATTTAATTCACTCGACCAGAAGCTAAAAGGATTTGACCTGAGAGTCAAACAACCAAAAGTTGCCCATTCTCATCGTTTTATGCCATCTCAAATCCTTTTTTTTTCCTGAAGGATCTATTACCTATAATTAGTGAAGCAAGTTGAAGTAAAATGGAACAAGGAGAGTCTCATGATTTATCTGAGTTGGCCAAATTGTGTTCTTTTATGGGACAAAAATCATGTAATCACAAAACAAGACCAAGTAGCCCTATAATATTAAGAGAATTCAAAGATTGTACTAATCCAGATTATATATTTGTTCACTATACATGAATATCAAAATCAAGGATGAGCTCACTCTATACATCATCTCGGCATTTCACTTTCCTAGAGAGCATTAAGTACTCTACTTTATAATATTGCCTACAAAAAAAAGGAGCGTCTTACATTAGGAACTGAGTTCCTTGCAACCCAATCTAGGGGTATTGGATTCAGCACATTGCAAATGCTCTATGGTCAAATTAAGTTTTAGTTTATTGCAAACAACAGTCCACACTTTTTGTTTTTGGAACAAAACAACCAATAAAACAAGTGGTCTTTGTCTTTCCAGTCCCACGTTGCACACAGACAACAAAAGATAGGAGAGACTTAAATACGCCATTGGAGTAATCTTATCTTTGGTACCAAGCCAATCACACACTGCTGAGCAAGATATAATCATGAAGTGATTGGCTTGCTAAGATCGGCCTGTCTAGGCACGCTGATCGTCTTTGACTCTACTGGCTCACCCTGGCCTTTATTAGCATGGTTCTACTCTAGGGTGTGAATGTTAAGCCCCACCTAAGTTCAGGCTCTTCAAGTGACCACGTGTTTACTTGATAAATTACTCGATGGAAAGAGAGAATACATTATCAATTAAGTACCCAGAAGCGGTCCCGGTCTCCAAGCCAGATTGGCAGCTCCGACAAGTTGCTTCGGGAAATACCGTAATTTAAAGGAGCTGCATGTGAGGGTCAAAAAGCCTAGTGTTACGGAAAATGTTCCGAATGGCATGCATCTGGAGGCAGCTTCCTCGAAGGTGCATTCACAGGCTCCCAGCTCGATTATTGATACCGCACTTGTAATCAACATGAATTATCAAATGTGGAACCCTAAATCAAGAAGGAAAAAATAGGGAAATGAAAAAAATTATCTCCTCAGCCAATTCGATGGATTCCATTGGCAAGTAAATCCATCAAGCTCAACATCGACAGCTCTTGGGTAGAAGGAAGTGGTGAAGGATCGGTACCTAGAGTATGTAGAGATCAAAACTGATAATTGATTGCTAGTTTTGCAAAAACAATGCATGTGGCTTCTAGAAGCCAAATCAAAGATTTAGCAGTTGAAGGACTCTTGTACTTGAAGGGTAGGACTGATCTATGGAGTCTTCAAGACAAGAATGTGGAGATGGAAAGTGATAACTTATTTAGTGCGCTGTGGGCCCTGCAAAATGTGATTGAAGATTGCTGATGTACTTAGCCCAAATAAAAGATGTGCAAGTAAATTATTGTCCACGCGAGGCCAACTAGCTAGTTGATTGGGTCGGTAAACTTATTATGGGAAATCCCTCATTCCTAATAGGTTATCTTATCCCCCTTCACCTCTCTAGGATATGTTGTGTTCTAAGACTCATCAATTGTGTTTTGATGTTTTGCGATAATGAATGAAATAGTCTTTTTGACAAAAAAGAAAAAGAATTACTCGACTTCTCTTCTTGCAAGGAGCAAAAGCACATTTTGCTTCTTTAACCTACTTCACGAGTCCGGCCAAATGGCAGTCAAGGATCTGTAAGTCCATGTCGCCTCTCGAGCTTCAGCCTTCCTTCCTGTGTTCCTTTCGCCATCCCCTCGGTCCGTTTTCCATCTACTCAAATCAATCACCCATTCGACGATCATGAGAATCAATTTTATTTTGGGCATGGCAATTTCTTGGATGAATGGCGGGAAAATAAAGTGCATATTTCGATAAGCATTCATTCTCAATCCATGGCCAGAAATGCGTTGCCAGTGCCACTGCTCCATTTGGGCCAACCGGGCTGCTCGCGATAGATATTCGAAGAGATCAAGTCAAGATTGCTGGTTCGATAAAGCTGATTGAGCAGTCTCATTGCGAATCCATTTCCTTTCGGGCAGAGGCTTTGGCGCTTTCTATCATCAGGGCAAAAGTAAGTCTCGGGCTTCACACGATGCGTTGCGAAAGTATGTGGGCTTGAATCAACTTCCAGGCCCAACCAGAAGTTAGTTTCCTCGCCTGGGAAGGTCCATTGAAGGCTAGCGAGTTACCCTTTGACTTCGACGACGCCCGCCCATCACATGGAAATTACCGGAAAATTGTCTTTAAAGCCATAAATCTATTATACTGTTGTCAATTCAGTCTTCTTTTTTTTTTTTCTGATTTGCCAATTGAGTCTAGTCAATTAATTTTGGATAAAATTGCTTATGTGGGCGCTAGTCATTTTACGTGATATGACCGTATTGGACATGGATAATTTTTATTTAACATTTTAAAAAAATTTAAATCTTTTTATTTATTCTTTTCCTTTTCTTTTTTTCCTTTTTCAAGCACTATCAATGGTTGACAACCTTAGGTGAGGGTTGCCCTTGTTAGCCTCGAGTGAGGGTGATGAGGGTGGGCTATGCTTTGCCAAGTGAGAGCGACCCTTGATTGAGACCGATGACCTCTACTGGCCATCGACAAGCCCCAATGATTGTTAGCAAAGGGAAAAATCTTACTTGAATCGCTCCATCTATCCTCCTGAATCCAAAAATATATTAAAATATTATTAAAAGTGTCCATGTTAGTGTCAATTGTACCATGTAAGACGATTAATGTTTACGTTAATGATTTTAGGTCAAATTTAGCTGGATGAACTTAACTAGCAAAGCGTAAGAATGTTTATGACCTAATTAACACAATTAATAAGTTTAAGATTGAATTGATAAAATTTTAATAGGCTTAAGATTTTTCAAATAATTTTCCCTAAAATTTTAAATGAACTTCTTGCCCATAACCAAACTTGGGCTGGTCGGGCCCTCCTCCCATAAGGATCTATCCAAATCTGCGTTTTGCCTCTTAGGCCTAGACATTAGTCCACCCATCCGTCGATAGCTTCTAAAGACATGACAGGTGTCCCGCGTCCCTCGACTTTGGTACAAATGCCTATAGGAGAGTCATAAACGACTCTTTGAGGATATGCATCGATTAGAAAGAGAGTTTTGCTTTATCAGCTCCAATCAAAATGGAGAATATGGGGCCTCCAAGGGGAGGGCCATTAGTGCTCCCTCCAATTAGTCCGACCGACCAAATAGAACCGTTCTTTATAAAGTGCCGGAGGGAATCCTTGTCCGTCTTTGCTTCCTGGTACGGGATAACATTAACAATCTAATGTACCACTGGAAAAAAAAAAAAAAAAAAAACATGAATTTTGGTCTTACTTTTCAAGACTCTTTTTGGTCTACATAGAAAGGCAAATACAGAAAGTTAGATAATCATAATTTAAATTTTCTTTTCTTCTCATCGCTTTATCAAATAATAATCTACTTCTATGGAATTAATATCTGCTCTCATATTGAATGGCCCCACTATTTTCATTGTTCATACTTCAAGACACGTGAATCAATCTATAAAATAAAGCCGAAAAAAGTGGATTTTCTCTTGCTTTTACTGACTTTTTTGAATTTTCCAGTCAAACAGAAGAAAAGTGGCGGACGAACTGTTAGTATTCCTGATAACTCTCTATTTTCAAAGACTCTGATATTAGGTGCTACTTTCTTTAGTGCAAACATCAGTTGGTAGCAGCCACACCTTCTAGAAGCACATCCATCGTGCATTTATTCCCTTCCACACATAATTTCTAGTAATATATCAGCCCTCCTACGTCACGCTGCATACGTAAGACGATCCCACCTTGACGTGGGATCCGAGAGCGAGGCTGAGTGGGGATTTTGGCTTTTTTTTGGGCACCCAATTCCTTCATTTCATTAGTATTTTCCCCATGACTCGGGGGGGACTCAGGCCTCTATTAAAGGCCTCATCTTCCAACACATTTTCATCAAACTTGAGAATTCACGCGCTCTGTCCAAGCCTACTCGAGCGGGGGAAGCGTCGGTAGAATTCTCTTCTATCTACTTTGAAACTCCGGCAAAAACCATGCAGGTATGGGCCCTTCTTAGAGAGTCATAGGATGGTCTGGTCGGAGCCTAGTTTGTTGTCCGAGCTCGCTCATGACGAACTCCATCTGTATAAAATTATGCGTGGGGTGGGCAAGAGATGCATCTTGAAGTTAGTTTTAAATGATGAGCATGATAATTGCACGTTTTGAAATGTGAGGAATGTATTTTGATATGAAAAGTTAAGTAGGGTAAATTTTTAACTAGGGTTTTTGTTATGTGGATGTGGTTTTGGTTTTGGCACAGACGGTTATTATCAAGGTTGATTGGTCCAGCGAGAAGCACAAGAAGAAGGCCATCGAGATAGTCTCCAAAAATGAAGGTATTGGGACTTGCGACTTTAATATGTCCATTCATAAAGAAAATAAGTAAACATCTTGAGTTATTTTTTCGTGTGGCTGTGTAGAAGTACAATCATTCAATGTGGATGACGAGAACAAGCAGCTTACAGTGAATGGGGGCATGGATACCGTAGGGCTCATGAAAAGTATAAGAAAGAAATTCCCTACAGCGGATATTGTCTACATGGAGAGTGAGGCCTCAAGGATGCTTGAGGCCTCACAAAGGGAGCGTAACCCCCATAACCATAACATTCCTAACAACGGCTATCACCCCGATCCCTATAATAATACTAATCGCGGCTATCACCTTGATCCTTATGATAATCTGAATCACGGCTACCACCATGATCCCTATAATAATCGGAACCATGGCTACCATGCCGCTCCCTATAATAATCATAACTATGGTTTCGGCCCTTCTCAAGCCTACGGATACCCACATGACCACAATCCTTACAGTTGGGGGCCGTCCGCACCACTGTTTCCGGGTTACCATGGTTAATATCCTCCTCAGTGGGAATATTCTCACGGCCATGTGGACTTCACAAGTCCTTTGATTCTACTTTGTACAACTTTTCACCTATATCGCTCTGCCCTATCCTTTGTAAGTTTGCATGGATGTTAATGTACCGTTTGGTTTGGTGTGATCTCGGCCCCGCTAGCAAAGGTTACATCATCTGTTGAGTAGCTTCGGTAGATATATTGGAATTTTAAAAGAGCTCCACATGAATTGATATAAACAAGGCGTTAAGGAAAAAAAGGAAAAAAACTAATGAGCGACCTATGTTCCAAATGCCTGGCATGCATCGGAGGCAGCTTCCTCGGAGGTTCTTACACAAACTGAGCCGCCGCTGTTTGAGGATTTAAGAGCCGCCGCTTGTCTATACCTTAATCCGTTAGCTAATAGATCATGCACAATAACCACTTGAATTAATTTCTTATTAATTAAAAAAAAAAGGCGTGGATGCATATGCAAAATAAAACTCGACGGAATATGGTTCCGATATTATGTTTGAACTTACAATCGAGAAACTTAAATTAAAAAAGTTAGCAGATGAAGAGAAATCATATTATATTAAAAGCACATAAACCCCTTGGTCAAGTGACGTGGGATGATTCAACGTATTTTCAAATTGCACGGCAACTTAATCGACAGTCTTATTCTTGAAATTGGAACGTGAAAGTCTTTAGACTGGTATAATTATGATTAGAAATAAACAATGTTTTTTAATGCTCATTTTGTATGCATTAGGTAGCTTACTCGACTCCTATGTGGGCGGACCACTTACGGACGGGAACTAGACTGAGGGAATTTGAAAATCATGGTATAATTCCATTAATTTGACTAATATTTTTTTGCTTGACTGGGGTCTACCTGGGGTCCTCTATAATTGCAAGTTGCGACCCCATTGCCTTCCCAAAGATTCTTAGCTATCCTATTCGCACTTCTCTTCTTCTACTCAGCTCACTCTATTTCTCTTCTTGCAAAAAGCAAAAGCACGTTTTGTTTCTTTAACCCACTTCACGAATCCGGCCAAACGGTGCCAGTCAGGGATATTAATAACTACTTCGCCTCTCAGGCTTGAGTCGTGCTTTTTCTCCATGGGGTCCGGAACCAAATAAACAAGAACATTATTGAGATTCATATGTCGTCGTGATCTTTTGTCTTGGAGCTTCTGAGGCTGGAATCGGGCAACGAAAGGGAAAGGAAGACGGCCATGAACATTGTCAATGCATATGAAGGTAGCCCATAAAATTGTGAAACGATAATATCAAATCTCGAGCTTGTGCAGTTGAAACTAGGGTTAAAGGTTCAATAAGAACGCATACCGTGGATGTTGAAGATAAACATCCACGTTAATCATTTTCGTCAAAATTAGCTAGATTGACTTAATTGATAAAATGTAAAAATGTTTTACGACCTAATTGATATAATTAATAAGTTTAAAATTAAATTGATAAAATTTCTACAGATTTAATATTTTTTAGACAATTTTCCCAAAAAATTATAAATGAATTTCTCACCCATGACCAAACTTGGCTGGTAGGGCCCTTCTCCCGTAATGATCCTATTCGAACCCACGTTTTGCCTCTCAAGCATAGACATTAGCCCACCTGGCAGTCGATCCTCTAAAGACAGGACAAGTGTCTCGGGTCCCCCAACTTTGGTACAATTTGCCTATAGGAGAGTCATACACGACTCTTTAAGGTTATGCGTTGGCTAAAACACCCAAAAGGCTACTAACCATCATAACTTAGAAGATTAGGTTTCTTGATCATGTCCAATCAAATGTCAAATATGGGGCCTCAATGGAAGCACGTGCTTGGAGAAATTTTCTCCGGTCATCAGTGCGCTCTCCAGTGTGCCCGACCGACTAAATAGGACCGTTCTTTAGAAAGTGCTGGAGGGAGTCTTTGACCATCTTTGCTTCCTTCCTAATACGAGATAGCATTAGCAATCTAATATACCACTGGAGAAAAAACATGAATTTCGATCTCAATTTTCAAGATTCTTTTTGGTCTACATAAAAAGATAAATACACAAAGTTGATAATCATAATTTGGTTTTTCTTTTCCTCTCATCACTCCATCAAATAATCATCCGTTTCTATAGAATTGCTATCCGCTCTCGTATTTAATGACTCCACTATTTTCATCCTTCATACTTCCGCGAATCAGTCTATAATACAAAGCCGAAAAGTGGGTTTTCTCTCGCTTTTACTGACTTTCTCGAATTAACCAGTTAAATGTAAGAAGGATGATGAAATTACGATTAGTATTTCCAGTAACTCTCTATCTTCAACACTTCTCTTATGTAGGTGCTATTTTCTTTTTCTGCAAACACCAGTAGGCAGCCACTACACCTTCTAGAAGCACGTCAATCGTGTATTAATACCCTTCCACACATTTTTTCTACAAGTAATTGAGCCCATGCGACATGCGATGACGTTACCGACTGAGATCACGCTGCATACGTAAGACGATCTACCCTTGACGTGGGATCCGTGAGCGTGGCTGAGTGGATTTTGCTTATTATGGCACCCAATTTCTTTTTTTCATTAGTATTTTCCGATTGACTCTGGGTGGACGTAGGTCTCTATATTAAAGGCCTCGTCTTCCAACACATTCCCATCAAACTTGAGAATTCACGTGCTCTGTCCAAAGCTTACTCGAGCGGGGGAAAGAGCCGGCAGAATTCTCTTCTATCTACTTCAAAACTCCGGCAAAAACTATGCAGGTACACTTCCCTTCGTTGAGAAATAGGAGGATCAAGTCAAGCCTAATTTGTTTCTGAACTAATTCGTGATGAAATTCCGTTCTATAAAATTATGCGTGGATCAGTGAGAGATGCATTTTGAAGTTAGCTACAAAAGATGAGAATGATAACTAGAGGTTTCAAAATGCGAGGCTAATTTGACGTGGGAAGTGAAGTATGGTAAATTTTCATCTAGGGTGCATGTCACGTTGATGCGGTTATGGTTTTGGCGCAGAGAGTTATCATCCAGGTGGATTGGGACAGCGAGAAGAGCAAGAAGAAGGCCATCAAGATAGTCTCCAAAAACCAAGGTGCTACGACTTGAATATCGTCCATTCTAAATGAAAAAAAGTAAATGCTTTGAGTGAGTACATATATAAATATACATTTTTTCATGTGGCTGGGTAGATGTAGAATCATTTTCCGTGAACGACGAGAAGAAGCAGCTAACGCTGGAAGGGGAGATGGATCCTGTACCACTTGTGAAAAAGATGAGAAAGGAATTTCCAACATAGGTTATTGCCATGACCCAAATCTCAGCCGAGGCACAACCACAACAGCCTCGTCCATCCCCTGAAACCCCATATTACCCCAATCCTCAGCCACCCGCGCCACCGTACTGGGGCGATGATGCTTACCATTATCCTCAGTTTCATCCAACCTATGGACAGCCGCAGTACCCCGGTTATCCCAATTGGGGGCAGCCGTCCGTGCCACCGCTGTACGGGGGTCACAATATTCGCCATCCTTTTCAGTAGGAATATGTTCGCGGCAATGTGGACTTCGTCAAATGCTCCAGTCCTATTTTGTACGGCATGTCATCTGCATTGCTCTGCCCTGCCCTTTGTAAGTTTGCATAGATGTTAATATACCGTTCGGTTTGGTGTGATCTCGGCCTGGTTAGCAAAGGTCACATCATCAGTCGAGCAGCTTCGGGAGACATTGGAATTTCAGAAGAGCTGCATATGAAGTGATATAAACAAGGCGTTAGAAGAAAAACCCTAACGAGCGACCTAGCTAGCGTCACGGGAAATGTTCCAAATGCCTGGCATGCATCGGAGGCAGCTTCCTCGAAGGTTCTTACACAAACTGAGCCGCCGTTTGAGGAGTCATTAAGAGCCGCCACTTCTCTATACTTTAATCCGTTAGCTAATAGATCGTGCACGCACAATACCCACTTGGATTAATTTCTTATTAATTGAAAAAGGATGCAAAATAAACTCGACGAAACTGGACTAGATATCGTATTCAAATGTGACCAAAAAACTTTAAAAGAAAATTAATAGATAAAGGGAGACCATATGTATATAAAGAGTATATAAATTCTAGATTCAAGTGACATGGGATGATTCAATGTTTTTTTTAGATTTCACAACAACTTAATAAATAGTCTTATTCTTGAAATTGAAATGTGAAATCTCTACATCGGTATACTCATAATTAGAAATAAGCCATTTTTTTGGCTTCTTTTGTATGCATTAGGCAACTTGCTCGAATCCTATGTAAGTGGACCATGTACGGATGTGAATCAGACAGAGGGAGTTTGAAAATCATGGTATAATTCCATTCATTGGACTAATATTTTTTTGCTTGACTCGGGTCAACTGGGGCCCTCTATAATTGCAAGTTGCGATCCCATCGCAGTCCCAAGATTCCTAGCTATTCTATTCACACTTCTCTTCTTCTACTCAGCTCACTCTATTTCCCTCCTTGCAAAGAGCAAAAACACGTTTTGCTTCATTAACCTTCTTCACAAATCCCGCCAAATTGTGCCGGTCAGGGATCTCAATGTCCACGTCGCCTCTCAAGCTTGAGTCGTACCTTTTCTTTGTGGGGTCCGGAACAAATAAACAAGAACATCATTGAGAACGATACGTGGTCGTGATCTCAATGCCATGTTCGCGTTTAACTAATCTCAAGTGGCTCGATGGGATACAACCGGTGGCTGTGGACATGGACAACAAGAAGGCGACGGTGATTGAGGACATAGACCAGGCACAGCTAGTTGAAAACTTGAGGAAAGCGATTTGAGACGGTCATCGAGTACGTGGGGCCGAAAGAGACTCAGACTAGGCGAGATCCCAGAACGGAAGAGCCTAGCACCTACAGCAACATCAACAGCCCAAACAATAGTTACTCGGGAGTAGCTTATTGCCCCTACTACACACAATACCCATTTCCTTATTATCCCTCAAATCATTATTTATGAGTGTTGATCCCCCTTTTAAGAGTGTTGATCCTGGAACGAAGTGCTTTCTGATGAACATGTAAAAGCCTTATGTTTTGTATCTTTTTTTTTTATCTTCAATGTCGACTTTATGAGTGTGACAAGCGAAGTTTGGACCTTCAAGGCTTCTTGTTGCGCTTTTTAGTATGTACGGATGCGAAGGGGTATGCTTGCTATCATTCAGCCGGAGTAGCTATGGCGATTTTCTCGCAACCTGTTTACAAAAGAAAAGTCGCAAGCCTATAGCAGAGGAAGAAGGCACGTTCTTTTGACATCTTGGTGGGGCGAGTAGTTAGGTTGGAGTTGGACAAGTTGTCTCGGTTATCGCTTTGAGGTCGTAAGCTCTCATGTCATCAAGCTTGCGTAGGCGGTTTCGTAAACTTTCAAGTAAGAGATTATGGCCCTGTTTGGTTCAGCATTTAGAACGCTTTCATTGGGCTCTAAAGTCCTACTAAATGCAAAACCTGTTTGGTTCGTTTTTTTGCTCGACTTTGGCGAGGTGTAATTGCATCTCCAAGTGACTCTAGGGCCTTTAGCGTAACGCAGCATTTCTTGAGGTCTTTGGCAAGTTGCATCTTCGAATGCAACTTCCAGATTGTTCATCTTTTCGGTGGAGAAGTCAATCGGCCGCCTAAATAAAAATAAATATAAAAATAAATATATTTATATAAAAAATAAATATGTTTATATTTTTATATAAAAATATATATTTTATATTTTATATAAATATATAAACATATTTTTTATATTTTATGTTTATATATATTTTTTTATAGATATAAACATATCCATTTTTATATAAATATATTTTATGTTTAATAAATAAATAAATATATTTATAAATATAAACATATCTATTTTTTTCTCCTATTGTTTTTATATAAATATATATTTATATAAACATATCTATTATATATATTATGTTTAATAAATATGTTTTATGTTTATATTTTTATATTTTTTATATAAAAATATGTTTATATAAAAAATATAAACATATTTTTTCTTTTTTAATTTAATAAAAGTTAATTACAAATGTAAATTTTACCAAACGGTATTTTAGCCAAAGCTGTTTCTTAATGCAAATTTTACCAAACGACATTTGTATTGCGGAAAACCCCTTTACCCAAAGATATTTGCATTTCGCAAATGCATTCCCCAAAAGCCAAACCAAACGGGCCCTGAGTTGCGCAACCTACCCATGACATAGAAATTATAGGGAAATTGTCCGAAAGTCTTAAACTTATTATATATATTTTTTTAATTCAGTCGTAAACATTTTAATTGTATTAATTAAGTTTTAAATATTTTCATTTTTTTCAATTGAGTCCAATCAATTTTGGCTAAAAATCACTGATTGGTACACTAACCATCTTACGTGGTGTGACTAGTATTAACATGAATATTTTTTTTTTTTGAATTTTTGTGTGAATCTTTTTTTTTTTTTTTTTAATTCATTTTCTCTTTTCCCTTTTTCCCTCTATCGTCTACTTTAGGCGAGGGCTGCTCTTGTTGACCTCAGGCAAGGGCCTCTTGGCCTATGCCCTCCTAAGGGAGGGTGACCCTCAATTGAGGATGTCGATTTTTGTCGACCATCAACAAGCCTGACCATGTTTGACAGAAGGAAAAAGGGCAAAAAATGAAGGAGAAAAAAAAAGTAAAGATTGAAATGACATGAACAAAAATTAAAAAAATTCTATAAAATATTAAAATATCATTAAAATATGTGTCAGATTTAGAATTCAATTAACACAATTAAAAATATTTAAAATTGAATTAATAAAAGTTTGGACAAATTTCCCTTAAAATTACATTTGAACTTTTAGGGCATATTTGTTTATGTTTCTTTTTTTTTTTTGTTTTTAAACACTTTTTTTTTTTTTTTTTGTTCGGGAACAAAAAGGAACAAACGCGTTTGGGTGCGTTCTGTTCCTTTTTTGTTCTTTTGTTCCCGCGAACAAAAAAGAAATAAAGAAATAAGAAACACAAAATTTGTGTTTTTTATTTCAAAACACATACGGAGAAACACATCTGAGAAACACAAAATTTGTTTCTATTTTCTTCTTTCTTTTATTTTCTTCTTCTTTTCTCTTTCGTCAAAAGAAGAAAAAAGGAAAAAGGAAAAAGGAAAAAAGAAAAAAGAAAAATAAGGAAAAATAAGGAAAAAATAGAAAAAATAAAAGAAATAAAAAAATTATACAAATTTACCAAACGTATTTCTGTTTATTTTTTATTTCCGGAACAAAGTTTACCAAACGCGTTTTTTTATTCAAAAATTGATCCTAATAAACACTTTTTTCTATTTCTCGTTTCCTAACAATTTTTAAACGTAAAACGCAAACAAACACACCTTTAGCCCCCGACCAAACTTGGGCTGGCCGGGTTTTCCGCGCGTAAGGACATTATCCGGACCCGCCTTATGCCTCTCAGGCCTAGATGATAGTCCACCTGGCCATCGATCGCCTGTAAAGACAGGGCAAGTGCCTCACCCTATAGGAGAGTCATACCCGACTCTTTGAGGGTATGCATCGGCTGAAAACATCTAGAAGGCTGATAACTATCATTGCTTAGAAAAAGAGGCTGCTTTATCATCTCCAATCAAATGTCGAATATGGGGCCACCAACGGGGGGCACGTGCTTGAAGAAATTTTCTCCGGTCATAGTGCTCTCTCCGCTAACCCCGACCGACCAAACAGAACCCTCCTCTAGAAAGTGCTGGAGGGAATCTTTGACCATCTTTACTTCCTAATACGAGATAACATTAGCAATCTAATACACCACTTGAAAAAACATGAATTTTAGTCTCACTTTTCAAGATTCTTTTTGATCTAAATAAAAGGCTAAATACACGAAGTTAACTCATCGTAATTTGATGTTTCTTTTCCTCTCATTGCTTTATCAAATAACCATCCATTTCTATGAAATTAATATATGCCTCATATTATCCTTCGTATTTTGAGACATGTGAATTAGTCTATAATATAAAGCCGAGAAGTGGGTTTTCTTGTCAAATTGCCCAATTAGATAATACAAAGATGAAGAAAATATGATTAATATTTCTAATAACTCTCTATCTTGACATGCTTTCTTATATAGGTGCTACTTTCTTTTGTGCAAACACCAGTAGGTAGCAACCACACCTTCTAGAAGCAAATCCACCGTATATTACTTCCCTTCCACGCATAATTTCTACTAATACACGAGCCCCGTGAGACGTGCGATGACGTCACCGAGTTGAGGTCACGCTCCATTACGTAAGACGACACTGTGGGATCCGTGAGCAAGGCTTTCTTCCTTTTCATTTGTATCGTCCGCTTGACTCCGGTGGACTTAGGTCTCTATTTAAAGGCCTCTCAATCATCTTCCAACACATTCCCACCAAACTTGAGAATTCTCGTGCTCTGTCCAAGCTTACTCGGGTGGGGAAGAGCCGGCGGAATTCTCGTCTATCTACTTCAAAACTCTGGAAAATGAACATGCAGGTACAGTGCCCTTCTTTGAGAAATAGGAGGGTTGGGTTGAGCCTAATTTGTTGTTCGAACTCGTTTTGGCAAAATTTTGTTTGGAAAAAATTATGCTTTCATGAGTGAGAGATGCTTCTTGAAGTTAGCTGTAAAAGATGAAATTGACAATTTTAAGTTCTAAGATGTGACGTGAGTACTTTGATATGAGAAATGAAGTACGGTCAATTTTGTATGTACAGTCTTTGTTACATCGATGTGGTTTTCATTCTGATGCAGAAAGTTATTATCCAAGTGGATTGGTCCAACGAGAAGAAAAAGAAGAAGGCCATCAAGCTGGTCTCCCAAAATGAAGGTACCTTGACTTGAATATTGTCCATTCTAAATGAAAATAAGTAAATGTTCTGAGTACATCTTCTTCTTCTTTTATGTGGTTGTGTAGATGTACAATCATTTTCAGTGGACGACGAGAAGAAGCAACTAATATTCGATGGGAACATGGATGCCGTATCGCTCGTCAAAAAGATGAGAAAGGAATTCCCGATGACGCAAATTGTTAACCTGAAAAGCGAGACCCCAGTCTCAACAGCGACCGCGGCACCACCGCAGGAGCCTCGTCCACCCTATGGACCCCCATATTACCCCAATCTTCACAATGGCTATCCCCCGTACGGGAATTACAATGGCTATCCACCGTATGGGGGCTATCCACCGTATGGGGGTTACAATGGTTACTATCCTGATCAGTAGGGCTGTATCCAATATGTCAACGGCTATGTGGACTTCGCAAGTGCTTTGATTCTACTCTATACAACCTTTCACTTGTATCGCTCTACCCTACACTTTGTAAGTTCGCATGGATGTTAATGTATCGTCTGATTTGGTGTGATCCGCCTGTCTAGCAAAGATTATATTAACTAGCATTACGGGAAATGTTCCAAATGTCTGGCATGCATCGGAGGTAGCTTCCTCGGAGGTTCTTACACAAACTGAGCCGCTGTCTGAGGGATCATTTTTTTTTTTTTTTGGGTCTAATGAGGGATCATTAAGAACCGATGTTTATCTGTATTTTAATCCGTTAGTTAATAGATTGCACTTCGGATACCTACTTGAATTAATTTCTTATTAATTGCAAAAGGGGGCGGACACGTACGCTTCTTTTGTATGCATCAAGCAACTTGTTCGACTCCTATGTGGGTGGAAGTGGAACCCTGACGCACGCGAGCTAGACTAAGAGAATTTGAAAATCGTGGTATAATTCCATTAATTTGAATATATATATATATATATATATATATAATATATATATATATATAGTTAACTGGGGCCCTCTATAATTGCAACTCGCAACCCCATCGCTTTCCCAATGATTCCTAGCTATTCTACTCCCACTTCTCTTCTTCTACTCAAACTCCATTTCTCTTCTTGCAAAGAGCAAAAGCGCGTTTTGCTTCTTTAACCTATTTCACGAATCCGGCCAAACCGTGCCGGTCAGGATCTTTATGCCCACGTGCCTTCCTTTCTGTGTTCTCTGTACCTTTCCTCCACTGGGAAGGAAGAGGGCCACGAAGATGGTCTCTGCATTTGAAGGTACCCCACAAAATTGCAAAACGATAATCTCAGATCTCGAGTTTGCGGGGGTTGAAACTAGGGTTGAATGTACAAATAAGAACGCGTAGCTCTTTACCAGCATATTTTGCACCCTACCATGTTCGCGTTTAACTAATCTCAAGTGGCTTGAAGAATACAATTGGTGGCCGTGGACGTGAACAACAAGAAGGCGGCGGTGATTGGGGACATGGACTCGGTACAGCTAGTTCAAAACTTGAGGAAGCGATTTGAGACGGTCATCGAGTAAGGGGGACCGAAAGAGACCCAGATCAGGCGAGATCCCAGAACTGGAGCCTAGCACTGACAGCAACATCGACAGTCCGAACAATTATTACTGGGGAGTAGCTTATAATTACCCCTACCGCACACCGTATCTTCTTATTATCCCTCAAATCATTATTAATAGAATCCCTTTTAAGAGAGTTCACCCTGGAACGAAGTGCTTTCTGATGAACATGTGAAACGGTAAAAGCCTTATGTTTAATGTTGCTCAAAATTGTCGTGACGCATCTTTTTGTTTATCTTCCATGTCGACTTTATGAGGGTGACAAAGCGAAGTTTGGACCTTCAAGGCTTCTTGTTGCGTCTTTTAGTATGTACGGATGGGAAGGAATATGCTCGGTATCATTCGGCCAGAGTAGCTAAGGCGATTTTCTCTCGACCTGTTAATAAAAGAAAAGTCGCAAGCCTCTTTCATGGTCATAGCAGAGGAAGAAGGCACGTTCTTCTGACATCTTGGTAGGGCAAGTAGTTAGGTTGGATTCATTATTAGAATTGGACACGACTTCTTCTAGTTGTCTCGGTTATCGCTTTGAGGTCATAAACTCCCATGTCATCAAGCTTGCGTAGGCGGTTGCGTTAACTTTCAAGTACGGGATTATGTTTGCCTCTCATCCGAGCATCTGTCTAGCTACTAATAGCAAACACTCAGCCTCGCTGTTTTACGATTTTTTTGTGCAATAAGTTATAGTTTATCGGAAAGGGACAAGAACGCAGGAGCAGCCAGCTACATGCTCAAGAAGCTAGACACCAGTAAGTTAGATCCCAAGGAGTATCAACATTTGCCTTCGTCTTGAACACAAGACAATAACGTTGCCTCACCATAACAGCTATTTTAATCCTTAATACCATTGCATCAGTATTTGTAATGAAAGAAGAGTCATAATTGTGTTTCTAGTCAATAATAAGGTACAATTGCAACATAACAGCTCGCCATTGTATCAAGACGGAACAAGCGAAAAAACAAGTGGTCTCTATCTTCCAGCCCCACAATATGCATAGGCAACGGATAGGACAGACTTGCATATGCCATCTGATTAATCTGTCTACGGTAGCAAGCCTACCATGCATTACTGACCAAGAGATAAAGTTGGCGTTTTGGTATACTAGGGTTGCATCAAATCAATCAACACCAAGGCACCTTCACGCCCTTAGTTCTCAAAGCATTCCATGCACTACCAACTGAGAAGTCCCCCGAGGCAGTCAGCTTCCAAGAAAGTATATCAGGACCACAGGGATTAGGCTCGATAACACCACAAAGCATCTCCTTTTCTACGTATAAAGAACAGAATGTATCTCATGACGATGTTCATGAGCTCATTATCACTTCCATTGCTATAACACATGTCTCTACCATGTTAGGATCTTATCTCATTGGAATCCCTTCATAGATGGTGTGGGGCGAGTGGCGTCTTTAACGAAAGCACTGGGGTGATTGCCGTGCCCCTAAAGGCACTTTGCTAGCGTCTGGAATTTTGACTAAAAAGCACCTGGCACTAGCCAACGACACAAGAAAAGCTCCTCTTTTTGTCCTCATGACCAACCACAAACCCAAGGCTCTTCGTCATCTTCTTTACGTCTGAATCCTACGTAAGTTGATAAGATCAAAGGCTGCACGAAATTTTGATGACTTGTGATGGGAAAATGTTCCGTGTTTGATCGATCCATTAAGGAAAACGTTGAGGTTTTGTTTTCCTTTTTGGCTTTTGGGTTTAACGAAAGCGTTAGATTCAGTTGAAATTCTAAAGATTGCGTGACCCAGTATTCTAGATTATATTAACTGTCCCGGAGGAGGCCGACTACCCGATTGGAATTGGTCAAAAAGGTAGAAAGGCGGTCGGAAAAGGAGGGCACGTTGTTTAGTGGACTACAGACCAATTACTGGGTAGGATTTTCTGTTGAGAAAATTCTTCTGATCTCGACGAGCAAAGCTCTTACTGTGCAAGTGTGAGATTCAATCTTAAGTTTGGGAGGAGACGTGATTTACTTTGGTTTAGGTGCACACTTTAGGTGCACACGTGTCATTCTATCCTAAAAATGTTGTTTTCCCTGCCGGTAGACAAAGCAACTATCAGATTTAACATGAAATTGAATCATTAGGATTATTCTACGCTCCACGTCATATCTCCTAGCTCAATGCAAAAATATGTTTCATGTCAGATCAGAATCTTCTTTGTTATGTAGGGTTTTTTGTTAGTATTTCAACACATTTCATCTGTTGATATCAAATTCATTTACATATATCAAGGTTACAACACCCACATCACGTATTTTGCTTCTTCATTTCTCGTGAGCCGGATATATAATTCACTAAAAAACTAAATGAGAGAGGAAAAAATTTAATAAAACTACATTTTTTAGTTTAGATAAAGAGGTAAGAAAAAGCGTGGGCCGTTGTTAGTGGAGAAGAAGCCGTCTACGCAAGCAAGCGACCAATTATTTCTAATTAATTCACTTATATTTTGGCCAAAGAAAGGGACCTTTTTTCTGAAAGGCAAAACCTTAAAAGAGATTGGATTTAATTCACTCGACCAGAACAACCTAAAGTTGCCCATTCTCATCGTTTTATGCCATCTCAAATCCTTTTTTTTTTTTTTTTTTTCTGAAGGATCTGTTACCCATAATTAATGAAGCAAGTTAAAGTAACATGGAACAAGGAGAGTCTCATGATTTATCAGAGTTGGCCAAATTTTGTTTTTTTACGGGACAAAAATCATGTAATCACAAAACAAGACCAAGTAGCCCTATAATATTAAGAGAATTCAAAGATTGTACTAATCCAGATTATATATTTGTTCACTATACATGAATATCAAAATCAAGCATGAGCTCACTCCATACATCATCTTGGCTTTTCGCTTTATTTAGAGAGCATCAAGTATTCTACTTTATAATATCGCCTAAAATAAAATAAAATAAAAAGAGCGTCTTCCGTTGGGAACTGAGTTCCTTACAACCCAATTTAGGGGTATTGGATTCAGCACATTGCGAGTGCTCTGTGGTCAAATTAAGTTTTAGTTTATTGCAACCAACAGTCCACACTTTTTTTTTTAGGAACAAAACAACCAATAAAACAAGTTGTCTTTGTCTTCCAGCCCCACGTTGCACACAGACACCAACAGATAGGAGAGACTTAAATATGCCATTGGAGTAATCTTATCTTTGGTACCAAGCCAATCACACACTGCTGAGCAAGATATAATGATGAAGTGATTAGTTTGGTAAGATCGGCCTGTCTCGGCAAACTAATTGTCTTTGAATCTACTGGCTCACCCTGGCCTTTATTAGCATGGCTCTACTCTAGGGTTTGAATGTTAAGCCCCACCTAAGTTCATGCTCTTCAAGTGACCACGTGTTTACTTGATAAATTACTCGATGGAAAGCAAGAATACATTATCAATTAAGTACCCAGAAGCGGTCTCGGTCTCCAAGCCAGATTGGCAACTCCGACAAGTTGCTCCGGGAAATACTGTAATTTAAAAGCTGCATGTGAAAGTCAAAAAGCCTAGTGTTACGGAAAATGTTCCAAATGGCATGCATCTGGAACCCATACGTGTTTGATTGATCCACCAAGAAAAATGCGAGGTTTCTTTTTCTGTTTTCGCTTTTGGGTTACGAAATTGTTGAAATTTCAGACAATGTGCGCGACCAAGTAAGCTAGATTGCTTCAATTATTGTCGTGGAGGCCGAATTTCCGAATCGCAACAGGTTAAAAAGGAGGGACCCACCTTCCTCACCCCAAAAAAGAGAGAGTTGGAGTACGGAAGGGAAACTGAGGCCTCCGACCAATCTGGTTTGGGATGAAATCGAATCGTGGGAGCAAGTTAGGCCTATTCGATGATACATGTCATTTTTACTCGCGCAATGCAAAATTAGGTCCCGTGACGTGTTGCCATTCTCTAAGTCTCTGTTTTGGAACTAACATCGGGTGACAATCTTCTACCATGCTAGGTGTTTTCATTGCTTCTCCATCTCTTGGGTAGTTAGAATTTGCTATCCAAACAAGAGAGACAGTAGCGTGGCAAGGGATCCACCATCTAGCAACATTGAATGATAACCAAGTTGCCTACTCATGAAATCTACATGAACTAATGACTAACTCATCATTATATCGTATATGGGCAAGTAATTGACCTAACCTAATTGACTTTTATATAATAGGGTTAATATTTTCAAAAACTTCAAACCGGTATACTTGTGATAAATTTACCAAAACTAATTTTTTAACCACCAAAAAACCCAAACCGATGCACCTTTGACAAATTTAACCTAAACTGATATATTTTTGATAAACTTACCATTTGTTAGTTTCCATTAAATTTTACTGTCAAATTACTGAGTTGAATAACACATGACAATGGACTAATATAATAGTTTGGGATTTTACTATCTACATGTGGTTCATTAGAAAATTATCCATATAAACAACTTATTAATAAAGAATAATTTGATCCATATATGACTGTAAAACACCAAAATCGATAAGCAAAACAGAATAAAACATACATGTTTGGGCCATTGCTTCACTTGAAGAAAAATAGATCAACCTGATAATCAGAGATCTATTGGAATGCCAAATCTTCAACTTTATAACCTATTTTAGTATAGCAGCTTTCACTACTAATTGGTATAATTAACCTTTTTATAGGCTAGAAGAAGACCTAGTAAACCCTAATCAACCGCATGTTAATTGTGCCATTCCCATTTTGGGCTTCAATTAAACACAATTATTTGCACTTTGCTGCTCAACTAGGCACGTTATCAATAGATGCTAATATCCAATTTAATCAGATCACTATAGGGTTCAACAAATATTGGAATATCCATTAACCCGATTATTTAAAATAGAAAATTAATTATTTAATATAAGTCAATATTATAGAAAATTTCCAACATATCATGCATTACTAAGTAAGAGATAAACTCGGTGCTTTGGTGTACTAGGGCTACACCAAATCAATCTACACACCAAGGTACCTTCACGCCTTCAGGTCTTAAAGCGTTCCATGCACTGCCGACTGAGAAGTTCCCTGAGGCAGTCAGCTTCTAAGAAACTCTATCAGGACCACAGGGATTAGGCTCAATAACACCGCAAAGCATCTCTTTTTCCAAGTATAAAGAACAGAAGGTATCTCACGCCAATGTTTATGAGCTGATTATCACTTCCATTGCTATACCACATGTCTCGACCATGTTAGGATCCTATCTCATCGGAATCCATTCATAGATGGCGCGTGGTGAGTGGCGTCTTTCATAAAAGCACTAGGGTTATTGCCGTGCCCTTAAAGGCACTCTGCTAGCGTTTGGAATTTTGACTAAAAAGCGCCTGGCACTAGCCAACGACACACTAGAAAAAGCTCCTCTTTTTGTCTTCATGACCAACCACAAGCCCAAGGCTCTTCGTCATCTCCTTTACGTCTGAATCCTACGTAAGTTGATAAGATCAAAGGCCGCACGAAATTTTGATGACTCGTGATGGGAAAATGATCCTCGCGTGTTTGATCGATCCATTAAGGAAAACGTTGAGGTTTTCTTTTCGTTTTTGGCTTTTGGGTTTAACGAAAGCGTTAGATTCCGTTGAAATTATAAATATTGCGTGACCCAATATTTTAGATTATATTGACCATCGTGGAGGAGGCCGACTAACCGATTGGAATTGGTCAAAAAGGAAGAAAGACGGTTGGAAAAGGAGGGCACTTTGATTAGTGGACTACAGACCAATTACTGGGCAGGATCTTCAGTTGAGAAAATTCTTCTAATCTCGACGAGCAAGGCTCTTACTATGCATGTGTGAGATTCAATCTTAGGTTTGGGAGGAGACGTGATTTACTTTGGTTTAGGTGCACACGTTAGGCGCACACGCGTCATTCTATCCTGAAAATGTTGTTTTCCCTGCCGGTGGACAAAGCAACAATCTGATTCAACATGAAATTGAATCCTTAGCGCAGATTAGGACTATTCTCCGCTGCATGTCATATTTCCTAGCACAATGCAAAAATATGTTTCATGACATATGTTGGAACCAACGTCAGATCAGAATCTTTGTTATCATGGATTTTTGTTAGTATCTCAACAAATTTCATCCGTTGATATCAAATTCATTTACATATATCAAGATTACAATATCCACGTCATGTATTTTGTTTCTTCATTTCTTGTGAGGCGGATATATAATTCACTAAAAAAACTAAATGAGAGAGGAAAAAAAATTGATAATGACTACATTTTTTAGTTTAGATGAAGAGTTAAGAACATGCATGGACTGTTGTTAGTGGAGAAGAAGCCATCTACGCAAGCAAGCGATCGATTATTTCTAATTTAAGTCGCTTATATTTTGGCCAAAGAAAGCAACCTTTTTTTTGAAAGGCAAAAAGTTGTAAGAGATTGGATCTAATTCACTCGATCAGAAGCTAAAAGGATCCGACTTGAGAGTCAAACAACCAAAAGTTGCCCATTCTCATCGTTTTATGCCATCTCAAATCCTTTTTTTTTTTCCCGAAGGATCTATTACCCATAATTAATGAAGCAAGTTAAAGTAACAAGGAACAAGGAGAGTCTCATGATTTATCTGAGTTGGCCAAATTGTGTTCTTTTACAGGACAAAACTCATGTAATCACAAAACAAGACCAAGTAGCCCTATAATATTAAGATAATTCAAAGATTATACTAATCCAAATTATATATTTGTTCACTATACATGAATATCAAAATCAAGCATGAGCTCACTCCATTCATCATCTCGGCATTTTGCTTTACCTATAGAGCATTAAGTATTCTACTTTATAATATTGCTTAATAATAAATAAAATAAAAAGGAGCGTCTTACGTTAGGAACTTGGTTCCTCACAACCCAATTTAGGGGTATTGGATTCAACACATTGCGAATGCTCTATGGTCAAATTAAGTTTTATTTTATTGCAAACAACAGTCCACACTTTTTTGTTTTTGGAACAAAACAATCAATAAAACAAGTGGTCTTTGTCTTCCAGCCCCACGTTGCACACAGACAACAACAGATAGGAGAGACTTAAATACGCCATTGAAGTAATCTTCTCTTTGGTACCAAGCCAATCCCACACTGCTGAGCAAGATATAATCGTGAAGTGATTGGCTTGCTAAGATCGGCCTGTCTAGGCACACAGATTGTCTTTGACTCTACTGGCTCACCCTTGCCTTTATTAGCATGGCTCTACTCTAGGGTTTGAATGTTAAGCCCCACCTAAGTTCATGCTCTTCAAGTGACCCCGTGTTTACTTGATAAATTACTCGATGGAAAGAAAGAATACATTATCAATTAAGTACCCAGAAGCGGTCCCGGTCTCCAAGCCAGATTGGCAGCTCCGACAAGTTGCATCGGGGAATACTGTAATTTAAAGGAGCTGCATGTGAGGGTCAAAAAGCCTAGTGTTACGGAAAATGTTCCAAATGGCATGCAACTGGACGAAGCTTCGTCGAAGGTGCATTTACAGACTCAGCCGCCGTTCGAGGATCTTTGTCGTCTACTCCTTTTTTAAAAAAAAAACCATTTATCTATAACTGAAAACCAATTAAAATCGACAAGAGAGAATCCTAAGAATCATTTGTCTTTATTCATTAGCCAATAGAAAACTTAAGCAGATCCCACAGTTAAAAAGCGCAACCGAAAGCATGAATTAATAAATAGAGTGAGATTGCACGTAAATGAACAGCGTAAAAACTTTAAAATCAAACCACGTTGGATATTTTGACATATGAGAAGAATATTTTGAAATTGCAAGGCAACTTAATCAACTATTATACACTCAAAATTGGAACCTTAAATTCTAAAAATCAGTATAATCAAAATTACAACTGAACTATATTTTAAAAAAATAGCGACGTATTAACGCTTCTTTAGTATGCATTAAGCAACTTGTTGGACTCCTGTCTGTCTTGACCACTGACGGACGCGAACTAGACTGAGCTGATTTGAAATTCGTGGTACAAGTCCATTAATTTGACTAATATTTTTTGCTTGACTCGGGTCCGTTGGGGTCCTCTTTAATTGCAAGTTGTAACCCCATCGCTTTCCAAGATTCCTATCAATTCTATTCAGTATTCACACTCTTCTTCCACTCAACTCCCTCCCATTTTCACTTCTTTAATCCGCTTCACGCTCTCGGCCAAAGAATGCAGGTCAGGATCTCTATTCCCACGTTGCGTTCCTGGTACCTTTTCTCCATGGGACCGCCAAGGAAAAACAAGAACATCATTAGATTTATACGTCATCCTGGTTTTTTTGTCTTGAGCAGAAAGCTGTTCTGAGGGTGGAATGGGGCAACGAAAAAGAAAGGAAGAGGGCCTTGAAGATAGTCTCTGCATATGAAGGTACTCCACAAAACTGTGAAACGGTGATCTCAGATCTCGAGCTGCGTGGTTGAAACTAGGGTTGAGGGTTCAATAAGAATGCGTAGCTCTTTACCAGCATACTTTTATACTCTGCAGTGTTCGCATTTAGCTAATCTTAAGTTGCTTGAAGGGATACAATCGGTGGCCGTGGACATGGACACCAAGAAGGTGACGGTGATTGGGAACATGGACCCGGTACAGCTAGCTGAGCACTTGAGGAAGCGATTTAGCACGGTCATCGAGTACGTGGGACCGAAAGAGACTCCGAAGCCCAAAACTGAAGAGCCCAACACCGACACGGATCATGTCGCTTACCCCTATGACCAACCATACCCATACCCATCTCCATCTTACTATTATCCGCAGCCATGGTATTATTAACGTTTCTAGATTTTCGTTCATAGTGTTACTGGAACGAAATGTCTTCTGATGAACATTTGAAAGACTTGTGTTTTGTCGTGCTCTGTGATGCATCGTTTTAGTTATCTTCGACGTCGACTTAATAAGCATGACAATCGAGGTTTGGACCTCAGAGGCTTTCTTGTTGCGCCTTTTAGGATGCATGATAGCGTATGCTTGGTATCATTCCGCCAGTAGAGCCATGGTGATTTATTCTCAACCTGTTAATAAAAGAAAAGAAGCAAGCCTCTTTCACGGTCATAGTAGAAGAAGAAGGCACGTTCTTTTGACATCTTGGTGGGAGCAAATAGTTAGGTTGAACTCATTATTGGAATTGGACACGACTTCTTCTGGTTTAGTACTTGTCTCGATTATGGCTATGAGGTCGTCAGCTCTCACGTCATCCATCAATTTTACGTAATATTTCTTAGAAAGCTTTTGTTTATTGCAAATAAGCAAAAGGAGCGTGAGCAGCCAGCTATGTGCTCAATAAGATAAACTCCGGTAGGCCAGATCTCCAATTACAATGAGGATTTCTATAAGTATCGCCATTTACCTTCTTTCTAATCTCAAGGCAATCGTGTTATCTCTCTCCTTGTTGAATTTTGCGAAAACGTAATATAAATATAACTCATAAAATATAACTTTTATTATTATAATATTTTTTCACACCACATGTGATACTCGGAGCAAATTAGCTCCTACAATACTCGGAGTACACCGACTCCAACGACTTTATCTTTCTCACCCTCACGGATGGACTTCTCTTTTCTCTTTTATCTCTTTTACTCCCGCCGCACGCCACACCTCACATCACACAACACTCTTGCACACTTTATATAACTCTACACTCACCACACTTTACACATCACCCTTACACGCACACAAGAGGCAAGATCCCCTATTTATAGGGTCTAAAGTCGGCACATTCACCGACTCTCCACACGAAATATCTCTTATACTTATTATTTTATTGTAACTTGTTGACCCATTTGTCAATAATTGCGGCTGAGGAATTATCTAGAGGAGAGAGAGAGAAATCTGGACGAGTAAAGAAAGAGAGATCAGGAGAACTCAAGAGAGAGGCGGTGCTTTTTCCCAACACTCCTCTCTGTACAGCCCTATAAGTAATTACAATGATAGAAGAATCCTGCATGTACTTGTTCCTAGACATTTAAATGTGATGCAGATACGCATTCCATGAAAGCTTAAGCACGAAACAAAGGGAATGAATTTCCTTTCGAAGCAGAAACAGCTCAAGCCACCTCAGGAATTCCAGTCAACAGGTCTTCGAGAAATAAGGGTCAACTCCAACACAGCGGTCCATACTTTTGCTGGAACAGAACAACCTAAATCCAAGTGGTCCCTGTCTTCCAATTCCACGTTGTACAGACAACAGATAGGAGAGACTTGCACATGCCGTTTGATTAATCTATGTTTGGTAGCAAGCCTATCACGCAATGCTAACAGAGAGATAAAGCGGTGCTAGATAGAAGGGGATAAGAATTCTCTGCACTATGCAGTGTCTCCATTGGTCTGTCGACAAATCTTGATCATTTCACAATTACTTGTTGGTTTATGTTGATATGAAACCCATGGAGGCTCCAGTAGGACTAAGAATCTCATCTGGATACAGTCCATGTCCAAATCAGGCTCCAATATTTGCAAAGGTAAAATGTCCAGAAAGTTGGCAAGTTGCTCTTGAAATCTTGATACTTTTAAGCCTATCACTTCCATTGCTACATGACATGTCTCGACCATATCAAATATCTCATCAGAATCCATTCATCAAAAATTAGGGTTATAATCGTTGCCGTGTCCTTAAAGGCGCTGTCAGCAGTTGGAATGTCGACATACCAAAAGCACTTCGCACTTAGCGAAACAGTTCTCCTTTTTTGTCTCTATGTCCTCCCACGAATCTAAGGTCCCTCCTCATCTCATTCATGTCCCAGTCCTACGTAAGTTGATAAGATCAAACGCCAAAAAGAAATTTATATTAAGGATTTGATGACTTGTTTGCGATCTTTAAGTTTGAATATGTAGCATCGACGAGCAAGTGATGACCTTCTTCCCTCTCTTTTCGCCCACTCAAGATATTGATGACCTGTGGTCGGAAACCGACACACGGGCGTTTGATTGATCCACTGAGAAAAAAATTAGGCTTGCTTTCTCTTTTTCGCCTTCGGGTTACGACATCTGATGCTTTCGTTTCTGTCCATAGTTGAAATTTCAGACACTCCATGTGACCTAAGTATCTAGGTTTGATTTAATTAATGTCGTGGAGGCCGAATTTCCGATTGAAACACGTCGAAAAGGAAGTACGCACCTTCCTCGCCCCCAAAAAGAAAGACAGTTGGAAAGGGAGGGGACATTAGTAACTGGAATACGGAAGAGGAATTGAGACCCCTGAACAATTATTGAAGAGGATTTCTATCAGGAAAATAATGATCTAGACGAGCGACGTTCGTATTATGCATGTGTGAGATTCAATTTTAATTTTGGAAGGTGACGCGATTGACTTTGGTTTAGGTGCATACGTGTCATTTTTATCATGAAAATCTTGTTTTCCCTACCGGTATGCAACTCTAAAATCTGGTTTGGGATGAAATTGAATTCTTGGGGAAGCAGATTAGTGATTGTTCGATGCTTCATGTCGTTTTTCCTTGCACAATCCAAAATTATGTTCCGTGACATAAGAGGTTGCCATTCTCCGTGTCTTTGTGTTGGTGTTTGGTACCAAACTCGGATCAAAATCTTCTACTGCATATAACGTTTTCGTTGGTGTCTGGACCAATCTCAACTGTTAAAAACAAATTCATTTTCATATATCAGCAATTGCTACATGTCAAGTGTTTTGCTTCTCCATCTCTTGTGAACCACAAGTTAAAAATTGCCATATATATATATATATTGAAATTTGCCTACGGATCGAGAGAAATGCCGTGCACATTGAGCGATCAATACCCCGCAACATCAACCAAAAACCAAATTGCCTACTCATGGAATTCATATCAAGTGTGCCTTATATAACTCTGATTTGAAAGAAGGGAGCAATGGCTAAAAGATTAAACGGGAGGGAAAAAAACTTCCAATGATTACCTGTCTTTTTAGTCTATATAAAGTGGTGAGAACAAGCCGTGGGCCGTGGTCAGTGGAGATGAAGCCATTTTTACTCAAGAAAGCGATCGATTATTGGTAACTAATCCAAAAGTTACCCATTCTCGTCGTTCAATGCCATTTCAAACCCTTTTTTTCTCGAAGGATCCATTACCCATATTTGATCAAGAAAGCTTTAGTGACATAAGTAACTTAGTCTACTCAGTTTAAAGGTTTACGTGAGCGACATTTATTTATTTATATTTTTGGCCAAGATATAAGCAAATAAGGGTTGATTCCATGGAAAATCTCAAGTTAGTATACTTATGACAAATTTATTCTAAACTAATTTTTTATCATAAAAAGTCTCAAACCGGTATACTAAAAACAAATTTATCCCAAATTAATTTTTTTAATCATCAAAAATTTCAAATTTGTATATTTTTGATAAATTTATTATTTGTTAGTTTTTACTAAATTGGATTAATATCACACAAAAAAACCACAAACTAGCGCATTTGTGAACTAGTACATCTATCAACTATTATGAGTCACCCAACTCATAATTTGATGGTAAAATTTAACGGAAATTAACAAATGATAAATTTATTACAAATGTATTAGTTTAAGGGTTTTAGTAGTAAAAAATTTAATCCGTAGTAAAATTTTCAAATATATACTAATTTGAAGTTTTTTGTGATAGTAATCATTTACTTAATTTTAAAGCATTGCAACTTTAGTGATGAATTGTTAACCGTGCATTCCTTCGCATTGCAGTGAAGCACTATCAATACAACATCAAGCGGAGAGCTTATTTTCGCAAGAAGCAAGTCAGAGTCTCATACAATTTGATCGAATAGCCCATACTAAGTCGAGTCTTGTAGTTTAATTTCAGCAAAACTCAAGCAATCACAAAACAAGACCAATTAAATCCTATAATCCTACAGTCTTAACTAAGATGATCTAACAACTGGGGGTTCGTCCCAGTGGCCACCCTTCCAACTTGGAAGGGGAAGGTAGGGGTTCAAATCCCCACATTCTCATGGGAATTGGAGTAGGGACGATTTTATTTTAGAAGTGGATTTTGACTCCCATGCTCTATAAGAAGGTAGGACAAAAGTCTAAGAGTGAATGTTAGAGTAGAATTAGAGTATGATCGATAAAAAAAAAAAAAAAAACTAAGATGATTTGATTATTATACTTCATACATCTGTGAATAAATGCTGGGAAGCAGTGGCGAGGGGGTGGTCCAAGACCACCACATTAGCGTGATCTCGGACCACTCACGCGACGCCACGTGTATGGGGAGGGGGGACAAAGAATCGAAACTGGGTCCACTTCTCTGACGCTCTCTCTCCTCTTTCTCTCTTTTGTCCCCTCCCCCATACATGTGGCACCGCGTGAGTGATCCGGGACCACGCTGACGTGGTGGTCCCGGACCACCTAATATTTTCTCGTGGCGGGGTGGGCGTGGCGAAATCAAATTCGCCATCTGACCAACGCCGAGGGCTTCTTCCTACCGTTTTCCCACTGTTCCAGTTTCCGTCCTTCCTTAACGCGCGATCTCAAAATACTCCTGTTCTTTTTCCAACACATCTGACGCCCGCTCAAGTTGACCTTGACTCTGCTGTGCTCCGTACCCTCTGTGCCTGCTTGAGGAAGCTTCTCTGAAATACGGGAAATAAAAAAAAAAAGCCAACTTCTTTTTGGAATTCTCTCTCTTCAAAAATTAATATCCTGAAAAAACCTCTAATTTTTAAATCTTTTCTCAATTTTATTTTTTATCTTATAAAAAAATTCCAAATTTAAATCCAGTCTCAATTGTATCTTAAGCTCCCCAATTTTAAGTCATGTCGCAATTTTCCTTCTAAACTTTTCTATCCCAAAATCATAACTATAAAAAATCTTGAACTTTAGGTCTTTGTCCCAATTTTTACTGTCTAGTTCCAAATTTTACCCTAAAATGTTTTCAGTCTCATAAAAAATCACAAACTTTTAATTTGATTGCCCAATTTGCTCTCATTAACCATTCATCCAAAATTTCTCGTTGGTAATCAAGAGATGGAAAACTCCCAAACACAAACTATTAGAGCTTCTCATGCATGAGCTCTAAACATTCTCAAGCATGAGTGATCAAAGACAAAGCACAAGATCCCCAAGGGCGATTTTGACGACGAGTTAATAAAGGTAGATTTATGACTCAAGTAAACGTTAGTAATATTTTATGTGACAAAAAAGTAGAGTGAAATTAAAACTAGACCTAAAGTTGAGATTTTTTTGTAAGACAAAAAAGAAGTTTATGGTAGAATTAATACCAAATCTAAAATAGAGGATTTTTCATGAGACAAAGAAAAAGTTTATGATAGAATTGAGATTAGATTTAAAGTCATATGTTTTTTATGAGACAAAAGGTAAGACTGGGATAAGAGTTAAATTGGAGGTTTCTAGGATATTAGGCCAATTCCAAGTGGCTCGAAACGATGGCGTTTTAGCTGAGACTGCGAGCTCTCGTGCTCGATCGCTGCTCGCTCGTGCGAGGATACTTCCACTACCCACCCACCACCGGTTGCATATCTGCGTCTGGGGCTCGAAATTGACCCTGATTGACCAGAGTTAGGATAAAACGCAGGACACTCGTCGCACACACTCACTCGCTTCTTCCTCTGCTCGACTTCTTCACTGCTCTTTCTCTCTCTAATCATACGAGAAGAGGAGAGAAAAAGCCGGCACGATTCCCAGCCCTTTCTCTTTCAGATTACATTTTCTTTGAAAGATAAAAACATCAGCTCTGTCAAATTCAACACACCAACACAAACATGCAGGTAAGCTCTCGCCCTCTGGTGTTTCCGTTGTATATTCTCAATCCAGTATCTAACTTCTATTTCCTCTTAACCTTCCTTTTGCGATTTTGCGCTTCTGCTTATACTGGTTGAAGAGAAAGTGGCCCCTGTTGGTCTAAAAAGGGGTTTATTTTTACGTTGCTCTGCTTTTTGTTTTGATGGCAGAAAGCGGTGTTGAAGCTGGAATTACACGATGACAAGGAGAAGAAGAAGGTCATGAAGAAAGTTTCTGGATTTACAGGTATCAATCGGATCAACCTTTCTCCTCACCCGTCTCTCTATTTCTACAAAAAGAACAAAACCCAGATCTTAATTTCTGCAGTTAAGTGAACCTCGCTGCTTATGTGCAGGGGTCGAGTCGATCACCATGGACATGAAGGACAAGAAGCTGACGGTCGTCGGAACTATGGATCCGGTGAATCTGGTGGAGAAGCTAAGGAAGCTGTTCCCCGCGGAGATAGTCTCGGTCGGCCCGGCCAAAGAGGCTCCGAAGAAGGACGACAACAAGAAAGACAATCCGGACAAGAAGAAGGACGACAACAAGGGCAACAAGAACGAGCAGCCGAAAGACAAACAGCCTGATCCGTCCGTTGTCTACTTTCCACACGGGGTCTATAGACTTCCTCCTCCACAACCCCTGTACTACCCCGGGCATTATCAACCTCCTCCACCACCGCCCACGTACTACTATGGAAGATGCGTAAGCGTAGAAGAGGATCCAAATGCCTGCGTCATCTGCTGATTCGACGTTTTGCTCAGATCTTTTGGATGGGAGAAGTAGATTTGGCAAAAGAGAAGATCTTGAAATCGGGGTCTAAGTGTGTGATAACTAATCTTTACCGCTTCAGCAAAAAATTATTACGGCTTAGCGTCCTTGCGTGTGCATAATAAGCATATCAAAGTCTGGGGCTGATTGTTCTTTGATGCTTAACTGAGAATTTTGAGTGTACTCTGATTTTCCTCCCAAAGAGTACGTTTTCTCGTTGCAATCTTTCCTCTTCCTCCTCCTCCTCCTCCTTTGTTGGGGAATTGGGGCTCGCCGCCTGGTTTGGACTCCAAAGACTCGCTGTACAGTACAGTGATACAGCAGATAAAAGCAGTCATGATTTGATATTTTGATTAATTATACCTCGTGCTTAGGACGGGCAGAGCTTTCGCATAAACTAATTTCTATCATTCAGTGAATCAATCAGTGCATTGGATCGAGAGATGGAATCTTAAAACCGCGCAACTTGGGCAAAAAAGAAAAAAAAAAAAAACTGCTGCAGGCCCTCCTCTCCCCAATATCAAAAAGAAGGCTTTGTTACTTGAATCTCTCGCCCCTGATAAAGGGCAACATGGCTAAGTCGCTATAGCCCATGTTACGCGACAATGCAGTGAAAAAAAATCATGTAATTCTACGTTAAAAGATGGTTTCCCCGCAGAGCAGACGCAACCTAAGTTACATCTGGTCATCAATGCACAGTTGAACGTTGTCACCACTGCCGATGTCTTGGTTCTGCCGAAGTCTATTGTCACTTGAGTTTCAGCATGTGACAAAAATTAATAAAAAAAAAATGAAACAAGAAAATTGAGCCTTGAGAGAAACTGGCCTAAAATATGACCATGTTGATTTCATAAGTATAAACTATGGGAGAGCTCGAGAGTTTCTTCGTTTGGTCAAACCCGCATGTAAGGTGCTATTTGGTAACCATTTCAACATTGACTGATTCTGATTTTTTGTTTTCGAGAGTAGTTTGAGAACAGAATCGTGTTTGATAAAATTTTTATTCCTAAGAACAAATTTAGAGTATAATCAAGAATTAAAAAAAAAAGTTAATTCTTGTTTCAGGAACAAATATGAGAATCAAGTCTTCTTCCATTTTCTCTTCTTCTTCTTCTCTTCTTCTTCATCTACCGCCATTCTCACGATTGCCGTCTACCGCCGCCGCCATCATCGTCCATCAGTCATTGGCAACCGGTCCGGTGAGCTCGCAGGAGGCAAGCCCAGCTACCGATGAGGCTCGCCCAACCTTGCCGGTGGCTAGGTGAGCCTCACTTAACCCCAATGAGGCCAGCCTGGCCATCAGCGAGGCTCAACTGACAAGGGCTGACAACGCTCCAGTGAGGTCCGGTGACTAGCAACAAAAGGAAGAAGAATAGGAGAAAAATGAAAAAAAAAAAAAAAAAGAAAAGAAAAAAATGGAAAAATGGAAAAAAGAAAAGAAAGTAAAAAAGTAAAAAAATTATTTAAAAATTAAAATAAATTGATTTGGAATAGAATCAATGAGAAGACAAGATCTCAAACGCAATTTTATTCTAGAATAAAAAATTTTGGACTTTTATCAAATGGCTTAAAATGCTTAGAAATTATTCCAAACGAGAATAAAAAAGAATCATTTCGATCTTTCAAAATCGTTACCAAACACGCCTAAAAGAACACGGTTCCCTTCTTGCTATGGAGTAGGCAAAGCACGATTGAAATCGCCAAGCATAGCGCAAGATATTTCAAAGATTTTGGAATCTTTCTTTGGAAATCTCCCATGACGTAACTATTTGGACGGCTTGACATATCTCTATTCAAGCGATAAGATAGTAGAATAGTTTGATGTGATTTGCTTCTATTTGAATATGTCTCCTTTGTATTTTAGTGGAATGTCAAGATGCTTTCACCATTTTTTTTTTTTTTTTTACCATTGAGCTTCTGTATTAAGTGCTGTAGCTTTTAAGAATGCTAGTATGATAGTATTTGGTTGTTTGGATCAATAGCTCCAAACGCAAAACGATGCCTGTTCAAATGTCCATCAGTGAATATTGCGTTTGTTTCGTGAACCAAATTTTACGGATCATACCTACCAATCATTATCCTAGAGCTTAGCTTTCTTATTAGAGCCATAATAAAGAAAAAATAGTTTATGCCACCACTAGCATGCTAACTTAATCCAAATGATCAGCCAGCTGGTTACCCATCCAAAAGTAGGTTCCAGCAGGACGCCTACGAGAGCCCAAATCATTCAGGTAGTGTCCAAACAAATATACTGACGCCAGCCGCATGGAAAACATGCCGGAAAGTAACAGGACATTTCTCCGACAAAAAAAAAAAAACAGGACATTTCAACTAGAGTGTCCTGGTGCACTACGGAGTATTTCAATTAGAGCTGTGGTTGCACAAATTCTTCCGATATGCAAACCCTTGTTCACATCTATTAGATAAGACTTCACTTATGGGTGAGAAACAATGTGATTTGAACATACGATCCTTCGCGTTCAAGTTAAGTACTCAACCTCTCAGTCAAACGCTTGAAATTGATGTAATAGACATCTATTGGATGGTAATTATGAATGGATTTCACATTACCGGTTTTGGCCCTTCTCGTTAATATTTCTATACCGTGCAGAAATCTACAAACTGGAATTAATAAAACTATTACTGAATTTTGCATACTTGGAAAGGTTTTAAATATTTCGAATCAAACATAAGTCAAAGCGAGAGGGAAATAAGAATAAAGAAAAAAAAAGTTGAAACCTTAGAAATAATTTCACTCTAAATAGACACGAGTGAAGTTGAATAGCTAACTTATGATCCATTCGTTTTGCGGAAAATTGGCCATTTTCAGAAAATATTTTTTCAAAAGTCATTTTCCAGGAAAATGATAATATTTTTAGTGTGTTCGGCTAAAACCTAAAAATGTTTTGGAAAATATTTTTCAATGTTCCGTAAGAAAAATATTTTCTAAGACTTTCACCACTTAGGCATGCATCACTTACCAACCTATAAATTCATCAAATATGAACTTGCCTTTAAATCAAGGAAAACTTATTTTATATTTTTATTCCATCATTGTTGTCAAACGCTCATCTATTCTAAAAAATGTTTGTATGGATTTTAAAAAGAAATAAAAGAGAAAAGAAGCAAAGCATGTACAGCCCTCATGAGAATCTTCCAGTTGAGTAGCCTTAAGCGGACAGTAGGCGACCTAAACCCGGAGTGACACGCCAAGATTTTTCTCTTTCTCTTTCTTTTTTGTTTGATCACATCCACTTCTTTTGCTGATTTTCGAATTGATTAATGGCCATACGTAACTTTTGACTTCAATTTGACAATTTGCAAGGGTAACTTTTTTGAATTAATACAATAGGTGCGTACCTGTTGTTTTTATATGAGCCCGAGGTGATGTGCCATGATTTTTCTCTTTCTCTTTCTTTTTTGTTTAATCACATCCACTTCTTTTGCTGATTTTCGAATTGATTAATGGCCATACGTAACTTTTGACTTCAATTTGACAATTTGCAAGGGTAACTTTTTTGAATTAATACAATAGGTACAATAGGTACGTACTTGTTGTTTTTATATGAGCCGGGGTGACGCTAGCGCAAGACCCACCACCACGACGTCACGCTTAAGACCCCAAGTAACTATGCTCGGATTTAAACTCCTCCCCTTTCATGAGAGGGAGGGAGCTCGAGTCAACACGGCCACCAAAGCGGTGGTTTCCCCCTACGTCTTAAAGAAAAAAGAAGCAAAGCATGTAGAGCCATTTGCTTGAACAATAGCAATGTACAACTGCAGGGAAGAATAAATAAAGAAAAGAATAAGCAAGGGTGTAGAGCGCGAGCTTGACATCGACGAGCTCGAGGTTCGCCTGGCAACAGCTAACAACTAGCCAAGAAAGAATAAGAAGGGAAACAAAAAAAAAAGGATATTAAAAATAATTTGAATTAAAAAATAAAATTAAAAAAATAATTCGAACAAAAAAAGAAAAGAAGAAAAAGAAAGGGGAATAGTAAGTGAAAATTTGTAGAGGTGTGAGACAAGAGAGATCAAGTGAGGAAAATATTTTTCACTTTTCAAAAGTGGAAAACATTTTTCCTTAATTTAGAAGAGTTTTTTCATTTCATGGAAAAATTTTTTCCCAAGGAACTCATTTTCCGTAAAACAAATGTCGGAAAATCCGGAAATTATTTTCCCAGAAATTATTTTTTGCGAAACGAACGGAGCCTCAATCTATGAACTAAACCACCATGCATGAGTTGAAATCTAATATCAGCCCTATCCGCTATTGTGGCCGATAGTCGTTCACGTAAACCCCCAGGTGTCGATAGCAGGGAAACCACCACCCCGGCGACACGCGTAAATCGCCACACAGCATTTCAGCCTCCCTGCTTCGCAGGGACTTCGAACCTTGGCCTCCACCGGGGAGAGCAAAGGCTCTACCATCCACGTTGCAACGGCTGGTGGTAGCCCTATACACTCTTTCACACTAAATTTAGTCCATTGCAAGGAAGCATGTGAGCAGCCAGCTACATGCTTAAGAAGCTAAACACTGGTTAGCCAAATCTTAATTATAATAAGAGTTAATATCATGAAAAACCTCTAAACTAATATACCTATAAAGAATTTATTTCAAATAAATTTTTTACCATCAAAACCTCCAAACCAAGTACATTTATGACAAATTTATCTTCCATTAGTTTCTGTTAAAATTTTATTATCAAACTGTTAAGTCAAACAACACAACATTTGATAGGTGTATTGATTTGGAGTTTACTCTCCATTTGTCACACGTTTATCAATTTGTGATTTTTCATAATATTAATTTAATTTAATGGAAATTAACTGAGGGTAAAATTGTTACAAACATCACTTTTTTTTTTTTTTTTTTTTTTTTTGGTTTATGGCAAATTTGTTGCATGTGTACTAGTTAGAATTTTTCGTGGTATTAACCCTTATAATAATGATTTTCACAGTTATCACCATTCACCCACTTCCTAACCTCAAAACAATCTTGTTACCTCCCCCTAATAGTTGTTTCAATTCTCTGTATAATCCTACCAGTAATTAAAATGGAAGAAGAATCATGATTATATCTGTTCCGAGTAATTCCATGAAAGCTTAGGCAAGTTTAGAAGCAAAAACAGCTCAGGACACTTCAGAAGTCCAGTCAACAGGTCTTCGAGAATCAAAGGTCAACTGCACAACAGCAGCCTCTATCTATCAGCACCGCATCGCACGACAAAAGTTAGGAGAGATTGGCGTACGCCATTTCATTAATCTATCTCCGGTGGCAAGCGTATCACGCATTGCTAACCAAAAGATGAACCGGTCCTAGATATATCTAAATAAGGAATTCTCTGCCCCCACTGAGTGTTTCCATCAGTGTCTCGACAGCTCTTGATCGTTCCGCAATTAATGATGTGGGTTGATATGGAGCGGATGGAGACGCCAATGCGAGTAGAGTATTCTTAGATATAGTCCAAATTATATGAGAATGCTTTCAAAGGTAAATGTCTAAAAAGTTGGTGAGTTGTTCTTGACATTGTAAAACATTTAAGTTATCAAAGATGGCAAATCTTTGGATACTCTTGGCACTTGCATGTATGATTTCTTCACCAATTTTCCTATTTTTCTTTTTCACAAAGCAATGGGAATCATAGGTTCAAAAAAGGGGAAAATTAACACGATCGTCCTGAGAGACGCCCTTCACATTCATTTGACAATTCATCCCTCCTCCCTCGATAAAACATCTCTTTTTCCACATTTGAAAAAAGATGGTATCTCAAGCAAAAGGTTCACGAGCTGATTATTACTTCCATTGCTATATCACATGTATCGACCATATTAGGACCATGCCTCATCGAAGTCCAATCATAGGAGTTGAGATCGGAAAAAACATTAGGGTTATGCCGTGTCCTTAAAGGCAGTGTTAGTATATGAAATTTTCAACCTCCTGAAAGCTCTTGGCACTAGCCATCGACACGGTTCTTTTTTCGTCTTTATGTCCGCCCACAATTCGAAGTTTCAACCTCATCTTGTTCACGTCCGGATGCTGCGTATGACGACAAGGCTAAGAGAAATTAATATCAAGGTGTTAGTGCCGCTTCAATTCTAAAAATCTAATATGAAATATCGATAAGCCCCCTCAAGAAATTGGTGACTGGTGATGGGAAAACAAACCCATACGTGTTTGATTGATCCACTAAGAAAAATGTGAGGTTTCTGTTTTCTATTTTTCGCTTTTGGGTTACGAAATTGTTGAAATTTCAGACAATGTGCGCGACCCGGTATTCTTGATCGTGTTAATTATTGTCGTGGAGGCCGAATTTCCTAATTGCAACAGGTTAAAAAGGACGGACCCACCTTCCTCTCCCCCAAAAAGAGAGAGTTGGAGTACAGAAGGGGAACTGAGGCCTCTGACCAATCTGGTTTGGGATGAAATCGAATCGTGGGAGCAAGTTAGGCCTATTCGATGATTCATGTCATTTTTACTCGCGCAATGCAAAATTAGGTCCCGTGACGTGTTGCCATTCTCTAAGTCTTTGTTTTGGAACGAACATCGGGTGACAATCTTCTACCACGCTCGGTGTTTTCATTGCTTCTCCATCTCTTGGGTAGTTAGAATTTGCTATCTGCATGGACTACGGACTAACTCGTCATTATATTGAATCTGGCCAAGTAATTGACCCAACCTGCTTGACTTACATATAATAAAGTTAATACTATGAAAAATCTCAAATTGGTATACCTATGACAAATTTACCAAAAACTAATTTTTTTACCATAAAAAATCTCAAACTGGTACATATTTGAGAAATTTACCTCAAATTGATACGGTCGTGACAAATTTATCCTCTAATAGTTTCTGTTAAATTTTACTATCAAATTACTAAGTTGAATGATATGTGACCGTGTACTAGTGTACTAATTTAGAATTTTACTATATGTTTGTCACAATTGTACCATTTTTATAGTTTTTTGTGTTACTAATCAAATTTAACGGATGATATATTTGTTTCAAATGTATTGGTTTGGGGGTTTGTAGTGTAAATTTGTCACAAGTATAGCGATTTGATTTTTTTGTGGTCACTTGGGGTAAATTTGTCATAGGTATACCGGTTTCAAGTTTTTCATTGTCAAAAAAATTAGTTTGGGATAAAGTACCAGTTTGGGCTTTTTTTGGATATTAACCCTATATAATATCATATACGGGGAAAGTATCAAAAAAATTATAAACATATTGTATTGTTATTAATTCAATCTTAAATATTTCAATTGAATTAACTTAGTTCTAAATCTTTTATATTTATGACAACTGAGTTATCAGGCCAATTTTGGCCGGAAATCACTAACATAGATCCTAGCTATCCTATATGGCCCAATTAACACCGATATAGACAAATTTATTAATTTTAAATATTTTTTCTTTTCTTTTTTTCATTGTAGCTCGCTAGCCACTAGTGAGGGTGGTGGCTATTGCTAGCTACTAAGCCCTCACTCGATTGCAAGGGTCAAGCCCTTGTTCGCCGCTGGCTATAGCCTAGGTGAGGGCTGCGACCCTCATCGGCCACAATAAAAAAAATAAAATAAAAAGAAAATGACAATAATTGAAAAATGATATTATTATTAAAAAATTATAAATTTTGTTCACATTAGTACCGGTTGTCAATGATTTCCTACCAATATCAATTGGAAAAAAAAACAAAAAATTTAGGACTAAATTGGTTTATTTGAAAGATTTATAACTAAATTGGTAGCAATGTCATAGGTTTTAGATTGTGTTGGTATGTTCGCATATCATATACAAATATGGTCGACTTAACAAATAATTGAAACTTCTTTCTTACAAAAAGTGCAATCAAGTCCTAAAACCTATCAAATTGATGCAATCAAGTCATTATGTTAACACAGTGAATTTGAATAATGGAAAATGTTGACGTAGCATTTTTAATTTAATTACTAATTCCTACATGGCATTTTAAAATTAATATCTCTTTCACATGTGGCATTTATTGTTATTTTTTATTCAAATACATGTTACCGACCAAAAAATTCAAATACATATTTAAAAATTAATTTTAAAAACTAAAAAAGAAATGCTTAAATTTAAAAAAAAAAACAAAACTAGAAAAAGAAGAAGAAGAAGAAAATAGTAGAGCTCCCAGTGAGCACTTTGCTACCGCCGTCCATCATTAGAGGGCTTGTGGAGGTCGCCCGCTCTTACCCGACTTGGGATGGCCTCACCAGCCCCAAGCAAGGGCCAGAGACCCTTATCAAGCTTGGGCAAGGGTAGCCATATCTAGGTGACGCTGGCCCTCCCTTGAGGTCAACAACCCTTGCCCATGCTAGGCGAGGCTTGGGCGAGGCCTTGTCAACCCCCGCCAGCCCCGAACGATTGTTGGTGTCACCCTTGCTTGAGTCTAGCAAGGGTCACCAGCCCTTGCCTGGAGCCAACAAGGCCTCACCTTGCTTGAGCAATGGCCGGACACCTTCTAGCAAGGGGTGGCGGAAGCACCCAAGCTTGCCATCCTCTCTCTTTTTTTTTTTTTTTTTTTTTCCAAATTATTATAAAAATTTTACTTTTCATTTTTTAGTTTATTAATGTAATTTAAATAAGAATTGAATAAAAATAATAATAAATGCCATGTAGGAGATATAAATTAAATTAAAAATGCCACGTCAACAAATTTTCATTAGTCAAATTGACAATGTTAATGGAATAACTTGATTGTAATAATTTGATAAGTTTTAAGATTTAATTGTATTTTTTGTAACTTTTAAGATTTGATTACATTTTTGTAATAAGTTTTAGAATTTTTAATGAACATATTCCTAAGATATATGTGTACTCCTACGATAGCATGGACCTAATTGATCTCAGTCTTTATCTGATTGTCGTCGTATGAAGTAATGGTCCCGTCGTCATTTATGCGAAAGATGCGTAATGTAACTCTGATTCGTGAAGCCCTAGGCAGTATTTTTGGAAGAACGGTGCACCCACTTAAAAAAACGGGAGGGGGGAAAACTTCAATGATCATCCTTATAAAGCGATAAGAGCAAGCGTCAGCCGTTGTTAGTGGAGACGAAGCCTGCGCTCAAGAAAGTGACCTCTTTTTTCCTAATTAATTCATTTTTTGGGGCCATAGAAAGCAACCTTTGTGAAAGGTAAAAAAGCCAAAGAGGCTGGATCCGATTTGGTTAGATAGGATATTTGTATATTAAATCCGAATCACCCATTTAAAAATTTTAGGACAATTAATAATAATCTCACGGAATCTCTTGACCAAAATCGAAAGGATCCAAACCAATAGTCAAATGAGCAAAAAGTTGCCAATGTTCTTTGTCTCGTGTCATTTGAAGCCCTTTTTTTCCCTAAGAATCTATTATCCGTAATCAACTAAGCATACCTAAAGGCTGCGTTTGGTAGTCGGGATAAAATTTGAGATAGAATATGATTTATCCTATCCTACGTTTAGTGGTCACTCAAGACAAAATAAAGTCAGATATAAGGAGGATATAGATATGATAAAATTATCCCGTGGATGAGGTAGGATAAAGGTGGATATGATTTTGATGTCATAATAGGAAAGTTATTTTTCTCGAATAACAAAATTGAAATTATATTTCAATATAAATGATATTTGAATTATAATTTAAGAAATTTAAAATAAAAAATAAAAATGTATTTTTAATTAATCATATTTTAATTTATATATTCAACTTTAATTCTATCTTATAATAAATATTCAATCTATAAATTAAATATTTATATATATTATATATTTTAGGTATTTTTGTATTTTAGGTATGTTAGTACGGTTTACTATTTGATAAAATTTTCTTAAAGAATGATGAAAGGGGAAAAAAAGAAATAATAAAGAAAACAATATAAAAAAGAGGAAAAATAAAATTAAAATAAATTCAGGGATAGTGTTACAAGAGATTTTCACAATTTAAATTTATGAACATTTAGGTTCATTTATAATGATATGTCGTTTATATAAAAAAAATGTACATGATATGATACGAACATATCCGACTTTAATACTGTGATTCACCAAACAATTGACAGGATATTAAAAAAATCTCAGGATTTTATATCATATTCTATTCAGTCCTATTTCGATTAGAAATCCGGACGACCAAACGTAGCCAAAGTAACTAGGAACAAGTCGAGTCTCATATGATTCCATTGAATAGGTCAAGTTAATTTATTTATTTTTTGGGTGGGGGTCATCATAGCTCGATATCAACAAAACTAGTGTAATCACAAAATAAGACCATGAAGTCCTATAATCCTAAAATTCAATTAAAATGATCCAAAGATTGTACCAATGCATATGACATGTAAATATATCCATATAGGAAAATTGAAATCATGCGTCAACTCTTTCACACATCACCTTAGCATTTTGCTTTATCTAGAGTGTATTAAAGCATTCTACTTTTACGATATTCCCTAATAAAAAAATGGCCATCATAAGGTTTTGAACATGTTGACATCCAAAATTATCCTTATTGTCATGTGCTGGTTATGAGGGTAATAAAAAGAGTAGTACGCCTCATTTTGTTCGCAAAAGCTTAGGGCAGCCAATGTTTATGAAGGTATTTGAGCTAAGTGTCGACAAGGTTCTAGATAGGTATACCTAAGTCGATAGTAAGGTAATAAATTGCCACGTGTCAAGCTATGAGAGGGATGCATTAAACTTGGAGTTTAAGTGGAATTAGCATTGAAGCTCGCGCAAGAATAGTTGCCGCACAAAATGCACATAAAAATAGGAAAAGTCATTATTTACTTGATCGGCAAGTTTTGTGAGCCTCGTCGACAAGTCATGAAACAACGGCTTATGAATACGATTGCCAAAAAAAAGGGAAAACGTGAGGAATGCTAAATGTGGCGCCCAAGGAGAAGTAACCAACTGATGGCTACCAATTCACCCTATAAATATTGCAACATGTTCAACGAAGAGGCCCCCAAATGATACAACTATCTTTATTTTATCTTTACTTTATCGCATTTTAGTTGTAGTTTTCAGCATGTGTCTTTATCTGGTTTAGCATCATTGATTAAATTCCAATATTATTCTAGAAGCTTAGCGTTGTCAATTAAATTCCGGCATTGTATTTTTTATCTAGAGGTATTACTATTGATTAAAGTCCATCTACACGTCTAGAACAAGCTATTGCGTAGATTAAATACCGACATAATTTGAGCCCGAAGTGTAGGCTACCTAGCAACTTGTGTTCAGATTACATTGTTGATTAAATTTCAGTGTAATTTGTGCTTGGAAGCTGTCGGTCTTTGAGCCATCTGAGTATTAATTGTTTGAGTTGTATATACAAGTTGAGAATAAAATTTAGCCCGAAGTGTAGGCTACCTAGCAACTTGTGTTCAGATTATATCGTTGATTAAATTTCAGCGTAATTTGTGCTTGGAAGCTGTTGGTCTTTGAGCCATCTGAGTATTAATTGTTGGAGTTGTATATACAAGTTGAGAATAAAATTTATCCTTGCATGTAACATTCTATTTCCAGATTTAACACAGAACCCATTCTTCTATGATAAAACCAAAATGTATTGTTTGGTGAAAAAAAAAATTACGGGAAACAAAACCGACCAAACAGAACAATAAAAATTGAGTTCATGTCAATAAGTCTCGATCAGTAATGAATATCCAATGCAAATCGTAGCAGCGAGCGAGCGGAGCCAGGGCTTGTGGACTGGTTGGTCCATGCTCACCCCTAGCCACGGGGTTTGGAGCTTGGAACGATGGTGCAAGTGCCCGAGGGTGGGGCGAGGCAATCAAAATCCCCCATCAGACCAACCCCAAGAGCTTCCTCGTACCATTTTTTCAACACACCCCGACCCCACGCGACATTGACTCGGGTGGGCTTCCGACCACGTGAGCCACGTCTCTCCACGTACCGCCCGGCGCCATGGGGCGACGTTTTTCTACAGGCAGCTTCTCCGAAGCCTGCGAAAAAGGCCAACTTCTTTTGCCTTAACGGACCACACAGACCGTCGGGTGAGATGGGTTCAGACCGCGAACCTTAGTGCTCATTTGGGTACCTTTGACCGAGGCGAGGTTGACTTAGGTTGACTTCGCCCCTATATAACCAGCATCGTTCCCCCGAGATTTCTCATCATTCACACTCAATTGCGTCTTCCTTTGCTCGACTTCTTCACTTCTCTTTCTCTCTCTATTATACGAGAAGAGGAGAAAAAGCTAGCAGGGTTCTGAGCCCTTTCTCTTTGAGATTTCCATTTTCTTGAAAGATACAAGAACCAGTTTAGTGAAATTCAACACACTTGCAAAACCATGCAGGTGAGCTCTCGCCGTCGGGCGTTTCCGTAGTATATTCTCGATCGAGTATCTAATTTCTATTCCCTTTAACCTTCCTTCTGCGATTTAGCGCTTTTGCTTATACTGGTTGAAGAGAAAGCGGTCCTTGTTGGGCTAAAAAGAGTTCGTTTTTACGTTGCTCTGCTTTTTGTTTTGATGACAGAGTCAGAAAGCGGTGTTCAAGCTGCATTTGTTGCACAATGACAAGGAGAAGCAGAAGGCCATGAGAATAGCCTCTGGATTTACAGGTATCAATCAGGTCAACCTTTTTCCTCACCTGTCCCTCTATTTCTACAAAAACAACAAAACCCAGATCTTGAATTCTGCAGTTAACCCAGTCAAAACAGAGTGTGAACCTCGCTGCTTATGTGCAGGGGTCGAGTCGATCGACATGAACATGAAGGACCAGAAGCTGACGGTGGCCGGAGCTATGGATCCGGTGAAGCTCGCGGAGAAGCTGAGGAAGCAGTTTTCTGCGGAGATAGTCTCGGTCGGACCGGCCAAAGAGCCTCCAAAGAAGGACGAAAGCAAGAAAGGCAATCCAGAAGAGAAGAAGGACGATGACAAGAACAAGCCGAAAGACTCGAAGCCTGATCAGCTCATAGTCTACCCGTTTCAGCACGGTTTTTATAGACATCTTCCTCCACCATCCTCGTACTTCCCCGTGTATCATCACCCTCTTCCCCCGCCACCCATGTACTGCTGTGGAGGATACGTAAGCATAGAAGAGGATCCAAATGGCTGCGTCATCTGCTGACCGGACGTTTTGCTCAGATCTTTTGCATGGAATAAGTAGATTTGGCAGAAGAGGAGCTTGAAATCTGGGTCAAGTCTCTGATAACTATTCTTTACCGCTTCAGCTAAAAATTATTACGGCTTAGAGTCCTTGCGTGTACATAAGCATATCAAAATCTAGGCCTGATTGTCCTTTGATGTTTAACCGAGAATTTTGAGTGTACTGTGATTTTTCTCTTAAGGAATACCCTTTTGTCGTTGCAATCTGTCCTTCTCCTTCTTCTCCTTCTTCTTCGGGGACTAAGGGCTCACCCGCAGGTTTGGACTCCAAAGACTCGCTGTACAGTACAGTTATACAGCAGACAAGCAGTCACGATTTGTTATTTTGAGTAGTTATATCTGGTGATTAGGACGGGCAGAGCTTTCGCATAAACTAATTTCCATCATTCAGTGAATAAATCAGTGCGTTGGATCGAGAGTTGGAATCTTAAAACCGTGCAAATTGGGCCAAAAACAAAAAGAAATTTGCTGCGGGCCCTCCTCTCCCCAATATAAAAAAGAAGGCTTTTTTTACTTGAATCTCTCGCTCCCGATTAAAAGGGCCACATATTGCTAATTGGCCTGTAGTCCATGCTGCGCGAGAATCCAGTGAAAAAAAAAAAAAAAAAACGTGCAATCCTACGTTAAAAGATGGGTTTCCCCGCAGAGCAGATGCAACCTAGGTTATATCTGGTCATCAATGCTCAGTTGAACGCTGTCATCACTGCCGATGTCTTGGTTCTGCCGAAGTTAATGGTCACTTGAGTTTGAGCATGTGACAAAGAAATAAATGAATAAATAAATAAAACGGGAAAATTGGGGCTTCAACAGAAATTGACTTAAAATATAGTCATGTTGATTTCGTTAGTATAAAGGGGACTGAGTAGGAAGAAGATTGTATCATGAGAGAAGTAAGGAGATCAACATCTTTATTTTAAATATAAATATACAAGATAAATTCTAGTAATGAATTGAACTCTCATGTTGATACGCATGAACCGTTCTTTCAACGGAGATAAATTTTGCCTATTAAATAAGAGGATAGCAAGTTACAAATTACGGGAGAGCTCGAGATTTTCTTCATTTGTCAAACCAGCGTGTAAGGAAACACGCCTATCTTCTTGCTATTGATAGGCAAAGCATGACTTAAATGGCCAAGCACAGAGCAAGATGTTTCCAAGATTTCTCAAGCTTCTTTGAAAATATAGCACGAGATAACCATGTGGACGGTTTGACATATTCAAGCAACAAGAAAGAGGAATAATAGGACGCGATTTGCTTATATTAGAATATGTCTCCTTTGTATTTTGCTGGAATGTCATGATGCTTTCGCCATCTAGCTTCTGTATTTAGTGTTGGGGCCTTGATCAATGCTATGTGTGATGGTATTTGGTTGTTTGGATCAATAGCTCCAAACGCAAAATGATGCCTGTTCAAACGTCTATCGCTGAATATTACATTCGTTTCGTAAACCAAATTTTACCGATCATATCTACCTATCATTATCTTGGAGCTAAGCTTTGTGATTAGAGCCATAATAAATAAATAAATAAATAAATAAATAAATAAGAGTTTATGCCGCCACTAGCATGCTAACTTAATCTAAATAACTAGCCAGCTGGTTACCCATCCAAAAGTAGCTTCTAAAGGACGTCTATGGGAGCCCAAATCATTTAGGTAGTGTCCAAACAAATGTCTAGCTGCCAAGGTGGCAAAATGGGTCTTAGACTCATATATGACCCCATTTAAATCATAAATGGGGTCATGTATGGATCACTTATTTATAAATTAAAAAAAACATTAGTTAAATGAGTTTAAAAACTGAAGATTTAAGATAAATAGATCTTAAATGGGTTGAACTTAAATTCATTTTCAACTAAAACCTCACAGTCTCTCTCTTACCTCTTTAACTTTGTAAAAATATTTTTTTTATAAAAATCAAAATTATATTTATTTTTTATATTTCAATTTTCTTTCCTTTTTTTTCTTTCTTTCTTCTTCCTCGTTCCTTAACTGGTGGCCGGCACGGTAACAACTGGCAACCAGCCAAGCGAGGCTCAAGGTTGCTAGGTCTAGCGAGCTCAAGTTGGCTGGATCTAATGAGGCAAAGGCCTCGCCGACGTCTGGTGAGACTCGAGCTCGCAAGCATCGAGCAAGGCTTGAGCCTCGCCAACCTAGTGAGCCTTAAGCTCGCCAAGCTCGCCAGTGTTAGGGGACCTCAAGCTCACTAGCGTCAAGTGAGCCCAGCAAGCTGGAGGCTCGCCTATGGCCGGTCGCTGACCATCGTCATGGCAACCGGTCGAACAACCTCCTAAAGAAGAGGAAAAATAAAAATAATTAAAATTCGATTTTTTAAAAATAAAAACAATTAAAAATTCGATTTTAAAAATTATAAAAATTGTCCATTAAATTCATATTGCATAAAACTATTTTACTAATACCATTTTTTTAAAAAAAATATAAGAAATAAGCTTTTTTAGGTTTAGTTAAATGAGTCGGGTATGAGTCAAGTATGAGTTGAGTCGGGTATGGATAAAAAATTTTGCACTACGATAATTAGGTCATAAATGGGTTGATATGGGTCGAACAGTGTATGACCCCACCCAAACCCGACCCGGCGCACATGTTTAATAGGTCTACCAGTTGCATGAACAACATGCCAGGAAGTAACAGGAATTTTCAACTATAATGTCTTGCTACACTACGAGGTTATAGTATTCCAATTAGAGATGTTGTTGCACAAATTCTTCTAATTCAACTCCATGGACGCACGCAAACCTATGTTAATGTCTATTAGATGAGACTTCACTTACTAGAGAAGACGATGTGATTTGAATATATGATCCTTCTCTTTCTAATTAAGTACTTAACCTCTCAGTCAAACGCTCGAAATTGATATGATACACTTCGATTGGCTAGTAGTACGAACTGATTTTACATGACCAGTTTTGGCCCTTCTTGTTAATAATTCCATTTTGCGCAGAAATCTATAAAACGAATAAATTAAACAATTACAAAATTTTTCTCTGCTCATAATTTTAAAGTTCTTCATTAGAGAAACACTCCTGTGATGGTCATCAGATTAGTTGGGAAAAGTATAAAAAAGTCCTAACCAAAAATTATGAAAAGCTTATGCATGAGATAGATGTATAAATATTTGCGTACTTGGAAGCTTAAGCACGTTTAGAAGCAGAAACAGCTCAGGACGCTTCAGAAGTCCAGTCAACAGGTCTTCGAGCATTAAGGTCAACTGCAACACAACAGCGGTCTCTATCTTCCAGCCCCGCATCGCACGACAAATGATAGGAGAGACTTGCGTATGCCATTTGATTAATCTATTTTCTGTAGAAAGTGTACCACGCATCGCTAACCAAGAGATGAACCGGTCCTAGATATACCTAGGTAAGGAATTCTTTGGCCCCACTGAGTGTCTCCATCGGTGTCTCAATAGCTCTCGATCATTTTACAAGTACTTAATGATTTCGGTCGATATGGAACGGATGGAGATACCAACGGGAGTAGAGGATCTTTATCTATAGACAATTCATGTCCAAATTAGACGAGAATAGTTCAAAGGTAAACGTCCAAAAAAGTTGGTGAGTTGCTCTGGACATCCTGAAACATTTAAGTTATCAAAGATAGCAAATCTCTGGATACTCTTGGCACCTTTCGGATTCATTTGACAATTCACCCCTTCTCCCTTCGAAACAACGTCTTTTTTTCCACATATGAAAAGGTGGTATCTCATGCAAATGTTCATGAGCTGATTATCACTTCCATTGATATATCACATGGATGGACCATATTAGAATTTTGTCTCATCAAAGTCCAATCATAGAGTTGAGATTTGGAAAAAACATTAGTGTTATGCCATGTCCTTCAGGGCAATGTTGGTATATGAAATTGACCTAGGAAAGCTATTGGCAATAGCCATCGATACACAGTTCCTTTTTTGTCTTCATGCTCACCCACAATCCTAAGATTCTACCTTATCTCGTTCATGTGTGTATTAGGATGAGCTACACAAACACCGAAATAGAAGGTTAAGGCGAGAAAGATTTATAAAATGTAAGGTTTATCTTGGTTCTCCTTTAAATTAGGATTACATTTAGTAGAGGATTCCACTACAATCAGTATATCTTACCTCTCTATTGCAACTCTCAATTACAAAAAAAAAAAAAAAAAAAAAAAAAAGACTATTTATACTAAGATAGTTATTCATGAACCTAAGTTTAAACTACCAATAAAATACGGTCCAAACTATAAAAATTTCCTAGCATTTCGGGAGCACTGCCTCCCAAGATCCCCATTGGGGTGGCTCTCGGACCTTGCCTGTTCATGCTTTTCTATCGATGGATAGTATAAATCATACTCCAATAGTATGGAAGCTATGTACAGTGATAAAACTAAAAGCTAAGAGAAATTAATATGAATGTGGTAGTGCGGGTTCAATTCTTAAGTTCTAATATAAAAATCGATGAGCCCGCTCAAGAAATTGATGACATGTGATGGGTCAACGACCTCACTCGTGTTTGATTGATCCACTGAGAAAAATGTGACGTTTTCTTTCAGTCTTTAGCTTTTGGGTTACGAAATTGCTGAAATTTTAGACATCGGGTGTGACCCGGTATTCTAGATTGTGTTAATTATTGTCGTGGAGGCCGAATTTCCCAATTCTAACAAGTCAAAAAGGACCGACACACCTTCCTCCCCACAAAAAGAGAGAGTTGGAGTACATACGGGGAACTGAGACCTCTGACCAATTTGCTAAACTGGATTTTTTTGGGAAAAGTTCCGAATGTGGCGAGTAAAGCTCTCATGATGCACGTGTGAGATTCAATTCTAAACGCGATTCACTTTGGTTTAGGTGCGCCCGTGTTATTTTATGATAGATGGAAATGTAGTTTTCCCCACCGGTACACAAATCAACAATTTGGCTCGGGATGGTGGGAGCAAGTTAGGCTTATTCTATGATTCATGTCATTTTCCCTTGCGCAAAAAAAAATCAGGTCCCGTGACGTGCTACTATTCTCTAAGTCTCTCTTCTGGAACTAGCATCGGGTGACAATCTTCTACCACGCGAGGCGTTTTCATTGCTTCTCCATCTCTTGGGTAGTTCGAATTTGCTACCGGATCGAGAGAGATAGAGCCTACACGTGGCACGGGATCCACTTTCCAGCAACTTCGAACTATAACCAAGTTGCCTACTCATGAAATGTGCATGGACTACGGACTAATTATGGATAACTACGGACCAACTCGACAGTGTATCATGTTTGAGTAAATAATATACCCAACCCGCTTGACTTATGGATAATATCATATACAGAAAAAGTACTAAAATTTATACACCTATTGTTTTATTATCAATTCAATCTTAGACCTTTTAATAAAATCAATTTGGTTCTAAATATTTTGTCCACATTGGTACTGGTTGTTCCACGTAAGACTATTGACATCTTTGTTAGCGATTTCCACCAATATCAATTAGCAAAAAACAAAAATTTAGGATTAAATTCATCCAATTGGAAGGATTATAACTTAATTGATATCAATGTAAAAAAATTTAGATTTTATTGGTATTTTCGCCTATCATATGCGGATACAGTTGGCCTAAAAAATAATTGGAACTTCTTTCTTACATTGACAAAATGTTAGATAAAATATATGTCTACTCCTACGATAGATAGATAGATAAACGCGAATGCATGGGCCTACTTGATCTTAGTCTTTATCTGATTGTCGTCGTATGAAGTAATGATTCCGTCGTCGTTTATACGAAAGATACATAATGTAACTCCAAAACTTGAAGCCCAAGGCAGTATTTTTCAAAAGGAGGCGCATCCTCTGAAAGACTAAACGGGAGGAGAGGAAGGGGGGGGGGGGGGGGGGGGGGGGGGGGGGGGGAACTTCAATGATCATCCTTATAAAGCGGCAAGACCAAGCGTCAGCCGTTGTTAGTGGAGACGAAGCCTTTTTTTTGCACCATGAAAGCGACCTTTGTGAAAGGTCAAAAGCAAAAGAGATTGGATCCGATTGGGTTAGGATATTTATATATTAAATCACCCATTTATTTAATAAGTGAAATTTTTAGAACAATTTATAATAATCCCACATAATCTCTCAGCCCACCCAACCAAAATCGAAAAGATTTGAACAGATAGTCAAATAAGCCAAAAATTGCCCAATATCAACAAAAATTGCCCATTTATCTATTATTCGTAATCAACTAAACATAACTAAAGTAACTAAGAACAAGTTGAGTCTCATATGATTTCACCAAATATGCCAAGTTTTTTTTTTTTTTTTTTTGGGCAAGGGTCATCATAGTCCAATATCAACAAAACTCTTGTAATCACGAAATAAGACCAAGAAGTCCTATAATCCTAAAATCCAATTAAAATGATCCAAAGATTATACCAGTCCATATTACATGTTAGTACATCCATACAGGAAAATTAAAGTCATGCGTCAACTCTTTCACACGTTACCTCAGCATATTGCTTTACCTAGAGGGCATTAAAGCATTCCACTTTTACAATATTCCCTAATGAAAAGGTGCTCGTTATAAGTCTTTGAACAATAGAAATAGCTCCTTCCAATCCATTTTAAGGAATGGTGGATCTAATGGACCATGAACCCTCCAAGTTCAAATTTTTCGAATCTCAATCTATAAGGAACATTCAACGCGAATCATAGCGAGTGAGCGAGCGGAGCCAAGCTAGGGGACCAGCCCAATTCCGTGACCATGCTCACCCCTAGCCATGGCGTTTGGAGCTTGGAACGACGGTGCAAGCGCCGGAAGGTGGGTTGCCGCAATCAAAATCCCCCATCCGAACCAAACCCAAGAGCTTCCTTGTACCGTTTTTCCACCGAATCTTCGCTGGCCCATCAAAACAGCGCACTCCTGTTTTTTTTTCAAACGCCCTCGACCCCCCGACCCCACTTTGACATTGACGGGCTTCGTGCCCCCTGAGCCACGTCTCTCCACGTAACTCCACCTGCCCCGGGGCGATGCTTGGCTCCAGGCAGCTTCTCCGAAACCTGCGAAAGAGGGACAAAATGGGATTGAAACGACGGCGTTCAGACCGCGAGCCTTAATGCTCAGTTGCGTACCTTTGACCAAGGCGAAGTTGACTTGGGTTGACTCCACCCCTTTATAACCACTCGAACTCCGCATCGTTGCCCCCAGATTTCTCATCATTCACACTCAGTCGCGCCTTCCCCTGCTCGACTTCTTCACTTCTCTTTCTCTCTCTAATTATACGAAAAGATAAGAGAAAAAGCCAGCAGAATTCTGAGCCCTTTCTCTTTGAGCTTTCCATTTTCTTGAAAGATACGAACATCAGTCCTGTCAAATTCAACACACTTACAGAACCATGCAGGTGAGCTCTCGCCTTCAGGCGTTTCCGTAGTGTATTCTCGATCGAGTATCTAATTTCTATTCCCTTCAACCTTCCGTTTGCGATTTAGCGCTTTTGCTTATACTGGTTGTAGAGAAAACGGTCCTTGTTGGGCTAAAAGGGATTCATCTTTACGTTACTCTGCTTCTTGTTTTGATGACAGAGTCAGAAAGCGGTGTTGAAGCTGGATGTGCACAACAACAAGGACAAGAGGAAGGCCATGAAGATAGTCTCCGGATTTGGAGGTATCAATCAGACCAAGCTTTCTTCTCACCCTGTAGCTCTACTTTTACAAAAAGAACGTCTTAACTTTCTGCAGTTGAGAAATCCGAGTCGAAACGGGATCTGAATTTCGCTGCATATGTGCAGGGGTCGATTCGATCGACATAAACTTGAAGGATCAGAAGCTGACGGTGGCGGGAACTGTGGATGCGGTGGAGCTCGTGGCGAAGCTGAGGAAGGTGTTTATGACGGACATAATCTCGGTCGGACCGGCCAAAGATGCTCAGAAGAAGGACGGCGACAAGAAAGACGATCCGGATAAGAAGAAAGAAGGTGACAAGGGCGGCAAAGACTCGGCAAAAGTCGTCCCGTTTCCATACGGCTATTATCCGCCTCCTCCGCCACCCCTGTACTTCCATCCAAGACACTATAGTGCAGAAGAGGATCCAACTAGCTGCGTCATCATGTGAGTCGAACGTTTTGCTCCGATCTTTTGCATAAAATGCGTAGATTTGGCAAAAGAGAACATACTGAAATCGGGTCAATCGTCTGATAGTTATCTTCACCGCTTCTGCTGAAGATTATTACAGCTTAAAGTTCGTCTGTACATAGGTGTGTGAAATTCTGGGGTTGGTCGTTCTTTTATGTCTAATGGAGTATCTTAAGTGATCACGGATTTTGCTTTCAAGGAATATGCTTCTCTCGATTCAATCTTTCTTCTTCTTTTGCTTTGCTGGGGACTTGGACCTCACCGGCTCTTTTGTACTCTTCCAAAGACTCGCTATACAGTGATAGAGCATGCAGAGGCGGTCGTGATTTGATTCTTTAAATTATTAGATTCGATGCTTAGGACGGGCAGAATTTTCGCATAAGTTAATTTCCATCTTTCCTGTGAATCAATCAGTGCGCATCGGATCGAGAGTTGGGATCTTGTAACCGTGCGAACCGGACAAAAAAAAGAAGAAAGAAGAAGAAACTGCTGCGAGCCCCCCTCCTCCTCAATATGAAAAAGGCAAAGGGTTTTTCACTCGAATCTCTCTCGCTCCTGACAAAGGGCGACAGGGCAGCGACCAAAGAACACAAATTCCACGTTCTCAGATCTGACTCCCCGCAAGCCAGACGTAACCTAAGTTACAACCAGGCATCGATGCCCAACTCGAACATTGTCATCATTGGCGATGTCTCGGTTCTGCTCAATTCGGTGGTCGCTTGAGTTCGAGCATGTGCCCCAGAAAAATTAGAAATTAAACAAAAAATCTGAGCCACAGAGAGAACTTGCCGTTGCCGTTCCTAGATTTTCATTTTTGGGTCAAACCAAGTTCCGACACGTAACACAACTCGACTGTCTCCTTTTGCCGGGAAGGGCAAAGCACGACTCAAATTGCCAGGCACTGCGCGAGGTATTTCAAAGATTACGCAAGCTCCTTTGAAAATCTCGCGCGAGATAATTTTATGGACGGCTTGTCATTTTTCTACCCAAGCAATAAAATAGTGGAATAATCGGAGGCACGCCTGAAAATAGCTCCTTTGTGTTTAGCTGGAATGTCACAATGCTTTCACCATCTAAGCTTCCGTAATCAGGGTTGGAGCTTTGAAAAATGCTATGTACAATAGTATCTGGTTGTTTGGATCAATTGCTCCATACCCAAAACGATTATCCAACCAAAAAATATTACATTTTTGTGAATGGAATTATACCGAGAATGCTTGTCATTATCCTAGAGCTTAACTTTCTGATAGAACCATAATAGAAAAAAAAATAGTTTATGCTGCCACTAGCATGATAACGTAATCTAAATTATTAACTACTGGCGGCGAATTTGATTTGGATGGAGGAGGTAGGGAATTCGACGCCCATCTTTGGGGTTCGGGAGTGGGGCTAGTTGGCCAGTGACAGCTAGCAACAGCACCAAAAAAAATGAAATATTAATTGTCGCCTCAGACATCTCTGTTTTACTTACATTATTGACATAAAAACTTTAAAATTTTGAAAGCCTTGATTAATATGATGATGGATGGAATACTATCGATTTGTACCTTGTCGCGACCCAATTTTTCGGGGTTTGGACCACCTAAAACTAGGTTAATGGATTTTTAAGTCTTTAATAGAACGCTTCCCAAGCTCTCCCATACCAATTCGCGACTTAAGTTTCAATTTTAACATGTAAATGATTTTCAATCGTGAGTCGCTACTAATCTATTTTTGGTGGATCGATTAGAAACCCAAGTAAAGTAATGGGAGATTTACTTTACTCCTACGAACCGAGAGATTTATGAGTTGTGACTTGGTTAACTCGACTATCCTAAATAGCCCTTTCTAAGACCTTTTTATTTCATTTTAAAAAAATGTTTGGCAATTGAATTGATTTTAATTTAACTTCCTAACATGTGAGGTGATCATACGTACGCAAGCATACCACCAATTTAACACTCGTGAAAGCAATTAAATAATTCAAGACTTATCTCAAAGTAACGAAAGCAAGATCTCTAAAGTATTAAATTAAAATTCATATCGACAATCCTAGATATGGTTTCTAATTAACACACAATTATCCAATTTTTGTTTTCGCTTTTCTTAATGCAATTAATGCAATGCATGCTAATAATCTAATATGACATGGCAGCATGCCCTAAACTATATGACATGAAGAAATGCAATAATTAAATGCAATCTAAATGACCTAATTCTAATGACATGCAATGCGATGCAATGACATATAAAATTATTTAAACTAAAATGACATGCGACATTCAATTTAGCATGCAGGTCATATGTCAGGCGACATTTATTAAATGACTTAGTCTAATAATGAGGAAGTTCTAATTAAATGAACCTAATAAACTAAATGACATGCATTTGATATTTCTATGCAAAAATGATTTAGCTAGATTAAAATTTTATCTAACTTAACTAAGGATCAAGTCACATTAAATCCTAATTTAAACTAGGATGTTATTTTAATCTAACATGCAATTTATCTAATATGCAATGACGTGCAAAAAATGTCCTAATATAACATGATATATGTATGATGATTTTTGTGTTTTTTTTTATTAATTTCGAAATTAAAATTTCCATGTAATTAAAGACGCAACTTAAATTAAATAGAAACCGAAAATCCTAAATGAATGCATTTTTTAGTTTTTTTGGTTTTTTTATATTTTCCGAATGAAATCCCTATCCTAGATATGCCAGATAACAAAAAAATACTCCAAAACAAACTGAATCCTAACTCAAATTTTTTTTAGATTTTTTAGTGGCTTTTCAACTAAACATTAAAATCTAAACAATCAAGATATTCAATCAAATAAAGGATCAAAATAATCGAAAAAATAACCCGTTGTCTCACAGGTCAAATTAACAATTATCTTAACCCTAATTATCACAACAAAGAGTTCAAAATAACTAAAAATCTGATCCGAATTCTTACGGATCAAATTAATAATTATATTGATTCAAGACTTAAAAACTATCAACAAACCCCAAAAATTAATGTAATTAAAAAAATAACCCGACATCTTAAGGTCAAATTAATAATTACAATAAGTTTAGGGATAACTCTTGCGGATAATGCCTACAAGATTCATAAAGTAAACATTGGGATCCAATTAAATAACTAAACTAAAGAATATAAACAAAATAAAGTAAAATAAATGAAAAAGAAAAACTACCTAATCAGGTTTTCTTTTTCTTTTTGCTTTTGTTTTTTTCTGTTTTTTCTTCTTTTCCAAGCACCGCTCGTGGATCTCCAAGGGGGAGCCGGCGAATCGGCTCGGCAAAGGGGATCACCGGCGAGGGGGATTTCGGCGAGGCAAGGCAGGTGGGCGTTTGGCGCGGGTCGGCAGCAGCGTCGGCGGGGCACAGGTGGGCGAGCAGATCGCGGACTGACTGGTGCAGCAGCAGCTTTGCCGGGATCTCGCAAGTTGCCGGTGAGGCTTGGATCGGCGCGACAGCGGCTTCGTCGGGCGGAGCAGAGGCAGCACAGCAGTCGGCAGCAAGCAATCGTGAACGAAACGACGGTGCGGCGTCCGGCAAGTAGGGGAATCGAGTCGCAGCGCGGTCGTCGGGGGGGGGGAAGCTCGGAGCCGACGCGGTGCAGGCTGTGGGCAGATCTGGCTCGGGTCCGGCCGCGTGGGTCGCTGCAAATCGCTGCAAATCGGGGGGCGTGGGGAGCGAGCAGGAGGTCGCGGGTCACAATGGGCTGCAACAGAGGGCAAATCGGCTTGGCGGTACGGCTGATTTGGGGCTCCGGTGGCGTTGGTGGTGCTTCGGTGCAGAGTTGCAGGAGCGGTGGGTCGCGAAGAAGACGATGAACAGTCCTCTTTTTTTTTTTTTTTTACTCTCTCTCTCTCTCACCTGTCTCTCTCACGTCCCTTTCCCCTTGTTTTTTTCTTTTTCTTTGACTTTTCTTTTTGCTTTTTGACGAAAAGAAAACCTCCAAAAAAGCCCCCTCTCTCCTCGTACACGGCTCCCTTTATATGCAAATAAGATGTGATCTTCGTGAAATATTTCATCCACTTTTCAATATACACGAAGCTTTTCCTATAACCTCCAAATCATAAAATTCTCTTATTTTTCTTATCTCCTAAATATTTTCTATTGATTTTTTTTAAAGATAAGATCAAAACCCAATTTTCTTAAATTTCAAAATTTCTCATTTCAAATCGCAATTTCAGAAAACGGGCTTGGGTCAATTTGTATTTTTCGCGCCTAGCCCAGCATGCTAATTTAAAACTCAAAAACACCAATTCAACCCATCCGCCACCAGTCCAGTAAATAAAACGCAAAATATGCAAACTAAATGTAGCTATGCAATTAATATTTTTTTGTTTAGGGATAAAATTAACCCGTAAATTTTTATGCAATAAATGACTAAATGGATCACCAAAATTTAGGTGTCAACATACCTCATCCCTTTCCTTTGAAAAGATAAATCATGTACGTTATAACTGACTTGATACTTTGGTTCTTCATTTTTGTTTTGATAGCATAGAATATCCAAATTTTACCGTTCGACTAATTCCCACGGATACATACAAATCACCTGCCCACTTGCATTAGGTACGACTCAACCAGCAATTGGCAGGCATGGCTTCGTAAGGCTGATATGAATGAACGACACTACGATTTGAACATAGAATTTGCCCCATCTAAACCAAACCTTTAGCCACTCAGCTAATCCCTTTGGGTTCCCCCCGACACTTCCAATCATTCTCATCTCGTTTAATCTTTGAAAGCTAGAAAGACGTCCATGAGAGCCCACATCATTTAGGGCATTGTCCAAACAAACCGGCTCCTCTGGCATGGATAAGCATGGCGACCGGACTTTCAATTTGAGGGTCTCACTGCACTACAAACTCAAAATTTTGGAATTGGAGCTGTTTTTGCACAAATTGTTTCGGTTCTAACTCCATAGATGCATGTAAAGTCGCGCACATTTATTAGATAAGATTCCACTTAAATATCAGAGATATCATGATTTGAATATGGGATCTTAATCATGCAAATCAACACTCAACCTCCCAGTCGAATGCTTGAAATTGATATGATAGAGTTCAACATGGTCATCATTGCCAATGTCTTGGTTCTGCCCTGGTCAATAGTTAATTAGGTTTGAGAATTTGACTAAGAAATATAACAAATGATACCAAAATAGGTAAAAAGAAGAAGTCTTGGTTCTGCCCTAGTCAATAATCAATTAAGTTTGAGAATTTGACTAAGAAATATAACAAATGATACCAAAATAGGTAAGAAAGAAGAAGAAGAAGAAGAAGAAGTCGGAGAACTCAATAGTAAATATGTTGTTTTCGTTAGAATAACAAGGGGAGATATCAAGATTTTCCTTTTTTTGGTCAAACCAAGCCAAGCGCTGGGCGAGATATTTTGGAGATTACACAAAGCTTCTTAGAAAAATCTAGATGGTCAGAAAAATCCAGCGTTTGATGACATTATGGACGGTTTGACATATCTCTGTTTAACCAATAAGATAGTGGAATAATTGGACGCAATCAAGGTTGGAGCTTTGAAAAATCCTATGTATGATATGGTATTGGGATGCTTGAATCAATAATTCCAAACACAAATTTGTATTCAAATGTCCAATTGTGAATATTCCATTGTCTTGCGAATCGCATTTTACAGATTCTTACTTATTAGTATCCTATAGCTTAGATTTTTAATCAGAACCGCGATAAAGAAAAAATAGTTTATATCATCACCAGCTTGCTAAAGTAATCTAAATGATCAGCCCTTTTGTTACCCATCCAATTTGGATTGGGAGGTAGGGAGTTCAATCCTCATTTTAGGGGCTTGACCAACCTGAGATATCTGACAATAGCCAAATAAAAGAAGGAAATATTTATAATCATCTAGTCGATCATGTTTTTTTTTTTATTTACATAATTGTCATGAAAGTTCTAAATTTGGAAGGCGTAATTAATTTGATGATGGATGGTATACTATTGACTTGTACCTTGTTGCTTTCCCTTGAAAAAATAAATCTTGTAAGTCATAATCGACCCTATACTTTCTTTATTCTTTGATGAGATATGATATCGAAAGTTTGCTGTTCATTTATTTCTCACGAGCACAAACAAACAACCATCCATGCGTATCGGGCAAGGCCCCATGCGTATGTGGCAGGAGTGGTCTCAAGGTTAATACAAGAAAGCTAGCGACACTATGATTTGAACATAAAATCTGCTCGCTGTAAACCAAATGTTTAAGGACGCAATCAATCTCCTTAACCTTTCCAACCCAACAATTCCGAAAATTCTCATCTTATTTGAAAGCTAGTTTCTAGAAGGACGTCTATGAGAGCCCAAATCATTTAGGTAGTGTCCTAACAAATCTGCTGATGTCCTACGGTAAGGATAAGCATTGCCGAAAGTAACACGACTTTTCAACTTGACAGTCTCGCTGCTCTACAAACCCACGAATTTTTCAATTGGAGCTGTTGCTCCGCAATTTATTTTGGTTCGACTCTGCAGATGCTGGTAAATCCCAGTTCAGATTTATTGGATAAGACCCCACTCACGTGAAGAAAACATCGTGATTTGAATACAAGATTCCTCTCGTTCAAATTAAGCGCCCAACCCTCAGTCAAATGCCTGAAATTGATGTGAAGCGGACCAAACACGGCGGATAATTGCCAGCTGATTTACACGGCCGGTTTTGGTCCTTCTCGTAACTTAATATTTCTATTTTGTGCAGTAGTTTACAAAATGGCATCAATAAATGATTGGTTAAAAATTTTCTCCGTTGGTAGTTTTAAAGTTCTTCATGACAGAAAAAACCCCCAGAGGATCAGCAGATTGGGTCACGCGCTAGTGCTCCTGGATTGGGATGAAGTCATGAATCAACAGCACCAAAAGTCTTCCAGAAAGCTTTTGTGTTCCCTTTTTCATTTTATAATTCTTCCCTTTTCAGTGCTTGATAGTCGCACCTTCTAATTTATATTATATTTCCCTCCACTTTTGAAATCAATAACAAGTTTAACTTTCACAAAATTATGAAAAGTCTATGTTGAGAGATTAGTACAAGCGCTAATATAGATGTTTTAGGTTCGAGAAAAGTTAAATCCGAAAGAGCAATAAGAATAGAAAAAAGAAAAGTCAAAATAGTAAAGATGCATTGAAGCACACTCTTTCACACTAGTCATGAAGTCATAGCCTATCATTTTTAAAATGTTCCACTATGCCGAAGGCTTAATTAAAACATGAAAATCGGAAATCAAGTGAAAGGGGGTGCAAGTAATCAAACCCTTCGACTCCAGCGGGTCATACAATTTTTAAGTTAAGCTAGTACAATTGGATTGATTTGATTAGATGGTAATTTTTCTTCATCTGGCCCCATCCTAATCTCGAGTTCGATATCCTAGCTTTTGGAAAATCTCCTCTTCTGGACCAGCTGGCTTGCAGAGATAGACACAAAGATCTTGTCGTCCGCTATTACATCAGGTCGCGATCGTCGTTAGTCCATCAAATTCTTTTCATGGTGATGATGGCCCCCGTAAATAATTAATAATTTGGAATTTGGGTAGCTCTTGCCATCCTCGAAGGGCATGGAGTTTTTCAAAATGCCGTGACCTGATACAAAGCACTGTCCGCTAGATGACCATGCCATCCCATTGGATACGGGCGCACGTTTTCGTCTTTTCCCATTCAGATATTCCCTCTCTTGTCCCCTTCATGCGTCACGTCCCCGAGCCCATCATGGTCGAGGTAACAAAGCGTTAGAAAAAGTCGTGTTAGGATGTTTAAAGGCCTCACGGTGTGCCACGACACATGAATAAAACAGGTGATGACGTGATGAAATAGGGACACAAGAAAGTTGAGATAAAAATAAGGAAATAAATTAATATATCTTCTTGGTAAATCGGTAAATATTCTAGAATGTGTTTGTCCTCATTCGAAAGTTTCTCTAAAGATAAATGACGTCGCTATAGCTTAAATAATTGATAGGGTGAAAAAGCGACACTATTACTAGCTGATGTGACACAACAAGGAGTATAGTGATCACGTTTTTTTCTATATTTCGATATCGGGAGAATTACCGAAAAAGTCCTAAACCTATTGCATTTGGGCCAATTCAGTCCTAAACTTTTTTTTTTGGCCAATTGAGTCCTAAACCTTTTATAATTGGGCCAATTCAGTCCTTCCGGCCAAAATTGGCTGGCCGGAGCTGACGTGGACGCCGGCCGGAGACAGCTGGCCGGCGAACAATTTTTTAATAATTTTTAAATTTTTTTTCGAATTTTTTCATTTTTTTCGAATTTTTTTCGAATTTTTTTTGATTTTTTTATCTCCTTCTTCTTCCTCTGGCCGGCCGGCGCCGGCCAGAGGCGAGGGCCGGCGAGGCTGACCTCGCCGGCCACTGGCGAGGCTCGCCTTCGCCAGTGGCAAGCGAGGGCGAACCTCGCCCAGCGACGGCGAGGCGGCCGTGGCTCAGCCAAGGCGAGGCTCGGCCTCGCCCAGCCATGGCGAGGCGAGCCTCGCCAGATCTGGCGACGGCGGCCTCGCCGGCCACTAGCGAGGCCGTAACCAGATCTGGCGAGGCTCGCCTCGCCATGGCTGGGCGAGGCCGAGCCTCGCCTTGGCTGGGCGACGGCGGCCGCCGCCGTCGCTGGGCGAGGTTCGCCCTCGCTTGCCACTGGCGAAGGCGAGCCTCGCCCAGCGACGGCGAGGCCGCCGTCGCCAGATCTGGCGAGGCTCGACCTCGCCATGGCTGGGCGAGGCCGAGCCTCGCCTTGGCTGGGCGACGGCGGCCTCGCCGTCGCTGGGCGAGGCTCGCCTTCGCCAGTGGCCGGCGGGGGCGAGCCTCGCCAGTGGCCGGCGAGGTCAGCCTCGCCGGCCCTCGCCTCTGGCCGGCGCCGGCCGGCCAGAGGAAGAAGAAGAAGGTAAGAAATAAAAAAAATTAAAAAAATCAAAAAATTAAAAAAAATCGAATTTTTTTTAAAAATTATTAAAAAATTGTTCGCCGGCCAGCTGTCTCCGGCCGGCGTCCATGTCAGCTCCGGCCGGCCAATTTTGGCCGGAAGGACTGAATTGGCCCAATTATAAAAGGTTTAGGACTCAATTGCCAAAAAAAAAAAAGTTTAGGACTGAATTGGCCCAAATGCAATAGGTTTATGACTTTTTTTGTAATTCTCCCTTTCGATATCCATTGAGCATCTATATGAGAGAATCTTCAATCACAGTATTTAAATGGAAGACTATTTGCGGTTGGATCTGATTAATCTAAAGAAACATACGATAGTTCAAGCTGATTAATACAGTTGCTAGCTAAAAATATGTACATCCTAAATATAGTAATTGCAGTGAAAAAAGTTATTTTTGGAATGGCCAACTAAAGGTACTTGTTAAGATATTTTCTTGAGTATCAAGTTTTTTGTATAAATTAATTCTTACTATACTAATCTATTAGTAATATTAGACCTAACTAGTTACCTTTCTATTATGCAAAGCAACTTGGTATGTAAAATGGGTACGTAATAGAAAAAATTAATTTCACTATAGTTCGTACAAAATCACGTGGTTTCACATCCTTTCCATAGCATGACGGCGCAACTGCGAATAGTGGGCTCCCAAGTGCCTACGCTTGCCCTTCATCTTTCCAGATCTCGGCCCAATTCCTCTGGGCCTCATCCAACCCGAGAGCCGACCCGGACTTATCCGGGTCCCAGCTGCTCGACAGCGTCCCGTACGCGATCCCCAGCGCCGACGCCCCGAAACACAGCAACGTCGTCAGGAACGGCAGCCACCGAGGGACGTCCAGCAGCTCTCGCTCCTTGATCGCCCCCATGACGTAAAGCAGCGCGATGCCCGCCGCCATCGGGACGCCCACGAACGCCAGAATCCGCCCTGTCATCCTCTCGAACACCACCTGCGGGATCTGGTCGTCGTCGTCGTCGTCTTCACCGCCGCCGGAGTTGCTTTTGGTCGTGTCGGGTCTTCCGATGGTGGGACGGGCTTTCCCGGGCGGCGGCGGGCCGGCGAAGCCCTTGGCGTTGGCGTGGAGCTTCCATGGCTTGAGCGGCGGAGGGTGGCGGCGGTTTGGAGAGATTGGGGAGGAGTGCGTGGATGGGAGATATGGTTGCGAATTCGACGAGGAGTGTTTCGTAGAGAGCAATGGTGGTTTTGAGGTAAAGAGGAGAGCTTCCATGGTGGAGGAGTGTTTCGTGGAGAGCAATGGTGGTTTTGAGGTAAAAGAGGAGAGCTTCCACGGTGGCTTGCTGCTACACGACAATAACGTATGGATCGTTGCCTTATCCAGAAAAATCAGTGGACAGACAGAGCCTACATTTTTACTCTTTTTTATAGGTTGTTTTGTTACTTTCTGCTGAGATTCTTTTCCCCTCTAATTGCTAAAGATATTTCTTGAGAAGACATTCTATTTGGAGGCTGTGAATGGTATTAACCATAAAGTGAACCTTCAAAATGTACAGATTATAGCATAAATATCTTCGCCTTGGACTTCGGCTTTCATATGCTTTAAGCAAGTTGGCCGTGAACCGATATCTCCTAGTGTTGGGAGTGTGGATTACAAGTTATAACTTTGAATATGTTATTTATATAGGAATAATGATACAAATAGTTGCTAAACCTTGACTTAATATATAATGTGATTCTTGGACTTTTAATTTATTCAAGTAGTCTCTAAATTTTAGTCAAACGTGCAATGTGATCTTTGAATTTTTTAATTTGTTCAACTTAGTTTTGAATTATATGATAATATTTAATATTGTATTTCTATTAATTCAACTTGATGAATAACGTTGAACATTTTCATATAATTCAAAAACTAAACATATACTATAAGTCCAAAGATCATATTGAACAATTTAAAAATTCATAAACCACATTCATATTAGGCTATAGTTTAGGATTATATTGAATAAATTAAAAGTTCATGGACCATTTGGTGTCATTTTCTTATTTATAAATGTCCATCCTATATTGAAATTATAGTGTTTGAGTTCAGTTTTGTTGACAGGAAATGATGCGGGAGCATCCCGTTCTTGAATCACTCACCCCATCACGCATCAAGAAATCAGTACTAGATTAGCAATTCATACCATCAAATTGACTTGCCGTCCCTGTGGAGATCTCGGAATGTTGAATCTGAGCATTTTTTTTTTCCCTCTAAATTTACAGAAGATATTTGACATTGATATGTTCAGCTTGACGGCTGATTGGGTTGCATAGCTTTGTAATATCGTCCCAATTGTGCAGCAGAGGAAGCTTGCTTAATCATCTGCGATGCATTGCGCCCCCTCCACAGTTGCCTCACACGATGCCTCTAACAAATTTACATTGGTTGCACTGCAACGAGAAGAATATCGCTAGCTAATACATGCCATCATACTTCTCTGGGGCGATTTGGAGATCAAGACTTTTATTATTGGTGGTTATGTGAACGTTGCACCAGCGAGATCCTCATTAACGGGCAGGACGGTCCAGCTTCTCATATGACTTCCTTGAGATCTGCCAACAGAAAGAGATTTAATGAATGTTTTTTGAACCCGAATTCTCATCGCATCAGTATATGATCATGAGTATCCATGTGACGATGGTGACTCTAGAACTATATACGCTAGACGGAGAGGTGGTTAAGCTGGCTTGGATGCTCAACTGAACTACTCAAGGAAAAGGGTCGATTTCCTCCTCCTTGTCCTCAGGTGAAGGCTATTTCAACAATGCCGAGCAGAACATGTTGATGAAGTGGTCATTCTCAAGCTATGAAGTGGCAATTCTCATTGCTATTTGGATCCTGGAGCACATTCTTTAGATAATTTTATCTTCTATAACTCCCAAAACCTTCACCACAGAATGACAGAAGGCATAGCAGACAGCAATAATTGCCCGGTTCTTTTATGTTGCTTTTGGTCCTACATGGATATAATGCAAGCATGTATTGGCTAGTTACACACAGCTTATTCCATTTTACTGCAGGTCAGCATCAGACTGATGAATTGGTAAGTTTCTATTCAATCAAGAAGTTCGTTTATCTAAGTGCAATTCAACAGTAGTTCTCTTCCCTCTTGAAATTTACCAGTGGGCTAAAGTGGCTCAAGTGCGCTCTGCGTACCCTCACAAGATTAAGGAAAACTTGAACTAGACTCAAGAGTGCTTCTACTTTTGGAAAAGACCGAGGCCAAGTTACTTTTCATACCTTGAGAGATAAGGGAGAGTTGCGAATTGGCAATGTAGAGCTGGCTGATGAATTGACTGAAGCACCAGGAGAGGCATATAGAACTGGTCTTGCAAGCGGTGGCCGTATGTATGGGGAAATTGGTGAATTCAGTATGGCAGGATATGGAGGAGATGCCTCAGGAGTTCTCCAATGGATGCGAGAGATTGACGCCCTTCCAGGTGATCCTAAAGAGGCTCTTGAAGATGGCAGATTGATCCTGATCCTGAATAAAACAAAGACAGAAGAATGCGGAATAATCACCAATTTAGTGTCTTCGATGCTAAAAAGTTGAAAATGACACTCAGGCTGGGATGATGCTGCAAAAAGAAAGGTGATAATGCTCACTTGTGATGGAGGTCAACATATTCATCAGTTTCGTCCAAAATTTCTTCCTTAAAAAGCACAAGAAACGTCATTACCTCATTTGATACACACCGATTGAGAGAAAAAAACTGCGTATGTTGAGTGTTGCATTGTTGCCCGGAGCGTACCTGTAGGAGTTCCTCCATGACATCCTCCATGGTTATTATGCCAATGACCTCCTCATCTAAGTTACCTGGTAGAGATTCTAAATCTTCCAATGAGATGGTTGCATCTTTGTTTCCCGCCCTTCTGAACCGTGAAGGCATATCTTTGTACATCTCTATAACATCTGCCAAAGCGGGGCTCGGAGATTCAGAGTAGGTGGAATATAAAGGAGATGTGACTGCAGAGATGTCGATTCCCTCCCTGCAATTTAAGGGAGAACAGAGTCCTCCTGCAGATAAAATGCCATAACTTCAGCATTTCTGTAAGAAAATTTCATGTAAAAGTTGAACTTTAGCCAGAATCTGATTTTTTATAGGAGGAGCAAGTGTTGTTGCCTTTCTTCACTTCTTGATTCTGTTTCGAGTTCAAATAGGTATTTGCCATGGTAGTTGCAGGTTCGTTAGAAATGTCTTCCATGTCTTTGGCACCCTCTTTGCTCTTAAGGACAATAGCCATGTGGCTGTGACCCTTGCGGAATAGAGTAAGTATGTCATACAATGGCCAATCCTCCCGCACCCTATTGCAGAAGAAGGAAAGAATTATGCGTTAATTATCAAATAAGATCAGCAAAGAATTTTTTCATTGGAAAGAAAGATGTTGGGCAAATGAAGAATCAAAAAGGGCACAAGGATTCTACCTAGGAATCCTCCTAATAGTCATAAGCTTGACTGGGGTCTTGTCTTCAGGGCGACAGAAGATCAAATTTTTCACCCATTAAACAAGAATGCCAGATAAACTAGATTAAAAACAGATATTTACCAAAGTGAATACTTCAAAGAAGAAAGATTTTACGATCATATATTTGTGCTTTTTTACTGTGAACAAAGGTGAAGAAAATCTGCATTCCTTCGCCTTGCTTAACTTGTTCAATGATACCATTTATGCGCCTTTGAAGCTATCGTTAAGATGCTACTTAAGATTCTGCTACTCTCACTGCTCTAGATGGTTAAAGTTGGAGTTCAGTTAAGCTTCTCCCGTTTTATGCATCCTAACCTTGCAACTTCAATAAAACTAAATGCAGATAGAGCATCCTTGAACCAGATATAAAGTCTATTCACATATGCTTACCAGTATTAAGCCGATTATATTCGTTGGGGTCCCTGAGTACACAGGTATCCTGCTGTGGCCTTTGCTCATAATGACTCCCATCGTGTGCCTAAAATTAAAACACTTATGTAATCATCATGAAAGCATTATGTGAATTTGATAATCGGGTTAATAAAAAGACCAAAGAACATACGTGTCGAGTTTGGAGTTTATATCAAGCGAAAATATTTCAGACATTGGAGTCATTGCATCTTTTGCAGTTTTCTGTGTCAAGTCCAAAGCACCTGTGATTATGCTTGTTTCGTGATGTGACAAGTCTCCTCCTTTTCCTGCCTAAAGGATGATCATCACCTATCAGAAGATCGAGATTGCTAATCGGCACTAGAAACAGGAAAAAATGGCTGTTATGATTGATATGGTGGCAGATGGAGCAAAGGAAGCCAACTTTGTTTGCATGCAGATCCACCAAAGTCTTCAGCTCTGCTCGCCTATATAATGCCGAATGTGCCCTTCCGAGAAGCCAGTCCAACATCTGCAGTGGGGAGATCGACAAAATAAAAGACAGTTCGCAGTATATCAGAGTCGCTCTTTTTCTCGCAACAGATCATGCTCTAAAATTGGATGAGAAACTATAGTTTTTACCGTCCCAAAAAACCGTGAGGAGGCTACCATACGAGTTCTCGGAGATTTAACCACGCAAATTGCTCGGAGATCTACGGGCTTCATGGCCTAATTACTAAACCAAATGTCGATAATATAAAGCAAAAAGCTTACCTTGCTTGTTGGGTATGATATGGGGAGGAAGACCAAGAGAAGCAACCGAACGAAAACTGATAATCTAGCACCAAGACTGAGTCCATAGCGGGAACACACAGCCTGTGGGATGATCTGGAGTTTAAACAAATGCAAGCAGGTAAATAAACTTGTTTCTCTGTAGTTTTTTGGTCTACAAAGTAGCAAGAACTAGTAAAGGTTTACCTCCGCAAAGGCAAGCACTAGGGTGACTGACATTAGAATCGCTGCCCATGATGGGAGAATCGAATCCAGGAAAATGGGAAGTGCCTTTCATGACCAAGAATAAATAGTTACGGATTAGCAGTCATAAGCTTTCTTGCTAGACCCAAAAGTAGAGAAAAGAAGTGCACATACCTCCATTGCCAGTGATTTCCCCACAAGAAGGGTACACAAAAGCAAATGCTCATTCTTTACGAGCGGTAAAATCCTGGCTAAATATCGACAACCCGAGGCAGAAGTAATAAATACAATAAGTACAAAAAAGAAAAAAAGAAAAAGAAAAAGCACAATGTTAACAAGGACCAGAATAGATTTGCCAAGAGAAGGTAATAATGCACAAGAACCTGCATCTTTCCTCTCTCGAGGCTGACCAGCCTTCATGAGGACCTCGAGGTCAACTTGGCTAAAAGAGAGGAGTCCCAAAGCGAGCCCGGAAGTGAGGCCAGCGAATATCACTAGAGCCAAACATATAACTAGAAACAACCAGAACTCTGGCTCGCAACACAGTACATCGTCCTCTCTCATTTTCACCGTGCTGAACGCACTCTTACAGCGCCAAATAGAAACGGGACCTGAATTGTAGTGCTACTTGCGATGATGTTGAAGGGATTGTAAAGAAGCCTGGTCAGGAACTGTCACGAACGGAGCTATACGTGAAACAATGAGAAAAGACTAGAAGTTTGAGATGAAGCAAGCTCGGCCAAAAATTCAAGAGGCTCCTCCCCCAAGAATCTGGGACACAGAAATGCCAAAGGAGCTGCTTTCTGCTGATTTCGCAAAAAGAAGTAGCTTTCTGCAACAAATAACCGAGCAATAAAAATCAAATAAAATCTCACGTTTGGGCTAAGGAAGCGGATTCTAAATATGAGTCTCTATTGAATGAATGAGACTGGCGTTTTGGCCACACACGTTAAGCCAATGCACTGAATAGATTTCACCGAACTCGTCTTATAGCTACTGAAATAAGATTGCGACCCCAGAAGGAGAAGCAAAAGCACCTTCTAGACACATTACCCAAGCAAGTCCTTATGCATTATCAAGTTATCAACCTGCTTCGTGACCGACTGGGGTGGCTAGTATCTGCATTTACCTTGAGATTCCAGAATCCGTAGACACGTTACGCGTCGCAGTCTTATTTCAGAATGTTAAATTAATCGTGGCCTGCTAAAAACTCAAGGTGGACTTGCTTCTGGAGTACTTCCTTTTGGATTAGGTGAGGATGGACAATGCACGAGCAATCAATTCTCAACGTGATTAGTTCAGTGAGATTATCGAACAATAACTTGGGAATCTCTAGAAATATTCTGAACATTATCTAAGTGGTCACCAACTGTCTTTTTGGCTTTTGGTTTCTATTTTTTGGACATATACTTACTTGAGACGGTGCTCAACTACTAAAAGCAGTTGCTTCCATAGGTCCAAGAACGTATTAGGTCAAGAAAAAGCCAGAAAGAACCAGGCAAGAAGCTTCACGAGGAAACGTTTTTTTTTTTGGAGGTAGATGGTGGCAGGTTATTAAAGTATATGCATGCCATTGCCAGGTAATCTTTAAGACTCAAGCTTCAGCTACTCGTCACCAAGAATATATTATGCCCTCGATCTGGCATGCTCCAAGATCGCCATGCTGAGAAACACACGTTCTATTCTTTGCTTTATTTTGGGGGGTTTGGTAAACGGGGACGGTTTCCACGCGTGGGTGCTGCTAGTGCTGACAGAAGCTTCGAGTAAAAAGCAATAGAATATGTCTTTGTAGCAACTTATGCTTGCCTGGCCTCGTTATGACGTCGAATAATCTGGACTTTTGTCTCATCGCCGAATTTATTAATATTAGATACAGCAATCGGGAGACATGACATTGGACTCGTCAACCTTTTACGGGTTCAACAGCTTTTTTTTTTTTTGAGAGATTGGCGATTACACGTGTTAACAATAAATATTAAATCATGTTTTCATCTAATAACTTAAAATTTTAGAATAATTAGCGGTGATTCCATCAAATCCCGCATGATATTAGAGTAGGATCATTTAAATTCAAATATTTTCAAACTTCGACATGTGATAATATCATAATAAAATGTTTTAAGTTCAAATCTTTTTAAACCTCTATACTTGATGGTAAGAGCAAAATGTCTTTATTTGTGAGTATATTTTTTAAATATTGAAATATTAAACCATATTTAATAGCTTAAAATTTTTAACTTTGCCTAACAACTCCTGCTGTGCTTTAATGTACATGAGCCTCATATGGTAGCATATTGTCCTTAGGTCGGTATACTTAGGTAAGTCATCTTGTACTATTCAATTTGATATTAAGACAATCTCTTTCATGCAAAGCTCTGATTCGGAAAAGTCAATTTAATCGGTTCATCAAACATCATTGTCCTACCTTGTAGTAAGAAAGGAAGTTTTAGAGAAGCCGATTGATGGCTAGTGGCTGATGATCAAACACTTCCACTAGAATCGAGAGGATAAAACCAAATTGGATTCAACCCCCTAAAAGAAAGGACAAGGTGGCGTGCGTCAAAATTACTTAGAAAGAAACTCAAATTAGATGCGAGTCTATTGGCATTTCATATCCAAAAATACAAATTCTTTTAAAGGGATTTGAACCCTCAATTTGATTAACATGAAAAATTTTGAATATAGGTTTAATTTTTACCAGACGTGAGATTTGTTGGCCTAATCAAACACGCTCACTATTTGTCTTGACTAAATGTTTTTTTTTTTTTTGGTCGGTGACGAGAAAATATTCCGTGGTTGTAAACGTGGCATCTTTTCTTGTGTGGATTCGGAACGCGGGATAGAAAAATTAATGGGCTGGCCAGCCCCCGTGGCCCATCTCGCCTGGCGATGTAGCGGGCTCGGCCCACTTCATGGTCCAGGCCCATGCGCCAGGCCCAAATTACATCTAAAACTGGCCGACAAGTAGAAGCCACCCGTGATGACCCAAGAAACGGGCCCCAACGCTCGAGAAATCCTCCTTTCCCTCCATTTCTGCCAAATTCGGTTGCGCTTTTGAATCGATTCACTTTCGCAAAATCGATCCCGCCTTCTCTGAACTGTCTGCTCTTCAGAAGCTTCAGGAAGAAGACGATCGTCTTCCACCGGAACGCCTCGGATGTAAGCGCGACCGCCGTCTCCTCCCGTTCGAAGGAGCTCGAGGCCGCCCCTCTCCAATGGACGACGTGGACAGATTGTTCAAGTGCTTCAAGTGCGGCATCTCCCCTCCCGGTACTTTCCTCCTTTCCTCGATCCCGCTCCCGCTGCATTCGCTTCATTCGCACTTTCTTTCTTTCCTTTTTTTTTCTCGATTCGATTTGCTAGTTGCGTCCCCGAATGGAGAATCCGAGTGGATTTTCAAACGGCGCATGGTGGATTTTAGGTGCGAAACGTCTGTTACTTCGTTCAGCATGTGGTGTGCTTTAATGCAAAATGCTGCGGTTGATTCTGTTGTGCCTGTTCCGTGCTCTCTTCGTGACGTTTTTTTTTTTTTAATCAGAATCGGCCTTGAGAGAGAGGAAGAGATCTAAAAGGAAATGGCAGGAGGGAAGCTCCGTACATGAAGGCTCTGCATCGAGCGCCCTCAGTCCAGGATCATCAGGACAGAGGCGCGCTGAGGCAACGGACATACAGCTTTGCACCGAGAAAGTATGGGATGTTAGCCGTTAGTTATTTCTTGCTACGGTTAAATTTTGGGGTCAACGGATGAATTCATTTCTGTGTCTTCGTAAACGAGCCGGTTTGTCGCCATCTAAGAAATAACCAAGGCTGCTGTTGAGGAAGGCTGATTTATCGAGTTCCGAACGGATTATTGAAGGATCGCTTTATTCTATGTGTTTTTCTTTTGCCATAGCGCTCAGGCTCTAAATCCAGTGTTTGTCATGGCGAATGCTGATTGAGTTTCTGTTTGTAACTTGTCAGCTTGGTTCGACGACAATTAGAGCACGCAAGTTCAGCCAAAAGAGAGGGGTGCATATTTCTCCAGTGGTGTTCTACGGGTCTCCTAATGGCGTGCCTCCGAAAAGACCATCTAGTTTGCTGCGATTGCTGAATGAAATACGGGTTGATCTTGCAGCACAAAATTCATCAAACCTAAGGTCCTTGGATGTTTTCACATATTCCCTCTGCATGCAGTTTGCTTTATTTCCAGTGGCTCTTCCTTTAAGATATCTGGCTTTGTGTCTTCCTTGCATTTCCACGATTTTACTGGACAACCTGTGTGTTTGCTACGTTTGCATTTGATAATTGAATCACCAGTTTCCGTTCCTTTTCAACCTTAGGAAGGAAATATGGACAACGTTCCCAAGGCAAGATGAAGCAATGAAGTTTGCTAAGGCTCATCCTGAGGTTCGTGTGTTCAGTTACCAAGACCATTGTAATGGCCAGAGAAGATTTCTTGTGTCTTCTTACCAGGAGTTCTGGAAGAGGTGGGTCATCTTTTTTTTGCTGTCTTAGGCTGCCCGTGGTTGGTATTGGTGTGCTACGTAACTCCGTATTGTGGTTATTTTTCAATTAGGTACAACAATATGGATCCAAAGTTACGCCACCATTATGAAGTAATTCAGGAGGTGAGAACCTCTTTGCTTTCATGTTCATTTGGATGCTACGAGTGGATTTGCAAAGTATAGAATGGACTTTAAAGAGAAAGCATCTCTCCACATCATTTGTCAATTAAGAGTCTCACTGGGATGGTTTAGGATTTTCTCCTTTATTTCTTTTTATCTGTTATAGTCAATTCCTAGTTCCATCTTCTGCTTCTAGCTCTTGATTGTTTTTATGTGTCAAGCAATAAACTGAATCAAAAGACATAAGTAGAAGTAGGAAGTACTAAGGACAAGGTGGCAAAAACAGTGTTGTATGTAATTTCATTGAGTGCATTATAGCACTAGTACTTGAAAGAAGCATTTGGTGACGTTACTTTAAAAGTTTTATCTAACGCACGATGTAACAGTAAGTTGCTCATCATTTGGGTTTCAAAATCTAAGTTTGGCTCTACCATCAACAAATGTTTTGCCAGGGCCTGCCTTGTCACTTATACTTTGATTTGGAGTTCAATAAGAGGGAAAATGTCTATAAAAATGGAGAAGAGATGGTTGATCTTCTGATATTAGTTGTTTTGGAAGTGTTGCTTGACAAGTACTCAATCCAAGGAAACGAGGAATGGGTAGTTGAGCTTGATTCTTCAACTGAAGGTATGCTGACTTTGAATTTTCCTTCTTCTATTAGCTATTATCGCATCATTAGTCATGAATGGTGCATGCAATGTTCAATTACATATTATGAGCTACATCTCCATTTCGCTGAATATTTATATCGACATAAAATCATATAGACACACTGTTGAGCCAAAGGCTGTCTTGTTCTTTTTCACGGTGCCTTCCACCTACATTTTTCTATTATTCTTGTGGAGACCTTTCACATTTGATGTGGGAGAACTATGTTAGGTTTATTGAAGAAAAGAAACCTTGAATGAGATCTCTGGCACTTGTTAGGTCCATCTTTGTTTGAGCGATGACTTAGTTTAACATGTCATTTTTTAGGAACATTGCACTTAAAAGCAGTTATGAAGATGGAAATCAAACGATGCTTTGGAACTTTTAATGATATACCTCTTTTGGAAGTTGAGACACCATTGATTGCATGGACAGGATTGACTGGGAATATGTTGCAGGGCATGGTTATCTTAGATTGAACTATATAGATTGTTGACTTTTTCATTAAGGGATGAGCTCAATATGATGCCTATTTTGAAGAAGCATCAAGTGTTGGAGCTGCATGGGACTTTACCTTAGATGTTTTCTTGCAGCAATGATCTTTTTTTCCCTGTTTTAACCCAAATATCCTACCTCGAGTCACAATTTTAAGACATACATCAGAGGGGAGGGGCCCTTGAAAGGCTGGTTAACTGTGAACGCTTGACGAACTGGATTTTATTGGAGCAAAGTTCGTTTGCATCTTTTCCTTGCTCATTGTTAGAATATCTAAATAATAAACTGGTCTTCATCTAACAGCTTAAACTTTTAGTACAGTTGATGCTTCTTCCACAAAATCTCTCACATGGTTTGAGTTCAAATCTTTCTAGGCTCCATTTGCCTCTCCTTTCAATTATGTTCACACTTAGTACTAAGCAAAAAGACCAGACTAAGTGTGAGGGAAAGCTGGGTCACTAGAAAGTTATGGTTGAGTGATGTTAATGGCACAACTAATAGGATTTTTGCATTGTAGGCTAGAACCCTTTGTCACACTCGGAGTGAATTAGAGATTCAGGCACAGAAGAGTCTGTGACTTGATCAGTCCGTATGTGCCTTCTGATTCCTACATCTGCCTATGAAATGCTAGGAATATCTCATGTGAATCCTTTTCCCCCTTGTATATGTTAAATCTTTTCATAGAACATAACAAGTTTGTTGCAATATCAGTGACAGCACTGCTTGTCTGCAGAAAAATTTTCCCGCCATTTGATTCTGAGGATACCAAAGACTGCTTTTAAGGACAACTCTCATGTGGGGGCATTTGTTTCAGAGGTATGCTCCAGCTAGAAGCATTAGTTATTGTGTGCAAGAGACAATTGCAATTTAATATTCCTGTGTATGCCTTTCAAGTTAGCCACCTGTTCTGAGATATTTTATCTGCTCAAAAATTAACAGATATATTTTGACTTTTGCATACGCCACTTTACAGCCATTCTCACATCTTTGCTGAGCTATAGAAACTCTGTGTGTGTGTGTGTTTGGGGGGGGGGGGTGTGTTCGGTGGGTTGGTGTTGTCTGTTCTTGCATGCACACCATTTTGGAGAAATGTAACATTGCATGTGGCCATGATATTGTTATGACCATTTGACAGGTATGCTCACGGATTTCTAGTGCAAGGGAGACAGACAAAAGATATGAGAAGTTGTTTGTCAAGAAAGATTCCAGCACATCGACATGTCAAATTTTTGTGGACACTGCTGTTTATTCGAGGAATAGATGCTTTCGTTTGGCTTTATCGTCCAAGGCGGGCAAGAGTTCCCTACTTCTTCCAACTGGGCGTTTCAAATGCAAGGACATGGTATGTTACTCCTTGTTAGTGAGATCTAGTGACTTGTGAGGCATCTTTGGAACATGGTTGTGTTGATCTGTTCCTAGTTTGCTCAAAATGTTCCACAAAACTACCAACAAAGAGTTTTTTGTGCCTCTATTTATTTGAGAGGGTTAGATTAAGACATGAGAAGATGTGCATATGCACACAGAAAAGGGGATTAAATGTGACAGTGTTTGAAACAGTAGTATCTCTCTTTCACAGTTGCTTTTTAAAGGTTCGTGCATTTCTTGACACCCAAAATGCACTCTCTTTTAACAGTGTGAGGAAGACGTGTTCATGGCTTCTTTGATCTGCAATATGGATGTTAATTGTGAGAAGCTCTTAGTCTGCAAAATGGAGTTAGATTGTGCAAAGACACTTCAGTTTGAGACTGAGGTAGGTACAAGTTTGAATTAGTTTTTGTGTAGGGCCCCTTCATCAACTATATGCGCTTGATATGCTGGACTTTTCATTATCAGCTACAAACTCATGGTCTTGAGTGGGTGGAGCTGAGATCTGGAAAAATTTTAGCCTAGGTGGTCTAATGTGCTAGAACTCTGCGGTGGTCTCTCACATGATGGATTTTTTTCTCCCTTACGCAGGTGAATGCTGACATTGGAAGATACAATCTTGCTTTGCAAGAGCGTAATTTCAACTCTTTACCTAGTGATAATTCGGCAAATTACTTCATTGGCAAGTCACCTTTCCCGATGTTGGACAAATTCATTGAATCTGTGGCCTCAACTGGAACTGTATCAGGTGATTGCTATTGTTATATTTTTGAGAAAACAGAGTGATGAGTAATTTTAATTGCTTCATACATAGTTCATAGATAAGTTGAGACTGTAGATGATAATAAAATTGCTAACTTTTTTCCATGGAAGACAAAAAGTTATATCTAGGTTTCTTTAAAGCGACAGATTGAAAGAAATTTTAAGCCAATTAATATCTCTGATTTGAAAGCAAATCATTGAATGGCACTTTCTCCTTCAGTCGCAATGGTGTCAAAAAAGCGATCTATCGCAAGGCCTATCCTTTTCTTCTCCTTTTCTGCTGTAATGCTGATGATTCTGTTGCAATATAGGTAAAATTCGAAGCTGGTACTGGTTCTCAGAGCATGGACTCATGGTTTACAACATGTTGAGGAACAGGTTCTGTGAGCGGATAGGCAGAGAGCATAAAAGCAATCACGGTATATGCTATGTCTTTTTAATAAAAAATTACTTATGTTGATTCATACTTTTTAAGTTTACCTTTGGGAAACACAATCTTATCATTTCCCCACTGTGAGTGGCCAGTTATCTACGTTGTTGATCTGAATCGGGCTGCATATTACCAGAAATGTCATGATCCTGATTGCAAAGGTACAGAAAAGTCATGTCCCACATTTATCCATTCAAAACCTTTTTTTGTGTGTGAAAGTGAAGGTAAAGCGAGCTTAGTAATGGCCCAGGTTACCGCTCTCCCTTGCGCCTGATCCCGGAGGATAGTGTGCCTGATCTATCAGCATTCTTTGATTCGGTGCAGATGGCAAATCCTCCTGATGTAACGAATAATGTGCTTGACAATGATGAAAATACAGCTAATTGCTCCCCTATGAATGCTTGGTGGCTCGAAGCTATAAGAGTCGCAAATGCTATAGAAAACCAACAAGTCGTGGATTACGACAACAAGGTTAGTCATCCACTTTACTTATTTGTGCAAATATCTTGGGATCTTTAAGAGAGGTAATATTACATTTTTACTTAAATGACTGCTCTGAGAGAGAGAGAGAGAGAGAGAGCTGCTTTGTTGCCGGAGGAGAAGGCTGGTCAAATTGTTCATAGTATGATGCACATCTTGCAGGAGAACTACTGTGTGGATGAAGACGAGGATTGGTGGGTGGATGTAGAAACGGTTATACCTCAGGTTAAGCTTGAGGTTAACCATTCCTGTGGCTCATAGTTGCAATTATTGGGGAGGAAACCCAGTCCTGCTTGCAAGACTTGAACAAGGGTAGCACTTTATGTATCCTTTCAATTCAATCCCACGAGGAAAAGAGCGGAAGACTAAAAGTAATTGCCGTAAAGATGGGGTTACTAAGGAAAGTACTCTGAGCTCTGATATTTACTTTGACAATAATTTCCTTGGCAGATAGCATCTCAGAGGAGTTATGCTATTCAAAGTTGAAACATCAGGCTGAGAAATTATTCCGACCACTCGCAGATGGTTTTTATGGAAAAGTCATGGTATTTATAGGGCGTGAGCAAGGCTTGCTCACAATTTCGGGTTCGCTTCACCTGATGATCATTAATCTGAGTGGAAGCTATATTTAAGCTCTTCAATTTTGTGCAATATATATCGAGGCGTCTCGATGTTTTTATCATAGCTCTTATGGTAGTACAGAGCAAAGCTCTCTGATTAATGGTGCATTTTTTCCCTTGTGTATAGTTCAAAATAATTTCCGAAGCCATGTGCTTTTTTCATTCTCGGACTATCTGTTGTCCAACTCTTGGATCTTGAATCTGTATGGTCCGTGTTTATATCTGGTTGTGCGATGGTTTTTGCACGATCTGGTTGGGAATCGATCAGAAACTTTCACAGGCCTAATCAACCCGCTCACCTCCAAGATCGTTTCAGTGAACCAACCTCGTATGGAAAAAGTAACATGACAGATAGCCAAGGGTCGGGTGATAAATGGCTCTGAAGAAGAATGAAATCCATTGCTTGCAGAAAATACATGTACAGAACTCATCCTGTGTTTTTCTCTCCATCTTTTCCTTCTTCATTCCCTTTTTTTTTTTTTTTTTTAATTCTTTTTTGCTTTTTGCACTGGAGGTGCAAATTAATCAATTGAGAGCGATACAACAAACAATTCTGCACTCGTGTTGAAACCTAAAATGAAACGTTTCGCTTTTAATGAGCCTTCTTATGTGGCTTGCGCAGGACCCTTGGGAATAGTAGATTATTAACCTGTCTCTCAGCACTTTGCTCTGAAGTGGCCTGCAAAGACAATGGTCAGAAGAATGAAATAGCGACTCCAGAAAATGCATTTCGAATTTTGGCAAGTTAAACATAGAAGCAATGGCAAAAAAGTGATTTGAACTGTCCATAAATGAATATAAGTCAGGACTCGGTGAACTCACCAAAAAGGATGGCTTATAAAAATTTGTCAATGTTTTGCCAGAATCGCTTTGCCCTGATATCTTTTAATAGAAAAGGGCCACACTTATGCATCTCACTGACGTTCTCAAAAGGATTAAGCTCTAAATAATTCAAGCAAGGGAAAAGAAAAAAAAGAGAGGAAGCTCCTAAGGGTTTTTCTTTTTTTTTTTTTTCTCTCGTGTTAGCTCATAGCTCCCAAAGGAAGTTTTGCTGAAGCAGACAAACCATAAACTTGAGAAAAGGAAATTCAAGATTTATATCGACTAAAGAAGCCCAGAGAAATGCTTTTTGGCACAGAAACAGCATACCCTTGTTTCAAATGCAAAGCGCAATGTTTGAATTTGTGTTCCTGAGCAGATTCTTACATCGAAGCCAAGAGCATCAACGCCAGTTATCATAGCTTCCTGTCAGAAAGGACATAAATATCACTCTTACTATCATAGGGCAGGACATCTGAACTCAAGAGAAGTGTCATGATGATTAATTACAGTAATAATTCACATTAGGAAACAGATTTCGCAAAATGGCAATAATTTTTTTCAGGGTTGAGAATGATCAAGTCATTTGAGTCAAAATACCAATTCATGCTGTATCCTCAAAATTGCAAAAAGTACAAAACATTTTGAATTGATGCATAACAAGCAATGAGAACTTTTTAAATCAACTGAGAAAATTCCTTCCCTGGCATTAGTGATACAGGAATGCAGCTCAACTACTGCAACAGCAGGGGTACAAGCATGCAGCTTAAGCACCACAACAACTTCTAACTACCAGTCTGTATCTCACCTCCACTTGAATCCCCTTGCATCTCCAGCAGAGGGACTTGAGGGCTTGTATAGTTTTCTCTTCGCCAGCTTTCAACTGGGAGATGATCTTGGCGGCTGAGTGAGCAATAGCATCTGGTTGTGCTTTCCTGAAATCTTCTACCTCAACAGTGTGCTGCATAGGGTTGAAGGGAGAAAATTAGATAATTGCTACATAAAATCATCACAATTCAACAAGCAAAGTCATATATAAACAACTCAGCAGTTTGAAGCTGTTATTCTACAAGAGGAAATCACACGTGATTTTTCAAAATCAAAAAACAGCTAATGAAAGCATTCCATTTGAGCTAAGACAGCTGGTATTTAGGCCTTTTAGCTCTGAAGTTAATCACCTCTTCCTTTCCTTAAGCCAAAATGTAGTATTTAGAATGACAAACCAGATGATGGCCAATAATTTGAAGCTAGCCAACTTGTGTTCCCTTCTTTAAGGGGTGGGAGGACAACAGTACAGAAATAGGAATGGGAACAACTAAATAGATACAAGTCCAACAATGTCTGGATCAATTTGGGCATCATGCAAACCTCCTCTTTTTGCTGAATTATTGTAATGACTCAACTACAGTAAAGAGAAATATGTGGTACAGAATGGTTTAAAATGTGAAAATGTGTACATATGTGTGGTGAAAACACATGATCCTGCCACACAAAGAGATGAGTTACAGATTCATACTCACAAAGTACACCGGGATCTTAAGCACAGAGTAAAATCTTGAGAACATACCGGAGGACCATGTACCGAAAGCAGCTGAATATTGATCATCTCGAGCTTGTAAAGGGACTTCCCACTCCTGGGGCTTCCATTCTTGCCCACTTCCTCTGCCCGACTGGGGCCATCTTCAAGTGAATGATCTTGTCCATCAGCATCAGTGCTACTAGAATCTACTTGTTTGTCTTCAAGGATAGCTCTAGTGTGATCTACTTTGGCACCAGTATGAGGACTAGATAGGTGTCTCTGATTGATGGAGTTTTCTTCGAGAAGTGCAGGGCTTAAAAGGCCTTGTATGGCAATGCCAACAGGAGGCCGTTCCATCCAATCAATAGGGCCATCTGAAGCAACCTGAAATAAGAATTCGAGTGAAAGTGAAAACCGAATTAAAAGATAGATACTGCCACATTTGTTTTTATTTTATGAGGTACAATACTATGAAACATCGAAAGTTTTTGGCGCATCCAGCTTAAATCATTCTTGATTTTTGTTTTTGTGAGATTTCGTAGAATCATTGCCAACTGTTCTAAAAGCTTTTAGCTATTAGATAAAAGCGTGGTTTATTATTTAAATATTCTAACATTCCCCCTCATGCTTAGTTTAGTCTTTTTGCCTAGTGCTAAGCATGGAAATTTAATTGGGGAGACGATTGGAGCCTGAAAAGAATTGAACACTAGACCTCCAGCTACCATGTGAAATTTTGTGGAACCATTGCCAACTCTTTTAAAAGCTTCAGCCGTTAGATTAATGCGTGATTTGTTGTTTAAATATTCTAACGGTTTTCATGGTATCTAATTATCCAGGACCAAAACTTGAGCAGTACTCATTTACCTCAGCCACCTTTTCGGCAAAGTACATTGGGTGAGAAGATCTCATTGTCTCCAATTTTGCCCAATCTCCTGGATCTCCATCAGATTGGTCCTCATCATCCTCATTGTCAAGTACAGAAACCCAGTCCTATCACAGGTGATAAACTAGTTCAGAGGTCTAGCCATTTTTGCCCTGTGCCAAGATTTCTCTTTTTTCTATGAGGGAAAGTACAACACATTGCTATTGTAACTTCACATGAAAAATGCTAAAATAAACAAAATTGCAATTCTCTGGCCTCCAAACAAATGGACTTTGGTTATTGAATGTGAAATGATAGACTATACCAATAATCAAGATGAGTTAGAATCACAGTAAATTTTCCTTCATTGAGTTTAAGCAAACTCAAAATTTTACCTCACTTACAGTTATAAGAATAACAAAATTTACTTAAAATTAACAGAGGGGGAAGGTAAGACACTCGTACACAATAATTACACCAAATACAAACTAATATAAACGTTGTCCTCATCTGAATGAATGTACTGTGACAGAAAAAAGAAATTAATTGAGAAGCCAAAGTAATACTCAAACATGTAAAATAGAAGTATGTCTCCCTCATTTACAGATATCTGCATACAAGGAGTTGACCAACTAACACCAGATAACATATAGATAAATTTTATTGCAGAAAACTAGAGTATAAAGAGTAAAGACACCACAAATAAAACAAAACAAAGGGAATTCTAAATCTTAGTAAGCGGATACTGGGCACAAAAGTAAGGAGAGAACTAAAGTCGAGAATATGACATTATACAACATTATTGCAAGGCTCCTTTGTATCTGAAAGTATGTATACCTCTCCATAATCATCGTCTTCACCATCCTCATCCTCATCATCCTCATCCTCATCCTCGTCAATGTCACTATCTTCCTCCCCAATCTCCTCGATCCCATACTGAATATCTGCTGGACCTGATATCTCCATCTCATCGAGCATCTCCTTGGTATCCAGGCCTATTATCACTTGCTGCATTTTATATCACACACATTAACTATGATGACAACAGAAGCATCTTCAAGCAATTCTTGCAGAATGAATTGCAAAAGCATCATGTTATTTTGTTTAAAAAGAAGTTGTGTTTGATACACAACTATTGCCAGTCAATACACTATGCCGCTGCTCAAGAAACAAGACTTCAAATTATATAAACTTAAATACTGTGCACAAACATATTTCTAGTGGAAAAAGGGCATACCACAGCATGACTCCCTGAAGCTAGTGTTTGAATAGTCTCCTCATCATTGTTCACCTGAAAGTAAATATCTGCAAAACGCCAAAGCAGAGAGAATATATTCTCATATTTTTTTTCTTTTTTCATGTGGCTCGGGGAAGTATAACCAGGATTATAAAATTTGAACAAAGTGGACTTCGTATACTCACTTCCCTGTTCATCAGTCGTGTAACGCAAATCTGGGCAAAGAATGTTCTCGTAGATTTCATCCTCAATCACACCAGAAAACAACAGGGTCGCTTTGGTGTTAACCTGTACTCAACACACTAACAGAAGCATCAGTTACATAACCAAGAACAACACTTCAATCAAACGTAAAGCCACATGAATAAAAGCAAAAGCTTGGATATGAACATCCGGCCTGTGATATACAGTAAAGATACCTCGACAATCGTCCTCGTGGTTTCTGCGGCAGTAAGTGTCGCATCCCCGCCAGATGCTAACTCAGCGATATCCTCAAACGGATGATACCCAGCCCTTCCATTGCACTTCGCCGGATCAGAAGCGGAGCCTAAATGCTCCGCAGTAGCTCTAACCTTGTTCCTCGCGGCATTCTTCTTTTTCAATAGAGAGCTGCCATTGAACCTCTGGTAACTGTAGCAGTCAACCGATCTCATTGCTTCCAAATCCAAATCAATTCCGAAAACAGCTTTTATTCATCAAAACAAGCCTAAGCGTCGAGCACTCACCACGGAATGTCGAAGCTGCCGGAGTGCGAAATCCGGCGAGACCTCGCGTGCGCGCCGGGGCACTCGTCCGAGCTCCAGAACGAACGGTAACCTTCGAAAGAAAGAAGAGAATCTAAATTTGCTCCATCGAGCGGCCAACATTATGCCTCTCTCGAATGAATAAGAAAATGAACGAAAATCACAAGAAAAATCTCAACAAACGAGCAGAAATGAGCTGGCGTTCGATGTTTACTGAAAAAATCTAGCATGAAAAACGAACCGAGGCGAACGGTCGCGTCGCCATTTTCTCGGCAAAGAAGGCAGAGGGAAGCAACGGAGTTACAGGTTATGGCGGCGGCGGAGGAGGAGGAGAAGCTCGGACCGGCGGCTAACCGGACCGCCATGGCCGACTCGATCATCGTCCCGTCCCGGCGGAGGAGAGGCTGCTTCGGCTGGACGGAGAATCAAGGCGCGAGGTGGCGAGAGATCATGCGCTGCGCAAGCGCTTCTCTCTCTCTCTCTCTCTCTCTCTCTATCACTCTCTGAGTTCGTTGCGAGCCGAAAAAAGAAGCGAAGCGGATGAGGTGACGTCATCGTCTCGCGTTCGCCCAAAACGCAACCTCGCTTAGACGTCGCCGCTCGCTGCAAAAACGCGCGACGTTTTTAGCTCGATCCCGGGCTCGGCCCAAAATATCCAAATTGGAGATCTGGATCGGGACATCGCGTTGGACTTTATCTTCTCTCTCCCTCTCTTTTTCTTTTCTTTTTTTATCGATAGGATATCACGTTGGATCCGAAAGAATATCCACTTTTCACGAAAATTTTCAATAATATTACTTTAGCTTCCGAATTATAATATTTTTTGCAAAAAAAATTCCATTTACTCAAATAATTTTATAGATTACGAGAAGCCTCTCTCCCACTTCTTTTCTTTTTTTTTTTTTCCCAATTAAAAAGTGAATGGTGATCGTGGAAACAATTTTTGTTCTTCCTCATACTTGATAAAGAAATTTTCAAATGGTCAAACAATTCAAGAACTCTAGACGCTAACAAACAGTTTTCTCTTTGGGAGGACACAATTAAATAAAAAACCGACTCTAGTCACTTAAACACTCAAGCCTTAATTATACCCACGTAGTATTTTATTTGATAATTCCTCATTAAATGATTTCTTAATTTCACGAAAAAATTAAACAAATTTTAAACTCACAATATTTAATTGGATTGAACACTAATACTTTTTGAATGTAATTTACGAATAAGTTTCGATGCACAAACAATAAAAAGACCCACTACCTAGCACTTTAGCACTTCCTCATGATATAGCAACCACGGCACACAATAATTAGCGTTTTAATGTTCTCTGACCAAGAGCGGATATATATCTTATATATATGGCCAACAAAGTCAACACACGAAAAAAGTATAATCCTCTGCTTGATCGGTCATAGGAGAAGTCCGTGGGCACTGTATAAGGAAAGAAATTTAAATAGGAATTTGGTAAACTATAGTTCAAACTTTGTTGACCCAAACTTTCCCTCCCTTACCTTTTACTCTTGACTTTTCTTTACCCTCAGAATCGTTTGATGAGGATTGACAATCTCAACGAGATCAATCTCCATTGCTGGACTAATGTGATGGGGATAAAAATCCTCCACCATTGGATCAAGTACATATTTACCGTGGGATCGATTAGACGAGGATGGAGATTCTCTACTATTAGATTCATGTAAAAGATCAATGGTCATAATTAAATTTTTGAATAAATAGACGAGTATTCCCTTATTTATATCATCCACTCCATTTAAGAAGTACAAGTATTTTTTAGAGGTTCTCTCTCTACTTTCTCTCTCTAGAAATTATATTCCTTGAGTGTGAGAGTGCAAGGGAAAGCAAAGCCTTACTGCATTCTCTGGCTTAGGCTCTTGGGCGACAGAGAATTGGTCAAGCCCCTACTCCTGCGGCAACGCTCAGATTATGAGGCCCTCCAATGGCAGCTCTTGGGCGACTGGGAATTGCTTGAGCTCTCGTCCTATGTTAGAGTATGAAATTGAACTAGTTAGAAGATCCAAGAAGAAGAAAGAAGAAGAAATGAAGACGAAACCATTGAAGAACACATACCACTCATGCCGGCAGTGGGTCCTCTTCATGCCGGCATGGTGTCCTCTTCCTTCTCTTCGTCCTGTTCATGGGCAATAAATCCCAGCCCTGTCCCTATGAGTCACCCACTATAAAAGATTAGCATCAATACATCCAAAAAAGTTGCAGAAAAATGAAACCTATTTCAACTCTTAGGTTCCATCTCTGAAAGCAAAGCTCCAAGATCAAAAAAAAAAAAAAATTGAGACAAGACCATTGAAGAACACATACTATTCATGCCCCCATGGCGTCCTCTTCCTTCTCTTCGTCTTGCTTGTTCATGAGCGATAGTCCACACTTATCTCTATGAGTCACCCACCATTAAAGGTCAGCATTAATACATCCAAAAATGTTACAAAAAAATGAAACCCCCACCTCTTGGGTTCCATCTCCAAAAGTCCAAGAGAAAGATGGATGTGGCGGAGGATCTGAGAGCAAGTGATTTTAGCAGATTTCTTCCTTTCAATAACAAAAGGAAATAAACGTATTATATGATGTTAATGTCACGAAATCCCCAAACCGATACATCCGTAACAAATTTATCTAAAACTAATTTTTTAACCATTAAAAGCCCAAAGTTAGTACACATTTGACAAATTTGTTGTGGTAAATTTATCTTATGTTAGTTTTGGTTAAATTTTACTATTAAATCATTGTCTGGGTAACATGTGACAGTTGGATTGGTGTATGATTTTTACAGTTGTATCAATTTTGTGATTTTATGGTATTAATTCAATTTAACAAATGATATATTTGTTATAAATGTAACATTTTGTTTCTTCCCCCTAATAGCCAATAAGGCATTTTTTTTTTTTTGGGTGAGGTAAATTTGTTTCAACTGACCAGTTTAGGTTTTTTTCTTTTTTGTCATTTGGAGTAAATTTATCATAAATATACTATTTGAAATCTTTAGTGATAAAAAAAATGCTAATATATGTTTTAAAAAGAGTAGGAAAGAGTATGCACCAATGGGGGCAATGCCCTTATTAAGTTAGTATCCGTAATTATACAAAAATATTTATTTAGGTGGTTTTCGCGTAATTATATAAAAATATTTATTTAGGTGGTTTTTGCTAAAAATATGCAATTTGTTAAAACATTAAAAATTCAGTATTTCATGTTTATTATCTCTTTGCAATTGACAACTAAAAGAAAAAAAGTCAAAATCCAGAGGAAGCTTTTACTGCTGGCTGTCAATTTTTATGGGCCCGTTTATTTCTGAGTGGCGAATTTTAGGGCCAACAGAAGCCCATCCTTCGGGCCCAAAACCGAAGCCCACCGTTGCAATTCAGCTCCGAGTTCGGACTCGACTGCGACAGATTTTCTCTTTCCGCTGCCTTCATGGTGATAGAAATTTGCAGGCGAGGGAGAGAGAGAGTTCTCAACGGTGAAAGGGATTTTCAGCGAAGATAAGGAGGAAATCATCGAACGGTAAGTTTTTCTGGCCTCTCGTCCCGCGAACGAGCGCTGCGGTTACTTCGTTGCTGAGATGATGTCGAGTCGGAACTTTGCACGGTCGTCCGATTATTACCACTTCCTTTTCTTTTGGCCAGAGAGTTGAGTGAAGTTTCAGTGCGAACGGCGTCTATCTGTGGCGCCGCCCCCATCTGTCAATGCGTCTCTCGGCTAATTCAGTGGCTCTTGCCTTTGCGTTTGGTTTCGTTTCGATTGGAAGCTGTCGGAAGACCATTTGTTTTAGGATTATATATTACTAGATAGGAGCACGGTAATGTCCGCAGTTGGCGGCACCTCGAGGACAAAGTGGGAGCTAATTTGAAATTCATATATTTGCTTTTGCAAGGTTGAATTTTAGAGTAATTCCAGGAATTGGGTCGTTAGACCATGAATCGTTTTTGTGGTTCTCTGCTACGTAACTTGGTTTTTGTTGAGCTTAATTCTGCTGCGTTTACCGTGTGTTTTTTTTTTTTTTTTTCAGGATGCTTAGTTTCAAGTATTCTCTCCTGGTTATACCGAGAAGATTTGAATCGAGTCAAATCTGCAGAAATATTAGAACTATTGTGGTAAGATAAGAATCGCCACTGAAGAATAGCTTGTGGATGCATTATATTTGAACAAGCTTTTTCCGCATGGTTCACTGCTTAGCGCTAACCTGCAAATGAGGGAGTGAATGATTACGGGAATTTCGCCCTAATGATGCATTAGCAATTACTGTTTCGTGATCGAAGTTGTGTGTTTTCTATCGCGAAAATAGGTTGTCTACTTGTTTCCTTTAGTGCGACCATAAGATGGGAATTCCTCCTCTTACAACGAGGCTTTTTGACAATTATTAGGTGTGTGGAGCGAAAGGTCCCCGGCCTAGATATCCTCGAGTATGGAAATCACAGAAGAAAATTGGGACAATCTCCAAGTCTGCAAAGCTTGTTGACTGTGTATGCTTGCAAACTCATCTCATTCCTTTATCTGTACTTTATAGGAGCCTAATGAAAGTATATAACCAGTATTAAGGCATTGAATTTTCTGAAATTATTTTTTTCATAAGATATATTGCTTCTTTGCATCTTTGAAAAGCTTTTTTTGGGTTAACAATCTCTCTTTTCAGGTGAAGGGATTGTCAAATGTAAAAGAGGAAGTCTATGGGGCACTTGATTCGTTTATTGCTTGGGAACTAGAGTTTCCCCTGATCACAGTCAAGAAAGCCTTGAAGACACTTGAGAACGAAAAGGAATGGAAGAGAATAATACATGTGCCACTTCTTTATCCTCTGTGCTCCTCCGCTTTCTATGTTCTTATCTCTTGCATAGTTGCCTGGAATTTTTCACTATAAAATCACGTAAATCTTGTTGGTGCCATAGGTCTCTAAGTGGATGTTAAGCAAAGGTCAAGGAAGAACGATGGGAAGTTACTTTACATTGCTTAATGCATTGGCAGAAGATGGCAGGCTTGACGAAGCTGAGGAACTGTGGACAACGATATTTTCTCAGAATCTGGAAGGCACACCTCGTAAATTCTTCAACAAAGTGATATCGATATATTATAAGAGAGGCATGCATGACAAGATGTTTGAGGTACTCTTCTTTGGTCTTACTAAAGTTTATGTCATTTTCTTGAGCTATGAGAACAAAAGATGCTATTGGTTATTTAATCTTATTGGATATAGGCATGACGGATTGACTTTCGAATAATTCTGTTAGTCGTGCCTGCACTGCTCTGCTTTGTGGTTTAGCTCTTCATTACAGAGTGAAATTTCAAGCATCTGAAAACATGCTCGGTTCAATAAAAAATTATTGGGAAATGCACCATGCACATGCTCATATGGTTTTCACTATTCGTCATCTATAAGGATGTATTTGTGCTTATCTAAGGTACCTATGTTTTCAACTGCCACCTTTCTTTTTTGCCGTTTAGACCATCTTGATGCATGATTGGACTCCATTTATTTTCATGGCCCACTATCGACTATATCTTAAGATTCTTCATTTTCCCTCATACTTTCTTTTTAGGTATTTGCTGACATGGAGGAACTTGGAGTTAAACCCAATGTTTCAATTGTTTCAATGGTGGGCAATGTCTTCCAACAGCTTGGTATGATGGACAAATATGAGAAACTAACAAAGAAATACCCACCACCAAAATGGGAGTACCGATACATCAAAGGGAAGCGTGTTAAAATATCAGCGAAGCGTCTGAATGAATTCAATGCTGTTAACGAAAGCAGCAGCATGAATGGTGATGAGATTATTGAAGACACTGAGCAATTGAATGAGTCTGATAGTCCATTGGAAGGGAACACAACTGATGCCGATGAAACAATTCCAGACACAGATGAGGTTTATGAATCCGATTGATCTCTAATGTATGTAAAGTTCTTGAGAGTGGCCTCTATAGCAGTTCAGAGAGAGAATGTGTTCAGTTTATCTCTTCCATGGCACCAGATAATGTGCTCGAATGTTTGTTTTGTGGCCTGCCCTCGTCTTAAGTGAAGGATCCTTTGTATAGAGGGGAGACTCATGGTTCACATGATGGTGTGAGGAAGGCATTGGCAATATGATTATGGTGTTGCTTTCTGGATTTTCCAGGAAGGGGGAGAGCACTGCTGCTCAGAGATTTCTGATAAGGGTACCCGTGCGAGGAACAACACTATACTTTTGAATTGTGGCCTGTGCAAATCGTTTTGATTTTGTTCACCTGCTGAACAGATTGTTCGATGACGACATACTTTTAGCCGTACCAGTTTGCACGAGCTGGGGTCGAATGACTACAGTCATACTCTTGATTTTGCCGGCTCGACCTGTGTCAAGCTCATTCTCGTATGCTGTGGCACCGATGTTATATTTAGAGAGATACCTCACGGAAATATAAATTCTTCCCTCCTTGTCTCTTGGTTTGAACTGATCCAAGGTGGCCCGGGTATAGGATCTATAAAAAAGTTTGCCGTAAAAAGAAGTCATAATAAAGTTCCACAAACTAAAATTATGAAAACTGTCCTCTTCTTTTCCTATACAGCCGTGGTCTTTCCAGCCCTAGTTCTGTTCCCGAGCCTTCCTCTGCCACTCCTCTCTCCACGAGGGGCCCCTAATCCGGGGTGAAGGAATAGCTCGGAGGCCCCAAAACCCGGATTAGCTCAGATCGAACCGGCTTGGGTTTTTGGGGCCCCTGTTAGGCCGGGACGGCCTTCTCGCCTTAGTGAATTTTTAAAACGAGCTGGTTTGACTCACAAGATTAAAGAGGCGGTTCAGATTTTAGGGATAATTTTTTTTTTTTTACAAGCACTTAATTAAAATGGTGAGATACATGATGCGTTACTGAAAATCTATAAATCCGTACATAAAATATGAGTTGAAGAGCAGGATTGAATTCGGAAAAATGCCCTGAATTTACGGTTCCTTTTTTTCCAATGCCATATATAATTATGAAAGATATAAAGGTTAAGAACCACTTGCTTGCACAGGTCTCTAAGTTTGGATTTGAGTATGTCATAATTTGTCTAAACTCCAAGATATAAAATTCGGAAATGTTTTCAGAAGCGAGGGAAATTAGGGAACAAAACACGCAGATATTAATATATTAAAATAATGAATATATTTAAGTTGAGTTTTGGATTACTAGACTAGTGCTGTAAGCTTTTTCAAAAGCTTGCTTCCTGCTGATTAGAAATATACTTCATATGGTATTTAGAACCAACATGTCATATCAGTATTCTCTGGTTTTTGACAAAAATTTCTCTTTAAATTAGGAAAAAAAAAAGCAATATTTTCACATATACATTATATATTATGTATATATGTCGTAGGCGCCCTTCGGCTTTAGCTGATCGTGTCATTCTCATTAGCGACGAGGCACTGATAGAACCCGCGCCACCGCCACCGCGCGTGAGCCGGTCGAATGGCACGGACGGTCTATCTAGAAGAAGCCCGGTGAGGGGGAGAGAGAGAGAGAGAGAGAGCAAAGAAGCTTCGGCCTTCCTTATCCCTCGTTTCCTCCTCCTTTCTCCAGGCTTCCCACCGTCGCACCCGACCGCCGGAGCTCCGCTCCCCTCCGCCATGGCCGTCTCCCCCGAGCCGCCGCGCAAGCACCGTCACCACCCCAACCCCCTCTCCCACCTCCTCAACTCCACTCTCCTCCCTCTCATCCCCAATCACAAGGCCTCCCCGCCTCCGCCTCCAAAGCTCCTCCTCCCCGTCCGCCTCCCGCCGGCCCTGTCGATCGCCTCGCCCTCCGACTCGCCGCCGGCCCCGGCGCCGCCTCATCCGACGCCGCTCAAGCCGGCGCCGGAGGTCAAGGCTCCGGCCGAGCCGGGCGCCGCCGCCGGCGCGTTCCCGTCGACGGTGCGGATTTCGGCGATCAAATCGAACGGCAAGGGCCGCGGGCCGGCCTTCGTCGGGCAGGTGTTCAGCATGTGCGACCTCTCGGGGACGGGCCTCATGGCCGTGTCCACGCACTTCGATGTTCCCTTCCTTTCGAAGCGGTTTGTTTTGCTGTGCAATTGTGCTTTCCTTGTTCCATTGATTTGCTTCGTTGCGATGGTTGAAGTTCTTAGGGTTTTGTTGTCGCTACTTAACTGACGTGCAGAACGCCGGAGTGGCTGAAGAAGGTGTTCGCTTCGATTACTAGGAGCGAGAGGAATGGCCCTGTCTTCCGGTTCTTCATGGATTTAGGCGACGCAGGTATGGTTTTGCTTTTATTAAATGAGCATGCTTCTCACTCTTAGCTTCTTAAGGATGAACCTCTTCACTATATTCCAGGGCATTGCCAACCATTGCTGTGTGGCTAATGACCTGTTCTGTATGATCATAGTTGTGTCTTTAGAAATCATTCAATTCTCTCTGTAAAGCCTCCTATTCTCAGTGAAATTGATGGAAGATGTCTGCTCTTATTCGTATACACGAAATGAATAATTACACCAGGGGATGTTTTACAGATCAAGCTCAACCGAGTGCATGTTCCTTTCTGAACTGACACTCTCACTCTATATGCATGTATATGCGTGACTCAAACTCTGATCTGATGTATTCTCTGTAGTTACTTACGTTAAGCGGTTGAACATCCCAAGTGGTGTCGTGGGTGCTTGTCGACTGGATCTAGCATATGAGCATTTCAAGGTACTCCAATTCGCAGCCCGTGATGCATCCTTGAATCCTATTGCCATGGAAGTTTTCTTTTCTTGCGTGGTGCTTGTTATACCCATCACAGTCAATTGCCTTCTCTACTTTATTGGCCATCTTCTGTTAGTTCTGTTGTTTCTATCGCAATTCAATGAGTGCTGAACATCCTAGCCATATGCTTTGGAAGAAGTTTGTACAATTTGGTAAGTTCTTTTTGAGAGGTGCGGCAGGCAAGTTTGAGGTTGGCAAAATTTGTTCGGCTGAGATCTGACCTCAATAAATATGTAGTAGTATATATAGCGCATATTGTGGATATATGTCACTCCCTCTTTCCTGTTAGTCAATATGATTGATTCTATGTTTCATTGAAAATCTCTGTTTAAGATTTACCATTTCCATGTTCAGTACAATTTTTAATATCGGGATGGTAGTTCATTAACATGTGAGGGTTAACCTCCAAGCAATTGTTACCCTATAGCTAAGAAATTGTCACCCTATAGCTAAGAAATTGTCTTGTGGGATTGTAGAAAGTAATGTGAGCTGAGAGAACTGTGAAGTTTTTCAGAGAATATGTAAGTCTGGGGTTTCAGCTGAAAATGGCCGACAATACTTATCCTACTTTTTCAGGAAACTCATAGATTCCTGTTTGAGATATCTGAATAAGTTTTTACCTCCCACTAATAAATAGTGACTTATCTTTTGATTTAATCTTTATGCAGGAGAAACCTCACTTGTTCCAGTTTGTTCCTAACGAGAAACAGGTATCTGGCAAGACCATCTTACTCAATGCGCATGCAAATTTATGGATGTCTAAGCTTTTCCCTTTTTCTTTGAAGGTCAAGGCAGCCAATAAACTTCTGAAGACAATATCTCAGGGAAATGGAAATAGACAAATTGATGGTGTGCCCGTATTTAGTGCCCAAAATTTAGACATTGCAATAGCTACTTCAGATGGTATTAAATGGTAAGGTCTTTGACACACGTCTCTTTTCATCGATTTGAGATTCAAATGTGCTGCGGCATCTCACTTTTATTTGGTCAATTTTATTGATTAAGAACTTGACATTTCCTGTTAGCGGTTCTCTGGCTGGGTTAGCACTTTGCACTTGGATCAATCTCTTCATCAAATGTCATGAGCTCTTTTCTTCCTTCCTTTCTGTTCGTCCCCTGTTCGAGCATCTCCCCCCCCAAAAAAAAAAAAAAAAAAAAAAAAAAAAGTTCTCATTAGATCACTTGGGCAGGAGTCTAGTCCTAAATTTTTAATTCTTTTCTAAATTGGTCTGCCTAATTTATGTAGTCAGATATTTGATATTGGATTTGATTAGTTGGATTGGCGACGCTTCTTTTCATTGTTAATTCTCAATTTCTTCATTATATTCTTACCTGCAAATTATACATGCAGAAGTTGTTTCTCAATTTTCTGGTACTATGTTTGATTAGTGTCTTTTGCTGTATCTGACAGCCACTTCCTCATCTTCTCTTTATCAGGTATACTCCTTATTTTTTTGATAAAAACATGCTTGACAACATTCTTGAAGAATCCGTTGAGCAGCATTTCCATTCTTTGATTCAAACTCGGCACATACAGCGGCGTCGAGATGTGATTGATGATAACCTGACCGAAGTTGCTGATGATGTGGGAGATAGTCTATGGGAGCCTCCAGAGGTACAGCTTATAATTTACCTCTTAAACAATTCCCAAAATCCTCTGACTCAAATATAAACAACAGACTGAAAAAAGAAAAGAAAACACCGAATCCCAAGTTGACAACCCTACCCAAAGACAAGTATGGAAAGGAAGAAAAGCTACAATCCAACATTTTTTGCTGCACGATACGGAAGGTTTGATGTGTGGACTAACCATATTCCAGCCTGCAAGCAGTTTGCCTTTGCTATCTAGCGACCAGGAAGCTAGTTGCTGGAGATTCAATGTTTTATGATGTGCTGATAGTCCATATATCTTAGCCGCCAAGGGGGCAATAGTGTTCTTAAAATCGATTATGATTTTCTTTGGCATGATATAATATAATCGAAGTTTTAGTTGATGGCAGTTTTTTTTGTTGGAAAGGTTCAAGAAGTTTTGGAAGAGATGGGGCATCCTGGTATACCTTTAAGTGTCATTTCAAAGGCTGCTGAGATGCAGCTACTCTATGCCGTTGACAGAGTGATCCTGGGAAATCGATGGTTGCGCAAAGCCACTGGGATTCAGCCAAAATTTCCTTATATAGTTGACTCATTTGAGCGAAGGTATGTACTTCTAATAAAAGGAGAACACTGATGTTGCCGGGACAAATATCTTGTTTTCCACATGCTCTGACCACTAGAAACTTCATATGAATTAGGTAAAGTAACATGACATGTGAACCATTGATCTGGAATTACACTTATTCTGTGAGTTGGGGAATCTTGTAGTTTTCTGTATTGAATTGGGAAAGTTTTCACAACATAATTAGGTGATGCACTCATAACACCAATTCTGTTCTCTTCCTGATAATGGGCCTCTTTCTATTTGTGTCCAACAGTCCGAAATTTTACAACTTCTTTGTTTGTTGTCACTGCTTTAAGATTACTTAAGTACTTCTTTGCCTTCTCAAGACAGTTTAGCTCTGGATCTTTCCATTATATTTTCACTGAAGTTCCTTTTTCTTCAGGACTGCAGCATCTTTAGTTAGAGCTTCTGATTTAACCCACTATCTCGGTGATCGTGGAATGAAAATGGATGAATCTTCTCAAGAGTCAACAGACAAGCTTGCCTTAGAAGAAAACCACCATGTTGACCTAGGACAAAAGGCAGATTTCCGCTTCCCGTTTGGAGATTGGCTTAGACATCCTTGGTTGAAGGAGCAACAGAAGCTGCAGAAAGAAGTTGGTGCAAGGTAGTCTCCTAGTAGCACATTCGTTTCAATGAAATGTGATGAACTTTATGGCATCTTACTATGTTATTCTCATGTGTCAGACACAGATTAGAAAGCTTGACTGGTGAACCTGTGAAGCAAAAATTGCAACCTAATCCTTTTCTTCCAAAAATTACCATGGTTGGTATTTCAATGGGCGAGGCAGGACAGGCCAGCAAAGCCACTTTAAAGAAGACGATGGAAGATTTAACGAGAGAATTAGAGCAGACTGATCATGGAAATACTGCTGGTAACATCGCTGATGTTAGTGAGGACAGGGATCCACTATTTGTGGCAAACGTCGGTGATTACTATTCAGGATTGGCTAAGACAGGATCAACTAGATTGATTCGAAGAAGTGAAGCTAAAAAGCAGCAATAACATGGTTTTGGTGACGCCAACCGATCTTGTATATTTCATTCAACAGAGACAATAATGTACGTGCTGTTTTCTCTAGCTCATGATATTATTAGGTTCAGTTTGTAAAATGCTGGAATGATTGTAATTTTAATGTGCCAAATATCTCCTGATGTCCATGAAAGATGATTAGTCTCTCTCTGTCTCTCTCTCTCTGTCCATCCCCCGATATGCAATCTGAATGCTCCTGGGTATGCATGAACATGCAGATGCCCAGGTTACTCACTTGGGATGACTTTAAAAGATGTTTGCTGCAGATGCGGCATGCCAAAATAATAATTTCTTACTCTTTTTCTTCGTTGGTATAAACCTTGAGTTGTCGCTTATTGGATATCTGACCAAATCAATGTTAGGGGTCCCGCCTTTACTTTCTCCCTCTTTTTCAAGGTGGAAGTTGGTAAATTCGGGTCGAAGATATTTTGCCTGTATCAGCCTATCGGGGCTTGCGTTGTCTCTGTGCTATTTGTTTTCCACTCAAGTGATCCTGTAATGTTTTTGCTGGGAAATCCCTCTCTCACGGAAGATGAACAGCAATCTTCCGTTCCCAAACCTCAGCATGTTACTTAAGCCTTTGCCCCACATCGTGTGACCACACTAGAGAGCACACACTCGGTCACTGGAGCGCAATCAGTGATGGACTCCCATTACCATTTCCGGCAGTGAAGGCGCATAGCAATAGCATACGAATATAATGATGGACAGAGGCACCAACAAGGGCCAAAATCGCTCTGCGTTGGGGGGGTGGGGCGGGGGGCTTATATTCAACTCAGAAATTTGCTCAGCTGCAGTCAAATTAAACACGTGGCTCTCTGCCATCTCCGTCTCCGCCTGTGTTTTGGCACTATCTTCTCCCGCAGCGCCTTTCGAGGTGTTGTGGGGGCATCGTTTAGCATCTCCTAGCATCATGGGCACTTTTCTCACCCCTGCGTCGTCTAATGGTGGCCACTGGCCAGTCCCCTACCCCTCTCTCTGTCCCCTCCAAGCACGGAGAAGCTAAAGAGCGAGCCTGTCCCGTACTAAACTTATGTCTGAAAAAGAGTAGAATACGTGGAACCTCTTCGAAAGGTCACCTTTATTTCCACGACCGTGAAAAGCACTAATTCGATGTCTCCACCAATCCAAAAGCTTACATTAGTACCTCGAGAAAATTAGAGGAAATTTGAGAAGAAAAGGCGAAGTGGGCTTGTCGAGAAAGAGGGCTAGGGAGGGTAAAATCAAAAGAAGTGGGAACAGGGTTTTTAGTTAGATTCAAGATTGCAATCTTTCCTTGTCTTGACAACACTGAAAAAGTTGCTCGTCTTTTTTATTATCCATTCCTGTAACACCAGGACCCCTCCCCCCGCCTACACTCTTTTATGTGTGATAGTTGCCAAACCCAAAAACGCCCCCATCTCTCTCTCTCTCTGTACACACACTTTCATGCGAGAGCGACAGACATCAATGTCATCTCATTCAGCTTTTCAAGGCCCCCCCTCCTACGTGCAGTGCATCCCATGTATGTCCCTCTCCGACCCTTATCCAAAGCGGTGAGAGGGCCAACCAGAGCTTCGATCTCCCCAAGTGACCACTGTCACCGATCGCCCTCCCCTCGATTTTTCCCTCTGACTTCTCTATTCGTTGACTCCACCAGAACGCCGTTGACCCCCACTATCCTTGTGGACACATTGAGGCGCGCACGACTTTCTTATTATTCGTACAGTAGAAGAAGAAGAAGAAGAAGGAAAGATCCTTTCTTGATTCTCATATCTTCAAAAAGCTCGTAAAGTTTGGACCTCAAACACGTGTCCTAAAATGGATGACCCTTGAAGTTAGGATGATCAGAATGATATCTTGGTGAGGTATTTGGTCACATGCACTCTTACTTTCTATGAGACGAAGTCTATGCACATGTCATGTGCCTTTATAACAATGCTTTGTGGGATGGTGCTGCCATCAACATGATTTGAAGCACTAATTACGCACTTTGTTGACTTTGCTACCAGATCAGTTTTACTTAGAGTTTGACCGAAAAAAAAAAGGAGAAGTTTTACTTGGAGTGCTGGGATTATGTGACATCTCCAATCATCTGTTATGCATTTGACTAATTCCACCTCCTGCTTGGACCGAACTTTGGTCGCGCTCCTTTTAGGCGCGCATCCTAATCGCTCGATTAACTCAATTAATCCCTTGGCCATAATTGGTGGAAAACATTGCTTTTTGATGGCATTTTAGATGTGAGAAGTCTGTATCTAATTTCTTCATATTAATTTTTGATGGCAAATAGAAATGAAGTTTCTCAAATGAACCGTATAGCAGCAATTAAAAATTGAAAATGAAAACTAAGCTAGAGTAAACTACTTTATAAGTGGACGAGATGAGACCTTCTTTGTAATCAATTTGAGTCAGGACAAGCCGCAGTGGCAAATCATTTTCGAGGACTAATAAGTTATCGATGTGGAAAACTATTCAAAAAGTTCTAAATCAATTGCATTTTGATATCATAAATTTTTCAATATTACCAATAAAGTCCTAAACATTTTCATATTTTACCATTGATCCATATAGATAATTTTAACCGGAAATCATTGATGACGCAGGTGTTCTATGTGGCACGGGATGGCATTAATATAGATATTTTTTTAAAAATATTTCTGAATTTTTATACTTTTACTTTCTTTCTTCTTCCAAGCCGAGCAAGGGTTGTTGGACCTAGCTCAATGGCCAGTGAGAGTTGCCAGCCCTTGTTTGTGGTCAGCCTTTCGTTGGACTTGGTAGAAGATAAAAGGAAAAGATAGAAAGAAAAAATAAATTATAAAAAATTATCAAAGTTAGCGCCAATCATCCTATATGGTACTGTTGACGTCCACGTCAATGATTTTTGATTGAAATTGACCGAATAAATTCAATTGACCAAATATGAAAATATTTAAAACTTAATTGACACAAGTGAAATGTTTATGATAGAATTGGTTAGAGTGTAATAAATTTAGATCTTGTTTGATGATTTTATCATCATTGATCTCTACATTGCTACTAGTCTCTCCTTGTTGCCAACAGTTTAGATATACACTTGAAATAGTAATGCGTAGTAGTTGCAAGTGCTATATCAATATATATATTGACCTAGCAAATCAACTAAAGCATCATAAACTTCAAGCGCCAAAATTGAAACTGTCTGGCAACCCATTTTCAGTCGATCTCAACACCAGTGGCACCGGCAGTAATCAAAGTGATTTCCATTCGAAACGGACTGATTCCCTCGCCGGAGATCGAGAAGCCCATTAATGGCAAAATCCAAAGGGCTCGTAAATGCGAGTTGCCGTTTGCGGTGCTTTTGAGGAATCTACGGATTTCGCCATTAAGTAATGCCCCCTCTCTTCCACATGCATATACGTCCCATGTGAGGACCGTCCAATGTGTCTGTTTTCCATGTTCAGAAAAACGCTCGAGCTCGAGCAGTCGGGACTGGTGACAGTTGGTGTCCCTTTTACCTCCCCTTCCGGCGAGAAAGACAATGGGCCAAAACAGAAAAAAGAAACCTTTGATGCTACGTGCCTTTTTTCATGGGAAATGAAAAGGAGAAAGGTTAAAATTCACGAGACTTGCAGGGCATTTTAGATAATCGGGATCCGTGCTCTTATCCCTTGATTACCTTTTACCTCCTCTCCCGGCCGTAAACACATCGTGCCAGAAAAGGGGGAAAAAACCCTTTGAAGTTATCTATCTATTTTTGTGAGAATCGTAAAGAAAAATGTTAAAATTTATAAAATTTGCAGGGTCCTACACAAGGTTTTGGATAATCGGGGCTCTACACTCTTATCCCTAGGTTATCAAATTCAATGTGTCTTTAAGTACAAATGAAAATTTGAATAGACAAAGTGAATATATATAGATACTATGCCTATGGTGAAAGAGGATTTTTTTCTTTTTGTCTCCAAATTTCTTTTTTTTTTTTTTTCAAAATTTTAACCCGAAAACAATTTATTTGATCCTCCTTTACCAAAAAAAAAAAAAATTTATTTGATCCTTTGTTTTTGAAAGGGATAATATTGACATTCATGAAAAGGCAGATCTTTAACACCTTCCATGTAAAAAGCCACTCACATCTTTTTCCTCCTGAAAAGTGCATTGGCCTTGGTAATTTACATCTTTATGTCATGATCACACCGTATGTTAAATTTAAATCCCATCGGATCACGGCAGGCTTGTCAATTTGCATCATATTTTCAAAACACAAAACACGGCGTGATCATCAAACGAGCTTAACGGCACGTAACATGACGAGGATCGTTGAATATGAACATTTTGATAGCACGCGTGGGAAAAATGCTTGAACGCCTATTGACGCACCGAAAGGGACAAGTAAACACGTCGGCTCGCATCACATTGACACGGTTGCTCCGTGTTATACTTGTTTTAATTAAACGCGTGGTGCTGGGATCCAAAGGGTCGAACGAAAGAGCCGACACTTTTACCGTCCATTTGAAAAAATGAGCCGAGCCGTTGATTTGGAAAAAAACGATGCGAATTCAATCGAACGCACTCGAGCCTACGGATTTCGCTGGAACGCAGCAGCGACGAATTTGGTCCGACCTCCGTGCGCATCTTCTTCGGTCACGCGCCCCCGCGCATCACCCTTTGCAGCAACGCCTAACATCGCCTTTTGGAATCCATCGACATCGACGTCGACGTCGACGTCGAGATCGAGATCGAGCGAGTTTAATGAAAATCGGGCCCATCCCGATGCGCGTCCTTTGACAGGCCACACGCGCGCGTATTGGGAGGCGGGACGTTGGCAGGCGAAGCAAAGCTTCTCCGCGATGCGCTCGTGTTTTGTATTCGCCTTCAGCACGCGCGGAAGCGAGATCATCCTAGTCTCGCACGGCGCGTCGCGACCACTTCCCTCGTGCGCCCCTTGTATTTTCACCGCATAAAGTGAAAATTCATCCGTCAATTTCGTCGGCGGTCCAGGCACATCTTTCGGCTTGGATCCAATATGTTCCGAGCTCGGGCAACTCCTAAACTTTTAGGAAGAGCCGCGCGCCGTAAAAATTGCAAATGATTGAACTTTTTAGTCGTATTTAATTTAATTCATAAAGCTATGAACAATTTCATGAGCTGAAAGTTTAATGAACTTGTCATAACTCGATTCTTAACCAATACTTGATGAGTTGGGTTGTTATATAAATTAGTCACATTCGATAAATAAGTATTAAATGTTAAAATCCAAACAATAGGAGTGTTAATTAGGTTTATCACTTATTTAGACTTAACCTATCTCTATAACTCTTTCTTTGCTAATTCTTGTATTTGTTCATTATGTGTTTTCGCCTTAATTTTGATATTATGAATTTCTAAAATTTGGTCAAACACAAACTGATTTTGACAATACGGGTTGAGTCGATAATTGATTGAGTCGGGTATACATAATTTTATTTAAATTACATGAAAATTAGTTAAAACATATTAAATGAGCTAATTTGAAAAGAAAAATATCGACCCACCACATGTTTTGATGAGTTTAAATTATACTAATTTCAATGAACTTTCTCTTTACTATAAAGAATCATCTAAATCGGAGAGTGCACCCACGCGGGTGGGACTGAGGATTCCCTTCTCTCTCTTTCTTTTCCCCCCGGAATTTTCACGATTTCACAGAGGGAGAGAGAGAGAGAGAGTGAGAGAGTTCCAATGAGAGCTCGAGTACGGAAATTAGTGAGTCGCCACGGATTCTTCTGCCAAGACCGAGACGAGAGCATCTTTTCTCTGTTCCTTTTTTTGTTTTTCTTTTTTTTTTTTGGAGGAGAGGAGGGAGCATCGGAGCCTTCCATTCCCACACTCGGCAATTTGCGCTGTCTCCATTTTGACATTTCGCAAAGTCAATGTAAAAGCCACTTTTGGACACTACACAAACACCCAGAAACCACCCACCCACACACCCCCCACCCCTCCTGGTGGTCCCCCACCGGACCCCCCCACAAAAAAGAAGAAGGAAAAAAATCGATAAAAAATCGAAAAGACGAAAACGCCCCTGCCCCTACTCCTCTCCTTCCTCCTCTCCCTCCCCCTTTCCGTGTCCTTTCCCTCGCGTATAAATAAATTAACAATTTTTACCAAGTCAAGTGCTCCACCTATTTTCCCCCGCCCCCTCCTCACTCGTTCTCTCTCCACCGTTCCTTGCCTTCTGTCCAAAAGTCAGCGCCGTCCTGTGCCTCCCTCCCCCGCCATTCCAATCGCCCAATTGCATGAACCAGAGCAGCAGGAAGAAGCATTGCACCCAGAAAGCGGAACCCTAGTTCAGACACCGGGCTGTCCCCAGGCCGTCATTCTTTTTCCCTGAATGGCCGAAGACTGGGATCTGAGCGCCCTGGTCAGGAGCTGCTCCTCCTCCTCCGCCGCCTCTGCCTCCGCCTCCGCCTCCTCCGCCGCGGCGGCCCCGCCGGAAGGCGAGAACCCGCTGGCTTGCTTGGCCTCGTTGACTTTCGAGGACGACGACGAGGACCCGTTTGGCTTCCCCAACCTTGCCGCGCCCCGGAATGGAGCTCTCGATGAGCTCCGAGAACTGTACAGACCCTTTTACCCCGACGCCGACCGTTCCCTCTCCCGCGCTTCCGATTTCGCGCCCGCTAGTGGCTCCCGCGCGCCGGTCTCGCCGGAGGCCACCGCCGTACCCCGCTTCGACCGCGCTTCCTCGGCTCCCGCCATTGGAGCCCTCCAAGCTCCTCAGCAGCAGTCGCAACGGGCGGCGCGACACCAGGGCCTTGACCGGAAAGTGCTTCCCGCTCAGCAGCCTGTTTCTTCTCCGTTCACTCTGCCCGCCATGCAGGCTCAGACACCAAGATCCAGAAAAAGGTAACAGCTTTCGCGTATCGCCGAACAGTTCCACCGAATCATCAGAAGAGATTTCTAATTTCCTTTTTCTTTTGTTTCTTTTTTCCTGTGGCAGGAAGAGCCAGCAGAAGAAGTCGGTTTGCCATGTGACGGCGGAGAATCTGTCGTCCGATCCATGGGCTTGGCGTAAATACGGTCAAAAACCCATCAAAGGCTCTCCATTCCCGAGGTCCACAACGATTCCTTGAACTTTCGCTCCTTTGATGGAGTTCACACAACTCGTCAATCACAGTCTCATTCCTTCTTTTTTTATTTTGAATGAAAAATGATGAACAGGAACTACTACAGATGCAGTAGCTCCAAAGGTTGTTCGGCGAGGAAGCAAGTGGAGCGGAGCAACGCCGACCCGAACATCTTCGTCATCACCTATACGGGCGACCACACCCACCCCCGTCCCACCCACCGCAACTCCCTCGCCGGCAGCACCCGCAACAAGTACAGCACCTCCTCCTCCCTCCAGAAACCCGACTCGATCTGCCCGGCCCATTCCGCTCCCGCCGCCCCGTGCTCCACCTCCTCCAACGCCGCCAGCCTCTCCCCGACGACCCCCCTGACAGCTCCGATCGACGAGGACGTGGCCCATCCCTGCGCTCTCCTGACGAGCGAGGACCTGGGCATGGACAAGGACAGCGAGGACTTGGTCGGAGACTATGAAGACAACGACGACCGCCCGGAGGAGGAGGAAGGCGAGGACGACCTGCTGATTCCCAACGTGGCGGCCATGAGCGAGGAGATCTTCATGGGGTTCCGCGAGCTCGGCCAGAGCCCGGCTTCCGGAGACAACTTCTCTTCGGGTCCCGGCCGGGCGGACTTCACCCGGTTCAGCTCCGCCGCTGCCGGCGCTGGCCGGGGCCCTTGAACCGCCCGGAAAAAAAGAAGAAAAAGTCCAAGGCTTGACGTGGATATATATAGATAGAGTTGGATCGTTTCGTATATGAAAGCTCTCTCTTTTCTTTTTTCTTTCTTGACAAGATCTTCGTCCACCGCCAGTTAGGTACAGAAAGCGATTAGATGGGAAGAATCTCTCTTCCGTCCGCCACCATATCCAGGGTTCTCTCCTCTCTCTTTCACCTGTTTTTGCGCCTGTCCTTTTCTTCTTTTTCAAATCTTTCGCCTTCGAGTCTTTACCTTCAGTTTTGTATGTACAGCAACAATTCTAGGATGTCCATGATCTCCCGTGCGTGGAATATCAAAGTGAACTTGAGTTTAGCAGCTTGCTTCTTCAGACCTCTCTCTCTCTCTCTCTCACACACACACATCTTTCTTCCACCGTCTGTCCATTTTTCTCGATGCTTGGTTGGTGGGCTTATCGTGTTCATCTTGTGCACTCTTTCGTCACTAGCTTCCCCTTGCCTCGACCTTTTCGTGATGCCACCACCTTCTTCTTTTGGGGTTTTGGCCGATTCGATTCCTTCCTCTGCATAATACCCGACGTCATATATCTTTCATATGCATATCGAATCACCCGTCCGGCGCATGCTGCTAGAGAATCAATCCACCCACAGCGTGTAAAACTACAAAGAAATTCGCTTTGATGAGATCACAAACTTACATATGTTCGTTTTTTTTTTTTTTGGCTAGGTGTTCGTCTGTAAATATTCAGTCAGTGAATGATGTCTCTCAAAAAGTTTCCATTTATTTTTACTTCTTCTTTTTTTAATTTCTATCGAATATGCGTGTAAGTATCATTGCATGATTGCATATGATCATTCTCGGTTACTTTTTATTATTCTCATCTCGATAAGTTTTAAGGTTCATATCATTGAAAGGCACGATTGCTCCATGTAAAAAACATAAGGGGTTCATCATCATCTGGAGGAGGGTCAACTGAAGCTGAAGATGGATAAATTTTAAGTAAAAATAAAGAAAATTAAGGAAAAATCAAGTTTATATTTCTTTAGAATTTTTTTTTTCCAAACGGATATATAGAGGGAAAGGCAAGTGGGTGCATGACAGTTGTCGGTTCCCTGTAAGGGAGGCTGGAGAGCGTGACCGGCTCCGCTCCAGTCGCCTTTATCACGAGACAAACGCAAGATCCCTTTTTGTCTTTTCACACACTCACGCTAATGCCCCATTTTATTTTAATTTATTTAAATTCATCAAATTATTTTTCTCTGGTCAAATATTTCTTATTCTTATTTGGACTAGCCGGTCAAACCTATTTTATTCATCCATTTCTTTATGCTTATCTCCTCACCGTTCTGAACGGGGGAGAAATAATATATGGAAAAAACAAATGTATCTCTGTAAATTGCCATTAGAATAATCATTTTCCATGATGACAATAATGATGGGCTTCTATAATCAAATGGGGCTGTTGATATCAAGGCGAGCATCCTCGAAAACATGCATCGCCCATATGAGGTTGTATGGAATCTCATGATGGAAATTCGCAAATGCAAGTTGATGATGATTTAATCTTATTTTATGTAAGGAATTCAATTATGTCTTTTGCTTTCTTCGGAGATCTTGTCTCGATTGCTAATAACTTTTCAAGCTTGGAATTGTTGCAGCTAATATCAATAACCCACAAAATAAATGAAAAAATCAATTATGTATGACCTCTTTTCTCTTCTTATTTCTTTTGGATAATTTCCATCTAAAAGAACTTCAAAAACTTTGGTCCACATTTGGATTTCTTCAGCGAACAAATCCAAAAAAAAAAAAAAATCAGCCTAGAGAGTGACAACCAATCTCCAAAAAATATATATTATATATATGTTTTTGTGTTTATTTAATGGGTTGTACGGCAGCTTGTGGATCGTATTTTAATGATAAAAAAAATAGATGGACGGCATGGATGTTGCTTTCAAGTATCAAACTTAATATACGACTATATACAAGAAGAAAAGAATCGGGAACGATCTATCACGGACCGTAAAATTAATATTGAAATCAGCTCATACATGAAACAATTATATACTAAAAAGACGTGCAAGGCCATGCTTTACAACATTACGCGTACCTTTCGTGGATGGGCCGGGCCGGGTCAATCTTGGACCGATTTCGTGATCTTGCGCGCTTTTTTCGCCCCCCGGGGGGGGCGGCGAGTCATGAGGTCCGGCTTGGCCCATGAGCACTATCGTGCGTGCTCAAATTTCTCTGAATGGAGGCGGGCGACATTGGATTTAGCAAAAATGGCATGGAGAAGAAAAGATCCACGACCACTTTTCTCGTGAATTTTTTTTGTCAAGAATTCCTATGAAGAGACCTTCTTTGCAAGCTTAAAGCGTAGATGTGAATCAGCAAACCTTAAAATTATAGCTCTGTCAAATTGAAACTCCTTGCCTCGACACCCTTTTTGTAGCCTTCGCATGACAATTTCATTCGCCGGAGGCATCTTGCTGCTCCCTGACCATGGATATCTCCGAGCGACGACAAGCAGGTCGCTATGACTCTCCTTCCCTTTTGCCTCCTCCGCCCCGAGGAAGCGAGACTTGTCCTCGATCAGATCTTATACTCGATTAGGGTGGAAGTTTCGAGGAAAGAGAGGGTATTCCATTTAGTCTTGGTCGGTGACATTAAATCACACCAGACACGCGATTTATGCCGAAAACCCGAGTCAGACATCGGGTATTGTAGAGATTTTATCACATCCTTGCCACGTGGTGTGCACGAAATTATTTACCCAGCATGAAAAGCATAGATTTTTGGTTTAAGGAGATGATTTTTTTACTCAAGCTAGATTATTCATACGCACTAATTACCATATTAAAGAGAGAACACATTCATCATTCAATTGGCAAGAAACTAGAGGCAAGGGCCCATAAATAAAGCCCGCGGATTTGATTTTCGGCCCATTTAATCGAACTTGGTTCCTGCCAATCGGAGCCCAAGAATCCGCTTCGCGGACACAAGCTTCAGTGCCTCCTCCATTTCTCCTGAAGCTCGAACCAGCTTCTCAGAGAGAGAGAGAGAGAGAGAGAGAGAGAGTGATCGATCCAGTGCCTTGCGAAGCTACGCCGGCGGCAGAGATGTTTCTGCGAGCGATCGGACGGCCGCTGATGGCCAAGGTGAAGCAGACGACGGGGATCGTGGGGCTGGACGTGGTCCCGAACGCGAGGGAGGTGCTGATCGAGCTGTACAGCAAAACCCTAAAGGAGATCCAGGCGGTCCCCGAGGACGAGGGATACCGGAAGGCGGTGGAGAGCTTCACGAGGCACCGGTTGAAGGTGTGCCGGGAGGAGGAGGACTGGGAGGCGATCGAGAAGCGGCTCGGGTGCGGCCAGGTGGAGGAGCTCGTCGAGGAGGCGCGCGACGAGCTCACCCTCATCTCCAAAATGATCGGTCCGTTGATTCGAAAACCGCTTTTGATTGCATTGTGTTGTGTCGACCGGTTCTGGTGGTGCACTGGTATTTCGATGGATGGATGGATGGGGGCGAATTGGTTTGCGTTGTCGAAGCGGTTTTGTGTCAGTGATTTACATGTTCTTATATATGCTCATTTAGATTATGCATAATCTACTAAGATAGATGAAGGATTAGTTTTGTGCATCCTTGGAATTGCGCTGCTAGGTTTCGCTATGATGGGTAGAGTGGTGTGTTGCCGATTTATTTAGCTATCGCTAGACAATGATGAAGTCTTTCTGATGAATCTGGAGCAAATGAGAATGAATGTCGTGGAAATTGCTAATTGAAAGCCTCCAATGAAGTGTTGGGCTTTAGAGACCTGAAGAATCTGATAGCTCCACCTCCCTTGAGATTGCATTAGTTGTGGTTTGGAAGGAAGTATGTGTCATTGGTTGAGATTGTCATATCCGTTTGTGTTCATTAAATAAGTCATATGTTTGGCAAACCCTGTGTGCCGGTGAATGCTTTAGTGTAGGCTTTTGCTTCCGATGTAAGAGGGTCGTTGCACTAGGATTTTTTCACATACGGCTTCTTCTTGGATGTGAGCCTTGGAGGAAGTTCTTGCATTGCTCTCTCTACTTGATTAACCCTCCTGGTTGTGAGTACTCTATTGTATCAGTTGCAAGGCATCTTGACTTTGGTTTCGCAGGAAGCGGCAACTCTAGTGATGGCGCGTTGCAGTGTATATTAGCATGGAAGCTTAATGAATAGAACTCCCATTATCTTCATTGAGTCTGTCGAGTTCTTAGTATCTCTTCAGGAGAGTTGAAATTTCAAAAGTCACGGGTTGTTAGTTACTGTTTAGTGTATAACCAAACTCTCAGTTCTGTTTCACATTCTACTGATGTGTTTCCTGATATCGTTCATGCATAAACAGTGCTTATCGTGGACATTGTGATTTTGCAGAGTGGGATCCGTGGGGCGTCCCTGATGACTTTGAGTGTGAGGTTATTGAGAATGATGCTCCTATTCCAAAGCATGTCCCCCAACACCGACCAGGGCCACTGCCTGAGGAGTTCTACAAGACGCTGGAGACTATTAGTATAGGCCAGAAGGAAAGTAAGCCTGAAGTGACCTCTGGCGAATCTCAGTCGAAGGCATGATGAGCTGCTGGCACTTGATATCTGACTGAATTGCAAAGGCTGAATGTGATTTCCATTTTCTCTTTGATGTGTTATTCTGTAATAAGCCCTTCTTCTAGATGCACTAGTTTGCACCATCGGACTCATTTTGAAGCATTCAGCATGTAATCTCAAGGTTTTTCAATTGATTTCTGTGCCATGGGAGGGATTTAAAGCTTTGTTTCATACTCAATGAAAAATGAGATTTTCATAATGTGTTCGTCATTTTCTTGGAGAAAACTACATGTGTGACAGAAAGGAACTGTCTCTCCACTAGCAAGAATATATTTTGTTCTTTGATTGTGGCGAAAGTTGTCAATCAGCCTGTCATAGTCTTTCTATCTGAGTGGCGAGAGAAGATAAACATGTTGGTAGTTTTGAAATTTTACTTGGCCTTGATTAACGAGAAGGGTAAAAGATATCCTGACACTATCTTCTCCTTTTGGAGCAAAATATGTTCTGCCTCCGTTCCAAAAGTCTACATCTTTCCTTTTCCTGCTGATGAAGCTAGGAAGAGCCTATGCATGCTACTACGAGAAGACGTATTGTAAAATGAAATGGTACCAGAGCAATATGATAACGTCTTCCTCTTAATCTGAGACTTCAAGGATATGGAATTAGTGCATCTTCACTCATTGCATGAGAAAGAATAAGCCTGATGGATCAGATAAAATGTATGGTAGGCGTAATGCGAACTTTCTTTGCATTTTCTTCTGAGGGAACCCTACATCCACTGAGCATACTGATCATCACTGATCGGTAAATGCCATAAGTTGTAATAATTCAAAATCAACAGACTCGCATTTGAGACTCCCTTGCCCACGCGTGCATCATTGACTATTGTAGTCTGTGGATCTCAGCTCTGATACTCTGACGCTCCATACTCGGCCTGGGCGCTTTCTGCATTTAAGATGGTTGGAGACTTAGGGAAAAATTGCTCCGCCTTGCAAAGTTTGACTAACCATGAAATGACCAAGTGATGAGTACTGTGTGGTTAGATTTTCAGACATGACAGAAGCTTGAGGTGATTAGAAATTTCTTCACCGGTGGTCATTGCTGCAGATTAGACTTTTGTGATGCACTACATCTCCTGAGAACCTGAGGTCACATTGCCCGTAATCTCACTAGATTGACCAGTCAAACAATTGAGCCGCTAACAGAAGTGAGATCTCTGAGCTATGCAACAGGAGGTGGCTTAATCTCAGAAAAATCGCAATTATCCTTACAAATATATCATCCAGGAGGCAAGATCCAATCTGATGAACCTCCATAGATCTTACATCTGCATATTGAACCTATTTCCAGCAGAAGAGACATGTTGATTCAGCCGAGGGAAACTCCTCAAATCCAAATCTCTCATCACTTGGCGAGTCCCATCACCCAGATCAGATCTGCCAGAAGCATCATACAGCTTTGCAAGTAAAAGATAGAATGTAAGATCAAATGGGTCGAGTTCCATTCCTTTTCTTGCCATCTCTTCACCCAAAGGTACATTCTTATGTAATCTACAGGCACTGAGCAACGTTTTGTAGATCATTGCATTTTGTTTTAATGGCATGTTCTCTATCATATCTCTGGCTTCATCTAGACGCCCTGCTTGGCCTAGGAGATTGACCAGACAATTATAGTGATACAATTCTGGTGCTATATCGTATGCTTCTTTAACAGAATGAAAATACTCTAGACCAAGATCAACCAAACCCCCACGACTGCAAGCAGAAAGCACTAACAAGAGTGTCACAGAATCGGGCTTGACTCCTGACAACCTCATATCTTCAAACATGGAGAAAGCAGGAGAAATATTCCCTGTCGATACCAATCCACTGATCAACCCATTCCAGGACACAGTATTTGGTTCAGGTATTTCTTCAAAAGTTTTGTGTGCATCTTTCATACACTGACATTTTGCATACAAATCAATTAGGGCATTTGAGACTGAAATCCATCTGCCAAGGCCTGATTTTATGGAATAACAGTGAAGTTGCCCCCCGGAAATCATTTCATTCATCCCTGCTGATGCAGACAAGAAACAGGCCAGACTAAATTCATCCATCATGACTTCTTCCTTTACCATATATCTAATCATTTTCAATGCCATAACATGATGACCCGCATGATTCATTCTTGTAGCCAAAGTTGTGTATGTGATGGTATCTCTGTGGTCCATCATGCTTAGAACGCCCCATGCATCATCAAACAATTCCAGTCCGGCATAAGCATCAACAAGTGCATTGCCAACTGTTATGTCATGGTCTGCCTTACTTTTGATTATAAACCCATGAAGCTGCATAGCATGAGTAGGATATTCTGTCGTACCACAAGCCCTAAGAATGCTAGAGAGAGTGAAGGAATTTGGCTCAACTCCAGCTTCTCGCATTTCCTGGAAGAACTGGAAAGATTCCCTTAAATAGTTATGTGCAGCAAGACCGGCAATCAAGGTGGTCCAAGAGATGACATTTGGTGAGTATATGTATCTAAATACTTGAAAGGCATTTTCCAATGTGCATGAGCATTTCATATACATGTCTATAAGTGCGTTTCCAGCAGATACGTCTTTATCCAGGCCAACTAAGATTACCCTTGAGTGGAGCTGTTGTCCCAGTTCCAGAGACAGAATTGATGTGCAAGCAGTCAAGAGGCTCGAGTATGTAAAATTATTTGCTGTAACCCCAGATACTTCCATCAGAAGAAACACCTTGATGGCCTCCCTGACTTTTGAACTCTGCACATATCCAGAAATGATTGTAGTCCATAAGAATACATCAACATCCGGCGTTAGAGAGAAGATCTTGATGGCATCTTCCATCTTGTGAAATCTTGAGTACATGTCCACTAAAGCTGTCTTCAATATCAAATTCAACTGAATTCCCCACATTATCAAATGGGCATGAATAAGCATTCCATATTTCAAACCAAGAAAGCTCGATGCAGCAAGAAGCTTACCAAACGTGTACTCATTTGGAGGAACCTTGGCCTCAACCATCCGAAAGTATAGATGTAATGCTAAGTTCCATTTCTGGTCTTCAAGGAATGACGATATCATTGTTGTCCAAGCAATTGCATCACTATTTTCCATATGCATAAGCATATTACAAGCTTGCTCTCTATAACCACATTTGTAGTATAGATCAATTAAATTACTACCAAGGATTGGATTTGACTCCATCCCCTTCTTTACAATATAAGTATGGATACTAGATCCACGGTCAAATTCTTCTAGTGCAGAACACGACCGCAAAACACTCGAAAGAGTAAACTCATTCGGAGTCTGCCCTGACATCAACATTGAATAAAATAACTGCAGGGCATTCTCATGATTCCCACTTTTAACATAAGCAGACAAAAGCCCCGTCCAAGACACCACGTCCCTCTGTGGCATTTCATCAAAAAACTGGCGTGCTTGCTCAAGACCGCAACATTTCGAATAAAGGCACAAGAGGTTGTTGTTCAAGTACAGATCATCCTCGAAGCCCAAATTGATAACTGGGCTGTGAACGCATATACCATCTCTAAGAGACCGTGAGTTGCAAAAAACCAATATCCGTGAGCAAATATCTCTGAAACGTGATGATGGGTTTTCACTGAAGAGTGCATGTAGGGTCTGGCGTGACATGTTTCTCTCTCCAGCTATACGAACTATGAATATCGGAAGCTGAGAGCGATGGCTTTAGAAATGGAACATAGCCACGAGATTGATGTTCTTCGAGATCAAGTTACGATTTGTAAGGCGCTTCGATCATTGCATGGAAGATCTCCGACGATAGAACCCATGAAGCAACTCGAGAATGAGCTATCCATCTTCCGCATGGCGAGAAGTATTGGTAGACCTCATATTTCGACTTGTGTATATAATTCGCGCATCTCTCTGGCTCTGTACGTCGGGCCTCAACTAGAGTCAAGACGGAACGTCCGCAGTTGTCGAAGCAGGGGATGGCACTGTACTACAGGAGAAGCTATCGTATGAGGGAGGGTAGCGTATTTACTGAATTGGATCCAGATTGAATTTAATATTTGTACTAAATTAATGAAATATTCTAGTGCTAAAAGACTTTTTGATTTTTTTCAATTAAACTCAGTTTGTATCGTAAAAAAATATATTCCTAAATATTATTATCTTCGTTTCCCGATGATTGAATGAATGGCTTAGGAAAATAATTGAATGGAAAATATTTTCTTAATCAATTGAAATTCTAAAAAATGATCTCTTTTAACAAATCGGATATAATTTTTCAAAATATGACTAAAAATTTGCACTTAGACTAGAAAATTTATGCTTGGGCATGGGAACCGAACGTTAGATTTTGGGTCATTGACATCTAGTATCGGGTCCATACATGGGGCCCAAGTCCCCGGTGCTTACATCTCAAATTGATGCCTTGATGCCCAACTTGATGCCCAGCATTTGGGCCCTTGCCCACAAAGGTTGTGTTTGGGTCCCCAAAGCTCAAGCTCAAGTCCCTAACACTCGAGCACTCAAGCTCCAGTCCCTGGTGCTCAAGCAAGTGTGAGGTTGAGGCTTGGGACCCCAGTGCTTGTATTTGAAACCCTAGTGCCTATACTTGGGTCCTCGATGCTTGTGCATGGGTCCTTGACACTTGTGCCCAAGTCCATCGAGGCTACACTTGGATCTCCCATGCCAAAGCCCAGGATCATCAAGGCCAAAGCTTGGGGCTCTGATGCCCATGCTTAGGTCCATCGAGGTCATGTTCAAGACCATGGCGTTCACATCTCAATCTATCAAGGCCAAACTAGGGACCTAAAGCTCATGGTAGGTCCTTTGAAGCTGTGCTTAGGTCTTTGGTATCTATGCTCAAGGCCTCAGTGCCCAAGACCCCAACGTCTACACACAAGTCCATTGAGGTTGGACCGAGAACCCTAGTATGAGGCCAAGCCTAGCCTCAACGGACTTCGAGAACCCAAACATAGGCACTGGGGATTCAAGCATGGGCATTGGGTCCTTGACCTAGCCTCTTTAGACCTAAGCCAAGGCACCAAAGAGTCAGGCACAGGCACAAGGTTCTTGGGCTTTGAACTTAAGTGTCCGTGCTCATGTCCTTGACACCTGGATTGAGGTCCATCAAGGCCAAATGGAGGACCTTGGTGCCTCGACCCGATTCCCTGGTTGTCCATGCCTGAGGCATTAATGCCCGAATAGTGTATGACTATTTAAGAAAATTAAATCAATTTTTTTTACTGAATGACCAAAAAAATTTTCCTTTTTCATTTTCATGTTTCAGCCAAATATCGAATAATATCATGATCTTTTTGGAAATTGACTTTTGAAAAGCTTTTCTTTTTCTATAAAATATCACTTTTCCTGCGAAATGGAGTCTTATGGAACTTCTCAATTGTGGATCGTTACTTTATGAATTATCATCATCCATAATTCTTTTTCAGGAAATTTGTCCAAAGTTTGCATCGTTCTTTTGCTGCTTTAATGTTTCTTTTCTATGCAAAATCCATATTCTATTTTTGACCCTAATGTCCGTCTACCCCTAGACAGTAAGGCCCCGTTTGGTAACCATCCAAACGGGGCCAAGTTTCGATTCTTTGTTTCCGAATCGGTTTCGGCCTAGAATCGCGTTTGGTAAAATTTTTGTTCCGGAAGCATTGGGAATAGAATCAAGAACAAAAAAAAAAAGTTGATTCTTGTTCTAGGAATGAATTTGAGAATCAAAATCAAGAAATTTTCTTCTTCCTTCGGCCATCTCGCGACCACCGTCCACCACTGCCCGCCACCGTTCGCCGTCTGCCATCGCCGTCCACCGCCAGCTATCGCCGACCGCCGTCCGCCGCCGTCCGTCGTCCGCCAATCTTGCGAGCTCGCTGGAGGCAAGCCCGGCCCGGCGAGCTCACCGGAGGCTTGCCCAGCCACCGGCGAGCTCACCGGGAGGCTTTGCCCGCCCACCGGCGAGCTCACCGGAGGCTTGCCCAGCCACCGGCGAGGCTCGGCCTCCCTAGATCTGGCGAGGCCAAGCCTCGCCGGGGCTGGGCAGGGGCTAGGTGAGCCTCGCGATGCCCAGCCCCACTGGTGGCCAGGCAAGGCTCGCCCAGCCCCGCCAGTGGTTTGGCAGGCCTCACCCAACCCCGACGAGGTCGGCCTGGCCATCGGCGGGGCTAGGCGAGCCTCGCCCAGCTGCCGGCGAGACTCGGTCGACGAGGGCCAGCCTTGCTGAGGGCCGGCAACACTCCGGTGAGGTCGCGGCCCTCGTCTAGCCGGGTCCCCGGTTCGGCGACCGCCGGAAGAAGAAGAAGAAGATGAGAAAAAGAAAAGAAAAAAAGGAAAAAAAGAAAAAGAAAAGAAAAAAAGGAAAAAAAAAAAGAAAAAGAAAAGAAAAAAGGAAAAAGAAAAGGAAAATGAAAAGAAAAAATGAAAAAAAGAAAAGAAAAAAAGGAAAAAAGTAAAAAAATTATTTAAAAATTAAAAGAAATTGATTTGGAACAGAACTAATGAACACGATACCAAACGCAATTTTATTCCGGAATCGAAATTTTGGACAAGTTACCAAACGGCTTAAAATGCTTAGAATCGTTAAGGAAAGAATAAAAAAGAATCGGTTCGATCGAATTTACTCTCGGGAACAGAATCGTTACCAAACGTGCCCTAAGCAAATGGATAAATTATATATGAAGTTTGAAACTCAAGAATCGTAGCCTTTAGACATGACTTTTCGTAATTGAAATGAATAATTCCGACATATGAGAAGTAGAGGAGCATCTCAATCGGTTTTAATTTCGTAGGGGCACGTGGTTCGTTTTGTCCCCCCATGAAATTTATACAATCAAGCTGCCCAACTTTACGATTAAATAAAATAAATTCTTGATTTTCTCTAATTATATTTTTCTTTAAAGTTAATATCATGAAAAACCCTAAATGGATATACCGGTGATAAATTTACCCTCTGTTTATTTGAATTAAATTTTATAATCAAATTTATGAGTTTAATCACATGTAGTAATTGACCGGTATATCAATTTGGATTTTATTCTCTATTTGTCACAAATATACCGGTTTCTGGTGCTTTTATTGGTGCTTGGTAGAGGATATATCAATTCAAAGTATATTACAAACAACAAATTCATCTAATGAGGAAGCTTATGCAGGACATGGCAACCTTTGAAGTCTCGAAATTGCCATAATTACATGATTTATTTTGAGTATGGTTGTATAGAACAAAGATTACCCCCTCTTATACTGTTAGTGTAGATGGATTCAATTATCAGTGAGCATGCCAAATAAAACATACAGGCACTGGATTTTAGAGGTCTTCATGCTCATCTTTAAAACGAAAAAGCATATACTCTGAAAACCTTGCTGGTCAAACAAAGAAGGGGTTTGTTGTCAGTGCCTTAGCCCTCATACTCATCTTTAAAACGAAAAAGTGTAGACTTTGAAAAACTTTCAGGTCAAACAAAGAAGGGATTTGTTGTCTTGTTTCTCTGTCACAACAAATTGACCTGGAAAATTACATTTTGACTTGAAGTGTCTAGTTGAATTTTAGGAGAAAGAAAAAATTTGGATGGAGATGCGGCTTTGGACTAAATTTTGTGAAGGTCGTCTTTTCTTCATATTTGATTTTGCATTATTTTGGCTCACTGAGGAGGCTTCCAGCAGAAGTTTTTGGCATCGCCTTAAATACAAGTGTGATTAATAGATTTTGTTCATACTTGTGATTGTGATGATGCATGTGATGGGTGGAGTCAAACGAAATAGTCCCATCCAATACGAAATAAGGGGTAGAAAAGGTCAAAGAAGGTATTAGGTTCGTAGTCCTAAACTAGTGTTTCTCTTAATTTCTTTCAAGTAAGCCTCCAGTCACCACACTCTCAAGCATCTTTAGAGATAGGAACTCTTAGAAAAACTCTAAAATTTCTATTATTTGTGTGATGATACAAATGAGAGAGGAGATCCCTATTTATAAAAGTACCCCTCTAATTACAACCACACATTTTCGCACAATCTAATGGTGGAGGTACTATCTTTCTTCCCATCTACTAGCTACTTGCATTAGTCAAAAAAAACAAAAAAAACACTCTAGAATGTGATACATTTCCCATATTACCCATCCCCAAGAACATTCTAAAGAACTCAAGAAACCCTAGAAACTCTACTGGAGAGGTTTCAATCATATTTTAGCTGCTTCTATTCTAGATTCATGAACTATGCTTCATCGATTGTGTCCGAATCTAGTAGATATACTTTCTCAATAGAAAGGTCCTAGTTGTTGGTAATACATATACTGTTTGTTATAAAGTTGCTGGTCGGAAATTTTGAATTTAGAAGCAACGGAGTCCTAATCTTATTATAATTATGTCAATACGAGTCCTAAACATATTTTTTTTGGCCAATTAAGTCTTAAATTTTTTGCAATTGTGCTAATTTAGTCCAATCAATCAAATTTGGCAGATTGGCGCTAACATGGCCGCCAATCGGTGCCGGTGATAATTTTTTATTTTATTATTATTTAATTATTTTCCTTTTTTTTTTCTTTCTTTTTTTCCCCCTCCTCTCCCAATCTTCCTTTGGCTCTGGCAACCAGCTAGAGGGAGGGCTGGCTGGTCGTCAGATTGAGGCGGTTGGGCCAAGCGAGCTCGTGCCAGATCTGGCGGGGACTCACCCTGCTATTGGCTGGGCAAGCTCACCTTTGCCCAATGACGGCGAGGTGAGCTTGCCCGGCCACCTTAATTTGACGATCGGCTAGTCCTCCCTTCTAGTCGGTTGTCAAAACCAAAGGAAGAAGGAAGAAGGAGGGAGGAGAAAAAAATTTAAAAATTTAATAAAATAATTCGAAAAAATAAAATATTATTAACAAATTGTCGTCAGTAGTGGCCAGCATTGGCCATTGACTAGCTAATTTTAGCAAGTTGAACTGAATTGTCACAATTACAAAAAAAATTAGAATTAATAGGTCAAAAAATAAGTTTGGAATTGAATTGAAATAATTACAATATGTTTGTGATTTTTTTGGTAATTTTCTTCTTTTGTGTTTTTTGTTGTTTGCGAACATGATTGGCATAGCAATGTTGCTACACATTGTGATGGGATCCAATTTCTTGAAAGATGTATGGAAAATATTTTTGCAAATATAATGAAGTTCATGGTTTTATTTGTATAGCATATGCATTAGGAAATGCAACATTCTGGAATATTTGAAGGACTCTTATTAGCAAGGTCCTCATGTTCTAAACTAGCAAATGCTCCTAAAAATGATCTGAAAGGGGGTCAAGATTAGTGGAAAAGTACAAAAAAAAAAAGTATTGAACTTATTGCATTTTGTCAAAATTACTCCAATTGAATTTTAAATATTTATATTTTTCCAATTGAGTCAATCTAGTCAATTTTGGTTGAAAATCACGAACGTGGATGCTGCCCTCATACGTAGCACGGTTAATGCTAATCCAAACAATTTTTAATAATATTTTTAAAATATTTTATTATTTATTATTTATTTTTATTTTTTGGGTACTAAGGGTTAGTGAGGGTCGTGACGCCTTTGTTAGATTTGGGCCAAGGGCTATGTGCTCTCGCTTTGGCTTGTGAGGGTGTCCTAACACTTGCTTGGCCCTAATTTGGGCAAGGGCTGTAATGCCCTCGCTATGGCTAGCAAGCACATTGGATAAGGGCTGCGACGCCCTTGCCCACCGCTAGCACTGGGCCCTTGCTAGCTCTCGGCCAAAAGAGAAAGAAAGTAAAGAATAGAAAATAAAGAACATATTGAAAAAATTATAAAAAAAATTCAAAAATTAGTTAAAATGTTCACATTACTGTTGGTCGTGCTACGTAAAAAGGTCATCATCCATGTCATATCTTGCTAAAATTAACCAAATGGATTCAATTAGCAAAATGTAAAAAGTCTGAAATTTAATTGGTAAAGTGTAATAGATTTGTGACTTTTTCGATACTTTTCCTCAAGTTCAGCGAAACTTTTACGACTTTTTGGGCAAAGTCCATCTTATACTGATAGTCACATTCACAGTCGCTACACGTTCTCATGATGTAAGGTAAAAGCTATCCATCAAGAATCGTGCCTCGATGAACGGTGTGGATTCTCAAGCTCTCTCGCTTGTATGCAATTACCTTAATCTTCTTCACTTTCTTCTGCAGCTCTCCAGGACAGTTGATCCGTTTCCTCTCCTCATCTACTGGCCCCAAGGAAAGGCCAAGGTGTTGGTCTCGGACTCTCCTGTGATGAAGAAAGTGTCAAATACACCGATTATGTTAAGTGTGCGAGAACTTGTCGTTGGTTAATTAAATTATGCTCTGTCGTGTATATTAAGTCACTAGACTAGGGAGCTACTCTGGTCTCCTAAGTAATTGTTCGTGGTCAGGAATCCGTTGTGACCGCTTGCATTAGTTCGTAAACTCCTCAAGTGTCTCAATATACGAATTTAAAAGATTTCCTATAGAGTACTAGCTCTCTTTACGATGGTCCTACTGATAAGATATAGAGGACGGAACCACACGATCACAGCCGACGACTTCAATTCTTCCCAATGCCCCCATGGTTGCCTTTCAAGTGTTGGCCGCAGGTTATGGTAAATTCCACTCTTCATGATATATTTTATGTCCATTGTGGAAAAAAAAACCTACCATCGCGGACAATGTCTACATTAAAGTAAAAAAAAAATCTCTAACGTTCCATCTCATAAAACCTTTTCTATAACAAAAAAGTCATAAGCCAAATAGAAATATCCTTCATGTTTTAATTGGTTCATGAAATTGATGTACACAATTTCCATTTATAACAAATGTTTGCCAATAATTTGAATGTACCTGGAACTATGAAAGAAAATTTAAAGAACTGAGCTGGTATTATTCAAGTGCATGTGCATAAAACTTTTTCAAAGTTCTTTGTTCTCATGGATGTGTTCTCTCCCGGTCACGTTACCAGCATTTTCGCGAACATAAGGTTCAGTTTAAGTGCCGCCTGGTGGAGCTCGCCCTCCGTCACCACTCTCGCCTCTGCGTCATCTTACCCGTCCCCACTTCCTCCCTTTCATCACCTCTTACATCTCCTCCGTCTCCTCCTCCACCCTATCCATGGCCTTCCACCAACTTCCCCCTGTCTCCCTCTCCGCCCTTCTCTTTTGCCACCGCTGCCGCCGCAGCCACCGCGGCGGCGTTCTCTGACAAACTGGCTATGCGCTTTGAGTATGCCGGCCTCGAAACCCGAGCCTCCACCAAGCGTTTTCTGAGCTGCTCTCCACCATCAAGCCGTCCCGGGAGTCCAGAGCTCTCTCGTCGAGTTCTTCTACGTTTCTGAAAAATGCACATGCGAACGAGAATGTTGGAGCGGAGCAGCAGAATTTACGACCGCTCCTTGGAAACGTGGACGTGACTGGCATAATCCCCGGGGCAATAGTACATAAAGAATATATAAATAACAAAATATTTCAATACTTTTACCACATATAAACTAGATTAAGAGTAACGCATGAAATTTGACTAGTCTACCTACAAAAGGGATAAAAACTAACTTCAATAAATTCAACCCAATAGTTTTGGTGAATAAGATCATTCGTATATTGTATATAAATATAAATTTCATAGTTAAGGGTTGTGAAATATTTTAATATATATAATATAGATCTTGGGTTGAAGATGCATTTAAGTGCCTTGATCCATTTTTAGGATTTGGTATCTTGGTGTCGGTATGTGATGTAAAGAAAATGTTTTAAAATACACAGACCTTTTTAAAAAAACTAATTCGGGGTAATAAAAAAGCCACACCAAATAATCAATTTTGGCGTATTACAAAATTAGATGGGACAGGATAAATCGAAGGGGCAAAACATAAAACAAGAGAGGAGAACGAATATTTCTTTTGGCTAAACAATAACGATCTTAAATTATTAGAAAGAGGAAATCGGAAGCTAAATCCTTTCCAAAAAGATTTTACAGAGAGTTTATTCGAAGAGATTTCTATTTTTAATCATTTTTCCCATTTCAGATCACCGCTTTCACAGCAAGGAAATTACCATTTCAGCCTGCAATTTAGCCCGACTTGGGTCCTCGTATAAACTACTCTGGGAATAATCAACGCATATTTAGTGGCATTTACAAATAAATCACAACCTATCGGAGTCAATCCTCGTCCAGTACCCTCTTTTCACGCTCTCTTCCATTGCCTCTCCCTCCTCGTCTCATCTCGCTTCTGCTTCGATTCTAGAACCTTCTGCTCGCCTCAGATCCTCCCGGCCATGGCGTCCGATCTCGAGATCAAGGCGAAGGAGGCGTTCATCGACGACCACTTCGAGCTCGCCGTCGACCTCTACACCCAGGCAATCTCCCTCAGCCCTAACAACGCCGAGCTCTTCGCCGACCGCGCTCAGGCCAACCTCAAACTCTCCAACTTCACCGGTACACTTCTGTTCCCTCTCTATACTCCTTTTGTCGGTTCTTCGGTTTAATTGTTTTCGTGTCTCAGTAAGTTGAGAAATCCGTTGGTGTTGTATCTCGCCCGTCTTTTACATGCAATATACTGTCAGGATGTGAAATTCATGATTGTAGGGTTTGTATACTGCTAGAACATCGGTCTGACATCGCTTGTTTTCTCGATATTGAACTTTGTTAAATCCCGATGATCAAACTAGGCTGGTTGGAGAATGGAAGATGTCAGAGCGGCAGTGATCTTTTCTATCTGTCCGTATTTTTTCTTTCTTGTGCCATTCGGAGTTGTTAACAGGCGTGAAGTGAAGAAAGGGCGGAGAAAAAGAGAGACCTTGCGCTGATTTACTCTGATTTTCTGTTAGCTAGGTTATAGCTGTTAATCTACGCATCTTGTTTGGAAATACGGCATAGCCCTACCTTCTTACTAATTATGTTAATCTGTTTTGACTTATCTGGTGTTTTTCCTGATTTTCCTCTTCTTTAGAGGCTGTTGCTGATGCAAACAGAGCAATCGAGTTAGATCCTTCAATGACTAAGGCATACATTCGCAAGGGGTTAGTATCACTCGATTCCTTTTCTAAATTTTGACCTTGCATCAGCTAATTGTGACAGTGGTGTGTGGAAACTTGTTATTTTGGATCCTGGTAATGTCATAGTGACAAATCAGATGAAACCTAGATGATTCTCTTTTGAAAAATGGTCAAGACTTCTGTATGTAATTGATACATTGTGACTATTCGTTGTCTTTAAATTTCATGCTATATTGCTTGTTCACTTTGATGTTTAGAAGGTCATCTACATGTGTGGGATAAAAAGATAGGTGTATCTTATCTCACATATGCTATGTAATATAGCGCTACTTTCCTCCCTACATAGTAATACATGTAAACTTGCTGTCACCGTGGAGCTCTAGAACTTGGGTTGAAGATAGGTTTGCACTTGGATCATTTTTGTTCATTTATGAAAAGCTATTTGTTGAGGGCATATGGAACTGATATTCACTTGTTTGCTCTCTCTCAGCAATGCCTGTTATGAGCTTGAAGAGTATCAGACTGCCAAAGCAGCATTTGAATTAGGTTCTTCTCTGGATCCTGAGGATGCAAGATTCACCAATTTAATCAAAAAGTGCGACAAGCGTATTGCAGGTATTAGACTAGCTAAATCTCTTTATGATGAATCAATCTCTCTACTTGAGAAATAAAAGCTGGTACTTGAATCGAGTTAAATTAAGCTTATTTTGTCCTCTTGCATTTCATTTTGTAAGATACTCAATATGCTGGACCTCATTTTGTGTCCAATCAATTAATATGAGCTTGAGTTGAGCTTAAACTTGGGTTCTCAATTTGTTATACTAATGAGAAGCAGTGTGATAGTAATTTGTCATGCTGAAATTTGTACAATCTATTTAAATTTTTTTTATAAAACAATCATTTGATTAGGTGCTCAAGCTGCTCGAGTTTTTCGTCATGCTGAAATTTGTACAATCTATTTAAAATTTTTTATAAAACAATCATTTGATTAGGTGCTCAAGCTGCTTGAGTTTTTCTTAGGGGCTAGCATCGGTTCGGGGTAACTTTGGATTGGCCCAACCCTGCTAGTCCAGTCCAATTCCTAAGAGGATTGGGTCGGTCTTTGGTCTTGGGATCTTTGGCACTGTGGGTTGGTCTTTGGTCTTAGGAGTTTAGGGTCAATCCAATTATTTATAATTTTTTTTTATATATTCTATAGAGAAAACCTTAAGTCAAACGGCGTCAACACTATTAAACGGCTTCTCACGGAGTTATAAATGGCATAATTAAACAGCACCTCACGGTGCCCTTCTCAGTATTCGTTCTCTTCTGTCTTCTTTGTCTTGTTAGTCTTCAATTTGCCAAGATCGAAAGAAACAACTTCCCCGATCGCTGCTTAAATTCTCATCTTGTCCTATATCTCTATAAGCGGTCTTAATCATTTTTATGGTTTTTTGCTTTCAGCAGGTGTGAAATTTCTATTGTTGTCTTATCTTAAATTTGTTGAATATATATTGGTATTTATAGTTTGATTGCACAACGCTGCATTGTCAATGAATATGTAATTTGAAATGATAGGTTTGCCTTGTTAGGGAGTACAAAAAATGAAAAAAAAAATTATTAGTTGGTCACTGGTTGACCTTTAAATCAGGCCGAACCCATTGAATCGGTTTGGTCCTCAGTTCTAGGCTCAATAGGGTGGGTTGTTGTCCTAAAAAATTGAGGACAATCACTGTGCGGGTTAGTCCTAAGGTTAGGGGTGGACTGGCCTAGCTTGAACCATGCTCACCCTTGCTTGAGGATGGAAATTAATATAATTAGTTACGGAGCTACTTGAACTTGATGAGAATCTATATCAGCTGCATGACTAAGCGGAGCTCATTGTTATTCCCCTATAACAGGCCAACCTTCTCATGTGATCTAGGCACTTTTCATGTATAAGTGTACATGTTTAATACTGATCTTTGTGGATGATTTGTTGCACATTGTGGAAATTGAATGACTTCTTAATGATCAACTGCTCTGTGGAATTATGTTTTAGAGGAATCTGGTGATTCACTTGACCAGCCATTTGAAAAGGCCTCAACCCAGGTGGTACCTGTGGAAGGTGATGAGGAAGGTGGTCAGATTGTGAATGAGGTTCCCAATCAGGCGACTTCACAGTTGAATGTCAAACCGAAATACAGGTCATACGCCATATGCTTAATAATGGAGAATTTGTTTCAGATCAATTGTATATGAGCTGCACTTTTGTTCTGTCAGTTTGAAAATCATCATGGTGCGACGGAGTCTGGGCTTTGGAAGTTTGCAGCTTATCATTAGTTATGCTTTCACAGCTGTTATGCTTCTACCAGTTAAAAGCCTTTATAGCATCCATTGAAAAAAGATCTTAGAATGCATGCCCTTTCCATAATTAAGCAGGCTTATCAGTAATTTGACAGCTGATCTTTTGTGAGTGCAGACATGAATTCTACCAGAAGCCTGAGGAAGTGGTTATAACTATATTTGCAAAAGGCATACCAGCTCAAAATGTTGCTGTTGATTTTGGTGAACAAATTGTAAGGTTTTAATCACATAGGATTTTGTGCTTATCAATGTTGGACTTGTTGCTCGTTTTTCTTTTTAAGAAATAGGATGGACACTGACTTGATTGATGCCCTTTGCAGCTTAGCGTTATCATTGATGTCCCTGGTGAGGATGCATATCATTTTCAACCCCGCCTATTCGGAAAGGTGTGTAACCCAGCAATTTGTAATAGAGCAGCTTATAATAGGTTTGTTTGTAGTGACTTATACATTAAACTGTTTTTTAATCAAATCTTGTGTGTTTTGTAAGTTGACATATTTAGGAGACCTTTCAAATACGTAATTTTTCTTAATTTTTTAAGCTATTTTTTTTTTTCAATTTTCAAAATTTTGGAAGGAAACTAAAAAGTTCAAAAATTAATTGTTTCAAATGTAGGCAAGATGGCCAATAAGTTTGACATGTGTGGGTTGGTCATTGTGTGATCGGTCTTATCACATGTACAAAAAGGCACTAATCATGCATTAATAAGTTGATTTTCTTGGGTTAAATTTCTCGAGACAGGATTCTATTTCGAGATCTTCAAATAGGATCAATAGGGATTTATAGTTTTCCTCGAGTACCAAGTCGGGTCTAGCGAATGCACTTTCTACTGGCCTTTTTACCAGTTTTCTTGTCTGCTTTCTGCTTCATTTGGATTCCATTTGTAACAGATAGCACCGGAGAAGTGCAGATATGAAGTCTTGCCAAGCAAAATCGAAGTCCGGCTTGCAAAAACTGAGCCATTAAACTGGACTTCTCTTGAATTTAGCAAGGACAGCACAGTTCCTCAAAAAATTCATGTTGTCTCAGGTACATGTTCTGCTTTTCTTTCATCCCTACAGTGAATGTGCTCCACATTTTAATTCTTGCTTGTATTTAGCGTGTCAAACCTCCCGGAATTTTTTCCCCCACCCCACAAAATAAAAATAAAATAAAATAAAATAAAAAATCAAATGTCACCCTCTTGAATTTGTTGACTCATACCTGATGTCTTGCAACATTAGAGTTGCTTTTATGAAATTTCTGAAGGTACACACTGTTACTTTCTGAAGGTACACATTGTTACTTAACTCATTCTGAAAGTGTCATTAGTTGTTAGACTGAGATACATAAATACCTACTAATATGTCTCAATTAAATGATGCCTTCGACTCCAGGGAGATGGAATTGTTTGGAGAAATTCCTTATATCTATCTGGTGCTTGGTATAAGATATACCACTTCAAAGTATATTACAAACATTCATTTAAAACAAGAAGCTTATGCATATCTGGAACATCACAACTTATGGAGTCTAGTAACAATTTTATTTAATGCACGAACAGACTGCTTTTGGTCGTTGGACCATTGACAGTTGTGCATGATTTATCCACCATGTTTGAGAATGGCTGTCTGGAAGAAGGATTATCTCCTCTTATACTGATGAATATTCTGGGAGATTTAACTATTGATGAGCATGTCAAATGAAACTCACAGGCACTGTATCTGGCACTGTATCTGGATCTCAAAGGCCCTCGTATCCATCATCAAAACCAAAAAGGGTAGACTGGGATAAGCTGGAAGCTCAAGTAAAGAAGGAGGTTTGTCATCAGCCTCATCTCTTGATTCTCTATCTCGAGCTAGGGTGTAGAGTTTTTTTTTTGCAAGAGTATGTAGTGGATAGTTGCATTTTGACCAGAGTTGTCTTCTTGCTTGTTGCATTTCAGGAGAAAGAAGAAAAGTTGGATGGGGATGCAGCTTTGAACAGATTTTTCCAAGATATTTACAAGGATGCCGATGATGACACAAGGAGAGCAATGAGTAAATCATTTGTAAGACTGAAGGCTCTTGCATTATCTTTCATAGCTGTAGCTTACGCATGACATGATTTTGTGTATGTTTGGTTCTTTCACGATGGGCATGCAAATGTCCTCTTCTTTTACGTTGCTGCATTTTGTCCTCACTGGGAACCTTTCAGCAAAGGTTTGATACAGCCTTAAATACAATTGCTTTAGCTAGATTTTGCTCATACTTGTAGTGATGCATTTAACAGGTGGAGTCAAATGGAACAGTCCTGTCCACAAATTGGAAAGAAGTGGGGTTGAAGAAGGTAGAAGGAAGTCCTCCTGAAGGTATGGAGGTGAAGAAATGGGAGTACTAGGCTCGTGGTCCTTTGTAACTTTACGATGAGGTCTTGGCTGTTTACATTTTGGCTGCTGTTCTAGTTTCATGAATGGATTGTGTCTGAATCTTGTAGAAATACCTTACCATAGAAAAACCCAGCTTGGTGGTAATACATGTACTGTTGTTAATGAAGTTGCTGGTCGTAAATTTCAAATTGAGATGTAATAGAGCTCTGGCTTCTGGTCTGGCTCTTTACCCTTTTTATTTGCTGATGGTTGCACACATTTGACTGACGTTACAATGCTGCCGCACATGATAATGGTGTCCAAGTTCTTCAAAGATCTACAGAGAATATTTTCAGAAATTTAATAAAGCTGGTAATATATGTAATTTTCTGCGTTCTTTATAATTTTGTGAATCCAATGATAGTTCATAGTTTGATTTGAGAAGAATAAGTATTATTAGATGCAATTTTTTTGAAGGACTCTTATTCACGAGGTCATCATGTCATAGACTAGCAGATGCACAACTGGAAATGATCTGGAAGGGGGTCTGGTTCATTAAATGTCGTTCTGACTCGAGCAAAGTCCATGTTATATTTAGTAGCACCTTCGTGATCTCTACCCATTCTTGTGACGAAGCGTGAAAGCAATACTTCGTGATCCGTACCCTGATGAACAGCGTGGATTCTCAAGCTCTCGGTTGTTGTGCTTTGTGATACTGGAGCTTCATCTTCTTCCCTCTTCGACAGCTCTGAATGTTAGTTGATCTGTCTTTCCAAGAAACTGGAAAAATGCGTTGGTCCAGGGAAAGGCTGTCCTTTTTCCCACTCTCTTTCGTACATTCCTTCGTTACTGGCCCAGGAAAGGCCAAGTGGTGGTCTCGCTGGGATGGAAAAATGTGTCCTGTAGACCATCTTTTCTTCTTGTTGACGAGGTCATCATTTTATTGACCAGCGGATGCACCTTACGATGATCTGAAAGAGGGGGGTCCAGTTCCATAAGCGCCGCTCTGACCTTTGAGCAAAGTCTATGTTATTATATTGATAATCACCTCCATGATCGCTACTCATTCTTGTGACGTAGTGCGAAAGCAATCCTTCACGAACCCTACCCTAACCTGATGAATGGTGTGGAATCTCGAGTTCTCCGTTGTGATCTGGGGGGCTCATCTTCTTCATTTTGTTCAGCAGCACTGAAAGTTAGTTGTTCTGTCTTTCCATGAGCCAGAAATAATGTGTTGATCCAGGGAAAAGCTGTCCTTTTACCACTCTCTTTCGTGCATTCCTCGGATACCGGCCCCAGGGAAAGGCTAAGGTGCAGGTCTCGCTGTTAGACCATCTTCTCTACTTGAGAAGCGTACGGGAACTAGTCATTTGGTCAATTGAGTCATGCTTGATAGCGGCACTTATTGAACAGATGAGCCACATGCTTGAATACATTTGATGGACCAGTAGTTGATATGTCAAGTTTTACATTGATTAAATGTCCATAGTAGTCTACCCAGGTATTATTTCAATTTCCGTGGACAACAGTCATGTTCCATAATAATAAGGCAAATCAGTAAGTCGAATCCCGGTGAAATATACTTTCTTACTACATAGTTCAAGAGTCCATCTTCACTTCTCATTTGAGTACGCTAACATACAGAGATGTTTCTGTGAAATTACATAGAAGTACTAGTGGGTAGAACGTTTTAACGTAAATAAAATTTTGATAGCCAAATACAAGGTATTTGGTGAGCTATGCGTTGACTAGGGGCTTTTATGGTCTTCTAAGTAATAGATTCGATCGTAAATCCATTGTGATCACATGCATTTGCAAGTAAGTCCTATATGAAACGTCTCAACACAAAAATTTCAAAGATTTTACGATTTTTTTGTCCATAAAAGATCTTATGATTGATGAGTGAGGTTTACTCGCATTTTCATTTAATGGGCAAAACATCCTTTATGATGTCTATTAGCCCTCTTTTATGATGGTCTTTGTGGTGAGGTAAAGGAGGACAGACTTACACTTTCACAACTTATAAGCATAGTTTTTTTTTTTAATAATAAATTTGGAGTTCAATTCTTGCCAATGCCCCCATGATTGCCTTTGAAGAGTTGATTATTAAGAAATACATGCTATGTTCATTGTGACAAAAAAATGAACTACAAATGCGGACAATCTTTAAAGATTAAAAGAAAGAAAATATCTTACATTCCATTCCGCAAGACTTTTTGTACTCCTGCAAATCACATAACAAAGAAAAATGCTGTACAATTTGAGATTGATTCAACTAATAGTACACGTGAGGTGACAAATTGTTATTACGTATTGAATTTGATCCATTTATAACATATGTTTGCCAATAATCCAAATGTATGTAGTACTACGAGAGGAAACTAAGGGGGTGCGTGATAAACTACAATTTTTGTTTCGAAACAATTTTTCTATTTCGATTTATTTCGGAAATAGAAATCTATTTGATAAAATTTTTCCATTTTTTTTAAATAGATTTTTTTTTCTAGAAATAGGTTTAAAATAGAAATCAAAAGTAAAATTTTTTTAATTTTTTATTTTTGGAAAAAAAATGAGAAATAAAAATTTCTCTCATCATTCATCCTCACTATGAACCGATTGTCCATCCGTCGTAGCTAACACTGTCCGTTGGTTGCCGGTCGTTGTCGTTGCTGTCCGCCGTTTGCTTGTTGCCGGCCGCCTCTGCCGCTGTCCGTAGGTTGCCACCATTCGAAAGAAATAAATTTTGTGTCGTTATCAAATGGGTCTTTTTGCTTAGAAACTCATCTAGAAATAGAAATAGAAAAATTCATTTCTCTTCCAAAAATCAATTTCTGACCATAATGGTTATCATTCGCGTCCTAAATAACTCATTGGACAAGATAATTGCACAAGATTTGAATTGAATATTTGTCTCCTTGAATAGACATGCTATTGTTGAACAGTCGTTTGTCATTCTTTGTCTTTTTCCTAAATATGTGCACCATAAATCTTAAAACTTATTGTAAATATATAATTGAATCTTAAAACTTTCAAAAAATACAATTAAATCATAGAACTTGTCAAATTGGTATAATTGAGTCCCTCCGTTAACACTATCGATTTGTCCAATAAAAAATACTAACATGGTATTTATAAATTAACTTATCTTCTACATGGCATTTCTTATTAATTTATCCTTCCAATCTTATTTAAATTATATTTAAAAATTAAAAATAAGCTAAAACAATTTTAAAAATTGGAAATAAGGGTAAGGACTTGCGGCTTGGCATTACCGTTGCTGCTCATTGTCGGAGGGGTTGGTGAGGGTCATAGCCCTAGGCTAGGGTGGCTGACCCTTGCTTGGGCCGACAAGACGTGCCTAGACTAGGTTGAGGGCCCTCAGATCTCGGCGACATTGGCCCTCCTTTTCGATTTCATTAATTTGATAAGTTTTAGAATTTAATTGTATTTTTTGCAAATTTTAGAACTCAATTGTGTTTTCACGACAAATTTTAAGATTTTTAGTGCATTTATCCCTTTTTTTTTCAAAAGAATATTTTATTGAGCATAAGAAAATTTTGCAAAACTAATCATATTAATCTGTTCAATATATATGAGCAAGGAGAAAAGTTCTGCACTTTTCTGCAAAAAAGTAAGCGAAAACGATAGTGTTCTTAAATATTAAATAAAAGTAGGAAGAAACTTGAGAGAGAAAGTAAAATCTTCGTTACTGTTTTCGTAGGTGGCTGATTAACGAGGCAAGAGAATCTCTTTATCTATGGGAGCGGTAACTCCCGATGCTTTCGTCCGCGTCGCTATAAAGCCACTCCCTGCGGGAGAGGCCCCCTCACAAGTGCATGCGCCACAACGGTACACAGAAGCCGTCTCGTTCTCACCTGTGATGGAGAAGGCAGACAAATGTCACGTCGTGATGTACCCGTCGCCGGGAAGAGCCCACCTCAATTCCCTGGTGGAGCTCGCCCAGTTCCTCCTCCGCCACCACTCTTGCCTCTCCGTCACCGTCCTCATCTCCTCCCCTCCCCACCTCCTCCCTGTCATCACCCCTTACATCTCCTCCATCTCCTCTGCCAACCCTTCCATCGCCTTCCTCCACCTCCCTTCCGTCTCCCTCCCCCCCTCTCTCTCCACCGCCCCCACCGGCTTCTCTGACAACCCGGCCATGTACTTCGAGTTCGCCCGCCTCAACAACCCCAACCTCCATCAAGCCTTGTCGGAGATGCTCTCCGCCTCCAAGCCGTCGCAGAAGCCCAAAGCCCTTGTCATCGACTTTTACTACAGCTCCGCTGCCGAGGTCACTGCCGCGCTTCACCTCCCCACGTACTATTTCCACCCTGCCGGCACAAACCCTCTCGCCGCGTTTCTTTACCTCCCCACCCTACACAAGCTCACCACCACCAGCTTGAAAGACCTCGACGGCAACGTCGACATCCCTGGCGTACCACCCATTCCGGCGAAGCACATGCCGTCGAGAATGCTGGACCGGAGCAGCAGAATCTACGGCCACTTCTTGGAAACGTCGACGCGGCTGGCAGAATCCGCCGGGCTCATATGCAACACGTTCGAGGCGATCGAGCCGAGGGCTGTCAAAGCGATATCCGAGGGACTGTGCGTGCCAGACGGCCGGACTCCGCCGGTGTACTGCATCGGGCCGCTCGTGGTGGCCAACGATCACATCAGCAGGGGCGATTGTCTCAGCTGGCTCGACTCGCAGCCAGCCGGAGCGTCTTGTTTATGAGCTTCGGGAGCATGGGGGTGTTCTCGTCGAAGCAGCTGACTGAGATCGCTCACGCTCTCGAGAGGAGTGGGGTCAGGTTCTTGTGGGTGGTCCGTAACCCACCACCAGACGATGAAATCTGGCGCAACTTAGCTATTAAAACAGAAGATGATCCAGGTATGTTTGCGTCTCGTCTCCATCGAGTGGTACAAGGATAATATGGGGGACTGCGAACCACGGTCAGAAGTCAAATAATTCAGTTCACGAGCTCTCAATCGCACGATTTTCTTAAGATTTGTTAGTACACCCAACGATTTCCTTTCTCTTCAGGCATGGATGCGATCTTTCCGCCTGGGTTCACGGAGAGAACCAAGGAAAGAGGGCTAGTGCTGAAGTCGTGGGCCCCGCAGGTGGCCGTGCTGAACCACGACTCGGTGGGCGGGTTCGTGAGCCACTGCGGCTGGAACTCGGTGATGGAGGCGTTGTGGGCCAGCGTGCCCGTGATAGTCTGGCCGCTCTTCGCGGAGCAGAAGCTGATCAGGGCGTACCTTGCCTGGGACCTGAAGCTGGTACTGTCAGTGGCCGAGTCGGAAGGAGGGTTCGTGACGAGGGACGAGTTCGCAGGGCGAGTCACCGAGTTGATGTGCTCGGAGAAAGGGAGAGAAGTGAGGGAGCGGATGGCGGAGATGAGGAATGCGGCGAGGGAGGCGTTGAGCGAGGGAGGGTCGTCGCGGGTGGCGATGGCGAAGTTGGTGGACTCGTTCAAAAGCGGAATGATGGAAGAAGAAGAGTAATAATATCATTTTCTACCCACATGGAATATCAATGAAGGCATCGTTTATATCCTTCTTCAAATATTATATGGCCGAAGAGGGCGTAATGAATGGTGCAAATGTTTCTGTGGTTTTGCTATCTTGAAATAACGACAACGACAACGCCATAATTTTCTGCATAGATATCTCTATCTACGCATGTGCTTTCATTCGTGAATAAATCGGTGGTCAACAATCGTCGCAGCCCTTGGACAATCTTAATTCCATAAAGAGAAGTTATTGCATGCCCCTGATGCATCAAACTGGACTGAAATAGCCATTAATGTTGATATACGTTTGGGTCTCGTAAAAAATTATAGGTTTTTTCGCGTCTTGTAGGTTTATATTATCTAATAATTTTCAATAAATGATTTCATCAAAAACATGTGATTTTTCCAATCGATTATGAATATTAAGCAAAATGCGACTATCAAATTTCTTTTCCTAAAAATTCAACGAGTTTTGATCATTGGATCACAAGCTAATTAAGATATCTCACCCTCAAGTGAGGCTAGTCTATATAACACACAATAGTCCAATTCTTCGACCTTCAGGCACAATCCAACAACAAACGGTACGAAATTAAGTGTCGTATGAGTACTGGTTAGTATAAAGCTTTAAATTTTAAATAAGACTTGATAGCCAGATACACAGTATTTGGTGTTGCATGCTCTACTGATAATAAGTCAATAGATAGAGTAGTTTCTCCGTTCTCCGAATTAATCGATCATCGATCATAAATTCGTTGTGATCACAAGCATTTGTTCGTAGTTCCTATATAAAGTATTTCGACACATCAAAACTTAACAGATTTAATACGATTGACGAGTGGGGTATGTCACAACCTACTTTTTCCGTCCGAAAGGGCAAGAGCTTATGGGTTTAGGGGTATTGCCTAAAAAGCAAGTCCACAACCCTCAATTAAGCATGCATCCTCCCAAACTTATATCTTGCGCAATATTGTGATACTAGTTGTTAATTCAAATTGGCATTATGCAGATTTTCTAATGAGCTGCCGTTAACCTATCGGGGTCAACTAGAGGCATGGAAGTTTAACTTACTTCCTATGCAACCAGAAAATCTACATGCAGGGACTTATTTACACTAATAATTCAATTAGTACAATTTTAGGACCTATCTTGTTCAATTACCAACCATAATATTCAAGAAGTCTTCTTACTAATTAGGAGTCATAAGGTTCTATCCCAAACTAGGCTAAAAGAAAACAAAAATCAATGTATTGAAAGTGCGCAATTAAATAATAATTGACATGGAAACGCATAATCACAACAACCTAACATCTATCTCTAAAGACAAACAACACTATATTGTAAAGCTTTATGAGCATGTTCAATTTTTGAGTTTCAAGGATTTTTACATATTTTAAGAAAAAAAAACTACTCGAAAAGTAATATTTAAGCTTTTCCCTAAAAATAATTTTTTTGGGAAATTTTTTCAATTTTTCTGATTTTGAAAAATATTCTTAAAAACAATTTCTAATTTTTTTTAATTGGAAAGGGACACTAGGCTGGGCCCTGGGGCCCAATCCGGAAATGAACTAAACTCGGAGTCTCACGCTTGGGCCATTCACATTTCTGGGCTTTTATGTTAAATCCATTTTAAAAATGACATAAGCCCAATCTAAAAGCAAACTAAGCCCAATTCAACAGCAGCCCAAAGTTCACTTAAACTAGAATCCAAATTAGCTGCGTAAGTACGCTGAGTTCGTTGTTATTTTCCTAGATCAGGCCAACCATCTCACGTAATCTAGTTTCATGCATGAATGTGCATGTTTATACTGATCTTCGTGGATGATTTGTTTCACACTGTGGAAATCGATTGACTTCTTAATGATCAACTGCCCTGTGGAATTATGTTTTAGAGGAATCTGGTGATTCACTTGACCAGTTGAAAAGACCTCAACCCAAATGGTACCCATGGAAGGCGATCAGGTAAGTGGTCAGATTGTGAATGAGGTTCCCAATCAGGCGACTTCACAGTTGAATGCCAAACCGAAATACAGGTCACACGCCTTATGCTTAATAATGAAGAAATTGTTTCGGATCAATTGTACATGAGCTGCACTTTCATTCCGTTACTTTCAAAATCATAATGGTGCCAGGCATTCTGGACTCCTGGACTCCGGAAGTTTGCAGCTTATCATTAGTTATCCTTTTGTAGGTTTTATGCTTCTTCTAGTTAAAAGCCCTCACAGCATCCTGTTAAAAATTTGGATGTGCACGGAAGCATGATTTTGATATTAATTCTTGGTTTAATGTGTGCAAATGTATGTGTATGGTATAACTTGTAGAGGATAGATAAGGAACAAGGTAGGGTAGTTCAAAGATAAAAGTCTTAGGATTAAGGGAAAATAGTTTCATTAGATGGACAAAACTAGTTTTGATAGAGGTGACAATGGAGGTGCATCTTGACACGGAGTTTTAAGCTCATCTCCCCACGCAAAAAACTAGGGAGCACTTGCTCTTTTATATAAGCTGACAACCGACTCAACCAATAGCTAGACTTGTACATGTTACAGCTGGCTATTGGTCAACAATGAAGGACCTAGACTACTCTTGACTTTGACCACCGGCTTGGACTTCTGGTTACAGTTTCTTTTCCTACTGCTGCTTGCATTCCCACATATGTCTTTAAGATTTAGCTAGCAACTGCCATTCTCAACAATTGTAGATGAGAGCATTTTATTTCTTGATTAAGCTAGCTTTTCTTGCATCACACGTACAACCTCCAAGCTAGAGACTTGCTGCACGTTCTCTAGGCTTCTCTGAATATTAATTGGTTGTTGTTCACGTTCTCGACTCTTCTTTCTTTATGATTAAGCCAGTAGTTTTCAGATTTTGCTAAAAATGGATCACAATTCCCAATACTTCCATTGATAAAAAAAGAAAAAGAAAAGATGTGTAAGTCCAGGGAAGGCTGTCCTTTTTCCCACTCTCTTTCGTGCGTTCCTTAGATACTGGCCCAGGAGAAGGCCAAGCCGTTGTGGGTCTCGCTGGGATGAAAAAAAGTGTCAAGTAAACCATCTTTTCTTCTTGTTGACGAGGTCACCATGTTATAGACTAGTAGATGCACCTTAAAATGATCCGAAACGGGCAGTTCAGCAAATGCCGTTCTGACTTTTGAGCAAAGTCGGTGTCATATTGGTAATCAACTCCACGACCGCGACTCATTCATGTGACGTGATGTGAAAGCTATCCTTCACGATCTTTATCATGATGAATAGTTTGGATTCTCAAGCTCTCTCTTGGGACGCTGGGAGCTTCATCTTCTGCCTTTTCTTCGGCAACTCCGAACGTTAGTTGATCTGTCTTTCCATGAGACAAGAAAATGTAGTGCGGATTCTCAATCTCGCTCTTGTGAGGCTGGGAGGTTCGTCTTCTTCCTTTTCTCCAGCAGCTCTGAACGTTCGTTGGTTGGTCTTTTCATGAGACAGAAAAATGCGTCGATCCAGGAAGGGCCGTCCTTTTTCCCGCTCTCTTTCGTATGTTCTTTAGATATCGGCCCCAAGGAAAAGCGAAGGTGCTGGTCTCGCCGCCGCGGTGAAAAATGTGTCAAGTAGGCCATCTTTTCTTCTTTTTCGTGATGTGATGAGAAGTGTACGAGGACTTGTCATTTCGAAGTAGAACCTTAAGACTTTTTTGCCTCTTACACCTGCTGTCCTTTCCTTTTGTCCAATAAGTTTGAAATTAATTAATTAATTTTTCTATTAAATAGACCATGGCTTATGGACTATGATTGGGGATTGGCCCCTGACCCCAAAAAAAAAAAAAAAAATCAAAAATTAATTTATTATTAAAAATGTTTACGTTAGTACCAATCGTGTCATCTATAATGATTGACATCTATGTAAATGACATTTGGCTTAAATTAGTCAAATTGATTGAATTGATATCAATATAAAAAAACCTCTGATTATTTTGATCAAATTGAGAGGTTTATGACTAAGTTGTTATCAATGTAATAGGTTAAAAACTTTTTTTTTTGTACTTTCTTGAGAATTGGTCTTGATCATTTTGATTTCAATTCTCGTTGATGTCCCCATGGTTAATAAGAGGTTATGGTAAGCTTATTTATTCATGACATATGTTATGTTCACTGTGAAGACAAAAAACTACAAATGTAGACAATGTCCTAAATTTCATCCTTTCAACCCTTTATACAACAAATAAAACAAAGATAAATGCCAAATATGTTGAGATTAATTCATGAAATGTGGATAGATGAAGTGAAAAATTAATATTAGATGTTGATTAGGATTAATTTATAACAAATGCTTGCCAATAATTTGAATGTACCTAGTACTATATAAGGAAAAGAAAAACATTGAACAAGTTAACTATAAAGGATTTCAGTTGGGTATTTATCTCCCTGAAAAGACATGTTATTGGTGAATGATGAAAAAATTGTCCAATCAGTCATAACATTAATGTACAGAGATCAGTACAATCATCAATTTTTTAAATTTGCCAGTTGAGTTTGTAATCTTTGCGAGAAATTTAATCTTTACGTTTCCCTCAATTTCTACCTAAAATTGCTGATGTGGCAACGCATTATATAGGATGATTGATGACAACTAGACCATAACATCATTAAATTGGCAAAATTACAAAATTTAGAACTAAATTGATATCCTTACTTATTTAATAATTTTTGCAAACGGAAGTTGATGATGCCTTCCCCATTTTTTTATTAATTCACGAGAATCTTTTACCATACATAAGAAACTATTGCAAAAGAAATTGTACCAATCTATTTAATAGCCGCGAGCAAGTATCTACACTTTTCCCAAACATATAGAAAAGGAGTGGTTGGCTATCCATCTGCCCTTTAAAGCAAAAGGGCCAATGATACACAAATGGGCAAGAATACTTGGCAGGACTGGATAGAGAGCATCATAGTCCCAAAGCTGATAAGACGCCATGATGATTATAATTGCACGAAACGTGCAGTCAGCAACACTGTAATCAGAAGAAAGAGACTAGAAAATATTAGGTACGTCTCATTTGTCAGCGTGGAAAATAAAAAAGCCTCTAAAACGCGACACGTGTCGAGGTGGGCCCAAATTGTCAGCGAACTCTTCTCTATCTTCTTTCCACTCTGTCTCTCCTCTCTGCACGCGCTCTCTTCTACCTCCTACACGATCTCTCTCCTCTCTCCTCTCTCCCCAATTTTCTCTCCTCTCCTCTCTCTCTCTCTCTCGCGTCCTTGCACGCTCTCTGTCTCTTCTCTCTTCTCTCTTCCCATTTTTTTCTCTCTTCGCCTCTCTCTCTCTCTGTCTCTCTTTTGCCTCTTTGCACGCTCTCTCTCTCCTCTCTCTTCTCTCTTCCCAGCACACTTTCTCTTCGCCGGCATGGACGACCAACCGACCACCTCAACCTCCACGGCGAGCACCTCCTCCGACATGTCCGGGAAGGTGCACGAATGCTCGATCTGCCACAAGAGCTTCCCCACCAGCCAAGCTCTCGGCGGGCACAAGCGGTGCCACAACAAGGCCCTCACTCCTGCCTCCTCGGCCGCCGCCGTCGCCGTCGCCTCGACTGCCAACGGGGTGAGCATCTCGGAGGGCGTGGGGACCACTCACGCAGAGCCAGGGGCAACTTCGATCTAAACATCCCAGCACTCTCGGAGTTCTCCACCCGGTTCGTGGTCTCCGGCAGCTACACCCCTCCAAGAAGCCCCGATTCCTAGCGTCAATGAAGACAAAAGCAGCCTCAACTGGGTCGGATCGAAAATGCACAGAAACCCACACACACAAAAAACCGGCGATTGGAATCGAAACGGAAATCGATCGAGTTTTAGATAGGAATAGAGATGATTATTTTTGTTCGTCTCTTCTTGTTCGTTGGGTGATGTTGGAGTTCTTTTTGATGGAGAGAGGGAGTTGTACAGGGGAGAGAGGAGAGAAAGGAGAGAACATGCATTAGGCAGGAGACAGAAATGGGACACAAGAAGAGAGAAAAGCGGGGCCAGAGAAGAGAGAGGAAAGAGAACATGCAGGAAGCAGGAGAGAGAGAGTGCGTGCAGTGAGGAGAGAGAGAGAGGACAGAAGAAAGAGAAGAGTTCGCCTTACAATTTGGGCCCACCGCGACACGTTTCGCGTTCTCAAATCTCTTCTTAATTGCCACGCTGGCAAATGAGACGTACCTAATAATTTGTCGGGACATTGGTGAACCGTATTTCAACTAACATCAGAATTAAAAAATAAATCATCCGACTCTTCCATCAACCAGTCTTGCTCTCGTTACTCCACCGCTTGCGTCCCGACCGAGGCCATAAAGCCACCGCGGAAGAGGCCGCCTCACAAGCGCAGGGGCACCGGATCCAATTACTCAGAAACGTGCAACCCACGATGGAGATGGAGAAGGCAGACAAATGTCACATCGTGATGTACCCGTCACCGGGAAGAGGCCACCTCATGTCCCTGGTGGAGCTCGCCCAGTTCCTCCTCCGCCACCACTCCTCCCTCTCCGTCACCGTCCTCATCTCCTCCCCTCCCCACCTCCTCCCTTCCATCACCCCTTACGTCTCCTCCGTCTCCTCCGCCACCCCTTCCATCGCCTTCCGCCACCTCCCCTCCGTCTCCCTCCCCTCCTCTCTCTCCTCCGCCCCCACCGCCTTCTCCGACGACCCGGCCATGTACTTTGAGTACGCCCGCCTCAACAGTCCCAACCTCCACCAAACCTTGTCTGAGCTGCTCTCCGCCTCCCAGCCGTCACAGAAGCCCAGAGCCCTCGTCGTCGACTTCTTCTACGGTTCCGGCGCCGAGGTCGCTGCTGCGCTCCGTCTCCCTGCGTACTATTACTTCCCTTCCGGCGCGAACCCTCTGGCGGCATTTCTCTACCTCCCCACCCTACACAAGCTCACCAACACCAGCTTCAAAGACCTGGACGGCAACGTCGACATCCCGGGCGTACCGCCCATTCCGGCGAAGCACATGCCGACGAGAATGCTGGACCGCAGCAGCAGAATCTACGGCCACTTCTTGGAAACGTCCATGCGGCTGGCGGAATCTGCCGGGCTCATAAGCAACACGTTCGAGGCGCTCGAGCTGAGGGCCGTGAAAGCGATATCGGAGGGACTGTGCGTGCCGGACGGCCGAACTCCGCCGGTGTACTGCATCGGGCCGCTCGTGGCAGTCGACGATCACATCAGTAAGCGGGATTGCCTAAGCTGGCTCGACTCGCAGCCGAGCCGAAGCGTCTTGTTTATGACCTTCGGAAGCATGGGGGTGTTCTCGTCCAAGCAGCTGAGAGAGATCGCTCAGGCGCTAGAGGGGAGTGGGCTCAGGTTCTTGTGGGTGGTGCGTAACCCACCACCGGACGATGAAATCTGGCGCAACTTAGCTATTAAACCAGAAGATGATCCAGGTATGTTTCCATCAAGTGGTACGAGAATAATACGGGGGACTCCGAATCACGGTCAGAAGTCAAATAATTCAGTTCATGAGCTCTCAATCACAAGTTTTACAAAGATTTGTTAGTACACCCAACAAATTCCTTTCTCTCTTCAGGCATGGATGCGATCCTTCCGAGTGGGTTCACGGAGAGAACTAAAGACAGAGGGCTGGTGGTGAAGTCATGGGCCCCGCAGGTGGCGGTGCTGAGCCACGACTCGGTAGGCGGGTTCGTGAGCCACTGCGGGTGGAACTCGGTGATGGAGGCGGTGTGCGCCGGTGTGCCCATGATAGTCTGGCCGCTCTACGCAGAGCACAAGCTGATCAGGGCGTACCTAGCCGGCGAGATGAAGCTGGTACTGTCGGTGGCCGAGTCGGAAGGCGGGTTCGTGACGACGGAAGAGTTGGCAGGGCGGATCGCGGAGCTGATGTGCTTGGAGGAAGGGAGAGAGGTGAGGGAGCGAGTGGCGGAGATGAGGAACGCGGCGAGGGAGGCGTTGAGCGAGGGAGGGTCGTCGCGAGTGGCGATGGCGAAGTTGGTGGACTCGTTTAAAAGCGGAATGATGTGAGAAGATGAGTAACAATTATCTGGCGTAAATAATATTTTATATTAAGGGTTTTATATATCGTCGATAATTCTCAAAATAAGCATTAGATAAGATCGCTTGTAAAATTTAATGCCCTCTTTATGTATATGATCTACTTTTCTAAGAAGAATATGTAGAACAAAAAAACTGTCACGGCGATTATCCTAAATCTCTGTCCCCGAGGAGGAAGATCAACAAATGCATCGTTCCTATTCTTGTTTAAATATGATATGGCTAACAAGAAAAGGCTAATTTGGACCGAGTCCACAACCAGACAGCATCACTAGGAAGCCTTGTAAGATTCAGCCACCAGTCCATGGTGACATAATGACAACAATTCTGTCTTATCCAATATTTCTTCGAAAGTCATGATTATTTTTCGCTCGTAATTGGAGGAAAATTCCTCAGCCTTCTTTAATTGGTAGGTTACAAATCGTGTGCATCTTTTGCTTTCGAACTTCGTTGCAGGTTGATGTAATGCTAACTAATAAGCACGGATATTCCATGTGACTATATCATTGCAATTAGGAGGTTCATTTAAATATCTTCCCTTCTATCACCTCGTTCTTAAAATAACAATTGGTGACGTGCGATAACTAGTTATAACATTGATATGCCTCATACTTCATGTTTCATGCGAAAATTTCTCGAGAATGGTAGTTAGGACGCATTCATTCAGATATTTTCATTTTCAACACCTCATTCTAGAAATGTTCCGAGGATTGGTGACGTGCAATGCTAGTTATGATATTGATATGCCTCATGTTTCATGCAAAAGTTTCTTCAAAACAGTGATGTTTAACTAACAATCGACCAGCTCCCCCCAACCTTCTCTTCTAGGCTTTTGACTTCTCGATCTGAGAACTCTCTACAATAATGGAGGCGGCGTGTTTCAAATGAATTTCCCAAAATACAAAAATCTACACATGAATGAGATACATCTGAGTTCAGTATCCTAGTCATTGAATTTCATGGGACTCGCATTAAACCCACAATATCAATAGATGGTAACATGTGATGTCGGTATTGCACTTAAACTTTGATCTCACAAGAGTAAGACGGTAGCAGAGTATTAGATTGTCATCTTTTGCTCAATTTGGGAGTGAACCTATTGAAATTGTTGAGTAACATTTTGCAATTGCCTGATAAGGTAAGTCTCGAAATTCCTAATGTTGATGATTGATGAATTGCGGACAGAAGGGTGAATGTTAGGTGATCCACTAGTCGCGCTGGACATGGACTGTTAATAAAATATTTTCCCTTTTTTTTTCATTGAGGACAACTATAGTCCTCGCTAGGTGAAAATTGGATACTTTGAGTGGCTCTCCCTGTGACAAGGACCCGATGTCTCAGTACAATCAATTACATCATCCCTAACTCTCTTGATTGTGATTAAAAGGATAGGTTAGATTATATAAATCCTGTTATTTTCATGGTTACACTAATTACATCATCACTAACTTTCTCGATCGTTTTACTGCACTCAATTACTTCATCCTCAACTTTTTTGTGAGCATAACCGAAAATGTAGGTTTTAATACACTAATCACATTATTTAATTCCTCTAACCCTTCTTATAGTGCGGCTGAGCCTTCTTACTTTCGTTAAATGTGAGATTGAATTTCACTGTTGGTTCTTTAACGAATCCGCTATATATATATAATACCATGTCCTGGAACAAGTCATATCATTAATGTTGCGTGTAGTGTTGTAAGGCGTGCTAGCTTCCTAGTGGGCATTTCACCCACTTCTACTCACCCCAAGCGTGGGTGGTTACTATGCCAGCTTACTCGGCGGTAGCTAGAGTGTGCAAGCACACCCTGACATGAAGTCTACCTTCTTTACCGTAGAGCTCCCTAATTTCCCGTCTATCTTTGTCTTCTCGACATAAAGGAAATATGAAGGACATCATCTCCCACCTGTTTCCTCTTTGGGCCTTTTAGGGACTTACCCAGGAGGTCCGATATATCATCAATGTGAAAAATTAAAATGGAGGAGAAGGAAGACGAGGGCCGTTATTGCTCAATAGTTTAGGCCAAGTTGGGTTGCCGCAATACCCAACCTAATCCGAACAGGTAAAATTTATATTTGTTGATATCCGAACCCAATAAAATCCTATCAAATAAACAATTCGATTTAGTTCAGATTTTCTGTTTGTGCTTCTCCTTGCGCACAGTCATACCCATGTCTGCTCTCTTCTCTGGTGCTTCCACTAATTACGAATTCTCTAAGATGAACTCAAACGAAAAAAATATATATATATATCAGTTGCTTTAATTTTACACCAATTCATATTAAGGTAGCCATCTTTTCTAGTATTCATATAAATAAGCTCAATGCTGCTAATGGTTTTATTAATTATTGTGATGAGCCTAAGTTGGCCCGTCCGCCCATGTTGGGCCCAAAAGCTCGGCCCACAATATTATGGCCCATGAATAGAGGGATGTGATGAAAGGATACGTTTCTTTTTGGAGGGGACGTATATAAGGGGGAAATAAAGAGGGAGGAACGTACCTTTTGGCAGTACGTACGTTCCTCTTCCCTCTCTCCCTCCAAAAGAAAGAACAAAGACAAAAGAGACGACACTCTCTTCCCTTCAAGGTCAATTGACATCATCGGATCGAATGGGATCAGTTTATCTTCCTCATATCGACGTTGGTGTTTAATCTGTGGCTAACAAGGTACGTTTGATTCTGTGATGTGCCTTAAGATCGGTGATGCATGTGTTTTTCCCGGGCTCGTCTTCCACACAAGTTTAGAGGTTCGATTTAGTGTCGAATCCGGTTTCAGGGAATCCGACATCCCAACATTGGTATCAGAGCCGTAGTTCTTGTTTCCCAATCCTTTTTCATTTTTTCCCCGACCCCTTTTGTGTTTATGGATGATTTCTTATTTATTTTTCGTGAAATTAATCGGCTGACACCGATCGGGGCGGAAAAATCCCGACACCCGAGCACTGTTCATTCATTTTTTTTTTTGAGTTTCTGTAAGTCGAAATCCATTTCTGATGGCGTTAGATGGAAGGTCTTGTCAAGACGAGCGCGGTGAGTGGTGGAATGTCGCCAAAGGCTGCCGAATGCGCCCCTATGCGCAACTGGAACGAATCGGCGCACGAGCCAATTCGAAGGGGCAGGCGCGTGCATCGCACACGCACGCGCGCAAGTGACGACGCACGTGTGCGTGTGCTGTCACTGGCTCGTGCGAGGCACGTGCTAGCTGACGTCATCATGACATCAGCTACTCATGTGTGCTACATGTGCCGGTTGGTTTGCCCGACCGGTCCGACTCGGCCCGACCCGACCCAACCTGGTTGACCGTTGACGACCGTTGATTGTTGGCGACTGTTGACTGTTGATGACCGTTGATCGTTGGCGACTGTTGACCGTTGACGACCGTTGACCAAAAAAAAAAAAGAAGGAGAGAGAGAGAGGAAAATAATGTGTTTCTTTTTCCAATTAAGTTTATGTGGATTATATGTGATCCCTTAATTGTTCTGCATTTGTTGTAGGAACAATGCCTCCCCTGAAGTTGCGCACACCTATTCGCATAATTACCGATGAACAAAAGAAAAGACTTTCTAAGTTTATAGCTAAGCTGACTGATGATCGATGGACGAGTGGTGACTTAATTGATCACGTTTTGAAGTCAACGGGAAAATTCAAAAGGTTATATGGAATGGTCGTCCCTTGCCACAGTTTGAGATGGTGCGATTTTTCATGAACACTTTTCTACCAGAATGGCAAGGAGTGTTGAATTGCATATGGGATGTCAACAAAACCGCTTCATATATGAAAATTGTGATGGATTTTATAGATAATTATTATTGGATTGTTACAAGGGAAAAGATCAAGAAATTGAACAAAAGAGGATCTTTCCTAGTTCGTGTATTGACTTGGTGTTAGATGTATTGGCTGGTCTTTGTTCAATGTGCTTTGTGGAGATCGTATGTAATGTTTTTCTACCTAGTTATTGTTGGTATGACAACTGATATGTTAGTTGTATTATGTAAAAGCATTATTATTCTATTGGATGTCAAATACTATTTGCTTTATGTTATTGTTGACTATTGTGGGTAGTTCATAGAAGTTTTTGTAGCTTCGTAGAATTTATTTTGCATGGACAATTATATTAATGATAGTTTTAAGTTAGGATTTTTTGAGGATGATTGGAAACAAAGTAACATTTTGATTCTAAAACCTTACTTGAAATTGTTTATTAATATGATGGGTCTGTGCAAAATGGATGCATAAATAATAGACATTAATTATTCATGCATATATGTCTAATATGTTCAGATTAATGGCTTCAGCCACAAAGAGCATAGTTGCTGAGCTGAACAAAGGTGAAAAGCTCAATGGCGACAACCATGAAATCTTGCACATGAAAATCCAATATGTGCTGGAAGAGCAAGATGCACTAGAAGCTCTTAATCTGACCATGGTAGAACCTGAAGAGGGAAACACTGCACAACACAAGAGAGATAAGGAAGCATTTGTTGCATGGAAAAGAAAGAACTCTCTTGCTCGCATTATGTTGCTGAGTAGCAAGGAAAATGACGTCATGCGAGAGTTTAGATGTTTTGAGAATGCCAAGGAAATGTGGGAAGTGTTGGCAGCAAGGTTTGGTCATACTTCGGTGACTAAATTGAGACAACTCACTATTAGGTTTGACTCTTATAAGAAACCTCATGGTCAGACCATGAAGCAACACCTTAGAAAGATGTCAAACATGATTAATGAGCTGAAAGATACTGACCATGTCTTAACTAATGAGGAGCAAGTGCAAGCAGTGATTCGTTCCTTGCCTCAGAGTTGGGAGCATATGAAGATGCACCTGATCCATAATGAAAATATCAAAACCTTTGAGGATGTAGTGTGTCATCTTGAGCTGGAAAAGGACCCCCTCTTGGCAGCTAAACCGAAAGCTGAAATCTATCATGCTGGTTCTAGCTCACATGGAGCTTCGAGCTCTAAGCGCAAACATCCTAATTGGTTCGATAAAAAGAAAGGCAAGGAAGCAGGTCCTTCAGGGAAGAAACCTAAGCTTAATCAACATGAAAGAGGAAAGCGTCCTCGAATGAAGAAGCTTACAAGGGTGAAGTGTTACAATTGTGACAAGAAGGGTCACTATGCTCACGACTGTTGTGAGCCAAAGAAGATATACACCCCTTGCACTTTTCAGAACTTTGCTTATATGTTGAGTTCTGTATTCTTAACTGAGTCTAATCCTTTGTGGACCATGAATTCAGGAGCAACATACCATGTAGCTAAGGATAGAGGATCCTTCATGGAATTCCGATGAGTACCAATTGGAACTAAGTGGATTTATGTGGGAAACAACTCCAAAGTTGAAGTAAAAGGAATTGACACCTGCCAACTGAACATGCGTGGTGGACACACTTTGTTCCTACATGATGTATTGTATGCTCCGGAGATTCGTCAGAAACTAGTGTCTGTTTTAGTGTTGGTCAAACTAGGTTTTAATATGAACTTCCATAATAGAGGTGTGGATTTGTTTTTGGATAAAATTTTTTATGGTTGTGGTTATTTTCTGGATGGTTTCATTGTATTAGATATTGACTATGTTAATGCAAATGTTTGTTATTCCATTTTCACGTCTTTTAATTCATATGATAATGATGTGAATGCGTGGTATGTTAGACTTGGTCATATTGGCCAACAACGTATGAATATACTAGCCAAAGAGGGCTTGTTGGGCAACATTAAAAAAGTCGATTTGCCCATATGTGAGTATTGCCTAGTAGGGAAAACGACAAGGAAACCATTTGGAAAAGGTAAAAGAGCTGAATTTCCTCTGCATTTAATTCATTCTAACGTCTGTGGTCCAATGAATGTGAAAGGAAGGCATTGGACTGTTTATTTCATCACTTTTATAGATGATTATACTCGATTCGGATATGTCTATTTGATTTCTCATAAATTTGAAGATTAAGTTGTTTCAAAAGGTTTATGAACTTGGTAGAAAATCAATTAGACAAGAAAACAAAAGCATTGAGATCCGATCAAGGTCGAGAATATTTATCTAATGAGTTCAGAAAATTATGTGATGAAAAAGGAATAGAAAGACAATTTTTTATTCAATATACTCCTCAACAAAATGGTGTTGCTGAGAGAAGAAACAGAACCCTACTGGAAATGGTTAGGTCCATGATGACGCTTGCTAACTTACCTATTACTTTTTGGAGTGATGTGTTGTTAACTGCTACCTATATACTTAACCGAGTGCCTTCCAAATCAGTTCCTTCCACTCTATATGAGTCATGGACAGGTAGAAAACCGTACTTAAATTTTCTTAAGTCATGGGGTTGTGCTGCCTATACTCATGAACCCTCTCACAAGTTTGGGAAATTGGGTTTCAGAGGAAAGAAGAGTATTTTCATAAGATACTCTGAATACTTGAAAATGTATGTGTTCATAGGTGAGCAGGAAAGTGGGAGTATAGCTGAATTTGAATCACGAGATGTCACATTCTTAGATAATGAATTTCATAATAAGGGCAAAATAGGTGAAGATTACTCCTTATTTGAAACCTTAGATCAAAATAATGATATAAGTAGAGTTCGTCCAAGTGGGAGTAATATGAGAAATGATGAATTAAATTCAACTCATTCTCAATTACAATCACATGATAAGATGACATCATTATTATCTAATCATAGTGGGAGCATAATGGGGAATAATGTGCACAGTGTATAATCTCCCATACAGCGAACAAATCGCAAAAGTATTCCCCGTCGACGTTTTGACATTGAAGGGGAAACTTTTATGATTGTCCACAAGATGAGGATGAGCCAAGAAACATTAATCAGGCTCTAAATTGTCCTAGTAAGGAAAAACGGATTTATGCAATGGAAGAGGAGATTGAGTCAATGAAGTCAAACCAAGTTTGGGAACTAGTTGATCTTCCAAAAGGACGCAAAGTTATTGGGAACAAGTGGGTTCTCAAAATAAAGTGTAAAGTTGATGGCAAAGGGTATAACCAACATGAAGGAATTGATTATGAAGAAACATTTTCCCCGTAGTGAGATTTACTTCGATTTGCATTATTCTGGTAATAGTGGCTAGTATGGCTCATGAGTTACATCAAATGGATGTAAAGACTGTTTTCCTCAATGGAGAATTAGAAGAAGAAATATATATGGCACAACTTATTGGTTTCATTACAAAAGGCCAAGAAGAAAATGTACGTCGACTTTTGAGATTAATATATGGCCTTAAGTAGTCATCGAGACAATGGTATATACGTTTTCATAATGCCATAATGACATATGATTTTACAATGATATATGGGGATCATTGTGTATATATCAAAAGATCCAAATATCAATTTGTGATCATATCATTATATGTTGATGATATACTAATTGTTGGAAGCAATATGGAGTTTGTAAATACTGTAAAGAGTTGGTTATCTTCCAACTTTGAGATGAAAGATATGGGTGAGGCTGCATATATTCCTAGAGTTAAGATTTAAAGAGATCGTTTGAAGAGATCGTTATCTCTTTTGCAAGAAACATATATAAATAAGGTTCTTGAACGATTTCGTATGCAAAATTGTAAACCCATAACTCCTATTGCAAAAGGTGAATGATTGAGCCATAGACTGTGTCTAAGGACTCCATAAGAGAAAGAACAAATGAAACATGTTCCTTATGCTAGTGTTGTTGGGAGCTTGATGTACGCTATGATGTGTACAAGACTTGACATATGTTTTGCAGTTGGAATGGTGAGTAGATACCAATCCAATCCAGGTCAAGCACATTGGAAAGCCGTTAAGAGAACACTAAGGTATTTGAAGGGAATTCCTGATTACAAGCTGAATTATCAAGGAAAGGATTTGCGACTTGAATGCTATTTAGATGTTGATTGGGGAGGAGATTTAGATGAAAGAAAATCTACCTCTGGATTTGCTTTCTAATTGAACAATGGCGCCATATCATGGAGCAGTAAGAAGCAAACGTGTATAGCTTTGTCCATAATGGAAGCTGAGTTCGTGGCATTATCAACAATGGTACAAGAAGGAGTTTGGTTTAAGAGATTTTTGGATCATATAGGTGTTATTGAGAAAGCTACAAATCCATTATTAGTTAACTGTGATAGCCAAGCAGCTATAGCATACAACAAATATTCAAAATATCATGGTAAGACCAAACATATAGGTACCAAGTATAACTTTGTCAAAGATATGGCTGCACGAAAGGATGTGAACTTACAGTACATATCTACGCATAAATGGTAGCAGATCCTATAACAAAGCCAATACCTAGAGATGTGTTTTATGGTCATGTAAAATCTCTAGGATTGCGTAGAGTCTGATGTACTGGATATTGTAATTTCCTTAAGTTGTTCACATTTATGAACTTGTGTTTTTCATTATTAATGCCTATGAATCTTTATTTGATCTTTATGCATCTTAATACTCAGTGCATTACTTTAAGTTGAGAAAGTATTTCGAACAGATATAAGATTGGCTCACTCATACGGGTAATCGCCTCTATTTACTATGTGATAAATAGAGATGAGACGGTTTTTAAACTTATTATCTAGGTGATAATTGAGAGCTCAAGCTTAAAATATATTTGTCGCATTAACTGGGTGTTAAGATGATGATAATATTTACTATGTCCGAAAGTAAAATAACCCATATATTTTACTTTATTTGTCTAAGCTGCCAAATGTGAATTCTGATAAATTTTGTGAATGATTAGATATGTAAACTCAAGTTAGACATTGGGTATATCTAAACTATCATCTGTACAGCATTGAAGGTGTAGATATACGCTCCATGGGAAAAGAGTTAATATCGTAATACGTATTTCATACTATGTATGCATGAGACGACCAATAAGAGTGGCAAAAGTTTGATCTTAACTTTTATGCCGTATGAGATTTTTAAGGAAAAGAGTTCCTCAATTTGAGTGCCCTCATGACTTTTACTTATTTTCAAAATTTTTATTTAGTGTTTGCTATCTTAGGATGTTGCCAATGGTCATGAGTTGATTCGATCTAATAGGACATTTCTAAAAAAGCAAACTAAACTGAAATTGAGAGTTTGAAGGAAAGAGGAAGATCGAATTTGGAGAATCACATTGTAGTTTTTGTATTCACTGGTCGACCAATTATAATTGTCTTTGGGATAATCATAATTGTGAATACAATATATATATATATATATATATACATATATACATATATATATTATTTAAAATAGATCAAGAGAGATATAAATGTGATCGATCGATCTAGGGTACTACATACTAAATCTACTCAGAGTGTGATGCCCATTATGAGCTGCTATATATTCCTAACAGATGTATAGCAATGAGCTCTCAAAGTATGCTGGTTGCACGGATTATTTACTGGTATGAATGTTGAAGAGAGATAAAGAGAATTCTGTTCGGCCCACCATGTGTAAGTGGGAGATGATGGTTTTATTAATTATTGCGACGGGTCTAAGTTGGCCTGTCTGGCCATGTTGGGCCTAAAAGCTCGGCCCATAATATTAGGGCCATGGATAGAAGGATGTGATGAAAGGACACGTTTCTTTTTGGAGGGGACGTATATAAGGGGGATATAAAGAGGGAGGAACGTACCTTTTGGCAGTACGTACGTTCCTCCTCCCTCTCTCCCTCCAAAAGAAAGAACAAAGACAAAAGAGACGACACTCTCTTCCCTTCAAGGCCAATTGACGTCATCGGATCGAATGGGATCAGTTTATCTTCCTCATATCGGCGTTGATGTTTAATCTGTGGCTAACAAGGTATGTTCGATTATGTGATGTGCCTTAGGATCGGTGATGCATGTGTTTTTCCCGGGCTCGTCTTCCGCACAAGTTTAGGGGTTCGATTTAGTGTCGAATTTGGTTTCAGGGAATCCAACAATCCCAACAACTGCAAACATCTCACCATGACTACGCACTCACTACTCCTCAATCAAGTCTCGGTGAGGGCTTCGGTTGGGAATGTGTTGGTGGAGAAGTCGGAGGCAAACTAGTCAAACGAGCGCAAGACCTAACTGAGGTTTTTCTAGATTTGGGCAAAGGTGCTGTATTTCAATTTTCCAAATCTTGGAGAAGGTGTTTCGGTTTGGGCACATCTGAAATCGAACCGAATTGAAACGGTTACAATACCCAATTTTTTCGTCTTTTATCCAAATAAAGAATACCTAAAAATTTCTATTTTGTATCGGTCTGGTTCCGGCCAATTCACTTGCTAGAGGCAAGGGCTGACAGATCTCATTCGTCTCCGGTGAGGGCTCACTAGCCCTTTCCCAATGGCACTAACCAGCACCTGAAGATGGTCCATTGGCCCTCTTCAATATCTAATGAGTATTGACAACATTCTCTTCCCTCTCTGCTTTCATATTTATAACAAGAAAAAGAAAAGAATGGGGCATACCACAAGCATAGCTTAATATGCAATTTAATTTAATACTATATTATTATTGACATATAAACAATATTACAAGTATCTAACAAAACTACTCGACGGTTCGATGCGCACCATGCCGTCAAGGGACTCAATTTAAAAATAAAAAATAAAAAATTGATGACTCGTTCACATATTTGATTATAGTTAAGGAATAAAAGATATATATTTATAATCATATGATACAATGTGCTATTAAGTCGTTTAGTGTAGAGGTGTTGAAATGGGTCAATGACCCATTTTCTGAATCATATTTTGTGTTAATGGATTGCATATGTAACATAATTATATAAAGGCCTATTTAAAATAGGTTCAAAAATTTTGAAGTTGAATTATATGGGTCAAAATCCTAATCCATTTTCGATCTATTTCAACAGTAAGTGGGTAACCTAACACATAATTTATTCAACTCATACAATAGACCTAACCGCAACACTTCGCTGCCCACCTCTACCACTCACCTCAAAGCCGCCTCTGCCGCCCCCTCCACCGTGAGAGTGCGGGCGTCCAGGTGCTTGAGCACCTTGAATAGCAGGTCCTAATTGAGGTGGGCAAACTCGGCTAGTGGGGCTATGCTATCCCCCTTGGGGGCGGCTGCTCCTCCTGCTGGTTGGGCTGGAGCTTCTTCTTCTTGGCCTTGGCGTCCTTGTCGGCGATGAAGGGGCATTTCATCTCAGGCCTCCCCCCCCTCGCGAGGCTAAGACCCAGAAGGGAATTAGACCCTGTTTGGTAACTATTCAAATAATGCCAAATTCTGATTCTTTGTTCCCGGGAATAGTTTGGGAACATAATCGCGTTTGGTAAATTTTTTATTCCTGGAAGTAGATTTGAAACAGAATTAAGAATAAAAAAAAAAGTAGATTCTTGTTCTGGGAACAAATCTAAGAATCAAAACAACTCTTCTTCTTCCATTTTATCTTCTTCTTATTCTTCTCTTTTCTTCTTCTTCATCGATTGCCTTGTCCGCTGCCGTTCAACGTCGTCCATTGCTGCCACTGTTGTTCGCCACCGCCGTCATCTACTAGCCGCCACCGCCATCCACCGCCACCATCGTCGTCTACCAGCTGCCATCGCCATCCACCGCCGCTGCCGCTATCGGTCGCCGGCGAGACTCCAGTGAGGTTGTCGGACCTCGCCCTAGCCAAGCGAGCTCGATGGAGGCAAGCCTAGCCACCGACGAGGCGGGGTTGGGCGAGGCCCGCCTAGCCCCGATAAGGCTCGCCTAGCCCCACTGGTGGCCAGGTAAGCCTCGCCGGTGGCTAAGCTGGTCTCGCCAGCCCCTACGAGGCTTGCCTGGCCACCGCGAGGCTCACCTAGCCTCGGCGAGGCCGGCCTGGCCATCGGTGAGGCTTGGCCAACGAGGGCCGGCGACACTCTGGTGAGGTCACCGGCCCTCGTTTGGCTGGTTGCCGTCCGGCAACCACCAAGAAGAAGAAGAATAGGATAAAAAAGAAAAAAAAAAGAAAAGAAAAAAAGGAAAAAAAGAAATGAAAAAAGTATAAATATTATTTAAAAATTAAAAGAAATTGATTTGGAACATAATCAATGAGCACAAGTACCAAACGCAATTCTATTCCAGAATAAATTTTTTTGGATAGTTACCAAACAGCTTAAAATGTTTAGAATTTGTTCTCGGGAACAGAATAAAAAAAAATCATTTCTAATCAGAATTTACTATCGAAAATAGAATCATTATCAAACGCGCCCTTAAAGGTTGGGGTAGCTGGCAAAACTCGAGATTGCAGAGGTCAAGAAGGGATGGGAATGGCGGCGGTGGTGGCGGTGATGGTGGCGATGGAGGAGGAGGGGGGTGTAGGCCGGCAAAGAAACGAACGCACTTCGATTCTTTCTCGATTTGACGATTTTGTCCTCTTTTTCTTTTTCTTTTCTTAATTCATCGTTTCCCTTGCTTTCTTCCTTTTTTTTTTTTTAATTTTAATTTTAATTTTTTTATTCTAACTTGTATCATTTGTAACCCATTTATAAATAAAAGAGCTACCCACATGAAATTGGGCTCATTAAGTCCAAGTTGCCAAATGGGTTTATCTAAGTTCTTTATAAATATATATTTTATTGGTCAAATTCTATTTACAGGTTTTTTTTTTAAATTTTTATTTTATTTAGTATTTTCTAATTTGATTTGAAGTTTTTATCCAATTAGTATAGAGCTTAAAGTGGATGTGCCTCAAATATTAATGGATTTTAATAATATGAATTGGGTCGGGCATGAGTCATTAAATTTATACTACATAAATATGAGTTGAAATGGGTTAAATGAGCTCATATGGATTGGATCATTTTTTATCTGACCCACCCATTTAATGGGTCTTCCTCGAGGTCAGTCTCAATTTCATAAAAATTATGAAGGGGGGAGGATGAAGGAGACATTGAACCTGGGATTTGAAGGAGATGAGAAGTAGTGTTCTTGTCTCATCGAGTACGAATTGAATATCATATCGGAGGAATCGACTTGAAGGAGAGGATAAGCGGCATTTGAAGTTTAGGGTTTGGAAATTTTAAGGTGAAGCTGTAAGCGACATATTATGTTTCGGCATGGTTTTGACACCCCTAATATGATAAATTTTTATTGGATCGTTGAGATTATATATGCTTAGGTACGTAAGTTCACTTATCACAGGTTTAGCCAGCCTATTTTTCTCGAAACAAAATGACCCTCACACGCTCGCACAATGCACACGCACCGGTCCATTTGTTCGACCCTCAGGCTCAGTCCTACAAGAAATACTAACTTGGACCTGGATTGCATTAGTGGGTTGGAAGTGGTAGCTTTTAACGTGAGACAATGGCCTTTTTTTATCTGAGGTTGCACCTCTTACGACGTCATCTAAGCAAAGAAGGGGAGACTCCTACATGTGATGTATACACTGTGTAGTTCACTTGTCGGCAGGGCTGCCAGGGTCTTTATTTTGAAGACAACTCTTACTCTCCTTCGCCTATGAAAGAGATTTGCACGGCACATCGGGTTCGATTCAATTTTGTTTACGTAATCGAATGAAAGCCCAAAGAAGAAAATTTGCTGAATGGTTGAGTACACTCAATTACATCAATACCTAACAATTTTAATTGTGACAAGTAGTTAGGTTTTAAGTAATCTGGCCACATTATATACGTCCTCTAATGTTTCTTGATTGTATACTCAATTACATCATACCTAACTTTCTCGGTTGTTTTAGTACACCCAAAGAGGGGAAATTACCTCAAAAAAAAAAGGTCATAAACTTATTATATTTGTGTTAATTTAGTTCTAAATCTTTTTGTGATTTGCCAATTAAGTTCTAAATCTTTCAATACTATTAATTTAATCTTAAATATTTTGACGATTTGTTAATTTTCATTCCAACAAATTTTAACTAGACGTTAACGTAGACAATTTTTTGCATTTGTTTTTATTTTTTATCCTTTATTATTTTATTATTTTCATCTTCTTCTTTTTTTCCTTTTTTTCCAACTCCCTAGCTAGCCACAAGCGAAGGTCGATGAGGGCCATTACACTCTTGCCAAGTTTGGGCAAGGGTCCAACGCCCTCACCTGTGGCTAGCTATCTTTGTGACCTCACTAGCCAAGAGTTGGAATTTTTTTTTTTAAAGAAAAGAGGAAAGAATAAAAGAAAAAAGAATAAAAGTTCAGAAAAAAAGTTTTAAATAATGCAGAAAATTGTTTGTGCTAGCATTTTTTTGTTGTCAAAATTGATGAAAATAACTAAATTGACAAATCATTAAAAGTTTATGAATACATTAAAATAATTTAAAATTTTAGAACTGAATTATATATATATATATATATACACACACACAATAGGTTTAGAATTGAAGTGAGTGTCATATAAATGACACTTTTAATGTCCTAGTACCTACTTAAAACCATGGGTGATCAAAATTGAATCGGAAAGCCACTTTCATTTATTCTAGAACCTATCTAGTTTGCACAAGCTGCACAGGGTTATATTCACATTTTCCTGGGCAAGTTTCATGACAGTGGACCCGTGCAACTTATAAAAGACGAATGCGCACGTCAATCTATAGTGAAAAAAAGAATTATGCTAGGCGTACGAGTACGATGGCTCACAATATTGATTCATGGATTAATCATATTATAATATATACTTTGGTAACGATCTAAATTGGTTGCAGTGAGCCAAAAGCTATCCCAAAAGACAAATCGACTTTTCATAGTCGGAAGCAAGGACATTGAGTCGCTTTCTCCCACTCTCTTGCCTTACGATGAAAATATGAGAAACTATTGCGTGTACCTTATGTGTCAAACGCAACAAATAAAAAGGTACATGAGCTTTCAACATGTGTCCAAGTGGACCCAAATGTTAGAGATTTTTGAATTCAGCAGTCACTTTAATCTTTTCTTCCCTCCCCTGCACGCTTCTCTCTTCACCCGACTCTCTCTCTCTCTCTTCGCTCTCTCTCTTACCAAGCCCTCGTCTGAATGACGAACCACCACGCCTTCCCCTCCCAACAATCTTCTCCTTGCCTGGGAAGGTGTTGCACTTGTCGGTCTTCTTATCATTTCAGAGATTAATCTCCTAAATCTCTAAGGGCATGGATTTCGCATCGTGGACGGGGAACTCGACCCACTCATCCCACTACAAGTTTAGGTCCCAGAACTATTGGAGGTTATAGGTTTGAAAGAGAAGAAGTGGTTGCTTGAAGTATTACATCAAGAAACATCAAGTTTAGAACGCTTAATAGTGTTACCTCTAGCGTAGGAGAACCCTAGAGTTTTTATATGAAAGTGATTGAGCTCAGACCCATATGGACTCAAATAACCGTACTTTTCACCCATTTGGCTTGTATGTAAATATATTATTTTGGACTATATTAACAATATATTCGACAATCTCTTCCTATGTTCACCATACAGTATAATCAAATAAGGTGGTCAATGTAATGTTCAAACAAACAGGAATCATTCACATTCAGTCCAAGACAATCAACTCGGATCGATTAAGGAGTTTTTTTAGTAGTAAAGTATAAAACTTAATCATTATTTGCAATCTAAATAAGTGATTCATTCTTATCATGAATCTATTATGAGATCAACAAATCAAAATAAGAATTAGGATTTTTAGATTCAATCTATATTAATCCAAATCCAAAAATAAATCTCAGACTCAGTTCACAATTAATATATGCATAATAGTCAAGTATAAGTAGGCCAAACAAAATAGTCCAAGACCTTACAAATATAAGAAATAATCATGATAATATTTACAAAATAGAAATAGCAAAATGCAAGTCTCAAATAAATGGACCCCACCATAATAGGCAATAGCAGGTAAACAATCAAGTCCCCACACGCTCTAAATGATATTTATTCATTCATCAAGTAGGTCATCATGGTCATGATCCCACTCATTAAGCTCTTCTCTGTCTCTACCATCCTCTATAGAATGTCAAATATGAATTTCATATTATCATGAATTCAATCATTTGAATAAAAATTTAGCACCATTCCATCAAGTAGAGAAGAACATATATTTATGTCATAAAGCATCATAATATCATGTTCATAAGCATCGATCTAGTTTCATATATTATGAACAAGACCTAAACAATGTGATTTACAAAAAGCTATCAACTTAAGTTTATTTGTAGAAGAATAACTATTGTCTAGTTTTAAAGAACTAGACCAATAGTCAAGTCATTTACAATAACTTAGTCATGTAATATCAAGCTTCAATTAAGAACAAGACTAGCGGGCTTTTTATATAAACAATTGTTTATATGTTTCAATTTGGAATGCCAATTATTGATTCATTAAAGTCAAATAATCTGGCATCAAGTTTGGAATGATATTTTTAACCAAAAGGATAATCTAACTTAGTTGAATTGTATCACCAAGTTTGGAATGACACAAGTTTCCCTGATAGCATATTTGAATTAGGTTAAAGTCATATTCATCAAGTTTGGAATGAGACAACTCACCCTCTTCAAATTAGTTAGTAACTACAAACATCGATAAAACATATAAATTGTGCTCATCATTGTAGCCAATAAAGGAAGATTTGATAATTCAAAACACATAATTAGAAGATAAGTAAATGGTAGTTAAGACTTGCCTATATAGTCTTTAACCCAATTTCCTCCACTGTTTTGAATAATCAATCTTTAGGCATACCTTTGGTGAGAGTATTGACTATGTTATCATTTGATCTCACATTGATCAAGGTGATAACCCGTTATTCTCTCAGATAATTCAACAACACATGTCTCAGTCTCACATGTCTTCTCTTTGAATTAAAGAGAGCATTCCTGATGACTTGAATGGCTGCTTGATTATCAAAAAATATGCTTAAAGAATTAATCTTTAGCCGAATTAAAGAAATATCCTTAATTAGATTCTTTATCCACTTGGCCTCTTTGCCGGCTGGGGCTAAAGCAAAAAGTTCTGATTCCATAGACGATAATGTAAGACAAGTCTGTCGTTTGAATTTCCAAGTAATAGTAGCTCCATCCTAAATGAATATATATCCACTAGTGAACTTACTATTTTCAATATCTGAGCACCATGAAGCATCATAATATCCATCCACGGTTAGAGGATAACCAGAATAATAGAGAGCATAATCGTTAATACCTTTGAGGTATCTCATTAGCCTATTGAGGGTATCTCAATACTGTTTACTAGGATTACTAGTAAAACGACTCAGCATGCCAACTATAAAGACTATGTCGAATCTAGTGTAACTCATAGCATATATGAGACTACTAAGTAGTTTTGAGTACTTTAATTGATCCACGCCGGTTCCTTCATCAGGACTCGGTCTGTTATTATAATCACATGATATCTCACTTGGTTTACACTTATCGTATCACTAAGTAGAAAGTAGTTGCTCAATATAATGAATCTGGCTAAGGAACATGACTTGCCATTTCAAGCTTACTTTCATACCAAGAATGTTATTAGTAATACCAAAATATTTCATATCAAAATTTTTAACTAAAGTAGCTTTCACGTTACTCACTACAGAATGATCGGAACCAAGAATTAACATGTCATTAACATACAGGCAAATAAAGACTATCTTATTTGACATAGAACGATGGTAAAAGCATTTATCTGAATAACTAGATTGAAAGCCATAACTCTTTACGATTTTGTCAAATTTAAGATGACACATCTTAAGTGATTATTTAAGACCATATAAAGATTTATTCAATTTACAAACTTTGTCCTCAAAACTTTTCATAACATATCCTTCCGGTTGTTCCATGTAAATTTTCTCATTTAACTCCCCATTTAAAAAAGTTGTTTTTACATTCATTTGATGTATTACAAAGTGTTCAATAGATGCTAAAGCAAGAAGAATTCTTATAGTTGATAGATGACACATAGATGAATAGATATCAAAATAATCTATTCCACTATGTTGTTTATAGCCTTTAGCTACTAAACGTGTTTTGTATCTAACTATTGATTCATCGCTATTCAGTTTCTTCTTAAATATCCATTTACAGCTTATAGCCTTAGCCCATTTTGGTAAATTTACTAGTTGTCAAGTGTGGTTCTGTAGCAGAGAGCTTATTTCATCATCTATGGCTTCTACCCACAATATAGACTCCTTAGATTTCATTGCTTCTTGATAAAAGAATGGATCATTCTCAAGATGGTAAATAACAAAGTCATCATCAAAACTTTTGGGAACTCTTTCTCTTGTAGATACTCCAATTGGAAATGGTTCAATAGCCAGTTGTGTGGAATTAGTGTTAGAAGGGCCTGCTTTAGATTCTACGGGAGATTTTGAAATCATATATGTAGATCCAGAAACATTCAAGCATTAATATATGAGAAACTTGTTTTTGAATAACACTACATCTCTAAATTCTAATACTGTGTTAGTAGATAGATCTAAAAACTTATTTGCAGCACTATCTTCTGCATTACCTAGATATACACAAGTAATAGTTCTAGGTCCCATATCAGATCTGTTAAGATTTAGTATGTTTATATAAGCAATACAACCCTAAGTCTTAAGAGTATCATATTTACAAGGGTGCTTATGCCATATCTCATAGGGTGTCATAGACAACTTAGAATGTGGCAATCTGTTCAAAATGTGATTAGTAGTTAAAATTGCTTCTCTCTAGTAGGAGGAAGATATGCTGGCTGTAAGTAATATAGAATTTAAGATTTCAGTTAACGTTCTATTCTTATACTAGGCAACATCATTTGATTGGGGTGAATAAGGAGTAGTGGTTTCAAGTATTATACCTTGTGAAACGCAAAATTCCTTGAATTTTGTCTTTGTGTATTCTCATCCTCTATCACTTCTAAACCTCTTAATTTTCAAGTTGAGTTGATTTTCAACTTTAGATTTGAAAATCTTAAAATTTTCAAAAACCTCATCTTTCGATTTCAACGAATAGACATGACAATATCTAGAAAAATAATCTATGAATATTATTAGATACTTTCGACCACATTTAATAATGTAATTTCTAAAGTCACAAATGTTAGAATGTATTAGCTCAAGAAGTTGTATGTTTTTAGAAACCAACTTAAAGGGTTTTCTAGTGATCGTAACATGTACACACACTTCACATTTGTCAAATCGAATATAAGTATCTAATGGAATGTTGTGAGTTTTAGTTAGATGTTGTATTTTCCTGTAATTCACATGTCCAAGTCTATTGTGTAGCAATTTTGGATCAATCAAAGTAAAATTCACATGATTTATCCTATCAGTATTTAAACTCAATCTATACATACCATTAACCATGAATGCACAACCGAAATAACATGAGTTAACTAATAAAGTTACTTTATCATTCATAGTTGAAAAAGACATACCGGCTTTATCAAGTAAACTCATAAATATCAAATTCTTTTTAAGTAAATGTATTACTCTAACATGTTTCAGAGTTAGTAATTTGCCTGAAGAAAGCACCAAATTCGTAGTTCCAGCATGTGTCACCTTTGCCTCACCATCATTGCAATTTTCCACAATGTCTTTCACTTCTGTGACCTCAGTGAGTAAGTTCTTGTCATTTGTAGCATGACAAGTAGCGCTACTGTCCAACTACCACTTAGAAGAGACGCTGGCATTTCCATTCTTCATCATTCCAACGAAGGCTCAAGACTCAAATTCTCTAATTAGCATATTGACCTTATTTTGTTGTGTGTCAATTTTTGGCTTCTTTGGAAACTTACACTCTGCTGTCTAATGACCCCATTTTCCACATTTATGACACTTGTTTTTTTTTTTTTTTTTGAGATAGTCCTTTTGGCCTTTAACTATAAAGAGGATTTACCTTTTGGTGACTTGGACATTTTCTGAGGTTTATTGGAGTGTGAAACTAAGTTGGATCCTACTTGTTTCAAACTTTTTCTAGTAATGTTTTAATCCTCAATGTGAATATACCTCTTTAATTCATCCAGTCCCATTTGTGCATTTTAGTCTTGAAAGAACTCTATTCAGCTGGTAGTTTGCTCAACATAAGACTGATAGAAAGATTATCATACATGTCAGAGTTATTATCTTTCAACTTGTTCCTCATGTTTTCAAATTCAACTAACTGAGAGGTAGTGCTTGAATTTATAGTGAATTTAAAGTCAAAGAATTTCTCTGCTAAGAGAGTTTTAGAGAGCCCTCTTGTTTGTGGAACTGAGCGTTCAAATGATGTCATATCTCTTTCGATGTCTTATACTCACTATAAGTCATAGCCAGATTAGGATTTAGAGAATTCAACAAGTAATCTCTACAAAAATCTTCATCTTCATTCCATTGATATTCTTCTACATATTTAGTGGTAGATGCAAAATCACTTAATACAGTATATAATATGTCGCGTTCTTTCATACCAAATTGAACATGTAATTTTCAACCATAAATTTCAGTAACATCAAATGATTGTAACTTTATAATATCATAGGAATTACGTTTTGCCATTTTAATCAGAGCAAAGTGTTAAAAAGAGTGCACATTGGAGTCCTCGGAGTCACAAAGTCGAATAACTCCCCTAACCTTAATCAAACCGCTCTGTAGAGATAGAATTTGCCAAAACAAACCCCAAAAACAGATTTGGAGCGCCCAAAAACCTTAAGATGGACTGCACTTGTCGTTGAAACTCATTGGAAATTTTTGTCATTGAAATTTGCTGGAAATTTCCTCACTGAAATTCGCTGGAAATTCAAATGGAAATTTCCGTATGTCGTAACTTCTTCATCCAACCTCTGATTGACACGAGTAACCACTCAAAACGTTCATATCAACGAGTAGAACAAAGCTCAAGTGGTTTCATCCTTTAAAATTGGCTATAATTTTTGGGTTTTTGAATCAAAGATTTCGGTCACCCGAATCTTCAAACTCAGATCTTGCCAATACCACTGTCGAAATTGAAAGTAAATTACACCCGTGAGTTTCAAGAAGACACCTTACTCGCTCAAATCCGACACACGAACATAATACTTCGAGATTGTTGGAGGTTATAGATTTAAGAGAGAAGAAACGGTTACTTGAAGTATTACACCAAGAGACGTCAAGTTTGGAACGCTCAATAGTGTTACCTTCAACGTATGGGAATCCTAGAGTTTTTATATGAAAGTTATTGGGCTCCAGCCTATATGGACCAAAATAACTATACTTTCACCTATTGGGTTTGTATGTAAACATACTATTTTGAACTATATTAATAATATATCTAACAGGAACTTGGTCTTCGACCACCGCTATTGGCTGTCAAAGTCAACGATGGCATAGGTGTTTGCGGTGCCTTCGCCGTCTTAAGGCATCAAGTTCTTGGTGTGGCAAACCTCCACAATGAGCTTCCGAGCGCACGATTTTGACATTTCTCAACCAGAGAGACATGTATCAAGATTTGATTTTTGGCCTATACTGTTCGAGAGGGAGGGAGGGAGAGAGGGAGGGGGATTCTTGGTGAGTCATGGCTTTTGATTGTTGTGAGAGTGTTGTACTGATAGTTTCAGCCCCACTTGAATATGTGTTTGAATCTTACGTCCTTTCTTATTTGTTACGCTAGCAGACAAATGTACGTAATCTTTTCTCAGGAAAATATTGCACACTTGACAAGTGTCAAGCAATTCACATTTGACTTCACCTGTGGATTCACGTGTATAGGGACCCACCCTTCAGATTTTCCCCTTCTTAGTTTGACTTTAACACTCCATCCTTCTTCAACAATGGTGGATTCTAGACATCTCCGTGAAATATGTGAGGCAAAAAATGACTCATTTCTCACCATCGCCTTCTATCTAGGGATGTGCATGGTCTAGGCGAGCGGTTTCTAACCTAGAACTGGGAACTGCTTGTTAAAAACCGATTCTGGAAAATTGGAATTAGAATCCATCCGTTAGTTACATGGATCCACTCAGGAATCGGACTGTCGGTCCGGTCCGGTTCCGGGTAGATCCATGGAACAGGTCTCACAATAATAATAATATTATTTTCTCGAAAGTTCCGATTCAGACGGGAAACAACTTTGGTTTTCTACCAAAATTGCTGGTTTTTCGCTGCCTAACCTATTATTCTTTTCCTCCTCATACAAATGCTTCTTCACGTGCTTTCTTTTTGCCCACCAATTGCTCGGCGTTTTGTCAAGGTGCACTTTGGACTTTTTAGTTTCAGCGCCTCTCCATTTGGTGCGCTTTGGACTTTTTTCCCACTTTAATTAATTTTTTTAATTATTTGATTTGGTTTATTAATTTGTAATTTCATTTTTTTAATATTAAAAGTTATCATATTATTCGAATATAATTGGTCCGATTCAGGTGGGCGAGTGGATGAATTTGCCTATGGAACCGGGAATCAGACTAGTACCCACCGGTTCCCATAAATTGGAATCGAGAACTGGACCGGTTCTCTCAAGAATCATCGGTTCCGGGCAATTCCGGTCCGGTTCAAGCAGGTCCCAATTCTTTTGCACACCCCTATTTCTACCTACTCTAGTCCTACTTTTTGCCGAGTAAAAGTAAGGATAGAAAATGACTAACTGAAAATTTAAAGAAGTGCTTCCCCACTGAATATTCTTCTCGGAAAAGGCAGATGTGAAACTCAAACTAATTCCACATCGTGGATGGCCCAAAAAGAAAAATAACCGATCCTATACCTACTTTCCCACATAAGTGCAACGCATCACCCACATTTTCAAGAATCCTCTCCCTCTCCCTCTCCCCCTCGCTCTCTCTCTCTACACCGCTTTTCTCGTACACATCAGATGGAGGAGGCAGTGGTGCTGTATCCATCGCCGGCCATCGGCCACCTCATCTCCATGGTGGAGCTGGGCAAGCTCCTGCTCTCCCACCGCCCTTCCCTCTCCATCCACGTCCTCATCACCAGCCAGGCCTACAACGTCGGCTCCACCACCTCCTACATCGCCTCCGTCTCCACCGCCTGCCCCTCCATCGCCTTCCACCACCTCCCCCCACCTCCCTCCCACCGGACTTCTCCACCGCCTCCCCCCACCACGAGACCCTCGCCCTCGAGCTCCTCCGCCTCAACAACCCCAACGTCCACGCCGCCCTCACCTCCATCTCCAAGAACCACATCGTTCACGGCCTCATCATCGACTTCTTCTGCGCTTCAGCTCTGAGCGTCGCACGTGAGCTCAGCATCCCTTGTCACTACTTCTTCACTTCCGGCGCTAGCGGCTTGACCGCGTTCTTATATTTCCCAACTCTTCACAAGCTGTACACCAAGAGCTACAAGGACCTCAACGCCGTTCTTCATGTCCCGGGGACCCCGCCCTTGCCGTCCTCCGACCTCGCGAAGCCGGTGCAAGACCGCAACGACAGGGCTTATGAGCTCTTCCTCGAGAGCTCCAAGAACATGGCCACGTCTGCCGGGATCATAATCAACACATTCGAGAAGCTCGAGCCCAGGGCGGTGCGAGCGATCAGGGACGGAGAGTGCGTGCCCGACGTGCCCACGCCTCCGCTGTACTGCATCGGGCCGCTGATCACAAGCGGAGAGGGAAAGAAAGAGGGCAGTAGCACCGGCAGGTCGGATTGTCTGACGTGGCTGGACTCGCAGCCAAAAGGAAGCATCGTGTTCTTGTGTTTCGAAAGCTTGGGTGTTTTCTCGGTTGAACAATTGAAGGAAATAGCAACGGGGTTGGAGAGGAGTGGCCAGCGGTTCTTGTGGGTGGTCCGCAACCCCCCACATGATGCAGACCAGAAGACCGTCACGTCAGCGATGCCCGACCCGGAACTGAGCTCGCTTCTGCCAGAGGGCTTCTTGGAGCGGACAGGGGAGAGGGGCCTGGTGGTGAAAACGTGGGCGCCGCAGGTGGAGGTGCTGAACCACAGCTCGGTGGGCGGGTTCGTGACTCACTGCGGGTGGAACTCGGTGCTCGAGGCAGTGTGCGCCGGCGTGCCGATGGTGGCGTGGCCGCTCTACGCGGAGCAGCGGCAGAACAAAGGGCTGATGGTGGAGGAAATCAAGATCGCCCTGCCAGTTAACGAGTCGGAGAGCGGGCTGGTGAGTTCGGAGGAGGTGGAGAAGCGAGTCAGGGAGCTGATGGAGTCGGAGGAGGGTGAGATCATAAGGGAACGAATGAAGTCTTTAAAGGAGGAAGCGAAGGCTGCTCTGAGTGCAGGCGGGTCGTCCAGCGTTGAGCTGACTAATCTCGTCGAGTCGTGGAAGCGGAAGTGAGTAGGTGGAATGTAGTAGCATCCAGCATCTGCATCAATAAGGTGAAAAATGGGAGAAAATATTGGGTACCCTCAAAGGACCACGTCATCGGTGCTCTGAACGATTCACCGTTCGACACCTGTCCAGTGACAGGTCCACGTCGGCCTCTTCGCTTTTCTCGCGCTTCTCTCTCTCCTCTCTTGTCTCACTCTCTCCCAGTAACTCCGCGGCTGGTGGCTCGGCTCGGCTGAGCAGAAGAAAGCACGAGCGAATAGATAATAAATGCGCAACATCCCGCTTAAAATTTCTCTCTCCTCACTTAAATATTTTTTGGACTCTCTCTCTCCTCGTGAACGAGCTGCAGTTCTTCTGTTTCCTTTTCAGCGCATTCCACCCCCTCCGTCTCCGCCTCTGCCTCCGCCTCCGCCTCCGCCTCCCCCTCTCCAAGAGGCCTCGCCGGTCATCTACCTCTGGCACGTCGCCTCCTCCAAGAGCCCCACCAGTCGCAGCTGGTTCCCGACCCCCTTCGCCTCCAACGGTTTCCAACGCCGAGATCATTTGTGCTCGCGTTGGTCTCTTGGCAACTTCTGGGCCTCCGTCCGATTGCCTCCCTCCGACGAACTCGTCATCAACTCCGGCTCCGAGCCGCCGCCGCCGCCGCTGCCGCCGCCGATGGCGTCCTCTGTCTCTGGCATCTGCTCGTCCACCCCCTCCCTCTGGCCGAAGATACTGCCGGCCTCCGCTGCGAAGCCGTCGGCCTCCGGCAGGAGGGAGGCGGTCTCGATCTCGTTCCCGAGCGGCGCCAGGCTCCCTGCCGTTGACCGGGTGTTGTCCCTGTCGCTGGTCCGATCGGTCGCGAGGGAGATCTCGGTGCACCTAGGCAGGGCCGACGGCACGGCGAAGAAGGAGAGTTGCGGGCTAGAGGGTTGGAGGTCGCTGTGGACGAGGTACGTGGACTGGCTGCACCAGCACCGGATTTAGGGCTTTTCCTTGGACACGAGCCAAATCGGGTTGACGGACGAGTTCGTGGAGAAGATGGAGCCTCGGTTCCAGGCCGCGTTCAAGGCGATGGAGGAGCTGGAGAAGGGCGCGATCGCGAACTCGGCAAGATTTAAGAGCATATAAAGCTCAGTTCTCCTTGACATTCCACTTATGGTTGGGAAGAACGGGCGAGGGCCGCATGGTCGGGCACTACCGGTTCTCTTGCGTGAATATCTCTAGGTTTGAAGTTATCTGACATGGCTTCATCCAGGTGGTTACTGAAGCAGACATCGAAGAGTTTGAGGCAAACTATAGAGGTTCTGATTCTGAAAAGAATGATCTTATTGATCTATCTGAGAAATTCAAGGGTAACATGAACAGGTGGGGTTTTTTGATATGTCCTTTTTCCTCTCTTTTCCTTTCTTATAGATGCCTATCTGACATAAAAGTATTTGAAATCTTTTGTACCTTTTCCTTCGCAGGCTTTTCTGTTCGATGCTCTGCTCAAATCCCAAGCTTGATTCCCACCGCTTTAAGGATATCATTGATGATGCAATAGCAGCAGGTTGGTTTTTTGACAATTTGATCTCTTCTTGACTGTTAGATTTGCTCTTAAACCTCCTCAGTCCAAATTTGAGACTTCAAGCAGGGCTGGGCTTCATCGTGTTTTATAGAGTTTAATAACAGTGAGGTCAATATTTAAAAAATAATTTTCTTTCACAATGATAAAATTTAGCACAGGTTGCTCATTTACTTTTTTATGGAGGGCATCCTTTTTGTCTTTTTATGTTTCTAAATAATGCTGGTCTGAGGATATTGGTGTTTAGTAGCCTAGATCTTATGCGTGCTTGATAATGTAGCATACACTATCCTGATATAGTGCTTAATGCATGCTCTGTTTCTCTGTGTCCTACAAGAGCATTGAAGACAACCAAGGCATACGAGAAGTGGGCAAAGCAAATTTCCAAACTGAACCACCTACAGATCCTCTTAGAAAGAGGGAAGTGAGTGACACAGCTGCGGGCTCCTTTCTACATAATTTTTGCTTCGATTTCTTGACTGTACTGTTAGTAGTATGTTCTTCTTTTTGAATTGGAATACTAACCTTTGTTTCCCATTTCTGATAGAGCGAAGAAGAAGTCAGGCGATCTTCTTGCAATCATATCTCAGTGCCGTAGCCGAGGCGAAAAGACATTTTGATTCCATGTTTTCATCTCTGGTGAATAAATATGGTGGTGGAATGCAGAGTTCAGAACCCAGTGAAGAAGAGTTTGAGGTTGCAAGAAAGAAACTTGAGAGCCAAAAGTCTGCCAAAAAGTCCAGGCAAAAATAACAGGAACATGTGATGTATTGGATTAACTGTGTATAGCTTTGGTTGCTTTGAGCACTCTCTTATGCTTCTAATTTTGGTAGCCAAAATTGGTGTGTTTGATTTCCCCTTTGTTTGAATGATATTTTGCGATGACAGATGCTCAATGCACTCTTGGTTTGTTTCCTTATCTTCTGGCTTAGCGCCAAAGACTACATTTGTTGTAATACTGGAAATTGCTGCCTATAGTTTTGTGCATGCTTAAGTTACAGGAACTTTACTTTCCCAAAATGGGATGGGACTACTTTTCTACCAAATGGCTGATCATTCTCCAGGGGTTCATTTGAACATTAAAAAGACTACCAATGAATGTTCAGCAGCTTCTAGATGAAGAAAAACTAGAGAAGCTCAAGTTTTGGATTATGAGTATGGTTTAATTCATTCTGCTTTCTTGATTTCATCAACGCCACCTGTTTAATTTTGGTCTATTGCATAAGGTGATGGCATGAGCGAATTGTAGTAAATATTATTTATAAACTCAAGACATCGTTCATTATCCTTGAGAGATTAGTTTGAGTTGATTCCATATTTATACTATATTGAATAGAGGATGTACATATGATCTTTTGGAAGTAGAAGACTTGCTCAGTATACTCATCTCAATTGTCAAAACAGTGGAGCCAGATTTCAAGTATATAAGACTGACTTGTTCTCAAATCTCTTTGTTTGCTGGCAAAACAAAACTCGTTAATACTTCCTAAAACAAGTAGGCATCAAGCAATTTTAGAGTTTGCACTGAACTCTCAATTCTGAGATGAATAAGGTTTTAGCTTACACGATTCAGTCAAAATTCTCAATTGCAACAGGCAATGTCTTTGTCTAATTAGATTAGAACCGATCAAGATTTTAGTATAATGCCATGGCCGCATCTTGGGGTTAGGAGCAATTTGTCCTACTTGACTCAGCTGGAAATAGTTGAAAGGAGAACTAGCATTTAACTGGGTGTCCAGCGTAAGGACGATCAGCACGTTGGGAATTGGATGTCCATTTTTGTGCAGATTTTGTTTAAACCTGAGCCAGTTCACATACTAAAATGCATGAGACGTTTTGCATCTTACGATTTGCCAAATCTTAACTAGTAATGCTTCAAATCACAGTTTTTACAACCATAATGACACCATCCATCAAGATTCGAGTGGCATGTCGTTAGAGACACAAATTCCGTACCCAGCAACAAATAAATTGTGCTATCATAAGCTGTGTTGCAAATGCTGTTTACATGAGAAAATGTCCTCAATGCTAAGCTGCAAGACATGGAAAAATGGTGGTTGTACGAAGAAACTTTATTAAGAGTTTTTTACCCCTTTAAAAATTGGGTTTTGAAGTATGTGCCATTCTGGCATCAGTGTCTCGTCGCTTGATAAGACGATTTAATAAGGTTCCTTGATACGTGTAACATTGTTGGATCAAGAACTAAAGACTGAACACGTGTTTGAATTAATTTTCTCAACCTATTTAATCTAAATCTCATGGAGCTCATGTATCGACTCTTTTTTAGCACCAAACGGTCAAAACTTCCAAATTATATAAATGTCGACACGTACATTTACAAGTAAATATATATTTTTTTTTTGATAATTTCTTCAAAATTTGGATATTATTTTTCAATTTGGTGTGGAAGTAAAATTATTTGCTGCTTTAGCTGAATTGTAAAACAAACTAGCTCTTAAACGGTGAGTTTAGTGCAAGTAACTCGTTTTTAGTTTCATCAACAATTCACTCTATTATTATTATTATTATTATTATTATTATTATTATTATTATTATTATTATTATTATTATTATTATTATTATTATGTGTAAAGAGCACTAGAATATCCACCACCATGCAATATATTATACGATATCTCTTTGCATTTGTGAAAAAGACGTGATTTTATAACAACTAGAACGCGGCCACGTACCCGTTTACAACATTGCGAGCTATGATTCTTAGATATTTGAGCAAGTTAAGGAATTCTTGCTAAGTACGGATTTCGCGTTTATGAGTAATCTTGAATGGTCCCTTGGCTGTAAAAGTACATGGCCGAAGTCCCCACGAGAATATTTTTTTGTCCCCATACTTTCATTTTTTTTAATTAAGTTTTCTTAATTTTATTTTTTTATAACTCCTTTTACATTTACAAATTTTATTTACAAAATCCGTGTGACTTCAAATTCGACCAAGTTTACAAAAGTAGGCAAGTGTGGAAAATTTTAATTAACGTAGACAGACGTTGATATAATACGTGGATAAAACTTAGCTAACTATAGACGCATGCATGTCTATATTGAAAACTTTAGGGTATTACTAACAGTCAAAGGATGGCCATGAAATGTCCTTTCTCCAACGCAAGGGGTCGAAATTTGCAAGCAAAATTCATGAAAAATGTGTGGCTAGCAGTTGATTGTCCGTTTTCCATCGTGATTAGGCCAACCATTTTCCACAACTTTCTTCGCGTCACATCACAAATTTTCCCGCAACATAAGTGGACGATTGCCAGCACCCGTTACCATTTTCCTTTGGCAGCCTTACTCGAGCCCGTCCAGGCCACTAAGGCTCCGCATGATAACCCTCCCCAGCCCAAGAATTTCTATTCTTCTTTTCCCCAGAACAAAAAAAGAATAAAAACTAGTTTGGTAACGGCAAGTTAATTTTTTGTTTCGGGAACAAAAAGTTCGCCCGGGAATGGTTTTGGAACTGAAACGAGAAGTAAAAAAAAGTTACTTCTCGTTCCCGGCCAAGAATTCCCAGGAAAAAAAATAAGAAACAATTTGGGCAACCCTAATTTCACTTTCGCAATCTTCCATTTTCACCTCTCCCTTCGTCCGCTCACCTCTCTTCGATCTCATCTCCAGTCGCCTCTCTCCGATCTCATCGTCGCCGGTCTCGTCACCGCCGATCCTGTCGTCGCTGGTCCTGCTCGTTGCCTCCGCCTCTCTTCGGTGCCGTCAATCCCGTCGTCTCTGGTCGCGACACGACACTCCGGTTGGGTCGCCTCTCTCCGATCCGGTTGCGTCCAGTCCCGTCGCCTCCGCCTCTCTTCGGTGCCGTCAATCCCGTCACCAGGTCCATCCTCGCCAGTGCCACAACCAGACCCTTCTCTCTCCTCGCTCTACGCTCTTTATGCTCCTCTCCCCTGAAGACCCACTTCGCATTCTGCCCTATAAGGCCGCCTCCGCTGTCGCCTCGTGCCGCTTCTGCGGTCGGTCCGTGCGGTGGTTTCGGCTTGCCAGGCCGTTCGAGGAGGAGCTTCCGCGGTGGGGTGGTGGTCGCCACGCCTAGGTCGGTCCGGAAGTCGGAGGAGGAGTGGCAAGCGGTCCTGTCGCTCCATGCGGTGGTTTCGGCTCGCCGAGCCATTCGAGGAGGAGCTTCCGCAGCGGGGTGGTGGTCGCCGCGCCTAGGTCGGTCCGGAAGTCGGAGGAGGAGTGGCAAGCGATCCTGTCGCCCGAGCAGTTCCATATCCTGAGGCAGAAAGGGACCGAGTTAATTCTCTTGATTTCTTGATTTATTTATTTTTTGGGTGTCTGTTTTACTGCTAGCTTATTTTGATTGTGGGTTTGTCATTCTCAATTGTGGTTCCTGCCGTTCTTGATGCTTCGCTTTCCATACTAGGTTGGGGTTTGTTGAATTGGGTTGGTTTCGTTTGAACGTGATTGCCATGCTGTCTCCTTGAAGCTTGGGAACACTAAGGTTTAAGACACATTCTGTTCAATGAGGCTTTCTTGGGCTGTCTATTTATGTGACGTGCGAAAAAATTAAACAAGTTTATGCTACAATGTGATAGGTTGAATCAGAATTGGGTTTTGAGTTTTGATTCAGCACGGTATGACACATTTCTAGTGCGTCAAGCGGTGTTTGTTGGAGGTGGATTCTATGTGAATTACGTTTTAATAGGAGAAACCATTGAGGAAATGCAGGTTAGGATGTTCTCTGTGTTTTTTGAGGTGCTGGGGAGTTTTTTCTGGGTTTTTGTGGGAATAAGTTGTTTTAGCTATTACTTGAGTTCTCTGGCACTATCCTGTGTTTGGAAAGCTTTGTTTTTATTTGGAAATATTAGCCCTTTTAGGTTCCTGTTGGGTGCTAAGGATTTGTTACTGCATGAGTGCTGACATCTTGGTTACTTACGAAGTCTTCTACTTTTCACTTTTCATCAAAACAAAGGTGAAGGGGTGAATCTGCCATCTGCAGTGCCATCGCCTCCGATCGCCTCTCTCCAATCCTACTGCCTGCAATCCCGTTGCCTCTAGTCAAGTTTCTCCGGCTCGCATCGCCTCTGGTCGCATCGCCTCGTGGTTGTCTTGCCCTAAATCAGGTTTGTTACTTTGATTCTTTCTCATTGTACCTGTTCTAGTGGTGATTCTCAATTTTTCTGAAGTTGAATCGTGTCGCCTCTGTCGCGTTGCCTTTGTTTGTGCTCGCTTCTCTCACGTTGCTTCCCCCGTGCTTGTGTCGCCCTTTATCAATGGAGGTAGAGTGGATACCTGGACCTAATGGTTTGGGATATGCATGTAAAATGAAGGAAAGCTTCATTTCTTGGATGTAGCTAAGCATGTTGCGCCTTATGCACATATATTTACTGAATTTTATGGTTGATTTAGATTGAATAAGGCCTATGCGATCTATCTCTCTCTTTCGATATGACACTCGCTCTTTCTCTATTTTCTCCTATCAATTGCATACCTGAAACTCTGCTGTAATTTGTCAATGCTGCTGAAGTATTGATTACTAGAACAACATGTTCAGTTTATTATTTTTATATGTTTGATTCTAGTTGTCATTGATGCTTGTGTGAAGCTTTGAGTATGTACTTCATCAAACTTTTTGTGGCAATTTTCTTATCAAGAAATATCTCATAGATTCAAGTGGTTGTCTTATGCTGTGATGTTGTATTAAGCTTTCCCTGCTTGTCCTTCTCTTGAATTGTGCTTTTGTATTTGTATGGTGAGAATTCAAATAATACAGAAAGTTGGTTATCTTGATATGATGTTGCTGGTGCAAACAAATGATTTAGTCATGCTTGGTGAGGAATTGATTTTCTGCTGGATGTTGTGTTTAGAGTCACGGATCAAGCTTAGGATTCGACTTTAGATTCACATAATATGCTTAGATTTGGTGATTGATGATGTTATTGGATGATTTTTTTGTGGATTGATGATCAATGATTATGAATTTGAGGTTGTTTGAGTTTGATTTGTATTACTCCGCAATTTCGTATCTTTGTGATGGACTTACTGTTTTGGCTGAAACAAAGTGTTAGATGAATTTTTTTGATCTCGAGTCCTTCTAGACATAAAAAATACACTTCTAGAGCTTCGATTTGATATGTCGTACGCCCATAATGGATGTCGTTTGGTTGCTGAAAAACACATTTGAAATCTGTCAATTCTGCAGTAGTTTCGGCTTGATTTGTGTTTACTGATCTTGCTGGTTCTTTGTTTTGAGGAGCAAATTGTCTTGAAAAAATATACAATAATGGAATGAAACCTTTGAAAATTCAAACATTGCACTGAATAGCTACCCAATGTTTATGCATTGAATAGCTATCCAATGTTTAGAGCTATAAAGACATTTTGATGCTTGTGTCTTTCTTTAGTCTAAAAGATGGTGATGAGAAAAGAAGGCAGCAGCATGTTGCACTTTCTTTTTAATTGTCTTAAACTCATATGATGTTCAACTAGTGAAGTGCAAAGTGGACTGAGCCTTTAACGAACTTGTTTGTCAGTTTGTTGGTAGAAGAGGTCAAAAAAGGAAATCGCATCTCTTCTACTTTCAACAAAGTAGGGTGGAATAACATACGGATAGAATTCAACAAACGAGCAGAACTTCAATATACTGTAGTATAGTTGAAGAATAAGGTGAACAAATTGAAAAAGCAGTATGCTAGTTTCAAGAAGCTTCTTTCACAATCTGGATTTGGCCGGGACAATGTGAACAAAAAAGTTGTTGTTGATGATCCGAGCATATGGGAATCTCATATCAAGGTATGACTTAACCTTTGACCATTTTCATAGCACTATATATGTACATCAAATATGTTTAATTGTATTGCTGATATATGTCATCATTGTGAAAATTGCAGGATAATATTGAGTGGGTGAAATTCAAGAAGGATGGGTTTCCTCAATATCTTGACTTGTGTATCGTATTTGGCAATACATATGCTACTAGGGACTATGCATCAGGACATGTCGAAGATATGGTGATGTCGGATGAACTTAATATTGGTGGTGATGATGCAGACAATGGACCAGAGGACTTTGGTGCACAGCATGTTAATAAGGAAGATGTTATGTCTGACAAAACTCCTACTCCAGTTCATGAGAAACATAGGATGGATAAAACTCCAAATAGTAAGAGGAGAAAGAAGAGTCAATCATTTACTGTTGCTAGCACCTGCAAAGCCTTGTAAGAGATGATCAAAAGTAGGGTTAATCAATCTGTGAGTGGTTCTGTCAACTCACAAGTGACATCACTACCTACAGACCCATTCTCCATATCTGTGGTGATTGATACCCTACTTGCCATGCCTATGTTGGACCTAGATCTCTATAGCAAAGCAGTGGAGCTAGCCTGCGATAATACCACGTGGAGGGAGGCTTTTATCAAAACCCCAACTGAAATGAGATATGGACTTCTCCAACGTCTTTAGTGGATGTGAGGAAATGTGTCGTGGATTGCTTGGAGTTTTATCAGACTGTTTTTTTTATGTTTTTGGTTGTTATTTTGTTGCGACTTTTGCATCTATATTGTGGTTTGGATATGATGGATTGTGCTGAATTTTTATATTTGGTTTGGCTGTTTACTCTATTACTTATGTTATTGGTTTCCATTATTTTTTATTTTTATTTTTACATATATCTATATTGATTTTCTTATATTTGTGTAATGGCATAGGTACTATGGAAGATGAATCAAATGGTGTGTCTAATGAAGAGGTAGTAGCAGTTGAATGGTATTTGGATGACTTTGATATTGACATAATAATAGCATGGTTAACTCTTGTTAATTTGGACATGTCTTTGCATACGAAAGAGCCTATTAGAGACAGTAAATTATCAGGAGCCGAATGGGTAAGGGAAATTGTTTATGGACATTCCGATAGGATATATGAAGCATTAAGGTTAGAGAGACATGTTTTTCTTAACCTATGTGATCTAATGAAGGCAAGAGGCTGGTTGAAAGATACTCGATATGTAAAGGTTGATGAACAAGTTGGGATTTTTTTTTTATATATGGTTGGTCACAAAAACACAAATAGAGATTTATGTGAGAGATTTCAACGTTCGGGACAAACAATCAGTAAGTTCTTCACTTTGGTATTAAAAACGTTTCTCAAATTATCAAAAGAGATTATCAGGCCGCCTTCTTTTGATATTGTTCCAGAGGAGATTCTTATCGATCTAACCATGCAAGTTACTTCAAGGTATGATTTTAATATCAATTTTACATTATTAAAATATATATAGTTGATAATATTGTCTAACGCTATAATTTCACAAAATCACAGGGCTGCATTGGTGCTATTGATGGCACCAACATTGATGCATCCGTCCCTATATCAAAACAAATCTCATTTAGAGGCAGAAAAGGGACTATCACTCAAAATGTGATGTGTGCTTGTTCATTTGATATGAAATTTACTTTCGTATATGCTGGGTGGGAAGGAAGGATCTGCCAATGATTATCGGGTTCTCTCGGCAGCACTTGAGACTCCTCGATTGCAATTTCCTCGACCACCACCAGGTATTTGTTTTCTCTATATTAAGTGATTTTTTTTATGATATGTATATCATAACAAATTTATGTATATATTTTTGTAGGAAAATACTATGTTGTAGATTCTGGTTATGCATCACTTCTAGGATTTTTAACTCCATTTAAAGGTGAACGGTATCATTTGAATGAGTATAAGGGTAGAACGAGAAGGCCCAGAACAGCAAAAGAATTGTTCAACCATAAGCATTCTTCATTGAGAAATGTTATCGAGAGGTCATTTGGGGTATTAAAAAATCGCTTCTCCATTTTGACACACATGCCTCCATTTTTAATTCGAAAGCAAGCATATATTGTAATTGTATGTTGTGCTCTTCATAATTATATTCGCGACCAAGACAAGATGGACAGGAACTTTGCCCTTTATGGAGATCCGGATTATCCACTTGGATCTACAGAAGACGAGGTTGTAGATGATGCATCACGTGATGAGGCGGCTGAGATGAACATGATCAGGAAAAATATTGCAAATATGATGGCAATGGATCACAATATCCAAGAAATTCCATGACCTTTTATTTCTGACTTTTGCGACGTGTTTTTTGTTTTTTGGTGAAAACTTTTGCGATGTGTTTGTAAATTATTATGAATACATTTCTATTAATAGTATTAAGGTCATCCAATTCTATCTCCATGAGCATAAATGCCGTTGAATGTATCATAAATATGGACAAATAGAAGAGAAGCAAATGGTAAGCTATTGTATAGTTGACACTTTAAGACCTACAAACCACCATCCGAAGTTTGTATGCTAGTCAAGAAAGAAAAAAGGCAAAAGAGGAGAAGAAAAACACTTCTCTTTATCAAAATTAGCCAAAACCTTATAACAACAGCAAGGTAATTCAGAAGAAGCAAGGTGAAAATTAACATCAAAATGGAATGTATCGACGGTTCAAAATGCAAGAGACCGAGGTCTTTACTAAGTGTTTTAGGAGTATACTATGAACTAAATGCATAATGACAATAAAGCCACGTCATGCATGCACCATTCCAACAGTTGAAAATTTCCAACTCCAACCCGACATCTATGTCAAGATTAGAAGAGACTAAAATCCCTAGCCACGAATGCACTAGAATTACAATTTTTTTTTTTTTAAAGAGTAAAAACTTAATCCCAAGGAAATGAGCATAAATTAATTTGGCCGACAATATTACGTGTGCTTTTTTCGCAATATTTGCTATACCAAACATTAAAATTCGCAAAAAGAAAATATATTATTGAGAATTATAGTTCAAAACATCGGTTTGTGAATACCGATTCCAACAAAGCGCTACATAAATTCAATACGCTATAAAACATATGTAAAGATCCTCCCACATAGATATAAAATAATAGCTCACGTTCCATTACAATACCACCTATGTTACAAGCATATTCAACTACAATGCTTACACTTAATCAAATGTATTATTAATCTAATAATATTTTGATCTTGCCAATTTTTATGTAATACCTAATTTATTCATTTTTCTTATTTTTAATTTTTTAAAAAATAAAATTTGTAATAGAAATTTTGTGCAGTTATCAAACGTGTTTCTGTTCTTTTTCTATTCCAGAAATAGAAATTTGTGCAGTTATCAAACGTGTTTCTGTTATTTTTTTGTTCAAGAAATAGAAATTTTGTACAGTTATCAAACGAGTTTTTTTGCTTAGAAATTGTTCCCCAGAATAGAAATAGAAAAGAACTATTTCTGAAAAAAAAAATTGTTCCCCAGCCAAGAAATGTTGCCATGCAGAGCCTAAATCACCCCCGCAATCATTGGTGAAAGTCACTTATTTGAATTAATTTACAAAACTCACGTATAAATTGGTGCAATACATATGGGCTAAGAAGCACCTACACTTTTCGAGAGTTATCGTGTTGTGTCAGACACTCCGATACGTATCTAATACTCTGCGACACTCGATTAACACGTGTCGAAAAATTTTACACCTAATAAATTTTCCCAACACTCTTCGACACTCGAATCGGAATTTCAACATTTGAGTTCCTAACACGTGAGGTTAATTTTAAGAATTTTCAATAAATGATTAGTCAAAATGTGTATATATATATATAAATGAAAAAATAATAATAAAAATAATAAATAGGGAAAAAATAATAATCTTTTCTTCTCTTCGGACTTTCACTTTTTGTGATACATAATTCAACTCCCAGGTTTTTTTTTTTTTCTTTTTTTCTTTCGATACGTTTGACACACGTGCCTAGAATGTGGATTGCTTGTTTTTTTTTTTTTTTTGCCAAGTTTTATGAATTATTAAAATGGAGGTAAACTTGTCAAATGGAAATAATATATGATATTAATAAATTGTGGATTAATATTTTTTAGTATAAATTAATTCTAGATTTTTATTTATTTGTTTATGAATTTGATTGAAATAATCGTAAAAATAATAATTTATTATGTATATAAAAATTATATATTTAATATACAACGTGTCCTAATGTGTCAGAATTCTCTATTTTTATAAACGATGTGTTAGCATATCATATTGTGTTGTGTTATGTCACGTGTCACGTGTCGGTATCAGTGCTACTTAGCTTATTAGATATTTAAACACATCATACTTATAATTGTAGACGTCCGAGAGTTTTATAATAGTACCTTACGAAACAATGTAATAAATCAAAACGTGTATTTGTTTGATTGAAAATACTTTTTAAAAGTTAATTTTTTAGATTTTCACCTATTTGGTTTACAGTAAATTACTAGTTAATTGAAAATGCTTTTTGATTAAAGAAAACATTTATGCATAAAATTAGAAAAGTGAATTCCTCAATCTAAAGACGCGAAAACACATTATGAGAATTTCTCTTTACATGGAACCCAACCTCCTTCCCTCCCCATCTTGCTCTTCCCCCATAAATCCTGATCCCATTGAGGAGCTTCACGAGCAATGGCGAAGCACAAAAGACAAGACCTCGATGTAAGAGTTTTTCTAATGTGAACTGCAATAATTGATATTATAATTAACCGTTTTAATTATATGTGTTTTTTATTCTAGTTATTGAGATTTTGGGGTTGTGTTTTTGCATCTTATACTCAATTCATTCATGCTATTCATACAAGTCAAGAAGCAGAGTCCATAGTGGAGCGACAAAGAAGCCATCGCTTAATTTTCTTTCTTTCTTCTTCTTCTTTTTGTGTCAGTGCTATTTCATCAATCCAATCCTAGTTGTTGTTGCTCCAATCATCGATCCATTCATCGGTTTGGTTGATTAGCTTCTCATGACAACGTTGGCTTCTCGAAGAAGCTAGTGGTTTTTCTTGGACAATGTTTATTTTTTATTATTATTTTTTTTTTTTGGTGAGGGGAGAATTTTTGGGTTCGAGATCAAGAGGAAATGGTGTTTGACATCCGGAGTTTTCATGAGGACCATGGTCAGTGTCGCGTTGATGCTCGAATGGAGTTACATGATGCGGCTTTGCAGCAGTGGCTGCAAGGGCGTTGGGCGGAGGTAGAGCATTTAGAAAATATTGGATACTTTTTATGTGCCAGCATGGCAAATAAAAAGACCCTTAAGAGTACAACACCTATCGCATGTGAGCTCCAATTGTTAGGGCATTGAAAACTCTTCTCTCACCTCCCTCTTCTCTTTGCATGCGCTCTCTCTCCCTTTCTCTCTATTCACCCCCTGCAGTGCACGCTTTTCTCTCTCTTTTGCCTCCCCTTCACACTCTCTCTCCTCTCACACTCTGTTCATTTGACTCTCTCTCTCTCTCTCTCTCTCTCTCTCTCTCTCTTCACTGCTTCCTCTCGTTCCCACGGAGCCCTTGTTTGACCGACAAACCACCATGGCCGACCAACAAACTTCATGACGGCAGAAGCGGGGGCCACGCGGTGGTTTGCCGGACGAGGGTTCGGTCATGACTTAGAAGAAGAGAAAGAGAGTAGCTAGGAGGGGGCAGCAACTCGGCGACGGTGGAGCTAGAGGGGCCGCAATATGGCTTGTTAATCGGATGAGGGTGCGGTAGCTCATCACCGCACGGCTCTGCCTTAAAGTTGCCTCCACCGTCGCAAAGTTCGTCGGTTGAGTGTAGTGGCTTGTTTGACGAACCATTACACATCTCCACCCCCACCTCAAAAGGTTGCCTCTTCCGTCACCGCGTAGTTCATTGGTTGGGTACAATGGTTCGAAGATCTGCGAGGGCACAATGGCTCGCATGACGAACAACCGGGCGACCTTCGCCTCTGCTTCAACATGGGTGAGATAGAGAGTGTGCAATGTAGGGGGCAAACAGAGAGAGAGATAGAGAGAGAGAGAGAGAGAGAGAGAGAGAGAGAGAGGAGCTTTCAATGCCCTGAAAATTGGCCCCATATGCGACACGTGTCGCACTCTTAAAGGCCTTCTTATTTGCCATATTGGCACAAGAAAGGCACTCAATATTTTCTCAGAGGCATGGGCTAAGGGGGGAGACAAGTCATTGCTGAGCCAGGAGGGCAAGTTATGAGCGCGTTCACGGGCAGACTAATGAGGTTGTCATTTTCTCATTTTCCAAATGAGATCTAAACAAAGAAACTTTTTTGATCATATATCATCCAACAAAGGAGAACTAACCATTTTCCCAATAAATAATTTTCTAAAAAGTATTTTCTTTTATGTCGCGACTTAAATTTCGGATGCATCACCTAAAATTAGGCTAATGGATTATTAAGTCTAACTTAGCCCGGGCTCTCTCAAGTTCATACCAATTCGCGACTTAGGTTTAAATTTCTTAACATACAAATGAATTTCATCTAGTAGTCGCCACTAATCAGTTTATGGTAGGTCGATTAGACACCTGAGTAAAATAACATGAGATTTATTTTACTTCTACGAACCAGAGACTTTTTGAGTTCGGGGACTTAGTTACGCTAGATTTCTCTAACGCCCTTTCATTACATTTCTCTTTTATTTTAAAAAAAAGTGTTTGGTGGGCAGCTTGAATTGATTTTAATTCTCTAACATGTGAGGTGACCATGCGGGTGCGCAAACTACCAATTTAACACTTAATAAAGAAAATGAATAAATTGCAAGACTTACCTCATAGCAATGAAAACATCCGCATTGTTAGATTAGAATTCACATCAACAATCCTAGATATAATTTCTAATTAACACGTAATCACTCAATTTTTGTTTTCATTTTATTTAATGAGAACCTTTACTAATCTAATATGTAATGACATGGCATGACAATATGACTTAAACTATATGACAAGAATAAAGTGATTCCTAAAGAAATGCAACTATTAAATGTGCAATCTAAATTAACCAAATGACCTAATTCTTATGACGGGCAATTTCTAATTAAATGAACCTAACAAAAATCACTAAAAGACGTGCATTTCATGAACCTAATTTTATATGACATGCGCATGATTTTTTTGTATTTTTTATGAAAATTTGTAATTAAAAATTACTAACAAAAAATCTAACTAAAGTGATATATTATCTATTCTAGATACCTTCTAAACATGCATTTAAAAAAAAAATCCAACTAATCTATCATACAATCAATTCTAATCAACATGGAATGCAAATGCAATTTTTTTGCATTTTCGGGATAAGCTGAACAATTAAAAGATAAACACTAAATCATCTATGGTCATCAAAAATGTTATCCATCAATCGAATTGAAATTCAAACTTGATTATTTCGCTAATAAAATCGATAAATTGATCTTAAGCCTTAAAGATCAAGATATCGTGAATAATTATTCCATCTAAAGTCTTATAAATAGAATAAAAATTCGTGCGGTCACGATTTGGATGCTACATCAAGGAATTTCAATCATGCATTGGAAAATGTTTCAAATAAAGAGATAAAATATCAAAAAAAAAATAAGATAAAATAAAATCAATCTAATAAAACAAATCTCTACCTAAATTTGAAACATTTCCAAGAATCCAATCGGTAGAATGGACCAATGATGGAGACTCGGGTAGCTCGAGGATGGGCAACCGTGCCGGTGGCTTGGCGTGGCTCGACAAGGCCACGACAAGTTCGATGGGCTATCGTACGGGACACCAAGAAACCTGCAAAACTATTGAAAACTTAGGTAATTCATTGGGAGGCTTGCTGGGCAGAGAAATATTGGCTACGTAGTGAAGCTCTGCGCCACTGGTGGTTGGTTGCTTGCGATGACTCATGGCCAAGAAACTCTGGGATTTGTTTGGGACGTTGAATCGTAATAGTGGGCAAAGTGGCAACGCGTGGCAGCAAAACCCAAACATGAACAAGGGCGTGCGTGCGCGCAAGGCATGAATTTTGATGGATGCCTAAAGTTTCAAGAGATGGGGTTGGTTCAGGAAGAATCCTGAACTCCAAACTGACGTGGTGCTTTTGACCAAGTCCACGTGTTCTTCCTTTGCCAAGAATTCTTCAATTTGTTGCCGTAAAAATGTGAATTTCGTGGCTTGCGGCATGGTGATCGACGGGTGAGGGGTTGCTCACGAACATGAAAGGGTCTTGATCACGGCAGTGCAAGGAGCTCTCGGTAGCCACCGGGTGATTATCGTCGAGAGCTCACGATGAAGAGGCATCAGCAATCATGATGGGAAATTCGGCAAGGGTATCAGCAAGTTGGACTTCGCTTGGAGGAGTATCTCGATTGCGTCAACACTGGACTTACGTTGGGTGAATTGCACTCGCTGGACAACTGACGGAACGGCACCTTGGAGAGGCAATAGTGTGATTCAACCAACGATGGATCAACTCCTACTAATCCGTAAACACAGAATCAATTTGGCTAAAGTATGCATCCGTCGGATAAGCTGCGAATCTAGAACTGCTTGAAGATCTCGGCGTGAGGTGCCACGGGACCAGGAGCTAAAGGTGTTGTCCAAGACAAAATAGAGCCACTGATGTTTCGGGACAGCAAGCAAAAGAGACGACACTTTGAGGCCAACAAGCAGCCATCTCGATGGGATTTGGAGCTCGTCTAGAACTAGTGGATTTGGAGCTCTCTCAATGTGCCGTTTCTCAATTGTGGATCATGGCCGATCCCCTCACGATTTCTTCTCTCTCTATGCTCTCAATTGTGGCCGTGTATTCAATAAATGTGGCCACCTCCAAAACTCTATGCGTTTTTTTTTTTTTTATCTATTTATAGGCCATGGATTAGGGTTTTTAATTTTCCAAACTCATATCCACGAAGATTTCTTTTCAAAACGCAATATTTGCTTTTGAATTGAAATCTCACAAAGATAAATCATGAAATCTCTCCGAGAATACGGGCTTGGGCCAATTTGTGCTCTTCGTGGGCTTAGCTTGACTCATCAAATTAAAGTTACTGAACCGTCAATTCGAACCCATCCATCACCGGCTCAATGTAAATGCAAATTAAAAATAAATGCACCTAAAACTATATGATATGCGATTCACTATTTTTTCAGAGATAAAATTAACCCATAATTTTTTAATGCGATAAATGACTAAACGAGTCGCCAAAATTTAGATGTCAACATTTTATCATAGAGTTTTCTCCCAAACAAACATACCCAAAATTTTAATCCCTCGCATTATTTTTCCAGTGCTTCATTTGAAATTGCAGCAATCAAAGCCTTAAAAAGCCGAGTCCAATCCAAAAACTTAAATTGATACCATATGTATAAAAGTAGTAATTTAATTAAATCTGTAAGTCAAGGGGTCTCATATATTTCTACATTCCCTCTCACAAGCAAGGAGGATTAAGAATGACACGTGGAATTTTATGAATGGGATGGAGGCACACGCAAAATTTACTAGGACAAAGCCTAAGTTTTCATATGATGTTAGAAAGTTATTAGCATCTCTCTACATCAACGCATGCATAGCATACAAGATGCCATAGAGACAAATTTTGTTAAGGGATAATTACAAAAAGCATGAGGATTGCGACTAATATTAAATCACCTCCCCTTTTATGTTACAAAAAGCATGGGGTTTTCTTGTATTTTTTTGAAATAACTAGCTGATAAAAAATGTCAATAATTTACGTGTAATTTTTTTGTAAATGATGGAAACATTTCTTGTTCATTTATTTTTTAAACCGATATAAGTGATTATTTTTAGAAAATGTGTCCAAATCATCTATTTTTTCACTAAATAAATAGAGCCTAAATGTAAAATTGAAGATATCTTTTACAAAACTTGGATATATTGTTCACGATCATCCCTTTTGTAAGAGATATGGGGGCATCTAGTATTTTCTTTTCTTTTTTAATCAATATTTTGCAACTCACACAATTTGAATATTTTTTTAATTCACAAGATTTGAAGTCGTCATAGTATATAATTGTTGGCACGAAAATTAATGTATGCATTTTTCATAACATTTTGACATTTAAATAACATTTTAAGTTTTGATGAGAAAGAGAAAAAATGTTTGCTTTTGATTAAAGGATGAGTGTATTGAAAGTTCTCAAACTTGTTGTAAAAGTATAATTGAATTTTAAAACTTCCGAAAAACGCAATTATCAGTTGTTTTAGGATTTGATTATATTTTTTAAAAGTTTTAGGACTAGTTACAAATTTTAAGATTTTCAGTGCACTTATCTCTTACTTTAATGATTATGAAATTTGGCAAAATGTTTAATGATGATGTTTAGCTTCTAAACTTAAATATGATTCACTATGATTGATTATTGAACTGTCCGAAAAGTAATTCATAAGTGTCCTTAGAAATTAAATAATATATATAAGAAATGCGTTACAAATTACATCTTCAGTTGCATTATAATCATCATTAACGTAATAATGTATTTGTATTTCATAATATTATGACTGACTTTCTTTATCACATTTCATATAAACAATTCCCAGTCATTTTTTCTTTTTACCCAGCATGTCTGTCAATCGATATAAATGTTTCTAAAGAGATGCTATTTGATTCAAAGTTTTATTGAAAATAGTTATATATTTACAATATTCCAGATCCAATTTTATTATACACATTGCACTCATATCAAAATTTCACCATGTTTAAAGCTCTATCGGGCCGATACTTTAACCTCACGTAAGTAAATTTTCAACTGATTGTGTCAGCCGTTCCCCCACGCATCAAATATACTTCGATCTCGAGAAGACTAATTATGAACCAGACTAAAAAGAAACAAACCAATCTCGCCAAAACCCTCAGTCTCAGGGAGCTCCATCGTCGTTCCAGCAACACCAACAAAACCCAAACAATGAAGGAAGCAATCGTGCTTTATCCTTCACCGGCCATCAGCCACCTCATCGCCTTGGTGGAGCTCGGCAAGCTCCTCCTCACCCACCGCCCTTCCCTCTCCATCCACATCCTCGGCACCAACCAAGCGTACGACACCGGCTCCACCACCGCCTACATCGCCTCTGTCTCTGACACTGTCCCCTCCATTGCCTTCCACTACTTCCCTGCCACCCCCCTACCCCCGACTTCTCCACCAACTCCCCCAACTATAAGACCCTCGCCAGCGAGCTCCTCCACCTCAACAAACCCCAATGTCCGCCGCGTCCTCACCTCTATCTCCGAAAACCATGTCGTTCATGGCCTCATCGTTGACTTCTTCTGCGTCGCTGCCGTCGCCACCACACGCAAGCTCAACATCTCCTGCAACTGATTCTTCACTTCGGGCGCCGGCTACCTAAACATCTTCCTTTACGAGCCAACTCTTCACAACAAGTTTGCCAAGAGCTTTAAAGACTTTGACGCCCCCACAGATGTCCCGGGCTCACCGCCTATACCGCCCTCTGATGTTGCAAAGCCAATGCAGGATCGCTATGACAAGGCCTACTCATCCCTGGAGATGCAGACTTCTGCCGTGATCATAGTCAACGACTTCGAAAAGCACACAGCCTAGAGCTAAACGAGCCATCTTGAACGGCGAGTGTGTGCCCGGCGGGCCCACTGCACGGCTTTACTGCATCGGGCCGCTGATCTCTAGCAAGGGAGATGACAATGCTAGATCGCTAGATCTCTCACGTGGCTGGACTCGCAGCCAAGAGGGAGCGTCATGTTCCTGTGTTTCGGGGGCTTGGGCGTGTTCTCGGTGGAACAGTTGACGGAAGGCTGGAGAGGGGCGGTCAACGGTTTTGTGGGTGGTCCGTCACCCGACCAAGGACAAGAACCAAAAGGCTGCCACGTCGATAATACCCGACCCAGACTTGGTCTTGCAAAATGTGCAATCCCATAATCTCAATAATTAGAACAAGAGCACAGATAATCGAGTAGAAAGATTAACGCATATGTTTTGAAATCGATTGTTCTTGATGCGGAAGCAAAAAAGCGATAATTCATGCACAAACCTTTCTTCTCTATTGTTTTCTGTATCACTGGTTCAATGAGACGGTCTATCACCATTTAAGGTAAACACTCTTTTTGTGAGGATACTTGTGAGAGAATTATAGTTAGAAAAAAGACCTGAGCACTATTTATAAAGTCTCCAACCAAGCCCTTTCATTATAGGTCAAGCTTAACTTAGCCAACACTAGCCAATCTCATAGTAGATTAATTAAAAAATATTCCATCTCACCTTAGACAAATCTTATAAAACAGTAAATTATAATATCAATTAATATTGTTCACATTAGAAAAACTCTTACATAGAGCTTTTTGGAACATACTAAAGGGAGGGGGCTCGAGGTCAAGAAATGGGCCCTGTAGATGGAGGTGTTGAGCCAACCCTCGGTGGACGGATTCGTGACTAACTGCAGGTGGAACTTGGTGCTTGAGTCGGTGTGCGCGGGTGTGCCAATGCTGGTGTGGCCACTCTACGCGAAGCAACGGCACAATAGGGTGCTGCTGGTGTAGGAGATGAGGATCACCCTACCAGTGGACAAGTCGGAGCATGGGTCGGTGAGGTCAGAGGAGGTGGAGAAGCGAGTCAAAGAATTGATGGAGGGTGAGGATTGTAGGGGTGATCTTTCCCAGTCCGACCAAGTTCCATCCAAGAAGCAGAAACGGGATTCGAAGAATCGGTTCCCAATTTTACTGTGGACCGGACCGGCTAGTCCTAGAACTAGAGATAGGACTGGACTAGTTGGTCAGATCCGGTTCCAATGGAGCAAATCACTTTTTGTCGTTACATTGAAAAAAAAAACAAATAAATATACATCCTCTAGTCGTTCAGGTCAAGAGCTCTCTTCAATCACAGTTTACAAAGTAAAGTGATACTCCTTGAAAGGCGTTGACATCTAGCACGAGGCAAAGGCATCAACGTCGAGTTAAGTGGGAGGCGAGGCTATGAGAGGGAAAGACGTTGACGCTGAGGCTCGAACGACTCAATCGGAGTGAGGCGTGAGGCGAGGCTATGATTGCGTTGACGTCTGATAGATGCTACGAAAGGGAGACTACGCGTGCAAGGGAGAGCACACCTGCAAGGGGCAGCATGCTGCTCTAGAGAGGACGAGAGAGAGAGAGAGAGAGGCTTTTTCTCAACTTTTGATGTAAGTTTGAAAATAAAACAAAAGAAAGAGGAGTAAAAAGAGAGGATGTCAGGTAGCTTCCTTTTTCCTCCTTTTCTTTGGTTTAGGGAGCAGTTGCATGGCAAGTCACATCTTGTTCCAGGATTTCTTTTCTTCCCCCGTAAAATATATTGGGTAGGCAGTACTTACGATTTTCCTTTTGTGCAAACCCGTTAATAAGGTTGCGCAGAAATTTTTTAAAAAAAAATTATAAATGATTGGTCTAGTCCGGTTGGTTTGGCTCCTGCCTTGAAACGGGAATTGGACCATCTGGTCACCCATTCCAAAAATAGGAACCGAGAATCAGACTAGGACTCCCTAGAGTCGCCCAGAACCAGCTAATCCGGTCTGGTTCAGGCAATTTCCAATTTACGCGATTTCCGTTGCACACCCTGTGAAGGGCAAGATGGTGAGAGAGCAAGTGCTTGCCATGAAGGAAGAAGCTCAGGCTGCTCTGAGCCTCGGCGGGTCGTTTTAGTTGGCATTGACTGGACTTATTGAGTCATGGAAGTGCGAATGAAATGTCCTGGATTTTGTAGGTCGTCTCAGTTGGCCGTCCGTTGATGAATTTTTCTGTCATCTTTTGGGTTTGCAATATTCAAGGGAGGCGAATTGACGTGCATTACGAACAAAGTGGCCTGTGCTTCGATTCTCCACGAGCAAACAAAATCCCTTTATTTTCTGAATGAAACAAAATCTCTCTTGAATTCATTCTCTCGTTTTGGATTATCTATCTCCATTTTCGGGTGGTTTTGCAAACAGCAACTGTATCATTAGGAAATAATCTGAGTTTACGCAATTTTGATATATCACCGGTTACAACACCTCTAAAATTATGATAACTATTGAAAAATATCTCATTCAACTTTAAAGTGCAGCTGCATTTAAAAACAACATATCAAGAGTACATAATTCATGAACATTTGTGGAAATAGTCAAATAACGTAGACAACATTGGAATATGACGTGGATAGAACTTAGCCAACTAAATAGCCATTTGGATGTTCATATTGGAAAAACCTTATCCATGTCTCATCACAAATTTTCCAATGACACCTTGGCTGGATTTAATATATGGATTTCAATTTAAAAAAGCACGTTAAAATACAATGATGAAAATTATCTTTTTTAGAAAAGAAATGTATTTTGTCTCACAAACTAATCTGTACTTTTAAATATACTAGCGTGCATTTGATGTTCCTTTTACTTCCCCAAATTTTAAATTTTTTCCAGTAAAATCAAATTATCATCCACATTACGAAGATAACAAAAATCATATTTGCAAATGTACACGGTTATTCACCCACAAGCACATATAAAAAAAATTGAGTACAAAAATCAACATTTATGCACCTCAAATTTGGACAAAAGAATTTGAAAGTAAATCCAAATATACTTCTAATATTTACACAACGGCAAGGTTTAAGTATAAGAAAACTCACGTACACATTGGCGTAATACATTTTTATTGGATGTTGAAACGCATCTTTCTTATATGAATAGTTGTTTGAGAGCTTGATCGTATTGCCTTGCCAAACAATGTTACAATCAAAATTTCAATACCTCATATTATTTTTCCAGTGTTTCATTCGAAATTGCAGTAATCAAAGGTTTGAAGAGTTGGCATTCATTCTTCGCAATCATTTATGTTTGAAGAATCGATATTCATAGCCTCCTCAAGCTACCCCTTGCTGTCCCTAACGTGCCGACCTTGGACCTGAGACTGGTAATGGTCATTGCCTCAAATCTTGTCCTGGTCAAAGTTGAGGGTTTTTGATTCGGAAGTGACGCAATCTAAAGATTCTTAAAAGTGATGAGGGTTTTTGATACATAAGTGTAAACTTGAAGTTATTTTCTGCAATTATTTCTTTTGTAAAAGATATAGGGGGGGGTCAAGTTCAACTTTTTGCTTTTCTTTTTCTTAATTGACATCTTGCATTTCATATAATTTGAATTTTTAATTCATAAAATCGGAAATTGTCATGGTATATAACTACTGGCACGTAAATTAGCGCAATTTTTTTATTCATAGTATTTTGACATTTTAATAATATTTCGATTTTGATGGGAAAGAAATAATTTTTTTTTTTTTTTTTTTTTGCTTTTGATAATGGCGAAAAAAGAGAGGAGGCCCCATAGTATTCGTTGCATGCTATTGTTTCAGCTTTACCGAGAGGCACGTGCACTACCTAACCAGCAGGTGATATTACCAAACTAGTCCATTGTATGCTAATGCATCACAACGACTGATGAACGAGAATCGCCATTTTCAATAATACTGGGAAATTCTTAAATGAAAATGTTTAGCTTCTAAACTTCAATATGATTTTGGTTGATAGTGAATGACCATTTCAAGTAATGGGCGTCCTTAGAGATTAGATTAATATGTACATAAAAATTACATTACAAATTATACGTTCAATCCCGTTGTAATTATCATTAATGTATTAATAAACTCGTATCTTAAAATATTGAAATTGGTTTTTTTATAGCATTTTCTATAGATAATTTTATGTTATTTCTTTTTTTACTTGACACGTGCCACCGGTGCTACCGTGGATAATTTTGTAATATTTAAATATTTATTTTGGTATTTGTATTTGTATTTGTATTTGTATTTCTTTTTCTTTCTTAATTCTTCACTCTCTTGTTCCTCCGGTTGGTTGTCGGCTCTTGGTACAAGTCGGCGACTTGCTAGAGGAAGAAGAAAGTGAATAAGAAACAAAAGAAAAAAGAAAAAAATATTAAAATATTATTAAAAATTATTTATGTCAGTGTTGATGACGTCATGTGAAACATTTGGCATCCAAATCAGCGTTGATTAACTGCCGGCCATATAAATCTGGACGTTTGGCATCTCTAGATTTTTTTAAAAAAATAATTCTGAACATTATTGATAACCGAGACCAAATCACATTTAAAAATAGATCTACAACATTTGTGCGAGAAGTTAAGAAAGGTCGATTCTATTATTTTTATTGACGTCATACTGGTTAGGCTGCTCTTTGTCAACCCACTTCCTTGGGAACTAAGAGTCAACCTATTGGCTGACAAAAGAAGGAGAGCGGTTGATCGAGCACGATCAATGCTTTTACATTGAGTTTATAGATCATCATGATGTGGATCAATATTGTCTTAACAATTAATTATTAATGGGGCTCCCCATAACGCCTACATCATCAATAAAAAAAATGACTTTAGTCTATATGATCTATAGGCTATAATTTTTTTTTTTTTCTAAACCAGCCTATAGTATTCATTTGAATGGGACACCACGTTTTAGAGCAAGTGTCCCATGAATATAAGCTGAGTATTCATTCGAATGTGGATCTATACGAAACTAAATGTAAACGCTCGGATTTGGTCGACCCATCATTTTCAATGTTACAGATTCAATTTTCTATCGACATTGCACTTATCAAAATTTCTCCATGTTTCAAGCACTATAGGCCCAATAGTATTGGGCCACTACTTTGACCTCACATAAACAAATTATAGACATTGCACTTCTCAAAATTTCTCCATGTTTCAAGCACTATTGGCCCAATGGTATTGGGCCACTACTTTGACCTCACATAAAAAAATTTGCAACTGATTGTGTCATTCCCCCACGCATCAACATCATCTCGAGAAGATAAATTGTGAACCAGACAAAAAAGAAACAAACCAATCTCACCGAAACCCTCGTTGTCAGAGAGCTTCATCGTCGTTCCGGCAACTCCAACAATCCCAAGCAATGAAGGAAGCAATCGTGCTGTATCCGTCACCGGCCATCGGCCACCTCATCTCCATGGTGGAGCTCGGGAAGCTCCTCCTCACCCACCGCCCTTCCCTCTCCATCTACATCCTCATCACCAACCAAGCTTACGACGCCGGCTCCACCACCACCTACATCGCTTCCATCTCCGACACTGTCCCCTCAATTGCCTTCCACTACTTCCCCGCCACAACACTCCCCCCGGACTTCTCCACCACCTCCCCCCACCGTGAGACCCTCGCCCTTGAGCTCCTCCGCCTCAACAACCCCAATGTCCATCGCGCCCTCACCTCTATCTCCGAGAATTATGTCGTTCGCGGCCTCATCATCGACTTCTTCTGTGTCGCTGCTGTTGCCGTCGCGCGTGAGCTCAACATCCCCTGCTACTACTTCTTCACTTCGGGCGCCGGTTTCCTCAACTTCTTCCTATACATCCCAACTCTTCACGACAAGTTTGCCAAAAGCTTAAAAGACTTTGCCACCCCCATAGATGTCCCCGGCACACCGCCAATACCGCCCTCCGATGTTGCTGATCCGATACAGGATCGCTACGATGAGGCCTACAAGGGCTTCTTGGAATCGTCCTTGAAGATGCAGACTTCAGCCGGGATCATAGTCAACACCTTCGAGAAGCTCGAGCGGAGAGCGATACGAGCCATCATGGACGGCCAGTGTGTGCCCGGTGGACCCACTCCGCCGCTTTACTGCATCGGGCCACTGATCTCGAGCAGAGGAGGCGACGATGGTGGATCTCCAGATTGTCTGACATGGCTGGACTCGCAGCCAAGAGGGAGCGTCGTGTTCTTGTGTTTCGGGAGCTTGGGCGTCTTCTCGGTGGAACAGCTGCAGGAAATAGCGACGGGGCTGGAGAGGAGCGGTCAACGGTTCTTGTGGGTGGTCCGTAACCCATCAGAGGACAAGAACCAAAAGGCCTCGATGTTTGCGATGCCCGACCCAGACTTGGGCTCGCTGCTTCCGGGGGGCTTCTTGGAACGTACCCAAGAGAGGGGGCTCGTGGTCAAGAAATGGGCCCCGCAGGTGGCCGTGTTGAGCCACCCGTCGGTGGGCGGGTTCGTGACTCACTGCGGGTGGAACTCAGTCCTTGAGGCAGTGTGTGCAGGCATACCGATGCTGGCGTGGCCGCTCTATGCGGAGCAGCGGCACAACAGGGTGCTGCTGGTGCAGGAGATGAGGATCGCCCTACCGGTGGACGAGTCAGAGGACGGGTCGGTGAGGTCGGAGGAGGTGGAGAAGCGAGTCAGAGAATTGATGGAGAGTGAGAAGGGCAAGATGGTGAGAGAACGAACGCTCGCTATGAAGGAAGAAGCTAAGGCCGCTCTGAGCCCCGGCGGGTCGTCTCGGTTGGCGTTGGCCAGACTCGTCGAGTCGTGGAAGCGCGAGTGAAACGCGCCGGACTCATTGGCTCGTTCGGCCGTCCGCTGGTGATATTTTCTCGTCGTCTTTTAGGTAGGCAACATTCGAGGGAGGCGAAAGGACGGACGTCACAGACGAAGTGGCGTGTTCTTTCTATGCATCGGTTTTATCAGTAAACGTAAGCAGAACGTGCGCATGGTCGAGTTTCGTCTTGTATGCTGCGCTTTGATTCCCCCCGTGCAAATAAAGTCCTTTGTTTTATGGGTGAAATAATATCTCTCTTGGACTGTACACTCCAAATCGTTCTCTCCCTCTGTGTTACCTATCTTAATTTTCGGGCGGATGTGCAGACCGCAACGGTCCAAACAAGGTTGCAGTGCTCTCTAAGTTATGGCAGCTTTTGAGGAATCATTTCATTCGGCTATGAAGCGCTCTTACAGTAGAACAACCCAGTTACCCATTCGTCGGCAGCACCTCAGGACATGTTCTGGTTATTTTCTTTTCTTTTCAGCGATAGACATAGACAACCAATGAACTGTTAAATATACAGGTTGTCGTATTCGAAGGGTCTACATCGGACGAAATTGCCTACGTAATCTCTCTATGCACGGGCACGCGGGGGAGGAGGACGGTGTTGCAGGCAGATTCCGGCATTAACGCTATTGTCGAACACGTGTGTGCAAGCGGGAGTCTTTAATCTCCATCAACTACATCCATAGCCTAATATATGTGCACAGCCATTTTCAATTATAAAGTTACTTTCATGATAATGAAATTGGCAATAAAAACATGCATAGCTATTTTCAATATTAAAAGTTACTTTCATGATTATGACATTTGACCAAATCTTAAATGACGATATTTATTTTCTAAACTTACATAGGGATCCACTACTGAAATGGTCAAAAACCTATTCAAGAGTGTCTTTAGAGATTAGATAAATATATGTATCGATTGTGTTACAAGTTACACATTCAATTATATTATATTTATCATTAACGCATTAATAAACCCGTAACTTAAAATTAGGGCTAAGCATCGATCAAGAGTCAACTGAACCAGTCTAACCTAGCCAATCCTAGTCTGGTTCCCATGGAGACTAAGTCGATCCTTAGTCCTATGATCCCCGAACCCTGCACCGTGCGAGTTAATTCTCTGTCCCGGAGGTTTAGAGTTAGTCCAACTCCGACCAACCCTATATATATTTTATAATATAACAGATATTTATCAAGTATAATATGTATTAGATATATTATATATTATAAAATTTTGTCTATTCTAAATTGTAACACCTCTTGCTCTATCCTCTTCACGGTTCGGTTTGTCACATAAATTAGATAGTGAAATGAAACTGAGCCCTAATTCAACCAAAATAAAAAATAGAAACCCTCTTTGCTCACCCCGGCCTTGCTCACCTACTCGCCTTGATTCAGTCACCTCTATCCACTAGCCTCTAGCCTCTTCTCACTCACCTCGTGTGTTCATTTTTATGGTTTGTTTCTTTTAGCAAGTATGAAATTTCTGTTGTTATCTTTTCTTATATTTATATTTGATATGTGATTGTGTCCATAATTTGGTTACTCAATGTCGCATTATTGATGCAATTATAATTTGCAATAGTACACTTGTCCTTTTAAGGAATGCAAAATGTGAAATAAAAAAAAAAATCAATTGGTACTAGACTCATAGGGTTAGTCTGGTACTTGGTCTCAAGCTCAAAAGGGTTGGTCCTCGGTCCCAAAAATTGCGGACCAATACTGTGCAAATTGGTTCCTAGATTTGGTGCTGGACTTATTTAATCCGGATCATGCTCACATTTACTTAAAAATACTATGATTAATTTTTTTATTGCTTTTTCTCTATATAGCTTCCTGTCACTTTCTTTTTCTACCTAACTCGAGCACAATGAAATCTAAGGGAATACTTAGATTGAAGCAAAATTAGTTGCACCAAAAAGAAAGGGAACAAAGGAAAAGGACAAGGAAAAGAAGCACGCAATGTTCCGATAATCCTTTGTGTTTTCTCTCTCACCTAAATCGACTCCACGGATTTTCGTATGTCTTATAATCACCATTGGAAATTTCTCGGGCCTCAGCTCGAGGAGGTGCAATGTTAACGTAATGCCCATGCACATAATTTGCATGTCCGTACAATCAATTGATCGAAAGAATAGACAGTGCCGAATTTGCACATTTGGCATCTCTAGACTATAAATCATCATATATTCCGAACATTATTTATAATTTACACCTAATGACATGTAAAAATAGAGAATTGCCATATGCACATTTACTTTATATATAACTTCATTTATTGAAAGATTTGATAACGTAGAATTGAGTTTTCAAAAGATAAGCTGGTTTGGATGAATACTAATCTGGTACTTATTCATTGAAAAGTGGCTACTTCACAGCAAGAGAGAATCCAACTAGCACAAAATCATTTGGCATTCTCAAACCCTACCCAAAATTAGATTATTTCTCTAGCAAGTATGTCACAATGCTCTACCTACAAGGGAAAATTTATACAAGAGGAAGATAGTACCCGATCCCTTATGCTCCATTTGCAAAAAGGAAGCTGAAACCACTAAACATATTATACTGCTCTGCCTATGGACAGCTCAGATATGGAGAGCCGCACACCCTGCAAATTAAAATATCCAGATTTGAGTTAACACGGCTTGATGACTGGTTATATAAGCTTAAAACCAACCCCACACATACCAAGAAGTTTGACCAGGTTGCTGCTACTCTCTGGAGCATCTAGAAGGAACGGAACCAGTAGATCTTCGGCCATCGTCCCCTGCACCCGCAGCAAACCTTATTCCAGGCGAATGCTCTATATGACAATCTTAGATCTTCGAGCCATCTACAAGTAATTGAAAAGAAGAGTGAAACTATACCTGATAGATGGCAACCTCCACCTCCTGATATGCTCAAAATCAACATAGATGCATCTTTCGCCCAACATAGCGAAGCGAAAGTAGAGTTCGAAGAAGAAATGTGATTGGGCGAAAGCAGAGCAGCAATCGTGTGCATCTGCAGGGATTCCAGAGGCTGTCTTGTTGATGACTTTGCGAAACTCGTGGAGGCTTCTTCGGCAACACAAGCGGAAGCTCTTGCTCTCCTCGAAACCCTAGATCTCCTTTCCAACCGAGCGAAAGTCTCTCGGCAAGTACATTCTGACTGCCTTCCACTCATGCAAGGGGTAAAGTCTTCAACAGAACTAAACTGGCACGTGAAACCTCTTCTGGACCGGGGCCAAGTCAAATTGAAGGAGTTCCGGAACATTTCCTTAGCCCATTGCAACAGAAACACAAACCAGTCAGCAGATTGGCTTGCAAAAGCTTGTCATTTCAATTATCTTCCCTATAATTGGTTGTCTAATCCCCGCCCGCTCTACTAGACTTATTATGCACCGATGCTTTTAATGTATTTACTCAAAACTTGGCAAAGTAAATCAATAGCAATCGCATTTCAGATAAAAAATAAAATAAAATTACATGGTGTTTTCTCGATGGTGTTTTCAAATAAGATGCAATGCTCAAATTGTAATTTTAGCTAATTGAGAAGGAGGCATTCAAAATGGCGAATACACTAATCGTGCCTTCATTCCTCATTGTCAAGGATTAGGTATTGCTCCGGATCCTTCCTCTAACAATTCCCGAATGCTACATTCGCCTAGCCGGGTTAGCTGTGTTGCTCAAACAAGCCTTTAATATCGTGCTTGTGACAAGATCTACGTCTTTATTGCGCTAAAAGTCAAGAAATGCCAGTTCCGTTTTACTTAAGGAAGAGGTACAGGCTCACCTGCTCTTTTTGCCAAACCATTCCCTTTGGGACCAAGAATCAAACCCATCGGCGGTCCAAAGAAAGGAAACTGGTTGATAGAACACAATCAATGCCTTTTAAAAAGCCCTCTCCAAAATTGCGTAGAAGTCCCACTAATTTACGAATGGACCCTGCAAATATAACCATACCGTCGTTACTATAAAAAAACGGTGCCATAATGACCACAAATTCCCATATGTGAGGATTTGGCAATAAGAGTTAAGGAAATTAGAGAAATTTTTTGAAGAACATAACTACAGTAATATAGAAAAGCAAATTGTGGTATCATTATTCTATCATGGAATGACAAGATTTTGGAAAATTGAATTTAATTTTTTTATTGTTCTTTTTTTTTTGTCATATTATAGTTCTGTTTAATGGCATTAAAAATATTTTCCCTTATCATGCTTCAAACCAAATCCCAAAAGAAAAAAGAAGAAGCATGGATTATGCATTGGAAAAAAAAATATTCTCACTTCTAAAAGATCCAAAAAATTCATGAATTACTTAAGGGATAAAATAACCTACTATTGAATTTTCCATCTACAAATTGATAAATTCTCTAAAAATCCTCAATTTGGAATGCTAACTTATGGTTTGGGAGCAAAGGAACTTGATTCACTAGCCTTAGTTCGTTCAATTTGGACTACTAATTTTTTTTTTTTTTTCTATTTTCTCATTTAAACAGACAAGTTTTTTATTGAAAAAACCACAAGTGTGAAAAATATTTTGCATCCATGCTGTTGGTAATTCTACATTTATTTTCTTTCAAAATGAAAATGTTTCAATCATTCTTTTTTGCACTTAATATAAAAAATAATAATAATAATCTAACACTGATGATGTTAATAAGTTTCATTTTTATTCCGTTATTTTTATTTTGGCTGATTTTTTTCTCTTAGAAGAAATCTCAGTCGATGGGCTATAAAACCCACCAAGTGGGATTCATGAATTTTCCAAAGAATCAGGTATTCCCTGGTAAAATATGCGGTGTACACGACTGTCCTCCTTTCATTTCCCTTTAAAAAACAGTTACAACGAAATGATAGAATGAATGAAGGATCTAGTGAAATGCCAGCCCAAACCAATGAGAAACTATTGTACATATAGTCTATAGATCATGATGTGAATCAATATCATCTTAACAATTGATTATATATGGGTCTCTCCCATGGACCTGCATTATCAATGATTGGAATGAGTTCAATCTACATTATTTGTAGACTATAAAATATTTATTTAAACCAACCTATAATTCCGCATCCAATTTTGCAAATAAATTGCAGTTATATCAAAATTTCTCCATGTTTAAAGTAAGAAGGGAAAATGTCACAAATGGTCCATATACTATTACTTAATGTGCAATTTGATCTCTGAACTTTTGATCGGCTCAATTTGGTCCTTGAACTATCAATAAATGTCCAATTTGGTCCATGAACTTTTGATCGGCTCAATTTGGTCCCCCGAACAATTGATAAATGTTCGATTTAGTCATTCGTTACTATTTTTTCTTTTCTTTTTTTCCTTTTTTTCTTTTTTTCGTTACTATTTTTTTCCTTTTTGTTACTATTTTTTTCTTCTTTTTTTTCGTTACTATTTTTTCTTTTCTTTTTTTCTTTTTTTTGTTACTATTTTTTTTTTTTTTTCGTTACCATTTTTTCTTCTTCTTTTTTCAATGTTATTATTTTTTTTTCAATTTCGTTACTATAAGAAAAAAAAAAAAAAAGAAAAAGAAAAAGAAAAATAGTAACGAATGACTAAATTGGATATTTATCAATAGTTCGGGAATCAAATTGAGCCGATTGAAAATTCATGGATCAAATCGGGTATTTATCAATAGTTCATGGACTAAATTGAATCGATCAAAAGTTTAAGAATTAAATTGCACATTAAATAATAATATAAGAAATCATTTTGACATTTTCCAAAGTAAGAATAAGCAATACTATCACCTCACATTAATCAATTCGCAATTTGTCATGATTGTGTCGGCCATTAACAGAGCAATCTCAGCAAAGTTGGTAAGACCTCAATCTCGAGAAGATTACTTGCGAACCAGAACAAAAAGAAACAAACCAATCTCACCAAAACCCTCTGACCAAAAAAAAAAATCTCACCAAAACCCATTGTCCCAGAGAGCTGAAACGTCGTTCCAGCAACACCAACAAAGCCCAAGCAATGAAGGAAGCAATCGTGCTGTATCCTTCACCGGCCATCGGCCACCTCATCTCCATGGTGGAGCTCGGCAGGCTCCTCCTCACCCACCGCCCTTCCCTCTCCATCCACATCCTCATCACCAACCAAGCTTATGACGCCGGCCCCACCACCGCCTACATCGCCTCCGTCTCCGCCGCCGTCCCTTCCATCGCCTTCCACTTCTTCCCTGCCACCACCCTCCCGCCAGACTTCTCCACGACCTCCCCCCACCACGAGAACCCTAGCCCTCGAGCTCCTCCGCCTCAACAACCCCAACGTCCGCCACGCCCTCACCTCCATCTCCGAAAACCATGTCGTCTACGGCCTCATCATCGACTGCTTCTGCTTTGCTGCCGTCGCCGTTGCGCGCGAGCTCAACATTCCCTACTACTACTTCTTCACTTCCGGCGCTGGCTACCTCAACTTCTTTCTTTATCTTCCAACTCTTCACGACAAGTTTGCCAAAAGCTTAAAAGACTTTGACGCCCCAATAGATGTCCCAGGCACACCGCCGATACCGTCCTCCGATGTTGCGAAGCCGTTGGAGGATCGCTATGATGAGGCCTACGAGGGCTTCTTGGATTCGTCCCGGAAGATGCAGACTTCAGCCGGTATCATAGTCAACACCTTCGAGAAGCTCGAGCCGAGAGCGGTAAGAGCCATCACGGACGGCGAGTGTGCGCCCGGCGGGCCCACTCCGCCGCTTTACTGCATCGGGCCGCTGATCTCTAGCAGGGGAGGCGACGACGGCAGATCGCCGGAGTCTCTGACGTGGCTGGACTCGCAGCCAAGAGGGAGCGTCGTGTTCCTGTGTTTCGGGAGCTTGGGCGTGTTCTCGGTGGAACAGCTGAAGGAAATAGCAATGGGGCTGGAGAGGAGCGGTCAGCGGTTCTTGTGGGTGGTCCGTAGCCCGACACAGGACAAGAACCAAAAGGCCGCCACGTCGGCGGTGCCCGACGAGGACTTGGGGTCCCTGCTTCCGGAGGGCTTTCTTGAACGTACCAAAGAAAGAGGGCTGGTGGTCAAGAAATGGGCCCCGCAGGTGGAGGTGCTGAGCCACCCCTCGGTGGGCGGGTTCGTGACTCACTGCGGGTGGAACTCGGTGCTTGAGGCGGTGTGCGCTGGCGTGCCGATGGTGGCGTGGCCGCTCTACGCTGAGCAGCGGCACAACAGGGTGCTTCTGGTACAAGAAATGAGGATCGCCCTTCCGGTGGACGAGTCAGCGGACGGGTGGGTGAGTTCCGAGGAGATCGAGAAGCGAGTCAGAGAGTTAATGGAGAGTGAAGAGGGAAAGATGGTAAAGGAGCGAGTGCTTGCCATGAAGGAAGAAGCTAGGGCTGCTATGAGCCCCGGCGGGTCGTCTCGGTCTGCGTTGACCGGACTCACTGAGTCGTGGAAGCGTGAGTGAAATGCTCTGGATTTTGCAGGTCGTCTCGGTCAGCCATCCGTTTGTTGAACTTTTTTTGTCGTCTTTTGGGTTTGCGTTATTCGAGGGAGGCCAACTGACGTACGTTTCGTCGTTTACGTTACGAACAATGTGGCATGTGCTTTTTATGTTTTTGTTTCTTTGGAAACGTAAAGAGGAGGAGCGTAGTCGAATTTTCTCCGGTGGCCTGGGCCCTGGGGCATGTGCTTTGATTCTCCCCTTGCAAACAAGATCCTTCTTTTTTGAATGAAATAAAATATCTACTGAATTTTTTTCTTCGGAAAAATTTCTCTTGAATTGAAATTGCAACAGTATTCTCTCTTTAGGGTTATCCATCTCCATTTTCGAGGTTTTTTTTTTGTCATATAACAACTGTCCTAACCAAAAGATAAGATGTCGCAGTTGCGCGAGAAAATATTGGGTGATTTCGGAGCGTCAAGTCAACGTGTGCCCACCAATGAAGAAGTGATGAGTGGCTCCACGTGTGTCGATGTGGCTCCACTAGTTTTTCTACATAAAATTTATTATGTTTTCTTTTTTATTTAAAAATTTACTGCCATTAATAGGTCTACGGCTGCTTTTCTCTCTCTTCTCTTTCGGAGTAGGCCTACATGCATTAATAACGTTTTCTTTCTCCTCCTTTCTGCAGAATGAATACCCACGCTACGGCTTCCTTTTTCCCCTTCCTTTCCTTCTTAATGCAAAATTTTGGGTAGGAATTGGCTCTCTACGTTGCGGTGCTTCTCCAGTCTCTGCCTCAAAGCTCGTTACTTCTTGGCCTGCGTCATTGTGTTCCTTCTTCGCCTTGCTCCGATGTGGTTTCTCTGCACAAGACAGTGAGGAATGTTCTTGCTATAAGTCGCGGATTCTACGTTGCGATGCTTCTCTGGCCTCTACCCCAAAGCTCGTTGCTTCTCAGCTGGCAACTCATTTAATTTCCCAAATTCCATCGACAGAGCCTGGAGTTGCAGTTACATGGGCATGAGAGGGATCATGAATGAGAAGGTAGAGAATGGCGAGAGATGCGGAGAGAAGGCCAGTCCATATGGACAAATGGTGCTGAGTAAGCAGCACCAGAGGGTGGTCCTCCGAATGTCTGCCATCTTCAAGAAGAATCCCAGCATGAAACTTCTCAGTGTCGAGGTTGGGAAGAGCAATGGTAACAGTGTTGACATGAGTACTGAAAGAAGGTGTATTGGCAATATTCCTCAATCCACCATAAGAGCTAGAGCTGTAGCTTGGGTGTTGATGAAATTGCAGGGTGCTCGACAGAAGATGAAGGTGAAGACCGTGTGCTACAAAGTGAGCAACCCTTTCAAAGAAGAAGAACGAAACGAAGAAGAAGACAGCAACGACAACGACGACATCCTTACGTTTGAAGAGGAGGAATGTGAAGAAGTAGAGCTGTGCAAAAAGAGAATTCTGATGGGAAGGAGGTGCAAGCAACTGTACTGCTCTGGTACTGTCCAGTACGACAATGATGGCATTTTGTTGCCAGAGTCGCTTCCATGACTGGAGATATTTACCCTTTTTTCCAACTTGCCATATTCAATTGCTTGTAAATTTATAGTCGGAAAACATGTTGCCATGAGCAGTAGAAAACATTATCACATCCAAATTCTGCTTTTTCAAACCGAAATGTGTGCATAAAAATGGATGCTGAATCTCTTGTTTGTATGTATTTGTAAATTAGATAAATGCACCAGGAGTCCTAAAACTTATCACGAAAGTGCATTTAAATCCTAAAACTTGTAAAAAGTACATTTAAATCCTAAAACTTGTCAAAATATTTCAAACGAGTCCTAAAATTGACGTTGTCTAATTTCTTAATGGAAAAAGCTGACGTGGCCCTCACGTGGCTTTTTTTAATCGTTTCTCTCTCCTCCGTTGCGAATAGATTTAAAAAAAAAATGACACGCACTCAAAACGACGTCGTATTCTCCATTCTTTTTCACCATCATGTTACCTCCCCTCCGTTTGTACGTCTTCTTCACCATCGTCTTCCCTCTACCCCCCCATCTCTACGTCTGCTTTTGCTATTCCGAGCGAACCCTAAGCCCTAAATTGAATTCGTTCGAACCCTAAGCCCCAAATCGAATTTGTCCGAACCCTAAGCCCCAAATCGAATTCGTTCGAACTGCAGTTCTCTTGCGATTTGGGTCCTCATCAACCTCGAGTTCAACACTCGTCATGAGTTCGTGTTTTTTCCTTTGACGATTGCGAGTTCGTGCGAAGACCTCTCTTGTGGGAGTCTCGACATCTTAGCAGCGAAGCAATTGGCGTCGAGGATGACGGCAAGGTTAGCAACGGCGATGGCGACTCCTCCTCACACAGGTATCGCTCTTTGCATTATAGCATTTTGGGTATTTCATGCTACGATTTCTTTTGTTTTGCAAAGGTGCTTTAATCTTTGCATTATGCAAAACGACGTCAGTTGGCATCCTCATTTCTTCATTATTTGGAGTTCAGAGAGCTCGTTATGCTAATTTGATGTTTCTATATTGATTGTTAGTCTTTTAACTTGAACATTGCTTCAATAATTTGATGATTGAAAGTGCTTTGCTCTTTGTTTCTGTTCCCTTGTAGGTCCAATGGCCGAGAATAAAGTTTATGTCACTGTTCGCTATGGAGGTAAATTTAAAGTCGGCCCACCATTGGAATACATAGGTGGAAGAGCTGATGTTGCTGAAATAAGTTTAAGTAAGAGTTCACTGTCTAGTATAATTGAAGCTATTGAGGCTTTGGGTGTGTGCAAAATAGAGAAACTCTTTTACAGAGTTCTTGGAAGTACGACTCTTGTAGACAGCATAACTCTTAGGTATTTATGGGATAACTCTAATGTGATGGATCAATTTTATCATCATCTATGCTCTGAAAAATATTAAGCTATATGTTGAGCATGTTGATGAAAAAAAGAAAGGAGCTGAGATGGGGGTGTTGAGATGGAAACTGGAAATATGTCTAATGTGATTGGGAATATTGATGATGACGATGCCAATAGGGATCTAGATGAGAAAGAGGATGATGATGCACATAATTTGGTGGATGTGGAACAGTCGAGTGATGATGATGATTTTGAACTGTTTGATGCAAGGAAAAAATTAAATGAATTTTCAGCAAGACATAGGCTCAAAATTGGCGATTATAGTAAGGCACTTGGTACTTCCCAACCACTGATTGTGGATGAGGCTCAATTGTTAGATGATTCTGGGTATGAAACAAAGTATGCTAATTTAGATGAGGAAGACAGTTTTCAATCAATTTTAAATGATGAGGGTGACGAAGAGGTTGATGTTATCTCAAGGAGGAGAAGTAGGTTCCCATCATATAATCAAAGTGGTACAAATCCAGTATTTATTGTTGGCATGACATTTGAGAATGCAACTGAGTTCAAAAATGCAATTTTGAAGTATTCTGTGGCTGAGCAAAGAGCAATCAAATACATTAAGAACACAAAAAGCTTTGTAAGAGACAGGTATGCCCAGGAAAATTGTAAGTAGATGATCTATAGTGCTATTGATAGCAAAACAAAGTTATTTCATTTGAGAAAGTATATAAATCAGCATATATGCAGTATCACTTCGAGAATAAGAGAGTGTCTAGTAATTATTTAGCTAAGCACTTCATGATTCTGATTGCTAGAATGCCTAAAATCAAAGCACCAAAGTTAAAGAAATTTGTCAGAGAACAACTGGGAGTAAATGTCACTTTCAGTCAGTGTAGGAGAACAAAGCTGAAAGTATTGAAGGAACTACAAAGCAATTGCAAGAAGGAATATGCACAAATGTACGACTACTTGAGAGAGCTTTACACTGCAAGCCCTTCAAGCAATTTTAAATTAAAAGTTGAAAGGCCATTGCCAAATTCTCTACCATTATTTGATAGGGCTTACATTTGCTTTGATGCTTGCAAGAAAGGTTTTTTGGCTGGATGTAGGAAGATCATTGGATTAGATGGATGTTTTTTGAAGGGTTTGATCAAGGGCAAGTTGTTATGTGCTGTAGGAAAGGATGGCAACAATCAAATGTATCCAATGGCATGGGTAGTGGTAAGAATCAAGAATAAGGACACATGGACTTGGTTTATTGAATTGTCGAAGTCAAACCTCGATATGTGTAATGGTGACGGATGGGCTTTGATAAATGACCAACAAAAGGTATGCTTTTCTTTCTGTTTTCATTTGTAAATTGATTGTGACATTACAATGCTTTTCTTTTTGTTTTCATATACATTTTATTTTTTTTGGTAATTGTCAGGGTCTTGTCCAATCTGTAGCTGAACTTTTGCCAAATGCAGAGCATAGGATATGTGCAAGACACATATATTCCAACTGGGGTCAAAAATACAAAGGAAAATAGTTGATGAGACAATTTTGGAGATGTGTCAAGAGTAATAATATGTTAGATTTCAAGATGCATAGACAGAGGTTGAAGAAAATGACTCGGGAATGTCATGGTAATTTATTCCATATTGAGCCAAAACATTGGTGCAACGCATTCTTTGACACCAACATTAAATGTGATGTCGTTAATAATAATCTCAGTGAGGCTTTTAATGGCAAGTGTGTGGAAGCTAGGTGCAAGACCATTGTGAGTATGTTAGAGGATATTAGAATCATGTTTATGAATAGAATACATACTTAGAGGGATGGATGTGCTAGGTGGACTAGAAATTATGGTTCAAGGATTCTGCATAAGTTACATGAGAATACAATTGCTAGTAGGTATTGCCATTTGATATGGAATGAAGATGAAGGATATGAGATTACAGAAGGTGGTGACAAATATGTTATTGATTTGAATTTAAAAACTTGTTCTTGTAGAGCTTGGAAACTTAGTGGAATTCCATGTTGCCATGCCATTTGTGCAATACACCATAAGAGAAATGACCCGACTGACTATCTAGCTGAGTGCTTCAATAAGGCAAAGTATCTAAGTGCTTATCAATTCATGATACCTACAGTGAGAGGACAGAAATTTTAGAATAAAACCAATAAAGAAGCTCCTCAACCCCCACCAATGAAGAACATGCCTGGTAAGCCAAAAAGGAGTAGAAGAAAGCAACCGATTGAGCTTGTAAGAGGTGATAGAATGATTAAAGAGGATAAGAAAATGACTTGTTCTGCTTGCAATGTGGTTGGACATAACTGCAAAGGATGTCCTTTAAAAAATGTATTTCCTCAACTAACTAATCATCTTAATGCTGGGCATATCACTTTAACATGTTGTTAATCAATGCTTAATATGTGCTTCTCAAGCCAATGCTCGGGCCAATGTATGTACATCCAATGCTCGTGCTAGTGCAAGTACAGCTGAAGCTCATGCTCAATCTCAGGCTAATTCCACTGGACCAAGGCTCGGAAAAAGACAAGTAAGTTGTCATCTAACAATTATTGTAATTTTTATATGTCAAGGTTCCAATTTAGTAATTATAAGTATATATTCAAGCTAAAGCTAAAGCAACGACAAGCGTAACTGGAGGAGGATTCGAAAGCCATGCCAATTCTTCTGCAAGTGCCAATTCAATAGGAGACAATAGTGAGTATGTTAATGCTTCTGCTCAGGCTAGTGCAGATGTAAGAGGGTATAGTGCTCGTGCAAATGTAAGATAATGTATTGCTACTGCTTCTGCTCAGGCTAGTGATAATGTTAAAGGATGTACTGGTGCAGCCAATGCTGTTAGTGAAGTTCGTTCTGATCAAGGGGAAGGTATTTATTGTGCAACGGCCAATATAATGGCTAAGCATAGACTTGAAAAAATTCTAGTGAGTAATACCTCAATCCCCAAGCATACATGTATTGTGACTACATTCTCATGTGCAATGATTTTTTTATTATTTCAGATTAAAAGACCTACCATTGAAAATGATATGACACAAAGAAAATCATAGGCCAAGAGGATGAAAATGGTAGGGCTGGGTGTTGACACAAATCCTATGACAAACCTTCATATTCTTAAGGTGAATAATATTTTTAAAATTTTCTAATAGTAATTGCTTATCTTCTTAAGCTAAAAACATGCTCATTCTTATATAGCCTAATACAACTGGTGCAAGAATCTTTAACCTACCGGACAAAGAGGTAGTTTCAAGAGCTACGTCAACAGTAAAGGTGCATTCCCAAGTCAGTGCACAATCTCAATCATATCATGTATTAGCAGCTCCTCGAAAAAAAATTGCGGTGAAGCCGAAGCCACCATTACAACCCAAGGCTAGTTCCCAACCTCAGTTATCTCATGCAACAGTAGCTCCTCCAAAACACGTTGCAATGAAGCCAAAGGCACTATCGCAACCTGAGGCTAGTTCCCAGGCTCAATCATCTCAAGCTACAAGAGCTCAGAAGCATCTTGGTTTAAAGCGAAAGGCATAATCACAACCCAAGGCAAGTTCCTAACCTCAATCATCTTGTGCAACATTAGCTCCTTCAAAGCATGTTGCGATGAAGCCAAAGCCACTATCGCAACCTAAGGCTAGTTCCCAGGCTCAGTCATCTTAGGCTACAATAGCTCAGAAGCATCTTGGTTTAAAGTGAAAGGCACCATCACAATCCCAGGCAGCTCCTCGAAGACACATTGCAATGAAGCCGAAGCCACTATTGCAGGCTTAGTCATCTCAAGCTACGACAACTCCTTCAAAGCCTATCGCTACGAGACCATATGTAAGGAAAAGCACCAAAATTATGAATCAAGTGAAGGCTGAACCTATTGGACCACTGGAGACCATCATAGTGGATTGATATGTTTGCTGAAATTAGTGTTGTTAGGTGAATTTATGTCAATCATTAGCTGGTTTTCTGTATGAGTAATGTAGCGTTTGTACATAGAACCTTTTGTGCACTGAAAGTGCAGCCATTTTGTTGAACAAAGCCTTTTGTGCACTGAAAATATAAGTATGTTGCTTTGTCAATGAATCGTGTTTCAACGAGTTATGTGAGAGGCTTGGTTTTGGTTTGATAATGCACGAAAGTGGTTGCTTTTCAAGATTGTTAATAAGTGATTACTGAAATTGTCCATGAAGAATTTTCATTCTTCCAATACTTTTGTCATCTTGTTTCCCATTTATTGTTAATAGGATTGTTAATAGGTTCCAAAATTATTCTGGTGGCAATAGCTCATATGGTGCTATTGACAAGCACACAAATCAAGCAACATTTTTCAACGTGAAAGTAATTTCTCGCATGGCAAGCAACCGGTCATGCAAACTACAAACTCACATCAGATTTCATTCCCATTTCAATTATCTACAACTAGTGTTCCAACTTACAAACTTAGAAATAAGGTACTATGGAAGACTTAGAAAATTCCCACCAACTTTCACATTACACATAACCAATACAACAATATAACACATGCATACAATGAATGCCGATTGATATAGCATCTTCCCTTTCTTTACTCGTGCGAGCTCCTCCTTTAAACGTCTATTTTTTGCCTTTTGAGTCTTCATTTCAGCTAGCAATGAGCTCACATCAACTTCGTCACGCCTCAATTGGCTTGATTCACACAATGCTTGATTTCTTTCAAGTAGGTCAATTATCATGTCCCTCACATGATCTAGTATCTTTGGATCAACCCACATGAAAAAATCGCAGCAACTTGGACTATTAAACTTAGCACATCCATGGAACCTTCTTCCTGCGTTTTTCCTTGTCTTTGCCATAAAAATTGGCGATTGAAGACCACAATAACATGTTGGCTTCAAGTTGACCTCATTAGGAGTTACACCACTTGATATAGAATTTGGCACCCTCATTCTTCTGGGCTTCGTATTATAGGAACCTAATAGAAGTATATTAGAATGGAAAACAACAAAATGCTATAATGCAAAGAGTGATACCTGCGTGAGGAGGAGTTGCCATCGCCGTCACTGACCCTGTCGTCATCCCCAATGCCAATCGCTTTGCTACCAAGATGTCGAGACTCCCACAAGAGAGGTCTTCGCAAAAACTCGTAGTTGTCAAAGGAAATAACACGAATTCACGACGAGTGTCAAACTCGAGGTCGATGAGGACCCAAATCGCAAGAGAACTGTAGTTCGGACGAATTCAATTTGGGGTTTAGGGTTTGGACGAATTCGATTTGGGGTTTAGGGTTCGCTCGGAATAGCAAAAGCAGACGTAGAGACGGAGGGGGGAGAGGGAAGACGACAATGAAGAAGACGGAGGTGAAAAGAAAGGAGGACACGACGTTGTTTTGAGTGCGTGGCATTTTCTTTTAATCTATTTGCAATGGAGGAGAGAGAAATGATTAAAAAAAGCCACGAGGGGGCCACGTCAGCTTTTTCCATTAAGAAATTAGATGGCATCGATTTTAGGACTCGTTTAAAACATTTTGATAAGTTTTAGGACTTAAATGCACTTTTTGCAAGTTTTAGGATTCAAATGCACTTTCGTGATAAATTTTATGACTCCTGGTGCACTTATCCCTTTGTAAATTGTTACAACACATTGATGGCACCTATCTCATGTTTCAAGTTGTCAAAAAGGGACATGAACAGCGGAGTCTTGTAAGATCCTAAACTTGAACAGTTTGTGGACACAAGTACACTAGACCGATTACATTAGTTCTCAAATGATCCAAGGAACTCAAGCCATGTGACTCACATCTATAGCTCGCAACCATGCAATTAAAGAGGATAAGACGGTAATATATTTGATCATCCATCTCTAGACACCAACTGAAAACCTACAAAATGTTTTGGAGACTTAAGTTTATGGTGCCAAAGAGTAAAAACAATGGGCATAAGGTCAAATGTAAATAAAGTTCAAAGACAACCACATTTGATTGCTGACCGCTCAATCTATACAGTAAAGACAGCATACAAGCAATTTCAACATTTCATCAGGCTAAGCATCATCATTGGTAATCACTCAATCAACATGTCTTTGCAATCGTCATACCTAGAGCTTCAACGGTTTCAATCCCAGAGAACCTCGCAACCTTTTTTCTTTTGCAATCTTTGGGTTGGGATGGTCTGTCCCATCATCCTGCTTTTCCTTCTTCTCTTTCTTCTTCTTTGGCTTTTCTTGGCCATCTTCATGCCCGAGCCTTTTCAGACTTGTGTTGCCATGTGCATGTCTCTTATGGCGTTCCCCACCATCACCGTCCTTGCAGTCCCTGCTCCTACTTCAACTTCTTGATTGGCTCCTTCTCTACCCACGATCTTTGTCTCGCCTGTCTCGTTCTCTACCTTCTCGTTCATGATCGCTCTCACGCCCATGTAACTGCAACTTCGGGCTTTGTCGGTGGAATTTGGGAAATCCAATGAGTTGCCTGTTGAAATAATAATTGTTTTTTATGCACGTTTTTGCTGATTTGGTTTTTCAATTATTCTAATCTTTAGGAGTTAGTGGAGTCATGTTTAGCTAGTTTGTGTGTTAGTTGTCCTAGTTTTTAGGTGTTAGTGGAATAAATGCTTTATGCAAAACATTGGGGTAGTTATGGATCCTATCTTAGTGGTGTTTTACATTATGTATTTGACTTTGTAAAAAGACTCCGTTGTTCTGAAAAAAGAGGAAGTTTCAGCCTCATCTCTCCTCCCCTTTAGTTATTCTACAGTGGTATTAGAGCCTTAAGAAGAGCGAGAGAGTTTTTAAAAAAGATAAAGAAGGTTTAGAGGTGTGAGATACTTTCGTGAGATAATTGTAGCAATAATATTTCCAATGGCCACTGACAATTTTAATCAACTAGCAATTCTACGCTTTGATGGTCACTATGACCATTGGAGCATGCTAATGGAGAATTTTTTACGGTTAAAGGAGTATTGGTCGGTTGTCGAATATGGAATTCAAGAGCCACCAGCATGCATGGCTTTGACATATCCCCAGAAAGCAGAATTGGAAGCTAGAAAGTTAAAAGACCTGAAGGCAAAAAATTATCTCTTTGCTATTGATCATCTCATTTTGGAGACTACTTTTTGCAAATAAACTTCCAAGGATATTTTGGATTCTATGAAGAAGAACTATCAAGGCTTTGTTAGAGTGAAGCGTGCACAGTTTCAAGCCTTGAGAAGAGATTTTGAGACACTAGCGATGAAAGATGGAAAATTTGTCACTAGCTATTGTGCCAAAACAATAGAGATCGGCAATAAGATGCGATTCCATGGCAAGAAGATAGAAAATGTCACTATTGTGGAGAAGATTTTGCGTTCCCTGACACTAAAGTTTAATTATGTTATATGCTCAATTAAAGAGTTGAAAGATATAGATGCACTCTCTCTTGATGAATTACAAAGCTCCTTATTGGTCCATAAACAGAAAATGAATAGAAGTTCAACAGTAGATGAGCAAGTGTTGAAGGCTTCTACCAATACTCATTCCAACAATTTCAGAGAAATGGGTAGAGATAGAGGTAGAGGAAGGGGAGATCGAGGAAAAAAAGATGTTAGCAGGAATTTCAAAGCCAATAATGAACAATTTCAAGGCAAAGGCAGAGAACGGAAACCTAACAAATTCAAGATAGAGTTTTAAATGTCATAAATTTGGTCATTATGCATCTAAATGTTATACTAGGCTACCTAATAATAAAGAAAATGCAGAGAGTTTAAATTTTGTTGAAGAAAAGGAAGCAGAAACGTTATTGATGGCTGTTCAAGATGAAAAGAAGCCCTAAATCATATACTTGGTATGTGGATACAGGTTGCAGTAACCACATGAGTGGAAGTAAGTCTTCTTTTACTTATCTAAATGAAGATTTTCATTTCAAGTTTTGGGGATCATTCTACTGTGAAAGTGATGGGAAAATGTGATATTAAGATAAGAACCCAGAATGGTTTTGTAGAAACAATCTCTAATGTGTTGTATGTTCTTGACTTGAAAAGTAACCTGTTGAGTGCTATTATAGAGGGGTGCTTGTGAAATTTATAATTCCATTAAAGGTGCTATTACAATTATTCCTATGAGTTCAAATAGATTGTTTCCATTAAAGATTGAAAATATTTAATCTTGTTTGATGGCTGAAAAGAAAATCCCTCATGGATGTGGCATTTTCGCTATGGTCACTTGAGTTTTGGTGGATTGAAGACCCTCCAACAGAAAAACATGGTGACAAGTCTTCCTTAAATTACTACTCCTTCCCAAGTCTGCAAAGAATGTGTTGTTAGCAAACAACATCGTTCTCAATTTTCAAAAGAGAAGTCATGGAGAGCAAAGGATGTTTTACAGCCGGTACATTCAGACATTTGTGGTCCTATAAACCCATCTTCTAATGGAAGTAAAAGATGTTTAATTACCTTCATTGATGATTTTTCCAGAAAAATCTTGGTTTATTTTTTACAAGAAAAATTAGAAGCTTTCTCCACATTTAAAAACTTCAAAGCTCGTGTGGAAAATGAAGCAGGAAAAACCATTAACACCATTCAAACAAATCGTGGTGATGAATATTGCTTAAAAGAATTTGAAACTTTTTGTGTAGATCATGGCATCCGAAGAGAGCTTACAGCCGCATATACACCACAATAGAATGGTGTATCTGAGAGGAAAAATAGAAACATTCTCAACATGGTGAGAAGCTTATTAGTAAGAGGAATAGTTCCAAAGACTTTCTGACTAGAAGTAGTAAATTGGAGTATTCATGTTTTGAACAGAAGTCCAACTTTTGTTATTCAAAATATGACACTAGAAGAAGCTTGGAGTGGGAGAAGACCGGCTGTAGATCACTAGAGAATCTTTCGATGCATCACATATGCCCATGTCTAGGATGAGAAAAGGAAGAAACTTGATGACAAGGCTGAAAAATGTGTCTTTCTTGGTGTAAGTGAAGCATCCAAAGCATATAAATTATTCAATCCATTAACAAAGAAAATTGTAACTAACAGGGATGTTGTTTTTAATGAAGAGAACACTTGAGATTAGAATAGGTAGCAGCCTACCCAAATCTTTTATGACAATGATGCTGAACATGAGCAAATTTCAACACCTTGTATGCCAAAAAATTCATCAAATATGACTTCTATAGCTGCTAGAATTTCACCAACAGTCGTTGAAGTAAATGAAGAAGAATCTCAATCTCTTTGCTGCATTCAAAGAAGGCCTGCTTGGATTGAAGATTATGAGATAACTGGAATTGGAGATTCAATTACCAACTTTACCTTATTTTCAAACTATTGACCCTACAACTTTTGAGAGTGCTGTCAAAGAAAAAAAATGACAAAAAGCAATGGATGATGAAATTAATGCCATTGAAAGAAATGATACTTGGGAGCTATCCGATCTTCCGAATGGACAAAAAACCATTGGTATAAAGTGGGTCTTTAAAACAAAACTAAAATAAAATGATGAAGTTGACAAATATAAGGCACGTTTGGTAGCCAAGGGATACAAGCAACAATATGGGATTGACTATACATAAGTTTTTTCTCTAGTCGCGAGACATGATACAATTAGATTGGTGGTTGCATTGGCGGCACATAATTCTTGGCATATTTTCCAGCTAGATGTCAAATCGGCATTCTTGCATAGGTACTTGGAGGAACATGTATTTGTCAAGCAACCCCATTGTTATGTCTTGATTGAAAATGAGCATAAAGTTTATAGATTGAAGAAAGCTCTTTATGGGCTAAAATAAGCCCCTCGAGCTTGATATAGTAGTATTAAAACTTATTTTCTTAAAGCTGGGTTTTCAAAATGTCCTTATAAGAATACGTTTTTTGTCAAGATTGGAGATAAAGGGAAAATGATCATTGTCTGCTTGTATGTTGACGATATTATATTTACTTGAAATTGTGATGTGATGGATGAGTTTGAAATGTCTGATCTTGGTATGATGCATTATTTCCTTGGCATAGAAGTGGTACAATTGGATGATGGGATCTTTATTTCTCAAAAGAAATATGTGGGAGAAATTTTGGACAGGTTTTCAATGAAGGATTATAATCATGTAAACACTCCAATTGAGTTTGGCTTAAAGCTGTACAAAGATCATGAATGGAGGAAAGTTGATTGCACACTTTATAAACAAATTGTGGGCAGTTTGATGTATCTAATTGTAACAAGACAAGACATAAATATCAAAATATCAATTTTATTCCCGCTTGATTAATTATTTCATCTAAAGCCTTATAGATGAAATAAAGAACCCAGACGCGGTTGCGAATTGGCTAGTATGTCAGAATTTCCAATTATGCATGGAGAAATATTTCAAATAAGTACCATCGGCCGTAGTAGCTCCGCTGGGTAGGCTTTAGTCCTTTGAGAGAAGATTAAGAGTTCGAAGCCCTTGCGACACAAGTGGCAAGGAGATTAGCGGGCTATTAGGTGATTGATGCGTGGCGCCGGGGTAGTGGTTTTCCCGCTAGCGATACTTGAGGGTTTACGTAGCGGCTATCGGCCAAAGCGGTTCCTCCAAAAAAAAAATTCAAATAAGTAAACAAGAAATAAAATAAAAAATAAGATAAACTTGCCTAATAAAATAAAGCAAATATACCTAATTTGATTTTTTTTCTGTTTTTTCCTAAAAAAAGAAATCTCGAACATCGTTCGGAGCTCCGAAACAGCGAGCAGCTCGTTCGGCGCAGTCAGCGAGGATAGACGCCAACGAGGGACTCCAGCGGAGCAGGGCACTGGCAAGGGGGTGTCGCAAGGGCAGCAATGGCGTCGGAGCAGAGGCGGAGCGGACACCGAACGCTAAGTAGGGACGTCAGCCGCTGGTCTTCGGGGCAACAACATCAAGCGTCACGGTTGCTGGAGTTGGAGCAGAGGTGGCGACAATAGCAAGGGAGGACAGTGGAGTCGTGACTTCTGGGCAGACGAGGCGGAGCAAGAGCAGAAGCGGCATCGCGGGTCGGAGCGAGGGCTCGGGCCTTGGCTATTGCAGGGGAACTCGGGCGCTGCAGGGGGTGCAAAGCTTATGTCAAGGACGGTGGCAGGCGAACCGGCAACGAACGGACTAGGAGCAGCGTCGGGGTCGTCGCAGATCGGCACAGAGGCAACTTCGTCAAGCCAATGGAACAGAGTCGGAGGGGGATCTACTGGGCATCAGAGCAGATTTGTTGAGCGTCGGGCAGAGGAGGGTCGCAGCGATAGGGATTGGCGCGGCGTCCGATGGGGCAACAGACCAACGATGTGGGCTCTGGTGGAACTTCGGGTCGTTGTGAGGAGACGGGTCGCGGCTATGGCTCCGACGACAGTGCTGGTGCTGCTCGAAGGTCGACGTGGACAAAGGTAGAAGACGAATAGTGATTGCTTTGTTTTTTCCTCTTTTTTTCCTTTCTCTCTCTGCTCTTACGTCACTTCTCCCTCTACTCTTTGTCGCATACTCTCTCAGCAGAAGCAAAAGCTTCTTTTGCTTTTGACTTTTCTCCACTTTCGCCAAGAAGCTTTTTTTCCAAAGAACAAACGGAGAAAACCCAAAGCTTTTCTTCTCTTTCTCGTGCTAGAATTTTTTTAACCTAAAACTTGAGAGAGGCCCCCCTTCAATGTGGTCGTGTTTTCAATTTGTGTGACCTCCCCGAAACCCTATGCAAACAACTTATTTATAGGACGAAGATTAGGATTTTAATTTTTTCCAAATTCATATCCACAAATATTCTTTTTCAAAACGCAATATTTGCTTTTCACATCTACCCTATCCAAAAAAATTCATCATATCCTAGAAAAATTTCAAATTCCTATTTTTCACAAGATTTTAAAAAAACGGGCCTAGGCCAATTTGTTCGCTTCGTGGGCTTAGTCCAACCTGTCAATTTAAAGCTCAGAACCACTAATTCCATCCGCCACCGGTCCAATAAATGCAAAAAAATGCACACGCACCTAAAATCTATATGCTATGTAATTAATTAATTAACTAATATTTTTTTAGGGGTTAAAATTAATCCATTATTTTTAATGCGATAAATGAATAAACGGGTCACCAAAATTTAGGTGTCAACAAGTAGATATATGGAGAATCTTACAAAACTGCATTTGTTAGCTGCCAAGAGAATCCTTCGTTACTTGCAAGTAGACCCGTTAAATGAGTGGGTCGGGTCGGATTTGGGTCGGGTCATAAATGGTCCGACCCAAATCTACCCATTTAACCCATTTATGACCCGTTTATTGTAATGCAAAAATTTTGACCCATACTTGACCCAACCCATACCCGATCCATTTAACTAAACTTAATTTATTATATATATAGATATTAGATATATATATATATATATTTAAAAAAATGGTATTGCTAAAATAATTTTATACAATACAAATTTAATTGACAATTTTTATAATTTTTAAAGTAATTATTTTAAAAAATCGAATTTTAATTATTTTTATTTTTTAAATATAACTTTTCTTTTTCTTTTTTCCTTTTTCTTCTTCTTTTTCTTCTTTGGCTGGCCACCGGTCATGACAATGGCTGGCAATCGGCCACAAGCAAGCCTCGAGCTCGCTCGATGAGCTCTAGAGGATATATATATATATATATATATATATATATATATATATATATATATATATATATATATATTCTGCAATATGATCAAGCAAATTATGTAAGTATTCTCACAAGGGTTCCAACGTAAAAAGTGAAACCAATCTATCCTTCTCTAGTATCATTTTTCCAATTGGCCAAGTGATCGATTTTTCTAAAGAATTTTTTTTTTTTTATAGATGGAATGTGTCTCAATGGATGTAAGAATTTAAGGAATATTAGTGCAGTACTTTGATAGTTGAGCAAGTGTCTATAGATTTTCATGAGCCCCTTTTGCCAAGAGCATTGAACAAATAACTTTGATGCAACATTTTCTATAGGTGCCACCTTTATGCCTAGACTGATTTTAAGAGGTCACAAGTATTGAAATTTGCCACTGACCCACACTCCGTCAAGCGGAAAGGAATCCCAAAAGGATCTCATAATTGAACAGCTCCTATTCATTGCCAATCTCTCATCACTGATACAATATCCGCACACAACAGAAGCAAAATATACATCAAACAAAATGAACACATGGTAGTCTCAAGACTAAAAGATTTCAATCTGACTTAAAACAGGGGTACATCATATGCTGATTATTTATGAAAACTCATATGTACTCAGAACTCCATGAAGCCTCTGCTGCATCATCATCATCAAGCTGGTTGTGAAATCGAGTTCCCCCTATCTTCCTAGAATGGACTTGATCCACCAAACGCCTTTGGTGTCCTTGGGTCCTTCTTCTTCTGGTGGACTATCGCTATGTGGAGTCTTGTGGAGCTTGCTCATGTCATACCCTTCTTCTTCAGCCTTCCAAACCAGCTGATTGTAAATTTCTTCGTCCATACGGCTCTCTCTGCTCAGTATCTGCAAAACAGAAATTAGAACAGGTTGAAGCGCCAGCACTGACAAAAAGGCATTGGTATCAACTTGATACCTGAGGAAAAGGAATTTCAAATTAAGACCCAACAACTAGTCTAGAACCTGAAAAGAATACATCACTGTGAAGACAAGTGTATTAAATCATATGAGCAAACAAAAAGAATGAGATGAAAGAAAGTACCTAATGCAAATAGTCTTGAAAGTCAATGACGAGAGACTTCTCATCCAAATCTTCCTCAGGCGGAACTCCAAATAACCAATTTCTAGTGCACAGCTTAGCCTCTACACTTTCAGGGGAAAGGGAACTACGATATTTATTTAAAATGCGTCCTCCAATGCTGAAGGCTGATTATGAGGCAACGGTAGTGATAGGAATGCTCAATATATCACGTGCCATGAGGGATAACTCGGGATACCGATGAGAATGAGTCTTCCAATAATCAAGGACATTGAGATCCGGGAACTTCTTTCTATCAAGCCTATTCTCCTCCAAATACAAATCCAATTGTGACTTAGTAGATTGTGATCCAAAGTGTTCACTCTCAAATGCATTATACTCATCAATGTCATCCCCAATGTTCTCATCGATGCCCTCAACTAAAATGTTACCTCGACTAGTTGAAGAAGTAAAACGATCATCTCTAGACATAGAAGTCACATATTCATCAAAAAGTGTATAGAGTTTTTCTCGAATGCCCCGTACAAATTCCACATGATCATCCATGTCCAACTTTGAGTAACAAAACTCTAACAAGTGTAACTTATAGCGAGGATCTAATATAACAGCAAATGATAAGACAACACTATAACACTTCCAATATTTTTCAAACTTTTTGAGCATTGCCTTAGCCATAGAACTAATAGCCTCATCCTCAGTATCCCTTGCCTGTATTAAACGAAGCTGAATCTGCCATACTCCATAAAAATATAAATTCGCCGTTGGATATCTAACTCCAGAGAACATAGTAGAAATATCATAAAAGGGTTTTAACAAGAAAGCAATTTTCTTTCCTCTAACCCAATCTTCAGAAGATGGACATGTGACAAAGTTATGGTCAATTAACTTCAAATGTGAAAATGCACATTCAAAGAAAAGGGCACCCTCAAGCATTAGGTATGTAGAATTCCATCTTGTAACCACATCTTGGCGCACCTTTTTACTGGCCTTTAAGCACGATTGCGATATACATTCGGCAAATTTTATTCTCCTTCCTTGTGTAGCCCTCACATACTTGACAACTTCTCTAATATTATGTAATGATTTATCAATAACCTTTAAACCTTCATGTACAATAAGATTTAAAATATGTGCACCACAACACACATGAAAAAACTGTCCATCACATAACAAAGAGGATCTCACAGAAGGTGTATTTCTCCAAATATCAACCATACTGTCATTGTATGATGCATTATCTAAAGTAATGCTGAAAATCTTTCTTTCAATACCCCATTCTCTTAACAAAGTCAGCAATTTTTCTAAAAGTATGGGACTACTATATGGAGGTGGCACATAAGAGAAACACAAGACTTTTGAATGCAATTCCCAATCCTCATCGATATAATGAGCAGTGACAGTCATATAATGATCCGTAGTAACAGAAGTCCATAGGTTAAAAGTCAAACATATTCGGCTTGAAAGAGACAATAATTTGGATTTCAAAATTCCCTTCTCTTTTTCATATACTTTTACCACATCACTTCTTGCTGTAAACCTTGAAATGTGCTTCACATTAGGGTTGAGGTAACTAAACAACTCTCTAGTAGCCTCATGCTCCACAAAAGAGTATGTATAATTGTGTTTGATTATCGCTCTTGCTAGCATATCTCTAAACACACCTTGGTCAAATTGTACTACAAAACCATCAACATTAACCTCTCGGTTGGGACAAGTATCTAAATGACGTAACAAGTTTTTTGTCCCATGGCTAGCCATGTAACTTACTTCGCACCACTTACATTTAGCCTTCTTCATGCCATCACCATCTGTGAACTTTTCAAATTCAAACCATACAATCGAAGTGCATTTTCTTGGACGGTTAGAGCAAGTAGAGTTATCTTCCTCGTCCTCATGAACTAAGGATGCAACTCTATGTCTCTCGAATTGTTCCGTAGTTGAATATTCTTCTCGATCCTCGTTATCTCTTGACATGTCAACTAATTAGTTGGAGAAAACATAAATTAGAACAGGTTCAGGGTTCAGGATTGCATGTCATGAATCTAACATAAAGGGTCAAGAATGAGCTGCCAAAAAGAAGCTCTAACAACAGAGTGGAGGAATACGATGTCGAAAGAGCAACTTCTATTTACTAGAACATTGAAAAATCGCAGCAGTCATCAAATTCATCCTTACCTTCTTTTAGAACTTTCTAGGCCTAAGCTTGAGGAACCGCAACAACTCTCTATTTGCAAGATACCACCCGCTGCAGCTCTTCTAGATCCCGAACATCCTCAATGGAAACGGAGCTAACTCTACCATCACTTTTCCTTCTACTACTCTTTTTCTTCAAGGAACATTTGAACTTCGTGGACACATTTATCGCCTTCTTCATGAAGGAACCAATTCTAGTCTTCCTCTCATCTTCAAAGATTTCAAAGTCAGATTTCCTCTCTCTTTTTTCGTCACTACCAGAAGATCCCTCAAAGCCTGACACGAGAGAGTTCGCAAACAGGTTAAAATTATCAACTGACACAAGAAAAGCCAGACCCAGCACTACCCAGCACTAGCTATAAAGAAAGAATTAACTCAAGCAAAACAAAGTACCAAAGACTGGACACTTCTAGGCATTTGGTGCTAATCCACAAACGAGCATAAACAAAACCTAACACCCATTGACAAGACCATTTGTAAAACAGGCAAGGAAGATCATGCCAAAGCTTTCAAAATCAAAAATTGTAGTCATTCTCTTCAGCCTAAAACAGGTCAACCCTCGCCCGCAGGAGACCCAAATTGCGAAATCGTCATTCAAGAGCAAGCATCCCCAACCTAACTCTCAAATAAAAAGTTCCAGGACAAATCATCCACATGGAACAAGATTGACAATAACAAACTATAAATGGGCATTAGCAACACCATGAGACCAATGGAATCATTAACACGAAAAGACAATCTGCTCTAACAATGCAATTCAGGCACCCTCCAAGTTTACAGCACAAAAAAACACATCAACCCAGCACAGAACAAACCACTTCCACCGTCGAATCGACTCGAGCAAAATCACCACTTCTGCAAACGAATTGAAAACACTAAGCATCCGATCATCGATCAAACATGTCGTCGGGAACATCCCGCCACACATGCGCACTTGATTACGTAAAACAACAAGCCCAAACTCGAAACGAAATCCACGAATGCGTGTTCAAATGGAGTACCTGAACCGAGTGGCTCCGTCCTCCGACGATGGATCCGCGAGTCATTCGCGGCGAGTAGCCGAGTGCTACTTTTAGGGTTTTGCAAATTCTAGATTCGATGTCGAATGAAGATGTCGATTGACGTGCTTCGCAAAATCGAGAGGAGCGCCCTAGTCCAGCTGATCCACGAGACTGATTGTGGCGCTAAAATTCCCGATTGATTGAATGGACAAATTCCATACGGCTGCTGCTGGAAGTAGTCCCTCGACTCCTTCCCTCCTTCTTGGAACACCCGCTGTTGACTAGCATGAGCGACCCTCCTCCATCCTCGCCGACCCGAACCCTACCGCTAGTGGTGACACTACGACAATTGAGTTGTCGGAAAACCTCGGCCACTAGAGATGGGTGGCAACAAGGCGACAATGGGCAGTGGCAAGGCGACGATGGGTGCCGGCTGATATAGCTAGTACGAGTACCTAGAGGGGGTGAATAGGTATATAAAAATTTTCTTGAAGATTGCACAATACTTAGACAGTTGAAGAATTTGCAATAATTAAAAATCAATCGTAAAACTGAGTAAAGGAAAGAGAGAATTGAACACGCGGTTTATAGTGGTTCGGCTTGATTCAAGCCTACGTCCACTCTTCGCACCGACAGCCAATTGGCTGGATTCCACTATGAACAAAGAGATGTTACGGTGTTGATCTTCCTTGATTTCTAGGTGTAGATGATCTACCACACTCGCTCAAGGTGTCACCAAGTATAAACACTCTCTGTGTATACAATTTCGCTCGAACTGTATCGACTAACAATCAAGGTTCTTCAGACTCTGGAATTTTTCTATCGATCACATTCTCAAAACAATTAGAACGTCTTCCTTTTATACTCCTTTATGCCATCATAGCCGTTGGCACTTACCAAAGGAATTCCTCCAATCTACCCGTTGGACGGAATCAATTAAGAAGATCATCCGAGCTATTTAAGGAACCTGATGATAGCCCATCAATCCTGTTCGCCCATACAATCAGGATCTTGGTTTCCAAGAATAGAACATTCCAAGAATATTTCATCGACCATCGAATCTTCAATTGATCTAGATAACAATAAAAGAATCCGAAATATTTATCCAACCAATGGATCTTTTCCAGAGGATAGGATCGAATCCTCAACCATATACTTCGACTTTGGATTTCCTTCGTCACTGGATTAGAAAGGCTGTCAGTGAGAATAGTCTTGAGTCTTGAGTCTTGAGTCTGGTGAATACAAAGTCTTCAGACTTTAAACTGTCGGTATCCAGACTAGACTGATAGAAATGTTTTGTCAGCTTCAAAATATTCTGGAAAGATTTCTCTAACAATCTCCCCCTTTTTGATGGTGACAAAACTTTCTTGTAGATTTGAACAACTTTGACCTGCAAAAACATTTCTCAAGCAATATGGCTAACTCAAAAAGATTAATAAAGCAACCAGACTCTGCATCCACAGAAAATTGGTTAGTCTTTCATGAGTAATACCATATAACAACACTTGATATAAATGCAACCAGTCAAGCATCAAAATCCACAGCCAATTCAGTCAAATTTAAATTCACACCCAAGTTCAAGTTCTCAAGTCATACTCAAAAATAAACATAACCACAAAAGCCAAAGTTTTAAAGATGTTGAAAGTTGTTGGTTCAAATTGGTTCTCCCTCTTTTTGTCATCATTAAAAAGGGTGAGAAAGGAGTCATGTCTGCTTGGGAATGCGCACGATCTGGAAATCTCCCATTAACTGGACTATGCCTTCTAGCCTCTTTAAGTCCTCCCTTAGTTGAGCTACCTTCTCTCCTTTGGCATTGGCTTGAAGTTGCAAAGCGAGGTCTTTCATTTTGTCCTCCAGGGTAACCAAAGACGCTTGTCCAGCATTCTTGATGGTTTGAATCTCATAGTCCAGAGCATATATTTGTCCCCGCATTTCCATAAGAATATCAAGAGTACGACGAAAATCTGCTGAGTTGTCCGTCTGTGTACTGGCATGAGCTTTCTCAGATGGAGTAAATGCAGACGATGGAGCTTCTGTATAATCCTGCAGATTTGGAGTCGACGTATCATGACCTTCTTCAGGCAATTGAGACACCTGAACTTCTTCTGGATCTGCTGGAGATTGTCTTGGACCTTCACTATCGGCAGCATGAGGTGTGGACCTTTCTTGCTCGCCAACTCCCCCTGTCTCTAGGACATCAAAAGGGGAAGAGTGATGATCATGCTCTTGATTTCCCTTCTCTCCAGATTCAGCAGCAGACTTTTCTTTCTCTCATTCTCTTTCTTCTTTAGCTTCTTTCTCCTTCTCTCTCTGCTCTTTTTCTTCTCTGTTCTTCTGAAGTTCTGTCGGTTGAGGCACAAAGCGACTGGTTCTTGTCAGTGCATGGATAGTAGGATCTTCATCCTCTTCATCTTCATCCTTCAGGATGAGAGTTCTTTTCTTCTTTTTCGATGGGGCACCAATGGCCTCCTTTCCTTTTCTCTTTGAAGCAGACTGAACTGGAGATTTCACTCTGAATTTCTCCATTGTCTTGGAAAGTTCTTGCAGACGCATCTTCGTTAACATCTTCAAACCTACCACCATCTTATCACACGGTCGAACACAAAGTGTTTGTGGCGGTTCAATATTCATGTGTCTGAAGATCTTGGTCACCAGACCAGGATAAGGCAATTGTCCTTTGTCTTTCGACATTGCTCTGTACATATGGAAGAGAATAGTGTGCGGGAGAGAGAACTTCCATCCTGAGTTGATCGCGTACATCAACTTTGCTTCAGAAAGAGACACGGAAGTCTTTGACGTAGACTTCGGTCTGAGACAGTTAATCACAATCTTATGAAGCACAATGTTGATGGCAGTCATCCTGGAATAGGTAATTTTCTTCTCTGTGTCCCTATCTTTGACAAGTTCCAGAGTAGTACGAGCAGGTGAGACTTTGATTGGTAGATAACGTCCTCGTTCAACTCCAACTATGTCCGCCAACATATTCACATCTACCACGTAGACTTGGTCTCGTACTTTGAATGAAATTCTATTCGCATCCAAAAAGCTAAGATTTGAATAGAAATAAGCGGTCGGTTGAGCATACCCATCCGTAGAGTCAGAGCAAAAATTCTCAAGCTGAAGCAAATTCAACTTCTCTCTTAAGTTCATGTTGATGGCGTCCAGGAAGTCAAAATCGACACTTCTAGGGTTTATCACCCCTCTTTTCAACAGCCTGAAATACATATTTTCCTGATCCTTGGATTTGAACAAATCCATCCGATTTCCTTTCACCTTTGCTACCACTCCCATTCTCGGTTGGAATTCAAGGAACATTTTGTCATCATCGTTCCCTTCAATTAAATTTTGTCCTGGCATACGAGGATCACTTGGAATATTCGCAAGTGCGTCCTCTGCTTTTCCTTTCGGAGCAACTCCCAATTCCTCCATTTTCGCCAGAAAAGATACTCATTCCCATAATTTTTGTCCTTAAGGAAGTCATCTATATATTTCAATGGAGTACCGGTGCTTTTCAACGCACGATACAGCTTATAGATAAAGGAGGGTTTTTGGACTCTTCGGGTCGGCATCCTCGATTATCTCTTCTTCCAGATGTTGACTTGCACCTTGTGGGGCAGGAGGCGTTGAATGACGTGGATGAGAGCGAATCGGACTTTGTCGCTGACTTGATAAGTCTTCTTCCTCAGTGAGATCGAAGTGAGTTGGTCCCTTCTCCATTCTTTGTGGTCCCCTGCTTGCGATTCTTGATGATTTCCTTGAAGAAGACATCTTTCTTTGTCGTTTGGAAGGTTCCTTCACTTGCTTTCCCAAGAAAAGATGACCACTTTCTCGAAGATGAACAAGAAACAGGATCGGGAGGAGAGTGCCTTTTAGGGTTTTGAAGATTGGGCAAAGAAAAGCTGTATATATATAACTTAGTTTTGAAAAGGGAAGTTCAATCGGCACAAGGAAAGTGTACGAACACTTCTTTTCAAAATCAATAACGCCAAAATTAGTCCTTTTAAAAAGACAAGTTTTCGAATTTCACACGGATTATAGAATAACCAAACGAAAGATCGTACCTTTTCGAGTTTAGATAAAATAACTAAATGAAAATTCGTACCTTTTAGATAAAATAGCAACTTACAGTCTATAGCCATGAATGTCTGAGTCTGAGGATTTAAAGTCTGAGAGATTAGAGTCTTAGAGTTGGTGAGTCTCTAGACTTTAACTTCTTCAAGCTTCAAAATGTTGAGTCTTGAACGGATAAAGTCGAATTGATTTTTCTCCAAAGGCTTTGTGAATATATCCGTTAGTTGACTCTTTGAATCAACAAATTGAATCGAGATTTCTCCATTTTGAATATGATCTCTAATGAAGTGATGTCGAATCTCAATATGCTTTGCTCTTGAATGAAGGATTGGATTTTTGGTGAGATTGATCGCACTGGTGTTGTCACATCTGATTTCTATGCATGAGTCTTCAATCCCAAAGTCTTGTAGCTGTTGTTTTATCCATAGAATTTGCGACGTAGCTTCCAAGAGCTACATACTCTGCTTCTGTCGTTGAGAGAGCTACAGTGCTTTGCTTCCTCGAAAACCAAGACACTGTCCTATTTCCAAGCAGTTGACAAGTTCCAGAAGTGCTCTTTCTATCGACTCTGCAACCGGCCAGATCTGCATCTGAGTATCCTATAAGATTAAAGTCTCCCCTCTTTGGATACCAAAGACCGATGCTTGAAGATGAGGCAATATATTTGACAATACGTTTCACGGCACTGAGATGTGATTCTCTAGGATCTGATTGAAACCTAGCATAGATGCAAACACTTAACAAAATATCAGGTCTAGAAGCGGTAAGATAAAGAAGTGAACCGATCATGCTCCTGTACAGCTTTTGATCTACTTTCTTCCCTTCTTCATCCTTGTCTATCTTCTGAGAACATGACATTGGTATGTTGGTCTTTTTGTACTTTTCCAATCCAAACCTTTTGACAAGATCATTTGCATATTTTTCTTGATGAATAAAAGTTCCTTCCTTCATTTGTTTCACTTGGAGTCCAAGAAAGAATGTTAACTCTCCCATCATACTCATTTCAAACTCATCCTGCATAGACTTAGAAAATTTCTTGCATAGACTTTCATTAGGTGATCCAAAAATAATATCGTCCACATATATTTGAACAAGTAAAAAGCTTTTGTTTTCTTTTTTGATAAACAAAGTAGTATCTACTTTACCTTTGACAAAATCATTCGTAATAAAAACTTACTTAGTCTGTCATACCAAGCTCGAGGTGCTTGCTTTAAACCATACAAGGCCTTTTCGGTCCCGAAGACCGAGTCGGCTTCTTTGGGTCTTCAAACCCAGGTGGTTGTTCCACATAAACTTCCTCATGGATAAATCCATTTAGGAACGCACTTTTGACGTCCATTTGGAATAACCTGAAATTTTTATAACAAGCAAACGCAAGTAATAGTCGAATAGCTTCTAACCTTGCTACTGGTGCGTAAGTCTCGTCATAGTCTATTCCTTCTTCTTGCGTATATCCTTTGGCCACGAGTCTTGCTTTGTTTCGTACGACTTTTCCTTCTTCATTCATCTTGTTCCTAAATACCCATTTGGCTCCAATAACAGTTTTACCTTTTGGTTTAGATGTCAATTCCCAGACATCATTGATGTTGAACTGTCTGAGTTCTTCTTACATAGCTTCGATCCAACTTTCATCAGATAAAGCTTCTTCTATGCTTTTTGGTTCAATTTCTGAAATGAGAGCCACAGCACTAGATTCTTCACGCCTTTTTGATCTGGTGCGGATTCCTTCATTGATTTCGCCAATAATGAGATCTTTGGGATGACTGGATTTATGCTTCCAGTTACTGGTTGATTTGCCTGGTTGATGATCTCTTTCTTTATTTGAATCTTCATAAGCATCTTGATGTTGGACTTCCAGAGTCTGAGATGCTTCTTGAGTTGTAAACTTTGAAAGGTCTGGAGCAGGTTCAGACTCCTCATATTGAGTCGATTGGATTCAACTTGCGTTGAGTCTTGGAATTTGACATTCATTGATTCCTCCACCGACTGGCTTTTCTTGTTATAGACTCTGTAGGCTTTGCTAGATGTAGAATATCCAAGGAAGATGCCTTCATCTGATCTTTCTTCAAACTTACCAACTCGATCATTTGCATTTTTCAAAATAAAGCATTTGCAACCAAACACATGAAAGTATGAAACAATAGGCTTCTTACCTTTTAACAATTCATAGGGGTTTTCTCTAAAATAGGTCTTAGAAAGACTCTATTTATAATATAGCATGCTTTGTTGAAACAGCTTCAGCCCAAAATCGTGAAGAAATTTTACTTTCAATTAAAAGTGTTCTAGCCATTTCTTGAAGAGATCTATTCTTTCTTTCCACAACTCCATTTTGCTCACGGAGTATATGGAGAGGAAAACATATGATTAAAACCAGATTTATCACAAAATTTCGTAAAATCTTGATTCTCAAATTCACTTCCATGATCTGTTCTTATACTTGAGATTGCACATCCTTTTTCATTTTGAACCTTTTTAGCAAACTTCTCAAAGTACGAAAAGGTTTCTGACTTACTTGCAAGAAAATATACCCAAGTAAAGCGAGAGTAATCGTCCACAATTACTAGACAATATTTCTTACCTCCAATGCTCTGGGTTCTTGTTGGTCCGAAGAGATCCATATGAAGCAACTGTAGTACATGATTAGTAGAGACATGATTTATTGGCTTAAATGAATTTATTACCTGCTTTCCCAGAATGCATGGAGTGCATGAATCAGACTTTTGGTATAGCAATTTAGATAGACCTCGAACAAGCTTCTTTGATGAGATTTTGGCTAATTGCTTCATGTTGACATGGCCAAGCTTTCTGTGCCATAAGACTGCTTCATCTTGAATTGAGTTTAGGCATTGTGCTTCATTTGGTTTTACATCAAGGAGGTAGATATTTCCATGCCTTCGACCCATGAAAGACTGAGTTGAGTCTTTACTAATTCCAGAACATATGCCTTCTTGAAAGGAGATCTTGAAACCAGTATCACACAATTGGCTAATGCTGAGAAGATTGTAGTTGAGTCCTTCTACTAGAGAGACATTGCTTATTGTGAGATTTCCAATTTTCACAGTTCCAAATCCCACAATGCTTCCTTTGCTGTTTCCTCCAAATGAAACTTTTCCACCATTTACTTGAATAAGCTTTATGAAGCAATTTGAGTCTCTTGTCATGTGTCTTGAACATCCGTTGTCAAGATACCACTTTACTTTCTTTTTGACAGAGACCTGCATTCAAAAGAGAGTCTCAAGCTTTCTTTGGTACCCAAATTTTCTTGGGTCCTTTGGCGTTAGTAAAATGAGCATTATTAGGCCATACTTTCTTAACAGGCTTCCAAACCATAGGACACTCTTTTTCAAAATGATCCTGACTGTTACACTTTGAACACCTTAAAGCATTTTGACCTACAGACTTTACAAAAACTTTCTTGAAATGATTTTTGTAAGCCTCTCTCGACGGTCTTTTCTTAATTCTTTTTTTTACTTTCGGAAAATCAATCAAGGGGATCGTTTCTGCTGTCATACCTAGACCAGACTTATTAAAGTAAGGTCTTTGGGTGAAAGAACTTTTTCAAGTTTTTCAGACCCTATTGAAAATTTCTTTGAAATATTTGATAAGTCAGTTTTTAAGAAAGCATTTTCTTTTGAATGTTTATCTTCATTCTCTTTAAGAGTAGAAACATTCAAGTCTAAACTTTTCACTTTTTCTTCTAAAATATTTTCCTTTTGTTTTAAAACTGAGTTTTCCTTTTTAAGTTCGAAAATCTTTTTGAGAGAAGTCTTAAGACTAAAACATAGTTCATCAATGTATTTAGAGACTTTGACAGGGATTTTATAATCACTTACCTCAAATTCACTGTCTGAGTCTAATCCAGCGTCTGAGTTTGATTGTGCCATCAAACACAGGTTGGCATATTCCTCGTCACTTTCTTCACACTCTGTATCGCTCCAGGTTTCGGCTTTGAGAGCTTTTCGAGACTTTTCAGCTTTTCCTCTCTTCTTCTTCAGGAGAGGACAATTGGGTCTGATGTGTCCCTTTTTCTTACATTCGAAGCAAACTACATCTTTATTTGGTTCCTCATTATCAACAAACTTGGTTTGCTGTTTCTGAAGACTTTGTTTCCTTGAGTTGAACCTTCTTCCTTTTCTATTCAGCTTTCTAAACCTTCTAATCATTAGAGCAAGCTCCTCATCGTCCAGATCTTCTTCAGAGTCGTATCATCGAGAATCATCATTAGATTTTAATGCAATGGATTTCTTACCTCTTGGATCTTCGTCTTCATTAATTCGTTCCACTTCGTAAGACTGAAGAGTTCCAATCAGCTCGTCTACAGATAATGGCATAATTCTTTGCGTCTCTCTTATTGAAGTCTTTATATGATTCCAATCCTTGGAGAGTCTAATATAGCTAGTATGCGGAGTAAAATAAACTTCAAATAAAACAAAAGAGTTAGGGAAGAGAATAAGAACACAGAAATTATAGTGGTTCGGCTTAATCCAAGCCTACGTCCACTCTCCCACGCTAACATGACCTTCTTGGCTGGATTCCACTATGCAATCAACAAGAGATTACAACTTCGAGTGCAAACACTTAGTAGTAGATCACACTATCTCACTAAGTCACTCTTTTGGTATTTCTCTCACGATCACAAACGTTTAAGCTCTCCAAAGACAAGTGTATAATCGAAAGTCGCTCAGACTTTGGAATTATAAATTCTACGCTCCGTCTCTTACTTGCTCATCGGTCCATGATCTCCTTAAATACTCCTCCACTTCCAAACTAGCCGTTGGACAGCATCCCGGAGAATCGTCTTCCAATAAACCCATTGGATAGCTCTGTATCTAGAAGATTCGGTAGCCGTTGAGTGACAAAGGTAGAATCCCAAATTGATTCCGATCGCCCATACAAACGAAATCTTGGTTTCCATAAGTAAAGCTTCTTCGTGTATAAAGTTCTTGTCTTCAAGATCCAATCGTCAATCAATCTTGATGTGGAATCCAAACCAGATCACTAGCCGTTATATGATTGGGCTTGAGTTACGATTCATCGAATCTGGATGTTAAGTCTGAGTCTGTAGACTTTACAATATGAGTCTGTAGACTTTACAATCGAGTCGTAGACTTTACAATCTGGTTCAGCTTCAACATAGTCCGTCTTCGATTCATCATTTACGTTCGGCCGGAATTAGTCGAGTGAGCGGACTTCGATGTAGAACAGACTTTGAGTTTTGAGTCGGTCTTCGGACTTTGAGTCTTGAGTCGGCGGTCTTCGACTTTGACACGAAGTCTGGAAATCTTGAGAATATACTACGGACATATGTTACGTTCGGTCTTCCGCCGTCTTCGCACTTTGACAATATCCTTTACATGTTCTATTATCTGCATGGTCTATTACTCAACCATCAAACATGTTAGTAGCCTTTGATTTATTTTGTCATCTTCAAAACATCATAAGGGATTTCCCTAATAGAGTCCACGCAGTAGCTTGTTCACCTTCATAGGATCAGAAATTTTCTGTCCTTGATTTTCAAGGCCATTGACAATATCTGTAAAATGGCTAAACATGTCGGTTATAGATTCTCCTGGTTTCATTTTGAAGGCTTCATATTGACCAAGGAGAATGTTAATTCTGGTCTCCTTCACTCGGTGTCCCTTCATAAGTGATATGTAATTCGTCCCGAGACTTCTTTTCTGTAACACAAGAAGATATTCTGTTATATTCGAGTTGGTAACAAAGCACAATATAAAGAGTAAATTGCTTTTGCATCGAGTGCTTGTCTCTTGTTTATCTCTTCTTGAGACATTCTGCTGGTATCAACAGTTTCTTTCCCTCTTTCGGATATTGATGCAGCAGTAGGAGTAATTCTTCTTTCCACAACGTCCCATTCCAGAGGATCCTTTGACCGTAGAAAAGCTTTCATCTTGTTTTTCCAGATGTTATAATCCTTTCCATCAAAGTAGGGTGGTCTGGTATTGCTTTGCCCTTCCACCAGCCCTGGTGCTAGCATACTAGCCATGGATCTTTTACTCTGAAGTAAAACACTTCAAATAAAGTAAGAACACGAGCTCTGATACCAATTGATATAGCTAGTACGAGTACCTAGAGGGGGTGAATAGGTATATAAAAATTTTCTTGAAGATTGCACAATACTTAGACAGTTGAAGAATTTGCAATAATTAAAAATCAATCGTAAGGCGAGTAAAGGAAAGAGAGAATTGAACACGCGGTTTATAGTGGTTCGGCTTGATTCAAGCCTACGTCCACTCTTCTCGCACCGACAGCCAATTGGCTGGATTCCACTATGAACAAAGAGATGTTACGGTGTTGATCTTCCTTGATTTCTAGGTGTAGATGATCTACCACACTCGCTCAAGGTGTCACCAAGTATAAACACTCTCTGTGTATACAATTTCTTTCGAACCGTATCGACTAACAATCAAGGTTCTTCGACTCGGAATTTTTCTATCGATCACATTCTCAAAACAATTAGAACGTCTTCCTTTTATACTCCTTTATGCCATCATAGCCGTTGGCACTTACCAAAGGAATTCCTCCAATCTACCCGTTGGACGGAATCAATTAAGAAGATCATCCGAGCTATTTAAGGAACCTGATGATAGCCCATCAATCATGTTCGCCCATACAATCAGGATCTTAGTTTCTAAGAATAGAACATTCCAAGAATATTTCGTTGACCATCGGATCTTCAATCGATCTAGATAACAATAAAAGAATCTGAAATATTTATCCAACCAAGGGATCTTTTCTAGAGGATAGGATCGAATCCTCAACCATATACTTCGGCTTTGGATTTCCTTCGTCACTGGATTAGAAAAGCTGTCAGTGAGAATAGTCTTGAGTCTTGAGTCTTGAGTCTTGAGTCTTGAGTCTGGTGAATACAAAGTCTTCAGACTTTAAACTGTCGGTATCCAGACTAGACTGATAGAAATGTTTTGTCAGCTTCAAAATATTCTGGAAAGATTTCTCCAACACCGGCAAGCGGCGACGATGCAACGATGGGTGGCGACAAGCGGCGACAAGGTGACGATGGGTAGCAGTAAGCGGCGACGAGGTGATGGAGGTGGCGGCAAATCAAAAGCGAAGAGGGGGTCGTAGAATCGTCAATCGTGGGCGTGGCCTTCGTGGGTTACTGGGTTTATTTTGATGGGTTGTTAAATGGGTCTTAAATGGGTATATAGTAGACCCATTTAAGACCCAGTCCTTTTATTTTTAAAACCCACGTGGGTGTCTTGGGAAAAAAAGGGCGGACCCATTAATGACCCATTTAAGCATAAATGGGTCGATAAATGGGTTTTCTACCCATTTAACACCTCTACTTGCAAGGAACTAGAGACTTGGGTTATTTTACAAGAATGGTGAAAAGTCTAATTTGTTGGGATTTACTAATCGTGACTATGCAGGAGATCAAGATGATAGGAGAAGCACTTCAAGTTATGCTTTTATGTTTGGGACAAGTGCTATTTCGTGGTCATCCAAGAAACAACCAATTGCCACCTATGTAGCACCGACACAGACACGTGACACGCGACACGACACGACACGCCGACACGTCATTTCTTAAAAATAGAGAATTTCAACACGTTCTGACACATTATATATTAAATATATTTTTATATATATAAATATTAATAATAATAATAATAATAATTAATAATAATAATAATAATAATAATAATAATAATAATAATAATAATAATAGCCTAGAATTAATTTACACGAAACATATTAAATAATATCATTCATTATTTTAATTTGTTACAATAATACACAAAACTTAGAGGAAAAAAACATTGTTTAAAGAAAAATGCTGAAATGATATTTTTAAATTTATTTTTTATCATATATAGCATTTTTTATTACTTCTTTCATAGTAAAAGACTTTAAAAAAATAAAACAATTCTAAAAAACTAAAAATAAAAAAATAATAAAAATGGATCCCGTGCGTGTATATTTATAGCAATTTTATTACTTCTTTTATTACTTCTTTTGTGTATATTTATATTTTGACCTCTCAAATATTAGGAATTTTTAAAATTGACCCCGTGTGTGTTGGAATTCTAGACTTGCGTGTCGAAGCGTGTCGGAGAGAGTTGACCATGTGTCGGATTTTTTGACACTCGTTGACCATGTGTCGGAGCGTGTAGGGATGTGTCGGAGCGTGTCGGACATGTGAAATGTCGGACACAACACGAAGGCTTCCGGAGAGTGTCCGTGCTACATAGATTACCACATTGTCAAGTACAGAAGTTGAATTTGTTGCTGCAATAGCTAGTGCTTGTCAAGCTATTTGGCTAAGGAGAATTCTTGAGGAGTTGCAATTCAAGCAACCAGGAGTTACTAAAATTTTTTGTGACAACAACTCAGCAATCAAAATCTCCAAGAATCCTGTGCTACATGGAAGAAGCAAGCACATTGATGTGAAGTTTTATTTCTTGAGAGATCTTAACAATGACAGAATAATTGATCTAATCTACTGCAGAAGTGAAGATCAAGTTGCTGATATATTCACCAAGGCCCTCAATATTGAGTCATTTGTGAAGCTTAGAAGGTTACTAGGTGTTTGCACGTTGAAAATAGTAAAGACTTTAAATTGAATGTTAGTAAACATTAGTTTAAGGGAGGGATTGTTAAAGTAATAATTATTTTTTCTGCACGTTTTTGCTAATTTGGTTTTTCAGTTATTCTAATCTTTAGGAGTTAGTGGAGTCACGTTTAGCTAGTTTGAGTGTTAGTTGTCCTAGTTTTTAGGTGTTAGTGGAGTAAATGCTTTATGCAGAACATGGGTAATTATGGGTCCTATTTTAGTCGTGTTTTACATTATGTATTTATTTTGTAAAAAGACTTTGTTGTTCTGAAAAAAGAGGAAGTTTCAGCCTCATCTCTCCTCCCCTTTAGTTATTCTACATTGCCAACAAGTGTCAAGGCTCCGCTCAACATCTTACACAAGCCTAGAAGCAACGAGCTTTGGGGCAGAGGCCGAAGAAGCACCGCAACATAGAGTCCACAACTTACAGCAAGAACATTCCTCGCCGTCTTGTGCAAGGAAACCACACCAAAGCAAGGCAAAGAAGGAACACAACGACGCAAGCCGAGAAGCAACAAGCTTTGGGGGCAGAGGCCGGAGAAGCACCGCAACGTAGAGAGCAAATTCTTACCAAAAGTTTTGAATTGAAAAGGAAAGAAGGAGGGAAGGGAAGCTGTAGTGTGCATATTCATTTAATGGATGCAGGCCTATTCAAATTAGAGGAGAGAGAAAAAAGCAACGGCAGCCTATTAATGGCCGTAAATTTTTAAATTAAAAAGGGAACATAATAAATTTTATGTGGAAAAACTAGTGGGGCCATACAGGCACACGTGGAGCCACGCGTCACTTCCTAATTGGTTGGGGCGCACACTGACTTGGCACCCCGGGACTACCCAATATTTTCTCAAAACGTTGTTTTTGGCCATTAGGTCCACTACGCCTTTAGAAATGGCCGTCTGAACTGGGTTCGGAGCTCTGGATGGGGTAATTGGCTATTCTTTTCCTGAAAAGTCAATATTGAATCATAATGTATTTTTATATTTATATATTTATATATGACATATAGCTTTTGATATACAGATAATTCACCATGAATTATTAGTTTCTTAGTAATTTGGCTCGATTGTACTCCTTTTGGGTCTTTTAATTTTTGAGACAGGATGAAACATTTAAGTGGTGAACATTATACATCATACACCTTATTTAAGTTGTGCTAGTCAAGAACTCTATTCAGTCTTTATGGGTTGTAGAACCAACAAGGCGAATTCAAGCTTTCTAGCAATAGTGAAATCAACTAACCCACAAGCTTAATTGAATCCTTAGCATCCTACATCACATTGCTATGTAAACTCGAGTTCAAGGTGTTAAAATTTTGGATGAATAGAGCTTATCTTTAAATAAAATAGATTAAAGCTTCCCCTTGCGATCTCTTATATAGATACACCAGGCTTTTGTCGCGCAAGCGATAGGACTTGTCCAAAATAATAAATAATTCCAGCATTAACATTGCTGTTGTCGAACCGCGTGGGCATGCAAGTCTTAAAATCGCTTACATGTACATCCATCGCTCCAGTGGGCAAGCCAAGATTTTTTTTCGAGCGAGGTCACTCAAAAATCCACGATTGCTTTGGATGAGAAAAAGTACTTTCTTGATTGTGAAACTTGGCAGAATCTTAAATGAGGATATTTACCCTCAAAACTTAAATAAGAATAGCTATTTTTATTAAGCAAAATTGTTTGCATGATAATGAAAATTTACAGAATCTAAAATGATGATATTCGGCTTCTTAACTAGAAATGATTTTGGTCCATGGTGACTAACTACGGAAAATTGTCCAAAAAGTTATTGCACTTTTACCAATTCAATCTTAAATATTTTTACTTCTTATCAATTGAGTCCATATAGCCAATTTTGACCGGAAATTGTCAACATGATGGGCTGACAGCAAAAGCAATTCCCATAGTAGCGGCAAGCGAAATGGTGCTTTTTAATAATTTTTTAAATTTAATTTAATTTTCTTTTTTGGGTTTGGCTTTAGGGCTGACCATGGGGCAAAGGTCAAATGCTTTGACTTTGTCTACCGGACCCTCGCCAACCCTAGGTGAGGGCCCCAAGCAAGGTTGCTATCCTTACCAAAATCTAGTGAGGGTGGTGACAGCCCTCACCCAGTGCCGACGAGGGTTACCCAGCTCATGCCTATGGTTGGTGAGGGCCGTCAACCCTCAACTGTGGCTACAGTCGGCCAATAACCTTGCCCGCCTTAATGCCAAACCCAAAAAAAAAAAAAAGGAGAAAAGTAAAATTAAAAAAAGGAAAAAATTTAAATATTATTAAAGTATTATTAAAAAGTGCCACATTAGCACCGACTAGTCATGTCAGTAATTTCCAGTCAAAATTAGCCACATGCACTCAATTGGCAAGAGATAAAAATGTTTAAAACTAAATTGGCAAAACTGAAAAGTAAAAATGTTTAAAACTGAATTGACAAAAGTGTAATAAATTTAGAACTTTTTAACAATTTTCCCCAATTAACTACTAGAATGGTGAAAAAGTAATTCAAAAGCATCCTTAGAATTTGAGGTGCCATTATTGATATATATAGGAATTGCATCACAAATTACACATTCCCTCGCATAATCATCATCCTCATCATCATTATTGACGTATATATAAACTTGTTTTTGGTAGCACTATGATTGATTTTTTTACCACACTCTTTATGAACAATCCTCTATCATTTTCTTTTTCTACCTACTGCGTGCGTCAGTCAATAAAAATGATTCTGAAGAGATGCAATTTGATTCAAAGACCGCGCATCGAACACTATGAAATCTAAAGGAATACTCAAATTGGAGCACAACTAGTTTAACCAAAATAGAAAGGGGAACAAAGGAAAAGGAAAAGAAGTACACAGTGTTTGGATGCACTTTTGCATGTTCTTCTCCTCTTAAATTGACTCGATGCATTTTCAAATGTCTAAAATCACTATCTGAAATTTCAACCTTTGGGCGAGAGTAGGTGCAATGTTTACGTAATCCACATGCACATAATTTACACTGTTCGTATAATCAATAAATCGAAAGAAAAGACTTGATTTTCCACGCTTGGCCCAGTATGAATTGAGCTGTCAAATAAGTCCATTACGTAGTATTTTTCGGTAGCCAGGTTCTAAGTTAGAAACGGCAATTCCACTTCCAACAATTTACATCTCTCCCGCTCTCCATGGGAAGCTGAGTGCCCCAAGGGAAGAAAGATTATGCATCACTCTTGTCTTTCCTCTAATGATGTCCTAATGCTACTTTCGCCTGGTCGGCGAAGCTGTGTCCCTCGGGCAAGCTTTTTCAATTATGGTCACGATTAGAGATCTACCGCATTGTCGTGTTGGAATTGCAAAAACATCGATTCTTTTCCTTTCTCTTTTTCAAAAAGAAGTTGTATGAGCTCAGCTATTCTTTGTCACCCTCACTCGATCAAGAATCAACCCCACCATCCATCTAAAGAATTGAGATTGGTTGACACAATACAATTAATGCTTTTAAAATGTCCTTTCTAAAACCGTGAGGAGTCTCACTAGTTTAAACAATCATTACAATTTTATCAAATCATTTAAAATAAGAAAAGGTAAAAGATCTTAATATTGTTAACATAGCACTCAAAATATATGATAATGAAATGACCAAATTTACGAAGGATTCGAATGAAATGCTAGCCTAAACTAACAAGAAGCTATTCCATATATAGTCTATAAATCACGAGGAGCATATATTATTGAGTTTTATAAGCATAATAGTTTTTGGGTTATTGTTAGAGTAATGGCATATTTTGAACTATAAATTCTTAAAAATGTACACCTCATAATAATTTATAATTATTTCTCATTAATTTTTTTATGGTTCATAATAGACTATTAAATACTGTTGGTATCATTTCTCTATATCATTTTAACAATTAAATATATATGGGTCTTACTATAGGACCACGTCGCCAGTGTTTGGAATGAGCCTACTCCACATGATCTATAGACCAAAATATTCATTGAACCTGATACATATATCAAACTGGCTTTCAACAGTCATATTTCCTTGGGCCGCCATTTTCCACGTTCTAGATCCGAACAATATTGGGCCCATACCATACTTTGACCTCACAAAAATACATTGCGTCAGCCATTTCGTCATGCATCTGACAGTATTGGAGATTTAGAATTACGAGGGACCATACTATATGATTCCCCCTCGATGGACCATACTAGAAAAGAACATCAACAAGCCCAAGCAATGAAGGAAGCGATCGTGCTGTACCTAGCGCCGGCCATCGGCCAACTAATCTCCATGATGAACCGTACTATACGATTCCCCCTCGATGGACCATACTGTATGATTCCCCCTCAATGTCAGGAGTATAGAACAGACCAATCTCCCCACAACCGTCGGCCTCAGAGAGCTTCAACGTCGTGTGAAAAGAACATCAACAAGCCCAAGCAATGAAGGAAGCGATCGTGCTGTATCCAGCGCCGGCCATCGGCCACATAATCTTCCACGGTGGAGCTCGGCAAGCTCCTCCTCACCCACCGCCCTTCCCTCTCCATCCACATCCTCATCACCAACCAAGGTAATGATGCCGGCCCCACCACCGCCTACATCGCCTCCGTCTCCGCCGCTGTCCCTTCCATCGCCTTCCACTTCTTCCCTGCCACCACCCTCCCCCAGACTTCTCCACCACCTCCCCCAACCACGAGATCCTCGATTTCGAGCTCCTCCGCCTCAACAACCCCAACGTCCACCGCACCCTCACCTCTATCTCCACAGACCACGTCGTTCACGGCCTCGTCATCGACTTCTTCTGCGCCACCGCCGATACCGTCGCGTGTGAGCTCAACATCCCCCGCTACTATTTCTTCACTTCGGGGCCTGTTTCCTTAACTTCTTCCTTTACCTCCCAACTCTTCACGACAACTTCGCCATAAGCGTTAAAGACTTTGACGCCCCCATAGATGTCCCCGGCACACCGCCGATACAGCCCTCCGATGTTTTGAAGCCGTTGCAGGATCGCTATGACGATGCCTACAAGGGCTTCTTGGATTCGTCCCTGAAGATGCAGGCCTCGGCTGGAATCAGGCAGCGTTTGTTTGTATTTCTTTTTTGTGTTTTTAAACACTTTTTCTGTTTTTTTGTTCTTGGGAACAAAAAGGAAAAAAAAGCGCGTTTGGGTGCGTTTATTTTTTGTTCTTTTGTTCTCGTAAACAAAAAAAACAAGAAACACAAATTTTGTTTTTGTTTCAAACAAACAAAACTTAGAAAACACTTTTTTTTTTTTCTTCTTTTTCTTCCTATTTTCTTCTTCTTATTTTCTTTCTTTTTTTTTCGCACGGCCGCCGGCCATGCCATGGTCGGCGACCGACCAAAAGAAGAAAAAAAGAAAAAAAAGGAAAAAGAAAAAAGAAAAAAAGGAAAAATAAGAAAAAAAGGAAAAATAAGAAAAAAATAGAAAAATAAGAAAAAAATAGAAAAATAAAACAAATAAAAAATTTATACAAATTTACCAAACGTGTTTTATTTATTTTTTGTTCCGAACAAATTTACCAAACGCGTTTTTTTGTTCAGAAATTATTTAGGAATAAACATTTTTTTTTTATTTGCTCCCCCCAACAATTTTTAAATAACAAACGCAAACAAACGCACCCATAGTTAACACCTTCGAGAAGGTCGAGCGAAGAGCCATAGGAGCCATCAGGGACGGCGAGTGTGTGCCCGGCGGGCCCACTCCGCCGCTTTACTGCATCGGGCCGCTGATCTCTAGCATGGGAGGCCACGACGGTAGGTCACCAGAGTCTCTGACGTGGCTGGACTCGCAGCCGAGAGGGAGCGTCGTGTTCCTGTGTTTCGGGAGCATGGGCGAGTTCTCGGTGGAACAGCTGAAGGAAATAGCGACGGGGCTGGAGAGGAGCGGTCAGCGGTTCTTGTGGGTGGTCCGGAGCCCGACAAAGGACAAGAACCAAAAGGCCGCCACGTCAAAGGTGCCCGACTTGGACTTGGGGTCGCTGCTTCCGGAGGGCTTTCTGGAACGTACCAAAGACAGGGGGCTCGTGGTCAAGAAATGGGCACCGCAGGTGGCGGTGCTGAGCCACCCGTCGGTGGGCGGGTTCGTGACTCACTGCAGGTGGAACTCGGTGCTCGAGGCGGTGTGCGCTGGCGTGCCGATGCTGGCGTGGCCGCTTTACGCGGAGCAGGGGCACACCAGGGTGGTGCTGGTGCAGGAGACGAAAATCACGCTGCCGGTGGACAAGTCAGAGGACGGGTGGGTGAGTTCGGAGGAGGTGGAGAAGCGAGTCACAGAATTGATGGAGAGTGAGGAGGGCAAGATGGTGAGAGAGCGAGTGCGGGTCATGAAGGAAGAAGCAAAGGCCGCGCTAAGCCCCGGCGGGTCGTCTCGGTCGGCGCTGGCCGGACTCGTCGATTCGTGGAAGCGCGAGTGAAACGCGCCGGACTTTGTGGCTCGTCTTCGTCGTTTGCGTCGTTCGTCCGTCGATGAATCTTTTCGATTATCGTCTTTTTGGTCTTTTGCAGTATTCAATGTGGGCGAAACTGACGTACAACGAACACAGTCGCACGTGCTTGATCTGTCTCTTCTAAAATAATAAATGTTCAAAGGACGGACGAGCAATGTTTGAATCTTTTCTTGAATTGTCCTTGTATCTCCCCTTTCGGGTGGTCGTTTTGCAGGCCAAAACTGTACCCTTGCGGAGAAAAACTTAGCCTCAACGGAAATCGTCTCATTCGACGCTAATGTACTACAATTTCAAAATATATGAGCATATTTGATAACGTTTTCGTTTAAAAATTATTTGAGGAATGAAAGAAATAACAATTTTTGACTAGAAATACACGTGTTTGGTAAAAACTGTTAGGAATAAAAAATGAATAGAAACACGCGTTTGGTCAATTTATATTCTTTTTTTATTTCTTTTAATTTTTTAATTTCATTTTTCCTTTTTTCCTTTATTTTTTATTTTTTATTCTTTTGGCCGATCGTCGGCCTCACCGTAGTTGGGCGAGGCTCGGCCTCGCCTTGGCTGGGCGAGCCCAAGCTCGCCCAAATCCAGCGAGGTCGCCGACCCTCAATGGCATCACCGGCCCTCGACGGCTAGTCGCCGGCCATGGCTGAGGCCGGTGACCGGCCAAAGAAAAAAGAAGAAAAAAAGAGAAGAGACAGAAAAAAATGTTTCTTTAAAAGTGTTTCTGGAACAAAAAAAAAACTTTTTTTTCTCATTTCCGTTCCAATTTTATTAGGGAACAAAAAAAAGATTTTGAACAAAAACGCAAACAAATGCGTTTATTTTTTTTTTTTTTTGTTCCCAAGAACAAAAAAACAAAAATTTTGTTCATAAACAAGAAAAAAGAACATTACCATGCAAGGCCTATAAAAATAATAAATAATTACAGCACTTTCTAACACAATTACAACATAACTGATAACTATTAAATTGAAATTGTCATATATATATATATATATATATATATATGTATGTATGTATGTATATATTATTGTAGTTTTGGGTTGCATGTCCACTTATTACTCTGAGAGCTATAATCATTTCATGTGGGCCGACCTATCCACCCAAGGATCTCTCGTCATAGGATCGAGGTCTACTTAAGGGTCGAGAACAATGCATCGTTGATGGACAACAGGCAAGTGGTGACGTGGACCACGGAAAATGGCCATTAGGTCAATTGGATTGGAAAGAGCATGCCCGTGGGTCGGTGAGTTGGGTTTGGAGTTTAGGATTCTGTACTTTGCTATTTTCCTCTCTTCTAAATTGATTATTATTTTTCTGTTCAACCAAAAAAATAATCAATTTTTTGGATTAGTTGTTTTCTTATCTATTATATAGCCGTAGAAATATCATGTTAGCCTCATCTTATTTTAGTCGAGCAAACATAAGATCAAAGTCAAATGAACGTTATCCATTGTAAACCTTATTTTAGTTGGGCCTTGATTACATCTTTTATGGGATTGTAAAATGGACAAGCCTAATTCAAGCTCTCTAACAATGGCGAACTCAACTAGCCCAAGAGCTAAATTGAATCCTTAGGATCTTAGATTAAATATGTTACATCATTGTTATGTAAACTCAAATTTGAGGTGCTAAAGCTATGAATGGCTAGAGTTTTTTTTTTTTTTTAATAAAATAAAATCGGACTTAAAAGTGTCATCTTGCGATTTCTTATTATCACACATCAGGATTATGTTGTACAAGTGGGGAAACTTATCCAGAATTACGAAAGTGGATCATGCATTGAATTAAACTAACCCAGAAGACGAAGGTGCTCAAGAAATATGCAAAGTGATAAGGTATGCCATGAATTCAGAGGCATCTCTCTAAACAAGCGTAGTCCAAACATTAAACCGACTAAACTTAGTTAACAAAGACCACGTAAAACGATGGATTTTATTATCAAAGTGACAGAGTGAATCCGCAATTATTTCATAATATATCATTCACGCGCCGTGGCCTCTGATAGAGATCTAGCTTCATGCTGATATGCATTGAATGGAAATTAGTAGTTTTCTTCGGATCATGTAGCTGCGTCACTGTATTGGATTTGGTTGTTGGTGTGGGGGGGGGGGGGGTGGTGCACGCGGGGCGTGGTGGCCCAGACCGCCGCTGAATGGACAATATGTAGACCCGAAACCTCAATAATCAGACCTAACCATGGGGGGCGGCGGCGGCGGCGTGGTGGCCCAGACAAGTTGTTGATAGGTATGTAAGTTCACAGTTCACTTATCACAGGTTTTGCCAGGCTATTTTTCTCAAAACAAAATGACCCTCACACGATCGCACAATGCACACGCACCAGTCCATTTGTTCGACCCTCAGGCCCAATCCAACAAGAAATACTAACTTGGACCTGGGTTGCATTAGTGGCTTGGAAGTGGTAGCTTTTAACGTCAGACGATGGCCTTTTTTATCTGAGGTTACACCTCTTACGATGTCATCTAAGCAAAGAAGGGGAGACTCCTACATGTGATGTATACACTGTGCAGTTCACTTGTTGGCAGGGCTGCCAGGGTCTTTATTTTGAAGACAACTCTTACTCTCCTTCGCCTATGAAAGAGATTTGCACGGCACATCGGGTTCGATTCAATTTTGTTTACGTAACCGAATGAAAGCCCAAAGAAGAAAATTTGCTGAATGGTTGAGTACACTCAATTACATCAATACCTAACAATTTTAATTGTGACAAGTAGTTAGGTTTGAAGTAATCTGGTCACATTATATACATCCTCTAATGTTTCTTGATTGTACACTCAATTATATCATACCTAACTTTCTCAGTTGTTTTAGTACACCCAAAGATGAGGAATGCCGAAAAAAAAAAAACCATAAATCTATTACATTTACGTCAATTCGGTTGTAAATCTTTCAATCCTATTAATTTAATCTTAAATATTTTAATGATTTGTTAATTTTCATTTCAACAAATTTTAACTAGACGCTAACATAGACAATATATAAATATATATATATATATTTATCCTTTATCATTTTATTTGTTCATCTTTTCTTTTTTATTTTCCTTTTTTTCCAACTCCCTAGCTAGCCAAACGTGAAGGCCGATGAGGGCCATGACGCTCTCGCCAGGTTTGGGCAAGGGTCCAATGCCCTCGCCTGTGGCTAGCTATCTTTGCGACCTCACTAGCCTAGAGTTGGAATAAAAAATAAAAAAAAAAGGAAAGAAAAAAAAATAATAAAGAAAAAAAGTTTTAAATAATGTAGAAAATTGTTCGTGCCAGCATTTTTCTGCTAAAATTAGTAGGAATAACTAAATTGACAAATTATCAAAAGTTTATGACTACATTGAAACAACTTAAAATTTTAGAAATGAATTGATACATATACAATATGCTAAGAATTAAAGTGAGTGTCATATGAATGACACTTTTAATGTCCTAGTACCTACTTAAAACCATTGGTAATCAAAATTGAATCAGACAACCACTTTCATTTATTCTAGAACCTATCTAGTTCGCACAAGCTGCACCGGGTTATATTCACATTTTCCCGGGCAAGTTTTATGACAGTGGACAGGCGCAACTATAAAAAGACAAATACACACGGCAATCTATAGTGAAAAAAAGAATTATGCTAGGTGTACGAGTACCATGACTCACTCACAATATTGATTCAAGGATTAGTCATATTATAATATATAGTTTGGTAACGATCTAAATCAGTTGCGGTGAGCCAAAAGCTATCCCAAAAGACAAATCGACTTTTCATAGTCGGAAGCAAGGACATGGAGTCGCTTTCTCCCACTCTCTTGCCTTATGATGAAAATATGAGAAACTATTGCATGCACCTCATGTTGCTAGCACAACAAATAAGAAGGTACATGAACTTCCAACGCGTGTCTAAGTGGGCCTAAATGTTACTTTCCTCCCCCGCACGCTTCTCTCTCTCTTACCAAGCCCTTGTCTGATCGACAAACCACGGCGCCTTCCCCTCCCAGCAATCTTCACCTTGCCCGGGAAGCTGTTGCACTTGCCGGTCTTCTTATCATTGCAGAGATTGATCTCCTGAATCTCTGAGGGCATGGACTCTGCATCGTGGACGGGGAACTCGACCCGCTCGTCCCACTGCGAGTTTAGGTCCCCGAACTTGGTCTTCGTCCACCGCCTCTGGCTGTCGAAGTTGACGATGGCATAGGCGCTCGCGGTGCCTTGGCCGTCTTTGGGCATCAAGTTCCTGGTGTGACAAACCTCCACGATGAGCTTCCGAGCGCACGATTCGGCCAATTCTCGACCAGAGCGACCTGTATCGAGATTCGATTTTTGGCCTAAACTGTTCCAGAGCGAGGGAGGGAGGGAGATTATTGGTGAGTCATGGCTTTTGACTGTTGCGAGAGTGTTGTAATGATAGTTTCGGCCCCACTTGAATACGTGTTGGAAGCTTGCGTCCTTTCTTTTTGGTTACGCTGGCAGTGCACACAAATGCACGTAATATTTTCTCAGGAAAATATTGCACACTTGACAAGTGCCAAGCAGTTCACATTCGACTTCTGGTCGATTCACGTGTACAGGGGGCCCACCCTTCAGATTTTCTACTTCTCAGTTTGACTCCAACACTCCATCCTTCTTCAACAACCGTGGAGTCTAGACATCTCCGCGAAATATGTGAGGCAAAAAATGACTCATTTCTCAGTCGCCTTCTACCGACTCTGGTCCTACTTTGGGCCGAGTAAAAGTAGAGATAGAAAATGACTGAAAATTCAAAGAAGTGCTGACGTGAAACTCAAACTAACCCCACACATCATGGATGGCCCAAAAAGAAAAACAACCGATCCTATATCTACCTTCCCACATAAGTGCAACGCATTACCTCACACATTTTAAAGAATCTCTCTCTCTCTCTCTCTCTCTCTCTCTCTCCCCCACCGCTTTTCTCGTACGCGTCAGATGGAGGAGGCAGTGGTGCTATATCCATCGCCGGCCATCGGCCACCTCATCTCCATGGTGGAGCTGGGCAAGCTCCTGCTCTCCCACCGCCCTTCCCTCTCCATCCACGTCCTCATCACCAGCCAGGCCTACAACGCCGGCTCCACCACCTCCTACATCGCCTCCGTCTCCACCGCCTGCCCCTCCATCGCCTTCCACCACCTCCCCCCACCTCCCTCCCACCGGACTTCTCCACCACCTCCCCCACCACGAGACCCTCGCCCTCGAGCTCCTCCGCCTCAACAACCCCCAAGTCCACGCCGCCCTCACCTCCATCTCCAAGAACCACATCGTTCACGGCCTCATCATCGACTTCTTCTGCGCTTCAGCTCTGAGCGTCGCACGTGAGCTCAGCATCCCTTGTTACTATTTCTTCACTTCCGGCGCGAGCGTATTGACCGCGTTCTTATATTTCCCAACTCTTCACAAGCTGTACACCAAGAGCTACAAGGACCTCAACACCGTTCTTCATGTCCCGGGGACCCCGCCCTTGCCGTCCTCCGACGTCGCGAAGCCGGTTCAAGACCGCAACGACAGGGCTTATGAGCTCTTCCTCGAGAGCTCCAAGAACATGGCCACGTCTGCCGGGATCATAATCAACACGTTCGAGAAGCTCGAGCCCAGGGCGGTGCGAGCGATCAGGGACGGAGAGTGCGTGCCCGACGGGCCCACGCCTCCGCTGTACTGCATCGGGCCGCTGATCACAAGCGGAGAGGAAAGAAAGAGGGCAGCAGCACCGGCAGGTCGGATTGTCTGACGTGGCTGGACTCGCAGCCAAAAGGAAGCATCGTGTTCCTGTGTTTCGGGAGCTTGGGTGTTTTCTCGGTTGAACAATTGAAGGAAATAGCGACAGGGTTGGAGAGGAGTGGCCAGCGGTTCTTGTGGGTGGTCCGCAACCCCCCACATGATGCAGACCAGAAGACCGCCACGTCAGCGATGCCCGACCCGGAACTGAGCTCGCTTCTGCCAGAGGGCTTCTTGGAGCGGACAGGAGAGAGGGGCCTGGTGGTGAAAACGTGGGCGCCGCAGGTGGAGGTGCTGAACCACAGCTCGGTGGGCGGGTTCGTGACTCACTGCGGGTGGAACTCGGTGCTCGAGGCAGTGTGCGCCGGCGTGCCGATGGTGGCGTGGCCGCTCTACGCGGAGCAGCGGCAGAACAAAGGGCTGATGGTGGAGGAAATCAAGATCGCCCTGCCAGTTAACGAGTCGGAGAGCGGGCTGGTGAGTTCGGAGGAGGTGGAGAAGCGAGTCAGGGAGCTGATGGAGTCGGAGGAGGGTGAGATCATAAGGGAACGAGTGAAGTCTTTGAAGGAGGAAGCGAAGGCTGCTCTGAGTCCGGGCGGGTCGTCCAGCGTTGAGCTGAGTAATCTCGTCGAGTCGTGGAAGCGGAAGTGAGTAGGTGGAATGTAGTAGCGCGATAGCATCCAGCATCTGCATCAATAAGGTGAAAAGTGGTAGTTGCACCGAGAAAATTTATTAAGAGTTTTTTGCCCCTTTAAAAATTGGGTTTTGAAGTACGTGCCATTCTAGCATCAGTGTCCTGTCGCTTGGTAAGACGATTTAATAAGGTTCCTTGATACATGTAACATTGTTCTATCAAGAACTAAAGACTTAAAATGTGCCTGAATTAATTTTCTCAATCTATTTATTCTAAATCTCACGGAACTCATGTATCAACTCTTTTTTAGCTCAAAATAGTCGAAACTTTCAAAATATAAATATCGACACGTAAATTTATATGTGATATTGTTTTGTAATTTCTTCGAAATTTGGATATTATTTTTCAATTTAACATGGAAGTAAAATTATTTGTTGCTTTAGCTGAATTGGAAAACAAACAAGCTCTTAAATGGTGAGTTTAGTGCGAGTAACTCGTTTCTAGTTTCATCGACGATTCACTCTATTGTTTATTATTATTATTATTTTGTGTGTAAAGAGCACTAGAATATCCAAGACCATGCAATATATTATACGGTATCTCTTTGCATTTGTGAAAAGGACGTGATTTTATAACAACAACTAGTGTGCGGGCACGTACCCATTTACAGCATTGCAAGCTATGATTCTTAGATATTTGAGCAAGTTAAGGAATTCTTGCTAAGCACGGATTTCGCGTTTATGAGCAATCTTGAACAGTCCCTCAGCCGTAAAAGTACATGCCCGAAGTCCTCACAAGAATTTTTTTTTGTCCCCATACTCTTATTTTTTCTAATTAATTTTTCTTAATTTTTTTTATTATAACTCCTTTTACATTTACAAATTTGATTTTATAAAATCCGTGTGACTTCAAATTCGACTAAGTTTACAAAAGTAGGCAAGTGTGGAAAATTTTAATTAACGTAGACAGACGTTGATATAAGATGTGGATAAAACTTAGCTAACTATAAACACATGAATGTCTATATTGGAATACTTTAGGGTTGTACTAACAGTCAAAGGATGCCACGTTCGACCAAAAAAAGGATGGCCACGAAATGTCCTTTCTCCACCAACGAAAGGGTGTCGAAATTTCCAAGCAAAATTCATGAAAAATGTGTGGCTAGCAGTTGATTGTCCGTTTCCATCATGATTAGGCCAACCATTTTCCACAACTTTGTTCGTGTCACATCACGAATTTTCAGACAACACAAGTGGACGATTTGCCAACACCCGTAACCTTTTTCCTTTGGCAGCCTTACTCGAGCCTGTCCAGGCCACTAAATCACCCCCGCAATCATTGGTGAAAATCACTTATTTGAATTAATTTACAGAACTCATGTATAAATCGATGCAACATATATTGGTTGACTAATAAGCACCGACATTTTTCGAAAGTTATCGTGCCGTGTCAAACACTTCAATACATATCTAACATTTTCCGACACTATGTGACACTTGATTAACACATGTCGAAAAATTCTACACCTAGTCAATTTTATCAACCCTCTTTAACATTCGAATCGAAATTTCAACATTTTAGTTCCTGACACGTGAGGTTAATTTTAAAAAAATTCAATAAATGAGAGGTCAAAATGTATATATATGAAAAAATGAAAAATAATAATAAAAATTAATGAACAAGGAAAAAAAGAAAATTTGAATCTTCTCTTTTCTTCAGACTTTCACTTTTTGTGATACATGTTTTAACTCCTAAGTTTTTTTTTTTCTCTTTTCTTATGATATGTTTAACACACAAGTCTAGAATGTGAATTACTTGTTTTTTTTTTCCAAGTTTTATGAATTATTAAAATGGAGTTAAATTTGTCAAGTGGAAATAATAGATGATATTAATAAATGGTGGATTAATATCTTTTAGTGTAAATTAATTCTAGGTATTTATTTATTTATTTATTTATGTATTAATTTGAATCAAATTAATTTGATTGAAATAATCGTAAAAATAATAATTTATTATGTATATACACACATATAAATATTTAATATACAATGTGTCATAATATGTCAAAATTCTTTATTTTTTTGGAAATGATGTGTCAACATATCATATTGTGTCATGTCGTATCACATGTCACGTGTTACGATTGGTGCTACTTAGCTTATTGGATGTTTAAACACATCATACTTATAATTGCAAACGTCCAAGAGTTTTATCATAGTACCTTATAAAACAATGTAATAAATCATAACGTGTATTTGTTTGATTGAAAATACTTTTTAAAAGTTAATTTTTTAGATTTTCACCTATTTGGTTTGCAATAAATTACTAGTTAATTGAAAACGCTTTTTGATTAAAGAAAACATTTATGCATAAAATTGGAAAAGCGAATTTCTCAATCTAAAGATGTGAAAACACATTATGAGAATTTCTCTTTACGTGGAACCCAACCTCCTTCCCTTCCCATCTTGCTCTTCCCCCACAAATCCTAACCCCACGAAGGAGCTTCATGAGCAATGGCAAAGCACAAAAGACAAGACCTCGATGTAAGATTTTTTTAATGTGAGCAGCGGTAATTGATATTATAATTTACTATTTTATGGGATTGATCAAATATGAGATGGAATGTTTTTTAATTATTCTAATATGGAATTGGCTAGTGTGGGCCGACTTAAACCTAACTAATAATGAGAAGGCCTAATTGGAAATTTTTCCTCTAACTTTAACACACACAATTATCCTCATAAAGGAGCGTATACTAATTTATCAAGGGTGAGAGGCTATTTCATTAAGGTATACAAAGGACAATGAAAGAGAAGTTCTTGAGTTTAGATCGTCGTTATTTTGCATCAAGAACAATAGTCCAAATTAGGTACGTAAATCTCTTTACTTGTTTATATGTGTTTTTTATTCTAGCCATAGAGATTTTGGGGTTGCGTTTTCATATCTTATACTCAATTCATTCATTCTGTTCATACAAGTCAAGAAGCAGAGTTCACAGTGGAGCGACAAAGTTGCGTTTTCGCATCTTATACTCAATTCATTCATTCTGTTCATACAAGTCAAGAAGTAGAGTCCACAGTGGAGCGACAAAGAAGCCATCGCTTCATTTACTTTATTTATTTATTTCTTTCTTTCTTCTTCTTCTTCTTCTTCTTCTTCTTGTGTCGATGCTCTTTCATTAATCCAATCCAAGTTGTTGTTGCTCCGATCATCGATCCATTCATCGGCCACGCCACCATCGGCAGTGTGCGCCGACGTGCCGATGGTGGCGTGGCCGCTCTACGCGGAGCAAATGCGAGAACAAAGGGCGATGGTGGAGGAAATCAAGATCGCCTTGCGGTTAACGAGTCGGAGAGCGGGCTGGTGAGTTCGGAGGAGGTGGAGAAGCGAGTTAGGGAGCTGATGGAGTCAGAGGAGGGTGAGATCATAAGGGAATGAGTGAAGTCTTTGAAGGAGGAAGCGAAGGCTGCTCTAAGTCCGGGCGGGTTGTCCAGCGTTGAGCTGAGTAATCTCGTCAAGTCGTGGAAGCGAAAGTGAGTAGGTGGAATGTAGTAGCGCGATAGTATCCAACATCTGCATCAATAAGGTGAAAAATGGTAGTTGCACGAAGAAAATTTATTAAAGTTTTTTACCCCTTTAAAAAAATTGGGTTTCGAAGTATGTGCCATTCTAGCATCAGTGTCTCATCGCTTGGTAAGACGATTTAATAAGGTTCCTTGATACATGTAACATTGTTCTATCAAGAACTAAAAACTTAAAATGTTTCTGAATTAATTTTCTCAACCCATGTGTCGACTCTTTTTTAGCTCAAAACAGTCAAAACTTTCAAAGTAGATAAATATCGACATGTAAATTTACACGAGATATTGTTTTGTAATTTCTTCGAAATTTGGATATTATTTTTCAATTTGGCGTGGAAGTAAAACTATTTGTTGCTTTAGCTGAATTGGAAAACAAACAAGCTCTTAAACGGTGAGTTTAGTGCAAGTAACTCATTTCTAGTTTCATCAACGATTCACTCTATTATTTATTATTATTTTTTGTGTAAAGAGCACTAGAATATCCAAGACCATGCATTTTAGTATGCGATATCTCTTTGCTTTTGTGAAAAGGACGTGATTTTATAGCAACAACTAGTACACGGACATGTACCCCTTTACAACATTGCAAGCTATGATTATTTACATATTTAAGCAAGTTAAGGAATTCTTGCTAAGCACAAATTTCGCGTTAATGAGTAATCTTGATCGAATGATGATCCTGAAAAGTCCCTTGGCCGTAAAAGTACATGCCCGAAGTCCTCACAAGAAATTTTCTTTTGTCCCCATACTCTTTTTTTTTTCTAATTAAGTTTTCTTAATTTTAAATTTTTATAACTCCTTTTACATTTACAAAATTTTATTTTATAAAATCCGTGTGACTTTAAATTCGACCAAATTTACAAAAGTAGGCAAGTGTGGAAAATTTTAACTAACGTAGACAGGCGTTGATATAAGATGTGGATAAAACTTAGCTAACTATAGACACATGGATGTCTTTATTGGAAAACTTCAGGGTTGTACTAACAGTCAAAGGATGCCACGTTTGACCAAAAAAAAGGATGGCCACGAAATTTCCTTTCTCCAACGCAAGCGTGTCGAAATTTGCAAGCAAAACGTTAGATATTTCTCTCATGAAAAATGTGTGGCTAGGAGTTGATTGTCCGTTTTCGATGATTAGGCTAGCCATTTTCCAAAACTTTATTCGCGTCACATCACAAATTTTCCGACACCATAAATGGACGATTGCCAGCACCCGTCACTTTTTTAGTTCTTTTGCAGCCTTACACGAGCCCGTCTAGGCCACTGAATCACCTCCGCAATCATTGGTAAAGTCGCTTATTAGAATTAATTTACAAAACTCACGTATAAATTGGTGCAATACATACTCATTGGATGTTTAAACACATCATACTTGACGTCCGAGAGTTTTATCGTAGTACCTTACGAAACAATGTAATAAATCAAAATAAGTATTTGTTTGATTGAAAATACCTTTTTAAAATTAATTTTTTAGATTTTCCCCTATTTAATTTGCAATAAATTACTAGTTAATTGAAAACGCTTTTTAATTAAAGAAAATATTTATGCATAAAATTAGAAAAGCGAATTCCTCGATCTAAAGATGTGAAAACACATTATGCGAATTTCTCTTTATGTGGAACCCAATCTCCTTCCCTCCCTGTCTTGCTCTTCCCTCACAAATCTTAACCCCATGGAGGAGCTTCATGAGCAATGGCAAAGCACAGGAGACAAGACCTTGATGTATGAGTTTTTCTAATGTGAACTGCATTAATTGATATTATATAGCATTTTATGGGATTTGTCAAAAATGAGATATAAAATTTTTTAATTATTATAATATGGAGTTGACTAGTGTGGGCCAAGTTGAATCTAGCTTATAATAAGAAAATCTTACTGGAATCTTTCCTCTAACTTTAACACACACAATTATCCTCGTAAATGAGCATTTACTAATTCATTAAGGATGAGAGGCTATTTCATTAAGTTAGTAATGCAAAGGACAATGAAAGAGAAGTTCTTGAGTTTTTTTTTTCTTTTTTTGGTCGAAGAAGTTCTCGAGTTTGAATCATTGCTATTTCACATAAAAAACAATGGTCCAAATCAAATACGTAAATCTCTTTACTTGTTTATATGCATTTTTTATTCTAGTTATTGAGATTTTGGGGTTGCATTTTTGCGTCTTATACTCAAGGAAAATTTCAATTTAAAGTAGAATCGTTTTTTCTCAAAAAAGGACCCAAAATGGATTGTCTCAAACAAGAACCTGAAGTGACCAACTTAATTTCATATAAGGGCCTCAACTTAAAAGCCAACCAAATCTTATTTGATCTAGGGGTATTTTTGTCTAAATACTTTTTTTCCTTCTTTTTTTTTTTAAATTTATTTTCTCCTTCTCTTTCTTTTATTCATCATCATCATCATGCCTTCGCCTTTTTCACTCTTTGGATCGCGTTCTCCAAAGTCCATCTTTATCTTCCTTGCCGAATTAGCTATCAACACCCTCAACCTCATTTGTCATTGCCCTCAACAGCAATTCCAATACCTTTGTTGAAAGATGAAGGTCAATCCAGGCCCTAGATTGAGCACGAGTGGACCAAGATGTGACACTCAGCTCGATTCGATCCCACATCTTGTGGTCGTGGTCAAGCACGAAGCATGATGAGGTGTAAGCCATTAGCTTGCTGCCCTCGTTGTCATCGATGCTTGAATTCAAATCGGTGCTCACGCAAGCTATGATTGATCTTAGTAAGGAGAAGCTAGATTGAAGTGCCTAAGCCAAATTTATTAGAGGTTTTTGAGGATTCTCTATGATACTCATGTGCATTGATTTGTTTAGTGAAATACGTGGTTTTGGGAATTTCTAAGCAATTTTGCACATTTTTCATCTTGTTATTCTCTCTCAAATTTGTGTAGATAATATTTTGGAGTTAGAGAGGCAAATTTGTTTGAACATGTGTAGACTAGAGTCATTCATTTTTAGATTGAGTGCTGTCTAATTCGAATCGCCACCAAATGCGAGTATCTTCAATCACGGGTCAGAATAATTTAGCAACCTTTGAAAATAACCAGCATGCACGACACAATTGGACCCTCTCAAGAAGCCACATATTCCACCTCAATGCAATCTGCGTCCATGAATGTTATGAATAATCTAACCCGGACCCAATAAAACATTCCCAAGAAGCTACGAGTGAAAGTTATCGTGGCATAGGCAATTTCATTGGCGGGGAGAGCATGAAACTATTACTTTAATTGCCATAATAAGTTTTTACAAGCAAATTGAATAAAAACAAAATTCACTGATGGATATTTCTTGATTCTCAAGTTCATTATCATCATCGGAGAAGGTAATCTTTTGCGAATAACTTAAAAACCGACTTATACCAAAATCAATGAGTTCTTGGGTGAGGATGCAAAACTGCATAATGTAGAGCATGTGCTTTGAAGTTTGCTGATGGGGAGGCTGCAAAACTGAAGTATGCAATTTGCAGTTTTGCAAAATTGCATAACTTCTCGAATATCTTTTCGTTTTTTCCTTTTCCTAAATTGTTCAAATTGTTTTGCACCTGTGCAAGCTCGTGTGTGAGGAGTCTGATGCATTTGTCAAGAAGGAGGTGAGCAAGATGAAAAAAGAAAGAAAAGAAAAACAAAAAGGAAAGAAAAAAAAGTCTTTAGACGAAAATACCCCTAGCTGCAAATAAAATTTGACTGGCTTTCAAGTTGAAACCCTTATTCAAGACTTAATTAGTCACTTCAGGCCCTTATTTGATACAATATCCACTTTATGCCATTTTTTGAGAAAACGGTTCCACTTCAGGCCCTTAATTGAAATTTTCCCTATACTCAATTCATTCATTTTGATCATACAAGTCAACACAGTGGAGCAACAAAGAAGCCATCACTTCATTTTCGATGCTCTTTCATCAATCCAATCCAAGTTGTTGTTGCTCTGATCATCGATCCATTCATCGGTTTTGGTTGATTAGCTTATCATGACAACATTGGCTTTTCAAAAAAGCTAGTGGTTTATTTTGGATGATGTTTATGTTTTTTCTTTCTTTTTTTTTTCTTTTTTGTTTAGGGGAGAATTTTTGGGTTCAAGAGCGAGAGGAAATGGGTTGACGTCCGGAGTTTTCGTGAGGACCATGGTTGGCGTCGCGCTGATGCTTGGATGGAGTTACATGATGCGGCTTTGCAACACTTGGAGGTGCAGCGGCGGCTGTAAAGGCGTTGGGTGGAGGTAGAGGCATGGAGAAAATAGTGGGTACCTTTTATGTACCAGGGCAAATAAAAAGATCCTTAACAGCACAACACCTGTCGCGCGTGGGCTCCAATTGTCAGGGTATTTATTGAAAACTCTTCTCTCTCCTCTCAATGCTCTAAAAGTTGGGCCCCCATACGCGACACGTGTTGCACTCTTAAGGGCTTTCTTAGTACCAGCATTGCCATGCTGGCACATGAAAGGCACTCAATATTTTCTCAGAGGCATGGGCTAAGAGGGGAGACAAGTCATGGCTGAGCCAGGAGGACGAGTTATGAGCGCGTTCATGGGCTGACTAATGAGATTGTCATTTTCTCATTTTCCAAATGAGATCTAAACAAAGAAAACATTTGATCATATATCATCAAACATAGGAGAACTAACAATTTTCTCAATTAATAATTTTCCAAAAAAGTATATTCTTTTATTATTGAGTTTTCTCCCAAACAAACATACCCAAAATTTTAATCCCTCGCATTATTTTTCTAGTGATTCATTTGAAATTGTAGCAATCAAAGCCTTAAAGAGCTGATGTTCAGTCTTCACCATCATTTATGTTAAAAAATCCAATCTAAAAACTTAAATTGATACCATATGTATAAAAGTAGTAATTCAATTAAATCCGTAAGTCAAGGGTCTCATATATTTCTACATTCCCTCTCATTGGCAAGGCGGATTAAGAATAACACATGGAATTTGATGAATGGGATGGAGGCACACATGAAATTTATTAGGACAAAGCCTAAGTTTGCATATGATGTTAGAAAGTTATTGGCATCTCTTTACGTCAGTGCATGCATAGCATACAAGATGCCATAGAGACAAATTTTGTGAAGGGATAATTACACAAAGCATGGGGATTGCAACTACTATTAAATCACCTTCCCTTTTATGTTACAAAAAACATGGGGTTCTCTTGTATTTTTCGAAATAACTAGCTCATAAAAAATGTCAATAATTTATGTGTAAATATTTTTGTAAATGATGGAAATATTTTTGGTTCATTTATTTTTTAAACCGATATAAGCGATTATTTTTAGAAAATGTGTCCAAATCATCTTTTTTTTTTTTTTTTTTGCTAAATAAATGGAGCCTAAATATAAAATTGAAGATATCTTTTACAAAACTTGAATATATTGTTCACGATCATCCCTTTTGTAAGAGACATGGGGGCATCTAGTATTTTCTTTTCTTTTTTAATCAATATCTTGCAACTCACAAAATTTAAATATTTTTTTAATTCACAAGATTTGAAATCGTCATAGTATATAATTGTTGGCACAAAAATTAATGTATGCGTTTTTCATAACATTTTGACATTTGAATAACATTTTAAGTTTTGATGAGAAAGAGAAAAAATGTTTGCTTTTGATCAAAGGATGAGTGTATTGAAAGTTCTCAAACTTCTCATGAAAGTGCAATTGAATTTTAAAACTTGAAAAACATAATCAAGTCCTAAAATTTAATGAATTGGTACAATCAAGTGGTACAATCGAGTCCTTCTGTAACATCATCAATTTTTCTAAATGTTAATGGATGCCTTGATTGCACCAATCAAAGCAATTATCAGTTGTTTAGGATTTGATTTGTATTTTTTGAAAGTTTTAAGACTAGTTATAAATTTTAAGTTTTCCAATGCACTTATCTCTTACTTTAATGATTACGAAATTTGGCAAAATCTTTAATGATGATGTTTAGCTTCTAAACTTAAATATGATTCACCATGATTGATTATTGAACTGGCCGAAAAGTAATTCCTAAGTGTCCCTAGAAATTAAAGAATATATATAAGAAATGCGTTACAAATTACATCTTCAATTGCATTATAATCATTAATAACGTAATAACATATTTGTACTTCATAATATTATAACTGATTTTTCTTTATCACATTTCATATAAACAATTCCCAGTCATTTTCCCTTTTTACCCGGCATGTCCGTCAATCGATATAAATGTTTCCAAAGAGATGCTATTTGATTCAAAGTTTTATTGAAAATAGTTATGTATATACAATTTCCAGATCCAATTTTATTATATACATTGCACTCATATCAAAATTTGTCCATGTTTAAAGCTCTATCGTGCCGATACTTTAACCTCACATAAGTAAATTTTCAACTGATTGTGTCAGCCGTTCCCTCACGCATCAAATATACTTCGATCTCGAGAAGACTAATTCTGAACCAGACTAAAAAGAAACAAACTAATCTCACCAAAACCCTCGGTCTCAGGGAGCTCCATCGTCGTTCCAGCAACACCAACAAAACCCAAACAAAGATGGAAGCAATCGTGCTTTATCCTTCACCGGCCATCAGCGACCTCATCGCCTTGGTGGAGCTCGGCAAGCTCCTCCTCACCCACCGCCCTTCCCTCTCCATCCACATCCTCGGCGCCAACCAAGCGTACGACACCGGCTCCACCACCGCCTACATCGCCTCTGTCTCCGACACCGTCCCCTCCATTGCCTTCCACTACTTCCCTGCCACCACCCTACCCCCGACTTCTCCACCAACTCCCCCAACTATAAGACCCTCGCCAGCGAGCTCCTCCGCCTCAACAACCCCAATGTCCGCCGCGTCCTCACCTCTATCTCCGAAAACCTTATCGTTCACGGTCTCATCATCGACTTTTCCTGCGTCGCTGCCATCGCCATCACATGCAAGCTCAGCATCCCCTGCAACTGATTCATCACTTTGGGCACCGGCTACCTAAACTTCTTCTTTTACGTCCCAACTCTTCACGACAAGTTTGCCAAGAGCTTTAAAGACTTTGACGCCCCCACAGATGTCCACGGCTCACCGCCTATGCCGCCCTCTGATGTTGCGAAGCCAATGCAGGATCGCTATGACAAGGCCTACAAGGGCTTCGTGGATTCATCCCTGGAGATGCAGACTTCTGCCAGGATCATTGTCAACACCTTCGAAAAGCACGAGCCCAGAGCTATACGAGCCATCTTGAACGGCGAGTGTGTGCCCGGTGGCCCTACTGCACGGCTTTACTGCATCGGGCCGCTGATCTCTAGCAAGGGACATGACAATGGCAGATCGCTAGATCTCTCATGTGGCTGGACTCGCAGCCAAGAGGGAGCGTCGTGTTCCTGTGTTTCGGGGGCTTGGGTGTGGTCTCGGTGGAACAGTTGACAGAAATAGCCACGGGGCTGGAGAGGAGCGGTCAACGGTTCTTGTGGGTGGTCCGTCACCCGACCAAGGACAAGAACCAAAAGGCCACCAGTCGACAATGCTAGGGGTGTCAATGGGTTGGGTTGGGTTTTGATGTTATCCGACTCAAAACACATTAGAGCTGAAATTGAAAATTCGGGTTGGGTCGGTCCAGGTCGGGTTATGGGTTTTCACTTTTTCCCCTCCCTTTCTCTAGTAAGATTTTTTGAAGTAAAAGGCCATTTAACTTTTGAGGAACTACAAATCTGAAAGATGGTACCTTCAGCCTTAAGGCTTTAGGAGCTTTTACCTTAAGCAGAAATTGAAAACGGACTTACCCGTAGGCGAGCAATCCACCATAAATCATAGACAACTGAGGCTTCATCCTAAAATTAACAAATTGTAGAAAATTGTCTAACATGGGGAGTAGCATTCCCAACTAAAGAGACACTATATGGGAAGAAAGCAAATTTTTTCTTTCTAACTCTTGGCAAACTGCTGGATACATACCAAAGAGGTGGAAACTCCTGACAAACTGTAGCTTGAATATGAGGAGACAGAAGCCCAACTGTAGGCAATAAGATAAGAACTTTGTTAAATTCGCACACTACAATCATAATGTAAACATGTTCAGGACAATGGTTTCTATCAAAGAAAGAAGTAAAATTCCAGACAAGAATGAAGCATACAAACGCAAATAATACCAGCATTGGCTATGCTCTCAAACAAGCAAATATAATTTCTAATGCAACAAATTTGGTAAAAAGAATTAGTACTCATGTCCTTAGACTAGAAAGTTTGTTAATGTTCTGTTTTCTGTAGCAAACGAGGTACTCCATGCAGGGTCTGTCATCAGTCTTGCTTAAAAAAAAAATCAAGGGTTTGTGTCACCTAAAGACCTCCATGTAACAATCCATATTCTCTCCAATAGTTCCACCTAATCTTGAACTGACAAGTCCTAATCTCAAACGCAGTCATCGCGCCTATTCTCTTTTTCTTCAACCTGTGAAAATCATCCATTAGCATATGTTCCAAGACAATTGTGAAGGCACTAATCACAGAAAACTCTATTAATCAAACATATTTAATTTGCCATGACAAAAATTCAGCAATGATTGGAAAGTAGTATTATCCTCACATCATTACGTAATCAATCAAGATTAAAACAAGAGCTTCTTATAAACCTATTCTGGAATTTGGAAAGAACAACGAAAAGACGGTTAGACAAGCAGAAATCAGCCATTTGGGTTATTTCCAAGTCACGAAGTAGCTCGCCCAGATCATTGGCTTCAGCCACAGCAGACCCAAATCGTCGTTTCCTATTCTTATTATCGGGCTCACCTAAAGAAGCAAAACCGACAAAAAAACAAAAATAAAAATCGACCCTTTCACTTTCTTCTTCATCACGTAGTCGGAAATGGAAACACCAAAAACAAAGGGTACAAAAAGAAAGGCAACGCAACGGTTATCATCACTTTCTGGTGGCTAGTCTTGAAGACTCCGATGCTCTGCAAGTGGCGATGGATATCAAGAGCCACCTTGTCCGGCTCCAGGAAAAATCAACCCAAGTTTGTCCCTTTTTTCTATCGATCCACCTCGAGAAAGATCAAAACTTTTCTCCTCTGCAAATGTCTGCGACGGAGGCTGAAAGAGGGCCGTTGCTGGGCAGTAGGGGATTTGGGCGAATCTGCAAACCCTAGCGTCGGATGGACGCAAGGGACGAGAAGAGGCCAAGAAGATTCAACAAGGAGGAAGAAGAGCCGTCAATGGCGGCGGAGTCGAGGGAAGAGCTCTGAAGTTTCAGTCACTCTCTGTTTCTCGAATGTTTGTGACGTTGGGAATGAGGAACGTGTTTGAGTTTCACATAAGCGACGTGTTCGGGTTTCACATAAGTGACGTGTCGAGGGGTCGAACAATGTTCCAACCCTGACTCAACCTGAAACATGTATTCTACCTGTTTTATATCTGTTATCTGAGCAATATTAAGATCCGAAACATGTACCATACTTATTTCATATTAGGGTCATGTTTGGGTCAGGTCGGGTCAGGTGTTTTGGACACTCCTAGACAATGCCCGACCCAGACTTGGCCTCCCTACTTCCGGAGGGCTTTTTGGAACATAACAATGGGAGGGGGCTCGTGGTCAAGAAATGGGCCCCACAGGTGGAGGTGCTGAGCCAACCCTCGGTGGGCGGATTCGTGACTCACTACAGGTGGAACTCGGTGCGTGAGGTGGTGTGCACGGGTGTGCCAATGCGAGTGTGGCCACTCTACGCGGAGCAGCGACACAACAGGGTGTTGCTAGTGCAGGAGATGAGGATTGCCCTGCCGGTGGATGAGTCGGATGATGGGTTGGTGGAGAAGCAAGTCGGAGAATTGATGTATAGTGAGGATTGCAGGGGTGATCATTTTCCGGTCCGACCAAGTTCCACCCAAGAATCAGGAATCGGACCTGGAGAATGAGTTCGCAATTTTACTAAGGACTAGACCGGCTAGTCCTAGAACTGGGAATTGGACTAGACTGGTTGGTCGGGTCCGGTTCCAACGGAGCAAATCACTTTTTGTCGTTACATTGAAATAAATAAATAAATATACATCCTCTAGTCTTCTAGATCAAGAGCTCTCTTCGATTAAAGTTTACAAAGTAACGCGATACTCCTTGAAAGGCGTCGACATCTAGCATGAGGCAAAGGCATCAATGTCGAGTGAGGCGGGAGGCTGTTAAGATATATCGACAAAAGAAATCAACGGATGCTGATGCTGACATTGCTGAAGCTGATAAAAGAACAAAAGCAAGTAATTACTGATACAAGCAAAAAGCGGAGAAGTGGCTGATATCAGTCGAAAGAAAAGACTGCAAATGAATGACTGAGATGAAGGGTAATGAAGACTGTCATCGACGATGGTGAATTTGTGAACAAGATTGACATGGATTGTGGATTGCTAGCATATGAAGAAATGGAAAGTTGTTATTCAGTTGGAAAGTCAAAAACAGAAATTAGTTTTGTTAGTTAGTCTTCTTCTTCTTAAATAGAAAAGTATGTGAAGACTTGTTCGAGAGTTTTTGAGATGTGTAACAGAGAGATAGGGAGAAAAAGATAGAAAATCTCCATTGTTTTGAAGTTCTCTGCAGTAGAGTATAGCAATATGCAGACGAAGAGATAGAAAGTATGAAGTCGAGATGAAAGATTTCTTTCTGCTGATTGATTTACAAGTTCTGAAATACATTGTGATTGAAATAAGAAGAATACAAAGTCTTTCTTGATCAATCTTCGAACTTTTCAATTCATCTTCTTGTTTCTGCATCTCTGGTTCTTCAGTACAGAGTCTCTACATCTTAGGTTCTCCAATACAGGTTTCTCATTTTCTCATGGTATCAAAGTGAGTGATCAAATCTGCCAAAAGGATCCATTCAATAGCTACTCTTTAGATCGAGAAAGAAGAAGTTGAAGCTATATTAGATTGCGGTATCACGGTAATTGTGTTAGTTTCTCATAACACCATTGCTATTTTTTCTTTCATAGTTGAAAGCATACAACAATGGCAGTAAGAGCATCAAAGTATCCCTTTCCTATACATGTGAATATCTCAAACTTTGTCACAATTAAACTTGCCGAAGACAATTTCCTTTTGTGGCAAGCTCAGATCCACAGGTTTATGAAAAGTCAAGATCTTTTTGGCTTTGTTAATGGTGATATTACACCACCTCCTCGAATACTACAGAGTATAGTTGAAGGAGGTGAAGCTGAAGCTGTAAATCCACACTATATTGACTAGACAAAAACAGATCAGCTAGTATCTTCATGGATAAGTTGGGCTGTCTTTGAGAATATACTGAGCTTAATAATTGGTTTAGAAACATCTCATGAAGTATGGCATACACTTTTGAACTGCTTCACACAAAAATCAGCAGCAAGAGAGTTCGAATTAAGGGAAAAACTCCAAGCTTGTCAAAAACATGATCGAGCTCTTTTAGTCTATCTTAGAGAGTACAAGTACATATGCGATCAGTTAAATGCTATAGAAAAACCTGTGGATGACATAACCAAGCTATTTGGTGTGTTGGAAGGGCTAGGAGCTGAATATGAAAGTTTTCGCACAACAGTATACTGTCTAAAGCCTCAACCTGAGTATGATGAGGTAATTGCACAATTAGAGAGGTTTGAGTCAAGAATGCATAATTATTCTAGGACCCAATTTAACTCCAATATGGCTTACTTTGGGCACAGACACTCTCAAGCACAGTTTAAAGAAACAATTGATGGAGAGTACATATCTCAAAATTCAGGTTTTATAGCTCAAAGAGGTAATTATAGAGGAGGCCGTAGCTATGGTAGGGGACGTTTTCTTAATAACAGGGGCCGATGATTTAGATACCCTGGTGACAATTCAGGTTACAGATCCAGCAATACCAGTTATATGCAAGAGAATTAGAGAACCAAACCTCATCAAAATTCTTCTGACTCTGGTTTCACCTCAAGATTTCGTCCCTATGCTGGCCCATCACATAGATATCAAGAAGTGAAATCTTATCCCCCCAATCTAACTCTTTCTAAGAGTATGCAGGATGAGAAGCCAATTAGCAGCATAAAATTAGAGTGTCAAATCTGCAAGAAACTAGGTCATGATGCTTTACACTGCTGGTATAGATTTGATAACTCATATCAAGCTGAGGAGATACCAACAGCTCTGGTAGCTATACATCTTGAAGATGCTAAGGCAGCGAGTGGTATCCAGATACTGGTGCAACTGCACATATCACAGCTAATCCCGGTATACTTGATAACTCTTCTAAATATACTGGATATGATACTATCATGATTGGTGATGGATCACACCTGTCTATTACATGTATTGGTGATACATTGCTACATAGTGGAGAGAGTCTGTTGCCTCTAAATGATGTTCTAATTGTCCCTGATATAAAGAAAAATCTTATGTCAGTATCCAAGTTTACAGATGATTATCCTTGCTCATTTGTTTTTGACAAATTTGGTGTATATATAAAGGACAACTGGACCAACACAACCTTGCTACTCGGAAGGAAAACTAAAGGGCTATATCAAGTGAATTCACAAACAACACAAGCCTTTCTAGCTCAAAGACACAGAGCAATAGAAGAGGACACATGGCATTAAAGACTAGCACACACCAATTGGAATATCTTGAAGTATTTGCATAATCAAAAACTCATTCAGTGTAGTAGTAGAATGCTAAATGTATGTAGCAGTTGTCAAGTTGCTAAGGCTGCAGCTTTACCATTTCCATCATCTGAATCTGTAACAACTATGCCCCTACAGAAAATCCATTGTGATATATGGGGTCCATCACTTGTGACTTCTTTTCAGAACTTTAAGTACTATGTTCTGTTTGTGGATAACTTCTCTCGATTTAGTTGGATGTATCCATTGAAATTGAAGTCAGACTTTTATAAGATTTTTGTTCTGTTCCAAAAGCAAGTAGAGAACCAATTTAAGTCGAAAATCAAGATCTTTCAATGTGATGGTGGAGGAGAATTTATTAGCCACAAATTTCAAGCTCACTTGCAAGACTGTGGTATCAAACAGAATCTCCCTTGCCCTTATACACCTGCTCAGAATGGCATCTCTGAGAGGAAACATCGACATATTGTTGAATTAGGTCTTGCCATGTTATATCATGGCAGAGTTCCATTGAAATATTGGGTTGATGCTTTAATTACAGCTAACTATGTCATCAATCTACTTCCAACACTAAAATTGCAAATGCAATCACCTCACAGAAAGCTGTATCACAAAGAACCAACTTATGATCATCTCAGGGAATTTGGTTGTGCCTACTATCCATGTTTACGACCCTATGCTCAGCACAAGTTTGATCCAAGATCTCTCACCTGTGTGTTCATTGGCTATAGTGAACACCATAAAGGCTACATATGTCTTGTACCTTCAACAGGTCGAGTATATATTAGTAGACATGTGAAGTTTGATGAGAAGTTTTTCCCTTTCACTAAGTTGTGCCTAACAGCATCTCTCACAACATTATATCAGTTATGGGCAGAAGAAGTACAATAATAGAGTCAGCTAGCAAGAAAACAACTTCTACTATACCTTATACTTGTTCTTAGACATGCGCAGCCCATCTGCAGCTTGATGAAGACAATACTGCAATAAATTCTTAGTCTTCACAACAAATTGCTATACCTTATACTAATCAATCATTACAGCCAGCAATAACACAAGAATATGTCATTTCTACAACAACAACACATGATGAAGTACCTTCACCTGTACAACATCAAGACATGTCTGCTACTGATCCAGCAATACCCAATAATACAAGTATTGGATCTGACCAAGATATCCCTTCTCATATATCACAAGGGATCATTTCCAGTCACTCAACACAGGAAACAACTTCCAGTCATCCAATGCAAACTTGATCAAAATCTGGAATTATCAAACCTAATCCTAGGTATGCATGTCTTACTGTCTATAAGGTACCTTTTGAACCAAAGTCAATTAAATCAGCATTGGCACATGAAGGTTGGCATAAAGCAATGACAGAAGAAATTGATGCATTATATCAAAATAAAACCTAGGACTTAACTCCTCGAACTGAACACATGAATGTAATTGGCTGCAAGTGGGTCTTTAAAAAAAAAAACTAGCCCCTGATGGTAGCCTTGACAGATTGAAAGCTCACTTAGTTGCTAAAGGCTTTCATCAGGAAGAAGGCATTGACTTCACAGAGACTTTCAGTCCAGTAATCAAGCATGCCACCATTAGAATAGTTATATCTATAGCAAATATGAGACAGTGGCCTATTCATCAACTTGATGTTAAAAATGCATTTTTACATGGCACACTTAATGAAACAGTCTACATGGAGCAGCCTTTGGCTTTCAAGATCCACATAAACCTTCTCATTTATGTTTACTCAGAAAGTCACTCTATGGTCTTCGACAAGCTCCTCGAGCATGGTTTGATAAGTTCAATGATTTTTTACTTGCATATGGATTCTTTTGTAGCTCCTCAGATCCATCTTTATTCATATATCATCATCGACAAGATACCATTCTCCTACTATTATATGTTGATGACATTGTCTTAACTGGAAGTTCCTTTCAACTACTCTTTGTTCTGATTAACTCCCTCAGTCTCGAGTTTCACATGAAAGATCTTGGCCCACTGCATTACTTCCTTGGCATCGAAGTCAAACAAAATTATGATCATTTATTTTTGTGTCAGACCAAATATGCTAGTGATCTTCTCACTCGAGTTGAAATGTTTGAATGTAAACCAATTTCTACTCCTCTGTCACTAAGGCCACTTATTATGCAACACGATTCTGTCTCTTTGTGCAATCCTACTGAGTATCGCAGCCTGGTAGGTGCCCTTCAGTATCTCACTTTGACACGCCTTGACATAGCCTATGCTACCAACTTACTCTGTCAGAAATTACAAACACCAACTATTGCAGCTCTCTATAGACTTAAAAGGGTTCTGCGATACATCAAAGGCACTATCAGTCTTGGCCTATTCATTCACTCTCAAAGTTCTTCACATCTGTACGGTTTTTCAGATGCAGATTGGGCAGGATGTTTTGAAACATGAAGATCAACTACAGGTTTCTGTACTTATATTGGCTCCAACCTTATTTGTTGGGCAGCCAAGAAGCAGATCACAGTAAGTAGATCTTCTACAGAAGCTGAGTATCGTGCGCTTGCTTCCACCTTTCCTGAACTCACTTGGATCAATTTTGTCTTACGAGACATAGGATGTGTTCTCACTAATCCTACACACCTGTTCTGTGATAATATATCAGCCATTGCTCTCACTGCCAATCCTGTATTACATGCTCAAACAAAACACATCGAGGTGGATTTCCACTTTGTTTGGGAAAAAGTCTCCTCAAGATCAATTCATGTCCAATATGTCCCAAGCAATTTGCAACTTGCTGATATTTTCACCATGTCTCTCTCACGTTTTTCACATTGTCAACTACGCACCAAATTGGGACTTGGTTCTCCACCCGTTCCCAATTTAAGGGGGAATGTTAAGATATATCGACAAAATAAATCAATGGATGCTGATGCTGACGTTGCTGAAGCTGATAAAAGAACAAAAGCAAGTAATTACTGATACAAGCAAAAAGCGGAGAAGTGGCTGATATCAATCGAAAGAAAAGACTGCAAATGAATGACTGAGATGAAGGGTAATGAAGACTGTCATCGACGATGGTGAATTTGTGAACAAGATTGACATGGATTGTGGATTGCTAGCATATGAAGAAATGGAAAGTTGTTATTCAGTTGGAAAGTCAAAAACAGAAATTAGTTTTGTTAGTTAGTCTTCTTCTTCTTAAATAGAAAAGTATGTGAAGACTTGTTCGAGAGTTTTTGAGATGTGTAACAGAGAGATAGGGAGAAAAAGATAGAAAATCTCCATTGTTTTGAAGTTCTCTGCAGTAGAGTATAGCAATATGCAGACGAAGAGATAGAAAGTATGAAGTTGAGATTAAAGATTTCTTTCTGCTGATTGATGTACAAGTTCTGAAATACATTGTGATTGAAATAAGAAGAATACAAAGTCTTTCTTGATCAATCTTCTAACTTTTCAATTCATCTTCTTGTTTCTACATCTCTGGTTCTTCAGTACAGAGTCTCTACATCTTAGGTTCTCTAGTACAGGTTCTTCAGTACAGGTTTCTCATCTTCTCAGAGGCGAGGCTGTGAGAAGGAAAGGCATTGATGTTGAGGCTCGAGCGACTCAATCAAAGTGAGGTGTGAGGCGAGGCTACGAATGCGGGAGTACAAAACTTTGATGTCAGGTAGATGCTACGAAAGGGAGGCTACGCAGGCAAGGGAGAGCACGCGCGCAAGGGAAAGCATGCTGCTCTAGAGAGAGAGAGAGAGAGAGAGAGAGAGAGAGAGAGAGAGAGAGAGAGGAGATTCCAAAAAGCAACTTGAAAGGGAGGCTCTTTCTCAACTTTTGATGTAAGCTTGAAAATAAAACAAAAGAAGGGGAGTAAAAAGAGAGGATGTCAGACAGCTTCCTTTTTCCTTCTTCTTTGGTCAGGGAGCAGTTGCATGGCAAGTCACATCTTGCTCCAAGATTTATTTTCTTCACCGTAAAAGATATTGGGTAGGCACCACTTTTCACTTTCCTTTTGTGCAAACCCGTTAATAGGGTTGCCCATAATTATTTTTTTAAATTTTTTTATAAATGATCAATCTAATCCGGTTGGTCCAGTTCCCACCTTGAAACTGGAAATCGGACCATTCAGTCACCCGTTCCAAAAATAGGAACCGGGGACTAGACCAAGACTCCCTAGAGCTGCCTAGAACCAGCTAGTGTCCGGTCTGGGCAATTCCCAATCTAGGCGATTTCCATTGCATGCCTTGGGGAGGGCAAGATGGCGAGAGAGTGAGTGCTTGCCATGAAGGAAGAAGCTCAGGTTGCTCTGAGCCTTGGCGGGTCGTTTCGGTTGGCGTTGGCCGGACTTATTGAGTCGTGGAAGCGCTAATGAAATGCCTTGGATTTTGTAGGTCATCTTGGTCGGCTGTCCGTTGATGACTTTTTCTGTCGTCTTTTGGGTTTGCAATATTCTAGGGAAGCGAATCGACGCGCGTTACGAACAAAGTGGCATGTGCTTTAATTCTCCACGTGCAAACAAAATCCTTTATTTGTTTTCTGAATGAAATAAAATCTCTCTTGATTTCGTTCTCTCGTTTTGGATTATCTATCTCCACTTTTGGGTGGTTTTGTAGACAGCAACTGTATCATTAGGAAATAATTTGAGTTACGCTATTTCGATATATCACCGGTCACAACACCTCTAAAATTATGATAACTTTTGAAAAATATCTCATTCAACTTTAAAGTGCAGCTGCATTTTAAAACAATTTATTAAGAATACATAATTTACGGACATTTGTGGAAATAGTTAACTAACGTAGACAACATTGGAATATGATGTGGATAAAACTTAGCCAACTAAATAGCCATGTGAATGTTCATATTGGAAAAACTTTATCCATGTCTCATCGCAAATTTTGCAGTGACACCTTGGCTGGATTTAATATATGGATTTCATTTTTAAAAAGCACGTTAAAATGCAATGATGAGAATTTATCTTTTGTAAAAAATAAATTTATTTTGTCTCACAAACTAATCTGTACTTTTAAAAATACTAGCATGCATTTGGTGTTCCTTTTACTTCCACATTTTAAATTTTTTCCAGTAAAATCAAATTATCATCCACATTACGAAGATAACAAAAATCATATTTGCAAATGTACATGGTTATTCACCCACAAGCACATATAAAAAATTTTGAGTAAAAAAATCAATATGTGTGCACCTCAAATTTGGACAAAAGAATTTGAAAGTAAATCCAAACATACTTCTAACGTTTACACAACGGCAAGGTTTAAGTAAAAGAAAACTCGCGTACACATTGGCGCAATACGTTTTTATTGAATGTTGAAACACATCTTTCTTATATGAATAGTCGTTTTAGAGCTCGATCGTATTGCCTTGCCAAGCAATGTTACAATCAAAATTTCAATACCTCATTATTTTTCCAGCGTTTCATTCGAAATTGCAGTAATCAAAGGTTTGGAGAGTTGGTATTCATTCTTCGCAATCATTTATGTTTGAAGAATCGATATTCATAGCCTCCTCAAGCTACCCCTCGCTGTCCCTAACGTGCCGACCTTGGACTTGAGACTGGTAATGGTCATTGCCTCAAATCTTGTCTTGGTCAAAGTTGGGGGTTTTTGATTCGGAAGAGATGCAATCTAAAGATTCTTAAAAGTGATGAGGGTTATTGATACATAAGTGTGTCACGACCTCTTTTTTTCGTCCGGGGGAAAAGGAAGAGGGTTTAGGGGTATTGCCTAAAGAGGCGGACCAATGGCCCTAGATTAGGCGTCGGCTCTCCCAAGCCCATACCTCGCGTGACGTTAGATTTGTTTTTCTTTTAGTTCTTAACAACCTATGTAATTCTAGGAGTCGCCACTAGCCTATTGGGGTTGGCTAGAAACCAATTAAGACATGGGAGTGTCGTCTCGATTCCTACGCAACGAGAGATTTCTAGGAACGGAGACTTGTTTATGCCAATGTTTCTATTAGCGCCCTTGCGGTACCACTAGCTTAGAAGGTTGTTTATCTAAATGGCCATACAATCTTGATTACCAATTATAATATTTATGAAACCATTAAGTGTCCATGCAAATGTTTTTTTGTAGTTTTTTTTTTAATGTCTAGATAATTCTAACATAATTTAAAAGAAAAATTTACACTCAAATTAATGAAAAGTTACGCGTAAGTAAACATCCAAGAAATTGAAATGACTTGAAAATAAACGTTGAAAAGGTAAACCCGATACAAGTCGGGCAAATAATATTACATGGCCTTGTTATCATGCCCCGGGACAGGACCCCGTAAGCGAAATTGAAATTTAAATATGCATGAAGTTACTCTAGATAATTTTAATCTATGCAAAATGGATTATTTACAAAAATGATCATAAAATACCAAAATAGCATTAAATTAGGAAAATGACCTTTTAAAAATAGGAAAATTTCATAGATGCCATTTTTGCCTTAATTTGATACATCTATCACTTTTATATTTTTTTATTGAAAATTTTGGATTTTTTTATTTTTCATTTAAATAAAAATAATAATTTCCTAAACCGATATATGCTAACATTAAACAACACAGCACATGAATATTACAATAACTGGGCTCAAATTGACCGTTTCAAGATTGAAACTTGGTTTGCGTATTTCATTGGACACTTGGCGTGCATCAAATCACCCAAAACTAGCTTTCTCGGGCAATGTTTGCGACCTTCAATCTCAACGCATGAGTAATATTATGTGGAACTAAAACATCAAGGTTAAACTACCATATGCAAGGAGTAAGATTAGATAGAAATCACAACTTAAAACACACGAAAACCAAGCTGGAATCGTCATCAAATATGCGGGTTTGATCTGATTTTGCAAATCTGGGTTTGAACCCAAGTCAAGCAAACAGGTTGAATGCCCATATTCAAGCCTCGACACTCATCACATACGAGATCTAAGGGAAACACTACTTAATCCAAGTGAAAGTAGGTAACATGAGCTTTCAAATACAAGAAACATCATAGAGAACGACCCATCGAACAACATCAAAACGACCTATCCAAGAAGCACACATGCAAAACTCTTGAAGAGATTTCAAACACTAAAAAAATTTCAGCCTCAGAAATCAGTTTTCCGGGCTGGTTTTTCTCTTGATTTTCATGATCAAAACATGCTCAAACTCGAAAATAAATACATCTAGGATGCTTACCTTGCTTCTTAGTTTCCTTTTCAAGTGGTTCATGGCAGATGAAATTGACAAATTATCCTCGGGGGCCTGTGGAAGTTGGCTTCTTCAATTGGAAATGAGATCTGCAAAAAAAACAACTGACAACAAAGGTTTTCGTTGACCTCTAACATTAGACTTCAAGACGTATTTTGTTGAAAAAATTGACACCACGACAAAATATATGTATTCTAGTTTGGGTTAAAAGTCAAGATTTTCCTCATTTGTCTCTCAACTTTCTCAAAAACAGTGGCTTTCCTCACTTGTGACCAACCAGTCTCGACACTTAGAATAATTTTCGGACTTTCTTGGCCCCTCCAGGAGGGCATTGTTTCGAGAGGCTTTAGGAGGCCTTCCCAATCTCCATTTGGGATGTGCGACCTATGGTTGGAAAGATCTTTGAGTGAAGTTTCACTCTCTAGTTGAAGGTTTTGGCTAATTTTGGCCGCAGATATGTGAAAATCTCACTTTTCTCTCTTAAAGTCAGTCTGGATTTTCTAGTTTTTTTTTTTCTTTCTAGAGTTGCTTCTGAAGGTGTCTTTGGGGAACGATTCCGAGCTCTCTCCTCTCCCTCTCGTGTCCTCTCTCTCCTCTCTTGAAAGACCTTGCTTCAGTCATCTTATCCCATGAATTGAGGGATTTTTGGTCGGTCTTTTGTCCACCTACCAAGCATGCCAACTGAGCTGGTTCACCTACTCTTATGACTTAGCCAATTTTTTTAACTTCTGTAGCTGTTGAATGTGCGGATTTTACTGGGATTTTCCGGTGCTGTCAGTAGCTTATCCCTGACCAATTTTCGTCCACTTGCACTACTATATACGGTCTTCCATCACGTGCAAAGATCGGGCTAGTTGGGCAGCTGAGGAGGATATGGTGGGGCCACCAAATTGCTTACTCAGTAACTCCGAATTAAGACCAACTCGTGGACTGTGTTTTAGCTGCTGATTTGAGTGGTTTAATCCACTAATTTGGCTGCGTTTTTTGATCAATTAAAAATCTCATGTATAGTAGTTTAAGATCTTGACCATTTTTTGCAATTATCTCCACCCAATTTTACAAGAAAGTCCCTCAAAGTTGGCCATTTTCTTGCCCGAAAATGCCAAATTCAATGCAATTAGGTCCTTTTTGCCCAATTTGATTAATTATACCTGACCCAAGTTCAATTTCAACTCAATTAGGGGCCAGGATAATGATTTAAGGGTTCGGGCAAAATTTTGCAAATTTTGCAAATTGGTCCCTCAACTTTTGGAAATTGCATTTTGGCCCCAACTTGCCATTTTAATTACAATATGATCTCCTGGGCTTGGCTAGTCACATTCAGATCATCGGCCCCAACTTGCTTGCTTCTTTTTTTTTTTTTTTAAGGAAAAAAACATATTCCATTAAAAACTATATTAAACATCTAGATAATCTACATGCAATAATTAATTTTTTTTTAAGGTGTCAATAGTTGCCCCTCTTTGGAAGGAAGCTCAAAGAGATTTCTTTCAAAGATAAAGTGACACCTAATTTTTTTTTGTTTTTTTTTTGTTTTACAATAACAAAGTGAAAATGCAAGTGAGCTTAATGTGAAGAGCGTGGTTTAGGGATGTACCTATGAACAATTTGAAAAGTGTGGTTTAAGGCAGTCCCATGAACCTTGTGGTTTAAGGCAGTCCCATGAACCTTGTGGTTTAAGGCAATCCCACTAACCGTGTGATTTAAGGCAGTCCCACGAACCTTGTGGTTTAAGGCAATCCCACTAACTTTGTGGTTTAAGGCAATTTTACTAACGGTGTGGTTTAAGGCAATTCCACTAACCGTGTGGTTTAAGGCAGTCTCACAAACCTTGTAGTTTAAGGCAGTCCCACTAACCGTGTGGTTTAAGGTAGTCCCACTAACCGTGTGGTTTAAGGCAGTCCCACTAATCTTGTGGTTTAAGGCAGTCCCACTAACCTTATGGTTTAAGGTAGTCCCACTAACCGTGTGGTTTAAGGCTGTGTGGTTTAAGGCAATCCCACTAACCTTGTGGTTTAAGGCAATCCCACTAACCGTATGGTTTAAGGCAGTCTCACTAACCGTGTAAATTGTATGATTTTAGGATGACCAATAACCTCTTGAAAATGCATGGTTTAAGGCTAACCCATGAACCCTTTGAAATTATGTCTTAAAAATGCATTGTTTGAGGCTAACCCATGAACCTTTTGGAATTGTGTGGTTTAAAGATAACCAAGAACCTCTTGAAAGTGCATGATTTAAGGCTAATCCAAGAACCCTTTAAAATTGCATGGTTTAAGGATAACTAAGAACCTCTTGAAAATGCATGGTTTAAGGATAACTCATAAACCCTTTGAAATTGCAAGGTTTAAGGATAACCAAAAACCTTTTGAAAATGCATGGTTTAAGGCTAACCCATGAACCTTTAGAATTGCAAGGTTTAAGGATAACCAAGAACCTTTTGAAACCCATGAACCCTTTGAAATTGCAAGGTTTAAGGATAACCAAGAACCTTTTGAAAATTGCGTGGTTTAAGGCTAACTCATGAACCGTGTGAAATTGCAAGGTTTAAGGATAACTAAGAATCCTTTGAAAGTGCATGGTTTAAGGCCAACCCATGAACCTTTTGAAATTGCAAGGTTTAAAGATAACCAAGAACCTTTTGAAAACTGCATGATTTAAGGCTAACCCATGAACCGTGTGAAATTGCAAGGTTTAAGGATAACCAAGAACCCTGTTGAAAATGCATGGTTTAAGGCTAACCTATGAACCCTTTGAAATTGCAAGATTTAAGGATAACCAAGAGCCTTTTGAAAATGCATGGTTTAAGGCTAACCCATGAACCCTTTGAAATTGCAAGGTTTAAGGATAACCAAGAACCTTTTGAAAATGCATGGTTTAAGGCTGAACCCTTTGAAATTGCAAGGTTTAAGGATAACCAAGAACCTTTTGAAAATGCATGGTTTAAGGCTGAACCCTTTGAAATTGCAAGGTTTAAGGATAACCAAGAACCTTTTGAAAATGCATGGTTTAAGGCTAACCCATGAACCCTTTGAAAGTGTAAGGTTTAAGGATAACCAAGAACCTTTTGAAAATGCATGGTTTAAGGCTAACCCATGAACCCTTTGAAATTGCAAGGTTTAAGGATAACCAAGAACCTCTTGAAAATGCATGGTGTAAGGGTAACCCATGAACCCTTTGAAATACATGGTTTAAGGCTAATCCATGAACCCTTTGGAATTGCATGGTTTAAGGGTAACCGAGAACCTCTTGAAAGTGCATGATTTGAGGCTAATCCAAAAATCCTTTAAAATTGCATGGTTTAAGGATAACCAAGAACCTCTTGAAAATGCATGGTTTAAGGATAACTCATAAACCCTTTGAAATTGCAAGGTTTAAGGATAACCCAGAACCTTTTGAAAATGCATGGTTTAAGGCTAACCCATGAACCTTTAGAATTGTGAGGTTTAAGGATAACCAAGGCCCTTTTGAAAATGCATGGTTTAAGGCTAACCCATGAACCTTTTGAAATAGCAAGGTTTAAGGATAACCAAGAACCTTTTGAAAATGCATGGTTTAAGGCTAACCCATGAACCCTTTGAAAGTGCAAGGTTTAAGGATAACCAAGAACCTTTTGAAAATGCATGGTTTAAGGCTAACCCATGAACCCTTTGAAATTGCAAGGTTTAAGGATAACCAAGAACCTCTTGAAAATGCATGGTTTAAGGCTAACCTATGAATCCTTTGAAATTGCAAGGTTTAAGGATAACCAAGAACCTCTTGAAAATGCATGGTTTAAGGTTAACCCATGAACCCTTTGAAATACATGGTTTAAGGCTAATCCATGAACCCTTTGAAATTGTGTGGTTTCACTGGAGGAACCTGTCATTCGAGAATATTCTGAAATGGATACTGCACATCAAATAGTATTCATTATAACAAGTATTCTAGTAGCAAAAGCATACTAGATGAGATCAATTTTAGCACATCTAATTAGAAACAAATATCAAAAGTGCATCGGTAATTAGAAGGCAATGATTGCATAAACAAATCAAACGCTTGACAAAACTATCATCACGCTCAAATGATATCATTAATCGTCAAATTCTCTTGGGAGAAAAGTCCTTGTCGAAATGACCCTGACTTATGAGAAAGGTTTGTTAAGTATACAAAGCAAGGATCCCTAGTAGAAAGGGCTTCTCGCATATCCTCAAGAAAATGGTTGTTTGATCCCATTTGTTCATGTGGGAAATAAACTGATCACTCAATCTCACTCTTCCAGTGCACAAGGCTTTGAATCATTCGCAATAAGTACACATTGACCAATCAAAGAGGTCTTTTAGAAGGACCGTAGTGCAAGTTTGGTCATGGTTTTAGCAATGGATAAGCATCATTGGCTATGAAATGAATTAATCATTGATCGACATCTCCACTAGGTTTACAAGTCAAGAAACCTTAAGATGAGATAAGACAACCTTACTCTCACTTCTTCGAGCGGCATCTTCTTTAGGAAGTCCTTATTTCCACTTTGAATCATCCCAATCTGAAGAGACTTTGGAAATGGGTTGTAATGTTGATTCGGGGAAAGGTTCAAAAGGCTTAGCTCAAAAGGCTTAGAACTTTTTGTCAAATGGGGATTTGGGAGTTGGTAATTGTCATGGCATCATTACCATATCATCCATTTTTTTTAAAGCACTTAATGTTTAGAATTCAAATTGTCTCGAAAGTCCTTTGACTAATCATCTTAACATAATGGCTTTTGCATTTGCAATGATTTTCTTTTCAATGCAGGCATTTTTTTTTTGCCATTTTTGCTTTCACAGAGATATTCCTCATGATGCAATTTTTTTCTTCCACTCTCTCTCCCTTTTTTTTGTGGGCATTGACCTTGCTTTTACCAGGCATACTGCTTTTTCATGCCTCTTAATTTTCACTTGACTTTTGTTCTTTCAAACTTTTTGAGCTCTTGGGACTTTCAAGATACTTTTCATATTCTCATATAAACACCAATTGCATTGGTAAATCATGTGCCCTGCCCCAATGTGGGGAGATAATCACCACTCGGGTTTTAGAAATGAATAGTTAGGTTCAATATGGTTTAAGCAAAGGGTATCGGTGTTTGGGTAGAGAAAAGAATGCTCTTCTTCACCTTGGGATGCTTCGAGCTTCCATAAGAATTCACCTGAAATTACCACAAAAAAGATTTATGCAAGTGAGAGTAAAGAAACTTTTCTCATCTTCCCTCTCCAAATAATGTCAACCCAAACCTCTGTAATTGTCCCATCATGAGGTGGTTCTTGATAGGGGTATTTTGTAGAAAATTCTTCACATTAAAAGGCTCAAATGGGCTAACTATTGTCACCTGTAGTGTGTATGATAGAGGAAAAAAAATGCCTCTTATCATCTTGATCTATGTACTGCTTGCGAATGAATTCATTGACCTTAAACGACACGGGTTTTCTTTTTCACTCGAATCCTAGAGTGCTTAAAGAACATGTTTGGAAATGGGTTGCCTTTCCTCATCCTAAGTGTTTCTCGCTTGGCATAAGTAACATCGCCTTTCATTTTTGTTGAGATCATTTGGGTGGATTAACCTCCATAGAGAATTTTGATTCGAAATGAGTGATCCATCGAGTGGATGGACAATTTAAAGATAAAGAAGATTTCTGCAAGCTTTGTGGAAAACTTGTTTCTTCAATTTCCATTTTTTTTTTGCTTGTTTCTAGAAAAACACTAAATGTTTTTTTTTTTTTGTGATGGAAATTCTCCATTTGTTTTTCATTTGATTTTGAGAAGAAGGGTACTTACTTGTGCCTTAGTAGTCAGACGACCCTACGAAGAACAAAAAGGGAATGTGTTAGTACATGAATCCTCAGGGATCGTAAAACTAGAAACGATACAACATTACCCTTGGTCAGTTTCACCATTTAGCGAAAAACAGCGGAATGAACGTACTGTTTTAAGGCTTGAAGAGAATCTCAGGTCTTTGGTCTCATTAGTTCAAGCATTTTCTTTTTTTTGCAAAAGTAAAAGATGCAAAAAAATTTTTTATTTTTTTTTTACATTTTATGGCAAAGTCGTTGCCGTTTCTAGGGATCGAACCCTGGCCGCTTCTGGACCACTTCATTCCTCATACCACCAGGCTGAAGCATTGGTAGTGTCCATGGGGTGTTTCTTTCTTATTTAATTGAACCGACTCTAGAACCACACACATTTTAAGCCAACTTAGGTGACTTTGACATGTGTTGGCTCCACATGCTTGCTTGGTCGATATGGATTATGCTTAAATCAATTTCTCGAGTTTGTTCCTCGAATACCGACGCTTCTTGTCGAACAAGGGAACTACATCAAATAATGAAGTTAGAGAGGGGCATTTTGGAAACGATACTGAATTACCCTTCTCCCGCATCTAACTTTAAATGTCTTGTGTTTCCTCTTCATGTGCTTTTGCTTCTCAGGTGTTAACATTTCCTTGAAGATCTTGCTTTCAAATGGGCCATTTAGATGTTATCGAATTCACTCATTTTGAGTGGGCGTCAAAGATGAAAGGAGAGGGGTACTCCTTGTTTCGACACATGAGGGCATTGCTCCTCAGATGTTTTACTCCATTTATCCCATCAAAATGGATGGTTGGACCTTAGCATGCCTTCTTGGTATAAGGTATTGCTTCAATGGTCAATGTGCACCTTTTCCTACAAGAAATGGGGCATGTTACTTATATTCCACAATTGAATTAGACTAATTTAGGGACGATACTCCCTTTTTGTGCTGAATCAATTGACTTTGTTTCATCTTGCTTCACAAATGAGAGTCACTCTACTTTGAGTGACTTGCCCCGTTTATCAACTGCAAGGAAAAAGAGACGTAATATGTTATTTTCATATTCGACGTAATTTATTTTAGGAATGGTATACTCCCTTTTACGACATAGCTAATGATTGCGTTCCATCCCATTTCCTTGGCCATGGAGAGGGATTTGCTCTCATGATTGACAACAATTCACTTGGAAAATGTATATTCCATTTGAATCTTTTCCTTTTTAGAAGACAGGTGACTTAAGCATTGCGTGCCCCCAATCCATTTTGTGGCCATCTGCCCTAATTAAAATTTCCTACACATATGGAAACAATGTATTATTTCTATTCTTAGGTACATTAGGTTTAGGAACGAAGTACACCCTTTTTCAAAGTCGGGCAATTCAGCATCTCATTGTAGCTTTGTTGAAGAAGGCAAGACATTGTCCTTATGGTCCAATGCATGCCACACTAGGTTAGATAACTTGTCCATATGCAGCTCCATCATGTTGGATTGATGAATCTCTGTTTCATTTGAGCCCTTCATGCTTTACTCAATTTCCCACATACCCCTTTTAGGCTAGGTGATTTTTCGCCATTTTTGCTGCGTCAATGCATTTCCCACTTCACAATCCTTTTCTTTTAGAGATCGTGTGATTCTGGACTAGGTTGTCCTCCCTGTGTAATCTTGTTGCTTGCCAGTAATTTGCCTCACTAAAATCTGCACAAAGTGCAAGGACAAATCATTCCTAAAATAAATCGAATTTAACTTGAAACGATTACCACCTTTTATTTGAAGGCAACATTTGATGACCGATTCTTGTTTGTGTACATCTACATCTTGAAGTGTTGTCTTGCAGACCACCAATAATTATCTTCATATAGGATTGGATGCCAAGACACCATTGGAAGTGTAGGGATTGCAGTTGCTTTTCATGTTTGCAACCAATGGAGTAGTTTGATGCCAAAGGATGTCTACATATTTCTTCTTCCACAAGGAATGTCAAATTAATATGAGGTCATCCAGGATGTGGAACTTCGTTAGGCCAGTAGATTTGTGATCTTCGAGGCTTTGACGGTTCTTTTCACATTTAATCACAATGTTTGAATTCATATTCTGCGAAAATATTTCTATAGTTCATGGCTCAACCACTTATGCCCATAAATGAGCATGAATTGGTGCATCTCACGACTTGCTCGGTTAGGGAAAGGCCTGCGCTTTTGTCAACCTTGAACAAAACTGTCATTTTACCTATTTGACAAAAATGGATGGTTGAGTTAGTTGTTGAATAAGAAATTCCTATTGGAACGATTACAGCCTTACCCCCTCAAAGCATCATTCTGCAGATCAACCTATGAAAGCGATTAAGTGAAGAGATAAAATATTTTGCAAGTTCTTCTTGAAACTCATTTTTAAACATTTTGAAGCCAAGGCATAAAACTTAGCCCAGAAGGTCCATTTGAAACACTTCAAGTGTTTTAAAGAATATAACTTTTATGAACTCTAACTTCATTATTAAAAAATGTGAGTTGTATGAATTACAAAAGCATTTGATTGGGTCCACAATCAAAACCCAAAACCCAAAACACGGTTCCTAATAAGAATAATGACAAGGATAAAGTACAAGAAACTCTTTTGTAGAGGAGCATAATAAGCACAATTCTCATCCTAGCTTTAAAGTCCACATTTGGCATGGTCAAGCAAGATGAGTTCAAGGAATGGTTGTCACGCATGACCTGCGAAAGGAAGATTATGTCAGTACATGAATGAAAAATTGATCTTTCAATAAAGCCGCCTCTTACAATGAAATCAAGGCGACGATATCTTCTCCATAGTATCCACTTACGAGAATTTGGTATTTCGTCAAGATTTTATTAGTAAGAGGAGATTTCATTAAAAAATCGATCTGCGGCTATCAATTGAATGCCCACTCTGTTTAAAAAGTTTCATACACAAATGGGGCATTGATTTTGAAAGATTAATTTGTAATTTCACTCATGCAAAGGTGAGGTGATTTTTATTTTGAGAAGTCAATATACAAAATGTGATTTGAATTTTTATTTTCGAAATGAGACCAAGGAAGAATTTTATTGAAATTTTGATTTTAATTCTATGCGCCAAAATGTAATCTTGACTTGGAAGAATTTCTATACAAAATGTGACTTTGATTTTGTAATTGAAAATTTAAACAAAAACATATGTTCTAATCTAGGCCAAATCATATGCATTTGAAATGTTTGTTTATCAAGAGTGAATGCCAAGCCTACATTTTCAAGGGCATTCCATTGATTTCCACGAATCTCCAATAAATAAAAATTTCAATCCGAAGTGAGCAAGTAGATGGAGAAATCATACTTACAGTGGGTGAAGAGACCCTTTTAAAAAAAAAAAAAAATTACATAGACATGCGGATGTAAACTTGTGAGGTTTGACACATAAAGGTGGAATTCTAAAGGCTTAAGGTCCCCATTTTGATTAGATCAAAAGAGTTTTCCCCACTCCGCACTTACGTCAGACAATTCTCTTTATCATTAATCAAAATGAGCAAGACCAAAAGTGGATAACCATGGGTCATTCCCCGCACGGGTTCCATCTTTTGGCACCTTCTATGGGTTTCTTAATGCGATCGGGGTTTTAGATCGCGGGTGGTGTGTGTAAATGTGTAGTGCTAAGATAAGTATAAATACACATACATTGATTGATATCCAAACAACACTTCAATTCCATCCATATAGGCATACATTCCTACGCCTCCCTACAAAAGAGATGGGTTAACAAACACTCCACCCCTTATTACTCCAAACTTACAAAAACATTTAACACATTGTTAGCGGGCTAACCCTATTTTCCACGCGACTTTGACACGCGCTATCAAATGAAGACCATGTTAGTGAACAACCAACCAAGTTATTACGGCCTAAGTCCTCTAAGGTTTGCAACCAAGTCTCCAGCGGAGTCGCCAAGCTGTCATGATCTCTTTTTTTTGTCCGAGGGAAAAGGAAGAGGGTTTAGGGGTATTTGCGTAAAGAGACGGACCAATGGCCCTAGATTAGGCGCAGGCTCTCCCAAGACCATACCTCGCGCAACGTTAGATTCGTTTTTTTTTTTAGTTCTTAACAACCTATGCAATTCTAGGAGTTGCCACTAGCCTATTGGGTCGGCTAGAAACCAATTAAGACACGTGAGTGTTGTCTCGATTCCTACGCAACCAGAGATTTCTAGGAACGAGAACTTGTTTATGCCAATGTTTTTATTAGCGCCCTTGCGGTACCACTAACTTAGAAGGTTGTTTATCTAAATGGCCACACAATCTTGATTACCAATTATAATATTTATGAAACTACTAAGTGTCCATGCAAATGTTTTTTTGTATTTTTTTTTTAATGTCTAGACTAATTCTAACATAATTTAGAAGAGAAATTTACACTCAAATTAATGAAAAGTTGCGCATAAGTAAACATCCAAGAAATTGAAATGACTTGAAAATAAACGCTGAAAAGGTAAACTCGATACAAGTCGGGCAAATAATATTACATGGCCTTGTTATCATGCCCCGGGACAGGACCCCGTGAGCGAAATGGAAATTTAAATATGCATGAAGTTACTCTAGATAATTTTAATCTATGCAAAATGGATTATTTACAAAAATGATCATAAAATACCAAAATAGCATTAAATTAGGAAAATGACCTTTTAAAATAGGAAAATTTCATAGATGCCATTTTTTCCTTAATTTGATACATCTATCACTTTTATATATATATTTTAAAATTTTTGGATTTTTTTATTTTTTATTTAAATAAAAATAATAATTTTCTAAATCGATATATGCTAACATTGAACAACATATCACATGAATATCACAATAACCAGGCCCAAATCGACCGTTTCAAGATCGAAACTTGGTTTGCGCATTTCATTGAACACTTGGCGTGCATCAAATCATCACAAACTAGCTTCTTCGAGCCATGTTTGCGGCCTTCAATCTCAAGGTTAAACTACCACATGCAAGGAGTAAGATTAGATAGAAATCACAGCTTAAAACACACGAAAACCAAGCTGGAATCGTCACCAAATATGAGGGTTTGATCTGATTTTGCAAATCTGGGTTTGAACCCAAGTCAAGCAAACAGGTTGAATACCCATATTCAAGCCCTGACACTCATCACATACAAGATCTAAGGGAAACACTACTTAATCCAAGTGAAAGTAGGTAACATGAGCTTTCAAATACAAAAAACATCATAGAGAATGACCCACCGAACAACATCAAAACGACCTCTCCAAGAAGCACACATGCAAAACTCTTGAAGAGATTTCAAACACTCGTAAAAATTTCAGCCTCAGAAATCAGTTTTCCGGGTTGGTTTTCCTCTTGATTTTCATGATCAAAACATGCTCAAACTCGAAAATAAATACATCTAGGATGCTTACCTTGCTTCCTAGTTTCCTTTTCAAGTGGTTCTTGGCTGATGAAACCGACAAATTATCCTCGGGGGCCTGTGGAAGTTGGCTTCTTCAATTGGAAATGAGATCTGCAAAAAAAAGAACTGACAATGAAGGTTTTTGTTGACCTCTAACATTAGACTTCAAGACGTATTTTGTTGGAAAAATTGACACCAGGCCAAAATATATGTATTCTAGTTTGGGTTAAAAGTCAAGATTTTCCTCATTTGTCTCTCAACTTTCTCAAAAACACTGGCTTTTCTCACTCATGACCAACTAGTCTCGACGCTTAAGAAAAATTTTCGGACTTTTTTGGCCCGCCAGGAGGGCACTGTTTCGGGGGGCTTTAGGAGGCCTTCCCAATCTCCATTTGGACGTGCGACCTATGGTTGGAAATATCTTTGAGTGAAGTTTCACTCTCTAGTTGAAGGTTTTGGCTAATTTTGGCCGCAGGTATGTGAAAATCTCACTTTTCTCTCTCAAGGTCAGTTTGGATTTTCTAGGTTTTTTTTCTTTCTGGAGTTGCTTCTGAAGGTGTCTTTGGGGAACGGTTCCGAGCTCTCTCCTCTCCCTCTCGTGTCCTCTCTCTCATCTCTTGAAATACCTTGCTTCAGTCATCTTATCCCATGAATTGAGGGATTTTTGGTCGGTCTTTTGTTCACCTACCAAGCCTGCCAACTGAGCTGGTTCACCTACTCTTCTGACTTAGCCAATTTTTTTAGCTTCTGCAGCTATTGAGTGTGTGGATTTTGCTGCGATTTTCTGGTGCTGTTAGTAGTTTATCCCTGGCCAATTTTTGTCCACTTGCACTACTATATACGGTCTTCCATCACGTGCAAAGATCGGGGTGGTTGCGCATCTGAGGAGGATATGGTGGGGCCACCAAATTGCTTACTCAGCAACTCCGAATTAAGACCAACTCGTGGACTGTGTTTTGGTTGCTGATTTGAGTGCTTTAATCCACTAATTTGGCTGCGTTTTTTGATCAATTAGAAATCTCATGTATAGTAGTTTAAGATCTTGACCTTTTTCGCAATTGTCTCCACCCAATTTTATAAGAAACTCTCTTAAAGTTGGCCATTTTCTTGCTCGAAAATGCCAAATTCAATGCAATTAGGTCCTTTTTGCCCGACTCGATTAATTATACCTGACCCAAGTTCAATTTCAACTTAATTGGGAGCCAAGATAATGATTTAATGGTTCGGGCAAAATTTTGCAAATTTTGCAAATTGGTCCCTCAACTTTTGGAATTGCATTTTGGCCCCAACTTGACGTTTTAATTACAATCTGATCTCCTGGGCTTGGCTAGTCACATTCAGATCATCGGCCCCAACTTGCTTGCTTCTTCTTTTTTTTTTTTTTTTTTTAAGGAAAAAACATATCCCATTAAAAACTATATTAAACACCTAGATAATCTACATGCAATAATTAATTTTTTTTTTAAGGTGTCAACAAAGTGTAAACTTGAAGTTATTTTCTACAATTATTTCTTTTTTAAAAGATATAGGGGGCTTTTCTTTTCTTAATTGACATCTTGCATTTCATATAATTTGAATTTTTTTAATTCATAAAATCGGAAATTGTCATGGTATATAACTACCGGCACGTAAATTAGCGCAAATGGTTTTTTCACAATATTTTGGCATTTTAATAATATTTCAATTTTGATGGGAAAGAAATATATATATATATATATATATATATATATTTTTTTGCTTTTGATAATGGCAAAAAGAAAGGGAGGCCCTAGAGTATTCGTTGCATTCTATTGTTTAGGCTTTACCGAGACGCACGCGCACTACCTAACTGTTGGAGGAAAAATCTGATCTTATTTGTTTAGATTATAATCTTGTAATTGATATAGCAGATCATAGACATAGAATATTTTTAGGAAAAACAAATTGTGTGTATATTCTTACTGATTTGTTTTTCTTTTCTCTTGTACTACATATACCGACACTTTCTTGTACATTTGATACAATGAAATATACTGAATAGTCTTTCCTCCATTGAACTGCATTTCCTTTCATGGTATCAAAGCAAAGTTTTTGACCCATCTTCCGCACCAAATTTTCTGAATAGCCTCCAATTGTTTTTTTGTTGTTGCAAATTACTACCTGCAGAACAAAATTAGCATATTGAAAAAAGGAATTCAACCTTTTTTACTCAATATGCAGAACCCCAGCAGTAGAGAAATTCAAGACCCAAAATCGTCTGACCAAATCTCGGAACAGGTTGAGCAACTTGCTCCACACCCATCTACTTCTGCTTCAGTCACGAAACAATTTCCTACTCCAGCTTCATGGCCGTATGTACCGTGGGTTCTGGTTCAAGGACAATGGGCCACTGGCCAAATCAACAGTGGGCCAATTATGGCCCAAATGGAGACCCAGATTCAACTTCAAGTCATAGACTTGAATTGAATCTGGGTGGGTTGGGAATGAATCCCTACCTGAGTTTCCCACCCGGGTTTGTGCTGCTAGCCTTTTCGCCCATCACCGACTATCTAAAACATGGCGAAGTGTTGTATACGTCACCAGCCGACGGCCCGGAGCTACGACTGATTACTCTTCAACTCATTGGACCAGATCATTACTCAATGTGGGCAAGGGATTTCCGGTGGGCCCTCGTGACTAAGGATAACGACAGATTCCTCAACGGATCCGTCCCTTTCCCGACCGATGAACGCATGCAGCGCCATTGGCGCAAATGCAACCGATTAGTGCGTACATGGATCGGGAATTGTCTGATGCCAGAGGTTGTGGCTGGGCTTCCTTCGACTGAAGACACAAAAATGATGTGGAACAACATCAAGAAAATGTACGGGAAGCTCGATTGGGTTAAGGTTTTTTTGCTCACTTAAGCCCTCGCCGAGTTGAAACAAGGGAACCTCTCGGCTACCGCCTATTTCAACCGGCTCTCGGCACTCTGAAACGAGCTTGAGGTGGCTGAGGAGCAGCTTGAAGGATTGGAGTTGACACTCAAGCAGTACAAAGAAATCAAAGAACGAGAGAAGGTGACCCAGTTCCTATTAACCCTAAATGAAAGCTATGTATCTTTCCACTCGTAGATCCTCGCCATGGAGCCCATCCCGTCACTCGGCCGCATATTCTAGCTAGCAGTCCAAGAGGAGAATTAGCAAATAGCTGCTACCGGACTTGAACGGGGAGGAGAAAGCATGGCCCTCACTGCACCGTTAAGGGCTTCGGGTCGCTCTCACGGCGACCTCTGTGCGCTGCAGCGAGCAGCAGCCTCGGGAGGAAACCCTCAGTCTTTCATCGAGAATGAAGAAGATGAAGACAACCCTAATTTTAGGGCTTACTGAATGAACGGCCCAAATTAGAAGCTTGGATCAGATGGTCCTTATTCACCTAGCAGAACCGACAGTAGAGATAAACAGGGGTGCGGATCTGACGACTCTAATTTCACCCAATCGGATGGCATGGATCAACGGAGAGGCCACGGATCTGACGGCTCTCATTTAATCTCATATGGGGCCGAATCTAGTGGTCATTATAATGCCAAGTCATCACAGAAGGGAGGAGGCCAAAATTATAAATTTAAAGGTAAATATTGTGAATATTGTCGGCGTCCCCATCATACCATTGAAACATGTTGGAAATTACATGGTAAGCCCACTGACAAAGAAAAGAAAGGAAAAGAATTTTCTACTTATCAGGTGTCAGCATAAGGAAATGACAAAGCTTATCAGCCTAATACCCAGGATCAATATCAAAACATCATGAAGGCACTAAATTAGTTAAAGACGGTCGACAAAACTGCAAATTTCTTAGGTACTTCATCAAGCAAGACTAATAATATTTCAGTTAATGCATAGATTATTGATTCGGGTGCTAGTGATCACATACTTTGCAATGAATATTTGTTTTCTAGTACCTCTACAAAGCTAATTCCATATCCATTCGACTTCCAAATGGAAATATTACTGATGTGGTATTGTTCATCTTAGCCCAAATATTATCCTTAAAAATGTTCTCTAAATTCTAGAATTTGAATTCAATCTCATAGTTGTTTCCAAAATCTGTGAGGACAATTATTGTTGAGCTAATTTCAACTATGAAAATTATTCCTTTCATGACCTTTTAACTGGGAAACTAATGGGCTTGGGTAGAATGGAACAAGGGCTGTATTTTTGGATCAATTTCCCCAGAGATTTTGATCTTTCCTCTTTGAATAAAGGCATTTCTTGTAATGCTGTTGCTAGAAATAAAATTTCACTTTCTCATAAGAGTCTGGGTCATGGTGCTTGTTTTCCTTGTCCTGATTGTAAAGTATGCCCTATGGCAAAACAAACAAGACATCCATTCCCAACTACTGTATCTTGAGCCACTAGTATTTTCTTATTAGTATATATGGACAATTGGGGCCGTTATCATACACCACATCATGATGGATCCCGATTCTTTCTTACCATTGTGGATGATTATTCTCGTGCCACTTGGATATTTCCCATATAGTCCAAAAGTTAAGCTTTTTCATGTCTGTCGAAATTCTTATCCATGGTTAAAAATCAGTTTGATAAACATGTTCAAAGAATTCATACAGACAATGGGAGTGAACTTTTTTCAATTGAGTACCAGTCTCTTATGTCCTCACAAGGAATTCTCCATGAGAGTTCTTGTGCTTACACTCCGCAACTGAATGGAATTGTCGAACGTAAACATCGACACCTTTTAGAAGTTGCTCGCGCACTGAAATATCAAGCTTCCATTCCTAAATCTTTTTGGGGAGATTGTGTGATCACAATAGCCTATTTAATTAATCACATGCCAACTAGAATATTACAAGGTTGCACCCCATTTGAAATGCTCTTTGGAAACCAATCAGACATTAGTCATCTCCGAGTCTTTGGCTGTCTTTGCTACATGACGAATGTTCGATATCGACATAAACTGGATCCTTGTGCTCTTTGATGCGTCTTTATGGGATATACCACCCTACAAAAGGGTTATCGAGTTATGGAGATATCTACAGGTCGTTTTTTTGTTAGTCGTGATGTTATATTCCACGGGGATACATTTCCCTTCCAAGAAATGGCATCTTCACATGAAGCACCCATGGCGAAATCAAGTCATCGATAATTTTTATTAGTGGAGGATATTTCTATGCAGCCACAATATGTCTTGATTGCACCAGATCAATAATTTTCCAATCCATGTTCTGCGACGACATGCCCCGAATCTCCTGCTCTCACTACTAGGTCCTTTAATTATTCTTCTAAAGTAAACAAATCTCCAACAAGGCAAAGCAATAATGGGTCCCCTTTGTCACAGCAACATCATATTGGACCATTATCACTAGCAGTTGACAGGCCTAGACACTCAAGACGACAGGTTTGTCCTCCAACATGGACGAAGGATTATATCTGTCCTACCTTGAGGACTCTAGGTACGCAATATCCGGTATCCTCCTATGTTTCCTTCGGTCGATTGTTGCTAAAACACGTGTTGCATCAGTCGGATATCTAAAGAACAAGAACCGTCTTCTTATGAGGAAGTAGCGCATGATATTCATTGGCAAAGGGTCATGAAAGAAGAAACTGCTGCTCTCACAGAGAATAATACTTAGGACATCGTTCCTCTGCCTTCCCACAGAAGGCCCATTGGCTACAAATGGGTTTGTAAAATAAAATATAAGGCAGCTGGTTCAATTGAGTGATACAAGGCTCAACTCGTCGCTAAAAAATTCACACAGCGTGAAGGCTTTGATTATCATGAGACTTTTTCTCCATTTGCTAAAGAGGTCGTTGTTCGCTCTTTTATGGCAATTGCTGCATTACGTAATTGGGACTTACATCAGATGGATGTCAACAATGCCTTCCTTCATGGAGACCTTGATGAAGAAATTTACATAGAGCTTCCACATGGATTACATAGACAAGGGGAGTCTCGAGTGTGCCATCTCCGTAAATCCCTATACGGACTTAAATAATCCTCTCGATAGTGGTATGCAAAATTTATTGCAACACTTACAAATGCGGGTTTTCAACACTCGAAGCATGATTATGCATTGTTCACATGGACCAAAGGTACTTCATCGATCTACTTATTGATTTATGTTAAATTATATACTTATTATGGGAAATGATGATGTTGCAATTCAAAAGTTCAAAGGATACTTGCACTCAACCTTCCATATTAAAGATTTGGGTCCTCCAAAATATTTTCTTGGCATCGAAATAGCTTGATTTAGTGAGGGAATTTGTCTCAATCAGCGAAAATTCATCCTGGAAATCATATCAGATGCAGGATTATCGAGGTGCAAACCAGCTGTTTTACCTATTGCGTAGATATCAAGTTGACAACATATGGATATGATGTAAGTTCTTCTTCTCCAAATGAAGATCCACTGCTTAAGGATCCATTGGGATATCAATGACTTGTTGACAAATTAATCTATCTCACCATGACTAGGCCTGATATATGTTATGCAATACAAATAATTAGTCAATTTATCCACAACCCAAAGCACTCACATATGAATGCAACACTATAGGTTGTAAAGTACTTGAAGGGATGTACAGGACTTGGAATTCTACTATTCCGTGACTGCAACATGAAGATGACAGCATACTGTGACACATATTATGCTACTTGTCCTATGACAAGAATATTCATCATTGGTTTTTGCATCAAGCTAGGAAAGTCCTTGATTTCATGGAAAACGAAAAAACAGTCAACAGTTTCATTGTCATCAGTAGAATCATAATATCGAGCCATGGCAAAAACTGTTTGCGAGATAGTTTGGATACGAGGATTACTTTCAGATCTTGGTGTGCAATTCAATGGAGTAAAAGAATTGTTTTTCATGAGAGAACGAAGCATATTGAAGTTGATTGCCATTTTACTTGAGAAAAAATTCAAGAATGTGTTGTTACAACTTGAGGAATTGGAACTGTAGAACAGCTAGTAGACATCTTCACTAAGCCGTTATGCCGGAGACAACATAGATATTTGTTGAGCAAGCTTGGTGCCTTTGACATTTATAGACCGCCAGCTTGAGGGGGAGTGTTGAAGGAAAAATCTGATCTTTTCTGTTAAGATTACAATCTTGTAATTGATATAGTAGATCATAGACATAGAATATTTTTAGGAAAAACAAATAGCGTGTATATTATTTCTAATTTGTTTTTTCTTTTCTCTTGTACTACAAATACCGGCACTTTCTTGTACATTTGATACAATGAATATACAGAATAGTTTTTCCTCCATCAAACTGCATTTCCTTTCACTAAGCAGTAGATGATATTACCAAACTAGTCCATCGTATGCTAATGCATCACAACGATTTATGAACGAGAATCGCCATTTTCAAAAATATTGGGAAAATATTAAATGAAAATGTTTAGCTTCTAAACTTCAATATGATTTTGGTTGATAGTGATTGACCATTTCAAGTAATGGGCGTCCTTAGAGATTAGATTAATATGTATATAAAAATTACGTTACAAATTACACGTTCAATTCTATTGTAATTATCATTAATGTATTAATAAACTCGTATCTTAAAATATTGGGGTTTGGTTTTTTTTTTTATAGCATTTTCTATAAATAATTTTATGTTATTTCTTTTTTTACTTGATGCGTGTCACTAGTGCTAACGTGGATAATTTTTTAAATATTTTAATGTTTATTTTATTTTTTATTTGTATTTGTATTTCTTTTTATTTCTTAATTCTTCACTCTCTTCTTCCTCCAGTCGGTTGTCGGCTTGCAGCCAACTAGGCAGGGCTAGCAAGGTCTCGCCAGCCCTGCCTCTGGCTACGAGTCGTGACCGGCTAGAGGAAGAAGAAAGTGAATAAAGAATGAAAGAAAAAATTTAAAATTTAAAATTTAAATATTATTAAAAATTATGTACATCAACATTGATGACGTCATGTGAAATGATTGACATCTAAAGCAGCGCCAATCAACCGCCGGCCATATAAATCTGCACGTTTGGCATCTCTAGAAATTTTTTTAAATAATTCTGAACATTATTGATAACCGAAACCAAATCACATTTAAAAATAGATCTACAACATTATTGTGCGAGAAGTTAAGAAAGGTCAATTCTATTGTTCTTATTGACGTCATACTGGTTAGGCTACTCTTTGTCAACCCACTTCCTTGGGAACTAAGAGTCAACCTATTGGCCGACTAAAAGAGAGCGGTTCATCGAGCACGATCAATGCTTTTACAATGAGTTTATAGATCGTCATGATGTGGATCAATATTGTCTTCACAATTAATTATAAATGAGGCTCCCCATAACGCCTACATCATTGACAAAAAAGAAAAAAAAAAGACTTTAGTCTAGGCTATAAAACATTTTTTCTAAACCAGCCTATAGTATTCATTTGAATGGAACACCAATTTTTAGAGCAAGTGTCCCATGAATATAAGCTGAGTATTCATTTGAATGTGGATCTATACAAAACTAAATGTAAACGCTTGCATTTGATCGACCCATCATTTTCAATGTTACAGATTCAATTTTCTATCGACATTGCACTTATCAAAATTTCTCCATGTTTCAAGCACTATAGGCCCAATAGTATAGGGCCACTACTTTGACCTCACATAAACAAATTATAAACATTGCACCAATCAAAGTTTCTCCATGTTTCAAGCACTATTGGCCCAATAGTAATGGGCCACTACTTTGACCTCACATAAACAAATTATAGACATTGCACTTATCAAAATTTCTCCATGTTTCAAGCACTATTGGCCCCATAGTATCGGGCCACTGCTTTGACCTCACATAAACAAATTTGCAACTGATTGTGTCATTCCCCCAAGCATCAACGTCATCTCGAGAAGATAAATTGTGAACCAGACAAAAAAAAAAACAAACCAATCTCACCGAAACATTCGTTGTCACAGAGCTTTATCGTCGTTCTAGCAATTCCAACAATCCCAAGCAATGAAGGAAGCAATCGTGCTGTATCTATCACCGGCCATCGGCCACCTAACCTCCATGGTGGATGTTGACACCTAAATTTTGGCGACCCATTTATTCATTAAAAATTAGGGACCGAACTTTAACCCCTAAACAAAAATATTAAATGCAGCATATAGTTTTAAGGGTGTTTTTATTTATTTATTTTATCGCATTTGCATGGACCGGTGACAGATAAGCTTTAATTTGACAAGTTGGGAGATGGGTACATTTCGGAAAAGATTTGTATAATTATTCCAATATTCAACGATATCATGGTGGATTGCGAGCTCATCTTTGCAAGACTCAGAATTTGATAGCCTAATGTTCGACCAATTTGCGGGCAATTATTTGGTCGGAGAATATTCAATCTGCGTAAGGACATAAAATGATATCTTCCAAGAAAAAAGATGAAAGCGTGCGGATAAAGATTTGGCCACAAGAGAGACCATCTTGAGCACCCATGAAATTGAGTCAATATTCTCAAAATCCTTAGACAATTATGTTGACCGTAATGCAAGGAGGAGGATCAGCTTCGTACAAAGGAAATCAACGAAAAAGGGAAAGTGGGGTGTAGTCTTCACGTATCCATCGATGTGGGCAGAAAGAAAAGTTGCAAGAATAAGAAAGAAATCTTCACGGATGTTGATTTGAAAAGGAAATTGAAACCCTAATCCTTTTCGCGTAGGGTTTTAAGGGGAGGCCATGCACAATAGAATACATGGCCATTGAGAGAGATACACATTGAGAAGAAAGAGTAGAAAAGGTTTTTCTGGAGGTCTTTCACGGCCCGAAGTCGGTGGAAGCACAAAGAAGAAGAAACCAAAAGGAAAAGAGGAAGTGAAGCTTTGAGACACCATTAGCGAGTGGAGATTTGTAGAGATTAAAATATGTGAATCGAAGACATTATCTCTCGGCAATTCTCAGATCTCGGAAGTCACTCCTCCAAGGACAACATCCACAATATCGGTCCTTGCCCACTCCGCAGCTTTCCGGTGTCTCATCCGGCGATCCTACTTCTACCGCGTTGATTCCAGCAACACCACAGCGAGTCTCGACGGCCTGCCGCACTTCCGCTAAGACGACGCGACCGCTGCTTCTCTTGACCCTGTTGCCGGCCCTACTAAAACAACAACGCTGCTACCGTGAGACCACACGTCGATCTGTTCTCCAGCTGTTGCCTCGTTGATGCCGTCCCTGCCTTGCCGATCTGCTTCGGACTGAGAAGGCCCTGCACTGTTCGATCCAATCACGAGCCACTGCCATGATCCCATGAATCGCTTCAGATTCATGCTTCCAATTTGGGTTTTCTTTTTATTTATTTTCTCTTGACTACCCACTAACCAGGGAGAAAACTTTCAGGGGAGGCTACACAATTGAGACATTCGGCCACATTGAGGGGGGGATTCCGAATTATACAGAGAACACACGAGAGGGGAAGAGAGAGTGCCTTTGCTTTTCCATTGCAGGCCAACACTGAGCAGCCGTGCCCCACGTTGTTCTTGCAGTTATCAATGTCCGACCATCGTCGGCAATTTTAGGGAGAACACATTGAAAGAAACGTCCCTGCTGCACCGCAAGTCCATGGAGATTCGCTGCTACCTTCTTGCATCGTTGCCAAACTTTCTGTGACGACCAATTGCTGCTGGGCCTGTCACCGAGAGCTGCTCAACCAAGACGACCAGCGAATCCATCAAACCTTAAAGGAGTCTCGGCGCACTCCTGCATCTTCGACGTGTCTATTCTAGACGATCCCAGCATGAAGCCAACACCTTTCCGAGAGCTATCCTTCAATTTCTAGCGATCCCACGATTACTTTTCAGTCCTTCCAATTGGGATTTGATTTAGTTTTGCAGGTTTGTTGAAGATCTCTCTCACGGCCAGCAAGCTCACTGTCTTCTCTGGTGGACATCAAAGCGTCCATCCCACACAGTGGCACCATCAATTGTCGAGATTTGGTAGAAGAGAAGAACACAAAAGCTGAGTGGTGGATTGAAGATTAAAATAAAGAAGTCCAAGAACATTCCATCGCCTGTAGATAAGCTAAAGTTCTCGGATAGAATTCCAAAGTACTCAGACTTGTAGAATACGTCCAGCGATTACCGTGCACCCTCGCATGCTACGGACCGTCAGTCTTCCTCACCGTGATTCCCGTGACTCATCATCCATCCGAATTTGGAGACGTCACCCGTGTGACGTCGTGAATTAGGTAAGACTCTCGATCAATTTGATTTTCATATATCTCGCTACCTAATTCGTGATATCGCAATCTTTCTTTGAATGTTTGATCGATATTGCCATATCCAAAAGATCTCTTGATCCCTCATGAATTAGGAAATTTTACTAATTTCGCAATGTGCGTATGATTGACAGTCCGATTTCACGCTCAAAATATGACTCGCAATCGCACGGAAAAATCGCCAATCCGATCTCACGCTCGAGATACGATTCGCGATTTTATTTGAAATTGGCCAATCTGATCTCATGTGCGAGATACGATTCGTCAATTTATTTCCAAAATGGACATGGATGATATCTTGCTTCAGATTTGTTGCCGTGATGTTCTTGATGTCTTCTTTTGATTGCTCCCGTAAAAGAAAGGAAAAATCCGAAAAAATCTGAGTTAGATTAGGTTTGTTTAGAATATTCATCGTTTTAGGGTTATCTTGCATGTTTAGAATAGGAAATTTATTTATTTCTAATTTCTTAAATAAAAATACCAAAAACATAAATTTAGGATGTTAGATTTCTGTTTCACTAGTTTAAATTGCGTGTTTAATTATTTGGCAATTATTAATTTCGAAATTTAAAAAAAAAAGAAAAAGAAAAGGAAAAACAACAAAAAGTCATCATACATATGACATGTAGAGTTAGGGCATTCTTTACACGTCATTACATATTATGATAGATTGCATGCTTATTAGGAAAATAAAAACCATGTGCACGTCATATAGAATTAGGTTCATACAACGCACGTCATTTAGTGATTTTTGTTAGGTTCATTTAATTAGAAATTGCCCATCATTAGAATTAGGTCATTAGATTAATTTAGATTGCATATTTAAGTGTTGCATTTCTTTAATTTCGAATCTCATGGAAAATACAAAAAAAAAAAAAAATCCATCTTTTTAGATTACATAATTTAAATCCATCTCATGCTTCAAAGGATAGATTACATACTTATTTATGTCATATTGCTTGACGAAGGAAATCCAAAGCCGAGGTTTATGGTTGAGGATTCGATCCTATCCTCTCGGAATAGATTCTTTGGTTGGATAATCATTTCGGATTCTCTAATTCTTATCTAAGATCGATTGAAGATCCGATGGTCGACGAAATAATCTTGGAATATTCTATTCGAAAAGTCATGTGAGCGAACAGATTGATGGGCTATCATGGCATGAAGGAGTATAAAAGGAAGACGTCTAGTTGTTTTAAGTGTGTGATCGATAGAAAAATTCCAGAGTCTCGAAGATCCTTGATTATTAGTTGAGGCGAGCGAAATTGTATACGAGAGTGTTTATACTTGGTGACGCCTTGAGTGAGTGTGGTAGATCATCTACACCTAGAAATCAAGGAAGATCAACACCGTAACATCTCTTTGATCATAGTGGAATCCAGCCAATCGGCATCGGTGCGAAAGAGTGGACGTAGGCTTGAATCAAGCCGAACCACTATAAACCGAGCATTTAATTCTCTCTTTCCCTCACTCAGTCTTGCGATTGAATTTTTAACTGTTGCAAATCCTCTAACTGTTTAAATATCGTGCAAGCTTCGAGAAATTTTTGTATACCTATTCACCCCCCCTCTAGGTACTCGTACTAGCTATTTCAATTGGTATCAGAGCTCGTGTTCTTACTTTGTTTGAAGTGTTTTACTTCAGAGTAAAAGATCCATGGCTAGTATGCTAGCACCAGGGCTGATGGAGGGGCAAAGCAATACCAGACCTCCCTACTTCGATGGAAAGGATTACAACATCTGGAAGAACAAGATGAAAGCTTTCCTTCGATCAAAGGATCCTTTGGAATGGGACGTTATGGAAAGAGGAATCACTCCGCGCTGCATCAATCTTTGAAAGAGGGAAAGAAACTGTTGAAGCCAGCGGAATGTCTCAAGAAGAAATAAACAAGAGACAAGCACTCGATGCTAAAGCAATTTATTCTTTATATTGTGCTTTGTCACCAACTCGAATATAACAGAATATCTTCTTGTGTTACAGCAAAAGAAGTCCGGGACAGTTACATATCACTTATGAAGGGACGAGATCGAGTGAAGGAGACCAGAATTAACATTCTTCTTGGTCAATATGAATCCTTCAAAATGAAACCGGAGAATCTATACTCGACATGTTTAGTCGTTTTACAGATATTGTCAATGGTCTTGAGAACCAAGGACAAAAATTTCTGATCCCATGAAGGTGAACAAGCTTCTACGTGGACTCTCCAAGGATTGGAATCATATAAAGACTTCAATAAGAGAGACGCAAAGAATCATGCCATTATCTCGTAGACGAACCGATTGGAACTCTTCGTCTTACGAAGTGGAACGAATTAATGAAGACGAAGATCCAAGAGGTAAGAAATCTATTGCACTAAAATCAAATGATGATTCGATGATGCAGATTCGAAGATGATATGGATGATGAGGAGCTCGCCCTCATGATAAGAAGATTCAGAAAACTGAATAGAAAAGGCGAAGGTTCATTCCAAAGAAACGAGTTTTCGAGAGACGAGACCAAGTCTATTGATGATGTGGAACCAAACAAAGATGTAGTTTGCTTCGAATGTAAGAAGAAAGGACATATCAGACCCAACTGTCCTCTTCTGAAAAAGAAAAGAGGAAAAGCTGAGAAGTCTCGAAAAGCTCTTAAAGCCGAAACCTGGAGCGTCGAGTGTGAAGAGAGTGACGAGGAATATGCCAACCCGTGTCCGATGGCACAATCGACTCGTACTGGATCGACTGGATCGACTCATGCAGTGAATTTGAAGTAAGTGATTATAAAATCCCTGTCAAAGTCTCTAAATATATTGATGAGTTATGTTTCGGTCTTAAGACTTCTCTTAAAAAGATTTCCGAACTTAAAAAGGAAAACTCAGTTTTAAAACAAAAGGAAAACATTTTAGAAGAAAAGGTAAAAAATTTAGACTTGAATGTTTCTACTCTTAAAGAAAGTGAAGACAATCTTTCAAAAGAAAATGCTTTCTTAAAAACTGATTTATCAAATATTTCAAAGAAATTTTCAATAGGATCTGAAAAACTTGAAAAAGTCCTTTCAATCCAAAGACCTTACTTCAATAAGTCGGGTCTAGGTATGACAGCTGAAACAATCCCTTTAATTGATTTTCCGAAAGTAAAAGAAAGAATTAAGAAAAGACCATCGAGAGAGGCTTATAAAAATCATTTCAAAAGAGTTTTTGTAAAGCCTGTAGGTCGAAATGCTTTAAGGTGTTCTAAGTGTAATAGTCGGGATCATTTTGAAAAAGAGTGTCCTATGGTTTGGAAGCTCGTTAAGAGAGTATGGCCTAATAATGCTCATCCTACTAACACCAAAGGACCCAAGAAAATTTGGGTACCAAAGAAAGCTTGAGACTCTCTTTTGAATGCGGGTCTGTCAAAAGAAGGTAAAGTGGTATCTTGACAGCGGATGCTCAAGACACATGAGGAGACTCAAATTGTTTCATAAAGCTTATTCAAGTAAATGGTGGAAAAGTTTCATTCGGAGGAAATAGCAAAGGAAGTATTGTGGGATTCGGAACTGTGAAAATTGGAAATCTCACAATAAGCAATGTTTCTCTAGTGGAAGGACTCAACTACAATCTACTCAGCATTAGCCAATTGTGTGATGCGGTTACAAGATCTTCTTTCAAGAAGGCATATGTTCTGGAATTAGCAAAGATTCGACTCAGTCTTTCATGGGTCGAAGGCATGGAAACATCTACCTCCTTGATGTAAAGCCAAATGAAGAACAATGCTTAATCTCAATTCAAGATGAAGCAAGTTCTATGGCACGTAAAACTTGGCCATATCAACAAGAAGCAATTAGCCAAAATCTCTTCAAAGCAACTTGTTCGAGGTCTACCTAAATTGCCTTACCAAAAGTCTCGACTTATGCACTCCATGCATTACGGGAAAGGTAAGAAATTCATTTAAGCAAATAAATCATGTATCTACTAATCATGTATTGCGTTGCTTCATATGGATCTCTTCGGACCAACAAGAACCCAGAGCATTGGAGGTAAGAAATATTGTCTAGTAATTGTAGACGATTACTCTCGTTTCACTTGGGTATATTTTCTTGCAAATAAATCAGAAACCTTTTCGTACTTTGAGAAGTTTGCTAAAAAGGTTCAAAATGAAAAAGGATGTGCTATTTCTAGTATAAGAACAGATCATGGAAGTGAATTTGAAAATCAAGATTTTACGAGATTCTGTGATAAATCTGGTGTTAATCACATGTTTTCCTCTCCGTATACTCCAGAGCAAAATGGAGTTGTGGAAAGAAAGAATAGATCTCTTCAAGAAATGGCTAGAACACTTTTAATTGAAAGTAAAATTTCTTCACGATTTTGGGCTGAAGTCTGTTTCAACGCTTGCTATATTATAAATAGAGTCTTTCTAAGACCTATTCTTGAGAAAACCCCTATGAATTGTTCAAAGGTAAGAAGCCTATTGTTTCATACTTTCATGTATTTGGTTGCAAATGCTTTATTTTGAAAAATGCAAATGATCGAGTTGGTAAGTTTGAAGAAAGATCAGATGAAGGCATCTTCCTTGGATATTCTACATCAAGCAAAGCCTACGAGTCTACAACAAGAAAAGCCAGTCTCGTGGAAGAATCAATGAATGTCAAATTCCAAGACTCGTGCAAGATGAATCCAAAGCAAGACTCGCACGAAGAGATCGAACCCGCTCTAGACTTTCAAATGTCTACATCTCAAGAAGCATCTCAGAGTCTGGAAGTCCATCATCAAGACGCTCATGGAGAATCAAATAAAGAAAGAGATCATCAACCTGGCAAATCAACTAGTAACTGGAAGCACAAATCCAGTCATCCCAAAGATCTTATTATTGGCGAACTTAATGAAGGAATCCGTACCAGATCAAAGAGGCATGAAGAATCTAGTGCCTTGTGGCTCTCATCTACGAAATTGAACCAAAAAGCATAGAAGAAGCTTTATCCGATGAAAGCTGGATCGAAGCTATGCAAGAAGAGCTCAGACAGTTCAACATCAATAATGTCTGGGAATTGACATCTAAACCAAAAGGTAAAACCGTTATTGGAACCAAATGGGTATTCAGGAACAAGATGAACGAAAAAGGAAAAGTCGTACGAAACAAAGCAAGACTCGTGGCCAAAGGCTATACGCAAGAAGAAGGAATAGACTATGACGAGACTTACGCACCGTTGCAAGGTTAGAAGCTATTCGACTATTACTTGCGTTTGCTTGTTACAAAAATTTCAGGTTATTCCAAATGGACGTCAAAAGTGCTTTCCTAAATGGATTTATCCATGAGGAAGTTTATGTGGAACAACCGCCTGGATTTGAAGACCCAAAGAAGCCGACTCGATCTTCGATCGAAAAAGGCTCGTATGGTCTAAAGCAAGCACCTCGAGCTTGGTACGACGACTAAGTAAGTTTTTATTACGAATGGTTTTGTCAAAGGTAAAGTAGATACTACTTTGTTTATCAAAAAGGAAAACAAAAACTTTTTACTTGTTCAAATATATGTTGATGACATTATTTTTGGATCCTCTAATGAAAGTCTTTGCAAGAAGTTTTCTAAGTCTATGCAGGATGAATTCGAAATGAGTATGATGGGAGAGTTAACATTCTTTCTTGGACTCCAAGTGAAACAAATGAAGGAAGGAACTTTCATCCATCAAGAAAAATATGCAAATGATCTTGTCAAAAGGTTTGGATTGGAAAAGTACAAAAAGACCGACATACCAATGTCATGTTCTCAAAAGATAGACAAGGATGAAGAAGGGAAGAAAGTAGATCAAAAGTCGTACGGGAGCATGATCGGTTCACTTCTTTATCTTATCGCTTCTAGACTCGATATTTTGTTTAGTGTTTGTATCTCGTGCTAGGTTTCAATCAGATCCTAGAGAATCACATCTCATTGCCGTGAAACGTATTATCAAATACGTCGCTTCATCTTCAAGCATCGGTCTCTGGTATCCAAAGAGGGGAGACTTTAATCTTTTAGGATACTCGGATGCGATCTGGCCGGTTGCGAGAGTCGATAGAAAGAGCACTTCCGGAACTTGTCAACGCTTGGAAACGGGACGAGTGTCTTGGTTTTCAAGGAAGCAAAGCACCGTAGCTCTCTCAACGATGTAAGCGAGTATGTAGCTCTTGGAAGCTGCTGTTCGCAAATTCTATGGATAAAACAACAGCTACAAGACTTTGGCATTGAAGACTCATGCACGTAAATCAGATGTGACAACACCGCGATCAATCTCACCAAAAATCCAATCCTTCATTCAAGAGCAAAGCATATTGAGATTCGTCATCACTTCATTAGAGATCATATTCAAAATGGAGAAATCTCGATTCAATTTGTTGATTCAAAAAGTCAACTAGCGGACATATTCACAAAGCCTTTGGAGAAGAATCAATTCGACTTCATCCGCTCAAGACTCAACATTTTGAAGCTTGAAGAAGTTAAAGTCTAGAGACTCACCATCTCTAAGACTCTGATCTCTTAGACTTTAAATCTTGAGACTCAATCATTCATCGCTAAAGACTGTAAGTTGCTATTCTATCTAAAAGGTACGAATTCTCGTTTATCTTATCTCGTAAAGGTACGTTCTTTTATTCAGATATAATTCATGTGAAGTTTTGAAAACTTGTCTTTTTTAAAGGAAGTTAATTTTGGCGAGTTATTGATTTTGAAAAGAAGTGTTCGTACACTTTCCTTGTACCGTTTAATCTTCTCTTTTCAAATCCGAGGTGTATATAAATACACAAGTCATTCTACCCCCAATTTTTCAAAACCCTAAAAGCACTCTCCTCCCGATCATTGTTTCTACTCTTTGTTCATCGTCGAGAAAGTGGTCATTTTTCTTGGGAAAAGCAAGTGAAGGAATCCTCCAATAGACAAAAAGATGTCGTCTTCGAGGAAATCATCAAGAATCGCAAGCGTGGGACCACAAAGAATGGAGAAGGGACCGACTCACTTCGATCTTTCGAGGAAGAAGACTTACCAAGTCGGCGACAAAGTCCGATTCGCTCTCCTCCACGTCATTCAGCATCTCCCGACCCACAAGGTGCGAGTCAAAATTTAGAAGAAGAGATAATCGAGGATGCCGACCCAAGAAGAGTCCAAAAACCCTCTGTTATCTATAAGCTTTATCGTGCGTTGAAAATCACTGGTTCTTCGTTAAAATATATAGATGACTTTCTTAAGGACAAAAATTATGGGAATGAGTATCTTTTTCTGCGGAAAATGGAAGAGTTAGGAATTGCTCCGAAAGGAAGAGCAGAGGAGGCTCTTGCGAACATTCCAAGTGATCCTCGTATGCCGGGACGTAATCCGATTGACGGGAACGATGATGACAAAATGTTCCTTGAATTTAAACCTAGAATGGGTGTGGCAGCAAAGGTGAAAGGAAATCGGATGGATTTGTTTAAATCCAAGGATCGGGAAAAAGTGTATTTCAGTTGTTGAAAAGAGGGGTAATCAACCCTAGAAGTGTCGATTTTGACTTCCTGGATTCCATCAACTTGAACTTAAGAGAGAAGTCGAATTTGCTTCAACTTGAGACTTTTTGCTCTGACTCTACAGACGGGTATGATCAACTGACCGCTTATTTCTATTCAAATCTTAGCTTTTTGGATGCGAATAGAATTTCATTCAGTGTTCGAGACCAAGTCTATGTGGTAGATGTAAATATGTTGGCGGACATAATTGGAGTTGAACGGGGACGCTATCTCCCAATCAAAGTCTCACCTGCTCGTACTACTCGGATCTTGTCAAAGATAGGGATGTAGATAAGAAAATTATCTATTCCGGGATGAATGCCATCAACATTGTGCTTCATAAGATTGTGATCAATTGTCTCAGACCGAAGTCTACGTCAAAGACTTCTGTGTCTTTCTCTGAAGCAAAGTTGATGTATGCGATCAAAACAGGACGGAAATTTTCTCTCCCGCACACTATTCTTTTCCATATGTACGTAGAAAGCGGTGTCAAAAGACAAAGGACAATTGCCTTATCCCGGTCTCGGGTGACCAAGATCTTCAGACATCCGAATATTGAACTGCCACATACTTTTTGTGTTCGACCGTGTGACAAGATGGTGGTAGGGTTGAAAATGTTAATGAAGATGCGTCTCGCAAGAACTCTCTAAGGCCATGGAGAAATTCAAAGTGAAATCTCCAAAGTCCGATGCGGCTTCAAAAAGGAAAGGAAAGGAGGCCATTGGTGCCTCATCGAAAAAGAGGAAAAGAACTCTTATCCCGGAGGATGAGGATGAAGATGAAGATGATGAAGATCCTACTATCCCAAAGACCGACAAGAACAAGACGTTCTGTGTCTTATCCGACAGAATTTCAGCAGAGCAGAGAAGAAGAAGAACAGAGAGAGAAGGAGAAAGAAGTTGAGGAAAAAGGAGAAGAAGAACAAGAACAGTCTGCTGATAAATCTGGAGAGAAGGGAAATCAAGAGCATGATCATCACTCTTCCCCTCTCGATGTCCTAGAGACAGGGGGAGTAAGCGTGCAAGAGAGGTCTACACCTCATGTTGCTGAAGATCTAAGACAATCTCCGAAGACCCGAAGAAGTTCAGTCTCTCAATTGCCCGAAGAAGGTGATACATCGATTCCAAATCTGCGCGGACCGAACAGAAGTGCCATTGTCTCGAGAAAGCCAATGCCGCATACGAGACGGATGATTCGCAGATCTTCGTAGTATCATGAATATTCTTCTGGAAATGCGTAACCAGATATATATTCTGGACTGTGAAATCCAAGCTTTGAAGCATGCTGGACAAGCATCTTCGGTCTCTCTGGAAGACAAATTCAAAGACCTCGCTCTTCAACTTCAAGCCAATGCCAAGGGAGAAGAGGTAGCTCATCTGCGAGAAGACCTGAAGAAGCTCGAAGGAGTAGTCCAGTCCATTGGGGATTTCCAGATCGTGCGCATTCCCAAGCAGACATGACTCCTTTCTCACCCTTTTCAATGCTGACAAAAAGGGGGAGAACCAATTTGAACTTTCGTTTTTTAATCTTTGACCTTTGTGGTTATGTTTATTTATTTTTGAGTATGACTTGAGAACTTGAACTTGGGTGTGAATTTGACTGAATTGACTGTGGATTATGAACTTGACTGGTTGCATTTATTCAAGTGTTGTTATATGGTGTTTCTCATGAAAGACTAACCAATTTTCCGTGGATGCGTAGTCGGTTGTTTTATTAATCTTTATGAGTTAGCCATATTGCTTGAGAAATGTTTTGCAGGTCAAAGTTGTTCAAATCTTCAAGAAAGTTTTGTCACCATCAAAAAGGGGGAGATTGTTGGAGAAATCTTTCCTAATATTTTGAAACCGACAAAACATTTCTTTCGTCTAAAGTCCGGATGTTCGGAGACCGTCGTTTAAAGTCCGAAGACTTTGTTCTCCCAAGACTCAAGACCCAAGACTCAAGACTCAAAGACTTAAGACTCAGAACTCAAGACTTAAGTCTATTCTCACTGACAGTCTTTCTAATCCAGTGACGAAGGAAATCCAAAGCCGAGGTTTATGGTTGAGGATTCGATCCTATCCTCTGGAATAGATTCTTTGGTTGGATAATCATTTCGGATTCTCTAATTCTTATTTAAGATCGATTGAAGATCCGATGGTCGACGAAATAATCTTGGAATATTCTATTCTTGGAAACCGAGATCCCGATTGTATGGGCGAACAGATTGATGGGCTATCATCGATTCCTTAAATAGCTCGGATGATCTTCTTGATTGATTCCGTCCAACGGGTAGATTGGAGGAATTCCTTTGGTAAGTGCCAACGGCTATGATGGCATGAAGGAGTATAAAAGGAAGACGTCTAGTTGTTTTAAGTGTGTGATCGATAGAAAAATTCCAGTCCGAAGATCCTTGATTGTTAGTTGAGACCGAGCGAAATTGTATACGAGAGTGTTTATACTTGGTGACGCCTTGAGTGAGTGTGGTAGATCATCTACACCTAGAAATCAAGGAAGATCAACACCGTAACATCTCTTTGATCATAGTGGAATCCAGCCAATCGTGCCGTGCGTAAGAGTGGACGTAGACTTGAATCAAGCCGAACCACTATAAACCATGTTCAATTCTCTCTTTCCCTCATCATTTCATGTTAAATTAGTGGCATGCATTGCATGCTATTTCAACCATGTCGTATCATTTCATGTTAAATTAGTGGCATGCATTGCATGAAGCACGATTCTCATTAACTAAGTGAAAACAAAAAAAGAAAAAAAGAAATTGCGTGTTAATTAGAAATCATATCTAGGGTTGTTGATGTGAATTCTGATCTAACAACGCAGATGCTTTCGTTGCTATGAGGTAAGTTCTGCAATTTATTTACTGCTTTACTTTGGTGTTAAATTGGTGGTTTGCGTACCCGCATGATCGCCTCACATGTTAGGAAAATAGATTAAAATCAATTCAAGCTGCTTGCCAAACATTTTTTTCAAAATAAAAGAGAAAGGTACCGAAAGGGCATTAGAGAAATCTAGCGTAACCAAGTCCCCGAACTCATAAATCTCTGGTTCGTAGGAGTAAAGTAAATCTCCCATTACTTTACTTGGGTTTCTAATCGACCCACCAAAAATAGATTAGTGGCGACTCCTAATTGAAAATCAATTGCATGTTAAGAACTTGAATCTAAGTTGCGAATTGGTATGGGCTTGGGAGAACCCGAGTTAGGTCTAGGCTTAACAATCCATTACCCAAACTCTAGGTGGTTCACACCCGAGAAAATTTGGTCGCGACAGAGGAGCTCGGGAAGCTCCTCCTCACCCACTGCCCTTCCCTCTCCATCCACATCCTCATCACTAACCAAGCTTACAACGCTGGCTCCACCACCACCTACATCACTTCCATCTCCGACACTATCTCCTCCATAGCCTTCCACTACTTCCCCGCCACAACACTCCCCTGGACTTCTCCACCACCTCCCCCCACTGTGAGACCCTCACCCTCGAGCTCCTCCGCCTCAACAACCCCAACGTCCATCGTGCCCTCACCTCTATCTCCGAGAACCATGTCATTCACGGCCTCATCATCGACTTCTTCTGCATCGCCGTCACGCATGAGCTCGACATCCCTTGCTACTACTTTTCACTTCGGGGGCCGATTTCCTCAACTTCTTCCTATACATCCCAACTCTTCACGACAAGTTTTCCAAAAGCTTGAAAGACTTTGCCACCCCCATAAATGTCCTTGGCACACTGCCAATACCGCCCTTCGATGTTGCAGATCCGATGCAGGATCGCTACGATGAGGCCTACAAGGGCCACTGATCTTGAGCAGAGGAGGTGACGATGGTGGTGTAAGAGTTTTCCTAATATGGACTACATTAATTGATATTGTAATTTACTATTTTTACGGTTACTATAAAACTGGGTTGGTCTAAGGTGAGATAGAAGGTTTCTTAATTAATATAATATAGGACTAGCTAGTGTGGGTTGAGTTGAGCCTGGCCCGTAATGAGAGGGCCTGGCTAGAAACTCTGTAAATAGTGCTCAAGTCTCTCTTCTATCCCTAATTTTCACATGTATCCTCACCTAAGGAGCGTTTACCTAATGCTAAACGTGAGGGGGGCCACCTTATTTAGCCAGTGATACGGAGAGCAATAGAAAAGAAGGATTTGCTCGTGGAACATTGTGTTTCCGCTTCCGCTTCAAGAACGATGGATCCCAAAACATGTGCGTTAATATTTCTACTCAATTATGCATGTTCTTATTCCAGTTATGGAGATCTTAGGGTTGCACAATTTGCATCCAACATGTAGTATCAGAGCAATCATAACCCTAGAACTCGAATGCATAAGATTTTTGCCCTAATTTGTGATTTTCGTGATTTTGTTCAATAAAAATAAAATTAAATCACAAATTCGGATCGGGCTCAATGAGATGAGCAAAACCATGGGCAGCGCATCACCGGAGGAGGCCGCACGCGTCCCCACGCGCGGCCATGCGTCGCTTGGGTGTCAAAGATGCACCTCACACGCAACCACACACGTGGCGCAGCTTGTGCGTGCGACGCACGTGCCTTGCTAACGTCACAATGACGTCAACGACCAGACCCGAACCGATCAATTAACTCGACTCGAGACCGTTGACCCGTTGACCGACCCGACCTGACCCATTGACCGACTCGACCTGGTCAATAGTTGATCGGACCAGACGACTGGACCGGTCAATCGGTTGGACCGAAAATTGGTCAACCGGTCGGACTGAAAACCGGTCAAGTTACGCCCACGCGTGGGCTCCACGCACTGCTCACTTAGGCGGCGCATGCGAGCGCGTGAAGCATCGGATTGGCGTGTGGCTGGCGGCGTTGGATTCGTATGTTCATTCTTTATATTGTGGTGTATTTATTTGATATGTTTGATGATTTTATGGATGTGAAAATACATACAAAACCCTAAATACGTGTATTTTTAGTGTATATTTGCGTATTTTTCTTGTATTTTCTATGATTTTCGAAATACAAATGTTGGGTTACAGGTATGTTATCACATAAACATTATAATGGTATGATTCATTAATAAAAATGAAACTTTATTGTGAACTGAAGCTGGCTTAATGAGATACAACCATTATGGGATAGTAATTGAATTATGTATTGAGGTGATGAGAAACAGTAAAAGGTTATAAAACTTTTGTTGCTAATGCATACTCCTTCACATGCTAGTAACCTTTGAATGATGAATGTCTTAAAAACCTGTGACCAAACTTATTGTACTAATTAACACATCTACTAAATTTGGATAATGCATGTCAGTTAAGTCATTACATATTGTACCTGAACTCATCTGGTCACTGGTTAATGTCCATTAAATTAAATATTATTTTATAGTTAAGGAGTATGACAACATTTACATAGAGCATCTACTATTAAAGTTTAGATATTCGGCTCTCTAGTTTAACTCAATTAATAGGTCACTGGTTGATTACAATGATAATTTGTTAATTAAAAAAATTGGCTAATAAATCAGTTATTAACCTTAGAGTCATTTTTTGCCTTATGAAACTCATGAGTGAGAATTGATCGACTGTCAGGCTTGTCAATTTGGTATACCCTGTATTACTATCAATGTTAATTTGTGAGAGATCTTCTAGATTAGCATTCTTTTTATGTTATTCTGGTAATCTATAATCAGAGTGCATAAGAGATGTTTTATTCTCTGTTATGAGAAGTTTTTTGTATTGCTCTGATCAATGATCTAATTGGAATTTGTTTTTCAAGTTCGATATATATGATTAATTTTTATTAATGAATAAAGTAATGTAATTAGCATGATATGTGATTTTAGTGATTTACTACCCCTATCACTAAAGTTAAAATCATATATATATGGTGTATGTGAGAAGTAAAATTTATATCCCTGGTATGAGAGACTTTTAAGGATTCAATTGAGTAGTGACCACCAAAGTGGCATGTTTGATTAGGTTTGAGAAATTTCGATCTCGTATATTGATTAGGATGTCTCCTAGTCTAATGCGTGGTCATACTCCCAAAGGAGGTTATTGCGTATTAGTTCATGGAGGGAAACATGATGGTGTGGTGGAGGAATGATTGATCCTACCCAAAGGTGATGAATTCATGAAGATTGGAATATATTCTTATAACTGCTATCATGTGGGAAGTGTACAAGTGCATGTCATATATTTTGTCCAAATGTGATTATATGATTATGCATGTAACTCTTTAGATATGTACTTGTACATCAAGTTACACGGTGCTCACATGATGCTAATTATATACATTACTTGTTTTTCAGTCACATTTTTTTTTTATAATTAATAAACTCCACTATTATTAAGGTTTTTACTGCTTCAAATTTTAAGTTGTGGACATATGATTTGTTGCTTAAAAAAAAACAATAGAATTTGCTTATTGTCCATGAAGCGTTCCATTCTGGAACACTTGAAAAGTGGCTTGTCTACTGACCGCACTACTAAAAGATGATGAAAGCTTTAATGGCTTGAAGTTATATTTTATCTAATACCGAAATTATGACACATCTGCAAAGATTGTTTTTAAGTTCTAATGGCATATACATATCGTATATGGTTGAAAAGGTTGTTTCCAAAAATTTTCTATTTAAGGAATAATCTTAAACATGTCTATAGGAAGAGTAGAAAAGTTGACAATGTTGATATTATGTTTACTCTTAACGGTTATCTAAAGACTTCTATAGATTATTGTGGAAGTAAAATTACCGAAATAAAGAATAAAACAATTACAATTAGTCTTAAAAGGTTGTCAGGCTTAATAGTAGCCGTGAGTATTTTGACGAGTATGACAATGCGAAATAGCTTAAAAGGTCATTTGTCAAATACTTGGTAGATTCTAGAGTGGTAACTTAATTACCATGCCTGAAAATCCTAACAAAAAGATCTTGCCGAAAGGCATAAATGCACTATATTGAACATGGTGATGAGTATGATTAAGACTAGTTTATCTGATTTTCTGTGGGCAGCAACATTTTCATATACAAAAGGTGTTTCCTATCAAAGTTATTTCATAAACTTCTTTTGAGTTATAAACTGGACATAAATTACTTGAATCATATTAAATTTAGAGGTAGGTTATCTAATTCAATATTAAGTGTATTGGAATTTAGATCTACTTGGAATTATTTTGTATCTTACTCATATTGTTCAAAGGGTTATTAATTTTATAACCCTAAAGAAGATACAAGAATTATAGAATCACATACTATAAAGTTTCTACAGTTTGACGTAATTGTAGAGGATAGCTGCTCTCAGACTATTAATGATAATAGTGCGATGGAAGATCACCGTGTCTTTGTTTTTGCCTATATAGACAATTGTGGTACAGACAATTATAGAATCTCCTATACCATAAACTAAATTTGTTGAGGTTTAAGGTACTGTTCTTGATATAGTTATGATGAAATTTTTTTGAACCTCTTAAGTATAGAATGAAATGGTTGTAGCTTTACTCAGAGATTTTTTAGGAAAAGATGATCGGTTATTCCATTAGACTATATAGTCTATTTTTGAGAGCATGACTGCAATATTCACTACATAGTTGATTTAGCAACATAAATACATGTTGTTTCTTATCCTCAATCAAGTATGTGATTAGATGCCATAAAATATGATAAAGTTTTCACTTTGAAAGAGTTATGGATATTTTATAGTGAAGAAATAATTATTTCTTTAAATATCCTTTCAGAGTGAACGTGGCATTAATAGCTCTTTTTTATTTGAAGTTACGTTAAATAAATACAAAATCTATATAAGTGCAACTAGAGAATTTTGCAGTAGATTCAAGTAAACTTGTGTGTAGACTGAAAAATCTTATTCATGATTTTAAGCAAATTTCCAAATAATATTATTAAAATTTCATAGTGTTGTTATTTTGTTCAACTGGGAACAAAGTAATTCAATATACTACAAAGTGAGTGGGAGGAAATTTATTTTTCTCATACACTATGTACATCATATTTTGTTTACAAGTAGTGACTTTGAGACATCTTTTATCCTTTATACTAAGGTCCATAAGGATTGTTTTTGCCATATTATATTAGATTTTCTCAGATGACATTTGCTAATCGTAATTTGGAAATATACAATATACATTATTGCAAGCTAGGAATTGCTCCTGTTGTTAAGGGTGATGGACTGAATTTATCACATTGTTCTTATTTAGATATTAAGAAAATCTAATTGAATGGTGTGCCTTATGTTAATGTACTTAAAAGTATAATGTATACTCGAATTTGCGTAAGAATAAATATTGTCTTTGCGACGAAACTTCTAGGTAGATATCAGTTAAATCCAAAACGCGATCACTAGGTTACTGCTAAGAAGGTTTTAAGGTACTTAAAGAGGACAAAATATTATATGATAATTGTTGACACCTAAATTTTGGCGACCCATTTAGACATTTATTGTATTAAAAAATTATGGGTTAATTTTATCCCTAAAAAAATAAAATCACATGGCATATAGCTTAGGAACATTTTTGAACCGACGGCAAGTGCAAAATTTTTCACATATTCCGTTGGGATTTTCATATATTTAGGCAATATACACCGAGTGATGTATTTTTGATGGAAAGAAAATTCTCGAATGAAATATTGGAAAAGAACACAAAAAATATTGCGCGTGGTGGGATGATATATTCAATAATATTTTGCACGAGCAAAATTGGTAATGAAATATACCACGGAGATACAATTTTTCAGTGTATAAAAGGAGTCGTGTACGGACAAAAAATAAAAAGGCCACTCATCGAATACACGGCCGCACAAGAGGGGGTTTTACTTTTGTTTTTTTTTGGGATTTTCTTTTGGTCAAAGAAAACACAAAAGTTTTGCTTCTGCAGAGGGTACAGAGCAGCAGAGAGGAAGAGACAAGAGAGAGGGAGATGTGAGGGAGACGTGCGGCCAGTAGAGGAGAGAAGAAAGGAAAAAACAGAAGGAAGAAAACACTGTTCTTCTTCCTCGCTGGTCCCTCCGCCGGTGCAGGTCGCGCTCGCACCACGACGCTAGAAGCCGCCGCTCCCGCGCCTACCCCTCCGCACCGCCACCGTGTTGCTCCGTCGCCACCCGAAGCCGAAGCCCCGCGCCCACACCGCCGCGCCTCCCAAGCTCCCCTGCTGATGCTCCACCGCCTCCACGAGCAGCACCGCCGCTCCGCCCGAGCCCGAGACGACGCCGAGCCACCCCTGCCGAGCCGTTCCATCCTCTACTGTAGCACCTCCGGCTCCCTTGCTGCGACCCAACGCCGACGACCGCCATGCACGACTTCCTCCCGCGACGCCAGCGACCCCTGAAACCTGCCGGCCACCACCGCGCCTCCACGAGTTCCCCGACGCCGCTCGGAGCCGAACCCTCGCACAAGCACTTGCTGTTCGCAATTGGCGTGACCCACGAGTCCCCACGCCGGTCTCCGCCATTCCTCTTGTTGCCGGAGCTCTTCCGCCACCGGTTTGCCCTCGCCGGAACCTTAGCCGACGAGCTCTCCCTCGCCGGAACCCTTCGCCGGAGTCCCAAACCGGTGGTCAAGATTTTCTTTTATTAAAAAGGGAAAAAATTGAATTAGGTAAATTTGCTTTATTTTATTAGGCTGAATTATTTTATCTTATCTTATTTTATATCTTGGTTTCTTTGTTTGAAATATTTCTCTATGCATAATTGGAAATCTCAATATGTCACTTGATTCGCAACCACGCCATGATTTTTTATTTCATCTATAAGGCTTTAGATGAAATAATTAATCGAGTGGGATTAAAATTGATATTTTGATCTTTAAGGCTTAAGATCAATTTATCGATTTTACTAGCGAAAAATTATCCCTCGATCTGAACGATGTGCGATATTTTGATGATTTTGAATAAGTTGTCTTGTCTTAATTGCTTTCTTTATCTTGAGATATGTTTGAGTTAGAATATTGCATGTTTTAGGGTTTACATGTTTAGAATAGGAATTTTATTTCAAATTTTAAAAAAAAATTAAAAAAAATCAATTTAGGTTGCTAGATTTTAAATTGAGTTGCATGTTTAATTATTTGGTAATTATTAATTTCGAAAAAAAAAAAAAGAGAAAAGGGAAAACAACAAAAAGTCATTATGCATATGTCATGTAGAGTTAAGGCATTATTTGCACGTCATTGCATATTAGATAGATTGCATTTTAGGATTATCTGGGTTAAGATAATATTTTAGTCTAAATTAGGATTTGGTTCAACCTAATTCCTGATACAAATTGAATAGAATCTTAATCTAGCTAGGTAATTTTCACATTTCACCTAATTTCGAATTTCTTGAAAAATGCAAAAAAAGTCATAGGTTAAATTAGTTTTATTATTTAAGATAAAATGCATTCTCTAGGAAAAAGAAAATAAAAATGTCATGTGCATGTCATTAGGATTAGATTCATGAAATGCATGCCATTTAGTGGTTGTTGCTAAGTCTAGTCAATTAGAAATTGCATGTCATTAGAATTAGGTCATTTAGTTAATATTGCATTGCATATTACATGATTTTCATTAATTAAGTGAAAACAAAAAGAGAAATTGCGTGTTAATTAGAAACCATATCTAGGGTCGTTGATGTGGATTTTGAATTAACATTGCAGATGATTTCGTTGCTACGAGGTAAGTCATGCATTTTCTATTTGCTTTATTGGGTGTTAAATTAATGGATTGCGCACCCGCATGATCGCCTTGCATGTTAGAGAATTAAATTTAAAATCAATTCAAGCTACCTACCAAACATTTTTTCAAAATAAAAGAGAAAGGTACCGAAAGGGCGTTAGAGAAATCTAGCGTAACCAAGTCCCCGAACTCATAAATCTCTAGTTCGTAGGAGTAAAGTGAATCTCCCGTTACTTTACTTGGGTTTCTAATCGACCCACCAAAAATAGATTAGTGGCGACTCCTAATTGAAAAATCATTTGCATGTTATAAACTTGAACCTAAGTCGTGAATTGGTATGGGCTTGGGAGAGCCCGAGTTAAGTCTAGGCTTAACAATCCATTAGCCAAACCCTAGGTGGTCCACACCTGAAAAATTGGTCGCGACAATAATTTACCGGCATGTTCAATTCTTGCAGCTAGTAGGGTATTCAGATGTAAAATTTGTTGATTGTTAGGATGACATGTGATGAATAATGGAATACATATTTATGTTAGCAGGAAGTGCAGTAAATAAAGTTATATGTCATCTTTTATTATGTAAGTAGTGTTAGTAACATTCTTTTAGGCTGTTATTTGGGCTATTAGGCTCCAGAATCTCATGAAGGAGTTGATCGTTTTAACTTTATGGATAGATCCATATGATTATATTGAGATAATAAATTTGTAGCATTATTTATTTACTACAGAGGTTTCAAGGGGTCTAAATATATGACGGTCAAAATTTTTGACCAAAAGGAAACAGTACATAAAGGTGACATGATAATATAACATATTTTCATAGATGATATGATTATAGATTCACTAATTAAAGGCCTACGCCCATGTGTATTTGAGCGACGTGTCATTAACATGGGTCTAGGAGCATCGTAAGATGCTATTGTTTAGTGGGGGCTATTTTGGCTTTACTCTGATAAATGTTTTATCTATGTTCGTTACACTTTGTAATGGTTTGATATGTATCAACTTTTGCATTCAATAAAATATTTTTGAATATGTTGTTATAATGTTGAATAAAGTCTCAAGATACTGTATAAACCTTGAGTAAAGGCTAGGGGCATTCGGTTATTAACATTATGCATATGTCTTGTTATACATAAAGAAAAGTTAATCGTAAAGACGAGACATATGTGGATTCATTGAAACCATAAAGCATTCTCTAGTGGCACAGGTATTTGTAACGCTTAAGATAATAGAATAGTGACTGACAAATGAAATCTCTCTATGAGAGATGTTATCCATTTGACACACTATCATATTGAATCTATATCAATAAAGTTGAGAGCACTCGTGACCATGGAAGGCTCTGTGTGTATACATGCAGTTACCGCCATGATTCGGTGTTTAAGACTTTATGTGATAGGATTGACTATTAAGAATTATCTCTGGACCAATGTACGCACATACAGTACGATTGCAATTAATATAGTCCAAGTGGGAGAATGTAAGAGTTTTCCTAATGTGGACTACATTAATTAATATTGTAATTTATTGTTTTTACGGTTACTGTAAAACAAGATTGGTCTAAGGTGAGATAAAATGTTTCTTAATTAGTCTAATATGAGGTTGGCTGGTGTAGGTCAAGTTAAGCCTAGCTTGTAACGAGGGGGCTTGGCTGGAAACTTTATAAATAGTGCTCAAGTATCTTCTTTAACCCTAACTTTCACATGTATCCTCACATATGTTATCTGTGTTCGTTATACTTTGTAATGATTTGATATGTATTAACTTTTGCATTCAATAAAATATTTTTGAATATGTTGTTATAATGTTGAATACATATTAATAAAGTCTCAAGATACTGTATAAACCTTGAGTAAAGGCTAGGGGCATTCGGTTATTAACATTATGCATATGTCTTGTTATACATAAAGAAAAGTTAACCGTAAAGATGAGACATATGTGGGTTCATTGAAACTATAAAGCATTCTCTAGTGGCACGGGTATTTGTAACGCTTAAGATAAGAGAATAGTGACTGACAAATGAAATCTCTCTATGAGAGATGTTATCCATTTGACACACTATCATATTGAATCTATATCAATAAAGTTGAGAGCACTCGTGACCATGGAAGGCTCCGTGTGTATACATGTAGTTACCGCTATGATTCGGTGTTTAAGACTTTATGTGATAGGATTGACTATTAAGAATTATCTCTGGACCAATGTATGCACATACAGTACGATTGCAATTAATATAGTCCAAGTGGGAGAATGTAAGAGTTTTCCTAATGTGGACTACATTAATTAATATTATAATTTATTGTTTTTACGGTTACTGTAAAACAATATTGGTCTAAGATGAGATAAAATGTTTCTTAATTAGTCTAATATGAGGTTGGCTAGTGTAGGCAAAGTTAAGCCTAGCTCGTAATGAGGGGGCCTGGACTAGAAACTTTATAAATAGTGCTCAAGTCTCTTCTTTAACCCTAACTTTCACATGTATCCTCACATAAGGAGCGTTTACCTAACACTAAACGTGAGAGAGGCCATCTCATTGAGCCAATGATATGGAGGGCATTAGAGGAGAAGGATTTGAACGTGGAACATTGTGTTTTCGCTTCCGCTTTAAGAATGATGGATCCCAAAACATGTGCGTTAATCTTTCTAATCAATTATGCATATTCTTATTCTAATTATGGAGATCTTGGGGTTGCGCAATTTGCATCCAACAGGTGGATCTCCAGATTGTCTAACATGGCTGAACTCGCAGCCAAGAGGGAGCGTCGTGTTCTTGTGTTTCAGGAGCTTGGGCATCTTCTCAGTGGAATAGCTACAGGAAATAGCGACGGGGCTGGAGAGGAGCGGTCAACGGTTCTTGTGGGTGGTCCGTAACCCATCAACGACGCCCGACCGAGACTTGGGCTCGCTGCTTCCGGAGGGCTTCTTGGAACGTACCCAGGAGAGGGGGCTCGTGGTCAAGAAATGGGCCCCACAGGTGGCCATGTTAAGACACCCCTCGGTGGGCGGGTTTGTGACACACTGTGGGTGGAACTTAGTCCTTGAGGCGGTGTGTGCAGGCATACCGATGCTTGCGTGGCCACTCTATGCGGAGTAGCGGCACAACAGGGTGCTGCTGGTGCAGGAGATGAGGATCGCACTACCAGTGGACGAGTCAGAGGACGAGTCGGTGAGGTCGGAGGAGGTGGAGAAGCAAGTTAGAGAATTGATGGAGAGTGAGGAGTGCAAGATGGTGAGAGAAGGAACACTCGCCATGAAGGAAGAAGCTAAGGGTGCTCTGAGCCCCGGCAGGTCATCTTGGTCGGCGTTGGCCAGACTCATTGAGTCGTGGAAGCGCGAGTGAAACGCGCCGTACTCATTGACTCATTCGGCCGTCTGCTGATGATATTTTCTCGTCGTCTTTTTGGTAGGCAACATTCGAGGGAGGCGAATGGACGGACGTCTCAGACGAAGTGGCGTGTTCTTTCTATGCATCGGTTTTATCAGTAAACGTAAGCAGAACGTGCGCATGGTTGAGTTTTGTCTTGTATGCTGCGCTTTGATTCCCCCCGTGCAAACAAAGTCCTTTGTTTTATGGGTGAAATAAAATCTCTCTTGCGCTGTACACTCCAAATCATTCTCTCCCTCTGTGTTACCTATCTCCATTTTCGGGCGGGTTAGCAGACCGCAACGGTACAAATTCTTGGTACCAGGGTTGCAGTGCTCTCTAAGTTACAGCAGCTTTTGAGGAATCATTTCATTCGGCTATGAAGCGCTCTTACTGTAGAACAACCCAGTTACCCATTCGTCGGCAGCACCTCACGACATGTTCTGGTTATTTTCTTTTCGGCAATAGACATAGACAACCAATGAAATGTTAAATACATGGGTTGTCGCATTCGGAGGTTCTACATCGGACGAAATTGCCTACGTAATCTCTCTATGCACAGGCACGCAGGGGAAGACGGTTTTGCAGGCAGATATTAATGCTATTGTCGAACACGTGCGTGCAAGCGGGAGTCTTTAATCTCCATCAACTACATCCATAGCCCAATATATTTGCACAGCTATTTTCAATTATGAAAGTTACTTTCATGATAATGAAATTGGCAATAAAAACATGCATAGCTATTTTCAATGTTAAAAGTTACTTTCATGATTATGACATTTCACAAAATCTTAAATGACGATATTTATTTTCTAAACTTACGTAGCGATTCACCACTAAAATGGTCAAAAACCAATTCAAGAGTGTCTTTAGAGATTAGATAAATATACATACTAATTGCGTTACAAGTTACACATTCGATCATATTATATTTATCATTAACGTATTAATAAACCCGTAATTAAAATTAGGGCTAAGCATCGGTCTAGAGTCAACTGAACCAGCCTAACCTAACCAGTCCTAGTCTAGTTCCCATGGAGACTAAGTCGGTCCTTAGTCCTAGGATCCCCAAACCCTGCACCGTGCAGGTTAATTCTCTGTCCTGGAGATTTAGAGTTAGTCCAACTCTGACCAACCCTACATAAATATTAATAGATATATATCATGTATAATATGTATTAGATATATTATATATTATAAATTTTTGTCTATTCTAAATTCTAACACCTCTTGCTCTATCATCTTCACAGTTCAGTTTGTCACATAAATTAGAAAGTGAAAAGAAACCGAGCCCTAATTCAACCAAAATAAAAAATAAAAACCCTCTTTGCTCACCTCAGCCTTGCTCGCCTACTCGCCTACTCGCCTTGATTCAGTCACCTCTGTCCACTCGCCTCTAACCTCTTCTCACTCACCTCATGTGTTCATTTTTATGGTTTGTTTCTTTTAGCAAGTATGAAATTTATGTTGTTATCTTTTCTTATATTTATATTTGATATGTGGTTGTGTCCATAAGTTGGTTACTTAATGTCGCATCATACATAATTTGCAATAGTATACTTGTCCTTTTAAGGAATACAAAAAGTGAAATAAAAAAAATAATCAATTAGTACTAGATTCAGAGGGTCAGTCTGGTATTCAGTTCCAAGCTCAAAAGGTTTGGTCCTCGATCCCAAAAATTGGGGACAAATACTGTGCAAGTCAGTTCCTAGATTTGGTGCTAGACCTATCCAATCCGGATCATGCTCACCTTTACTTAAAATATTATGATTAACTTTTTTTAATGCGTTTTCTCTTAACAGCTTCCTGTCGTTTTCTATTTCTACCTAACTCGAGTACAATGAAATCTAAGGGAATACTCAGATTGAAGCAAAATTAGTTGCACCAAAAAGAAAGGGAACAAAGGAAAAGGAAAAGGAAAAGAAGCACGCAATGTTCCGATAATCCTTTGTGTTTTCTCTCTCACCTGAATCGACTCCACGAATTTTCGTATGTCTTATAATCATCATTGGAAATTTCTCGGGCCTTGGCTCGAGGAGGTGCAATGTTAACGTAATGCCCATGCACATAATTTGCATGTCCGTACAATCAATAGATTGAAAGAATAGACAGTGTTGAATTTGCACGTTTGGCATCTCTAGACTATACCTTAACACAAAAAAATTATAAATCATCATATATTCCTAACATTATTGATAATTTACACCTAATGACATGTAAAAATAGAGAATTGCCATATGCACATGTACTTTATATATAACTTCATTTATTGAAAGATTTGATAACGTAGAATTGAGTTTTCAAATAAGTCAATTACATGGTGTTTTCTCGAGGGTGTTTTCAAATAAGATGCAATGCTCAAATTGTAATTTTAGCTAATCAAGAAGAAGGCATTCAAAATGGCAAATACACTAATCGTGCCTTCAATCCTCATTGTCAAGGATTAGGGATTGCTCCTGATCCTTCCTCTAACAATGCTCGAATGCTACATTCGCCTAGCCAGATTGGCCGTGTTGCTTAATTTTTTTTTTTAATGGTTTAGAATAGACTATTAAATACTATCACTATCATTTCTCTATATCATTTTAACAATTAAATATATATGGGTCTTAGTATAGGACCACGTCGCTAGCGTTTGGAATAAGCCTAGTCCACATGATCTATAGACCAAAATATTCATTAAACCCAATACATATCTTCTTTTTTTTTTGTTGGTCCTACTCTACTCCTATTCTAACTCTCACTTTTAAACTTTTACCCTACCTTCTTGCAGGGCGTGAGAGTCGAAACCCATTCCTGAAATTAATTCATCCCCATCTCAACCCCCTGAAAATATAAGGATTCGAATCCCCCACCTCCCCCGCCCATGTTGGAAGGGTGGCCACTGGGGTAAACCCCAAAAGTTAATCTGACACATATATCAAACTGGCTTTCAACAGTCATATTTCCTTGGGCCGCCATTTTCCACATTCTAGATCCGAACAATATTGGGCCCATACCATACTTTGACCTCACAAAAATAAATTGCGTCAGCCATTTCGTTATGCATCTGACAGTATTGGAAATTTAGAATTACGAGGGACCATATTGCATGATTCCCCCTCGATGTCAGGAGTATAGAACAGACCAGTCTCCCCATAATCGTCGGCCTCAGAGAGCTTCAACGTCGTGTGAAAAGAACATCAACAAGCCCAAGCAATGAACGAAGCGATCGTGCTGTATCCAGCGGCGTTCTTCGGCCACCTAATCTCCATGGTGGAGCTCGGCAAGCTCCTCCTCACCCACCGCCCTTCCCTCTCCATCCACATCCTCATCACCAACCAAGCTTATGACGCCGGCCCCACCACCGCCTACATCGCCTCCGTCTCCGCCACCGTCCCTTCCATCGCCTTCCACTTCTTCCCTGCCACCACCCTCCCCCCGGACTTCTCCACCACCTCCCCCAACCACGAGACCCTCGCCTTCGAGCTCCTCCGCCTCAACAACCCCAACGTCCACCGCACCCTCACCTCTATCTCCACAGACCACGTCGTTCACGGCCTCGTCATCGACTTCTTCTGCGCCACCGCCAATACCGTCGCGCGTGAGCTCAACATCCCCTGCTACTATTTCTTCACTTCGGGCGCCTGTTTCCTTACATTCTTCCTTTACCTCCCAACTCTTCACGACAACTTCGCCATAAGCGTTAAAGACTTTGACGCCCCCATAGATGTCCCCGGCACACCGCCGATACAGCCCTCCGATGTTGTGAAGCCGTTGCAGGATCGCTATGACGATGCCTACAAGGGCTTCTTGGATTCGTCCCTGAAGATGCAGACATCGGCTGGAATCATAGTCAACACCTTCGAGAAGCTCGAGCCAAGAGCCATAGGAGCCATCAGGGACGACGAGTGTGTGCCCGGCAGGCCCACTCCGCCGCTTTATTGCATCGGTCCGCTGATCTCTAGCAGGGGAGGCGACGATGGCAGATCACCAGAGTCTCTGACGTGGCTGGACTCGCAGCCGAGAGGGAGCGTCGTGTTCCTGTGTTTCGGGAGCATGGGCGTGTTCTCGGTAGAACAGCTGAAGGAAATAGCGACGGGGCTGGAGAGGAGCGGTCAGCGGTTCTTGTGGGTGGTCCGGAGTCCGACAAAGGACAAGGACCAAAAGGCCGCCACGTCAGAGGTGCCCGACCTGGACTTGGGGTCTCTGCTTACGGAGGGCTTTCTGGAACGTACCAAAGACAGGGGGCTCGTGGTCAAGAAATGGGCCCCGCAGGTGGCGGTGCTGAGCCACCCGTCGGTGGGCGGGTTCGTGACTCACTGCGGGTGGAACTCGGTGCTCGAGGCGGTGTGCGCTGGCGTGCCGATGCTGGCGTGGCCGCTTTACGCGGAGCAGGGGCATAACAGGGTGCAGCTGGTGCAGGAGATGAAAATCGCGCTGCCGGTGGACGAGTCAGAGGACGGGTGGGTGAGTTCGGAGGAGGTGGAGAAGCGAGTCAGAGAGTTGATGGAGAGTGAGGAGGGCAAGATGGTGAGAGAGCGAGTACTGGTCATAAAGGAAGAAGCAAAGGCCGCGCTAAGCCCCGGCGGGTCGTCTCTGTCGGCGCTGGCCGGACTCGTCGATTCGTGGAAGCGCGAGTGAAACGCGCCGGACTTTGTGGGTCGTCTTCGTCGTTTGCGTCGTTCGTCTGTCGATGAATCTTCTCTATTATCGTCCTTTTGGTCTTTTGCAGTATTTTTTTTTTTTCGGTCGGTAAACTGACGTACAACGAACACAGTCGCACGTGCTTGATCTGTCTCTTCTAAATTAATAAATGTCCACAGGACGGACGAGAAATGTTTGAATCTTTTCCTGAATTGTACTTGTATCTCCACTTTCGGGTGGTCGTTTTGCAGGCCAAAACTGTACCCTGGTGGAGAAAAACTTAGCCTCAACGGAAATCGTCTCATTCGACTCTAATGTACTACAGTTTCATAATATATAAAAATAATAAATAATTACAGCACTTTATAGTAACACTATTAAATCAAAACTGTCGCCGCCATATATATATATATATATATATATATATATATATATATATATATACATATATATGTATGTATGTATTATTGTAGTTTTGGGTCGCATGTCCACCCATTATTCCGAGAGCTATAATCATCTCATATGAGTCGACCTATCCACTCGAAGATCTCTCGTCATAGGATTGAAGTCTGCTACTTTAGGTTTGAGAACGACACGTCGTTGATGGACAATAGGTAAGTGGTGACGTGGACCACGGAAAATGGCCATTAGGTCCACTAGGCTGGAAAGAGCATGCTCGTGCATAGGTGAGTTGGTTTGGAGCTTAGGATTCTGTACTTCGCTATTTTCCTCTCTTCTAAATTGATTATTATTTTTCTGTTAGACCAAAAAAATAATCAACTTTTTGGATCAGTTATTTTCTTATCTATTATATAGCCGTAGAAATATCATGTTAGTCTCATCTTATTTTAGTTGAGCAAACATAAGATCAAAGTAAGATGAACGTTATCCATTGTAAACTTTATTTTAGTTGGGCCTTGATTACATCGTTTATGGGATTGTAAAATTGACAAGCCTAATTCAAGCTCTCTAAAAATGACGAACTCAACTAGCCCAAGATCTAAATCAAATCCTTAGGATCTTAGATTAAATATGTTACATCATTGGTATGTAAACTCAAATTTGAGGCGCTAAAGCTATGAATGGCTAGAGTCTTTTTTTTTTAATAAAATAAAATCGGACTTAAAAGTGTCGTCTTGTGATTTCTTATTATCATACATTAGGATTATGTCATACAACTAGCGAAACTTATCCAGAATTACAAAAGTGGATCATGCATTGAATTAAACTAATCCAGAAGACGAAGGTGCTCAAGAAATATGCAAAGTGATAAGATATGTCATGAATTCAAAGATATCTTTCTGAACGGGCATAGTCCAAACATCAAACCGACTAAACTTATTTTACAAAGACCACATAAAATAATGGATTTCATTATCATAGTGACGGAGTGAATCCACAATTATTTCATAATATATCCTTCACGTGCCGTGGCCTCTGATAGAGATCTAGCTTCATGCTGATATGCATTGAGTTTTCTTCGGATCATGTAGCTGCGTCACTGTATTGGATTTGGTTGAAGGGGGGGGGGGGGGGGGTTGGCGCCGCAGCGGCGTGGTGGCCCAGACCGCCGCTGAATGGACAATATGTAAAGCCGAAACCTCAATAGTCAGAACTAACCATGGGAGGCGGCGGCGGCGGCGTGGTGGCCCAGACAAGTCGTTGAGAGTTTATATGCTTAGGTATGTAAGTTCACTTATCACAGGTTTAGCCAGGCTATTTTTCTCAAAACAAATTGACCCTCACACGCTCGCACAATGCACACGCATCAGTCCATTTGTTCGACCCTCAGGCCCAATCCAACAAGAAATACTAACTTGGACCTGGGTTGCATTAGTGGCTTGGAAGTGGTAGCTTTTAACGTGAGACAATGGCCTTTTTTATCTGAGGTTGCACCTCTTACGATGTCATCTAAACAAAGAAGGGGAGACTCCCACGTGTGATGTATACACTGTGTAGTTCACTTGTTGGCAGGGCTGCCAGGGTCTTTATTTTGAAGACAACTCTTACTCTCCTTCCCCTATGAAAGAGATTTGCACGGCACATCGGGTTCAATTCAATTTTGTTTACGTAACCAAATGAAAGCCCAAAGAAGAAAATTTGCCGAATGGTTGAGTACACTCAATTACGTCAATACCTAACAATTTTAATTGTGACAAGTAGTTAGGTTTGAAGTAATCTGGTCACATTATATATGTCCTCTAATGTTTCTTGATTGTACACTCAATTACATCATACCTAACTTTCTCGTTTTTTTTTTTTTTTATGACCTAGGGAACCCGCGCACTGTATCAACACGGACAGCCTTAGTAGGCCCGGGGTGACGGGGGTAAACCCTAGGGCCCCACGGGAGGACCTACCACCCCCGTGGAACTGGTAAGACGCCAAGCGTCTCCGCGGAGAATCGAACCCTCTCCCTCCTAGAAGGGGTCAATGGGTCCCCCCACGGTGGGGAAGACTTAACCAGTGGAGCCACCGCGGCAAAGTCATAAATCTATTACATTTGCGTCAATTCGGTTGTAAATCTTTTTGCGATTTGTCAATTAAATTCTAAATCTTTCAATCTTATTAATTTAATTTTAAACATTTTAACGATTTGTCAATTTTCATTTCAAAACAAATTTGAATTAGACGTTAATGTAGAATTTTTTTTATCCTTTATTATTTTATTTATTTTCATCTTTTCTTTTTTATTTTCCTTTTTCTCCAACTCCCTAGCTAGCCAAACGTGAGGGTTGATGAGGGCCATGACGCTCTCGCCAAGTTTGGGCAAGGGTCTAATGCCTTTGCATGTGGCTAGCTATCTTCACGACCTCACTAGCCAATAGTTGGAATAAAAAAAAAAAAAGAGGAAAGAATAAAAGAAAAAAGAAAAAAAGTTCAGAAAAAAAGTTTTACATAATGCAGAAAATTGTTCGTGCCAGCATTTTTCCGCCAAAATTGGCGGGAATAACTAAATTGGCAAATTATCAAAATTTATGACTACATTGAAACAACTTAAAATGTTAGAACTGAATTGATATATATATATATATATATATACACAATATGCTTAGAATTAAAGTGAGTGTCATATGAATGACACTTTTAATGTCCTAGTACCTACTTAAAACCATTGGTAATCAAAATTGAATTGGACAACCACTTTCATTTATTCTAGAACCTATCTAATTCGCACAAGCTGCACAGGGTTATATTCACATTTTCCTGGGCAAGTTTTATGACAGTGGACACATGCAACTATAAAAAGACGAATACGTACGGCAATATATATTGAAAAAAAAAAAGAATTATGCTAGGTGTACGAGTACGATGACTCACTCACAATATTGATTCACGGATTAGTCATATTATAATATATAGTTTGGTAATGATCTAAATCAGTTGCGGTGAGCCAAAAACTATCCCAAAAGACAAATTGACTTTTCATAGTCGGAAGCAAGGACATGAAGTCGCTTTCTCCTACTCTCTTGCCTTATGATGAAAATATGAGAAACTATTGCGCAACAAATAACAAGGTACGTGAACTCCCCTGCACGCTTCTCTCTCTCTTACCAAGCCCTCGTCTGATCGACAAACCACGGCCTTCCCCTCCCAGCAATCTTCACCTTGCCCGGGAGGCTGTTGCACTTGCCGTTCTTCTTATCATTGCAGAGATTGATCTCCTGAATCTCTTGAGGGCATGGACTCTGCATCGTGGACGGGGAACTCGACCCGCTCGTCCCACTGCGAGTTTAGGTCCCCGAACTTGGTCTTCATCCACCGCCTCTGGCTGTCGAAGTTGACGATGGCATAGGCACTCGCGGTGCCTTGGCCGTCTTTGGGCATCAAGTTCTTGGTGTGGCAAACGTCCACGATGAGCTTCCGAGCGCACGATTCGGCCAATTCCCAACCAGAGAGACCTGTATCGAGATTCGATTTTTGGCCTATACCGTTCGAGAGGGAGGAAGGGAGGGAGGGAGATTATTGGTGAGTCATGGCTTTTGACTACTGCGAGAGTGTTGTAATGATAGTTTCGGCCCCACTTGAATACGTGTCGGAAGCTTGCGTCCTTTCTTTTTGGTTACGCTGGCAGTGCACACAAATGCACGTAATATTTTAGGAAAATGTCACAAATATTCTCTATATTTTCACTTAATGTCAAATTTTGTTCCTAAACTTTCGATTGGCTCAATTTGATCCTTGAACTATTGATAAAATATCCGATCTAGTCCTTAAACTTTTGAATGGCTCAATTTGATCCCTGAATTATTAATAAAATGTCCGATCTAGTCCCTGAACTTTCAATCGGCTCAAGTTGGTCCCTGAACTATGATGAAATATCCGATCTAATCCTTCGTTACTGTTTTTTTTCTTTTTTTTTCTTTTTTTCCCTTTTTTTCCTTTTTTTTTTTCGCTTTCCCTCTGCCGAAGCCGGCGGAGGGCCGGCGTTCGGCGAGGGCCCCTCGCCGGCGTCCCTCGCAAGCGTGCGAGGGGCTCCCTCGCCGATCTTGCGAGGGAGCCCCTCGCTCAATGCCGGCGAGGGGCTCTCCCTCGCAAGATCTGCGATCGGCCGTCTTCGAGGGAGAGCCCCTCGCCCGCTTGTGAGGGACGCCGGCAAGGGAGCCCCTTGCCCTCGCCTGATGCCGGCGCGGGGCTCTCCCTCGCCGGTGTCAGCGAGGGGCTCACCCTCGCAGACGCCGGCGAGGACGGCCCCTCGCCAGATCTGCGAGGGAGAGCCCCTCGCTCACTTGCGAGGGACGCGGGCGAGGGGCCCTCATCGACACCGGCCCTCCACCGGCTCCGGCAGAGGGAAAGCGGAAAAAAAAAAGGAAAAAAAGAAAAATAGTAACGGAGGACTAGATTGGACAGTTCATCATAGTTCAGGGAACAACTTGAGCCGATCGAAAATTTATGGACTAGATCGGACATTTTATTAATAGTTCAGGGACCAAATTAAGTCATTTGAAAGTTCAGGGACTAGATCAGACATTTTATCAATAATTCAGAGACCAAATTGAGCCGATCAAAAATTTATGGACGAAATTGAACATTGAGTGAAAATATAGGGACTATTTGTGATATTTTCCCTAATATTTTCTCAGGAAAATATTGCACACTTGACAAGTGCCAAGCAGTTCACATTCGACTTCTGGTCGATTCACGTGTACAGGGGCCCACCCTTCAGATTTTCTACTTCTCAGTTTGACTCCGACACTCCATCCTTCTTCAACAACCGTGTATTCTAGACATCTCCGCGAAATATGTGAGGCAAAAAATGACTCATTTCTCACCATCGCCTTCTGCCGACTCTGGTCCTACTTTGGGCCGAGTAAAAGTAGAGATAGAAAATGACGTAACTGAAAATTCAAAGAAGTGCTTCCCCACTGATTATTCTTCTCGGAAAAAGCAGACGTGAAACTCAAACTAACCCCCACATCATGGATGGCCCAAAAAGAAAAAACAACCGATCCTATATCTACCTTCCCACATAAGTGCAACGCATCACCTCACACATTTTCAAGAATCCTCTCTCTCTCTCTCTCCACCGCTTTTCTCGTACGCGTCAGATGGAGGAGGCAGTGGTGCTATATCCATCGCCGGCCATCGGCCACCTCATCTCCATGGTGGAGCTGGGCAAGCTCCTGCTCTCCCACCGCCCTTCCCTCTCCATCCACGTCCTCGTCACCAGCCAGGCCTACAACGCCGGCTCCACCACCTCCTACATCGCTTCCGTCTCCACCGCCTGCCCCTCCATCGCCTTCCACCACCTCCCCCCACCTCCCTCCCACCGGACTTCTCCACCACCTCCCCCACCACGAGACCCTCGCCCTCGAGCTCCTCCGCCTCAACAACCCCAACGTCCACGCCGCCCTCACCTCCATCTCCAAGAACCACATCGTTCACGGCCTCATCATCGACTTCTTCTGCGCTTCAGCTTTGAGCGTCGCACGTGAGCTCAGCATCCCTTGTTACTACTTCTTCACTTCCGGCGCGAGCGTCTTGACCGTGTTCTTATATTTCCCAACTCTTCACAAGCTGTACACCAAGAGCTACAAGGACCTCAACGCCGTTCTTCATGTCCCGGGGACCCCGACCTTGCCGTCCTCCGACATTGCGAAGCCGGTGCAAGACCGCAACGACAGAGCTTATGAGCTCTTCCTCGAGAGCTCCAAGAACATGGCCACGTCTGCTGGGATCATAATCAACACGTTCGAGAAGCTCGAGCGCAGGGCGGTGCGAGCGATCAGGGACGGAGAGTGCGTACCCGACGGGCCCACGCCTCCGCTGTACTGCATCGGGCCGCTGATCACAAGCGGAGAGGGAAAGAGAGAGGGCATCAGGGCTGGCAGGTCGGATTGTCTGACGTGCTTGGACTCGCAGCCAAAAGGAAGCATCGTGTTCCTGTGTTTCGGAAGCTTGGGTGTTTTCTCGGTTGAACAATTGAAGGAAATAGCGACAGGGTTGGAGAGGAGTGGCAAACGGTTCTTGTGGGTGGTCGGCAACCCGCCACAAGATGCAGACCAGAAGACCGCCACGTCAGCGATGCCCGACCCGGAACTGAGCTCGCTTCTGCCAGAGGGCTTCTTGGAGCGGACAGGGGAGAGGGGCCTGGTGGTGAAAACGTGGGCGCCGCAGGTGGAGGTGCTGAACCACAGCTCGGTGGGCGGGTTCGTGACTCACTGCGGGTGGAACTCGGTGCTCGAGGCAGTGTGCGCCGGCGTGCCGATGGTGGCGTGGCCGCTCTATGCGGAGCAGCGGCAGAACAAAGGGCTGATGGTGGAGGAAATCAAGATCGCCCTGCCAGTTAACGAGTCGGAGAGCGGGCTGGTGAGTTCGGAGGAGGTGGAGAAGCGAGTCAGGGAGCTGATGGAGTCGGAGGAGGGTGAGATCATAAGGGAACGAGTGAAGTCTTTGAAGGAGGAAGCGAAGGCTGCTCTGAGTCCGGGCGGGTCGTCCAGCGTTGAGCTGAGTAATCTCGTCGAGTCGTGGAAGCGGAAGTGAGGAGGTGGAATGTAGTAGCGTGATAGCATCCAGCACCTACATCAATAAGGTGAAAAATGGTAGTTGCACGAAGAAAATTTATTAAGAGTTTTTTTACCCCTTTAAAAAAATTGGGTTTTGAAGTACGTGCCATTCTAGCATCAGTATCTCATCGCTTGGTAAGACGATTTAATAAGGTTCCTTGATACATGTAACATTGTTCTATCAAGAACTAAAGACTTAAAATGTTTCTGAATTAATTTTCTCAACCCATGTGTCGACTCTTTTTTAGCTCAAAACAGTCGAAACTTTCAATGTATATAAATATCGACACGTAAAATCGACACGTAAATTTACACGTGATATTGTTTTGTAATTTCTTCGAAATTTGGATATTATTTTTCAATTTAGCGTGGAAGTAAAATTATTTGTTGCTTTAGCTAAATTGGAAAACAAACAAGCTCTTAAACAGTGAGTTTAGTGCGAGTAACTCATTTCTAGTTTCATCAAGGATTCACTCTATTGTTTATTATTATTTTTTTTGTGTAAAGAGCACTAGAATATCCAAGACCATGCATTTTAGTATACGATATCTCTTTGCTTTTGTGAAAAGGACGTGATTTTATAGCAACAACTAGTACATGGACATGTACCCCTTTACAACATTGCAAGCTATGATTACTTAGATATTTAAGCAAGTTAAGGAATTATTGCTAAGCATAGATTTTGCGTTTATGAGTAATCTTGATCGAATGATGATCCTGAAAAGTCCCTTGGCCGTAAAAGTACATGCCCGAAGTCCTCACAAGAAATTTTCTTTTGTCCCCATACTTTTTTTTTCTAATTAAGTTTTCTTAATTTTAAGTTTTTATAACTCCTTTTACATTTACAAAATTTTATTTATAAAATCCGTGTGACTTTAAATTCGACCAAATTTACAAAAGTAGGCAAGTGTGGAAAATTTTAATTAACGTGGACGGGCGTTGATATAGGATGTGGATAAAACTTAGCTAACTATAGACACATGGATGTCTTTATTGGAAAACTTCAGGGTTGTACTAACAGTCAAAGGATGCCACGTTTGACCAAAAAAAAGGATGGCCACGAAATTTCCTTTCTCCAATGCAAGTGTGTCGAAATTTGCAAGCAAAATGTTAGATATTTCTCTCATGAAAAATGTGTGGCCAGGAGTTGATTGTCCGTTTTCCATCATGATTAGGCTAGCCATTTTCCAAAACTTTATTCGCGTCACATCACAAATTTTCCGACACCATAAGTGGACGATTGCCAGCACCCGTCACTTTTTTAGTCCTTTTGCAGCCTTACTCGAGCCCGTCTAGGCCACTGAATCGCCTCTGCAATCATTGGTAAAGTCGCTTATTAGAATTAATTTACAAAACTCACGTATAAATTGGTGCAATACATACTCATTAGATGTTTAAACACTTCATACTTATAATAGCAGACGTCCGAGAGTTTTATTGTAGTACCTTACGAAACAATGAAATAAATCAAAATATGTATTTGTTTGATTGAAAATACTTTTTTAAAATTAAGTTTTTAGATTTTCCCCTATTTTTGTTTTTTTGGTGATCTAGGGAACCTCCGCACGGCTGGCAGTTGGAGAGTAAACTCTGGGGACAACGTGGGGAAACCACCACCCCACGCACTGGGCAAGGCGCACAAATGACCCAACTGCCTCCCTGCAACTTGCGTTGCAGGGCTTTCGAACCCAGGCCTCTACAGAGGAATGCACTGGGATCTACCATCGGTGCCACCATGGTGGGTGGTCGATTTTCCCCTATTTGATTTGCAATAACTTACTAGTTAACTGAAAATGCTTTTTGATTAAAGAAAATATTTATGCATAAAATTAGAAAAGTGAATTCCTCAATCTAAAGATGTGAAAACACATTATGAGAATTTCTCTTTATGTGGAACCCGATCTCCTTCCCTCCCTATCTTGCTCTTCCCTTGCAAATCCTAACTCCACGGAGGAGCTTCATGAGCAATGGCAAAGCATAGGAGACAAGACCTTGATGTAAGAGTTTTTCTAATGTGAACTGCATTAATTGATATTATATAACATTTTATGGGATTTGTTAAAGACGAGATAGAAAGTTTTTTTAATTATTCTAATATTGAGCTGACTAGTGTAGGCCAAGTTGAATCTAGCTTATAATGAGAAAGGCTGACTATAATTCTTTCCTCTAACTTTAACACACACAATTATCCTCATAAATGAGCGTTTGCTAATTCATTAAGGGTGAGAGGCTATTTCATTAAGTTAGTAATGTAAAAGACAATGAAAGAGAAGTTCTTGAGTTTGGATCGTCACTATTTCGCATAAAAAACAATGGTCAAAATCAAATACGTAAATCTATTTACTTGTTTATATGTATTTTTTACTTTAGTTATGGAGATTTTGGGGTTGCATTTTTGCGTCTTATACTCAATTCATTCATTTTGATCATACAAGTCAAGGAGCAATGTCCACAGTGGAGCGACAAAGAAGCCATCGCTTTATTTTTTTTCTTCTTCTTCTTTTTGTCGATGCTCTTTCATCAATCCAATCCAAGTTGTTGTTGCTCTTATCATCGATCCATTCATCGGTTTTGGTTGATTAGCTTATCATGACAACGTTGGCTTCTCAAAGAAGCTAGTGGTTTTTTTTGGATGATGTTTATGCTTTTTCTTTCTTTCTTTCTTTCTTTTTTTTGAGGGGAGAATTTTTGGGTTCAAGAGCGAGAGGAAATGGGGTTGATGTTCGGAGTTTTTGTGAGGACCATGGTTGGCGTCGCGCTGATGCTTAGATGGAGTTACATGATGCGGCTTTGCAACACTTGGAGGTGCATCGGTAGCTGTAAGGGCATTGAGCAAAAGTAGGGGTGAGCACAGTTCCCGAATAGAACTGGGAACTGGAGAATGAACCGAAGGGTTTGGTTCAGTTCCCGGTTCTTTAAAGACCGGTTCCGGTTCCTGGTTCCCTTTTTCTGAGAACCGGCATTCCCGATTCTGGTTCTGGTTCCCATAGGAACCGGAACCGGCGGAACCGGAACTGATTTAATTATTTTTTTAAAAAAAAAACCTATAGCACTCACGTGATTTCCCCCTTCCCCTTTCGTTTTCCCTCTCTCTCTCTCTTTCTTTTCTCCACTTTTTCCTCCTCACGTCACGTCACTTCCTACCCCTTAACTTTATTCTTTTCTTCTCTCTCTCTTCTTTCCCCCTCTCTCGGCCGAAACCCCACCCCTCCTCCTCCTTCTTCTTCTTCTTGCTGGCTGCTGCTTCACCCACCACCACACCGCCGCCCCACACCCTACTCACCACCACCTCTTGCCACCGAACCACCACCACCCACCACTCGTCTGACGAGCCGTCTCGCCGTTGAGCCCGACGAGTTGTCGCACCGTCCGCGCCACCCCTCATTGCCGTGAGCCATCGCCGCCATCCCCAAGCCACCGTCACCACCTCTTGCCGCCACTCGCTTGGCCGTTTGGGCCATCGTTGCTTCGAACCGCCATCGCCTCTGCTAGAACCAAGCTCTTCCCCCCTTGGCCGTGGGTTGAGCCGCGACCACCGCCGTCTTCGCCGCGCCATCCGTGCCGCCGTTGGTGCCGTGAGACTCGTGTCTTCGTCGCCGTTACGCCGCCGTCGCCACATGCTCGCCCTTGACTTATTGACTAAGGATTTATTCTCTTATTTTTTATTCAAGGACTGTGGAAAACAAGTGTATTTGGGTATGCATAGTCTTTTCTCGGGAAATTTGAATTAAGTTTACTTGACTTCAGTTCACCTTTGGCAGCACTGATAATCTTTGACCGATTTGTAGGTGGATTTGACTATGCACATGCTGCAGCTAGGTAAGACATCGCCATGTCTCATTAAGTTTTGTAGCTTTAGAAGGTTCCATTCATCTAAGAAGATCACATAATTGGGTTTTTTTGACTCAGAGCCTATGATCAAGCTGCAATAAAATTCAGGGGGCTTGATGCAGACATATATTTCAATTTGAGTGATTATGAGGATGATTTTAAACAAGTAAGATGTTTTGCATGATTTAAACTTCCGCCATTGCACCATGTTGGTTTGCATTCTGGATTGGCTTAGACTCTTTCTTGGTTGAGATTGGCAGAGATGAAGAATCTTTCAAAGGAAGAATTTGTACACATACTTTGTCGTGCGGTTGTAGTGGTTGAACTGAATGTGGTTCTTTAAAGATGCTTTGTAATGTAATTAAATGTGCCTGAGGCCGAGAGATAAGTAGTGCCTACATGACTTACTTTTCTCCTTTTGCATCACACTTTATATGGGGACATCTGCCCTTTTCCCCTTGCAGACCATATGAAACTAAAGCAGTGAGAAACCGGAGGCCTTTTTTGACCCAGTGTATGCTCTGCTACTTAATTTGATTGATCTGAAAAAATGCCATTGCCTTTTATTTCCCTTGGGTTCTGTTTGTAGGTTGCGTGGAATATATAATAGAATTTTCTCGATCGATTTTGTGTTGTGATTGTTGTTTATTGGTGAATTCTTCATCTAGTCTCAAGAGATCTTATTTAATATTTTAAATGAAGGTACTCTTTTTTTGCATAATGAGATTACTTTTCTCCATCTAAATTTGCTTTATTTTCTCTTAAATCTTTGAGGTCATTGAAGCTTGGTATAGTCCCGGGCCCAACCATGTCACCTGGATCTTCTCAACCATTAGTCTATACAATAAGGAGTTCCGTTGACGTCTCCAACTTTTCATGGAATGATAAGAAGACCAGACAAGGGAAAGAGTCACCCATCTTGACCAGGACATGCTTAAGCCCTTTGAGTGCTGATGGTAGTGCTGCAGGGTATATCGAATTATGATTTCTTGGACCTTGTGTTGCTCACGCTGCAATTGACCCCTAATTTTTGCCTTTCTTCTTTCCTCAAGGATATTATTCAGAAGATTGCACTTGTACAACATTGAAAGAATGGATAGTGCATCACTTTGTATGGCTTTATCAATATGCCACTCTCTAGTTGATTTGGAAATTGTTGGCCTGTAAGTTCTTTTTCATTTAGTGTTATGTTTCCATAAGTTGTTGCCCGAGATACTAACAAAATTATTCTGTTTTTTGGAACAGAAGAGAGCCTGAGACCAACTTTGAACCTAGTAGGTACAATGGAGAGATGATTTTGGCAAACTATCTCAGGTTCCAAGTTGTAATCACATTCTTTGTTGTAAAAAAAAAAGAATCTGTTGGAACTTGGAACCGACCTAGAACCTGTAATAGGGTAGCTTCTAGGTTCTTAGTTCTGACGGATAGGTTCTAGATTTCAAAAATAAAAAATCTATACCCGAGAATAGGTTTCAGATTCCGGACGGAACCAAATCGGAACCCGAAACCACTCACCCCAAGCAGAGGTGGAGGCATGGAGAAAATAGTTAGTACCTTTTATGTACCAGGGCAAATAAAAAGATCCTTAAGAGCACAACACTTGTCGTGCGTGGGCTCCAATTGTTAGGGTATTTATTGAAAACTCTTCTCTCTCCTCTCTTTTTTCTTTGCACGCGCTCTCTCTCTCTCTCTCTCTCTCTCTCTCTCTCTCTCTCTCTCTCTCGTCTCTCTATTCAACCCCTTTAGTGCACACTTTTCTCTCTCTTGTGCCTCCCCTTCACGCTCTCTCTTCTTTATTCTCTCTCCTTTCACGCTCAGTCTCACGCGACTTTCTCTTTCTCTTCACCGCATCCTCTCGCTCCCACCGAGCCCTCGTCTGACCAACGAACCACCATGGCTGACCAACGAACTTCGCGACGGCGGAAGCGGAGGTCACATGGTGGTTTGTCAGACAAGGGTTCGGTCATGACTTAGAAGGAGAGAAAGAGAGCAGCTGGGAGGGGCAACAACTTGGCGACGGCAGAGCCAGAGGGCCGGCGCTGTAGCTTATCAGTCGGATGAGGGCGCGGTAGCTTATTCCCGCATGGTTGTGCCTCAAAGTTGCCTTCGCCGTTGCGAAGTTTGTCGGTCAAGTGCGGTGGCTTGTCCAACGAACCATTGCACGGCTCCACCTCCGCCTCAAAAGGTTGCCTCTGTTGTCACCGTGGAGTTCATTGGTTGGGTGTGGTGGTTCGTTAGTCGGGCGAGGGCATAGTGGCTTGTCCGACGAACCACTGGGTGGCCTTCGCCTCCGCCTCCGCCTCCGCTTCAAAACGGGTGAGATAGAGGGCGTGCACTGCAAGGGGGTAAACAGAGAGAGAGAGAGAGAGAGAGAGAGAGAGAGAGAGAGAGAGAGAGAGAGAGAGAGAGAGAGAGTGTGTGTGTGTGTGTGTGTAGAGAGGAAAGAGGAGCTTTCAATGCTCTAAAAGTTGGGCCCCATACGCGACACGTGTTGCACTCTTAAGGGCCTTCTTAGTGCTAGCATTGCCATGCTAGCACATGAAAGGCACTCAATATTTTCTCAGAGGCATGTGTCACAGGTTGATCGATTGGGATCGTGACCGCGTGGCGACTCGGGCAACTTTGGATCACCCAAGCTAAGCCTTGCTCAATCGAACGCTTACCCGGATCGTTGAGAGAGAAAGTTAGAGAAAGGAGCTCTGGAAGGAAAGGAACTTTGTATTTCTGAAATGATGGGTGATTACAAATGAAGGAGGACACCTGTCACGCCCCGATCTCGGGCATGCACACATTCTTCTACTTGGTCGATTTTAAAATGCGATATCCCAGGACTGTATCGCCGACCCTTTCATTTATTAAGCACATGCGGAAACAGTTATAATTCCCCAGACAACAAAACAATGAGATAGAAAAATAAGACCATATTTTTCATATTGAAACTTATAACCAAACTTTTATACAAAACACAAACCAAAGCACTTCACAACTTTTTACTCTAAACTATATTTACATCAAAAAGGAGATCTCAAAAGAAGATAAACTCTCAGTCCATCTGGGCCGTACTCAAGGCCCCTCTCAAGATTATCTTCTTCTTCCAAAAATCCTTCTCAGACTCCTCCTCCTCCTCAGCTCTTCAGTGGGGTCCTGAAATGTTTTCCCCAAACTGGGATGAGACTACATCTCAGCGAGTTCTAGCCCACTAAGCCCGATTAGTAAACCATTATACTAAAGGCTGCCTAAACATGCATAGGTCAGAAAATGTACCTTAGCATCAAATCCCACCTGCATGTCAGTACAATTCACAATAGGCACCCAAGTAATCATATCACAGATCGAAGCATCGATCAAATCGACCTAGTCGATTATATGCCAACAAGACCACTCACGGTCATTCCCAATCAGTCAATCAATTCACGACGTCAAATCAAAGCAATGATCAATTAACCTAGTCGATTACATGTCAGCCGGACCATCTCTAGGTCATTCTAGTCATTGCTATACAGCCATAACTAATAGAACCAATCACCGAGCCACGTGCATTCTCCGAGGCGATATCTCTTATCACCGAGCCACGTGCATTCTCCGAGGTGATGGAACCGATCATCGAGCCACGTGCATTCTCTAAGGTAATGCATTAATTTACCGAGCCCACGTGCCCTTTAAAATGCCATTCTGAATCAGCGAGCCCACGTGCATTCTCCGAGGTGATGCATCAAGTCACCGAGCCCACGTGTCTCTTCAAGATGCCAAATTTACTCGTTAAGACCACATGCATTCTCCGAGGTAATGCATCAAATTATCGAGCCCACGTGTCTCTTTCAAGATGCCACACTTAATCACCGAGCCACATGCATTCTCCAAGGCGACATACTTCGTCACCGAACCATGTGCATTCTCCGATGTGATATATCTAATCATTAAGCCCCGTGCCTTTCATGATGATTCATCCCATTTCTAAAGTAATTATCCACAACCTTAATTCGTACTCAATTTACCCAAATAATCAATTTAGGAACATATCCTAAATATCCACAATTAAATCAATTCAACACAATTCAAAACTCAAATGAATAAACGGACTATGCCACGACAATCAGCACGAGATTTCGGTCGTCGGCCATCTCAAACTTAATTTCCGAAAAATAATTAATTAATTAATTAATTTAGAAAATTAATTATTAAAAATTCCATTTAGCTCAAAATAAGGCCCAATTAAATAAACGAACTTCACCACGATCATCAGCTTAATATTCCGGTCACGGGCCATCCTAGTTGAATTTTCCAAAAATAAATAATTAATTAATTAATTTCGAAAATTAAATAATTAATATTAAAAATTTGATTTAGCTCAAATTAAAGCCCGATTAAATAAACAGACTTCACCACGGTCATCAGCATAAATTTCCGATCACTGGCCATCCCAGTTGAATTTTCGAAAAATAAATAAATAATTAATTTAATTCAAAAAACAATATTTAAATGCCAAAAATCCCACTTAGGCTTGAATCGCCAAATTGAAGCCCGATTAAGAGTCGGAAAATTCCCGAGATACTCCCAATAAATAGTAGACCACATCTACTTGTTAATTGTACAATCAATTTATCTAAATCGCATTACAATTGACTAATAATTGCTAATTTATTCTAATCTAACAACCTAAACATAATTAATTAAAACTAAACCAACCTTAAGCATAATTAGCCAACTAATCTAAGATTAGTGAGATTACTCACCAAATCGCGCGCAAATCGGATCAATCCGACGAGGGCGACACGAGGAACAAAACTTCCCAAAGCACGGCTTGGGTTCGGGGCCCGGAAACGGCCCAAAATGGGCCTTGAACAGTGCTGGAAACCAATTTTTCCAGCCACTATTCTTGGCTGGACGAAGCTCGTTCGGCGGCTAGGGCGGCGAGGGGAGGCTGGTGGAGGACAAGGGGGACGTCGAGGAGGTCCGGGCGGAGCTGGGCGGTGGCCGAAGCTGACCGGATAGGGTGGAACGGCGGCTGGGTCGCGCAGGGGAACGCTTGGCGCGAGGGAACGGGCGGTAGCGAGCAGCGGGACGGCGGCAAGCGGTGGCGGCGCTGGAAGCGGTGCGGGTGGCAGTCCGGCTTCGGTGTGGCGGCAACGGCGGCTGGTCTTCAGGCGACGTCTGCGGCTGCTTCCGCTTCTGTCTCTATTGTTCTTTGCACGAAACAGAGAAGAGGAGAAGGGGGGTGGTGACGACAGCTGAGGGGGCGAGGGAGAAGTAGAGGTGGGCGGTGAGCGGCAGAGCGCGGGCGGTGACGAGAAGCTTCTCCTATCTTCGTGCGGCTTCTGCTTCTGCTGCTCTTTTTTTTTTTTTCGTTCGAACAAAGGGGGGAGAGAGTGTCGAGGGAGAGAGATGAGAGAGAGGAGGAGAGAGGAGAGAGAAGGACAAGGGGGTTTTGACTAGTCAAACAAGAAAAGGAGAAGAAAAAGGAGAAGCCAATTTCAAATTGGCTAAGGGAAGTGTTCGGTGGGGGGGCGCGCACGAAGGGAGAGGGAAGGAGAGAAGAGAGAGAAAAGAGAGAAAAAGGAGAGAGAGAAAATAAATAATAACATTATTCTTATTTTTCTTTTCTCTTTCCCTTTCTATTTTCTTTTGGTCTTCGATTTTTCCTTCGATAATTTCTTTCTTGAAATTTCGGACTCGTCAATAATTTGACGGACGATGAGAAAGGATCCTAAAAATGAATTGTGACACGCTCGAATATTCGATTCCCGAAACCAAATTAAATTTCATAGTTAGAATCAATCAAACGCGATTTTAGTCCAATCCAACCAATTGAGTAGCTTTTAGGGATTTTACTGCGGATACATCTCTTAACGGCTTCCCCCAAAAGGTTAGTTAACTCGTGAGTGATCAGCTCAGAGAAAAAGGACTGTAAACACATCGATGAAATACCCATTTCACTTTATCGAAAACAGGGTCGAATTTCAGGATGTCACAACACCCCTTTTATAGTTGAAGGCCTCGACTTACATCCGTTGATCTACTTTTTATTCGGCGGGTGAGATCGCACCGCCTCAACTACCGACATAATGCCAACTACCGTCTACCAACATAAATAACGGAAACTTCTGGAATCAAGCAAAATGACGGTGTCGTCCTCCCTTGGAAACTTCGGGGAGAAGACTTGGTGGAAATCCGAGATGGAGCAAGAGGTCTTCCACGGACGAGTCGAGGTCATCCTCGGGGAACCTCTCGGGTCGACCAACTTTCGGTCCGTGACATTCTCCCCCACTCATTTGAGCGACACCCTCGTCGCTCACAGCTCGGCAGTTGGCCTTCTTGGTGCGAGCACGGTCTTTGGTGCGGGCTCTCTTGTTCTTGTTTTGTTTGGTGCGGACGCTCTCATATGATGGAACGCAACCTTCATTGATGAACTCGGACTTTGCACGCAACTCGGCCTTTGGCTTGGACGGAGCACGCGGCGCGCACTCAACTTCGGGGAAGAGCGCTTGGATTGGCATGACATTTGTTGGAGTAGGATCCAACTTGACCTTCGGCTTTACCTCGAACAGCTTGTTGATGCGCATAACGGCCTTCAAGCTCTTGTCGAGGTGTCGGATTGACGTAATGGTCTTGGTATCGACCATCCCTTTGATCATTGGGACCGTCGTCGGGTACTCTGGATCGAGGATCACAAGGCATTTGGTCCTCATGTCGATCATGGATCTCACGCTATTGAAGAATTGCATGCCAAGAATGAGATCGTAATCGTCAAGAGGGATTACCTCGAAATCCATCTTGCCCCTCCAATCGCCAATTTTGATGTCAACATCCGAAGTTGATCCTATGCCACGGACGCCTTCCGAATTGACTGGCTTGAAGGTGTTCCCGATCGGCTCCACGCGAAGGTTCAAGGCCTTTGCCACTTCCTTCGACATGAACATGTTCGACACACCCGTGTCGACCAAGGCATATAGTGTTCGGCCGCACACGTCGATTTGCACGAAGAACATTTCTGTGTCTGGCACAGCTTCTTTTATTTTGGACCGAGCTTGGACGGAGTTGATCATCTTCACGGCTCCAAGTCGGATTTGTCTCTTTTCTTCTTTTGACTCCTCCTTTTCTTCCTCGATGGCAAGGAGGGCGTTGATTCGGCCCTTCTTCGGGCACTTTTGGGTCCAGTGCGGACCTTGGCAAATGAAACAAGGAGAAGGCGGGGGTTGATCAAACCTGCTCGCGTAGTCCGTTGGTGGTCGGCCCTTTTGGAAGGATGGCTTGGAAGTTCCTTCTCCCCATGTCTTGGCTTGGCCGCCTTGATCATGCGCAACTCAAGGAGTGCTTCATGCTTCATCCTCGCAGGGTCGATCCGACCTCCAATCTCTTTGTCGACTCCTTGGTTCGGTCTTGGTGAGGTCGACGAGCGACTCGGCCACGCTCAGCACTCGCGCAAGACTACTCACGTCCCGTCTCTTGAGCTCGAGAAGTGCCCATGGCTTCAATCCATCCATGAACACTTCGAGAGCCTCCTCTTCGCTTAGGTTGCAAATCTGGAGTTTGAGTTCCGTGAACTCCTTCACGTACTCTCGGATCGTGCCTCTTTGCTCGAGGCGATGGAGCTTGTTACGGGCTTCTTGTTGAGCGAACTCGGGGAAAAAGTAGTCCCGGAACTCTCTTACGAAGTCGTCCCATGTGCACACGGGATCAGCGCCTCGTCTAACCTCATCGCACCTATTGCGCCACCAAAGCATTACCGTATCAGACAGGAACATGGAAGCGGTTCGTACCTTGGTCATCTCGTCATGCATGTTGACGGCACCGAAGTATTGTTCCATGCTCCGGACGAAATTGTCCACCTCCTTGGTGGATCATTCTCCTTTGAACTCCTTCGGCTTTGGCACCTCAATTTTGGACACCGCTTGGTTCGGCACAGCACCATTGGTGATGCTTAGTTTACACAGGGCGAGCTCGGTCTTAAGCTCTTGGATCTCGGTCTTCATGGCTTCAACCTCGTCCCTACGCGAAGCTTCTTCCTCAACCACTTGGACGCGCTCCTTCAACACATCGATCGATGCTTCAAGGGCTTCGTCCTTATCGTGTAATGGCGCGGTAGCTTCGTTGAGGCATGAGGTGAAGTCTTCACGGAGCGAACTCTCAACCTCCATGATATGGTCCCACACATCGTCAAGACCTTCCATGAGTTCGAGCACAGTGCTCCGGACCTTCCTGATCTTCTCATCGAACGCAGCTACAACATCCATCGAGGCGTCTCTTTTCTTTGCACGGCCGCGGTTCTCGTTGACTTGTGCGGCCTCTCCAACCATGACAGCTTCTTGGCTCGACATTCCTTCGAACAGTTGGCGCTCCTTGGTCTCTCGAACGAATCTCTCTTTTGCTCTGATACCACTTGTCACGGGCCAATCGATTGGGATCGTGACCACGTGGCAACTCGGGCAACTTTGGATCACCCAAGCCAAGCCTTGCTCGATCAAACGCTTACCCGCTCGCTTACCCGGATCGTTGAGAGAGAAAGTTAGAGAGAGGAGCTCTGGAAGGAAAGGAACTTTGTATTGCTGAAATTATTGGTGATTACAAATGAAGGAGGACACCCCTTTTATAGTTGAGGGCCTCGGCTTACATCCGTTGATCTACTTTTTATCCGGCGGGCGAGATCGCACAGCCTCAACTACCGACATAATGCCAACTATCGTCTACCAACATAAATAACGGAAACTTCTGGAATCAGGCAAAATGACGGTGTCGTCCTCCCTTGAAAACTTCGAGGAGAAGACTTGGTGGAAATCCGAGATGGAGCAGGAGGTCTTCCACGGACGAGTCGAGGTCGTCCTCAGGGAACCTCTCAAGTCGACCAACTTTCGGTCCGTGACACATGGGCTAAGGAGGGAGACAAGTCATGGCTGAGCCAGAAGGGCGAGTTATGAGCGCGTTCATGGGCTTACTAATGAGATTGTCATTTTCTCATTTTGCAAATGAGATCTAAACAAAGAAAACATTTTTGATCATATATCATCAAACAGAGGAGAACAATTTTCCCAATTAATAATTTTCCAAAAAAGTATATTCTTTTATCATGGAGTTTTCTCCCAAACAAACATACCCAAAATTTTAATCTCCGTATTATTTTTCTAGTGATTCATTTGAAATTGTAGCAATCAAAGCCTTAAAGAGCCAATGTTCAGTTTTCACCATCATTTATGTTAAAAAATCCAATCCAAAAACTTAAATTGATACCATATGTATAAAAGTAGTAATTCAATTAAATCCGTAAGTCAAGGGGTCTCATATATTTCTACATTCCCTCTCATTGGCAAGGCGGATTAAGAATAACACGTGGAATTTGATGAATGGGATGGAGGCACACGTGAAATTTATTAGGACAAAGCCTAAGTTTGCATATGATGTTAGAAAGTTATTGGCATCTCTCTATGTCAGTGCATGCATAGCATACAAGATGCCATAGAGACAAATTTTGTAAAGGGATAATTACAAAAATCACGAGGATTGCAACTAATATTAAATCACCTCCCCTTTTATGTTACACAAAACATGGGGTTCTCTTGTATTTTTCGAAATAACTAGTTGATAAAAAATATCAATAATTTCTGTGTAAATATTTTTGTAAATGATGGAAATATTTTTCATTCATTTATTTTTTAAACCGATATAAGTGATTATTTTTAGAAAATGTGTCCAAATCATCTATTTTTTTCGCTAAATAAATGGAGCCTAAATATAAAATTGAAGATATATTTTACAACACTTGAATATATTGTTCACGATCATCCCTTTTGTAAGAGATATGGGGGCATCTAGTATTTTCTTTTCTTTTTTAATCAATATCTTGCAACTCACACAATTTGAATATTTTTTTAATTCACAAGATTTGAAATCGTCATAGTATATGTTGGCACAAAAATTAATGTATGCATTTTTCATAACATTTTGACATTTGAATAACATTTTAAGTTTTGATGAGAAAGAGAAAAAATGTTTGCTTTTGATTAAAGGATGAGTGTATCGAAAGTTCTCAAACTTGTCATGAAAGTGCAATTGAATTTTAAAACTCTGAAAAACGCAATCAAGTCCTAAAATTTAACGAATTGGTACAATCGAGTCCTTCTGTAACATCGTCAATTTGTCCAAATGTTAATGGATGCTTCGATTACACCAATCACAACAATTATCGGTTGTTTTGGGATTTGATTGTATTTTTTTGAAAGTTTTAAGACTAGTTATAAATTTTAAGTTTTCCAATGCACTTATCTCTTACTTGAATGATTATGAAATTTGGAAAACTCTTTAATGACGATGTTTGGCTTCGAAACTTAAATATGATTTACTATGATTGATTATTGAACTGGCCGAAAAGTAATTCATAAGCGTCCTTAGAAATTAAATAATATATATAAGAAATGCGTGACAAATTACATCTTCAATTGCATTATAATCATCAATAACGTAATAATATATTTGTACTTCATAATATTATAACTGATTTTTCTTTATCACATTTCATATAAAAAATTCCTAGTCATTTTCTCTTTTTACCTGACATGTGCGTCAATCGATATAAATGTTTCCAAAGAGATGCTATTTGATTCAAAGTTTTATTGAAAATAGTTATGTATATACAATATTCCAGATCCAATTTTATTATATACATTGCACTCGTATCAAAATTTCTCCATGTTTCAAGCTCTATCGGGCCGATACTTTAACCTCACGTAAGTAAATTTTCAACTGATTGTGTCAGCCGTTTCCTCACGCATCAAATATACTTCGATCTCGAGAATAATTGTGAACCAGACTAAAAAGAAACAAACCAATCTCACCAAAACCCTCAAGTCTCAGGGAGCTCCATCGTCGTTCCAGCAACACCAACAAAACCCAAACAATGAAGGAAGCAATCGTGCTTTATCCTTCACCGGCCATCAGCCACCTCATCGCCTTGGTGGAGCTCGGAAAGCTCCTCCTCACCCACCGCCCTTCCTTCTCCATCCACATCCTCAGCACCAACCAAGCGTACGACGCCGGCTCCATCACCGCCTACATCGCCTCTGTCTTCGACACTGTCTCCAAAACACCCCCCCCCCCCCCCCAAATTGCCTTCCACTACTTCCCTGCCACCACCCTACCCTCGAACTTCTCCTCCACCTCCCTCAACTCTAAGACCCTCGCCATCAAGCTCCTCCGCCTCAACAACCCCAATGTCCGCCGCGTCCTCACCTCTATCTCCGAAAACCATGTTGTTCACGGCCTCATCATCGACTTCTTCTGCATCGCTGCCGTCGCCATCACACGTAAGCTCAACATCCCCTGCAACTGATTCTTCACTTCGGGCGCCGGCTACCTAAACTTCTTCCTTTACGTCCCAACTCTTCACGACAAGTTTGCCAAGAACTTTAAAGACTTTGACGCCCCCACAGATGTCCCGGGCTCACCGCCTATACCGCCCTCTGATGTTGCGAAGCCAATGCAGGATCGCTATGACAAGGCCCACAAGGGCTTCTTGGATTCATCCCTGGAGATGCAGACTTATGCCGGGATCATAGTCAACACCTTCGAAAAGCACAAGCCCAGAGCTTTACGAGCCATCTTGAATGGCGAGTGTGTGCCCGGCGGGCCCACTGCACGGCTTTACTGCATCGGGCCGCTGATCTCTAGCAAGGAAGATGACAATGGCAGATCGCTAGATCTCTCACGTGGCTGGACTCGCAGCCAAGAGGGAGCGTCGTGTTCCTGTGTTTCGGGGGCTTGGGCGTGTTCCCGGTGGAACAGTTGACGGAAATAGCCACGGGGCTGGAGAGGAGCGTTCAACGGTTCTTGTGGGTGGTTGGTCCGTCGCCCGACCAAGGACAAGAACCAAAAGGTCGCCACATCGACAATGCCCGACCCAGACTCGGCCTTCCTACTTCCGGAGGGCTTTTCGGAACATACCAAAGGGATTGGGCTCGTGGTCAAGAAATGGGCCCCGCAGGTCGAGGTGCTGAGCCAACCCTGGGTGGGCGGATCTGTGACTCACTCCAGGTGCAGCTCGGTGCTTGAAGTGGTGTGCGCTTGTGCCAATGTTGGCGTAGCCACTCTACTCGGACCAGCGACACAACAGGGTGCTGCTGGTGCAGGAGATGAGGATCGCCCTGTCGGTGGACAAGTCGGAGGATGGGTCGGTGAGGTCAAAGGAGGTGGAGAAGCGAGTAAAAGAATTTATGGAGAGTGAGGATTGCAGAGGTGATTGTTTCCCGGTCCGACCAAATTCCACCCAAGAACCAGAAACTTGACCTGGAGAATTGGTTCCCAATTTTATTGTGGACCGAACTGGCTAGTCCTAGAACTGGAAATGGACCGAACTAGTTGGTCGGGTCCAGTTCCAATGGAGCAAATCACTTTTTGTCGTTACATTGAAAAAAAAAAAAAAAAAATATATATATATATATATATACACATCCTCTAGTCTTCCGGATCAAGAGCTTTCTTCAATCAAAGTTTACAAAGTAACGTGACACTACTTGAAAGGCGTCGACATCGAGTAAGGCAGGAGGCGAGGCTGCAAGAGGGAAAGGTTGAGGCTCGAGCAACTCAATCGAAGTGAGGCGTGAGATGAGGCTACGACTACTACGAGAGGGAAAGGTTGAGGCTCAAGCAACTCAATCGAAGTGAGGTGTGAGACGAGGCTACGACTGCAAGATTAAAAAACGTTGACATCCGATAGATGCTACGAAAGGGAGACTACACGTGCAAGGGAGAGCACACATGCAAGGGGGAGCATGCTGCTCTAGAGAGAGAGAGAGAGAGAGAGAGAGAGAGAGAGAGAGAGAGAGAGAGAGGAGGTTCCAAAAAGTAACTTCAAAGAGAGACTCTTTCTCAACTTCTCATGTAACCTTGAAAATAAAACAAAAGAAGATCGGTCCGGTTCTTGCCTTGAAATTGGGAACCGGACCATTTGGTCACCTGTTCCAAAAATAGGAACTGAGGACTAGATTGGGACCCCCTAAAGCTACCCATAACTAGCTAGTCCAGTTCAATCTAGGTGATTGCTGGTTTAGACGGTTTCCGTTACACACCCTGAGGAGGGCAAGATGGTGAGAGAGCGAGTGCTTACTACTTGCCATGAAGGAAGAAGCTCAGGCTGCTCTGAGCCTCGATAGGTCGTTTCTGATGGGAGAACAGTAACAATTCGAACAATATCGAATTAATGCAAATGAATAAATAATCTCCCCTCTTATGTAGACCTAATAGGAATCAATATAGTAGAGTAAAATAAATACTAAGCACATGAACACAAGACGAATTTTTTTTTATGTTGAAGATCTTATCGATGTGAGGGGATCAAAAACCACGAGACCAGAGTCCACTCGAAAATCTTCACTATCAACAAAATTGGGTAAACAATGTTCTTCTCTAGCAAATACTAGAGGTACAAAGCAGCAAAGACCTCAAGAACATAATTCTTGGCATTACACATGAACTTTATAAGAGATCAAGGATAAATCTAACCAAAAACATAAGTTTTGATCAATCCACGAAAAACCTGGTGTAGGGAGCTTCAAATGAAAATCAAACCGTTCAAATTCTAGAAGAATGCGCCACAAACATGCTGACAAAATTCTAGCTCAATCGGACCACGAATTGACTTTTGATGCCAGCTTGATGTAAATCAGATATTACCCCAATCTCCAGATTTTCTGCTTTCTCTTTTTCTCTTGTTAATACTTCTTTTTGTGGCTACCACCTTTTTAAAGATAGTGAGAAACCCTATTTCTCCATATAACTTATCATACGAGCTCAAGTTCTTTTTAGGCCTCCAACTTATTGGGCCTCCTCCACATAGGAGTGAACCTAGCTAACAAATCTCCCCCTCACAACAAAGTGGAGGGATTCACCATCCCTGTTATCAATTGGCAATGTTCAAGCTTCTCTTTTGGTAGAATCTTCGTCATCATATCATAGTCATTATGATCCGTATGAATTTTCTCAAGTTCTAACAACTTTTCATCTAGAACATCCCTTATCCAATGATATCTAACATCAATATGTTTCGATTTAAAATGAAAAGATGAATTACACTTTGATTATCACAAAATATCACATATCTCTTTTGCTTGAACCCAAGTTCTTTTAAGAACTTCTTCATCAATAACATATATTTACTAGCTTCGGTCGCTGCAATAAATTTAGCTTCAGTTGTAGAAAGTACAACACACTTCTGCAATCTTGACTTCCATAACACAGCTCCACTCACAAAATAAATCAAATAACTAGAAGTAGATTTACGAGTATCAATATCTCCTACCAAGTCGAAATTTGTGTATCTAACTAATTCAAGTTTCTCGGTCCTGAAACTGAGTTTCAAATTTGAAGTTTCCCGAAAATACCTCATAATCCACTTCATTGCATTCTAATGCTCTCTACCTGGATTTGACATATAACGATTAACAACGCCAACTGCGTGCACCAAGTCTAGGCGTGTACATACTATTGCATATATTAAGCTTCCCACAGCTGAGACATATGAAACACTTTCCATATTTTTCTTCTCTTTATCAGTCGTAAGACTTTGCTTTTATATTTAACTTAAAGTAAGCAGCAAGAGGAGTACTAATTACTTTAGTCTTGTCCATGTAAAATTTCTGAAGGATATTCTCAATATATTTCTCTTGCGACAAAAACAACTTCTTAGCATCTCTTTCTCGAGTAATTCTAATGCCAAGAATCTGCTTCGTCGAGCCCAAATATTTCATGAGAAAGAATTTGCTCAACTGTTTCTTCAATAACTTAATTCTTGAAGCAATCCTGCCAAAAATCAGCATATCATCAATATAAAGCAAGAGAATAATAAAGTTATCATTATAAAATTTTTGGACAAATACACAATTATCCGAGGAAGTCTTCTTATAGCTCCGTTCTGTTATAACAAACACAAACATTTTGTACCACTACTTCGATGCTTATTTTAGGCTATAAAGAATTTTCTTCAATTTGCACACATATGGTGTGTTTGGGAAGACTTTTGAGGAAAGTCTTTAGGAAAATGTAAAGACCTTTGAGTTAAAGATGTTTTTCAAAATGCAAACTATGTTTGGTAAATTGTAGTTTGAAAGCCCTTTGTGAAGTATCTTTGAGCAAAATGGTGTTTGGGGAACAAATGACTTTTATGATTAAAAAATTATCAAAAGAAAAATAAAAAAAAATTGACCGGTAAGGGCAGGCGGTTGCCGGCGACCGCCGGCGACCACCGGCAACCTCGAATATGGGGCGGCGAGGTCGCACGATGCCGTCGCGACCTCCGGCGACCCTCGATTCTAGGGCAACGAGGTCGCATGACGCTGTCGCGACCTCCGGTGACCCCGGATCTGGGGCGGTGAGGTCGCGTGATGCCGCCTCGAACTCTGGCGACCCTGGATCTGGGGTGGCAAGGTCGCGTGACGCCACCTCAACCTCCGACGACCTAGATCTGGGGTGTCAAGGTTGCGGGAGTGCCTTGCCGCACCAGATCTCGGTCGCGGCAGGGTTGCGCGACCTCTTCGCCCCCGGATCTAGGGCGGCAAGGGCGCGGTGGTCGCACGACCTCGCCGGTGGTCACCCAACTCTCTGACGACGATCGCTTAGGTTGTCGCGACCACGCCGGCGTCCCTCTAGCTGTCGCCGGCCCCTCGCAATCAACTATGCAACCAAATCGACCACTCGACAGAGAAAATGAACAATGTCCTCACAAGGGCAAAAAACGGAAAACAAAAAGTTCGAAAGGATAATTTCGGAAAAAAAAATATAAATAGTGCCCACGTGGGCATGCTGAAAAAGCTGAAAGCCCAAGGCAGGTCCTCACCTGCCTTGGGCTTTTAGCCTTCACAAAGCTGGCCTTCTTCAAAGGGGGGTTGAAATGTTTTTGCCAAACACCCCTACATTAGCCCAAAGATCTTTAGGGGCTTAAGATACTTGGTAAAGTGGTTGCCAAACGCAGCCATAATCCTCTTTCCCTTTCACTTTAAAACCCTCAAGTTGTTCCATGTATATCTCTTCCTTCAAGTCATCATGTAGGAAGGCTGTTTTGACATCAATTTACTCAATTTGCAAATTTAGGGTAGTTGCCAAGCCTAGTATCACACGGATAGAGGACATTTTCACTATCGGAGAAAATATATCATCAAAATCAATATCCTTTATTTGATCGAATCCCTTAACAACCAATCTAGCTTTGTACCATGGTTGTGAAGTATGTTCATCTTGCTTCAACCTATATACCCACTTGTTTTTCAAAACTCTTTTACCTTTAGGTAACTTCATCAACTCAAAAGTATGATTATCATAAAGTGACTACATCTTATCTCGCATAGCATCAAACCAATTGCTTTTGTACTCATCTTCTATTACTTCTGCATAGCACTTTGGTTTATCTGCATCAGTCAATAATACATACTCATCTTCAGAATACTTGGTGAAAGGTCGTTAGTCTCTAACGGATCTCCGGGCTGGAATATCCAGTGGAACATTTAATTGAGCCTCTGGTTTAGGAATATTATTATTTGTTTCAACATGTTCAGGAATATGTGCGTTATATGGAACATTGACTTCCTGCTCTTCATCTGTAGGAGTATTTGCAAGAGGAACTAGATCCAAATCAACAAAATCATCACTAACTTGTGGTGCTGAAATCATCTCTACTTTCTCAATATCTTCTATTGTTTGATCTTCCATAAACACAACATCTCCGCTTCTTACAATTTTCTTTTTAACCGGATCATAAAATTTGTAGCCAAGCATATCCTATCTATAACACCGTCGTGTTTTCACATCAAGTTTAGACCTCTCATCCTTGAGAATATGCACAAATGCTTTGCACCCAAAGAGATGCAAATAATCATAAGAAACATCTTTGCATGTCCAAACTCTATTAGGAACATCAAACTCTAAAGGAACACATGGAATAAGATTTAATACATGCACAACTGTACTTAAAACCTCACCCCAAAAGGATCCATATAGCTTTGATTGTGAAAATAAGCATCTTATCATTTCAACTAGTGTTCTGTTCATTCTCTCAGCTAAACCATTTAATTGAGACGTCTTGGGAGGCGTCTTTTGATATCGAATACCTTGTTATCTGCAATATTCATTAAAAGGTCCAATATACTCTCCCTTGTTATCAGTTCTGATGCATTTCAATTTCTTTTCAGTCTGTCTCTCAATTGAAGCCTGAAATTGCTTAAAAGCATCTAACACTTGATTTTTAGTTTTCAATGTATGAATCCAAATTTTCCTTGAAAAATCATCTATGAAGGTAACAAAATAAACAAAGCCACCAAGTGATTTTGTTTTCATAGGACCACAAATACCAGAATGTACTAAATTAAGTATACTTGACTTTCTTAAAAGATGGGAGCTTTTAAATGCACTCTGTTCTGTTTTCTTGCTAAACAGTGATCACTCTTCTTTAGTGCCAAACTTTTCAATACTGAAAGGAGCTTCTTCTTGGTCAATAGTAACAAACCCTTCTCATTGATGTGACTGAGCCTTTTATGCCATAACTTAGCTGCATATTCATTGTCTACTACATTAATTTTGTCTGTGGACAACTTTGCCTACATGATGTACAACGAAGAATTTTTTTTACCTCTAGCCACAACAAGAGAACCTTTGGTGAGCTTCCATTAACCATTACTAAAGGTGTTGCAATACCCCTCATCATCCAACTTGCTTGTAGAAATCAAATTCAAGCAGATATCAGGTAATATGTTTAACATTATTCAATACTAACCTTGTGTCGTTGCTGGTTTCTAGGCACACACCACCGATGCCTACAGCTTGAACTAGCCCATTAATTCCCATCTTCACAGATCTGAAATCTCCTAACATGTATGATGTAAAGAAATCCCTACGACACGTAGCATGAACGGATGTACCACTATCAATTACCCAACTGGTCTCATGAAATACAAAATTCACCACATCACCATAAAAAATAATGAAAAAGTTTTCTTTAAGTGCAACAACATGATTATCATCATTATCATTATCACTTTTCTTCTCTTTACCTTTCTCCTTTTGTTTCTCCTTTTTTAACTAGCAACAAAACCTCTGAATATGTCTCTTCTGATGATAATAATGACACTAAATATTAGCAAATTTATTATACTTACCTTTGCTTTTATCTCGACTTTTAATCTCTATTTCTTAGACCTCGAGACTCACTTCTTCCCCTTTTTCTCAACAACCAAGGTATCGGAATGTGAATATGACGATCCTTGTGTTTTCATTCTCATCTTTTCATTCAAAATACTACTCTTGGCCAAATCAATGGTAATCATACCATCCAGGGTAGAATTAGACAAAGATGTTTGGAATGTCTCCCATGAGTTCGGCAAAGTACCAAGCAACCATAGTGCTTATATCTCATTATCAAACTTGATTCCCATCGCGGCCAACTGATTTATAATTCCTTGAAAAGAATTTAAATGATCAGTCAAACGAGTACCATCTTGATATCTCAAAGCCATAATCTGTTTTATAAAAAATAACTTATGATTCCAGTCTTTCGAGCATATAACTGTTCGAGCTTATTGCATAAACTGCGTGCATGTGTTTCCTCAATAATATGGTTCAAAACATTATCATCCACTCATTGCCTAATATAATCACACACTTGACGATGAAATATAAACTATTCAACATCAATTTTATTCTCTGGTTTCTCCTCGGCAAATATGACCAAATAAAAATATTTCACATATAAAAGGTCTTCCATCTTCCCTTTCCAAATATAATAATTCGAACCATTTAGTTTAACTATTCTACTCATATTTGTTTCCATTGTTTAACACAAGGCATAAAAATTAAGCAATAACCAGAAGCTCTGATACTATTCTGATGGGAGAACAGTAACAATTCAAACAATATTGAATTAATGCAGCGGAGTAAAATAATCTCCACTCTTATGCAAACCTAATAGGAATCGATAGAGTAGAGTAAAATAAATACAAAGCACGTGAACACAAGACGAATTTTTTTACGTGAAAAACCTCCAATTGAGAAGATAAAAAACCATAGGACCGGAGTCCACCCGAAAATCTTCATTATCAAAAAAATTGGGTGAACAATGTTCTTTTCTAGTAAATAATAGAGGTAGATAGCAGCAAAAATCTCAAAAACATAATTCTTAGAAATATATGTGAACTTCACAAGAGATCAATGATAAATCTGACCAAAAATGCAGGTTTTGATCAATCCACGAAAAACCTGATGTAGAGAGCTTCAAACAAAAATCAAACCATTCAAATTCAAGAAGAATGCACCACAAACATGCTGACAAAATTTCAACTCAATCGGACCACAAATTGACCTCTGATGCCAGCTTGATGTAAATCATATATTGCCCCCAACCTTCAAATTTTTTGTTTTCTATTTTTCTTTTGTTATTATTTCCTTTTGTAGCTGCCGTCTTTTTAAAGATAGTGAGAAACCCTATTTCTCTATATAACTTATCATATGGGCTCAAGTCATTTTAGGGCTTGCAACTCATTGGGCCTCCTTCACACAAGAGTGAACCCAGTTAACAGTTTCGGTTGGTGTTGGCCGAACTTATTGAGTCGTGGAAGCGCGAATGAAATGCCTTGGATTTTTTAGGTCGTTTGGTTGGCCGTTTGTTGATGAATTTTTCTGTCGTCTTTTGGGTTTGCAATATTCGAGGAAGGCGAATTGGCGCGCGTTATGAACAAAGTGGCTTGTGCTTTGATTCTCTATGTGCAAACACAATCCTTTATTTATGAATGAAATAAAATCTCTCTTGAATTTGTTCTCTCATTTTGGATTACCTATCTCCATTTTCGGGTCGTTTTGCAGACAGCAATTGTATCATTAGGAAATAATCTGAGTTATGCGATTTCGATATATCATCGGTTACAACACCTCTAAAATTATGATAACTTTTGAAAAATATCTCATTCAACTTTAAAGTGCAGCTGCATTTTAAAACAATATATTAAGAATACATAATTCACGGACATTTGTAGAAATAGTTAACTAACATAGACAACATTGGAATATGACGTGGATAAAACTTAGCCAACTAAATAGCCATGTGGATGTTCATATTGAAAAAGCTTTATCCATGTCTCATCACAAATTTTGCAATGACACCTTGGCTTGATTTAATATATGGATTTATTTTTTTTTTAAAAAAAGCACATTAAAATACAATGACGAAAATTTATCTTTTTTAGAAAAGAAATTTATCTTGTCTCACAAACTAATCTGTACTTTTAAAAATACTAGTGTGCATTTGATGTTCCTTCTACTTCCCCAAATTTTAAAATTTTTCCAGTAAAATCAAATTATCATCCACATTACGAAGATAACAAAAATCATATTTGCAAATGTACATGGTTATTCACCCACAAGCACATATAAAAAAAAAAAATTGAGTAAAAAAATCAATAAGTGTGCACCTCAAATTTGGACAAAAGAATTTGAAAGTAAATCCAAATATACTTCTAACATTTACACAACGGCAAGGTTTAAGTAAAAGAAAACTCACGTACACATTAGCATAATACATTTTTATTGGATGTTGAAACACATCTTTCTTATATGAATAGTCGTTTGAGAGCTTGATCGTATTGCCTTGCCAAACTATGTTACAATCAAAATTTCAATACCTCATATTATTTTTCCAGTGTTTCATTCGAAATTGCAGTAATCAAAGGTTTGAAGAGTTGGCATTCATTCTTCGCAATCATTTATGTTTGAAGAATCGATATTCATAGCCTCCTCAAGCTACCCCTTGCTGTCCCTAACGTGCCGACCTTGGACTGGAGACTGGTAATGATCATTGCCTCAAATCTTGTCCTGGTCAAAGTTGAGGGTTTTTGATTCGGAAGACTCGCAATCTAAAGATTCTTAAAGGTGATGAGGGTTTTTGATACATAAGTGTAAACTTGAAGTTATTTTCTGCAATTTTTTCTTTTGTAAAAGATACAGGGGGGTGAAGTTCAACCTTTTGCTTTTCTTTTTCTTAATTGACATCTTGCATTTCATATAATTTGAATTTTTTATTCATAAAATCGGAAATTGTCATGGTATATAACTACTGCCACGTAAATTAGCGCAAATGTTTTTTTTTATAGTAATTTCACATTTTAATAATATTTTGATTTTGATGGGAAAGAAATATTTTTTTATTTTTTTTGCTTTTGATAATGGCGAAAAAAAAAGGAGGCCCCAAAGTATTCGTTGCATGTTATTGTTTCAGCTTTACCGAGACGCACGTGCACTACCTAACCAGCAGGTGATATTACCAAACTAGTCCATTGTATGCTAATGCATCAGAATGACTGATGAACGAGAATCGCCATTTTCAATAATATTAGGAAAATATTAAATGAAAATGTTTAGCTTCTAAAGTTCAATATGATTTTGGTTGATAGTGATTGACCATTTCAAGTAATGGGCATCCTTAGAGATTAGATTAATATGTACATAAAAATTACGTTACAAATTATACGTTCAATCCTATTGAAGTTATCATTAATGTATTAATAAACTCGTATCTTAAAATATTGGGATTTTTTTATAGCATTTTCTATAGATAATTTTATGTTATTTCTTTTTTTACTTGACATGTGCCACTAGCGTTGATGTGGATAATTTTTTTAATATTTTAATATTTATTTTGATAATTTTATTTGTATTTGTATTTCTTTTTCTTTCTTAATTCTTCACTCTCTTCTTCCTATAGTTGGTTGTCGGCTTTGGGTAGAAGTTGGCGACCTGCTAGAGGAAGAAGAAAGTGAATAAAGAATGAAAGAAAAAAAAGAAAAAAATATTAAAACATTATTAAAAATTATTTATATTAGCGTTAATGACATCATGTGAAACTGTTGGCATCCAAATCAGCGTCGATCAACTCTCAGCCATATAAATCCGAACGTTTGGCATCTCTAGAATTTTTTTAAAAAAATAATTCTGAACATTATTGATAACTGAGACCAAATCACATTTAAAAATAGATCTACAACATTTTTGTGTGAGAAGTTAAGAAAGGTTGATACTATTATTCTTATTGACATCATACTGGTTAGGTTGCTCTTTGTCAACCCACTTCCTTGGAAACTAAGAGTCAACCTATTGGCTGACAAAAGAAGGAGAGCGGTTGATCGAGCACGATCAATGCTTTTACAATGAGTTTATAGATCATCATGATATGGATCAATATTGTCTTAACAATTAATTATTAATGGGGCTCCCCATAACACCTACATCATTGATAAAAAAAAATGACTTTAGTCTATTTGATCTATAGGCTATAATTTTTTTTTCGAAACCAGCCTATAGTATTGTCACGACCTAAATTTTCGGGTGCACTACCTAAAACTAGGTTAATGGACTACTAAGTCTTTAAACTTAGCTCAGGCTCTTCCAAGCCCATATCAATTCGCGACTTGAGGTTCAAATATTTAACATGCAAAAGATTCCACTAATCGGTTTACGGTATGTCGATTAGACACCTAAGTAAAATAATGGGAGAATTATTTTACTCATATAAACCAGAGACTAAAAGTATGGGAACTTGGTTACACTAGATTTCTCTAATGCCCTTTCGGTACCATTTCTTTTTAATTTTCAAAAATGTTTTTTCATGTAGTTTGGATTTATTTTAACCTAAATCTCTATCATGCAAAAATGTGACCACACAAATGCTCATCCACTATCAAACATTCAAATAAATAAATAAATAAATTGCATCACACAACACAAATCACACAAAGCAAATGATTTTTTTTTTGGGTTTTCTGGGTTTTCTTTTAAAAGTAGAATGTTTTTATAAAAATGCATTCCTTAACTAAATGACTTAATGTTATTAATATGCAAATTCTAATTAAATCGGCCTATTATGCAAACTAATTAACATATACCTCATGACCTAATTTCACTAATGAACAAATTCTAATTAAACGATCCTATTATGCAAACTAGTTAACATGCACCTAGTATTTTTGCATTTTTTTTTATTGAAGTTTAGAATTTATGAAAACCCTACTTAATCTATCTAAAAAGGGATAATTTTCTAATTTATTCTAGGGATTAATTTAACTTAAACCCGATCCTATCTTAGAAAACTATTTCTTGAAAAATGAGATAATTAAAATGTGCGAACATTATTTAAAACCCTAAAAAAAATTAAATAGGTTCAACTCTAACTTATTTTAAAAAATGCAATCCTAAAAATGTAATATTAAAATTTTTCTAATTTATTAAACCTACATGTCTGATTTACTAAACCTATATGCTCATGTAGAACTTTGATTTATTTTTATTTTTTTAGTCTTTTTTAAAAGATAAGTAATTATTAAATAAATATTAAATCTAAACTATCAACAAAATAAATTATTAAAATAATCGAAAAAAATAACATGTTGTCTCACAGGTTAAATTAACGATTATCTTAACTCTAATTATCACGACAAATAGATCAAAATAATTAAAAATCTGATCCGAAATATTATAGATCAAATTAATAATTATAATGATTTAACAATTAAAATTCTACCAAAAAGCCCAAAAATTAATATAATTAAAAAAATAATCCGATGTCTCTCGGATTAAATTAATAATTATAATAATTCCGGACAAAATCCCTGCGGATAATGCCTACAATATTTATTGACATCAAATATTACAACTTAAATAAATAAACTAAAAAAGAACAAAACAATGAGATAAAATGAAATAAAATAAAAAAATTAAAAAAAAGAAATTAAACTACCTAAGGGGGCTCAAGGAAGACTGCAGCGTCAACGGGGAAGCGGATCGCAAGCGGAGGCAGTGCGGTGGCGCGGCGTCGGCGAGGTCAAGAGCAGCGGCTTCGGCCGCCAGGCGAGCAGGGGCAGGGGCGACGTTCAGCGGCGACGGAGGCACTCGGGTGCTCGCGGCTGTGGAGACACCGTCGTCGGAATTCAGGGGCGTTCGGTTTCACTGGTGCAGGCGCGGCAGAGGTGGCGCGGCGACTGAGTGGGGCTCGGACGGAGGTACAAGCGGAGGCGAGTGATGTCTGCAGAAGCGGAGGCACGGGCAGAGGCGCTGTGACGGGCGGGTGGGTTGCTGCGGGTGTGATGCTCGCGAGTCGCCGAGGCGTCGGGTGGAGGCGAGCTCAGATTTGCAGGTTTCAGCACTCAAGCGGCGAGATCGGGTTTAGCAGAAGCCGAGTGGTGAGGGAGTAACTGCGGCGTTGGCAACGGTGCTTTGCGGTGGAGGTGCAAGTACGAGAGTCGGGTCGAGTAGCGAGGGGGGGCTCGCGGGGCTGGCTGCTGTTGGCGTCGCAGGGGAGGTCGAGCGGCGGTGACGGAGGCGCGGTGGCCGGCGCGAGGCGGTGTGGGCGCAGTCAGCAGCAGCAGAGCGGCGTGCGACTTCACGGAGAAGGAACCACGAAGAAGAAGCACAGTGCACGTCTTTTTATTTTCTTTATTTTTTTTTTTGTTTTTCTCTCTCTCACCTCACTTCTACTCTCTGTACGAATTCTTTCTTCCCCTCCTGTTTCTTTTTCTGCTTTTTCCACAGAAGGAAAAAGCTGACTTTTTTCTTTTTTCTCTCAAAGCTTCGTTTTGTGTACGAACTTCTCTCCGGAACTTTTTACTCTCAATTTCTTCGAAAATTCCCCTCCCATTTCTCACGAACTATAGCCCTTTTATAGTGAAAACCTCTATTGATTTTTAGAAAGTTGTGCTTCCTTAATTGCGGAAATTACAGAATTTTAGTCTTGATTTGCCATCGCAAATTGACATTTCAGTTTTTCACTCACATTACCAGAAACGCATCCAAGTTCATTTTGATTTTTGCGAACAGCTCACTTGATGAGTATAATTTTTGATACTTTCTCTTTGATTTATCAATCTGATCATTATCCTCACCGATTTTGGGTTTGGCTTCCATTTTCTTTCATTATTTTCCTTTTATTTGTTCAAAATGCAATTTTTATTTTCCTTATTTCCTTAGGTTTGCTAAAAATTAGGTGTCAACAAGTATTCATTTGAATGGGACACCACGTTTTAGAGCAAGTGTCTCGTGAATATAAGCTGAGTATTCATTTGAATGTGGATCTATACAAAACTAAATGTAAACACTCGGATTTGGTGGACCCATCATTTTCAACGTTACAGATTCAATTTTCTATCAACATTGCACTTACCAAAATTTCTCCATGTTTCAAGCACTATAGGCCCAATAGTATTGGGCCATTACTTTGACCTCACATAAACAAATTATAGACATTGCACCAATCAAAATTTCTCCATGTTTCAAGCACTATTGGCCCAATAGTATTGGGCTACTACTTTGACCTCACATAAACAAATTATAGACATTGCACTTATCAAAATTTCTCCATGTTTCGAGCACTATTGGCCCAATGGTATTGAGCCACTACTTTGACCTCACATAAACAAATTTGCAACTGATTGTGTCATTCCCCCACGCATCAACGTCATCTCGAGAAGATAAATTGTGAACCAGACAAAAAAGAAACAAACCAATTTCACCGAAACCCTCGTTGTAAGAGAGCTTCATCGTCGTTCCGGCAATTCCAACAATCCCAAGCAATGAAGGAAGCAATCGTGCTGTATCCGTCACCAGCCATTGGCCACCTCATCTCCATGGTGGAGCTCGGGAAGCTCCTCCTCACCCACTGCCCTTCCCTCTCCATCCACATCCTCATCACCAACCAAGCTTACGACGCCGGCTCCACCACCACCTACATCGCTTCCATCTCCGACACTATCCCCTCCATTGACTTCCACTACTTCCCCACCACAACACTCCCCCGGACTTCTCCACCACCTTCCCCCCCACCATGAGACCCTCGCCCTCGAGCTCCTCCGCCTCAACAACCCCAACATCCATCGCGCCTTCACCTCTATCTTAACGTATTAATAAATCCCTAACTTAAAATTAGGACTAAGCATTGGTCCAAAGTCAACCGAACCAGCCTAACCTAGCCAATCCTAGTCCGGTTACCATGGAGACTAGGTCGGTCCTTAGTCCTAGGATCCCCGAACCCTACACTATGCAAGTTAATTCTCTGTCCTGGAGGTTTAGAGTTTGTCCAACTCCGACCAACCCTATATATATTTTATAATATAATAGATATATATCAAGTATAATATGTATTAGATATATTATATATTATAAACTTTTGTCTATTATAAATTCTAACACCTCTTGCTCTGTCCTCTTCACAGTTTAGTTTGTCACATAAATTATAAAGTGAAAAGAAACCAAGCCCCAATTCAACCAAAATAAAAAATAAAAACCCTTTTTACTCACCTCGTCCTTGCTCGCCTACTCGCCTTGATTCAGTCACCTCTATCCACTCGCCTCTAGCCTCTTCTCACTCACCTCGTGTGTTCATTTTTATGGTTTGTTTCTTTTAGCAAGTATGAAATTTCCGTTGTTATCTTTTCTTATATTTATATTTGATATGTGATTGTGTCCATAATTTGATTACTCAATGTCATTATTGATGCATATATAATTTGCAATAGTACACTTGTCCTTTTAAGGAATACAAAAAGTGAAATAAAAATAATCAATTAGTACTAGACTTATAGGGTTAGTCTGGTACTCAGTCCTAAGCTCAAAAGGATTGGTCCTCGGTCCCAAAAATTGCGGATCAATACTGTGCAAGTTAGTTGCTAGATTTGGTGCTAGACTTATCCAATCTGGATCATGCTCACATTTACTTAAAAATACTATGATTAATTTTTTGTGTTTTCTCTTTACAACTTCCCGTTGTTTTCTTTTCTACCTAACTCGAGCACAATGAAATCTAAGGGAATACTCAGATCGAAGAAAAATTAGTTGCACCAAAAAGAAAGGGAACAAAGGAAAAGGAATTTTCGTATGTCTTATAATCACCTTTGTGTTTTCTCTCTCACCTAAATCGACTCCACGAATTTTCGTATGTCTTATAATCACCATTGGAAAATTCTCGAGCCTCGGCTCGAGGAGGTGCAATGTTAACGTAATGCCCATGCATATAATTTGCATGTCCGTACAATCAATAGATCGAAATAATAGACAGTGCCTAATTTGCACGTTTGGCATCTCTAGACTATAAATCATCATATATTCCGAACATTATTGATAATTTACACCTATGACATGTAAAAATAGAGAATTGCCATATGCACATATACTTTATATATAACTTCATTTATTGAAAGATTTGATAATGTATAATTGAGTTTTCAAATAAGTCAATTACATGGTGTTTTCTCGATGTTTTCAGATGCAATTCTCAAATTGTAATTTTAGCTAATCGAGAAAGAGGCATTCAAAATGGCGAATATGCTAATCGTGCCTTCATTCCTCATTGTCAAGGATTAGAGATTGCTCCAGATCCTTCCTCTAACAATGCCCGAATGGTACATTCGCCTAGCCGGGTTAGCTGTGTTGCTCAAACAAGCCTTTAATATTGTGCTTGTGACCAAATCTACGTCATTATTGTGCTAAAAGTCAAGAAATGCCAGTTCTGTTTTACTTAAGGAAGTGGTACAGGCTCACCTGCTCTTTGTCAAACCATTCCCTTTGGGACCAAGAATCAAACCCATCGGCGGTCCAAAGAAAGGAAACCGGTTGATAGAACACAATCAATGCTTTTTAAAAAGCCCTCTCCAAAATTGCATAGAAGTCCCACTAATTTACGAATGGACCCTGCAAATATAACCATACCGTTGTTACTATAAATAACGGTGCCATAATGACCACAAATTCCCATCTGTGAGGATTTGGCAATAAGAGTTCAGGAAATTAGAGAAAGTTTTTGAAAAACATAACTACAGTAATATAGAAAAGCAAATTGTGGTATCATTATTCTATCATGGAATGACAAGATTTTGGAAATTTGAATTTGGAAATTTTTTTATTGTTCTTTTTTTTTTTGTCATATTATAGTTCTGTTTAATGGCATTAAAAATATTTTCCCTTATCATGCTTCAAACCAAATCCCAAAAGAAAAGAAGAAGAAGAAGAAGAAGAAGAAGAAGAAGCATGGGTTATGCATTGGAAAAAAATATTCTCACTTTTAAAAGATCCAAAAAATTCATGAATTACTTAAGCAATAAAATAACCTACTATTGAATTTTCCATCTACAAATTGATAAATTCGCTAAAATCATCAATTTGGAATGCTAACTTTTGGTTTGGGAGCAAAGGAACTTGATTTACTAGCCTTAGTTCGTTCAATTTGGACTACTAATTTTTTTTTTCTATTTTCTCATTAAAACAGACAAGTTTTTGATTGAAAAAACCACAAGTGTGAAAAATGTTTTGCATCCATGCTGTTAGTAATTCTACATTTATTTTCTTTCGAAATGAAAATGTTTCAATCATTCTTTTTGGCACTTAAATAAAAAATAATAATAATCTAACACTGATAATGTTAATAAGTTGAATTTTTATTCCGTTTTTTTTTTTTGGCTGATTTTTTTCTCTTAGAAGAAATCTCAGTCAATGGGCTATAAAACCCCCCAAGTGGGATTCATGATTTTTCCAGAGAATCAGGTATTCCCTGGTAAAATATGTGGTGTACACGACTGTCCTCCTTTCATTCCCCTTTAAAAAACAGTTACAACGAAATGATCGAATGAATGAAGGATCTAGTGAAATGCCAGCCCAAACCAATGAGAAGCTATTGTATATATAGTCTATAGAACATGATGAGGATCAATATCATCTTAACAATTGATTTTATATGGGTCTCTCCCATAGACCTGCATTGTCAATGATTGGAAGGAGTTAGTCTACATTATCTTTGTAGACTAAAAAAAAAAGGAGCAATATTATCACCTCACATTAATCAATTATAAATTTCTCATGATTGTGTCGGCCATTAACAGACCAATCTGACCAAAATTGATAAGACCTCGACCTCGAGAAGATTACTTGTTAACCAGAACAAAAAGAAACAAACAAATCTCACCAAAACCCACAGTCCCAGAGGGCTTAAACGTCGTTCCAGCAACACCAACAAAGCCCAAGCAATGAAGGAAGCAATCGTGCTGTATCCTTCACCAGCCATCGGCCACCTCATCTCCATGGTGGAGCTCGGCAAGCTCCTCCTCACCCACTGCCCTTCCCTCTCCATCCACATCCTCATAACCAACCAAGCTTATGACGCCGGCCCCACCACCGCCTACATCGCCTCCGTCTCCGCCGCCGTCCCTTCCATCGCCTTCCACTTCTTCCCTGCCACCACCCTCCCCCCGGACTTCTCCACCACCTCCCCCACCACGAGACCCTCGCCTTCGAGCTCCTCCGCCTCAACAACCCCAACGTCCGCCACGCCCTCACCTCCATCTCCGAAAACCATGTCGTTTATGGCCTCATCATCGACTGCTTCTGCTTTGCTGCCGTCGCCGTTGCGCGCGAGCTCAACATTCCCTACTACTACTTCTTCACTTCCGGCGCTGGCTTCCTCAATTTCTTTCTTTACCTCCCAACTCTTCACGACAAGTTTGCCAAAAGCTTAAAAGACTTTGACGGCCCAATAGATGTCCCAGGCACACCGCCGATACCACCCTCCGATGTTGCGAAGCCGTTGGAGGATCGCTATGATGAGGCCTACGAGGGCTTCTTGGATTCGTCCCTGAAGATGCAGACATCGGCCGGGATCATAGTCAACACCTTCGAGAAGCTCGAGCCGAGAGCTGTACGAGCCATCAGGGACGGCGAGTGTGTGCCCGGCGGGCCCACTCCGCCGCTTTACTGGATCGGGCCGCTGATCTCTAGCAGGGGAGGCGACGACGGCAAATCGCCGGAGCCTCTGACGTGGCTGGACTCGCAGCCGAGAGGGAGCGTCGTGTTCCTGTGTTTTGGGAGCTTGGGCGTGTTCTCGGTGGAACAGCTGAAGGAAATAGCAATGGGGCTGGAGAGGAGCGGTCAGCAGTTCTTGTGGGTGGTCCGTAGCCCGACACAGGACAAGAACCAAAAGGCCGCCACGTCGGCGGTGCCCGACGTGGACTTGGAGTCCCTGCTTCCGGAGGGCTTTCTTGAACGTACCAAAGAGAGAGGGCTCGTGGTCAAGAAATGGGCCCCGCAGGTGGAGGTGCTGAGCCACCCGTCGGTGGGCGGGTTCGTGACTCACTGCGGGTGGAACTCAGTGCTTGAGGCGGTGTGCGCTGGCATGCCGATGGTGGCGTGGCCGCTCTACGCGGAGCAGCGGCACAACAGGGTGCTGTTGGTACAGGAAATGAGGATCGCCCTTCCGGTGGACGAGTCAGCGGACGGGTGGGTGAGTTCCGAGGAGGTCGAGAAGCGAGTCAGAGAGTTAATGGAGAGTGAAGAGGGAAAGATGGTAAAGGAGCGAGTGCTTGCTATGAAGGAAGAAGCTAGGGCTGCTATGAGCCCCAGCGGGTCGTCTCGGTCTGCGTTGGCCGGACTCATTGAGTCGTGGAAGCGCGAGTGAAATGTTCTGGATTTTGCAGGTCGTCTCGGTCAGCCATCCATACGTTTTGTCGTTTACATTACGGAGAATGTGGCATGTGTTTTTTATGTTGGGTTAATACCTTGAAAAATCCAATATAGTATATTTGTAGTAAATTTACTCTAAATTATTTTTTTTACCACAAAAAACTTCAAACTGGTATATCTTTGATAAATTTACCCAAAATTGGTACACTTGTGACAAATTTACCCTATGTTAGTTTTTGTTAAATTTTATTGTCAAATTATTAAGTTAAATGACACGTGACAATAATTTGGGATTTTACGATCCGTTTGTTAGAGTTTACAATTTTTATGATTTTTTTTGTGATATTAATCAAATTTAGTGAATGGTATATTTATAACAAATTTATAAACTATTTTTTTGACTATGCAAAATAAATTAGTTTTTGGTAAATTTGTCATAAAAAATCATATCAGTTTAGGATTTTTACATTTATGACAAATTTACCCAAAACTAATTTGTATCGTAAAAAATTTAGGGTTTTCGATAAATCAAAAAAATAGTTTATGATAAATTTGTTATTTATGTTTTTGTTTCTTTGGAAAGGTACACAGGAGAAGCATAGTCGAATTTTCTCCGGTGGCCTAGGCCCTGGGGCATGTGCTTTGATTCTCCCCTTGGAAACAAGATCCTTATTTTCTAAAGGAAATAAAATATCTCCTGAATTTTTTTCTTCGGAAAATTTTCTCTTGAGTTGAACTTACAAAAGTATTCTCTCTTTTGGGTTATCCATCTCCATTTTTGGTTTTTTTTTTTTTTTTTTTTTTTCATATAACAACTGACCTAACCAAAAAACAAGATGTGGCAGTGGTGGCTTCCCCGAAGAGTCTATTTGGAAGAAAACGACTCGTCGTTTCAGGCCACGTCAAGTGGTGACCTGGAGGGAAACACCTATGGAAACGCTGTTTTTAGGCCATTGGGTCCACTGCGCCTTTAGAAATGGCAGTCTGAGGTGGGTTCGGAGCTCTGGATGGGATAATTGGCTATTCTTTTCTTGAAAAGTCAATATTGAATCAGAATGTATTTTCATATTTATATATTATATATGACATATAGCTTTTGATATACAATACAAAGAATTATTAGTTTCTTTGTAATTTGGCTCGATTGTACTCCTTTTGGGTCTATTAATTTTTGAGATAAGACAGAACATTTAAGTGATGAACATTATACATCATTGTACCTTATTTCAGTTGTGCTAGTCAAGAGCTCTATTCAGATTTTATGGGGTTGTAGAACCAACAAGGCGAATTCAAGCTTTCTAGCAATAGTGAAATCAACTAACCACAAGCTTAATTGAATCCTTGGCATCCTGGATCACATTGCGATGTAAACTCGAGTTCAAGGTGTTAAAATTTCGGATGAATAGAGCTTCTCTTTAAATACAATAGGATCAGACTTAAAGCTTCCCCTTGCGATCTCTGATATAGATACACCAGGCTTTTGTCGCGCAAGCGATAGGACTTGTCCAAAATAATAAATAATTCCAGCATTAACATTGTTGCTGTCGAACCGTGTGTGCATGCAAGTCTTAAAATCGCTTACACGTACATCCATCGCTCCAGTGGGCAAGCCAAGAATTTTTTTCGAGCGAGGTGACTGAAAAATCCACGATTGCTTTGGACGAGAAAAAAGTACTTTCTTGATTGTGAAATTTATCAGAATCTTAAATGAGGAAATTTAGCCTCAAAGCTTAAACAAGAATAGCTATTTTTAGTAAACAAAATTGTTTGCATTATAAATAAATTTTATAGAATCTAAAATGACGAAATTCGGCTTCTTAATTAGAAATGATTTTGGTCCATGGTGACCCACTACAGAAAATTGTCCAAAAAGTTATTACACTTTTGCTAATTCAATTTTAAGTATTTTTACTTCTTACCAATTGAGTCCATGTAACTAATTTTGATCGAAAATTGCCAACGTGGCTGGCTGACACTAACGTGGTACTTTTTAATATATGTATTTATTTTTTTTAAAAGTTTTTAAAATTTTTTAGGGCTGACCATGGGGCAACGGATCAAGCATTTTGACTTTGTCTATTGGACCCTCGCCAACCCTAGGTGAGGGCCTTGCCTGGCCAAATCTAGTGAGGGCAGTGATGGCCCTTGCCCAATGCTAACGAGGGTTAGCCAGCCCATGCCTATGGCTGGCAAGGGCCATCGGCCCTCAACTACGGCTAGGGTTGGCTAATAACCTTGCCGGCCCTAATGCCAAACATCCAAAAAAAAAGGAGAAAAGAAAAAAAGGAAAAAATTAAAAATATTATTAAGAAGTGCCACATTAGCGTTGATTGGTCATATTAGTAATTTTCAATCAAAATTAGTCGGATGTACTCAATTGGCAAGAGATAAAAAAGTTTAGAACTAAATTGGCAAAATTGAAAGGTTTATGGTTGAATTAGCAAAAGTGTATAAATTTAAGACTTTTTGACAATTTTCCCCCACTGACTACTAGAATGGTGAAAAAGTAATTCAAAAGCATCCTTAGAAATGAGGTGCCATTATTGATATATATACATATAGGAATTGCGTCACAAATTACACATTCCATCGCATAATCATCATCCTCATCATCATTATTGACGGTCAATATATATGGCAGCACTATGATTGATTTTTTTACCACAATCTTTATGAACAATCCTATATCATTTTCTTTTAGAACAATCCCCTATCATTTTCTTTTTCTACCTACTGCGTGTGTCGGTCAATATATATGATTCTAAAGAGATGCAATTTGATTCAAAGACCGCGCATCAAACACTATGAAATCGAAAGGAATACTCAAATTGGAGCACAACTAGTTTTTTTTTTTTGGTCTAAAACGATAGTATTATTTATGAACGCAAAATGGAACAACCATTCGACAGTGCTTCAAAGTAAAGAAGGTCCAAAAGATGATGGGGAGGGGAGACAGCCCAATTCGGTGGAAGTGAAGAACGCCCATGGGCTTTGGCAGCCTAGTCAGCAATGAAATTTGCTTCTCTTCGACAATGGCGAATCTAGAGATTAGGGAAACAAGGCAAGAGCGCCGTACTTTCAGCAAATAGAGCTATGTTCTCCCAAAGTGTTGAGCTAGGGTTCTGCATGACTTCCACAAGCACCGAGCAGTCTGATTCCAGCACGAGGTGATCCTTTTATTTCCCTTTCTGTAGCATAAATTTAAGAGTGAGATTAAGGGCTTGCACCTCTGCCTGTAGTGCTGAGAAGGCGGTGACACTATTGATGAAACCGTCGATCAATTGGCCAGAAGAGTCACGGCACACACATGCCACTGTGCCTTCATAGTATGTTGATGGGTAAGCGCCGTCTATGTTAATCTTTACAACTCCCGGCTCTAGTGGGCGCCACATATGATTTGGATCTGATGGCTGCATTCCCTGTTTCGGCATCACCTTGTTATAGCAACGGATGGACCTAGCATTTGCAAGAGCCACCTGTATAACCTGCTCGGGATCTGGCCTCTGCTGGCGGAAGACAAAGTTGTTGCGGGCCTTCCAGATATGCCACAAAATGGAAGCAACAGTCTCGAGATTAGGTAAGCCATCACTGTTCTCGATTAGATCTACTAGCCAAGCGTCGATTCTGTGCACTCCATGTAATTGAATCGCAAGTTGGACTTGTGAGTGAGACCAAATAGCTTGCGTCAAAGGACATAAGAGGAAGATATGTTATGTAGATTCCGAAACCTGATCTTGACATAATTGGCAAACCGAGTCTGGTAAAATGTGCCTGCTGTATAGATTCTCCTTTGTAGATAAAGCATTGTGGCATACACACCACATGAATATGCGCAGTTTGGGTGTAGTTTTCATGGTCCAGAGTCTGTTCCACAGCTTACGTGGGGTTTAGTATGATGAAGAAGCATGGCTTGTGAGTCGATGTTTTGTGATTTGATTGAGTTATAGCAGCTCTTTACTGTCAACATACCATTAAGCTTCCTTTTCCAAATGAGTTGGTCGACAGTGCAGTGTGATTGAATTTGGATGGAAATAATTTCTTCAACAGTCTGTTCATCAAAATTGCAGCAAAGAAAGGATACTTTCCATATGTTTTGTATGGGATAATAAAGTCGGCCACCTTCTCCGATTTGCCTCTAGGTGCAGGCCTGCCGATTATGTCCTGAGAAAGCCATTTATCCTCTCGAATTCTGATCCGCTTTTCGTCACCGACTGACCACTGGTGCTTATCTAATATAGAGTCCCGGCCTAGCAATAAACTTTGCCATCCCTAGGAGGGTCTAAGTCCTTTTTCTGCATTTGAGAAATCTTTAGAATGGAAGTACAAGCCTTTGAAGAGTCTGCTCCACAAGGAACAAGGATGTTGTATTAGATGCCAAGCCTGTTTACCCAGTAAAGTCTTATTAAACGCAATGAGATCTTGAAAACCTAGTCCCCCATTGTCTATGCGACTCATGAGGGTGTCCCATTTCTTCTAGTGTATGCTAAATTTGCTGCTGTTAGTTTGCCACCAGAATCTAGCAACTTTCTGTTCTATAGACTTGCAAATTGACATAGGGATTTTAAATATAGACATAACATACTACGGGAGTGCTTGTACTACTATTTTAATTAGAGTTTCCTTATCCCCTTTGGAAATTAGTTGTTCTTTTCACCCTTCCAACTTGGAGTTTACTCAGCCCAGAAGCCAGGCAAACATCTCCCGTTTTGATTTCCCCCAATTTGATGGTATGCCAAGATATTTGCCAGTCTTTTCTAACTCGAGGACTCGGAATTCTCTTGCCAAATTCACTTGAAGGTTGCTAGGACAAGTCTTACTGAAGAAAATACTAGATTTATTTCGGTTCACCTCTTGTCCTGTAGCTAAGCAATATTGATTTAGTAAATTGGCTAAGTTATGGCATTTCAGGAGTTTTCATTCTAAGAAAAATATGGCATCGTTTGCGAAAAAAATATGAGATAGGGTAGGACACCACCTGTTCAATTTAATACTTTTGATATTTTCCACGTCCACAGCTTGGCTAATAAGTGTAGATAGGACATTTGCCACCAGAATGAACAGGTATAGAGAAAGGGGATCTCCCTGTCTGAGACCCCTAGTTGGATGGAAGTAGGATAGGGGTTCTCCATTAAATTTGACACTCAAGGGTGACCGTTGTGATGCATTGCATCACCCACTAAACCCATTGTGCGTGAAAGCCCAGCTGAAGGAGGTAGTCTTTTAGGAAATTCCATTCCACCCGATCATAGGCCTTTTGCATGTCTATCTTCAGAACAGCTTGAAAAGTCTTTTTCCTTTTCCTTATCCTAAGTTGATATAGAATCTCTTGGACCACAAGAATATTATCTTGAATTTGACGGCCACTAACAAAAGCACTTTATTCCGTCGCTATTAGCTCAGGTAACCATGACTTCAGTCGATTTGCTAGAACCTTTGATATTATTTTGTAGATAAAGTTGCAAAGACTGATTAGTGAGTATTAATCAAGCCATTCTGGGTGTTTGGATGCACTTTTGCATGTTCTTTTCCTCTTAAATTGACTTGGTGCATTTTCAAATGTCTAAAATCACTATTTAAAATTTCAGCCTTTGGGCGAGAGTAGGTGCAATGTTTACGTAATCTACATGCACATAATTTACATGTTTGTATAATCTATAAATCGAAAGAAAAGACTCTCGATTTTCCACGCTTGGCCCAGTATGAATTGAGCTGACAAATAAGCCAATTATGCAGTATTTTTCGTTAGCCAAGTTTTAAGTTAGAAGCGGCAATTCCACTTCCAACAATTTACAGCTCTCCCGCTCTGCATGGGAAGCTGAGTGCCCCAAGGGAAGAAAGATTATGCATCGCTCTTGTCTTTCCTCTAATTGATGTCCTAATGCTACTTTCGCCTGGTCGGGGAAGTTGTGTCCCTGGGGCAAATTTTTACAATTATGGTCATCATTAGAGATCTACCGCATTGTCGTGTTGGAATTGCAAAAACATCGATTCTTTTTCTTTCTTTTTTTCAAAAAGAAGTTGTATGAGCTCAGCTATTCTTTGTCACCCTCATTCAATCAAGAATCAACCCCACCATCCATCTAAAGAATGGAGATTGGTTGACACAATACAATCAATGCTTTTAAAATGTCCTTTCTAAAATCGTGAGGAGTCTCACTAGTTTAAAAAATCATTACAATTTTATCAAATCATTTAAAATAAGAAAAGGTAAAAGATCTTAATGTCGTTAACATAGCACTCAGAATATGATGACGAAATGACCAAATTTACAAAAGATTCGAATGAAATGCTAGACTAAACTAATGAGAAGCTATTCCATATGTAATCTATAAATCACGAGGATCATATATTATCAGGTTTTATTAGCATAATAGTTTTTGTGTTATTGTTAGAGTAACGGCATATTTTGAACTATAAATTCTTAAAAATGTGTAGCTCATAATAATTTATAATTATTTCTCATTAATTTTTTTATGGTTCAAAATAGACTATTAAATACTGTCGCTATCATTTCTCTATATCATTTTAACAATTAAATATATATGGGTCTTACTATAGGACCACGTCGCCGGTGTTTGGAATGAGCCTAGTCCACATGATCTATAGACCAAAATATTCATTGAACCTGATACATATATCAAACTGGCTTTCAACAGTCATATTTCCTTGGGCCGCCATTTTCCACGTTCTAGATCCGAACAATATTGGGCCCATGCCATACTTTGACCTCACAAAAAAAAATTGCGTCAGCCATTTCGTCACGCAGCCGACAGTATTGGAAATTTAGAATTACGAGGGACCATACTGTACGATTCCCCCTCGATGTCAGGAGTATGGAACAGATCAATCTCCCCACACCGTCGGCCTCAGAGAGCTTCAAATTCGTGTGAAAAGAACATCAACAAGCCCAAGCAATGAAGGAAGCGATCGTGCTGTATCCATCGCCGGCCATCGGCCACCTAATCTCCACGGTGGAGCTCGGCAAACTCCTCCTCACCCACCGCCCTTCCCTCTCCATCCACATCCTCATCACCAACCAAGCTTATGACGCCGGCCCCACCACCGCCTACATCGCCTCCGTCTCCGCCGCCGTCCCTTCCATCGCCTTCCACTTCTCCCCTGCGACCACCCTCCCCCCGGACTTCTCCACCACCTCCCCCACCACGAGACCCTCGCCTTCGAGCTCCTCCGCCTCAACAACCCCAACGTCCACCGCACCCTCACCTCTATCTCCACAGACCACGTCGTTCACGGCCTCGTCATCGACTTCTTCTGCGCCGCCGCCGTCACCGTCGCGCGCGAGTTCAACATCCCCTGCTACTATTTCTTCACTTCGGGCGCCTCTTTCCTCAATTTCTTCCTTCACCTACCAACTCTTCACGACAAGTTCACCATAAGCGTTAAAGACTTTGACGCCCCCATAGATGTCCCCGGTACACCGCCGATACGGCCCCCGATGTTGCGAAGCCGTTGCAGGATCGCTATGACGATGCCTACAAGGGCTTCTTGGATTCGTCCCTGAAGATGCAGACCTCGGCCGGAATCTTAGTCAACACCTTCGAGAAGCTCGAGCCAAGAACCATAGGAGCCATCAGGGACGGCGAGTGTGTGCCCGGCGGGCCCACTCCGCCGCTTTACTGCATCGGGCCGCTGATCTCTAGCATGGGAGGCGACGACGGCAGATCACCAGAGTCTCTGACGTGGTTGGACTCGCAGCCGAGAGGGAGCGTCGTGTTCCTGTGTTTCGGGAGCTTGGGCGTGTTCTCGGTGGAACAGCTGAAGGAAATAGCGACGGGGCTGGAGAGGAGCGGTCAGCGGTTCTTGTGGGTGGTCCGGAGCCCGACAAAGGACAAGAACCAGAAGGCCGCCACGTCAGAAGTGCCCGACCTGGACTTGGGGTCGCTGCTTCCGGAGGGCTTTCTGGAACGTACCAAAGACAGGGGGCTCGTGGTCAAGAAATGGGCCCCGCAGGTGGCGGTGCTGAGCCACCCCTCGGTGGGCGGGTTCGTGACTCACTGCGGGTGGAACTCGGTGCTCGAGGCGGTGTGCGCTGGCGTGCCGATGCTGGCGTGGCCGCTTTACGCGGAGCAGGGGCACAACAGGGTGCTACTGGTGCAGGAGACGAAAATCGCGCTGCCGGTGGACGAGTCAGAGGACGGGTGGGTGAGTTCGGAGGAGGTGGAGAAGCGAGTCAGAGAGTTGATGGAGAGTGAGGAGGGCAAGATGGTGAGAGAGCGGGTGCTGGTCATGAAGGAAGAAGCAAAGGCCGCGCTAAGCCCCGGCGGGTCGTCTCGGTCGGCGCTGGCCGGATTCGTCGATTCGTGGACGCGCGAGTGAAACGCGCCGGACTTTGTGGGTCGTCTTCGTCGTTTGCGTCGTTCGTCCGTCGATGAATCTTTTCTATTATCGTCTTTTTGGTCTTTTGCAGTATTCAATGGGGGCGAAACTGACGTACAACGAACACAGTCGCACGTGCTTGATCTGTCTCTTCTAAATTAATAAATGTCCACAGGACGGACGAGAAATGTTTGAATCTTTTCTTGAATTGTACTTGTATATCCACTCTCGGGAGGTCGTTTTGCAGGCCAAAACTGTACCCTTGTGGAGAAAAACTTAGCCTCAGACGGAAATCGTCTCATTCGACGCTAATGTACTACAGTTTCAAAATATATAAAAATAATAAATAATTACAGCACTTTATAGTAACACTATTAAATCAAAACTGTCGCTATATATATAATATATATGTATTATTATAGTTTTGGGTCGCATGTCCACCCATTACTCCGAGAGCTATAATCATCTCATGTGGACTGAACTATCCACTTAAAGATCTCTTATCATAGGATCGAGGTATGCTGCTTTAGGGTTGCGAATGACACATCGTTGATGGACAACGGGCAAGTGGTCACGTGGACCACAAAAAATGGCTATCAGGTCCGCTAGGCTGGAAAGAGCGTGCTTGTGGGTAGGTGAGTTGGGTTTGGAGCTTAGCATTATGTATTTGCTATTTTCCTCTCTTCTAAATTGATTATTATTTTTTTGTTCGACCAAAAAAATAATCAATTTTTTGGATAAATTATTTTCTTATTTATTATATAGTCGTAGAAATATCATGTTAGTCTCATCTTATTTTAGTTGAACAAACATAAGATCAAAGTAAAATGAATGTTATCCATCGTAAACCTTATTTTAGTTGGGCCTTGATTACATCTTTTATGGGATTGTAAAATCGACAAGCCTAATTCAAGCTCTCTAACAATGGCAAACTCAACTAGCCCAAGAGCTAAATTGAATCCTTAGGATCTTAGATTAAATATGTTACATCATTGGTATGTAAACTCAAATTTGAGGCCTAAAGCTATGAATGGCTAGTCTTTTTTTTTTTAATAAAATAAAATCGGACTTAAAATTGTCATTTTATGATTTCTTATTATCACACACCAGGATTATGTTGTACAAGTGGTGAAACTTATCCAAAATTACAAAAGTGGATCATGCATTGAATTAAACTAACCCAAAAGATGAAGGTGCTTAAGAAATATGTAAAGTGATAAGGTATGTCATGAATTCGGAGATATCTCTCTGAACGAGCGTAGTCCAAACATCAAACAGACTAAACTTATTTAACAAAGACCACGTAAAACAATGGATTTCATTATCAAAGTGACGGAGTGAATTCACAATTATTTCGTAATATATCCTTCACGCGCCGTGGCCTCTGATAGAGATCTAGCTTCATGCTGATATGCATTGAATGGAAATTATTAGTTTTCTTCGGATCATGTAGCTGCGTCACTGTAGGTGGCCCAGACCGTAGCTGAATGGACAATATGCAAAGCCGAAACCTCAATAAGTCAGACGGTGGGGGTGGCGGCGCCGGACAAGTCGTATCGTCGCTGAATGGACAATATGTAAAGCCGAAACCTCAATAGTCAGACCTAACTATCCATCTTGAATCGAATTTACCTAACATTCTCTCCAACCATTGCACTTGATTATTTTAATTCAGATGGAAAACTCTTGAAATTTTCCAAATGGGCTTAACATCTGTCATGTGTTAAAAGCTAGATAACGCGACTGCTTGTTCTGAAAAGTTTCATGCCACTGGGAAAATTGAGTTGCACATTAGTAGAATAATGGAAATTTACGATGGGCAAATCGAATTTCAAGACCGGAACCCTAATATGAAGAGTGTGGCTGCTTATTGGTCGAGTACTACAAGATTCACTCCATGCCTTCTTTTTTGCTCGGGAAAGTATTTCTAAAGCTACCTTTCCTCCCAACTTACTTCAACTTTCCCCCCGAAGTTGACAGATAGGCGACAGAATACCAGCTCTTTCTCACGACTTTATTATTTGTAAAGCAAACAACAATCTCATCGCAATCACCATAACAGTAGGAAATGCCTAAATGGGGCGTCCGCGAAATAGCCAAAAGCAAGAAAACAAATATGTCTCTGTATTTGAATGTCACTAATTTTCCCTTGGATCTATTAGGGAGATTCCGTGAATTCAACGCAGCATCGGCCCATTCCATTTTTATATTGGTTATTTTATTCAGAACAAGAGATAAAGGATCGCGGTCCGGTGTGAACTGGGGAATGATGTTACTTTCGGGAGAAATTAGATTGTAATTTACGAAGGCGATGGTAAACAACCGAACATGTTTGAAGACGATCATGTGCTTGAGGAGTGGGGTCTTGTCTTTGGGTACCCAATAAAGTTGGGAAAATTATCAAAAGAGACATAAATCTTTTGTTTGGATGGCAAGTTAGTTCTAAATCTTCAATTGAACCGGTTCAATCTTAAATATTTTGATGATATGTCAATGTAATCCTTCCGACTTTTTTTGACAATGAAAATTGCTAACATAAATGGCAATGGTTCTATGTGGCACGATGACTACTATTGATGTCAACAATATTTATAATTTTTTAATAACTTTCAATTTTTTTTTCCTTATTATTTTGTTTTTCTTATTTTCCTCCATCAGTCTGCAGCTTTGGTGGTAGACCACAGGCAAGGGTTAAGATGCCCTTGTCATCCCTCACCTAGCCCAAATCTAGTGAGGGCATGCAAGGGGCCATGAGCCCTTGCCTAGTGGCCAGTGAGTCATTCAAGTGAGCCACGATACCTTTGCCTATACTTGGCGATGGTAAATAAAGAAAAGAAAAAGAAGGGGAAAAGCTATTAAAGAATTGTCGCATCTATTCTCCAATTCCAAGTATTTCTAATATAACTTACATGTGTATCTTAATAAATTTGGACCCAAATGTTTATCTGTAAAATTTGTGTCATGACTAAACTTGGTCAATACTTTAGACCTGATCTTCCGGATCATCTCGAGCCGATCCCTTTGCATGGCCAAAGAAATGGTGAAGTCTCGTTGCTATATTTGTACTCACGTGGATGCCCCACATCCATTACTCTCAACAGTAGTCAGATTGAAGTCCCGGAATTTCAACAAATTCGGAGGATTCGATGGTCGAGAATCGATTACCTTGGAATCACAAAACTTCAAATCATTGAAACTTTTGCAGTATCCAAGGATTCATTGAAAGCTCTTGAATATAGGGAAGCTGGATTTAGCCAGTGACGGCAGATCTTCCTCCCTTCCACGGGGACAAAAATCCAACCCAAGAGTTGGTAAAGAATACATACGCATCTAGATTTTGGTCCTTCGGGAGTGAGCCCTACGAAACCAAAGATTACCTTGAGTTATTGAAGAGATCATGTCTAGGTATCCTCGTCGGCCACACCCGGCACTCATCAACGTTGTAAAACCAGAGTCTCTATCATCATCATTATTGACTGCACGAAATCTCTCTACACCTTTTGGTTTAACTTCATTAACAATCGAGGTTGGCTGGTTATGTGATTGGGGCTATTTTGCTTACAAATGTGAGAAATGCAACGGAAATGAATTGAAATTCTCTTCTATCCAAATGCTTAATAGCAATAATTAGGATTAAAGAATAAATCATGCATATATTTTGTAGATTAATGTAACATTTAATTTTAATGTTCCCATCCTAATGGTTGGCGCCGTTTCTCTACTATGGAAGAAAAATTCGTCATTAATCAAGAAAGTATTCATATTTAGTGCATCAAATCATAAGCGATAACCTCAGGAAAAATACGAATTAAGTACTCCTCGTCATTTGTCGGCCAGGACAACAAAGTCAACATGAATTGACTGACTGATGCGGATGCATGCAATTACAGTGGAATTGACCATGACCCTGAGCATAAAAAAGAAAGTGCATTGCTGCAGGGCAAAGCGATCAGCAGGAGAGATTGGAGAGTTTGACGTCTATTCCTTCAATCCCTGCTCCGTGGCCACATCTGCAGCCATGCACAGGACGACCGAGCTCTGAAGCTACAACACCTAAAACATTTACAGCCATTCCAAACACCCACCAACACATTTCGCGGTCTGTTTCCTTCCTCTCTAGGTTCAATTGAGAGCATCCTCTAGGGCAATTGAAGCTCAGACATACTGCCCCTTCCTTGAAACAGTCATGGAGAAATGCCAAAAACCACAAGGAAGTCACAAAGAAAGAAGAAATCCCTTGTCCAGACAACAACAGAATTACAGACAAGTTTCGATTTTTTAAAACAACTCCATTGAAATATTATTCCATTAGCACCATAAACATGCACTTGGTTAACGTTCACACACAATAATACCTCAACAAAAGCAAATAAAACCAAATCCTTTCCTCGAATTATCAACAGAAAAGTAGTCTTTATCAATGTTAGAGCTTGTGCCAGCTACGAATTATAAGCACCAAATAACATCCAACAACAATTGATTGTATTAGAATATTTAAATAATAAACCATACATTTATCTAACAGTTTAAATTTTTAAAAATTTTAGCTGTGGTTTCACCAAAATCTCACATGATATTAAAGTTGTAGGTTCTAAGTTCAAATCTCTCTGGGCCCATTTACCTCCACAATCAAAATCTCCACGTTTAGTATTAGACAAAAAGATCAAATTAAGTGTAAGGAGTAGTGTTAGAATATTTAAATAATAAACCATACATAACTTAAGTTTTTAGAACAATTGGCAATAGTCCCATCAAATCTCATAGATTTCAATATTCTAATATTTCATCACCAACATTGCTTCGTTGATCGTGCCCCTTGGTGTCTTAGGCCGTAGTCCTAATCAAGGTAGGTATAAGGTGATTCTATGTGGGTATTTAATTCTATTAAATAATTTTAATGCAAGATAGTGAGATTATAATGCCTTAGGCTATATCTTATATTATCTCATTGCATTAATAAAGTAGTTAGGTAGGTTTGGATACTAACATAGTCTCGCGAGTGAACTTTATGATTGATTGAATTTTTTGATTTTTGATTGCTTTGCAGTAGCATGTTATCGGACAAGATTGATGAAATTTAAATATAGCATGCGTTTCAATGCGTCAGGTCATGCAATTGACAAAATGATAGTGTCGTTGTTGAGGTTTGAAGGAGGAAAAAATTATCCGAAGGGACTGATTGGCAAGAAATGAAACGATTTATGATTGAATTGATAAAAAGTACAATAGGTGTAGGACTATTTGGACAATTTCCCAAATACAAGCGGAGAGTAGTCCAGTATTCACGTTTAAAAAATTTGACTGCTTCTTATTCTCAAGCCACAAGAAAATAATTATTGAGATACTTCGACGGAACGAAGATTTGCTGTCCGCATATATATGTGTTGCATGTACTCCCAGTGAATGGCACTTAAACATTGCACGGTACACTCGCTAACACCAGAGAAAAAAATTCCAGAAGACAACAAAAGATTGACTTTTACTAAAGATCGAAAATCCATCAGTGATCCTACCGATTTAAATTCTAGAGATTGCTGTATATCCACGAACGGGAGACCATCCCCCATGCACAAGCTTCTTTGCCCTCGAATTATTTCTTTATTTCAGAAATCGTAAAACCACAAGAAAACGATACTTCAAGTGGAGATCGTAACTGTGCTGGCGCCGCCCACATCACCGCCAACTCCCACGGAGCTCGTGACCAGATCGTGAACATCCACCTCGCTCAACCCGGCCTTGATCGACCCGATCAACTTGGCTAGGGCCGATAGGGAAGACCCGCCCTTGCTCAGCGCGGCGGTCCCGGCTTCTCGCATGGCCAGGACTCGATCCCTTATTGCTCTCCCTTTCTCCGATCGCATCAGCTCATTCACTCGCTCCTCCAGCTCATCTGCCGAGACAAGCCCATCCTCTTCCTCTGACTCGGTGACGGACAGAGCCAGCTTCATCTCCTCCACCAAGTAGACCCTATTCAACCTCTGCTCCGCGTAGAGAGGCCAGGCCAGCATGGGCACGCCGTGGCACACCGCCTCTAGAATCGAGTTCCACCCACAGTGAGTCACGAACCCGCCCACCGAGCCGTGGCTCAGCACCTCCACCTGTGGGGCCCACAACTCCACTATCATCCCCCTCCCTCTCGTCCTATCCACAAACCCTTCGGGCAGGAACGACTTGGCGCTCGGCTCCAGCTCAACCGACATGCGCCGAGCCTCGTCGTGTGGCGGCGGCACCCGCACCACCCACAAGAACCGCACTCCGCTCCTCTCCAACCCTAATGCCATTTCCTTCAGCTGCCTCGTCGAGAAAACACCCATGCTCCCGAAGCTCAGGAACAGCACACTTCGGGACGGCTGTGAGTCGAGCCAGCCCAAGCACTCGTGCCTCTCGCTACCGCCTTCGATTCCTCCACCGGACGCCACCAGTGGCCCGACACAGTACGTCGGAGGAGTGGCTCCATCCGGCACGCAGAGGCCGTCCCTCAGAGCCTTGAGGGCGCTGGCTTGGAACGAGTCAAATGTGTTGACGATGATGCCGGCTGAGTTAGCCATCTGAATCGCCGTGTCCAAAAAATGGCTGTAGACCCTGAGGCTCCGGTCGCTGATGACCATGGGCATGTCTCGGGGTGAGACTGGGGGGAAGCCAGGGACCTGAATGGGCACGTTGAGGTCTTTGAAGCCCTCGGGGTACTTCTTGTGGAGAGCGGGAATGTAGAGAAATAAAGCCAACCCGCTCGCGCCAGAGGTGTAGTAGTAGTAGGTCGGGATGTTGAGGGAGGCGGAGACGCCGAAGGCAGCGTTGCAAAAGAAGTCGATGACAAACGCTTTGATGGCGGAGGACCTGGAGAGAGAGCCGAGAGTCTGGTGGAGCGTCGGGTTTAGAAGGCTGACGATTTCGAAGGTGGAGTAGATGAAGTTGGCGGGAGAGGAAGAGGAGAGGTGGTCGGATTTGGGGACGGAGACGGCGGGCAGATGGTGGAAGGTGATTGAAGGGTGGGAGGCGGAGATGGCGGCGATGAAATGGGTGTCCGGAGGTGGGGTGGAGAGGAGGAGGACGGTGACGGAGAAGGAAGGGTGGTGGCAAAGGATGTGCTTCGCGAGCTCTACCATGGAGGCGAGGTGACCTCTTCCAGGAGAAGGGTAGAGGACGATGGAGCCGTCCATTTTGGTGGGTCGAGAGTGAGGATGCAGCGGCGGAGATCCGGCGGAGGAGGAGGAGGCGGTGGTGGCGGACTAGAGAGGTTTTCTTTGAGTGGGTGGAATGCTGTTTAACAACCCCAAGGAGCCACGATATGTTCCGTGAACTATTGGTGCAAAACGGCTCCACGACTCTTGATGACTTATTGTCTTGATATGATATTTCATCTCCCCCTCTTTAATTAAAAATGTCATTCAATTTAGTTTGGAGTCGCTACCAATCATTTATGGGTCAATTTGACATCTAAGTAAGATGCAGAAGTTCATTAAATTCTGTGAACTAGAAATTCATGGATGCGAGGACTTAATTATTAATCTAACACCCTTTCATTGCTTTTTCTCATTATTTTGAAAATATTTTGCAAGTAGTCTTTGTCAATTTTAACCATAAATCACTAATGTGTGAGGGGAGATCATATGAGTGTACAAATAGTTATGTAACACCTAATAATTAGAAATGTTAAATAAATTAGTTATAGGGATGAAAGAAAGTGGATGCACCAAGCAAACAAAGGCAAAGCTACCTTATCATCCAATGAAATAAGGATTCTACAAACTTTGGGCCAAATTATTCAAAAAGTCCTAAACCTATTGTGCGAAGATCAATTTAGTCCTAAACTTTTCAATTGTGTCAATTTAGTCCTAAAACTTTGACAATTTGCCAATTTGATCCTAAGTCTTGCAATTGTGTCAATTTAATACTAAACCTTTTAGGTTGTGTTTGATTGTCCAAATTTTTTACTAGAATAAGACTCGATATAATATGATATGAAATTCATGGGATTTTCTATTATATCTTATTAACTGTTTGGTGATTACAATAATAAAGTCAGATATATTCACATCATATTATAGGTCCAAGAGCTGCTTCCCATTGAAATTAGTCCGGGAGCCGGTCTAAAGTGAATACCCACTCAAGAACCGGATTGAATGGACTAGTTTGGGAACCGGTTTTGTAAGCCCAAAAGTCCAAAACCCTACCTTTCTTTCTCTTGATTTCTAATCTTAGAAGTGTGTTTTTCCTTTTGCATGATGCTCCTCCTTTGTCATTCCTCTTCCTCGCCGGCTCATGGTGACATTGTCCATCACATAGGATTTTTTTCTTTGCCTTATGATGTTTGTTTATGATAATTAGCCTTGTGGATCATTAATTTCATTTAGTCAAAAAGTTCATATACTTATTGATTATATGTGCTTAATATTTCAATACAAATGAGGAGGATGATGTTACTTTCATGCGTATTAATGTAAAATTCAAAGTTGTATAGATTATCGAGCAGTTGCAAAATAGGTTCTAGTGGAAATGGGGTTGACCTTGGAACGGGATTGGAAAAACGAGGTGGTTCTAAAATAGGATTCAATGCAAACATGGTTGGATACATGGTTTGGGTCTAGAATCTACCCACCCTAAACCTAATCACCCCTAGGTCTATATTTCTCTTAAATCTAACTTTATCTTGCCTTGAACAAGCATCAAATGCAGGATATGATAAATTTTATCCTATTCTGAATTTTATCTTTATTGTCAAATGCAACCTCAAGGTTTTAAGCCATCATGAAGGAAATTGGGGCTTGGCTAGATTCTTCACTTTATGGGCTTAGTCTTGAGAATTGAATATGGTTTAGAACCTCCCTACTTAAACTCATTATGCATCTTTATAAGCACACCAATTAAAATGCAATTCATGGGAACCCGTTAAATGTTCATAATATCTGTAATGCAAATGTAAATGATGCTAATGATACTTTAGTTTATGGATATGGATTGATCCCTAATTTTTCATGTGATAAATGAGTAATTATGATGGCAATAATTTAGTTGCCAACATGGCAGAAATAATTTAAATCTGTATTTTTTTCCTCAAGTTATTGCGCCAATCTGGGAAAGTGGTAACCGGTGAAAGAAGTGACCCAACTTACGGCTTTAAATAGGTGGTTGATGCGTCTCTATCACTCTTGTGAGACTTACGGAGCTGTTATCCAACTCGTTTATCTCATACAAAATAAGTCCAATTCTTGATTGATATTTAGTCAATGTATTATCTTTGAACTATATCGAATATTTAGAATAATAACACGAGTTACAAACTTTTCCGGAAAAGTATACATTAGAAGTAAGGCTGCTCATACGAAGCATTACATTCACCTACACACGATAACTTACATATAGTTTTGAACAATTTGGTATCTTTATATTGGCGACACATCCATGCTGTATCAATGGGAGACAAATAGGTTACTATTCACAGTTTCTCTTCTTGCACCAATATGATCTCAAAAACTCATTTCAGTTTCTTTATTTCTTTTAATGTATAATCTATGGTTGATCATTAGATTTACAAAGTGGCAAAGCTAGGAGCAAAGTCCACGATTTCACGACATATGAGTCACTTTCCCTCCACGTCAGAGTCTTGCTGCCACTCACTCGCTTAAGTAATTGCTTAAGTGACTAAAACAAATTAATGCCGTCGTTTGTCCGATACATCCAGACCGTTAAAAAGCGAAGCCTGAAAGCATGACCTTAACCCTAATGCGTAGAGAAGATTTTCACCGTCTTGAATGTCGGCTGGCCAGAGTCCGACAAGGTTGACCGGTAGTCGATAGATTTCCTGCTCTTTCTCGCAACTATCGAACGGAGAAAGACCATCCGGCGGGACCATGCGTGTATATCTTAAATTATGGCCACTCCATGCACTCGAAATGACGTCGGCTCATCTGAAATTTTTAGGTTATCTTGTTCGCAGCATGTTGAGCTGTGGTATGAATGTTGCTTTCGGAAGAAACCCCATTGAAACTCACAAAGCAAGAAGGAAACAACCAAACGTAATTTAAGTTTGTCCATATGCATGAGGAGTGGGGACGGCTTCCATGTCAGCCATTCTTGGTTAAAATTGATCAAAATGGCTAAAGGCAAATTAACAAAATGTTTAAAACTAAATTGACAAGTTTGAAATATATAGAATTGAATTGACCATCATGTAATAGAAATAAAATATATATATATATTTATATTTATATATTTAAAATATCTGAGAGGTGCTTATTACCGCAACAGTAATATCCGAGGACACATCACTAAGTAGAGATGATAAATGGGCATCCTGCTCGGGCTCAAAAGACGTTAGAAAGGTCTGGGTAATATCGTTACATGGGAAAGACCGGCCTGGAGATTTCGATCTAAACACTTATTAGGGCCAAGCTCCAGAGATACTTTAGGTCCTACTTTCAGGATCACCTCTAGTACACCATGGATTATGCTCTAATAAACTAGTCAAAAGCTACGAAATAGACTTCATCCTCCTCTTCGTATTGTACGGCATCTCACTTGTCCCCCTAGATGCTCATCGCACTATTCTCGTGGAGGAGGTTGTCTGTTTACCGATACTTGATTGATGCATTAGCTAGGTTAGCTCTCAAAATCGAGCCTGCCCCTTTCCATGACTAAACGAATGGTGCTCTCTCGTTGGTATATTCATACTCCCCGTGGAAGTCCCACGTCCATTGCTTTCAATAGTAGTCTTGTCCCCGTCTCGCAGATGTAAACTAGACTGATTATATCACACCACTGAAGTCAGTGCATTTTTACAAATTCCGTGTCCCCGGTTCTCGAGATTCGATGATACTTGCATCATAAAAGTTCAAAATCTATTTAGGATATTTTGTGTAAGACATAGAATAAAAATGCATTGGCATACAATGTTTTTAGAATGATGAATCGGTCTCTCAAAAGGCGATAGAAATTTCGGGAAAGTAATACACGGTTCATTGTCGAAGGTATCTTCGTCCCAAGGCCAAAATCTCTGCAAGTTTATAATGGAACTCATGTGGTTAAAGTACCAAATTTTTTACAGTTGCATCTAAGCCATTTAGTAGTTCGTCATGCATTAGAAGAAATTGTGCCTATATATTGGAGAAATTTCTATTATGCAAAATAACTTGGCCCAAAGAGAGTTTCTAATAACTATTTATTTTATTCGTTATTCCCACGTATTTGATGGGAGAACGGTAATAATTCGAACAATATCAAATCAACGCAGCGGAATAAAATAATCTCCCATCTTGTGTAAACCTAATAGGAATTGATATAGTAGAGTAAAATAAATACCAAGCACGCAAACACAAGACGATTTTTTACGTGGAAAACCTCCTCGATGTGAGGAGATAAAAAACCACGGGACCGGAGTCCACTTGAAAATCTTCACTATCAATAAAATTGTTCTTCTCTAGCAAATACTAGAGGTACATAGCAGTAAACACCTCAAGAGCATGATTCTTGGCAATACACATGAACTTCACAAGAGATCAAGAATAAATCTGACCAAAAACGCAGGTTTTGATCAATCCACGAAAAACCTGATGTATGGAGCTTCAAACGAAAATCAAACTGTTCAGATTCGATTAAATTGCACCACGAAAATGCTGACAAAATTTCAGCTCAATCGGACCACGAATCGACCTCCGACGCTAGCTTGATGTAAATAAGATATTGCCAAAAACCCCATATTTTCTATTTTCTCTTTTTCTCTTGTTACTGTTTTCTTTTCTATTGCTACCTCTTTATATAGATAGTGAGAAACCCTATTTCCTCATATAACTTATTATATGGGCTCAAGCCCTTTTTGAGCTTGCAACTCATTGGGCTTCCTCCACATAGGAGTGAACCCAGCTAACAAATCTCCCCCTCATGACAATGTGGAGGGATTCACCATCCCTGCTATCAAACGGCAATGTTCAAGCTTTTCTCTTGGTAGAGTCTTCGTCATTATATCGGAGCCATTATGATCCGTATGAATTTTCTCAAGTTCCAACAACTTTTCATCTAGAACATCCCTTATCCAATGATATCTAACATCAATATGTTTCGATTTAGAATGAAAAGATGAATTCTTACCAAGATGAATTGCGCTTTGATTATCATAAAATAGCACATACCTCTTTTCCTTGAACCCAAGTTCTTCTAAGAACTTCTTCATCCATAGCATCTCTTTACTAGCTTCAGTCACTGCAATAAATTCAGCTTCAGTTGTAGAAAGTGCAACACACTTCTGAAATCTTGACTTCCATGACAAAGCTCCACCCGCAAAAGAAATCAAATAACCAGAAGTAGATTTACGAGTATCAATATCTCCTGCCAAGTCGGAATCTGTGTAACCAACTAACTCAAGTTTCCCGGTTTCGAAACTGAGTTTCAAATTTGAAGTTCCCCGAAGATACCTCATAATCCACTTCACTGCATTCCAGTGCTCTCTACCTAGATTTGACAAATAGCAACTAACAACGCCAACTGCACGCGCCAAGTCTGGGCGTGTACATATCATCGCATACATTAAGCTTCCTACAGCTGAAGCATATGGAATACTTTCCACATCTTTCTTCTCTTTATCAGTCATAGGACTTTGCATCATATTTAACTTAAAGTAGGCAGCAAGAGGAGTACTAACCACTTTAGCCTTGTCCACGTAAAATTTCTGAAGGATCTTCTCGATAGATTTCTCTTGCGACAAAAATAACTTCTTAGCATCTCTGTCTCGGGTAATTCTAATGCCAAGAATCTGCTTTGCCGAGCCTAAGTCTTTCATAGCAAAAGCCTTGCTCAACTGTTTCTTTAATAACTCAATTCTTGAAGCATTCCTGCCAACAATCAGCATATCATCAACATAAAGCAAGAGAATAATAAAGTCATCATCAGAAAATTTTTGGACAAACACACAGTTATCCGAGGAAGTCTTCTTATAGCCCTGTTCTGTCATAACTGATGCAAATTTCTTATACCACTGTCTCGGTGCTTGTTTTAGGCCATAGAGACTTTTCTTCAATTTGCACATATAGTCCTCTTTCCCTTTCACTTTGAAACCCTCAGGTTATTCCATGTATATCTCTTCCTCCAAGTCACCATGTAAGAAGGCCGTTTTAACATCCATTTGCTCAATTTCTAAATCTAGGCTAGCTATCAAGTCCAGTACCACACGGATAGAAGACATTTTCACTACCGGAGAAAATATATCATCAAAATCAATACCTTTTCTCTGACTGAATCCCTTAACAACCAATTTAGCTTTGTACCGTGGTTGTAAAGTATGTTCATCTTGCTTCAACTATATACCCACTTGTTCTTCAAAGCTCTTTTACCTTTAGGTAATTTCACCAAGTCAAAAGTATGATTATCATAAAGTGACTACATCTCATCTCGCATAGCATCGAACCAATTGCTTTTGTACTTATCTTCTATTGCTTCTGCATAACACTCTGGTTCACCTGCATTAGTCAATAATACATATTTATCTTCAAAATACCTGGTGGAAGGTTGTCGGTCTCTAATGGATCTCCGGACTGGAACATCCAGTGGAACATCTAATTGAGCCTCTGGTTCAAGAATAGTATTATCTATTTCAACATGTTCAGGAACATGTGCGTTATTTGGAACATTGACTTCCTGCTGCTCTTCATCAACCCTTTCAACCAATGTTCTGTTCATTCTCTCAGCTAAGCCATTTAACTGAAGCGTCTTGGGAGGTGTCTTTTGATGTCGAATACCTTGTTGTCTGCAGTATTCATCAAAAGGTCCAATATATTCTCCCTTGTTATCAGTTCTAATGCATTTCAATTTCTTTCTAGTATGTCTCTCAACTGAAGCTTGAAATTGCTTAAAAGCGTCTAATACTTGATCTTTAGTTTTCAAGGTATGAATCCAAATTTTCCTTGAAAAATCATCTATGAAGGTAACAAAATAAAGAGAGACATCAAGTGATTTTATTTTCATAGGACCGTAAACATCAAAATACACTAAATCCAGTATACCTGACTTTCTTGAAGGAGGGGAGCTTTTAAATGCAACTCTGTTATATTTTCCTGCTAAACAGTGAGCACACTTCTTTAGCACTGAACTTTTCAATCCTGAAAGGAGCTTCTTCTTGGCCAATATTGACAAACCCTTCTCACTGATGTGACTGAGCCTCTTATGCCATAACTCAGCTGCATCTTCGCTATCTACTGCATTAATTTTGTCTGTGGACAACTTTGCCTGCATAATGTATAACGAAGAATATTTTTCACTTCTAGCCATAACAAGAGAACCTTTGGTGAGCTTCCATTGACCATTACTGAAGGTGTTGCAATACCCCTCATCATCCAACTTGCCTGTAGAAATCAAATTCAAGCGGATATCAGGTATATATTTAACATTATTCAATACTAACCTTGTGCCATTGCTGGTTTCTAGGCACACATCACCGATGCCTACAGCTTGAGCTAGTCTATTGTTTCCCATCTTCACGATCCGAAGTCACCCGACTCGTATGATGTAAAGAAATCCCTACGAGATGTAGTATGAACGGATGCACCATTATCAATTACCTAACTGGTCTCATGAGAAACAAAATTCACCACATCACCATAAAAAATAGTGAGAAAGTCTTCTTTAAGTGCAGCGACACGATTGTCATCACTGTCATCATCACTTTTCTTCTCTTTACCTTTCTCCTTTTGTTTTTCCCTTTTTAATTGGTGACAAAACCTCTGAATATGTCCCTTCTGATGACAATAATGGCACTCAATATTAGCAAATTTATTATACTTACCTCTGCTTTTGTCTCGACTTTTATCTCTATTTCTCGGACCTCGAGACTCACTTCTCCCCCTTTTCTCAACAACCAAGGCATCAGAATATGAAGAGGACGATCCATGTGTCTTCCTTCTCATCTCTTCATTCAAAATACTACTCTTGGCTAAATCCATGGTAATTGTACCATCCGGCGTAATTAGACAAATATGTTCGGAACGTCTCCCATGAGTCGGCAAAGTATCAAGCAACCATAGTGCTTGTATCTCATCATCAAACTTGATTCCCATCGCAGCCAAATGATTTATAATTCCTTGAAAAGAATTTAAATGATCGAGTCAAACGAGTACCATCATGATATCTCGAGCCATCATCTGTTTTATCAAAAATAACTTATTATTCCCGATCTTTCGAGCATATAACTGTTCGAGCTTATCCCATAAACTGCGTGCATGTGTTTCCTCAATAATATGGTTCAAAACATTATCATCTACCCACTACCTGATAGAACCACACACTTGACGATGAAATATAGACCATTCAACATCAGTTTTATTCTCTGGTTTCTCCTCAGCAAATACAAGCAAATAAAAATCTTTCACATATAAAAGATCTTCCATCTTCCCTTTCCAAATATGATAATTCGAACCATTCAGTGTAACCATTCTACTCATATTCGTTTCCATTGTTTAACACAAGGCAGAAAAATCAAGCAATAACCTGATGCTCTGATACCACTCTAATGGGAGAACGGTAATAATTCGAACAATATCGAATCAACGCAGCGGAATAAAATAATCTCCCCTCTTGTGTAAACCTAATAGGAATTGATATAGTAGAGTAAAATAAATACCAAGCATGCGAACACAAGACGATTTTTTACGTGAAAAACCTCCTCAATGTGAGGAGATAAAAAACCACGGGACCGGAGTCCACTTGAAAATCTTCACTATCAATAAAATTGTTCTTCTCTAGCAAATACTAGAGGTACATAGCAGTAAACACCTCAAGAACATGATTCTTGGCAATACATATGAACTTCACAAGAAATCAATGATAAATCTGACCAAAAACGCAGGTTTTGATCAATCCACGAAAAACCTGATGTATGGAGCTTCAAACGAAAATCAAACCGTTCAGATTCGATTAAATTGCGCCACAAACATGCTGACAAAATTTCAGCTCAATCGGACCACGAATCAACCTCCGACGCCAACTTGATGTAAATCAGATATTGCCCAAAACCCCAAATTTTCTGCTTTTTTATACATTCGTTTTTTTTTTTTCGCTACATCTTTATATAGATAATAAGTAAACCCTATTTCCTCATATAACTTATTATACGCAGCTGCCTCTTTTGAAGCCGCTTTTTGAAATTTAGAACTCATCGAACTCCTCCACATAGGAGTGAACCCAAATTTAACAGTATTAAGAGTGTTGGGGTGATCTTTCCGATTTAAACACTAAGTTTTACCAATTACGTATATAGTGTCTAATAATTGAATTTGAATTCATACAAAATCTTGAATCTTTCAAATTCCAAATATATAAATTTTAATCATTCATACATAAAACCTTAAATTGGTGCACTTATGACATATGTACCCTTTATTCATTTTCGGTACATTTTATCATCAAATTGTCAAGTTAGATGGCACATGATAATTTATGTGAGAGAGAGAAAGAGAGAGAGAGAGAGAGAGAGAGAGAGAGAGAGATATATATATATATATATATATATATATATATATATGTATATGATCAGGGACCACTTTTCTGGCTAAGCTATTTCGCTTACAAATGCAAGCACAGAGAGCATGAATATATGATCGGGGACCACTTTTCTAGCTAAGCTATTTCGCTTACAAATGCAAGCATAGAGAGAGAAAGAGAGAGAGAGAGAGAGAGAGAGAGAGAGAGAGAGAGAGATATGATCGGGGACCACTTTTCTGGCTAAGCTATTTCGCTTACAAATGCAAGGACCACTTTTCTGGCTAAGCTATTTCGCTTACAAATGCAAGCACAGAGAGCACCAATATATGATCGGGGACCACTTTTCTAGCTAAGCTATTTCGCTTACAAATGCAAGCATATAGAGAGAGAGAGAGAGAGAGAGAGAGAGAGAGAGAGAGAGAGAGAGAGAGAGAGAGAGAGAGAGAGAGAGAGAGAGAGAGAGTCGTTTTTCTGTGATTAATAGGAATTGCAAGGGAATCAAATTGAAACATTTAAACACTTACCGCTGAGTGTGTTCTCATATTAATTTTCAGCACCAATCTTCTACGGTGAAAAAACAGTCGCAATGCATTTTAGGAGAAGCTAATCACACACCAAAAGAATTATATTTACTGTATCTAACCACATAAAATAATTCTCCTTCTTAAAGGGCCTATAATATTCCTAGCTCATAAAGAAAGGACATATCTCGCCAACTCATACACTAAGGCCATTCCCTTAATAATATCATTCCCGATTGGATCTAGCCAATCGGGTGCAAATATAATGGACCTGGTCGTAACCACGAATGGGAGACCTATCACATCATCCCCACGGACACAAACTTCTTTTCCTCGAATTTGATCCTTTACTCTGAAAGACTTCTTCACATCAAAACCCCGCAGGAAAACAACAAGAAAACAACACTTCAGGTGGAGATCGTAACTGTGCTGGCGTGGCCCACATCACCGCCAACTCCCACAAAGCTCGTGACCAGGTCGGGAGAATCAACTTCGCTCTACCCGGCTTTCATCGACCCGATCAACTCAACTAGGGCTGATAGGGATGAACCGCCCTCGCTCAGTGCGGCAGTCGCGCGTCTCGCATGGCTAGGACTCGATCCCTTATTGCTCTCCCTTTTTCGGAACGCATCCGCTCATTCACTCGCTGCTCCAGCTCATCCGCCGAGACAAGCCCATCGTCTTCCTCCGACACGGTCACGGACAGAACCAGCTTCATCTCCTCCACCAAATAGGCCCTGTTCAGCCTCTGCTCGGCGTAGAGCGGCCAGGCCAGCATGGGCACGCCATGGCACACCGCCTCAAGCACGGAGTTCCACCCACAGTGCGTCACGAACCCGCCCACGGAGCCATGGCTCAGCACCTCCACCTGCGGGGCCCACAACTCCACTATCATCCCCCTCCCTCTTGTCCTGTCCATAAACCCTTCGGGCAAGAACGAATCGAGCGGCTCGAGCTCGGCTTACATGCGCCGAGCCTCGTCGTGAGGCGGCGGGACCCGCACGAGCCATAAGAACCGCACTTCGCTCCTCTCCAACCCCACCGCCATTTCCTTCAGCTACCTGGTCGAGAACACACCCATGCTCCTAAAGCTCAGGAACAGCACGCTCCAGCTCGACTACGAGTCGAGCCAAACCAAGCACTCTTGCCTCTTGTTGCCACCTTTGGTTCCCCCACCGGCATCCACCAGTGGCCCGACACAATTTATCAGAGGAGTGGCTCCGTCTGGCATGTAGAGGCCATCCCTTAGAGCCTTAAGAGTGCTGGCTGTTGGATATATTATTAATATAGTCCAAAATAATATGTTCACATACAAGCCCGATAGGTAAAAGCGTGGTTATTTGGGCCCATATGTTGGTGGAGCCCAATAACTTTCATATAAAAACTCTAGGGTTCCCTACGCTTTGGTAACACCTGTTGAAATGCGTTCCAAACTTGACGTCTCTTGATGTAATACTTCAAGCAACTACTTCTTCTCTCTCAAACCTATTACCTCCAACAATCTTGAAGTATTAGGTTCGTGTGTCGGATTTGAGCAAGTAAAGTGTCTTCTTGAAGATTTCGTCAAGACGAACTCGTGGCTGTAATTTACTTTCGATTTCGACGGTGATATTGGCCAGGATTTGAGTTTGAAGATTCGGGTGACCGAAATCTTTGATTCAAAAACCCAAAAAATTATAGCCAATTTAAGAGGGTGAAACAACTTGGGCTTTGATCTACTCGTCGATACGAATGTTTTGAGTGGTCACTCGCGTTAATTGGAGGTTGGACGGAGAAGTTACGGCACTCGGAAGTTTCCATATGAATTTCTAGCGAATTTCCGAGGACGAAATTTTTCAGCCAGTTTCAGTGACAAGGGCCATCCATCTTAAGGTTTTTGGGCGCTCCAGATCTGTTTTTGGGGTTTGTTTTGGCAAATTCCATCTCTACAGAGCGGTTTGATCAAGGTTAGGGGAGTTATTCAACTTTGTTGCTCCGAGGACTTCAAGGTGCACTCTTTCTAACACTTTGCTTTGATTAAAATGGCAAAGCGTAGTTCCTATGATATTATAAAGTTGCAATCTTTTGATGTTACTGAATTTCATGGCTGGAAATTACATGTTCAATTTGGCATGAAAGAACGTGACATATTCTATATTGTATTGAATGATTTTACATCTACCACTGAAGATGTGAATGAATATCACTGGAACAAAGATGAGGATTTTTGTAGAGATTACTTGTTGAACTCTCTAAATCTTAATCTGGTTATGACTTATAGTGAGTATAAGACGGCGAAAGAGATATGGGATCACTTGAACGCTCAGTTCCAAAAATAAGAGGGGCTATCTAAAACCCTTATAGCGGATAAATTCTTTGACTTTAAATTAACTATGAATTCAAGCATTACCTCTCGTTAGTTGAGTTTGAGAACATGAGGAACAAGCTGAAAGATGATAATTTCGATATGTCCGATAATCTCTTTGTCGGTCTTGTGTTGAGCAAGCGCCAACCGAATGGAGTTCTTTCAAGACTGAAATGCACAAACTAAAGGTACAGATGGGACTAGATGAATTCAAGAGGTATATTCACATTGAGGATGAAAATATCGCTAGGAAGAGTTTGGAACAAGTGGGACAACAAAAGTCAGTTGCCAACTTAGTTTCACACTCCAATAAACCTCAGAAAAAGTCAAAGTCACCAAAAGGTGAATCCTCTTTACATTTAGAGGCCAAAAAGACTATCTTAAAAAAGAAGAAGAAGGGCAAGTGCCATAACTGTGGAAAGTGGGGTCACTGGGCAACAGAGTGTAAGTTGCCGAGGAAGCCAAATAATGACACATCACATAATAAGACCAATATGCTAATTAGAGGATCTAAGCCTCAAGCTTTTATTGGAATGATGAAGAATGGAAAGGCCAGCATCTCTTCCGAGTGGTGGTTGGACAAAGGGCGCTACTTGTCATGCTACAAATGACAAGAATTTACTCACCGAGGTCACGAAGTGAAAGACACCGTGGAAAATTGCAATGGTGGTGAGGCAAAGGTGACTCATGCTGGAACTACAAATTTGGTGCTTTCTTCAGGTAAATTACTAACTTTGAAACATGTTAGAGTAGTACATTTACTTAAGAAGAATTTGATATCTATGAGTTTACTTGATAAAGCTGGTATGTCTTTTTGAACTATGAATGGTAGAGTAACTTTATCTGTTAACTTATATTATTTTGGTTGTGCATTCATGGTTAATGGTATGTATAGGTTGAGTTTAAATGCTGATAGCATAAACCATGTGAATTTTACTTTGATTGATTCAAAGTTGCTACACAATAGACTTGGACATGTGAATTACAGGAAAATGCAACATTTAGCTAAAACTCATAACATTCCATTAGATATTTCTATTCGATTTGATAAGTGTGAAGTGTATGCACAGGCTAAAATCACTAGAAAACTCTTTAAATTGGTTTCTAGAAGCACACAACTTCTTGAGCTAATACATTCTGACATTTGTGATTTTGGAAATTACATTACTAAAGGTGGTCGGAAGTATCTAATAACATTCATAGACGATTTTTCTAAATATTGTCATGTCTATTTGTTGAAATCGAAACATGAGGCTTTTGAAAAATTTAAGATTTTCAAGTCTAGAGTAGAAAATCAACTCAACTTGAAAATTAAGAGGTTTATGAGTGATAGAGGAGGAGAATATACTATGTCAAGGTTCAAGGAATTTTGTGCTTCGGAGAAGGTATAATACTTGAAACCACTTTGCTCCTTATTCACCCCAATCAAATGGTGTTGCGGAGCGTAAGAATAGAACGTTAACTGAAATGTTAAACTCTATGTTATTTATAGCTGACATGCCTTCCTCTTACTAGGGAGAAGCAGTTCTAACTGCTAATCACATATTGAACATGTTGCCACACTCTAAGTTGTCCATGACATCTTATGAGATATAGCATAAGCGCCATTGTAGATATGATACTCTTAAGACTTGGGGTTGTATTGCTTATGTAAGTATACCAGATCCTAAGAAACCTAAGATGTGATATAGAATTATTACTTGTGTATATCTAGGTAGTGCAGAAGATAGCGCTATAAATAGGTTTTTAGATTTATCTACTAACACAGTGATAGAATCTAGAGATGCAGTTTTCTTTGAAAACAAGTTTCTCAGAGATCAAGGCTTGAATGTTTCTAGATCTACAGATATGATTTCAGAATCTCCTGTAGAATCTAAAGCAGACCCTTCTGACACTAATTACACACAGTTGGCTATTGAACCAATTCCAGTAAGAGTATCTACGAGAGAGAGAATTCCCAAAAGTTTTGGTGAAGACTTTGTTGCTTACCATCTTGAGGATAATCCATTCTCCTATCAAGAAGCAATGAGATCTAGGGAATCTCTACTGTGGGCAGAAGCCATAGATGATGAAATGAGTTCTTTGCTGCAGAATCACACTTGGCAGCTAGTAAATTTGCCAAAAGGGGCTAAAGCTATAGGCTGTAAATGGGTGTTAAAGAAGAAACTGAATAGTGATGGATCAATAACCAGATACAAAGCACGTTTAGTAGCTAAAGGCTATAAACAACAGAGTGGAATAGATTATTTTGATGTCTATTCACCTGTGTGTCATCTATCAACTATAAGAATTCTTCTTGCTTTGGTATCTATTAAACACTTTGTAGTGCATCAAATGGATGTAAAAACAACTTTCTTAAATGGGGATTTAAATGAGGAAATTTACATGAAACAACCGGAAGGATATGTTATAAAAGGTCTTGAGGATAAAGTTTGTAAATTGAATAAATCATTGTATGGTCTTAAACAAACACCTAAGATGTGGTATCTTAAATTTGATAAAGTGGTAAAGAGTTATGGTTTTCAGTCTAACTATTCAGATAAATGCCTTTACTATCGTTCTATGTCAAATAAGATAGTCATTATTTGCTTGTATGTTGATGACATGTTAATTCTTGGTTCCGATCATTTTGTAGTGAGTGACGTGAAAGCTACTTTAGCTAAAGAATTTGACATGAAAGATCTTGGTATTGCTAATACCATTCTTGGTATGAAAGTAAGCTTTAAACGGCAAGTTATCTTCCTTAGTCAGACTCATTATATTGAGCATCTACTTTCTACTTGGGGATATGATAAGTGTAAACCAAGTAAGACACCATGTGATTATAATAACAGACTAAGTCCTAATGAAGGGACCCGCGTGGATAAGTTAAAGTACTTGAAACTGATTGGTAGTCTCATGTATGCTATGAGTTGCACTAGACCCGACATAACCTTTACAGTTGGCATGCTGAGTCGTTTTACTAGTAATCCTAATAAAGAGCATTGTGATGCTCTCAATAGGCTAATGAGATACCTTAAAAGTACTAAAATTATGCTCTCTATTATTCTGGTTATCCTCCATTTGTGGATAGATATTCAGATGCCTCATGGTGCTCAGATATTAGAAATAGTAAGTCCATTAGTGGGTATGTATTCACTTTGGGTGGAGCTGTTATTATTTGGAAATCCAAACAACAGACTTGTATTGTATTGTCGTCTATGGAATCGAAACTTTTTGCTTTAACCTCAGTCGGTGAAGAGGTAGAGTGGATAAAGAATTTGATTATGGATATTCCTTTGACTCAACTAAAAATTAATTCTTTAAGCCTATTCTGTGATAATCGAGCAGCTGTCTAAGTCATCAAGAATTCTCTCTTTAATTCAAAGGGAAGACATGTGAGACTGAGACATGCGTTGTTGAATTATCTGAGAGAACAAGGGGTTATCACCTTGATCGATGTGAGATCGAAGGATAACATAACCGATACTCTCACCAAAGGTATGCCTAAAGATTGATTATTCAAAACAGTGGGGGAACTGGGGTTAAAAACTATATAGGCAAGTCTTAACTACCATTTACTTACCTTCTAATTGTGTGTTTTGAATTATAAGATCTTTCTTTATTGGCTACAATGATAAGCACAGTTTATATGTTTCATCGATGTTCACAGTTGCTGACTAATTTGAAGAGGGTGAGTTGTCTTATTCCAAATTTGATGAAGATGACTTTAACCTAATTCAAATGTTCTATCCGGGAAAATTCTGTCATTCCAAACTTGATGATACAATTCAACTAGAATAGACTATCCTTTTTTGGTTAAATGATCTAATTCCAAACTTGATGCTAGATTATTTGACTTTAAGGAATCAGTAATTGTGACATTCCAAATTGAAACATAGAAACAATTGTTTACATAAGAAGCCTACTGATCTTATTCTTAATTGAAACTTGATATTATATTACTAGGTTATTGTAAGTGACTTGACTATTGGTCTTCTTTTTTGAAACTAGACAATATTTATTCTCCTACAAATAAACTTAGGTCTTGTTCATAATTTATGAAACCGGCTTGATGCTTATAAACATGATATTATGATGCTTTATGACATTAATATATGTTCTTCTCTCGCCGATGGAATGGTGCTAAGTTTTTATTCAAATGATTGAATTCATGATAATATGAAATTCATATTTGACATTCTACAAGGGATGGCGAGAGATGGAGGAGAGCTTAATGAGTGGGATCGACCAGGATGACTTACTTGATGAATGAATATATATATCATTTAAAGCGTGTAGGGACTTGACGGTTTACCTGCTATTGCTTATTTTGATGAAGTCCATTTACTTGAGACTTGCATTTTGCTATTTCTATTTTGTTGACATTATTATGCTTGTTTCTTAGATTTGTAAGGCCTTAGACTATTTTGACTGGTCTACTTATACTTGATTAATATGCATATATTGGTTGTGAACTGAGTCTGAGATTTATTTTGGGATTTGGATTTTGTTAATCTCATAACAGATTCATGATAAGAATGATTCACTTATTTAGATTGCATATGATAATTTAGTTTGATACTTTACTGTTGGAATACTCTTTGACTGATCCGAGTTGATTATCTTGGACTGAATGTGGATGATTCATGTTTGTTTGAATATTACACTGACCACTTTATTGGATTGTGTTGTATGGTGAACATAGGAGGAGATTGTTGGATATATTATTAATATAGTCCAAAATAATATGTTCACATACAAGCCCAATAGGTAAAAGCATGATTATTTGGGTCCATATGGCCTGGAGCCCAATAACTTTCATATAAAAACTCTAGGGTTTCCCTACGCTGGAGATAACACTGTTGAGCGTTCCAAACTTGACGTCTCTTGGTATAATATTTCAAGCAACTACTTCTTCTCTCTCAAACCTATTACCTTCAACACTGGCTTCGAACGAGTCGAACGTGTTCACGATGAGACCAGTCGATTTAGCCATTTGAATCGCCGTCTCCAAGAAATAGCTATAGACCTTGAGTTTCTGATGGCCATGGGCATGTCTCAAGGTGAGACTGGAGGGAAGCTAGGGATCTGAATGGGCACGTTGAGGTCTTTGAAGCTCTCGGGGTACTTCACTTGGAGAGCAGGAATGTAGAGGAATGAGGCCAACCCACTCGCGCCGGAGGTGAAGTAGTAGTAGGTGGGGATGTTGAGGGAGGCGGAGACGCCGAAGGCGGCATTGCAGTGGAAGTCGATGACGAAGGCCTTGACAGCAGAAGACTTGGAGAGAGAGACGAGGTTCTCATGGAGCGTTGGGTTGTGGAGGTGGACGATTTCAAAGGTGGAGGGGATGAAGTTGGCGGAAGACAAGGAGAGGTGGTCGGTGTTGGGGAGGGAGATGGCGGGGAGGTGGTGGAAGGTCATGGACGGGTGGGTGGTGGAGACAGTGTCGATGAGGTGGGTGTCCGGAGGTGGGGTGGAGAGGAGGAGGACGGTGACGGTGAAGGAAGGGTGGTGGTCGAGGATGTGCTTCCCGAGCTCCACCATGGAGGTGAGGTGGCCTCTTCCAAGTGAAGGGTAGAGGAGGATGGAGCCATCCATTCGATCGGTCGAGAGTAACGGATGCGACGGCGGAGATAGGGCGGCGGAGGAGGTCGTGGCAGAGATGGAAGAGACTAGAGTGGTTGGGTTGCTTTTTGCGGTCAAGTTGGCTAATGTGGGCGGTCATCATTTTTTTTTTTGGGTAACCCAAGGAATCTCATAAGCTGACGGCTGGGTTGCTTTTTGCGAGCAAGTTGGCTAAGTGGTTGGGTTGCTTTTTGCGGGCAAGTTGGCTAATGTAGGCAATCATTATTTATTTATTTTTTTGGTAACCCAGGGAACCTCGTAAGTTGATGGCTGGTGAGCAAACCCTGGGAGAGCGACTGCAGGACCCACCACCACAATACTCCAAGTAAGAATCCTTAATAACGCCTCAAGGATTCGAATTTCTTCCCTTCGTGAGGGGAAGAGAGCTCAAGCTAGTTGTACCGCTGAAAGCGATGGTGGGCAGTCATCATTTTATGCATGAACTAGTGGTGCAAAATGACTAAGGGCACATTTGATAACGATTCTGTTCCCGAGAACTGATTCTAATCATAAATGATTATTTTTTATTTTGTTTCCGGAAACTGATTCTGAGTAAAAAAAACGCGTTTGGTAACTGTCCAAATTTTATTTTTATTTTGTAATATAATTGCATTTGATACCGTGCTCATTAATTATGTTCCAAATCAATTTCTTTTAATTTTTAATTTTTTTTACTTTTTTTCTTTCTTTTTCCTTTTTTTTTCTTTTTTTTTCCCCTTTTCTCCTATTCTTCTTCTTCTTCTTCTTCTTCTTCTTCTTCATGTGGTCGGTCACCGGTTCGGCAATCGGCCAGACGAGGGCTGGCCCTTGTCGGCCTAGCCTCACTGATGGTCAAGCCGGCCTCGCCGGGGTTGGGCGAGGTCAGCCTGGCCACTAGTGGGGCTGGGGGAGGCTCGCCCAACTGCCGGTGAGGCTCACCTAGCCCTATCGGTGGCTGGGCTTGCCTCTAGTGAGCTCGCCGGACCTCACCTTGGCCTGGCGAGCTTGTCGAACTGGCGAACGGCGGCGGGCGGTGGTGGACGACAGTCACGGGATGACGGAAGGGAAGAAGGAAACTTTCGTTGTTTTGATTCTCAGACGGAGAATCACATTATTTATTTATTCTCAATTCTTGTCCAAAACTGTTCCTAGGAACAAAAATTTTACCAAACGCAATTCTCATCCCAAACTGATTCTGGAAACAAAAAATCAGAATCATGCACTGTTTGGATGGTTACCAAATAGTGCATAAATCAACTCATGAGTTCTACGGTTTAATATTCGTGTTTATCTAAGAAAAAACAGTATTTTTTTTTTTATCTCCCACTCGTTGTCAGCAAGAGCGACCTTTTATTTTTGAAAATAATTAATTATAAATGTTATCGAGCATTCTCAATTTATCAAATATCCATATGGTGGAACTTTGAAGAGGTCATTTGAAACTATATATTGAACATGTTCCGTAGTTCTTCATAATAAAAAGTCTTTAGCAAGAAATCAAGAACAATTACTTCTTTTATTTTGAAATAATTTAGCTCATGATAGATTGACATAATATATTTTTGAACCACAATCACATATTTATATTAATGACACATGTTACGGACATCTGAAAATCATACACATAAAGAGTAAGATTGGCCGTATGGAATGTTTACATTCACCTATATACAAAAGGCTTGTATATAGCTTTGAATCCTTTGGTATCCTTGGATTTTCCGAAGTTTTCTATCCATGTTATTTTAATGGAAGAGGCAGTATTATTGTTTACTTTCAGAAAGCACTTGTTCGTAGTATTTGTTTTGGTAACAATAATATGTCAAATCTCATTTAAGTTTGTGATTTTTTTAGACACGGACTAAGGATGATTAGATTTATAAGTACTAACTAGCAAGTCCACGATTTCACAACAGATTCACACTCCTTCGTTGTCTTTACACGTACAGGTTCCTCCCGCATTGGATCTTGTTACCACTAACCCTCTTGATTTGATGGTTTAAGCGACTAAAACAAAATTTCTAGTGTCTCAAAAGAAGAAAAAGAAGACTCCAAATAATTAAGCATATCCAAAGCCGACAAAATATATTCCTCCCGATCCAATTCTCAATTTTAGGGTGGAACTAGATCAAATCAGAACCAATCATCACAAGCTCTCAAAATCAAGCCTGCCCCTCTCCATGACTAAAGGGATGGTGCTCTCTCGGGCTATATTCGTACTCCCCGTGGAAGCCCCATATCTTTTGCTTTCAATAGTGGTCTTGTCCTCATCTCGTAGATGTAGGCTAGACTGGTTATAGTCAGATAATCACACCATTGGAGTTAGTGCATTTGTACAAATTTCGTGACCCCGGCTCTTGAGACTCGAAAACCATCGCATCATAAAAAGGGGAGAATTGTTCAAAAAGTCCTAAACCTATTACACTTTTGTTAATTCAGTCCTAAACCATTTAACTTTGCCAATTGAGTTCTAAACCTTTTCACTTTTGCCGATTAAGTCCATTCGGCCAATTTTGGCCAGAAAATGTTGACGTGGACACCGGCGGTGCCACGTAGGATTAACGCCGACGTGGATAATTTTTAATAATATTTTAATATTTTTTGAATATTTTATTTTTATTTTTATATTTTCTGTTTTTCCTTTTTTTTTTTGGCTTTTTCCTTGGCCTTTTTCGATGGCCGGCCACCGGCACACGGCCCGGCCGGGTGAGGAGGAGCACCGGCGAGGGCAAGGGCAGGCGTGGCCCGGCGAGGGTTGCTTGGGCGAGGCCGAACCTTCCCTAGGCGAGGGTGGCCTCGCCGGGCGTCGGTCGAGCGACGGCGACGCCAGGGCCCTGGCCCCGGCAAGGGCCGGCCTTGCCAGATCTGGCGAGGGGAGCCCTCGCCGTGGCTCGCCCTCGCCCAGATCGGATCTGGCGAGGCCGACCCTCGCCCTTGGCTGAGCGGGCGTCGGCTTGTGGCCAAGGGCAAGGCCAACGCTCGCCTGGGCGAAGGCGAGCCCTGGCGAGGGCTCCTTCGCTAGATCTCGGCGAGGCCGGTCCTCGCCAAGGCCAGGGCGGCCTTGCCCGACGAGGCCACCCTCGCCTAGGGGAGGGTCGGCCTCACCCAGGCAACCCTCGCTGGTGCTCCTCCTCGCCCGGCCGGCTGTGGCCGGTGGCCGGCCACCGGAAAAGGCCAAGGAAAAAGCCAAAAATAAAAAAAAATGAAAAAAAGGGAAAAACAGAAAATATAAAAATAAAAATAAAAAATTCAAAAAATTCAAAAAAATTAAAAATTATTTAAAATTGTCCATGTCGCGCGGCGGTCTTACGTGGCACCACCGGCGTCCATGTCAACATTTTCCGGCCAATTTTGGCCGGATTGACTTAATTGGCAAAAAGTGAAAAGATTTAGGACTCAATTGACAAAGTTAAAAGGTTTAGGACTGAATTGTAAAAGTTGATAGGTTTAGGACTTTTTGACAATTTTCCCTAAAAAGATCGGAAATCTCTTTATGATATTTCGTATAAGACATACGACAAAAATATAGTAGCAAACGATGTTTTTAGAATAATGAATCGGCCCCAAAAAGCTATGGACTTTTCCGTGAAGTAATACGCCGCTCGTTGTCGAAGGAATCTTTGTCCTTAGGCCAAAATTTTCATAAGTTAATAATGGAAATTATGTGGTTAAAGTGTCAAATTTTTTAGAGGATGCAAATCTAAGCCATTTAGTAGTTTGTCATGCATTAGAAGAAATTGCACCTATATATTGGAGAAATTTCTATTGTGCAAAACAACCTGGCCCAAAGAGAGTTTCAAGTGAATACTTATTTTATTTGTTATTCCTACGAATGAAGAGAGTGTTGGTGTGATTTTTCCGTTTTAAACACTAAGTTTTACCAATTACATATGTACTGTCTAATAATTGAATTTGCATTCATACAAAACCTTAAATGTTTCAAATTCCAAACATATGAATTTTAATCATTGATCATATAACTTACTACCCTATATTGGATCATCATGGGTTGTATTAATATTTTATTATATTTATTAGGATTAATATTACAAAAAAAAAACCTTAAAGTAATACACTTGAAACAAATTTATCTCAAACTAATTTTATTATCACAAAAAATCATAAATTAATATACCCGTGACAAATTTAGTCTTGTTCATTTTCATTACATTTTATTATCAAATTTCTAATGACAATTAATAAGGATACCGGCTTAGGATTTTACCATCCATTTTTTCACAAGTTTATCAATTTATGGTTATTGTTGGTATTAATCCGATTTAAAGAAAACTAATGAAAGATAAATCTGTTACATATGTATAAATTTAGGATTTTTTATGGTCAAAAAATCAATTTTGAGTAAATTAATCATGTACATATCAATTTAGAACTTTTCTTCATATTGATTCTTTCTAATAAATTATAGTTAAGCAATGAAGAATTTCTTTACGGCATCATTAGCATGAGTTGCTCCAAACGACTAAAGCCACCAAAATGTCAAAGCGTTTTTCCAATGATGGACAAGCCGATGACGTGAGTTCCTCCAAACGAGCCCGAGACAACTGGGTGGTCGGACTTACTCGAGCATTCGGCTTCTAAAAATTCGAAGTGGGTACGTCGGTCACCCCGTCCACACGGTACATGGCAATAATTGAAGCGCAAAAGGCCGATATCCCGACGCGTGATTGCAAAAAGAAAGATTGCACAATTGCGATGATGCGAACTCATTTTTTCGTGTAAATAATATATGATCCGGGTCCGCTTTTGGGCTAGGCTATTTCGCTTACAAATGCAAGCAGAGAAAGAGTCGTTTTACTATAATTAATGGGAATTACAAGGGACTCAAATTGAAACATTTAAGCACTTAGCGCTGACTGTGTTCTCTTATTAATTGTCATTACCGATTCTCTTGGGCTTTACTAGCATGACCATTTTTAAGTATTGTGAGAATAATAATTTGTTGTGAGTCACGAATTCTTGAATGAATGGATTCCACAATAATTTATAATTATTTTTTATTTGATTTTTTATAGCTCAAAATAGACTATGATTTTCATAATAGATTAAAGATTGTCCTGTAATCATTTCTCAATCCTCTATGGTAAAAGAACAATCCATAATGCTTTTAGGGGAAGCTAATCACACACCAAAAATTTTATATTTACTGTATCTAAACACATAAAATAATTTTCTCTATCTTAAAGGGCCCGTAATATTCCTAGCTCATAAAGAAAGGACGTATCTCACCAATTCATACATCTAGACCATTCCCTTGATAATCTAGCCAATCGGGTGCAAATACAATGGATTTGGTCGTAACCATGAATGGAAGACCCATCACTACATCTTAAGATAATAAATGGTGTTATTTCCCTCTCCCGGCCCAATTCCTAGTGCTTGGATGGAACTGGATCAAATTGGGAATTGATTACCCTAGTTATAATAAATTTCGGACTTTTTGGGAATTTTTCGATCTTTTATGCATGTATCTAAGAATATATAATATTTGATCTCCCACTCATTGTCGGAAAGAGCGACCTTTTATTTTTGAATTTTTGTATTTTTGTATTGCTGAACATGTTACATGATTTTTCAAAATAAAAATAAAAGTTTTAGTAAGAAAGTTAAAAACTTAATTGATTTTTTAAGGGGGTGCCTTTCTTACCACACTTTAGCTTTACAAGGGAATTGGCAACGTGATGGATCTAGACACGGGGCAAATTAGAGAAAAAAAAAACCGTCATAGAAAATTCCTAGATATTGGATAATATTTCTTTTTTTTTTTAAAAAAAATTGACAACCAACAAAAAGGAAATATAATTACTGCTTCAGAAGTTTTTAACAGTTTGAATAAGTACCTAAAATTTGACAATCCAAAAAAAGAATAAATATCTAAATGCAAAACTCAATTCTTTTGTACTTGCAAAAACATTTACACCTATTATAGATACAGTGAAATTAAATTAGTATACTGCCCATGAATTTTCACCTAATTTAATTAGATTTAAAAAAATACCAAACAAGTGAAAATTCGTACACTGCAATAAGTCTCTTTCTGGAATTTGTTGAACTTAGAAAAAATACCTACTAATCTACTTAAGTTATTTGGAAATGAAAGTTGACTAGCATGATGAAAAGGTAGAGTCATGAAAAATATGAGGTAAAAAATTTAATAAAAATTCAATATACTCTAAATTTTTAAATAAATTTCACTTTTTGGCTAATCACTAGATTCTAATTTGGATTTTCGAGTTAAATTGGATTGTTATGGCTTTTTCTCAAGATGAATTTCCAAAGGATAGCCAATGGATTATTAGGCGGTACAAATGATTACTTATTAAAGAAAAGAGATGATGTTATTGCCTAGCAAACTCTCACAAGCTCATACCAATTGCAACTTAGGATTTTAATTAAACATGTAATTTAATTTATCTTGGAGGTGCTACTAATCATTTATGAGTCAATTTGACACCTAAGTAATATGCAAAATTACATTTAATTCTATGGACTAGAAATTCATGGATACGAGGACTTAATTAAACTAGATTAATCTAATGCCTTCTCACTAATATTTCTCATTAATTTGAAAATATTTTGCAAGTAGTTTTTAATCAAAAATCACTAATGTGTGAGAGGTGCTCATGTGAGTGCACAAACAGTGATGCAACACCCAATAATAAGAAGCGTTACATAAATTAGTTGAAGAGATGAAAGAACGTGGATGCACCAAGCAAACAAAGGCAAAGCTTTCTTATCATCCAATGAAATAAGGATTCTACAAACATTGGGCCAAATTGTCCAAAAAGTACTAAACCTATTGTGTAGAGACCAATTTTGTCCTAAACTTTTCAATTATGTCAATTTAGTCCTAAAACTTTGACAATTTGTCAATTCAATCTTAAATCTTACAATTGTGTCAATTTAGTACTAAACTTTTAAGGTTTTCGGCCATCATGGAGGGAATTGGGGCTTGGCCAGATTCTTTACCTTATAGTCTTAGTCCTGAAAATTGAATATAGTTTAGGACTTCCTTGCGTAAACTCATTATGCATTTTTATAACCACACTGATTAAAGTGCAATTCATCGGAACCTGTTAAATGTTCTTAATATCTTTAATGCAAATGTAAATTATGCTAATGATACTTTAGTTTATGGATGGGGATCAATCCCTAATTTCTCATGTGATAAATGACTAATTATGATGGCAATAATTTAGTTGCCAACGTGGCAAAAGAAAATTAATTTGTATTCTTTCTCCTCAAGTTATTGGGCCAATCTAGGAAAGTGGAAATCGGTGAAAGAAGTGACCTAGTTTCCGGCTTTAAATAGGTGCTTGATGCGTCTCTATCACTCTTATGAGATTGATGGAGCCGTTATCCACTCATTTATCTTACATAAAATAAGTCCAATTCTTGATTGATATTCACTCAATGTATTATCTTCGAACTATATTGAATATTTAGAATGAGAGTTAATACCCTGAAAATCATAATCGATACACTTATGATAAATTTACTTCAAACTAATTTTTGACCACTAAAAACTCTAAACTAGTAGACCTTTAACGAATTTACTCAAAACTAGTACACTTGTGATAGATTTACCATATGTTAATTTTTGTTTAATTTTACTATCAAGTTGCTAAATTAGATGATACATGACAATGAATCAATATACCAATGTAGGATTTTACTCTTTATTTGCTGCATTTGTATCGATTTTGTATTTTTTTGTGGTATTAATTGAATTTAACGAGGGATAAATTTGTCACAAATATATCAATTTTGGGTTTTTGGCAATCAAAATAATTATAGGTGTAAATTTGTTATAGATATACTAATTTGAGGTTTTTTTGTAGTCATTTGGAGTAAATTTGTCATAAGTATACCAATTTAAGGTTTTTCATGATCAAGAAAATTAGTTTGAGGTAAATTTGTCACAGATGTACCAATTTAAGGATTTTAAGGGTATTAACCCTTAGAATAATGACATGAATTACAAACTTTTCTGGAAAAGTATACATTAGAAGTAAGGCTGCCTATACGAAGTATTACATTCACCTACCCACGATAACTTGCATATAGTTTTGAACAATTTGGTATCTTTAAATTGGCGACACATCCATGCTGTATCAATGGGAGATAAAAAGATTACCATTCACAGTTTTTCTTCTTGCACCAATATGATATCAAAAACTCATTTCAGTTTCTTTTTTTTAAAAAAAAATATAAAATCTGCGGTTGAATATTAGATTTATAAAGTGGCAAAGCTACGTGCAAAGTCTTCACCAACAAAAAAAAAAAAAAAAAGCTACGAGCAAAGTCCACGATTTCACGACACATGAATCACTTTCCTTCCACGTCAGAGTCTTGCTACCACTCACTCGCTTAAGTAATTGTTTAATGCCGTCGTTAGTCCGAAAAGTCGTTAGAAAACGAAGCCTGAAAGCATGACCTTAACCCTAATATTGAGTGCGTAGCGAAGCTTTTCACCGTCTCGAATCTCGGCTGGCTAGAGTCGGACAAGGTTGACCGGTAGGCGATAGATTTCCTGCCCTTTCTCGCAACCATCGAACGGAGAAAGACCATCCGGCGGGAACATGCGTGTATATCTTAAATTATGGCCATTCCGTGCACTCGACGTGACGTTGGCTCATCTGAAAATTTTTAGGTTATCCTTTTCGCAGCATGTTGAGCTGTGGTATGATGTTGCTTTTAGAAGAAACCCTATTGAATCTCACAAAGCAAGAAGGAAACAACCAAAAGTAACTTAAGTTTGTCCATATGCATAAGGAGTGGGGCCGACTTACACTTCAGCAATTCTTGATTAAAATTGACCAAAATGGCAAAACTAGCAAATCGTCCAAAGTTTAAAACTAAATTAACAAGTTTGAAATGTATATAATTGAATTGATTACTGTACAATGAATTTATGATTTTTTGGATAATTTTCCTCATATAATTGGATAATCCGATTAGCTGTAAGCTACCTAATGTCCTTCCGGACTGATTTCCTTCGAAATTTGATCTAGTAGACTAGCTACTTTTTATGCAAATAATAAAATTGAGTGAATAACGATCTAGAAAAATTAAGTATTTTCATAGATTTATTTTGGCAGAGTAATGAATAGATGTTGTATTTCTGAAAATAAATAAAAGCACAACACAACGGCCTATTTATTAAAACAAAAATTATTATAGAACCAGCAAAATAACAACCAAAATGATCAGAATCCTTGATTTTATTTAAGCAGCACAACGACTCTATTTATTGTATTATTCAATGATAGTGAATACATCCTTCATATTGTAGGCTCATTTAAAATGTGATTTCTTCACACTGATAGATCAATGTGTAATATGATAAATTACGCTTAAATAAAAAAGCTACCATAATCGACACTAATTTAGTAATTTTTCAGAAAAAAATGCAATTTTGTCAATATATGAGAGGTGTTTATCACGGTAATAGTGATGTCTTAGGACACAACACTAAGTAGAGGTGATTGACGGGCATCCCACTCGGTCTCTAAAGGCAATTTAAAGGCTTGAGAAATATCCTTACATGGAAAGACTTAAGACTGTCGGGATCACGTCCAGTACTTCAATGATTGTGCTCTAATAAAATAGTCCAAAGCGCCCCAAATAGACTCATCATCATTTTCGTATTGTACGGCATCTCACTTTTCCCTCTAGGGCCAATCCTCAAGAGATCCTAGATGCTCATCGCACTATTCTCATGGAGGAGGTTGTCTCTTTACTGACGATCGACGGATCACTTAGGTTAGCTCTCAAAATCAAGCCTGTCCATTTCCATGACTAAAGGAATGGTGCTCTATCATTGCTACATCCATACTCCCCGTAGAAGCCCCACATCCATTGCCTTCAATAGTGGTCTTGTCCCCATCTCGCAGCTATAGGCTAGATTGATTATAGTCAGATAATCGCGCCATTGAAGTCAGTGCATTTCACTAAGTTCCGTGACCCTGACTCTCAATTCTCGATGACCATTGCATCATAAAAAGATCAAAAATCTATTTATGATATTTTTTTATGAGACATACAATAAAAATGTATTAGCATACAATGTTTTCAAGAACAATGAATCGGTCCTCCAAAAGACTATCAACATTTCCGTAAAATAATATGTTGTTTGTTGTCGAAAGAATCTTTGTCCCAAGGCCAAAATCTTCATTAGTTTATAATGGAACTTATGTGGTTAAAGTGCCATTTTTTACGGGATGCAAATCTAAGCCATTTAGTAGTGTGTCATCCATTAGAAGAAATTTCTATTGTGCAAAACAACCCGGCACAAAGAGAGTTTCTAGTGACTATTTATTTTATTTGTTATTCCCGCGTATGAAGAGACTGCAGAGGTGATTTTTCCATCACTAAGTTTTACTAATTCATATGTAGTGTCTAATAATTGAATTTGAATTCATACAGAACCTCGAATCTTTCAAATTGCAAACATATGAATTTTAATCATTGATCATAAAACTTACTAACGGATATCGGATCATGATGAGTTATATTAATATTTTACTATATTTATTAGGATTAATATTATAAAAAATTGCAAATTAATACACTTTTGATAAATTTATATTAGACTAATTTTTTTATCACGAACCCCAAATTAGTGCACCTATGATAAATTTAACTTTCGTTTATTTTTGTTACATTTTATTATCAAATTGCTGAGTTTGATGATACATGGTAATTAATAGAAATACTAGTTTAAGATTTTACCTTCTGTTTCGTCGTAGATTTATCAGTTTGTATTTTTCTTGGTAGTAATCCAATTGAAAGACAACTAATTGAAAGTAAATTTATTACAAATATATCAATTTGGAATTTTTTGTGATAAAAAAATCAATTTTTTGTAAATTTATCACATGCATATCAAGTTTAGAATTTTTCATGATATTAAATGCTTGTAATAAATTATAGTTAAATAATATAGAATTTCTTTATAGCATCGTTAGCATGAGTTGCTCCAAATTCAAAAAGCCACCTAAATGTCAAACCGTTTTTGTGAGTTCCTCCAAACGAGCCCGAGACAAATGAGTGTCCCGACTTAGTCGAGCATTCGGCTTCTAAAAAGTCGTAATGGGTACGACTATCACTCCGTCGACACAGTACATGGGGCAATAATTGAAGCGCAAAAGGCCGAAATCCCCTCCGACACATGATTGCAAAAAGAAACAATGCACAAATGCAATAATTCGAACTCTTTTTCGCGGGTAAATAACATATGGTTGGGGACCATTTTTGTGGCTAGGCTATTTTGCTTACAAATGCAAGCCGAGAAAGAGTCGTTTTACTATGATTAATAGGAATTACAAGATAATCAAATTGAAACATTTAGCCACTTAGCGCTCTGTGTGTTTTCCCATAATTATCATCACAAATCCTCTAAGGCTTTATTAGCATAATAATTTTTGGATACTATGAGAATAATAATTCATTGTAAACCATAAATTCTTAAAAAATTGAGTCCGACAATAATTTATAATTATTTATTATATAATTTTTGTGGTCCAAAATAAATTTTGATTCTTATAGTAAATTAAAGATGGACACGCAATCATTTTTCAATCCTCTACTACGAAAGGACAATTCGTAATACTTTTAGGAGAAGCTAATCACACACCAAAAAAATTTATTTACTGTATCTAACCACACAAAATAATTTTCTCCATCATAAAGGGCGTATAATATTCCTAGCTTATGAAGCAAGGACACGTCTCGCCAATTCATACATGTAGACCATTCCCTTGATAATACCATTCTCGATTGGATCTAGCCAATCGAGTGCAAATACAATGGATTAACCCTGAGCATCAAAACCAGGAGGAACTAAATTCTGAAAGAAAACGTAAGTATATAATAATAGTAATAATTTTTTTAATATTTAATTTGGAAAGATCGAAGACCTATCACTACATCTTAAAATATCTAGTGTTGTTATTTACTCCACGAATGGAAGACAAACCCCGCGGACACAAACTTCTTTTCCTCGAATTTTGATTCTTTACTAGGAAAGATTTCTCCACGTCAAGACTTACAGAAAAACAACAGTTTAGGTGGAGATCGTAACTGTGCTGGCGCTGCCCACATCGGCCCCAACTCCCACGGAGCTCGTGACCAGGTCGGGAACATCCACCTCGCTCGACCTGGCTTTAATCGACCGGATCAACTCGGCTAGAGCCGATAGGGACGACCCGCCCTCGCTCAGCGCCGCGGTCGCGGCTTCTTGCTTGGCCTGGACTCGATCCCTTATCGCTCTCCCTTTCTCCGATCGCATCAGTTCATTCACTCGCTCCTCCAGCTCACCCGCCGAGACGAGCCCATCGTCTTCCTCCGACACGGTCACGGACAGAGCCAGCTTCATCTCCTCCACCAAGTAGGCCCTGTTCAGCCTCTGCTCGGCGTAGAGCGGCCAGGCCAGCATGGGCACGCCATGGCACACCGCCTCAAGCACGGAGTTCCACCCACAGTGCGTCACGAACCCGCCCACGGAGCCGTGGCTCAGCACCTCCACCTGCGGGGCCCACGACTCCACTATCATCCCCCTCCCTCTTGTCCTGTCCACAAACCCTTCGGGCAGGAACGAATCGACGCGCGGCTCGAGCTCGGCTAACATGCGCCGAGCCTCGTCGTGAGGCGGCGGGACCCGCACCACCCACAAGAACCGCACTTCGCTCCTCTCCAACCCCACCGCCATTTCCTTCAGCTGCCTGGTCGAGAACACACCCATGCTCCCAAAGCTCAGGAACAGCACGCTCCGGCTCGGCTGCGAGTCGAGCCAAACCAAGCACTCTTGCCTCTCGTCGCCATCTTTGGTTCCCCCGCCGGTAGCCACCAGTGGCCCGACACAGTATGTCGGAGGAGTGGCTCCGTCCGGCACGCAGAGGCCATCCCTTAGTGCCTTGAGAGTGCTGACTTCGAACGAGTCGAACGTGTTCAAGATGAGACCGGTCGATTTAGCCATTTGAACCGCCGTCTCCAAGAAATAGCTATAGACCTTGAGTTTCCGATTGCTGATGGCCATGGGCATGTCTCGGGGCGAGACTGGAGGGAAGCCAGGGATCTGAATGGGCACGTTGGGGTCTTTGAAGCTCTCGGGGTACTTCACGTGGAGAGCAGGAATGTAGAGGAACGAGGCCAACCCGCTCGCGCCGGAGGTGAAGTAGTAGTAGGTGGGGATGTTGAGGGAGGCAGAGACGCCGAAGGCGGCGTTGCAGAAGAAGTCGATGACGAAGGCCTTGACGGCGGAGGACTTGGAGAGAGAGACGAGTTTCTCGTGGAGCGTTGGGTTGTGGAGGCGGACGATTTCGAAAGTGGAGAGGATGAAGTTGGCGGCAGACGAGGAGAGGTGGTCGGAGTTGGGGAGGGAGATGGCGGGGAGGTGGTGGAAGGTCATGGACGGGTGGGTGGCGGAGACAGAGTCGATGAGGTGGGTGTCCGGAGGTGGGGTGGAGAGGAGGAGGACGGTGACGGAGAAGGAAGGGTGGTGGTCGAGGATGTGCTTCCCGAGCTCCACCATGGAGGCGAGGTGGCCTCTTCCAGGTGAAGGGTAGAGGAGGATGGAACCGTCCATTTGCTTGGTCGAGAGTAACAAATGCGACAGCAGAGATAGGGCGGAGGAGGAGGCGGTGGCAGAGATGCAAGAGACTAGAGTGGTTGCGTTGCTGTTTGTGGGCAAGTTTAGCACATGGGCCGTCATCATTTTACCCATCAACTTGTGGCGCAAAACGACTAAATCCATTCATGGTGCTTACAGTTTAATATTAACGTTTATCTAATAAAAAAAAGCATTTTTATTTTTATTTTTCTCCCACCTCGATGTCGGCAAGAGCGACATTTTAATTTTTGAAAAAAAATTGATTATAAATGTTACCAAGGATGCTCAATTTATCAAGAGTTAATACTCTGAAAAATCCTAAATTAGTATACTTGTAACAAATTTAATCCAAACTATTTTTTTTATCATCAAAAACCTCATACTGGTACACTTGTAACAAGTTTATCCAGAATGACCATAAAAAACCCTAAATTGATATATTTATGACAAATTTACTCCAAACTAATTTATTCGACTGCAAAAAGTCCCAAACTGGTAAATTTATAACAAATATACCTTTCACTAAATTAGATTAATACCACAAAAAAATCACAAAAATTGTAAACTGTAACAAATGGAGTGTAAAATTCCAAATTGGTATACCAGTCAACTATCATGTGTCATTTAACTTAATAATTTGATAGTAAAATTTAACGAAAACTAACATAGGGTAAATTTGTCACAAGTGTACCGGTTTTGGGTAAATTTGTCAAAGGTATACTAGTTTAAGGTTTTTTGTGGTTAAAAAAATAGATTATGGTAAATTTGTCACAAGTATACCAATTTGGGTTTTTCAGGATATTAACCCATTTATCAAACATCTATACAGTGGAACTTTGAAGAGGTCATTTGAAACTATATATTGAACACGTTTTGTAGTTCTTCATAATAAAAACTCTTTAGCAAGAATTAAGAAAAAAATATTTTTTTTTTGTTTGAAATAATTTAGCTCATGATAGATTGACGTAATATATTTTTGAACCACAATCACATATTTATATTAATGACGCATGCCACGGACATCTGAAAATCATACACATTAAGAGTAAGATTGGCCATAAGAAATGTTGACATTTTCACCTATATACAAAAGGCTTGTATTTAGCTTTGAATCGTCTGGTATCCTTGGATTTAGTGAAGTTTTCTATCCATTCTATTTTAATGGAAGAGGCAGTATTATTGTTTACTTTCAGAAAGCACCTCTTCGTAGTATTTATTTTTGTAACAATAATATGTCAAATCTCATTTAAATGTGTACTTTTCTTAGATACAGACTAAGGATGATTAGATTTATAACTACTCACTAGCAAGTCCACGATTTCGCGACGGGTTCACGCTTCTTGATTATCTTTACACGTACAGGTTCCTCCCACGTTAGATCTTGTTAGCACAAACCTTCTTGATACGATTGTTTAAGCGACTAAAACAAAGTTTCCAACGTGTCAAAAGATGACAAAAAAGACTCCAACTAATTAAGCATATCCAAAGCTGACAAAGTATATTCCCTGTCAAGATAAGATTCTATTTTAAATAGAAGCAAAGAGTGCTACGGTATTCGAGTATTTAAAAATTGAGTGCTTCTTATGCATAAGTCACAAGAAAATATTTATCGAAATTCAGGTGCTTACACATTTTTTCCTTCTAAAATTGTCAACGTTATTAACGGGGGCAAAGATCTGATGTCTAAAATGATAAAGGAAAATACTTTGGCAACCGTCCCCGGTTGTCAAACCAAATAACGGCCTATTATTCACTGACTATTTAATATGCTTGTGGATTTACGTTACAAATGGCAAGGAAGAGAGTAAAAAAATTAACATAGATAGCTCAAAAGATCAAATGTCCCTTAGCGTGCGATGCTATGAAGTTCTACACGTCTGCACAGAGAAAACGCACAAACACTCACTTCACCCATTCTTGATTAGGCTGACGAAAAATCTTGCACGCCCTTTTGTTTTTATAAGGAAGAATTCTCGCATGCAATTAAGGAAAGAACAAGCAGTTCTGAAGTCCTTGTTTACAAAAAGCTCAAGCAAAGATTTCTTAGATTTGTGACTCATTTCGACAGCCCTACTAATACTAGCTATAGATACAAAAAACTTAATTGCAAAGCAAAAATAACGTGGCAATTCTCTTGTTGGGTTCTTGAATTTGACTCATTCGTCTAAACACTCATTTGTAGTGTGTGCAACCTATATTATAAACTAGCTTGATATATCCTTATATAATATTCTCATTAAGAATCCCTTTAGAGATATTTTCGCATATTTGAGGTGAAAATTTCACTACACGGGACCTTTCTTTTCTTGCTTGTACGCAAGAATAAGAGCCAAGGTTTTGCAGTTGCTGTACTTATGCATGGAAATTGAGGATAGAGTAATGCTGCTGCACATACTCACATTCATATCAGAAGTGATTTACAAACTCTTGAAGAAAATGCAATTTGAGAATTAAGCAAGTAGGCCATAGGATAACATAAACTTATAGTTTGGCACGTCCAAGCAATTAAACAAATCACAACAATGTCATCACTCGCTTCACTCATGAAGATGGTTAATGCTAGGTATGATAACAAGTGGCAAGTTACAGTGACCTTTTTAGTCAACAAGAATATGTTCGATAGTCAATTCCAGCCTGTTACGTAAGTTCAGGATCGAATTTTTGTAAACAATCTGAGCATGCTGAGGGATTAAATTGATGAGGGTGGTGATAGGCTCGAGCAACTTTGGGCCTGTAGCAAGACTTTGGTCGGCCCAAGTTGGAGAATTGGGGGGCGGTTTGACGTTGGCCCAAGAAGTCGACCAAGATTTATAAGGGTTTTTGTTGCTTCTTTTGTTCGAATGGATTTTGATGACCTGAAGTAAAATTTGTTTTGCAAATGAAAATTAACGTTATTTATCATATATTTCTAAACATCAGTGGCAACGTGAACTTTCGCAACTGAAGAATTATAATATGCAAGAATCTATAGCAGAATAAATGCTCGAATCAATCGATTTCTCACCATTATGTAGGTTTATTCCTTATTAAAAGAAAATAAATTTCATAAAACTACAATATCTATTGAATTATAAGGTAATCAATTGCAATATTTTGAGCACATGAATCAATAAAGCGAGAACGAAGATAAGAAGGTAAATCCCCCTCACTCTCGAAAGCATAAACTAACACGATAGCATAAATTCCCTTCCTCAATAGCTTTCCTCGTTTTGTCAGAAGTTTCAACTGCCATCTGCATGGTGCGGAAAAAACGAGGAAGCCTTCTGTTTATATTATTTTTTTAGCGTCAAATATTTTTTTTTTGGTAAAAATTTAGTGTCAAATATTTGTTTTTCTTTAATCCATTTTCTCCTCTCTATTTATGAATAATGAGATCTCCCAATTCTATAAATTTCACTTTCCTTCTTACGACATTTTTCTCTTTTCTTTTCTTTAACCATTTATTATCTATCTCTTATTTTGTTAAGAGTTAATGGATATCTTATCATCATGACAAGATCCTAGATGCTCATCGCACTATTCTCATGGAGGAGTTTGTCTCTTTACTGATACTTGATTGATGCATCAGTTAGGTTAGCTCTGAAAATCAAGCCTGTCCCTTTTCATGACTAAGGCCCTGCATGTTTTCATTTCTCAAAAGTGTTTATGAACAGAAATTCTGTTCTTTTTTTGTTTTTTTGTTCCCGGAACTCAAAGGCTGCGTTTGGTAACGTTTCTGTTCTTTTTTTGTTCCAGGGAACAGAAACAAAAAGTGTTTGTTCCAGAAACGGTTTTTGAACAAAAGAACACGTTTGGTAAGTGTAAAAAAAAACTGTTCTTGAAATAAAAAAAGAACAGAAACACGTTTGGTAACTGCAGTTAATTTTTGTTCCTAGAATAGAAAAAGAACAGAAACATGTTTGGTAAACTGTATTAAAATTTCTGTTTCTAATTTTTTTTTAAAAATGCTTTTTTCTAAATAAAGTTTAAACGAAATGAGAATTATCATTCTCATGAAATGCTCATTAATTTTATTTTGTTCATGGTGAGTGAAGACAGATTTTTTCATACTTGGTAGAAAATTTAAAATGTAAAGTTAGAATCAAATTTTTTTTCAAGTGCTTTTTTTATTTTTGATTTTTATCACATTTAAACTTGATTGAATTCTCATTCTCATGAAATTGTCATCAATTTAATTTTGATAATGGTGAGTGAAGAAAAATATTTCCCACTTAATCATATATGCATACTTAAAAAAAAAAATTATAAGTAAAGTTCGTACAATAAGAAATATATATATAAAAAAAAGAGTACATCTCAACATGAATCATTCCATACATGACATCACAATAATGAAGCATTATAGTTCATTGTTCAACTTCATCACAGTGAATACTTAAAAACAATATTACAAAAGTCAACAAATCTCCGCATATTGTGATCCCTTGCCATTTTATTTGCAATACTTATCCTAAGCATGTTCATCCCGCATTCCTGCTCATGACTAGGATCCGCAACCTCCCCTTCGTAGGTCCAAATGGATACTCCGGATCTTCATAAATGGAAAAATTTCTATCCATCCTATCTTGATCACGGATGTAATTATGAAGAGCACAACATGCAATCACAATAAGTGCTTGCTTCCGAATTGTAAATGCAGGCATATGTCTCAAAATTGTGAAGCGATTCTTTAATGCCCCAAATGACCTCTCAATTACATTTCTTAGTGAAGAGTGCTAGTAGTTGAATAACTCTTTTGCTGTTCTTGGCCGTCTCCCACTCCCTCTATATTCGCTGAGATGGTATCGTTCCCTTCTAAATGGAGTTAAAAATCCCGGAAGTGCTGCATAACCAGAATCACACACGTAGTATTTCCCTACAACATGATATATATAAATTTGTTGTAATATTCAACCATAATATAATAACAAATGTCTATATAAACAAAATAAATACCAGGTGGTGGTTGAGGAAATTGCAATCGAGGAGTTTCAAGTCGCCGAAAGCACTCGACAATCATTGCGAGATCCTTCCCATCCAGCATAGACGAAAGTAAATTTCATATCAAATGAGCAAACACACAACACGTTCTGGGTTGTACTCCCTCTCCTGCCTCTAAATCGAACCTGCTCAGACACTGGGATAATAGCATTTATATGGGTGCCATCCATAGCACCTATGCAGTCCTGTCAATTTATTGCCAATATAAGATTATATAAGATTATGAATAACATGTATTTTACGATATAAAGTCGATATAGAAATCATACCTTGAAGTAGCATTTATGACTAGGATCCATAAGAATTTCTTGTGGGATGACATCAAAGGACGGTGGTTTGATTATCTCCTTTGCAAGTTGGATAATTGCTTTCAACACTTTGTTGAAATACTTGCCGATCGTTTCTCCGAATGTTGAAATCTCTCACATAAATCTCGGTTTGAGCTACCGTGACAAACCAAAGATAAGAATATCCCAATTTGTTCATCAACTCGAATATATCGACTATCTTTTAACCAACCTCTTACTCTCATCAACTCACATAAATTCAAAAAAACATGCCTCTCCATCCTGAAGGCTTCATATATCCTATCTGAATGTCCAGAAATCATCTCCATTATCCATTCGGATCCTAATAATTTGCTGTCCCTAATAGGTTCTCTTGTATGCACGGACTGTCAATGGCAACCGTGCACAACCACGCTAGAAATATGCGAAGATCATCATTATCCAAGAATTGTTGAACTCGTCCTACCTGTTCACTACATATACTATCCGATCCCTCTTCCATAGTACCTATACGATCAAAAAAATATACAAACATCAATATAGATTTTGAAAGTATATCCAGCAACAATCAATAACATAAGTCATAACATAATAGAAGATGCCATTATATGTAAGTAGCAAAAGTCTCAACACTAACATACATAACATAAAGTTATACAATCTTATGCAAGGTCTTTTAATCCATAATATATTTCCAAACATCTTTAAAGATGATAAAGAAGTCCATTTCTCCTTTCGGGGTGGATTTAATGAAGGCCACCCTCCATGAGGCACTATCGCATGCTCGATCCACTCGCTTTATTGTAAACTTCTTGGTCTATCTCGGGCATACTTAATAGAATATCCATCACAGCCTCTACGGAGAAACGGTCCACGGGTGGTGGCATCTTTGCGGAAGTCGTTGAGCCATTACCAGATTGACTTGACTTAACTTTCAAAAAGTCTTGTATGGCTTTGCAAGTGTCATCAATACTATTTTGGGTAGTCCTCCTTCTCCTCTTAGTGTTTGGAGTCCTATCCAATTTGTGTTTCCGACGAATTGAAGTTCCAACATCGTCTGATGGGAAGACTCCCTCATCAGTGTGGTGATCACCGAAGTCATCTGTATGGGCACCACCAGCATCATCATAGGCATTGCCACCACTGTTGCCACCGCATGCATTGTAACCACTGTTAGCACCACCTCCATTGCCACCACCGTTGTCGCCTTCCTCCGACACCGCCGCATTTTCAGCATTTCCAAGGCCATATTCCCAAAAGTAGCATATGTACCACCAAATATAATACATAGTTCGGGATACTGGGGAAATCCATCCTTCCTGAATTTGGCCCACTCTACATTCTCCTACAATTTTCACAGCAATTAAATTTCAGCAATGTAATTATACAATGAAAAACATACATATATAATGACAACAAAATGACTAAAAAATTAGAAAAAATCATACCTTGATGTGCTCTTCCCGACGTTTGGATCGTCGACGGTAACTCTTTTATTTTCATTATCCCAACCAAATCCAGACTGGGACATAAGTTTCTAAAAACTACTATACTTGTTTTCTCGTTTGTTCACCTTGTTTCTCAGCTGGACCATGGTATATTGGCACCCTGTTTGTCTAAAGAATTCATTTTGGATATTCCTCCAACCGCTTTGTTGAAAGTAGAAGAGGTCCGATTTCCTTTTTTGACCTCATCCACCAACAAACCGATAAATAGGTTGGTGACCGACTCGGTCCACTTTGCACTGAATTTTTGTGACTCGATGCCATTTAATCTTTGATCGGTTGAGCAGCATATGAGTTATCGTTAAATCAATAACATAATACTATATATGCCATACATAAAAGCATTATGAAGAGATGCAAGCCAAGAAGACTTAACTTTAAATAACGATAATTCTTGAACTACATGCAACCTATGACTAGCAATGATCAACCAACCCGAATGCTCTCTCTCCAACCTATTTTTCAGCTATGTAATGCGAAATGATCAACCTAAAGAATTCATTGTAATGCTACATACAATATAATTTTGTTGCTATAGATGTACCGTCGAAAGGCAATATTATCCGGGGAGTTGACGGCGTGTATCGGAGGAAAGTGCTTCCAACTAAAACTCCACCGCTTCTCAACACTCGAGTAATTTCTGCAATCTGCCCATACGCAACAAAGGGGTTGAGAACTTTATATCAGCCACTTGATGGGGATGAACAAATAATGTGTTTATCAAGAGCTCGTTCCACATCTAAAGCTCATTAAAATTTGACCGTAATCACCAAAATTTCTTTTCCATATCTTTTTTCACATCATTGTACCATGATTAGAGAAACTGAATCTATCATTGAGCTAAGCCACATTTGACCATGATGAAATATGATTTGAGCATTTTAGGGAGGAGTTGTAGAATCATGCAAACCAAATCCATGAATTATCATTATTTCTCATGCATATATCAAATGACAAACTTCAAAATTACCCGCAAGAAGTTATTTGAAACATTACGATTCCACAACCCCTCAAAACCCAGCTTCTAGAATTATGCTAGTAACCATGTAGAGCTATAAAGGTTTCAAACTCCCCAAGCACACCTCATCCCCTCTTCCACCGCAAGTATCCGATACTAAATCGCTAAACTTATCCCAAGCCATCGCTTCACTAATGCCGTGTAACCCTTCGCATAACCGCACAATGTCACTAAGCACCTCATAATTTGGCTGCGCCGCGCAACGCACGACCGTGGCTGCTCGGCCGAGCCAGCTGCTCCGTGCTCGGCACGAGCGAGCGGGCCCGCTCCGAGCGAGCCACGTTCGAGCGAGCTAGCAGCTCGCTGGACCGAGCTGGCGGCGCAGCTCGCTCGCCCGAGCGTGGCTGCTCTGCTCGCTCGGCAGAGCAGGCCGCTCAGAGCTCCGCACAAGCGAGCTGCGCCGCTCGGAGCTCGGCACGAGCGAGCTCCTAGCTCCGAGCGAGCTAGCAGCTCGCTCGGACCGAGCTCGCGGCGCAGCGCACTTCGTCCGAGCTCGCGGCGCCGCTCGCTCGGAGCTTGGCACGAGCGAGCTGCGCCGCTCCGAGCGAGCTAGCAGCTCGCTCGACCGAGCTGGCGGCGCAGCTCGCTCGTCCGAGCTCGCGGCGCTGCTCGCTCGGCCGAGTGTGGCTGCTCTGCTCGCTCGGCCGAGCAGCCGCGGGCAAGCGAGCTGCTCCGAGCTCGCAACGACCGAGCCGCGCGCCGGAGCTCCGCACGGCCGGCCCGCGCCGCGCCGAGCGACCGAGCACCGCGAGAGAGCGGAGCGGCTCGCTCGAGCAAGCTGCGCCGCTTTGCTCGCTCGGCAGAGCAGCTGCCGAGCGAGCAGAGCAGCTCCGGCGAGCAACCGTCGCCCAGATCTAGCAGATTTGGGCGACGGCTCCCTTTGGGGGTCGGCCTCGCTCGCTCGAGGCGGGTTCGCGAGCTACCACAGCTGCTCGAGCTCGGTAGAGCAGCTGCAGCGAGCGACGCTCGCTTGAGGCTCAAGCGAGCGGCCGGCGGTGGTCGGCGAACGTGGGTGTCGCCGAGCTCAACTTCTTCGAACGGAGATGGAGGAGCAGCGGGCCTACCTGGACTGGGCGCGCTTCAGCCGGTTGACGGAGCACCACTGTCGAAGCCGGGGAGTGAGCGGAGTGGGGAGGCGCCGGAGAGTCCGCCCGAGTGGGAGGCGCCGGAGAGGGGAGGCGTCGGGGGAGAGGAGCTTCGCACGGGCACGAAGGAGAAGAGCTTCGCTTTGTTCCCGTTTTGTTCCAATTGTGTTTTTTATTTTGTTCTTTTTTGGTTTCTCGAAGTGTTTCGGAGTAGAGAAACAACAAAAAGTTGTTTCGATTTCTGTTTCAATTTTGTTCCGAAACGAAAAAACAAAAAAAGAACAAACGCAAACAAACGCGTTTTTGTTCTTTTTTTGTTCCCTGGAACAAAAAAAAACAGAAAAAGTGTTTATAAACACTTTTCAGGAACAAAAACATGCACGCCCAAAAAGAACGAAACGAGAAACAAAAAAAAATTGTTTCTTGTTCCGAAACAATTTTGAAGAAACAATTTTTAGTTTCTTGTTTCTTCTTCTCTCTCTTCTCTTCTCTTCCTCTTTTCTTCTTTTCTTTCTCTTTGGCCGATCGCCGGCCTCGGCCTTGGCCATGGCCGGCCGTCGAGGGCCGGTGACGCCGTCGAGGGTCGGCGACCTCGCCGGAGCATCGCCGGCCCTTGGCGAGGCGAGGCGTCGCCGACGCGGGCAAGCTCGAGCCTCACCGGATCTAGGCGAGCCCGAGCTCACCCAGCCAAGGCAAGGCTCGGCCTCGTCGGATCTGGATGAGCTCAAGCTCACCCAACCATGGCGAGGCCGAGCCTCGCCGGGGGCTGGCGACGCTCAGCCTCACTGGATCTGGGCAAGCCCAAGCTCGCCCAGCCAAGGCGAGGCCGAGCCTCACCCAACGACGATGAGGCTCGACCTCGCCAGGGGCCGGCGAGCCTCGGGTAGGTGTGGGCAAGGCTGCCGGCCAAAAGAAGAAAAAATAAAAAAGAAACGAAAAAATGACAAATAAAAATAAAAATATTAAAAAATTAAAAGAACAAAAATTTACCAAACGTGTTTCTATTTATTTTTTATTCCTAAAACAAATTTACCAAACGCATCTTTTTGTTCAAAAAGTGTTCCCCAGAACAAAAACAATTCTGTTCCCTGAAACAAAAAAAGAACAGAAATGTTACCAAACAGCCCCTAAAGGAATGGTACTCTATCATTGCTACATTCATACTCCCTGTGGAAAATTTTCATATCCATTGCTTTCAATAATGGTCTTGTCCCCATCTCGCCGTTGTAGGTTAGACTGATTACAGTCAGATAATCACACCATTGAAGTCAATGCATTTCACTAAGTTCCGTGACCCCAACTCTCGATACTCGATGACCATTGCATCATAGAAAGATCAAAAATCCATTTATGATATTTTGTCTCTTTACTGATACTTGATTGATTGTTAGCTCTGAAAATCAAGCCTGTCCCTTTTCATGACTAAAGGAATGGTGTTCTATCATTGCTACATTCATACTCCCTGTGGAAAATTTCCATATCCATTGCTTTTAATAGTGGTCTTGTCCCCATCTCGCCGTTGTAGGCTAGACTGATTACAGTCAGATAATCACGCCATTGAAGTCAATGCATTTCACTAAGTTCCGTGACCCCGACTCTCGATACTCGGTGACCATTGCATCATAGAAAGATCAAAAATCCATTTATGATATTTTGTATAAGACATACAATAAAAATGTATTAGCATATGATGTTTTTAGAACAATGAATCGGTCCTCCAAAAGACTATAAAAATTTCCATGAAATAATATGTTGTTTGTTGTCGAAAGAATCTTTGTCCCAAGGCCAAAATCTTCTTTAGTTTATAATGGAACTCATGTGGTTAAAGTGCCAATTTTTTTACAGGATGCAAATCTAAGCCATTTACTAGCTTGTCATGCATTGGAAGAAATTGCGCCTATATATTGGAGAAATTTCTATTATGCAAAACAACCCTGCGCAAGGAGGGTTTCTAGTGACTTTGTATTTTATTTGTTATTCCCGAGTATGAAGAGATTGCATAGGTGATTTTTCCATCACTAAGTTTTACTAATTACATATGTAGTGTCTAATAATTGAATTTGAAATTCATACATAACCTCAAATCTTTCAAATTGCAAACATATGAATTTTAATCATTGATCATATAACTTACTAACGGATACGGGATCACGATGGGTTATATTAATATTTCGTTATTTTTATTAGAATTAATATCACAAAAAATTCCAAATTGACACACTTGTGATAAATTTATATCTAATTTTATATTACAAGAACCCTAAATTAGTATATCTATGACAAATTTACCTTTCATTTATTTTTGTTACATTTTATCATCAAATTGCCGAGTTTAATAATACATGATAATTAATAGAGATACCAATTTAGGATTTTATCCTTCATTTGTTCATAAGTTCATCAGTTTGTGGTTTATTCTTGGCAGTAATCCAATTTAAAGAAAACTGATTGAATGTAAATTTATCACAAATATATTAATTTAGGAATTTTTGTGATAAAAAAAAGTTTTTGGTAAATATTACGTGCATATCAAGTTTAGAATTTTTCATGATATTAAATGTTTATAATAAATTATAGTTAAATAATAAAGAATTTCTTTATAGCATCGTTAGCATGAGTTGCTCCAAACGAGAAAAGCCACCTAAACGTCAAACCGTTTTTCCGATGTTCAAAAAGCCGATGATGTGAGTTCCTCCGAACGAGCCTGAGACAACTGAGTGTCCCGACTTACTCGAGCATTCGGCTTCTAAAAACTCGAAATGGCACCATCACTCCGTCCACACAATACATGGGGCAATAATTGAAGCGCAAAAGGCCGATATCCCCTCCGACACGCGATTGCAAAAAGAAAGAATGCACAAACGCAATAAGTCGACTCGTTTTCACGTGTAAATAACATATGATCGGGGACCATTTCTTTGGCTGGGTTATTTTGCTTACAAATGCAAGCCGAGAAAGAGTCATTTTACTATGATTAATAGGAATTACAAGATAATAAAATTGAAACATTTAAGCGCTTAGCGCTCAGTGTGTTCTCATATAATTATCATCACAAATTCTCTAAGGCTTTATTAGTATAACAATTTTTGGGTACCGTGAGAATAATAATTCATTGTGAGCTATAAATTCTTGAAAAATTGAGTCCCATAATAAATTGTGATTCTTACAGGAAATTAAAGACAAATAAGCAATCATTTTTCAATCCTCTGCAATGAAAGGACAATTTGTAATGCTTTTAGGAGAAGCTAATCACACACCAAAAATATATATTTACTGTATCTAACCACACGAAATAATTTTCTCCATCTTAAAGGGCGGATAATATTCCTAGCTTATGAAGCAAGAACATATCTCGCCAATTCATACATGTAGACCATTCCCTTGATAATACCATTCTCGATTGGATCTAGCCAATCGAGTGCAAATACAATGGATTAACCCTGAGCATCAAAGCCAGGAGGAACTAAATTCTGAAAGAAAACGTAAGTATATAATATTAGTAATAAATTGTTTAATATTTAATTTAGAAAGATCGAAGACCTATCACTACATCCTAAAATATCTAGTGGTGTTATTTACTCCACGAATGGAATACAAACCCCACGGACACAAACTTCTTTCCCTGGAATTTTGATTCTTTACTAGGAAAGATTTCTTCACGTCAAGACACTTACAGAAAAACGACAGTTTAGGTGGAGATCGTAACTGTGCTGGTGGCGTGGCGCTGCCCACGTCGCCGCCAACTCCCACGGAGCTCGCGACCAGGTCGGGAACATCCACTTCGCTCTACCCGGCTTTCATCGACCCGATCAACTCAGCTAGGGCTGATAGGGACGAACCGCCCTCGCTCAGTGCGGCCGTCGCGGCGTCTCGCATGGCTAGGACTCGATCCCTCATTGCTCTCCCTTTCTCGGATCGCATCAGCTCATTCACTCGCTCCTCCAGCTCATCCGCCGAGACGAGCCCATCGTCTTCCTCCGACTCGGTCACGGACAGAGCCAGCTTCATCTCCTCCGCCAAGTAGACCCTATTCAACCTCTGCTCCGCGTAGAGAGGCCAGGCCAGCATGGGCACGCCATGGCACACCGCCTCAAGCACGGAGTTCCACCCACAGTGCGTCACGAACCCGCCCACGGAGCCGTGGCTCAGCACCTCCACCTGCGGGGCCCACGACTCCACTATCATCCCCCTCCCTCTTGTCCTGTCCACAAACCCTTCGGGCAGGAACGAATAGACGCGCGGCTCGAGCTCGGCTAACATGCGCCGAGCCTCGTCGTGAGGCGGCGGGACCCGCACCACCCACAAGAACCGCACTTCGCTCCTCTCCAACCCCACCGCCATTTCCTTCAGCTGCCTGGTCGAGAACACACCCATGCTCCCAAAGCTCAGGAACAGCACGCTCCGGCTCGGCTGCGAGTCGAGCCAAACCAAGCACTCTTGCCTCTCGTCGCCACCTTTGGTTCCCCCGCCGGTAGCCACCAGTGGCCCGACACAGTATGTCGGAGGAGTGGCTCCGTCCGGCACGCAGAGGCCATCCCTCAGAGCCTTGAGAGCGCTGGCTTCAAACGAGTCGAACGTGTTGATGATGAGACCAGTCGATTTTGCCATTTGAACCGCCGTCTCCAAGAAATAGCTATAGACTTTGAGGCTCCGATTGCTGAAGGGCATCGGCATGTCTCGGGGCGAGACTGGAGGGAAGCCAGGGATCTGAATGGGCTCGTCTAGGTCTGTGAAGCTCTCGGGGCACTTCACGTGGAGAGTGGGAACGTACAGGAACGCGGCCAACCCGCTCGCGCCGAAGGTTACGTAGTAGTAGGTGGGGATGTCGAGGGAGGCGGAGACGCCGAAGGCAGCGTTGCAGAAGAAGTCGATGACGAAAGCTTTGACGGCGGAGGACTTGGAGAGAGAGACGAGAGCTTGGTGGAGCGTTGGGTTGTGGAGGCGGACGATTTCGAAGGCGGAGAGGTTCGAGTTGGCGGGAGAGAAGGAGAGGTGGTCGGAGTTGGGGAGGGAGATGGCGGGGAGGTGGTGGAAGGTCATGGACGGGTGGGTGGTGGAGACAGCGGAGATGAAGTTGGTGTCCGGAGGTGGGGTGGAGAGGAGGAGGACGGTGACGGAGAAGGAAGGGTGGTGGTCGAGGATGTGCTTCCCGAGCTCCACCATGGAGGGTAGGTGGCCTCTTCCAGGCGAAGGGTAGAGAAGGATGGAGCCGTCCATTTGGTTGGTCGAGAGTAACGGATGCGACGGCGGAGATAGGGCGGAGGAGGAGGCGGTGGCGGAGATGCAAGAGACTAGAGTGGTTGCGTTGCTGTTCGTGGGCAAGTTTAGCACGTCATCATTTTACGCATCAACTAGTGGCGCAAACTCATGGTGCTTACTGTTTAATATTAGTGTTTATTTAAGAAAAACAGTATTTTTTTTTTTATCTCCCACCTCGTTATCGGCAAGTGCGACATTTTAATTTTGGAAAAAAATGATTATAAATGTTATCGAGCATTCTCAATTTATCAAATATCTATATAGTGGAACTTTGAAGGGGTCATTTGAAACTATATATTGAACACGCCTCGTAGTTCTTCATAATAAAAACTCTTTAGCAAGAATTAAGAAAAAAATAATTTTTTTTTTTGTTTGAAATAATTTAGCTCATGATAGATTGACATAATATATTTTTGATCCACAATCACATATTTATATTAATGACGCATGTCACGGACATCTGAAAATCATACACATTAAGAGTAAGATTGGCCATATGAAATGTTTACTTTACCTATGTACAAAAGACTTGTATGTAGCTTTGAATCTTTTGGTATCCTTGGATTGACTGAAGCTTTCTATCCAAGCTATTTTAATGGAAGAGGCAGTATTATTGTTTACTTTCAGAAAGCACCTGTTCGTAGTATTTACTTTTATAACAATAATATGTCAAATCTCATTTAAATTTGTGTTTTTTTTTTATAGATATATACTAAGGATGATTAGATTTATAACTACTAACTAGCAAGTCCACGATTTCAGGACGGGTTCGCGCTCCTTGATTGTCTTTACACGTACAGGTTCCTCCCACGTTAGATCTTGTTACCACTACCTTCTTGATTTCATTGTCCAAGCGAGTAAAACAAAGTTTCTAGCGTGTCGAAAGACGACAAAAAAGACTCTAACTAGTTAAGCATATCCAAAGCTGACAAAGTATATTCCTTGTCAAGATAAGATTCTATTTTAAATAGAAGCAAAGACTGCTACGGTATTCGAATTTTAAAAAATTGAGTGCTTCTTATGCGTAAGAGACAAGGAAATATTTATCGAAATTCATATGCTTACATTTTTTTTTCTTCTAAAATTGTCAACTTTATTAATTGTTAAATTAATATCTTGAGTTTGAATTCGGATGACGATTTGTTAAATCGAATTCGTTAATAAAGATTTTCCAAATAGAAGAAAATTCATTGGACTCCATGAAGGATTACAAAAAAGGAAATATAAAAAAAAAAATAGAGCAAAGTTTCTTCTTTAATGCGGAAGCCCGTGGAATCCGAAAAAGGCAATCATATCGTGGGGGCCTAGAGTCAAAGTGTTGACTCTAGACACACGAATGTATAAGGACCCTTTGGCGTGAAGATGAAGTCCTCTACACACATAGAGCCAAAACGTGGTGGGCTCAAGTCAAACTTTGACCTAGGCACACGTATAAAAATAGAAATATTTGTAGGCCTTCTTTTCTTTCCGTAAGAAGCCACCAAAGCCCTACATAGAAGAAAGCCACGCATCCACGCCGCATGTCCACGCCAAGAGAAAAGTTGCACGAAAGAAAGAAAAGGAAGCTGGAGATCTTTTTTTTTTTTGGTGTACGACTTGAACGCGTGGTATTTTTTGTGCTGTGAGTTTATACCTAAGTGAGTTGTTTATTTATAAACATTTTGGGTTTTGGGTTAAATGTAGGTATAGGAAACACTTGAGCGTGTGGGTAATTGTAAACTCTGATTCTCCAATTATAATGGATTATTTGCTACTGGCTCTCTCCGTAAACGTAGGTACCGATACTCGGATTGAACCAAGTAAATTTATGGTATCCTTACTATTTCTTGTTTATTTCTCTGATGATTTCGTGTTGACGTAAATTGCAAGATCCTGTCATTTCCGCGTATTATATTCCAACAATTCGTATCGGAGCTTGGGATTGGATTTCTTGATTATGATTTGGAGCTTTTGCTTGTCTGATTATTATCTGGAAATTATGTTATTACAATTATGTCTGAGAAGAAATTTGAAATTGAAAAGTTTAATAGGAGTAACAATTTTGTGTTATGGAGCATCAAGATGCGGACATTATTGACAACTCAAGGTTTGGCCAAAGCACTGGATGGTGAAGATAAGTTGCCTATTATAATGAAAGCCTTTGAGAGGGCAGAGCTAATGGAAAGAGTAAAGATCACAATTCTATTAAATTTGTCAGATGAGATTTTAATAGAGGTTGCTGAGGATAAGGATGCTGCAACATTATGTTAAAACTTCAAGCACTTAATGTGAAAAAAATGTTTGAATAATCGCTTGTACATGCTGAAGAAGATATTTCAATTTAGATATACTGAAGGTACGTCTATCAGAACCCACCTGGATGAATTTAATAAACTCATATTGGATCTAAAGAACGTCGGTAAGATACTTGATGATGAAGAACAATGCATGATGTTGTACCAAAGTCATGGGAGCACTTTACTAATTCATTGTTGTAGGGACGTACTATAATTACCTCAGAAGAGGTAAAGTCCGCCTTATTCTTTAAGGAGTGGTAGAGAATGTTGCGAGATGATAGTCTGGCACAAGGAGTAGCGTAAGCATTGACGATTTGGGGTAGAGAACAACATCGAGGTCCTAGTAAGAGCAGAGGTAAAAGTAGATCGAAATCACGCCATAAAAAGTCCAAGGGACGCATGAAGTGCTTTGAGTGTCACGAGGAGGGGCACATCATGAGAGATTGTCCAAAGCAGAAGAATAAAGCTGATAAGCAAAATTCTACATGCAGTGTGGCAAACATTGCCGAGGAGAGCAATAGTAATGTGAAAGCTGTTTTATATGTGACTACTATATTGTTAGGAGACGAATGAATGCTAGATTTGGGGTGTTCTTATCATATGACGCCTTATAAGAACTGGTTTACTACTTATCAAATTGCAGATGGTGGTAGAGTTCTTTTCAAGAATAATGTAGTTTGTAAGGCTGTGGGGATAGGGACAATTCGAATTCGGATATACGATGGGGTGGTGTGCACATTGGCAAATGTGAGGCATGTACCGGAGCTCAAGAAGAACCTTATTTCTCCAGGAACACTCGATGACATCGAGTGTAGGTACACCGTTGAAGATGGAATACTGAAAATCTCTTGAGGTGCCATAACAATAATGAAAGGGAAGAAAGTGAATACTCTCTATCATCTACTGGGAGAGATTATGACCGAAATCATTGTAATTTCATCAGGTGAGTCAGACTCTAACTTGGCTTAGTTATGTCATATGTGCTTAGGGCACATGAGTGAGGCAGGTATGACGATACTGAATGAAAGGGGATTGTTGAAGGGTCAAAAGACAGAGAAGTTGGACTTATGTGAGCACTACATCCTTGGGAAGCAGCACCGAGTTAAGTTTATTATAGCTATTCATTCGATCAAACAACTAGTTGAATATATTCATTTAGATGTATGGGGCCCGTCATTGGTTTCTTCAAAAGGAGATGCCCAATATATGCTGACATTTATTGACAATTATTTGAGGAAGGTATGGGTATACTATCTCAAGCACAAATATGATGTGTTTGATCGATTTAAAAAATTTAAGGCATTGATTGAGAAGCAATCGAATAAACAAATCAAGTGCTTGAGAACCGATAATGGCATGGAGTTATGTGGTAAATATTTTACCGAGTTATGCGAGAAAAAATGTATTGTGAGACACCGCACAGTACCTGGGACACCACCACAGAATGTCGTGGAAGAATGGAAGAACAAAACTTTGCTTGAGTGAGCTTAATGCATGCTTTCGCATGCAAGACTTGGTAAGGAATTTTGGGCCGAAGCAATAAACTTGGCATGTTACCTAGTTAATCAATCTCAATCATCTACTATTGAGTGGAAGTGTTACGCCTCGATCCTCGAACACGTGCCCATCCCTCACATGGTCGATTAATAGCGATGTCCCAGGACACATTGCCGACCTTTTTATTTTAATGCGCATGCGGAAGCATATAATAATCCTCGGACAATAAAACATTTGGGATAGAAAAGTAGGGTTATATTTTTCACATCTAAAAACCACAACCACACTTTTATACAAAGCAAACCACATAATATATAATACAATACTATTCATAGAAATCTGATCTATCATATATCAGTCTACAACTTAGGTTTGTAAATAGGATGGGATCTCAGTCTTCATCCATGTCGTACTTAGAATCCTTCTCGGGGTCATCCTCCTCATCTTCTCCATCCTCAAAGTCATCTTCCTTCTCCTCTTCTTCCGGTTCGTCCTTGAGCTCTTCTTCCTCACAATTCACCTCAAGCTCCTCCTCTGGTTCCTTCTCCCAGTTCTCTTCTGGGTACACCTTCTCTTGATTGACTTCTTCTTCTAGCATGCTTCAGTTAGATTCTGCTACTGATGGCTAGGGGGAGTCATGATCACTCTCAAGCTTACGGTCTTTTACTTTCACTCCCGACCCATCCTTATGATTAGCCATCCCCTTCCTAAATGCTTCCTCCAAAACGAACATAGGCACATCACCTTCTGGTAAGGGAGCCTCCCTTCACCCGTCAAAATACTCACACTACTATGACCGATACTCATGGGGCCTTAGGTCATTTTTTCCTACGTCAACCCAGATAGTCAACTTTAAGACGTACTCTAGTCCTTCTGGGTAGGGTGTATTGGAAAGTGAGTTTCTATCTTGATGACTTCCTCAGGTATACCGAAATGCATAGGAGGATGAGGAGGTGGATGTGTTGCCATCTAGGAATTTGAAATAATTATATAATAACTATTGAGACAACGTCTTGATGAGTTCTACCCCCTAAGACTCAATCAGTAAACCAATACGTCATACGGGCTGCCTAAGCACGCATGGGTCAGAGGACTTACTTTGGCCTCAGATTTCACTTGCAGATCAATATAGTTCAAATAGGCACCCAAATCAAACACTACCGATTGAAACATCGGTCAATCGACCTAGTCGATTTACATGTCAAACCAACTATTCTTAGATATTTCAATCAATAATGTCAATTCTCTAAAATAACCCATCAGGTTACCGAGCCAGTATTTTATACGATTCATTCTCCGAAATGACATAATAAGTCACCGAATATATTCATCATAGCGTCTATTCTCCAAAATGACATGTTGAGTCACCGAGCCATTATGGCATGTCGTCCATTCTCTAAAATGACATATAGTCACCGAGCCAACATTGCATACCATCATTTCTCCAAAATGACATATAGAGTTACCAAGCTAGTATAATATTGTATTCCGATCAGACAATCAATTTGTCATTTTTATCATCCCGATAAAATAACCCTATGTGGGTACACGGTCGGCCTTAGCCAAAATATAACAATTTCCTTTCCACAAATCCCACCATTTTTTGTAGTTCACCAAAACATTTTTGGTGCTATCAACCAACGCCCAATTATTTTTTAATTAATTATTCAAAATTAATTAATTTAGGAAATAATCATAAAATAATCGATAAATCAATTCAGCATAATCTAGCACTCAATAAATTAAACGGAACCGTATCATGATAATCAGCATAAAATTCCGATCGTCGACTATCTCTGCCTAATTTCCGAAAAATAATTAATTAAATAATTCTGAAAATTATTAAATAAATACAATAAATCCAATTTAGGCCCATAATGCCTAATTAGAGGCTGAGACAAATCAAGAAAAATTCTGAGGTTCGTTTAATAAATATTACTTGCTAATAACTAAGTCTAATCGCCTAACATGCATCATTAAGTCACTAATTTAATTGTCCTAAACTAATCTAACCACCTAATCATGCTTAATTAACACTAATCAACCCTTAAGAATCATTAGCAAACTAAGCAAGGATTAGTGAGCTAAACTCACTCGTTTAACAATCCACTTGGATTGAAACGTCGGGAACGCTGTAGGAGATGTTTTACTCAAAAGCGGGCCTAAGCTCCGAGGTCTGCAAGCACCTCAAAACGGGCTTGGAAGCCTCTGTGAAACCCACTTCTCAACTCTCTGCTCTTGCTGCAAAACAGAAGGAAAACAAAGCTAAAGTGGCGGCAAGGCTCGGGGATGGACAACAGGGTGATCTCGGGTCCAAACCGGCGGCTCCGGGGACTTTCTCAGCCCTTTGCAACGGTTGAACAGGGATGGAACGATGGTGCAGAGCAGCTAGACGACGAAGCAGGAGGCAGGGTTGCAAACGACAGCTCAGTCAAGCGCGGGCAGCGCGCGGTAAGGTAGTGGCGCGACTAACAATCTCTAGCGACAGCTTGGTGTGCAACGACTGCAGCTTCTTCTTCCTCTGGTTGCTAGCATCGCACAGGGCATAATGAGGGTGGAGAGGGTTTGGACGGTGGAATGAGAGAGAGTGAGGGAGAGGATAAAGATGAGGGAGAGATGGAGGGGCCCTTGATCAAGATTTCCACAAAAAATATCTCATTTGGCCTTTCCTAGCCAAGCTTTCTTCCTTGGCTTACAATAGTCCACCATTACACTCTCCATGACTTCTGAAATGGTCCAAAATGGCTAGTAGGAGGGGAAGTTACGAATTTCTAAGTAAATGGCTTCAATTGGCTTAGTTTCATGCTCAATTAAATCTCAACTGGCTTTAATAAATTCAATTGACACCTCAATGCTTCAATTGACATCTTTCCTCATCCATGAATCCATCTTGCATCTCAAATTTGCAACAAAAAATAATCCCCGGCATTTTCTGAATAAAAATAGCTTTGTGACAACCTTTTCTCAAAAAGTCTCGGTTGTCAGAAAAATCTTCTGAGACTGAGTCGACATTCCTAGAATTTATTGTGACATGATAGAATCTTCAATTTCTAAAATCGGACTTGAATTCATAGTTAATTTCCATTTGGCGTGTTTTTAGCCTGACCTAGACTACCAGTAGTTTTCAAAGATTTTTAATACAAATGACCCATGGTCGATTTTATGCGAGCCACAATAAACCTACTCGACTTAATGGCAACTCTCGATTGTTGTAAAAATCTTGAGGATTCAAATACGAACACAGAGTACCAAAACGACAAAGAAATCAAACTAATGCCGGTCGACGAGAATTTTCCAATTTAGCGAAGTCACCCATGATCAGCCACCATCTCCTTCCAAATGACATATCTCTGATCTCAATTCGATTTTTGATTGTGCTGTAATGGCTTCTAAAGATGAGCACAATCGAGAAGCCGATTCTTGGTCGAATTCTCAAGTCTATTTGCTTTAAAGTCCTTAATAGCCTCCCCAGATAGTCTAGTTATCTCGAGAGTAATCAGTTCTGAGAACAACTCTATAGGCATGTCAATGAAATGCCCGATTTATCCAATAGGAAATAGAATTAAAAATCTAGGATGTCACAACTCTTTCTCTCTTATAAAAATTTTGTCCTCAAAATTTAAACCTCTACAAAATTTTCTCAAAAATGTGGGGGTACAACTATCTCATCGACTCCTTAATCTGCCATATTACTCCTTTAGTACCATGATGTTGTCAAACCACTTTGACCAACGGACTGGTTTTTGAATGTAGAACTTGATCTTTTATGTCTACAATATGAACCGAGCTTTCAACGTATGACACACGGTTATCCACGTCCAATTCCTCGAAATTGAGCACATGGGTCGAGCCAGGCTCATACTTCCTTAACATCAACATGTGAAAGACATCATGCACTTGCGCCAATCTCAGCAGCAACGCAAGACAATATGCTAGGTTCCCGATTCTCTCGAGAATCTCAAACGGACCTACGTACCTTGGACCCAGTTTTCCTTTTTTCCAAAGCATGAAGTTTCCCTCATTAGTGACACCTTTAGAAAAATGTGATCATCAACTTGGAATTCCAAAGACTTTCAACGATTATCTGTGTAACCTTTCTTTTTGCTCTGTGCGGTCTTTAATCTGTTTATGATTACTGCCACGGCTTCCATTGATTGTTGGACCAACTCTGGGCCTGTAATATTCTTTTCCCCAATTTCATCCCAATACATTGGTGTTTTACGCACTCTGTCATTCAATGCTTCAAAATGAGTCATCTTGATGCTCTACTAATAACTGTTGTTATAGGCAAATTTTACCAAGTGTAGCTGATCTTCCACACTTCCTTTGAAGTCCAGTATACAAGCTCTTAACATGGCCTTGAGGACTTGAGGATGATACACCATATTGTACTGAAGCTAAGCTTTCTAGCCAAGTTTTATTCCTTGGCTTACAATGGTCCACCATTACACTCCCCATGACTTCTCAAATGGTCCAAAATGGCTAGTAGGAGGGGAAGCTACGAATTTCTAAGTAAATGGCTTTAATTGGCTTAATTTAATGCTCAATTAAATCTCAACGGGTCTTAATAAATTCAATTGACACCTCAATGCTTCAATTGACATCTTTTGTCATCCATTAATCCATCTTGCATCCCAAATTTGCGACAAAAACAATCCCTAACATTTTCTAAATAAAAATGGCTTTGTGACGACATTTTCTCAAAAAGTCTCGGTTGTCAGAAAAATCTTCTAAGAGTGAGTTAACGTTCCTAGAATTTATTGTGACATGACAGAATTTTCAATTTCTAAAATCAGACTTGAATTCACAGTAAATTTCCATTCGGCGCATTTTTAACATGATCTAGACTACCGGGTAGTTTTCAAAGATTTTTAGTGCAAATGACCCATGGTCAATTTTCTTCGAGTCACAATGAACCCACTCGACTCAATGGTGACTCTGAATTATCATGAAAATCTTGAGGATTTAAATACGAACATAGGGTATTAAAACGACAGAGAAATCAAACTAGTACCGGTTGACGGGAATTTTCCAATTTAGTGGAGTCACCCACGATCGACCACATATCTCCATCAAACCGACCTATCTCTGATCTCAATTTGATTTTTAACTGTGTCGTAATGGTCTTTAAAGATGAGCACAGTTGAGAAGCCGATTTCTAGTCGAATTCTCAAGTCTATTTGCCTTAAAATCCTTAATAACTTCCCTAGATAGTCTGGTTATCTCAAGAGTGATCAGCTCTAAAAACAGCCATATATGCACGTCAATGAAATGCCTGATTTATTCAGTAGGAAATGGAATCGAAAATCTATGATGTCATAGGAAGACTCATGAGGAAGTATGGTCAGGGAAACCTATTGATTACTACGGATTATATATATTCGGATGTTCTACGTATGCTCATGCGAGTGATGGTAAGCTTGAGTCAAAGGCGAAGAAGTGTATATTTCTAGGTTATGCACATGGGGTGAAAAGCTACCGGCTGTGATGCACTGATTCCAGATCACCCGGTTTTCTAATCAGCAAAGATGTGATCTTTGACGAGACTGCAATGCTTCAACAGAGGAGTTATAAAACACAACCAGTAAAGAAGAAAGGTCATGATATCATTAGTGAGGTGGAGCTTTAGGTGGAGACTCTGGAGATCTCGAAGGTAACAAAAGTTGAGACTGCAGATGAAGTCGCAGTTCCTGAAGTCGGTGATAGTGGACAACTAGCAAAATCACAACACACTATTGCTGTCGATAGACAAAGAATGCAAATTAAATTACTGGTATGTTATGGTTATACCAATATTGCTTATGCATTGATTGTAGGTGATGAGGTGGAGACAAATGAGCTTTCGTCTTACTTTGAGGCAATGGCTAGTTCGAAGTCATTGCAGTGGCTAGGGGCTATAAGTGAAGAGATGGAATCATTCCATCAAAATCAAACATGGGAGCTGGTCAAAGTGCCCAAGAACCAAAAAATTGTCAAAAGTAAATGGATCTTCAAATGGAAAAAGGACATTCCTGGTGTCGAGGCAGCGAGGTATAAAGCGAGACTTGTGGCGAAGGGATATACACAACGTGAGGGCATTGACTACAATGAGGTATTCTCTCATATGGTAAGATATACTTCTATTCGTGTTTTACTTACCTTAGTTGCTTCGCAGGATCTCGAGTTAGAGCAGTTAGATGTAAAAACTGCGTTTCTTCACGATGAGTCGGAGAAGCGGATTTACATGAGGCGATCATGGGGATTTGCTATTCTGGGTAGGAAAGATCATGTTTGCTTGTTGAAAATCCTTGTATGGGCTAAAACAGTCTCCTAGGCAGTGGTATAAACGCTTTGATACTTTCATGATTAGTCCAAACTATTCAAAAAGTCAGATGGATAGTTGTGTTTACTTTAGTAGATTGGAGAATGATTATTTGATTTATTTACTTTTGTATGTTGATGATATGCTGATAGCAGTTAAGAATATATATGATATTAACGTGCTGAAAAAGGTGGTTAAATGCTGAATTTGAGATGAAAAATTTAGATGCTGCAAAAAAAAATTTTGGTATGAAGATTTTACGTGACAAGATTACATGAGTTTTACGTCTATCTCAGAAGAAATATATCGAGAAGATTGTGGCACGTTTTAATATGTAGTCAGCAAAATTTGTAAGTACACCTTTAGCAAATTACTTTAAACATTCAAATAAATTATGACCGTAGACTGATGAGGAGAATGAGCATATGTCCCGTGTTTCTTATTCTAATGCTGTGGGTAGTATTATGTATGTTATGGCGTGCACTAAGCCTGATATTTCACAATCGGTGAGCGTGGTTAGTCACTATAAGAAACATCCTAGTAAAACTCATTGGGAAGCTGTGAAGTGGATCCTCAGATATTTGAAGGGGACAACAAAGATGGGTATAGTGTACTTGAGGGACAACAATGACAATGGAACCACTAGTTTTGTGGATTCAGATCACGCCGGTGACTAAGATAATCACAAATCTTTAACAAGGTACGTATTTACGCTAACAGGTGGTGCAGTTAGTTGGAAAACGTCATTACAAGATCACATTGCCTTATCTTTGACTGAGACAAAGTACATGACACTAGCCTTTATAGTGAAGGAAGCAATATGGTTACAAAGTTTACTCTCGGACTTTGAGTTAGAACAGAAAAGTGTGGATATACACTGTGATAACCAAGGTGCGATATATTTGGCGTATAATCCAGTTTATCACGAGCGAACAAAGCATATTAACATCAAGTATCACTTCATCCGAGATGTCTTAGTTAAGGGTAATATTATTGTAAAAAAGATTGCTACAATAGTGTTGACACTTAAATTTTGACGATTTAATTTATTTATTTATTGCATAGGAAATTATGGGTTAATTTTATTAATTGCATAGCATGTAGATTTAGATTGCATTTATTTTGTTATTTGCATCTTTTGCATTTTATTTGGACCGGTGGCGGATGAGTTTGAATTAGATGGACCAGGCCCAAGAAGTGAGCGGAGTTGGCTAAAGCCCATGTTTTTTAATAATTAAAAATTATCTCGTGGGAATATAATATTTTATAATTTTTCCGAGATATGAATCTTTTTTTAGATAGGGCGGATGGGTAAAAAAAATATTGCGATTTGGCTTTGAAAGATTTGGATTTAGAAAAAATCTCATCTGAATCTCGAATCCTTATCAGTATGGGATGAATTTTGTGAAAAATATTGCGGATGTTGATTTGAGGAAGAATTTAAAAATTCGATTCCTTCCCCTATAAAAGGCCATACGCGTATGAGAGGAGGGGGGCTTTTTCTACGTTTCAATTGGTCAAAAGAAAAAGAAGAGAAGAGGTCTTTCCCTAGGTTTATTTTTCCTTCATCATAGGAAGGAAAAGGCTGAAAAGGAAAAGGGGGTTCTTTGGCTTGATTGAAAAAAATTGCCTTCGGTTTCTATAGGGTTTGGGGGAGAGAAAAAGTGAAGATTTTACTTTTTGCCGAGGGGGTTTCGTTTCATTGGGAGGAGAAAAGTCAAAAGGTGCAGAAGGAGAAAAGAGAGAGAGTACGAAAGCAGAGGAGACTAGAGAGTGTGTGGCTACAGAGGAGAGAAGAAAAGGAAAAAGTAAAAAAGAAGGAAAATTGTTCCTGTTCATCTTCTTCAGCAACATGTCCCTGGCGTTCGAATCCTTCACCACCGCACTTCCGTCTGCGAACACCCTTGCCACACCAGCCGGTCCCGCGGTGACGCACTCGAGCTCCCTTTCAACCCAGCAACCAAACGGTGCCACTAGAGCTCACACCACCGCTTGCACCTTGCTACTTTCGCCTAGCCCAGCACCTGAAGCTTCGCCGCTGGCCCCGTTGAAGCCTGACGCCATTGCCCCGAGGTCCAACGATCCGACGCTCCTGCTGCCCTAGTGCCGACACCTGAGTTGCTCAGCCATGCCACGACTCGGAGTCCTCTGCTCGTGGCCCACTGTTCAAATCTCGCGATCCCGGCGGCCTGCTGCCACCCAAGCCCTTACGCCGGCCACTGTAGCCCTTGCGACGACCCACGACTCCGATAGCAGCCCTCCGCCGAGCTGGTCTCCGCCCCTGCACGCCGTTCCGAGATTGCTCCCCATCCGAGCGACGCCGCTGTAGCACCCGTGACCAGCTGCTGTAGCTACGTCCACCAGCCACCAAGTCCCTTTGTCGGAGCTCCGACCACCGTGACCTCCGTTGACGGTGACCCACCACCACAGCCACTGCCCTTGCCGGATTCCCTTTGCCGACTGATCAACCAGCTTCTCGATCCACTACTTCGGTGACCAGCCTTGCACGAGCAAGCTTTGTGTGAACATAAAAGAAAAAAGGAAAACTAGGTAGTTTATTTATTTATTTATCTCTTTCTTGAGTCTTTGTTATTTTTCCTTTATAGCTTTTTAGTATACTTGTTCCTTAAATGTATGATTGATATTCCGACATGAAAAAGTCCCTCAAGCTAGGGATTGACAGTCCGATTTTCGCACCCGAAATCCGACTCGCAATCCCTTACAAAAATCGACAGTCCAATCTCAAGCCCGAGATTCGATTTGCGATTTAATTTAAAATTAGCCAACCCGATCTTATGCACGAGATATGGTTCATCAATTTTTGGATATCAATCTTATCTTGTTTGATTTGTCGCCGTCAAGTTGGTTGAGTCAATTGAATTTTTAAAAGAAAAATCCAAAAAATATTTGAGTTAGGATTAGATTTGCTTTAGAATATTTCCTGTGTTAGGGTTAATATTGCAATCTTATTTCAAATTTTAAATAAGAAAATTCAAAAAATGTTGAATTAGGATTAGGTTTTTATCTTTCATATTTAGAATAAGAACTTTATTTTGAGTCATGGAAAAGAAAACCAAAAAAGAAAGCACATTCATTTAGGATGTTAGTTTGATCATTATTTGAATTGCATATGAAATATTAATTTCGAAATTAATATTAAAACACAAAAATCATCATGCATATATCATGTTGAATTAGGGCATTCTTTGCACGTCATTGCATGTTAGGATTGCATGTTTATCCATTATAGGTAGATAATCTCTCCTACATAAATTGCATGTTTTGTTAGGAAAATAAAAATGTCCATGTCATATAGAATTAGGTTCATGAAATACACGTCATTTATTGATTGTTGTTAGGTTCATTTAATTAGAAATTGCCCGTCATTAGATTAGGTCATTTAATAAATGTCGCGTGACATATAGCTCGCATATTAAATTGCATGTTGCATGTCATTTTAGTTAAAATAATTTTGTGCATCATTGCATTGCATCACATGTTATTAGAATTAAGTCATTCTAGTTAATTTAAATTGCATATTTAATTATTGCATGTTCATTAAGAAATCATTAGCTTTTTTACTCATTCATATAGTTTAGGACATATCATCATGCCATATCATTTCATATTAGATTAGAAGCATTGTATTGCATATGGACTATATTTTTGTCGAAAAAGTGAAAACAAAAATTGAGTAATTGCTTGTTAATTAGAAACCATATCTAGGGTTGTTGATGTGGATTTTAATTTAACACTGTAGATGCTTTCGTTGCTTTGAGGTAAGTCCTGCATTACTTAATTGCTTTCTTGAGTGTTAAATTGGTGGATTGCGCACCTGCATGATCACCTCACATGTTAGGAAAGTAAATTAAAATTGATTCAAGCTGTTTGCCAAATATTTTTCAAAATAAAAAAGAAAGGTACCGAAAGGGCGTTAGAGAAATCTAACGTAACAAAGTCCCCGAACTCAAAAATCTCTAGTTCGTAGGAGTAAAGTGAATCTCTCATTACTTTACTTAGGTTTCTAATCGACCCACCAAAAATAGATTAGTGGCGACTCCAGATTAAAATCAATTGCATGTTAAGAACTCAAATCTAAAGTCGCGAATTGGTATGGACATGGGAGAGTCTGAGTTAAGTCTAGGCTTAACAATCCATTAGCCAAACCCTAGGTGGTTCATACCCCCGAAAAAATTTGGTTGCGACAAGTAGATAACCCGGTAGATATGATGACTAAGTCTGTTCCTTTGACGAAACTCAAGCTCTGCTTGAGCTCTATTGGCATCTGTGGAGAGTGAGTGCCTGTCGAGATGTTGGAAAAGCAGCACTGATGATGAGCACTATAACTTGACTTCAAACATTGAGACAAGGTGGAAAATTGTTGAATTAATATCTCAAGTTTGAATTTGGATAACGATTTGTTAAACTAAATTCATTGATAAATATTTTCCAAGTAGAAGAAACTTTGTTAGACTCCATGAAAGATTACAAAAGAGGAAATATAAAAATTTAAAAAAAAAAAGGAGCAAAGTTTCTTCTTTGTTATGGGAGCCTATGGAATCCAAAAAAGGCAATCATATTGTAGGGGCCCAGAGTCAAAGTGTTAACTCTAGGCACATGCACATATAAGGACCCTTTTGCGTGAAGATGAAGTCCTCTACACACGTGGAGCCAAAACGTGATGGGCCCAGGTCAAACTTTGACCTGGGCACACATATAAAAATAGAAATATTTGCAGGTCTTATTTTCTTTCCGTAAGAAGCCGCCGAAGCCCTACGTAGAAGAAAGCCACATGTCCACGCCAAGTGTCCACACCAAGAGAAGAGTTGCACGAAAGAAAGAAAAGGAAGCTAGAGATTTTTTTTTTTTTTTGTATACAACATGAACAAGTGGTATTTTTTGTGTCGTGAGTTTATACTCAAGTGAGTTGTTTATTTATAAACACTTTGGGTTTGTGGTTAAATCTAGGTGTGAAAAACACTTGAACGTATGAATGATTATAAACTATTATTCTTCGATTATAGTGGATTATTCGCTGCTGACTCTCATTGTGGACATAGATATCGATACTCAGACCGAACCACATAAATTTTTGGTGTCCTTATTATTTCTTGTTTATTTCTTTGGTGATTTCGCATCGATGTAAATTGTAAGATCCCATTTTTTTCACGTATTAAGTTCCAACAAATTGGGGCAAAGATTTGGTGTCTAAAATGATAAAGGCAAATACTTTGGCAACCCTTCCTTGTTATCAAACCAAATAACGGCCTATTATTCACCGATTAGTTGTTGGAGAAATCTTCCTTGAATGTTTTAAAGTTGACAAAACGTTTCCATCAGTCTAGTCTGAAGACTTGTAGACTCTTTCATCAAAGTCTGAAGACCTCCGGACTGCCAGACTTAAGACTCAAAGTCTATCCTCATTGATAGTTTTTAGTCCGTCGAAGAAGACTTATCCAGAACTGGATGTTTCGTTAAGAATTTGACTTTATCGACTGGAGAAGATCTCTTGGTTGTATATAGCATGTCAGAATCCATTATTCAAATCAAGATTGATTCAGGGATTATGGATCCGTTGATTGGCGAAGTATACTTGGAAGATTCTACTTATGGAAATCGAGATCCTGATTGTATGGGCGAGCAAGATTGATGGGCTATCATCATGTTCCTTAAATAGCTCGAAGATATTCCTAATTGATTTTGTCCAACGAGTAGATTGGAAGAATTCCTTTGGTAAGTGCCAACGGGTATGATAGCATAAAGGAGTATATAAGAAAGACATTCCAGTTGTTTTAAGTGTGTGCGCAATAGAAGAATTCCAAAATCTGAAGCTTTTTGTTCTTAGTCAATTCATTTGTTGAGCGAAATCTTGTACGCAAAAGAGAATATATCTTTGACAAATCTTAAGGAAGTGTAGTAGAGTCTCTACACTATGGAATCAAGGGAGAGCTTTACTGTAACAACTCTTTTGTTCATAGTGAAATCCAGCCGATGGGCTGTCAGTGCGAAAAAGTGAACGTAGGCTTGGAATAAGCCGAACCACTATAATTTCTATGTTCATTTTCTCTTCCTTATTCTCTTTTACTTTAATCATAATTCATTTTGTTAACAAAAGGCGAACTTCCTTTCTATTGTCTATTTAGTATTGCTCACTTATCACGAGAAACTATTTTTACACCTATTCATCCCCTCTAGGTGCTTATACTAACTATCTCAATTGGTTTCAGAGCTTGTGTACTCACTTAATTTGAAGTGTTTTACTTCAGAGTTAAAGATCCATGGCTAGTATGTTGGATCCAAGGCTGGTAAAAGGGTAAAGCAATACCAGACCGCCTTACTTTGATGGAAAGGAATACACCATATGGAAAAACAAGATGAAGGCATTCCTAAGATCAAATGATCCTCTGGAATGGGACGTGTTAGACAAATGAATCATTCCTAAAGCTACACATGTCTTAGAGAGAGAAAAAGAAGCTGTTGAGTCTAGTGAAATGACTCAGGAAGAGATAACCAAGAGATAAGCTCTTGATGCAAAAGCAATTTATTTTTTATATTGCACTTTGTCATCTACTGAATATAACATAATATCTTCTTGTGTTACAGCCAAAGAAGTTTGTGATAGATTACACATCACCTATGAAGGAGCTGATCGAGTCAAAAAAAAAAAAAAACCAGAATCAACATTCTCCTCGGTCAATACAAAACCTTCAAAATGAAATCAAGAGAATCTATTACTGACATGTTTAGTCATTTTACAGAAATCGTGAATGGTCTTGAAAATCAAGATCAACCAATTTTTGATCCCATGAAAGTAAACAAGCTACTGCATGGACTCTCCAAGGATTGGAATCACATAAAGACCTCAATAAGAGAGACACAAAGAATTATGCCACTATCTGTCGATGAATTGGTTGGGACTCTTCAGTTTTATGAAGTGAAGGGAATCAATGAAGATGAAGATCCTAAAGGTAATAAATCCATTACATTATAATCCAATGATGATTCTGATGTTATAGATTCTAAAGACGATATGGATGATGAGGAGCTTGCTCTCATGATAAGGAGATTCATAAAGTTGAACAGAAAAGGAAGAAGATTCAATCCAAATAAATAGAGTTTTCAAAAGGAACAGACTAAGTCTGTTGAGGACGATGAATCCAATAGAGATGTAATCTGCTTTGAATGTAAGAAAAATGGACACTTCAGACCCAACTGTCCCAAATTGTCCCCTTTAAGGAAGAAGAAAGGAAAATCTGAAAAATATCATAAGGCTCTCAAAGCAGAAACTTAAAGTGATATAGAATGTAAAGAAAGTGATGATGATTATGCCAATATATGTCTAATGGCACAATTGGATTTATATTCAAACTCCGAGACAGACTCAGATTCAGACAATGAAATCGAGGTAAGTAATTTGAAAATCCCTACTAAAGTCTCTAGATACATTGATGAATTGTGTCTTCGTCTCAAAACTTCTCTTAAAAGGATTTCCAAACTTAAAAGAGAAAATTCTGCACTAAAACAACAAGAAAATATTTTGAAAGAAAAGGTCAAAAGTTTAGACAAAAGTGTTTCTACATTGAAAGAAAATGAAAGCAATCTTTCAGAAGAAAATGCATTCTTGAAAAATGACATCTCAAATATTTCTAAAAGATTTTCTATAGGATTTGCGAATTGGAAAAAATTATTTCTGCTCTTAAAGACCTTATTTCAATAAATCTGGTTTGGGAATGTCTGCAGAAACCATTTCTCTAATTGATTTTCCTAAAGTAAAGGAAAGAATTAAGCAAAGATCTACAAGAGATGCTTACAAAAATCATTTTCAAAGAGTTTTTGTAAAACCAATAGGTCGTAATGCTCTTAAATGTTCTAAATGCAATAGTTCATATCATTTTGAGAAAGAATGTCCTATGGTTTGGAAACCTGTTAATAAAGTATGGGCAAAGACTGCATATCATACTAACGCCAATGGACCCAAGAAAATATGGATACCAAAGAAAGCTTGAGTCTCTTTCTTAAATGTAGGTTACTATCAATAAGAAGGTAAAATGGTATCTGGATAGTGGATGCTCAAGACATATGACAGGAGATTCAAATTGCTTCATAAAGCTCGTTCAAGTAAATGGTGGAAAAGTTTCATTTAGAGGAAACAGCAAAGGAAGAATTGTGGGATTCAGAACTGTAAAGATAGGAAGTCTCACAATCAGTAATGTTTCCTTAATGGACGACTCAACTACAATTTGCTTAGTATCAATCAGCCGTGCGACATCGGTTTCAAAATCACCTTTTAAGAGGGAATATGTTAAGGAACCAATAAAGATTTTACTCAGTCATTCATGAGTCGAAGACATGGAAATATCTACCTCTTGGATGTCAAACCAAATGAAACCCAATGTCGAATCTCAATACAAGATGAAGCAAACTTATGACACGGAAAACTCGGGCACATCAACATGAAACAAATAGCCAAAATTTCAGCAAAGAAGCTTGTTCGAGATCTACCCAATCTTTCATACCAAAAGACTGATCTGTGCACACCATGTGTGTTGGGAAAATAGGTAAGAACTCATTTAAACCAATAAACCAAATTTCAACTAACCGTGTACTGCAACTTCTGCATATGGATCTATTTGAACCAACTAGAACTCAGAGCATTGGAGAAAAATCAGACAAAGGCATCTTCCTTGGATATTCAACCACAAGCAAAGCTTACAGAGTCTACAACAAGAAGACTCAAGCTATGGAGGAATCAATAAATATCAAATTCCAAGATTCTATGCAAAATGAATCTATTCAGACTTATCTTGAAGAATCTGAACCTGCTCCATACTCTACAAAATCTTAAATCTCCAGAAGCAGCTCGGACTTCAAAAGACTAGCAACAAATGATTGTCGAAGATTCAAATGAAGAAAAAAATCAACAATCTGACAAATCAACCAGCAACTGGAAGCATAAGTCCAATCATCCCAAAGATTTCATTATTGGCAACATTAATAAAGGAATTTGCACAAGATCCAAAAGGTGTGAAAAGTCTAGTGATGTAGCTCTTATTTTTGAAATAGAACCTAAAAGCATAGAAGAAACTTTATCTAATGAAAGCTGGATTGAAGCTATGCAAGAAGAACTCAGGCAATTCAGTATTAATGATGTCTGGGAATTAATTCCTAAACCGAAAGGTAAATCTATTATTGGAACTAAATAGGTCTTCAGGAACAAGATGAACGAGAAAGCAAGACTCGTGGCCAGGGGATATATGCAAGAAGAAAGGATAGACTATGATGAGACTTACGCACTAGTAGCGAGGTTAGAAGCAATTAGATTATTACTTGCTTTTGTTTGTTATAAGAATTTCAGGTTATTTCAAATGGATGTCAAAAGTGCTTTCCTGAATGGATTTATCCATAGGAAGTCTATGTGGAACAACCATCTGAGTTTGAAGACCCAAGGAAACCAGACTCTGTATTCAGACTGAAAAATGCTTTATATGGTTTAAAGCAAGCACCTCGAGCAAGTTGAGTAAGTTTTTAATTCAAAACAGTTTTGTCAAAGGTAAAGTAGACACTACACTGTTTATCAAAAGAGAAAGCAAAATTTTCTGCTTGTTCAAATATATGTTAATGATATTATTTTTGGATCCTCTAATGAAAGTCTGTGCAAGAAATTCTCTAAGTCTATGCAAGATGAATTTGAAATTAGCATGATGGGTGAACTAACCTTCTTTCTCGAGCTTCAAGCGAAACAATTGAAGGAAGAAACTTTTATTCATCAAGAAAAATATGCTAATGATCTTGTCAACAAGTTTGGATTGGAAAATTGCAAAAAGACTGATATATCAATGTTAAGTTCCATGAAGATAGACAAAGATGAAGGAGGAAAAAAAGTTGATCGGAAGTTATACAGAAGTATCATTGGTTCACTTATTTATCATACTACTTCTAAACTTGACATTTTGTTTAGTGTTTGCATTTGTGCCAGATTTCAAACAGACCCTAAAGAATCTCATCTAAATGCTGCAAAGCGTATTATCAAATACATTGCATCAACTTCAAACTTTGGTTTTTGGTATCCTAAAGAGAGAGACTTTACTCTACTTGGATACTCAGATGCAAACCTAACCGAATGCAGAGTTGATAGAAAGAGCACCTCGGGTACCTATCAACTACTTAGAAGCAGTACGGTGTCTTGGTTTTCAAGGAAGTAAAGTACAGTAGCTCTTTCTACAATAGAAGCAAAATATGTAGCTCTTGAGAGTTGTTGTTCACAAATTATGTGGATAAAACAACAACTAAGAGACTTTGAAATTGAAGATTCATGCACGGAAATTAAGTGTGACAACACCAGCGCAATCAATCTCACCAAGAATCCAATTCTTCACTCAAGAGCAAAACATATAGAGATTTGACATCACTTCATGAGAGATCATGTTCAAAATGGAGAAGTTTCGATTTAGTTTGTTGACTCAAAGAATCAATTAGCGAATATATTTACAAAGCTTTCAAAGAAAAATCAATTTGAAATTGTTCGTTCTAGACTCAACATCTTGAGGTTTGAAGAAGTAAAAGTCTATCTCGAGACTCAAACAATCAAGATTTTTTACGGTAAGTTTTTTTTTTTATTCTCTCTCAGATTAAATCTCGAAAAGGTACGATCATCTATCCATAATTGATTTTTGTTATTTTCAATTTCTGTAATTATTGCAATCCTTCCTTTTCGAAAAATGAGTTATTTTTAAAATGTTAGTTATCTATTTTTTAAAAAAATGCAGTTATTTTTAAAAGGCATCTTAATACTTTATTTTATGGAGTTGCATATGCCTCTTTTCGACTGTCTTATATACTGTCGGTTCCTCTTCGCTTTACTCTCAAAAACCCTAAGAGAGCACCGATCTTCCATTTCTATCTTCTTCTCCTGTTTAATTCTCGAAAAGTTGTCATCTTTTTTGGGAAAACAAGCTTGGAATCTCTAAAAAACTATGAAAAATGTCTTTCCAAAGAAAGTCTTCAAGGATCGCTAACAGGGGACCAAAGCAAATGCATGAGGGGCCTACGCACTTCGATCTAACCGAAGAAGAATAATCTCCTAATCAGCAACAGAGCCCTCAACATTCTCAGTAGCATCCATCTCCTCCGTTTAGACCTCAGGATGTTGTACATCGAGAAGAGGAAGAAATAATCGAAGACGCATAACCTGTAAGAATTCATAAGCCCTCTTTTACCTACAAGCTTTATTGTGCTTTGAAGAAGGGTGGTACTCCTTTGAACCACATTGATGAATTTCTAAAAGACAAAGGGTATAGAAATGAAACTTTCTTTTTACGTACAATGGAACGTTTGGGAATTACCCCTGCGGGATCGGCAGAAGAAACCTTTGCTAATATCCCAAGTAATCCACGGATTGGAGGATTTAATCAACCAGATGGGAATGATGATGACAAGTTGTACATTCAATTTAAACCGAGAATGAGTGTTGCGGCAAAAATTCGGAGCAAAATGACAGACTTGTTTCGATCGGAGGAACACAAGCAATTGTACTCTAAGTTGCTGAAGCGTGGGGTAATAAATCCTAAAAGTGTGGATTTTGATTTTCTTGACTCTATGAATGTCAATCTATGAGAGAAATTCAGTCTTCTTCAACTTAAACAGTTTTGTTCTGAATCTATCGAAGCGTATGCTGAACTTACTACTTATTTCTATTCGAATCTTAGTTTCTTGGATGCGAATAGATTATCTTTTAGTGTTCAAGATCAGGATTATGTGGTTGACATGAATATATTGGCTGATGCGATTGGGGTTGAAAGAGGGAGATATCAACCTATTAGTGTGTCTATTGCTCGTGCAACGTTGGAGCTTGTTCAGGATAGAAGGACAGAGGGAAAGATTTCTTATATGAGAATGAGTGCGACCAACGTTCTGCTTCACAAGATTGTGATTAATTGCCTCAGACCAAAATCTACTTCAAAAACTGACGTTTCAAACTCGGAGGCAAAGCTGATGTATGCCATCAATGTTGGGAAAAAGTTCTCTCTTCCACACACGATTATGTTCCACATGTATAAGGCAGCGGTGAAGGATAATGGTCAACTTCTTTATCCAACTCTTGTGACCAAGTTATTCGGACATTTGAACGTTCAGCCTCCCCGAATTCTTTGTGTTCGAACGTGCGATCAAATGATAGTGGGACTGAAAATGGTCTCCAAAATGCGTCTGAAGGAACTCAACAAGGCGTTGGAGGAATTCAAGGAGAAAACCCTTGTCAAGACTCATCAAATCTCTTTGGCTGCAAAGAGAAAAGGGAAGGAGCCCATGGTTGCTTCATCCAAGAAAAGAAAAGCTCTCATCATTGAGGATAAAGAAGATGATGATGATATCACCATTTCTGCAATGGCATTGAAGAACTTGAGTCGTTCTGTTTCAAAATCAACGGAGAGACAAGAAAAAGACACGAACGAGACAAAACAGAGGACTGGAGAAAAAGAAAATTAAGAGGCAGAGGAAAGACAAGCAGAGAAAAGAGAAGCAGAAGAAGAAAATGAAGAGGAGGAAAGAATTGAAGAAGAAGAAGAAGAAGAGAAGAGAGGAGATCAAGCGGAAGCAGAGCATGAGGAACCATGAAGGCATGAAAACAGGGGGAGATCCTGAGAAAAGAGGAATGTCCTCATACCTTGTTACTAGTGAAGGAGTAAGCCACTCTCTAGCAGATCCAGATGACATCTATGCATCTCAATTTCCTGAGGAGGGACATGATATTTCATCGCCTAATCTGCGTGATTATGCTGATTTACCATCATCTGCCTTTACATCGTTTGATCGTGCAGAAGCCAGTACTCAGACTGTTAATTCAGCATATTTTCGCAGAATTCTTGATGTTCTTTTAGAGATACGGGGTCAAATATATGCTCTGGGATGCGAAGTACAGAACTTGTAGACTGTAAGTCAAGCTTCTTCAATTTCTTTGAATGATCAAATCCAAGCCCTTGCTCTTCAGGTTCAAGCAAATGCTAAGGGTGAAGATGTGGCTCAACTGAAGGAGGAATTGAAAAAGCTGGAAGGCATTGTCCAATTAATGGGAGATTTCCAGTTTGTTCGTGTTCCCAAGCAATCTTAAATTCCATTCTCTTTTCATCTCTACCTTTTTAATGATGACAAAAAAGGGGGAGAGATGTGGTGCAGATTTGATTTGAATTTTTGAACTCTTGACTATTATGATGTTTTGTTTTGACTTGACTTTTGTGTTTGGCTATTTAGATTTGGACTGGATTTGGGTTTGATTGTTTGAATGTTTGTTTATCTTAAGCACTGTTGATATCTCATGGCTTTGCTTATTTAAAGAACTAATCTACTTTCTGTGTATGCAGATTCTAGTGTCATTAAGCTATTTATCTATGTGAGATATCCATATTTACTTGAGTAATGTTTTGCAGGTCAAAGATATTCAAATCTGCAGGAAAGTTTTGTCACCATCAAAAAGGGGGAGATTGTTGGAGAAATCTTCCTTGAGTGTTTTGAAGCTGACAAAGCATTTCCATCAGTCTAGTCTGAAGACTTGTAGACTCTTTCATCAAAGTCTAAAGACCTCCAAACTACCAGATTCAAGACTCAAAGTCTATCCTCATTGATAGTTTTTAGTCCGTCGAAAAAGACTTATCTAGAACTGGATGTTTCGTTAAGGATTTGACTTTATCGACTGGAGAATATCTCTTGGCTGTATATAGCATGTCGGAATCCATTATTCAAATCAAGATTGATTTAGGGATTGTGGATTCGTTGATTGGCGAAGTATACTTGGAAGGTTCTACTTATGGAAACCAAGATCCTGATTATATGGGCGAGCAGGATTTATGAGCTATCGTCATGTTCCTTAAATAGCTCGAAGATCTTCCTAATTGATTCTGTCCAACGGGTAGATTGAAAGAATTCCTTTGGTAAGTGCTAACGAGTATTATGGCATAAAGGTGTATATAAGGAAGACGTTCCAGTTGTTTTGAGTGTGTGCGCAATAGAAGAATTCCAAAGTTTGAAGCTCTTTGTTCTTAGTCAATTCATTTGTTGAGTGAAATCTTGTACGCAAAAGAGAGTCTATATCTTTGAAAAACCTTGAGGAAGTGTAGTAGAGTCTCTACATTGTGGAATCAAGGAGAGCTTTACTGTAACAACTCTTTTGTTCATAGTGAAATCCAGCTGGTGGGCCGTCAGTGCGGAAGAGTAGACGTAGGCTTGGAATAAGTCAAACCACTATAATTTATGTGTTCATTTTCTCTTCCTTACTCTCTTTTACTTTGATCATAATTCGTTTTGTTAACAAAATGCGAACTTCCTTTCTATTGTCTATTTAGTATTGCTCACTTATCACGATAAACTATTTTTAAACCTATTCACCCCCTCTAGGTGCTTATACTAGCTATCTCACTAGTTAATTTGCTTGTGGGTTTTACGTTAAAAATGGCAAGGAAGAGAGTAAAAAAATTAACATAGATAGTTCAAAAGATCAAATGTCCCTTGGCGTGCGATGCTATGAAGTTCTACACATTTCTGCACAGAGAAAATGCACAAAAACTCACTTCACCCATTCTTGATTAGGCTGACGAAAAATCTTGCACATAAGGAAGAATTCTCACGTGCAATTGAGGAAAGAACAAGCGGTTCTGAAGTCCTTGTTTTGACTCTAAGGGCGTGTTTGGTAACGATTCATTCCGGGAGCGATTCGATCGCGATTCTTTTGATTGTTCCGGGAAGCGATTCTAAGCATTTTAAGCCGTTTGGTAAGCTGTCCAAAATTTCGATTACGGAATAGAATTGCGTTTAGTACCGTATTCATTAATTTCATTTCCAAATCAATTTCTTTTAATTTTTAAATAATTTTTTTATTTTTTTCCTTTGTTTTCTTTTCTTTTTTTATTTTTTCATTTTTTTCTTTTCATTTTCCTTTTTTTCCTTTCATTTTTTCATTTTTTTCTTTTCATTTTCATTTTCCTTTTTTTCTTTTCTTTTTCTTTTTTTTCCTTTTTTCTTTTCTTTTTCTCACCTTCTTCTTCTTCTTCGTCGGCCGCCGAACTAGCGACCGGCCAGACGAGGGCCGGCGACCTCACCAAAGCGTCGCCGGCCCTCGGCGAGGCCGGCCCTCGCCGGTCGAGCCTCGCCGGCAGCCCTCGCAGCCGACGGGCGAGGCTCGCCTAGCCTCGCCGAAGCTCGACCGAGCCAGATCTGGCGAGGCCAAGCCCCGCCGGTGGCCAGGCCGACCTCGTCGGGGTTGGGCGAGGCCTGCCAGGCCACCGGCGGGGCTGGGCGAGCCTCGCCGGTGGCCAGGCAAGCCTCGCTTGACCACCGGTGGGGCTAGGCATCGCGAGGCTCGCCCAGCCCCTGCCCAGTCCCGGCGAGGCTCGGCCTCGCCAGATCTAGGGAGGCCGAGCCTCGCCGGTGGTTGGGCAAGCCTCCGGTGAGCTCGCTGGTGGCTGGGCTTGCCTCCGGCGAGCTCGCCGGACCTCGCCCTGGTTTGGCGAGCCTCGGCGAGCTCACCGGACCGACGGCGGACGGCGGCCGGCGGCGGCGGTGGACGGCCGTGGCGGATGGCGGATGGTGGCGGGCGGCGGTGGACGGCGGTCGTGAGATGGCCGAAGGGAAGAAGAAAATTTATTGATTTTGATTCTCAAATTGATTCCCGGAACAAGAATCAACTTTTTTTTTATTCTTGATTCTGTTCCCGGGAACAAAAATTTTACCAAACGCGATTCTAGGCCGAAACTGATTCCGGGAACAAAGAATTAGAATTTGGCACTGTTTGGATGGTTACCAAACAGAGCCTAAGTACAAAAAGCTCAAGCAAAGATTTCTTAGATTTGTGACTCATTTCGACAGCCCTATTAATACTAGTTATAGATACAAAAAACTTAATTACAAAGCAAAAATAACGTGGCAATTCTCTTGTTGGGAACTTGAATTTGACTCGTTCGTCTAAACACTCATTTATAGTGTGTGCGACCTATATTATAAACTAGCTTGATATATTCTTATATAATATTCTCATTAAGAATCCCTTTAGGGATATTTTCGCATATTTGAGGTGAAAATTTCACTGCACAGGAACTTTCTTTTCTTGCTTGTACGCAGCAATAAGAGCCAAGGTTTTGCAGTTGCTGTACTTATGCATGGAAAATGAGGATAGTGTAATGCTGCTGCACATACTCACATTCATATCAGAAGTGATTTACAAACTCTTGAAGAAAATGCAAATTGAGAATTAAGCAAGTAGGCCATAGGATAACATAAACTTATAGCTTGCCACGTCCAAGCAATTAAACAAATCACAACAACGTCATCACTTGCATCACTCATGAAGATTGTTAACGCCAGGTATGCTAACAAGTGGCGAGTTACAGTGACCTTTTCAGTCAACAATAATATGTTCAATAGTCAACTCCAGCCTGTCACGTAAGTTTTTTTCTTTTTTTGGTCGATCTGTCACGTAAGTTCAGAATCGAATTTTTGTAAACAATCTGAGCTTGCTGAGGGATTAAATTGATGAGGGTGGTGATAGGCCCGACGGCCGAGCAACTTTGGGCCTGTAACAAGACTTTGGTCGGCCCAAGTTCGGAGAATTGGGGGGCGGTTTGACGTTGGCCCAAGAAATCGACCAAGATTTATAAGGGTTTTTGTTGCTTCTTTTGTTCGAATGGATTTTTTATGACTAAGTAAAATTTGTTTTGCAAATGAAAATTAACGTTATTTATCATATATTTCTTAACATCAGTGGCAACGTGAACTTCTGCAACAGAAGAATTATAATATGCAATAATCTATAGCAGAATAAATGTTCGAATCAATTGATTTCTCACCATTATGTAGGTTTATTCCTTATTAAAAGAAGATAAAAGACATAAAATTACAGTATCTATTGAATTATAAGGTAATCAATTGCAATATTTTGAGCACGTGAATCAACAAAGTGAGAACGAAGATAAGAAGGTAAATCCCCCTCACTCTCGAAAGCAAAAACCAACACGATAGCATAAATTCCCTTTCTCAATAGCTTTCCAAATTTTGTCAAAAGTTTCAACTGCCATCTGCTTGGTGCGGAAAAAACGAGGAAGCCTTCTGTTTATATTATTTTTTTAGTGTCAAATATTTGTTTTCCTTCTTTACGACATTCTCTCTTTTCTTTTCTGTAACCATTTATTATCTATCTCTTATCTTGCTAAGAGTTAATGGATATCTTATCATCATGACAATATATTATAAAGAAAATTTGTCGAATAACTTATATAATGATGCAATGTTTTATTGAATTTTTTTCTTTGGGTTAGAAAGGGTTGGTGGAGGCTCACTCCTACAAACAACGAGGTCTTGAAGGCCCTTAGCAAGGGCGAGGCCAATGCCCAAATCTGGCAAGAGCCTTCATGCACAGTTTAGACAAGGCCTCCGCAATGGGTGAGGGTTGCCAGTGACCCTAGTTGACACAATGAAAAAAAAAAAGGCAAAGTAAAAAAAGAATTTATATTAAAATTTTCAATTTTAAAAAAATTACGAAATTTATGCACATCAACACCGGATGTATCACGTAGGACTACCGACGTCCATATTAATGATTCCTTGCCGAAATTAGTCAAAAGAACTTAATTGGCAAATTTTCAAAAAGTTTTTGAATTGAATTAGCATAAATGCAATAGGTTTATGATTTTTTTGAAAATTTCACCGTAAAGAAGACATATAAACCTTTTGTCTTGATTGGTATATATACAAAAATGACACTATCAGACATCATTTGTTTGTGAAAACATTTTGTTATATGTGGCCACAGATGGGACGTTTTGAGCACGGAGTCATTTGTAAAGACCCTTGTTTCAATTGTTGTCCCTTGCTGTTGTGGACTCGGTTTACATGTATGACAACGTGACGTTGCTGGCTTATGCCTCGATTAGGACTTTCAAGCCTATGATCTAAGCTTTTACCTTCGTATTCCTTCAATCCATGCGCTAGTCCTTAAATTCGCATGGCGATTGGGGTTGCAGTTAAAGAGATGATGCGTGTACGAGCTGAGTGGACACCCGCTGGAGACAGTCCAACGACCAGTTCACGAGCGACATCGCGAGAGAGACCCGTGAACGTGCATCGATTTCAGGGAAGACAACAAATCAAGAAAAGACGGAAATCTCACCTTCGGACAAAAACATCATGAACGGGGAAGACGACTGCACATCTTCTTGGCTTTTTCGCTATAGCTTTAGCTCTTCGTGGATCGATAGTGAACCCGTGACCTCAAATTCTTTAAATTCTTATAATCATGGAAAAATAAATAAATTGTTGGGTCATTTCTAATTAACACCTGACCAATAGGAACGTATCATTTCAGTTTAAAGAGAGAGAGAGAAAGGGAAAGGACGAGACCCACACGATCGTCTTGACAGAGTTGCTCTTGGCTTGCACAGGAAAGGAATAATTGCTGGACAAATTTAATACCTAATTGGAATCCACCACTTTCATGTCCACGAGGTGCAATTTGCTTGTGGGGTCAACATGCAGATTTATGTGGTGAAAAGATTTTCAATATGATACGATACACTTTGAGCCTCGACATTTCTTGAGGTTTGTCCTCGCATGGACCCAATCCATCGTGAGCCAGGAGAATCTCGAGTATTGATATTGATGGTTCCACGTAAAATTTCACTAATTGCACAACAGACACGACGTAATAAACCAAATTACAACATGCAAAATCGACCTAACTTTGTCTTTTGAATTTTAAAAGTTGCTCGCTTTTCCATGTCTACTGGATTCTTTGATCTAGCCATTGTGATTTATGTTTGTTCCATAAATCTGGTCCATGCAAAGCGTTTTTTGTAAGATTGATGCTTAAAAGCTTCAGTGAGAAACTTATCCCCGATAACGGAAATTGACACAAGTTATAAAGCAACGGAAGCAATTAGAGGAGCATATGAAGATCTGATAGCAGTGTAAAATCGGAGAGCGAATAAGAAACAGAAAAGAAGAAGGGCAGTGTCTTATTTTTTTTCTTGAAGACTATAGATGATGATGATGATGAGTAAAGTAGAGTCGCAAATTTCACTTCTTTGATCTCGAAACCCTTCGCATCAGAACCAGCAACCAAAGCACGCGATAGAACATGAAGAACCCGATCAGAATGTAAATGTTCGTCCACCTCTCGCCCTCGTGAAGCCCTCGCTTCTGCAACACGTCCCTCCCGGTCACCATGCATGTCTTGTTCTCCTCGTACCAGATCAAGCATCTTGACACGAGGCACGAGTACTCGTTGATGAGGAGCGCGTCGAGTGCGTACTTGTACATGGAGAAGAAGTACATGAACAGCCAGTACTTGGGTATGCTCTGCTTCGAAATGAAGTAGCCTGAGAAGAGGAAGAAGGCCCCGAGGAATGCCGTCACTAAAGACGTCCCGGCAATGTAGTTTGGCGCAATGGAGCTCAAGAACAAGACGAAAGAGTTCGCCATCAGGTTAATGATCCAGATCACCAGGACAAAGTAGGCGAAGGCTTGCCATGAGGCGCATAGGCCAACAAGAAAGTACATCGAGGCCGAGTATATAATAGCCACGGCAAACAAGTAGGGCAAGAAAACGAACGTGTTCGCTATCAAGTAGGATGAGAGTCGATAGACTCCGCTCGAGGTTTCTTGCAAGAGGATGGGCCTTTCGTTGATGAAGACGGGTAAGGCTTCGGTCGTGGAGGAAAGGAGGAAAGTGAGAGTGAAGGCGAAGAGACCAAACCTCTTTTCGATACCTTCCTTGTCGAACCCTATGTTGATGTAGATGGTGCCGAGGACGAGCCCTACGAGGAGGGCTTCGATGGTGTTGGTCAGGAGGAGCTGTCTCGTCCTGTAGATGATCTTCCACGACCTGTTGTAGAGTATCAAAATTTCGTCGAGCCTCGAGCTCTTGTATCTAATCTTTGGTAGTTTTTGATGATGATCGGAAGGAGTACTAGTCTCGGAGCAATGAACCAGTGATGCAGGAAGTGACTGCGGAAACTGTAAGAGCGTCAGGGTTTTGTTGTTCTCTTGGAGCCGGTTCAGTATTTCCATGGCGTATTCAAGGGCATTAAGCTGAGGTGGCACAGTGAAGCCAATGGAGAGCAAGAAGCTTTGGAGCTCGCAGAGCGTTCCATGGTGGACCACCGACCCTTTTGAGAGCAACAGAATTCTGTCAATGGTGGAGAGAATCTTGAAGTTCGGCTGGTGGATTGACAAGATCACGGTCCGGTGACGCGAGATGGCGATCTTCTTGAGGATCTGCATGACATTGAAGGCCGAAGTGCTATCCAGCCCGGAAGTCGGCTCATCAAGGAGGAGCACCGCCGGATCGTGGAGGAGGCTGAGCCCGATCGAGACACGCCGCCGCTCACCTCCCGATAGGGCATTCCCGAGCCGTGTCTCAGCCAGGTGGCTCAGCCCTAGCTCTGTCAGGAGAGTGGACACGACTGCTAGGAGCTGTGATTTGTCAGGGATGAGCAGCCGGGCGGCAAAGATGAATGTCTCGGAGACGGTGAGTAGCGGGAGGCATACGTCGTGCTGGGGGACGTAGGCCGAGAGTTTGCGGAACGTGGATGGGTTGATGGGAGTTGAGTTGAGGAGGAGGGTGCCGCGGGTGGGCGTCACTCGAGCCGCCAAAATGTCAAGGAGGGTGGACTTCCCCGCCCCGCTTGGGCCGACCACCGCAAGGATTTGGGATGGGTAGGCGACGAGGGAGATGTCGCGGAGGATGTAGGCGGGAGGGGATGGTTTTGTGCATGGTTTGAAGGCTAGGAAATGATGGAGGGTGTTTGTGATGAAAGTGTTAGACTTTCTGTATGAAATGGAAGAAGCTGTTAGCTCGTAGAGAGCAGGTTGTGATGGCGGTGGTGTGGTGGATGGAGGCGGAGGAGCCGGTGGCGGTGCTGGTGGTGAAGTTGAGGGTGGAGGTGAATGGTCTTCCATGGAGAAGAGTTGGTAGAGATGGAGGGAGGGGCGGGCACATGAGAAGGAGAGAGATAAAAGGGGAGGATTTGTGGACTATAATTTCCATGTGTCGTGTTTTGGGAGTATAATGCTGGTGGGGATATGAAAGAGATTGGCATTGAAAAGGTTCGAAGGTATCCACGCCGGATATAACTCTAAAGGACTAAATATCTATGATTGGGACTATGGCCATTTACAATCGTCTTGTTCCCCAACAGAAGTAGAACACCCTGTGTCCTCTCAATTTCGTAAACTCAAATTGACATATGACCTTACAACAAAAAATTACGAGATTTGTGGTCACGCTACATTTCAGACGTGACATGTCATTATTATAGACTTCTAAATCCTAATAGTTCCATTGCCAGAATAATGTCTTGAGTTTAACCCATTGAACGAAATCCAATCATATGAAAGTGAAAAAACCCGGATGCATGTGATTTGACCGTGTATAAAGTGATATAACATTAAAAGTATTTGTGTAACCGTAAGAATCACTTAACCTACAATGGAATATTGTCCTAGTGTCCATGTAGAGTAGGTCAAATTGACAAAATCACGCAAATTTAGTGTCTCATTTACTTTTTTTTATTTTCTGATTTTTTATTAATTCCATCGTTTATATACATAATATTTACCTTGGTTCCTCGACTGAACGTATCTGTTGTAGTGTATGCCTGTGAACAAGATAATTCAGCGTCGAAAAACTTGGATTGACTCCGTTCATACATTTTTAAGAGTTCATCGGAAGAAGCTTATAAGATGACAAACTTGCAGGTCTTAATACTACATCATTTGTACGAGATCTCATATGGTGTATGTTAACAAGGAGAGTAGAGAATATTTAATGCATTTGATGGCCTGCAAAAAAGGGTGTAATATGATGCCATCCAATTATTTGAGCAATGTCCTGATTGAGGTCCGTGACAAGAAAAAACGAATCATTTCTGCACCAAAATTCAGCAATTTTCTTCTTGACATGAAGCTTCAGCACAAACGTACAGAATTGGGATTAATTAGTCACATAAAATATGAGGCTTGAGATTCAGCGGCCCCAAAGATTAGTTGAGGATGCCCAGCAGCAGGGACTTAGAGAGAAATATCCGAAGAGTAATGTGATCCCAGAGAGACGGGATGGGTAAACCAGCAAGAGGACAGAGGGGCGGCCTCGAGCCAACTCAGTTAGGAAGAATCATGTGACAGCCCATTTCAAATATTAAAAGCTCTTATTCCGGGAACAGGTTGTGAATCCACCACGAGAACTTGAGAATGCTAGGGTTTGAACTTTCGAACTGTGCCGTGACACCATACAAAAAGGTTCAATTCAATCATTTAAGTTAATAAGTGAAGCGGGCTCTTCATATGTAAGTTATATTATTGTTAGCCGCTAGTTTATACTCTATTTGTATGTCCATATCAAATGAAATGATGGTGATGTGTGAACTATTGGATCGAGACACGATTGTGTACTACGTATTGAAAATGGTGATATTTCATTGGATAGGCCATATAGATGGGTTATACCGTACGATATTTTTTATTGGAAATATTCTTTCTCACTGCTCACGAGAGCGGCACTTCACGACGACATTATCATCAGTTCGTAGCACATCCGTGACCTGTCCATGCTCGGATGCGGTCCATTAGCCGTGAATGTCGCATCATTCGTCGACAAGTTGAAAAGAAAGGGCGAAAGCTCCTCGTCTGGACACGGGGAAAAAACGACCGAACAGAGACAAAACTTCCAAGCCAGTGAGGTTTTCTTGGGGAAACAAAAGGAGAGAAAATCTTGACAAGAGGGTTCGATAAAAACCAAAACAAAGAGAGATGATCCTAAGCCCGAAAGCCCAGAAAATGACCTAACATCCCTACAAATTATGTTTGGTTCACATGAGGGAGGTCCCAATGTTCATTGATAAGCATAGGTCGTATACACATGATTGCATTCACCCAGTGGGTGAAGAACCATTATGGGCAATGCGTCCAATGCGGTATTTGTTTCACTAAAAATTTATAATAAAAAAAATAGATATTTTTCATTTGCGTGATGGTTTAAAAAATGTATTTTTCTTCTTGTCAATAGGGGAAGTCGCGATTCCCCCCATTCTAAGCTCGTTATTTTCAATTCATTAAAAACGTTTTCCATAAAACTATTAGTTTTCCATTATCCAAATACTATAAAGAAAAATAATTGGATAACGGTATTTAATTTACTATGAAAATAAAACATGTTCTTAATCACAAAGAATCAAATAACAAATAATTATAAATTATTTCGAGATCCACTCCTACAAAAATTTATGACCTACAATAAATTGTTATTTTCATAAAAACCAAGAAATTGTCATACTAGTAAAGCCTTACTGAAAAGTAGGAAAACAATTTTGCCACAACAGTTTTTCTTATTTGTCTTTTTTTTAAAGAAAATCGATGATTTAAAAAATGCTTTTTTTCTAAAGATGATAACTTGAACTCCTAGAAATAATTATTTGATGAATAAAATTTTTGTTATCGATAATAATTAATTACGAAATATTTTCATGGATAATGAAAATATATTTCATTCATTCATTTTTGTAAATGATATTAGTAATCATTGTTAAAAAAAATGATATTTTAAATTATTTATTTTTTACAAAATAAATGTACTTTTAATCTTTGATTTTAATGGGGGCTTTAAGTGTCTCATGCTATTGTTCTTATAGGTGATGCGAGCTGCATGCCCCACACCGATGAAATGACGTTTTTCTCGCTCATGTATAGGCATGATAAAGCACGCCATAATCATTATTCTGTCATTAGACTTCTCCTGACTTAGTGACCTAATATCGGCCTCCTTCAAGTCATTTTGATGAATTATTTAATGACTTTTCTTTTCCCATAAATAGTTTTTCTTTGCGCTTTATGACTTAGTAACCTAATATGCATTTTCCGGCTATTATTATATACGTCTATAAACTTACATATGAGCCAAAATAGTATGCTGAAAGTTTCAAATATTTTGTACCATGCCCAGTTTTGTGTGATAACTTTACTCGATCATCTAAGTTTCTAAGCTTTCAAAATCCATTTGTTTAAGTTCCATCGGCCAATTTCTTGACAGAAATTGACAAAATAGTCATGTTGGAGTAACTTTATCACCAGAATAATATGACATCGGCATTTTTGACAATCCAAGTTTCTGAAGTAACTTAAATAAATGTAATTTGAAAGTTAAGAAATTCAAATTTGCAGTATTGTATTAAATGCCGTATAATTGGAAATTCTAGTATATATTTCACCATATGAGCCTGTGAATATTTCTTGGAGTTTTTCTTTTGAGTAAAAAGGATAGGAAAGGTCAATAATTTCTGGATTGGTTGTAGAATTTACTGTGCGGGCATCAAATATAGGACCCAAAAGTACTTGATCAATAATCTGGGGAATTCCAAACAACAATTTGCTCCTGGCCCTAGATTCATCAGCCTGAATGCTTCTCCCCCTTAATTTGGCTGAGTAACTAGTCAGCATAGGAACTAATATTTCATTTGTGAGGTTATGCATGGATTCACATGATTTGCCATGGTGATTGTTTTATGGTCATTAATCAAAGAATAGTAAATTAATTCGATTTGCTCATGCTAAGATCATCATATATTCCAGTAAATTCATCTCGGCAATGACTAATTTTTTCCAAAGGTTGATGTTTAAATTTTAGAAGAATGATTCCGTTCAATACCATATGATTTGTCGAGTTTAGTCTATGATTTGAATTCAAGAACACGTCGTTTGCTTTTCCTGCTAATGTGAAGTTGAGCATGTTGACTTGTCCTAGAACTGAACGTGGGAAACGAACTTGGGCCCGTTCATTTTCCATCCCAAAGATGGGTTTTGATTGGATCCGAGACGGTACGGCCCACACCTCGGGATGGGGTTCTGAACTGGATTTAACATCAGGAGTCGTAAAATCCGTGCCGGTCCGATACTTTGGTCCTAAAATTTTCCTTCGTGCAATTCAGTCCTAACACTCGTTCCGATTTAGCACTTTAGCTTTTTATTGTTGTCTTTTTAGGACGGCAAGTCCAGGTGACCTTCTCTTTTACCCATTCAACACAAAGCCACGCTTACGAAGGAATAATAAAAATTTTACTTGAGATTTTCCGTTCATAAAAAGAAAAGCAAATTGAAAGAAAGTGCATAAAGTACGTAAATTTTAAGACTTGAGTGCACAAAACAAAAGTTTTACGATTAAAATGCAGAATCGACCACAAGTTTTAGGGCTCCCCCATCATTATCTAATAATCAGAACCTTTATTCATAAGTTATTTTTCGGGTCCATATTTCTACCATTATTAACCTTTCTATTATTTCTCTCAATTTCAAGCCTTTCTCGAGCCGAATAAATTTTTAGTTTTGATTTGAAAATTGCTCCAACCTTGCCGAAACTGGAGTATACGTCTCTATAATTCACCATCATCTTTCCCTTCAAAGTTCTTGCAATTGATTGCTTCCTAAGAAGTTTTCGCACTATTTTTTTTCTTTTCGCCGCTCCCACATGTTGAATGCTGCTTAATCAACGATGCTTGCTTGGAAACTACTTCACCGTTCACCCTCCCTTTTTCTGCCACGCTATCTTTCCAAGATTTCTTACCTTGGTTTGAAGATATAGGAAAACAGAAAAGATGCCAATCCAGTTGGTGGACCGCTGACCATCTTTTTCTAGATCAGCAGAAATTATTTCACCGGATGTACCTAGGGCCAACACTTGGAGCTGAAATCTAACTCTGTATTGTACCCCAGCTTAATCAGCCCTAATGAAGTTCATTGCATGATAATGGTGAAATTCTAACCAGTCGAAGTCGCAAAGTCAATCTTGGTTTTGATGTTGGAGTGCTTGAGAGTACGAAGTATACAATCAAAGCCCATAATCAATCAACCCAAGATAGAGGATGTAAGTCTCTTTCAATGGTCGCGATTGAACTTGTGAAAGATTGCAAGTTGAGAAAAACCCTAATCTCAGTTAGAGAGAAATATGTTTAACACAAGTCAAGATTGATAATGATGTGAGATTTATGGGCACAAAAAGCTTCATTTCATATAATATAATATATTATCGTGTAGAACTCCAATTTTTAAAAATGTCTTTCTTTGTACACAAAATATATGCAAAAACCTAAGAAAAAGAAATTGCAAATATTTTAGCTAGTAGCTGCAATGCTACGTTATAAACAGGCCTCGCATATTTTATGTTATTCTGGTTTTTCATGGACTTTGTTTCTTCTTTCCCTCCTTAGTAATAAATAACAACAATTGAACTACCCGCCGATTGTAAGTTATGAGCCATTCGGATCTTCTGATTCACACACTCTAAAGAAGAAAAGTGACAAAAAAGGCAAAATGGAAAATTAATGTGAAACCTCTTAGAGGAGCCTACTTTTTCCACATGGAATATTTCCAACTTGTGCGACCCGCTTTAGTCCAAAGAGTTTGTCGAAATCATTTTCCTTTTCCACGTTATCCCTCTTGATATCTCGGCTTTCCAACGGTACCGATCTATCTAGGGTTACTAATTTTTACCGAAAAACAACGTAAACCGCAAGGTGATTTCCCAAGTAAATATACTTTATTGCAAACTTTGAGGGTTAAAAGGATAACAAAGGGTAGCGATAAGGCAACTATTCACGATCAACAGAAGCACAAGTAGGCCCTCCACTAAAAGTGTCTTAACCGACCAATACACAAACCCTCGTATAAATACACCCTCGAAGCTTTTAAAATCTCGTCACATACCCTTTAATCTCTCTGTTTCTCATCCCGCATTGTCGGATTGCCTCCAATATCACAGAGAGCTCACAGCAGAGAGAAAAAGGAAAGACGACAAAGGCAATCTCAAACCCTTGAATTGTTACTCCAAAAACCAAGAAAAGAGCAATGGCCGACCGGCTTCACCCTCGCCGGAAGAGAAAGATCGTCGCCTACGTCATAGCCGGCGTGATAGCACAGACTGCCATCATCCTCCTCTTCGTGCTCCTGGTGATGCGTATCCGGAACCTGAAAGTCCGGCTCAGCTCCGCTACTGTTGAAAATCTCAAGCTCAGCACTTCGTCCACGTCGCCTTCCTTCGGCATGCAGCTCCGTGCAGAGGTCGCCATCAAGAACACCAACTTCGGCCACTTCAAGTTTGACAGCACCAGCGCGACGATCTCCTATCAAGGTGCCACTGTCGGAACTGCCGATATCATGAAGGCCAGGGCGAAGGCAAGATCCACAAAAAGGATGAACGTGACGGCCTCGGTTGGCTCTAAAAAATTCTCGTCGGCTACACAGTTTAGGAGCGACGTCCATTCGGGGACGTTGACGTTGAGTGGACATGCCAAGTTGAGTGGAAAGGTTGTGCTGTTCAAGATTTTCAAGAAGAAGAAATCTGCTGAAATGAATTGCACAATGGACGTGGATACTAAAGCCAAAGTGATCAAGAACTTGAAGTGCAAGTGAAATAACATGGATACAATGCATACTCGTTGTAATTTACTTTTTCTTTATTGATTTCTTTATTTTTCAAGTCAGTTCGATTCTTCGGTTTTTCTTTTTTTTTGTTGCCAGTGTTTGCTATGCTTCTTTGGTTTGTGGAGAGGGATATTGTCGACAGGCCTCTCATTTGCACATCCTTTTCGTGACATGAATTTGTTGTTCTCATCGGATTGAATTCGGCTTTTAAAGACCATTTTGAATGTTCTGCATTGAGCTCGATATCTACTTCCTGTGCAAAACCTAACCGCCTAAAGTACTCTTTTTTAGTTTTTTTTTTTTTTTGGGTCCAAGGCTCTTTTGGGTGTTTGATTCACAGGAAACAAACCGAACTATTTCAACATTCATTAGCATCATCGATTATGCTAAACTTAGATGCATGTGTACATTGTGCAACTCACGTCATGTATTAGCTACTTTTTCGTTCATTGTATCAATCAATAAGTGCACAACATTTTATGTGGCATATATGTTCTTAATTTAGAAAAGGAAAAACTGTAGTACACCTTCTTTGCATTTCTTTTCCGTCAACTAGAACTTAGAGGTAGCAAAATGGGTCACTTATTTTTTGAAGAAACTAGTTAAATATGTTCAACAATTAAAGACTTAAGATAGGTGGGCCTTAAGTGGGTCTTAAATGGGTTGGATTTAGAATCCATTTTCAACCAAAACCTCACAATCTCTCCCTTCCCTCTTTAACTATACAAAAATATTTTTTTTTATAAAAGTCGAAATTATAATTATTTTATTTTAATTTTCTTTTCTTTTTCTTCCTTCTTCCCCCTTTCGATGGCCGGCATGGTGATGGCTAGCGTCAAGCGAGCTCGAGCTCGCCGACGTCGAGCGAGGCTCAATGCTTGTCAGATTTGGCGAGGGGTGAGCTCAAGCTCGCCGGATTTGGTGAGACGAAGGCCTCGTCAACATCTGGCAAGGCTCGCTTATGGTTGGTTGCTGGCTATCGTTATGGTTGGCAGTCGGCCAAAGAAGAAGAAGAACAAAAAGAAAAAAAAAAAAAGAAAATTAAAAATTATATTCTCAAAAATAAAAATGAAAATAATTATTAATAATAATTAAAATTCGATTTTTTAAATAATTATTTTAAAAATTATAAAAATTGTCCATTAAATTTGTGTTCTATAAAACTATTTTAACAATTCCATTTTTAAAAAAATATATAAATAAAAGAAATAGTTTTCTTAGAAATAAACTATTTTAACAATATCATTTTATGACCCAACCCACCCGTTTAATTAGTCTATGTAAACTTTGTCATTATTAGGTCATAACATAAAAAAATAGCAAATAAAGGCAACATGCTACCGTTAGGTATAGATGTTATAACTTTCTTTTGAACAGATATATCACGATGCTGCTTTTCCATTCCAAAAGAAGATTTCCAAGCGGGAGCGTTATTCCCCATGAAAGTACTCGACCGGGGAGCGATGCTTTATCTTATTGTATACAAAGAAATGTTAATAAGATCTCTGCACATCAATCTATCAGAAGACAATGATCTAAGAAGCAAGTTGATGGTCATATACTGTCGGTCTTTCTGGGTTCCCCACCTGGCCTGACCAGATTCACATGGAAAATCGTGAAAGCGGGGCCAATCTTCGGTTTATCATCATCACTAGCTGGACAGTGGCATCTGAAATGCTTTGCTTGTATTGGAGTTCAGAAAAATGGAAAAAAGACAAACGAAAAAGTGCAGACATCGACATGCCATGATGCTAAAGCCCGCCATACGGCAAAGCAATTATCCGTTCACAAGTTGAATCCGTAGATGCTCATGACAGTTCTCTATTTTTTCCTCCCGCTATTTGTGCTTCAAACAAAGGTTTTGTACTCGCGAACTGCCGTTACATTTTGCTCTCGTAACTCAACCGATCCACCGTTCTGTAAGGTGCACCTGACATCAGCACGGTAGAACTAGAATTATATTCTTAGAGTGCTCCCGATGAATCTCATGAACACAAACCACAAGAAGAGGAACAAACTCCTTTACCATTTAAGTCGGTCACTATCATCGTGGTGCCAAATCAAACTAATGTGCTCACTAAATAGGGTAGAGACTTTAGTTTTTCGCAAACAATCTTTTGCTAATTTGAGAGTTTCTTTTCTAGCAAAAGAGTTCGAAAATTATCATCTATTGCTAATTGCATGCAAATGCACTTTATGTCGGTAATGGTAGTAGATGGAAGAGATGACCCCAAGAATTGATTGGGGGTGTAACAAGAAAGAAGTGGAACAAGAAAAAGGAAAGAAATTAAAATGGGAAAGAAAGAAGACAAAACAAAATTATGCGTCGATTTAAAAAAAATAAAAAAATCACATGGTTTTTTAAGTTATTATTTAGATCTCACGTATAATTCAACTGAGTAAATATGATATAACGTAGCATTTCAGTTAACAGAAATATTATATGAATAATATTTAAAAAGTTACCTTACTCAACTGAAAAACAAATAGGTATTGGACTGTAAAACGAAGAATAATTCAGGTACTTATGATGTCAAGAAATAAATGCGAAACATGGAATTTATAATATTCCATACTACAAATTTTCTGTTTCTTTTTATTTTCGTGACTCTTGGCCCCAATACTACGCGGAGTCTTGGCTTCTTAATCTTCTGATGATGGAGCTGGGCTGGGCTGGGCTGGGCTGGGCTGGGATGGGATGGGCTGTTCTACCAGCTTCATGATCTTCGGTCCACACTTAAGAGGCCTATTTACACAGAAAATATAAGTCAAAATCAAAAAGAAACTTAATCAAATGTATCTGTTAGAATGATTAGGTAATTCGACAAATCAGCTGGAAAAAATGGATGACTCTATAAAACTGAAAAGTTGACATCGGTAAAAAGCAAAATGAAAAATGAAAAACAGAGAGAGAAGGAAAATGTGTTTCCAGGAACTTGCAACCTCGTGGTTTTGGACCTGGATCATTTATGCTGTGAGGAAACTTGCATTTGACCTCTCTGCACTGTTCAAATGTTCTGGACTCAAGAATAACCTTCGGTGCAAATCTCTTATTCGATCGTCCAAGTAGACATATTATGACTTTACGAAACATTAATATCACATGGTATGCCGATGTGAACTATTGAGCCTAGAAACAATCAAGCAGCCGCTCATTATTATTAAAATCTTTGGTGTTTATGAAAATTCAACAGATAGAAAAATAAGGATAGGCACGAGGCTGGGATCGTGGTCATCATCCTCCGCTTGCCTCGCCATCGTCCTATGCACCATGCAGGGCGAGGGCGCCTTCTCAGAGCGACTGTTGCCACTTTTTATTATAACAATTAATAAATACTTGTTCAAGGCATCATTTTTATATTACTTTATTGTACGATACATGTGTGGATGCTGAAAAAGAAAGGTCGGTAGGTTGATTATTACGAAATCAGATGAGCTCCGAAGTCTACACGCAGCCGTGCCTGTTAGGCGCAGCTGGTCATTCTAAGGATAAATCATTGGAAGCCGACATTTCATGTTTCAAGGACGATTAATTGCGCAAAAAAAGAAATTTCCCCCAGCAGGGCAAGATCCATTGAACTGCCTCCAAGTCACCTTCTCGTCCAATGAACCAGGAAAGATCCCAAAACAGGAATTTGCCAGTGTTGGGACATGGAGGTGCACGATCCGAACAGGGGGTGGGGAACAGAACAGAGCAGATCGAATGGTCTTCGGAGGAGAGCCAACTTTGGTCGGGCTTTTGTTGGGTTAGAACTCTGAATCAGATGCATTGCACTGCGTCTCTCTCTCGATCTTGAGGAACCCCCAAAGCAGAAAGGGAGACTCCACGTCTGCGGGTTCCTGCAATGCAGTGAATTATCGCCATTCCTCGTCCACCTCGAAGCGCCCGAGACCTCTTTGTTTTCTCAACCTTCTCGGTCTCCTGCCCCTGCGCTTTCTACATTCGTATTTGAAAAATGGATGGACTATGGACTCGAACGAGGTCAACGAAGGCACTTAGTTTAGGGGTAAGGTGGCATTTCTGGCAAGTTTTAGGGTTTGCTCTGTTGTGGTCCCTATCAGTAAATGAGTTATTTATATGATTGGCAGCCAATGAAAGTAACTCTCGCAGGTTGAGGTCTCGTTCATGGAAGTGTTACTGGGTCGTCTTCTCAGAGGATCGAGCCTTTGAGAGATGTTGATGCCGGGCACTAAATCCTATAATTAAATTATCAATTTTTGACACCGCTGTTTCAGAATTTGATCTTATCGCGTGAGATTAGATCCTCAAGTTCCAATACTGCAGACATTTCTAAAAGGATAATGGCACAAATAATACATGAATTTTGATTTAATATGTAATATGATTGCTAAATTTTTAATTTATTTTATATGAATCCTGAATTTTAGTCTAATATTCAATGTAATTTCTAAACTTTAATTTATTTAATATGATCTATAGATTTTTAGTACATGTTCAACGTAATATTTAAACCATATGAAAATGTTCAATGTGATCGAGAGATTAAATTGAATATATATCATATTATACATAAGGCTAAAGTTCAAAATTATATTGAATAAATTAAAAAAATTAAGGTGATATATGATGGTTTCTCGGTGACAAAAAAAAATTATACTGACTAAATTAAAATTTTAGGGATTTGTATATTAAATAAAAATTCATGAATTATTTATATTTTTTAAATGGATGATCGTAGACGTGGGTGAAGTTTTTCTTTGGGAGGTGCCGCCTAAGCCATGTAAACTTTCGCTCTGCCTCTGGTTTTCTCATAGGAAAACAAAGTGAAAAAAAAAACAAAACAAAACAAGTGCCTTTGTTCAGATAAATAGATAGACACTGGATGGATGGTACAGACACAAAGCTGTACTCCATTGACTGCAACGTAATGAAGTAATTGTGTCAGCGAAATAATCTCATCACATCATTGAAATCAAACGCCCGTTTTTCTTTTCTTTTTCTCCGGTGACGTACTCTCACTTTTAACTTTTTAATTTCTTTAGTATTTTAAAGATGAAATCAAAAGTTTATCTAAAGCTTCTGTTCATGAACTTTTGAATACTGATGTTTTAGATTCATCTTTCTTTTACTCGGTCAACTGTTTAAAGTTGATTTATGAATGGCTGAAAAGCCAAATGACATGCACAGCATGAAGGCTGCTAGTAATGCAGAAAATCAGCGGACTTTTTTATGATGTGAACAGTCGGGACCTGATCCTAATGGTCCGCATCATGATGAATAATGACTGTATACTTGTAGATTTTCATATCCTCTAGTATAAAAATTACACATATTACTACCATAAGGCAATGATTTTTACTTGAGATTTTAGGGACTGATTAGAAAGACCTGTGCAAGGGGCAAGAGAAAGCAGACGCACAAATCTTGACTGCCGAAAGATCAACCGTCACTATTAACACTGCTCATTTACAAGCCAGCGTGACCATAATTGATCAAAGTTACAACATTGACCGCTTTTTCAAGAACATTTACAAAAGCTGAGAAACTACAGCATCATACACGCTCTAGCTCTGTTTCTCCTGAGGGAAAACGAAGACTCGGAAACAGAGCAGAACATCGTTCCTATTTGATCTTCTGTCGTGCTTCTTGTATTGTCTTTTGGTGTATAGTTTAGCACCAAGCCAGCTTCGGAGTTTGAAGCTCAGACTGAATCTGTTGACTTTCCATGAGAGGAAGGATCGCTTGCTGACCGCCATAGCACGGATCCATCTGCAAAAATGAATACCCAAACGCAAAGTGAGATTTCGGTCGAAGGATAACAATAAAAGAAAAAAGAAGGAATCATTTTGACGAGACCTCTGTTGAATGTCAAGTAAACGCTCTGCTACAGTATTATTGTTATGTACCTCGCGAGGAATAGTATGATGTCTTGCAATGCAAAATGGCGCCTTGAATCCCATCGTGCTGCTGATCCAGCGAGCCATCCCTCCTCGCCGGCGACGAGGTCGCGCTCGTCGTCGCCAGAGTCGCCGACTTGCTCTTTCCCAGCAGCTGCTTCGGCCTCACTCGAAACCCCTTCCCCAACCTCGGCGAAGAGACCGCCGCCGTCGCCCCCGGAGACGAAGCGGGCGACGTCAGCGGCGGCTCGGCTGAGGGAACTTGAAGGTTTCGTTGTACCTCCTGGAGATGCCCACGGACAGGGGCTTCACCAGATTCAAGTACTTCTGCAGCCCGTCCTTCGAAAGACGCTTCGAACTAGAATCGTCGGAGAACAAGCTCTCCACGAGCTTACCACGAGAAGGACCCGTGGTTTGTTTATTCTTGCTCTGGTTCTTCGAAGGGTCATCGGTCGCCGGAGAAGCTGGTTGCACTGCTCTGGGTTTGACAGTAAAGAAGACGTTGCTGCTGGCGCTCTTCTTGAGCTCTGTTTCCTCCGTTTCCTCTGCCTTGGCGCTAGGGGCGGCCACGGACTTGGACCTGGACCTCCTGAACATCAGGACCCGAAGCCTGGGAGACGATTTGAGAAGCGAGATCGGAGACTGAGGCTGGGAAGCCGATTCCACGGGAAGGATCTTTCGCTTGGAGAAAGGAGCGGTGGGCGACTGGGTCAGAGACACGGCCGGTTTATCAGCCCAGAAATAACGCGAAGCGTCGCGGGTCTTCGCATCGGCCGGGCTCGTTTGTCTCATCCCGTTGTTGGACTTAACGAAAGCGGCAGCGCTGGAGTCAGTTCCGCCCTCGGAGTCGCTGTCGGTGACGTAGTGCGCGAGCTCCAGCTCGAAGAACTCGTCGTCCTCGTCGTCGGACGCGTAGAACGTTCTCGCGGCGGAGCTACGCGTCTCGTCCGGCATTACGGCGGCGGTGGCGGGTCTCCACAAGAGCCTAAGGAAAGAGAGAGCTTCCATGGCTTACAGGAAGGTAGAAAGGAACGGGGCAGAGGCTCTTCAACGAAAGATTCGAGAGCGGGTTTGGGGTTTATATAGAAAGAGAAATGGTGTTGGGACTAGAACAGTACATGCACTTCGACATGCATCGCTACTTTCCCGACATGTGAAACATATCCGAGACATTCGAGCGCTTCGTACGTAAGAGTTTTTATATTATAAAATCAGGGCGATTCAAAGGAAAGGACAGGGATTGCTGCTGCTGCGCTGCGTCGGAGAGATGTGGGGGAAAGCTGAATTGCATCGCTGCGGCACGCAAGCGAGGCTGCTCGCCTGCTCCTGCTCCTGCTCCAGGGGGGTTGGGTGGTGGGTGGTGGGGGGTTCTTTTTTTTTTTTTTTTTTCGGCTTTTTCGCAGGGCCTGAACGGGGGTAGCCCAGCTTTCTCGGGCTAAGCAATGATAGCCAGCTCTCTTTTACAAATGCAGATTGATACGGACATCAAAGAAAAAGGATTTCCTTCGAAATGGGAATTTGAAAAATATATGGAATTTGGAATGTGATCCCGAAGAAATCATTTCTAGTTCTTTATAGATAGGAAGAAACCATTTTACTCTCAAGAAAATTCTATGCGCATTGACTTTCGAACTATTACCGCACCAAATCGGCAGCATTAAAGTAGGGGTTTCCATAGATAGAGAAAAAACTGCCATTCATCTCTTCGTGTTTCTCATCATTTCGTGTTGTTCTACATGCTTGAAATATTCCGCGTACTTCTATGATGATTCGATGCACATTGCAATTCTATGTTGAGTGTTTTGTTTCCATGGGAGCATAAACCTGCATGATGGAAATCCACTTTAAGTTATACTCTTTGTGAACTCCGGCAGCAAGTTTAATTGATACGAACAGTTGCATTATTACAGCTTTTTGAATATTATTCCTCTCACGAAAATTCATTTCAATATCAATATTTAGAGCAATGTGACAAATGTAACGTGAGACCTATGCAATATTCACGTCAATATCGACATTTTCAGAGTGCTAGACATCCCAAGTATTAAAATTTGTTACGCATGAACATTTAAATACCAAAACTTCTAAAAGCTTAAGTGCCAAAATTTAAGAAAAATGAACACTTAAATGCCACAAGAATTTTCGACCAAACTACTAATGTGGCATTTTCCGACAATATTTTTTATTGACGCGGCAATTATTTTTAAAAAGTTATCTATGTGGCTAGATAAGTCTAAAACAATATTTTGCATCGAAATTTGATTTTTAAATTAAATATTAATAAATTTAATTAAATGATGTGGTATTTCTTTAAAAAAAATTATCCAACTAATTCTAACATAGCTAGATAGCTCAAAATAACGTCATTTTAGTCCAAATTTGATTTTTAATATAAATATTAATTAAATTAAATCATAAACTAAAATTTTAAAAAAATTAAAGTATTAAAACATAGGGAGAGCGAAAGAGAGAAAATAGGCCAGCAAATCATGAGGGCCATAAGAAGGGCCGCTGGCACACCATCATCACCGGAAATGGTTGATAATAGTGGGGTGAGGGTCAACTGGGGCATTAGGCCCTAGACAGTGGCCAATGACCCTAATCGATCGCAGGCGACGACTAGCAACGGGTTTCACCTAGTGCCCGACCATGCCTTAGCTAGTGACATCCCTTGGCCTAATATGGCCAACTCTTGCCCCACTTTTGCCAACTCTTTCCAGCGATAGTCAAGGGTAGCAGCATGGGCTATAAAGGCATTCGCTAATTAGTTGCTTTGTTCTTTTTTCTGAAAAAATGGTTTTAATAATTTAATTAGTATTTATATTAAAAATCAAATTTTAGGATAAAATGACGTAGTTTTGGAACAAACATTGTTGAGTAGACATCTAGTGAGCCACATAGACTAGTTTTATTATTAAAATAATACAACTTGAGATTTTCATATCATCGGAGTTAGCACTTAAGGGTGCATTTGGTAACGTTTTTGTTTAAAAATTATTTAAGGAAACAGAAATAGAAAAAAAAATATTTTTGTTCAAAGGAATAATTTTTGAACAAAAAAACGCGTTTGGTAAATATGTTCAGAAATATAAAAAGAATAGAAATACGTTTGGTAAATTTGTATAATTTTTTAATATTTTATTTTATTTTTTCTATTTTCTTATTTTTCTTTTTCTTATTTTTTTTTTTTTTTTCTTTTGGCGCTTGACTTTGCCTTGACCATGGCCGGCGAGGCAAGGGCCGGTGGCCTCACGAGCCCGATCTCGGCCTTGTTAGCCGGATCCCGGGCGAGATCGAGCTCGCCCGCCCGGCGCAAGGTCGGCCTCACCGGCACGAGCAACGCTCCGGCGAGGTCGCCGGCCCTCAACGGCGTCGCTGGCCCTCTTTGGCCGGTCGTCGGCCATGGCCGAGGCCGACAACCGGCCAAAGAAAAAAGAAAGAAAAAAGAACAAGAAAAGAAGAAAAAAAGAGAGAAGAAAATGGAAGAGAGAAAAAAATATTCCTAAATTTTGTTTTAAAAACAAGAAACAACTTTTTTTTGTTTCTTGTTTTCATTTTCCAAATGTATTTTTGGGAACAAAAAAATAATTTTGGAATAAAAACACAAACAAACGCGTTTTGTTTCTTTTTTGTTCCTAGGAACAAAAAAAAAAAAAAATTATTTAAAAATAAAAAAAAGAAATCAAAACAAATGCAGCCTAAGTATCCAATTTTCAAAAAAGTGACACTTACGTATACATTTTGGAAGTTTTAGCACTTAAGGGTGTGCATGACAACAATTCTATTCTTTTGTTTTTTTGTTCTTTTGTTTCTGTAATTATAAAATATAGAAATTATTTCGGTAACGTCAATTAATTTTTCTATTTCCAGAGTAGAAAAGTGACCAATAATAGGTTTGGAACATAAATTAGAATAAAAAAAAGGTAACTTTTTGTTTTTGGGAACAATTTCTAGACGTAAGTCTTAAATTTTTTTCTTTTCTTCTTCTTACTTGCCATCGCCATCTTCGTCGGCTAGGGAAGAAGAAAAAAAAAAAGAGGAAAAAAATTTATAAATAATTTATTAAAAAATTAAAAAGAAATTCTACAACCAAACGCATTCCTATTCTTTTTATATTTTTGGAATAGAAATTTTGCATAGTTACAAAATGCATTATTTTACTTAAAAATTGTTTTAGGGTATAGAAATAGAAAAAATGCTATTTCTAAAAAGAAATTGTTATTCGGAATATAAATGTTATCAAACGAGCTAAAGTATCTATCCATATTAAGTTTTGCCATTTGAGGTGTGTTTTTGTCACATTTAGAATAAGGGGACAAATGTAATTCGAGACCTGTACAATGCACGGGCATCTCGATATTGCGAAGTAAAGAAAAGGAGATAGGTCGAGACCGAGAGACTCGATTTACAAAATTGCAAATATGGGATGAATGGTATGGCTTCGACGGAGAGAGAAAGGCAACATGAATCCCGTGGTACTAGACTAATGATCTAAGTCCAAGTTGCTTCGTGGGCTGAGCCTCTTATTTTGGGCTGGGCTTCGAGCTGCAATTTTGTACTGGAGCAGGCCCAAATTCTTTCCTCGCGTGGATTCCCCAACCAAAAGAAAAAAATAAATAAATAGAGGCGCCGTTAGGTAGCTGGTAATCCATACTCCGTGCGTATATTACATGAAAAATCTCCTATACGATGCAGCCACGGTGGAAATGATGACACGGCATGACTTGATCAGTGATTCACGTATGCTGCGAATCATTTTGATTAGTTTCGACGGTCTCATACTTAATTGTGACGATTGATATCACGTCAAGACGTGTCGCGTGATATATGCGTCATATAAAAGAAATAGATTATATCTTATACTTTTAGTTCTCGATTTTGCTGTTTCCATGACTAGAAGGCCTCTATCATCGCCTGCTAAACTTTGTGTTGCAGAGTAACGAGCGTGGCACCAGTTAAACCTCGAGCCAAGTCCAATTAGTATCTGGAGCTGAGCAAAGAGTGATGACTGGCGACAGGTAGAGCGAACGCGGTTGACGGTCCCCCCCTGCTTAATGATGCGTGGGCAACAGGAAAGGACCCAAAATGAAGGTACTCTTGCTGGTGCATATTTGTTGGCAGAGGTTGAAGAAGACGATGAAACCAGGCCATGGAAGGTGACAGAGAGCGCGAAAAGGGACTCATCAAACAATTCACCTTCCTCTGACGTAATTTGTCCATGTCCTTCAATCTTTGCTTTGACATGTGGAAGGACTCTATCATCATTTGTCCAAAACGAGTGATCGGCAAAGGCGCGACGTCGGTTGAAAAAGGCGTAACGTCGGTCGGTCGCAAAGGAGAACTAAAAGAGCTCCATATCAGCTGTCAATGTTCTCTTAGAATGGTCCAGGCTGGTTTCGTTCTGTTCGTACTCCGGTGTTTCGTCTCGTACGACTTCGTGGCTTGCCGGAGAAGTTCTGACGGTTCGATTAGAATCCCATTTGCCTATCTTGGGCTAGCTCTTGCGTGACAATATCGACGGTCCTAATGCTTTAGCAGAAGATGGACATTCATGTGGGCACAATCATTACATTGTAATCGAATGCATAAGATGTGTAGGAGACTCTTTCAATAGACATTAACAAATAAAAGGTGAGTCGACTGAATGCTGCCTCGAAGGAGGAGGATTTCTGAGACTTACGCTTCCGTCGAGAACTCGAGATATGTCGACAGGTCAAATAAATTGGCCTGTGCTTCTCTTCTGATCAATGCGCCGAAGATCAGAGAGCAATGTAGGCACATGTGATTAACTTGAATAGCATCGAATGTTACTGACACAGGACTGAGATGTTGATGTTCATGCTGCTCAAAATAGAATTAATCACTGTCCAGGTCCGGCGCTTGCGTTGGACAGCGCAAGTTCATTATAATGAACATCTGGTACCCGTGGCGAACATTATGCATTGCTTGTACAGGGTGAGATCAAAACAACAGAGCAGCATCGACAGTCAGACTACTCAAAAGTATCCAGAACCTCTCTTACCAAATGACAATCATTCCGTCATCTGCATTTTCTAGTCCTGTTGCTGGAGATAACTTAGAAGTCGTGAAGAGCCAATGCGACTGCTTTATATCAGAATTACGTTTCGGACAGAGTGAATAGTTTCTGCCTTTCGCTCAATTCAACCATGTCACTCATTTTGCAACCTGGATTACTACATCCTGAAGGGCAATTTTGGAGCATTGCGTTTCACTTCGTGCAGGGACGGGCATGAAGCAAGTTTTCATGATTTAATCTCACAAACTAGTCCGACTGAGATTAGAGAGAAACCGATAACACATGATTAGTAAAAGACGAGTCTGCTAAAGAACACGGCACGGCGAGTAGAATATTATCTTTTTTAAGTTCAGTCCAAAGATTTTTCCTCCATCGGGAAAAACTACAGTACAAGTTCCAGCCATATTCTTTCCTCCAAGAGTTGGAGATTCCCACGGCGACCTCCCGTTAAAGCTGGTCGGACGTATCTCGTTCTGCTTTCTTTATCTCCAGTTGGCCTTTAACTGTCTTTCATCTTTTACCTTGGTCCATCGCATCTCTTCTGAGGAACCTTCCTGGGAGGCCATTTTAGCCTCTTCTCTTCTCCCTGAAAAAGAGGTCGAGAATTGATTTTGGTCATTTCCTGAAGACCTCCTAGGACACAAGCATAGATGACAGGGTGACGAAGGATAACCGGCGCGAATTCAGTACTCACCAATGGATCTTTTACAGTGGAGAACCGCCTCATAAATGGAGCTTTCTGAATCGCAAGACCTCCGCCATTCATCTGCAGAGTAGGCAGAGCTTATCCTGGGGGAGCACTCGACCGGATAGACAGAGTTCTTGATTGCCTGACTTTTTGCGCTGCGAGTTTCCTCTTCTTTAGGTCCCGTCCCGTGTCCTCGCATTATTTGAACGAGCGGCCTGAACAAATGCAAGTACTTCCGGAATATCCGCCGTGATAATCGCCGGCACTGCCTCAAGGATGGAGAACGCAATTTACTCTCGGGCATCGTGGTTCTCTTCACATGAGCTGGAGGAGGCGGGGAAGGAGTTGGGTTGGAGGCTTCGCAGGACTTCAGCTTCAATGGATCAACGAAAAGTGGCAAGACATAACCATTGCGAAAGACATCATCGGCGTGAACACAAGGCAACGGAGGTTGCGAAGTCGGGAAATCAAATTTGAAATCATGAGAGATGGAGTTCCTGCGGAAGCTCTTGGAGGAAGGGAATCTGGGGTCCATCTCAATGAAATAAGCTTCTTCTGATGCATCAAGTGAGGTCCTGATGGAACCGTCTGTAATTTCTACAGAGGGATTTCGGTTCACTAGCCAACTATAGGAAAAGCTCTCAATGGAGAGAGGCTGGGAAGCTTCCATTTCCTCCTTTTGGTCAGTCTATCTGGAAACGAAGAAGGAAGTGAGAAAGGAATGTGTGTATAGAAATGAACAATTTCACAGGCCTCTTGCAAACTAGTTGACTCCCACCTTCTGCTATATATATAGTGAAACCATACGCCTGTTTAAATGGTCATACTAGGTTTAGTATGTGCGTGGTTGGTAGCATGATAATGAATTTAAAGTTTTGAAAAGAAGATAAAAGGAGCAAGAAGTGAGCCCTACAATCACTCAAATTTTTTCACTATGGTACTTTATCTTATTTAAATATTTTCTTCTTTAGACTTCCCAAGCAAGATGCTTCCTTTTTCTCAGTAATATAATTGTGGGAGCAGAGTTCGGAGGACACATCAAAAGTAAAACAGGACAGATTCTTAGGTTTGAAGCTGCAGCAACAGACCAAAGCCACTATTGAGATTAAGCACCTCCATGATCGTGTCTGCTAATGTCTCTTCGGAACTCGTACCGATTGAAATAAAAAATGTGTAGCTGTGCCCGATGGAAACGGATTCATGCATCCTGCAGTAATCTACTCAAGCAAGCCTCCATAGCTACATGACCACAGAAGCTCCTGATTGATCAATATCTTATTACCTAGTGGACAAATTTGCTGATTTCGCCTAGCATGCCTTTGTTTTCCCATCATCCTTTCATGCTGCGCTCTGCACAGTACCATTTCGCGCCTGGGTGGTTATGGCCGACCCAAGAAAAGATAATCCTGACTTCTGATGTTACGTTCTCACAGTTTATGCTAAACCCATTACGTATTAGGCATGCCAGCTCGTGCTTATATTCTTCTCAGCTAGAACCAAAGCATGCAATGCCAAGATAGCCAGCATCATGGTTCTAGATAAGCCAGAATACATCAGAAGACTGTAAAACAGTTGAAGCAGCAAAAGTATGCTTTTTGCGGAACACCCTGGGAATACGATATCGACTCTTGGTCTTCTTCGGTTCTCGTTTATCCTATCAGGTAGCTGGCACTGAATTATGGTTCTTTTTTGTAACAAACTTTCTCGGAGAAGCCTGTCAACATATCCATAGCTCGGGTTAAACCACCCGACCTAGGCAGGCCATTATCAGGTGAGATTCAGGTACGCGTTCACAGAGGGGTCAAACCCTTCACTTGGGACAATGGGTTGAATTCCACACTACCCAGCCACAACTGTCGGGCAGACAAGCACGACAATGTAATCATTAAGACATAGAGAGTAGCCAGCCTAAGAGTACTTTTAAAATAAGCATTTCAGTTAGAAAGCATAGGAAGATAATGGAAATATAACACTCAAGTGATGTCGGTTTAAGAAATAGAGAGATGACATTATTAGCCAACACATAAGACCTGAAGAAAGAAACTAGGGGATAAAAATATCAGGGAGTTTCAGTGGCAAGGAAAACTCAGGCATTTGCATCCACTAATGGCCGTGTTGTTTATGAGAATGGAATCTTCTCAAAGTTAAATGCTGGGAAAAGTTCCGTCATTATCATGTAAGCTAACCTAACTATACCATTCACTAGCAAACTACAAATACAAGACAAAAAGGCAGACAAAGGGTGTCCCATGGTTGTCGGCAAATGACATGGACATCAACCCAAATTTTTCTTTGAGGGCAAAAGCTTGAGATGGAAAGAGACGTGAAAGGTGATAGGCCCCATCTGCCCTCTCTTTAAAGGACACCAAGCAACTTCAAGAGAATCTAAAAAACTAAATAGAAAGCAGCGCACTGTTTCAAACAGAATGTTTTCTCGAGTGTGCTTGATTTCTTCACAATCATGAGGTAATGAACAAGCTTAACTGATGCATCACCACTGACTTAACAGTGAAAATCACGGAGAGAATCCATCGGCGATATCCTCTGTTAATAAAGTGAAGTTAGTTCCACGGAGCACATAACACAGAGATAGTATTCCAAAAAGCTCAGATTCCTTTAATAATTCCAGGACCTGCCCATCTCTACATCAATCTCAACACCTTAGTACCAAAGAAGATTCCACAAAAACAACGAAATCTGACAAGAGAACTAGAGAGTTCTGGAGAATTGCTACAGATGGATGAAAAGAAAATCCTACAAGAAGATTTTTCTAAGTTCAACATCCTCAGTCCTCCAGCCTCTACTAAAGGAGCGCTATTATTCCCTTTGAACAAGCCCTTCTATTCCATTTCTCCGCATGACATGTCATGCAGCATGTTTGTATGTTCACGTGGGCAGGGAAGAGGGAGTGTGAAGAAGGTAAGTTAGAAAGAGAACTCAGGACTTTCCCACCCCCAAATAAACAGAACAAGAAATCAAGAGAAGCAATGTAATTAGAAAAAATGATGGCAATTTTCAACTAGCTGGTCAAAGAATATACAGTTTGAGGTGATATTATTTCATCAAATCTAAGAATACAAATGCATTCCAAAGGCTATGCAACACCATCGATGCCAACAAGTTCCTTGATCGTGCAAAAACAGCACCCATCACCACTCCTAGGAATATAAGCGGAAGCATCCTCTGCATATTGAAATGAGCCAAAGCAAAAGCCAATGAACTCACCAAGATTGAGCACCATACTGGCATGTACTTGGTCAAGGAAGGTAGAAGAAACCCACGGAAGACAATCTCTTCCCAAATTGGGGCACATATTGAAACCACCACAGCATAAAGGGCCATGGCCACTGGGTCCCGTGCAACTATCGATTGCTCAACAGTGGAGACTGTAACTGGTGTAGAGGGAAGAACAGGCAACAAATTAAGGTTGACTTGAGATAAACGGTTTACAAGCGGAAACATAAGACAGCCTAGACCAACATCAAAGTGCCATTTTCCTTTAAGGCTGAACCTAAACCAATCGGATGGAAGGGGACGGAATCTTGCAAGACAACGATGGAGGATTGCAATTCCAGCAAGACCTTCTACTACATCAGTCAATAGGCTGTACAGTGCTTGGCCTCTGTATGTTAGGGTTTCCTTTCTGAACCCTCCCATGTGAGCCAGGAAAGGTATAATCCAAGATCCCACAAACCAAAATGATGCAATCCATAGAAGCATTACCTGCAGTACCAAATAGCCAATCCACCATTATAGTCTTGATTTAATTCTATAATATCATTAATTTCCAAGTTACAGAAGAACATTATCTTATGTACATTGATGCATAAGCTCTGATTGGACACACAGATTGGAGTTGCGCACTCAAACCCCCTCACAGACAAACATGGGGAGAGGGAGGCAAGGAGGGAGGGAGGGAGCAAGAGAGAAAGAAAAAGGCGGGGGGGTGGTTGGCAGTATCTTAAATGTAACATAGGGCTCATGCACTTCTTAATTGTTCAAATATCGGGAGAAATAGAGTTCCATGACTTTTGGATCCAGCAGACTTCATCTCTTGTAAATGATCTACCCACCCCTCAGGTCCCTTATTGATACCAAAAATAAAAACCAGAAAAAGAAAGAAAGAATGAAGAAATACATCCACTTCAGTTTGGGCTACCATGAACCACCACAATATCATTGAACCAAAAAAAAACTAAGGTTGATCCGACAGAGACCATGCACCTATGCCCTTATTGAATATTTCTTTCTTTCATTTTCATAGTCTCTTCCATAGCAGAACATGCATCACAAATGCTCATGTGCACATTGAAAAACCAAAAGCTTGTGAACACAACATACAAAAGGACCAAAGGTGCTACGTTGGTGCTAAAATATACAGCCCCCTCATTGAAAACACATTTATCAACTCAGCCTATCCAACACGAAATACTGTCATATTCAATTTTTCCAAACGCTAATGGCTAAAATCCTTTTGCACAGTTTGCAGCTTTTCACTGGAGGAGAAAAAACGACAGATCATAAAATGTAACTCATAGGTTCAAACAAGGTAATTTGTAGACTACAATTAAGTTGAAGACTGCCAATTTGTTCAATAAATAACTGTGCCACATCCACAGAAATCATAATAGACATTTATAATATAAAAAACTATTGTAGACACTATTCATGAAAGTGTTCAAGTCCAAGACAGATTCTCTATATAAAATATCACATATAATATTAAACAGTAACGAAGATATGTATATATCGAATAAAATTAATATTAGCTATAGTTAGGGAAAACCTGCAGAATTGTCTCTGCAGTCCATGGCACTGTCCAAGGTTTTGCTCTGAAAATTGCATCTCTCACCTGAAATACAAAGAACATCTGAATATCACACGCAAGACGTGATTTATAATCACTTTTGAACTACTCCAAAACCGGAGTTGCAAAAAATATTTGTCCAGATCCGCCTTCCCTCCTAAAGAGAAGCATTTTTGTCAAGATGCACAACTTAGCTGCAACACTTAAGCTATCATGCAAATATGACCACAATCATAGGCCACTCACAGCTTAGTAACATTGAAATTGTTTCAACATTAATCATATTTCCATTGATAACAACAAATTAATCATATCTGCAGGCAGCTCTTCACATGGGGATATCATAAACTATAGAAGGCAATAGTCGATACTCATGACTGCAAATCCCATACTCAAATGGGTGCACAGAAATATAATCATAGCCATGTGTGTCACTCAGACCATTGAATTGGCAATGCACACCATCAAGAACAGCATTCACTGGCCCACGTAACATAGTCCTTGACATCAAAAACAATAATTGACCACCAGTACCATGAAGAAGCCCTTTCCATATCTGCATCGAGAAAAAGTATTACCTTAAGGATGCTCGAAAACCAATTCTTCTTCCCATTATTTGATTGGTCAAATTCATGGTTCTCTAACTTTTCCAACCTCTTGTCTTCCACTGACTCAGAATCAGGATTTTCTGATGCAAATTCATCAGGTCGAAAACATGAAAATCTCCACCTCTACAAAACAAGAACCACCAATGAGGTCCAATTATGAAACAACAAATACACTCGACAGCTACTCTTGTTTTCTCCAGTTTTTCTCGTAAAGGCTAGAAAACTCTAAAACCCCAAAATTTGAAGTTATAGTAAACTACCTTCAGGGTTATGAAAAATCAGCCATATAGTAGCTTGAGCCTAATATGAAGTTAATCCTTCCTTTGGTGCAATGATGGAAATGGCGAAAAAAAAGGTAGTGCAACATGACAATAATGCTTCACATCGGGCCATCTTCAATTAAACTAAAAGACAGGAAAATAGTTGATTCCGATGATATCAAACAGAACATTGAGCTGATAACTTTCCATATTTCCATCGGTTATCATTATCAATTCTTCCTAAAACCAATTAAACAGTACAAAGCCATCTAATTCTCCACCGACGCTCATGCAAGTTCCACAGCTATTGAAACTAATACCACATAACTCTCGTCCCGAGCTCGACTTATCATCATCAGTTCTTCCTACCACCCACTAAACAGCAAAAACCCATCTAATTCAGTACCAAAGATTGGGCAAGTTCCGCAGATAATGGAACTAACACTCCGTAACTCTCAACCCGCGCCCGTGCCGCTCAAGATATATAACAGCTGACTGAACAAACAAGGTCCGATCTTCAGCCAGTCTACAAGTACTAAGCTCATCATAGCTCACCCGCATCTACAAGAATCGCGGATTCAACAACAGTAACCGCCCGCCACCAAGACCATCTGCTCAAATCAACTCCGTTTTTCTCGCAAATTCGAACTCGCGAAACGGGAATTACCGAACTTTGGAGAGCTGTACCTGCTTCGAAGGCTTGTGGAGCGAGGTAGCGAAGGGCGAGCGGCGAGCGACGGCGAGGGAAGTGGCCGCTCCCCGCCGCCTCAAAACCCTAAGCCGAGAGGCGGAGGGAGAGAGGAGGAGGGGAGGAGGAGGAGCGCGAGCGGCGGCGCAGGGGACGCAAGGGTGCGGCATCGAGGCAAGCACCGGCGGATTCGAGGCGGAGCATGCATCAGATTGGGAGCGACGCTCCGACTCCGAGCATCGGATTCGGCCGGCACGAGAGGGAGGGGGAGAGGGAGGGATGGCGGCGAAGAACGGTTGGTCGACTGCTTGCTGCTGCTGGTTCGTTCGGGCACGGAGGTGCCGTGAAGGCGCGGGGGTCGTGGCCCGGTGACAGCTACGGCGTCGTCGTTGTTGTTGTCGAGTGGCAAGTTGCGAAAATGAGACACGGCGAGGTTCTAATTTGGAGTTTGCAAAACCAGCCGCCTAAATCGGGAACTGCCCGAACCAGACTGAATTGGCTAATTTGGCTCGGCTCTGAAGAATGTCGATTTGGCTCCTCATTCCTAAATGTAGAATTGGTGGTCAGACAATACAATTCCTGATTTTAAAAAGAATTAAAGTGAATCGGACCGACTAAATATATATTTTTATTTTATTATTTTTTAAAGAAATTAATAAAATGGGAAGTAAACACTATTTCGATCTAATTTCAAGTTTGAAAAAAAAAAAAGGCAATGAAAAAAATAATGGAAAAAAAATAAATGATTGATTCCACTAGATCAAGGACGAAGGTGTGATCCAATTCCTAATCCAATCCTCTATTTCGATTTTTGAAAATCAATTTTCCTAGTCCTACTTTAAAACTAGATTGGATTGAAAATTGATCGCCCTCAATTCCAATGTAGTCTCTTTCACTGGGGAAATGCAGGCCGTTTCATCACTACCGCTGAAACGGCGTGTCGTAGGAGCATTTGCTGTTTCCTATAATTCATTTTGCCAAGAAATAACTTAGCTAAAGCTAATTAATTGCCTTATTTTGTGTCAATTTGCTTTGGATTAATTGCCTTATTTTGTGTCCCCGTTTCCTTGGGACTCGTACATGTGGTCATAAGTACCGAGCTTTTCTTTTCCCCAGAAGAATTGTTGAGCTCTTAATACAATGAATCGAGTAAAGAGAAAAGAAAAAACTTGCACGGATGTGTGTGTACGTATACAAATATATTTTATTTTGGAGGATAACATCAATAATCCATAGATTTTGGTCCTATGCATAATATTATTCATGAATTTTTAAATAATTTAATGTGGTCCCGAACGATTTTTTAGTATTCAATGCAGTCCTTTTATTTGATCAAATAAGGAGAAAGTCACTTTAAGTCCTTGACTTCCTAAACTATTGCGAAACGTGCAATCCAATTCGTAAACTATCTCCAATTGTGCAATCTAATTCCTCGACTTTTGTTTTATTCAATCTAATTCCCCAACTTTCCATAACAAAATCAAATCAATTATTCGATACTATTCACAAGCTCGCATAATTACTCCGTTACCTAGGGGTGAGCAACGGTCTAGGGTCAACCCTGGACCGACCCTGGATCGGCCCAACTCTGCCGGTCTTGGTCCGATTCCCAAGGGGATTGGGTCGGTCCTTGATCCTGAAATTTCAGGGTGACCAACATCGCGTCTTGGTTGGTCGCCGATAAGAAGTTTTGGGTCGGTCAACCTGGACCAACCCCGTATATTATATTATATTATATTATATTATTTATAATTCTTTTATATATTCAAATGTAAGTAAAATGTCTATTATATTATATTATATTGAAATGTTTTATCAATAACACTAATAGTAATTTCAATTTAAAACTTTTGTTGAGTATTAATTATGTGTCGTTTGTTTTGTTTTCGGGTATTTAGAAGTTCAAGTGAATTAACAAGATGTGAAGTTATATATTCATGATTTATATTAAGTATTTTGAACTTTTTATAGTTTAATTGTATTTTACTAATGAATTTCAGCTGCACTTTGCTTTTCAATTTGTGTCAAATGGTAGAAGTTTTTGAAGAGTAGAGTAGTATTGCAGTTGCTACGGTGATTTGCTAGTTAAGTGGTATGAAGCTCATTTTTTTGGTTGAGTGGACTCCACATGATCAAATGCAGAAAAACGCTTTTGCATATGGTGTTATGATTATTAAAGATAGATGATTACAAGAACTTTCCATCTTGTCCCATATCTTGATGAACGGTTAGCAAGTATGAAATTTCTATTGTGTCATATTAAATTTGCTAAATATGTATTGGTATTTATAATTTAGTTGCGCAATGCCGCATTGTCAATGGATGTGTAATTTGAATTTGTAGGTTTGCTTTTTTAGGGAGTATAAAAAATAAGACGAAAAAAATTATCGATCGGTCTCGGGTTAACCCTGGAATCGGACCGAACCCATTGGGTCGGTCCGGTCCTTGGTCCTAGGCTCAATAGGGTCGGTCCTCGGTCCTAAAAGTTGAGGACCGATACTGTACAGGTTGGTTCTAGGGTTAGGGGGTGGCCCGGACCAACCTGGACCATGCTCACCCCTACCGTTACCTGCCTTTTAGAATATCTTTATATTTCAACACATTTCCTGAGCCAACAAAGAAAATTCCATTTTGATTTCCTTTTGATCTTGTTCTTATAGAAATTATGATAGTTTTATTTAAGCACATTTAGCCAATACTCTCTATGATAGCAAAAGTAAAGCCTCGAGTCATAACGGATTGATAATCTTGTTATTTTTAGTCTGGGTTTCCGTAAAGATGTCTAGAAATGATATTACTTTATCTATATATACTTGTACTTATATTAATCCAAATCTTGTTTTCGATTTTTTAGATAGATACAAATTTTAAGTTTTTGTATTTCGTGTTTTCTTGATTGGATATAGTTAAATTTGTATATTATCAAGCACTAAAGTCAATGATCCAAAATTAATAAAAATGAAATCACGCATGCCTCATTGCCGCCTCTGCTGGAAAGCAAGAGAAAATTAGCTCGAGTGAATGGCTTATCACCCAGCACATGGGCCCTAATTTTAGTGGATAATTCTAAGACTTGCTAGCCCATTTCAGATGAGCTTCCTCGGTTCATCACCCCGCCGGCACAATCAAGTGATGGATTGGATCACGAGAGCCCATCGAAAAAATCCCTTCTCCCTAGTTGGCTTGCCAAGCTTTTTCAACTCTTTTGTGATTTACTTTGTTTAGACTCTTGTCAAACTTGTTCTATCGTTGGATCGCTAGAGCCCATCCAAAAAGATCCCTTCTCCCTATTTAGCTTGCCAAGCTTCTTTAACTCCTTGAAGATTTACTTTGTTTAGACTCCTGTCAAACTTGTTCTACAGTTGGATCGTGAGAACCCATCGAAAAAGATCCATTCTCCCTAGCTGGCTTGCCAAACTTCTTCTATCCCTTTGAGATTTACTTTGTTTAGACTCTTGTCAAACTTGTTCTATTGTTAGAGCCCATCCAAAAAGATCCCTTCTCCCTAGTTAGCTTGCCAAGCTTCTTTAACTCCTTGGAGATTTACTTTGTTTAGGCTCCTGTAAAACTTGTTCTACTATTGGATCGCAAGAACCCATCGAAAAAGATCCCTTCTCCCCAGTTGGCTTGCCAAACTTCCTCAACCCCTTTGAGATTTACTTTGTTTAGACTCTTGTCAAACTTGTTTTACCATTGCCTATTGATGATTGAAATTGGTTTGTTTAGAAGAAGAAGAAGGGGAGATTGGGATTTACTTTGTTTAGACTCTTGTCAAACTTGTTCTACCATTGTTTGTTGATGATTGGAATTGGTTTGTTTAGAAGAAAAAGAAAAAGAAGAAGAATGAGAAGAAAGAAGGACAAGGAGAAGGAGGGAAAGAAGAAGGGGCTCATAGTCTTACAAAAATAAAACACACACATTTAACAAAAATTAATTAAGAAAAAATCAATCACAAAAACTTGAAATTTATATCTATGTTAAAGATTAGGAAGATTAATATAAGTATGAATATTTATAGATGAATTGATATCTTTTCTAGATATCCTCGTAAACACACTTAGTCTTAAAATAGTAATACTATCAAATCCAATGCGACTCTAAATGAAGTTCTACTTTTACAATTATACAACTCATAAATTTAATTATACTTAAAAATGGAGCTATCATAATAATTATAAAGACCAAAAAAGTCAAAATGGAATAAAGATATAGCATTTTTTTTGTTGATATAAAAAATGAATTGAAATGAAAAGATATTCTGAAATTCTAGCAATAGTTTAATTATGGAAACTTGCGACTAATATGAAAGATTAATTTGACTTTATTATGAAAATTTGAGGAATTAGATTGAACATATTTAAAATTTAAGAATTTCTTTTTGTTTGGTCGGCAATAGTTATGATTGAATTGCACATTTTACAATAGTTTAAAGACTTGCGACAACTTTCCCCCTTATTTGATCAAATAAAATGACTAAATTAAAATTTATGAATGATTTAAGATCATATTAAATAAACTAAATATTCAATAATAATATATGGGACAAAATTTTTTGAACTATCAATGTCATTTTCAGTTCGTTTCCAAAAGTCACGTCGAGGGGACCATTAGCTGCCAAGAGTCCAAACCGTTAATGTCAAAGTTACATTTTCTAAATCAGCCAGAAAAGGGTGATTTATCTCTTCAAAAAATGACCTAAATTGCCAAAGGTCAATTGATAGGGTTTACTTGTTTAATCTCTGTCTCCCCCACAATCGATCCCTATCTTGACTTTGCCTCAACTTCCATCATTAAGAGGGGAAACTTCTCTATTACAGACAGGGAAATCCCTGGCCCATGTATGATAGAAAGAAAATATAATAATTAATTACACATTTAAAGAAAGTGTTTTTTTTTTTTTTTTTTTTTTTTTTTTGTCTTTGGAGGAACCGCTTTACTTTTGAGCGATAGTCACCACGTAAACCCTAAAGTGATTTGGCCTGGCGTGACCACCACATTAGGGGCGCCACGCGTAATACATCTAATGGTTTGCCAACCTCCCTACAACTTACATTGTAGGAGCTTCAAACACTTGACCTTTCCTTTTAAAGGTAGGAGCCTACCCAGTAGAGCCATCACGGTGGGTGGTCATTTAAAGAAAGTGTTCATCTCTCTTTCTTGAGAAATTTAAGTACTTTGTCTTGTTTCAATCATTTAATAGCAGGCTGGTAGAATTGTTTAGGCGTTACAGATCATCTTGACCTTTTGCCCATCTTAACGAGTTTATAATGGTATCCAGACATTACACTGACCTTTTCGTTGAATTTTTAGCAACACTAATTTACTCTATTTTCTTCCAATGATCTGACATTATTAGGATCTGTAGCATTCTGAATCACCCTCTTTCGGCATGCGAACTTATATTTTAAAAAGTTGGGTTAGGAAGAAGTCGCACGTAAGAGAATCGGTGTGCTTTAGAGGAGTTAACAAATCCTAATTCCCCTTGCCAAGCTCCTCTTGCCAGGCTCCTCCTAGCAAGTTTTATCTTTCACAAGCGACCGCTTGATCTGCTTAATTTGTCAAAGTGTAGTTCAACCACCATCTAAAGCGGGTCCTGTTTTCCCTCCCTTTTGTCCTATCCCTCTTTGAAGTATCATTCCGTTTCACATTGTTATCAGCTTCCCCAGATATACGCGTGCATTTCTGAGCTCACGAACATGAACTTGCCACTCCAGAGGGAAGAGCCACCTCGCTCGCTCCCAACACAGAGGCTTTACCTATTGACGTAAGAACCTTCAACCTCCATGTGGAATATAAAGCTTTGCGCTTCTCCCTGTCGTTCGTGGGTTTTGGCACTGTGGGTCGTCCTTCTACATGGGTTCGGATGGTGCACGGCCGTGGCTGGTGAGGTAAGCTTGGGCTCGAGATTGGCGGCTAGCCAGGACCGAGCTTGGGTTTCTGATAATGGGACCTTTGCTTTTGGTTTTGCCGCTGTGGATGGACGACAAGACCAGTTTCAGTTGGCAGTTTGGTTCGCGCAGCTTCCTGGTGACCGGACCCTAGTTTGGTCGGCTAACCGGTAAATCAAAAGCCGTCATCATTATGCCTTTCCCATTAGTAAATGTCACTTGGTTGTAGTGAAATGTTTCTGCAATAGATCGCTTTGTTCATAAGTTCACAGGAATGCCAATGCTTAAAAGAGTTGCCATTTTATGCAGACCTCTTGTCCTTCAAATATTTGTCCACTAGTTCTACAAGATGTGAATATCAATTATGCATGCCATGTTTCTTGAGATGTAACCTGGATGTTTCATTCTACGACAGATGATTGTAGACAGTTTTTTCGGTGAAACATGTCTTAAATTTTACCCAGCAGTAGCAAAGAGCAAAGGGTCTAGCCAAAGTCTTCTCATTAGTTCAGGTCGTATATTCTTACAGCGAATTCAACAAGACCAATGGTGGGTAGTTTTTGAAGGAACAGGTGCTTGAAGAATTTCCTTAATAATTTGATGTTTAGGAAAGTGAGCAGTGGGGACAGAGACGAAGAAAATCTTTTCTCGAAAGATACCAGAATGTGGAAAAGAGGTTAAATGATCAATCATTAAGACTTACTCAAGAGTCGTTAACTTTGAAAACCAAGACATGGACATGATGAGGAGCTACAGAGGCTTATAGAATTCTCTTGATCAATGAAAGCTGCTTGTCTAATTCATGCTACATTTGTAATTTAACTGGTTGTAGAATCAGAGTTAGCATGTCAAATCTACTTTTGTACGTTCACTGCATTTCAGTTGTCTTGTAAGGTTCTTAGTCTGGTCTGTGACTTTGTTAATGGAAGAAAGCAAAATATTCTTTCTCCATCTCTAGTCTTTACAAGAGCTTCTGCAGGTTTATATAATGAATTTTAAGTCAGCCATTTTCATTCTCTCTGTTACAATCCTCTCCATATAGAAACTCCCCAGTGAGCCAAAATGCAATCCTCGAGCTCGACGCCACAGGGAACCTTGTCCTCTCCGACAGCACCACCACCGTATGGACTTCCAATACCTCCAACTCCGGTGTGCAATCAGCGACCATGTCTGAAGCTGGCAACTTCATCCTCCACAACGGCACTGACCACATGGTATGGCAGAGCTTTTCGCATCCGACCAACACACTCCTCCCTAACCAACCACTAACCGTCTCTCTCGAGCTCACCTCGGCGACTTCTCCCTTACATGGCGGTTACTACACTTTCAAAATGCTTCAACAACCGGCGTCGCTAAGCCTCATGCTCACATACCACTTGCCTGGAAGCTATGATCCCTCCCCTGAATTTTACTCTAACTACTCTTATTGGCACGGACCTGACATATCCAATGTGACAGGCCAAGCGGTAGTGGTACTAGATGAGGCGGGAAGTTTTGGAATTGTGTATGGTGATTCAGCTGATGGAGCAGTCTATGTGTATCAAAACAATGGCGATGATGAAGGGTTGCCTTCCGCTGTTAACCGATCAACTCGGCCATCTGTTCTTAGGAGATTGGTTCTTGAGACAAATGGAAATTTAAGGTTATACCAATGGGATAACAATGTGAACGGTTCTAGCCAATGGGTACCTGACTGGGCCGCCATTTCAGATCCTTGCACTATAGCTGGGATTTGTGGAAATGGGATTTGCAATTTGGACAGAAGCAAAACCAGTGCTACTTGTAAATGCCTGCCAGGAAGTTCTAAAGTTGGCTCTGATGAACTGTGCTCAGAAAATTCTTCCCAGATTGGGAAATGCAATTCAGAAAATACAAATCAAACATCTGAGTTTACAATATCAGTGGTTCAACAGACAAAATACCATTTCTCCGATCATTCTGTCATAGCAAACTACAGTGATGTAGCTACAATTTCAAAGTGCGGTGATGCTTGTTTATCAGATTGCGAATGTGTTGCTTCTGTTTATGGACTGGATGATGAAAACGAAAACCCTTACTGTTGGGTACTTAAGAGCTTGGATTTTGGTGGGTTTGATGACCCCAGTTCAACCTTATTCGTGAAAGTCACATCCGATGGCTCAGCAAAAAATGACAGCGATGAAGTAGTGATTCTTCCGGTTGTGCTTGTCATGGTGGTTCTCATAGGTCTACTCTGTTCATTGTTGTACTACACTGTCAACAGGAGGAGGTTGCTTAGGAAGGCAATGGAAAGTTCCTTATTAACTTTGTCTGGTGCGCCAATGAATTTCACTTACCGTGACTTGCAAATTCGCACCAGCAACTTCTCACAGCTAATTGGAACAGGTAAGTGCTGATAGTGCTAAACTTTGTGTGCCATATCCAAACAGAGCAAAGGAAGCATAGGGGAAACAGCTTTAGTCTGTGATCTGAGACTATTAATGTAGTGTATACTGTGTTATTTGCAGGGGGATTCGGAAGTGTGTATAAGGGAAGCCTTGCAGATGGAACTCTAATCGCAGTGAAGAAGCTTGACAAGGTTTTACCTCATGGTGAGGCAGAGTTCATAACCGAAGTGAACACTATCGGTTCAATGCATCATGTGAACTTGGTTCGTTTATGCGGATATTGCTCTGATGGGCCACACAGGTATAAAAACCATACCCATGAAGTATTTTGGGAGCATAAAAGCTTGATTTGCATAACTTTGCATACCAGTCAGTGAGAAAAGCCATGTGCTCATTTGGCTTTGTATATTTAATTTAGTCATACTAGAGAATCCTGACTATAAACTGAACTTTTCATTTTTTTTCTTCTTGATTGCTTGATTGGTTATGGACAGGCTTCTCGTTTACGAGTTTATGAAAAATGGGTCCTTGGACAAGTGGATTTTCCCTTCGCTCAGCTCACGAGACAGATTGCTAGATTGGCAAACCCGCTTCCATATAGCCATCGGGATGGCACAAGGGATTGCATACTTTCATGAGCAGTGTAGGAACCGGATCATACACTGTGACATTAAGCCGGAAAACATTCTACTGGATGAGAATTTCTGTCCCAAAGTTTCGGATTTTGGGCTAGCTAAGTTGATGAGGAGGGAGCACTCACATGTCATGACCATGGTGAGAGGAACTAGAGGCTACTTGGCTCCAGAATGGGTTAGCAACCGGCCCATCACAGTAAAGGCCGATGTCTATAGTTATGGGATGCTTCTTTTGGAGATCATCGGAGGACGGAGAAACCTGGACATGTCTTTCGACACTCATGACTTCTTCTACCCTGGCTGGGCTTTTAAGGTATCCTCTCTCAAACGAGAGAATTAATACTGGTTAATAGTGTTCACGTTTCCTTTTATAGCAGATCTGGTGCATTCTTTCTTTTCATATGCTTTCACTATTATTAATCCTGATGACCTCTTCGCAGGAAATGACAAAGGGAACGCCGATTAAAGTGGCGGATAGACGACTAAAAGGGTCTGTGCATGAGGAAGAGCTAATAAGAGCATTGAAAGTCGCATTCTGGTGCATTCAAGATGAAGTGTTCATGAGACCCACAATGGGGGAAGTGGTGAGGATGCTAGATGGCTCGATGGAGATCAGCGCGCCTCCAATGCCACAGACTGTTCTTGAATTAGTTGAAGAAGGGCTAGATCAAGTCTACAGGACAATGAAAAGAGAATATAATCAGTTCAGCTCTTCTACTATCACCAGTCATCTATCGACTAATGCTACATGTAGTTACTCGACAATGTCGCCCAGATAATATAGACAGGACTAGAGGAACGAGTGGCCAATCAACACGTAGCTACTTGACAATGTCACCAGATATGATAGGCAGGATTAGAGGAATGAGCGGCCAAACAAATGAGATAGATTCATCGCAACTTTTGCAAGTATAGCTGATTGTCAAAGGGCAGCATGGGACTGTCAGAATCAATCCGATTCTAATTCTCCAGAAGATCATTGATAATTCATAGCCAACCTGTAACGATCTAGTATGTTTCCTTTATTCCTACCCACAAACCTTAATCAATTAAAATGCTAGAGATAAACACTTCAAAAAGATGTACCATGCATTCGTTAAGAACAGGTGAATTAATGTTTAGGTCTCAAAACCTCATACAACTATTTCTCTATGGCGAAGTCATCAAATTTTAAACGTCGCCGCTGATGGAGGCACTGTAACCAGAGAAATCATCGTGATACATAGACCATAAGATGATACTACCGTATTTATTTGGACTCTCGAGATTTGGAAGAATTTTCAAGGTAAATTCGGCTGCAGGGATAAAGCCACTGCCAGCGGACTTGAGGCGCGGCCCGTAAACTGAGGAAAATCTTGCTAGCCAGAATGGTCGAAGTCAGCTGTTTCCAGGCTTCTTCAAGGTTGGCCACATCACTGGGAATGTACTCGCATGGCGGATTGTTATAGAACTGAACTAAACAAAGTCCAAAAAGTACTGTCTTCAGGGCATTCGGGATCCATGCATCGGGGAAAGGACATTGCGGAGCGGCTGTCAAGTACAGCTTCCTATTACCGAGTCTGCTATACCCGGAAAGGTACGTCACGAGTTCATCCCAGTGCTGGCTCATGCCTCCAACGACGAAGTCGATGCTATCCAGAACCGCATCTCCAAGCGGCTGCAAAAAGGACTTTTCTCGCAAGAAGTTGTTCCAGAGATCAGGCACAACCATCCGAGCATCCTCGGACGAGGCCAGCATATAGCTACCGGCGCTTCCGATGATGAAAAGCATGACCTTGATGCCCTTGGCTTGGCACGACTTCGTTCCGGGACTCAGCTGAGTGCAAACATTGACGGACGCGTCACGATAAACGGCAAGGTTGATGACAGGATTCGGCCTTTTCCAAATACAGCAAGAAAATCTATGATAACAAGTGCATATTTACCGGTCGCACAAGATCCGGCCAGAAAGCCTTCGTTCCCGTTTTGGTCCCATTAGTTTGCGATTCCTCTGGCATCAGTTCCCGTAGCAAAAATCAGCATCTCTAAGCTAATTGCCTAGCATTTATGTTAATTTGCTTTGCTCGCACTTACCATAAGAGAACCGAACCTGGAATTGTAAAGCTATGAACATATACTTGATATACGAGTAAAAATCTTCTAGATCTTATCTTAAATGTTCACTAAACGAGCATTGATATCGATTGTTGTTACGAGAGTTTGCTCTACCAAAGAAAAGTTCTAATACACGATACATCCCCATTTCCTTGTAACTCGGTACACATGGTAAAAAAAAGCGTTAGAACCGTCAATAGGATGGATTATTGGAGGGATTAGAGTGATTAATAAACACTCGCATTGATGTTTTGTGTACATATATAATGTATATTCCATTTTCAATGTAGAAAATCTTTGGCAAAGTGATGTCACGGCGTGGACCTTCCGCTGCCACGAGGCCAAACCATTAATGCCATAGTCATTTAATATGAATCGGCCAAAGGAGAGTGACTTGTCTCTACACGAAAAAGACCTGAATTGTCAAAGTTCAATCATTGAGGTTTACTTGCTTGATCTCCTTCTCCCCCACAACCGATCCCGACCATGACTTTGCCTGTACTTCCTTAAATAATAAGAAATGGGTATAAAAAAAGGTCCGTGGAGACTAATCAGATAATGTTTTAAAATATTTTATTTATAGTTCCAAACCACACCGTGCTCTTTTCATTCTAAAAAATAAATATGCGGAGGAGTGAAATTAAGATAAATACATATGGCTTTTCCATTTTCAAGAACAAGAAGGGAAAAATCATAGAGATTTAGTACTTATGTGCTTGGAATACTTTCCAATTTGCATGTGTACGTATATGAATATAATAATGGGCATACCTTTTGAATGTACATATTTCATTTTTGTATATAATCTCTATGCTCCCTATTGAGTTTCAAGAGAGGAAAAGAAAACATCTACAACACATCCGGTACAATTATCAATCTCTTAGAAAAGAGTAAAACTAACGGGCCAATTAATATTAGTCGCCTCAATTTTGTCAATGAGCTATGTTCTCTGAAAAAAGGTATTAACTTGATAAATATATTAAGGTAAAATGATGTGCGATGTGTCGCTCAAGTACCTGTATATATTTCAGATCTTCTGTTCTCATAAAAAAATGAAAAAAAAATTATGTTTTCTAATTAAATGATATATCATCACCCAAGAATTACAATTTTAGTGGTTGGTGATATTTGTTTATTTAAAAGAGTTATAAGGTAATGTATTTTGAAGCAATTTTTAAAGTCCCAACTCGTTAGAAATCTCATTAATTCTCTGACTGCAAAGACTCTATTCTAAATCTCAGTGTGAACATAAAACTATGCGAACCATTTTCATGGAGACCGAAGTAAGAACGTGAATTTCATGGACCGTTCTTGCTCTCTCTCTTGTCGCCAGCGCTCCGTGAAGACCGTAGAGATTCAAACACGTACCCTGGTAGTTCTATACATGTCCCCCATCCTATCCAGAAGCCGACCACTTGATCTGCCTATTTTTCAAAGTTTTAGCTCACCCACCACCCTGCACGTGTCCCGATTTCCCTCTTTCGGCCCTTCCCTCGTTGAACTCTCATTCCATTTCCCATACTGACCAGCTTCACGCGATATCTTCGCGTGTATATATGAGCCCACGAACGTGAACTTACCACTTATAGAGCGAAGAGGTATCTTGCTAGTCTCCAGACACAGGAGCTTTTTTCCGAGTGAAACGAAACTTCTACCTTCATGCTTAATATGAAGCTTTGTGCCTCTTCTTATTGTTCATGGGTTTTGGCATTGTGGGTCGTGCTTCTGCATTGGTTCGGATGGTGCACGGCCGTGGGTGGTGAGATAGGATTGGGGTCGAGATTGGTGGCTAGTGAGGACCGAGCTTGGGTTTCGGATAATCGGACTTTCGCTTTTGGTTTTGCTGCTATGAATGGACGAGAGGACCGGTTTCAGGTGGCGGTTTGGTTCTTTCAGCTTCCCGGTGATCGGACCGTAGTTTGGTCGGCTAACCAGTAAGTCGAAAGTCATCATCTTTACGCCTTTCGCATTAGTGCAATGAAATGTTTTCATAATATATTGCTTCTGTTCATTAATTCACAGGAATGCCAATGCTAAAGAGTTGCCATTTCTGGCATACTTATTGTCCTTTAACCAGTCGTCCACTAGGTCTACGAGACGTGAATGTCGATTATGCATGCATGTTTCTTAAGATGTAACCCATCCCGTTTATTCTAAGACAGATGATTGTAGACAAAGCTTTTCGTTGAATATGTTGTTACATCTTACCTAGCAATGGCAAAGATGAAAAAGTCTAGCTAGTCTTCAAATTAGGTCATGTCAAATATTCTTAGGAGTGCGCAATGGGAACCGCCCAAACCGGAACTACCTAGATTGGGGACCGGATCGGCAATTTCGAGCGGTTCTCACAAACAACTATTCGGTTTCTAGCTCCTATTTTTTGAACAGGTGGCCTGTTGGTCCAATTGGTTCTAAGGTGGGAATGGGAACCGAACCAACAATATAAATATTTATTTATTTATTAATTTCTTAATAAATACTAATTTTCTCAATTTCCCTCTATTTGTCTTCCTCGAGTAGAAACTATAGGATCATGACCTATCTTCATCCATCCACACATTTTGCTGTGGAAAGACAACTTCTTTTCTTCTTTCAGAAATGTTGATTGTGTGAAATTTTTAGTAAATTGAACAATTCCATCGGATCAAACCAGACCAAATCGGACCGATCTGATTCCTAGTTCTAAGATTAGCCATTCCAATTCTTGGTCCTAGAAATTGGGAACCAGTTCTCCCGATCTGGTTCTCGGTTCCATCTTGGAATCAAGACTAGATCAATAATAGATCACCCCTAGATATTCTTATGGTGACTTCAACAAGACCAGTGGTGGATAGGTCTCTGAAATATAGGTGCTTGAAGAATTTCCTTGATCACTTAAGGTTTAGAAGTAGAGAGGGACAGAAGAAGAGTACTCTTTTCGAAAGATATCAGAAGGTGGAAAAGTGTTCAGCGAAAGCAGGGAATCGGTGAATTATAGGATTAATCATTAAGACTTACTCAGAATCCTTAATATTTCAAATTCACACATCAACAAAATAATAGAGTTACATAGATTCACAGAATTCTCTTGATCCATGAAAGCGACTTGTCTAATTCATGTCTCATTTGTTATTTAACTGGTTGTAGAATCAGAGTTAGTATATCAAATCTACTTTTTGTACATTCGCTGCATTTCACTTGTGTTGGAAAGTTCTCAGTTTCTGGTCTCTAACTTTGTTAATGGAAGAAAGCGCGGATTTCTTTCTCCATCTCTAGTCTTTACAAGAGCTTCTGCAGGTGTATATAATGAACTAAAGCCAACCAATTTCATTCTCTGTGTTACAATCATCTCCATATAGAAACTCGCCAGTCAGCAAAAACGCGATCCTCGAGCTCGACACCACAGGGAACCTTGTCCTGCATGAAGGTGACGCTGCCGTATGGACTTCCAACACGTCCAACTCCGGTGTGCAATCAGCAACTATGTCCGAAACTGGCAACTTCATCCTCTACAATGCCACCGACCACATAGTGTGGCAGAGCTTTTCACATCCAACCGACACACTCCTCCCTAACCAACCATTAACCGCCTCTCTCGAGCTCACCTCAGCAACTTCGCCTTCACATGGTAGTTACTACACTCTCAAAATGCTTCAGCAGCCAACATCGCTGAGCCTTGCCCTCACATACAACTTGCCTGGAAACTATGATTCCTCCCCTGAGTTGTACTCTAATTACTCTTATTGGGCCGGACCGGACATCTCCAATGTGACTGGCCAAGTGATAGCGGTAGTAGATGAGGCGGGAAGTTTCGGGATTGTGTATGGTGATTCAGCAAATGGAGCGGTGTATGTGCATAAAAACGATGGCGATGATGAAGGGTTGTCTTCAGCTGTGAACCGATCAACTCGGCCTTCGGTTCTTCGGAGATTGATTCTCGAGACAAATGGAAATTTAAGGTTATACCGATGGGATAACGATGTCAACGGTTCTAGCCAATGGGTACCTGACTGGGCCGCCGTTTCAAATCCTTGTGATATAACTGGAATTTGTGGAAATGGGATATGCAATTTAAATGGGAGCAAAACTAATGCTACCTGTGCATGCCTACCAGGAACTTCTAAGGTCGGCACTGATGAATTGTGCTCAGAAAATTCTTCCCTGACCGGGAGATGCGGTTCAGAAAATAGAAATCAAACATCTGAGTTTAGAATCTCAGTAGTTCAACAGACAAATTACTATTTCTCTGATTATTCTATCGTAGCAAACTACAGTGACATAGCTACGGTTTCGAAGTGCGGTGATGCTTGTTTATCAGAATGTAAATGTGTTGCTTCCGTTTATGGACTTGATGAGGAAAAGCCTTACTGTTGGCTACTTAGGAGCTTGGATTTTGGTGGGTTTGAGGACCCCAGTTCGACCTTATTCTGAAAGTCAATTCTAACAGTTCGGCAACAGCTGAAGGTAACGCAAGAGAATCGGGGGATTCATCAGGAATTGGCCACCAGAAAGTAGTGATTCTCCCAGTTGTACTTGTCATGGTGGTTCTCATAGGTCTACTCTGTACATTGTTGTATTACAATGTCCACAGGAGGAGGTTGCTTAGGAAAGCAATGGAAAGTTCATTACTAACCTTGTCTGGTGCACCAATGAACTTCACTTACCGTGACTTGCAAATTCGCACCAGCAACTTCTCGCAGCTGATTGGAACAGGTAACTGCTAAAAGTGTCAAAGCTTTTTTTAATCCTAGGAAAACAGAGCCAAGGAACCAACCAGCTTTACTCTGTTTGAGATAGGAGATTATTGATGTAGTATATACCATGTTATTTGCAGGGGGGTTCGGAAGAGTGTACAAGGGAAGCCTTGCAGATGGAACTCTAGTCGCAGTAAAGAAGCTTGACAGGGTTTTGCCTCATGGTGAAAAGGAGTTCATAACCGAAGTGAACACCATCGGTTCAATGCATCACATGAACTTGGTCCGTTTATGCGGCTATTGCTCTGAGGAGTCACACAGGTATAAAAAACCATCACTATTAAGTATTTTGAGGGCATGAAAAGCTTGATGTGCATAACGCATACCAGTTAGCGAAAAGAACTTGTGTGCTCATCTGACTTTGTATGTTTAATTCTTCATTTGGGAGAATCCTGACTAATGAACGTTACTATTCATTTTCATTCTTCTGGATTCTTTGATTGGTAATGGACAGGCTTCTCGTTTATGAGTTCATGAAAAACGGGTCCTTGGACAAGTGGATTTTCCCTTCGTTCAGCTTGCGAGACAGATTGCTAGATTGGCAAACCCGCTTCCAAATAGCCATCGGGATGGCACAAGGGATTGCCTACTTTCACGAGCAGTGTAGGAACCGGATCATACACTGCGACATTAAGCCAGAAAATATTCTCCTAGATGAGAATTTCTGTCCCAAAGTTTCAGATTTCGGGCTAGCCAAGTTGATGGGGAGAGAGCATTCACATGTCATGACCATGGTTAGAGGAACTAGAGGCTACTTAGCTCCGGAATGGGTTAGTAACCGGCCTATCACTGTAAAGGCTGATGTCTATAGTTATGGGATGCTTCTTTTGGAGATCGTCGGAGGACGGAGAAACCTCGACATGTCTTTCAACGCAGAAGACTTCTTCTACCCTGGCTGGGCTTTTAAGGTACCCTCTCGAACGAGAGAATTTATACTGTGTAATAGTGTTCTCATTTCCTTTTGTAGCAGATCGACACATTCTTTCTTTTCATGTGCTTCGTTATAAATCCTGTCAACCTCCTCTTAGGAAATGACGAAAGGAACACCAATTAAAGTGGCGGATAGACGACTGGAGGGGCCGTACAAGAGGAAGAGCTAATAAGAGCACTGAGAGTCGCATTCTGGTGTATTCAAGATGAAGTGTCCATGAGACCTACGATGGGGGACGTGGTGCGGATGCTAGAAGGCTCGATGGATGTCAACGCGCCTCCAATGCCGCAGACTGTTCTTGAATTAATTGAAGAAGGACTAGATCAGGTCCACAAGGCAATGAAAAGAGAATATAATCGCTCGAGCTCTTATACTATCACCAGTCATCCATCGACTAATGCTACTTGTAGTTACTCGACGATGTCACCTAGATAATATAGATAGGATTAAAGGAAAGAATGCCCAATTGAATGAAAATGATTCTTTGCAGTTTTCACAAGTATGAATGAATGTCAAAGCGGCAGGATGGAACTGTCGGAATCTATCTGATTCTAATCCTCCAGAAGATCATTGATAAGCCGTATGTAACCTCAAATGATCACGTGTCCTTTTTGCCTATCCACAAACTTCAATCAATCGGAATGCTTAAGACAGAGAATTTAAAAGGACATACCAATTACCTTATATCTGTTAAGAAAACGTTGGTACATTGATGTGTAGGTTTCAAAACCTCATATAGATATGACTATGGGATCGTCATTCGAGTTTTAAACGTGGCCTTTAATAGAGGCACTATAATCAGAGAGATCACCATGGTACTTTGGCCGCAACATGATGCCGCTGTATTTTTCTGAACCCTTGAGATTTGGAAGTACTTTTGAGGTAAGATTGGCAGCAGGGATAAAGCTGCTGCCAGCAGCTTGAGGCACGACCGGTAATCCCAGGAAAATCTTGCTTGCTGGAATGGTTGAAGTCCACTGCTTCCAGGCTTCTTCAAGGTTGGCCACATCACCGGGAATGTACTCACACAGCATTTGTTATAGATCTGAACCCAAACATAGTCGAACACTCCTGTCTTAAGGCCATTCCTGATCCCCACATCAGGGAAAGAACATTGCCGGGCTGCAGCCAAGTACAGCTTCTTATTACTGCATCTGCCATACACGGAAAGGCACTTCACATGCTCGTCCCAGTGCTGGCTCGTGCCTCCTTTGATGTTGAAATTGATGCCATCCAGAACCACATCTCCAAGCGGCCACGAAGAGGACTTCCCTCACAGGAAGTTGTTCCAGAGACAAGTTGTGACCCTCCTAGGATCATCAGACGAGGCTAGCGTGGAGCTACCAGCACTTCCTCCAATGGAAAGCATGACTTCAATGCCCTCGGCTCAGCAATAGATTATATCAGGACTCAGCTTAGTGCAACCATTGACAGACGGGTTGCAATTACTGGTGAGGTTGATCATGTGAGCTTGGCCTTTTCCAAATACAGCAAGAAAGGCATGTTAACAAATTCATATTTACTGGTCGCACAAGTATCGGGCAGAGTGCCTTCATTCCCATTTTGGCCCCAATATATTGTGACTCCACTGGTATCAGTTCCCATAGCTAAACTCAGCATATCTAAGCACAGAAATGCCAGAGAAACCGAAAACTTAGAAGCCATCTATTGAAGACAGAATGTAGATTGGTGTTTCTATCTAGAAGGAGAAGATGTTGGAGGTTATACGCTCATAAGTTTGAAGGGCACTTTCTTTTATAGATGTTAGAAAGACCTCTCATTGGAATTAACAAAAATGCCCTCTTGCTCTTTAGCTTGGAAGGCATGGTATTGAAAGCTTGCAAGTCCCGCAGTTGCAATTCTTGCGTCCTTTCTCTGTGTTCTCTCTGGTGATAAAATCCGGTTTGATGACAGACAATGTCTAGTTAGCCGAGACGGAGAAAAGCCAACCATGAAGTGCCACTGCCTCAATTAGCCATTCCTAATGAAACTTACATTCTTTGTCCTTTATCCATATGGTTTATGAACTAGTGTAACAAGAACTTGTCATCGAACTCCTTTGATTGCTCTCCTGATCCGTTCAGTGATTTAACTAGTTTGTCTGGCATCATATCCATATATTGATTAGATTTTGTTAGTAACAATCTTTAGTTAGGAAATTCACTATAATTTCCTGATAATGGAATCAATGCAGGTTCTTAACACAAGGCCTGCACAAGGTATCATTTTGATTACGATGACAATACTACCCCGTTCTGTGGCCTCTATCTGTTAATAATAATACATCAGGACAGAAAACTATTCAGAGCAGCAAATCTAAGATTAATCTCATTTAACAGACTTCCATATAATGTTTTCTTTTGTTCGGTTATAAGAATTGGACATTGCATTTGGCCCCCATCTGGATCATGTACATACTATTTAATAAGAATGATGAAGAAACCGTGAACATGCTGAAGCCTGGGAGCGACTGGTATGTGACAATTTTCATATTTGGAAGAGCTAGAACGATTACATTTGTCAAGCCTGGACTTGGTCATAGTCAAGCCTTGCTGATTCCCACCTGACCATATTCAATTCGACTAAGTTCTCTACAAAAATATGTGATAAATAATTCAGATTTCATCATGGTTGCAGTTCAGTTTACCAGGCGATCGATCAACTTGTAATAGTGAAGGATAAATTAAAAAAAAAATGTGGAGTAGCATTGCAGGGGTACAGAAATCCAAACTAATATTCACATTGTGAGGCAACCGTAATCATTGGAAGAATTATTCAAGGCCCCTATAGAAAAATGCAATGTTCCAGGGAACAGAACCTTGGTATTATGCTAATCCTCATCATCATCAAACACGACCCTCAATCTTCTCCCACCAATAGCCTTTTGGGCTATAGCAGTAGAGGGAACCTCATCACCTGAATCTGCCAACTCATTATCCATTTTCTCTAGTGGTGCACCATTTGCTTGTTCGATGGGTGAACCAAGATTGTCACTGATGCTGCCAGTTATTTCAGCTTCAGAAGTGCCCTTGGAGTTTGAACTGTTCAAGAGAACACTGTGTTGACCCCCGTGGCTTCAACATTAATGGGCCAGTTTTGTTCATCCCTGGTGCAAAACAAGTTTAATCTGCTTGAGAGAATAATCCAAGCCAATTTGACCCAAGCGGGTCAATGCAAATCCACATCCATGCAAAATATGATGCAAATTACACTATTGATATGATGCCATTGGCAATTTGAGCTCACAAAAGTAAGTCATAGAAAACATTCATTTTCTCTGTTTCAAGACACTTCAATGGGTCAATATTCAGCAGCATGTTAACTGAGAAAAATTGATAGTTTGAGATCATACATACATACATTAGCACGTGCACAATATACATTCATACATACATACATACATACATACATACATACACATCCATAAATTTAATTGCAGATGAGTGAAGCCTTTTAACTGATGGCTGCAGTCATCAATAAACAGTAGAAGAGGGCCAGAAGAGTACTTTAGCAAGCAAAAAGTTTCTTTTAGTTAACATACCCTTCTGCAGAATTTTCAACCATTGCCTTGTTCTCTGTGTCCAATAAGATCCCCTCTGGTGAGGTTATTCTGATGCTCTCATTTGCAAAGCTCCTGATCTTTGATGATGCGGTGAGTTTTCTACTTCTATGAGCAAAGAGAATGTCAGGGGCATGTCTATTTGTGGGCATGTGTGCATATATCTAGAATGACAATTGCAGAATAACAAAAACCTACGGTCCCCATATATCTGCAGGGGAAACACAAGGCAAATTTGCAGAACAAGTTTTACTTATCTTTAAAACTTGAATATGGGTCTAAAGGTTCAGAACACTAAGTAATGAGAAAGATATTGTGCAGCCATTCAACTAGAAAGATTCACGTCTATGGAAACACATTACTTGTATATAACTTTCTCTTTCTCATTAGACCTGCACTCAGGGTATTCTCCTTCTAAACTGAGTGAAAATGGCTATTTAAAATCCACTGCCAACAGTTTACAGAATGCTAATTTTGGGTAGATTTCAATAAACTTAATGCACATTTTTATGGTAAATCATAGTGGATTGTCAAAATAAATAGATGTAAATGACATGATGATCATGCAATTACGTGCTCCAATTGCCTACATAACTGAGGTACTACTTGGTAAGCAGTTTCCCATTTAGCCTGTGAATAACTGTACTATCAAATAATGAATTGGAGAAACTGAACATGAATCTGAAGAAAACTAAAGGAATGCTCCACATCCATCTTCAAGTTGTAAAGTTGCAAAGACAAGATCATACATCTATAGTTCTGGCACTACTTAGGAGAATCTTATATACTGCCTAAAACTGAGACTAAAGCAACCATAGCCTACAGCTTTCGTTAAAAGACTTACTTCAGGACAGAGCTCAATGTTTCATCATCAGAATTATCTTCCAACAATCTTCCTTCAATTTCTGCACTCTGCAATTTACTGCTGGAGAGGTTTCTATTTTCCTTGTTTCTTCCCCTGATGGCAAGTACAAATTTGGGATAATGTCAAGTATCCATTGCTGTGGAAGATTTCTCAAGTTGACAAAAACCTTATGTCCCAGCCATACGAAAAAATAAGGCAGGGAGGATCAAGATTCAAGACTAAGATGTGGCACGTTCCTCTTAGAAAACTAAGCTGTGAACATGACACCCAGCTGTGGAATGATGTTAGATATGACAGAAGTTGAGAAAATGCAAAATGGGTGGCAGTTTATGTCAAGGAGCGTGTGTAACAAAATTGATGAAGGATGAGTCATGTATCCACCAAAACCTAATTGCCAGACCCCTTCTGAATGAAACCTATATAATTAATAAAAAATGACTACCAACCACTGATTTCAAGTGGACTAATGGTGTAACAGGGTACATGCATTGGTTTTCAAGACCCCAAATACAGATGAAGGGAGATAATTGCCTTTGATCAGATCTGCAACCGACCATGGTTTGAAGGGCTGAAACAGACTCGAGACTGAACCACTTTCCCCAGGACTAGTATGAGCTGGCCGGTCAAATCCAGTGTTTCGAACAATACATTAAACAAATAGCATAGCTATTGCAACAAACTTGTTTTGTTCTTTAAGAATGGCAAGCACCGTGTACCTAACATCTGGGGAAGCATGAAGGGATAAGTAGAGTCAAATTACCTCAGCCTCAATGATAGCAATGTCTCATTGTCCGAATCCTGCATTTCATCAGCAGAATGATCACTAAGATTCTCATCTCTCAAATGCAAGGTGGCTTCAGCCTTTTTCTGTTGGGGAACACGTAAACCTAGCTGTTTGAGTTTACGAGCAATTTGTGCAGGTGTGAATATTCTATCACCATCCAACGCATTTGCAATCATATAGCTGCACCTTTTATGATCCTTGAACCTGTCATACCACATAACTTTTAGCATCAGTGGTGCAAAGGAAAGGGACAATGTCCTAAAAAAGTGGAGAGATGATGATTGGACAAAACTCACTTCTCGAATAAAGTTCTAATAGCTGCCTCCTGATCTTCACTTAATGCACGTACTCTTTTTCTTGCATGCCTGAAGCAAAACAGAGCATCAGCATTTCACGTAACACTCAAAGTTCTCTATGAGCACATCCAATGTTAGTACCATGGCTGCAAAGATAAAATCCTATTAAAGAAGAAAAAATTAACCTATTTCAGTCTTAATTAAACAAGGCAACTTCATCTCTATCATAAGAAAAAGCAAAAGCATACTCCTGCTACTATTCCTCTCATCCTATTAATGTCATCTCTTCTCTTCTATGATGCTCATGTCAGATTTTCACAATCTTCTAAATGAAGAAACAGGGGATTTGTGCAACCTCATATTCCTAAGGAAAGATTGATTTATGGGTACTAACAAAACATAGACAATATATTCCTTGTTTCCTAAGGGAGTTATTGTGGACCGACCACACAAACAAAGTACCAATTTCCAATTGGACAAAAGAAGCAACAAGAGTTTACTTCTTTGCTGGACTGACATATTGTTCAAGGCCCAGCATCTCAATGTCTGAATAACTTGAGCAGTACACAAAACAGGAAAAGAAAAATCTCTCTGTAAGTGTCCATATATAAGGCAATTAACTTTTCTTTACAACACAAGCATTCAGATTGGTGCTTACAAAGGTAGTCTTGTTGAATGATCAATCAAATCCTGTGACTCGAGAGACAAACTCCCTCTTTCCTGTGCATCTTCCCCATCCTCAGGCTGACTGGGCTTTGAAGTTGATTCTTTATTGTAAGGCCTTCTGTTCCTTCGTGCAGTTCTCAATCCTAGTTGCTTAAGCTTGTTCCCAACTTGAGCGGGTGAAACTTTACAATCAGGATCTAGAGCCTCCGCAATCAAATGATTGCATTTTTGTTCATCTTTGAACCTATAACAAAATTAAGCAGCACAAGACACTGAACAGAATGAATGAACAATCGCTTGACCCTTAGGTAAGGCATGAATAATGTTCTAGAGCCATATGACCAACAAAACAACATGTAACTATTATCAAAGCACTTTTGAAAGAGTTTTTCTTTCTCTCTTTCTTTTTTTCAGAAAAGAAAATGATCCAACATTACTATGACACTCACAAATTATTAGTAAGGAGGAATAATACCACTCACTTTTCATAGAGATCTCTGATTTTGGAGTCTAGCTCGTCATTAAGAACGAGTCTTCTCTTTCTTTTGGAAACCTTGCCATGGTCATGGTCCAAGGAACTTCCACTGCAACAGCCATTTCCACACTTAAAGCAGGGAATTCAAGGGTAATTCAGTATTATTTCTTCAAGTTAGAAAATCCAGTACCAGTCAAGTTTCTCTTTCCCATCGATGTCAATGAGTGAACTGGTCATTTCTGGTGATTCATCAGAGTCTACATTGTCTCTGGAAACATGGAGGACATGATTTATATAATATCGACACAGTAGCAAAAGCTTGCAATCGCAAAATCCTTAAAATAAGGAAATCACAATGAAAAAGCAAAAAGTGGCTATCTGGATTATTCGTGTTTCAGATAATATTATTGCAGAATGTGTAGTGCACATGAGAGATTTTAGGGTTTCTTACTTCTGGTACCCTAAGTCATGACTTATCACCACATCAGCTTCATCTTCACCCAAGGCATCTGCTATGCTTCTACGAACCCATCCTGTAGTATGCATGGAACCAATTTCTCCATATCCATTCTGTTTCTTCAACTCGCTGACCTCATGCAATAAATATTCAGCATTAATATAGTGACACTCTTTGCGGGTCTTCCAGAAGAGCACTTCCACAAAAAGAAGGGGTTGTTGTTTCATCTTGCGTAGCATTTTTCTGACTAAGTTGGTCAAAAGGTCCACTATTTCTGCGTATTCCTCATTTGGACAAGACTTCTGCTCAACCAATATTTCGTGAAATATAGTCAAGAGTGATAACTGCAAAATGTTTTAGGACTCTTTAGATATTGAGAAACTTGATAAGTGAGTATCCAAATTTCATAAATAAAGAATGCATCCTTGACCTGATATAGCATTGGAGAGAGCTCCAGATCATCAGCAATCCTCCTCAGAATTGATATTATATAGCGATTTGTGTTGATAGAGTTGCTCTTGTAGAACTTTAATAACCAACACAGATTATGGATGACACCATTGTTTGCAAAAGCTGATACTACGGTAGACACTTTAAAATCAACTTCATCATATTGAACAGTTTGTTCATCACCAGATGAATCACCTGTACTGTAACAAAGATCATGGGGAGGATCAGATTTTTTTGAACATAGCAGATTGTTGTCAGTCTTCTGTTGCTCCATGGTAGATTCACCATGATTCTCTGAAATTTCAGCATCAAGAAGAATGCCAGTTTTCCCACCATTAGAATCTGTATCTAATTGGCCATCTTGGTGACACTTGTCTCCAGAAGCTTGTTTTTCACTACTAGGTATAGCAATTTCATTCTGAACAACAAGACAATCTGCCGAAGGTTCCATGTCTGCTTCTACTTTGTCGGTCACCCTTTTCCCCATTCTCCTCTTTCTGGATTTTTTAGTAACCTATCAAAATGAGTTCGTTGAGAAATATATAATACCTAGATAGAGGGCATTTATAAACCAGAAAGATAATTGGCCATTCTATCATTTGCAAGATAAAATCTATCGAAATAGAAAAGTAATCTGTAAACATCTGATACAGCAGTGTGAGCACTATAAAAACAATCCACACATGCTTGACAAGATTATGAAGACTGCATGAGTTTACTCCAAAAAGTTCACTGATGACATTCCTCATAATTGGGCAAATCATATTGGCATCTGATAATACAAGCTCAAGAAATAATCAAACCCCATTATGTCAGTATCACCGGTCCCTTGTGCAAGGGAACATAAGCAAAATGCATGACTGCAAAATATTCTGCATTGGTGTCCCAGTATGTTGATTTTGGGTGTGCGGTGATGCGTTCCTCAATAGTATCACATCGTAGGTATACAGCACGAACAGAAACAGACATCGACAGAAGATGACAAAAATAATGGATGGACATAACGACAGACATCGACTCCTCTCTAGAAAAATAGATAATTTAAATTGGACCCGGCTTCAGGCAGGTGGTGACTCTAGCACTCACAGAATGTCAACTTTGATACTGCATAAAGAATGAGTCATTGCAGATGCTTGTGGATGAAGAGACCAAAAATTTATGTGTAGGTGCAATGTATGATATGCTGCAGTTGTAGCATTCATCTATCAGGCATTTCTTACTGCAGGATTAAATGATTTTCTACAGGATAACAGGGCCTGCACCTGATTATGTATTCCAAATGAGACAGGACTCATTAATTTGTCTCCTCCTACAAGAAAGTATAGCATAAAGAATCAATAGGTCCACCTGAAATTTACTTGCCACATAAGTTCTAGACAGCCAACAAGAAATTAGCCGCTTGTAGTTCGCTACTTAAGTACAAAGATTTCAATGGGAGTTTTCTTGTAAAAGATCAGTTCTTGAGGGAGATGAGCAGCATGCAAAAGTCTATGGTCCTAACCACAAATTAATGTTCTCATCTCTTTAACCTTAGATATTATTACATTCTCCCCTTTCTTACCACTTCTGATACTACAGATGGCAAATGGATAAACACTAGCTGAGAACGAAGTTAAATCATAGAAAGCCTCATGGTATCACTGTGAAATGCCATCGACAGAGATTATCCAACAAATCACCTCAACCAAATTGCCAGAAAAGTGCATATTTCACATCTTGTACAATTGTCACATACCCTTAGTGTTCCGCGATCTTGAAGTCTCTCCATCAACTGCGTGATTGTGTGAATCACTTCCACCAAATCTGCAAGATCACTGATAACAAGGAAAAAAGAAAATCAGGGAAGGAAAGTTCAACTATGAAATAATGCTATACACACATGAGAAGTTTGCTGGAAGCAGATCGATTTCATTGACTTTTTACACCTGGCAAACTATGAGGATAGAAGGAAAGCAGACAAAAGTCAGAGAAAACATTTTAGTGGCAGGTACTTCTTCTCACACTTCATGTAGTGTAGATCCACTTTGCATATAAATGAGGCAAAAGTAATGTTATCTCAGGCAGGTGATTTCTCAGTGGGTAGCTCGTCAGTAAGAACTTAGACTCCTCTTCTTTACCATATGACTTTTATGGGCAACATATGTCATCTAAGTTTCAAATTATCAGCTGCTGCTTAATGATAGACTATGTCCCAGCTTAAGGTAAAATATTCAGAAAGCCAGCACTAGTAGTAATTTCACTATGTAATACAACAACAGCACATATGAAGTAGAAGACCTTCTAGGTTGCTTGTGAACATCGAACGATTTGACAAGATTGAGAAGGAAATGAGTCATTCCTTGATCAGTCTGATCATAAAATAACTTGTAAAGAAGAACCCGAGCAGTCTGAGGCTCCCTGGAATTTTCTGGCAATAATTTAAGCACCAAATCTAGTGTCCGAATCTGCAAAAGAAGAAATTTTTAGTTGAGTATAAAAGCTAATTCCTTCCATAACAGCGCTATCAGCAGGAAGACATCAAGTCATCACAACATCCCCTCCAACATCAGGATGTAGTTTAAAACAGTTGATCGGAAGTACAAATACAAAACTTAGGGGGGTTCCTCAACCATGTTTTGCACAAAAACAAATCAAAACTACAACAATGAACAGTCTTGCAGTAAGTCCATGACAGCAGATTAGTTCTATTGTTTCATCCTATGATCCCAGTAGAAAGAAAGGCCAACTAAACTTACAATAAAATGAGATATTTAGCATTCCTTCTCAATGAACCCAATTAAGGATGAACCACCTCTCTATTGCGTGCTGCAGTAACTGATTAATTTTATAATTTTATACCAATTGTGGTCCACAACTTATTTTGAATATCAAAACCCCACCATTCCATTAATATATGAAGACCACTATCAGATTAAATGTTTAGTATTTACTCAGTCCTACTATGTTCTTATCATATTACACAGTTTATTAATTCCTTCAAACTATATACTTGTGCAATTGAGTAGGAATCTTTCCTTTCATTTCTTATGATGTACCTAAGTCCCTGTCACCATGGAATATTTCATCTCCAATGCACATCTCTCATAACACTGCAAAAGACCCAAGTATCAATGCTCCAAAAAGTTATCAGTAATAAAATTTGCAGGAGCTTGAATACGAATCTCTTGTTCCTTTCTCCTAACATTGTAATCCATGACCTGAGTGAAAATTCAACATATTCACCCAAGCATCCATCAATACATGAGCAACATGGAAGACACATATGGTCAAAACTTGTCCTCCAAGAATAGTTTTTGAGGGTAGACAAAAAGAAATACTTACCATTGCTTTCAGAAGAGATCCTGCTGCAGATAAAAACTTGTAGTCTTTTGTTTCCTTTAATCCATCAAAGCAATCACGCCACCTCGAAATAACCATCAGAAACATAGATTCATTCATTGATGCAGCAATTGGCCCGCATATATCACCACTAAATAGGATGCCATCTTCATTGCTATGACTAGATAGGGAACTGCCCATCTCTGCATTAGGCTGTAATATAACCAAATATTCATATAAAATCTCACATGTCACTGGAGACTGATCACAAAATCTAAGCTTATGTATACTTCCCTCTTTCAGAACTCAAAAGAAGAAATACTAACCATATCTACTCCCACCAGAACAATGAAAAAAGTTAAGGAGCATAGGCAAACAAATAACAGTATAAAGATACCTATCAAACCTTTACTGAAGTAATGGGTTTTGTCAACTGCCCATAAACATTATTTTTCAAGGTTGTAGAAGGGTGACCATAAGCTCTGTGACAATATCTTCCCACAATGATGAATACAGATAGAACGACTTTTAGAATTCAAATCTATGAGTGAGATTTTAAACTCAAGCTAAGGAAGCATAAAAAAAGAAGCAATGTGCAATGCACAGGTTCAAATAATGCCCTCATACGTTTGCTCACTTAGAACTTATTCCTCTTTCTAGGAGGTTTCTCTCATAATCTCCTTCCTTGTGGCATTTCCTCATCTCGAAATTCCCCTATACCAGAAGAAGTCTAAAGCATACATATGGGATTGCTGTCAATCCAGAGAAAACAAACAGCAAAATTGATAACTGATCAACCCTGTACCTCACCGAGTGAAACCCAAATAAAAAATGCATTCATATTTCCCAAAAGTACATAATTCAAAACATGACCTACCCTAATTTTAAGAGGAAATAGTGCAATAAGATCCTCCACATCGCAGAGGATACAAGCAAATATGTGAATTTCCAAATTTAAATCTTACCTTTGATGTTGAAAATTTGTGATACTGGAAAGAAGTGACAAATTTAGCAACCTCAAAGAAGTACACCACATCATTTCTCTGAATATTAAGTTGTTCCCTCTCAATATCCTCACGAACTGACTGCATCAAAACTGATACATGGACCAGATAAGTTTCAGCAATGCATTAGAGAGTGCTAATACGAAATAATAAAAATTATCCTTTTAGTTTGAAAAATACCATTGTAACCCCCAGATAGAAACTGATTCAAGAAACCATGAAGCAACTTTAAAATGTTATCAGTTGTTGTCGGTATTCTCCCCTGGTCCCATACAATCTTTTTTGTTGGACCCCGACAGAACTTATCAGATTTAGAGTATACATCGAGCGAAGCAGAATTAGGAGTTCCCTTAAGAAAGGCTTTGGAACCATCCTGAAAGAAGAAAGTAGAGTTTACTAAGCTCAAAATTGATATGCAAGTAAAAGAAAAGGTAACTCATACCATGGTAAATCGTTCAAATGTCCCTGAAAAATGTGAATAGTGGCTGCCATATTGTAGCCTGGAAAGCCTCCTTTTGTCCTTCTCCTCTTCAATAATCGATTTGAGGCCACTCAAGGAAGTTTTGGCTTCCGCATCCTTCATGACATTATTGTGAATGAATTCGGGACATGCATGTCAATCAACTATTTGTAAAGGACACAAAGTAGAAGTCTACTCTAAAATCTCAGCAACAAGAGATTAAACAAAAAGAAAACCACTTATCAGGTTCTTTATCATGGCACACAGTCAAATTGAGACACCAAATATGATCTATGTGGCTTCCATTCATGTTTCAGTAATATCACGCCAATCATTTTAAGATAAAATGGTTATTTTTCAGAAAATACAGAAGATTTAGTCAAGTACTCTCCTCTACCGTCTACATATTCCGATGTATCATAAACTGGAAAGATGAGAATAATAGAGTTATACCAACCTTGAGACTATTCAGATGTGCTTTTGCGACCAACTCAGGATCTTGGCCATTAAATATATAGTAAAAGATTTCCAGCAAAAGCCAATTATCTTGATGAAGGTAGTCAGAAGACCCACCAATGTGCTGAGCAACGAGTAAGAATAGATCCATCACATTTTCACGGAACAAAAGCTCCAAAAATCTGTCTCGAAGTGACAATATTCGAGTGGCAAATCCAGCAGCCTTCTGAAGTGCTGAAATGTCCTGGATGGCCAGTAGGTTTCGAAATAAAGTAAGAACAAGCTGCACTAACTTCCAATCATCCTCTGTGAATACTTCACTGGAATGTATCCATGTAGTTTGAAAAAAATAAGAGCAATTTGTCAGTAACAGATGACAGAAACTAAAGCAATCCAAATCTCTCTCTCTCTCACATGCACGCGTATACTTGGAGTAAAAAGAGGGAAGCCGTTTAAAGTCCTCTACTACCAGTTCCAATACACGAAACACCAGAATATATGGACAATGAGCTGTTTGCATTACAACCAATACCGAGTCTGCGACATCTCTATCTTAAGTGCTTAGACAATGTACAAATAAAACAGATGGAATAGGATGAGTCGTGTCACCTTTCCAAGTTTTCCAGCGGGCTCTCAAGCAGCGAAATAATAACTGCAACTGTGTCACTCATGGTAATTGCAGATTTAAGATCCCATAAATACTCAATCTGTAGGTGAATACCAGAGGAGGTGGGCTCAATGGGCATTGTGAGAAACACCAAGACCTTCACTATAAAAAACAAAAAATTAATAATAAATCATCTCTTCTACTGAGACACAAGCTCAATGAACTTGCAATGCAGCATTTGAGATGTCAATTTACCAGTGTTCAGAACCAAGCTGCGGTCGTCTTGGCAATGCTCTAAAATGGGTATCAAGTCTTTGGACACGCAGTTCCATTTGCAGACTTGCTTGAAAACCTCTCTCGTCTGTGGGTCATCACGCCTGAGAAATCTCAGCAGATCCTTTAAATTATCTGGTAACGAGTCAACAAACAGCAGTTTATCTCAGCAGGTGGATAACTAATACATCACCTAGTTTAGTGAGATGGCATGTTAAAGTAAGAATAACAAAAAACATGACATTTGGACTTCCCTCTAGTAAAAGGTAGTCTATTATTTCTTTTCAATGAAGAGGAAACACATTCATGACCGATTAGGGAAAGTGAAATCAATGAAAAAGAATTAGTGAAACTATGAAATTGCAGTATTCTAGCATTTGGAGTCTAGGACGATGCACGGTGTCAAACAAAACTGCTTTTCATGATGCAGAAACAAAAATGAACGGAAAACACTCGTTTCCTGTCCTTCACCGACAGAAGGATCCAACAACAGAAAAAGACGGTTGACAGGGGGGCGCCTCCATATCACCAACCCCGATTTGGTACAAGTTTTAGTAGCAATCTGACATAATTTCTGATGGTTCAAGTAAAATTTCTTCGTTCCTGCCCCTGAACTAATATTCCACATTGGTCACCCGATCCAATGAGCCATGCGCGAGAATTAGACGCGACGGACGGGAGCTAAGTTAACCATCGAACTTGGGCGATCAGAAACCAATGGGGGCGTAAACCCTAGCCGGAACCGAGAAAGTAGACAGTCGATCGACTCGACAGACGGTCTCGAGTAGCAGCAGCACGACATCAACACTTCGGCCGAGACCGAAATCCGTAGCTCTCTCTTCGGCACTTCAAAGGCGGGAAATCGCTAGAAAAAAATCGTCGTACCTAGGCAGTGCGCGCCCTTCGAATAACCGACGCGGTTGCCGTCGTCGTCCTCCTCGACGATGCCGAGGCCGGCGCAGATCGCGGAGAGGCCCTGCGTGTCCATCGCGCCGTGAGCTCCGACGGATCGAGCTTCCGAGGCGAGATCGAACGATCGGAGAACTTCGGGGTGGTGGAGAAAATGGATGGAGGATGAGGGACTGGGGTGGAAGGAAGGTGACGGAGGATCGAAAGGAGCGATGGAGTGCCGAGGTTTTGGGGGCTGCCCGTCCTGCTGGTGGGCGCCAAGTTATCAGATTTTCCCGCGCAGGACATTTGCGAAGGAGGGATGATCGAGTGCTCTTTTGCTATGGTGCGGATGTTAGAACCGCTTACGTGGCGGGCCTCCACACGCAGCGATATTTTTATCTGACTCATTGACAAAAATTGCAAAATTTATATACTGAATTTGGACAATCAAAATAAAATTAATAAAATTTATCTTATCCTCCATTTATTATCTATTCGAGATAAAATAAAGTCGGATATTAAATGATATAGATCGAATAAAATTATCCAACGAGGGAGATGGGATAAATATTGATAGAATTTTTAATATTTATATTATAGTATTTTATGCGTATATGGAATTAATATTTTTAAAAAAATTGTTTTATACGAAGTGAAATTAAATTAATCAGTACCAACACGATTATTTTAATCAGGAACAAATCCTCCGCAAGAAAGCGCCCCACAATCCCCCCAACAAATCCTTCTCATTAATTACCAAAAAGCCAACCGTTCCCTTCGAAGTTTTCGCCTTCGATACAAACTAGGCAAAAAAAACCTCTTCCCCGAAAACCGCCAAACTCGGCGGCGGCATTTCCAAGTCCAGCTCCAACTTCCTCGCTTTCCCTCCTCTTCTTCTTCTTCTCCTTCTTCGACACGCTCGAGCACCTTCCATCCCGCATTGCGTCGTACCCGCTGATCGTCTTCTCCGCGGGAACTGTTCCTCGCCAGCGACGAGATGGCGGATGTGGTGGCCACCGGATCGATCCAGAGCTCGCTGCTCCGTCGCGGCGGCGGCGGATCCCTGGAGGACCTGGCGGAGAAGCTGAAGAGGCCTTCTTCCGGCTTCGGCTGCTCCAAAGCGCTGCCCCGCGCCGGCCACGGGAGAAGCCCCCCGCGGGCGGTTCCGAGGGGCGCGAGGATCGCCGCGAGGAGGACCGCGCACGCCGAGCCCAAGGTCGTGCCCGTGTCGCCCGAGGATGTTCTCCAGGTAACGGTGCTTTCTGCTTCTGGCTTGTTGAACTGTTTGGATCGTCGCGGGCGTCGGCGGATGGGATTGTCGACGGGAGGAAGTGCGGTTGGTTTGGTTCGAGTGCGGAAGTAGTTTCGTTTGCGTTTATGAAATCGATGCTGGATTCTAAGTTTAGCTCGAGAGGAAGGAAAGGACTGGCATTTGATCAGTGTACTAGCTGGACTGGCACTTCATCAACTGATGGGGGTGATTCCTGTCTGGGGACTCTCTGGGATGTGATAACCAATCGCACTGTGCAGGTCATAATGAGACCAGGACCCCATTCTAAGGACCTGGAAGCGATGGAGATTTGCTTCTGTAATAGGTTTTGTGCACCTTTTATTGGCAGTGCGTAGCGTTAGATCAGGCTAAGAATAATGCCAGAGATTCACTGGATGATTTATGATAGTGTTTTGCAAATTCATGCGGCAGTTTATTGTCGTGTGTTGAACTTAATTCACTTGTTCAAATGCCTACTTACCGTTTGCTCCTCTATGTGAGCAATTTTGTCAAATCAGTTTGGTAGTCTTAGCATTACTCTTATGCTAACTACACTGGGAAATGCAACATAGCAGCTTGAAAGATCAATCATTTTAGGGTACTAGTCATTATATGAAAACTTAGTTATCCTACATTGTAATTATATGAAATTCACTATATGAGGGAAATAAGTGATATGCATCCATCTGTTTTTTTTTTTTTTTTTTTTTTTTTTTTTTTTAAAGAGATGAGAATTGTTTTTCCTGTCCAAATTGCAGGGAGTTCAGCATCTTAGTGATGCGTCAGTGGGCATGTGGTCCATGCCTCTGGTTAGGCGGAAGACTAAGATCGTTTGCACCATAGGTCCTTCCACCAACACAAGGGAAATGATATGGAAGCTGGCTGAAGCTGGTATGAATGTTGCTAGGATGAACATGTCTCATGGAGACCATGCTTCTCATCAGAAAGTCATTGATCTGGTCAAGGAATACAATGCTCAGTCCAAAGATAATGTCATCGCCATAATGCTCGATACTAAGGCAGGTTCCTCTCATTATCTCCTCATAAGGCTGGGAAGCAGGTTCTCTATGGTGATTCTATGTTCTGTAGCTTTATCTAGCTATAATATGGCATTTTTGTTGCTTTACTTCAGGGCCCTGAGGTTAGGAGTGGGGACCTGCCACAACCAATCATGTTAACTCCTGGACAAGAATTCACCTTCACAATCCGTAGAGGGGTTGGAATGGCGGACTGTGTCAGTGTTAATTACGATGATTTTGTTAATGATGTAGAAGTGGGTGACATGCTTCTTGTTGATGGTATGACCAACTTGTTCTATAGAAACTGCTATAGACCTAATTGCATTTGTATGCTTCTTGATGATACAAATTCCATCAATTGGTTTTTTTCTTCAACCCTGTTGTGCCAAGATTCATGCTTTGTCAACATTCATTAATCAAAAAGACACTGTGTTTACGTTTCATTCATGCATGCCACTCTCATGGCCAGAAAGGAAAAATTATCACACATGCACTATAAATAATTATGCACTTCTCTTACTTTGTATCAATGTTAGGTGGTATGATGTCATTAACGGTGAAGTCAAAGACAGAGGATTCCGTAAAATGTGAAGTTGTTGATGGAGGAGAGCTGAAGTCCAGGAGACATCTAAATGTCCGAGGAAAAAGCGCTACATTGCCTTCCATCACTGGTTGGATGTCAACTAATAATATACTTTTCTAATCATGTTCCATGTGGCTACTTGCTACAGGAGTACATTGCTGATTAGACACATTATGTAACGGCATTTATTGTTCACATACAGAGAAGGACTGGGATGATATCAAGTTTGGTGTGGAGAATAAAGTTGACTTTTATGCTGTCTCCTTTGTTAAAGATGCACAAGTTGTTCACGAGTTGAAAAACTACCTGAAAAGTTAGTACTTGCTTAAATACTTTTCTTGTTTCCAATGAGAATTAATAACATCTAGTTCTGCTCCATCTCATTTCTTACCTGTTACCTTTAAACTTTGCAGGTTGTGATGCCGATATTCATGTTATTGTGAAAATTGAAAGTGCTGACTCCATACCGAATTTGCATTCAATTATCACAGCATCTGATGGGGTGATGATCTGAACTTTTTGACATCACACGAGTCTCTCTCTGTATTAGCTTATTTTTCCGAATTATGACAAAGGCGTTTCCTTTTGTAAATCCCACTTTATCTGTGACATATTACTTGATTTTTACTGCAACTATCCAGTACTGGGGAATGCAAAGTTAAACAAGAAATCTTGTGTTCTATCGTCTGTAAAAGTAATATGCATGGTGTCACCAGCGTTGAACAATATATCTGCATTGAGACACCCTTTTCCACAGTCATTTTTCCTAACCTGATTTACTGGGTTGTATGCATATCTTAGCTTATATTGCTGAAGTGGTGCCTTGTTCTCTTTCTGATCATAAGGAATCGATTGAGCTCTATGTAGCTTTAATCTTAGTAGTTTGCCAATATGGGTTTCAGGCCATGGTTGCAAGAGGAGATCTTGGAGCAGAGCTCCCCATTGAAGAAGTTCCACTTTTGCAAGTACTTTCCTTTTCAAATTGGATAAGAGAAGATTATTTTTTGTTAATTTTTTCAACTAGTTGAATGGCAATACGCATATCTTACTGTACTCTTTCCAATGCAGGAAGAAATAATCCAGATGTGCCGTAGCATGGGTAAGGCTGTTATTGTGGCCACCAACATGCTGGAAAGCATGATTGTTCATCCAACGCCAACTAGGGCTGAAGTGTCAGATATTGCTATTGCTGTTCGAGAGGGTGCTGATGCAGTCATGCTTTCTGGCGAGACTGCTCATGGAAAGTAAGCAGTACTCCATTTTTACTTACTATGGGTTTAATGATGGGCCGTTTGGTTGCTATAAGGATTCTTTCTGCCTGAGAAGAAACAACTGGTATGATTGGCTGTTTGGGAAATAGGGGGTGTTTTCTTATGGAGTTTGATTTGCATTGGTACTTGAATTCAATTCAAAGCTTGGAAGGCTCAAAGCTGAGTTCGGTATTGTTTGGTTCTTTCTAAATATTGACATGGTGATTATAGATCTCTTGAAGATAAGGTAAGAGGCAAATCATGCATCCTGACAATGTCATCTCACCCTCTTGTAGGTTCCCATTGAAAGCTGTGAAAGTCATGCACACAGTCTCATTAAGGACTGAAGCAACCATAGCTGCTGGTGAATTGCCATCTAACCTTGGCCAAGCCTTTAAGGTCTCTTATCACGTCCTGCATATAGTCTGCAGCTTTTTGTTGAGCTTACCCTCTAATTTTTCATTTATGTTTGACATTTAAACCTAAACAGTGACCATGGTTCTTTTTTTTTTCCCTGTGTAGAACCATATGAGTGAGATGTTTGCCTATCATGCTACCATGATGTCAAACACTCTTGGAATCTCTACTGTTGTCTTCACCAGAACTGGTTTCATGGCCATTTTGCTAAGCCATTATCGCCCTTCTGGAACTATCTTTGCCTTCACAAATGAGTAAGTAGAGGAATGCCATTATATGTTGCAGTGGAATGCAATTAAATGATAGACTCTACTGTTATGATCCATCTCTACCTAGTGGAAGGGGGCGATATCTGTAGAGACTCATTTAAATTTAAGTAAATTATGTGCAATGGGATTTGCCAACTTTGTGTTTTGGTAATAAATTTGCATCATTATTGACAATGTAGGAAGAGAATACAGCAGAGACTGGCTTTATATCAAGGAGTGTGCCCAATCTACATGGAGTTTTCTGATGATGCTGAACAAACCTTTGCTAATGCATTGGCGGTGCTGCAGGTAAACTTACTGGGGCATTTACTCTTAGTAATTGGTTCTATGAATAATGCATGTGTTTGCTTAATAATTTTTTAGCAAGCTAAACCTAGGCCGACGTATTTTAATGCACACACGTGTGTTCTGCTCTCGTAACGCATGATGGCTGGCTTCATTTTGGGCTGCCAGACGCTTCAAAGTTCCAATGATATTTGCACTAAAAGTTTCCTTGTGAGCATTCATTTGGAAACTCTAGTTGCAGCCATGCATACTGAATCTTCTTCTTAAATCATTCCTAATTCCGAGTGGCTCTCAGGACTTATGATTTTTTTTTTTTTTTTTTTTGCTCTTTTTTTAGTGGATATCCCTTTTTATTTTCTTATGCTTATGATTTCTGGCTTTTATTCTCAGAAGCAAGGAATGGTCAAAGAAGGAGAAGAGGTCGCACTCGTACGGAGTGGTAGACAGCCTATTTGGCGTTTTCAGTCCACACATAATATTCAGGTCCGCAAAGTTTAGCTGTGAGAAGGAAACTCAAAAGCCAAACTTCCACAGCAGGCGATGCTTAAAACAGGTTGTGAAAAGTTGAGATCCGTGCCAATCCGGCCTTTTTGGATCGCCCTGATTTTCTAAGTTTTGTTTTGTTTGAATTAAATGTTCCCAGTTTATTCGAATTAATCTATGCAAAAGTTTTATACTTTTAGTCCCTGTCGAGGATTAGGCACTCCAGGGAATTGCATCCTGAGGGGTTAGAAACCCCGTCTCGATTCTCTATCTTGGTTGAGGATTATCCTGGAAATTGTAGCGTAGTGATGTTCATCTCATCTGTCTTTTCCTTTGGTTATCTTCTTGCACTCCCTATCTAAGGCCACAATAGCTCATAGAAGCTCATGCGAGATTCTATTATTATAAGTCGCTGTAGAAGGGATGATGCTGCAGGATGATTATCCCGAAACGGCATATTTATTTCATGTTTGCCCATTTATTCCTTTTAATGATCCATATAATGATCGAGAGAAACTTTGACGAAAACGAGTTAGCTGATTGAGCAGCTTACCTGAGTCTTGCCATGACGTGTCGCTTCATCACCGGTGGCGAGGTATTTACTATTAAATCCATATTCGGTGCATCAATCTGTCTAAGAGAACGACGTTCTATTGGGTCTGACTGTTTCCTATATTCCACTAGAGAGACCTCTGGGCGCGGGCGTCTTTAAAGGAAGGAAAATACAAATGGAAAATGCGAAGCACCGTAAATTTGATTGCCTATGTCAGAGAAAATAGCTAGTAATCTTATAATTGAGGATAACTTGGTCATAATTGCAGATAATTGTCTTCTCGCTGTACGAAATGGATCGTTTCCAACCTCGCTAATGCATATTAAATAAACACGGTGTATCTCCTTAGTTCTTCTAGCAAATCAAGAAAGGGTTTGGGTGACATTGGGAATTGCTTCAATCGCCCCCAAATATTCGTTCAAGGTGGCATCGAAGCATCAACTGTCCATTAGGCGAGCCTGAACCCATCGATGCAATGTGCTTTTTATTAAGTTAATTGAGTGCTTCTCGACTACTCGCATGCCTACGCTCAGCTAGAAACGGTAGATTGTACAACATTCTTCTTGTCTTCCCTTGTGGTGGCCTTTTGCGTAGGGGTAGACCAAATTAAAGCAGCATACATATTTGTAGAATATCATATACAATCGGAAAAAATCCAAATGAGGAGCTAAAATGCACGACGTTCCTACGCTCTATCTGGGTCCACTACTATTTCTTGCATGTGAAGTCGATGTATTGAAATACCATTACTACCAAATCAGTACACAAGAAGGTGATGGTCTCAAAAGTTCATTACTTGATAGGTTTCGCATGCACTAAGAGATATGTAGTGCCAAACCTACCTAACACTTTACATCAGTTTCAGCTCCACCGAGTCATTATCATTTCCAACTGAACTATGAGAATTAAGAAAAATGTCTAGCCTACATGTAAACAGCTGCATTAAAGGGGACACAGATGATCATTAAAGATGTCCATGCATCAAGAAGCCCCTGGTTACTAAAAGTTGCTGAATATTTTTTTGAAATTGCACACCAATACTTGCTTCAACAAGTGTATATAGCAAAATATCTCTTATTTTACTGTTTAGACACAAGATGTATCCCCAATTCTCCCATTAGCTAACACATATTCTACCTACGTTATGCGAAAATAAGGAAAGACTAGAAGGGGACCATCTGTAGTTTCTCTCTCGACCCTTCCTCAACAACTTACTTGAAACTTTGGATAGAAACTGAAGTTGCGAGAGTGAAGATGGTCTTCTCAACGTAAACGTGGGAGCACACAATCACTCACCTGTGTAAGAGAAAAAGTTCCATCGACACTCATTTGTACTTTATTGAAGCTTACAATCTGATCACTGAACTTTAACTTCCAATTACTGAATCAAACTAAATTTGATTCATTTTCAGTAGATGCCTTCAGCCCGTCAACATCCTCCAACTACCCTTCGATCTGCATCACATGAAAAAAAGCCGGCTGGCCGGCATTAGCCAAACTAGAAAATTGACCAGTTCATCGCCTCTAAAGCTTCGAGGCTAGAGTACGAGATTAGGTAACATTTGTTCCCCAAAGCTGTGCCACTGCCACCTAATTCAACTAAGTCCTAAAACATCAGCAAATTGTTTTGATTGAGCTGCGCTCAATTATTTTTCCATCTGATTGGTAAATCACATTGAAGATTATATTAATTCATCCCATAGCATGCTGATTTCTTTTGTTTTACTGTTTGAAAATTAAATGCACAAAAGAATGCTAACAGCCCACCCTCAAATGAACTAGAACCAATCGTTAAATACATACGATATACTTAGTCCACACATTCGTGACAATCAGATCTCATCATCGACATAACAATATAACATCCAAATATCGCCGCAAACCCATCAGAGGAAAACATGCACACCATCAAAGAAAAAGAGAGAAAAGAAAATTACTTGGTTGTTGGAGAGGAGGGCTGGGGACTTGATGAAGGAGGTTGGGCGAGCGACTGGCAGGATTGTGATGCGGGTGGTGGAGATCAACAGGCCAGTGGGTGTGAGGCGGTCGAGCGCCAACGTTCCAACATACAAGACAAACCGGTGTCAGATCTGGAGCCGGAGGGGGGGCGTGGTGGTTCGCCGGTCACTCGTTGGTTCACCGTGAAGAGAGGGAGGGTAGACAGAGACGCAAGGGGAGAGAAAGAGTAGAGGACAAACAAGTCGAGGCCAAATCCGAAGCCGGAGGGGTGGTGTGGTGGTTTGCCGGTCGGAAAGAGGGAGGGCAGAGAAAGAGAGGGAGGTCACACGCCGTTCGATTGGAAAGAGGGAGCGTAGAGAGAGAGGGAGGGAGGTCGCACGTTGGTCGGTTGCTCGCGGTCGCCTCGTCGGTATCCTTCTAATTCGTTGGTTGCTCATGGTGGTTCGCCGGTTGAAAAGAGGGAGGGCAGAGAGAGAGAGGGAGGTCGCACGCCAATTGGTCAAAAAGAGGGAGGGCATAGAGAGAGAGAGAGAGAGAGAGAGAGAGAGAGAGAGAGAGAGAGGGAGGTCGCACACCGATCGATCAGAAAGAGGGAGGGCAGAGAGAGAGAGAGCGAGGTTGTACGTCGGTCGGTTGCTCGTGGTCGTCTCACCGGTATCCTCCTGGTTTGTCGGTTGCTTGCGGTGGTTCGCCGGTCGAAAAGAGAGAGGGTAAAGAGAGAGAGAGAGAGAGAGAGAGAGGGAGGGAGGTCGCACGCTGGTCTATCGGAAAGAGGGAGGGCATAAAGAGAGAGAGAGAGAGAGAGAGGGAGGTCACATGCCGATCGGTCGAAAAGAGGGAGAGCAGAGAGAGAGAGGGAGGTCGCACGCCGATCGGTCGGAAAAAGGGAGGGCAGAGAGAGAGAGAGGGAGGTCGCACACTAGTTGGTTGCTCACAGTCATCTTGCCGGCATCCTCCTGGTTCGTCGGTTGCTCACGGTGGTTCGCCAGTCGAAAAGAGGGACGGCAGAGAGAGAGAGAGAGAGAGAGAGAGAGAGAGGGAGGGAGGTCACACACCAATCGGTCTAAAAGAGGAGGGCAAAGAAGAGAGAGAGAGAGAGAGAGAGAGAGAGAGAGAGAGAGGGAGGTCGCATGGCGGTCGGTTGCTCGCAGTTGTCTTGCAGGTATCCTCTTGGTTCATCGATTGCTCGCGGTGGTTCGCCGATAGAAAAAGTGAGGGCAGAGAGAGAGAGAGAGTTTGGAGGGAGAGAGCAAGGGGAGAGAGAGCAAGGGTAGAGAGAGAGAGAGAGAGAGAGAGAGAGAGAGAGAGAGGCATGAAGAAAGAAAACTGATGAACTAGGACTAAATTTTTTTCAAATTGGCGCCTCTTTTTCTCTCCAGATTGTGGGTCCCACGAGGACACGTGTCACCTTCCTACCGCCTTCTTGTTTGTCACGCTGGGCACGAGACGTACCTAATATTTTCTCAAGAAAATAAACGAACTCTAGTTCCAGCGTGGCCCCTAGGCAACACATGTCGCCCGATGAGTGGACTATGATGATGCCACGCTAGAGTTAGAGTTGTATGTAATATTTTCTGGTCTTGTCTGTGTAAAATATGGGTTTTAACTAAGTTAAAAAAAGAAAAATAAAAAGGTTGAATGGTCAAGAGAATAAGAAAAAAAGAGAAAGAAGAAGGAGGAGGAGACACTGAGAGCCTTTGGGAGAGAGGAAGAAAATGAAAGAAAAAGGAGACCAAAAAAAAAAAAAGAAGGGAAAAGGAGGAAAAGAGAGAGATGCCCGACCAAAGAGCCTATGGAAGGGAAATAAAAGATAGAAGAGAAAGGAGAAGGAGAAAAAATAAGAAGGAGAAGGAAAAGAAGAAAAAGGGTTTCATGTGTTTTCATCACGGAAGCCTCACCAAGTTGATTCGATTGCGTATTGCAACGCTCGATAAGTGCTCTCACATCTTGTTCGTTCAATTGGAGTATATTTGGATTTAGGACTCGAAATTCTGAATTAGTGAAGATTCGTGTGGTGAAATCCAATTTTGAATCATTGAGCTATGTATATATAAAAATTATAATTTGGAGTGTTGTGGAGTCATAGCATTTTATAGAGCTTGATTTGAGTTTACAGTTTGCCCATAACAAAATTTTGAAGTTTTCGTGTGTACATACAGTATGCATCCAAGATTTTGAGGCTGTATTTCATCCATTTACAGCTTGATTTTTTGGATGGTCAAGTTGGGATTCTCGTAGTACTTTGAAAGAGCTTTCTATATGGTTTAAAACAAGATTCGGTGAAGAAAGTTAGTATGTTTGAAACTTGAATAATCGGTGAAGAAGTTGTTTTGTTAGTATTTAGATGTATGAAATGATTAAGTTAAAAAACCCCGTGCTCAAGTTTCACATTGCAAATGACTTGAATTATCGCGATTATAAAAAACCATAAACTAGTACATTTATGACAAATTTACCCCAAACGCGATAAATTTTATTAGCTGGATTAATACCACAAAAAAATCATAAAAATTGAGTTGTAAAATCTTTTGTTAGTATTTAGATGTAATATAGCCATTTCGTAATTGAGGTAGTATGTTACTTAATTTTAATGGTGTTTCTTGCTTATTTGATAGAATTTGTTTCTTGCTTATTTGATAGAATTGCAAGTTCAACAGTTCAAATAATCTTTGTCATTTGAACGTAGGCATTCCTAAGTGAGTGATGCTATTGCTATCTCTTCTAATAATTTGTAAGCTCGTGTCTTCAAAATGATAAAGATTGATATATTATGAGCTATGAATAAGTATATTTGTTGCATAAAATTCGGATTGAACATTTACTGCATTTTAGTATTTGTGAAGGGTGTGAAAATTGTTTGGTGGAAGTATATATTTTGTTTGATAAATGAAGTTGAGAAATATTATATATATTTTAGGTTTAGAAAACCTTTCTACGAAAAGCTCTTCGAGCACTGGTTTATGAGATAAGTCTTGAAATGATTGAGAATGTTTTATGAAAATTATTTTTGAAAGATGAGTTGAGTTGCGAAAGCAATTGATGATTGATTTGTAAAATCTATTTTGATAACTGAGATTGTTTATGGATCAGATTTCTAGTATTGAAGGATGTTGTGGATTGGTATTTGTACTCAATATTGCTATGAGCCCAGTGAGGGGCTTGTGGGTATGTGCATATTAGTATAATATATCCATGTAAATTGAGTAACTAGCTAATAATAAGTGGAGACCTTGTCATGGGGGGATCTTGGTCGCCTTGTCACCAAACGGTGTATTGTGATCACCACCGGCCGTGGTGGCTCCACTGGATAAGGGATCCGTTGATCCTTCTCCAAAGGTGAGGGGTTCGAAACCCAATGGAGATGCTTGGCGTCTTAACGTCGAGGTGGTGGGTTATCTGTTAGCATCACCCGGGTTTACTTCGTTGGCTGCCTACTGTACAGAGTTCTCGGATCAAAAAAAAAAAAAAAAAAAACGGTGTCTTGTGATCATACTTTGAAATTCCATCCGTGAGTCATGCCAAAATCTTCTGCCCTTCGTTCACTTGCCTTTTCCGCACGCGCGCACTTACCGGCTCAACCAATTTTATTTTTTTTTCCTTTCCTTATAATGTCATTTGCCCTTACTGTATCATAAACCGAATATGATGCCGTGATTACATAAGAAGAGAATATATGCTCAAGATTTTAATTCTTTTCTTCCATCAGCAAAAATATTGGTCTAGCACTTGAATTCTGCTTAAGCCCATCGTGTGAGTGGGCTCCTCGATGGCCAAGCCTTAATTCGCTCATTAAACACGTATATATTTTATCCCACATTTGCTGCATCTTTCCCAGAATTCAATTCAGATCACCGATTTTGGCCACGTGGACTTGATGGGCTTGACTGAATTTCATGATTCCGCAGGATAAATCAATTAAACTCAAAACTTCGAGCCACCGTCGATTCAATCTAATGTAATGAATGAACTCATCTATATGCTATGAAAAATGCTCATAAAAACTATACACAATGAAATCAATCCCTAATTTTTATGCAATAAACAATTAACCAGGTCACTAAAATTTAGGTGTCAATAATTGGTAGATTGAATGTTCCTGACTTGAACAAGGCACATTTCAACATCATAACCATTGGCTTAATTACATTAGACATGTGATTGATGATGTGATTAGCCAAATTAATGTTTTGCTATTCAAAAAACCCTTCTCATGGTGGCCACCATATGAGGGTTTAGTGCAACTTCTTTCGACTTCTCTTTAGTGAGACGTTGGAGAAGATAGGGCTTCCTTCTGCCGTACAGTTAACGGTTGAGGATTCAGAGTATGTGGCAACTTCATATTCCCTATTCATAGGTTGTTATTACTAGGAGCACTGTCACTGTTTGGCTCTTGTTGGTTTCTAGTTCTTGCCCGGGCAACTTTCTCTTATCAACAAACTAGTTGTACTGGTGCATCAAAAAATAATTACACCCAAAAGTGTTGACAAAGCACCTTTCAAAATGTGGATTGATATAGAAATCAACAAGGATGTGAAAGGTTCCTGTTGGTTCTTAGATAGAAAACAATGATTAACGAGAAAATTAAAGGTTCGAAGACCAAAAGCAATCGTGATCAGTCATGTAAAAGGATACTAAAATGTAAAGATAACAAGGAGATAAAATTCAACAATTGATGTTTAGAAATTGATTGGCAGTCTCTTACTTGATTTACAATCCCAATTTTTATAGCTACTAGTGACAGTTAATAACAGTTACAAAGAAAGTAAATAGCATTATACATTACCCCTAGAATTCAGCAACATGTATTTATAAACGATTATCAAAAAACCCACTCCTTGACTATTATGGTCTCATCACTCGCCCTATGTCAACAATTTCTGCCGTGATGCACGATTATCTTCTCATTCATAGTTACCAAGGTTTCGAGAAGAGCAGCTTTAATGTAAACGCACGCAGCAAAGACCAAAAATTAACGGAAGAAAAGAACACGAGAATCTATCTGTTCACGACAGCTTAGCACAGGACAGAAAATGAAATCAAAAAATAATTACACCCAAAAGTGTTGACAAAGCACCTTTCAAAATGTGGATTGATATAGAAATCAACAAGGATGTGAAAGGTTCCTGTTGGTTCTTAGATAGAAAACAATGATTAACGAGAAAATTAAAGGTTCGAAGACCAAAAGCAAACGTGGTCAGTCATGTAAAAAGATACAAAAATGTAAAGATAACAAGAAGATAAAATACAACAATTGGTGTTTAGAAATCGATTGGCAGTCTCTTACTTGATTTACAATCAAATTTTGTAGCTACTAGTGACAGTTAATAACAGTTACAAAGAAAGTAAATAACATTATACATGACCCCTAGAATTCAGCAACATGTATTTATAAACAATTATAAAAAATAAAAATAAAAAACCCACTTCTTGACTATCATGGTCTCATCACTCGCCCTATGTCAACAATTTCTGCCGTGATGCACGATTATCTTCTCATTCATAGTTACCAAGGTTTCGAGAAGAGCAGCTTTAATGTAAACGCACGCAGCAAAGACCAAAAATTAACGGAAGAAAAGAACACGAGAATCTATCTGTTCGCGACAGCTTAGTACAGGACAGAAAATGAAAGGAGGACGAAGAAACCAGCCCAACCGAGACGCAACAAAAGACGCAGACGAGAAGGGGGTAGTTGAGAGATCATGTAGAAAGAGACAGATTGAAGGGCTGAAGAGATTTTGCGTCGCGAGAATTTTCCTGTCTGAACTGATGGTTTTTCAACTTCTGACCTCGGATGCAAATTAGAACGTAGCGAGCTTGCGAATATTTCTCCGCGCATCTCCAGATTCCACACGTGTATTCTGAGACAAAACCTCTCGTTCTTTCAGATGGGGACGACCCGAGAAAATATTGGGTGCCCTAACAGTGCCACGCAATCAGTGCCCTGAACGATTCATTGCGTGACACCTGTCCGGGTGTCAGTCCACGTCGCCACTCCTCCGTTTCAAACCAGCGCGCGGGAGCTTCTCTCTCTCCTCTCTCCCTGGCCCACCTCTCTGCACCTTCTGACGCTTTGCTCTCCTCTGCTCTCCTCTCTGTCCTCTCTGTCTCTCTCCCCGTTCTCCGTTCCGTTGCGGGGAGGGAGAACAAAATTGCGACGGTTCAGAGGAAAACATAAAGTCTGCTCTGCTCTCTCTCTCTCTCCCCCCTTCGACGGCCCTCCACCTCCGCCTCCGCCTCCGCCGGTTGCCTCCGTCGCCCCCGACGCCGACTCCGACGCCGACGCAGCCTCCGCCTCTGCCTCCCTCTCGTGACCTCTGGTCCGCTTTATCTCTCTTTCGTCCTCTTAGTCACCCCTCTCTTACGGCAAACCGCGACGCCGACACCCCTCCGCCTCCGCCTCCGCCTACACGCCCGATGCCAACGCCGACGCCGACGCCCCTTCGCCTCCCTCTCACGACCTGCGCTCCGCTCTCTCCCTCTTTTCTCTGCGTAGCGCCCTTACTAGCCAACCCCGACGCCGACGAACCCCTGCTCTCGCATTTTGGCCTCCCTCTCCGCGAGCGAAGGTCGCGCTACTCGCTCTGCTCGCTCTTTCTCTCTTTCCTCCGCGAAGCGCCTCCTGCTCCTGAACGCGGATGTCGCCGACGCCGTCGCCTCCCGCCGTCACCTTCCCAAGCCCCACCGATAGGCGCCCCATTGGCGACTCCCGTACGTTCGAAGGTTCGTTTTCTTTTTTTTTTTTTGTCATACTTAGTTCTTCAAGATCATGTTGAAGTTAGTATAATGCAGGCCATCGAGATTCCGTTCTCCCTCCCCCTCTCTCTCTCTCTCTTCCTCCTTAACGCGCTTTGATAAGATTTTTTCTCTTCTCATTTTCTATTTCGGGAGATTTTACGCTTTTTTTTTTTTTTTTTTTTTTTTTTTTTGGTGTTTGATAGGAATTGGATGTGGCCATAGTCAAAGCGACGAACCACGTCGAGTGCCCGCCCAAGGAGAGGCACCTCCGCGAGTGAGTGTTCCTCCTCCGATCAGATCGATATTAGAGTTTTCTCTTCCCGCTGCTTTGCTGCCGCCGCCGCTGTTTTTGATGCGCTTGTGGCGTGGATGGGATGTGAAATGATTGTGGATTGGCGGTTCTTGTCTTATTGCAGAGATTGCCTTCGCGACCTCGGCGGTTCGCCCGCGGGCTGACGTCGCCTACTATATCCAGGCCCTCTCCAGGAGGCTCACCAAGACGCACAATTGGACGGTACGGATCGGTTCCTTAATTTGTATTTGCTCGGATCGGATGCTGTCTAGTTCGATGTGGTTCGGCGTAGATCTATGCATTGTTTGGATTGGAAAAACGACTGTTCTTTACGGTTGCTTAGCCTGATTGGTTTTGTATATAACTACTCATTGCGCAGCGCAGCACGTAGTCTATTCTACATCGTAATGAACTTACGCCGACACGATGCTAATGATGCCCCGCTGCACTTACTTACATGTAAACCTCGAATGTATTGGATCGTGGCTTCAGATTGATTTTAATTGAGAGAACAGAGTTTGAGAGCGTAGCTTTTTAGGTGGATCGTATTGCACTTTGAAGGTTTTGTACTAGCTTGAAATGGTAGCCGTTTCTTCTTCGTAGGCTTTGTGATCTTAATGCAGCGATCGATATAAGGCTTGGATTTTTTTTTAATTAAATAGCAGCAACTTATGTTGTCCGACACTCACATTCACCTTGAGCGAATAATCCATCATGAGATCTTTGTGTTGCCTTCACAACTGAAGGATTGTACATAGTCGTTCTTTGCATTCGAGCTTTCATGATGGAGGAGTGGGGAGAAAGATGTCGAACCGGTCTAGCTCGGGCTTGGTTTTGTATGAGATCTATTTGCAACATCTGTGTGCATCTAGACGTAACCTGAGCTTGGCTGGTTAACTTTTTTAACTCTTGTAATTGAGACCTCAGAAAAGTTAAGAATATATACCGTACTTCATTCGGCAAGAATAAAGCATTCTACAGAAATTTCGGTTGATATGACCCTGTGTTCTCTCAGTGACTTTTATCTTCCACAAGAGCTGCCTCAAATAGTCGTCACTTCTATGTTATTTTTGTGTTATTATGCGTAGTCTCTCTGTGCACCGTGCGAGGGCCTGATATGTTGAGAAGAGGCACTGATGCTAATAGAAAGAGATGCAAATGGTGTGGGTTAGTTGTTGAACATAAAGGAAATAACCCTTTGTAAGCATGCGTGAAGAAAGTGGATTACAGGTGTGAAGTTTTGAAGGAGAGGTGTGTAACCGGAGATTAGTTGTGGTGTGAAGGTGGGTGGTATGGTATTTTTTTTTGCATTGTTTCACCTTAAGGTAGGTTTTCATGTAGGGGCAGAAGCAGAAATTGAACTAACTAAAAGTAAGATCAAAGCAGTTTTTCTGGTTATATTAGTGGGTATTACAATGAGGAACTCATATTTTTTTGTGATGAGCTAATCTCTAATTTACTGGTAGTCTCAGTAAAGGAAAACCTTCCTACTTATCTCTACTGATTTGCGTCTTTCACAAGTGCTGATTTTTTAACAGTCAGCATGTACTTTTGGAAGTTTGAATTCTATTACAGTCAGTGTTCACTTGTATATTATGAATGGCGCAATGTCTTTATGAAGTCTTGAAGTTAGTTTGATGTGAATTTTCGTTTTGTATACAGTTTTTTGATGTTACATTTCATTAACCTGCTAATGTTCTTGAGTTCTTCATGCTCTAACAGGTGGCACTGAAAACACTGATAGTTATTCACAGACTCTTGAGAGAGGGAGATCCTACATTTCGAGAACAGCTTTTGGCTTTTTCACAGAGGGGACGAATTCTTCAGCTTTCTAATTTTAAGGATGTCTCAAGTCCCATAGGTTTACCTCTCTCTCTCTCTCTCTCTCTCTCTCTCTCTCTCTCTCTCTCTCTCTCTCTCTCTCTCTCTCTCTCTCTCTCTCTCTCTCTCTCTCTCTCTCTCTCTGATGGCATTAGCTTTTAATTTTCTTGCACTAATCATTGTTCTTATCTTTAAAACATGGAATATGATGCTATCACTGTTTTTGGGATGGTTGCAGCTTGGGATTGTTTAGCCTGGGTGCGCACCTATGCACTGTTTATAGAGGAACGGCTTGAATGCTTTAGAATAATAAAATATGACATTGAAGCATAGCGTCTTCCAAGACCTGCTCAAGGACAGGAGAAGGTATTACATTGTAGTTTACCAATTTGTGAAGATGACTAATTTCACGTTTCTCCCTGTCTTTTGATGCATCTCTGTTCATAATCAAGTTTGGCAAAGTTGGATTGCTACATGAGGGTATTCTTTTTGGTGTATTGCTGGACACGCAACCTCTACCCATTGTGCATCCTTTTGGGAGGAAAATTTGGTACTCCCCATCAAGAAAATGCAAATTGTGCAAATGGAGGAAGAGGATTTAATTTTTACTGGTTGGATGTCTAGGGAAAAAGACATCTGATTTCTAATCAACTGGGGTATAGAGTTAACAGATATATTTCCTTCTTGGACCTTCAATCCCTAGCCTGCCATACAAATTAGAATGGAGTGTAAAATATGTTCTCTTCGATTACGTGTGCGTTCTTAGAGTGCTGTTTTCTCACATTATTGCTATTGGTGGTTTGAAATTTTAGTTTGATGAAAGAGTTCCTTTGTAATTCCATTATCTAGTATGTTCATATTAATAAGAATAATTGATTTTGTAATTGTTGATTTTTTGGTTGGATGACTTGGGCAGAAAAATATTTAAAGACTAAAAAAATCCGAGAAGCAGAAGAGGCAGCATGGCGCTCAAGAATAACAAAGGTGATTTAATATCTACTCTACCAGTGCCCCTTATGATTTTGTTTTTGATGCTCAATTTTTACGTGTAGCTTGTAATCTCGATATATAGCTTGTGTTATATTGGTTTCTTGTGCAACATACCCCTAAAATTCCTCTGCTTTGTGATGCAGACTGTTATAAGGGTACGGTTTCTTGAGAATCATACACTAGAGGCTACATTTCATCCGTAAGAGAAAATAGAGAGTTTGATTGTTCTCCTCGAGAAAGTGGTAGCTAAACCTGAACTGCCATTTTATATATGTAAGTTTGCTCACGTGATGTAACTAATTTGCAATATTTCAATGATTTCGATATTCATGTCTCAAGAATGTGTTTTTGGAAGCTAAAGCATAACGCAAATATCTGATCACGTTTCAGATACTGCTCCACCCAAGAAGCAAATAAAAGACTTGTCTCAGGACTTTTACTTTGCCGGCTTCATTCCTAGTGCAATAGTTTATTTTTCACATGACACTCGGAAAGGTTTGTATGCTTATTATTGACCTCAAATGTAGTATCTTCCTTTTTCTTTATGCTTGCCACGGGTTGCTTCTTCGTGTTATTTAGAGTGGCTATCTTTAAGCTGTTTTAAAGAAATAAATTTGAGTTTTACTGTGTGCCTAAGTGATCCAAAACTACCCTAAGTGCAGTTAACTTTTTTCTTAGCACCTCAAAGCTGAAGCACATTTACAGGTCCTTCTTGTTAATCTGCCTTGGGTATACTAACGCATACTGAAAGATGACCCACTCACATGAACTACCAACCGCTGCACGTTTGTGGCGATGTCAATCGAATAATTTGTTTTGCTTATCTTGTCATGTGCTCTTCCTTTACCAACCGTGATTCTATATTTGCAAGTAAGTCTTAAGATTAAACATATATACGACCTTAATGAGTGACCGTGAACTTGGGAATCCAATTCTACACTTACATTTATTTTTTGTGACTGCTAGTATTGTAAGGCTCAAGTGCTTGTTGCTTCTTCCTTGAGGTGTGGCATCGACCCTGCTAACAATACTATGAACATGGATCATAATCCTTTGCCATTTCTTCTTCTCTTTTGACTTCTTCCTTGTCAAGTGATGCTAAATTTGACCGATGCTTATTTATCATTTGGTTGGAAACAGGAAAGGATCAAGGTTTCTCGAGAGCTGCAACCCACGAGGTGTAACTGATAAGACACACAGTAGTATAGACACAGAACAAGCTTTGCTGGAAGTCTAGAAGTCCCCCCATAAGGTAAGACGCACTTTTGTGAAGCTCAAATTAAATATTATCATGTTACAGCATTGCAGTTCTCTTGATTTGCATATTTACTTCTTACATGATCACAATATAGGTAACTATATCAAAATTAATGTTGTCCCTTTAAAGGCATCATATTATCTAGTCTCTTCTTCTTTCTTTTTAGGGTTAGATGTTGTTTATTTGCAGAAGCATTTGAGAAAGCAATAAATCGTGATAACTGTGTTCTTTTGAAAAGCTATCACAATGGAAAAACATATCAATAGATTTTTGGTGAAAACATTGCTTATATTGACTTTGGAATCTTAGGCAGCATATATATTAATGAAGTGACGCACAACAGTGAAGCCAAGGATCTTGCATACCCTACTTGTATCATTGCATAGGTGCATATCTTTAATCTCATCAATTTTATTTCTACTTTGCCTCTTTGTAAGACATATTTTCTTCCAAATTGGAGATGTTTGTATGTAGTGCTCGATTACAAATTATAAGTTTAATTTTGATTTGTGGAAGTATGGTAGACCGAAATGAGAAAACTTATGTTTTTTTTTTCTTGGTGGTAGATTTATTTTGTGGTATGTCAAGTCGCAACAATCTTTAAGACAAAATAAACGACATTGGTTCTTGGCTCACGGGATTGGAGGTCTTTGAGGAAGCTGAAAGCTTGCCGTCTATTTGAAAAAGGAACATTCAAATGGCTGAATCAGAGGTAATTTCTCATGTATATTATGTGAAACCTATTATACTTTCGTAAGTAACGTGTTAGATGATATCTTGCTCGTAAAAACATTATATTACTTACTTTTTATTTCAAAACTTGCAGCATGAAACTTCCCATCTTGCACATGTAATGCGTGATATGGAAAAAGATTATGAGTTTGCGATAGGAATGGTTTTTTCAAATGAACTTGAAGCATATCACACGTATGTAGCTTACGCAATTGGCAAAGGATTTGGAGTGAGGAAGGATAATTTGTTAAGAAATCGTAAAGGAGAAATAACTCGACGGACTTTCGTGTGTAATTGTGCGGGGCATCCTATCAACTCATCTGATCAAGAAAAGAAATATCATAGGTCTGAAGTTAGATGTGATTGTCCGGCTCGTATCAAATTTAAGGTTGATAATGGTATCTACGAAGTCATTGAGTATGTTTCCACGCATAATCATCCATTTATTCCAGAAGGTCAGAAGCATATGATTAGATGTGGAAGAATGATATCCGATACTTGTAAGGGTGTTATAGTTGATATGATTAAAGCTGGTATTGGGGGGACTTCGACATACAAGTTTGTAGCAAATGAAGCGGGAGGGAGTAAAAACTTGGGTTTCAACTTGCGTGATTGTCAGAATTTTTTGCAGACCAAAAGATCCAATGACATTAGTGGGGGAGATTGTCAGAATGTTCTAAATCATTTTCATCGCATGCAAATGGAAAACCCGATGTTTTTCTATGCTGTTCAAGTAGATCAAGATGGTAAAACGACAAATATATTTTGGAGAGATAGTTTATCCAAATATGATCATGACTGTTTTGGTGATGTGCTTGTGTTCGATACCACGTATCGTACCAACATATATAATTTGATTTGTGCACCTTTTGTTGGAGTTAATCACCATTGGAAGAATATTTTGTTCGGTTGTGCATTATTGCTAGATGAGACTGCAGAGTCATTTATTTGGTTATTTGAGGTATTTTTGAAGTCAATGGGAAACAAGGCTCCAAAGACTATATTCAGTGATCAAGACCAAGCTATGGCAAAAGCCATTAGAATTATGTTTCCGAATACACAACATCGATTATGCACTTGGCATATTGGGAAAAATGCCCATCAAAACATTCCAGATCTTTATCGTAATCCGGGTTTTAAGGATAAATATTTCTCGACCCTTATGTATAGATGCAGATCAGAGGATGAATTTGAATCTACTTGGAAGGAAATGGAAGACGAGTGGGGTACTAAGAATAACAATTGGCTTCAAAGATTGTACAACCTTAGACATAAGTGGAGTTTAGCCTTTGGTCGTGATACCTTTACATGTGGTATAACATCGAGTCAAAGGAGTGAGAGCACTAATAATGTCTTCCAACATACAGCAACCAAGACATCGTCTGTTGTAGCATTGGTCCATAACTATGAAGAACAATTGAAGCACATGAGAGAAATTGAAAATCAAGATGATTATAGTTCTCGTGGGAAGCCCAAGTTGCAGGTTGCTAAAAATGGGATCTTAGGACATGTTGCGAAAGTGTATACTCGTACCATTTTAAAGAAGTTCAATGTAGAATTTGTGCAAAGTCTCGGCGAGCAAGTTTCAGGCACTACATTCGATGGATCGATTTATTTATATACTCTGAAGTGTCCGGGGATTGAACGTGAAAATGTTGTCAGATTTAATCCCGTAGACTTTTCAGTTTTTTGTGATTGCAAATCATTTGAATTGAAAGGGTGGTTGTGTCGCCATGCCTTGAAAGTGTTGAATGATAACATATTGGTTACGAGTATTCCATCTTCTTATATTTTGAAAAGATGGACCAAGGGTGCCAAAGAAGGAATTGTGAATGATGAATGTCAGCAAATGTCTTCAGGTTCATCTAAATTTAATCGGTTTTCCACGTTAATGCAAGAATCTTTTGAATTGATGAGTTTGGGAGCCGAAGATGTAAACACTATGACTATAGTGAGAACAAACATGAAAAAAACGAAGGCTGAAATTGCATCATACAAAGCAAGTGTGGTTGTCACTGATGATGTTGTCCCTGATGACGATGATGATATTGAGGATTCTTGTGAGATTTCAGTTTCGGACCCTATTCGAAGAAAAGGAAAGGGAATAAGCTATGGAAGGCTCAAAAGTTCAAGTGAGAAAAAGAATAAAAAATCTAAAAAAGTAACACCCCCCACGCGAATAGAAAGTCGAGGTAAGTCATGTATTATTCTACTTAATGTGATTGTTAATTTCTTCGCTTATGTTATATAATGCTAATTAACATATTTATTACTTTGTGATGTAGAATTGGCTATCCAAGCGACACATAATGAAAGTCATTATCCAGACTATTCGAGTAATTCAAATCTATCTCGAAGTGCCCTTTATCCTAGCAATGTCGACGGTCCATCGGTAAATCTAAATTTTCATAGATATATTGCTATTAGTTCTCAATTTGTATTTACATCTTACTAATTTGTTTTTTTTATTTTTTTTAACATAGGTGCAGCAGCCACCATGTTTCATGCCTCCGGGGATTATGAATGGGTTTTCCCCATTTCCCAATCAAGTTTATTTAGTAGTTTGATGTATTAATTTATCTATAATGGACCATGCCTTTCTACGACTATAGATAACATATCATTTGTTTTATATAGATGCAATACCCATATATTATGCCGCCAGGGAATATGAATGGATATTTGCCATTCACAAATCAGGTGATTATTATGAAATCATTTTAGATCCTAATGTTATATGATATTGTTTTTAATATTTTAATATTTATTGTTAATGGTTTCTTATGAATAGATGTTGGCGTATCATAATAGATCTCACGGAACCATTTTGAGTCAGGTATAACTCGCCCTTTCTCTTATGAAATCATAATTTAGCCTTACTTGGAATGTCTATCGCTTTTAGTTCCTATGTGAAATAATCTTCTTGTAGGGAGCGATTCTTGATAGTTTATAACATATGATGGCTGGTGCATGGTATGAAGTTTTAGAATAAAATATTTGCAAGTAATGCCGCATCTCATATGATATTATCTCACTAAAACTATAATGTTAGTGTCTTGTGAGGCTTTTGTATTTTTTAATGTTTGTCATGTCAATGCAATGGCCAATTTACAAAGAGCAAACAAATTTTTTCTGATTCAAAATGGATAAGTGTATTGGTCAAGGAAGAAGGTAGAGATCTGAGTTGAATTTAAAATGGGAAAGATGCATCTAGCCTATTCATGTAAAGTGATGGGAGCACTATGTTATGCTATTACAATGAGAAGAGTAAGATGAGTAGTGACACGATCATATGCTTAATTGTTACATGTTCACAGCTAATTGGTGATGGACGTACTACATATTAGAGCAACGACGATGTCTTAATAGAGCATTTTTATTTTCGTTGTTCGCTGCCCCTGGCTCTTTTGAAACATATTTATCTTGACATGTTATTTAGTAAAATGTAAATAAATTGTTTATTCTATTGTATAGGGGTCATCAAACTCTATTGAGCGTCCTGTGATGAATGAATTCAACAATTCTGAAGAAACACATACCGATTGGCCGAAGTAACTTACAATTCTTGGATGAGACGACCCCACCGTAAAGTCGCCTCTACCTCTGAACTATTTTTTTAGCATCCCTTTTCTGGGAAGGTTTCTATCTTTTCATCCAATGAACCAGGCTGCCGCCTTTGCCATCATTTTTCATCACAGGAGAGTGACAATGAAACTCTAGATTTGTCATCATTTGTTCCTAGCCATTTTGCTGCCTTGCAGCTATTATAATGAAAGATGTTGATTTTATGCCATTTAATTTTCTATATTCTTCTTATCATTAAAGTGCAAAATCTAGGGGATTGAGAACGTCATCATGTGCACATCGGATGATGTGCTAAGGAAGAAAGCTTTTGATGTACTGGAAAGGATTAGTGTTTTTTTACTTAAGATGTCTGTTCTTGCATCACTAAACAGCAATGAACCGCTCAAGAGGAAATTGAAGCAGCGGAAGAGTTTTTGAAGCATAGGTAAGGGGTTTTGGCTCCAATAAGTAAGGGGTTTTGGCTCCAAAATTGCCGAACTCATTATATGGCTGATATATGCTAATTTGCCTACAAATCTTCAGGCAAAAATATTTTAACCCACGCCAGAAGGTGCTGGTAAGGTGGTCCTTGCGACAAATGGTTTTAAGGTTGTATTTATAATTGATTCGCGCAGAGCATAACTGGATACAGAATGTGGACGAGGCTCCCAACGTTTCACTTGGACAAAATGTCCGGACGAGGATAAAGCAATTCGCTTTGATGAATAAGTTCAAGAAGAAAATTCTCAGAGTGAGTTCTTGAACATTGCCTTGTTGGATTTCATTGCTGTTCTTAGTGCAAAGTTAAACTTGAATCACGTTTGCCGCATTGTTAATGTAGGTAGTAGCAGACAATTTGCCTGATGAGCAAGTGGATCACATCAAAGAGATGTTCGACGTGATGGACACCAATAACAATGGAGATCGACACGTGATGGACACCAATAACAATGGAGATCGACATTTGAAGAGTTGAAACATGATGTTTTCTTCTTCCATGCACAAATATGGACAGCAAGTTGGAAGATTATCCCGATGTGCGGAAATGTTGATGGAGTCAAAGATTTGATCATGAGGTTGTAAGATCACCTATTCAACTTGTATTAGCATCTAATAATAGAACTTCATCTTTAGCACATTTTGAATTCTTTGACAAGAATTGAAGCGGATATATTGAATTCGATGAGTTGAAAGAAGCTTTGATAGATGACAATCTTCGTCCGAACAACGACAAATTTATTGAAGACATCATTTCCGATGCTTATCTAGATAAGGTAATACATAGCAAGAGCAACTTGCAATTTGGAATCTATGTATATTTTGTTCATATACGAAATAGACTGTTCATTATGTGATGGATGTATTCCAGGATGGTCGAATCAGTTATGATGAATTCAAGGCCATGATGAAAATGGGCATGGAGTGGAAAATGGCTTCACACCAGTAGTCAAGAGCGATGCTGAACGCGCTTAGTCAAAAGATGTTCAAAGACAAACCTTCTTCTCTCATAGGCTAAAAGATGTTTCACCCATGGCTTCTCTCATAGGGTATTGGGAAGGAGGCATTATACAATATAATTGCATTGGTTTGCTAGTGTAGGGACATAAGTGCTGTGAAAATTTTGAAGAAATTGGGTATAAATAGTCAGATTCCTACACCGCTTGGCATTTAATTTTTATGTTTTATTTTCCCTAATTAAAGGGAATATCAATTGAAACTACTAATCGGAGTTGGTTTGCAATGCCCATCCTAATCAACTTAAGGAATTTGGAGCCCCATGTTGCGGCAACTTGACCATCTCCATTAGCAGATGGTTATCAGTGTTAAATGCAAAGAAATGTCATCGTAAAGTCGCATATTAACTTGCAAATCTCATATCATAGGATACTAGATCTTCTAGCTCATATCGAGTGAAATCACCGCAAGTTTGAATACAAAACACATGATATATTGTAAAACTCATCTACGTCCGTCAATTTCATGAAGTGAATTCACCCCTTAAGCCCCTTCATAGATCGTAGCACCTGTCATTCAAATAAAATACATTGGATGATGTCATCTAGGCTTGTATATCAATTATACTGACAAAATGAACCATTACATACGTACTTATATAGACCAAAATTTCAAATCGTACCTTAAATATTGCAAATAAACTAAACAACTTGAGCTCATCCATCGATACCAAGAATCTATTAAAATTAAGATACATAGCTCTATATGCTTCGCAACATTCAAATAAAGCTCATAAGAGACCCATCCAAGCTTCAAAGCAACTATTGCTGTTGTCCACAAACAAACGTGTCATGTTCTCATTAAAAGTACATTGCTTTTTCATGTAATGAATGACTGAACCCATGCGTTCGTTGATTGTGCACGTTCATATGAGAACTACAATTCTACTTCAGAAAAATTATCTGTTTGAAGCCATCATACACAAGCAGAATCATCCTTTTGGTTTTGCGAACAGTCTTGAGTAAAAACAGTCTGGAGTGAGCGCCCCCACACATCCAACATAATACAAACTCTGAAGTAATTCCTTTTAAAAAAAATGGTTAGATGAACTCCAATAGACAAAGTAATATGCAAAATATAAGACAAATGGAGTACATTTGCCTCTTCCAGCAGCAAATACATGAAATATTAAATGATTGGTGACAGGCACTATTTCTTTCTCTTTGCCGAAGTAGTACGGTACTGAGGATGAAACCCTACATCCTATATACATGGGCCGGCATTATAGGCTGCCACCATCAACACACAACAACAATAAACACAAGCCAAAAGCTGCTGCTGCTCGTGCTTTAATCAGTTGGCACACCACACCAACAGTTGAGCCTCCTAATAATTGATTTGTCACTGCCCATGCGCTTGAACTAGTTCCTTGTCCATAAAAGTCGTGTTTCTGGTGAAAACCATCCTTCTTTGTAGATTTTCCTGTGACTGCCCTCATCGGCAAAGCTGGGAAATCTGGTAAGTGGTTGCAAATTTAACATTAGCATACGTGCAATGATTGCAGGACCAATGAGATGGGTCATCGGTTCGGCTGGAACCAACTCGAGTGCTGGTAGTTCCTTTTCCCCTTCCACTACCTCTGCTTGCCTTGCTGCTCCCTCCATTCTTAGAGCTCGCTGCCCTGCTACAACCACCATGGGAATCCACATCTGATAGCCCATTCTCCAATGCTCTCACGAGGTTGTCAAAGTAGTTTCTGGTCACACTGTAGCAACAAAAACAGATGTAAGAATGTCAAACGCATGTCTCTGTGCACACATGGGCGCTCCTTCTGGAAGTCACACCAGAGGCTGTTAAGAAAAGTATCTACATAAACTACATTGCAGCTGAAGTAAAGAGGGCCACCAATTTTTCAATAAAAGGAGAGCGTGTTTGTGATGGGAAAACAGCTCCGAGAATTCTTGATTCCCAATAGTACTCTATGAACTTAAATAAATCAACAAATAATAGTCCAACAGCCTTATAACAACCAACCAATGCCATATGCACTGGAAGATCATATTCTTGGTAAGTCCACCGTCCAGGTTTGCCTTTCGAATCAACATGCATAAATAAATCAAAAGGAGAATTGCAGTGGCTAAACTTAGTATTTTTCCTAAAATAAGAAAAAAGAAATGACACATTTAGAATTGCTGTATGTTCAAACTTCAAACTGACATGGGTGACATCATTATCCTCTAGACAAATCATCCAATTTAGCATTATTGGATCTCCTCCAGAGAAAATATGTGAATGCACTAACCATATGATAGCAAGAACAAGCATATCCATCTATTAAGAAATTCCAAGGATTCCAAATTTAACTACAGAAAGGACATAATTGTGGAACTCCTGTATGCAGTCGACTGGTTGATTTTATAAGGTCCAAAGGTTACACCATATATGATAGCCCTTTAGGCCATCAAATATCTCATACTGCTGATAAAAGCATGCCCAAATAGGACTATCTATGTCCAACCTAGTAAGTAAGTAACATAAAACAGTCTTGTTTCTTGAAAGAGGAAAGACCACACAATCCGTTGTACACCATTGTCATAGAACCCAAATGATGGCAAATTCTACATGCTTAAAGTTATCTGTACCAGTTCATGTTTTCAGATTCAGCACTGTTCTTCATGATCCACTGTGCCACAGTGCCACATTCTACTGAACGGTCCTCTGTACACTGCAGCAGATCAAATCAAAAGTATGTCAACACACTACTTGCTACATATTGATACAAGAAATTTCCAAAAAGAAGCTTACATTCCAGCAAAAGTTGAAAGAGCATTGGCAGGAAACATCGTAACCTTCACGGCCAGCAAAATATTCTACAGCATATTCACAACCAGGGGCAGGACACCACTTGGTCTGGCAGTAGGAAATTGAGGTAAAGGAAATTATATTTCATATAATAGGCACCCAGTAGTGCAAAGTCATTATCACACTTAAAAAAGAAAAAGAAAAACTTCACACAAAGAAAAAGAATATGGTTGCACATATACCTTTCTATTGTCTTCAATGTACGAGCGAAGAAGATATTGAGAATACTTTTTCTTATCTTCTTTAGGCGCTAATAGATTTATCATGTCTTGACCGATTGCAGAACCACAAGATGGATCAGGACATCTCAATGTTAAACATCCACCACCATCGTTTTTTGATGTGCTTATGTAACCTATCACAATGCTTGCATTCATTAAATGACAGCAAAGACGCAGGAGTAAAAGCATGTAAATTTCTAAGGTGCACAGTTAATCCAAAGAAATACTTCCAAGAGAGTGATATCTATCAGCTGAAGACAAACACACAGAGATGATGATATCACATGACGTGGTCATGTGGTACTTAACTGAGACTCGCTTCCCACAACCCATCGCAAATCCTCTTGTTCCATCTGGCATGCGAGGTCCCAGAGGCTGCTTCGCCACAATTGCATTCTCATTACTGGTGAGACTGTTCAAAGAAGAGCCCCCAAATGATTTCCCCGATTATTCTGATGGTATTGGCCTCCTCTACGTCCTCTTCCCCGGACTCAGCCTCGGCTCTGCCCTTCCCCTGCATTGTCATGGAATCCAAGTTTTCAAACTGATGCTCAACCAATAGCGCTGCCATACAGAAGTCTAACCAAAGGTCCAAATTTGCAATTTAATTTGGCATCATTTTAGTTTTAAGATTGGGACAACACTCACCATATTCCCCTTGAAGTGAGCATCAGATTGCTCAAAAGACTCCTCAAGTTGTTGCTTTGGTCGTTGCTCAGATATAGAAGCATCTTCTTCTTCCCAGGGTTCTTCTCCATCATGTCCCTTCTTCCCCGTGCTTGAGAGGGTTTTGCCTAGAAGCGGGAAAAACCAACAAAGATGAATTATCACAGTTTAGCAGAGTGCATTAAACCCAAACAAATCTTCAATCAATATTTTTATTAAAATCTCAAATGCATGCACATAACACAGTATGAAGTGAAGATCCCCAGTCTTTGTCACCCAGCTTTCAGCAAGACCGCAATAGAAATTACCATGCATAGAATGAGAAGTGAAGTCAAGCGTACATTAGAGGCTTTCAACTAGAAAGATTTTTAACTATAAGAAATCTGCCATCCCAACTGCACTGAGGTAACACTGATTCTACAGAAAAATGTTAATCTTTTTACAGTCACATTCATTCAAATTTTTTTTGCACCACATACTGTGAACATGCAAGTAGCATTAATTCAGTCGCATCAAAAGCAGGATGAGCAGACCCTATATTCCTAAGTAGAAAATGTCAGTTCTTATCAGTGACTTTCTATGCATGATTTCATTTGCATGATTTCATTTCTTTTCACATCACAGACATTGTCAACCTGTAAGTGCCATTTATTCAGCCAAAAAAGGGACAGGCAGCTTTTGAATGTGGTCATTTTTTCGATTTTCAAAATGATGGCAACCTATTTTTTTACCATGGATTTACATAAATTTGGAAACTAATGCTTTCGTGCAACTAAAGAAGAAAAAGAGGAACACATACCCTGTGTCTATGCATTAAACGAACCCTTAGGCCACTTCTATAGTTCCCCTCATCATTTAGCTCTTCAACATGCAATAATAGGACATGTACATTTTAATTATGATGAGAACATTATACATCATGATTCATCTTATTGATAGAGGGAGTACTCACTGTTTTCTCAGCTACATTGATGGATTCATATTGCACAAAAGCATGCAACTGCATAAAATATACAATGTCAGATATTAAGGACCAATCTGGATTGACATTTACTTATTGCTTAATCTAAAATTCACGCACTTTGATTCTTTCAATCTGAAACTCCTTTAATTTTCACAGCCCTTTAATGATGGCACATAGACTCACATAAGATTTTTCGTTATAGTCTAAAATTTGACAAATATTTTAAATTTTGGCAGAAAATAAAAAAATACCTTTTGCTTTTACTTAAGTCCAAACAAACATGCCCTAAACTTTCATGAGCACACTTGACTATAAAAGAATATTGATTGTGCTTAATCAAAATTCAACAAGATAGGCTACAGATGATTATCTTTGTTGATATCCTATAGAAACGAACACAGAGACAAGGGCCACCAGACACTTCATCAATCCATGATTCTAAACTATAGAACAGAAACACAATACAAAATAATGCATGATGTTAGTATAGAGTCTCATGCAACCAAAATAGAGGACCAACCACTACAGTGATTAATAGTAAAAAAGATAAAAGAAAAATCAAAACAGTGATAAGAGGTTTGAATAGTTCATCTCCTTTGAATACCTTGTTAGTTAATGCACGCCATCAGCCTTTCCCGATTTTTTCCGGGTTTTCTGCCGAAGCTCTCCCATCGGAAGCTTTATTCTTATTAATGTGATGGCCTTGCATTATACTAAAGGAACTATTTCATGATCTTGAAGAACTAAGTATGACAATACCTTGAAAATGCGCTACCAAAACTTAAAGGCACACAAGTTCGCCATTAACATCGCCTCCTTTTGATTAATTGGGGGTTGTTAGTATCTCCACTAAAGTAGCAATTTATGCACTGTCTGAACTGGAAAGAAAGGGGGAATAGCTAATAAAAGTAAAGTTTTTTTTCCTGTTGATGGATCTAGAATTGCACAATTTGCATTTTCTTGATGGGGAGTACCAAATTTTCCTCCCAAAAGGATGCACAATGGGTAGAGGTTGCGTGTCCAGCAATACACCAAAAAGAATACCCTCATGTAGCAATCCAACTTCGCCAAACTTGATTATGAATTCTTGTAAAACTATAGGTATAAAGAGACGCATCAAAAGACGGGGAGAAACGTGATATTAGTCATCTTAACAAATTGGTTGAGCAGGGTCTGGAAGACGCTATGCTTCAATGTCAAATTCAGCTAAAGACAAGGTAATGCCATCAGTGATAGCATCATATTCCATGTTTTAAAGATAAGAACAATGATTAGTGCAAGAAAATTAAAAGCTAATGCCAGAGAGAGAGAGAGAGAGAGAGAGAGAGAGAGAGAGAGAGAGAGGGGTAAACCTATGGGACTTGAGTCATCCTTCAAATTAGAAAGCTGAAGAATTCGTCCCCCGTGTGAAAAAGCCAAAAGCTCTTCCCGAAATGTAGGATCTCCCTCTCTCAAGAGTCTCGTGAATAACTATCGTGTGTTTTCGGTGCCATTGTTAGAGCATGAAGAACTCAAGAACATTAGCAGGTTAATGAAATGTAACATCAAAAAACTGTATACAAAACGAAAATTCACATCAAACTAACTTCAAGACTTCATAAAGACATTGTGTCATTCATAATATACAAGTGAACACTCACTGTAATAGAATTCAAACTTCCAAAAGTACATGCTGACTGTTAAAAAATCAGCACTTGTGAAAGACGCAAATCAGTAGAGATAAGTAGGAAGGTTTTCCTTTGCGAGACTACCAGTAAATTAGAGATTAGCTCATCACAAAAAACATAAGTTCCTCATTGTAATACCCACTAATATAACCAGAAAAACTGCTTTGATCTCACTTTTAGTTAGTTCAATTTCTGCTTCTGCCCCTACATGAAAACCTACGTTAAGGTGAAACAATGCAAAAAAAATACTATACCACCCACCTTCACACCACAACTAATCTCCGGTTACACACCTCTCCTTCAAAACTTCACACCTGTAATCCACTTTCTTCACGCATGCTCACAAAGGGTTATTTCCTTTATGTTCAACAACTAACCCACACCATTTGCATCTCTTTCTATCAGCATCAGTGCCTCTTCTCAACATATCAGGCCCTCGCACGGTGCACAGAGAGATTACGCATAATAACACAAAAATAACATAGAAGTGACGACTATTTGAGGCAGCTCTTGTGGAAGATAAGAGTCACTGAGAAAACACAAGGTCATATCAACCGAAATTTCTGTAGAATGCTTTATTCTTGCCGAATGAAGTACGGTATATATTCTTAACTTTTCTGAGGTCTCAATTACAAGAGTTAAAAAAGTTAACCAGCCAAGCTCAGGTTATGTCTAGATGCACACAGATGTTGCAAATAGATCTCATAAAAAACCAAGCCCGAGCTAGACCAGTTCGACATCTTTCTCCCCACTCCTCCATCATGAAAGCTCAGAATGCAGTAACGACTATGTACAATCCTTCAGTTGTGAAGGCAACACAAAGATCTCATGATGGATTATTCACTCAAGGTGAATGTGAGTGTCGAACAACATAAGTTGCTGCTATTTAATTAAAAAAAAATCCAAGCCTTATATTGATCGCTGCATTAAGATCACAAAGCCTACGAAGAAGAAACGGCTACCATTTCAAGCTAGAACAAAACCTTCAAAGTGCAATACGATCCACCTCAAAAGCTACGCTCTCAAACTCTGTTCTCTCAATTAAAATCAATCTGAAGCCACGATCCAATACATTCGAGGTTTACATGTAAGTAAGTGCAGCAGTGGCATCATTAGCATCAGTGTCAGCGTAAGTTCATTATAGTAGAATATACTACGTGCTGCGCTGCACAATGAGTAGTTATATACAAAACCAATCAGGCTAAGTAACCGTAAAGAACAGTCGTTTTTCCAATCCAAACAACGCATAGATCCACGCCGAACCACATCGAACTAGACAGCATCCGATCCGAGCAAATACAAATTAAGGAACCGATCCGTACCATCCAATTGTGTGTCTTGGTGAGCCTCCTGGAGAGGGCCTGGATACAGTAGGCGACGTCAGCCCGCGGGCGAACCGCCGAGGTCGCGAAGGCAATCTCTGCAATAAGACAAGAACCGCCAATCCACGATCATTTCACATCCCATCCACGCCACAAGCGCATCAAAAACAGCAGCGGCAGCAGCAGCAGGAGGAGAAAAACTCTAATATCGATCTGATCGGAGGAGGAATACTCACTGCCGAGGTGCCTCTCCTTGGGCGGGCACTCGACGTGGTTCGTCGCTTTGACTATGGCCACATCCAATTCCTATCAAACACCAAAAAAAAAAAAGGCGTAAAATCTCCCGAAATAGAAAATGAGGAGAAAAAACAAAGCGCAGAAGGAGGAAGAGAGAGAGAGAGAGAGGGGGAGGGAGAACGGAATCTCGATGGCATTATACTAACGCATTATACTATGACAAAAAAAAAAAAAAGCATGATCTTGACAAACTAAGCATGACAAGCGAAGGGGCGTCGGCGGCGTCGGCGTCGCGGCGGGCGTCGGGCGTGTAGGCAGAGGCGGAGGCGGAGGGGCGTCGGCGTCGCGGTTTGCCGTAAGAGAGGGGTGACTAAGAGGATGAAAGAGAGATAAAGCGGACCAGAGGTCACAAGAGGGAGGCGGAGGCGGAGGCTGCGTCGACGTCGGAGTCGACGTCGGGGGCGACGGAGGCAACCGGCGAAGGCGGAGGCGGAGGTGGAGGGCCGTCGAAGGGGGGAGAGAGAGAGAGAGAGCAGAGCAGAGCAGACTTTATGTTTTCCTCTGAACCGTCGCAATTTTGTTCTTCCTCCCCGCAACGGAATGGAGAACGGGGAGAGAGACAGAGAGGACAGAGAGGAGAGCAAAGGAGAGCAGAGCGTCAGAAGGTGCAGAGAGGTGGGCCAGGAAGAGAGGAGAGAGAGAAGCTCCCGCGCGCTGGTTTGAAACGGAGAAGTGGCGACGTGGACTGACACCCGGACAGGTGTCACGCAATGAATCGTTCAGGGCACCGATTGCGTGGCACTGTTAGGGCACCCAATATTTTCTCAGACGACCCTGTTAACGTTGGAAAATCCGATCACGGCCCAAAGCACGTGCTCGCGCGTTCCCCCCTCTGCCGTCTCAGAGTAGTGACGTCTTGTCACGTTCGAATCCGCCACCTCGCGAGCTGACGATGCCGACAATTATACGCTGAGTGTCTTGCCATCAAGCGTCAAATCTGGCGCTTAAGCTGAGCATTTATTCGCTCATTTACGGACAACAGTTTCATCCGACACTGCCGGCACTTGTCGGCATTATGGTTCGGTCTCGTGTCCATTATGGTCATCACCGTATGTTGTCATTTTATAAGGGAGGCTTGCCATTCACTAGTTGCTTCTATTCATCAAATGTCACACCTTGACTCTAACAAGATTAAGGAAATAACGCGGTCATCCCTTCGTCCAAAAGACGTAGCTTCAAATACAAATCAACAGCAACATGTTATCAATATATAATAATAATAATAATAATAATAATAATAATAATAATAATAATAATAATAATAATAAGTCAACAAGTTGATTACAATATCGGGATTTTCATAATTCGCAAAAATAATATGTACCAAAAGATCCTACCACCAAAAATTCTATACCAACAACGCTCTCGTTTTACTTGTGACAAGCAGGAGAACCTAAAAACATCTAAGATGAACAATGGGAGTGACCGCATTTTAATAAATAATACAAATCTCTTTTAAATAGATAGAACATCTATTATGCATATATATAAACAATACCATAACTATCCCAAATCTTAATACACACACAATATAAAAAAAACGAGTTATACCATTTTAGTAGAGGTTTATACTTATTTGATCAATCAACAATGTAAAAAAAAGTATCAATGACCAATTTCATTAATCAATCTCTATCAAATCACATGTTAATGGTTCATTTCATTGATCAACCTAATAATCAACATCTAATTATCATCATCCTTAATTTCCCGTGACAACAGCGATCAAGATTCTTGTTAGCTAGGTCTTCACTAATATTGATGGTGGCTTGGCTCACAAGGATATTATGAAAGTAATATGCATACCGACAATCCCCTCAATGGATTCAAAGTATAGCAAGAATGATAATCAAATGAAAACTCATCTCAATAACTCACAAATCAAATTCATGATCTATTTCATAAATTGATTTTACAAACAAATCATATAACCTCTAACAATTCAATTTATCAAATAGAATGCATTTATTAAGTTTTTCACAAATCAATATTTATAACCTTTGGCAGTTCCTTTCATAAAGCATTTAATCATGACATTCACAAATGATCATTACAAATTATTTCAAATAATGCTTTCCAATGCCTTTTCAACTAACTAAGAAGGTAATAAAAGCTCAATCTGTCTTTACAAAAAAAATAAAATAAACAAAAGCTCAATCTAACTTATCAAATAAATATGCTCTTTCGTAACTCATGCTTTATCAAACTTTATCACTTTCTAGATATGAGATTGCAAATTACTTTATCACTTTCTAGATAATTGCAAATTCAAAAGAGATTAGTACCACTTACCTGATAAAGTTTATACCAAACCATGAAAGTTATCTCAACCTAATGAACTCGAAATCCTATCAATTAAATAATAACAAAGAATCTTAGGAAAAGCTACTCACACAATAAATAGTCACTTGCAAAGCGAATGACCACTCGTGTTACGAACTGTGTCATGTAGTATCTTTGTCATCGAACTTTGGTTCATATGAGTTTACTGTAAAAAAAAAAAAAACACACACACACGTTTTTGAAGTACTTAAAAGACTCTTAATTTGCCGGCCCAAAATATAGTCAACAACAGATGAAACTCAGCACAAAATGCTGCTAGTTGAGTTACTGTACAGCATGACTGATTTCGAAAAAATCAGTATCCCTCAAACAGGAGGTACAGATTGCAATATGTAAAATCCTCATTATCACCATTGAACAACTCAAATCTCGACCGGAGTCACTGACGCAGGCAACACAGCTAGGGCAATAGTTTTGATTCCTAGAACAAAAACTAACTGGCGAGAGGAAAAACAAGGAACACCCACCAATCACAAAAAACGGGGAACACTGGACAATCACATGCAAAAGACGTATTACGGCATCAATCAACGTTTTCCGACAAAACACCACCATTTCTCTCCCTTCTTTCTCTCGATTACTCTTTACCCACTGCCTATGGCTCATTCAAAAAGAGCATAGTTTCTTCTTACCGACACACCTAAGGATACAATGCAGAACTATCAATCTCCTAATGCTTCTCCCCTTCTACTTCGCCCCGCATTATTGTACAATTGAACAATTTAGTCACAAATCCCCCCTCCTGATTGCTAAAACACCCCAGAAGGGGAACCAGAGAATGCTTCACGAGGAACCCGATTTTGCTTCAGTGGGTCTCCGCAGCATTCGAGTGCGACCAGTATTCCTTAACTAGCTGCCCGAACAGCGAGTCCTCTCTTTTCACCAGCTTCATTGGCTCGTCGTACTCCACTAGCTTACCTGCGATACAAGAAACGACATCAATGAAGACGTGGAGATTTGAAATTTTGATCCGTAATATTGTGGCAGGGTACTTGTTTTCAAGTGATCAATCTAAGTGAAGACTGAGCTTAGGAAGAGGACCTCACCGTCACTAATGGCAAGGACCTTTGTGCAGTCCATTACCGTCGGTATTCTGTGCGCCACTGTGATCACAGTGCAATCAGCAAATTCAGCACGAATGGTTCTCTGTAAAATCAAGTCGGTCGCATTGTCTATCGATGCAGTTGCTTCATCGAGAACCAGTATCCGGCTTCTCCTCAGAAGTGCGCGACCCAAGCAGAACAATTGCCGTTGCCCCATGCTCCAATTCGACCCATCTTCCACAACTGAAAAATGAAGTGTGGCTGCCGTAAGTTTTCTCTTAAAACACTATCAAGAAGCAAGTTCATGGCTTCAACATAGATCCTTACCCATGGAGTCGAGTCCCTCTTGTTTCTCCTGAACCGCCTCTTGGAGCTGGCACTTCCCAAGAACCTGTTTATGTGCATTACCTCGAGTTGCAAACGTAAAGAGTTTCTAACACATTCCAGGACGAAGAGAAAAAGGGTTTACCTCCCAAATTTCTTGGTCAGTGTGTTGAGACAAGGGGTCCAAGTTATATCTCACTGTCCCATTGAAAAGAGTGGGCTCTTGAGGTATAATCCCGAACCGTGACCTGAGATCGTGAAGCCCAATCTTAGTGATATCGACACCATCTACAAGAACTTTCCCTCCTGCAGGCTCCACTAGACGGAATAGAGCCCCAATCAAGGTCGTCTTCCCACTGCCAGTTCGACCGACGATGCCTATCTTGTGTCCTCCTTCGAAAGTGCAACTGATCCCTCGAAGAACAAGGGGCGTATCGGGCCTATACCTTATCTGTTTTGCATCAAGATTCAGTGATCTGACCGCGCTAATTCCATGAACTAATCAGTGGGAACAAACGTTTACCTGCAGATCAACAATCTCGACTTTCCCCACAGATGGCCAGTTGGTAGGAGGTCGGCTTTCTTCTATTAGGAGAGGGGCTTCACTTGGTATGTGCATGTACTGGTTAAGCCTCTCCACTGATATAATATGATTCGCTAGAGTGCATTGGTTTTGTATTGAGAAGACAAGGGATACATTCAGGGAGAGACCATAAGATAATGCCATTCCGATGAATCCTGTCACAAAATTAGGGGCAACCACAACAAGGCTTTAGTTAGCTGATCTATCTTCCGTCAGATTCCAATTGACTAACCATAAAATATAAATGCTCGTTCATAATCAAGAAAGGTAAAAGACATATACTGACCAGGGCTAAATGTTCCTTGAGGAAGCAAAACCATAGAGAGTGCCGTGGAGGACAGAACAGCAGCACTAAGTATTTCTAGACGCTGTATCAACCATTCATTGGCTGCGAAACTGTGGAAAAAGGGACTAGCATTCTCATCAATAAGATCCAGGTTCTTTCTAAAGAACCTCTCCTCCTCTTCAAAAGCTCTTATGGACACTGCCCCTGCCACTGACTCAGCAAGATGATTTGCAACATAAGACTTGGTCGTGCCATTGAGTCGCATCAACTCCTTCGCAGATGAAAAATAGTATCTCTGTAGACCAAGTTCAAGTTCGATTAGGTTCTAAACGGAAAATAAATGAACACAGCACACAAACATATCCACTGAAAAACATATGCAAGACAAAATGAGGATTTCATAAAGGAGTCATGCTTCCATGTGAAAGCAGAACATTGTTGTCAAATCAGTATCGGTTTATAACTTCACTAGCGAGACAAAGTTCCTAATCAAACTTCAGCTTGTGTTAGGAATTAGGAACTGAGTCCACATCTCTTCAGTGTGATAAATGTTTCAGACTTTTGATCTTGTAGAGTTCAATGGTGGAATCAAATGTTCGCAAAAAAAGTGCAAGTACCAATCTGAATATTTTATGCAACCATTAAATATTACTGAAGATTCCCTCTTTTGTTGACGTCCAAGTGTCCTCACAATCAAATCTTTCTTGGATGACTTTGCCCACAATGGCTTGTAACTCATTATGCTGTTAATTTATATTTAGACTTACTTATATTTTGGACCAAATAATGCCACAGGAACAACAAAGATGTAGCCAATCCATATTAGGTGAAAAACAAAACCAACTCCTCTTATCGTGTTTCTTTACTGCTAACCGGAAGTATTGCAGAACTGCAGCAACTAACTGTCACCAACTCATAAGTTTACCTGTAACTGAATTGCGAAATATATCATCGGTATCGACACAAAAAGGACTTGCCACGTAACAACTGCCAGTACTCCAAGATTAGCATATGTATTGCTTGTGGCTCCAACAGCAAAAACCATACTGAATGGGACATCGATATCCACAATGCTGAGATCAGCAGAGACCTGCATGAGAAGGACGAGTTTATATACACGTGATATTGGCAAATGCCTTTCATTCTCCATAATAACTTTTGAGACACTTACCCTACTAAGTATTCTCCCCAGGGTGTTGAATCATAGAAAGACATTGGTGCGCGGAAGAGGGAGTTTAGCAGCTGAGAAAAGAGAGATTTTGACGACTGAAGGCCAAGAACAACTACAAAGAGCGATCTAGACAGCAAAAACAGCAGCGAGGAAAACCCGATCACCAAGTAAACTGTGATCAAAAGCAATGTGCTAACTTGAGGATTCTCCACATTTGCTGCCATCCAGGAGTTTTGAGATATTTGACAAGCTACAAATATAACTTGAGAAAGACAGGCCATAGCAAAGTATATATAGCCTTTATTCTGATTCAGATATTGTAGGTATGGTTTAAACCCTGTATCTCCAATCTCCCTCTCCTCTTGTTTGATCAATTGACTGCCTATTGGCGCTTTCTCTTGTTTCCCTAAGTATGTCTTCTTAATCTCTTGCAAGGATGTTCCCTGTTTTGAGGAAGAAGTGACCTCTGCAAGTCTTTCAGATCCAGCAGTCTCTTTATGCGCATGGACAAGGTCTTGAAACTCTTGGCTCGAGGCAAGTAACTGATGGTAAGGAGCGGCTTGCAGGATTTCTCCATCCGCCATCAACTGTCATAAAATTGTTAGTAAGGTCTCTTCGCAGGAATATGTGACAAACTTATAAACACATGTTTGAGTTCGCACAAGAAAGCATGCAAAAGTCCCTGACTACAAATGACAGAAAACAAAGAAAGATATCACCCACGATAATTTAAGTGGAAGTCAACAGCTTCACATTGAGACAATGAAAATATACTAACCAGCACACAATCAAATGCGGGAAGGAAATCAACTTGATGAGTCACCAGTAGGACTGTCTTCCCAGAAAGTGCTTCCACAATGTATTCCTGCAAAAGACAGGTCACACTTGATCAAACGGTTGAGACATTGCAAGTATTGCAGCATATCAAAATATAAATAATTACATTAAATAGGCTGGTAGCAGTATGTGCATCTACAGCACTGAAAGGGTCATCTAACAGGTATATGTCAGCGTCCTGGTAGAGAGCACGAGCAAGTTGAATGCGCTGCTTCTGGCCACCACTGAGATTAACTCCTCTTTCGCCAATTTCAGTGAGGTCGCCATAGGGAAGCAACTCTAGATCTTTCACCAATGAACATTTCTCAAGTGTCTCTTGGTAACGCCGACTATCCATTGCAGAACCAAATAAAATGTTTTCTTGGATGCTCCCGGTCTGGATCCATGCATTCTGAGAAACATAGGCGATCTTCCCATAGACTTGAATCTGAAAATTGGGTGGACAAGTGAATTAGCATCAAATGAATAACCTTGAAATCTGGGAATTGTTACCATTAAGAAGGTCTGGGACTGAAACATTAACACGGGACAAATTCTACTCGGGGCCATTTGAATAAGTTCTTTTCTAGGCCCATCCAAACAAGTTCAGAGTACAGCAAAAACGAGGAAATTCAGAACTTACAGTTCCTTCAGTATTTGGAACTTCTCCTAGAATTGCTGCCAAAAGGGTCGATTTTCCAGAACCAACTTCTCCACATATAGCGACTTTTTCACCAGGCCTGACTTCAAGGTTAATGTTCCTAAGAGTGGGATTCAGTGACTTCCCTTCCCATGAGAAACTTGCTGACTTTATGATAATTGTATGGTCTACCCTCTCAAAGTTTCTCTTCTGCCTGACATTTCTATTCTGCAGCTCCGGAGCCTCAAGAAACTTCACAATCCGTGTCAATGCGACCTTCGCTTGGATTACCACACCAATCACATCAGGAATAGAGCGGATTGGGTCCTGAACAAGGCGCAACGTAGCCACGAATGTAAAGACGTTATTAGCGCGCAGAGGAATGTTTAGGAAATAACATGCCCCAAATGTAGCAGCCGAAACCAGAACAGGCGAGGACCAGAAAATAATACTATTATATGCCTTCCGTAGCTGCACAGCTGATAACCATTTGTATTCCACTGCCCTCAAGCTTTCAATGACACTCTTAAAATGAACTTCCCAAGCATATAATTTCAAAACTTTCATGTTCACTAGAGCCTCAGTGCACGCCTTCAGCCTCTCATCTTGTGCTGCCATAAGTCTAGTCTGAAACTTATGCTGCAACTTTGCAAGCGGTGTATTACAAAGCACTGTAATAATGATAACTACCAAAGATGCAATTGTTGCCAGCCCCACAGCACGAAATAGAATCACAAGTGCGATGCAGAGCTGGAGGCTTGTTGTCCATGTCTGATGAAACCAAAAAGGAAATTCTCCAATTCTATAAGCATCAACACTCACGTAATTCATGATCTCACCTCCCGAATGCATAAGCCGAGCAGCATTGGACAATCTCAACTGTTTCCTATAAATGGCTGCTGATAGCAAGGACCTCACTTGCAGACCGATAAGTCTGCTCCTGAAGTACCATTGCCTTTGAGCTAAAGATTCCAAAGACTTTGAAAAAAAGAGAGAGATTGCCAACACATAACCTTCGTGCTTAAAGCTTTCTTTTCCCTCGGCAACCTCAATGAAGGCATTGAGAAGCAGGGGACCGGCAGAAATAGTGAGAATTTTCAGAAGTGCAAAGAACCCAGATATGATGATCTCTCTCCACTGGCAAATGATTATTGTCCTCAAAATAGATGGTGGTGATGAAGGGTCTGCTATCTTTTGTCTGTTCAATTGCTCCAAGAATGATGCATAACAATTTTCTGCTCTATCAGCCTCCCGCAACTTCGGTACATCTTCTTCCTTGAGAGTCTTTTCTCTCCCTCTTTTCATCAGAGAGTTCAACCACCAAAATGACATTCTGCTGAAGAATCCAGCTCTGGCAAATGGAGAAAATTCAGCAACCGTATCTACTTTGCCACTACCATTGGCCTCTCTAGTCAGTGGAATATACAGATCGCCTCCATTTGTAACATTATCCTTATCAAGATCTTCATATCCCTTACAAGCACAAAATAACAAAAGAGATGCTCCAAGGAATGAAAGAATGTCCAAAGCTATCTTAAGAGAGACTTCTCTGCTTGTTATCGCAGTGAACATAGATAAAACGCAGAGCACACCTGCAAACAAGAAGGCAAGAATGGCCAATAGCCGCAAAGGCATCCTTGGGAGATCTCTCATCCGAAGACTACCAATCAAGCCAATGAACAACCACGTAAAACCTTGAAAAACGGCTGCTAACCACCAGCTGAGCGGTAAAGCAGTCTGCATTTGTCTCAGCTTCTCTTCCAAAATCCAAATGCCCAAACCTAAGTAGATTAGCCCGACAAAGCCATTCACTATGGCCGATGCTATTTGCAACTGCGAGAGCCTTAAATACCGAGATGGGGCTGGGACTGACTTTGATGCAGACTTCTGAATCATACTAAACAACAGCAAGACCAACAGAACAATGGTGAAGCAAATGACGAGGATATGGTTGATACAGGTAGAAGGATGACCGAAAGACAAAATGTTGGGTGTGCAAGTTCCTCCATCTGCATCTGTGCAGTCGGATTCCCCGCAAAACACATCCCATAGATTGCCCATCATCTTCTACTTGCTCTCTTCCTGCCTTTGGACTCTGTCACGCGCCAAAAAGGACCACTCAATTAGAGAGGAACATTTCGATGTGAATCTTTGATAAAACTGAAATCTGACAAATTGCAAAAGGAAAATGGCCACAACAGCAAGACTAAAAAGAAGCTCCTGAATCTAAATGAGCCATAAAAAATACCAGCTTGCACTCTTCTTGAGGGAACAAGTACATATTATTTATATCTCGCAACATAAATGTGCACGTGAAACTTTGTCATAAGTTCTTTTAAAAAGTCCATCAATATCTGCTGAGATCCATCAAAAGTTTGGCAAACAAATATTGTCCAGATTTTCTCAAACACTCCCATTGACACATGAAAAAGAACCAAATGCACGATTTTACTGGTTATACCTTGAATGGTCCAGAGGCGACAGCTTTCCTCTAGGCTTTATTTCAAAGAAGGGTTTCTTTCTTCCCCTGAAAGAGCTCGTCCAGAGAAAAAAGAAAAGGTTTTGCTTATGCTGCTTCAGAAGTCGAAATGCTCGTGAGTTCCACCGAAACGTTTCGCTCGCTCGCTCGCTCTCTCTCTCTCTCTCTCTCTCTCAGTCTTCCCCTCTTTTTCAACACACTCGATGCTCCAACAATGATGAGAAGTCTTCGAAACCAACTTGGATTCAACCGCCGCAAGGCCTAAAATACAGAGAAAAGAAGGATTGTCTCCGCGAGAAAACTACAAGTGCTAATAAAGAATCCCATGACGGTGACGTCGCCGACGCTTGAAGAGCAATATTGGCAGGAAACTCCAGAAACAGCATCAGAATTTTTTTTTTTTTTGACAAGAAACAGCATCAGAATTTATCCAACCATTTTTTATATCGTGAAGCCAGAAGCACAGGAAAAAAAATCAAAAGGGCGAGCGCCAACCAGGAAACCGCACGAGACCCGAAATCGCTGCCGACGAGAAGCGTTCCGTGGCAAGCGAAAGGAAGTCGGGTCAGCGCACCTTTGTTTCGTGGCCCGTCGCTTTCTCGCGTGGTTTATTAGAACTTTGGGAGGGTCACGGTGTTTTCTCTGCGCGCCGCGGAGGTGTTATAAAGAGAGAAGGAGGCCGTGAGAGCGTCGTGCGTCGCGTGATCGCGACTTGCGAGGCGAAGTAGAAGGCGAAGAATCTCGTCCTTGATAGCGTCACTGCTCACGTCGCTCTGAAGTGAACGGGTTTTTCGCGTTCGTGTGGCTCTATTTCATTTCTCTCTCTGCCGATATATAATAAGACGTGGCTCTTATGTCTTACGCTCGATTTCCAAATATAGTAAGAGGGTGATGTTTCCAGCTATTCTGGCATTATTGTAATCTATATCAATATGCATCTTATTTTACACCTTTTTAGTCGGTCTATATTCAATTTTCAATGCCGTATTGATCTTGAGTTCCACCACCTCCTGCCAAACTTCATGGAGTGCTTTCAAATGATGTAACCCGATATACATTGATACCCTTGTTTAGATTGTTTACGTGAGATTGATTCCATCGATGATTTCACTTTTGAATTAGTTGATACTTTCTTGTCTGAACGTAATATTTAACATGAACTTGACATTTACCGACTCCCAAAGATGACCGGATTCTTTTAACCGACATGATCTGACATAAAAATCCGTGTTAAGTGATTACACAATCGACGATTGAATCGATAGCAGAAATACTTGTCGATGGCCGAAACAAATGATGATCATAGAATAGTTCTTGACATACGATGATGCCTAATATTTAGGTAAAGTGTTGAACGTGGAAACCGAATGCAATGAGGATGTCGATTGATGGTTGAGTCCAATGGTAGCTAAGTAGTTGTAACCGATCGAAAATAAAGAGAACATAGCAAATACAATCGTGGAGCTTGAAATAATGGAGATACTGATCAATGGTTAAATATAATGACAACCACGGAGTGGTAACCATTTATAAATAAGATTTGACATGCGATCATGGATCCTAAAATCGTGGAGATATGATTACAACTGCTAATTTAAATATTAACCACCTGTAAGAGGTCACATCTTATGATGGGCTGTACAAGGCCATGTGGCATCATTATAAAAGTATTCTAACACAAATTATGTGTCTTCGAATTTAATAATTTAACTTTCGGGTTCCTGCGTTTCCTTTCCTCTATCGTAATGAGTTTTAGTTCTTTTTTACGTGTTCTACTTCCTGTTCAAGCCACGGACCCGATTCAATAAAAAAAAACATTGATCATCTTTCAGTGAACAGTATTTCGTTATGTTGATTAATTCTCGGCAGTGCACACACTTAAGATTTTTATTTGTTCGTCTCCTCTTTCCGTGATTGTTTACGTTTATTATCACCATGGAACAACTAGTGTGCACAAAGCTTTTGAATTGAATCTAGCAAATTGTAGGTGCAGTCTCGTAAATATCGATATGCTTCTCATGTCAATCATAGTTTTGTCTAAGGTAAAACTCGAATCTATGCTTAAAGCAAAAGGAAAGAAACAAAAGGATAGATGCTATCTCTACTGGGCCACATACTACTTTTTTTAACCCTTAGGCTACATTTATTAATCAGGATAGGATAAAATTTATAATATCAAGTATTTAGTTCTTGCTCAAGATAATGTCAGATATAAAAGAGATATAACTCGAATACGAATATTTCTGAGAAAAAGAAGTAGAATAAGGATGGATAGGATTTCTTATATTTATGGTATAAACTATTTTTCTCGAATAACAAACTTCTTAAATTAATAAAATAAAAAGAATAATTAAATATAAAGTTGCATTCAAATAAAAAAAATTAAACTCAAAAGAACAACAATTTTTTATTTATACTTATCTTTATCTATATGCTTTAATTAATTTCTATTCTAGAATATATATTATGTGTATTTAGTACCATATTTATTACATTTTTAAAGTATAGTAGCATAGTTTATTATTTAATAATTTTTTTATCAAGGAATGATGGAAAGTAATAATATAAATAAGTAAAAAAAATGAAGTAGAAGAATCCAGATTTTAAATTAACAAATTCAAACATAAAAAGGATATTTCTAATTTTCGAAAAATGAGGGACAATGAGATTTCTAAAAAAAAAAAAAAAAAAAAAAAAGCCTACCCTCTCCGTCTCATTATCTATCATATCTTTAGTTCATTTTAAACTTCACAACTCCTTTGTAGCTCTTTGGTTCATGTCAAAACTTCACAAAATAGCAAGAAAGTTAAACTTCTTTTTCTCCGTATCCCTTTGGTTCATGTAAAAAGCCCAAAAAGGCAGCAAGAGCTCCATAGTTTTGTAGTTTATGTTGAAATTTCACAAAAGTGACAAGAGAGTCAAAACACTATATTTTTTGGAATTGGGAAGATGAATGATTATAATTTATCTCTCTTATTAGATTTAGTAATTGTTGATTGATCTACCTCATTGATGTTGCTATTTTGTGTCTACATTTCTTGTCATAGTTGAACCTATGACTTTGGAACGCTACAATTTGCTTTTTAAGATTTAGATCATACAATAATAATGGATTCATTAAAAGATGTTATCTTGGTTTGTGTATTCTTGATTTCTTTTGGAGTGAAGAATCTCCATTTGTGCAGTTTCATTTACATTAATATGCCGTTCATACCAAATAATGGACATGATGGTATATGAAAATATTTGATTTTATTACAACAATTCATTAAATAGTGGATAAGTTAACAAAATCTCAAGATTTCATATCTTATCTTATCCAATTTAGAAGTATAAATGATCAAACACAGCCTTAGATAACTAGATAGGTCACAAAATTCACCAATCTATTGATGAACCATAAAAACTTTTGGTGGGATGGATGCAGTGCAATCAGAACAATGGATATTGATTTATATTCATTGATGAATTATATTATAACTTTCGCTTGCGTAAATCACATTTGGTAGTTCGAATTTGAATTCGAATAGGAGTTGATGGATAAATCCGCATATATCCAGATAAAATGCCAGATAAGAAATCCATGACAAGGATGAGATAAACCTAGATTGGATATAAAAAATTAAAAAAAATAACTTTAAACCATGTTTTCTTATAATGTTAAATGATAGGGTTATCATCATGATTGCCAATCGTTATCACCTCTGACCATTGCTAATCATCATCGTCAATTAGCCAATCATGTTTCGACGATTGAGGATGAAAAGGAGTCTAAAGATTATCATCATCGCCTCCGCCCCCAACTATTAGGTTAGAAGTTCCCGAATAATGGCTTCGTTTATATGCGTCTGGTATTCGAATAGAGCACAAAACACAGAGTTAGAAGATAACAACTCGCACTTCATAATTTTGAAGATAAATTTTCTTGCTTCCGGAGTTCTCTGTATCGATAAACAATGGCCAGCGTCGCACTCCAATTTCAATACCACAATATCTCAAAGAAACCCCGTATTGTTTTTCATTTCAGCTTGCAACGCTCAAAACATTCAATTTCAAGTGTAAATGGCGGTCATTTCTAGGAACCGCTTGTCGCTGGCTACAAGGAAGGATTTTCAAAAAAATTCAATCCTATTTTAGGTTAGTAAAATATACTATGTGATTTTCTACAATTCGGAGAATTTCTAATCCCCTTGTCTCATTCTATCTCAATTTGAACTTAGATGACCCAACGCAACCTAAATTCAACTGCCTTACGTCACTTACATTATTTAGTAGATTGAAAAGGACACGAAGCAACATTTTAAATTAAAAAGCCGCACACAAAGACTCCAATGATGTTTTCTTGGTTGTCGTGGGCCCTTGCAATTTAACATACAAAACACGCGGTCCCCTTGACATATCTTTAATTAGAAAGCTAATTGAATTTGGATTCTCGTAAGATAACTCTTGATTCACTAAGCATATGGTCGATCAATGAAAACTAAGCTTTATTCGAATATCCTAAAAAGCCATGAGCAAAATTTAAATATGATTGGTAATTTTAAGTGCTGATGGTAATTTTTTTTAATTTGGTCAGTAATTTAAAATTTCATTTGACGATCTTTCGCATTTTTCATAATTGTCTTGATGTTGTTGTTATTATTATTATTATTATTATTATTATTATTATTATTATTATTATTATTATTATTATTATTATTACTACTACTGAACACGTTTGAACGAAGGCTCTCTGTAATAGTTCTGTGAAAAGTCTTTGTAAATAAGATTACTCTTGGATACTTATTTCCAAACAAAGGGAAAAAGAATGTAGGAGCATACGACCTATGTAGCACTAACACGAATATGCAACATGCAACACGACACGATATAACATGGTGATATCTCATTTCTCAAAAAATAAAGAATTCTAATACATTCCAACACCTTATATATTAACTATATTTTTATATATAAATGTATAAATAAATAATAATAATAATAAGATCATAGAATTAATTTACACTAATAACATTAATCCAATATTTGTTAATATCATTTATTGTTTTAATTTGACAAATTCAGCTACTTTCCATTGCAATAATCCATAAATTTGGAAGAAACAAAAAGTAATTCATATTCCACTATTAAATTTAGGGATATGTGCATTATAAGTCCTAGAATTTATCATTAAAGCATAATTGAATATTAAAACTTATCAAATTGGTACAATTGAGTCTTTCCATTAACACCGTTAATTTGTTTAATGAAAAATTTTGAAGTAGTACTTTTAAATTAATTTATTTATCCTATGTGGCATTTTTATTACTTTTTTCTTTATATCTTATTGAAAGAATAGTAAAAAAAATTAAAATAAGATAAAATAATTCTAAAAAAAATGGCAGGGTTAGTTGCTTGGCTAGACAAGTTGCTACCATTGGCACTGTCGGAATTGCCAGCCCTAAGCGGCAGAGGGGGGCTGCCCTTACTAGTCCGAGAGACTCACCCAGATCTAGGTGATGCCTCGGCTAGGGTCGGCGAGGCTCACCCAGATATGGGTGACACTGGCCCTCACTTATGGCTGATAAGCCTCCCTAGCCCTAGGCGAGGCCTCCTTGGCCCCAAGCAAGGGCTAGTGACACTCGTAAGGCCCAAGTGAGGGCACATTGTCACCAGATTTGGGTGAGCCTCACCTCGGCCTCAATTGAGGAATTGCCAAAATATGAGCGAGGCGGGAAAACCTCGTAGGCTCTCGCTTGGCAGCTAAGGGCCTCACTCAAGCCAACGAGGGTTGCATCCCTCTGCCAGCTTGTCGGTCCCCCTCTCATGGCAATAGTGGCAATGGCCTTGGCTTACCCCCTTTTTTTCGCTTTTTTCATACATATATCTTTTGACCCCTCAAGTATTGAAATATTTTAAAATTAACCCCACGCTTGTTGGAATTTCAAACTCATGCGTCAAGAAGAGTTGACCACGTGTCGAATTTTTCGATGCTTGTTGACCACATGTCAGAACGTGTTGAAGAGTGTCAAAGTGGCAGACATGATATGAAAGCTTTCAAAGAGTGTCAACATGAATGAAAAATTCTAATTAATATCTATTATGCGCAAAAATAATTCATTTTATTTAAAGACGAATGACTCCTAACAATCTAAACGTCTAGGAAAAATTATTGACTTAAACACTGGCAACTAGCTATTACTAACAATGAGAACGGTAGCCTGAAGGACCACAGGCTTGAGTTGGTATGTCCCTACCTATTAAATCGAAAGGCTGACAAGCGTTGTTAATTTTAGTATCAGTGAGGTCAGGCTTTTCTACTTACTATTATTACATGCAAGACACCTACTTAGACGTAGGTCCACATTGATCGTATTAGATCAAAGCCATTCGTTTCACCTAATTCTATGGTATATACATCTCGTGAAATAATTTAATCAACACTAGCAACTAACCTAGAACACGGTAGCTTAAGAACAACGTGCTCAAGTCGTCCTTACCTAGTAGATCGAAAGACCAACAGGGGCAAAAGAATGGTTCAAATGCCATAACTTTGTCCAAATGGACACTTAAGTGCCATAATTTACGAAAGGTACACTTAAGTGCCACATCCGAAGAAAAATGGATCACTTGAGTGCCACTCCGGCCAAAGTCCAGCCAAAACGCCGACGTGGCATTTTTCCGGCAAACCAAGCCCAAAACGACGCCGTTTTGCACGCTAACGTGGCCAAATAATACAAAAACGGCGTCATTTTGGGCTGATGTGGTAAAAAAATTTAAAAAATTAATTAAATTTAGTTAAAATATTTAAAAATAATAATTTAAAATTAAATTTAGTTAAAATGTTAAAAAATAATAATTTAGTTGAAATATTAAAAAATTAATAATTAAAAAAAGGGGGAGGCGGCTAAGGGATCGGCCCTCGTTCCATTGCCGCCGCCGCCGGAAGGGCCGGCAACGGTGGGGGGAGGGTCGGCCCGGCCAGGGCTCGGCGACCCCGGTCGACCCTCCCCCCGCCGTCGCCGGCCCTTCCTAGCGACGGTTTATGGCTAATCCTTCAACCGCCTCCCCCATTCCTTTTTCTTTTTTTAATTTTTAAATTATTAATTTTTTAACATTTCAACTAAATTATTATTTTTAAATATTTTAACTAAATTTAATTTTAATTTTTTTATATTTTAACTAATTTTAATTTTAATTTAATTTAATTTAATTTTTATTTTTTTATCACGTCAGCCCAAAACAACGTCGTTTTTGCATTATTTGGCCACGTCAGTGTGCAAAACGGCGTTATTTTGGGCTCGGTTCGTCGGAAAAATACCACTTTGACGTTTTGGCCGGACTTTGGCCGGATTGACATTCAAGTGATCCCTTTTACTCCGATTTTGGCACTTAAGTGTACATTTCGTAAGTTATGGCACTTAAGTGTCCCTTTGTGCAAAGTTAAGGCACTCCAAGGGTCCGTACGTCGACCAACAGGCAATACCTTTAGTATAACTTAGGTCAAAGCTTTTCTACTCGAGTAAGTCTAGCTGTTATTATAGGCCAACGTCTGCCAAGACCTTAAGCCCACATAGATCGTACCGGATCAAAGTCATTTGTTTTCACCTAATTCTATGGCACACATAGCTCATGAAATAAGTTACTTAACATTGGAGCATGGTAACTAAAGGATCACGTGATTGGGTTGAGATGTCCATAACCACTACATCAAAAGCCCCACGCGTGGCGATAATTTTAGTATTGAAGTTAGGCCAAGCTTTTCTACTCGAATAATTTTAGCTATTATTATGTGCAAAAGCCGAGCCTACATGGATCGCATCGGTTAGGAGCCATTTATTCCCACCTCATATCATGGTAGATAGTTCACGCACCATGCCTAGAGCAATTATTTTCAATAAGAGCTAATGTCACAAAATCTCTGAATCTATCCATTTATGATAAATTTGTCTCATATTAATTTTTTATCATAAAAAATTAAAATCAATATACTGCTGATAAATTTACCTTTCATTAATTTACATTAAATTTTATCTCAAACTGCTGAGTTGGATAATAGGTGGAGTTGGATAATAGGTGACAATCGAATTTGAGGTTTTATCATCCATTTTGTGAGATTTAATAGGGTTACTTGTCAATTGTTTTTAAAGTTTCTAAAATCTAAAATTATTAGATAAATATATTCTGATAATCTCCCTCATGTGTACGCAAGTTTTTAGCCTTAAGCTTAAAGTAAGGGTCAAGAAAATTTGAACTCAGAATCTCTTGTTCTGATATCATATAGGATTTAACCAAACAATTGCCGACTACTCTAAAAATCTAAACTGTTAGAAGAAAGCATAATTTTTTAGTTTCTTATGGTATTAATTTAAGGGAAAATTCAAAATAATGACCCGAAGTGAATCTATTTTCTCAAATAAGAACCCAAAGTAAATTTTGTGTCATATAAGGACCTAAAGTAGACCCATTGTTTTAAATAAGGATTTAAAGTGAATTTTGTGTCAAATAAAGACCCGAAGTGATCAAGTTAATCTCTATTGAAGACCTTAGTTCGCCGATAGACATTTTTCGGTGATTAAAATAGGGGCAATTTTGTCAGAAATTTGTGATTAGAAAAAAAAAAGAAAAATTCTAAATTAATTATGTTTAGGTTATTCATTTAGATGTTTACGTTTTCTTCTTTCTTCTCCCCCGTTGCTCCTCAACCCAATCGCTACCCGGTCATCATCATGATTCGATTCTCATTGCTCCTCGCCTTGCTCAATCGGTGGAGAATTTGGGTCTCCGCAAACAAAGAAAGAAGCATCTTGTTTTTTTTCTTGTTTTTTAATTCGTGCCTCAACCAGTGGAGAATTTGGGTTTTCAACTTTGCGGATGATGGGTACAAGGAATGGGAGAACTTCGGTCTTTAACTTTGTAGAGGATGGGTACAAGGAATGGGGAGACCGTAGAAAACCTAGGGTTTTTTCTTTCTTTCTTTTTTAGGATTTGTTAATTTTCCCTACATTTTTGTAGACAAAATTGCCAAACTCCAGTCGTCGGAAATGTCACATGCTTGATTCAACCCCGAGCAAATATTTGGCCGACCAACAAGCTTAGGTTCTTATTTGAAATTAATTCAACAACTTCGGGTTATTATTTAAAACAATGAGTTAATTTTTTAGGTCTTTATTTGACACAAAATTCATTTCGGTCATTATTTGAGAAATTCGATCAACTTCAGATCTTTATTTGGAATTTTTCCTTAATTTAATTTGATGCGAATTAATGGATATTATAAATATATCAATTTAAAGTTTTAGATAAATTTATATATATATATATATATATATAAATTTAAATTTTTTTGTAATATTAATTTTTTCAATAACGACAAAGATGTCCTCAAGATGTGGTTGGGAAGGGTGCTTTGACTATCAATATATGATTGTCCCGTAAACGAGTGCAGTGAAGGACAGATATCAATGCTACCGCGTCCGTCTTCTCAATACGGGGAGAGAATCTAAGACCAAAAAAAATAAAAATTTAGGGGAGACGGTCGCTGAGTTCCAATCAATAGAAAGAAACAAGCAAACTCTCATTTACGACGCTGGCCGTCCTGTCTGCATCAAGCGCCGGGCCCTCTCCACTCTTTATTTCTTCCTACAAGAGGAGACTAATCCTGATTTCGTGACATCACGCCTTACGTCAATTCCGACAGGTTGTTGGATCAAATCTCACGTGGTATTTGTTGAGACTCTCACCCTTTTCTTCACAATCGTTCTTCTAATTAAGGAAATTTTTTGAAAAAGATAACACCACGAGTGCAGGTTTATTTCAATATTAAAAATTTCCGATAGATCAATTAAGCACCACTTTTATAAAAAAAAAAAAAATTACCAAAAAATCTAACATGGTAATTATTCTAATTTAAATAGTCTAACGTGACTCGCCAATAGAGCAAACTCAACATTATTTGACCAAAATGACGTCATCTAAATCATGTTTGCCCTAATCAAGGATTTGAATCCTCTAGAGTAAGTTTGTTGTCAATTCATTCATTCAAAATAAGGTTTCTTGTATGCAGGCCTCACAATACCCTTTCAATCCTAAATGGTGCTCCAATTCTTCAGCAACTAGGGTATTTGGTTGGCCGTCTTTCTCTCTAGGTAATAATGTTGGTGTTATTGAATTTCCTATATTTATAGTGATTGATGAGTTTGGTCTAGTATGGGCAATAGCATTTAATGGTGCTATATTGATTGCTAGCCTAGGTACAATGCCAACCTATCGATTCAGTGACGGTGTCGTTAGGAATGTTGACTTTGCAGTGAGCCTTTTACCCACACTCACTTACCCCAAGCATAGAGGGTTACTATACCTGTCTACCCGACGGTAGTCAGGATCGAAGTCCTAACATAGTGTCTACCTTCATCATCGTAAGACCCCCAAATTTCCTGTCTATTTTTATCTTCCCGACAAAGAGGGAATACTGGGGTGACATTGTAGGGGATTTCGTGCCCATTTCTTCCCTTTAAGCCTTTTAAGGATTTACTCTAGTTTGATTCTCTTGACCAGGGCTACTCCATTTGTTAGACTTTGGCTCGAGAACCTAAGTCTTTGCCTACTTATTATGGGGAGCGATGACTAGTACAACCTACATTACGATAAAAAAGAAGAGCTGAGAACATACCTTGGCACCCGAGAACTTCCTTCGATTGGTAAATTGAATGCTTCCAACTTGGACAAGGCATCATTTACAGCATCATGACCATCGACTTAATCACTCGGACATCTGATCGACAATATGATTAGCCAAATCATTTCGCCGCTCCTCAAACAACTTTCTCATGGTGACCAACAGGCAGTACCTTTAGTATAACTTAAGTCAAGCTTTTCTACTCGATTAAGTCTAGCTATTATTATAGGCCAACGTCTGCCAAGACCTTAAGCCCACATAGATCGTACTGGATCAAAGTCATTTGTTTTCACCTAATTCTATGGCACACATAGCTCATGAAATAATTTACTTAACATTGGAGCATGGTAACTAAAGGATCACGTGCTCGGGTTGAGATGTCCATGACCACTACATCAAAAGCCCCACACGCGGCGATAATTTTAGTATTGAAGTTAGGCCAAGCTTTTCTACTCGAATAATTTTAGCTATTATTATGTGCAAAAGCTGAGCCTACATGGATCGCATCGGTTAGGAGCCCTTTGTTCCCACCTCATATCATGGTAGACAATTCATGCACCATGCCTAGAGCAATTATTTTCAATAAGAGCTAATGTCACAAAATCTCTGAATATATCAATTTATGATAAATTTACCTCATATTAATTTTTCATCATAAAAAACTTCGAACCAATATACTTGTGATAAATTTACCTTTCATTAATTTACATTAAATTTTATCGTCAAATTGTTGAATTGAATAATAGGTGACAATCAAATTTGAGGTTTTATCATCCATTTTGTGAGATTTAATAGGGTTACTACCAATTATTCTAAAAGCATAAAGCAAGGGTTTAGAAAATTTGAACTTAGAACCTCTTACTCTGATGTCATATAAAATTTAATGAAGCAATTGCTGACTACTCTAAAAACCTAAAATATTAGATAAAAGCATGATTTAATATTTAGGTTTGTAGTTTCTTATGGTATTAATTTAATTTGATGAGAATTAATGGATATTATAAATATAAAGGTTTAGATAAATTTATTATAGATATATTAATTTAAAACTTTTTGTAATATTAATTTTTTTCAATAGCGACAAAGATGTCCTGAAGATGTGGTTGAGAAGGGTGCTTTGACTATCAATATATGATTGTACCGTAAACGAGTGCAATGAAGGACTGATATCAATGCAACTGCGTCCGTCCTCTCAATTAGGGGAGAGAGTATAAGACAAAAAAAAAAAAAAAATTAGGGGAGACAGACGCTGAGTTCCAATCAATAGAAACAAACAAAATCTCATTTACGACGCTGGCCGTCTTGTCTGCATCATACGCCGGACGCTCTCCACTCTTTTTTTCTTCCTACAAGAGGAGACTAATCCTGATTTCGTGACATCACGCCTTACGTCAATTCCGATAGGTTGTTGGATCAAATCTCACGTGGTATTTGTTGAGGCTATCACCTTTTTCTTCACAATCGTTCTTCTAATTAAGGAAATTTTTTGAAAAAGATAACACCACGAGTGCAAGTTTATGTCAATATTAACAATTTCCGATAGATCAATTAAGCACCACTTTTATAAAAAATTACCAAAAAATCTATCATGGTAATTTTTTTAATTTAAATAGTCTAATGTGACTCATCAACAAAGTAAACGCAATATTATTTGACCTAAATGACATCATCTGAATAATGTTTGCCCTAATCAAGGATTTTGAATCCTCTAGAGTAGGTCTATTGTCAATTCATTCATTCAAGATAAGGTTTCTTGTATACAAGCCTTACAATACCCTTTCAGTCCTAACTGGTGCTTGAATTCTTCGGTCATTAGTGCTATTCTACTAGGGTAATAATGTTGGTGTTATTGGATTTCCTATTTCTATAATGATCGATGAGTTTGGTCTAGTAGGGGCAGTAGCATTTAATGGTGCTATATTGATTGCTAGCCTAGTATCTTTAGCTTTAGGCGTTGGATTAGGATGTCTACCAACCTGACTTGATGGCACTATCACTGAACTAGGGGTACAACACTAGCCTATTGGTTCAGTGACAATACCTTATGCATGTTGACTTTGCAGTAAGCCTTTCACCCACACTCACTTACCCCCGGTATAGAGGGTTATTATACATGTCTACCCAACGGTAGTCAGAACCGAAGTCCTAACGTGGTGTCTACCTTCATCACCGTAAGATCTCCAAATTCCCTATCTATTTTTTATCTTCCCAACAAATAGGGAATATGAGAGTGACATTGCAGGGGATTTCCCATCCCTTTTTTCCCTTTGAGCTTTTTAAGAACTTGCTCAGGTTTGATTCTCTTGACTAGGGTTACTCCATTTGTTGGACTTTGGCTTGAGAACCTAAGTCTTTGCCTACTTATTATGGGGAGTGTTGACTAGTACAGCCTACATCACGATAAAAAGAAGAGCTGAGAACATACCTTGGCGCCTCAGAACTTCCTTCTATTGGTAAATTGAATGCTTCCAACTTGGACAAGGCGTCATTTACAGCATCATGACCATCGACTTAATCACTCGGACATTTGATCGACAATATGATTAGCCGAATCATTTTGCCGCTCCTCAAACAACTTTCTCATGGTGAGCAGCATTTGAGGATTCGGTGCAACTGCTCTTCAGTGAGATGTCGGAGAAGATCCACCCCTTCGCATCAGCCTTCTTTTGCCGTATGGTTAATGGTTGAGGATTCAGAGTGTGTTGCAACTTCATTCCCAATTCGTGGTACTGGATTGTTATTACGTCAACAAAGCACATTTCAAAATGTGGATTAATGTAAAAGGTCCTTTGTTGATTTTGGACAAGAAGCGCCAATTGACGAGAAAATTAAAGGTATATGGCCAATCAAGTAAAATGATATTGAAATATAAAGATAATGGGAAGATAAAAAATTGAACAATTGATGTTCGGTGATTGATTGATGATTCCTTACTCAATTTATAATCCTAACATTTATAAATACTAGTGACGGTTAACAACAATTACAACAAATAACATTACACATGATTCCTAGAATTCGGCAACATGTAATTATAAATGGTTACCAAATGACCCAGGTATTTGATGATCATGGCCTTATCACTTATCCTATGTCAATGATTTCTTCCATAGCTTGCAATCCCTCTTTATGACGGCTATAACAGCCTATGTTTCTCGGTCATTATTATTGTTGGCTTTCAAGATTCATGACTCTTACTAATCGGTGATCGTGCTGGCTTCACGATTGAATGGGTCATTATGATTGCAGCCACAATTGTTGGCTTTAAGACTTGAACGCTTATCCAGATTCAAAAAAAAAAGACTTCAAAAAAAAAAGACTTGAACGCTTATCTCGTTCTTGATTCATTGATCTTCACTTTAACTCTCGTTCTTTATTCAACTAAACCAAGTTTCACTTACCAATGCCGTGTAACTTGACACTTAGTAATTTTCTCTTACATCATATGTCGGTAGTTCCTCATCGCTTTCGTCCATTACCTATAGTTACCTCCCAAAAGGACTTAACAAATACCATAATCATGTTTTGCTTGGTGTTATCCAGTCCAAGTTGACGGTCAAGGACTTAGGCATTTTTTTGTGTTAGTAATAAATAATTTATATACAGACAATTGTATTAACGATTAAACTTTTAGACCGGTTGTCAATATCCCGTTTCTACACAATATTCAATACAAACCTCACGCGTTGGTTTTTGATGTCTCTCTCCTCTTTCCGTGATTATTTACATGTGTTATGTATCATCATTAACCAACCATTGCGCATGAAGCTTTTGAACGACACTTCATAACAGAGTTTCGTTGCAGTCTTGTATGTGAATATCTCTCTGCTTCTCTTGTCAATCACATTTTTATGTATTGATGAATTATCGCAATTATGTTCCTTAAAACATAGGTTCAATGGCCTTGCATCTAGGTTTGTCAATTGCGGAGGATACAGATTAACATTTTAAAATGGAAAAGAGGCGTACGGCCTAAGACTCCAGTTATGTTTTCTGGTTGTCATAAGCCCTATAATTTTTACATACGAAACACGTAGTTTCCTTGGCTTATCTTTCATTAGATAGCTCTTCATTGACTAAGCATATAGTCGTCCAATGAAAATCACTCTTTAATCGAATATCCTAAAAAGCCATAAGCAAAATTCAAATATGTACAGTAATTTTAAGTGATAATTGTAATTTTAAAATGCATCAGTAATTTAAAATTTCATTTTGCGAACTTTCATTTATGTTAAAACATCTCACATCATATGACAATGGAGTTTATATACTCTTTTTATCTATAGTCTCTCTAAACCTATCAACTTATAATTTTGAATTGAATTTTTTAATATGGTAACAAAGCCAGATTCTGTCCCTTTGACCTGTGCGTCCATTCACATTAATCAAATTCCACCTATCAGCTTAATTTTATGTTATGGTTATAATTTGTTCTAACAGAATTCATTATTGTCTTGATGTCAATATTGTTTTTATAGAGCTTTTTTGTATGTAAGCTCTTTGTAAAAGTTCCGTATTTTCTTTGTACATCCAAGATTACTCTTGTATACTTCTCTATCTCACTACGAAACAAAAGAAATGGAGGAGCATACAACAAAACAGGACATTGTAATTAATATCTATTATGGCGACAATAATTCATATTAATTCATGACGAAGGACTAACAAGAAATTTGTAAGAAATAGTGCCAACATGTCCAAACATATGCTCACATCTTGCGAAACAGCCTCTCAAATTTTCTCCTATTTGTTATTTTTGCATGTTTTCCTATTTTACAAATATCCCATTGATGTGATTAATTATATGTCATGTGTTGTGCTGAATGCTATCATCTTATAGGTACACGTGTTGCGAATATAATGTTAATTCGTTTCTGAACAGGTTAAACTTCTAAAAAAAATGATTTCCCTAATATTGATAGCTAAACTTTACTAACTATGAGCATGGTAGGTAAACAATCACTTGCTCAAGTCAAGATCTCCATACCTACTAGATCAAAAGGACACATATACGAGTTTGATTCCTCCAAAACATCAATCAAGTTAAAATCAACACGCCGATGAAAATTTTGATATTAAAGTTAGGTCAAACTTTTTTACTCAATCAAGTCTAGCCGCAAACACATGCTTAGAATCGAGTCCACATGCATTGAATCGCGTCAAAAACGTTTTTTTTCAAGTAATTCTGCAGTATCTCTAATGCAATCATTTCCAATTGTTACAAACATGTCCATGGGAGTTGTTGGGCGGGGCACTTTTGTTCGGATTAATAATATAATATATGATAATATACGTGTAAAAGAGTGCAATGGTGCACTGATGTAAGCGCACGTGAGGATCCGCTCAATTAAGTGAAACAATCTCGAGTGCTAATAATTAGAAACAAGCAAAAAGTTGCATACGACATTGGCCACCACAGGCCGTCGGTATTTGACTCTCGAGCCCGTCGCTCTGAACTTTCTCCTTCCCCGTTAACCTAGGAGAAGATTTTACAAAAAAATAAATAAATAATTTAAAATTATTTTTAAAAAAATCTCTTAAAATAATCGCTGAGAATAAAATATATTTTCATTACCGTTAACAATTTATGCTTAAACATCTATGTGGACGATGAAAATATTTTGTCATTTCTGTGAGCAATACAAGAATTCGTTTTCAGAAGATATTTTTCAAATTTAGAGAGCAGGTTTCATGGAAAATTCACGACAGCTTAATGCAGGACAAAGAAAATGAAAGGAGGAAGAAGATACCAGTCCAACCGAGACGCAACAAAAGACGCGGGCGATGAGTCGGGCCGGGAAACCGATGGCTCAATCTAGACCTCAATTCCAGAGAAAGTGGGAGGTTGAAAAAATAATGTAGAAAGAGACAGATCTGAAGGGCTGTGGAGACTTCGCATCACGAGAATTATTGTGTCTGATCTGATGGTTTTTCCGACTCTCGACCGCGGATGCGATTGGAACGGAGCGAGCCGGCGGAATATTTTCTATGCGCATCTCCAGATTCCGCCATTCACGCAGATGCACACATGCATTCCGAGACAAAGACGTCTCGTTCATTCGGAAGCGGACGACCCTGTAAATGATGGGAAGCAACTCCGACCACGGCCCAACAGAGCTGCTCGTGCGTTCCCCACCCCCCGCCATTTCTGAGACAGACATCGTGTCACGTGAGACTGAATTCGCCACCTGGCGAGCTGAAGATCCCGACAATTATTCGCTGATAACATGTCATTAAGCGTCAAATCTGGCACTTAAGACGAGCACTTATTTTGTTTATGCGGACGACAGCTTGATCCAATATTGTCGGCACTCGTGGGGACTCGAAATGGACTGTTCATGCGCTCGGCATGCTCTAAATGCTTTCACTTCAAGACTTAAAATTTCCACGTTGGTCTCATGTCCATTATGGTCATTACCTAAAAAGGGGGGCTCACCATTCACTAGCTGCTTGTACTAAACAAATATTACATCTCGATTCCAACAAGAATAAAGGAATCACGCGACCATCTTTCCATCCGAAAATGTAACTTCAAACACAATCCAGAAACCCCACTATCAAAAGTTCCCCATTTATAGCGTTTTCATTCTACTTGTGACTAGTAGAAGAAATTGAGGAACATTTAAGATGAATGTGATAAACAACCACACCTTATTAGGTAATACATATCTCTTTTGAGCAAATCAAATATTCACTATGCACATTTAAAAAGTCAATACCATGACTCAATATCCCAAATCTCAATACAGGAACAATATTAAAAAAAAAAAATGAGTTATATCATTTCAATAAGGTATATATGTATTAGATCAATCGACAATAAAATAAAATTAAAAAGACATCATGATAAATTTTATTGATTAATCTCTATCAAATTATACATCAATGATCTATTTCATTGATCAATCTAATGTTCAATATCTAACCATCATGCTGCTTAATATCCCATGACAAAGGCTACCAAAATTCTTGTTGGCTAGGTATCCACTTATATTGCAAGTAGCTTGAACCATAAGATTATCCTGAAAATAGTTTGCATACCCGCAAAACCCCTCGATGGGCTCATAATAAAACGATAATGAGTATCAAACCCAAACTCATCTTCGAATAACTCACAAATCAAATCCGTGATCCATCTCATGCACCAGTTTCATAAGTTGAATTATATGAACTCCGACAATTAAATTTAAGGCATTTCACAAATCAATATTTGTAACCTTTGACAATTCCTTTCACAGTGCATTTAGTCAAGACATTCGCAAATATGCTTATTTCAATTATTTCAAATAATGATTTACAATGCCTTTTCGACTCACTAAAATGGTAGTAAAAATTCAATCCAACTTATGAAAGAAATATGCTCTTTCATAACTCATACTATATCAAACTCTACCACTTTCAAGATATAAGTTCGCAAATTTAGAATAGATAAGTGCTCACCTGAAAAAGTCTTCACCAAACAATGAAAGTTATCTCAAGCCGATTGAAATCTTATCAATAAGACCAGGCGATGCTATTTTGATGTCAAAATGTTAATTATAGGTTGACAAAAGATCTCAAGTACAATTACTCACGCGACAAACAGTCACTTGCACAACGAACTTATCATATTGTATCTCTCTCTATTGAATTTCGATTAAAAAAAAATTCATTGTAAAAAAAGAGAGCTTTTTTAAATATTAAAAGGACTAAGTTTTACCAGGCCAAAATCCAATCGACAACAGATGAAATTTTGCACGAAATGCTCTCAATTGGGTTACTGTACATCATGAGTAATTTCAAAAAAATCGATCTCTCTTAAACAGGAGGTTCAATCACAATCTGTAAAATCCTATGTGAGGGACTAATCATCACCATTGAACAGCTTAATCTCAGTTCGGAGCATCATTGGCGAAGCCAACACAGCTAGGGCAACGGTTTTGATTCCTAGAACAATAACTAACTAGCACAAGGAAAAGCTGTTGGGGAAAATTTCCTTGTTAGTTTTGATGATTAACTAAACTTTCTTTTAACTATTCTTTAACTCTGATGATAAGTTTTTCCAGATGGAAACTTTGATGACCACTACCAAATGTTACTCATCAAACTTAGACTCTAAATCTTTGGGGTAATTCATATATTTTTTATTCAGTTATCAGGATATTATTCTAGAAGACAATTCTCATGCAAAAGCCAGAAAATTGGAGGATTTCTTGCTATAATTAAGAAGATCTATCCAAAGAGGAAAAAATATCAAATCCAATCTCTCAAGATGGAATTTAGCAAGTCTTGGATAAATCAATCCACAAAAGGCGAAATACTATTTCCAATTGAAGCATTCATCTTAAGGAAACTTTGTCTGCTTTATGGGCAGTAGAATCAATGATAGATTTCAATCTTAGCAACCTTGAAGTAATAAGATCTTCTGACAGTGTTCAAATCCAACGGGTAGATTGGCTAAGCAATCCTCTAAGGAAATGTCCAACAGGCAGTTTGGATACAAAGGATTATATAAGAAGGTTGAGATGCTAAGAGGAAGCTATAGATGAAATTTTGAAGTTCATAATTCCTAAGTTTTGAGTGATCTCCAATCATAAACATTCATCTCTAAGAGCTATACTCTATAATCTTTTAGTGTGACGGCCCAAGCGACGGTGCGTCTGCGCTTCGATCCCCCAACGTGTGCAAGGGAGGGGCTCCTCTCTTGTCCCACATCGCCTAGGGAGAGAGTCTTGAGCTAGCTTATAAGGGCTTAAGTCCCTCTAACTGTACATGCGCGTTTTCTTGGGGTAGTATAGGCTGCCCCAAGAGGAACAAAATCGTGAAAACTTAGTGTCCAAAGCAGACAATATGTGTATAGTGGAGACCCGGGGCATTACCCTCCTACTGTCTCCACAAGAGAGTGGACATGTGAGAGTAGATGTAAGCTTCCCAAAGCCGAATCACTATAATCGTTTATTTGCAATTTTCTTTCCTTTACTCTCTAAATTTTATTTTTATTAAGGGTTATTTGCACACAGGTAAGATTTGATAGTTTTTTGGCCCATGGTAAGAAGTTGTGTTGCAAAATTGTTTGAATTTATTTTATTCTACTTATTCACCCATTCACCTCCCCCTCTAAGTGATCTATTTAGCCCTAACAAAAACAACAAAGAAACACTTTACCAATCACACGCAAAAGACGTTGTGGCATCAATCAATGTTTTTTTTTTCCTTCTATTCTTGAATTACATGAAGGCTTCAGAAATAGGAAGAAAAAGGAGACCTCTTGAAGTTTATTGGGCCTGAGGAGGAGCTGAGTTGGGCCTCTAGTCACTGGCCCAGCCACTAGGTTCTTTAATTTTACTCTTTGGGCCCAAATGTTACATCACATTCTTAGAGTGCGGTTTCTTGCCATGTCAATAGAGTCATACGTACGTTCCAGCGTGAAGCCAACAAATTTCCAGAAAGGGAGCAGAAATGTTGAGAAAATGATGTGCTATAACTTTTGCGATTCGGTTTTGTATTAGTTCATTGGGCCGCTTATTAACTCACTCGAGACCAAAGAAAGAGAAAGTGTTTAGATATAAAAGTGCGGTATCTTCTAATTACTACCAATGTTCATCTCTTGATCAAACGGTGGAAATTCACTCACCTACTGCCTACCCTCCTAAACATAAGAGTAAAATCTACCTCATTAAAAACAAAAAATAGCTTGCATACAGATGTACATTTTTCAACGAACCCTAAGCTTTAGTAGTTCAATTCCATTACCTTGGATTATTTCTCGGTACATTGCGCCTTGAAAACCCCGGAAACTTGACACATGCATGCTGCTTGGGGCAACCACCAGCGACTTCATGGTGGAGACTCAGAAGATGGGACGTGTGCGTGGGCGGACGAAAGGATTATCTGTGTCTTCTCTTGGCTTAGAGGGAGAGAGAGCTAGGGACACTGCAGAGCTACTTTCCGGAGGGTACTCTTTACCCATTGCCTATTGCTCATTCATAGAGAGCATAGTTGCTTGATACCTGATACACAAAAGACAAGACAGAACTATCAATCCACCTAATGTTTCTCCTCTTCTACTCCACCCCCGCATTATTGTACAATTGAACAATCTAGTCAAAAGTCCCCCCTCCTGATTGTTAAAACACCCCAGAAAGGGAACAGAGAATGCTTCACGAGGAACCCGAATTTTGCTTCAAAGGGTGTCCGCAGCGTTCGAGTGCGACCAGTATTCCCTAACTAGCTGCCCAAACAGTGAGTCCTCTCTTTTCATTAGCTTCATTGGCTTATCGTACTCCACTAGCTTGCCTGCAATGCCAGAAACCGCCTCGATGAAATGAAGAAATATGAAATTTTTATCCGAAAAATTGATGTAGGATCGTTGTTTTCCAGTGGATCAATCGAAGTGAAGACTAAGCCTAGGTAGAGGAACTCACCATCACTAATGGCAAGGACCTTTGTGCAGTCCATTACGGTCGGTATTCTGTGAGCCACGGTGATCACAGTGCAATCAGCAAATTCAGCACGAATGGTTCTCTGCAAAATCATGTCAGTTGCATTGTCTATCGATGCAGTGGCTTCGTCGAGAACCAGTATCCGGCTTCTCCTCAGAAGTGCGCGGCCCAAGCAGAACAATTGCCGTTGCCCCATGCTCCAATTCGACCCATCTTCCACAACTGAAAAATGAAGCGTGGCCGTGATAAGTTTTTCACTCGAGGCACTATCAAGAAGGCAAGTTCTTGGCTTCAACATAGAGCCTTACCCACGGAGTCCAGTCCCTCTTGTTTCTCCTGAACCGATTCTCGGAGCTGACACTTCCCAAGAACCTGTTTATGTGCATTACCTCGAGTTGGAAACGTCAATAGTTTCTAACACATGTATTCCAGGACGAAGAGAAACAGGGTTTACCTCCCATATTTCTTGGTCAGTGTGTTGAGATAAGGGGTCCAAGTTATATCTCACTGTCCCATTGAAAAGAGTGGGCTCTTGAGGTATAATCCCGAACCGTGACCTGAGATCGTGAAGTCCAATCTTAGTGATATCAACACCATCTACAAGAACTTTCCCTCCTGCAGGCTCCACTAGACGGAATAGAGCACCAATCAAGGTCGTCTTCCCACTGCCAGTTCGACCCACAATGCCGATTTTATGCCCTCCTTCGAAAGTGCAACTGATCCCTCGAAGAACAAGGGGCGTATCGGGCCTATACCTTATCTGTTTTGCATTAAGATTCAGTGATCTGACTGTTTTCATTCAATAATCTAAACAGTGGGAGCAAAAGTCTACCTGCAGATCGACAATCTCGACTTTCCCCAAAGATGGCCAGTTGGCAGGAGGTCGGTTTTCTTCTATCAGGAGAGGGGCTTCGCTTGGTGTGTGCATGTACTGGTTAAGCCTCTCCACTGATATTATATGATTCGCTAGAGTGCATTGGTTTTGAATCGAGTAGACGAGGGACATGTTCAGGGAAAGACCATAAGACAATGCCATTCCGATGAAACCTGTTACAACATAGGGGCAACCACAACAAAATTTTAGTCAATTGATCTATCTTCCGTCAAATTCCAATTGACTAACCACAAAATATAAATGCTTGTTCATAATAAAGAAAGATCAAAGACTTTTACTGACCAGGGCTAAATGTTCCTGGAGGAAGCAAAACCATGCATAGTGCGGCAGAGGACAGAACGGTAGCACTAAGTGTTTCTAGACGCTGTATCAACCATTCTTTGGCTGCAAAACTGTGGAAAAAGGGACTAGCATTCTCATCAATGAGTTTCAGGTTCTTTCTGAAGAACCTTTCCTCCTCTTCAAAAGCTCTAATTGACATTGCCCCTGCCACTGACTCAGCAAGATGATTTGCAACATAAGACTTGGTTATGCCATCAAGTCGCATCAACTCCTTCGCAGATGAAAAATAGTATCTCTGTTGACCAAGTTCAAGTTCGATTAGGTTCCAGACGGAAAAAAATGCACGTACACACCTTAACATATCCAGTGAAAAACATATGCAACATGAAATGACAATGTCATAAAAGGAGTCATGCCACCATGTGAAAGCAGAACATTGTCGGATGAGCATCAATTTACAACTTCACTCAGCAAGTCAAAGTTCCTAATCAGACTTCAGCTTGCATTAGGAACTGAGTCCGCATCTCTTCAGTGTGATAAAATGTTGAATCTACAAAATATTCCTTCTATTTTGTAGCATTCGTATTCAGACTTGTGATCTTGTAAAGTTCAGTTGAAGAATCAAATGCTCACAAAAGAATGCAGGTTCCTATGTGACCATTTTAGGCAACTATTAAATTTTACTGAAGATTCCCTCTTTTCTTGATGTGAAAGTGTTCTCAAAATCAAATCTTTCTTGGATGACTTTGCCCACAATGGCTTTTAACTGACCATACCATTAATTTATTTTTGGATTTACTCATATTTAGGAACAAAAACGCCACTGGAACAACAAAGATGTATCCAATCCGCATTAGTTGAAAAACAAAACTAATTGCTCTTATCACGATTCTTTACTGCCAACTGAAGTATTGCAGAACTGCAGCAACTGTCACCGAGTCATTAGTTTACCTGTAACCGAATTGCAAAATATATCATTGGTATCGACACAAAAAGGACTTGCCACGTAACAACTGCAAGTACTCCAAGATTAGAATATGTATTGGTTGTTGCTCCCACAGCAAAAACGAAACTGAATGGCACATCGATATCCACAATACTGAGATCAGAGGAGACCTGCACGAGGGGGACGAATTTATATACACATGAGTTTGGCAAATGCCTTTCACTCTCCATAATAACTTTTCAAGATGCTTACCCTGCTAAGTATCCTCCCCAGGGGTGTTGAGTCATAGAAAGACATTGGTGCACGGAAGAGGGAGTTTAGCAGCTGAGAAAAGAGAGATTTTGACGACTGAAGGCCAAGAACAACAACAGAGAGCGATCTAGACAGCAAAAACAGTGTGGATGAAAACCCAATCACCAAGTAAACCACAATCAAACGCAATGTGCTAACTTGAGGATTGTCCACATTCACCGCCATCCAAGAGTTTTGAGATATTTGACAAGCCACAAACATAACATGAGAAAGACTGGCCAAAGCAAAGTATATATAGCCTTTATTCTGATTCAGATATTGTAGGTAAGGTTTAAACCCCGTGTCTCCAATCTCCCTTTCCTCTTGTTTGATCAATTGACTGCCTTTTGGTGCTTTCTGCTGTTTCCCTAAGTATGTCTTCTTAATCTCTTGCAAGGATGCTCCCTGTTTTGTGGAAGAAGTAACCTCAGCGAGTCTTTCAGATCCAGCAGTCTCTTTGTGGGCATGGACAAGGTCTTGAAACTCTTGGCTAGAGGAGAGCAACTCATGGTAAGGAGCTACTCGCTTTATTTCTCCATCTGCCATCAACTGTCATTATGATAATTGTTGGTAAGGTCTCTTCACATGGGTATGCGACAAACTTACAAAGGTAAGTTTGATTTTGCACAAGAAAGAATGCAAAAGTCACTGTCTAAAAATGACAAAGAACAAAGAAAAATATCACAACTGATAATTTGAGTGGAAGTCAACAGCTTCAGATTGAGACAATGAAAATACACTAACCAGGACACAATCAAATGTGGGAAGGAAATCAACTTGATGAGTCACTAGTAGGACTGTCTTCCCAGAAAGTGCTCTCATAATGTACTCCTGCAAAAAAAATGCAGGACAGATTTGATCAGATGGTTGAGACATTGCAAATATTGCAGCAAATCGGAATATAAAATAATTACATTAAATAGGCTGGTAGCTGTATGTGCATCTACAGCACTGAAAGGGTCATCTAACAGGTATATATCCGCGTCTTGGTAGAGAGCACGAGCAAGTTGAATCCGCTGCTTTTGGCCACCACTGAGATTAACTCCTCTTTCACCAATTTCAGTGAGGTCACCATAGGGAAGCAACTCTAGATCTTTCACTAATGAGCATCTCTCAAGCGTCTCTTGGTAACGCCGACTGTCCATTACAGAACCAAATAAAATGTTTTCTTGTATGCTTCCAGTCTGGATCCATGCGTTCTGAGAAACATACGCGATCTTCCCATAAACATGAATCTGAAAATTAAGTGGACAAGTATATTAGCATCGAATGAAAACACTCAACTTGAAAAATGGGAATTGGTAGCATTAAGAACGTTTGGGATTGAAACATTACCGAGGGATAAAATTCTAGTTGGGGCCATTGGAATTAATCTTTTTAAGGCCCATCAAAGGATGTTCTTAGAGCACATCAAAAATAAGGAGAATATTTAAAACTTACAGTTCCTTGAGTATTTGGAACTTCTCCTAGAATTGCTGCCAAAAGGGTTGATTTTCCTGAACCGACTTCTCCACATATAGCGACTTTTTCACCAGGCCTGACCTCAAGGTTGATGTTCCTAAGAGTGGGATTCGGTGAATTCCCTTCCCAAGAGAAATTTGCCGACTTTATGATGATTGTGTGGTCTACTTTCTTGAAGTTTCTCTTCTGCCTGACGTTTGAATTCTGCAGCTCTGGAGCCTCAAGAAAATTCACAATTCGTGTAAATGCGACCTTTGCTTGAATTACCACAACAATCACATCAGGAATAGATCGGATTGGGTCCTGAACAAGGCGCAAAGTAGCCACAAACGTGAAAACATTACCAGCGTGCAGAGGAATGTTTAGGAAATAACAAGCCCCAAATGTGGCAGCTGAAACCAAAACAGGTGAGGACCAGAAAAGAAGACCGTTATATGCCTTCCGTAGCTGCACAGCTGATAACCATTTGTATTCCACCATCCTCAAGCTTTCAATGACATTCTTAAAATGAACTTCCCAAGCATATAATTTCAGGACTTTCATGTTCACTAAAGCCTCAGAACAAGCCTTCAGCCTCTCATCTTGTGCTGCCATAAGTCTCGTTTGGAACTTATGCTGCAACTTTGCAAGGGGTGTATTACAAAACACTGTAATAATTATAACTACCAAAGACGCAATTGTTGCCAACCCCACAGCACGAAATAGAATTACAAGTGCAATGCAGAGCTGGAGGCTTGTTGTCCATGTCTGATGAAACCAAAAAGGAAATTCTCCAATTCTATAAGCATCAACACTCACGTAATTCATAATCTCACCTCCTGAATGCATCAGCCGAGCGGCATTGGACAATCTCAACTGCTTCCTGTAAACGGTTGCTGATAGCAAGGACCTCACTTGCAGACCGATAAGTCTGCTCCTGAAGTACCATTGCCTTTGAGCTAAAGATTCCAAAGACTTTGAAAAAAAGAGAGAGATCGCCAACACATAACCTTCGTGCTTAAAGCTTTCTTTTCCCTCAGCAACCTCAATGAAGGCATTGAGAAGCAGGGGACCGGCAGAAACAGTGAGAATTTTCAGAAGTGCGAAGAACCCAGATATGATGATCTCTCTCCACTGGCATAGAATTATGGTCCTCAAAATAGATGGTTGCGATGAAGGTTCTGCTATCTTTTGTTTGTTCAGTTGCTCCAAGAATGACGCATAACAACTTTCTGCTCTATCAACGTCCCGCAACTTTGGAATATCTTCTTCCTCGAGGGTCTTCTCTCTCCCTCTTCTCATCAGAGAGTTACACCACCAAAATGACATTCTGCTGAAGAATCCAGCTTTAGCAAATGGAGTAACTTGTGGAATTGCATTGGCTTTGTTGCTATCATTGGCCTCTGCAGTCAGTGGAGTATATAGATCGCCTCCATTTGTAGCATTGTCCTTATCAAGATCTTCATATCCCTTATAAGCACAAAATAACAACAGAGATGCTCCAAAGAATGAAAGGACATCCAAAGCTATCCTAAGAGAGACTTCTTCCCTTGTTATCGCGGTGAACACAGACAAAATGCAGAGTACACCTGCAAACAAGAAGGCGAGAATGGCCAATAGCCGCAATGGTGTTCTTGGGAGATGTCTCATCTGAAGACTACCAATGAAGCCCATTAACAACCACGTGAAACCTTGAAAAACAGCCATTAACCACCGGTTGAGGGGTAAAGCAGTCTGCATTTGTCTCAGCTTCTCTTCCAAAATCCAAATGCCCAAACCTAGGTATATTATTCCGACAGAGCCATTCACTATGGCCGATGCTATTTGCAATCGCGGTAGCCTTAGATACTGAGGTGCGGCATGGACTGACTTTGATGATGACTTCTGGATCATGCTGAACAAAAGCAAGACCAATAGAACAATGGTGTAGCAAATGACGAGGATGTGGTTGATACAGGTGAAAGGATGACCGAATGACAAAAAACTGGGCGTGCAACCTCCTCCGCCTGCATCTGTGCAGTCAGATTCCCCGCAAAACACATCCCATAGATTGTCCATCATCTTCTACTTCCTCTCTTCCTGCCTTTGGACACTGTTATGCGCAAAAAAAGGACCACTCAATTAGAGACAAACATTTCAATATCTTGATGGAACTGAAATCTGAAAAATTACAAAAAGAAAAAGGCCACAACAGCAAAACTAATAAAAACCTCCTTAATCCAAATGAGCCATAAAAATACCAGATTGCACTCTTCTTGGCGGAAACAAGTACATATATGGATCGCTAGTTATATATGCATGCGAAACTTTGTCATAACATGGAAGAGACAGAGAGAGGGAAAGACCAAAGTGGCCGGTCTGCACTTTGTAGTTTCATAAAATCCTTAAAAAAGAAGAAGAAGAAGAAGAAAAGTCCCTCAACATCATCTGTCGGATTTATCAGAAGTTTAGCGAACAGATGTTGCCCAGATTTTCTTTAACATTCCTAATGACACAGAAATAGAAAAAGAACCCAATGCACGATTTTACTGGGCATACCTTAAATGGTCCAAAGGCGACACCTTTCTTCTAGCCTTTATTTCATAGAAGAGTTCCCTGAAAGAGCTCGTCCAGAGAAAAAAGAAAACGTTTCGTTTCTGCTGCTGCAGAAGTTGAAATGCTCATAGCGTTCCCCCGAAACGTTTCTCTCTCTCTCTCTCTCTCTCTCTCTCTCTCTAAGTCTCCCCCGGTTTTTCCAGAGTCGATGCGCCACCAATGATGAGGAGACTTCTAAACCAACTTGAATTCACCTGCCTTAAAGCCTTATCAGATTTTATCCATTGTTTTTAATGATGATATGCCAAAAGGAGAGGAATATTCAAAAGGGTGAACACCGACCGGAAAACCACACGAGACCCGAAATCACCGGCAACGAGAAGCGTTCAGTGGTAAGCGAGGGATTTCAGGCCAGTGCAACCTCATTTCGCGGTCTGTGGCTCTCTCGCTTGTTCCATCACAAACTAGGGGAGGCTCTCGTGTTTTCCATGCGTGTCGCGGCAGCGTTATGAAACGAAGAAGGAGGACGAGATGGTGGCATGGCTAAATTCAACGCAGGGATGCAGGACAAAGCAGAGGTCCTGTCGGACAACGTCATGGCTCACGTCGCTCGGAAGTCGACAGTTTCTCGCGTTCGGCCTGGCTCGATTTCTTCTTTTTCTCTGCTGAAATATAATAAGACGTGCGGTTCCTATTTCTCGCAATCGATTTCTAATATATAGTGATAGGTTGATGTTTCCTGACGCTATCGTAATCTTCATCAATCTGCATCTTATTTCAGATTTTCAATTTCGTGTTGATCTTGAGTTCCACCACCTCTTGCCAAGCTTGATAGATTGCTCTACAATAATGTTGTCCGAGATCGGCTGATACATTTGATTAGATAATTTAAACAAAGACGATTCGATCAATGACTAAACTTTTAAATTTGTTAATAATTCATCGTTCAAACATAATATTCAACTTGAACCTTACGCTGGCAACACCTGAAGATGACAAAATCTTTTTAACCAAGATGACCCGACATAGAAATCGGTGTTCAGTGATTATACCATCGACGAGTGGTCTGTAGCAGAAATACTGGTCGATGGCTAAAACAAACGATGACCATAATGCAATTCTCAACATGCAATGATAACTAGTTCACGATTGACACTTAAATAAATTTAGTTAAGAAACTAAAGGCAATCAAGATGCCGATTGATAGTTGAATCTAATGGAAATTAAGTTGTAACTTTCAAGACAAAAAAAGAAGAAAAATGGTTTCTAAACTTTGGCCCAATATGCTAATTTGTCCAATGCTGTCCCCAAACTTTAATTTAATGTACTGTGCCATCCTTGAACTTTAATTTGTTTAATATGATCCATGAACTTTTATTATATATTTAATTTACTTCCTAAGTTATATAAATATATTTATTATTGTCCCTAAACTTGAATTAATGAAATGACAATACTTGACATTTTCATATAATTCAGGAACTATATTGAACATATATCAAGAGTCCATAAATTGTATTAAATAAGGGCCGAATGATAACGTTTTTGTTTCTCCCAATTTTTTGTTCTTTTGTTCCTTTGAACAAAAAAAGAACGAGGAATCTGTTTGGTAAAAATTTTGTTCTCGAGAACAAAAAATCTATTTTTTTATTCCCGAGAATAAATTTGAAATAGAAACAAGAAACAAAAAAAAAAATAGCTTTTTATTTCCGGGAACAATTTTTAGAAATAAGCCAATTTTTTCTTCTTTTTTTCTTCTTTTTTTTCTTCTTTTTTTTTTTTTTTTTTCTTGCTTGCTGCGGACTTGGGTGGCCGCTTGCCAACCACCGGCCACCATCGGCCAACCGCGCCCATTATCGATCGTCACCCCACCGGCGGCAACCATCATCGCCGCCGCCATCTGATCGCTATCGCTACCGCCCATAGCCCACCAGCCACCCCCAAACTCCGATGACCGCCACCGATAGCCGTTGTCGCCGTCGACCACCGCCCGCCACCACAGGACCGCCGACCGCCTATTGTCACCGCCCCCCGCCCGCCGTCGCAGCCGCTACCCACCGCCAACCGTTATCAACCATCACCCCACAAGCGGCAACCATCGTCGCCGCCGCCATCTGATTGCTGTCGCTACCACTCATAGCCCACCAACCACCCCCAAACTCCGATGACCGCCACCGATAGCTGTTGCCGCCGTCAACCACCGCCCGCCACTGCAGGACCGCCGACCGCCTGTCGTCACCGCCCCCCGACCGCCGTTGCGGCTGCTGCCCACCGCCACCCATCGCCCGTTACCGCCATAGGACCACCGGCCGCCAAACGTCGCCGTCAACCGCAACCGCACGATCACCGCCCATAGCCCACGGGCCATCGCTTCCCGGAGGCGGACGGGCGGCCGCGGGAGGCACCTCAGAAAAATTAGTTACTTGACACTAGCAATTAGTAGTACGAACTATGAAATGCAATAGCTTGAAGGACTGTGCTCGAGTCAATATATCCATACTAACCACTGGGGGTTCGCCCTAGTGGCCACCCTTCCAACATGGAAGGGGAAGGTGAGGGGTTCAAATCCCCACCTTCTCAGGGGGGTGGGGGTAGGGACGCATAAGTTTCGAGAGTGGGTTGCGACTCCCACGCCCTGCAAGAGGCAGGGCACAAGTCTGCGAGTGAGTGTAGAGTAGGAATAGAGTAGGACTGTACCAAAAAAAAAAAAAAAAAAATATATATATATATATATATATATATATATATATATATATATCCATACTTATTAGATTGAACGGCCAACATGCGGTGTTAATTTTAGTATAATTAGGTCGAGCTTTTCTACTTATTTAAGTCTAGCTATTATTACGTGTGAACAACTACGTAGACCCTAAGTCCACACGGATCGTATCAGATCAAAGTCGGCCGTTCCCACCCAATTTTATGGTACATAATGCTCATGAAATAATTTGCTCAGCACCAGCGACTAACTAGAAGCACGGTGGCCGAAGGACCACGTGCTCAAATTTGAGATGTCCATATTTATTAGATCAAAAGGCCACACACGGCAATACTTTTAGTACGAGTCAGGTCCGGTTTTTCTACTAAAGTAATCCTAGCTATGGGCCCGTTTGGTTCGAACTTTTGGGGAATGCGTTGCCAAAATGCAAATACCTTTGGGTGAATGGGGTTTTCCGAAATGCAAATGTCGTTTGGTAAAATTTACATTGAAATGCAACTTTGGCCAAAATACCGTTTGGTAAAATTTGCATTTGTAAAGGACTTTTATTAAATTAAAAAAACAAAAAACATTTGTTTTATTTTTTTTGAAGTCCGGCCATCGAACCGCCGGATCCGGCTGCCGGATGGCCGGATCGCCCGCTGGGTCGCGCGACCTCGGGCGGCCGTCGCCCAGGGTCGCGCGACCTCGGGCGGCCGTCACCCTGGTCTTGACCTCAGCGGCCCGCGGGTCTCGCGGTCGGGCGACGGCCGCTGGTTCGCGCGACCCAGGCGTCGCCTGAGGTCCGGCGACGGTCGCCGAGGTCGGGGGACCCTTGGCCGGCGGTCGCCGGCGCATTGCCGGAGCACGCGACCCCTTGGCCGGTGGTCGTCGGCCTCCGATCGACTTCTCTCCGGTGAAGATGAACAGTAGAAGTTGCATTCCACAAATGCAACTTCCCAATGGACCTCTCCCCCTCCATTCCCCTAAAGTCCCTTCAAGCCCTTTGGAGATGCAATTGCATCCCCCCAAAGCCCTCAAAAAATTGAACCAAACACCTTCAGCATTTGGCCAAACCCTTTTAGAGCCCCAAAGTCCCTTCAAAATGCTGAACCAAACAGGCCCTATTATTACATGTAAATGCCTACCTAGTCCTCGAGTCCACACGGATCCTATCATATCAAAGTCGTTCCTTTCCACGCAAATTCTCTGGTTCACATTGCTCATGAGATAATTTACTTAGCAATGGCAACCAACTATAAGCTAAAGGCTCAATTACTCGAGTTGAGATGTCCATACTTACCGGATCAAAATGTCAGCATGCGGTGATAATTTCAGTATGTGTCAGGTCAAGTTTTTTCTCAAACAAGTCTCAGCTATAATCACGTGCAAATGCCTATCGCATCGGACAAAGCCATTTTTCCACCCAATTCCACGATGTACGTAGTTCATGTACTATGCTACACTCCTACGAGCAACTATTTTTGCAATAATTGCTAAAGTGGCTTTGGGATGGTGATTGGGCAGGGCGCCATTGACGATTGATATATAATTGTACTGCAAAAGGAATACGACATAGCCCCATCTTGTCTCATCTTTGCTCTCGACACTTTTTCTTCCCACAAAAGCAAACGGAGTCTGCATTTCGTGTCGTCACGCCTTACGTCATTCCGACAGGGTTCTTGGGTAAAATGCCTCTTGGCATTTGTAGTCACGCTCACGCCTCACTTCTGTGCAAAAGAAGCCATCGATTGACTGCCTCTTTCGAAAAAAAAAACGTGATAGATTTTTTAATACAAATAATGTAGCATGCTCGCTAACCAAGTAAATTCAGTATTACTTGACGGAAACCGGGTCATCTAACTTTTTTCTGCCTCTTTCGACCAAAAAAAAAACTTTTTTCTACCTCCAAATCGGGGATTTTGAATCCTCTAAGGTGAGGTTGGTTGTTGATGTATATAGGCTTCATGATACCCCCTTTCAAGTCATCGGCCATTAAGGTTGTGCGTGATAAAATTTCTGAAACAGAAATTGATTTTTGGCCATAAATCAATTTCTCAATTTCTATTTCGCCAAGTTTCGAAGAAAGAAATCGGTTTGATAACGACTAAAATTTCTATTTTAAAATGAAATCCATTTAATAATGAGAAAAAAATTTCTATTTCTATGAATCATGTTGTCCCCATCCTTTTACCTCACTCTTCTTGGTGCTTATGATGATAATTTAATTTGATAAAAGTTGATAAATCACTTTAATTTATATTAGTAATTCAATAGAGTAGTTAGGAACTTCAAAACATTAACAATTTATGTAAATAAAAGCTAGTAATTAGTATAAAAAATGCTAATATGCAAACTATAAAAGATTTGGTATTTTCAAATGCTAATATGCAAATAGTGAATGTATTTATTCTCCTCATTCAAGATTCGGTTTAAGTCACAACACTCTTTTGCATTCTTTTGAGACCACAAAGTGATTTTATGTTATGTACTAGTTGACCGGCAAGAGGACAGCGACAGCGACTGGAGTTGTAGAATCGAGAGCGGAAAGGGGACATGGACAGAGGAAGCAAGTTTGACGAGGTGGCCAGAGCAAATTGGACCGTCTGAGGACGGCGACGGCGTCGAAGTTGACGGCGAGGATGGCCAGCTTCAGAGTCGACGGCACTAGGGTTTTCGGTTGAAGTGAGCTTCACAGAGTCGACGCTAGGGTTTTTTGTTGGAAGTGACGAGAAGGAAGAAAAGCAAGGGTAAAGTGAGGAGAAGGAGGAGTCGACGTATGTGAAGGGAAGGATGGAGAAAAAAAAAATCTATTTCTATTTCAAAAACAGAGAAGCTACAATTTCTAGCTTATGATTTCTCCCCCAAAACAATTTCTGAAATAGAAATCTGTTTCAGAAATAGAGAAATCAATTTGCATTACCAAATGGATTTCTGTTCCAAACCTGTTTCGGGGAACAGAGAAATTGAGAAACATAAATTTTACCATGCGCAGCCTAATGCTATATCCACCGGGGCATTTTTGACTTACCTTTGCCAAAGGCAAGCCTTGCCAAGGTCAAAAGCCCAAAACAGGTTGGGAGTTGCTTTAGGCTTTTTCAACATGCTGACTTTGGAATTACATAGATTTTTTTTTTCTAAAATTATTGTCATTCGTTTTTCCGGCTTTACCTGAACAATTGTTCATCATCTTCATCTTCCCCTTCTCTCTATTGAGCACGACTAGCATCTACGCGCAATCGTGGGCGAAGTGTAGGTGCTCCAACGAAAGGCAGGCAGTGCGCCGAAAGGCAGGTGGTTCGGCTAAGGTCCCATGACCCTCTGACAAGGGTCACTGTGTAGAGGACACCGGCAATCCAAATTGCGCGCAGATATGGGTTGCGACGACCAGATCGTGGGTGTCTGGCAACCTCTACGGTGCAGGGGGTCACGCAACGGTGTGGCGAGGGTCATGGAGGTCGCCAGTGCCACTCGATCTAGTCACGGCGACCCAAATCGCGAGATCCGAGTCACCGCAGCCCCCTATGCCATAGAGGTCGCCGAACGCTGCCCTCCACCACACCACCTCCCCCTCGCCGAACCACCTACCCTTCGCCGGCAATAACTAGCAAAGCCCTTGGCCGGTGGTAACCGACAAAAACCTTGGCCGGCCAACTTTCATTTTTTTCCTTTTTTTTTAATAACAATAGTCTTTTGCAAATTTAATTTATCCAAACACTATTTTGCCCAAAGATACTTCACAATAAACTTTCACAAATACGATTTACCAAACACACTTTGCATTTTGAAAAACTCATTTTAACTCAAGGGTTTTTTCCCAAAGTCTTCCCAAACACACCCTTAGTTGGCCATCTTGCGACCTAGGGGTGTGGTTGGTCATACTGGATTTTCTATATGTATATCAATCCACAGATTAGACCTACCAGGGACGGTAGCATTCAATGCTACTATACTAACTGTTGGCCTAGCACCTTCAACATCACCCATTGGACCCAAGTTGTCCCGTCAACCAATTTGATTTGCGATCCCTTTGTTATCAGCATGATTCTCTTGAACAATATCGTTCCCACTTGTTGGACCTTGATTGAGAACTCAGGTCTTTGCCATAATTCTTATGGGAGGTTGATTAGCGCAACCTACATTAGGATAAGAACAAGGGTTGGGAACATGCCCTTCCGCACATCAGTAGATTGGATGCTCCCAATTTGGATAAGGCGTCATTTATAGCATCGTAACCAACTTAATCACACCGGACATGTAACTGATGATGTGATTATTCAAGTTATTCTACTGCTCCTCAAGTAACCTTCTCATGGTGACCGATACATGACATGGGGCAAGTGATAAGGCCGTGATCGATTTCTCGTTGAACTCAATATTCAACACGAACCCACACGTTGGATTTTTATGGGCGTGCATGGAAACGTTTCTAAGAAACGTTTCCGGAACACTTCTGTACGGATTTTGTTCCGGGAACAAAAAAAGAACAGAAACGCGTTTGGTTGCGTTTTTGTTCTTTTTTTGTTTTTTTGTTCCCGGAACAAAATAAGAACAAAAAAAAGAAACAACAAATTGTTGTTTCTTGTTCTAGAAACAAAAATGAAGAAACGTTTCTTCTCTCTCTTCTTCTTCTCTTCTTCTTTTCTTCTTCTTTTTTTCTTCTTTTTTCTTTCGCCGGTCGCCGGCCTCGGCCATGGCCGGCGATCGGCTATCGAGGGCCGGCGACCTCGCCGGAGTCTCGCCGGATCTGGGCAAGCCCGAGCTCGCGCCCGGCCATGGCGAGGCTCGGCCTCGCCCGCACCGGCGATGCCAAGCCTCGCCCGCACCGGCGATGCCAAGCCTCGCCGGATCTAGGAGAGGCCGAGCTCGCCCGGCCGAGGCGAGGCCGAGCCTCGCCGTGGTTGGGCGAGGCTACCGACCCCCGTCGGCCGGCCGGAGGCCAATGACCGGCTGAAAAAAGAAAAAATAAAAAAAGAAAGGAAAAAATGAAAAATAAAATAAAAATGTTTAAAAAATTAAAAGAATAAAAAAAAAAAATTTACCAAACGTGTTTCTATTCATTTTTTATTCCCGGACCAAACGTTATCAAACGCGTTCTTTTGTTCAAAAATTGTTCCCCGGAACAGAAACACTTTTTTCTGGTTGTCGATTTCTCGTTGAACTCAATATTCAACACGTTACCATTCACATTTTTATATGTCTCTCCCCTCTTTCCGTGATTATTTACATGAATTAACTATCATCATCAAGCAATCAACGTGCATAAAGTTTTTGAATGGATCTTGCAGTCTTGTATATGAATATATCTCTGCTTCTCGTGTCAATCATTTTTTTTTTTTATCGTTGAATTATTAAAACATAAGTTCAATGGCCATGCATCGCTTATATTATTAAGTCAATTGCGAAGGACACAAAGCAACATTTATAAAAAGCCGCACACAAACTAAGATTTTAATTAAGTTTTCTTCGTTGCCACGAGGCCTTGTAATTTAACGTACAAAACACGCGGGCCCCTTGACATCTCTTTTGTTAGAAAGCTAATTGAATTTGCATTCCAGTAAGATAGCTCTTGATTGACTAAGCATTCAGTAAGATAGCTCTTGATTGACTAAGCATAGTCGTCCAATAAAAACCACTCTCTAATCGAATATCCTAAAATACCAGGAGCAAAAATTCAAATATGGTTGGTAATTTTAAGGGGAAAAGTACCAAAAAAGTCATAAATATATTGCATTGAATTTAGTCCTAAACCTTTTAATATTTGTACCAATTCAATCTATCCAGTCAATTTTAGCCGGCCGGATGCTAACGTGGCAATTTTTATGATTTTTTTATTATTTTTTTGAAATTTTTAATTAATTTTTTTTATTTTTCCTTTTCTTTTCGGGCGGTGGCTAGCAAGGGTCGTGGCCCTTGTCCGGCCTCTCCCAAGCGAGGGGGAGAGAGGGCATATGGATTCGAGGAAAGAGACGGTAGCCCGGCGAGCGTCAGGAGCGGAGCTCCAGTCTCAAGGCGGTGGCAATGGCGTGGGCCAGGTTGCTAGCCATGGTGTTCGCGTCCCCAATCGCTCCCCCGATCAAGCAACCACCACCCGCTCTCCTCCAATCCGTGTTGAGAAGAAGGGGGAAGTTCTCTCGATTCGATCGGGGCTTTCCATCGTTTTCTAAAGCTTCTGCAGGAGATGGTGGGTTCAACAAAGGCGCTCAAGAGAGAGAGAGAGAGAGGAGGAGGAATGGGTTTTGCGGGTTCGCTTCGCAGGATAGAAAAGTTCGAGCTTTGCGCTGCGCTTCCGACTTCACTGGTAGTGAAGGCAGCCATTGCCAGGGTGGAGGCGAGGATCGAGGGCCACGGCCCTCACCGGCAGCTGGCAAGGGCTTCGCGGCCCTCGCCTCTGCCCTAGCGATGGCCGCCATGGCCTCGCCAATCGCGAGCAAGGGCCACGACCCTCGCCAACCGCAAGCAAGGGCTTTGCGGCCCTCGCTAGCTACCACCAGAAAAGAAAAGGAAAAAGAAAAAATAAAGAAAAGATTTAATTAAAAAATTCAAAAAAATTTCAAAAAAATCATTAAGAAATCATAAAAATTGCCACGTCAGCATCCGGCCGACATCCATGTCAGTGCCGGCCAGCCAAAATTGGCCGGATGGATTGAATTAGTACCAATATTAAAAGGTTTAGAACTAAATTGATCCAATTGAAAAATTTAGGACTAAATTGGTATAAATGCAATAGGTTTAGGACTTTTTTGGTACTTTTTCCTAATTTTAAGTGATGGTGGTAATTTTTAAAATGCGTCGATAATATTTAAAATTTCATTATATGAACTTTTGTACATGTTGAAACAGCTCATGTCACTTGACGATATGATTTATATGTTCTTTGTACAAAAATGTTCTTTCTTCATTTATCAATTTAAGATTTTGGATTGGATTTTCTAATATGATGTCAAAACCATATTCCGTTACTTTCGCGTGAGCATCCATCCACATTAGTAATATTCCACCTATCAGCTTAATCTTGTTTTAACGTTATTCTAACAATATAGAATTCATTATTGTCTTCATTTGTTATTTTTTCTATTGGGCTTTTTTTGTGTATGTAAACTCTATGTGTGAGTTGTGTATTTTCTTTGTACATCCAAGATTGCTCTTGTATACTTCTCTCCCCCGCCATGAAACGAAAGAAATAGAGGAGCATACGACAAAAACCGAAATTGTAATTAACATCCTTCATGGCGACACTAATTTATATTATTTCATGACGAACAAGAAATTAAAAAGAAAGAGTGACAACATGTCCAAAAACATCCCTTCAAACTAGAACTCTGAGAGAGAGAGAGAGAGAGAGTGATGGCGCACTACGAAAAGAGTAAGACTAACATCGTTCAACAGTCAAGATCGAATGGACTCACATGCTCTCGAAGCATGAAAGAAGTGCTCATTATTCTGCATCAATGTAATGCAATGCTTAAAAGTTCGCACTAATGGTAGAAACTTAAGTGTAAATTAGAACAATAATTCCATCCTAGCTGTTAAGATATATGCTACGAGCACATTGCTAACTTGTTTCCTAACAATTTAGAGGAAAATAATTATCTAACATGGTATCAAATCATAGATCACAAGTTTGAATCTTACAAAACGCCCTATTATACAATTACATCGATTTGATTAATTTTATGTCATGCGTTTTGCATAAGAACATCATCTTATACACCAAGAGGATTATTAAAACACATGTTGTTAAAATAATGTTAATTTGTTTCCTAATAGGTTAAACTTTTAGGAAAAATGATTTCCTTAATCTTGACTGCTAACCCTTGCTAACCTTGAGCATGGCAGGCAAACAATCCCTTGCTTAGTCAAGATCTCCATACCTACCACAACAAAAGGCCAAATTGATGAGCCTGAGAAGAGGCCTTAAAAAAAATATAGAGAGACTTCGACCAAATTAAAATCAACACGCCGTTGAAAAATTTCTTATTAAAGTTAGGTCGAACTTTTCTACTTAACCAAGTCTAGCTGCAAACACATGATTAGAATCGATTCCACATGCATTGAATTGGATCGAAGATATTTGTTTTGAAGTTATTCCATGGTATTTCTGAAGCAGGATACCACGAGACAAAAGATCTTCTCTAAGTGATTATTTCCAACTGTTACAAACATGTCCTTGGGAGTCGTTGGGCGGGACACTTTGGTTCGGATTAATAATTTAATATATGATATAAGTGTAAAAGAGGGCAATCATGCATTGATGTAAGCGCACTTCACGTGTGGATCCTCTCAATTAAACGAAACAGCTTTCTAGTGCCATGGTTGGCCGTCGCTATTGGACTCGGCCCCGTGGCTCTTCGCTTTTACACTACAACAAGAGACGAATCAATGCTAGATATCACGCTCAGGCGACAGATTTGACCTTAATCAGCTAGCTTTTACAGCCAACCACAGGTTAAGTGAACACCTGGACCGTACCCAAGTAACTCGTGGATCTAAACAACAATTCAAGTCGGCCGTGAGAAGACACTGATTATATATCAGTCAAATTTGGCGATCTCGTGGTTGTCACCTATTAATAACCTTGTAAAACATGTAATGAAAATAACACCCCCCCAAAAAAAAAAAAAAAAAAAAAAAAAAAAAGGCATCGCCCAAGTAATCCTTTTGATGCCGGCAAAATTACTCTGTTTCGTTCCTTTAGATAAACGCGAAAGCAAATAGACCCATTTTGATGCCGAGCAAATTAGCCCCACGGTTCATCATGTCATTTCTGATTTTATGGACAGAGAATACTCCGATTTTATCGACAGAGAATGCGATTATCTTCATATTGGTAGTAACCAAGGGTTCGAGCGGAGCAGCTTCCATGAAATTCACGGCGCAGAAAACAAATGAAAGGAAGAAAAGAAGACGACAATCTGGTTCACGACAACTTACTACGGGACAAAGAAAATGAAAGAAGGAAGAGGTAGTGGTTGAAAGATGATGTAGAAAACGATACGCAACAATAAGACAGGGACGATGAGTCGGGCCACGAAACCGGTGCCTCAACTTCGACCTCAATTCCCAAAAAGATAATGTAGAAAGAGACAGATTGTAAGGGCTGTAGAGACTTTTGCATCACAAAATACAGTCTCCATCCGAACTGATGGTTTTCCAACTTTTGACCGCGGATGCAAATTCGGCCGTCCATGCATGTACACACGTGCATTCCGAGACAAGACCGTCTCGTTCATGCAGATGCGGCGGGCCCCGGTTAATGTTGGAAACTCCGACCTCGGCCCAACACAGATTCTGCTCGCGCATTACCACCTCTCCGCTATTTCTGAGACAGGCGTCGTGTCGCGTGAGATTGAATCGGCCGACAGTTACTCGCCGGTAATCATGCCGTTAAGCGTCAAATCTGGCACTTAAGACGAGCACTTGTTTATATGGACGGCAGCTTGATCCAATGTTGTCGGCACTCGTCGGGACCCAAAACGGACTGTCGTGCGCTCGGCTTGCTCCGAATGCTTCAACTTCGAGACTTAATTTTCTACATTGCGTTCGGTCTCATATCCATTATGTTGATCACCTTGTGTCGCCGCTTACAGTGGACAATCCCCATTCTCTAGCTACCAATAGTTGTCAAATATCACATCCCGGCTCCAACAAAAATGGGGAAATGATTCGGTTGTCCCTCCACCCAAAAGTTGCAGTCTCAAACACAAACTAATATCAACTTGATATCAAAACATATATCTCCATGTATATGTATATACAGATGATAAATCAGCGAATTAATTACAGTAGCAGAGTTTTTGCAACTTGCAAAAAGAATATATAAATCTCATAATTTATCTAAACCCAACAGATATCATCTATATATATATATATAGATAAAAGCTCATTCTCAATAATCCCACCACAGAAAGATCCTCTGATAGCACCCTCGTCTATTTCTCACGAGAAAGCTCTTTTGAAGTACCAAAAAAGACCTTAAGCTTTGCCGGCCCAAAGTCTAGTTGGCAGCGGACACGAGTGGACACAAAATGCCGCTGGTTGAGTTCCTGTGCAGCATTTCCCATGGATTTCAACAAATGAATGAATAAATAAATAAATAAATCTCTCTCAAAAACGAGGTACAAATGGCAATCTGTAAAATCCTACTAGTTCCGAGAAATGTGAGGGACTAATAATCACCATTGATCAGCTCAATCTCGACCGGATCATCACTAGCAAAGCAAACATAGCGAGGGCAACGATTTTGACTCTTAAAACAAAAACTAACTGGCAAGAGGGAAAAACACTTACCAATCAAGCGCAAATCCGACATCAATCGACCTTTTCCAACCAACCACCGTGATTTCTCTCTCGATTTATCCATGCTATATTTGCCCCCTCTCCCCTCTTGAATCGCAGAAGGCTTCGGAAACAGGGAGAAGAAGAAAACCTTGTGAAGTATATTTGGGCTGAGGAGGGGCTGAGTTCAGCCTCTAGTCGCTAGCCCAACGCTAGGTTCTTTAATTTTTACTCTTTGGGCCCAAATGTTACATCAAACAGTAAAGTACGTCCTCTTGCTGTGTATATGGAGTCGTGTCCGTACCGTACATGCCAGTGGCGCGCCAAAAAATTTCCAGAAACGGAAAAGTTCAGAAAATGATGTGCGATAACTCTTGCAATTCGGTTTTTTATGTTATTATCTTCAATGCAATCTAGCATTCGATGCATTTGACAAAACGATAAGATCAAAGACTACTCATCCAATCTCATCTACTTTAGAAAGCTTAGTAATTTTTAAGTAAATTGCGAAATCGTCAAAGTAACTTGCTTTGGATCCTGGAAGAAATATCACGTCACCATACGACACAGAAAAAAATTGTCTGCCGTCCTCTATGTATTGAACAGTATTTACATGAACCAACTAGAAGCCAAACAAAAGTCACACAACTATTTCCGGAGAAGCGTGTCCCCACAATTACAGATTTTATATTACATGAAGACATCCACTATCGAGTACTCATGATGAACTATTTAGAAAGTAAGCCAATGCTTCATCCATATTGTTGTTGTTCTTGACCAAGGCCTCAGCAATACTGCTTGAAGAAAATCCCATCTCGCGCAGGCGAGTATAACCATTGACAAATTCCCTAACCTGGTTAAGAGAAACAAGAGACGGTTCATTCCAAACTGAAAAAGGAGAGAGGCTCCATTTAAAGGCCAGTAAAAAAGCACACCATCGCCCTATACTTGAGGAACAAGCATCCCCTTGAATGGTAAACAGACAGCAGTACACAGTGGATTGTGCCGGGGAAAAAACAATGTGATCAAGATATGCGGTTACTCGTCAACCAACATAAGATATTCCCCAGGTGGATATGGGCATGTGCGGAGATGTTAAAACACCACACGTGGTCCCCTAGTTTCATTTTAAACCAAATCCAATTGTTTTGTAGTTTTTTCTTACAGGAAGGATCAGAGTCATTGACTGCCATGAGCCGTTGAATTTGTAAGAAAGAACTTGAATGCACGAGGAATCTGGCCATGCAGTCCCAATCAAGTTTACAGTAAACACAACCCTTTTGCCAATGCAAGGAGAGGATGACTACAGATTATTCCTTAATTACTTAAATTTTAACAATAATGACCACTGACACCTGCTGCAATCAAACTAGACTACATTTAGCCTGGAGAGCAAGGCCATGATACCGATGCTTCAGGTTCTGGAAGGTCTAAATTCATCTAATACTTGGTCACTCCTTCATTACAAAGTGTTCAACAGGTAATGGCAAAAATAAAAAAGCAGTAAGATGGGATTGCACTCACTGGTGGAAACATACTGGTGTGCTCTAGGGAATCAAGGATGTGCACATAATAAAGAAAATAAGGAGATGCTTCTAAATGGATACTACGGTAAGAAGTTCGTGAGGGTCAATTAACACAAATAAAAACTCAGACATACCTTGGTTGGATTATCCCCATAGTTTGCCACTGCAAGAGGAACAGCTTCTCGGCTTAATCCAGATGAGATGTACTTGTTGATTATGGGATCTCCTGCAGGACCCTGTACAGACAAGCACGTCCACATCATTTTAATTGATCTTAAGTTAAAAAATCCTGACTGCTAGATGACACTTTTTATGTTACATCCATTGTATTAACTTATTTACATGGATAACAAAGCATCACATGGTATTGGCAACAGGTATGGAGAGTAATTTCACCTATAAGGCTAATCAAAATTCTAAACCTGCAGACAGGAGTGGAATTAGGAACCAAATATGAATTATTTTGGTCACAGCCAGCAGCAGATATGGGGAAATTGAAAGTAAAGAAAAGGACAAAATCAGACAATGGGAGCCTAAACATGGTGTATTTTGGGGATTTTAGGTTCAATAGACTCAACAACCTCTCACTTCTCCATGCTACGGATAACTTGTTATGAACTATCATGACAGAGTGGCACAACTTTGTGAATGGACATGCAACACTTGATCTTGTGGCACAAAGTCACAAATTGTTTATCTTATTTTGCAAAGAAGACTAATTTTACCCCTAATCATTTAATTCTTACTGTAAAGGCTACAAAAATCAATTATATAGAAGGCAATGTCACCCTAAACATGCACCCCTCTGAGCATTTAATGGAATACAACCAAATTGATAGTCAATGAAGCTGAAAAGAGGAGCAGACTCCTGGAATGAGCAACATACTGATGGAGGCGGTGCCTCTGAACTCCTCGATGGAAGATTTTCTAGCCCAAGCCTGCTCCAATCAGGGCTTTCCTTCTCTAATTCAGCTAGAACTTTCCTCTCAAAATCAAAGTCAAACTGAAAGTTGCTTCGCGGTATATCTCCCATCTGTGGTAACAATTGAGGCTACAATTTGAATGATCAAAGTTGTGTCAGCAACATATTGCATGATTCCTGTGATGGAATTATGAAACTTCTGCATATACAAGAACTGTCAGGCAACAGGAAAGGTATAAACTAATCTTGTTTCTCTTATAAAATGCAAGCTGAATCTTCCTTGACTCTATAACTTAGCAACAATACATAATTGAGTTAAATAAATGTCATTTATCAGCAAAAAGTGGGGGACAGAGATGTTTATACTAAAAGATTGTTTAAGTGGAGTCTTCTTGATCATTATTTTTCACTATAGTTTCAGTGAAACTTAGCCCCTGTGAAGACATTTTGAAACCGATCAGTGTTGAAGACAACTCAATGATCGCCAAGCTGAATTAGAAGGGCCATTCAGAAACTTAAAGGCAAAAAGTATCAGATGATCCACTCTAAAGCTAGCTTCAAAAGTGATTGCATCCGATACATCTCTCAAGATACAAAAATTACATATTTAGAAATGATTCGTCAATGAAAATATGTAGCTAGAAGCCTTGATCAAGACAATGACAAAAGACACAAGCCAGAACGTGAAAATCTGACGAGATTCCGCTTCCACTGTCAATACGTTCCTCATTGGGTACCAGGAAAACATCAATTTAAGAGGCACAGACACCGAATTGAATCGAATTCAATGATCCAGCCCTAGACAACTCAACGATCAGAAGCACCACAAGCACAAGCCCAAATTGATTCATCAAAACCACTATCGTTTCGCGTGTGAAGCCGCTGGAATGAACTACAAAAACAATTCTCATACAACCGATCTTACCGGAGGCGTTATCCGATACTCCGGCTTCACAGCAACCCTGATGCCCAATCCTGCTGCAATATCATCGCCAATCAGAAGAAAAAGGAAACGATTGCATCAATATTCCGGATCGAATCTAGCACCAATCAAGAGCGAACCGACAGACGTCAAGCTCCAAAGACCACGAATTCGCCTCAGGAGCAGCTCGAAAAACTTACCGGCGGCGGAAGCGGGAGGGGCGGCGTGGTGGAAAGAGGAAGCACGGCCCGCCGTTACGGCGGGATTGCCGTGGTGGCTCCCGATCCTCGGGTACATCGGAGATCTGGCTTCACGGCGGCGGCGAGGAGGGCGGCGGCGGCGACGACGACTTGGCGCGAGAGGGAGGAGAGGAAGGAATGGAGGAGTTTCTGAGAAGCGTGCCGGAAGGAGATGGTATAAAAGGCCAGCGGGGCAGCTAGCTGGGGCCCGGCCCAGGACCGCCAATGTGGGCCAGTCCTGTCAATCCATTAGAAATATATCAACTCAATCCATTCGATCATTTTTGGCCGGCCGAAGCTAACGAGAATGCCCGCCAACTAGCCGATACTAACGTGGATAAATTTTTAATTATTTTATTTCATTTGAATTTTTTATTAATTTTTTTCTTTCTCTTTCTTTCTTTCTTCACTTCTTTCTCCTTCCTCCAACCAAAAACAGGACTGACAAGCGACCTTGCCGATCCTGGTTGGGCGACCTCGCCCAGGCCGCCCGCTAGGCTGCCAAGACTCACTAAAGTTGAATCTAGCAAGGGTTAAATTTCATCGACCATGGATGAGGCCCAAAGAAAGAAAAGAAAGAAAACATTTTTAACATTTCGCATTCATTCGAGATCAGCTAATTTTATCATTTTTTTCTTAAAATTTCCTACTCCTAGATTCGTTCTTCTTTTTTTCCCAAGAGGAGCACGTCACAGCCCCAAAAAACACTCCGCATAGAAGTTTTCTGAATAAAGGACCATCAGTAATTCATGAACAGGTAGACCTCAAAGCTACTAATCCTATAATTGTCTTATGTGTTTTAGGATACTCTCAGAGGCAGGCGACACTCTAAATATATACTTTTGTAATAAATGCTAGTGATTAGGTAATGCAATATTTACCTCATGATCGAGGAGAGATTTATAACCACCATTGAGCATAGCCCTCCTCCCTCATTTGTATTAGCTCCCAAGTTAAAAAATTCAGAGCTTGTCTTTCCAAATATCCTTTTGAGCGTGAGGTAAATTTAATTTTAGTTTGAGCTTCAGTTTTAGCTTGAGTTATGAGCGCTAACGTTTGAGCTTTAGTTTTAGCTTGAGTTATGAGCGCTAACGTTTGAGCTTTAGTTTTAGCTTGAGTCATGAGCAGTAACGCCAGAGTCAACTAATGTCCTCCATCTATAACAAGATACAGAGCCAGAGCTACCATACGAACATTACATGTACAATAAACTGACGACAGCTACAATATCACAATCCAAATATATGGTCGTTTGCACTAAAGATCGACGTGTTGAACTGTCTAGTGTTCAAATCGTTTCCTTCCAGAGCAGAACTCAACCGATCGAGCCACTGAGTCGGACTCGGGTTCTCGCTCTCTTCTACCCACTCTGAAGTCATGTCGATGTCGTCGAATTGAATCGGGTCGGCCTCTGGAGATCTCATCTGCCTCGCTAATTTGAGATTGGAGTTGATGTAGATGAGGTCGTTCATTGTTTCCTTGTCAATCTTGTTGCGCTTCTCTGAGTGGATCTGCTGAAACGCGCTCCAGTTCCTCTCGAATGTGAAAGTGCTGCAGACTTGGCTCAGGATCCTTATGGCGACTCGCTGTAGTGCCGGTGCAGAGTCTCCATATTGTTCCCACCAAAGTCCTGCAAATCAAGCCCATAATGTTGAGTCCCGTATTTGTTTGAGTTTGATTGATTCCACATCCATAAAGAAGGCAAAAGTCACTACACCAGTTATTAATGCAAAACCCAGGAGAAAGCACAAAGGAAAATAGCATGCCAATTTAATGTGAAGAAAAAATAAAGAAGCTGCCAAATGTGAAACATCGATTCCTGAATGATTATTTTATCTATTGCATCAGATTTTCACACTCAATTGCTCGACACTTCTTGTGAGGTTGTTCTGGTGGATACTGTAGTGAGAAAGAGGCTGCCCTTGCAATCTCTCGGGACAGGGTTAGTATTATGTGGCAGCAAGCATAATTGGAGAGATCTCTACTAATATAAAAGCAGTGTACACAGCTAATGCATAGGTTTGACAATAAAGAACTACATTACAATATAACAGCTTCACGCTAAGTAAGGTAGTGATCACTTCAAGACGCTCTTTTGAAAAATAATGGGCTTGAATTTCTCAGAAATATGTGTCGTCATCTTCAGGGACAACATATACAGGACCCATGGCCGAGTCGAATAACATAACTGGGCATGACGTCTCTCTCAGTCACTTAAATGCACAGAATGTATTGTCTAATGGGGGAAAAATATACTCACCAGGTGCAACTGTCTCTCGTGCCTCCATGGCTAGGCTACAGCCAAACATTCCTTTTGCCCTTGTGAAGGTAAAGATCTGATTGGTGATATCGCGTCTCATGTCAGGCGCTGGAAGCAACTTCTCTAGAACCTTAAAGAAGTCTTCCTTTATAGATCCAAGAAACTTGATTTCTGGATTGTATTGGATGCTAGGGTTTAAAAATGCAGCAGCAGAATGCAGAGGTGAATGTAGCTGATCCCTCCATTTTCTATCAACTATATCTAGAAAAACTTTGCACTTGTTTTCATCCATGATAAAGTACGTCCGGATAGATTCCTTAGCCCTGGTCATTAGCTCATATATTGAACCCACAGCTGGTTTTCCTCCAGAAACTTCTCTCAGCACTTTAAGGAATGGCTCGGAAATGGCAACACTCTCTTCCACAGCTCTCCAGAACTCACTATCCTCAACTATGGCAATACAAGAGATGTTTTGGGGTTTATTCGAGTATGACGAGTTCAAAGAATACTCAGGACTGTTGAACATAAGCTTCAGTTTTGACTTTTGCTTCTGTATAGATTGCAATGAAAGGAAGTTTGATATGGACTTTGTGATACCCGTCCTAATAATTTCGTGTCCCCCCGTGAACCTCTTCATGAGATCTAGCATCATCGCACTGTTGTATATGAACTTTGAGATAGTCTGTGCTTGTAAGATGCATCTGTTCACCCAATCTACCCTGGAAAATTCCTCCAGGATTAAATTCATACATTGAGAAGCACAGGGAGATACAAAAATTGTCCCATAGTTCTGCATGATGTGGTTGGCCACGCCAGTGTAATTTAAACTACTGTCCATGATTATTTGCACGACATTTTCTGGGCCAAAATCTTGGATCACAGTATCAAACAAGTCCGTGAGGCATTTGATGTTCCTAAAATAAGAGGACGCATCCACAGATTTGTGGAAAAAGGTTCTGGACGGTGATGAAACTAAAAAGTTGATAAATGCTCTTGACTTATTGTCGGTCCATGTATCAGCAATGATAGTGCAACCTGTGGTTGACCACTCTTTCTCAGTATCTTTGGACTGTAGACTTATTTCAGACTTGATCTTTCCCAACCATGTCGTTCTCAACATGTCTGCAGACGGAGGGATAAATCCAGAACCACATTTTCCAACTGCATCAATCATTAACTGATAGGATGAAGATCGAGCCACGCCGAAATCCAGCTTATTTTCAAAGAAGAACAGAGCAATACTTCTCTCCGCATTTTCTTGGTTGCTTAAACAAGAAGAACCCATAGGTGAGACTGGAGAGAAGACCTTCGTCATTGGAGGCGAAACATCCACTGACGTAAAAACTTTATTCGCCGAAATACTCCCTGGAGGCTTAGTTTCGGGTACCACCAACTTCGGCTTTTTAGAGTTAGATGGTTCCTTGACATCCTCTTTCAACGCAATTATCGATCTCACTCTATCACTGACATCATCCCTTACTTTGCTACACGGGTTCACGCCCTTACTTGGAAGTCGAGAAAGATGATGTTTTAACCTACTGATGCCCCCGTTCAAGACCCTGAGGCAAAATTTGCATCTTACCTTGTTTCCATCCAACTTCTCGGCATACTCCCAGCAAACATCTTTCTCCCGCACCACTGTTAGTAAATGAAACACGAAACAATCTCATTGAACTAATTCCCGGTCATCAAACATTTCGAAAAAACAGTTTTCTTGTACAACCGTAGGTCCACATTAAGAAATCAACAAAGAAGAGCTCAGCAACTTAACCATTGGAAGACGTTATGCAGATTAAAATAAAAAATAAAAAAATTCGAACTTACTTATGATGCAGAGAACTTCTTCCTTTGGGTCGGCGATTTAACCTGGATAAGAGGTGAAATGGCGATCTTTCAATGAGCAGCAAATAAGAAATGCTCAATTTTGATAAACTTAGACGAAATGTTACAAGGAAATCAGCTCGTTCTTCACACGGCAATCGCAGCGACCGGACCAGAGCGACAATTCGTCGAATCACGAGTACCTCGAGGAAGAAGCAATGCGATTTCAAGCCCGCGGCGAATAAACACGACGAACCGAATTCAAACATATCGAGCGACCAACTCTCAAGAAAAACACAAGGAAACTTCACATCCGCGAAGGATCGGTAGCTAACGAGAAACGAAAATCCCTCCCTAACTTCCAAGTCACGCGCAGCTCAGTGCTTGCTGCGTATCCTCATAAGACGCCTCCATTTCTCCGAACCGATCGCTCCCTCCCTCCCTCCTTCCCTCGCATGGAGGTCCGTTCCGGCCACCGGCGACTTCCGCGGCGGCGGAGCGAGCGACGGCAGTCCCTCCGAGGAAGCTCGTCGATCGAGTTCGGGCCGGACGGCGAGATCGAACCGAGACGGTCGAAGACGAAACGAAGTTCAAACGGCGAGCGAGCTCTCCGAACGGACATGGCAGAAGCTTGGAGGGAAAATTGGGGGGGAACGAAAAATTGAGAAAAAAGGAAGAAGGAACGCAGAGCGAGAAATTAAAGAGGGGGAGAAGGAGCTTACGGAGGAGTTTCTCGAGCTCGCCAGAGAGAAGATGGAGAGGAAGAGTGGGGAAGGCGCGCGGGGATTCCGGGTGTTCGTGTAATTTATCGCGAGATTTTGGGGGTTAGGGTTTTCTGTGCTATGCGCTTCTTCGCGCACGAACTTATCATTCTTTCTTCTTCTTTTTTTGTTTTCTCCTTCGAATAAACGAGATGGAGAAGAAGGAGATTAATTATCGACGGCCTTTGTATTTTTCGTTTTTAATGCTTCTTTCTTCTTTTTTTCTCACCCCGCTGTCGAGGCGATATATCGCGGGGACCGACACGTTTCGCGACTTCATTGGTGGACCGATCGGAATACTTTCCTAGGGTAAAACGGCGTCGTGGAGAGCTTAGAAGGACGGAGAGAAAAAAGTAGTGACGACTCTGGGAAGCTGCTCTAGTATTGATATCAGAGCCAGGTTTCGATCCTGGGACCTGTGGGTTATGGGCCCACCACGCTTCCGCTGCGCCACTCTGATTTTGTTGATACTCCTTCTACAAGTTTTTTATTTATTGAAAAATGCTGCTCTTCCCTCCCCTTCCCCTACTGCTGCATGGGGGGATTATTTATATTTGATGACGACGCTCCCGAAGGACTGTAAACCTGAAAATTTTGTATAAGAATCTGGATTATTGATGTGAAGAAATTGAAAGTCAAGAACTAAAGGTCTTATGTTTGTCCAAATCTCATCAAGTGGGTGCAAACCGCTCTAAATTAGAGTCACTTGCTAATTCTAAAATCTTAAACTTAACCGATTCAAGGAGTTTGTATAGTATTATAAAAGCTTCCAAATAGCTGCACCTCTACATTACTAAAAGAATTGAAAACATATTATTTTGCATTATCATTATTTTGAAAATGGAGATGCGCTATTATTTCTATGGGTCAGTCAATATGAATAGTGGGGAAATGAAAATTAAGAAAAAATAGAGATGCTATCCGTCCTTCCTCCACCAAGTGTGAAATGAAAATCCCTTCACCCCTTAATAGAAAGAATCAGAGACTAACCTCGAACACTAAGGTTACATGTGAAGAAGGGTTTTTAATGTTACCCAACATTTAGAATGCCTAAGGGCTGTGCTCAAGCTCTCGATTGATTGGGAACACAAGCCGAGAGTCGAGGTCCGCATTCACATTCAAGTGGAATTGAGCCGATGAAGACCCCTTCATCTCCTTGTTGACATTGATCCACCCTTTGTGGAATGTACAAGCCCTAGACTCTGTCCTGGCGAGGTCCAAAGGCATCGAGACCTTCTCGGGCAATCTCTCAAAGCTGATGCCACAGTTGTCCCCCATTGGCTTGTGGAGACCTTCAGGCAGACCTTGCTAGAGAATATGGACAGACTTTCGATGAGCCTATCAAGGTCCGACTGGCTAAGGTGGAAGGTGGTGCCGCCACCAACGGTGGAGGGGCACTATCGGTCATGGTCTTCGCCCTTTCTCCTTTTGTCAAAGAAGAGAGAGCTATTTTACCGTGGGAAATGGATTGAAAATGGGTTTTTTTTCTATCCGAGACCTACATCTACTTGGAATTTTTTTTCCCCTATGAAACTCTTTATAGTCATATCTTAAGTTAGAAATAATCTATTTATGATCTATATTTACAAATATGAGTTGAAGGATGGGTTTTGTGACCCATTTTGACAACCCGGGGTTGAAATCGGATTTGGTGCTTATTCTACAAATAAGAGATGCGCAAGTTAATCGTTTTACATCTCAAAAGCTATTGTTGATAACAATGGCAACAGTGACTAGCTAAGATATGTCGATCTCAAGTAGAAAATTGTAGGGTCCGCGAGGGCATTGCTTGGAAATTGCAAGCATTATGGTTGTTTCTACTTTTGCAGTAATTGAGGTTTGAAATATGACTCCAAAACTAACAGACTTTCGATGAGCCTGTCTAGGGCGGACTTGCTAAAGTGGAAGATGGCACCGCCATTGATGATGGAGGGGCACCATCAAATGCAGCCTTCACCTTTGATCCTTTTATCAAAGAAGAGAGGGCTATTTTACTATGGAAAATAGGTTGAAAATGGGCTTTTTTTCCCTCCAAGACCCACATCTAGCTTGGTTTTTTTGTCCTCCTGCAAAACTCATCATGGCCATATCTTAAGTTTGAAATAATCAATTTATGACCCACTTCTATAAATACGAGCTAAAAGATGGGTTGTTGCCCATTTTGACAACCCTATACATGACTTAATATTTCAAGAAAAACGGAGTTGAGTGCTTATTCTCCAAGCAAGAGATGTGCAAGTTGATTGTTGTATATAATAAAAGCCGTTGCTGATAACAACGGCAATAGCAACCACCTAAGATATGTCGATCTTGAGCATAAGATTGTAGGGTCCGCGAGGGTGTTGCTTGGAATCGCATCGCACCGTTGTTGTTTCTACTTTTGCAGTAATTGAGGTTTGAAATACGACTCCCAAACCTATCTGTTTTTTCTTGCAGCAATTAGGTTTTGAAATTTGACTTCAAAACTCTCTGTTCTTCTGGGACACAAAGTCAACGAGAGTAATCTACTTCGGCAAAACAAATCCTCAACGGATCACCCCCAGATCGATTTGAATCGGACACCGTGCGCATCCGAGGAAGAGATACCGAGGGTCGTGCTGTCGAATGGGGTCGGGTCACATGAACGGCCAACCGAAACAGGGTGGAGGCGGACCAACTAATTCAAGCCACACAACTAACCCCACCTAATTCCCAAGAGGAGAAGAGCAGGGCAGTGCTTTGAATTTCAGCGCCCCGTAAAAGATAACGCCACCACCGAGTCGATCCGCAATTTGTTTTATCCCACCGAAGCATTTTCGAAAGTCTCCATCGCTGATGATGGTAGATCCGTCCACCAAAGCACTTAATAATGAAATTCCATGACGATAGCTTCGCCGCCCGCACCGCTGCACGACCTTGATAGATTATTCAAACGTGGGAGGCTCGGGAGTAGTTGAGTTTCACTGGGAAACCTCTAGGAAAGCGATCGGGATCGGGGAAAGTTGAATACCCAACATTCAAAATCGCTTCTTTTTTTCGAATGGATGCCGGGAGATTGCTTCCGAGCAATAAATTTTTGGCCTTTCGAGAGCACGCAATCGCACGAATCCAAGAGCAGATGCGTCATTTTCTCTTCCCCCCAAGCCCGGCGTCCCTCCTCTCCTTGTCTCCACATGTAGCTCCCTGTTCGTGCGCACGAAGATACGCAATATTTTATCGGGTTGAGCCTCTTTTATAATCACCCGATGGTTCGGGCTCGCATGTGATGCTTCTTTTGGAGGGAGCAAACAGCTCACTCTTCGTTTGCTTCATCTTCTCCTCCTCCTTCTCTCTCTCTCTCTCTCTCTCTCTCTCTGCTTCTTGCCAAAATAAAAAAGAAAGAAAGTACAGACGAGGGAGACAGAAGAGCCTCATGTTAGGTATGGGAATTTGATTGGATGATTCAGTGAACGAGTTAATTCTTCTGAAGCTCTTGCTTTTCTGCGAAATCCCTGTTGACTCGTTTCTGGGTTGAGTTCATTTTTGGTTGTTTGTGTCTGTTTGTTGTTCTGGCAATTCTGCTCCTGTTCTGATGTGAAAATAAATGTTTTCCAATTCTTGTTTTCGACTGTTGGATTGGATAAGCTACATTAGGCAACCCCATTCCACAGTAGCACGATGACATACAAGGAACTAAAAAGTATGTCAGAATTAAAGCTTTACTTTAAGCTATAATTGTAGAATTTGATAAACCCAAAGGAAGGGATCGGTTCAGGTCTAGCTTTTCGTCATGTCAATTGTAGTTTTCAGTCGTTACTTTATTCTTGGCATCTAGAAGAAGATTCAAACTAATGACCGGACAAAAAAGTCAGATTCTACACGCTTGTAGTTTTTCTGACTTTGAATGGAAACTTTTTTGGTCTTAGAAGTCATTGACTGCTATAGCATTTCTAGATGATCAACTATGCATTTCTTGAAAAAGAAAAGTCTGGAGAGATAAGTACGAATCCTGCTACTTGTTCACAGGTCATTCACTTCTGCCTTTGTGATTGTGATTGCAATTTGTATATGCTGAAAATTTACGAGAACATGGTCTAAACTTGACAGGAAAGGTTCAATCGTTGATTGTAAATTAGTTTCTGGAAGTTGTATTTCAGCTTTGGAGGGGAATCATGGGTCGGCAATTGTTCATACTTGCGGGAATTCTCTTGTTAGAAGCAATTATCGGTTGTGTTGTTGCTGACTTGGTTGAAGACAAGCAAGCTCTGCTGGATTTTCTTCAAAATATTCCTCATGCACACAAGCTCAATTGGAACAAGGACTCCTCAGTTTGCCAATCATGGACTGGAGTGGGGTGTAATGCCGATTCTTCAAGAGTGATTTCCCTTCGATTGCCTGGAGTTGGATTCCGAGGTCCGATACCACCCAACACTTTGAGTCGCCTATCTGCAATTCAGATTATTAGTCTCAGACTAAACAATATCTCAGGTCCTTTACCTTCTGATTTTTCGAATCTCAGTAATTTGACAGAGCTGCATCTACAGTTCAACAGCCTCTCAGGTCCGCTGCCACAGGATTTCTCTGCTTGGAAGAACCTAGCAGTACTTGATTTATCGAATAATGGATTCAGCGGGGTATCCCATCTTCTATGTCCAATCTTACACATCTTTCAGATTTGAACCTGGCCAATAATTCGCTTTCAGGTGAAATTCCTGACCTCAACATTCCTAGTTTGCAAGGGCTAAATTTAGCCAACAATCATCTCACTGGAATGGTGCCTCCGTCACTTCAAAGATTTTCAAGCGCGGCATTCGCGGGAAATAATCTTTCATCAGAGATTGCTCCTCCTTCAATTTCCCCAGTTGAGCCACCCAATCCTCAGCCAACAAAAAAATCCTCTAAACTAAGCGAATCAGCTTTACTAGGTATTGTACTCGGCGGTTGTGTGATCGGTTTCGTACTATCTGCTCTTGTAATCATTTTTTGCTACTCTAATCCTGACAAAGACAAGGAGACGTCCTCCAAAAAGTCCCAAAAGAAAGAAGGCTCATTGAAAAATAATGGGGCTGCAGCTGAAAGCGGAGAGAAGGATAACAAGATTGCTTTTACCAAGGGTTGTAATTATGCATTTGACCTGGATGACCTGTTAAGGGCATCTGCTGAGGTGCTTGGGAAAGGCACGTTTGGGACAACGTATAAGGCAGCTTTAGAGGATGCGACTATCGTAGTAGTCAAGAGATTGAAGGATATTAATGTGGCTCGAAGGGAGTTCGAGCAGCAGATGCAGGCGGTTGGCCAAATGAGGCACGAGAACATCGCTCCTCTCAGGGGTTATTACTGTTCGAAGGAAGAGAAGCTGCTGATATATGATTACTACACTGAAGGGAGCGTGTCCTCTGTATTACACGGTAATCTCATCACTACTTTTCGTGTCCTTGAATAATGCCGTATCTTGTTTACTGCTATCACTCTGTTGTCGAAGTGTCTCCAATCTGTACTAGACCCAGATGGTTTTTGCTAAAACATTACTCGCATATCAAGTGCAATAGTAAGTGTTTGTTTTCAACTTCCTTATTTAAGGAAAAAGGGGTTTCCTCAGGTGCAAAGATTAACTTAAACACTTGGTATTTGTGGATTATGTAGGTCGTAATCTGCAATATTATCTTTGGACCAATACAAGATGCTTTCTTATTAAATGTCAAGTATCTGAAATGAATTCTTACAATGGCAACTGAATACTGAATCGCCAATCCTGTCTACATTTTATTTTGAGGTGCTTGCAGAGGATAGTTCTATGTCCCCTCATTTCCACTGTATCGAATCGTTATGCAGGTAGGGGAGGGGAAAAGAGAATCCTTATGGGCTGGGACATCAGAATGCAGATTGCAATCGGCGTGGCCAGAGGTCTCGCGTATGTGCACACGCAAAACAGTGGGAAATTTATCCATGGAAACTTGAAGGCATCGAATGTTTTCCTTAATGAGCAAGGTTACGGTTGTATTTCGGACATCGGTCTAGCAACAATAATAAACCCCATCCCACCTACATCCACAAGGGCTGCAGGCTACCGTGCTCCCGAAGTAATAGACACAAGGAAGGTGTTTCAAGCATCCGATGTCTATAGTTTCGGGGTTCTGTTGCTCGAGCTCCTCACAGGGAAGTCGCCACTCCATTCGACCAACGGCAACGAGTCGATCCACTTGGTTCGGTGGGTGCAATCCGTGGTTCGGGAGGAGTGGACCGCCGAAGTCTTTGACGTGCAGCTTTTGAGGTATCCCAACATAGAGGAAGAGATGGTGGAGATGTTGAAGGTGGGTATGGCCTGTGTGGTCAAGAGGCCTGAGCAGAGACCCAAGATGCCAGAGGTAGTAAAGCTGCTGGAGGACATACGGCAAGGAAGTTCCGCAAACCGGCCGTCCTCGGAGAATAGATCGGAAGGGTCCACTTCACCTGCCGCGACGGCCGCAGTAGCTGAAATGGGACAATCTTCTATGCCGCAACAATCTGAAATTGCGATGTCTTCGGCTATGCAGTCCCAGGCAGATTCCTCGGCTTCACAGTCTCAAGCAGGACCTCCTGCCGCTGCCTCACAGTGACATTTACTAGCTTTTTCCACAGGTTGTCGTTGTAGCTTTCGTTTCCCCATTTTTGTGACATTCCATTATATGCTTCATTTTGCACAGTAGTTTATTTTGTAAGATAGGATCTGATCCTCGCGATTGTGTTCATCTGTTAGAATATGGTTCCCGTGCAATTGGACTCAACGGTGGTTGCTCAAATCTGCAATGAGAACAAGTGGCTACTGAGACATTCGTTCTGTGAAGGAAAATTATCCAAAAATCCTAAACTCACTGTATTTTTGCTAATTCAATCGTAAAGCTTTTTAATTTTGTCAATTCAATATCTTTTTTGTTACTTCTTGCCAATTGAGTTTATTCGACCAAAATTTAACTGGAAAATGCTGACGCGGACACCAGTAGTGTAAGTTAAAACCACCAACACCGACATAGACAATTTTTAATAATATTTTTATATTTTTTTCTTTTTTTTTTCTTTCTTTTCATTTTGGCTTTTTTTTTATTCCTTTTGCTGATGGCCAACCACCAACCACAAGCAATGGCTGGTCACCAGCCGCAACTAGATGATTGTCCTTGCCCACCACAGACAAGGCCCGATCAGGCAAGGGTAACCCCCAATGAGGGAGCCAGCGCCTAGGCACGACTTGGCTCGGCCCAGCGAGGGTTGACCTTGCCCATGCTAGATTTACCAGCCCTCACCCAGGCCAAGGCAGCTTCACCGAGCATCAGCCAAGTAAAAGTGCAATATATTTTAAATAGAATTGATAAAAATATAATAGATTTAAACTTTTCAGACAACTTTCCTGTTTTTGCATATAAGAGACAACTAAGATTAGCTAAATCGCTGCCGTTTGAGAGCTGTCATATTGGTTTTGTGCATATAAGAGACAACTAAGATAAGCTAAATCGCTGCCGTTTGAGAGCTGTCATATTGGATGGAGACGTTTGACGTTTCGGTCTTTGCCGTGGATTGGGAGATAACTAGCGAAGACTTCTCGTTACTTTCATACAACTGTCATTGAAGAAGAGTACGCCACAAGCTCTTCAAAAACTTACGGCTCTTGTAGACATGAAAGTCGTTACGTTTTCCGACTTTCGCCCAGAAAAAAACGACTCGTGTTTACAGGATCCTGTCACACTTGTAGTTCTAGGGCAGTTATCAAGAATTTTGTCGATTGTTGGTGAAAGTTATAAACGACCGATCCCCTCCATTTCAAATCACACTCTAGTCCTAAAAAGCAATGCTGGAGAGCAGAACTTACACAAGTAGAAGCATAAGAATATCAGGGCCTTGTGGACCCTAGTCGTTTCCCCTTGAGACCACTTCCGCAAAAACCTAAGAGCTCAAAAGTACGTATTGTACAATGCCTGACTCTCCTTTCGACATCCTCAACTAATCGACAAAGTTACATGTATACATGGATGATTTGCTGGTTTACAATTTGAAAACATCGTTGTTATCTACCCATTTCCCGCTCTCCAGCGAAAGCCACCACTCACATCCAACCAAAATCATATGCAGACAGTTTGGTGACGTGTGAACTATTGCCTAGGCCCAAAAATCATCGATCATTCGCAGGATGTTGGTAAATAGGTGCAAAGAATCAAATGCAGTCTACTTCCTCGTGATTTTTGTCTTAACGCCACCTGAAAATCACACACCAGGACTTTTGAGCACGTAAAAAACAGCACAGATAAAAGAAAAGTTAAGACACTGGGACCAGCCAAGTGCTCAATAACTTAACCACATACCTTCAACTTTCGCAAATTGAACTTCTTTCACCAGTTCGGCAGCTGCATTGTACTCAAACCTGGACAAAATTAAACACCCTGTGTTGAGTTCATTCCAAACTGCTACTAATATTATGACCCACTCAGCCAACAGTTCCTTTGCTTCCACAAACTTTACATTAGTATGCATATTACAAGTAGAAAGACCATCCAACATTCTATCTTCACTAAAACTCTTTGCTATATGCATTTGAAACGTAAAGAAGCGACTGTTCACCATATGAAAAATTTACAGAAACAGAAGTACATTATAAATTAATGGCTTAGGCCTAAGTAGCTGAAGCAAGGGGACATTGATCTAAGAACCATTCATGATTGCAAAACGTGTTGAGCTGATTATTTTATATATTCAGATTGAATAGGATAAAATATCTGAATATATAAACTAGACAGTACTTAAAAGCAGAGCAAGATTTGAGCCCATCAGATTCCTAATCCAGCTGAACCATCAGGACTTGAGGCACGCCATGTCCCAAGGCTGAATGCCTGTCTGATATAATTCTTTGTGGAAGTGGTGCAACAAATAGCTAGTATTCCAATTAAAATTCTACCTGTCCAGTATAACTCAAGAGTGTGTACACAGAGAGAGAGAGAGTAATGCTGACCTATTGGAAAAATTCACTTCAAGTTCATAGTCAGATGCGCTCTTTGTGGCTTCAACTAACACAGTAACAATTTCTGTTTTCCGTGTACTAGCCATGAGTAAATCATATTCTGTGGGAACTATAACTGCAAAGAAGTTATCACTCAGTTCACTCAAGCACATTTTCTCCACAGCTGCCAGGGCTATCCGCCGTTTGAGGGCATCAGTTTCAGGGTCAACTATGTATAAGGCAAAGTCGGTGATCAAAAGAATACGTCGTTTCATTTTCCCCGAGCCAGTGAACTTCAAAACTTTATCAGCAAATAGCACTTGCTTATCACCTGGAAAAAGAGAAGATTAACAAAGAAATGAACTGAGAAATCTGTGAACACTACAAAATTAACACAAAAGCAAACTGTCCATTGGCCCCCAGAGGATGAAAACATATGAAACACCATGGATCAACTAAGCTCTACTTTAACAATGTCACACAAACAGCCTGGTTTAGTATCTTCCTGGAAGTTAAATTAGAAAAATTACTTCTAAGCCTGTTCACTCAGCTTATCGATTATTGTAACAAAAAATCATTAGGCACACTAACAACAAAAGGCAAAGAAAACAAATGGATAGTACACAGTAGCATCATAAATGTGATTTTCATGCTACATTCCTAGATGTTAAGTATGTCTTGATTTCTAGCCAACATGAGACTTCATGGATGTTAATCCTGCAAGAGAAAAATAAGGAAAGAGCAAGTTTCCTAACTAATTGGGTCTTATATGTAGTTAACATTCCTGTTTTGGATAGGAAAACAAAGAATAAGAAAGAGCTGTTCCAGGTTGTGCAGAAAAGGCAATAATCTTTGAAGATCTCTTCAAAGATTAACATCAAAGGAAGTCATTAAGCAGCAGAAGGAAGAACAGTGGCTCGAGTTTTTACAGACTCAGGTGATTGCTACAAGTACGTTTTAATTTTTCAGTCCAGGGCAGGACATTAAAATGATTTTCATCTTTGGTTTCTTCGTATGGTCCCCAATACTACGTATGCTTGCTAAAGTAACAATTTTAATAAATGCCATTACTAATCAACTACAGGAATAGGTGATGTGCCGTGAATCATCGTATGGACCCTTTTCAGAGCAAACCATCAAAAAACTTCAGTCAATGTCGAACGAACTTTTGAGTTTAGGTGTGGTTTTAATGAGAAACCTCGCCATTTCAGACTACAGGTTTGTAATTTGCACAAACACGAACACAGCTATCATCCCTCTCTCGAAAACTCCATTTCGCATTTGACATACTCCCTCAAGAGCCACTTCTCGCTTGTTCTGCCAGAAAAACTCGACCACCGGATAGCAACGATTAAGGCAAAGAATCGCCTATCCAAACCCACACTACCAACTTCCTGAGAGAAACCTCACCACTTCAAATACAGTTTTGTAAATTCGCATGAAACATGAACACAGCTATGGTCGCTCTCTCAAGCACTCAATTCTGCATTCGACAAACTCCTCCAAGAGCCACTTCTCACTTGTTTCGCCAGAAAAATTTCGATCAGTCGATAGCAATGATTAATGCGCAAACTCGCCTATCCGACCTCACTACCGACATCCCGAGAGCAGCACAATATCACGCCAGAACCATAGACCAACGACACCACCCCCCGACTTTCAGCGAGCCGCGATTCGACAACATCGACCTCATCAATTCACCTCCAAACTCAAATCACGCACCAAACTCCAATCCGCGAATCTAAAAATGCTATCCAGCCGCCACAGCCAATCGATTCCAAAAATCAAGGGGACGCAAAACAATCGAACGACCGCGGCGGCGGCGACGGCGACGGGGAGAGCTGACCTTGCTTCTGCAGAATCTTCATCAGAAACGGGTGCGACAGCACGTCGAGGTAGTCGCCCTTGTATTCCCGGTGGAGGGAGGCCTTCCGCCGGACCTTGAACCCCATGAACGGCTCCTGGTCCTCCGTCACGTTGTTCGCCGAGGGCTTGAACCGCACGCTGTGCTCCCCCTCGCCGCCGACGTCGTCCCCGTCGATCCCGCGCGATCCCGGGGAATCGTCGTCGGCGGCGGCGTCGAATTTCGGGGGCGGGGACTCGTCGATCCGGACTCGCAGCTCCGATCTGTACCGGTTAGCCATGGGATTGACGAGGAAGGGAAGGGAAGGGAGCGAGTTGAGTCGGGCGACGCGGAGGGATTCGACTCAGTGAGTTCGGGATTTCGGCGGGTGAGAGATGGCGGAGGTGAGAAGCGAAAATGATTGCTTTGCCTTGCGTTGCCCGGTGGCGGCTCCTCCCGGTTGGATGGATGGATGGTGCTCTCCGGCGCACGTTCGCTGAGCTGGCGCTCCCCTGTTTCTTTTACCGACAGCCTACAGCTGAGCTGGCAACAAGTGAGCGGAACGTATTAATTCGACGAAGCATATAAAATAGGGAAAAAGCTACTTTTGAAAACTCCAAATTTGTCAATTATGATATATTTATCCTAAATTTTAATCCCATAATTTTTTTGTGACATCAAATTTTTGAGATAAATGTGTTACACAGACATAAAATTTGGATTTTTAATATCACAAAAAAAGTTTAAAATAAATATGCCATGATATATAAAATTAAAGTAAATGTATTACATAAGTAAGTTTGTAGCAAATATGTCATAATTGTTAAAGTTTTGGATAATCTTCCACAGTTTTTGTTAATGACACATATTTTTTTTTTTTAGAAGTGTAAAATTAAATTTTCTTTATTTAGTTATTTTTATGAGGCACAAGACACCAATTAATATAAACCAATGTAATGCTGTACAAGAATTTTAATTTTTAAGCAACTTTCGAGGCTTATATTTTCATAGAAAATAATGTTCACATAATTTTATATATATGCTATGTGAACAAAATTAAGATCCTTTCGCTCATTCTATTTATGGCATTAAGATTGGAAATGTTGTGGAGGGGACGACAGCTCATCTTAATCGAAAAGAGGAATGCTTGAGATTGCTTGAGGGGTGGATTTGTCTAGGTGCGGAAAAGCCGGCTCATGTGCTCATAGAGAACAAGTGTGCACATTCCTCTCTTGTTATATACGGCACCTGAAGATGATAATTTCTCGGTGTTCCGACTATTTTCTTTTCGATACATTTTCTAAAGGTGGTGGTGACATATAATTTTATGTCATTTCGCTTGCATTCTCACATCTCGACCTCAATCAAAACAAAACGCCGGAATTGAAGGATCCTATAATCCATTCGATTTCATTCTCGTTTCTACTTCCCTTGAACTTTCCAGTAGGCCTGCCAAAACTACAAACATTTCCCAAGGACATAGCATGGCCCGGTTGAATATGGTCTGGTCTTTTTATGATCCGTGTTGAAGATGGGCTCAGAAAGAACTGGGCCTATCATGTCGCAACTGAGTCCATAAGTTCTTCATTCGAGACTCGGTTTGACTGCCGACAAGCTGATGCCAAATTCACATGTGGTCGCCTGAGTTTCTTTTTTTATATGTAATAATTTTTCTCCGCCCATCAAGAATAGATAAACCAGCGGCCTCCTTCTCGACACGTGGCATGCATCTTAAATGGTGACCACTGACCATAACTTCGTCCATATTCATTAAATTTAAAAAGATCGTTTGCGTATCGACTTCATGTCGTTTCGTTGACTATAAATGAATAAAAATTCGAATGACGAGATCACTCAAATCTACGGATTCAGAAATGGACTTTTCATATTTGCTGTTATGGATAACATTTCCTCGCAATTTGATTATCAAAACAAGCAACTTAAAGAGTTTTGAAGTCTAGTTGACCGAATTCTTTCTTGCTAAACCAAGAGGTATCAAAATGGGTTGAAAACATATATGATGAGATGGATCAAATATAGGTTATCTAAACATTGTCGAATGAGTTAATATGGGTTTGACTGAGTCAAGTATATGTTACTAAATGTGTATTATATATAAATCAATGAAAATGAGTTAAATTGATCGGTTTGAGTCTAATCATTTTTGACTCGATTCAATCCAACGCCATTGGACTGCCTTAGCTAAAGCTGAAAGCGAATTGATGAGGAACACAGCGAGACCCATGTCAGCTGTACCCACGTCCAAGTATTTACGAGCGGTCGAATCCTCCATCTCTTTCCAAATCTCAGTCCAAATTATTTTCTTATTCGGGACTAGATATAAAAGCATAGTCAATAAATCATATATTAAATGGGGTCGTGCCCACTAGGGGGAGGCGTCATGGACAGGACCCTAAAAACTAGGTTCACTTTAAAATTCAAACCTAAACATAATCTCAGTGACGTTTTAATAAATATAAGTCACGCACTAGTGTGTCTGTCCATTGAACGGAGTACACGAGCAGACACGATTAGAGTCATTTCGGCACGACTTCGGGGTCTTTGACTCCTGCTATGATTCACGAGGACTCTATTTAATTAAATAGAGATGTGCTACTTAATGTTTTGCCTTCTTCAAAATGCATATACGACGACAATGACATAGACCAAAATTACGAAGTTCGCAAATTATCTAGCTACCGAGCATGCACTCCGACGTAGCGGTGCATGGCAGCAAACCACGCATCAGTGCCGGTCGTGTTGGGATTGTCTAGGGATGGCCTCGAAGCCACAATGCGAGAGAGGATTTCTCTAGAGTTATGTAGTTGTTTGGGGATATTTTTGAATTAACGCCTGTACAAAATTATTTATCTTGACCATTCCCTATTTAAACTATAAATTAATGTGCTAATCCATGGAATGCTTACTTCGAACCAAAGAACATTTTTGAATTGACACTTTTGAATGCTCAAATGATCAAAAAGGGCAAAAGGGTTGATCCACGCTTAGTAAAATCTAGGCATGACTTGTGCTTCTAGAGATTAGGGGTGAGTATGTTTTTAGGGTATCGGACCGATAGGAATTGATCCGATTTCAAGCTCTAGGATATGCAAGACAGGTTCCAAATTTCAAAAATTGGAAAATCTATTTTGACATGTGGAAACCTGAAACCTAAAATAAGTTTTTTTTTTTTATCTTCATTTATGTCTCTATGTAATCTAGCATTATTCAACGACATCTAATGATATGTACATAACTTGAAACCATTAAGGTTGAGTTTCCATTTCCAACAATATCAATGATCGAGACTTTTATTTTATTAATATTTTATAATATCCGTTGTATAAAAAGTAATTATTTACTACAATAATTTAATTAAGAATATTTAGAGACCTTTGAATCAATTTTAGAATCTATGACAGGTTAGGTTTCAAGTTTTGAAAATTAAAAGTTTATTTTGATGAGTAGATTCCAAATTTCTGGTGAAATTTAGATAGAATCTGAAAAAATTTCACCTGAAATCTCTTTATCTTTATTATAGATGCCACGACGATGATTAGCATCAACGGACGTGCGTGCATGCGTACGCGTGTGAGCGAGCGTGCGAGAGAGAGGGAGAGAAGAGAGAGAGAGAGAGAGAGAGAGAGAGAGAGAGCATCTCTCGCTTCGAAAAGACGCTGGCGGTGACAGACCGGCCCGCGCGAGGAGAAGAAAAAATTATTTTGGCGTACGGACGCTTCGGGGGGGATGAATTTTTCTAATCCCCTCCCCCGCCCACTTCGATAAATCTGCCTCCCCACCCCCGTCCATCAAAGTTCGAGCTGAGGCGCTTGTTTTGCTGCAAGACTTGCGGACCCCAAGGTCCCCCCATCTTGCCCTCCCCAGCAACGGAAAAAGCTTCGATGTCGTGTTAGACTTGGCCCGTTCCTTCCTTCTTTACATTTAATCTCTCTTCGCAAATTTCCAAATTTCGTCACTAATAAGTCCATATTTCGAGCCTCATTATTGCCTTTTAGCGCCCCACCCAAAAAAAAAAAAAGGAAAAGGAAAAGGAAAAAGACAGGAGCTCCATTATTGTCAACTTGGGTTAGCTACTTGGCTTGTCCCGCTTGACTCGTGTCGATGCCGGGCGTCTGCCCCCCCGTCCGTGATTTGGAAATTTGTACGCAGCTAACAGTCCGACGGGCGCGGGTTTCCCGGTTCGCCCTCGGATCGAGGGGCTTTCTTTCTAGGATATGGCGGTAGATCTTCTCGTATATGATTGATCAGATGATTAGCAAGGAGGATCTCTTCGGACTCGGCGCTTCTTGATCCTAGCGTGCTCGCGACCGGGGAATGGTGAAACGAGAGAGACAACTGGCGATCCGTCGTCGTCGAACTTGGCGTTGTGCTTAGTTTATTTTGTAGCCTGTCGTCCGTCCGTCCTTGTTGTTGGTTTCGCTTGGCTCGATGGGAGCGGAGTCCAAGGTAAAGCTATAAGCTCCGATATGAATTGAATCAGCTAGGCTTCTACGAGCGTACGTACATGCTGCATTTACTTAGTTTTTTTCGTGGATTGCATTGGTTTTCTTTCTTCTTCCTTTCTCGGTGCGCGACAAAAGTGGTCTTCCGTTATTGGGTCGATGCGATCCATTTGACCCCTTTTCTTTCCATGAATTTCATGTCCATAGAAAGAACCATCGACCAAATCATTAGGAATTCTTCATGTTCTGTACTAATCGATCTTTAACTATAATAGTACTCTCGATTTTTCTGAAAATGAATCCCAACAGAGAATTGACGCACTTACGATGCTCGTGCGACGTGTGGTGTGTCATCAAATCCCAAACGTCCTCTCACTTTCACGTTCGCATATTATCTTGCGGAGCAACGGAGATTGCTCCGGAATTGAGGTATGAAGAATGTTTGATCAACGTATGATTTCCACAATAATGCGACCGAGTTAGAATAGGAAAATTGTTTAAAAAGTCTTGAACTTATTACATTTTCACTAATTTAGTTTTAAATATTTTAATTTTATCAATTAAATTATAAACATTTTTGTTTTTTTATATATTTCAATTGAGTTCATTTGATCAATTTTGACAATGATCGTTGATGCGAACATCAGCCATCTTGTGTAGTATGGCAAAGACTAATATTGATATTTTAAATAATATTTTCATATTTTTTCAAAAATTTATTAATTTTTTTATTTATCTATTCTTTTTCCTTTTTTTCCTTTTCATTTTTTATTGAGAAAGAGTGAAAAGTACTAAAATTTAATTGACAAAATTGAAAGATTTAGAATTAAATTGCTAAAAGTGTAATAGATTTATAATTTTTTGGATAATTTTCCAAGTTAGAGCCAAACCATTCCATTTGCTGATTTGTCCGGCCTAGAAGCATCCAAGAATTTCCTACGTTTCCGTTGACTGACACGTATCTTACTGGATCGATTCGGTATAAGGCATTATTGCCGAAGTACATTTGCTCTCGTACATTGATTCGTTCGCAGGAATAAGAGGTATCTTCATACACAATCATCCTGCCAAAAGCTCTAAGCAAGTGTCCAAAGATAAGGGAATTGACCGGTCAGACATTCACACGTCGCGTTAATTTCCGGCGCTTCCTTACGTTTTACTCCTCATCGCCTCAATTAATTTAACGTGGAGATTAAATTCCCCTGATGGGTTTGCTTCAAAAGTTATGAATTTCTTAGCACTGCGCTCGACATGCCGGACAGGAGTGTAATCCAAGGAAAAATCTAGTTTTTGCCGCTATATTACGTGTTTACTTCCACGGACTTTGGAGACCTCCGGTCGCAGAGGCATGTTGGTCGATGCCAACAACGGAGTCAAAGGATGTAGTAAAACATGCAGCCCTAGCTACACTATGGTTTTATATAGTCAAGACATCGAGAACCAACCAAATTGGCGAAATGGACGTGCCCTGTTGCCTCGAGAACTACGACAGCTTCGTCGTGTTGCATTATTCATCACTAGAGATGTTTCGTCACATATAACTTTCACTTCGCCCGTAAGGTTTTCTTTTAGGGATGTTAGCATAATGGTCTTTATCACCCTTTTTAATGGGGAATAACGGAGAACTCCCAATTGCACATTCCAATCCAAGGAATTTGGCAATCACAACTAAATTTTGAGCTACCAAAACCTATCAGAGAACTATTTAATACAAGACAAGGACATGTAAAAGACCAAGCTCTACATAAGGGGCTGCTAATGCTATAACAAAATTTTCTGGCCATGTTCCCTTCCCTATGCTACACATAATTTCATCTTCGGGATCCCTCATTTGATCCATCCTTCTTCATTTTCCTTTGTTTAGACCTCATGTAATTGGAAATGTTAAATAATTTGAACCCAATGAAATATGCTCATCGAAATACCATGCTTCTCGAAAAGATACTTGTTTTGTTTTTATGGATTAAAAAGATGGGAACAAGGATGAGGCACAACTATCCATTGTAGCGATTATCTCTCTCATCAATCAATAACGTCTAATTTGGGTCATAAATATTATCTACTTGAATCATAGAGGTTTCAAATTGACAAGCCTATAGTCACAATTTGAGCAGCAGACAAACAATTACCCAGTAAAGCACTTATTAAAGTTACACATTTTTCAAACGGCAAATCACCGAGAATATGTCGAGTGAAGTAGGTTATTATATCGTTCAAACCCTTTATAAGGGAAAATAAATTATTAATATTACATCGACGGGCGACCAGTTGCTCTTTGTTTATGATTATTTTTAGATTTTTTCTTTCCTCTTCGTTTTTTTTTTTTTTTTTTTGGGTAAATTCTCTTATCCTCTTTGATCTTTGATGTTACTTTTTTTTTTTTTTTTTTTTTGGTACTGATACATGTTTCGGTTATAAGGCGAGGGCGGTACAGCCCCGGTCTCCTTGGCAATCGGACTTCGAGATTTGATCGTACCGTCCTCTCCTCAGCCACGTTTCTCCTTTTCGGGAGTTACGGTCTGATGATATTAGCATTGGCTGAAATCAAATCGGAAGACCGGGGGCAATGCAGGGGCGCATCGGGCCGCACGATTCTGGCGAAAGCAGCGAGGGAGTACGGGAGGGATTCCCGGGGGGCGGCGTCGTCGTTGACCGTTAGATGTCGGCGAGCAACTGGCGCGGGCGCAGCAGGAGAGCGCGGGGCGCGACCGCACCGGAGCGCAGCCCAGGCCGCCTCTGCGACGTCCACTCAGGGGCGGCGTCGTGTACTAGCAAATGCGACTCGGCTGGCTCTCTCGAGTCGGTGGGTGATTCCAATTCTTTCAATTTCCCCCTTTTATTAAATTTTATTTTCCCTCTTTCTTTTTACTTTTATTTTTTTTTCTTCGGTGAAATTACGTAGCTACAGATAGGAAAATACAAATTGAATGGACATTGAAAAAATAAAGAAAGAAACTGCGACGGTGGTGGTGGGGCAGCAGTGGACAGGCGACGCGCTCTTTAACCAGGTGATGTGGAAACGGGAAGATTAGGAAATGGGGCAATGGCGATTTCGCTTTCAGCCACTGATTGGCACATCTCGTTGTGAAAATCTTACGTGGAATGGATGGGCGGCAGCCATGTGAATCAACGTGATAGGCGCGAGGCAAACACGTTTGGACTTATTACAAAGGTTAAAAAAGGGGTTAAAAACCAACACATTCACCTATTCATGTACAATCCCTTACAGTTAGGCCATGGGTCTTTTCTAATCGATGCAATTGAACCTCAAATCTTCTTTTTCTTCTTCCTTTTTCCTATATAAGCACAATCAATGATTTGTGTCTATCATTTTCTGCAGGAAATTGCCACTACCCGCACGGCAATCTTAGATTACTCATTCGATTACAAATAATTTGCAATTCCGAGCAAAGGTTTAAGACTCGGCTATATCTTTGACTAAAATTTTAGCACTTGATATGTGTAAAAGTAGTCTCAATTATGAGTCGTCGATCCCAGCAAATGAACAATCGTGCATTTTATGATAAAATCTTAGCTCACTCTGATTGCACTTAACCTAGGCTCACTCGATTTGTTAAAGTAATTAAATATTAAATCAAGCATTTATCTAATAAATTAAGCTTTTTGAACAAGCAAATGTGATTTCACAAAATCTTATATAGTATTAGAATTGGAAATCATGAGTTCAAATTTTTCCAGAACACATTTGGCTCCCCAATTAAATATGTTTATATTAAAGAACACTTTATCTAGCAATTTAATAATTTAATAAAAATGCCATAAAGCGTAAGAGGAAGTGTTAAAATAATTAAATATTAAAGAACACTTTCATCTAGAAATTTAAGTTTTTAAAAGAATTGACTATAATTTCACAAAATCTCACATGGTTCAAAAAAAAAAAATGATATTGTATCATTTGTTGAGGGGTTAGCGCAAGCAATAAGTTAGGCCTAGCTTGGGGACTCGGCTTGATTTGAGTTAGCCAAATGACCACCTTCAACTTGAAAAGTTTAAAATTTGACGTCAATATCTTTATTAAGGTAGCCACATCTTCCACACTTTACTTATATCATTACTTACACTCTTTTCTAACTTCGTATGATTAAGATAGGTAAATTTTAAAATGATGCAAGGTCCAAAAACCTACATTCGCTATTTGCGTTTTCGAATTCATGAATGATAGCCCAGAATAATTTCTACAGCCATTTTAAACCAACAACCCCCCAAATAAAATAAAATGAAAAAAGTTCACCTTTACGTTGCGAAATGATGAACATAACTGGCGTTGAAGAGTAAAACCTTCACGGACAAGTCTCAATCCGTGGACAAATGATGCGCTAGTCAGATCCCATGAAACTACAAGACATCGCAAATTGAATAATTAACTTGGTGTTACTGTTTACCTTCCATTACCTTGGCCCGTTCACCACACTTTTTTTTTGGTACTCTTCTGGGGTCGCTAATCACGTGTCACCGGTAAAGATTATGTCTTCATTAGCATCTTGATAATCCTCTCTAACGGACGTCTAATGACAAATTATTAATTTTTTTTTCAAACTTTGAGAAAAAAACGGTTTTTGGGGTTTTCAGCGCCATAGATAACATCCCGATACAACATAATGTCCTCTCCTCAACAAAGCACGAAGCAATATAATATAAAATTTTTACGATTTGTGAAAATCCCGTTCCTCGCTAAATTTACGGCGCGTGGGGGGCAGGAGGCGGTAATCGGCGCGTGATATTCGCATATCTCGGTGTTACAAACCACTGCAGCAGAAACGACCCAGACGAAGTACAAAGCCGAATAGTTATATTGGCGGCAAATTCTAGGTTGCTCCCCATGTTACTCCCGAGCTGTAAAAAAGTAAAAAAAAAAAAATATTAAATATTAAAATAAGATTTTAAATTTTCAATCAGGGGAGTTTAATCGCAATAAAGTAAAATTTTTAAAAAAAGTCTGCTGCTCGACGCTTTAAACTGGTGAAAAACCATGCGACTTGTTAACCCACGCTCTCGCCAGCTCAAGCTGAAGTGTTAGGCTCGCTGAAATTACCGGTATGACCTCGCGACTGGACTGCATTTGGCCATTGTCAAGGGTCTGAAATGGGTAATAAAAGGAGTAATTAAGGAAGTGAACTCCCCCTCTGAGCACTGTTCCGGTCAAAGCAGTGATGTGGCAGTAACCAAAAACGATTTGACCGACTAATTCTTCCCTTTTGTTTTCCTTTTTTTTTTTCGGTTTTTATTTTTAAATTTTTGCCGGGTGGTGGGCAGTGGGCAGGGCCGGGTATCTTGGGCCTCACGTGACTGCCATCACGGTGTCCGAGACAAGCACTCCCCCTATGCTGACTCACCGCCCACTTGAATCGCTCTCATTGGCGACCCGTTCGCCCCGGGCCCCACTCGGGTTGCCACTTGTCGAGATCGCGAGCGGTCGCCGGGATGCGGCGAGGAGACCCGGGATGCGATCGTGGTCGTTGCCTCGACCCGCCCGGTCGGGCCGGGCCGGGCCGGTCCTCCCGACGTGACCCCCCCCTAATTTCTCACCAAACCGATAGAGGGAGAAAAAAAAAATCCCAAGAAAAGAGAAAACTCAGTTAATAATAAATATGGGGCGGGGGGCTGTCGCCTTGTTTCGGCTGCAGGGACGCTATAAAACAGCGAATTCAGTGCATTCTCAGTCTATCACCGTTAAACCCATCACGAACACAAAGCCCTTGTCTCCCTTTCGAGTCATCATCGTCCTCGTCCTCATCTCCTCCCTCCCGGTACTTACTGTTGCGTCGCGTGTGTCGCACCTGGAAAGCATTTTCCTCCTCCTCCTCCCCTCGAGAGGTTGCCGACCGAGAAGAAAAGTTTGGACGGGCTCGTCTTCCCCTTCCCACCCCGTCAAGTGGTGCGTCAAAGTCATCTGCTGCGAGACGCTTTCGCACTACTAATGTTTTTAATACATGTGCAATAGTGAATAGCATCTGCCGCTGCTGCTATCTTGGAAAAATCTTGAGGCCACCTCCTTCCCCTTGCGAACTTTCCACACACGAGAAAAGCTGCCCGCCCCTCCTTAACAAAAGGGCCTCTTTATCCCCCCTCTTTTCTCTCGTTTCAGTTTTGGCAAACGTTTTGCTGGGTTTTCTCTCTCGTTCTTATATTCCTCGAGGTTCTTTTGAGAGCTTCCGTTTCACTGCTCTCTCTACTCTGCTTGTTGCCCCCACCCCACCTCTTCGGGCTCTTTATTCCGAAGCTTGCCGTTATACTCCTTTCTTCTTGTTCTCTCCTTTTCGGGGTTTTTGCCTTAGTTTGATGCGAGTGCGGAGAGGGAATCCATAGCCAAAAATGGACCAGAGCATCCTATGCCCCATCAAGTACACCGAGCACCGAAGCCTAACCCGGAAACTCCTGTCCAAGCAACTCAGGAACGACGTCCCCAACCCGCCCCGGACCGTACGGATATCGGTGACCGACCCGTACGCCACGGACTCGTCCAGCGACGACGAGGACGAGGGCGACGCCGCCGAGTCGTTCTTCCGCCGCCAGCGCGTGAAGCGCTACGTCAGCGAGATCAAGTTCGAAGCCTCCTCCAGGAGCGGTGGCGGCTCGAGCGGCGGCGGCGGCCGCAGGAGGAGCTGCTCCGGGGGCGAGTCGGCCCCGGCCGATCTGAGGACGCGGCCCTCGCTGAAGGTCTCGCCCGCGGCGGCTGCGGCGGGCGGGAAGAAGTTCCGCGGCGTGCGGCAGCGGCCGTGGGGGAAGTGGGCCGCGGAGATTCGCGACCCCACGCGCCGCGTGCGGCTGTGGCTGGGCACCTACGACACGGCGGAGGAGGCCGCCATGGTCTACGACAACGCCGCGCTCAAGCTCCGCGGCCCCGACGCCCAGACCAACTTCGCCACGCCGTCGCCGAGCAAAGAGCCCACCCCGGAGAACGAGATCCTCGCGGCCTCCTCCCTCTCCGGGTACGAGTCCGGAGAGGAGTCTCACAACCTCTCGTCCCCGACTTCCGTCTTCCACTTCCGGACTCACTCCAACAACAGCGCTGATGCCGACCCGGCCGGACCGCCGCCTCAGGAGCCGGCCGACGAAGCCCGCGACTACCCGGAGTGCGAGGGCGAGACGAGCTTGGCCGATTCGAGCGAGTACCTGCGGCTGGACTTGCCGTTCCTCGACAACTTCTACAACAACTTCGACTCCTCGCTGGAGCCGTCGCTGTTCGAAGACAACGGCAACCCGGCCCTCCCGGAGAACAGCATGCTGAGCCTGAGCGACGAACCGAGCGACGTCTTCACGAGCGACGTCTTCCTCGACGCCACGTCGTCGGACGACTTTGGGTCGCTGCCGATGGACATATGCCAGGTCGACAACTACTTCGACGAGATCGGCGACTGGTTCTCGTCGGACCCTCTCGCCGTCCTTTGAGTGCGCGAGAGAAGCGCGACCAACAACAGCGTCGCTGTTGTTTTGGAGAGTGAGCACAGCCGCCGTTGACTTGCCGGATTTTGGCAGATTTTGTACCGGCGGCGGAGAAGTCCCCGGCGGGGCTCGCTTATAGTAATTAGCACCAGCAGTAAAATTAGCGTTAGCGTTTGTTTAAAATTATTTATTTGTTTTTGAAAGATCTCCGTCAAAGTTAACGGAGGAGAGAGAGAGTGAGAATGATGTGGAGCTGGTTTTTGTATTTGCCGAGATTTTGATTTTATGTACTATTTTCTCGCCTGAGAATAATAATAAAAATAAAAAGTCGAAGTGTAATGCGGCCTTTGTCTTGTGAAGAGTGTACAACCGTTGACGCCGACGGAGCAATGGCAAAAAAGAGGGACAGCGTTTTCGCAAAAATATATGTAATTTCCGTTTGGCGTTTGTTCCGGCTTTTCACACGTGGCGCGCTCCGGCTTTATTAATGTATTTATTTTTAATCGGTGTAATTACCTTCGTGGTGAATGGAAAGTCCATTACGTGTCTACGTTCAATCGTGTACACAGTGGCATTCCTTTCCTACCTCCCCCGCTTTTATTATTTTTTTAGCCTTTTCTTCAGGAGGCGCACCAAACGAGCAGGCGCGATTAGCGGTTGGAGCCGAGCTTTTTGATCGGGTCAAGTCGGTGCGACTTCGTATGAAACGGCGTCCCGTTTTCGTTTTCTCAAAAAGATCCCCCTTTTTTTTCTCCTCATCTTTCCTATAGTCCATACTTGCTATTTCCCCCCTCAACCGGTCGATAAAGTCACGTCGACCCCATGGACTACTAGGCTCGACTCAACCGATGGACTCGTGTCCAAAGCTTTGACTCGGGCTCCATCGAACATTGCTCAGAGGGAAATTGTCCAAAGAGTCGTATATTTGGTGTGCGATAGTTAATTTTATCATAAATTTTTTAATTATATCAATTCAATCTTAAGCTTATCGTACAATGATCAATTCAGTCATAAATTTTTTTAATTGTGCTAATTTTATTCTAAAACCCTTTGAATATGGCCAATTTAGATTTAAACTTTTTAATAATTTGTTAAAGTAGTCTCTCGACGATTTCTAGCCAAAATTACCCACAAGAAATTACCCAATCATTGAAATGTATTGATTAATACTTTTTAATGATTTGTTAAACTCGTACGATTTCTAGCCAAAATTACCTACAAGAATTGCATTACCCAATCATTGAAAGGTATTAGAATAATTCAAAGAATCGTTAGTAGTGGCTCTACAAAATCTACAAAAATTAAGACTAAATTGATTGTTGTGAAATAGATTCAAGCCTAAATTGATACGATTGAAAATTTTAAAACTTCAAATAGCCGCCGCATGATAAATTTAACACTGAATAGGCATGATTACCGCCGTTGCTCGGCGTGAAAGACGATCGAAAAACTTGACCTCGATTCCACTCGACTCGAATTCGTCGTGGTGGTGCTCTTACGTGGATGCTCTGCTCTATCCTGCAAGCGAGAAATCATCTCTTCTTTGGTGGTGGAGGAGAGTGGATGACAGCAAAGCTTCGTTTGGCCCCCACCCCTTTTCGCCGTCTGTGGGGGGCGCTGTTGCGAAGACTCCTGCTGCCGCCGAGGCGAAAAAAAAAGTCACACGGCATCCCAAATTGTGTTTGAACCACAAAGCTAATGAGGGGAAAAATCGTTGTTGCGCATCATCGTTGACTCTGTCAACGCTCTCCCCGAGTCCTTCTTCTAGCCACTCGATTCGATTTCAAAACTTTTCTACCCCCAATCTAAAGACCGTCCACATTAGTCCTCAGAAAGAATCGAAAAGCTCGACAAAAGAATGAATAGTTCCCAAACGAGGTAATCGGAATTGAAAAGACGACAAGCCCACTTGACGATTGCTTGTTTGACGGGTGACGAATAATTGGACTATTGATATAGTTATCGCTCGGCGATAGCTACTTCTGTTTTCAATTATGGGTCTTTTTTTTTTTTTTTTTTTTTTGGCCCCGAAGAATTTTCAATAGAGGGAGAACATCTACTCTTTGCCGGATTGGTTGGGAACAACACATCGTTATCTCCACCCACTAGGCTGGGCAAGTCAAATAAAACACCATCCCAGGAATCATTCTCCACACTCGTATTTGCCAGCCCCATTCTCAGTATCTTGGACGAGTCCGTCGACCCTTTTGACCGTATGTCCATCTCTTCATTTCTTTCAAATTTCCCCACCCCCCACAAGATCAAAAAGCAACAACTTTGTCATTAGAGTTTTAACTATGCATTAACCGGAATGCGATGATGATGATTGAGGTGATTATAAGTCTGCCCATCATCAAGAACTCACTAATGACGCCCCTTAAGGATCCCAACTTTCAACCTGTTCCGGCAGATGCAATTAAAGGGCGTGATGATTGGATCTCCATTGAAACCTCAACCTACCAAATATCCCCAGGGGTCCATTGTTTCTCACCAGCAAGATGCAACGACAACAACATGCCGATGAATCGAAACGGTACGCTTTCCGTCCTTGGGACAAAGGGGGCTTTTGACTTTGCATGGGGGGGTGTTAAGACAGACTCTACTTTCGCTAGCCATTTAAGTATTTGATTAAACCGACGCCCTTTATGTCTAAAGCAAGCATCCGGGCGACGGTCGAGATTCGAGAATGTCCTTTTCTTTTTAATTTTTCCCAGCAAAAGGGCAATCTGCTTTTTCTCCCTTGCGGTCGCATTGATTTGGCGTAGATAAAATTATAATTATTAGATCTCGTGCGAGAGAGACTGTGGGAAGACCAGGCCCTGCTTCTTGCTTGACCATTACTCCAACCAGAAGTTTTGAATTGTGCGCTGAGAGCGACCCCATGATGGTGTCCGGAGCCAGACGGAAGTTTCTTTTTCCCCTTTCTCTCTTTTATATTTTAAGGTTCGAATTGAGGAGGGGATGGGATGAGGGCAAAGGAGATGGTTCTTCCGCACCGCACGTCCCCCGCCAGTGCCACGTAATTGGAGTTAGTAGACATGATTGGGGAGCGCCTGAGTTGCTGTTCTGATCGTGAGCATTTTGGGTGCGGGGCATTGCAGACGGGTCAGCTTTCGTGAGGGCTCTTGGTCAATTTTGGCGAAATGCGACACTTGGAATGGTCGCCCGGTCGGCGTGCGCGGTGTGATTAGGACGCGAATTGAGTGGGATTAGAGGAATGACAGCTGCTTCTGAACCGTATTATATTCTGATTTTAGACTTCTAAATTTCTAATATCCATAAAAAGAAGGGCCTGCTTCCCTAAAAATCCAAAATTTTAATGTTTAATCCCTATTTTATCCTGATTTTTTTTTGCCTAAAAATATCACAAACTTTCTAGTCCTAAATCTGCCCCACGTCCAAAGATTTCTACTCGTTTTATCAAAATTATCAATATTAAGAGGCTGCAGGTGAGTATTTTGGTGAAGAAGCAAGCTGATAATAAACTTCTAATTGACCTCGATACTAATAGCTCTGAAGCAATTAGCAGCGATTTTGGGCATAGAGCCTAATGTGTGGCTATGATGAAAATTTGTGACTTTTTCTTAGAAAGAAAAATAAGTTTGGAATAGAATTGAGATTAAATCTAAAGTTAAGGGGTCTTAAAGTAAATTAAACCTGAAAGGAACAGAGATTAGGAACTAAAACATCTCTAGATTCATCGAATCTAAATGGCCACACGATTCAACGGCGGTCCCCGTTGCTACTGCTCCCCCCCCTTCCTTCCCCATTATTCAGGACAACGCCGTGGACAAAAGATCGACCGTTGAATCGGCCTTTCGATATATTTTAAGGTCATCGGGGCAAAGGAGGGCGATTAGTTTTCTGCAAAGTTGACCACGTGACTGCGAGACCTAATGCGACATACCCGTGCGTATTGGCTTCTTCGGTGGACGCAGAAAATACGACACGACTAATACGCTAAAGCATGCGTCCCCATGCCTTTCCCCCCTTTTTGCTTTCATCCTTTGTATACATTTGTTTATTCGGGCCACGTTTTGTTGCCGGCAATGTGCATGGATGTAATGTCTTGTGGGGTCAACGAGAATTCTTGTCCCTGACCTTGGGTTTAACGGGCTACCTAGATTCGAAAGCAAGCAATACGCCAAAGCGATAAGTCAATTGAGAAAGAAGACTTGCGGAAAAATGACGTTTTATAATTCAAACAATAAATAAGGGAACACTATGGAAAAAAAGATGATAGATTCGATCCCCAATTCACAGATACTGGACAGATTTAGCTTGGCGGGTGTATCCCTGAAATTCGTCGAATGGATGCTAAGTCCGAACTCAAAATTGGCAAATACGTGACATACGTGATCCTTGTAATATCGACAATTTATGGCCCTAAAGGGAACATGAACTAAGCTCATGAGTGTTCAAGCGCTTAAAAACGAGCAACACAGCTCAAAATAATCACACAAGAGCAAGGGTCTACAAAATACAAAAAAAGAAAAAAAGAAAAAAAGAGTTGGAACGAGAACTTGGATGAAGTAAGTAAAATCTTGAGCTTTAGTCGATTGTGCATGCCCTTCTTGCCTCACAAGTAGTCCTTTCCAATAGTTACGAGTTTTTAGGATCTTACTTCCATGCAAGTTTTGCAGTTTTGGACATCTCCCCCGTGAGACAGTATCGATTTCTTGGTAATAAATTTGAAAGTCGTGCTAACAGTTTCTCTATATATTTCAGATCTATACTGATCATGATTCGATCAACTCTGATATGATCGCCGCTTCGCAAAGTCAAACACCTCTCTTGAAATGATCAATGCATACCTTAGCCATCTGTGGGGCACAGACAACGAGAACAACAACAACAATAAAATATAGACTAATCCTAACGTTATTAATATTAGTGTTATTGTCGTCGCGATAATCACGAATCAGAAAAGGCGATGGCCGTGATGGATTGGCGGGGGCCAGCAGCATGTCAATGGCTGCATCACCTGTTGACCCACCACTTGCGAACGAGTAGGAACGAAGGGAGCCGCCCTCGCTCGGTGTTTGCTTGCGAAACATGAACATCATGGTCTAAATTTTTTTCAACTTTTGGGTAATTTCGCCACTGTAGGGAACATCCTTTTCAATCCTCCCCTCCAATCCACTGCTAATTCGTCTTGACCTGTGGAAAATTCTTCCGCGACGGCCGATGACAATGACAAGTAGCTGTCCATCCAATAATGGACACCACAAAGAACCATTATCCATATATATCAATTCAACCTTTTTGTTAAGTGCTTTTGGATTTGGTTCATGTATATCTCTCTACTTTATGTGACAATGTTTGTGAGTTTGGAGCTACATTGCCTTCACTACCCTTGGCAAAATTACCTAATCAATCTTAGATCTATTGTATGGATGTCGAATCAATCTTAAACTTTTCAATTTTAGTGTTAAACATTTGCACCGAGTTCTAATGTAGCATTTCTAATCAGTTTCTGTCGGAAAACTGTTGACGTGGCTGTCCAGTCATCGTCGGCACGTCAATGATTCCCGACAAAAAATGATTAGAAGGACTATTCTGGAATTTTTTTTTTATAAATATTTAAAATTGAATTGGCAAAATCAAGAAGCTTAGCATTCGTGTACAAGGTTTTGAAATGCTTGGATCATTTCTCCCTGTTTCTTCCTAACATTGGTCAAAGCGCCTTTTCAAGTATCTTGGGAAGTCTACACATATGTCTTATTAAAAAAATATCTATAAATATGCTCACCCAACTACCATTTTCTTTCATTTTTATATTTAGACAAAGAGGACTGCTAGTTTTTCAATGGGGTGTAACGATATCTTGCTGTCGAAGGACACATAAGGTGCACACCTAACCATAAAATGTTATAATATTTTACGTGCTCTTTCGAGGATAATAAAAAAAAAAAGGAGTTTGCTAGCATAACTGTTCCGTTACTCTCATTCAATAACAGTGCAAAAGAAGCCACCCGTTTCATTTTGCATTTGGCCATCTTTATTTCTTTACAAATGTCCTTCCTATTATATTCTATAATCAGAGTGTATATCTAAGGATAATATCCATTTTTTTTTTCGAAAAATATAATTTTGAGTCAAAGGATGATGATTTATAAATAGTCGCTAGTCATTCATAAAAAAAATAATTAATGGAACAGGTAAAGTAGATATCCTTGAAATTTAATGGATCTCTCTAATGACATTATCGATTTTTTTTTCTTTTTGCTAGTGATGACATTTTGTTGCTTGTGGTTATCAATATTTCGGTATTTGATTTGCTTTGTTATTATATATTTGGTTATTTTGTCTTTTCTTTCTTCATCTTTAAGGAATCTTACTTAGTGGGTGTGGGATTTGAGGAGATCGCACCAAGTAAGACTTTCTAATTCAATTTTTTTCAAGAAAACCGGCTAATTTCTTGGAAAGAGTTGTGGTGGAGAACCTACCATTTATTTTTGAAGACTGACAGTCTGTCAGCTCATCATTTTTCCAATTAAAAGGGTTAAAATGTTAGAATTGTGATGGAGAATCCACCGCTTGTTTTTAAGACTAACACAAGATATCGTTTTGCAAGAGTACCAAAAGAAATGTTGACGAAAATTTGATGTGCGGTGATCAATCCAGACTTTTGACAAATGCACAAAATTTGGATGGAGGCTGAGTTTTAGAAATCTGTGTGCGGTGGAAAGTAATTACAGTGAAAACAACATTTAAATTGAGTCAAAATGTATGGAATTGAATTACATGAAAACGATGTGGCCAAAAAGAAGAAAAAGAAGTGCATGAAAAGGAAAAGTACATAGAAATGTAAAGTGCAAGGAGTTGAAAAATGTAAGGAAAATTTTCAAAATAGAAAGCTCTTAGAAAGAGTGTTCACACGTGTGTGTTCTCTTTTTCAAGTGTCGAGCTCTCTTTTATGATAAGGGGGTCTAATTTTCTAAAAAATCTCAAATTTTTAAGTCTAATTTAAATTCTATTCCGAACGTTTATTTTTATCTAAAAAAATTTCAAAATTTGTCATTTTGGTCCAAAATTTGTCACAAGTTTATTCAAGATTATCAACATCAACATCAAGACAAGCTAGGGGTTAGTCTATGTCTTCATTAATGCTCTCACTATTATATCAAACAACAACAATCTGATATTAATAATCTTGAAGAAACCAATTACAATTTATTGAGGTGGGAGTGGATTTGAGATAAGAACGAAAGTTTATTTATTTATTTATTTATTTTAATAAAAATAAATTCGAATCATAATTGAGATCAGACCTATTAAAGCCGAGGATTCTGTTTAAGAAAAATCAGCCCACGATCTTTGCCATAAGAGCCGCCGTCATTGTTGCTGATAAATTCCACTAGTGCACTTTCTTCGGCAGCCACTCCTATCTTCTTGCAAATCGATCGCCTCCACTTTCTCTCCGTGTTTGTTCACTTTCGCTTCCTTCAACTGTGCATGCGCTCCACGTGTACAATTAAAGGATAATATCAAATCGAGCACTTGCGCTAGTAGATCTTGACTTGGCCGGACCCTTGTCATCTTTTTCATGGCATGTTGATTTTTGGTCGAGTGAATGAAACATTTAAGGCGTGCTGAACATCACACGTTTCGTCAGGTCTCCACGAGATCGTCACTGCTCAAGTCACTCTCAAGGAACCCCGTGACATTTACATTAGTCATCTCTTGGGAAAGGTTTTAAAAAAAAAAAGTGTTAAACCCATTATATCAACGTTGACTTACTATTAAACTTTAAAATTATATCAATTTAGTCTTAAATCTTTTGTATTTGTGTACATTGAGTATATTTGATCAATTTTTGTTGGAAATCATAGTGTGGACGCTAGCTATCCTATATGACATGACTGTCATTGACGTGTATAAATTTTAATAATCTTTTTTAAAAGAATTAAATTTTTAATCTTTTTTTATTTACTTTACTTTGGCTGGCGAGGGCCACCTCACTTACGACTAGTGAGGACATGAAGGCCCTCCCTTAGGGCTTGTGGGACGCTATTGGTTGTGCTCAAGGCCCTCACTAGCTACGAAGGCCTTGCCCTAGGGCCATTGTGACTTGGTTGGCTCTAGGTAAAGGCCTATGCAAGGGCCGTGACTCTTGCCAGCCAAAATGAAAATGGAAGGAAAAAAGAAAGAAAGAAAAAATAAAATAATAAAAAATAAAAGAAAAAGTAAAAATATTATAAAAATTTCAAAATATTATTAAAATATTTAAAAAAATGTCAATGTTAGTATTGGCTGCACCATGTAGGATAATTAGCATTCACGTTAGTAATTTTTGGACAAAGTTGGCCGGATGAGTTCAATTAGCACAAATACAAATGTTTAGGACTAATTAGATCAAATTTAAAAGTTTATAACTGAATTTGAATTGGTACTAATACAATATCTTTAAAAAATTTTAGTACTTTCCTCCCTCTTAAGTATATGATAGAAAAAGGGTACAATGGCATTGCATACATTTTTTAATCATGTGTCGTATGCGCTATAGAACAACTGCCAATATAGCTAGTCCCATATTAAAAAAACCCAAACTCTATTGGAAGTATGTTCCACTTCGTTTAAGTGTTTGTTCGACTTTTTCATTAGATTAATCCACAAGCGTGATTAAGGCATTGATGGTCTGTACACACGTTCGGTTAAATTTGATAACCTTATTCATTCCATTAGAAAATGAAATCTTTCATTCAATTATTATGAATTTCACGCTAGCTAGCCGTGGTGTTTCTAATACAAATCCTTTCCTAATCGCATTCTTGAAAAAGCGGAAGCGGAATATCTGTCCTCCTTCGTTTTCTCCGGCACAGAACTGGAGAATAAAGGCTAAGAGCCGGAGCGGCGCAGCTGGCCGACACGAGGTCACATGCATGTATCCCAGACAATAAGAACAAGTTGTGAGAAATCAGATCGTCGAACAGCAAATCCATCATCCGTCACTGTCTCTCGCACCTCAAACGACCTTCTGTATCAGCTACATCCAAAGGAATAATTAAACCCCTTTTTTGGCGGATACACAGACAGACATGCATGGCTTTAAAATGAAGAAGACGAAACAGGGATTGTATTCTTGCGTCGCGCGAGCAGGGAATGCGTAGCAGAGCTTTGTTTAGTAGTCCGCATGTTGGAAGATATGAGGGCACAGATTTTTTGGTCGCATACCACGTTGAGGCCACAGGACGACAACACCCTAATCCTATGTCCCTCCAAGCTTCCGATAAGAAAGAACTGCTTCACCCTAACGAGTTTGTATTTATGCACGTATGTATGTACGTCTGTATCTGCACGCACACATAGGGATTTATTGCGAAAAAGTTTCATAATGACCTATCAATGCTAAATCACTTATGTAGGTGTAGCTGGTCTTGTTTAATCAAAATGCTTTTACTATGTCTACCGTGAATGGGGAAGAATGAAATTTCATATTCAAGAATCACTTAAACCATCATGTTTTTGGCATAATTATTCAGTTCGCTTCGAAAAAGCTTTTCACATTTTATAATTTGACCATTCTTTAAACACAATTCAAGTATTAAGCATTGTTGGGTCTCTTGATATGACATGTTGAAACAGTTTTTTCTACTGACAATGGACGTAATTAAATTTTGTCTTTCGTTTGTCGTGGGGGAAATTACTAAAAAAGTACTAAACATTTTGTAATTGTGTCAATTTAGTCATAAACTTATTTTTTTTTACCAATTGAGTCTTAAACTTTCTACAATTGTGCCCATTCAGTCCTTTCGGCCAAAATTGGCTGGCTAGTGTTGACATGGCTGTCGGCCGGCGCTGGCAACAAATTTTTAATGATATTTTATTTTTCCAAATTATTTTATTAATTTTTTAATCTCTTTTACTCTCTCTCTCTCTCTCTCCCTCCTTATCCTCCCTCCTTCTTCCTTTGGCTCTGGCGACTAGCCAACCCTTGTTGGTCTTTGGACTGAGGCGACTAGGCGAGCTCGCCTCACCTTTGCTAGGCGAGCCCCCGTAGGCAAGGTCCTGTTGGATCTGGCCTCGCCTCACCTTTGCTAGGCGAGCCCCCGTAGGCAAGCCCCCGTTGGATCTGGCGAGGGCTCACCTTGCCTTCATTGAGCGAGGGCAAGCTCTCCTAGACATTAGCGGGGTGAGCCCTCGCTAGATCCGACGAGGGAGTCCTTGCCTAATGATGGCGAGGCAAGCCCTCGCCAAGTCTAGTGAGAGGAGCCTTGCTGTCGCTCGATTTGGTGAGGCGAGCCATCATTAGATCCAATGGGGCGAGCTTTGTGAGGGAGTCCTCGCCTAGCTAGAGAGAGAGAGAGAGAGAGAGAGAGAGAGAGAGAGAGAGAGAGAGAGAGAGAGAGAGAGAGAGAGAGAGAGAGAGAGAGAGGTAAAAAAGATTAAAAAATTAATAAAATTAATAAAATAATTTGAAAGATAAAATATATTAAAAAATTTGTGGCCGGCGCCAGATGCCAGCCGGCCAATTTTGGCCGGTAGGATTGAATTGACACAATTATAAAATGTTTAAGATTCAATTGGCCAAAAGAATTGAATGACTTTTTTGATAATCCCGTTTGTAGTATTTAAGAAGATTGGATATCTTAGCTCTTAATATGTCGGTCGGGCCTTTTGTTTTGTTTAGGAATGTCGATATACTAACAAACTCTCACCATGGAACCTATTTCATCTTAACCTTTCCATCAGCGTACGCGACCATCGTTCATTTCCAACCTTACTTTTTTCCAAGACTTAAAAACAAATGTATCACGCTTGCTAGATCCTAGAGAACCTAGATTTTACCTAGACATGATTAAAGTCTATCTTATCAAATCCTGCAAATTACGAGCGGCACACGGTGCATATACAGCCAGTATGCAAGTCGCGTAGGTCATGGGATTTTTATAATAGGCGCGTCATGCACATGAGTCGCTCGGCTAAATATCAAGCACCCGGGAAGCATAGAACCGTAAAATGCGAGCTATGTAGGGATGAAGGAGACGCCAAACTTTAGTGGAAGATAAGCATATGTGACCATGCGAGGCCTACCTAGGTTCTGCAGGCTTTCAGAGTAGGTTAAAATTGGGAAGAAGAAAATCTGCAGAAAACGACTCAAAACGCGAGCCCTCTTGCGTCTTCTGCAACTGGGGCTCACCCTCTTGGGGCGATGCAAATTTAATGATCGACGACAACGCTGTGTCTTTCGTCGTTCTGCTATTTTTTATGCGCCCTTTTTCATTCATGCTTGGAGCAGCTATCCCCTATTCTTTTTTCTCTCTCTCTCTCTCTCTCTCTCTCTCTATTAGTTTTTCGAAGTTCTTGGTCCCCCACCATTTAAGGGAAGGTTAGGTTTCTCAATGGTTTCTTGCTGTCTTGACTTCGTCTCGAGATTATTGGAAGTCCCGTTAGGGTTTCGTCGAGCCTTTCCATGCATGAAGTTTCAACGTGTCCAGTTGCGATGCTCGGACGTGTTTTTTAAGCACCGGTCTTTTGGAGGTTTGAATAAGGTGAGCTCAGGCTTAGGGTATAGAATAGGGAATATTAAAAGATCGAAGAGTTTTTATAATGATCATTAAACCAAATTTTATGAAGTCATGTGCCATAAAAATAATGGGAAATGTACCAAAAAAGTCTTAAACTATTGCATTGGTACAAATTCAGTTCTAAATTTTTTAATTGGATCAATTTAATCCTAAACATTTTTATATTGGTACTAATTCAGTCCATCCAGTAGTTTAGTTCGGAAATCGGTGACATGGATGCCGGCGATTCGGCAAGCCTATATGGCATCCCGACATTGATGTGGACATTTTAAAATGATTTTTTTACTTTTTTTTAATAGATTTTTTAATTACTTTTTAATTCTTTTCCTTCTTTTTTCCTTTCTTTGGACTGTGGTTGGTATCGGCCACCGTCAACAACCGGCCACAAGTGGGGTTGGTGAGGGTCACTCTTGTTGGATTTGGTGAGGGCAAGACCCTTGCGTCTTGGGTGAGGGCAGCCCTCACCAGACTAGACTAAGGCGGCAAGGGTCAAGCCCTCTCCAGCCCCACTTGTGATAAGTCACTGACCATGGTTGGTATCGGTCACAATCCAAAGAAAGGGAAAAAGGATAAAAAAGGAAAAAAAAGGAATTTTATAAAAAATAAAATATATATAATAAAAATTTTAGTAAAAAATATTTTAAAATATTTATGTCAAGACCGATGATGCCATGTAGGATTGCCAGCGTCCATGTTACCGATTTTTGGAATAAATTGGTTAGATGGACTGAATTTGTACTAATATAAAAAATGTTTAGAACTAAATTAGTCTAATTAAAATGTTTAAGACTGAATTGATATTAATGTAATAAGTTTCAAACTTTTTTTTGTACTTTTCCTAGAATATAATGCCTTCCTTGGGAAATTATCCAAGAAGTCCTAAACTTACTGCAATTTTGTTAATTTAATCATAATTTCAATTTTACCAATTGAGTCTTAAATATTTTCAAATTTTGTCACTTGAGTCTATTTGATCATTTTTAACTAAAAATCGCTGAAATGGATATTGGCCATTTTATGTGGTACAATGAGTATTGATGTAAATAATTTATAATATTTTTTTTTTTATTTTTTTCCGTTTTTCCTTTTGTTGGCCATCGCCAAGCCTCATCTTCGCCGGCCTCAAGCAAGGGCAGCCCTCACCACTCTTGGGCTAGTGATGTCAAGCCTAGGCCAACAATGGCCACCTTCGCCAAATTGGGCAAGGTGCGCCCTCATTGGCCTAGGGCGGGGGTCACGCTCATTTGGTCTAGCGAGGGCAAGCCCTTGCCTAGTGTGATGAACAACTACCCTTGCCTGGGCTAGGGTGACCTTCCTTGTTGTTGGCCTCAAGTGATCCTCCACCTCATCAGCCTCAAGCTACCCTTGCTAGCCTTGGTCAAGGTGTCCTTCGCTTGAGGCAAGTGAGGGTGGCCCTCGCTTGAGACTAGTGAAGGAAAAAGGAAAAAAAAAGTAAAAACAAAGGAGAGAAAAAAAGAAAAAATAAAATCTATTATCAATGTTAGCACTAATCATGTCACATAAGACAATTAGTGTCTACTTTGCCGATTTTCAGGTAAAATTGCCTTAATGAATTCAATTGTTAGATTTTCAATAAGTAGTGAAACTTAAATATTTTTATGTAATCAATGACTTTTTATAGAGAAAATATCAATTATAATCCTCACTTTTACACCTTATATCAATTTCCCACCCATAATCCCTGTCCACTTAAGTGCCACCACCTAACTCAGCTGCCATGGCTGGTGCTTTCTCAGTTCGAGTCGCCATCTCCAGTGGCTCATACTTGCGACAATCCCCTCCACCCACATTTTTAGGTCGCTGGTGGCCGCGATTATGGTGGCTAATTTTGGATTCGGGGACAATGGAGCTTGGATTAGTTAGGTGGTGTGGGGTAGCTTTTTCTTGTTGTGTTCTCTTGGAAAGAGGGGCCAACGAGTCTTTTGAGCTTTATATCTCGTCTTGAACTGCAATTCGCAGGTTTTCGAAAAGTGAAGATGCAAATCGACATGGGCGAAAAAGACCCAAGTCGGTTTTTGATTCTAACTTGGAAGATCTGGCAGGGCAATAATTTACAACGCTTTGCAATAAACAATTGGCATAGATAGTGTTATAACCATGTGCTAATCACCCACGATGGAGCTAAACTAAAAGGCGCAGCACACAAAGTTCGTACGCCTTTACATCCTGCAGCTTGCAATTACTTTAAAGCCGCTCCATATTGCCCCCGCCTAATCGTAGGGCATCAGACAAATGAACCCTAATCTTAAATGAGACAGAGCTGCTAGACATAAACGAACGATTCCAATTATGCATTGAGAAACAAAATTCAAGTATCAATTATAATCATATGTGGAAAACATGATAAAAAATAAATCTGACTTTCAGCCATTGTTCGATTTTGTGTTCGTTAGAAATCCATGAAGATTTAATTGCAATTATGGACACACTCTACTAACCAAATTATCTCGCATATTGATGGTGTATTTTCAAATGATAGGGTTTCCGTTAGTTTGTACTTATGTAAATGAATGATCGTCCTTATAAATTGCCTCCTATGAAGGCAATTATCAAATGGGCAGCTGTTATGTTGTAGATAATTGTTACTTAAAAGAGAAAAGGGGTTAATGCTTAATAATAAGTTGTTATTTTAAAAATCATATCCCTAAAAATGTTAATGTGGGGTCACATTATAGATAACAAGATTACCTTAGCTCTTATTCATCAATGTGTCGAAATGATTTTAGGTTGATCATCTACCAAGTCGAGGCATGATGCATGGGTGACAATAGAAAACCCAAGACCGCACTACACATGGGCAAAAGCGTGTCAAAGGGGGCGACAGCATCAGTATAAACTTTGGGGTAAAGAGACAAGCCGAAATGATATCTAGCCCAATGATATTACGTATGGACTCGCCATCCCGTGTCATTTCGAAATTGCTCACGATTTCTTGATGGGGTCATTGAATCATATGTCTCGCGTATTTAATTCGTGTGCTGATAAGCCGCCATGATGTCCCAACGCACCAGCAGATTTTCCAAAACCCAAGATAGGATTCTTCAGCGCGACCTTAATTAGGGCTTTCTTAAATTATAGAATTTATGGATATGCAAAAATATTGAGAATTGCTCAGACTCGGACTAGATCGGATCGGAATTGGCATTTTTAAGTAAGTATGGAATCGTAATATATATATATATATGGATATATATATATATATATATATATATATATATATATAATTTTGAAGAAAAATTTCTAACCAAAAAAAAAAAATTAAGAAAAATGAAAGCCCTTAAATCTCTAATTCGAAGCTTAAGACTCATTGACTGAGTGTTCGTCTTGTCTCATTCTTACCTTGTTTGAGTTGTCTTTTTATCTCTCACTTATGGTCTCGACTCTTAGCTTCTAATATAATCCTAATCTTTTTACTAATCTTACAATTAAGAAAAGGAAAGTTATTTTTTTTTTGCTTTACTTTGACTTGTTAGAAAATGTTGCACTGCGTGTGCAAAGCTTGGTGGATTGGTTCTATAAACTCACCTTGGAACCGATGGTTCAATGATGGACAATTCCTAATTTCAAGGTGAGAACCGCTCGCTTGGACCATTCTCATTGATAATAGAATTGTGGCTGTCATGTCCTTACCTAATGGTCCTTCAAGCGCAATCATAATTCAAAGTGGGTGTAAATTTCCTCTCATGTTGTAATGCGGCAAAGCCAAAGGAGGACCATAATGACGATGATGCAAAGAGACTAGGTCACCCATAATGTTGCCATGCCATGTCGGTGGGCTTTTTAGCAATTCCTGTCGAATGTTTTCGTTCGCTTTGATGGTGTTATGGAAGACAACCCATTGATTGCGCAGCTATCCTGTCCACCCCTATCCAACTCCCTCTAGCAGTCTATCGATCGATTAGATCTCCCTAGCTCGATGTGAAGGCTAACTATGGTCGGATAGCCATTTAATTCCCCTCTTTTTTTTTTTCTCCATGATGGAGGAACGAGCTATCTTCTCATGGGTAGTCATTGTGTACATGGACGATTGAAGTCCATTTTTCAAACAATGATAAAGAACTGAACGAAACAGGCTGCTCGACAACCACTCTAATCGTCACGGGGTGGAGCCAAGTGCAGCCCTCTAGCCACTCTAAGTATTTGATGAAGTATCGATGATATATGGCAAAGTTTATGTAAATATATTATCATCCTCCCAAACTAACAAAGACTCGTATTTATGCATACTTACGTAACCGACTCATTCTCACCTTCTTTTCGGGGAATGAAAAGCAATTCCAAAACTATTCTTCGTCTTTTGAGAAAAAAAGGGCTGGCGGGTGGGCCTTTACAGGAATAGGAAAAGTCCCCCTGTGAACCCGCTACAATTCTCTTGGGATACATTTCTAAAAAGGCGTGGGTCAAAAATTAGAGAACTCAATTCCGTTTTGTTATCAATTCCTAGGACCGGAAAAAAAAAGATCATCCCGGGGACCCCCAAATCAGGCGAATTATGCTCCCACATAATATAATAAGTCATGCTTAATCCATGGCGATCATTGTTAATTTTTTTTCTAGCCAGGGGAAGCGTTGACTAATCAAACGGCGGAGCCGTCGTCTAGAAGACGGTTAGCCGTCGAATCAACGGGCGGGGCCCACAGGATCCGCCTTCGGGGGCCGCGGGGACTAATCAACGCCCCTCCTCCCACCACATGATGCGAAGAGAGACTTTTCTCGTGGGGCCCAGATCATCAGGTGGGGCAGCACGTGAGGGGGAGCGTATGGCATGGGACGGTGCGTGGCTCCGCACCCAATCGGAGCTCCGACCTTCCTCTTTCCACGTTTGACAGCGATGGACGACGAATGATGATGGAGGGAGGGTGGGCCCCGCTCGAAGAGGTGGGGTGGAGGGAGATGGGGGCCGCGAGTCCATCATACTTAGGGACACCGACGCTGCAGGTGATGCGGGCCCCCCGCGGTGCTTTTGGGAAAGGCGGCTTCTTTTCTCTCCCACCCGCTCCCCCGCCCCCTCCTTTTCTTTCCCTTTTCTTTTTCTTTTTTTAAAGATTGGGGCTTCTTCATTGGCTGGGTGCGAGTGTCTAAGGATGACTTCGATCTTACTAGAAATTGAATGTCGTCCATAATCATTGATCCTCGTCGTTAATCAATAAAACCTTAAAGGTTCTGTTTGACGAAAAATAAATAATTTAAAAAATAATTTTTCAAAAAATAATTATTTGAATTACTTACAAAAATTGATGAACAAATTCTTTTTCGTCCTCCCGAAAGCTGAAATATTTTTTATTGACTTATTATTTCAAACAATATGAACGATTGTATGTTGACGTTAATTTTTTAATATTTTTTCTCTTATGTGGCGATGAGTAATTAAAATATGAAATACAAAAGTAAAACAACATCACTTTGATCCAAATATGTTTCATAATACAAATCTTATTTAAATTAATTAAAATGTAAGCTAATTTTTTTTTAAAAAAAAGTAAGAAGACAAAATGCATGTTCTTGCCACCGCTGCCGCCCTGCCATCACCAAAAAGGGCTAGCGACCATCACCTATGGTCTACTAGACAAGGTCAATTGGCTTGGCAATTCTCGCCGATCATTTGCTAGCCATCCCTACTATCGTTGGCCCTTTCCCGCGATTTGTTTATGGAATAAAGAACGTTTTCCATAAATTTCGTGGAACTATGGTGGGCTGTGTTCATAGTCCATGTGGAGGTAGTCATCGGCCAATGGTCCCACCATGGAGAAAAATCGCTCTTTGAATCAATGTCGGCTTCACCAACTCCGACCAACAACTAAAGCATGGGAAGACGAATCTACTTAACATCATGATTGACCGTGGAAAATATGTTCAAATGAAATTTCTCGGGACAAATCGAACAGCATCGTGAAACAAGTAGAACGATATACACAATACATACATGTCTACATTGTCCTCCGGCAAGATTGTAACATAAATCTTTTGGGATTATTCGGACGATTCAGGTAATAACATTTAAGCTATAGCAAAAAAAAAAAAAAAAAAAAAGGTAAAGGGATAATGATACTAACAATTCTTGAATTGTGACTAAATGTGTAATATGATTTATAAACTTTTAATTTGCTCAGTATAATCTTAAAATTTTCAATATATTCAATATAGTTATGAAACTTGTAGTACATATTGGACTTGACTCTTGAGCCATGTGAATAAAGTTAACATTATTCTTCTATTAATTCAAGTTTAGATATTACATTGAACACTTTTTATATAGTCCATGGACTAAATTGAACTTGTACCAAAAGTTAGGGAATCACATTGAATAAATTAAAAGTTTATGAATGACATTAAAGTTTAGGGATCATTTGTGTCATTATCCAAAAAATATAAAAGTGATATGGTGTAAGTTTTATTACACCAGTTTTTATTTTTTAACCTTAATTATTCATACTTGTGGAGGTGCGTAATTTCACGGTTTCATCATCTTCTGTCCAATCGGAAGTCAACGACGGGTGACAGATGAGATTGACCTAAAGAGAGGCCCGGCCCATTTACGAATAGCTCTTTCAGACCAAGACTGTAGACGTTCATTTTCTTGAACCGAGCTCGGAGAAATGGAGATAGGCCATGTGAGGCTCGAGGGCTAGTTGTTGCCATTGGACGGACCTAATGAGCCTGTAATCTGGAAAACATTAAAAAAAGGAAAAAAAGTCAAAGGTCAACAGTTCGAGAGCAGATGCTCATCTTTTTACTGTCGAAAACTTGATGAGAGTGAACATGATGAGAGTGAAAATCATGCGATTATTGTGTCGCTAGCTCTTTGTGAGATATATTGTGGATGCCGTTGTGATTGGAATTGGACAAGTGATGGATCTACCATAGTTAAAATTGGTAGGAGCACTTAGTTATGAACATAGTCCAGAACCTCGGATCGAATGAGGACTCATGTATACCATATAGTCTATACTTAGTCTATATAACAAGCTAATATATGAGGCAGATATGATAAGCAATGGAAACACAGCCTTTTGTGGTATCATTCATCATAAATCACCATGAAAGACCAAGATTCTCGTTCATCTTGATTGCAATGTAAGATAAGCTACCATACAGCCTGTGTGGCGGCCAAAAGGAAAGACAACCATGCACTCAATGTTGAAATAATAGTTGTTTATTTTTCTGCACATTGAGCTAATTTGGTTGTCAGTTGTCCTAGTTTTTAGGAGTTAAAGGAGTAATTGATTTATGCAGATCATGGGTTGTTATGGGTCCTATTTTAGTGGTGTTTTTGTTGTGTATTTGCCTTTATAAAAGACTTCAGAGTTTTGAATGAAAAAGAAGCTTCAACCTCATCTCTCCTCTCCTTTAGATATTCTATAGTGGTATCAGAGCCTTGAGATTTGAGAACGAAAAACACGTGAAGTAGCAACAAATTTCTTTCATCTATTTTTTCATCTATCCAATGACCATAGATTCCAATTTTGTGCAAGCAACCATCCCATGCTTTGATGGTCACTATGGTCATTGGAGCATGCTAATGGAGAATTTTTTTATGATCAAAGAACTATTGGTCAGTCATTGAATATGAAATTCGAGAGCCACCAGCAAGCACGGCTTTGACAGATTCCTAGAAAGTAGAATTCGAAGCTAGAAAGCTGAAGGACCTAAAGGAAAAAAATTATCACTTTCAAGCTATTGATCATCCCATCTTGTAAATGATTCTCTGCAAAGAAACTTCCAAGGATATTTGGGATTCTATGAAGAAGAAATATCAAGGCTCTGTTAGGGTGAAATGTGCACAGCTTCAAGTCTTGAGAATGGATTTTGAGACACTAGTGATGAATGTTAGAGAATCTGTCACTAACCATTGTGCTAGAACAATGGAGATTAACAACAAGATGTGATCTCATGGTGAAAATATAGATGGCATCACCATTGTGGAAAGATTTTGCCCTCCCCACACCAAAATTTAATTATGTTGTCTGCTTAATTGAAGAGTCAAAAGACATAGATGCACGCTCTTTTGATGAATTGCAAAGCTCCTTATTGGTCTATGAATGGAAGATGAATAGACATTCAATAGTAGAGGAGCAAACATTGAAAGCTTCTACTAATACTCATTCCAACAATTTCAGAGGAAGGGGTAGAGGAAGGGGAGATTGAGGAAATAGAGATGTTAGTAGGAATTTCAAAGCCAATAATGACTAATTTCAAGACAAAGGCAAAGGACAAGTTTTTGACAAATCCGAGATAGAGTGCTTTGGTTTTGGATGTCATAAATTTGGTCATCATGCATCTAAATCTTATACTAGGCAACCTAATGATAAAAAAAAATGCAGAGAGTTCAAATTTTCTTGAAAAGAATGAAACGGAATCGTTGTTGATGGCTGTTCAAGATGAAAAGAAACCCAAGTCAGACATTTGGTATGTGGATACAAGTTGCAGTAACCACATGAGTGGGAGTAAGTATTTTTTTTCTTATCTAAATGAAGATTTTCATTTTACTGTGAGTTTTGGGGATCATTCTACTGTGAAAGTGATGTGAAAAAGTGATATTAAAATAAGAACCAAGATTGATTTTGTGGAAACAATCTCTAATGTGTTATATGTTTCTGACTTGAAAAGTAACTTATTGAGTGTTGGTCAATTATAAGAAAAGAGTTATGTTGTCACTATTAATAAGGGTGTTTGTGAAACTTATGATTTTGTTAGAAGTTTTATTGTAGTCATTTAGATGAGTTCAAACAAATTGTTTCCATTAAAGATTGAAAAGATTTAATCTTGTTTGATGGCTAAAATGAAAGATTTCTCATGCCTCTGGCATTTTCGCTATGGCCACTTGAGTTTTGGTGGATTGAAGACCCTCCAACAAAAAAACATAGTGATGGGTCTTCCTCAGATTACTACTTATTCTCGAGTTTGTGACAAATTTGTTGTTAGCAAACAACATCATTCTCAATTTCCCAAAGGCAAGTCATGGAGAGCAAATGATGTTTTGCAACCGGTGCATTTGAACACCTGTGGTCCTATAAACCCATCTTCTAATGGAGGTAAAAGATACTTACTTACCTTCATTGATGATTTTTCTAGAAAAATTGAGTTTATTTTTTATAGGGAAAATTAGAAGCTTTCTCTACATTTAAAAGCTTGAAAACTTTGTGGAAAATGAAACAGGAAACACCATTAAGACCCTTTGAACATATCGTGGTGGCGAAAATTCTTCAAAATGAATTTAAAGTTTTTTGTGTAGAGCATGGCATTCAAAGAGAGCTTATAGCTGCATATACACCGCAACAAAATGATGTATCCGAGAGGGAAAATAGAACCATTCTCAATATGGTGAGAAGCTTGTTGGCAAGAGAAAGAGTCCCAAAGATCTTTTGGTTAGAAGTAGGAAATTTGAGCATTCATGTTTTGAATAGTAGTCTATTCAAAATGTGACACTTGAAGAGGCTTGAAGTGGGTGAAGACCAGCTGTAGATCACTTCAAAATCTTTGGATACATTGCGTATGCCCATGTCGTGGATGAGAAAAGGAAGAAACTTGATGACAAGGCTGAAAAATTTGTCTTTCTTAGTGCAAGTGAAGCATCCAAAGCATACATATTATTCAGTCCACTAACAAAGAATATTGTGACCAACAGAGATGTTGTTTTTTATGAAGAAAACACTTGGGATTGGAATAAGTAGCATACTACCCATGTCCTTTATGATAATGATGCCGAATTGGAGCATATTTCAGTACCTTGTATACTTGAAAACTCATCATATAACCTTCTATAGCCACTGAAACTTCACTAATAGTCGTTGAAGTTAATGAAGAAGAAGCTCAATCTCTTCACCGTGTTAGAAGAAGGCTTACTTGGATGGAAGATTATGAGGTAATTAGAATTGAAGATTCAATTACTAACTCTACTTTATTTTTAAGACTATGACCCCACAACTTTTGAGAGTGTTGTCAAAGAAGAAAAATGATAAAAAGCAATGGATGCTGAAATTGATGTTATTAAAAGAAATGGATAAGTGCATTAGAAGTCCTAAAACTTATCATGAAAATATAATTGAGTCATAAAACTTTCAAAAAAAAAGTGCAATTAAGTCCTCAAACTTGTCATGAAAGTTCAATTAAGTCCTAAAACTTCAAAATGTTCAATAAAGTCCTAAAACTTGTTTTAAAAGTGCAATCGAATTCTAAAACTTTCAAAAAGTACAATCAATGGAATGACTTAAATTGAACCACTTTGATAAATTTTAGTACTTGATTACATTTTTGAAAGTTTTATAACTTAATTGCACTTTGTGATAAATTTTAGGACTTAATTGCACTTTTTGAAAGTTTTATGACTTAAATACATTTTCATGACAAATTTTGGGACTTCAATGCACTTATCCCTTAAAGTAATGATACTTGGGAGCGATCCAATCTTTCGAATGGACACAAAACCATTAGTATAAAGTGGGTCTTCAAAACAAAACTAAAAGAGAATAATGAAGTTGACAAGTACAAAGTATGCTTGGTAGCCAATGGATACAAACAACAATACAAGATCAACTATACATAAATTTTTTCTCTAGTTGTAGGACATGACAAAATTAGATTGGTGGTTGCATTGGTGGCACAAAATTCTAGGCCTATTTACCAACTAGATATTAAATCAACATTATTGCATAGGTATTTGGATGAATAGGTATTTGTCTAACAAACACCTAGTTATGTTAAGATTGGAAATGAGCGTAAAGTTTACAGATTGAAAAAAGCTCTACATGGGCTAAAACAAGCCCCACGGGCTTGGTATAGTCGTATTGAAACTTATTTTCTTAAAGTTGGTTTTTTGAAATATCTCAATGAATATACACTTTTTGTTAAGATTGGAAATAAAGGGAAAATGTTCATTGTCTACCTGTATGTTGATGATCTTATATTTATTGGAAATTATGATGCCATGTTTGAAAAATTCAAGAAGCCTACAATTGGGTGATGGGATCTTTATTTCTCAAAAGAAATATGTGGGAGAAATTTTGGACTGATTTCGGATGAAGGATAGTACTCATATGAACACTTTAGTTGACTTTGGCTTAAAGTTACACAAAGACCATGAAAGGAAGAAGGTTGACAATACACTTTACAAACAAATTGTGGACATTTTGATCTATCTAACTGGAACAAGACTAGATATAATGTATTATGTGAGTTTAAGTAGAAGATATGTGGAGAATCATACAAAAATGCATTTGTTAGCTACTAAGAGAATCCTTCATTACTTGGAAGTAACTAAAGACTTTTGGCTACTTTACAAGAATAGTGAAAAGTCCAATTTGTTAGGGTTTACCGTTAGTGATTATGCAGGAGATCAAAATAATAGGAGGAGCATTTCGGGTTATGCTTTTGTGTTTGGGATTGGTGCTATTTCGTAGTCATCCAAGAAGTAACCAATTGTCACATTGTTAAGTATAGAAGCTAAATTTGTTGCTGCTACAACTTGTGCTTGTCAAACTATTTGGCTAAGGAGAATTCTTGAGGAGCTGCAATGCAGCAATCGAGAGCTACTAAAATATTTTGCGACAATAACTCCACAATCAAACTCTCCAAAAATCCTGTGCCTACATAGAAGAAACAAACACATTGATGTGAAATTTTATTTCTTGAGAGATCTTAGCAATGATGGAATAATTGATCTGTGAAAGCCCAAGCAACGGTGCACGGGGAGGAGGGGTGGTGGTGTGTCCGCGCCTCGGTTCCCCGACGTGCGCAATGAAGGGGAAGGAGTCCTTCTCTAGTCCCACATCGCTTAAGAGGGGAGTCTTAGGCTAGTTTATAAAGGCTTGAGTCCCTCTAATCTGTGTAACGCATTCCATGTACGTTTCCGTCGCGCTGAAAAAAAAGCTGTGAGGGAGGGTGGGCCGGTGGGCCACGCCTCTAAAGAGGACAATATTATGGTTTGGGAGCGGGAAGGAGGGATGACCCTTTACCCCTGTGTACTATGTGTTTGCATGTTGAAAATAGTTAAGGCTTTAAACTACATGTTAGCAAGTATTGGTTTAAGGGAGAGATTGTTGAAATAATAAGTATTTCCTTTTTTGCACATTTAGGGGGCGCATGACAACATTTTTGTTCCAGAAATAGTTTCTGGAACAGAAATAAATTTTTCTATTTCTATTTTTGGACGAGTTTCTAAGGAAAAAAAATCTGTTTGATAACGATATAAAATTTCTGTTTCAAAAATAGAAATTCGTTTGATAACTGAATAAAATTTCTATTTCTTAAAACAAAATTTTCTTTTTTTGGAGCAAATGAGATATACATTCTTACAAATTTCATATGCTTATGACATCATTGACACAAATACAAAGTATGATTTTTTTTTTTAAAGTAAAGTCTCCCCTTTTTGCAAAAAAAAAAAATAATAATACAAAGTAAGAGATGTTATATCAAATTTTCTAAATTTTCACACAAAATTCTTTAGCATCCACATAGATAGGTAATTACGGTCAAACAATATACTTATCAATAGTTTCCATACAATAGAAAAAAAAGATCAATATGCATTACTTTTGAGCATGATAGAAGGTTCCCAAAATTCTAGTAGAATGAAGGTGGGCAACCATATTCTAATCCTCTTCATGCTAGTGTGTCACATTGATCGTCGCCACAATTTACGATATCGAGCAATCGTTTTAGAAAGAAACACTAAGAAGTGTATTGGGTAATCTGCAGCAAATTTTACAAAATCGGCGAATTTTACGAAGTGTAACAAGGACCATTACAAATAAGGGAAATCATCAAGTAAAACATCATATTACAAGAATTGAGATAGGAATCATCAAATACATTATCACAATACAAAAGCAAAAATTGTAAATCCCCAAATACAAAATAATAGAAATACATTACAAAAATTAAAAACACGATTTCATGGAATCTCCAGCATATTATGATCCCTTGCCATCTTATTGGCAATATTCTTTCTAAGCATATTCATCTCAATTTCCTCCTCGATCGATGTATCACCTACAACCTCATCTTGTATAGGTTCACATGAGTACTCTGGATCTCTATATAAGGAAAAGTTTCTATCCCTCCTGTCTTGATCACGGATGTAGTTATGGATAGCACAACATGCAATTACAACATGTGTTTGCTTTCAAATTGCAAATGTAGGCATGTGTTTCAAAATAAAGAAGCGATTCTTTAATGCCGCAAATGATCTCTTAATGACATTCCTTAGTGAAGAGTGCCTATAGTTGAACAACTCTCTTGCTATTCTTAGTCGTCTTGCTCTACCCCTATACTCATTTAGATGATACCGTTCGCGTCTAAAAGGAGTTAAGAATCCTGGCATTGATGCATAATCAGAATCTACAACATAGTATTTGCCTATAACAAAATATTCATATATTAGTAGTGATTTGTAAATACAATACAATCTTAAAGAAAATTGATAATTCTAGAACAAGTAAAAATACCTAGTGGAGGTCGAGGAAATTCCAAGCAAGGAGTCTCGAGTGCTGCTGATAACACCCGGCAATCGTTGGCAGATCCTTCTCAACCAGCATACACAAAAGTGAATTTCATATCAAATGAACATACACACATCACATTTTGAGTGGTACCTCCTTTTCTGCCTTTAAATGGAATTTGCTTCGACAAAGGTATAGAAGCATGAACATGAGTACCATCAATAGCGCCCACACAATCCTGTCGTTTTATCAAAGACTAGTGTTATATAATATTAGCAACAAAATGAAACCGATATTGTAAATGAATATATGAAAATCTTACCTTGAAATAAAGTTTATGGTTTAGATCCATAATAATCTCATTTAGGACCACATCAAAGGAAGGCGGTACGATAATCTCTTTTGCAAGTTTGAGAATTGCTTGCAACACTATAGTGAAGTATTTGCTAATAGTTTGTCCCAAACGTTGGAATCTCTCGCATAAAGTTCTATTCGAGTTCTTGTGACAAATCATAAATAAGAATATCCCAATTTGTTCATCTACCTTTATATATCGACTATCTTTCAACCAACCTCTTGCTTTCATTAAATCACAAAGATTGAGAAAAACGTGTCTCTCCATTCTAAAAGATTCATATATTCTATCTGAATGTCCTTGAAGAACCTCCATAATCCATTCGGGTCCTGACAATATGCTATCCCTAATAGGTTCTCTCTAATGCAAAGACATATCCACCGTAACCATGCTCAACCATGCTATCATAATATCGATATCAAAATCATCAAAGATTGGTTCAACCGATTCACTTGTTGCTACTTGATCACTACACATGCTACTTTCATCCCCCTCCATATTACCTATGCCTTCACATGCAAAAAAAAAAAAAAAAAGAAGATAAACACAATATATAAGTAAGGAATCTAATAATAATTAACAATAGCCACAAAGTTTTTATCATTGCATCATAAAAAGACCAAAGTATCTCAAATATATAAGTCATAGAGTGAAATTAAACAAAATATATAAATCCATAGCATACTACTCAACATCTGTTTAAAGAGATTCAAGAAATCCACGTCTCCTTTTAGGTAGCGTTGTGATAAAAACCTCTCTCCAACTGGCATGAAGACATGATTGGTTCACAGCTTTGTTGTAAATATTCCGCTCTAAATCAGGCATACTATTTAAGACGACAACCACGGTTGCTGTGGAGTAGGGGTCTATAGTTGATGGGGCATCTGAGGTCACAGAGCCACTTGTTGATTGAGTCGTCATGATTTTAATCATTTCTTGAATGGTTTTACAGGTGTCACTAACATCATATCTGGTACTCTTCCTCCTCCTCTTAGAATTTGGAGTCCTGTCATGCTTGTGTTTCTTAAGATTTGAGGCAGTAGTCGTATCAGGTATGAATGCCTCCTCATCAAAACGCTGTTTATCAAATTCCTCTGGATCACCTATTGCATAACCACTACCACCATCACCATGGTCACCACCGTTGTCATCTCTCTCAGAGGACACTACCACTTCTTCAGCATATCCTACCATTTCTTCTGCATTTCCTGATGCATAGTTCCCAGTAGCATATGTATCACCAAACATGATACATAAATCATGATACTAAGGAAACCCATCATTTCTGAATTTAGCCCATTTGCTATTATTCTGTAATTTATACAATAATGGCAGATGTCAACAATATAATCAAAGTTTGCAATACAATATGAACAAAATGACATTGGTAAATTGATACCTTGATGTGAGACTCCCACACACTTTGATCATCCACAGCAACCTTATTGTTTATATTATCCCATCCAAATCCAGATTGTGACAAAAATTTCTTGAAACTACTATACTGTTTCTTCAGTTTATTGACCCTGTTCTTCAACTGAATTATACTAAAGTTGAGTCCCATTCGGCTATTGAATTCGGCATGTATGTTATTCCATCCTGTTTTGTTGAAGGTAGAAGTGGTGCGATTTCCCTTTGTTACCTCTGTTACCAACAAGCTTACAAGCTCATTGGTCAAAGGCTCAGTCCACTTTGCCATACAAATCTCTTTGTGGGAAGCCATTTAACCTTAACTACTTGAGCATCAAATGAGCCATATCAATTGGTATACCAGTTCAAGCGCGTAGACTTTGATGTCGATATCACATCAAGCACAAAGAGAATAATCCTCATATAAAATTTTAGAAGCAACCATATATTACAAGCAAAAAAAAAAAAAACATTCCCACCAATCAATGCCCCATCTATTTGTTCATAATAACCAGTAGTGAAACAGAGACGGCATTTGATAGAAAATTCAAAGACAGGCAAATCTACCCATCTCTTATTCATACCCACGAGCAGCAAAACCAACTCCAATCTCTTATTCATATCCACATGCAGCAAACCCAGTTTCAATCCTAAGATTCATATACAAAAAAGCACACGAACACATGCAAAAAGAAGAGGAATCAGAACGAACCAGAGAAGGGAGGAGATGGGTAGTTTTGCTTCTTTATGCACTTCGCAGTCTTGGGCCTCGTCGAACGAACTCGAGCGGCTCAAGTGTCTGCTGCAATGACATTTATATGATGGTTAGAATTATACCCATAGACCAGTCACAATTTGATGTGAATTAAATATTACAACAAAGAAAGCTTATGGCAAAAAGAAAGCTTATACAATCAGATCGAACCCAAGCAGCAAACTGTGGTGGACTAACAAAAGCAGGTCATAGCATCAATCAAATGGAGGGAAGTAGATAACACAGGCTCCAATAAAATTTGATTGCCAATCCACATTTGTAACTTCAGGCCAAGTACAAATATAATCATCCCAGTATTGGACTACGTAGGTAATTGGTTTACAAATAGCATTTAGCCAATGAAAACAATTAATAATACAGATCTCAAAATCCCCATCTTCAGTTTCGATCGAAAGCTTCCTTTAAATTGAAGGAAAATCACTTATACGGCTAGAAAAACCAAACTATATGAATCCTAAATAATCTCTTTCAATCCTCTTAAAAGCTAGATCACTAAAGACTCTATCCAGCTTTAGTATAATACAAAGAATAGCAATGATGAAAATAATGAGAATAATAGCAGTAGCAATTATATTATTAACAATAAGAATAAACTATTCACTTCCTGGCATCAAGCCAAATCCCCATATTCCAGATGTGGCTTAAGAGATCGCAAAAATTTACATTTGCCAGGGCTTCCTTCTCCTATAAGTTTTTAGCAAACGTTATAAGTGCATACAAAACTGAACAATATACATGGTCTACAAGGTTACCGGCTAAAATGAGCTAATATCTTTTTCCCAATTTCCATTAGATAATCAAATTAACGTGATTAAGAATTCTTTAGACACACTTTCCATTCGTCAGCACCATTGCAGAGATCAACTAAGCACAAAATTTTCATTCATTTTAACAAAACAATAACGCCGACGCAATCACATTCCCACAGTTTTGTGAGCATCAGTATTCGCTGCACGAGACCAAATAACACGGAGCGACACTAAAGTTATCTCTTCATCATTCACGAAGTTTCAGGTTTATTCGGTTCAGCTTCCGAAGCAGCAAAACACCACGAAACACGAGCGCAGAGTCCACGAGCTATCGACGAAAGCGGAGGCGACGTAGTGGACGATCTTGAACCAAAAGGCTAGCGAGAGAATGAAGGAACCGCACGCGCGCGATTCGCAGCACACGAGCTCGAAAGCTTCCAAAAGGAGCAACGAAGCACTCTTTCGCCTAAAATCTCCTGATAACAACCCCAATCATCCAGAATCGCGGCACCGAATCTGGCGTCTCGGCCCATCGCTCCCACCTCAAACTCGACGCAACCAAAGCGCAATGCAGCAGAGCACTCAATAGAGAGAGAAAAAGAAGAGGAATCAGCACGAACCAGAGAAGGGAGGAGAAGGGTAGTTATGCTTCTTTGTGCACTTCACGGTCATGGGCCTCGTCGGACGAACTCGAGCGGCTTCAGTGTCTGCTGCAGAGGGCTTCTGGATGAGGCGAAGGGGCGGATTCTCGAGCGGCGTTGCTGAGCTCGCACTTCACGGTCGTGGGCCTCACCGGACGAACTTGAGCGGCTCCGGTGTCTGCTGCAGAGGGCTTCTGGATGAGGCGAAGGGGCGGATTCGCGAGCGGCGTTTTTGAGCTCGCACTTCACGGTTGTGGGCCTCGTCGGACAAACTTGAGTGGCTCCGATGTCTGCTACAGAGGGCTTCTGGATGAGGCGAAGGGGCGGATTCGCGAGCGGCATTGTTGAGCTCGCGGGGCGATGGTGGCTTTTGGTGAGACGGAGCAGAGCAGGAGCAGGTTGGGCCGTCGGTGCTCGGATCTATTGCAGAGGGCTTCTGGCGTCGCAGGGGAATGAGCGGCGGGGGTGCAGGCGCGAGATCTGTTGCCGAGGGGTGCTCGGACAACAAGCGGGGACAGTGGGTCGTGGTGAGGGGGTGGATTCGCGAGCAAATGTGGATGAGCAAGAAGAGAGGCAGAGAGCGTCCAGTGGAGGAGACGATCCGAGCATCCAATGGAGAAGACGATGTCTTGAGGAGATGAGGAGAGGTGGAGGAGAGGCGGAGGAGACGATGTCTCGAGGAGATGAGCAGAGGCGGAGGAGACGATGTCTTGAGGAGATGAGCAGAGGCGGAGGAGGAGGAGGAGGCAGAGAAGAGGCGGAGGAGGAGGAGGCAGAGAAGAGGAGGCAGAGACGTACGAGGGAGAACCGAGTGAAATTAGGGTTAGGGGGAGAAATTAGAAGTAGAAAATTTCTACTTCTGATTTCTCCTTCATTTCTATTTCTGGAATAGAAACCTATTCCAGAAATAGAAAATTTCAATAACGTTATCAAACAAGTTTCTGTTTCAGAAATTGATCTGAAATAGAAATAATTTTTAGCTAATTTGTTTGTCAGTTATCCTAATTTTCAGAAGTTAGTGGAGGAATTGATTTATGCAGATCATGGGTTGTCATGGATCTTATTTTGGTGGTATTTCTATTATGTACTTTCCTTTGTAAAAAACTTCAAAGTTTTGAATGAAAAAGAAGCTTCAGCCTCATCTCTCCTCTCCTCCAGATATTCTACACCCAAATGCGTCGTTTTGCCCGCCATTTGCGTACGCGAATTATTCCTGTCTTGATAAAGCTGGCGACCCCACCGTTAAAAACAAGAAAACAAGAAACCCTAGCTCGAATAAGAGACGATGCAAATGACGAAATACCTTTTTTTATTGAGCTCTCATATAGCAAACAAAACGTCCATACATTTTAAGTTTCTTATTGTGCGTTATGTATAGAGGATTGGGTAACATTTAGGACGCCCTAAGACGAAATCAAACCCGTTTAATACACGTGCTACTTTTATTGGCTTCTCCTCCCGATTATTGGTCCATGCGTATCGATCTCCTCTTCTTCTTCTTCTTCCACAAAACCCTTTATCGTCACCATGCGATCTCGTGCTATCTTATTTGTAGTAGTGCCCCTCCTCGGTATGGTCCTCTCCGTCGTCTTCGCCCGATATCTCCTCCAAGGACAGCCCTTTGGTCTCCTTCACCAGGAACGTGCAACAAAACCCTAGCATGTTCGTGAAGGCCATGAAGAACAAGGCGCCGCGGATCTTGTTCGTTTTCTGGTCCAGCGTAAATGACTGGACCCCAAAGGCACCGACTAGAGCGCCCGCCTTCCCTGCTGCTGCGCTCAGAGCGTGGCATGTGGACCTGACCCGGGTTGGGAACAGCTCTGCGGGCAAGACGAAGGTCGTGCTGTTGGGGCCGAAGTTTGCGAAGAAGAAGGTCATCCCGTACAAGATTGCGAACAGCCATCCCTCGTGATTGTTGGGATCCTTGAGTTCCTTATATTTGAGGGCGATTGCGAACATGAAGACGGACATCATGGAGAAGCCGATGAGCTGGATCTTGAACCGCCCGAGTTTCTCGATTAAGAATACCGTGAACCAGTAACCCGGGAACGTGCCTAGCAGCGCGACCAGGAACATGGCTCTCGAGGTATCGAAGACTTCTTCAAGAGCAGTCATATGAGGGGCCGGTCTTATGAGACCCATTGCTGGGAACATGTCCTTTTGGGTCAGGTTTTGGCTGTAGAAGGCGATGTCTAGTAAGAACCAAGTGCTCATCGTGCCTATGAGGTGGAGACCGTGTTTATCCCAAAAAGCACTCGAGAATATTTTGTATTCGTTAGCCGCCTTGAATTGCGCCACCTTCTCTTGCTCCTCTTCGAGCTCAATGTCGAGGACTTGACCCATGTCTATTGCGGCCTTCTTGGCGTTCCCCTCCACCAGGGCTGTGTAACGACCGGTCTCGGGCATCTTCATCCGCCAGTAAAAGGTGAGAACAGCAGGCAAGGCGCCAAGCATGAGCACGATCCGCCACAGGAAATCTGCCTCGGGCTGAGCGATGAAAGTCGGCGGCTTGTCGAGCGGATCGTGTTGATACCACCACATGAAGAGCCTCGACAGGGTCATTGAGACGAGCCCCGCGAAGATGATTCCCACGCCCTGCATGGCGAAGACTGCTGCGATGAAAGATCCGCGGGTCTTCTTGTTTGCGTACTCCGACATGATAGTCGCCGACAAGGGGTAGTCCCCGCCGATGCCGAAGCCGAGCCAGAACCGGAAAAAGCACAGGGTCGTGACGACGGACTTGGCCGTTGAGCCAAAGGAGAGGCCGGAGCAGATGGCGCAGGTGGCCATGAGGATTAGGGTCACACCGTACACCCGCTTCCGGCCAAGCTTGTCTCCAAGGTACCCGAAGACGAGCTGGCCCATCAGGGTGCCGACCAGGGCCATGCCGGTGATGGAGTTGTTGACCCTAGGGGGCAGCTTACCCGGCGCACCGGTTCCATCGTTGTAATACAGACGGCCCAAGAGCTTCGTAATGGCGCTGATGCAAAAGAGGTCGTAGGCATCGGTGAAAAACCCCATCCCTGCGATGACAATCGCAGTGAAGTGATACCATTGCGTCTGAGCGGTGTCGAGAGCACGGAGCACGGCGAGATTGTTCGCCATTGACGATGGCTTTTGCTCTATTGGGGTTTGCGAAGGATGGTGTGCTTGGGGTTTCTCCGTCTGGTAAAGTTGGCTTTGTTATATAGGATGTGTATTGAAGCGACCGACGTGGGGCTTCACGGTCTTATCGGATGGAGGGGCGTATAAACCTAAGTGTCGGGGGTACAACAAGAAAATCGAGCGTGGTATTTCAATGGATATTCCGTTTAATTCCTGTTTAATATTTAGATTAAACATAAGAATATGCTTCGGCCTTTGCTTATCCTTCATCGTAATTCCTCGCATGAAAACTGCTTCTCAACCATGTCCATATCGTGTCGGAGAAACAAAAGCCAAAAAAAAAAAAAAGAAAGAACGGCCGCTCCATAAAGACAGGGCGAGATTTCGTCGACATTAGGCGGCACTTCGTTTTTAATGAGCAGCACTTGTAATTAGCGTTGCGTATCATCTTCGATTGCCGATTCGTCAATGTAAAACGAACAACATAAGCAATGGTGCCCAGATTTTCAGGCAACGCTTCCATGAAGTGCTGTCTAAAATGACTTAACTTTACCGTTAATTATAGAGAAGATGCCAATTACGAGATTTGAACCTTTAATTAATTGGAGAGAGAATTACTAGAATGGCTTATCCCCAGGCCATATATTATCTCTTCATTCGATTCTACAATTTCTAATTAAGAATATAAATAGAAGGATTAACCAATCGAATCTTTGAAGCTTGTTCGAAACAATTCTATCAATATTTTCTTCTTTACTCTCTTTATAGGTGATGAAATAATATTATTTGTCACTTGCGAGAAATCATTATAAAAGTAACGCTTCGGAAAAAAAAAAAATGCTGTCTAAGGTCGTAGTAAAGATAAGGTTTCGACACTAGCGTTGCCGTAGAACTTCCAAAGAGGAAAAAAAAAAACGCATATTACAATTGTTGTTTTTTTTTTTTTTTGGGTCAGAATATTACAATTGTTGTTTAAACTATGAGAAATTGCAACGGGCATAAGCAAGTTTTGTCTTTTACCATACCTACGAACCGCGGCTTTGCTCGTGTCGTCTAATGATTTTCGTCGAACGCAACATTTCCGTCTTGGTTGCCTTGGACTGCCGCTTAGATAAGGCGTTATAATAGCGTTGGCATAAATACTCTCACGCAACGAAATTTCTTAGGGTTGCGATTGTATTATTGCCTAATATCCTTTTGGTCATGTTAAGGTTTATACCAACGGAAGCGAAAGATGTTTAGGATACATTTATTTCACTGAAAAGTTTATGATAAAGGAAAATGTTTTTCTTAAAAATTATTTTTAAAGAAATGCTTAATTTTCATTTTTTTTGGTGACTTAGATGAAGTAATTTCCTTTTCATTAGAAGGAAAATCATTTTGCCCCATCTAAGTTTGTTGTTTTTTAACTCATGGAAAAGTTTTTTGATAGACTGATTAACTTTCGGTCATCCAAACACCAGAAAGTTTTTTTCAGAACAATTTCCCCTAAATCACTTTTCCTTGAAATAAATGGACCTTTAAGTATGTTACTGATAACTAATGTTCATTCTCACTATTTTTGTAACTATATTTTGGGGTCACATACAATTGTACTCTGGTTTTATGGCCTGTGTTAAAAAACTTTGATGCCTTGTGTACCGCCTCGTCTCCCTTTCTCGTCCATTCATTTTGCTTTTTATGGTACACCGGTTAGATTTTATATAGTAATTTCATCTAATATATAAATTGCCAGTGAAAGTAATGCTACAAAATTTAATCTTAGAGAAACCTATATTTCAATTTCTTTGGGTCAGAATCTAAGATGATAGGCAAGCAAAGAACAGTGAAATTGTTGTGTCCATCTCATGTTTTGGTTAGGTTTTTAGGTGCTCAGGAGCACAACACTCCAATTGTACAAGGAAGGTGCTTTCCTCCGTCACTGATTGGAGGGAACCTCCAACAATTATAATTGATGGGGACAAGTTACGAACAATTGTCACACTTATAATTTAGTAAAGTTTAGCATGGGTGATGTGCGAAATTTGTATCCCCAAATCAAAAGCATCCTCTAACCAGCGATAGGGGAAGATATTCAGCCCTATGCAAAGTATCATCATCTCGAAAGAACATAAAAATGAGAACACTTTCCTCGAATCATACTGCTGATGGGGGGGTTTAGAATTCACGAACGTCGGCAACACACAAAACTAACCAAAATCAAATGCGAGCGTACCCATGCAATGCATGTAATTCACCAATCGGAGCCCGTGGTTGGAGGGTGTTGGAAAAAATATGGCCCCCCCTCCTCATAATTTCGAGTGCACGATAATTGATCTAAGTAGACGGGAACGTTTCATTTGTGCTCCGTTCCAAGAACCTCTAGACTTTTCCTCAAATTCGAGAAAATAGATTGGCCCATAAAGCCCGAAAAGCGACGGGAATCCATAAAGGAGGCCCATCGGTGATTGGTCTGCCACGTGACTCACGAGGCCCATTGGACATTCCATCAATGACCCGACCCTAAATCATAATTAAATCAGGGTGGACGGACGTACTCTATTGCCCCTCAATTGCAACCGGCAGTTCAGTTCGGTTCTGGTTCGATTAAGAGGTGGGCGCACCCAACAAAGTTACAACGGCTGCAGGAAGCATCGTCCGGATGGTTGCGGGGGACATCCCATAAAACCGGCGGGGCCCGCGAATCTCCTGCGCAATCAAGCCCGGTCGGACCCCACCTGGGCACCCGATCGCGACCGCTCATCGCTCCCGCCAGACGCCCGAACATCCTGCCCCTCCCCGGTAACACGAGAGTTTTCGCGAGAAAATATTCACTGTTCTCATCGTGCGGTCCACATTAGTTTGGCAGAAACTGGGAGAGCACTGGAGAGAAAGAGAGACACAGACAGACAGACCGTCCGTGCTTCTCGTACGACGTGATATATTGAATTCAAAATAATAATAATAATAATCCAAAACCTTAATCAATTAGGTTAATGTTACAATAAAAAAAATCTTAAACTATATTCACTATAACACAAATAACTAATTTAGTTTTCGTCCCCAAAAATGCTAAACTTACTCGGTATAATACAAGATATTCTAAACTTTTTTTGTGTCGTAAAAAATCCAAACTTATACCATTGATAAAATATACTCAAATGGTATTGTAAAGAAGGTATATGTACCATAAATATATAATTTACTCACACCCATCATATAAAGACATGCCATATGATGGATTGTGTATGATGTATTGTGTAAAAGACGAAGTTGATTTTTTTTTTAACTCATTTTCCTGTAAGCATTCATTCTTGAGTGCCATTGGCAACACACGTATTTTTTTTTCATGATATATTACTATTAGAATATTTAAATAATAATTCATGTTTTTATTTAAAGTTTAAGCTTTTAGAAACGGTTGATAGTAATATCATAATATCCCACATTATATTAGAGTAAGAGATCCTAAGTTTAAACTTTTTCAAGATAAGATCAAAGTTCAACTTATGCACGGGGAGAGTTTTAGAATATATAAATAATAAATTACGCTTTCATTTAACAGTAAATGCTCCCACTCAATAACATTTGGCATCATCCATGGACATCTCATATGGGCTCTTTGCATGTGAAACATGACACACCATATCAAAATGAATGATGATTTTGACATGAACTGAGAGCGAGAAGACGAGGACCGCGACTTCTGAACGAGTGTCCATGGCTTATCCTTGCGCAAAAACCCTTTTTTCAGTACAAAAACGTCAGGCGAGCCAAAGCGGCGATACCTCAAGCCGAACGACACACAAACTCTGGCATCGACATATACTATACGCACCGTACACACCATACATTGACAAATCACATCATTTCAGAAATACGATATGATAGCGTTAGAGAGAGAGAGAGAGAGAGAGAGAGAGAGAGAGAGAGAGAGAGAGAGAGAGAGAGAGGGGCAAGTGGAGCATTCCCTGCATGCATGCAAGATGTTGGCAGTAATGCCTCCGCTCATACAATGCGTGGTTGAATTGAATGAGGTTTGCAGACTGACTGGAGAGAGAGAGAGAGAGAGAGAGAGAGAGAGAGAGGGTCTACAATGGAATGAATGAGAGGGCTTTTTGGCTTTTTCTTCCTCTTTGGAGGACCCCATTCTATTCAATTTTCTTCCTCAACATGGCTTCAAAATTTGTCCCACCTTACCATACAAGGATTTGCGTAGTAACTTGTAGGGCTATTTGCAAGACTCGCGCATTTTTTCCCCTCCTTTCCAGACAATCTATTTATGGAGTACATCCAAACAGACGATGGCCTAATGCGTGACGTGGCTAGTCTCCTAGACCTGAGGCGCCTAGGCCTTATAGGCTGACAAGAAAGCAAAAAGAAAGGACAAGTATTTATATTGGATAGCTAGAAGGAGCTGCTTCCTACCCATAAACGAGAGCCCACATAAATTCACTCTTCGCTCGCAATATAAGCGTTTGCATAAGACCTGCCTTTCTTAATGACATTAAATTGGACAGCCGAATAGACTAAACATACTCAGACAATTTCCTTACTCCGTACCTGATTGTATAATCACTGAAACGAGCAATTAGTACGAACATGACCTGATTGCATTTGTAATTTATGTCAAGTCATATCCATTTGAAAGTGAAAGTATTAATATTATGTCTTAAATGCGACATGATTACCAAACAATTTGTGTTACTATATTCGACTTCTCTTTTATATAGTTACGTATTTTTATTTGTTAGTTTCCTCTTCAAAACAAGCCTTCGCCAAACCTTTTCTATCTGCGGAAAAACAAAAGGGGCGATGCATCAGGTGGAGCCGTGAGATCACATCACATGTTAGATATATCACCTGCATGCCATGCAGCATTATTGTGTTGGTCCTAACTGAGAGCAGAAAAGGTTTGCATCAGCATTATCACTCTCCCATTCTTCACAAGGGGAGATCGAGATTTGACATGTCAAACTTTCATGAAAATGACCTCATCCATCTCGATTGTCAGAGGATGGATCTTTCCTCACTGTATTCTATTCAAGGAAAAGCACTTATTGCAAATATATTTGTGATCCATAACACTAATACAAAGGTGTAGTCTCGTTTATGTAGTGCAAATCCATCATATTGCTCTGTATTGACCAGGTGAGTAGTATCTTATGGTAGAAGCTTAATTATCTGAAGGCTGGATTATGTGTTAGATATACTGAAATTAATTTACAAAATTTGTGGATTAAGTGATGTCAGGTTTTAAGAGGGCCTGTAAGTAAGGGAGTCATGCCACATTTAATGAGAGTTCAGCATATCATTTGATACACGGGTTTCACAAAACAATTTCAGTAAATGTAGCGTTATTTGCAATTTAAATGCTTCTGAAAAATAAATAACAGTACATGCAATTCAATTTGCATGTGTATTGAATCATTTGATTCAAATGGATCTTTCGACAGGATATGACTGAAAGCATAAATGGAGATTGTTGTGATGGTCTATGTGGAAAATTGGTTGACAATCATTATATCAAGAATTAGAGGGTCGGAGTAGGTATTCTTTTATTGGTTAATACCACAAAAAACCCAACTAATATATTTAGTTTTAACTCAAACTAACTTTTTGACCTCAAAGAACCTTAAACTGGTACACTTATGATAAATTTACCAATTCATTAAATTTTAAAGTCAAATTGCTTAGCTAGATGACATATGATAGTCGATAGGTGTACCGGTTTGGAGTTTTACTCTCTGTTTGTCAAAGGCGTACTAGTTTGTGATTTTTCGTGGTATTAATTCAATTTAACGAAAATTAACGGATAATATATTTGTCACAAACGTATTAATTTAGGGTTTTTGTGATCAATTAATTTGAGGTAAATTTGTTATAGATGTATTAATTTAAAATTTTTTATGATCAATAAATTAATTTATGGTAAATTTATTATAAATATACGAATTTGAGATTTTTCTTGGTATTAACTTTTCTTTTATAGTATGAAATGCACTCAAAGACTAAAAATATACAATTATGACATGACCTCAACAACTCGATGTACTTCGATTTCTCTTGTTCCAAGCACTCAGCGACTTACCCAGATCTGCCCGTCGTTTGGTATTAGGCCTCCAATTTGAACGTTAAACTTGGATCCATAAGCCGCCATGTCCAATTAATCCGACCGGTTCGAGCATATTTGTTCGCCGATCTCCAGATGGCCGTGATTTATTGCTGCAGTACACTCGGATGTCCATATTCTATGGACATGATATGAGCTGGGTCTTCTGATTTGACAATCCAACCGTTAGAATCTACAGATGGAAACTCTACGTCATTATGATTCATTGTTCCATGGCTTTTAGGAAGGGCTACTAAAATGGATCACAAATCTTTATTTCAATCTACATTTATTTCAATGTGTCACTTCAAACTTAAAGTACGAGTGATAATGCATTTTAAGGTTAAAAGAATAAAATAGATGGGTTTTAGTGGGTCGGTTGTAGACCAATTTTCAACTCATTTAATAAAAAGTCAAGCTAAGCCCACTTTGGTCGTTGATTAGTATCTTCTCTCTCCCTCTTTGATTTTGTGACTCGTGACCTTCTCTATTCGTTCGCTCTACTTCCTCCATTGTTAGGTTTTCTTTAACCTTTGGCTTGCAACTTCATACTACGGCGACAAATTGCACTTTTGAATAAATCCAAACTTTCATCAATACCTTCATGCCTTGGTCCATAACCTGATCGTCGAACTTCCTCACTAACTTGATGAATTGGTGAAGGGAGTAGCCCACTCTTCGGGTTGAAACCCATTTTTCAAAGCTAACAATTTAAGGAGAAAAGTTGCTAAAAGTGAGACTATTTTTTACTGGACCCACTTGTTTGACGAGTATCCTTCTACATTTGCTTCTACAATTTGCATCAACATTATCTAGTCATTAACATATCCCTTCCTATACATGTGTAGATCTTGGTTGCCAATGATTTCTTCAGGTACATAGTTTCGTATTCTCTTTATGATCCATACTCAATCAGATCTATTAAATACTCAAATCGGTTTTGTTGTCATCCAAAACCAATTAAAAAGGAAGATTTCAAACACACATTAAATGGAAAAAGAAAAAATCTCATGAATATCAATGGCCCAGAGACATGTCCTATATAATACCATATCTAGAAAGATTTTCCACATTTATTAGTTATCAGAACTTAAACAATAATTCAATCACTAGCATTCCAGATGGAAAGATTCTCGGTTATTCATGTCATTAATTATGAAAGAGGATTGTTCACGATTCCTATGATACACATCCTCCAACTGTTCGCTCTAGCCAAGCGCATATATATATATATATATATATATATATATATATATATATATATATATATATATATATATATTACCTTGATGTCACCGAAATTTTAATTTGATGTATGTAATGTCATTGCTAAGGTCGCATGGCCTTTTGCAGTAAAATATATTTACTTTCTGGAAATCTTGCATGGGAACTTGGGCACCATACCAAAAGTTATTGCACTGCCACAAGTCTTAACAGTAAAAGATTGCGTTTATCCTGCTGCCATTTAAGTTCTTGTTCCCTTCTAAATGAATGGGAGCAGCTATTGACACCGAATATTTCAGTTTTTTCTATAATTACTCATAATTAGGCATCATCATTGGAACCAGAATAGAAAGACATAATTGGCTTGTCGTTGATGTGATCAGAAAGCAGAAGGGCAGTATCGAGTTTGACTACATATCCACAACTCATGTTCTATTTAATGTTATCATGCTTGCTAAGTGGGTTTGTAATCATAGAGTAATCAAGCTGAAATTAGTTCTTCTGAAATAATTTCAATGGATTATGAATTGGTTCAATGAATTGACGCTCTCTTATGTAATTGTTGAAAAAATTTCGAATGAAAAATGATTTGAATTAGTTGGCAGAGAAGAGCACATGGATAATATGAACTCATTGGAAATTCGTATTCAAGTGATGTGAGCCTCTAATGATGTAGTTATCTGAAAAAAGATAGAAAGAGCTTCCCTTTTCTATCTAGTTAAAATGTGCACAACTTTAAGTTAAAGAAAAACATTTGTTCGATCAGTTTCCTTAATTAAATATACGAGTTTTCTCCTATGCACGGCATAAATCCAATCTGGTTTTGATGCTGTGTTAATCATGTACAAGTATCACAGTAACTAGCTAGGTTTGCATGCATGGTGGAAGAACAACGGACACAATGAACTTTAGAGAATGCCGATAAACAACATAAATGTTTTAAAGAAATTGGATTTACACAAAATTGTTGTGGACGGATCCATGCCAAGCCTACTAATCTAGTTTAAATTAAAATTGCAGTCACAAAATATCTAGAGTAACTTGTGCAAGTCGAAAGTTACCCTGATTGTGCTTGAAAAGTAAAACCCTAGATATTTCTTCCTTAGTACATTTGCAAATAATTTTCAGCATGAAAATAACTTCAACGGAAGAGTTCAATTAATAGCATTGTACATAATCCAAAACGTAAGCAGGCTTCTCCATCGGTTTCTTTCCAATAGGACCAGAATGGCTGCAATCTCCGGTTGCATCATCAATGAGGAATTTTTAGGAGTAAGCGAATGTTATGTACATGAAAATTTCTGTACATCATTCTGCAATTCGCAGTGGAGCATTCATTTAGGATCAACGGCTGCAGGCTTGTCTATGCATATAGCCAAAACGAAAAAAAATATTGCATACATCCATTCATTAATGGACGATGCAGTACATAATAAATCACATAAGAGAAGAACTGGATGAGAACTTCAGCTCATGAGATTCAGTTTGAAATCATATTCAGCATTTAACAAGAGTTTAGCACGGCACTTGGTATTTTTACCCTTTGAATTGATGTTAACATGCCTAACATTTTTCAATTTTCTTTTCTTGTGTTCTTGCAACGTTGTAAGCCCGACCATCCTATGTGGTCAGAAAGCAGACAAGCGCACATTCAAGTATGCTGTGGCCGTTCGAGAAAATAAGTATGCCCTAACTAACGAGCAAAACCAAAGACCAAACGTTACAGGACAAAGGGGTCATGATTTCCATCAATAACAAGCAGCAGAAATTCAATTCCGGTGCGTCCACATCCATCGACTTTAAAGGTGAGAATCAGAGGCATATGAATAAAAACAAATGCGCAACCCCGATTTGAATCGCCATAACTGCTGGTGCTGTCTGCTTTGTTCATTTACTCGCCCCTCTCGCTCTAGAAAGATTTGCGTGTGATCCCATTTAAATGCTGGAGGAGAAGGATTGGGGCCAATCACGGCGCCAAGGACATTTATTGTCCAACATGGTCTTGCATGATTTGGCAAGATGCCGCTTTATTTTTGGTTTAGTGAAGTAGGCCGATGAATTGATATGCCATCATGTTTTATCTTATGACTAATCTGTGAGGTTTCGTTATGATATACTGGTTCTACACGCTTTATCTTACATGAGAGCTATGTTGAAAAATTGGAATCTTTTGACATGCAAGCTACTTGACAATCGTGAAAGGAAGAAGGCGGTGGAATTTTGAGAGATCCGACATATTAGGATCTCTCAAGTAACTAATGTCATACTCATTTTGAGAACCACATCAAGAACTAGCAGCATTGAAAATCATAATTTCATGACAAAATTTCAAGATCCAAGAAATGAATAACAAGTGCATAGATCTCTAAGTTTTATCAGCCATGCATATCAATGTTCTAATATGATTTATAAAAATAGTTGTTTCGTTTATATGTTGGTCGAGATAACTGAATTTTTAATGGATGTTTATGCTAACACCATAGATGGAACAAAAATCCATCAGTGGAGATCTTTGTACAATGGTCGACTTAAACGCCTCGTACGGACGGCTCTACGATAATTAAGGTGGCTCGAGATAGCCAAAAGGTTTTATCCCACGGTATTACTATGATATTATCAAGTATATGAGTCTTTAATTATGTTCCTCCCTCGGCTTCTCTCTCTCTCTCTCTCTCTCTCTCTCTCTCTCTCAAAACCCTAGCGAGTCCCCATCTCTGTCACTCTAGGTTTTCCGTGAAAAGTAGCTCCGCCTTCCCCGCAGCCTCTGCTCTTTGCAGCCTCCGCGGTGAAGGCTGCGAAGAACTCCCTGCCCTTTGTACTCCCTCATCTCCTAACGGTAAATAATAAGCCCAGTATTCAAAAAAAAAAAGAAAAAAAGGAAAGAAAAGCAATAGAGAGAGAGAGAGAGAGAGAGAGAGAGAGAGAGAGAGGATGTTGATGGTGATAGTTTAGTCACTCTCATAATTAGTGCAATTGGCATGCCCATTACCCTTTCTTTATTTCGACAAAAATCTCTCACGTATCTTCATGCCCCCATCTCAGTCCTTTTCCTTATTTCTCACATCCCTTTCCTACCTGTCTACCTAAGTTGTCTAGCTAGCCCAAACCCTCTCTGAGTCTCAGTATCATTCTCTTCGGAAGCCAGCAAAAACCAGAGAAGGGTTTCACTTCTTGAGAGAGAGAGAGAGAGAGATGTTGTGCGACAGCATGTTCTTTGAAGATCCAGAATTTGTCGACACCACCTTCGGAGGAGGAGCCGGTGGGGATGATCTCTTCAGTATCTTGGAGAGCTTGGACGCTGAGTTCCCCCTGCCGGCTAATCCTCCTCCTCCTCCTCTTCCGGCGTTGGACGAGACTGCTGTGTTTGGCTCGAAAGAGTGTGACGAAGCTTCTTCGCCTAAGAGCAAGAGACAGAAGGTCATGAATGGCGGCGGTTCTTGTTCAGACTACGAGAATCAGCAAGACGGTCAACAGCAGAACCGGATGTCCCACATCACCGTGGAGCGTAATCGCCGGAAGCAAATGAACGAGCACCTGTCTGTTTTGCGGTCGTTAATGCCTTGCTTCTACGTCAAACGGGTAAGCTGATGAAGACTTTGCTGTTTGCTTTGCTTTTCTCCGGTTTGGTTTATCGCAAGTACAATTTGTTGGAATCTTTCTTAGATAAGTTCATTCTAGGAAACGTTGAGTTGCATCTGGGAATTGTTTTTATTCTGTCTTTGGAAATAAGAAGAGAAGAAGTTAAGAACTTAGTTATCAACCACTTTCAGGGACCACCGTTTCTTTTTGAAAAATTGACATCCAGGAGGTAATTTTTACCGACTTTCATCATCTTCTTTGAAGGAATAAATTAATATGCCATTGTTTAATTTCTCTCCTTTGGCCCGTAATCTTGGCAACAAAAAGTTCCTTTAATTATCACCCAAAATGAACACTTATGGTCAATTCATCAGCAACTATAAAGTGTCAACTGAAATTTGCAAACTTAATTTTCAGGGAGACCAAGCCTCCATAATTGGAGGTGTGGTGGACTACATAAGCGAGCTACAACAATTGCTTCAATCGCTGGAAGCCAAGAAGCAAAGAAAAGCATACAGCGAAGTCCTGATCAGCAGCCCAAGGCCATCCTCGTCCTCAGTATTGAGCCCGAGGCCTTCACCACCGGTGCTCAGCCCCCACAAACCACCGCTCAGCCCTAGGCCGCTTGTGAATTTACCTATAAGCCCCCGGACCCCACAACCCACCAGCCCTTACAAGCCCAAGAACATGCACCAGAGCAGTAATTTCATCTCCGCCTCTCCGTCGCCGACTTCGTCCACGTCCTCATCCATCGAGAACAGCATCCTCCCCAACAGCAATGAGCTTGTGGCCAACTCGAAATCCGCCATTGCTGAGGTGGAGGTGAAGTTCTCGGGTGCCAATGTCCTTTTGAAAACGGTGTCTCCTCGGATTCCTGGACAGGCACTGAGGATAATGTCGGCCTTGGAGGACTTATCCCTAGAGATACTCCACGTCAGCATCGGCTATGTCAATGAGAACACGATGGTTCATTCCTTCACCATCAAGGTAAGTTTCTTTGCTCTACCAAAGTGTATTGGAGGGAGTTCCTCTTCATGTTGAGTAAAATTCACTTGGGTGTGCATTTATTTTCTGTGAGGAAAGATGCTAATCATATTTCATCACAGTTTGATTTTGTTGAGGAGTAAAAAACCTAGGTTTTACTCAGAGCAAGAAAAAGTTGGGTGTGATTCGTTTAAAATTTGGATTTAGTTATAGAGTGCTGCTGCTTAGTATGTTAGTTTGTGAAGTGCGTAATCAACATTTAGAACTTGAAAGCCCTCCTATAAAGTACGTGCAAAACAAGCTATCTAGAACCGTAGATGCTCGGCAATAAAATACTTGATTTTTTCACGATGATGTGAACAATTAGATATTAGGTACATGTCACTTTAAATATAAACAAGGTTTAGCATGTACATAAGCGGTGGACAGAACTAATCAGTGGCAAGAATCTCATGCCTACTTGAATATTTACCCTTTTGAATCATTGTAGAGCCATTAGTCATCGTCGCGAATCCTAGACAGTAGCTTCTAAAACCACTCAGAGTACGTGGTTATAGCAAGACTGTCCATAAACGGAATTAGGGGATCAAGGTTTTGGCTTATGTATGACTTCGAGAAAGAAGACAAAAGAGTGAGAAGACAGACATACCTTGATTTGTCGCTCATTGAATACACAAACAGTAAAACCTAGCTAGATTCCCTTAGGTTAGCTGGGAAGGCGGGGAGCTCATAAATTCGTTTCCCTACCAGGCATATTTTTCCCTGAAGCCCTAATAACTGCACGGTTCATTCAACCCCATAAATTGTCGATGCTCCACGATCTGTTACTAGGGCGTGACATCATCCACACGGAAAATGTGAAAAAGAAAAAGAAAAGAAAATGCCAGGACTCGCTTCTATCCGTTGAAAAATAAACAGCAAAATCAATAGCCAGACAATTGTAAAAAGGCGAACAGTTTCGTGATTGTTCTTCGGGTTCTAACGCGGTACACCGAAATCGTTTCCTTTTTAAATAGAGTTAAATGACCGCTGACATGGCCGTACCAAGGGAGAGGTACTGATGTCCATGGTCTATTTCTTCATGATGACTCTCGGAAACCACGATGTTTCACTGAAAGCAAGGACAATCCCCCGTCTTAGTTATGGCAAGGGAATCGTCATTTGTCTTTTCTTGGGCGTTGCCCATTTGGCTAGAAATGACAATATTTACTCCCACAGCTAACGATTGCGGTTTTGGTTTTTCCCCTCTTCCACAGATTGGAGTCGAATGCCAACTTAGTGCGGAGGAGCTCGCTCAGCAGATACAGCAAACCTTCTGCTAATGTGCTGGTGATGACGTTTTAGCGACGGTCCCAACCCTAATATCGTAGCTCTCTCTCTCTCTCTCTCTCTCTCTCTCTCAAACTCTTTTACTAATAATAAAGAAGAATGTGGGAAGGCTCCTTTCACCACCCTTCTCTCATTAACATTCATTTAGAGTACTCATCATAGATCAGTCGTAACTTTAGCATTTGTTGTGACCCGCTCACCAGCATGTAAGTCTTTATCTTGTACTCATTGAGCAATTAGTGTAATGCCTTTCTTGAGTAATCGCGTAATGAGATTCTACCATCAGCTTGGTTACCTCCACATGATTTTCCCAATTACTCTCATTTTTAGTTCATTTACTTGTTTGTGGATTTGCCATAGCTTGCCGATTTGTTGGAGGAAATGTTTTTTTGAAACTGGCACAAGTTATCAGACAATTATCTGAATAAATGTTTAGGTTCTTTAGGGACCACGAAAAGCAACGATGTTGACAACGGGACACACTAGAAGTTGTCTGGTCATGATCATTTTCTTCTGGGTGGAGCCACTGACACTGGCATAAGTAGAGATGCAGAAATGCATTGTGCATGACGATGGAAGCATAAAGCTTGCCATTGCCTTCGCCTATCTTATGATCAGAAGGTGAAGATGATAAGTGAAAGCTGTCCCACTAATTATTTCTATTTTTCGAAGGAAAAATATAACAAAGCCTTCTGCAACTTTTATCATGATATTAGTTTACATCCTCTTCTTTCAAAAGCACCATTTCGCACACCGTCTTTGTAGATTATGATTCTTAAAACGATGTATCATGCCGGGCAAGGCTTCAAACAAGTACTTGATTCCACTCTTTTTGTTGTGGGAAATGCTAAGATGTACAAAGCAATCTTACTAAAGCTTAGTTCTTAAGGGATGTGTCAAGTTTCAATCGAATATTAAAATGAGTGAGATTCGTAGATTAAATGATGGATTTCTCTAAACACCCAATTGGAAATTTCCAAATCATTTGATGAGTGGTAGGATTCCCTGGTATGTGTAGCATTGTCCGTTTGTTCTTTTGGATGAATACACTTCATGTGAAATTTATACGTACATGTATGTTATTATATGGATGTACGTATGTATGAATGTGCTAAGATGCTTGAGTTCTTATTATAATTGTCCTGTTGCCAACGAAATATTAATGACCTTGCTTAGATAGTGGAATGAAAAGGCAGAGGGCAAAGAGCAGACTCCTTTACCAAAATCAGTAATGGTCGTATTCGAAGCAGCGTAATGCCACTAGTTTGGTGTTGAATCTCATATACACTTTTGCTGCTGCTGCTGCTGCGGCATACATGATTTAGCCATTGGGGCATGAATCCACGAATTAAGGAGCAAGGCTAGATTGGTTCACAAAACCCCTTCTTCGAAATGAAGGTATAGAGATGTCCAAAGGTTATAGCATGTTGCCATACATAAATTGTACGATTGTTTTTGCCACAAGCCACTTTTGTTGCTGCTAAATATCTGTACAACTACTGCTAAAATAACATGCCATTGAATCAATAATATCAAAGATGAGTTAAAAAAGAAAAAAAATTAAGTTTGTGCACCATTTGAGATCTTACTTTTACCTTTATACGTCGCCTATCAAATTATCCTTTTCACCGGTGAGCATGCGATTGATCGTAGACATCATAATGAATCTGTACATCCACGGAAGTCTCCCCAGAGCTGGGGCCATTGTTCCATGAAAGACAAAAGCAAAATTCAGGTCTAATCTGTCCACAAGTCACTCATTTTTCTGGTAGATCCGATTCCTACATGAATGCCATTGGCTTTTCATATTATCAATTATTCGTATAAAAGGAGTTTGGTCTTTGTGCTGCGATTAGTTCTTTTAGCTACGTTGATTGCATGGAGATGAATCTTCATCTATAACATCTAGCTAGCTTGCCACTTATGGATGGCCAGGTGTTAAATGAAAACGTACATCCTAGGCTAGATAATGCTTATGTAGCGAGTCCACCTGCACGACAGCATTATTTATTCTTTCTCTGCATTGTTAGAGTCGCTCAATTACACTGTTGGCAGTTGGTGTCCCCTTTGGTTTGGACATTCTCGTTGTCGCTCCGCCCGAACGTTAGATCCTTGTCATTTGGCGTAGGGGTGACGATCCTATCTTGCTTTTCTTCAGCTCGTTCGATGAATTCCCTTGCTTTTTATTAAGTGCATTAGTTGCGTTCTGTGGACGAGATTGAAGGCATGTGACACCAAAAGGTCTCGAGAGAGTATCTGGTTTTTTTCTTGTGAAATGGTATATGAAAACATACCTTATCTTCCCCCATTGACGACTTGCATATCTCTAGTATTTGAATTCTAATATAAGAAATTCAAAATAACAAAAAAAAAAAAAAATTATTTTTTAATTTAATCTTATTTTTATTTATCTATTCAAATGTTCTTCTATCTTATAATATAAAATTCAATATAAATATATTTATATCTATTACGTATTATAGGTATTTTAGTATTTTAGGTATATTGGTACAGTTTTCAATTAATAACATTTTATTAGAGAATGATGAAAGGGGAAGAAAGAAATAAAAAATAAAGGAAAATAAAATAAAAATAAAGTTGACAAGAGTGTTACGAGAGATTTTTATTATATTCGTCTATAAAATATGTGATTAATTTATATTGATATGTCATTTTAACCAAGCAATATATATGATATGATGTGAATATATCCAATTTTATTACTGTAATTACCAAACGGTAGATAGGATATAGTAAAATCTCCTAATTTCATATTTTGTCATATACAATCCTATTCTAGTTAGAAATTCATACGAACAAACTAGATGACCAAACTAGCCTTTAATGTGGTTGTGAGTTTGATCAGTTGGTACCTTAAAATGCTGACTAGGCAATTTGTAATTTCATTTGCCTAAGATAAGAAAAATGCTTAATATTTTGAAAAACCCTAAACCGGTACGCTTGTGACAAATATACTCCAAATTAATTTTTTGACCACGAAAAACCCTAAATCGGTATATTTATGATAAATTTACCTCAAGTGATCACAAAAAACCCTAAACTGATACACTTGTGGCAAATTTACTCTAAATTAATTTGTTCGACCACCATAAATCTTAAACTGATATATTTGTAACAAATATACCATCTGTTAAATTTGATTAATAACACAAAAAACTACAAAAATGTTGCAACTATAACAAGTATATAGTAAAAAACCTAACACATTAATCGTTCAACTCAATAATTTGATGGTAAAATTTAACGGAAACTAACAAAGGATAAATTTGTCACAAATGTACTAGTTTAAGGTAAATTTGTTAAAGGTGTACTAGTTTGAGATTTTTCAGGATATTAATTCTAAGAAAAATCAAACTGGTCATTTTTTAATGAGCAAATTGACTTTGGGAAAATCTTCCATGCACCCACTTAACCACATTTTCTAATGTCTTTTCTTAATTACAGTTATTCCCGACATATTTGCTAAAACTTTCCTTAAAAAACAAATTGTATCTAAAAAAAGGTGGACCATGTTAATTCATGGATGAAAGTCGTTTGGACATGAATACATGTTCGAATGGAAGTTCCGTCACTATCCTATGTTTGCAGAGTGAAATTGGTAAGAAGCTTTTATCATAGGAAAAAAAGTTAAAAGAAAAAGGAAGATAAACATAGGATTATTGATGGGTTAATCTTCGAAAGGAAGGTGAAAATTGAAAATATGAGAGAGAACAGATATGAATTCGTTTTTTTTTTTTTGGGGTCAGGAAAAGATTTGAATTCACATAATCATTTTTTAAGGTTATATTTTTTTACGGTTCACTACAAAGGTTGTGTGAGCAATATAGGATGTGGAAACATCCTCTCCCATATAATAATGATTAAAGACCACAAATTTTCTTTAGACTAATGAAAGTTTATTTTCTAAGTAAAAAGAGACTACTTGAAAATCTAAGTGTTAAAGTTACTTTGTGGTTTAAAATTAATCTGACTTGCAAGAACACTTCAAAATGTTTTATCCTTCTTCTTCAAAATTGGAAGATGCCTGTTTTTCGTGATGAGAGATTTCACTTACGAGGGTATGTGTATATCTTCAGCTATTACAACAACAAGAAAACTTAAGAAATGCAATAAGATCTCTCAATTTTGATGCTCTATAATTGATGTCTCAACTTTGATATTTTCCTATTATATTCAGCAACCATACAAATAACCATGATGAAGTTTATTTCACAGTTATTTATAGAAAATAAAAGCAATTTTTTTTTAATTATTCTTAAAACTTGTAAACATTTGTGCCGAGCATGCCTTCGTTCTGTGTTAGCTATCATAGTAGCAAACAAAGGAAGAATCTAAACTCCATTTGTTTGATGGGAATTTTTTTAGGTAACCATTTTCTTCATTTTTCAATATTTAAATCGCTAAAGAAAATAAGTCAATGAAAAACTAATGCTTAAATTTAGGAAAAATGATTTTCTTTTTTCAAAATTAGAAATCATTTTTTTAAAACATGACAAGACATCAACACTTGGACAGAGATTTTACATTTGGGCACAAAAAACCTAATGCCTATTCCTAAGTCCCTAACATCGGGATTAGGTCCATAGACTTTGGGCCTGTATGTTTGTATTTCTTTTTTTTCAGTTTATGAACAAAAATTCTGTTTTTTTTAGGAACAAAAAAAAAAAAAAAAACAGAAACGTGTTTGTTTGCATTTTTGTTCCAAATCTATTTTTTTGTTAGAACACATTTGAAATAGAAACAAGAAAAAAAAAAACTTATTTTTGTTTTTCGAACAATTTGGAGAAACAAATTTTCTCTCTCTTCTTTATTTTCTTTTCTTTCTTTTTTTTTTTTTTTCTTTTTTTTTTTTCTTTGGCCGGTCGTTGGTCTCGGCCATGACCGGCGACCGGCTATCAAGGGCTAGCGACCTTGCTGGAGCATCACCGGCCCCCAGCGAGGCTAAGCGTCGTCAGCCCTAGCGAGGCTCGGGCCTTGCCGGCCACTACCGAGCGACCAGGTGGCTAGGGTGAGGCCGCCACCCCTTGTCGGCCGATCGTTAGCCATGGCCGAGGCCGGCCAATTGACCAAAAAAAAAAAAAAGAAAAAATAAAGAAAAAAGGAAAAATAAAATAAAAATATAAAAAATTAAAAGAAACAAAAAAAGAACACAAATTTATCAAACGTGTTTTGGTTCTTTTTTTTTTTATTTTATTCCCGAAACAAGTTTACCAAACGCGTTTTTCGGTCAAAAATTGTTCATCGAAAAAAAATAGTTTTTTTTTTTGGTAAAAACATAAATAGTTTTTTCTATTTTTGTTATTTGGAACAATTTTTGAACAGAAATACAAACAAACACACCATTTACACCTACGCACAAGAACCCTAACGCCCGTTGGAGACCCAAGCCTAGCCTTCATGGACCTGGGTCTTTGTCTTGATGGATGTGGACCTAGGCATTGAGGACTTAAGCACGAGCATTAGAGTCTCAGGCTTGTTCTCTGGGGTCTAGGCACAACCTTCATGAATTGGGGCTAAGGTTCCATGGTCCCAAGCCTAGCCTCTATGGTCACAACCTAGCCTCGACTGTCGCAAGCCCAAGCGTTTGTGCCCTACTCCTCAACTCTCAATCTAAGTCCACAGAGATCGTGCTCAAGACTCCTAGTGCCGTGCTTGATCTCTTAATTGCCTATGCCCTAGTAACTCAGGTGTTGAATAATGCATGTTTATTTAGGAAAATAAGAGCAGATTTTTCTTTTTAAATGACAAAAAAAATATATTTCAATTCATTTCTAAACTTGAGCTAAACATAGAAAAATATTGTTATTTTCTCTTCAAAAATTGTTAAATTCACGAAGCAAGACGGAGCATCACTTAAAATGTCTTCTTTTTAATCAGAGTTAAGAGATCCACGACAAATAATTTTTCAATGGTCGAGTTTCGAACATTTATTCTAGTGGCTACGATTTTATAGGTTCCTTGAGCCGAGAATCTCAAAATCACAACCCAAAAATTTAACGAGTGAAAAACAATACCGCACCGTCCAGAATTAAAACAATAAAAAAGGGTCTCGAAAATGTATAAAAGAAATTCCACTTTTTCAAGTGGCCAGTGTTAGGCTACGTGCGCATGGCAAGCGCCTGGGACCCACAAACTCGTGTAACACACGAAGGCACCAATCGCAGCCAACCGCGTCTATCAATCTAATCCATGAAATATAATCCATCTTCCACGCCCAAAAAAGGAGAAAACAAAAAGAAATATCTTTTTCTCCTCCTCCAAAATTCGCCACGCAGGTTCTTGGCTCTCTCTCTCTCTCTCTCCCCCGCGCTGACTTGTGCATTGCATCTGCCGTCGATTTCTCGCGCCATGAATCCCGGCCGTCGATTCGTTCATGAGCGGCGATTTATTTTGTGGACATGGTGATCTTGAGAACTCCTGCTTTGTGCGGTATTAAACTCCAAAAATCTCTCTCGCCGGAGAATCTCTCCCGTGTCTCTCTGCTCCGATTCGAGCTCGACGTTTCTGTCTTTCGAAGCAAGATTCAGACGTGCGCTGTAAGGTATCTTCGGTTGTTGTTGTTGTTATTGTTGTGATCGTGATCTGAAGTAGTTCCTCTGCATTGCTTCGTTGATTCTTGCGTCCGTCGGATGAATCGGTTGTGTCGCTTCGGTTCGCTAGCTGTGTCCCATTCGCATTCTGCACTTCCGAGGGAAGTGGTGAACTTATTTTCTGTCGGGTCAGTTTGTTTTCTCGACGAGGAGAGAGTGCACGGTCTGCTCGCCATTTGCGAGTGTTGCTGGTTGCTTTTTTCCAGTGATGCGGGTTGGACTGATGGATTGATGCATCTGGTTTAGCAGGCGAATTTGTCCGTTCTTTTTTTTTTTTTTTTTTTTGTTATATGGTGGAGTTGTTGTGTGTAGGAGTTCTCCCATGTAATTCGATCAGGTATCAACTCTTTGCTTAAATGAAATCTTCGGGGAAGTGAAACGATGATCCTAGTTTGGCAGCGGAATCAAGTTCCTTTTTACTATAACCAGTTGAACTTGCTCCAAGCCCAGCCATGTCCTTCCAGAAGTCCCAAGTTAACTTACCTTTCATTCAGACAACCCCACAGTGCATGGTCCACTTGATTTTTCTCGCCACCATGTTTCTTCCCTTGTCTGGAATTGGACTCCTCACACTCGTTTGATTCCCACTAACGGCCTGTTTTTGATCTTTCTTCGATGTGCAAAAGGACTTGTGGTTACATCAACCGAAAATGGTCACATGAAAAAGTACTGATTTTTGATTCAGTGTGGATCGGGTTTGTTTTGCCTTTTGCGCTTTCTGCATATCTTCCCAAGACTTTTTTTTTGCCTGAAATGAGTGCAAGTGATTGACAGAATTTCATGTGCTTTTTTCTGGGGCCAAAATGCTTCCGCATGTCTAGTTGCACATGTTTTTATGCGCCTTTACTTTAGATAGTTGCCATGGCGTGCCTTTCTCTTTGGACAAGTGGGGATGCTTCATAAAGTTTGCTGCAATTGAGGAATTAAAACCTCATTTTATGTGTTTAACTGGAGCAGATTTTTTTGCAGAGAGAAAGCTTCCATTTATCAAATTATAGACTCTCCGACAACTTGGAATGGGAGTTGTGACCATCTCAAGCTCAGCTTCTCGCACACCACTTGGATTTAATGCGAAGTTTTCAACCAGCAGATCTGCAACAAAAAGACCCTTGATCATAGCATTCAGAGCAGATAAGAACAATAACACAGCTTTGCTGACGCATCATGAACAGACATACCATCCTGTAGAAACCAATAAGGAGCAACGGAAGAAACAGAAAAGTGCAAGAAAACCATCGAGAAAGGCTGTTTGTACAGATGAAATTTCTCCGTCTACCTTGGAAGTTGATTATAATGATGCCGCGGCCAAACTTGAGAATATATACAAGCTGACACCTGCGGCAGAAACCTGTTATGGTGCAAATGTTGATCATGGTGTGAGGAGACGCAGACGGAGGACGAAGAAGACTAAGGATGTTGATAAGGGAGAAGAAAGTAAAACTAGTAAAAGAGTGGTCCGTACCCGAAATAGAAATACAAAACGTTTGAGCCTGGATGGAAGGATCACAATAAAAAGGAGAAAGGAAGAACAAGCGACCTATTCAGTTCAGAGGAAAAGAGAGGTTCTGAATGAAGAAGAGAAGATTGAGAAGCTTGTTAGAGACTATTCAGCTTCAACCGATTTGGTCAGCTTGGACTGGAAGAAGATGAAGATTCCTCCTGTTCTTCCTTCTACGGAACATGCCTGGTTATTCAAGTTGATGCAACCAATGAAGGTGAGACTTTTTATCATTTAGCAGTCCAACTGAATGATAAAACAACATTAAAAGCTTCCTGGTCCATGTCATGGGTGAGATTGATTTAGATTTGGTTGTCCCTTTGGTGAATTGAAATTGGAGTGCTGTCATGCTAATCTGCATTGACTCAATTTCAGGCTCTTCTTCAAGTGAAGGAAAATTTACGAAATGATTTGGATAGGGAGCCAATAGAAGCTGAAATGGCTGAGGCAACAAATATGAGCGTAGCTCAATTAAGAAGACAGTTGGAGGTTGGTCATGCTGCCAGAAGCAAACTTATTAAGGTACATACTTCTCCTTACTTCTTTAGATCTTAAGTATCCCCTGAAATTTGGATGCAAGTGATCGGATTCTTATAGAAAGTTGATGATGCTTTGATGCTTGTGAGGATATTAGAACTTCAGGAGGGAATTAACTGTTAACATTTCAATGTGTGTTGAGCTATTTCTGTCGCTAAAAGTGATCCTCCACCATGGGTATACTCTAAAGTGATCCTCCACAATGGGTGTACTCGATAATCTTAGAGTTTAGGTTCCTGTATCCAAGGCTTGTTGGCCGTGGATCTTATTCGTAAGTTTCGTCTGATTTATGGATATCTGCTTATCGTGAATTAAAAAGAAAGAAACTGGGAAAACCTAACTTTTTGGCATGGTACAATGCATAAATTGGTAAACGAGGAACTTTTTTTAGAATCCTGTTCATGTCTGACTTCCCTCCTGAGGAGCTCCAAAATTGAACAACCTTGTTTAATTCAGTTCAATTTGTTTAAACTGCCCAAGGATGTTAGAATTTTCTTCTGTTTTTATTGTGGTCCCATTCTGTCATAGTTATCTCTTACTCATTATTCCCTTGTAGTCTTTTGCCGGTCAAAGGATGGTGCCAATGTTCTTCTTAATAGTTTGCTGCACAAGTAGTAGCTGGATTGTCTTTAGATTTACTTTGATCTCTGCAGTTTTAAGTATGAACGATATGCCTATGTATTAAGTAAAGTGTATTGACTTCTAGCATTTATTGCAGCATAATCTTCGGCTTGTCCTGTTTGTTATGAATAAGTATTTTCAAGACTTTGCAAATGGCCCGAAGTTTCAAGATCTTTGCCAAGCTGGGGTAAAAGGACTTATCACAGCTATTGACCGTTTTGAACCAAAAAGGAGATTCCGGCTATCTACTTATAGCCTCTTCTGGATCAGGCATGCCATTATACGTTCAATGACAGTTTCTAGCTTCACACGTGTCTCATTTGGCCTTGAGTCGGTAAGTCTGTTTTCCTTTACTGCTAACAGTTTTATGTATTTCATGAGCATGCATGCATGCTCGCTGTCTGTACCCTCTAGAGAGAAGATTCAGGCAAGTTAATGTTTGAGATCTCTCATGCATCATAGACAGTGTCTCAGTTGTTACAATGGAAGACTAAAATATGTTGACAGACCTTGCTTATGGAGCATATCAAGTGATTGAAGTTGCTGTGACTGCAAATGGTGCTTGTTTTTCGTTTGAATTGCAAATTCGAAGTCTCATGTCGCCTTTCACAAAGAGGGAGGCCCAGTAATGGCTCTGACCAATTGTCTTTCGGTTTGAGAGACAAGAAACTTTTGTGGAACTAGTGGAATGAGCACCTAAAGTTTGCCAATCTGAAATGATTGAAATGTTTGATGAGTTTGATAATTTTGCAGGTCAGAGTTGAGATCCAAAGGGCAAAACTTGAGTTGATGTTTCAACTACAGAGATTGCCAACAGAGGAAGAGATAATTGATAAAGTCGGTATCTCACCTGAGAGGTACCACGAAGTTATGAGGGCCTCAAGGCCCGTAGTCTCTCTTCATTCTAGGCACTCGGTCACACAAGAAGAGTTCATTAGTGGAATTACTGATGTTGATGGAGTTGGAGGAGACAATAGGAGGCAACCGGCTCTTCTCAGGCTTGCTCTTGATGATGTGGTAATCAAAGAAAGCTTGCACAACACTGCCTACTCTTTTCTTCAATTAATCTGGAAGTGTGTGGCATAATAAGATTTCTGATTTTGTTCGGACGTGAAAGTACTCTGGTATAACATTGGAGATTGACTGCGGAGAAATTATGTATACCACCAGACCACTTGATTAGATTCGTGACATGTTAAATCCAACTCTGGCTATACTAACAAACAAGCAACACTCAAACTAATGTTAAATGATATAGAATCGTTGATAGTAGGAAGAACGATGTAGCTATTTATAGCCACTTCTGACAATGCACGCTAGATGGGGCTGAAAGATTTTCTGCTTGTTGGTCCTCATTTGAGATGGTTTTGACTGCATATTTTCTTGTTGCAGCTCGACTCCTTGAAGCCCAAGGAAAGTCTAGTCATCAGACAGAGGTACGGGCTCGATGGTAAAGGTGACCGAACGTTGGGAGAGATCGCCGGGAACTTGAACATATCCAGGGAGATGGTCCGCAAGCATGAAGTGAAGGCGCTCATGAAGCTCAAGCATCCGGCTCGAGTAGATTATCTTCGCCGTTACATAGTCTGAACCTGTCCACTGTACATATCCTCACTTTCCTATATCTCCCCCGGCTTCTGATCGATCGTAGCCTGATCAACTGTCTGCATATATATATTCTGCACCATACCCTGTTGACTACATGCCAATACACGTCTTATACCGTTTTACTGCGATTCAGAGGTGTATAATATTCTAGAGCGGACAAGAAATAACGTAGTTCTCTCCCCTGTAAAGGTTCTATTTCTACACCAAACAACACAATTTTCATAACAAGTATCGGTGTGGAAAGGTTGTGTTTTCTATACCAATTCCTGCTTGCTTGGTTCTTCCACCTCTTTTCCTCTATTTGCAGCACTTCCAAATACAGTTGGAAAAGTTTGTCCACTACATTATGAGAATTGGCCGGACCTATCTTGGGTCACGAGAAAATATACATGTTCTTATACATATTTTTAGTACAAACGACAGAAAGACGTCGACTCCACTACTGGATAATTGTATTTACTACCTTTAACAAGTTCCTGTCGTCCAAGCTGTAAGCTACGACACTTGGACAATTTTTAGTTTCGGCAAATATCAAAATGCAACACGTCCGGAGCTGAAAGGCAATGGAGGCTTTTTATGGTGTGTTTGGTAATGCTTCTATCTTGGAAACAATTTCCGATGATGTTTAGAACAATTTCTAAGTATTTTAAACCATTTGATAACTATCTAAAATTTCGATTCCTGGAATAAAATTGCTTTTGATACTGTCGTCAAAATTTCTACTTCAAATCTTTTTTCTACTTTTTTTTTGTTTTTAAATAATTTTATTATTTTTTTTCCTTTCTTTCTCCCCTTCTTCTTCTTCTTCAAGGTGGTTGGTGCCAGCCTTGGGATGACTAATGACTAGCCAGATGAGGGCCGGCGACCTCATTGGAGCATTGCTGGCCCTCGGCGAGGCCATGCCTCGTTGGCCGAGCTTCGCTAATGACTAGGGGAGGCCCTGGTGAGGCCTACCTCACTGGTGGCTGGGTGAGCCTCTAATGCTCGCTAGATCGATCGTTGGCGACCGGTAGCGATGGGCGACGGATGACAGATGGTGATGGACAGCAACAGCGGTGGTAGTGGTAGTTGAAGAAGAAGAAAGAGGGAAGAAGAACAAGAAAAAAGAAAAGAAAAGAGATAAAATAGGTGTTTAATTCTAGAATTGTTTTAGGAAACAAGTAATATTTTAACTTCTCAATTCTGTTCCAAATATACTTCCGGGAACAAAAAAATAGAAATTTGTTTTTCGGAACAAAATTTTTACCGAGTGCATTTTTATTCCAAATCTACTCCCGAAAACAAAATATTAGAAATTTTCATTATTTGGCAAGTTAACAAACAGACCCTTAGTCACATTTAGTCAAGCGAAAGGGAAGAGGACCAATTCCTCGGATTCACATCTTCCATTTAATGTCTACTCGAGTAACTGTGGGTGAAAGCATGTCTAAATAAACTTGCATATCTTCTATTTACGTTATGATCTTATTTATTTTCATTGCAACGTGGTGAGTAGGACATTATCAATCATAAAGAAAATATACATGCACGACTTTCCGATCAATGACAATCTTTAATGACCGTTCAAAAAAAACAAGCAATTTAAGAAAGAATCGAACAACTTTGCCATCTTTCACGAGGAAAAAAGTGAATGGTGGCAATAAATATAGTGGGCGATGCCAAAATCTCATATAAATTTGGAGCATATATTATAAGTGTAACATGCATAAACATTTAGCGGGACAGGTGGTGGATCGCCTAAATTTGCACCACCTACAAATCATTGTAAATTGTCCATGATTTCATCTGACTTTATCACCTTTGACAAGTTTCTATCGACCAAACTGTCGACTTGTCGCTTGAACATTTCTTTTTTGTGTTGATGAAAACCAAATTGGTAATGAAACGAAGAAGAACTCAAGGATAGCAACCAATCAACAAATGATAAAGCCTAACATCAATGCGTGCAGATCCTCTCTAGCATTGGCCGAAAGAGACTTCAAAATAGGATGTGTGGGGGAGACGGTGCAATAATATAAATTGATCACATCATGGTTGACAATGTACTAAAATTGTGATCTTTTCCGTAATTGAAAGCAAAAAGAAGACATTCATGATCTTATATATATTTTTTAATCAATTCAGTTGTGCTTAAGCATTTATATTAACTTATTAAACACGTCAATTTTGTGAAAAAAATAATTTTTAGCTGCTAAATCTAATCTCAAAATGCTATTTGCATTGTAGTGTCACGTTCGGATTGGATTGGCCAAATTCGACATGCTATGCTAGGGATGTTTGTATTGCCTATTTAATGAACACAATCGTGTGTTCTGGTTGAACTTTCCCGAAATGATTAATGAAACATGTTAGTTTTGAATTGACCAATATGCCCTTAAGTCAATGCTAACACCGACATGGAAACATGAACATGAATTGACACTCTTGTCATTTCATATCACAATTATGACATTGAACAAAAGAAATGTGAGATAGTGATATAAATGGTTCTTGAACTTTGGCTAAATGTGTAATGTGATATTTAAACTTTTAATTTGTTCAATGTAATTCATAAACTTTTAGCCTAACATGCAATGTGACTCTTAAATTTTTAATTAGTTTGATGTGATAATAAGACTTTTAATATATGTTGAACAAATTGAAAGTTTATGGACCATATTGTACATTTGGTTATTGTTCAAGGACCGTACTTAATAAATTAAAAGTTCATGAATCATGTTGCATATTGAATTAAAATTTAAAAACTATTTGTATCATTTCCGAAAAAAAAACATTCCCCCTTCTAACCCGGCCCAAAAATTCCATCCGAAGCCCAGCCCAAAACGTCCCTCCCCAAAGCCCGGCCCACAGCTAAAACCCTGTGGGTTAACGACTGGCGATGGCCGAGACCGACCGACGAACGGATGAGCAAAGATGGGCAAAGCAGCAAACGTCTCCCCTCCGTTGGCTTTGGAGTCACTTCCCTGTCCCTCTCCACTCCCACTTTCTCCTCCTTCCTCCTCCTCCTCCTCCACCATTTTCTTGCGCTTCTCGTGAAGGCGCCCCCGCGGAGCTCCAGGAACTCCCGTCGCCTCAAGGCCTGGTTTCCATCTCCCGATTCCGATTGCATTGCCCTCCCCGGTGCCTGAGCGCTGCAACTACCTCAGGTCTCTCTCTCTCTCTCTCTCTCTTCCGGCAGTCGTTTGTCCTGGTTCACCAGTGCGTTTCGTTTCGTTTCGTTTCGCCGGCCGGTCGCGGTTCGCCTTCGTCGATGCTGCACGGTTGGAGGAGCGCGCGTCGTTAGCGGCCCTTCGATTCTCGATTCCCTTTTTATGCGCGCGCGGCGTTATCTCTTGAGTCGCCGGTTGCTTGAATGGTGGTGGACGGATTTGGAGGCTAGTTTTTTTTTTTTTTTTTAAATATTTATTCCTTAATGTAGGTTCTTAGTTCGGACTAGATTGGTTCGTCTTAACGAGAAGCGCTTCCGGAGATGGGAGGGGCATGCGCACGGGTTAGATTGTAGGAACGGCGGTCATTCTTAGGGAACTAGTGCAATTCGCTGTTGGTTCGAGCTATCTCCTGTTCTTTTCGACTTTGAGTAGAGGACATTAAAGGTCGTTGGAACTAAGGCCAGTTGCTTGTCTCCTGTAATGCTCGATTCTCTGGAGAGGACTCTCTTTTGTAATTTCTGGTGAATTGTGTGAGCTGATAACTTCGCTGATGAGATTATTCTTGCTCTGTCGTTAATTTTATGCTATCTTTACACAGGATCTGCTGAAAATCTGTATTTAGCCAATTTCAACTTCAGCCTCTCCGTCCATTGAATTTGGGAGGAAACTTCCTGGCCACCTCAACATATCCAGGGCATCCTTGTACCCATTCAGACATGTCGACCTGTTTATCGACAAATCTTGCACCATCGGTTGGTGGAAACCGTAAGGGAGTGTTGAATTTAAGAGGAGGCAGAGTGTTGGTGGAGAATCGGCAGCTTGAAGTGAAGTCCGGGAAGATGATTGGAACAAAGAATAATTTTCTGGGTGCCAACATGAGGTCTGTTCTGCCTCAAATTATGTGTTCGACCAACTTTCATAGTGTTAGCACATATCAAAGTAAAGATCCCTTTCTGAATTCACACCCTGAAGTTGCCATGCTTAGAGGGAATAAAGGCGAGGGAAATAACACAGCAAACAAACAGAATGATGGTTTGGGTGGAAATGTGGTGGAAAGCTTAAGAGACACATCCAACCAAAGTAATCACAGTGAAGCTAAGATCAAGGTTATAGGAGTTGGAGGTGGTGGGTCAAATGCAGTCAATCGCATGATAGAAAGTGCTATGAAGGGCGTGGAGTTTTGGATCGTGAACACAGATATCCAAGCCATGAGAATGTCTCCTGTGTTTCCTGATAATCGTTTGCAGATTGGTCAAGAGCTGACTAGAGGTCTTGGAGCAGGGGGGAACCCTGAAATTGGCATGAATGCTGCCAAAGAAAGCAAAGAAGCAATAGAAGAGGCTCTTTATGGCTCAGATATGGTCTTTGTCACGGTAGGTTGTACTTTACATGGTAATCTATCTTTCAGCTTGCAGTTTCAGTTCCAATCTACTATAGATAGTATATGCAGAGTGTTTTCAAATTGTCATTTAAATTTTCTCACCTGCTGTTTCTTTCTGTTGAGGACTTATATAGTGGCTCTAAATGTTGCATCCTGATTCATAAATGGTGATGAACTTTATATATAGAGCTAGTAAATGCTATTTCCATTCATTGAAGAACCATCTCTGTTGATGTATCTAGGACCAAGGTCTTTGATATGCCAATGTTATGGTGGTTATCAATCATCACTTGAAACATAATTTTGTGTGGAACTACCTTGACCTTAGCGCTAAATAATTACTTTAAAGATATGGTTGATTTGGATGGCAATGCACATAGAGAGTGATAATATGGATGGACTAATGTGCTACTTAGCATAGTTGACATCCTGTTGTGCCTTTTGCTTATTCATCATCATTGAGGATTGATTTATCCTCCATTATACCATTCATGGTGATTAGGAACAGTGTTGCAACAATGATATCCACTTCAATTAAATATCATTAGTCAAAGGCCCATATTGTAAAGTAGATGTTTATTTGATTTCCTTGTTCCTTAATTATCGTGTGCAGGCTGGAATGGGTGGAGGAACCGGCACTGGGGGTGCTCCTATAATTGCAGGAGTAGCAAAATCAATGGGTATATTGACCGTTGGTATTGTGACAACCCCATTTTCTTTTGAAGGACGAAAGCGAACTGTTCAAGCCCAGGAAGGAATAGCATCTCTGAGAGACAATGTGGACACTTTGATTGTTATTCCCAACGACAAGTTATTGACTGCAGTTTCGCCATCGACCCCGGTCACAGAAGCATTTAATCTGGCTGATGACATTCTTAGGCAAGGTGTTCGGGGAATCTCTGACATAATCACGGTATAGACTACTACCACCTCTTTTGAGGACTCTTTAGTTTCTCTTCTTTTGTAATGCACTGGACAAATGGAAGTTTCAAAAGAAATACAGACAGTTTGGGATTATAGGTTGAGTTACAGCCACTGCATGATGAGATGCTTTTTGGAAGCTCTTTAATAATTTGGGCGAAATTCCTTCTTTCAAGACTCAGTGTCACTTAGATGAAGCACACTAGCAAGACGAGAAGAGGAGATACGCCAAGAGCTGTCAATGTTCACGATGTGCTTGATGCTTCAAGTCTCATTTTTCTTGAAAAGACATACTGAATATGAACCCTTCTATTCAGATCTCCTTCTAAACACATATTAAGGAGTCAGATCAATGATTCCTCTTCTGATTTTGGTCCCTGTTATTCAGAAGTTTGAGAAGTCCTTTCATGCTAAAGGTTGTGGCAAGAATACTTTGTTTAGTATTTTGGGCTCTGATACAACTTATTAGAGGTAGAAGAAGAAAATTGTATAAGACAATCAACATGCGCACATGCCAAGTTATGTCAAATTATGCGGAACATATCTCTGTCTTGCAATTACTATACACATTGCATATTGTATAAAACTACATTTAGCTGTTACACTACTCACTCTCACTACAAGTAGATACATAGAACAATGTGCTCTTGCAAATTGACCCTTTCTACTCTTTATTTTCTTGGACACTCTCTCAGACATTTCTGATTCAAATCTCTCTGTAGCTCAGTTCAAAGATCGTGCAAAGGTTGGTAATCATAAATTGCTTCTCCGACCCTTGTGCACAAGAAGCAGCACAAAGATATTCTTATAGCCACTAACGCGGAGCATTTACAATTTCACAATTTCCTTCTTTTAATGTTGGATGGCTAGAAACTAAACTTAATTCCTCTTTCCCCAAGGTTCTATATGCTCATCTTCATTCTATAGCTAAGTTAAGCATTGCTTTGTCAGTGTTGACTTTGGTCATCCTAAGCCTCCAATCACCAGGACTTCATTTGTCCTCCACTGTGATTTGGTCGAATCAACAGTTCTTTTTTGCAAAACCTTTTGCATCATCCATTTCAGATGATGAACTTATGTTTTCATTGAAATTATCACTCTTATGGACTGGCGTAGTTGTTTTACTCTATATGATGCTGAATCATCTTACATGCAGATACCGGGGCTGGTCAATGTTGATTTTGCTGATGTGCGGGCTATAATGGCTAATGCAGGATCTTCATTGATGGGGATAGGGACTGCAACAGGTAGTATTCAACTTAGCTATCTAAAAGTTTTTGACTTATTCTTTCAGAGATTATTCTCAAGAAGATAGTAAAGTTCTTAGAACTAGGATGACACAAAAAGCTCAAAGTTGACTATATTACTTTCATATGCAAGACAGATGCCCCTTTTCATGAAGCATAAGCTTCAGTTGACCATAGAATATGAAATCTGCATGAAGCACTACTGAAGCAATATATCTGCCCATGTTGTGAAGCCATATATATCCATAAAATGGATGACTTATTTTACAATATAATCCAAGAATTAATTGCTAAGAAAGAAAATACAGACTTTTTAATGCAATGCGGTTCTGACCGATGGCTGGTTTTGCTGATTGCCAAGAATCAATAGGAGGATCTTAAGATATGCCGAGCATGATTCCAAACAAATCCATATTATACCGGATATGTCTTGTTGTAAGTGAGTAGAACTGCACTTAGTTATGAAACCGGGGGGTCTTTGAATTTAAATTAAAAACTTTCCCTTAAACCCCAAAAAAAAAAAAAAAAAAATGGTGCAGCCAACTATCTTGGCTATATACTGTTTTGTGCAATACAAACTTGAAGTAGAGACTCATGCGTAATTTGCATGCAAAGCATATTAGAATTAAGTGATAGATGGCCTCATCATCCTATCCTCATGTGCACAAGAGCTCCACATGGACTCTCTTACCGTTCTAGCAAAATTGTATATGATAATGGAACTTGTTGTGTATAAAATGAAAATGAAAAAGAATGATTTTCTTTTCGTGGGCGTCATTTAATAAAGCCACTTCTGCTTTCTCGATTAACTCATTAATATTCTTGGGTGTCATTTTCTTTCTTTTTTTTTTGTCAGGGAAGACAAGGGCAAGAGATGCTGCATTAAATGCCATCCAATCTCCATTACTTGATATTGGTATTGAGAGGGCTACTGGAATAGTTTGGAACATAACTGGTGGAAGTGACCTGACCTTGTTTGAGGTATTCCCCTACTATCATAGTTTGAGGCATTCCCCCTTGCTTTTCTATCCTCAACCCTGGCTCTTCAGGCCACAAGGACACTTAAATATATGAGTCACATTATCTGGCAATTTGTTATTATTGACTTTCAATTTTTTTTTTTTTTTGGGTGAGAAAGCTTATCTGGAAATGCAATGTTTTCCGTCCCCAATATGATTCATTTATTTTTCTGCTGCTAATTAAGCCTGCAGGTGTTATAAGTGACACAGACTTCTGCTAAATTTCTTTACTAGCAAGAGCAATATGCTTGATAACTAGACGCTTCTACTTTCATTTTCGAAGGCACAGTGCAAAGCATGGTCAGGAGCAGCATAAAGAAATTATAATATGAAGTCAACTGTTCTATCTGGGCTGTATGCATCATGAATGAAGGATTAGCCGCAGTTTGGGCTTTTGATTCTTGGGTCTATCCAACTGATGAAGGTTGGGTGCATCCAAGTCTCTAGCTCAGCGATAACTTGGTTGCAATGGCCCTATTAGTATATCTTTTTCCAAAATGCCCAAGTCTCTCTTATCTTTCATTGCAAGAAAAATTGGAAAGTTGGGCCCTCATTGAGCAACAATTTGGTCCCTTGATCTTTTCGATGCTGTAGAATACTTGCTTGCTAAATCTCGATCTTGACTTTCCCTTGTCCTGTTGCTTATGTGGCCATCATACAGGTCAATGCTGCTGCTGAGGTCATATATGACCTAGTGGATCCAACGGCCAATCTGATATTTGGAGCAGTGATTGATCCATCACTGTCTGGCCAGGTAAGGGCATTTTGGGGACTATTTTGTTGAGCACTAATAGAGAGGCATTATTACGAAGATATGCTTACAGAAAGAAAATTTATGGTAAACATTCCACTTAGGCACAATAGTGGCTAACGGTGCACTTATCTTTTTCTTTGGAGTGACATCCAAAGGTATTGTTATCCCTAGAACTGGTCAACCCTGCATGTATGTCATTAATAAGATCACAAACAGGTTCGTCCCTTCCCCATTTTTCTTGTAACTTATGCTTTTGCCGCCTGAATGTATTCCACAGAAGCAAAGTATGATTGGTCATTCTTGCTTGCAATCAGATGTCAATGAAGAGAAGAATACTTTCTGATGGGACATTTGTCTTGTTTTGCATCAGATCAGCATTACCTTAATTGCAACTGGATTCAAACGCCAAGAAGAAAGCGAAGGAAGGTCGCTTCAGGTTTCTACCTTCCTCCCCAACCATCTAATACTTGAAGATTTTGTTCCTTTATCTTCTTGTATCTCCATTTGTGTGCTTGTTTGTTACACATGTTTGCTTTGGTACTGAAGCTGATTCGTTTCTTTGAAAATACAGTCAGGCCAGATACAAGGAGATGGACTAAATAGGCGGCCCTCTTCATATGGTGAAGGCACTTCAGTGGAGATCCCTGAGTTCCTAAAGAAGAAGGGGCGATCACGCTTTCCAAGAGCTTGATCTTATTAGGATGTGTTTATATTACCATAAAAAAGTTGCCTCCTTTGCGATTTCCGCTTCTTACCTTTCAGGGGAGGTTTAAGTTTTGTAAATCGTGTATAGTTCTTACGTGACTTGAGGTTTTGTTTGAGATGTAGCCAAATGTTGGTAGTATTTCGTTTTCTATAGATATTAGAGTTGCCTTTTGTTCTATCTGGACGGCCATCAGATGATAGTATGGTGCAGCTTTTGGCTGTCACATGTTTACGTTTGAAAGTCTGAGGGTTGGCTACAGTTTGTTAGCCTTAACTACTTGTCAGTATATTCATCCAAAAGTTAGCTTATCTTATTTCTTTGGATGAAAGAGAGATAGACTATTGTACTTTGATCGTGGAGATGGTCATCTGCCGTTGTGGGCTATTGGCATGTGATTAATGGCGTGGTGACAAACTCTAGAACTCTTTCTATTCGTTGTCATCATGATCTAATTGCCAAGAATTGGTTTTTTGTGCCCTTGGCACTTCATTTCCTGCTTGTTCGCTGGGACTCTGGTTTTTGTGTGGCTGATGTGTTACATTGTCGATCTTCTCCGCCATACTATCGCTTTTCATCACTCAGCTTTTTATTTTATTTTATTTTATTTTGTGGGTTTAATAGATGCAACCAGCTTTAGGTTTCTCCGTTGTTTATTGGGGTTATGCTCTTCAGTTTTTTTTTTTTTTTTGATCGGTCATATTCTATTCTTATTCTAACTTTCGATCTCAAACTTTTGTCTTACCTCCTTACAGGGCGTGGAGTTCGAATCTCACACCTAAAATTATATCGTCCTCATCCTAACTCCCATAAGAAGGTGGGGATTCGAATCTCCACCTCCCCCTTCCATGTTAGAAGGGTGACCACCGAAGCAAATCTCAGTTTGCTGCATTTTGATGGTTTTGTTCAAGCAATGTGCCTGCCTGACAGGGGCTGGTAATGGCCTGTTTGTTAATGTTCTTTATTTCTGTTTATGAACAAAATTTCTGTTTTTTTGTTTCAGGGAACAAAAAAAAAAAAACAAATGCGTTTATTGCGTTTTTGTTTCAAATTTATTTTTTTGTTTCCAAGAATACATTTGGAACGAAAAAACAAAGACAAGAAAAACGTGTTTTTGTTTTGGAACAATTTTAAAACAATTTTTCTCTCTTTCTCTTTTTTTCTCTTTTTTTTTTTTTCTTCCTTTCTTTTTCTTTTTTCTTTGGTTAGTCGCCGATCTCGTCAAAGTGTCTCCGGCCCACGGCGAGGCGAGCTCGGGCTTGCCCAGATCCGGCGAGCCCGAGCTCGCCTAGCCAATGGCGAGCCTCGTCGACCTAGCGGTGGCCCGGCGAGCCCGAGTCTCGTCGGTGGCTGGGCGAGCTCGGGCTCGCTGGATCTGGGCCAGCCCGAGCTCGCCCAGCCTTGGCCTCGCCTTGGTAGGGGAAGGCTGGGTGAGCTTGGGCTCGCCTAGCCAAGGCGAGGTCGAGCCTCGCCGGGGCTGGCGAGGCCGAGCCTTGCCGGGGGCTGGCGAGCCTCGTCGTGGTTGGGCGAGGCCGTTGGCCAAAAAAGAAAAAAAAAAAAAAAAAGAAAAAATTAAAAAATATTAAAAAAAAAAAAAAAAACATAAATTTATTAAACGTGTTTTTGCTCTTTTTTATTCTCGGAACAAGTTTATTAAACCCATTTTTTTATTCAAAAATTGTTCCCGGAATATAAGCACTTTTTTTTTATTTTCTGGAATAATTTTTAAATAGAATTGTTACCAAACGCGCTCTAATTAGTTGTGGATCACGAGAGGATTCTAGTAGTTTGAGCTTGGGATTGTTTCGCCATGTTAGAATTTTATATCGGGTGATAGGGTGCACTTGGATAAAATCTTGTGAGTTTCAGGCTTCAGCTGCATATATCACACGTGCCATTTCGAGCGTGTAATGATGATTCGTGGGCTGTAGACGTATTCGATGTTGAATGAGGGTAGTAGCTACGGAGTCCATAAGTTACATGGGATGCAACGATAATGGGGGAATGCATCGATGGTTTTTCGAGTCTTCCTCACTTTCACTTCTCAGCATTTACAACTATTTTAGGCAAGTTCTTTTTCTGTTTTCCGAAATATGAATTTTTGTTCTTTTGTTCCGAGAAAAAAAAAAAAAAATAAAAATGCGTTTATTTACATTTTTGTTAGGAATAAATTTGAGAATGTAAATAAGAAATAAAAAAAACTCGTTTCTTATTTTCAGGCAAGGCCGAGCGTTGCTGATGGCTTGGTGAGGCTCCAGTGAGCTCATTTGAATGTTGCCCAGCTAGTTGCTAGCTACGGACTGACCAAAGAGAAAAAGAAAAAGGAAAATGAAAAAAATAAAAATGAAAAATAAGATAAAAATATTAAAAAAATTTTAAAAAAATTATACAAGTTTACCAAATGTGTTTTTGTTCTTTTTCTATTTCAGGAATAGAAATTATACAAATTTATCAAACGTGTTCTTCTTTTTAAAAATTATTTATCGAAATAGAAATAGTTTTTTTGTTTTTTTTTTTTTTCTAGGAATAATTTTTAAACATAAACATTACTAAACACGCCCTACATGACCAGACTTTGATATCCATAATTTTTCTTTTCCCAATTAAGAGAACATGCAAATATTTCTCGAGACTGTTTCATACATTTTTATTTATGCATATTTATGTCGGCACGTCATCGGCAAGCATTTTGCTGCTGAGCATATTTGATAGAGGACCTTTGTTAATGAAGTGGATGGCCGCTCTCCTCTTTTTCGCCCGACCCTTCACAAGCTGGTTGTAGTTGATTTTCTTACTTTCCTAATGCCTGTGGAGCACCTTGACTCGCTAGATGTTCAAATTTCTCGTGCTGTATCTCCACAGAAGCATAGACAAAAGTAGGGGTGGAAGAGTTTCGGTTGTCTTCCCTTAAAACCGATTGGTGGTGAAAATTTCGATGTGCTAACGCCTCCGATCCAGCCAATTGAAAGCAAAAGATACAACAGGAAAGTCCTTGCCGGTAACATGTATAAATTGCCCCCTAAAAGTTTCAACAAAGGTGTTGATTTGAGATGCCACTCTTCTATGTTATACCATGTTCCTACCTCTAAACGAAACATTGGGATCAATGTATGTCTATGAGGTTAACAACGGGAGAATTACCAAAAAAGTCCTAAACCTATTGTAATTATACCAATTCAGTTCTAAACTTTTTTTTTTACCAATTTAGTCATGAACTTTTTATAAATGTGTCAATTCAGTCCTTCCGGCCAAAATTGGGGCCTGGAGCTGATGTGAACGCCGGCCGAGATGTACCTGGCCGGCGAACAATTTTTTAATAATTTTTTAAAAAAATTTTCGATTTTTTAAATTTTTTGATTTTTAAATTTTTTTTTTAAATTTTTTACCTTCTTCTTCTTCCTCCGGCCGGCGAGGCCGACCTCGCCGGCCACCGGCGAGGCTTGCCCCCGTCGGCCACTAGCGAAGGAGAGCCTCGCCCAGAGACGGCGGCGGCCACCGTCGCCCAGCCAAGGCGAGGCTCGGCCTCGCCAGATCTGGTTATGGCCTCACTAGTGGCCGGCGAGGCCACCGTCGCTAGATCTGGCGAGGCTGAGCCTAGCCTTGGCTGAGCGATGGCCGCCTCGCCGTAGCTGGGCGAGGTTCGCCCTCGCTTGCCATTGGTGAAGGCGAGCCTCGCCCAACTTGCCACTGGCGAGGCTCGACCTCGCCATGGCTGGGCGAGGCCGAGCCTCGCCTTGGCGGGGCGACGGCGGCCTCGCCGTCGCTGGGCGAGGCTTGCCCCGCCTGCCACTAGCGAAGGCGAGCCTCACCCAGCGACGGCGAGGCTGCCCTCGCCAGATTTGGTGAGGCTCGACCTCGTCATGGTTGGGCGACGGCGGCCTCGCCGTCGCTGGGCGAGGCTCGCCTTCACCAGTGGCCGGCGGGGGCGAGCCTTGCCGGCCGTCGCTTTTGGCCGTCACGGCCGGCCAAAGAAAGAAGAAAGAGGTAAAAAAAAATTCGAAAAAAAAATTAAAAAATTATTAAAAAATTGTTCACCGGCCACTGTCTCCGGCCGGCATCCACGTCGCTCCGGCCACCAATTTTGGCCGAAATGACCGAATTGACACTATTATAAAAGGTTTAGGACTAAATTGAAAAAAAAAAGTTTAGGACCGAATTGGCACAATTACAATAGGTTTAGGACTTTTTTGGTAATTCTCCGGTTAACAACTTAGGATTATTTTTATATATGCAGCTTGTATAGCCTTTTTTTTTTATAACAAAATTTACATTTATTACCCATATTGATGGTGATAGAGTGAGTTCTATAAGAGTGCGCTTGGGAGAATAAGTTTTGCTTTTTTTATTCTATTCCTATGAATAATTTCTTAGTATTTAAACACATATGATAACTGTCAAAATTTTTATTCTTGGAATAGAAATGCATTTGGTAGAACTCTTAAATTTTTTTGTTTCTTTGAATTTTTTAATACTTTTATTATATTTTTATTTTTATTTTTCCTTATCTCTTCTTCTTCCTCCTTTTTTGTGATCAGTTGCCAGCCACAGTAGCAGCAGCAGCGGTGGCGGCGGTTGACAGTGATTGGTGACCGGTTGGAAGGAAAAAGAAGAGAGAAGGAGAAAAAAAAAAAAGAAAAGAGAAAAAAAGAAAACTAGATTGAGATTGATTTCGGAATTGTTCTCAAGAACAGAAAAATAACTTTTTTTTCTAAATCTATTCCTGAACAAAAAAATTTATCAAACGGAATTTTGTTGTTTTGTTTTTGCTCTCAAAAGAAAAAAAAATAGAATCAATTAACAAATAGAACCTAAGACGTGAATTACGCGTGCTGCAGAATGGACCATGGGGCAAGTGAATGGTCATTGTTTCTTTCCAGCCCCTATTCGCTCACGCGAATTCACGTTTTTTAATCAAGCTAGCATTGCGCTATCCAATTTTCGCTCCTCCGCCTCGCTAGGCATCCACCGACATTTTTACTTGTGAGTAAAGGGCAAGAGTCGCATCCTCGGGCGATGGTAGCTCCGTGATTAAGCATGTACCCTCGCTAGAAGTTGCTCGAGCATGGGTCGTGCCGTTTGAGCCCTGCGAGGGTGCCTTAGGGCTAATTTGTTTGTATTTCTTTTTTCTATTTTTGAACACTTTTTCTGTTTTTTGTTTGAGAATAAAAAGGTTTAAATAAACGCGTTTGGTGCGTTTGTTCGCTTTTTTTTTTTTTTGTTAAACAAAAAGTTTAAAAAGCAAAGAAAAACAACAAAAAATTGTTTCTTATTTCAAACAAAACTTTTAAACACTTTTTTATTTTCTTTTCTTTTTTTTTTTCGCCGATGGCCGGCCGCCGATGAGGGCCGGCGGCCTCGCCCGGCCACGGCGAGGCTAACGCCCGCGGAGGCCGACGCTTGCCACCCGGCGAGGCCGAGGCTCGCCGTGGGCCGGGCGAGGGTCGGCCTCACCGGATCTGGGCGAGCTCGAGCTCGCCCGGCCATGGCAAGGCCGAGGCGAGCTCGGACCTCGCCCGGCGGCCGCGAGCTCGGCCTCCGGATCAAGGCGAGGCCGACCTCGCGCCGGCCTCGGCGAGCTCGATCTCGCCCAAATTCGGCGAGGTCGGCTCGCCCGGCCGGCCGGCGCGAGCCTCGGCCTGTTGGATTTGGGTGAGTCGGCGTCGCGGGCGAGGCCGCGCCTCTCGCCGGCCGCAAGCTCGGCCTCGCCGCATGGTCGCCAAAAGAAACCGGTCAAAAAGAAGAAAAAAAATGAAAAAGGAAAAAAAGAAAAAATAGGAAAAAATAAAATAAAAATATTAAAAAATAAAAGAAATAAAAAATTTATATAAATTTACCAAACATGTTTCCGTTTATTTTTTATTTTAGAACAAATTTACCAAACGCGTTATTTTGTTAAAAAATTGTTTTAACAAAATACTTTTTTCTATTTTTGTTCCCAAACAATTTTTAAACATAAACGCAAACAAACGCACCCTTACTGATATGCCTTGGAACCGAGTTGATCTTCACGTAAAAAACAAATCAAATTGATTATGGGGACAGAACTCGGTCCGATTCAAAAGGTATAAGGGCTTAATTGAACGAAAGTAGAGATTTGAAGGGGCCGATGTAGGACTAATATTTCACACTTTCCGCTAGACTAAGATTTTCCACAGACGAGGGGATGAAAATTGAAAAATAGTATCGCACCGGCGCTCGGATCGGCGGCGCCGGCGGCTACAAAAACTGACTAGGACTACGAATTCCCTTCCCGTTTCCTGTCGTGGTTCTTCCGACGAGCAAGCCGACAGCAAATAAAGAAGACAACCTCGAAAGCTCGAGTTCGACATCGCACCTTGTAACCCGAAAGGAGGAAATCGAAATACACAGACAGAGGGCAAAAAAACGCTTCCGTCTTTCCAGTTTCCCAATTAACAATCTCCAGAATGAGGATGAGCAGCCTCCGCGCCAGCTCGATTCCCGATCTCAGCTCGCCCCGTCTCGGCTTCCGCTCCTCGATCGGCTCGCGCGACGGCTGCCGTTGTACCCCGAGGATACCCATTTCGAGTACGTACGGTCTCTAGCTGCGCGAGAATGCTAGGCGTTTCTGGGTCATATCGCAATCCTCAAGTCCTTATTTATCTTGTTCTTGCTTTTGCTTTCGCCCAGGATCCTCCGCGCGGATGTCCGTGCGGTGCGCCGTTCGATTCCGTCCTTGCATCGATATACACAAGGTGCTCCCTTTTGGCAAGGGCCTTATGATGGTCTTGAGTTTCGATGGAGTAGCTTCCTTTGATTGTTTGTTGTTAGTGCACTTCATGTGTGTTCAGAGTATCTGTTCTTCTAAGAGGGGCGAAAAAGGGGAGAAAAACATTGCGGGGGTTTTGCTATCGAAGTCTCTATCTTTATGAGCTTTCAAGTAGTGGTGCTTAATAGGTGTAGGAATAACTGCTTCGGAAATTTGTTTCGGAAGTGCTGCGTCGAAATTTGAATGGGTATTGGTGGGTCTAGCATTGCTCTTCAGGAATGGTGAATTCCCAGCTGGAGACTGCTTGGTTGTCCCCAAGGTGCATCTTTGATTTTGCATAAGGGTGTTGTTGTTACCGGAAGTAAATTTTTTTCTTTGTGAGTTATCTGATTTTAGGAGTCAATAATGGCTAATTTGTTTCTCCTTATTCGCTTCGAATTGACTTAGTTCATTGGTCAATTGTTCCATCCACATTTTCGCATCTTTGACTGCTCCATATGTTGCATCTATGCCAAGAGCTTCCATGAGAATAAGTTCCATTTGCCTCTTTAAGTTGCTTCAGAAGTCAATTTTGCTTAAATCATTGTTTGACCTGTTCTGTTGCCTGTTGTTTTTTCATTGGGTTAAGAAGGCCAGTGCTATGGTTGAATGGAGGATGTTGCTTGTTCCTTTCAGTTAGATGCATCATTCGTTGTGAGGTCTTCCATGGACACAATCTGCATCTTCACTTGGTCATTGTAGCAGCCAGTTGATCAAATTCAATGCATTATTATCAGGGTAAAGTGAAACAAATTGTAGGGTCAACCCTTTGTGATTTGAAGGGCAATGAATCTGCTCCTGTGACCAATTTTGAATCAGACATATCTTCAGCAGAGTACGCAAAATTATACCAAGAAGATGGGCTAGCAGGTGGTCATGTAATAATGCTTGGAGCAGATCCTCTAAGCAATGCTGCAGCAATTGAAGCATTGCATGCATATCCTGGTAGGTTGAGTTTTTTTTGTCATTAATTATACATACTTGCACAGTTGCTTATATGCAATTTGTACTGTAGCTTAAGGTTTTTGCTACACATACGAACTTGAGAGAGTATTAGGTGTTTCCCGTTCCATCCTTATAGATTGTCCTTAAATTATAAAGTGAATTTTCCTCTTGTTTCTTGTTTTGCAATTCAGCTACCTTTGTTTCACTAGTGCTGGCCATAGAAAATGTCCATGCTTTTCCACGTGATTCTAAGTGAAAATCTGGGGTTATGAGGTACTAAGGTTGATGGCTGTTCTCCTCAATAACTTCTCCACCTTAGATTAGCAGACTATTTTTATGCAAAAGTGAGAGAATGTTTTCTGACGTGTGCAAGGCATGGATAAAGTATATTGTTCCATTCTATTTTTGAGCATGTTTCTCTTCATTAATCATGGTTTGGTGGTTAAAAGCCTGTGACTACATTTTTTCTTATCTTATGGTGGATACTATCGCCTGAAACTTACAGATGTTTCCTCTGCTGAACTTATGGTGAGGACTTCCTTATGCTAGGCGGTCTGCAAGTAGGAGGTGGAATCAATTCAGAAAATTGTCTGAATTACATAGAAGAAGGGGCAAGCCATGTCATTGTAACATCGGTATGTCATTTTTACTTTAGTATTTCCTGTTCTCTTTTGTGGAAAAAAAAATGCTCAGCCTTTTTCATATGACAGTCCTTTTCTTGTTCTTATTTCCTTTCACTGTATTGCTAGGTATTTAGTGAAAGCAGGGGATAAGCAGAGCAGTAGTTATGGGCTTTTCAAAAGGATAATTAGTTTCCAGATCTCACATGAACATGTTCATTTAAACTGTCTGGTCATACAAGATGTAGCTTTTCTATGGTATCATTCCCATGATTGTTTACACTCACAAACTTGCAGCATAAAAGTTTGCACATTTCTGATAGATGGGAATGAAATTGAACATTATAGCTGTCATACTTCCGCATGTTATCAAAACTGTACTAGTGAGTGCAATTGAGGTCTTTTCTTTTGATATTCTTGTTACAGTATGTGTTCAATAATGGACGAATGGACCTTGAAAGGCTCAAGGATCTTGTGCATGTGGTGGGAAAAGACCGTCTGGTGTTGGATCTTAGCTGCAGGAAGAAGGTTTGATATAGTTTCTTTTGTATAAATTTTGTCTAACTTAAGCTTTTGCAAGGAGATTAGGCTTAAACAGTTGGCATAGCTTCTTTGGAGGAACTTTTGATTTCTTAAGCTCTCTGAAAGTTAGTGCCATGTGCTGAGATGTGGGAGTGTCAAACTGGCTGAACAAAGTTTTCATCAAGGCCAATGTTCAGTCTGGCTTTTTTCTTTTTGGGTTCAGTGAGTTCATTAATTAAAGTTATGTTATCTTTGCTGCTTGTTTATGTTCAGGAGGGTAAATATGCAATTGTCACTGACAGATGGCAGAAATTTAGTGATGTGTATCTGGATGAGAAGGTATTAGAGTTTCTTGCGAGCTATGCTGATGAGTTCTTGGTCCATGGTGTTGACGTGGAAGGAAAAAAGTATGTACCTTTGATTCCTTTCTCCACCTATTGTAAAGGGAAAACCCTTCTCTGCTTTAGAACTCCACCTCTATTAATGCCTTGGTCTTGTTTTTGTCTACTGCTATTATCCTATCATATGTAACATTTTTTAAGAGATAGCAGTTGTTATTAGGTGTCACTGTTTTAAGTCACCTTGAACCATGATTAATTATTCTTACTGCTGGAGGACTAATAGGTGGAAGAGGAATTTTGGTTTTCTGTGCTTGATGCTGAGCCTTTGTTTTTTGACCCCATTATAAGAATAAGTCAATCTGGTAAAAATTATTATATTTCAATAGACATGATATTTTACAAAAGATAAACATGATTTTTTTCAAAATAAATGTTTTTATTATTGTTCTTCACACTGACCTAGAAGCTATCAATTTTTTCCTTGTTGGTGTTCTGAGCTTAATGTGTACTTTCTTTTTAAGTTGCAAAGCACTTCTAGAGTGGTACTGGAAAAACATTCTTCTCACATGCTAATCAGTCTCTTCTTTGTTCACCATTTATGCAAAAAAAAAAAAAAAAAAAAAAAAAAAAATCTACATAAAGAACATCTACTTAACCAACTACACATTTGATTTTCTCATTGATAAATAAAGAAAACAAGTTCCTGGTTGTTCTAATGTTTTCCATTTAATTTGTTGTTAATCTGCCATGAAATTCAGATTTTGGTTGTCAAGACTCATAGCTTCTTAATGTGAATATACTTCAGTTCATTTTTCACTCCCATTTCTCTTTTCAGTCAATGGCATTGAGTTTCCTTCATAGAAATCTTTGAGTAACATTAAACAAGTCCAGGAGCCATCTCTTACCAGTCTCTTAAGCAAATGGATGCTCTTTACTCTTACGAGGACATAGACATGTTCTTTGCAATATTATTTTTGATTGTGCTGATAAAATAGTTCCGCGATTTGTTTGTAAAATGTGGAATTTTATCACGGATTCTCAACTAATTACCGTTGGGCAGTGAGTCCATGCTGTCCATGTCAATGGTCCCCTTGTGCTTTGCAACTTCAACTTTCTCTATATTTTGAGTGAATTGTCCCCTTGTGCTTTGCAACTTTGAGTTTCACTACATTTTATATGTGCTGATCTCTGTGATTCTAACCCTGAATGCTTGTTTACTACAGATTAGGGATTGATGAAGAGCTTGTGGCTTTGCTTGGCAAGTACTCTCCGGTAAGTAGTATGTCAATTACCACTTGGCGAGTTCTTTGCTGGTATCTATGTTTTTTAATTATCATTTGGTTGATAATGTTTCCTTCCAGACTCGTGTTAGAAATTCATTCAATTTGCCATAAAGATAAACATTTTGCATGTTTAGTGCATAGATAGACCAAGACCTGAAGTTTCTTGACTCGTCTGGTGGTGAGCCTCACCTAGGCCTCAGTGGATTTTAAGACGTGGCAAGTCAGTGATGGCCTTTTTCTTTTTTGGAACATCCTAGTGCATTTTTGAAACTGTGGAAATGCTATTCTTTTCTCAGTCTGTTAGCAAGACGTGTGTGTTTCCATTTCATCACCGAAAAGAATTCCTTTTCTTTTCACTTTGCTGTTTATCTGTTGGTTGCTGAGCATCGAGTATGCATGTTCTGCATGCAAATATTGACACCAGCCTGTTTTGGACATCAGATTCCGGTGACCTACGCAGGTGGTGTCACGGTAATGGAAGATCTGGAGAGGATAAAAGTGGCCGGCATGGGACGTGTGGATGTGACGGTAGGAAGTGCTTTGGATATTTTCGGGGGCAACTTGGCATACAAAGACGTTGTTGCATGGCATGCTCAGCAGCAGGCTTTGCCTGTTTAATCATCTCTTGACATTATCTTGTGATTGTCTGTATCGATTCGGCCATTGGACATGATCGCATGCAACTACGAATATTGGGTTCTTGCTCGGCTATTTAGAAGAGGCTGTTTATTACACTAAAGATCATGTAGACGGTGAAGCTATGAACCAGATTGAGAATTAAGTATGTGACCGAGGCCTTGGTTTGGATTGAGTTTGATTTCTTCTTCATCTTCTTTATGCTTAGGATTTATCACCATGGATACATGAACCTCGAACCCTTCGAAGCTTGAGAAGCAAATGACTTAACAAGCTTGCAAATCACCGAAAGCAATTGATTTGGCTAAATCTTACGTTGTGTCCAAAATATTAAAAGTAACTTTGTACACTCAGCATGATAATGAATTCTCAGCTTGATGAAAAGAGTGCTTAATTTTTGTCTTTTTCTTGATTGATGTAGGGTGTTGGAATCTCGTAGGGGCCTGGTTAATTCCATCGAGTCAAGACGGTTTTCTTTTTGCGGCAAATGTCCTATGTTCTAGATCCTATAATCCAAATGGCAATTTTCGAGGCGCGATTTGCTGTCAGGCTTAGACCAGAATTCAATTTGAGGAACTCTCCAGTGTACCAAATGCGATCCTCTGAACCTGAGGCAATAGTTGAAAAGATAAATAGGGCCGTAGAGGAGTTTCTGCAACTTAGGAAGAGTGCCGTTAAATGTTCAGATAAAGTGATGACTGGATAGATAATTCGAAGCAGGCTGTAGCAGGAGTGGTAGCTCAAGATCATAAGGGAGCTTTAGCACGGATCAAAGGGCCGATTTTCAAACACTTGTTCGGCAGAGGAGACAGAATTGGCAGCCGTGAATAAGGACGTCACCAACTCATCTTCAGTCCTATACTTGGATATTTGGGACATGCATGATGATCATTTTGTCTCTTTACTTTCTTTTATTTTTTTTTTCTGAAAATAAATTTGGAGTAAAAATTCATTTGGTAATGTAATTTTTTTTTTCTAATTTACGAGACAAATTTTTAGCCTAAAAATAAATTTGGAATGAAAATAATAAGTGGAAATTCTCTACTTAACAGAAACAAAAATAAAAACTCTTCACATTACTTGCACTCGCTTATTGCTACCTATTATTATACGATTTCTACATTGACACTTTTAATTTAATTGATTAAGGATGTTTTATCTGACAAAAGAGTGGAGCATTATGAATGAAAAAGAGCAGGGGAGGGAGATATTTAAAAGGGCATATCAAACAAATTTTTGTTTTGGAAAGAAAAAAATTTGTCTCGTTATCAAATGTGTATCTTACTTAGAAACTCATTTAGGAAATAGAAAAAGAAAAAGAAAAAGAAAAAGAAAAATCTATTTTTGACCAAAAATTATTCTAAAGAACAAAAGATTATCATTCATGTCCTTAGACATCAATAATTTGAAGACATTTGTATTGAAAGAGCAAAGTTTCAATTGTCGGACTTCATCATTGCACCCCAAGGAGCAAATGTACATTGTTAAGTAAGTATACTAGAAGTGCAGAAAGTTGTATGCAATGTTCTCTTTGTTGCTAAAAATTTCTTTTAAATCACTTAACTGTCAATTAAAAAAAAAAATCACTTAAATATCAATTTTGGTTTGAAGTCGTCAAATCTAATTTTGCCTGTTTTTATTAATATCTCATATTGACATGGCTCGCTAGAATGCTTTGTCGGCATATTATACCTTAAACAATGATGTTTTCAACATTTGCCTCAAATTCAAAATCCTGATTTTAATTTTCGTAAATTCAAAATCCTAATATAATTTTTCCCCACAAAGTCACACTCTTCCCCTTCACGAAGCCGCCTGCACACCGAGGTTAAACTTTTTTCTTTGCCTCTGGTGGAATGCTCGTGAGATTGTGTTCGCAAGCGAAGAAAGCCAAATTTCACAGGTTAACAAGATGATGGCTTGATCGTGAGTTGTGAAGATGGTAATTTGTAGAGAGCAAATGAGCTGCCGAAGTTGGTGGGGACGCAAGGAGGATGAGGCACGATGGAGTGTACTGTCAATATCAGGTGCCAAGGGACGTGAATAGCAGCTACCAAAGGACTCGCTATTCCAGCAGCTCTCAGCTCGCCTGAGCACTGATGGACACCCGAAGGCGATGAATGTACGAGTCGAGCATGGGCGTACGCTGCCGAACGACTGCTCCTTGCTCGACGTGCTGGCGACGTTCGTAGCGGCGGCCTGTAGCTCCTTTGCTTGCTCCTCCACCCGCCGCGCCTCCTCCTTCATCCGCCTCTCAGCCTCCTTGGTGGCAGTATCGTGTATTTCCTCAAAGAGAGAATCAACGGATTGAAAAAAAGAAAAAAAAACAGCGACAGTGTGTGACGTTTATAAAATTTGCAAACTTATTATTAAATTTTATTTATAACACTCATGTGATAATATATTTGAAATGCTAAAAATTTTATTTTTATAAAAAAATCCCCACCTTCTTAAGTATTGGGGTTGGAATGAATTAGTTTTAGGAGCAAATTTCGATTTTCATGCTCTATAAAATGGCATAATAATAAATTTGGGCGAGAGTTAGAATAGAAAGTAGAATAGGACTGAAAAAAAAAAAAAAAAAAAAAAACCCGCAACTTGCCCATTGGAGCTGCTCTTCCAGCAAGATTGAAGATGGCGCATCCCATCTTCTTCAAAAAGTTGTACTTGCTCCATTTTCTCGTGGTCGGGAAGAGACCACCTTTGAGTGTCACGTCCTTTGTCCTTTCCCGATAGCCGAGAAATTTCGGGCAAAAACGAAATTATATTATTAGATTCTGAAAAATATCAAGGAGCCGACAGTACGCGCGCGCGGACGGCTACACGAGCGAAGGCGGTTCCGGGGAGGAAAAAAGCCATAACCGCCACTCGTCCTCTGCAACTGCCGCTCTCTCCGCCGTAACCGAAATTCGAACACTCCGTCGCTCCCCCCCACCGCAGGCCCTAAAACCCTAGACGACCATGTCTCTGTGCGAGCCCTCGTCGTGGCTCGGCCCATCCCTCTCGAGAACCCTCGTGCGGACCTCACGATCCCCCAAGCGATCGAGGGGCGCCGGCCGGGCCGCCGTCAAGGCCACGGCCGCCGCCGACAGGGCCGCCGCCGCCTCCGCCGTTTCTCCTCCTTCGCGCAGGCGGCCCATCTCCGCCTTAGAGGCTCGGGTCTCCCTCGTGTTCGCCCTCGCTTCCCAGGCCTCTTCCGTCTCCCAGCGACGTACATGTTCTCCCGCCGAACTCAGTCTGTCTTTTCCACATCGTTTCTCGAGCGTGAGTATGTGCGAGCATGTGTGTCGGGCTCAATTTGGGTCGCTGTAATCTGTGGTGCAGTTCTGGTGGATTTGGCGACCGAAACCGCGAAGTACGTGTTCCCGAAGAGGTTCGAGAGCCGCAATTTGGAGGAGGCTTTGATGGCAGGTGCTCAAGTTTGCCTTTTCGTGGTGGAAATGAGCGTGGGATGGTGTGATTGGGATAGTTCAGAAGTCTAAACTGTGTTTTTCCGGGGCTTTTCTTTTTTGTTGCACTGTCCTGTTTCAGTTCCGGATCTGGAGACGGTGAAGTTCAAAGTTTTGAGCAGGAGAGACCAGTATGAAGTAAGAGAAGTGGAGGTATAAACTGCACTCAGCGTGCACGGCCTTCCTCTCTGAGAATTTATGTTCCCTTCATTTAGTTGTACTTGCGATAAACGGCACGATTAGGATTCTAGTTAAGTTTTTCCTGCTCCTGGGCTTTTTTATCCAATCACTGCTTTCGTGTTTTTGCCTTCTTGTCAACACTTTTGGTTGGTACTTGTGGCTACTTAACATTGCATTTGTGAATGTGAATAGCCTTACTACATAGCGGAAACGACAATGCCTGGAAAGACTGGATTCGACTTCAATGGGGCTTCTCAATCCTTCAATGTCTTAGCCGAGTACCTCTTCGGTAAGGTAGTTAAGCAATCCTTTCAGTTACCTTCTCTATCACGTCGCCAAAATGACCATTCTGTTAATTAATATGCTTATGTGGATCTTTGCTTAAATCAGAACACAACAAAGGAGCAAATGGAGATGACTACCCCTGTTTATACACGCAAGAGTCCATCTGATGGAGAGCGGATGGAAATGACAACACCCGTAATAACAAAGAAGGTGAGTTGTCCAATATCCTTGTTGACGTCAAGTTTGATAATTGGAGAGGCTGTTGGCTAGATGGAGTGTGGTAGAGTCTATGCCCATGCAATCCCTGTTAACTCTTTAAAAGAGAAGGGCATTGGCTGATTGTTCTTGACATTGGGGGGGCACGTTGATCTATTGACATCAATAATGGTTTAGCTCTAATTTGGGAATCTCAAACTCTTTTCTCTGCAATATGTTCTAAGTATTAGTTTAGAGGATACTTTACAACTTCCAGTACCTTATGTTGAACTATGACAATTATAACAGATTCTCCTCCTTTGGTTATTAAGAACTTAACCTGATGTTGTGTCAATTTTCTTTTTAGCAGCGAAGTATTTATGCTGAGATGATTCAGCATTTTCATTTCAAAATTTGTTTGCTTGTTCATTACTGAATGTAGGTGGAAAATGAAGGGAAGTGGCAGATGTCCTTTGTTATGCCCTCAAAGTATGGTGCGAATATACCATCACCTAGAGATCCATCAGTAAGGGTTAAAGAGGTTCCAGGGAAAATTGTTGCTGTTGTTGCCTTTTCAGGTTCGTTCTCTCCATAAACAGATAAAGCTCAACCTATGCAGCTTTTGATTTCAATGAAATTCCTTTCTCCTTGGAAATAGATTTACATCCCGAATTGCATGGATAGAAGTGGTCATAAGTGAAGTCTGCGTGATGTGTAAATCAATATTGACTGTTGAGTGAATATGACATGTGACATATATGGATTAGTCATATGCACATATAAACACCATCTTTTTCTGGGGAGCAATTTTTCTTTCGGTAGAAGGTGTGCAATTTGATAAGCATGCACCCTTTCCCACAACTTTTTTTGAGTCACCATTTGTGCTGCTTTTCTTCTTCTCGGCAATCTGTCTTCAGAATCAACATGGACACCACTAGTTGCGTAGTATGGTGTTTTTGTTAATAAGGAATTCTAAATCATAAGTAGATTGTCTATCTCTCTTCGAAATCAGGTTTTGTTACTGATGAAGAAGTTATACAACGGGAGTTAAAACTTAGAGATGCTCTGAAAAGTGATGGAGAGTTCAGGGTAAAAGAAGGTGCTTCTGTGGAAGTTGCACAGGTAGGTCCAGCATAAATTTTTGGGATGATCTTGTTACCGCAGACTTTTTAGTAATGAAAGGTTCTCAGTCTTTTATCTCTTGTTATATGATTGCAGTACAATCCACCTTTTACGCTACCTTTTACACGTCGTAATGAGATTGCACTGGAGGTGGAAAGGAAGGAACAGTAGCTCTTATCTGGAAATCCTAGAACTTGGAGGAATGGTGTATAAAGAACCTCTTATCCTTTGTAAAGTGGAAACTACCTGTATATAAATAGAGGCAAAGGTGGGTGCTTTGAGCTAAATATATTTTGTAAAGCAGTACGATGTGGAACTGGGCATTCTGAATGACCTGAAAGACTACTGAATATCATGCTAATGGAAACGCTTTCATAGCTAATTGTATGCTTAAATGTGCAATCATCTGGTTATCTCTAGCTATTAATGCGGGAAGCTTCATGCACCTAATTCGGCCAATTTTAAAACTGTCGGACCAGAGGAGTCAAATTTCTTGCATGATCCTGGTGCGTGAGCGCAGCTACTTTAAGCTGTCGGATCACGTGGGCCTCAGTGAGATGCACATAATCCAATGGTTGATATACCCTGCACCAGGCCCGCTATTGATTAAGGCTCATGTTTCTTCACTTTTTCCTTGCTAAAGAAGGCCCAAAAAATGGCTCGCGTGCACTAGAAGCACGTAACTACTGCTCTCAAAGGAGGGGTTGATAGTGGTGATAGTAAATAATGTCTAAATTTTTCCTTAGATCACTAAATCTTAGGAATATCATTGCCAGTGTCTGCTTAATTTAAGATCATCCTGTTAAGCCATGATCACGTGGCATTTACTAGTGTCTGCATGCATCCTATGGAGCTCTGCTGTTGCTCCTCATCCTCTCATTACTGGCTATTTGTCGAAGGTGAAATAAATAATGTATATATATTAGGCTGTACATAAAGGCTTCCTTAAGTCTTCACTTCTTGGATCCTTTTGCCAAGTGAAATCCATCTTTGGCTAAACAGTTATTTTGTTTAGCCATTTGGGCTCTGCTCTAAAGGAAGCCATGGCATTGTTTGCCTTCATGATAGCTCTATTACACTTTTTTTTTTCTGATCGTCTATCTCATAAAGCTTTCCACAAGAAAGTGGAAGACGGGTCCCTAAAAGTGGCCCCGTCTGGTACTTTTTTTATTTTTTATATTTCCCCCAACCTGCTTAGAGGGTTAGAATGACCATCAAGCATCACTTAGTTATACCTCTGGCTTTTTGGGGCTTTGCATACATGGAAAGAACATCCGCAAGAAGGATTGAGACTTTGAAATCCTCCCAAGTCTTGGAGTAAAAACAATAGACAAGGAGACAAAATGTACGAGAAGACAAACCTTTGTCAAAGTGTTAAAGCATGGTCATAATTGATGTAATAGTTAACTAAATCAAGAATAGTTAGTCAATTGCTAGTGATTGAGCCTTCAAATAGTTCATGATTGGCCAAATTGAAAGGAAGGGAAAAAAAAAAAAAACCATTAAGTGATTGACAAAACTTTAAAGGAAGAGTTCAGTGCTTTCTTTGTTCATATCTAAACTTTTCCTCCAAGTTGGCAAGTGGGGAGAGGCCCCTCAAGGTTGAAAGTGCTGCTGCATTTTTCTGTTGCCCTGAGGTAGGTATCCTTTAGTCATGGTGACGATGGCGTTTCTGTATATTAGTTGGTCTTAAATCACCTGGTGCAAACTCAGTTTTGATTGATAGCAAACTCATCGACTGATAATTTCTGACTTGCTAGCATGATTTAGTTAACTTGAGCATGTATTTGGTGATATGGGCATTTATATTCATATCACATGTTCCATGTTTTTGCCTTCTCCATCTTCATGTCTTTTTGATTAGCTGTGACTTATTTCTATCCACACGGAGAAAGGTTGTCCCAACGAGACTGAACCGACCACAGAAAAGCATGGCTATCTTTTAAGACTAATTGTTAGCATATTCTTGTGTTGTGGTACGATTACAACAAGAGACACTCAACTACATAACAACGTCAACTAACTTTTAAAAATTCATTTTCTTTTGTCATTAATTGCAACATTTTGTACTTGGCGTTCTCAGATCATTGAGAGAGAGAGAGAGAGAGAGAGAGAGAGAGAGAGAGATACTAGTCTACTTCAGGTATACTTTGTAATATAGGCTTCCATCCTTCGCAATGACCTCTGTCATCAATGTTGACTTTCTGCAAAGTCTGTTCTCTCTCAAGAAGCAGCAATCCCCGGTCACCTACTGAAACTGCTCCTTCCTGTAGCATCTGCTGCAGTTCTCTTCTGCTGATTATCAGCTTCACTCTTGAAGGACCAGCTTCCTCGTAATCCTCGATCTGTTGATCTAGAAAAGAAACTTTCGCCTCTTGGACTTTTAGTTCTGTCCTATACTCAAGGACTTTACCTTCTGTTTTCACAATCTTGATTTCCTTTCTCAGAGCTAAGCAGTTGCCCATGCTTGTGCTTGGAAATGCTTCTCCAAAATTTTTAGTTCTTGGGCAGTCTGATGAATGTAGAGCTTTGCATATAAATAATGACTTTGTAGTGCATGTTTGATTACGAAAGGGACTGAAGATCATTTTGGAACCCATCGTGCTGATTTTTTGTCGGTTCGTGAATGGGACTTATCTGTCATGGCATTTGATGGTTGACTTCCATCATTGAGGTAATTATCCACTTGATGAAAAGAAAGGACAGACCACTATAAGTTGCAAGTCCACAGGAATTAGCTTTGGACTGCATCTTGGTGGTTTTTTGAGGATGATTATCCATTTGTTAATGGCTTAGAACACATGAGCTCAATCTTTTCTTGTTGTATTCATCTGTCCATAAGCAGCAGATGAGTGAGTCGAGAAAATTATTGGTGTAGTTTTGTTTTCGGTGTTGCTTAGATTTTGGTGGTTCCTTACATTCAGTCTGTTCCCATCGGGCGAACTTGTGTAGGGCCAGGATCAATCTTCGCTAGTGCCCCTCAAACAATATGCAGACCAGTTCAATTTGATCATTGACCATAGTGAGACACGCTATGGCCGCTCAAGCTCCAACTTTAGAAACGGAGTCAACCACCAATTGGTTGGTTGACTAATTATGCCGCGCAGTGTTGACCTCTTTGCTTCATCAATTTCCACCATGATATCTGTGACGGAGAGAATTGCTTCGGGTTAGGTAGGTAGGGCATGAAATTGCGTTGCAGCTATCGTCTTGGTGTTCTGCTGCCTAATAAAGTGCTGCGTACAGGGAACACTTCCATTGCTTATCCTGGAGCGGGATTTAATGTACAGCGTTGTTGCTTTGGATGTTCTGTGATGTGGGGATTACGAAAGGATGATGTAGGCCCACTTTGGAAGCAAGGGCATCGAATCACTTCCTGAAGTGGAGTGTTCACCAGGAAAAAACTGTAGCGTGGTGCTTGCTGGTTTTCGTCAACAGCACCCAATAACATACACTCGAATGCTAGTTTCTCCATTAGTGGAACGCCGTGTTTTGCATTCTAGTGAGAGAAAGCAATGAGAGTTTCACAGAGAGAGCGAGAGAGAGAGAGAGAGGCTGCCCATGGACCAGTCATATTGACGAAATATCGCTGTCCGCCGAATGCTTTGCTGGTTGATATTGCTACCCATTTAGGTGGATTTTGAAGAGAGAACATCTTCTGAGACTGGGTGTTTTTCCCCTTTTCACATTATGCAAACGTCTTTGTCTTTCTGCACTTTCGGTCTTCAGTTCCATAGGCTGATTGTGCGCGCTCGTGCGTGAAGCGTGAGCAAGTTATGTTCTTTCTAGCCATTTCAGATTGTAGAATGACAGCGGAAGATCATTCTTTGAAAATTGCTGGAAGCAGAGTATTAATAAGCAGACGCGGTGAGTCTTAAACGAGTATTGTTCATTTCCGATAATTCAAAACTCTTACTCAACGACCATTAGACAGATGACCTGGTGACGATAGATCCCGACCGAGGAGTTAGGTGGAAAACTTGCCCAAGTATGGGAAAAAGAACTGTTAGTAGGGAAAACTGAAAAGCACACAAAAAGTCTTAAATCTATTGCATTGGTGTCAATTCGGTTCTAAATATTTCAATTGAATCGATTCAATCCGAAATCTTTAGTATCAATCCATTCGATCAATTTTGGCCGACTAGTACTGATGTGGACATAGATGTGGACACCGGTATGGTCGAGTTGGCGGTGGTCGAACGAACGACTGACATAATTTTTTAATAATTTTTTTTCAAATTTTTTTAAATTAATTTGTTCTTTTTTCTTTTTTTCTTTTTATCCATTCTTCCTCTTTGGATTGTACTCCGGTAGCTAGCGAGCCTCATTGAGCGAGGGCCACGAATCCCTCGTCAGTCTTCGGTGAGGGTCGTAACCCTTGCCTGGCCTCGCCAATTTGGGGGAAGCCACCTTGCCCCTGGCCCTGGGCAAGGGCCACAACCCTCGCCTAGTGGCTAGCAATGACCAGCAAGGGCTTTGAGGGCCACCAGTGGGAGGCTTGCCGACCACCATGAGGACAGACCGAGGAGGAAGAAGGGAGAAAAGAAAAAGGAAAGAAAAAAATTATTAAAAACTGCCATGTCAGCATCCGGTCATTGGCCAATATTCATGTCAGTGCCGACAGACCGAAATTAGTCAGATGGACTAAATTTGTTCAAATATAAAAATGTTTAGGACTAAATTGATTCAATTGAAAATTTTAGAATTGAATTGATATTAATGCAATAAGTTTATGATTTTTTTGGTACTTTTCCCGTTAGTATTTTGTTGTGTAGACAACAAGTTGACGTTTTATAATTCGAGCTCACTCGATCACAATGTGAAGAGAACTTATCTCGACTCGAATGAAGAAGAAACACAATCAAGGTTTGATTTATGACACTCATGCACTCAAATATTTCGAAGTTGAAACAATAGAACTTGACAGTATTTTTATAAATAAAATGAAAAATCCAGAGAAGATGTTAGATGCTGGTGTTCCGGTACCATCCGCATTGTAAGTCACCAACGAATGCAATAGCTAGCCTTACATGGCAAATCCCAATGTAAAAGCAATTCTACTTTACGGATGGAAGTCACCAACGAATGCAATAGCTAGCCTTAAACGGCAAATCCCAATGTAAAAGCAATTCTACTTTACGGATGAGCAGATATTCCTTTCTCAGGTCCTATCGAGAAGTTTACTTCTGTCAACAAAACTCAGAACATCATTGCTTATTCTCTGCAGCACGCTGCCCCTCCACTTGACGCTTTATGGCTTCTAGATTTGGGGTCACAGATAAGAAGCCCATTGTCTAAAATTGGTTCGTGCGTCAATGAGTTTGTCTGATAGACACCGGAGTCGATGATCTAGATGCATTAGTGGCGCAACATCCCCATCATTAGATCTGTTAGCAACATTCCCATCGTTAGATCTGTTAGAAATAGATGTGTGAGTTGTGTTAAATAAGTAATTCCCAATGTGAAAGTATTGGGCTTATATTACATGCTCCTAATAAATAGTATCAAAGTTGATGATTGATTGGTAATCCACTCTTAATGTGTATTGGTATTTGATAAATATCTCAAACAACGCGAGCTCATTGGTAGACTTCATAGTAGGTTCGAAAAAAGAAACCAAAGATAAAGTTAGGTGTTAGAAATTCAAGTTGAGATAAGTTGATTTAGAATGATACCTAAATTCTAACATTATCATACTTGAGGAGGAGATTGTTAGGATACACATATGTGTGTTATATTAGAGAAATCATGGCAAAGGAACGCTTAAAATGCCATAATTTTGCTCAAAGGGATATTTAAATGCCATAACTTACGAAATGTACACTTAAGTGTCACATTCGAAGAAAAACGGATCACTTAAGTGCCACTTCGGCCAAAGTCCGGCCAAAAAACTGACATGACCTTTTTCCAACGAATTTCCGACGAAGTGAGCCCAAAAACGATGCCGTTTTGCATGCTAACGTGGCCAAATAATGCAAAAACGGCGTCGTTTTGAGTTGACATGGTAAAAAAAATATAAAAATTAAATAAATTAAATTTAAAAATAGATTTAGTTAAAATATTAAAAATAATAATTTTAAATTAAAAAAAAAAAAATAAAAAAAAAAGGGGGGCGGGGTGGTGGCCCTCACCGTCGCCTCCTCGCTGTCGCTAGGAAGGGTCGGCGACCTCAGCTGACCGTCGGCGAGGGCTCGCGAGCCCTCGCCCCAGATCTAGGCGAGGGGATCCAACGAGTGGCAAGGGGTCGCAGCCCTCACCTAGCCGAGCTAAGGGCCGCCGCCCATTGGGGGTCACCTTGAGGAGCGGTGGCCCTTGGCCCTGCCGGGGGAGGGCCGCCGACCCTTGCCGGATTTGGGTGAGGGCTGTGACCCTCGCCCCGATTAGGGGCGAGGGCTCACAAGCCCTCATCGCCGGTCGGCCAGGGTCGTCGGCCTCTGGCCAGGGGTTGGCGACCTCGGCCGACCCTCCCCCCTCCGTCACCAGCCCTTCCCTGCAATGGCAAAGCCCTCAACCACCGCCCCCCCCTTTTTTTTTTTTTTAATTTTTTTAATTTTAAAATTATTTTTTAATATTTTAATTAAATTTAATTTTAAAATTAGTATTTTTAATATTTTAACTAAATCTAATTTTAAAATTATTATTTTTTAATATTTTAACTAAATCTAATTTTAAAATTATTATTTTTTAATATTTAACTAAATCTAATTTTAAAATTTATTTTTTAATATTTTAATTAAATCTAATTTTAAAATTATTATTTTTTAATATTTTAACTAATTTTTAAAATTATTATTTTTAAATCTAAATTTTTAAAATTATTATTTTTTTAATATTTTAACTAAATCTAATTTTAAATTTTTTAATTTTAATTTAATTTTATATTTTTTTATTTTAACTAAATCTAATTTTTAAAATTATTATTTTTAATATTTTAACTAAATCTAATTTTAAAATTATTTTTTTTAATATTTTAACTAAATATAATTTTTAAAATTATTATTTTTTAATATTTTAACTAAATCTAATTTTTAAATTATTATTTTTTAATATTTTAACTAAATGCATTATTTTTTAATATTTTAACTAAATCTAATTTTAAATTTATATTATTTTTAAACGGTGTTGTTTTGTATTATTTGGCCACATCGTGCAAAACGATGTCGTTTTTTCATCGGAAAAATGCCATGTCGGTATTTTGGCCGGATTTTGGCCGGATTAGCACTTAAGTGATCATTTTTACTCCGATTTTGGTACTTAAGTGTACATTTCGTAAGTTATGGCATTTAAGTGTCCCTTTATGTAAAGTTATAGCACTTGAGGGTCCGCACGTCGAGAAATCATGCATCAAAGAATTAGTGTGGTGTTGAGTAATTTATATATCATAATTAACCAATAATTCATTAGTTAAGTTTTTGAGTGAAAGTGGGTCCAATGGTTGAGATTTAAGTTGAGATGAATTGATGTAGAATAATACATCATACATTATTAAGAGTGGCTCTTGTGAGTCGTAACTAGAAGAGCTTCTCTTCAGAATGGCTTTTGAGAAGACTTAACACCCTGTTTGCCTGCAATAATAGTCCACGCCTATTGCGGAATAATTTAATTCTCATGGCTAATGTTAAATGAATTCTCATTACTGTTCCAAACAATGCAATTCTAACTTCAAGGGGTAATTTTTTATATTGTAATACTATTCCTTTTCTTATTCCATTCGCTACTCGTAAAATCAAACACTATGCCACGTATCACAGTACTCAAACTAAATAAAACGATAAAATTTTGCAGTTTTATTTCATTCCAACGGGAGAATTGGGTTGTTCACTACTTTTGTTGTTCTACGAGTTTGTACTATTTGGGGCTTGTTGGCTTTGTTGTTTGTAAGGAGGGACTTGGTTCCTATGTAGCACAAAAACTCTCCGAAAGCCTTCGTGTCGTGTCCGACACTCCGACACGCTCCGACACGAGGTCAACGACGGGTCAATTTTAAAAATTTATAATATTTGAGGGGTCAAAATATAAATATACACAAAAGAAGTAATAAAAGAAGTAATAAAATTGCTATAAATATACACGCATGGGATCAAATTTTTTTTTTTAGTTTTTTTTTAGAATTGTTTTATTTTTTTTAGAAGTCTTTTACTATGAAAGAAGTAATAAAAAATGCTATATATGATAAATAAATAAATTTAAAAATATCATTTCAGCATTTTTCTTTAAACAATTTTTTTCCTCTAAGTTTTGTGTATTATTGTAACAAATTAAAATAATGAATGATATTATTTAATATTTTTCGTGTAAATTAATTCTAGGCTATTTTTATTATTATTTATTTATGTGTTTATATATAAAAATATATTTAATATATAACGTGTCGGAACGTGTCGAAATTTTCTATTTTTAAGACATGACGTGTCGGCGTGTCGTGTCGTGTTGTGTCGCGTGTCGCGTGTCCGTGTCGGTGCTACATAGCTTGGTTCTTTGAGAACGTCTTGTCGATATTGTCAAGCACTTCAGAATCCGAGGTAGAGTCTTTTTACGGTTTTGTACTTATCTATAAGTCCTCAGATTTAATTAAATATTTTAGATGATGCTATTTTCTCCTAAAAAATTGATTAGGTTTTTGATATTAGCCCCTTTAATTTAGTAGGTAGTAGGTATCGTTTACCTTTTGATCTAGTAGTAGATTATGATTTCTTTAATCTTAGTTTGTTATGTTCTTATTCGTGAGATTGCTTATTCATTGAACATGACAAAATCCAAAGTATTCTTTGTTGCAATTTTGTAAGCGTGCGCCATTATGCATGTCGTGAGTCGCAACTCTTGTCTATCTGTTCTTCACTGCGTAGCTTATCTGGTAATTTTCATACTAAATGGGGTCTTTTTTTTCCATGTTAAGTCTTGGTGTGCTGTTCCCTCTAGATTTCATTTCACCCTTGTTTGTTTTGAGTCCTTTGATGGTTGTCATTGCTACTTGGTTCAGTTCCATCCGTACCTCGTTCCTTGGGCTTGAGACCAATCTGAAATCCAATGGTTTTAGTTGGGTTATTCGTATGGCAGATCTCTCGGGACTTGATTGCTTTCGAAATCGAGACGATTGGATCCGCATTTCAGCCCACTCCCAGCATGAAAAAGATTTAGGTCCATTCCATTTTTTGAATTGATAAAAAGACCAAGAGAGAACAGAGATTGGAAGCTACGTAAGCAAGGTGAGAAATAACTAAGGGAAGGCATCGTATTATTCTAATGAATGGCGCTGGAGGGGGCTCTATCTTTTTCGAATTATGTTTAGGCCTCAATTTTTTGGATATTTTACATGTTCATCCCTAAATCTTGACCCCACCAAAATTATCCAATTTCTTTACATTCCAAAGTTGAAGGTAGTATTATTATTAGGAATTATTAATTAAACATCAAAGAGTCGTATTTTACAACAGTCAATGGAAGGCTTTTTGGTTCCACACCGTTTAGCACTCTTCTGGCTTTATACGAATGTCGGCGACTGCGACCCCTGCTTATAGCTTTGTATTCAAATTGTTTTGCACAATCTTTTATTCTAATAGTTTCTTGATCCCCCACCAGAACCACTCACAAATCTCCGCCGACTAATCTAATTCAACCCATTGACCCTCTTAATAAATTCTCAACACAAAAACTGGGGCACCAAAACACAAATGGTCCCAACCCATCTCTTTCGATTTTTCGTTTTCTTCTTCCTTTTCCTTTCTTGTCTGGGAATAAGGCGTAACGCGCGGGAATGCCTGTAGCCTCTCTTCACAGTCGAGTAATTATCAGAAATCGCGTGCTTTGTGGTTTAATATTGGAAAGGCGAATTACCAAACACGAAATTGCAGGTATGACATCTCACACTAATTGAAAAGATAAAAAGGCCAAAAAACAGATTTATACACACAAGACTTTTTCGCTCTCTGTATACACATTCAAAACGACGCCGCCGCCGCCGCCGCCGCCTCCTCAGTTTCCCCTCTCCCCCTAAAAGCCTAGAAGGCATTTGCAATTGGCGACGCGCCACGTCATCCCAACGAACGCACCCTCCTCCTCCGTTCCGTTCCCATCCCCCAACGACTTTGGGCCCCACGCGGTCAGCTGCTCACGGTTACCTATGAATTTTCTCCGGGCCGGGCCGGGCCCACCCCCCCGCCAACCGACGTGTCAACCGCGCCCTGGCCAATCCCCTCACGCCACGTTGTTGGCCCACGAGTCCGGCCTCCTACCGGACCTGAATCGCTTCACCCCGCCCAGGCCCGACGGCGGCTCGCCTCCCTCCGCCGCCGGCGGATCCGGAGGCGGCCCGCCCGCGCCGCTCGCCGGCGGGTGCTTCCTCGCGTGCCGGGAGCCGGGCGACGCCGCCCGCGGCACGTCGGCCAGGACCGCCGGCCGATTCCTGCAGCCGGTTCCCAGTATCGCGAAGAGGCTCGCGAACAGCCCGGTTCTGCTCCTTTCAGCCGGCTCGTCGCGCCTCTTCCGCCGGTTCGCTTCCCTCTTCGATCTCACCCTCCCCATGCACGAGACCTTCGGCGAGGACGGCTCGACCGCCGGCGGATCAGCCTTGCCCGCCGATCCCGACCGCTTCGGGAAGAACCCCGCGCCGCCTCCCGCCTTGCAGGGGCGCCGGTTCTTGGCGTCGACGAAGCACGAGCTCTGCGGCTTCGGGAGGCCGAGGATCGACGCCTTGGACTTGAAGTTAGTCGACGACCGCCGCGAGTTGGAGTTCGTCGGGGAGCTGAGGATCGGATTCGAGGCGGCGGCGGCGGCGGGACTGGAGTTGGCCTTGGTGGAGTCCCGGCGCTCGTAGAAGGCGTTGCGGTCGAACCACTCGAACTCGGCGTCCTTGGAGAGCAAGACGGAATCGGGGGGAGATCGGGAGGATCCTCGCCCTCCCGACGAGCGCCGCCGCCGCCGACGGTCTCGCAGGAGATCTTACCGTCGCGGGCGCCGCCGGCGCAGGCGGAGACGAGGGCTTCCAGATCGACCTGCGGCATCACGAGGAAGAGAGAGAGAGAGAGAGAGAGAGAGAGAAATGGGAGTGTTTGGGACGAAAAGCGTGAGGAAGCGTCCGAGCTTATACCCGCCCGTGGGAGGGAGAAAATTCGACTGAGTTGACTCGTGATTCGCGGGTCGGATGGGCGTAATGGGTCCCGAGTCGGGGCCGGTTTAATTTGCCGAGTCCAGTCGGTCGACGAGTCACGCCTCTTCTCGTCCTCCTTGTTCTTTTTTTTTTTTTTTATTTATTCAAAGGCTGGGACCGGAAGGCGATCAATCAAACGCTCGGTCAATCGGTCTTAAAACGTCGTGGTCAATACTCCACGACTCCCTCGTAGGGTTAAAGCATAAGGTTCGTGTGGTCTTCTCTTCCGCGTTTCTTCTTCATTTTATCTACATGTAGTCTCGGAATGCATTTAGAGCGCGGTCCTACAGGGGTCGGGATCCATGCCCCGGCTTTTCTACGGTGCGGGCCCCAAAATCAGCGGCGTACCACGCGCGTCGAACTCGATCTCGCTAGCTCTCGAGCTCAGCTCGGACCTTAAGGCATTGCAAATCGCGAGTCTCGCCCCCTGCTTTAATTGTGCATATTTAGGCGTTACCAAGTTCTCGGAATATCGATTAGTTTCAACGAATGTGTTTAGGCATGACCTTAAATTCATGCTTCCACCATAGGAAAAATCAAAAAAAAAAAAAGAGTTGGTCGATGCACTGTAAGTACAGCTAAAAGGACTTTCGCGAGTGCAGTGATTAGTGCGAAGTTGGTAACTGACTTTTTTTTTTTAATTTTCCTTTTTATCCGCTTTTTTTCTTTTTTGGTAGGTTGTACCTTTTTACTATTTAAAGTTAATCTGCATTAGAATATTTATAGTATATGTGTAAATGAGGGCTAAGTGGGAATTAAAAGCAAAATGAGGGTCATGTATGGAAGCTGACGAAAGTAGAAAGTTAATAAAGGGTAGCACTAATTTCACTTCCTATATACTAATAAAAATTACCCTCAATTATTTAATTACGATTGGTGATCCAAATTTATTTATTTTCCTTTTTAAGTTTTTTTATATTTATATAAGATCTCCTTGCCAAAATTAAGAATTTCATATGTCTAGTTTCTGTCTATTGTAGTTTTGTAATGTATATTAAAGGCACTATGTTTTATTTATTATTAGATATTACTTTGAAAAAATTAGTTTCATTAAAAAGAGAAATTTACAAGAAACCTACATCTTTTGAACATTGTTGGGCAAATTTATGGATATTTTCAAATAGAGTCTAGAATTTTTTTTTTTTTTGTATATCACAATCAAACTCATTCTTATCGATTTTCTTCTTTTATACACACGCACACACACACACATATTCATACAATGGAATGATCTAATGGAGCCAAAAAAAAAAAAAAACCTTTGAAGATTTTCCATAATAAAATCACAATTCCATTCTCTACTATGAAATTTTGGAAGATGAAATATAATTAAATTAAAACATTGAATAAAATATATTTTTTCTTTTAATTGCTAGTGAAACATGATTTTTTTTTTTTTTATACCCAGGGAATCTCGTCGGCTTACGCCGACAGGTAAACCCTGAGTGAACGCTACGCGGAGGACCCACCACCCCGACATCACGCTTAAAACGCTGATGTTTCCACTGGGGTTTGACCCCCTCACCTTTCCCCCAAGGCAAGGATTCTTATCCAATGGAGCCACTAAGGTCTGTGGTGTGAAATATGATTATTTTGTATTGACAAAAATTAATATTTTCCATGAACTGTTTAAGTGAAAATATTAAGATATCTCATTGTACATAATATTTTAGTGTATTTGAGATACTCCTCTAACATCTTACATGCTTTGTTAAGTATCTTACCAATATAATAAATAAAAAGAATAAATTCTTTAATATGAAAAGTAAGTTCACCAACAAAGTGAGCTTTTGAAATAAGAGGGAAAAAAATAAATAAGTTGTTATAAATTCAATGATAAAGAAGAGAAATGAGTCTACAAAGTATGTTGTCTTGACTATTTTATCATGTCCAACAAAGGGGTGGATAATTCGTTTTTGTGAGATAGGTGCATTGAAATTCCTAAAACTAATCATGAAAGTACAATTGAATCCTAAAATGTATCATAAAAAATGCAATCAAGTTTCAAAACTTATCAAATTGATCCAATTAAATCTTTCCGTTAATTGTATTTTTTTGATAGTTCGAGGAGTTGATTGCTCCTTTTTTTTTTGGCCTAGTGAAAAGGAAGGGTCATATAAACATAAGCCAAAGCAGAAGTAGACAAAGGGACAAGCTGAAGTAGACAAAGGGATTCAGTCCTTCTCTTTGAACAGATAAATTCAATAGACGACTTGACTCTTTCTTTGTCTACTTTTGCATATATAAGTTGTCATAAAATCAATGATAAAGAAGAGACATGGCTCTACAAAGTATGTTGTCTTGATCGGTTTACCGTGTCAAACAAAGGGGTGAATGATTCTTCTCTCTCTCTTTATGAGTATATCGAAAAGTTTAAAATTTGTCATGAAAGTGCAATTAAGTCCTAAAACTTATTAAATTAACCCAATTAAATTGTTTGTTGATTGTACATTTTGAAAGTCCGATCACTTGATGGTTCTCTCTTCTTTTGCCTAGTGAAAAGAAAGTTGGAGGATTGAAAGTTTGAGGACTTCTGCTACATATATATGCCAAAGCAGAAGTAGTCAAAAGGATCAGCTGAAGTAGACAAAGGAATTCAAGCCTTCTCTTTGAACGGATACCGAAGGGGTAAATAGAAGACTCGAGTCTTCCCATGTTTTGCCCCCATCATAATCATAGCAATGCTTCAAAGCATGTCTTTGTCGTTGCCATCGCTGTTCGAGATTCAGACACTGGCCTGCAGTCCACGGCTCTGTGCGGGTCTTACAAGTCGTGAGATTTGGTAATGGTGGTTGACCGGAGAGACTCTTGCGCTCCTTCAATCATCATTGCTTTCTACATATTATCAACCAGTGGAATTGTCTTTTCAATCCTTTAGGCATCGCGAGCTAGTCATCGGGCGCTCGTTAGTCATGATGAAACTAATAAGAGAACTACGTGTCAACCGCGACGTTGTGAAAATTTTACACGCGCGGTCTTATTCGTCCTGATTCGGAGGTTTTCGACTACTGATTCTCCGGAAACTGTGAGTCAAGGGTCATGAGGCATCTTGTGGAAAAAGATAGTTACACCGACCGTGTATGTCATAATGGCTCCTTTTAAGGTCCAAGGAACAGTTTGTTCAATGTAGATATGATAATAAGGGTTGATGCTTCAAAATCAACTAGTAAATATGACTTTGGGGAACAAAAGAGAGAAGCATTTGGTCATTGTTCCTAAGTTTGGAGAAACAAATCTCCATTCTTTGTAGACCGACGACGTGATGATTTGTTCATATTCACGATCTCTAAAAACTTAGAGTTATTGAATGGAATCTATGTTATAGGTTAACAAGTTATGCAAAAGATGTGAGTAAGTTATGAGTGAAATTTTGTATCTGCCATTCAAAAAATCATATTAAATCCTAAAATTTTTTATCGACCGGGTCTAGTTATAGTTTTCTTTTCCTTATTGAATGAATGAAGCGACATGGGACAACCACGAAATGATTTCTCCATCGGAACAAATTCCAACATTGGAACTAAGTGAATGCTTTCAAGAAATCAACCAAGAATTAAACTCCCGGATGTAATGGTTAGGTGAAGGGGAGGGATCAAGAAGAGGCAAATTAGGTACAACCACAGGATGGGACGGGCCAGCATCGGAGGAAGAAAAGTCCATGATGCCTTGATCAAATTTCGTCGCTTTTCGATTGTTTCTCTATCGGCGCTTTGATTCCTCTTTTGGCCTTCACCAAGCATTTGATTTGAGTACCATGTAATTAATGCTTGCTCCTTTTCACTGCAGTTACTGCACTTTGTTTTTTTTTTTAAATTTTCCCATGGTGCAAAGGAAATTTTTACTAAGCGAAAGATAACCATTTTGACTAAATTTAATTTTCAAATAAAAATATACATTTGATAATAACATTTTTTTTTAAATAAAAATTCGTTTGATAACGATATAAAATTTCTTTCTCAAATGATGACAAACTAGGGAGGCTAGTCAGCAAGGTGGTGGGCGACAGTGGATGAGGGCTAATAGTGATGGTCGATGACACTAGTGGTGATGGCAAACAGTAGGTGGCTACAATGGGGTGATGGTAGGTGGATGGTCAGTTAGTACCGCAAATGAACAATGAGAAAAATTTTTTATTTCTCATTTTTATTTCAAATCTACTTTTATAATAAAAATTCATTTTAGAAATAGAAAAATGAAATTATTTTATTAAAGGGATTTGTATTCTAGAAATAAATTTGAAACAGAAAAATAGTTATAGAACAAAAATACAATAATTATCATGTGCATCCTTAATAGAAACTTCAATTTTTAATGGAACCGTACTTAGCGTGCGCACGGGGCTTGGATGTAGGAACGAGATCACATCCCTTGCCCTCGCCAATGCCTTATGCCCTAGGCAGTAGCCATAGAACTTCGAGAGGCTGCCAACAAGGTGTGCCCGTCCTTCCGTCGCAGGACAAAGAAACGCAACGGAAATGGAGAAAAAAAATGCCTTTTGACTTCTTGACCATGTCGTAGGCATGTCGTAGGAGAACGGTCATATTACAGGGAGCACAATTAAGAAAATTCCAAATTTTGTATCTAAGAGATGACCTCAAGGTTTGGCTTTCTTGCAGCATTGTTTATTGTCCGAATCTTCCATAGAAGAAAATGTTCTTATATAAGAATAAGACCACGAGATGTCCATAGAAGAAAATGTTCCTATATGAGACCACAAGAGGACGTCTAGTCTTATTCTATTTTTCGATCGACAATGAAGAAGATGTGAAGTTTGAATAGCGGTACTTTTTTTGTCCAAATTTTTATACCCATGATATTCCTTGTCCAGAAGAAAAAACTATGAACATGGAAGAAAAAGGGGGTACATTTCACACGCCCTCTGATCTTGCCCAAACCTAGTTCTGATTATTTTCTGATCGTTCTCCAAAACATCCCAAATCGTGACATGGAATTTCAAACTCGCAGCCTAAGTAATCGTGCGCAAATTGGATGTCTATTGCCAATATTATATTGTGATAAATGAATTATCTTAAAATTTAAAATAAACCACCTTGATTTTGCAGCCACATTCAAAACTTCTGTTGTGTGTATATATATGAAATCTCAAATTAGAAAAATCATGAACACAAAAACCAAGGAGGTAAAAATTCAAGATTAAACAGTAGTAAAAAAAAGAAATGTATCGTCCGAAGATCCTTATATGAGGAACTAGACTTTAATGCTGGCAATTGCACAAAAAAAAAAAAAAAAGTTGTTGGGCAATAATTAATTTTATTTTGTACATACAAAATACGGTTCATACAAAATCACATAGATAACTTTAGTACTCTATTATAATTTTTAAAAAAAAAAAAAAGCCAAGAGAATTGTGAAGGGTTTCTAATGGGTTCCCAAATCTGTCTTACAACTTACAAATCGAAACTTTTTTAGTTCTACTTTTGATTATCTTAAACCCGACATTCAAATACTTTAAATCTCTACACATGAAAAAAAAAATTACGCTATAACATTAACAAATTTTAAAAATTTCAAGGCTCGGTTATCCACAGCCAACTTTAGGCAAAAGGTACTACTTTTTACCTTCCCACCAACATTTAAAACGTTATTCCAATTTCAAAATATCAAGTAGAAAAAAACGTGTGGGTCTTAATAGTCGTAAGAGTTTCGAGGTAATGCGCCACTGACGGATGCCTCTTACGGAAGTATTGTCTTTTGTTTGGTATTTATGGATCTTGAGGGAGGAAAAGTCAAAATTGTAAACAATTTGTCGCGGAGCGAAGGGGCCAAAAAGCTAATTTCCAAAACCCGTGGGGGCTGCGAAAATAAACGCCACGGGTGCTTCCGACAAAACACGCACTTTTCATCGTGCTCATGTGTACTACTCGACTCCTGTTTTAACATTTTCATTTAATCCTCCGCCCGCATTCGAATTTTCGACCGTTGGGGCCCGTTTTCGGACAGGCCAACGGTTACCATCCCAACCCAAAAAAAAAAAAAAAAAAAAGACACCTTGAACAAAACCCGCTCGCGAACTCGAAGCCGGAGAAGATTGCAGAGAGAGGAGCAATGGGCTGCGTCTCTTCCAAGCACGTCCGGAAAGAACGGGAACGCGAGGATCGCCAGCATCGTCCTCGCCACGGTCACGGTCACGGGCAGGCCGTCTCTGATGATGGCGGCCGCCACGCGACCCGCCGTGCCCCCGTGCCCGACCACGTCGTCTCCCTCACCTCCAGCACTTATGGGGTCCTCAGGCTGGACAGCGAGGAGCGAGGGTTGCCGTCGCCGCTGCAGCGAGGAGAAGTCGCCGCACAGAGCAAGAGATTGAAGGGCGGCTCGCCGGCTCGCGGCGGCGGGGAGGAACCCCCTGAAGTCATCAATGCGTGGGAGCTCATGGAAGGCCTCGAGGAGGACGGTGCAACGGCGCCGGCGGATCGGGACAGGAAGACCCCGAGCCCGAGGCCGCGAGGATTGCTCCAAGGCCTCACGGGCATCGGCGTGAAGACCCCGCTCAGGTTCATGAACCAGATTGGCTCTCCGAGGAAGGCGAACACCTATGGAGGCAAGGAAAACAGGGGGAGCGCAGGAAATGGGTCGAACCGGGTCGTGGGGAGATCCGACGTCACCCCGAAAGAGGCCTTGAGATCGCACAAGTCGTTGGAGAGTTCGTGCAAAGCGGCGAAGAATCTGAGAATTTCGACCGTTGGGATTCCGTTTGGAGGGAAGAGGAACAGCTTCGGGAGTGATCACGGGGTCACGTCCCGGCGGAGTCTTGGCCCTCTGTTCGATCCGGCGCTGCTGGATTCGTACGAGAAAGAGCTGTCTCAAGGCGAAGAGCATATCAAGAAGATGATTTCGCCATCGGCCAAGATCAGAAAAAGAGAAATTTCAAGGACCCCGAGTCCATCCTCCGCGCGTTCCAGCAAAAATGCCCGCCCGGTGGAGACAATGCGGTGGTCATATACACCACAACGCTGAGAGGAATCAGGAAGACGTTCGAGGACTGCAACGCCGTGAGGTCGGTGATGGAGTCGCATTGCGTGCAAATGCTGGAGAGGGACGTGTCCATGGACTCGGGGTATAAGGAGGAGCTGAGGAAGCTGGTAGGCTCGAAAGAGGTGAAGGTGCCGGTGGTGTTTGTGAAGGGGAGGCTGATTGGAGGAGCTGATGAGGTGGTGAAGCTGGAGGAGGAAGGGAAATTGGGGGTTCTGCTCGATGGCATTCCAAGGACTTCAATGGGTTGCTGTGAAGGGTGTGGCGGAGTGAGGTTTGTGATGTGCATGGAATGCAGTGGGAGTTGCAAGGTCTTTGATGAGGAAGAGAAGAAGGCTGTCAGGTGTGGGGAATGCAATGAGAATGGGTTGATTCATTGCCCCATTTGCAGTTGATTTGAGCTGGATTGGATTCATCTAGCTAATTCTGTTTTGGGGTTTTTCTTTTCTTGATTTTCTGATTTTGTTCCATCTGCTGTAAAGACTGAATTAGGGGGTAGGAAGTGTGGGGGTTGGTTGGGATGCGAGTGTGTTCTTGAGGAGTCCCTCCTCTTTTGCTAATCGTTTCGATTGCAGATTCTTTCTATATTACTATCTGATGTAACAATCTTTTGATTGCAAGAGATTATGGTCATCTCGAAGGCTCTTTCAATAGATGATATGGAAGTTTGTTTATTTCTCTGCAACCATTCTCAATGTAACGGCTTACTGTTATGAGGGGCTTCCAAAAAGTTCATCTCATGCTGCATTTTCTATGGTTGGAAGTTCCAGAATGTTGTCTGTGGATTTCTAACAAAGGAAAGCCCTCTTATGCCATTTGATTAATTCAAGTTCCGTGCTGCTCGCCACTCCCCGAGGCCAAGGAGGGGTTTTTGCAAGAGCTGCAATCTGATACATTTTCATTATCTTGCCCATCCAAAACGCGCACTTCATTTTTTGAGCTCAACCTTGAGTGCCAAGAAACTCCACCAGAGGTGACGGTTGGAAGAGCTCCTGTCTGAAGGGGGAGTTGCCTCGTTGCCAAGAAAGCTGGCCAAGGGGCTTACTTGACTAAACCACGGGGAGTCCTGAGCAGTTTACAGCGCAATGAAGTTATGGTGACGTCAATCAGCTCAAACCGAAACAAGAGCAAGGGTGACTCCTCAATTCTCAATTCCCAGAAAGACCATTATTCAGGCACCGTCTCCCGCTGGTCAAGCGTTTTCAAACCAGTGCTTTTGACCACTCAGCCACTCTCCCCTTCCCGGGCCGAGCAAATCGCGCAGTAAATCATCTAGATTCAAAGTCAAGGTCTTGTTCTGATATTGATCCAGTTATTGCCTTCTTTGGAGGGCTTCGAAATCAATCTGCTGCTGTATCGTCCCTGGCTTTTCTAATATTTCTATTGCCAACTAATTCGTCCGGGCTAGACATCTTACGGATCAAGATGAAAACTCCTTTAATGTCTCTGTATATTTGCTGCCTAAACATTGGCCAAGAGATCCCGAGGGCGAGTGGTGGCAAGGGAAGCAAGTTGAGGAAGTCAAAAAGTGGAAGTGCTTTATTGACAAGCTGAAAAGGTCAGTAATTCCCGCTCTATCTATAGTCAGAAAATGAACACTAAAACAAGAATTTCGATGACAACTTGAAGCCAGTTCCCAGGTTCCAACAGACGATCAGTAGCACGCAAGAAAGGATACCTGTTCAGCATGCGAATTGGACCCTTGTCTTCGAGCAATAAGCAATAAGCACCTTCTTATTCATGGGCATGTTAGAGAGTTTGAGGCATAGTTTGGGTGCTTAGAGGGCTCTCTCCTCTCTTCTATTACTTGTTTGTTCAGCTCTCAATAAAAGAAGGTCGCTTATGCGACCGTGAAATTAAGTGGTCTTGTATAAGCTAAAAGTAGAGAGATTTCACTTTTGATACTTGGTAAGCTACCTTAGCACTACCAATTACCATGGAGATTGTCAGCCCAAGTTACACTCAAAAGGCAAAAGGATAGTTGGCTCTTTATACAAGATTGTTAACGGCAAAAGGTTACTCTTGTAGACAAATGCCGTAAGGCTCAGCAAAGCTCACACTTCCAGAGTGTTAACCTGTATAGCAGATGTCTGGGATCCTCTAATTTTCCCATAAAGATGATGGTGTGAAGCTAAATGAGTATACTTCTGTACAAAAATGAGTACACATCTGTACAATTACTTTCATGGATAGGTATGAATATGATGTTACGTGAACTTCAACAGAGCAACTCTGAACAGTTCGAGTAGTACACTTTTTCCTCTGGGAAAGGAAAATTCAAGATTAAAACAAATGATGTACCTTGTCTCAATAATGTGGCTACACTGCTTCCATTTTATGCAGCATAACTCAATGCTGATAAGCATGTGCTATAGCTTTTCAGTCTGCTTTGCCAAAAGAAATCTCCAACTCTTTCCACTAACCAACAAGAACAACAGAATCCCGGCATCTTTACTGAATGCAATTTTTGACACCAGCACCATTTCTGTGCACCTTCATAGTTGTTGCCCAGAGAATTACATCATATCACGAGACCTTCTGATTCTAGAGAGTTTAGGTGACCACCCAAAAGAGATGATCGAGTCAGCTCTTGTAGCCTCCCATCATTTAGAGTGAATATTCTGTTAGCCATGAGAACTGTTTCCAGGCAATGAGCAATCACCAACACCTATCAAGTATTGACATTAAACTGACTTAGCAACTGGGACGGTAGCCCAATACTATCCCTATCATCATAGAAAAGGAGTGAAATTTGGACAAGCTGAACGGAAAAATTCAATACTAACACCGAAAACAGGGAAACATTTTTTATGCTGAAATAAAGAAATGACCATATATATTTATTTACCTTTCTTAGTACTGGTGGGTTTTTTTGGTTTTTTTCCTTTTTTTCTTGGGGAGGGGGGGGGGGGTTTGAAGGGAAGAGGAAACCTTGAAGCTTGGAACTCAAGTTGTTGGCATGAATTGGTCAAACCAGCATTATCCCCCAGATGGGAAGAAATACAATTAATATCACTACCTTAACATAAGTCCTGATCAACCATAACTGATAATTGTAAAATCCAGTTCTATATTAGAATGGGTGAAAACAGTAATTTTTTCATAAAGTTCATAAAAATGATTTCCCTTCTCAATGAATTGGGATAGTGAAAGAATTACAAAGGATATATTTTATGGAAAACAAAGGGAGCAGATATGATGATTTCAGGAATTATCATAAGGTGCCTAGTCTTCCCTACCATGCAACAAAAAAGGTATGATGATTTGAGGAATTATCTTCTCTCTAATCACCACCAAGCAGGAAGTGAGAACTTGTTGAGAAAAAATCTCCATTAGTAACGAAGACTACCATGTCGACAAGCATATTTACCATTTGCCAATATGAAAGCTTGTTGGCCAACCCAACTTTCTACAACTGTAACAACTATGAGCCATTAGAATGAACTTGCCCAAAGGTTTTTTAAATTCCAAGTCAACTAGACAATTCTACCAAGCCACCAGAACTCTTTATCAGGGAAAACTGAGCTTCCACTGACATGATTGCTGGTTTTAAGCACTCGCTAATGAAACCCATCTCTGCAAGGATATACCCTACATATGATTTATTTACAGCTTAGACATGCTTTTGTTCAGAGAAATAATAAGAAGTTTAGTAGACCACAGGCTGGACTCTTTCTGTAGAAAAACCTAGCAAAGCCTAAAGAGGGACCCCATATAACAAAATCAAGTAAGAGTAGATATTGAGATGCCACTTTCTATAAGGACCTTAATGTGCAGCATGCGTTGTACTTACAACTGGTGTTCTGACATAAGGAAAGTAATAGGCACTGTCCAGCTTCAAAAGTCACTAGACTAAAAACCAGACAAGCAGGAATCTCATATGCATGCATGTCATATAAGTTCTACGAAGCCTAGGATAACAATGACGACATACTTGACAAATGGCTTTGATAATCTGAAAATGTCCAGATACATCCCTGTTAAGAGAAAAACTTGGAGAAATAAAATTAGAAATAGGACTCACAGTACGAGTTTCCATCAACCGTTGCAGGGCTTGTCTCACCAATAGCTCAGACCTACTATCCAATGCAGAAGTTGCTTCATCTAAGATCAATATGGAGGGGTCCTGATAGACTGCCCTTGCTATAGCCAATCTGCACTTAGAATGAGGAAAAGCTAATGAAACATGACAGCTTAGACTCTTTAACTAACTACTTTGAATTTGCCACAATGCAATAACCTACATTCCTGTTGCAAGTCATTTAATTCAACAACAGAGGTGACTTATTGACATGAGCATCACCTTTGCTTCTGACCACCACTCAGAACTGATCCCCTAGGTCCAATATTTGTGTTATAACCCTCAGGAAGCTTTTTAATGAACTCATCAGCATTTGCAAGTTGTCCCGCAAGCTCCACTCTATCCATGTAGATACCATTCATCAAATCTCTGTACCCAATATTTTCGGCTACTGTTCCTGAGAAAAGAGTCTGGACATTTGTGAAGGTTAGTCAAATTTGCTATCCTTAAGATGGAGACAATTAAAAACATAAAAACAGGGAGAGAAAGGGACCAAAACACACACACACACACACACAGATAAATCAATAAAGTAGCCAGCACTATGCCATGGAGCTAGACAAAAACATGTTATTTTCTAAGAAATAGACCGCTTTTCATCTGACTAACCCCTGTAACAGTCACGTCATCCTTGATGACTATAATAATAGGCAAGCAGAGGAATATCCTCTTCACTTCACTTACAGAGAAGTGGGGTATTATCAAGTACAAAGTGCAGAAGCTCTAGCTAAAAAATATAAGACTTATTTATGTGAACAAAGACACTATTGAGTACATATCAAATAAACCTCTATCACCAATTACTTACAATATCTTGAGAAACAAGACAGACATGTCTCCTCAATGATTTCAACTGAATGTTCTCTATATTGTAGTTGTCAACACAAATACAACCTGTTAACATGAAAACTGAATAAGATTATAGAGTGATAAAAATAAATATAATTAAGAACACAGCTCATCATTGAAACATTCACTTTGTCAACATAGATAGATCTTCATCTAAAGTAGTGGCCAACCAGATGAGGGATCATATAGGCGAAGAAGCAGTTTCACTAGGGTTGTCTTTCCTCCTCCAGAGGGACCAACAAGGGCAACTGTCTCTCCAGCCTTGATATGGAGGTCCAGCCTATCTAAAACAAGTGGCATTTTGTCACTATACCTAAAAGAGACGTGGCAAAATTTCAATTCTCCAGCCACATTATCTAGATGGATCGCATCTGGTTTCTCTATAACCTGTTTTCCAAATTTACAAGGTAAATAATCAGACATCATCTAAGCATACCAAAGGGAAGAAAATATCAAAAGAGAATTAAATCACAAAGATCTTGCCAACCACAAAGTTCTGCAAAAGGAATCTCAAATGTTTATGATGTTGTCAAGGCTTATTACTTGACTTTTTGGAAGTAAAAGCTAAGCCTGTGCCAGATTGCATTAAGTAGAAATGTTTACATGAAGTATGAGCTTTTTCAGGGAGTTCAGACAATCCACAAGTTGAAGATTAATTTTACGGAGCCTTTTGATAATGAGTTCCCATGTACTCTGAGATAACTATCTTTCTCATTCTTTCTGTTTGACCATGCACTATGCCTTGTGTGCTTGATTGTGCCTAAAACTACTATTTATCAAAAGAGAAGGGGCACATGCCATAAAAGAGATCAGACATTTTTCTAAATTAACACAATAGATCATACATGCATAATATTATTGAAGCATATGCATCTTATCCCAGCTTTCAAGATAAAAGCTATTCAGATGAAGCAAGTGCCAGGATTTCCAGCTGGCCTGACGCGAAAAAACACTTTAAAAAGTACTAAAACCAATGAAGACGCATAACCATTTCATTGTGTGCTCCAGATTCTTGTTCTCCAATTACTTCCTAAAAGTCTTCATTTAAAAGATCAAAGTATCACTTATACACCCCAGACTGTACCTTGGCTTTGAACCTCCCCAACTCAAACAAGCGCTCAATAGCTGGTTCTCCTTGCTTCAGTTCATTGTATGCTTTTCCAACATCCTGTGGTATTCTTTATTTTCAGATTGATAGCTTAGGATAGCTGCTAAAAGGTTGAACAGCACTTTAGCAGAGATAACAACAACAGATAAAATTAATTTAAGAGGGGTATAAAGAGCAATGACAAGTGATGCACAGATATTAGTGAAACTAGTTTAGTCTTGAAATATTGAGGCAGAAAACAAAAGCTGGAAGATCACTTCTTCACACATACGAGGTCAGAGAACTTGTAATTAGATGCATGGAATATTTAAACATGAAAACCATGTGAACAACAGAAATTAAAAAGGAAATGAGCATATGAGTGGCTGATTCCTAATATCTCACCTGGATTGGCTCAATAATGAGAACCAATGATGTGACGAAAGAAACCATGCTACATCCATCAAAAGATCCTTTTGCAAGTAACAAAGATCCGGCACAAAAAATGAATAAAGCTCCCATATAAATTGACTGTATAATCTGAGGAATGAGGGCCTTCATTTTCCTTTTTTTCAAACGTTCAGTGAGATCAACACAAGCAAGCCTCTTGAATCTAGCAATCTCACATGCTTCTGCATTGTTTGCTTTCACAAAAACAATAGCAGGGAGAACCTGAGCCACAAAGCATGGTAAGTGTAATAGCTAGTTAGCATCATCATTGAAAACACGGAAGCACACATGGAGTTCAAATGCCAATTGCATCCAGATGCACCAAATAGCTGACAGCCCTCATATATACCTGTACTACTACTCAGAAATCAAAACTGAAGGGAACATAAGAAATTAAGCTTTTGACAATCAGAATCTTAATGTTGTCAGAAAGGTATCCACACAGAAAAAAGCCTTATCATTTCTTGCAAAACTCTGTTGTTCCCTTACTTCCAAGTGATCCAAAAGTCAAACATAATCTAAGATAGAAACAGCATTTTCAAGAAGGCAACAAATTGTGCTGAATTATTCTAAGTAGGTCACTCTCACAATAGACAAATATAAATTTTACTTCTCAGCATTCTTTAGGTTTGTCACATGTGAAATTTAAGTTATGCCATGAGGATACCTCGTTCAAGTAGGCAGAGAGAGCAGCAATGCTGAGATTTGCCTTCTTAGATATCTTGCGCAGCCTTTCTCCTAGAAAGGCAATTACAAGAGCCACGCATGGAATTATCTACAACCAAACATGACTACATCAATATGGTACAAAATCAGCAAGTGTAAAATTAGAAATTTTCCAAAAAATTCTCACCCACCACAGCAGAAATAAGAGAGAGGCCAGGGCTGATAGTCAACATTTGCATTGCCATCGTAGATAGCTGAAGAGTGCTGGGTACTATAGTCTACAACAAGAAAAAGAAAGCAATAAAAGCACGTAAATCAACAACCTTCAGCATTCTTGAATTACTTTATCATTACCGATTCATCCCTATCTTACTGAGCAAAGAAAAGAAAACCAAACCTACATTGTCGGTGCCCATCCGATTTTCTACCACTCTTGCTTGACTTATCCAAAACCTTACAATTTCTCAATTCACCACACAAATGGCAGTCACCTTCTCTGCCCAAACACAAAATCTAGCCCCCCAACCTACTCATTCCCTTCATCATAAATTATTAAGCAAGTATTACCACAAGCATCACCACGGCATCACTTACATTAAGAAGAGCATAAATCGTGTCAGCCACATCAGAAGCCTCGGCCGTGATCCGATACGCAATGTCCCCGGCAGAAACCCCACGCCCGCCTTCAAAGAACCCCAAGTCCCTCTCGAGAACCCTCTGGAACACATCCACGCGAACCCTGTACACGGCATTCAGCGCAGCGTCCCATAGAAACGCGTGCTGCAGGTAGCTCGACACGGCCCGAGCCAGCAACAAAACCCCCAGCGCGAAGCCCTCGCCCCTCAATCTGAAAACATCGGCGCCAGCAAAGTCGGAGGAGAACTTCCCGATCCGCGGGACGAGCTTGGAGAGAGAGAGCGCGGAGACCGCGCCGCAGAGCCAGCCGAGGAGGACGGGCCCGGACTGGGAGAGGAGGTAGGGCTTGAGGGACCGGAGTGGAAGGGATTTGGGGAGGCGAAGGGGAGGGGGTTTCGGCGACGGAGGGCGGCGCTCGACTGAATCGGCGGCCGCTAGGGTTCCGGCGTTGAGGCGAAGGGCGGCGACGGCGACGCGGAGGCGCGTCGATCGGAGGTGAAGTTTGCAGGGTGGAGAGGAGGAGAGGTGTGGAGCTGTGAGGAGAGAGGAGGTCATGGTGAAATGAGGAAGTTGGTTAGGGAGCGCGGGAAAGGCAACGGCATATGCGAGTGAGTTCGCCGGTCATTTTTTACCCTTGTGTAAATCGCAGTTTCCTCACTTAAGAACACTTGACTTCCAACAATCCACTTTTATACCTTTTTTAAAAAAAAAAAATGTCTTATTCAAGAGGAAATTACTATTTTAATTATTTACGAAATAGGTTTTGTAAAAAACTGTTCTGCACTTGTTAGGCAATCAAATAAGTGAGTGTACTGATTTTTTTCCTAATGAAGTGTGCAATTGATATTTTGGAAAATCAGACAATTGCTCTTCGAATGTGTTTATTAAGTTTTCGAAGTTTTCGCATGATATTTGTTAATGATACATTTATGAAATTAAGCATAATTTGGGAACAGAGTACTCTCTACAATGGATATATGGAATGTTTGCAAATGGTAGAGCAAGCAAAAGAGGGAGCATTATTTACCATCATTTGTGTCGTTGCCCCTAATTTATCGCACCCCTCATAGCTTGCATCGAAGAAGCATCACCACTTCCGAAAGCCTTCGTGTCGTGTCCGACACTCTGACACATATCCGACATACTCTGACACATTTCGACACATTCCAACACATGGTCAACGAGTGTTGGGAAATCCGACACGTGGTCAACACTTCCTAACACGCGAGTCTGAAATTCTGACACGCGATTCCGACACACACTAGGTCAATTTTAAAAATTTTCAATACTTGAGGGGTCAAAATATAAATTTATGAAAAAATAATGAAAATAACAAAAAAATAAGGGGAAAGAAGAAAATTCTCACTATCAAGTTTCTCATTGATAAGTTAGGGATAAGTGCAATAAAAATCCTAAAACTTATCATGAAAATACAATTGAGTCTTAAAACTTACAAAAAATGCAATTAAGTCCTAAAATTTATCAAATTGTTTGAATCAAGTCATAAAGTTAACAACGTCAAACTTACTAACAGAAAATGCTAACGTGGTGTGGACATGGCATTTTAAATAAATTTTCATTTTCCCCATGGTTTTTTAATTATTTTAAAAAAATAGATTTAAAAAACTAAAAAAGAAAAGTTAAATTTTATTTTAAAAAATTATTTAAAAAACAGAAAAAGAATGGCAGCTCCTCCCGCCACCACCGCCCATTGTCGAAGGGGCTAGTCGCCGGCCCATTAAAAAAGCCATGTGGAAAATGAAAATTTATTTAAAATATCACGTTCACGCCACATCAATATTTTCCGTTAGTATGTTTGACAATGTTAATTTTAGGACTTGATTGTGACAATTTGACAAGTTAACAAGCCACATGGAAAATGAAAATTTATTTAAAATACCACGTCCACACCACGTCAATATTTTTCGTTAATAAGTTTGGCGATGTTAATTTTAGGACTTGATTGTGACAATTTGACAAATTTTAGGACCTGATTGCATTTTTCGTTATGACTCAATTGTATTTTCGTGATAAGTTTTAGGATTTATGTTACACTTATCCCTATAAGTTTTGACCTTCTCGTGAGTGACAATGGAACGTCCCTCTTCTCGTCAACGTTGCTCCACCGTTCCCACAAACTTAAAGTTGTGATTTTTTTTTTGTTTATTTCCACCTCTTGCAAGCGTCGTCTACGAGTTATTTCTTTTGGTCTATGTCATTCGCTTGTAAGTTCTCTCTCACATTTTCCATGAAGAATTTAGTTATTTCCTTTTCCAAGAGTTCTTATCTTGGATTTTCATTTCTCTCGAACCTTGTTTTGTAGAGGAGCTCCAAACTAACTCCGAACTCTATCTAGGACTATAAAAAATCTCACTAAAGTCCAATAAATGTAAGAAAACAGGACATGTTTCTTTAAATTTATTTTTTTGTGTTTGCAATTTTTGAATTTCTAATCTAATTCTCTATCAAATTAAAACAATGAATGATATTAACAAATGTTGAATTAATATTTTTAATATAAATTAATTATATTCTCTTTTATAATTATTTATTTATTTTTGCATTTATATTATATAAAAATATATATTTAATATATAACGTATCAAAACATGTTGAAATTTTTATTTTTTAAAAAAATGACGTATCGATATGTCGTGTTGCGTGACTATGTTGGTGCTATATAGGCTCGCATTACAATAACAACCACACTGCGCGCCTTTTGCACTTCCTCTCGCACTTCTATTTCCTTGGGTTGAGAATCCGAGATTATCTTATTCAAATAAAAACAAGCGATTCCTTCTTCATCCTTGTATTTTGATCACCATATGCACGGAATTCTAGAAATTAGTTTGGCCTAGTGACCTTTGCACAGTGCATGATAGGGTCAGGGTATCCTCGCTGTCCGAGGCAACTCAGGTAAGCAGAGGGTTTTCTTTCGTTTCAAACCCCAAGTTTTTCAAAAACTTTTCACTGCTATCTTTCTTTTTTCGCTTTTTTATCAATCATGGGTACGTGCGCCAGGAGATTGTGCTTAGTTATACAGTTTACTTAAGACTCACGATGTCAGACTTTAAATAAACCCCAAACTCAGCACGCCATGGAAACCTGAGACAACGCACTACGGTGAGGAGTTGATGTTATCAAAAATACCTCTTTTTACGCATTTTCACACGTTAGATAAACAGCCCAGTTGCTAAAAATTTATGAGTAAAATCATTCGATGTGAGGATACAATAACAGCTCGGGAAACTAGATAAAACCGTATTACAGCTGCTCGTTTAAATATGACTACTTGTCCTGAGAGCCATCCTCATTCCATGCCGGCAATGGCAGTTTTAGGAGCGACACCGTGAACCATTTCTTCGACTTGCTCAAAACTGAATCTGGGTAGCCATGTGAGCCATGACAATGAAATTTACTTGGCCCCAAACCCGCGAGGCCCAGGCCTTGTTGATGCTGAGTCCGCGAATTTCCTCCTTGATTCCGATCTTCTCCTTCTCCTTGCAGTCCCAGGGGGAGCCTAGAATCACATTCAGATAACTAATAAGAAAGCTGAAAAGAAGAGACTAACAATCTTTTAGGGAAAAGCAATGACACTTAGACAGGTCATATGACGCCTCAAGTTACAGGCTTGCAGAAGCAAGTATACTTGTCATTATTACTTCAAATGTAATGCTATGGAAACAGATTCTCAACATGGTCAAACACAAACCACTGGCCACAGACATGCTTATCCATACAAGTCCAGGTTCTGCATAGCAAGCATCTCAAATTTGAGCAGCGGAGACCAAACGGTCCAGAAGGCAATACAATCAACCATTAGTGCCCCTAAAACAAAGTTAGGTCACCTTTTCTTCAGATTTAAGTGCCTCCTCCAGATTGTTCAGTGCAGGAATGGATCCACCTTCCATTATGCCCATCAAATTCTTCATCCGTACACGCATTTGAAAGAGTTGAGCAACAAGTTGACTCACCTAATGTTGATTTCATTTGTTTTAGTAAGCATGGATACATTACAAATTCAAAGGAAAGTACAATATTTCATAAGGTACGTGAGATTGCTGCATCAAACATAACTTCCAGAAGCAATCACAATTACCTGTTGCTCTGTTTTTCCAGAATCTTGAGCGATTCTTTTCCTCCTAGTTTGAGATTCAGCTAGAAGCTCAGGCTTCTCCCTTTCCTCTAAAAGAAGACAGAATAATCAGCAACCTTTGACAGAACCCACTTCAGTAAATGATAGAGAAATGAAATTATTCTTCTGAGAGGATGAATTCTATGATCAGCTTGACCACGACAATAGTCACACTGAATCTATTTGGGTTTCACTGATCATATGAAAAAGATTGACAGCTTCAAGTTGACCACTAAGCAAAAGTATACTAAGAGAAATGGAGTCCAAACTGCGTGATGGTGCCCATTCCACAGAGAGCGACATGGCCCACATCACATGCAAGGGAGATCAATCGATGAAACTATCAAAGGGCTGGTGGCATGACAGAATCAAGTGCAATTTAACTTAGAATTGCTGATATATGCTGATTTACTATGATAGATATGAAGAACACACAAAGCTCCAGTATAATTGAAGAAAGCCCTACAAACTACTGTATTCAAGAAAATATGAACAAGTCACTGCAGCTTTGCAATTGCCGCTTCTCGCAGTTTCTGTGTTCTGTTCATTTTCCTCAAAATTGCTACTTCCCTTTTGGCCAAAAAAATTGATTCTTCCCTAACATCTTCATATAATCCTACATGTATTGAAGTACTTCCAGAAAATCTAATGGTTATCTATAAAGTGGGATCAATTGAGATTTATCAGAAGAAAAGGTACAAACCTGGAGTCATTGCTTCAATCATTCCCTCCATAACCTTTAAGTTCTTCTCTGCTTCTCGAACTTGTGCAGGAGTGACCTGTTTAATTCCAAGTATTTAGTTGAGCTTCTATCCAGATATTAGAATCAGGAACAGAGCAATGTATTAGGTAATATCTGATCAAGCATTGTAGTCGTGGTTTTAAATGGAAAGAATAAAGGATAAAAAACCGACAAGCCATTTGGTTCAGGAGAAGCTATTCAATCCACTATAAGATATCTCACTACATTCTACATTCTTTTATTGTTTTCTCCAGCCAAAGTTGAGGTAAATAAAATATTTTCCAAATTGTTTCCTTTTACTCTGATTTAAGAACCAACAAAGACATTTCACTTCTAGCAAAACTGTCAAGAACTTTTTGATGAATTAAAAAGGTCCATCACACTTTTCTGCAATTTTTCCATACTGTACAACCTAATCCTTGTCCCCCAAAGTGGGATGAGCAAATGGATCCTTTTATTCCATAGTGCTGAAAAAATTTCATCCTTACATGCCATTTTGGCTATATGAATCCTTCTACAACTCGATACTCAACCAATATCTTCAGTTTCCACATAAAATGATATTTTCCTAGGGGAATCCCTGATATACCATTAATCTCAGCCAAAAAGATACAGTAAATACACAATTCGTCATACCTTTCCCATGCCAGGTATCATCCCTATGACCCTGGTCATCGAACCCATTCGTGCAACAGCACGAGTTTGCTTCAGGAAATCATTGAAGTCAAACTTTGCACTCATTATCTTCTTTTGCAATTCTTCAGCATCTTCTTGACGCATCTACCAAACCAAATAGTTAGACCCAAATTAAGAGAACCTAGTGGTTTTATAGAGAAAGCATAACATGTAGGATGAAGGAAGAGGATGCAGCACCAAACGCATCATTTCTGGGACAGATCCTCAGATATTTTGGTACTTCTCCTCCAATATAGTCTTGATGAATATCAAGCAAATAGAAAGTGTTATTTGAAACTCACAACTTCTTGAGCCTTCTCTACGAATGACAGAACATCTCCCATTCCTAATATACGCCCTGCCATACGATCTGGATAGAAAGGTTCTAGATCTTCTAGACGCTCTCCCCGTCCCACAAGTTTGATTGGTTTTCCAGAGACCTGCCACCATCCAAGTATCATCAATACACTTCTGAAATGAGAGTTTGCAGGGAAACTTACTTCATCAGTAGACAGAAATATTTTTGTTGAACAATACCAACCGTATGTGACAGTAATATCATGCATTTCAGACTTTTAATTCTATCATGGCAAGAATACAGGAAAAAGAGAAAGGTACAAATGAGAAGCCACTGAATTACACAAGGAGTATTGAAATACATGAAAACTAGAATTCCTAATGCTAAGTAAAACAAGTGCATTGGCATATCATCCAATCAAAAAGAGTTCCTCCAAGAAAGAAGAGGATATGAGTGGATTTCTTGTCATTGTACTTCAAAATTCTGGATAGTTTTTCTTCAAAATTTTGAACGTGATTGTTTCATGTTGAAACAGTTCTGTCAGGAAAAACAAGTCAGTGTGGTATGCACAGTTTTAAGACAAAATGCTCCTAGTCCCAACCACGATGGCCATGGACGTATCGTATTTTACCAGAGGAACTTTGACCTCAATAGAAGAGTCAAGAGAAACAAAGCTGTAGAAACTGCGAAGGGAACTGAACTGCCTCTGACAGGCATGTGATTCTAACTTTTGTGGGGCTGTGCCACACCAAATGTGCTTAGAAAAGTAAAAGCTCGTGAAGTCATATGATTTTAAAGAGCGATTGTCATATGCTGTGATATTATATTATAAGAAAGAGAAAATTGGTGAAGACAAACCTCTTTGACACTCAAGGCTGCGCCTCCTCTGGAATCTCCATCTAATTTCGTCAAAATGGCACCAGTAATCCCTATCTCAAGATTGAATGTTGTGACCAGGGCTGCATAAGAAAGAGGGAGATGAAACCACATAAAATGATTTAACAAATTCGTTTCTTTTAATAAGTCATTACAATATAAGGATTGTCCTCTAAGTAGCAAACACAACAGCAGCAGGAAAACAATGCACATCTTGAAAACTAATACACCCCAATGTGATAGATCAGCGTTCATATAATGAAATCAGACATCTATACCACTTAAAATGGATAAGGTGGCGTGACAATTATTCACATGTACATTATGAAAGAAAGGACACAGGATTATAAAATCCATTGCAATTGAGATGGCACAGTAAATTTTAAAATGTCAGAAGGTTTGAACACCTGCAGCTTCTTGTCCAGTCATTGCATCCACAACAAGCAACACTTCCGTCGGATTTAGTGCACGCTTCACTTCTTTCAACTCATCCATCATCGCTTTGTCTATCTATTTGTTAGAAAGAGAAGGTAAAGACATGCCAATATACAAATCAGTATCCAAATTTTCGTTTCTTGATGATAAATAGTGCCCAGTATATAGTCATATATGATTGGTTATGCATAAAGAACAGCACCTGAAGTCTGCCAGCGGTGTCCACTATAACCACATCTATGTTCTGCTTTTTAGCCTCTTCAAGACCTTGCCTAGCAATTTCTGAAGGTTTAACTTCAGTTCCCGCAGAATAAACTGGCACATCTACCTGTATAAAGATCCACATTAGTAGATAGAAGGATGCAATAGATTTCCATATTAACTCTTAATTTGGATTGGCAGAAGTCAAAATATTACTGCTTTGACAACTTAAGACTTCCTCAAGGATCATTGCGGTTCCAGTCATGATGATGGTACTCTTTGCCATGCATGCCAGCTTACCTAGTATTTTGCTAGTCCTTAAAAAGAACTGGCATGATTATTGATTATAAACCCATCTAGTTAGAAGAAGATAATGAGGATCTTTCTTTACTTATCACATGCTCTTTTACAAAAGAACAAGTAGACAACATGTCTTTTCCCTTAGAAATAACTTACAAATAGACTCAAAATTAATGGCAATATTAGTTGGAATTTATGAGATGCTGCCTACGAAGCACTACACTGAATCTTCCAAGAGTTTCAGACTTGCCATACATTTTTCAACTCAAATTTAGGATTTATGAACGTCATTTCAAGTAATTACTAAGTCTGTCATCTCGAAGAAGGAAATCAGGAACATCTGTCAATTTGCCCACCAGGAAAGCACCTCTCTATGTGAAGGCTAGGTTGCTTCTCCAATAGTTAAAAGTGTAATCTCATGCTTTCAACACAACAAAACTACAAGCAGCATAGTAGCACCGTTCATAGACCACAACAAAAAAACATAGGTCCATGATAAAGGTACAAGAACTATTAAAAAAAAAAACAAATGAACAACAAAGCTCTTATATTTACTTGGCAGTGATATAGAACGCAAATGAGAATTCGTACCTGCTGACCCAAAATGACAAGTTGGTCAATAGCAGCAGGTCTGTATACATCTCCAGCAACCAGCATGCAACTCTTCCCCTGCAACCAAAGAATTGTTAATCATCTGAGCAAATCCGTAGAATACTGCCCCATAACTGCATGGAAGCAACAGCCAACACAGTGATATGTGAGAGAGAGAGAGAGAGAGAGAGAGAGATACCACTTTCTTTAGATAGTAAGCCAATTTGGCACATACAGTGGTCTTTCCAACTCCTTGTAAACCAGCCAACAGTATTACAGTGGGGCCAGATTTTGCAAATGCCAGTTCAGAAACCTCTCCACCCATTAATTTGACAAGCTCATCATGGACAATCTGAAGAAGATAATGATTCTTAGTTGTGTCCTTCGCAGTCATCATAAAATGTCATCTTTCATCAAGCATTATACGTTATTTTCATAACCTTATTAGAGTGATAGCTTAGCTCTGATGAAATTCTGGATCTTTGAGAGAAACTAAGAGTCTTATCATACAAGAGATATATCAGAGTTTTTTTAACAAAAAGCTTGTGAGAACCAAAAGAAAGGACTTAACAAAAAGCTTGAGAGAACAGAATAGTTCCTCCAGCAGAATAGGCTAGCAAATGTTCCCAAAATTTAGGAAAAATATAACATAACAATATGATGACATTATTTTTTTCTAGTTCCTCTTCTTTCTATTCTATATTTGCAAAGGTTTTTCATTAGTAGCTGAAATAAAGATATAACTAAGCTCACTTTTCTTTCAACTTTATAACCAGTACATTTTCATAAACAATATAGATATCCTACCTTGACCAGTTGTTGATCTGGCTTTACTCCACGGATAAGGCCAACACCAACAGCTTGGTCACTGACAGCTTGCACAAACCTTCTAACAACTGGAAGGCTTACCTGTGAATATAAGATGCAACAGTTATGCGTCTTGCTTCCAAAGAACAAAATTCAGTCCAAGCTAACAAATGAACACACTCACATCTGCTTCTAGAAGTGCTCTTCTTATATCCCGCATGGGTTCAACAATGTTTTCTTTTGTCAAAGTTTCTACAATAAAATTGCCATGGTATGGTCAGTATAAAAGAAAGGCAAGAGAGAGAGAGAGAGAGCTATAAGTGAGAAAACAATTGAAGACAACATTTTGCTTGGATATGGAACAAGTTCCCTTCATGCATCAGATCTCATTTAGTAACCCAATAAATGTAAAATCTTCAATTGGATCTCACAGTACTTGGAATCAAAGTCATGATTTTTTTTTCTTTTCTCTGGGCTGAAAGGTCAACATTGACTGAGAAATATTACAGAAACTCAAATTATAGAAAAGGAAAATCCTATATGCTATAGTGTTTTACGTTGGTAGAAAACTACAATCCACACACATTATTCTTGCTGAAAGGTGATTTCATTCATCTGCAATTTGTATGATTTTCAGGTAATACCCACACTCATACTGACTAATATAGTCTTTGTAGAACATACTCAATGACTATGCAGCTGCATGGTAACAAGAAGATGGAGACGGGAAAATTGGTAGCTTCAGTTAAAATGTGAGCAACTATATGGCATCAGATCACTACATGCCTTTGGAAATTTCTTATTTCTTTTCGGTTTATTACTTATAATTCTATTGTGTTAGCAATTTAGGGTTATTTATGTAATTGCACAAGGCGTAACACTAAGCCTATAAATACTTCTTTTGATCTCAATATTAACAATATGCTCTTTTACCAACAACTTTAGTGACAATTGGATTTAATTAACTGGAACCAGCAGGAAAAATTACAGATAATTGTGTCTTGCACTAAAGCAGGAAAATAATAAGAGCAGAGATGTGAATGATGAGGAGAAACGTAAGACGTTCAGATCAGGAAATGAAAGTGCTCCCTATACACATTTAAAACAACTACATTGTCCTTCATATTTTCTCATGCAAAATTATATAACATCATATTCTGGAGTCCTCGCAATTTGGGTAAAAGTTCTTGATGGGAAGTACCACCAGGAATTTGCTCAAGGTGTAGCAAAATATTGCAGAGATGTTATGAGCCTTCTCTCCACTGGCTGCTACCACCAATGGTCCTTTAGATTCTGCTCAAGAAAACCATACCTCAACTACAAGCACACTTCAGCAGCAACCCCCTCTCCTCAAAATTTTATCAAATTGCTCAATCTTTCTATTGTATGTCACTTGGAATTGATTTAGTGATAAGAAAAGATGCTAAAGATAGCAAGGGATGTCAAGTTCAAGATTGAAATGCTTAAACAACATGGTGAGATAAGTAAATGTCTAGATTGTATATTCCACACAAGTGTCCAGTCATTGACAGCAAGCCTAACCGCATCCTCTTCTGGCCAGGCAAGTTTGATCCAATACAGCAATATGCAACAAGCCAATGGCGATATCCAAAATGCGAGGAAAATAAATAAATCCAACCTTCTCCTTTGAGCTTGCTCCAGGCTGCTTCAAGGCCACCTGTTAACTGCCCAAACATTTCAGCTAAAACAACATTCCGCATATGTCTCCTGACAGTGACGCTCTTTGAGTTCACCAATGCCCATATCTCCCTCTGCATGCAATTGAAAACAGCAATTAGAAACAGGACCAAAACCAAAACCAATCCAATTCTTCATTCATGCCCCAAGAAATTCCCCAAAAATCCCTACTCCTGCCACTGAAAAATTGCGAAAGCAAAGTTAACTAACACCATACTTGTCAATTTTCCTCTCTCCAAACAAGCCAAACAGGTTCCACGTCAATTTTCCTCAACGGCCAAACAGCGACCAAGAATCGGTACGGCAGTTCACGCAGAATCAGAACCGACTCACGGCTAAGATAACTACTCTACTACTAGCTCACACCATTTAGTTCACTCTTGGGAACAAATTAAGCAGGTTCCACAAGAAGGATCGCGCCAAAGACAATTTCCTAACGCCACTTCCTAGCTAATCCCGAACACGATCGAGCCAGCCGCGCGAGCAACACACTTACAGCGAAGATATTCTTCGAACGGAGCGAAGCCGAAGTGCCGAAGCCGGTCCAGGAAGTGCAGAGTTTGGGCGATCGGCTCGCGCATTTGGAAGAGCGGAGGCCTCTGCTCGCCGAGTGAGATTCCGCAGTGGCGCCGGCGCCGGCGAAGTGGCGGGAAGCGGCGGAAGAAACGTGCACGGCCTCCATCGCCGCCGGAGGTCTTGCTCTTGCTCCCGGAGCGAAGCTCGTTTTGCCGCTTCGCTGGTTCGTTGCTTGCTTGCTTTGTCTGTCTGTGCCGTGTTATCCACTGGAAATCCGTTGAGTTCTATCTCGATGCAGCCTGGCGACGCGGTGTTTCGCGTTCCATGACATCGGTTCGCTTCGCGAGATCGCAGCCGTTGAAAACGTTGACTTAGGGAGTTCGTCAGCTGACCAGGCGTTTCCAACGGCTCGCGAGTTTGCCGGTACTCGGTATATTTTCATTCGTGTCCATGAGTATGCTAGTTTTGAGGCATAAGGATGATAGTTTTCATTTGGCCACAGAAAATTTTCAACTCTTATCATCTTGGCGGTTCCTCAATTATTACCAGTCACATTATTAACAAGAGAGATAATGACACGAATAGTTCTTAAACTTTAGTTGAGTTCTTAAACTTTAGTTTGTTCAATGTGATTTTTGAATTTTAATCTAATGTAAAATGTGATCCTGATTTTTTAATTTGTTTAATACAATTTACAAAATTTTGATACATATTCAAATTAGTCCCCAAATTATATGAAAATATTAAATTATCCCAAACAACATTGGATATTTTCATATAGTTTAGAGATTAAATTAAATTTGTATAAAAAATTAAAAAAGATTGCATTGCATAACCATTTATGTCATTATTAAAAATTAAAAATGGTCCACTAATAATACAAATGAAAAGAAGCTTCATTTTTATAGTTGAAATTTCAATAAGGGAATGCCATTAATATAAGAGTCACTTACATGGATAGAAGTCATCAGTCCAAGAGTCATGATTTGCAATTTTACACGGCTTTTCAAAAACGAATTATTGGCATACATCTAAATTAGTATTTGTGAGTTATGATGATCAATATAATTTCGAAAGAAAAGTATATTCTTCATAATAAAACTTCATGAGACATAATGTAATTATTGGTATTGAAACCCGCATTGCATGCGTGCACAATATGTCCTTTTTTAAGATGTGAAAATTCGATTATATAGTAATAGAGAACGATTCCCTTTCTTAAAATCCACAAGCAATGAAACCGTGTGGGAGTTGAAATCAATGGAGTCACCAATACATGGAAGTTATGTACTATAAAAACCATGTTTACTTATGATTTTATCCTTTGCATTAGCTCCTCATTTGTTTTAGTAGGGACATAGGAAAATACTAAGGCAAGGCCAAAAGTATCTTTCTGATTGTATATTAGATCTTCTCAACTTTTTTTTTACAGAAAAATGGGATCAAGCCCAAAAATTACAAAACAATTGTTTTGAATTTTTTTAAAAAATATATAGGGACGGATTTAAAATCACATCGAATCAGCTCTATCGAGATGAAGTTGCCCACTTTAGGGGTTATTTTGAGATAAAATCCATTTTTTGGGTGAATTTCGAGAAATTGGCATTATCTCAGGGTTCTTTTTTAATTTTAATTTTCCCTGGCATTTTGCATTATTCCTCCTCGTTTCACCGCGCGTCAGACCCGCATCGCCTCGATTGGAACTCGACCCGAGTTTGAAGAGTCGACTCGCACTGTTATGCTAACGCAATGCGCCAAGAAGAAGAGCCTCCTCCGCCGCCGCGCCCCGCTTCCTCCCGCCACCTCCGCCGCCGTCAAACCGGCTCGAATCCACACCGGCCCGGCCGCCCCGACCGCCCCATGGAACACCCGCTTGCGAGAGCTCTCCAAGCACTGCCGCTTCCGCGAGGCCCTCGCCCTGTACCGCCAGATGCTCCGCTCCGGGGCGTCCCCAAACGCCTTCACCTTCCCCTTCGTGCTCAAGTCCTGCGCCTCCCTCTCGCTCCCGCCGCCGGCGCCCAGCTCCACGCGCACGCCCTCAAGGCCGGGTGCGAGGCCGAGCCCTTCGTGCTGACTTCCCTCATCTCCATGTACGCCCACTGCTCCCTCATTGACGACGCCGGCAAGGTGTTCGATCATTGTCCCCAGTCGAGACGCCTCACCGTTTGTTACAACGCTCTGGTGTCTGGGTACACGTCGAATTCCCGGTTCTCGGATGCGGTTTCGTTGTTTCGCCGGATGCGGGAGATGGGCGTGTCGGCTAACTCGGTCACCATGTTGGGTTTGGTCCCTGTTTGTTCCCTCCCGGTGCATTTGGGCGTCGGGACGTGTCTGCATTCCTGCTGCGTGAAGCTTGGCTTGGACCGCGATTCGTCGGTTGGGAATTGTTTGCTGACCATGTATGTCAAATGCGGGTCGGTGGAGGATGCCCGGGTTTTGTTCGACTCGATCAGTTGTAAGGTTTTGATCACGTGGAATGCAATGATTTCTGGATATGCGCAGCATGGATGCGCTAGTCATGTTTTAGACCTTTACCAGGAGATGAAGTCATGTGGGATTCGACCGGACTCTGTGACTCTTGTTGGAGTTCTGTCGTCCTGTGCTCTCCTCGGTGCTTACCACATTGGCTGCCAAGTAGAAAGGCAGATAGAGTTGAGCGGTTTTAACTCCAACCCGTTCTTAGATAATGCGCTTGTCAACATGTATGCCAGGTGCGGCAAATTGGCAAAGGCTTGGGCCGTCTTTGATGCCATGCCTGAGAAAACTGTTGTTTCTTGGACAGCTATCATAGGTGGATATGGGATGCACGGACAAGGAGAACTTGCAGTCAAGCTCTTTGAACAGATGCTGCAAGCAGGAATAAGGCCTGATGGAGCAGCATTTGTTAGTGTTCTGTCCGCATGTAGCCATGCAGGGTTGACTGATGAGGGTTTTAAGTACTTTAATGCGATGGAAAAGAAGTATCTGTTGCAGCCTGGTCCAGAGCACTATTCTTGCATGGTGGATCTTCTAGGTCGGGCAGGTCAGCTACAGAAAGCCCTCGATCTCATCCATACGATGCGAGTACATCCTGATGGTGCGGTCTGGGGTGCTCTGTTGGGCGCTTGTAAAATCCACAAAAATGTCGAGTTAGCAGAATTGGCCTTCGAACGCGTCATTGAACTTGAGCCTACCAATATCGGCTACTATGTTTTATTGTCCAACACCTACAACGAGGCTAACAACATGGATGGCATACTCAGGGTCCGGATGATGATGAGGGAGCGGAAACTCAAAAAGGAGCCTGGCTGTAGCTATGTAGAACACAGAGGGAAAGTTCATCTCTTCTTGGCAGGGGATAGATGTCATCCTCAGACGAAAGAAATATACAGGATGTTGAACGAACTCGAGGATTGGTAAAGGAGAATCACAATTTGGACAAGAGTTATCTGGAAAGAAGAGATGATGAACGGTTGTCTGGCATGGGGGTCCACAGTGAGAAGTTGGCGATTGCATTCGCACTCTTGAACACGAAGCAGCATGGGAGGGAGATCGTTGTGATTAAGAATCTCAGGGTTTGTGAAGATTGTCACTTGTTTATAAAGTTGGTAAGCAAGGCAGTAGATTGTCAATTTGTTGTCAGAGATGCGACTCGCTTCCACCATTTCGAGGGTGGCGTCTGCTCTTGCCGAGATTATTGGTGAAGTGATGAAATGTAACTCAGAAGAAAACACGAGCTAGGAAAGACAAGACAGCTTTTTGTCAAACCTGAGTGCAGGAGACTTTCAAGGTCCTTCCGAGTTGGTAATTTGGCAGTGTTTTATGGAATGGAACTTCCAAGATTATTGAGAATTTTGATCGGAAATAGTTGCTCATATTCCTGCATTGCTGATGCCCCAACTCAACCGATTCCTTGTCGCTATTAAGCCTTTCTATCTCTTCCTTCAATCCTTGTGTCTCTGCTTCAGTTGGAGGAAAAGAACTTCCCTGATTTTGGAGATTTTGAAGGGAATAGCTGTAGACTGGTTTCTGATGGATTTTCTTCAGAAGCTGCTTAAATGCATAGTCAGTTTGTTAGCCAGATCCGAGCTCAACACTTTGGATCCGAGATGCCGAGCCGAGTGCCGGCATTGTCATCCTTGGGCAATCCTGGATCTGGTGTCGCCCAAGGCCGCAATGGGTGGCTGTCACAAGTGACTGAGCTTATGCGGGCCAACAGGGATGTGAGGCGATGGGCGACGGCAGGAGTACACCAAGTCAGGGCTGACGGGATGGGGAGAAGAGAAAATGCTAAGAAATTTAGGTTTGTCAATTTGAGTCGAATTAACTCTAAGCGTGGAATGTCAACACAGTCGGTGGAATGTCAATACAGTGTGAATCGTGAATCGCCAAGTACACGTGAAATGCAGGTCGGATTTTTGACGGCATCATTAAACAAAAAATTGACCAGAGCCAGACTTTAGATACTGTCAGAGAATTAAAGTTTTTTAATGACAAAAAGTTTGGGATTGAAATTGCAACCCGAACTAAAGTTTGTGCTTTTTAAGTGAGTAAGGCATGAGGAAACATAAACTCTATATTTGGCCTTCTCTTCTTCGTTAATGCAATTATAAGTTTAGTAATTGATTTGTAATATCGCTTAACCGTTCACGGTCAATACATGGGAGCATACATCCTTCCACACTCGCAAAATCTTTTGTATATCAATACACTTCTATTCTTAAGCGGATCAAGAACATCAGACGGACTGTGGATTGACGCCCACAGTAGTGAGATTCTTGTTGTCAACCATTGCAGCGCAGCATGAGTAGCAACAAATGTTAACTGAAGGCACAAATTATCAGTCCTCAAGTCAAGCCACTTATTACAACGGCATCAGGTCCAGAAATAAATTCATCTCGCATGTATGGTATTGTTTTCCTCACGGTTAACTTCATAGGAGTAGGCACTCTGCCTGTAAACAACAGCAAATATTGACCATTACGACAATTATTTAGTCCTACTCGTGACAAAGACCTGCATTTACCCTAGCTGAACAATGAGAATTACGATCTTACCTTCAACGGTTTCATCCTTTTCCATGCAGATGGCGGCATAGTGAGAGCCTGCCAATTCCAGCAGAGCAAACTGCCAATTGCTGCTGACGCTGTTAACATCCTCAAGAGATTTCACAATTATCTCACCCTGAGCATATTGTAAAGTTAAATGTAGGTTTCACAAAGAACAGGCTTCATTTGATGAATCGTAGAGATGAAAATGAGCAGAGTAGGATATAATCAAATCAGAAAGTCATGTTATAGAGAGATTTATTCATTTAATATAAAACCAGATCAACACCCCACCACGGCCATCCACATAAAGAAGGAAAATCGTGCGTGAGAACATTTTCAGACGGTTTATGTAAAGCATAATTAGAAGAATAATTTCAAATGAGCAAATAGAAGAATGAATCTCAAGGCATGAAATGTAGTGCATGAGAAGCTCATCAAAAGTATTTTCTATATTGCTATTGCATTTGCCATAGTCCTGTAATAACAAAATTTGAGTTCTCAACAGGAACACGAGGAAAACAGGTAATTTCAGCAGCTATACCATAAGAAAATGAAGAAAAGCATTACAGATATGCGACATGCAGCAGAATGTACAGATTTAGGCCATGGATGGGAAACAGGAATTACAATGGGTAGCACAAATTTGTGAGTAAAACTCAAAGCAGAAAGCTGAAGGAGGTGGCAGTTCCGTAATACTTCTCCTTTTCATACCTCGTTATTTGTTTCACCAGATGTACAAGAGTCTCCCTTCTCTGCATTCCCAAACTGGATGGTAAACATTTTGAAAGGTAGTCCAGAGAAGCCTCTTCCCAGTGCTTTAACATAAGATTCCTGGAGAAGAAATTCATATAAATCGAAGATTTTTAAGAAAAAGCTCCTTGAGCCTTGTGAAACTTAGTATTATCTTCATAAAAGTGACATGATTATGTCCTCAGCATCAAGTCAATAATCTGATCAGGAGCATTTGCAACAATTCTTTTTGAAGTAACATTTGCATACACAGTTTCTTCAAAACTTTACACCTTATGTCAGAATAACACAGAAGCATCAAATACAGTATGTATTCACATATTATTACCAACTCACCAACAACTAATTTTCCAGGCAAAAGCAATAGTAAACAACACAGAAAGGAGGTGCATGTTGCCTTTAGAAGGAGAAAAAAAAAGAAGAAGAAGAAGAAGAAGAAAATGGATCACAGATACAACTATCTTCTCAGTTGAAAGCCACATGGCACAAAATTAAACTAGAAGTAATGAACAGAAAAAGAAAAAGAATCGGAAGCAGATGATCATTTTAAAGTATCTTAAGAAACCATTAGGAACTTCCAATAATATAGAGGATCAGCGTACCTTTAGAGTCCATAATTTCACAAAATACTGATGCTGAACTCCAGGGTCTGAAATTGAACTCAAAAATTTCACTTCATGCGGACTGAAGTACCTCCTAGCAAAGGCTAAAATATCGTTCTTCAATTTCCTTTGCTTTTCTTCAAGATCAACACCAATCTACAAATTAGAAGAGCAAGTTGCAGGGAATCAATATCATCAGTGGACTATAAAGAAACTTAAGATGAAGCAGAAACTTATAATTGCTTTGCGAGTTTAAGAGAATACCAACCAGTGAATCAACAGTTACTCCACAAAGTATAAGAGAAGAAGTGTGTGAGATGTTAAATTGTAGCCTTGACGCCCTCTGGCATAAATCGTCATTCCACTCCAACTACCACAGGGTATAGAAAATCACCAAACAAGTTGCTGCAACAAAGGTTAAAATCTCTAGCCATTGAAGTACAAACTCACCTCGGGTTTTCCATGGATGTTCTTCTTAAACTTCAAGGATATTGGATCAACTTGGCCATTAATCTGATCTAATATAAAAACTCACTGCTTAAATTCATCGCATTACCTTGACCCATTACTAAATGAGGAAGATCAGAACCTAACTATGCGACTACGACCCAAAAATAAAAACTCTAGTTGTAGCAGCATAGAAATAAACAATCTCCACAAAAAGCATTAAACAAGTAAAGTAAAAGTTCTTTTCTACTGCCAAAAAGTTGATTGGATTCACTGACACTGATTGCAACTGAGAGAGAGCTGCAGACGGATGAGGGCAAATAAGGAATCAGTAGCAAATAACTTACATCTTGCAATGGTAGTTCGAACAAGGGCACGGGCCAGCAAAGCTGCCTTCTGGAGCTGCTCCCCCCGCTTGCGGGAAACATTCTCCTTCTCACACGGTGATAAAATATTGAAATAATCGTGTAAAAGGGATGAACTTTTCACTTCATCGGGCACGACATACCAGAGATGCGCCTCCCTATCAAAAAAGAAGAGGAGGAGTTCCTGACTGGCTCGATCATAAGGTTATTCCAATATAAAAACCATAATTCACAATGAAAAAAAAAAAAGGGTATGCCGCACAAATCGTATTCCCATTTCTACAAATTGCATACACAGTCGACATCCCAAGGCCTCCAATGTAATTAAGGAACGCATAGCGAAGGTGCTAATTCATAAGGTTGTAGGGCATACGGAAATTATAGTTCACCAGAATAAGACAGAATGCCACAAACTGCATTCTCATTTCCACAGCATTATACCGACAAATTCCTGGGGTCTATTTATCAGTGACGGAGTTTTCAACTCCATCGGGCTCGAAGCACAACGTAATGAAGAGGAAGAGGATCTCACATGCGCGAGGGGAGTTGTACCGGGACCAGCGGCGACGATGCGGCGGCGAATGTCCTCTGTAAGCAAACGGCATTCATGGCGGACGTCACCACGCGCCTGAACAAAATCATTCAGCGCGCGACGAGGGTGCTTTCCCGATCACGTGCTCCCGCGGGGACAAAATCTACCTGCAAACGAAGACAGCGACGACGGTGACGGCGACCAGCGATGAGCCAGGCGACAAGACAGCAGTGTCGACCCGTAATTCTTCAACAAAGCAATTCGCGAACGCTAGAAAGCCCGCGCGCGGAGTGGGGAAGCGATGCTCACCTTGGTTTCGGACCGCCGACCGGGGAGCTCGCGGCGGAGGCGGCGGAGGCGGCGGCGTCGACGGCGGAGGTCGGCGGCGATTCGGGGTTGGCGAGCCGCGGGAAGGCGAGAGAGGCGGAGCTGGGTTGCTGCTGAGAGAGGGAGGGGGGAGAGGATCTCGGAGCCTCCGACGGAGAAAACAAGCTCATCGGTTCCGCTCCGAAACCGTCTCCGATCGAGGCTACACGATGGGCCTCGTGAACTTATGGGCTTCTGATGAGCTTTAAGGGCCCATCCCATCTCTCGTTCTAAAACCTTATGTCCCTCCACATGTCTAATATCATACTTATGATTTTGTAGATTTTTTAAATTGGAGATCTTACAATGACGCCTGAACTTTGAACAAATAGTTGCTTTTGTAAATTATATATTTAGAGTGAAATGCTAATTAATTAAAGAAATTATTCACACAGTTTGTGGGCACTCGGCTAAGTCAAATTTCAAATGTCATGTTAAAACCCGTAATTGGGGGTGTGCAATCCAACCGAGTTTACCTAAGAACCGGATTGGACCACTCCAAAAATAAGTATAGGAACAGGTTCCATTTTTAGGAATTGGTTGAAACCAATTTGGTTTCAATTCCAAGTAAAGGCCTACTCGGGAATCAGGCCGACTAGACTGGTTTTGGAATCGATTTTTACTAGTGTTAAAAAAAAAAAAAAAAAAAGTCGCCTATCTCTCTCTCTCTCTCTCTCTCTCTCTCTCTCTCTCTCTCTCTCTTCGTGCAATCTGCCTCCTTCGTAGTCGGCCCTCTATCTTAGTCTCTCTCTATATTCCCAACCACCATTGTAGTTACCACCATTGACGCCGCAACCTGCAGGAATGCAACTTAGCTCACCTTTTTTCATCTCGCTGTCACAAGGCTTGCCACCATCACCGACGCAACACAAACTTGAGTAAAGTGAGTCCGAAATCGATATTTTTTTTCTTGTAGTATTGTGGATCCTCAATTTTTTGTTTAGTTAAAAAGTTCATTACATGTGCTTAATGTTTCAATATAAATTAAGAGAATTACATTGTTTTTTTCTTGCATATTTATGCAAAATTCGAAGCCTTATAAGATATCAAAATAGGTTATGGTGCAAACAAGATAGACCATAGAACCAAACCGAAAAATAGAGTAGGTTCCAAAATAGGTTCCAGTGCAAACAAGGTAGTGTACGGATCCAAAAAAGGAAAACCGATTATAATAGAGTAAAGTACATGGTGCAAGTCTAAAACTTATCAATCTTGAAACCAATTACCCATATCCGTAATGGTTTGGGGATGAGCACAAAGTTAACATGTTGGGTGTAGGAGAAGGTCTACTACCCTAGATCAGTCCCTCTTACATCCCCCAGTTAGTTAATGATAATTGGGATTATGCCATCTTTATGATTTCATGAGTTTGAATCGAGCTGTGAATGAACCATTGACTAGATTACATGCATACGGGAACTAACTTAGGGGTGAGCAAAATATCATGGGAGCTAAAAAGTTGGGCTCAGCCCAGCCCAATTTTCGGGACTGAATAGGTCAGAGCCGGGATTTTAGGTCTGTCTTATTTTTTTTTATTTTCTCGGCCGATCCGAGCGTCATCAGTCCTGAATACTTCCATATTAATCAGCTCCGTCGTGATGTGACAAGAAGCGACTCGATTTGCTTAGGATTTCAAATCTTAATTATGTATACTTATTTTTCATAGACCTTTTTATGAACTATGTGCTGATGGACTGAGCAGGGGAAGTTTGCTAATTCAAGCACGTGGTAGAGCCAAAACTTCAGCTTCCCAAGCTAGAAGCTCCTTAGAAAAAAGGTTGGTGTAAGAGAGAAGAATATGTGAAATCTCAATGTTGTCGCACAAAAGAACCAGAACCCAATGGCAATCCGTGATCTGTTGGCGGACATATCTAGGGGTGAGTAGTGGTCTAGGGTCGACCCTGGACCGACCCTGGATTGGCCCAACCCTATCGGTCTTGGTTTGGTTCCCAAAGGGACTGGATTGATCCTTAGTCCTGAAATTTCAAGATCAACACTGTACAGGTTGGTCTTCCGTTCTAAGAGTTTTTGGTCGGTTAAACCTTGAACCAATCATGTATATTATATTATATTATATTATATTATATTATATTATTTATAATTCTTTTATATATTCAAACTTAAGTAAAATATATCTGTTATATTATATTATATTGAGATGTTCTATCAATAGTACTAATAGAAATTTCAATTTAAAACTTTTGTTGAGTATTAATTATGTGTCGTTTGTTTTGTTTTCGGTGTTTATAAGTTAAAGTGAATTAACAAGATGTGAAGTTATATATTCATAGTTTATATTAAGTATTTTGAATTTTTTATTGTTTAATTGTATTATACTAATGTATTTCAGCTGCACTTTGCTTTTCAATTTGTGTCAAATGGTAGAAGTTTTTTAAGAGTAAAATAGTACTGCAGTTGCTATGGTGATTTGCTAGTCAAGTGGTATGAAGCTCATTTTTTGGTTGAGTGGACTCTATATAATCAAATGCTAGTCAAGTGGTGTGAAGCTCATTTTTTGATTGAGTAGACTCTATATGATCAAATGCAAGAAAACGCTTTTGCATATGATGATATGAATATTAAAGATAGATGATTTTACAAGAACTTTCCATCTTGTCCCATATCTCGATGAGCGGTTAGCATGTACGAAATTTCTATTATTGTGTCATCTTAAATTTGCTAAATATGTATTGGTATTTATAGTTTAGTTGCACAATACCGCATTGTCGATGGATGTATAATTTTTGAATTCGTGGATTTGTTTTTTTAGGGAGTATAAAAAAATAAGATAAAAAAAATTATCGATCAGCCCCGGGTTGACCCTGGAACTGGACCGAACCCATTGGGTCGATCCGGTCCTTGGTCCTAAGCTTAATAGGGTCGATCCTCAATCTTAAAAATTAAGGATCGATATTGTACAAGTTGGTCCTAAGGTTAGGGGGTGGCTCGGACCAACTCGGACCATGCTCACCCCTAGACATATCTGCTGGACAAAGAATTTGGTCATTAATGGACCATCACTTGGGTGGGATGTACCCCTATTTTCATCGACGAGGAGGACTAGGCAAAAGAGCCTCCTGTTGTACGGGTGTTCTTGGACAAATGAACTCCTCTGTCCCCAACCAATTTTAGAAAACATAATTTAGCGTGAAGTGATGTGCTGATGTGAGTTGAATTCGAAAACGTGGCCGAAAACATATGGAAACAAAGTGATTTTGAGACGGAAAGAGACTTTAAACACCTTTAGTTCGTGCTTAAACTCTATCTAGATCAAAAGTTACGCCTTTATTGAAAATAAAGTAACAGAAATTAGTATATTTCAATGCAATTTGTAGGTCTCGAATTAGTAAACATGTTAATTACATATTTAGATTAGAAACATAATAATTGATCCATTGTTTTCAATTTCCTATAAACAATAAAATATTCGAGTTTGGGCTCCGATTGAGCCCAATTATACAAATTTAGTTTGGCCTAGGCCTTTTTTGGTATAATCGCATTAGGTCTGTTCATGTCGGGGTGAAAAATGCCTTGAGGCTCAGCTCATTTGGCCTATGCTTACTCTTAGATTGAGTATGGCTCAAACTGAACAATTCAAAGTGTGTTTGGGACTTTTAGGATGACGCCCATTGGGATAGTTGTCATTGCCCGCTCCCACCTTTCACATGTCATAAAACACTTTTCGTCTTCTTTTGAATGGGGCATGTAGTGATGTATTATAATTCTTTGTTAACTTTTTGGAATTGGGTTAGTGGTTAAAGAACGAAGTTTTGCATGTAAATTAGAAGCACATAACACAAGTTTGAGTCCCTCTACAACTAAACGCAAATGATATTATGTATTGACCACCAACTCGGGTTTTGACCGTCATTTCAACTCTATCGCATGGTAAGTGGAGTATTTCAAGTTTAGCTATCTAAAGCAAGCTTGCTGATGATCAGAGAAGGAAAAAGAAATATCCCTTGCTAGAACTCATCATATGTGCAATTTCTCATCCATGCGTCTTGCATTTTTGCATACGCAAGTTTACGATTTCCAAGCCATGGAAACTTCAGAGCACGTTTTTCCATTTTTGGTCAGAAATCCTCGTCTTCGGATGCAGAAATTGTTCATCAGTTCGATGGTTTTACTGGTCATTTCGAAGAATAAACTAACACAACTCATTGTATTGTTAATTCAACGTCTACGCGGAGCAAGGGTCTGCTTGCCTTCATGTTAACTGAAAGATAGGACTGGATCTAGTCCAAGCCTAGCACCATGTTGGAAATGCACAAGGGACTGCTCCACACGATGTGAGGGATACTCCAGGACATCAACAGATAAAAAGACCACTTTCTACAAGCACACGTTGAGATTAGAAACAAAAGCACTTCTCAAAGGACAATACACAGCATGCCAACTTTGATCAGTTGGACGATTTCCCTGACCCGGATCGAACCCGCCTATGAACCCACCAGCCCCCCTTCATCGCCAAGCCTCCCTTAAATCTGCCCTTGGATTTATGTTGCCGATGATTTTGCCCTTCTCAGCCGGTGTTGCTTTCTGAACAACCTGCCCCTCTTTCACCTTCGTCAATCCTCTCCTGAAATTGGAACTGCTCTTCGGAATGATCCTCAGCATGGCCTCGTTTGAACCGTTCGAAGGACCATTGCGGACTTCACTCTTTAGCGAACGAATTTGGGACACAGCTTCCCAGGGGCAACTGTCGACTAGAGCGTGGTTTCCACTGGGGATTATATTCTCTATGGAGGATAACTTTTGAGGCTCACTTTCGGTTAGAAGTTCGTGTTCAGCAGAACAAGAAGAACACTCTGCAGCAGGTTCTTCCTTCACATAAAGTTCCTCTTTTCTGCGTCCCTCTTCAGCTTCGGCTTCTTCGGACAATGGGACAGAAGAACTCTGCGGCCCGGTGCCATCAGAAGGATCCGCTTTAAGAGGGGTGGATACTCAATGGGGGAGTCGCCTCTTTCTTTCAGTGTCTTCTCGATAAGAGTTCTCAAGAAGTTCATCACTTGAACAGCATACATCAAAGCTGTTAAGGGATCAGCCATCTGCTCAAACAGCACAACCATAATAATGCATTAGACTATGTGCTTATTCAGATGACTCAAACAAACCTTACTTCTGTAAGAAACTAAAAATTGCGATCCCACGAAAGTCTGACTTCCATTTAAATTTGATAAGAACAGAGTGTTTTATTGGTTTTAGAGTAAATCTATCGACAATCAATGCAGGACCATTGATCCTGTCGACTCCAAATTTAAAGGCCCCTAGTGCACCGGCATGCTAATTCACCATCATACTGAGAACAAATTCCGCTCACCTTCGTCATGTTGGGTGCGAACACCACTGCGACATTGCGTGCATTCATCTTGTTCAAATGTTCAAACTGAGCAACGTCAGCCATTAGATTGATGGCCCAATCGAAGAGAGCGGCTTCCATTGGGGGGAGAAGCATCACGAGCTGAGCACAATCCTCTTCTGACTGCGAATGCATTACCTGTTCTGGCGAGAGTGAGTCCAAAACGCCACTGGGGAGTTCTCTAAACCAAGCCTGGACAAAGACCAATTTCATTCATCAAGAAAAAAAGACACCGGCAAATTTCAATCACAAACCAACCTAACGACCTTGAAAATACAGGTACATAAACAACGAGAAAATTGGTAACCTAATGCATCCATGAGGCTAGCCAGACAAGCACACATAAAAAATTTGATCTTGAAAGTAATTTCTGTAAGAAATCAAAAGCTACCCACTTAACGAAAGGCCAAAAAGTCACCTTTATAAGACCAGCCAAACAGTGCACGTCAATGCCGTTGGGTACCACTCCCCTGTTCAATTGCTCTCTAACGTACTCCTCCTGGCCATTGTCAGCATTAATCCTGAAAATTCCCTCTGCCTGGACAATAAAAGACAACAAGGTCATACATTGCGATTAAGGAGATCAATAGACGCCACATGTTTTTCCTCAATCTGCAGCAATCTTCCAAAAGAAATATTACAGTGGTTGTGCTCAAGGAAGGCAGATACTCATAGGAAGGAACTTAATTGAATGCGAGAGCTTCTAAACCAGCAGAGAGGATATAGGTACCTCTAGGCCTCCTTGAGCATACAAATGCCTCTGCATCAGGAGTAGTATCGTAGGCACGCTATTCCCCCTAGAATCAAATGAAAGTTGCATAGACTCCGTTGAAACACCAAAGACAGTTGTGCTGCAGATATGGAATGAAAAACACATTATTGATCTGGCCAACAAAAAGCTACAAAACTGAGTGCAGACGTTTTCTGGCAGAGAGCGTGTAATTAAGCAATTTGGACGATCTTTCGTTGTTGGGCCATGGTACAAGAAATTTCCTTTTGCTGCATGGGTTTTGTCAACATGACAATGGACAGGCCTTGATTAGCAGAGGAAAATGAAAGATCCAGACTGCAATGACACAGAAAAGAATGCATTTTGCTTTAACTTTTCTCTATTATTTCGCTAGCTAAACTGGTTTTCTCATCATTGTTGTTGCGATCCTTCTGAAATCGTTAAGTATCATCAAGGAGATGATTTTCATGCCAACAAAGGAGTGATTAGTCTACTAGCTGATAGTACATCAAAAGGCCAGAAAGTCAATTTTAGATGGCTTCCACCACAATATATCCACGCAAAAGTTGCAGTAAAATTGCCTACCCTTGACGGGTAAATCATTTATGTAAAGAATAAAACTCACGCCATTGATTGGTTGTGGACAATAACAGCAGATAATTAGAACAGGGCGAGCTAATTTTTTTTTAGGCCAGACAACATCGTTCATTCAGTAATGGAGTTTAACACGGACAAACACAACTCATGGTGGTTTACATCTCCATTTGGCAATCAAAAAAGCTGACTCAGCTAATTGACTTAATGTTTTTGGAGAAATACAAAAGCCCTTGAACAATGACACGTCATGAATGAAGTCAGAGTTTAGACATAGACTATAATAATTTGCAAAAGGTGAAAATATAACTTTGCTTCGGAGAAAAGTTAACACAGTGTTAGGTGATAATTATACACATGTTGACAGATAAATAAAACAAGGAGATAATTGGGAAACTGACAATCAGCTCACTTGATAGCTGAAATTTGAACCGAACAAACAATTGCTTTCCACAAACTTATACAGATAGGCCATACATGGTCAGACAACCGCATCCTACATCATCTTCCACAACGCAATATGAAAAAAAGCACAAAAAGAAGGAAAAAAAAAAAGGAAGCGTTTTCAAGTATAAATTCTGGTGACTGAGAAGATGCTAAGCAAGAAATCTAATCATCAAAGCCATTCAAGTTACAAGCAGAAGGGGGAAAAGGGGGAGAATCCATGTATCTGACTACCCGACAAAACTTCTAAATTCATGCATGAGAAGAGAACATCAATCTCAAAATATGAACTAGAATTACCCCAAAATTTGTACTGGAATGCTCCTGTTGTTCGGGAAAAGCACAATCATCAGACCCTCATAATACAATATTCAAAAACCAGATAAAGCACAATCATCAGACCGCCATAATGCAATTTTAAAAGACCAGGTAAGGCACAATCATCAGACCCCCACAACACAATTTTCAAAAATCGACACAGAAAATGCCAGTATGTATTATACCCCCAAATTCGAATTCCCCAAACAAGAAAGGAAAATACCAGCTTCAGAATGCATTTGATCAAACAACCAGGCCTCTTCCCAAGAAGAACAATCGACCCATCAGTGAGAGAATTTTCAAAGAGAGTCACCTGGCACTAGGGGCTCTTCTGGGAACCTCAGGCTCAAACTCAACAGGAAGGCCAAGAAACCCATCGAACCTATCAAAGGTGACATGAGCAACATGCCTAACATCAGTGGGCACACCAATCTCCATTGCCGCAGCACAGATATCTCTGCTTCCCCCACCCCCACTAATGCTGCACCCAACCAATGACTTCCTAAATGCAGTCACCAAAAGGGCCAATACAGACAGCTGATCTCCCTCCTCTCCCTCTCTGTCCCTTTCTCTCTCCTCCTCCTCCTCCTCTTCTTCTTCTTCGTCTTCTATTTGCGTTGGTCGTGTATTCAACCCTCTCTGTTGTTGTTGGGATGCTACTAGGACTTGTATTGAAGGGCCAAGACCAAGGCCGTGTTGGTGGTGGTAAGAGTCATGATGGGTATTATTATTAGGGGGTGCACATGGAGCTGAGGCCGAGCTTGTTGGTGAAGGGAAGTGAGATGGGGAATGGAGTACCTCGGTCATTTCTTGAGGCACCCACGAAAAATCAAGAAATTTAATATTTTCTTGGCCAAGAAAGAGTCTCGCTCCCTATATCTGTCTCTCTCTGCAAATTGAATGATAGGCTAAGATGTGGGAATTGAATATGGAGCAAGAGTTGGATTGAAGTAAGGTCTTTGTATGGTAGGACGTGACTATCATCACTTTACCCCTCTGTATTTTATTGCTCCTGCACTCTTCATACTCGCTTTCTTGGCTGGCTCAGCTATGGACACTTTTGAAACGGCAACAGGAGCGGTAGAAGAAGAGATTTTCATATGGAGAGAGAGAGAGAGAGAGAGAGAGAGAGAGAGAGAGTGGTTGGTACAGAGAGGATGAGGAAGAGTCTTGAGGGAGAGAGAGAAAGGGTCTAGATTTGGTCCATGTTCTCTATATTCTATACATAGCCGGACCACAGGGTACAGATAGTAGATAAAGAAAGGATCAAAGCAGAGAGAGAGCGTGTGCGTGCGTGTGGGTCATCAGATCCATACAAGTTTGCGCATCTCTTGTGAGCAATTGGAACAGTTCTGTCCATTTGGTTTGGGTAGAGATAAAGATTACTCTTTCTTTCAAGAAAAAAATAATATAATTTGGATAGAATAGAGCCAACTTTATATTCCTAAATTCTTAATCACCTAATTTCATCGAATCTTGCAGCACATTAGATTTGGACCGCTACATATTTTTTTCAGTACATATGAGATATCTCCAATCACTTTTTACATATACCAAAATAATTCACTAAAGATGCAAACTTAGCTCCCACACACGTCCATTCAAGATTCTTCGTTTCACATGAAATTTATATAATAATCCATTCTCTTCAGGCGGTTGAAGGAAGATGGCATGTCTCTGTTCAGGATGAAGGGATGACAGGGTGTTCTCTCGTCCTCCCCATGATAATGACATGATTTGATTCTTGCCTTGTGTAGGGTTAATCCACAAAAAAGGAAAAGCTTAGGCTTTGCTTGCAGAGACTCGGTCTTGACAGATAAGAGACCCCGAACCAGAGATCTTGGCCAAAATGATAAGAGTCTTCAGCTCTCACGCCTAGTCCTTCACTATAAAAATCTTGTCTTGGACGATTCTCCATGGGGGCCACCGGTTTCCTTGTATCGCAACAACCTTGTGCCTTGATCTTCTTAGCGTCATAGCAGCACACTAGTCCTAGGACACATTGTATCCAGTTTGGAGCGTCGACAGGGATGGGGACCGGCATTTCCCGACCTCGTTTTGCCCTTCTAATTCTTTGATTAGGATCGACCGAATGAAAATGATAAGTTTTTTATTTTATTTTATTTTATTTTTATTTTTATTTTTTCCTTAAATCAACTTAAAAATAACGATGAATGATATGGAAAGCTAATAATTAATGATAAATCATGACGCCAAAATCCAGTTAGCGCACTCACATAACTCAAGTGCCTCACTAATCTCTATGTCATCAACCCCATCTCGTGGCTTTGATATGAAGGCAAACGATTGATGTTCTGCGAGCCCATCATTGACTACAGAGGGCTTGGACAGAACAGTATTTGCACCTGGATCTTCAATGGCAGAGCTGCCTTCTCTCACTCCGCCTATGTTGTCTTGGCTTTGTTAATGGAGTGGTTGTAACAACAATCAAGCTCATCATTCTGAATAGGTTTTTGTCCTGTTGAAAGATCAAAACATCGAGCTCCATTGGTTGCTTTGGACATATGAATAGCAACAGTGACTAGATGATATCCAGCGGCGGCTTAAGAAATTCTCTGAAGACAATCAAAACTCGCTTTATGAACCGGTACATGTACACCCGAGGGGGCGCGAAAGCGACATTTATCCAGGGCCATTAGTCAAAAATCACGCGATTACTGATGATTACTTAAAGTTCAGCATGAGTATGTACCTGTGTGATTGACATCACTTGTAAAAGAGATTATTACCAAGGGCTGTCGGTGGATGCGACAATCACACCACCTGCTTCTCTTTCATTTTTTTTCTTCTTGTCATTTTCTTGAGGGGGGACCGAGCCCACGAAACGAAGGCGTCTACCAAAGAGTCCCTTGCGGTTTCTGTGGAAGTTGTATTGGAAAAAAGGGGTCGTCCTTCAGCGACATAGGGCCGGGATTTGCTCGTGCGGTGACCCAACTCTCGGCACACGAGGTGACTCGATGTGCGAACCATTTGTGTCCAAAAGCCTAAGTGCAAGGAGATTAGGTACTGTTAAATTATAAGAAAGAAAATATATATATATATATCTTAAGCTTATGTTATTTGGCGAAGGTAGACTACATATGTTTACGGGATCGGAGGTATCGGACTACTGCATTGACCCAACAAATGGTGTCAATGCCAACCATGGATTGGTGGGCTCAACATATAATGATGTTTGATCAACATCTACAGGAAGGAATCTCGGTTGTGACTTCTTGGAGGTGTTAAACGACAAGGCGACTTGATGTGGGGTCTAAAGGGCAGATGTTACTCTTCACTCCACGGTGGAGATTCAAGTTGAGATGACATTGTTGTTGAAGGAATATGTGTGGTTAATATAGAGCGAACTTAACATAGAAGAAATGCACGTAAATGACAGATTTTTGTTAAGATGCGTATGTGAGGGGTATAAGGCAAAAGAAATCTAACACCGAAGATATTATATAATGGGGAACGATGGGTTCGATTATTGAGATCGAATTTGATTTAAAAAGTGAAAAGAAATCGAAGTAATTGGCATGATCACAAGAGCACATGAAGAGATTTTTCACTGTGTTGAACGGGACTCTTATTCTATCGAGCGGCATCGTATTCTGAAGCCCGTGACTACCTGCCCGGTGGAATCGTTGACCCCCACGATGGAATCAATCAATCAATTCCCTCTTTTCCAATTAAAACCACAAATAAAATAGAATGAAATATAAATTTCTTTTGCTTCCTATTACCTTCGTGAGAGTAAGGGCCATGTTGGAGTTTGTATGATGCGATTGCGGCGTTTGACTTTATTTGCTTGCAAATGACGTTTGATTTTTGGCTTTAATTTTGTGACTTGATGGACGTAATTGTCAGATTCTTTACTCGAAATATATATTGAACTATGGATCAAAGCATGTGATCTTGTTCTCAATAGATTAGATATATCATATACACTAATTGTAAATTACAAATGCTCTTTACAAGTATTTACAATTTAAATCTAAAGAAGAGCGCTGTGACCCAGATTCAAGAACGAAGAGGTCGATGAAATAAGTGGTGATTTTTAATTCAAGTCATTTAAAGTAGAATTTTTCCCAAGGGCAAATACCTAAGCATGCTCTAAATTATTGAGGTTCTTGCTTCCGGCTATAATTCAGAACCCCATCGGAAGATTCCAAATAGATTAGATTTATCTATGTTTTCCGACTAAAGATTCAAATGGCACCTTTACTATTTACCTATCTTTTCAAATATAAGATGTTAAATTGCGTTTAACCATTAAGATAAGGATTATGTAATGTTACAATAAAAGATAGTGAACCTCAATCTGCATATCCTATGATTAATATTCTCCTGATGATATATGGTGAAATCTTCTTTTTTTTTTCTTTTCATGATAGACAAATCAAAAAGGAGGATTAGCTATAGGGAGATTTTGTCAAATGACTTGCCCGTTGCAGAAAGGAAAAGCGACAACTTCCGTGGATCTGTACTGCTTACGAGGGGTGGTGCCCTATGTCCCAGAAGACCTCGGAAGCGCAGAAAAGAGAAAAGCGAATTTGGGGGGGACGCCCTCCTGCCGATGGAGGAGGTGGAGAGGAATCGGAAGACGTTGCGCTGTGCATTGGCTCAAAGGCAAAAAAAAAAAAAGGCAGCTTTCAGAGAGAGAGAAAAGAAAACAGCCGTTGCGCGACTCCTCAAAAATCATCCCACTGTTTTGAATTCAAATTACGCAGCTCCCCCGACCCCGATTGGCAGCGCAGAGTTCCTCGAGACATGATCGACTTTTTCCAGCTAAGGAAAGGCAACAGACAACAGACAATGGTGTTATTCACTGTTTTTGCAGTCCCTCTCTCTGACCAACTGAACTGCTAGTACACTGAAAGAGTGCAGCAGAGCTAGAAATAATGTAAACTTTTGCTGTTAAATGATAGCCTGTGGTCTCAAATCAGAAATGTTCGGCACCATGAACATCTAGATTAGATTTAATAGTAGACAAAGGGAGATGTAAAAATATTTAGGATTCATCCATTTCGTGAAAAACGAATAATTAATTTTTTTTCTAAAAAATGATTGATTATATTACTTGGAGTAATTAGTTAACGATAGATATTTCGTTATTCATAATAGTCTATATCTAAATATTTTTGTAGACGATGAAAATATTTTTTTATTCATACATTTTTATAAGCAATACAAGTGAATATTTTTAAGAAAATATTTTCTTGAAACGTAGGTTTTCCACGAAATAAATGAACCCTTAAAGTACAGTTTTTTCCTATCCGAACAATTTATTTTTAAAATTTTTTATTTTCTTATTACTTGATTTGCTCGTTTGCCTTGTAGATCGATCTTCTTTTTGGTTTGTGGGGGGTACTGGTGCTGTATAAATGGAGTCGGCTCAAGCTGGGAATTTTTTTTTTTTTTTTTTTTTGGGTCATAAGCTTAAGCTGGGATTCAACCGCCGCGGGTCAGTGTTCGTTTCTCATGTGGCCACGGTGGCCAAAGGCCCCATTTTAATTCTTTTTGGGCACATGCGGCCACAGTTGACCCAATAATCTTTTTTGGGCTTCGGCTGGCTCAGGCCCATCCGCAAAGTGGCCCGGGAGCGAAGGGGCTGAGCCGGGCCGACCCGGTCCCTCACATGGGGGACCGTGCCAGGAAAGGGCCCAATTGTGCCATGCTTGGCCCAGCCATTTGCCAATCCATTGGGCATTGCTAATCAAGGAATGTGACAAAGTTTGAATTTTTGCGGGGTTTTAGGGAAAATTAGATCATGGACCTATGGACGGGCGAAGTTGCATAATAGGCAAGGGAGCAAAATTGATTCCTCATGCCACAAAATGCAATTAGTTTCATGTTGTGACCCTGCATTTTGACTTCAACATGATCCACGAGATTGATGAGATTTTTGTGAAGCCCGAATTCGTTTACTTAGACATAGCCAACTCAGAAGAGCTCTTGTTGATCTGGGGAAAGATCGAGTGTTCCACCTCAATTGAACTCCAGTGGATGGTTGGCTTGAGTTATAATTCACCATCCTCACCAAATTAACCCCCTTAACTTATTTTACCGGTTGAGATTCATGAGATGGCGGAAATTCTGTGGCGCTCCTTAAGTTTGATTTTCTGGGCTACTACTTGCCACTGCCGGCTATTTGTATATTCTACTTATGCAGATCCTGCGTCCACATCAGTGTCCCTATGCTGAATGCAAGATTCCATTTGAGTTATCAGTTGTTCAGTTTTATATCTTTGGCCCTCGTCATGATGTTGATTTGTCAAATAAGAGTTAAGAGGGATGTCACCATCGATAGACCTTTCATATGATGAATTCTTAGACAATTTGCTAGAGTGGTCAATCATAGATGATTAATTTCAAGCTCTCTCTCTCTCTCTCTCTGGGTCGATTGGTCTTCATTAAACTGGAGAACAAAGTGTCTGTGCACTCCCTAACGCAGGTCCAGAAGTCATTAGTCGTATTCAAGCGTGGTGTATGAAATTCACAGGTTTTTGGTATATCCCCGTCATAAATCAAAGTTGACCTTTTAGTTTTTCACTCACAGAATCTTTCTAAAAAAGCCAGAAATTCAACAAGTGCTGAGAAAGAGGATGAAGGCTGTGGTGATAACAAGTGAAGGTGGACCAGAAGTTCTCAGGATCCAAGAGGTGGGAGACCCAGAGATCAAAGAAGATGAGGTGCTGATCAGAGTGTCAGCTTCAGCATTGAACTTAGGTGACACATATCAAAGGCAAGGCCTCTATCCTTCTCCACCAGGATCGAGCACATACCTGGGTCTTGAATGCTCTGGTGTCGTAGAAGCCGTAGGCAAGAATGTCTCTCGTTGGAGAATTGGAGATCAGGTGATTCTCAATTTGGCCAATGAATTTTGCTTTTAGTACTGGGATCCTGTATGTTTGTTCAATGAGAGCTTAGTCTTGCCTGTTTGGGTGATTCATGAAATTTTAATTGTTCCAAAAGGATTATGAATGATTTAAAAGATGCTTAATCGTGTACAGTGTCTGTGAGGAAAAGTTATCTCCGTAGGTGACGTTTGATGCATTCAATAGGTGATTGATCCAGAGGTGTTGCTCATAAAATCATGACTGCTGAAATGGTGATGTCATTCCTTTTTCTGACCCGAAGTCTAGAAAAATTACAAGCAGAAACCCAAAAGCCAGAAAAAGATCTGCAATTTTTCCTGCGTTATCCATTTGAGGACGAGGCAAAAGTTCATTAGAAAGGATTGAAGACACATTAAAAGATGATATGAGCAAGACATGAGCAATGACACTAATCATGATATTAATCAGGATGCGGGGATCATGGGTTCGATTCCATTTTGAGTGCGAAATTTTGTTCTTTAAGATGAATATGTGAAAGTTTGATCCCCTGCGTTTTAGTTCATTCCGGAATTTGTGACCCGGTATTGTTCGTTCAACGAGTGATGTGACTTATTTGGATGATTCAACTACAGGTTTGTGCTCTTCTCAGCGGGGGAGGATATGCCGAGAAAGTTGCTGTACCAGAGGGACAAGTGCTTCCGGTTCCGCCAGGCATCTCTGTCACAGATGCAGCGAGTTTGCCAGAGGTGGCATGCACCGTTTGGTCCACTGTTTTCATGATGAGTCGGCTCTCCGCAGGAGAAACATTCTTGGTAACTTTTCTCAGATTGCTTGTCGAATCATTTGGTGTGTTATCTAGAACTTCTGACTATTATATTCAGTTGAAGCATCTACTTCGAAATAATTTTTCATCATTGCTTCGTTTGTTCTTAATCTTTGCTAAGTTTGGTAGAATGTAGGATTCATTCAGTGACGCGACTATTGCAGCTCTTTCGTTGTTTTCATTTCAGCAGAAGTTCATCAGTCCTTGTATCATCAAATCGGTACAATCCGTTCTGTAATAGAAAGCGAGTGCACAAGCGTCCGATGTTCTAGCGTCCATTATGCTTTTTGCCCAAATGAGTCTCTCGTGCACAAATGACTACATAAGCTGTGAACTGATGCCTTTTGATGTCTAGGTTCATGGAGGTTCCAGCGGGATCGGCACATTTGCAATCCAAATAGCGAAGTACCACGGTGCCCGAGTCTTTGTCACGGCAGGTACGTCAAAATTTCGTTTTTGCAAACTAATTCTACGAGTTTTATACTTGCTGATCTATCTTTGCTATTTCTTGAACGCCAGGTAGTGAGGAAAAGTTAGCTGCTTGCAAGGATCTCGGAGCTGACGTATGCATCAATTACAAGACCGAGGACTTTGTCGCGCGAGTAAAGGAGGAAACAGAACAGAAAGGTATATGACGCCCTCTTCTGACTGTAATTTCCTTTGCCTCCACGCTCAAAGAGTTCTCATCAATGACATGCCGTCTTTCTGATTCATTAAAGATTCGAGATTTTCATGAAGAGCTACGCATGGAAACTTCATCAGATGATGATATGACCGAAAAAGCAGTGTGTGGAGGAATCGCATTGATTTCTTCCTTGATTACTCATATTTTGACCGCTCTTACAAAATTTTCAAGATATTAGTCTGCAAATGACGTTGAATGAAGTCGCAGCATGGCAAGATGCTTGTGTTCGGCTAGCATAAATGTTCAAAAGGCTTGCCACTAAAAGAACTGCTTCTATTACAGGGGTCGATGTCATTCTGGACTGCATCGGAGCATCCTACTTACAGAGGAACCTCGATTGCTTGAATTTCGATGGGAGGCTCTTCATCATTGGTTTTCTGAGCGGAGTAGTGACGCAGGTCGATCTGAGAGGTCTGCTCGCCAAACGTCTGACAGTCCAAGGTACTGTAACTGCTACATTGTTACTTGATTTTTAACTTCAGTTTTCTTGTGGTTTCTGGTCATTATGTGAACCAACATTTGCGCTCTATTATGGTTAATTTCAGTTCATAACTAGTCTCTAATGCATGTATCATTTGAAAGAGTGGATCTCAACTTATAGAAAAAGAAACTTCTCTGCTGGTTGATTTGCATTTACTTTTTTTCCTTCTGCAGAACATAGCCATTGTCCCTGTTTTCATGTCGCTTGTATGCTATTTTATGATGGTATTATTATGCATTTGTAGCTGCTGGCCTGCGATACAGAAGTCCAGAAAATAAAGCCGCAATCATGAAGGAGGTCGAGCAGAATGTTTGGCCGGCAGTCGCAGAAGGCAAGGTGAAGCCCGTGGTTTTCAAGTGTTTTTCTCTATCCGAAGCAGTGGAAGCGCACCGGCTCATTGAGAGTAGCAAACACATTGGCAAGATACTGCTCCTTCCCTGAAGTTGCAGCACATGTGCAAGTGACCCGAAAACAGCATCTGGATACAAGCTTCTTAAAGAGTTGTGAGTGTACTGTCGGCTTCAATGAACATGACAAGTTTGTGTTGAAGTTGTAACACGGTTGGCTACTTGTGATGGAATTATGAACATAAGAAAGATTTAACGTGCCCTCTGCAGCTACTGCTTTTGTGTTTGGAACGACAGATAAACTCGTTGCACTGATCACATGGCGGAAGAAACTGAACAAGTGATTTGTACAAGGGTTCCTTCTATAAAGTTGAAACAGATAGAAAATCACAGGAGCAGTCGACTCCGATGATCCTCTGGAGCTGCAGTTTTGGCATCATTAAACATATATATACCAAAAGGGCATAAGAAAAGAGTGTCGTTATGGGAAACTTTTATAGCATTGTAATGTTTTGCCCAGTTGGATACACAATTCATATGATATAAACACAAAAAAAAACTAGTTCATTGAAACCTATGTGCATCCTTAAAAGTCAATCTATGCAACGGTTGAGAGACCTTATCTGTCAATCACAAACATAAAAAATGAATTCCCTCGGCATAGTCATAGTCGGACAAAACCTATGTGCACCCTGAGATGAAATCTATTTTGTGCACGAAAGACAAGATCAGGCTTTCGACAAACAGAGAAGAACAACCTTTTGTGCACGAAAGACAAGAAAGCACCATTTCGTTCTCATATGATCGTCAATCCACATATTCCCTCCTCATCAAAATTCTGAACAATATTCTTAATGCCCACAAAAAGGATGAAAGTATCACAAGAATGAAGAGCATGCCGGTTACCAGGACTCGGCACTTTGCTCCTCCCCCAGGCCCGACTGGCTTCGACACGGCAAGATTAGTACTTGGGTACGATGCCTGTGTTGGGCGCTTCAAATATCGCTCGGACTCGTCTTGGACAAAGCCTGGCAAGAGCTGCGTGCGCCATAGCTCCTTTTACTCGGGAAGTGTGGTAGCTCTAGGAGGACGAGGAGAGACGACAGAATCCATTCTCCGAAACGACAGATTTGTATCCCCTGAAACGACAGAAGCGCTTAACGTAGCGAGGAAGACAGCCCCGCACGTGCTGCACTAAACATGAGCATCACGTGGACAACCTTATCTTGGGCCTAAAATGTTTTAAACTCATGTTTTCCAGGTCGGACAAAATCTCTCCGGTCGCACTTATATATATAAATAGCGTGCATATTTTAATTTTTGGTTATTTTTGTACATGATGGATGACACTGACTCAATTTCGATTTTTGAGAAGCATGAAGAGATTTAGCCTCGCATCTAAGTGGTCAGCCTCCTCTTCTCCAGCCGGGGGGTGAGGGACTCCCGTAATGGGGCAATTGGCAGCCCCCCGTGGGGAGGGAATCTTTTTCCAACCCCTTTCCTGGTTGTACCCCAACATTTCCTGGTGATCATAGACTTTTAAAGTCTTGCTAAGGACTAATTTTGATTTTTGAGAAGCATCTTCATCATCCAATAATAATAGTTTTTCATTTTTTCAAATAAATGATTTGAAGACCTATTAATTTTAACAATCTTCACATGTTTCGTTTGACTTCTTCACGAGTTGCATCTAATTTCTTCATATATTGTATTTATGAATTGATGATTCAGATCTCTCAATTTATAGATGTGAATCTCACACCTATAAATTAGGGTATTCTCGAGTGTTGTCGTAATTAAAAGTATGACCGAATGGAATTTTCTCGACCTATGATTATTGGGAAGTATTGTCCCACGTTGGATCCCTTTGACCTAGGGCCTAAGACAACTGAACATTCAAGAGGCAAATTAACCAGGGACTACCATGTTTTATAAAATGGGAAAATTATCAAAAAAGCCATAACCCTATTGTTCGGTGGTCAATTCAATTCTAAACTTTTAATTTTGTCAAGTTAGTCATAAACCCTTCGGCAACTTACTAATTTAGTCATAAATATTTTGATTGTACCAATTTAGCATTTAAACTTTAAATGATTTGTCAAATTAGTCCCTAATAAATTGTCAATGTAGTCATTCTAGCTAATTTTGGTTGGCCATTTGACATGGTAGCCTAGCTAGCGATGACATAGACAATATTTTCAATTCTTAAAAAAATTCTGAATTTTTAATTTAATTTAATTTCTTTTTTCTCTCTTTTTTACGTAGTTGGCCACTGAGGATGTTGCGAGCCCTTGTTGTGGTTGATGAAGGTGTCGTGAGCCCTTGTGGGGCCCAATGTGCGCTTGGGCGAGGGATGCCAAGCCCTTGCTCACTGTGGGCAAGGGCTTGGCAGCCCTCAATCAATAGTCTGCGGCCTTGTCGATTGTGTGTAAAAAGAGAAAAGGAAAAAAAAAATAAAAACAATTAAATTTTAAAAAACAATTTTTTTAGGAAAATTAATAAATTATTCCCGTCAATGTTGGTGGGAGAAAGTAGGATGGATGGCACTAATTGGGCCACCACATCAGTGATGTTGGCCAAAATTTGCCAAAAGAACAAAATTGACAATATGTTAAAAAGTTTAGGACTAGTTTGATAAATTGTTTAAAGTTGTAAACTAAATTGACACGATCAAAAAATTTAGGATCAAATGGATGAATTGTCAAAAGTTTTATGATTTAATTGTGAAGAATTTAGGACTGAATTGGCTGTCATATATTATGCATAAGACTTTTTCGATAATTTTTTTCTATATAAAATATAGAAAATTGGCCCAAACTAATACCCACTCCCTTGAAAAACATAGAAGAGGGTCGACCAGTACTTGATGTGAGAGATGTATTTTTCAAGAACGAACCGGTTATATGCGATACAACAGGCACGAGCTTAAGCTTGAACCCGAGCACGCCTAATTACGTGTCATAAACGCGTCGTGACTCGTGACTAATTAATGCGCTGGGCGCGGGTCGAACCAACATCCGTAATTCACGAAGAGATACGACAATTCTAAAGCACAATAGGCATCGGCACAAAGAACAGTCGCATGCTACTTTCCTGACAACCAAGTCGACAGCTAACAAGCTTCAAATTACCTTGAATCCGCACGGACGCACGATAGAATCAAAGAAGCATTCCAAGCACATAAGATTGAAACTACATGCCTCACCTTACAGGCGAGTCGGTGAGCCAAGAGGAATCGTGAGCGAGTAAGACAAAAGATCTTCAGTGCAAAATAACTATCGAGCAGTGCTTTCTATTTTTTAGAAAATGTTCAAGAATATGAATAATTATAATAGAAGCGACTAATCTAAGTAGTATTATAAAATTGGTGAGATCCATGAAATTATTTGGTTTTCAAAATCAAGGGATCCAATGGTAGATTGCAGAATTATTAAAATTCGTTTCTAAAATAAGAGATGGATTGCGTCAAGTAAGAACATGCGTGTACACACAAATTTGACCCGAATCTTATAAACCTCTATTTTTCTTGCTTCAAATTTATTACGTAGAATTAAAGAGGGTTTTGGTATGATTAGTTGGCGATGAAATGTAGTCACCAATTTCAACAAATCGTTTTCCTTATACAAGAAGATAGAGGATACTTGTACGTCATCATCGAATATTCCAAGGAACAATCCAGCCTTCGGTGTTCTCTATCATTATAAGCATCATCCGTGAAAGTCAGACAAATTGAAGAAAAAGAACATCCTATTTCTATACTCACGTGTTTAGGACCATCTCGTTTTAAGGAGAAATTAATTTTAAAAAATCCCAAATCCATTGTATGATGGCTAATCTAGTCATGAATATTTTAATTTTGTTAATTTAATTCTAAGCTTTTTAAAGATTTTTGACACGTAGTCATTTTCGGTCAATTTTGATAGGAAATTGCTAATATAGATATTGATTGTTTTTATTTGCATGATTGGTGTTGACATTGATAATTTTTTCAATTTTTAAAAAAATTCTGAATTTTGATTTTTTTTCTCTCTTTTTTTTTTCCCTTCATTGGATGTTCCAACTAGTGGGGTCGTTGAGGCTCTAGCAAGGGCTGCCCTCACTTGATCCAACCATGTAGAATGTCACATCAATAATTGTCGACTAAAATTGGCCGGAACGGCTTTATTGAAAAATCATGAAAGAACTAAATCGACCAAATTTGAGAATTTGTGATTGAATTAACGTGGTCACAATATGTTCAGAAATCTTTTGGCAAAAAAAAAATGTTATATTAATCCGTGGTTTAAATTTAGACGGTTTTTTTTTTGGTCAAAATAAGATAGTTTAATATTTAGATCTTCTGCCAGTCTTGTCTCAAAATATTTGAATTCGCAACCTCTTACTTTACTTAATCTATTAGAGATGATTACGCAGTTTAATGTTTAAATATTCCTAAACATTATGGTTTATATAGCTTACACTCAAAGCAGGCCGGTCAAACACTCGAGCATTCCTTCTCTCTTTCTCGAAAGACAAAGAACGCGTTGGAGGCTGGCGGATGGAATGGCGTGATAAGCTATCGGATCCCTCAAAGACACCCCGATCAAATCAATATAATAGAAGAAGATGATCCATGTTCAACATTGGCCAAAAAAATCAATTGAAACAAAACAAGGGAATCTGGCAGTAGGTAGCCCTAAATTTTCTAGAAGGATCTGACCGGCTGACCACAGGAGCGCAGAAATTCGACCCACTTCGCGAGTATTTCTGTTCATTTTCCTCAATTCAAGTTCCTCCACTGATCTGGGCATAGAATATAATAAGACAAGGATTATCATCACGTTGTCCGTGGATAAGAGGGTACAACTTTTTTGTGCGGAGGATGATTAGAAAATATACAATCAAGCTCGTCCATGTACGACCTTTGACTCCTCCTGCGTCCCCTTCCGCCCGTCGCATTCGATCCCACTTGTTCGTTCGTGCTATTTCGGTGGCGTGCGCCATTACGGTTGTCCCGTTCACACAGTTGAAAGGACACCCTCGTACTCGCTTGTCGTCTCCTTTCCAAAGCGGAGGCTCCTCCTCCATCGCCAACAACTCTCTCTCTCTCTCTCTCGTGGCCAATGTAACATCCCGGGTCCCACTTGTGTGATATTGTTCGCTTTGGACACTGAGTCCTCACGGCTTTAAAACTCGTCACACACGTCACACAAGGTTTTAAGAGGGACCAAGCCTTATAAAGGCTTCCAAGAACCCATCGCTTACAAGGTTTTAAGAGGGACCAAGCCTTATAAAGGCTTCCAAGAACCCCTCCCTAAGCGATGTGGGACAAGAGGGAGAGGAATCCCTTCCCCTTCCCTTGCGCGCGTCCGAGGACCGGAGGCGCGGACGCACCGCCATCTCTCCTCCCCGCGCACCGCCGCTCGGGTCGTCACATTCTCCCCCCTTGGGAGCACAGTGTCCTCGCTGTGGCCCTACACGCTGTCGGGAGCCGCCATCTCTCCTCCCCGCGCACCGCCGCTCGGGTCGTCACATTCTCCCCCCTTGGGAGCACAGTGTCCGCTCTGATACCATTTGTAACATCCCGGGTCCCACTTGTGTGATATTGTCCGCTTTGGACACTGAGTCCTCACGGCTTTAAAACTCGTCACACAAGTTTTTAAGAGGGACGAAGCCTTATAAAGGCTTCCAGGAACCCCTCCCTAAGCGATGTGGGGACAAGAGGGAGAGGAATCCCTTCCCCTTCCCTTGCGTGCTCCTTCCCTTGCGCGCGTCCGAGGACCGGAGGCGCGGACGCACGGAGGCGCGGACGCACCGCCATCCCTCCTCCCCGCGCACCGCCACTCGGGTCGTCACATTCTCCCCCCTTGGGAGCACAGCGTCCTCGCTATGGCCCCACACGCTGTCGGGAGTCGGCTCTGATACCATTGTAACATCCCAGGTCCCACTTGTGTGATATTGTCCGCTTTGGACATTGAGTCCTCACGGCTTTAAAACGCGTCACACAAGTTTAAAGGGCACCAAGCCTTATAAAGGCTTCCAGGAACTCCTCCCTAAGCAATGTGGGACAAGAGGGAGAGGAATCCCTTCCCCTTCCCTTGCGCGCTCCTTCCCTTGCGCGGGTCCGAGGACCGGAGGCGCGGACGCACCGCCATCCCTCCTCCCCGCGCACCGCCGCTCGGGTCGTCACAGCCAATGCTGGGGCTTGAATTCTGCATGCAACGTTTCCAAGCAAAGCGGTTCTCCATCGTTGATGTTTCTTCTCGTCAGAAGTTAAGCAGGAATTCCATTTTTCTATTATTTTATGTCGTTCCATGGCCCTTTTTCTTATTAAATCTCTATTTTCAACTGCTTCTTTGACTTGCTTCGCAGTTTGCATTATCATTGTCACGCCCAAACAGCCACACCATCTCTCTCTCTCTCTCTCTCTCTCTCTCTCTCAGTCTCTTTCCACTGAAGTTTAAGGTTGAAATTAGGGGGACACAAGGAGAATTATAAGGCTTGTCAAACTCTGGTATATCTTGGGTTTGAAGGACTTTTGGTACACAATGACGATCGATGAATATTACAGTGTGTTCCGTGCTCTTCGCCCTTCACGAAGGACGCGACGTCCCATCTCTCCGAGTCCAAACACCGCCACAATCGAAAGTAGATAAGATCGTGACCGATGAGTGGGGGGGGGGGGGGGGGGGAAGCTTTATCTTGGTCTTAGGATTAATTATATCATTTTTGAGGGATGATTGTGGTTGGTGCTCTAGGTGCGGCGTCAATTTGGTCTCGTTTACGAGGGATGTGGATCTATTGCACGCTGAATTATTACTAGGAGATTTTACTATTTAAGCCTATCGATTCGACTTTCTAATCTCGATCCTGTGGTGCATTTTGTTGTATTAACTGTGATAGTCTATGATGCCATAATTATGAGAAGAGAAACGAAGAAAGCGTCAGCGAAAACATCAGCAGCCGTGTCATGCGCAAGTTAAATTGAAACAAAGCGTTTCTCCTTCTCTAAAGTCCACTGAATGGATGTAGTCAGACGAGCAAGATACTAAACACAAGCCGAGTTATTAAATGGGCTATGAGAAAAGTTGAAACTCGGCCATAATACTATTTCAAAAGATTCAAGTCATATAGATATATGTCATTCCATTTTGAATAGTAAATTGATATGTGTGTGCAAAAATTAAGACAGAATTATATTAAATGATTCTTGGCATTCTTTCATTGACACAAGCTAGTGGGGGAATGGCGGACTAATCACTTCTTTTCTCAATCTTCGGCACATGCCCGCATTTCATGTTGACCCAAAAATAAAAAATATGGTAACCCCCATTTCGTAGGACTTTGCCTTTTAGACCAACAATGCACGGTCTTCGTCAAATGTCAATATGGACATGAGACAAAAAGAAAAATTCGCGGTTTGAAATTTATACAAATGTCAAATATCATCCTCTTCCTTCGACAACAACGAAAGAGTACAAAGAATTTCAAAGCCACAGAACAAATGCATCAACACAACAATGGTGACCCTAAGTGCTGCAAGGTGGTTGTATGTGGTGCCCTCCATCATTGTCTTCTCATCAAATATAAAAATCTCACAAAAGAATTATTTATAAATTGCTTCGATCTATTTGAAAGTCAGAAAGAGGAAAAATCCACTACTGGTCAGAGATTCTCTCTCATATGTTTCTGCAAAAAGTCAAAGGTCGACCCTTCTTGATGATGAGACGTTCCCTTCTTTGCCATTTATTACCGATCGTTTGTATAAATCTCTCCTGCCCATCCTTTACTTCTAAGCAATAGTTTAGACATCAGATCACCATCTCTATAATTCTCCACCCACTTCAAAACTCTCTCTCTCTCTCTCTCTCTCTCTCTCTCTCTCTCTCTCTCTCTCCTTCCTTCCCAATCTAACTGACATATGTTGGGAAAAAAGATGGTTTCCTTCAAGAAACTAGCAAAGAAGGCCAAGACGAAGGGTGGCGGGGCAGACTGTGAGCAGTCGACGCACCACGAGTTCCTGCTCGGCGAGGCTGAGGAAGAGGCGTCCTCGTCCCCGAAGACGCCCAACGGCTTCTTCGCGGTCTACGTGGGAGACGAGCACCGGAGGTTCGTGGTGCCCACGAGCTTCCTCTCGCACCCTCTCTTCAAAATGCTGCTTGAGAAGGCGTCCAACGAGTTCGGGTTCGAGCAGCGTGAGCGCCTGGTGGTCCCGTGCAGCGTGTCTACATTCCAAGAGGTGCTGGGTGCCATCGAGGGATGCAATGGGAGGTTTGACTTTGGGAAATTGGTGGAGGAGTTCATCTAGCGTAAGGATGTTGAAGCTACCAGATGTTGAACAGAGAGACTTTGCATTAGAGGGGTGTTTTTGTAAGGGAGTTGAAAGTCTTTTGGGGGAAGTAAAATGATCTTTAATCTACCCTTTTTTTCTTGGTGTAGAGTGTCATGAACATGCTGGAAATGTATCATATGTGATCTAGCGTCTGCTTCCACCATGTAATCAATTCATGGTCGAGTTCAAATTGTGAAGGAATGAGAAAATCAAATATATTAGGATAGTCAAACTTTTTTCTTTTTAAATTACTGTGAGTGCTAGACCTTCTCTCCATTCATGAATCCTCCAGGTCACGAAAAAAGGAAGAAGAAAAGAACGTTGCTACAACCGCATTATGATGTCAACTAAGTTAAGCTAAAAATTAGCAGCTAATTTCACGAGGGAAAGAAAGAGAGGAGAAAAATCTTAGCAGCTAAATCATCTTACAAAGCGATTTGCTTCAACTTTCATGTGTTTCCTTATGTCCAAAAAACATGCGAAGTGGTGGTTTTCTTGTTAATTATTTAGGTGGTTGTCGGAAATGAAGGTAAATCTATTGAGGCGTAAAGCAAGCACGATGCCTAATCAGGATTTGGCGTTTTGTTTTGTGCTTTGGTTCATGAATCTGATTTAATTATAGATAATTTCTTCAATTTACCAATGGAGTCTTGTTTGTGTTTATAATAACTCTATAAAGATCCTTTATTCCATGCGATGCTTCTATTGGTGTATCAACAAATCTCAACATTTAAATAATTTGATTTCATAAGTCAACGGTTGAGATTTATCGAAATATTGAGAGAAGTCTAATATACAATAAAGAATTTAACGTCTATTTCTCACAGCCAACAATCGTCATGAAAATACATCTCTAGATCTTTACCAAGAAATAAGAGTTCAAATTGGGCCTAGAGATCGACACTTGGTCCAAGGCGCGCATCTCGAGGTGCCCGTGGTGTGGGGAAGATAGGGGACAAGGAGCTTGACCCTTTGAGGCCAAGAGACCGATAGGGCTGGGTAGGCATCCGACCCAACTTGGATATTTCACAAGAGAGGGAAAAAAATCCTAATTAGAGCAAAACCTACTCCCACAAGTCCAACCTAATTTCATGTTTCGCCGTAATCACGTCCCCCACTTTCGAACTTTAAATGGTCAACGGAATGATTGAGTTCCCATACTCTCCCTAGGTAGGACACCCGCTATGTAGGGCTAAGAATAGAGATTTGAGCGCATTAGCCGCAAGCAATCAACTACTACATCAGTAGTAGTACTCGATCGAACGGAAAGTTACGGGCGGCACTGGCCGAAAAAAGTTCAAATGGACTTCGAACTGAATTCGCCCCCGATCGAGTGCGCCATTGCTTGGAGATTCGATGGAGCGACTTCAACTGCAAAGTGCAAGCAAACATTCAGTCAACTCATCTTTCCATTTCCATCGATTTCGATCGCGTTTGACCTTGCAGAAAAGGGGCTGTGGGCTCATTTGCGACTTGGGACAAGTTGGGTTTGAGTTGAAAAAGGAGCGAGGGTTCACGTTCTCCGGCTAATAATAATTCCCTTTTCCCCAAGTTCTTGCTCATGTGCATGAATCAAATTATGCTGGCACTGGAAAAAATAAGAAATTAAAAATAAAATAAAATGAAGGAGACCTTTGAAAAGCCAAAGGGCGAGACTTGGTTTGTGCCTTTGACGGGGTCAAAAGAAAAGTAGAAACCACAAGTGAATCCTCTAATATAGGAAGATCTTCTCGAAGTTGATTTTTCACCTTAATTAGTAAAAGTGTCTCTGCTTGATTAGTGCCAGGCTCATGAAACATTCTTACTATAACTTACCGTGGAGAATCAAACTCGTGACGTGTGCCAAATACATGTATACAAGTCTCCTTTTTAATCATTGATTAAGCAAAGGGAAAGAATTAATTATTATCTGATCAGCAGTCGCCGCAGTTATTCAAACACGTGGCAGCATTGCACCGCTAGACAGTCACCGGATCGTGTTTATTCTTTTGACACTTGATTTTAATTGTGACGGGATTCAATTGCCCAATCTAACCAGGGGTGGGGTGGGGGTGGGGGTGGGGGGAGGGGGCATTTGCTGCAAGCTTTCGGAATTGACTGATTGGAGACGATAAGCTTTGAGCTGCGAAAGATGTGTTCAATTGCATTCGTTTGTTCCCTTGGTTCAAATTTCCCACTGAGCGGTTCAACTTGTGCATGTGCTGATGTCTCTGTGAAGCTTTCGATTGGCGAAAAGTTGGTTCCGTGGTCAGTGTTTCGTGATCTTGCCATGAGTTTGCTCAAAACTCTGTTTTGCCCCATGGACAGACCCCAGAAAACTCAGTTACCAAGTAAATGAACTCATCTAATTGGAGCTTTCTTGCTCTTGATCATTTTAGTTGCGTACGCGATGCGTGTGGGATTGGAGGTGGCATTCTCATTGCGGGTTTTCTCACGCATTTCGTTTGATCGGAGATGGAGCGTGACAATACTAACCCTTCTCTTTGATCCATTTGTCGGGCGCTCGATCGGTTGAGCGCTAATTCTGCAATCCAATGTTCTATGCGTCTCATACTCTTAATGGAAGGATTGCTTTGAAGCCTCCTGAAGAGGTTATGGATAAAGGGCATCGAGAAATGTTGTAACTGTCTCGTTGGACAAGTCTTTGGGTAAGGGGACCAAGTCTTAATATGATGCAATCAATTGCGAATTGTGTCACTTCTCCGGTCGTGACGGTGTTATTGATGTTCTTGATCATGGAAATGGGATGTACATTTTCAAATGCCATAGGATTAGGGTTTGCAATTCGATCCCATTGTTCCACGGCATATCTTCAATCAGCCGTTATTATTGCCAAATTGGAGTCCTAATACGAATAGGCCAGAGTTTCAAGGATGTTCGCATGCAGGTTTTGGGTGCGAGTGCGTGAAATTCCTCATCAATCAATCAGCTTCTGCAAGAATTCTCTTCATATCATCAATCAGCTTCTGCATCTGCTCCCTCGAATGCAGAGGAGATGGGTAAGCGCACGGGCAGTCCAGCTCTCCATCCCGTATGGTGTCGAAGAACGCAATGGATGGGCCGATGCCATGGACGGAGGCGCACCCCATGTAGTCTCTCACTCCAATCTCCTCATGCAGCGGATTCGACTCGTCGAAAACGGTATCCTCGAACACAGAAACAAAGGCTGTTCTGAGGGACGAAGACACAGTGAGGCCTGGGTTGTCGATGGCCTTGCACATTAGGAAGTTGAGGTCGCCCATGTCGGTGAAATGCTTGTTCCAGTTCTTGGCGTTTGCAAAGGCTGTATAGGTTCTCTTTGCCAGGTCCCATAGCTTTTCGCTTCCACTTATATCGTGCGTGTTGAGGATGGCTGAGTGATAGAACCCTGAATCAAAGTCGAACAGAGCATGAACAATTTTTCGGGTTAGAGATGAAGAACGACGACTTGCTACATACAAAAATGCAGAGGGATTAGCTTGCTCTAATTGCTTCACATGATGCAGCATGAACAGAGCAAGCCCAGGACTCCATCTTTGCCTAAAGAAGATAAAAGAGAACTAAAAATGCCTATCGGTTGCAGACCATATAACACCAAGCGAGTAGTTTTCACTCCCCTTGAACAGACAAAAGGTACCTAAAAAGATTTCATCTGAGAAGAAACCCCGATTAGGCTTACCAGGGTGTTGAACAGAAAGAGGTGGGTTGAGATATGAACGGCAGTCGACAAGGGTGACGACAGCATACTTCTCCCATTTGTTATTGGTGGGTTGTTCCTTAGAGGTGTGTGCCGCAATCAGGGCGGCCGCCGCCAAAGCGCCGCACAGTTTGATCTCTCTCGACTTGCATCCCTGCAGTACTTCGCAGCTTAGCATGTATGAGCAAAACATACCACAGATGAAATCACACGTCGAGCATCACCAGAATCCACTCTCCTACAGACAGCAAGACGTTTCCTATTCCAGCAATAGCCGTCAAGAACACACACAAATCTTGCATCTGATACAAACTGTTCGGGCAACCTGAGAATCCTCACAGAGAATGCCCGCCGCTTCTCCTAGAGGCATTACATACACAACACACATCCTGTCTGTTGGTCTATATCAATAGCGGCTTCATCAATGCTAATAGCTAGGACCTGAACAATGGGATCGTGGGAGTTCTCCCTTTCCCTGTAGTAAGTACTCGGAAATTCTCTTAACCCAATGGTCACAATTCAGTCATTTTAAAGCGTGTCGAACGCCTAAAAACAAGTGCTCGAAGCATTCTAATCCTTCAAGATGGTCAACTTATGCGTGATCCCATCCGTCGGTCGATGAATTGGAAGGTGATCAAGGACAATGTGACATGATCCTGAACCAAACGGTCACTATTCTAGGCCCCTCTCATCCGGGATAACGAGCGGATGCTCGAATGAGTTCATATGGAATCCGTCTGTCGTGCTAAGAAAATTACACCAAATTCCAGTTTCTGCTGGATTCTACGTAGTGCATGAACAATGGGAAAAAAGGGAAAAAGGAAGCCGATCGGAACTCACCTCGATCAGCCTCTGGGTGTCCTCTCTGTTCATCTTCAACCTCATCATCCGGGAACACCTCGGCGACTCCGCGTCCACGAAGTCCAGGTGGGCGAGCCGGAACGAGTTGAGGGAGTACCCCAGCAGGTCCATCCCGCGCGCCCAGAACGGCTTGTTCGCCTTCCCGTTCGGAATCAGCTCCTCGATCCCCCGATTAGCGTCCGCCGCCTCCTCCTCACGGTCCCCATCTCGCCCCTCCGCCGCCGTCCCCGCCGCCAGCAGCAGCCTCCGGAGCAGCGCCGCCGCCGCAGCCCGGTCGCACGCGCCCGTGTGGAGCCGGAGCGCCAGCGCCCACCGGTCCTCGCTCAGGTGGTACAGGCTCGCGTGGAACACGTCGGTGCCGGCGCCGTCGCCGTCGTCGCCGTCGCCGGAGTCGCGCCACGCGTTCCGGTTCATCTCGTGCTCGAGGATGCGGTGCAGCGGCGTCGCCCCGGCGGCGTCCCCCTCCCCGCCGGCGCCGCCGCCTTCGCCTTCGCCCCCGCCACCGTCTTCGCCGTTCAGGATACGGGACGTGGACGAGAGATCGAAGGGCACGATCTCGAGGTGCGGCGACGAGGGGATGACGAAGGAGAAGGCGTTGGAGGTGGGGTCGAAGCGGATCCTGGAGCGGAGGATGGGGTGGGAATTCTGGAGGCCGTGGAGGGCGTTCCGGAGGAGGGACAGGTCGGGCGGTTTTGCGAGTAGGAGGGCGAGGACGGTGATGCCGGTGCCGCCGGGGACGGCCCTGCACCAGCTGTACTCGGTGCCGCCGACGAGTCGGGTCACCGGCTCCGGCGGCGGCGGGTCGGGGCTCTCGTCGGACATCGGCGACCAGGGCTTTGGATATCAGAACCGCAAATGCAGGCGAGACCCGGAATGAGTTTCGGACTCACAGTAGCATCAAGCAAGCTCTGCAAATCGCAGTACAAAAAAAGCTTTTTTCTTTCCCTTAATTTATGATATCTATGTCCAAAAAATTGTATTTTTCGGACAGACATGTGACGTATGATCGGAAGCATGCGTGAAAAAAATGTGATGATTCAATTATTCGCATCTTCCCGTTTGTAATGCTTCTTTGTCCGTTTCCTTCACATGAGTCCAAGAGCATCCCATCTTCTTGACTCTTGAGGGGATGCGTGTGGGAGGTTTCTGGTGCAAAATATAGGTGATTTTGACGTTGGACCTGTACTCCCGACGTTTCCCTTCTTGGTCCGAACGTGAAAAATCAAGAAAATCACGCTTTTTACCGCTGTATATTTGAGCTACGCATCAGGGGACAGTAACTGTGGGGGAAAGAAACAGGGGAGGAGGAGAAGCCCCACATAAAGGAGTCTCCTTTTGGCGCCTGAATCAACTTCCTAAGCTCTGTGTCTCTCTCTTTGCTGCGAAGCTGAAGTAGAAGATCGGACCCGTTTTGGATTTGATGATTAGACGGAAAGGCCGCTGCTTTCTTGTTGCACCGAGCAATGGGAAGCTTCGTTTTCGCTCGACTTCGTTGGCTCGTCCAGCCCCCGAGGCTCTCCCTCACTCTACTGACCATCGAGCAACTTCGCTGAATCCCCGTACGCATCTACAATGTAAAGATGCGAACTTTTCCGTACCCAAGTTCTGCATTTCGTCTCTACTGAACTGTCAGGGAGTTTCCACGATCAGACAAGTTCACGCGCTCATCGCCGTCACTGGGATGCTTCATAACCTCTATGTGGTGAACAAGCTTCTCCATATGTATTCTTACCATAGAGCTCTAGGGGATGCATATGCACTGTTTGGTGTAATGACAGAGAGAGACCCTGTTTCGTGGAGTGTGATGGTTGGTGGGTTTGCTAAAGTCGGCGACTCTGTCAGGTGTTATGGGACTTTTAGGGAACTCATTCGTTCGGGAGCTCAACCCGACAACTACACATTGCCTATGGTGACGAGGGCTTGTAAAGATACTTCAGACTTACAAATGGGTCGAGTGGTTCAAAGTGTTGCGTGGAAAAATGGGTTGAATTTGGATCGGTTTGTGTGCGCGGCATTGGTGGAAATGTATGCAAAGTGTGGTGTGATTGAGGATGCGAGGCAGTTGTTTGCTGAAATGCCGGACAAGGACCTCGTGACGTGGACTGTCATGATTGGCGCGCTTGCAGATTCTGGTGATGCTAACGAGTCACTGGAATTATTTGATCGGATGACACGAGAAGGAATCATTCCCGATAAGGTTGCTATGGTAAATGTCGTTCATGCATGTGCCAAGTTCGGTGCTTTACATAAGGCTAGAGAAGTCCACAACTATATACGCATGAAAAATATAACTCTCAATGTGATATTGGAGACTGCTATGATCGACATGTATGCAAAGTGTGGCTGTCTTGGTTCTGCAAGGGGAATTTTTGAGACTATGAGGGAAAAGAATGTTATCTCGTGGAGTGCCATGATTGCGGCTTATGGGTATCATGGGCAAGGAAGGAAAGCTCTTGACCTGTTTCCAATGATGTCAAGTAGTGGGATTTTGCCAAATAAGATCACTTTTGTTTCGTTGCTGTATGCGTGTAGTCATGCAGGTTTAGTTGAGGATGGTCTTCGAATTTTCTCTTTGATGCAAAATGATTATGGTTTAGAACCAGATGTGCAGCATTATACTTCAATGGTTGATCTTTTAGGCCGTGCTGGGAGATTTGGTGAGGCCCTTAATTTGATAGACCATATGATGGTGGAGAAGGATGAAGGTCTGTGGGGAGCCCTTCTGGGAGCATGTAGGAAACACAGGAACATAGACTTGCAGAAAGAGCGGCAAAGTCGCTTCTTGAGTTGAAATCAAATAATCCAGGGCATTATGTTTTGCTCTCAAACATATATGCAAATGCTGGTAGATGGGGAGACGTGGCCAAGATTAGGGACCTCATGACCAAACGGAGATTGAAAAAAGTTCCTGGTTGGACTTGGATTGAAGTGGCCGACAAGGTTTATCGGTTTGCTGTTGGGGATACTACCCATCCACGTTCTCAGGAGATTTACTTGCTCCTGAAGAACTTGTGTGAAAAATTAGAGTTGGCTGGCTATGTCCCTGATACAGATTTTGTACTGCATGACGTTGACGAGGAAGTTAAGATTGGAATTCTGTCGACACACAGTGAGAAACTGGCAATTGCATTTGGCCTTCTTGCAACTCCTGAGGGTACTTGTATCAGAATCACAAAAAATCTAAGGGTTTGTGGGGACTGCCACACATTTATTAAGTTTGTATCAGCAGTCACTAAGAGGGTGATTGTAGTCCGGGATGCAAACAGGTTTCATCACTTCAAGGATGGTGCTTGTTCTTGTGGAGATTATTGGTAACTGATCATTTGACTTTCTGCACGTCTATGACTTCTTCTCCTTGGAGGCAGTTTCATCCCCAGAAAAAGAGGTAACAGAAATCAGAGGAAAAAAATTCCTTGAAAAGCATTTAAATTCGTTGCTTGTGGAGCATGATAGAAGTGAAGTTGTCAAAAGACTTTGGTTGGCTCTCCAGAATGCATTTCGATTCATTTTGTAGCATAATTAAAAGAGACATTTCAAAGTGCTGTTAGAAACTTGTGAGGATTCAGGTACCATGCTTTCCTCCCCTAATGTCATTTTTTTCTATAATGTATTTGCGGAGCCACTGTTTAGGATTCAAATGGATGGGCTTTCATGGCACTGATGTAAATGTTATCTAGCTAGGTTGATCTCATGTTGATGTTCCTAACAAAGAGATGCTAGAATCTCGATTGGTGAGATTGCTCGCTTGTGAAAGAAGTTCTAGTCAAGCTTAAAAAACAATAGCTCGGGGATGTTCAGGTAGCAATTATCATTTTCTGCTCACAATGTGTATATACTAATTGTTATTGCTTTCGTGGAAGGACTCATTCTCCAGTTGACTGACTTGCCACTTTAAGTTTGGAAATACCGGTGATGTGACCTTGGTAATAGAAACTTGGATAATCACCTGTGTTTGAAATGTTATTACAGTTCCGGGGAATCTATGGTAAGTTACTAGTACTCCTACTTCTTCCATTTTGTCATATCCTCTAATAAAAGGGATAGAAAATGAGTTGATTCGAATCTAACTTTTGTGAGGAAAAGCCTCTCCTTCTTCCTCTAAATGCAGAGTAGTTTAAAGTCATGAATGGAGAGCAGAAACTTCACTTTAGCTTGATAATCGTCTCTGCATAATACTTGGCTACTCAGCCTTTTGTCGATGCATAAATGGAATCATGAAAGAAATTTTTAAGTGGCAATACGTCCAAGGAGTTAGAGCTAACAAAAGAACTGCAGTCTAGGTGAAGAATTCTCAATGCACTCTTCCTTTATATTCTGTTCTCAAGCTCATGGATTTAGAATGCTTCAGCAGGTCCATTGTATACCAAAGCGTGCAAGCGCATCCTCATCATTTCAGGGGGAGTCCTTTTCAATCTGCTTGATGTGAACACACCATTGTTGGCCCAAATTCCCTGACATTGTACTGCAATGGATCAATATGTGCCCTCGTCTCTGAGAACCGGAAGAATCCTGCTGCAGGAAAGAGTAGCAGCAGCGTGAAGTTTTAATATGAACTCCCGGATTGTTTTCTGCCTCCCCTAGAAGAATGAACGGCACTACAACTACTTCTTTGCCAATTTCCCAGTAGACAAAAGATAAATGCAGAACTGCCGGCTAATAGCTGATGCCTTCCTGAGCACTCTTTCTTATGCTGACGAGGTTACCATCACTGTCGCAGACTTCTCGAATTTAAATGCGGGAGTTGCTCCTTTTTTGACTTTCTCTAGCCTCTTCTGCTGCAAGCTTTGGTGCAGCCTCGAAGGGCAGCATTTTATGCTTTGATTTCTGCATTATGCTCAGAGAATATAGGGGAGCAAACAGACCGGGCCGGGATTAGAGATATTTTCAGCCTGGCCTGAAAGATAAGAAAGGCCTGGACCGAACCAAGTCAGTGAGGGCTAAAGCCCGAGTTTTTCTTTAATGTTCTTATATCGTAGTATTCAATATCAATCAAAACTCTCATGTACGAGTCAAGCAATCAACACCAAGTTATTTGATAGTTTATAATTTCCATTTTGGATTCGCACACAAACTATAACTTCTGATTACCGCTTTTCTTCGGTGCATTTGATGTTTGGTCCTTAAAATAAATTCCGGGTGCAATTGAAGAATTAAATGCTTTACCCCAGGAACTGAAAATATCCATGAGTTGTCGTATTTATAAGAAATATTAAAATTCCGGGCAGGTTTACCCCATCGCGAGCTTCATCATGTGAAGCCCAAAAACTCAGCCTATCCCAAAACAAGAATTGAAATAGACCCAAAGACTGCCTTGGCCATTTCTGGCGGGGCGGTATGATTTGGATTTTTCGGGTTTAGATTTTTTATGTGCACCAGTTTCACCAAAAGGGTTCCAGCGATTGGATCGGTCCTTTATCTAGCTGAAGCTGACATAATTCTCTTCACTAATTTTCTAGACAGCGACAAGCAAGGCGAGACTCACTAGGCATGCGGCCAATGGTAAGGGAGTTGGGTGGGGTGGGGTGGGGTGAGGCGTCGGATTTCATCCACGCTCACAAAAAAACAGTTTAAACTCTGCAAGGAGGCATAATAAGAGAGAAAAAAAAATCTCTTGTATTGTTTGATATAATTAATTAATAAATAATATTTTCATTATGGATAATGATTTATGTTTAAATAATTTTGTGTATAGTAAAGATATTTTCCGTTCATTCATTTTTTTTTAAATGATTCAATCGATTATTTTTGAGAAAATACTATCTAAATCATTTGTTTTCACAAAACAAATGCACAATTCGATTAGGACAAACCCAAAGAAAAAGAAAGAAAGCAAGATCACGAAATGACGGTATTGAAATGGATAATGAAATAGTAGTCTCCATTGATGTTGTGTGGCTTAATTCTTCCAAATGGTCACTTGTAGCTGGAAAGACAGCGACTTCGCTGAGCAAAGTTGTCGACGATGATCCAATTGTCGACATGAATTTTCCTAATCTGATGGGCGAGAATCCATCTCCATGCGGCAGTCGACAATCATTCTCATTGATCTGATGATTATTGCCTTGCGCGATAGTTTGGCGTGGAAAAACACATGTGCATTGTAAACAAGCCCCGGTCTTGCAGTAAAGAGAGGCACTGCATGGAACTTTAGTTCTATGTTCTATAGCCTCATAACATCTCCATTACTAGTTCAAACAGCAAGAATTAGAATTTCAGATTCAGTTAAAACGATATAAACTCCACTACAATGTTCCATAGAAAAAACCGGTGAAATTAACTTGGCTTCCTACCGTTAACTGGTCAAAGTTTCAATTTTTAGAATACCAACTAGGAAATCAATACATTGGAAATTACAGTAGATTCTAATTCTATCAGTGTCAATCCAAAGGGCTTTGTTTTTTTTTTTTTTTTTTTTTTTTTTTTTTTTTTTTGGGGGGGGGGGGGGTGGTGTGTGTTGCTCTAGTGATCCACGAGAATAGTGGCAGACAAGAAGGGGTAGTGGACTCTTATCACCAGCAGGCTCAGTGGTCGGCGTGCATTTTCTGCTCTGTTCATTTGTACAAGTCCTCTGAAGTCTTTGCCTCACCCCACAAAAACACTGCATAATATCTCACTTTTAAGCCATGGCTTTTCCTACTTGCCAAATATGAAAAGTTGAATTGATATGTCTTGGGTTAGAAACATGAAAAACATGAAAATTTTGCCCCACCCCTCATAGTCCTTTACCAGTGCTTTCAATAGACAAAATGGCCAGACATTGCCATTAGAAAATTAAATCACGGGAATAGCTGGAGTATATAGGCTAGGCAATCCAATTTGTATAGATGCCCATTGACACCAAACAATCAACTTTGTTCGATCGTGCGAGCCCCACGTAATCAATGGCGAGAAAAAAAAAAAAGAAGCAAATCTATATGGATCCTGGATCGATGTAAGAACTTTCCCTAGACAGTCAGATGTCCTAAAGCACTTTGGATGGTCCCCCAAGTGCCAAGTATCCAAGAAAAAATTAGCAGGGGAAGACCAGACAAGAGGTCGATCTTGTTGGTGATCCATATGGACCCGGATCGATGTAAGAATTTGCCCTAAAGACAAGCTGATGTCCCAAAAACAGATTAGATGGTCAACCAAGTGCTAAGTCTCCAAGCAAAACTTAGAAGGCGAAGACCAGAGAAGAGGTGGGTCGTGTTGGTTATGGTCTGCCGCGGCACTTTAACCTGTCAAGACCTTCTAGGGATTGGGCTTGGGGATTGGAGCTTGCATGGAGCGTGGGTGATGTTTCCCATGAAAGTGGAAGCGATCGATGCACCTGATCTGATAACTTTGCGCTTTCCCAATGAAATCCACACCCTCATGTTCTTTCCTTTGTCTTGACAAATGAATTGGACGGTGTCTAAGCTGTTGTAATTATTGTTATATTACGGTTTTCAATAGCTCAACGTTAGTGAGGTGTCCTTCATTTAACGTGACTTTTTGTTTCAGTTTCTTAATTTAATCTTGTGGGTTAATAATTCAACTGATGTGAGCATAATCGACATGATTCCTGACTCTTTGTTCTACTGCAAATTTTGAATTTAATATTGAAGGTTAATGATTCAACTAATTTGAGTAACCACCATGACTCTTGAGATTTTGTCTTTTAAGTCTTTTGCAACTATTGCCCTCGTTTATAAATAGACATATCTCCTCAGGTCAAAATTAGAAAATCATGAACTCCTTGAAGCACTCCTGCATTTTGCTGGAGTTTCCACTACAAAAATAATACTCTAAGTGTGTCAGTTCCAAGAAGTATTTAATAGAGTCATGTTCGTATGGTACTAATACAAATGGTTTCATGTTGTGTTTTGGAAGGTATAGTTCGTGAAGCTGTTTAGCATCGTTGGCAGAAACTAATCATCTCATAGAGATGCGGTTAGTCATATCTCACCTCTTTTGTTGAATTGCTGATTAAAGCGATTTGATTGGCCATACCTCAACTCTTGTATTGAAGTTGCCGATTATATGAAGAAGTTATCGATTCAAAGGCAACTTGTCAATTGACTATCGATATACCGATATGCAAGTTTATTATCAACCTGATTGAATACCTAGTGATCATAATTTTATTGCAATTAAGTAAGTCTGTATTTGCTTTGTAATTCAACATCTTTATTTGTAATAATTATATATTGGCTTGGTCGTTATTGAATTTATTATTGCTCTCTCTGAATTATTATTTTTCTGATTACAACAAACGGTATTGCATATTTTTCCTCTTATACGTAGTTTTTTTTCTCCCAACATAAGCACAATTCTCTCTAGAAAGGATGAATATGCTTCCGGAAAAGCAGTGCCCTCGACCCACCCTCTCTTCCCTACCTTCTAGCATTCATGCGTACCGGATCCAGACAACCAAAATCTGCATGTAACATTCAAAGCTCATCAAGCATATGCTTCAAAAGAAAATGTCACGCTCGACTTAGATTTCTTTTTCGATATGACGCTCGAGGTTATAACCCGTGTCCTTAAATTTGTAGCATCTTTTTTTTTTTTTTTTTTCAATCGAGCATCGCTATCTCCAGTTTTGGGAATGTTTTTCATGCGCGCTCCAATCCTTATAGAATTTCGCAAGGGAACCCTGAGCCAAATCTCTAATCAAAATTCTATCCGGTTGCGATTTAGAATTAGCTTGGGACTAGTTGTTGTCGCCACCACTATTGGGTTGGCCATCGAGCTTTAATGGATTCCAGCAGAAATGATTCCTAGAGTCGTTATAACATCGAGTAGAGAAGAGTTTATGCAGTTTATTCTTAAGTCGGACAACTATCTTCAAATGGTCACTATCGAATACTTCCTCGAGTTGCATTCGTGGTCTCGAATCCGGACCAGAGTTTCGATCAAGGCATCAGTAAGGGGTCCACGTACAGCACGCTGAAAACAATTTTTCCACGCCGACATAAAACCCTGTCAAAGGCACGGAGAAAACTTTACTAAGGTAACTTTCAGGCACTTTGACGACCCTCACCCAATACTGCTCAAAGCGTCGACGTCGAGATGTCAGTGGCATGTGAACGAAGGCAGAAACCTCAAAGCGGGAACGAGGCCGACCAACGTGTGTTTCGTGCTGGAAAAATGATGAACCCGACAAACTGGTGGCAATTGGGTACTTCGAATCTTTAGGTTATGGATGCTCTTTACTGATACGAATGTAGAAATAATCGGCAGTTCGGTGTAAGCAAGGTCCCAAAGGGGGACGTGCCTAAATCAACTCATCAACTTCAGTGGACTGCCCAAGAAAGAAAAAAGAACGAAAAAAATTGGAGAAGATAGTCGGTATAAGCAAAGGTCCAAAAGGGTAATCAACCTAGGGTTAACCAAGGCGTGGTTAACCTAATTCTGTTTACCATATTTTTCTTCCATCGGTTCGTTTTTCCCCCAATTTCAAAACTGATATGTTATTTCAGTATTTTGGCTATACACAGAGTCGGATTGTTGTATCCTCTCTCACTTTTTCCATTGAAAATTACCCATTGAGTTCCAAACTTGTTATACACATGCCAATTCAGTATAAATTTGTTAATTTCTTAAATTTAATTTTAAACTTTTGCATGAAATTTTGATATAGTTTTTATGGTTAATTTCCACCGAAAATTGTTGATGTGTCGGTCCAATCATCATCGGCCGCACACCGCCATGTTAGATATTTCCTATGACAATTTGTTGGAAAGACTAAAATAGAATTTCATACAAATGTTTAGAACTAGGTTGGCCAAATAAAAAAAACTAAGGCTAGATTGACATTTGTATAATAGGTTTATAACTAGTTGGACAATTTTTCCTAGTAATATGCTCCTCATTTTTGTCTTATAACTAATAATTTATCATTTATTCCGACTTCACGAGGTTTAATTAAACAATTAAGTAATTATCCAAGGAAATTCTTCACCTACTATATCTCTCATCGTGAAATTCTATCTCGCTCTTGGGTTTTGAACTCATTACCCTTAAGCAGGCGTGAAGTCTATTAGGCTAATCACGCTTTGTGCTGATAATCACTCAACAGTTTATATCAAGGAAATTAAGCAAATCCTCAAGCTAATTCCGGTCAAATAGGAGATTATGATAGATCAGATAAGTCCTTGGTAACCATAGATCGCAAACAATTAAGTTGCGCCATTATCGATGTCGGCATAATAATATGTTCCCAGAATATCTTAATTACGACAAATTGTATCCATTCAAACAACCCACTCATCTTTGTATGTTCATGTACATCAAAAGAGTGCAAAGGAAAACATTTATTAGGATTATGATGTCAAAAAAGCAAATTAGTTCTAATTATGATTGGAGAGAATTTTCTGCATACCAACTATGGAATTGCACTAAATAAATGATTTAAGGAATCGAACCTATGCTCGTGTAATAAGATCGACGTTGCTTCTACTAATAGATTTATTTTAACCATAAATAGACTGAAAAGAAGAATTTGGAATCCTCTCTAAGTTTAGGGTGCATATAAGGTTTAACTAAATCTAAGGCCTTCCATCTCATGGAATGTTTAAATCAAGGCAATCTCTTCAACATTTTGTTTATTTAATTTGATTCCTAAAATTTAAAAAAAAAAATCCGGTCAATATAGGTAGTTCGTCGAGCATATTGCCCCATCACTTGTATTTGCCCGACGTGAAATGCCATGTCAGTGTTCTCGTTGGGCTAATATAATGATATGAATTGCCACATTATTTTCCCTAAATCTGTAGATTTTTTTTTTCCAATCTCTTCTTATTTTTGTGGCCTTCTTTTTGGGCCAAAAGAACGGTACATACATATATGACGTCGATGCCACGTGAACGGTAAAATGGCAAACCTAAAATTAAGTAAACAAAATGGCAACGTCGGTCGAAAGTGTTAGGAGTTTCAAGTATAAGGCTACATCGAGGGCATTATTAAAAGCTTATGAATTAGATTGGACTTAAAAAAAAAAAAAAACCGTTCTGGGGTTATGGAATATTCAAAAGTAATTACGGATCGACACATGTAATGTCGTTAGCCCTCGAAGATAAAAACAAAACTCTACCTAAATAAGTGCGAGGATAATCCAAAAGAACCTCCTTATTTATCTAAACGACACTTTCTTTCTCTTCTCTCTCCCTCCCTATAAATAAGCGAGCAACCCTTCATTTAAAAATCAACCTCATCCGTAATAACTTCTCTCTCTTTCACGCTCTTCCCTTTGAGCCTCTTCTTTCGCGATGGACGTTTCACGGTTTCTCCGAAAATCTCCTGCACTGGTCTTTTATCTTCTCCTCGTGATCGTAGCTTTCGATTTCGGCGACGAGAACTGCGCCGTCGAGGCGCGCCACAAGGTTTATCCTGAGTACCAGTCCGTCCCGGCCGTCTCCGTGAAGCATGCCCATCGGACCGGCTACCACTTTCAGCCTCCTAAACACTGGATCAACGGTATGACTTCTCGCATACTGTCGAGTTCTTTCTCTGGAACAGGACATTACTTTTGTTCATCTTTTATGTTCTTTTCGTGTGTTTCATCTGTTCGGTGTTATTCGTCTTTTTGGATGCTGATTGTTTAGGGTTGAGAACCTTTGACTCTCCTTGTCTTCCGGAAAACCTTCGTCTTTAAAAGCCTTCCTTAACACATTATCGTACAATGTAGGTCGGGTATGCATGGAACTACATTATATTCGACGAAGTCATCCCTTGTAGAGATCTGACTAGCGGTTTTCTGCATGAGTTTTTCTTTTTTTGTGTATTTAACAAGTCATTCTTCTTCAAATTTTATTCGTTTTTTTTTTGCTATAAAAAGGGTTATTCATCTTCCGGGTATTGGGAGTAAGAGCCAGTGGGAGGTGGGCTGGGATCGAAGCGGTGAATGTGTGGACTAGAAAAATCAAAAGGCACCCTTATCTTCAACCATCTAGAAGGAGGGAAGGCTACTAAGGTGTCCTTTATGTTCCCATCTGCCTTTTTTTCCATACTTAGTCAAAGAAATCAATTTTATAAGACATCAAATAGTAGATGATGGCTTAAGTAGGAGGCCACATTCAATGGAGAGGCATCTTTGCCATCATAATGATGACAAGAACTTGGTGGTGAAATGCTTATTGTAGAGAGCTGAGACCTGGAACAGCTCTTCCCATCGATCTCCCATCCTGGTTTGCACTTTTTAATCAGAAATTATGGTAGAGACATGACGATTAGAGATAGTAATAGATCAAGTTGGGCCGTGGATTAATGCGATAGTCACCCTAAGGATGATGAATCATGAAAATCGCATCATTTCTAAATCATGGTTTGTCCGGTACACCGTGCACAGCTCCAGTTGCAGCTGCTACTGCTGTTTTCTTGACCCAATTGGTGCCTTCACGAGGACCACGATAATCATGCGATTGGTCAATGGAGGTCTGGATCATCAATCGGGCTGCGGGGCCATCACACCATATGTCTTTTTTTTTTTTCCTTTCCTTTGGCTTTTGCTTTTTGTTATATTTGGATTACTTCCGATCAATAGGACAAATTAAGATTGTTTTACACGTTTCGTTTTGCCTGCAAAAGTCCTGCTTTCGCACCTAGGCGGCTCCTGCATTGGAAAAAGACTCCATAGACGGTTAAAGGGTTTTTGATTATTGTTGAGTTCTCAAGCGAACGGATCGCTTTGACAGTCCCATGACTTTCTGCCTTAAAGGGTTTTTCTGTTAAAAAAGTGATCCATTTTTAAAGAAAATTCTAGACTACACAAAGTAGAAAAAGTCGGCAGAAACAAACCTGCAAAAAGCAAGACTAGAAGCCCCTCAAACACTGAAGAATTTTCTGGATGTGGGCAGCAGAATACGTGGACAGCAAATGGACAAAAGAAAAGCAAAGAAAAGTCAAGAATAACAGCTGAAGAAGAACAAACTAGAGAAGTCTCGTACGTGCATGGGAAATCTTGTATGAAAGTCAAAAATGGCTGCTTGACCATGAAGAAAGAAGCAGCCGAGAGAACAAAAAAATACAGAACAATGGAGAATCAACTAGAAGCCTCAATGTCGGTGATGGAATGGCGGTGGCACGCCTATAAATAGGGGTTTGGGGGTGTGCATTTTGTGTTGTAGAAAAAACACACACACACACTCCTTCCTTTGTAACAAAACCTTTCATAATAAAAGCCTTTTTTTCCATTCTCCCCTTGCCTTGTGTTCCATTTTTTTTCACATAACACTTGCACACACACACACACACGCTTCCGCACAAACACCAACAGTGGTATCAGAGCCACGTCTTTGGTTGGTGTCGGCCGTTTGTCCTACCTACCCATTCCTAAAACTATCCTTTCCAAATACCCACTAACTAAACTATGGCCAACCCCACCTCATCATCATTTCCCATTCCCATTTTTGATGGGAACAACTATGATTTTTGGAGCATAAAAATGACTACATTCTTGATGGCCCAAGACTTATGGGACATCGTGGAAAGAGGTTGCGAGGCTCCGCCAGAAGGTGCAAGTGTTTCAAAGGATCAACTACAAAAGGATGCAAAGGCGCTATATTTTATCCAACAAGCGCTCTCGGAAACTGTATTTCCGAGAATAATTGGAGCAAGGACTGCAAAAGAGGCTTGGGATATATTACGAGAAGAATTTCAAGGATCGGAAAAGGTACGCATTATTCGCCTTCAAACACTAAGAAGAGATTTTGAAAATTCTAAAATGAAAAATTATGAGACCGTACAAGAATATTGTGGAAAATTAAAGGAACTCGTTAATCAAATGAGAGCCTATGGAGATGGGATAACGATCAAAGGGTTGTTGAGAAAATATTGGTGTCACTTACCAAAAAATACAACTCTATAGTTACAACTATTGAAGGAACTAAAGACTTGACAACCCTATCAATAAGTGAATTAATTGGCTCTCTAGAAGCATATGAGAAAAGACTAATGGCACAAGATGAAGATTCAGTTGAAAGTGCCTTTCGTCTAAAGTAAATATACGGTCTCATCAAACTAAAAATGACGGAAGGAGCTCATGGAAAAACAAAAGAGGAGGAGAAATTATAAAAAAGGAAAATTATCCACCTTGTGGTATATGCAAGAAAACAAATCATTTGGAGAAGGATTGTTGGTTTAAAAATAAAAAACAATGCCGCTTTTGTAAAAGATATGGCCACGTAGAAAAAGATTGTCGCTCGAAAATAAATAATCGAGCAAACTATGTAGAAAAAAAGAGAGTGAAGAAAATACATTCTACGCGGGCCAAGCGGCAAATGACAATAAAAATGAAACATGGTACATCGATAGTGGGTGTAGCAATCACATGACAGGGGACGAAACTATATTCACTCATATTGATAAGTCGGTGAAATCTCAAGTAAAGTTGGGCAATGGTGCATTAGTAGATGTCAAAGGAAAAGGCACCATCGCCGTGGAAACGAATAAAGGCCCAAAATATATACGTAATGTATATCTAGTCCTCGCCTTGCACAAAATCTCTTAAGTGTGGGCCAAATGATACAAAGTGGGTATTCTCTATATTTTAATAGAGATGCCTGCATTATCTATGATAAATATAAAAATATCATTGCCTCTGTTAAGATGAAAAATAACAATTTTCCTATTCAATGGAAATTGGTCAAAGATATAGCCATGAAAGCTCAACTTGATGATTCATGGCTATGGCATCGAAGATTTGGCCACTTCAATTTTGCTGGGCTAAAAATTCTCCATCAGAAAAATATGATGAGAGATTTTCCAGCCATCACAGAAATTTCAGATGTTTGTGAAGGCTGTCTTCTTGGAAAACAACAGAGACAGTCCTTCCCATCTGGAGTTTCATGGAAAGCTAAGAAGCCTTTGGAACTTGTCCACACGGACGTGTGCGGTCCGATGAGGACACCTACACCTAGTCAAAATAAATATTTCATCTTATTCATCGACGATTACACAAGAATGACGTGGGTATATTTTCTTCGAGAAAAATCTGAGGTTTTCTCTATCTTTAGAAAATTCAAGAACCACGTCGAGAATCAAAGTGGCCAAAGAATCAAAGTCCTAAGGAGTGACAGAGGCAGAATACAATTCAAAGGAATTTAATAAATTTTGTGAAGATGAAGGAGTCCATCATCAACTAACCGTTGGCTACGCCCAGAACAAAATGGAGTAGCTGAAAGAAAAATAGAACCGTCATGGAGATGGCAAGGTCTATGCTAAAAGAGAAAGGCCTTCCCAATACTTTCTGGGCAGAAGCAGTTTATACTGCTGTATACCTATTAAATAGGTGTCCAACCAAAGCAGTTCAAAATAAAACTCCAGTTGAAGCATGGAGTGGACGGAAGCCCTCAGCAAAGCATCTCAAAGTGTTTGGATGCATTTGCTACGTCCACATCCCTGCTCAAAAAAGGAGTAAGCTAGATGAAAAGACAGAAAAAGGAATATTCCTTGGCTATAGTGACCAATCAAAAGGCTATCGGGTTTATAACCTAAGAACTAAAAAGCTAATGATTAGTCGAGATGTCGAGTTCGATGAGAATGCTGCCTGGAATTGGGAAGACGAGAAGATCGTGAAGAAGTACATAACCTTGCCAGACACACCACCTACTCAAGAGGAGTCAACATCACAAGAAGAAGAAGAAGTACCAGATTCCACCACTCACGACGTAACTCCACCAAGCTCTCCAAGAGTAACGCAAGAAGAATCTACTCCAGAGTCTCCAGTACTAAGGGTAAAAACCCTTAGAAGAATTTATGACACATGCAATTTTGCTATTTTGGAACCGGAAAACTATGAACAAGCATCCAAAGATGAAGTTTGGATAAAAGCCATGGAAGAAGAGATCAAGATGATCCAGAAAAATGAAACCTGGGAGCTTGTTGATCGTCCAGAAGACAAAGAGATTATTGGCGTTAAGTGGATTTACAAGACAAAGCTCAATGCAGATGGATCAATCCAGAAGCATAAAGCAAGGCTTGTGGCGAAAGGATACTTGCAACAACTAGGTATTGACTATACTGAAACTTTTGCTCCCGTTGCTCGCCTTGATACTATTCGAGCACTTATAGCCTTAGCGGCACAAAAAGAATGGAAGATTTATCAACTAGATGTAAAGTCGGCGTTCCTAAATGGATATCTTCAAGAAGAAATTTATGTAGCTCAACCAGAAGGCTTTATTCTCAAAGGCCAAGAAGAAAAAGTTTTAAAGCTTAAGAAGGCCCTATACGGGTTAAAACAAGCACCACGTGCATGGTATAGTAGAATTGATGAGCACTTCATCAAGCAAGGATTCAGGAGGAGTATGAGTGAGCCGACACTCTACATCAAGACCCAAGGTAAGTCCGACACTCTCATCGTCTCTCTATATGTAGATGATCTTATATATACTGGAAACAATGAGACAATGATCCGAGAATTTAAAGAAGAAATGATGAAGACATTTGAAATGACGGACTTGGGCTTGATGAACTATTTCCTCGGTATTGAAGTTAATCAAGATGAAGGAATTTTCATCTCGCAAAAGAAATATACCGAAAACCTCCTAAAGAAATTCAAGATGAGTAATTGCAAAATAGTTTCAACACCACTAGTGATGAATGAGAAACTATTGAAAAATGATGGAGCTGAAAAAGCCGATGTCTCCCTCTATAGAAGTTTAATTGGGAGTCTACTATATCTTTCGCTACACGGCCGAGATATTATGTACGCGACAAGTTTACTATCAAGGTTTATGCAGAGTCCAAGTCAAATTCATTTTGGAGCTGCCAAGAGAATTCTTAGATATTTACGAGGAACTATAGATTACGGCATTTGGTACCGACCTAGTGAAACAACTAAGTTGATCGGTTATACTGATAGCGATTGGGCAGGATCATCTGATGATAGGAAAAGTACTACTGGCTATGCCTTCACATTAGGTTCTGGAATATTCTCATGGGCATCCAAAAAACAAGACTCAGTGGCACAGTCTACTGCAGAAGCTGAATACATTGCAGCTGCTACAACTACCAGTCATGCAATATGGCTTCGAAGAATTTTAGAAGACATTGGAGAATCACAAATGGAATCAACGCCGATATTTTGCGACAACAAGTCCGCGATTGCAATATCAAAAAATCCAGTCTTTCATGGAAGAACGAAACATATTGATATAAAATATCACTTCATTCGTGAAGTGCAAGGCAAAGGAGAAATTGAGCTAAAGTATTGTAAGACTAAAGATCAAATTGCGGACATATTTACTAAAGTGCTACCAACAGGAAAATTTGAGACATTGAGAAACATGCTTGGAGTATCACAAAAATGGATCAAGGAGGAGTGTTAAAAAAGTGATCCATTTTTAAAGAAAATTCTAGACTACACAAAGTAGAAAAAGTCGACAGAAACAAACCTGCAAAAAGCAAGACTAGAAGCCCCTCAAACACTGAAGAATTTTCTGGATGTGGGCAGCAGAATACGTGGACAGCAAATGGACAAAAGAAAAGCAAAGAAAAGTCAAGAATAACAGCTGAAGAAGAACAAACTAGAGAAGTCTCGTACGTGCATGGGAAATCTTGTATGAAAGTCAAAAATGGCTGCTTGACCATGAAGAAAGAAGCAGCCGAGAGAACAAAAAAATACAGAACAATGGAGAATCAACTAGAAGCCTCAATGTCGGTGATGGAATGGCGGTGGCACGCCTATAAATAGGGGTTTGGGGGTGTGCATTTTGTGTTGTAGAAAAAACACACACACACACTCCTTCCTTTGTAACAAAACCTTTCATAATAAAAGCCTTTTTTTCCATTCTCCCCTTGCCTTGTGTTCCATTTTTTTTCACATAACACTTGCACACACACACACACACGCTTCCGCACAAACACCAACATTTTCTTAATCTTTCTTCACTCTCTTTCTTTGTTGCTTCTTTTCTTGGAGTATGTAATGTCTCTCAGACTTTGGGAGAGCCCAAAAATAAATCGAAGAGGAATGGTGAATTGATGTGGGAAGTGACCAGAAAATAGCGATTGAAGAAAATAGCGATTGAAGCAAAATATCGGGAGAAAAATGCCACTGTAGATATAGTACTTTTAGCTTAAATCTTTGAAATGCTGCATGGATGAAGTGAAAAGAACAATATTATTTTTATGAAAAAAAAAATCACTCAAAATTTCTTTTGTGCCTGGCTTAGCATCCTTCGTGCCTTAGCTTCGGGACATAAATATCTGCAAATTTTCTAAGAGAACCATCATGAGATTCATGTTTTGCTAATCAGAAATGGATGTGGTCGATATGTCGACGATACAACGTCAGTTGGTCCCCGTCTTCAGAAAGTTCACGACCACAAGTTGGCCGCAATGAAATGTTGGGGTCGCCTTCGAAGATAAGCTTTCGGTGCGACGAGGATGCAGAGTGCCGCCTGCATCTTTTGGTCTCTGTTGGGTCTTAGCACGGAAGTAATTAATAAGGATGGATTTAGGAAATAATTCTGCATGCCTGTTGTTGCTGTGAAAAAGGAGTCGTTGATGAAAACCCCATTCTCCAATTTAATTTACCTGATGCTATGACCTATGCTCCAAGGTTTTCGATTTGAATTTATAGTCACGTGATATCACTTGCTCTAACTAAACGCTACTTACTTTTTTTGTTTGTTTGTTCTCCTCTATTGTTTCGCACTCCAAATCTCCACCTCAACTGTAATGATCCGGCAGATCCAAATGGTAATTTCCGCACCCGACTTTTCTTACATATGTCTATTTGTATCGGCGTTGCTTACTATATACTGAGATTCATCCTTAAATTTAATGTACATTTTGATTTGTTATATTCTTACAAGACATGGAAAAGTTCTTTATTCAATTGTTAACTTAAAAACCCATCACGTTGTTGAGTATATCAAATTTGTGAACATCCCATTTTTTCCTTTCTTTCTAGTTATAACCTAATTAAGTTTTGTAACCATTCCACATTACATTAATCATATAATTTTTCTCTATGAGTGAAATCAAATGGTTGAATTGAGCAGGACCCATGCACTACAAGGGATGGTACCATCTCTTCTACCAATACAACCCCAAAGGGGCGGTGTGGGGCAACATAGTGTGGGCCCACTCGGTGTCCAAGGACCTGGTCAACTGGCGAGCCCTCCCTCCGGCCATCTACCCCACCAAGCCCTTCGACATAAATGGGTGCTGGTCCGGGTCCGCCACCGTCCTTCCGGGCAATCGCCCCGTCATCCTCTACACCGGCATTGATACCAAGAATCACCAGGTCCAGAACTACGCTGTCCCTGCCAATGCCTCCGACCCCTACCTCCGCGAGTGGACCAAGCCTGACAACAACCCCATCGTCGACCCTGGGCCTGGCGTCAACGCCAGCGCCTTTCGCGACCCGACCACAGCGTGGTTCGAGGATGGGCACTGGAAGATCCTTGTTGGCAGCAGAAGGAAGCATCGGGGGATGGCATATTTGTATAGGTACGGTGAATTATTAGTGGGACGACCTATTTATACGACGTGGAGTATATCATTTTGATTGTAAGGTCCCCTCGCGTTCTAATATGATTGGAATCTATCATTGAATCGCTTAATGGGGTGATCATATATCATTTTAATTGTATGCTCCCCTAGTGTTCTAGAAGAATCAGAATCTATCCATGAATCGGTTGACCGGAATTTATCATTGTATATATTATGGACAGTAAACACGTTTTTGTTTTTCATATGTTAGGTCAGATTTGATGTTTAAAATATGTTAAAACTTCTCGGCATCAGGCAATTCACTATTCAATTGTACAATTATAGAGGGCGTTAGGACTAGGTTAGGCTTATCATTTAACAGTGACATGGTTATAACACGAAGATGTGAATTTTTTATGCAGGAGCAGGGATTTCATCCACTGGACCAAGGCAAAGCACCCGCTGCACTCGGCGCCGAAGACCGGCATGTGGGAGTGCCCCGACTTCTTCCCGGTTTCAAAGAACAACGCCAACGGGCTGGACACGTCGGCACTCGGCCAAGGTGTGAAGCATGTCTTGAAGGTCAGCCTCGATCGAACGCGGTACGAGTACTACACGATCGGGACTTATCACCCTGACGAGGACAGGTACGTGCCTGATAACACCTCGGCCGACGGGTGGAGCGGCCTGAGGTACGATTACGGCAACTTCTACGCTTCCAAGACATTCTTCGACCCGGTTAAGAACCGGAGGCTCCTGTGGGGTTGGGCCAATGAGTCCGACGCCGTCCAGTCTGATGTCCAAAAGGGATGGGCTGGGATTCAGGTGATTAAAGAGACTTACCCTGTCTTCTTTTTTGGCGCAATCTATTCATTTTCTTGATTATCATTTCTCAAAAATTGTTTAGTTAAAAAAATACAAGACCTAATTGATTTATATGTTTTGCGACTCAGCTTATTATCATTTTTCTTATGATTATCGCACCCCTCGTCATCAGTTGATCCTGCTTTAACATTTTGTTTTTTAGCAGTAGGGATTCCACTGCATAAACAAATGACATAACAGGATTGTTAGCAGTAAGCCTTCTCACTGCAGCTGATTTCGTGATCTGTGACGATGGATGGTTGCTTATAACATGTTCTAATTTTCTAGACATGCTTTCATTTTAGTTATTCGAGTTCTTTTGTAAGTGGAATGGAATAAAACGTTGTTACATTCTATGGCTTTGATGCAGGCGATTCCAAGGAAAATATGGCTTGACAGCTATGGAAAACAACTGTTGCAATGGCCTGTTGAAGAGCTAGAAACTCTGCGGGGACAAAATGTTCACATGAGCAGTGTCAAGCTCAACAATGGTGAACATGTCGAGATTAAGGGAATTACAGCAGCTCAGGTTCTCATATTTGCACTATGATCTTTAGTCCAGTGCGCCAAAATTTGATTGATGATCCATACCTGACTGAGTGTTAGCGTTTGTTTCCTACATTGAGTGGTTTACTTAGGACAAATTAGGATTTTGAAGATTTCTGCATGATTACACATGCTTCAGTGAAGAAAGTTCCTACAAGTTTATATTGTCATTGTCAATGTTGGCAGGCTGATGTGGACGTGGTGTTCTCGTTCTCGAGCCTGGACGGGGCGGAGCAATTCGATTCGAGCTGGGTGAACGCGCAAGACCTCTGTGGCTTGAAGGGGTCGGGAGTTCCAGGCAATATTGGGCCTTTCGGGCTCTTGACGCTGGCTTCTGAGCACCTGGAAGAGTTCACCCCTGTCTTCTTCAGGATATTCAAAGCCGATGACAAAAATAAGCACAAAGTGCTCATGTGCTCTGACGCAAGGAGGTCTGTCATATTTGATTTTATATCATGCGATCTTTCTTGTTCATAATAAGCTTCTTGATGGACTAGAATGATGATTACGTCTTTAATTCCTTTCTTTGGGGTAAATGCAGCTCGTCTCTCAAATCAGGAATCTATAAACCATCTTTTGCTGGTTTCGTGGACGTGGATCTGAGCGATGGGAAGATTTCTCTCAGGAGTCTGGTAAGTGATATGGTCCATCCTCAATCCTTAGCTCATTTCTCGTCCCAGTTGGAGGGTCGGTAGTGAAATCGCCAAAATTGGGCGGAATTTTGCGGACGCGCATCCATTCAATTTGTAAACGAAATTTTAATGTCCAGATCGATCATTCCGTGGTGGAGAGCTTCGGGGCTGGAGGCAAGACATGCATCACATCTAGGGTGTACCCGACACTTGCGTTGCTCGGCAATGCCCGTCTCTTCGCCTTCAACAACGGGACTCAGACGATCACGATCGAGACTCTCGATGCCTGGAGCATGAACCGGCCGGTGATGAACCAAGCTCTTGAGTAGAGCAAAAACGTCAGTATGTCTTCGTCTCTAGGCAACATTAGGTAGAGGACAGGGCTGTGTTTGATGCCGAATGTAAATAGTAAATAATCGCCCTTTGACCGAGAGGCGATAGCCAGCTAGATCTTGTTTGTAGACAGCTGACAAGTAATTTGCTTGCACAAATAAATTTATTAGGATGTTTATTTGCTCCAAGAATATATTTTCTTCAACGGGCCATGCATGAAACTGGTTATAAATAGAATTATCATTAGCTTGGTGGTGGTAATTTTTAGTTCATCAAATTTGCTTACGGGAAGAAATGGTCAATACCCAATAATATTTTTAATTTCTTATCACAACGGAGATCAGGACAAAGAGGTTCATCCCATGAGCAAGAGACTACGAATCTTATTTTGGTCATCTAAATGAAGTAATTTTTAATTATTCAATTTTCTTTGAATTACTTACTAATGTTGTTTGATTTTTTAATTTGTCAGTTTTGTTTGAACTTCTGAACATCTACATTTATTGATTAGCAAACGAAAATACCAATTTTTGTGGAGAAATTATCAGGTAGACCTTACTTGTTAAGTTAATAATAAATTACTCAATTCATTAAAGGACAAGTATTCGGTGGGGCCCACTTTTCCCCCACCTTGTCTTTCTACTCTCTTCTCCATCCTTTTTCTCCACTCACATCTTTAGAAATCTGAGACAATTTGAATTTGCTTTTGGCCAAAATAGTGAGTTGTTTATTTGTTTGTTATGTTTTTTTTTTCCCTAGAGCTTGGGAAGTAGCTATGGTGATGATGATGCCAGTGATGATGAGGTAGATGTATGGAGGCTCAACACACGAGAGAGATTTGAACCTTCACGAACTTAGAGATCGATAGGATGGAGGGCTTCCGAGCTAGAGCCTTGGGAGTATGGTGGTCGACACAGCCATACCATTAGCCAAGAGCATCCAAGCCCTGGAAGAAACCACCATTTTTTGTGCTGTGTTGAGCTTTAGTGGGGGAGTGAAAGTGACAATGGCAATAGTGTTGCATCATAAACTTGCCTCTTTTGTGATGGAGACAAAAGATGGAGAAGAGAGTGACAGAGGAGAGACAAAAGATGGAGAAGAGAGTGACGGAGGAGAGAGATAAGGTGTGGGGTGTTGATGGAAGATAGATGATGAGTAAGAAAGAGATTTTTGAAAAATTTGAAATGTGAGCTCATTAAACACGTATCCATCAATGAATGGAGTGATTTATTGTTGACTTGGTAAGTAAGGTGCTCAATATTTTCTCACTTTTGCGTGTATCTTTCCAACTTTTCTCCAATTAAATAATTTCTTATTTTAGATTACCTACTCTTATTTGAATAGATTAGTAAATTATATTTTTTTTCTTTTTAAATTGACCAACTTGTTTATGTATGCCACTTTTATTAGCCTTGCCAACCCTTTTCAACATTACATTATCAACTAATTTTGCATTAGTAACCCTTTTAGAAAGTTAATCACAACCGTCATTTGGTTTTTTTCATACTTTTTCATCTCTGTCAATTTTTTTTTTTTATATATACCACTTTTTATGAAATTTTTTATCAACATCTTGAATTTACCAATGGTTAGACAAAATTACTAACATTTATTTGGTAACTTACCATCTTTTTTCTACCAAGTAACCCAAAAGAAAACTAGATATTTTTTTAAAAGAAAAAACATAAGAATGTAATTGACTCATATGAGGATTGAAATTAGAATTAGTTGATGAATTTATCAATAAATAGCATGAATTTTTAAGTTAGTAAACTTACTAAAGGGTGGTAAATTAACAGCGTAATTGAGAGACGCATATAAAAGTTGATCTAAGATAAGGAAAGTTGGTAGTTGAAACAAAATTAAACTTGATAAGTAATTCAAATTAGAGTTAGTAAACTAATGGTGTGATTGGATTGGTTTTTATTTTTATTTTTATTTTTATATATTTTTATGTTTTTGCTATTTGCTTAATCAAATTTTGCAACGGACATACTTTGGCTTTTTCTTACCCTATAACACCAAAAAATTTCAATATATACAAGTTTTGATGCTAAAATTCACATATAACTTTTTCATAATTTATTGAAATTTGGTGGGGAAAATAAAAAATTGTTTTTGGTTTTTGTTGAAACATAAACAAATATGCTCTAAGGCTACCTGATGAAGAGAATAATTGGTAAGTCCCTTTAATTAAGGTTGGTAAATTCTAAAATGTTGAAAATATAAAGGTGTTGCTAAGAAATGCAGATAAAAATATGTAAACAATAAAAAATGTTGTGAAATTAAAAAAGAAAAAGAACATAAGAAGTCATATAAGTGCATGCATATCACGCAACTGAAAGTTGTTAATCCATTACTAGATGGTCATTGAATTTTAGTTGGAACTAAATAAATAAATAAACGTTAGAAAGTACCAGCTCTTTCTTTAAGCAATATTTTTTTTTTTTTTGAATTCTCTTTGATACCAATTGAACTAACAGCATGCAATAACATCCCTTTTTCTTAATATGGAACAATCAATCAAATTATAAGCCAGTATTGGGATTACAACTGGAAAAATTGTCAAAAAGTCCTAAATTTATTGTATGATAACTAATTCAATCTTAAATATATTAATTGTGCCAATTTAGTCATAAACATTTTAATAATTTGCCAATATAGTCATTCTGACTAATTTTGGTCGGAATGGCTGACAAGACAATTCAATTGGTGCCTACTATCCTACTTGGCATGACCGTGATGACGTGGACAAATTTTGAAGTTTTTGAATTTTTTGAATTGTTCATTAAATTTTTATTTATTGTTTCAATTTGGCATTCAGCTACGTAGATTTCTGCCGCGAAAAATATTCATACGTGAATGCCAAAAGGAGAGCATGAATTGGCGAGAAAATGCAGTAGCTAACTACATCCAAAATATGATTTACAAAAAGAAAAGGAGCAATTGAGAAATTATCAAAATAAGTGCACAGCTCGAGCAAAAGTCGAAGTGCGATGTCTATGTCGATGAGATGTCCGTCTCAGGACAAACCAAGCAAGGCTGATGGCCGGACCTAGGATGTGAATGACAAAGCACGTCCCGGATGGTGCATTAACTCGAGGAATAAACAGCAGAGCTTGCACAATTAATAAAACAAATAAGGTAGTCGTTGTGGATACATATTCTTTTACGACGATGAAGCTTATCTTAGGTAAGTAAATTCCAGACTCATGCAAGTAACCTTACTGATTCATAGATTAGGAAGATGTGCAGTCCAAGTGGAGAAATGATTACATGATAGTTTCTAATTTATTGTGAAGGTAATATTATATTCTAGATCATAAAAAATTAAATAATAGATTATTATAGATTATTATAAGGCTTACTTTTTTGAGAATTTATGACTCACAATAAACTGTTATTTTCGTAATTTTATGCAAACTGTTTTGTCAGCAAAGATCATCCAAGTGTGAATTATTTGCACTCTAAGCGATGAGTGTGTTTGAAGATGTTCCCGAAGGGAATTTGACTACAGACCCCTTCTCGTAGTCGGTGAGTCAGCGATGCCTTCTTCCCCTCATTGGCCCCACTGTCTATTTTTGAACCGCCGTGGGAATCTCGTCCTTTTTCTTCGTAAAGACTATTCTATATATATATATATATATATATATATATATATATATATATAGTGTTGATGGGTAGCTCTATTACTGTTCTCGATTCGCCACCAAAGTCCTGTATGTGAATACTTTCCTCGACAACTTATTCGCCAGAGATCCAATCTCCAAACTTTCTAAAATAAAATCAGTCCATTTTGCTTATTATTTTACGCCGTTCTCATAGAAATTATCTTTTGGGGGCAGTTCTTACGTCCTTTTAGAGCATTTGAGCCCACTTGACCATTCCATCGAGTGTGGCTAACGTAATCTAATGGCTAAGATCAATTAAAGTTACGTCCTTTAGGCGAATGTAAGTACGCCCATGTCTTGCTCTTTGTTCGTATATCCAATCGACAGTAATTTTTTTCCTTTACTAAGGTTCGATTTGAAAAGATATAAAAGAAACTGCGCAGAACTTCTTGAGCTCTCCATGGAACTGAAGTAAGATCACTACATAAAACCTATTGTTCGTGTTGTCTTACAAATGTTGAGCAATAAGCAATTGCGAGCTCTACAGCTCTTGGTGATAGGCAATTATGTTCATTCCATCGATTAGAGGAAGGATTTTTATATTTACTTATATCTACGATCATTCATTAAACAATCATCATATTCATTTGACGAAAATGAACAAGGTAGCTGGTAAGGTCACCATTGTTGATTTTTGTAGCCCAACTTTGTTGGATCATATTTATTTTCAAAGAGTATTGATCGGAAAAATACAATTTTATGAAAAGTTTTCTTCTCATATGTCGCCATTTTGCATATTTAAAATACTCACCTCATGGTGCATTGATGCATATGTTACTAGAAAGCATTTCTCCTTGTGTTATATAGTACCGTCGACATGGTGACACGAGATGATGTGGATAATCCACAGGATGTTGTCATTTATTAGCAACTTACTTTTTCTCTTTTCATCCTTTAGTTAAGATATGGAGATTGTTTAAGGAGCCATATGCATGTACTTGATGTATCCATATCGCATGCATGTGATCCTTGACCTTTTTTATTTTTTTATTTTTATTTTATTTTTGTGTGGGGGAAGGTGGGTGGGGGGTCGCTGTGGTCCATGACTTTTATTCATGGACCATGCTTTTAGGTATCATGTGCCACCATAATTGTGACAATTGGACATTCTTGATTTGTTCATTCTAGATATGTATAAATCCCTCAAATCATAATCATATCTCATATCTCAACCCAAAAGTAAAGGTTTCCATCTTCCAATTTGCCACGCATTAAAATTTAATTGTACAACACAATGCTTGATTTCCCCACATTACCTTTTCAGATACTCCAAGATGTGATATTTTTCTGATTGTGCCAAACAGATCTCCCATCTTGTGACATACGCATGCACTAGCACTTATCAATAATTTTGCATATCACATGTAACACGACTTGTACTAACAAATAAATCATATTCATAAGTCAATTATTTTAACCAGATAATAGTATATATGCGAAAATTAGGTTTGCTGTCTATGAATTATGTTCTAGATGAGCATGAGTCCCTGCATAAGATCGCTCTGGTCCCGTCTTCTCAATTGCATGATTCTATTGCCGTAATAATGCTGCGTATGCACTTAACAAACAATGAAATCTAAATTAACACATTATTATTTTGCAATAATCAAAAGCTTAAAGCGTACTTCAAATTTTTGGTAAGAAAAGAGAAAAAAATTTGCTTTTACACTTCCTTTTTTTTTTTTTTCCAATTTGACCATCCGCACAGCACGCTGAACATGGCATAAAGTCCTTGCACGTTTATATCTTTGCCAAAAGCAAGCAAACGAATACTCTGATATCGCCAATATTAGAATTACAAACACATTTCATCAAGCCGATCGTCAAAGCTCGACATCAATGGCGGCCGCCACTGCTGACACGACTGCCCCGGCCTACGACCGGATGAAGGCGGTGAAGGAGTTCGACGAGTCCAAATCAGGTGTCAAGGGCCTCTCGGACTCGGGCATCACCTCCATACCTGATATCTTCGTTTACCCTCCAGACACTCTCTCCGAGCTCAAGCCTTCCTCAAACGCCGCCACCCTCTCGATCCCCGTCATCGACCTCTCCGACCTAAACTCCACTGACCGCCGCCCCATGATCGTTGCCCAGATCAAGGAAGCAGCCCGAACCTGGGGCTTCTTCCAGCTCATCAACCACGGCGTGCCTGTCTCAACGATCGACGAAACCCTAGACGCCATCAAGGCCTTCCATGAGCAGCCGCAGGAGGCGAAGTCCAAGTACTACAGGCGTGACGAGAAACGGGGAGTCATGTATGCGAGCAACAGCGACCTGTACCGGTCGAAGGCGGCGGCGTGGCATGACGGGCTGCAGGTGTGGATGGGACCCGATCCACCGGAAGTGGAGGAGATACCGGAGGTATGCCGGGGGGAGGTGGTGGCCTGGGACCGCCATGCGACGGAAGTGGCGGAGAACGTGATGGAACTTCTGGGCGAGGGGCTGGGGCTGGAGAGAGGGAGGTTCAAGGAGCTGACGTTCTTGGAGAAGAGGATGTTTGCGGGGATATGTTACCCGCCGTGCCCGGAGCCGGAGCGGACGGTGGGGCTGACGCCGCATAGCGACTCGTCGTCCTTGACGGTGCTGGTGCAGAACCAGGTGAAAGGTCTGAGGGTGAAGCACGGCGGCGAATGGGTGGAGGTGAGCCCTGTGCGCGGAGGGCTGATCGTCAACGTTGGTGATTTCCTCCAGGTGCACTGCTCTTATCTTTTATCTCCAGTTTGGTTACTATCATTAATCTTGCCTACTGAAACCAGTGCAATTGCTTTGTTCATATGACAGATCGTGTCGAACGGAGAGTACCAGAGCGTGGAGCACTGCGTGGCCGCGAACTCGGCTAAGGAGCCAAGGATCTCGATCGTCATGTTCTTTAACCTGGTAAAGTGGCGGAGCGGATCGAGCAATTACTATGGACCCTTGCCCGAGTTGCTGAGTCCCGAGAGGCCTGCCATCTACAGGGACTTCACCGAGCAGGAGTTCTCCCACAACCTCTTCAGCAAGGGCTTCGACAGCAAGTCCATGATATCAAAGATCAAGATTCCAAATTGAATGCGCCTAAGGTTGTTCTCACAGTAAATTGAGGATAGTCACATTTCTCAATAATAAAACTCCAATCCCGTCTGGTTGATTATGCCACGCTCTTCTTTAGGACGGACGAGTGCGACAGCATGGGATATGGAAAAAATTAGATGCATCACGAGGTTTCTCAACCTTATTGTTCTTTTTACTGGATTTTACTTGTACAACATGCTACTTCAATCTCTCTTGATCGGCCTTTGGTTTTTGGTTTTGCTTGATTCAAATCTCGTAACTCACGTATTTTGATTTTTTTTTTCAAATATAAAATTTCTGAAATTTTCAGGACACCAAAAATTAACTTAATTCTACATATGATTATTCCGTAATTTTCCTAATTTGGAATAATAATTTAGGTCCAAACCAATAGACACTCAATGATTGAGATATGAAAGTTTAGACACATGAGTGACTTACCACGTAAGAAAATATTTTTGAATGATTCACTGTATGGAGGCATTAATCTCTCCTACCTAATATCTTCCCTAGTTGATATTTCTAGATATGAGAACTTATGTATGAAACTTGAAAAAATAAATTAAACAAAGCATCGAGTATTATTTGGTTAGTTAATATATACGACTATATGCTCTTTAATAAAATCTTCAAAGATGAGCTATCTAACTAATTATTGCACATGAAAAGATTATTGTAGTAAGCATAAGACGGCAGAGACATAATTAGATTAATGAGTCTCCTCCGTCAAGAGTACAATAGCATCACACCAATTAATGCCTAACAAACATTCAAATCGATTCATGAGTCACTTTCTAAAATGATGAGGTAGGCTCATTTTGGGTAGTTTGAATATGTTCTGCCTAACTCTTGGAATGGTCCTCAGTTAGAGCTCGCCTCGATTTTTAGTTATCGGTATCGATTACTGCTTTCTCTCCCCTTTTCTATAGCAAAAGGTCAAAAAAAAATGGTACCTTCTTATTGACACCTAAATTTTGATTAGGTTTTTAAATTAGGCCTTAGTTTCTTTATTTATGTATTTTTCCTTTTTTTTGGATAAACAAAAAAAAACAGCAGCCCATTGGTGCTGGGTGGAGGCCCAGCCCTCTTTCCCCCGCGTGGACCCTAGGCCCAGCCTGCCTCCTTTTTTCCCAAAGAGCCCGGCCCCTCTTTGTCTTCTTCCTCCTTGGCTTCTCCCCCCACGCCTCTGCAACACGCGCAGAGGGCGTGACGCCGGACGGACAGGCAACGATGATGCGTGTAGACCAGCTGGTGATGGATGGGACGCGCCTTCAAAGCAAGCAAGTGGGCGGCTGAGGCGACGCCGGTCCGGCCGCACCACGGCCGGTCGGCACACGGAGGACCGGCGGCCAAAGCTCTCTGTCGACTGGACTCCCTCGCTATAAATAGGCCGGCACCACCTTCATCGAAAAACAGACATGAAGGCCGCGAAGGATCGAGGGTTGCAAGCTTCAAACCTCCCACTGAGAGACTTCAGGGGAGGCCTGAGAGCCGGCCAATTGGAGATCTGAGTCGAGGCCAGAGAGAGAGTGGGTTGGATTCGGCCGATGGAGGCCCAGATCTGGCCGGAGTGGAAGAAGCCGACACCGAGGAAGGTCGAAGGCACGCAAGCTCCGAATGTTAGATGCAAATTACGCAATCCCAAGATCTCCATAACTAGAACAAGAACATGCATAATTGAGTAGAAAGATTAACGCACCTATTTTGGGATCCATCAAATATAGAGCGGAAGCAGAAAAATGGATTACCCACATATAAAGGGGATCCACGCATTAAGTCCTTCTCTTCTATTGCCCTCCGTATCACTGGCTCAATGAGGCGGCCCCCTCATGTGTAGAATTAGGTAAACGCCCCTTAGGTGAGGATACATGTGAGAATTAGGGTTAGAGGAGAGACTTGAGCACTATTTATAGAGTTTCCAGCCAGTCCCCCTCATTACGGGCTAGGGTCAACTCGGCCCACACTAGCCAGCCTATATTAGACTAATTAAGAAACTTTCTATCTCATCTTAGACTAACCCTGTTTTACGGTAACCGTAAAAACAGTAAATTACAATATCAATTAATTTAGTCTACATTAGAAAAAACTCTTACACCGAAAGCTTCCCACTGAGAGACTTCGGGGGAGGTTTGAGAGCGATCGAGCCTAGATCTAAACGGAGGTGGTCCCGGCGCCAGATCTGAGAGAAGCCGGAGGAGGCAAGGCCGGACCTGAAGAGAAAAGGCGACACCGTTCAGCCGACGTCGACACTGCCCGAAGCCGTCCCCGAACCCTGCTGTGCCGTTGTCGCCACCGCTCCAACAGCCAATGAGCTTGCCCGACTCCACCGCCACTGCTGTCACCGCTCGCTTCGTCGACCCCTAGTAAGAGGGATCTGTTTCGCCCTGCTCCGAACGGCTTGTGCCAGAGCTCATGACCGACGGGTTCGCGTGAGCTCTGGACCAGGCTGTCTCCTTGATCCCTCACCACCGCCTGTTCATGCTGCCCCCACTATTGATGTGCCACCCCTTGTCCGTGTCGGCATCATCGTCCCGTACTAGGCCGCCGCCGCTCGTCATCGCCGTCTCCGCCGGGTCACATGGGAGTAGGGCAAAGCAAGTTGCGACCGTGAACCGGGTCAAAAGCGGGTCGGCGACCGGGTAGGGTTTCCTATTGGGTTGGTTTCGCGTGGATCCATGGAACCGATTTTGACACGAAATTTTTTTGGTTTTCAACAAAAAAACAATTACGTGACATCAAAGCAAGCCAAAGAAAGAAAAATCAAATTTAAGTACGTGGAACAAATATTTATTTGTTGTAATTATAAATGTATCTCGTAGATTAAAAAAAAACGCGAACAAATGGAATACAACATTCTCCCATTTCCTACTTGCAAATAACCATAGATGGTAAAATTTTCTTTGACCAAAGGTAAAGGTTCCCTAGAGAGTGAGATGAGATGTAGGGTTTCTCTTAGTAATTTTTTTTTAATATTAAAAAGGTTCCGGTCCGGTCCGGGTGGGCGGATCCACCCACGGAACCGGGAACCGGACCAGTACCCACCGGTTCCAATTTATTGGAACCGGGAACCGGACCGGTTCCCTCAAGACCCGCCGGTTCCGGGCGGTTCCGGTCCGGTTTCGGGCGATCCGGGCGGATCCGGTATTTTGCACACCCCTACTGGGATTCCACCGGGTCAGATTGTACGGTTCAAGCCGGTCTGGGCTCGGATCGTTCGACTTGGGGATCCGACCCGGCTCATTTATAATATAATATTATAAAAATAAAAAAATAAAAAATATAAATTATTTTCCAGAAAATAAAAAAAATAAAAAAATCTCATATTTTCCCAAAAAAGCCAAAAGTCAGAAAAACCCAAAAACAATTATTTATATATTCAGAAAAAGATTAAAAATAAAAAAAATGCTTTCTATGTTCAAAAAATAGAAAAAGACCAAAAAAAAAATGTTTTTCCTCTACAAATGCATGAAAAATCCCTCAAAAATCCAAAAAGCCTTAGGGTTTTAACAAGATTAGGTATCAAAAGGGCAGTAGTGATTAATTAATGTAATCAAGTCCATTCTAAATTTTCTAGTTGCGCAGGAGCGAGTATTTTTTTGATACTTCGCTTGGGTTTCTAATCGACCGATTAGTGGCGACTCTGTTTAAAAATTAACTTGCAAGTTAAAAACTTGGACTATTAAGTTGTGGGTGGACTTGGGAGAGTTCGAGCTAAGCCTAATAGACCTAGTTGAACCATTAGCCTTTGCCGGCGCCTGTGGCTTAATAGACACCGAAAAAAGAGAGGTCGCGACACTTCTATGACAAGTCGTTTGTATCCTGGGCATTACTCGTAATCCCATACGCGTACCATAATGCACAACCTAACTGTAAGGGCCACGTTTAGAAAGGGATAACCTCGCCAGAATGATTTTCATTTCAGTGGGAGTAGGTTTCGACTTTAAATAGCATCCGCACATGTGTCCTAAGAAAAATAACTCTCTCCTATCCATAACATTCTTTTTTCAACATTTTCTTCTCTGTTAAATATAAGTTTGAGAAGATTGAAATTCTGAAAGTGAAATTTAGTTAATACTAAACCCGAATCTATGTAGTTTTGATATATGTCTTGAAGGTATGTTTATTTTAAATGTGACAGTAACAGTAACAGGGGAAAAGTTTATCTTAAGAACAGTAATTATAATCATGTATCAAAATATCAAAGAACAATCAAACATGCTTGCTCTTCATTAGTAATCAAATTCCTCCAACAGCTGCCACCCTCTCGATCCCCGTAATTGACCTCTCCGGACAGAACTCCACCGACGGCCACCCTGCGATAGTCGCCTAGATCAAGGAAGCGGCCAGAACCTGGGGCTTTTTCTAGCTCATCAACCGTGGCATACCCGTCTCTCAGACTTTGGGAAAGCCCAAAAATAAAACGAAGGGGAATGATGAATTGATGTGGGAAGTGTCCAGAAAAATAGCGATTGAAGAAAAACATCGGGAGAAAAAAGCCACTGTAGATATATTACCTTTAGCTTAAATATTTGAAATTCTGCATGGATGAAGTGAAAAAAACAATATTATTTTTATGAAAAAAAATCACTAAAAATTTCTTGTGCCTGGCTTAGCATTATCCTTCGTGCCTTAGCTTCGGGACATAAATTTCTGGAAATTTTCTAATCAGAAGTGGATGTGGTCGACATAAGGACGATACAACGTCGGTTGGCCCCCATCTTCGGAAAGTTCACGACCACAAGTTGGCCGCAATGAAATGTTGGGGTCGACTTCGAAGATAAGCTTTCGGTGCGGCAAGGGTGGAGAGTGCCGTGCGTATCTTGTGGTCTCTGTTGGGTCTTAGCAGGGAAGTAATTAATAAGGATGAATTTAGGAAATAATTTTCGTACTGCCGCATGCCTGTTGTTGCCGTGAAAAAGGAGTCGTTGATGAAAACCCCATTTTCCAATTTAATTCACCTGATGCTATGATCTATGCTCCAAGGTTTTTTATTTTAATTTATATTCATGCGATATCACTTGCTCTAACTAATCGCTACTTACTTTTTTTGTTTGTTTGTTCTCCTCTCTTGTTTTGCACTCCAAATCTCCACCTCGAATGTAATGATCCAGCAGATCCAAATGGTAATTTCCGCACTCGACATTTCATACATATGTCTGTTTGTATCAGCATTGCTTACTATATGTCCTTATATTTTGTCATATTCTTACAAGACATCGAAAAGTTCTTATTCAATTTTAACTTGAATTTATCACATTGTTGAGTATATCAAATTTATGAACATCCCATTTTTTCTTTTCTTTCTAATTTTAATCTAATTAAGTTTTGCAACCATTCCACCTTACATGAATCGTATTTTTTTTTCTCTATGTGAGTGAAATCAAATGGTTGAATTGAGCAGGACCAATGCACTACAAGCGATGGTACCATCTCTTCTACCAATACAACCCCCTAAGGGGCGGTGTGGGGCAACATAGTGTGGGCCCACTCGGTGTCCAAGGACCTGGTGAACTAGCAGGCCCTCCTCCCGCCATCTACTCGACCAAGCCCTTCGACATAAATGGTTGCCGGTCTGGATTCGCCACCGTCCTCGCGGGCAATCGCCCTGTCATCCTCTACACCGGCATCGACACCAAGAACCGCTAGGTCCAGAACTACGCTGTCCCTGCCAATCCCTCCGACCCCTACCTCCGCGAGTGGACCAAGCCCGACAACAACTCCATCGTCGACCCTGGTCCTGGCGTCAACGCCAGCGCCTTTCGCGACCCGACCACCGCGTGGTTCGAGGATAGGCACTGGAAGATCCTTGTTGGCAGCAGAAGGAAGCATCGGGGGATGGCATATTTGTATAGGTATGGTGAATAATTAGTGGCGCAACCTACTAACACGATGTGGAGTATATCATTTTAATTGTATACATCCCTCGCGTACTAGTAGGATCGGAATCTATCATTGAATCGGTTGATGGGGTTATCATATATAATTTTAATCGTATGCTCCCCTAGTGTTCTAGAAGAATTGAAATATATCCATGAATCGGTTGATCGGAATCTATTATTGTATATATTATGGGCACTAAACCCGTTTTTGTTTTTCATACGTTAGGTTAGATTTGATATTTAAAATATGCTAAAACTTCTCGGCATCATGCAATTCATTATTCAATTGTACAAGTATAGAGGGTGTTAGGACTAGGTTAGGCTTATCATTTAATAGTGACATGGTTATAACATAAAGATGCAGGAGTAGGGATTTCATCCACTGGACCAAGGCAAAGCACCCACTACACTAGGCGCCGAGGTTCGACATGTGGGAGTGCCTTGACTTCTTCCCGGTTTCAAAGAACAATGCCAACGGGCTGGACATGTCGGCGCTTGGCCAAGGTGTGAAGCATGTCTTGAAGGTCAGCCTCGATCTAACGCGGTATGAGTATTACACGATCGGGACTTATTGTTGGAGAAAACTTCCTTATTTGTTTTGAAGTTGACAAAATGTTTCCTTCCATCAAAGTCTGAAGACCGCCAGACTTAAGACTTAAAGTTTGTTCTCATTGACAGTTTATAGACCGACGAAGAAATCTTATTTAGATGCAAGTTTATCTTTAAGGATTTGATCAATTTGGTTGAAGATTATCTCACGGCTGGAGATAGCATCTAAAGATTTATTATTCGTTTTGAAATCAATACGAGTAAATTGGATCCATTGATTGGCGAAGTATACTTTGAAGGTTTTACTTATGGAAACCTAAATCTTGATTGTATGGGCAAGCAGGATTGGTGGGCTATCTTCACATTCCTTAAGTAACTTTAGATCTCCCTAATTGATTCTGTCCAACGGGTATATTGGAAGAACTCCTTTGGAAGGTGCCGACGGAGATGAAAGCATAGAGGAGTATATAAGGAAGATGCTCTAGTTATTCAAGTGTGTGTGTGATAGATAAATTCCAAAGTCTGAAGCTCTTTGTTCTTTGCTAATTCATTTGTTGAGTGAAAATTTGTACTCAAAAGAGAGTTTAGATATTTATGAGGTTTTAAGGAAGTGTAGTAGAGTTTCTACACTGTGGAATCAATGACATGATACTGTAACGACTCTCTTAATTCATAGTGAAATCTAGCCAGTGGGCTGTTATTGTGGAAGAGTGGACATAAACTTGGATTAAGCCGAACCACTATAAATCTTGTGTTCTTATTTTCTTCCTTGAACTCTTTTATCATGCTCGTAATTCTATTTAATTGCTAGAGTTTGATTTTCTTTGCAAAGTCTATTTTCATCCAGATTCAAGTTAAAAGTAAAGTCTTATACTATATTTTGAAAAAGTTGTTTGTGGACCTATTCACCCCCCTCTAGGTGCTCGTACTAGTACCATCAATTGGTATCAAAGTTTGTGTACTCATTTAAATTGAAGTGTTTTTACTTTAGAGTTAAAAATCCATGGCTAGTATGTTGGCTCCAGGTTTGGTTGAAGGGCAAAATAACACTAGATCGTCTTATTTTGATGGAAATGAATACAACATATAGAAAAATAAGATGAAAGCTTTCCTAAGATCAAAAGATCATCTGGAATGTGATGTGGTAGATAAATGAATCATTCATAAAGTTATAACAGTCTCAGAAAAGGGAAAAGAAGTGGCATTGGCTAGCGAGATGACTCAAGAAGAGATAATCGAGAGACAAGTTCTTGATGCAAAAGCAATTTACTCCTTATATTGTGTATTATCTTCAACTGAATCTTCTTGTGAAACAGCTAAAGAAGTCTAGAATAGGCTGCACATTACGTATGAATGGACTGATCAAGTGAAAGAAACCAGAATCAATATTCTGCTTATTGCCAAGATCTCTTAAAAGAAGCTTGTTCGTGGACTACCCAAGCTAAAGTACCAAAAATCTAACTTATGCACACCATGTGTATTGGAAAAACAGGTTAGAAATTTTTTCAAACCATTAAATCAAGTTTCCACTAATCGTGTGTTGTAGCTCTTGCATATGGATCTCTTTAGACCAACTAGAACTTAAAGCATTGATGGAAAGAAATATTGCCTAGTAATAGTGGATGATTATTCACGATTTACTTGGGTATACTTTCTTGCAAGTAAATCTGAAACCTTATCTTATTTTTTAAAGTTTGTTAAGAAAGTTCAGAATGAGAAATTGTATGTTATTTCAAGTATACGGACAGACTATGGAAGTGAGTTTGAAAATCAAGATTTTGCTAAATTTTGTGATGAATCTGGTTTTCAGCATATGTTCTCCTCACCATATACTCCTGAGCAGAAAAGAGTTGTGAAAAGGAAAATAGATCGTTGCAAGAAATGGTTAGAATTCTTTTAATTGAAACCAACATTTCTTCTTGTTTTCGGGTTGAAGCAGTTTCTATAGCATGTTATATTATTAACATAGTTTTTTTAAGGCATATTCTTGAGAAAACTCCCTATGAGTTGTTCAAAGGGAAGGAGCAATTGTTTCTTATTTTCATGTGTTTGGTTGCAAATGTTTTATTTTGAAAAATGCAAATGATTGAATTGGTAAGTTTGAAGAAAAATCAGATGAATGAATCTTCCTTGGATACTCAACATCCAGCAAAACTTATAGAATATACAACAAGAAGACTCAGTCTGTGGAAGAGTCAATGAATGCCAAATTTTAAGACTTTTTACAAAATCAATCAATTCAGACTCAACTTGAAGAATCAGAATCTACTCTAAACTCTACAAAATCTACTTCCCCTGAAGTAGCTCAGACTACAGAAGAGCAACAACAAACAAATATTGAAGAATCAATTGATGAAGAAGTTCAACAATTTGTCAGACCAACCAGCAACTGGAAGCACAAGTCCAGTCATCCCAAAGAACTCATTATTGGTAACATTGATGAGGGAATTCGTACAAGATCCAAAAGGCATGAAGAGTCTAGCGCTATAGCTCTTATTTCTGAAATAGAACCCAATAGCACAAAAAAAGCTTTAACTGATGAAAGTTGGATCGAAGCCATGCAAGAAGAGCACAAGTAGTTTAGTGTTAACGATGTTTGGGAATTAACTCATAAATCAAAAGGTAAATATGTTATTGGAGCTAAATGAGTTTTCAGGAACAAGATAGACGAGAAAGGAAAAGTTATAAGGAACAAAGTAAGACTCTTGGCCAAAGAATATAGCAAGAGGAATTGATAGACTATGATGAGACTTACGCACCAGTAGCAAAGTTAGAAACAATTAGATTACTACTTGTTTTTGCTTGTTATAAGAATTTCAGGTTATTCCAAATGAACATCAAAAGTATATTCCTGAATGGATTTATCCAAGAGGAAGTCTATGTGGAACAATCTCCCGATTTTGAAAACCCAAGGAAACCAGATTTTGTATTCAGATTGAAAAAAGGCTTTATATGATTTAAAACAAGCACCTCGAGCTTGGTATAACAAATTAAGTAAATTTTTAATCGGCAGAAGTCTAGCACAAGTGCCATAACTTGGCACGGGGGAACACTTAAGTGCCATAATTTTAAAATGGTACACTTGAGTACTAGTTTTGAAGTTAAATAGGATACTTAAGTGCCACTCCGGTGAAGATCCAGCCAAATGGCTGATGTGGCGACTTTCTGGCGAGCTCGGTCCAAAACGGCGTCGTTTTGCACTCTGACATGACGGAGAAAATACAAAAATGACGTCATTTCGTGTCTCTATGTAAATAATAATATAAAAAATAAGAAAATTTTAATTTTTTTTAAAAATTAAGAAAAATTTTAAAAATTAAGAAAAATGTAAAAAATTTTAAAATTTTAAAAAAATTGAAATATTAAGAAAATTTAAAAATTAATTAAAAAAAATTTAAAAAAATTAAGAAAATTTTTAAAAATTTTAAAAAAATTAAGAAAATTTTAAAAATTAAGAAAAATTTTAAAAAATTAAAAAAATTAAAAAAATTAAGAAAAATTTAAAAATTTTAAAAAATTTTAAAATTTTTAAACATTTAAAAAATTTAAAACATTTAAAAATTTTAAAACATTTAAAAAATTTAAAACATTTAAAAAATTTAAAAAATTAAAAAATTAAAAAATTAAAAAAATTTTAAAATTTTAAAAATTAAAAAATTTTAAAAATTTAAAAATTTAAAAATTTTAAAAATTTTAAACAAATCAAGAAAATTTTAAAAAATTATTAAAAAGGGGGGGGGAGCCGGGGCGGCGACCCGGCCGACCCTCCCCTCGTCATCGGCCCTTCCAGCGGCGACGGTGGGGAGGCGCGCGGCGAGGGAGTGCCCCGTTCGGCCTCCCCCCCCCTTTTTAAATTTTTCTTTTTTAAAATTTTCTTAATTTTTTAAATTTTTCTAAATTTTTAAATTTTTTTTAAATTTTTAAATTTTTCTTTATTTTTTGAATTTTCTTAAATTTTCTTATTTTAAAAAAAAAAATTTGAAATTTGAAATTTTCTTAATTTTTTATTTTTTTTATTTTTTCTTATTTTTTAAAATTTTTCTTATTTTTTTAATTTCTTATTTTTTAAAATTTTTCTTAATTTTTTAAATATTTAAATATTTTTATTTTTTTGTTTTATTTTTTTTGAATATTTAAATCTTATTTAATTAATTTATATATTCTTATTTACACGTAGACACGAAACGGCGTCATTTTTGCGTTTTCTCCCCCACGTCAGCGTGCAAAACGACGCCGTTTTGGACCAAACTCGCTGGAAAATTGCCACGTCAGCCGTTTAGCCAGATTTTCGCCGGAGTAGCACTTTAGTGTTCCATTTTACTCCGATATTGGTACTTAAGTGTACCATTTTAAAGTTATGGCACTTAAGTGTCCCTCCGTGCCAAATTATGGCATTCTAGGTGTCCTCACATCTTTTTAATCTAAAGTGGTTTTGTCAAAGGTAAAGTAGATATTACTCTGTTTATTAAAAAGAAATGTAAAAACTTTTTACTTGTTCAAATTTATGTTGATGATATAATATTTGGATCATTGAACGAAAATCTATACAATAATTTCTCTAAGTCTATGCGGGAAGAATTTGAGATGAGCATGATGGGTGAATTGTCATTCTTTCTTGGACTAAAAGTAAAGTAATTGAAGGAATGTATTTTTATTCACCAAGAAAAATATGTAAAAGAACTTGTTAAAAAGTTCAGATTAGACAATTGCAAAAAGACTGAAATACTAATGTCTAGTTCTTCGAAACTGGATAAAGATGAAGGAGGAAAGAAAGTTGACCAGAAATTTTACAGGAGTATTATTAGTTCATTTTTTTATCTTACTGCTTCTAGACCTGACATTTTGTTTAGTGTTTGCATGTTTGCTAGATTTCAATCAGATTCAAAAGCATTTGATTTAAGTGCTGCGAAATGCATCATCAAATACGTTACAACAACCTTGAAGATAGGTTTACGGTATCCCAAAGAAGGAGATTTTACTCTCCTTGTATATTCATACGCAGATCTAGCAGGTTACAAAGTTGAAAGAAAAAGCACTTTCGGTACTTGTCAATTGCTTGGTAATATGACAATATCATGGTTTTCAAAGAAGCAAAGTACAGTAGCTCTTTCAACAGCAGAAGCAAAATATGTGGCTTTTGGAAGTTGTTGTTCTCAAATTTTGTGGATAAAATAACAACTAAGAGATTTTGGAATCAAAGATTCATGCACTGAGATCAGATGTGACAACACCAGCGCAATTAATCTCACTAAGAATCCAATTATTCACTCAAGAGCAAAGCATATAGAGATTTAACATCATTTTATTAGAGACCGTGTTCAAAATGGAGAAGTTATGATCCAATTTATTGACTCAAAGAATCAACTGATGGATATATTTACAAAGCCATATTTGAGTCTATTCGCACCAGACTGAATATTATATCTCTTACCCAGTAGAGTCTGATGTGCACAAGACTCAAAAGATAAAGTCTAAATGTGTTCAGACTTATAGTTACAACGATAAAGTTATTTCTAAATTTGAAAAGGTACGATTGTTTATTAACCACTAATTGATTGAAGTCATCCTTCCAAGTTTTCTTTACTTTTTCAAAAAGGCAGTTATTAATTTTGAAAAGACAATTAGTTTCAAAAAGGGAAGTTATCCTTTTCAAAAAGGTATTTTTATTTTCCTTTTACAACGTTTTGTTTACCTTGTTCCACTTGCTTTATATACTGCGAGACTTGTCTTCTTCATTTTTACACTGAAACCCTAGAATACAAAATTCCTATTTGCCTTCGCTTTCGCTCTTGATCTGTCAAAAAGTTATCTCATTTTTTGAGTAAGTGGCGAATTCCTCCCTCGAAGCGACAATGTTTTCGAGAAAGTCTTCAGGAATTGCAAGCAAGGGACCATGATCCATGCTTGAGGGTCTTACCCATTTTGACTTAACTGAGGAAGAAGATTCTTCTCCACCACTACGTTCGAGTCAGCAACAACCTTCTCAACAGCGTCAACCTTCTCCACCAACTCAACCTGAAGAAGAAGTCATAGAGGATGTTGAACTTGTAAGAACTCTAACTCCCAAGGTTGCTTATAAGCTCTACTCTAATCTGAAGAAAGGAGGTACGCAGATGTTCTTAATCGATGAATTCTTAAAAGATAGAGGATTCAAGAATGATACCTTGTTTTTGAGAGATTTGGAAAAATTGGGAGTTGTAAAGAAAGGAATGGCTGATGGAACGTTTGAGAATATACCGAGTGACCCATTCTATGGCTCTGCAAGTCAACTTTAGGACGACGATGAACGGTTGTTTGCTTATTTTCAGCCTAGATCGGGTGTGGCTGCAAACATTACTAATGGGCTCTAATATGTTTAGATCGAAAGGGCACAAGAAGGTTTATTTGGAATTTTTGAAGAAAGGGTTTATGAATCCTAGAATTGTTGATTTTGATTTTCTTGATTTGATAAAGGTCAATCTTCGCAAGAAGTTTACTTTACTGCAATTAGAACATTTTTATTCTGAATCCACTGCTGCTTTTTCATAACTCACCACATACTTTTATTCGAACTTATCTTTCTTGAATGCAAACGGTTTTATATTCACTATGAAGTACAAAGAGTTTTTGGTGGATACAGACACCTTCGCTAACATAATTAGGGTGGAAAGATCGAGTTTTCAACCAATTAATGTGTCTATTGCACATGCTATTATGTCATTGGTAAGAGATAGGATGTTGATGGCAAGATTTCTTATTCAAGGATGAGTGCCTCTAACATTTTGATGCACAAGATTGTGATAAATTGCATTCGTCTTAAATCAACATCCATGACAGATGTTTCTTGATCGGAAACTAAGTTGATGTGTGCTATCAACTCTGGATATGAATTCTCTTTGCCTCACACTATATTGTTTCATATGTACCGCATTGTTGAAAAAGATAAGGGACAACTCCCTTATTCTCCTCTTATCTCGAGGCTCTTTCGGCACTTTATAATTCACATCTCTGCACCATTATGCATGTCGACCATTTCTCTTATGGTGATTGGGTTTAAAATGGTGACAAATATGAGATTGAAAGAGTTGCACAAAGTGTTGGAGCATGTGAAGGAAAAGTCTCCGACAAAAGCAAAACAAGACTCTGTTGCTGCAAAGAGAAAATGCAAGAAGCCCATGGTTGCTCTTATGAAGAAGAAGAAAAGAACTCTCATATTGCAAGATGAAGAAGATGATGATGAATTAACCATAGTAGCTTTGAAAAACTTAAAGAGTTTTGTAAGCTTTTGTGAGACAAGAGAAGAGCCAGGAGAAGAGGAAAGAGAGAGAGAGAGAGAGGAGTCACATAGGAAGGAAGAAGAAGAAGAAGAAGAAGAAGAAGAAGAAGAAGAAGAAGAAGAAGAGAGAGAGATGGAGAACAAGATCAGGATCAAGAGGACTCTTTCGATCCAACCTTAGCTATCTCTCTGTCTAGTGCATTTGCAGATGAGGAAACTTCACCTACTCCACCTGAGGGCATCAAAACATGGGGAGCTGTTGATCCAAAATGTATTTCTTCATCTTTGCCTACTAGTGATGTGAGTCGTTCTGCAGTAGATCATGAGGATGTGTATGCCTCACACAATCCAGGAGACAGTCATGATGGACTATTTGCTGAAGATCCATCGATTCTCAAAATCCCCATCATTGACTCAGTTGGTCCTAGTAATACATCTGCTTAGACAGCAGACTTTTCAAGATTGATGGAAGTTCTTTTGGACGTCAGAAAGCAACAATATGCCATGGGATTTGAGATGCAGGATCTCAAGAATGCTTTTAAGGCCACTTTAGTATCGTTGCATGAACAATTGAATGCCATAGAGCTTCAAGTTTAGTCTTTGCAGGGTGAAGATTTTTCGTTCATGCTTGTTCGCCTGCCTAAACAACCTTGATTTTAACTCTATTTTCTCTTTAGTATATTCTCCACTTTTTGCTGTTGATAAAAATGGGGAGAGGTTTTATGCAGATTTGATTGACTCTATCTTTTTAACTTTCTGTTTTGGACTTTAACTTTTGTTTGGTGTGGTTTTGATTTAGACTGGTTTGGACTGATGATGCTTGCAACTTAAGCTATTATTGATTACATTAAAGATAGTTGTGCTTACAAGACTAACACTACAGGACTAACACATTTCCTGTGGTTGTAGAATTGCTACTATCTCTAACGTAATCTCTAATTTTCATCAATAAGAAATCTTGGTTTGCTTAAGTGTTGTCTTGCAAGTCAAAGTATCCAAATCTGTGGAAAAGTTTTGTCACCATAAAAAATGGGGAGATTGTTGGAGAAAACTTCCTTATTTGTTTTGAAGTTGACAAAACGTTTCATTCCATCATAGTCTGAAGACCGCCAGACTCAAGACTTAAAGTCTGCCCTCATTGATAGTTTCTAGATCGACGAATAAATCTTATTCAGATGCAAGTTTATCTTTAAGGATTCGATCCATTTGGTTGAAGATTATCTCACGGTTGGAGATAGCATCTAAAGATCTATTATTCATTTTGAAATCAATACGAGTAAATTAGATTCGTTGATTGGCGAAGTATACTTGGAAGTTTCTATCTATGAAAACCTAAATCTTGATTGTATGAGCAAGCATGATTGGTGGGCTATCTTCACATTCCTTAAGTAACTCGAGATCTCTCTAATTGATTTTGTTCAACGGGTAGATTGGAAGAACTCATCTGAAATGTGCCAACAGATATGAATGCATAGATGAGTATATAAGGAAGATGCTCTAGTTATTTGAGTGTATGTGTGATAGATAAATTCCAAAGTCTGAAACTCATTGTTCTTTGCCGATTCATTTGTTGAGTGAAAATTTGTACTCAAAACAGAGTTTAGACATTTGTGAGGCCTTGAGGAAGTGTAGCAGAGTCTCTACACTGTGGAATCAAGGGCGTGATAATGTAACGACTCTTTTGATTCATAGTGAAATTCAGCCGGTGGGCTGTCAGTGCGGGAGAGTGGACGTAGATTTGGATTAAACTGAACACTATAAATCTCATGTTCTTATTCTCTTCCATGAACTCTTTTATTTTGCTCGTAATTTTATTTAATTGTTAGAGTCTAATTTTCTTTGCAAAGGCTATTTTTATCCAGATTTAGGTTAAAAGTAAAGTCTTACACTATATTTTGAAAAGGTTGTTTGTGCACCTATTCACCCCGTAGGTGCTTGTACTAGCACTATCACTTATCACCCTGACGAGGACAGGTACATGCCGGATAACACCTTGGCCGATGGGTGGAGCGGCCTGAGGTACGATTATGACAACTTCTACGCTTCCAAGACATTCTTTAACCTGGTTAAGAACTAGAGGCTCCTGTGTGGTTGGGCCAATGAGTCCGACGCCATCCAGTCTAATGTCCAAAAGGGATGGGCTGGGATTCAGGTGATCAAAGAGACTTACCCTGTCTTCCTTTTGGCGCAATCTATTCATTTTCTTGATTATCATTTCTAAAAAAATTGTTTAGTTAAAAAAATACAACACCAAAATTGATTTATATGTTTTGCGACTCAGCTTATTATCATTTTTCTTATGATTATCGCACCCCTCGTCATCAGTTGAGCCTGCTTCAACATTTTGCTTTTTAGCAGTAGGGATTCCACTGCATAAACAAATGACATAACATGATTGGTAGCAACGAGCCTTCTCACCGCAGCTGATTTCGTGATCTGTGACGATGGACAGTCGCTTATAACATGTTCTCATTTTCTAGACATGCTTTCATTTTAGTTATTCGAGTTCTTTTGTAAGTGGAATGGAATAAAACGTTGTTACATTCTATGGCTTTGATGCAGGCGATTCCAAGGAAAATATGGATTGACAGCAATGGGAAACAACTGTTGCAATGGCCTGTTGAAGAGCTAGAATCTATGCGGGGACAAAATGTTCACATGAACAGTGTCAAGCTCAACAATGGTGAACATATTGAGATTAAGGGAATTACAGCAGCTCAGGTTCTCATATTTGCTCTATGATCTTTAGTCCAGTGCACCAAAATTTGATTGATGATCCATACCTGACTGAGTGTTAGCGTTTGTTTCCTACATTGAGTGGTTTACTTAGGACAAATTAGGATTTTGAAGATTTCTGTATGATTACACATGCTTTAGTGAAGGAAGTTCCTACAAGTTTATATTGTCATTGTCAATGTTGGCAGGCTGATGTGGACGTGGTGTTCTCGTTCTCGAGCCTGGATGGGGCCGAGCAATTCGATTCGAGCTGGGTGAACGCGCAAGACCTCTGTGGCTTGAAGGGGTCGGGAGTTCCAGGCAATGTTGGGCCTTTCGGGTTCTTGACGCTGGCTTCTGAGCACCTGGAAGAGTTCACCCCTGTCTTCTTCAGGATCTTCAAAGCCGATGACCATAACAAGCACAAAGTGCTCATGTGCTCTGATGCAAGGTCTGTCATATTTGATTTTATATCATGCGATCTTTCTTGTTCATAATAAGTTTCTTGATGGACTAGAATTATGATTACGTCTTAATTCCTTTTTTTGGGGTAAATGCAGCTCGTCTCTCAAATCAGGAATCTACAAGCCATCCTTTGCTGGTTTCGTGGACGTGGATCTGAGCGATGGGAAAATTTCTCTCAAGAGTCTGGTAAGTGATATGGTCCATCCTCAATCCTTAACTCATTTCTCGTCCCAGTTGGAGGGTCGGTAGCGAAATCGCCAAAATTGGGCGGAATTTTGTGGATGCGCATCCATTCAATTTGTAAACAAAATTGTAATGTCCAGATCGATCATTCCGTGGTGGAGAGCTTCGGGGCTGGAGGCAAGACATGCATCACATCTAGGGTGTACCCGACACTTGCGTTGCTCGGCAATGCCCGTCTCTTCGCCTTCAACAACGGGACTCAAACGATCACGATCGAGACTCTCGATGCCTGGAGCATGAACCGGCCGGTGATGAACCAAGCTCTTGAGTAGAGCAAAAACGTCAGTATGTCTTCGGCTCTAGGCAACATTAGGTAGAGGACAGGGCTGTGTTTGATGCCCAATGTAAATAGTAAATAATCGCCCTTTGACCGAGAGGCGATAGCCAGCTAGATCTTGTTTGTAGACAGCTGAGAAGTAATTTGCTTGCACAAATAAATAAATTAGGATGTTTATTTGCTCCAAGAATATATTTTCTTCAACGGGCCATGCATGAAACTAGTTATAAATAGAATTATCATTACTCGGGTGGTGGTAATTTTTAGTCCATCGAATATGCTTACGGGGAGAAATGGTCAATACCCAATAATATTTTTAATTTCTTATCACAATGAAGATCAGGACACAGAGGTTTATCCCATGAGCGAGAGATTGCGAATCTTAATTTGGTAATCTAAATGAAGTAATTTTTAATTATTCAATTTTCTTTGAATTACTTACTAATGTTGTTTGATTTTTTATTTTGTCAGTTTTGTTTGAACTTCTCAATGTCTACATTTATCGATTACCATACGAAAATACCATTTGTGGAGAAACTATTGGATAGACTTTATTTGTTAAGTTAATAACAAATTACTCAATTCATTAAAGGACAAGTATTCGGTGGGGCCCACTTTTCCCCTACCTTGTCTTTCTACTCTCTTCTCCTTCCTTCTTCTCCACTCACATCATTAGAAATCGGAGACAATTTAGATTTGCTTTTGCCCAAAATAGTGAGTTCTTTGTTTGTCGTTATGTTTTTTTTTTTTCTTTTCCCTAGAGCTTGGGAAGTAGCTATGGTGATGATGATGCCGGTGATGATGAGGTAGATGTACGGAGGCTCAACACATGAGAGAGATTTGAACCTTCACGAGCTTAGAGATTGACGGGATGGAGGACTTCAGAGCTAGAGCCCTGGAGCATGGTGGTCAACCTAGCCATACCATTAGCCAAGAGCATTCAAGTGCACGAAGAAACAACCATTTTTGGTGCTGTGTTGAGCTTTAGTGGGGGAGTGAAAGTGGCAATGCCAATAGTGTTGCATCATAAACTTGCCTCTTTTGTCTCTTGTTATGGAGAAGGAAAGAGTGATGGAAACGAAAGATGGAGAAGAGAGTAACAGAAGAGAGAGATAAGGTGTGGGGTGTTTTGTCTCTTGTTATGGAGAAGGAAAGAGTGATGGAGACGAAAGATGGAGAAGAGAGTAATGGAGGAGAGAGATAAGGTGTGGGGTGTTGATGGAAGAGAGACGATGAGTAAGAAAGGGATTTCTGAAAAAAATTGAAATGTGAGCTCATTAAACACGTATCCATCAATGAATAAATAATTTCTTATTTTAGATTACCTACTCTTATTTGAATAGATTACTAATTTATATTTGTTTCTCTTTTTAAATTGACCAACTTGTTTATGTATGCCACTTTTATTAGCCTTGCCAACCCTTTTCAACATTATGTTATCAACTAATTTTGCATTAGTAACCCTTTTAGAAAGTTAATCAGCAACCGTCATTTGTTTTTTTCATACTTCTTTCATCTCTGTTAATTTTTTTTTTTTTTATATATACCAATTTTTATGAAACTTTTTACCAACATCTTAAATTTACCAATGGTTATATAAAATTACTAACATTTATTTGGTATCTTACCATCTTTTTTTCTACCAAGCAACCCAAAAGAAAAGTAGATAATTTAAAAAAAAAAAATAAGAATGTAATTGACTCATATGAGGATTGAAATTGGAATTAGTTGATGATTTTATCAATAAATTGCATTTCGGTAGTAAACTTACTAAAAGTTGGTAAATTAACAGCGTAATTGAGAGATGCATCCAAAAGTTGATCTAAGATAAGGAAAGTTGGTAGTTGAAAGAAAATTAAACTTGATAAGTAATTCAAATTAGAGTTAGTAAACTAAGGGTGTGACTAGATTGGTTTTTTTTTGCTATTTGCATAATTCAAATTTTGCAACGGACATACTTTGGCTTTTCTTACCCTATAACACCAAAAAATTTCAATATATACAAGTTTTGACACTAAACTTCACATTTAACATTTTCATAATTTATTGAAATTTGGTGGGGAAATAAAAAATTGTTTTTGGTTTTTGTTGAAACATAAACAAATATGCTCTAAAGCTAACTGATGAAAAGAATAATTGGTAAGTCCCTTTAATTAAGGTTGGTAAATTCTAAAATGTTGAAAATATAAAGGTGTTGCTAAGAAATGTAGATAAAAATTTGTAAACAATAAAAAATGTTGGAAAATTAAAGAAGAAGAAGAAGAAGAAGAAGAAGAAGAAGAAGAAGAAGAAGTCAAATAAGTGCATGTATGTCACGCAACTGAAAGTTGTTAGCCCATTACTAGATGGTAGTTGAATTGGGAATGGTAAGTTACACTATTTTAGGTCAGCAATCTCTAAAATGAGGTTAGTAAATTAGAGTTACTAGCTAAGGCAAATAAACGTTGGAACTCAATAAATAAATGAATAAATAATTAAACGTTAGAAAGTACCGGCTGTTTTTTTTAAGAAATATATATATTTGAATTCTCATCAATACCAATTGAACTAATAGCATGCAATAACATCCCTTTTTCTTAATATGGAACAATAGAATACTAATCAAATAATAAGCTAGTTTTGGGATTACAAATGGAAAAATTGTCAAAAAGTCCTAAATTTATTGTTCAATAGCTAATTCAATCTTAAATATTTTAATTATGCCAATTTAGTCATAAACATTTTAATAATTTACCAATATAGTCATTTTGACTAATTTTGGTCGGAATGGCTAACGAGACAATTCAATTGGTGCCCACTGTCCTACCTGGCATGACTACAATGGCATGGACAAATTTGAAGATTTTGAATTTTTTGAATTTTTTTATATTTTTTATTTATTGTTTCAATTTGGCATTCAGCTATGTAGATTTCTGCCGTGAAAAATATCCATACGTGAATGCCAAAAGGAGATCATGAATTGGTGAGAAAATGCAGTAGATAACTACATCCAAAATATGATTTACAAAAAGAAAAGGATCAATTGAGAAATTATCAAAATAAGTGCACAGCTCAAGCAAAAGTCAAAGTGCGATGTCTATGTCGATGTGATGTCTGTCTCGGGACAAACCAAGCAAGGCTGATGGCTGGACCTAGGATGTGAATGACAAAGCACGACCCGGATGGTGCATTAACTTGGGGAATAAACAACAGAGCGCGCACAATGAATAAAACAAATAAGGTAGACTTTGTGGATACATATTCTTTTATGATAGTGATGCTTATCTTAGGTAAGTAAATTCCGGACTCATTCAAGTAACCTTATTGTTTCATAGATTAGGAAGATGTCCAGTCTAAGTGGAGGTTTCTAATATATTGTGACAATAATATTATATTCTAGATCATAAAAAAACAAATAATATATAATTATAGATTGTTATAAGGCCTACTTTTTGAGAATTTATGACTCACAACAAATTGTTATTCTCGCAATTTTATACGAACTGTTTTGCTAGCAAAGATCATCCGAGTGTGAATTATTTGCACTCAAGTGGTGGTGTGTTTGAAGATGTTCCCGAAGGGAATTTGACTACAGACCGCTTCTCGTAGTAGGTGAGGCAGCGATGCCTTCTTCCCCTCATTAGCCCCGCTGTCTATTTTTGAACTGCCGTGGGATCTCGTCCTTTTTCTTCGTAAAGACTATTCTATATATATATATATATATATATATATATATATATATATATATATAGTGTTGATGCATAGCTCTATTGTCGTTCTCGATTGGCCACCAAAGTCCTGTATGTGAATACTTTTCTCGACAACTTATTCGCAAGAGATCCAATCTCCAAACTTTCTAAAATAAAATCAGTCCATTTTGCTTATTATTTACACCGTTCTCATATAAATTATCTTTTGTAGACCAACGATAATGTGGACAAATTTTGAATTTTTGAATTTTTTATTAAATTTTTATTTATTGTTTCAATTTGGGATTCAGCTATGTAGATTTTCTGCCACGAAAAATATTCATACGTGATGCCAAATGGAGATCATGAATTGGCGAGAAAATGCAGTAGATAACTGCATCCAAAAGATGATTTACAAAAAGAAAAGGACCAATTGAGAAATTATCAAAATAAGTGCACAGCACCAGCAAAAGTCGAAGTGCGATGTCTATGTCGATGAGATGTTTGTCTTGATGTCTATGTCGAACCAAGCAAGGCCGATGGCTGGACCTAGGATGTGAATGACAAAGCACGTCCCGGATGGTGCCTTAACTCGCGGAATAAACAGCAGAGTGCGCACAATTAATAAAACAAATAAGCTAGTTGTTGCGGATACATATTCTTTTACGATGGTGATGCTTATCTTAGGTAAGTAAATTCCGGACTCATACAAGTAACCTTACTGATTCATAGATTAGGAAGATGTGCGGTCCAAGTGGAGAAATGATTACATGATAGTTTCTAATATATTATGACAATAATATTATATTCTAGATCATAAAAAATCAAATAATATATAATTATAAATTATTATAAAAACCTATTTTTTAGAATTTATGACTCACAATGAACTGTTATTCTCGCAATTTTACAAAAAAACTGTTTTGCTAGCAAATATCATCCAAGTGTGAATTATTTGCACTCTAGGCGGTGGTGTGTTTGAAGATGTTCCCGAAGGGGATTTGACTACAGACCGCTTCTCGTAGTAGGTGAGTCAGCGATGCCTTTTCTTCCCTCATTGGCCCCGCTGTCTATCTTTGAACCGCCGTGGGAATCTCGTCCTTTTTCTTCGTAAAGACTATTCTATATATATATAGTGTTGATGGGTAGCTCTATTATTTTTCTCGATTCGCCACCAAAGTCCTGTATGTGAATACTTTCCTCGACGACTTATTCGCGAGAGATCCAATCTCCAAACTTTCTAAAATAAAATCAGTCCATTTTGCTTATTATTTTACGCCGTTCTCATAGAAATTATCTTTTGGGGGCAATTCTTACGTCCTTTTAGAGCATTTGAGCCCATTTGACCATTCCATCGAGTGTGGCTAACGTAATTTAATGGCTAAGATCAAGTAAAATTACGTCCTTTAGGCGAATGTAAGTACGCCCATGTCTTGCTCTTTGTTCGTATATCCCATCAACAGTAATTTTTTTCCTTTACTAAGGTTCGTTTTGAAAAGAAGTAAGAGAATATATGCAGAACTTCTTGAGCTCTCCATGGAATTTAAGTAAGATCACTACATAAAACCTAATGTTCGTGTTGTCTTACAAAGGTTGAGCAATAAGCAATTGCGAGCTCTACAGCTCTTGGCCATATGTTCATTCCATCGATTAGAGGAAGGATTTTTATACTTACTTATATCTACGATCATTGATTAAACAGTCATCATATTCATCCGACGAAAATGAATGAGATCGCTGGTAAGGTCACCATCGTCGATTTTTGTAGCCCAACTTTGTCGGATCATATTTATTTTCAAAGAGTATTGATCGGAAAAATACAATTTTATGAAAAGTTTTCTTCTCATGCGTCGCCATTTCGTCATATTTAAATACTCACCTCATGGTGCATTGATGTATATGTTACTAGAAAGCATTTCTCCTTGTGCTATAGAGAACTGTCGACATGGTAACACGAGATGATGCGGATAATCCATAGGATGTTGTCATTTGTTAGCAACTTACTTTTTCTCTTTTCGTCCTTTAGTTAAGATATGGAGATCGTTTAAGGAGCCATATGCATGTACTTGACGTATCCATATCGCATTTATGTGATCCTTGAATTTTTTTTTTTTTTTTTTTTTTGGTTGGGGAGGTGGGTGGGGGGTCGCTGTGGTCCATCACTTTTATTCATGGACCATTCTTTTAGGTATCATGTGCCACCAAGATTGTCGCAATTGGACATTCTTGATTTGTTCGTTCTAGATATGTATCCCTCAAATCATAATCATATCTCATATCTCAACCGAAAAGCAAAGATTTCCATCTTCCAATTTGCCATGCATTAAAATTTAATTGTACGACACAAAGCGTGAAATCCCCACATTACCTTTTCAAATACTCCAAGAAGTGATATTTTTCTGATTGTGCCAAATAGATCTCCCGTCCTGTGACATATGCATGCACCGACACTTATCAATTATTTTGTATATCACATGTAACATGACTTGTACTAACAAATAATCATATTCATAAGTCAATAATTTTAACCAAATAATAGTATATATGCAAAAATTAGGTTTGCTGTCTATGAATTATGTTCTAGATGAGCACGCGTCCCTGCATAAGATCGCTTTGGTCCCATCTTCTCAATTGCATGATTCTACTGCCGTAAGAATGCTGCGTATGCTCTTAATAAACAATGAAATCTAAATTATCAGATTATTATTTTGTAATAATCAAAAGCTTAAAGCGTACTTCAAATTTTTGGTAAGAAAAGAGAATTTTTTTTATTTATTTTACACTTTTTTTTTTTTTTCAATTTGACCATCCGCACAGCACGCTGAACATGGCATAAAGTCCTTGCACGTATATGTCTTTGCCAAAGCAAGCAAACGAATACTCTGATATCGCCAATATTAGAATTACAAACACATTTCATCAAGCCGATCGTAAAAGCTCGACATCAATGGCGGCTGCCACTGCTGACACGATTGCCCCGGCCGACCACCGGATGAAGGCGGTGAAGGAGTTCGACGAGTCCAAATCAGGCGTCAAGGGCCTCTCGGGCTCGGGCATCACCTCCATACCTGATATCTTCGTCCACCCTCCAGACACTCTCTCCGAGCTCAAGCCTTCCTCAAACGCCGCCACCCTCTCGATCCCCATCATCGACCTCTCCGACCTAAACTCCACTGACCGCCGCCCCATGATCGTTGCCCAGATCAAGGAAGCAGCCCGAACCTGGGGCTTCTTCCAGCTCATCAACCACGGCGTGCCTGTCTCAATGATCGACGGAACCCTAGACGCCATCAAGGCCTTCCATGAGCAGCCGCAGGAGGCGAAGTCCAAGTACTACAGGCGTGACGAGAACCGCGGAGTCATGTACTCGAGCAACAACGACCTGTACCGGTCGAAGGCAGCGACCTGGCATGACGCGCTGCAGGTGTGGATGGGACCAGATCCACCTGAAGTGGAGGAAATACCGGAGGTATGCCGGGGGGAGGTGGTGGCCTGGGACCGCCACGCGACGGAAGTGGCGGAGAACGTGATGGAACTTCTGGGCGAGGGGCTGGGGCTGGAGAGAGGGAGGTTCAAGGAGCTGACGTTCTCGGAGAAGAGGCTGTTCGTGGGTATATGTTACCCACCGTGCCCGGAGCCGGAGCGGACGGTGGGGCTGACGCCGCATAGCGACACGTCGTTCTTGACGGTGCTGGTGCAGAACCAGGTGAAAGGTCTGAGGGTGAAGCACGGCGGCGAGTGGGTGGAGGTGAGCCCTGTGCGCGGAGGGCTGATCGTCAACGTTGGGGATTTCCTCCAGGTGCACTGCTCTTATCTTTTATCTCCAGTTTGGTGACTATCATTAATCTTGCCTACTGAAACCAGTGAAATTGCTTCGTTCATATGACAGATCGTGTCGAACGGAGAGTACCAGAGCGTGGAGCACTGCGTGGCCGCGAACTCGGCTGAGGAGCCAAGGATCTCAATCGTCATGTTCTTTAACCTGGTAAAGTGGCGGAGCGGATCGAGCAATTACTATGGACCCTTGCCCGAGTTGCTGAGTCCCGAGAGGCCTGCCATCTACAGGGACTTCACCGAGCAGGAGTTCTTCCACAACCTCTTCAGCAAGGGCTTCGACAGCAAGTCCCTGATCGCAAAGATCAAGATCCCAAATTGAATGCGCTTGAGGTTATTTTCACAATAAATTAAGGACAGTAACATAAGCATTTCTCGACAATAAAACTCCAATCCCGTCTGGTTGATTATGCCACGCTCTTCTTTGGGACGGACGAGTGCGACAGCATGGGATATGGAAAAAAGTAGATGCATCACGAGGTTTCTCAACCTTAATGTTCCTTTTACTGGATTTTGCTTATACAGCATGCTACTTCAATCTCTCTTGATCAGCCTTCGGTTTTTGGTTTTGCTTGATTCAAATCTCGTAACTCATGTATTTTGATTTTTTTCAAATATAAAATTTCTGAAATTTTCAGGACACCGAAATATCGACACTTAATTCTACACATGATTATTCCATAATTTTCTGAATTTGGAATGATAATTTAGGTCAAAACCAATAGATACTCAATAACTAAGATATCCGAAAGTTTAGACACACGCATGTCTCACCATGTAAGAAAATATATTTGAATGATTCACCTTATGGAGGCATTAACCTCTCCTACCTAATATCTTCCCTAGTTGATATTTCTAGATATGATAACTTATGTATGAAACTTGAAAAAATAAATTAAACAAAGCATCGAGTATTATTTGGTTAGTTAATATGTACGATGAGATGCTCTTTAATAAAATCTTCAGCAATGAGCTATCTAACTAATTATTGCACATTATTAGATTACTATAGTAAGCATACGATGGCAGAGATGTAATTAGATTAATGAGTCTCCTTCTTCAACAGTACAATAGCATCACGATAATTAATGCCTTACAGATATTCAAATTGATTCGTGAGTCACTATTGAAATTGATGAGGTAGGCTCCCTTTGGGTAGTTTGAATATGTTTTGCCTAACTCTTGGAATGGTCCTCAGTTAGAGCTCGCCTCGATTTTTAGTTATCGGTATCGATCACTACTTCCTCTCCCCTTTTCTGTAGCAAAAGGTAAAAAAAAACGGCACCTTCTATGACAAGTCGTCTGTATACCGGGCATTACTCGTAATCCCATATGTGAACCATAATGCACAACCTAACTGGAAGCGCCACTTTTAGAAAGGGCTAACCTGGCCAGAATGGTTTTCATTTCAGTGGGAGTAGGTTTTGACTTTTAATAGCATCCACACAACTGTTCTAAGAATAATAACTCTCTCCTGTCCATAACATTCTTTTTTCAACTTTTTCTTCTCTGTTAAATATAAGTTTGAGAAGATTGAAATTCTGTTTGCGAAATTTAGTAATTACTAAACCCGAATCTATGTAGTTTTGATATATATATCTTGGAGGTATGTTTATTTTAAATGTGACGGTAACAGTAACAGGGGCAAATTCTATCTTAAGAACAGTAATTACAATCATGTATCAAAATATCAAAGAACAATCAATCATGCTTGATCTTCATTAGTAATCAAATTCCTCCAACAGCTGCCACCCTCTCGATCCCCGTAATTGACCTCTCTGGACAGAACTCCACCGACGGCCACCCTGCGACAGTCGCCTAGATCAAGGAAGCGGCCAGAACCTGGGGCTTTTTCTAGCTCATCAACCGTGGCATACCCGTCTCTCAGACTTTGGGAAAGCCCAAAAATAAAACGAAGGGGAATGATGAATTGATGTGGGAAGTGACCAGAAAAATAGCGATTGAAGAAAAACATCGGGAGAAAAAAGCCACTGTAGTTATATTACCTTTAGCTTAAATATTTGAAATTCTGCATGGATGAAGTGAAAAAAACAATATTATTTTTATGAAAAAAAATCACTAAAAATTTCATTTTTGTGCCTGGCTTAGCATTATCCTTCGTGCCTTAGCTTCGGGACATAAATTTCTGGAAATTTTCTAATCAGAGGTGGATGTGGTCGACATAAGGACGATACAACGTCGGTTGGCCCCCATCTTCGGAAAGTTCACGACCACAAGTTGGCCGCAATGAAATGTTGGGGTCGACTTCGAAGATAAGCTTTCGGTGCGACAAGGGTGGAGAGTGCCGTGCGCATCTTGTGGTCTCTGTTGGGTCTTAGCACGGAAGTAATTAGTAAGGATGAATTTAGGAAATAATTTTCGTACTGCCGCATGCCTGTTGTTGCCGTGAAAAAGGAGTCGTTGATGAAACCCCATTTTCCAATTTAATTCACCTGATGCTATGATCTATGCTCCAAGGTTTTTGATTTGAATTTATATTCATGTGATATCACTTGCTCTAACTAATTGCTACTTTTTTTTTTTTTTTTTTTTTGTTCTCCCCTCTTGTTTTGCACTCCAATTCTCTACCTTGAATGTGATGATCAAGCAGATCCAAAGGGTAATTTCCACACCCGACATGTCATACATATGTCTATTTATATTGGCATTGCTTACTATATGTCCTTATATTTAATGTGCAATTTGATTTGTCATATTCTTACAAGACATCGAAAAGTTCTTATTCAATTGTTAACTTGAATTTATCATGTTGTTGAGTATATCAAATTTATGAACATCCCATTTTTTCCTTTCTTTCTAATTTTAATCTAATAAAGTTTTGCAACCATTCCACCTTACATGAATCGTATTTTTTTTCTCTATGGGAGTGAAATCAAATGGTTGAATTGAGCAGGACCCATGCACTACAAGCAATGGTACCATCTCTTCTACCAATACTGTTAGGGAAATCCCTTATGATATTTTGAAGATGACAAAATAAATCAAAGGCTATTAACGTGTTTAATGGTTAAGTAATAGACCATGCAAATGATAGAACATATAAATGATATTGTCAAAATCTGAAGATGGCCAGAAGACTGAATGTAACACATGTCCAAAGTATATTATGAAGATTTCCATACTTCTATGTCAAAGTCTGAAGACTGCCAGACTTTAGTGTCAAAGTTTGTTCTACATCAAAAGTCTGCTCACTCTGACAAATTCCAAATTGAACGTGAATGAAGAACCATAAGACAGACTTTATGTTGAACTTGAACTTATTCAGACTGTGTTTAGACTTTAAAGCTAAATTTATTCAGAAGCAGATTATGTTTAGACTTACATCCAGATTGTAAAGTCTACTTTAGTTTGAAGACTCTCAGACTTACATCCATAACACAGTAGATTCAGAATGAAGCAGATTTAGAACGAAACAACTTGACAAAACGTAACACAAGCCTTAAATATATAACGGCTAGTGATCTGATTTGGATTCTACATCAAGATTGATTTGATTGACTCAATTTAATTGATTGACGATTGGATCTTAAAAACAAAAACTTTCTATATGAAAAAGCTTTACTTATGGAATTCAAGATTCTGTTTGTATAGGCGATTAGAATCAATTTGGGATTCTACTTTTATCACTCAACGGCTACCAAATCTTCTAAATACAGATCTACCCAATGGGTAGATTGGAAGACGATCCTCTAAGATAATGTCCAATGGCTAGTTTGGAAGTGGATGACTATTTAAGGAGATCAAGAACCGATGAGCAAATAAAAGACGGAGCGTAGAATTTATAATTCCAAAGTTTGAGCGACATTCGATCATATACTTGTCTCTTGTGAGCTTAAACATTTGTGATCGTGAAAGAAATACCAAAAGAGTGACTTAGTGAGATAGTGTGATCTATTACTAAATGTTTGCATTCAAAGTTGTAATCTTTTCTTGATTGCATAGTGAAATCCAATTAGAAGGCTGTTAGCGTGGGAGAATGGACATAGGCTTGATCTAAGCCGAACCACTAGAAATTCTGTGTTCTTATTCTTTTCCCTGAACTCCTTTATTTTGTTCATAATTTTATTTAATCTCTAAAGTCTAAACTCATTCTAAGTCTGTTGTACTTCAGACTCAGTTTCAAAAGTCTGTTGTTTTTCAGACTCAATTTCAAAATTGAAATATTTCTACTATTCTTTGCAAAAATATTTCTTACACCTATTCACGAAGTTCATACTAGCACTTTCAAATACAAACCCAAAGGGGCAGTGTGGGGCAACATAGTGTGGGCCCACTCGGTCTCCAAGGACCTGGTCAACTGGCAGGCCCTCCCTCCCGCCATCTACTTGACCAAGCCCTTCGACATAAATGGGTGCTGGTCCGGGTCTGCCACTATCCTTCCGGGCAATCGCCCCGTCATCCTCTACACTGGGATTGACACCAAGAACCGCCAGGTCCAGAACTACGCTATTCCTGCCAATGCCTCCGACCCCTACCTCCGCGAGTGGACCAAGCCCAACAACAACCCCATCATCGACCCTGGGCCTGGCGTCAATGCTAGCGCCTTTCACGACCCGACCACCGTGTGTTCGAGGATGGGCACTGGAAGATCCTTGTTGGCAATAGAAGGAAGCATCAGGGGATGGCATATTTGTATAGGTACGGTGAATAATTAGTGGCGTGACCTAATTACATGATGTGGAGTATATCATTTAAATTGTATGCTCCACTCGCGTTTTAGTAGAATCGGAATCTATCATTAAATCGGTTGATGGGGTCATCATATATCATTTTAATTGTATGCCCCCCTAATGTTCTAGAAGGATCGGAATCTATTCATGAATGGATTGACCAGAATCTATCATTGTATATATTATGGACACTAAATACATTTTTGTTTTTCCATATGTTAGGTCAGAGTTGATATTTAAAATATGTTAAAACTTCTCGGCTTCATGCAATTCATTATTCAATAGTACAAGTATAGAGGGTGCTAGGACTAGGTTAGGCTTATCATTTAACGGTGACATGGTTATAACACGAAGATGTGAATTTTCTATGCAGGAGCAGGGATTTCATCCACTGGACCAAGGCAAAGCACCCGCTGCACTTGGCGCCGAAGACCGGCATGTGGGAGTGCCCTGACTTCTTTCCGGTTGCAAAGAACAACGCCAACGGGCTGGACACGTCAGCGCTCGGCCAAGGTGTGAAGCATGTCTTGAAGGTCAGCCTTGATCCAACGCGGTATGAGTATTACACGGTCGGGACTTATCACCCTGACGAGGACAGGTACGTGCCGGATAACACCTCGGCCGATGGGTGGAGCGGCCTCAGGTACGATTATGGCAACTCCTATGCTTCCTAGACATTCTTTGATCCGGTTAAGAACCGGAGGCTCCTGTGGGGTTGGGCCAATGAGTCCGACGCCGTCCAGTCTGATGTCCAAAAGGGATGGGCTGGAATTCAGGTGATGAAAGAGACTTACCCTGTCCTTTTTTGGCGCAATCTATTCATTTTCTTGATTATCATTTCTAAAAAAATTGTTTAGAAAAAAATACAACACCAAAATTGATTTATATGTTTTGCGACTCAGCTTATTATCATTTTTCTTATGATTATTGCACCCCTCGTCATCAGTTGATCCTGCTTCAACATTTTGCTTTTTAGCAGTAGGGATTCCACTGCATAAACAAATGACATAACATGATTGGTAGCAATGAGCCTTCTTACTGCGGCTGATTTCGTGATCTGTGACGATGGACGGTCGCTTATAACATGTTCTCATTTTCTAGACATGCTTTCATTTTAGTTATTCAAGTTATTTTGTAAGTGGAATGGAATAAAACGTTGTTACATTCTATGGCTTTGATGTAGGCGATTCTAAGGAAAATATGGCTTGACAGCAATGGGAAACAACTGTTGCAATGGCCTGTTGAAGAGCTAGAAACTCTACGGGGACAAAATGTTCAAATGAGCAGTGTCAAGCTCAACAATGGTGAACATGTCAAGATTAAGGGAATTACAGCAGCTCAGGTTCTCATATTTGCTCGATGATCATTTAGTCCAGTGCACCAAAATTTGATTGATGATCCATACCTGATTGAGTGTTAGCGTTTGTTTCCTACATTGAGTGGTTTACTTAGGACTGTTGGAGAAATCTTTCCAGAATATTTTGAAGCTGACAAAACGTTTCTATCAGTCTAGTCTGGATAATTGTAGACCTTATGTTTAGAGTCTGAAGACTTTCAGATCACCAGACTCAACACTCAAGACTCAAGACTCAAGACTCAAGACTTAAGACTATTCTCATTGACAGTTTCTCTAATCCAGTGACAAAGGCAATCTAGAGCCGAAGTATTTGATTGATGATTTAGTCCTATCCTTTGGAGAAGATCTCTTGGCTGGATAAATATAACGGATTCTTTTATTCGTAATCAAGATCGTTTGAAGATCCGATGGTCGACGAAATATTCTTGGAAGGTTCTATTCTTGGAAACCAAGATCCTGATTGTATGAGCGAACAAGATTGATGGGCTATCGTCAGGTTCCTTTAATAGCTCGAATGATCTTCTTAATTGATTCCGTCCAATAGGTAGATTGGAGGAATTCCTTTGGTAAGTGCCAACGGGTATGATGGCATAAAGGAGTATAAAAGGAAGACGTTCTAGTTGCTTTAGTGCATGATCGATAGAGAAATTCCAGAGTCTGAAGCACCTTGATTATTAGTTGATACATTTTGAGCAAAGTTGTATACACAAAGAGTGTCTATACTTAGTGAGACCTTGAGCGAGTGTGATAGATCATCTTCACCGAGAAATCAATGAAGAACAACGCTGTAACATCTCTTTGTTCATAGTGGAATCCAGCCAATAAGCTGTTAGTACAGAAGAGTGAACGTAGGTTTGAAATAAGCCGAACCACTATAAACCGCGTGTTCAATTCTCTCTTCCTTTCTTTCAGTCTTACTTTGATTATTGTTTGTCTCAAATTTATCAACTGTCCAGTATTGTGCAATTATCGAGAAAAATCTTTTATATACCTATTCACCCCTATTCTAGGTACTTATACTAGCTATATCAATTGGTATCAGAGCTCGTGTACTCACTTTATTTGAAGTGTTTTACTTTAGAGTAAAAGATCCATGGTTAGTATGCTAGCACCAGGGCTGGTGGAAGGGCAAAGCAATATCAAACCACCCTACTTTGATCGAAAGGATTACAACATCTGGAAGAATAAGATGAAAGCTTTTCTACGATCAAAGGATCCTCTGGAATGGGACGTTGTAGTAAAAGGAATTACTCCTACAGCTGCATCAGTCTCTGAAAGAGGGAAATAAACTGTTGAGACCAGCGGAATGACTCAGGAAGAGATAATCAAGAGACAAGCACTCGATGCAAAAGCAATTTACTCTTTATATTGTGCTTTGTCACCAACTGAATATAACAGAATATCTTCTTGTGTTACAGCAAAAGAAGTTTGGGACAAATTACATATCACCTATGAAGGAACAGATCGAGTGAAGCAAACCAGAATTAACATTCTCCTCGGTCATTATGAAGCCTTCAAAATGAAACTAGGAGATTCTATAACTGACATGTTTAGCCATTTTACAGATATTGTCAATGGTCTTGAGAATCAATGACAAAAAATTTCTGATCCCATGAAGGTAAACAAGTTACTGCGTGGACTCTCCAATGATTGGAATCACATAAAGACTTCAATAAGAGAGACGCAAAGAATTATGCCACTATCTGTCGACGAGCTGATTGGAACTCTTCAGTCTTATGAAGTGGAACGAATTAATGAAGACGAAGATCCAAAAGGTAAGAAATCCATTGCATTAAAATCAAATGATGATTCTGATGATACAGATTCTGAAGATGATATGGACGATGAGGAGCTTGCTCTCATGATAAGAAGATTCAGAAAACTGAATAAAAAAGGAAGAAGGTTCAACTCAAAGAAACAAAGTTTTCAAAGACAGCAGACCAAGTTTGTTGATGATGAGGAACCAAACAAAGATGTAGTTTGCTTTGAATGTAAGAAAAAGGGACACATCAGACCCAACTGTCCTCTTCTGAAGAAGAAGAGAGGAAAAGCTGAAAAGTTTCGAAAAGCTCTCAAAGTCGAAACCGGAGTGATACGAGTGTGAAGAAAGTGATAATGAATATGCCAACCTATGTCTCGATGGCACATTCGACTCAGACTCAAATTTCCGGATCGACTCAAACAGTGAATTTGAGGCAAGTAATTTTAAAATTCCTGTCAAAGTTTCTAAATACATTGATGAACTGTGTTTTAGTCTTAAGACTTCTCTCAAAAGAATTTCCGAACTTAAAAAGAAAAACTCAGCTCTAAAACAAAAGGAAAACGTTTTAGAAGAAAGAGTTAAAAGTTTAGACTCGAATGTTTCCACTCTTAAAAAAAATGAAGATAATCTTTGGAAAGAAAATGCATTTTTAAAAACTGACTTATCAAATATTTCAAAGAAATTCTCAATAGGGTCCGAAAAACTTGAAAAAATTCTTTCAGCTTAAAGACCTTACTTCAATAAGTCCGGTCTAGGTATGACAGCAGAAACAATTCCCTTGATTGACTTTCCTAAAGTAAAAGAAAGAATTAAGGAAAGACCCTCGAGAGAGGCTTATAAAAATCATTTAAAGAAAGTTTTTGTAAAGTCTGTAGGTCAAAATGCTCTCAGGTGTTCAAAGTGCAACAGTCCGGATCACTTTGAAAAAGAGTGTCCTATGGTTTGGAAACATGTTAAGAAAGTATGGGCTAATACTGTTTATCTTACTAACACCAAAGGACCTAAGAAAATTTGGGTACCAAAGAAAGCTTGAGACCCTCTTTTAAATGCAGGTCTCCATCAAGAAAAAGGTAAAATGATATCTTGACAGCGGATGCTCAAGACACATGACAGGAGACTCAAATTGCTTCATAAAGCTTGTTCAAGTAAATGGTGGAAAGGTTTCATTTGGAGGAAACAACAAAGGAAGTATTGTGGGATTTGGAACTGTGAAAATTGGAAATCTCACAATAAGTAATGTTTCCCTAGTGGAAGGACTCAATTACAATCTTCTCAACATTAGCCAATTGTGTGATACTGGTTTTAAGATTTTCTTTCAAGAAGGAACATGTTCTGGAACCAGTAAAGACTATACTCAGTCTTTCATAGGTCAAAGACGTGGAAATATCTATCTTCTAGATATGAAACCAAATGAATCGCAATGCCTAATCTCAATTCAAGACGAAGCAAGCTTATGGCACATAAAGCTTGGTCATGTCAACATGAAGCAATTAGCCAAAATCTCATCAAAGCAGCTTGTTTGAGGTTTACCCAAATTACCATACCAAAAGTCCGATCCATGCACTCCATGTATTCTGGGAAAGCAGGTAAGAAATTCATGTAAGCCAATAAATCATGTCTCTACTAATCATGTACTACAGTTGCTGCATATGGATCTCTTCGGACCAACCAGAACCCAGAGCATTGGAGGTAAGAAATATTACCTAGTAATTGTGGACGATTACTCCCGCTTTACTTGGGTATATTTCCTTACAAGTAAGACTGAAACCTTCTCGTATTTTGAAAAATTTGCTAAAAAGGTTCAAAATGAAAAATGATGTGTTATCTCAAGTATAAGAACAGATCATGGAGGTGAATTTGAAAATCAAGATTTTACAAAATTTTGTGATAAATCTGGCTTTAAGCATGTATTCTCCTCTCCATATACTCCTCAGCAAAATGGAGTTGTGGAAAGAAAAAATAGATCTCTTCAAGAAATGGCTAGAACTCTTTTAATTGAAAGTAAGATTTCTTCACGATTTTGGGTGAAGCTTTGTTTCAACAGCGTGTTATATAATCAATAGAGTCTTCTTAAGACCTATTCTAGAGAAAACCCCTTATGAGTTATTCAAAGGTAAGAAGCCTATTGTTTCATACTTTCATGTGTTCGGTTGCAAATGCTTTATATTGAAAAATGCAAAAGATCGAGTTGGTAAATTTGAAGAAAGATCAGATGAAGGCATCTTCCTTGGATATTCTACATCAAGCAAAGCCTACAGAGTCTATAACAAGAAGAGCCTGTCTGTGGAAGAGTCAATGAATGTCAAATTTTAAGATTCTACGCAAAATGAGTTCAGTCAGACTCATCATGAAGAGTCTGAACCTACTCCAGACCCTTCAAAGCTTACAACTCAAGAAGCATCTCAGATTCTGGAAGACTAGCATCAAGCTGTTCGTGAAGATTCAAATAAAGAAAGAGATCATCAACCAGACAAATCAACTAATAACTGGAAGCATAAGTCCAGTCATCCCAAAGATTTCATTATCGGCAAAATTAATGAAGGAATTCGCACCAGATCCAAAAGGCGTGAAGAGTCTAGTGCTGTGGCTCTCATTTCTGAAATTGAACCAAAGAGCATAGAAAAAGCTTTGTCTGATGAAAGCTGGATTGAAGCTATGCAAGAAAAGCTCAGACAGTTCAACATTAATGATGTCTGGGAATTGGCATCTAAACCAAAAGATAAAACTGTTATTGGAGCTAAATGGGTGTTCAGGAACAAGATGAATGAGAAAGGAAAAGTCGTACGAAACAAAGCCAGACTCGTGGCCAAGGGATATATGCAAGAAGAAGGAATAGACTATGATGAGACTTATGCACCAGTAGCAAGGTTAGAAGCTATTCGACCATTACTTGCGTTTGTTTGTTATATAAATTTCAGGTTATTCCAAATGGACGTCAAAAATGCCTTCCTAAATGGATTTATCCATGAGGAAGTTTATGTGGAAGAACCGCCAGCGTTTAAAGACCTAAAGAAGCTAGACTTAGTCTTCAGACTGAAAAAGGCCTTGTATGGTTTAAAGCAAGCACCTCGAACTTAGTACGACAGACTAAGTAAGTTTTTAATACAAAATGGTTTTGTCAAAGGTAAAGTAGATACTACTTTATTTATCAAAAAGGAAAACAAAAGCTTTTTACTTGTTCAAATATATGTGGACGATATTATTTTTGGATCCTCTAATGAAAGTCTGTGCAAGAAATTCTCAAAGTCTATGCAGGATGAGTTTGAAATGAGCATGATGGGAGAGCTAACATTCTTTCTTGGTCTTCAAGTAAAACAATTGAAGGAATGAACCTTTATTTATCAAGAAAAATATGATAATGATCTTGTTAAAAGGTTTGGATTGGAAAATTGCAAGAAGACTGATATACCAATGTCAAGTTCTCTTAAGATAGACAAAGATGAAGAATGGAAGAAAGTTGATCAAAAGCTGTACAGGAGCATCATTGGTTCACTTCTTTATCTTACTGCTTCTAGACCTGACATTTTGTTGAGTGTTTGCATCTGTGCTAAGTTTCAATCAGATCTTAGAGAATCCCATCTCAGTGCTACGAAACGTATTATCAAATACGTTGCTTCATCTTCCAGCATCGGTTTTTGGTATCCTAAGAAGGGAGACTTTAATCTTCTGGGATATTCAGACACACATCTGGCCGGTTGCAGAGTCGATAGAAAGAGCACTTCGGGAACTTGCCAGTTGCTTAGAAGCAGAACAATGTCTTGGTTTTCAAGGAAACAAAGCACTGTGGCTCTCTCAACAACAGAAGCAGAGTATGTAGCTCTTGGAAGTTGTTGTTCGCAAATTCTATGGATAAAACAACAACTACAAGACTTTGGAATTGAAGACTCATGCACAGAGATTAGATGTGACAACACCAGCACAATCAATCTTACTAAAAATCCAATCCTTCACTCAAGAGCAAAGCATATAGAGATTCGACATCATTTCATTAAAAATCATGTTCAAAATGGAGAAATCTCGATTCAATTTGTTGATTCAAAAAATCAACTAGCGGATATATTCACAAAGCCTTTGGAGAAGAATCAATTCGATTTTATCCGTTCCAGACTCAACATTTTGAAACTTGAGGAAATTAAAGTCTAGAGACTCTCCAACCCTCAGACTCAGACATCATGGCTATAGACTGTAAGTTGTTATTATATTCAATCTCGAAAAGGTACGATCATTAGTTCAGTTAATTTATAATTTCTGTGAAAAACGAAATCTTGTCTTTTCAAAAAGATTAACTTCTATTTAACAGTTATCAATTTTAAAAGAGGCGTCTGTTCATTTTCCTTTGTGCCGATTGGTTTTTCCTTTTTAAACTGAGTTATATGTATACAGTTTTCCTCGCTTAAACTTCAAAACCCTAAAAAGGCATTCTCCTCCCAATCCTGTCTCTACTTCGTGTTCATCTTCGAGAAAGTTGTCATCTTTTCTTGGGAAAGCGAGTAAAGGAATCTTTCAACGACAAGGAAGGATGTCTTCTTCGAGGAAGTCTTCAAGAATCACGAATAGGGGACCATAGAAAATGAGGGAGGGGCCTACCCATTTCGATCTCACCGAAGAGGAAGATTTACCAAGTCAGGAACAGAGTCCGATTCACTCTCCACCACATCACTCAACACCATCTACCCCACGAGGTGCGGGTCAACAACTGGAGGAAAAAATAATCGAGGACGCAGACCCTGTAAGAGTCCAAAAACCCTATTTTATTTACAAGCTCTATTGTGCGATGAAGAGTATTGGGACTTCGCTGAACTACGTAGATGATTTCCTTAAAGATAAGAATTATGGGAATGAGTATATCTTTTTGCGACGAATGGAGGATTTGGGAATTGCTCCCAAAGGAAAGGCTGAGGAAGCACTTGCGAACATTCCAAGTGACCCTCGTGTATCGGGACTAAATCCGATTGACGGGAACGATGATGATAAAATGTTCAGTGAATTTCAACCTAGAATGGGTGTTGCTGCGAAGGTGAAGGGAAAAAAGATGGATTTGTTTAAATCGAAAGAACAGGAGAATCTGTTCTTCAAACTGTTGAAAGGAGGGGTGATAAACCCTAGGAGTGTTGATTTCAATTTCTTGGATGCCATTAATGTGAACTTAAGAGAGAAGTTCAATCTACTTCAACTTGAGCAATTTTGCTCCGATACCACAGACGGTTATGCGCAATTGACAGCATGCTTCTATTCGAATCTTAGCTTTTTAGATGCGAATAGAATATCCTTCAGTGTTCGAGACCAAGACTATGTGGTAGATGTGGACATGTTGGCAGATATAATTGGAGTTGAAAGAGGATGCTATCAACCAATCAAAGTTTCGATTGCTCGTGCCTCATTGGAGCTTGTCAAAGACAGGGATACAGAGGGAAGAATTACCTACTCAAGAATGCGTGCCATCAACATCTTGCTTCACAAAATTGTGATCAACTGTATCAGGCCAAAGTCTATATCCAAGACTGACGTGTCTAACTCCGAGGCGAAATTGATGTACACGATCAATATAAGGAAGAAGTTCTCTCTCCCTCACACCATTCTCTTTCACATGTACAGAGCAATGGTGAAGGATAAGGGCTAATTGCCTTACCTAGGTCTTGTGACCAAGATCTTCAAACACTTGAACATTGAACCTCCACATACTCTTTGTGTTCGACCATGCGACAAAATGGTGGTAGGTTTGAAAATGCTGACAAAAATGCATCTAAAAGAGCTTGCTAAGGCAATGGAGAAGTTCAAAGTGAAGACTCCAATATCTTCTGCATCAAAGAGAAAAGGGAAGGAGCCCATGGGTGCCCCATCCAAAATGAAAAGAACTCTTATCTTGGAGGATGAAGATGAAGAGGAAGATCTCACTATCTCTGCATTGAAAAGGACCAGACGTTCTGTACCTGAATCAACAGAACAACAGAAGAAAGGAAAATAAGCAGAGGAAAAAGAACAGAGAGAAGAAGAGGGACAAGCAAAGAACAGAGAAGCAGAGGAGCAACAAGAAAAAGAGAAAGAAGACAAAGAGAAAGAAGCTGAAGAAGAAGGAGAAGCAGTGAAAGAAAATTCTGCAGATGAAGCCGGAGATTAAGGGAATCAAGATGCTGAAGAGCATGACCATCACTCTTCTCCATTTGAGGTCCTGGAGACAGGGGGAGATGGCGAGCAAGGAAGGACTACACCACATGCTGTCAACAATGAAGGTGTGAGTCGCTCACCAGCAAATTCAGAAGATTTTCAGGCTTCTCAAATGCTTGAGGAAGGACATGATACGTCAACACCAAATCTGCAAGATTACGCCGAAGTTCCATCGTCTACCTTCACTCCATCCGAGAGAGCAAATGCGAGCACACAGACGGACAATACAGCAGATTTTCGTCGTATCCTTGATGTTCTTCTGGAAATGCAAGGTCAAATCTATGCTCTGGACTGTGAACTTCAAGTCATGAAGAATGCTAGACAAGCATCTTCTGTTACCATGGCGGATCAAATGAAAGACCTCGCTCTTCAAATTCAAGCCAATGCCAAAGGAGAAGAGGTGGCTCATCTACGGGAAGACTTGAAGAGACTAGAAGGCATCGTACAGTCGATGGGAGATTTCTAGATTGTGCGCATTCCCGAGCAGACTTGACTCTTTTCTCACCTTTTTAATGATGACAAAAAGGGGGAGAATTGCAATTTGAACTCAACTCTTTAAACTTTAACTTTAAATTTCTTTTGCGTGTTTGAATGTTTGTTTTTGAGTATGACTTGGGTGTGAACTTGAATTTGACTGACTTGGGTGTGGATTTTGATGCTTGACTGTTTACATTTATATCAAGTGTTGCTGTATGGTCTTACTCATGAAAAACTAACCGATTTTCTGTGGATGCAGAGTCTGGTTGATTTATTAGTCTTTATGAGATAGCCATATTGCTTGAGTAATGTTTTGCAGGTCAAAGTTGTTCAAATCTATAGGAAAGTTTTGTCACCATAAAAAAGGGGGAGATTGTTGGAGAAATCTTTCAAGAATATTTTGAACTGACAAAACGTTTCTATCAGTCTAGTCTGGATAATTGCAGACCTTCTATTTAGAGTCTGAAGACTTTCAGATCACCAGACTCAGCACTCAAGACTTAAGACTCAAGACTCAAGACTATTCTCATTAACAGTTTCTCTAATCCAGTGACGAAGGCAATCCAGGGCCGAAGTATTTGGTTGAGGATTTAGTCCTATCCTCTGGAGAAGATCTCTTGGCTGTATAAATATAATGGATTCTTTTATTCGTAATCAAGATCGTTTGAATATCTGATGGTCGACGAAATATTCTTGGAAGGTTTTATTCTTGGAAACCAAGATCCTGATTGTATGGGCGAACAGGATTGATGGGCTATCGTCAGGTTCCTTTAATAGCTCGAATGATCTTCTTAATTGATTCCGTCCAATGGGTAGATTGGAGGAATTCCTTTGGTAAATGCCAACGGGTATGATGGCATAAAGGAGCATAAAAGGAAGACGTTCTAGTTGCTTTAGTGCATGATCGATAGAGAAATTCCAGAGTCCGAAGCACCTTTATTATTAGTTGATACATTTTGAGCGAAATTGTATACACAAAGAGTGTCTATACTTAGCGAGACCTTAAACGAGTATGGTAGATCATCTACACCAAGAAATCAAGGAAGAACAACGCTGCAACATCTTTTTGTTCATAGTGGAATCCAGCCAATAAGCTGTCAATGCAGAAGAGTGGACATAGGCTTGAAATAAGCCGAACCACTATAAATCGCGTGTTCAATTCTCTATTCCCTTCTCTCAGTCTTACTTTGATTATTGTTTATCTCAAATCTATCAACTGTCTAGTATTGTGCAATTATCGAGAAAAATCTTTTATATACCTATTCACCCCGCTCTAGGTACTTATACTAGCTATATCAAGGACAAATTAGGATTTTGAAGATTTCTGTATGATTACACATGCTTTAGTGAAGGAAGTTCCTACAAGTTTATATTGCCATTGTCAATGTTGGCAGGCTGATGTCGACGTGGTGTTCTCGTTCTTAAGCCTGGACGGGGCCGAGCAATTTGATTCGAGCTGGGTGAACGCGCAAGACCTCTGTGGCTTGAAGGGGTCGGGAGTTCCAGGCAATGTTGGGCCTTTCAGGCTCTTGATGCTGGCTTCTGAGCACCTGGAAGAGTTCACCCCTGTCTTCTTCAGGATCTTCAAAGCCGATGACCGAAACAAGCACAAAGTGCTCATGTGCTCTGATGCAAGGAGGTTTGTCATATTTGATTTTATATCATGCGATCTTTCTTGTTCATAATAAGCTTCTTGATGGACTAGAATTATGATTATGTCTTTAATTCCTTTTTTTGGGGTAAATGCAGCTCGTCTCTCAAATCAGGAATCCATAAACCATCTTTTGTTGGTTTCGTGGACGTGGATCTGAGTGATGGGAAGATTTCTCTTAGGAGTCTGGTAAGTGATATGCTCCATCCTCAATCCTTAACTCATTTCTTGTCCCAATTGGAGGGTCGGTAGCGAAATCGCCAAAATTGGGCGGAATTTTGTGGACGCGCATCCATTCAATTTGTAAACGAAATTGTAATGTCCAGATTGATCATTCCGTGGTGGAGAGCTTCGGTGCCGGAGGCAAGACATGCATCACATCTAGGGTTTACCCGACACTTACGTTGCTTGGCAATGCTCGTCTCTTCGCCTTCAACAACGGGACTCAGACTATCAGGATCGAGACTCTCGATGCCTGGAGCATGAACCGGCCGGTGATGAACCAAGCTCTTGAGTAGAGCAAAAACGTCAGTATGTCTTCGGCTCTAGGCAACATTAGGTAGAGGATAGGGCTGTGTTTGATGCCCAATGTAAATAGTAAATAATCGCCCTTTGACCGAGAGGCGATAGCCAGCTAGATCTTGTTTGTAGACAGCCGACAAGTAATTTGCCTGCACAAATAAATTAATTAGGATGTTTATTTGCTCCAAGAATATATTTTCTTCAACGGGCCACGCATGAAACTGGTTATAAATAGAATTATCATTACCCGGGTGGTGGTAATTTTTAGTTCATGGAATCTGCTTACGGGGAGAAATGATCAATACCCAATAATATTTTTAATTTCTTATCACAATGAAGATCAGGACATAGAGGTTCATCCCATGAGCGAGAGACTGTAAATCTTATTTTGGTTATCTAAATGAAGTAATTTTTAATTATTCAATTTTCTTTGAATTACTTACTAATGTTGTTTGATTTTTCAATTTGTCATTTTTGTTTGAACTTTTCAATGTCTACATTTATCAATTACCATACGAAAATACCATTTTTTGTGGAGAAAATTGGATAGACCTTATTTGTTTTGTTTTGTTTTTTGTTTTTTTAAGTTAATAATAAATTACTCAATTCATTAAAGGACAAGTATTTGGTGGGGCCCACTTTTCCCCCACCTTGTCTTTCTACTCTCTTCTCCACTCACATCTTTAGAAATGGGAGACAATTTAGATTTGCTTTTGCCCAAAATAGTGAGTTCTTTATTTGTCGTTATAATTTTTTTTTTCCTTTTCCCTAGAGCTTGGGAAGTAGTTATGGTGATGATGATGCCAGTGATGATGAGGTAGATGTATGGAGGCTCAACACATGAGAGAGATTTGAACCTTCACAAGTTTAGAGATCGACGGGATGGAGGGCTTCAAAGCTAGAGCCCTAGGAGTATGGTGGTTGACATAGCCAATACCATTAGCCAAGAGCATCCAAGTGCTCAAAGAAACCACCATTTTTGGTGCTATGTTGAGCTTTAGTGGGGGAGTGAAATTGGCAATGCCAATAGTGTTGCATCATAAACTTGCCTCTTTTGTCTCTTGTTATGGAGAAGGAAAGAGTGATGGAGACGAAAGATGGAGAAGAGAGTAACAAAGGAGAGAGATAAGGTGTGGGGTGTTTTGCATATTTAAGTACTCACCTCATGGTGCATTGATGCATATGTTACTGGAAAGCATTTCGCCTTGTGTTATATAGTACCATCAACATCGTGACACAAGATGATGCGGATAATCCTCCATAGGATGTTGTCATTTGTTAGCAACTTACTTTTTCTCTTTTCATCCTTTAGTTAAGATATGGAGATCATTTAACAAGCCATATGCATGAACTTGATGTATTTGTATTGCATGCATGTGATCCTCAACTTTTTTTTTTTTTTTTTTTTTTTGTGTTGTGGGGGGGGGGAGGTGGGGGGGTCGCTATGGTCCATGAATGGACCATGCTTTTAGGTATCATGTGCCACTTGTCGCGACCTACCTCTTGGGGGAGAGAATAAGTTTGGGGGTATTGCCTAAAGACAGGTTCACCACCCATGATTAGGCACGAGTTCTCCCAAATCCATACCTCGTGCGACATTAGGGTGTTCATACGAATTTTGTAATAAGAAGTTGCCTCTAGCCTATTGAAATCGGCTAGAAACCAAGTGAGACATGTGAGTATACCTCACTTCCTACGCAACTAGAGAATCTAGGTTTGAAGACTTGATTATACTAATTAAACAATTAGTGCAATTTCAATACTTAATCTTGCTCATTTAAAAAAAATGAGGTATTTTGGTCGGGTAATCTAGATTGATTTTATACCTATCTACTAACATGTGAGATGATCACATGTGTGCACAATCATTAAAATGACAATTAACAATTAAGGAAAGCGTTCAAATAAATTGCATGGAAGAGCAAAAATGTAACATCAAAGAAAAGATAAATACTAATCCTAACTAAACTAAAGGGAAGCCAAAATCAACGTACCAAAATTGCACGATCAAAGGTATTTGTCTTTAAGGACAACTAAACCTCTTGAGCAGGATTCTAAATTGAAAGACTTCCATTTTTTAGGAGAAAATAAACTAAGAGATTAATTGTAACCTTTTTGAAGAATTTTTTTAAATATTTTTTATAGATTTTTTTTTTTGGAAAAATTGAATTTTTGAATTTTCCAAAACCTTTTGATTTTTTGTTTATGGTGTCTTTCTAATTACTACTGAAATTTTTAGACTTTTCTAAATTTTGGAATTTTCTGTTCCTTAATTTTCTAATTTTTTAAAATTATTTTTTAAACTCAAATTTTCAAAATTTTCTTTTTTTTAAAATTGTTTAATTTTTTTAGAAAATATTTTGAATTTGTTCTATTTTCTGAAATTTTTTATTTTTTGAAAATTTTTGAAATTTTTGAAAATTTTAATATATTTTTAATATTTAATATTATTGTATTCGAAAAATGGTTTGGACCGAGTTGGACCGATCCAACCCGCTGATCCGATCTCGAGCCCAGGTCCTACCCACGTCGAATAAAAAAATATTTTTTTTAGTTTTTTTAATATATATATATATATATTTTTTCTTTCTATTTTCTCTTTTTGTCATATCTATGTTTTCTCTTTTTTTGCTGCACTTTCCCATTCTGCGATTCCTCCTTCCCAAGACCAACTTTTGCCATGTTATAATTTTCTATTTATTTTTTTTTACTTCATCCCTTCCTCTCTTTTTTAATCTTATTTTATTCATTTCTTCTCCACACTGAGCCCCCTTTTTTAAGCCCCCCATTCTCTACCACATTATCCTTTTAAGCCTAGCCAACGATAGGCGCGCATGGCTTCTGCCATTGCCAGCCTGTCGGGGCCACTTGATCTCTGACCCTGGGATCACGCCGTCCTCTGCCCTTGTGATCCTCTGCCCTCGTGATCCTCTACCTCACCCCTGGTTTGTACGTTTCTTTTTTTGCCGAAAGCCAAATCAATGTGAGGGTGATGAGGGAGGAAGAAGATGCACCCGTGGGCTGAGCTGAAATGAAAGGAGCTAGGCCGATCTGCGCAAAAAAGAAGAATAGAAGGAAGAAGAGAGGTGGGCCAGCCCCATTCGATTTTTTTTCTTTTCTTTTATTATCATAATTTTCAATAATGATAATATTTTTTCTTATTCTCTTTTTTTCTTTTCTTTTTGATAGCAAAATTTTTGGAAAAAAAGTAAAATTACCATTAGTGATGCAAATATTCCTAATGCTAAAACGTGATGCAATTTAGTAAAAATTTTTTTTTTTTTTGGCTAGGGTTTGAAAATTAATCCCTAATTTTTTACGCGATTAAGTCTTCAATAAAATGGTAAAATTTACGTGTCAATAGTTGTCCCTCTTTGAATGGGAGTTCAAAGAGGTTCATTTCAAAGATAAAAGACCCCTAAATTTTGTCCGCAGAATTCACTGATTAGCGGGCTATAAATGATAAAAGGGTGTGGGATGATGGCCTTACATCGTAAAGATGGTCATTGACCAAAATGGGAAAGTTTCATTGTATATAAACGGGCTTCGACTGGAAATGAAAACCTATGATTCAAAAATAAATCCACGAATCTTTTGAAAATCGCAATTTAAAGGTAGACTCATGAACCTTTTAAAAAAACGTGGTTTAAGATAGACTCATGAATCCCGTGGTTTAAGGATAGACCCACCAACCATGTGGTTTAAGGATAGACTCACCAGCCGTGTAGTTTAAGGATAAACCCACCAACCTTGTGGTTTAAGGATGACTCACGAACCCCATGGTTTAAGGATAGACCCACTAATCTCATGGTTTAATGATAAACCAATGACCCCCGTGGTTTAAGGATAAACCTACCAACCTTGTGGTTTAAGGATGACCCACAAACCGTGTGATTTAAGGATAAACCCACGAATCTTGTGGTTTAAGAATGACCCATGAACTGTGTGGTTTAAGGATAGACCCGCGAACCTTGTAGTTTAAGGACGACTCACCAACCGTGTGGTTTAATGATAGACCCACGAACCGTGTGATTTAAGGGTAGACCCACCAACCTTGAAAAATATCATTTAACTAGGAAAGCTTGTCCTTCGAGAATATTCTGGAATGGTCACTGCACATTTAACAAAATTCATTACAACAAATGTTCTAATAGCAAAAGCATACCAAACGAGATCAATTTGAACACATGTCATTGAAAACAATATCAAAAGTGTATTAGCGATGAAAAGGCAATGACTGCATAAGCAAATCAAGCTAATTTTGAACCCATGAAAAAAAAAAAACTTGCAAAATTGTTATCATGCTTGGAAAAATGTCATTAATCATGAAACTCTCTTAAGGGAAAATTTATTGTCAAAATGACCTTGACTTATGAGAAAGGTTTGTTAAATATGCCAATCAAGGACCTCCAATCATAAAGGGCTTCTCACACATTCTCAAGAAGAGGGCTGTTTCATTTCATCCATTCATGTGGAAAAATTTGACTCCTCATTATACATCGCACTTCTAGTGTCGAAGGATTTGAGATTCATTTGCAATAAGTACATGTTGATCAATCCATGAGGTCTTTTGAAAAGACTGCAACATAGGTTTGGTCATGGGCTTATATGAAGAATTAGGCACCATGAGATTTGGAAAAGCATAATCGTCAGCATTACTCTCGGGTTTACAAGTCAAAAACATTTAAGATAAGACGAGATAGGATTGCCCTCACTCCTTCAAGCGGTAGCTTCTTCATGAATTATTGTTTCCACTCGAATCATCCCAATCGGAAGAGACTTCGGAGTAGGTTGTAATAGTGGTTCAAGCAAGGCTCTAAAAAAGCTTGAAATATACCAGACTAGGGTTTTGTGAGTCAATGATTATCTTGGCATAATTACTGTCATACAATCTTTCAATGATCGCATTCTTGAGATTTACTAGTCTTGAGAGTCCCTTGATTTGTGATATAGAGACATAAGAACTTTGCTCTCCTTCTAAGAAGCTTACACTTGTACTGAGAAGTCTTGCAATGCATGATTTTCTTTGCATTTCTCATATTTTTTTTTTTGTCTCCTTTTTTTTAGTGGGCATTGGCCTTGCTTTTACTAGGCATACTGTTTTTCATGCCCTCTTGATTTCTCTCACTCTCTCTCTCTTTTTTAATAGTTAGGACTCTTATGCACTACCCACACTTTTGTTTTGATGGTAAATGCATTGCTTTGGTGTAGGGAGATAATCACCACTCCGGTTTCAGAAATGATTGCGTTAGGTCCAAATTGGCTAAGCAATGGATAAAGGTGTTTGGATAGCGAAAGAAATGCTCTTCCTCAATTTGGGATGCTTTGTTCTTTCACAAAAATTCACATGTGGCTATCATGAGAAGATTGATGTAACTGGAGGCAATGAAATCTCTCCTAATCTTTCGCTCATTTTTTCAACCAAGCTCATATTTTGCCTTAGTATGGGATGGTTCTTGACAAGAGGTACTTTGCGAAACTCTCCACATTTGAAAAGGCTCAAACGGGCTAATCTCCATTACTCGTAATATGTAATGTAGAGAGAATAAATGCCTCTTTTTCATTCCAATCCACGTACCATTCGCAAATGAATCCCTCGTCTCTTCATGACATGAATTTTCTTTTTTACACTCAGCTTTTGAAGTGTTTATGGGACGTGTTTGGGAGTGGCTTGCCCTTTATCATCCTAAATGCTCCTCTTTTGGCATATTCAACATTCCCTTTCAGTTTTGTCAAAATCACTTATGTGAAATTCCCCTCACGGAGACATAAGTAGCAACAACTGAATAGACAACATGAAAGACATCGGGTGCTTTGCTTTTTATTCATTTGTCTTTTTCATCATTTTCAATTTTTTTTATTATAATAGGAATAGGATTACTCGACTGCCTCTGTAGAGGTTGGGTGGCCATTTGAATCGACTTTTCAAGGGCAACAGTCAATGTCTTCCATCATGTTGTAACTTTATCGAGTTGGTTGGATACCTGAAATACAAATAAATATGCATGTATGCAATGCATGAATGATATGCACGGTGCTATGTGACTCGGATTGTGCACGAAATGGCTCGACAGCCTTGATTTCATTCATGGGAAATATTTCTTGACTGCATCAGCATTTACAAGCTCAGGCAGCTTGTGGCCATTCATTTCAACTAAAATCATAGCACCACCCAAGAGGATCCTCTTAACAACATAAGGCCCTTCATAGTTCGGAGTGAACTTGCCATGAGGATCGAGTATGATTGGCAGCCCTTTCCTTAGCACCAAGTCATTGACCTCAAAGTGCCTAGGATGAACCTTTTGATTGAAGGCTTTTGCGACCCGTTTTTGATAGCATTGACCATGACATATAGCTTTTAGCGTTTTCCAATCAATCATGTTTAGCTGTTAATGCCTCTGTTGTATCTATTCGGCTTCATCGAGCTTCAACTGATAAAGGACACTTAACGAGGGAATCTCAACCTTCATAGGTAAGACAACCTCCATTCCATATACCAATGAAAAAGGAGTTGCCCCTATGGAGGTGCAAATTGATGTCCGGTATGCCATCAGTGCGTAAGGAAGCCTTTTGTGCCAATTACGATAATTTTCAATTGTCTTTGGCAGGATCTTCTTTATGTTCTTGTTTGCTGCTTCAACTGCCCCGTTCATTTGAGGACGGTATGGTGATGAGTTCAAATGCCGGACTCGAAACTCATTAAGCGAGTCATCTACAACTTTTTTGTTTAAGTTGGATTTATTGTCAATGATGATTGCCTTCGGCACACCATAACAGGCAATAATATTGCGACAAATGAATTTGGCCACATTCTTGGCAGTGACATTGGCATACGAGTTGGCTTCAATCCACTTCATAAAGTAGTCAATTTCTACCAAGATGAATTGATGTCCATTTGACACATTGGGATTGATGGGCCTAATCACGTCGATTCCCCACAGAGAGAAAGGCCAAGATTGGGACATTTAGTGAAGCTCATCTGATGGAGCGTTTATCTTATCCCCATAAATTTGGCATTGGTGCCAACATCGCACGTGTTGAATGTAGTTAGATTCCATGGTCAACTAGTAGTAGCCGAGTCACATGATCTTTCTTGCCAAGAGGTGACCATTCATGTGGGCACCACACTCCCCTTCATGTATTTCCTTCATCAAGCGATTAGCTTTATTGGCATCGACGCATCTTAGTAATGTCAAATCAAAGGATCTTTTGTAAAGCGCATCTCCATTGATGAAAAAATTCGATGCCAACTTTGTTAGATATTTTCTATCTGACACGTTGCTCCTTTGGGGAAACTCGCCATTCTGAAGATAATCTAAGATGTCACGATACCACGTCTCTCCATCAGGCTCCTCTTCAATTATCATACAATAAGCTGGGCATCTAAGAATTTCAATTCTTAATGGCTCAACGTCTAGGCCCCCGGTAGCTTGCAACATCAAAGATAACATGGCCAAGACATCAGCAAATTGGTTTTGAGACCTTGGTAAATAGTCAAAGGATATTTCTTGGAACTCCTCCACTAACTCTCCCAAGAACTCATGATATGGAATTAACTTTGGGTCCGCGTTTGCCATTCACCTTCAATTTGAAGGATAATAAGGGCTATATCACCATAGATTTGTAATTTTTGAACTTTCATGTCAATGGCAGCTTGAAGGCCAAGAATACAAGCTTCATATTTTGTGATGTTGTTTGTACAGGGGAAAGTCAATTTTGCGGCCACAGGGTAATGTTGTCCATTTGGGGAGATGAGAACTGCCTCGATACCCGACCTGAATAGGTTAACGGCACCGTTGAAGTACATAGTCCACTTGTTGCTCGATACCAATAGGATTTGCTCTTCCACATTACCATCCTCCTCAGGGCTTTCTAATTTTTCAAGACAATCGGCCGACAATCTGCTATGGCGCGGCCCTTAATCGACTTTTGACCCAAGCTTTGTACGTCAAATTCTGAGATCAAGATTTGCCACTCGGCCAATTTCCCGACCAAGGCTGGCTTTTCCATGAGGTACTTGATAGGGTCACTTTCGGTCACCAGTAAGATTTGTTGGTGGAGGGTATATTCACAGTCTGTGCAATACCCAGACGAGGGCCACACAAGTCTTCTCAATCTTAGAATAATTCGACTCAGAAAGAGTGAACTTCTTGCTTAAGTAGTATATAGCGCATTCTCTTCCATCATTTGGTCTTTTCTAGGCTAGCTGGCTCCCAACGACTCGCCGTGTATTGTCAAGTATAAAATCAAAGGAATTTTGGGAGTTGGTGGGACCAAAATTGGCGGATGTGAGAGGTAGTGCTTTATCTTTTCAAAAGCACATTGGCATTCGTCATCCCACTTAACCCTTGCGTTTTTCTTCAAGAGCTTGAAAAATGGTTTTGCCGTTTCCGAGAATTGGCAAATGAACCTCGCCACGTAGTTTAGCTATCCTAATAAACTGCGGATTTCTTTGACAGTAGTTGGAGGCCGTAAATCGCAAATAGCCTTGACTTTTGATAGGTCAATCTCGATGCCCTTACTATTAACCATGAATCCTAACAACTTTTCAGATTTCGCCCTGAATACACACTTTGCGGGATTGAGATGCACCTTAAACTTCCGAAGGCAATCGAACAGCTTTTGCAAGACCCTAGCGTGCTCCTCACCATGTCTCGATTTCACGATCATGTCATCCACATACACTTCAATCTCTTTGTGCATCATGTCGTGGAATAATGCAACCGTTGCCCTTTGGTATGTTGCCCCAACATTTTTCAGACTGAAAGGTATCACTTTATAGCAAAAGGTTCCCCATGGAGTTATGAACGACATCTTGTTTCTATCTTCTTTCTTCATACAAATTTGATTATACCCAGAAAATCCATCCATAAAGGAAAATAGCTCAAATCCCGCCGTGCTATCAACTAGGACGTCAATATGAGGGAGCAGAAAGTCGTTTTCCGAGCTAGCTCGATTCAGGTCATGATAATCTACGCACACCCTGACCCGTCCATCCTTTTTCATGTCGGGTAAAATGTTTGCTATCCAATTAGAGTAGTGTGACATTTCGACGAAATCCACTTTTAACAACTTCATGACTTCCTCCTCGATTTTCTTTAATAACTCTGGGTTCATTCTTCTAAGCCTCTACTTTTTAGGTGGCACATTAGGATCGATCAGGAGGGCATGCTCTCCAATATCATGATCTAACCCCGGCATATCAGCATAAGTCCAGGAAAATATATCATGATATTATTTCAGGAGATTAATCATTCGTTCCGCTTCTAACTTTGAGAGATATGCTTCGATCTTTATTTCCTTGACATTCTACGCATCGCCCAAATTTATGGTGACTGTTTGTTCTTCTGTCAATGGCTTCGATTCTTCTTGTCGATTACATTCACGCTTGATCCCTTTCTGATTATCGTCGATATCGGATTCTAAAAGATCTCTCTCACATGAATCCGAGTCACATGAATCTTTGTCATCATTATGCATAATGTAATGCCTGAGATGTGATGAAATGAGTTAGAGCACATTAATAACAAACATAATGCGTGTCATTTGCAAATGATTTTGAAATAATTTTCGCAAAACTATTTCAAGAGCTCATCCTCACATCCTTAGATTTCCTTGCTCTTGCAATATTATGGAACTAAGGAGCATGTAGAAGCCCATCCCTCAGTGACCATCATAGAACTAGTTTGGTGTGATTCCACATGTCTTTAATAAAACATGCATCTATTTTATTGAATGGGAAATGATAAGCCGTATTACAACACATACCACCCTAGACCAACGGCTCATGGTCAAGGGCTCAATAGAGTTTTCATCATAAGCGACTCGAACAAGCAAATTGAAATAACAACGAGTTCCCACACAGGGGAGAAAACATAAAGTTGAAAGCTATGCTGAACCATAACCATCCTACTCTAGAGGGTCGGTGATGCTCTCAGAGGATTCAACCTCCTCACAAGCTAGGATGCTGCCTACATTATTCTCTTCAAATAGCTTGGCTATACTTTCGATAGCTTCGTCTTCTTCCATCAACATCTTTTGGGGTCCCAGGAATGTTTCTTTTAGTGGGGGAGGAAGAACACTTTGACAACTTTTATCTTTTAAAATTCGACCTCCGTGATCACCTCGACCTTATCAGGTGCCTCGACCTCCTCGGGTGCCTCGACCTCCACATTCATTGTGGCCTCCTCTATTGCCATGGCCTTCACGCTCTTCGACAAACCCTAGACCTCTTCTCCTTAAACCTTTTCAAGCCTCGATGGGCTTTCGAATCCCTTATTCATGCAACCCTAGACCACCTCCAGGGTTGTATCCATTTGCCAGCATAATCTTCTCTATCGTTAGGGCTAGCTTAGATAATTTAGGAATGCCCACATAAGAGCCCACAAGAATGTGGATCATAGACACCATCTCGAGAGTTTGAAAACTTGATTATTCTTTACACTCAGGCTCCACGTACGAGATGGTCATTTCATGGTACACCTTGAAGTATGTTTCCTGGTGCATAGTGATGAATATATTGCTGACCACAAATCATACCATTTGGTGGAGGCTATAAGAAATAGCGCCCACCGTGTGAATCCATGGTCTTTCTACTATAAAGTTGAAGGAGGTTGGTATATCTAAAATTTGGAATGGTACAAAGAAAAGCACAAGACCAATAAGTAGTTCCAACTCGATTTCTCCTAACACCTCTTTCCTCATCCCATCAAACGTGCACACAATGGACTTAGTTGGACGTATCATCTCCATCTCAACACCTAAGCGGTGGAATGTAGCAAATGGACATATATTTAGTGCAAAGCCATTATCAATCAACACTCTAGAGACAACGGTGTTATCATGCTTCACTAAAATGTGCAATGCCTTTGTGTGAACATGACCATCAATAGTGAAGTCTTCATCAGTGAAGGAGATCTGATCCTTCAGTAGGATGGTTCCCACGAATTCCTGTAGCTGGATATCATCGATTGTTTCAAGGACATGTACCTTGTTAAGGACATTCAACAAAGTGTTTATATGCTTTTCTGAGGATTAAATTAGCCCCAGGATGGAGATTTGGGCCGGTATTTTCCGAAGTTGATTTACTAAGTTGAATTCACTCATTTTCACCACGACTAGGAGTTGCTTCACATCCTCCTCGGTCACAGCTTTCTTTTCAATTCCTTTGGCAAGCGCATAACAGCTGACCTGATCGAGTGACAGCATCTACTTCCTTTGTTTCGTAATCCTAGGGCACTGCTTTGGTGTTGAATTCCAAGGGAGGTTTTAGCATTATCGATTCGTCCTTTTCTTGAGGCGATAGTTCAATCACGACCAGTGTCAGGCTTTTCTCCAGGATTTTGATCACTGATAAGGTCAATCGTCATTGACTCAGTGGTTTCCATCTCGACATCACTAGTGCAATCCTCATCAAGCAATTCTATCACCAAAATTATGATCATAAAAAAAAAAGAAAAAAAGAAAATCAAATGGGGCCAACCCACCTCTCCTTCCTTCTATTCTTCTTTTTTGTGCAAATCGGCCAAATTTCATTTTGGCCCAGCCCACGCATGGGTCTTCTTCCTCCTTTGTCACCCTCGCATTGATTTGGCTTTTAGTAGAAAAAGAAATGGACAAACCAGAGGCGAGGGAGAGGATCACGAGGGCAGAGGATCGCAAGGGCAGAGGACGGCACGATCCTAGTGTTGGAGATTAAGCGGCCATGATAGGCTAGCAACGGCAGAAGCCATGCGTGTCTATAGTTGGCCGGGCTTAAAAGGAAAATGTGGTAGAGAAGAGGGGGACTTTGCAAAGGGAGCTCAGTGTGGGGGAAGAAATAAATAAAATATGATTAAAAAAAAAGATGAATCGATGATGTAAAAGAAAGAAAGAATAAAGAATAAAAAAGAAAAAAAGAAAAGCAAAACCCAAAATAAATAGAAAACTATAAAATGGCAAAAGTTGGTCTCAAGAAGGAGGAATCGCAGAAGGGGGGAGTGTAGCAGAAAAAGACAAAATAAGGATAAGACAAAAAGAGAAAAAGAAATAAAAATATATATTTGAAAAACTAAAAAAGATCTTTTTTTATCTGATATGGATTGGACCTGAGCTCAAATTGGATCGGCGGGTCGGATCGATCCTACCCGGTCTGAACCATTTTTCAGAATAAATAATATTAAATATTAAAAATATATTAAAATTTTCAAAAAAAAAATTCAAAAAAAATCGAAAATATTTTTGAATTTTTGAATTTTTGAATTTCTTTAATTTAGATTTTTTTAAAATTTTTAATATTTAATATTATTTTATTGGGAAAAATGGTTTGAATCAAGTACGACCGATCTAACCCGGTGATTCGATCCGAGCCTAGGTTCGACCCATGTCGGATATAAAAAAAGATTTTTTTTTAGTTTTTTTAAAATATATATTTTTCTTTCTTTTTTCTCTTTTTGTCTTATCCCCGTTTTGTCTTTTTCTGCTGCACTCCCCCCTTATGCGATTCCTCCTTCCCGAGACCAACTTTTGCCATTTTATAGTTTTCTATTTTTTTTTGTTTTGCTTTTCTTCTTTTTTATTCTTTATTCTTTTTTTTTCTTCATCCCCTCCTCTCTTTTTTTAATCCTATTTTATTCTTTTCTTCTCCATACTGAGCCCCCTTTTTGAAGCCCCCCCTCTTCTCTATCACATTTTCCTTTTAAGCTTGGCCAACAACAAGCGCACATGGCTTCTGCCATTGTCAGCCTGTTGGGATCGCTTGATCTCCGACCCTAGGATCGCGTCGTCCTCTGCCCTTGCGATCCTTTGCCTCGCCTTTGGTTTGTATTTTTCTTTTTCTGCTAAAAGCCAAACCAGCGGGAGGGTGATGAGAGAGGAAGAAGACCCACACGTGGGTTAGGCCGAAATGAAAGAAGCTGGGCTGATCTGCACAAAAAAGAAGAATAGAAGGAAGAAGAGAGGTGGGCAATGGTTAATGTCTTCCATCTTGTTGTAACTTCATCGAGTTGGTTGAATACCTGAAATACAAATAAATATGCATGTATGCAATGTATGGATGATATGCGTGGTGCTATGTGACTCGGATTGTGCACGAAATGGCTTTATGGCCTTGATTTCATTCACGGGAGATATTTATTGACTACATCAGCATTTAAAGGCTTAGGCAACTCACGACCGTCCATTTCAACTAAAATCATAGCACAACCCAGTAGGATCCTCTTAACGACATAAGGCCCTTCATAGTTTGGAGTGAACTTGCCACAAGGATCGAGTATGATTGGCAGCACTTTCCTTAACACCAAGTCATTAACCTCAAAGTGCCTAGGATGAACCTTCCGATTGAAGGCCTTTGCGACCCGTTTCTGATAGCATTGACCATGACATATAGCTTTTAGCCTTTTTTCCATCAATCATGTTTAGTTGCTCATGTCTCTGCTGTATCCATTTGGCTTCATCAAGCTTCGACTAAGAAAGGACCCTTAGTAAGGGAATCTCAACGTCCACGGGTAAGATAGCCTCCATTCCATATACCAACGAAAAAGGAGTTGCCCTTGTGGAGGTGCGAATAGATGTTCGATATGCCATCAATACGTAAGGAAGTCTTTCGTGCCAATTACGATAATTTTCAGCTGTTTTTCCCAGGATCTTCTTTATGTTCATGTTCCCTACCTCAATTGCCCCATTCATTTGAGGATGGTAAGGTGATGAGTTCCAATGCCAGACTCGAAACTCATTAAGCAAGTCATCTACGACTTTATTATTTAAGTTGGATCCATTGTCAATGATGATCACCTTCGGCACACTATAATGGGCAATAATATCGCGACGAATGAACTTGGCCACATTCTTGGCAATGACATTGGCGTACAAGTTGGCTTCAATCCACTTCATAAAGTAGTCAATTGCTACCAAGATGAATTGATGTCCATTTGACACCTTTGGATTAATGAGCCCAATCATGTTGATTCCTCACATAGAGAAGGGCCAAGATTTAGACATTTGGTGAAGCTCATTTGATGGAGCGTTTATCTTATCTCCATAAATTTGGCATTGGTCACAAAATCGCACATGTTGAATGCAATTAGATTCCATGGTCAATCGCTAGTAGTCGAGTCGCATGATCTTTCTTGCCAGGAGGCGACCATTCATGTGGGGGCCACACTCCCTTTCGTATATTTCCTTCATCAAGCGATTAGCTTCCTCGACATTGACGCATCTTAGTAACATCAAATCAAAGGATCTTTTGTAAGGCACGTCTCCATTGATGAAAAATTTCAATGCCAACTTTTTCAGATATTTTATGTTTGATGCGTCGCTCCCTTGGGGAAACTCACCATTCTGAAGATAATCTAAGATGTCACGATACTATGGCTTTCCATCAGACTCGTCTTCAATTATCATACAATAAGCTGGGTGTCTAAGCTCGACATCCAAGCCCCTGGTAGCTTGCAACATCGAAGATAATGTAGCCAAGGAATCGGCGAATTGGTTTTGAGACCTTGGTAAATAGTTAGAGGATATTTCTTGGAACTCCACCACCAACTCTCAAGAATTCATGATATAGAATAACTTCAGGTCCCGCATTTGCCATTTGCCTTCAATTTGAAGGATAATAAGGGCTAAATCACCATAGACTTGTAATTTTTGTACTTTCATGTCAATGGCAGCTTGAAGGCCGAGAATGCAAGCTTCATATTCTGCGATGTTGTTTGTATAGGGGAAAGTCAATTTTGCGGCCATAGGGTAATGCTGTCCATATGGGGAGATGAAAATTGCCTCGATATTCGACCTGAATAGGTTAACGGCACCATTGAAGTACATAGTCCACTTGTCACTCAATACCAGTAGGATTTTCTCTTCCACATCACCATCCTTCTTGAGGCTTTCTAATTTTTTAGGACTTTCTGCCAACATATCTACTATGGTGCAGCCCTTAACCGACTTTTGACTCAGGCTTTGTACGTCAAATTCTAAGATCAATATATGCCACTTGGCCAATCTCCCGACCAAGGCTGGCTTTTCCAGGAGGTGCTTGATAGGGTCACTTTCAGTCACCAGTAAGATTTGGCGGTGGAGGGTATATTGTCGCAGTCTATGCAATACCCAGACAAGGGCCACACAACTCTTCTCAATCTCATAATAATTCAACTCAGAAGTAGTGAACTTCTTACTTAAGTAGTATATCGTGGGGGTGAGTGGTTCCCGGTTCTAGTTCGGTTCTGTCGGAAACCTGGAACCTACCATTGGGTACAGGTTCCAATAGGTTCTATTATTATTATTATTATTATTATTATTATTATTATTATTATTATTATTATTATCATTATTATCATCATCATCATCATCATCATTTTGAACTATAACAAAAAAGAAAAGAGACAAACCAAAGCTTCTATGTCCATAAATTGCCAAAAATAGTTCCTTGAGAGTAGAATTCATGTGTTCCTACCACAAAGTTGATGATTCTGAATGTAATCAAGAGCAACATATCCATGTGTTCCTACCACCTGGTCAAGGAGAAAGTTACCATAAGCAATGAACGAGAAGGTGCTGCATTCCTCGTTCGCTGTCTTCAAAATAGTATCCTATCAGTTTGACAAGGTTTTCATGCTCCACAACGCCAAGGAATTGAACTTCCTTAATCCATTGTTTATGACCCTAAACCAAAAGGAGAAACATGACTATAATGTAGTGATAAATTTAGCTATAGAGCATCTACTTGATCTATCAATTGAATATACTGCAACATAAAATGTTTTCATTCAATGGTGGCTGCTAAAAAATTGTTTAACAGAGTCATGCAAAATAAAGAAGATCTTGATGTTTGAATAAGGAGAAAATAGATTTATTGGAATTTAGCTCCAAATGAGGATACCACGAAAGTCATAAAATAGGTGGTCCACAGAGAGCATCAATGCCATTTAAAGCTAGGGATGAAATGTTCAACGATAATACCAAGCCTTTCCCACTTCAAGGTTTGTGACGAAAAGAAGCCAAACTTAATAAAACTTCTCTATTTTGTTCACAACAAATACTATAAAAACAGGGAAAAATTCCACACCTGCATCCACCCCAGGTTGCGGTGCTTTACAAGTTCACCTGTCGATAAAGCAATGTCCTACAGTACACCTCTCTTTCCTTCTCGAAATCCTGGACGTTGCACAACAACTACATTCAGCAAGCCTTGGAATTTGTTCACAACAAGTGTTTCCAGTACTTGCCTAGCGATATCCTTTGTAATGATTAGCAAGAGGATGCTTAATTGAGTTGCCTTCTCCAGCAAGGGAATTATTTCCTTGACATTTGAAACATTCTGATATGTTACAAGAAGTTTAGCATTCTCAAACTCCACCAGAGATCCATCTTGGTTTCTAATGAAATGGGACGACATATAACCCTTATCAATGGTAGACAAAAACCTAAGGGAAGAATCATAAAAAAGGGGTATTATTTATTGAAAGATTGGTATGCATTCAATAAGCTCAGGATCCGTTGACGAATGTAATTGGAAAATTTATCCCTTAGGAGACGGAATCTGGAAGATGCAGAGTTCGCAAAAGAGCATAAGAAATGGATAACACTCTTTCCACATTTTGCTACAAGACAATCATCCAACTCCATGTTATTTCAAACCTAAAGCAAAATCCACCACCTTCATTCCCTCTTCGACAGAACAAAGGTTTCCAAAGATGAAGATGACTCCATAGAGATTACTCCATCAAGTCCAACGCTTTCTATAGTGTCAGCTATTATTCTTCCAACATCGTCATCATTTCTAGCAGAGATTGAAGACATAGCTATAACATGGTGAAGAAAATTCAAAAACTCTTACCCTGCACAAACCATCCAAAAAAGAAGAAGAAGAAGAAGAAGAAGAAAGAAATGGGATCATTGCTTGAGCAATGTATGCTGATAAAAATCTGCCTCTCTTCTTACCTACAAGGCTTGATCATTCTATTGACATCGTTGAGGATCAGTAATGGTTTCTTTCTACTGGGAAGGATGTGAAAACAGTTGAGAAACCCCTATTGACATTGATTAACATGAGACAAGCTTCAATTAATTTGAGCAGAATCCTAGAAAATGTAGATATGTTATGAATCGAATGTTAAATAATTGAATATTATGGGTAGAGCTCGGCTCCCAACATAAGCTTCTGCCTCAACATTTAGATGCTCAAACAAAGCTAAACTTTTGCAAGAAAGGGGAAATCTCAGAGAATGTCCTGGACTACGATAATCAATTATCTAGAAGGTAGGGCACTTCACGAAAAAAAAAAACCCAGAAAACTCGAGCAAATTGGGTCTTCAATTTCAAACGACAATCGAATCCTTTGTTCAAACAATTGACAAAATCCAAATCAAAAACGAATTTAGTACAAAACCATCAGAGCTAAAAGAACAGATAAACTCGCATCAGTAGAAGTATAAAAACAACCACCATAACAACCCCTTCCAATAAAAGAAGAGAACAAGAAGGAACGGATTACCCAAGTTGTAGGGCAAAGTCCAAAGAGGAGGGAGCGTCGTCCAACAGTAGGGAGAGCGGGCGCAAGCGGCGTCAAGGGAGGCAAGGGCTGGGTATTGTCGTCAAGGGCGTTGTTGGGGGGCGAGCGATGTCTAGCGGCGAGACAAGCAGTGACCAGTGGCGGGACGAGGCGAGCGGCGACTAGCGGAGGGATGAGGCGAACGGTGACCAGCAAAGGCATGAGGCGAGCGGCGACCAATAGAGGGACAAGGCGAGCGGCATCTGGCGGTGGGACGAGTGGTGACCAGTGGAGGGATGAGGCAAGCAACGACTAATGGCGGGACGAGCGGCGACCGGCAGAGAGACGAGGCGAGTGGCATTGGGGACAAGGGTTGGGCAGAGAACGGGAGAAGGGGCAAATTGATTCAATCGAAGGGAACTATGAAGTGGGTTTTAGGAACCCTAACCCGATTTCGGTTCCGGTTCCCGGTTCCTAGAAAAAATGAACCAAGAGTCGGAATTGGTCCCTTTAGAACTAGGAACGGTACCGGACCCTCCAGTCCGGTTCTCCGGTTCCCAATTCTACTTAGGAACCACACTCAGCCCTAGTATATTGCACATTCTCTTCCATCATTTGGTCTTTTCTGGGCTAGCATGGCTCCAAGCGACTTGTCGTGTCTTGTCAAGTATAAAATCAAGAGAATTTTGGGAATTGGCAGGACTAAAATTAGCGGATGCTAGAGATAGTGCTTTATCTTTTCAAAAGCACTTTAGCATTCGTCATCCTACTTAACCCATGCATTTTTCTTCAAGAGCTTGAAAAATGGTTTTGCCATTTCTGACAATTGGCAAATGAACCTCGCCACATAGTTTAGCCACTTCTTTGACAGTAGTCGGAGGCCGTAAATCGCAAATAGCCTTGACTTTTGATGGGTCGATCTCAATGCCCTTACTACCAAGCATGAATACTAACAACTTTCCGGATTGAGATGCAGCTTAAACTTCTGAAGACGATTGAACAACTTTTGCAAGACCTTGACGTGGTCCTCGCCATTTCTCGATTTTGTGATCATGTCATCCACATACATTTCGATCTCTTTATGCATCATGTCATGGAATAACGCGACCATGGCCCTTTGGTATGTTGCCCTGGCATTTTTCAGACCGAAAGACATCATCTTATAGCAAAAGGTTCCCCATGGAGTTATGAACGACGTATTGCTTCTATCTTCTTTCTGCATACGAATTTGATTATACCTAGAAAATCCATCTATAAAGGAAAGTGACTCAAATCCCACCGTGTTATCAACCAAGATGTCAATATGAGGGAGCGAAAAGTCGTCTTTCGGGCTAGCTCAATTCAGGTCACGATAATCTATGCACACCCTGACCCGCCCATCCTTTTTCATGATAAGAACAATGTTTGCTATCGAATCAGAGTAGTGTGACACTTAGATGAAATCCACTTTTAACAACTTTGTGACTTCCTCCTTGATTTTCTTTGATAACTCTGGGTTCGTTCTTCTAAGCCTCTACTTTTTAGGTGGCACATTAGGATCAGTCGAGAGGGCATGCTCTCCAATATCATGATCTGACCCCAGCATATCAGCATAAGTCTAAGCAAATATATCATGATATTCTTTCAGGAGATTAATTATCCGTTCCGCTTTTGACTTTGAAAGACATGCCCCGATCTTTATTTCCTTGACATTCTGTGCATCACCCAAATTTATGGTGATTGTTTGTTCTTCCGTCAACGACTTCGATTCTTCATGTCGATTCCATTCACCCTTTCTGATCATCGTCAGTATCGGATTCTAAAAGATCTCTCTCACATGAATTTGAGTCACATGAATCTTTGTCATCATTATGCATAATAAAATGCCTGACATGTGATGAGATGAGTTAAAGCGCATTAATAACAAACATAATGTATGTCATTTGCAAATGATTTTGAAATAATTTTCACAAAATATTTCAAGAGCTCATCCTCATATCCTCAGATTTTCTTGTTCTTGCAAAATTATGGAACTAGGGAGCATGTAGAAGCCCAACCCTCAGTGACCATCATAGAACTAGCTTGGTGTGCTTCCACATGTCCTTAATAAAACATGCATCTATTTTATTGAATGGGAAATGATAAAGTCACATTACAACACATACCACCCCAGACTAAAGGCTCAAGGTCAAGGGCTTAATAGAGTTTTCGATTTGAAGACCCAAAGAAGCCGACTCGTCTTTAGGCGAAAAAGGCTCGTACGGTCTTAAGCAAGCACCTCGAGCTTGGTACGACAGACTAAGTAAGTTTTTATTACAAAATGGTTTTGTCAAAGGTAAAGTAGATACTACCTTATTTATTAAAAAGGAAAACAAAACTTCTTACTTGTCCAAATATATGTTGATGACATTATTTTTGGATCCTCTAATGAAAGTCTTTGCAAGAAATTTTCTAAGTCTATGCAGGATGAATTTGAAATGAGTATGATGGGAGAATTAACATTCTTTCTTGGACTTCAAGTGAAACAAATGAATGAAGGAACTTTCATTCATCAAGAAAAATATGCGAATGATCTTGTCAAAAGGTTTGGATTGGAAAAAATGCAAGAAGACCGACATACCAATGTCATGTTCTCGAAGATAGACAAGGATGAAGAAGGGAAGAAAGTAGATCAAAAGCCGTACGGGGGAGCATGATCGGTTCACTTCTTTATCTTACCGCTTCTAGACCTGATATTTTGTTTAGTGTTTGTATCGTGCTAGGTTTCAATCAGATCCTAGAGAATCACATCTCATTGCCGTGAAACGTATTATCAAATACGTTGCTTCATCTTCAAGCATCGGTCTTTGGTATCCAAAGAGGGGAGACTTTAATCTTCTAGGATACTCGAGATGCGATCTGGCCGGTTGCTAGTCGATAGAAAGAGCACTTCGGAACTTGTCAATTGCTTGGAAATAGGACAAGTGTCTTGGTTTTCAAGGAAGCAAAGCACGTAGCTCTCTCAACAACGGAAGCGAGTATGTAGCTCTTGGAAGCTGGGCCGTTCGCAAATTCTATGGATAAAACAACAGCTACAAGACTTTGGCATTGAAGACTCATGCACAGAAATCAGATGTGACAACACAAGCGCGATCAATCTCACCAAAAATCCAATCCTTCATTCTAGAGCAAAGCATATTGAGATTCGTCATCACTTCATTAGAGATCATATTCAAAATGGAGAAATCTCAATTCAATTTGTTGATTCAAAAAGTCAACTAGCGGACATATTCACAAAGCCTTTGGAGAAGAATCAATTCGACTTCATCCGCTCAAGACTCAACATTTTGAAGCTTGAGGAAGTTAAAGTCTAGAGACTCACCAACTCTAAGACTCTGATCTCTTAGACTTTAAATCCTGAGACTCAATAATTCATCGCTTAAGACTGTAAGTCGATATCTTATCTAAAAGGTATGAATTCTTGCTTATTTTATCTCGAAAAGGTACGTTCTTTTATTCAGATATAATTTGTGTGAAATTTGAAAACTTGTCTTTTTAGAGGAAGTTATTTTTGGCAGAGTTATTTTTGAAAAAAGGAGTGTTCGTACACTTTCCTTGTATCGTTTAAAATTCTATTTTCAAATCCGAGGCACATATAAATACGGTCATTCTACCCCCAATTTTAAAAACCCTAAAAGACACTCTTCTTCCGATAATCGTTTTTTACTCTCTGTTCATCGTCGAGAAAGTGGTCATCTCTCTTGGGAAAAGCAAGTGAAGAAATCCTCCAATAGACAAAGAAAGATGTCGTCTTCGAGGAAATCATCAAGAATCGCAAACAAGGGGACCACAAAGAATGGAGAAGGGACCGACTCACTTCGATCTTTGCGAGGAAGAAGACTCACCAAGTCGCGACAAAGTCCGATTCGCTCTCCTCCACGTCATTCAGCATCTCCTGACCCACAAGGTGCAAGTCAAAATCTAGAAGAAGACATTATCGAGGATGCCGACCCAGAAGAGTCCAAAACCCTCCGGTTATCTATAAGCTTTATCGTGCGTTGAAAAACACCGGTTCTTCATTAAAGTATATAGATGACTTTCTTAAGGACAAAAATTATGGGAATGAGTATCTTTTTCTGCGGAAAATGGAAGAGTTGGGAATTGCTCCGAAAGGAAGAGCAGAGGAGGCTCTTGCGAACATTCCTAGTGATCCTCGTATGCCAGGACAGAATCTAATTGACGGGAACGATGATGACAAAATGTTCCTTGAATTTAAACCTAGAATGGGTGTGGCTGCAAAGGTGAAAGGAAATCGGATGGATTTGTTTAAATCCAAGGATCAAGAAAAAATGTATTTCAGGCTGTTGAAAAGAGGGGTAATCAACCCTAGAAGTGTCGACTTTGACTTCCTGGATTCCATCAACTTGAACTTAAGGGAGAAGTTGAGTTTGCTTCAACTTGAGACTTTTTGCTCTGACTCTACAGACGGGTATGATCAACTGACCGCTTACTTCTATTCAAATCTTAGCTTTTTGGATGCGAATAGAATTTCATGTCCGAGACCAAGTCTATGTGGTAGATGTAAATATGTTGGCGGACATAATTGGAGTTGAAAGGGGACGCTATCTCCCAATCAAAGTCTCACCCTCGTACTACTCTCGATCTTGTCAAAGATAGGGACGTTGATAAGAAAATCATCTATTCCAGGATGAATGCCATCGACATTGTGCTTCATAAGATTGTGATCAATTGTCTTAGACCAAAGTCTACGTCAAAGACTTCGTGTCTTTTTCTCAAGCAAAGTTGATGTATGCGATCAACTCGGGACGGAAATTTTCTCTCCCGCACACTATTCTTTTCCATATGTTCAGCGTGTCAAAAGACAAAGGACAATTGCCTTACGGTGACCAAGATCTTCGACATCTGAATATTGAACTGCCACATACTTTTTGTGTTCGACCGTGTGACAAGATGGTGGTAGGGTTGAAAATGTTAATGAAGATGCGTCGAAAGAACTTTTAAGGCAATGGAGAAATTCAAGGTGAAAAAACCGTCCGCTTCAAAAAGGAAAGGAAAGGAGGCTATTGGTGCCTCTTCGAAAAGAGGAAAAGAACTCTTATCCTGGGAGGATGAGGATGAAGATGAAGATGATGAAGATCCCACTATTCCAAAGACCGACAAGAACAAGGCGTTCTGTGTCTCATTCGACGTGAGAACTTCAGCAGAGCGAGAAATCATAAGCAACTCGAATAAGCAAATTGAAATAACAACGAGTTCCCACGGAAGGGTGAAAACATAAAGTAAAAAACTATGCTGAAATAAAACCGTCCTACTTTGAAGGGTCGGTGATGCTCCCAGAGGATTCAACCTCCTCACAAGCTAGGATGGTGAATACAATATTCTATTCAAATAGCTCGGCTATACTGTCGATAGCTCCATCTTCTTCCATCAACATCTTCGAGAGACTTGGGAATGTTTTTTTCAGTGGGGGGAGGAAGAACACTTTGACAACTTTTATCTTTTATAATTCGACCTCCGTGGTCACCTCAACCTCCACGTTCACCTCGACCTCCTCAGGTGCCTCGACCTCCACATTCATTGTGGCCTCTTCTATTGTCACGGCCTCTACGCTCTTCAACAAACCCTAGACCTCTTCCCCTCAAACCTTTTCGAGCCTCGATGGACTTTTGAATCCCTTGTCCGTGGAACCTTAGACCACCTCCAAGGTTGTATCCATTTGCTAGCATAATCTTCCCTATCGCTAGGGCTAGCTTGAATAATTTAGGAATGCCCACGCAAGAGCCCACATGAACGTGGATCATAGACACCAGCTCGATAGTTTGAAAGCTTGGTTCTCCTTTACACTCAGGCTCCACGTACAAGGTAGCCATTTCATAATATACCTTGAAGTCTGTTTCCCCGTGCACAATGATGAGTCTATTGTCAACCACAAATTGTACCATTTGATGGAGGCTAGAAGGAACAACACCCGCCATGTGGATCCATGGTCTTCCTAACAAAAAGTTGAAAGCGGTTGGTATATCTAAGACTTGGAATGGTACTAAGAAAAGCACAGGACCAATAAGTAGTTCCAACACGATTTTTCCTAACACCTCTTTCCTCATCCCATCAAATGCGCGCATAGTGGACTTACTTGGACATATCCTCTCCATCTCAACACATAAGCAATGGAGTGTAGCTAATGGACATATATTTAGTGCAAACCATTATCAATCAACACTCTAAAGACAATGGTGCTATCGTGCTTCACTAAAATGTGCAGTGCCTTTGTGTGATCACAACCATCAATAGGGAAGTCTTCATTAGTGAGGGAGATCTCATCCTTTAGTAGGATTGTCCCCACGAACTCTTATAGCTGGATATCATCGATTGTTTTAAGGACATGTACCTTGTTAAGGGACCTTCAACAAAGCATTTCTATGATTTTCTGCAGTTGATTTACTACGTTGAATGCACTCATTTTCACCACAGCTAGGAATTGCTTTGCGTCTTTCTCAGTCATTGCTTTCTTTTCAATTCCTCTAGCAGGCGCATAACAATGACCTGATTGAGTAATGGCATCTACTTCCTCTGTTTCATAATCCTAGGGCACCGCTTTGGTGTTGAATTCCAAGGGAGGTTCTAGCATTATCAGTTCGTCCTTTTCTTGAGGCGGTAGTTCGCTCACGACCGGTGTTAGGTTTTCCTCGAGGATTTCAATCACTGATAATTCTTCGACCATAAGGTCAATTGTCATTGGCTCAGGTTTCCATCTCGACATCACTAGTACGATCCTCATCAAGTAATTCTATCACCACCGGGGTTATCATAGTGATTATCCCCTCCTCTCATGGCATCGGGTCATCCATGCCCCCCCATCCATTAGGGACAACGTCCTTAGGATCAATAAAGAAACTCGAGGTGGCGAATATTTCACGCAATAGTCATAGTTTCCACTTGGTTGACCCAATGTATCGATCACTTCTCCTTTGTCACGCATCTTCTCTAGAAGGTCACGGCTCCAAAAGGTTCCCTTAGCGTCTGTTCTCGAGATATTTTCTATGACGACTCGTTCATCCTCTTTGGAAAAGGAGGCTTAGTTTTCTCCATTTCACGGTCGCAAGTAGTATTGTGGGATGATGAGCTAATCATGGATGGTGCCATCATATGTATTAGCCCTTCTTCTCCATTGACTTTTGGATTACCCCCATGCCTATCATTTTGCGGATACATTCTAATTTTTCCTCCATAATTATCTCCTCCCTCTTTCATAGTGCTCAGCTAGCTTGAGAGCCTCATACAATCTAAGGACATCCACTACAAGGGGTCACTAATTCATTTGCACTTCCCCAAGAATCACATTCATTCCTTCAGCATGATTGGGCAAAGGGTTTTGTTGCACATTAAGCGTAACTTCTTTGATTGTCAGCTTTTCTTTATCCAATAGGTTCTGAACTTTCAATTTCAATGCATAGCAATTATCAACGTCATGCTCCCTTTCTCCCATGTGGTATTCACATGTCTTGGTCACATCGAACCTCGGGAATTTTAGGGGAGTGTCTTTAGACACCTCCTTGGCTACCAATCTCCTTTTGAGGAAGATATGTAACAATTTCAAAAGAAGTCGGGGTAGAGATGTGAATTCCCTTCGAGGAAACTTCTTGCCCAATTAAATCCCTGTGACATATTTCCTTGCATGGCTTTAGGCCTCTGTGAAGGCGTCAATAGTGATTTAGGTGCAGATGACTCTTAGACAAATGCCACTTCGACTGCCGCCTCATTATCCTTCCTTGCTGGGAACTTTTTGCTATTCCTAATAGGTATTCTTCCATCAACTATCGCTCATTCAACTCCTTCACTAACATCCACCAGTTGTGAAAATGTTTGGCACCCAGAGTACACTAGTCTCTAGATATATTCAGATGGCAAAGTCCTTAATAAAAGCTGCTTCATTTCTTTCTCACTCAACGAGGGCTTCACTTGTGATTCCATTGTTCTCCACATCTGGGCAAGCACTTTAAAAGATTCATTCATCCTCTTTTCCATCCGAACCAGCTCTTCTCTTGTAGGGATAATCTCAGAGTTGAATTTATATTGTCATAAAAACTCGTCAACAAGATCTTCCCATCCAGTGAGTTCTTCAATATCCAATGCGATAAACCACGACAAGGCAGGGCCGTCTAAGTTATCTTGGAATGTATGTATGAGGAACGGGACATTATCAGAGTAGTAAGCCATCTTCCTCAAGTAGTATTTGAGGTGAGTTTTGGGGCAACCGATGCCATCATACTTTCTCGTGAATTATGGCTCCTTGAAAGTCTCAGACACTTTTACTTTGGCATATGGGGTTAGTTTGTCCACTACTTTCATCTCATATCCTTGAAGGACACAAAGTCCTTCCTCCATTTTGGCCAAGCATCTTACACTTTCTTCATCGAAGTGGACGGTAGGTCCTTCCTTCGAAGGAGGATCTAGATTGACGATTACCGATGCAACAGAAGGGGTTTCTTCAGAAGCACCTTTTTTAGCGAGATTGGTGACCTGTGGCTCTCCAATTGAGGGTGGAGTGTGTCTCGACAAAGCGGGAGTAGAGGCTCCAGTTATAGCTATGACTAAAGGCTCCTTGATTTTTTTATTTATCTCAGGCATCAATGTAGTAAGTTGAGCCAACTGGTCCTCCATGTTGACCATGCATATACTAACATCCTCATTCTCCATTTTGGCCTTTGCGCGAATACAAATTGGAGATTTCTGCTTAATCATGTTGACAGTTGGACGAAAGTAGACAACCTATTAGTAACTGTTCATGAGCGGCAAGCATACATAAGTATAAGATTTAGATAAAGCATCAGCCCATGACAATGATCTAATCTTCTCATTTCATTCGCTCCATAAAAAGGAAACTTCCTACACCTTGAAGATAAAAAGCACGGAACAAAACTTCCTCAAAGAAACAATGCACATGGGTGCGAGACAAGACTTCTTAGACACTGCAACAAGGCACGATTCCTTAAACATCAAACTAAGACACAAAACGAGCATTCTCAAACTTCCTAGCAAAGCTATTCCTACTAATAGATTCAAGTCACACATTTCACTCGGCTTGATCTATATACAAATGAGAGATGACTTCCACTTACGACTGTCCACTAGTTCAAGCCACCTTCAAAGAACAATTCTTGGCTTCCTTGACCTCCCTCTTGAGACGCTTGATCTTCGTACGATTTGTGACATTCATCGGTACATCAGGGATCTTTGGGCGTAGCCTCTCCGAGATTTTGTGTTGGAGGATATATTCCGTTGATGCATGGTAGATCCTTTCTCTACCCTCCAACTCCTCCTTGGGCCATACCAACTTTTGGGGGTGGCACATGTCCCACATTGACTTGATCAAGATGATGTAATCTTCATGTTCGCGATTCCCATTGGCAAAGTCAACTTGAAGTGGGTCTTCTTGCAATGCCGGTGGGAGCTACTGCACTACTTAGTATTGATGAGTAACCCTAGTCGAGTAATGCTTAGTGGCGCCAGTGATCCCCAGTAAAGGAATAGGTCTAACACCTCCACATGTAAATCACGCCTCATGAACTTGAAGCCACCTAGCATGCCATAGTAAGTCTTTAGGATCGGGGTTTTTCATGAATCCTAACCACTCATAATAATTATAGTCAGGCATATGTTCTTTCTTATCTTTGAATTTCAAAATAGGATGATGGGAATCACTAAGATTTTGTATTGCCATTAAATTGCCAACCCTTTAATGTGAGAAAGGAACCAAATTTGCAAAAGCTCGGGGGAAGCATGGAAAGTTTTCTCCTTGTTTTCTTTAAAACGGGTAAGGGAAAGGAAGGTTTCAATCAAAACGATGTAAACAAAACTCTTCCCTATGCAGACCTCTTGAACTACCCATGCAACTGAGGGGCTGATGGTGTTCCTACAATGAGGGAACACTACAAACCCAAAGAACGCTAACAAAAAAATCTTATTCATTTGAACTGATGGGGCATTTCGAAAAAGTCCGTTCAAAAATGAGAATGGCCAAGTATTACGATTTGCTCTCAAAAATTTTCTCACTTCCTCTCTTTTAACTCTTAGGAAATCATATAAAATTGATGCATGCTCTACCCTGATAGGCGGGCTGACTAAATCCAAAACTAAAGGCTTCCCAATGGCAACGTTGTATTCCTCTAAGGTTGGAGTGAGCTTGTGTTCGCCAAATATAAGGTGGAGGTTTTGGGACACCAAACATGCGCCAATGCTCGGACAATGCCACAATGAACTTCTATTTCTAGTGGGAGGAGCAACCGTCCTACATGGGATTGCATGAGATCACAGCCATTCTAGTCCAACTTATCCCACCAAGTGCGAAGCTCGACTTTAGGAGCAAAAATAATGCGAAGGTTGGGTCCTCCCATCGTATATAGACCAAGGCTCATAATTAACCTAATTGTTACGGACTGACAAAAAATACAGTGAGGAAATAAATTGCAAGTGTAAGGGATTAGAAAACTCACTCCACTTAGTAAAGAATGATGCAAAACACATAGACATGCGCATGAGATGTGACTTGATTTCTACTCTATTTGGCTCAAAGTGAAGACATAGGATTACCAGGCTGAGCCAACGAGTTCATGGTTAGGTCGGGGTTCCCATGACTCCGACTTTGTCAAGGAGTCGACCTGTGTCGTGTGATTGTCGACCAAGGCGGTAACTCTTGACATTAAGAAGAAAAAATTTTGGGGTCAAGATGGGCAACTCATACTACATTATTGTAGTCGGAGCGATATCCATCTCAACACCATCCTAAGAAATCCTATGCGGCCTAGGTCCGACGGCAGGTCGTGTATGCTAAAGTTTAGTGCGATGCAAAGAATACATGCACATCAAATTATAAACAATTACCACTTCAAAAGTTCAAAACATAAACATCCATTCTCAACTTCACACCTACAAGACAAGGGGTTAACAATCACTCCTCCCCTTATCACTCCCAACTACAAAAACATTTAACACTGACATTAAGGACGTACCTGATATCCTCGCTACCAATAAAATTATTTTTGAACAAGATAGATTTAGACCTAAGTCCTCTAAGGTTTAAACCAAGTCCCTAGCGAAGTCGCCAAATTGTCGTGACCTACCCCTCGAGGGAGGGAATAAGTTTTGGGGTATTGCCTAAAGACAGGTTCACGGCTCATAATTAGGCATAGGTTCTCCCAAATCCATACCTCACGTCCATAAGAACTTTGTAATAAAGAGTCGTCACTAGCTTATTAGAGTCGGCTAGAAATCAAGTGAGATATGAGAATATACCTCACTTCCTACATAACCAAAGAATCTAGGTTCGAGGATTTGATTACACTAATTAATCAATTAATGTCCTTTTGATACCTAATCATGTTCATTTAAAAAAAATGACAATTAATAACTAAGGAAAGCGTTCAAATAAATTGCATGGGAGAGAAAAAATTTAACATCAAAGAAAAGATAAATACTAATCCTAACTAGATTAAAGGGAAGCCAAAATCAACATACCAAAATTGCACGATCAAAGGTATTCATTTTTAAGCACAACTAAACCTCTTGAGCAGATGATGACTTTCAAGGTTCCTGTTTCTATTTGTCGATCTATTGAGAAAAAAATAGCTAGATATTGGTGGAACAGCAACAGTAACAGATCTGCTATCCATTGGAAAAGTTGGGACCTCCTAACAACTAGCAAGGAAAAAGGAGGAATGGGCTTCCGAGATCTCATCTCTTTCAATAAAGCCTTATTGGGAAAGCGAGCCTTGAGGATTTTTAACAACAATACCTCATTATTATCCATTGTTTTTAAAGCTTTATACTTTCAATCTACTTCTTTCTGGAAAGCAGATCAAGGCTATCAACCCTCTTGGGGTTGGAAGAGTATACTCCTTGGCCGAGATTCTATTTTGAGGGATTTCAATGGTCAGTTGGCAATGGATCCTCTATTAATGCTAGAGAAGACAAATGGTTACACATTGGCATTCTAGGGGGTCCAGTGAAGAGAGAAGAGCCTAAAATGGTTGAGGACTACATCCTTCCTGCACAGAATGCCTGGAACACATTCCTCCTCCAACAGCATTTTCTACCTCAAATAGTGGATGAAATTTTAAAAATTCAATTATGGACAGTCAACACTCAAGACAGACTCTACTGGACAGCCTCACATGATGGAAACTACTCTGTTAAAAGTGCTTACCATTATATCTCCCAATCGGCATCTTCAAAGGTTCATCCCCAACCCTCTACCTCTTACACACCTCCATCAAAAGTTTGGAAGCAAATATGGAAAACAAACACAGCACCCAAAATTCGCACATTCCTATGGTCTCTATGTCATAAAGCATTGCCAACTAAAGCCAATCTGTTTCATCGCCATATTATCACTGATCCTTCTTGCAATCTATGCTCAGCCAATATTTCTAAAACCTCAGAACACCTATTCCTACTTTGTCCATCAGCTAGATCAATTTGGAGTCACCCGAAGGTCAACCTAACATTTCCCAGTTCATTAACAACCAGCATTGATCAATGGCTTGCATATATTATAGACCAGAAGGGGAACGTACCTAGCTTTGAGACCATTGCAGCTTTGCTATGGCACATGTGGAGGGCCCGAAATCACCTTATCTACCGTAATTACCGAACAAATCCCAATCTCCTCATTGACACTGCTCTGCATATGGCCGACCTCTGTCTCAGTGCAAAGCCGATCGCTTCTTCATCCGGTTCGACCCCCCAAAGACGACACCCTTCCTGGCAACCTCCAAAACAAGGTACCATAAAGATCGATATGCATGCTGCATTCATCAGTCCTAATCATACAGGTGCAATTGCTAGTATATTCCGAGATCACACAGGCAAGATGCTAGACAGATTCACACGCACTGTTCCAGCATCCACCGCAACTGAAGCTGAAACTCAAGCACTTCTGCAAACACTCAAGCACCTCATTCATCAATAGCAAATCAATACTCACCTACATCTCAAATCAAACAGTTCAATCCTCGTTGACACAGTGAACAGAAGGCGTTCTCCTCCTTGGAGCTGTCGAGCCCTCTTCGCCGAAATCGACTCCCTTCTGCCTTGTTTTCCTCATCTCTCTCTGCATCACTGTCGACGAGAGAGCAATGCCCTAGCTGACTGGGCCACCAAGGCCCACGGAAGAGGCCTCCTCCCCCTTAACTGGGCTCTCAACCCACCGCCTGCATTTTCTAATTTACTCTGTAATGGAGCCCTTCTTTCAGGCTGTACTTCCTTTTCAAATTAATATATATGCTTTACCGACCAAAAAAAAAAAACCTCTTGAGTAGGATTCTAAATTGAAAGACTTCCATTTTTTTAGGGTAAAGTAAACTAAAAGATTAATTTTAACCTTTTCAAAGATTTTTTATTAATTAGAAATTTTTTTTAGAATTTTTTTTGGAAAATTGAATTTTTGAATTTTCTAAAACCTTTTGATGTTTTTTTGGTGTCTTTCTAATTACTACTGAAATTTTTAGACTTTTCCGAATTTTGGAATTTTATGAGAATTTTTTAATTTTCCTTAATTTTTTAATTTTTCTTTTTTAAGTTAATTTTTTATAAAAACTCAAATTTTCAATATTTTCTGAATTTTTTTATAATTGTTTAATTTTTTTGAAAATATTTTGAACTTTTTTCTATTTTCGATTTTTTTTGAAATTTTTTAATATTTTTTAATATTTAATATTATTTTATTCGGAAAAATGGTTTGGACCGGGTAGGATCGATCCGACCCATTGATCCATCTGAGCCCAAGTCCGATAGCTATTGACACTTAAGTTTTACCATTTTATTTAAGATTTAATCGCGTAAAAAATTAGGGATTAATTTTCAAACACTAGTTAAAAATTAAAGAAAAAAAAACAACAACAATTTTCACTAAATTGCATTGCATTTTAGCATTAGGAATATTTGCATCACTAATGGTAATTTTTAATTTTTTTCCAAAAAGTTTGCTATCAAAAAGAAAAGGAAAAAGAGAATAAGAAAAAAAAAATATTATCATTATTGAAAATTATGGTCTTAAAAGAAAAGGAAAAAAAATTAATGGGGCCAGCTCACCTCTCTTCTTCCTTCTATTCTTCTTTTTTGCGCAGATCAGCCAACTCCTTTCATTTCGACCCAACCCACACGTGGGTCTTCTTCCTCCCTCGTCACCCTCACGCTGGTTTGGCTTTTGGCAAAAAAAGAAATGTACAAACCAAGGACGAGGCAGAGGATCACGAGAATAGAGGATCGCAAGGGCATAGGACGGTGCGATCTTATGGTCGGAGATCAAGCGGCTGCGATAGGCTAGCGGTGGTTAGGGGTGAGCATGGTCCGGGTTGGTCCGGGCCACCCCCTAACCCTAGGACCAACCCGTACAGTGTTGGTCCTCAATTTTTAGGACCAAGGATCGACCCTATTGAGCCTGGGACCAAGGACCGAACCGACCCAATGGGTTCGGTCCGGTTCCAGGGTCAACCCGGGACCGATCGATAATTTTTTCGTCTTGTTTTTTATACTCCCTAAAAAAGCAAACCTACGAATTCAAATTACACATACATCCACAATACAGCATTGTGCAACTAAACTATAAATATGAATACATATTCAGCAAATTTAAGATGACACAATAATAGAAATTTCGTACCTGCTAACGCTCATCGAGATATGGGACAAGATAGGGTCCACAATGCGACAATTTGCTACTTTTGATTTTGGCAAATTGAAGAACAAAGAAGACAGAATGGAAGAGAACGTACTTTGGGGAAGGAAGCCGTGAGAAGATTTACGACGTAAACTTCGCGCCATTTTAGATGTCGTGAGTCCGTGACTGTGAGGAGTCCTTGGTCCTCATGGTGAAGAACGTACTCTGGACTGTGTAGGAAGAGGCCGTGAAGACCTTTGCGGTGTAAACTTCATGCCTTTTGGAATTGGATGTCGTTTGTCCGTGATTGTGAGTGCGAGGAGTCAACAACTTTAACATCATTTTATTTGGGTTTTTTTTTTCTTTGAACATACATTTTACTTAGATTTGAATATATAAAAGAATTATATATAATATAATATAATATAATATAACAGAAATTTTACTTAGGTTTGAATATATAAAAGAATTATAAATAATATAATATAATAATATACGGGGTTGGTCCAGGGTTGGACCGACCCAAAACTCTCAGGACCGAGGACCAACCCGCATAGTGTTGGTTCCTGGAATTTCAGGACCAAGGACCGACCCGGTCCCGTTGGGAACCGAACCAGGACCGGCAGGGTTGGACCGGTCCAGATTGGTCCAGGGTCAACCCTAGACCGCTGCTCACCCCTAGTGGTGGTAGAAGCCATGCACACCTATCATTGGCTAGGCTTAAAAGGAAAATGTGGTAGAGAAGGGGGGCTTCAAAAAGGGGGCTTAGGTGGAGAAGAAAGGAATAAAATAGGATTAAAAAAAAAAAAAAAAGAGGAAGGGAGAAAGTAAAAAAATAATAAATAATAAAGAAGAAAAGCAAAACTTAAAAAATAGAAAACTATAAAATGGCAAAAGTTGATCTCGAGAAGGAGGAATTGCAGAAGGGGAGTGCAACAAAAAAAGACAAAATAGGGATAAGACAAAAAGAGAAAAAAGAAAGAAAAAATATATATTTAAAAAACCAAAAATAAATATTTTTTTATCCAACGTGGGTTCAACTTGGGCTCGGATAGGATTAGCAGGTCGGATCAATCCTACCAGTCCAAACCATTTTCCCAAATAAAATAATATTAAATATTAAAAATATATTAAAAATTTAAAAAGAAATCAAAAATTTTCAAAACAAATCAGAATTTTTCGAAAATAGAAAAAATTCAAAATATTTTCGAAAAAATTCAATAATTTTCAAAAAAAATTCAGAAAAATATTGAAAATTCGATTTAAAAAAATTAATTAAAAATATTAAAAATAGAAAATTAAGGAAAATTAAAAAATTCTCAGAAAATTCCAAAATTCAGGAAAGTCTAAAAATTCCAGTAGTAATTAGAAAGACGCCAAAAAAAAAATCAAAAGGTTTTGGAAAATTCAAAAATTCAATTTTTCCAAAAAAAATTCTAAAAAAATTATTAATTAAAAAAATCTTCAAAAAGGTTAAAATTAATCTCTTAGTTTATTTTCTCCTAAAAAATGGAAGTCTTTCAATTTAGAATCATGCTCAAGAGGTTTAGTTATCCTTAAAGACGAATACCCCATGCAATTTTGGTATGTTGATTTTGGCTTCCCTTTAGTCTAGTTAGAATTAGTATCTATCTTTTTTTTTTCTATGTTAAATTTTGGCTATCTCATGCAATTTATTTGAACGCTTTCCTTGGTTGTTAATTGTCATTTTAATGATTGTGCACATGTATGATCACCTCATATGTTAGTGGATAAATATAAAATCAATCCAGATTGCCCGACAAAAACACCTCTTTTTATAAAAAATAAATAAATAAATAATAATAATAATAATAATAATAATAATAATAATAATAATAATAATAATAATAATAATAATAATAATAATAATAAACAAAATTAGATACCAAAATGGCACTAATTAGTTAATTAGTGTAATCAAGTACTCAAACCTAAATTCTTTTGTTACGTAGGAAGTGAGGTATACTTTTATGCCTCATTTGGTTTATAGTCAACTCTAATAGGCTAGTGGCGACTCCTTATTACAAAATTCTTATAAACACCCTAACATCGCGCAAGATATGGGTTTGGGAGAACCCATGCCTAATCATAAGCTGTAAACCTGTCTTTATGCAATACCTCTAAACTTATTCCCTCTCTCGAGGGGTTGGTCACAACACCACGATGATTGTGGCACTTGGACATTCTTGATTCGTTCATTCTATATATGTACAAATCCCTCGAACCATAATCATATCTTATATCTCAACCCGAAAGCAAAGGTTTCCATCTTCCAATTTGCCACATTAAAATTTAATTGTATGACACAAAGCATGAAATCCCCACATTACCTTTTCAAATACTCCGGTTGTACCAAATAGATCTCCCATCCTGTGACATATGCATGCACCAGCACTTATCAATAATTTTGTATATCACTTGTAACATGACTTGTACAAACAAATAAATCATATTCATAAGTCAATGATTCCAGCCAAATAATAGTATATATGCGAAAATTAGGTTAGCTGTCTATGAATTATGTTCTAGATGAGCATGCGTCCCTGCATAAGATCGCTCTGGTCCCGTCTTCTCAATTGCATGATTCTACTGCTGTAATAATGCTGCATATGCACTTAATAAACAATGAAATCTAAAGTATTACATTATTATTTTGCAATAATCAAAAGCTTAAAGCGTACTTCAAATTTTTGGTAAGAAAAGAGAAAAAAAATTGCTTTTACATTTCCTTTTTTCTTTCTTTTCAATTTGACCATCCGCACAGCACGCTGAACATGGCATAAAGTCCTTGCACGTTTATGTCTTTGCCGAAGCAAGCAAACGAATACTCTGATATCGCCAATATTAGAATTACAAACACATTTCATCAAGCCGATCGTAAAAGCTCGACATCAGTGGCGGCCGCCACTGCTGACACGACTGCCCCGGCCTACGACCGGATGAAGGTGGTGAAGGGGTTCGACGAGTCCAAATCAGGCGTCAAGGGCCTCTCGGACTCGGGCATCACCTCCATACCTGATATCTTCGTCCACCCTCCAGACACTCTCTCGGAGCTCAAGCCTTCCTCAAACGCCGCCACCCTCTCGATCCCCGTCATCGACCTCTCCGACCTAAACTCCACTGACCACCGCCCCATGATCATTGCCCAGATCAAGGAAGCAGCCCGAACCTGGGGCTTCTTCCAGCTCATCAACCACGGCGTGCCTGTCTCAACGATCAACGAAACCCTAGACGCCATCAAGGCCTTCCATGAGCAGCCGCAGGAGGCGAAGTCCAAGTATTACAGGCGTGACGAGAACTGCGGAATCATGTACTCGAGCAACAACGACCTGTACCGGTCGAAGTCAGCGACGTGGCATGACGGGCTGCAGGTGTGGATGGGACCAGATCCACCGGAAGTGGAGGAAATACCGGAGGTATGCCGGGGGCAGGTGGTGGCCTGGGACCGCCACGCGACCGAAGTGGCAGAGAACGTGATGGAACTTCTGGGCGATGGGCTGGGGCTGGAGAGAGGGAGGTTCAAGGAGCTGACGTTCTCGGAGAAGAGGCTGTTCGTGGGGATATGTTACCCACCGTGCCCGGAGCTGGAGCGGACGGTGGGGCTGACACCACATAGCGACATGTCGTTCTTGACGGTGCTGGTGCCAAACCAGGTGAAAGGTCTGAGGGTGAAGCACGGTGGCGAGTGGGTGGAGGTGAGCCCCGTGCGCGGAGGGCTGATCGTCAACGTTGGTGATTTCCTCCAGGTGCACTGCTCTTATCTTTTATCTCCAGTTTAGTGACTATCATTAATCTTGCCTACTGAAACCAGTGCAATTGCTTTGTTCATATGACAGATCGTGTCGAACGGAAAGTACCAGAGCGTGAAGCACTGCATGGCCGCGAACGCGGCTGAGGAGCCAAGGATCTCGATCGTCATGTTCTTCAACGTGGTAAAGTGGCGGACCGGATCGAGCAATTACTATGGACCCTTGCCCGAGTTGCTGAGTCCCAAGAGGCCTGCCATCTACAGGGACTTCACCGAGCAGGAGTTCTTCCACAACCTCTTCAGCAAGGGCTTCGACAGCAAGTCCCCGATCGCAAAGATCAAGATCCCAAATTGAATGCGCTTGAGGTTATTTTCACAATAAATTAAGGATAGTAACGTAAGCATTTCTCGACAATAAAACTCCAATACCGTCTGGTTGATTATGCCACGCTCTTCTTTAGGACGGACGAGTGCGACAGCATGGGATATGGAAAAAAGTAGATGCATCACGAGGTTTCTCAACCTTAATGTTCTTTTTACTGGATTTTGCTAATACAGCATGCTCCTTCAATCTCTCTTGATCGAACTTTGGTTTTTGGTTTTGCTTGATTCAAATCTCGTAACTCACGTATTTTGATTTTTTTTTTCAAATATAAAATTTCTGAAATTTTCAGGACACCCAAAATATTGACACTTAATTCTACATATGATTATTCCATAATTTTCCGATTTTGAAATGATAATTTAGGTCCAAACCAATAGATACTCAATGATTGAGATATCCGAAGCGTGCCTCACCACGTAAGAAAATATTTTTGAATGATTCACCGTATGGAGGCATTAACCTCTCCTACCTAATATCTTCCCTATTTTTTTTTTGGTAAAAATATCTTCCCTAGTTGATATTTCTAGATATGAGAACTTATGTATGAAACTTGAAAAAATAAATTAAAAAAGCATTGAGTATTATTTGGTTAGTTAATATGTACGATGAGATGCTCTTTAATAAAGTCTTCAGCAATGAGCTATCTAACTAATTATTGCACATTAAAAGATTACTATAGTAAGCATACGATGGCAGAGACGTAATTAGATTAATGAGTCTCCTCCATCAAGAGTACAATAGCGTCATGGCAATTAATGCCTTACAGACATTCAAATCGATTCATGAGTCACTTTCTAAAATGATGAGGTAGGCTCCTTTTGGGTAGTTTGAATATGTTCTGTCTAACTCTTGGAATGGTCCTCAGTTAGAGCTCGCCTCGATTTTTAGTTATTGGTATTGATCACTGCTTCCTCTCCCCTTTTCTGTAGCAAAAGGTCAAAAAAAAAAAATGGTACCTTCTATGACAAGGAGAAAATATTAGGTACATCTTATTACGGGTGTGTATGGTCTGGGTGGGTGGTTCCCAACCTAGAACCGGAACCGCCTGCTAAGGACCGGTTCCAAAAAATTGGAACCGAGATTCACTAGTTTGTTGCATGGATCCACCTGGGAACTTGATCGCCGGTCCGGTACGGTTCCGGGGTGGATCCATGCTACCGATTTTGATGCGAAACTATTTTGGTTTTCAACATAGAACGACTATATGACATCAAAGCAAGCCAAAGAAAGAAAAACCAAATTTACGTACGTGGAACAAAGATTCATTTGTTGCAACTATAAATGCAACCAATGAAGGAATGGATGTACGTAAGTTGATATAGAGGCGGAGAGAGTAGTAAGTGTTCAGGAAAAATGGGTCTCTCTTAACGCTATGAACTGGACATATCTCCATCAGGTTCGGCAAAATATCACAAGTCGCATAGACAAATCAAAGGAGGTGAAATGAGGCACCATCCAAACACAGGAAAACAAAGGAAGTGCAACTAAACAAGACTTTATTGAATACATCACCTTCATTATATTAATAAATAAACTAAACAACCAAAAAGCATAAGAATTCCCCAATATTCAGCTTTGTATTCATCATGTAGCAGAAACAATTGCCACAAAACAAAACTCCCAACAGATGCCACGAGGTTGGATTCAATACAAAATACTAAGGGAACACACTAGCATATGGTTATTTTGAGGCACCACAAATGATTACATAACATCTACAGGAAGAGACGGAGAGAGAGAGGCAGCCGTAGAAATCGAAGAGTCGAAAACGAAGAGAAGTGAGATGAGACGGTGAGACCTAGGTTTGTTTTAGTAATTTTTTTTAAAATATTAAAAGGGAACCGGTCCGATCCGGGTGGGCGGGCGAGCGGATCCGCCCATGGAACTGAGAACCGGACCGGTTCCCACCGGTTCCCAAAAATTGGAACTGGGAACCGGACCGATTCCCTCAAGAACCGCCTATTCCGGGCGGTTCCGGTTCGGTTATGAGCGGTCCAGGCTGTTCCCGGGTATTTTGCACACTTCTATGTCTTATTTGCTAGCGTGGCAAATAAGGAGCTTTAAGAACGCAACACGTGTCGCGGTGGGCCCAAATTGTCAGACGAACTCTTCTCTCTCGTCTGTCCTCTCTCTCTCTCTCTCTCTCTCTCCTCGCTACACACGCTCTCTCTCTCCTGCCTCCTACAAGTTCTCTCTTCTCTCTCTTCTCTAGCCTCCCTTTTCTTTCTCTTCTTCTGTCCCATTTCTCTCCTCTCTCCCCTATACACCACCCTCTCTCCATCAAAAAGAACTCTAGCATCACCCAACAAACAAGAAGAGACGAACAAAAACAATCTTCTCTATTCCTATCTAAAACTCAATCAATTTCCCGTTTCAATTTCAATAGCCCGTTTTTTTCTTTTTTGTGGCTTTCTATGCATTTTCGATCCAACTCATTTTAGGCAGCTTTGGTCTTCGTTGACGCTAGGAATCGGGACTTCTTGGAGGGGTGTAGCTGCTGGAGACGCGAACCGGGTGGAGAACTCCGGGAGTGTCAAGAGGTTTAGATCGAACTTGCCCCTAGCTCTACATGTGAGTGGTGTTGGAGAAATCTTTCCAGAATATTTTGAAGCTGACAAAACGTTTCTATCAGTCTAGTTTGGATATTTGCAGACCGTCAGTTTAAAGTCTGAAGACTTTCTGATCACCAGACTCAGCACTCAAGACTTAAGACTCAAGACTTTTCTCATTGACAGTCTTTCTGATCCAGTGACAAAGGAAATCCAGAGCCGAAGTTTATGGTTAAGGATTTAATCCTATCCTCTGGAGAAGATCTCTTGGTTGGATAAATATATCGGATTCTTTTATTTGCATCTAGATCAATTGAAGATCCGGTGGTCGACGAAATATTCTTGGATGTTCTATTCTTGGAAACCAAGATCCTGATTGTATGGGCAAACAGGATTGATGGGCTATCGTCAGGTTCCTTTAATAGCTCGAATAATCTTCCTTGATTGATTCCGTCCAACGGGTAGATTGGAGGAATTCATTTGGTAAGTGCCAACGGTATGATGGCATAAAGGAGTATAAAAAGGAAGACGTTCTAGTTGTGTTAGCAACGTGATCGATAGAGAAATTCCAGAGTCTGAAGCACCTTGATTATCAGTCGATACAGTTTGAGCGAAATTGTATACACAGAGAGTGTCTATACTTGGTGATACCTTGAGTGAGTGTGGTAGATCAACTACACCTAGAAATCAAGGAAGATCAACGCTGTAACATCTCTTTGTTCATAGTGGAATCCAGCCAATTGGCTGTCAGTGCAGAAGAGTGGACGTAGGCTTGAATCAAGCCGAACCACTATAAACCACGTGTTCAATTCTCTATTTCCTTTACTCAGTCTTACATTGATTATTATTTGTTGCAAATCCTTCAATTGTCTAAGTATTGTGCAATCATCACAAAAAATCTTTTATATACCTATTCACCCCCCTCTAGGTACTCGTACTAGCTATATCAATTGGTATCAGAGCCTGTGTTCTTACTTTATTTGAAGTGTTTTACTTCGTAGTAAAAGATCCATGGCTAGTATGCTAGCACCAGGACTGGTGGAAGGACAAAGCAATACCAGACCACCCTACTTTGATGCAAAGGATTACAACATCTGGAAGAATAAGATGAAAGCTTTTCTACGATCAAAGGATCCTCTGGAATGAGACGTTGTGGAAAGAGGAATCACTCCTACTGCTGCATCAGTCTCTGAAAGAGGGAAAGAAATTGAAACCAGCGGAATGACTCAGGAAGAAATAAACAAGAGACAAGCACTCGATGCAAAAGTAATTTACTCTTTATATTGTGCTTTGTTACCAACTGAATATAACAGAATATCTTCTTGTGTTACAGCAAAAGAAGTATGGGACAGATTACATATCACCTATGAAGGAACAGATCAAGTGAAGGAGACCAGAATTAACATTCTCCTCGGTCAATATGAAGCCTTCAAAATGAAACCAGGAGAATCTATAACTGACATATTTAGTCGTTTTACATATATTGTCAATGGTCTTGAGAATCAAGGACAAAAAATTTCTGATCCCATGAAGGTGAACAAGCTACTGCGTGGACTCTCCAAGGATTGGAATCATATAAAGACTTCAATAAGAGAGACGCAAAGAATTATGCCACCATCTGTCGACAAGCTGATTGGAACTCTTCAGTCTTATGAAGTGGAACGAATTAATGAAGACGAAGATCCAAGAAGTAAGAAATCCATTGCATTAAAATCAAATGATGATTCTGATGATACAGATTCAGAAGATGATATGAACGATGAGGAGCTTGCTCTCATGATAAGAAGATTCAGAAAATTAAATAGAAAAGGAAGAAGGTTCAACTCAAAGAAACAAAGTTTCCAAAGACAACAGACCAAGTCTGTTGATGATGAGGAACCAAACAAAGATGTAGTCTATTTCGAATGTAAGAAAAATGGACACATCAGACCCAACTGTCCTTTTCTGAAGAAGAAAAGAGGAAAAGCTGAGAAGTTTCGAAAAGCTCTCAAAGCCGAAACCTGGAGTGATACAGAGTGTGAAGAAAGTGATAATGAATATGCCTACACATGTTTGATGGCACATTCAGACTCAGACTCAGATTCTGGATCAGACTCAGATAGCGAATTCGAGGTAAGTGATTTTAAAATTCCTATCAAAGTCTCTAAATACATTGATGAACTGTGTTTTAGTCTTAAGACTTCTCTCAAAAGGATTTCCGAACTTAAAAAGGAAAACTCATATCTAAAACAAAAGAAAATCATTTTAGAAGAAAAAGTTAAAAGTTTAGACTTGAATGTTTCTACTCTTAAAGAAAAAGAAGATAATCCTTTGAAAGAAAATGTTTTTTTAAAAACTGACTTATCAAATATTTCAAAGAAATTTTCGATAGGATCCGAAAAACTTGAAAAAGTTCTTTCAATTCAAAGACCTTACTTCAATAAGTCTAGTCTAGGTATGACAGCAGAAACAATTTCCTTGATTGATTTTCCTAAAGTAAAAGAAAAAATTAAGAAAAGACCGTCGAAAGAGGCTTACAAAAATCATTTCAAGAAAGTTTTTGTAAAATCTGTAGGTCGAAATGCTCTAAGGTGTTCAAAGTGTAACAGCTCAGGATCGCTTTGAAAAAGAGTGTCCTATGGTTTGGAAGCCTGTTAAGAAAGTATGGCCTAATAATGTTTATCCTACTAACACCAAAGGACCCAAGAAAATTTGGGTACCAAAAAAGGCTTGAGACTCTTTGTAAAATGCAAGTCTCCGTCAAGAAAAAGGTAAAGTGGTATCTTGACAGCGGATGTTCAAGACACATGACAGGAGACTCAAATTGTTTCATAAAGCTTATTCAAGTGAATGGTGGAAAAGTTTCATTTGAAGGAAACGGCAAAGGAAATATTGTGGGATTTGGAACTGTGAAAATTGAAAATCTCACAATAAGCAATGTTTCTCTAGTGGAATGACTCAACTATAACCTTCTCAATATTAGCCAATTGTGTGATACTGGTTTCAAGATCTCCTTTCAAGAAGGAATATGCTCTGGAATCAGTAAAGACTCTACTCAATCTTTCATGGGTCAAAGACATGGAAATATCTACTTCTTAGACATGAATCTAAATGAATCGCAATGCCTAATCTCAATTCAAGATGAAGCAAGGTTATGGCACAGAAAGCTTGGTCATGTCAATATGAAGCAATTAGCTAAAATCTCATCAAAGCAGCTTGTTCGAGGTCTACCCAAATTACCATACCAAAAGTCCAATCCATGCACACCATGTATTCTGGGAAAGCAGGTAAGAAATTCATTTAAGCCAATAAATCATGTCTCTACTAATCATGTACTACAGTTGCTGCATATGGATCTCTTCGGACCAACCAGAACCCAGAGTATTGGAGGTAAGAAATACTGCCTAGTAATTGTGGACGATTACTCCCGTTTTACTTGGGTATATTTCCTTGCAAGTAAGTCAGAAACCTTTTCGTATTTTAAAAAATTTGCTAAAAAGGTTCAAAATGAAAAATGATGTGTTATCTCAAGTATAAGAATAGATCATGGAGGTGAATTTGAAAATAAAGACTTTACAAAATTGTGTGATGAATCTAGATTTAAGCATGTGTTCTCCTCTCCATACACTCCTCAGCAAAATAGAGTTGTGGAAAGAAAGAATAGATCTCTTCAAGAAATGGCTAGAACTCTTTTAATTGAAAGTAAAATTTCTTCACGATTTTGGGATGAAGCTGTTTCAACAGCATGCTATATCATTAATAGAGTCTTCTTAAGACCTATTCTTGAAAAAACTCCTTATGAATTATTCAAAGGTAAGAAGCCCATTGTTTCATACGTTCATGTGTTCGGTTGCAAATGTTTTATATTGAAAAGTGCAAAAGATCGAGTTGGTAAGTTTGAAGAAAGATCAGATGAAGGCATCTTCCTTGGATATTCTACATCAAGCAGAGCCTACAGAGTCTATAACAAGAAGAGCCAGTCTGTGGAGGAGTCGATGAATGTCAAGTTTCAAGACTCTATGCAAGCTAAATCCAGTCAGACTTAGTATGAAGAGTCTGAACCTGCTCCAGACCTTCCAAAGCTTACAACTCAAGAAGTATCTCAGACTCTAAAAGACCAGAATCAAGATGTTCATGAAGATTCAAATCAAGAAAGAGATCATCATCCAGACAAATCAACCAGTAACTAGAAGCATAAGTCCAGTCATCCCAAAGATCTCATTATCGGCGAAATTAATGAAGGAATTCGCACCAGATCCAAAAGACATGAAAAGTCTAGTGCTGTGGCTCTCATTTCTGAAATTGAACCAAAAAGCATAGAAGAAGCTTTATCTGATGAAAGCTGGATCAAAGCTATGCAAGAAGAGCTCAGACAATTCAACATTAATGATGTCTGGGAATTGACATCTAAACCGAAAGGTAAAACTGTTATTGGAGCCAAATGGGTGTTCAAAAACAAGATGAATGAAAAAGGAAAAGTCGTACGAAACAAAGCAAGACTTGTGGCCAAAGGATATACGCAAGAAAAAGGAATAGACTATGATGAGACTTACGCTCCTGTAGCAAGGTTAGAAGCTATTCGACTATTACTTGCGTTTGCTTATTATAAAAATTTCAGGTTATTCCAAATGGATGTCAAAAGTGCTTTCCTAAATGGATTTATCCAAGAGGAAGTATATGTGGAACAACCAACTAGGTTTGAAGACCCAAAGAAGCCAAACTCAGTCTTCAGACTGAAAAAGGCTTTCTATGGTTTAAAGCAAGCACCTCGAGCTTGGTACGACAGATTAAGTAAGTTCTTATTACAGAATGGTTTTGTCAAAGGTAAAGTAGATACTACTTTATTTATCAAAAAGGAAAATAAAAGTTTTTTACTTGTTTAAATATATGTGAATGATATTATTTTTGGATCCTCTAATGAAAGTCTATGTAAGAAATTTTCTAAGTCTATGCGGGATGAGTTTGAAATGAGTATGATGGGAGAATTAACATTCTTTCTTGGTCTTCAAGTAAAGCAATTGAAGGAAGGAACTTTCATTTACCAAGAAAAATATGCTAATGATCTTGTCAAAAGGTTTGGATTGGAAAATTGCAAGAAGACTGATATACCAATGTCAAGTTCTCTGAAGATAGACAAAGATGAAGAAGGGAAGAAAGTTGATCAAAAGCTATACAGGAGCATCATCGGTTCACTTCTTTATCTAACTGCTTCTAGACCTGACATTTTGTTGAGTGTTTGCATATGTGCTAGGTTTCAATCAGATCCTAGAGAATCACATCTCAATGCTGCAAAACATATCATTAAATATGTTGCTTCATCTTCAAGCATTGGTCTTTGGTATCCTAAGAAGGGAGACTTTAATCTTCTGGGATATTCAGACGTAGATCTGTCCGGTTGTAGAGTTGATAGAAAGAGTACTTCAGGAACTTGCCAGTTGCTTAGAAGTAGAACAGTGTCTTGGTTTTCAAGGAAACAAAGCACTGTGGCTCTCTCAACAACAGAAACAGAGTATGTAGCTCTTGGAAGCTGTTGTTCGCAAATTCTATGGATAAAACAACAGCTACAAGACTTTGGGATTGAAGACTCATGCACAGAAATCAAATGTGACAACACTAGCGCAATCAACCTCACCAAAAACCCAATCCTTCATTCAAGAGCAAAGCATATAGAGATTTGACATCACTTTATTAGAGATCATATTCAAAATGGAGAAATCTCGATTCAATTTGCTGATTCAAAAAGTCAACTAGTGGATATATTCACAAAGCCTTTGGAGAAAAATCAATTCGATTTTATCCGTTTCAAACTCAACATTGTGAAGCTCGAAGAAGTTAAAGTCTAGAGACTCTCCAACCCTCAGACTCTAATCTCTCAGACTCTAAATCCTCAGACTCAAACATTGATGGCTATAGACTGTAAGTTGCTATTTTATCTAAACTCGAAAAGGTATGATCTTTCGTTCAGTTATTTTGTAGTCTCCGTGAAAAACGAAAACTTGTCTTTTCAAAAGGATTAATTTTGGCAGTTATTAATTTTAAAAAGAAGTGTTAGTACACTTTCCTTGTGCTGATTGAACTTCCCTTTTCAATACTAAGTTATATATATACAGTTTTCATTTTCCAATCTTCAAAACCCTAAAAAGCATTCTCCTCTCAATCCGATTTCTACTTTGTGTTCATCTTCGAGAAAGTTGTCATCTTTTCTTGGGAAAGCAAGTAAAGGAATCTTTCAGCGACAAGGAAGGATGTCTTCTTCGAGGAAGTCTTCAAGAATCGCGAACAGGGGACCACAGAGGATGAAGGAGGGACCTACCCATTTCGATCTCACCGAAGAGGAAGAATTATCAAGTCAGCAACAGAGCCCGACTCACTCTCCACCACGTCACTCAATGCCATCTACCCCACATGATGCGGGTCAACAACTGGAGGAAGAGATAATCGAGGACGCAAACCCTGTAAGAGTCCAAAAACCCTCATTTATTTACAAACTCTACTGTGCGTTGAAAAGTACTGGGACTCCGTTGAAATACATTGATGATTTTCTTAAAGACAAGAATTATGGGAATGAGTATATCTTTCTGAGAAAAATGGAGGATTTGGGAATTGCTCCCAAGGGAAAGGCTGATGAAGCACTTGCGAACATTCCAAGTGACCCTTGTATGTCAGGACCTAACTCGGCTGAAGGAAACGATGATGATAAAATGTTCAGTGATTTTCAACCGAGAATGGGTATTGCTGCGAAAGTGAAGGGAAAGAGGATGGAGTTATTTAAATCAAAGGATCAAGAGAATCTGTTCTTCAAACTGCTGAAAAAAGGGGTGATAAACCCTAGGAGTGTCAATTTCGATTTCTTGGATGCTGTTAATGTGAACTTAAGGGAGAAGTTCAATCTGCTTCAACTGGAACAATTTTGCACCGATACCACAGACGGATATGCGCAATTAACAGCATACTTCTATTCGAATCTTAGCTTTTTAGATGCGAATAGAATATCATTCAGTGTTCGAGATCAAGATTATGTGGTAGACGTGGACATGTTGGCGGACATAATTGGAGTTGAACGAGGACGTTATCAACCAATCAAAGTCTCAGTTGCTCGTGCCTCAATGGAACTTGTCAAAGATAGAAATATAGAGGGAAGAATCATCTATTCAAGGATGCGTGCCATCAATATTGTGCTGCACAAAATTGTGATCAATTGCATCAGGCCCAAGTCTACATCGAAGACCGATGTGTCTAATTCCGAGGCAAAATTGATGTATGCAATCAACTCAGGGAAGAAGTTCTCTCTCCCTCACACTATTCTCTTTCACATGTACAGAGCAATGACGAAGGACAAGGGACAATTGCCTTACCCAAGTCTGGTGACCAAGATCTTCAGACACATGAATATTGAACTGCCACATACACTTTGTGTTCGACCATGCAATAAGATGGTGGTAGGTTTGAAGATGTTAATGAAGATGCGTCTACAAGAACTTTCTAAGGCAATGGAGAAATTCAGAGTGAAGTCTCCAGTACCATCTGCTTCAAAGAGAAAAGGGAAGGAGGCCATTGGAGCCCCATCGAAAAAGAAGAAAACTCTCATCTTGGAGGATGAAGATGAGGAGGAAGATCTCACAATCACTGCCTTGATAAGGACCAGATGTTCTGTACCTCAATCGACAGAACTTCAGAAGAAACAGAGAGAAGAAGAGGAGCAAGCCAAGAACAGAGAAGAAGAAGAGCAGAGAGAAAAGGAGAAAGAAGCTGAAAAAGAAAGAGAAGAAGAAAAAGAAAAGTCTGCAGCTGAATCTGGAGAGAAGGGGAATCAAGACACAGAAGATCATCACTCTTCCCCTTTTGAGGTCCTAGAGACAGGGGGAGTTGGCGAGCAAGAAAGGTCCACATCTCATGCTGCCAATAGTGAAGGTCTAAGACAATCTCCAGTAGACCTAGAAGAGTTTCAGGCTTCTCAATTGCCTGAAGAAGGACACGATACGTCAACACCAAATCTGCAAGATTATACAGAAGCGCCATCATCTGCATTCACTCCATCTGAGAAAGCGAATGCAAGTACACAGACAGACAATTCTGCAGATTTTCGTCGTATTCTTGATATTCTTCTAGAAATGCGTGACCAAATCTATGCTCTGGACTGTGAAATTCAAGCCATGAAGAATGCTGGACAAGCATCTTCAGTTACCCTGGAGGACAAAATGAAAGACCTAGCTTTACAACTTCAAGCCAATGCCAAAGGAGAGGAGGTAGCTCATCTAAGGGAAGACTTGAAGAGGCTAGAAGGCATAGTCCAGTCAATGAGAGATTTCCAGATTGTGCGCATTCCCAAGCAGACCTGACACTTTTCTCACCTTTTTAATGATGACAAAAATGGGGAGAATTGCAATTTGAACGAACTTTAAACTTAACTTTAAATTTGTTTTTGTGGTTATGTTTGTTTTTGAGTATGACTTGACTTGAGTGAACTGAATTAGATGTGGATTTTGATGCTTAACTATCTGCATTTATATCAAGTGTTGTCATATGGTATTACTCATGAAAGACTAACCAATTTTCTGTGGATGCAGAGTCTGGTTGTTTTATTAATATTTATGAGATAGCCGTATTACTTGAGAAATGTTTTTGCATGTCAAAGTTATTCAAATCTACAGGAAAGTTTTGTCACCATCAAAAAGGGAGAGATTGTTGGAGAAATCTTTCCAGAATATTTTGAAGCTGACAAAACGTTTCTATCAGTCTAGTCTGGATATTTGCAGACCGTCAGTTTAAAGTCTCGAAGACTTTCGATCACCAGACTCAAGACTCAAGACTTAAGACTCAAGACTTTTCTCATTGACAGTCTTTCTAATCCAGTGATGAAGGAAATCCAGAGCCAAAGTTTATGGTTAAGGATTTAATCCTATCCTCTGGAGAAGATCTCTTGGTTGGATAAATATATCGGATTCTTTTATTTGCATCTAGATCAATTAAAGATCCGGTGGTCGATGAAATATTCTTGGAATGTTCTATTCTTGGAAACCAAGATCCTGATTGTATGGGCAAACAGGATTGATGGGCTATCGTCAGGTTCCTTTAATAGCTCGAATAATCTTCCTTGATTGATTCCGTCCAACGGGTAGATTAGAGGAATTCCTTTGGTAAGTGCCAACGGTATGATGGCATAAAGGAGTATAAAAAGGAAGACGTTCTAGTTGTGTTAGCAACGTGATCGATAGAGAAATTCCAGAGTCTGAAGTACCTTGATTATTAGTCGATACAGTTTGAGCGAAATTGTATACACAGAGAGTGTCTATACTTGGTGATACCTTGAGTGAGTGTGGTAGATCAACTACACCTAGAAATCAAGGAAGATCAACGCTGTAACATCTCTTTGTTCATAGTGGAATCCAGCCAATTGGCTGTCAGTGCAGAAGAGTGGACGTAGGCTTGAATCAAGCCGAACCACTATAAACCACGTGTTCAATTCTCTCTTTCCTTTACTCAGTCTTACGTTGATTATTATTTGTTGCAAATCCTTCAACTGTCTAAATATTGTGCAATCATCACGAAAAATCTTTTATATACCTATTCACCCCCTCTAGGTAATCATACTAGCTATATCAAATGGACCCCACGCCCTCTGAGATGCTCATCTTGTTGGCAGTCGAGGTGGCAGAGACGGCGGCGGCCAAGGAGGCAAGAGTGAGGGCCTTGTTGTGGCACCGCTTGTGCTCGCCGAGAGCTTGGCCGGTGGGGAAGCTCTTGTGGCAGATCGTGCACTTGTGCACCTTCCCAGATATGCTGGAGGAGGTGTTCGCTGCGGAGGTTGAGGTGGTTGGATTGGTCGTCCGCGCCGACAAAGAGAAAATGTGCTGGGAAGAGAGAACAAAGTGGAGAGAGAGAGAGAGAAATAGGGACAGAGGAGAGAGAACGTGCAAGAGGTAGAAGAGAAAGTGCGTGCCGAGAGGAGAGAGAGAGTAGAAAGAAGAGAGAGAAGAGTTCGTCCGACAATTTGGGCCCATCATGACACCTGTTGTGTTCTAGAGACCCTTCTTATTTGCCACGTTGACAAATAAGACATATCTAAATCGAGAAGATCAAGATCCCAAATTAAATACACCTGGGTTCGTACATCTAAAGTTATGACAGCTATATTACCTTCTCGTGTACGGTGACTGACGCATTTTGGAGGGGGGATGCGTGTTCATGGGACATGGACAAAGAGTAGATGCATCCCAAGGTTTCCCAACCTTTGATAAGCCATTATATTCCTCATTGGATTTTGCTAATTATGGGCCTGCCTTAATTGACATTTGCTTGTTCGTCATTTTGCTTAATTTAAATCTCGCCACTCATGTAATTTGACTCTTTTATATACAAGACCCCTGAAACTTTCAGAATACTCAAATATTGACACATAAGTTCACATATGACATTTTTAATTTTGTGAAATTGAAATGAAAAATACAGTTTTGGCATGCCTTTACTTTTCATGCTTTCCAATGATTGAGATATGTTTGTAAAATTCTAAACGCAAGTGAACATATTGAACAAGTAATATAATAATAAAAAAGAATATCATTCTACATAGATTGATGATTAATAAACTAATCAAATACTAAAATAGATTAATTTTAAAATTTATCTAACAGATCAAAATATAATTGAAAATAAATTAAAAGCAAAATTTGGAGACTAAATGCAGTAAATCAATCAGATAAATATGTTAGAGCATCCGATTTCACCATAACCACTATATATGAATTTTAGATTGCTATGAGAACAAGAATGATATCAAACATGTGATAATGAAATTTCCTAATATATTCACTATTATATCTCTATGTATAGCAAACCTACTCAGTTTATTAATCAACTATATCTCTATATGAATTAAAATAAACACAAGTGCATTAAAAATTATAAATATTTCCAGCTTATAATGAGTCTTTTGGATTACCTTATCATCAAAAACTACACAAATAACATGGTGTATCTATATCCACATTTAATTCATGGTTATATATTACAATGAGCAATTACATATTATTACTTCTTAGTCTCAAACATGTACATCAAATCATTCAAATGGTGGCCAGTCACTCAAAAACATTATGTACAATAATATATAACTCACATAAATGAAATCAACTGCAAAACATAAAAATCATGAAATTTACATCATCATGGTTAGGCTACATCGTAGCCCTAATAAAAGAAAATGAGAACATAGTAGAAGAAGAAATAAATTATAGATCAAATCCAGCATCTTGAATCAAAGAACAAGAATTCAGTCACTACTTTTGTCTTCTCTTCAAAATATTTCAAAAACTCTCAAAAAAATGAAAAGCTATCTAACAAAAACTTAGCTACCCTCTCAGGCTCTCAAAGTTCTCCTATTTATAAGATATATCCAAGATCCTTATCTCCAAGCAATTGCGCATAAAATTAGGGAGTAAATCAGAGGATACCAATATCTATCTCTCAACAATTGCAGATAACATTAAGGAACAAAATTAATGATTCCCCGATTTGATATCCATCTTCAATTGCTTTTTGATTTGATTTCCTAATTTTTGCCATCATTTTTCTTATTTTCTTCATATCTCATTATTCTGTATAAATAAGGAAGATTCAAATAATCATAAGGAAATCTAAATATTTTATCATAGATATTACATTATTTGTTGCCTAAAATAGGTAAAATAACTTTATTTTTATAGAGTTATCAAGAGATCTAGTGCATGTTAGATTAGGTGTACTTTAGACGCATCCATGTCTCAACACTCAAGAAGATACTCTTAAGGGAGTCGTCACCCCGGGGCATTACGCTCTTCTATTTAATTAATTCCCAGGTCTATATTTTTTAATGTGAGAACTCATATATGTAGCCTGAAGTGCCTTGGGCTATGTAAACCTATTTTTGGATAACTTTAAGGTACCCCTAATCATGTTAACCTATTCCACACAAAATAATATACCTCCCAATATAAGATATATGTGAAGTCACAATGATTTTGTGACATCCATTGTTTAGGCCCATGTATTGATCATGAGAAATGGCCATGGGATCAATGCGTTGATAGGAAGAATTGGTCATGGACCGATCCAAGGATGGGTCATGTACCAATTAGCCTAGTTGAAAGGGTGACCGAGGGATTCGCCATGGCGTGATCGAAGGATCGGCCATGGACAAGGGATCAATAGTGAATCAACTTGTCAATCGCACAAGTTGACAAAATTATTCGGCCATGAGAGTTTGTCGTGGGATGAGTGTGCACCACCACGGACCATCACATTGATGGTTGATGGATCAAACCCACGTGGTCATGTATCGGCCACAGATGATTCCGCTCGGTTATGCATTGGTTGTGGGCAGCCATGAATCTATTCCATGTGACCATGTGTTAGTTATGGATCAGTCGATGCGGTTGTCAACCGAGGGCTGACCACAAATCGATTCTGCTTGATTGTGGATTGTTCGCGATGGATCATGAATTCATCACAGATCAATTCAACTATCTAGCCACTTGATCCATTCAACTTGACTACATGGCCATGTGCCCAGCCTGTCCCGGCCATGCGCCCCATTAGTTCCAACCATGGACCCGGTTGTGTCAGACACACCCAACTATGCCTGGTCGTGAGCCCACCAGGAACCTCAATTCGAATCATGTAGTCGACTGTGGATGGACGTGAGAAACTCTTGCCCAAGGATGTTGATGCTTACATCGACTTCTCTCTCATTGTGACATCTCAAAATTTGGCCCCGTTTTGAATATATGAAATGGTTGTTTTGTCGACGCTCTTATGGTTAATTTACTCGAAACTAATCACTCACGAGTTTACTAACCTATTAGGTGAGGCTGTTAAGGAATATAAATGCGATAGACTAGAGAATTCGATTAGAAATCGACCACTCGACTGTAATAATCGGTAAGGGTCAATACGACACTGTTATAAATCGATTAGAAAATGAATATAAGTCGATTCGATGGAATTATGTAGTCAAATTGCGAGTGGTTCCGCACAATTGCAATATTCATGTTGAACGGCAATAAACCGATTTTCTATCGATATTATATTCGGGATACGTAATTGAACCCTCGCGATTACATGACAACCGAGGGTCGTCTACGATTTGAAAATGCACAAACGTGGATCGAAAATTATTGTCGCGACCTCCCCGAAGCGGGTTTGGACCACCTAAGGGTTTGGCTAATGGATTGCTAAGCCTAGACTTAGCTCGAGCTCTCCCAAGCCCATACCAATTCGCGACTTAGGGTTTAAGTTCTTTATATGCAAATGATTTTTATCATGGAGTCGCCACTAATCTATTTTTGGTGGGTCGATTAGAAACCCAAGTAAAGTAATGGGAGAATTACTTCACTCCTACGAACCAGAGATTGTGAGTTCGGGGACTTGGTTACACTAGATTTCTCTAATGCCCTTTCGGTACCATTCTTTTATTTCCAAAAATGTTTTTGCAGGCAGCTTGAATTGATTTTAATTTATCTTCCTAACGTGTGAGGTGATCATGCGGGTGCGCAAACCACCAATTTAACACCCAAGAAAGCCATGAATAAATTGCAGGACCTACCTCGTAGCAACGAAAGCATCTGCATTGTTAAATCAAAATTCATATCAACAGACCTAGATGTGATTTCTAATTAACAGGCAATTTCCATTTTTTTTGGTTTTCACTTATTAATATGCAATGCATGCTACTAATCTAGCATGGAATGGCATGACAATGTGTTCTAAACTACATGACATGAGTAAAATATTATTATTTTTTTGTGTTCTTAATGAACATGCAACAATTAAATATGCAAATTAAAATGACCTAATTATAATGACGTGCAATTTTTAATTAAATGAGCCTAATTCTACATGACGTGCACATGATATTTCTATTCCTAAAAATGCAATTTATCCTAAAAATTGAAACTAATTTATCTAAAGACAAATTTTGTATTTTTCATGTTATTCGAAATTAAGACAAATGCAAATATTACCTAGCTAAAGTAAAATTCCATCCAATTTAAACTTAGGATTAAGTCATGCTAAATCCTAATTTAAACTAAGACGTTATTTTAATCTAGCAATTTCTAACCTAAGATGCAAATTGATCTAATCTTAAAATGAGACATGTAATTCTATTCTAAAATACATGATGATTTTTTATGGAAATTCGTAATTAAAAAACACTAGAGTGAAAATTAAAGGGACACGTTATCTCTTCTAAAACACGGATTTAAAAAAAAAAACTATTATGCAACCTAAAACAAAACCAGCATCCTAAATTAATCAATTTTTCTTGGATTTTTTCTGTTGTAAAAAAAAATTGAAAGTAAAAAAAAAAATCCTATTGACACGTGCAATTCTTAAAAAAACTAATATCATGAATGTATTTTTTTTATTTTTTTTAAAAAAACGAAATAACTAAATACTCTAACCCTAGCCCTAATCTAACTTGCATTTTTTTGAATTTTTTATGCAAAATATCCAATTCAATCAAGATAAGATTAATGCACAAAATTGACGAACCATATCTCGCGCATGAGATCGGGTTGGTCAATTTTAAATTAAATCGCGAATCGAATCTCGGGCATGAGATTGGATTGTCGATTTTTATACGAGATTGTGAGTCGGATTTCGGGCGCGAAAATCAAACTCCTAATCCCTAAATTGAGTGGCTATTTCACATTGGAACTTCAATCATGCGTTAATGAATAATCATACTAAAAATAAAAACAAACTATAAACTATATAAAAATAAAGATAAAACAATAATAATTAAAAAAAGAACTACCTAATGTGCCCTTCTTTTTTTTTTTTTTTTTTTTGTTGTCTCCTTTTTCTTTTCCACGCACGGCTTGGCAGCTTCGTGGAGGTGCGCAGCCGAGGGTGGTGGTCGCCGGTGTTCCGGTGAGGGGCGACGGCGGACGAGGCTGCCGGTGTTCGGGGCGCCGGCGAGGGGAGGCAACCGATGAACCAGCGGCGGTAGATCTCGTGGGTGAGCAGGGGCGGCGGCGCAAAGTTGGAGCTGAGGGCGTCGGTTTGTCGTGTGTCGGCACGAGTTGCAGACGGAGGGCAGAAATGGTGAAGAGCGAGCAGGGGTGATGAGCGGCGACGGCAGGGACGGTGGCGCGGCGTCGGAGGCGCGGCGCGGAAGTGCGGCTGGAGCGGTGGTCTGGCGGAGGGTGCTGCACGTCGCGGACGGAACCGAATTGGCGGAGCAGCGGTGGGTAGATCTCGGCCTCCGGACAGGGTACTCGCGGGTTGCTGGTGTCGTGAGTCTGGGGAAACGACGGTGGTCCTGTAGCGCGAGGAGGCGGCGCGGGCACGGACGCGGGCAGCCGGCGAGGCTGGGGCGCTGCAGTGGTCGGCGGCTCCGCGGCTTCTTCTTTTTTAGACGGGGCAGAGGCTGGCGGAGGCACGAGCTTGCGGGCGATGGAGGTGCGGCGCTGAAGCTCGGGCAGCAGGGGCCGATCGCAGAAGAAGAACTTGCAATGAAGAAGATGAACAGTGCTTGTTCTTTTCCTTTTGGTTCTGCCGCACGTCCCCCCCTTTTCTGACTTTACTTTTCTTTTGCTGTTTTTTCCTCCGACAGACTCTCTCTCTCTCTTCTTTTGAACGAAGGAGCCCTCACAATGAAAATTTTTTCTCTTTTTTGCTCCCCCTTTTGTGTTGCTCGAAGCCTTCCTTTTTAAGAAGACAAGCCTTCTTTTTTTTTTTATTTTGCTTACACCTTCTTTTCCTTTCTTATTTCCTTTCTCGACTTCACCTTCTTTTCTGAAGGAAGAGCCCCTTCCCAATGTATTTTTTTATCTTTCTCTGGCACTTTTCTTTTCTCTCTCTGCAGGTTCTCTCTTTTTTAATAGCTCTCACAAACTACTCCCCACCTTTCTCTCCGCTTGCGTGAACGAAAGGGAGCCCTCCACCATTTTTTACAGACCTCTTCCAGTGAACTTTTTATTTTTCTCTGACACACTCCTTCTTCCCCTGTTCTTCGGCAAGGCAAGCGCATGTCCCATTTCGTGTGTGTATGGCAATGCATTAATGAGGAGGTTTCTTCTTGGTGCCACCAAAGCTGACATGGGCATATTACAATATGGGCATATTATATAATATATTATGGGCTGCTTTTGCTTCTTTGAAGATTTCTCCCGAATCCGCACTCCACCGAATTTGTGTATGCAATCGATTTGCGAGCCCCCGCTTCTTGTTGTCCTCTTAGTACCGATGCAAATGTGGCTACATGAGATGCAATTTTAATATTTTTTCTTAGGGGTTAAAGATTAATCCCTAAATTTTTATGCAATTAATTACTAAATGATTAGTCAAAATTTAGGTGTCAACAATTATCGACCACGGGTCAAAGATGCTAAAACCCCTAAAAGCTATCTGGTAGAATAGGTCATACTAAAGTCGTGTTCGATCAATTTTAACCACGAAATTTAATTCAGTTTCGGGAATCAGATGTTCGAGCGTGTCACAATTTATTTATTGGACGTCGTCTCACCTTTCGGCAAATTTTCAACGAGTCCAAAATTTTGCAGAAAAACGATTTTCGGACAAAAAGAAAATGGAAGGGAAATTCGGATGGTATGAGAAATTAGAGTTTTTATACCCCAAAAAGCTTTAATTTTGGGATATTGGAGTTAAATTTTGATTGGTGGAGTGAAGATGAGAGTAGGAGACTTTAGAGGCAAAAGTGATGGTGAGTTAGATATTTTTCAAAGCCTTTGATTGGCTGCCCTTGTCTCTCTCTCTCTCTCTCTCATGCACGTTCAACCCCTCCCCACGCCATTTCCCTTTCTTTTCTTGCTGCAGCCGCGGTTCCTCCCTCCATCTCCTCTCATTTCCTTCCATTCTCCTCTGCCGCCAACCTCCCTTGTCTCCCACCGGTTCGGTTCTTCTTCATTTTTGTTGCTGCCGCACCATCCCACCTCCTCATCCCACCACCAAAACTCTACCGAGCAGCCACCACCTCCACGCCACAGCTAGCCAACCACCACCAGCTCACCCACAGCCGCCTCACCATCAACGGCTTCATCCTGCATCCAGCCTCCCCGCATCACAGCTCCATCACCGCTCGCGCCTCATGCCACCACCTCACCGCACCACCAACGCCCAGCTCCTCCGCGGCCAGCCGAGTTGCCGTCCGCCCAAGCCGAGCTCCCCTCTTGGCCGAGAGCTTGGAGGGATTGTCACCACCGCCGTTGAACTCCGTTCAAGCCGTGGTTGTTTTGTGTTTTCGTCGCCGTCGCTGTGAGCTCGCCACCATCGAAAACCGTGAGTTAACTCCCTAATGGTTGATTAGACCATTAATTGCATTAGGAGTGATTAGATTAGCACTAATAGTGTTTAGTGTAAATTAAGCTTAGTTTAGTTAGTAATTTAGATTAAGAATAGTTTAGATTAATCTTAATTGCAATTAGTCTAAGTAATTACGATTAGGTTAATTAATCATGGTTAGATTAATTAAATGTGTTTAGTTTAATTAATCGTAATTTACTTAATTTTAATTTTTATTTATTTATTTAATCATAATTATCATAATTAGTGACGGATTAGGCATTACGTAGAATTTTACGCTCGTTTTCTTGGATGCAATTATGCGTGAATTTGAGTGCTGCATATACAATATTATGTGATTGGTTGTTCTATGATAATTGTCTATTATTATTGCAAAAGATGGTTTTATGGGCAATTAAATAGAAAAATAATGAGGTGTCGGGTTTGGACACCAAATTTTACGTGCCCAATAAAACAATGGGGTTTTAAAATAGATGCATGTAAAATTTGATGGGTTGATTTCAAATAGTGACCCCGTACGAATTTCTTTCCAAAATTTTTAAAGAAAAAAAAAAGGGATTACCCAAGTTTAGTTCCAAAAAGGGTGGTTGGACAAAGAAATAGAAAAAAAAATAAAGTGTCGGGTTTGGATGCCAAATGTTATGTGCTCAATAAAACAATAAGGTTTTAAAGTAGAAGTGTGTAAAGTTTGATGGGTTGATTTTAGGTATGTGACCATGTACGAATTTATTCCGGAGAATTTTAAAGAAAAAAAAAAGTGTTGCCAAGTTTAATATTTGCAAAAGGGATTTTGGTGTTCTTGGCTAAATAACGGTAATAAAGGTTGGCTTGATTGATGATATGCTTGAGGTGGTCACCTAATTGAACCCATCACCCAACGGGAGTTTGGGGGCAATGCCCGATTTTATCGGATGCCCGGCGGGAGTCCGGAAGCCAAGTCGTGGTTGAGGCCGGACCGATGCTCCTCATTGGAATGTTGTCCTGAGGCATACGTATACGCGAGATGGTGCCGTGCCCAATGGGGGGGACGATGCCCGATTATGCCGGAAAACCACCAACTCTTGTGTTGGCCGTGGCCCAAGGGGTCGTAATAATTGGAACACGTGTGTTGACAATGCCTGTGAAATTCTCACGTGTGTTCTGACTATTTTTTATGCACATTACTTTGTTATTATTGTACGAGACGCGCTAATGTGCAGGGACGTGCCGAGGCGAGGTGAGTTTATGTGTGGTGCGTGCTTAGGCCACTTTCGAGGTGAATTAACATCTTAATCGAGGTTTAGGGTTTTTAACTCACTGAGATTTTATCTCATCTCATCGTGGTTAAACATTTTCAGGTCCTTAGTATGAAGATCCGCTCAGTCCGTTTTGGGATTCCATGAGATATGGAGGTAGAGACTACCCTCTACCCTATCCCCAGGACTAACTGATGTCGTAAGTTAGTAGTGACTACAATTTGGGTCGATGAGGGTTTTGTGAACGTGGTGCCCCACCGCTTCAAGGCTTGGTTTATTATGGAGCCGAATGGTGGTCAGGAGGGTCCTATGCACAGTTTTGACAGGCCACCAGTAGGAAGCGATGTTGAGCAAGACACTAACCCTATGGATATAGACATCCCGAACGGTATCATGATAGATCCCAATACCGAGCTAGAAGGGCCCGGGGAGCCATGTTCACCTGGCGACTTACCCGAGTTCTTGGCTAGGCCCGAGTATGGGTATTAGGGCGGAGGTTGTAGGAGCTTGTGGTAGTTGTACGGTTGGAAGTTAGCCCCAACCTAGACCCTTTTGTTACTAGGTCGCGCAAGAGTTCACTTTTTCGTAGGCTTGTACATATGAACTCTTTGAGTTAACCGGTTAATAAATAAATCGTATTTTGTGAAAAAAAAATTATTGTGTTTTTACTATCCCTATTTCTGATGGTTGATTGGGCGTTTAATATAATTTTCTTCCGCGTGCATTTAATTGAAAGATAAAAAGAACAGGTCGGCGATGAGTCTTAGGATGTTGCATTTTTTATCGACCGTGGAGGGATGTTCGCGCACTCGAGGTTCGGGGTGTGACACTAATGCTCACACAATGTTCCTTGGATGTTAGCTAATAAGTGAAGAGGGTAAATCACCAACTTAGGTGGCAATGAATAAATGACATGATCCAAAGCCAATGGTGACCAAATTTTAGGCAATTAATATGTGCATTTAATGAAGAGGTGATTCATCAACTTGGGTGGCATGAAGAAGATTTGGCCATAATTTCATGATACTTGGGTGGCAGGAAACATCCAAAATCAATGATGACAAATCTTAGACAATTAATACAAACACGATTCTTCATCCTAGGTGCTAACAAGAAATTTTGGCTCGGATTACAAGAAAGCTTAGGCCATAATGATAGTATGACTCATTGGCACAAGTGGGCCAATGAGAAGAATATCACATGTCCTCAATCATTTCCCTAGAACTCTAGGATGCAACAACATCAACTTAGCTAGGCCACATGGGAAAAGCCGATTGGACTACTTGTTAGGGTCATTAAATGATGGAAGGTCTATAAATAGAACACCTCTCATTTCCACCACTCTCAGCTCACCTCTCTCTCTCTCTCTCTCTCTCTCTCTCTCTCTCTCTCTCTCTCTCTCTCTCTCTCTCCTTACCACTCAACCACTTCTCTTGGTTACTAGCCGTAGTTTCATTGGCCATAAGTGGAATCTCTAACCTTCAACTAAGGCTATGTGCTACGATGTTTGGGCTTGGTTGTGTTCTCATTTAGTTTAGTTGTGCGCATGTTGATGATTGTTTTGTGTGGTTTGCTTATGTCTTTGCATTCATAAGTCGAATCATGCCTTAGGTCACAGACGGGTCTCACTCGGCTTTGGATCAGCATTAAGGTGCATCGATTCAAGCTGTGAGTCACATTTCAAGCTTGATTGTGTTCTCATTTGGCATAATGGTGTACATGTTGATGATTGTTTTGCATGGTTTGCTCATGTCTTTGCATGCACAAATTACAATCACACCTTGGGTCATGGGTGGGTCTTGATCGACCTTGAATCAACATTGAGGCATGTTAGTTCGAACTATAAGTCACGCACCACACCCAACATATTACTATAGTTGTAGTTATATTTTTATAGGCAATGTCACACACACACACACGCACGCGCATGCGCACGCACACACACATATGCACATGAGCATGCCTACGGGCCTTGTTTGCATCAGCTAAGATTCAAAGATAATGAATCAACTTATGTGCATGATGTGTGGTCACATGAAATGAAAGATAAGACCTATCACCATTTGAGATGGCAATGATGCTCATTAGAAGAATGAAATGCCCCCATGTCAATGGGATGCTCTAGGGAGAGTTTCAAGATGCTGCCAAGAGTGGCTAATGTCTCGTAAGAAGAAACAGGAGGTCTCCCGAGGAAGGATTGTTAATCGGGATGCCGCTAGGTACGCGATGCCCGATTGAAGCCAAATGCCCAACTTTAGGCTAGATGGCCCTTTAAGATTAGGAGAAGAACCATTTGAGACAGTTAATGAACCTTTTTGTTTATGTTCCTATGCCGTCCATAAACTTGTTTGGTAAGTTGAAGGTAATTGGTGTGTTGCTGATAAGCTAAAGTTGTTCACGTGCATATAGTTAAGTTACTGAAATAGTGTTGCTATTGATCTGCCATTGATGCATTAGTGCGAGTGATATTCACATTTTAGGTTCGACGACAAGATGTCCTCCTATTTAAGGATTAGTGATTTTATTTTGACTCAGTCCGTTGTTTTTCAGACTTGTAAGTATGGATGTCTCACCCCCTTTTTTGTCCTGGCTTGCCAATGTCACCGTCGCGAACTTCTCGAAGATGGATCACTAGAGGGAAGACAATCGACTACTAAATAAGAATGAAGGTTGAGGCTCTCCTAAACATTACCAGTTGCAACTTAGGGTACTCAGTACAACATGTGATTAAACTTACCTATTGAAGCCACCACTAATCGGTTATGGATTAATTAGACATCCAAGTAAAATATGGGAGTTTTACTTCTGTGAATCAAAGATTCATGAGTACAGAGATTTAGTTACGCTAGATTAATATAATGCCTTTTCGATACATTTTCTCTTTATTTTGAGAATGTTTTGCTTGCATTACTTATCCATTTTTACACTATGCCATTGAGAAAATGTTTTGCACGTAATCTTTCTCCATTTTTACCCTATGCTATGGACATATGAGGAGTGATCATGCAGGTGCACACTCAGATGATTAACACCCAATAATCAACGTAGTAAGTAGCTTGCACAAGAATTCAAGAACCTAGATGTGCTAAGCAAGTAAAATGTATCCCTATCCATTGCCACAAGGTTTCTGCAAATTGCTATTTTAGAAAAATACGTAGATAAAGTGCAGGAGTGTTATGCATTATATGACTATGTAATCTATACTAAATTATTTCTCTTAATTAATGCAATGTATATGAGACTGCTAATATATTTTCTTCTTTTAAAGTCTACAAATTATACGCGGATGTATTTTATATTCCATGAACTAACCTTGTACAAATCAACATGAAGTGCTATTTTTTTTCTTATTTTATGAAAATAACAAATTTAAGTCCTAGGGCTGTAACGTGATCTAATGAACTAGAATTAATATTGAACTAAGTGCAATGCGGATGATGCATGTAGTGTAATTATTAAAACTATGTATATGATACTTATTTCTAAATTTCCTAGCATTGGATGACATGAGCCTAATTAACCCTAGGTCTACACCCAATCTAAATGAAAACTAAATAACATTTTTATTTGATTTTATTCTATGAAAGTTATGCACTAACCTGAATCTATATGGATTCTAGAGCTAACATGTCCAGAACATATATATGTTATAAGATTAAACATGTATAGCCCTAAATATGAAAACTTTACATTATTAATGCGTCATAAAGTCTAAACATGCATAATATATTTACGTGCAATATCACTGATGACCTACTTAACCATAGCAATCCATGCAAAACGATATTGGGGTTAGGCCATAGTGTCTAAAGGTCCAAAAGTCGCGTACGTCTTTGTCAATTTAGGGAAATAAACGGGACACCCTGAAGTCTTATCACTAAATATCATTCATTTAAAATTATTAAAATAATACTTTTGCATGAAATAGTCGAACCTTGACGTCCTTGACTGAGGATGAGATCACAGCAAGGTGAGAGGGAATAGACCGAGAAAAGGAATAGTAGGGAGGTCACTCCCACAAGGCCAAAAAGTCCAGATCACAAACTGCGGAGTTATGTTACAATCCTTCACCAACTCCAATTCAATCCTACAAGACCAGAAATTCCGCGCACGCATGCAATGGTGGAAAGGAATCGCCGGTGGTAACTGAGCAGTTCCACCAGACGTCAGGATATCGTCAACTTACAGCAATGCCACTAGAACACCGATGATGGAATGAAGAGCGCCAAATTTGCTGGGTGTACCTGCAAAAAGACTCAGTGATGCCAACGGGATTGTCAGTGTGGTTCGAGATCGCCGGTCGCCTGTTTGCAAGAATCCGTAAGGAATTGCTGGTATTGCTGGAAACGGTGGGCTACCAAGTCGATAAAGCGCTGGGCGTACTCGTCAGAAGAAATCACTAAGATCGCTTGTGAGGAGGCCGGGGATGATGGCAGAATGCAGTGGTGATGTGATCGACGTACTTTTGATGGCATGGACGCATGTGGCACCCCTTTTTGCGATGATTCCTTGTAAATGTGCTGGAAAATTGTCAAGAGAGGAAAGATCGTGAGGGTGGTCTGTGGAGTGAGATGGAGATGGATGTGTCCTCAAGTCTGGCTCCATAATGCGATGGAGATAGCCACAAAGTAGTCAGATAATAAATGAATAGAGAAAACGATGAGGGTGGCGAAGTGCATGAGTATTGCCGTGAAGGAAGCAAGAGCATATGAGTATTATTGAAATGGATTATGCTCTCTCACCCTTGATGGTGTCCCCGAGAAGTTGACGTGAAGTAAAGGCACCAGGATGCGGTCAGCAACAAGAGGGACACAGCAGCCGCGATCAGCAACGAACGGCAGCATGTGGAAACGGACAGCAGCGGACAGAGGACAGCAAGCAGCAGCAGCAATAATAAACCGCAGCAAACAGTGACGACAAGCAGCGACGCAGCAACAAAAGGTAGGGACGCAGCAGGGAACAGCAGCAAACAGCGACGAAAAATGGCAAACAGCAGCGACGCAGCAGCAATGGGCAGCAAGGTAGACGCAATCGGGCTGATGAGAAGCTCACTGGAACAAAAGAATTCGCTGTGAATCACCGAGGAAAGGGAGGTGAGACCACCATGACCATAGAGAACTCTTTTGTATCTCACGTATTTTGTCCCTCTATTGCGAGCTGCCCCTTCTCTTTCTAATCGTCCCATTTTATAGCAGAAAACTCCCACGTATCTTTGAAAGTTTTGAATCCAGGGAGACTCATTTGGGGATGATTGGCGATCCTCTATAAATATCGGCTTTTTCCTTTCACCCTTTCCTTTTCTGTTTTTACAAATGCTGCCGTGAAGGTGTCCAAATTCACTTGCGATCGGCCAGCCCATTCCATCGATCTCTTGCCGATATTCCATTGATTCCTCTCTCTATTGATTCTTTTCCTTTCTTGATTAATCTTGCCCGAAGGAATCTCTGTACGAGTCAACATGTAGAAGGAGAGGATACGGTGGATGACGGCGCACCCACAAAGCACGTTTTTCTCCTTTGACACCGGATTTATTTCACTCGTTTATTTCCTTCCAAATTGCATATGTATGATCTGGCTCTCCCCCTTTCTCTCATTGTGGCTCGGATTCCTAACCGTTCATTGGGAGGGAAATGCTTAATTTGTGCATATGCCAATCAAGAGCTGTATTCTGTCCCCAATACTGGCCGGCAATCATACGAAGTATCGCTTTGGATCTTCCTGAATCTTAGCAAAGAAAGACCAAATTCCATCCCAATCGATCTCTTCAATGACATCCATTTCTGTAGTTTCCTTTCAACCAATGGGTATCCTCAATTTGCTAATCGTGATTGCCTTTCTTTCCTTCTGAATGATTGATCAAGATCTATAGGAGATGATCCTATGCCCGCTTGTTTACAAAGGCGTTATGCAACAAAGACTGATCCTGTGGGCATTAGTCTGTGGTGGCGTTGTAGAGAAGTCATGCGACTAAGTCATGTGCAATCCATGCAAAATGTGAATAATGCAAATGATATTTTTATTTAGGGGTTAAATTCAATCCCTAATTTTCTTATGCAACAAATGACTAAATATGAAGCCAAAATTTAGGTATCAACAGTCACTAAATATACCACCGGCCGCGGTGGCTCCACTGGATAAGACTCTGCTGATCCTCAATGAAGAGGTGAAGGGTTCAAAACCCAGGAGAGGCGCTAGGTGTATTAAGTGTGACTCAGGGGTGGTGGGTCCTCCTGCTTAAGTGTCACTTGGGGGTTTACGGCGCGGCTGTCGGCTGCAAGCCGGTTCCTCCAATACCAAAAAAAAAAACAGTCACTAAATATGTCACTATCGACATGGTTGATGTAGAGAACGATATTACCGACCGTAGATATAACTCCATAGTATGGGTCGAGAAAGGTTTGGATGATTAGGTCCCTCATCGCTACATAACCTGATATGCATGGTTTGATGACAACCTCGTTGGGTCACTTGGAGACTTCGATGAGCCACCTGGGTTCATCGGTGGGTTCGAGCTTGATGGAACCGTGACTAACCCGTAGAGTACCCTACATGGTGAGGGGATGCCGATTTTGAAGCTGCGGCCTCATTAGAGATAGGAATCTCCAACCTACATAGATGGATGGATAAGGTAAATAAAGAAGTGCCTATAGAGAAGGACGGTGTAAATATACTGACGCATAATAGAAGTAGTGTGTTTTGTGGTATGCTTTCCTAACTGCTTGATTGTTGTCCGGGTGATTGTTTTATATACGCTTTCGCATACTGATTAAAATAAGATATATCAAAAAGAAATGAGTCCGCAACACGCCTGGAACGTCGCATCTCTGTGGCTGTGGTGTCCGTGGATGTTACAGATTTCATATTTGATTAGTTAATGGATATCACGAGACACTTTCTAATAGAATCTTCAGCAATAAACAACTCAAAAGTATTGTTCGAGGCAATTAAAATTTGAAGCATAAGAAGACGGAGAAAATATAAATTTATGTGTCTCAGCCAAGAGTACAGCAGTGTCATAAAAATAATTGCCACGGAGATTAGTACCGACTCTAAAGTAACCGACTCATAGATTACTTTAGAAAACGATTAGATAGGTTCCTGTTGGGTGCTCGAATATGTTCCGTGAACTTTTCAAATGCTCATAGGTTATAGTTTGTCTCAATATTTAGTTAAACATATCGATTATTTCTTCTGTCTCTTTTCTCTAGCAAAAGGAAAAAAAAAACTATGTATGGCAATTTGATCTTAAACATTTTAATTTGATCAATTTAATTTTAAACATTTTAACAATTTGTCAGTGTAATCCATCTAATTAATTTTAATCAAAAGTTATTGATGGCACCACCAACGATAACATGGACAATTTTTGCAAATTAAAAAAAATGAATTTTAAAAATTTTATATTATTTATTATTTTCTTTTCTTTTTCTTTCTTTATTTTGGCCAGTGAGGCTCAACAACCCTAGCTAGCCACCAGGCAAAGGGCCTTCAAGCGCTTGTTAGCCGCGGGCAAGGGTCATGGCCCTTGCTGGCCATGGGGAAGGTGACCCTTGTTTAGCAAGGGCAACTCTCGCCCATCTTACTCTAGCTACTCGCAAAAAGAAAAGAAGAAAATGAAAAAAAAAAAAATTAAAAATCATCCATGTCAGTGTCAGCTGTCTACGCCATATAAGACAGTCGGTACTAACTGAATGGCAACATCAGTGTTTCTTGGTTAAAATTAAGTCGAAAGAACTACTTTAGCAAATTGCCAATGTGTTTAGGACTAAATTAATACAAATATAATAGATTTATCATATTTTTGGCAATTTTCCCATCTTATCTATGTTTCTTTGTGAAAACAAGTTGACATGGAATACCTAACTTTGCAAGCTCCCTTTTTAACGATTTTCAATTTAGGGGACTTCGTGTAGAGTTCTCTTGTACATTCTTCGAAATCTATCTATGTTTGAGGTGATTTTAATATAAACCCATAAATTCTTCGCCTTCCGTTTTTATGCGCAGTAAAATAAATGATTTAAAAAATATTTTTCTTAAAACTATTGCTTGTATCGCTTACAATTTTATCATTTATGAAAATATTTAGATTTAAATTAATAATAATAATAATAATAATAATAATATTATTATTATTATTATTATTATTATTATTATTATTATTATTATTATTATTATTATTATTTTCATTAATTAATTATTTTAAATAATTTGAGTAATCATTTAAAAAAAAAACATTTTTCAACTCATTGTTTTTTATGTCAAAATAAAGCGGCCTTCGTTTCCCGTTTCCTTCGTTAGGTAGTCATGAATCACGTTCATGGTTTCTTCCTCAACATTGTTTTCGCTTCTTTTTTCCACTTCTTTGTCTTTATTGTGCGTCTATTCTGACATCATCGTGACTTGACGCATAACCCTTTTGATAAATACGGGCAGAAATGAAGGAAAATGATATTAGTACTGCAAGATTTTATATGATTTCCAACAAGTTTTAGCTTTAATAAATATACAAAAGTGAAGCAAACTGAGATTAGCATATAGGCTTCAGTACGATTTCCACTAGCTTTAACTTTTATCCGAAGCATGTCCATATTAGCGATTTATCAAATTTTGTGCTACCATAGTTGGCTTTTAGGAACCGCAATTAGTTACCTAATGTGCACAACAAATAATTAAAAGAATCTCAATATGAGTGGGTGTAAATTGCTTTAAGAGTCAAACTGAATTTAAAAATAAATAAATAAGAAGAAAGAATTGGGGCTAGGGGAGGCCAGGAGATTGTGACAACCGCTGTGACAAGACTATAAAAAGGTGAAGCTTCCCTCGAGTCAAGCTTGGGAGATGTTGGTTTGAGGGTTGGACCCTTAGATAAATGGACCTCAGGCTAGCGACCCTCTGAGGATCACCAACCACAGGCAAGAATTGCTGCTTGAGGCTGCAAGCTATGGCCACACTCACCTTAGCTTATGACCTCAAGCCGCATCATCTATAGGCACATCATCGGAGAAGGAGGTAATTATCTAATCAATCATAAACCTATGATACGAATGTTAATTCAATTATAAATATTTTTAATTTTGTCAATTGAGTCCTAAACTTTTATACAAAATTATAATGTAATTATTTCAGCAAATTTTTGCCTGAAATTGCTAATATAGCAGCATGCCACGTACAACAGTCATCACCGAAACCATTGATGAGTGAAAAGGAAAAGAAACTAAAAAAAGAAAAAAAATCAAAAACTTTAAAATATATTTGCCAAATATCATCAACATTAATTTTTCTAACTATAATTAGCCAGAATGACTACATTAAAATCCCCAAAAGATTTAGGACTAAGTTGGTTAAATTAAAAAATTTATGATCAAATTGACTGCCACACAATAAACTAGAACATTTTAGATAATTTTTCCAAAGTAAATATGTTAAATATATAAGTGTAATTATGTCATACAGTTCAATAAGGAAACGATATTAAGATCCACTGAAATTCATGTGATATTAAGATGGAGATTATACTTGATTTACTGAAAAAAATATAGTAAAAATTTTATCTTCGGAGGCACCGTATCATGAGTCTTTGTCATGTGATATCAGGGCCCCGCCTTTGATTTGCGGCATCTCTAACTATTCGGTTAGCGTCTTTCACTTAATGAATCACGCCTTTTTCAAAGCATTACTATTCCTGAGTGCAGGTTCGGTGATTCATGCGGTCTTGGATGAGTGTGATATCTTTACCCATATAATAATTATAAGACCTCGCTCACAATCATAGCTCACACCTGCGTCTCAACCACACAACCTAAGATCGAGTATGGCCACCGCAGCCGACGCAACTCCGCCGAACTACCGCCTGGCAAAGGCAGTTAAGGAGTTCGACGAGTCGAAGATGGGCGTGAAAGGCCTCTCGGACTCAGGCATCACCTCCATCCCCGAATTCTTTGTCCACCCTCCACACACTCTCTCCGACCTCAAACTCACTTCTAAGACTGCCGGATCGCTACCTGTCATCGACCTCGCCGGCCTGGAATCTGCCGACTGCCGCCGCACGACCATCAACCAAGTCAAAGAAGCAGCCAAAACCTGGGGCTTCTTCCAAGTGGTCAACCACGGCGTGCCGGTCTCCATCCTCGATGACACGATCCGTGCCGTGAGGGCCTTCCATGATGAGCCGCGTGACGTCAAGGCCAAGTACTACAAGCGAGAGGAAGGGCGGGGCGTGATGTACGCGAGCAACAACGACCTGTACCGGGCGGAGGCGGCTAGCTGGCATGACTCGCTGCAAGCGTGGATGGGGCCGGAGCCGCTGCCGCCGGAGGAGCTGCCGGAGGTGTGCCGCCACCAGGTGGAGGCATGGGATGGCCATGCGAGGGGGGTGGCGGAGAAGGTGATGGAGCTGCTTAGCGAAGGGCTGGGGCTGGAGAGAGGGCGGTTCAAGGAGCTGACCTTTTCGGAGTCTAGGGTTTTCGTGGGGCACTGTTATCCGTACTGCCCCGAGCCGGACCGGACCATGGGGATCACGCCGCACACCGATCCCGGGATCGTGACGGTGCTGCTGCAGAACAGGATCAAGGGATTGCAGGTGAAGCATGGCGGCGAGTGGGTGGAGGTGAGCCCCGTGCATGGAGGGTTGATCATCAACGTTGGTGATTTTCTTCAGGTGAGGATGATCTGTCTTCTTAAGTTTCTCCATGGGCGTTCTTGTAATCTCAAGTTGCGTGTATTACACGAGGTCTACATCTATACCCTGCGCGTTTGATTTACCTAACGGTATGTAAACTTTCGAAGTGGGATTTCTTAGAAAAAAGTAATTCTTACGAAGGTTTAACTTGGTAGTATAGTCGAAAAACATTTTTACAGTATGAACTCTTTTGGGCATGAATTCACTAACGAAATCTGAGCCTCAAAATATTTCCATCTTCCTAAGCTCTTACATGTATTCGACAATAGAAATGAAGGATCTGGATCTTGGGCTTGAGCTCTCGAAGTGAGTTTTTCCCTTTACCGTCGCAAGCCTGAGCTCGTGATAGGTATGGACATAGATGGATAATAGTCAAAGAAACATTCAACGTCAGGCGTGTATATGCCTACGCTAAATACGCACTGTATCTAACTTTTGGGCAACAGTAGCTTTAGTGTCGGCCGACAACTAGATTTTTGCTTTTATCACAGGTTTTCTCGAAGAGTCAAGAAATGATAGATTACATGGTCATTAGATTGCAATCCTATATTGTAATCCTCAAAAGACAAGACCTAGCTCAATTACATGTTTTTTTGTCGGGTTAGTTAGAAGAATAATAATCAAATCAAAAGCTTGCTCCCAGCATAATCAGTTAGGTCGTTACAGAATTCAATGAATCAAGAAACTTCGCCGTCCTTTGAAAATGACATAACCCCAAGCTGTAGCGAAAGCTGCTCTCATCTCTCTCTTTGTGGTGAGAAGAACCCTATGCCCAAAAACAGAGAAGTGTCCATTGAAAAACATGACAATAAGCAACGAAACGTTGACTATTTTTCTATGGGTCCTTGGCTTATTTTCACGTGTTTTTTTGGTACTTTGGTGACGATGGAGGGACAGATAGTGTCCAATGGCGAGTACAAAAGCGTGCAGCATCGGGTGTTGGCCAACTCGGAGAAGGAACCCAGAATCTCCATAGTCATGTTCTTCAATCTGAGCAAGTGGAGAGGGTCCGGCCACTACGGGCCTTTGCCCGAGCTGCTGTCACCGGAAAGGCCAGCCATCTACCGGGACTTCACCGCGCAACAGTTCTTGGACAACTTCTACAGCAAGGGATTGGATAGCAAGTCCTTCATTGAGAAGATTCAGATTCAAAATTGAGTCGGATTTAGACCCGACTATCGTCATGGGTCTTCACTATTTCTATACGGGTACATTATATCAAATGTGTGTTCTTTTCTGTATTTATCGTGTTTGTGTTTCACGGACGATTTGGAATATGGCATTTTCCTATTTGAATAAGCCAACAAGTAACTGCATATATGATTTTGCTCGCCAAATTTGTGGTACGTATGGCAGTATAAATGGTTTCGCAACCCTCGAATAGGACTACTTTGAAAATGACTTGTGTAATGGATATGCTCAATGGTGCACGGTTGCAATCATGAAAACCTTTTGAATTGGTTAAAGCGAATTCAAGATGGATTACCCACTCTTGTTGTCTCTGATTGGAGGAGGTGAGCAGTATTTCATTAATCAGGTTTCTCATTTAGGTTATAATGGATATCATTCCCACGAAAACTTAGATGTAATTATAAGCGAGAAATGTCCATGTTAAGAAGTCGTCGATCGAGCGATTGAAAGGAAATTTGTTGAGCGGAAGATAGAGACGAACGTGGCCATGAGATCATAGTGGGGCGACGAAAGATTGCACTTTCTGAGAAGGCAATGTTCAGCTCTTGTTTTTTTTCCTTCAATAATTGATGTTCCAAAATGTATTTCATTTTCTTTCATAACCCATGTAAAAAATAATGACAACTAGAAATTAAATCAGGCAAGGGCTCCACCACTACGAGATTTATTTGAGACCAAGATCAGATTCGAAGTCGGATCATGTTATAAACCGGCAGATTTATTTGCACCAATTGCACGCTTTGTAGCTTTTTTTTGTTTACACCATGTCAACTTTTTTCTTATTATCACCACGGAACAACAGGGATCAGTTCTTCCTCAATTTTGCTTGCAAATTAGTCACGCGGTTGGTGCTTTGCCAGGACAGCAGTGGATCCGGAGATTTTTCACAAGCAGACCTAGAGCATGATGATATTTAAAATCGAAATGTCAATGACCGGATAGTTGCTTTTATGGCACTGCACGGAACTGGGGGAACAGACCTAGCCTGCAGTTCCGTGCAGTGCTACAAGGCACGCTAGGTCTACTGTGGGCTTTTTATCTAACTTTACTCACCCCAAGTGTGAGTAAAGGTATACCAACCTACCCGACGTGAAGTTTACCTTCCTTACCATAAGATCCATAAATTTTCTATTTATTTTTGTTTTCCCGACAAAAATGAAATAAAGAGGAAAATGCGGAATCTCTCATCCCAAGGTAAATCTCCAACCTATTTCCTTCTAGGTTATAGTAATGCAACCGAACCATAACCATGCCGTGAACAGCCACTTTTACCTTCTTCCACTCTATAGCTACATGTTTTGATATGGTTACCTTATAAAAATAAATCTACTATTTCCCAAAACAAATTGTTACGTTCTACAAAACATATGAATACAGTTGATATTAGCTTATATTTGCACTTTCAAATTGACAAGAAAATATTTACATGAAAATGAAATTCAAAAACATTTCCATTTTAAATATCATCATGTTCTTGATCCTTAAAGGACACGAGGGGAGACATGACAATTAAAATGATATATGATGGGACCCTATCAACCAATTCAACGATAGATTCTAATTCTACTAAAACACGAGGGAAGCGTATAATTAAAATGATATGACCCACCTGACATGTCCACATCGTGTAAATAGGTCGCGCCACTAATTATTCACCATACCTGTACGAATATGCCATCCCCCGATGCTTCCTTCTGTTGCCAACAAGGATCTTCCAGTGCCCGTCCTCGAACGACGCGATGGTCGGGTCACGAAAGGCGCTGGCACTCTCCATCCTTATCGCACCGAAAGCTTATTTTCAAAGTCCACCCCACCATTCCATTGCGGCCGAGTTGTGGCCGGGAACTTTTCGAAGAGGGGACCAACCGACGTTGTGTCGTCCTTACGTCGACCCCATCTACTTCTGATGAGCAAGGCACGAATCTCATGACGGTTCTCTCAGGCAATTTCCAGATATTTATGTACCCAAGCCAAGGCACGAAGGATAATGCTAAGCTTGGCGCAAAGAACGGCGAAGTGTGTAGTGAATTCTTCGTAAAAATAACATTGCTTTTTTTTTTCACTTCATCCATGCAGCATTTCAAAGATTTAAGCTAACGGGATATATCAACAGCGGCATCTTTTTCCGATATTTTTCTTCATTTGCTATTTCCCATCACTTTCTGTTATATATAATGTGATACCACATTTGTAGGGACATAATTTTTTAAAATAAAACTTGTCCTTAGCATTGACCACTTTTCTCTTTTTAGTGACGGTTATCCACCATATGATTTCCACATTCGTATTATTTTGTAACAACCACCCTTTAGTAACCACCTTGGTGGAAAGCGGTTTATAAAAGACAAACGTTCATTTACGTAAGGGCAAGCACAAGGTCTAATGCAAACCCTTTCATTCGAAAAAAAAAACACCATTAGTATGGGAGGGGATTGGGTTAATGGAATGTGCTCGTAATTCTGTTGAATTTCTGTGGATTTTTGATTAACACAAACTCAAATAATGATTGGAGGTCCTATTTTCCACATATAATTCTAATCAATGCTTGAATTTTGTTCTTCAATGCATGATTAGAATCAATAGTTTATGTCTAACATTTGGTATTAGAGCATGTTGGTTCCTCTACCTTGTTTATTCCGATTTCGGGTGTATATTTTCATGGGTTTTTCAATGAACAGTAAATCGGGCATTTTGGGGCCAAAAGAGGCATTTGTCATTTCCGGCCAAATTTCAACAATCCATTGCCTAGCTTTAGAGCAATACAGTCGCACTGCCATAGGAAAGAATAGCCGTAAGTTAATCCAGCATATCGGTGATAGCCCAAAGGCTAATTAGGCAGTGGAAGCCACAGTGGCTAAAGGGTTTGCATAAAGGGATTTTATGCTTGATTCAATGTCAATTTCTTGGCCGTTTTCGCCGATTTTTTTTACCCATGTGGTTGCCCAGGCTTGTTCTCCAAAACCCATCAATTATTTCAGTCTAAGGTGGCCTGCCATAGGAGAATAGGTGGCGGAAGCAACGGAAATGAGGCACGAAAGAAGAAAAACAATTGTTCACATAAGTAGAAAGAAGGCACGTGGTTCCACATACGCGTTGCGGTTGCAAGGGCGTGGAATCCACTTTGCACATTCTCCCATGTGCACAACAACCATTGGCGCACAGGTGCACACACGTACAACCATTGGTGCATGTGCGCCACACGCCCGTAGCAATTGCCAAGCGCATGCAAGCCACATGCCCACACAAATGGTAAGCGCATGCACGACACGCACCTAATGCACTGTTGTCCCCTCGTATTACCATTTTGCCCTTATTTTTAAAAATTCTCGTTTTGCCTCTTTCGGCAATTTTACGATTCTACCCTTGGCTGACTCATTTGTTGTTTTGCCATTTCATGTATTTTGTGAATATTCCATACATGAAATAAATGTCTAGTGATCCATATATTTTAATTAATTAAGAAGTAGTCATAGCATCTTTAATTAGTTAAATTATATATTAAGAGCATCATATTTAGAAATGGATATTAATTGTAATTAATCATATGAATATGATGAATTTTATCACATAAGAATTTTCATTATATTAATATGATTAATTAATATGAAATATTATTTTATTTTTCTTAATTTACCCATAGAGATTAAGGAAATGAACATAATATGGTAGTTTTTTCATTATATAATTATGAATTTATCTAAATTAAGCACATGTCCGCATGTATTTTTATGTTATGTGATTCAAATTTGCAACATGTTTTACCAATGTAAAACATGACTTATATCCTCAAATTTTATGACATGAGTATGATTGTTTAATATGGAATTTTGCAACCTAGGAATTTATTTGAATTTAAGAGTAATGTTTTCATACTAAATGGTGAAAAGTATAAATTTTGGAATGAGTTAATTCTTCTTTAATTAGAGTATATGGACATTGACTATGCTATAAAGAAAGAGGGATCACCTACTCCTACCGATACGAGCATTGCAACTAAGATAGCCCTTTATGAACAATGGGAGCGGTCCTACCGCCTTAGTACGATGTTCATAAGGACTAAAATATTTCCTAGTATCCATGATTCAATTACTCAATATAGCAATACTAAGCCTTTATTGGAGGCCATTAATGCTTAATTTGAGATTTCACAGAGAGCGCATACCACAATCTTAATTATTAAGTTTTCATCATTTAAGTTCACTAGTATTAAAGGTGTGTATGAGCACATAATGAAGATGGGGGACATCACATCTTAGCTAAAAAACCTTAAGATTGAGATATTGGAACATTTTCTTATGTATTATATTATGAACATTCTTTCGCAATAGTATATATCTTTCAAGATCTCTTACTACATATAAAAACAAATAATTATTTAATGAACTCATGACTATGTGTGTTCAAGAGGAAAAAAATACTAATTATGGAATTGGAAGAAAATGTTCATTTGGCAACACAAGGAAAGAATAAGAGTCTTGGCAAGCAGAAAGGAAAAGGTACAGAGCCTCCCTAAGCTAACATTGAGAAAGAATCCAAATATTTCTTTAGTAAAAAGAACAAGGAAAAATTTCGTCAAATTTGAGGCCTAACTCGAGAAGAAATGCAATCAAATCTCTTGTGTTTGTTATTAATATAATATAACTTATGTGAGAAACAACATTTGATGGATTGATTCGGATCTACAATCTACATTTTGAATTACTTGCAGAGTTTTCAAAACCATAAAAAGCTAGTGGAAAGTGAACAAAATATCTTTTTATGAAATAAGATGCATTCACATGTAGAAATTATTGAGACATGTAAAATAATTCTCAATAATGGCTTTGTTTTAAATTTGGAAAGAATCATTCATATTCCTAGTTTCTCTAGAAATTAATTTCAATTTTAAGATTTGTACCTTTGATTACTCTTTCAACTTTTTAGGTTCAAACTTCAGTTTATCATTTAAATTTGAAGTTGTTAGGAATGGTATTTTGTTTGATGGTCTTTTTGGATTTAATTTACAAGACAATGTCTATTTAATACAATACATATTCATGATAATGTTGGTACTAAATGATATGTTGTGAATGAAGATTTCTCTATATTGTGGCACTAAAAATTATGACATATCTCCATAGATAGAATTAAGTGATTGATAAATGATGGAATACTCGGTACTTTAGATTTTACTAATTGTGATGCATGTGTAGACTGCATAAAGGGAAAGCAAACCAATAAGACGGAGAAATGTGCCAAGAGGAGTATAAAAATATTAATAATCAAACATATGGATATTTGTAGTCTAGATATGGACTTATATAATTAGAAATATTTAATCTCTTTCATAGATGATTAATCATGTTATTTGTGTCTTTACTTACTTCATAATAAGCATAAAGTATTAAATACTTTTAAGGTATTTAAGGCAAAAGTAGAGAAACAATGTAGTAAGCAAATTAAAATTGTGAAATCATATTGAAGTGGAGAATTCTATGATACATATAATGAAGATGGACAAACACTCGTTCTATTTGCGAAGTTTATTCAAGAGTATGAAATAGTTGCCTAATAAACCATGCCTAGTTCTCCGGACCAAAACAGTATAGTAAAAAAAAGAAATTAAACTTCATTGAACATGATGCAAAATATGCTTAGTAGCTCTAAATTTCCTAAGTCTTTATGGATTGAATCTCTTAAAACAGTAGTGTACTTATAGAACCGAGTTCCAACCAAGACTATCTCAAATATGCCTTTTGAGTTGTTCAAAGGTTGGAAATCGAGTTTACAACATGTGTGCATTTAGAGATGCTCATCTAAAGTGAGTCTAAATTCCACAAGAAAAGAAGTTTGACCTAATGACTATAAGTAGATATTTCATTTGTTATGTCAAAAGGTGTAAGTGATACATTTTTATTATCCATCTCACACCACTAGAATTGTGAAATCAAGAAACATTAAGTTTCTTGAAAATAACTTGATTAATGGGAGCAATCAATCGAAGGACTTTACTTCTAAAAAAGATTATTCAACAATTCAACCTTTCACCTCAAGTATAAGGTTGGTTATTGCTCATAATACCCTTTCAATTCACCTAGCTATTAAAAAATCAATCATTAAAGTTCCATAACTTGCTAATATTGATCTAGTAGATCTAGTTGTTTGACAATTACCAAAATCTGTTGAACAACCGATTAAACAATACGCTCCATAAGAGAATGTCAATGCAATATTAAGAAGATATACTAGAATGAGGAAATCAGTAATTCCTAATGATTATATTGTGTATTTATAAAAATTTGACTATAATATTAGAGCTAAGAATGATCCTGAAATGTTTTCACAAGTCATAAATAGTGATGAATTCGATTTGTGGTATAATGTCATGAAGGATGAAGAAAGAGATAAGTTTTATGGCATTTAATAAAGTTTGGGATTTGATTGAGTTACCTAATGGTGTGAAGGCTATTGATTGTAAATAGGTTTTCAAAATTAAGAAGGATTCATTGGGCAAGTTAGACTCGTCACTAAAAGATTCACTTAAAATGAAAGAGTTGATTACACGGAAACTTTTTATTCTATATCTAAAAAAGATTCTTTTTGTATTGTTTTGGCATTGATTGTCCATTTTGATATAGAATTACATCAAATGAATATAAAAATGACGTTCTTCAATGAGAAACTAGAGAAGAAGATTTACATGAAACAACCTGAAAGATTCTCCTCTAGTAAAGGTGAGTATTTGATATACAAGTTTAAGAAATCCATATGATTTGAAACAAGCATCTTACCAATAGTACTTAAGGTTTCATGATATCATCTCTTCATTCAATTTTATAGAAAAATGTCATAAATCAATGCATATACCAGAAGGTCAATGAGAGCACAATTTGTTTCCTTGGATAATATTGTATTTGCAACCAATGATAATAGGTTGCTATATGAGATGAAACAATTTCTCTCTAAGAGTTTTGACATGAAAGATATGGATGAGGCATTTTAGATAAATCATTAAGGAATTTTAGGACTATCCCAAGAAACTTACATCAATAAGATTTTAGAGAAATTTTGGATAAAAAAGTGTTCATTAATTATAACACTTATTGTGAAGTTAATTTGAGCCAGTGCCTAAAAAACAATATAGAAATGCAATAAATGAATAACATTTCATATACTCATGTTGTCGGAAGTTTGACATATGCATAGATTTGCACTCAACCTGACATCACTTTTGTTGTGAGAATATTGAGAAAACATTATAATAATCTAAGCATGGACCACTAAAAACTACAAAAAAGTGATGAGAAACCTTCAAAATACTAAAGACTATATGCTTATGTATAAATGGACTGACAACCTAGAAGTATTTCATTCTTCGGATGCGGACTTCGCAGGTTGCGTTGATTCTCAAAAATCGACATATGGATATATATGTTATGTTAGCTGATGGAAGAGTGCGAAACAAACTTTAACTGCTACTTCAACTATAGAAGATGAGTTTGTTTCTTGTTTTAAGGTTATCTCACATGGTGTTTGGTTGAGAAGTTTCATTTATGAGTTTAGAATTGTTAAATCTATTTATACGCCATAAAAAATATATTATGACAATTCAACTACAATTTTTATGACTAAAAATACCAAAAGTAGCTGTCAAAGTAAGTATATCGACATCAAGTATTTAGCTATAAAGGAAAGTATTAAGAAAATAAAGTTTTCATAGAATACATTAGCATTGAATTGATGATAATCGATCTTTTAACCAATGAAACATAAAAATCATATAACTAATACGGGAATAGATCCCATCATATGATCATTTGTCACATAGACAATTTTTGTTGTATGAAACTCTTATTATATTTTAATATTAACTCTCAATTTTGGTGTACACATTATATTGTTTATGAGAATAATATCTATCCTTAATTCTGAAATAAACATAGGATCTATTTATTAAGATGTGTTGTCATATATAGATTGACATTAAAGAAATAAAATGTATTATGATACATGGAAGATATCACTCGTTATTAGAGGACATGTTGCCATAATTCATCCATTTGTTTTTTTCTTTAATCATAAAGTTTTCATGATTTTGGTTGAATAATCCAAATAATGAAAATACTATGATCAAGTGGGACAATATTACATATAATGTGATTCTACATTTTTAGGGATATGATTTTTTTCAAATAAAACCTATCCTTAGACATGGACTTACTTTTCTCTTTTAAGTGATAATTATCCACCATACGATTTATGCCTTAGTACCATTTTGTAACAACCGTCCTTTGGTAACTGCCTCGATGAGAAGCGATTTATAAGTGACGAACATTCATTTACGTAAGGTTAATCATAAAGCTTATCACAAACCCTCTTAAAGTGTACTCATAATTCGTTGAATTCGTATTTCTAACAAACACAAATTCGAATAATGACTTAAGGTCAATTTTATTTTTTATCCTATTTTCCACATATGAATCTAATCTTGAATTTTGTTCTTCAATAGGTAACTAAAATCACTCATTTATGTCTAACAATTCCAACATCAATTTATCATTCCCTTCGTTTTATTTTTGGGTTCTCCCAAAGTTTGAGGGACATTACGTCACAGGGCACCCCAACAAAAGAAGCAACAAAGAGAGTGAAGAAAGATTAAGAAAGACCCTCAAAGGCAGAAAGTCACGGGACTATCAAAGTGATTTGTTCGCTTGAGAACTCAGCAATAATCCAAAGAACCTATGCAGTCTAAGGCCAATACGTGAGCCGCCTAAGCGGGAAAGCTGGACTTTGGCTTGCAAAACGAAAGCTGGACTTTGGCTTGCAAAACGACACGTGCAAAACAATCTTAATTTGTCCTATTGATTGGAAAGAATCGAAATATGACAAAAAGCAAAAGCCTAAGGTAAGAAACAAAACGACTGATGATCCAGACCTCCAATGACCAATCGTATCACTCTTGGGTTCCTCTCGAATGCGCTCACGGCATACCGGACGAGCCCTGATTTAGAAATGATGCGATTGTCGTGATTCATCATCCTTAGGGAGACCATCGCATTAATCCACGGCCCAATTTGATCGACTACAATCTCAATGTCACGTCTCTACCATAATTTCTGATTAGAAAGTGCAAACCAGGAAGGGAGATATTAGCCATAGGGCTACGCGCTCTATGGCTACATGTTTTGATATGGTTACCTTCTAAAAATAAATCTACTATTTCCCAAAACAAATTGTTGCGTTCCACAAAACATATGAATACTGTTGATATTAACCTACATTTGTGCTTTCAATTTGACAATAAAACATTTACATGAAAACGAAATTCAAGAACATTTTCGATTATTAAAAGTAAACTCTAAAATCCTTTCAAATATTGGCTTCACGGAATTGCAATTCGCCACTTGACAATGACCAACCCGTCGTCCCCGTCACTACTTACGTAATGACCCCTCATCCCAACCATCACCGCATCACCGTTCATTTGGACCAGGATAGATTGTGTCATTCATGAAAATCAACTGAACTATAAATTGACTCAGCTGACAAAGTTGAAGAACGACGGTTAATTTTGGGACCATTATAACCTCTTACGCAACTAAAAACTGCATAGAGGCTAAGTAGAATCCCGTGCCACGATTCAATTCATTTGTCAAAATGAGTTACGAAAAAAAAAGCGTAAATTAATGCTTCTAAAATAAAATCCATCAGGTTGTATTAATTCAGTTTGGCAACAGATCATCGTGCTAATCAATTAATTAAAATGGTGGGCAATCCCTTCTTCAGTAAGACGAAAGTACTTCAGATCAGATGCATAACAAAAGGAACCATCAACAAAGCATCAAATCCTCACCGGGTACGTCCAAGAACTATTGGAAGAGAAGTGAATTACAGAGCACCAATCAGCAAACTTCCATGGCACTTGCAAGGTGTAAGATAAGAAGATGAGGCTCAAGCTCTAATCAATGGTGAGAAACTAGTTCCAAAACTTTTGTCTTAAACCGGCTCAAGATATGAATTTTAAGATCCACATATAACCCCTAAGACTAATCACAATAACAGCAACAAAAGCGAGAACTTGCTTCTAATGCAGAACATCGCAGAAAAAGAAGCAGCATAATTGCATGCCTGATGCCAGGAGTAATCACAGCCTTCTACCCCTTCTACCACCCTTTCTGCGAGTACTGTCGGTTGGTATCGGTGTCACATCCTCTGATAACCAAGCAAAAGAATTGCATGAGCACATGATCGAGTAAGAAACAAAAAAGAGTAGAGAACCACATTATAAGCTAAAACTACATATCCCTTGTCAAGCTCATTGCTCTGAAACCTGCTAATAATGATTATAAAATTGTAGTACTCAATCCCCAGCTCAGCAGATTCAGTACAGTTAAGTTATTCACAGCCAATTATATACATGTCCTCCATCTTGCCTTAGAATCTCAGAGAAATATTATCCAACACAAAGACTGAAGTAAACACTGAAAACGCAATGTTCAAATTGGACTCGCGACAAAATGTACTTGTTTATGACAGTTCATATGCTTGAATATAGTAACAGGAAAGTATTTCACAAAATTTCTGAAGCAAAATACTGGCGCGAAAAGCAATGGTTACAAGTCAGAATATCAGTAAGCCTCATGATATTGAGGTCATGAGAAATTGTCTTTCACACATTTAATTTAATCATCACTCTGGATATCATGTTTGATATTCACACATCATCCAAGTTTGATTAAAAAGTTAAAACCAACAATCTAAAATGTAAACATAAGAAAGCTTGGTTTGGGTAAAGACAATCTAAAATGTAAACATATGAAAGCTCAGAAGCACAACAGCATCCCCATATTAAACAATAACAACTAATAGAAGTGGCAAGTCAGAATATCAATAAGCGTAAAGGAGTTAAGATCACAAGGGATTTTATCCCTTTCACAACTTCATTTGACTCATCATTCTCGCCACATGCAAATAATTAGTAGTCTCAGAATTTGCAAGGAATAACAATTAAATTTAGCTAAGTTATGAGTGAGTTATAATCATCAAAGTAACGAAGTATAGAGTGGAATTAATGTCCCCTACCGCGAAACAAGACATTCACAAACTTTCATTGCACCTGAAATCCCACAAATTGAAGAACCCATGATAGAGCAGAGGAAGCCACAATCAGTGAATTCCAAAGTGTGAGATTAAAGATCCTGAGCTAATGTCTTGCATAAAAAGATTGAGGCAGGAATGAAAAAGGGAACTCTAGAGGAAAACCCTAAAGAGTGAACCCAAAAAGTCATCTTTCATGTTGCGCAGCTATGACTCAAAACGCTTCCATTGAGTACTTTGAAAGGCGATCTTAAGGGCTGCGCTTCAAAAGAAAGCAGTGATTAAAGCAGAAATATTTTTGCTGAGAAAGTCGAACTGAAGATGGACTTGAGAGAACCATAGGAGAGTGCGAAGAATGTTCCAGGAGAATTTAGTGTTTAGGGCTTCACGAAGTACTCACAGAGAGAGTGAGAGAAGGGGGAGAGAGAGAGGAAGAGATGTGGCAGTAAAGAATAACAATATAACCCAAGACCAATGTGCCTGAGCCTAGTAAGATACATTTACAAGAATAGGCTGGCCTAATATGTTATCCAAGAGATCTAAGAAAATATTTTTACAAAAAAGGCCAGCCATCATAATGATACGGTCTAACTTGAAAGAAATGTGTTCATAAATTCAACATTTTTAACTAAATAATTTGGACAGAGAGGTATTCTAGGAGATCACTAATCACACCACTGATCAGAAACAAATGCCAGAACGACAAGAAATATACCTATGCGACCAATTTTCATGCCAGAACGAGCAAGGGCTCGAAGTGCTGACTGAGCACCTGGACCTGGGGTCTTGGTCTTGTTTCCTCCAGTGGCACGAAGCTTAATGTGAAGAGCAGTAACACCAAGTTCCTATAAATCACATCAGAGCAAATTTACATCAACAATTGACGAAACTGGAATATATCAAGAGAGGACTAAGACAGAAACAGAAACAGATTGCACTTCAAAAAGGATAATGCATACAAACAATTTCACACAATCAGGAAATGGGTTTTTGACTAAAAAGAAGGGAAAACCTTGCATCGCTGAGACACATCTTGGGCTGCAAGCATGGCTGCATAAGGCGATGATTCATCCCTGTCAGCTTTCACCTTCATGCCACCTGAATATACGACAAATTCAAATAATTAGAGAAAGAAATTAAGTAAAGGGGTAGAAGCAATGTGACCTTTTAGCTAAACTACCTAGATATAGACCTCATGGCTAAACAAGCCGAACACCTAATACATCGACAACCCGCAATCAAACACGACTTGCCCCACGGAGCGGATAGACCGCGCATGCAAAGGACAGGCAACACGAAGGAACTTCACAGGACACACTGCGCCCTTATCTCGAGAAAAAACCTACAACCGTTGAAGTAACTAGAAGGTAGAATTACATGAGGGAAGCACATTCCGCTTCCAAAAAAAAATTAAAACTTTCGACTGCTACCGTTAAAAGAGTTAAAATTTATCGAAGCCCATCTTCGTTTCCACACCAACCGACCAGCAGCCAGAGATTCACAATGACAAAGTTGCACACAACAACATCCGCGAAACCTCCCAATTCAATTCACGACGCATCTCGAGGCAAAAAAAAAAATGAAAGGAAGCACGACACACCGCAAGCCAAGATGACGAGACGTACCGGTGATGCGAACGAGGGTCTCCCTCCCGGAGAGGTCGGTCACGTGCTGCAAGCGTGGGAACCACGGGCCGTCGTCAGACCCCGGAATCGAGGCAAAAACGAAGCGAAAGAGAGGGCCAAAAGAATGCTTACGATGAAGGTGTCGTTGAAGGAGGCGAAGATGTGGGCGACCCCGAAGACGTACTCGCCCTCGCGCACGGCCGGGCCGAGCGTGACGTTCTCCTCCTTGGGCTCCCTGACCTTTCTCTTAGACTGCGAAAAGAACCGAGCAGACTCCGCGGTTAATCACCGAGATCCCAGGTTTCGGAAAAAAAGCTCAGCACGACGAGACTGAGCGGAGGCGCTTACCATGATGGAGATCGGGAGTCGGGCGAGAGCAGAGGGTCGCAGGAGAGATCTCGAACGCCCGCGGGAGAAGCTGCGACGAGACGGCTCTGAGTTTGGAGGTTGGGAGAGGGACGGCGAGTTTTATAGAGAGCGGGGGGGGGAGATAACTAGGGTTTTGGAGTTCGGCGAGGGATGCGAAATTACGCTCGCGCCCCGCATGCTGAGAAAAAGAAACATAAAAAAATTGACAGCTGTGGGATTTGAACCCACGCCCTTTCGGACCAGAGCCTAAATCTGGCGCCTTAGACCACTCGGCCAAACTGTCGTTGAACGAGGGAATGATCATCTTTATGCTTTTTATTCTAACTAATTTTGTTTAGGTCGCCCTCCGCGATTTGTCTTCGCCTATAAAGGCGTTAGCTTCCTTCAAAGGCTAATGGACCTTTCTGTACATGTGTAAATTCTCGCATTTTAAGGTTGTTCCAGATTTCACGACGTGTCTTAGCATCACCTCTTGGTTTCGGATATATGTTTTTTAGGCCATTTTGAACCAAAATATTATCCATCGACTACGTTAATTTATGACTTTTCTCCCAACAAAAAAAAAAAAATGATAACTTATGGATATGAGTTAAAATTGCTTATCTGGTGATAGGGGAATATTTAGGTTTAGCTACAATTACCATATTGTTGTCCATTACGTGATATGCCAAGTCAAAGCATTATATGTACACATCTCCAATCCACTCAAAGCATCGCTCTAGTGAAGAGTTTTGCCGATGACCCATTCAATTTGCACAACTTCTATTTTAGGGTTTGGGGAGAGGAAAAAAAGCCTAGGAGGGAGCCTAGGAGGGAGCCACTCTGGAGAGGAAGATAGGGTTTTGTAGAATGAGAAAGCCTACATCAATTTCTATTTTAGAGCTTTGTAGGTTCCTCGTTATCATTTCCTAATTTGATTCTTAAAAATGTAGAATTCATAATCAAGTCGAGTTTCATCAGAACCTGAAACCAAAACAATTCCAATTCTATCTTAGAACCATACTTACTCCTACTAGAAATGTTGTCTTGCTCATATATGCAATTGTTATGTAGTTTGGAAACGTATTTCAATTCCATTTCTCTAATTATTACTACTGTAGTACATAGATGGCCCCTCTCGGTGATGAGTATTTGTTTGTTGAAATTTCAAATAAGGTACTCACTCATGATACATGCCATGTTCGTTTCATGGTCAGCTTTACATAATTACAGTAAGATTGATATAATTGCAATAAACCCATTATAGACATATAAATATGTTAGTAGTGTCATTGAGATTAATCAATGCAATCCCAATTCAACATCATTGTCAATCTAAGCCAGTGAAAATTGTATTTCTTTTTTCTTTTCCAAATTCAACAACAACATTGTGCACATCAATAGTTCAATACCACCAATAATACAACTAGGCATTTGAAATAAATCTACTTCTCTTCATGTTAGTACACTTTCACTTGTATCTTCTCGTTCCATTGCTTACTTTTTTCTAGCCACATTGAGAGAATGTGGACTTCCTCATCGGATACTTTCACTGATTTTCCATATTCTATTTTTCCAAGAATTCCCCGTCATTCAATGAAGGTTCAGGGTCAACCCATTTGAAAAGATCAACACAAGCGAACTATTCAAATTCTACCAAATGCACCATTTACTTGACACAAACTTCAAACTTAATAGCACACAACATAATGCATATCGTATTAGGTTGATCTATTGGGGGACACTAATAATTATGTAAAACACTAAATTGACCATCTAGAATCCAAAACACAGCACTAAACTGTCTCAGAATCAAATGGCCAATACAAAGGACCAATTCTTAATATATTGCACAAAATCGACAAATTATCACCTCCCATGAAGAGCAACAATAGAACCTGTTTCTCGGATTTATGGCGTCCAAGCTGTGCATACATCGACATGCCCATCCATTGTTACACAATAATGGGCAGACGTCATTGCTGGTCATTGCGTGATCCATGGTGCTACTCCCAATCGAATCTCATTAATAACTCTAGCCAAAAAGGAAAAATAGAAAAAGAAAACTAAAGGTAAATGGAATAATAATTATAATCATTCCTTCAATTTAGGTAATAATTGGATTACATAATGACTAAAAACAAAATCATCCTCGCTCATTTAGGATTATCAATTACACAGAGCAACTTGAAATCAATAAGGGAAAAACACGATTCATGTCAACACACAGAGGCAACTCTCATGAGATCTCAAGAAGTACTCATATTGAACCTCTCCTAATGTCCCACTGCAGACTTCATTAGCAACATATTTTTATTACTGTCAATAAGCACACTAGAATTGCAAAATTAACAAAACCCTCATAAATCAATCGTTGCCATCCACAAAAATGTTATCAATTAAACTTCAAGCACACATTATTGGGTATTTAGGTATAGGACATTATCAAAATCATCCATCGCACTCGTTAAATTTTATTATCATCACGAAAGGCTGCAGGAAGAGCCCTGATTTTGTTTGGCAAATCGGTAAGGACAAAAAGGGCAAAAACAATTGAAATTTCAATATGGAATATTGATTAAAAAAAAAGGAAAGAAAAGAGCAGACGTATCGCTAGAAGGAGGGCTTGAACCTCCGACCTTGTGGTTAACAGCCACACGCTCTAACCAACTGAGCTATTCCAGCTTTGTTGAGGATCAATCTATTAATTATATTAAAATACTATAGTGATAGCACCCCTCGAGATCTTAAAAGGTTAAAGAGCTTTCTTTTTCATATTAAATAGGGTGTGGATATGGAAAATATCGCTCGAACCGAGAACCGCCAGAATCAAACCAATTAAATATACTTATTTATTTATTATTTCTTCAAAAAAAAAAGTAGTAAAATAAGAACTAAACACTATTTTGGTCCAATTTAGGAGTGGGAAAAAAGTAGAGGAAAAAAATAAGTAATCAATTCAATTAGACCCGGATGTGTTCGGTGTGGTCCCCAATTCTGAATTTTAGGAATTGGTCCTCCCGATCCGGTTCTTGATTTTACCTTGGAATCAGACTAGTTCGAGAACCAATCACCTCTAATATTTGGACATGCTTTTCTTGTTCGAAGAATCTAATAACAAATCTCATGCACGAAGATTTTCTAGCTGCTAGAATCTTGATGGAGGTACATGGCTCACTAACCCAGGACTCCTTCGAGTCATGAATGATTAGGAATAGTATTGGCTTAATCCAATGATTCCATAATGAAAATGTAACCTTGATAATAATACTCTTAAGGATAATGATATCTTGATAATAATACTCTAAGGAGATCGTTAGTGCTGATCGGCCCTCATCGCCCTTTTAATTTGTGAAATAGTTAGAGCAAAGTCATCATTTCATTTCGATCGCACGGACCGGATATGGCCATGAAACTGAAGTAACCTTGGACCTCCCCTTCCTTTTTCTAACAAAGGTATGACGTGCAAACTGACATGTTGACAAATTCCTAGAATATCTGCCCCCGAAGCAGAGGTCTTTCGTCACCAAGGAGAGTTCATTACCATTTTGGAAGTGGCCGGCTTCCTCTATCTAGTTGCTGAATCCCCTATGTCTTCCGGTTGCGAAGCCACCATTCTGCTATCTACATCAGAACCGTTTTATGAATCACATTCGGTCGAGGATAGATGGTTTTTGCCCTGCGTAAAAAAAGGGAATTTCTCTGAAAAACTAGATGTCATTCCTTTTTAACAGTAACGTTGACAGATCGGCATCATAAATCCACCTTGAGAAATTCAAGCTCTATCCTCATAATAATAAAGTCAAACGATGTATTTTTCCCACTATAGTATTCCAAATGATGACAATGTTACCGAAACATCGACTCTGCTCTGTACACAAGGAGAAAAACATGAACCGAGAGTCACTCATTTCTCTGGCACAAACTCGCGGGGCGGGGACTGTTCCCGCAAAGCCAGAGCCCCGTCATTCAGGCAAAACCACCTGGTGTTTTACCGACACTTGTATGATCAGTTCACCCCTAGACAGAGCAAGCTTCCAGTTTGGGAAGGAGACTTCGCCAAGCATCGGCAATTCCATTCGCCAGACGTGCCTGCCCTTTGGCAAATTCGTGAAATGCGACTCCCATATCTATCGTCTTCTGGTCTTGAAAGCGTACCATCTCTTCATTCATCCGTCTCACTATTGTTTCAAATCTTCTCATTGCTTCCTCACTTTCTTCTTTCAGCTGCATCAATTCCTATTTTATCAGCAAAAAGGAAACCTGGGAAGCAATTTGGACAAGACCAATTATGTGAAGTGACTCACCTCTCTGTATTCAATCTCCGCATCCCTCACCTTATCAGACCGTGTCAGCATGAGTTTATCCTGAAAAAGAAGCAGGAGCAGAGAGCCATATCATGACCTTCAGTTAGATTCATTAGTGATGATAAGGGTATCAAAGTACATTAACCAATTGTGCTGACAAACACATCAAGTCCATTGGCTGAAGGGCTCACTATCATAAGTGCACATCCTTACTATACATCCTTGGTTAGTACTTAAAGTTTCCATACTTTCAATGCAACAAAGGAATTATCACCTTTTAAAGACAATGACATCATTCACCACAGCTTCCTAAAACCCGAAATCATGCAATCTACAACGCGCACACACTTTGTAACTTCTTTATTAGGTAAAGAAGGTGAGAGAGAGAGAGAGAGAGAGACAGAGAGAGAGATCAACAAGACGGGAGCAGAAACATACAGATTTATCTCTTTCAATTTTATTGTTTCAGCCAATTCACACTGCTGTCTGAATGCGATGCCTCGATCTGCTATGGTGGCCTGTTTCACAACACACAGGTCACAATATTAGCTCATGAAAGTCAGAATTACCGAGAAAAATGAACACATCAATGATTTCCAGCAGCCAGAAAATAAGTCCCAAACCCAAGAGACTCTGTAGTGACACCATGGCCTTCCATAGTATGAGAAGAAATATGAAGCTAACCTTAATAGACTGCACAGCACGAACATAATCCTTCAAAGGTTCTTCAAAATGCATTAAGAGCTCATGAGCCTGCATGTCAAATATACCAAATAAGTACCAACAAAATTCCCCGACTTTAGAAGGGCAAATACAAGCAAGCATGAAAAGACACATACACAAAACCCTATTAAAGAGTCAAATATCCTTAAATTCAATTACAGTCTACCTCCTTCTCCAGCTTAGCTGATACTAATTCTGATTTTGCTCCAAGTTCAGAAAATGCCTTCCCAAGAGCATTTTCTTCACAGGCACCAAGGAGTTTGACTGCGTTGCCAAAATCTGAGAGAGATTTCCCAAGTTCTGCAGGAATTCAGACAAAAGAATACACCTAAATCGGTAATTTCTGCAAGGCAAAGCAGAAGATGAAAGCCCAAAAGCAAAATCCAAAAGCATATTATGATCAAACAAAGCATTCAGAATCACTACCCCTGTGCCTCTTTACAAGTCGATATGCCTGCTTCTGTGCTTCAGCCAGGTGGTTTTCAAGCTCAAAGATATAGTGTTTCATCTTTTCATATTCAGGATGTGACTCTTCCACTGGTTTCTCTTTTCCTAAAACCACGTCGGTCACTCTGGATTGTACGTCCTGTCAGCAACAGAGACCAGGTCATCAAAGGTCAAATAGTTACAGCCCTTATTGGAATGGTAACTCCCAATATCAATGTATTATTAGCTTCATAGGGCATATCTTATTCATTGACTCTGCAAAGCATATGCTGAAGATATTCGATGTAGATCACTATTAAATCATTACCTTAAATATCTGCATAAGATCTGCTGGCTTCTTAAATATGCCAGTTTCATAAGACCTTAATCTCTCCATTACCTGATAAGAGGGAACAAAACACATTTAGAAGCATACTTCCAACATTCCAGAAACAAAAGAGGGTTTTCTCCATTGCCAACTACTTATGAAAACTTACTACACCTCCTGATTAATGAGGTCATAAGATCCTGACTTCTGAACTTTTGCTTATGAACTTTGATCAGTGAGCCTTTTGAAAGGAGAGCATATTTTCCACATGATTGAACTTAGGAATTTGACTATCCCATATCCATTGAAAGTTCAAAACTCTCATTATGATCATTAATTTTTTATTATTTCGGACTTACATATTATTCAGCTTTGAGGTATTGGATTCCTTGGTTTACTAATATTGAACTATTCCTTGAAGGTTTTCGGAGTATATAATGGCGATTAGATCTCGCAATATTGAATTCTAACTTAAATTCAGCCTAATATTAGAAGGGAGTGCCCATCCCTCGGGGTGTGGTTAATTCACTGAGCGTGCAACTCACCCCATTGTTTCTTTTGTTATACACCATTTAAGGTTGACAATATCATAATGGCAACTACTGGAGTCTCAGACTACACTGATGACGAGATGCTTATGGATCCCATACTAGTTTACTTGTCTTTCCAGTAGCAAACGAAAATTGTAGTTGAAACAATGGGTGTCATTGACATGGATTTCCAGTCCTATCAAGTTCAAGTGCATCTTTCCGAGTTACAGCTTTGGTAATTGCTTATTTAATTAACTTTTGAATGTTTTACATATTCAATACTACCAATTATTTTATTTTATTTTTTAATAAAGTTGTCAGGAGATTATTTCGACCGGGCTATGATCTAAAGTTTGAATTCATTTCTTATTTTTCTCTTCCATTGTAAAATATACTGGGTTATGTAAAACGAAAAAGGCAAGGCCTCCTTTTGCTAAAGAATAAATGGTCTTTATTAAATAATCGCATCAGGATTTGAGAGTGTCACAAGGGTAACAAGAATGCAATACAACTAGACTACAGGTTAGAGTTACACAAATGCTTACAATATATGACTACAATTATAAGGTGAAACAGTTAAGACTCTTTAATAAAAATAAAAGCATTATATATTGTCCAATGGCTCCTTATGAGATTGTCACAATTGCATTAGAAAAAATTAGAAATAATGATCTGTGTAAACCACTGGACTGCATGAAATTTCCTTCTAAAAAATCGCAGATAAAAGATTAAAAAAAAAAAAAAAAAAAAGAAAGCTACTGTTTATGATATTTATCCTCATTATTTAAGCATATACAATCACAACCACCACCAAGGTTGGCTTCAGCAAAATCCTTATTGGTGTAAACTAATCCTTGTATTTTCTGGAACAGTATTATTTTTTCCCTCAGAAGCATTACTATGACATATTTGGAAACCTCCTCGCTACCACACTGATTCCTATAACTACTTCATTTGATGGGATTTACAGGGAGGACTATAGTTTATAGAAAGCAGCACCCAAACATCAAAGAGTGACTGCAAGATTTGGTTGGAGCCTCTGCATAAAGGCAAGGCACCTCAGCAGGAAAACTAGTGCATGCTTGCATATTTATTATTTGTGTCCCAATGTGGACATATGAACAAGTGCAACATTACGTGTGCATTTTGGTTAACACAAGCAGCCAAAAACAGAAATTCCACCTTGTTTGATATTTCAAAATATGGCAAAAACTAGAGATATTACGCTACTTATGGACAACTGCAACATTATGTGTACATTTTGGCTGACATGAGCAGCCAATAACAGAATTTCCACCTTGTTTGATATTTCAAAATATGGCAAAAACTAGAAATATTATGCTACATACTTCTCCAGGTGAAAAGGAAATAATTTAATCATCACATGACATCAAACAGTGAATGACTCACCTCTTCATCAACCTGTAAGAAGGTTCTTAGGTCCTCACTTTGCCGCAGCTCTTGATGTGAAGCTATCCGGTTAACAAATATATCTAAAGCTTGACGCCTCATTTCAATAAATTCAGCACTAAAGCGGAATTTTTCTGCATCAAATACAATTGCATTAGAATATTAGTCGCAATGCTTTCCCAGGGTAATTACGCTATGATCCTCAAGAATTAACAGGAGACAGAAGCAAACCGTTCTGAAATTCCAAAAGGTTTCTAAGAGCTCTCTGGAAGGAAAAGGCTGAGGGTTTGCTTTAATTTGATTTGACTAATTAGTCAGGATTAAATGCTTGAATCTAACAGATAAAAATATGTCCACAAGTTCTGATGTTTGAAGAGTGAGAAAGAGAGAGATATGAGTAGGATTTTTTTTTTTTTTTTTGGGGGGGGGGAGACAAATGCAATTGTTTAATCCCCTTTATTCAAGTATAACCGAGATTGAGCTTAAATTTGACACATGAACTACTCAAACTCAAATAAAACCAAGTCACACTCCAGTTGCAGATAGCTTGACCCTTGCACACCTAGAGCCAGCACCATGATCATCATAATTGATGATTCAGTCAAAATAGGGCGCCAACACACCTATGGGGACACTGGACATGCAATAGCGGTCAAGGCAAAGGGCAATGTCACCTTAAAAAGGGGGGAGAAAAACAGATGATGCAGCCTACACAATGTCCAAGAGGATACTGGTATCAAAAAATCACCAAGAAACTTTCACTGCACAACTTAACAGAATGCAATTCATACAATCCCACCAGGTGCCACAAATATTAACAACAAATACAGAGGCGTGTATTGACTTGTTACCTACAGCACTTTTCTCGGGCAGAGGAGGGATGAAAACGCCCTTGTAATTCTCAAAAAGCCGATCATGCAGCCAAACAAAATCGCTGTACCTTCGAATGACAATCTTCTCCGGCCCCAGGTACTCCGGGAAGTTCGTCTGCAGAAGGGTATTTCTCAAATTACACAAGCAACAAATCATAATTCGCCAAACTCCTAAACCTCCGACTACGTCAAGATAAACTAAATAAAGATCACAAGCTCATAACTTATGAGATAAAATTCGAATACACGAATCAATCAGAGCAAGCCGGATGACAATCAATCCAATTTCAGAAAAGGCGCCACCGATACACGCATCTCTCTTCTAATTTCGACATTGACGAGCATGCATTGACCCCGCTCTCTTCCTCGGAAGTTCCTTCCGCCGGCAAAAGTCGACCAAAACAACAGCAACAACAGCTAAGACGGAACACACGCGACAAACCCTAGACCCGGGGGATCCGATCCGACGTTACCTTGGCGATGACGCGATAGGAGATGTAGGCCTGGACGCCGTTCCCGAGCTTGACGGGATCGGTGACGGAGACCGAGAGGTACGGGTGGGCGGACGGGGATCTGGGGCTCTGCGACGACCCCGAGGGACTCCGCTGCTGTTCCATCCACATTCAATCGGCGTCGAATTTCTCCCGGGCCTCCCCGATTGGATGTCTCTCGAGCGAGATTCGGAGCGACCGGGGGAGAGGAGGAAGAAGATGGCTATGGAAGAAGCAACGGCGGAGAGAGATTGCTTGCAAGAGTCGAAAGGTGCAGATATAGAGAGAGAGAGAGAGAGAGAGAGAGAGAGAGATTGAAGTTCAGGTGAGCTCGACGCTTCTGGTTAGTTTGAAAGAGGGAAGAAGATGCTGGAATTTGCGCAGAGAGAGAGAGAGAGAGAGAGAGAGAGAGAGAGAGATGGTGGGCGGGTCGGATAGTCCTTGGAACGATGGTATGGACCGGGTTCAGACTGACCCGGTTCGGACTTACTAGCTCTAACTGCAAGTCGCATGGCAGGTGGATGTGATTTATGCCTTCTTAGATGGGGAGTTAGGTCGAGACATGTACATTGAACAGCCTGAGTTACCTTTACAAATTATGAAAAAAAAAAAAAAAAATGCTTTATGATGGTAGAATTCTGGTACAAAGTGGGTACTAAATAGCACCGGTAGACTTGAGCTTATTCTAAAGAAATGCAAAATGCTTGTTATGGTGCTAAGATATGTGGATGATCTAATCACCATTGGAGATGATAAAAACGAGATGTATTGAGTCAGAGCCAACTTATCTATGCAATTTTAGATGAAGGAGCTTGGATAACTTAAGCACTACTTAGGACCCAGGGTTGAGCAAATAAGGAAGAGTTATTCCTACATGAGATCTCCAGGAGAAGCTTGGATGCTTGATTGTAGGTCGATCTCTATGTGTATGGATGGAAATATAGAGCTTTGCATGGCTAAAGGAAAGGGAATTAGAAGAGTCAACTATGTACGGGCAATAGATAGGAAGTCTAATCTATCCAACTACAACATAGCTTGACGTCACTTTTGTAACAAGAGTAACAAGTTGATTTATGTAGAAATCATCAAAACCCACTTAGTCAGACGCATATTAAGGTATGTGGACGGAACCTTTGATCTTGTATTTCTCTATAATAAATGAGTAAACTGCGAGGTCAATATTACGATGTTGACTATGTTGGTGACCATGACAAATAATGCTTAAGTACTATTTTAATGTGGATTAGGGGTAGTGTCATGGTGTAGTAAGAAGCAACCCACATTATCACTATCAATTATGGACGCTAAGTACAAAATAGCGGCAATCACGACTCAAGAAAATACATGTTAAATCGAACTTCTAAAAGAACTACAATAGCTTATTGACTATAATCAATCGACCACATAATTGATAGAGAGCTTGATCTTCCGTGTAAGAACTAAGCATGTAGAAATACATTATTACTTCTTGCATGAAAAAAATACTACTGAAAGATATAAAGATAAGTGATTAATTTGAAGATACTTTCATTAAAGGACTAGCATTGCAAAGTTTGAAGAGTTCTGAAAATAACTTGACGTGGTTGCTAGATCCGCATCAAGAGAAGAGTAGTCAGCAAGGGGAAGTATTGAAGAAAAAGTTGCACCGTGTTCTCTTCTCCATAACTCTAGATTTCTCTACACTCCTCTATTCCTTTGACTATCTAGATTTTTCTTGAGGCAAGATAGGAGAAAATATAGCAGAAGAGTGAAGTGGCTAAAAGTTTGGCTAAATCTCGTATTATTAGTTATCCCTAAAATTATCGGAGAGATGGATTTCTAGAAATATCTAGGGAGGTAAGATCAACTCCTTGGTAGGGCTGTAATAGCCAAGAAATGTACCATATAAGCGTGTGGAAAAAGTCCTCCTAAACATTATTACGAGTGTTTTCTTTAATTGAGCAATGTGTCTTTCTTAGCTGTTCATTGAGCATAATGGTATCCCCACTCTTTGCCCTGTAAATAGAACAAAGCACTTCTATGGAGTTGAGGATCGAGTCATTTCGAAAGGCCACCTCAAGAACTGCGATTAACGATAAGAAAAGAAAGGCAGCGAAGACAATACTGGAAAGTTCTTGCTGGAAAGTTGCAGGAGAATTGCTCGAGAGTTGAGACTTGGGAGATAAGTTGGATGGGCCTGAGATGTGATCACAGGGTCCAATATCATCTCATGTCCACTGGGCCTGTCCAACATACAAGACGGGCCTAAGAAAATGCTTTACCCTGTTTTTTATTTTCCTTCCGTTCCTCCCCGTACATCAACCGTACAGACTATCAAATACGACTGATCAATCATAACGTTCGCGTGACATTTATTCTTACTGATTTTGTATCAAATTTTGAGAATTTGATTCTTTATTTAGTTTGCTTCTTGATCCCACATTGTTATTTAGTTTGTACAAAATATCACCTAATGTGATTGCTTGTTTGTAGCAATCAAGTTGTGATGATTGAGTCTCTCGTGGTGATTGCTTGAGACCAACATAATAAATAGAGAAATAATACATTAAGATCCAAATGTTGTATTTATATCAGCTATGTGGCCGACTATTGTTGTAGTGGTTGTCTGGACAGGGTAACCAATCTTATGATGTATTATAGATCAATGGCGACCATCGCGATGGTGGTCTTAAGAACCAGCGTGGTGGTCGGCCACCCTTAAAACCAAGAACAATAGGGTAGCATCGCCATCATTGAATATCTAGGCTTATCTCAACAAAAAAGGTGTCTTCAAACACTGAATGAGATCATTTTTATCCTGTTCAGGCGACCAAACAAGTGCATTTTCTGTTGATATTTCACTAAAAGTTGGCCGATGTCCTTATATGTCCAAACAAAAGGGAGATGAGATAGCATATAATTTTCTGAACTTTAGGTTAAATGGTGCCTGACTGAATTAGTTGGAAATTACGCATAATATAGAGGTCAGTACATAATCATGTTATGTAAAGGTAATGAAGTTGTTGAAGTGCTTGTGATGAATCTTATACATAAACGTCATATCCCATTCTTGAAAAAAATTGAGAAAGAGTGAGAACATCGACCTGATAGCAAAGATTTTCCACGAAAATTTCGTCTCGCCGTTCAAGAAAGGCAGTTTCATAGTATAGAATCGACAGTACTCATCTAAGAAATCTAATAAAAGTAAACCTATGTGAACGAAGATAACTTCAGCAAGGTAATGACTACGAAGTTCCATTGATGTTAGAAGGTCAGGCAATGAGACGACGTGTTAAGCTTTTACACCGACAAATATCATGTTGCCGACACCGCCATGGGACCTACTTCTTAAATCTCGAAAAGGAACTAAGGTTTTGAGTCAATTCAAATCCATTGATTTTGGCCTTCTTTTATGGTGTGGAATCATGGAAAGATGCTTGATATGGTCAAAGTTCTTTAACCCTTATTAAGTTACCTACTAACCTCAAAATTCATCTACCCTCTCCTTCTTTTGGCATGGTGAAATTGCTTTTGCAACAAGTGACTCGTTAACCGAAGTCAATGATTAGTCATTTACCAAGATGGAGAAATGAAAATAGATAACTCCGTTGCCACCGGTTGAGCTTTGCCGGTTGACCAGCAAGTTCAAGGAAGAAGAAAATGAACAATGTTCTTTTAGGATAAAAGAGGAAAACACAATTATCAGTTAGGGCAACATTAGAAAAAAAAAGTCATTAACCCTCAAAATATCGTTAAGAAAATGCTGAAAGCCTAACTTGCTTTAAGCTTTCAATATTCCAAATGCTAGTATTTGGCTAATGAGACCTAAAAAAAGGGAATTAGACACTTTATAGTTTTCTCAATGGGCTATGGGGATTCAAAGTTTCTTGCAAAAGTTGAACTAAATGGGACCTAACTAGTGAATATGGCAATCAAGGAAAGCATTGAATTTAAAGCCACAGGACTCCTTAAACCAACTTCACTAGAAACCATACCAACTTGGGAGAAAATTCGCCTTCGTACGCATAGTATACATTAATATGGAAATCTCTTCCCTCTCTTTGCCTAGCACCGGGCACCATCTCCATGTGTTGCCACCATCTTCACGTTGCTTGTCCATACATCTGTGTCTATGTAAGAGCACCTGAACGGCGCAAGATGCAACTTTCACACAAGTTGCGCGGCTAAGCCAGATGACCTTTGATTTGATGTCACAGCCTTAATGAGACCCATAGATTTGCTTGCTCAACCAGAGGGAGGGAGTTTGTGCGTGTGACGGCGGGCTCTAAGGCTTGTGGACCTAGAGTTTATAATCGATGGCAACTATGTACGCCTGGTTGTGCCTAGAAGATAATTCGACGCCATAGGTTTATTTTGGTATTGCTCTGACGGTGTGGATCCTTGACGAATATCAATGATAGCGAAATTCAATCCTTCACTGCCGTGAGCGAAGCTATGGCGATGCAATTTGCTATCGTCGTGGTAACGGATCAATGGTCATGGAATTATTTTTCGTCGTCATAACCTGATTTCTTGTAGCATGGAAACACGCACACATACAAAACTGGCTCACCTTCCTTATGAATGCTAGTTTTTACAGTGACGATCCACTTTAAATGGTTTCACCAGACGATGCATCTCTGATTGAATAACCCTTGTGGAAATGAGGTTTGATCACGAATATCCAGACTTTTCTCCGATGCGTGGGTGGGCCTAATGAAAAGTCAAATTGAAATCTGTGGCGCACTTGTGCTGCTTTAACGACCAAATTATAATTAATTAAAAAAACAGCTTGACCAGAAGTCTAAGCCAAAGTCGTCCCCGTAATTCATCGCACTGTGCGACCGGGTGTTTCAGAGTTGAAGGCATTCACACCTTGTAGACTAATTCCATTTCTTGATAGCTTTGCTTCTCGTTTTCCTTCGATTCATGTCGTCTTGCAGCTTCCCACCTATGGATGGTTCCATGAAACTTACGTAACCGCGTCCGCTCTCTATCGAACTTGTCTTTTCACTGATAAAAATTTAAATATCCTTGGGAAAAGGTGAGGTCAAGGCACGTCAACTCAAAAGGCTTGACCCTGTTCTCTCCATGATTGTATTTTAGTGCAAAGTCGAGCAGATTTCACGCGCTAATGGACAAGAAAAAAAAGTATAACACGTTGTTTCAGGGATTGCGCCAAGAGTTAAAGAGAGATTCTGGGAGAGAGAGAGAGATAGTTAGACAATGACTTAAGCTCTTGTGGGGGCATATATAGACTAATTTGCATGAACCACTAAATCAGGCGAGACCCCATTCATTTAAAGATATTCGGCCCTATCCTATATGAATGAAATGTAAAGACCGATTCCAGTAATGATATTGGAGCATTGCCTACTGTCCTATGTGAATGAAGTACATAATTCTATGCACGTGAACGAGACATTTTATGTACCCATGTAACATTAATCAAGTCAAAAAGTTTAGATACCTAGGTCAAAAGAAAAAAAAGACAGATATATGTATAGTGATTTGCAAATTTCTGCAACATGACATTAGACACAATCAATTTAAGTTATATTTTATATACAGATTCATAATTTTTTTCTATAACCCTCTTACCTTTATTTTAAATCTCCTGTCAATCCAAGAACTCGCAAATCAAAAAATCCTAACTATTACCAGCTAATCTACCTTCTCCCATCACATGAGGACTCCGTCTTGTAAGAGCGCCGTGATGCTGCACTTTTGGTGGTCGACAACTGGGGCGGCCATGGCAAAATGACTTGGTGGTGCCGGAGGCGGGAGAAGATACTAGGGTTTGGTGTAGGATTTTTTTTGGTTACTTTAGGGGTTAAGGTTTTTTGGGGTTCTTTTTACACAAATAGTAATTCAAGGTTTGTCTAGAAAAATTGTCACATTTCACCTTTTTGTTTTAAACTTTCAAATCTTGCACCTAAACGCATTGGACTTTAAAAGACTCGAAACTTTAAAAATAGATAAATGTTGACACGTATATGTAAATATAATTTTTTTAACAGATTTGAATAATACTTTAGATTTCAATGGAGAGCAAAAAAGCTACTTTTTGACCCACCCACGCATGGCTGCGCTGGTTGAGGCATACTCTCTAATTTGGCCATCAGGTCAAGGGTTCAATTCTTTGAGTCATTCACGACTCATAGAGTAGTTCCGTGATTTAAGCGGGAGGCCCCGATGGTGGGTATTTGAGCTAGTCTCTCTTGAGGTATAATCGGTGCTGTGCTCTCGAAAGTGAGCTAGGCTGATGAGTTAGGCCAAATCCTTGCCAAAAAAAAAAAAAAAACTACTTTTGGCATTTCACATTAGGTCGCAACAAACAAATTATTGGTCCTTCCGGTCATGCAAATTTTTCCTGAATGCCAAACAATTATTTTGAAAAGTGAGGAGGCAAAGTGAAGTAGCAGTGTAAGGAGAATCTTTAACGTGATCAGTATGCCTATTTTGCCGTACTTTTTGGGGGAAAAAGGTTTGTCTGTAATTTCGTGTACTGGTTCCAATAAGAGCTCTCAACTTTTTGGTTGGCTTTTATTTTATGCCCCAAGATAAGTTTTTTTTTGTGACCCAGGGAATCTTGTGCGCCGTTTCGTGGCGAAGTAAACCTTGGGGACAAGAAGAATCACCACCACCCTTGGCTGCCGGGTAAATCGCTTGACGACGCCGTGAATCGAACTCGGGATCTCTCGTGAAAAGTTCCCTTGCTCAACCACCTACGCTATTACCACGGGTGGTATGCCCCAAGATAAGTTCATCTGATAAAAGATGCTAAAAAAGTACAGTTATGTTGAAACTGAGAAACATAAAAAGTGAGTCGGAAATTGCTTATGACAATAGAAAATGCTAAACTTATTCATACCGATTTATAACAACGGCACATTAAATTACATGTCAAACTATTATTAGTTGTTGAATATAATCCATTTATAAAATACCGGTGAGAGTTCGACACGTCGTTATATATTTTTTAGATCAGTTGTAATGAACCTAATGTTGCTATTTATTGAACCCATCGTCATGCAGAAAATTGGAAGTGGAGACGTATCAATGTGGGACATGAAATTAATATAATCGGTTTGATCGTTTCAATACCAAATGGGCTGAGTGAGATTTGTGCAATTCCTCGTGATGGGGCATCCAAAAAAGCATTCGTGTCAAAGTCCATTTCAAGTCATAAAATGAATAGTGATTCTCATGCCCAAGTCAACTCCATCGGACCACGCACCACTGGAGTCTAGGCTCAGCGTCAAGAACGGTGAAGAAGATGCTTATACCTGACAAGGTCAATCCTAACTAGCTACAACCATACGAGATATCATTTCCATGATGACCAAGGTCCACTCAAACCATTCTTGGGGCAAAGGGGAGGCTGTTGTTTTATTCCATTTTCTTTTTTTACTCGAAGACTCGTGTGAATCCAATTAATTAGATTTAATCTATATAAAAGAAAGAAATAATCACGTCCACCCAAAATTTTCTATAACGTAATTAGTTGTGAGTTAGCCGTGTGTGTTCCTAAAACAGTTAGTTTCCTCATCTTGACCCTACCTCATGTTCTTTTCCTTGGCCGAAGATAGAAGGACGTATTTCTCTAAAGCCCTTCCATGAGTCTCTTGATTGGCTGGCTAGCTACAAGGATGTGCAAAATGGACTATCCGAATTAAAAATTGTCCAGACCAAATCAGATTGATCAATTTGGTATGGTTTCCTAGAATGTCAGTTCAGTTCCCATTTATAATGGAAAATCAGACCAGACTGACTAAACATACTTCTTTCATTTTATTATTTCTTCAAAAAATTAGTAAAATGTAAACCAAACAGTATTTCAGTCCAGTTTCGAGTAGTGAAAAAAAATAAATGATTGGTTCCATTAGACCAGATTGGACCGATGGTGTGGTTCGGTTCCCGATTCCGATTTTTGAGAACCAAGAACCGATCACCTCTCCTAACCACCATTTTAATAGGTGATAAAAATAAGAAGGGGCAACCAGTTTTGGCAGCCCCTTTAGTGTTACTCTCAAGGTTCCATACTTGTGATGGAATGTTTTCATATGGTTAACAGGCCATTTGACTAACTAAAAATTGTGTAAATCACAATTTACATAAAATATCATCCCTTCGGTTGCTAGCGAATATATATAACTTTTCAATTTAACGTATATTTTGTCATAAATAAAAAAAAAAAAAGAAAAAGAAAGAAGCAAATGTAACTTTGTATCTTGAGAAAATAATATTGATATATAGTGTGTGGAAAACTTAATGCGATCACGGTTTAATGATATCATGATTCCATCAGCCTGAGATAAAGTTTTTTCTAGATTGCGAAGAGGGTCAAGTCGAAATAAGGAGAGAAATGAAAGTGAAATTCCAAATTGATGCGGGACAGTTACTTAGATTACAGCCTTTACAGGAAAGGCATGATGTGTATCGATGTCTTGAATAATACAGCATAGAGAAACATCTGATCTTAATTTAAGACGGCTAAGTCTTTTTTTTTTTTTTTGAGCAAGTTAAGACGGCTAAGTCACTTGGTCAATAAATATACGTTTCTTCGCTGAAGTGCAATTTACTTGGAAATGGTCAACCATTTTCGTTGGAAGCGCGAAACTTCTGCCTGCATGCCTGCACGGGAGCTGTAGAGCAAATATCTGTTTGCTGCAGCTAGACTATATTATTTATAATCTAAGTTATCCGAGAGAAATTTAACGGGAAAAAAGTTAGAGAGAAAGATAATCATAGAAAAAATGGAGAAAGTAATTTGCTTTACTTTTTTTGTAAGACATGAGAGTTGAAACTCACATTTAAAGTTAATCATCCCCACCCCTATCAATTTATGAGAATGTAGAGATATTAACCTCTCACATTCCTTTTCCAATGTGGGAAGTGATTAATTTCCCCAACATGTTTTGAGGATAGATTTTAATAGCAAAACCATTAATTGAATTGACTTTGGTTTACCTTTCACTTAATTAAATCTTGCGGCGGATGTATTTTGATTTTCTTTTTTGCAACTCAAAATACGTAAAAATTTCACAACTTAAATTAGTATATGAATTTTCTGGTTTTCTTTTTCCTTCCAAAATTTGAATGATACATTATTATGGTTATAAAGTAACATGGAGTAATGTTGGCTCACATGGCAGGAGATCTAAACTTCACAATATTCATGAGTTGTCATTGTACAGGGAATGGTGTTGTCTTACCGACATTGCTTAGAGAATGAATGTTCGAACTTAAATTTGCAGACGGATCTTCCCTCGATTTCACTCATGTTCCATCGATCCTAAGACATAAGCGAGCTTTATCATTGTCAAAGTCCCACGCAGACATTAGGAGCGATTGCAGGGTTACAGTCCTTTACCCACTTCGATCTAGAAAGTGTCCCCGTTCGATGAATCGTTCGATTGGATTTGTGCCACGAGTTGATTAGACTGGTAGCACGCGGTGGTCCTGAGTTTCATTGTCATGACGACCCCCAGCAAAGGAAAAAAAAAAGAATACACACCCGGGAAAACCCTACTGTATTCCTGTACGGAAGTATAGGACGACAAATTTTTTCCCAGCACAAGCGCGTGGAAATTTGCAAGCAAAACAAAGGTCTCCCTCTCTTTCTCTCATTTCACGGCTCTTGAAAGTCTTTCTTCTCTCCCTCTTCCTCTCTCAATTTTTCCACGAGAACTCGATCTCTTCGCAGTGTGATGATTTCAACACTTCCTTCTTGTACACAACTACAACCAACAGCAGGAAGATAGAAAAGCCAAAAGCAAGTTGTTTAGAGAGAGAGAGAGAGATGCAGGATTTGCCACCAGGGTTTCGGTTCTTCCCGACCGAAGAAGAGTTGGTTTCGTTCTATTTACGAAGCAAGCTCGAGGGAACAAGAGGGGCTCTGCACGGGCTTATTGACCGGGTCATACCCGTTCTTGATATCTACGAGTTCAATCCGTCGGACCTTCCACGTAAGTAGCAATCCTTGCTTCTTCTTCTTCTTGACGATCGTCGCTTGCTTTCATGTTGCAAAGCACTTTCAAATTAAAAGATCTGCCTGCAGAGGGAGAAGATAAAGCATTGCAGTTTTTTTATTACTTAACCTCAGAGCATTCATTCTCCATCCAGCTCTTTTCGTTTTTCATGTGGACCTACTATGCATTTCTGCATGTATTTGCCATTCGCCCTTTTCAACTTTAATGAAGTAGTGATCTAAGATGCTTCTCTTTTAAGATTTCTTGCATTTCTTTAAATCATAAAATGGATTCTCCTTCGAAACTCGGTTTCTTATTAAGTACTACGAGTTTGGGACGACGTAGTATGACGGATTCTATGATGGCCTTCACTTTTTATGCCCTCGTCTGAAAAGAAAATAACCAAAGAGAATTTGGAGAAATTATATATGCAAGTTGTACCTTTTAGGCACCAACTATTCATATGTATGGATGGTTTTCTTCTAAATAAGTAAAACGCCATGGGCTTCAACTTTTTCACATCATTCAGGTTGTCGGATAGCTAATGAATGGAAATTCACCAAACTTATATATTTGCATGTAATTGATGGAGTGATTCCATAAATTCTTGATTTATTTTCCCAAGCAGTGTTCTTATGCATCTGCAACATGTGCACACAGTATGATTTCATGATATAGTTTGAATGCACGCGCATGTGTTAGAAATGGTGAAAAAATTAAATACAGCCCTACCAACGGAAGATTATATATGATAAGATCTATACTCTTTTATTATGTAACAAAAATATTCTTTTGGATCCAGAATTTGCAGGAGATCTATGCCGCAGAGATCCGGAGCAATGGTTCTTCTTCATCCCAAGGCAGGAGAGCGAGTACCGCGGTGGGAGGCCGAGGCGGCTCACGACCACTGGGTACTGGAAAGCCACGGGCTCTCCCGGTTTCGTCTACTCAAACAATCACATTGTGGGAGTGAAGAGAACTATGGTGTTCTACACAGGACGAGCTCCGAACGGTGGGAAAACCGAATGGAAGATGAATGAGTATAGAGCCATTGAAGGGGAGGCTACTTCTCCTCAAGACATCTCAGCGGTGGTATGTGATGCCCTAATCCGATTTTTTTTTTTTTTTAACGAAAAACTGTCGGATAATCTATGTCACGCACGTATGGAATAGTTTAACATGGTTGAAAATGTTTCACGTGTAATCTTATTCTGGACATGGTTATGCTGGAGTGGTGGTGCAACTGCAATGGCATTAACAGTAATCAAGACAAAAAAAAGATCCGCGTAACCTAAGTGCAAGTGCTTGTACCAACCTGAGCATACTCTCGTTCGTCTTTATTTTGAATGAATAATTGCAGCCGACGCAAGAATTCAGCGTGTGCCGGGTGTACAAGAAAACAAAGACCTTGAGGTCATTCGACCGAAGACCGATGGGAGATATAATTGGAAGCAGCAGCCACACATTTCAACAGAACACCATGCCAAATGATGATCGACATCCTCGGGAAATGACATCATCTCGTCGGGGTAGTCCTCCACCCACGGGGCGAACAAGCTCCTCGCCAGACAGTTCAAGCGCCTCCGGGGACCATGGGACAATTCCGTCGCAAGCAGGGGGATTAGGAAGCGGTATTGACATCGAGATGCTGCCCGGTGAGAGCGAATTGTCCTTGCAGGACTGGGAACAGTTCTGGTCTGGTCCTAACTAAGAATATTACTTCAATATTTAAATATAAACAATCGCAGATTCATGTTGTCATGATTTAAGTAGATGCTTAGTTCTTTCGAATTACCTCGGTGGTGCTAAGTAGATGCTTAGTTCTTTCGAATTTTATAGTCTGTTCAAAGTGGGTCTGTATCTTAAATTCGACCATGGATGTAGAACTGATATAAATGTCTAGTCGATGTTTTCTCGTGTACCATATCATTTCTGTGATTGTTTCTATGTGAAATTCTCATGAATCAAATGGGTCCGTGCGTGCGTGCTTGTTATGTGAAGAATTGGTCCATGTGATTAATTGCATTTGTAATAAACTCTAGAGCCCCGAAATGATTACCTGGGAATATGATTTGCTTCTAATCTCTTTCTTTTTTCGATGAAATTATCTCAGACGCATTCCACTAGATAGATACAAAAACTTTGCGATGTTGGTTTTGGTACATATAAGTTAGTATTCGCTGTTAATATTGAAAAACCTATATAATGGGTAGTAATCAACATAACTGTCTTGTGCATCAGGTTTTATTAATTTTGGAAAATTTTTTGCCTTGAGATCATGTCTGATGATGTCTCATCTAGGAATAATAAATGGTTTTATACAAAATCGATCTACAAAGAAAAATTTATATCCTCGTTGGGTGTTTAAATATCATTTACTCAGGTACCTGCTTGCAATTTGCCACGCTATTATTAATTTCAGTATCCTTAGCATTATTCGTGCATGTAACCAGTGATAGAGTCAATGAATAGAATTAAAGCTACCATGCTGAGCTTGATCAAAGCTACCTAACTTATAATCACAATCGGGACTTCCAGAGTTCTTGGATACGATAAGCTATTAAATTCGTGTAAGGTTCCTTCATAGTTGCGTACCACCTTCATGCAGAAATAGTATAGCATTTTGGGAAAATTTTAAAAGGTTTAATATCCTGAAAAACTCTAAATTAGTACACATATTAAACTAATTTTTTTATCATGAAAAATCCAAAATTAGTACACTTGTGACAAAATTATCTCAATTGATAATAAAAAATCCCAACCTAGTATATTTATGACGAATTTACCCAAACTAATTTGTTCGATAGCCAAAAACCCTAAATTGAAACATTTGTGACAAATATACCCTCCGTTAAATTAGATTAATATAACAAAAAATTACAAAAATTGTATAATTGTGACATATGGAAAGTAAAATCCTAAACAGGTACACCAGTCAACTATCACGTATCATTTTTTTTTTTTTTACCAAAGGAACCTTCGTGCCCCGCTTCGCGGCGGAGTAAACCTCGGAGGAGCAGGAGAGTCACCACCACCCTTTTTGCCCCGGGTAAGTTGTAGATTCCTTTCCAACAAGACAGACGACACATGGATTCGAACTCCAGACCTCTCCTGAAAGGAATTGAAGCTCAACCATTATGCCGCCACCACAGGTGGTGCTATCACGTATCATTTAACTTAGTAAAATTTAATAGAAATTAACATAAAGTAAATTTGTCACAATATACCTTAGGTTTGGGATAAATTTGTCAAAAGTTTACCAATTTTGGTTTTTGATAGTTAAAAAATTAGTTTAGGTTAAATTTGTCATAGACATATTAATTTTAGGTTTTTCAAGACATTAACCCATTTTAAAAAGCAGTGCCAAACCCTCAAAGTCAGTTATTAGGTATTTTTCATGGAAAGATTTTTTGGAGTCGCAGCGTATTTTTTCCAAGTCAACAATTCAAGGCACCTGTCACTATTTACTTTTGTGAAAAAGGCTTTTAAGTGTACATACTGCTTTTCAGAATCTTTTCAAACTCGAATTGGGCTGTGCTACAATTGAGCAAAACATACTTTATACTTTTTTTTTTTTTTGAACAGAAACATACTTTATATTTTTTTTTTTTTGACGAGTACATACTTTGTACTTTATGAAGCATACTTATCACGACCTTTCTCGAGTTGAGCCAATGAGCGTTTTTAAGCGGGTGTTGACACGTAAAATTTACGTAACCCCATTTAATTATTTACTTCATAAAAGTTAGGAGTTGGTCAAAACCAAAACAAAAATATTATTAATTTTTATTATATTACGAACACTTTAATCGTCACAAGGCCCACGTTAATGGCATTTTAATTAACCAGGTGCTGAATAGGTTCAAGCAGGGAGGCTTTGAACTTAATTAAATTTTTAGGACTAACCCCACAAGAGGATGAAATTTGACCCATTGAAAACCTATAGTGGCTGAAATTTTCATGTGTCTAGCACGTGGGGAGTCTCAGACTAGGAAAGATCAAATTTTGAAGCAACAAGGGCATTATTTTTGAAAACTTTGGTCATGGTGAAATAAGGAAGAAAATATCCTAATTTCCTGATAAAAAATCACATAATCTAAAATAGGGTATCTCTTGTTCTTGTAAGAGAACCCAATGCTTATACCTATAAAATCCTAAATTTATTAAATTTTTGTTAATTAAGTCCTAAATCTTTTTATGTTTTGCGAATTGAGTCCTTTAGAAAATTTGATTGAAAATAACTAAAGTAGGCGTCGACAATCCTATGTGATATAGCCGACATTAAATGAATAATTTTTAATAATATTTCGTATTTTGTAAACTTTTTTATTTTCTTTTTCTCTTTGTATTTTTTGCTTTCTCTCTTCTTTTTTTTCTTTTTTCCATTTTTTCCTCTATCGGGCCTTTTCAATGGCGAGGGTAGCCCTCACTTGAGGCTGGTGACTTTGCCGCCATTGACAAGGCCTAGTGATGGCTGACATAGGAAAAGGGAAAAAAGATAAAAATAAAAGAAAAGAATAGAAACTGAGAAAAAAGGAAAAAGTAAAGAAGGAAAATAGAAAAAAAAAAAAAAAGAAAGAAACAATTCAAAAATTCAAAAAAATATCATGCCCAAGCCAAGCCAAGCGCAGCTGTCATGACGTCGTTGAAGCCCCATCGTGCCATAGCCTGCTTGCTGCGCTGGAATCCTCAACACCGTGAAGTCCTGCATCTTCAGTCGATTCAGGTGGCCTACTACTCATGGTCGACATCTGGCAGTGCTGCTTTCCTAGTGTCCACATTTGATGTGTACAATTTTTACATTTTTTTTTCAATTTCTTTTTTAAAAAGGAAAAAAAGATTTTTTTATTAAAAAAATTATAAAAATTATCTACATTCGTGATTTCGACCAAAATATTATATCGATAAATCATCAAAATATTTAAGACTTTAAATTGGTATCCGTTTAATAAGTTTATGATTATTTTGATAAATTATTATTGCAAATTTATACATTTGCGATTGTATGTTCCCTTGAATATTGCAACTTGCAAAGTTGACCCACATGAACGGCGCAGCGTGGCTAAGCTTGATAAGCTTTGATTTGACATCGCGACCTTAATAAGAGCCTCAGATTTGCACGCTCAACCTGGGGGAGGGAGTTTGTGCGTGTGATGGCCACTTTCAGAGGGTTGTAGGGCTAGAAGACAATTCGCCAACTTAGGGTTTGTTCTGATGTGCTATAACGTGACAAGGTTGATATGGCCTCGCTATAACGACGATCATTGACGAGTACCAATGGCGGCCTATTTCCAACTTCACCGCCATGAGCCAAGCTATGGGGATGATGAATTGTGCTGTCGTCGTGGCATCATATCAATGGTGATGGAATTATATTTGGTTGCCATAGCCTGATTTCTTGTGGCATTGAAACACGCACACTCGCACAAAATTGGCTCACCTTACTTACGAATGCCAGTTTATACTAGACGATGGATCTCTGATTGCGTAACCCTTGGGCTACATTTAATCGTTTGGATTTTTAATTGGGATAAAGGATATAAAATCTTTGAGTTTTTTTTTATATCATGTTTATTATTTGGTGAATCGTGATATTAAAGTTTCGAATATTTTCACATCATATCATATACATTTTTTTGATATAAACGCATATCATTATAAATAAACATAAATTCATAAACGAAAATGGTGAAAATCTCTTGTAATACTATTCCTTAATTTATTTTTTTTATTTTATTTTTTATCTCTTTTATATTATTTTCTTTATTATTTCTTTTTTTCCCTTTCATCATTCTTTAATAAAATTTTATCAAATAGTAAAGCGTACTAACATACCTAAAATACAAAAATACCTAAAATATATAATAAATATAAATATTTAATTTATAGATTAAATGTTTATTATAAGATAGAATTAAAGTTGAATATATGAATTAAAATAAGATTAATTAAAAATAATTTTTTTATTTTTTTTTTTAATTTCTTAAATTAGAATTCAAATATTATTTATATTGAAACATAATTTCGATTTTGTTAATTTAATACGTTTGTTATTCAAGAAAAATAACTTTCTTATTATGAACATTATAAATTTTATCCACCTTTATCCCACATCCATGGGATAATTTTATCTTATTTATATCCCCCTTATATCGGATTTTATCCTATTCTAAGTAAGCACTAAACGTAGAATATGATAAATCATATCCTATCCCGAATTTTATCTCGATTGCCAAACGCAGCCTTGGAGAATAACATTTAATCACAAATATCCGGACCGTTTATCCATTGTGTGGGTGGGCCTAAGGAAAAATCGAATTGAAATCTGTGGCGCACTTGTTTTGCTTTAAAAGCCAAGATATTATTTACTAAAAACGGCTTGACTATAGTAATGCTATTGATAGACAAAGTCTTAGACTTAACTCAAGTCGTCCTCGTAATTCTTCGCACAGTCCAAACATCCGAATTAGAATTTAGAGCATTCGCCCCCGAATTATGTAAAGGTGATGAACTTGTTGAAGTGCGACTGGCTAGCAAAAAAATTCCACGAAAATATCGTCTCATCGGTCGGGGAATTCAACCTCCCGTCCATGTCCATGACAAAAGGGTCAAGTCATATTACGGAGTTGACAGTACTATCTAAGAAATCTAATACAATCAAACCTATAGTAACAATGATTAATCCCCCGAAAAATATCAAACCGATACACTTATGACAAATTTATTTTAAATTATTTTTTGATCATGAAAAATAAAAAAACACTTGTAATAAATTTACCCCAACTAACCATAAAAAAACCTAAATTGGTACATTTATAACAAATTTACCAAAAACTAATTTATTCGACGCAAAAAACCTAAAATTGATAAACTTGTGACAAATATACCATCCGCTAAATTGGATTAATACCACAAAAAATCACAAAAAAATGTAAACTGTGACAAACAGAACGTCAAATCCCAAATTGGTATAACAATCAACTGTTATGTCATTTAACTCAATGATTTGACAATAAAATTTAACAAAAACTAACAAATCATAAATTTGTCACAAGTGTACTAGTTTGAGGTAAATTTATCAAATGGTTATCGGTTTGGGGTTTTTGGTGGTCAAAAAAATAGTTTGGGATAAATTTGTTATAGGTATACCAATTTGGGGTTTTTCAGGATATTTACATTATTAACAAAGATAACTTCAGTAAAGTAATGACCCGGAAGTTCAATGGACGTGAGGAGGTTGAGCAATGACACAACAAGATAGGGAATTACCCCAACAAATATTGTGTTGCCGACACTACTGTTGGACTTACTTCTTAAACTTCTAAAAGTTAAAATGGTTTTAAGTTAAGGAAAAATGTCACAAAAAACCTTAAACTTTATTTAATGCGACAAATTTATCCCAAATCTTTTTTATGACACAAAAAAGCCCAAATTTTACTAATTATGACACATTTATCCTAAAAAATTTTTTCGTAACGCAAAAAACCTCAAACTTATATTCATATGACACATTTACCCCAAATTATAGGACATTTTCATCTCTTACTTTTTTTAATTTTTTTTTCTTTTTTCTTCTCCTCTCTTCCTTCCACTAGCCATGGCGGAGGGAAGTCGAACTCAAGCGAGATCACCCTTGCCAGCATCAGGCGAGCATTGCCCCTACTTGGGCGAGCGAGGGCGGCCCTCCCTTGGGTCGAGCGAGGTCAACCCTCACTAGATCTAGGGAGGGCAACCCTCCCTCGATGCAAGCGAGGCAGCCCTCACCATAGCCCTCACTAGCCCAAGCGAGGGCAACACTTGCCCGACGCCAACCCTTGCCTGACGCCATTGAGGGCCGCCCTCCCTAGCCTAGGTCACCCTCGCCTGGGCCGACTTCCCTTTGCCAGCAGAGAAGAAGAAAAACAAAAGGAAAGAAAAAGCAAAAAAGAGAAGAAGAAAATGCCCTTTAGCCATAAAGTTGGGGTAAATATTTCACAGTCGGTAAAATTTGATATTTTTTGTGTCACAAAAGAAAAATTGGGGTAAATTTATTATAATGGGTAAAGTTTATGATTTTTGGTGGCATTTTCCTTTTAAGTCAATTCAAATATGTTGATTTTGGCCTTCTTTTGTGGGGTGGAATTTTGGAGAGATGCTCGACACGGTCAAAGTTCTTCAACCCTTCTTAAATTACCGACTAACCTCAAAACTTCATTGATCGTTTCCAATGACCACACCCCTTCCTTCTTTTGGCATGGCGAAATGTTTTGTGACTAGATAGAGAAATAGAAATAGATGGGCTTCGCTCTATTGCTACGAATGAGTTTTTTGCTTCGTCTTTTATATTCGCACCCTTGAATTATTGAAGAATTATATAATTTTTGCGCTAAAATTATACGAAGGGCGAAAGCCGAGCACATGGGCCTTTTAATTATGTGTTGTGATCATCTTTAATTCGGGAATGAACTCGCATTTTAAGTCTGTTCTCCCTAACTAGTTGAAATGGAAATCAAGGAAAGGATCGAGTTTAAGCCACGCAACTCACTTAAACCAACTTTATCAGAAATTATACCAATTTGGGAATAAATTCGCACCCATACACGCATTAAAACCCTAATATGGAAATCTCTCGCCTCTCTTTGCCTAACACCGAGCACCACCTCAATGTGTTGCCGCCATCTTCATGTTACTCATCCATGCATCAGTGTTTGTGTGCGAGTATTCGAACGTTGGAAGGTCGACGCGACTTTCACATGACTTTCTCGGATTCGCAGGCTCAACCAGAGGAGGGAGTTTGTGCGTGTGATGGTGGTTCTAAGGGTCGTGGGGCTAGAGTTTATAATCGGTGGTATCTGTAGTCCTGCGGAGGCCTGGTGATGGATAGAAGATAATTCGACGACTGCTTTTACTGCTATATCGGGAATTACTCCACGTATTGCTTGCTTGGTGTAAAACGGATAGTGGATTTGTAGGTTTGTTCTGATTTGCTCTAACAGTGTGGATCATTGACGAATATCAAATGGAAGCCAAATTCCTCCTTCACCGCCATTAGCCAAGCTATGGCGATGAATTGTGTTGTCGTCATGGTAGCGTATTAACGGCGTTGGTATTAATTTTCGTGGCTATAGCCTATGAAGCACGGATACATTCGGGAACCTTTCATGTCGTGTCGGTCCGCGTGTCCGACACATTGGGACATGCTGGGACATGTGGTCAACACATCTGGTCAACTTTTCTTAACATGCTTCGACTCGTGTGTTTGGAATCGCAAGAGGCTGGTTTTTGGAGCGGGTCTGCAAGCGTGGAGGGAGAGTGAATTGTTGTAGAAGACGATGGAAGGTGGAGATGAGGCGAGGGAGAGGAAGTGAGGTTCTGGAGGCGAGGCTGCGATGATGAGGCTGACGGTGAGAGAGGGCTGGAGGAAGAAAGAACCAGGCAACTGAGATGGCCACGACGGAGGATCGAAGACAAGGCCATGATCGCAAAAGAGGGAGGACTAGAGGCAAGACAACGAGCAATGAGGCTACCAAGAGAGAGTATAGATTGAGAGGAAGAGGATCGTGCAACGAAGGAGGAGGGAGCGGCCAGCATTTTTCGAGAGTTTTCAAGGTTGCTCTTTTTGTTTTATTAAGAAGGGTAGAAAAAAGATAAAGAATGGGGATGGCGTGCAAGGAGGAGGAGGAGGCTACGGTTTAGGTTTCCAAGGAAGGGCAAAAAAAAAAAAAATTAAAATTGGGGGGGGTGCCATGGAGGAGGAGTCTAGGAGGAGGAGGCAGCTAGGTTTGGGTTTCCAAAGAGGGTAGAAAAAAAAATAAAAAATGAGGTGTTGTGCAAGGAGGAGGCGCCTAGGCTGAATAGTAGGCAACTAGTGTTTAGGTTTTCAAGGAAGAGTAGGAAAAAAAAAAAATGATGGTGCCATGAAGAGCAAAAAAAAAATTAAAAATGGCAAGCCCATCCAATTGGGCGGAATTTGTCTTTTTTTTTTCTTTTCTTTTTTGGAGAGAGAAGGTGGAGGGTGATTTCAAAAAAGAAAAAAGATGAATAATGTTGAATAATAATAAATTATGATCAATGTAAAAGATTATAAATTTATTTAAATAAGTTGACTCTACTCTTTATTTTTGAAATAATTATATGTATATATAAAAATATTTATTTATTATAGAATGTGTCCCAACATGTCACAATTTTTTATTTTTTTAGAAATGACGTGTTGACGTGTTGTTTCATGTCGCATGTCGCGTGTTCGTGTCGGTGCTACATAAGTTATAACCTAATTTTTTGTAGCATTGAAACACGCATACATGTAAATAAAACAGGCTCACCTTACCTTTTTTTTTTTTTTTTTTTTTTTTTTTTGCCGAAAGGCTCAACTTACTTATGAATGCTAGTTTCTACACTGAGGATGAGCTTAAAATAGTTTCACTAGATGATGCATCTTTGGTTGCATAACCCTTTGACAATTGTTAGATATATTTATCTTCCTGATTGATTATAATCGATTTCATTTTGATATTGTAATATTTTATTATTTAGATAGTCGTCTAAAATAGTCTTTAAATAAGCTCTTGTATCATCAATATTCAAAACACATAAATATATGGAAATTCTCTTTTTTACTCTATTCTATCATGGTATCAAAGTCAACTTTTGTTTGAGGAAGTGGTTGCCATTGTTGCAACTATGCTGGTATCCATCACAAAACCGTCGCCTTTGATCACTACCCATATAGTTTCTTTGCTTATTTAAAAAATCTATCACCATCATCAGATTCGTCTATCTCATATGAGTTAGATGTGGAAAATTCATCATCAACCAACACTGAGAGAAGCCGCACGGCCACCACGTCCGCCGCGCTACGGGACCACTAATGCCGTTAACTGTTCAAAGACAATACTTAGACTTTTCAATTGAAAACCACCAGAAATAGCTTCTACATTCTCCAGTGAATCCGGAATAGCAACGGACGTCGTCGGAAAGTGAGTCAGGCACCCTCATGCGTCGCCCAAACCTTCTGCGCATGCGATCCATGTGCCCCCGCCTCACACGTGATCCACAGCATCCTCGAGCAATGACGCCATCACATGTCGGCATGATGTCATATTGGTAACCGACCACTGTTGATCGTCGTTGACCGATGTTGACCCAATCGGTTCGGCTCGATTCTGACTAGTTCTCGGTGTTTTCTGACCGGTTCAGCTTGATTTCGACCAATTCTCGATGTTTTTCGAGCGGTTCATCGAAATTCCGACAGGTTCACTTATTTTTACCACCGGTTCAGCCAGTTTCCAATCGGTTCACTTGGTTTTCCAACTGGTTCAGCTAGATTTTGACCAGTTCTCAAGGTTTTCTGACTGGTTCAACCCAATTACGATCGATTCTCAGGGTTTTTTGAGCAGTTCAGCTTGATTCTGACTAGTTCTTGGCATTTCCAGACCGGTTCTTAAGGTATTTCGATGTCCTCAATCTATTTTCAGCCTTATTTTCTCCATATCAGCTCTACAAGTATCAGTTTTTCTCAATTTTATTATTGAATCTGTTGAGTTTACTAGTACATTGCATATCATGGACAAGTTAGAAATCTCAATGCCCATTCAGACCAATCCTAAATGGGTCAAATTATATTTTATTGGCTTAAGAAATATCCAGTTTTTTAAGGGGAGGCAAGCTTTGGCATTATGTCACTAGAAGTATTCATGAGCCTAGTTAGGTTGTTGAAGAGGATGATGAATAGAAACTAAAACATTTGTTGAATGTTTGGAGGAGCTTCTTGTTGGGAGTAAGATTTTCTTTTTAATTTTATTTTCTTAAGAATCACCAAAGCCACGATACTCACATGGTTTTGAAACACTTCGATTCCATCTATTAAACGCCGCGCGTCGGGCCGGATGTTTGGTCGCCTACATACGGCAAAGGAAGCTCGCTAAAAATAAAAAATGAATAAATACAAAAAAGAAATTGTTACGTTACCAAATGCATTTATATTCTTTTTCTATTCCAGGAGTAGAAATTTTGTGTATTCCAAACATTTTACTTAGAAATTGTTCTCCGGAGCAGAAATAGAAAAGAACTATTTCTGAAAAAAAAAACTCTTCCCAGGAACAAAAGTGTTGTCATGCAATAAGAATCACCAGATACTCACATGGTTTTGAAACACTTCGATTCCATCTATCAAACTTCAGTTTGGTCGCCTACATACGGCAAAGGAAGCCTGTGATCTTATTGCTAGTTGTTATTCCACATCAGAAATTGCTCATCAATATCAACCGTTAGGAACTTACATCTTACGCATTAGAAGATAGGTCAGTCTATTAATGACTTTCTTTCTTCCATGCATGCTATATGAGATCAGCTAACTTTATCTAAACCAACATGGGATTCGACTATTGATGCTTGTAAGTTTGCTAAATATCGTGATCGTATGTGAGTTATGCAATTTTTAATGGCTCTCAATGATGAGTATGAACCCGTGCAAGTCTCACTTTTGCATCGAGATCCTTTACCTCATCTTGAGGTAATTGTTTTGGAGCTATTAACTGAGGAAACTCGCCTTGTGACTATAAAGGCACAATGTGCTTGCCACTTCTGGCTCATCCTCATGGTGCCAGCCTTATTGTACGCACTGTCGCCGACCTAGTCATCGTACATAAAACTGTTATCAATTACAATCTAAGCAACCTACAAGAACAAACAATCGATCCGGTTTAGAGGTCCGCCTACATGCCGCCCATCCACTATTGCTTCTACCATAGGGGATTCCTCTAATAGTTCATCTGTCACACTATCTTTAGATGATCTTGGTCCATGGTTGGTTCCATTCTTAAAGAAATTGGTACTTCTAGCCATTCTGCTCTATTGGTCATTCTAGATACTCCTGATTCATGGTTCTTTGATTTTACGTGTTGTAGTCACATGATCTCCTATTCTAATTTATTCAAGTCAAAATCATACACTTCACAAACACCTATTATTTACACCGCTGATAACTCTCATATGATAGTTAATCATACATAGAACATTTCAACATCTACCTTGTCCTTACATGATACATTTATGATTCCTAAACTCTCATTAAACTTGACATCTATGGATCAGTTATGTGAGCTTGGTTTTGACATTCATTTCTCTTGCAATGGTTGTTGTGTGTAGGATTCACGGATGGGATAGACAATTGGGACGGGCCGTGAAGTGGGACGGTTGTTTGAGCTTATTTCATTAAAGCTTCCCAACTCCTTCATTGGTTGTGTTGTCACAGTATCATTCGAAACTTGACATTCTCATTTGGGTCATCTTTCTTTTTCTTGATTAAGTCCTTTGCTTTCAAGTGGTCGTCTAGATTCCATTGACAATAAAACCTTTGATTGTCCACCCCGATTTATTTGGTGTAAGTTAGGAAAACATCATGCTTTACCGTTCAATTTTAGTGAATTTGTCTCTTTTGCTCCCTTTGATCTAATTCATTCGGATATTTGGAGACCATCTCCTACTTCCACTATGGGAGGTTCTCGTTATTTTGTGATTTTTGTTGATGATTATTCATGTTATACATGGCTTTATCTCACGAAAAATCGATATGAACTTACCCACATCTATGGTAATTTTGTTGCTATGATCAAAACACAATTTTCTCAAGATATTAAGGTTTTTCGTACTGATAATGCCATGGAATATAAGGACGAGAGTTCGTTAATTTTTTTCTTAGAATGGTATTATTATTCATCGTTCTTGCCTAGGAACTTCCCAACAAAATGGTCGAGCAAAGCATAAACACAGGCATATTTTAGATATTGTATGCACTCTTTTAATCTCAACATCATGTCCAAAACACTTTTGAGGGGAGGCCTGTCATATTGCTATCTACACTATTAATCGTATTACATCACCTACTATAGGTAACAGTTCTTCATACAAGCGCTTGTATGATAGTGTTCTTTATTACGGTCTACTTTGAGTATTTGATAACGCATGTTTTGTGCATCTTCTTCCAAATGAATGCACAAAATTAGAACCTTGTGCTTGTCTTTGTTGTTTCCTTGGATATGGCATTGATCACAAAGGGTATAGATGTTGGGACCCTATCTCCAATTGACTTCATGTGTCTCGTCATGTTACCTTCTAGGAACATAAAATGTTCTCATCTTTACGTTCTTTTGCATCTTCTCCCATTGTTCCAAATATTCACTTCTTCATCAATCATTCTATCAATCTATTTCTTGAATATGACATTCTTGCATCTTCTTCTTTAGAATTGCCCTCTCCTAATTAGGGGTGATCGGTTCCCGGTTCGGTCTGCTTCTAAGGTGGAACCGTGGACCAGACTATTTGGTCTTAGGACCGGAAACTGGACCAGACCATCGATTCCGGTCCGGTCCGATAAAATCGGCATTTTTGTTCACTAAATAATGAACGTGCTCCAAACCTCGAACCGATCAATCCAATTCGGTTTCCGGGCGATCCAATAAAACTAATCACACATGTTTCCTCATGCAAAATATTCAAACTTCATTTGTGTGAATTTTAATCATACGAAGTGTGATTGACGCTTATTCTTAAGCATAAAAGCCATGAACAATTTGCCTAAAGGTTGTGCTTGGCTTAGGTTTTATAGAGAATCTCTCTTCTATGCTTTGAATGTTTAGTCGATGTGGGACTCTTGCCTTGTCTCACATCGAGTAGAAAATGAAACTAACAAGTAAGTTTTCTCTATAAATAAAGAATAATAAGAAGAGTTTTGATGGTCTCTTGGTCAAGAGGTTGTTACCTCAGTTGCAATTCCAATTGCAATAAGTTTTATATATAGTTGTCATATATTATATATAATATTTATATATATTATATATTATATGTATATAAATTATATATTAAAAAAATTGGTCCGGTTCGGTCGCTCTGGTTCCCACCTTGGAACCGAGGACCGGACCAACTGGCGACCGGTTCCAAGATTAGGAACCGGGAACCGGACTGCTAACCATGGGAATTGCCCAAAACCGACCGATTCCTGGTTCGAGCGGTTGCCGTTGCACACCTATACTCCTAATCTTGATGTAGGTATCTTTAGAAATCCCACTTTGGTAGCTCCTAATATGTCCATGCCATGCGCAGATTCACCACCCTTGGAAGTTCATTCTTCTCTTATTCATCATTCCACCCATGTAAGTTAACCTTCTATTTGGTTTTATGATTTTCACTGTTATTCTACAATTGCCTCTTTTCACGAGCCTTGCACATATAGAGAAGCTCGTACTAATCCTCTTTGACACCAAGCAATGATAGATGAGTTGCAAGCATTAGAACACTCTCATACCTAGGATTTGGTTGATTTACCTCTTGAAAAGTCAGCTATAGGTTGTAAATAGGTGTACAAAATAAAAACTAAGGTAGATGGTACAGTGGAACACTATAAAGCTCGACTAGTAGCAAAAGGCTTTATCCAAGAGTATGGCATTGATCATGGTAAGATGTTTGCTCCAGTTCCACGTCTTACTTCTATTTGTAGCCTCCTTGCTGTCGTTGCTATTAAGTGATGGCCTCTATTCCAGATGGATGTTAAAAATGCATTTCTTAATGGAGACCTCACTAAGGAAGTGTATATGAAGCCATCTCCTGGATATACTCATACTCTTGGTAAAGTGTGTTGTCTATGCCAAGCATTATATGGACTAAAACAGGTTCATCGCGCATGGTATTTCAAGTTTGGTTCTACCATGGAATGCCTTGAATTTGTGTACAATCCCTATGATAATGCTCTATTTGTTCAACAAACATCTCATGAGAGTATATTGCTACTGTCATATGTGGATGACATAATTATTATTGGTGATGATCACAAAGACATTACAAAACTATAGCTATATTTGAGTCAATAGTTTGAAATGAAAGATCTCGAAAGGCTCAATTATTTTCTAGGATTGGAGATTGCTTAGATTCCTCTAGCTATTTTTCTCAAGCAAAATATGCCACTGATCTTCTTTCTCGAGTCGGACTTACTGATAACAAGATTGCTACCACTCTCATTGAGAATAATGCCAAATTTGATGAAAAAGATAAGACTCATCTTCCAAACCCTACACTTTATCGACAGTTAATTGGTAGTCTGGTTTACCTCATCGTTACCCATCCTAACATCGCTCATGCTTTCATATTATGAGTCAATTGATAACTGTACCACGATGACTCACTTTGCTGCCGTTCTTCAAATTTACTGCTACATCAAGGGTACCTTATTTCATGGTCTTCAATTTTCTGCTAACTCATCGTTAGAGTTAACAACTTATTTTGATGATGATTGGGCTGGTGATCCTCTTGATTGTCGCTCTATTATAGGCCATTGCTTTTTCTTAAGGAAGTTCCTTATTTCCTAGTGGATTAAGAAACAGATTGATGTCGCTTGATCGAGTACGGAAGCGAAATGTCGTGCTCTTGCTAATACAACTTTGGAATTATAATGTTTGCAATGGTTATTAAAAGACATGGGAGTTCATCATAATGGTCGAACAATCATTCATTGTGATAACCAAAGTGCTATCCAAATAGCTCATAATGACGTTTTCCATGAGTGTACCAAACATATTGAAATAGATCAGACGGCTTTGTGGTGATGTTCGTCTTGTTCCCACCTCCTCAATTGATTAGACAGCTGATGTTTTCACTAAGGCATATCCATTTAGGCGTTTTAAAGATCTTTTCTCCAAACTCCAATTGACCTCTTCTATGTCACCTTGAGTTTGATGGAGGATGTTAAAGATATTTATTTTCCTTATTGATTATAATTGATTTCCTTTTGATATTATAATATTTTATTGCTTTAGATAGTCGTCTAATATTGTATTACCAGTATTAAAAACACAAAAATATATAGAAATTCTCTTTCCACTCTATTCTATCAAGGTTTAATCACAAAAGACTACACTGTTTATCCAATTGTGGGTGCGCCTAATGAAAAGTCCTTGGAATCTGTAGTGCACTCGTTCTGCTTTAACAATCAAATTATAATTAATTAAAAGCAGCTTGACCATTGCCATAGTCATGCTTTTGCTAGACAAAGTCTTAGTCATGAACTCAAGTCGTCCTCGTAATTCTTCGCACAGTTCGAACATCCGTTTCAGAATCTAGAGCATTCACACCTTGCAAGCTACTTACACTTTTTGATAGCTTTGCTTCTCGTTTTCTTTTGACTTCTGTCCTCTTGCACTTCCCATCTTGGGAGGTTCCATGAAACCTGCGTAACCGCGTCTGCCCTTTCTTGAACTTGTCTCGTCCCAGTCTTCACTATAAACGGTCCTGAATTTTGCACTAATATAAATTTAAAGATCCTTGAGAAAAGGGAAAGTCAAGGTAAGTCAACTCACAAGCTTTCTCTCCATGATTGTATTTTGGTGAAAAGTTGAGCAGATTTCACGCGCTAATGTACGAGAAAAGACCATACGAAGTTGTTTCACGGATTGCGCCAAAAGTTAATAGAGAGATTATGAGAGAGAGAGAGAGAGAGAGAGAGAGAGAGAGAGAGAGAGAGAGAGAGAGAGAGAGAGAGAGGAGTGTTATATAGAACGACTTAAGTCAAGCTGCACAGGAAATCTAATCCTATGCACGTAACGAGACACTTTGCGTATAGCGGTGAGTATTAGTCGAGTTAAAGAGTTTAGATATCTGGGCATAAGAAAGAAGAAGATAATAATACATAGTGACTTGCAGAATTTTCCATCATCCAGTTAAAGTCATAATTCTATTTATGAAACCATAATTTATTTTCCTATAACGCCCCTACCACAAATTTAAATCTGTTGTCATTCCAAGAACTCCCAAATCGAGAAATCGCAACTCTTACTGTCCTAACCTAGCTTCTGCCATCATAGGAGGACTCTGGCTTGTAAAATCTGACTTTGCATTTTGGTGCGTCGACAACTGTTTTGGCGGCCATGACAGGATGACTTGATGGTGCCAATGGCGAGAGAGGAAATTAGGGCGTGGGTAGGACATTTGGGTGACTTTAGGCCCAAGGTTTTTGGGGTGCCTTTTTACACGAATGGTAGTTTAAGGTATGTCTGGAGTGATCTTTATATTTCACCTTTTGTTTTTGAACTTTCAAATCTTGCACCCACACGCATTTGACTTTGATCGATGCTTTAATTTTAATAAATGTCGACATGTAGATTTAAATATAGTGTTCTCTTTATAGATTTGAATAATGCTTTAGCTTTTAGTGGGAAGCGAAAAAGCTACTTTTGACATTTCATATTAGGTGGCAACAGACAAAGTCTTAGTTCTTTCGCTCATGTAAATTTGTCTTAAAATGCTAAATAATTATTTTCAAAATTGGAGACAAAGTGAAGTTAGCGCACGACGTAAGGATAACCTTCGCTGTTTTCACTACGTAAGCAAAAAAGCTAAGCAAAAAAGCTACTTTTGACATTTCACATTAAGTCGCAATAGACAAATTCTCGGTCCTTTCGCCCATGCGAATTTGTCCTAAAATGAAAAATAATAAAATTTACGAGACAAAGTGAAGTGCGTGCATAATGTAAGGAGAATATTCGCTGTTGTCGCTCTCTCTACTTTGCCATATGTTTTGTTGTGGAAGGGTTTATTTGTAACTTAATTCACAATAAGAGCTCTCAAGTATATGGTTGGCTTTCATTTTATGCTAAAGATATATTCATTTGATAAAATATATTAAAAAAGTACACGATGAGTTGAAACTGAGAAATATAATAATAAAGAGAAATGATAAATTTATTAAGACTGATTTACTACATAAATTTATTAAATTATATGTCACTATTATTAGTTGTTCAATATGACCACTTGTTTAATGAGTTGGTTACAGTTCGACACATCGCTCAGCATTTCTTAGACAAGTTTTAATGAACCTAGCATCGCTCCTGATTAAGCCTGAATGTTGTTGCCCATTTTTTTTTTTTCCAGAGATTGGAAGTGGACATAAATCGATGTGGGACATAAAGAAATCAACATGGTCGGTTTGCTTTTTTCATTACCAAATGCACTTGTCACAAGGTCCATTTCAAGTCATAAAATAAATACTGATTCATCATACCCAAGTCAACTCCATTGGACCACGCACTCCGGAGTCCGGACTTAACGTCGAGACCGGTGAAGAAGATACAAAGACCTGCCAGGTTCAATCCCAACCTACTTACACCATACGAGGTATCATTTTTACGATGAACGAGGTCCACTTAAACCATTCTTTGGGAAAAGAGGAGGCAGAGACTTTACTTCATCTTCTTTTAAACTCGATGACTTTTGCATTCCGATTAATTAGATTTAATCTATAAAATATGAAGAAATAATTACGCCCACCCAAAATTTCTATATCGTAATTAGTTCTATGTTAGCCGTATTAATCAGTAATGTGTTCATAAGACAGTAAGTTTCCTCATCTTGACCCTACTTCATGTTCTTTTCATTGGCCAAAAATAAAATGATATGTTTTCAGAACCCTTTCATGGGTCTCTTGATTAAATGACTAGCCACATTCTTTAATAAGTACTAAAAGTATGAAGGGGCAGCCAGTTTGGTAGCTCATTGAGCGTTATCATAAAAGTTTCATGTCCCTAACGAAATGTTCTAATGTGACTAACAAGCCACTCGACTAACCAAAAATCATGTAAGTTACAATACTACATAAAAAGTCTTCCTTCCGGTTCTTGGCAAGTATATATTACTTTGTTATTTTAAAGTAGGTTTTGTCATCACAGCAAAAAAGAGAGAATTACCCAAAAAATCATAAACCTATTGTAATTGTGCTAATTGAGTCCTAAACCTTTTGCAATAATGCCAATTTAGTTCATTCGGCCAAATTTAGCCGACCGGTGTTGATGTGGATGTCGGTCGGTGATGACTGTTTAGTAAACACCGATGTGGTAATTTTTTTTTTTATTTTTTAATATTTTTTCGAATTTTTTAATTCTTTTCTTTTCCCATCTTCTCCTTCCTCCGGAGGGTTGGTGAGGGCAAGCCTCACCCAGCAACAGTGAGATTGCTGGTGCCAGATCTAGCGAGGGCGAGTCTCGCCGATGCCTAGCGAGATCAAGCCTCCCAAATCTGGCAAGGCCTTGCCCAATGACGGTGAGGTCAACCTTGCCATGGCTGGGCAAGACTTGCTCTCACTAGTAGCCAACGAGGGTGAGCCTCACCATGATGAGGCTGCCCTTGTTGGCCCTCACCTCTAGTCAGTGTCGACTAGCTAGATGAAGGAGAAGATGGAAAAAATAAAGAATTAAAAATTCGAAAAAAAATTAAAAATGCAACATCATCATTCTCCGGACAGCTACGTCACCGTTCATGAGATGGCTGAGTCAATGTTCACCAACAAATTTTGGCCCAATTGACTGAATTGACACAATTACAAAAGATTTAAGACTAAATTGACAAAAAGAAAAAGTTTAGGACTGAATTGGCATAATTACAATAGGGGTTATGACTTTTTTGATAATTCTCGCCAGCCAAAAAGCAAAGTTAATTTTTTCCTTTGGCCTTAATGTTAAGCTTTCTCTACACTGCGAAGAGGGTGAAGTGAAATTACGAGAGAAATGCCAGTAAAATTCCAAATTGATGTTGGACAATTACTTAGATCACGAGAAAGACATGATGTGTATCGGTGTCTTGAATGATGTAGCATAGACAGAAATGTTGAATTTAACATGTCTAAATGAGTCAGTCAGATAAATAGACATTTCTTATAGACATTTCTTCGCTGAAGTATAGTTTACTTGGAAATGGTCAAACGATTCCGTTGTATGCACGAAACTTCTGCCTGCATGCATGCACAGAACATGTAGAACAAATACGAGTTTGCCTCATAGAATATCATTTGATCCTAATTTCATTTCTTCGCAAAAATCTGTTTTCTTATGCCTTTAGTGACCTTATAGCAAAGTGTGAGAGCATTTATTTGTCGATGGATACTTCCAACTTGAGTTTAGATGGATTTAAGTGGTTCAGTAATACCCAAACGACATTGTTTTTTATGAGTGTTATAACATTTATATGTCAAACTACGCAGTCCTACAATTTTAGATATCGGAGAATACCTATAAATAATATAAAAAAAACGACTTCATCGTTTATATCTTTCCAATCATTTACTTTTTAAGAGGGAAATTACAAAATCAGTTTTTTAATCCAATTGTATGGATGCCAATTTAGTTATAAACTTTTTAATTTGATCAATTTAATCATAAACATTTGCGTGAAATTCCTATATAATCCTTCAAATCAATATTCTTTTGACATGATCGGTTTAGTCATTGCTGGTGGTCCTACGTAGTGTAAAGAAAAGGAAAAAGTAAGCTAACGTATTGTTAGAAAGTTCAGTTTAAAAATTTTACCAAAAAAAAAAAAAGTTCAATTTAAAAACTTAAGCTGATACATGGACGAAGACCACAACATATAAATCTCATTGTCAAATAATTATATCAAAGTCATTATCTATCAATAGTTATATCTAGGTCAAAATCAAACCAATATATATATATGTCAAAATCACGGGTCACCTAATGAAGAATTTAACATAACGTCTAGGTAAGTCACATGCATTTGTCAAGTGGCTTCTTTTTTTTTTTTTTTTCAAACATCATTTCATCAAGTTTCCACGATATGACCATTGATAGACAATGACTTTGATATGTGTTGATTTATCAACATTATTTGACAATGGAGGTGTATATGTCCTTTAGGCATACATGATCTCTTTCTATTTATAAGCTTAAAATGCATTAGTTTACATTTTCCTTTTCTTTACACCAGCTTTTCACTATCCGATCTCATTGAATGCAGAATATCTGAAATTTTTCAAAATAAATAAACATTGAATTGCAAATTGATTGAATCTATGATATCATATTGATCTTGAAAACTTAGAATATTTGGAGGAATGTTGGCTGGTGGAGAATTCGCGAATGGCGCAGACATGTTGGATGCTGCCGAGATGGAATTGTCAGAAGAAGCTGCATCGAGATTGGAAGAAGGCAAATTTTGGAGAGGAAGATTCAAAAGTGGATGGGGTGTGGGTTCTCCGGAAGTAAATCCACTGAAGTGTGGGTGAAAAAGGGAACATGAGTCAACAATTTGATGGGGTGAAAGAAATGAGAGCATCTTGTATTTCCAAAATGTAATATTTGACAAGAGACACAAAGACAGTTAGAGATAGGATCCTAATATCTATACCCTTTGTGCTCCATGTCATACCCGAGGAAGCAGCATAAATGGGCAATAGGTTCCAACTTCGTGTGTTCATGTGGAAGGAGATGTAAAAACAAGCATTGCCAAAAACTTGGAGAAGATTGTAATCGGCAACACTACTATACAAGTGCTCATAAGTAGAAATGGAGGTGAGGACACCTAGAGTGCCATAACTTGGCACGCCGGGACACTTAAGTGCCATAACTTTAAAATGGTACATTTAAGTGCCATCATCGGAGTAAAATGGGACACTTAAGTGCCACTCCGGCGAAAATCCGGCCAAATGGCTGACGTGGCAACTTTCTGGCGAGCTCGGTCCAAAATAGTGTCGTTTTGTACGCCGACGTGGCGGAGAAAATGCAAAAACGACGCCGTTTCGCGTCTACGTGTAAATAATAGTATATAAATTAATTAAATTAGATTTAATATATTCAAAAACATTTTAAAAAATAAGAAAAATTTTAAAAATTAAGAAAAAATTTAAAATTTTAAAAATTTTAAAAAAAGAAAATTTAAAAAAATTTATAAAATTAAGAAAATTTTAAAAATTTTAAAAATTTTAAAAATTTTAAAAAATTTTAAAAATTTTAAAAATTTTAAAAAATTTTAAAAATTTTAAAAATTTTAAAAAATTTTAAAAATTTTAAAAATTTTAAAAATTAAGAAAATTTTAAAAATTAAGAAAATTTTAAAAATTAAGAAAATTTTAAAAAATTAAGAAAATTTTAAAAAATTAAGAAAATTTTAAAAAATTTTAAAAAAATTAAAAAAATTTTAATTTTTTTAAAATTAAGAAAATTTTAAATTTTTTAAAATTAAGAAAATTTTAATTTTTTTTTTAAAATTAAGAAAAATTATAAAAATTAAAATTATAAAAAAAATTATAAAAAAGGGGGGTGGGAGGCTGAATGGGGCGGCTCCCTTGCGCCCGCCGGCTCCCTCACCGCCGCCACCTCCGCCGCCACCGCCTCCCCCTTTTTTTAAATTTTTTTAATTTTTTAAAATTTTCTTATTTTTAAAATTTTTAAAATTTTTTAAAATTAAAATTTTTAAAATTTTCTTATTTTTAAAATTTTTTTTTTAAATTTTTTAAAATTAAAATTTTTTAATTTTCTTATTTTTTAGAATTTTTTAAATTTTTTAAAATTAAAATTTTTTAAATTTTCTTATTTTTTAAAATTTTTAAAATTTTTTAAAATTAAATTTTTTAAAATTAAAATTTTTAAAATTTTCTTATTTTTTAAAATTTTTAAAATTTTTTAAAATTAAAATTTTTAAAATTTTTATTTTCTTAAATTTTTTTTAATTTTTTAAAATTAAAATTTTTAAAATTTTCTTTTTTTTAAATTTTTAATTTTTTTTAATTTTTAAATTTTTTAAAATTAAAATTTTTAAAATTTTCTTATTTTTTTAAAATTTTTAAATTTTTATGCTGATTTGGACTCCCGAGCCACGTAGGCAAAAAATAATAATAAAATATTCGCCACGTAGGATTTCCAAAGAATGGTCGCCGGAGGTGGCACTTAAGTGTCCCACTCGAAAAAAAAAAAAAAAAGTGGCACTTAAGTGTCACAAGTTTTGAAGTTATGGCACTTAAGTGTCGTGCGAAGTTATAGACTTGTGGTGACACGCAGGTAGAAATGTTATCATTGATAGGTGACGAGATACAATTGATAGTATATATAACAGTAAGACAAATCTCTCTCCAAACTTGTTTTGTATAGGAAATAGAGATTAGAAGACTACGTGTAATATCTTAAATATGTCTATGTTTGCATTCAATGGACTAGTCTATTATGAGATTCCTAGAAACGAACAATAAATAATAATACCATTTTGGGAGAGAATGCTAAGAATCCGTTATTTCTATATATCATGGCATTATCAATACCAAAAACCTTAATATCTTGAGAAAAAATGTGTTTTTATCATGACAATAAAATTATACTGTATACAAGTAAATTCATATCAATTTTTTATAAGATAAAACAATACATAATGAGAATGATCATCCACAAAGATTATAAAATAACAACGCCTCCCATGGTGGGGGTTGGAGATAGTCCCAAAATATCAAAGTGAACGAGATTGATAGGAGCAAGAGAAAAAAAAAAATACATTGAGATCAAACGGTGTGACACGGTGTTTCCCCAATTGACAAGCAGATAACTAAGATGTTTATGATTGATATAACATAATTAATCACTTAAAATCAAAGATCTTAATCAACAGGAAGAAGCATGACTTAATTGAGAATGCCAAGTTTCAGAAGACATTGTGGTAACATTACCAACAAAAAGTTAATGAATAATTAAGGAAATGAGCTCAAATAAGCATCCCACTCTATAGCCTATTTCAATATTCTTTCCCGGTCATGATCCCTACCCATAACAACCATGAGAAGAGAAATGAACATCACAATCAAGTTCACAAAATTGTCCTATCAAAGCTGAATTTGAGGAGAGTTTGGGAACCATAAAAGTATGAGACAAAATTAATGCAGATGTAGAAATGTTATAACCAAAAAAAAAAAAAAATCCATTCATTATCAAACAAATAGTACATGAATTTATTTATAGGCTTTACTAGATAACTATAAAATAATAAAAAATATCGATTGCAATCAATCAGAACCAATCATGCCAAATACACGGAATTTTATATAATCTCCTAAGTAAATCTCTAGTAGTACCAAAAGCCGGTCCAATTTGTGATATTGTGCTCATGGAATATTAGTTTGTGTCGTTATTCTGGGAGCACGCGGCGGTGCAAAGTTTCAAAGTTTCACTGCAATGATGACCACCATTAAAGAAAAGAGAAAAATACAACCCGGGATAGCACTTTCAAGGGAAAGATTTCCAAGTTTTTCTCCAACGCAAGCGCGTGGAAATTTCCAAGCAAAACCGATGTCCCTCTCTCTCCCTCTCCCTCTCCCTCTCTCTCTTCTCTCCTCTATTTTTCTTCTTCTATTAACCCTTCCACGAGAGTACGTTCTCTTGGTTTCGCAATATATATGTGACGATCTCAAGACGTTCTTGTATATAACTGCAAACAAAAGCAAAAAGATACAGAAGCTATAAGCAAGTTGTTGAGAGAGAGAGAGAGATGGAGGATTTGCCACCAGGGTTCAGATTCTTCCCGACCGAAGAAGAGTTGGTTTCGTTCTATTTACGAAACAAGCTTGAGGAAACAAGACAGGCTCTGCACGGGCTTATTCACCGGGTCATACCGGTTGTTGATATCTATGAGTTCCATCCGTCGGACCTTCCCCGTATGTCCCCATCCTTGACACTCCTCCTCCTCCTCCTCCTCCTCCTCCTCCTCCTCCTCCTCCTCTTCTTCTTCTTCTTCTTCTTCTTCTTCTTCTTCTTTCTATTTCAATTAACCTCAATATCATCATTCTCGATCCAGCTTTTTTATTATGCGGATGTACTAGGCATTTCTATGGGCATTTGCTATATGCCCTTTTCGACTTTACTGAAACAGTGGCCTCAGATGCTTCTCATTTAAGTTTTCTTGCATTTTTATGAATTATAAAATGGACACTCCTTCGATACGAAGTCTCTTATTAAGTACGACGGATACTAGATGATGGGCTTCACTTTTTCTGCCCTCGTCTGAGAAGAGAAGAACCAACGAAAATTTGGAGCATTTAATACGGAAGTTGTACCTGTTAGGTCCTAATTTATAGATATAAATGTACGGTTTTCTTCTAAATAAGTTTAATGCGATGGGTTTGACTTTTCTGTAGCATTCAGGATGTATGGTTTTCTTCTAAATAAGTTGGAGGATCATTCCATAATTTACGATTTTTATTTCCCCAAGCAGTGTTCATATGCATCCACAATATTTATGGACGGTATATAATCTCATGAACAATTTTGAACACATGCTAATGTGTTGGAACTATTTAAAAAACAGTTACAATTCCACCAAAGAAAGATTACAGATCTTTGATCCATACTCTCTATTCTATCATGAAACAAAAAATTCTTCTGGATCCAGAATTTGCGGGAGATCTATGCTGCGGAGATCCGGAGCAATGGTTCTTCTTCATCCCGAGGCAAGAAAGTGAGTACCGCGGTGGGAGGCCGAGGCGGCTCACGACCACTGGGTACTGGAAAGCTACGGGCTCTCCCGGTCTAGTCTACTCGAGCAATCGCATAGTGGGGGTGAAGAGAACAATGGTGTTCTATACAGGACGGGCTCCGAGCGGCGTGAAAACTGAATGGAAGATGAATGAGTACAGGGCCACCGAAGGGGAGGCTTCTTCTCCTCAAGAGATCCCAGTGGTGGTATGTGATGCCCTAATCCAATGTTTATCGAAAAAACTGTACGATGATTTAACATACTTTCAAATGTTGCGTAATCTTATTCTGGACATTGTTATGCTGGAGTGGTGGTGTCACTGCAATGGTATTAAGAGTAATCAAGACAAGAAGATCCAGGCAACATAAGTGCAAGTGCTTGCACCAACCTGGACAATTTCCCATTCGTCTTCATCTTTACATGTTCTATTATCGCATTGAGTTTTCAATCTAATACTCAACCGGTCACTTCTATACGCAAATAGATCTACGCCAATTCTTGAACTGGAAAAAATAAAATGTAATAGACCACAGCAGATTGGATTGTCTCTTTTGAGTCCTTGTTGTCAGAACACGCACGAGTCGAACAACGACACATGACTAATGTCTCTCATTTGTGTATATGATTGCAGCCAAGGCATGAATTCAGTGTGTGCCGGGTGTACAAGAAAACGAAGACCTTGAGGTCTTTCGACCGAAGACCGATGGGAGAAATCACTAGAAGCAGCCAGACATTTCAACAGAACACCATGCCAAATGATGATCGACATCCTCTAGAAATGACATCATCTCGTCGAGGCAGTTCTCCGCCCATGGAGAGAGCAAGCTCATCACCAGACAGTTCATGCGCCTCCAAAGACCTTGGGACAATTCCATCGCAAGCAGGAGGACTAGGAAGCTGTATTGACATGGAGATGCTGCCCGATGATAGCGAACTGTTCTTGCAGGACTGGGATCAATTCTGGTATTAACTAAGAAAGCTAATTTACTATGTATAACTAAACAATAGCAGATTCGCGTTGTCATAATTAAAATGGGTAAACTCTTAGTCACCTTGGTGATGCCAATTAGAAGCGTAGTTCTCTTGAATTCTATGTCTTTTCACGGTGGGCTTGTATCCTAAATTTGACCATCAATGCAGAACTTAAATATAAAAGGTCTAATCAACATAGCCATCTTATGCATCAGGCTTTATTAATTTTGGAAACATATTGCCTTGAGAGCATATCTTGCTCCTCCTTTTTAGGGGGAGGCTATGACGTCTTATCTCGGAATAGTAAAGAGTTATACAAAATGGATCGACCAAGAAAAATGTTAAGTTCTTGTTGGGTATGTAAATATCATCATTTACTCAAATAGCTGCTTTCAATTTGCCCCAGTATGATTAATTTAGTATCCTTACCTATTCGTGCATGTAACTCGTGATAGGAGTTAATGAATAGAAATAGAGCTACCATGCTAAACTTCATCAAAGCCAGCTAACTTCTAATCACAGTTGTGACTTGCGGAGTTCTTGGACACAATAAGGCAAACACATAATGTATGGTTCTACATAGCTATGTAGCACCTTCATGCAGAAAAATATAAAGCAATACTTTAGTTTGGGTAGATTTTTAAAAGTAGTGTCGGGCACTCAAATTCAATAATTAAGGCCTTTTATGGAAAGTTTTGTTGTTTGATAAAAATATTATGAAGTTCTTGGAGTTCAATGCCTATTTTTTCCGAGTCAACAATTCAAAGCAACTGTTGTTATCTACTTTTGGGCAAAATGCTTTAGGAGTACATAACTGCTTTTCAAAATATTTTCAAACTTGCAATATTATGAACTACAAATATTGCTAGAAGTCTTGAAAGTGAATTACACTCTAAATATGTCAAATTATTTTATACGTTGTTTTTTTTTTTGTTGAAATATTGTTATCTTTCTAACGCCTAAATCCCCCATATACATATGAGATCCACTTCTACGTGAAAGAGAAAATGGGTCCAACCTGCGCAATTAACACTTCTTGAATTAAGAAAAGTACAACTCTCTATGGATTAGTCTAAGTAGCTAGTAACACAAAAGATAATAATTATAGTAAGTTCTTCTAAGAAGTAAGTATATGAAGTGCGGAGTAGAACTTGATTGGTTGGTAAATAATCCACTCATTTAAAAGCCATCCGTAGATCGTCAAATAACTTAATATAGCAAGCTTTCAAAGTACTCTTAGAATATGAAAAAATTTCAATGAGAAAAATTATGATTTAACGATCCACGTTTTCATATTTTTTTTGATGACCCAGGGAACCCCGTAAGCTGACAGCCGGCGGGCAAATCTTGGGGCGACGCTAGCGGATGACTCATCATCCTGACGTCGCGTTTAAGATTCCGTGTAGCCAGCGGGATTCGAACTCCTTTCCTCCTCGCAAAGGATCATGGAGGCCTTATCCAATTGGGCCATCGCAGGCGGTGGTACGTTTCCATATTTTTTGTTTCCACTCTATTGAAAATTCTCATGAAATTCATTAGAAGAAAAGCCTAAAAAAGTACAATCAAGCCACGCATAAAGCTACACTTGTTAGCTGGGAAACGCATCTTTTAGGTAGAGATTAAATAAATTAGTAATTTTTCAATTATATATATTTATAATGCTGAATTAATTCAACTAAATTGAGAGAGACGTGCATGTACTACCCTAACAGACAGATTTTATATGCCTTTGATGGGAAGTGTCATAAAAAAATGAGGAGGCAGGGAATGTTTTCTTGCAATTGCTGTGAGGCCCGCTGTCGTGGCGGTGGTTGCCTGCATGTGGTCCGCGCATTTTATTCGAACGAACAAACACGTGCAATTTCAGTCGATATTTCACCAAAAATTGGTCGATTTCATTATATTTCCATAAAATAAAGAACAAGTCTTCGCAATTAAGTAGCACCGACAATGATACGCAACATGCGACACGACACGACACAATATATCAACACGTGATTTCTAAAAAAATAGAGAATTCTAACATATTGAGACATGTTATAAATTACATAGATATTTTTTTATATACAATAAATTATCTTTAATTCGATTCAAATTTATAAATAAATAAATAATAAAAAAAGCCTAAATTAATTTACACTAAAAATAATAATCCATTATTTATTAAAATTATTCATTATTTTAATTTAACAAATTCAATTCTATTACAATAATCCATAAAACTCAGAGGAAAAAAAAAATTTCACATTCTAGACTCTTGAATCAAATGAGTTGGAAGAAAAGAGAGAAAAAAAAATTGAGAGGTGAATTATATATGACGGGAAGTGAAAGTCGAGAAGAAAAGATAAAACTATATTTTTCTTCTTTTCCAATTAATTATTTTTATTATTTTCACACACACACACACACACACACACACACACACACACACACATATGTTTTGACGTACCATTTACTAAAAATTTTTAAACTTGACCTTGCGTGTTGGAATCACATGTCGAAAATTCGCATATTGAAATTTTGACTCGAGTATTAGAGAGTGTCGGGAAAGTTAATCAAGTATCTGAATTTTTGATATGTGTTGAGTGTTTGAGAGTGTCGGACACATATTAGAGTGTTTAACATGATGCGAAAGGCTCTCGAAGAGTGTCAATACTTCATAAAGTATAGGGCTAAATTGTGGCATATTTAAAGATAATAAAGATTAAATGTGCCACTTGCCTATGCAAACAAAAGGGAGATGACATATATTTTCCTAGTAATGGTGCCTAATAACAACATAGAGAAAATTCCAAATGAGAGTCCAAAGTACCATCAATTTCTTAAATAAAGGTTTGAAGTAAATCATGTCTCAAATAAAGGCCTAAAATGCTCTATTTTTCTTAAATAAGGGTTTGAAGTGGATCTTATTTAAAATAAGAGCTTGAAGTAGTCATGTAAGTCTCAACTTTCAAGGGTATTTCCATCCTTTAGTTTTTCTTATTTTTTTTTTTCTTTTTCTATTTTTTTCTTTTCAAAAAACGAAAAAAAAAAAGGCTTAAACTAAAGAAACAAATTGAAAAAAAAAAAAAACACAGGTGGTCTATTCCTCCTGCCTATATTTTCTTTTTTTTTTTTATAAAAAAGAATAGAAATAGAAAAAAATTAAAGAAAATAATAAAAAGTAAAGAATGAAAATGCCTTTAACCAACCGATGAGGTTAAGTCCTTTGAAATTGATATGACGCTTCATGCCTTTATTTGATACAAAATTTACTTCAAGCCCTTATTTAAAATAAGATTCACTTTGAGCTCTTATTTGAGTAACTGAGGGTACTTTGAGTCTTTATTTGGAAATTTCCCCATATTATTGTTACATACAATTTTATTTGTTACTCATATAATAGGTGAATACTAGACTAGTCAAAATGAGTAATTCAATTTTGAAGAACCTACCTCAAATGGATTTTAAACTTAAAGGCCAAAATAGATGGATCTAAGTGGGATGAGCTCATTTTCAACCCACTAAGCTCATCCACATACTCTTTCTCTTTAGCCTTGTAAATATATTTTTAAAAAATCAAAATTATTTTTTCCTTTTTATTTTTTCCTTCATTTTTTCCTTTCTTCTTCCTGCTTCCATCTTCCTTGGCCAATGGCTAGCCACGACGACACCCAACTAGTAGAGAGTTGAGCTCGTTGGATGCTTGCGAAGCTCGAGCTTGCTAATTAGGCGAGGCCAAGGCCTCGCCGATCTAGTGAGACTCAAGCTTACGAATCTGGTGAGGCTAAGACCTCACTGGCTATCACCATGGACGGCCATCGCCTGAAGAAGAAGGATAAAGAAAAACAAATTAAAAATTCAAATGTTTAAAAATTAAAAGATCGACTTTTTATAAAATAAAAGAAATAAAAAAATTATTAAAAGGAATGCATGGAGGAAAATCAAATAAGATTTTTCATACCAAATAATGAAAAACATTTTTAATTTATTTTCAAATTTCAGGTAAATGCAATTAAAATATTATTATTTTCCTAGAAATTAACTTCCTAACAAACATTTTCAAGAAAAAACGGAGCCTCCATTTTTTTTGAAAAAAATTATAAAAGTTGTCAACTAAATTTTTATTGAATGAAAGTGTTTTAGTAATACAATTTAAAAAAAAATCATAAAAAAAAGCTTTCCTAGATTTGGAAGTATTTTTAAATATAATCTTAAAAAAAATCATTAGAATGAGTTCCTTAATTGGGTTAAATATAGAAGTGTAAACAAATTAATGAGTTAATTTGTGTTGGACCATTTAAGACTCAATTCAAATTTGGCCTGACCCGATCTATCTATTTAAAAGGTCTAGTTGAGTACCTATCATTTAAAGGTAATGAAGCTGTTGAAGTGCTTCTGATAAATCTATACGTAATTGCTACATCACATGACAAGAGAAACAGGATTCTAGAAAGAACTGAGAAAGAGTGAAAACACCCGAACTTGATAGCAGACACTTTCCACGAAGAAATCGTCTTGTCGATCACTGAATTCAACCTGCTGTTCGACTAAGAATAAATTAATGGTCTAGAAATCCTAGTACTTATCTAAGAAGATTTAATCAGACATATGACTTTAGCAGAGTAATGACCCCGAAGTTCCGTAGACGTGAAAAGGTCGAGCATTGATTGATACGACAAGTTAAGCTATTACCCCAACAATATCTTAAACCTCTGAAAGGAAAAGATTAAGTTGAATAGGAATTTTTATCCGGTTGTCAACATTCTTACCCTTGAATTATAAAAAAGGAAGAGTTAATTATATGAAATATATCAAATTGATACATTTGTGATAAATTTACTCTCTGTTAGTTTTTATTGAATTATTAAATTATAGTTGAGTTGACGGATACACCAATTCGAGATTTTACTTTTTATCTGTCACAAAAGTACTATTTTTATTTTTTTATTTTATTTTTCAAGGTGTTAATCTAATTTACTGGAAACTAATGGATGATAAATTAATCAAAAATATAATAGTTTGGGGGGGGTTTTTAGTGATTAAAAAAATTAATTTTAGGTAAATATGTCACAATGTACTGGTTTGAAGAGTTTTTTGTAATAAAAAAAAAGTAATTTCAGGTAAAGTTGTTATAGTTATATCGATTTGGGGGTACTATGATATCAACTCAAAAAGGAATATATTTCATCTTTTCGCTTATCAAATTCTTCAATTGATTTTCATGTTAAAATTATATGAAGTGCAATAATTAAAGACATCGGTCTTTCAATCACGTTTTAAATTTCATCACTTATAGCTTGATTTCTAATAGTTTTGAAATGTGCAAACGAACAAATAGGGTCGCCTTACTTATGAATGCCTATTCTTTATGATGATGATAAACTTAAAAGTAGTTTCACTGAGTTAATTCGCAAGACGAGAGGAAAAGAAATACTTCACACACTAACAAGCAGTAGAAATACGGATCGATTTTAAAATCCAGCCTCTGTATCATGTGAAAATTCAAATAATATTGTAGTCAAATCTATATGGGTGTGAAGCAAATCAATTGTGTTCGTGCCGTAATTGTTTTTCAAATATGTGAGGTTGGCCCTCATTAAAAATCGAATTGAAATCTGTTGCGCACTTTTGCTGACTTTAACAACCCAAATATAATTAATTAAAAAACAGCTTGACCATAGCTGTGCCATCACTAGACAAAAAGTCTAGGCTCAAGTCGTCCTCGCAATTCTCCGCTTGGTTCGACCATCCGTTTTGGAATTATTAGAGCATTCACACTCTGTCCTGTCGCATTTCCCATCCATGGAAGGTCGCACGAAACATCCATAACCGCGTCACTATAAAGAGCCGTGGATTCTGCACCAATAAAAGTATTGAAAAACCTGTGGAAAAAAGGGGAAGCCAAAGGGCAAGTCAACTCGGAAGCTTGACGCGGTTCTCTCCATGACTGTATTGTGGTGCAAAGTCGTGCAGATTCCACGCGCTAATGGACGAGAAAAGAGCATCACACGTTGTTTCATGGATGGCGCCAAAAGTTAAAGAAAGATTCTGGGAGCGAGGGAGGGAGGGAGGGAGGGTTATAGTATGATTTAAGTCAAGCCCTCGTAGAGACATATAAACTTGAATTACGCTACGCACACCTTTGAACCAGGTGGACCCTCTCTCATTTGATGATCTTGGGCTTCGCTAAGATACTTTAGGAGTAGGCAATTTTTTCTTTGAAATCATTTAAGGAAAGAGAAGCTATCCCAAAGCACAATATAAGAGATAATTACCCAATTAATTTTAAATTTACTATACGGATGTCAATTTACTCATAAAAATTTCAATTTTGCCAATGTTATTCACACTTTTGCACGAATTTCTAATAGAGTCTTCTCGGAAAATTGTTGATGTGGCATCAGGTCATTGTTGGACCATCTTACATAACATGCTGATGTAGATAACTTGTAGATCGCCACGTCAGTGATTTACAATGGTAATTGGCCAGAATAATTATCTTGAAATTTCACGTAAAAGTTTAGGACTACATTTACAAAACTGAAAATTTTGGGATTGATTTGAGTGTCATACAATTCAATCCTGCGCATCTCGTGGATAATCTTGGGCATCTCCCACCATCCCATATGAATGGAGTCTAATCCTATGGATGTATAGGAGGTGGTTTGCGTATGTCAGTGCGCATTAATTGAGTCAAAGAGTTTAGAAACCGTGTCATAAGAAAAATAAATAAGATAAATATATGAAGAGTGATTTGCAAACTTGCTTTATGACTTTTCAAATTAGACACAATCAATTTCGGTTTCAGTTTTATTTATGAAATCATCATTTTTCTTTCTATCTTGCTGCGTTTTTGGCGGATTGACGACAAAGGTGGCCGTGGCAAAGTGATTTCTGATGGCAGCCTGTGGTGGTTAGAGGAGATTAGGGTGTGGGATAGGATTCTTGGGTGATTTCTACCACGGAAACTAGTAATGAATAATTAACATTTAAAAGTACAATGCATCTTTCCGCACTGTGCATATGTGAAAAAGTGATTTGGAAACTACTTATACTAAAGAGAAGTATTAAACTTATTAAAATTGGTTTACAATATAAGTTTACGAAATGATGTGCCAGACTATTATTAATTGTAGAATATGATCCACTTATTAAAAGGGCCATTCCCGATTTGACACGATACCCAGCATTTTTTAAATCAATTGCTAATAAACTGAGAAATTGCTAAGTAATAAACTTGAAATAAGCTTGAATGTTGCATATTGTATTTCAGAAATTGGAAGTGGAGACGAATCGATGAGGGACATGACGAAATCAACATACTCGGTTTGCTCTTTTCATTATTAAATGGGATATGTAAGATCTGTGCAAATCCTCATGATGAAGCATCCAAAATTACACCAAAAAAGCACCCATCACAATGTCTTTTCGAGTAATAAAATGAATTGTGATCCATCATACCCGCCCAAGTCAATTCCATTGGACCTCGCACTCTAGAGTCTGGACTCAACGTCAAGACTGGTGAAGAAGATACAAAAGACCTGACAAATTTAATCCCGGCGTAACTGCAGTATACGAGATTTCATTTCCATGATGAGCAAGGTCTACTTGAACCATTCTTCGGGAAAAAAGGAAGCAGAGGCCTTACATCATCTTCTTTTTCACTCTTGCATATGAATCCAATTAATCTATAAAATATAGCAAATCATTTACTTCCAAAATGAACTTTAAATAAAGGGGAGGACTTTTTTTTTTCTCTCAATTTCTTAATGTAATTGGTTCCGCATTAGACCATTGGCCGCGGTGGCTCCACTGGTTAAGTCTTCCCCAACGTGGGGAGATCCATTGACCCCTTCTAGGAGGGAGAGGGTTCGACTCTCTGTGGAGACATTTGGCGTCTTACCCGTTCTACGGGGGTGGTGGGTCCTCCCGTGGGGCTCTAGGGTTTACCCCCAGTCACCCCGGGCTTATTGAGGCTGTTCGTGTTGGTACGGTGCGCGGGTTCCTTGGATCATAAAAAAAAAAAAATAGTTCCGCATTAGTTGTATCGATCACGTAATGTGTTCTCAAAACTATCCTCATTTGGACCCTAATTCATACTCTTTTAATTGGCAAAAAAATAAAAGGACATGTTATCCAAAACTTTTTCACAAATCTCTTGATTGATTGACTAACCCTCTTTTTTCATAAGTAATCAAGGTGGAAAAGGAGCAACAGTTTTGACGTCCCCCTTGAACATATACAAATAGTTCTTTCCACACTCTTGACGGAATATTCTAATGTGACTTACCAGCTACTTGACTAAGTAAAAATTGTGTAGATTACAAGATTACATAAAAACAACTTCCCTTTGGTAGTTGGGAAGTTTATATGAACTTTATCAATTTAGAGTGAATTTCTTCGTAACAAAAAAAAGTGAGTATAATTATTTTTAAATTAATATTTTCTATATATTTTTGGGGAACATATTATGATGGTTTAATGATAATGTGATTCCGTCAGGCCCAAGGGAAGCTTCTTCTACATTGCGAAAAGGTCAAGTCACGATAAGAAGAGAAATTCCATTAGGATTCTAGATTGATGGATGAAAATTACCTGGATTCCCAGAAAGAAATGATGTGGATCGACGCTTGAAATTATATAGCATAGAGACAAACCGGAAGTTGAATTTAAGACGTCTAAATGAGTTAGTCAAGTAAATAGACTTGGAAATATGGCCAAAACATCTTCGATATGCGCCAAACTTCTGCCTGCATGCATACGCAGGACTTGTAGAACAAATATGAGTTTGTTGCAGCAAAGTTGTCCAAGAGAAATTAAAAGGAGAAAATATAGATAGAAAAAAGATAATTGGGAAACATCGAGGCAGTAATTGCAATTTGCCTAACTTGTTTTAAGGATACCTTTAGCAAAATCATTAATTGGGTTGACTTTTGATTCTTACTTAGTAAGATTTTGCAATGAATGCATTTTAATTTTTTTTTTTTAACTCGAAATACTTAAAATTGTCACAATATGTAAATGCTTGCACATAGATTGGTGTATAGCACGGGCAATGTTATATTGTAGGAATTTGATTTGCCTCATGAAGTATTGTTTTCTTCTGGCTTTATTAATGAGTTATGCAATCACAGTTTCACTTTTTTAAGTAAATCATCTCCTAGTCAATGTTCATGTCGAAATAAACTAAGATGAATATAACCTAATAGGTAGGTTTAATTACATACGGTTGTCACCAAGTTTCCACCACATTACTATTGAAGCCTACTTTCTGTTTTCCCTGACACCGGCCTTTCACTCTTTGACTTTTATTTATTGCAAAATATCTGAAACTTTCAATATACATAAACCTTGATTGGCAAATACATAGAATCTTTTTATGTCTGTTATATAATTATAAAGGGAAAGGATATCTCATAGATTGTCAAAACTTAGAATATTTCCATTTATGTTTCATAATTATAAAGGGAAATCACGGTTCTCTCTTCTTCTTCTTTTATTTATTTATTTGTTTTTTATTTTTTAAAATTGTAGCTAGGAGATCACTTTTAAATTTTTCCTGCTAATTTTCTTTTTTAATTTAGTGTAACTAAGGCTTTCACACCCTCCACAAAATAAATATTTACCTTAAGATTGCGAAGAGGTCTCCCTTCGATATCATTGATCCTAGATATAAGTCAGCTTCATTGTTGTCATATTCCCAACCATACGTTAGAAGTGATTGCAGGGCTACAGTCCTTACATCTTTGATCTACGTAACCCCCCTCCTTCCCTCTGCCTGTCACATATCTAGGCTTGACCTCTGGTTGAGGTCGTTGGAAGTTATCGATCTCATGTCGATGGGTTTTAATTACGTGGAGAGAGAGGTCTCGAGGGCGACGGCGACAGCTCGGTGGAGCGATCGCTCAAAGTTTAGCTTTGAGGTTGCTCAAGGACGTTGAGGGGGAGCGATGCTAGCAGCGCGGGCAAGGCAGGCGAGACAGGGAGGGACGAGAGAGAGTAGGGGGGAGGGAGAGATGGAGGTTTAGTTTATGTTAGGAGGTATAGTGGAAACTCAATGACTTCACTGTGAGAATCCCAGGGAGAGATCAAATCCACTAAATATCTTTTCACAATAATTTCATTTTATAGTGAGCGTTGGATCACCATGTGGGAAGGATACAACATTACATGAGTCAAAATTATTAAAATTTTATCCCACATGATTTGATAATAAATTTTATATGCTATTTATATACATGTGGTTTCCATCCATCTAAAAGTTTAAGCTTTTGAGTTTGATTTTCTAACATAATATCATAGTAAGTGTTGTTCCTTTAGCATAAGTGTGTCCACCCCCACGGCTCCTAATCCGGTTTATATATAGCGCTCCCTTCTCCCATCCAATTTGTGATATTGTGCTCGCGGAATAATAGTCCGTGTCATATAGACAGGCAGGCACGCGGTGGTCCTGAGTTTCATTGCAATGACGACAAAATACAACCCGGGAAAACTATACCATAACCCTGGTGTCTCTCTCTTATTTCGCTGCTATCGAAGCTCTCTCTCTCTCTCTCTCTCTCTCTCTCTCTCTCTCTCTCTCTCTCTCCCCCCCCCCCCCCAAAAAAAAAAAAAAAAAAAAAAAAAGCTCTCGCCTCGCTTATTTATATGTTACGAGCTCAACACGTTCTTGCATACAACTACAAACAAAAGCAAAAGGATAGAAAAGCCAAAAGCAAGTTGTTTTGAGAGAGAGAGAGAGAGAGAGAGAGAGAGAGAGAGAGAGAGAGAGAGATGGAGGGTTTGCCACCAGGGTTTCGGTTCTTCCCGACCGAAGAAGAGCTGGTTTCGTTCTATTTACGAAACAAGCTCGAGGCAACTAGAGAGGCTCTACTCGGGCAGATTCAACGAGTCATACCTGTTCTTGATATCTATGAGTTCGATCCATGGGACCGTCCCCGTACGTCGCAATCCTTGCTTCTTCTTCTTCTTTTTGATCATCTCTTGTTTTCATGTTGCAAAGCCTTTTCCCATTAAGAGATATGCCTGGAGAGAGAGAAAAACAAATTTCTTTTAATTAGCCTCGGAACTTTCGTTATTGATCCAGCCATTTTTTCCCCTGCACGTACTAGGCATTTCTAAATGTATTTGCTATTTGCGCTTTTCAACTCTGGTGAAACAGTGGTCTGAGATGCTTCTCTTTCAAGATTTCTTGCAATCTTCAAATTGTAAAATGGATTCTCCTTCGAAACACTGTTTCTTATTAAGTATCACGAATGTGGGAGAACAGATTACGACAGATAATGTTTGATGGGCTTCACTTTTTCTGCCTTCGTCTAAAAAGAAAAGAACCAACCAGAACTTGGAGAATTTCATATGGAAGTTGTACCTGTTAGGCCCTAATTATTGATATCTATGTATGGTTTTCTTATAAATAGGTTTAATGCAATGGGATTCAACTTTTTTGCAGCAAGCTTATATTTTAGCATGTATCAATTGGAGATATCATTCCGTAATTCATGATTTATATTTTCCAAGCAGTGTTTATATGCATCCACTATGTACACAAAGTCCATAATTTCATGAACAATTTCGAACCCATGCCCAAGTGTTATAACTGTTTAAAAAACAATTACAATTCCACCAAATACAGATCTTTGATCTATGCTTTCTATTCTATTATGGAACAAAATTCTTTTGGATCCAGAATTTGCGGCAGATCTATGCCACGCAGATCCAGAGCAATGGTTCTTCTTCATCCCCAGGCAAGATAGCGAGTACCATGGCGGTAGGCCAAGGCGGCTCATGACCACTGGCTACTGGAAAGCTACAGGTTCTCCTGGTTTTGTCTACTCGAGCAATCGCATTATTGGACTGAAGAGAACTATGGTGTTCTATACAGGACTGGCTCCGAATGGTGTGAAAACCGAAAGGAAGATGAATGAGTACAAGGCCATTGAAGGAGAGGCTTCTTCTCCTCAAGAAATCCCAGTGGTGGTGTGTGATGCCCTAATCCAATGTTTATCATAAACTGTCGGATAATCTATGTCACGCACGTATGGAATAATTTAACATGATTTCAAATGTTTCGCGTGTGATCTAATTCTAGACATTGTTATGCTGTAGTGGTGTAACTGCAATGGTATTAAGAGTAATTAAAACAAGAAGATCCCAGTAACATAAGTGCAAGTTCTTGCAGCAACCTAGACATATTCTCGTTCGTCTTTGTCTTTACATGTTCTATGTCGTCTCGGAAGCAAAAGTAATAGTTTAATCCATCGCATTGAGTTTCCAATCTAAAACTTAGCTAGCCTCTTTTATAGGCAAATAGATCTGCACCAATTCTTGAACCCAAAGAAACAAAATGAAATAGAGCCACAGCGGAATAGATTGACATCGCTTTTGATTTCTTCTTGTCGTAAGAACACGAACAAATCGAGCAACGACATGTGACTGATGTCTCTCGTTTGTGTCTATAATTGCAGCCGAGGCATGAATTCAGTGTGTGCCGGGTGTACAAGAAAACAAAGACCTTGAGGTCATTCGACCGGAGACCGATGTGAGAAATCATTAGAAGCAGCCACACATTTCAACAAGGCACCATATCGGAGGATGATCATCATCGGCATCATCAGGAAATGGCATCATCTCATCAGAGCAGTCCTCCTTTCGTGGAGAGAGCGAGCTCATCGCCAGATAGTTCAGGTGTCTCTGAAGACCATGGGACAATTCCTTTGCAAGCAAGAGGACTAGGAAGCAATATTGACATGGAGATGCTACCCAGTGATACCAAATTGTTCTCGTCGGACTGGGAACAGTTCTGGTCTTAATTAAAGGATAGGGGTGAGCGGGTCCAGGGTGGGTAGGGTCTAGACCTGGACCCTGTTCCCTACCCTGTTATAACCGGTTCTCCTTTTTTGGACCCTGTTCCCTACCCTGTTTTCATTGGACCCTGTTCCCAGCCCACCCTGTTTTTCCGGTCCGGGAACAGGGTTGACCCTGTTTATATTGGAACCTGTTTTGCATAAAAATTAACCTTAGAAAAGCAAGTCTAGATGAGTTATCTTGCTACTTGGCCAATTCTTTCTACAATCCCTAGCAAAAATATCAAGATCAAAATTAGTCAGGTGCATTAAATAACCCCTACCATTGACTTGCTTCAGTTAATCAGAATCAAACTAACCTTGAAGACTGTTTCTTCCTTCCACATCTTAACCCCTTTGCAGAACGACCTTAACGAGGTTCCTAATCATTCAAATGGTCAAGAAAAATGTTGACAGTCTTTTGGTCAATAACTAAATTGTTCTACTTACAGGAGGAGCTAAAGAAATCAGAGTGGAAAGCAGAACGAGAAAGAATTGAACATAATTTCCCAGTGACAAACCTAAAAAGAGTATGATGATTAAAACGGTGATGAGCCAGTAAGGGAAGACCACATTGAGCGCTACACCGACAGTGATGCCGAGCATTAGCATGGGCTGGAACAGAAGGGCCAGATCATAGTCTATGATGGGAACTTCCCTCATCGGATGGGTTACTCTCAAGTTGTACCAGACAGAGGCCGTGGATGCCCCCATTATCATACCTGCACAAATACCAAAACTTTCAATTAACAAAAGTCCTTGCTGAGAGGTTGGCATAATTCTTCCCAGCTCCTTTAGCTAGAGAAGCAAGGAAAGGCCAAAAAAAAAAGGAAACAACTCATAAACAAACCTCAAATCAACAAAAAAAACACTGGACTTGAAACAATGAACACAGAGAAAAAAGTTTCCACTTTTCGAGCGTAATTATCAATCTAAGCTCGTTAAAAAATGATTTCCACTTTTCGAGCGTAGTTATCAATGAGCTGTACTGCGCGGCCAACAAGTGCATGGACGGCCTCCTATGCATTTTCATCACCAGTCAAGCCGAAAACCACTACGAAAGCAGTACGAGACGACGGAATCGAAACAGCAGTAAGGGAACAGGACCGGAATGTACATGATCCACACGCGCTTATCCAACGTAAACGACTTAAGCAGAGCTACGTCCGGACAGACGCACTCAGAGAGAGACCGAACCGAAACGCAGCTAATCGGAGCAAAACAGCGAGAGCAAAGCAAAGCGACGCACGATCACCACACGCGAATGCTCCACTGAGAGAGGAACGCCCAATCCTAAACTCGAGCTGGTCGAGGAAGACGCGAGACGCGAGATTGGAGGAAACAAAAGAAGCAAGCACGCGCGTACCTGGCTGAGGAAGAGGCGAGAAGCGAGCGGGGACGATCCGCGGAGGCATCGGAGAGCGGAGAGGAGAGAAGCAGGGGAGCGGCCGGTGGAGGAGGAGAGGGAGAGGCGAGCGCGGGAGGCGGAGGGGAGGAGGCGTGAGTCTGCGTCTGCGCCTCTGCGGGCAAAGATAGAAATAAAATTAGGGTTTTGCTCGGGGTAAAAACCGGTTCTCCAACCGGTTCCCAAACCGGTCCGGTCGAACCGGTTCCCGGGTGGGTAATTCCTCGGAACCGGTTCCCGGACCGGTTTAAACAGGGTCTGAGATTTGGGAACCGGTTCCCGGCCCGGTTTTAACCGGAACCGGTTCCCGACCCTGTTTTCCGGGTGGGCCGGACCGGGAACCGGGTAAACCCGGTCCGGTTGCACACCCCTATTAAAGGAGGCTAATTTTCTATGCATAATTTTTTTTATTTATAAAAAGCATATTTATGTTACCATGATTAAAATGGTGTAACTCCTAAGCTCCTCAGTGATGCTAAGCAAATGTGTGTTCTTTCTAATTTTAATGTCTGTTTAAAATGCACTTGTATCCTAAAATCGACCATGGATGTAGAACTAATACAAACTGGATAGTCCATATCATTTCGTGCACCACATTCATTTCCATGATTATTTCATGCGAAACTCTCACGAATCAAACGGGTGTGTGTTTGTGTGCTTGTTATGTCAAGAAATGGTCCATGTAAATGGTTGCATGTGTGCAATACACCGTAGAGCTCCCAAATGATTACCCTGGGGATTTAATTTGCTTCTTATCTTTTTCCTTTTTTTTTGGTAAAATTATTTTAGAAGCTTTCCAACAGATAGATACAAATACTTTGCGATCTTGGTTTTTGAAGTATTATCACGTTCGCGGATATTATGGAAAAGACATGTATATTGGGAAATAATCAAGACAACCATCTAGTGCATCAGGCTTTGGTAATTTTGGAAAATATATTGCCTTAAAATCATGTCTAGTGCTTCCTTCTTTTTTTATTGGGGCTCTATGATGTCTTATTTTGGAAGAGTAAAGAGATTTGCACAAAACTTATTGACAGGGTGAAATGTGAAATTCTTGCTATGCTTAGCATTATCCTTGCATGTAACATGTAACTTGATCAAAGCTAGCTAACTTATAATCACAGTTGTCACTTGCAGAGTTCTTGGACACAATTAGGTCACAATTTCATGCAAGGTTCTTCACAGCTGTGAGAGAGAGAGCGAGCGAGCTTGTCACTTCTATTTTTGGCCCAAATAATACTTTATTTTAGGAAAATGTTTAAAAATGGTTTTCGACCATCAATTTTAAGTATTACGTTCTTTCATGGGAAGTTTTGACGTTTGATAAAACTATATAGAACTATTTAGAAGTTCTTTGAATTCAAATCTACTTTTCTCAAGTCAACAGCACAAAGCAACTGTCGTTACATACTTTTGCTGGAAAGATTTTAAGAGTGCATAACTGCTTTTCGATATTTTTTTCAGGCTTCTAATGTTCAGAACTACAGATGAATTGAGTAAAACATATTGCTGTGAAAGTGAATGACAAACACACACACATAGCTGTCTCGCTTATTGCCCTAAACCCCATATACATATGAGATTCGATTCCACATGAAAGAGAGAATGTGTACATGTGTAATTGATACTTCTTGAATTATAAAAAATATCACTTTATAGAATAGTCTAAGAAGTTAGTGAGATTAAAAACAAGTATAGTAAGATTCTTTTAAAAACTTAGCATATTAAAATAATAGATGTTTGGTAATTTTTAAAACTAATCTACTTGCTTAAAAGGCAGTTATAAACCGTTAAATCACTTAGTTGGTCAAACTTTTAAAATATTCTATCACATTAAAAAAAATTAGTGGGAAAATTTTAATTTAACAATTTATATTTACATCTTCCTTGTTTCCACGCTTCCGAAATTTCTCATGAATTTCATTTAAAGAAATGTCTAAATAAGAAAAACCAAATCACGCACAGGACAGCTCCTAGTAGTTAGGAAATCCCCCATCTTTTAAGTAGAGATTGGAGAAAATTGGAGATCTTTCAATTTTTTTAAATTCCGTGTCAAGTTAATTCAAGTAAACTGAAAGAGACATGCATGTACAGTTCCAACTTGTTCAGTATGCATCTCGATGGGAAGTGTCGTCGAAATGAGGAGTGGGGAATGTTTCCTTGCAATTGCAGGGCATCGACAGTCATTAGCGGTCAAATAGGACAACCAGATGGAGAGAGAGAAGGGAGGGGGCGCCGCGGGGGGGGGGGGCGGGGCGGGGCGGCGGGGGGCGCGGGCCTGGGGCGGGGACGGGTTGCTTTTGGGTACGCCTAACCTATATTGGCCCGTCGTGGCATCACTAGAACACGCCATGAAAGAACAGCTGCTCACATCATGAGCAAAAGTTAACTGTTCAAATCGCCAACCGAGCATATTTCAACAAAGATTTACAGGGTATAGAATTTGTATTTTTTTTCCAAATGCACATCAGAGTCTCACATTCGATCTATTCGATCTGGCATCAGGATTTATCGCTACTCTTCATCAACGCTGGCACGGTGAAAGCATAGTTCTGTGAAGACAAATCTGAAGAAAGATGTGAACTCAATGAACAAGGCTCCCGTGTTAATCAAATCAGGGTGTTTGAAGATAATACGAATAACTATGCTTCTCACAGCTGATGCTTGGGAAAATTATCCAAATAGTGCTAAACTTACTGCACTTTTGTCAATTCAGTTTTAAATATTTCAATTTTATCAATTTAGTCCAAAGCCTTATTTCATCTTGTAAATTCAATCTTAAACCATTTCACTTTTTGTCAATTAAGTTCATTTAGCCAATTTTGGTCGAAAATTGCTGACGTGGATGGTCGACGCTAACGTGACACTTTTTAAATAATATTCTAACAATATTTTTTTTTTATAGTTTTTTTTTTTACCTTTTTTTTTAGTGTTTCAAATCTAGCCGACAAGGGTTGCTAACCAACCCTCATCAACCACAGGTGAGGGGCCTCTAGGTGAGGGCATCGCCCCTCGTGAGCTTCGGGCGAAGGCCACGACACCCTTGCTAGATCTGGCCAAGTGAGGGCTTAGCAGCCCTTGCTGGCCCCAAGTGAGGGCAGTGACCTTGCTCGGGGCCCTCGCTTGGCTAGATCTAGCAAGGGCCAATGAAGGTTGGCTGGCAAACCTTGTCGGTCAAATTCGAACCCCAAAGAAAAAAAAGCAAAAAAAGTTCAAAAAGAAAATCATAAAAAATTCAAATTATTATTAAAATATTAGTAAAAAAGTGCCACATCAATGCTAGTCATCCACGTCAGTAATTTCAAATCAAAATTAATCATATGAACTGAACTAGTAAGAAGTGAAAATGTTTAGAACTAAATTGACAAAATTAAAAGATTTATGACTAAATTGAGAAAAATGCAATATGTTTAGGACATTTTGGACAATTTTCCTGTTGATGCTCTAGAAAAAATTTAGAGCATCAATCTCTATATATATATATATATATATATATATATATATAAAGAATAATTAAGGCAAGATAGATGTTACCAACACAGGACATTAATTCATAGTAATTAAAAGTATCCATGCAGTATAGGGTTAAGTAAAAGGGATATTACCAATGGCATTAACATCTCTTTCTTATTGTAAAAGCCAAATTATACGAGCTGTGAGGTTCAGTTCAATCATTAATGGAGCTGCAACAAAAGATAGGACAACAGGTGCGAGTAATGTAAAAGATCTTCCCTCGATCCCCAGGAGGAAGCTCTTATGAAGTTATGAACTAAAGTGAACCTTTACATGTGAGAAAACGAAGGAAAGCAAGGAACGGACGAGGTTTTGGAGAGAAGACTTTTTGTATTTCTTCACTTATAATCACCGTATAGGATTTAGTAGTTATATTACAAGATGTACATATAAAAAAGACAGTGTAATATTCTACAAATCAATTTAATATTTCTATGTAATCTTTGATTGATTTTATAATCAAAATCATATCAACCAATTTCCCGGTATATCTCCCGGATCTTTAGCATATCTTCCAACACTCCCTCTCAAGCTGGTGGCTTGTAAATGTCCAAGATGCCTAGCTTGCTCAGTAGATATGCATGTTGTCTTTGACATAGGGCTTTGGTGAAAACATCTATAGGTTGTTCAACAGTTCCAATCTCTCTTGTCTTAATTATCCCTTCTTGAATCTTCCCCCGAGTGAAATGACAGTCCACTTTTATATGCTTGGTCCTCTCATGCATTACAGGATTTGCCGCAAGCTTGAGAGCCGATTCGTTGTCACAAAATAACTTTGTTGGACCTTTCAGCTATACTCCGAGGTCACCAAGTAAACCTCGTATCCACACAATCTCACATGTGGTTTTTGCCATGACCCAATATTCTGCTTCAGCTGAAGATAAAGAAACCATCGCTTGCTTCTTGGTTTTCCATGAAAGAAGAGAATCTCCCAGTTTAATGCAAAACCCAGTTATGGATCTTGACTCATAGGGCAAGTTGCATAATCTACATCGCAATACGCCGTCATTTCCATGTTGCATCTTCTAGATAGAAGTATCCCAAATCCTAGACACCTCTTCAAATACTTCACAACTTTTAGAGTGGCATTCATGTGGGATTCCTTCAATTTGTGCATAAACTGACTGAGGTTTTGCATTGCATATGATATATCAAGTCTGGTCATAGTCAGGTATATAAGTTTTCCAATGAGCTTTTGATAACTCGTCGGATCCTGTAGTATAGGATCATCATCCTGAGATGTTCCCCCTATATGATCTGCTATAATCAATCTGGTATTATGCTCGATCGGAATAGCTGCTGGCTTGCATCCTGATAAACCGGCCTTTGATATAATCTCCAATACAAATTTCCTCTGACTAAGGGAAATTCCTTGGTGAGATCGAACAATCTCAATCCCAAGAAAATATTTTGGTGCTCCCAAATCTTTTATATGAAATGTTGTATGCAAATATTTCTTAAGGCTCTTTATTGCAGTTTCATCATTTCCCATGATAAGAATGTCATCTACATAAATCATCAAATAAATAAATGATGTACCTTTAGTCCATGTAAACAAGACATAATTGTACTTAGATTGTTTGAAGTCCGCATTGGTGAGAGCATTAGCAAACTTAGTATACCATTGTCTGGAAACTTGTTTCAGCCCATAAAAGGGATTTGCGGATACGACATACTTTATTCTCCCCTGTTTCCATAAGCCCTGAGGAATATCCAAGTAAATTTCTTCATCCAGATCACCATGAAGAAAAGCATTGTGGACGTCCATTTGGTGTAACGACCAATCATGGATTGCTGCAACTGATAAGAACGAGTGAATGGTGACATCTTTAGCAATTGGAGAAAAAAGAGCTTTGTATCGCTCAATGGATCCATCAACTCGATACTTTACTTTATAAACCCATTTACATCCTATGGATTTCCTGTTTGGGGCAGATGAACTATTTCCCACGTGTGATTATCAGTCAATGCCTATAATTCTGCTACCGTAGCCTGTTGCCACCGTGGGTCTTTGGATGCCTCATCATAATTGGATGGTTCCTTTTCATCGGATATGTGACTAATGGAACATCTTTGTTCTGACGAAAGCTTATCAAAGGAGACATAAGAAGATATTGGATAGTTAATACCCGATTCGTTAAGTGAGGCACAGACATAGTCTTTGGTCCACGTTGGCGATCGTGTAACTTGCCCTGAACGATGTGGATGATCCGTTGGTGGAGGAGGAGGAGATATCTCCGCAGTATTGTTTTCTGTCTGGTCACCATAATCATTCTCAATATTTAGTGGAGTAGCAAGTACACTTTCCAATGTTTTTGTCAAAGGCAACTGATCAAATGAAGAGGATGGAATAACTTGTCTCGGGGATGCTATGAGGAAATATTCAGGAGACATACTTTCCTCCTTTAAGGAATGATGAGAATTGGTTGAGATATCCAAATCCTCTGTAGACTCACAAAATGGAAAGACAGTTTCGTGAAAGATGACATCCCTACTCACAAAAAAATCTCATGTTGATGGACTGAGAACATAATAACCCTTCTGTAGGTTAGGATAACCCATGAATATGCATCTCCTAGCACGTGGACTCATTTTGTCTTGAGGTCCCATAGTTGCAGTATAACATTGACAACCGAAAACTTGTAGATGATCTATTGCTCGGGTTTTTCCATAAAGTAATTCGAAAGGTGATTTACCAGCCGGTATCCGAGTAGGCATGTGGTTGATGAGGTAGGCTATAGTAAGGACACAATCTCGCCACTATTTGCTGGCATAGATCCCTGGAACTTCAAAGCTTGTGTGACTTCTAACAGGTGATGATGTTTACATTCCATCACTCCATTTTGTTGTGGAGTATAAATACATGAGCTTCCATGTAAAATGCCATGAGACAAGGAAAGTGAGCTGCAGTCATGATTAAAAAACTCTTTCCCATTGTCAGTCCGGATTCGTTGAATTGATTTCCCAAACTGATTTTTAGTCAAAGTGATGAATGTTTTCAAATGAGAGGGAACCTAAGCTTTGGACTGCATCAGGAATACCCATGTGGCCCGAGAGTGATCATCCACAATTGTGAGAAAATATCGTGAACCATCACGATGTGCTATGTGATATGATCCCTAGACATCCACATGAATTAAAGAAAAAATATCTTTGGAACGTTTTTTATTGGAAGGGAAAGGTGTGCGAGACTGTTTTACGAGAGGGCATATATGACATTAAGAGTATGGAAAGAATGCACTATGACCCATTCTCGAATGTATAAGAAAATTTTTATCATTGTCAATGACATTACACAATGGCAATTTATTCAAGGGAATTGAATTCAAATCAAAATGACTTGCAAAACTGGTCCAGAAATATAAACCTTTGGAAAGACTACCCAAGCCCATCAGTTTTCCAGTCGAAAGGGCCTAAAAAAAACATGTGTCAGAATCGAAGAGTATTTGATAGGAATTTTCCTTGTAGACTTTAGACACGGAAATGAGATTGAACTGAAATTGTGGGACATAAAGGACATTTTGTAGGATAATTTGAGAGCTAAGTTGAATAGTGTCTATCAATGTGACATGATTAATATTTCCATTTGGAAGTTGCATAGAAATAGGTGTATCTAATTTCTTATGCATTTTCAAAAAAAAAAAAAAAGACTTATATCACAAATGATATGATCACTTGCTCCTGAGTCAACTATCCATGCCTTTTTTTAAAATATAATTGATCAGGCAACGGATATACCTGAGAAACTTCCTCCTTTATTTCCAATGTTTGCCTTTTGTAGTACTTGCATCAATTGTCGATATTGCCCATAGGTAATTGGTCGATCACTACTTGGTCCAGTAGGTCCACTAACCTGGTAAGCTACAGAATATTCTTTCTTTTTTTCCTTTTTCTCCTGGCTTTCCATGTAATTTCCAACAATTATCTATGATACAATGCGGACGTTTGCAAAGTTCACAATATAATTTACCTCTCCCCTTTGAATTTTGGCCGAAATTCCTTAGTGATGCGGAAAAAATTTGGCCGTCGGATGCTTTTATTGTGGAATTATTTCCACCATCTAATGTAATGGACAGATCGACCCCTTACGAATCGTCAAATTGTTGGAGGAAATTTGGACCGTTGCTGCCGTCCCTTTTAAGGGTTCTTTCGCTAGAGGCGAACCCTAGCCCCTCGCGATTTTCTCTCTACCGGGCTAGGGTTTTTACCCCTGATTCTCTCTCGCGGTGTTCCTCACGAAGAGCAAGAGTGACACTGTCACCTCTTCGTGTTTGCTCCAGAGTCGTGAGCCGCTAGCTCTCTTCTTGGACAGCTGGCTGGAAAATCCGGCCGAGGGGCGGTGCCGGATCCATCGCCAGGATCTGCGAATGAAATGTTAGGTATGTTTCGTTCAAAATCAAAAGAAATCAAATGGATTTCTCCCTCTCCTTCATAGATCTGTATTGTCTGAGAGTTTCTGGAGGTCCCTCGAGTTTTTCTTTTACAACCTCAAGCTCGTTCCAAAGCGACGAGAGTTTGTTGTAACACGCTGTGATGGACATACTCCCTTGCTTGAGATCCGTGAGTTCCTACATGAGACAAAAGATTTTCACTCGGTCTAACTTCTCGTACATTTCTTTAATATTGTCCCACATGACTTTCGAATCCTCCGTCGATGGAAGGCCGGCTGTGATGTCTAGAGAAACACAATTGCCGATCCATGTGCAGATCAGGTGATTGCACTTTCTCCAGTGTCTAGCCAGTCGTTCGTCCGATGGAATTGGTACGGTTCCATCGAGGAAACCGTCTTTATCTTTTGTCACGAGGGCCTGCCAGAAGTCTTGTGACCATTTGTTGTAGTTTTTTGGCCCGATCAGTTGTAGACTAATCAGTCGCAGTTTTGGACCGTCGACGGTTGACACATGCAGAGGGTTGTTTGGCTCTGGTCGGTTGGTGATGGCCACGATCAAAAAAAGTATAAACCCAGGTGAAAGGTTTGGGTAGGGATTGGTCCCTGTACCTGATCCATTGAACTTGGTTCCATGACCCACATTGAAGAGTCTCGGGTAGGGATTTTTTCCCGAACCCGGTTCTCCACACCCGCCGACTTGTTCTGTCTCGACGGATTGGCTTGTCCCGCTTGCGGCTGGTAGGCTCCCGTTAGGCTGAATGTTACTCTAGTAACTCATTACCCTCAGCAATGATGGATTTGGGCCTGGCCCGACGTACCATGGATAGGGTACCCATTGGTAAGGATGGCTCGGAATGGGCTACCCCATATTTGACTGAGCCGGGAATAACTGCCATTGTACGCCTTGGGTCTGGATTTGTTGCTAGGTTATGGGAATTGCAGGTATCGTGCCGGTGCTATGGCCTTGTGTCTCTCCCGTTGGTGTGGCATCGCCTGTGGATGGAACACCAGCAGCAGCAAGGAGCAGATTCTCTGGATGATCCATGGTAAAAATTCCTTTCTGTTTCTTCTTCCTCCTTACAAAAATTGATTGCTTTGTAACAAGGCATTGATCTATCTTGCAGATTCAAGGACGTACGAAGGCAATTAGGTGCAGAAATGAAGCTTAGAGCTAAGCTCTGATACCATGTGAGAAAATAAAAGAAAGCAAGGAACAAACGAGGTTTTGGAGAGAAGACTTTTTGTATTTCTTCACTTGTAATCAATGTACAGGATTTAGTAGTTATATAACAAGATGTACATATAGAAAAGACAATGTAATATTCTATAAATCAATTTAATATTTCTACCTAATCTTTCATTGATTCTATAATCAAAATCAGATCAACCAATTTCCCGGTATATCTCCTAGATCTTCAGCATATCTTCCAACACTACACCCTCTTATCTATTCATTATTTTCTATTAAATTAAATTAATACCATGAAAAACCACAAACCGATATGTCTATGACAAACGGAGTGTCAAACCCCAAAACGATACATGCATTAACTATCATGTGTCATTTAACTTAATAATTTAGCAGTAAATTTAACAAAAACTAATGCAGGGTACATTTGTCACAAGTATAATAGTTTGAATTTTTTTGTGGTGAAAAAAAATTAGTTTGTGGTAAATTTATCACATGTATATCAATTTTGGGTTTTTTCTTGGCATTAACCCTATCTATAATATATCTATGTTTTCATTTAGCTTGACCATTCTATTATGAAGTTCCTAGATGAGAACAATGAACAATAATACCATTTTGGGATAGAATTTAAGAAATTTGGTGTCTCTATATTCCATTGCATTATCATGCAAAAAACCTTGATATCTTATGAAAAATGCATTTTTACTATGTCAATAAAATTATGGTGGATACGAGTAAATTTAGATTGATTTTTATAAGAAAAAAACTATATATAATGAGAATGATCATCCACAAAGATTACAAAATAACGAGAGCCTCCCATGGTAAGGATTGAAGATGGTCGATAGGAGCATGAGAAACAAATTCACTAAGATCAAATGGCATGGCAAGTTGTTTCCCCAATTGACAAAGTAGACATTTAAGATGATTATTATTGCTAGAACATAATTGAACACTTAAAATCTAAGATCTTAATCTAGAGGAAGAAACATGACTTAATTGAAAAAGTCAAGTTCCAGAAGATATGGTGAAAGCCTAACCAGCAAAAGAGATCACGAATATTCAAGGAAACAAGCTTAAATAGGCATTTTACTCTACAGCTTGTCTAGTTTGTCCTGTTCATGGAACCTACCCATGACAACCATGAGAAGAGAATAAACATCACAATCAAGTACACAAAATTTTCCTATTAAAGTTAAATTTAAGGGAAGTTTGGGAAACATAAAAGTATTAGGCAAGGATACTATAAAAATAGAAATATTATGACAAAAAAATGTGATATTTTATTCATTATCAAAGGAATAGTACATAAATTTATTTATAGACTTTATTAGATGACCATTTAAAGAAGCAAAATATTGATTTAATTAGGATTAACCATGCGAAATATACGGAGTTTGATTCAATCTCTAGAAATAGCGAAAGCCGGTTCAATTTGTGATATTTGCTCGTGGAATATTAGTAGTCCATGTCGTTATCTGGGTCACATGGTGCTGAGTTTCATTGTAATGACCCGTAGCACTTTTGAGGGGAAGACTTCCAAGTTTTTCTCCAACGCAAGCGCATGGAAATTTTCAAGCAAATCCCATGTCCCTCCTCCCTCCCTCCTCCCTCCCTCCCTCCCTCCTCTCTCTCTCTCTCTCTCTCTCTCTCTCTCTCTCTCTCTCTCTCTCTCTCTCATTTCAGGACTGATGAAGCTCTCTCTTCGCTGTTCTTCTTCTATCAATTCTTCCACGAGTGTCAATCTCTTCGCTTCGCAATATATATGTGACGATCTCAACACGTTCTTGTTTATAACTGCAAACAAAAGCAGAAAGATACAAAAGCCAAAAAGCAAGTCGTTGTGTGAGAGAGAGAGAGAGAGAGAGAGAGAGAGAGAGAGAGAGAGAGAGGGAGCTTCCATGTACGTCACAACCCTTGACGCTGCTAGATGATCATCTCTTATTTTCATGTTGCAAAGCCTTTTCTAATTGAAAGATATGTCTGCAGAGAGAGAAGATAAAGCATTGCAATTTTTAATTTAATTAACCTCGAAACTATCATTCTCGACCCAGCTTTTTTTTCATGCGGATATACTTAGCATCTCTAAAGGTCTTTGCTATTTGCCCCTTTTGACTTTAGTGAAACAGTAGTCTCAAATGCTTCTCATTTGAGTTTTCTTGCATTTCTCCAAATCGTAAAATGGATACACCTTCAAAACGCAGTCTCTTATTAAGTTTTACAAGTATGGAAGAACATAGTACGACAAATAATAGATGACGTGCTTCACTTTTTCTGCCCTTGTCTGAAAAAAAAAAAAGAACCAACAAAAATTTGGAGAATTTCATAAAGAAGTCGTACCGTTTAGGCCCTAATTTGTGGATGTGTGTGTGTGTGTGTGTCCGCGGGGGGGGGGGGGGCGCGGGTGGGGGTGCTTTCTTCTAAGTAAGTTTAATACGATGGGCTTCAACTTTTTGCAGCATTGAGGGTGTATGGTTTTCTTCTAAATTAGTTGAAGGAGTCATTCCATAATTCATGATTTTATTTCCCCAAGCAGTGTTCATAATTTTGAACACATGCTTACGGGTTAGAACTGTTTAAAAACAATTACAATTCCGCCAAAGAAAGATTACAGATCTTTGATCCATGCTCTCTATTTTATCATGTAACAAAATTCTTCTGGATCGAGAATTTGCGGGAGATCTATGCCTGGAGAGCCGAAGCAGTGGTTCTTCTTCATCCCCAGACAAGAGAACGAGTACCGCGGCTGGAGGCTGAGGCGGCTCACGACCACTGGCTACTGGAAAGCTACGGGCTCTCCCGGTTTAGTCTACTCGAGCAATCGAATTGTGGGAGTGAAGAGAACTATGGTGTTCTGTAATGAAGGACTTTCATGGAAAGTATTGGTGTTTGATAAAAGTATTATCAAGTTCTTGGAGTTCAGAGCCTATTTTTTCTAAGTCAACAATTGAAAACAACTATCGTTACCTATTTTTGCGCAAAAGACTTTTAAGAGTACAAAATTGCTTTTCAAAATATTTTCAAACTTGCGATATTATGAACTAAATGAATCGAGTAAAACTTACTTTATACTCTGCTTAAAGCCTTGAAAGTGAATGACACTCTAACATGTCAAACTATATTGTTTTCTTGCTATTACTAATGTCTAAATCCCCCATATACATATAGGATTCGCTTCTAGCGAAAGAGAGAATGGGCACAACATGTACAATTAAACACTACTTGAATTATGAAAAATATAACTCTATGGATTAGTCTAAGTAGTTAGTGACGTGAAAGATAATATTTATAGGTTCTTCTAAAAAGTAAGTATATGAAGTGCAGAGTAGAACTTGACTGGTTGCTAAAAATAATCCACTCATTTAAAAGCCAATTGTAGACCGTCAAATATATCAAGCTTTTAAAGTACCCCTAGAATATGAAACAAATTTAATGAGAGAAATTATAATTTAGCGATCCATGTTTTCATTCTATTGAAAATTCTCGTGAGATTCATTAGAAGAAATGCCTAAATAAATATAATCAAACCACGCATAATGCTGCTCCTGTTAGTTGAGAAATTCCGCATCTTTTAAGTAGAGATTAAAGAAACTAGTGATCTTTTTCATTATATATATTTATAATGCCGAATTAATTCAACTAACTTGAGAGAGACGTGCATGCACTAACCTAGCAGATAGATGTTATATGTCTTTGATTGAAAGTGTCATCAAAAATGAGGAGGCAAGGAATGTTTCCTTGCAATTGCTGTGAGGCCCGCTGTCATGGCGGTGGTTGCCTGCACGGGGTCCACGCATTTTATTCGAACGACCAAGCACGTGCAGTTTCAGTCGATATTTCACTAAAAAATGGTCGATTTCCTTCTATTTCCATAAAATAAAGAACAAATCTTTGCGATTAAAAGTATAGGGACTGAATTGTGATATAACCAAAGATAATAAGGATTAAATTTGCAACTCACCAGTGCAAACAAAAGGGAGACGAGATAACATATATTGTTCTGGTAGTAGTGCTTAAACTGAATATTGTCTCAAATAGGAGCCTAAAGTGTTCCAATTTTTTCAAATAAGGGTTCAAGTGGTCATGTAAGTCTCAACAAGCTTGACCTCACCGGCAGGTCAAGGGCATTTCTGTCTTTTATATTTTCTTATTTTCTTCCCCTTTTTTCTAGTTTTTCCTTAAAAGAAAAACAAGGCTAAAACTAAAAAAGAGAAAAAGACAAACACAAATTAGGAAAAAAAAATCCAGATGGAGGGCTGGGGCCAGCCCCCACGCATGTATATTTCTTTTTTTAAGAAAAAAAGAAAAATTAAAAATTAAAGATAATAATAAAAAGTAAATGCAGAAAATGACTTTGATCAATTGGTAAGGTCGGATCACTTGTTTAGACTAATATGGCCATTACAAGTACTTATTTGAGATATAAATGGTACTCTAGGTTCCTATTTGAGATAAGATTCACTTTAAACCTTTATTTGAGAAATTGATGACACTTTGAATTGATACATATAAACTTGTATGTTACTAATATAATAAGGGAGTACCTATTGTTTAAAGGTAAGAAAACTGTTGAAGTGCTTCTAATAAATCTATACGTAAATGCTACATCACATAATAAGAGAAAAAGGGTTCTTGAAAAAATTGAGAAAGAGTGAGAACATTGAACTTGATAGCAAAGACTTTCCACGAAGATTTCCTCTTGCCGGTCAAGAAATTCAACCTGCTATCCCGACTAAGAATAAATTAGGGCGCGTTTGGTAATGATTATGTTCCCATAAACACATTTTGATTTGAAATGATTTTTTTTATTCTGTTTTCGGAAACAATTTCTAAGCATTTTCAACCGTTTGATAACTGTTCAAAATTTCTAATTGTGTAATAGAATTGCGTTTGGTACTGTGCTAATTGATTCTGTTCCAAATCAATTTCTTTTAATTTTTAATTTTTTTTTTTACTTTTTTACTTTTCTTTTTTCCTTTTTTTTTTTCTTTTCCTTTTTTCCTTGTTCTCATATTCCTCTTCTTCTTTTGGTTGGTTGTTGGACCAGCCACCGACCACCGGCCAGACAAGGGCCGGCCCTCGTTGGCCGAGCCTCACCGGTGGCCAGGCCAGCCTTGCCAAGGCTGGGCGAGGCCCACCTGGCCATCGGTGAGGCTCACCTAGCCCCGCTGAGGCCTCGACCTTGCCAGTGGCCAAGCGAGCCTTGCTGGGGCTTGGTGTTGCGAGGCAAGCCCGACCTCGCGATAGGTAAGCCTTGCAGGGGCTCGGTGAGGCTCGCTTGGCCACTAGCGAGGCTGGACGAGCCTCGCCGGGGCCAGGCGGGCCTCGCCGATGGTTGGGCTTGCCTTCGACGAGCTCGACGGACTAGTTCTAGCGATCGACGGCGGCGGCGGACGGCAGCATATAGTGGCGGATGGCGGCAAACGGTGGCGACAAGATGAAGAAGAAGAAAAGAGAAGAATAAAAATAGTTGGTTTTGCTTTTTAGATTTGTTCCCGGAGCAAGAATCAACATTTTTTTTTATCTTATTCTTGATTCTATTCCAAATCTAATTCTAGAAACAAAAAAAATAGAAATTTGTTCCCGAAAACAAAAATTTTATCAAACGCGATTCTATTCCCAAACTGCCCCGAGAACAAAAAATCAAAATCAGGCACTGTTAGAATAGTTATCAAATAGGCACTTAATGGCCCATAATTCCTGGTACTTATCTAAGAAAATCTAATAAAATAAACCTTTATTAAGCAAAGATGACTTTGGCAGAGTAATGATCCCGAAATTCCATAGATGTGAAAAGGTCGAGCATTGATGCAACAGGCCAATTAGCCCGACGATATATTTGTTGCCAAGACCCCACCATTAGAGCTACTTCTTAAACCTCTAAAAAGAAAATATTACGTCAATTCAACTATTGGATTTTTTATCTGATTCTCTTTGTTCGTGCCCTTCAATTATAAAAAGAATAATTAATACTAGGAAAAACTTCAAAAATATATTTATGACAACTTTATCAAAAACCATGAATTGATCACTTGTGAAAAATTTACCATTTGCTAGTTTTCATTAAATTACACTATGAAATAACTCTCATTTGTCACATGTGTACAAATTTTTTTATGGTATTAATTCAATTTAGGTCAGTTTGTCACAGATGTATCAACTGGGGTTTTTCATGATCACATGTATACTAGATGGAGGGTTTTTTGTGGTCAAAAAGTTAATTTATGATAAAAAATTTTTAGTTATACCAGTTTGGGATTTTTCATGATTTTAGCCCAAAAAATAATGTATTTCATCTTTTTGCTTATCAAATTCTTAAATTAATTTTCACATTAAAATTATACGAAAAACGAAAATTAAAGACATGAGCCTTTAAATCACGTTAAAAATTTCATCGCTCGTAACTTGATTTCTATGCACGCGAATGACTATTATTTACACCAACGATGAACTTAAAAGTAGTTTCACTGAGTTAATTCGTGATGTGAGAGGAAAAGAGAAACTTCACACACGCATCTCTAATTGCATAACGGTACTAGAATAAGGATCTATTATAAAAATCCAGCCCGTGTATCATGTGAAAATTCATATAATATTGTAACCAAAGCTATATGAGTGTGAAGCAAATCAATAGTACTCGTGCCGATTTTTTTGTTTTTTTCCAAATGTGTGGGGTTGGCCCTAATGAAAAATCGAACTAAATAGTGTAGCGCTAGTTCTGGCTTTAACGACCGAATTATAATTAATTAAAAAGCAGCTTGACCATAGTCATGCTATTGCTAGACAAAGTCTAGGCTCAAGTCGTCCTCGCAATTCTTGGCACAGTTCGACCATCCCTCTCGGAATTTAGAGCATTCACAGTCTGTCCTGTTGCATTTTCCATCCATGGAAGGTCGCAGGAAACCTCCTTAATCGCGTCACTAGAAATAGTCGAGGATTTTGCACCAATAAAGATATTGAATATCCTTTGGAAAAAAGGGGAACTCAATGGCAAGTCAACTCGAGAGCTTGACCCTATTCTGTCCATGATTGTATTATGATGCATGGTCGAGCAGATTTCACACGCTAATGGGCAAGAAAAGAGCATCACACGTTGTTTCACGGATTGTGCCAAAAGCTAAAGAGAGATACTGGGGGAGAGAAAGGAAGAGAAACTATTAAAGTGTGATTTAAGTCAAGCCCTCGTAGGGACACATAAACTTTATCTTATATACACCTTCGAACCAGGTGGGACCTCTCATTTAATAGTCTTGGGCTAGCCGAGAAACTTTGGGGGTACTGGGTAGGCAATTTTTCTTTTTCATTGAAATCAGTTAAAAGAAGGAGAAGCAATCATTTGAGGGATAATTATCCATTTAGTCTTAAAGTTATTGTACAAACATCAATTTAATCATAAACTTTTCAATTTTGTCAACGTAGTCATAAATTTTTGCGCAAAATTCAAATGTAATTTTTTTAGTTAATTGTTATTGGTAATTGCTGATGTGGTGTGTATCCATCGCCCACCATTATACATAACATGTTAACGTGGACAACTTGTGGTTCGCTACATTAGTGATTTCTAGCAACAACTGGCTAGAAGACTTATGCTGGAATTTCATGTAAAAGTTTAGAACTATATTTGAATTTCGGCAACAGTCATGCAATAGGTTTAGGACAAATTGAATAATTTTTTCAAAATATAAAGAGTGATCTCGTGAATGATCTTAGGTTGTGTTTGACAGTCAAGATAAAATTTAAAATAGGATAAAATTTATCCTATCCCGCTTTTGCCGTTCGGTGCTTGCTTAAGACAAGATGAAGATGAATGTAAGAGAGATATAGACCAAATAAAATTATTCAGTGATGGAGGTAAGATAAAAGATGAATAGGATTTATAATATTCATAATAAAAAAATTATTTTTCTCAAATAAAACTTCTTAAATTAACAAAATTAAAATTATATTTCAATATAAGTTATATCTAAATTCTAATATAAGAAATTCAAAATAATAAAAAAAATAACATTTTTTAAAATTTAATATTACTTTTATTTTATATTTGAATTTAATTTTATCTTATATAAAATCAATATATAAATATAAATATATCTTTATATTTTAGGTATATTAGTACAACTTACTATTTAATAAATTTTTATTAGAGAATGGTAGAAGGGGAAAAAGAAATAAAAAAAATAAAACAATAAGATAAGAGAGGAAAAAAAAATAAAAAAAGCTAACAAAGATAAAGTATACAAACGTGTCATGAGAATTTTTTACCATTGCCATTTGTGAACTTTTAGGTTTATTTACATTGATATGTTGTTTATACCACACAATGTATATAATATGATGTGAATATTTTCGACTTTATTACTATGATTCGCCAAATAATTGATAGAATATAACAAAATTCTTAGATTTTATATTCTATATTATTTAGTTCTTACCTTATTAGAATCCAAATGACCAAACGTAGCCTTAGGACATCACCCACCACCCCATATGAAAGGAATCAAATCTTATGGATGTAAATGAGATGGTTTGTATAAATCAGTGGGCATTAATTGAGTCAAAGAGTTTAGAAACCTATGTCATAAGAAAAAATAAATAAGGTAAATATATGAAGAGTGATTTGCAAACTTCTGCTTTATCACTTTTCAAATTAGACACAATCAGTTTAGGTTCCAATTTTATTTTAAAAAATCATCATTTTTCTTTCTATCTTGCCGCGTTTTTGGTGGATTGACAACAGGGGTGGCCGTAGCAAAGTGACTTCTGATGGCGGCCGGTAGTGGGTAGTGGAGGTTTGAGGCGTGGGACAGGATTTTTGGGCGATTTTTGGGCTTAAGGTTTTCCGGTTGTCTTTTCGAAGGAATGTTGAATTAGGGTTTGTCTAGATTGATTTTCACTTTTCACATCTCGTCTCTAAATTTTCAAATCTTGCACCACACTCACTTGACTTTTTCTCCTCTTCTAATCTTAAAGACCCAAAACTTTCACGATTAGATAAATATAGACACATAGATCTATGTATATTTTTTTTTTTAATGTAAATTTGAATAATAATTTAGATTTCAATGGGAAAGCAAACAAGTCACTTTTGACATTTCATTCAGCCGTAACGAACAAATCTTTAACAAATCAATTTGCTCATGCAAATTTTTCCTGAAAGGCATAGTGATAATCTTAAAAATAGAGGAGACAAAGTGAAGTCAGTGCATAAAGTAAGGAGAAGCTTCGGTACTTCCACCATGCCTGCCGTATGTTTTGTTGCAGAAGGTTTAGTTGGAACTTGTGTAGACTTTCTCAATAAGAGATCTCGACTATATGATTGGCTTTAATTTTATGAATTGAAAACAGTACAAGATATGTTGAAACTGGGAAATAAAATCAACAAGTTTGTAGGTGATTTTAAAGAGCCAAAAGGTAGCTATAAGTTCTCGACAAGTTTCAATTGCCGAGAATGAGCAAGGCAAACCTGTCTTGGGCTTTCAGCCTTTTAAAAGCTTGTAGTTGGCAAATGGAGTTCAAAAAATTTTTGTCAAACACCCTTTATTTTGCCCAAAGGACTTTGAACGCTCAAGGGGCTTTGGGAAGGCAATTCCCAAAAATACACCCAAATGTCTTAGCCTTCTTGTTCACGCACATCAATCTCTTATGATTTATTCTCTGTTTTTTTCTTTTCTATTGAAAGATGTTCTTTTTTTTTTTATGTATATTCTTTTTTAGTTTATACAAAAAAAAAAATTCCAATTAGTTATCGAAGCAGCTAATTGATTGTCCTAGTCCTAATTGAAAGTCGTAGGTACCGTTTGCTATTTAGTTTTCTAGTTTAATTTCATATATGCATGTCATGTTTAGGTAATTTTTATCGTGGAACAATTTTCTTTCTAATAATTTTCGTCAATGAAATAAATGATGGATTCCACGAGCTACAGTAGCTACATATTGTCTCCCAAGGAAGAATAATAACTATGTTTCATTTATTTAAAGTAGCCATAATTTACAAAATTGGTACACGATATGATTTAATTTATTTTTACTAAGATTTCTTATGGTCTACTAGTTTAAATGTCTACTTATAGTCTTACCACGCAAACTACCATACCAGTTACTTATGGTCTTACCACGTAAACTACCATACCAGTTACTTATGGTCTTACAACGTAAACTACCATACCAGTTTTCTCTTTTGATGTTAATATATCTAGTATTGCTCATCAATAAATCTAGTTACAAATAATTAACATTCTTCAGTAAAACTTATTAAAACTGGTTTACAAAATAAGTTTACTAAATGATGTGCCTAACTATTATTAGTTATAGAATACGATCCATTTATTTAAAGGGCTGTTCCCGGTTTGACACAATACCGAACATTTTTTATATCAATTGCTAATAAACCGAGAAATTGCAAATTTAATAACCTTGAAATAAGCTTGAATAAGCTTGAATGTTGCCCATTGTATTCCAGAAATTGGAAGTGGAGCTAAATCAATGTGGGACATGACGAAATCAACATAGTCGGTTTGCTCTCTCCATTATTAAATGGGATAAGTAAGATCTGTGCAAATCCTCATGACGAAGGATCCAAAATACACCCAGAAAAGCACTCATCACAATGCCTTTTCGAGTCGCAAAATGAATAGTGATTCATCATACCCAAGTCAACTCCAATGGATCACGCACTCTAGAGTCTGAACTCAACGTCAAGACTGGTGAAGAAGATACAAAAGACCTGACAGATTCAATCCCAGCCTAAATGCAGTGGACGAGATTTCATTTCTATAATGAACAAGGTCTACTCAAACCATTCTTTGGGAAAAGAGGAGGCAGTCTTTACACCATCTTCTTTTTTACTCAAAGACTCTTGTATGTGAATCCAATTAATCTATAAAATACAGCGAATCATTTACTTCCAAAATGAACTTTAATAAAGGAAAGGACCTTTTTTTCCCTATCAATTTCTCAACGTAATTAGTTCCGCTATAGCCGTATCAATCAGATAATGTGTTCTCAAAACTATCTTCATATGGACCCTACTTCATAGTCTTTTCATTGGCAAAAAATAAAAGGACGTGTTTCCAAAATTTTTCTATGGATCTCTTAATTGACTGACTAACCACCTTTTTCCATAAACATTCAAGGTGGAAAGGGGCAACCAGTTTCGATGTCCCCCTTGAACGTTATCCAAAGAGTTCCTTCCATACTTGTGACAGAATATTCTAATGTGACTTACCAGCCACTTGACTAAGTAAAAATTGGTGTAACTTACAAGGTTAATAAAAACATCCTCCCTTGATAGTTGGGAAGTTTATATGAACTTCATCAATTCAGAGTGGCAGTCTTCCTAACAAAAAAAAGTGAATATAGTTCTTTTTTTTTTTTCTAGAAATTAGTTTTTTTCTATATATTTTAGAGAACTTATTATGATGGTTTAATAATAATGGGATTCCGTCAGCCCCGAGGAAAGCTTCTTCTACATTGTGAAAAGGGTCAAGTCACAATGAAAAGAAAAATTCCATTAAAATTCTAGATGGATGGATAAAAATTACCTAGATTCCAACTAAGAAATGATGTGGATCGATGTTTGAAATTATATAGCATAGAGACAAATCGGATGTTGAATTTAAGACGTCTAAATGAGTTAGTCAAGTAAATAGACTTGGAAATATGACCAAAACATCTTCGATATGCGCCAAACTTCTGCCCGCATGCATGCGAAGGACATTTAGAATAAATATGAGTTTGCTGCAGCTACACCATATCTTTTTATTATACTGTAATTTTGTTGATCTAAGTTTTCCAAGAGAAATTAAAAGGAGAAAATATAGAGAGAAAAAGATAATTGGGAAAAATCGAGGCGGTAATTGCAATTTGCCTAACTTGTTTTAAGGATACCTTTAGCAAAATCATGCAACTTAGTTATTTTCGTCATTATTTTTTCCCCCATCCCATATTGTAGGAATTTAGTTTGCCTCATGAAGTATTGTTTTCTTCTGACTTTATTAATGAGTCAATGGAATCACAGTTTCACTTTTAAGTAAATCATCTCCTAATCAATGTTTATGTCGAAATAAACTAAGATGGATTTAACCTAATAGGTCGGTTTAATTACATACGGTTGTCATCGTGTTTCCACGATATAACTATTGAACTTACTTTCTGTTTTCCTTTTCACCGGCCTTTCATTATTTGACTTTTATTTATTTCAAAATATCTGAAACTTTTCAATATACATAAATCTCGATTTGCAAATTCGTAGAATATTTTTAAGTCTGTTATGTAATTATGAAGGGAAAGGATATCTCACAGATTGTCAAAACTTAGAATATGTCCATTTATGTTTCATAATTGTAAAGGGAAATCACGGTTCTTTCTTCTTCTTCTTCTTTTAATTGTAGATAGGAGATAATTTTTAAAAAAAAAAATTCCTGCTAATTTTTTTTTTAATTTAGTGTAACTAAGGCTTTCGCTCCCTCTACAAAATAAATATTAAACTTAAGATTGTGAAGAGCGATCGCTCAAAGTCTAGCTTTGAGGTTGCCTGAGGATGTTGAGGTGACAGGTGCTAGCAACGTGAGCAAGCCAAAGGCGGGCAAGAGAGGGAGGGACAAGAGAGAGAAGGGGGTTGGGAGAGATAGAGGCTTAGTTTTTATTAGGAGGTACAGTGGAAACTCAATAACTTCACTATGAGAATCTCAATGGAGAGATCGAATCTATTGATCTCCTTTCACAATAGCTTCATTTAGTGAATGTTGGATTCCCATTTGGCTTGAACAAAATATTACATGAGTAAAAACTGCTGAAATTTTGTCTTACATTGCTTGACAATGAATCTTATATTCTATTTATATACATGTGATCTCCATCAATGTTAAAGTTTAAGTTTTTGAATTAGATTTTCTAACATGATATTAGAGCAAGTGTTGTTCCTTTAGCATAGGCGCATCCATCCCATGACTCCTAATCCGGCTTAGTACATGCTTCCAGCCTCATGGCTCCTTATCCAATTTTTATATATACACACACGGCAAGATATTTCAACAAATACAACCGCGCCCCCTTCTCCCATCCAAATTTGTGATATTGTGCACGGGGAATATTAGTCCGCGTCATTATAGACAGGCAGGCACGCGGTCGTCCTGGGTTTCATTGTACGGGAAAACTATACCATATGCGTGTACGGAGATCATAGGACAAAAGGTTTTTCTCCTACACAAGCGCGTCGAAATTTCCAAGCAAAGCCCTGGTGTCTCTCTCTTATTTCGCTACTATTGAAGCTCTCTCCTCACCGACCAAAAAAAAATTGCTCTCTCCTCTTTCTCTCCCTCTCTCTTCGTCTCTCAACATTTCCAAGAGAATTCGATCTCTTCGCTTATTTATATGTGACGAGCTCAACACGTTCTTTCATACAACTACAAACAAAAGCAAGAGGATAGAAAAGCCAAAAGCAAGTTGTTTTGAGAGGGAGAGAGAGAGAGAGAGATGGAGGGTTTGCCACCAGGGTTTCGGTTCTTCCCGACGGAGGAAGAACTGGTTTCGTTCTATCTACGAAACAAGCTCGAGGCAACTAGAGAGGCTCTACTCGGGCTGATTCAACGAGTCATGCCCGTTCTTGACATCTACGAGTTCAATCCATGGGACCTTCCGCGTACATCGCAATCCTTGCTTCTTCTTCTCCTTCTTCTTGATCATCTATTGTTTTCATGATGGAAAGCCTTTTCCCATTAAGAGATATGCCTGCAGAGACAGAAAAACAAAGCATTGTGACTTTCTTTTAATTAACCTCGGAACTATCGCTCTCGATCCAGCTATTTTTTCGTGCGGATGTAGTAGGCATTTCTAAAGGTATTTGCTATTTGCCCCTTTTGACTTTAGTGAAACAATGGTCTCAGATGCTTCTCATTTGAGATTTCTTGCATTTCTCCAAATCATAAAATGGGTACTTCTTCGAAACACAATCTCTTATTAAATTCCACAAGTATGGGAGAACATAGTACGACGGATAATAGATGACGGGCTTCACTTTTTCTGCCCTTGTCTGAAAAGAAAAGAACCAACGAGAATTTGGAGAATCTCATGAGGAAGTTGTGCCTGTTAGGCCCTAATTTATGTATGGTTTTCTTCTAAAAATATGTTTAACGCGATGAGCTCCAACTTTTTTGCAGCAAGCTTATATTTTAGAATGTATCAGTTGGAGAAATCATTCCATAATTCATGATTTATTTTCCCAAGCAGTGTTCATATGCATCCACAATATGTATACATAGTCTATAATTTCATGAACAATTTTGAACCGATGCTTGTGTGTTAGAATTGTTTAGAAAACAATTACGATTCCTCTAAAGAAAGATTACAGCTCTTTGATCTATACTCTCTACTCTATTATGTAACAAAATTCTTTTGGATCCAGAATTTGCGGGAGATCTATGCCGTGCAGATCCGGAGCAATGGTTCTTCTTCATCCCCAGGCAAGAGAGCGAGTACCGTGGTGGTAGGCCAAGGCGGCTCACAACCACTGGCTACTGGAAAGCTACGGGCTCTCCTGGTTTTGTCTACTCAAGCAATCGCATTGTCGGACTGAAGAGAACTATGGTGTTCTATACTGGACGGGCTCCAAAAGGCGTGAAAACCGAATGGAAGATGAATGAGTACAAGGCCATTGAAGGGGAGGCTTCTTCTCCTCAAGAAATTCCAGTGGCGGTAAGTAATGCCCTAATCCAATGTTTATTGAACAAATTGTCGGATAATCTATGTCACACACGTATGGAATATTTTAACATGATTTCACATGTTTCATATGTAATCTAATTCTGGACATTGTTATGCTCGAGTGGTGGTGTAAATGCAATGGTATTAAGAGTAATTAAAACAAGAAATCCCAGTAACATTAGTGCAAATGCTTGCAGCAACCTAGACATATTCTCGTTCGTCTTTGTCTTTACATGTTCTATTCGTCTCGGAAGCAAAAGTAATAGTTTAATCCATCGCATTGAGTTTCCAATCTAAAACTCAGCTAGTCTCTTTTATAGGCAAATAGATCTACACCAATTCTTGAACCCAAAGAAACAAAATGAAATAGAGCCACAGCGGAATAGATTGACAATCCTTTCGATTTCTTCTTGTCGTAAGAACACGAACAAATCGAGCAATGACATGTGACTGATGTCTCTCGTTTGTGTCTATAATTGCAGCCGAGGCATGAATTCAGTGTGTGCCGGGTGTACAAGAAAACAAAGACCTTGAGGTCATTCGACCGGAGACCGATGGGAGAAATCATTAGAAGCAGCCACACATTTCAACAAGGCACCATATCGGAGGATGATCATCATCGGCATCATCAGGAAATGGCATCATCTCATCAGAGCAGTCCTCCTTTCGTGGAGAGAGCGAGCTCATCGCCAGATGGTTCAGGTGTCTCTGAAGACCATGGGACAATTCCTTCGCAAGCCAGAGGACTAGGAAGCAATACTGACATGGAGATGCTACCCAGCGATACCGAATTGTTCTTGCCGGACTGGGAACAGTTCTGGTCTTAATTAAAGAAGGCTAATTTTATATGCATGAAAAAAAGGCATATTTATGTTATCGTGATTAAAATGGTGTAACTCCTAATCTCCTCAGTGATGCTAAGCTAATGTGAGTTCTTTCTAATTTTAATGTCTGTTTAAAATGCGCTTGTATCCTAGAATCGACCATGGATGTAGAACTAATACAAAATGAATAGTCGATATCATTTCGTGTACCATATTCATTTCCATGATTATTTCCATGCGAAAACTCTCACGAATCAAACGGGTGTGTGTTCCTGTGTGCTTGTTTTGTCAAGAAATGGTCCTTGTGAATGATTGCATGTGTGCAATGAACCGTAGAGCTCCCAAATGATTACTGAGGATTTAATTTGCTTCTAATCTTTTTTCCATTTTTGGCAAAATTATTTTAGAAGCTTTCCAATAGATAGATACAAATACTTTGCAATCCCGGTTTTTGATGTATTATCAAATTCACGGTTATTATGGAAAAAAGATGTATACTGGGAAATAATCAAGACATCCATCTAGTGCAACAGGCTTTAGTAATTTTGGAAAATATATTGTCTTAAAATCATGTCTAGCGCATCCTCCTTTTTTTATTGGGGCTCTATGATGTCTTATTTTGGAAGAGTAAAGAGCTTTATACTTATTTACAGGGTGAAATGTTAAGTTCTTGCTATGCTTAGCATTATCCTTGCATGTAACATGTGAAAGACTTAATGATTAGATATAAAGCCACGATGATAAACTTAATCAAAGCTAGCTAACTTATAATCACAGTTGTCACTTGCAGAGCATTTGGACAAAATAAGGTCACAATTTCATGTAAAGTTCTTCACAGCTACGCATCACCTTCATCCAGAGAAATAGATAGCGCTTGCTCACTTATTTTCTTGGCATACTTTACTTTGGGAAACATTTAAAAAGTGTTGTTGGACCCTCAATTCCAATTATGTCGTTCTTTCATGGGAAAGCTTTGATGTTTGGTAAAACTATTTTGCAGTTCTTAGAATTCAAGTCTACATTTCTCAAGTCAACAACTTAAAGCAGCTAACGTTGTTTACTTTTACTCAAAAGGCTTTAAGAATACATAACTACTTTTCAAAAATCTTTTCAAACTTGCAATATTCTAAACTACAAATTAATTGAGTAAAACATACTCTATACTCTGCTAGAAGTCTTGAAAGGGAATGGCGCTTTAAATATGCCAAAATTTATTAGATGGTATATATTTATATATATAGTTGTCTCGCTTATTGCCTAAATTCCCTAAATCCCTTTATACATGTGAGATTCTATTCTACATGAAAGAGAGAATGAGTAAGACATGTGTAATTAACACTTCTTGAATTATCAAAAATATAACCCTATGTAATAGTCTAAGTAGTTAATGAGATGAAAAACAAGTATAGTGAGATTCTTTCAAGAAGTTAGCATATTAAAATATTATATGTTTAGTTATTGTAAAAAATAATTCAGTTACCTAAAATCCAGTTATAGACCGTCAAATCAACAAGTACGTCAAACTTTTAAAGTACTCTATCACATTGAAAATTATTTTAGTGAGAGGAATTTTAATTTAATGATTCATATTTACATCTTTTCCATTTTCATATTTCGAAATTTCTCGTGAATTTCATTAAAAGAAATGCCTAAATAAATAAACCAACCATGCACAACGTTGCTCCTAGTAGCTAGGAAATTCCCCATCTTTTAAGTAGAGATTGGAGAAAATTAATGATGTTTACAATCTAATATACACATATTTCAAATTCCGTGCCAAATTAATTCAACTAAACTGAGAGAGACATGCGTGTAAAATCCAAACCCGTCGGGTCATATCTTGATGGGAAGTGTCGTCGAAAATGAGGAAGGGGGGATGCTTCCTTGCAATTGCAGTGCAAAGACTCGACAAAAGTTCCCCCAAGGATTATTGGCTTGACTTGCTCTTACGAGTCATGCCATTATTATATTCGCAACCATCGTTTTCACGTGCATTTATAAATATTATAAATATTTATCTCTTATACTAATTAATTACTTCTTTTAGAACTTAGGTTAATTCATTCTTGTCCGGACTTTGGACTGGTTGTCTTTCAATGTTGAAAGTTTCTAACTCTTGACTAATCAAACTTTGAAATACATATATAAAATGTCGAGTGTGTCCATGATCATGCATCACGTGTCGCTTTCCCTGTAAAATAAGACGAAATATACCGGTATCCTATGAGCGCAAAAACGAATGAAAATCTCGACATCAATCATCAATCCGGAAACTTACATCAATGGTCCTACTCTAGATGATCAGTTATTTGGCTAAACAAAACAAAAAACTAACATCGACTAAGACATATAACATATATTTGATTCTTGGCATCATCAAGTGTGAATAATCACGTATTGGTGTCATTCATCCAGCAATTGACTCGCATATTACCTTGTTCATGGGTTAGTGAGATGTTCCTTCGACTCAGATTTTATTCATACCTTGGTGGTCTGTCATGTTGATCAGGAAATTAAGGTTTTATGGCGTATTTTGTTACATTAATAACGATAAGCTGGACCTCAACTGGCTTTTGTTTCGAGTCTTTTGTTAAATCTAACGTATACGCAACCAAAAAGTATCATCATCATTCACAAGGAAAAACAAATTTCTTCTTCATTAAATCCGAGTTAGGGCAAATGACAAGGTTCAGAAACTAAGACTCCCACCCCTCTTTCTAGGGAAGAGTCTTAGCTTGCGCAGCTAGCCGACAGTAAAAATCACTATATCTTATATGAGTTTGCAAATTTAAGTCATGTCGCGATATAGGTGTTACTCCACTTGCTGTCATCTGACTTGCATATTCATGAGGCTGAGATGACAGGTCCCTCTAGTGATGAGCCAAGGAAAACATTCTATCAAACCCTTCTCGTTACAAAAACTTAAACCTGTCGAGTGATGAACCAACTATATTTATCAACCGTTCAGTCCTTCACTAATAATCTAATGTAGGAATGAGTATCCCTAACACCCTCAACCTGGTTTTTCGGCCTTGACCGGGAATGAGGACTCTTCCAATAAGGACCACAGAGTATCTCTCCATCTGTAATATTGGGCTATGTAGTACCAACACAGACATGCAACACACATGACATGATACTAGACGATACGTCGACACGTTATTTATCAAAAAACAAAGAATTTACACACATTCCGACATGTTATATGAACAAATAATAATAAAAGAGTATAGAATTAATTTACACTAAAATATTAATCAAACATTTGTTAATATCGTTTATTGTTTTAATTTGACAAATTCAACTACATTTCATTACAATAATCCATAAAAGTTGGAGGGAAAAAAAATAGGCAATCTACAGTCCACTATTTAATTTAGGGATATATACACAACAAGTCCTAAAACTTATCGGAAAAGTATAATTGAGTCCTAAAATTTATCAAATTGATGCAATTGAGTCCTTTATTAACACATCAATTTTTTAACGGAAAATTCTAAAGTAGTATTTTTAAATTTATTTATTTATCCTACATGGCATTTTTATGACTTTTTTCTTTAAATCTTATTTAAAGAATAGTAAAAAAAAATTAAAAAGCTAAAATAATTCTTAAAAAATTGGAAAAAAAAATGGGCAAGGTCATAGTTACCTGGCTGGATAGGCCACTGCCGTTACTGCCATTGGAGGGGGCTAGCGAGGTCGCCAGCCCTAAGCGGTGGCCTACGGTGGAGGGGGAGCAACCCTTGTCGGCCTAGGCGAGGCTTGGGCAAGTCTCGCTAGATCTGGGTGTCGCCTCGACTGGGGCTAGCAAGGCTTGCTTAGATCTAGGTGACGCCAGCCATCACCTATGGCCAATGAGTCTCCCCAGCCTTAGGTGAGGCCTTGTCAGCCCCAAGCGAGAGCCAATGACCCTCACTAGGCCCGAGCAAGAGCACAACGTCGCCCAAATCTAGGCGAGCCTTGCTCAAGCCTTAGCTGAGGCATCACCCAAATTTGGGTGCCTCGCCTGTCCAGCAATGGCCTTGCCTGGGCCAACGAGGGCCACCCCCTTCCACTATCTAGGGCTGGTGAGGTCACCAACCCCCTTTGACAATGGCAACGACAATGGTGCCTAACCTTATCCTTTTTTTTTTTTCCTTTTTTGCATATATTTACATTTTGACCTCTCATGTATTAAAATTTTTTAAAATTAAACATGTGCATGTCGAAATCGCCTGTCGGAATTGCCTATCGGAATTTCAAACTCCCGTGTCAAAGCATGTTGAGGAGAGTTGACCACATGTTAGATTTTTCAACATCCGTTGATCACGTATTGAAGCATGTTGGAGTGTCGGACACAACACAAAGGCTCCTAGAAAGTGTTAATGCTTCTTAGGCCACAAGCCCATTCCAGGGGAGTCCAACCAACCTCTTCTTGCACCTAAATTAGCCCTTCCGGGTCTTGCTCGTCAACAAATAAAGAAAAAGATTTATTCAGTGACCATCCTTTTTTTTTTGTCGGAACTAGAAAAAGAATAGAAATCCATTTTATTACATCAGTTAATTTTTCTATTCCTTGAAATAGATTGGCGGTCAGGAGATAAATTCGGAACAAAAATAAGAAGTAAAAAAAATCTGCTACTTTGTTTTCAAAAATAGAAATGGTAAAAATTATTTTTAAATAAAAATTATTTTCGAGAATATAAATGTCATTAAATGTATCATAATACTTGGCGTACATTGTCTTTTTACAATCATCATCGGTCATATAGGCATCGACAATCATCATCGGTCATATAGGCCAACCAGATGGTAAGAGAGGGAGAGAGATGGGTTGTTTTTGGGTACTCCCAACTTATATTGGCCCGTCATGAGCCGTCAAATAATGTGGATCTCCCACGGGTCCCGGCAAATCTACTGGCCCAGTGAAAGTGAGCTAAAATAAGCTCGAAGCTCCTAACAATTTTCCCAAACAAACACTTGCTCCATCTTTGCTGTTATCATAGTCGAAAGAGAACTCTGGAAAAAGTAAGCAGCAACTAATCAAAACAGGCTCACCAAATGACTATATTTTGATTTTGGTGTTGAAGAAGCTTTATGCAGAGTGATTCGGCACCATGAGGAAACGTTAACTGTTCGAATCGCCAACCGAGCATATTTCAACAAAGATTGACCGGGTATAGAATTTGTATTTCTTTCCAACTGCACATCAGAGTCTCACGTTCGGTCTATTCGATCTGGCATCAGGATTGATCACCACTCATCATCAAGGCTGGCACGGTGAAAGCATAGTAATGTGAAGACAAATATGATGAAAGATGTGAACTCAATGAACATAGCTCTCGTGTTAACCAGATCAGCGTGTCTAAGGATAATAGGAATAGCTATGCTTCTCACAGCCGATGCTCAGGAAAATTATGCAAATAATTCTAAATCTTCTGTACTTTTTATCAATTCAGTCCTAAACTTTTAATTTTATCAATTTAGTCATAAACCTTATCATTTTTGCTAATTCAGTCCTAAAACATTTCACTTCTTGTCAATTAAGTCCATCAATCAATTTTGGCTGAAAATTACTAATGTAGATGGACGGCGCTAACGTGGCACTTTTTTAATAATATTTTATTTTTTATGGTTTATCTTCTTCCCCCTTTTTTTTTTTTTTTTTACTTTTTGGATTTTTCGAGGGGGTTTGGATTTGGCCAGTAAGGATGGACACAATTGGCAAGAAGTGAAATTGTTTATGACTGAATTGGTAAAATTTTAAAAAAATTATAATTCAATTGGTAAAAGTGCAATAAATTTAGGATTTTTTGGACAATTTTCTGGTTGATGCTCCGGTAAAAAATTTAGAGCATCAATCCAGCTATAGAAAAAAGAAGAATTAAGGCAAGATAGATGTTACCAAGATAGGACATTAACTATGTAGCACCGACACGGACATGCAACATGCGACATGACACGACAATACGTCATTTCTCAAAAAGTAAAGAATTCCGACACGTTCCGACACGTTATATATTAAATAAATATTTTTATATATACATGATTAATTATTATATTTAAATTAATTTATTCAAATTCATAAATAAATAAATAAATAAATAATAAAGAGCCTATAATAAATCTATACTAATAACATTAATAAATTTATTTTTTTGGGAAGACATTTTTTGACTTTAACAAAAGTTATTGATGAAATAAATAACTAACGAGAGATTAGAGTCAAAATAAATTTATATTTTTCTAAAATGATTAAAATTTATCATTATTTAACATCTAGTGCTTTTATTTTTTGAAATAATTTTTAACCCATCTATTTATTTATTTATTAACCTTACAATGTATTAATAAAGTTATTTAATATTTTTTTAGGGCTAAATGGGTCCACCCATTTATTTTAGCCTCTGTTTTCTCCCCCTCCCCCACCCCACCCACCGCTTGCACCTGTCTATTCCCAAAGTCACGCTGTAGAGGCTTTCTATCCTCCCCAAAAGCTGTTGACACGTTGTGTCTCTCCTTGCTCTTCTTCCCAAAATTAAAAAAACCCTAGCAATCGCCTTCTCTCTCCTCTCCCTTGCTCGGTCTCCACCTCTCTCACCGCTACCTCGCTTTCGTTCCCCCCTTTGCTGTCGTAGCCTTGTGTCCAACACTCCATCGCGGCATTGCGGTTTTCCATCTCGGCGTTGCGGTCAATGGTCGCAGCCGACCAAGACGATCGAGAAGGCTTCTCGGCGTTGTAGTCGATGGTCATAGCCTTCTCCACTTAAGTTGATTATATAGACAAGTGAAGATATGAATTGCGTGTGGTGACATTTGATTAATTTTATGGGCGTTAATTTAATTCAATTAGAAGAGAATCGAGTAAAATTGAAGAAGTTATTGTACAAAGAATTGGACCCGGCGGAAATTGCAAGTGAACCCATTGGAATAAGGTTGTGGGAGATGGTGGAGTATGACCCCTTCCTCTCTCCCTTCCGTTGGTTTCTCCTCCATCTTCACCGTCGCTTTGCCGTCCGCCTCCTTCGCCGCTCCGTTGTCGTATTCGCGCGCGCGTAGCCGCGCATCTGCTCACCGTCGCCCTCTCTCCTCCATCTCGGGTTCTTGCTCGAAGACCCATCAGATTTGAGCTTGTCGAAGAAGCTGCGGACATGGCCGTCGCTTGTCGCCTGTTCGCCGGAGCTCGCCGTCGCTACCCGTCCGCCCGCGCTCGCCCACGCTTGGCCAACGCCCAGCCGCCTCCGTCTGCCCTATTCGCGCATTCCAGGAGCTGCCAGAGCTCGTCCCCGTCGCCGTGAGGCCTCGCCTGGCCGCCGCCTCGCCCGTCCAAGCCACCGTCGAGCTGCCGCCTCGATCCTCCGCCCATTCCAGCGCCGGATCCGCCTCCTCCAGCCCCAAAGTAGCAGTTGTAGAAAATGGGTATGGCAGCCCCTTCGTGGGCCGTTTTGGCCGCCTTCCCGAGCCCGGATGCTCGGCCCGCCTTGAGGAAAGTCGATCCTCGTGTCGTCCTCGTCATTTTGGTCCGCTCGGCTCGCTAATCCGATGAGTTTAGCTCACTAAACCTTGATTAAACGGTTAATTATGCCCTAAGTGTACTTAGTCTAAGTTAAGCAAGTTTATGTGGATATTTTAGTTTATTTAATTGTGATTTGGATTAAAAGGTTTGTTTAATTTAAAGTGTGTTTAATCCCTCACCCTTGCCTCCACCCTCCATCACCTTCTTCCCTTCGCACCTGTAAATCTGCCCACAAACCTCCGAACACGCTCCAATGCACGTGTTGGAAAGAGTTGACCACATGTCGGAGTTTCTGACACGTGTTGACCACGTGTCCGGGCGTGTCCAACCATGTCTGAGCGTGTCCGACATGACATGGAGGCCCTCTAAACGTGTCCGTGCTTCCTTGGACATTAATTCATAGTAATGGAAAAGTATCCATCCAGCTGTATCGGGTTAAATAAAATGGATATCACCAATGGCATTAACATCTCTTTTTATTTTTAAGGCCATATCATACGAGCTCAGGTTTAGTTCACTTATTAATGGAGCTACAACAAAAGATGAGACAACGGGTGTGAGTAATAGAAAGATCTTCCCTCGATCCCAGGACCAAGAGGAAGCTATTGTGAAGTTATGAACTAAAGTGAACCTTTACACCTTCTTCTCCATTTATTAATTTTTGTTAAATTAAATTAATACCATGAAAAACCATAAATCGGTACATCTATAAAAAAAAAAAAAAAAAAGGAGAGTAAAACCTCAATACGATTCACGCATTAACTGTCACGTGTCATCTAATTCAATAATTTAGTAATAAAATTTAATAAAAACTAATAAATGGTACATTTGTCATAAGTATACCGGTTTTGAGAATTTTGTGGTAAAAAACTAATTTATGATAAATTTGTCATATGTATACCAGTTTAGAGTTTTTCTTAGCATTAACCCTATCTATAATATATCTATTGTTTTGGTTCAGCTCAACCATTCTATTACGATTTTCTTAGATAAGAACAATGAACAATAATAGCATTTTGGCATAGAATTTAAAGAAATTTGGTGTCTCTATATTCCATTACATTATCAATACAAAAAACCTTAATATCTTCTGAAAAATGTGTTTTAATCATGACAATAAAATTATGGTGGATACAAATTAATTCAGATTATTTTTTATAAGAAGAAATCATATATAATGAGAGTGATCATCCACAAAGATTACTAAATAACGAGAGCCTCCCATGGTAGGAATTGAAGATGATATCTAAGTATTAGAGTGAATGTGATAGATAGTAGCAGGAGAAACAAATTCACTAAGATCAAATGGCATGGCATGGTGTTTCCCCAGTTGACAAGGCAGACATTCAAGATGTTTGTTGTCGCCAAAACATAATCGACCACTTAAAATCTATGATCTTAATCTAGAGGAAGAAACATGACTTAATCGAAAATGCCAAGTTTCAGAAGATACGATGAAAGCCCAACCGGCAAAAGAGATCAGGAATATTCAAGGAAACAAGCTCAAATAGGCATCCCACTCTACGACTTGTCTAGTTTGTCCAGTTCATGGAACCTACCCATGGCCCATGACAACCATGAGAAGAGAGCGAACATCACAATCAAGTTCACAAAATTGTCCTATTAAAGTCAAATTTAAGGAGAGTTCGGAACCATAAAAGTATTAGGCAAGGATAACATAGAAGTAGAGATATTATGACAAAAAATGTAATATTTGATTCATTATCAAAGGAATAATACATAAATTTATTTATAGACTTTATTAGATGACCATTTAAAGAAGCAAAATATCAATTTAATCGGGATTAATCATGCGAAATATACAGAGTTTCATACAATCTCTGGAAGTATCAAAAGCCAATCCAATTTGTGATATTGTGCTCGTGGAATATTAGTCCATGTCATTATCTGGGAGCACGCTATGGCGCTGAATTTCATTGTAATTGTTGCAATAAGGCGAGCAATCGAACAATAATATAGACAAAAAATGAAAATAAATCAGACACTAGATTTACGTGGTTCAGTCGTAAAGACCTACGTCCACGGGGAGAGCAGCAGCGAATTTCACTATAGATCAAGCGATACAAGGAGATTACATACTCAAGTCACTCAAATACTCTCTCGGTGTTTCCCAAGCCCAAATTACACCTAATAACACACACAATGTTTAGCCCCAAAATTCCTCAAGAAATAATCTCTCAATCTCACAAAGGAATTACACGCAAATCTTACCACAAGATTTAATTGGCTTCAACACTATACCTTCTTGGATATAATTCATGACAAAGAAAATCCCTCCCAAGCACTCGAAAACGAGGCGGCGCTTCAAGACCAATTCTTCACGATCAACGGTGGAACACCAAGCACTCACGCGGCACTTCAAGACAATTTGTGATCCACATCTATCACCCACAGCCTCAAGTCTATATATATAAGTAAAACCCTTATTCTTTTACCAACCTCTCATAGGATTTTGTTTCCTATCCAAAACATATCTTTGTATATTTTAAACAAAAATCCAAGTCCCAGTTAAAGTTGGATTTTCCTATTTTAGTAGCCAAACTCTCCAACGCAGATTCAAATTTGGGAAGTTGATCTTCGGATCTTCTTTGCTCGAATTTGAACATTTGCAACATATCCAATTCGGAATATTCATAATTTTGCATTGGGCTTAAACTCGAGACATAATTTAACAATCTCCACCTTGGCTCGACGTTTGAGCTAAGTTGCAATCATTTCGCAAAAATTCAAACTCTGCTGCTATTTTCCCCTAGCCCCCGATGGGCTCAACCGCCACAGATATTGTCCAAGTCCAAGCCTCGCTTAAACTTCGCTATAATCGAGAACCTCATCAGAGTACCAACTCCACATGTACCTTTAACTGCTCCGCAAGGATTTTCCGATATAACCTCCTTAACCGCAGATAAAGCAAAACCATTGTTGCATTCATATCTGTCAGGAGATCGAATACGTACCTTGTTAATTTCAGCAGTTACAGCAACCATTGGGTCTATAGGCTTCACCTCGCTATGAGCACCATCTGTGTCGATTACTTTGCTAGTACTCATACTCGCTACCTCAGGAGTTTCTAGTCGCAACTCCACCTCAAGCTAAACACCGTTCAAATCCGTTTGAAAGCTGCTATAATCACTCCTAGCTAGAAGTACTGGAGACTCGTCAAAAGTAACTTCTCTGTTGTTAACAGATGAATTTATATCTAGGCACCACAATCGATCGCATTGCTCACCTTGTGCACAGCCATGGAAAATGCACCTTGCCCTCCCATCGAGCTTACCATCACTCACTCGAAAATAACACGGGCAACGTAACATTCTAATGATAGAATAACCAGCAACATTACCTGACCACACTTCTTTAAGAGTCCGCCATTCAATAGCAATTGATGGGGATCTATTCACCAAGCAGCTTATCGTAATTAGCACATTAGCTAGGATTCTCCTAGCAATACCAACACTGGAGATTATTTTACGGGCGATCTCTAGTAATATTCTACTCATCAATTCCGCAAATTATTGTGATTTACTGGCACTAGTGCGGTGTTTCACTAGGCTCTCTTCCATGCAGAATTTATTTGTCAGCTCCGAGCAGAACTTCATGATATTGTCAGTCTGCACATACTTGATCAACTTACCAGTCTCCGTCTCGATCAAAGCTCTCAACTGCGTGATCCTGACATCACTATCAAACTTGTGCATTGGCACAAACATCCAGGTCTTCATCGAACAGTCAATAGACTCTCGAATAAATGCATCCGACGTCTCTGCAATGAAATTTGTCACTGTCTCACCTTGAAGTTTATACATGCCTCCGTGCTTGATTCCTTTCATTATCACCAGGGCATCTCGAACAACCTTCAGAACTCCATCTTCTAAAGAATACATGCAACCAGCTGAATCTAGGGCACCTAAGGAAATTAAGTTCTTCTTTAACTCTGGAACATGCTTCACTCACTCCAGTCAATGTCCTCACAATGCCATCATGCATTCTAATTTTAACATTACCAACACCCACAACATCGCACTTAGCGTTGTTCCCTAACTGAACTTTACCACTACCCGTGCACTAATAAATAATAAACCAGTTTCTATTTGGTGTGACATGAAAAGAACAACCAGAATCCATAATCCATCCATCAATCGATGAATCATTAGTGACAGACAAGACATAGTCGGCATTATCTACTATAGCTACAACATTATCTGCAGAATCAACTACAAATTCCTTACCTTTCTCATTATTCAGCTTAAGACAATCCCTTCTAAGATGTCCCCTCTTACCACAGCTCTAACAGACAACATTAGCAGTCATAGATTAACTACGTCTGTTCATATTGGTACTACTTTTACCGACACGTGTTATAGATTTTCTTCTATTTTCACCTACTAAAGCAGTAGAAACAGATTTGCCAGATTCTCTTCTATGAATATCCTCGCTCAAAATCAAATCTCGAACCCCATCAAATGTCAAACTTGTTGACCTAGAGGAATTACTAACAGCAGTAACAGTAGTATTCCAACTATTAGGTAATGAGGATAACAAAATCAAAGCACGTACCTCATCTTCAAAATCAATCTCAACTGAACTCAATTGACTAACAATCACATTAAATTCATTAATATGATCAGCAATTGACGGACCTTCGCTCATCTTCAAATTAAACAGACGTCGCATCAAACAGACTTTGTTAATCGCAGAGGGCTTCTCGTACATATCCGACAGGGCTTGCATCAAATCAACAGTGGTCTTCTCCTTCAGGATGTTAAACGAGACGTTATGAGCCAACATCAGCCGAATAACACCCATAGCTCGTCTATCCAGCAAATCCCAATCAGCTTACTTCATCGTCTCTAGTTTCTCCCCAGACAATGGCAAGTGCAGTTTCATCTTATAAAGATAATCTTCAATCTGCATCTTCCAGAAACTAAAATCCTTCCAATCAAATATGTCGATTCTCACTTTTACTTCTTTTGTTGCCATCAATTCGCTTAAACTTAGCCAAATCTGGCTCTGATACCACTTGTTGCGATAAGGCGAGCGATCGAACAATAATATAGATAGAAAAAGAAAATAAATTGGACACCGGATTTACGTAGTTTAATCGTAAAGACCTACGTCCACGGGGAGAGCAGCAACGAATTTCACTATAGATTAAGCGATACAAGGAGATTACACACTCAAGTCACCCAAACACTCTCTCGGTGTTTTCCAAGCCCCAATTACACCTAATAACACACACAGTATTTAGCCTTGAAATTCCTCAAGAAATAATCTCTCAATCTCACAAAGGAATTACACGCAAATCTTACCACAAGATTTAATTGGCTTCAACACTAAATCTTCTTGGATGTAATTCACGACAAAGAAAATCCCTCCCAAGCACTCGACAACGAGGTGGCGCTTCAAGACCAATTATTCACGATCAACAGCGGAACACCAAGCACTCATGCGGCGCTTCAAGACAATTTGTGATCCATATCTATCACCCACGGCCTCAAGTCTATATATAAGTAAAACCCTTATTCTTTTGCCAACTTCTCATAGGATTTTGTTTTCTATCCAAAACATATCTTTGTATATTTTAAACAAAAATCCAAGTCCTAGTTAAAGTTGGACTTTCCTATTTTAGTAGCCAGACTCTCCAACGCAGACTCAAATTTGGGAAGTTGATCTTCGGATCTTCTTTACTCGATTTCAAACATTCGCAACATATCCAATTCGGAATATTCGTAATTTTGCATTGGGCTTAAACTCTAGACATATTTTAACAGTAATGACCCGTAAAGAAAAAGAGAAAAAATACAACCAGGAAATAACTTTTCGACACAAGCGCGTGGAAATTTCCAAGTAAAGCCCACGTCCCTCTCTCTCTCTCTCTCTCTCTCTCTCTCTCTCTCATATTTCACGACTAGTGAAGCTCTCTCTTCGCTATTCTTCTTCTATTAACCCTTCCACGAGAGTTCAATCTCTTCGCTTCCCACTATATACGTGACGATCTCAACACTTTCTCGTATATAACTGCAAACAAAAGCAGAAAGATACAAAAGCCAAAAAGCAAGTTGTTGAGAGAGAGAGAGAGAAAGAGAGGGAGGGAGGATTTGCCACCAGGTTTTAGATTCTTCCCGACCGAAAGTTAGTTTCATTCTATTTACAGAACAAGCTCGAGGGAACAAGACGGGCTCTGCGCGGGCTTATTCATTGTTGATATTTATGAGTTCCATCCGTCGGAGCTTCCATGTACGTCACAATCCTTGACCCTGCTCTTCTTCTTCTTCTAGATGATCATCTCTTATTTTCATGTTGCAAAGCCTTTTCTAATTGAAAGAAATGACTGCAGGGAGAGAAGATAAAGCATTGCAATTTTTAATTTAATTAACCTCGGAACTGTCATTCTCGATCCAGCTTTTTCTTTCATGCGGATGTACTTGGCATTTCAAAAGGTGTTTGCTTTTTGCCCATTTTGACTTTAGTGAAACAAGACGCTCAAATGCTTCTCATTTGAGTTTTCTTGCATTTCTCCAAATTATAAAATGGATACTCCTTCGAAACGCAGTCTCTTCTTAAGTTCTACAAGTAGGGAAAAACATAGTACGACAGATCATAGATGATGGGCTTCACTTTTTCTGCCCTTGTCTGAAAAGAAAAGAACCAACGAAAATTTGGAGAATTTCATAAAGAAGTCGTACCTGTTAGGCCCTAATTTATGGATATTTTTGTATGGTTTTCGTCTAAATAAGTTTAATGCGATGGGCTTCAACTTTTTTGCAGCATTGAGGGTGTATGGTTTTCTTCTAAATTAGTCGGAGAAGTCATTCCATAATTCATGATTTTATTATCCCAAGCAGTGTTCATATGCATCCACAATATGTATGGACGGTATATAATCTCATGAAAAATTTTGAACACATGCTCATGGGTTAGAACTGTATAAAAAACAGTTACAATTCCACCAAAGAAAGATTACAGATCTTCAATCCACACTCTCTATTCTATCACGTAACAAAATTCTTCTGGATCCAGAATTTAGAGGAGATCTATGCTGTGGAGATCCGGAGCAATGGTTCTTCTTCATCCCCAGGCAAGAGAACGAGTATCACAGGGGAAGGCCGAGGCAGCTCACGACCACTGGGTACTGGAAAGCTACGGGCTATCCCGATTTGGTCTACTCAAGCAAGCTCATCACCAGATAGTTCATGCGCCTCCAAAGATCATGGAACAATTCCATGACAAGCAGGAGGAGTAGGAAGCGGTTTTGACATGGAGATGCTGCCTGATGATAGTAAATTGTTCTTGCAGGACTGAGAACAGTTCTGGTCCTAACTAAGAAGGCTAATTTACTATGTATATGTAAATAATGTTAGAAATAGTAAAATTGTTTTTGTGTTTTGATTAGCCTATTTGTCTTTTAATTATTTTTTGGCTAAGTGTGTGAAAGCAAGAGTTAATCGGTTTGTAAAAAGCCAAAGAAAAGTGGGCTGCAAAGGAGAGAATTCTTGAAGAAGCAAAGGAGAGAATTCTTGAAGAAGCTACAAGTGGTACTTGTTGCTCAAGTCTTGAAGAGTAGGAAGAAAGCTTCAACTTTGTAAACTTGAACTTGAAGGAAAAGTTTCAGCCCACAATTGTTGACTCCTTGGCCAAGAAGAAATGTTCAACTTCAACTCTTGCATGTTGAAGATAATAGTGGTGAAAATGCTTATAAATATAGGGTTATGTTAGTTTTTTTTTTTTAGAGTGTGAGAGTGTCTGTAAAAGTGAGAGAAAGTGAGATTTTAGAGAGAGTTTTAAGCTTAGCAAAGTTAGTATATGTACTCTCTTAAGCCTTTACAAAGGCATATTGTGAAATATAATCTCTCTTTGTGTGTGTACTCTCTCCCTCCAAATCCTTTTGGTTCCAACAATTGGTATCAGAGCTAGCCATGGCATCCACTAGCTCCGTTCAGATGCAACTTCCAAAGTTGAACGGAAAAAATTACAACAACTGGTTCGTCCAGATGAAGGTTCTATTCAAGTCCCAAGACTTGTGGAACCTGGTGGAGAACAGCTACACCAAAGTAGCTGATGCTGAAGAATTCAATGCTTTGAGGAAAGAGGAGAAAGAAGCGTTGGTGGAATCTCGAAAGAAAGATCAGAAAGCATTATATGCGATCTTTCAAGCCGTGGAGGAGACGATATTTGAAAAAATATCGAGTGCTGAGATAGCGAAAGAAGCGTGGGATATATTGCAAAAATCCTACAAAGGAGATGATCGTGTCAGGCGGGTGCGGCTTCAAACACTTCGAGGAGATTTTCAGTCTTTACGCATGAATGACTCTGAATCTATCTCGGCTTACTTTGATCGTGTACAAACCATCGTTAACCAACGAGGGTTAATGGTGAAGAGCTCCAAGATGTGCGAGTCGTAGAAAAATCTTGAGGTCTTTGACTGAAAGATTTGACTACGTGGTTGCGGCGATCGAAGAAGGCCAAGATATATCAACCATGACGTTGGAGAGGTTGATGGGTTCATTATGTTCGCATGAGCAAAGAATGAACCAGAAGTCTATCGTTCGAATTCTCGAGCAAGCACGCAAAGTCGGGTCACTCAATCAAATCGAGGAGGTCATCATGGTGGCCGAGGTCGTGGAGGTCGTGGTGGTGCCCGAGGTAGAGGTGGAAATCTGAATTCCACTAAAAGATATCAAACACGTGACAAATCAAAAGTCAAGTGTTTTAACTGTAACAAATTCGGACATTACAAATCCGAATGTCGAGCAAACAGGGGGCAAGAGCAGCCAGAATATGTGCATGTGTCGATGCAAATGAAGGCGTGGTGTTAGCATGCCAAATGGATGACTCAAGTACCATGGACACAAAAATTTGGTACCTTGATACCGGGTGCAGCAATCACATGTGTGGTCAAAAGGAGCTATTTTCGAAGTTAGATGAAACGGTTCGTGGTGAAGTCAACTTCGGGAATAAATCCAAAATTTCGTGATGGGCAAAGGTAACATTGATATCAACTCAAAAGATGGTACTAATGTTACTATTGCAGACGTTTACTTTGTACCGGGACTCTTTTGGAATTTGCTAAGTGTTGGGCAACTATCCGAAAAAGGCCACAAAGTTAACATTGAAAATGGTGTGTGCACCATTAGAGGCGCAAACAATAAGTTGATTACGACGACACAAATGACGAAGAACCGGATGTTTCCTCTATCCCTTCGACGAAGACTCTATTGAGTTTCCAAGCAACGACAAAAGATAGCAAGTGGCTTTGGCATCTTCGGTTCGGTCATCTAAATTTTCGTGGACTTAAATTACTAGTCCAGAAAAAGATGGTGACCGGCATGCCCTTGATCGATGCTCCGACCGCTCATGTGAAGGATGTCTCGTTGGAAAGCAACATCGGAAATCTTTTCCAATTGGGAGAGCTAGAAGAGCCAAGCAACCTCTCGGAGTTGGTACATACAGATATCTCGTGGCCCCGTTGAGGTGGAATCATTTGGACAAAAAAGGTACACGCTAATTTTTGTCGATGATTTTACTAGAAAAACATGGGCTTATTTTTTGAGAGAAAAGTCCGAAGCTTTTGGCAAATTTAAAGAATTCAAAGTCTATGTTGAGAAATAGAGTGGCTTTAATTTAAAGACATTGAGATCGGATAGAGGTGGAGAGTTTACTTCCAATGAATTTGACAATTATTGTAAAATTCATGGAGTGAAACGTCAATTGACTGCTAGCTATACTCCTCAGCAAAACGGTATAGCAGAAAGAAAGAATAGAACAATTTTTGAAATGGCAAGAAGTATGCTAAAGGCTAAAGCATTACCGAAGAAGTTTTGGGCAGAAGCTGTTGCTTGTGCTGTATTTGTGTTGAACAGGTGTCCAACAAGGAGTGTTCTTGGAAGAACTCCAGAAGAGGCTTGGAGCGGTAACAAGCCAGATGTTTCGTTCCTACGAGTATTTGGGTGCGTAGCATATCCCCATATACCGGACGAACGAAGAAAAAAGTTGGATGATAAAAGCGAGAAGTGCATTTTCATTGGATATAGTTATGTGACTAAGGGTTATAAGCTATATAATCCTGTCACGGAGAAGGTAATTATTAGCAAGGATGTCCAATTTTTTGAAGATGAAGCCTGGGACTGGAATCAAAAGGCTGACCAGAAAGGCATTCCTATGGAAGATGAACCATTGGTGAGGGAGACCGAAGAATCTGAAATTGAAGTTCCATCACTTTCACCTGGTAGTTCATCCTCCTCACCAGCAACGACTGCAGAACCATTGATTCGTCGTTCACAACGACCGCAGAAGACGCCAGTAAAATTCAAGGATTATGTGGTCACAAGAGTTGATCGTAATGACAGTGACGAAATCACTGATGAAACAATGGTAAACTTTTGTTTATTTACCGAATGTGACCCCATATCCTATGATGATGCAGTAGTAGATGAGAAGTGGAACCAAGCAATGGATGAAGAAATCCACTCCATTGAAAAGAATGACACGTGGGTGCTAACTTCTTTACCACCTGGTAAGAAGCCTATAGGTGTCAAGTGGGTGTACAAAACGAAGTACAAACCCAACGGTCAGGTGGACCATTACAAAGCTAGACTGGTGGTGAAAGGCTACAAGCAAAAGCCAGGTATTGATTATTTTGAAGTATTTGCACCAGTGGCTCGAATGGATACCATTCGGATGATCTTGGCACTTGCAGCTCAGAACCGTTGGAAAATCCATCAAATGGATGTGAAATCGGCATTCCTTAATGGTTTTCTCGATGAGGAAGTATATGTGGAGCAACCACAGGGTTATGTGAAGAAAGGGCGTGAAAATCAAGTTTATAAATTGAAGAAAGCGTTGTATGGGCTAAAACAGGCACCTCGAGCTTGGTACACGAGGATTGATACTTACCTGTTGGAGCATGGCTTTCAAAAGTGCCCTTATGAGCATACACTGTATATCAAATCAAATACTAACGGCGATATTATAATTGTTTGCTTTTATGTTGATGATTTGATATTTACAGGAAGCTGCGAGAAGATGTTTGCCGAATTCAGGGAGGCCATGACAAGTCAATTTGAGATGACAGATTTGGGATTAATGTCCTATTTTTTGGGCCTTGAAGTGAAACAGACAAATGAAGGCATATTTGTCTCACAGCAGAAGTATGCTAATGATATTTTGAAGCGATTCAATATGGAAACGCTCAAATCAATTCGAACTCCTGTAGCAGAACGGTTGGAATTGAAGAAAGAAGGAATCGGTGAATTGGTAAATCCCACTTATTTCAAAAGTATTGTTGGCAGTTTAAGATATTTGGCTACCACTAGGCCAGATATAACTTATGGCGTGGGAATTATTAGTCGGTTTATGGAGAAACCATACCAATCACATTTGCAAGCAGCAAAAAGAATTTTAAGGTATGTCAGTGGAACTTGCGATCATGGAATTTTATATTCTTACACTGACAACTTCAGTTTAGTGGGGTATACAGACAGTGATTGGGCAGGTGATACTGAAACACGGAAAAGCACTTCCGGATATGCGTTCTTTCTTGGATGAGGAATAATTTCTTGGTCATCAAAGAAACAACAAGTTATTGCACTCTCAACAGCTGAAGCAGAATACATTGCAGTATCTTCAGCAGCATGTCAGGCGATGTGGCTTCGAAGGATGCTTTTTGAGCTTATGCATGAACAAAAAGGTCCTACTAAATTGATGTGTGATAACAAGTCAGCGATTGCATTGGCCAAGAATCCCGTATTTCATGGCAGGAGCAAACATATCGACATCAAGTATCATTATATTCGTAAGCTAATTAAAGAAGGTGAGATTGAACTTGATTTCTGTAAATCCGAAGACCAGATTGCAGATATTTTGACAAAACCATTGAAGGCGGACTTGTTCGAGAAATTGAAGACAATGCTTGGTGTCGTTGTTTTTCAAAATCAATTTTAAGGGAGGCTGTTAGAAATAGTAAAATTGTTTTTGTGTTTTGATTAGCCTATTTGTCTTTTAATTATTTTTTGGCTAAGTGTGTGAAAGCAAGAGTTAATCGGTTTGTAAAAAGCCAAAGAAAAGTGGGCTGCAAAGGAGAGAATTCTTGAAGAAGCAAAGGAGAGAATTCTTGAAGAAGCTACAAGTGGTACTTGTTGCTCAAGTCTTGAAGAGTAGGAAGAAAGCTTCAACTTTGTAAACTTGAACTTGAAGGAAAAGTTTCAGCCCACAATTGTTGACTCCTTGGCCAAGAAGAAATGTTCAACTTCAACTCTTGCATGTTGAAGATAATGGTGGTGAAAATGCTTATAAATATAGGGTTATGTTAGTTTTTTTTTTTTTTTAGAGTGTGAGAGTGTCTGTAAAAGTGAGAGAAGGTGAGATTTTAGAGAGAGATTTAAGCTTAGCAAAGTTAGTGTATGTACTCTCTCCCTCCAAATCCTTTTGGTTCCAACAAATAATAGCAGATTCGTGTTAACATGGTTAAAATGGTGTAACTCTTAATCACCGCAGTGCAGCTCCGCAAACGTGTAGTTCTGTCGAATTTAACGTCTGTTTGAAGTAGGCGTGCATCCTCGACCATGGATGTAGAACTCATATAAAATGTCTAGTCAATTTTTTTTTTTTTTTTTATCATATTCATTTCTGTGATTATTTCCAGGCGAAACTGTCATGTATCAAATGGGTCTGCTCGTGCGTGCTTATGTGAAGAATTGGTCTATGTGATTGATTGAACATGTGTAATGAACACTCGAGCTCCCAAATGATTACCTGGGGATTTGATTGGCTTCTTATCTTTTTCTTTTTTCATAGAATTATTTCCTGCGCATTTGAATAGATAGATACAAAACTTTGCGATCTTGATTTTGGTACGTGTAATTTATTATTCGTGGTTAATATGGAAAAGACCTATGTATCGAGTAATAATCAACATAACCATCTTGCGCATCAGGCTTTATTAATTTTGGAAAATATATTGCCTTGAGATCATATCTAGTCCATCCTTTTTAGGGGTGATTATGATGTCTTACCTAGGAATAATGAGTTATATACAAAATTGATCTACAAAGAAAAATGTTAAATTCTTGTTGGGTATGTAAATATTCACCATTTACTCAAATAGCTGCGTGCAATTCGCCACAGTATTATTAATTTTAGTATCCTTAGCCTTATTCGTGCTTGTAACCTGTGATAAGAGTTAATAATTAGAAATAAAGCTACCATGATAAACTTATTCAAAGCTAGCTAACTTTAATCACAGCTGTGACTTGCAGAATTCTTGGACACAATAAGGTACCACATAATGTAAGGTTCTACATAGCTATGTCGCACCTTCATGCAGAGAAATATATAGCAATACTTTAGTTTGGGAAAATTTCAAAAAGTAGTGTTAGGCACTCAAATTCAATAATGAAGGCCTTTCATGGAAAGTTTTGGTGTTTGATAAAAGTATTATCAAGTTCTTGGAGTTACAGAGCCTATTTTTTCTAAGTCAACTATTTAAAACAACTATCGTTACCTATTTTTGCGCAAAAGACTTTAAGAATACATAACCGCTTTTCAAAAGAATTTCGAACTTGCAATATTATAAACTATAAATGAATTGAGTAAAACATACTTTAAACTCTGCTTGAAGCCTTGAAAGTGAATGTCACTCTAATATGTCAAACTATATTATATATTTTTATCTTGCTATCGCTAATGTCTAGATCTCCCATATACATATAGGATTCACTTCTAGCAAAAGAGATAACGGGCACAATATGTATAATTAAACACTACTTGAATTATGAAAAATATAATTATATGGATTTGTCTAATTAGTTAGTGACATGAAAGATAATATTTATAACTTCTTCTAGGAATTAAGTATATGAAGTGCGGAGTAGAACTTGATTGGTTGCTAAAAATAATCCACTCATTTAAAAGCCAATTGTAGACTATCAAATATATCAAGCTTACAAAGTACCCCTAGAATATGAAACAAATTTAATGAGATAAATTATAATTTAGCGATCCATATTTCCACTCTATTGAAAATTCTTGTGAGATTCATTAGAAGAAATGTCTAAATAGGTATAATCAAACCACGCATAATGCTGCTTCTGTTAGTTGGGAAATTCCACATCTTTAGGTAAAGATTAAAGAGACTAGTGATCTTTTTAATTATATATATTTATAATGCCGAATTAATTCAACTAACTTGAAAGAGGCGTGCATGTACTACCCTAGCAGACAGATGTTATATGTCTTTGATTGAAATGTCATGAAAAATGAGGAGGCAGGGAATGTTTCCTTGCAATTGCTGGGAGGCCAGCTGTCATGGTGGTGGTTGCCTGCACGGGGTCCACGCATTTCATTCGAACGACCAAGCACGTGCAAATTCAGTCGATATTTCACCAAAAATTGGTCGATTTCCTTCTATTTCCAGAAAATAAAGAACAACTCTTTGCGATTAAAAATATACGGACTAAATTGTGATATAACCAAAGATAATAAAGATTAAATGTGCAACTCACCAATGCAAACGAAAGAGAGACAAGATAACATATATTGTTCTGGTAACGGTGCCTAATAATAACATATATTATTGAGAAACTTTCAAATAAGAACCCATTGCTCTTGATTTCTTTAATAATAACTTAAAATGAACATTGTCTCAAATAAAGGCCTGAAATGTCTTAATTTTCTCAAATAAAGATTAGAGTGGTCATGTAACTCTCAACAAGCCTAACATCATTGGCTGGTCAAGGACATTTTCTTCCTTTATTTTTCTTATTTTATTCCCCTTTTTTTCTATTTTCTTTTAAAAAAAGAAAAAAAAAAAGCAAAAAGGAAAAAAGGAAAAAAAAAAAGCAAAACACAAATTAGAAAAAAAAAATCCAGATGGAGGACCGAGGCTAGCCCCGTGCCTGTGTATTTCTTTTTTTAAGAAAAAATAAAATTCAAAAAATTTTAAAAAAAATAATAAAAAGTAAATGGCGAAAATGCCCTTGATCGATCGATTAGGTCGAGTCCTTTTTTGATATTAACGTGGCAATTTTAAGCCCTTAATTGAGAAATAAAGGACATTTCATATCCATATTTAAGATAAGATTTATTTTAGATTCTTATTTGAGAAATTGAAGATACTTTGAATTAATAAATATAAACCTACATGTTACTAATATAATAGATGAGTACCTATCGTTTAAAGGTAATAAAGCTGTTAAAGTGCTTCCGATAAATTTATACGTAAATGTTGCATCACGTGATATGAGAAAAAGGGTTCTTGAAAAAATTGAGGAGAGCGAGAACACCGAACTTGATAGCAAAGACTTTCCGCGAAGATTTCCTCTCGCCGGTCAAGAAATTCAACGTGCTGTCCCGACTAAGAATAAATTAATGGTCCAAAATTCCCAATACTTGCCTAAGGAAATCTAATAATTAAACCTTTATTAAGCAAAGATGACTTTGGCAGGGAAATGACCCCGAAATTCTGTAGATGTGGAAAGGTAGAGCATTGATACGACAAGATGAGCTACTACCCCGACAATATATTTGTGACCAGTACCCCACTATTAGACCCACTTCTTGAACCTCAAAAATGAAGAAGATAAAGTCAATTCAATGATTAGAGTTTTTATTCGGTTCTCTCTGTCCGTCCCCTTTAATTATAAAAAGAAGAGTTAATATAATGAAAAACTTCAAACTAATATACCCATAACAAATTTACCCATTGTTAATTTTTATTAAATTATATTGTCAAATAGTTGAATTAAATGACATGGGGTGGTTGATAAATATATCGATTTAAGGTTTTAATTTCCATTTGCCATATGTGTACCAGTTTTTTGTTTTTCGTGGTATTAATCTAATATAACATAAACTAACAAAAAGTAAATTTGTTATAAATATACCAGTTTAGAATTTTTTATAATCACATATGTATCAAATGGGGGTTTTTTGTGGTTAAAAATTAATTTATGGTAAAATTTTCATAGTTATACTAGTCTAGGGTTCTTGTGGTTTTAACCCAAAAAAAAAAAATAATGTATTTCATATTTTTGTTATTCAAATCTTAAATTAATTTTCACATTAAAATTATACGAAGAACAATAATTAAAGACATGAGCCTTTCAGTAGTGTTAAAAATTTTGTCACTCCTAACCTGATTTCTTGTGGTGTAGAAATATGCACACAAACAAATTGGGTTGCCTTATATATGAATGCCTATTCTTTACATCGATGATGAACTTAAAAGTAATTTCACCAAGTAAATTCGCGATGTGAGAGGAAAAGAGAAACTTCACACATGCATCTCTGATTGCATAACGGTAGTAGAATAAGGATCAACTATAAAAATCCAGCCCACGTATCATGTGAAAATTCGTATAACATTGTAACCAAAGTTATATGGGTGGGAAGCAAATCAATAGTGCTAGTGTCGAAATTGCTTCCAAATGTGTGGGGTTGGCCCCAATGAAAAAGCGAATTGAAAAGTGTAGCGCACTTGTGCTGGCTTTAACAACCAAATTATAATTAATTAAAAAGCAGCTTCACCATTGTCGTGCTATCGCTAGACAAAGTCTAGGCTCAAGTCGTGAGCGCAATTCCTCGGACGGTTCGACCATCCGTTTCTGAATAATTAGAGCATTCACACTGTCGTGTTGCATTTCCCATCCATAGAAGGTCACGTGAAACGTCCATAACGTGGATTTTGCACCAATAAAGATGTTGAATATCCTTTGGAAGAAGGGGGAAAGTCAAAGGCAAGACAACTCGAGAGCTTGACCCTATTCTCTCCATGATTATATTATGGTGCAAAGTCGTGCAGATTTCACGCGGTAATGGACGAGAAAAGAGCAGCCCGCGTTGTTTCACGGATTGCGCCAGAAGTTAAAGAGAGACTTCGGGGGAGAGAGAGAGGGGAGAAAGTATTATAGTGTGATTTAAGTCAAGCCCTCGTAGGGACATATAAACACTAACTTATATACACCTTTGAATCAGGTGGGACCTCTCATTTAATAGTCTTGAGACTTTGAGGGGCAGGCAATTTTTCTTTTTCGCTGAAATCGGTTAAGGAAAGAGAGATAATTATCCAATCGATCTTCAAACTATTTAATGGATGTCAATTCGATCTTAAAATTTTCAATTTTGCCAATGTAGTCATAAATTTTTATGAGAATTCTAATATAATATTTTCGACTAATTGCTATCGGAAATTGCTGATGCAGTGTCTATTCATCGCCGGCCATTATACCTAATATGTTGACGTAGACAACTTGTGGTTCGCTATGTCAACGATTTCATGCAATAATTGGCTGCAAGACTTATATTGAAATTTTGCGTAAAAGTTTAGAACTACATTGACAAAATCAAAAAGTTTATAACAGAATTGATAGTCACGCAATAAGTTTAGGACAAATTGAATAACTTTTTTCAAAATATAAAGAATGATCTTATTAATGATCTTAGATTACATTTAGCAATCAGGATAAAATTTGAGATAAAATAAAATTTATCATATCCTACGTTTGCCATTTGGTGCCTGCTTAAAACAAGATAAAAACATATGTAAAAGGGATATGGGCTGCATAAAATTATCTATGGTTAAGATGAGATAAAGATGAATAGGAATTCTTTATTAGTTGAGGGAAAAATCTGCACGAATCGGATTTTTCTCAAATAGATATTTTTCTTGATATTAAAATTATTAAATTAAAAATAAAAAAATTAAAATTATATTTCAACGTAAATTATATTTGAATTCTAATATAAGAAATTCAAAATAATAAAAAAATAAAATATAATTTTATTTTTAATGTAATATTATTTTATTATATATTTGGATTTAATTTATCTATATAAATTCAATATATAAATATATCTTTATATTTTAGGTTCTTTAGTATTTAAAGTATATAAGCATATTTTACTATTTAATAAATATTTATTGGAGAATGATAGAAGGGAAAACGAAATAAAAATAAAATAATTAAAAAAGAGATGAAAAAAAGCTAATAAAAAAGTAGGCAAGAGTGTTGCAAAAAAATTTTACCATCTCCATTTGTGAACTTTTAGGTTTATTTACATTAATATGTCATTTATATTAAACAATATACATAATATGATATAAATATATTTGAATTTATTATTGTGATTCACTAAATTGTGCATAGGATATAACAAAATCTCTAGATTTCATATCTTATCTTATTCGGTTCTTACCTAACTAGAATTCAGATAATCAAACGTAGCCTTAGGGCCTCACTCACCACCCCATATGAATGGAGTCTAATCCTATGGACATAAATGAGATGGTTTGTATACATCAGTGGGTATTAATCGAGTCAAAGAGTTTAGAAACCTACATCATAAGAAAAACAAATAAGGTAAATATATGAAGAGTGATTTGCAAACTTCTGTAGTATGACTTTTCAAATTAGACACAATCAGTTTAGGTTCCAATTTTATTTACAAAATCATCATTTTTCTTTCTATCTTGCTGCGTTTTTAGTGGATTGAAAACAGTGGTGGCCGTGGCAAGGTGACTTCTGATGGCGGCCGATGGTGGCCAGAGGAGGTTAGGTTGTGGGATAGGATTCTTGGGTGATTTTTGAGCTTAAGGTTTTTGTGGTTGTCTTTTCAAAGGAATCTTAAATTAGGATTTGTCTAATTGATTTTGACTTTTCACGTTTCGTCGTTAAATTTTCAAATTTTGCACCACACTCACTTGACTTTTTCTACTCTTCTAATCTTAAAGACACAAAACTTTCATGATTAGAAAAACATTGACATATAGATCTATGTATACTTTTTTATATAAATTTGAATCATAATTTAGATTTCAATGGGAAAGCAAACAAGTCATTTGTGAAATTTCATTAAGCTGCAACAAGCAAATTCTTAAGAAATCAATTTGCTCATTCAAATTTTTCCTAAAAGGCAAAGTGAAATCTGAAAATAGAGGAGACAAAGTGAAGTCGGTGCATAAAGTAAGGAGAAGCTTCGGTGCTTTCACTATGTCGTATATTTTGTTGTGAAAGGGTTTAGTTGGAGCTTCTGTAGCATTTCTCAATAAGAGCTCTCAACTATATGATTGGCTTTAATTTTATGAATTAAAAAAAAAAGTACGAGATATGTTGAAACTGGCAAATAAAATCGACAAGTTTGTAAGCAATTTCAAAGAGTCAAAAGGTAGTTGTAAGTTTTTGACAAGCTTCAATGTCTTATTTATCTTGTTCATGCACATCGATCCCTTATGATTTATTCTCTGTTTTTTCTTTTTTGTTGAAAGATTTTATTTTTGTTTTTTTTATGTATACATATTTTTTTGTAGTTTGTACAGAAAATTTCCAATTAGTTATCGAAACAGCTAATTGATTGTCTTAGTCCTAACTGAAAGTCGTAGGTACCGTTTGCTCTTTAGTTTTCTAGTTTAATTTCATACACGCAGGTCATCTTTAGGTAATTTTTATAGCGGAAAATTTTCTTTCTAATAATTTTCATCAATGAAATAAATGATGGATTCCACAAGCTACAATAGCTGCATAATGTCTCACGAGGAAGAATAATAATTATGTCCCATTTATTAAATGACAGATTGTGGCCCACTTATTTAAATAAGTACACCAATCAATAGGTGCTTTCCTTAAGTAGCCATAATTTACAAAATTGGTACACTACATGATTTAACTTATTTTTACCGGGATTTCTTATGGTCCCCTAGTTTAAATGTCTACTTATAGTCTACCACGTAAACTACCATACCAGTTTTCTCTTTCGATGTTAATATATCTAGTATTGCTCATCAATAAATCTAGTTAGAAATAATTAACATTCTTTAGTACAACTTATTAAAACCAGTTTACAAAATAAGTTTACTAAATGATGTGTCAGACTATTATCCATTTATTTGAATTGAAGGCCCGTTCCCGGTTTCACACAATACCCAACATTTTTTATATCAGTTGCTAATAAACCAAGAAATTGCTAATTTAATAAACTTGAAGTAAGCTTGAATGTTGCTCATTGTATTCCGGAAATTGGAAGTGGAGATAAATCAATGTGGGACATGACGAAATCAACATACTCGGTTTGCTTTTTTCATTATTAAATGGGATAAGTAAGATCTGTGCAAATCCTCATGACGAAGGATCCAAAATACACCAAGAAAAGCACTCATCACAATGCCTTTTCGAGTCGCAAAATGAATAGTGATTCATCATACCCAAGTCAACTCCATTGGATCACGCACTCTAGAGTCCGGCCTTAGCGTCAAGACTGGTGAAGAAAATACAAAAGACCCGACAGATTCAGTCCCAGCTTAACTGCAGTATAGGAGATTTCATTTTTATGGTGAGCAAGGTCTACTTAAACCATTCTTTGGGAAAAGAGGAGGCAGAGGCTTTATACCATCTTCTTTTTTACTCAAAGACTCCCGCATGTGAATCCAATTAATCTATAAAATATAGAGAATTAGTTACTTCCAAAATGAACTTTAATAAAGGAAATGACCTTTTCTTCTCTCAATTTCTTAACGTAATTAGTTCCGCTATAGCCGTATCAATCAGTTAATGTCTTCTCAAAACTATCCTCATTTGGACCCTACTTTATGCTCTTTTCTTTGGCAAAAAATGAAAGAACATGTTTCTAAAACTTTTTCACAAATCTCTTGATTGAATGACTGACCACCTTTTTCTATAATTATTCAAGGTGGAAAGGGGCAACCAGTTTTGATGTCTCCCTTGAGTGTTATCCAAAAAGTTAATTCCACACTTGTGACGGAATATTCTAATGTGACTTGCCAGCCACTTGACCAAGTAAAAATTGCATAAATTACGAGTAAAAATTTCGTAAATTACAAGATTATATAAAAACATCTTCTGTTTGGTAGTTGGGAAGTTAATATGAACTTTGTCAATTCAGAGTGGGCTTCTTTTTTTCTTTTTTCTTTTTGGGTAAGGATTCAGAGTGGGTTTCTTCGTAACAAAAAAAAGTGAATATAATTCTTTTTTCTAGGAATTATTCTTTTATATATTTTAGACACATATTATGATGGTTTAATAATAATGCGATTCCATCAGCCCCGAGGAAAGCTTCTTCTACACGCGAAAAGTAAAGTCACGATAAGAAGAGAAATTCCATTAGAATTCTAGATTGATGGATGAAAATGACATGGATTCCAAGAAAGATGTGATATGGATCGATGTTTGAAATATATAGTATGGACGCAAATCGGATGTTGGATTTAAGACGTCTAAATGAGTTAGTCAAGTAAATAGACTTGGAAAAATGGCCAAAACATCTTGCGCGAAACTTCTGCCTGCATGCATGCGCAGGACATGTAGACAAATTTGAGTTTGCTGCAGCTACACCATATCTTTTTATTATACTGTAATTTCGTTGATCTAAGTTGTCCAAGATAAATTAAAAGGAAAAAATACAGAGAGAAAAAAGATAATTGGGAAAAATCGAGGCGGTAATTTCAATTTGCCTAACTTGTTTAAGGATACCTTTAGCAAAATCATTAATTGAATTGACTTTTGATTATTACTTTTTACATAGTAAGATTTTGCAATGAATGTATTTTAATTTTTTTCAACTTGAAATACTTAAAATTGTCGCAATAAGTAAATGCTCGCACGTAGATTGATGGATAGCACAGGCAATGTTATCGTCTTACCCACACCCCATATTGTAGGAATTTGATTTGCCTCATGAATTATTGTTTTCTTCTGGCTTTATTAATGAGTTATGCAATCACAGTTTCGCTTTTTAAGTAAATCATCTCTTAATCAATGTTTATGTCGAAATAAACTAAGATGAATTTAACCTAATAGGTCGGTTCAATTACATACGGTTCTCATCAAGTTTCCACAATATAACTATTGAAGCTTACTTTCTCTTTTCCTTTTCACCGGCCTTTCACTATTTGACTTTTATTTATTGCAAAATATCTGAAACTTTTCAATATACATAAATCTTGATTAGCAAATTCATATAATATTTTTATGTCTGTTATATAATTATGAAGGGAAAGGATATCTCCTAGATTGTCAAAACTGAGAATATTTCCATTATTGTTTCATAATTATAAAGGGGAATCACGGTTCTTTTCTCTCTCTTTTTTAATTGTAGCTAGGAGATAATTTTTAAATTTTTCCTGCTAATTTTATTTTTTAATTTAGTGTAACTGAGGCTTTCACACCCTCTACGAAGTAAATATTCAACTTAAAATTGCGAAGAGATCTCCCTCCGATATCATTGATCCTGGATATAAGTCAGCTTCATCATCGTCATATTCCCACCCATACGCTAGAAGTGATTGCAGGCCTACAGTCCTTACATCTTTGATCTACGTACCCCGTTTGATCCAGATTTATTACACAACAAACCAAAGAGAAATACCGTCTCCCATTCCTCTCCCTCTCCCTCCTAAGCCTGTCACATATCTAGGCTTGACCTCTGGTTGAGGTCGTTGGAAGTTATCGATCTCATGTCGATGGGTTTTAATTACGTAGAGAGAGAGAGAGAGAGAGAGAGAGGTCTCGGCGGCGACGGAGGCAGCTCGGTAGAACGATTGGTCAAAGTCTAGCTTTCAGGTTGCCCAAGGACATTGAGGGTGAGCGGTGCTAGCGGTGTGGGCAAGCCAAAGGCGGGCGAAAGAGGGAGGGACAAGAGAGTTGGGGGAGGGAGAGATGGAGGTTCGGTTTATGTTAGGAGGTATATTGGAAACTCAATAATAGCTTCAGTTTGTAGTCAATGCCGGATCACCATGTAACAAGAATACAATATTACCTAAGTCAAAACTATTTAAATTTTGTCCGGCGTGACTTGATAATAAATTTTATATGCTATTTATATACATGTGGTTTCCATCCACTTTTGAGTTGAATTTTTCAACATGGTATCAAAGCAAATAATATTCCTTTAATATAGATGCATCCATTCCATGACTCCTAATTCGGCTCGCAACCCCCCTCATGGCTCAGAATCCGGTTAATATACACACACGTGATACTATTTCAACGAATGCGGCCGCGCCCCCTTCTCCCATCCAATTTGTGATATTGTGCTCGTGGAATAATAAGTACGTGTCATCATAGACAGGCAGGCGCGCGGTGGTCCTAGTTTCTCTGTAATGACGACAAAATACAACCCCCGGGAAAACTACACCATATTCCCGTACGAAGACCATCAGAGATAGGACGAGGGGTTCTTCTCCTACACAGGCGCGTCGAAATTTCCAAGCAAAACCCTGGTGTCTCTCTCTCTCTTATTTCGCTATTATTGAAGCTCTCTCCTCTCCGACCAAAAAAAATAAAAAATAAAAATAAAAGCTCTCTCCTCTCTCTCTCTCCCTCTCTCTTCGTCTGTCAACCTTTCCCCGAGAATTCGATCTCTTTGATTATTTATATGTGACGAGCTCAACACGTTCTTGCATACAACTACAAACAAAAGCAAAAAGACAGAAAAGCCGAAAGCAAGTTGTTTTGAGAGAGAGAGATGGAGGGTTTGCCACCAGGGTTTCGGTTCTTCCCGACCGAAGAAGAGCTGGTTTCGTTCTATTTACGAAACAAGCTCGAGGCAACTAGAGAGGCTCTACTCGGGCAGATTCAACGAGTCATACCCGTTCTTGATATCTACGAGTTCAATCCATGGGACCTTCCGCGTACGTCGCAATCCTTGCTTTTCTTCTTCTTCTTCTTCTTGATCATCTCTTGTTTTCATGATGGAAAGCCTTTTCCATTAAGATATGCCTGCAGAGACAGAAAAACAAAGCGTTGCGACTTTCTTTTAATTAACCTCAGCTCGTGCTCAATCCAGTTTTTTTTTTTTTTTTTTTTTGTGCCGATGTACTAGGCATTTCTAAAGGTATTTGCTATTTGCCCCTTTCGACTTTAGGGAAACAATGGTCTCAGATGCTTCTCATTTGAGATTTCTTGCATTTCTCCAAATCATAAAATGGATACTCCTTCAAAACACAGTCTCTTATTAAGTTCTACAAGTATGGGAGAACATGCTACGACAGATATAGATGATGGACTTCACTTTTTCTGCCCTTGTCTGAAAAGAAAAGAACCACCGAGAATATGGCGAATCTCATCGGGAAGTTGTACTTGTTAGGCCCTAATTTATGAATGGTTTTCTTCTAAATAAGTTTAATGCGATGGGCTTCAACTTTTTTGCAGCAAGCTTATATTTTAGAATGCATCAGTTGGAGAAATCATTCCATAATTCATGATTTATTTTCCCAAGCAGTGTTCATATGCATCCACAATATGTATACACAGTCTATAATTTCATGAACAATTTTGAACTCATGCTCGTGTGTTAGAACTATTTAAACAACAATTACGATTCCTCTAAAGAAAGATTACAGCTCTTTGATCTATACTCTATTCTATTATGTGAGAAAATTCTTTTGGATCCAGAATTTGCGGGAGATCTATGCCATGCAGATCCGGAGCAATGGTTCTTCTTCATCCCTAGGCAAGAGAGTGAGTACCGCGGCGGTAGGCCGAGGCGGCTCACGACCACTGGCTACTGGAAAGCTACAGGCTCTCCTGGTTTTGTCTACTCGAGCAATCGCATTGTCGGACTGAAGAGAACTATGGTGTTCTATACAGGACGGGCTCCAAAAGGCATGAAAACCGAATGGAAGATGAATGAGTACAAGGCCATTGAAGGGGAGCCTTCATCTCCTCAAGAAACCCCAGTGGTGGTAAGTAACACCCTAAACCAACGTTTATCGAAAAAACTGTCGGATAATCTATGTCACACACGTATGGAATAATTTAACATGATTTCATATGTTTCATGTGTAATCTAATTCTGGACATTGTTATGCTGGAGTGGTGGTGTAATTGCAATGGTATTACGAGTAATTAGAACAAGAAGATCCCAGTAACATCAGTGCAAGTGCTTGCAGCAACCTAGACATATTCTCGTTCGTCTTTATCTTTACATGTTCTATGCTATCTGGGAAGCAAAAGTAATAGTTTAATCTATCGTATTGAGTTTCCAATCTAAAACTTAACTAGTCTCTTTTATAGGCAAATAGATCTACAACAATTCTTGAACCCAAGAAACAAAATGAAATAGAACCACAGCAGAATGAATTAACATCGCTTTTGATTTCTTGTTGCTGTAAGAACATGCACGAATCGAACAACACATGATTAATGTCTCTCGTTTGTGTCTATAATTGCAGCCAAGGCATGAGTTCAGCGTGTGTCGGGTGTACAAGAAAACAAAGACCTTGAGGTCATTTGACCGGAGACCGATGGGAGAAATCTTTAGAAGCAGCCACACATTTCAACCGGACACCATGCCGGAGGATGATCATCATCGGCATCATCAAGAAATGGCATCATCTCGCCTAAGCAGTCGTCCATTCATGGAGAGAGCGAGCTCATCGCCAGACAGTTCAGGCGTCTCTGAAGACCATGGGACAATTCCTTCTCAAGCAAGAGGACTAGGAAGCAATACTGATGTCGAGATGTTGCCCAGTGACACCGAATTGTTCTTGCCCGATTGGGAACAGCTCTGGTCTTAATTAAAGAAGGCTAATTTACTATGCATAAATAAAAAAAATAAATAAAAATAGCATATTAATATTATCATGATTAAAACAGTGTAACTCCTAATCTTCTCAATGATACTAAGCAGATGTGAGTTCTTTCTGATTTTAATGTCTGTTTAAAATGCAGTTGTATTCTAGAATCGACCGTGGATGTAGAACTAATACAAAATGTCTGGTAGATATCTTTACATGCACCATGTTCATTTCCGTGAGTATTTCCATGTGAAACTCTCACGAATCAAACTGGTGTGCGTTTGTATGCGCTTGTTTTGTCATGGCCCATGTAAATTATTGCATGTGTGCAATAGACCGCAGAGCTCCCAAAGGATTACCTGGGGATTTAATTTTCTTCTAATTTTTTTGGTAATATTATTTTAGAAGCTTTCCAATAGATGGATACAAATACTTTGCGATCTTGGTTTTTGACGTATTATCATATTCGCAGATATTATGGAAAAAGCATGTATATTGGGAAATAATCAAGACAACCATCTATTGCAACAGGCTTTAGTAATTTTGGAAAATTCATCGCCTTAAAATCATGTCTAGCGCTTCCTTCTTCTTTTTTTATTGGGGCTCTGTGATGTCTTATTTTGGAAGAGTAAAAAGCTTTGTACAAAACTTATTTACAGGGTGAAATGCTAAATTCTTGCTATGCTTAGCATTATCCTTGCATGTAATATGTGATAGACTTAATAATTAGATATAAAGCCACGATGATAAACTTAATCAAAGCTATCTAACTTATAATCACGGTTGTCACTTCCAGAGCATTTGGACACAATAAGGTCACAATTTCATGTAAGTTTCTTCACAGCTACGCATCACCTTCATCCAGGGAAATATAAAGCGCTTGCCCATTTCTTTTTTTGGCGCAAATTATACTTTATTTTGGGAAAAGTTTAGAAAGTCGTGTTGGACCCTCAATTCCAAGTATTTCTTTCTTTCATGGGAAAGCTTTGACGTTTGATTAGACTATTTTGAAGTCCTTTGAATTCAAGTCTACATTTCTCAAGTCAATAACTCAAAGCAGTTGTCGTTACCTACTTTTGTTCAAAAGATTTTAAGAGTGCATAACTGCTTTTCAAAAATCTAATTAAAAAACTTGCAATATTTTAAACTACAAATGAATCGAGTAAAACATACTCCATACTCTGCTAACATACTCTGCCAGAAGGCTTGAAGGTGAATGACACTTAGATATGTCAAAATTCATTAGATGGCATACACACGCACACACACACATATATATATGGTTGTCTCGCTTATTGCCTAAACTCCCCATATACATGTGAGATTCGATTCTACATGAACGAGAGAATGCAAACAACGTGTGTAATTGATCCTTCTTAAATTATCAAAGATGTAACTCTATGGAATAGTCTAAATAGTTAGTGAGATGAAAAACAAGTATAGTAAGATTCTTTTAAGAAGTAACCATATTAAAATATTAAATGTTTAGTAACCTTTAAAAATAATCCACTTATCTAAAAGGTAATTGTAGATCATCAAATTACTTAGTACGCCAAACTTTTAAACTACTCCATCACATAAAAAAATTTAGTGAGAGAACTTTTAACTTGACGATTCATAGTTACGTCTTTTTCATTTCCATGCTTTCAAAATTTCTCGTGAATTTCATTAGAAGAAACACTTCGATAAGAAAAACCAAACACCGCAAAACATTGCTCCTAGTAGCTAGGAAATTCTCCATCTTAGAGATTGGAGAAAATTAGTGATGTTTTCAATCTAATATACGTATATTTCGAATTCCGTGCCAAAATTCAACTAAACTGAGAGATACATGCATATAAAATCCCAACTTGTCGGGTATGCATATTGATGGGAAGTGTCGTGGAAAATGAGGAGGGGGAATCGTTTCCTTGCAATTGCAGTGCAAAGACTTGACTAGAGGACCCCCATGATTATTGGCTTGACTTGCTCTCACGAGTCATGCCATTATTATATTCGCAACCATCATTTTCATATATATATATGCCAAGTGTGTCCCACGAACGTGCATCACATTCGTCCCTTTCCTTGTAAAATAAGACGAAATATACCGGTATCCTGTGAGCGCAAAAAAGAATGAAAATCTCAGCATCAATCATCAATCCGGAAACTTACATAGAATTGTTCTACTTTACATGATTGTTCTTTGGCTGAACAAAGCAAAAAGCTAACCTCAACTAAGACATATGACATCTGTTTGATTCTCGGCACCATCAAGTGTAAACAATTACGTATTTGTGACAATCATTCAGCGGTTGACCTGCATTTTACCTAGTCCGACACGCCACTAAAAAGTGTCATAATCATTCAAGGGGAAGGACAGATTTCTTCTTTGTTAGGTGCAAGTTAGGGCAAATGAAAAGGTGGAGAAATTAAAGGCACCAATGAAAATCATTTTGTTCCATAAATCGATTTCTAATAAGAAAAAGATATTTTTTTCTTATTCTTTGAGCAAGTTTCTAAGTAAAAATATGCGTTTAATAACCATATCAAATTTCTCCTCCCTCCCTTCTTCCCTCGTAGAGGGCAGATTCTCCGAATAAAAATTCGTTGGATAACGATACATGATGTCTTCTTTTCAAGCAAGTGGCTAGTAGTGAGGGCAAATTATGAGAAGAGTATTTATTTCTCATTTTTTTTAGATATAAAAAAATATAAAATTTTTGCTTCTCATTTCTATTCTAAACTTACTTTTGGAAAAACAATTTGTTCCAAAAATAGAAATAAGAAATTGCGTTACAAAACAAATTTTATTACAAACATCTTCGTTAAAACAAAAAAAAGAAAAACAAAAATAAAATAAAATGATTATCATGCGCATCCTAAAACTCCTAATTCTTTTTCCAGTGAAACGTCTTGGCTGCAAGGTAACCCATCAGTAATAATCACAATATATTGTATGAGGTTGCAAATTTAAGTCATGTCGCAATGTTGGTACTGCTACCAATTCCTAGCTCCCAACATATGTATAAGATTGTCATAATAGACTCGTCAAATTTGGATCTTTGGATTTCAAGTGGACTAAGTAGCTATGATTTTTTTTTTAAAAAAAACTTCATGTTATAGATGTGAGACCCTTATAATGACATCTAGAAGGGATAGCTACATTGGTCATCCTTCCATTCCTTTTTACTGAGACACATCTCTCATTTCATCGCTTCGACTCTTGCCAAATCAAATATACAACCTATATTTTAAGGAACACTCCCATCCGATAAAGAAGATTTGACATAAGCTTGATGCCTTTATCCTAGGCTGTCGGGAGGTTGTCTAAATCCAAAGCCATGTTCAGTTGAATCCTGGTCTCACCTAAATTCTTGTTTAGCTCCCTTTTTAATTCAAGTATGTTTTTGCACCACTAATAATCAACCCAAAATTTCCTTCCTGTTCCTTCACATGGCAACACTCAGTATAGCATAGTACCTAATACCTATCGTGACATCTAGACTAGACTATGATAGCATGCACCAAATCCAATAACGCCTTACTTGTCCACGTTCACCCATTATCTCTTATGCCCAATCCATACATTTTAGATATCATCAGCTATTGACAAAATATTGCTGAGACTCTCAATAGAAGTCTGATACCTTCATTTTGTGAAGATTACCAATAGCCCATGATGACACATATAGAACTCTAAAACACAAGTCTATACCATGACACTCGCCTTCATCATGGTATGTTCTAAGACTCATTGGGATGACAATTCACAGGCAAAACCTCCAATGATCTAAGAAATTCTTCCCAAATGGAGGTTTTGATACCAATCGTTCGGGCACTCATGGTCCGAGCCAAGGAAAACATTCAATCAAACTGTCCAGTCCTCCACTAATTATCTGACGTGGGAAGGATTATCCCCAACACGCTCGAGCTGGTTCTTCGGCCTTGACCGTGAACTAGGGCTCTTCCGACATGGACCCCAGAGTATATCCCCATCTGTAGTCATGGGCCCATTCAAGTAGAGTCCAACCAACCTTTTCCTGTGACCACGTTAGCCGCTCCGGGTCTTGCTCGCTCAACGCATGAAGAAACCATTGATGCTTGGGATACTTTTGTCTTTCTTGATCACACGCTAACAGAGAAGACCTCTCAGTCCAGGGTATTGACAATCTTTATCAGCGATATAGGACAACTAAGTAAAAAGAGAGAGAGAGAGAGAGAGAGAGACTTCTTTGGGTACTCCTGGCCTATATTAGCCCTTCATGAGCCGTTTAGATAACATGGATCTTGTGTAGATCCCACCGGATCTAATGACCCAGTTGAAGTGAACTAACATAAGCTTGAAGTACCAAACAATTTTCCCAAACAAACAGTTGCTCCATCTTTGCTGTTGTCATTCACGAAAAAGAACTCCAGAAAAACAAGCAGTGCTATTCAAAACAGAATCACTAAATGACTATTCTGATTTTGGTGTTGAAGAAGCTTTAAGCAAAGAACTAGGCATCACTAGAACACACAGAAAAAGAAAAGAGGTCCACATCATGAGCAAAAGTTAACCGTTCAAATTGTGCCAACTGAGCATATTCCAAGAAAGATTTACAGGGTATAGTATTTGTATTCCTTTCCAACTGCACATCAGAGTCTCACGTTTGATCTATTCAATCTGGCATCAGGATTCATCACCACTCATCATCAAGGCTGGCCCGGTGAAAGCACAGTACCGTGAAGACAAATATGAAGAAAGATGTGAACTCGATGAACATAGCTCCCGTGTTAATCAGATTAGCGTGTCTGAGGATTATAGGAATAGCTATGCTTCCAACAGACGATGCTCCGGTCAAAAATTTAGCAGCATCAATCCAGCTATAAAAAATTTAAAAGAAAGAATTAAGGCAAGATAGATGTTACCGGGACAGGACATTAATTCACAGTTATGGAAATGTACCCATGCAACCGTATAGGGTTAAATAATAAGGATATCACCAATGGCATTGACATCCCTTTTCATTGTAAAAACCAAATTACACGAGCTGTTAGTTTCAGTTCAATCATTAATAGAGCTACAACAAAAGATAGGACGACAGGTGTGAGTAATTTAAAGATCTTTACTCAATCCCCAGAACCAAGAGGAAGCTATTATGAACTGAAGTGAATTTTTACACCTTCTCCCTCTATTTTCTGGCTTCCACCACAAAAGTCACACAGCAATCATTCCATCTCACCTTCTGCTAACTTTCCACAATAATTATACAACGGTCAATTCAAGATAGCATTCTTGGATTAGAAAAGCTGATACATTCATGAGTTCTTGAGAAGATTATGGCAATGCATGACAGTCATACCATCAAAATTTCTTCAATTAGAGAAGGTATGAGTAAGAAGAATTCCAGCCACTAGAAAATTTTCAATCTAGAAATGAACTTAGAAACAAACTAACTTTGGTTTGATCTTTAGGGCTGAAAATAATTATGAGTACTGACCCACGAGCACCACTTATAGTTGCCAAACTTCATCTGTTTACTACAGTACAGAAAGTTGGACCATGGTGGCAGTAAGTTTCTACTCTTCCAACAAGTTTAGAAACTCTTAACCCAGAATAAAGAAAGCAAGAAAGCGTAATGATTAAAAGTACCCACCCTCCACCATCTCGACTGATCAAAAACTGAGTTGACCCGCCTCCAAAAAATAGACAAGGCATGGGCACCAAGACGTACATTAGAGCTACAAGAAACAATGAGCACGTTAGTAATTTCCAAAGACAATATCAGGTTTGAAGGAAGATAAATTTGCAGTATCAACACTTGCCTGATAGCATTGGCCACCAATTATTGTACAATGCGCAGGCCTGTTTGTCAAAAACGAGCAAAAAAGAGCAAACATAAGAACAACAATCTATGATAATCACTTAATAGAGTGACAGTAAGTTTCAATTCAGCTGATTTCCTGGTAAGGAACCAATTTAGAGGTGCACTTTGAAGTACAACATATGTACAAAAGCGAAGTGCGGAAGTTCCTTGAAATGGAAAAAGAAGATGAATCCGAAGCAGTTGGGCCAAACAGCAAGATATGCACACATGAACGTCTTGAGAAACATATATTCACAGCTAGAGGACCCACAAACCTCTATGGACAACTCAAAAATGCCGTTCCCCAGGTTTCACAAAACTGTTTTGGGAGAGAGAGAGAGAGAGAGAGAGAGAGAGAGAGAGAGTTTGGGAGATGCTTGGGGGTCCAAGAAAATGGACAAAAGAAAATACAAAAATGTTTTTCACTAGCTAAGTGTTTCCAATATGGAAGCCACTGACACCCACACAGTCAAAGGCAGAAAGAATTCACAAGTATAAATACACATGACATTATTGACCAGCATAGTTACTGCTATTGTACATTGGGAGGAATGACACAAATATATGCAAATGACAGCATTGACCATCATAACTATCTGCTAAAGGAAACTGGGAAAGGATCGCTAATCCATCTTTGAAGCACATGAGCAATTAATCTACAAACACATATTCGCCAAACTAAACTTCAATAATTGATTCCGATTCTCTCTGCCAAAACATGGCACAGCAAATTCCTGTAAAGCATTCTATACACAGATCACCAGAATAAAACCTCAAACTGGCTCTTCATTATCAATGCCCAATAGCACATGATTAGCAATGTCATCTCAAGGAAAGAATACTACAAAGAACTTAAAAGACTTAATAAAGATGAAAAGACTAACATACTTAAGTGCAGGATGGACTAGACAATCCTTGCCAATGTATACCTAGGCAACCTAATTGCTGTTTGTTCTTGATCAAATTGGCGGGATCCAAGGAAAGAATACCACAAAGAACTTAAAAGACTTAATAAAGATGAAAAGACTGGCATAGTTAAGTGCAGGATGGATTAGACAATCCTTGCAAATGTATACCTAGGCAACCTAATTGCTGTTTGTTCTTGATGAAATTGGCAGGATCCAGTAGATTAATGAGACAGAGCTCTTTGAGCACAGCAAGGAAAAGAAAATTCAAAGTAGAGTGTAAAATAAGAGAATATCATTTACAATAGCACTGGAGTTTACTATCCACATAAACAAGCAATATAATTCTATCACAAAGTTTATTTCCCACCCTGATATTTAGCACATACCAAGATCTGTAGCATGATGCTGGATGAAAACATAAAAGCAAGCCCAGCCAGACTGCACACAAGGAAATCTTGCTTTAGACATTAAATTTCACTGAGTTGCATCACAGATAAAATGACAAAGGCATTTTCTTCAAAAGGAAATGAAATGTGACTTTGCAACTTACACTGTGGAATAAATGGCCGCCAGGAATCCCATGACAGCAGGGCAAAGCAAAAGAACACAATCAGTATATGAGCAAAGAAGCAACAAAGATTCTTGAGCCAAACCTAAAACGAAATGATCAACAGAATGGAGACAATCTTCAACGCGATTAAATACATTGCTAGCCACGACAATTTTTTTCTACTCTGCCAAACATTCTAGCAATCATCTGATTGCCTCAAGCGACACTAAACCCTTTCCGAGCAGCTCATCACGCCCTTCAAACTTCATTTCGTTTTCGGTTTGCCATCGAAGCACCTCGTTCATTTCCATGGTCGAATCAAGCACGGCCCAAATCAAGTAACAGCAACTACCCATCAACCTAAACTGAATTTATATATTAGAAAGCATCAAGCTTTCATCCTCCATCAAACTGAACTGCATCTAAAGGGGGTAAACAGAACAGCAGAGTGCTTCCAATCTTCCACCCAAAAAAAAAAAAAAAAAAAGGGAAAAGGGCACCTCAAAATCAGTTCGGAAAAAGACTAGCCTTCAGGGATTGGACGAAGTCGCTGAGCTCAACCCACGAGAACTACAAACCCAGGTTCGAGCTCAGCGGGAGTTTCAAGCACTGCCCACATCCCAATTTCGAACCTTTCGCTCTCTACTTCACTGAGAAGCCGATGGGACACCGACAAGCGGGGCGGGAATTTCGGCGTCTAGGGCAAGAAAGGGACAATCCCAAAAGGAAGAGGAGGACGAGGAGGAAGATAAAGCAAGAAAAATCGAACCTTGGATAGTCATCGGCATGTTTGATCTGTGCCCGAGCAGGAAATCAAGCTCGCGAATTGAATCGGCAGTTGAAGAGGTGCTAATTCGATCGAATTGCAGAGTGCGAATTGCTCGATTTCGTGAGGACTTTTTTCAGTGTTGCAATGGCGACTGCCGCAGAAGAGGGGGAGAAAGGTGGTCTGCGGGTGGAGATTTTTCCCAAATTTTTAAATTTTTTTTGATCGCCTCCGTATCATTAATACTTGATTTTTTTCTTTTATTTGGGAAAATTGAAAGAGGGTAAATGTGTCGCACGTGTATCAATTTAGGTTTTTTATGATCGAAAAAATTAATTTAGAGTAAATTTTTTTACCAACTTGAGGTAAATTTTTTTACCTGGGTTTGGGGTAAATTTTTTTTTTGGGGTTTTTTGGTATTTTTGTTTTCACAGTAGAAGAAAGGTAAAGCGTTTCGTGGTAAACTGATGTATTTATTTATTACCTTTTATTTAATTTTGGATTTTATGAGGGACGCATTTTGCCTTTCTTTTCTCCTTTAATATTTTATTTTACACACTTGAAATTTTTTCCTGATCTACAAACATTGACTATAGTTCATATGGGAATTTCATATTTTTCTTAAATTGAAATAATCTTTGACACTTTTACGAGAAAGTAAAAAAGTGTTTTTAAAATAAACTTCATCCTAAACAAACAAGCAAATACGCTTTTGCTTAATGTAAGATTTTTTTTTTTTTGGGTAAAAACTTAAATAGTGCTTTTATTTGCATAAGGTAAGTGTCTATTTAAAATTATTGACGAGATGCCAAGTATGACCTTTCAAATTATTTCTAGTGCGAGACATAATTTGGATAAGAAATTTATTGTATTTTCTTATATTCAACCAAGCTTGTCTGGGAGTCGAGAGACGTTCATTGGGTTCATGGGGGAGAAGCCCAGTGGACCAGTAAGGGGGATAAATATTTATTAGTTCATCTCCTCTAACATTAGAATATTAAAATTTCTTTGCTATTATCGTGATCCAAATCTATTGAGGGTGAAAATCAAAAACACGGATAAGAAAAACTACAGGTGAGATAACACGAAAATTGTCCAAACCCCCACGATCAAACTTTTTTAAAACTAGCGAAGCTAATTGAGAAGTTAATAATGCAGGGCTAGAAATAAAATGGGAAGAATCTCACAGAATCTCACTGAAAATGGCCCCAAATGTGAAATGGTTGAAGTCCCTGAGGAGCTTGATGTCTCCCGTAATTTGTATGTTTTCCGAAACCATATCTATACTCAATTCTCTCATGATTCACTTCTAAAAAACATGAAATGCACAAACAGAGACAACTTCAAACGATCAAACCATGATTATTGTCGACTTGTTCTCACCTCTCTCAACTAAGGAAAACTTACTTCCAACGCTAGCTAAGTACACAATCTCAGCCAACACTTTAATGGTCAAAACCTCACATAACAAAGGAGCTTCTTGCAGCATTGCAAAGCCATAAAATCAACTACGGCAATAGATGTTAACCGGCCACTACGTCAATATCGATGAGATACATCGACTAGAGAATTCCAGATCTAGTAAGAGAGACAAAGCATCGGTATGACTTGGATGCTGATAAGCTAGTTAGGGTAGTATAAAATTAGAGAAATCAAATCATTAAATGATGAGAGAAAGTATGACCATTGAGCTTTTGTGAATCCCAAAAATATAATGCTTAGACTCTCCCACCATTTTCATGGAGTTTCAACGTGAGCCAAAGAGTTACAGAGGAGAAGAAGAATGAGAGGTTAGGATTTTCACGAAATAACTTTTATATCATGTATGTAAGAAATTCTATCTACCTTTTAACCTACCCTCTATATAGAATACTTTTATTTTAGGCCATGTCCCTCTTTTATCCTACTTTGTCCTATCTTGGACAACATTCAAACACGTGATAGGATATAATTTATCCTATAACAATTATTATTTTGCTCACCAAGCATGGACTTATTTGTCACTACCGACAAACAAGTAGAGTACATATTTGAAATTGGCCTACCGTGTCACGCACATTTTTCAATATCTTTGTCCATGAGATTTAATTCCTAATTTTGTTGATTCCTCTTGACTTCATGTACAGTTAATAACACCATAAAATTCCAACGCCCGTACTGTCAGTGGTAAGCCTTCGCTAGCGTGCAGGTTAAGTTTACACTTATGTTAGACTTAGACATGGAGAAGTTACAACTACTTGAAATGAAAAAACTTCTCTCGACGTACAAATTATCAGCTTTAAACTCTGAGAAGCTGCAGCTTATTCAAGAAAGCAATGGCGATCCAGTCCAACTCAACCGGAGACCAGCGCACGTTGTTGATCTCGGCCACTGACCCGAACCACATCTCCGGCTCCACCTCCCCGGCATTTTCTGGCCGCAACCCGGCGATGCCAACATCCCATATTAACACCCTTGAGTCATCGCCGACGGAGCACAACTGCCGCCCTATACGGGGCGCCCACGATATCGCATTCACGCTGGCCTTGTGCCTATTAAGCTCCATGAGAGGCGTGGTCGGAAACCTAATGTCCAACAACACCACCTTATTGCTATCGATCCCGACCGTGGCAATCGACTTCGGGTCAGCCTTGTTCCACTCCAGTCTCAACAGCGGACTCTCCGGGGTGGGGTTCTCGTATATGATTGTCGACCGCTCCTTATCTCTCAAGTCGAAAACCCTGACAGAGCCATCCCCGGAGACTGAGGCGAAGACGTTGAACCCGCCCCATGAGACGTCGTACACCTCCTTGTCGTGAGCAACCAGCTGCGCGTCGACCACCTCCCTCTCTACGTCCCAGATCGTGCACGTGGTGTCGTTGCTGCAAGTGGCAATGCGGCGAGCCTCGAAGCTGGCCCAATCGAATGAGGTGATGGCCGAGCTGAACTCGCTGCTCTTGTTGCCGTTCAGGAGGGCTTTGAGCTCAGTCCGGTCTTCACTGATCTCCCACACCCTCAGGTAGTCTCCGGAGGTGGCGATTAGGTCCGGGTATGAGGGGTCCTCAGAGGGGAAGAACATGATGTTTGTCGGCGCATAAGGGTGGTCAAAGGCTAGGCGGGGGTCGGAAAAGAAATTGGACGCGTCGGGGTCGAATTGGACAAACTCGACCTTGTTGCTATGGTCTTCGAGGAAGCTTCCGACGGCAAGGCGCAAGCCCTTGTCGCGGCGAACAGACCAGCCTAAGGAGTAAATCGGCCATTGAGCTAAGAAAGTGGAAACGCCTGTTCTTTTGGTGTCGATAGGGCTTTGCATGGAGAGTTCAGTGCTGCTCATTCGGGAAAAGGGGGCTCTAGGATCTGCATGAAGTGGGACAAAGCAGATCTTGGTCGGAAGTGCATTTTTACAATACTACTATGTCCAAAGTAATTTAACTTAGGCTCCATTTTTGGTGAATAATGAAACATTGTCAAGCAATTTTAGTGATTTTTTCGAAGGATTTAGTGATATCTGCTTGTCACTTTGATTTTCTAAACCAAAAATATAGCATTTAAAATGTCGATTTAATTACTTTTATTCTTTGGAAACATGTTTGACTAGTTTGCTGCTAAGTGATACTGTGTTGGGGAGGTCCACTTATGCTTACATGCACCAATTGGGCTGCTAAAGAGGACAACAATCAAGATTCCACTGTGTTTCGGTTCGAGTATATTCTTTTACAGTTTTAACTTTTCGAAAAAAAAAAGAAATGGTAAAAAAGTTACTTTAAAGGGACAACCTTTGCAAAATCTGACTTGTATTTATCTTGAAAAAAAAAAAATCTCTACCGAGCAATTGTCTTTTTATTTAAGCGGGAGGAGAGAAGTATTTTGTGCGACAACATATTACGTGAATGCTATGTGACAAGTCAATGGAATTAAGTGAAATCAGATGATGAAACACATACTTTTCAGGCAAAGGTGATGCGATGTTGAGCTTTTCCCATTCTTTTTTAGGGACTGGAGCTAATTTACGATGCATGAATTATCTATAGATAGTAGAATATATATGGAATGCATGATTTCTCCACACGCTTAAATTATCTTTATTCCCCCCACCCCCCCCCCAAAAAAAAAAAAAAAAAGGAAAAGCCAGTTTTCCCACGCAAGTTAATTTGATGTGGTATTAGAGAAAAAAACACTATCGAATTAGATTCTCCATTTTCGATCTTCGATTTTTCATGGTTTTTCCTATAGCTAGAATTAGCACAAGAGGAACTCGTGATACGCCTCATATTGGAACTAACTTCCGATGCCAATTTGAAGTTGATTGTGCAGCCATCTCGCTGCGAAAACCTAACCCTTAAGAGAAATACGACTCTGAAAATATGTTTTACATCTCGAAACGAGAAGTCAGCCTTCTCCAACTTTACCAAGAAACTTCAAAGAAAAAAAAAAAAAAAAAAAAAGGAAGCGCAGGTTTCGTAGAGCTGAAATGGAAGGATGCCGCGAACTCTTAGCCAACATAAGTTTACATGAGAGAGAGAGAGAGAGAGAGAGAGAGAGAGAGAGAGATGTAGAGAGCGAAAGACTTACATATACTCTACACGGAGCAGTGGCTTTTCTGGGATGTTCACTGACAAGAGAGCACGCGAGCGAAGAGGTAGAGAGAGAGAGAGAGAGAAGTGATAAATATGCGAGCAGAGAGGAGAGAGGAAGATGAGAAGAAAAGCCAGTGAGCCAAAACGGAAGGTGAGGTGGGGGGAGTTGAGGAGTGGAGATTCCTTTCCCGCAAAGCGACTTTAATGTCCGAGACCAGCCACAGGACGGGCAGGGACGGGAAGGGCAGGTGAAGCTAATGGTCAAATTCTCAGCACGAGGGTCGGTCGGGTGCGTAGGTATCGTCAATTTTCATCTGTGTTGGCCGTGCCTCTCCCTCTCATTATTATATCAATGGCGTGTTTTGGACCCAGTGCATTTACCCTAACCTTCATTTAACCTTTAGATAATTAGAAACATGGAAAAAAAAAGTCAACAATGAGGGCTCGTTTTGTTTCGTAAAGATGAACAGCTTGAAAAATATTTTTCGAAAAAATGTTAATTGCTTGTATCGCTTGAAATGATTAATCTTCGGTAAAATATGTTTTTATTGATTCAATAACAATTTTTTATTTTCCAAATATCTTCTTAAACTAATAAAAATAATGGGCGTTTCTATGGGAATGGGAGGACCCTTTTTTTATTTATTTTTGTAAGTGATTCAATATATTAATTCTTTTTTTTGAAAAAAATACTTGATTTTCTTTTTTTTATACTTTGAATAATTACTTAGATGTATATCTCAATTCTTTTGCAGTGTACTCGTGAAAACATTTTCTCCAATCTTGATAAAATGAAAGTCAAATTAGCAACCCACACGCATAGTAACCTAATATAGTGAGATTTCATCAAATTGCCAAACAAGTTGAAAAAAAAAAAACTTTTAAGCTGGTTATTATGGTGAAAAGGTGAGAAATCTTTAATCAAACAAATCTAATTTAATTTAATTTCTTAAATAAATTTAATTTTTCATGAGGTGATCATAATCTTGACTCCAGAGTTAACTTGGACTACCATGACTCGAGTAGAAATTATTGATGCTTCAAGTTGCATAAATTAGATGTTTGAGTTTTAATTTCAACAATTTTAAATGACAAATATTTTCTTTCACAATTGCAAGTCGAAAGTATCTTATAAAGAGATATCTTATAGAAATCCTATATTTATTTTTTCCTAGAATAAATATATATTGCACCACTAAAAATCCAAAATTTGCAAATACCCCAAACTTTTTTTATGTCATGAAAAACTCTAAACTTATACCGGTGTAATAAATATATCCTAAATAAAACTGTAATAAGGGGTAGGACTTTGAGGGATATTTGTTACAGTGGATAAGTTTGAGTTTTTTTTGTAGTATTTGTTCATATGTTGAAACCATTCTTTTTACTTTAAATGATATTTAATATTGATGATGCTTTTAAAATGATTATTTATTTATTTATTATTTAATTTATTTTTTTCTAATCTAAAAATCCCACTCTGACCAAAAAAGATATTTAAAAAAAAAAAAAAACCTCTTCAGAATCCCACTTGGTGGCAGCGTTTTTTTAAGAAAACTTGTAGTGGTCCCTTCTCTTGAGTCGGCGTCTGTCAGGTGCTGAATTGATAGCCCACCCCAGGGAAAAGCACGTGATGGTGACATTCCAAATGAAAGAGAAAATAAATAAAAGCTTGAAAATATTGAACAATAAATAAATCTAATATGTGAAAAAGCTTGGCTCCTCCTTATTATATAAATTAGACCTATTAATTTTGCAATTGTTAATTTCCCTCTAATATATATTGAAGTTGAATCTCCTCATTTAGTGTGCCCCATTCCCCATTAACTATAAATATTAAATTAAGAAACATGGTGACCTTTCCCGGGGCCATGCGTGGGTATATATTGCTAACAATATCTTTAAATGTGTTTATGTTTCTTTATACTATTAGTGGCATAAATTTTTATAGTGGTTTGTTTGGGGTTCATTTTTGTGAGAAAATACCAAGCAAATATATTTGTCGAATTGGACATACGAAATGCTGCCTAAAGATTTCAACTTATTATATAATTAAATGCACTAATATTAGAACAATTAGAAACTAAGATTTTAAATATTGTTAAATTCTATACAAATTCAGAAAAAGTAAAAATGAAATAAAGTTATCTGATGTTCACTTATTTCAAGATTAACTCTTAAAAATTGAATTTAATATAAATTTAAGATGATTACAAAGTAGAAAATCAATTTTAGTGAATTTTATAGAGGTTGATTCAGACAAGTTGTAATTTTTATTCTTAAATTTTTGCTAAATTAAATGAAAAGTATCATTTATTCACTCTTAGTGAAGTATATTAGATCGAATGAAACAAATCATATCATTAAAATGAAAAAGAATTATGAATCTTATATTTTTAACCCAAATTGAGTGAGTTATCATCCAGATCATTTCAAATTAAGCAGAGTGGATTTCAGGGAATTTTCAGAGACTTTCTTGTCTTTGTGTGGTGATGGGTGAATCGTGAATGTGAATAAAGCATGTCCAGGTTGAAGAAGAAGAGGGAAAGAGATGATGGGAGAAGAGGGCAAGAAGCTACGGGGATAGCAAAAGCTTCTGCCGACATTCTGAAAATAATTTTCTTAATTTTTTTTTTCAGATTGGGTCTACCGTCTATCTCACCTCTTAATGAGATGTTTTTATCCTGACTATATTTAGGCTATATCAAGGAATATTTAGATTTGGCATTAATTCAAATGATAGATAGGATAATTCGGATTTCACATTACTCTTAAACACTAAATAGAATAAAAGTTATCACATCCGAAAATTTATCTAACCCACTGAATGCAACCTAAGTGTATAAAAGTGACAATGATCACATTATTCAGTGTAGTCTATATTGCCCATAAGTTCTTGAACATTTGGCTCGGGGATGCTATGCTATACTCGCTCGAATAAAACTAACACCCTATTAGGAGAAGGCAACATAAACCCGATATCTTTCATCCAAAAAGATCATTAAGAGAATATCCATATCCGATCCTATCAATATATCCAATTAAACCAACATTCACTCAAAAACTTAAGCTAAAAAATTATGAGCCAATTAAGATATATTAACCGCTTTACATTATACTTTTATGTATGACTTTTCTAATATAACTCACACATGTAACTCAAGAATCTCCCTCACGTGTGAACTTAATGTTAGGTATGCCCCCCTTAATTTAAGTATTTTTCTGCACCAACTTTCATTTTGGTCTCTTTCTATAAACTGAACCATGAAGTATGTCATCTGACCCATGATGCTACACCACGACACCTATGGCTCAAAAATTATGTTGGTTGTCATATTCCTTCCTTGAGATAGTCATTCCTTCCTTGAGATAGTCACTAAACACCGTGAAGGCTTTTATTGGAATTGGGCTTAAGGCCCGTCCGCACATGCTGGGCCCAAAAGGCCCGGCCCACGGGAATAGGGCCCGTGGAGGGGCAAGGTATAAAAGGGAGGAGAGAGAGAGAGAAGACAACGTTTTGGCAATTCAACGTACGTCTTTTCTCTTCTCATGCTCTCTCTCTCCCAAAAGGAAAAACAGTAAGCATACGGCGCACTTTTCTCCCCTTTAAGGCTTCATCGGATCGAACGGGGCCAGATTTTCTTCCTCTTGTCGGCGTCGGTGCTTAATCTGTGGCTAACAAGGTACGCTTGAATCCGTGGTGTGCCGGTTTTCGGAAATCCGTTATTCTCAACATTGGTATCAGAGCCCGGTTCACGTTTTTCCCGATAAATTTGATGTTTTTGATTGATTTTTTCGCGAAAGAACTTCGGCCGTACGGATCGGGGCAAAAATCCCGACACCCGAGCGCTGTTTGGCCTTTTTTCCGAGTTTTCGTAAGTCGAAATCAAATTGTGATGGCATAGGAAGAAAGGCGACGTCGAGACGAGTCCGGAGATACGTCGACCGCCGCCGGGCGACGCCGCACGCGCCCACACGCGCGGCCGGAAGGGGCTGCGCATGGGCGCGACGCTCCCGAAGTGCTGGCATTGGCCAGCGCGTGCGGCGCACGCGCCGGTCGGTGAACCGGCGCGTGCAAGCCGCCGGCGAGCGAACCGGCACGCGCCGGTCCGCGGACCGACGCGTGCTGACGTCATGCGATGACGTCATCGTGACGACATCCAATGGTCGGTAACCGCTCGGATGACGTCACCGATAAAGTCATCGCCGACGACGTTTCGCCGGGCGGTTATCGGCCGGCAACCCGACTCGACCGGCGACCCGACCCGACTCGCGGACGCAGGCACGCGCCCGGCACGTGCCGGATGACGTCTGCGTGACGTCATCCCCCGCACGTGCGCGGCACGTGCGGTCGGTCCACGCAAACGGTCCGACCGGCCCGACCGGTCCGTCCGGTCCGAACGGTCCGACGTCAGACGACCGTTGACCACCGTTGACCGATGACCGTTGACCGTTGACCAAAAAAAAAGAGGAAAAGAATTTGTTTCTTTTTCAATTAAGTCTATGTGGATTATAATGTGATCCCTTATTTGTTCTGCATTTGTTGCAGGAATTATGCCTCCCCTAAGGTTGCGCACACCTATTCGCGCAGTTTCCGATGAACAAAAGGTTAAGCTGTCTAAGTTGATAGCTGAACTGACTGATCATCGATGGAAGAGAGGTGACTTAATTGATCATGTCCTTGAAGTCAACGGGAAAATTCAACAGGTCATATGGAATGGTCGTCCTATGTCACAGTCAGAGATGGTGTGATTTTTCATAAACACTCTTCCACCTGAATGGCAAGATGTGTTGAATCGCATATGGGATGTCAATGGAGCTGCTTCCTATAAGAAAATAGTGATGGATTTTGTAAATGAATATTACTGTATTGTTTCAAGGGAAAAGATCAAGAAATTGAACAAAAGATGATATTTCCCAGTTCGTGTGCTGACTTGGTGTTAGTTGTATTGGCTGATATATATTAAGTGTGCTTTGTGGACAACTTAATGTAATAATAACTACCTAATTGTGTTAATTGAAAGCATTATTGTTCTTAATTGTATGTCAATTATCTGTTGCTTTTTGTTATTGCTTGGTTCTTGTGGGTAATTAGCTGTGGGTAGTTTTAGAAGTTTTTGTAGCTTCATAGAATTGATTTTGCATATGACAATCATATTAATGATAGTTTTAAGTTAGGATTTTTGGAGGATGATTGGAAACGTAGTGACCCCTTAATTCTGAAGCCTTACTTGAAATTATTCATTAATATGATGGGTCTATGTAAATAGGGATGCATAAATGATAGGCATTAATAATTCGTGCATATTTGTCCGATTTGTTCAGATCAATGGCTTGACCACAAAGAGCATAGTTGCCGAGCTGAACAAAGGTGAAAAGCTCAATGGAGACAACTATGAAATTTGGCAAATGAAAATCCAAGATGTCTTTGGAAGAGCAAGAAGCACTTGAGACTCTTGTCATGACCATGGTAGAACCTGAAGAGGGAACCACGCACAAAGACAAAAGAGACAAAGAAGCTTTTTGCGTGGAAAAGAATGAACTCTCTAGCTCGCATCACGTTCTGAGCAGCATGGAAAATGACGTCATGCGAGAGTTTGGCGTTTTGACAATGCCAAGGAAATGTGGGAGGCATTGGCGGTTAGATTTGGTCATACTTCGGTGACTAGGCGAGGCAGCTCACTATCGGTTTGACTCTTATAAGAAGCCTCATGGTCGACCATGAAGCAACATCTTAGAAAGATGTCAAACATGATAACGATTTGAAAGATGCCGGCCATGTCCTCACGAGATGAGCAGCAAGTGCAAGCAAGTGATTCGTTCCTTGCCTCGAGTTGGGAGCATATGAAGGTGCACCGACTCATAATGAAAATATCAAAACCTTTAAGGATGCAATGCGTCATCTTGAGCTGGAAGAGGACCGCCTGTTGGCGGCTAAGCCGGATGCTGAACTTTATTATGCTAATTCTAGCTCAAATGGAGCTTCGAGCTCCAAGCGCAAGCGCCCTAACTGGTTTGATAAGGGGAAAGGCAAGGAAGAAGCGGGTCCTTCAGGGAAGAAACCCAAATTTAACCAACATGGAAGAGGGAAGCGTCCTCACATGAAAAAGCTTGCAAGGGTGAAATGCTACAACTGTGACAAGAAGGGTCACTATGCTCGCGACTATCGTGAGCCAAAGAAGGTATGCACCCCTTGTACTTTTCAAAACTTTGCTTTTGTGTCAAGTTCTGTGTTCTTAACTGAGTCTAATCCTTTGTGGACTGTGGATTCAGGAGCAACGGACCATGTAGCGAAGGATAGAGGATCCTTCGTGGAATTCCGACGAGTACCAACTGGAACTAAGTGGATATATGTGGGAAACAACTCCAGAGCTGAAGTGAAAGGAATTGGCACATGTCAACTGAATATGCGTGGTGGACGCACTTTGTTTCTTCATAATGTGTTGTATGCTCCGGAGATTCGTCGGAATTTAGTGTCTGTATTAGTGTTGGTTAAATTAGGTTTTAATATGAACTTCTATAGTAGAGGTGTGAATTTGTTTTTGGAGACAAATTACTATGGTTGTGGTTATTTTCTCGATGGTTTTATTGTATTAGATATTGATTATGTTAATGCTAATGTTTGTTATTCTCTTCTCACGTCTCCTAATAAATATGATAATGATGTGAATGTGTGGCATGCTAGACTTGGTCACATTGGCCAACAGCGTATGAATAGATTAGCCAAAGAGGGCTTGTTGGGCAATATTGAAAAAGTCGATTTGTCCATATGTAAGCATTGCCTAGAAGGGAAAACGACAAGGAAACCATTTGGAAAAGGAAAAAGAGCTGAATTTCATCTGCATTTAATACATTCTGATGTCTGTGGTCCAATGAATGTAAAAGGAAAGCATGGGGCTGTTTATTTCATCACATTTATTGATGATTATACTTGATTCGGATATGTCTATTTGATTTCTCATAAATCTGAAGCGATAAGTTGTTTTAAAAGGTTTATGAACCTGGTAGAGAATCAATTAGACAATAAAATAAAAGCATTGAGATCCGATCGAGGTAAAGAATATTTATCTGATGAGTTCAGAAAATTATGTGATGAAAAAAGAATAGAAAGACAGTTGTCTATTCCGTACACTCCTCAACAAAATGGTGTTGCGGAAAGAAGAAACAGAACCCTACTGGAAATGGTTAGGTCCATGATGGCGCATGCTAACTTGCCTATCACCTTTTGGAGTGATGCATTATTAACCGCTGCGTATATACTTAACCGGGTGCCTTCCAAATCAGTTACTTCCACTCCATATGAGTTATGGACAGGTAGAAAACCCGACTTGAGTTTTCTTAAGCCATGGGGTTGCGCTGCCTATACACATGAGTCCTCTCACAAGTTTCGGAAATTGGGTCCCAGAGGAAAGAAGAGTATTTTCATAAGATACTCGGAACACTCGAAAGGGTATGTGTTCATTGGTGAGCAGGAAAGTGGGAGTATAACTGAATTTGAATCACGAGATGTCACATTCTTAGAGGATGAATTTCCTAAGAAGGGCAAAATAGGGGAAGATTGTTCCTTATTTGAGACCTTGGATCAAGACAATGATATTAGTGGAGTTCATCCAAGTGGGAGCATAATAGGGAATGATGTGCAAAGTGTACAATCTCCCATACGGCGAACAAGTCGCCAAAGTATTCCCCGTCGACGTTTTGACATTGAAGGGGAAACTTTTATGGTTGCTCCACAAGATGAGGATGAGCCAAGAAATACCAATGAGGCTCTGAATTGCCCCAGTAAGGAAAAGTGGATTCATGCAATGGAAGAGGAAATGGAGTCAATGAAATCAAACCAAGTCTGGGAACTGGTTGATCTTCCAAAAGGACGCAGAGCTATTGGGAACAAATGGGTTCTCAAAATAAAGCGAAAGGCTGATGGCTCGATTGAAAGACATAAAGCTCGCCTTGTGGCGAAGGGGTATAATCAACAGGAATGAATTGATTATGAAGATACGTTTTCTCCTGTAGTGAGATTTACCTCGATTCGCATTATTCTGGCAATAGTGGCAAGTCGGATCTTGAGTTACATCGATGGATGTAAAGACCGCTTTCCTTAATGGAGAATTAGAGGAAGAAATATATATGGAACAACCTACTTTGGTTTCATAGTGAAAGGCCAAGAAGAAAAAGTATGTCGACTTTTGAGGTCAATATATGGTCTTAAGCAGTCATCAAGACAATGGTGTATACGTTTTCATAATGTCATAGTGGCATATGAGTTTACAATGATTGATGAGGATCATTGTGTATATATCAAAAGATCCAAGGATCATTTTGTGATCATATCATTATATGTTGATGATATACTGATTGCCGGAAGCAATATGGAGTTGGTTAATACTGTCAAGAGATGGTTGTCTTCTAACTTTGAGATGAAGGATATGGGTGAAGCTGCATACATTCTTGGAGTTAAGATTTCGAGAGATCGTTCGAAGAGATCGTTGTCTCTTTCGCAAGAAACCTATATAAATAAGGTTCTTGAACGATTTCGTATGCAAGACTGTAAACCTATAGACACTCCTATTGCAAAAGGTGAAGAATTGAGCCATAGACTGTGTCCAGGGACTCCACAAGAGAAGGAACAAATGAAACATGTTCCTTATGCTAGTGCTGTTGGGAGCTTGATGTATGCTATGATGTATACAAGACCCGACATATGTTTTGCAGTTGGAATGGTGAGTAGATACCAATCCAATCCAGGTCCAGCACATTGGAAAGCCGTCAAGTAAATAGTGAGGTATCTGAAGGGAACTGCTGATTTCAAGTTGAATTACCAAGGAAAAGATCTGCGACTTGAAGGCTATTCAGATGCTGATTGGGGAGGAGATTTAGATGAAAGGAAATCTACCTCTAGATTTGCTTTCTTACTGAACAATGGCGCCATATCATGGAGTAGTAAGAAGCAAACGTGCATAGCCTTGTCCACGATGGAAGCTGAGTTCGTGGCATTATCAGCAACGGTACAAGAAGGAGTTTGGCTTAAGAGATTTTTGGATCATTTATGTGTTAATGAGAAAGCTGCAAATCCATTGTTGGTTAACTGTGATAGCCAAGCAGCTATAGCGTACACCAAAGATCCAAAGTATCATGGCAAGACCAAACATATAGATACCAAGTATAACTTTGTGAAAGATATGGTTGCACGAAAGGATGTGAACTTACAGTACATATCTATGCATAGAATGGTAGCAGATCCTATGACAAAGCCAATACCTAGAGATGTGTTTTGTGGTCATGTAAAATCTCTAGGATTGCGTGAGTCTGATGTACTGAATTATAATTTCCCTGAGTTGTTCACATTTATGAAATTTTGTTTTTCATTGATTAATGCCTATGAATCTTTGTATGATTTTAATGCATCTTAATACTTAGTGCATTATTTTAAGTTGAGAAGTATGTCGGACAGATATAAGATTAGCCCACTCACACGGGTAATCGCCTCTGTTTACTGTGTGATAAATAGAGATGAGACTGATTTTAAGCTTATTATTTAGGTGACAATCGAGAACTCAAGCTTAAAATATGTATGTCGCCTTAAATGAGTGTTAAGATGAGGACATAATACTTACGATGTCCAAAAGTAAAATACCCCACATATTTTACTTTATCTGTCTAAGATGCCAGATGTGAGTTCTGATGAATTCTGTGAATGAGTAGATACGTGAACTCAAGTTAGACATTAGGTATGTCTGAACTATCATCTGTACGGTATTGAAAAGTGTAGACATACGCTCCATGAGAAAGGAGTTAATACCGTAATACGTATTTCATACTACGTATGCATGAGACGACCAATAAGAGTGGCAAAAAGTTTGATCTCAACTTTTATGACGTGTGAGACTCTTGAGGAAAAGAGTTCCTCAATTTTTTAGTCCCCTCAGGACTCTTACTTATTCTCAAGATTTCTATTTAGTGTTTGCGATCTTAAGGTGTTGCCAATGGTCATGAGATGATTCAATCTAATTGGGCATTTCTAGAAAAGCAAGCTGGACTGAAATCGAGAGTTTGAAGGAAAGAGGAAGATCGATTTTGGAGAATCACATTATGGTTTTGTATTCACTGGTCGACCAATTATGACTGTCTTTGTGATAATTATAATTGTGAATACAATATATATATATATATATATATATATATATATATATATATATATATATATCATGTTTAAAAGAGATCAAGGGAGATATAAATGTGATCGATCGATCTATGGTACTGCATACTAAATCTACTCGGAGTGTGACGCCCATTATGAGCTGCTACATATTCCTAACAGATGCATAACAACGAGCTCTCAAAGTATGCTGGTCGCACGGATTATTCACCAGTATGAATGTTGAAGAGAGGTAAAGAGAATACTGTTCGGCCCACCATGTGCGAGTGGGAGATGAAGGCTTTTATTGGAATTGGGCTTAAGGCCCGTCCGCCCATGCTGGGCCCAAAAGGCCCGGCCCACGGGAATAGGGCCCGTGGAGGGGGAAGGTATAAAAGGGAGGAGAGAGAGAGAAGACAACGTTTTGGCAATTCAACGTACGTCTTTTCTCTTCTCACGCTCTCTCTCTCCCAAAAGGAAAAACAGTAAGCATACAGCGCACTTTTCTCCCCTTCAAGGCTTCATCGGATCGAACGGGGCCAGATTTTCTTCCTCTTGTCGGCGTCGGTGCTTAATCTGTGGCTAACAAGGTACGCTCGAATCCGTGGTGTGCTTTACGATCGGTGATGCGTGTTTTTCCCGGGCTTCGTCTTCCACATTGATTTAGGGGTTCGATTCGGTGTCGAATCCGGTTTTCGGGAATCCGTTATTCCCAACACACCGGAATAGATTGAGGCCCCACCAATCTACCATCGGTTTTGATACCATTTGTTGGGAATATGTGTGACATAAGTCGTGTGGAAACAGCTTTTTCAGCAGGATGAAGAGCTTGAACCCAGTGATTTGTGTGGTGAGTTTTACATTCAATTGAATTATTTATTTGTAAATACTTGAACTCTAGGCTTAATAGAGGTGTGGGATATATTCGAACGTGTGAGCAATTGTAACTCTAATTCTCTAATTATTAATGGATTATTTGTTGTCAACTCTTACCGTAGAGTAGTTATCAACACTCGGATTGAATCACATAAATCCATGATGTCCTAATGTTTCTCATTTAAATCTACGGTGGTTTCACATTGAATTAATTGTAGGATTCTGTTAGTGTTTCCACGATAATATTACAACACAGCCCACTTGAATTTTCTTCAAGAACTCTAGTTTCTTCTCCCAGGGGATTCCCTATGTCCAAACTGAACAAACCTACCAAGTCCCTTGAGATGCCAATGACGAAAGGTTGCTTTTGTCAAGTGAACATCTTCGCATCTCTTGCCTTTTGATGCTCTCCATTCTCTTCCTTCGGTCTTCTTGTTCGATCTCTTTCGACATACCTCATTTCGACTAGGACACCAGCGTCGAATTTAATGGAGGGGACAGCAAGGTTTTCCCTGGAGTCGTCGACCTCGCAGATCGCCAATCTTCACTTCCGTGTCGGCCGAATTGTGTACTCGAAGCCAGTGCAGCTGTGGGACTATTGAACACCGCACAACTTGCAGACTTCACGTCCCATTCCTTGTTCACTGTAGACGATTCAAATTGCGATAGTTTTGGTGAAGGTATTGTCTTCTTCATTGCACCTTCGGGTCATCCATCTCCACCAAACTCGGCTGGTGGGTATTTGGGATTGCCCAACTCAACGACCGGGGATCCACTCGACAATCAGATCATCACGGTTGAGTTCGACAGCTATAATAACTGAGACTATGGTCCAGCAGAATTTAACTTGCATGTGGGGATAAATATCGAGAAGGATAAACTCAGCTGTCTATATCGGTCGGGATGAACTCGCTTGTAGGGATAAACTCAGCTGTCTATGCCGGTCGGGATCGACTTGCTTATGATTCCGCTACCAAGAAGCTGAGTGTGTTACTGGACATATGAAGGCAATCCGGTGTATAATTAGAGATCCGTTCTTTCTATCCCTGTCAATCTCACGTCCTTTCTGGGTAATTGTCATGAAAAGCAAGTGACCAACTAGTAAAATAGATAGAGCAAGAAAATAAATCCAACTAATGCTAAAAGGCAATTTCCTTTTTCTATCTTACTTGGATGCTTCAATCAGGAAGTTGGTTCACGTGTATTTCAAAGCAAACCCGTATCCAATTTCGAGTCCAAGTTGGACTTTCCCTTTTGATCGTGATTCCAACACAAAAACAATTTCCATAATCTGCGACATTTGTTTTCTTGAACTTTCATTGCCAGGCTTATGTCACGGTTTCAAGGTTCCTTGTGACCTGCTCAAAGGACAGTGCTCGATTGAAGAAGACCATCCAAAGTCATCTAAGATTTTCAAGAAATTCTCAAGGACGGGCAATATTATAATTATCCAAAGTTCTAAAGCATCATAAATGCCAGTAGTTAATAGATTGGGAAATGTGAATCTCGTCCATTAAATATAAAGTCGATCAACAGTCGTAATGGGGACTTCATGTATAAATAATGGGGACTTCATGTATAAATAAGAGAGTTCTCTCCCTTTTTTGTATTCATCCAAACATTTCGGCATTAAAAAATATTCTCCCCCAAAGCTTCTCACTAAATTTCTCTTATCAATCCTTGGAAAGGCCTAGTTTAGGCGCTCAACTCATTGAAATTTTCTTCAAACTAGGGCTCGACTTACACCATTTAACCAATAAGTCTAATGAAATTCAGGGCACTGCCGTAGTTGCTTTGGTTATTTGTTTCTCCCTTTTATTGATAGGAGAAATTGCATTTGGGAGAAAGGCCCATTAGAGGGGGAATGTCATGCGCCGCTTGTGACAAGCGGGTTTGGCAGCTATGGAAGTGCGGCCGATGAGAGACTGAAGATTGTGTTTTGCGAAAAGAAACGGAATGCTAGTTGCTAGTGAGTTTGCGGTGTACTCATCCAAATGTCAAAAAGAGACCGAAGATTAGCAATAGGTCGGGTTGGGTTTTAACGTTATCCAACCTGACCTGAATCATAAGGCAGTGCGTTCCAACCCAAATCAAAAACATAATACCTGAAGCAATAATTTGGATCGGGTTGGGTCCACCGTCCAGATGGGTCTGGTTTTACGTTGTCCCCCCCCCTCCCCTCCCCTCCCCTCCCCTCTGCTCTCTTTACCTCCTTTATCACCCAATGAGATTTCTATTGGATTTTTCAGGATCAACCCAACCAAATTTTGAAACAATGCAATATATTGTCTCTACTAAGTTCAATACAAATGAAATTAAATATTTGTCAAAAAAAATTAAATAAAATCAAAAGTGAATGAGGATAACCTACTCTATAGATCCTCTGTGAGAGTAATCTACTCTATAGATCCTCCATGGACACCTATGAGTCATCACTCAATAGCCTAGAACAAAGAGAGAAGAAAATTAGGATTTGACATATTAAAGGGCAATGTTCAAACTCTCTCCCACACAATCAAAGTAGGACATACAATATATCATATTATGTGGAACCATTCGAGAAATAGGACTTACACAAGGCAGTTTTATCAGAAGACATGCATGATCAAAATCAATTTCTGCCTCACTTGCCTCGCCTACCGAGCAGCTCGAGGCCATCATCGACTTGTTCAAGTATCAGAAGCATGTCACAAGGCAGAGTACCAGTACCATGCAGTGTAACCAGTTGTAGATTCCCCATCGCATATAAGTGTTGATTGTATTGTCTTTGTTTCGTCTCAAGTATGTTAATGCATCTGTCTTGCTGCAAATTGGAAAAGTTGCCTTCATGCCTTGCTTCCTTTGCCTGCTGAGTTCAATTATCTTTGCTCTCTTTGAATTAGTAATTAAGAGTTTTAAGCGCAACCCTTATTACGATTGTCCTTGATTGCGTACAAATTCATAGGCAGAAACCGCGTCCAATAGCAAAGTTCTCAGAGATCCATGGCGACCATGGAAACGAGTATTCTCTGAATTCCGATTTAGCTATATGTAATAGACAATATCTGAGGATAAAAGTCACTTGCAATCACTAAAGATCCATGACGACTACAATTTCAAAGACCATGGTATTAACAATCTTTTCTACAAAATCGTGATCCATAAGCCCTCTTCTTGATATTTATAACTCAATACTTATTCAACAACATAGCAGATGCGATACTATTTTATCGCAGCAAAATAAATCTTCCATTCATTTTGGTTTTGTCTGAATAATTCACTTCATTCTGACTGATTTGGTTTCATAGAAAGATATACGCTCTCTTCATCATATGCATTTCTTCAAAGTTGATCATTAATTACCATAGAAGTACCGCTGTCCGATCGCCTGGCCTCTGGAACAACCACAATTTCTTCTCTTCTCTCTCTGTAGTTAAGTACTCGATAAACTTTATTCCATTCCCATCTAGGAAGGTCAAATTGGCCTATAAATGCGCCGGACATACGAAGATTTACATCTTAATAATCATTCTTATACTTATCTACACTGACAGTCTTCAGCATAATATAACAAAGTCCGATTTGAAATCTCTCTCATTCTTAATTATGTCGACATAGGCATAAGCATCGCGTTATATAACTATCATTAAGTATTTCAATTTTTTCTAGGTGTTAATTACCATAATTGGTTAAATTAAATTGTTTAATTAGTTACCTATCTGTCTGAAATTAGTTATTCAATTTAATTTTTCCGCATGTCAATAATTCAATAGTGCGCCATGCATAACCCCAACAGTGGTTCTAATAAAATCCAACAGTTTCATTGCTAACAAGATATCGACCGATTCTGAAGATAACATATCTCTAACACAAATTATAGCGAAGTATCATTCTGATTTTTGACTCACCCAAAAGAATCACGCAATCATGCAAAAATAAAAATAAAAAGGCACTTACCATTCATTGGTTATTAGGAGCATCCCAAAAAAGTCTTGGTCGAAATATGGCTTTCAAATTAAGTTACGAATTAGTGGATGCTGCCAAATGGAGTGGCGATGCCATACGCAAAAAGGAGTGACTCAAAGAATGGCAGAGGGAAACGGCAGGAAACTATAAGAATTTCAGGTCAAATTGACCCTTCCACCTAATAAAAGTAGCACTTAAATACAAAAATATTGGTAAGGGGACATAAGTGTCACCTGATGTCTCTTCATCATTTTAAGAACCAAAACAATAATTAATCACAGCAATGATGATTACCATAACTAAGTGTATGGTATGATTAATCAAGAGGATATGGATGCATTATTATAGAGTGAAAAAACGGACAAGGCATCATTCTATTCAAGCATCCACTACAAAGTGCATAATAAGCATCTTCTCTTGATCTTTTTTCTTCACATATAAGTGCACGCCTCAGGTAACGATGATGGTATCCTGGAAAGTAACCAATACATACCAATGAAACACGCAGCGCTTTCTCAAGGGAAACTTAAAGGCATAAAAAGGCAGGGAAAATCATGATAGAGGAACGAAGATGTCACAACTGGAAAGAAAGTAACATTTGTATTCATGGTGGCTATAACAGACTCATGATAAAGGCAAGACGCACTACTGATCCATCAAGGGAGTGGGTAACATGAAGTCACCGTATATTAGTGTCCATTAACTACATTCCGCGGAAATGTTCATCAGATCAATATTCAAGAGCTTTCAACCCAGAGAGTTACATATTTTGCGTTGTACTGCTCAAGAAAAGGTGCGATCATGTAAGTGTGGCAGATAAAACACCCTAGGCTCTGGTGCAGCCAAGCTGGAACCTCCGAACTTTCATTCTTCCATCCATTGCTAAAGCCAAGACATCATATTCCTCAACATACCAGAGCTCAGACACCAATGCCTGCACAGTCTCAGGACAGAGATGCAACAAATTGTCAGCAAACAATTGATCCTGTGAAGAGATAATCGAAATGTTGATCGACATAAGAAGAACTTGCCCCACACAATTTAGAATAAATATTTATAATGATGCGGACAACATCCCCAAGATCTTATGCTATCTAATTTTACTCCAAATTGGTAAAATAAAATTGCCACCAGCGTTGGTCATGAAGTTGCAACCACAAATTACAACAGGAAATGATCTGTGCATTGGTAGAAATAAATATAAACATGAATTTCAATCTCACAACACATGAGGCTAGGAAAGTACCAAGTTCTGTCATTTAATGCAAACAAGTACAAAATTTTCTTTGGCAATAGAACTTCATTTTGGCAATTCAGGGAAAAAATTTTACCCAGATATGCAAAGTTCACTCCACTCATACTGTGAATCCACAAACTACTTCATATCCCTAGAGTGTTGTCATGAATGAATAGATAAAGGAAATTGTCTGTTTCATGCAAAATTGTCTCCCATTTTCTTTCATCACAAAGAGAACTCAGTGGCCCCTTTGCTTAGAAATACAATTTCCTTCATGCACATGCTCCTCTAAAAATGCAGATTGCAAAAAATGATTACACGAGGGGTGTCACAGGTCGTTTCTTATTTTGAATGGCAGTTTCTGAGGCTATCTCATGCGACTTTCATAGTACATTTCTCCACATGAGAGCCACCAAGCACATGAGACACTTGCAAGCACTATTTCACCCAAACAGATAACAAATACACAGTATTTAATCACAGTGATATAGTATAAAAATTCCTAATAAAGAGCAAGAACAAACCTCAGATCCTCTAAGTTTCTTGTTTAGTTGAGCAACTAGCTCATGGAAGAATTGTAGCTGTTCTGAATTTGTACTCAAGTCCTGAAGGAGTATGACATGAAAATGAGCTCAGTACAGACTGTAATTATAAAAGCTTAATATTCCCACAAGAATCTACATGCGCTTTCCAAAGCCTTGAATGGTGTCAAATTCCTTCATTCTACGGAAGAGTCTAACTGAAGCCATTGCTCACGAATTCAATGCATTTGCGTCATTATGAATGTCACTGATACTTAATAAGAAAATGTCACCATCTCTTTGGCCTCAAGATGGACCTAGTCGAGTACCATAGAGATCGCAGTACTACTCTTCATGTGCAACAGAAGCCTCAACCTTTTCTTTCCCTGCTTCCCTTTTCTTTTCTGGTTCATTCTCTTTTTTAGCTCCCCTTTAGTGTCAATAAATGTGAATTAGCCAGCAACTTAGAATGCATAGTAAATCAGATTATATTATTACCTTGGGAGTGGCTTTAGGAGGACCCAAGAGCCTCGCAAAGGACGTATGAAGAATAGCAGCATCATACTGCACATTGAAATTAGTAAAGTTACCGAAAACTTACAACATTTGTACATAGATATATGGGAAAAGAACAAAGCTTCCATGTAAATATAAAGGATGACCAGATACTTTTGCCATACTATTCAGCATGAAAATCATATGTTTACACTCACTCTGCCCTCCTAAATCAAGAAACATAATTTATATAATTCAGATGGAGGAGAATAACAGAGTTACCATAGGATCATTCTCATGTATCTGTGATTACAAGCAGAACTTCTCTACCTACGTACTCAACCCCAGCTGTTTGCCCATGCCACTTAGACACGAAGACAGTGATATTTCCCATTCTATCACATGGTTGAATCCTAGACCTCCTTCACAGCACAGGTTGAACAGGGAGGAAGTCGTCTCTACTTACAAGTTGCTTTTCTGGCGCATGTGGAAGTGCAGTTCTCAACTTTGCACGAATGGAGATAGGATCTGTCCCTGAGGTAACCTGGACATATATTAAGCATCATCATCAATCAAAGCAACTTTGCAAATAATTCATGAAAGATCATCAGTAGTCATCAGTAAACCATGGAGAGTTTTCAAAGATTTTGAGAAGCAGTTAGCCAACAGCAGTTAGTTGTGCAGGAGAGAGAAGAGCTCTTGAACATTGAGACTTAAAAGTTACCTGCCAGCAACCAAGAAGCACACCAGTTGAAGTCAAAACCACCCTATCCAACACAATCTTCAAAGGGCATACAGTATCTGCAACTGCCCTCACAGCAGTAGCTTCAGCTTCAATCTGTTTAAACAAAAATTAGTACCAAGTCTGAGCAGAATGTACATCAAGAATCAAATCCCATTAAGCATAGATTACCTCATCTTCAGAGGCTGGAACAGGAGAAATATGATGAGAGGCATGGAACATGCTAAAATGATAAAGACTAGAGTTCTGAAACCAGATTGCTAACAAAGATTCCCGTTAGCTCTCCAATAAAATTAAATAATCATACTAAAATGAAGGAGAATTCAAGTAACAAACTGCCAGAGAGGCAATTTAATAGAAAACAAAAGCTTACCTTTATCAAAATATGGTTCAAATAATTGCCGTACAGAGTCCCTGCAATTAGTGGTGCACAAGATTCAGATCAAGCGTCACTTCCATATAGAATTACAAGTTATAGAAAGAAAGAAAATTCGAATAATTACTTATCACTTCCTAAGACGACCTATGCTGGGAGTAGGTGATTGGGCAAAAGAAAAGAAGAGTAAGCTAAATTACTTCCAAGGGTACAAATTACATCTAAGTGACATCTTGTATAGATTTTATTACATGTTGTCAAGTATTGGTCCTGTCAAATACTTTTTAATAAAGCCAGAAATGATTTCCACCATTCTCCAACATCCATATCAGAATCTTGCCAGTGATAGCTAGCAGGGCAGAGAAGGAAAAATTTTAATTTCTTAGACATAACTGACAAAGCAGACTAAAAATACAATAGCACACAGTACTGGCCATTAGCAAGATCTACACCAATATGTCAACTATACAATATCAAGAGAAAGCCTGGCTAAGCTACAATTGACTCGGGAGAACATGGCCCATCCAATTTGTGGTGACAGCCATGATTCTAGTAATACACTAGCCAAGAAAAACATAAAGCAAATGAAATAGCATCAAGCATATTGTTGAGCTCTCTTACGATATGGGTTTCGAGTATTTTGAGCTTAAGTACAGTACGTTTGCTCGAACAGGAGGATTTGCCACCTGGAAAAATAAACAGTGCCAATGTCATGATACATAAAAGTAGGAAATAACTACGTTGTCTGTAAAGGTTAAATTGTCAGAGAAGTTACCTTAGGGACAGGTTTCACAACTCCATCCACCAAAGTGAATAGTTCTGAGAGGGACAATGACTGGGAGGTCTCCCCTTGTTTAAGAAATGCTGCCCCATGCTCATCCAAGTCTTTTGCCATTTGATCATACAATCTAGACCTCCGTTCTGTGTTGGAAATTGGGATATCTGTTGCAATCCGTTCGAAATCAAGATATTTTCACAAAGTCCATCTCTAATCCATAAATGGGCACATACAAATAAATGACATGAACTCATCTAAAGCAGGCGATCTAATATCATGACACTAGAAGTTTCAAAATGGAGCTTTACAAATGATGCAAGGAAGTTTGTTAAGTTGAGAAACCATCAGGAAGACTTGACAATGAGGCTAACAGTCTCACATAGGCAAACGGGCATTTAAACAAGTAGGTAATAACCACTATCACTAAAAGTTTGCCCCATCACTGGCTATAATTTTTGTACCCGCATTAGTATACCTAGCATAATTAACACAATGAAACCTAAGAACGAACCGCTAACTAAGCAGCCTACCGAACCAAAAATACCAACACAGTTCTCATCTTACAAAGGTAAGTTTTGGGTTTCCACCAGAGTCTCATTTAACTCTCCAATGCGAAGAAGTCTTGCCCGGAAACAGGAATCCACTACATTGCACCAATCAAACCTTCTTGGCAAACGAATTCGCCACAGCAAACATCTCACTCCACACTCAAAACTAATCCACCCTCATCTCACTTCTCTTTCTAAAGAAAGCCAAGAACCGACGCTAGCTTTGCTCAGTCGGTAAACCAGATTTTCGCCACGAGATCATCAGGACAATCGACGAAGAAAAAAACCCATATCTCCCACGTCGCGATTCCATCTTCCCAATCCCCGAAGCAGATCAAGAACAGCAGTCGCGGGCAGTTCGAAAGGAGACCATATAAGCAAGTCAAGAAAAACCCCAGCACCTGACGAGCCACCGGAAGACGGAGTCGGGACGGGACCCTGCGAAGAATTGTGCAGCGCCATGCGGAGAAGGAAGTTGAACAGCGCGAAGCAGAGCACCCAGATGAGCGCGGCCTTCGCCCTCGGATGGTTCCACCCAGTCCACATCCTAGGCATCACCATTTTCTTGGACGTGGGTCACGCATTTACACCACGGCGAGATGATGGTCGGCGATGATGATGATGATGATGATGATGATGAGGGCCCTGGACTACGACTTGGCGGGGCGTACGACCGCGGAATGCTCGCTTGCTTTGATCTGGTTGATTGGAAGGAGGAAAGGAGAAGGAAAGTGTCGTCAGTCATGGCTTCACCTTCACTCCATTTTCCTGGAAAAAATTTTATTTTTAGAATGGGTAAACTATTAAAATGGTTCATAAACCTTAGTGCAATATATAACGTGGTCTCTAAATTAATCCATAAATTAGATAAAAATATTTAATATTATCCTGAATTTGAATTAATTGAAAAATAACATTTAACATTTCCATATAGTTCAATATATAAATTAAATAAGTATCAAAAATTCAGAAATTATATTGAACAAAATAAATTTCAATGAACAATATTGCAAATTTGGTAAAAGTTTGGGGGTTATATTTTAAAAATTCAAAATGCATGAACTATATATTGCACAGCAACAAAAAAAAAAAGGAATTATTTTGCACATTGGACTAGAGTTTAAGAACTATTTATGTTATTATCCTTTTTTAGAACATGTAGTTACATATGGTAATAGCACTAGTAAATATTTTGTTTTCTTAAATTCTACTGTTCGTGTCAATTTATTGATGTGTATGGCCAAAATAGATTTTCTATATATATAAATTGATCTTAATCAAATACATGTAATTATAATTAATCGTGAAGATATATGCTTTATGAAACATGTCATTATCAATGCCAACAAAATGCTTTTTTGTTGTTTTATCACAAAATAAGTACTTAAATTTATCAAGAATGTTTTTCATGCTTACAAGTGATTATCTTTTATAAATATAAGATTTTTTTACTCATGCCTGATTAAAATTTCAAAACTGATTCACCAAAAAAAAAAAAAAATTTCAAAACTGAATATAGTCTCTTTCAAATTTTAAATGCATCATATATTGCTCAAAACTTGCCAATATATATAAATAAGATAAAACGCAAGTTATATAAACCTGGCTCCTCCTTGTTAATAAGGCCTATTAGTTATCCATTTTTTTTATTAGATCGCATAAGAAAAAGCTTGATAACAATATAGAATCACGAAAAAAATAGAGAGAGAGACCACCGATTTTGCTACATATATTACTAAAAGAGTTTATAGTACGAAAAACTCCAAATTAATATATTTAGATAAATTTAACTCAAATTAATTTTTAGGTAATAAAAAATTTCAAACCGATACACCTGAATTTACCCCAAAACTAGTACGGATTTTCATGTAAACTTGCCACACAAATTAAGTTATTGCCATGTATCATTTAGCTTAGCAATTTCACGATAAAATTTATGGAAGCTAATGAAGTCAAAAGCGTAGCTCATTCGGTGTTTTTGGTGACTCAAAATATAAGTATACTAATTTGATATTTTTCATGATGTAAACCCTTACTAAAAAACACCCACCAACTTCATTACTTCTTCCGCTTAATACCTTTTTCGATCTTAAAAAATTCCCAAATCGGATCCTTCAAATGGTCAACTCGATGATGAAAACACTAGCTCCCTTCTCCAAAGGGCCTACTCCAACGCTCCAAGCCATTTAATTAATCGCGATTATGTCGGACTACTGGATGCATATGGATGTCTTAGAACAAGAGATTCCTGAGATATCCGAGCTGGACTAATTGAGAAATCTCAGTACTTGCCCCGCTGGAATAGGACGGTTGGGGGGCTTTAGTTGTTCGGTTAGGAGAATATAAACTTTAGTCAATGTAGAAAAATCATATCTTTATCTAATCATCATATGCCAAATTTCCTAGTTCATGAGCTTTTTTGCCTGCAATATTTGCATGCATGACCAGGATTTGGGTGAAGACGATCAAGAATATGAAATTGATACATGTTTTATAACACAATGATGGGTCTCGAGTGATTTCTTTATGATTCATTGAGCTTCCGAGTCTACACATAGACCAAAGTTTGGGGAAATATTTTCCCTAGGTCTCGCCTGGCTGAATCAAATCTTGAAGTGGAGCAAACTAATCCATGTTCTAATTAATACATTTGCATCTGCCAAACCCTTTTTTTATACTTAACGACCCAAAAAAGGATGTGAATGAATCAGAAGGCATGTTTCCACTACGTGAGAGGTTAGCACCAACTCCTCTAAGCCCTCTTCATAATCAACTGAACGTTCCAGCTCCACCACGTTATCATTAATCTAAACTCCGCAGTATTGATTTCCCTTTTGGAGTCAGCACAATTTCTCAGCTCTATAAAAAGATTAAGTCCCTTTGCATTCTCATCACACAATCCAAGTTTGCCCACTTCTTCTTAGCTCACTCAGATCATCTGCCTGAAGCTTGAGTTTGCCCTCGGACGAAGTTCATTCCAATCCTTCTTGTGTCTCCCCGACAAGAAAGAAAGCAGAGAAGATGAAGAGCGGCGAGGGATTCTCGATCGAGGTCCAGGAGACAAGCGCCGATGCCAAAGGGAAAGCGCCGCTCATCCCGGCGCCTCTGCCGCCCCCAAGGCCCGAGGGATGGGGGAAAGGGATCGCCATCCTCGACCTCATCTTGAGGATATGTGCCGTCGTGGCCGCCCTCGCCTCCACCGCCGCCATGGGGACGAGCGAAGAGACGCTCCCCTTCTTCACTCAGTTCTTTCAGTTCCAAGCCAGCTACGACGATCTCCCTACTCTTCAGTGAGTGAACACTTCACAATACTCCATGGTCTCACGGACCAAAATTTGGTTCAAGCTTTTATGGAGATTAAGGATATATAGAATGACCAAATTATGTGGTGCACTTAATCCTATGATTAATAAGTAGAATGATTACTAATTTCATGCATATTACTTAGACAAGAGGGGTACTTATTTATGTATGCAGGTTTTTCGTGATTGCCATGGCAATAGTTGGTGGTTATTTGGTGCTTTCAATCCCCTTCTCCATCGTCACAATCATTCGCCCTCGTGCCGCCGGACCCCGGATTCTCCTCCTCATCCTCGACACGGTGAGCCGCGCCTTTGTTTCTTTTTTTTTTTTTCACACTATAAGTTAAATGTACGGTACATGAAAATGACCTTATGATACTCGTATGCTCTTAAAAGAAATAGGTTAAAAAAATGGCCGAATGATTAATTGACGTGATAGATAAGAGTGAAAATTGTGATCTCAATTGTGGAAACCTTTCGGCAGGTGGCTCTAACTCTGGCCACCTCCGCTGGCGCGGCGGCGGCCGCCATAGTCTACCTGGCGCACAACGGCAACCCAAACACAAATTGGCTGGCCATCTGCCAGCAATTTGGTGATTTCTGCCAGAAGGTGAGCGGGTCGGTGGTGGGCTCCTTGATCGCCGTCGTCCTGCTCGTGGTGCTCGTCGTGCTTTCCGCCATGGCTCTCCGAAGGATCTGACGACCCGCTACATACATCGTCGCAGCATTTCCTTTCGCTCTTTTCCATTTGTGATTGTGTGGTCTGTGTTTTGCCGTAAATTTCATGTTCGAGCCCAAGATTAGTCCTCGAGCGACGCACGAGGTGGCTTGCCAAAGAGGGTGCGATTCGAATTGTATACAGAGTTGAAAAGACATTCTTAATTGTATGAAGTCGTGTTGAATTGAATGGGGAAACTTATGGTTGGCTGATGTAATGTTTCGGCTGCATGCGTCGGCAAATTCTTTATCTATGGCTGCGTCATCAAGTTCTCCATCTATTATGTAGCACACTAACTTCTTGTGGAGTTTAAAGGTTAACTTTCTCGAAAAGAGGTTAAAATCTAAATTTAAAACAATGGGAGTATCTTTTCCAAGAAAATAATAAATAAATATCATGAAAAATCTCAAATTAATATATTTATAATAAATTTACCAAAAATTACCTTTTTTGACAACGAAAAATACCTAATTGTTTGCTTAATTTACCAAAAAAAAAATATCTAACGGATATACCCATAATAAATTTATTATCTATTAATTCCCATTAAATTTTATTATAATATTAATGAGTTGGATGACACATAATAATTGATAAATATACCATTTTAGGATTGTACTTTCCATTTGTCACGAGTATATTAAGTTATGGTTTTCTATGACATTAATATAATCTAACGGAAACTAATAAATGGTAAATTTGTTATAAATATATCAATTTGAAGTTTTTTGTGAATTGTCAAAGATGTATCGATTTGAAATTTTTTATGGTTAAAAATTAGTTTGAGATAAAGTTGGGATATATGTACTAATCTGAGGTTTTTTTTATAATATTGACCAAAAAAAAAAAAAGCCATCGTGATTAAACGGTTCGAGTCTTCACCGTCCCCCGATCCTCTTAAAACGTCTGCGTTTGAGCCCGGGCCGGGACCACTCTCGGCTTGAAGGGGGCGCGCGACAGACCCGGGTCCATCTCTAGCGGTCCGGCCCAGTGCGGTCCGGTCCGGTCCGGTGATGTGACCGACGTCCGTGCATATTTCGCAACGGCCTGCACAGCCCTCCCAGCGAAGGCACTCGGGTACCGTCTCCTCTACTTCCGAAGCAAAAGCAGTCCCCAGCTCCTCACTCCCCCTCTCTCGCTCTCAAATCCTCCCTCCTCCTCCTCAAATCTCCGGCAGTTTCCTCGCCTCGCCGGCGGCGGACGCGGGGGAGAGACAAGATCCTTCCGGTCGGGGGGTTTCCTCGTCGCTCGGCCGGGACGGGACGGAAGGGAACGGAAGGGAACGGAAGGGAAGGGATGTCGTCGCAGGCCGGAAAATTGACGCCGAATCTGGACCAGAACAGCACCAAGGTGCTCAACCTCACCGTCCTCCAGCGCGTCGATCCCAGCATCGAGGAGATCCTCATCACCTCCACCCACGTCACGCTCTACGAATTCAACATCGACAGCAACCAATGGGTTAGTCTCCCAGTGCTCCCGCCCGCCGCCCCCATGAATCGGAGCAGTACCTAGACAGGATCCTTTTTGCTAACGATTTGTCGCCGTCCGGTTGAGTGTAACGATTTGTCGGCGATTCTTTATAGCGCTCGCTTTAGGTGATTTCCGTTTCTTGCGGAATCCGCGTTTGTGGTTTGCTTCGGATTGTGATGAACACGGGGGAGGTTTTTCGCGGCGGTCGGTTGTTTTTCTTTCTATTTTCTGGCTGCTTTACATTGAGAATGAGAAAGTTGTGTGGGGTGATTGCAGAGTCGCAAGGATGTCGAAGGATCTCTGTTTGTTGTCAAGAGGTAGCTGTTGTTTAAAAGTTTTAATCTTCTGCTTCAGGAGAAAAAGTCTCTTGACAGTTGTGTTTGACGATCTCCATCCGTGACATTTTGAATAGGAATACTCAGCCGCGGTTTCAGTTCATCGTGCTGAATAGGCGAAGCGCAGGTTTGTGGAGGGTTTTGGATACTATGGTATGTTTTACTAGCTAATGAGACTTTTCGCTTGGCATTCTAGTCATCTTGTGATACGATGCGGATTTTGATGCAAATGAGCTACTAGTAGCTTGCCTAGTTTGGGAAACAATGAATGGTCATAATTGGATGGCCTTTACGTTATGATGTTCTTTAGCAAATGAGCATCAAGTAATGCATTGCACGTTATTTTATGATAAGCAGATAATTTGGTAGAGAATCTGCTTGGAGATTTTGAGTATGAAGTCCAGGTTCCATACTTGTTGTATCGTAATGCGGCGCAAGACGTTAATGGCATTTGGTTCTACAATCCACGCGAATGAGGAGGTTGCAAATCTCTTTACTAGGTAAAGTATTGTTTCTTGTTTGTTTCTTGTACCAGTTAAATATCTGTTGTTATCAAAACATTTAGGATGAAATAGAAATGCAGATGAGAGGACAGATAATGAGAGTAACGTCCGATAACTTTTGTCAGCCAAACAGATGTGGGTTTAGAAGAAAAGGTACTTTATTGAAATGATGTCATTTGAACTAGGCTGAACCAGCAAATTAGACTAGGTTAAGGGCATGCCAGCCTCGAGATTGTACCAGTTTGGCCATCTGTTGCACAGATTATCCATTAAACTATCAAGCCTGCTTCATTAATTTTGGCTCTATGGTGAGGCTATTGTGTCCTGGATATTCATTTTAAGACCTATTTACCTATTAGCGCAGGATTCTGGAAGGGTTTCTGGGTGAGCTGCACCACCAACAGACTTACTGATGGATGATATCTAGTTTGCTTTCATCTAGAAAGTATATAGGGAGAAATTGCTGAGGAGGACTTTGAATCTTAGGAGGGAAACATGGTTTGACTTTGGTTTTACCTTAGATGGCTGCTACTGTTATAATTAAGCAACTACTGCTGCTTGAGTTAATCAGTGCTTAGAGTAGGGCAAACAATTCTTTCTCTTATTTAGGCATGGACACTAATGGGGGAATGTGTTTGTAATATTTCTAGACCAGCAAAAGATTGAATATGTTCCAAAATTGCCGCATGAGAGTTCATGAACCATGTATTACAAAAGCTTCAATGCTGGTGGCTTATGTGAATTTTTTTTATTTCAATACTATACGCAAGGCATTTAAGAATAGCATTTATCAATGTGCTGTAAAAATAATTAGTTGCTTATTGATTTTTTGGGTGGCCTCAATACATCCAAAGCATTCAAAAATTATGAATTATTGTTGTGATTCAATAATATCACATACCTTCCAAACTAGATTTGGAATGACAAATTAAGAGAGGCTAATAATCTCAAGAGCTGTCAATCAAGTGGGTTTTCCATGGGAAGATGTCCCGAACATGTACTGTCAGTTTTTGTCGTTTGGCAGAGCTTTTTGGTATGGATTATAGAATGATCGTCTTGCTCTTGTTGAGTGTGGATAAGCAACATTGGAACATTGCTATTTAACAGGAATGGCTTATCTTTAACACTTTTTACTTTTCCCAGGATACTCAGTGCGTATTCAAAGGTGCCCTCAAAGCCAAAGCCTTCAACCAAAAGGTAATGATGATTCAAGCTTTTGAAGTAAAATGAATGTTGGATGAACGTCTGTGCCTGTAAGTTATTGTCTACACCGATACATAGTTATTCTAAGGAAAACAGAGTTTATATTTTGTTGCAAAAACTGCAGGCACCTCATGCAAAACATTTTGAAAGTTAGAGTAAGTTCAGGCTGCCTGCGAAATATGCTTGTTGTATTACTAATGGGAGTCACGGATTAGACTGACCAACTCTAACACTAGGAAAAAGTTGCAATGATAAACTCTCCAGAGGTCTTTTCTGACAAGTTCTCTTTAGATGTTGTGTATCTATTTCCTCGTGAAGTCTTGAATTGGCCAGTGGGACAAGATAAAAGTTGACAATAATCTGTCTTTAATATGAGATCTGGTGTTTTTATGGTTCTTTGTTTTTTTCAATTGTGGACACATGGATCAGTGAATTTGAGGAACTTGAAGGAGTTTCAAGCTTGTCTGTCATGGAAACACTGCTAGAGCCATCCCCAACAGCTCCTGCAATTGACTCTCCTGAAGACTCAACAGCATTTATGAACTTCTTCAATGTATGGTTCTTACTTTACAATTTTAGAAGAGATTCTACTCAAGCATATAAACAAAGAATTGGATGCAGTTGCATGTTGTCTTGCATTTTAAACAAAGAATTTTTGGTCTGTTATAATGCTTTCTCCTTCAAACCTGCAAATTTGTGTTTATATACCTATGGGTTATTGAGCTTGAGCCATTGAGAACTGCCTGTCCTAAAGTGAGCTAGGAATGCTGATTTTTTTCTCCTTGTGGTCCTATCATTTGTGATTTAACATTGATTATTTTTTACTGAAAATTTGGGCATGGTGCTTTCGTCAGTTTGAGGCTGATTTATATAGGTTGGCTAAAACCTTTTTAGTGGCTGTTTGGTTTGGCTTTTAAATTATGACACTTGGCTTTTTACTGGTACCTTTAAATGTTAGATGGGTGATTTCTTTCACACAAACTGCCCAAAATCTTTCAAAAAAAGATAGAAAATCCAAAATCATCTCAAATTCTCTTTTATACCAATAAGAAGTCATCCGTACTAATTCATAACTTTTTTTTCTACATTAGTAGAATATTTTCGTTTGTTTTGACAGGAACTTCAAATTTTTCTTCCAATCATTATTTTGCATTTTGCACATGAAGGAAATTTTGGTGAAACTTTATGATATCTTCCCTCTGGGTAGTTGTAATTATCTTATCAGACTGCAAATGCTGCATGAATGCCAGCTCTCTTTCACTTCTACAGAATGTCAATGTCAGTTTTTATTACTATACCATTCTATCTATCAGCGGACTAATATGTTTCTCCCTTATTCTGATTCAGATGGCTTTGAATATTGGAAAGCATGCCGACCCAGTGAAGTCTATGCAGCACAACCATTCTGCTGCAACTGTGCCTTTATCTCCCCTTGTACCCACTGTTGCTTCATCTCCTGCACCAAATCCTGACATGCTAAATCTCTCTCTTTCGTCTCCCTATTATCCAATACCTCGGAATGATTCTTCTGATCTTTCCAATGGCAGCGACCAATTTAGCCGTCTAATCAAGCCTTCTTCCTTTTTATCAACCCCATCTTCCTCATCTGCACTGTTGCTGCCTCCAATCTCATCTTCAAATCCTACTGCTGCTTCCCTTCGTCCTCCCCTGAATTTGCAACATCCACATGGAACTCCTCTGCTTAATCCATTCCCTCCTCCCACTCCATCGGCATCTCTTACTCCCATTCCTACTCCTCTGGCTGACAGACCCTTAATCAACAGAGAGAGAGTTCGTGATGCACTTCTTATGCTCGTTCAGGTTAGCCTATCTTTCCTTGGTCTTTTTGCAGTCTTGTACTTTCTTGGCGTTTGTTCTCTGTATATGCTTGTTCAGGTACTTCCTTTTTTCCCCTGGTCTTTGAGCAGTCTTTACTTCCATGGCAGTTGTTCTCTATAGCTCACAATCACCTGTAAAACTATAGTGCTTTTTCTGGGGTCATGCCAACCCTTTGAAAAGTTTTCTGTAAATTGAGAAAAATAGGCAATACAGCCTATTGGTGATAACTGCCAACACAGAATGTTGCTGGAGACTATTTCGTGAGACATAAATTGACCTCTCTTGTTTGGTATTGTTATTACTTTATTGGATCAGATTCTATAGATGACATTCCTCAGGGTAGTTTTTACACGAGCAACTGACTGTTCCTGGTATAATAATCATCAATCACAGTTATACTTGCTTTCTAGAGCCTCATCTTTCTGCATCACTGAATAAGTCTGAGATTGCATAGCGACATAAATTGCTACAACCCATCTGCATGTCTGAAGGAAAGACTTAAAAATGTGGTATCATACATATGTTCCTTTTTACATCATGGTGCTCTATGGGATGCCATTTCCGCATCTGACATCCACTATAAATTTGTTGATTTGTTTCTATTCCAGGATGATCAGTTTGTTGACATGTTCTACCAGACATTGCTGAAAGTACAGTTCAAGTGAGTAAAACGAAAAAGCTGATTTCCCTCTCAGATTGATGGAAGTAGGAGCGCACATGTGCATAGCTCGCTTTTGTGTCATCTATGAAAACAATATCCGGCAGACTGTTGTCAATATGTAAATGCTCTTCAATCTTGCCCCGTTCCTTTTCTCACTATAGACGATGTAGGATCAGAAGGAGAGATGGAAAATGTTTTACCGTGAGATCTTCTAATGGCTATTGTGAATATCTCTAGTTTGTCTGGGGAACGAGATGGCCGGTCCTTGCCTTTTACAGTTTCCTTTTTGGCATACTCGCCGTCATTTATTTAAAGTTCAGACTACACTTTGTAGCTGACAGAGACAGCAATACCCATCTTTTTCTAGAGGCGTTTCCTTTAAGATTGAGGGAGTGTTCTCTCCGGTAGGACCATGCTTGACAAAACGGTGTAGGTCCTCAGTCAACATCCTCTCGAAGATGATCATGGCTTGCGGATGATGTCTTGCTTTATACTATACATTGTCACTGTCTGTACTTGCGATTTTAAGTAAGCCCGTCGCCTTCAACTTTCAAGCCCGTCGTCTTCAACTCTCACTGAAAAGCATCACCTTCATATCTTCTTCTGTTTTTTGTTCAATTGATACCCAGACCAATTACTTTAAACGTCGATCGATGAATAATTACACAGGAACCAAAATCGTCATCTTCCTCTCTTTCTCCATATTTTCTGTATCTCCCAACTTCCATCAAAATATACATTGAAACAATTTCATTAAAAGAAAATAAAATAAAAAAATAATAAGAGATCCAAAGTTATCTTCTTCATCTTCATCGGCACAGAAGGAGCAGCCAGAAGAGAGAGAAGGCCAAGACCCCGAAGCCAACGAACAAGAAGTCGAGTGTCCCCTCCGTTCGCAGCTTCCTCTCCTTCCTCTCCCTCTTCCTCCTCTCGAACTCCTCGTACCTCCGCCGCCGCTCCCTCTCCCCCTCCTCCCGCCTCCACCCCCTCCTCCCGCCGCCGAACGCCCTCTGCAGCACCCCCAGGCTGTCCCTCCCGCTCAGGTACATCCCGTCCCCGTCCTCCACCTGCAGGCTCACCTCCCTCACCTGCACCCCCCCCTCCGCCCCCTCCTCCTCCTCCTCCCAACCCCCGCACGTCACCACCACCCCGCACTGCACCGCCTCCTCCGCCGCCTCCACCACCGTCGCGAACCTCGCGTGCAGCTCCCCCGTCAGCCAGTGCCGCTGCACCGACACCGGCGCCTGGCTCGACAGGTCCATCGCCCGCCGCCCCGCCGGGTCGATCAGGACCCAGCTCAGCCGGAGCCCGTCCCCGAGGTCGCGCCGCGCCTGCTCGGCGTCCCGGAAGCGTATCGCCGTCCGGACCGCGTCCTTCGGGTCCAGGACGTCGATCCGGAACGGGGAGCACTGGAACCACCCGGAGTCGGCGTCGGTCTCCACGGCCCTGCTGAAGATGACGTCGCCGCGGTAGCGGATGTCGACGGCGGAGATCAGCCGCGACGGCGGGCGAGGGCCCGGGGCCGCGGGCGCCGCGGCGGTGGGGAGGGAGTAGGAGTCGGAGAAGAAGGAGCGGGGGCCGTCGGGGAAGGTGGAGATAACCTGGGAGACGAGCGGGGAGGCGGTGGAGGGCCAGGTGGCGCGGCAGATGTTGGCCCAGAGGTTGCGCTGCGAGGAGAGGGAGCGGAGCTGGGAGGAGGCGCAGGCGGCGGAGGCGAGGGTGGGGCCGTCGAGCCGCGTCAGGACGTGGGCCCTCAGGACGTCCTCGTGGATGTCGGCGATCGTCGCCCCGGCGGAGGACGGCTGCGGCTGCGGCTGCGGCGGCGGCCCGGCGGAGGGAGCCTCGGCGTTCATTTCCCCCGGCGGTCGCGTGATTCTCGGAATCTGTGGAGGCATCGGGGGCGGAGCCGAGACTTTATATAGGATTCAGGAAAAAATCGAACTGTTCCCTCAATTCCCAAAATGCCCTCCTCTTTTGCCGGTAATTGACCCCGCCAGCACTAGAACGTGGGCGGGGTATCTTTGGGATTTCACCAGACTGTGCTCACGAACTACTGTAGAGCATGGATAAATCTTTCGGGGGAGGTGGTGAGTCAACGATAGATAAAGGACAGAGGGGATGACGTCACTCAATGTGGGCCCCACGGGCGTATTAAAATTAAAGTACAATTCGCGTGGGGCCCAAAATCTCTTAAAGTTAGGTTTGGGGGGGTCTCGATGACAGAATAATTTTATGCGCTCCTCGACGAAATGGATCATAAAATTTGGTTTTGTTGCGATGATTAGACCATATGATGGGCAATGCCACCGTTTCGGATTACGGCTCCGATTAGTTTTTCACCAGTAGGGTAGGAATAATTCGTCTTTATTATGGACTCTTACGTGGAGATTCAGCATATTCCAATCTTTAAAATGATACTCCCTTTATTAGAAGGTATTTAATACACTCTCGAGTTTACTCGCTCGAATAAGGAGGCATACAAATAACCTCTCTAACCATACAATTAAGGTAATCGGTTTATTTATCTGAGCATTAGCTTATCTTGTTAATGACTCAAGACGAGTAGGAAATTAACTGTAGATTTGGCACAAGTTCAAAATAGCAAGGATCGCTTTATGGTCGGGCCAAATTGAGTGGGGGGTTCAAGTTGGGGGTCATTTTCATATTCGTCAGGCATGCAGTTGGTTTTTTGCCACCATTCGACCGCGGTCTCTGTTAGATGCAGTGGACGTTTTGGGCACAGCAAAGTACATGTTCCGTCTTCAACTTGTTTCTAATTGACGTCCCTTCCGTGGTGAAGCTAGCGCTTGTAAGGCAACGCAGCTGCAATCCGAATCTTAGACTCGTAAAGCCATCGCTTCTGTGCTGAGGTCAAACTTACTAGAAGGCAGGGAAAGAGAGAGAGAGAGAGAGAGAGAGAGAGAGAGAGAGAGAGAGAGAGAGAGAGAGAGAGAGAGGGGGGATTTGAATAATGGTTTTGTCTAGAACGGGGCTGAGCAGCTGTAGGAAAAGAGGCGATGCGGAGACAAATGAATGGATACAAAAGGCGTTGTTGTGAAGAAGTTCGGACCGTATTGACATTGGATTTGCCTAAGACTGAGTAAGGGATGAGTCGAGTAGGGTGGGATTTGCCGTTGCAGTGTCGGATCCAAGGTGTGTTCAAGACCGTGACCGCGTGCATTGGGGTTGGGGCTCATGATAAAAGTTATTTCACCGCCGGCTGCCGACTCCTCTCACGCATTGTCCACCTTGTTAATCAGCCAAAGCTGCTGGCATCACCTCTCTCTCTCTCTCTCTCTCTCTCTCTCTCTCTGCTGTGTCCTTTGATCCAAGTTGAAAATATATTCTTTTCTTTTCTCCTGATGTGGTGATGTATTTGTATGATGGCCGACGGTGATCGAACCGCTGTGTGGGGTTGATTCGTGAAGATTAACCAGAATGACTAAAATTGGAATTCGTGCAAAGATTTAGCACGCAACTAGCAAAATTAAAAAGTTTAAGACTGAATTTACATTTATACAATAAATTCATGATTGATCGGGTAATTTTTCTATCATTCGACCCAAGTTGGAAATATCTAAACTACTAGTCATGCCAACCAAATGTTAAACAAATAAATTGTGTAATCCATCTTTATATATTGTTCATATCAACTGTCAGTTATATGAACAGTTGACATTTTAGATATTGACTATCTATTCAATTTAATAGATAGATGTGAATTGCATATAAACAAATTATACATACATATACATACATATATACATATATATCAATTGTCATTAAAGTAAATAGTAGTCAAAGAACTATAGTCGAAAGACGTGGGTCGAATTTGTAAAATATGCAGGCGACCTCGCAAAAGAGTCGGCGATTCGGGCAGGGAGCGGAGGGGCCTGATGGGCTTTTTTGACGGCGTGTGGCCTCGATCGTCCTGGCGGTTCGGGTGACGAGAGGGCGTGCGCGTCGATAAGGACGTGATGACGACGGAGGTCTTGACTATAAGGATCATCGACGTCGGGCTTTGATATTTATTAGCAATTTTTTTTGGAGATAAGGACGTTTCGTCAATCATCGCGATCCTCCTCTGCAAAATTGTTTATCCGATCGCCTGAGCTGTGACGGAATTAAAATTATAATGCGGGAGAGACCGCTGTTTGGGCTCTTCTTGGTGGAGGTGTGAATCGACAACAGAGAAGCCTCACGTCTCGGCGGTCTTCATTTGGATTCGTTTGGGCGTGGCGGTAGTGACCGGGGCAAGTTTGATCGATGATGTTCCTTGCAACATGTAGATAGAAGAATGGAACAATGATGCCATGAATAGCTGGACTTTCGCTTGATGTGTGACATCCCTAGATTAACTCATTGGAGATATTATCTATTTTGCCCCATCCCATACTGAGCTTCATAGTTTTTTTTTTTTTTTTCTTTTGGCATATAAGGAGGCCCTTTTCTAGAAAGTCACTCGTTTTGAAAATGTTTTAATCTAGGCTCACTTAACTTTAGAGTTTCAAAGCAAAACTTGTCATTATGTTAAAAAATGTCTCCGTGAATAAATTTCAGTTTTTACATATATATATTAGAATCGTTCTTCTTTGTTCGGTACATAATTCGGTTCATTCTTGCTCCATTTGCCATAACCGCTTCTTGTCCAAGCTTGCCTCGACAACCCCTCCCTTCCCCGCCCTTGGTTGAACAGGTCTCTACGCTATGTCTAGGAAAGTATCCTTGACTTATCAAACTTTTCGAATTATGGTTCCTTATGATCCTTGCAATGCATATCGAAACTGCTTCTACTTCAAAAGCATTCTGTAGTCTATGCACCATTTGTGTTAACGCTGGATGATGAACTTTCCCTGCGCAGGCCCTTTGATGCCTCCATTAGAGGTTGGCGCAAGTCGAGCATATGGCATCTGGCCGAATTTCGGTTTTCCAAGCCTTTCATGTTGTTCGCTCGGCTTGTCTTTTTCGCCAACCTTTTCGCTCTTTTGCAATCATCCACCATTGCCAAACAGTGGGGCCGATTCGGTTCGGTTCCCATTCCTTTCTGTTGGGAATAACGGATCCCCGAAAACCAAATTCGACACTAAATCGAACTCCTAAATCAATGCGGAAGCGAAGCCCGGGAATAACACGTATCACCGATCGTAAAGCACACCACGGATTCGAGCGTACCTTGTTAGCCACAGATTAAACACCAATGCTGAAGATCGAGGAAGAAATTCTGATCCGATGATGCCAATTTGACTTGAATAGGGAAACGGCGTCGCCTTAAGCTTTTGGGAGAAAAAGAGAGGGAAAAGGAACGTACGTTGGAATTGTTATGCCAAGAAGTGTCTTCTCTCTCTCCCTCCTTCCTTTTATACCTTCCCCCATCCACGGGCCCTATTCCCGTGGGCCAAGCTTTTTGGGCCCAGCATGGGCGGACGGGCCTTAAGCTCATCACCAATTAAATCCATCATCTTCCACTCGCACATGGTGCTCCAAAACCAACATGGGCGGACAGGCCCTACTCAAAGCATGGGCAGACGGGCCTTAAGCCCATCACCAATTAAATCCATCATCTCCCACTCGCACATGGTGGTCCAAAACCAACATGGGCGGACAGGCCCTACTCAACCCCATCAGAGAAAAATCCATCATAGATTCTCATTTAACATGGTGGGCCGAACAGAATCCTCTTTTCCTCTCTTCAACATTCATACCGGTAAATAATCCGTGCGACCGGCATACTTTGAGAGCTCGTTGCCATACATCGTTAGGAATATATAGCAGCTCATAATGGGCATCACTTCATGAGTAGATTTAGTATGCGTTACCCTAGATCGATCGATCACATTTATATCTCTATTGATCTCTTTTAAATAATGATATATATATATATATATATATATATATATATATATATTGTATTCACAATTATGATTATCACAAAGACAGTCATAATTGGTTAACCGTGAATACAAAACTACAATGTGATTCTCCAAAATCGATCTTCCTCTTTCCTTCAAACTCTCAATTTCAGTCCAGCTTGCTTTTCTAAAAATGCCCCATTAGATCGAATCACTCATGACTATTGGCAACATCCTAAGATAGCAAACACTAAATAGAAATCTTGAGAATAAGTAAGAGTAATGAGGGGACTAAAAAATTGAGGAACTCTCTTCCTCAAGAGTCTCACACGACATAAAAGTTGAGATCAAACTTTCGTCACTCTTATTGGTCATCTCATGCATACGTAGTATGAAATATGTATTACGGTATTAACTCCTTTCCCATGGAGCGTATGTCTACACCTTTCAATATCGTACAGATGATAGTTCAGACATACCCAATGTCTAACTTGAGTTCACGTATCTACTCATTCACAAAATTCATCAGAACTCACATCTGGCATTTTAGACAGATAAAATAAAATATGTGGGGTATTTTACTTTCGGATATAGTAAGTATTATATCCTCATCTTAACACCTAGTTAAGGCGACATACGTGTTTTAAGCTTGAGCTCTCGATTATCACCTAGATAATAAGCTTAAAAACAGTCTCATCTCTATTTATCACACAGTAAATAGAGGCGATTACCCGTGTGAGTGGGCTAATTTTATATCTGTCCGACATACTTCTCAACTTAAAGCAATGCACTAAGCATTAAGATGCATAAAAATTAAACAAAGATTCGTAGGCATTAATGATGAAAACACAAATTCATCAAATGTGAACACTTAGGGAAAATACAATATTCAGTACATCAGTCTCTACGCAATCCTAGAGATTTCATATGGCCACAAAACACATCTCTAGGTATTGGCTTTATTATAGGATCTGCTACCATTCTATGCATAGTATGTACTCTAAGTTCACGTCTTTTCGTGCAATCATATTCTTTAAAAAATTATACTTGGTATCTATGCGTTCGGTCTTGCCATGATATTTTGGATCTTTGGTGTACACTTTTGCTGCTTGGCTATCACAGTTAACCAACAATTAATCTGCAGCATTTCCAATAACACCTAAATGATCCAAAAAATCTCTTAAGCCAAACATCTCTTATACTGCTGCTGATAATGCCACAAACTCAACTTTTATCGTGGACAAGGCTATACATTTTTGTTTCTTACTGCTTCAACATATGGTGCCATTATTCGGTAAGAAAACAAACCCAGAGGTAGATTTCCTTTCATTTAAATCTCCTCCCCAATCAGTATCAGAATAGCCTTTGAGTTGCAGATCCTTTCCTTAATAACTCAACGTATGATCAGCAGTCCCCTTTAGATACCTTAGTATTCTCTTAACGGCTTTCCAATATGCTTGACCTGAATTGGATTGGTATCTACTCACCATTCCAATTGCAAAGAATATGTCGGGTGTTGTACACATCATAGCATACATCAAGCTCCCAACAACACTAGCATAAGGAACATGTTTAATTTATTCCTTCTCTTGTGGAGTCCCTGGACACAGTCTGTGGCTCAATCCTTCACCTTTGCAATAGGAGTGTCTATGGGTTTACAGTCTTGCATATGAAATCGTTCAAGAACCTTATTTATATAGGTTTCTTGCAAAAGAGACAACGATCTCTTCAAACGATCTCTTGAAATCTTAACTCCAAGAATGTATGCAGTCTCACCCATATCCTTCATTTCAAAGTTAGAAGATAACCATCTCTTGACAGTATTGACAAACTCCATATTATTTCTGGCAATTAGTATATCATCAACATATAATGATATGATCACAAATTGATTATTTGATATTTTGACATATACACAATGATCATCATCTATCATTGTAAAGTCATATGCCATTATGGCATTATGAAAACGTATATATCATTGTCTTGACGACTGCTTAAGGCCATATATCGACCCCCAAAGTCGACATACCTTTTCTTCTTGGCATTTCATTATGAAACCAGCATGTTGTTCCATATATTTCTTCCTCTAATTCTCTATTGAGGAAAGTAGTCTTTACATCCATTTGATGTAACTCAAGATCCATACTAGTCATTATTGCTAGAATAATGCAAATTAAGGTAAATCTCACTACAGGAGAAAATGTATTTTCATCATCAATTCTTTTCTGTTGATTATACCCCTTCGCCACAAGGCGAGCCTTATGCCTTTCTATTGAGCCATCAGCCTTTCGCTTTATTTTGAGAACCCACTTGTTCCCAATAACTTTGTGTCCTTTTGGAAGATCAACCAGTTCCCAGACTTGGTTTGATTTCATTGACTCCATTTCCTCTTCCATTGCATGAATCCATTTTTCCTTATTAGGGCAATTCAGAGCCTCATTAATATTTCTTGGCTCATCCTTATCTCGTGGAGCAATTATAAAAGTTTCCCCTTCAATGTCAGAACGTCGACGGGGAATACTTTGGCGACTTGTTCACCATATGGGAGATTGTACACTTAGCACATCATTCCCCATCATGCTCCCACTTGGATTAGGTAATGATGATGTCGTCACATCAGGTGGTTGCAATTGAGAATGAGTTGAATTCAATTCGTCACATCTCATATTAGTCTCACTTGGACAAACTCCACTGACATCATTATCTTGATCCAAGGTTTCAAATAGGGAGTAATTTTCCTTTATTTCGCCCCTCTTAAGAAATTCATCCACAAAGGATGTGACATCCAGTGATTCAAATTCAGTTATACTTTCACTTTCCTGCTCACCTATGAACACATACCCTTTTGAGTGTTCGCAATATCTCATGAAAATACTCTTATTTTCTTTGGGACCCAATTTCCCAAACTTGTGAGATGACTCATGAGTATAGGCAGCACAACCCCATGGCTTAAGAAAACTTAAGTCCGGTTTTCTAACTGTCCATAACTCATATGAAGTGGAAATAACTGATTTGGAAGGCACCCGGTTAAGTATATAGGCAGCAGTTAACAACACATCACTCCAAAAAGTGATAGGTAAGTTAGCATGTGCCATCTTGGACCTAACCATTCCAGTATGGTTATGTTTATTCTCTCTGCAACACCATTTTGTTGAGGAGTATATGGAATAGACAACTATCTTTCTATTCCTTTTTCGTCACATAATTTCTGAACTTATCAGATAAATATTCTCAACCTCGATCGGATTTAAATACCTTTATTTTCTTGTCTAATTGATTTTCTACCAGGTTCATAAACCTTCTGAAACAACTTATGCTTCAAATTTATGAGAAATCAAATAGACATATCCGACTCGAGTATAATCATTTATAAAAAAGTGATGAAATAAACAGTCCCTTACCTTCCTCTCAGATTCATTGAACCACAGACGCCCAAATAAATTAAATGCATAGGAAATTCAGCTCTTTTATCTTTTCCAAATGGTTTCCTTATCATTTTCCCTACTAGGCAATTCTCACTTATGGACAAATCGACTTTTTCAATATTGCCCAACAAGCCCTCTTAGGCTAGTCTATTCATATGTTGTTGGCCCATATGACCAAGTCTAGCATGCCACCATATTCACATCATTATCATATAAGGTAGAAGACGTGAAACAAGGGAATAACATATTGACATCATCACAGTCAATATTTAGTACAATAAAACCATTCAGTAAGTGACCATAACCATAGTAGTTTGTATCTAAACACAAATCTACACTTTTATTAGGGAAGTTCATATCAAAACTAAGCTTAACCAACACTTAAGATAGACACTAAATTTCGACGAATCTCCAAAGCATATAGAACATCAAGATGCGTCCACCATGCATGTTCAATTGGCAGGTGCCAATCCTTTTAACTTCAGCTCTGGAGTTATTTCCAATATAGATCCACTTAGTTCCAATTGCTATCGTCGGAATTCCATGAAGGATCCTCTATCCTTTGCTACATGGTCTGTCGCTCCTGAATCTACATTCCACAAAGGATTGGATTCAGCCTATAATGCAGAACTTGACACATAAGCAAAGTTCTCAAATGTACAAGAGGTGTATACCTTCTTTAGCTCACGACAGTCGCAAGCATAGTGACCTCTCTTGTCACAATTGTAACATCTCACCCTTGACATTTTCTTTACTTGATGACGTTTTCCTCTCTTGTGTTGGTTAACTCTTGATTTCTTGCAATAAAGACTTGATCCTTTGCATTCCTACATATTGAATGAATCAATACGCTTGCGCTTAGAGCACAAAGCCCTTTCTGAGCTAGAACCAGCATTAAAAATATCTATTTTCGGTTCAAATGCCGTTAAGCGGTCCTCTACCAGCTCAAGGTGGAGCACAGCATCCTCAAGATCTTCCATAACATGGTCAAGAGCTTCTAGTGCTTCTTGCTTTTCCAGCACATATTGAATCTTCTTATTCAATATTTCACAATTGTTACCGTTCATATCAGCAATCACGTTCTTAGTTGCTGAAACCATCGATCTGAACACATCAGACATATATGCACGAATAATTAATGCCTATCATTTATGCATCCCTATTTGCATAGACCCATCATATTAATGAATAATTTCAAGTAAGGCTTTAGAATCAAAAGGTCACTATGTTTCCAATCATCCTCCAAAAATCCTAACTCAAAATTATTATTAATATAATTATCTTATGCAAATAAATTCTATGAAGTTACAAAAACTTCTATTACTACCACAGACTAATTACCCACGACAACCAGCAATAAGAGAAAGCAAATAAAATCTTAACATCCAATAAAATAACAATGCTTTCACATGATACAACTAATATATCGGTTGCTACATCAACAACAATCAGGTAGTAAACATTACATAATTAATCAAAGAAATAAATAGGGAATGTCCCTTCTAATCTATCAGTCAAAACATCTGAGAAAACTGAAGGCATATTTGCCAACCATGGAAAAACTTTCGGAGAGCATTCATGTCGTCACCAAGGCGCATTTACTCTACGCCATGTGGCGCTCAATCTAAGGGTTGAAGTTTTGGCCAACTCAATCCTATAGTGCTCTCTCACAAAAGCTTCCACCAGCCTCCTATAACCCGTGACCACGTTGACCTCCCATAGCCGATCTAACACTGCTTGCCATTCAGGTGGAAGAGTGTTCATCAAAGCCGGCACCTTCTCAAAATCCGGCATAAGATAACCATTCCAGATGATTTCCTATATCATCTGATTGACCATGACCACATGCGATACTAAATCACCGTCATGCCACCGATAATCAGCTAACTCTGTCATCAGCCTCTTAAGTCTTGCATTTCCCTCGTCCGTTCTCGGGATTGTAGGTATCCTTGCATAACGCATCATAGTTCCTGCAACAAATGCAGAACTAAAAAATGGATCACTTATAATCCAAAATAAATATAAGGGAAAATACATAATTTTCCAAAATTCATGCAACAAATGCAAAATTAAAAATGGATTACTTATAACCCACATAGGCATGACTGAAAAAGAAACAAATTCCTTTTTTTTTTCTCGGGTCAACGGTCAACGGTCGGTCAACGGGTCAACGGGTCGGGTCAACGGGCACGCGGGTCGGAGGACCGGTCGAACCGGTCGCGACGGTCGAACCGGTCGGACCGGACGGGCCGGTCGGGCCGCTCGCGCGGACCGACTGCACGTGCCTCGCACGTGTGGGGGATGACGTCACGCAGACGTCATCCGGCACGTGCCGGGCGCATGCCTGCATCCGCGAGTCGGGTCGGGTCGCCGGTCGGGTCGGGTCGCCGGCCGGTGACCGTCCGGCGAAACGTCGTCGGCGATGACGTCATCAGTGACGTCATCCGAGCGGTTACCGACCGTTGGATGACGTCATGATGACGTCATCGCGTGACGTCAGCACGCGTCGGTCCGCGGACCGGCGCGTGCCGGTTCACCCGCCGGCGGCGTGCACGCGCCGGTTTGCCGACCGGCGCGTGTGCAGCATGCACTTGGCGATCCAGCGCCTCCAGGCGCGTCGTGCCCACGCGCAGCACCTTCCGGCCGGGCGTGTGGGCGAGTGCGGCATCGTACGGCGGCGTGCGACATGTCGCCGGACTCGTCTCGACGTCGCCTTTCTCCCCATATATTTAGAAAATGATTTCGACTTACGAAAACTCAGAAAAATGGCCGAAAAGTGCTCGGGTGTCGGGATTTTTGCCCCGATCCGTACGGCCGAAGTTCTTTTGCAGAAAAAATCAATCAAAAACATCAAATTGATCGGGAAAAACGTGAACTAGGGCTCTGATACCAATGTTGGGAATAACGGATCCCCAAAAACCGGATTCGACACTAAATCGAACCCTTAAATCAATACGGAAGCGAAGCCCGGGAATAACACGTATCACCGATCGTAAAGCACACCACGGATTCGAGCGTACCTTGTTAGCCAAAGATTAAACACCAATGCTGAAGATCGAGGAAGAAATTCTGATCCGATGATGCCAATTTGAATTGAATAGGGAAACGGCGTCGCCTTAAGCGTTTGGGAGAAAAAGAGAGGGAAAAGGAATGTACGTTGGAATTGTTATGCCAAGAAGTGTCTTCTCTCTCTCTCTCCTTCCTTTTATACCTTCCCCCATCCACGGGCCCTATTCCCGTGGGCCAAGCTTTTTGGGCCCAGCATGGGTGGACGGGCCTTAAGCCCATCACCAATTAAATCCATCATCTCCCACTCGCACATGGTGGTCCAAAACCAACATGGGCAGATAGGCCCTACTCAAAGCATGGGCGGACGGGCCTTAAGCCCATCACCAATTAAATCCATCACTTTCTTTACCCAGTAAGGCGTGCCTCCTAAGCCCTTCTATGCCGAATCCTTGGTGCTGCATCTTCATCTTTGTAGCCCGCTTCCTCGGCGTCCTTCGCCTTTGGGCCCTATTCAAACCCGACCCATGCTTTGGTAGGACTGTTCTCTGGCAGGTCGGTCGGCGGTACCTTTACCATGCTTGGTAACATCTTCGAGTTTTTTTATTCACGACGGAAATCTTAATGTTCCTATCAATCTCGTGGCTTCAAGAATGGTGCCATTTCCGATACTTTTCACCTCTCATTTTCTCGTCCGTTGCAACTTTATGTCCTTATGGAAACCTTATATGCTAATCGTTTAGCAAAAGGTAAGAAGATCCGGCAAGCAGCTGCCTTGCTTGATGGTGCTGCAAACCTTTATGTGCGTTTGGAATCGGCAGAAATGAAAAATCTCGGAGCCCCTTGTATAATTGAACGAAACGATTGGAAGAGAACATGGACTAGGATCATGGATGATTTGGAGCTAAAACCTGATGGGAAAAGTCAAAATAGACTCGCTAGACTTAGCGTTTGGTGAAATGAATTAAAAGGAGCGAGAACTTGAATGAAGTAAGCTATATATATATAGCGATTTGGTTAGGTGCATGGGGTCTAAGACTAGCATCACCCAAAGGTTATGATCCGACCTTCCCTAAAATTTTGGTGTATTCGTATCCATCTCCGCTTTTTCCGGATTGGGATCGTGAGAGTTTGGTGTTGGAACTTGATAGGTGCCGTCCTCTTGGTATCGTACCCATCTATGTTTATTTCTGGTGATGCTAGCCTCTCTTCATACTAGACATGCCAAATTTTGGTGCCAACAAAAGCTGACCAAAATTTAAACTTCAATTTTAGCCCTACTTCAATTTGTTGTCAGATAATGCATGAATCAGATTAATATTAACACCCAGCTGATTTATTCTTGACCATGTGAGGGAATTTTGGAAAAATATGACGTCAAGTACTTTGTTTTGGTACACTTAACCTCAACCAGCACAATTTATGAAAATGCATGGATTAAACTACGTATTGCAAAGAAGTATTCAGGAGCAAATTAGAATTGAACGGTCAGTAAGTTATCAATACTCCTTTTGTGATACTGCTGATATTGCCATGGATTAGAGGTTCTCGATTGATGGAGAGTCTTACGAATTAAACCATGTGTAGATTCCGAAACGTGGTTTAAGAAGAACCTTTTTTCTTTTCCAATTAATTTGGTTGAAAATAAGCGACATATCAAATTTATGTATACAATTAAAAAAAAATCATATCTTTCAAGGCTCTTCATTCTAATAATCACGCTTTGATTTTTTTAGTACAATCTTGTTTGTTAATGTATCCAGTCACAAATTTTGAATATATCAAATATTTATAATATTCACGATCAAGATGGTTTGTGACAATAACAAGGATAGGCCATTGATTAAAAGATTCCAATTTTTTTTTTTTTTTGGAGGTTATTAGGTGATTCAAGCTAGGAAAAATAATACAAATGATCTATGAATTTTGACCCAATATGTAATATGGTTTTCAACATGGTCCTAAATTTTAACCAAATGTTCAATATCGTATTTGAACTTTCAATTTGTTCAATATAATTTTTGAATTTTTTTATACATGTTCAATTTAATCTATCGATTATATGAAATTGTTTAGTGTTATCCCTCAACTTGAATTAATAGTAGGATAATTTTAGACATTTCATATAATTTAGAGACATTTTGAATATCTAATAAAAGTTTGGAGATTGCATTAAATAAATTACAAGTTCATGGATCACATTACCTATTGGGATCAAATTACACATTAGATGAAAATTTAAGGATTACATTAAATAAATTAAAAGTTTGGGGACGACATAAGTTGAAGGATCATTTGTATCATTATCCGTTGGAGTTTCCAATTTTTTTAAATATTTTTTTTTTTGGCTGTGTGCTCCTTTATTTAATTAATTAATTATTGTAATTGTGAACTTTTAGTTTGGCTAAGGAAGGACACACACCTCCTTCTGTGATTGCCCGTTTCTCCACGTCTGTAGGATAAACCCCCCACCGCCACGTCACCACCTCCGAGCTCCCTTTGCACTATCTTCTCCTCTTCTCCTCCCCCGGCCGTCGTCTCCCACCACTTTCCCTCTGAAATCATCATCCTCCTCCTCCGGTCAGCTGGGGCTCCGTTCATGGCGGCGGTGCGGTTGCAGGATCGGACCTTCGTCTCGTCCAGGTTCTCCCCCCCCCTGTCTCCTCCTCCTCCTCCTCCTCCTCTTCTGCTGATGTTCTCGTCGTGTCCTGTTTGCTTATGCTCGTCGGCCGAGGGGATATGGTTTGGAGGGTTAGGTTTCCGCGAAGAATCAATCGGAATCGGATGGATGGTGGATTTCGATCGCCTCTGGTCGGAATTCGGCCGCCGGTAGAAAAGTCGGGGAATGTGGACTTTCCCGGTAGTTGTTCCGCAATTGCTGAGAGAGAGCTGGGAATTAAGTATTTCCTAGGTTCCTGCTGGGTTTTAGGAGTCCCCTTCCTGAAAGTTTAGACCTTTAGAGTTTTGTGTGGTTGTGGTTGTAGTCGAGTCCCGCGACCTCCGGCTTCGGCGTCATTCAGTTAGCTCAAGGTTTGAGTTAAGAGTTGCGAATTACTGATGTGTATGACGAAGTCTTACTGTATTTCATCGTCCTATTGACTGCTGGAATTCCTAGCCTGTCACCGGTGCATGCTCATAGAGAATCGCTTAGAGTCTCCTTTTGCTGAATGCTATTGTCTTGAAGCTCGGTTTTGTTGAAAGGAGACATGCCTATCTGAAAAAAAAGCTGGAGTACGCGTGGTGCTGGAGAAATGTGTATACTTGGAGCTCATTATATTTAATTTTTCTCTTTTCCGTTTGCATTTGCAGTTCTTCAAATCCATGGATGTCACAAAAACCAATCAGGACTAATTTCTCTTGTAAAAGTGTTGTGAACCTGAACTACTTGATAACTAATTGGAAATATTCGAGGAAGAGAAGCTGTTTACGAGTTGCCATCTTTGAGAAGAACAGTAACATCCTCAATTACGTGTCTACGGGGACAAGGAGAGGCTGCTCTAGGTTACAAAATACTAGAAGATTGGGGCAGCTCTATCCCCTAGCATCTTCTAATGATGGTGTGACTGTCAATGGCAGTCCCAAGGCAAGTTCTAGTAGTGATGTGGAGGAAGTTAGGGTCAAACTCGATAGATCTATACAAGGTGAGGATTACAATGATGGGCTTGTCCAGTCCTTGCATGATGCTGCTAGGATATGTGAGCTGGCAATTAAAGAGCGCTCCTCCCAGTCAAAGGTATCCTGGTTCACAACTGCATGGCTTGGTGTGGACAGAAATTCGTGGGTGAAGACTCTGTCTTACCAGGTTTGTGATGACATGCGAAACCTTTTTCTACTTGGCACCAGTTTTTCGATATCTCTTCATTTATATGGGTGAACATGGGGAATGTCCTCTAGAGACATGTCTCTTACCATATTAGCATAGTAAAGTTAGCGATGCCATTATCATTATTATCATTGCTGTTAATGCTTGGCTTTCTTCAAATGGAGAGTAGAGGCTTCTCACTGTTCAATCTATGATCACCATCTATTGTAGCTGTGGCCCAGGGATCCTTCTTGGTCTTCTTTCTTCTTTTGTTTTCTCCCTTTATTATGATAAGGAAGAGGATAAGTCAACCTTGTCTATGTTGTCGATGCTAATCATCCAATAAGATCAAAATTTGCGTTAGTTTGAGAAGCTCTAGCTATATAGTTTCATGCTAATTTTGATTGATATTATCAGGTAAGAGAAAATGCAGTTCAGGCTATTTAGCCTTATTTGTGAAATAAGAGTGAAATCAGCTGTTGCAGTTTTCATTTCTCTGCCATATTCTTGGTTGTGATGATCATTAGCATTTCCATACCTTTGCTTCCCTGCGGTCTTCCTTTTCTTAGGCTGTTTGATATAACATTATTTAGTACAGTGACGAATCTTTGTCTTAAGTGAGACTGCAGGAGATCTTCTCCATTAATTTGATGTCAGGATTTTAGGGCGGTGTTATTTGTTTTGACATACTCTGCCTGCTCTAAAGTTAAATCAATAGGAAGTAGTTAAGTTTTCTTGGTTGGTGATTTGGACTCAGCAGAAGCATATGAGGCAGCAATTTCAAAGTTATGCATTTGTCTGGGCCTTTTATCAATCAATTCTTTATTTTTTAATCCAGTAGGTTATCTGAAGATTCCTGAATTTTCAGGCTTCAGTGTATTGCTTGTTGCAAGCTGCAAGTGAGATTTCGTCTCGTGGTGATAACAGAGACAGGGATGTGAACGTTTTTGTGCAAAGAAGGTACATGGTATATTTTTTAGTGGAAAGAAATGCTATTTCTTGCTTACTTCCTGATGATAGAACCCGAAATTTTTAGTTTCTAAGTCCAGATTATGGTGTGTTGGATTTGGAACTCTACATGTAAATGTCAGATTCTACTGAAGAGGAAGTCCTTTTTTTTTTTTTTTTTTCTAAAGAGAATTCCTAAAGGCTTAACCCACCCATGCCGAACATCTAGAATGAAAGCAAAGAAAAATTGCACCAAAAGCCCAAAATATTTTGCCCCATGAGCATCCAGGTCTTAAACCTTTTGAAAAGGTGTAATCAAGTCCTAAACGTTTTTGATAAGCTTTCATCCTTCTGAGACACTGTTGGCCAAATTTGCTGACATGGCACATCACAAATCCAACATGGTGTTTTTTAATAGGTTTTAGCAAATGTTATGCTGATGTAGCACAATGTCAGAAAAAATGCAAAAAATTATGAAAATTTAAACAAAAGAACCAAAAAAAGAAAAGAACAGTTGGAGAAAAATCAATAGCATCCACTAATTAAAAAAAAAAGGAAAAAGAAAAATCAATAGAGAGAGCGTATGATAGAGCAAGTAGTAGGCCAGTGGGGTGTTTGAGATGTTGGGGGCGGCGCAATCTCACCCCCCCCCCCCCCCCCCAAAAAAAAAAAAAAAAAAAAAAAAACTCACGATGCCTCTATCTCTCTCTGATTTCTGATTTTTTTTTTTTTTTTTTGATGTTTTTCATTTTTTTCATCAACGCCATGTCAGTGCCACCTGTGCTAAAATTATTGAAATGACACCAGGTCAGATTCGTGTGCCACGTAAGCAAAATTGGCTAAGTGGTTGCCGGAAGGGCTTGATTGCATTGTATTCAAAATGTTTAGGGTTTGATTTACTCTTTCAAGCCTTTGGTTGATTGCACATTGGGCTAAATTATTAGGATTTCTGTTGTAATTTTCCCTAAAAGAAACAAAAACAAAGAAGAGGAGAGGTTGTCATGGTGTCAGTCACATTCTTTATATGTGTGTTAGATGTATTTCTTTTTCTTTATTGAGTAAATCTGCCAATGTTCTTCTCACATGATTGAGACTGCCACTAAATCTGAGCTTCTAAGACCGACTATTTAAATGCAGTTTATTAAGGCAGTTTGCTCCTTTAGAGAGTATGATCAGGGATGAGCTACCCGCCAAGCAAGCCGATATCTACGATTGGTTTTGGTCAGAACAGGTTCCAGCTTTGGTCACATCATTTGTCAATTACTTTGAAGGGGACTCACACTACGCAGCTGCTACCGCAGTGTATGTTATCAGTTTTGTTTAGCGGGTATAAAATGGATATTGCTTGCATCTTTGTGCAGTAACTTACTCCGTGATTCTAAATTGCATCCAGGAGTGGGAAAGGGTTACAGTCACGTTCAGGAAATACAAGTGATATATCTCTCCTTATGTTGGCTCTAACTTGCATAGCAGCAATCACAAAGCTTGGCCCAGCAAAAGTTTCCTGCTCGCAGTTTTTCTCTATGATTTCAGAAATAACTGGTCGATTGATGGACATGCTGGTTGATTTCTTGCCCATCCAGCAAGCATATGATTCAATAAAGAAAGTTGGTTTGCACAGAGAGTTTCTTTCCCATTTTGGACCCAGGGCCGCGTTGTGTAGAATTCGAAGTGATCGGGATGCAGAGGAAGTAGTTTTCTGGGTGAATCTTGTACAGAAGCAACTGCAACGAGCTATGGATAGGGAGAGAATTTGGTCGAGACTAACTACATCAGAAAGCATTGAGGTTAGTGTGGAATGATTTTGATCAGTCAAGTTGTGAGTGTTCATATGTTGGGAGGGTGGATTAGCTACTAGACTTTTGTGAATTCTTATTTCAGACTTCGTTTTTCCTTTCATAAAAAGTCATGATCCAGAAGTACACCAGGTCAAAAAGACCTTTCTTTCTGCCACCAGACATTATTTAAGCTTCAGGGAACAGAGCTCAAAACACAAATGAGAACACCATGCTTTAGCTCCATCATCCAGAAATTTGCTGCAGCAACTCTCTCTTCTCAGCATAGAACTAATCTTCTACTGAAGTTAGTTTGCCAATAGGCCAGAAGCTTGCTGCACCACATTCTTTTCCAACCAAACTACTGCTTAAAACCACAATGTATTTCCTGATCAATCCATGATTATTCGATGCCCTTGCTCCCTGTGATGGTAAATCTAGGGAATTGGAACACCAAATTAAAACATAAACAATCATCTTCTTTTCACACGAACAATGAGCAAAAGTTTCTCCAAGTTCATGCTATATATTCTAGTAGAAAGTGTTTTGTAGCAGGTATTGTCCTAAAACAACAAACTAATCCTTTGATGTCTATCTAGAGAAGCCTACCACAATCTTCTCACTTTTTAAACTTGGTATATTCCACGTTCCTTTTTATGTTCCACAGTCTTCTCACTTTACAAACTTGGTATATTCCACGTTCCTTTTTCTGTTCCATGGTGACACCATTTATGCCTTGGGTGGCTTTGCTTAAGGGATGTGGGATATAATAAGACTTATGTTTCCTATGCTCTAAAGAAGTCCTGTACTTTTGCTCTGAAATAATCTTATTCTTGAGTGAAAGCATAAAAAAGGCTCTTCAATTCTGTTCTTTCTCACTGCAGGTATTGGAAAGGGACTTGGCTATTTTTGGATTTTTCATTGCTTTAGGCAGAAGGACCCAGATCTTTTTATGTGCTAATGGTTTTGATGAAATAGGGGACCCTCTCGAGAGCTTTATTCGGTATAACTACTCTCATTTTAATATAAGTTGCTTGTTTAAACTTTTTCTGGGGTATTACTGATGTGTCTTGTGTCATAGGTACCTTATAGGAGGAAGTGTGTTATTCTATCCTCAGCTTTCAGTGATAAGTTCTTATCAGCTTTATGTGGAGGTTAGCATTTATTTTTTAACTATCATAGTGTGCTCAAATACCCAAATCTACAAATCTGAGATTTTTTTTCCCTATTTCATAGGTGGTATGTGAAGAGTTGGACTGGCTTCCTTTCTATCCTGGCCTGGCAGTAAATCAGAAACTGTCACATGGTCATCAAAGTAAACAAAAAAATCCTCCAAATCCTGAAGCTATTGGTCTGGTGTTGGATGTATGTTCTCATTGGATGCAGAGCTTTATTAAATATAGTAAATGGCTGGAAAACCCCTCAAATGTCAAGGCAGCAGGATTTGTATCTAGAGGGTGGGAAAATTATGTTTTTGTAAGTACTAAGCAATATCGATATCTTTATGTAACACTGAACCATCTTTTCCTATTGTTGCTCTTCAGGCACAACAACTTGGTGGAGTGCATGGACAAACTTGGAATGCTAAAGTAGGCTACCACACTCCTAGCCCCGTCTCTCTCCCTTTACATCCTCATGCATTAGCATATAAACTTGCATTTACTACATCTAAATGAGGAGTCTCAAACCTGACACGTGCATTTTTCGATAGATGAACATGCTGTGATTATTTAAAAGCTCTTGCTGTTGCTGTAGCTAGAGTGTTGTGGGTGGAACCTTAGCTGTGTATGAATATTACGATGGAAACATATTTGCTTGGAAAACTTATAGCCAAGTCTTCGTCTTAAGATTATTTTAGGTGATATAGTGACTAAAGTGATATACAAAATGAGATTTATGGCCCATAGAAATATGTAGACATTGTATGAAAGGATATACCGGTATAAATTGTTTGAACGAAGCGTGTTTCACCTGGTCCTACTAAATTCTTGGTAAGCAAGTATAGCTTGTTTTTAAATCTCTCTAAATGTATATGGTAAGCCATCAGAATCAGGTAGTGAACCATCCATCTGTGGATATTGTGATCTAGATATAAGGCATGTTTGTGTGTAAATAGCATGTTGCCAAATATAATGAGATTTGAATCACTGTAGATAATTACTGGCAGATGACTCGTCCTGGTCCAGCATTCTTAACATTTTCTAGCGAGACTGTTTTGTAATTGAAAAGCATGCTCACAGTTAAGTAGATGCAGTATGCACTGAGAGAACTTGAACTGTTGCACCGTGAGTCAAGAATTATGGTTAGTCAGGTCTATTTCTTCGTAGGCAAGCTGGCAGACATATGATGTGGCAACATTTCATTTTAGGCTTATGTGTAGTGGTTACGTCTAAACTCAACAGTTTTAGTACTTTATTGGTCTTGATATGGTTTGTTGGTCTTGATATGGTTTATTGCTAATGCATTAATAGATTTTCACCAAAGCAATAGCGTATACTGTGATACTAGTGGTATACTTTATTGACTTGCTGATTTGATGCAGGAATGAGGCAAGAAATAGCAATCTGAGAATTTCCAGTATGACTGAGCCTTCAAAATATATGGGATCTGTCAAAGAGTTAGATTCTTTTGACAAGGTTGGTCTCTTTTGATTCAAAATAAGTTGCCAGATGACAATACTCTTTTGATAAATAAATGATTAGTGGCAAACGGCCTGTTTCCATCTGTGTATAGCATATGGGCATAGTCAATACAAAAACAATATTCTGGAAACCTTTAAGGAGAAAAGTCTTTGCATTTTCAGTCATGAATGGCTTCTTGTTATTTTAGAAGTCTCTGTGATGTCCTTGGCCTTGCAGGTTTCCTTCAGTTATCCATTATAAAAACAACTGTGGAGCTTAAAAGTGGATGTTTGGAGTATAAGTTGAAGAGAGTGATACTTTAAATTTAGTTGCATCTTAGCATTTGTTGAATTTTATAATGGTTCTCTAACATACATTTGGTTTTAGGCATTGGAGAGTGTCGAAGAAGCAATACAAAGACTAGAAGAGTTGCTTCAGGAGTTGCATGTGTCTAGTTCTACTCCTGGAAAGGAGCATTTAAAAGCTGCTTGTTCTGACCTTGAAAAAATAAGGAAACTGAAAAAGGAGGCTGAGTTTCTGGAGGCATCATTCAGAGCAAAAGCAGCTTCACTTCAGCAGGTAATTTGCAGAACCTGATGATCTTGGGAAAAGAAAGTCTTATCCTGTCTCGCCAACTGGGTAGAATATTACGTTTTTCTGGCTTTTAAGCTGAATATCATACTTCCAAGTTCCAGTTAAAATGCTTTGTCACAACTGTTGTGGCCAATGGAGAACTGATGGTTCTGATTGTATGGCTGTTTTGGATATGTAGGATTCTCATTAAATTTCTTTATTCCATTTTGAAGTTCAGCACTTTGGTTTTGCTTTATGATAAGTGCTGTGGTCGCAGGTGGATGATGACAATCAATCCCAGTCTTCAATTCGTGGTCAGAGACGGTATTTAAAAGGAAAATCCAGGGACAATGATGGTTCAATTCCAGAAAGAAGTAAAAGGTGAAGATTTGCCAGGACCATCTAACTCTCGTGGCTATTCACGAGTTTGAATTCATATGTTTCATTTATCTTCATTAGCCATGCCATTCCCTTTCTCCAACTTGTCTTGAGACATTTCTTTTCCCAGTGGCAGCAGTGCACGTGGATTTTGGAGCCTCTTGACCAAACCTCCAGCCAGGAAGTTGGGCCCTGAGTTACTGAGTGCAAACACATCTGTATGATCTCACCTCTTGTTGAGAATTGTTTCTTCACACACCCACACCCACACCCCACCCACACCCACACCCACACACAAATTTTATTGCGTAGAACTTTCTCTATCTTCTAGAAGTACTCCGCCGTCATGATGTGTGCTCTTGTCCATGAACCATCTACTTTAAAAGCATGCATCATCCTCTCCTGCATGGATCATCTATGCACCTGTGCTTGAATCTTTCTTCCCGGGCCCTAAACACTTAAAGATAAGTATACATTTCATGTCTGATGCTGTGTTGGACTTTCTTATCATGGACATACTTACCTCCAGATTATGTTCTGATCTGGCTTTAAGTGGGTTAATAAAAATTATGGGAGTGGCAAAAGAAGGAAAATAACTTGCTTCCTGCAGTATTTCTGTTTTTGTCTATCTTGTGTAATTCAGTAGAAAGTGAAACTGTGAAAAGTAACACTACACTACTAGCTTTGTACACACATTGAATCTTTAAAAATTAGTAGAATGTGAACTGGAGTTACAATGAATGAGATATGTGCAATACAAACTTTAAAGAGAGGTAGCAATAGATGTCTCTTTTTAATTGGAGATTTAACTCAGTCTGTCACTCAGAAAAATGACTTAAATAAATGAATACATGCTAGTTCAGGCTTTGAAAGTGACAACTTTATAGCATGCTATGTGACTTGGGAAGATCTGCCCACACAATCAAGCACATCAGCATCATCTCATGAGTTTACTCAGATCTTGGGTATAATCATCTCTCGTGTCATCAAGAATGAACAGATTTATTGACTCTTAACCACCCAAACTCATTTTTGTACGCTGCAGGACAAGGAAGATGAAAAAGTCCAGGAAATCACTTCAAAGATGGGCATGGATGAAACTGAAACAAGTGGAATTCAGCGTTTTGAACTTCTGAGGAATGAGCTGATGGAACTTGAAAAACGAGTTCAGAAAACTGCTGATAAATCAGACATTGAGGAGGTATCTTTTAGAGTGCCTCTCTTTGTGATATAATTTCCTCTGTGCATCTAATGTTGATAATGACATGCACATGAGCAGACACATGTTACTGTTCACAGCACCAAGATCTTTTACATCTTTATTTTTTTATGTTGGTCTTCTTGTTCAGTACACTGCAGAAGCTTTTGTAAGTGAGTAGCAGATTGCATGTTCACCTGCTCTGACAACATCCATTCTCGGGCCAATTAACCCTGAATGTGCATGTCTCTTTTATAAAAAGGCCTCGATAAGGAACGAGATCTTTGATCAAGGATAGATCATGCCCTTTACTCACCTTCAATAAGATAAATAGTCTGTCGTTTCTTCTTTGAAATTTAGTCTCCAGTGTTAGTCCGAGTGATGCCTATTTAGTCCCGAGGATTAGTACAAGTGATTCCTCTCTCTTTTTCCAGGCTTGAACAGTTCAGGAAAAGATTGATAGTGAGCTGCCTATGACTTCCGTGGCTTAAGTATTGTCAGGATCAATGTTTTGAAATCTCTCTGACTTAATTATTGTATTAATGGTTGAAAAGGGTGGGGGACAGTGTTATGGAAGATAAGAAACAGAACACATAACATAGTGTACTTAGATGTTGTACTCATATAGTCGTATATGGAAGCTATGCAAATATCTTTGGAGTGTACATTTGAATGTACAAATAAGAAGCACATGTAGGTTTTCCGACATGTGCCTTTATGGTTGGGTGCATGTATATCTTTGGTGGGGTCAGAGGTTATAATTGTAGGAATTGCTGAGCTCTCTGTGTGTGCGTGTGTGAATTTCAGGTGCGATTTTCTGTCCTGTCCATACACCATGTCTATTGAACTTCACATCAACCCTTCTTGTTTGATAATTCTTATTAGTAGTTTTTTTGTGTATTTCAGGATGTTCAGCTCTCTGATAAGGGTTTTGACAATGATGGTGATGATGCTGAGAGTGCTCTGATTGGCATCCAGAAGAAAGAGAATATAATTGAAAAATCATTTGACAAGCTGAAAGGAACTAGTAGGGTATGGTTATATGTTGTTATTATGATACGTAATGGCATCATTCATCTCTAGGTTATATGTATTCATGCTTACATGCTCCATGATATATATATATATATTTCATTCCAATTATTTTGATAAACCATGATGAGAATTGTCTCCATTATCACTTATGCTACATGTGGTTGGTAAACCCCCCCACAGGGTGCTAGGGGGGCCCCCACTCCTAGCTCCGGATAAGCCTGAGGGGCAATTGAAGCTGAAGGATTTGTAGTCATCATATGGGTGGGATCACAGCACCACCACCACCTGCGTTGCCCCCCGTGGGGCGGATGCTCTATGAGTTTATTCATCCTTTTTGTTCTGTTTTCAGAATATGTTCTGCATAAGCATATTCATGCTGCTCTTCAAAAGTTTTTAGTTTGATAATCCTGGATAGACCACAAACTTCATATGTCCAAAGGACCAGGACTTAAAATTTTTTTAAGCTGATAGAACTAAAACTTTTTTGATCTTGTAAAAGGGTTTCTGTTAATTCTTGGACTTTCCCTTTTCCACCTTACCAATAAGGACTAGAAGACAAGGCTTTCAGCAATTAGGGTAGACCATGGATGATGCAGTTTTTCAAGTAGAAGAAAACTCTAGTTTAGGATTTCTCCCTGTGCAGTTTAGGATGGACCATGGGCAATGCAGTTTTTCAAGTAGAAGAAAACTTCAGCTCAGGATTTCTTGCTGCACAGTCAAAAGGACCTCTTGCACATACAGCTCTTCATATGTCTGGGACACTTGTTGTCTTGAATATTGGGCAATCTTTTCATCACTGGGAGTATAGTGTTACTTTCCATATGAGTCTTTGCCCTTTCACTTACAGATAGAAAACAATAGTTCTAGATACTAAGTGCACCATTCTTCGGGAAATGAGAATTGAACTAATGTATTTGGCTGCAAAATGCCGATCTGAGGTATCTCTTAATGCATTTAGTGTGACATCAACATAAATATAAAGAAAAGGAATGAAGCTGGACAAGAATTGTTATTGTGATGGGTTCTGCTACTGTGTATCTGTCAATTTTATCAAGCTATAACTAATGATTGGCGGCTATTCTCCATTTCTTTTCTTCCTTTATATGTTGACCCCTAAATGCCTGATCAAAATTCAATTGTCTGAATGATGACATGAACAAACCATCCAATTAAAGCAAAAAAAGTAAAGGTTTCATCATATTTTGTGCCTCACTCATTTAATGCCTTTCTTTGGACCCTCTCTCCCACTAATTTTGTTCAACTAGCAAGGTAGAATGAGTTGCTGTAACCTATGATTAGGCCAGCTAGCGTGAAGCTGCAAATGCATATTGCTATGTTCATTCCCTCTAGTATCAATCTGTTAATGGTTCTGTTCTTTACCTTAATGATAGTATCTCACTGTAATTGTCTTGCATTGATCAAGCAGGATGTTCTGCAAGGAACCCAGCTTCTGGCTATTGATGTTGCTGCTGCTATGGGATTGCTTCGGAGAGTGATAATAGGTGATGAATTGACAGAGAAAGAGAAGAAAGTTCTCAAGAGAACTCTCACCGACTTAGCATCTGTGGTTCCCATTGGTGTACTAATGCTACTTCCGGTTAGTTTCGATCAAAAGCATCATCTCTGCTCTGCTGCCTATGATTTTATGATGGTATTATAATATTATCCAATATTTTCCTTACCTGATTTAACAGCAATGACACACGTCTTCCTTGTCATCAAGTATCTAAAATGTTCTTATTCTTTCCATCTTACTACAGTGATATATTTCTTCTATTTTTTTAGTTACCCCTGCTACAATAAAGTTGGATTGGTAGGTGTAGTATCAAACAAGGCAATCTCAACTTGCTGGATTTACTACTTAAAAAGGGTTTGTTAGGGATCTTGCTTCTATGGTTTCTCGTGGTATTAACCTGCATTTAAAGATTGTCATTTTGACATATAGTATGTTTGTTAGTGGTCACCTGAAAATTTCCCAATCAAGATCACATCTTGACCAGTATATTTGCACATTAGGATATTTTCCAGCTCATTTTAACTTGTAGACATGTATATGTACACTCGCTGACACATACACACAGAGGCCCGTGCATATTTGTACAACTCGTAACCCTTCATATTCCTAGTCTGTGAATGAGCTCTGAGAAGGGGATGGCTGATAAGTTCGCCAATGATAATCTGTGCAAGGGTCCCTTATGAGTCCACAGTGTACTATGGTTATAAAAATGCCCTGAAGGTTGGCCTTTCCACTGTAAGGAAGTTTTCCTGAGCGGGAGAAACTGAGCTGAAAAAGGAATGAATCTGACTGATGTAGGTCGAATTTTTCTTTTGTTCAAACGGAAGGGAGATGGAAACATAGACAATGAAATCAGATTTCTATCGGCTAAAATTCTATTCAATTGGTTTCCTATATGCTGTTACCACAATCTGTTGGTTTAATTCAGGTCCTCATTCTCTCTTCTTCTTCTGATAATCTTGTGTAACTGAGAATGTTATCGTCTTCTAAAATTCATTTGCGCTTGTCCTTTATTGTGAATAATGCTTGTTGGATGATGTTCTGCAGGTCACTGCCGTTGGTCATGCAGCCATGTTGGCTGCCATCCAGAGATATGTGCCATCACTGGTTTGTGACATTTCTTATCCAAGCACTCATCTAATGAAACTTCTTGCTTGCATGCAGATCTCTAATTAATTCATATCATGCTTGTCATTTTTTCACAGATACCCTCCACATATGGACCAGAGAGGTTGGATCTCTTGAGACAGCTTGAAAAAGTGAAGGAAATGGAGAATGCCGATGTCACTACCCAAGAAAATGTGGAAGAAGCGGCTTGAACTGAATTTTGTCTTTTTGTACAGTTCTTGAAATCATGATAGCTTCTGCCCCAATGATCGACTTGGGCAATTCTTCGATTCTTTGGTAAATTACATTTCATGGAATCTTACTGACAAAAGGTAAGCATACAGAAGTTCATTCCAAGTGTCAGGCACTCCTGGTAAACACCAATGGCTGCAATCTTGGGGAGCATCAGCAGGGGTGCCTGGCTCACGATGTTCCGATGGATGGCCATCTATTCTGAACTCTGACAGAAATGTGATGTCCAGATACTGAACCTTCCTATTTCTGTCTTTCATCTCACCAACCGTGTTTGAAATGTACAAATTATACAGCGGTTCGGCTTCCAGTTTTGTATAGTCAGTTTCTGGCTCTTTGTTGCTGTTGCATGTACCATTTTCACTCCAAGTCCCATTCCTGCAGATTGATTGTTCACGCTCAGTGGTGAACAGAGTTCTCCAGTCAGTATAGGAATGTACCAGTATGCTACCTGTGCAATATGCAACATGCGAAATGCATAAAATGTAGCAACACCTTGCTGATTTACTCATTGCAATTTGACGAGAGAAAAATGCAGTGTTTAGAACACGCAAGACATACTGTCTTAGTTCACGATTTTGCTCTAGACTCCACTAAATCACCATGTGGAAAAGTATCCTGTAGTTGACACAAGCTTCGTTAATCAGTCTTTCTACTATTTTATTTTATTTTTTATTTTTTTTTTTTGGGGGGGGGGGGGGGGTGGGCCTGAGGGTTTTTTCTGGCCATTTGATTTTGGTAAATTCGCACACCTGTAGTGAACAGGAGAATAGCCACGGAAGAAAACGTGACTTCTTTGGAGATCCAAGTTGCTCAGTGCCCATGTTTTCCATGTTTGTAGTGATCTCCTGAAGGCTTCCATGACATCCATCGTCAGGTTCACGCTTCCCTTCTCCTGGAAGTAGCTGTTCCTGGAACACAAGCACCAAAAGCATACGATATTATCGCTGGAACTTCAACATCTCTACGATGGTATATGCGAGTCGAGGATCGGGTCAAGTGTTACTCCATACGCTTTAACGGTTTTGTCTTCGTTCCACCAATGCCCGGCATTGAAGATGAGGACATCTGCGCCCTCCCAATTCTTCGAATACCAATGCAACTCGTCGACCCTGACTGTGCTCCTCACCAAGCTAGGTGAATTCGGCGGTGGGCGTCCGAACATTACCAGGAACGGAGCTCGGTAATACTCGACGGTGAGGTTGTATTCCTGGAATCGCATGGAGAGGTAACCCTTGTGCTTGGTTATGGGGTTCCCATTCGCTTCGTATATGGCAGATTTGGATGCCGCCTGTGAAAGCATGCATACCAGTGACTCCCATTGGTTTCGTCCGATGGAATCTCCGGCGAACACAATTCTTCCGTCTCGCGTCCATTCTAAGAGCTTGCTTGCATTGAATCTAACCAAATGAGATAACCACATCAAGAGTTAATTCGGCTTGCTCTAACTTAACAAAGATCGAAAACCAAAATCTCCGACGAACACTATTTCTTCTATCGTTTTTTTAGTTGCAGATGATCAACGAGACCAACTCAAGTACCTGAGGGATACCGGGGAAGAAGCATGGACACTCCCTCTATTTTGTCGAAATGTAAACGTGCACACGATCTAAGTTTTTCCTAGCTACAGTGCACACATACACAGTCGAGTGAAATTCCGTACCAAATGCATGAAAACGTGCCCAGGACAGAACTAGTATACCTTGGAAGCTCACAGCCGTCAGGTTGCCATCTCCACTTAACGTAGCCGCCGTCTCTTCGTCCATTCTCGCGACACCGGAACCCCGGGTCGAGAAACGGGCAGCTCTCGTTGTAGAAACGAAGCGGGCGATCCTCGTCCCTCACCCACCTGCCTCTCGAGTAATCGCACGTTCCCCGGGCGGAAGGTTTCGGCAGGACGCGCGACAGGAAACCGGAACGCACGAACGAGCCGGGCCCTGGGGGCTCAGGAGACCGAAGACGAACGCGGACGAGATCAAGAGGAAGAGGAGCGAGACGATGTAGGCGAGTTCCCTCCTGGGGAGAGGGATTTGAAGCGTCGCGGGTTGGAGATCCATCAGAAGAGGAGCAGGAGGAGGCGAGAAAACATGGCCTTCTTTTTCGAACGGGTCTTTTATCTTTTGCTTCCTCCGGAGAAAGAAAGAAAGAGAAAGAGAGATTGTTGAGGTGAATATTGGCTTTGTAAAAAGGATTTTTCAAATCCAATCCCTGGGGACGTGATTGCGATATTGCACCAGCACAGATTATTCCACAATTTGCTTATTATTCTCAGTTGATGGCGCGATATCGCCTCCCACGACGAGACCATTCCACACGTCTCTCGATCCCACGTTGTTGCATGTCCACATCGGGCACCACCCTCCTTAAATAATGCCCGCGTGGCATCCCCACCGCCCGAAGCCGGACCCGACCCGACCCGACCCGGCCCGATCTTCCCTGGATTTTCGGTCTTTTGTGCGCCCGGGCCAGAAACGAGATTTCATTTCTGGGCCGGGCCGGGCCGGTCTTTCCGCTGCCGAGATCCATCGCGGACGACGCGACGACGGCCGCGACTCTTTCCGCGAGCTCCGACGACGGCGATCGTGGCGCCACCGGGCTTCGCTCGGAGACGAGGACCACCGCGAGTAGCGACAGCTTCTCTCTCTTTCTTTCGTGTCTTGCTCACGTCTGCAGGCCGTGCGCGAGCTTCGACGCGTGGCTTGCTCTCTCGCGGGTTCGACTTCGAGCACTGTTATAGAGGAGGGAGTGCAAAGTGCGTTGGAAGAGTTGAGGTGAAGGAGAGCAGGGGAGGCGGTGGATGAGCAAAGTCGACGGTTGAGAGAGATGAAGTTGAAGGTGGTCTGCAGGAAGCTGTACGACTACGTTCGCTACGACTTGAAGGAGATCGCGTTCCCCTCCTCGCTGCCCGATCCTCCTCACATCAAGAAGCGTCGCAAGCTCACTTGGCACGACCGGTTTCTCGTAATCACTCCCCCCCTTTTCTCTCTGGGTTGATTCTTGACAAATTACCTATTACATGCGATAAAGCTCTCGTTTTGATTGTTGGATTTGTGAGAAATGGTGAGGTGAATTGTTACCTGGACTTTTGCACGTCACCCGTTTGATAATTTGACTCTTAAGGCCTTTTATCGCACTGATGCCGGAAGCCGTCCTTTGCTGGTTAAGCCATCGGTATAGGGTAGGGATTGATTTCCTTTGCCATGGTTATAGGTTGCATTGTCGGGCGTGGCCACTCAGAAAGTCCTTTTATTTATTGGATTTCTAGGGTGTGAGAGAGTGACATACAGGCAGAATTAGTGTAAAAACTAATGAAAGTAGGTTCAATATTGTAGATTAAGAAAAGAGATTAGTAATGACTAAAATGTCTATACCGTTATCTGGGTCTTAAGAGTTTGAAAGCAAAATGAAAGGAAATAGAAAGAGGGACAACTGAAGCAATTATCATTGAAGGAACGAATGGGCAGGAAATCTATAAGGGATCGTCTATTTTTTTAGAGTTAACGAGGTGTGATAGAAGAAACAGAAGTTACACTAATTGCTAGAAGCATAAATATGTACACCTCTTCTAAGTACTTTAGAGTTCGGATGAGTTCAATAAAGCTGGCATAATTAATTATCATTGAGTTGCATTAAGAGCCAATATTTGTTATTTGATACAACAATGATTAGGATAAAGGACACGATTCTTCAAGATCTATATGGATGAGAGGAAGAGAGATTCAACAGAGCAGTTATAAGGAGAAGAGACATTCATCTGAAAATTTTTTAGAAATGCGGAGAGAAAACATATAAAGTGACATTGAGGTTACATTAGCAAGCAGAAGGTCATTGGAAATATTAAAATCAAGTGATTTCCAAAGACCTTAAGGATTGGCTTTTGTGCAGTTTGAGAAGGTAAGTGATTGCTTGCTGACTTCTATGTTTAATTTTTCTTCGTGTATTCTACAAGTTAGAAAAATGGATCAGGTGTGGAAACAATTCGAAAAATAATCTTTGATTTTGTACCGATTGATCTTCTTTGAAATAAGATTCTGGCATATGAACTCGAGATATTTGATATCCAACGCTCATAGTTTCTACAATAAGAACTTCAAACCCCTAAAATGGGGCTGTGTATTGGGGCTGTGTATTGATTCATTCAAAAAATCAGAGCTGACCACTAGTTACTGTGGATTGAATTTATTTGGATCTTGTGACAGGGCAAAATTTGGCCGTAGAACTAAGAGCGAAGAAAGGATTTTGATTTTAAGAAACTTCTGAATCTTTGATTTTGTGCTGTATTGATTTTTTTTTTTTTTTTTTACTGCTATTTATGAATTATGCTTATTATCTCACGACAAGAATGTGATGTGATTTTTTTTAGTTAGTTATAAAAACTTATGCTAAATTATTTTGAGCATGCTCAATCCCACAGTATGGAGGTGATAGTAAATTATTTTGAGCATGCTCGATCCCACATTATGGAGGTGAGTAATTGCTTACTGAGGATTCTTGCTCACTTATGTCCCAACGTTTTGTATTCAAGAGAAGATTAGAAGATAAAATCAAGGACTTTGGAGACAAGATTAAGAGTGAATTTCTTTTCCTATGTAGAGGCTAAATAAAGTTTAGAACAATATTTGGAAAATGTCAGGATTTATATTCAAAGAACGAAAAGATTGTGTTAGGCTTTAGTATCAATATACTAATTTGTTTTAATGTTGGAATATTCAAAGTATTAGTGGCTCCGCAATTATGTACAGCTTGTTTGGACAATATATTCAAGGTTCTTCGCTTGGCTTCAGTAGCTTTGAAAGTAAAATCTCATGGTTGATGGCTGTGTCACTACTTAATTTTGAGAATGGAGTGTTCAGACAATTTATCTGAGTCAATTACTTGTTGTCTTCAGGTGTTAAAGGAGGCGTCCAGGCTTTATGCTGCGAGCTGGGTTCGCGATATTGGTCCTGAGCTCCGACCAAATGATTACAAGAAAGATGAAGACAGTGAAGACAAGCCCAGAAAAGCCAAAAAAGTGGCTGAAGAGAAAGAACCTTCGACTTTAGAGGATCTTGGTAAGTGCCTTCTTTCTGAATTTAATGCTTGGGGACTTAAATATGACATGATTGCTGTGATGTTATCATTCCACGGTTGAAATGTCATACAGAGGTAAATATCATCCTGAATGTGTGCTCATTCCATGTGTCAGTCTCTGATTCCTTGTTATGCACTGTCCTTGTATCTGTGATTTTTCTGATGCTGAGCATGAGAATGGCGTTTTATCCTTCATTTCAGCTGGTTGGATTTAGGGAAACTAAAGACACATGACCTCTATTTTCAATTAAATCAACTAGGAATTGCCTGAAGAGGTAGCGTGTGATTCTGAAGACCACCTTGAATATTCCTAAGTATTTGAGATTCATGTCAAGCACATTAGCTGAGCTCCCCATTGTTCTATTAGGCAATTCATGCCTGGGAAAGTTAGGGTTGTAGTTCAGCAAACCCTCACCAACAGATTTTGTTCTTGCAGAGGACTAGTTGTCCACATAGTAAAGCTCGTAACAGATACAAGTTTTCTGAACCAGAAAAAGAAAAAAAGTGTGGAAAAAAAGCTTCGTGAACAACTTTTGCAGGAAAAAGTGTTTTAGGCCACTATAACAATGATTCGATGTCAGAAATGGATCTTGTGCCAATATGGTCTCAAGAAAAGTTGAGATTGGCATGCGGACCTTTCTGGCTTGTTCTATTTTAGGACGGTTTGACATGAGCTGATGCCTTCTTCAGCTTGGCTGAAGAGGTTATCGTCTCGGATTGTCCAATTGCAAGTTCTTTCTACTCACAATCAACTCACTAAATCAGTACCTATTGAGTTTAGGAATGCCTTTTGTTCTAGATTGTTTCCAAGTGAATGGTCAGGAATAGGTGGTTTTTGTCTTATGGCTTTTGTTAGAGAAATTAGCATTCTGGTCATCCAACATAAGCCATGACCAAAGCATTGGCTGCTTGGACCTCTGGTTTTCTTTGACCGCCTTGACACCTTAGTATTGAGGAACTCCCCCGTCTCATCTTCTCTTCATGTATTAGGCTGCCTGCCCCATCCTGACTAGTATCATTAGGAACAAGTTGCAGACTTATATTATGGCGCACTAACTTTGATCCAATCAGATATCCCTTTTAGCCTTTAAAAGGGCTTCGATCTACTGATCTGCCAAAGCTTGGGTGATAGACTCCCTTCATGCAAATAGCTTAGAAATTAATTTACTTGTTGTTAAAAGTAGAAATTTGTTGGTGCAAGAGTGTCTTCTTTAAGATTTCCTTTTCTGCTTCTCCTTGAATTTGAAACTTGTCCTAGAGTATCCAACTTGTTTCCTGTGAAGTCGGAAAGTTTGGTTCGTTATACTTACTTGGTGACTTCACATGGTTGTGACATATATACGGCAGTGATATTACAATGTCAGCTCAATGTTTGAGCCTTTGAGGTGCCCAAGTGGCCTGCAGTCATACATAGCTTTATGTGGGGATTTGGGAGTAGTACTGCATCTTCAATGGTATTTGGCTTCATGAGCGATGCCTTTGTAAATAACTACCCTCACTTAAGCCCCACGTGCGGCTGACAGGACAAAAAGGAACCTTAGATATTCCTGTCAATTGCATTTTGGTGCTGAAGATGCAATTTTTCCAACACATATTGTCATCTTCATATTGACAAGTGTGCCATATCCTTTCCTAAGCATAATGCATGGCTGCGAGGTATATTACTAAAGGATCCTGTAGGAAGTCTGCTTATTCATCATGGTGATTGACATTACTATGTGTGCCTTAGATCTGTTTCCCTGGTTGATTTTGTAATTTGCGACTTGGCTCTGCTGCGAGAGTATAGCTGTATTGGAAGTCTGGACATAACAGAAGATTCTGAAGCAATTTGACTCACTGCATTTATGGATTTGTAGTAGAAGATTAAGTACTTCTCACCTATCATCCACTCTAACATTTAGTCTGCACTTTATTTATCTGTAAGATGCATGAAATGTCTACATATGCCTCTTCTAATCAATGAAAAACGTTGAACGATATCTGGCAGTGATTGAAAGCAAGACTTGAGGTATCTATTTGTAAAGCTTGCAGAAGCACCTTCTCCATGGATAATGGGCTGGGTTTGCAAGGAATTATAGGAGATTAGAAAGTTTTGATCTTCCCGTGTTTTTGTGAGGATTTTAAATGTCTCACCACAATTAAATCAATCTGCTTCACATTTCGTAATACCCCCCATCCCCTTTCCTTTCCTCCTTCCCTCACTCTGAAACAAAAAATCAAATGACTTGATAAGGATCGGGAACCATGTGGGGACCTTTGCATCAATATGCAGGGCGTCACTATCATAGGACCTGAAACCATGTGCCATGTAGAGCATGACTATCTTATGGCCTGAAATTGCATGCCTCACTCCTACTACTTTTTTCAGATCTGCTCTTGTGAAATACTTCCTCTAACTTCACCATCAAGCCATCAAAAGTTTCAGTGTCCTTGAAGAGGCTCCTCTGTTAGCGATGCTAACATTACTACTGAGTCTCTTGCTTGAGTCATATGACCCTTCCCTCACAACTTCACCTTATTTTTAGGTTGTCGAAGGATTAGCTTAGCTGTTAAAACCAACATTTTACATAACTAACTGTTTCACCTATCAATAAAATGTTCTGTAGTTCTCGTCTTGATTTTCTTACCTGTTACCCATATGCTCATACTGTTTTTTTTTTCTTTTTGGTAAAGATATATGTTCATACTGTTGATTGCTGTTAAAACCAAAGTTTTACATAACTAACCGTTTCACCTATCAACAAAATGTTTTTAGTTGTCTTCTTGATTTCTCTTACCTGTTACCTATATGCTCATACTGTTGATTGCTTGTGAACTGGATTCAAAGAGTGACTGACAAAAGCTTTCGATAGTAGTGACAAAAGGATGCTGAAGTTTGACAGATAAATTGAGGCTGCATTTATGACAGAAGTTGCATAAAAAAGTTTTCTACATTAAGACTCCTTTCTTATGATGAACAAATTTGATAGCTGTGGCTGCAAGAGGGGGAATGGAAACATTAAAGCCTGCTTTGCAGCGGGTGTACATGATGAGAGCTTCTGCATATAGGGATGCTCTTAAAAGCTTTATAGAAGGATATCAAGAAGGTGTCCAACAGGTTATGGAAAAGAAAGGAGATACTACATCTCAGAAGACGGGTGATGCACCTGAAAAGATGAATTGATTGATCTTGTGAGGTGTGTCCTTCCAAAGATAAAGTTCTTTCCGAACTCCTTTCTGACAAATCACTTGTGTATGTTTTCCTCATGATGGTGTTGACTATAGCTTGACCATCCAGTTTAGAAAATATTACTTGGAAATAATCACTTACTATGGATGCTTGCACTTTTGTCGACAGTTAGCAAGGCCGAGTCTTTGATGTGCTAAGTCTTGTATATTTCTCTCTAGTGTAATGCTTCTTCTTTCCAACAGAAATCTAGAGGCAATTGAAGTTTCTTAGATCGACAGTGGTGATGCTTTACTCCATGATTTCTTGGTTAAATGAGTGCTTCTAATTCCCAGTGAATGCTGGACAGCTGAAAAGTACTACTGAGGTCTTGTATGGTTACCTATTTTACATCGAGGAAAAGGCAGAACTTCTACTGAAAGCACGGCTAAGGTCCTATGGAAATATCCAAACTTTCAATGCGAATGGAAAGACAGAAATTGAGTGACTACTTGTCCAGCATTTCAGGTTGTCCTTCCTCTTTCATAAGCGTCCTCTTTGGTCCCTCTTTTGTTATCTTTCCTTTGCCTCGCCATTGGGTCGGGCCATGCCTCTCTGCATGGATAGAGAGTTTTGAACTGGTGGTGCTATCTTTACACATCATGGATTAGCTTTGGACTTAAAGCGTGGAAACATGCCAAATAAGATACGGACCTTCTGTTTGCTAGATATCAGGTGTTTGTTAAATTTTGGTAGTTCCATGTTTCCTTCATGTGGGGAAACATGCCAAATGAGATACGGACCTTCTGTTTGCTAGATATCAAGTGTTTGTTAAATTTTGGTAGTTCCTTGTCTCCTTCATGTGGGGATCGATGTTCGTCCTTCAGTAGAATCGTTCAATGCCCATTTCCACTAAATCGTCTGTCTAGCTCTATTATTCAAAATGGAACTAATGAGATAAGACTGGGAAGCCTATTTCTTTTCTTCTTTTTAGGATTCGGGTTTATTGATTGGCACACTTCGAAAATGACTAGACAATATTGTTGACTGAATGAAAGTTTAGGACCCATACCCTCAAACGGTTCCCCTAAAAAGAGAAGCGAGTCCTGTTCCTTCTTTAGAGCTTGTACCCTCGGACAAGATGAATAATGACATGAGTTTTCTAGTCCAAGTAAGATATATTGCAGAGACCTGATAGTTACCTTTCATTCAGTATGCCGTAAGCTGTATGACTTAAAGCTGTAGTCTTGCAAGCTAGACATTCCTCTCCCTACTCCGTTCCATCCAGTGAGTCTGTTAGGATTAGCCCCGTAACTTGAATTGTCCAATGAAGTATGTCTAGTTTTGCCAAAATCCGGAGGTATCTCATGACTCTCGGTCTCAAAAGACATAATGGGGAATACTGTGTTCACATCATTTTTGTACATTTCACTCCTTCTCCAGGAGATCCTATTGCGAAAGGGGTGTCCCATTGTTCAATGAGTCGGTTGGAGCGTGAGGGATGAGGTTGACTTTGAGAGCTGAATAGGGATAAAAAAGCCTGACACAAGGAAAATGGGGCACATGTTTTTTCTAGAAATGCGACTGTTCTCAGGCATGCCATGATTGAAATGCGTTGCTCTGGCCAGTAATTTGGTAGGAGGAGACTTCGAATCCGATTGATTTGCCATCACCTCAAAACCAATTATTAACCATTAGCAATTTAGCATGTTACAGGGGACCCCCTTCCACTTGCTTATTTTCGGGCCAGTGCAAAGTTGAGGTAGATCGATTTGCCCAGGTCAATGGGTTTGCTTCTCTTGTCCTAATCTTTGTGGGACCAACGCAGCTAATAATATTCCTAAGAGATCTACACAGGTAAGATCACAATTGATGTCGGAATGGTTTATTTCAGAGTCGTAGGCGCCGAGTGCCTAGTCTCCCGCGTGTCAATCTCCTGTTTCCTACTTGTTATTCCTTGTTTTGCTATTCGTGAGCAGTTTGAATCCACAGTACTTGATTTCGTTGAGTACTGAAGATTTAAGTGAGGTCAAATATTGCATCTGTCCTTGATATGGAACGTGGGATCGATCCACTTCCAAAGGAAACATTTGAGCTAGATGTTTTTATTCAGCAAGAGGCTTTTGAACCAAATCATCATTCACTAGTAATCTGTCGTGGGATTCATTCAATTTCATGAGGATTAGAATGGATTGCTGTCTAGGAGGGAAAATATTCTTGGGCCATGATGCACGAGGTTTGTCGCTTTGGGACCTCCGGCCTAATAGAGTTTCAGATAGATTCACAACTCTTCACCATGAAGGACAAAGGGATCTTCGCTTTCAGCTATTTTGATCCTTTAGTGACTTTAGTGTCACGGCTTGAGCAGCCATCCTCCTCTTTGTTCCACCGGATCCAATGCCGTATGATCGGTTGCACATGATTTGGGACTGCCCCATCTCCTTGCTGGCCTATCTCTAACTCACTATGTATGGCCAATAGAAGTAGAAATCATTTTTTCTCGGGTCCATTTGTAGGAAGCTTCGGTAATGGCAACGAAAGAAGGTCTGACTTCAAAGTGGAGCCGAAAAGAAAGTCCGGAAATGGCAATGGATGTTGACTCTGCGCATGAAGTTCAGAAGCTTTGAGCATGATAAATTAATTGTGCTAATCATTGGCATCTTCCGTCGAAATCCGATGGTATAGTACATGAATTCCAGATACTGCCCCATAAGAAGATAGAGAAGATAAGTAGGTCAAATATAAGGGCTGTCCCATGTCCATCAAGCTTTGAGCGACCTTTTGTTATCTTCTGAGATTGCTTGATCCTTTTGGGCTCTCGGTATGATACCAAGGACCACTCTTCGATCTTTGTTATAGTCACGTTGCTTGACTTTGGATCATCACTCAAATACAAATCCTGGCCACACGAGTCACCAAGAACGCATGGGAAGATTTAAACTAAATATCTTTCAAAAGATGTATGTACAGAAGAGAGAGACCTGCCATCATCATCAATGATCTATTCAACTCCACCCACCAGCACCGTCCCTCCCCTTTTTCTTTCCCTTCTTTCTTTTTGGTGTTTTGCTAGTTACCCGAACAATCCCATTTCAACATTTCATTACATGGATAAAAAAGAAATAAAAAAGAAATTATGGATATATATAGCTTCTGGAGCAGCATATGGACCCCTGATTTCAACCATTTGACGTTGATGAAGAGATCTCTTGCTTTTCTCTTTCTTTTTTCTTCCCTTGTGGGGTCCTTTTACCCACCTTCTTTCTCTTCATGTTCCCATCTACAGTCTTTCTTCCTTGATCAATTTGATTTCCTTTGCTGTGAACTTCAGGATCGCCTAAAAATCTGGGATTTTTCTCCCCTTTTTTTTGTTGTTTCTTTGAGCCTTTCTTGTCAAATCTTGAATATTTCCAATGAACACTCCCAAGTTGGGGCTCCGTAGCCAATTTAAAAATGAAAAAAAAAAAGAGAGAGAGAAAGAAGAAAGAAGTCACGTCCACAGATCTTATCCTCGGCGATTTCTCATGTGGTTGACACGATCTTCCTCAGATAAAGTGAAGACCTGTTGGAATAGACACCAAAAACAAAAAGCCGCACAACGTTGTAGGAATCAGTGCCTCTGCATTTCTTTTTTCGGCGAGTACGTGTTACTGTCAGTCAATTTCAGAGGCGGATTTTATTCCATCACATGTACCTTTTTCGTGAACCAAACAAACAGAACGTGGTAGCGCAACAAATCGGAGATTAGAAAGGTCCGTATCCGATGAGAACAGTGATCAAATTATTACTATCATAGAAGCGGTTCTTGGCTTTCTCAGTTTGAGAGATTCAAGAGTGCAGATGAATGCCAAATTTTGACGTCTACAGTTCTCCTCCAGAGTGCAACAACGAAGCAGCAAAACCAATATCAAAGGTAACTTTTCTCAAATGAATTAAAAAAAAAAGGGTTTCTTTTCAAAAACCTTTTGAAGTAATGACGACTTAATATCACAATGAGCAAATCACACCACTTGCACAAATTAAACCCAGACACATATTTAATCCATATAAATGCTAAAATTTTCACAATTACTTTACTTTTTAGAGTTGTGAACATCGAAACATGTTAAAAATAATAAATATGGTAATTCAATTGTCCTTTTATCTAACATCCTTTTGAGATTTTGCATGAATGATAAATTTTGGTCAGAAATTATTATCAATTAGCATGGGAAATCATATCCTTAAACACTCCTTAAATAAATAAAAAAAAAAAAAAATGACACACGTGATGTTACATGACCCTATATGTTGAACCTTTCCAAGGTATGGGAAACCAATATGATTTTTGCCTCCATGTGGAGGAACCTATCATTAAACGCCCTCAAAATATATTATCCGGGCGTTGTGTCTGTCTAAAGGGGACATCACAAGATAATCCATAAAATAGTAAAAAGAGACTTGCCACTGTATGAACATATATATATATATTTATATATTTTGGGTAAGGTGCCACTGTATGAACATATTTATAATGTGACAAGTAAAGTAAAAACAGAGAGAGAGAGAACAAGGGAATAGTTGGGCGTACCACGTGAGGGGGTATAGTTTGATGAATTAGAGGAGAGGCCATGGCCAGTTGGACCGTGGCTCGAGCCCGGTGGCTCGGACTCCTCGTCGCCGTCAAGCTGGCACTCCAAGTTCACGCCGAATAGCCTCACCCTCCTTGGGTTGTTCCCAGCGGCGGGCGCGGCCCCTGGTTCGGTAGCCACAAAAAGTTGCCTATCATAAGTACTAACTGGGCGGTACGTTCATGCGTCCAATATTTCCTTAAATCTCTAAGCTAAAAAAAGTTCAATTTTTCCTATGTTCATCTCTACAACATAGTTGAAAAGAATAGAAGAAAGATAACTATTTTTTTTTTAAATTTAGTGCCCATCTACCCTAGTTGCATTTCCTTTTAGGGAACTGACGTGCTATTCATCATTCACCATAAATGTAATAATAGACCTAATCTGAAAACAAACTACTATATGATAAAGACTTGCCTTATTCTCTTTCTCTTTTCAATTTCAATTGAGAGAGAGAGAGAGAGAGAGAGAGAGAGACAAAGATATCACGTGAAGGGAAAAAAAAAATCCAAATTACCCGCTTGACCATGAGTATAGGAGCCAGGTTGCGACGGCCCATCATTGTGCCCAGGATAAGGACGCCGCCCGGCATAGAACCCCCCGCCACCGCCACCGACACGTGTCTCCGCCGCCACTGCAGAGGCGCCACGCGACGACTCCCCTCGCCGCCTCCAACCGATGAAGAGCCGTTCGGCGTCGGCGCGGTCGCGGTGGAAGAGGACCACGTCCCCGGCGTCGAGGCGCTTGTCCTTGACGAAGCGGCTCCAGCCCTTGGTGAGGACGTAGCTCTGGCTGCTGCTCCAGTAGGAGTAGCGGAACCTCCACCACTTCCCGGACTCGTCCTCGAAGCTCAGCTGCTGGGTCGCCTCGCCCACCAGCGGGAAGTGCTTCTCCGCGTGCTGCTTCGGTATCACCAGCCTGTTCAGCTTCCCCACGTCGCTCGGCGTCAGCGGCTTCTCGAACATGGGCTCTTTCTCTGCAGGCGACGGCTCCGCCGGTGGCGGCGCCCCTCGGAGGACGTAGGGCGGCGGGGGCGAGCCTTCGTCTTGCGGGTCGTCGTCGGTGGGGTTGAAATTGAGGAGGAGGTTGTGCTGGCGGAACATGGTGGGGTGAGTGGTCCACCAGAGAGTGTTCGGCGTGCCGTCTGAAGTAGACAGGGGGTGGTTGAGCGACATGTCTGAAGGAGACGAAGGAGAAGGAGAAGGAGAAGGAAGAAACAAGAGATGCAGGAGAGGAGATGGATCTTTTCAAATGATAGAATTTGGCGAGAGAGACGGAGAGAGATGGAGAGGAAGCGTTTGGGTTTTTATGCGGGAGCGGTGGGAGCAGCTTTCTAGATATGGTGAAAGGACAGGATGAGAGAGAGACAGAGAGAGAGATATGCGAGGACACATGAGACCATATGTTATTTTTCTCTTTTTATTGGGCAAGACTTGATCAATCATATGTTGCTGTTTATTTGGAGCATATATTTGGGATTATGAAAACTAATTACATATGTTCTGCAGATTGGAGGCATACAGCAATAGACTGAATCATGTGGAATCCCAACTTCTTTCGGTCTTGAAATAGTTGATTAGTGTTTAAGGCAACGTTTTACTAGTGTTCCAATCACATGTCTCTCACTTAATATCAATATCAGGGACCATCACAACCGAGAGCAATATCTTTCCTAAGAATTGTCTCCTCCTAGTGACTCATCGTGACATGTAGACTTTGAGGGGATATTCTCCTTTCCCACTCAAGTAAGAAGACCTCCCGTTTTCTCTCTCCTCACGCCATGCCCGAAGCCATCGTCGAGCCTAATCCTGACATCTCTTCCACACTTGTCGTCACTGCTTGCGTTCGTCACCACCGGCCATCGCATCCCTATTCTCCCTTGCTTCGATTAGATCTTAGTCCCCCATCTCCGTCTCCGTCTCTGTCTATACTCCTCATCTTAGTCTCTGTCGTTGCCTCATTCCCTCTATCCTCGACTATCGTCGCTTGGCACCTCCACCTTTGAACCTGTGCCTTTGTCACCTTGCTTTGAGGTCGCATGAGGTCCTCAACCTAGGAAAAATGTCATGAAAACATGTCCTTCATCACAGTACAATGACAATACCATGGTACAAATACCTCTGCTCTCATGTAAGCCACATTAAGGTTGGAACCCTATTCGATACACACGTGAATGAGATGGTAGTAAGCATGTATCCCTAGACATTGGTTGAGCCGAAAAATTAGGATAGTCTATATTATATGTCTTTTATAGGAGCATACACTTATCAAGTTTTATGCAAAACATCATCATTAAATAACGTCCTATAATGACATCCCATTAAAAGGATGCTTTTAGGATTTAATGATATGCAAAAGTATATACTTTGGAAAAAGTCTTAAAGGCGATTCTTGTGACTTTACTTATTTTGTGATGTGTGAATTTCATTTAGTTTAGAAAGTTCAGCTTGCTAAATTCATGCGGATTGGGGTGTTTGGCTAATTAGATCGATTTGCTCCCTTTAAATGAGATAAATGAAATTTGTCTAGTTCTATTCTATGCCTGAAACAATATATAAAATTAGCAATCGCACGAAAGGACAGATCCTGCGGGCATTTTATTGTTGCTCTTTGGCGATATAACGGGCTAACCAGTAACTTCCAATCCTTCACTTATGATAACATCTCCTCACTGCTGCCCTCTCTCTCACTGTCATTCAAAGTGTAGCATTGTTTCATTAAACTAAGTTATTTTCCATGGTTTTCTGTGACTTTCGGACAAAAGACGCCACCATTGTAGACTGAAACAAACTTTGATCCCTGCAAAAGGGTGGAATTGTCATCATCTGACCTTTCTGTTGGTAACAAATGAATAAATAGGACGACTTTTTTTGAAGCACGAAATATCACATGACATGTTTATATAATTTTTAATTTACTTAAATGAACCTGTTGAGCATGTTACAATAATGAAAATCGTTAAATGTAGGTATAAAATATCACATCATTCATGTCCAGATGTTTGCGCACCAAAGAATCTCCACAAATATAGAGGCTATTGATGTCTCTATCCAATAATAGCAAAAAAGATGCTCGTGTTATCTAACTCATAGATGATTGCACTCGTGTTATAATCACAGACTCTATGTCCATAATGCCATATAACACCCCTCGATGAATACATGAACCTTGGTCAAAGTTCATGTGAAGATCCACTATGTATTGAAATAGAACTAGGCCCAAAACTATAAGGATATTAATGTTCGGCAGGAATGTGCAGTTTCAAGAGTCATAAAAATACATGTTTACTGCTAACTTCTTGCCATGCAAACATAAAAATGATGTTAATATATCTAAAATATAAATCACACATTCATCTAATAGCTCACAAAATTTCATATGGTATCAAAGTTAGAAATTTTGAATTCAAATCTTTTAGGTCTCTATTTGCCTCCCCAATTGTATATTTCCACGCTTTAAGTTTAAGCCAAAATATAGCTTCTATGTAATGGGGAGTGTTAGATTATTTAAATAACAAACCATTCTTTCATCTAATAACTTAGGTTTTTAGAACAGTTAGTAGTAATACTGCTAAAATCTCATAATTAGCAATTATTCATTTTATAAAAAGCAAGCATGTTGTTGCACTGCACACAAAAGGACACTGGGGACTTTCTGTCCTTTACCAGGATGGAGACTGAAGTGTTCTACGGATCGGTCACACGGCCGACACATGACACAAAGTTGCCCGATTATATTAACGGGGCGAGCGGTACTGCATCCCAACCAACGCGCCGTTTAAATCTTAAAAACTCTGCTTGTTCTTTTGCGTGTCGCTGCAGCTTTGGCGCACACTTCATCGTGGTCGAGTGATTAAATCTAACTCCACAGTCTAGAGAAGCCGAAATGGGGAGATCTTCTTGACCATCTGAAAGAAGTTTGCTTGGGCCAGAAGCGGGGGATGCCTTGAGGAAAAAGAAAAAAACCAGGGTTGGGCGATGGAGGAATCTACCAGGAGGTGAATTCGTACTCCCATGGAGGTTTTTCAATCGGCAAATCTTCCTGGTTAATGGTAGTATCCCCTGGGTGGGGAAACACGACATCTCCCACGAGGCATCTGTTTAAGGAAAGTCATGACCTATGAAGTGTGTCAGGTTGGTGTTGCGATAGGGCCAAAAAGGTGAAAGAAAAGAGCAAAATCCTGACCTATATATTCCCCATTTCCCAAGCAAATTGAAGATCCACCTGGCCTGCATTGCAACGTCAGATTCGTCAAACGCTGAAGTTCATGGCCTATTTCTCTTCGTGCATCATCTTCATTTTCGAGAAAGATGGGAAATTGGAATTCTGGGTCATCCTGAAATGGGAATAATAATGATAATTATTGCGGCCTAGGATGCATATACCAACTTAAATTACAATGGCTTTTGCTCTTGATGGATGCGAATGATGAGACTTGCTTTCAGTTTATGGGTTTAATTTCCTAGGTTGGTATTGACAACTATACATCATTGGCCTCTAAAGTCTAGAGGGCGGATTTTGTGGTACCATGATAGGATTATTCATTGTGTGGTCTCAATAGCATCTTTATGAATAATTAAACAGACATACCAATGATTGACCATCTTTATTGTTAGATCCACACTCTCAATGCTCACGGGTCAATGTACATTTTACTTAAGAATCATACAAGAAATATTAAATGATAAATTACAAACATACATTTAAATAAGTGGGTCATATTCAGCTTCGAGGCAATAAAGATCTGTTGCATCAATTAGAAATAATGTTTTGGTAAACTAATCCTAGCATTAAACCCTATCCTTTGTTTTAGGTAGAGGGAAATTACTTTTTTTCACCTATATTTGCTTTCATCAAAATATGGCACGGTCGTATACGGTGGAAAATCTGAAATCCAAAGTGTTTCAAACTACTCTTGCTTAGCATGGGGAAAATCAAAAAGCAGCTCCCAAGAGACTAATTAAGGATAGCTTCCACTTGGATTGGCTACGCTATCCACTTGGATTGGCTATATTTGGGTGAAAAGTGTATATATATATTCCGCCGTGCCCGGCCTAATAGCGTTGAATAGGATAACGTCGACCTTGCTAAGAAAAAGCCTAAAAGGAAAATTGATAAGAGTTCCAAACTATAGGCCATCCATGGGGTCACGCTAATCATCTTAGGCTCTCGACAAACGTCTATTCACATGCCTTTGTGATTGAACCCGCATATCATTAACTCTATTGAGGATTTGATCAAAGTGTTATATTGAAATTTTTTATATTTCGTATTTCATTTCATTTTGCACGAATACATGTGTGACTCATACATTAATCATATGTAATATGACAAATCGGTAATTGTCGAAAAATTTGAGGAAACAAAATCTAAAAGTCAAATTTTAATCCCTAAAGCAAAAGCTGTCATTTGGATAGATGAAGAACCGGAAGTACTATGAGTCGGAGAATAGCAATTAGGAAGACGATTCAGCCTAAGTCTCGGTAGTGTTGAGATATCCAGCCTGGAATGGTCTTGATCTCCTTCTTTTTCACATCTTGAAGCCACTCAGAATCTTCATTGGTTGAATATCGTAGATCAAAATGGTGAGCCCCTACATCGATAACTTACAACGGTTAAAAAATAAGGTCTTGGATGTCCTTGAAAATCAATTTCATCACCTGTGCACAAAAATGTGATTGTACATGCTAGGGACAACCTTGCATACCTTTTTCCATTGTAGGGATTCACGAATATCTTTTTGAGACATGGTTCATTCATAAAATGAAAAAGTCACTTATGCTAAGATTTAGAGATAGTAAGCTGACCTTTTTCGGCTACTATGGCAACAATGCTCTTGGAAATGCCCTTCAACACCCTGCAAATTTTTACCAAAGAGATAGGATTATCAAATCGTTGATTCCCACATATATATATAGAAAGAGAGACCCTCCACCACTCGAAGGGTCTCTTAAGCCATTGAAGAAGATGATGTTGCTCCCAAATCTCCTCAAGGCCCTTCTAATTTTTTGTTCATTTCAAGTAAACACGATGATGGACGCAAAAATTTAGGTTAGGAGGCGGGATAAACAGATGTTGCAATTCCCTCAGGAACGATGTGTGATATATAAAAGCTTATATGAAACTTCAAAAATTGTCATATATGATTGTATAAAATTACCCACATGGCTGCCAAACTCGATAGGGATCCAAGTGGGTCTAGGAATGATGCCGAAGATAGATTTGCAGTTGGTGACTATATAATTGTAGGCTGCCAAACTCGATAGGGATCCAAGTGGGTCTAGGAATGATGCCGAAGATAGATTTGCAGTTGGTGACTATATAATTGTAGTCATACTCATAAGATGTGAATATGCTTGTCTCTCGATCACTCTGGATTGGGAATACCATTTCCGTGCATGCCTGTGGGGAAAGGAAACGAATTACAAAAATGGTCACAAGTGCTCGCTTTATAGACAACTTAGAGACCATGAAATGGTAACAAAAGGACTCACCATTTCGACATTAATTGGGAGGATGCCACAGAAGTATAGTTAATTACTCAAAATGATAAGGCCCGCAAGATTTTGCACATCGAGGATCATGAGATTTATATTCAATTTTAACTTCGCATAACTCCCAGAGATCAAGCGAAAATAGCACTCTGGTCTTTGGGCTGAAAAAAGATAACACTAGTAGAATTCTTTAATTCGACGCGGATGATTTGTGCTAGATTATATTGCGAAGATGGATTAAATATGATAATTAAGAAACTGTTTCACCACTGATGGCAAACGTTAGAAGCGAAAAAACGAAAACCTAACTCACGAAATCGTTGTTGATTTTAAACGTTTCATGGGCTGCTTGCTTTTGATTTATCTAGGCCCAAGCTGCACAATAGTTTCCATACTTTAGGCTCCCTTTGGATACTCTCTCCATTTGCTTTTTTGCGTAATCATTGGCTCCCCCGTAAATGAAGCTAGCCCACTCTTTAATCCTAAAGGTTAAAAAAATACGAGAACATACCATTACTAAAAAGAAAGGGCTTATGAACTTCACCTCACCGACCAAAAAAAAAAAACTTCACCTCAGCCTGACCGAAAAAAAAAAAAAAAAAATTCACCTCAGCAACAGTATCAAATCCGGTGTGCAGTAATGTCGGAGAAATTAAGACAGAGGTACTACTTGGATTTTACTAAATTTTAAGTTGGTACGCCCATTCAAGCACTCTGACAAAAACCTGTCACATTATCTAGTAAACCCATTTGGTACGTGACTCTCGCCATCTCTAGCATTATTCATTTGATGATTTGCAAACAGCTCGGTTGATAAGCTTATCAGTTGGAAACTAAAGCAACAAAGAGAAATTTTCTTCCGATAGTCAGAAATTGTTGGGGTACCTGCCACTGCCATGCCCGTACGCCGATGCCGTGAGGATCGGAATCATCCATTAGATCAAAGCATGAGAGGCCACCTGTGTAGTTGTAGTAGATGTTCGCTGCGCCATACAATTTCGCGAAATCATCATCCCCTTTGCTCGGATCATCTATCGCCTTTCACATTTGTGTAGAATGAAAATAAATAGAACATAAACGTTCATCTCATATCCAATTGTCTGTTCAGTCATCAAGTCGTATCTTAAAGAATTAATAGAAAAGTGTCTCACAAAACAGTACCATCACACCTCAATATCGGCACAACAAAGCGAGCTAACTAAATCCTTGAATTGATTGTGAATTATCAAGTTCAAATCTCCTAATGCTGGAACGAAGTATGCCAAATCCTTCATTTGACTCGGTTAATCACGGACAGGAAAATACAATCCTCGAAGATCAGATCTGCTTCACAAATTGGTCATACACTACGAGGATTCTCTCAGTTTTAATGTCGAGTTTACTTAGACTTTAGAAACAAGATCAGTTAATTCAAGAAGTAACTTAATTTCCCCTTAAAACCAGATCTATGTGCTCACCGAAAAATGTGAATTTGACTTGAAAGTACTGTCAAGTATGATCTTGAAGATATTGCTTAGATTACACTGCTAATGCAGTTTATTATTTGTTAAGCAAGCTATAACTGTTTGACTGGGTAAGCAGGCAGGGATTAAATAAATTGGAAGGGGTTGGATAATCGGATATGGCCGTGTAAATGAGAGCAGTCTGGAGCCACCTGGTGAGATTGTCCGCATCCTTAAAGTTCCAGCAAAGGGGTCATTAAATAAACAAAGAAGCCGCCAAAAAGAATAAATCAAATCCACGAGAAGCTAATATTGCTTAAGAATCATATAGTTTGAATGATTTTTGCAGGATCACCTGTCCGCCTTACTTGTTCACCGTATCTTTGATCTTCTGCAATGATGGCTGGATCACTTTATAGTAGTTCTCGCTCTCATTCTAGACATGCATTCTTAGACTTGCGTGGTTTTCATATAATCATGATTCATGTAAAATCCATTGGAAATATAGCTTCGAAATGGGTTGAATAATAAAATCGGATCGAGTAAAACAACTCGGACTTTGAGGCATGATATCACTATTTTTAAGGATTTATTTGCCCCACAACGTTGCTAATGGTCACCGGCAAAAATTCTCCAGGATACAACAAAGTCTCGAATGAGAATACTAGATAGCAATTCTAGTATTTCTCCAAGGTCTCTCTAGGAAAACCATCGAAAAATTGGCTGCAGTTTTCAGAAAGAAGACTCGAAAAATGACCACTATTTCTTTCCCAAAAATGACAAGTATATATATGAAACAATTTTGCAACTCTTTGTGAAAATTGCGAACAAACACGTTTTTAGAAAATTGTTTGGATAAACAAAAACGACTCTTCGGAAGAAGTTGAAAACGAACAATTGCAACCCTTCGGGAAAAGTTAAAACCGAATAAGTAATTTTCCAAAGGTTGTCTTAAAAAGACACAAACAAAATTCGGAATAATTATAATTTTTTTTAAATAGAATTTCGAATTTTCATTTTATATATTTTATTTCCGAAATTCTCAAAATAAAAGACAACCTTTGAGTTTACTAAAAAAATAATAACAAAGAAATAAAAACTAGAATAAATAACAAATGGATTAGTGTTAATTAAACCGCTAAGTGCTAAGTGCGCCAAATAATCGTGCACTCGCAAGCGGGTATGGTGGGGTCTAGCCCCACCCAATCATTCATTTAACTACAAAAATAAAATCTCACATTTTAAAATTGACCCACTTGCTCCCACCTTTTCTATGTGGGACAAAGTAAAAAGCACTCATTTTGTTTTAACAAACAAAATTCCAACAAAATCTACATCAGTGGTATTGAGAACACATACATTGGATAGACATGGTATCATAGTGTACGAAAACAATTAGTCATAAGTCTAATAAAATTCCATGTAGGCACACACTCAAAGAGAGAGAGAGAGAACCCTGAAGTCTCGAGGGATGATGTTGTTGTAGCTATAAGTAGGGGTGTGCATGGTTCGGGCGGGCGGTTCCCGACCTAGAACCGGGAACCGCCCGCTAAGGATCGGTTCCGAAAAATCGGAACCGGGATCCACCCGTTTATTGCATGGATCCACCCGGGAACCGATTTTGATGCCAAAAATTCTGGTTTCACGAGGAGAAACCCACCGAGAACCCAATTCAATTGTCGTGAGAGAAGAGAGACAAGGTGACGGGGATGGACAAAAGAAGGCAGCGAAGGCGAGCAGAGAACTGTTGGACCCTTGTACATAGTGATTACTAATGAGAAGTGAATTAAGTCGTAGCGAAGTGAATTATTCCGGTCCTGCTTGAAATAGGAAGTATGGATTTGCTTTGGTCAGACTCGATTAAAAGCATTCTCAACTTTAAGCAGAACCTATGTGAAATCAAACCTCCATCATCATCCAATTAACACATCATCATCTGCTTCTCTCATTTTTCTTCAAATGGAGGTTATTTAAGTGCACTGCAGATAACGAGAAGAAAGAGAGAATGAACCTTGAAATGACGGCGAGAATGAAAGTGAAAGCTGGGATGAGGTTCATCATGGCCGTGCCCAGCATAGGGGAGCTGTAATCGATCCCGGCATACCCGCATATCTGCGATGCGGATCTGCATCAACCAAATCACTAAAAAAAATTCACCACGTTTTCCCGTACCAAACTCTCAGCAGTAGATCATGACGTTTCGCTTCGAAAGAATTCCAAGAAAAGCAAAATCCACCAAGTCCACAAATTAATGCGAAACGAGGACACTTCACTCACTCACCCGACCAGAGCGAGCAAGAAGATTTTGCGAAGCACGGAGAAAGTGAGAGGAGGGCACGACCCTAACCTGCCAAATAGAGCAAACAAACAAGTCAAGAACTTAAAACCCTTCCCCCCCCCCTCTTTCGCCTGCCATCAATGGAGCTAGCGAGTGACAGGCATGAGCAGAGCACGAACTTGCGAGAGATGATGAAGGGGCAAGGAAGGAGGACGAGAGGGGAGAGGGCATTACAGTAGAAGGCCAAGGTGTACTTGTTGAGCCCGTCGGACATTGGCCATTTTCGCCACCACCATGCTGCTCGCTTGAACCAGAACCACCATTATCATCCCCATGAACGGCAGCGAACCCCCAGCCCTCCCCTCCATCTCCATCTCTCTCTCTAGCTCTCTAGCTCTCTTCTCAGTTCGTGGGTGAAATAATTAGAGGACCCTGAGAAGCTTTCCTCCGTATTACGGGACCGCCATCGATTGGATGATTTTGTTTGACTTTAAAACTGACGGAAGACAAAGATCTCTCCCTCCAACGGAAGACAGTGGTGGAGGAGGAGCAGCGGCGGCGTGGAGACTCGGGGATGAATTGAAGACGAAGAGAAGAAACAGAGAGAATCGAAGGCTGAGGAAGAAACAGAGAGAGAAGAGATGCGAATTAGGGTTTCGCGAATTAGGGCTCCGCGAGTCGCGAATTTTGTTTTGTTTAGTATTTTTTTTTAAATTATAAATACGTACTGGTCCGGTCCGGGTGGGCGGGCAGGCAGATCCGCCCACAGAATCGGGAACCGGACCGGTTCCCACCGGTTCTCAATAATTGGACCCGGGAACCGGACCGGTTCCCTCAAGAACCGCCCGGCGGTTCCGGTCCGGTTCCGGGCGGTCCGGGCGGTTCCCGGATATTTTGCACACCCCTAGCTATAAGGAGAGGTAATGTTGTCAAAGAAGAGGACCAGAGTAGAAGAAGACAAAGTGTCGATTGCAATGTGTGGATACTTCTGAAAATGTTAGTACGAACACTTAGAGGAGGGTGAATAAGTGTTCAAAAGAAGTCTTGACAAATAAATGCGGAATGAAATAAGTTGCGAGTAAAATCTGAATAAAGATCAGAGTTTGACAAACAAGCTACCAAACTTCTGGTAGATGTTTAGAATCTATCATGCGATAGAATAGATTTTTAAACAATTTGTAATTGTGCAAAAAACTTATATACTCAGAGTTTTATTTTATTTTGGTCAGTTATATAATGATAGGTAAGAGAAGAGAATATTGCACACGAAATTTATAGTGGTTCGACTTAGATCAAGCCTACGTCCACTCTTCCACGCTAACAACCTTATGACTGGATTTCATTATGTGATCAACAAGAGATTACAATTTTGAGTACAAATACTCAGTGGTAGATCACACTATCTCACAAAATTACTCTTTTGATATTTCTCCCATGATCACAAACGTTTAAGCTCACCAAAGACAAGTATATGATCGAAGTTCGCTCAGACTTTAGAATTATGAATTCTACGCTTTATCTCTTACTTGCTCTTCGGTTCTTGGTCTCCTTAAATACTCATCCACTTCTAAACTAGTCATTGGACAATATCTAGAGGATCCTCTTCCGATCTACTCATTGGACAGATCTATATTTAGCAGATTTAGTAGCCATTGAGTGATAGAAGTAGAATTCTAAATTAATTATGATCGCTCATACAAATAAAATCTTGGTTTCCATAAATAGAGATTTTTTCATTTAGAAAGTTCTTGTCTTCAAGATCCAATTGTCAATTAATTAGATTGAGTTAATCAAATCTATCTTGGTATGAAATCTAAACTAGATCACTAGCCGTCATATGTTTGGGGCTTGTGTTATATTTTGTTAAATTGTCTCGTTCTGAACATACTTCATTCTAAATCTGCACCGTTTTGAACTTGTGTCTCGTTCTGAACAATGTCACATTATGGACTTGTGTCTCATTCTGTATGTAAAATCTGAGCGTGTTATGTCAGAAGTACAGTCTGATTGTCTTCTGTTTGAATTAGAGTCTGAGTATTTTTTGTCCGAAATAAACTTTACAATCTTGATGTAAGTTTAAATATATTCTGCTTTTGAACATATTTAGCCTTAAGATCTAGATATAGTCTGAATAAGTTCAGTTTCAGCATATAGTACATTTTATGGTTCTTTCAAATATAAACATTGATAAAATCATTTACACATTTTATCATTTACATAGTCTATTACTCAACTATTAAACATGTCAGTAGCATTTGATTTATTTTGTCATCTTTAAAATATCAAAAGGAATTTCCTTAACAACTTCAACCCAAACCATGCCGTCAATAGTTCCATATTGTCAATAAACAAAACCATTAATCCGAATAATTTTGAACTCCTTTTTTCCTTTTCCTTATCAAATCAAAAAGATCCATGCTATCAAATCAAAAAGATCCATGCACAACCGGCCATGTAATTAATTCATTATCTAAGACAAATTGATTAATTAACTAAATTAAGCTGTTAAGAGAGAGAGCTTTTCCTGATCAAACCAGAAAGCTCCATTCACAGGCGGTTATATAATTAATTCATTATATAAGACAAACCCATTACTTAATTAAATTGAGCTATGAAGAGAGAGAGAGAGAGAAAGAGTGTGAGATTTTATGGAACAACTAACAAGTGTTCTAAAAGTGAAAGTTCTTAAATGAAGGTATTATTTATTATTTAAATATTCATACATTTTCCCTCACGCTTAGTCTAGTCTAATCTTTTGCTTAGTACTAAATGTGAAAATTTAATTGGGGTGACAAATGGGGCTTAAAAAGATTCAAATTCAAGATATCTAGCTCCAATATCATGTGAGACTTGGTGTAGCCATTACCAATTGTTCTGAAAATGTATATAAATGTGTGGTTTAATATTTAGATATTTTGAGGTGGGGGAGGAGAGAGAGGACGGGAGACGGCAGCATCCTTCTATCGTGGGAACCTCCAAAAACCACCTCTGGTGAATCCTCAGCCATTTAATTCTTCTTCAGGTCGGCGAATAGTGTCGCGTAGTCGGCCAATGCTTGCGTTGAAGAGAGATACCCCAGCATGCTCGAGTTGCTGGACACCATCTCTTTTTGCCCCACGAATGGAATTGATTTCGGGTAAAACCGACGCTTCAAAGAAATAGGTATGAACAACGGTCTCCATATCCTTCTTGGGATGTACTTCGCAAAAGCAAAAACAAATAGCTTAAGTATTTAGATCGGTTGGCAATACACCTTGATGAACACAAGAAGGGCATTGAAGTGGGGCGCCGTCTTGAACATGAAGCCCGTGTTCTGGGCTTACAACTTGATGTCGCCCTCGTTCTCAGTGTAGACGAAGATCGGGGCATTCCTCCGCGGGCCACCCCAGAAGGCGGAGTTGATCAAGTACCTCTGCTGGAACGTCTGGTAGCTCTCGAGACGGAAACCAATGTGGTCGAGGACTTGCGTGAAGTACTTGGTCTCGTAGGTCCCATTGCTGCCGCTCTGATCGTTCGATGGTCGTTGAGAACTTTCGGGATGAATGAGGGGAGAAGGAAAGCGAGGTACGATCTTGCCGAATGGCCAGACAGCGAGAGAGCATTTAAAGATCGGAGAGAAACAGAGAAGAACTTTCGGTAGTAGTTGTGCTGTACTCGTTATCTTCTAGTCTCTGGTGTTTGCAACTGCAGAGGAAGTCAACGAGCGTGGAGTTTTCAGTTCACAGAGAGAGAGAGAGAGAGAGAGAGAGAGAGAGAGAGAGAGAGAGAGTCTCTAAAGAATAGCAAGAAGTTCAAGGGCTGAGTATACGGATTGAAGGAGGTTGGGCTCTCGCCTAAAATGTTGGGAAAACTTATTTGGGGGACCGTCATTGATTGGTATATTAGCTGGCATTAGACAAAGGTACAGCATTCGGTATTATGAGGATTTTAATTAAGGGTAAGGTAGATGCTATGATTGCTAATCCCATGGAGGTATAAAGTTGATGGAAAGATGTCCTTCCTTAAACTAAATAATTTCGAGAAGTAGTTCTTGCAAATTCTGGGTTTATATCAGTTGTTGCGTTTGATGGGACTCAATTTAATTAGTCAAAAGCTCGTCTTCAATTCCACTAATTGCAATTAGAGGAGTGCAAACGTTTGGGTAAGATTGGGCTTGGGCTTGGGCTTGGGCTTGGCTGTGTGGTTTACTGATGGATTTGGATCTATATGGTCGGCGGTGGCCCATATGACAGTTGTACATGTAAACAATGAATCTCAAATGATCTGAAGTGACGGAACTTTACGCAGTTCTAAACCAAATATTCAATAGAGAAATCTTTTATTTTGGTCACCACAATGAGACAAACAAATGCTCACTAATGAGGTTCAAGGATTGGCTGCTATGTACCTCATTTAAAATTTTACTTTGTCCAAATATATCAATTAACTCGCCTTATGTTTGCACAATTGTTTCAAGTTCAACTAGGACTTTTTGAACTTGTAGGTTTAGCTTGCGTTAGTTTTTCACACAGGAGGGAGGTCACAAGAATATCGCTTCGCCGAGATTGTCCTATTTACGGCAGAAGGTGAGAAAACGTTGGCTAGAAAAATTTGCATACAAGAGTTTCAAGGGTTGATATGCAAATCCCGATATGATTCCTACAAAATTAAATTAGGATTCTATTAATAAGTGTAACGATACGAGAAAGTAAGTAATATTTTGACCAACTGATCAGCATTCCGACACTTCCAGATCCAGGAGAGTAAATAATGGATGATTTTTGAGTTTTTGATTGGTCCTCTTTTGGAAAACCACATGCATGATCGAGCAAAGCATCTAATTGTACAAAGTTACGAGGTTGAGAAAGCAGCATCTTTATGAATAATTAAATTGACACATCAATGATTGACCATCTTTATTGTTAGATGCAAGCTCTCAATGATAACTGGTCAGTTACATTTTGCTTAAGAATCATACTAGACATATTAAGTGGTGACTTGCAAACCTTCATTTAGATAAGTAGGTCATATTCAATTAGAAATAATATTTTCGTAAAGTAATCCTAGTAAAGATCCATCACATCAGTTAGAAATAATAATTTTGTAAACTAATCCTAGTTTACCAAACCCTATTTTTTGCTTTAAGTAGAGGCAAATTACTCTTTTCACCAACATTAGCTTTTATCAAAATATTGCACGGTAGCATATGGTGGAAAATCTGAACGATCAAATGCAATCCAAAGTGTTTATAAACTGCTCCTCCTTAGCATGGGCAAAATATTAAAGCAGCTCCCAAGTGACTAGTTAAGGATAATTTGCCCTTGGATTGGCTATATATGGGCCAAACGTGTATATATTCAGCCGCGTCAAACTGAATAATGTGGAATAGGATAATGTCGAATTTGCTAAGAAAAAGCTTAGAACAAAAATTGATAAGATAAAGAGTTGTAAACTCTAGGCCATGGTAACCAAGATTGCCACAAATTCCATCCACAGGGTCACCCTTGTCGTCTTAGGCTCGTGGCCAACGTCTATCACATGCATCATGATTAAGCTTTTATACCATTGACTATATTGGGGATATGATCAAATCGCCATACTAAAATTTTTGGTATTTCGTATTTCATTTCATCTTGCACAAATGTATGTGTGACTTGTTTGCATAAATCAAATGTAATATGACAAACTAGATAATCGTTCATTCAAAGTCAAGAAAAACTTAAGAAAACAAAATCTAAGAGCCAAATTATAATCCCTAAAGTAAAAGTTGTCACTTGGATAGTTGAAGAACTAGAAGTACTATGAGTCGGAGAACCGCATTTAGGAAGATGATTCGGCCAAGTCTCGGTAGTATTGAGAGATCCAGCCTGAAATGATCTTGATCTCCTTCTTTCTCACATCTTGAAGCCACTCGGGATCTTCACTAGTTGAGTATCGTAGGTCGACATGGTGAGCCCCTGTAATTGATAACCTACGATGGTTAAAAAGAATGTATTGTATGTCCTAGAAAATCAATTTCATCGCTTGTATCTTTTTGGGATAACGTTTATTCATATAATGAAGAGTCACTTATACTAAGTTTCAGAGATAGTAACTTGACCTTTTTCGGCCACTATTGCAACAATGCTCTTGGAAATGCTCTTCAACACCCTGCCATTTGTACCACAGAGGCAGGATTATCAAACCATTATTCCCTAGAGAGAGAGAGAGAGAGAGAGAGAGAGAGAGAGAGAGAGAGATACCCTCCACCACTCCAAGGGTCTCTTAAGCCATTGAAGAAGATGATGTTGCTCCCAAATCTCCTCAAGGTCCTCCTAATGTTCTGTTCATTTTTTAAGTAAATGCAACGATGGACACAAAAATTCAGGTTAAGCAGTGGGATAAACAGATTTTGAGATTTCCTAAGAAAGAATGTGTGTGATATAAAAATTTATGTGAAATTTCGTAAATTATCATATATACTCACGTGACCGCCGAACTCAATAGGGATCCAAGTGGGCCTAGGGACAACGCCAAAGAGAGATGTACAGGTGGCGACTCTATCATTGTAGTTATACTCATGAGCTGGGAATATGCTCGTCTCTCGATTGCCCCCTGTTGGCAATACCATTTCCGTGCATGCCTGCAGGGAAAGGAAATGAATTACAACAAGTGCCAGCATTAAGAATAGCTTAGAGATCATGAAGTGGTGATGAAAGGCCTCACCATTTCAACATTAATCAGGAGGATGGCACAAAACTATAGTTAATGACTTAAAATGATAAGGCCGGCGAGATTTCACACATCGAGAATTGTGAGATTCACATTCAACTTTGCCTAACTCCGAGAGATCAAGCGAAAACAGCACTCTTGTCTTCGGGGTAAAAAAGATAACACTAGTCGAACTCTTTGTTGATTTTAGACTTTTCATGGGCTGCTTTTGAGTGATCTAGGCCCAAGCTGCACAATAGTTTCCATGCTTGAGGCTCCTCTTGTATACTCTCCCCATTTGATTTTTTACGGTAATTATTGGCTCCTCCATAAAGGAAGCTAGCCACTTTTTAATCCAAAAAGTGAAAATTACGGGGACATACCATAACCATAAAGAAAGAGCCCATGAACTTCATCTCAGCAACAGTATCAAATCCAGTGTACAGGAATGCCGGAGAAATTAAGACTGATGTACTAAATGGATTTTGCTAAATTTTAAGTTGGTATGCTCGTATAACCATCGTACAAAAAAATCCATCCCATTATATAGCAAACCCATTTTGCATATGGGTCTCGACATCGCTAGCATTTTTTATATGATGATTTGCAAGCAGCTCGGTTGACAAGCTTTTCAGTTGGAAACTAAAGCAACAAAGAGAAATTTTATTTCGAGAGAGTGAAAAAAATTGTGGGGGTACCTGCCATGCCCATTCGCCGAGGCCATGAGGATCGGAATCATCCAATAGATCAAAGCACGAGACGCCACCGCTATAGTTGTAGTAGATGTTTGCCGCGCCATACAATCTCGCGAAATCATCATCCCCTTTGCTCGCATCATCTATCGCCTTGCACATCTGCGCAAAATGAAAACAGAGAGAGCATAAATGTTCGTCATGTATCCGATTTGTCTTTTCAGCCATCAAGCTACATCTTGAAGAAAAAATAGAAAAGCACTTTACAAAACCGTGCCGTCACGCCTCAATATTGGCGCAACAGAGCGAGCTAACGAAATTGTCACAAATCGATGTTGAAGTAATGGGACTAAGTCGCCTAATGCTGGAACAAAGTATGCCAATCCTTCATTCAACTCGGTCAATCACACACGCTACCATACAATCCTCAAAGATCAGATCTGCTTCACAAATTGGTCATATACTACAAGGATTCTTTCAGTTTTAATGGCGAGTTTACTTGGACTTTAGAAACGAGATTGGTTAAATCGAGAAGTAGCTTTAATTTCCCCTTAAGATCAGATCTATGTTACCCCCAAAAAATGCCAATTTGACTTGGACTTGAAGATCTTGCTTAGATTACACTGCTAATAAAGGTTATCATTAGTTAAGCAAGCTATACCTGTTTGACTGGGTAAGCAGGCAAGGGGTTCAAGAAATTGGAAGGAGTTGGATAATCGGTCATGGCCGTGTAAACGAGAGCAGTCCGGAGCCAACCTTGGAGATAACCCGCATAAATGGAGTTCCTGCAAAGGGGTCATCGTATAAACAAAATATCCCACCAAACAGAATAAATTAAATCCATGAGAAGCTAAAATTGCCTAGGCCTCAACTCTCACTTGCACAGTCCGAATGATTTTCCCAAGATCTCAAGTCCGCCATGTCGCTTCGCCATATCTTCAATCTTTTGCCATGATCGCTTGATCACTTTGTAGCAATTCTCGCTCTCGCTCTGGACATTCACATTGATTGCGCTCTTAGACTCACATGATTTTCATATAGTCACGACTCACATAAAATCTATATAATTAGTATTGAGAACACATGTATTGAATAACTGGTGTGTGTGTAAAGTAATAAGTCAAACAGTGTCATGATGTAAAAAAATGATTAGTCAGGAGTCTGATACATAATCAAACGTACTAAATAGAATAAACAGTAATCTCCAGACTTTTCCCGATTTACAAATGTTTAGACAAAGTGGAATCATAATATACTTTGAATAGTATACGGTGGGCGGCTATGGAATCTTTGACTAGAAAGTTGGGGTTGGGAGCATCCTCGGATTCCTTTTGTCATGCAAATCTTTCCACTACGATCTCTGGCCCATGGCCGAAGAAGACCTTCTTTGTCCTATTAGCTGACCTTATCCTAGTCCCCACCTCTGTAAAGTCTTTCTAATCCAAGAATAACCAAAAACAGAGAGAGAGAGAGAGAGAGAGAGAGAGAGAGAACCCTGAAGTCTCGAGTGATGATGTCGTTGAAGCTGTAGGGAGAGGTGATGTTGTCGAAGTTGAGGATCGGAGAAGACGAAGACAAAGCGCCAATTGCAATGTGCGGATACTTGAGCCTGAACCATGCCGCCAGCACTGCCATATTTTCAATAAACAAAATCATTCATCTGAACAAGTTCTAACTCCTTTTTCCTATTCCTTATCAAACCAGAAACCTCCACGCACAAACCCATTAATTAATTAATTAAACTAAGCTGTAAAAGAGAGAGAGAGAGAGAGAGAGAGAGAGAGAGAGGGAGACAGCAGCATACTTCCACCGTAGGAACCTCCAAAAACCACCACTGGCGAATCCTCGGCCGTCCAGTTCTTCTTCAGATCGGTGATCAGCGTCGCATAGTCCGCCAATGCTTGTGTGGAAGAGAGATAGCCCAGTGTGCTGGAGTTGCTGTATGCCACCTCTTTGTTGGCCCCATACGGAATCGATTTCCCGTAAAACCGATGCTTCAAAGAAACAGATAAGAATGACGATCTCTATATCCTTCTTATAATATACTTTGCAAAAGCAAAACAATATAGCTTTCAGTATTTAGATCGGTTGCCAATATACCTCAATGAACACAAGAAGGGCATTGAAGCGGGGCGCAGTCTCAAACATGAAGCCCGTGTTCTGGGTGAACCACTCGATGTCGCCCTCGTTCCCGGTGTAGACGAAGATAGGGGCGTTCCTCTGTGGGCCGCCCCAGAAGGTGGAGTTGATCAGGTACCTCTGCTGGAACGTCTGGTAGCTCTCGGGGCGGAAGCCGAAGTGGTCGAGGACTTGCGTGAAGTACCTGGTTTCGTAGGGCCCATTGCTGCCGCTCTGGTCGTTGGAGATCGATGGTCGTTGAGAACTTTCGGGATGAATGACGGGGGAAGGAAAGCGAGGTACGATCTTGCGGAATGGCGAGACGGCAAGAGAGCATTGAAAGATCAGAGAGAGATGGAGAAGAAGGTTCAGTAGTAGTTGTGCTGTACTCATGATCTCCCGGTCTCTGGTGTTTGCAGTTGCAGAGGAAGTCAACAAGCGTGCAGTTTTCTGTTCAGAGAGAGAGAGAGAGAGAGAGAGAGCCTTTCTAAAGAATAGCAAGAAGTTCAATGACTGAGTATACAGATCAAAGGAGGTTGGGCCTGGCCTAAAATGCTGGTAAAAACTTACTCGGTGGGCCATCATTGATTGATGTATTAGCTGGCTTTAGACAAATATGTGGCATTCAATATCACGAGGGTTTTAATTAAGGATAAGGTAGATGCTATGATTGCTAATCCCATGGAGGTATAAAGTTGATTGAAAAAATGTCCTTGCAAATTCTCCAGTTTATATCTGTTGTTGCATTTGATGGGACTCAATTAAATTAGTCAAAAGCTAGTCTTCAATGCCACTGATTACAATTAGAGGAGGGGCAAACGTGTGGGTTAAATTGGGCTTAGGGTTGGGCTTTAGTGATTTATTGATGGATTTGGACCAAAACTTACCCAATAGGTCTACCTAAATGGTCAGTGATCCATATGTCTAAACAGCATAAATAATTTCATTTGTTTTGCGGAGAGTAAATTATTCGAAAAATAATTTTTCAAAAATATTTGCTAATATCATTTGAAATAATTAGTCAATAAAAAATAGTTTCATTATCGATAATAATTTTATGTCCAAAAATTTTCACGAATGATGAAAATATTTTTCATTTAATTATTATAAATAATACAAATTATTATTTTTAACAAAATATTAATCAAATTATTAATTTTTTGTGAAAGAAACTCATCCTACAAAACTATTTTACAAGACATGTCTAGTAATCATACATGTTTGTTGAAATTCCTCTCAAGATGGGCCCGGGATACCACTTGCGGTTTCTTTTTTACTTTGTTTATCCATCTCTCGGAGTAATCGCTCCGTTTGTCGTATGGATATTGGGCAGGAAAGGTCCATGGTGCTATTGGTTGGTGAAATTTGCTATAATGTTTGGAAGAAAAATCAAAAGAGGAAAGTAAATCAAAAGGATGAATTCGAGGTGCAAGAAATGATGGCCCTCCATAGAGATATCTACATTTGAATACTCAAAAGCTAGGAGACCGAAGTAGAATAACTTTGTATAGGGATTCAAATAATCACACTTGCTCCTCCTTTTAGGGACATTTTCAAAAGCACAGCCCCGTATATCTCAGTGGTACGTGTGGGTTGGAATGATGCCGACTCGATGAAAACTAGCCAGATACTCAAAATGTCCCTTACAACTGATTTATATAAAATAGAAACTACAAGTAGTGGGAAGATTTTCTAATCAGTTCTAAAACATATTATATTGATATCAATTATGTTTAAACTTTTTCATTTGATCAATTTGCCATTGTCTCATCATTGCTACTGACAGGACTAGTCGAATTGTAGCATGCTTGACCACAGGACTGAAGGTTTCTGTAAAATCAATGCCTTCTTCTTGGTGAAAACCCTTAGCTACAAGTCAAGCTTTCAGCCTATCAAGACTCCCATCAGGAGCAAGTTTTGTCTTAAACACCCATTTGTAGCCAATTACATTCATTTGATCAGTTCTAGGAACTAATTCCCAAGTTTTATTATGATACAGAGCATCCATTTTAGCTTGCATTGCTTGATACCATCCCTTGTCGGCCAAAGCAGATTTTACTGATTTCGGTTCAATAGGAACTTTGTATTCTGCCAAACATGCATATTTTAGATTTGGTTTAACAATTCCGGATCTTAGTCTAGTTTGCATAGGATGGATAGAGAGAGTACCTTGTGTATTTCCTGATGCATAATTGGTTTGAGCTTGCTCTGTATTACTTTGTGGCATTAGAATAGATTCTTGACTCGAAGACACTTGTTCCTCAGTACTTATAGATAAAAGTGGAAGTTCAATATTACCTGTGTCGCGACCTAATTTTTTCGAGTTCACCACCTAAAACTAGGTTAATGGATTACTAAGTCTTTAAGCTTAGCTCAAGCTCTCCCAAGCCCATACCAATTCACGACTTAGGTTTGAATTCTTAACATGCAAATGATTTTCAATCAGGAGTCGCCACTAATCTATTTTTGGTGGGTCGATTAGAAACCCAAGTAAAGTAATGGGAGATTTACTTTACTCCTATAAATCAGAGATTTATGAGTTCGGGGACATGATTACGTTAGATTAGTCTAACGCTCTTTCGGTGCCTTTTATTTTAATTTCAAAAATATTTAGCAGACAATGTTAATTAATTTTAACCTAAACTACTAACATGCAAATTGTGGTCATGCAGGTGCACAATCAATAAAATAACATTCAAATAAATAAATAAATAAATAAATAAATGCTAATAAAATGCATGTCCTAAACATGATTTTTAAATGACAGGACACCTACTTTTTCTTTTTCTTTTAAAAAATATTAATTATGTGCCATCTTAATTTAAATTTGATATGCATGAGTTTTACTTTAATGACATATGAGATGCAATTCATGTGACATAATTTAAATCATTACAATATATATGCAATCTAATTTACATAACCCTAAATATGCATATGCTGTATGATATGAGATGTATGACGTCGTAATTCTATATGCATGTTCGTTTTATGATTTTTTAATGATTTTTTTTTATTACACATATGCAACCTACACTAACAATGATGACATGGAATATGATCAATTATAAAATAATTTATTAACTAACCAAGGAAATGATATGACATGGCAATATGACCTAAAATATATAACATAAATAAGCATGCAATCTATCCTAAAGCATGAAATGAGTTTATTCTTTTTTTTTTCTATTTTTCATGAAATTCAAAATTAAAGAAATGCAACGATTGAATATGCAATTTAAATTAATTAAATGACCTAATTCTAATGACGAGCAATTTCTAACTAAATGAACTTAGTAATAATTACTAGATGATGAAAATTTCATAAACCTAATCCTACATGTCTGATTTATTAAACCTACATGCTTTGATGCAAGATTTTGATTTTTGATTTTTGATTTTTTTTAATGTTTTAGTGTTTTTCCAAAATAAGTAATTATCGGACTAAACATTAAATCTAAACAATTAAGATATTCAATAAATAAATGATTAAAATAACCGAAAAAATAACCCGTTGTCTCACAGGTCAAATTAACGATTATTTTAAACCTAATTATCACGACAAAGAGTTCAAAATAATTAAAAATCTAATCCGAAGTCTTACGGATCAAATTAATAATTACATTGATTTAACAACCAAAATACCATCAAAAAGCCCGAAACTTAATATAATTAAAAAATTGATTCGATGTCTCTCAGATCAAATTAATAATTCCAATAAGTTCGGACAAAATCCTTACGTATAATGCCTACAAAATGCACAAATATTAATATTGACAAACCATATTCTAACTTAAACAATAATAACAAAATTTAAAATGAATAAATAATAAAATAAAGAAAAACAAACTACCAAATTTGCTTTTCTCTTTTTCTTTTGTTTTTGTTTTTGTTTTTCCTTTGCTTCCAAAAGAAAAGCTCGGCAGCTCGTGCGGCTGGTCACCGAGGAGCCAACGGTCGTTGGTCTGGCAAAGGGAACTTCGGCGAAGGCGGACCGGCAGGAACGGGGCGGCACCCGGGCAGCAGGGACAACCGGCGGAATAGAGGTGTCGCGGTCGGAGGTTGCGGAGGTGCGGAGCTCCGGCGAGATCCGGCAATTCGGAGCTGCTGTCGTCAAGTGCCGCAGCGTCGAGCATGGCGAGAATAGGGAGATCGGCGAGCGGAGCTGGACACGAGCACTGCAGGCGTTCGGGCTTGCGGGTTGCCGGAAGCAAGGCGCAGGCGTCGGGTACGGCGGGCTTCGGCTGGTTGGGCACGGTAGCGTCGGTCGCTCGAGCGTGCAGCAAATCAACCTCAGGTGGAGTCACAAGTCGTCGGTAGCAGCAACCAACGGCAAAAGGGTGCTTGGGCCGTCGGAGCAAGGGCGGAAATGATGTGCGGCGGGGGATGCACGGCGCGGAGAGACTGGCGAACGGCAATGACAGAGGTGCAATGGAGCAGGGTGGCTCCGGTGTTCGCAGACGAGCGTCGCGGGCGTGAAAAAAGAGAAGCGGAAACGACCGTTGCAGCTGGGCAGAGCAAAAATTGAAGCCGGCAGGAGGAAGGTGGAGGCGTGCAGCAGAAGAGGAAGAAGGTGATGAACAGTAAATGTCCAATCACCTTTTTCCTTTTTGCTTTCTTTTTACTTTTCCCCCTTTCCTTCCTTTTGTGTTTCTTTCCTTCTCTCGACAACTCCACGGACGGCTCTTTCTCTCCCTTCCTTTTTCTTCTTTTTCTTACTTTTCTCTTTCACCTGACACTCTCACTTGTCTCTCTCACTTTCTGTCACAGTACTTTTTTTCTTTTCCTCTTCAATTTTGCTATTTTTCTTGAATGAACCTAGAAGAGAAGCCCCCTTTTCGCTTCTTTTCTGAATTTTCTTTCCTTCAACCAAGACGAAGAGAAAAACGCCCCCCCTTTGGTTCCGAAATCTCGCCCATTATTTATAGAGGCAGGCCCGGAGTTGTTTTTGCGAGTGAGATATTCACTCAACAACTCCAACAGTAAAAAGGCTCCAAAATCAAATAAAAACTGAATTTTTTTTAATTTTGAAAAGAAGATATATTTTCAAAAAATTTCCAAAACCGATTTTTTATTTTATTTATCATTTTCTAAAATATTAGGTGTCAACAACCTGATACATTATCAGGAGCAGTCTGCATCACATTATCAGGTACTGTATTCATTTGTGGTATTTCTATGGAATCGATTGTACTGATTTCTCTGTCTTGTATATCAGGAATTGTTTGAACTAATCTAGTATTTTGCAAGTGTCCAATAGGCTTATGGACTTTTGATTTGTTCTATTATGTAGTATTGAATCCAGAGATTCCTCTTATCCATTGTTTGTACAGCTCAGATCCTTATTGATGCTCAGCTGTTATTATCCTAGTGAAAGGAAATACTGCCTCATCAAATACTACATGTCTACTGATATAGACATGTCCATTAGTAGGTAAGAGACATATGTAGCCTTTATGTCTCTCACTATATCCCAGAAATATGCATGTGAGAGATTTTAGATCGAGTTTATGTTATGTATAGGGCCTGAGACAAGGATAGCAGGCAGATCCAAAGACTCATAGGTGAGCATAATCTGGTTTCTGTTTATACAATTTATAGTAAGGTGAATTCATGTGTAGCTTTGTTGTAGGAAGGATATTGATTATATAGATTGCTGTCATAAAGGCATCTACCCAGTATTTCAAAGGTACTCTAGCATGATATAGCATTGTTATGCCTAATTCAATCACATGTCGATGCTTCCTTTCAGAAATACCGTTTTGTTCTGGTGTATAAGGGTAGGAAATACTCTGCTTTATGCCGCACTGCTGCAAGTAGTTCTGAAATTTGATACTAGTAAACTCACCTCCTCCATCACTCTGAAATATTTTGATCTTGTGATCAAGTTGATTTTCCACTAGCTTTTGAAACATGACAAAAACATCATAAACTTCTGACTTCTGTCTCATTGGATATATCCAACTATATCGAGAAAAATCATCCACAAAAATGACATAGTAATGAAATTTCTGAACAAATTGAACTGGTGAGGGTCCCTAAACATCACAATGTATCTTTTCTAGGGGAGCATTAGATGTATAGTCTGAAGATGGAAAAGGCAAAGCTGAGCTTTTAGCAATCTGACAACTGCTACACATGTTTTGAGCTTTTGAACTACACTGACTTAGATGTTGGCTTTGTAGAAGCTTCACTGTTTTTAAACTGGTGTGAGCAAGCCTTTGATGCTAGACATCTTCTCCTACTTCTTGTTGAATCTGAGTGAAGAATACTTCTGTGGCTTTAGGATCCACTTGATACAACCCCTTGATTTTCCTTCCTAGCTTCACTATTGTATGGTTGTAATTGTCCTTCATATACACCCTATGTTTATCAAAAATAAGAGAATAGGGATAGTCATCTATTAACTTCGATACAGAAATGAGATTCTTCTTGATTTCAGGAACTACTAGAACATCATTTAGTGGTAATATGCTTGTTTTTGCATGTAATATTCCATTACCGACACATGAAATTGACAAATAGGATCCATCTCCTATCATAACAGTATCAGTACCACTATATGCAGAGTAGTTATGAAGCATACCAGGTTCTGCAGTAATGTGGGATGTAGCTCCTGTGTCTGGGTACCACTCTGTACCATAAGGTTCTTCAATCCGCATGGCTACCAATGCAGTTGGTATTTCATCTACTTGATATGAATTATCAAAACGATACCAACATCGAAGAGCTGTATGCCCTGGTCTTTTGCAAATTTGACATTCCAGAGGACCATTATTTATTGGTTTTGTGTTCTGCACATACTTGTTACCATTTGAACTTTATGGTGGATATGATCTAACACCTTGATACCTTTGAGAAGGATTTGTATATGGTCTAAAACCCTGTCCATAGTTAGACCAGTTGTCCTTAGTAGCCTGATCTTGCTGTGTTAGATTCAAGTTATTCATTTGATATTGGTGATTCCTTCCTGCTCCAGCAAAGTCATTTCCACTATTCCTTCTGTTAGCAGTCTGTCCTCTGCCATAGTTATACCCACCTCGGATACTTTCTCTTTGGTTTCTGAAATTCGGCTTTTCCAGACCTGTTCCAGTCTTTCTTTGTCCATAGTATGCTAGGTTAGTATTGTATTGATTTACAGAATATGTTTGTAATCTAGTCTCAAATCTCTCGAGTTGAGAAATAACCTCATCATATTCTGGCTGAGGTTTGAGACAGTACATGGTTGTTCTAAAACTTTCATATTCTAATCCTAACCCTTCAAGAATGCCAAACATCCTAGTTATATCATCAACCGGTTTTCCAATGGCATTTAATTGATCACAAATTGATTTAAATTCTCGAAGATATTCACTCAATGGTCTATCTCTTTTCCTACAAGCTTGTAATTTTCCTCTCAATTCGAATTCCTTTGCTACAGATCTCTGTGTAAATCGATTTATAAGCGTTTGCCATACCTCGAATGAAGTCTCTAAGCCAATTATCAGACTTAGAATGTTCTTAGATACTGCTCCACTTATCCAGGATGAGATTAACTGATCAGTCTTTATCCAATCTAGATGATCAGGGTTCATCACTTGTGTTTGCCTTCCCTCAATCTCAGCTTGTATCATTTGAGCTAGAGGAGATGTTTCACCATTAATGAAACCGATTAGATCTTGACTCTTCAGAAACCTGTGAAATTGAGCTTGCCACAGTAGAAAATTCTCTTCTGTCAACTTGATTGTAACAAAATTGGCTATATTCACATGAATCGGAAATGGATACTTCTGCAACCTGGTTGTCATTCTGTATATCTATACACTTTGAAGATATGACAGAACAAGTAAGTAACCTTCAAATATCAGTTTTCTGAAACCAAACCTTCGAATATCAATCTTCTGAAATCAACAAGATCTTGATGTTGCCTTGATCATGCAGTCTTTATACAAACTTTCAGCAATGGAGAAAGAAGATCGAGAACTCCCAGGAAGATGCTCTGATACCATGTGAAAGTACAGATACCAAAGATGAAATGTATATGAAAGAAAGAACTCTGTATATTGTGAACACTGAATGATCAATACATCAGTCAAGATCTCTTCTCTTCTTATCTCAATCTATACAATCATCTGTAGTTCTACTTCTCAGAGAAAGCATAAAAGTACTTGAGAGAATCGAGAGAATCATCTGTTCAACCTATCTTCTTCTCTATTGACGAAGCTTTTATATTTTTAGTTAAACGTCCTTCCAAAACTGACTTAACAAAATTTAGTTACAAGATTGAATCAACAGAATAACTACACTATTATATTGACACATGTACGGCTCCTGGTGCAGCTCAATCAACTTCTGTTTCTGGATTGCCAACTCAGCTTCTTCACGGATCACCAGCTCAGCCTTTGTTTCGTTCCTTTGACTTCTTCATAGATTGCCAACTTCAGCTTTTCTTTATTTCGAGCTTTGCTTTGTTTCTGCTTCAGTTTGCTTTGCTCTGTTTCTGCTTCAGCTTGTTCAGCTTCAGATTCTGCTTCTCTACTTCCATCAGTATTTATAGTCTGTGTTTTTGATCGTTGTTCTTTAACAGGCAATATACCTTGATGAACACAAGAAGGGCATTGAAGTGGGATGCCGTCTTGAACATGAAGCCTGTGCTCTGGGCTAACAACTCGATGTCACCCTCGTTCTCAGTGTAGACAAAGATCGGGGCATTCCTCCGCGGACCACCCTAGAAGGCGAAGTTGATCAAGTACCTCTGCCGGAACGTCTGGTAGCTCTCGAGACGAAAACCAATGTGGTCGAGGACTTGCGCGTAGTACTTGGTCTTGTAGGTCCCATTGCTGCTGCCTGATCGTTAGAGAGCGATGGTCGTTGAGAACTTTCGGGATGAATGAGGGGAGAAGGAAAGTGAGGTACGATCTTGCCGAATGGCCAAACAACGAGAGAGCATTGAAAGATCGGAGAGAAACAGAGAAGAACTTTCGGTAGTAGTTGTGCTGTACTCGTTATCTTCTAGTCTCTAGTGTTTGCAACTGCAGAGGAACTCAACGAGCGTGGAGTTTTCAGTTCAGAGAGAGAGAGAGAGAGAGAGAGAGAGAGAGAGAGAGTTTCTAAAGAATAGCAAGAAGTTCAAGGGGCTGAGTATACGGATTGAAGGAGGTTGGGCTCTCGCCTAAATGTTGGGAAAAGTCATTTGGGAGACCATCATTGATTGGTATATTAGCTAGCATTAGACAAAGGTACAACATTCGGTATTATGAGGATTTTAATTAAGGGTAAGGTAGATGCTGTGATTGCTAATCCCATGGAGGTATAAAGTTGATGGAAAGATGTCCTTCCTTAAACTAAATAATTTCGAGAAGTAGTTCTTGCAAATTCTGGGTTTATATTAGTTGTTGCATTTGATGGGACTCAATTTAACGAGTCAAAAGCTCGTCTTCAATTCCACTAATTGCAATTAGAGGAGGGCAAATGTTTGGGTAAGATTGGGCTTGGGCTTGGGCTTGGGCTTGGGCTTGGGCTTGGCTGTGTGGTTTACTGATGAATTTAGACCTATATGGTCAGCGGCGGCCCATATGACAGCTGTACATGTAAACAATGAATCTCAAATGATCTCAAGTGACAGAACTTTACGTAGTTCTAAACCAAACATCAATAGAGAAATCTTTTATTTTGGTCACCACAATGAGGCAAACAAATGCTCGCTAATGAGGTTCAAGGATCGGCTGTTATGTACCTCATTTAAAATTTGACTTTGTCCAAATATATCAATTAACTCGCCTTATCTTTGCACAGTTGTTTCAAGTTCAACTAGGACTTTTTGAACTTGTAGGTTTTTCGCACATTGGGGGAGGTCACAGGAATATCGCTCTACCGAGATTGTCCTATTTATGGCAAAAGGTGAGAAAACGTTGGCTAGAAAAATTTGCATACAAGAGTTTTAGGGGTTGATATGCAAATCCCAATATGATTCCTACAAAATTAAATTAGGATCCTATTAATAAGTGTAATGATACGAGAAAATAAATAATATTTTGACCAACTGATCAGCATTCTAACACTTCCAGTTCTAGGAAAGTAAATAATGGATGATTTTTGAGTTTTTGATTGATCCTGTAGGAATTCAAGTCGGCGGAAGACGACTAACCTGATTCCGATGTGCAAACAGCAAATGGCCTCAAAACGAACTTTGAATTGCCGATGAAACACGAATAATACTTCCTCACTTTAGTCTGAATGTAATCACAAGGAAAACACCCAATTTCCACGGCATAAATGCAAATTGTTCTTGCAAAATTGAAATGGAATGCCTTCTTCTTTGATAGAAAGGGAGAGAAAATTTTGGTGTGAATGATCTGCCAACCACTCCAATGGTTGTGTTTAAGAGGCTTTTATACATCTCCCTCCGTACCCTTCCATTAGTGTCTTTCCAACGTAACGTATCAAGTCGATATGATGCGATCTAATCGCACCCCATCATGGACGTACTAGCTAAAGTACAACATCTCCCACTCAGACATGATGGGCTTGATAGCGCTCTTTCAAGAATATAAGGCATTCAACATTCATCAACTTTACAAAACAAATCATACTAGCAAATAAGCCGTGCGACCAGTGAGTACACCTACACTTGGGAGCTCAAATTATGCACCTCTTAGAGATGACATAATGGCTACAACCCCGAAAAGAAATAAACAATGGATGTCTCTTAGTGCCCCAGACATATTTTGTTACATCAGTCTAAGTATTATACATATTCCTTAAATGTTATACTTGACTATTCTCAAAACACAATTTATTTACAATTATATCCGCAACCACAAAGGGCGATATAATTGGTCGACCAGTAAATACATGTGATAGATGTAAAACAACAATAGTCTTCCTTGGCACTCATGTCTCTCTCAATTTCAGAACAACTGCTTTCCTAGACATGTCCCATAGGCCATATCTATTTATAACCGCCCGTGACATGCTAAAGTAGCAACATTGATATTTCACTTCAAGAACATAGTCAGAAGTAATATAAGGCACAAAATTGAGGTAAATTTTAAATTACCTCAAGGGCTCACACAATAAGTAAATAGAGATAATTTTACTCATCTTCTCTTATTGGTCGTACAATACACATGTAGTATAAATTATATGCTATAGTGGATTACTCTTTTTATAAGAGCATATGTCATTTATCAAATATATCCACCATACAGATCTTAGTCTAAACATAGTCATGTGCTTCTTCTGTACTCATGTTTAGCCCGAATGCTATATCAGCTCGCTTTCTATAGCGCCCAATTAAGTACTCGCATCTGGTATCTTTCAAGCATACATGATTGTGGGAATATCATGTTCGGTCTTGTTATAAAAAAATCACAGACCTCATCTTGACTCTAATTAAGGCGACATATTTTATGTACTAGACTTGCTCTTCAGCATTTATTTATACATAACGTCTCATCTCAATGTGCTATCTAAAGCACTTGAGGCGATTGCTCGTGTGAGTAAGCCAATCATTGCCTGCTGACATACTTTTCAATAATACATGTGTATTTGTGCTAGTCTCATAGTGATTTGTACTTATTGATAAAATATCAAATCACTAATAAATGAACAAGTACAATACATCTGTCCACAAATGCACAAACCAATGATCCTCTACAATAACATATATCACATTCTATGCAATCCTAGTGACATCCTATGGGTCAATAATATGTCTCTAGGAATAGCCTTCGTAAATGGATTAGCAACCATTCTATTGGTTGAAATGTATTGCAGGATCACTTCTTTCTGCGCTATAATATCTCTGATGAAGTTATTATTTATGTCAATGTGTTTTGTCATTCCATGATACTTGGGATCTTTCACATAGGCTATGACTGCTTGACTATTGTAATAAACGGTCACCGATCTCGGAACTTCAGTGACAGTGGCTAAATTTTCCAAAAAATGTTTTAGCCATACTGCTTATTGCGCTACGGCAAAACATGCAATAAATTCTGCCTCCATCGTAGACAAGGCCGTGCATGTCTGTTTCTTGCTATTTCAAGAAATCGCACTTCTATTGAGCAAGAACGCATATCCAGAAGTCGATTTACGCTCATCCAGGTCTCCGCCCCAATCGACATCTAAATAGCCTAATAAGTGTAAATCATTCCCTTGGTAACAAAGTCGATAGTCCATGATGCCTTTCAAGTATCTCAGGATCCTTTTCACTGCTTTTTAGTGTGGTTAATCGGGATTTGATTGATATCGGCTCACCAATCCCACGGTATAACATATGTTGGGTCGAGTACACATCATAGCATACATCAAATTTCCAACCGCACTAGCGTAAGGAACAGTTTCCATCACTTTAATTTCTTCTGGAGTCTTAGGACACGTCTTAGTACTTAGGTCTTCACCTTGCATAACAGGGGTATCAATAGGATTACAATACTGCATATTGAAATGCTCAAGAATATTCATAATATAAGACTCTTGTGATAGAGTAAGGAGTTTCATTGATCGATATCTTTCGATCTTAACTCTTAATATATAAGCAGCTTCTCCCATGTCCTTCATCTCAAAATTAGAGGACAACCATTCTTTTATGGTGATAACCAAAACCTTGTCATTTCCAGCCAATAAAATATCGTCTACATAAAGTGATAAAATCACAAATTTATCTTTGGACCGCTTGACATATACACAGTGATATTCTTCGATCATCATAAAACCAAAAGTTATTATTGCTCGATGAAAACGAAGATACCATTGTCTAGATGATTGCTTAAGGTCATATATTGAGCGATAAAGCTTGCAAACTTTATGCTCTTAACCTTTAGTTATGAAACCTATTGGTTGTTTCATATAGATTTCCTCATCTAATTCTCCATTGAGAAAAGTCGTATTTACATTCATTTGATGTAATTCAAGATCCAAATGTGCAACGATGGCTAAAATAAGGCGTATTGAGACAAACCTTACAACTGGCGAAAAATTTTCTACATAGTCTATACCCTATTGTTGAGTATAACATTTTGCCACAAGGCGAGCCTTATACTTTTCAATGGATTCATCCGCCCCACGCTTAATCTTGAAGACTCATTTTTTTCCAATAACTTACAATTGGGTGGTAGATCAATCAAGTCCTAGACATGATTTATCCTCATTGACTCCATCTCATCTTCCAAAGCTTTTCTCCATTCTTCCTTATTAGAGGATAAGAGAGCCTCTTGAACATTATTATGTTCGGCATTGTCTTTTTGAGCAATTATAAATACTTCCCCTTCAATCTCAAATTGACGACGGAGAATATTTTTACAATTACTTTTACGCAATTGAATTTCTCTTGAATTCAATTCATTAGGTGATGCAACACTCTCACTAAGTCTTGTGTGTTGAGGTAGATCTTCATTTTCCTCTACAACATTAGTGGGTGTGTTATCAGGATCTTCTATCTCATATAATTGGAAGTACTTATCAATCTCACCTCTACTAGGAAAATCGTTCTTCAAGAACATGACATCTCATGACTCCATTTCGGTCACACTTCCATCAGTTTGTTCACCTATGAACACGTACCCTTTGGAGTGTTTATAATATTTATAAATATACATTTCTTCACTCTATGACCTAATTTGCCATATTTATTAGAAAAATCATGAACATAAGCTGCACATCCCCATGGACGTAGACTACTCAAGTCTAGTTTCCTACCAGTCCATAATTCATAAGGAGTGGAAGTGACATATTTTGAGGGCACTCGGTTAAGTATATAAGCAGCAATCAATAACGCATCTCCCCAATAGGAGATAGGTAAATTTGCTTGCGCCATCATAAACCTAACAATTTCCAATAGGGTTTTATTTCTTCTCTCAACTACCCCATTTTGTTGTGGAGTACTAGGAATAGTCAATTATCGTATAATTTCATTTTCATCACAAAGAGCCTTGAATTGCTCCGATAGATACTCACGTCCACGATCGGTTCTCAATGTCTTTATTGTTTTGTTCAACTAATTTTCTACCATCACTATATATCGTCTAAAGTAGTCTAATGCGTCTGACTCATGGGAGATCAAAAAGATATAAGCAAAACGTGTGAAGTCATCCATGAAAGTGATGGAATATGAGGTTCCATGCCTCGCCCTCACATTCAAAGGACCACAACTATCAGAATGTATGAGATACAATGGAAATTTAGCTCTAGTCCATTTATCGAATGATTTTCTAGTTGTTTTTCCTTCAAGACATAGTTCACATACGGATAGATTAACATTAGTGAGTGACCCTAAAATGCCTTCTCTAGTTAATCTTTGCATTCTTTGCAATCCAATGTGACCTAATATAGCATGACAAATACTTGCATCAATCTCAATGTTATTAAAAGACACAATTAAAGAAAAACAACCATCAACATTAACATTGTACTGATCATAGCCAATGTCTAACACCATAAAACCATTTAATACATGACCCGAACCATAATAAATTGTTCCATACAAAATGTCAACACAATCACCATGGAAATTCAATACATAACCTAAGTTAAGAAGAACAATTATAAAGATCAAGTTTCGTTAATTATCTAGAGTATAAAGGACATCATACAGGAATAGGTTTCGACCACAACGTAAAATCAATTTACATGTGCCGACACCATTCACTTCAACTTTTGAGTTATTCTCAACATATATCGATCTTCTTCTAGGCGGTATCCGACGATACTCCATAAATGCTTATTGGTCTCTAGCTACGTGGTATGTTGCTCTTGAGTCTACAGTCCATATTGGATGTGATTCAGCAAACATTATAGTGCTAGAAACAAAAGCATTTCTCAAAGTAATGGAGTAATATGATACATTTTTCGGCTCAGTGCATTCACAAGCAAAGTAACCCATCTTGCCACAATTGTGGCACTCCATCTTGGCCTTATCTTTCTTCCCACCATGCTTCTTGTGTCGGAAGGTCTTAGCCCTTTTGAGTGCCTGATCAGTCCTCTTTCCTTTGTTGTTAAATTGAGAATTCCTTTTGCGCTTGAAACTCGAAGCCTTGCGCGAACTCGATTCAGCAAAATAAGCATGGGTAGAGGATCTCGTAGCCTCTAGGCGCTCATCCTCTAATTCCAAATGACGCGTAATATCATCAAAAGTGACAATATTCTTATTATGCGTCATATTGGTTTTCATATGCTCCCAATTGTCAGAAAGACTCCTTATAACAGCCTGAACTTGCTGTTCATCAGTAAGAGAGTGACCTGCTGTCCTCAGCTCACGAATCATGTTTGACATCTTCCAAAGATGCTGCCTCATCGTTACATTTGGGTGCTTTTGAAATATGTAAAACTTGATGGTAAGTCTTCTCAGCTTAGTGGCAGATGTACCCACAAACTTATCTTTCAAGGCAATCCACATAACTTAAGTTTTATCATAACTTTCAAACTCACACATGAGATCATCTTGCATACAGCTCAGCAACGTGATGCAAGCAATACTATTTTTCTTTTTCCAACCTTGATAAGCTTTCAGATCTCTCCTGTGTTGAGCTGAAGTTTTATGCTCAGGTTCATCCATGGTATGGTTAAGGGTTTCCAAAACCTCTTACTCCACAATGATGTACTGAACCTTTCGATGCCAAATATCATAATTGTCACCGTTCAGCTTCTCATCTTTATTGAGGTCAGACACAATGGTCTTGGATGCCGATGCTATAATCAATTGCTATATCACATTGACATAATAAACGCGAAATCAATACTAGCACACTTTATAGAGTAACACATATATTTAATTTGTAGTAAAGACAAACTAAATCAATGATAATTCAACAAAAGACATAGAAGTAAAAGTTCACTATGTTCCCAATCAACTTCTATGTACAATTATTCTATTATCATTAATTAGTTAATTTGTGCAAATTTTAAATTCTCGGTGAGAACTCCCTCGAATTCTACCAACCTTTGAACTCCCACTAGGAAAAATAATTACATGATCTTATGTAATTTCTACTTTTTTTCTTAACACAAAAATATAACATGATAATAACCAACATATAAATAAGAATTATGCTTCAACTATAATCAAAATTGTAATTCAATATGTAATGAATCTCCTACCATTGTTCTAATTTTCTAACAACTAGAAAATTGTAAATATATTAAAATATATACATCATATCATCGAACCAAGCTCTACACAACATATATAACATCATTTGCATACTAGCTAGCTACTGTATTTCCAAAATCATAAGAAAATACAAGCTACAAATAAATAGACTGCATTAAACCCAAAAAAAATACGCATACATAGGGTTTCCTAAGCATTTTCATACATTTATAAAATTCAAAAGTATAAAATAATTATACCACTGTGTAGATTACATCCATACGAACCCAACACCTCTAACCACGCTCCAATCGAAGCTTGCACGCGCCCCCACGCGTATCGCGGGTGGCGCACGCATCAGTGAGCCAAATGGCTCCTGGCCGGTTTGATCGGTCCAACCGGGGACCGGTCCAATAGGCCAACCGATGACCGATTCGACCGCCGGACCGATTGACCGGTCCAACCATTGACCGGTTAATAGTCAGGTCGGGTTGGGTCGCCGACTGGTGACCGGCCGGCCAATTGCGACGGCGTTGGCGTCATCGATGATGTCATCCCAGCAATTACCGACCGCTGGATGACGTCATTGATGAGGTCATCTATGATGTCATCAAGCATCGTGTCACTCCCCGCGACGTGCATGCGTCGGTTTGCTGACTGGCACGTGTTGCGCACGCACTAACATCCCAGTGTGTCAAGCGTGTGAGGCCCACGCGCAGCGGCTTCTGGCCATGCGTGTGGGCGCGTACGGCCTCCTCCGATCGCGCTCAAACCACCATCAGACTCGTCTCGACAAGTACTTTCATCATGTATATTCAAAAGTTGATTTTGGCCAAAAAAATAATTCGAAAAATGGCCAAAACCTCACGGATGCATGCGACCTCGAACCCATTCTTCGCTTTGGTTCGAATTCAAGTTTTCAGATTGCAATTCTAACCAATATACATCAAAAACAGTGTAGAATACAATCTCTTGATCTCAATATCAAATGGTAAATGAGAAAACTCGATGAAAAACAAGGCAGAAATTACGACTGGGCTCTGATACCAATGTAGGAATTCAAGTCGGCGGAAGACGACTTACCTGATTCCGATGCGCAAACAGCAAATGGCCTCGGAACGAACATTGAATTGTCAATGAAACACGAACAACACTTCCTCACGTTAGTTCGGATTCAATCACAGGGAAAACACCCAATTTCCACGGCGTAAATGCAAATTGTTCTTGCAAAATTGAAATAGAATGCCTTCTTCTTTGATGGAAAGGGAGAAAAAAAATTTGGTGCAAATTGGTGCAAATGATCTGCCAAACACTCCAATGGTTGTATTCGGGAGGCTTTTATACGTTTCCCTTCGTACCCCTCCACTAGTGTCTTTCCAATGTAACGTATCAAGTCGATATAGTGTGATCCAATCGCGCCCCATCATGGACGTACCAGCTAAAGTACAACATGTCCTCTTTTGGCAAACCACATGCATGATTGGGCAAAGCATCTAATTGTACAAAAAAATGAGATCGAGAAAGCAGCCTCTTTATGAATAATTAAATTGACATATTAATGATTGACCATCTTTATTGTTAGATCCAAGCTCTCAGTGATAACTGGTTAGTTACATTTTGCTTAAGAATCATACTAGACATATTTAGTGGTGTATTGCAAACGTTCATTTAGATAAGTAGGTCATATTCAATTAGAAATAATATTTTCGTAAAGTAATCCTAGTAAAAATCCATCACATCAGTTAGAAATATTATTTTTGTAAACTAATCCAAGTTTACCAAACCCTATTCTTTGCTTTAAATAGAGGCAAGTTGCTCTTTTCACCAACATTAGGTTTTATCAAAATATTGCACGGTAGTATATGGTGGAAAATCTGAACGATCAAATGCAATCCAAAGTGTTTATAAACTGCTCCTCCTTAGCGTGGGCAAAATATTAAAGTAGCTCCCAAGTGACTAGTTAAGGATAATTTGCACTTGGATTGGCTATATTTGGGTGAAATGTGTATATATTCAGCCGCGACGAACTAAATAATGTGGCATAGGATAATGTCAACTTTGCTAAGAAAAAGCTCATAACGAAAATTGATAAGATAAAGAGTTGTAAACTCTAGGCCATGGTAACCAAGATTGCCACAAATTCCATCCACAGGGTCACCCTTGTCGTCTTAGGCCCGTGGCCAACGTCTATTCACATGCATCATGATTAAGCTTTTATACCATTGACTATACTGGGGATCTGATCAAATTGCCATACTAAAATTTTTGGTATTTCGTATTTCATTTCATCTTGCACAAATGTATGTGTGACTTGTTTGCATAAATCAAATGTAACGTGACAAACTGGATAATCGTTCATTCAAAGTCAAGAAACACTTAAGAAAACAAAATCTAAGAGCCAAATTATAATCCCTAAAGCAAAAAATGTCACTTGGATAGTTGAAGAACTGGAAGTACTATGACTCGGAGAACCACGGTTAGGAAGATGATTCGGCCAAGTCTCGGTAGTATTGAGAGATCCAGCCTGAAATGATCTTGATCTCATTCTTTCTCACATCCTGAAGCCACTCGGGATCTTCACTAGTTGAGTATCGTAGGTCAACATGGTGAGCCCCTGTAATTGATAACCTACTATGGTTAAAAAGAATGTATTGTATGTCCTAGAAAATCAATTTCATCGCTTGTATCTTTTTGGGATAACGTTTATTCATATAATGAAGAGTCACTTATACTAAGTTTCAGAGATAGTAACTTGACCTTTTTCGGCCACTATTGCAACAATGCTCTTGGAAACGCTCTTCAATACCCTGCCATTTGTACCACAGAGGCAGGATTATCAAACCACTATTCCCTCTACACCAGAGAGAGAGAGAGAGAAGAGAGAGAGAGAGAGAGAGAGAGAGAGATACCCTCCACCACTCCAAGGGTCTCTTAAGCCATTGAAGAAGATGATGTTGCTCCCAAATCTCCTCAAGGTCCTCCTAATGTCCTGTTCATTTTTTAAGTAAGCGCAACAATGGACACAAAAATTCAGATTAGGCGGTGGGATAAACATCTTTTGAAATTTCCTAAGGAAGAATGTGTGTGATATAAAAATTTATGTAGAATTTCGTAAATTATCATATGTACCCACATGACCGCCGAACTCAATAGGGATCCAAGTGGGTCTAGGTACAACACCAAATCTAAATGTGCAGGAGGCGACTCTATCATTATAGTTATACTCTTGAGCTGGGAATATGCTCGTCTCTCGATTGCCCTCTGTTGGCAATACCATTTCCGTGCATGCCTGCGGAGAATGAAACGAATCACAACAAGTGCTGGTATTAAGAATAGCTGAGAGACCAAGAAATGGTGATGAAAGGCCTCACTCTTTCAACATTAACCAGGAAGATGGCACAAAACTATAGTTAATGACTTAAAATGATAAGGCCTGCGAGATTTCGCACATTGAGAATTGTGAGATTCGCGAAAACAGCACTCCTCTTTGGGGTAAAAAAGATAACACTAGTCGAACTCTTTGTTGATTTTAGACTTTTCATGGGCTGCTTTTGATTGATCTAGGCCCAAGCTGCACAATAGTTTCCATGCTTGAGGCTCCTCTTGGATACTCTCCCCATTTGATTTTTTTCAAGGTAACTATTGGCTCCTCCGTAAAGGAAGCTAGCCCACTTTTTAATCCAAAAAGTAAAAATTACGACATACCATAACCATAAAGAAAGAGCCCATGAACTTCATCTCAGCAACAATATCAAATCCAGTGTACAGGAATGTCGGAGAAATTAAGACTGATGTACTAAATGGATTTTACTAAATTTTAAGTTGGTATGCCCGTCTAAGCATTGTACAAAAAAATCCATCCCATTATATAGTAAACCCATTTCGCATATGAGGAGAGAAATGTTAAAAAAATCATAAATCTTTTGTATTTATATCAATTTAATTATAAACATTTTTTTCTGTATCAATTTAGTCATAAATATTTTTACTTTATGTCAATTCGGTCATTTTCGGTCAATTTTGACCGGATTTTGCTAATTGGACGTTAGCCGATTAACTTGGCTTGATCGACGCTAACTTGGACAACTTTTAATAATATTTTAAATTTTTAAATTTTTAAATTTTATTTTATTTTTTTATTTTTTCCTTCTCCTCCCCCTTCCTCCGACCAATCATCGGACCTCGGTGACTGGCCAGAGGTGACAGCCGATGAGCCTTGTTAGCCATGTCGCTAGTGGCAGCGAGGGCAGCCTTGCGCCTCACTTTGGGTTGGCGAGGCTAGACCCTCGCCGTCGAAGCCTTGAGGGTGGCCTTGTGCCGGGATGGTGAGGTCAAGCCTCGCCCATGGCCGGCAAGGGTCGACCCTTGCTAGCTTGGCGGGAGGCCGGCCTAGGTGAGCTTGCGCTCGCAGCCACTGGTGAGGAGGTTGACCTCGTCGGCCAAAGGAAGGAGGAGAGAAGAAAAACAGAAAAAAATAAAAAAAATATTTAAATATTATTAAAAGTTGTTTACGTTAGTACCAATCGGGCCACGTCAGCCGCCCGATACTTAGTCAGCAAAATCTGACCGAAATTAGCCGAAAATGACTGAACTGATACCAAGAAAAAGATTTAGCACTAAATTAGCATAAAAAAATATTTATGACTAAATTTGTACAAATACAAAAGGTTTATGACTTTTTTAACACTTCTCCCCGCATATGAGTCTCGACAGCTCTAGCATTTTTTATATGATGATTTGCAAGCAGCTCGGTTGACAAGCTTTTCAGTTGGAAGCTAAAGCAACAAAGAGAAATTTTCTTTCGAGAGAGTGAAAAAATTGTGGGGGTACCTGCCATGCCCATTCGCCGAGGCCATGAGGATCGGAATCATCCAACAGATCAAAGCACGAGACGCCACCGCTATAGTTGTAGTAGATGTTTGCCGCGCCATACAATTTCGCGAAATCATCATCCCCTTTGCTCGGATCATCTATCGCCTTGCACATCTGCGCAAAATGAAAACAGAGAGAGCATAAATGTTCGTCATGTATCCGATTTGTCTTTTCAGCCATCAAGCTATATCTTGAAGAAATAACAGAAAAGCGCTTTACAAAACGGTGCCGTCACCCCTCAGTATCGGCGCAACGGAGCTAGCTAACTAAATTGTCACAAATCGATTTTGAAGTAATGGGACTAAGTCGCCTAATGCTGGAACAAAGTATGCCAATCCTTCATTCTACTCGGTCAATCACACGCGCGACCATACAATCCTCAAAGATCAGATCTGCTTCACAAATTGGTCATATACTACAAGGATTCTTTCAGTTTTAATGTCGAGTTTACTTGGACTTTAGAAACGAGATTGGTTAAATCGAGAAGTAGCTTTAATTTCCCCTTAAGATCAGATCCATGTTGCCCGCAAAAAATGCCAATTTGACTTGGAAATACTGTAGAGTATGATCTTGAAGATCTTGCTTAGATTACACTGCTAATACAGATTATCATTAGTTAAGCAAGCTATACCTGTTTGACTGGGTAAAGCAGGCAAGGGGTTCAAGAAATTGGAAGGAGTTGGATAATCGGTCATAGCCGTGTAAACGAGAGCAGTCTGGAGCCAACCATGGAGATAACCCGCATCCGTGGAGTTCCTGCAAAGGGGTCATCGCATAAACAATATAGCCCACCAAACAGAATAAATTAAATCCATGAGAAGCTAAATTGCCTATGCCTCAACTCTCACTTGCACAGTCCGAATGATTTTCCCAAGATCTCGAGTCCGCCATGTTGCTCCGCCATATCTTCAATCTTCTGCCATGATCGCTTGATCACTTTGTAGCAATTCTCACTCTCACTCTGGATATTCACATCGATTGCCCTTTTAGACTCACATGATTTTCATATAGTCACGACTCACGTAAAATCTAAATAATTAGTATCGAGAACACATGCATTGAATAACTGGTGTATGTGTGTAAGTAATAAGTCATACAGTGTCATGATGTAAAGAAACTATAAGTCGGGAGTCTGATACATAATCAAACGTACTAAATAGAATAAATAGTAATCTCCAGACTTTTCCTGAATTACAAATGTTTAGACAAGGTGGAATCATAATATACTTTGAATAGTATACGGTGGCCGGCTATGGAATCTTTGACTAGAAAGTTAGGGTTGGGAGCATCTTCGCTTTTGTCATGCAAATCTTTCCACTACGATCTCTGGCCCATGGCCGAAGAAGACCTTCTATGTCCTATTAGCAGACCTTATCCTAGTCCCCACCTCTGTAAAGTCTTTCTAATCCAAGAATAACCAAAAACAGACAAACTCAGAGAGAGAGAGAGAGAACCCTGAAGTCTCGAGTGATGATGTCGTTGAAGCTGTAGGGAGAGGTGATGTTGTCGAAGTTGAGGATCGGAGAAGACGAAGACAAAGCGCCGATTGCGATGTGCGGATACTTGAGCCTGAACCATGCCGCCAGCACTGTCATATTTTCAATAAACAAAATCATTCATCTGAACAAGTTTTAACTCCTTTTTTCTTTTCCTTGTCAAACCAGAAACCTCCATGCACAACTAACTACGCAATTGATCTACTATATAAGACAAACCCATTAATTAATTAATTAAACTAAGCTGTGAAGACAGAGAGAGAAAGAGAGAGAGAGAGAGAGAGAGAGAGAGAGCAGCATACTTCCACCGTAGGAACCTCCAAAAACAACCACTGGCGAATCCTCGGCCGTCCAGTTCTTCTTCAGATCGGTGATCAGCGTCGCATAGTCCGCCAATGCTTGTGTGGAAGAGAGATAGCCCAGCGTGCTGGAGTTGCTGTATGCCACCTCTTTGTTGCCCCCAAACGGAATAGATTTCCCGTAAAACCGATGCTTCAAAGAAACAGATAAGAATGATGATCTCTATATCCTTCTTATAATATACTTTGGAAAAGCAAAACAATATAGCTTTCGGTATTTAGATCGGTTGCCAATATACCTCAATGAACACAAGAAGGGCATTGAAGCGGGGCGCAGTCTCGAACATGAAGCCCGTGTTCTGGGTGAACCACTCGATGTCGCCCTCGTTCCCGGTGTAGACGAAGATCGGGGCATTCAACTGCGGGCCGCCCCAGAAGGTGGAGTTGATCAGGTACCTCTGCTGGAACGTCTGGTAGCTCTCGGGGCGGAAGCCGAAGTGGTCGAGGACTTGCGTGAAGTACCTGGTTTCGTAGGGCCCATTGCTGCCGCTCTGGTCGTTGGAGATCGATGGTCGTTGAGAACTTTCGGGATGAATGAGGGGCGAAGGAAAGCGAGGTACGATCTTGCGGAATGGCAAGACGGCAAGAGAGCATTGAAAGATCAGAGAAAGATGGAGAAGAAGGTTCAGTAGTAGTTGTGCTGTACTCATGATCTCCCGGTCTCTGGTGTTTGCAGTTGCAGAGGAAGTCAACGAGCGTGCAGTTTTCTGTTCACACAGAGAGAGAGAGAGAGAGAGAGAGAGAGAGAGAGAGAGAGTCTTTCTAAAGAATAGCAAGAAGTTCAATGACTGGGTGTACAGATCAAAGGAGGTCGGGGCCTGGCCTAAAATGCTGGTAAAAACTTACTTGGTGGGCCATCATTGATTGATGGATTAGCTGGCATTAGACAAATATGTGGCATTCAATATCACGAGGGTTTTAATTAAGGATAAGGTAGATGCTATGATTGCTAATCCCATGGGGGTATAAAGTTGATGGAAAAATGTTCTTGCAAATTCTCCAGTTTATATCTGTTGTTGCATTTGATGGGACTCAATTAAATGGGTCAAAAGCTAGTCTTCAATTCCACTGATCACAATTAGAGGAGGGGCAAACGTGTGGTTTATTGATGGATTTAGACCAAAACTTACCCAATAGGTCTACCTAAATGGTTAGTGATCCATATGTCTAAACAGCATAAATAATTCCATTTGTTTTGCGGAGAGTAAATTATTTGAAAAATAGTTTTTCAAAAATATTTGCTAATATCATTTGAAATAATTAGTCAATAAAAAATATTTTCATTATTAATAATAATTCATGTCCAAAAATTTTCACGAATGATGAAAATATTTTTCATTTAATTATTATAAATAATACAAATTATTATTTTTAACAAAATATTATTCAAAATTATTAATTTTTTGTGAAACAAACTCATCCTACAAAACTATTTTACAAGACATGACTAGTAATCATACACGTTTGTTGAAATTCCTCTCAAGATGGGCCCAGGATACCACTTGCGGTTTCTTTTTTGCTTCGTTTATCCATCTCTCGGAGTAATCGCTCCGTTTGTCGTATGGATATTGGGCAGGAAAGATCCATGGTGCCATTGGTTGGTGAAATTTGCTATAATGTTTGGAAGAAAAATCAAAAGAGGAAAGTAAATCAAAAGGATGAATTCGAGGTGCAAGAAATGATGGCCCTCTGTAAAGATATCTACATTCGAATACTCAAAAGCTAGGAGACCGAAGTAGAATAACTTTGTATAGGGATTCAAATAATCACACTTGCTCCTCCTTTTAGGGACATTTTCAAAAGGAGAGAATTACCAAAAAAGTCATAAACATATTGCAATTATGTCAATTCAATCCTAAACTTTTTACAATTGTGTCAATTCAATCCATCCGGCCAAAATTGGCTAGCCGACGCTGACGTGGACGCCGGCCGAGGATAGCTGGCCGGCGAACACCGACGTGGCAATTTTTTTAAATTATTATTTATTTTTAGTTTTATTTATTTGAATTTTTTTTTCTCTTTTTTTTTCCTCAACCTTCTCCTTCCTCGGCTAGTTAGCACCAGCCAAAGGCGAGGGCCAGCGAGCAATGGTCGGCGGGGCGAGCCTCGTCGGCCAAAGGAAGGAGAAGGTTGGGGAAAAAAAAAAGGAAAAAATTCAAAAAAAATCGAAAAAGAAAATTGCCACATCAACGTTCGTCGGCCAGCTTTCCCTGGCCGGCGTCCACGTCAGTGTCGGCAGACCAATTTTGGCTAGATGGACTGGATTGGCACAATTGTAAAAGGTTTAAGACTAAATTAGCCAAAAAAAAAAGTTTATGACTGAATTGGCACAATTATAATAGGTTTTTGACTTTTTTGGTAATTCTCCCTTTTCAAAAGCATAGACTCGTATATCTCAGTGTATGTGGGGGTTGGAATGATGCCGACTCAATGAAAATTAGCCAGATGCTCAAAATGTCCCTTACAACTGATTTATATAAAATAGAAACTACAAGTAGTGGAAAATTTTATAATCAGTTCTAAAACATATTATATTGATATCAATTATGTCTAAACTTTTTCATTTGATCAATTTAATCCAACAAGGTTGACGCCCACTGGAGTCTAGCGAGGGTGGCCCTTCCTAGATCAAGTGAGGACATCGCAGCCCACGTATATACGCACTGAGTATACTGTCATACTTAATGCATATTGTTAACAGAACGGGCATACTCATATGCACATGCAGCATTTAAACAAATACTAATGAGCTCATCCTTAAGAATCGTGAAACTGACTAATGGTTGACCATCCTTATTGTTAGATCCAAACTCTCAGTGATCGAGAGGCAGTGTACATTCCGCTCAAGAATCATAATGGATATATCAAATTGCAAATTGCAAATGATTATTTGAATAAGCAAGGCATATTTGATCTTGAGTGAGTAAGAGTCTATGAGATGAGTTAGAAGTATTACTTTCGTAAACAAGTCTTAGCATACCTAGCCCTACTTTGCTTTAAGTAGACTCAAATTGCCTTTTTCACCAATATTAGCTTTTATTGGAATTCTTGTTCGGTCATATGGTGGAAAATTCAAATGACCAAGCACAATCCAAAGTGCTTACAAGCTACTCTTGGTTGCCATCAGGAAAACTCAAAAGCAGCTCTTGTGAGTTGTATTGGTGTCAATTTAGCCTAAACTTGTTATACTCGTGTCAATTTGCCTAAAATGTTTATGATTGAACTGACATAAATTCAATAGGTTTAAAACTTTTTGATAATTTCCCTCAATAATAACTATATTAGAGGTCTAATTGAAATTGCAGTTATAGTATTTGCCATTTCATTTTTCATTCCATTTCACATGAATAGGTATATGACTCATTTACATGATTTGAACTTAATATGACAAACTAGATAATTGTTTATTAATGTCGAGAATCATTTAAGAAAACATAATCTAAGAGCCACTGCAATCCCTGAGGTAAAAGTTTTCACTTGGATAGTTGAAGAACTAAAAGCACTATGAGTTGGAAAACCGAAATTGGGAAGATGATTTGGCCAAGTCGCGGTAGTATCGAGAGATCCAGCTTGAAATGATCTTGATCTCCTTCTTTCTCACATCTTGAAACCACTTGGGATCTTCATTGGTTGAGTATCACAAGTCGGCATGGTGAGCCCCCATCATTGACAACTTACGACGGTTAAAAGTAACTTGTTTTATGTCCTATAAAATCTATTTTTAGCACTTGTATCTGAAAATGTGATTGTACATACTACGGACAACCTTCCATCAATGTGAAGATTGACCATTACATCTTCCATCGAAGGGATATGCTAATATCTTTTTGTGATAACGTTTATTCACAAAACGGAGAGTAGCTTATGCTAAGGTTCAGAAACAGTAAGCTGACCTTTTTTGGCCACTATAGCAACAATGCTCTTGGAAATGCTCTTCAACACCCTGCCATTTTTACCACAGAGACATGATTATTAAACCAGAAAGATGATGTTGCTTAACCATTCATTCCCTCTACACCAGAAAGAGAGATACCCTCCACCACTCCAAGGGTCTCTTAAGCCATTGAAGAAGATGATGTTGCTCCCAAATCTCCTCAAGGTTCGCCTGATGTCCTGTTCTTTTTAAGTACACACAATGATCGACATAAAAATTCAGTTTAAGAGGCATGATAAACAGACGTTGCAATTCCCTAAATAAGAATGTGCGAGATATAAAAACGTATATGAAACTTCATAAATTATCATTTATACTTGTAAAAAAGTTGCACCAAGCATAGAATAATGAAATACGGGTTAATCACATGGCCGCCGAACTCAAGAGGGATCCAAGTGGGACTAGGGATGACAATGGAGTCAGATGTACAAGTATAATTATGGTTGTAGTTATACTTGTATGCTGGGAATATGCTTGTCTCTCAATTGCCAACCATTGGCATTACCGTCTCCGTGCATGCCTGCGGGGAAATAAATCACGACCACTATCACATGCGCTCACACTAAAAGAAGCTTGGAGATCATGAAATGGTACAAAAAGGATTGGTGATTTCGACATGGATTGGGATGATACAATAGTCTATTACTTGGACTTGATAAGATACACGGAATTTCCCACCTCAAAAAATGTGAGATATCTCATCCAACTTTAACTCTGTGTATGGATTGGATAGAGTGAGCCCACTGGGTGTGTGAATCCAAATACACTGGGATCCTTAAATTTGGTGAGGTCTGCTTATTACTTTATTTACAGATTATGTACACACGATCTTTCGTTTTAGATTATTCAAATAGATTAAAAAGTGCATGCACTCAGTCCACCGGATGCCAGTTTGTTGTTTACATTTTTTTTTTAAACTATTGCACGCCTGTAGCATGTATTCCCTTAACCAAAATGGGGTTAATAAATTAAAACTTTTTTTAGAAAAAGAAAAAAGAAACAAAACAAATTGACAATCTAGGATCCGAAGGAACGAACAGAACTTGGGAAGTTATATCTGGACAAAGGGTGATTTTCCAAGTTATAGACGCTACAATGAGAAATATTCGAAAGATCAAATAAGGACTCCATAGCCACAAAGCTACAAGTTTGGCAAAGAACCATGAAAACTTCTTTTGAGAAATCGAGTCATTTCTCAAGAGTCATAGAAAGAAGAATGAACATTTTGTAAGATTTTATGAAATCATTGCTAACTGTTCCAAAAACTTAAATTGTTAGATAAATGCATGATTTAGTATTGAAATATTCTAATACAATGTTAAATGGTCAGTAAATTGTGTGACTATTAATTCTAGTCTTCCCTAACTTATTCATTACTCCACCAACCAAATAGGAAGAGCTTAAGACCTTCACCTCATCACAAGTGTTATCTCTGCATTGAATTAATGTCGAATATATTAAAGTTCATATATTAGATGGTTATTAGATCGAGTCAGTATACCCTTTTAAACACTCCACATATTTTGTCACATCATTTAGTAAATCCATTTAGTATATAAGTCTTATCATCTCTAGCATTATTCATGTGATAAATTGCAAGCAGCTTGGTTGATAAGGTTTCAAGTTGAAACCAACGTAATAGATAATTCTTACGAGGCATTGCTTAGGAGATCTTTTCTTTCGAGAGTGTGAAAAATTGTGGGGTACCTGCCGTCCCCATCCGCCGAGGCCGTGAGAATCGGAATTGTCCATTAGATCGAAGCACAGGACGCCGCCACTGTAGTTGTAGTAGATGATCGCCGCGGCATACAATTTGGCGAAATTATCATTCTCCTTTTCCTTATCAAACCAGAAACCTGCGCTGTCTATGTAATTAATTCATTATATAAGATAAACTCATTAATTAATTAAGAGTTGTGCTAACATGACCGTATGACCATGTGACAGTGAAATGATAACCACAAACTTTTCCTCTTTCCAACACAAGCGTGCGGGAAATTGCCAAACAAAACACAAACCTCTCTCTCGTATGGAAAATGTGGCTGAAGATTGACCGCAAAAATACTTGTATGCATAAAAAATCCCAGGTTCCACGGGGTAAATGCATTAAAAAAGGACAAATTTTAGCCGGTGGCGACGTTATAGTTGGTGGCAAACTCACTTTGGATAAAAATGTATTAGTAGCTTATTTGACATGGGAATGTTACAATTTTGAAGATGCAGTACTCATTAGTGAGCGTTTGGTATATGTATATGAAGTCAATCTTCAGCCACACATTTTCCAAAAGAGAGAGAGAGGTCTGTGTTTTGTTTGGCAATTTTCCACACGCTTGTGTTGGAAAAAGGAAAAGTTTGTGATTACCCTTTAACTGTCACACGGTCATACTGTCATGCTTAGCACAACTCTTAATTAATTAATTAAACTGAGCTGTGAATAGAGGGAGGGGGAGGGAGACAGCAGCATATTTCCACCGTAGGAACCTCCAAAAACCACCACTGGCGGATCCTCGGCCGTCCAGTTCTTCAGATCGGTGATCAGCGTCACGTAGTCCGCCAATGCTTGCGTGGAAGAGAGATAGCCCAGCGTGCTCGAGTTGCCGGACGCCACCTCTTTGTTGCCCCTGAATGGAATCGATTTCCCGTAAAAACCGATGCTTCAAAGAAACAATCGATTTCCCGTAAATCTTTCCTGTAATGTACTTTGCAAGAGCAAAATAGAATAACATAAGTCCTATCCCGTTTTGCTTAAATATGGTATTACAGCTAGATTATTTAGATCAGTTGGCTATATACCTCGATGAACACAAGAAGGGCATTGAAGCGGGGCCCCATCTCGAACTTGAAGCCCGTGTTCTGGGCAAACCACTCAATGTCGCCCTAGTTCCCGGTGTGGACGAGGATTGAGGCGTTCCTCCGCAGTCCGCCCCAGAAGGTGGAGTTGATCAGGTACCTCTGTTGGAACCTCTGGTAGCTCTCGGGACGGAAGCTGAAGTGGTCTAGGACTTGCGTGAAGTACCCTAGTCTCATGGGGCCCATTGCTGCCACTTTGGTCGTTAGAGAGCGGTGGTCGTTGAGAACTTTCGGGATGAATGAGGGCAGAAGGAAAGCGAGGTACGATCTTGCCGAATGGCGAGACAGCAAAAGAGCATTGAAAGATCAGAGAGAGACAGAGAAGAATGTTCGATAGTAGCTGTGCTGTACTCATGATCTTCTGGTCTCCGATGTTTGCAGTTGCAGAGGAAGTCAACGAGCGTGCAGTTTTCAGTTGTGCGTGCGTGCGTGCGCGTGCGTGCGTGCGCGCGTGCGTGAGAGAGAGAAAGAGAAAGAGAAAGAGAAAGAGAGTCTTTCTAAAGAATAGCAAGAAAATGGTTCAAGGACTGATTATACAGATTGAAGGACGTTGGGGTAAAATGTTGGGGATAACCTTATTTGGTGGACCGTCATTGATTGATATATTAGCCGGCATTAGATAAATATATGGCATTCAATATTGCGAGGGTTTTAATTAAGGGTAAGGTGGACGGTATGATTGCTAATCCTATCGAGGCATAAATTTGATTAAATAATATTGAGAAGTAGCTCTTTTTTTTTTTTTGGTCGATAAGTGCTATTTTATTTATATTATAGCTGGTCTCAGCCCCACAATTGACGCATCATTACATAATATGGCCCATAGGCCTTGAGGGGGAGAAGACGTCCAGTTGCAAGGGAGGCTTTTGCTTCTTTGTTGTCGCGCGGCCCAATCCGCTGCTGTGTTGGCGGCCCGTGGACAATAGCGCAAATCCACGTTCGGAAGTTGCTGCAGAAGTTCAAGGCACTTTGTCCAGGTCACACGTGTTTCCCAGGTAAAGTCTTTCTTGTACTTTAGGGATTGCACGAGCCCTCTGCAATCGGTTTCAACTGAAGCTTCTTCGATCTTTTTCTTCTTTATGTACTCCAAGCCTTCAAGCACAGCTAGGGTTTCGATGTGAAGGCTCGACACGGCCCGAACTTGCTTCGCGAAGCCATCCACGAGGCTAGCGGAGAAATCTTGAACTACACCAGCCACGGCTCCTTCCGTTGACCCCTCACGGATGGATCCGTCCACGTTTATCTTCAAAGAACTAGCTACCGGAGCTGTCTAGGTTGGAGATATTTCGTTTTCCTCTTCTGTTCTTGCTTGCACATGCCCGAAACCCCATTTTTTGTGACTTTTTTTTTTTTTTTTCTGAAATCGGGCCAGATCTACCACTTTACAAGCATCCGGCTTGGTTCCCCGAAATATGTAGTTGTTGCGCTCCTTCCACACCTGCCATAGGATATTTGAAATCATTTCCAGAGAAGGTAGGTTCGAGTCGTTGTTGATAAACTTCGCTAGCCATACATCAATTCGTGTGACCTCTTGGCCGATCACCTGTAGATTGATTTCCGGGTTGCTCCATACCCCTGCGGTCCAGGGACAAAGAAGATGGAGGTGCTCGACTGTTTCCATGCTCTCTCGGCAAAGATCGTAGATCGGATTATGTAAAATCTTTCATTTCCATAGATTCTCCTTGGATGGGACAGCATTTTGACAAACATTCCAAATGAAAATCCTGACTTTAGGACTAGTTTGCATCTTCCATATAGCATTCCATAGCTTTCTTGGTGTTTGATGAGATGAAGATGGGTTTTCCTTTGCATAGGATGCTGTTGCTCGTTCTCTTAATGTATTTAACCACTTTTGACTGTAAATGCCCCGTCCTTAGATCCTGTCCATATTAGTTCATCTTTTGAAATTTGACGGTTAATTAGGATGGCAAGAATCTCCTGAGTTGTTTGTTCATCAAAGAGGTTGTGCAATAGTGATGCATTCCACTGTTCTGTTTCAAAATCCATCAGCTCAAAGACTTTTTGTGGGTCATTTCGGTTTGCTAGTCCTCCTATTAGTCCCCTCTTCAGCCATCTATCTGTTCTAATATTGACGTTTTGCCCATTTCCTATCGACCATCTCACTGAATCCATTATGGCCTCCCTTCCCGATAGTATACTTTTCTAGCCCCATGACGGCTTAGTGCCTAGATCAGCATGCCAGAAGTCCTTGTGATGGAAATAAAGCCCTTTTAACAGTTTGCTCCACAAGGCATCCGGATTATGAACCAACCGCCATACTTGCTTACCCAAAAGGGCTTTGTTCACAGTAGTTAAGTCTCTAAATCCCATACTTCCCTTGTCTTTTCTGTTTTTCATGATATCCCATCTCTTCCAATGCAAACCAGCTCTTGTCTCGCTGTTTTTCCACCAAAAGTTGGCTATTTTCCTCTCTATAGCCTTACAAACTGAAATAGGAATTTTGAAAACTGACATGGCATATTGAGGTAATGCTTGCACCACTGATTTCAGGAGGATTTCCTTGCCTGCTTTTGACATAATTTGCTCCTTCCAGCCTTCCAGTTTCATATTTACCCTGTTTAAAATCCAAGCAAACACTTGTTTTTTGGATGTTCCCCAATCAGAAGGGATCCCAAGGTATTTGCCAGTCCGATCAAGCTCAGGAACCCTAAATTCCCTTTTCATATTATCCCTTAATAGTCAGGGACAGTCTCTGCTAAAGAAAATACCAGACTTGTTCAGGTTTACAGCTTGTCCCGATGCATAACAATACTGGTTTAGAATTGACGCAACATTTTGACATTCCTTTATGGATCCATTCAAAAAGTATATAGAATCATCTGCAAATAAAAGGTGAGTCAAAGTAGGACAAAATCGATTCAGCTTAATCCCCTTTATACTTCCATCCTGAAGAGCTTTTCCCATCAAGGAAGATAAACTATTTGCCATCAAAATGAAGAGATAGGGTGATAAGGGGTCCCCTTGCCTTATACCTCTGGTAGGGTTGAAAAAAGGAAGAGGTTCACCATTCAATTTGATGCTGAAGGTAACTGTAGTGACATATTGCATTATCCAATTGACCCATTTTGCACAAAAACCCATTTTCAACAAGCATCCTTCTAGGAAATCCCATTTAATGCGACCGTAGGCCTTTTGCATGTCTAATTTCAGCACCGCTTGAAAATGTTTCTTCCGTTTTCTCATCCTCAATTGATGTAGCACCTCCTGCACAATATAAATGTTATCTTGAATCTGTCTCCCACTAACAAAAGCACTTTGTTCCCCTGAAATCAGCATAGGCAGCCAACGTTTAAGTCTATTTGCCAAAACCTTCGATATTATTTTATATGAGAAATTGCAAAGGCTAATAGGGCGATATTGGTCAATTCGTTCTGGATGAGGTATCTTGGGAATTAGGGCTATATGTGTCCTATTTAGTGCTGGTTCTAAGATTCCCGAGCGAAAAAAGCCCCTAACCTCCTCAAAAACACCTTTACTGATGATATCCCAATGATGTTGATAGAAAATGCCATTTAATCCATCTGGACCAGGAGCCTTCTGAGCACCAAGTTGAAAAACAACATTATGTACTTCTTCCAAGGATATTTCCGCCACTAGACATGCATTAATATCATCTCCAATTAATGTTGGGCATGGATCTAGTACTGTTGGCAATTCCTTGGGCCTCCCGAGGTGTATAAATCTTTGAAAAAAGATATGATGAGGTGCTGAAGTTGCTGCGTGTCCCTTACCCACTACTCCGACATATTCTTCAGCATAGTTATTTTGTTCTTGTGTCGCCTTTGAATAGTTGCTGCATGAAAATATTTCGTGTTTGTATCTCCCCATCGTAGCCAATTAATCCTGGATCTTAAGCCCTAAAACATCTCCTCTCTCCTCCACAAGATTTCAATTTCTTCTTTCAAGAGTTTCATCTTATTGTCTCCTTGGTTCAAAACGGTGCTGTTTGTTAAGGATTGAAGCTCTTGTTTCAAGGCTTTTATACGATTTTGGCTATTTGGGAACTTTTTTTTTGCTCCATTCCTGCAACGCCTGTTTTACCGCCATTAATCTGTCTCTCAAACTTGCTTCATAATGAGTTGGAGAGTGCCATGCTTGTTTAACAGCTTCCTTGCACTCTTCATCTTCAGTCCAGAAAGCCTCAAAGTGGAACTCTCTTCTCTTCTTTGCAGGTTAAGCTTTACTCATCAGTAATAGAGGACTGTGGTCAGACCTAACAGCTGGGAGGGCATACGCTTCTGCTTCTGGGAACAATAGCCTCCAATCTAAGGAGCAAAAAACCCGATCCAGTTTCTCCTTAACCAAATCAGCCCCTGCTCTGTTATTTGACCAGGTAAAAGCGCACCCTTTACAATCAATTTCCATTAACAAGCAGTCATTTAAGCAATTTTGGAAGGTCTGCATTCTATAATTTTTTGCCATCCTCCTTCCAAACTTCTCCCAATAGTACAATACTTCATTGAAGTCTCCCAAACAAACCCATGGAAGTCTATTTGAAAAACTAGTTTGTCTCAACTCATCCCATAATTTTAATCTATCCCGAAAGAGATTTGGAGCATGCACACATGTGACTCGCATTTTGATTCGGCTTTCATGATCTTCACATATTAAGTTAATCATTTCCTGTGAATTGGATTCCACCTCTATTTCAACTTCATCATTCCATAGTACCGCCATACCCCCTGTAATGCCTATCGGGTTCACCACCAAGCTATTTTTAAATTTCAACTGTCTCCTTACACGAAAGATCACATTTTCTTTGTTTTTTGTTTCTAATAACATAATCAAGTCGGGCCTTTCTTGAGCCACAATGGCTCTCAGATTTTGAACTGTCAGTGGTGTGCCCAACCCCTGACAGTTCCAGCATATCATCCTCATTTGTAAGCCGGTGGCTTATTCGGGCTAGCCACCAAAGCCCATCCCATTGTGCCTTCCGATAGACTAATAGGAGTATCCTGCAGTTTTGTTTCATCTAAATCCGCCAACTCTAAAGGGATAGAGTTATAGGGGGTGTACCTTTTTAATTTCTTTGCTGGGGAACTTTTTAAAGCTCTGCTCTCCTTTTTTGAACCTTCTTTTTTTGTCAAGGGCGATGTTTTGTTTGCTGGCAAAAGCTGCTGTTCTGGCTCATCAATGTTCATAATGCCCTTCCCTTTGTCCTAGTGTTGATCCGCTTGGTGTTCAGGTATAGTAAGATTTTCTTCTCCCCTGTTTTGTACTTGAGGTGGAGCTGGAAAATTTCTTTCTGTTTGCTCGCCAGTATAAAGGACTAGTTGAGTGCTTAGTTCTGGATTATTACTCTCTGTTTGTATCTCCTCCTCTTCATCCACCCGATCTCCATAAAAGAGTTGCCAAAACGGACTGGTTTTCTTTGCCTCTGCTTTTAACCAATGCCCAAACCTTTGCATCCTCCTATCTTCATATATGTCTATATCAAAAGGAGATTCTACACAATTTGTTGCAAAATGACCAATTCTTCCATAGGAATAACAGAAGCGAGGTAACCTCTCATACTTGAAATCCAACCAGACTTTCCCTTCTCCTAGGTTATATAATGTCCCTGGACTTCAAGGTGTATCCAGGTTTAGCTCTATTCTTGCTCTCCCCACTTTTTGAAAAGCCACACCCTTCTTTTCCACTTTTACTTCCTTCACATTTCCAAGGATTTTAGTAGCTCTTTCAAAGTCTTCAATTTATATATGTTGTTGCATGAGATGGGGCTCAATTTAATGAGTTTTGAAAAGCTACTCTTGAATTCCAATGATTGCAATTAGAGAGGGGCCAACGTCTGGGTAAAATTGGGCTTGGGCTTGGGTGGTTTATTGATGGATTTGGACCAAAACATACCCAATGGTCCACCAATGGACTTCGAGTTCATTGATTAAACCGTCAATGTAAATAGAAATTTGGGGAAGATTATTATTAATTATAAGCAATTAGGGATATATACAATAAGGGGAGATATATGCATAATACTGAAAAAATATGGATAATTAAAAGAAACATCATAGTTATCTTCAACAAGTGTCATCGCTGCAAGTGCCTCCACCCCTCTTTCCTTCCTTTCCCCCTCTAGCAGGCAAAGCGGCTTCAACGTGTGGTTGGAGATGATAGAGGGCGGAGGCCGAGTGCGAATCAATGGAGGAGAGAGATATTAGGAAATTATTTTCTATTTAATTTTCAAATTTCAACCTAACATAAAAAAAAATAATTATTTTCCTAGAAAATGACTTCCTGAAAAATATTTTCTAGAAAGCTTAAGGTTCCGTTTGTTTTGTGGAAAATAACTTCCAAGAAAATATTTTCCAGATTTTTTTATGTTTGTTGCACGGAAAATGAACTAGTTAAGAAAAAACGTTTTCTGCTATTGGAAAAAAAATACCTTCAAAAGTAGGGAAAATGTTTTCAATTTTTTTCAAAAATGAAAAACATTTTTCATAACTTCTTCCACCTTATTTTCTTTCACCAAACACATTTTCATTTTATTTTTTTTTATGTTTTCTCTTTTAAAAAAAATTGAGTTTTTAATTTTATTTTCCTTTTTTGCCTTCCCTTTCATCTTCTTCCTTGGCCTTGGCCAGACGCTACATGTCGGTCTTACTTTAGACTCCATAAACTAATGAACCTTTTTCCAAAGAGGCACACATCATGCTACGTCTCGAAAACGTTGGTAATTGATGGAGTGGCCTGGAGTTGGGTCATGTGAATCTTGGACAGCAAAAGGAGAGTATGGGACGTCTCGAGGAATTGTTTGCAAGAAGCGGTTCATTCGACATTCAATACATAATAATTTGGTTGATGTAATGAGGAAGAGTATGGTTGCATATGCTAATTAAGGGTAGCTTTATTGCAAACTTTTGGTATTGAGATGATTTGATGAGGAAGATAACAGCCTTGGATAGTAAAAGAGTTTGTCACGAAATCACGAAGCAAGCGATAGTCATAGCCCTCGCTAATAAGATATATATTGACACGTAACCAATTATAAATTTATCATCTTCCCCCGGGAGCAACGGTCCATATACTTATCTAGGTTCTTATAGAAAAAGTTCATATGCGAAGTTTGCAAAATTTCAGATCAAGGATTTTTACTTTTTAACTTATTAATGACTAATATATGCTTTAATGGACACGCAGACTCCTGGAGTGCCATAACTTAGTAGAAAGGGACACTTAAGTGTCATAACTTACGAAAGGTAGGTACACTTAAGTGCCAAAATCAGAGCAAAATGCATCACTTGAGTGCCAATCCAGCCAAAATTCAGCCAAATTGCATACGTGGCATTTTTCCGGCAAAGCGAGCCCAAAACGACGCCGTTTTCAAAATGGCCAAATAATGCAAAAACGGCATCGTTTTAGGCTAACATGATAAAAAATAATATAAAAAATAATTAAATTAAATTTAGTTAAAATATTACAAATTTTAAAATTTTAAAATTAAAAAAATAAATAAAATGGGGGTGGCTCGGCCCTCGGCCCCACCGTCGCTGGGAAGGGTCGGCAATGGAGGGGGGAGGGCAAGGGCCAGCAACCTCAGTCGACTGGTGGCGAGGGCTCGCAAGCCCTCGCCCAACCCAGCCAAAGGTTGCCGACCCTCACCACTAGCTACAAATCTGGGCGAGGGTCGTGGCCCTCACTCGGCCGAGCCAAGGGCCGTCAACTCTCGCCGCCAATCAGCCGGGGTCGTCGGCCGGCCGTCCCCCCTCCATCACCGGCCCTTCCCGGCAAAGACGAGAAGGCGACGGCAGTGGCTCAGCCCTCAACCACCGCCCCCCCTTTCTTCTTCTTTTTTTTTTTTTTTTTTTTTTAAATTTTAAATTAAATTTTAATATTTTAAATAAATTTAATTTTATTAATTTTTATATTATTTTTTTACCATGTTAGCCCAAAACGATGCCGTTTTTGCATTATTTGGCTACATCAAGTGTGTAAAACATCGTCATTTTGGGCTCGCTTTACCGGAAAAATGCCACACCAGCCTTTTGGCTGGACTTTGGCTAGAGTGACACTTAAGTGATCTATTTTTTTTTTTTCGAATATAACACTTAAGTATACCTTTTATAAGTTATGACACTTAAGTGTCCCTTTCTACCAAGTTATGGCACTTAAAGCGTTCTTTTGCCTGCTTTAATGTATGTAAATATGTTCTATATTTTTATGCAAATTTTTTTTATTATATTTCATCGGTATTCAACCTAAATCCTAACTCCATTACTATTTATAATCTTGAGTTTAGGCTTCATTGAGAGCATTCCAGATATAAAATTCTGAATGCAACATGCCAACATGAGAGAGTGCATCCTAAAGATCGCCTAGCAATGTGAGCTAGTTGGGATACTGTGAAATTTGGCTGAGACACCACCTTACCTCCAAATCGAAAGGAAAAGCAACACGACAATTTACTATATGACATGGTAGTCAAACGGTAAAGGGGTTACATTATCTTCCATGTGGCCTCCGAATGTTATGTCCCAAGGCATGAAATTTTTTGCTAGATCATCTAAAACATCAAGTTTTTAATTGGGGGGCATGGGCAAGCACAAAAGGACGGTGGGTATGCATACACTGCCATTACAATTTGCGCCTATAATATAATGATGATTAGGATAAGAAAATGGGAAACATTTTTATTCGGACAAGTTTTTCATTCATAGTTCTCAAAACCAGCCCGTACATATTAAATATCAAAATGGTAGGTTTGTTGCGAACGCGAGCTGGAAAGATGATTACCTTGTGAGTGAACAGAAACGAAATGAAAAGGACAAGATGAAGTCAAAGACAATAAGACCTATCGTGCCTTTCCATCGGTGCCCCCAAATATGCTCTTTACCCATCATTTATTTTTGCTTGATTCTTTTAGCAAAAAAAAAATATATATTATGACACTTAGTGAAAGTTTATTTAATAAATTGTGACACTTAAGTGATAAAAGAAGAAGAAATTACAGCACTCAAGTTAACGCCATATAAAAATTATAGTACTTATGATGCCATTCTCCCGATAAGTTTGTGTCACTTTGTTCCATGAGAAACTGCCATACAATATTGTAGTTATCAACCATTCTATTAGCATATCAAAGTCCACACAAGCAAGAGACTATTTCTCATGTTTCCTTGAAAACAAAAATCATTTTGGAAAATTCACTTTGACCTCTATCATAGTTATCAACCGTTCCAATGTTCATACTCATGTCTCGATTGACTCCAAGACAACCCAATGTTCGAATGTAAGTTCCTAGTATCAAGATTACGGAATATGCCTCCGAACTGCCTATCTCCCCTATGGTTGGGTTTTGGTAGCTTTTAGTATTTGATATTGCACAATTGAGCCAATGATCTCTCTCTATCTCTCCCTCACAACAAAGAATGCCAGGACCTCCATTGTTGACCAGTGCACTATTTTGTCACTCTCTCCCTCTCTCTTGTTTTGATTTTTAAGTTTTCCAAAGGAGGAGTCCGAAAAGTTTTTTTTTTTTTTTTTGGAAAAGTGTACTTCTCATTACTTGGTAATGACTACGGGTACAAATAGAGTAAAAAAGAAGAAGAGCCCATTGGGCTTCAAGGGCTTTAGCCAATCAATTTGCGACCTCAGTAAAGGCCAGGTATCCATCTTTATGGGCTTTAACCGATCAATCTGCAACCTTATTTGTATTCCTGCTGCAACGGATTAGGAACAAATCATCAAAGAGACTGAAAAGAACCGGACGTATACACTTAAAAATGATGTAAATCCTCGCAACCCCGATATGATAAAAGCAAGAAGAAGAAAATGGGAGAGACTGAAAAGAACCGGACGTATGAAACTTGTGGGGGCATTTTACATTTGATATATTAAACGAAAGAGTAGGGTGACGTACTTAGTCAAATACTTCGATGGCGATAGACGTAGAACTTCCCCATTGTCGCTAGCGAATCTGTCGCGTCTTTTCCCAGAATTCCACGGGGTCCTCGTTACCTCATTTGCACCGTATCGAAAAGGACTGGAAAAAGAACGTTCTTCAATTCAAACGAATTTGGGTCCACGAAGCTTTTATAGTGGTACGCTAAAAAAGGTAGGTGGGGGAGTGGCCTGAAGTGCCCCAATGTGGATCTTGGACCGGAAAAGAAAACGTATGGGATCTCTCAAAGAATCGCGGTGAATAATTTATAAGAAGTGGCTAATTTGGGGTCCATTTGGTTCGGCATTTAGGAAAAGTCTTAGGGAAAATTGTAAAAGATTTTAGGGTTAAATTGTTTCGGTGAAAGTGTTTTTATGAATTTTCATTTGTTTGATTCATCGAAAATGACTTGCCAACTAAAGATACTTTTGATCAACGAAAATATTCATACATAAAATTAGAAAAGTAAATTTCTAAACCTAAAGAGGGCAGAATTTCTCCTATCGAAATTTTTAACATGTTATTTTATTTTTCTATTTTTTTCTTTTTCCTTCTCCTTCCGTTGATCACAGGACCTTAGCAATGACCAATGTGGTTGAGCTTGAGCTCACCAGATATTGATGGGCTTGAGCCTTGCTTGAGGACATTGACAAGCCACGAGCAAGGATCGACCTTGCTTGAGACCAGCAAGCTCAAGCCATCCTCGCGGCCTGTCATTGGCCGTCATCAAGGCTCAACAACCGACAGATGAAGAAGATAAAATAAAAAGAAAGAAAAGAAAATTTTATAAGAAAACATAAATAAACAATTATTTAAAATTTCGCTTTTTTGTTTGTTTGAGATAAAGTCATAAGATTAAAAATCATCTTTCATATGAGATCTAAAAATCGGAAAACTTTTTTTTTTTTTCATATATTATTAAATGAAGGAAAATTATCAATTTTCTCAAAAAATATTTTCCCGAACAGTAATTCCCTTTATTATGAAGTAATCCCATAAAAGAAATACGACCACGTGTCAACGTAGATGGTGAAAGAGTTCGTTGCTCATTTTAAATCAGCCACGGAGTTGGGAGAGGGGGGATGCCGATGTTACCCTATTTTCCGTGAGGCAGGGTGCTCTAATGTCTCAGGGCATGAATCTTTTTTACTTTTTTTTTTTTTTGGCAAATTCACCAGAAACATCGAATTTGTAATTGGGGGCATGGGGCTAACATATGCTTTTTGTGATTTCAATTTGCGAGTATAATATGATGATAAAGCCTAGAAAACTGAACGCGTTGGTTAGACAAGTTCTTTTATTTGTTGTTCTCAAAGCTGACTGGTACCTATTAAACGGTACAATGATAGATTTGTGTCGAATGCAGACTTTGAAGAGATGATGATTACCTTGTGAGTGAAGCAAAACATAATGAAAGGGACAAAGATTGAGTCAAACACGACAAGACCTGTCTTGCCTTTCCATGATGGGTTCCCCTCCAATCCGTTTTCAGTTTTCACCCATCATATATTTATTTTTTACTTGGTAATAAATGAGATTCAATGCTTCAAGCCTACATTTCATCTTTGAGAAGAGCTTCATGCCATGATTAGCTCGACTAGTTGTCAATTGACTTTGCCTTTACAGGCTCGTTGTAAATCTGAACAAACCAGTCATGTCCCTAGCCCAAAATCATGTACAAACAGTCCTAGCATGAGAATTTTGATTATATCTTGCATAATTCCGTAGAAACTAACGATTAAGCATGTTATGGATTCCAATTATCGCCGAGATTAATTAGGAGAAACAATCATCGTATTAAGGTACAAGGAGGGCAAAAGATACAAATGAAAAAATGAAGGAAATGTCATCCTTTGATTTATCTCATGAGGCTAAACTCCATTCGCGGTCGTTGTACTTTGATATAGTTTGCAATTGGGTTGAATCCGTTCACCAAACACCTTGAACTTTCTAAGTTCTTCATGACATATTCAAAACAGGGGGTAACCCAGCAAAAATATAACAATAATAGAGTAATTGTCTGTGAAAAACTAATAGATTAGTCCCTCCTATTGAAGTAACAAGTCAAATAGCAAAAATGTTGAATTTTTTACTAATTGGTATGAAGATGACCTATCAAGCAGATCATTTACAAGATGATCATTTCAATGTTGATAAAATCGTAATTTTCATGCTTAACTTCCACCAAAATTCTAGAAAAAGTACTAATTGCGGCCCCATGTTTCCATACACAAAACAAACCCAACTTCTCGGAAAGATGATGGAACTCTTTCTTAATGATGGTGCAAGCGGTGAAGGATCTGCACGAATCAAGAGCCCCTTTACGGCATAATTTAGGAAAGGGTTTCCCATTTGAGAATGACAATACCTTAAAGTTTGCTCAACTTTTTTAATTAAAGGGGGAGTGTCTCTCTTTTAGTCTTGGCCCCAACTTAAAAAAGAAAGTTTCTGATACAATATCCCTTATTCAAGTGATGGTTATAAAGAGCAAATCTCAAACTGCTTCTCCCTCTTAAACAAGCAACTGCGTGCACATTTGATTACTCAAAAGGACTCAATTTTTTTCCCCTTTTTGTTTGCTTATTTCAGTTGTTGGAATTGCCTGTTACTATTTGCTTATAACGTGCTGTTTGCTGGGGGTGCTCTGTCGAGGTCGAGCATTTCTCTGCGCATCTGCATGTGCAATCTTGCGACTGCTCCTCATTTCTGTTCTCAATTTGCATGGATTTCTTTCTACTTAAATTGTACAGGGTATCGACGGATATCTTTCTCTACGCATCGGAACCAGGTGCCTTGGCCGATGTTGTTCCGCCACCACAAGCCGCCTCTTTCTTCATCGGGCTTCGTAACTCCACTCACCACCCCCCCCCCCCCCCCCCCAACCCACCTCTCTCTCATTTTTGGCCACCTACCGCGCAAAACCTAGCCAGCGTCGCAGGGCCGCCTCTTGTCCACCCGCTCCACACTACCTCAGTTTGCCGCCAGTGGCAGAGCTCAATGCGATGTTGAGCTCCACCACTTCTGGCAGAGGTTTTTCATCGGAGTTGGAGGCAACCACTCCTCTGTGCCCATCAGAACTTGTCATCTAGGCCGAAATCCAACGGTCATGGAGGAGCCGCCAAACTTGGAGGTGTCTATGATGTCAACTTGAGGTGTAATTTCGTCCAATATGAAAATTCAGGATGCACATGGGTCTTGAATAGTTGGATTCGATCGCCAGAAAATAGTAGAAGAAAGGGGAGAAAAACAAAGCCATTGGAATCCAATAACATGAATGGTGAATGGTATTCATAGGTCAGATTCAGCAACTACAGAACATGTCTGTGATTACATTCTCTTCAGTCTTTTCTCTAAATCAGAAGCAGTACAAAGGACTACAACTACAAATCAAAACACACAAGTACAGTATGATTCTGGGCGCTTCAAAAATCAAGGTGAATTTCTGAAAATGCGGTGTCGTCAAATGGCTGAACAAGCTGTACAAACCGGTCAGATCCTCGGGCAAGCTGACCAGATGATGCCAGAGCATACATTAACAAGCAAAAATTGATGACCAACCACATGACTAGAGAGAGGTTTGTCCAAAGGAGCAGCTCGAAGCCGAGAGTTCCAGAAATAATGTACAAGTACCAGTAAACATGATTCGGGCTCACGGATCCGGTCACCTCAATCAATGATATTAGGTAGATGACTTCGCAAATGATGTACATCGAATGGAAGTGTGCGATCATGAGCAGCTTCAGTAAACCAAACTCGACGTGGAACTTTAAGGTGGAGTCCAGCCATCCCTGTTGTTGTTGTTGCTGGTCCTGCAGCTGCTGTTGATCGTCGTCCCTGCATCAAATCACAAAAGAAACTGATCAAAACCAATCAAGAACGGACTAGTTCGCTCATCCCGCACTTCCGGTCGCGACAACAGTTTCCAAAACGATGTATTCGTGAGCGAATTGAGTACCTTCCAACTTCGACTTGAATTGTCACGCTCGTGTGATTCGCCATGTCCCTCGGCTCCAGTGTTGACTCTGTTCGAACTCTGCAGATGCTGGAGCTCTGCTCTGTGGGGAGCTCGTTGAACTGCTGTGTCTCTCGAGCCTTGTAGATGACGAAGCAGAAGGTGAACTGAACATGCTTTATATAGCCTCCGTTTCGGTATTTTAAAAATACTTCGCTCTTTCGTATTGAAAGAAACGGATCGATCGTCAAATGAACGGGACGTCCCGGTTTTCTCCAGCGTGCAGGTATGCGTTGTCCGTCTTTCCGAAGTTTCTTTCCTTAAAAAGAGAGTCCAAGTAATTTCCCAGAAAGAGGTGGTCAACCAGACGTGTCTTCGGCCACGACATCTTTAATCACTGCCTATACTCAAGAAATATATGTATGTGCCTTTGGCAAGAATGGATTCCATGAGTGAATTAGCAAACGATCGAAAAGATACCGAACTCAAATTATTGATTGAGACGCTATGGCATCAATACAAGGGGATTTGATGGTTCGGTTTGTAATACTAAGAAAAGGGCAAAACTATTCATACCGGAATATACAATGGTTATTTTTTTCATTATTATGAACAAAAAATGCACGAAAATTAGATTCAATTCCGATTTCAGTTTGATTTATGGACATATCAAAAGCCAAATCATTAAGAAACTGTTTTCGGAATTCTTCTAAAAGAAAAAAAGAAAAGTAGTTTTGGAAAATTAACATCTCTCGTCTGCATTTTATTTATCTATCTAACTAACTGACGTGGGATTGTGAAAAAGGAACTTCTCTAAGACGCGTTTTGCTGCGACGCACATTGAAAGAAACTGCGCAGTGGACCGCCAAAAGAAACGGGACGTCCCGTTTCTTGACTTCTTTTCTTGAAAATGGAGGCGTCTCATCAAAGTGAGCCTGGAGCGAGGAGGGGGATACCCCATATGTCTTTATCCACCAAAAAAGACAAACGAGGACTGGCAGCGAGACAATGTGAACTGCGAGGAATACAAACGTTGTCAAAAATCGTCGGAAACGTCCGTCTTATTTATTGGAGTGCTAATTTGCTGTCTAATTGTCAGAAAATTGAGCTATAAGCTCGAATTGGATAAGTGAATTAGTTTAAAAAATGGGAAATCTTCTTCATATCCATCTTCTCCTTGCTAGGGATCCTTATTCTAATGAAAGGAACTCTGGAAATTTCTCTCTTTTTGTTTTATTTTTTGTTTTTAAAGATTGAAGATCTTAAAAGGTTTGATGGACCTCATTCTTATTTTTGATCTAGTTGTGGAGACAATTAAAAAAAAAGAATTTCCTTGTTCCAATATATGATTTGTGCTCCAAAACCATTGGGTTACGCATATTGTACGATGCAGGTGGTAGCTCGGTTATTGCAATCTCAAGTCACTATTCTAAAGTACTAGAACTGACGCAATTTTTAGGACCGGGCGTTTTAAACTTGCAGAAAAGGTCAAGGTGTGAAACGTCCTTTTGGAACAAAGAATTACATAATAACAAGGTCAAGGAGTCTTTCCTCGAATCTCTGACTCGAACTCGTTGGAATTTCTATTTCTTTTATCTTTTCTGGCTTTTTTTACTCACATGTGATTATTACTGATGATGCTATAACTTGTGTCATAATAATTGGATTAGCTTCTTAAGATGTGAATTTATCACTAATTTAAAACCCCCTCTTTTCCACCACCAAAGTTATGTCCAATGAAACACCGGTCGAGGAAGATGTGAATTTAATTTCTTTCTTTCCCTTTTTTGAAAAATTATTAAATCATTCATGAATCTATTGTACGGATGTCAATTTAGTTATAAACATTTTAATTTTAATAAAATCACACATAACTCACTTAAGTAAGAATTTATTAAGATCAAGTTGATTGTTTTTCAAACAACAATACATCCTAATATGAAAAACGAGAAATTGATGAATGTTGTTCCATGATTGTTTGTGCTATTCATGAACTAAGGCCAAGGAGCATGATGAGAGTTATGGAAATTGCGATGAAGATCACTTCCATGTTTATAAGTAAATCAATATTTTCAATAAGAGCTAATGACCATGTAAAACGAGCATTCTAACTTCGATTAATAAATGATTTTAGAGTTTCTGTTCGGACCTACACACCCACGTGCAATGGACTTCACTCATTCAATATATACACGCCAACTCTACTGTCGTACTTGTGAGATATTGTTAATAGAACGTGCATACTCCTATGCACATGCAGCACTTGAACAAATACGAATCAGCCCATCCTTATGAAACAATAAACTGACTAATGGTTGATTGTCCCTATTGTTAGATCCAAACTCTCAATGAGCATGAAACAATGTACATTGTGCTTATGAATCATAATGCATATATCTAATTACAAATTGCAAATGATTATTTGAATAAGTGGGTCATATTTGATCCTGAGTCAAGAAGGGCGCGTTTGGTAACGATTCGTTCCCGGAACCGATTCTGTTCCGGAACCGATTCTCGACAAGAAATGATTATTTTTATTCTCGTTCCCGAGAACCGATTCGAGTAAAAACACGTGTTTGGTAATCGTCTAAAATTTCGATTCTCGAAATAGAATTGCGTTTGATAACGTGTTTATTGATTCTGTTCCAAATTATTTTTTTAATTTTTAAATAATTTTTTCTACTTTTTTACTTTTTTCTTTTCTTTTTTTTTCCTTTTTTCCTTTACTTTTTTCATTTTTTCCTTTTCTTTTTTCATTTTTTCTTTTCTTTTTTTCCTTTTTCTCCTATTTTTCTTCTTCTTCTTATGGTCGGTCGCCGGATTGGCGATCGGCCGGACGAGGGCCGGCAACCTCACCAGAGCGTCGCCGGCCCTCGGCGAGGCTGGCCCTCGTCAGCCAAGCCTCGCCGGCAGCTGGGCGAGGCTCGGCCTCCCCAAATCTGGCGAGGTCGAGCCTCGCCGATGGACAGGCGGGCCTCGCCGGGGCTGGGCAAGGCCCGCCTAGCCACCGGTCAGACTAGGCGAGCTCGGCCGATGGCCAGGCGGGCCTCGCCCAGCCCCGGCGAGGCTCGACCTCGCTAGATCTGGCAAGGCCGAGCCTCGCCAGTGGACAGGCGGGTCTCGCCGAGGTTGGGCGAGGCTCTCCGGCCACCGGCCGGCTCACCTAGCCTCGACCGGTGGCCAGGCGAGCCTCGCCCATTCCCGGCGAGGCTCTCCGGCGAGCTTGTCGGACCTCGCCTTGGCCAGGCGAGCCTCCGGCGAGCTCGCAGGACTGGCGGCCAGCGGCGGCGGGCAGCGGCGGGCAGCAGCGGGCGACAGTTGTGGGATAGCCGAAGGAAAGAAAAATGGTTTTATTGTGTTGATTCTTTTTCTGATTCTCGAACGCAGAATCAAATTTTTTTTTTTATTCTCAAATCTTCTCCAAAACTGATTCTGGGAACAAAATTGTTCTCAGGAACAAAAATTTTACCAAAGGCGATTCTCGTCCCAAACTGATTCTGGGAACAAAAAATCAGAATTAGTCACTGTTTGGCATGTTGCTAAACAGGGCCTAAGAGTTCATGACATCAACTAAAAGTAGTAACTTCATAAATGAGTCTTAGTGTCAACTGCTATTTTCGCCGATATTAGCTTTCATTGGAATCTTGTTCGGTCGTATATAGTGGAAAATTCAAGGGACCAAACACAATCCAAAGTGTTTATAAGCTACTCTCAGTTAGCATGGGGAACACTCAAAAATAGCTCTTGCAAACTGCACTTGTGTCACTTTACCTAAACTTATTGTACTAATGTCAATTTGCATAAAAGATCTAGAAATGAATTGACACAAATGTAATTGATTTAGGACTTTTTTGATAATTTTCCCCAATAATAACTATATGGGGGATATGATTGAAATGTCAGTTGTGATATTTGCCATTTCATTTTTCATTCCATTTCACATGAATGAATACGTGACTCGTTTACATGATTTGAACTTAATATGATAAATTGGATAATCATTTATTAATGTTGGGAATTATTTAAGAAAACAACATATAAGAGCCATTGTCAATCCCCAAAGTAAAAGTTTTCACTTGGATAGTTGAAGAACTAGAAGCATTATGAGTCGGAAAACCGAAATTAGGAAGACTATTTGGCCAAGTCATGATGGTATTGAGAGATCCAGCCCGAAATGATCTTGATCTCCTTCTTTCTCACATCTTGAAGCCACTTGGGATCTTTACTGGTCGAGTATCGTAGATCGACATGGTGAGCCCCTATCATCAATAACTTAATACGGTCAAAAATGACTTGTTGTATGTCCTAGAATTTCTATTTCTATAACTTGTCTCTGAACATGTTATGGTACATACCACGGACAACCTCCCATCAATGTGAAGATTGACCATCACTTCTTCCATCGAGGGATTCACTAATATCTTTTTGTGATAACGTTTATTCATAAAATGAAGAGTCGCTTATGCTAAGTTTCAAAGACACTGAGCTGACCTTTTTCGGCCACTATTGCAACAATGCTCTTAGAAATGCTCTTCAACACCCTGCCAATTTTACCATAGATACAGGATTATTAAACAATTCATTCCCTCCACACCAGAGAGAGAGAGAGAGAGAGAGAGAGAGAGAGAGAGAGATACCCTCCACCACTCCATGGGTCTCTTAAGCCATTGAAGAAGATGATATTGCTCCCAAATCTCCTCAAGGTCCGGCTAATGTCCTGTTTTTTTTAAGTACACACAATGATCGACACAAAAATTCAGGTTAGGAGGCAGGATGAATAGATGTTGCAATTCTCTAAGTAAGGACATGCAAGATATGAAAGCTTATGTGAAACTTCATAAATTCTCATTTATACTTATAAAAAGGTTGCAACGAGCATAGAATAATGAAGGACGGGTTACCCACATGACCGCCGAACTCCGTAGGGATCCAAGTGGGCCTAGAGATGACGCTGGAGTCAGATGCACAGGAGCTGATTGTATCATTATAGTTGTACTTGTAAGCTGGGAATATGCTTGTCTCTCGATTGCCGTCTGTTGGCATTACCATTTCCGTGCATGCCTACAAGGAAATAAATAACCATCACTATCACATGTGCTCGTGCTAAAAAAAACTTAGAGATCATGGGATAATACAAAAAGTAAAAATTACGAGGACATACCATAACCATAAAGAAAGAGCCCATGAACTTCATGTCAGCAACAGTATCAAATCCAGTGTACAGGAATGTCGGAGAAATTAAGACTGATGTACTAAATGGATTTTGCTAAAATTTAAGTTGGTATGCCCGTCTAAGCATTGTACAAAAAAATTCATCCCATTATATAGTAAACCCATTTCGCATATGAGTCTCGACATCTCTAGCATTTTTTATATGATGATTTGCAAGCAGCTCGGTTGACAAGCTTTTCAGTTGGAAACTAAAGCAACAAAGAGAAATTTTCTTTCTCGAGAGTGAAAAAATTGTGGGGGTACCTGCCATGCCCATCCGCCGAGGCCATGAGGATCGGAATCATCCAATAGATCAAAGCACGAGACGCCACCGCTGTAGTTGTAGTAGATGTTTGCCGCGCCATACAATTTCGCGAAATCATCATCCCCTTTGCTCGGATCATCTATCGCCTTGCACATCTGCGCAAAATGAAAACAGAGAGAGCATAAATGTTCGTCGTGTATCCGATTTGTCTTTTCAGCCATCGAGCTATATCTTGAAGAAGTTATAGAAAAGCGCTTTACAAAATGGTGCCGTCACGCCTCAATGTCGGCGCAACAGAGTGAACCAACTAAATTGTCACAAATTGATTTTGAAGTAATGGGACCAAGTCGCCTAATGCTGGAACAAAGTATGCCAATCCTTCATTCACCTTGGTCAATCACACACGCTACCATACAATCCTCAAAGATCAGATCTGCTTCACAAATTGATCATATACTACAAGGATTCTTTCAGTTTTAATGTCGAGTTTACTTGGACTTTAAAAACGAGATTGGTTAAATCGAGAACTAGCTTTAATTTCCCCTTAAGATCAGATCTATGTACCCCCCCAAAAAATGCCAATTTGACTTGGAAATACTGTAAAGTATGATCTTGAAGATCTTGCTTAGATTACACTGCTAATACAGGTTATCATTAGTTAAGCAAGCTATACCTGTTTGACTGGGTAAGCTGGCAAGGGGTTCAAGAAATTGGAAGGAGTTGGATAATCGGTCATGGCCGTGTAAATGAGAGCAGTCTGGAGCCAACCTTGGAGATTATCCGCATCCATGGAGTTCCTGCAAAGGGGTCATCGCATAAACAAAATATCCCGCAAACAGAATAAATTAAATCCGTGAGAAGCTATAATTGCCTATGCCTCAACTCTCACTTGCACAGTCCGAATGATTTTCCCAGGATCTCAAGTCCACCATGTCGCTTCCCCGTATCTTCGATCTTCTGCCATGATCGCTTGATCACTTTGTAGCAATTCTCGCTCTCACGCTGGATATTCACATTGATTGCGCTTTTAGGCTCACAATTTTCATATAGTCATGACTCATACATTGAATAACTGGCGGTGTGTGTGTGTAAAGTAATAAGTCACATAGTGTCATGATGTAAAGAAACGATAAGTCGGGAGTCTAATACATAATCAAATGTACTAAATAGAATAAATAGTAATCTCAAGACTTTTCTTGATTTACAAATGTTTAGACAAAGTGGAATCTTAGGGTGTGTTTGATAACGATTCTGTTCCCGGGAGTAGATTCTGATTAGAAATAATTATTTTTGATTCTGTTCCCGAGAACAAATTCTAAGCATTTTAAGTTATTTGGTGACCGTACAAAATTTCTGATTCGGAATAGAAGTGCGTTTGGTACTGTGCTCATTGATTATGTTCCAAATAAATTTCTTTTAATTTTTAAATAATTTTTATACTTTTTTTCCTTTTTTTCCCTTTTTCTCTTTTATTTTTTTATTTTTTCTCCTATTCTTTTTCTTCTTCTTCAAGCCAATCGTCGACTAGAGCATCGCCGGCCCACGTCAACCGAGCCTCGCTGTCAGTTGGGCGAGGCTCGCCCAGCCCCGCCAAGGCTCGGCCTTGTCGGGGCTAGGCAAGGCCTGCATGGCCATCGGCGAGGTTAGGCGAGGCTTGCCCAGCCTCGGCAAGGCCCCGCCTGGCCATTGGCAAGGCTTGCCTAGCCTTGTTGAGGCTCGGCCTTGCCAGTGGCTGGGCTTGCCTCCAACGAGCTCGCCGGACCTCACCCTGGCCTAGCAAGTCTTTGGCGAGCTTGCTGGACTAGTTGTCGGTGATCGGCGAATGGCGGCGGCGGACAGCAGTGGATGGCGGCAAAGGGCAGTGGCGGACAGTGGCGAACGGCAACAGAGGAGGGGAGGGAAGGGTTCCACTTTTATTATTCATTTTTTGTTCCTAGAACAAGAATCAATTTTTTTATTATTATTCTTGATTCTACTCCAAATCTGTTCTCGAAATAAAAATTTTGCTAAATGCGATTCTCGTTCCCAAACTGATCCCGAGAGCAAAAAATCAAAATCAGGCACTATTTGGATGGTTACCAAACAGTGCCTTAATATACTTTGAATTGTATACGGTGGGCGGCTATGGAATCTTTGACTAGAAAGTTGGAGTTGGGACCATCTTCGGATTCCTTTTGTCATGCAAATCTTTCCACTACGATCTCTGGCCCATGGCCGAAGAAGACCTTCTATGTCCTATTAGCTGACCTTATCCTAGTCCCCACCTCTGTAAAGTCTTTGTAATCCAAGAATAACCAAAAACAGACACAAACTCAGCGAGAGAGAGAGAGAACCCTGAAGTCTCGAGTGATGATGTCGTTGAAGCTGTAGGGAGAGGTGATGTTGTCGAAGTTGAGGATCGGCGAAGACGATGACAAAGCGCCAATTGCAATGTGCGGCTACTTGAGCCTGAACCATGCCGCCAGCACTGTTACATTTTCAATAAACAAAATCATTCATCTGAACAAATTTTAACTCCTTTTTCCTTTTCCTTATCAAACTAGAAACCTCCATGCACAACCAAGTACGCAATTAATCTATTATATAAGACAAACCCATTAATTAATTAATTAATTAAACTAAGCTGTGAAGGCTGAGAGAGAGAGAGAGAGAGAGAGAGAGAGAGAGAGAGAGAGAGCGAGAGACGGAGACAGCAGCATACTTCCACCGTAGGAACCTCCAAAAACCACCACTGGCGAATCCTCGGCCGTCCAGTTCTTCTTCAGATCGGTGATCAGCGTCGCATAGTCCGCCAATGCTTGTGTGGAAGAGAGATAGCCCAGCGTGCTGGAGTTGCTGTATGCCACTTCTTTGTTGCCCCCAAACGGAATCGATTTCCCGTAAAACCGATGCTTCAAAGAAACAGATAAGAATGATGATCTCTATAACCTTCTTATAATATGCTTTGCAAAAGCAAAACAATATAGCTTTCAGTATTTAGATCGGTTGCCAATATACCTCAATGAACACAAGAAAGGGCATTGAAGCGGGGCGCAGTCTCGAACATGAAGCCCGTGTTCTGGGTGAACCACTCGATATCGCCCTCGTTCCCGGTGTAGACGAAGATCGGGGCGTTCCTCTGTGGGCCGCCCCAGAAGGCGGAGTTGATCAGGTACCTCTGCTGGAACGTCTGGTAGCTCTCGGGGCGGAAGCCGAAGTGGTCGAGGACTTGCGTGAAGTACCTGGTTTCGTAGGGCCCATTGCTGCCGCTCTGGTCGTTGGAGATCGATGGTCGTTGAGAACTTTCGGGATGAATGACGGGGGAAGGAAAGCGAGGTACGATCTTGCGGAATGGCGAGACGGCAAGAGAGCATTGAAAGATCAGAGAGAGATGGAGAAGAAGGTTCAGTAGTAGTTGTGCTGTACTCATGATCTCCCGGTCTCTGGTGTTTGCAGTTGCAGAGGAAGTCAACGAGCGTGCAGTTTTCTGTTCACAGAGAAAGAGAGAGAGAGAGAGAGTTTTTCTAAAGAATAGCAAGAAGTTCAATGACTGAGTATACAGATCAAAGGAGGTTGGGGCCTGGCCTAAAATGCTGGTAAAAACTTACTCGGTGGGCCATCATTGGTTGATGTATTAGCCGGCATTAGACAAACATATGGCATTCAATGTCACGAAGGTTTTCATTAAGGGTAAGGTAGATGCCATGATTGCTAATCCCATGGAGGTATGAAGTTGATGGATTGCATTTGATGGGACTCGATTAAATGAGTCAAAAGCTAGTCTTCAATTCCACTGATTACAATTAGAGGAGGGGCAAACGTGTGGGTTAAATTGGGCTTAGGGTTGGGCTTTAGTGGTTTATTGATGGATTTGGACCAAAACTTACCCAATAAGTCTACCTAAATGGTCAGTGATCCATATTTCTAAACAGCATAAATAATTCCATTTGTTTTGCGGAGAGTAAATTATTTGAAAAATAGTTTTTCAAAAATATTTGCTGATATCACTTGAAATAAATAATCAATAAAAAAATATTTTCATTATCAATAATAATTTATGTCTAAAAATTTTCACAAATGATGAAAGTTTTTTTCATTTATTTATTATAAATAATACAAATTATTATTTTTAACAAAATATTATTCAAATTATTAATTTTTTGTGAAAGAAACTCATCCTACAAAACTATTTTACAAGACATGTCTAGTAATCATACATGTTTGTTGAAATTCCTCTCAAGATGGGCCCGGGATACTACTTGCGGTTTCTTTTTTACTTTGTTTATCCATCTCTCGGAGTAATCGATCCGTTTGTCGAATGGATATTGGGCAGGAAAGGTCCATGGTGCTATTGGTTGGTGAAATTTGCTATAATGTTTGGAAGAAAAATCAAAAGAGGAAAGTAAATCAAAAGGATGAATTCGAGGTGCAAGAAATGATGGCCCTCTAAAGAGATATCTACATTTGAATACTCAAAAGCTAGGAGACCGAAGTAGAATAACTTTGTATAGGGATTCAAATAATCACACTTGCTCCTTCTTTTAGGGACATTTTCAAAAGCACAGCCTCGTATATCTCAGTGGTACGTGTGGGTTGGAATGATGCCGACTTGATGAAAATTAGCCAAATACTCAAAATGTCCCTTACAACTAATTTATATAAACTACAAGTAGTGGGAAGATTTTCTAACAGTTCTAAAACATATTATATTGAGATTAATTCTATTTAAACTTTTTAATTTGGTCAATTTAATCTAACAAGGTTGATGCCTACTAGAGTCTAGCGAGGGTGGCCCTTACCTAGATCAAGCGAGGACATCACAACCCTCATATATACTCAATGACTATACTGTCATACTTAACGCATATTGTTAACAGAACAAGCATACTCATATGCACATGCAGCATTCAAACAAATACTAATGAGCTCCTCCTTAAGAATCGTGAAACTGACTAATGGTTGACCATCCTTATTGTTAGATTCAAATTCTCAGTGATCATGAGGCAATGTACGTTTCGCTTAAGAATCGTAATGGATATATCAAATTGCAAATTGCAAATTGCAAATGATTATTTGAATAAGCAAGGCATATTTGATCTTGAGTGAGTAAGAGTCTGTGAGATGAGCTAGAAGTATTGCTTTCGTAAACAAGTCTTAGCATACCTAGCCCTACTTTGCTTTAAGTAGACTCAAATTGCCCTTTTCACCAATATTAGCTTTTATTGGAATTCTTGTTCGGTCATATATGGTGGAAAGTTCGAATGACCAAGCACAATCCAAAGTGCTTACAAGTTACTCTTGGTTGCCATCAAGAAAACTCAAAAGCATTGCGAGTTGTACTGGTGTCAATTTTGCCTAAACTTGTTATACTTGTGTCAATTTGCCTAAAATATTTATGACTAAATTGACATAAATTCAATAGGTTTAGAACTTTTTGATAATTTCCCTCAATAATAACTATATTAGAGGTCTAAGTGAAATTGTAGTTATAGTATGTGCTATTTCATTTTTCATTCCATTTCACATGAATAGGTATATGACTCATTTACATGATTTGAACTTAATATGACAAACTAGATAATTGTTTATTAATGTCGAGAATCATTTAAGAAAACAAAATCTAAGAGCCACTGCAATCCCCGAAGTAAAAGTTTTCACTTGGATAGTTGAAGAACTAAAAGCACTATGAATTGGAAAACTGAAATTGGGAAGATGATTTGGCCAAGTCAAGGTAGTATTGAGAGATCCAGCCTGAAATGATCTTGATCTCCTTCTTTCTCACATCTTGAAGCCACTTGGGATCTTCATTGGTTGAGTATCACAAGTCAGCATGGTGAGCCCCTATCATTGACAACTTACGACGGTTAAAAGTAACTTCTTGTATGTCCTAGAAAATCTATTTTTAGCACTTGTATCTGAAAATGTGATTGTACATACTACGGACAACCTTTCATAAATGTGAAGATTGACCATCACATCTTCCATCGAAGGGATATGCTAATATCTTTTTGTGATAACGTTTATTCGTAAAACGGAGAGTCGCTTATGCTAAGGTTCAGAGACAGTAAGCTGACCTTTTTTGGCCACTATAGCAACAATGCTCTTGGAAATGCTCTTCAACACCCTGCCATTTTTACTACAGAGACAAGATTATTAACCCATTCACTCCCTCTACACCAGAAAGAGAGATACCCTCCACCACTCCAAGGGTCTCTTAAGCCATTGAAGAAGATGATGTTGCTCCCAAATCTCCTCAAGGTTCGCTTAATGTCCCGTTCTTAATAAGTACACACAATGATCGACACAAAAATTCAGGTTAAGGGGCATGATAAACAGATGTTGCAATTCCCTAAATAAGGATGTGAGAGATGTAAAAACTTATGTGAAACTTCATAAATGATCATTTATACTTGTAAAAAAGTTGCGTCAAGCATAGAATAATGAAATACGGGTTAACCACATGGCCGCTGAACTCAATAGGATCCACGTGGGACTAGGGATGACAATGGAGTCAGATGTACAAGTATAAGTATGGTTGTAGTTATACTTGTATGCTGGGAATATGCTCGTCCGTCAATTGCCAACCATCGGCATTACCATCTCCGTCCATGCCTGCGGGCAAATAAATCACGACCACTATCACATGCACTCACACTAAAAGAAGCTTGGAGATCATGAAATGGTACAAAAAGGATTGGCGATTTCGACATGGATTGGGATGATACCATAGTCTATTACTAAGACTTGATAAGATACACGGAATTTCCCACCTCAAGAAATGTGAGATATCTCATCCAACTTTAACTATGTTTATGGATTGGATAGAGTGAGCCCACTGAGTGTGTGAATCCAAATACACTGGGATCCTTAAATTTGGTGAGGTTTGCTTATTACTTACTTTGCAGATTATGTATACACGATCTTTCGTTTTAGATTATTCAAATAGATTAAAAGTGCATGCACTCAGCCCGCCGTATATATATATTAAACTATTGCACGCCTGTAGCATGTATTCCCTTAACCAAAATGGGGTTAATAAATTAAAACTTTTTTTGAAAAAGAAAAAAGAAACAAAACAAATTGACAATCTGGGATCCGAAGGAACGAACAGAACTCGGGAAGTTATATCTGGACAAAGGGTGATTTTCCAAGTTATAGACGCTACGATGAGAAATATTCGAAAGATCAAATAAGGACTCCATAGCCACAAAGCTACAAGTTTGGCAAAGAACCATGAAAACTTCTTTTGAGAAATCAAGTCATTTCTCAAAAGTCATAGAAAGAAGAATGAACAATTTGTAAGACTTTATGAGATTACTGATAATTGTTCTAAAAACTTAAATTGTTAGATAAATGCATGATTTAGCATTGAAATATTCTAATACAATGTTAAATGGTCAGTAAGTTGTATGACTGTCGATTCTAGTCTTCCCTAACTTATTCATTACTCCACCAACCAAATAGGAAGAACTTAAGACCTTCACCTCATCACAAGTGTTATCTCTGCATTGGATTAATGTCAGAGATATTAACGTTCATATATTAGATGGTTATTAGATTGAGTCAGTATACCCTTTTAAACACTCCACAGTATTTTGTCACATCATTTAGTAAATCCATTTAATATATAAGTCTTATCATCTCTAGCATTATTCATGTGATAAATTGCAAGCAGCTTAGTTGATAAGGTTTCAAGTTGAAACCAACGTAATAGATAATTCTTACGAGGCATTGCTTAGGAGATCTTTTCTTTCGAGAGTGTGAAAAATTGTGGGGTACCTGCCATCCCCATCCGCCGAGGCCGTGAGAATCGGAATTGTCCATTAGATCGAAGCACAGGACGCCGCCACTGTAGTTGTAGTAGATGTTCGCCGCGGCATACAATTTGGCGAAATCATCGTTCTCCTTTTCCTTATCAAACCAGAAAGCTGCGCTGTCCATGTAATCAATTCATTATATAAGATAAACTCATTAATTAATTAAGAGTTGTGCTAACATGACCGTATGACTAGGGGTGAGCAGCAGTCTAGGGTCGACCCTGGACCGACCTTGGACCGGCCCAACCCTACCGCTCTTGGTCCGGTTCCCAAAGGGATTGGGTCGGTCCTTGGTTCTGAAATTCCAGGACCAACACTGTGCGGGTTGGTCCTCGGTCCTAAGAGTTTTGGGTCGGTCCAACCCTGGACCAACCCTATATATTATATTATATTATATTATATTATATTATTTATAATTCTTTTATACATTCAAGCATAAGTAAAATGTCTGTTATATTATATTATATTGAGATCTTCTATCAATAGCACTAATAGTAATTTCAATTTAAAACTTTTGTTGAGTATTAATTATGTGTCTTTTTTTGTTTTCAGATGTTTAGAAATTCAAGTGAATTAACAAGATGTGAAGTTATATATTCATGGTTTATATTAAGTATTTTGAATTTTTTATGATTTAATTGTATTTTACTAATGAATTTTAGCTGCACTTTGCTTTTCAATTTGTGTCAAATGGTAGAAGTTTTTGAAGAGTAGAGTAGTACTGCAGTTACTACGGTGATTTGCTAATCAAGTGGTGTGAAACTCATTTTTCGGTTGAGTGGACTCTACATGATCAAATGCGAAGGAAAACGCTTTTGCATATGGCGTTATGAATATTAAAGATAGATGATTACAAGAACTTTCCATCTTGTCTCATATCTCGATGAGCGGTTAGCAAGTACGAAATTTCTATTATTGTGTCATCTTAAATTTGCTAAATATGTATTGGTATTTATAGTTTAGTTGCACAATACCGCATTGTCAATGGATGTGTAATTTGAATTTGTAGGTTTGCTTTTTTAGGGAGTATAAAAAATAAGACGAAAAAAATTATTAATCGGTCCCGAGTTGACCCTCGAACCAGACCGAACCCATTAGGTCGGTCCGGTTCTTGGTCCCAAGTTCAATAGGGTCAGTCATCGGTCCTAAAAATTGAGAACCGACATCGCGTACGAGTTGGTTTTAGGGTTAGGGTGGCCCGGACCAACCCAGACCATGCTCACCCCTACGTATGACCATATGATAGTGAAATGATAACCACAAACTTTTCCTTTTTCCAACACAAGCGTGTGGGAAATTGCCAAACAAAACACAAACCTCTCTCTCTTATGGAAAATGTGGCTGAAGATTGACCACAAAAATACTTGTATGCATAAAAAATCCCAAGTTCCACAGTGGTAAATGCATTAAAGAAGGACAAATTTTAGCAGGTGGCGACATAATAGTTGGTGGCGAACTCGCTTTGGGTAAAAATGTATTAGTAGTTTATTTGACATGGGAATGTTACAATTTTGAAGATGCGGTACTCATTAGTGAGCATCTAGTATACGAAGTCAATCTTCAACCACACATTTTCCATAAAGAGAGAGAGGTTTGTGTTTTGTTTGGCAATTTTCCACACGCTTGTGTTGGAAAAAGGAAAAGTTTGTGATTATCCTTTAACTGTTACACGGTCATACTATCATGCTTATGTCACGGGCTGATCGATTGGGATCATAACCACGCATTGACTCGGGCACTTTAGGATCGATTTGGATCGCCGAAGCACCTAAGCCAAGCCTTGCTCGATCGAACTCTCACTAACTCGTCTTACTCGGATTGTAGAGAGAGAAAGTATCTAGAGAGAAGAGCTCTGGAAAGAAGTATGCTTTGTATTGGGGAAATAGTGGATGCTTACAAATGAGGGAGGATACCTCTTCTTATAGTCGAGGGCCTCGACTTACAACCATTGATCTAGAATTTAACCGGCGGACGGGATCGCACCGCCTCAACTATCGACATAAATATTTAACTACTAGCTACCGACATTAATAAAAGGAGACTTCTAGAATCGGGCGTAATGACGGTGATGTCTCGCCTTGGAAATCTCCGGGAGAAGTCTTGATGGGAACCCAAGCGAGCACGGGAGGTCCATGGGTGAGTCACGCCCGTCCCTTAGGAACCTCTCGAGTCTACTTTCTTTCGGGCTGTGACATTCTCCCCCACTCAATCGAGCGACATCCTCGTCGCTAACAGCTTGATGGGTAGCCTTCTTGGCATGTGCACGGGCTTTGGCACAGGCTTTCTTATTTCGGCTTTGTTTGGTGTGGATGCTCATGAATGAAGGACCACATCCTTCAATGATCACCTCAAACTTTGGCTCGGGCACGGCACACAGTGAGTACTCCACCTCGGGGAAGAGCACTTGGATCGGCATGGTGTGAGTTGGAGTAGGATCCAACTCTACCTTTGGCTTCTCCATGTCTTCATGGCCTTCAAGCTCTTGTCGAGGCGTCGGATCGTTGCGATGGTCTTGGTATCGATCACCCCTTTGATCATAGGAATCATCGACGGGCTTTTTGAGTCGACAATCGAGATGCACTTGGTCCTCATGTTGATCATGGCTCTCACGTTATGAAGAAACTGTATTCCCAAGATGAGATCATAATCGTTGAGAGGAATTACCTCGAACAATAGCTTGTTCTTCCATCCGCCGATTTGGACGCCCACGTCCGAAGTCGACCCTACGCCATGGAGACCATCCGAGTTGATGGGTTTGAACGTCTTCCCAATCGGCTCCACACGAAGTTCCAAGGCCTTTGCTACCTCGATCGACATGAACATGTTCGACACGCCAGTGTCGACCAAAGCGTAAAGTGTTCGGCCACACACTATGACCTCCACGAAGAACATGTCCGTGTTCGGTGTAATTCATTCTTCTTTGGACGGCGATCGAGCTCGGACGAAGTTGATTGTCTTCACGCCTCCAAGTCAGATTTGCTACCTCTTTTCTTTGGGCTCCTCCTTCACCTCTTCGATAGCTAGGAGGGCGTTGATTCATCCCCTCTTCGGGCACTTTTGGGTCCAGTGCGGACCTTTGCAAATAAAGCAAGGAGAAGGCAAAAGTTGATTGAACTTACTCATGTAGTCCGTTTGCGGTCAACCCCTTTGGAAGGATGGCTTAAAAGTTCCTTCTCCCCATGTTTTGGCTCAGCCGCCTTGATCATGTGCGCCTGGAGAAGTGCTTCTTGCTTCGTCCTTGGAGGATCAATCCGACCTCCAATCTCTTGCTCAGTTGTTCTTCGGCTCAATTTTGGTGATATCAACAAGAGATTCAGCCACGCTTAGCGCTCTTGTAAGACCACTCACATCCCATCGCTTTAGCTCGAGTTGTGCCCATGGCCTCAATTCATCCATGAATGCTCCGAAAGCCTCCTCCTTGCTTAGATTGCGGATTTGGAGTTTGAGCTCCGTGAACTTCTTCACATACTCTTTGGATCGTACATATTTGTTCGAGGCAATGGAGCATGCTACGAGCTTCTTGTTGAGCGAACTCGGGGAAAAAGTAGTCGCGGAACTCCCTCACGAAGTCGTCCCATGTGTCCATGGGATCAGCGCCGCGTCTAATCTCATCGCACCTATTATGCCACCAAAGCATTGCCGTATCAGTAAGGAACATGGAAGCGGTTCGTATATTGATTGACTCGTCTCGGATGTTGACGGTGCCGAAGTATTGCTCCATGCTCCACATGAAGTTATCCACCTCTTGGGCGAATCGGTTGCCTTTCAACTTCTTTGGTTTCGGCACCTCAATTTTGGGCACCGCTTGAGTAGGGACCGCACCATTTGTGATGCTTAGTTTGCATAGGGCGAGCTCAGCCTTGAGCTCTTGGATCTTCGCTTTCATGGCTTCGACCTCGTCCCTACACGGGCTTACCTCCTCGATCACTTGGACGCGCTCATTCAAACCATCGATCGATGCTTCAAGAGCTTCGTCCTTGTCATGCAACGGAGCTGTAGCTTGGTTGATGCCGGTCGTGAAGTCTTCACAGAGCGAGCCCTCAACCTCCATGATCCGGTCTCGCACATCGTCAAGACCTTCCATGAGTTCGAGCATGGCACTCCAGACCTTCCCGATCTTCTCATCGAATGCAGCTATGGCATCCATCGATGCTTCTCTCTTCTTTGATCGGCCGCGGGTCTCCTTGACTTGCACGGCCTCACCATCCATAACCGCTTGTTGGCTTGACGTTTCTCGAATAGTTGGCGCTCTTCAATCTCTTGGAAACGGATCTCTTTTATGCTCTAATACCACTTGTCACGAGCTGATCGATTGGGATAGTGACCGTGCGGCGACTCGGGCACTTTAGGATTGATTTGGATCACTGAAGCACCTAAGCCAAGCCTTGCTCGATCAAACGCTCACTTGCTCGCCTTACCCGGATTGTAGAGAGAGAAAGTATCTAGAGAGAAGAGCTCTAGAAAGAAGTATGCTATGTATTGCGAAAGTAATGGATGCTTACAAATGAGAGAGGACACCCCTTCTTATAGTCGAGGGCCTTGGCTTACAACTATTAATTTAGAATTTAATCGGTGGATGAGATCGAACCGCCTCAACTACCAACATAAATGTTTAATTACTAGCTACCAACATTAATGAAATGAGACTTCTAGAATCAAGCGTAATGACAGTGATGTCCGCCCTTGGAAATCTCCGGGAGAAGTCTTGATGGGAACCCGAGCGAGCACGGGAGGTCCACGGGTGAGTCACGGCCCTTAGGAACCTCTCGAGTCTACTTTCTTTGAGGCCATGACACTTAGCACAACTCTTAATTAATTAATTAATTAAACTGAGCTGTGAAGAGAGAGAGGGGAGGGAGACAGCAGCATATTTCCACCGTAGGAACCTCCAAAAACCACCACTGGCGAATCCTCGGCCGTCCAGTTCTTCAGATCGGTGATCAGCGTCACGTAGTCCGCCAATGCTTGCGTGGAAAGAGAGAGCCCAGCGTGCTCGAGTTGCTGGACGCCACCTCTTTGTTGTCCCTGAATGGAATCGATTTCCCGTAAAAACCGATGCTTCAAAGAAACAAATAAGAATTAACAATCTCTAAATCTTTCCTGTAATGTACTTTGCAAGAGCAAAATAGAATGACATAAGTCCTATCCCGTTTTGCTTAAATATGATATTACGACTAGATTATTTAGATCAGTTGGCTATATACCTCGATGAACACAAGAAGTGCATTGAAGCGGGGCGCCATCTCGAACGTGAAGCCCGTGTTCTGGGCAAACCACATAATGTCGCCCTAGTTCCCGGTGTGGACGAGGATTGAGGCGTTCCTCCGCAGTCCGCCTCAGAAGGTGGAGTTGATCAGGTACCTCTGTTGGAACGTCTGGTAGCTCTCGGGACGGAAGCCGAAGTGGTCGAGGACTTGCGTGAAGTACCTGGTCTTATAGGGCCCGTTGCTGCCACTTTGGTCGTTGAGAACTTTCGGGATGAATGAGGGCAGAAGGAAAGCGAGGTACGATCTTGCCGAATGGCGAGACAGCAAAAGAGCATTGAAAGATCAGAGAGAGACACAGAAGAATGTTCGATAGTAGCTGTGCTGTACTCATGATCTTCTGGTCTCCGATGTTTGCAGTTGCAGAGGAAGTCAACGAGCGTGCAGTTTTCAGTTGTGTGCGTGCGTGTGCGCGTGTGAGAGAGAGAGTCTTTCTAAAGAATAGCAAGAAAATGGTTCAAGGATTGATTAGACAGATTGAAGGAGGTCGGGGTAAGATGTTGGGGATAACCTTATTTGGTGGAACGTCATTGATTAATATATTAGCGGGCATTAGGCAAATATATGGCATTCAATATTGCGAGGGTTTTAATTAAGGGTAAGGTGAATGGTATGATTGCTAATACTATCGAGGCATAAATTTGCTTAAATAATATTGAGAAGTAGCTCTTTCAAAGTCTTCAATTTATATCTGTTGTTGCATGTGATGGTGCTCAATTTAATGAGTTTTGAAAAGCTACTCTCGAATTCCAATGATTGCAATTAGACGGGGGCAACGTCTGGGTAAAATTGGGCTTGGGCTTGGGTGGTTTATTGATGGATTTGGACCAAAACATACCCAATGGGCCACCAATGGACTTCGAGTTCATTGATTAAACCGTCAATGTAAATTGAATTGGGGAAGATTATTATTAATTATAAGCAATTAGGGATATATACAATAAGGGGAGATATATGCATAATACCGAAAAAATATGGATAACTAAAAGAAACATAATAGTTATCTTCAACAAGTGTTATCGCTGCAAGTGCCTCCACCCCTCTCTCCTTCCCTTCTCCCTCCAAGAGACAAAGCGGCCTCAACGTGTGGTCGGAGATGATAGAGGGCGGAGGCTGAGTGCGAATCGATGGAGGAGAGAGATATTAGGAAATTATTTTTTATTTAATTTTTAAATTTCAACCGAACATAATATATATATATATATATATATATGATTATTTTCCTGAAAAATGACTTCCTGAAAAATATTTTTTTTGGAGAGCTTAAGGTTTCATTTGTTTTGCGGAAAATAACTTTCAAGAAAACATTTTCCAAATTTTTTTATGTTTGTTGCATGGAAAATGAACTAATTAAGCAAAAACGTTTTCCGCTATTGGAAAAAAACAATACCTTCAAAAGTAGGGAAAATGTTTTATATTTTTTTCGAAAGTGGAAAATATTTTTCATAACTTCTTCCACCTTATTTTCTTTCACCAAACACATTTTCATTTTATTTTTATGTTTTCCTTTTTTTTAAATTGAGTTTTTAATTTAATTTTCCTTTTTTGCCTTTTCCCTTTCATCTTCTTCCTTGGCCTTGGCCAGACCCTACATGTCGGTCTTATTTTAGACTCCATAAACTAATGAACCTTTTCCAAAGAGGCACACATCATGCTACGTCTCGAAAACGTTGGTGATTGATGGAGTGGCCTGGAGTTGGGCCATGCGGATCTTGGACAGCAAAAGGAGAGTATGGGACGTCTCGAGGAATCGTTTGCAAGAAGCGGTTCATTCGAAATTCAATACATAAAAAATTGGTTGATGTAATGAGGAAGAGTATGGTCGCATATGCTAATTAAGGGTAGCTTTATTGCAAACTTTTGGTATTAAGATGATTTGATGAGGAATATAACAGCCTTGGATAGTAAAAGAGTTTGTCACGAAATCATGAAGCAAGCGATAGTCATCGCCCTCGCTAATAAGATATATATTGAAACATAACCAATTATAAATTTATCATCTTCCCCGGGGAGCAACGGTCCATATACTTATCTAGGTTCTTATAGAAAAAGTTCATATGCAAAGTTTGCAAAATTTCAGATCAAGGATGTTTACTTTTTAACTTATTAATGACTAATATATGCTTTAACGTATGTAAATATGTTCTATATTTTTATGCCATTTTTTTATTATATTTCATAGGTACTCAACCTAAATCCTAACTCCGTTACTATTTATAATCTTGAGTTTAGGCTTCATTGAAAGCATTCCAGATATAAAATCCTGAATGCACCATGCCAACATGAGAGAGTGCATCCTAAAGATCGCCTAGCAAGGTGAGCTAGTTGAGATACTGTGAAAATTGGTCGAGACACCATCTTACCTCCAAAACGAAAGGAAAAGCAACATGACACACTACTATATGACATGGTAGTCGAACGTTAAAGGGGTTACATTATCTTCCATGTGGCCTCCTAATGTTATGTCCCAAGGCATGAAATTTTTTGCTAGATCATCTAAAACATCAAGTTTTTAATTGGGGGGCATGGGCAAGCACAAAAGGAGGGTGGGTATGCATACACTGCCATTACAAATTGCGCCTATAATATAATGATGATTAGGATAAGAAAATGGGACACATTTTTATTCGGACAAGTTTTTCATTCATAGTTCTCAAAACCAGTCCGTACATATTAAATACCAAAATGGTAGATTTGTTGCGAACGCGGGCTGGAAAGATGATTACCTTGTGAGTGAACAGAAACGAAATGAAAAGGACAAGATGAAGTCAAAGACAAAAAGACCTATCTTGCCTTTCCATCAGTGCCCCCAAAATACGCTCTTTTCATTTATTTTTGCTTAATTTTTTTAGCAAACAACAAAAAATACTATGACACTAAGTGAAAGTTTATTTAATAAATTATGACACTTAGGTGATAAAAAAAAAGAAAAAAATTTATAGCACTCAAGTTACCGCCATATAAAAATTATAGTACTTATGATGCTGTTCTCCCGATAAGTTCGTGTCACTTTGTTTCATGAGAAACTGCCATACCATATTGTAGTTATCAACCATTCTATTAGCATATCAAAGTCCACATGAACAAGAGACTATTTCTCATGTTTCCTTAAAAATTAAAATCATTTCGGAAAATTCACTTTAACCTCTATCGTAGTTATCAACCGTTCCAATATTCATACTCATGTCTTGATACCTTGACTCTAAGACAACCCGATGTTCGAATGTAAGTTCCTAGCATCAAGATTTTGGAATATGCCTCCGAACTGCCTATCTCCCTTATGGTTGGGTTTTGGTAGCTTTTAGTATTTGATATTGCACAATTGAGCCAACGATCTCTCTCTATCTCTCCCTCACAACAAAGGCTGCCAGGACCTCCGTTGTTGACCAATGCACTATTTTGTCACTCTCTCCCTCTCTCTTGTTTTGATTTTTAAGTTTTCCAAAGGAGGAGTCCGAAAAATGTTTTTTTTTTTTTTTTTTTTTTGGGAAAAGTGTACTTCTCATTACTTGGTAATGACTACGGGTACAAATAGAGCAAAGAAAAAAGAAGAGCCCATTGGGCTTCAAGGGCTTTAACCAATCAATTTGCGACCTCAGTCAAGGCCAGGTATCCATCTTTATGGGCTTTAACCAATCAATCTGCAACCTTATTTGTATTCCCGCTGCAACGGATTAGGAACAAATCATCAAAGAGACTGAAAAGAACCGGACGTATACACTTGAAAATGATGTAAATCCTCGCAACCCCGATATGATAAAAGCAAGAAGAAGAAAAATGGGAGAGACTGAAAAGAACTGGACGTATGAAACTTGTGGGGGCATTTTACATTTGATATATTAAACGAAAGAGTAGGGTGACGTACTTAGTCAAATACTTCGATGGCGATAGACGTAGAACTTCCCCATTGTCGCTAACGAATCTGTCGCGTCTTTTCCCATAATTCCACGGGGTCCTCGTTACCTCATTTGCACCGTATCGAAAAGGATTGGAAAAAGAACGTTCTTCAATTCAAACAAAGTTGGGTCCGCGAAGCTTTTATAGTGGTACGCTAAAAAAGGTAGGTGGGGGAGTGGCCTGAAATGCCCCAATGTGGATCTTGGACCGGAAAAGAAAACGTATAGGATCTCTCAAAGAATTGTGGTGAATAATATATAAGAAGTGGCTAATTTGGGGTCCATTTGGTTCGGCATTTAAGAAAAGTCTTAGGGAAAATTACAAAAGATTTTAGGGTTAATTTGTTTCAGTAAAAGTGTTTTTATGAATTTTTACTCATTTGATTCATCGAAAATGACATGTCAACTAAAAATACTTTTGATCAACGAAAATATTCATACATAAAATTAGAAAAGTAAATTTCTAAACCTAAAGAGGGCAGAATTTCTCCTATCGAAATTTTTAACATGTTATTTTATTTTATTTTCTTTTCTTTTTCCTTCTCCTTCGTTGATCACAGGACCTCAGCAATGACCAATGTGGTTGAGCTTGAGCTCACCAGATATTTACGGGCTTGAGCCTTGCCCGAGGCCATCGACAAGCCACGAGCAAGGATCGACCTTGCTTGAGACTGGCAAGCTCAAGCCATGCTCGTGGCCTGTCATTGGCCGTAGTTGAGGCTCGACAACCAACATATGAAGAAGGAAAAATAAAAAGAAAGAGATGAAAATTTAAAAGAAAACATAAATAAATAATTATTTAAAATTTTGATTTTTTGTTTGTTTGAGATAAAGTCATAAAATTGAAAATGATCTTCCATATGAGATCTAAAAATCGGAAAACTTTCTTTTGTCATATATTATTAAATGAAGGAAAATTATCAATTTTTTCAAAAAATATATTTCCGAAAAGTAATTTCCTTTATTATGAAGCATTCCCACAAAAGAAATACGATGACGTGTCAACGTAGATGGTGAAAGAGTTCGTTGCTCTTTTTAAATCAGCCACGGAGTTGGGGGGGGAGGGGGATGCCGATGTTACCCTATTTTCCGTGAGGCAGGGTGCTCTAATGTCTCAGGGCATGAATCTTTTTTTCTTTTTACTTTTTTGCAAATTCACCAGAAACATCGAATTTGCAATTGGGGGCATGGGGCTAACATATGCTTTTTCCGATTTCAATTTGCGAGTATAATATGATGATAAAGACAAGCAAACTGAACGCCTTCGTCAGGCAAGTTTTTTTATTCGCTGTTCTCAAAGCGGACCGGTACGTACTAAACGGTACAATAACAGATTTGTGTGAAATGCAGGCTTTGAAAAGATGATGATTCCCTTGTTAGTGAAGCAAAACGTAATGAAAGGGACAAAGATTAAGTCAAACACCAGAAAACCTGTCTTGCCTTTCCATGATGGGTCCCCCTCCAATCCGTTTTCGGTTTTCACCCATCATATCTCTATTTTTACGTGGTAATAAATGAGATTCAATGCTTTAAGCCTATATTTCATCTTTGAGAAGAGCTTCATGCCATGATTAGCTCGACTAGTTGTCAATTGACTTTGCCTTTATAGGCTCGTTGTAAATCTGAACAAACCAGTCATGTCCTTAGCCCAAAATCATGTACAAAGAGTCCTAGCATGAGAATTTTGATTATATCTCGCATAATTTCATAGAAACTAACGATTAAGCATGTTATGGATTCCAATTATCGCCTAGATACAAATGGAAAAATGAAGGAAATATCATCCTTCGCTTTATCTCATAAGGCTAAATTCCATTTGCAGTGGTTGTACTTTGATATAGTTTGCAATTGGGTTGAATCCATTCACCAGACACCTTGAACTTTCTAAGTTCTTCATGACATATTCAAAACAGGGGTGACCACAACAGAAATATAACAAGCATAGAGTAATTGTCTGTGAAAATCTAATAGATTAATCCCTCCTATTGAAGTAACAAGTCAAATAGCAAAAATGTTGAATTTTCTACTAATCGGTATGAAGATAACCTATCAAGCAGATCATTTACAAGATGATCATTTCAATGTTGATAAAATCATAATTTTCATGCTTAACTTCCACCAAAATGCCAGAAAAAGTACTAATTGCAGCCACGTGTTTCCATACACAAAACAAACCCAACTTCTCGGAAATATGATGGAACTCTTTCTAAATGATGGTGCAAGCGGTGAAGGATCTGCAAGAATCAAGAGCCCCTTTAAGGCATAATTTAGGAAAGGGTATCCCATTTGAGAACGACAATACCTTAAAGTTTGCTCAACCTTTTTAATTAAAGGGGGAGTGTCTCTCTTTTAGTCTTGGCCCCAACTTAAAAAAGAAAGTTTCTGATACAATATCCCTTATTCAAGTGATGGTTATAAAGAGCAAATCTCAAACTGCTTCTCCCTCTTAAACAAGCAACTGCGTGCACATTTGATTACTTAAAAGGACTCAATTTTTCCCCCTTTTTGTTTGTTTATTTCAGTTGTTGGAATTGCCTGTTACTATTTGCTGATAATGTGCTGTTTGCTGGGGGTGCTCTGTCGAGGTCGAGCATTTCTCTGCGCATCTGCATATGCAATCTTGCGACTGTTCCTCATTTCCGTTCTTAATTTGGATGGATTTCTTTCTACTTAAATTGTACAGGGTATCGACAGATATCTTTAGTCATAAACATTTTAATTTTAATAAAATCACACATAACTCACTTAAGTAAGAATTTATTAAGATCAAGTCGATTGTTTTTCAAACAACAATACATCCTAATATGAAAAACGAGAAATTGATGAATGTTGTTCCATGATTGTTTGTTCTATTCATGAACTAAGGCCAAGGAGCATGATGAGAGTTATGGAAATTGCGATGACGATCACTTCCATGTTTATAAGTAAATCAATATTTTCAATAAGAGCTAATGACCATGTAAAACGAGCATTCTAACTTCGATTAATAAATGATTTTAGAGTTTCTGTTCGGACCTACAAAGCCACGCGCAATGGACTTCACTCATTCAATATATACACGCCAACTCTACTGTCGTACTTGTGAGATATTGTTAATAGAACGTGCATACTCCTATGCACATGCAGCACTTGAACAAATACGAATGAGCTCATCCTTATGAAACAATAAACTGACTAATGGTTGATTGTCCCTATTGTTAGATCCAAACTCTCAATGATCATGAAACAATGTACATTGTGCTTATGAATCATAATGCATAGATCTAATTACAAATTGCAAATGATTATTTGAATAAGTGGGTCATATTTGATCCCGAGTCAGTAAGAGTTCATGACATCAACTAAAAGTAGTAACTTCATAAACGAGTCTTAGTGTCAACTGCTATTTTCGCCGATATTAGCTTTCATTGGAATCTTGTTCAGTCGTATATAGTGGAAAATTCAAGGGACCAAACACAATCCAAAGTGTTTATAAGCTACTCTCAGTTAGCATGGGGAACACTCAAAAATAGCTCTTGCGAACTGCACTTGTGTCACTTTACCTAAACTTATTGTACTCGTGTCAATTTGCATAAAAGATCTAGAAATGAATTAACACAAATGTAATTGATTTAGGACTTTTTTGATAATTTTCCCCAATAATAACTATATGGGGAATTTGATTGAAATGTCAGTTGTGATATTTGCCATTTTATTTTTCATTCCATTTCACATGAATGAATAGGTGACTCGTTTACATGATTTGAACTTAATATGATAAATTGGATAATCATTTATTAATGTTGGGAATTATTTAAGAGAACAACATATAAGAGCCATTGTCAATCCCCAAAGTAAAAGTTTTCACTTGGATAGTTGAAGAACTAGAAGCATTATGAGTCGGAAAACCGAAATTAGGAAGACTATTTGGCCAAGTCATGATGGTATTGAGAGATCCAGCCCGAAATGATCTTGATCTCCTTCTTTCTCACATCTTGAAGCCACTTGGGATCTTTACTGGTCGAGTATCGTAGATCGACATGGTGAGCCCCTATCATCAATAACTTAAGACGGTTAAAAATAACTTGTTGTATGTCCTAGAATTTCTATTTCTATAACTTGTCTCTGAACATGTTATGCTACATACCACGGACAACCTCCCATCAATGTGAAGATTGACCATCACTTCTTCCATCGAGGGATTCACTAATATCTTTTTGTGATAACGTTTATTCATAAAATGAAGAGTTGCTTATGCTAAGTTTCAAAGACACTGAGCTGACCTTTTTCGGCCACTATTGCAACAATGCTCTTAGAAATGCTCTTCAACACCCTGCCAATTTTACCACAGAGACAGGATTATTAAACAATTCATTCCCTCCACACCAGAGAGAGAGAGAGAGAGAGAGAGAGAGAGAGAGAGAGAGAGAGAGAGATACCCTCCACCACTCCATGGGTCTCTTAAGCCATTGAAGAAGATGATATTGCTCCCAAATCTCCTCAAGGTCCGGCTAATGTCCTGTTTTTTTTTAAGTACACACAATGATCGACACAAAAATTCAGGTTAGGAGGCAGGATGAATAGATGTTGCAATTCTCTAAGTAAGGACATGCAAGATATGAAAGCTTATGTGAAACTTCATAAATTCTCATTTATACTTATAAAAAGGTTGCAACGAGCATAGAATAATGAAGGACGGGTTACCCACATGACCGCCGAACTCAGTAGGGATCCAAGTGGGCCTAGAGATGACGCTGGAGTCAGATGCACAGGAGCTGATTGTATCATTATAGTTGTACTTGTAAGCTGGGAATATGCTTGTCTCTCGATTGCCGTCTGTTGGCATTACCATTTCCGTGCATGCCTACAAGGAAATAAATAACGATCACTATCACGTGCTCGTGCTAAAAAAAACTTAGAGATCATGGGATGGTACAAAAAGTAAAAATTACGAGGACATACCATAACCATAAAGAAAGAGCCCATGAACTTCATCTCAGCAACAGTATCAAATCCAGTGTACAGGAATGTCGGAGAAATTAAGACTGATGTACTAAATGGATTTTGCTAAAATTTAAGTTGGTATGCCCGTCTAAGCATTGTACAAAAAAATCCATCCCATTATATAGTAAACCCATTTCGCATATGAGTCTCGACATCTCTAGCATTTTTTATATGATGATTTGCAAGCAGCTCGGTTGACAAGCTTTTCAGTTGGAAACTAAAGCAACAAAGAGAAATTTTCTTTCTCGAGAGTGAAAAAATTGTGGGGGTACCTGCCATGCCCATCCGCCGAGGCCATGAGGATCGGAATCATCCAATAGATCAAAGCACGAGACGCCACCGCTGTAGTTGTAGTAGATGTTTGCCGCGGCATGCAATTTCGCGAAATCATCATCCCCTTTGCTCGGATCATCTATCGCCTTGCACATCTGCGCAAAATGAAAACAGAGAGAGCATAAATGTTCGTCGTGTATCCGATTTGTCTTTTCAGCCATCGAGCTATATCTTGAAGAAGTTATAGAAAAGCGCTTTACAAAATGGTGCCGTCACGCCTCAATGTCGGCGCAACAGAGTGAGCCAACTAAATTGTCACAAATTGATTTTGAAGTAATGGGACCAAGTCGCCTAATGCTGGAACAAAGTATGCCAATCCTTCATTCACCTTGGTCAATCACACACGCTACCATACAATCCTCAAAGATCAGATCTGCTTCACAAATTGATCATATACTACAAGGATTCTTTCAGTTTTAATGTCGAGTTTACTTGGACTTTAAAAACAAGATTGGTTAAATCGAGAACTAGCTTTAATTTCCCCTTAAGATCAGATCTATGTACCCCCCCAAAAAATGCCAATTTGACTTGGAAATACTGTAAAGTATGATCTTGAAGATCTTGCTTAGATTACACTGCTAATACAGGTTATCATTAGTTAAGCAAGCTATACCTGTTTGACTGGGTAAGCTGGCAAGGGGTTCAAGAAATTGGAAGGAGTTGGATAATCGGTCATGGCCGTGTAAATGAGAGCAGTCTGGAGCCAACCTTGGAGATTATCCGCATCCATGGAGTTCCTGCAAAGGGGTCATCGCATAAACAAAATATCCCGCAAACAGAATAAATTAAATCCGTGAGAAGCTATAATTGCCTATGCCTCAACTCTCACTTGCACAGTCCGAATGATTTTCCCAGGATCTCAAGTCCGCCATGTCGCTTCGCCGTATCTTCGATCTTCTGCCATGATCGCTTGATCACTTTGTAGCAATTCTCGCTCTCACTCTGGATATTCACATTGATTGTGCTTTTAGGCTCACACAATTTTCATATAGTCATGACTGATGTAAATCTATATAATTAATATTGAGAACACATACATTGAATAACTGGCGGTGTGTGTGTGGAAAGTAATAAGTCACACAGTGTCATGATGTAAAGAAACGATAAGTCAGGAGTCTAATACATAATCAAATGTACTAAATAGAATAAACAGTAATCTCAAGACTTTTCTTGATTTACAAATGTTTAGACAAAGTGGAATCTTAGGATGTGTTTGGTAACGATTCTATTCCCGAGAGTAGATTCGATTAGAAATAATTCTTTTTGATTATGTTCAGGAACAAATTCTAAGCATTTTAAGTTATTTGGTGACTGTACAAAATTTCGATTTCGGGAATAGAATTGCATTTGGATCTTGTGCTCATTGATTATGTTCCAAATCAATTTCTTTTAATTTTTAAATGATTTTTATACTTTTTTTTCCTTTTTTTCCCTTTTTCTCTTTTATTTTTTTATTTTTTCTCCTATTCCTTTTCTTCTTCTTCAAGCCAATCGTCGACCGGGGGCGTCGCCCGCCCACGTCAACTGAGCCTCGCCGTTAGCTAGGCGAGGCTCGCCCGCCCCGCCAAGGCTCGGCCTCGTCGGGGCTAGGCAAGGCTTGCATGGCCACCGGCGAGGTTAGGCGAGGCTTGCCCAACCTCGGCGAGGCCCGCTTGGCCATTGGCAAGGCTTGCCTAGCCTTGCCGAGGCTCGGCCTTACCGTGGGCTGGGCTTGCCTCCAACGAGCTCGCCGGACCTCGCCCGGCCTAGCAAGTCTCTAGCGAGCTCGCTGAACCGGTTGTCGGTGATCGGCGAATGGCAGCGGACAGCGGTGGATGGCGGCAAAGGGCAGTGGCGGACAGTGGCGAACGGCAACAGAGGAGGGGAGGGAAGGGTTCCACTTTTATTATTCATTTTTTTGTTCCTGGAACAAGAATCACTTTTTTTTATTATTATTCTTGATTCTACTCCAAATCTGTTCTCAGGAATAAAAATTTTGCTAAACGCGATTCTATTCCCAAACTGATCCCGAAAACAAAAAATCAAAATTAGGCACTGTTTGGATGGTTACCAAACAGTGCCTTAATATACTTTGAATTGTATACGGTGGGCGGCTATGGAATCTTTGACTAGAAAGTTGGAGTTGGGACCATCTTCGGATTCCTTTTGTCATGCAAATCTTTCCACTACGATCTCTGGCCCATGGCCGAAGAAGACCTTCTATGTCCTATTAGCTGACCTTATCCTAGTCCCCACCTCTGTAAAGTCTTTGTAATCCAAGAATAACCAAAAACAGACACAAACTCAGCGAGAGAGAGAGAACCCTGAAGTCTCGAGTGATGATGTCGTTGAAGCTGTAGGGAGAGGTGATGTTGTCGAAGTTGAGGATCGGCGAAGACGATGACAAAGCGCCAATTGCAATGTGCGGATACTTGAGCCTGAACCATGCCGCCAGCACTGTTACATTTTCAATAAACAAAATCATTCATCTGAACAAATTTTAACTCCTTTTTCCTTTTCCTTATCAGACTAGAAACCTCCATGCACAACCAAGTACGCAATTAATCTATTATATAAGACAAACCCATTAATTAATTAATTAAACTAAGCTGTGAAGGCTGAGAGAGAGAGAGAGAGAGAGAGAGCGAGAGACGGAGACAGCAGCATACTTCCACCGTAGGAACCTCCAAAAACCACCACTGGCGAATCCTCGGCCGTCCAGTTCTTCTTCAGATCGGTGATCAGCATCGCATAGTCCGCCAATGCTTGTGTGGAAGAGAGATAGCCCAGCGTGCTGGAGTTGCTGTATGCCACTTCTTTGTTGCCCCCAAACGGAATCGATTTCCCGTAAAACCGATGCTTCAAAGAAACAGATAAGAATGATGATCTCTATAACCTTCTTATAATATACTTTGCAAAAGCAAAACAATATAGCTTTCAGTATTTAGATCGGTTGCCAATATACCTCAATGAACACAAGAAGGGCATTGAAGCGGGGCGCAGTCTCGAACATGAAGCCCGTGTTCTGGGTGAACCACTCGATATCGCCCTCGTTCCCGGTGTAGACGAAGATCGGGGCGTTCCTCTGTGGGCCGCCCCAGAAGGCGGAGTTGATCAGGTACCTCTGCTGGAACGTCTGGTAGCTCTCGGGGCGGAAGCCGAAGTGGTCGAGGACTTGCGTGAAGTACCTGGTTTCGTAGGGCCCATTGCTGCCGCTCTGGTCGTTGGAGATCGATGGTCGTTGAGAACTTTCGGGATGAATGACGGGGAAGGAAAGCGAGGTACGATCTTGCGGAATGGCGAGACGGCAAGAGAGCATTGAAAGATCAGAGAGAGATGGAGAAGAAGGTTCAGTAGTAGTTGTGCTGTACTCATGATCTCCCGGTCTCTGGTGTTTGCAGTTGCAGAGGAAGTCAACGAGCGTGCAGTTTTCTGTTCACAGAGAAAGAGAGAGAGAGAGAGTTTTTCTAAAGAATAGCAAGAAGTTCAATGACTGAGTATACAGATCAAAGGAGGTTGGGGCCTGGCCTAAAATGCTGGTAAAAACTTACTCGGTGGGCCATCATTGGTTGATGTATTAGCCGGCATTAGACAAACATATGGCATTCAATGTCACGAAGGTTTTCATTAAGGGTAAGGTAGATGCCATGATTGCTAATCCCATGGAGGTATGAAGTTGATGGATTGCATTTGATGGGACTCGATTAAATGAGTCAAAAGCTAGTCTTCAATTCCACTGATTACAATTAGAGGAGGGGCAAACGTGTGGGTTAAATTGGGCTTAGGGTTGGGCTTTAGTGGTTTATTGATGGATTTGGACCAAAACTTACCCAATAAGTCTACCTAAATGGTCAGTGATCCATATTTCTAAACAGCATAAATAATTCCATTTGTTTTGCGGAGAGTAAATTATTTGAAAAATAGTTTTTCAAAAATATTTGCTGATATCACTTGAAATAAATAATCAATAAAAAAATATTTTCATTATCAATAATAATTTATGTCTAAAAATTTTCACAAATGATGAAAGTTTTTTTCATTTATTTATTATAAATAATACAAATTATTATTTTTAACAAAATATTATTCAAATTATTTATTTTTTGTGAAAGAAACTCATCCTACAAAACTATTTTACAAGACATGTCTAGTAATCATACATGTTTGTTGAAATTCCTCTCAAGATGGGCCCGGGATACTACTTGCGGTTTCTTTTTTACTTTGTTTATCCATCTCTCGGAGTAATCGATCCGTTTGTCGAATGGATATTGGGCAGGAAAGGTCCATGGTGCTATTGGTTGGTGAAATTTGCTATAATGTTTGGAAGAAAAATCAAAAGAGGAAAGTAAATCAAAAGGATGAATTCGAGGTGCAAGAAATGATGGCCCTCTAAAGAGATATCTACATTTGAATACTCAAAAGCTAGGAGACCGAAGTAGAATAACTTTGTATAGGGATTCAAATAATCACACTTGCTCCTTCTTTTAGGGACATTTTCAAAAGCACAGCCTCGTATATCTCAGTGGTACGTGTGGGTTGGAATGATGCCGACTTGATGAAAATTAGCCAAATACTCAAAATGTCCCTTACAACTAATTTATATAAACTACAAGTAGTGGGAAGATTTTCTAACAGTTCTAAAACATATTATATTGAGATTAATTCTATTTAAACTTTTTAATTTGGTCAATTTAATCTAACAAGGTTGATGCCTACTAGAGTCTAGCGAGGGTGGCCCTTACCTAGATCAAGCGAGGACATCACAACCCTCATATATACTCAATGACTATACTGTCATACTTAACGCATATTGTTAACAGAACAAGCATACTCATATGCACATGCAGCATTCAAACAAATACTAATGAGCTCCTCCTTAAGAATCGTGAAACTGACTAATGGTTGACCATCCTTATTGTTAGATTCAAATTCTCAGTGATCATGAGGCAATGTACGTTTCGCTTAAGAATCGTAATGGATATATCAAATTGCAAATTGCAAATTGCAAATGATTATTTGAATAAGCAAGGCATATTTGATCTTGAGTGAGTAAGAGTCTGTGAGATGAGCTAGAAGTATTGCTTTCGTAAACAAGTCTTAGCATACCTAGCCCTACTTTGCTTTAAGTAGACTCAAATTGCCCTTTTCACCAATATTAGCTTTTATTGGAATTCTTGTTCGGTCATATATGGTGGAAAGTTCGAATGACCAAGCACAATCCAAAGTGCTTACAAGTTACTCTTGGTTGCCATCAAGAAAACTCAAAAGCATTGCGAGTTGTACTGGTGTCAATTTTGCCTAAACTTGTTATACTTGTGTCAATTTGCCTAAAATATTTATGACTAAATTGACATAAATTCAATAGGTTTAGAACTTTTTGATAATTTCCCTCAATAATAACTATATTAGAGGTCTAAGTGAAATTGTAGTTATAGTATGTGCTATTTCATTTTTCATTCCATTTCACATGAATAGGTATATGACTCATTTACATGATTTGAACTTAATATGACAAACTAGATAATTGTTTATTAATGTCGAGAATCATTTAAGAAAACAAAATCTAAGAGCCACTGCAATCCCGAAGTAAAAGTTTTCACTTGGATAGTTGAAGAACTAAAAGCACTATGAATTGGAAAACTGAAATTGGGAAGATGATTTGGCCAAGTCAAGGTAGTATTGAGAGATCCAGCCTGAAATGATCTTGATCTCCTTCTTTCTCACATCTTGAAGCCACTTGGGATCTTCATTGGTTGAGTATCACAAGTCAGCATGGTGAGCCCCTATCATTGACAACTTACGACGGTTAAAAGTAACTTCTTGTATGTCCTAGAAAATCTATTTTTAGCACTTGTATCTGAAAATGTGATTGTACATACTACGGACAACCTTTCATAAATGTGAAGATTGACCATCACATCTTCCATCGAAGGGATATGCTAATATCTTTTTGTGATAACGTTTATTCGTAAAACGGAGAGTCGCTTATGCTAAGGTTCAGAGACAGTAAGCTGACCTTTTTTGGCCACTATAGCAACAATGCTCTTGGAAATGCTCTTCAACACCCTGCCATTTTTACTACAGAGACAAGATTATTAACCCATTCACTCCCTCTACACCAGAAAGAGAGATACCCTCCACCACTCCAAGGGTCTCTTAAGCCATTGAAGAAGATGATGTTGCTCCCAAATCTCCTCAAGGTTCGCCTAATGTCCCGTTCTTAATAAGTACACACAATGATCGACACAAAAATTCAGGTTAAGGGGCATGATAAACAGATGTTGCAATTCCCTAAATAAGGATGTGAGAGATGTAAAAACTTATGTGAAACTTCATAAATGATCATTTATACTTGTAAAAAAGTTGCGTCAAGCATAGAATAATGAAATACGGGTTAACCACATGGCCGCTGAACTCAATAGGATCCACGTGGGACTAGGGATGACAATGGAGTCAGATGTACAAGTATAAGTATGGTTGTAGTTATACTTGTATGCTGGGAATATGCTCGTCCGTCAATTGCCAACCATCGGCATTACCATCTCCGTCCATGCCTGCGGGCAAATAAATCACGACCACTATCACATGCACTCACACTAAAAGAAGCTTGGAGATCATGAAATGGTACAAAAAGGATTGGCGATTTCGACATGGATTGGGATGATACCATAGTCTATTACTAAGACTTGATAAGATACACGGAATTTCCCACCTCAAGAAATGTGAGATATCTCATCCAACTTTAACTATGTTTATGGATTGGATAGAGTGAGCCCACTGAGTGTGTGAATCCAAATACACTGGGATCCTTAAATTTGGTGAGGTTTGCTTATTACTTACTTTGCAGATTATGTATACACGATCTTTCGTTTTAGATTATTCAAATAGATTAAAAGTGCATGCACTCAGCCCGCCGTATATATATATTAAACTATTGCACGCCTGTAGCATGTATTCCCTTAACCAAAATGGGGTTAATAAATTAAAACTTTTTTTGAAAAAGAAAAAAGAAACAAAACAAATTGACAATCTGGGATCCGAAGGAACGAACAGAACTCGGGAAGTTATATCTGGACAAAGGGTGATTTTCCAAGTTATAGACGCTACGATGAGAAATATTCGAAAGATCAAATAAGGACTCCATAGCCACAAAGCTACAAGTTTGGCAAAGAACCATGAAAACTTCTTTTGAGAAATCAAGTCATTTCTCAAAAGTCATAGAAAGAAGAATGAACAATTTGTAAGACTTTATGAGATTACTGATAATTGTTCTAAAAACTTAAATTGTTAGATAAATGCATGATTTAGCATTGAAATATTCTAATACAATGTTAAATGGTCAGTAAGTTGTATGACTGTCGATTCTAGTCTTCCCTAACTTATTCATTACTCCACCAACCAAATAGGAAGAACTTAAGACCTTCACCTCATCACAAGTGTTATCTCTGCATTGGATTAATGTCAGAGATATTAACGTTCATATATTAGATGGTTATTAGATTGAGTCAGTATACCCTTTTAAACACTCCACAGTATTTTGTCACATCATTTAGTAAATCCATTTAATATATAAGTCTTATCATCTCTAGCATTATTCATGTGATAAATTGCAAGCAGCTTAGTTGATAAGGTTTCAAGTTGAAACCAACGTAATAGATAATTCTTACGAGGCATTGCTTAGGAGATCTTTTCTTTCGAGAGTGTGAAAAATTGTGGGGTACCTGCCATCCCCATCCGCCGAGGCCGTGAGAATCGGAATTGTCCATTAGATCGAAGCACAGGACGCCGCCACTGTAGTTGTAGTAGATGTTCGCCGCGGCATACAATTTGGCGAAATCATCGTTCTCCTTTTCCTTATCAAACCAGAAAGCTGCGCTGTCCATGTAATCAATTCATTATATAAGATAAACTCATTAATTAATTAAGAGTTGTGCTAACATGACCGTATGACTAGGGGTGAGCAGCAGTCTAGGGTCGACCCTGGACCGACCTTGGACCGCCCAACCCTACCGCTCTTGGTCCGGTTCCCAAAGGGATTGGGTCGGTCCTTGGTTCTGAAATTCCAGGACCAACACTGTGCGGGTTGGTCCTCGGTCCTAAGAGTTTTGGGTCGGTCCAACCCCTGGACCAACCCTATATATTATATTATATTATATTATATTATATTATTTATAATTCTTTTATACATTCAAGCATAAGTAAAATGTCTGTTATATTATATTATATTGAGATCTTCTATCAATAGCACTAATAGTAATTTCAATTTAAAACTTTTGTTGAGTATTAATTATGTGTCTTTTTTTGTTTTCAGATGTTTAGAAATTCAAGTGAATTAACAAGATGTGAAGTTATATATTCATGGTTTATATTAAGTATTTTGAATTTTTTATGATTTAATTGTATTTTACTAATGAATTTTAGCTGCACTTTGCTTTTCAATTTGTGTCAAATGGTAGAAGTTTTTGAAGAGTAGAGTAGTACTGCAGTTACTACGGTGATTTGCTAATCAAGTGGTGTGAAACTCATTTTTCGGTTGAGTGGACTCTACATGATCAAATGCAGGAAAACGCTTTTGCATATGGCGTTATGAATATTAAAGATAGATGATTACAAGAACTTTCCATCTTGTCTCATATCTCGATGAGCGGTTAGCAAGTACGAAATTTCTATTATTGTGTCATCTTAAATTTGCTAAATATGTATTGGTATTTATAGTTTAGTTGCACAATACCGCATTGTCAATGGATGTGTAATTTGAATTTGTAGGTTTGCTTTTTTAGGGAGTATAAAAAATAAGACGAAAAAAATTATTAATCGGTCCCGAGTTGACCCTCGAACCAGACCGAACCCATTAGGTCGGTCCGGTTCTTGGTCCCAAGTTCAATAGGGTCAGTCATCGGTCCTAAAAATTGAGAACCGACACTGTACGAGTTGGTTCTAGGGTTAGGGGTGGCCCGGACCAACCCAGACCATGCTCACCCCTACGTATGACCATATGATAGTGAAATGATAACCACAAACTTTTCCTTTTTCCAACACAAGCGTGTGGGAAATTGCCAAACAAAACACAAACCTCTCTCTCTTATGGAAAATGTGGCTGAAGATTGACCACAAAAATACTTGTATGCATAAAAAAATCCCAAGTTCCACAGGGTAAATGCATTAAAGAAGGACAAATTTTAGCAGGTGGCGACATAATAGTTGGTGGCGAACTCGCTTTGGGTAAAAATGTATTAGTAGTTTATTTGACATGGGAATGTTACAATTTTGAAGATGCGGTACTCATTAGTGAGCATCTAGTATACGAAGTCAATCTTCAACCACACATTTTCCATAAGAGAGAGAGAGGTTTGTGTTTTGTTTGGCAATTTTCCACACGCTTGTGTTGGAAAAAGGAAAAGTTTGTGATTATCCTTTAACTGTTACACGGTCATACTATCATGCTTATGTCACGGGCTGATCGATTGGGATCATAACCACGCATTGACTCGGGCACTTTAGGATCGATTTGGATCGCCGAAGCACCTAAGCCAAGCCTTGCTCGATCGAACTCTCACTAACTCGTCTTACCCGGATTGTAGAGAGAGAAAGTATCTAGAGAGAAGAGCTCTGGAAAGAAGTATGCTTTGTATTGGGGAAATAGTGGATGCTTACAAATGAGGGAGGATACCTCTTCTTATAGTCGAGGGCCTCGACTTACAACCATTGATCTAGAATTTAACCGGCGGACGGGATCGCACCGCCTCAACTACTGACATAAATATTTAACTACTAGCTACTGACATTAATAAAAGGAGACTTCTAGAATCAGGCGTAATGACGGTGATGTCTGCCTTGGAAATCTCCGGGAGAAGTCTTGATGGGAACCCAAGCGAGCACAGGAGGTCCATGGGTGAGTCACAGCCGTCCCTTAGGAACCTCTCGAGTCTACTTTCTTTCGGGCTGTGACATTCTCCCCCACTCAATCGAGCGACATCCTCGTCGCTAACAGCTTGATGGGTAGCCTTCTTGGCATGTGCACGGGCTTTGGCACAGGCTTTCTTATTTCGGCTTTGTTTGGTGTGGATGCTCATGAATGAAGGACCACATCCTTCAATGATCACCTCAAACTTTGGCTCGGGCACGGCACACAAGTGAGTACTCCACCTCGGGGAAGAGCACTTGGATCGGCATGGTGTGAGTTGGAGTAGGATCCAACTCTACCTTTGGCTTCTCCATGTCTTCATGGCCTTCAAGCTCTTGTCGAGGCGTCGGATCGTTGCGATGGTCTTGGTATCGATCACCCCTTTGATCATAGGAATCATCGATGGGCTTTTTGAGTCGACAATCGAGATGCACTTGGTCCTCATGTTGATCATGGCTCTCACGCTATGGAAAAACTGTATTCCCAAGATGAGATCATAATCGTCGAGAGGAATTACCTCGAACGATAGCTTGCCCTTCCATCCACCGATTTGGACGCCCACGTCCGGAGTCGACCCTACGCCATGGAGACCATCCGAGTTGATGGGTTTGAACATCTTCCCAGTCGGCTCCACACGAAGTTCCAAGGCCTTTGCTACCTCGGTCGACATGAACATGTTCGACGCGCTAGTGTCGACCAAAGCGTAAAGTGTTCGGCCACACACTTTGACCTCCACGAAGAACATGTCCGTGTTCGGTGTAATTCATTCTTCTTTGGACGGCGATCGAGCTCGGACGAAGTTGATTGTCTTCACGCCTCCAAGTCAGATTTGCTACCTCTTTTCTTTGGGCTCCTCCTTCACCTCTTCGATAGCTAGGAGGGCGTTGATTCATCCCCTCTTCGGGCACTTTTGGGTCCAGTGCGGACCTTTGCAAATAAAGCAAGGAGAAGGCAAAAGTTGATTGAACTTACTCATGTAGTCCGTTTGCGGTCAACCCCTTTGGAAGGATGGCTTAAAAGTTCCTTCTCCCCATGTTTTGGCTCAGCCGCCTTGATCATGTGCGCCGGAGAAGTGCTTCTTGCTTCGTCCTTGGAGGATCAATCCGACCTCCAATCTCTTGCTCAGTTGTTCTTCGGCTCAATTTTGGTGATATCAACAAGAGATTCAGCCACGCTTAGCGCTCTTGTAAGACCACTCACATCCCATCGCTTTAGCTCGAGTTGTGCCCATGGCCTCAATTCATCCATGAATGCTCCGAAAGCCTCCTCCTTGCTTAGATTGCGGATTTGGAGTTTGAGCTCCGTGAACTTCTTCACATACTCTTTGGATCGTACATATTTGTTCGAGGCAATGGAGCATGCTACGAGCTTCTTGTTGAGCGAACTCGGGGAAAAAGTAGTCGCGGAACTCCCTCACGAAGTCGTCCCATGTGTCCATGGGATCAGCGCCGCGTCTAATCTCATCGCACCTATTATGCCACCAAAGCATTGCCGTATCAGTAAGGAACATGGAAGCGGTTCGTATATTGATTGACTCGTCTCGGATGTTGACGGTGCCGAAGTATTGCTCCATGCTCCACATGAAGTTATCCACCTCTTGGGCGAATCGGTTGCCTTTCAACTTCTTTGGTTTCGGCACCTCAATTTTGGGCACCGCTTGAGTAGGGACCGCACCATTTGTGATGCTTAGTTTGCATAGGGCGAGCTCAGCCTTGAGCTCTTGGATCTTCGCTTTCATGGCTTCGACCTCGTCCCTACACGGGCTTACCTCCTCGATCACTTGGACGCGCTCATTCAAACCATCGATCGATGCTTCAAGAGCTTCGTCCTTGTCATGCAACGGAGCTGTAGCTTGGTTGATGCCGGTCGTGAAGTCTTCACGAGCGAGCCCTCAACCTCCATGATCCGGTCTCGCACATCGTCAAGACCTTCCATGAGTTCGAGCATGGCACCCGCACCTTCCCGATCTTCTCATCGAATGCAGCTATGGCATCCATCGATGCTTCTCTCTTCTTTGATCGGCCGCGGGTCTCCTTGACTTGCACGGCCTCACCATCCATAACCGCTTGTTGGCTTGACGTTTCTCGAATAGTTGGCGCTCTTCAATCTCTTGGAAACGGATCTCTTTTATGCTCTAATACCACTTGTCACGGGCCGATTGATTGGGATTGTGAACTCGCGGCGACTCGGGCACTTTAGGATCAATTTAGATAATCGAAGCACCTAAGCCAAGCCTTGCTCGATCGAACGCTCACTTGCTCGCCTTACCTGGATCGTAGAGAGAGAAAGATCTAGAGAATAGCTCTAGAAAGAAGTATGCTTTGTATTGTGGAAGTAGTGGATGCTTACAAATGAAGAAGGACACCCCTTCTTATAGTCGAGGGCCTTGGCTTACAACTATTAATTTAGAATTTAATCGGTGGATGAGATCGAACCGCCTCAACTACCAACATAAATGTTTAATTACTAGCTACCAACATTAATGAAATGAGACTTCTAGAATCAAGCGTAATGACAGTGATGTCCGCCCTTGGAAATCTCCGGGAGAAGTCTTGATGGGAACCCGAGCGAGCACGGGAGGTCCACGGGTGAGTCACGGCCCTTAGGAACCTCTCGAGTCTACTTTCTTTGAGGCCATGACACTTAGCACAACTCTTAATTAATTAATTAATTAAACTGAGCTGTGAAGAGAGAGAGGGGGAGGGAGACAGCAGCATATTTCCACCGTAGGAACCTCCAAAAACCACCACTGGCGAATCCTCGGCCGTCCAGTTCTTCAGATCGGTGATCAGCGTCACGTAGTCCGCCAATGCTTGCGTGGAAGAGAGAGAGCCCAGCGTGCTCGAGTTGCTGGACGCCACCTCTTTGTTGTCCCTGAATGGAATCGATTTCCCGTAAAAACCGATGCTTCAAAGAAACAAATAAGAATTAACAATCTCTAAATCTTTCCTGTAATGTACTTTGCAAGAGCAAAATAGAATGACATAAGTCCTATCCCGTTTTGCTTAAATATGATATTACGACTAGATTATTTAGATCAGTTGGCTATATACCTCGATGAACACAAGAAGTGCATTGAAGCGGGGCGCCATCTCGAACGTGAAGCCCGTGTTCTGGGCAAACCACATAATGTCGCCCTAGTTCCCGGTGTGGACGAGGATTGAGGCGTTCCTCCGCAGTCCGCCTCAGAAGGTGGAGTTGATCAGGTACCTCTGTTGGAACGTCTGGTAGCTCTCGGGACGGAAGCCGAAGTGGTCGAGGACTTGCGTGAAGTACCTGGTCTTATAGGGCCCGTTGCTGCCACTTTGGTCGTTGAGAACTTTCGGGATGAATGAGGGCAGAAGGAAAGCGAGGTACGATCTTGCCGAATGGCGAGACAGCAAAAGAGCATTGAAAGATCAGAGAGAGACACAGAAGAATGTTCGATAGTAGCTGTGCTGTACTCATGATCTTCTGGTCTCCGATGTTTGCAGTTGCAGAGGAAGTCAACGAGCGTGCAGTTTTCAGTTGTGTGCGTGCGTGTGCGCGTGTGAGAGAGAGAGTCTTTCTAAAGAATAGCAAGAAAATGGTTCAAGGATTGATTAGACAGATTGAAGGAGGTCGGGGTAAGATGTTGGGGATAACCTTATTTGGTGGAACGTCATTGATTAATATATTAGCGGGCATTAGGCAAATATATGGCATTCAATATTGCGAGGGTTTTAATTAAGGGTAAGGTGAATGGTATGATTGCTAATACTATCGAGGCATAAATTTGCTTAAATAATATTGAGAAGTAGCTCTTTCAAAGTCTTCAATTTATATCTGTTGTTGCATGTGATGGTGCTCAATTTAATGAGTTTTGAAAAGCTACTCTCGAATTCCAATGATTGCAATTAGACGGGGGCAACGTCTGGGTAAAATTGGGCTTGGGCTTGGGTGGTTTATTGATGGATTTGGACCAAAACATACCCAATGGGCCACCAATGGACTTCGAGTTCATTGATTAAACCGTCAATGTAAATTGAATTGGGGAAGATTATTATTAATTATAAGCAATTAGGGATATATACAATAAGGGGAGATATATGCATAATACCGAAAAAATATGGATAACTAAAAGAAACATAATAGTTATCTTCAACAAGTGTTATCGCTGCAAGTGCCTCCACCCTCTCTCCTTCCCTTCTCCCTCCAAGAGACAAAGCGGCCTCAACGTGTGGTCGGAGATGATAGAGGGCGGAGGCTGAGTGCGAATCGATGGAGGAGAGAGATATTAGGAAATTATTTTTTATTTAATTTTTAAATTTCAACCGAACATAATATATATATATATATATATATGATTATTTTCCTGAAAAATGACTTCCTGAAAAATATTTTTTTTGGAGAGCTTAAGGTTTCATTTGTTTTGCGGAAAATAACTTTCAAGAAAACATTTTCCAAATTTTTTTATGTTTGTTGCATGGAAAATGAACTAATTAAGCAAAAACGTTTTCCGCTATTGGAAAAAAACAATACCTTCAAAAGTAGGGAAAATGTTTTATATTTTTTTTCGAAAGTGGAAAATATTTTTCATAACTTCTTCCACCTTATTTTCTTTCACCAAACACATTTTCATTTTATTTTTATGTTTTCCTTTTTTTTGAATTGAGTTTTTAATTTAATTTTCCTTTTTTACCTTTTCCCTTTCATCTTCTTCCTTGGCCTTGGCCAGACCCTACATGTCGGTCTTATTTTAGACTCCATAAACTAATGAACCTTTTCCAAAGAGGCACACATCATGCTACGTCTCGAAAACGTTGGTGATTGATGGAGTGGCCTGGAGTTGGGCCATGCGGATCTTGGACAGCAAAAGGAGAGTATGGGACGTCTCGAGGAATCGTTTGCAAGAAGCGGTTCATTCGAAATTCAATACATAAAAAATTGGTTGATGTAATGAGGAAGAGTATGGTCGCATATGCTAATTAAGGGTAGCTTTATTGCAAACTTTTGGTATTAAGATGATTTGATGAGGAATATAACAGCCTTGGATAGTAAAAGAGTTTGTCACGAAATCATGAAGCAAGCGATAGTCATCGCCCCTCGCTAATAAGATATATATTGAAACATAACCAATTATAAATTTATCATCTTCCCCGGGAGCAACGGTCCATATACTTATCTAGGTTCTTATAGAAAAAGTTCATATGCAAAGTTTGCAAAATTTCAGATCAAGGATGTTTACTTTTTAACTTATTAATGACTAATATATGCTTTAACGTATGTAAATATGTTCTATATTTTTATGCCATTTTTTTATTATATTTCATAGGTACTCAACCTAAATCCTAACTCCGTTACTATTTATAATCTTGAGTTTAGGCTTCATTGAAAGCATTCCAGATATAAAATCCTGAATGCACCATGCCAACATGAGAGAGTGCATCCTAAAGATCGCCTAGCAAGGTGAGCTAGTTGAGATACTGTGAAAATTGGTCGAGACACCATCTTACCTCCAAAACGAAAGGAAAAGCAACATGACACACTACTATATGACATGGTAGTCGAACGTTAAAGGGGTTACATTATCTTCCATGTGGCCTCCTAATGTTATGTCCCAAGGCATGAAATTTTTTGCTAGATCATCTAAAACATCAAGTTTTTAATTGGGGGGCATGGGCAAGCACAAAAGGAGGGTGGGTATGCATACACTGCCATTACAAATTGCGCCTATAATATAATGATGATTAGGATAAGAAAATGGGACACATTTTTATTCGGACAAGTTTTTCATTCATAGTTCTCAAAACCAGTCCGTACATATTAAATACCAAAATGGTAGATTTGTTGCGAACGCGGGCTGGAAAGATGATTACCTTGTGAGTGAACAGAAACGAAATGAAAAGGACAAGATGAAGTCAAAGACAAAAAGACCTATCTTGCCTTTCCATCAGTGCCCCCAAAATACGCTCTTTTCATTTATTTTTGCTTAATTTTTTTAGCAAACAACAAAAAATACTATGACACTAAGTGAAAGTTTATTTAATAAATTATGACACTTAGGTGATAAAAAAAAAAAAAAAAATTTATAGCACTCAAGTTACCGCCATATAAAAATTATAGTACTTATGATGCTATTCTCCCGATAAGTTCGTGTCACTTTGTTTCATGAGAAACTGCCATACCATATTGTAGTTATCAACCATTCTATTAGCATATCAAAGTCCACATGAACAAGAGACTATTTCTCATGTTTCCTTAAAAATTAAAATCATTTCGGAAAATTCACTTTAACCTCTATCGTAGTTATCAACCGTTCCAATATTCATACTCATGTCTTGATACCTTGACTCTAAGACAACCCGATGTTCGAATGTAAGTTCCTAGCATCAAGATTTTGGAATATGCCTCCGAACTGCCTATCTCCCTTATGGTTGGGTTTTGGTAGCTTTTAGTATTTGATATTGCACAATTGAGCCAACGATCTCTCTCTATCTCTCCCTCACAACAAAGGCTGCCAGGACCTCCGTTGTTGACCAATGCACTATTTTGTCACTCTCTCCCTCTCTCTTGTTTTGATTTTTAAGTTTTCCAAAGGAGGAGTCCGAAAAATGTTTTTTTTTTTTTTTTTTTGGGAAAAGTGTACTTCTCATTACTTGGTAATGACTACGGGTACAAATAGAGCAAAGAAAAAAGAAGAGCCCATTGGGCTTCAAGGGCTTTAACCAATCAATTTGCGACCTCAGTCAAGGCCAGGTATCCATCTTTATGGGCTTTAACCAATCAATCTGCAACCTTATTTGTATTCCCGCTGCAACGGATTAGGAACAAATCATCAAAGAGACTGAAAAGAACCGGACGTATACACTTGAAAATGATGTAAATCCTCGCAACCCCGATATGATAAAAGCAAGAAGAAGAAAAATGGGAGAGACTGAAAAGAACTGGACGTATGAAACTTGTGGGGGCATTTTACATTTGATATATTAAACGAAAGAGTAGGGTGACGTACTTAGTCAAATACTTCGATGGCGATAGACGTAGAACTTCCCCATTGTCGCTAACGAATCTGTCGCGTCTTTTCCCATAATTCCACGGGGTCCTCGTTACCTCATTTGCACCGTATCGAAAAGGATTGGAAAAAGAACGTTCTTCAATTCAAACAAAGTTGGGTCCGCGAAGCTTTTATAGTGGTACGCTAAAAAAGGTAGGTGGGGGAGTGGCCTGAAATGCCCCAATGTGGATCTTGGACCGGAAAAGAAAACGTATAGGATCTCTCAAAGAATTGTGGTGAATAATATATAAGAAGTGGCTAATTTGGGGTCCATTTGGTTCGGCATTTAAGAAAAGTCTTAGGGAAAATTACAAAAGATTTTAGGGTTAATTTGTTTCAGTAAAAGTGTTTTTATGAATTTTTACTCATTTGATTCATCGAAAATGACATGTCAACTAAAAATACTTTTGATCAACGAAAATATTCATACATAAAATTAGAAAAGTAAATTTCTAAACCTAAAGAGGGCAGAATTTCTCCTATCGAAATTTTTAACATGTTATTTTATTTTATTTTCTTTTCTTTTTCCTTCTCCTTCTGTTGATCACAGGACCTCAGCAATGACCAATGTGGTTGAGCTTGAGCTCACCAGATATTTACGGGCTTGAGCCTTGCCCGAGGCCATCGACAAGCCACGAGCAAGGATCGACCTTGCTTGAGACTGGCAAGCTCAAGCCATGCTCGTGGCCTGTCATTGGCCGTAGTTGAGGCTCGACAACCAACATATGAAGAAGGAAAAATAAAAAGAAAGAGATGAAAATTTAAAAGAAAACATAAATAAATAATTATTTAAAATTTTGATTTTTTGTTTGTTTGAGATAAAGTCATAAAATTGAAAATGATCTTCCATATGAGATCTAAAAATCGGAAAACTTTCTTTTGTCATATATTATTAAATGAAGGAAAATTATCAATTTTTTCAAAAAATATATTTCCGAAAAGTAATTTCCTTTATTATGAAGCATTCCCACAAAAGAAATACGACGACGTGTCAACATAGATGGTGAAAGGGTTCGTTGCTCTTTTTAAATCAGCCACGGAGTTGGGGGGAGGGGGATGCCGATGTTACCCTATTTTCCGTGAGGCAGGGTGCTCTAATGTCTCAGGGCATGAATCTTTTTTTCTTTTTACTTTTTTGCAAATTCACCAGAAACATCGAATTTGCAATTGGGGGCATGGGGCTAACATATGCTTTTTCCGATTTCAATTTGCGAGTATAATATGATGATAAAGACAAGCAAACTGAACGCCTTCGTCAGGCAAGTTTTTTTATTCGCTGTTCTCAAAGCGGACCGGTACGTACTAAACGGTACAATAACAGATTTGTGTCAAATGCAGGCTTTGAAAAGATGATGATTCCCTTGTTAGTGAAGCAAAACGTAATGAAAGGGACAAAGATTAAGTCAAACACCAGAAAACCTGTCTTGCCTTTCCATGATGGGTCCCCCTCCAATCCGTTTTCGGTTTTCACCCATCATATCTCTATTTTTACGTGGTAATAAATGAGATTCAATGCTTTAAGCCTATATTTCATCTTTGAGAAGAGCTTCATGCCATGATTAGCTCGACTAGTTGTCAATTGACTTTGCCTTTATAGGCTCGTTGTAAATCTGAACAAACCAGTCATGTCCTTAGCCCAAAATCATGTACAAAGAGTCCTAGCATGAGAATTTTGATTATATCTCGCATAATTTCATAGAAACTAACGATTAAGCATGTTATGGATTCCAATTATCGCCTAGATACAAATGGAAAAATGAAGGAAATATCATCCTTCGCTTTATCTCATAAGGCTAAATTCCATTTGCAGTGGTTGTACTTTGATATAGTTTGCAATTGGGTTGAATCCATTCACCAGACACCTTGAACTTTCTAAGTTCTTCATGACATATTCAAAACAGGGGTGACCACAACAGAAATATAACAAGCATAGAGTAATTGTCTGTGAAAATCTAATAGATTAATCCCTCCTATTGAAGTAACAAGTCAAATAGCAAAAATGTTGAATTTTCTACTAATCGGTATGAAGATAACCTATCAAGCAGATCATTTACAAGATGATCATTTCAATGTTGATAAAATCATAATTTTCATGCTTAACTTCCACCAAAATGCCAGAAAAAGTACTAATTGCAGCCACGTGTTTCCATACACAAAACAAACCCAACTTCTCGGAAATATGATGGAACTCTTTCTAAATGATGGTGCAAGCGGTGAAGGATCTGCAAGAATCAAGAGCCCCTTTAAGGCATAATTTAGGAAAGGGTATCCCATTTGAGAACGACAATACCTTAAAGTTTGCTCAACCTTTTTAATTAAAGGGGAGTGTCTCTCTTTTAGTCTTGGCCCCAACTTAAAAAAGAAAGTTTCTGATACAATATCCCTTATTCAAGTGATGGTTATAAAGAGCAAATCTCAAACTGCTTCTCCCTCTTAAACAAGCAACTGCGTGCACATTTGATTACTTAAAAGGACTCAATTTTTCCCCCTTTTTGTTTGTTTATTTCAGTTGTTGGAATTGCCTGTTACTATTTGCTGATAATGTGCTGTTTGCTGGGGGTGCTCTGTCGAGGTCGAGCATTTCTCTGCGCATCTGCATATGCAATCTTGCGACTGTTCCTCATTTCCGTTCTTAATTTGGATGGATTTCTTTCTACTTAAATTGTACAGGGTATCGACAGATATCTTTAGTCATAAACATTTTAATTTTAATAAAATCACACATAACTCACTTAAGTAAGAATTTATTAAGATCAAGTCGATTGTTTTTCAAACAACAATACATCCTAATATGAAAAACGAGAAATTGATGAATGTTGTTCCATGATTGTTTGTTCTATTCATGAACTAAGGCCAAGGAGCATGATGAGAGTTATGGAAATTGCGATGACGATCACTTCCATGTTTATAAGTAAATCAATATTTTCAATAAGAGCTAATGACCATGTAAAACGAGCATTCTAACTTCGATTAATAAATGATTTTAGAGTTTCTGTTCGGACCTACAAAGCCACGCGCAATGGACTTCACTCATTCAATATATACACGCCAACTCTACTGTCGTACTTGTGAGATATTGTTAATAGAACGTGCATACTCCTATGCACATGCAGCACTTGAACAAATACGAATGAGCTCATCCTTATGAAACAATAAACTGACTAATGGTTGATTGTCCCTATTGTTAGATCCAAACTCTCAATGATCATGAAACAATGTACATTGTGCTTATGAATCATAATGCATAGATCTAATTACAAATTGCAAATGATTATTTGAATAAGTGGGTCATATTTGATCCTGAGTCAGTAAGAGTTCATGACATCAACTAAAAGTAGTAACTTCATAAACGAGTCTTAGTGTCAACTGCTATTTTCGCCGATATTAGCTTTCATTGGAATCTTGTTCAGTCGTATATAGTGGAAAATTCAAGGGACCAAACACAATCCAAAGTGTTTATAAGCTACTCTCAGTTAGCATGGGGAACACTCAAAAATAGCTCTTGCGAACTGCACTTGTGTCACTTTACCTAAACTTATTGTACTCGTGTCAATTTGCATAAAAGATCTAGAAATGAATTAACACAAATGTAATTGATTTAGGACTTTTTTGATAATTTTCCCCAATAATAACTATATGGGGAATTTGATTGAAATGTCAGTTGTGATATTTGCCATTTTATTTTTCATTCCATTTCACATGAATGAATAGGTGACTCGTTTACATGATTTGAACTTAATATGATAAATTGGATAATCATTTATTAATGTTGGGAATTATTTAAGAGAACAACATATAAGAGCCATTGTCAATCCCCAAAGTAAAAGTTTTCACTTGGATAGTTGAAGAACTAGAAGCATTATGAGTCGGAAAACCGAAATTAGGAAGACTATTTGGCCAAGTCATGATGGTATTGAGAGATCCAGCCCGAAATGATCTTGATCTCCTTCTTTCTCACATCTTGAAGCCACTTGGGATCTTTACTGGTCGAGTATCGTAGATCGACATGGTGAGCCCCTATCATCAATAACTTAAGACGGTTAAAAATAACTTGTTGTATGTCCTAGAATTTCTATTTCTATAACTTGTCTCTGAACATGTTATGCTACATACCACGGACAACCTCCCATCAATGTGAAGATTGACCATCACTTCTTCCATCGAGGGATTCACTAATATCTTTTTGTGATAACGTTTATTCATAAAATGAAGAGTTGCTTATGCTAAGTTTCAAAGACACTGAGCTGACCTTTTTCGCCACTATTGCAACAATGCTCTTAGAAATGCTCTTCAACACCCTGCCAATTTTACCACAGAGACAGGATTATTAAACAATTCATTCCCTCCACACCAGAGAGAGAGAGAGAGAGAGAGAGAGAGAGAGAGAGAGAGATACCCTCCACCACTCCATGGGTCTCTTAAGCCATTGAAGAAGATGATATTGCTCCCAAATCTCCTCAAGGTCCGGCTAATGTCCTGTTTTTTTTAAGTACACACAATGATCGACACAAAAATTCAGGTTAGGAGGCAGGATGAATAGATGTTGCAATTCTCTAAGTAAGGACATGCAAGATATGAAAGCTTATGTGAAACTTCATAAATTCTCATTTATACTTATAAAAAGGTTGCAACGAGCATAGAATAATGAAGGACGGGTTACCCACATGACCGCCGAACTCAGTAGGGATCCAAGTGGGCCTAGAGATGACGCTGGAGTCAGATGCACAGGAGCTGATTGTATCATTATAGTTGTACTTGTAAGCTGGGAATATGCTTGTCTCTCGATTGCCGTCTGTTGGCATTACCATTTCCGTGCATGCCTACAAGGAAATAAATAACGATCACTATCACGTGCTCGTGCTAAAAAAAACTTAGAGATCATGGGATGGTACAAAAAGTAAAAATTACGAGGACATACCATAACCATAAAGAAAGAGCCCATGAACTTCATCTCAGCAACAGTATCAAATCCAGTGTACAGGAATGTCGGAGAAATTAAGACTGATGTACTAAATGGATTTTGCTAAAATTTAAGTTGGTATGCCCGTCTAAGCATTGTACAAAAAAATCCATCCCATTATATAGTAAACCCATTTCGCATATGAGTCTCGACATCTCTAGCATTTTTTATATGATGATTTGCAAGCAGCTCGGTTGACAAGCTTTTCAGTTGGAAACTAAAGCAACAAAGAGAAATTTTCTTTCTCGAGAGTGAAAAAATTGTGGGGGTACCTGCCATGCCCATCCGCCGAGGCCATGAGGATCGGAATCATCCAATAGATCAAAGCACGAGACGCCACCGCTGTAGTTGTAGTAGATGTTTGCCGCGGCATGCAATTTCGCGAAATCATCATCCCCTTTGCTCGGATCATCTATCGCCTTGCACATCTGCGCAAAATGAAAACAGAGAGAGCATAAATGTTCGTCGTGTATCCGATTTGTCTTTTCAGCCATCGAGCTATATCTTGAAGAAGTTATAGAAAAGCGCTTTACAAAATGGTGCCGTCACGCCTCAATGTCGGCGCAACAGAGTGAGCCAACTAAATTGTCACAAATTGATTTTGAAGTAATGGGACCAAGTCGCCTAATGCTGGAACAAAGTATGCCAATCCTTCATTCACCTTGGTCAATCACACACGCTACCATACAATCCTCAAAGATCAGATCTGCTTCACAAATTGATCATATACTACAAGGATTCTTTCAGTTTTAATGTCGAGTTTACTTGGACTTTAAAAACAAGATTGGTTAAATCGAGAACTAGCTTTAATTTCCCCTTAAGATCAGATCTATGTACCCCCCAAAAAATGCCAATTTGACTTGGAAATACTGTAAAGTATGATCTTGAAGATCTTGCTTAGATTACACTGCTAATACAGGTTATCATTAGTTAAGCAAGCTATACCTGTTTGACTGGGTAAGCTGGCAAGGGGTTCAAGAAATTGGAAGGAGTTGGATAATCGGTCATGGCCGTGTAAATGAGAGCAGTCTGGAGCCAACCTTGGAGATTATCCGCATCCATGGAGTTCCTGCAAAGGGGTCATCGCATAAACAAAATATCCCGCAAACAGAATAAATTAAATCCGTGAGAAGCTATAATTGCCTATGCCTCAACTCTCACTTGCACAGTCCGAATGATTTTCCCAGGATCTCAAGTCCGCCATGTCGCTTCGCCGTATCTTCGATCTTCTGCCATGATCGCTTGATCACTTTGTAGCAATTCTCGCTCTCACTCTGGATATTCACATTGATTGCGCTTTTAGGCTCACACAATTTTCATATAGTCATGACTGATGTAAATCTATATAATTAATATTGAGAACACATACATTGAATAAGCGGCGGTGTGTGTGTGGAAAGTAATAAGTCACACAGTGTCATGATGTAAAGAAACGATAAGTCGAGTCTAATACATAATCAAATGTACTAAATAGAATAAACAGTAATCTCAAGACTTTTCTTGATTTACAAATGTTTAGACAAAGTGGAATCTTAGGATGTGTTTGGTAACGATTCTATTCCCGAGAGTAGATTCTGATTAGAAATAATTCTTTTTGATTATGTTCCCGGGAACAAATTCTAAGCATTTTAAGTTATTTGGTGACTGTACAAAATTTCTGATTCTGGAATAGAATTGCATTTGGTACTGTGCTCATTGATTATGTTCCAAATCAATTTCTTTTAATTTTTAAATGATTTTTATACTTTTTTTTCCTTTTTTCCCTTTTTCTCTTTTATTTTTTTATTTTTTCTCCTATTCCTTTTCTTCTTCTTCAAGCCAATCGTCGACCGGGGCGTCGCCCGCCCACGTCAACTGAGCCTCGCCGTTAGCTAGGCGAGGCTCGCCCAGCCCCGCCAAGGCTCGGCCTCGTCGGGGCTAGGCAAGGCTTGCATGGCCACCGGCGAGGTTAGGCGAGGCTTGCCCAACCTCGGCGAGGCCCGCTTGGCCATTGGCAAGGCTTGCCTAGCCTTGCTGAGGCTCGGCCTTACCAGTGGCTGGGCTTGCCTCCAACGAGCTCGCCGGACCTCGCCCTGGCCTAGCAAGTCTCTAGCGAGCTCGCTGAACTGGTTGTCGGTGATCGGCGAATGGCAGCGGCGGACAGCGGTGGATGGCGGCAAAGGGCAGTGGCGGACAGTGGCGAACGGCAACAGAGGAGGGGAGGGAAGGGTTCCACTTTTATTATTCATTTTTTTGTTCCTGGAACAAGAATCACTTTTTTTTATTATTATTCTTGATTCTACTCCAAATCTGTTCTCAGGAATAAAAATTTTGCTAAACGCGATTCTATTCCCAAACTGATCCCGAAAACAAAAAATCAAAATTAGGCACTGTTTGGATGGTTACCAAACAGTGCCTTAATATACTTTGAATTGTATACGGTGGGCGGCTATGGAATCTTTGACTAGAAAGTTGGAGTTGGGACCATCTTCGGATTCCTTTTGTCATGCAAATCTTTCCACTACGATCTCTGGCCCATGGCCGAAGAAGACCTTCTATGTCCTATTAGCTGACCTTATCCTAGTCCCCACCTCTGTAAAGTCTTTGTAATCCAAGAATAACCAAAAACAGACACAAACTCAGCGAGAGAGAGAGAACCCTGAAGTCTCGAGTGATGATGTCGTTGAAGCTGTAGGGAGAGGTGATGTTGTCGAAGTTGAGGATCGGCGAAGACGATGACAAAGCGCCAATTGCAATGTGCGGATACTTGAGCCTGAACCATGCCGCCAGCACTGTTACATTTTCAATAAACAAAATCATTCATCTGAACAAATTTTAACTCCTTTTTCCTTTTCCTTATCAGACTAGAAACCTCCATGCACAACCAAGTACGCAATTAATCTATTATATAAGACAAACCCATTAATTAATTAATTAAACTAAGCTGTGAAGGCTGAGAGAGAGAGAGAGAGAGAGAGCGAGAGACGGAGACAGCAGCATACTTCCACCGTAGGAACCTCCAAAAACCACCACTGGCGAATCCTCGGCCGTCCAGTTCTTCTTCAGATCGGTGATCAGCATCGCATAGTCCGCCAATGCTTGTGTGGAAGAGAGATAGCCCAGCGTGCTGGAGTTGCTGTATGCCACTTCTTTGTTGCCCCCAAACGGAATCGATTTCCCGTAAAACCGATGCTTCAAAGAAACAGATAAGAATGATGATCTCTATAACCTTCTTATAATATACTTTGCAAAAGCAAAACAATATAGCTTTCAGTATTTAGATCGGTTGCCAATATACCTCAATGAACACAAGAAGGGCATTGAAGCGGGGCGCAGTCTCGAACATGAAGCCCGTGTTCTGGGTGAACCACTCGATATCGCCCTCGTTCCCGGTGTAGACGAAGATCGGGGCGTTCCTCTGTGGGCCGCCCCAGAAGGCGGAGTTGATCAGGTACCTCTGCTGGAACGTCTGGTAGCTCTCGGGGCGGAAGCCGAAGTGGTCGAGGACTTGCGTGAAGTACCTGGTTTCGTAGGGCCCATTGCTGCCGCTCTGGTCGTTGGAGATCGATGGTCGTTGAGAACTTTCGGGATGAATGACGGGGGAAGGAAAGCGAGGTACGATCTTGCGGAATGGCGAGACGGCAAGAGAGCATTGAAAGATCAGAGAGAGATGGAGAAGAAGGTTCAGTAGTAGTTGTGCTGTACTCATGATCTCCCGGTCTCTGGTGTTTGCAGTTGCAGAGGAAGTCAACAAGCGTGCAGTTTTCTGTTCACAGAGAAAAAGAGAGAGAGAGAGAGAGAGAGAGTTTTTCTAAAGAATAGCAAGAAGTTCAATGACTGAGCATACAGATCAAAGGAGGTTGGGGCCTGGCCTAAAATGCTGGTAAAAACTTACTCGGTGGGCCATCATTGATTGATGTATTAGCCGGCATTAGACAAACATATGGCATTCAATGTCACGAAGGTTTTCATTAAGGGTAAGGTAGATGCCATGATTGCTAATCCCATGGAGGTATGAAGTTGATGGATTGCATTTGATGGGACTCGATTAAATGAGTCAAAAGCTAGTCTTCAATTCCACTGATTACAATTAGAGGAGGGGCAAACGTGTGGGTTAAATTGGGCTTAGGGTTGGGCTTGAGTGGTTTATTGATGGATTTGGACCAAAACTTACCCAATAAGTCTACCTAAATGGTCAGTGATCCATATTTCTAAACAGCATAAATAATTCCATTTGTTTTGCAGAGAGTAAATTATTTGAAAAATAGTTTTTCAAAAATATTTGCTTATATCACTTGAAATAAATAATCAATAAAAAATATTTTCATTATCAATAATAATTTATGTCTAAACATTTTCACAAATGATGAAAATATTTTTCATTTATTTATTATAAATAATACAAATTATTATTTTTAACAAAGTATTATTCAAATTATTAATTTTTTGTGAAAGAAACTCATCCTACAAAACTATTTTACAAGACATGTCTAGTAATCATACATGTTTGTTGAAATTCCTCTCAAGATGGGCCCGGGATACTACTTGCGGTTTCTTTTTTACTTTGTTTGTTCATCTCTCGGAGTAATCGATCCGTTTGTCGAATGGATATTGGGCAGGAAAGGTCCATGGTGCTATTGGTTGGTGAAATTTGCTATAGTGTTTGGAAGAAAAATCAAAAGAGGAAAGTAAATCAAAAGGATGAATTCGAGGTGCAAGAAATGATGGCCCTCCAAAGAGATATCTACATTTGAATACTCAAAAGCTAGGAGACCGAAGTAGAATAACTTTGTATAGGGATTCAAATAATCACACTTGCTCCTTCTTTTAGGGACATTTTCAAAAGCACAGCCTCGTATATCTCAGTGGTACGTGTGGGTTGGAATGATGCCGACTTGATGAAAATTAGCCAAATACTCAAAATGTCCCTTACAACTAATTTATATAGATTACAAGTAGTGGGAAGATTTTCTAACAGTTCTAAAACATATTATATTGAGATTAATTATATTTAAACTTTTTAATTTGGTCAATTTAATCCAACGAGGTTGATGCCTACTAGAGTCTAGCGAGGGTGGCCCTTTCCTAGCTCAAGCGAGGACATCACAACCCTCATATATACACAATGACTATACTGTCATACTTAACGCATATTGTTAACAGAACATGCATACTCATATGCACATGCAGCATTCAAACAAATACTAATGAGCTCCTCCTTAAGAATCGTGAAACTGACTAATGGTTGACCATCCTTATTGTTAGATTCAAACTCTCAGTGATCATGAGGCAATGTACGTTTCGCTTAAGAATCGTAATGGATATATCAAATTGCAAATTGCAAATGATTATTTGAATAAGCAAGGCATATTTGATCTTGAGTGAGTAAGAGTCTGTGAGATGAGTTAGCATACCTAGCCCTACTTTGCTTTAAGTAGACTCAAATTGCCCTTTTCACCAATATTAGCTTTTATTGGAATTCTTGTTCGGTCATATATGGTGGAAAGTTCGAATGACCAAGCACAATCCAAAGTGCTTACAAGTTACTCTTGGTTGCCATCAAGAAAACTCAAAAGCATTGCGAGTTGTACTGGTGTCAATTTTGCCTAAACTTGTTATACTTGTGTCAATTTGCCTAAAATATTTATGACTAAATTGACATAAATTCAATAGGTTTAGAACTTTTTGATAATTTCCCTCAATAATAACTATATTAGAGGTCTAAGTGAAATTGCAGTTATAGTATGTGCTATTTCATTTTTCATTCCATTTCACATGAATAGGTATATGACTCATTTACATGATTTGAACTTAATATGACAAACTAGATAATTGTTTATTAATGTCGAGAATCATTTAAGAAAACAAAATCTAAGAGCCACTGCAATCCCCGAAGTAAAAGTTTTCACTTGGATAGTTGAAGAACTAAAAGCACTATGAATTGGACAACTGAAATTGGGAAGATGATTTGGCCAAGTCAAGGTAGTATTGAGAGATCCAGCCTGAAATGATCTTGATCTCCTTCTTTCTCACATCTTGAAGCCACTTGGGATCTTCATTGCTTGAGTATCACAAGTCAGCATGGTGAGCCCCTATCATTGACAACTTACGACGGTTAAAAGTAACTTGTTGTATGTCCTAGAAAATCTATTTTTAGCACTTGTATCTGAAAATGTGATTGTACATACTACGGACAACCTTTCATCAATGTGAAGATTGACCATCACATCTTCCATCGAAGGGATATGCTAATATCTTTTTGTGATAACGTTTATTCGTAAAACGGAGAGTCGCTAATGCTAAGGTTCAGAGACAGTAAGCTGACCTTTTTTGGCCACTATAGCAACAATGCTCTTGGAAATGCTCTTCAACACCCTGCCATTTTTACTACAGAGACAAGATTATTAAACCATTCACTCCCTCTACACCAGAAAGAGAGATACCCTCCACCACTCCAAGGGTCTCTTAAGCCATTGAAGAAGATGATGTTGCTCCCAAATCTCCTCAAGGTTCGCCTAATGTCCCGTTCTTAATAAGTACACACAATGATCGACACAAAAATTCAGGTTAAGGGGCATGATAAACAGATGTTGCAATTCCCTAAATAAGGATGTGCGAGATATAAAAACTTATGTGAAACTTCATAAATGATCATTTATACTTGTAAAAAAGTTGCGTCAAGCATAGAATAATGAAATACGGGTTAACCACATGGCCGCTGAACTCAATAGGGATCCACATGGGACTAGGGATGACAATGGAGTCAGATGTACAAGTATAAGTATGGTTGTAGTTATACTTGTATGCTGGGAATATGCTCGTCCGTCAATTGCCAACCATCGGCATTACCATCTCCGTGCATGCCTGCGGGCAAATAAATCACGACCACTATCACATGCACTCACACTAAAAGAAGCTTGGAGATCATGAAATGGTACAAAAAGGATTGGTGACAAAGAAATCACGACCACGACCACTATCAAAGCTACAAGTTTGGCAAAGAACCATGAAAACTTCTTTTGAGAAATTGAATCGTTTCTCAAGAGTCATAGAAAGAAGAATGAACAATTTGTAAGACTTTATGAGATTACTGATAATTGTTCTAAAAACTTAAATTGTTAGATAAATGCATGATTTAGCATTGAAATATTCTAATACAATGTTAAATGGTCAGTAAATTGTATGACTGTTGATTCTAGTCTTCCCTAACTTATTCATTACTCCACCAACCAAATAGGAAGAACTTAAGACCTTCACCTCATCACAAGTGTTATCTCTGCATTGGATTAATGTCGGAGATATTAACGTTCATATATTAGATGGTTATTAGATTGAGTCAGTATACCCTTTTAAACACTCCACAGTATTTTGCCACATCATTTAGTAAATCCATTTAATAGATAAGTCTTATCATCTCTAGCATTATTCGTGTGATAAATTACAAGCAGCTTGGTTGATAAGGTTTCAAGTTGAAACCAACGTAATAGATAATTCTTACGAGGCATTGCTTAGGAGATCTTTTCTTTCGAGAGTGTGAAAAATTGTGGGGTACCTGCCATCCCCATCCGCCGAGGCCGTGAGAATCGGAATTGTCCATTAGATCGAAGCACAGGACGCCGCCACTGTAGTTGTAGTAGATGTTCGCCGCGGCATACAATTTGGCGAAATCATCGTTCTCCTTTTCCTTATCAAACCAGAAAGCTGCGCTGTCTATGTAATCAATTCATTATATAAGATAAACTCATTAATTAATTAAGAGTTGTGCTAACATGACCGTATGACTAGGGGTGAGCAGCGGTCTAGGGTCGACCTTGGATTGACCTTGGACCGGCCCAACCCTACCGGTTCTGGTCCGATTCCCAAAGAGATTGGGTCGGTCCTTGGTTCTGAAATTCCAGGACCAACACTGTGCAGGTTGGTCCTTGGTCCTAAGAGTTTTGGGTCGGTCCGACCCTGGACCAACCCTATATATTATATTATATTATATTATTTATAATTCTTTTATATATTCAAACCTAAGTAAAATGTCTGTTATATTATATTATATTGAGATGTTCTATCAATAGCACTAATAGTAATTTCAATTTAAAACTTTTGTTGAGTATTAATTATGTATCGTTTGTTTTGTTTTCAGGTGTTTAGAAATTTAAGTGAATTAACAAGAAGTGAAGTTATATATTCATGGTTTATATTAAGTATTTTGAATTTTTTATGATTTAATTGTATTTTACTAATGAATTTTAGCTGCACTTTGCTTTTCAATTTGTGTCAAATGGTAGAAGTTTTTAAAGAGTAAAGTAGTACTGCAGTTGCTACGGTGATTTGTTAATCAAGTGGCGTGAAGCTCATTTTTTGGTTGAGTGGACTCTACATGATCAAATGCAGGAAAACGCTTTTGCATATGGTGTTATGAATATTAAAGGTAGATGATTACAAGAACTTTCCATCTTGTCTCATATCTCGATGAGCGGTTAGCAAGTACGAAATTTCTATTATTGTGTCATCTTAAATTTGCTAAATATGTATTGGTATTTATAGTTTAGTTACACAATGCCGCATTGTCGATGGATGTGTAATCTAAATTTGTAGGTTTGCTTTTTTAGGGAGTATAAAAAATAAGACGAAAAAAATTATCGATCGGTCCCGAGTTGACCCTGGAACCAGACCGAACCCATTGGGTCGGTCCAGTCCTTGGTCCCAAGTTCAATAGGGTCGGTCCTCGATCCTAAAAATTGAGGACCGACACTATACGAGTTGATTCTAGGGTTAGGGGGTGGCCCGGACCAACCCAGACCATGCTCACCCCTACGTATGACCATGTGACAATGAAATGATAACCACAAACTTTTCCTTTTTTCAACACAAGCGTGTGGGAAATTGCCAAACAAAACACAAACCTCTCTCTCTTATGGAAAATGTGGCTGAAGATTGACCATGAAAATACTTGTATGCATAAAAAAATCCCAAGTTCCACAAGGTAAATGCATGCAGGTGGCGACATAATAGTTGGTGGTGAACTCGCTTTGGGTAAAAATGTATTAGTAGTTTATTTGACATGTGAATGTTACAATTTTGAAGATGCGGTACTCATTTGTGAGCATCTAGTGTATGAAGTCAATCTTCAGCCACACATTTTCCATAAGAGAGAGAGAGGTCTGTGTTTTGTTTGGCAATTTTCCACACGCTTATGTTGGAAAAAGGAAAAGTTTGTGATTATCCTTTAACTGTTACACGGTCATACTATCATGCTTATGTCACGGGTTAATGATTGGGATCATAACCACGCATCGACTCGGGCACTTTAGGATCGATTTGGATTGCCGAAGCACCTAAGCCAAGCCTTGCTCGATCAAACTCTCACTAACTCGCCTTACCCGGATTGTAGAGAGAGAAAGTATCTTGAGAGAAGAGCTCTAGAAAGAAGTATGCTTTGTATTGGGGAAATAGTTGATGCTTACAAATAAGGGAGGACACCTCTTCTTATAGTCGAGGGCCTCGACTTACAACCATTGATCTAGAATTTAACCAGCGGACGAGATCGCACCGCCTCAACTACCGATATAAATGTTTGACTACTAGCTACTGACATTAATAAAAGGAGACTTCTAGAATCAAGCGTAATGACGGTGATGTCTGCCCTTGGAAATCTCCGAGAGAAGTCTTGATGGGAACCCGAGCGAGCACAGGAGGTCCACCGGTGAGTCACAACCGTCCCTTAGGAATCTCTTGAGTCTGCTTTCTTTCGGGCCGTGACATTCTCCCCCACTCAATCGAGCGACATCCTTGTCGCTAATAGCTTGATGGGCATCCTTCTTGGTATGTGCACGAGCATTGGCACAAGCTTTCTTATTTCGGCTTTGTTTGGTGTGGACGCTCATGAATGAAGGACCACATCCTTCAATGATCACCTCAAACTTTGGCTCGAGCACGGCACACAGTGAGTACTCCACCTCGGGGAAGAGCACTTTGGATCGGCATGGTGTGAGTTGGTGTCGCGACCTAATTTTCGGGTGCACCACCTAAAACTAGGTTAATGGACTGCTAAGCTTTTAAACTTAGCTCGGGCTCTCTCAAGCCCATACCAAATCGCGACTTAAGTCTAAATTTTTAAACATGCAAGAGGTTATTATCTAAGAGTTGCCACTAATCGGTTTATGGTAGGTCGATTAGACACCTAAGTAAAATAAAGGGAGATTTATTTTACTCCTACGAACCAGAGACTAAGGGTACGGGGACTTGGTTACACTAGAATTTTCTAATGCCCTTTCGGTACCATTTCTTTTTTAATTTTTCAAAATGTTTTTGCAAGCAGCTGATTTATTTTAACCTAAATTATTATCATGCAAATGTGGTGACCACACGGGTGCTCATCCATTATTTAAAACATTCAAATAAATAAATTGCATCACACAAAGCAAGCAATCATTTTTTTGGATTTTCTTAAAAATTGGAGTTCTTTTATTAAAAATGCATTTTTAAAACTAAATGACTTAATTTTATTAATATGCAAATTCTAATTAAATGGGCCTATTATGCAAACTAATTAACATGCACCTCATGACCTAATTTTACTAATTAACAAATTCTGATTAAATGATTCTATTATGCAAACTAGTTAACATGCATCTAGTATTTTTGCATTTTTTTATTGAAATTCAGAATTTATGAAAACCCTAATTAATCTATCTAAAAATAATCTTCTAATCCATTTTTGGGATTAATTTGACTTAAACCCTATTCTGTCTTAGAAGACTATTTTTTTTTTTTTATTTTAAAAAGAGGATGAAAATGTGCCAATTATATCTAAAACTCTAAAAAGGCTATTTAAGTCTAATCCTAACTTATTTCTTTTAAAATATCTAAAAATGCAGTCCTAAAAATATTATCTAAAAATGCAATCCTAGAAATATAATCCTAAAAATTTGATTAATTAAACCTACGTGTCTATTATATTAAACCTTAATGTCCTATATGCTCATGCAAATCTTTTTGAATGTTTTGATTTTTGATTTTTTTTATTTTTTTTTTTTTTTTTTTTTTTAAAGTTGAATAATTGTTAAACAAGGGTTAAATCTAAACAATTAATATAATCACTAAATAAAGGATCAAAATAAATTAAAAAAATAACCTACAGGTTAAATTAACAATTATTCTAACCCTAATCATCACAACAACTTAAAAGAGTTAAAAAATCTGGTCCGAAGTCTTATGGACCAAATTAAGTAATTATTATGATTGAGATTCTATCAAAAAGCCCAGAAATTAAAAAATAATTAGAAAAATGATCCGATGTCTCTCAGGTCAAATTAATAATTATATTAATTTCGGACAAAATCCATATGGATAATGCATACTAAATTCACAAATATTAACATCCACCATTACAAATTAAATAGCTAAACTAAAAATGCTATCAAATGAAATGAGCAAAAATAACATAATGAATAAAATAAGCTAAACTATAAAAGTAAAACAAAATAAAAAATAAAAAGAACAAAAACTACCTAAAGGGGGGAAATCGACGATGGACGGCGGCGGGCTCGTCGGAACTCGGGGAAATGGCGGAGATCGGAGCGGTTCGCGGGTCGTCGAGGGCGGCGGCGTCGGGAAGTCGGGGCCGGACGTCGGGGCGAGGAGGGTCGCGGCGACGGGGCGCGGGCGAGGCGCGGCGGCGGGCTGAGCGAACCGACGAGGGCGGGCGGAGGCGCGGGGGCTCGGAGATCAACGGCGGCGGCGTTGGCGAGGGTGCGCGGCGCGCGGTGTTCGCAAGGGCGGTTGATCGCGTCGCGGTGGTGTCCGGTGCGGGATGGCGGTGCGGTGAGATCGGGAGCGGCGGTGCTTCGGAACTGAGAACGGATGCGGGCGAGCGGATGTCGCGGGTGCATGGCCGACTCCGAGGAATGGCGATGATGCGAGGAAACCAGCGGGAGAGGATCGGTCACGAGCGGAAGAACTCACGAGGAAGAAGATGAATAGCAACTTTTGCTTTTCCTTTTTTTTTTTTTTTTTTTTTTCTCTCTCTCGACCTCTCTCTCTCACGTCTTCTCCCTCTTGCTGTTGTACTTTCTGCAGTACTTTTCAGCAGAAGGAAAATTCTTTGCTGACTTTTTTTCTTTTTCCCCAGAGAATGAACACTTCTCTTTTTTTGCTTGAATTGTTGACCTCGAAAACTTCCCAGAAGCCCTTTTCACGAATTTCTCTCTCAATTTTTCGCACCTCAGAAAATTTTTCTCCCTCTTCACGAATTTTTAGTAGATTCTCTCTCAATTTTTTTTTCCCCCCGTTCACGAAAATTATGGCTCTCTTTTATAGTGATTTTCAATGGCCATTTTTATAGCAATTTTCGACTTCCATCTTCTGTTGCATTAAATCAAGCCTGCAAATCGGAACGTGATTTCGCAATTAACTCGATTTGCTCAGATTTTTCCATTTTGCAAAATTCTTGCCTCTTATTCACTTGATTTTTCAATTGTTTCTGCATTTATCAAAATCTGAATACTCATTAGAATTTCAAACTTCCATGCATAATCAATCAAATCAATTTTCCCCATTTTTTTCCTTTTATTTGTTCCAATGCAATTTTTATTTTCTTTATTTTCCTAGATTTGCTAAAAATAGGTGTCAACAGCTGCCCCTCTTTGAAGGTGAGCTCGTAGAGGTTGCCTTCAAAGACAAGTTGAGACCTAAATGTTAATCATGCAGATGTACTAAATGACTTTTTGTTTTTTTGTTTTTTTTTTTTTTTTTTTTTTTTTGGGAAAATGACTCCCATTTTGAAATGAAATTTATATGATGCATGGAAATGCTTATGCAAATGATAAATTAACTTACCTGGAATTACTTACCTTCAGGGATGGTAGAGTAACTCAAGATAGATTGGTGTTACATGTCCAAGACCCGTACCATTCTACGGTCGCCAAGAATAGTAACATGACTTCGCAAAGTGACTGCTTTCCCAGGACCCGTACCATTCTACGGTCGCCTAGTATGGCATTGTTTGGTTGTGTCTAGGACCCGTACCATTCTACGGTCGCCTAAATGAAAAAATGATTTTTCAGGACCCGTACCATTCTACGGTCGCCCGAATTGAGGTTGTCTAGGACCCGTACCATTCTACGGTCGCCTAAACGGGGATTTGTTTTCCAGGACCCGTACCATTCTACGGTCGCCTGTACTGAGGTTGTCTAGGACCCGTACCATTCTACGGTCGCCTAAACGGGGATTTGTTTTCCAGGACCCGTACCATTCTACGGTCGCCTGAACTGAGGTTGTCCAGGACCCGTACCATTCTACGGTCGCCTGTACTGAGGTTGTCTAGGACCCGTACCATTCTACGGTCGCCTAAACGGAAAAAAGATTTTCCAGGACCCGTACCATTCTACGGTCGCCTGAACTGAGGTTGTCTAGGACCCGTACCATTCTACGGTCGCCTTGATGAAAAAATGATTTTTCAGGACCCGTACCATTCTACGGTCGCCTGAACTAAGGTAATTGCCTTTCCAGGACCCGTACCATTCTACGGTCGCCTGTTAGAGCAATAAATGTTGTCTAGGACTCGTACCACTCTACGGTCGCCTAGACTAAGGTTTTGCTTGGCTAGGATCCGAACCATTCTTCGGTCGCCCAACCTTGCGACAGAAATCATCCGACCAGGACTTGAACCATTCTTCGGTTGCCTTAATCAGATTGAATCTGGAGGAAAAATCTTTGGGGGACAACTGCATTGAGTGTCGTTGTTTGAAAAGGAATACCTGTACAATGACAAGTATTTAAAGTATGGATAGAGATAGACTTACCTGATGACATCTCTGTTCCTTGGGGATATGTCTCCTGCAAAACACAGTTGTAGGAGAGGCAATATGCATTCACAGACATGCATTAATTCAAGTAAGGTTCATGCATGATGATTTCTATCATTTTTGCATTACTTGATACATGAGTGTTATGGATGTGTCAAATGAAAGGTCTTTTAGTCTGAAAGGGCTTTGCACTCATCCTCATTAAAAGGGTCGTTTCATCCTGATCTTTGATGCAGGATTTTGACAATCACTCTATCTCACTGTCATCATGCCAAACAAGGTTTTGTGCAATCTCGCAAGTGGTACGACCTTACCAATCTGAGAGGTCTTTAATAGGGACCGTAATGTGGGCCTGGTCAATGGCTTAACAAAAGGGACTCTTTGAGTCAAGGCTTTTGAAAGAAAGAGTGATATTCTATAATCATCTCTGGGTTTACAAGTCAAGAACCCTGCAAAATAAGAAAGGAATAATCTTGCTCGCACTTCTTCGAGCGATGCTTAAAACATGTGAACCCCTAGGTTAATTCAAGTGCCATAATCAGAAGAGACTTTGCAAGGGACGTAACATAGGCTTGGTTCATGGGTTGAGAAATGAAAGGATCATTAGGCTCAAAAAGTGTTTTAAGGGGGTTAAAGTTGGTGATCATCTCGACATTTCCACCACTTTCTTCTCCACTGTCGAAGTTTTTTTTTTTTTTTTAATCACAACTCCATTGATTGCAACAGCATTTAAGAGTTTTTTTGGTACCACCTTGCTGGGGATACAACTTACTATATCAAGAGTTTGATTTTTTTGGCATTGGCCTTGCTTTTACTAGGCACACTGTTTTTTCATGCCCCATTATTTTGCACCTTTTTTTTGAACTTGCACAACCATCCTTTACAGCATTCTAAGCCATGTTACTTGAATGGTTCTTTTTGCCTTGCCCCAGTGTGGGGGATGATCACCAACTGGGTTTAATATGAAATAAATTCATAGGCTCAAGTGGGCTATGCAATGGATAGAAGTGTATAGGGTAAAGAAAGAACTGCTCTTCATCATCTTAAAGGCACTTCAAATTACCGTACGAGTCACACTGCAAAAGCAATATTCGAAGATTGATGCAAGTGGGAGCAAGAAGATTCCTACCATTCATTTCAAATTGTCCCAATGTGGGATGATTCTTGACAGGGATAATTTTAAAAAATCTCCATAAGTGTATGGGGCTCAAAGGGGTTGAGCAATGGATCACCTGTAGTGTTTAGGATAGAGAAAAGAATGCCTCTCATCACCTTGGTTGACGTACCCTTTGCGAGATAGCCCTCTTCCTTGCGGGCATGGAATTTTTCACACAACTCACTGAGGGTTAGTGTATGAAATAGTGTATGGAACAAGGCTTGCCTTTCGTCATTCCAAAGTATCCCATTTGACACATTCAATTTATCTCACACAATTCATCAAGGGAGAAAAAACGCAAGATTTGCAATTGAACTCATTGAAACAATTTATTCATCATTGAAATGCTTGCAGTTCAAAACATGACATGGCAAATTCTATCATGGGTAATACTTCTTGACAGCATCTGAATTAACGGGAGTGGAAAACTCACGACCGTCCATTTCTGCCAATATCAAGGCACCGCCAAGAAGTATCTTCTTTACCACATATGGGCCGCTGTAGTTTGGAGCGAACTTGCCCCTAGGCTCCGGAATTGGATTGGACCGTTTCCACACCTTCACATGTTACAAGACTGTCTCTGAAACAAAAAGTGGATGGGTAAAAAAAAAACAAACAGAGTAAATTAAGTCTTATTTTTCTGAAATTTTTTTGAATTTTTTTTTTGAAAAGCATTTGGAAAAGCATTTTTTTTTTAAAAAAAAAAAAACATTTTGACACGAGAAAGCATGATGAAGCCCAGGCCTCAGAATTCTCCTTGGATTTTTTTCTTTTATCGGTTGGATATCATCACCGGGCTGGTTTGGTGTACCTCATCATGCCCTCAAAATAAAATTTGTAATTTCATTGAAATTCATCAATCAATTACATTTATTGAATGGAGAAAATGCAACACTCAATCATTAAAAGAAGAAACTGAAAACATCATTCAGAAAATAAAAATTCCCACGCAGGGGAATGTGCAAAAGCAGTAAAAGAGTTACTCTCGTGGGCCAAGGCCCATCTCTTCAGGGGGTCCATCATCAATGGCTCCTATGATGAGGTCATCGAACAAGCTTGCAACTCCCTCCAACTCATCATCAGGGTTCTTGGTCTTCGGGGGTGTCGGATCATCCATGCCACCCCATCCATCTGGGACTATCTCACTAGGATCAATGTAGTAGCTAGGAGGGGCCGAATACTTTACCAGGTAATCAAACTTGCCACTAGGTTGTCCCAAAGTGTCTATCACTTCCACTTCATCCTGCATCATTCTTGGAGGACCGAGGAATGTCTCGTGAATGCTCGGGGGTAGTGGGTTTTGCCTCTCTCGCCCTTGGTCAGCCATTTTAGCCTTTGATCGTGTAATAATGGGAGAGCGCGGAGGATCCGTTATTACCTAAGAAAAAGAGGTAATGTAAGAACTAATGACAAGATAGAAAATGGCCCATGACAACGGTCTAATCGCCTGACTTTATTCAAAATTCACTAAAAACATTAAATCAAACAATGAATTGAGAATTGAAATTTAAGTCCCTAAACATTGAACTAAAAACATTGAATTGAAAATCGAAATCAAACTCCCTAGACATCGGACTAAGAATCAAAATTCAAAAGATCTCATTTTATATGCTTTCGGGATTTCAACGCCTTGCGAAGCTTCTTATTTTCAGCTTCAATCATTTCCACTTTCCGCTTAAGATGCTCAATTTGTGCTCGCTGAGTGGGCTTCTCAGTCACATCTGGCACCACTGGACGTAAGGTCGCAGGAATCCGATGTTGTTGAATGTAGAATGCTGACGCATGGTGGAGTTCCTCTTCCCCTTTCAGTCTTTTGGGCACCAAAATCTTCTCTGGGTGGCATTCATTCCATGCGGCAATGATCATCTGGATCTCGTTGAAGTAGTTATAGTCTGTTCGAACAAAACGAACCTGGAACATCTCTATCTTGAGTGGTGGAGGAACTTCCTGAAGAGCTTTGTACTGGCGGGCCACCCTATATGGGTAATAAGAAGTCGCACCAGAAAGACCCAAAGAACGGGATGGGCTCATCATGCTTGTGTGAGAAACGAGCCTCCTCAACTCGGAACCATTTAGTATGCCATAGGAATGCCTTAGGATCAGGATTTTTCAAAAAATTAATCCAACAAGCGTATTGCTTATTTGGAGAAAAACGCTCTAAGACCGCAAATTTTTGTATGGGGTGCCTAAAATCATCAATCTTAAATTGTTTCATGAGGTGCCCAAATCCTCTTATGTGGGAGAAAAACCATATTTGTAAAAGTTCAGGGAGGGCACGCATGGTCTTTTCTTCATTTGTTTGAAACGGTTTAATGACAAAAATGTTTCAGCTAAACCATATTGACATAATTTAAGCCGTCACAAACACGATTAACCACCCATGAAATTGAAGGATTAATGGCATTTCTTCGATAAGGGAAAACAATTAGCCCGAAAAATGCTAACATGAAGATCCTAGCTTTTGAAATCATTGATTGATTTGCAAAACATTTTTCCAAAAACGAAAATGGGCATGCAAAACAATTGGCTTTGACAATTTTCCTTACTCCTTCGGCTTCGATTTCTAAAAACTGCGATAATTCAGAAATAGAATCTATACCGATAGGCGGTCTAACAAGTTCCTTTTCCAGGGGCATTCCAATGGCAACACTATATTCTTCTAGTGTTGGAGTCAATTCGTACTCACCAAATATGAAGGTGGAAGTTTGTGGACACCAGAAGTGAGGGAGTGCTTGTATCACACTAGAGTGGATGTTGATCTCCAATAGTGGGAGAAGTCGGGCAATCCTAGTCTTCACATACCTCTGGCCCTCTTGATCTAAGAGATCCAGCCACATCTTGAGCTCTTTTTTGGGAGTGGAAATAAATTGTACGTCGGTCCTCCCCATAGCATATAAAACAAGACGCGATGAAACCTATTGTCATGGACCGACAAAATTGTAATAAAGTAAGTAAATTGCGAAGTAAGAATTTAGAGAACTTACTTTCACCAGAAGAGATGACAAGCACATAGACACACGCATGAAATGTGAGGCTCGATTTCTATCTAAACGGCTTAACAAAGTGAAGCTAAGAGGATGATCTGACCGTTGCAGTCTCGCATTAACGTGTCAGGTCCCCTTAACTCTGGCTCAGTCGAATGGAATGTCCAATAGTCACGCAGTCTCGCGGATATGGACAAACACATAGGACACCATGAAAAGACTTTCGGAGAAGAGAAGGTCAACCTCTTCATAGCAATCTCGCTTTGGAGGAAGTATTCTTATCAACACCATCCTAGAAATCCTATCGCAGCCCAAGTCCGGCCACAGGTTGTGTGTGCAATAGTGTAGTGCAAAAAACAGTAAAACATGCACAACAATTTAAATGCAAACAACACTTCTAATTATGAAAAAATAAATCATCAATCACATACTCCAACCTGCAAGACAAAGGTTAGCATAGACTACTCCCCTTATACCTCCCATCTGCAAAAACATTTAACACCTTAGAAATGTTAGGGACGTACCTAGTGTCCTCGCTGCCAAACAAAACATTTTTTTTTTTTCATTTTGAAAGAAAAAGAAAAATTGGCCTAAGTCCACTAAGTGTTTTAACACAATTCCCCAGCGGAGTCGCCAAGCTATCGCGACCTAATTTTCGGGTGCACCACCTAAAACTAGGTTAATGGACTGCTAAGTTTTTACACTTAGCTCGGGCTCTCCCAAGCCCATACCAAATCGCGACTTAAGTCTAAATTTTTAAACATGCAAGAGGTTATTATCTAAGAGTCGCCACTAATCAGTTTACGGTAGGTCGATTAGACACCTAAGTAAAATAAAGGGAGATTTATTTTACTCATACGAACCAGAGACTAAAGGTACGGGGACTTGGTTACACTAGAATTTTCTAATGCCTTTTCAGTACCATTTCTTTTTTAATTTTTCAAAATGTTTTTGCAAGCAGCTTGATTTATTTTAACCTAAATTATTATCATGCAAATGTGGTGACCACACGGGTGCTCATCCATTATTTAAAACATTCAAATAAATAAATTGCATCACACAAAGCAAGCAATCATTTTTTTGGATTTTCTTAAAAATTGGAGTTCTTTTATTAAAAATGCATTTTAAAACTAAATGACTTAATTTTATTAATATGCAAATTCTAATTAAATGGGCCTATTATGCAAACTAATTAACATGCACCTCATGACCTAATTTTACTAATTAACAAATTCTGATTAAATGATTCTATTATGCAAACTAGTTAACATGCATCTAGTATTTTTGCATTTTTGTTTTTTTTATTGAAATTCAGAATTTATGAAAACCCTAATTAATCTATCTAAAAATAATCTTCTAATCCATTTTTGGGATTAATTTGACTTAAACCCTATTTATGTCTTAGAAGACTATTTTTATTTTTTTTTTTATTTTAAAAAGAGGATGAAAATGTGCCAATTATATCTAAAACTCTAAAAAGGCTATTTAAGTCTAATCCTAACTTATTTCTTTTAAAATATCTAAAAATGCAGTCCTAAAAATATTATCTAAAAATGCAATCCTAGAAATATAATCCTAAAAATTTGATTAATTAAACCTACGTGTCTATTATATTAAACCTTAATGTCCTATATGCTCATGCAAATCTTTTGAATGTTTTGATTTTTGATTTTTTTGATTTTTTTTAGCTTTTTTTTTTAAAGTTGAATAATTGTTAAACAAAGGTTAAATCTAAACAATTAATATAATCACTAAATAAAGGATCAAAATAATTGAAAAAATAACCTGACGTCTCACAGGTTAAATTAACAATTATTCTAACCCTGATCATCACAACAACTTAAAATAATTAAAAAATTTGGTCCGAAGTCTTACGGACCAAATTAAGTAATTATTATGATTGAGATTCTATCAAAAGGCCCATAAATTAAAAAATAATTGGAAAAATGATCCGATGTCTCTCGGGTCAAATTAATAATTACATTAATTTCGGACAAAATCCCTATGGATAATGCATACTAAATTCACAAATATTAACATCCACATTACAAATTAAATAGCTAAACTAAAAATGCTATCAAATGAAATGAGCAAAAATAACATAACGAATAAAATAAGCTAAACTATAAAAGTAAAACAAAAAAAATAAAAAGAACAAAAACTACCTAAAGAATCGACGGGGTAAATCGACGATGGACGGCGGATCGGGCTCGGAACTCTCGGGGCGCGGAGATCGGAGGGAACGGCGGGTCGTCCAACTGGGCGGCGCGTCGGGCAGCGGATCCGCGGGTCGGACGTCGGGGCAGGAGGGTCGCGGCGGCGGAGGCGGCGCGATGCGCGGTGCGGAGGAGCGGCGGAGCTCGAGGCGATCGGCGGCATCACGGCGCGGCGTTGGCGAGGGTGGGAGCGCGGTCGTCGGGGCGGTGGCGTCCAGTGGTCTCGCTGTGGCGGTGCGGTGAGATCGCCGCGGCGGAACGCTTCGGACTCCGTAGCGTGGCGGGCGAGCAGGGCATGTCGCGGTGGTGCGTGGCGACTCCGAGGAATGGCGATGATGCGAGGAAACCAACGGGGATGCCAGGCTGGAGGTCGGAGGCAGCGGAAGAAACTCACGAGGAAGAAGATGAACAGCAACTGGTCTTTTCGTCTTTTTTTTTTTTTTTTTTTTTCTCTCTTGACCTCTCTCTCTCACGTCTTCTCCCTCTTGCCGTTGTACTTTCTGCAGTACTTTTCAGCAGAAGGGAAAATTCTTTGCTGACTTTTTCTTTTTCCCCAGAGAATGAACACTTCTCTTTTTTGGCTTGAATTGTTGACCTCGAAAACTTCCCAGAAGCCCTTTTCACGAATTCTCTCTCAATTTTTCGCACCTCAGAAAATTTTTCTCCCTCTTGCACGAATTTTTTAGCCGATTCTCTCTCAATTTTTCACACCTCAGAAAATTTTTCTGAATTCGTTCCCCCCCGCTCACGAAAATTATGGCTCCTTTTATAGTGATTTTTAGATGGCCATTTTTATATTTTTCGACTTTCCATCTTATGTTGCATTAAATCAAGCTGCAAATCGGAACGTGATTTCGCAATCAACTCGATTTTGCTCAGATTTCTTCCATTTTGCAAAATTCTTGCCTCTTATTCACTTGATTTTTCAATTGTTTCTGCATTTATCAAAATCTGAATACTCATCAGAATTTCAAACTTCCATGCATAATCAATCAAATCAATTTTCCCCATTTTTTCCTTTTATTTGTTCCAATGCAATTTTTATTTTCTTTATTTTCCTAGATTTGCTAAAAATAGGTGTCAACACCAAAGTCGACCCTACGCCATGGAGACCATCCGAGTTGATGGGTTTGAACGTCTTCCCAATCGGCTCCACACGAAGTTCCAAGGCCTTTGCTACCTCGATCGACATGAACATGTTCGACACGCCAGTGTCGACCAAAGCGTAAAGTGTTCGGCCACACACTATGACCTCCACAAAGAACATGTCCGTGTTCGGTGTAATTCGTTCTTCTTTGGACGGCAATCAAGCTCGGATGGAGTTGATTGTCTTCACGCCTCCAAGTCAGATTTGCCGCCTCTCTTCTTTGGGCTCGTCCTCCACCTCTTCGATAGTTAGGAGGGCATTGATTCATCCCCTCTTCGAGCACTTTTGGGTCCAGTGCGGACCTTTGCAAATAAAGCAAGGAGAAGGCGAAAGTTGATTGAACTTACTTATGTAGTCCGTTTGCAGTCGACCCCTTTGGAAGGACGGCTTAGAAGTTCCTTTTCCCCATGTTGTGGCTCGGCCACCTTGATCATGTGCACCTCGAGAAGTGCTTCTTGCTTCGTCCTCGGAGGATCGATCCGACCTCCAATCTCTTGCTTGGTTGTTCTTTGGCTCAATTTTGGTGATATCAACAAGAGATTCAGCCACGCTTAGTGCTCTTGTAAGACCACTCACATCTCATCGCTTTAGCTCGAGTTGTGCCCATGGCCTCAATCCATCCATGAACGCTCTGAAAGCCTCCTCCTTGCTTAGATTGTGAATTTGGAGTTTGAGCTCCGTGAACTTCTTCACGTACTCTTGGATCGTACATCTTTGTTCGAGGCAATGGAGCATGCTATGAGCTTCTTGTTGAGCAAACTCGGGGAAAAAGTAGTCGCGGAACTCCCTCACGAAGTCGTCCCATGTGTCCACAGGATCAGCGCCGCGTCTAATCTCATCGCACCTATTGTGCCACCAAAGCATTGTCGTATCAGTAAGGAACATGAAAGCGGTTCGTATATTGATTAACTCGTCTCGGATGTTGACGGTGCCGAAGTATTGCTCCATGCTCCACATGAAGTTATCCACCTCTTGGGCGAATCAGTTGCCTTTGAACTCCTTTGGTTTCGGAACCTCAATTTTGGGCACCGCTTGTGTAGGGACCGCACCATTTGTGATGCTTAGTTTGCATAGGGCGAGCTCGGTCTTGAGTTCTTGGATCTTCGCCTTCATGGCTTTGACCTCGTCCCTACACGGGCTTACCTCCTCGATCACTTGGACGTGCTCATTCAAACCATCGATCGATGCTTCGAGAGCTTCGTCCTTGTCATGCAACGGAGCTGTAGCTTGGTTGATGCCGGTTGTGAAGTCTTCACAAAGCGAGCCATCAACCTCCATGATCCGGTCTCGCACATCGTCAAGACCTTCCATGAGTTCAAGCATGACACTCCAGACCTTCCCGATCTTCTCATCGAATGCAGCTATGGCATCCATCGATGCTTCTCTCTTCTTTGATCTACCGCAGGTCTCCTTGACTTGCACGGCCTCACCATCCATAACCGCTTCTTGGCTTGACATTTCTCGAACAGTTGGCGCTCTTCAATCTCTTGGAAATGGATCTCTTTTACGCTCTGATACCACTTGTCATGAGCCGATCGATTGGGATAGTGACCGCGTGGCGACTCGGGCACTTTAGGATTGATTTTGATCGCCAAAGCACCTAAGCCAAGCCTTGCTCGATCAAACGCTCACTTGCTCGCCTTACCCGGATTATAGAGAGAGAAAGTATCTAGAGAGAAGAGCTCTAGAAAGAAGTATGCTTTGTATTGCGGAAGTAATGGATGCTTACAAATGAGGAGGACACCCCTTCTTATAGTCGAGGGCCTTAGCTTACAACTATTAATTTAGAATTTAATCGGCGGACAAGATCAAACCGCCTCAACTACCAACATAAATGTTTAATTACTAGCTACCGACATTAATGAAATGAGACTTCTAGAATCAGGCATAATGACGGTGATGTCCGCCCTTGGAAATCTCCGGGAGAAGTCTTGATGGGAACCCGAGCAAGCATAGGAGGTCCACGGGTGAGTCACGGCCGTCCCTTAGGAACCTCTCGAGTCTACTTTCTTTCGGGCCATGACACTTAGCACAATTCTTAATTAATTAATCAAACTGAGCTGTGAAGAGAAAGAGGGGGAGGGAGACAGCAGCATATTTCCACCGTAGGAACCTCCAAAAACCACCATTGGCGAATCCTCGGCCGTCCAGTTCTTCAGATCGGTGATCAGCGTCACGTAGTCCGCCAATGCTTGCGTGGAAGAGAGAGAGCCCAGCGTGCTCGAGTTGCTGGAAGCCACCTCTTTGTTGCCCCTGAATGGAATCGATTTCCCGTAAAAACCGATGCTTAAAAGAAACAAATAAGAATTAACAATGTCTAAATCTTTCCTGTAATGTACTTTGCAAGAGCAAAATAGAATGACATAAGTCCTATCCCGTTTTGCTTAAATATGATATTACAACTAGATTATTTAGATCAGTTGGCTATATACCTCGATGAACACAAGAAGTGCATTGAAGCGGGGCGCCTGTTCTGGGCAAACCACTTAATGTCGCCCTAGTTCCCGGTGTGGACGAGGATTGAGGCGTTCCTCCGCAGTCCGCCCCAGAAGGTGGAGTTGATCAGGTACCTCTGTTGGAACGTCTGGTAGCTCTCGGGACGGAAGCCGAAGTGGTCGAGGACTTGCGTGAAGTACCTGGTCTTATAGGGCCCGTTGCTGCCACTTTGGTCGTTGAGAACTTTCGGGATGAATGAGGGCAGAAGGAAAGCGAGGTACGATCTTGCCGAATGGCGAGACAGCAAAAGAGCATTGAAAGATCAGAGAGAGACAGAGAAGAATGTTCGATAGTAGCTGTGCTGTACTCATGATCTTCTGGTCTCCGATGTTTGCAGTTGCAGAGGAAGTCAACGAGCGTGCAGTTTTCAGTTGTGTGCGTGCGTGGGCGCGTGTGAGAGAGTCTTTCTAAAGAATAGCAAGAAAATGGTTCAAGGATTGATTACACAGATTGAAGGAGGTTGGGGTAAGATGTTGGGGATAACCTTATTTGGTGGACCGTCATTGATTGATATATTAGCGGGCATTAGACAAATATATGGCATTCAATATTGCGAGGGTTTTAATTAAGGGTAAGGTGGATGGTATGATTGCTAATACTATCGAGGCATAAATTTGCTTAAATAATATTGAGAAGTAGCTCTTTCAAAGTCTTCAATTTATACCTGTTGTTGCATGTGATGGTGCTCAATTTAATGAGTTTTGAAAAGCTACTCTCGAATTCCAATGATTGCAATTAGACGGGGGCAACGTATGGGTAAAATTGGGCTTGGGCTTGGGTGGTTTATTGATGGATTTTGACCAAAACATACCCAATGGTCCACCAATGGACTTCGAGTTCATTGATTAAACCGTCAATGTAAATAGAAAGTTGGGGAAGATTATTATTAATTATAAGCAATTAGGGATATATACAATAAGGGGAGATATATGCATAATACCGAAAAAATATGGATAACTAAAAGAAACATAATAGTTATCTTCAACAAGTATCATCGCTGCAAGCGCCTCCACCCCTCTCTCCTTCCCTTCTCCCTCCAAGAGACAAAGCGGCCTCAACGTGTGGTCGGAGATGATAGAGGGCGGAGGCTGAGTGCGAATCGATGGAGGAGAGAGATATTAGGAAATTATTTTTTATTTAATTTTTAAATTTCAACCGAACATAAAATAAATATATATATATATATATATGATTATTTTCCTGAAAAATGACTTCCCGAAAAATATTTTTTCTGGAGAGCTTAAGATTTCATTTGTTTTGCGGAAAATAACTTTTAAGAAAACATTTTCCAATTTTTTTTTTATGTTCGTTACATGGAAAATGAACTAATTAAGCAAAAACGTTTTCCGCTATTGGAAAAAAAAAAATACCTTCAAAAGTAGGGAAAATGTTTTCTATTTTTTTCAAAAGTGGAAAATATTTTTCATAACTTCTTCCACCTTATTTTCTTTCACCAAACACATTTTCATTTTATTTTTATGTTTTCCTTTTTTTTTAAATTGAGTTTTTAATTTTATTTTCCTTTTTCTTTTTTCCTTTTTTGCCTTTTCCCTTTCATCTTCTTCCTTGGCCTTGGCCAGACCCTACATGTCGGTCTTATTTTAGACTCCATAAACTAATGAACCTTTTCCAAAGAGGCACACATCATGCTACGTCTCGAAAACGTTGGTGATTGATGGAGTGACCTGGAGTTGGGCCATGCGGATCTTGGATAGCAAAAGGAGAGTATGAGACGTCTCGAGGAATCGTTTGCAAGAAGCGGTTCATTCGACATTCAATACATAAAAAATTGGTTGATGTAATGAGGAAGAGTATGGTCGCATATGCTAATTAAGGGTAGCTTTATTGCAAACTTTTGGTATTAAGATGATTTGATGAGGAATATAACAGCCTTGGATACTAAGGCTGCCCATGGTAAAATTTCTGTTTCTCAATTTCTCAATTTCTCTGTTCCCGGGAACAGGTTTGGAAAGTAAATCCGTTTGGTAACGCAAATTGATTTCTCGTTCCCCGGAATAGAAATCTGTTTTAAATTGTTTTTGGTGAGAAATCGGAAGCTAAAAATTTTAGCTTCTCGTTTCAAACGTAAATAGAAATTTTTTTTTCTCAACTTTTCAATTTAGTCCAAAATATTTTAGATCACTAATATTGAAATAGAAATAGAAATAGTTAATTTAGTCCAAAATATTTTAATAATTTTTTAATATAATCATTTCAATCAATATTGATTGAAAATCTTAACCATTGGGCCAAATGGTGGGAATTGAATGGACAAGGCTTCATTTGTTGCACGCAAGAGATTTCACGCATGGTAATAGTCAACTTGCCACATTCATATCTAACGAGTCTTTCTTCACCTACTCTTCCGTAGTACGCCGACAACGGCTCTATCTAGTTAACTATTTTTTTATTCATAAACTTCATATTAAGACGGTAAAAAGGGGCCAAATCATTAGGGTTTCATCCGATTTTTCTTTTATAAGGAAAACAAATCTAATAAGGAATCTGTTGTTCTTGTAAGAGTGTTGATGAAAATACAGATTTTGATAATAAATTTTTAAATAATCCTAGTGTTGATAATTTTGAAAAAAAACTTGTGACGATTTTTGAACATGGTGAGGATTTTTTTAACAAAATTTGGAAAGAAATTGGAATTAGACTTGAAGTTAGGATCTTTTTTTAGGAGATTAGACTATTATAATCATGGCTATCATTAGACTTATTTGATTAATGTGAAATCAATTTCGGCAAAAACATAACGACATATTCACTACAATTGAATTTCAATTGATTTTTTTTTTTGCCACGTCGTTTATTTTTCGAAAGAAAATATTACGTAATACGAAACGTAAACACATGTAATAGGAAATTCCATGAAATTGTATTTTCAACTTTTGTAATGTATTAGTATTATTTCGACTATTATTTTGTATTTGAGGATTTCCTATGTTGTTTTAATATTATTTTGACTATTATTTTGTATTTGAGGATTTCCTATGTTGTCATCTAATCAATTTCTATTCCTAGAAATTAAAATTTTATTCTGTTATCAAACGGATTTCTGTTTCAGAAATAGAAATTTTGAGTCGTTATCAAACGGGTTTCTTTGCTCAGAAACTTGTCCGGGGAATAGAAATTGAGAAATTGATTTCTGGCCAGAAATCAATTTCTGTTTCAGAAATTTTACCATGCGCGCCCTAAAAGAGTTTGTCACGAAATCATGAAGCAAACGATAGTCATCGCCCTTGCTAATAAGATATATATTGAAACATAACCAATTATAAATTTATCATCTTCCCCGGGGAGCAACAGTCCATATACTTATCTAGGTTCTTATAGAAAAAGTTCATATGTAAAGTTTGCAAAATTTCAGATCAAGGATGTTTACTTTTTAACTTATTAATGACTAATATATGCTTTAACGTATGTAAATATGTTCTATATTTTTATGCAATTTTTTTATTATATTTCATAGGTACTCAACCTAAATCCTAACTCCGTTACTATTTATAATCTTGAGTTTAGGCTTCATTGAAAGCATTCCAGATATAAAATCCTGAATGCACCATGCCAACATGAGAGAGTGCATCCTAAAGATCGCCTAGCAAGGTGAGCTAGATGAGATACTGTGAAAATTGGTCGAGACACCATCTTACCTCCAAAACGAAAGGAAAAGCAACATGACACACTACTATATGACATGGTAGTTGAACGTTAAAGGGGTTACATTATCTTCCATGTGGCCTCCTAATGTTATGTCCCAAGGCATGAAATTTTTTGCTAGATCATCTAAAACATCAAGTTTTTAATTGGGGGGCGTGGGCAAGCACAAAAGGACGGTGGGTATGCATGCACTGCCATTACAATTTGCGCCTATAATATAATGATGATTAGGATAAGAAAATGGGACACGTTTTTATACGGACAAGTTTTTCATTCATAGTTCTCAAAACCAGCCCGTACATATTAAATGTCAAAATGGTAGGTTTGTTGCGAACGCAAGCTGGAAAGATGATTACCTTGTGAGTGAACAGAAACGAAATGAAGAGGACAAGATGAAGTCAAAGACAATAAGACCTATCGTGCCTTTCCATCGGTGCCCCCCAAATACGCTCTTTACCCATCATTTATTTTTGCTTGATTTTTTTAGCAAACAACAAAAAATACTATGACACTAAGTAAAAGTTTTTTTTAATAAATTATGACACTTAAGTGATAAAAAAAAAAAAAAAAATTATAGCACTCAAGTTACCGCCATATAAAAATTATAATACTTATGATGCCGTTCTCCCGATAAGTTCGTGTCACTTTGTTTCATGAGAAACTGCCATACCATATTGTAGTTATCAACCATTCTATTAGCATATCAAAGCCCACATGAACAAGAGACTATTTCTCATGTTTCCTTAAAAATTAAAATCATTTTGGAAAATTCATTTTAACCTCTATCGTAGTTATCAACCGTTCCAATGTTCATACTCATGTCTCGATACCTTGACTCTAAGACAACCCGATGTTCGAATGTAAGTTCCTAGCATCAAGATTTTGGAATATGCCTCCGAACTGCCTATCTCCCTTATGGTTGGGTTTTGGTAGCTTTTAGTATTTGATATTGCACAATTGAGCCAACGATCTCTCTCTATCTCTCCCTCACAACAAAGGCTGCCAGGACCTCCGTTGTTGACCAATGCACTATTTTGTCACTCTCTCCCTCTCTCTTGTTTTGATTTTTAAGTTTTCCAAAGGAGGAGTCCGAAAAATGTTTTTCTTTTTTTTGGGAAAAGTGTACTTCTCATTACTTGGTAATGACTACGGGTACAAATAGAGTAAAAAAAGAAGAAGAGTCCATTGGGCTTCAAGAGCTTTAACCAATCAATTTGCGACCTCAGTAAAGGCCAGGTATCCATCTTTATGGGCTCTAACCAATCAATCTGCAACCTTATTTGTATTCCTGCTGCAACGGATTAGGAACAAATCATCAAAGAGACTGAAAAGAACCGGACGTATACACTTGAAAATGATGTAAATCCTCGCAACCCCGATATGATAAAAGCAAGAAGAAGAAAATGGGAGAGACTGAAAAGAACCGGACGTATGAAACTTGTGGGGGCATTTTACATTTGATATATTAAACGAAAGAGTAGGGTGACGTACTTAGTCAAATACTTCGATGGCGATAGACGTAGAACTTCCCCATTGTCGCTAGCGAATCTGTCGCGTCTTTTCCCAGAATTCCACGGGGTCCTCGTTACCTCATTTGCACCGTGTCGAAAAGGATTGGAAAAAGAACGTTATTCAATTCAAACGAAGTTGGGTCCACGAAGCTTTTATAGTGGTACGCTAAAAGGGGTAGGTGGGGGAGTGGCCTGAAGTGCCCTAATGTGGATCTTGGACCGGAAAAGAAAACGTATGGGACATCTCAAAGAATCGCGGTGAATAATTTATAAGAAGTGACTAATTTGGGGTCCATTTGGTTCGACATTTAGGAAAAAGTCTTAGGAAAAATTACAAAAGATTTTAGGGTTAATTTGTTTCAGCGAAAGTGTTTTTTTGAATTTTTATTTGTTTGATTCATCGAAAATGACTTGTCAACTAAAGACACTTTTGATCAACGAAAATATTCATACATAAAATTAGAAAAGTAAATTTCTAAACCTAAAGAGGGCAGAATTTCTACTATCGAAATTTTTAACATGTTATTTTTTTTCTTATTTTTTTTCTTTTTCCTTCTCCTTCCGTTGATCACAAGACCTCAGCAATGACCAATGTGGTTGAGCTTGAGCTCACCAGATATTTAAGGGGTTGAGCCTTGCTCAAGGCCATCAACAAGCCACGAGCAAGGATCGACCTTGCTTGAGACTGGCAAGCTCAAGCCATGCTTGTGGCCTATCATTGGCCGTAGTCGAGGCTCAACAACCAACATATGAAGAAGGAAAAATAAAAAGAAAGAGAAGAAAAATTTAAAAGAAAACATAAATAAATAATTATTTAAAATTTTGATTTTTTGTTTGTTTGAGATAAAGTCATAAAATTGAAAATCATCTTTCATATGAGATCTAAAAATCGGAAAACTTTTTTTTGTCATATATTATTAAATGAAGGAAAATTATCAATTTTTTCAAAAAATATTTTCCCAAAAAGTAATTCCCTTATTATGAAGTATCCCATAAAAGAAATACGATGACGTGTCAACGTAGATGGTGAAAGAGTTCGTTGCTCATTTTAAATCAGCCACGGAGTTGGGGGAGGGGGATGCCGATGTTACCCTATTTTCCGTGAGGCAGGGTGCTCTAATGTCTCAGGGCATGAATCTTTTTTTTCTCAGGGCATGAATCTTTTTTTTTTTTTTTTTTGCAAATTCACCAGAAACATCGAATTTGCAATTGGGGGCATGGGGCTAACATATGCTTTTTCCGATTTCAATTTGCGAGTATAATATGATGATAAAGACAAGAAAACTGAACGCCTTGGTCAGACAAGTTTTTTATTCGTTGTTCTCAAAGCGGACCGGTACGTATTAAACGGTACAATAACAGATTTGTGTCAAATGCAGGCTTTGAAAAGATGATGATTACCTTGTTAGTGAAGCAAAACATAATGAAAGGGACAAAGATTAAGTCAAACACCAGAAAACCTGTCTTGCCTTTCCATGATGGGTCCCCTCCAATCCGTTTTCAGTTTTCACCCATCATATCTCTATTTTTACGTCGTAATAAATGAGATTCAATACTTCAAGCCTATATTTCATCTTTGAGAAGAGCTTCATGCCATGATTAGCTCGACTAGTTGTCAATTGACTTTGCCTTTACAGGCTCGTTGTAAATCTGAACAAACCAGTCATATCCTTAGCCCAAAATCATGTACAAACAGTCCTAGCATGAGAATTTTGATTGTATCTCGCATAATTCCGTAGAAACTAACAATTAAGCATGTTATGGATTCCAATTATCATCGTATTAGGTACAAGGAGGGCAAAAGATACAAATGAAAAAATGAAGGAAATATCATCCTTCGATTTATCTCACAAGGCTAAATTCCATTTGCAGTGGTTGTACTTTGATATAGTTTGCAATTGGGTTGAATCCATTCTCTAGACACCTTTAACTTTCTAAGTTCTTCATGACATATCTAAAACAGGGGTGACCACAACAGAAATATAACAAATAGAGTAATTGTCTGTGAAAAACTAATAGATTAATCCCTCCTATTGAAGTAACAAGCCAAATAGCAAAAATGTTGAATTTTCTACTAATTGGTATGAAGATAACCTATCAAGCAGATCATTTACAAGATGATCATTTCAATGTTGATAAAATCATAATTTTCATGCTTAACTTCCACCAAAATGCTAGAAAAAGTACTAATTGCAGCCACATGTTTCCATACACAAAACAAACCCAACTTCTCGGAAAGATGATGGAACTCTTTCTAAACGATGGTGCAAGCGGTGAAGGATCTGCAAGAATCAAGAGCCCCTTTAAGGCATAATTTAGGAAAGGGATCCCATTTGAGAACGACAATACCTTAAAGTTTGCTCAACCTTTTTAATTAAAGGGGGAGTGTCTCTCTTCTAGTCTTGGCCCCAACTTAAAAAAGAAAGTTTCTGATACAATATTCCCTTATTCAAGTGATGGTTATAAAGAGCAAATCTCAAACTGCTTCTCCCTCTTAAACAAGCAACTGCGTGCACATTTGATTACTTAAAAGGACTCAATTTTTTTCCCCTTTTTGTTTGTTTATTTCAGTTGTTGGAATTGCCTGTTACTATTTGCTTATAACGGGCTGTTTGCTGGGGATGCTCTGTCAAGGTCGAGCATTTCTCTGCGCATCGGCATATGCAATCTTGCGACTGCTCCTCATTTCTATTCTTAATTTGGATGGATTTCTTTCTACTTAAATCGTACAGGGTATCGACCGATATCTTTCTCTACGCATCGGAACCAGGTGCCTTGGCCGATGTTGTCCCGCCACCACAAGCCGCCTCTTTCTTCATCGGGCTTCGTAACTCCACTCCCCCCCCCCCCCCCCCCAACCTCTCTCTCATTTTTGGCCACCTACCGCGCAAAACCTAGCCACCGTCGCAGGACCGCCTCTTGTCCACCCGGCTACACACTACCTCAGTTTGCCGCCAGTGGCAGAGCTCAATGCGATGTTGAGCTCCACCTCTTCTGGCAGAGGTTTTTCATCCGAGTTGGAGGCAACCACTCCTCTGTGCCCATCAGAACTTGTCATCTAGGCCGAAATCCAACGGTCATGGAGGAGCCGCCAAACTTGGAGGGGTCTATGATGTCAACTTGAGGTGTAATTTCGTCCAATATGAAAACTCAGGATGCATATGGGTCTTGAATAGTTGGATTCGATCGCCAGAAAATAGTAGAAGAAAGGGGAGAAAAACAGAGCCATTGGAATCCAATAACATGAATTGTGAATGGTATTCATAGGTCAGATTCAGCAACTACAGAACATGTCTCTGATTACATTCTTTTCAGTCTTTTCTCTAAATCAGAAGCAGTACAAAGGACTACAACTACAAATCAAAACACACAAGTACAGTATGATTCTGGGCGCTTCAAAAATCAAGGTGAATTTCTGAAAATGCTGTGTCATCAAATGGCTGAACAAGCTGTACAAACCGGTCAGAGCCTCGGGCAAGCTGACCAGATGATGCCAGAGCATACATTAATAAGCAAAAATTGATGACCAACCACATGACTAGAGAGAGGTTTGTCCAAAGGAGCAGCTCGAAGCCGAGAGTTCCAGAAATAATGTACAAGTACCAGTAAACACAATTCGGGCTCACGGATCCAGTCACCTCAATCAATGATATTAGGTAGATGACTTCGCAAATGATGTACATTGAATGGAAGTGCGCGATCATGAGCAGCTTCAGTAAACCAAACTCGACGTGGAACTTTAAGGTGGAGTCCAGCCATCCCTGTTGTTGTTGTTGCTGGTCCTGCAGCTGCTGCTGATCGTCGTCCCTGCATCGAATCACAAAAGAAACCGATCAAAACCAATCAAGAACGGACTAGTTTGCTCATCCCGCGCTTCCAGTCGCGACAACAGTTTCCAAAACGATGTATTCGTGAGCGAATTGAGTACCTTCCGACTTCGACTTGAATTGTCACGCTCGTGTGATTCGCCATGTCCCTCGGCTCCAGTGTTGACTCTGTTCGAACTCTGCAGATGCTGGAGCTCTGCTCCGTGGGGAGCTCGTTGAACTGCTGTCTCTCGAGCCTTGTAGATGACGAAGCAGAAGGTGAACTGAACATGCTTTATATAGCCTCCGTTTCGGTATTTTAAAAATACTCCGCTCTTTCGTATTGAAAGAAACGGATCGATCGTCAAATGAACGGGACGTCCCGTTTTTCTCCAGCGTGCAGGTATGCGTTGTCCGTCTTTCCGAAGTTTCTTTCCTTAAAAAGACGGTCCAAGTAATTTCCCAGAAAGAGGTGGTCAACCAGACGTGTCTTCGGCCACGACATCTTTAATCACTGCCGATACTCATGAAATATATGTATGTGCCTTTGGCAAGAACGGATTCGATGAGTGAATTAGCAAACGATCGAAAAGATACCAAACTCAAATTATTGATTGAGACGTTATGGCATCAATACAAGGGATTTTGATGGTTCAGTTTGGTTTGGGTTTCTAGTTCGGATTTTCAAGAAGCCCAAATCAAACCGTTTTGATGTGTATTAACTTTGAATTAAACCAAACCCAAAATGGATACTCACTTCGTTTTGGATTGGATTGATTCGGTTTTTCAGTTTTCTTTTTTGAAATATTAAAAAGACGTTTAGTGGAAAATTAGAGAGATTGTAAATTGTAATACTAAGAAAAGGACAAAACTATTCAAACCAGAATATACAATGGTTATTTTTTTCATTATTATGAACAAAAAATGCACGAAAATTAGATTCAATTCCGATTTCAATTTGATTTATGGACATATCAAAAGCCAATCATTAAGAAACTGTTTACGGCATTCTTCTGAAAAATAAAAGTAGTTTTGGAAAATTAACATCTCTCGTCTGCATTTTATTTATATCTAACTAATTGACGTGGGATTGTGAAAAAGGAACTTCCCTAAGACCCGTTTTGATGCGGCGCACATTGAAAGAAACTGCGCAGTGGACCGCCAAAAGAAACGGGACGTCCCGTTTCTCGACTTCTTTTCTTGAAAATGGAGGCGTCTCTTCAAAGTGAGCCTAGAGCGAGGAGGGGGATACCCCATTTGTCTTTATCCACCAAAAAAGACAAATGAGGACTGGCAGCAAGATAATGTGAACTGCGAGGGAATACAAACGTTGTCAAAAAACGTTGGAAACGTCCTTCTTTGTTTATTGGAGTGCTAATTTGGTGTCTAATTGTCAGAAAATCGAGCTATAAGCTTGAATTGGATAAGTGAATTGGTTTAACAAATGGGAAATCTTCTCCATATCCATCTTCTTCTTGCTGGGAATCCTTATTCTAATGAAAGGAACTCTGGAAATTTCTCCCTTTTTGTTTTGTTTTGTTTTGTTTTGTTTTTTTTTTTTTTAAGATTGAAGATCTTAAAAGGTTTAATGGACCTCATTCTTATTTTTGATCTAGTTGTGGAGACAATTAAAAAAAAAAAAAAGAATTTCCTTGTTCCAATATATGATTTGTGCTCCAAAATCATTGGGTTACGCATATTGTACGATGCAAGTGGTAGCTCGGTTATTGCAATCTCAAGTCACTATTCTAAAGAACTAGAACTGACGCAATTTTTAGGACCAGGCGTTTTAAACTTGCAGAAAAGGTCAAGGTGTGAAACGTTCTTTTGGAACAAAGAATTACATAATAACAAGGTCAACGAGTCTTTCCTCCAATCTCTGACTCGAACTCGTTGGAATTTCTATTTCTTTTATCTTTTCTGGCTTTTTTTACTCTCATGTGATTATTACTGATGATGCTATAACATGTGTCATAATAATTGGATTAGCTTCTTAAGATGTGAATTTATCACTAATTTTAAACCCCCTCTTTTCCACCATCAAAGTTATGTCCAATGAAACACCGGTAGAGGAAGATGTGAATTTAATTTCTTTCTTTCCCTTTTTGAAAAATTATTAAATCATTCATGAATCTGTTGTACGGATGTCAATTTAGTTATAAACATTTTAATTTTAATAAAATCACACATAACTCACTTAAGTAAGAATTTATTAAGATCAAGTCGATTGTTGTTCACATCCTAATATGAAAACGAGAAATTGATGAATGTTGTCCCATGATTGTTTGTGCTATTGATGAACTAATGCCAAAGAGCACGATGAGAATTATGGAAATTGCATTGAAGATCGCTTCCATGTTTTAAGTAAATCAATAGTTTCAATAAGAGCTAATGATCACGTAAAACGAGCATTTGAAGAAATCTTTGTTTGAAGAAATTATGCAAATTAAAATTCTCGATTGCAGAAAATGAAAGTTGGTGGACTCAATTGCCAAGCAACATATGTTACAGATCTGAAAACAAAAGCATCCAAAAATTGAACTTAAAAATGAATTTTTATGAACAAAGTACAATTATAATAATTCCATTGATGTTCAAGGAATATTTATTAATATTTTTCATTTTCATAAAGCTATTTAAACAATAATTACAAAAAATTTATTTCTCCACAATAGCTATGCCAATGCTAATAAAATGAGGGTTGTTTTTTACCCCGTCCATCCATGGCTAGAGGGAACTTCTTGCATTGTTCAAATTACATGTGTCCAACGTATATTTAGGATTAGGTTAATTGTGATTTATCTTAATTGTAATAAAGTCTAATTGGTTTCTCTCTCTATACAATCAAACTCTTGTACTCTTTTTTCTGGTAAAGCACATAATACGACACTCTTCTCTCTTTTACTACAAATCTCTTTAAATCTTTACAGTTCCTTATTGGTCTTACTAATCACATATTTCCACAATGTAGGCATAGGTCAAAGTACAGCCTACACATGAATGAGAGTATGAGAATATTCAAATGTTTGAACTGCATATTCATTTAACAGTTTGAGATTTTAGATCAGTTGACAATGATTCACCATATTTAAAATAATAGTTGGAAAAAGTTTTATCTAATCAAAATTGGAGAAAAATATGGCCCAATCTGTAAACCCCTAACCTATTCATTGAAGTCCACACATCCCAGGATCAAATCGTTGGCCATAACTTTATTTATAATATTTTCCGTATCCAATAACAAGTATTGAATAAATTACACATGTAAAGTGAGACTTATTGGTGACATTCAACATCGTCATGCATGAATACAGTTTTGCATGCTATCCAATGGCGGATCAATAGTGGCCGAAAATCGATTTGGGCCACATGAAGATCGTTGTCTTATTGTCCCGTTGATGGGCCTTTAATGAGCAACGAGTCGTGTTTGGAACTTGTACAATTGGGGCTTTTGATCTCTCTCTTCCTCCCTCAATGCCGAACGGCAGAAAATATTTTTTATTTAATTTTTAAATTTCAATCGAACATTAGAAAATATGATTATTTTTCTAGAAAATAAATTCTTGGAATAATAATTTCTACTAAACGAATGGAACCTTAATGCTTATTTTTTAATTTTTATTTTTTTGTGAAGATTGAGCCAATTCATGCTGAACAATTAGCATATTCCAACGATTAGTTCTAAGGTTAGGAATCTCATTTCAACTCTAAACCCAACATCCACATGCTAATCTCTTTCCATCACAGATGCATGTGTTGGCCAGTCCTAGCTATTGTTGTTGCTCTTCGCTAATGCCTCCTTGAAATATGCCATAGTGAGACGCAAATCTAAGACAAACTCAAAATGCAATTGTTTACACTTGACAGGGAATTGAGCCCGCCACATATGTTTTAATAAGCCATCATGAAATTGAAATTGCCTACACTTGGTAACGTGGAGCATCAAACTTGGGCGTAGTTTTAATCTACAAGTAGAATTCGGATCTCCCTCCCTCCCTAGTTTTAATCTACAAGTAGAATTCGGATCTCCCTCCCTCCCCCCCTCCTCTCACACACACACATGTTATAGATGAATTGTTTGCAAGCATTATTTTTCTGTAATCGATGTGCGATTTCCTAACAACACACCCTCCCAAGGATCCAAGCTGGTTCCTACCTTTGATTTCTGCTTTATGTGATTCCATCGCAGAATCCATGCTGAAGACCGGAGTAACTTCCTCCCACCGTATATTCCTTAAATATGTGAGGTAATAAATTGCTGCATTAACTGCTCCGGATGCTAAGTATTGCTTAGTTTGGGAAAGACGCCCCAAACAACCACAACAACCGAACAGACTCAATAAAATAATTAAAAATGGAGAATGAATTATTTAAAAATATTTTCTTAAAAATATTCGGTAATATTGGTTGAAATAATTATTCTGCAAGAAATTTTTCAATATGTCCAAAAATTTTCATGAATGTAAAAATTTTTTTTCATTTATTTATTTTTATAAGTGATACAAAATATCATTTTTATCAAAATGTTATTTGAATTATTTATTTTTTATGGAATAAACACGTCCTACGAAACTATTTTATGAGACATGCCTAGTAATCATAATCATACACGTCTGTTGAAATTCCTCTCAAGAATGGCCTAGATACTACTTGTAGTTTCTTTTTTACTTTGTTTATCCATTTCTCGGAGTAATCGCTCCATTTGTCGAATGGATATTGGGCAGGAAAGGTCCATGGTGCTATTGGTTGGGGAACTTTTCGATAATGTCTGGAAGAAAAATCAAAAGAGGAAAATAAATAAAAAAAAATGAATTTGTGGTTCAAGAAATGATGGCCCTTCATAGAGATATCTACAATTAGATACTCAAAAGCTATGAGACCGAAGTAGAATAATTTTTTATTGGGATTCAAACAATCACATTTGCTAATCCTTTTAGGGAGATTTTCAGATGCACAGACCTAATTATCTCGGTCGAGTGTGTATGATGGAATGATGCCGCCTCGATGAGAATTAGTCGGCGCTCAAAATGTCCCTTACCCAATTAAATATTAAAAAAATAAAAAATAACCAAAAGTAATGGGAAGATCTCTCAATCAGTTTTAAAACTTATTGTATAAATGTGAATTTAGTATGAACTTTCTAATTTTGCCAATTTAATCCAACTAGGTCGATGCTTGCTAGAGGTTAGTGAGGCGGCCCTTTGCCAAATCTGGCAAAGATGTCGCAGCCCTCGCTTGTGGCTGGCTACCTCGCTAAACGTCATCCAACCCCAACAACTAGCAAAGGGAAATAGAGAAAATAAAAAAGGAAAGGAAAAGAAAAATTCAATTTTTTTTTCAAAAAATTACAAAAATTGTTAACCATCAGCACCAATTGTGCTATGTAGGATGACTACATCAGTAATTCTGGCTAAAATTAGACAAAAAAACTATATTGGTAAACCATGAAAAAGTTTAAAACTAAATTGATCAAATTAAAAAATTTAGGATTGAATTGACATCCGTATAATATTTATGACTATTTTAATCATTTTCCACAACAGTTCAACCAAATAATTAGCATTCTAACTTCGATTAATAAATGATTTTAGATTTTCTGTTCGGACCTACACACCCACGTGCAATGGACTTCACTCATTCAATATATACACACCAACTCTACTGTAGTACTTGTCAGATATTGTTAATAGAACGTGCATACTCCTATGCACATGCAGCACTTAAACAAAAACGAATGAGCTCATCCTTATGAAACAATAAACTGACTGGTGGTTGTTGACTGTCCCTATTGTTAGATCCAAACTCTCAATGATCATGAAACAATGTACATTGTGCTTATGAATCATAATTCATAAATCTAATTACAAATTGCAAATGATTATTTGAATAAGTAGGTCATATTTGATCCTGAGTCAGTAAGAGTTCGTGACATCAATTAGAAGTATTAACTTCATAAACGAGTCTTAGTGTCATCTGCTCTTTTCACCGATTTAGCTTTCATTAGAATCTTGTTCGGTCGTATATAGTGGAAAATTCAAATGACCAAACACAATCCAAAGTGTTTATAAGCTACTCCTGGTTAGCATGGGGAACACTCAAAAACAGCTCTTGCGAACTACACTCGTGTCACTTTACCTAAACTTATTATACTTATGTCAATTTGCATAAAATATTTAGAATGAATTGATACAAATGCAATTGATTTAGGATTTTTTTGATAATTTTCCCCAATAATAACTATATGGGGGATATAATTGAAATGTCAATTGTGATATTTGCTATTTCATTTTTCACCCCCATTTCACATGAATGGGTATGTGACTCATTCACATGATTTGAACTTAATATGACAAATTGGATAATTATTTATTAATGTTGGGAATCATTTAAGAAAACAACATATAAGAGCCAATGTCGATCCCCGAAGTAAAAGTTTTCATTTGGATAGTTGAAGAACTAGAAGTATTATGAGTCGGAAAACCGAAATTATGAAAACTATTTGGCCAAGTCACGATAGTATTGAGAGATCCAGCCCGAAATGATCTTGATCTCCTTCTTTCTCACATCTTGAAGCCACTTGGGATCTTCACTGGTTGAGTATCGTAGATCAACATGGTGAGCCCCTATCATCGATAACTTACGATGGTTAAAAATAACTTGTTGTATGTCCTAAAAAATCTATTTCTATAACTCGTCTCTGAACATGTTATTTTACATACCACGGACAACCTCCCATCAATGTGAATATTGACCATCACTTCTTCCATCGAAGGGATTCACTAATATCTTTTTGTGATAGCGTTTATTCATAAAATGAAGAGTCAATTATGCTAAGTTTCGGAGACAGTGAGCTGACCTTTTTTGGCCACTATTGCAACAATGCTCTTGGAAATGCTCTTCAACACCCTGCCAATTTTACCACAGAGACAGGAATATTAAACCATTCATTCCCCGAGAGAGAGAGAGAGAGAGAGAGAGAGAGATACCCTCCACCACTCCATGGGTCTCTTAAGCCATTGAAGAAGATGATATTGCTCCCAAATCTCCTCAAGGTCCGCCTAATGTCCTGTTACACGCAATGATCGACACAAAAATTCAGGTTAGGAGGCGGGATAAATAGATGTTGCAATTCTCTAAGTAAGGACGTGCAAGATATGAAAGCTTATGTGAAACTTCATAAATTATCATTTATACTTATGAAAAGTTTGCACCAAGCATAGAATAATGAAGGACGGGTTACCCACATGGCTGCCGAACTCGATAGGGATCCAGGTGGGCCTAGAGACAACGCTGGAGTCAGATGCACAAGAGCCGATTGTATCATTATAATTGTACTTGTAAGCTGGGAATATGCTCGTCTCTCGATTGCCGTCTGTTGGCATTACCATCTCCGTGCATGCCTGCAAGGAAATAAATAAAAATCACTATCACATGTGCTCATGCTAAAAGGAGCTTAGAGATCATGGAATGGTACAAAAAGGACTTAAGATTTCGATGTAAAATTGGGATGATGCCATAGTTAATTACATAGACTTGATAAGATACACAGAATTCCCCACCTCAAGAAACGTGGGATTTCACATCAAACTTTAACTTTAACTCCTATATACATATATAAAAATACAAGTTTGTGGATTGGATAGAGTGAGGCAACTGGGTATATGAATCCAAATACATCATGATCCATAAATTTTGTGAGTTATGTATACACGATCTATCATTTTAGATGATTCAAATAGATTAAAAGTGAATGCACTCGATCAACCCGATGCCATTTTGTTGTTTACATCCTATTTAACTATTGCACGCCTGTAGCATGTATTCCCTTAATTAAAATTGGGGTTAACAAATTAAAACCATTTCTGGAAAAAAAAAAAAAAAAAAAACAAAGCAAATTGACAGTCTAGGATCCGAAGGAAGGAACAGAACTTGGGGGACGAAAACCCAGACATTTTAGGCTCCTCTTGGAGTTCTCTCCATTCGATTTTTTTTTTTTTTTTTGGGTAATTATTGGCTCCTCCAGATGCGAAAGCTAGCCCACTTTTAAGTAAAAGAAGAGGACATGAACACCAAAGAAGAAAGAGAGTTCACAAGTTAATGCAATCGCAAAAATTTTACCAGGCCAAAGGGTGATTTTCCTAGTTATAGATACTACAATGAGAAATATAGGAAAGATCAGATGAGGACTCCATGACTACAAAGCTACAAATTTGACAAAAAGCCACAGAGATCTCATGAAAACTTCTTTCGAGAATATCAAGTCATTTCTCAAGAGTCATAGAAAGAAGAAGGAACAATTTGTGGGACTTTATGAAATTACTGCCAATTATTTTAAAATTTTAAACCGTTGGATTAATGCGTGATTTAATAATTAAATATTCAAACACAATGTTAGATGACCGGTAAATAGTATTACTATTAATTATAGTCCTCCCTAACTTCTTCATTACTCCACCAACCAAATAGAAAAAGCTTTTATTGACCTCACAAAAAAAAAAAAATAGAAAGAGCTTATGACCTTCACCTCATGACAACTACTATCTCCGGATTGGATTAATGTCGGATATGTTAAAGCTCATATAGTAGATGGGTTTGCTAGATTAAGTCAGAATACCCTTTTAAACACTTGACAGTTTTCTATCACATCATTTAGTAAATTCATTTAGTATATAAGTCTTATCATCTCTAGCATTATTCATGTGATAATGGTTGATAAGGTTTCAAGTTGAATCCAATGTAACATGTAATTCTTAAGAGGCATTGCTTAGGAAATCTTTTCTTTTGAGAGAGTGAAAAATTGTTGGGTACCTGCCATCCCCATGCACTGAGGCCATGAGGATCGGAATCGTCCATTAGATCGAAGCATGAGACGCCGCTGCTGTAGTTGTAGTAGATGTTTGCTGCGCCATACAATTTGGCAAAATCATCGTCCCCTTTGCTCGGATCATCTATCGCCTTGCACATCTACACAAAATAAAAATAGAGAGCATAAACATTAGTCATGCATCCGATTGTCTGTCCAGCCATTGAGTTGTTCAATTCCGCGACTCTCTTAGTACTATATCTTGAAGATTTAACAGAAAAGCATTTCACAAGATGGCCCCGCCACGCCTCAATATTGGCACAACGGAGCGAGTTAATTAAATTCTCAGGAATCGTTTATGAAGTTTTGGGACCAAGTTGTCTTGTGCCGGAAAAAAGTATGCTAATCCTTCATTTGACTTGGTCAATCACACACGCAACGATACAATCCTCAAAGATCAGATCTGCCTCACAAATTGGTCATACGCTACAAGAAGTCTTGAATTTTTAAAGCCAAGTTTACTTACTTCAAAACAAGATTGGTTCATTCGAGAAGTAACTTTATTTTCCCTTTGAGATCAGATCTATGTTCCCCCAAAGAATTTGAATTTGACTTGCAATACTATAAAGTATGATCTTGAAGATATTGCTTGGAATACACTGCTAATATAAGTTATTATTTGTTGAGCAAGCTATACCTGTTTGACCGGATAAGCAGGCAAGGGAGTCAGGAAATTGGAAGGAGTTGGATAATCGGTCATGGCCGCGTAAACAAGAGCAGTTTCGAGCCAACCTGTGAGATATTCCGCATCCTTAAAGTTCCTGCAAAGGGGTCATTACATAAACAAAGAACCCACCACAAAAAAAAACATAAATAAATCAAATCCATGAGAAGCTGATATTGTTTGAGTCATCTCTTACTTGCATAGTCTGAATGATTTTCGCAGGATCTCGAGTCCACCTTGTTGTTTCGCTGTATCTTCAATCTTCTGCCATGATCGCTTGATCACTTTGTAGCAATTCTTGCTCTCACTCTGGACATTCACATCAATTGCACTCTTAGACTTGTGTGGTTTTTGCATAGTCACAACTCACGTGAAATCTATATGGTTGGTATCGAGAACACAAACGTCGGATTGATGGTGCATGTAAAATAAGTACATTACACTGCGTTGTGGTTTACAAGAACTAGTTTACAAGAACAATAAAATTAAGGGATTGATAAAATTCCATGTACAATTAAACGTACTGGATGTTTTGGATTAGTTGAAGTATCGGCACAGGGAATACGGTGTGTGGAAAAATTAATATCTCAAGAAGAAGAAAATGAACAATATCATTTTATCTATTTCGAAAAAAAAAATTTAGATTTACATGATAAGACTGGAGATTTAGTAAATGGAAATGTAGTGGTCCAGACTTTTTCTGAATAACAAGATTTTGCTTATAAATTATAGTTTTGTCTGAGGAATATACTAGGGATTTTATGAAATTTTGACTAAAATGTCCAGGTTAGGACCATCTTCGGATTTGTTTACTCACGCAAATTACTTCATACATCTTCTAGTCCGTGGCCGAGCAAGATCTTTGTTGTTATCGGGCTGACCTTATCCCTAATTCCAAACTCTCTTAAGTCCTTGTAATTCAAGAGCAACCAAAAACAAAATAACAAATTTGCAGAGAGAGAGAGAGAGAGAGAGAGAGAGAGAGAGAGAGAGAGAGAGAGAGAGAGAGAGAGAGAACCCTGAAGTCTCGAGTGATGATGTCGTTGAAGATATAAGGGGAGGTGACGTTGAAAAAGTCGAGGATCGGAGCAGAAGAAGACAAAGCGCCGATTGTAATGTGCGGATACTTTAGCCTAAACCATGCTGCCAACACTGCGATATTTTCAATGAACATCCGAGTAAGTTTTACTCCATTTTTTTTTTTTTGGTAAGGGTAATAATATAGAGCTAATAAAAAAATACACAAGATTCGGCACCACAAAACTTATACTCAAAAGACAACAAGTCAAAGTGAGTAAAAGAGCGCCGAATGTAAAAAGCCTCTAAAACTTATACTCAAAAGACAACAAGTCAAAATGAGTGGAAGGGTGTCGAATGTAAAATAAGTTTTACTCCGTTGTTATCTTCTTTTTCAAACCAGAAAGCATGCACAGCCAGCTACATAGTTAATCTATTCTAAAGTCAAACACAACAATTAATCTGAAGAGTGAGAAGCCAGTAATTTATTTATAGTTATTAACATATGTGAGGGAACAGCAGCACACTTCCCCCGTAAGAACCTCCGAAAACCACCACTGGCGAATGCTCGGCTGTCAAGTTCTTCTTCAGATCGGTTATCAGCGTTGCGTAGTCCGCCAATGCCTGCGTCGAGGAGAGATAGCCCAACATGCTTGCGTTGCTGTACGCCACCTCTTTTTTGCCCCCGAACGGCATCGATTTCCCATAATACCGATGCTTCACAGAGACAAAAAAGAATGATAAACTCTACATCTTTCTGCAATGTATTTCGCAAAAGCAAAGCAAAATGACGAAAGTCCTATCATTGATTGCTTAAATATGATACTACAGCTTGAGTATTTGGATCAGTTGGCAATATACCTCAATAAACACAAGAAGGGCATTGAAGTGGGGTGCCGTCTCAAACATGAAACCGGTGTTTTGAGCGAACCACTCGATGTCACCCTCGTTCCCAGTGTAGACAAAGATCGGGGCATTCCTCTGCGGGCCGCCCCAGAAGGTGGAGTTAATTAAGTACCTCTGCTGGAACGTCTGGTAGCTCTCGGGACGGTAGCTGAAATGGTCGAGGATTTGCGTGAAGTATCTAGTCTTGTAGAGCCCATTGTTGCCACTCTGGTCGTTAGAGAGCGATGGTTGAGAATTTTCTGGATGAATGAGAGGAGAAGGAAAGCGAGGGATGATCTTGCCAAATGGCGAGACAGCGAACGAGAATTGAAAGATTAGAGAGAGACAAAGAAGAAGGTTCGATAGTAGTTGCGTTGCACTCATGATCTTTCGGGCTTTGGTGTTTGCAGCTGCAGAGGAAGTGAATGAGTATGGAGATTTCAGTTGAGAAGAGGAGAGGGGTGTTGTTCTTTGTAAAGACAACCGAGACAAATGGTTCAATGACTGTATCCAGGATGGAAGAAAATCGGTCTTGCCTAAAATGTTGGGATGAGTTTTTTTTTTTTTTTTTTTTGGTCGGTATTGGGATAACTTATTTGGTGGACTATCATTGATTAAAAAAAAAAAAAAAGGTTACCATATAGGGTATTCTTAACTATCATTGATAAAAATAAACTGGTAGAATTCAAATACCCTATAGGACATGTCGTATATGGTATTTTTAATACTATTGGTGTATTAAAATACCCTATATGGTATACCGTATAAGGTATCATTGAAAAGACTACCCTATATGGTATATCGTATAAGATTAAAATACCATATGGCTATGTTTGGTAATCAAGATAAAATTCAGGGTAAGATAAAATTTATTATATCTTACGTCTAATGTTTACTTAAGACAAGATAAAGTCATATATAAAAGGGATATAGGGATAAAATAATCTCACGAGAAAGGTAGAATAAAAGTTAATATGGTATCTTATATCCATAATATGAAATTATTTTTCTTGAATAACAAACTTCTTAAATTAATAAAACTAAAATTATATTTCAACATAAATAATATTTGAATTCTAATATAAGAAATTCAAAATAACAAAAAGTAACAACATTTATGTTTTTTTTGTTTAATCTTATTCAAATTTAATTCTATCTTGTGATATAAATTCAATATATAGATAAAAAATTTTTTTATATTTATTACATATTTTAGGTATATTATTACGATTTACTATTTAATAAAATTTTGTTAGAGAACGATGGAAGGGAAAAAGAAATAAAAAAGAAAAAATAAAAAGAAAAAAAAATAAAAATAAAAAACCATATAAAAATGAAGTATGCAAGAGTGTCGAGAGATTTTTACTATATCCATTTGTGCAACTTTTAGGCTCATTTACATTGATATCCTATTTATATCAAACAACGTACATGATCTAATGTGAATATATTTAACTTTATTGCTATAATTCACCAATAGTGGATAGGATATAATATAATCCATATCATTTCTTATTCAGTCCAATCCTAATTAGAAATCTAAAAGATCAAACATAGACTATATGGTATTTTATATAAGATATCATTGATAAGAATGCATACACTGGTTGTATTAAAAAAAGATACCATATACGATATATAATAGAAGGTATTCTAATGGTATGTACTACTACATACCATTAGAATACCTTATATGAATGCCCTATATGGTATGTGGTATATACTATATGGTAATTTGGTAGTCAGGATAAAATCCATGATAAGATAAGATTTATCCTATTTTGTGTTTGGTGCCTACTCAAAACAGGATAAAATTATATATAATATGGATATAGATCGGATAAAATTATCTTATGGGGGAAAAGGATAAAGGTAGATAAAATTTCTAGTATTTGTAAAAGGAAAATTATTTTTTTCAAGTAAATTAAACTTCTTAGATTAACAAATTTAAAATGATATTTCAGTATAAAAATATTTGAATCTAATATAATAAATTCAAAGTAACAAAAAAATAACAATTTAGTTTTTATTTAATCTTATTTTTACTTATATATTCAAATTTAATTTTTCTTATAATATAAATTCAATATATAAATATATATTTATTATATATTTTAGGTGTTTTGGTATTTTAGGTATATTAGTATACTTTTCTATTTAATAAAATTTAATTAGAGAACGATGGAAGTGGAAGAAAGAAATAAAAAGGAAATTAATCAAAAAAGAGAGGAAAAAATAGAAAAGCAAATGAAAATAAAATAGACAAGAGTGTTGTGAGAAATTTTTACCATCTCTATTTATAAAATTTGCAATTCATTTATATTGATATGTCATTTATACCCAACGATATATATATGATACGATATGAATATTTCCGATTTTATTGCTATGATCACTAAATCATGTATAAAATATCACAAAATTCCTTGAATTTCATTTCCTATCATATCTAATTATGTCTTAGTTAAAAATTCAAATGACCAAACATAATCATAAGATATTTAAACACTGCCACCATTTGCCATATACCATATTGGGTATTCTTATATTATCACTATAAACATATAGCATTTACATAAATAAAAGAGATAATATTAGAATACTTGATACTCTAGAACTGTGACTTTCTTAATACCCACACACACATATGTATAGCATTTACACACACACACAAAAGGGTGGTCGTATTATATTAATTTATATCGTATTTTCTAACAACCAAAATTCCACATAAGATATACCATACGGGGTATTTTGACACTGAATTCATATACCATATGCCATATAGGATATTCTAGCACTACCACACACACACACATAGCATTTACATAAAGAAATGTGTTACTATTAGAATACCTTATATATAGCCTTTTCTAATACTACCACTTTCTTAAAATGTGATTCCATCGTAGAATCTATTTGGGAACCAAAGTGAATTTGTCCTACCCTGTTCTCCCACATATATAAGGTAATATAATTGGTGCATTAACTACTCCGGATGCCCTGAGAGCATTGCTTAGTACTCCGGATGCCCTAAGAGCATTGCTTAGTTTGGGAAGAGAATGCCTAGAAGTTTTAAGCCTCCAATCATTGTCCCAAAAGTGCCCAAGCAACCACCACTTCCGAACAGCCCTTCAATAGAAAAAAAACTACTCAATAAATGGAGAACCATTTTACAAGGGACCTCAAACCGATTCCACCTTCTATTTTCCAACCATGTACCACTGTCATTCTTGCCTAGTAATCATAAATGTCTGTTGAAATTCCTCTCAAGATGGGCCATGGATAATGCTTTCCTTCAGCATGGAAAAGTCTCCCTTGGAGTAATCGCCCCGTTCGTTGATTGGGGATCCTCTCTAGCCCGACCTGCGTTGAGCAGGGTGACCCTTTATTGCAAGCATATGTCGGAGATGTCTCCATTCAATTTGTTACTTTTGTCATGCAATTCTCGGAGTCATCGCCGCGTTCGTTGATTGGACAGGAAAAGCCCACGGTGCCATTGGTTGGTGAACTTTTAAATAATGTATGGGAAAAAAAAATCAAAAGAGGAAAGTAAATCCAATGAATGAAATCGAGGTGCCAAAAATGATTGCCCTCTATAAAGATATCTACACTTGAATGCTCAAAAGCTTTGAGGCCCAAGTAGAATAGCTTTTGATTGGGATTCAAATAATCGCACTTGCACATTCTTCTGGAGTCATCTTTGGGAGCACCAACGTGTATTTCTCATTCAATGAAAATTAGCTAGCTGCTCAAAATGCCCTCATTTCCAATTTTTATATATTTTTAAAAAAAATTATGGGTAGAGGAAATATTACTCAATCAATTCTAAATTTATTGTGTGGATATTAATTCAGTCCTCAATTTTCTAATTTTGCCGACTTAATCATAAAACTTTAAGCGGAATTTCAATTCAATTTTTCCATTTAAATTTTGTTAAAAGTCGTTGACATATTTGTTCATTCATCGACTTATCGCTAGTCGTCCTATGTGACAGATTGCCACATTGACAATTTTGTGTGAAAATTGGTCGAATAAATATATTAAAATTCCATACAAAAGTTTAGGATCAAATTGGTAAATTGTAAAGTTTAGTTATGAATTGATATTCGTACAATATATTTAGGATTGATTGGACAATTTCCCCTTAGTAGTAATTCACCTTTATTATTCATAACTTACTTGTAATATCGGTAACTTGTTTGCCCAAATAAAAGTCTTTTACCTATATGGACAGTTATTTGTCTATAGAGTTTGTTAACCGAAAATGCTAACATTTAGTAATAACCAATAAAATAGTTAAAAGTCTCATATTGTCATAAGTGACGGTGGCTTAGCTTAATAATTATCTTCCATTATTTTAATCTCCCTATAAACGACAAGATGGTAGCCATTCTTTACAAGTAGTAATTTACCCTAAAGTCTTGTAAATTCGAACATCTTGACAACTCATAACTTTCCATGTAAAATCGCAATACTCCACTCTATCGAAATGATAATTTTCCAATTTATGGTAACTCATCACCATGATCTAATATTCTTCCACAATTTGTAAATTTAAAAACCGTATTAAGTAACTATCTTCTATATCATTGTTTTCCTCATTTCATTATCCCCTTAGCAATTTTACATTCAGTAATTTCCTGTAAATATCCGTAAGTATATTTAAATTTTTACTCATTTTGATCCCAACGGCCCTAATTACGTACCAATCTCGTGAATCACTAAAATGGATTATGGATTTTCCCGGCAAGGTGACTATTTAATGCCATGCCACATGATTGGATGACATCATAATTACAAGATCTAAGCATTCCCCTCCTTTTATTATTGCCAGCTAAATTCAAAGCCGAAATTCCTCCACATGGAAACCTTTGACTTTTTTTAATTAGATAATTTAAATTAGCCAGGGACGCAAAGGAATGTGCAACCAATGCATTAGAATTACCTGTCTCGGTCCTCCACCGCAGCCCATTATTATCATTATCATGATTATTTTTTAATTAATCCCCGATTTCTTTTTTTTAAATCCCGATCTGGCGGCTCGCTGTCTCCACTCCTGTGATGCGCGCGTCCACTCAGTCCACATCCTCCGTGGCGAAACGATTGGCCCTGGGCCGAGCCGGTCAAACCGGATTTGGTCGTCGGGTTCTTCCCCGACCAATGACAGCCCAGGAGAAAACCAAGCTCACCGTGCCTTTCGTGTGCTCCGCCGCACCTGATCTCAGCCGAATGATTCCTGCTTGGTCTGAGTCGCTTTAACTTTATAATTTTTAACACGCTAATTCTTCTGCAGTCATACGCAATCAGTACTTCGGGATAGATTCATGCTTTAAATAAGTGGTCCGAATCGCTCGTTGATAGGCCGTGTCTCTCGTGTAAAGGAGAAAGCCTGACAGTATTTTAACCTTGTTGATAAATTTAAAAGGGTCATAAATTTGAAATTCATAATCTGTTCCATGATAATAAAATCACAATGAAAATAAATTTGACGGGCTAACATCACTAAAAATCCTAAATTAGCATATTGGCATTGCATGCACCCTAAAGTGATTTTTATATCATTAAAAATTACAAAATCTTATAGATCCATGCCATGCTTTTTGTATTATTGAAAAATCCAAACAAGTAAAAAATCAATTTTTATGTCACAAAAATTCTTAAAATAGCCAAAATCTTAATTTGAAAAATATGTTAAGATTTGCTAATACCCCTTTTGTAAGTCTTGTAACATGAAAATTAGTTTGGCATAAGTCCATTGGTTTAAAACTTTTCGTGACCCAAAAACTAATGCAAGATAATTAAAATACGAGCATATCAATTTGAAATTTTTCACGATGCGAAAATTATAATTGGTGGCAAAAAAAAAAAAAAAATTATAATTGGTGATACATATTTTGATGATTTGGTTTAGATACGAATGGCTTTGTATCTGCCTTTTTTAAGTCACACGGGCTTTTGGTTGGTGATGTTTCCTTTTTTTTTTTCTTAGGGTGTTTGCTAATTAGGTTGGTGATGCTGAATGAGTGCTTTAGGACTGGTCAAGTCCTTCCCCCTCCCCCTCCCTCCCTGCGTCCTCTTCGTCTCTCTCATCGTAATCGTAGACGAAGACGCCATTCGAGGAACACGAGAAAGCTCCCCCGACATTCTCGCGACCCCTTTAAGGGTCGGAGCCTCCTCGCCCTTTTCCGCATTTTGCCCGATCGCGCTCGCCTCTCCGCCTCAGCGGCTCTCGTCCGATCCGGGCTCGTCCGCAAGTGGTGCCTTGCCCACCATCCCAGGGCTAATCTTGCCGCTCATGCACCTGAAAAAGGTGCGATCTTGAAGCCGCAGATCTCGCTCGCATTTTGTTGCTGGTGCTTTTGCGTGTAGTGGAAGTAGAGGGAGAAAAAAATATGACGACTTGGTTGTTCCTGTGGATAAATTTCGTTTTTTTTTTGTCCGTAGCTTTAAATTTCTGTGTTTCTTTGCACTCTTTCGTTGGAGATTTGGTTGATTTTGCGGGATGGGTGAACTGGGTTTTAGTTGCTGAGAAGCCGAGGAAATGCGGAATGAATTTGAGAGCATTAGTTCTTGTGCTCTCGCGTTTGCCTTCAAGATGGAGTGAAGAAGAAAGAAAGAAGAGAAAAGTGTTTCCTTTTTTGGAAACCCATCTCTGTGCAAATCGTTTCTTGGTTCATCTCCGTGGCTTCTCTGCTTTTCGTTTTGCTGTTGAGTGTTGGCCGCTACCTTGTTCTTGGATGTTGGCATAGCTTGTCGAGCTTCGGAGTAGATTTCTTTTGCTTTTGGGGTTCACGCTGTCTTGCTCAATATTGGTGCTTTTGGATTTGCCAGATCTAAGTCAAGCCGAGTACATACAATGCCGAGAAGTGATCGAGCCATGGATACTTTAATCCCTGCTAAAATTAGAAAACGCGGGTCTTCGCCGGCCGGATCATCCTCGTCGTCTATAGTCCAGCATTACAGATTCAAGAGAGCAATTTTAATTGGTAAAAGGGGCGGCTCTACCACTCCGATGCCTGCATGGAGGCTGATGAGTTCCCGATCCCCATCATTGGCTCAGCGGACCATGGAGTCCCCTCAGTTCTCGCCCTCTCGAAGTACAAGAGGGAAGCTTCAGGAGCCGGTTTCGGCGAGGAAGCTGGCTGCCACTCTCTGGGAAATGAATGAGATGCCGTCGCCAAGAGCGAAGGAGGGATTGGAAGGAAGAAGGTTGAAGAAGGAGGGGAGAGGGAGAGAGAGGATTGCCAGTTCAGTGCGTTCAGGTTCTCTTCCTCCACATTTGTCCGATCCGTCTCACAGTCCTGTTTCAGAGGTAATCAGAAATTCCGAGTGGATACCTTATCTAGCCAAAAATTAGATCAAGTAGGAAACTTTGTTCTTCATTGTAGTTGTTGTGCTATTGCCTGGTTTTCCATGGATGAAGAGTCTCTTGTGATATAACTTTTGGCTTTTATTCCTAAAGTTGATAATAGATCCAAATAGCACTTGTCCATTCAGTGCTTTATGTCATCTTCAATTTACAGATAGAGAAAAGTATGTGCCTTTTAAGTCGGTTTGAGTGTGTATGTTGGCAGAGTAGTGGATTGTGGTTACTTTGGGTTGTGAAAGGTTAGCCTTATTGGCCGATCAACTTAACTAGTTTATGCTTAATTGCAAGCATGGTAAGTTTTAGAAGTTAATTATGTTTATTATCTGTCAGTCTCTCCATTCTTGGATATGTTGTGCATTAGCGCGATTGTGTAAAGGAGAAACTGGGTCAGGAGTCTTCTATATTTGCACACACTAGAGTTTCCCTAGTTCCCATTTCTGGCAAAGTCAATACAGCTGAACTTCGATTTCAGCTAATGCATTTTCCTATTTTTGCAGAGGATGGATCGATCTGGAACGGGCAGTCACAGGAGAAGATCATCATCCTTTTCCCAAAGGCTTAGGGTGACAGAGCAAAATGGTGGTGCTCTTGGTTCTATTAGCAATGGCAGTTTAATGGAGGTAAATTAATTTAGGACTATCTTCATCCTTACAAAAAGAGAAACCTTTCCTTTTTCTCAGCTCCTTCAATCAAGATTAATCAACTTTTTCCATAGATTTTTTTTATTATTTATCTTTCTGGTATGTTAATTTGATTGATAACCTGTCAGATCCTTTCCGATTTCTTGATATCATGCCATCTGGAAATAGCAATATGGCTGTCCATACTTGAATTCGCTGTCTGTTACATTTTTATTGTGATTTTGATAAATACAACAGTCAAATTTGAGGACTGTAAGGTAAAGATCTCTTCATTCAAAGTGCAGATGGAAAACAAATCTCAACCCCAGACACCTAATGGCCAGATTGTAGGAGTAAAGACTCGTCTGAAGGATGTTAGCAATGCTTTAACCACATCAAAAGAGCTGCTAAAGATTATAAATCGCATGTGGGGCCCTGAAGATCGGCCCTCATCAAGCATGTCTGTCATGTCAGCTTTGCATGCTGAACTTGAGAGGGCTCGCTTGATGATTAATCAACTTATCCAGGAACAACGCTCAGAACAGAGTGAAATAAATTATCTGCTGAAGTGTTTTGCCGAAGAAAAGGCGGCATGGCGAAGCAAAGAGCGGAAAGTGGTTGAGGCTGCCATTGAGTCTGTTGTTGGAGAACTTGAAGTAGAAAGGAAGCTGAGGGCACGGATTGAGAGCTTAAACAAGAAACTTGGAAAAGAACTAGCCGAGTCAAAGGCTTCTCTGCTTGAGGCAGTTCAGGAACTTGAGAGCGAGAAGAGAGAAAGAGAGATAATTGAACAAGTCTGTGATGAATTAGCTGGGACTGTCGGTGAAGAGAAAGATGAGGCAGAAGCCATGAGGAGGGAAACTCTGAAAATCCAGGAAGAAATGGAGAAGGAAAGAGAGATAATGCAATTAGCTGATGTGATACGAGAAGATAGGGTCCAGACGAAGCATTCTGAGGCTAGGTATCAAATTGAGGAGAAAAATGCTGCCATTGATAAATTGAGGAATCAACTTGAAGCTTCATTAGGAACAAAAAAGTCAAAAGAAAAAAGTCGACGTCCCCCAAGTCATGCCAATAAGGTAGATGTCTCAGACTACTTGAGTAGAAGTTGTGTCGGTGCTCGTTACAGTGAAGAAAAAGAGGATGATGGAGGAGCTGTAGAAGACGGGATCGAATGCAAAGAAGACTCTGCTGAAAGTGAACTTTATTCTATGCAATTTGATATAAACCCCCATAACAAGAGCTACAAGTGGACCCACGCTTACGTAGCCCCACCAGCTGAAGAGGAGATGAAAGCAAGGAGGTCAACCTCCGGAAGGGCACCGAGGAGAAGTACTTCCCTGCAGAGGAGTATATCCGATGGAGTTGACTGGGGCATTCAAACAGAGAGGTTTCAAAATGGAGGAAACGAATTAGATTGGGAAAAGCTGCAGATGGAAGGTTATGGAGATGAAATGCATGCATACAAACTGGTAGAGGGTCTGAGGGATCGAATGCTGTATGGTCCTACCACTGGGTCTCCGCGACCTTTGGGTACTCCAACAAGACGACGGCAAGAGCCTGCAAGCGATGTGGACAACATTGCTCAGGAGAGAACCGATCTGGTGCCGGGCTGTGTGGGGAAGTCAAGGCTCGCCGAGGCTCGAACTGATGTTTACAATGTCAGAAAATCTAGGCGGTGAGCATTTCATTATTCATGACTTGTACATTTGTCGTAATCATCTAGAGCCACTTGACTCGGTGGCTATTGATGCTGAATGAAGGTTCAGTAACAATTAGTGGTCTATGAGATGAGAGAGCAGAGACACCGAGCCGTCATGGCGGAAGCGATTTCTTACTTGCGGTTGCAATGAGATGAGCAGTGTGTGTGTTTTTCCCGTGAGGAAGCATTAGCAGTATTTTGTACGAGGAGTTTTTGCGCTGTAGAGAGCTTTCATTTTGTAACTGAGTGAAGTTCCTTATGTATAGGATTAACTATTATCAGCTAGAAAATCCGGACTGTTTTTTTTACCTTTATGCTTCTTATTTTTCTCAGGCGCAATTCTTTCGTATCAAACTTCTTATTCTTTTAGTAACGATTGCATTTCTCGACCTTTTTCGTTATCTTGCATAGCAGCACGATGGCGAGTCCATTTCAATGGTTATATGTGGTAACCAGTCTTGGTGATTAGAGCTTTGCCATGAGTACTGATAACTAAAAATTAGGAGTGTGCAAAACGGACTGTTGAATTGGAAATCGTTTAGACTAGATTGGACCAATCGGTTTGGTCTGGTTCTCATAAGTGTCTATTTGGTTCCGGTTCCTAAAAGTAGAGCCGATGTATGGGCAGGTTCTCAATTTCAAAGGAGGATTGGATTAGATTGATATTTTATTATTTATTAAAAAAATTAGTAGAATGTGAACTAAATACTATCTTGGTCCAGTTCCAAGTAATGGGAAAACATAAGTGATTGATTTCATTAGATTGGATTAGATTGATGGTTCAGTTCAGTTTCCAATCCAAGGATCGACTTGTCCAGTCCCTAGTTTCAATGGTTCGGTTTAGTTTTCGATTTCATCTTGGAACCGATCACTTCTACCAAAAACGGAGGAGGCTGGAAGTACAAGCCAGCCATGAGAAGCTTACGGTAATGCTGCAGTGGAGATACACAATCACAAGAAATGATACTACTTTTACCCCTAGGAACTGGCTATCCCAGTGCGATCTGTCAAATTTGCTCTGCTTCCTAATTCCCTCCAGTTTGTCAACTATCTTCTTACCAATCATTTCCATATCATAATCTCAAATTGCACAGTTGCCTGCCTAAACTTCCGCTGCATTGACCGACGCTCTAAAGTACATGGACTGAACAAGAGAGAGATGCCATGCTTACCATTGAATGGCTGCTGTCAATGTCAGTCATGATGGATTGTAGGACATCTCGATCTGATCCGATGGGAACAATGTTTCTCCATGTGGTTTGACCCGGGTCAAGGGGCAGCCTATCCACAAATTCCTCACAAACCTGCGGACCCATCGTCAAGTTCGGATACCAATGGCTAATCGACAATGGCTGACAACGTAACCAAATCTCGTGATGCACATCGTAAGAGATCATCGTAAAAATTGCGTTTATCAATAGAGTGGCCAAAGACCCTGGGAAAATCTGAAAAACATCCATTGAATATGGCAGAACTTTTTCCATACGTGTTGTTTAATTAATGCCAGGGATAGCGACTGAACTAGTTTGTAATGTTTAAATATATACGAAAATTCGAAATGTGTTTAACTAATAATTTGTGTATGATATAAAAAGTATAACTATTACCTAATATATGCATCTGCCCTTTTAACTCCATGTCTCGAATGCCCAATGATAAATATTCAAAACATATTTTACATTGACAATGAACCTAATAAAAGCAATCCTTGTTAAAAAAAAAAATACGATTACATCCATTCCGACACAAAAGTAATTCTACAAATGCAATTGAAAAATCACGAGCAATATTGGGTATAAAAAGTCTGTATATTAACATTTAAGGCAAATTGCAAGTGGTCACTGAAATGAATGGACTATAATCAAACAATTAAAATTAATTTGTCACATAATTTAGTATTTGGATTTTATAACCAAGTCTTAGTAAACATAACATTTCTCTTTGGCCAAGAAAAGCAACAACATTTCTCAAATCATTGTGATATGAAGCGAGATATATATGTGTGTACATATATATATGCATAAGAAATTATAATAAAAAATGCCATTGATTAAGTTTTTGATTAATATCAAGAAAAATCTCAAATTGATATAAATGTGATAAATTTATCAAAATCTATTTTTTTTATCACAAAAAAATCCCAAATTAATGCACATGTGACAAATTTATTTCAAATTAATTTTTTGACCATAAAAAACTCACAAACTAATATATTTGTAACAAATTTATTTTTTATTAGTTTCCATTAATTGGATTAATATAATGAAAAACTACAAACTCATAATGAAGGACCCTAAACTAGTAAATTCGTCAACTATTGTGTGTAATATCCATCTTAGTAATTTGACAGTAAAATTTAATATATGATAAATTTATCTATTTCAGTTTTAAGTTACTTATTATCAAAAAATTATTTTGGAATAGAGTGTAAGATAATTCATACAATTCTTAATGCGGAAATTCATAACAAATCAAGGATCTTTGATCTTCATGATTCTCACAAATAGATGAAGATATACCTTTATCCATAGCGCTATGCTTAAACTTGATCCAAAAGAAGAAATCCGATTTCTCTCCTTTAACCCACTAAATCTTAATGTATTTAATTGATGGAGGAGAGAATACGTTCTTTCTGTTTTGTTGTTCGTATGTGGGTGGAGAGAGGACCGGACTCTATTTATACGTTCGTTGAGAGGGTGCCTTCCATCAAAGCAATATACCCTTTCGTTTTATTAGAGTCGTACCTTCTCGTAACAAATAATTATTTATAGCATTTCAATAATTATTAAACCGTATAATAAATCACATAATATGGGCCACAATAATTCTTACATTCTCCCACTTGGGCCATATGATTCTCATTTCATGGTTTAATAAAGACTATAATGTGCACAATAAGATTATGCTATAAAATTTCATTAAACTGGCAATCACATAATAATCACAATTAAGTAAAGAAAGCTAATGTGAGTCATAGCGGTTATATGTCATTAATCGACATAATCCCTTCTATGTACTACAACTATAGCACTTTACTTAACATGATCCATAAATGTGAAGTACAGTAATAGTCCAATCATAATGTTTCTTTAGAAACTATCCTGTTTAACATTCATCTATTTCCATAATGTATACTAGATAGAAAACAGGAAATATCAAAAACATGTAAGTGAGCTCAAAGTGTCAAATACATAAACTTAATACAATCATAATACAAACATTAATGACGTCCAATAATGCCCATCCTTTCAACATGCTCATTAAATGTTTTGGGCAGCAATCCTTTTGTTAAGGGATCTGCTATCATAAGATTGGTGCTAATGTGCTCAATTGACACTCTTTATTTCTGAACTTTTTCTTTGACAGATAAGTATTTAATCTCCATATGCTTAGCACCCTTAGAACACTTGTCGTTTTTAGAGAAGAAAAGCTGCTGCAGAGTTATCACAATAGATTTTCAGCGGCTTGGCAATACCGTCGACGATCACAAGTCCCGAAATAAAATTCCGCAGCCATAATCCATGAATTGTGGCCTCAAAGCATGCCACAAATTCAGCTTCCATAGTGGATTCAGCAATAACCGATCGTTTCGCACTCTTCCATGAAATTGCCCCTCCAAATTTAAGAAACAAGCAACCAAATGTTGATTTTCTTGTATCGGCACATCCGGCTAAGTCTACGAATCTGAATATCCAATCACCTCGAGATGATCAGATCTTTTATAAGTGAGCATATGATTCTTCGTTCCTTGCGGGTATCTAAGAACCTTCTTTGCAGCTTTCCAATGATCCATTCCAGGATTACTTTGATACCGCCAAAGATTCCGACAAAAACCGATGTCCGGTCCGGTGCAAGTTTGTGCATACATTAAGCTCCCCACAACAGATGCATAAGGAATATTTTTCATTTGTTCTCGTTCCAATTCACTTTTCGGACATTGCATAAGGCTAAATTTATCACATTTCTGAATTGGAACTATTCCTGCTGAACATTTACTCATATTAAATCTCTCTAAAATTTTCTCAATGTAGGCTTTCTGAGACAATCCTAATAATCCTTATGATCTATCACGGAATATTTCTATTCCTATCACATATGTTGCCTCTCCCATATCCTTCATTTCAAAATTCTTAGAGAGAAATTTCTTGGTTTCATATAACAAACCAAGATCATTAACAGCAAGCAAAATATCATCAACATACAGAACTAGAAAAATAAACTTGCTCCCACTAATCTTCATATATATACACCGATCAACGGTGTTTTCCTTAAATCCAAATGAAGTTATGGTATCGTTAAACTTAAGATACCATTGTCGGGAAGCTTGTTTAAATCCATATATTGACTTCTTTAATTTACATACCATGTGTTCCTTTCCTTTAACTGAAAAGCCTTCGGGTTGGTCCATATAAACCTCTTCCTCTAAATTCCCGTTAAGAAAAGCGGTTTTAACATCCATTTGGTGTAACTCCAAGTCATAATGAGCCACCAAAGCCATAATGATTCTAAGTGAGTCCTTCTTAGAGACTGGTGAAAATGTCTCTTTATAGTCAATGCATTCTTTCTGAGTAAAACCCTTTGCAACAAGTCTAGCTTTATGTCGTTCAATATTGCATTTTGAGGCTTAGTCTTAAAGACCCATTTACACCCGACCTTCTTACATCCTTTAGGCAATTCAACAATATCCCAAACTTGATTTTGATGCATGGATTTTAACTCTTCTTCCATGGCATTAAACCATTCATTAGAATCTTCACATTCCATGGCTTGGGAAAATGAATCTGGATCATTTCCAATTCCTAAGTCAATTTCTGACTCTTGTAGATAAACCATATAGTCATCAGAAATAGCCGATCTCTTTTCTCTTTGAGATCTCCTTAATGCTATTTCTTGTGACTCGGCTATTGGAGGTTCATTATTGACAACTTTAGAAGCTTTGGGTATAGGAACTTCTACCCTTACTTCTTGAATGCAAGCATCACGCATTCTTTCACTCCCACTGATGTCGCCATTTTCAATGAACCTAGCATTTCCAGATTCAACAATTCTTGTACTATGATTAGGACAATAAAATTTATACCCTTTGGATTTCTCTACATAACCAATGAAATAACCACTAGTTGTTCTTGAATCCAATTTCCTTTCATGTGGATTGTAAATTCTTACTTCTGCTTGACAACCCCAAACATGCAGGTGTCGTAAACTAGGTTTCCTTCCCGTCCACAGTTCAAATGGAGTCTTTGGAACTGCCTTACTAGGAACCCTATTTAATAAGTACATAAAAGTCTTTAAAGCATACATCCACAAAGATAAGGGTAAAGATGAATGACTCATCATACTCCTAACCATTTCCATTAAAGTACGGTTACGCCTTTCTGCTACACCATTTTGTTGTGGTATACCTGGCATTGTGTATTGAGCACAAATGCCATGTCTTTCAAGGAATTTAGCAAATGGACCTAGACATTGTCCCAATTCATCATACTTTCCATAATATTCACCACCTCTATCAGATCTTACTATTTTCACTTTTCTATCTAATTGCCTCTCAACCTCTTTAATATACACTTCAAGTGCATTCACTGATTGAGACTTATCATGCAATAGATAAATGTAACCATAACGTGAAAAATCATCAATAAAGGTTATGAAATAGCTTTCTTTACCAAAAGATGGAACATCAAAAGGACCACATATGTCAGTATATATAATTTCAAGAAGTTCTGTGCTTCTTGTGGCACCTTTCTTAGTGTGCTTTGTTTGTTTTCCTTTAATACAATCAATACACACTCCAAGGTCAGTAAAATCCAAATTTGGAAGAATTTCATTCTTCACTAATCTTTGTATTCTTTCTTTGGATATATGACCCAAACGTTTATGCCACAAATAAGCAGAATTTTCATTCACCAAACTTCGTTTAGTGCCAACATTATGATGCAAGGTCATTAATGTCTCAACAAAAGTATTATCAAGTCTAAATTTGTAAAGACCATCACATAAAGTTCCAGTTCCAATAAGAGTATCACTCTTAAACAGACTGAAAGATTCAGATCCAAACTTACAATAAAATCCCGCCACATCAAGTCTTAGCAAAGAAACTAAATTGCGAGAAAATGTAGGTACATAAATGGTTCGAAACAAATCCAAATAATGCCCAGTATCTAAGATCAAACGATAAGTGCCAATGCCTTCAACTGGAGCTTTGTCTCTGTTCCCCGTAATCACATAACTTTCATTTGGCTTTATAGTTTGGATCGTAAGAAATCCCTGCATCGTATTTGACATATGAGTGGTGGCACCAGAATCAATCCACTAAGTATTATAAGGAACTTTAGTAAAGTTTGATTCAAAACATACTAAAGCACAAGGCTTACCTTTCTTTTCGAACCAAGCCTTACATTTCAGACAATCTTTCTTCAAGTGTCCAATTTTGTTGCAAAAATGACACTTAATAGGATTGTGTTCCTTCTTGTGGATTTGAGAAGCCTTCGAAGAGTCATTCATGTGTAGTCCTTTCTTCTTGCTCCTTCCACCTTTCCTCTTAAAATTCTTTCGAACTCCTTGATGACTTGAGAGATGAACAGAATGAGCCTTTTGATTCTTTATCCTTGTTTCCTCTTGAACTAGCATACTGGCCAATTCGTTTACATTCCACTTATCCTTTATAGTGTTGTAATTCATTTGAAATGGCCCATATAGCTCATGAGGTAAGGAATTAAGTCTAAATTGTACTAAAAAGTACTCATCCACATTCATTCCCAAAGTCCTTAACTTTGCTGCTAAATTCGTCATTTCAAGTATATGCTCATGCATGGTACGCGAACCATCATATTTCATGGTGGCCAGTGTGCTCATCAGTGTACCAGCAAGTGATTTATCAGCAGTTTGAGAACGCTCTTCCACAAATTTCATAAATTCCTTAGCATTGTTAGTCTTGGGAAGAGAAGTCTTTAAGTTGTTTGCAACTGTCATTCGCATAAACATTAAGCTCGATCATTCGATCTTTCCCAAGCTTTATGGAAAGACTTTTCATCATTGCTACTTTCATCAGTAATAGTAGCTGGTTTCTCAGCTTGAAGCGCTAAATCAAGATCCAGGACACCTAAGTGAAACTGGACTTGTTCACTCCAATCAGGAAAATTTATCCCATTGAATAAGGGAATAGATGAGGCGTGCGAATGGAGTGAAATAGGTACAGATACTGCAAATGTGCAAGAAAATACTAATACATTAATGCTTTGAGAGTATCACCTAATCAGATTCAAACTAAACTACACATGCACATCATAGTTCTCCTTTGGGCGATCTTGTGATATACAAATATATATAAACCATAATGATGCTAATAACTTTTATTTGATAATTGTAAATATATCTTATTAAAATTTATTTGTTATCTTTGGATATACAAACAAATTTAATAAGTCATATTAATTATCAACCATCATGTTCATGAATTATAAGAAAATAATTAACCTTTGGGTTAATCCCTAATTTCTTATAATAAATGAACTTCAATATACCCATAACTCCAATAATGATATAAAACATATTAATTTCAAATATAGCATCAATTAATCATGGGTAATTGAATAAAATAATTTACGATATTAAAAAAATTCAAAAGACTTCAAGGTTTGGCCACTTTGGTGACTAACAAACCTTTCATAATATGAATTTTTAATATTGTAAAATACAAATATTTACCAAATTGCACACAATGACATAAAATGCAATCAAAGAATAAGGGTAAAATTGTAAAATCCTAATTCCATAAGGGCATAATCATAAAGTTATAATCCGGGGGCAAAATGGTAAATAATCAGCAATGGCAGAACTGTAATTATCAATTAAACAAGGGCAAAACAGTAAATAAATTGCGAGAAGGACAAAATGGGAATTTAAAAAATGACAAAGGGGCAAAAAAGTTAAAAAAAAAAAAAAAAAAAGCGCGGGGACGTCGCCCGCGTGCCTCGCACGTGCGCGTCCAACGCGCGGGCGCGTGAGTTGCACGCGCCTGCAACCGCGCGGGAAGCCCCACGCGCGTGAAGGCGCGTGGCGCGTGGGCTCCACGCGCCTACAACCGCAGCGCTCGTGAAGCCCACGCGCCTTCTTCCTCGCGCACGGACGCGATTCTTCGCCGTTTTTCGCCGTTCCGCCACGGTTTTGCCGGCCGTTTCTTCTCCGGTAGCCCATCCCAGACACAAATAAATAATGGGTTTTGAAGAGCATGCCGGCACGATCACATGGGTCCAAGTTTCGGCGAAAATGACCAAGAAATTGGCCCCAAAACAAACGAAAAATTCTCAGAACACAAAACCTCCACCACCGCCGCTTCCGCCGCTCGATTAGCCTCCGGCGAACACCGATATGCCGAAAAAACTCATGGCTAATGTTCCTCATGATATTGCGACGGTGTGAGTCCGAAATCAAGCGGTGGGTCGCCGGATTTTGCCCGGAATCGAAGAGTTTCTACCTTGCCCTCAAAATTCCGAATTCCTTCATTTTTGTCATAAAAATTCCGAATTACTCCATTTTTGTCCTTTTCCCACTCGCACACACACAGTAACTTTTCTTCACCATTTTAGTTCATGAAAAACATTCTATCATTCGAATTTTCTTTAACAGAACCTTCCAAAACATTTCAACAATAACAAATGCTACGAACAGGATCATTCAACAAATCATCATGCATAAATCATAATATTCCTTTAAACGAAAAAATCATGAGATCATAAACCAAATGCTCGATACCATTTGTAAGATAATTCATACAATTCTTAATGCGGAAATCATAACAAATCAAGGATCTTTGATCTTCATGATTCTCACAAATAGATGAAGACACACCTTTATCCATAGCGCTATGCTTGAACTTGATCCAAAAGAAGAAATCCGATTTCTCTCCCTTAACCCACTAAATCTTAATGTATTCAATTGATGGAGGAGAGAATACGTTCTTTCTGTTTTGTTGTTCGTATGTGGGTGGAGAGAGGACCGGACTCTATTTATACGTTCGTTGAAAGGATGCTTTCATCAAAGAATATACCCTTTCGTTTTATTAAGTAAATGCATTCTCGTAACAAATAATTATTTATAGCATTTCAATAATTATTAAACCGTATAATAAATCACATAATATGGGCCACAATAATTCTTACCTAAAGCTCTTGTTAGTGTATGAATTTGAAGTTTTTTATGATGATAATAACCTTTTAAGTTTTAGAACTTATCCCTCGTTCGACTTCAATATTATTCGTGGGGAAAGGCTGAAAACCTCCCAGAGAAATTGCTTTGCTCTTGGCAGACCGCAAACCGCAATGCCTTCTCAATTCTCATGCCTCTCCATCCTTCCCTGACCCGCGTCCCCGTCTCCGACAAGCTGCCGTCCATCGTCACCTTCCTCAGATCCTGCAAGAACGCCGCCCACCTCCACCAGCTGCACGCCCAGATCATCGTCAAAGGGCTGGAGCAGGACCAGTTCGTCGCCTCCCACTTCATCTGCCTCGCCTACTCCCTCGCCTCCTCTCCTACTGCTCCCGCTTCTTCAGCTGCGTCCTCCACCCAATCCCCGTCCTCTGGAACTCCCTCATCAAAGGGTGCTGCGAGAGGGCCTCCTGGGTCGACACCCTCTCGGTCTTCGCGCGCATGAGGAGGGCCGGCGCCGCGCCCGACGAGTTCACGTACCCGTTGGTCTTGAAATCTTGCGCCGGCCAGTCGAGGGTGAGGGAAGGGAGGGCGGTTCATGGGGGTGTCGTGAGGAGTGGTCTCGACGAGGATGTGTTCGTGGGCACGAGCTTGGTTGATTTGTACGGCAAGTGCGGCCAGATAGAGTGCGCGCGGAAGGTGTTCGATGCTATGCCCCAGCGGAGTGTGGTTTCTTGGACGGCGATGGTTGTCGGTTACGTCGGCGCTGGGGATTTGGGCGAGGCGAGGAGACTTTTTCGGGAAATGCCTCTGAGAAATGTGAAGTCGTGGAATGCGATGATCACTGGGCTTGCGAGAGCGGGTGACATGAAGAGTGCTAGGGAACTTTTTGAGGAAATGCCTGAGAGGAATGTGGTTTCTTTCACTGCGATGATTGATGGGTATGCAAAGGCTGGTGATATGGCGTCAGCAAGGGCTTTGTTTGAGCAAGCGCCTGTGAAGGATATGTTCGCTTGGTCGTCGATGATATCGGGATATGCACAAAATGGTCTTCCGAATGAAGCTGTGAAGGTTTTTGTTGAGATGGTGTCAAAGGATATCAAGCCTGATGAGTTCACGTTGGTTGGCCTGATGTCGGCTTGTTCCCAAGTAGGTTGTGGGAAGTTAGCCAAGTGGGTTGATTCTTATTTAAGCAAGAGTTCAATTGCTCTCAAGACAGCTCATGTTGTTGCAGCTCTAATAGACATGAATGCAAAATGTGGGAATATTGAGAGAGCTACAGAATTGTTCAAAATATTGCCTAAACGAGACATCATTTCCTACTGTTCCATGATACAGGGGCTATCGATGCATGGATGTGGGGTTTTGGCAGTGAACCTCTTCACTAGGATGCTCCAGGAAGGAATTAATCCTGATGAGGTGGCCTTCACGGTTATTTTAACTGCTTGTAGCCGTGCTGCACTCGTAGAAGAGGGTTTGCAATTCTTTGAGATGATGAAAAATGAATACTCCATAGTCCCCTCCCCTGATCATTTTTCAATCATTGTCGACCTTCTTAGTCGGTCAGGACGGCTAAATGCAGCTTACGAATTATTGAACACAATGCCCATGGAGCCTAATGCTTGTGCATGGGGTGCACTTCTTGGGGCCAGTAAGTTACATGGTGACCTTGAATTAGGGGAGATGGTTGCTCGGAGGCTTTTTGAGCTTGAGCCCCAAAATGGTGGAAACTATGTGCTTCTGTCCAACATATATGCCGCTGCAGATCGGTGGGCGGATGTCTCTCTTCTCCGGAATCAAATGAAGGAGAGGGGAGTCATAAAAGTCCCTGGCTGCAGCTGGATTTCTTAGTAACCAATTTCACCATCACATCACTTAAGCATGTCATGCCTTCTAAAATTTGGTGCCATGGGATTGCATGCATTGAGACAAGTTTGGGTGGCATTTGGGATTTGAGTAGAACTACATGGTGGAGTTAGGATCTAGGTGTTAACTCATATTGGAGAAAGTGGGCTTAGCTGTGTTAGTTCAGTATTCTTCCTGATTTATGCCCAAAACCACTTTGGTTTGCAGGGAAGTGATAGTCATACAGTTGGGAAACTACCAATGCTTACTTGATTCTTTTCAAAGCCATCTCTGTTCAACATCTCAGTAGCAACTCTCTTTTTTTTTTAGCTGCTGAGTGTTCGCCACTACCATGTTCTTGAATTTTCTGCAAGAAAAAGTTGAGGAAATCTAAATTAATTTATTTTTATCACATTTTCTTGCTCATTGTTGGTCTTTTAGATTTGCCAGATCTAAAACAAGCCAACTACATGCTGATTAATTGAGCAATGGATTCTTTTGATCCCTGCTAAAATTGGAAAATGTGGGTCTTTCCTGGTCACATCATAATCATCATCCATAGTCCACAATGACTGATTCGAGAGCCAATTTAATTGGTAAAAGGGGTGGGTTGGCCACTGATTTCACTGAGAGTCTATTGAGCTCACGATACCCATCATTGGCACACTGGACTGTTGAGTCCTGTAAGTACTCACCTTCTCAAAGTGGATAAGGGAAAGCCAGTTTCATCAGAAGCTGGCTGCTACTCTTTGAGAAGTGAATGAGATGCCATCGCCAAGAGTGAAGGAGGGATCAGTAGAAAGAAGGTTGAAGAAGGAGGGAAGCGGGAGAGAGAGGATCGTCAGCCCTGTGTGATAAGGTTCTTGCCCTCCGCATTCATCCAATCCATCTCACAATCTTTTTTCAGAGGTGAATTAGAAATTTTCATTTGGATACATTATTTTGCTAACAAAGAGATGTAGTCTGAAACTTTGTCTTGATCTTTGTTGTGTGCTGGTCTCAGGCTTTTCTTGGAACAAGAGTCTCTTATAATATAAGACAAGCGGTGTTTATTGCTAAAGTGATCGCTACACCTCAACATGTGTCAAAAAGTACTGCAGTAACTAGTTGAGGGCTGCTTTTGCTAGCATTAAGATAATTTCATTATCCTCACGTGCAAGACCATGTCCCTCATTACAAGCTTGACACAGATATATTTGATTTGTGGTTACTTTGTTTTATCATGAAATCTTAGTCTCACTAGTTCAACTTATTGATTTATGCATGTTTACATGCAAGATGAGGTCTTGAACTTATGTCTGTTATCTATTTGTCTGTCCAATTTTGAACATGTATTTGTCAGTCTATTTTTTATATGCATCATGATATTAAATTTGCTCAGAGGGGTTGTACATTAACATGATGGTGGAAAGGAGAAATGAAGTGAGGATTCTCCTATTCCGGTGCTTGTATTATAATTAATTCCCCATTTCTGGCAAAGTCAATCCAGCTGAACTCCAATTTCAACTAATGCATTTTCCTATTTTCAGGGGATGGATTAATCCGAAAGAGGCAGTCACAGGAGAAGATTGTCGTCCTTTTCCCAGAGGCTTAGGGTGACAGCAAATTGGCTACACTCTTTCAATAGGACTATCTCCATCCTTAAACTCCCCACCCACCCCAAATCGCTTTCTTTCAGCTCCTCTAAGCAAGATTATTTAGTTTTTTCCTCGAGAGATAGCATTTTCTCGATTAAATCTCTTAATATATTTAGTTGATTCATAATCTGTCAGATTCTTTCTGATATCTTTGTATCTTAGTCATTCTAAATAAGCAATGTACTTTGAATTTCCCATACTTAAAGTAGCCCGGTTACATATTTGATTATGAGTTTGATGGATGTCATGTCTGAAGGCTTTAAGGCAAAGATCCCTTCTTTCGAAAGTGCAGACAGAAAACAAATCTCGAGCCCAGACATCTGATGGTCAGATAGTAGGAGTAAAGATTCGTTTTAAGGACGTTATTTATGCTTTAACCACATCAAAAGAACTGCTGAAGATTATGTATCCCATGTGGAGCCATGAAGTTTAACCACCATCACGCATATCCATCGTGTCAGCTTTGCATGCTGAACTAGACAGGGCTCATTTGATGATTAATGAACTTATCCAGGAACAACGCTCAGAACAAGGTGGAATAAACCATCCAATAAAGTGGTTGAGGCATGCTGTAGAGTCTGTTGCGGGTAGACAACTCGAAGTAGTACGGAACCTGAGGACACAAATCGAGAGCTTGAACAAGAAACTGGGAAGAGAACTAGCAGAGTCAAAGGGTTCTCTTCTAACGGTAGTCCGTGAACTCGAGAGCAATAAGAGCAAGAGAGATAATCGACCAAGTTTGTGATGAATTACAGGGCATCATGAGGAAGAGAAAGATGAGGAGAGAAGGGAATCTTCGAATATACGTGAACAAATGGAGAAGGAAAGGGAGATGCTGCAATTAGCTGATGTAATACGAGAGGATTTGGGGTCCAGATGAAACCATTCAGAGGCTTCTGTAGGGGGAAAAAAGTCAAAAAGAGAAAAGTCGACCTCCCCCCAAGAAATGCCGAAAGAGAAGATACGGCAGACCACTTGAGCAGAAGCTGTCTCAGTGCTTGCTACAGCGAAGAAGAGGATAAATCAAGGAGCATATAGATGTGTCTCCATAGAGAATGCATTAGAAATGGACAGGGATAGAGTATATTTGTAGTTTGTAAAATTCATGATTTGTGCCGTCTGTTATTTTTAACTCCTTTGTTGCATGTCTAGTTATCTTCCTCTTCTTTGATCTATCAATTTAGTCCTTTCATTAATCTTTGATAACATCATCTAATCACTAATGGCTGACGAGATGCAAATGAACATGTCAGCCAGATAAGCTCCACGATTTTTATTTTTTTTTTTTGGGGGGGGGGGGGTGGGGGGGGGGGGTGGTGGTTGGGGTGGTCTGGTGACCCTGCCGTGCTTGCGCAAGGGTTCAATCAAGAGAAGGAACGAAGCTTTCAAAATGTCAACTTTGCACATTTGACAGAGATGGGCAGCCCTAGAACACCAATGGGGGAGGTCATTATACTTATTAATGTGTAAGGAAACCGAATCTTTCAAAAAATAATTAGAATCAAAAAATTAGAAATTAAAATATTTTCTTTAAATGCTTGACAAATTACCAAAAATTACCAAAAACAAGTCCTAAACCTATTATCCAAAGGGTTAATTTAGTCTTAAACATTTTTAATGATTTATTAATATAGTCCCTTAAGCCAATTTTGGCTTGAAAATTTTTAATGTTAATGCTCATCATCCTATAGGCACAGACATGAATAATTTTTACAATTTTTAAAATTTTTAATTTTTTTTTACTTTCATTTTTTTTTTTTTCTTTTCTTTTTATAGTTAGCCACATGCTCACCGGACATAGAAGATGGTCACCCTTGGTGGCCACAAGTAAGCCTGCACAAGGAGTGGCCAATGAAGGTCGCAACAACCTCACCCAAATCCAGTGATGTCTATTTGGGCAACCATTATTCTTGCCAACTCTAGTGAGGGTGAGAATTGATGACCCTCAATTGGGTGACCGTTGCCCTTGCTAGCCACTCATCACCTGTGGCCGATCATCACCCTCGTTGGTCAAAATTTAAAGAAAAAAAAAGAAAAATTATTCATGTTAGCACCAATTTTCTGTTGACCATGTTACATATAACAACCGACATCTACATCTTCAATTTTCAGTTAAAATTGGTAGAATGATTGTGTTGACAGATTGTCAAAAAAGTTATGATTAAATTGACACAACTAAAAATTTTAGGATTGAATTACTCATCATACAATAGATTTATGACCTTTTTGATAATTTTCGGGGATGGGTCGGGTACAAGGTCAATACAAATAGGGTTGGGTATAGGGTTTAGAAAAAGGGGAACCGGCTATAACAGGGTCGGGTACAGGATTCAAGTCTTGACCCTACCTACCCTGGACCCAATCACCCCTAAGTTTATAAGCTTTAGGGGCAAATTTGTAATTTCACCAAGTTGAGGGACAAATCTGCAAAAAACTGAAAGTTCTGGGAGTTGTTCAAAACATGAGGAACCTTATTTTTATAGGCAATTGAGTTATTTTGAGAGGTAATTTCTTAATATAGGCAATGTATCGAAGGGCCTATTTGTTTTTATCCTATTCTTTGGACGAGTTTTTGAGTATATGAATGCATTTGGTAATTGACCAAAATTTTTATTCTCAAGATAGAAATGTGTTTGATAAAACCTCAAATTCTTTTGCAAAGTAGGATTTTTTTTATAAAAAAATTGATTATTTTATTATGTTTTTTTTTTCTTTTTCTTTTTTCCTTCTCTTCTTCTCTTTCTTCCTTTGGCTGGCGACACTCCAATAAGGTTGTTGACCCTCATTTGGTTGATTGGCCAAAGGGAGAAGGAGAAGAAGAAAAGGAAAAAAAAAAAAGAGAAAAAAATAAAAGAAAATAGAACTTGATTCTAAGTTGCTCCCGAGAATAAAGAAGTAAATTTTTTCTATTTTTTGATTATGTTTCAAATTTATTCCCATAAACAAGAAAAATTACCTGAGAATAAAATAATAGATTAGACCATGTTTTGACGGTTACCAAACCGACTTGTCTATGCACAGTTGGTCCTAATAGTGTTATTAATTTGGAAGTAGGCTGTTTTGGTAATTTTATATATTACGTGGCATGTCCATAGTATAAATAAAATACTTGTATGTTTTGGATGACAAATAAGTGGTCCCTCGAGTTTAATTTAATTAATATTGCTTGATTAAAATTATAATCACCTCAAATAAGTTGGTCCGATGCATAGAAGTAATGGAGCCCGTTAAAGAGATAGAGATGGTGGAGGGATCCATTTCAATTGAGGAAGAGCAAGGTGCCTTGACAATCCGACATGCGACCAGACAACACGAGCATGAGCATGAACATGAATATAATGCACATTATCTAATTTTGGTACATACCCAATCGAGTATCAACATCTTTTACCCGAAGAATCATGCGTAATATTCAAACTAAACAAAATTAGCGACTGTCACTTTTGGGACTTGGGCTCTGAAGAACTAAATAAACATGACCATGTTTTGTTACCATATTACCTAGTGAGGGGCTTATGGTAAGTACATTTCTAGCACTGCGCATCAGTACTTAGTGGCATACACAGTTATGTCAGGTACTGAGGTAGAAGAAAGTAAAAGAATAAGGTGCGTCAGTCGTTATTGAATGCTATGGATCGGCTTAAGTGGTCATCTTCTGTAGAGTTTTCATTTTTTCTTTTTCTCTTACTTGTGTTTGTTGGTATGACACTAATGTCGTACCCCAGCAGCACCAGATGTTTATCTTGGGTCATTTTAGCAATGCCGAGTCTGCGATTTGATAGTACTTCTAAGGTGGATTGATAGAAGAAGTTGATTATACAAATGGGGAAAGTTAGATGAGTTGATTGCATAATAAAAATGTTAGGTGATCTAATCCAATATTCAACGATACCTAGAGGACTAAAATAGGACTCAACTTCTAATAATCCTTTTATTTTATTTAACCATCAAGCGTGGCTCAATAGATTCGTCCTTTGTCTTTTTATTATCACAAGTTCGAATTATGTTATGGGTGAAACTCCAACAGATGTTCACTTTGATAGATATTCAAATGCATATTGAGAGTGGCCACCAAATTAGCGATCAGCTCTTAGTTCGACCGCATCAATGTATGCATTTGGACTCACCTTCACTTAATAATAAAGTAATGAGTTATGGTCAATTAACATTTATTAATTACGGAATTCGACACAAATTATTCGATGTGGGATTTTCTAACACAAATCATGCATGCATCTCAACAGGAATAATGGCGCTGCTTGTGCGGTCGGATTCAAAGAAATTGGTTCTTCACATCAAGAGATGTCACGTTTGTCCTGGTACGTTTTCCGCGGCATTGGCTTTGATAAGAAATGGTTCCTTCCACTTGAAGTTGAATGATTCCTTGGGTCCTCTCTCCTGTCCTGCTCAAGCGCCATTCCAAGATCTTGATAAGAGTTCCTTTTCAGAATCTCAACCACCTGCAATATTTTCTTATTTACTTGGTAACGTCCTTGCTATTTTTTCATTCATTTGGCCAGCAGAACTATTTTTCATAAAAATCCAAAAATCCTATCCTCCCTAAATTTGATAAACCCATCCTAACGAATCCCAAATTCATCATTCTTGTCGTCGACATTTTGTAAAAATGTCGGGTTGATTGTTCAATGTTGGTCGCGTGTCATTGTTACGGGATTTCAATACAACGTGATCGGTCTCATGTTTCGACAATTTTAATATGACATTCGGATTTTTGCTTCACAAAATAGTAAGTTCCAAATGTGTAATAGCCCACGCCACATTATTGAGCTTTATCATCGGATTACGCCACTTGCATAGCATCGAGTCATCACCGAGCAACACTAATTTCATCTTATTCGAAAATGCGTCTACATCGCCGAACCGTTGTCAACTTGTCACTACTCGTCGTCAACAACTTCAATGTCCGTTTTGATCGCGCGACGTCACACCGCTCTTCGGTCAACATTAAATGCAGCACTCGCGAGGACTGCTCGACGGCCAGCTCAAGTGGTCAGCAAGCCCACCGAATCCTTCATCGTGGCATGAAGATCAAGAGCGACGGAAGACAGAAAGCCGCCCCTTCATTACTGGCTTCTCCCTCCTCCCCGCTGTTCATCACTGCCACGTCCACCGCAAGCTTGACCAGCTGTCCACCCCACCAAAAGTCCTTGAAATACCTCCATCATATGAAGATTCTTTTACCTCTCTCCTCACTTAGCGAGTAAGCCTGCCTTTCCAGCTGGCGTGGGATAAGGAAAGGGATTAAACAAAGGCTGTCCAAGCTGAGGCAGTGTGCTGTAAAAAAAAAAAAAAAAGCTGAGGCAGTGTTGACTGAAGAAAAAGGAGAAAGAGAGAGAGAGGGAGGGACGCCACTGTCCCACCGCGTTAGCTTTACCACTCTTCTTCAATCCCCTTTGTAGCCGCTGCCACAAAAGGAAAATAGAAAGTCCAGGCCACAGCAACTTTTCATCCAGCCTTCAACCACAGAAGATCGAAAACCAGCAGCGAGCGTCCCTCTCAGCAAGGCCGCCGGGAAAAAATTTGCCTTTCAAGTCAGTGCCGCACGGTCGCTGTCAGCCCTCTTCGTCTTGCCAAGTCGTGATTGCCGTACATGAGGACCTGAGACAAGTGGATATCCTTCATTCTATACTATATTGATTGTTTGTTGTGCGACGAGAATAGTTTCCTAGAAATTCGAGAATGTTGAGAATTTTGTTGAGATTTTTACGTTACTTATTTAAGCGGAATCGAAGTCTACATTTTAATTACGTTACGTGGTTAGGTAGTAGAGGCATGGATGGTTGATATTTGGCACGTGTGAGAGCTGGAATGACAGAAACTTTGAAGGAAAGTCGTGATTGGGTTGAGGACAGGTTCGGTTCTAGCCCAACCCTAAAGTTTATTAATTTTTTACCAACTTATGTGGTGCAAAATTTCATGGGGTGTTCTTCACAAAAGTTGTCCCTTATTGGCTGTTATACAACACACTTTAATTTCAGAATTTTTGGATTTCATATGATAAAAATATATTTAAAAAACTTATTAATGTGGCGTGAGTCATTACGCATTTGAGGCTCGCTATCTTACCGAGCAAAAATCCAAATGTCACACTTAAAATCATCCAACGTTGCGTATTGTCAATGATGAGCAGCACTAAAACACTAATTCCGAGAGTCATTATTGTTTGATAGCGTTTAAGGAGTGCAATTAGCTGAAAAGGGTACTCGCTAGAAATATTTAATAACTCAAAAAACTTTCAGATTCTCAATTACATGTCAAAATCAAACCTAAATAATAAGAAATCGAATATTCTTCGCTTTACATACTTTAACGTATTCATGACACCGATCACGGGGAGACATGCCTTTTAGACATTTGAGGATGAGCACATGCGAAGATAGGTGGGCGTACCTTATTTTACTCTTATTTCGATCAAAGTTGTGGCCGCCCTGAAGTCGCATCAATGCATAGAAATAATGGAGCCCGTTGATGAGGTAGACATGGAGTCCAATCGGGGAAGAAGAAGATGCCTTCTGTTCTCGATTGGGCTAGCCTACGAATTCGTCGTAAGCGGCGGCTCTTCGTCACGACATAGGCTTGCCCTTTTCAGGAAACAAATTGAGTGAAGTTAACATGCCACCATGTCCTGTTCAAAAAAAAAAAAAAAAAACATGCCACCATGTGGCGTGAGCATGGTACCTAACCAGAGTTTCTATTTTTGAGTAACAGATCCGATGGCGGTGTCGAGGTCTTTCACCGTTTACTATTTACGTCTTTTTCTCCGTGTCATCGTATGGTATATTCTGAATATTGCCGTCCATATATTCGGAATATTGCCGTCCATTCGGCATTATTTATTAATTCATTACGTAATTTTCTCTCATTTCTTTAATTAATTCGCTGACTCATCGTGATTAGAATGGATTTTCGACTACATCGCTTGATAACGAGGTGTGTTGTATCTTAATCACGGTACAAATGAAATCGCCCGGATGTACAGCCTTGCGAAAAGTTTCCAATCAGTCAGTCCCATGAAGGGAACCCTCGGAGAGCTCGGAAAAGTCTAATATTTTACAAGCGGAGCCTTTTTTTTTTAATGGTGAATTAGGTGCTTAATTGTCCTATATAATAAACTCCATGCTAGCTCTCTTCATCCTGAGATTACCATATGCAGCAATAACAACGTCAGCAGCAGCAGTCTTCTTCTACACTTTCTGTGCAACAATGGCGGGCTCTTCATTTATCTCCGCAGCCGCTAAAAGGCGAGTGATTCCTTCATTTTTTTTTCTTTTTAATCTCCTTTTCTGGTTCTGTTTTTAAGGGTTTTTTTTTTTTTTTTTTTTGTGGGTTTTCTTCTTCCTGGTAATTGAATAAATCATCCTCCTGCTTCACTAATTTATCATGCTCAAGCTCCACTAAGCACGTCATAGATTTCTTTGAATTTTCATCGAATTATGCGATGATAAAGGATTCGAATTTAATGAGATTTTGCCACTTTTATTTGGTAATTCCACTTTGAGTGAAAAACGAAAAATATTTAACATGTATATCTCTCCATGGATTTAGGTACTAAACAAGTATCAATTTCGATGAATTTTCTCAAATTTCACAGGCTAGAGGGCAAGGTCGCGCTAATCACCGGAGGAGCGAGCGGGATCGGCGAGATCACAGCCAGAGTCTTTGCCCACCACGGTGCCAAGGTCGTCATTGCCGATGTCAACGACTCGCTCGGCCACTCCGTCCGCGACTCCCTTGGCCGGGACACCGCCTCCTTTGTCCACTGCAATGTCACCGACGAGTCCCACATCAAGGCCGCCGTCGCCGAGGCTGTCTCCACCTTTGGCAAGCTCGACATCATGTTCAACAACGCCGGGATCGGCGGCCTGAACAAGACCCGCATCATCGACAACGACAAGGCCGACTTTGAGCGCGTCCTCGCTGTGAATGTAACCGGCGTCTTCCTTGGGGTGAAGCACGCGGCGCAGGCCATGATCCCGGCGCGGCGCGGGTGCATCATCAACACAGCCAGCATCAGCTCCGGCCTCGGCGGCGCAGCCTCGCACGCCTACACGTGCGCGAAGCACGCGGTGCTGGGGCTGACGAGGAACGCCGCCGTGGAGCTGGGGCAGTTCGGAATCCGGGTGAACTGCCTGTCGCCCTATGCCTGCGTAACGCCGCTGGCGACCGAGTTCGTCGGCGTGGGCCCCGCGGAGCTGGAGGCGGCGATGGGCGCGGTAGCAAACCTAAAGGGGGTGACGCTGAAGGCGGAGGACGTGGCGAACGCCGCCCTGTTCCTGGCGGGCGACGAGGCAAGGTATGTCAGCGGCCACAACCTGTTCATCGACGGCGGCTTCAGCGTCGTCAACCCTTCGCTCGGCTTGTTCCAGTATCCCCCCGAGGAGGCCTGATTGGGCCGAGCTTCACGTGATTCCATTAATCGACAGGATTCGATTGCGGCCTCGTTTCTTGGGTCGAAGGGCCCACAGTGACATCGGTCGGCTGAAAAAGGAGGAAGAGTTCAATTTTCATTTTCCCGATACTAGACATCTTATGTGCCGTACCCTATATAATAATACCAATTATGATAAAGGCTATCTAAAAGAGAGATGCATGCTAAATCTTAATCTAATTACAAAATTTGGTGAGTGTTGATTCCAGGAATCTAGTTTCGAAAAGCTAAACAAACCCGACGGTATTTTATTATCGTATTCCCTAGCAAGTGGCTTATAATACATTACTAGCACAATGCATCGATAACACGTACTTAGGTAGAAGAAGGCAAATAGCAAATAGGCTTGAAATGATTTGGTATTCGTGGAAAGGGGGCAAAAGATATGTCAATTTACGGGAAGCTGATGGACAATGATCGGTTTCTTTTAAACCAACGAAGCATAATCATGCGAATCATTTGCACAGTACTGATGATTTGGTCTTATTCTTCAATGTTGAAATGCATCTCGAGTCTAAGCCCATTAACATGGTCCAAGTTGAAGTGTGGATGTATGGCCGTATGAGATCAAGATGAGATGCCCCTTCTGCAAGCGTGCCAAACGCTAAAAATAGATATACGAAGAAGAGGATTGCGCTTGGATTTTTTACATTTATTTCTCTGCATGCGTAGGAGACAATGAAAGTAGGAAGAACACGCATGTTTTGTTCAGCTCTCCTAAGGAGAGGCACACAATATTTGACAGTACAAAAAGATGAACAATTATGAGGCCCCAAGTTGAGTTGAAAAGTAAAGCTTGTGCATGGAACTCTCTTATGACTCCTTTGCTACAGCCGCACAAAACAATAAATGAAAGGACTCTTTGCACACTTGAAATATATAGACGTACAATGCATTTGTCTTCCATGCCGTGCAAGTCAAATAGAGCACGCGATTTCTTCTCAGAAAGATTGCCTGCAATAAATGATGGGAGGTTTGTCCTGATTATAAATGGAGAAGATTCATTGTGGTTGAAGGTGCACCAAGTCCTTGGTGGCCAGAGAGATGAGATGGCGCCACGTCTTTCGGTGGTCGAGAGGGTTTAGTATTGTTCTATTACACATGACCCTTTTCCTAGAGAGATTGGAGAAGATGCCAAGTATTGAAGCCAAATTAAATTCTCATGAGTAGAATTTGTGTAATTTCTTGGTAAGGTTTCATTAGAAATTATGAGGGGTTAAACACTATATAGGTTGTTTGGTATAATTAAGAGTTGGGAAACACTAAAAGGTTTCACTAGGAAATATGAGGGACTAACTACGTAAATTTAGTGTTCAATTTCTTTTCCTTCCTTCCAACTATTTTATTTTATTCACTTGATCTATATTTGCAACATTCAAGGATGATTTGGATCCATTAACATGAATTTTACAGCATTTTTGCAATTCTTTCTTTAGAGGTTCTTCTAGCTTGAAAATCGATCCCTTCACGATTGAGGTATTTACCTCAGCCTGCCATTTGAAATTGTCCCTATCTATTTTCCATCAGATCATAGCTTTGAATGATGTGATGTGGTGAAATTCTAGTAGATTATTACTCTTGACCATTTGAAAGCTATAATAGATGGTAGTATATGGCATCCAACTGAATCCACACTACTCTACATTATCACATGTACTATTCACAAATGATGCTATATTTTTCCTAGATGGTACAATCACCGAGGTTAAGAACTTAGCAAATATCTTGCATTAGTATTGCTTTGCGTCGGGACAATCAATCAACCTCAATAGGTTAAGAATATTTTTTGGAAAAAACTATCCTCAAAGGTTAAAACAGAATCTAGCAGCGAAATTAAGAGTGCCAGTCATTGAGAAAACAGGAAAATATCTTCAACTGGGGACAAACTAAAAAGCAAATGTTCTCTTGGATTCTTGCAAAAGTTGATAGAAAATTAGAAGAATGGAAAAAGAAGCTAATGTCGAAGGCGGGAAAAGAGATTTTGATTAAAATGGTAGTCTAAGCATTACCTTAGTTTATCATGTTTATTTTTAAAATTCCCATATCGATTTGCAGAGCTACTGGAAGAGAGTACCATCCTTCTGTTGGAAGCAAAATGCTATTAAAAAGGGTATACATTGGAAAAGATAAGATATTTTGAAAACTAGGAAAGAATGCGGGAGGCAAGGCTTTAGAAATTTAGTTGATTTTAATAAAGTGATGCTGGGAAAACAAACTTGGAGATTCATTCAAGACCTAAGAGCCATATGAAGTAGACTGTTGAAAGGAATTTACTTTGCCAAAGAAGACTTATGGATAGCAAACAAAGGCCCTCAACCCTCTTGGAGATGGCAAAACTTACTAATGGGGAGAGATACAAGTGAGTCAGAGATCAAATGGGAGGTTAGCGATAGCAATAAGATCAAAATCAAATAGGATGGAAGGCTGCTCTCAAGCAAGATAGGAGAACCAACAAACCAAAAGAACCTTAAGTGAATTAATCGATCACAATGAGGAAGGATGGAATATTCAATTACTATAGGAGATTTTTTAGGAAAGAATCGTCAAAGAAATTTCAGCCACACCTTTAAACTTAACACCTAAACTAGACAAGATACTATGGACAACAAATAACTCATGTTCTTATATGGTGAAAAATGGATATGACAAGCTTTGAGACTTAGGAAAACTTCAAATAGCAAATCAACCTTCTACATCATACTAGCTACCTAAGAGACAATGGACTGAAATCTGGAAGCTAAAAGCCTACCCCAAAGTCAAGTTTCTACTATGGAGTGCGAGTAACAATACTTTGCCTACAAAGGAAAACTTATATAAGAGGAGAATACTACCTAACCAAAGTGTACCTTTTGTAGCCAAACTCCCAAATCTACAGAGCACATCTTCATCCTATGCCCCCAGACAAAAGAAATCTAGTCAGACCAAAGGACTAGAGCCAATTTATCCCAAAGGATTTGCAATCGAATGGACAAATAGGTATGGGAGAACTACAACTTGAGAACTACTCCACAATTGAAAGCATATTTTGTAGAACTTGTTTGGCGGATTTGGAAGGTGCGAAAATCCCTAATATTCCAAGCATAGAGACACAACCCGAGTTTAACAATTGAAGATGTAGTTTATATGACTTAACTATTTGTGAAACATGGAAGGGAAAAGATTATCCGGGAAGAAGAGACCTGTTTTGCAGAAAATACAGGATGCTTGCCGACCCATATCTACTACAAAGTGAGCATCACTTATTCTTGGAGCAACTCAAAATATGGAGGGATCGATAGCGGTATTCTGCAAAAATAGAGAAGGAGCACTTATGGACGGATTTTTAAAATCGATCTGTGCCCCTTCTACCTTCGTTGCCAAAGCCTTAACCATATGGGAAGCTTTGAAGTGGTTGAAATTGAAGCAAGATGCACAAACTTGAGATGTACTTTCCACTAATATGTACATGATGCTATCATTTGGTAGCTTATAGCAGTTGATTGCATTACGGGCTGGTTTGAAGTGCCATGGACCTCTCAGTCCATTTTACAAGATTGCACCAATCTGATGGGCCAGGTAGAAATAGTATCCATTTTGAACCAAGAGATTATAATGAAGTGGTCAACTAGCTTGCTAAGGCCCATCAAGTTGGCTCTCTCCCGATGAACTGGATTATTAATCCCTTTCATTCCCTTTGGTTGATATTATGTTTGTATCTCGGATCCTTTTGTAACCTTCATCTTTGGGTTAGTAATGAATATTGGTATTTCTAACCAAAAAAAAAAAAAAAAATCCTAGCTCATGTATGGAGAGTTACCGATTGTCAACAAGGGTCACAAAGATTAGGATCACAAATCAAAACCATGCAACTATAGTTCTGTCGGCACCTTGGAAAAGACCGACTTTTATGTCTAAGAGGTAAATTAATCTGACTATATATCAGCTATGGTTTGGAATATGATATTAACTTGGGTCAATGTTGGTAAGAATGTGCTAAGACTATGTAGCCGAAATCTAATCTCTTAAGTTAGCCCGTTAGGCCATGATGATAAAGCATAGTCATTGAGTGAACAAAATTGAGACTAATTAGAGATTATGTTAACCATCACATGTGATCTAATATCAACTGCAAATAAACTTGACAGTTAAACTCCAGCGTAAAGTATGAGAAGCTAAAAGAATTAAGCCAAGAAGGAGGGAACAGATTCCATCTATCGATTGACAGCAAAGTCAATGTTAGTCAAGCGAAGAGGCATTGACACCTAATCATGAGATTTAATTGAAATCACATTGTTTGCAAGGACATAAGTTGTGGGACATTTATTGTAGTCAAACTCTTTGGTGAGAATGATTACTAAGGGTATCGATTAACAGTTCCCGTGGAGCAGTTGTTGCCATCAAACTTGTTACGTGGTCGCTATCAAATAAGGAGTCAAAATTTAATCTTAAGGAGCGAGAACAATTATTGGAATAGGTACAGTTTTTAAGAGTTTAAATTTTTCATTTTTTTGTTGTGTTGATCAAACAGTTGCTCTTGTTCTTTGGTTAACAATTGTATTTTCGTTGCAAACATCAAAAAATTGAAGTATTTGGTTGATAGCTTGATTGATGGAAGCTTATTAAGAGGGTGACATGAACAGAAGATTGCTAGAGTGTCGGGAATAATTTGTTGGCAAGAAAACTCAGTTTTAGTCTATATAAATGTTGACAAAAAAATGGCTAGAAGTGTTGGAGTGAAGAGTCAATAAATGATGAAGATCCACAGTAGATAGGGAGAAGCGTAGAATGTGACCATCAAAGAAGAGTTAATGTAACTATGGAGTAGTGGAGTTCATAATCTTGGATGCCATAAACTTTGAATATAAGCATTGCTGAATTTAGAAGTTATATAGGGCATGTTTAATTTTTTTAGTAGCCGTCTATGTAATTGTCGATTGTAGGTAAAAATTCTCGAGTTGCAATTTTTGTACAGATCACCAATTGATACAGGAACACGTGTTTCATCTTTGCTTTCAACATACTTTACTTCTCCACTATAATTTACATTACTAGCGATAGTTGTCCCCTGTATTTATACTTTTAGATTCCTTACCATTTACATTCATGTCCAAGAATCAACAGAGGACATTCACAACCTTTGTGTGTCCGTATCAACCAATCCATACTATGAAGGTATTTCACATTCTCCATTGAAGTAGATGTCATTAAATTCTTTTCATCAACATGAGGACTCAATCATCAAGTTCTTGTTCCGCACAAGCATTTGCCATTGATGAAGTACATGGACCAATTTTAGTTAGGGTAGTTGATTGATTAAGGTAGGGTAAGTTTCATTTTCAAGTCAATGATTAAAGATCTAGAGTTCAATCTATTCATGATCGAACAATAGTCATTTAACCCTTTGGGGCGCTATGAAGTTTTGATTTGCATTCACTTAGAATGTGGAACAATGGAGCTTCTCATACAGTCAGATTCCAAGAAGTTGGTGGTCAAGACAAAAGGGGATAATTACCAAAAAAATTTCATAAACCTATTATACGACTATTAATTAAATTATAAATATTTCAATTTAAACAATTTGTATGAAACATTTTGACAATTTATTAATGTATTCATCCAAACCAATTTTGGCCAGCAATCACTAACGTGAACGTTGGGCATCATACATTGTATGGTTGATGTTGACACAAACGATATATATATATATACATTTTAAAAATTTTTGGAATTTTTTATAAATTTTTTGAATTTTCTTTTTTTTCTTTTATTTTATTTCCTTCTTCCTTCACTGATTACTAGCCATTATCAAGGCTCAATGACCAGCGAAGGAAGAAGGAAAAAAAAAAAAAAGAATAAAAGAACAAATTTATATGAAAAATTTAAAGAATCACCATTATCAACGACAACGGTACTATGTATGATAGTCAATGTTAACAATTCCTGAGTTTGAAAAGAAACGATTCCATTGGCTTAGAGCTGAATGATTCTTGGGCACTCCATCTTGTCATTGTTCAAGCGTCATCCCATGATTTTAATAGAGTTTCCTTTTGGAATCTCAACCTCCTCCAATTTTCTCACAAGGCCTTCTTTATTTATTTGTTGGTTCCTTCACGGGAAGCAGGATCATCTGAGCAGTTGCGTAAAGGGTTAGTGGAAATACATGAATCAGTGCTTTATCATTGCACGAATGACACGACTCATGAGCTATCTCGACGTTATATTCCTAAAAGTTAAAGAACCTTGCCCTCCTTAAATTTGATAAAATGGTCTTAATAATGAATCCCAAATTCTTGGCGCGGGCAGGAAATTATTCAGATCCTAATCAGATGATTGTATGCTATTTGCTTATTATCAATTAGGATTTTTGGTAACGTAACTTGAGATTATGCAAAACGGTGGTCCATCTTATGTTATGACAACCTTAAAGTTTGTGCATTCACAGCATTGTTTATACACTATATATCAAAGATCAATTACACAAGTTAATAGAAAATCCAATTAAAATTGGAAATCGGAAAATTTTTTTAAGATGCTTGATAAATTTAATGAGGACATGCTTTTTTGACAAATAAGATGAGCATAAGTAAATGAGCAATGTTGCACCGACTTTATTTCTATTAAATTATAGTCAACCCAATTAAGTTGGTTGTATTATAGAACTAATGGAACCTGTTAAAGAGCAAGAGATGGGGGTATCGAGGAGGAAGATGCGTTCTGTTTGGTTGGGCAAGTATGTTGGGTGGCACCCTAAAGTTGACTCAAAGGATAAGATTCCCCCTCACACTTATAAACCAACTATCAACCCATTTTATGTCACCTCAACAAAGCATATAAAATGTGTCATTTTATATTAAGGATTGGCTCTTCATATAAGGGACAATTTCAAATAAGAACATGAAGTAAGGCTGTTTTCTCAAAAGAATCTCTAAAGTGGATTTTACTTCAACTAAAGCATTGAATTGCCAATTTAATCTTAGAACAATTTCCCACTTAACCACCAGTCGACACGTGCATTTCAAGTGATACTCTATGAGCCCTGGCCGAGGGCATTTTCATCTATGGATTTTTTTTTTCTTTTCTTTTTCTTTCTTATTTTACCTCCGTTTGTTTCCTTTCTCTATTTCTTTTTTCCATTTTTATGGTCACCGGCCGCGGGTGAGCTGGCTTCGCAAGCACAAGAAGACGAGGGAGCCAACCTAGCATAGCCAGCTGAAAAAGCAGTCATGCCACGCATGCATTGGAGCGTGGGAAGAGGAGGCTACTAGCTGTGGAGAGGAGAGCGGGAAGTTCTGTGCGGGCTGGGCCCTGGGCATAAAGATCCACTCTAAAAGATTATTTTGAGAAGATAACTTCCCTTGAGAATCTTATTTGAAATTTTCCCCTCATATCAAACAAGATTTTCCCTATTAAACATGGTTTATTGGTATTTCCTTATTCTTTTTTTAAGTACAAATCCAACCAAGTGCCGACATATTTTACCTGGTGAGTCATGTGCGATGTTCGACCCAATCAGATCCTTGTCAATATCAATATTTTTTTCTCTCTATGCTGCCATTTCTTCTCGCAGGTTTACTAAAACTTTTGGCAATGTCCACCAATCCCCTTCCTCATTTCTTTCATTTCTTGATATATTTATGATTCTTCTCACCAATGGTGTGCATATCATCCTAGGTCACACTGCAGAATAAACGACTAAAGTTCAGACCATTCGTGATCAATTGAACGGCAAATTTCGATGAATGGCCTGTTGAAACATTGTAGAGGCAGCCTCGAGGATGGAATCTTCGCACATGGAGCTCTAGAACAATGTCCAAATAATATAAATAAAAATAAAAAAGCGTGCTTCCTGGTCCTTTATAAAGAAACTCCATTTGATCTGTCTTCATTATTAGACCACCAACGCAGCAGCAGCAGCAGTCCTCCTCTAGTACGCCTTATGGTCCACCGATGGGAGGCTCTTCGTTCATCTCCGCAATCGCCAGAAAGTGACTGACTCCTGCCTGCGTTGTTTCCTTCTTATAACTGAATAAAATCATCCCCGGCTTCACTAATATATACCGAGCTCTAGTTTTAATAAATATTGGGACATGAATGATACTTTCCACCTATTTGGGTTCTCCTGCCCAAAGAGTTGGCAGGGTCGTGGGGCAACACCTGACCCACTAGAGGACTTTTATAGTTTGAACCAATATTTTATTGGTAATTTAAATTGAGGCCCATAAATAGCTATTGGGTATATAAAATATATTTTTCTTGTAATAGAGGAATGTAACAGAAATGTGCAAAATATTAATTATAGAAGAATTTTCAGCCTGATGAAATCCTAATTTAAAATGAATCAGGAGAAAATCTCATGTCTCAAATTCTCAATCACTTTTTTGCTTTGTTTCCTTATTACTTTAGAGCAAATCCTAACAATAAGCGGGTCATACATTTCTTCAAAATTTCCTTGAATTATGTAATGAGACAGGATTCCCATTAACTACATAATCAATCAAATCACGCCATAAGCAAGCTTTTTGGCTTCGTATTCACTAAATATGATTTTGCCTATTTACTTGGTAATTCCACTTCTTAGTGAACAACCAAAGTCTTTGATGTACATATTTATCTCTTTGGAATTGAGTCACTAAACAAGTTTCATTGTTTATGCATTTCTCAAATCTCACAGACTAGAGGGCAAGGTTGCGCTAATCACTGGAGGAGCCAGCGGGATCACAGCTAGAGTCTTTGCGCACCACGGCACCAGGGTGGTTATCGACGACGTGAACGACTCGCTTGGCCAATCCATCCAGGATTCCCTTGGCCAGGACACCGCCTCCTATGTCCATTGCGATGTCACCGATGAGTCCCAAATCAAGGCTGCTGTTGCTGAGGCCGTCTCCACCTATGGCAAGCTGGACATCTTGTTCAACAACGTTGGGATCGCCGACCCGATCAAGGCTCGCATCGTCGACAACGACAAGGCCAACTTCGAGCACGTCCTCCTCGTGAATGTCACCAGCGTCTTCCTCGGGGTGAAGCACACCGCGCAAGCCATGATCCTGGCACAGCGTGGCTGCATCATCAACACTGCCAGCATCAGCTCCGGCATCGGCGGCTCCACCTCACACACCTACACGTGCTCAAAGCACGCAGTGCTGGACTGCTGGGCTGACGAGGAATGCTGCCATGGAGCTGGGGTAGTTCGGTTCCGGGTCAACTGCCGGTCGCCCTACGCCTGCGCGACTCCACTGGCGGCAAAGTTCGTGGGCTTGGGCTCAGCGGAGATGGAGGCATTGATAGGCGCGATGGCAAACCTAAAAGGGGTGACACTGAAGGCAGAGGACGTGGCGAACGCTGCTCTGTTCTTGGCGAGTGATGAGGCAAGGTACGTCAGCGGCTACAACCTATTCATCGACGGTGGCGTCACGGTCGTTAACCCGTCGTTCCACGTTCCGGTATCCGCCTGAGGAGGCCTGATTGAGCGGGCTCAGTTCTTACGTTCGGCCCATGACCGTGAGCGAGTGACTTGATTCCAAGTCGACATAATTCAATCGTGGCCAGATTCTTGGGTCGGGTCGTAGATTTGAAGGCCCAAGGTGACATTGATCAGCTGAAAAAGAAGAGTTCATTTTCATGGGAGGGACATTGGATTTTTCACCGATGTAGACATCTCGTGTGTATAGCACAGTTGTACTCTATCTAATCATTCCAAATAATAAGAACGAAACATACTAGACATACGAAAAATACATGCTAAACTAATCTAATTGGAAAATTTGATAAGTGTTTCGTGTCAAACTAACCAAAATCAGTGACCCTTAATTCCGGTACTTACGTTCCAAAGAGATAAACAAGCACGACGGACGTTTTATTACCACCTCTTTTAGCAAGTGGCTTATGTTACATTCCTAGCACTGCGCATGAGTGCTCAAAGTTGCAAACACAGCTATTCACGTGCTTAGGTAGAAGAAGGCAAATGGCATAAGGTGCTAGGGATGACGAGGAACGCCGCCGTGGAGCTGGAGCAGTTCAGGATCCGGGTCAACTGCCTGTCGCCCTACACCTGCGTGAAGACACCGGCGACCAAGTTTGTTGGCATGGGCCGCTCGGAGCTGGAGGTGGCGATATATGCAGTGTCAAACCCGAAGGGGGTGATGTTGAAGGCAGAGATGTGGCGAACGCCGCCTGTTCTTGGCGGGCGACAAGATGAGGTACGTCAACAGCCACAACCTGTTCATTGACGACGGCTTCGGCGTCGTCAACCCTTCGTTCCACATGTTCCAGTATCCCCCCGAGGAGGCTTGATTGGGCCAGGTCGGGTGTCATCCAATTGACCCATTTCAATTATGGCCTCATTTCTCGGGTCGGGCCAGAGATTTATAGGCCCATGGTGACAGTGATCGGCTGAAAAAAGTGGAAGAGTTCATTTTTCATTTTTTCCAAATATTAGACTTTTCACAAGGAAAATTGTCCAAAAAGTCTTAAATCTATTACAGTTTTACCAATTTAATTCTAAATCTTTCAATTTTATCAATTGAGTCCTAAACATTTTTACTTTTTACCAATTAAGTCAATCCGATCAATTTTGGCAGAATTTTGCCAACATGGACATCTGATGTCCTACATGGCATGACCAGTGCTGATGTGGACAAAATTCATTACTTTTTAAATTTTTTTAATTCTTTTTATTTTTCCTTTCTCTTCTTCCTCGGCCAATCGCCCAACCTCCAGCAACTAGCGAAAGGCTACAATCGGCAAGGGTCAACCTTGTTAGCCTTAGGCAAGGTCACCCTCATCAAGAACTAGTGAGGGGCAACCTTGTGGATGAGGGCAAGCGAGGGCAAGCCTCATTAACATGAGCCTTGCCCAAGGCCCGCAAGGTGTCCCTCGTCGGATCCCAACAAGGGCAACCTTGCATGAGGCCAACGAGGTGCCCTTCGCTAATTCCCGATGAGGGCAACCTCACCTGAGGCTAGCAAGGCCAACACTCCCCAATTGCAACCTCTAGCTAGTCATTGGAGGCTATGCAACCGTTAGAGGAAGAAGAGAGAAGAGAAAAATAAAAATAAATTTTTTTTAAAAAAATAATAAAATAATAAATTTTGTCCATGTTAGCATTGGTCATGTATGACGGCCGGCATCCATGTTAACAAATTCCAATCAAAAGTGATTGGATAAACTTAATTGACAAAAAGTGAAAATGTTTATGAATTAATTAGCAAAATTAAAATATTTAAAACTGAATTGACAAAACTATAATAGGAATAAGATTTTTTGCACAATTTTTCCAACTTCTTATGTGTCTAGCAAAATTGTACCCTATCTACTAATACCAGTAATTAAAATAATAAAGGCTAACTAAAAGAGGCCATGCTGAATCTTAATCTAGTTAGAAAATTCGGTAAGTGTTGATTCCAGGACTCGGGTTTCAAAGAACTGAACAAACATGACAGTAGTTTTATTACTGTATTCTCTAGCAAGTGGCTTATGATACATTTCCAGCACTGCGCATTGGCACTAACGATTGTATACACGGTTCTTCATGTACTTAGGTAGAAGAAGGCAAATAGCGTAAGGTGTGTTAGCCATTGTTAAATGCAGCAGAAAGGCTTAAAATGATCCAGTATACAGGAAGAGAGGGCAAAAAATATGCTGGTGTACGAAATGCTGACGGACAATGATTGGTTTCTTTTAAACCAACAAAATGTAATCATGTGAACCAGTAGTGCTTTGCAATGACTTTAATGTCAAAAGGCTAAAATTAATCTGACTATATACCGGTTGGGGTTTTGAATATGATATTAACTTGGGTCAATGTTAATAAGAAGTAAGAACGTGCTAAAATTATTGAGCTGAAGACTAATCTCTAAAGTCAAGCCGTAGTGATAACGCATAGTACTCAACTCAACAAAGGACAAGACTAACTAGAGGTCATCTTAACCATCACATGTGATCTAATATTGATTGTGAAAAAACACGACCGTCGGACTCCAGCATCAATTATGAGAAGCCCAAAGAATTAAGTCGATAAGAAGGGAATAGATTCCATCTATTGATTGATAGCATGTCAGTCGATTGAAGAGGCATTGACATTGACTCACAAGGTTCGGCTGAGATCACATTGATTGCAAAGACATAACTAGCGAAATAGTCATTGCAATCAAATTCTTCAGCAGGAATGATTACAAAGGATATCAATTAACGGTGACTATGACTTTTTTGATAATTTTTCCCTTAACAAATGTTAGGGGAGCACACTTTCTTTGACAAATAAAGAAGAGCATAAGCGAAGGTTGGCAGTGACTCCATTCTTTTAAATATAATCACCCCAAATAAGTTGGTCCGACGCATAGAAATAATGGAGCCGATTAAAGAGATGGAGGAGGGATCCATTTCAATTAAGGAAGAGGAAGATGCCTTGACAATCCGACATGCGACCAGACAACATGAGCATGAATATAGTGCTTTACCCACATTAACTTCTTCTGATACATGCCCAATTGCTTTTACCAGAAGAATCATTCGTGATATTTGAACTAAACAAAATTAGCGACTGTCACTTCTAGGACTCAGGTTCCGAAGAACTAAACAAACGCGACGATGTTTTGTTACCATATTACTTAGCGAGGGGCTTATAGTAAGTACATTTCTAGCACTGGGCTTTAGTACTCGGTTGCATACACAGTTATGTCACGTACTGAGGTAGAAGAAAGCAATGGAATAAGGTGTGTCGGTCGTCATTAAATGCTATAGATCAGCTTAAGTGGTTATCTTCTGTATGAGTTTTTTTTTCTCTTACTTGTGTTTGTTGGCATGACTACCCCATTAGCACCATATGTTTATCTTGGGTTATTTTACCTAGTACTAAGTGTAGAAATTTAATTGGAGAGACAAATGGAATCTGAAATGATTCGAACTTAAAACCTTCAATTTTAATATCATGTTAAATTTTGTGGGATCATTCTCAACCGTTCTAAAAACTTAGACTGTTAGATGAATGAGTGTTTATTATTGAAATATTATATCAAGAATTATTTTTCATAAGAATCCAAAAATCTTATCCTCCCTACATTTGATAAAACCATCCTAACGAATCCCAAATTCATTATTGCTGGTCGTCGAAATTTTCATAAGATATCATGTCGATTGTTTTGCGTTGGTCACGTGTCATCGTTAGGCGATCTCAATAGACTGTGACTGGGCTTATGTTTTGATAATCTTAAAGTTGACCAACATTACAAATTGTCAACGATGAGCAGCACTAGAACACTAATTTCGAGAGTCATTATTATTTGATAACGTTTAAGGAGCATGACAAGCCAAAAAGGGTAAGACATATTTAATGACTCAAAAGCTTTCAATTACATCTGTCAAAATCAAACCTAAATAATTAGAAATCGAGTATTCTTCGCTTTGCAGGATACCGATCGCGGAGAGATCTGCTTTTTTGACATTTGAGGATAAGCACAAGCGAAGTAGGTGGGCGTGCTTATTTAACTCTTATTTCGATCAAGTTATGGTCGCCCTGAAGTCGCATCAATGAATAGAAATAATGGAGCCAGTTGATGAGGTAGAGATGGAGGGATCTACTCCAACTCGGGGAAGAAGAAGATGCCTTCTGTTCTTGATTAGGCAAGCCTGTGAATTCGTAGTGAGTATTGGCTCTTGGTTACGACATAGGCTATCTTTTTTTTCAGAAATCAAATTGAGCAAAGCCAACATACGACCACATGACATAAACATGGTACCTTAACAGAATCTTCTTTCATTTCTTTGACTAAGTCACTGACTCTCGTGGCTAGAATAGGTTTTCGACTACTTCGCTTGATAAAAACGTGTATTATATCTTAATCACGGCACAAATGTGGAGCCTTTTTTTAATGGTGAATCAAGTGCTTAATTGTCCTATATAATAAACTCCATTCCATCTCTCTTCATCATCAGATTACCATATGCAGCAATAACAACATCAGCAGCAGCAGCAGCAGTCTTCTTCTACACTTTCTGTGCAGCAATGGCGGGCTCTTCATTCATCTCCGCAGCCACTAAAAGGTGAGCGATTCTGATGCAAGCCTAGGGGAGGCTTTCTCGAATAATAGGATCGGGAGAGTGACTCGTGCACAAGAAACGGGACGAACAGTAATTTCAGCACTGCGCAAGCTCAGGAGAACAGTCGTATCTTTGTCAATACAGATCGGATCGACCTGATTCCAAAGCCAAATGAACAAAGACTTCTGGATCTACAATTTCTGTGTTTTGGGTTTTCTGAAATAAGCACTGTAGGATAGTCGAAATCGGGTTGGAAGTAACGAACAGAACATGAAAAGATAGGAACTTCGTTGGTTGCTCTTCTAGGCCTCCAAGGAAGTTGAAAGGGACACCGATTCTTCTAGATCGATGACTGCAACTCTTCAAGGATGCAGATTTCGAAAGCTCCGACTCTTCAAGGACGGAGTGAAAACTCTTCTAGGTTTTCAAGGATTGAACTCTTCAAGGTTCATGATACTTGCTTCAAGCAAAGCTTTTCATTAATCAAAAGTTGTCTGTCTTCTATAAGGGATTGGCTTATATCATCAAAGAAATAAAAACAGAACGTTGAGACTAGGAGAAATAAAGACAAAGCGTTGAAAACTAGGAGAAATAAAAACGGAACATTGAAAATAGGAGAAATAGTAAAGAGCATGGAAACTATAAACTAATAAAAGCGTCACGCGAGCTTCCAAGTGTCTTTCAAGCTTCTGGGATGGACTCAAGATGTCGTTATGTCTTCTCGGTTTCGTCGAGCTTTAATGCAGGCCGATCTTCTTGGTCGAGGGAGCCGGTCTTCAATGTGGGCTGCATCAGATTCCTCCAATTTTTTTTCCCTCTTTTTAATCTCCTTTTCTGGTTCTTTTTCTTTTTTCTTTTTGTGGGTTTTCTTCGTTCTGGTAGTTGAGTAAATCATCCTCCTGCTTCACTAATTTACCACACTCAATCTCCACTATTCATGTTTAATAGGCATCTCTTCATGGATTTGAGGTATTTGTTGGGATTGTCGGATTCCCAAAAACCAGATTCGACATTAAATCGAACCCTTAAACTTGTGCGGAAGACGAGCCCGGGAAAAACACATGCATCACCGATCTTAAGGCACATCACAGAATCGAACGTACCTTGTTAGCCACAGATTAAACACCGACGCCGATATGAGAAAGAGAATTTGGCCCTGTTCGATCCGATGACGCCAATTCGCCTTGAAGGGAAGATGGGTGTCGCCTTTTGCTTACTGTTCTTTCTTTTTGGAGCGTTTTTGAGGGAGAAAGGGAGGAGGAATGTACGTTATGCCAAAAGGTGCGTTCCTCCCTCTTTATTTCCCCCTTATATATGTCCCCTTAAAAAAGAAACGTGTTCCTTCATCATATCCCTTCATCCATGGGCCCTAATATTGTGGGCCAGGCTTTTAGGCCCAACGTGGGTGGATGGGCCAACATAGGTCCATCACATTAAATAATTAAAACCATCATCTCCCACTTGCACATGGTGGGCCGAATAGGATCCTCTTTACCTCTCTTCAACATTCATACCGGTGAATAATCCGTGCGACCATCATACTTTGAGAGCTCGTTGCAATACATCTATTAGGAATATATAGCAGCTTATAATGGGCATCACACTCTGAGTAGATTTAGTATGCAGTACCCTAGATCGATCGATCACATTTATATCTCTATTGATCTCTTTTAAACAATGATATATATCGTATTCACAATTATGATTATCTCAAAGACAGTCATAATTGGTCGACCAGTGATTACAAAACTACAATGTGATTCTCCAAATTCAATCTTTCTCTTTCCTTCAAACTCTCAATTTCAGTTCAACTTGTTTTTCTAGAAATGTCCCATTAGATCGAATCAACTCATAACCATTGGCAACATTCTAAGATAGCAAACACTAAATATAAATCTTGAGAATAAGTAAAAGTCATGAGGGCACTAAAATTGAGGAACTCTTTTCCTCAAGAGTCTCACACGGTATAAAAGTTGAGATCAAACTTTTGCCACTCTTATTGGTCGTCTCATACATACGTAGTATGAAATACGTATTATGGTATTAACTCGTTTCTCATGGAGCGTATGTCTACACTTTCAATACCGTACATATGATAGTTCAGACATACTCAATGTCTAACTTGAGTTCACATATCTACTTATTCACAAAATTCATCAGAACTCACATCTGACATCATAGACAGATAAAGTAAAATATGTGGGTTATTTTTACTTTCGGACATAGTAAATACTATGTCCTCATCTTAACACTCAGTTAAGGCGAAAAATATATTTTAAGCTTGAACTCTCGATTATCACCTAGATAATAAGCTTAAAAACTGTATCATCTCTATTTATCACACAGTAAATAGAGGCGATTACTCGTGTGAGTGGGCCAATTTTATATCTGTCCGACATACTTTCTCAACTTAAAGTAATGCATTGAGCATTAAGATGTATAAAGATCAAACAAAGATTCATAGGCATTAATAATGAAAAAATACTAGTTCATAAATGTAAACAACTTGGGGAAATTACAATCCAGTACATCAGACTTTACACAATCCTAGAGATTTTACGTGACCACAAAACACATCTCTAGGTATTGGCTTTGTCATAGGATCTGCTACCATTTTATGCTTAGATATGTACTGTAAGTTTACATCCTTTCGTGCAACTATATCTTTGACAAAGTTATACTTGGTATCTATATGTTTGGTCTTGCCATGATATTTTGGATCTTTGGTGTACGCTATCACAGTTAACCAATAATGGATTTGTAGCTTTCTCAATAACACCTAAATGATTCAAAAATCTCTTAAACCAAACTCCTTCTTGTACCGCTGCTGATAATGCCATGAACTCAGCTTCCATCGTGGACCATGCTATACATGTTTGCTTCTTACTGCTCCATGATATGGCGCCATTATTCAGTAAGAAAGCAAATCCAGAGGTAGATTTTCTTTCATCTAAATCTCCTCCCCAATCAGCATCTGAATAGCCTTCAAGTCGCAGATTATTTCCTTGGTAATTCAGCTTGTAATAAGCAGTTCCTTTCAGATACCTCAGTATTCTTTTAACGGCTTTCCAATGTGCTTGACCTGGATTGGTATCTACTCACCATTTCAACTGCAAAACATATGTCGGGTCTTGTACACATCATAGCGTATATTAAGCTCCCAACAGTACTAGCATAAGGAACATGTTTTATTTGTTCCTTCTCTTGTGGAGTCCTTGGACATAGTCTATGGCTCAATCCTTCACCTTTTGCAATAGGAGTGTCTATGAGTTTACAATCTTGCATACGAAATCATTCAAGAACCTTATTTATATATGACTCTTGCGAAAGAGATAACGATCTCTTCGAACAATCTCTTGAAATCTTAACTCCAAGAATGTATGTAGCCTCACCCATATCCTTCATCTCAAAGTTGGAAGATAACCAACTCTTGATAGTATTAACAAACTCCATATTGCTTCCGGCAATTAGTATATCATCAACATATAATGATATGATCACAAATTGATCTTTGGATCTTTTGATATATACACAATGATCCTCATCTATTATTGTAAAACCATATGCCATTATGGTATTATGAAAACGTATATATCATTGTCTCGATGACTGCTTAAGGCCGTATATCGATCTCAAAAGTCGACATACCTTTCCTTCTTGGCCTTCTTTAATGAAACCAGCAGGTTGTTCCATATATATTTCTTCCTCTAATTCTCCATTAAGGAAAGCAGTCTTTACATCCATTTGATGTAACTCAAGATCCATACTAGCCACTAGTGCCAAAATAATACGAATTGAGGTAAATCTCCCTACAGGAGAAAATGTTTCTTCATAATCAATTCATTCCTATTGATTATACCCCTTCGCCACAAGGCGAGCTTTATGCCTTTCTATCGAGCCATCAGCTTTTTCGCTTTATTTTGAGAACCCACTTGTTCCCAATAGCTTTGCGTTCTTTTGCAAGATTAACCAGTTCCCAAACTTGGTTTGACTTCATTGACTCAATCTCCTCTTCTATTGCATGAATATATTTTTCCTTACTAGGGCAATTTAGAGCCTCATTAATATTTCTTGGCTCATCCTCATCTTGTGGAGCAACCATAAAAGTTTTCCCTTCGATGTCAAAATGTTGACAGGGAATACTTTTGCGATTTGTTGCCCGTATGGGAGATTGTACACTTTGCACATCATTTCCCATTATGCTCCCACTAAGATTAGATAATGATGATGTCGTCTCATCATGTGGTTATAATTGAGAATGAGTTGAATTTAATTCATCACTTCTCATGTTACTCCCACTTGGACAAACTCTACTAATATCATTATCTTGATCCAAGGTTTCAAGTAGGGAGTAATCTTCCCCTATTTCGTCCTTCTTAGGAAATTCATCATCTAAGAATGTGACATCCCGTGATTCAAATTTAGTTATATTCCCACTTTCCTGCTCACCTATGAACACATACCATTTCGAGTGTTCGGAGTATTTTATGAAAATACTCTTATTTTCTTTGGGACCCAATTTCCCAAACTTGTGAGAGGGCTCATGAGTATAGGCAGCATAACCCAATGGCTTAAGAAAAATTAAGTCCGATTTTCTACCTGTCCATAACTCATATGGAGTGGAAATAACTGATTTGGAAGGCACTTGGTTAAGTATATAGGCAATAGTTAACAACGCATCACTCCAAAAAGTGATAGGTAAGTTAGCATGTGCCATCATGGACCTAACCATTTCCAGTAGGGTTCTGTTTCTTCTTTCCGCAACACCATTTTGTTGAGGAGTATATGGAATAGACAACTGTCTTTCTATTCCTTTTTCATTACATAATTTTCTGAACTCATCAAATAAATATTCTCGACATCGATCGGATCTTAATACTTTTATTTTCTTGTCTAATTGATTTTCTACCAAGTTCATAAACTTTTTGAAACAACTTATTGCTTCAGATTTATGAGAAATCAAATAGACATATCCGAATCGAGTATAATCATCTATAAAAGTGATGAAATAAACAGCCCCACGCCTTCCTCTCACATTCATTGGACCACAGACGTCAGAATGGATTAAATACAGAGGAAATTCAGCTCTTTTACCTTTTCCAAATGGTTTCCTTATCGTTTTCCCTACTAGGCAATGCTCACATATGGGCAAATCGACTTTTTCAATGTTGCCCAACAAGCCCTCTTTGGCTAGTCTATTCATACGTTGTTGGCCAATATGACCAAGTCTAGCATGCCACACATTCACATCATTATCATATGAATTAGGAGACCTGAGAAGGGAATAACAAACATTTACATTAACATAGTCAATATCTAATACAATGAAACAATCCAGAAAATAACCACAAACATAGTAAATTTGTATCCAAAAACAAATCCACACCTCTATTATGGAAGTTCATATTAAAACCAAGCTTGACTGACACTAAAACAGACACTAAATTTCGACGAATCCCCAGAGCATATAAAACATCATGTAGGAACAAGGTGCGTCCACCATGCATGTTCAATTGGCAGGTGCCAATCCTTTTAACTTTAGCTTTGGAGTTATTTCCCATATAGATCCACTTAGTTCCAGTTGGTACTCGTCGGAATTCCACGAAGGATTCTCTATCCTTCGCTACATGGTCTGTCGCTCCTGAATCTACAGTCCACAAAAGATTAGATTCAGCCAAGGATACAGAACTTGATACATAAACAAAGTTCTTAAAAACACAAGGGGTGTATACCTTCTTTGGCTCATGATAGTCGCGAGCATAGTGACCATTCTTGTCACAGTTGTAACACTTCACTCTTGTAAGCTTCTTCACTCGAGGACGCTTTTCTCTTTCATGTTGGTTAAGCTTAGGTTTTTTCCCTGAAAGACCTGCTTCCTTGCCTTTCCCTTTATCAAACCAGTTAGGACATTTGCGCTTGGAGCTCGAAGCTCCATGTGAGCTAGAACCAGCATGATAGATTTCAGCTTCCAGTTTAGCCGCCAAGAGGCGGTCCTCTTCCAGCTCAAGATAACGCACTGCATCCTCAAAGGTTTTGATATTTTCATTATGGGTCAAGTACACCTTCATATGCTCCCAACTTTGAGGTAAGGAACGAATCACTGCTTGCACTTGCTGTTCATCAGTTAGGACATGGCAAGCATCTTTTAGCTCATTAATCATGTTTGACATCTTTCTGAGATGTTGCTTCATGGTCTGACCATGAGGCTTCTTATAAGAGTCAAACCTAATAGTGAGCTGCCTCAGTCTGGTCACCGAAGTATGACCAAATCTTGCTACCAATGCTTCTCACATTTCCTTGGCATTCTCAAAACACCTAAACTCTCGCATAACGTCATTTTCCATGCTACTTAGCAACGTCATGTGAGTAAGAGAGTTCTTTTTTTTCCATGCAGCAAATGCTTCCTTATCTCTCTTGTGCTGTGCAATGTTTCCTTCTTCAGGTTCTACCATGGTTAGGTTAAGAGCTTCTAGTGCCTCTTGCTCTTCCAGTACATATTGGATTTTCATGTGCCATATTTCATAGTTATCGCCATTGAGCTTTTCACCTTTGTTCAGCTCGGCAACTATGCTCTTTGTGACTGAAGCCATTGATCTGAACACATCAGACATATATGCACGAATTATTAATGCCTATCATTTATGCATCCATTTTGCACAGACCCATCATTATTAATGAACAATTTCAAGTAAGGTTTCAGAATCAAAATGTCACTATGTTTCCAGTCATCCTCCAAAAATCCTAACTTAAAACTATCATTAATATAATTGTCTTAGGCAAAATAAATTCTATGAAACTACAAAAACTTCTATGAATTACCCTTAGCGTTAACAATAACGAAGGCAAATAATATTTGATATCCAATAGAATAATAATGCTTTCACATAATACAACTAACATATCAGTTGCCACATCAACAACAATCAAGTAGTAAACATTACATAAGATGTCCACAAAGCACACTAAATAAAGTCCAGCTAATACATCTAACACTAAGTCAATACACGAACTGGGAAAGATCCTCTTTTGTTCAATTTCTTGATCTTTTCCCTTGTAACAATCCAGTAATAATCATCTATAAAATCCATCACAATTTTCCTATATGAAGCGGCTTTGTTGACATTCCATATGCAATTCAACACTCCTTGCTATTCTGGTGGAAGGGTGTTCATGAAAAATCGCACCATCTCAGACTGTGGCAAGAGACGACAATTCCATATGACCTTTTGAATTTTCCCGTTGACTTCAAGGACGTGATCAATTAAGTCACCACTCTCCCATTGATGATCAGTCAGCTCAGCTATCAACTTAGAAAGCCTTTCCTTTTGTTCATCGGTAATTGCGCGAATAGGTGTGCGCAACCTAAGGGGAGGCATTGTTCCTGCAACAAATGTAGAACACATAAGGGATCCTTTATAATCCACATAGACTTAATTGGAAAAAAAAAACACATTCTTTTCCTCCTTCTTTTTTTTTTTGGTCAACGGTAAATGGTCAAAGGTCAATGGTCAATAGTCAAAGTCAACGGTCAAAGTCAACGATCAACCGGGTCGGAGTCAACGGGCGGCAGGTCGGACTGGTCGGGTCGGTCGGGCAAATCGACTGGCACGTGCGGCACGCGTGGGCAGCTGACGTCACGATGACGTTAGGCACGCGCCAGCGATGGCACATGCGCACGTGCATTGCACGTGTGCCCGTCGGCTGTGCACGCGCGTGTGATGCACGTGTTGCATGCGCCGAAGACGCCGGTTCATTCTGGCTGCGCGTGGGGGCGCGTCCGGCGGCCTTTGGTGGCGTTTCGCCACTCGTCGCGCTCGTCTCGACGAGACCTTCCATTCAACGCCATCATGGATTTCGACTCACAGAAACTCGAAAAAATGGATGGACAGTGCTCAGGTGTCGGGATTTTTCCGCCCCGATCGGTGTCGGCCAATTAATTTCACGAAAAAACATTAAGAAATCATCCATAAACATGAAAGGGGTCGGGAAAAACATAGAAAATAATTGGGAGACAAGAACTACGGCTCTGATACCAATGTTGGGATTGTCGGATTGACACTCAATCGAACCCCTAAACTTGTGCGGAAGACGAGCCCGGGGAAAACACATGCATCACTGATCCTAAGACACATCACAGAATTGAATGTACTTTGTTAGCCACAGATTAAATACCGACGCCGATATGAGGAAGAGAATTTGGCCCTGTTTGATCCGATGACGCCAATTCGCCTTGAAGGGAAGATGGGTGTCGCCTCTTGCTTATTGTTCTTTCTTTTTGGAGCGTTTTTTAGGGAGAAAGGGAGGAGGAACGTACGTTATGCCAAAATGTGCGTTCCTCCCTCTTTATTTCCCCCTTATATATGTCCCCTCCAAAAAGAAACGCGTCCCTTCATCATATCCCTCCATCCATGGGCTCTACTATTGTGGGCCAGGCTTTTAGGCCCAACATGGGCGGACGGGCCAACTTAGGCCCATCACATTAAATAATTAAAACCATCAGTATTAAACAAGTATCAATTTTAATTCATTTTCTGAAATTCCACAGGCTAGAGGGCAAGGTCGCGCTAATCACTGGAGGAGCTAGCAGGATCGGCGAGATCATAGCCAGGGTCTTTGCCCACCATGGTGCCAAGGTGGTCATCGTCGACGTCAATGACTCTCTCGGCCACTCCGTCCATGACTCCCTTAGCCGGGACACCGCCTCCTTCGTCCACTGCGACGTCACTGACAAGTCCCAAATCAAGGCCGTTGTTGCTGAGGCTGTCTCCACCTACGACAAGCTCGACATCATGTTCAACAATGCCGAGATCACTAGTCCAAACAAGACCTGCGTTGTCGACAACGACAAGGCGGACTTTGAGCGTGTCCTTGCCATGAACGTCACTGGTGTCTTCCTCGGGATGAAGCACGCGGCGTAGGCCATGATCCCAATATGGTGTGGGTGCATCATCAACACCGACAGCATCAGCTCTGGCCTCGCCGGCATGACCTCGCACGCCTACACGTGCGTGAAGCACGCGGTGCTGGGGCTGACGAGGAACGCCGCCATGGAACTGGGGTAGTTCGGGATCCGGGTGAACTGCCTGTCGCCCAATGCCTGCGTGACACCGCTGGCGACTGAGTTCTTCGGCATGGGCCTTGCGCAGCTGGAGGCGGCAATGGACGCAATGGCAAACCTGAAGGGGGTGACGTTGAAGGCGGAGGACGTGGCGAGCGCCGCCCTGTTCCTGGCGGGCGACGAGGCGAGGTATGTCAGCGGCCACAACCTGTTCATCGATGGCGGCTTCAGCGTCGTCAAGTCTTCATTCCGCATGTTCCAGTATCCCCCCGAGGAGGCCTGATTGGCCGGGTCGGGTCTCACGTGATTGCCCCCCATTCCACCCTATTCGATTCCAGCCTCATTTTCTCGGGTCGGGCCGGAGATCTGAAGGGCCACGGCGACATCGATCGGCTGAAAAAGGAGGAAGAGTTCAATTTTCAATTTTCCCGACGTTAGACATCTTACGTGTCTAGCACAATTGCACCCTATCTGATAATGCCAATTCCTATAGTAATCATGAAGGCCAACTAAAAGATGGTTGCGTGCTAAATATTAATCTAATTATCAAAATTCGGTGAGTATTGATTCTGGGACTCGCGTTTCGAACAAATGAGCAAATACGACGGCATTTTATCACCGTATTCTGTAGCAAGTGGCTCGTAATACATTTCTAGCAGCGCGCATCGGTACTATTTACTTAGGTAGAAGAAGACAAATAGCAGATAGACTCAAAAGGATTTGGTGTACATGAAAAAAGAGGGGCAAAAATATGTCGTTTTATGAAAAGCTGACGGACTACGATCGGTTTCTTTTAAATCGACGGAACGTAACCATGCGAACCATTTGTGCTTTATTGATGATATGGTCCTATTCTGCAAGGATGATTTAGATCCTTTGACAGGAATTCTGCAGCTTTTTTGCAGTCCCTTCTTCAGAGGTTCTTCTGGCCTGAAAATCGATCGCTTCAAGACCGATGCATTTACCTCAGGCTGTTGTTTGTGCTCGTTCTTGTCTGTTTCCCATCAGATCCTAGCTTTGGATGATGTCGTGTGGTGAAACTCTGGCAAAATTTGTGCTCTTGAGAATTGCTGGCTCATGTACGGAGAGTTACAGATTGTTGACATGGGTCGTCGACATTAGGATCACGAACCAAAACCATGCAACTGTGGTTTCTATTGGCACCCTAAAAAAGAACGACTTTGATGTTGAAGAGCTGAAAGTAATCTGACTGGATACCGATTATGGTTTTGAATATTATACTAACTTGGGTCGATGTTGGTGAGAACGTGTTAAGACTATTGAGCCGAAGATTAATCTCTTAAGTCAGGTCGTAGTGATAAAGCATAGTCATCGACTGGACAAAGATAAAGACTGACTAAAGGCCATATTAAACAATACATGTGATATGACATCGACTATGAACAAACATGACGGTCAAACTCCAGCATTGACTATGAGAAGCCAAAAGAACTAAGTCGATAAGGAGGGAATAGTCTTCGTCCATTGATTGATAGCAAAGTCAATGTCAATCGAGTTCAGAAGCACTGATATCGACTCACGAGATTTGGCTGAAATCACATCCATTGCAAGGACATAAGTAGCAGGATAGTTCTTGCAATCAAACTCTTGGGCGGGACAGTTACTGTCAAGCACTTATTGCAATCGAACTCTTTTATGTGGGAAGGAATGTCACTGTCGAATGTGGAGTCGAAATTTGATTTCAATGAGTAAGAACAGTTATTGGGAGAGGCCAACCACTCATTGGCTGTAGAAAGGAGCGCATTTGAGAAGGAAAAAGGCACATCCAAGAACATGAAGAACAAGATTTTTACTTCTGTCATTGTCCTTTAGTTCCTTGCAATTTGTTTCCAATCATTTCTAATAGTTTATTAAGAGTCATTTCAATTTTTTCATTTTTTGTTGTGTTAATCAAACACTTGCTCTTGTTCTTTGGTTGACAATTGTATTTTCATTGTTGACAACAAAAAATTTCAAAGTATTGGGTTGACAACCTGATCGACATAAGCTTATTAAGAGGGCAACATGAACAAAAGATCGTTGAAGTGTTGAGAATAGTTTGTCGACAGACAACTCGGTTTTAGTTGATAGAAATGTCCACGAAAAATGGCCAAGTGTTGGAGTGAAGAGTCGATAAATATAGAACCTACTTGGTTGATAGGGGGAAGCGTAGAACGTGACTATCAAAGAAGTCGAGTTAACATAACTATTGAGTAGTTAAGTCAATAATCTCAGATATAGTAAACTTTGTAGATAAGCGTGGCTGAATTTACAAGTCACGTAGGGCATGTTTAATTTTTTTAGTAGCCGTATATGTAATTGTCGGTTGTAGGTAAAAATAATCGAATTGCAATTTTTGTGGAGATCTCCAGTCAATACAAGAACGCATGTTCATCTTTACTGTCAACATACTTTACTTTTCCGCTACAATTTACATTACTGGCAACAGTTTTTCTGTATATTCGTACTTTTAGATTCCTTTCCATTTACATTCATGTCCTTTTACATTAATATCAATCAATCCACGCTACAAAAGGTGTTTTACATTTTCCAGCGAAGCAGATGTCATTAAATTCTTATCGTCAATATAAGAACTCAATCATCAAATTCTTGTTCCTTTCTTAATGCACAAGCAATTGTCAATAACGAAGCACATGGACCACGATGTTTAGTTAGGATCGTTGATTGATTAAGGTAGGGTAGGTTTCATTTTCAAGTTAGACGATTAAAGATTCAAAGTTCAATCTATTCGTGATCGAACGACACTCATTCAATCTCTTGGGGGCGTTGTGAAGTTTGGATTTGCTTGGAATGTGTCACACCCCGATTCACAAGTAGAAGGGCATGACACGGCCGTCCTTTTTCCAAAGGACGCAGCCTCAACGTAACCAAAATTTCAACCCGATATCAACTTATATACATCCACATATATATATTTGACAAAAAGGGGCAATTGGTTACAATATTAGAGTATATCTATAATCCACAAACATCAAAACATAAACCTTCTACAAAGACTAACTTATAAACTTATGCACTATGCATAAGCCATACCCAAAATTTCCACCAAAAAAGTCCTCCCCGAACGAACGCTCACGCCTATTCGTGACTCGCTGAAGAACCTGAAAAACAAGTAAATGAGAGGAGTGAGCTATCACGGCTCAGTGAGTAACACATTTCTTCTAAGCTGATCGAGAAATCACTATGCACATTTTAAAACACAAACATAACTCACTTTATCATAATACCAAATCATAATTCAAATATCGAAAGCACCAATGGTTGAGTCCATTAGTCAATCTCGTAAAACATGCATCAATGGTCTATTCCATTGATTAATCTCATCAACTCATATTGATGGTCCACTCTATCGACCAAACTCAAATCATACGTCAATGGTTCACTCCATTGACCAATTCATGCTCAAATGTCTATCCATGGTCACGCGTAACGCCCGTGACAAGACGACCAAGATTCCCCCCTTGGCGAGGTCTCCACATATTATTAGCCGGTGGCTCGGCCCACAAGGATATCTTAGAATAGTATGCGCATACCCACACCCCTCAGGGTCCACAGCGACATTGAGCACCAATCACCAATTACAGTATCCGGTAATCCAACATAAAAAGAGAATCATACCACAACTCCAAATTTGATATATATAAATATCAAAGCATTTTCTACAACATTTCAAGATTCTTTCACAAAGATTTTCACAAATCCCTTTTTCACACAACCATTCAAATCAACGTCAAAATATAATTCCTTTCGAATAACAAAAATGTCAGTAATAGCTCGATCCTGTTTTATGCAACAAAACATGCTTTTTATCAACTCATAGAGTATTTAATCCACCATGTTTCTCAAAACATGAGTTTAAAATACAAAGAAGAAATAGTGTCACACACCTGGGAAAAGCCAAAAATCAACTACGACGCTCACACGAACCGACGCATTCGGATTCCTAACAATTAACGGAAAAATATTAAAAAGCCAAGTAAAAAATGATATTCTTATAACGACTCACCTATACTAGGCCTATTAGTCGATAAACGACACCTATGCGCCCCAAAAGTTCACAATTTAGCATAAACCCATCATTTTCAGCTAGGCGCGGCCCATGCGCCAACTTCGTCACGCCATAACTTCCTCCACAAAATTCCGTTTCAAGCCGTCTTATAGTCTTTAAAAAGCTCTCTTAACGTACAACAACAACCCCAACTCAGCCGCCCCAAAACAGTACTGGAAATAACAAAAAAAGAGACTCGAAGCCACTATTCGCTACAGTACCAGTTTGCGCCTCCAACTTAAAAATTCCGTTCCAAACAAACTGCAAGCTCAAATCACGATCCGAAAGATGCTATAGCTTCACAACATCCCAAAGTACCATTTCTAAAAAAATTTACGGCTTAACGACTCAAAAATTGGGCTTCGCCACACAAATACCCATGAAATCCAAATTTCGAGCCCTAATTGCGGCAATTGCTTCAAGCAAGTGATTAAAGGCTTCAATTTCTTACCGGCCTTGCAAAACCACTTGAGTCGGCTTGATGAGGCGTCCGGGTCACGAGCGTGCCAAATTTTTTCCCTTTTTCCCTTTTTCCTTTCTCTTCTTTCTCTCTTCTCCCCTGTTTTGCGTTTTCCCCTGCTTCCGCCGATATTCTTCTCTTTCTCTCCCTCTTTCTCTCTTTTTAAAGCCCAGCTGAAGGTTCCACATACCTCTTCAGACTCCCTCTTTGACTTTTCAAACCTTTCTTTACTTTTCTTTTTCTTGCTTTAAAGCCCATATATTACAGAATGTGGAACAATGGAGCTTCTCGTACAGTTGGATCCCAAGTAATTGGCGCTCAAGACAAAAGGGGATAATTACCAAAACAAATCATAAATATATTGTACAAATATTAATTCAATTATAAACCTTTCAACTTAAGCAATTTAATACTAAACTTTTTGATAATTTGTCAATATATTCATTTTAACCAATTTTGGCCAACAATTGCTCACATTGGTGCTAGGCATTATACATTGTATAACTGAAGTAGACGCTTAACCGATTTTTATTTTTGTGTTTTTTTTTTTTAAATTTGTTTGGAATTTTTAATAATTTTTTTGAATTTTATTTTTCTTTTCTTTTCTTTCCTTCTTCCTCCGCTGATCATTGGCCATTACCGAGGCTTAAGAGAAAAAAAAGATTTTTTATATAAAATATTTAAAGTATCACCCACATCAGCGACGATTGTACCTTATACGATGGTTAGCGTCAATATTAAATAATTCCATTGACTTGGAGCTAAATGATTCTTGGGTGCTCCCTCTTGTCCTTGTTCAAGCATCATCCCATGATTTGAATACAGTTTCCTTTTGGAATCTCAACCTCCTCCAATTTTTTTATAAGGCCTTCTTCATAAGGCTATCTCGACGTTATCTTCCTAAAAGTTAAAGAACCTTACCCTCCTTAAATTTGATAAAACGGTCTTAACAATGAATGCCGAATTCTTGGCACGAGTAGGATATCATTTAGATCCTAATCATATGATCGTATGCTATTTGCTTATTATGAATTAGGATTTTTGGTAACGTAATTTGAGATTCTACAAGACGGTGGTCTATCTTGTGTTATGACAACCTTAGAGTTTATGCATACAGAGCAATGTTTATACACCATAGATCAAAGATCTATTACATGAGTTAATAAAAAATCCAACTAAAATTAGAAATCGGGAACTTTTTTGAAGATGCTTAATAAATGTTATGAGAACATGGCTTATTTGACAAATAAAGATGAGCATAAGTGAATGAGGGTAATGTTGCACCGACTTTATTTCTATTAAATTATAGTCAACTCAATTAAGTAGGTTGGATGCATAGAAATAATGGAACCTGTTAAAGAGAAAGAGATGGGGTATCTATTTCAATTGAGGAGGAGGAGATGCCTTCTGTTTTGATTGGGCAAGCATGTTGGGTGATCTTGAGCCTCTCTCGCTCCAAAATTTAGCTCAAAGAATGAGGCATTCCCTCATACTTATAAACCAACCACTAACCTTTTCCATAACTGATATAAGACAACCTCAACAAAACATATAAAGTGTGCCATTTTATATTAAGTATTGGCTCTTCAAACAATAGACAATTTCAAATGAGGACATGAAGTAAGACGTTTTCCCAAAAAAGTCTCCAAAGTGGATTTTATATTAACTAAAGCGTTGAAGCGCACCTACTATTCGGCACGTGCATTTCAAGTGATACTTTACGAACCATGGCTAAGGGCATTTTCATCGGTGGGCTTTTTTTCCTTTTCTTTCTTATTTTACCTCTATATGTTTCCTTTCTCTATTTCTTTTTCCATTTTTGTGGTCACCGACTGAGGGTGAGCCCGCTTGGCAAGCACAAGAAGACGAGGGAGCCGACCTGGCATGGCTAGCTGAAAAAGCGGTTGCGGCACGCGTGCATTGGAGCATGGGAAGAGGAGGCTACTAGCTGTGGAGAGGAGAGTGGACGTCCGGAGTGGGATGGCCCCTGGGCATAAGATCACACTCTGGAGATTCTTTTGAGAAAATAACTTCACTTGAGAACCTTATTTGAAATTTTCCCCTCATACTAAACAGGATTTATTCTATTAGACATGGTTTATTGATGTTTCCTCTTTTTAGTACAAATTCAACTGAGTGCCAACATATTTATACTAAACATGATGTTCAACTCAATCGGATCCTTATCAATATTGACTTTTTTTTGTCTCTATGCTGCCATTTCTTCTCGGAGGTTTACCGAAACTTTTGCCAATGTTTACCAATCCCCTCCCTCATTTCTTTCATTTCTTGATATATTTATGATTCTTCTCGCCTATAGTATGCATTTTATCGTACATCACACGAGAAATGTACCAAAAAGTCATAAACCTATTGCATTAGTATCAATTTAGTCACAAACATTTTAATTGGATCAATTCAATTCTAAATATTTTCATATTGGTATCAATTCAGTCCATCCAACCAACCAACCAACGCTAATGTGGACGTCAAGTGGTGGCTGAACTCCGACATGCCAACTTTTTAATAATTTTTTTTTGAATTTTTATTATTTATTTCTTTTCTTTTTCTTTTTTTCATTTTCATTTTCTTTTTTTCCTTTCCTTTTCTCTCTTCTTCCCGCTTTGAGTTTCCTCACAATGGTTGGCAAGCCTTCGGCTAGGCAAGGACCACAAAGCCCTTGCTGGCCGTTAGTGAGGGTCACGAGTCCACGGGCTCTCATATAACTGCGACAATGCGGGGCCGATTTTCTCTAGACTTTTGGGTCTTTCTGTTTCTCTAGGAGTTATAACGAAATATACTAGCTGGTGGGTTTCTTTGACATTTGAAAGCCCATACAAAGAAGCCATTAAGATTGTTATCAATCAGATGAAGCAACATCGTCCTAAGTTGAGTGAACCGACTAAGAAAGGCCAAGCAGTGCTGGAATATCCTCTTGAACTTATCCTCCAATTGTATCTACAATGCTTGTAATTGGGGCTTCAGAAGGGATTGATGTTCGTATATTAGCTCCATCATAACAAGAAGATCTAGAGTAGGGAGGAGAGGGTCCAGAGCTAGAGCAAGAACAAGAAGATTCGGAAGAGGAAACTGAGGAGGAAGACTTTGGAGAAAAGCTACTCAGGGGTCGACCTAGAGTTATCGAAGGTATATTCAATTGCTCCTCTCTAGTCGTGTTGTGCTTTTACTAACCCTTCTTCCTTTGCTATTTAGGTACGTCTGATTCTTCACTACGTATCAAGGATGGAGACACGCTTGATGTTATAATGTCTCAACTCAAGTGAAAGAAGGATACTTCTCCTCCTTCGATTAGGAAGTAACCTAGATTGATTGTTGAAGGCTTGGCCTTAATTCTTGTCGAGAATAATCCTGTGTCTCCAAATGAACCTGATAACTTTAACCATCCACCTAAGGCTACCACAGATTACTTTCAGGGTGCAGATGCTCCTCTTTTGATAGAGTTGTGCTCAATCCTGTCCCTCTAGCAATTCGTGGCAAGTGCTTTCTTTCCTCTTTTCTGTCTCGTCTTTGTTTGTTTATTGTGCTTTTAGATATTGACACTACTTCGAAATGACAGCTGCTAATGTATCAACTAGTGGTAGGGATTCACCCTAGTATACTTCTCCTTAGCCTTTGATCGAGGATACTGTTACGTAGCCTGGTATGTATAAAGTCTCATTGCTTTGTTTTTAATAGATGGCTTAACTCTGACCTTTCAGTTTCTGAATATGACAGTATCTACTCCTTAAACTCCACCAATCATTGCTCCTTTGAAAGTTGATGTTACTCAACCCTAAGTTTCTCTTTCTACTCTTATTGAATCATCCATCCCCCAAGAAAACTGGACTTCTCCAGCTATTCTAGCCAGTACTATCAATGCTCTAAATGAAGCCACTTATGTTTTAGCTACTGATACTTGTGATTTGACACTAGAAATTTATTCAGAAATGATCAAACTTGATAAACTGAAGGATAAGCTAGCACAATTTTTATTTCTCTCAAGTGGTGGTATATCTATGATGATGAACAACCAGCCTACCCATTCTTAGCTTAAGTCATTGATGGGTGAATTGAACAAGGGTGATATTGGTGATCTCCTATCTTCAAACCTTAAGTCAGGGCTCAAGGATTTCTACAACAGGTTTTCTTCTATTTTCAATGCTAATCGTCAAAGCCATACCCAGTTGACAGCCTTAACTGTCTCTAAAGAAACTCCTTTTGAGCTAGTGATCGAGTGAAAGAGACAGAACAACAGTTATAGAGACAATCACCAGTCTCTACAAACTACCATGAATCAAATAGCTGACCTTGAAAAGGAGGAGCATGCTCTCGAGAGACGGAACATGGCCATTAAGAGGAGATAAGAGGAAGTATGGTGGAAGCTGGAAACCAAGTTCAACGGTAGAGCCTAGATTGAAGATCAACTGCGCAAGTCTGTAGCTGACCTCAAGGAAACAAAGGTAAAGGACTATGCTTGTTGAAAGCAGTTAAATTTGGAACGTTGTCTTGTCTCAAATGAATACATGAACCAGAACCTTGGTTTCGACCAGCTCATGTATAATCTTCAACATGATGTAAAATCTTTCTTGTACTTGACATCTCCAAAATGAAATCATTTAGTTGACATACTTTGTCCCCTATTTCTTTTAAAATTTTGCTTTACAGCATATTCATTCTAAACTTCCTCCATTGCGGGCCAAACAAAATTATGGCAAAATCTTCAAATGTCACAAACTCATCCTTGTTCCTCAAATGTAGGATAATGGGCCAAGTTTATTATTCTTGGAACCTATTTATACCCAGTGATCTTGCTTTTTACCAACACTTTTGCTTACTCACAATGGCAGGCTGTTTTCAAAACTTCTTAGGTGTTGAGGTGACCTCACTTCTATCGTGCTCAGATGCGCTCCATGTCTATGAAGAGAGGGGAAAGCTCTCCTTGATGTTTATGGACCAAAGCATTGGGACTAGTTAAGAATTGGTCATGTATTGTTCCGAGGATCGACCATGGACTGATTGGCTCAACTAGAAGGGAAGCAAATGACTGGACATGGATTGATCAAGGGATAGACCGTGAACCAATCTATTGACCATGCAAGTGGACCCGAGCCATTTGACCATGGAACAGTTGCTCAACCATAAGGGTCGATTGTTGGATGGTCGCGTACCACCCTGAATCAATGGATGATCATGGGTCAATCCAGAGTGATCATGTTCTGATCGCGGGTGATTCCGCTTGGTCATGTACCGACTGTGGATGACCATGAGTTGATTCGGTGCGACCGTGCATTGGTCACGAATCAATCGCTCCCATGCAAGCACATGACAATTGAGAGCCGACCATGGATCAGGTATGCTTGGCCATGGACCCCTTATGATGAATCTTAAATTTGGCCAGGAACCCTGCTGTGTGCTAGGTTTTGCACCCAGGCCTACCCCAGGCTCTGAGTCAATCACAAGCTCGGTATGGATGGTTGGAGCTGATCCAAAGGCCAGTCAATGAGCCCACACTCTAGGCCACCAACTTAGCCGAAGTAGGCACTTTGCCTATAATAACTACACCGAGAATGGCTTGGCCATGAACCTTAGGTGTGTCGGGATGGTTGTTAGGGGATGTACACAAAAAGCCTTTGTCTGGTCTCAGTTGCACTTCTAATGGCCTATTTCCTATGGTTGCCATATGCTTGGAAATGGACAAAAGAGAAGCTTCTAGAATAGAAGGAGGATGACTTGTCATTTGGATAGATCCTTGTAGATTTGGTAATAATTATGAAAGATTTACCGTGGGGATTAAGTAAAGAATCCATGCCAAATGTCCCAATAAGAATGAGACACCTTAGGCAAATTATGGCCATTCTATGGCCTAGGTGCCACCTAACCTCCCTTAGGGTGCCACCTAATTAAAGTGGCTTATTCTCCAAGAATGAGCATGTGGACCAATCAAGAAACGACATGGTAAAAGATTCTAGAATGCTTAGTGAGCAAGTTCTTGAATTTAGGCATGTGGTAAGTACCTAAATCTCATGAATGCCTTGAATGAATTTTGGATGCAAATTAATTAATGTGGGGATGAGTAATTAGACAGATGTCGAGATATGATAGGGGTTCTAGAACCTTCCATGACTTTGACTATAGTCCATCCTTATCCACCAAGTGCCACATGCCAATTGCAAAGGAGGAAAAAGAAACTTGCTTTCCAAGATGGCAAGGCCTCATTAAATAACTTTGGACTTTAGTTCATTAATAGCATGGATGAATTATCATACTTAGGTGTCCCTTAGAATTTTAGGTTATGATTGTAACATCCTTAGTTTCAGGCCATGAGAATAGGGCCTTCTTGATGAACTAGATCCAATAACCGTCATTAGGATAGGTGACTCACATGCTTAAGTGTCCTTAGAAGTTTGAGAACATCATTACCCTTAGATGAGTCACACGCCTAAGAGAAAAAAAGGGGGCAGAACAACTTGAAGAACAAGTTGTCTTGAATACCAAGATTGGTCTTAAATATTTTTGGAAGCTAGTTATTTAATACCATTTAATACACTTTGATGAATCATAAGCTTATATGTTCCTCTTGTCTTAGGCCATCATAATACTGATTTGAGACTTGGGAGTTAAGTTTTTGCCAAGCTTAGATAACTTAGTCACACATGACCTCATTTCCATATTTACTTTATTCCTTAGAAGGGGACAAAAGAGAAGACTCTAGAAGGCTTGGCTTAGCTTGGAGGGTAAGTTAAGGATAAGAACAAATCCATACCTTATGATGGCATAAATCTAAGCATTAAATAAGGGAAGATGAGTCATGCATTTATGTGTCGCCTATCAGACATAGCCATAATTAGGATTATATTGAAACTCGGAGGAAAATTTTAGATAGGTTAAACTTGGAGAGCAAGTTTTGTTTAGGCATGTGATGAATATCTTGGCTTAATGATTACACCAAATCTAAGCATTAATTGAAGGGGGTGAGGTGTATGCTTAAGTGTCATCTAATAGAGTAGGCCATAATTACACCTAAACTAAGTCTTGGAGAATAAGTTAGCCATTTCATTATTACAAGACTTAGGTGGCTCATAAGGGAATTAGGTTCTAGAATACTCATTCCCATCTTAGGTGGCCATCTTAGGATTGTATAATGATGGTCAAAGATTCGCCTTGAAGAACAAGTGAGGATAAAAACATGTGACTAAAATCCAAGTCTCATGATGACCATATCTTGAACATTAAATGGAAGAGGAGACTAACCCTCTTAGGTGGCAGGGATAGATTTAATATTCATTACACCAAGATTTTCCTTAAAGAGCAAGCCAAACCATCATTATAGGATGACTCATGGGTATAAGTGGACCAATAAGAAGAAGACACAAAGGCCTTTAATCATTCCCTTAGAACCTTAGGGCGCCACATCGTCAAACTAACTGTGCCACTCCAAGAAAGTTTATTAGACCACTTGTTAGGGCCATTAAATGAAGCTCGGCCTATATATAGGGAACCACCTCTTCCATCCTCTCCAACCTTTGGCTCACTTATTTCCCTCCTTCTTTCTTGCTTGCCCCTTCTCCTTCTCTTGGCCTTGCTCGCCCACCGCCTCACAAGACGACCCTCTCTTGGTAAAACCACCTATAATTTATCGAGGTTTACCAAAGGTAAGTAGAATCTCTAACTCTTGGCTAGGGCAATAGCCTACGTCGTCAAGTTTAGTGGTGTTCTCACCTATGCAAGCTGCGTGTATGTTGTAATGTTCTTTTGTATGGTTTGCTCATGTTTATATGTTTGAGTGCATTCATGCCCCAAGGCGAGGTCAAAGTTTGCTTGGCTTGGGATTGACGTCAAGTCGTGATAGCCTAAAGCTACAAGGCCTTAGATCAACATTGAAGCGTGTCGATCCCAAGTCTTGCTTGGTGCGGAGATCGGCCTAAGCATGCAGCTCAAGCCACGAGCCAAGAATCGTGCTCGGCATATCATATAGTATGATGTTAAGAGCCATAGCACACTCACTTGAATGAGCATGCCTTCGGGCTACGTATGAGTCGAATAAGAAGAAAAGTAAAAACCGGCTTGTGTGATGTACTTTTATGATACACTTAAAGAGAAAAAAGCGCCCGTCGCCACATAGCGTTGGTGGCGATGCCTCGTCCATTGAACGAGATGCCCTGCTTGAGTCAAGATGCCTGGGTTTGAGCTCGAATGCCTAAGGTAAGCTAGCCTCGGGATGCCTTGGTTGAGCCATGATGCCTGGGTTAAGCTTGGATGCCTTAGTGAGCTAGCACCAAGATGCCTCAATTGAGCCAGATGCCCTAGTTGAGCCAGGAAGCCTAGCATGAAGCTAGAAGGCTTTGTTGAGCCGAAAGGGCCTGGTCGAGCTGGGATAATGATAAAAGAATCATGTTATGAGTGCTGGTATATGCATAAGCATGATATGTTGATATGTTCATTGATATGCTGAAGATAAGCATGCATTGAAGTATGCAGTAATGGACATCTGCATGTAGTCAAGATGTAGTAATAAGTTTGCCATTGATCTACCATAATCATTGTATTGCAAGTATTGTACTTGCTATATTTTGATGATGAGATGTCCTCCTAGTAGAGAATTAAGGGTTTTACTTACTGAGTCCATGACTCACCCCGTTATTTTTTAGGATTGTAGGCATAGAAGAGTTACAGTCTCGCCAGAGAAGCTAAGGTTTACCTCGGCCTTTTCAGCATAAAAGATGTAGTAATTGTAAATATAGTGACCTGTGATAGAAGGGCTTGTAAATGTAACTGGTGTAATTATATATTTTTAAATTGTTGTTTTCTTGGCTACTTGTTGTTGTCCGGGTGTTGTTTGTGATGCTTCCGCATGTGCTTAATGAAAAGATAAAAGAAATGGGACGGCAGCATGCTTGGGACGTCACAAAAATAACGCTTGTTGCTTGTGACCTTGGGGATGGAGTTGGGATCATGACAGCCTAGATTATAGCCTTGGTGCACAAGGCAAGGGCCAACCAATCAAGAGAGGACATTAGGCATCGAGGGGGCTTATAAGTCCCTTAGGACTATAGGCATATCATAAGCCTAAATTGAGCATTGGAGAGCAAGCCAATAGGTGGTCCAATAAGAAAATGACAAGTGTTCTCTTAGGACCCTAGGTTTGCCACCTTGCAAACTAGGCTTGCCACCTTGATGGCATAGCTATGCTGTTGACACCTAATTTTTTGCCCAAATTATTGCATATAGATTAATTAATTTTAAAAAAAAGAGAAAAAAAGATTAAAAAAAGAAAAAGTTAAAAAAAGAAAAAAAAGTTGTGCCAATGATCTAAATGTGACTAGCCAAGCCCAGGAGGTCAGATTGGAATTAAAATGGCAAATTGGGGCAAAAATGCAATTTCCAAAAGTTGAGGGACCAATTCGCAATTTTTGCAAAATTTTACCCGAGCCCTTAAATCATCATCTTAGCCCCCAATTAAGTTGAAATTGAACTTGGGTCAAGTCTAATTAATCGAATCGGGCAAAAAGGACCTAATTGCATTGAATTTGACATTTTCGGGCAAGAAAATGGCCAACTTTGAGGGACTCTCTTGCAAAATTGGGTGGAGACAATTACGAAAAATTGTCAAGATCTTAAACTACTATACATGAGGTTGCTAATTGATCAGAAACCGCGGCCAAATTGATGGATTAAAGCACACAAACTAGCTACCAAAACCCAGCCCACGGTTAGGTCTTAATTCGGAGCTGATAAGTAGGCATATTGGTGGCCCCACCATATCTCACTCAGCCGCTCATATAGCTTGATATTTGCACGTGATGGAAGACCATATATAGCAGTGCAAGTGGACGGAAATTGGACAAGGATAAGCTCCTGACAGCACCGGAAAATCGCAGCAAAACCTGCACACTCAACAGCTGCAGAATTAAAAAATTTGGCTAAGTCAGGAGAGTGGGTGAACTAGCTCAGTTGGCAGGCTTGGTAGGGGGCCAAAAAGCTGACTAGAAATCCCTCAATTCATGGGATAAGATCACGGAAGCAAGGTCTTTCAAGGGATGAAAAAAAAGAGACGAGATAGAGAGGAGAGAGCTCGAAATCGTACCCCAAACACACCTTCAGAAGCAACTCTAGAAGAGAGAAACCCAGAAATTCCAGACCGACCTGGAGAGAGAAAAGTGAGATTTTCACACACCTACGGCCAAAATTAGCCAAAACCTTCAACTAGAGAGTGAAAATTCATTCAAAGATCTTTCCAACCATAGGTCGCATGTCCCAAATGGAGATCTGGAAGGCCTCCTAAAGCCCCCGAAACAGTGCCCTCCTGGCGGGCCCAGAAAGTCCGAAAATTTTTCTAAGTGTTGAGCCTGATTGGTCACGAGTGAGGAAAAGCGAGTGCTTTTGAGAAAATTGAGAGACAAATGAGGAAAGCCATGACTTACACGCCAAACTATAATACATATAGTTTGGGTTGATTTTAATTTGGCCAACAAGGAAGGTTTGGAAGTCTAGTTTTGGAAGTCAACGAAAAGCTTCGTTGTCACTTTTTCTTCTGCAGATCTCACTTTCAGCTTGAAGGAACCAACTTTCACGTGCTTCCAAAAGACAATTTCGTGGTTTCCTTGGCCAAGAGTCACTTGAAAATGAAACTAGGAAGCAAGGTAAGCATTCTAGATGTTCAAGTTTGAACATGTTTTGATCACGAAAATCGAGAACGAAACTAGTATGGAGAGCTGATTTCTGAAGCTAAAATTTTTCTAAGTGTTTAAAACCTCTTCAATGCCCCTACATGCTCGACTTGTTACTCCCCTTTGCATGTTTTTTTTTCGTTGTGACTTTGATGAATGTTACATGGGAGTACAAATGATGCATAGGACAACCCGGTTTAGTCTTTAAATCTCCTTGTGAACCATGAAACCATTTATAACATGAGCCAAAAACCACATTGAGACATAGTTGGCCAGCATAGATCATGCATGAATGCTTCTTGGAGAGTTCATTTTGATGCGTTCGGTTGATCGTTTTCGGTGATGTTTGTTGCATTTGAAAGTAAGTGTTACCTATTTTCATCTAGATGGAGTAATATTTCATATAGATATGGCATGTGATGGTTGTCGGAGCTTCAATCTGAGCATTTGGCATGGCTGTTTGACTTGGGTTCATCACCAGTTTTGCAAAACAGCTCCAACCCGCATCTTGGAGGCCGTTTTCAGTTTGGTTTTTGCATGTTCTAGACTGTAATTTCTAGTCAAACACGTTCTTTGCATGTAGTAGTATATCCTTGATACTTTACATTCATATGAGATTGCTTATGGGTCGAGATTGAAGGCCACGAACATGACCTGAAGAAGCCGTTTTGGGGTGATTTGATGCAAGCCAAGTATATGGAATTTTCCATATCAAAAAAATAATAAAAAAGAGAAAAATCTGAAAATTTCAAAAATATCAAAAATGTTGGATAACATCAAATTAGGATAGAAATGACATATATGGAATTTTCCTAATTTAAAAATGTCATTTTCCTAATTTAATGCTATTTTGGTATTTTATAACAATTTTTGTAAATAATCCATTTTGCATAGATTAAAATTATCTAGAGTAATTTCATGCATTTAGAGTAATATCATGCGTATTTAAATTCCCATTTCGCTCACGGGGGTCCTGTCCCGGGGCGTGATAAAAGGCCATGTAATATTATTTGCTCGACTTGTATCGCGTTTTCCTTTTCTGTATTTATTTTCAAGTCATTTTAATTTCGTGGATGTATACTTACCGCATCATTTTTCATTAATTTGAGTGTAAATTTCTCTTCTAAATTAGGTTAGAATTAGTCTAGACCTAAAAAAAAAAAAAAAACCTACAAAAACATTTGCATGGACACTTAGTGGTTTCATAAAGGTTATAATTGGTAATCAAGATTGTGTGACCATTTAGATAAACAACCTTCCAATTTAGTGGTACCGCAAGGGCGCTAATAGAAACATTAGCGTAAACAAGTCCCCGTTCCTAGAAATCTTTGGTTGCGTAGTAATCGAGGCAACACTCCCGTGTCTCGGTTGGTTTCTAGCCGACCGTAATAGGCTAGTGGCGACTCCTAGAAGTACATAGGTTGTTAAGAATTAAAATTCAAAATCCAATGTTGCGCGAGGTATGGGCTTGGGAGAGCCCACGCCTAATTTAGGGCCGTTGGTTCGTCTCTTTAGGCAAATACCCCTAAACCTTTCTTTCTTTTCCCCGGATGGAAAAAAGAGGTCGTGACAGCTTGGCGACTCCGCTGGGGACTTGGTTACAAACCTTAGAGGACTTAGGCCGTAATAATTTGGTTGGTTGTTCACTAACATGGTCTTCATTTGATAGCGCATGTCAAAGCCACATGGAAGACAAGGTTAGTCCACTAACAACGTGTTAATTGCTTTTGTAGGTTTGGAGTAATAAGGGGTGGAGTGTGTGTTAACCCATTTCTTTTGTAGGGAGGTGTAGGAATGTATGTATATATGGATGAAATTGAAGTGTTGTTTGGATATCAATTGTTGTGTGTGCCTTTATATTTACCTTAGCACTACACATTTACACACACAATCCACGATCTAAAACCCCAATTGCACTAGGAAGCCCATAGGAGGTGCCAAAAGATGGAACCCGTGCGGGGAATGACCCATGGTTATCCACTTTTGGTCCCGCTCATTTTGATTAATGATAAAGAGAACTGTCCGATGTAAGTGCGGAGTGGGGAAAACTCTTTTGATCTAATTGAAATGGGAACCTTTAGCCTTTAGAATCATACCTTTTAGTGAGCCTCACGAGTCGACATGCGATGTGTCTTTGTGGTTGCCGCATTTTTTTCTCTCTCTCTATCAAAGGTACTAGTATTTTATTCCTCGATGTAAATAATGTATTTTGTGCATATAATGTTTTATCATTAAGTTTAGCTTATTTTGTGACATATGGTGATTGATCAAAATGCCTATTTAGGTTTAGATACCATGGGTCTCCCTGAGCTTCGTATCATCCCTATCCCAAAGAAGGCATTGTTAGACATGTGGGATGCACTTGATGTGGACAAGAAGACTTTTGTAGAGAAGAAACTCGGCTATCTTATTTTTCTCTTATATCGAGAGTCCCACGTGCCATTAGTGAAGGCCATGGCTCATTTTTGGAACCCCAAGACTTCAACATTCGTGTTTGGTCATCATGAATTAACCCCAACTTTAGAGGAGTTAGAAATCATTGTTGGCAATGTCCCGCATTCGGTCTTGTCGACCCTCCTTTAGGAGTAGATCCTATCCCACTGTTGAGTCAATTCCTAGGAGTTCCTCCTCTTGAAATTAAAGAACTTCTTAATAGGAATTCAAAAGGCCTCCCTTTGTCTTTCATCGAACAAAGATTCCGTAGTCTTCTCCCAAGCCCCAATCCTCAAAATGCTAAAATTTTCCTTCTAGCATTCTTCGGATTCGTTCTTTTCCCCTTCACCCAAAAGACAATGGATCCTAGCCTTGCTTATGTTGTCTATAGAGTCCTTCACCTTAGGGGATTTACACACATGCTTCTTGCCGAAATGTTCCTCTCTCTCAATCGTTTCATAGAGGACAAGGGTTCAATCCTTAGAGCACCTATAGGCATCCTTCAAGTTTGGATTCTCTCTCACTTAAAAGTATTTGGAGGGAATTTGGCTATTATCAACATCGATAAAGATACAAACCCTCTCACCAAACTTAAGGATATAGAAAAATTCCTCCATGCTTGGACATTCCGTTAATGGGTAGAACTTTTTGAAAATATCACCCCAAACCAAATCTTGTGGCAAGCCCCTTGGATTCGCTTCCCTAAAGCACGACTTATGAGTAGTCACGATGACCCGATTCCACTCTTAGGTTTGACAGGATCTACATCTTATTACCCTTTAAGAGTAGTTCGTCAATATCGAGTACTTCAAGAAATCCCTCCTCCTTTAAAGTCGGGGTTGTTTCGTTTTGACTTTCGCGATAAGGTTGTCAAGGGGAACCAAATCGAAGACATGAAAAAAGAAGTGGAAAACATCATTAACATCCTTCATCATTGCCCACCGAGGGATATTGAGTGGGTCACCGAGTTGGAAGGAGAAATGAGGGAGCACCACGCATCAAGAGGATATATTGATCGCCGTATTGAACCCAAAGTTGCCGTCGTCATTCCAAAGTTTCCTATGAAGCCAACTCCGAAGGAAATCCAAATGGGGCGGATTATAAGGGAAAGGGATGAAGCCTTAGCTAAGGTGGAGCGTTTGACCGAAACAAACAAACGCATCCGCAAGTTGCTTTGAGGGGAAAACTAAAGGATTAGTCATATTCCATTAGAGTTGTGTTTTTAGAAAAGTTGTATAAGGTTTTCCTTATATGAAATATTAGTAGCAATGTTTAGGAGTTCCTCTACTTTAGTGGATGTATAGGGATCTTCCTTCACAATTTTTGGTGTAATTAGTGATGTTTTTCCCTCCCTTATAATTACTTTGATTCTAATGGAATATGAGATGGGCATTTTGATCAATCATCATGTGTTACCCCTTTAATTGTATAACTTCCTATGACAAAATATTGATAAGAAGCCACTTATGTGAGATTCGGCTTATGCAAGGGGTTTCTTATTTCTATTTTGTTATAAGAAAATATAAAATTGAAGGGTTTTAAGTTTTTTATTGTATTTTATTCTCTTTCCCATCTTCTGTATGCTAATTTGTTTGTTCTTTTGTTTTATTTAACAAGGTACCGACAACACGGCTTTAAGACGATCGCCCATCAAGACCCGTTCTGTAGCTGCAAGGATGAATACAGAAGAACAAAACGCCCGTCTTAACGCCTTGGATAATAGAATCACCGACTTGGCAACCCAATTTGCCTAATTTGCGAACGAGATTTGAGCTAGTCTAGTGGTTGTAGCCCCCAATAGAGACACGCTCGTGCCTACTCCTGAGGCTAGCAATGCCAACGTTAGGGAGAACGTTGCTGAAGAGATTCCCCATCAAACACCCATAGTGGTGGAACAGGATCCTATCTCGGAAGCCATCTCGGCTCGAATGGAGGAGGAGAACAACAAAAGATTTGCTAAGCTTGAGGAGAAGCTTAAAGCCATACAGGGATATGAAACTAACATGATCGAAGATCTGTCTCGATATGCCAAAATGGACTTTCCCGAGAAGTTTAAAGTTCCCGATTTCGCTAAATATGACGGTACCGCGATCCAAAAATCCATCGAAGTACTATTTGAATAGGATGGGGCGCTATGCACGAGAACACCCCATTGTTGATTCAAACTTTTTAAGAGAGTCTATCCAGCCCGGCCTTGCAATGGTACATCTGTTGGAACCAGAAAAGATGGAAAAATGGGAAGAATTGGCGGAGGCATTTGTGCTACAATATAAATACAATACCGAGATTGCCCCGACGCGCAAAGTGTTAATGCGCACGGAGAAAAGGAGAAATGAGTCCTTCAGGTCATTCGCGCGAAGGTGGCATGCCTTGGCTGCTCAGGTTCGACCACCATTGGATGACGCGGAAATGGTGGAGCTTTTCCTTAATACCCTTCCTCCAGACTTTTACAACAAAATGATTAGCTCTGACTGTGGAAACTTTACCCGTTTGGTTGCCATTGGAGAGAGAATTGAAGAAGCCATGCATGAAGGTCGAATAACCGAAGGCACAAGCAGGAAATTTACTAGTAAGAAGGAGAAAGAAGTAGAAGTAGAAGTAGCTTATGTGCAAGGCCCAGCCGAATCAAAACAATTTTCGAATCCTCAAAATTCTTCTGCATCACGAGGGAGGTACCAGAATTACGAGCCCAGGAAGTGGACGCCGAGGCAATTCACACCTTTGCCTAGGCCCTTGTTCAAACTGTTACCCATGTTGCTGCAGAAAGGGTTGGTAGCTAAAGAGATTCCTCGTGATAACCCTCCTAAATTCCTAGGGTTTGACCTTACAAAGTCTTGCGAGTACCATATGGGTGAGAAAGACCATGATGTGGATAATTGCCGAATACTCCAGAACAAGGTCCAGAGCTTATTGGATAAAGATATCTTATCATTTAAAGAGACGCAGCCCAACGTCAAGCAAAACCCTTTACCCGTTCATGTCGGGGATGTCAATATGATTGCTGAAGAAGAGGAAAGGAACGTGCAAATGGTCAGGGTTGATGTCCACAAACCTGTATGAAGATTTGATTTTAGCGGTTATTACAAAAGGAGCAATGAAGTCGTCCCAAGCGAGAAGAAACTAGAGCGTGTCACCGGGATGATCAACATGGGCATAATCCGCAATGGAGGAGGAGGCCAAGCAAATGAGATGATGACAGCTATAATTGATTTTTCTCCCAAGAATTCTTGTTGTGAATTTGGGATGGTTGTGGAGGTGCCAGTCAAGGAGGTAAACACTGTCAAAATACCGAATGATGTCGACGTAGCCAAGGAAACCGAACCATTAATCATAAATGAAGGAGAAGCCTTAGATGTTGAATCCGAGCTCAAAGCTAAAAGAGTTTGCAGAGATCGTGCATTTTTGAAGATGGCACTAGAAAAGGGCGAAGTGGTAGATACACTAGGCCAACCAAGTGGAAAGTATGACTATCTCGTCAAATACTCATCTCCTCCAAGCTTTTTCATGGATCCTAAAGAAACCGTCCCTGATGGGTGGGGAGGCATGGACGACTTAACCAAGCTCAAGGAAGAAACCGTCGCCATGATGACACCAGTAATCATCGATTTATCTATTGAAGAAGAGCAATGGGACTCTAATGAGGACGAGTTTAAACACGTGGTTATTGATTTGGCAGCCGAGGAGTTCGCGAACTTAGAGCTAGGAGAGGCTGAGTCCAAACGGATGGTAATTGAGTTGCCACCATGCGATCTAGATGAGATCCCAAAAAGCCCTGTCACTACTTTCGATCCTAAGGCAGTCCTATGGGATTATGGGACAAATGAAGTCGATGCTGTTACCCGATCAGGTCGTTGTTATGCACCCGCAGAAGTTATGGAAAAGAAAGCTGTTACTGATGAGGAAGCGAAGCAATTTTTGGCGATGATCAAATCTAGTGAGTTTGAAGTAGTAGAGCAGCTAAGGAAGATGCCCGCCCAGATTTCGCTCTTAGAGTTGTTCAAGACCTCTGAGAAACACAAAAATGCACTATTGAAGATTCTAAATGAGATACACGTACCGGAGACTATTGGGGACAAGCAGCTAGAGGAGTTCATTGGGTCCATTCTCTTGAAGGACCAAATCTCATTCTCAAACGAAGATCTTCCGGAGGAGGGACGTGATCATAACAAGGCTTTACTCATATCGGCCAAGTGTTGCGATATGATGGTAGCCCGGGTCTTAATTGATAATGGGTCCGCTCTGAATATTTGTCCATTAGCCACCCTTCGTCATCTCGGGGTTGGCAAAGAGCAAATTAAACCATCCAAATATACCGTCCGAGCTTTTGACGGTGTAAAGAAAGAGACAATCGGGGAAGTTGAGCTCAACCTTTTGATCGGCCCTACCTCATTCCTGACAAAATTCCAAGTGTTGGATATCCCCAGCGCTTTTAATTTCTTATTGGGTCGACCCTGGATCCATGCCGCTGAAGCTATACCTTCCTCTCTACATCAGATGGTTAAGTTCATTTCGGAGGGGAAAATTGTAACCGTTCGTGCAGAAACTGATTTTAAGATCTTTCAAGACATAGCCATCCCGTATGTGGAGCCTGAGGAGAAGGAGGAATCTAGCTACCATACCTTCGAACTAGTCTCAATGGTCCATGTACCCATTGGGACCGCTCTTAAGAGTCCTGAAATGTCTGGCCCGTCTATCATGTCAAGTAGAGTGCTATTGAAGTACGGTCACACTCCCGGATTGGGATTGGGAGTGTATGCCCAAGGTATTACTAAGCCCATTGAAGCCCCCAAGAATCATAAAAGAGTAGGTTTAGGCTACCAAAAATATCTGGAGAGTCAGGTGAAATATGAAGAGCTTGATGGTCAAGGCGTATATGGCAGAGGTAGAGGCCGAGGTTACCATGGAGGCCGTATGGGCCGAGGCAATCGTGGAGGCCGAAGTATGCATGGGGGACACATGGGCCAAAGTAACCGTTGGGGGCCGAGATGTGTGTGGAGGTTATATGGGACGAATTGAATATGGAAGTTGCACTAATGCAATACAAAATCAGCAAGACTTACTCCTTCCATCACTAAAGGATCTTTATCCACCATTGGAGAAGACCTTTACCAAGTCACCTGAGCTACTACAAGAAGAGGAAGGAGCAATCTTAGACATAGCAGACCTATTTGGTACCGACTATGTGTGTGTCACCTTTGATGATGACAAGGCGGAGCCTTCTGCGGGCTTCTTCCAACTTTCGGAGGAGGGATGCTACTTACCTATCTGTTTAGTTTTATGTCATTTCCTTTACGTATGTTTTATGTCATTTCCTTTATGTATTCCCTTACATGGGAAGAGTTGTTTAGCTACTTTTGTTAGTTTCGTTTGTAATCAAGGTATTGAATTTGTGAGCCGTGGTCCAAGATCGAACCTTGTAAAACGGCCTTATCATGTTAATACAAATGCATCCATGTTTTATTAAGGGTGTGAGGAAGTATTCCACCAGTCCTATGATGATGCTTTGAGGCTTGGACTTCCTCATGACTCCTAGTTTTCAAAGTTTTGGGAAAATATGCGAGGATATGAGGACAATTTCCTAATTCATATTTTTTCAAATTGTTATTCAAAAAGAATTTTTGAATGTGCATCATGCATGGCATTCGTTAAGTGATTTTACTAACCCCCTCATTTGCATCTCAGGCATGTCATTCGGCATAATCATGATGCATATATATGTGACTCGGGATTGCCTGATGAAAGTCTCTTCGAATCTGACGAGGATAATGATATCCAGAAAGACATCGAAAGAGATTGGATTCGTCATGAAGAATCTAAACCCTTGACAGCCGAGTAAACAATTATTGTAAATCTTGGTGACACAGAAAATGTTAAGGAAACCAAGATTGGGGGGGGGGGCCTTTCAGAGATCGAGGCAAAAAGAATGGTTGAGTTCTTAAAGGAATATCAAGATATATTCGCATGGTCCTATGCGGATATGCCAGGACTAGACCTAGAAATCATGGAACACACTCTGCCAACTGACCCAAATATGCCACCAAGAAAGCAAAAACTTCGAAGAACGAAACCTGAGCTTTCTAAGAAGATTGAGGAAGAAGTTATGAAGCTATTAAAAGTGGAATTCATCGAAGTATCCCATTATGCTGATTGGATTGCTAATATTGTTCCGGTCATGAAGAAGGATGGACAGGTGAGAGTTTGCATAGACTATCGGGATTTAAACCGAGCAAGCCCAAAGGATGATTTCCCACTACCGCACATTGATGTTTTGGTTGATAGCACTGCGGGATTTGAACTATTTTCCTTCATGGATGGGTTCTCTGGATACAACCAGATTAAGATGAAAGAGGAGGATAAGAGTAAAACATCCTTCATTACACCATGGGGGACCTTTTGTTACAGGGTGATGCCGTTTGGCCTAAAAAATGCGGGAGCCACATATCAAAGAGCAATGGTCACCTTATTCCATGACATGATGCATGTGGAAATAGAGGTATATGTCGATGATATGATTGCCAAATCAAAGCATGGAGAAGACCATTTTAGGGTTCTAAAGAAGTTATTTGACCGGCTCAGGAAATTTAAGCTGAAACTTAATCCTGCCAAATGCATATTTGGAGCGAAGTCCGGGAAGCTATTAGGTTTTATGGTTAGTAGCCGAGGCATTGAAATCGATCCGTCGAAAGTTAAAGCCATTTGCGACCTCAAAGCTCCCTCTAGTGTCAAGGAAGTTCGAAGTCTCCTGGGTAGATTGAACTATATCGCAAGATTCATTTCTCAATTGTCGGAGACAGCCAAACCATTCTTCAAACTCCTGAGGAAGAATACAAAGATTGAATGGGACGCCGAATGCCAGAAAGCCTTTGAAGAGATAAAGCAATACCTTCTTCAACCACCAGTGCTGGTACCACCAGTTCCAAGAATACCACTAGTCCTCTACTTAACCATCCATAAGGAGTCACTAGGGGCCATGCTTGCCCAGAAGAGGCCAAGTGATCAAAAAGAATGCGCGATATATTATCTCAGCAAGAAATTCACTGTTTTTGAGATGAATTACTCAGAAGTGGAAAAAACATGTGTAGCATTGATTTGGGTATTGCACCGGCTACGCCAATACACTCTTTACCATCGGATTTTGCTCGTGACAGAGAATGACCCAATCAAGTATTTGCTAGAGAAGCCAGCTTTAGTTGGGAAGATGGCTAAATGGCAAGTCCTAATTTCCGAATTTGATATACAAAGCGTAGCACATAAATCAGTCAAAGGGAGAGCCGTAGTCGATATGTTGGCTGAAAATCCTAGAGAAGCAGAATTTTTTGACACAGCGGACTTCCTAGACGAACGTATTTTGGCAGTAGCAAATGATAAATGGACCATGTACTTCGACGAGGCCATAAATTTATCTGGCTCTGGGACTGGGGCAGTTTTGATCTCTCCAGCTGGCCAACATTATCCCGTAGCTGCAAAATTGACATTCCCTTGCACTAATAATATCTCAGAATACGAAGCGTGCATCATCGGCTTGCAATTTGCCATTGACATGAATGTCAAGAATTTACAGGTATATGGCGATTCTGCACTTATTATTTTGCAAACAGAAAGTCGTTGTCGGACACGCGATCATAAGCTCATCCCATATCATGAATTCCTTGAAGAATTAACGAAGGAATTCGAGGAAATATCCTTTGAATATTTGCCAAGGTCCGAAATCAATTTTGACGCATTGGCCACATTGTCATCAATGTTGCATGTGATGGAGGGATTGGATATTGAGCCATTAAAGATCGAGATTCTCAAGCACCCAGCTTACTGTATGTCAGTTGAAGGCGAGCTAGACGGAGAGCCATGGTACCATGACATCTTGAATTACCTCCAAGCGGGAGAATTTCCTCAAGGATGTGAGGTAGCCGACAAGAAATATATCAAGAAGCTAGCGTCAAAATTCTTTGTTTCGGCGGTGTGCTCTACAAAAGATCATTTGATTCGATCTGTTGAAATGCGTCGATGCTAGAGAAGCCAACCAGCTAATGAAAGAAATACACGAGGGAGAGTGCGGACCACACATGAATGGCCACCTTTTAGCAAAGAAGATCATGAGGCTCGGATATTTCTGGTTAAGCATGGAAACCGATTGTATCAAACATGTTCGCTATTGTCATCGGTGTCAGATTTATGGAGACAACATCAATGCCCCACCTAACGAACTGCACTTGATGTCTCAGCCGTGGCCATTTTCCATGTGGGGAATAGATATAATCGGGCCAATTAACCCCAAAGCTTCTAATGGGCATCGCTTCATTTTGGTAGCTATTGATTATTTCAAAAAATGGATTGAAGCGAGTTCATATGTCAATGTCACTGCGAAAAACGTAGCCAAATTCATTCATCGTGACATCATTGCTCGTTATGGGGTACCAGAAGCCATTGTTACTGATAACGGCTCGAATCTGAATAACAAGATTGTGGATGAGTTGCTTCGTGAATTCCAAATTCGCCATTTGAACTCGTCACCTTATCGCCCTCAAATGAATGGAGCAGTGGAGGCAGCTAACAAAAACATAAAGAAGATCCTATCTAAGACGGCAGACAATTATCGTGATTGGCATGAACGATTGCCATATGCGTTGTTGGCATATCGAACCTCAATACGTACTTTGACGAGGGCAACGCCTTAGTCACTTGTATATGGTATGGAGGCAGTCTTACGGGTAGAGGTGGAAATTCCCTCGTTGAGGATTCTCTCGCAGATTAAACTCTCGGAAGCTGAGTGGATGCAGCAGAGATACGAACAGCTGAATATGATTGATGAGAAGAGACTAAGTGCACGATGCCATGGTCAATGCTACCAAAAGCGAGTTGCAAAGTCCTTTAATTGCAAAGTTCGACCGAGACATTTCCAAATGGATGAACTTGTGTTGAGGAAAGTATTGCCTATCATACCAGACCCACGCGGAAAATTCACTCCAAATTATGAAGGCCCTTATGTCATTAAGAAGATACTACCCGGTGGGGCTTTAATTCTGGTGGAAATGGACAGCCGCGAGCTGCCAAAGCCTGTAAACGCTGATGCGGTCAAGAAATACTTTCCATGAATGAAATCAAGGCTGTATAGCCATTTCTTGTACAACCCGAGTCACTTAGCACTTGCATCATGCATTTCATGCATACATTCTATGCATGCATATGTATTCATGTTATGTGTATCTAGTTGCTTTGGTGGAAAGATTGTAAAATGAAGAAAATTAAAATGACAAAACAAAAGGCAATGGTCCACATTCGAGACATTGCCAGAAGCTGTCGAATACAAACTCAGGAGAAGGGTAATTTGGTATCATTTCCGATATGCCCTCTCTAACCTCTTTTTTTTGACGTAGTTTCCCTATTTGGCAGGAACGTCAGTATCCGAAGAATAAAGTCAAGAAATTGATTTAAGGGGAATACATATCGACCAAGCAAGTATGTGGAGATAACACATGTCCAATTCACCTAACTTGGTTTAAAAGATGTGTTATTTTAGAGACGGTTCAATCAAATAAAAAAAGAAGCGCCTCATGGACACTACCGCTTCGGCCTGGTGGTATGGGGAATGAAGTGGTCGGGAACGGCCGGGGTTCGATCCGGAAGCGGCAATGAGTTTGCCAAAAAATGTAAAAAAAAAAAAAAAATAATAAATAAAAAAAATTGCATCTTTTACTTTTTGCAAAAAGGAGGAAAGCGCTTGAAGCGATGAGACCAAAGACCGAGAATCTCTTCAAGCCTTAAAACAATAGGTTCATGCGCTGTTTGCTACCAAATGGTGAAAGCGATCAAGGGGTCACGACTACTAAGGCACAGGTAAGTACTCTTCTTCTCAAAATCAAATGGAAAACAAATGGAGAATTTCCATTTAAAAAAAGAAAAAAAGAAAAAAAAAGAGAGAGAACACTTAATGTTTTTCTAGAAACAAGCACAAAAAATGGAAATTGAGGAAACAAGTTTTCCACAAAATTCGCGAAAATCTTCTTTACCTTTAATTTGTCCATTCACTTGGCGGATCAGTCATTTCGAATCAAAATTCTCTATGGAGATTAATCCACCCAAACGATCTCAACAAAATGAAAGGTGATATTACTTATGCCAAGCGAGAAACACTTAGGATGAAGAAAGGCAACCCCTTTCCAAACATGTCCTTTAAAGCACTATGGGATTCTAGCGAGAAAGAAAACCCGTGTCGTTTAAGGTCAATGAACTCATTCGCAAGCGGTACATAGATCAAGATGATAAGAGGCATTTCTTTCTTCTAACATACACACTATAGGTGACAATAGTTAGCCCATTTGAGCCTTTTAATGTGAAGAATTTTCTACAAAATACCCCTGTCAAGAACCACCCCACGATGGGGCAATTATGGAGGTCTGGGTTGACATTATTTGAAGAGGAAAGATGAGAAAGGCTTCCTTACGCTCACTTGCATAAATTATTTTGTGGTAACTTCAGGTGAGTTCTTATGGAAGCTCGAAGCATCCCAAGGTGAAGAAGAGCATTCTTTCCTCTACCCAAATACCGATACCCTTTGCTTAAACCAAGTTGAGCCTAATCGTTCATTTCTAAAACCCGAGTGGTGATTATCTTCCCACATTGGGGGCAGGGCATATTATTTACCAATGCAATTGGTGTTTACATGAGAATATGAAAAGCATCTCGAAAGTCTTAAGAGCTCAAAAAGTCCAAAAGAGCAAAAGTCAAATGAAAATTGAAGGGCATGAAAAAGTAGTGTGCCTAGTAAAAGCAAGGCCAATGCCCAGGGAAAAGAAATGCTTGCATTGAAAAGAAAATCATTGCAAATGCAAAAGTCATTATGTTAAGATGATTAACCAAAGGACTTTCGAGACAATTTGAATTTTAAAAGCCTAGCGCTTTAAAAAAAAAAAAGAAAAAAAGATGGATAGATGATATGGTAATGATGCCATGATAATCACCAACTCTCAAATTATTCTTTGAAAAAGTGTTGAGCCTTTTGAGCCTTTCATCGAACCAACATTACAACCTATTCCCGAAGTCTTTTCAGATTGGGATAATTCGAGTGGAAATCGGGATTTTCTAAAGAAGATGCTGCTCGAAGAAGTGAGAGCAAGGTTGTATTTTCTCATCTTAGGGTTTCTTGACTTGTAAACTCGGCGAAGATGTGATCGGTGATTAATTCATTTCATAGCCAATGATGTCTATCCATTGCTAAAGCCATGACCAAACTTGCACTACGGTCCTCCTAAAAGACCTTTTAGATTGGTCAATGTGTACTTATTGCGAATGATTCAAAGCCATGCACACTGGAAGAGTGAGATTGAGTGATCAGTTTATTTCCCATATGAGTAGATGGGATCAAATAGCCATTTTCTTGAGAATATGCGAGAAGCCCTTTCTGACTAGGGGTCCTTGCTTGGCATACTTAACAAACCTTTCTCATAAGTCAAGGTCATTTCAACAAGGACTTTTCTCCCAAGAGAATTTGACGATTAATGATATCATCCGAGCATGATGACAATTTTGCGAGTTTGTCAAGTAGTTGATTGCTTTCGCATTACTGACACCCTTTTGATATTGTTTTTGATGACATGTGCTGAAATTGATCTTATCTAGTATGCTTTCGCTACTAGAATACTTGTTATAATGAATTCTATTTGATGTGCAGTGTCCATTTCAAAATATTCTCGAATGACAGGTTTCTCCAGTGAAATCACGCAATTTCAAAGGGTTCATGAGATAGCCTTAAACCATGCACTTTCAAGAGTTCTTGGTTACCTTTAAACCATGCAATTTCAAAGGGTTCATGGGTTAGCCTTAAACCATGCATTTTCAAGAGATTCTTAGTCATCCGCAAACCATACAATTCACACGGTTAGTGGACTGCCTTAAACCACAAGGTTAGTGGGACTACCTTAAACCACAAGGTTAGTGAATTTGCCTTAAATCACACGGTTAGTGGATTGCCTTAAACCACAAGGTTAGTGGGATTGCCTTAAAACCACATGGTTAGTGGGACTACCTTAAACCACAAGGTTAGTGAATTTGCCTTAAACCACAAGGTTAATGGGTCTGCCTTAAACCACACGGTTAGTGGGACTGCCTTAAACCACAAGGTTAGTGAATTTGCCTTAAAACACAAGGTTAGTGGGTCTGCCTTAAACCACACGGTTAGTGGGACTGCCTTAAACCACAAGGTTTGTGGGTCTATCCTTAAACCACACTTCTCAAATTATTCATAGATAGCCCTAAACCATGCTCTTTACATTAAGCTCATTTGCATTTTCATTTTACTATTGTAAAAAAAAAAAAAAAAAGAATTAGGCGTCACCTTATCTTTGAAAGAAACCTCTTTGAGCTCCCTTCCAAAGAGGGGCAGCTGTTGACACCTAATTTTTTTGCCCAAATTATTGCATATAGATTAATTAATTTAAAAAAAAGAGAAAAAAAGATTAAAAAAAGAAAAAGTTAAAAAAAGAAAAAAAAAGTTGTGGCCAATGATCTAAATGTGACTAGCCAAGCCCAGGAGGTCAGATTGGAATTAAAATGGCAAATTGGGGCAAAAATGCAATTTCCAAAAGTTGAGGGACCAATTCGCAATTTTTGTAAAATTTCACCCGAGCCCTTAAATCATCATCTTAGCCCCCAATTAAGTTGAAATTGAACTTGGGTCAAGTCTAATTAATCGAATCGGGCAAAAAGGACCTAATTGCATTGAATTTGACATTTTCGGGCAAGAAAATGGCCAACTTTGAGGGACTCTTTTGCAAAATTGGGTGGAGGCAATTACGAAAAATTGTCAAGATCTTAAACTACTATACATGAGGTTGCTAATTGATCAGAAACCGCGGCCAAATTGATGGATTAAAGCACACAAACTAGCTACCAAAACCCAGCCCATGGTTATGTCTTAATTCGGAGCTGATAAGTAGGCATATTGGTGGCCCCACCATATCTCACTCAGCCGCCCATATAGCTTGATATTTGCACGTGATGGAAGACCATATATAGCAGTGCAAGTGGACGGAAATTGGACAAGGATAAGCTCCTGACAGCACCGGAAAATCGCAGCAAAACCTGCACACTCAACAGCTGCAGAATTAAAAAATTTGGCTAAGTCAGGAGAGTGGGTGAACTAGCTCAGTTGGCAGGCTTGGTAGGGGGCCAAAAAGCTGACCAAAAATCCCTCAATTCATGGGATAAGATCACGGAAGCAAGGTCTTTCAAGGGATGAAAAAAAAGAGATGAGAGAGAGAGGAGAGAGCTCGAAATCGTACCCCAAACACACCTTCAGAAGCAACTCTAGAAGAGAGAAACCCAGAAATTCCAGACCGACCTGGAGAGAGAAAAGTGAGATTTTCACACACCTACGGCCAAAATTAGCCAAAACCTTCAACTAGAGAGTGAAAATTCATTCAAAGATCTTTCCAACCATAGGTCGTACATCCCAAATGGAGATCTGGAAGGCCTCCTAAAGCCCCCCGAAACAGTGCCCTCCTGGCGGGCCCAGAAAGTCCGAAAATTTTTGTTGAGCCTGATTGGTCACGAGTGAGGAAAAGCGAGTGCTTTTGAGAAACTTGAGAGACAAATGAGGAAAGCCATGACTTACACGCCAAACTATAATACATATAGTTTGGGTTGATTTTAACTTGGCCAACAAGGAAGGTTTGGAAGTCTAGTTTTGGAAGTCAACGAAAAGTTTCGTTGTCACTTTTTCTTCTGCAGATCTCACTTTCAGCTTGAAGGAACCAACTTTCACGTGCTTCCAGAAGACAATTTCGTGGTTTCCTTGGCCAAGAGTCACTTGAAAAAGAAACTAGGAAGCAAGGTAAGCATTCTAGAGGTATTTTTGTTCAAGTTTGAACATGTTTTGATCACGAAAATCGAGAAGGAAACTAGTCTGAAGAGCTGATTTCTGAAGCTAAAATTTTTCTAGGTGTTTAAAACCTCTTCAATGCCCCTACATGCTCGACTTGTTACTCCCCTTTGCATGCTTTTTTTTCGTTGTGACTTTGATGAATGTTACATGGGAGTACAAATGATGCATAGGACAACCCGGTTTAGTCTTTAAATCTCCTTGTGAACCATGAAACCATTTATAACATGAGCCAAAAACCACATTGAGACATAGTTGGCCAGCATAGATCATGCATGAATGCTTCTTGGAGAGTTCATTTTGATGCGTTCGGTTGATCGTTTTCGGTGATGTTTGTTGCATTTGAAAGTAAGTGTTACCTATTTTCATCTAGATGGAGTAATATTTCATATAGATATGGCATGTGATGGTTGTCGGAGCTTCAATCTGAGCATTTGGCATGGCTGTTTGACTTAGGTTTATCACCAGTTTTGCAAAACAGCTCCAACCCGCATCTTGGAGGCCGTTTTCAGTTTGGTTTTTGCATGTTCTAGGCTGTAATTTCTAGTCAAACACATTCTTTGCATGTAGTAGTATATCCTTGATACTTTACATTCATATGAGATTGGTTATGGGTCGAGATTGAAGGCCACGAACATGACCCGAAGAAGCCGTTTTGGGGTGATTTGATGCAAGCCAAGTATTCGATAAAATGTTGAAACCAAGCTTCAATCTCGAAGCGGTCGATTTGAGCTTAATCGTTGTGATATTCATGTCATGTGTTACTCCATGTTAGCATAGATCGGTTTAAGGAATCATTATTAATATTTTTTTAAAAAAAATAAAAAAAGAGAAAAATCTGAAAATTTCAAAAATATCAAAAATGTTGGATAACATCAAATTAGGATAGAAATGACATATATGGAATTTTCCTAATTTAAAAATGTCATTTTCCTAATTTAATGCTATTTTGGTATTTTATAACAATTTTTGTAAATAATCCATTTTGCATAGATTAAAAATTATCTAGAGTAATTTCATGCATTTAGAGTAATATCATGCATATTTAAATTCCCATTTCGCTCACGGGGTTCTGTTCCGGGCGTGATAACAAGGCCATGTAATATTATTTGCCCGACTCGTATCGGGTTTTCCTTTTCCGTATTTATTTTCAAGTCATTTTAATTTCGTGGATGTATACTTACCGCATCGTTTTTTCATTAATTTGAGTGTAAATTTCTCTTCTAAATTAGGTTAGAATTAGTCTAGACCTAAAAAAAAAAAAACCTACAAAAACATTTGCATGGACACTTAGTGGTTTCATAAAGGTTATAATTGGTAATCAAGATTGTGTGACCATTTAGATAAACAACCTTCCAAGTTAGTGGTACCGTAAGGGCGCTAATAGAAACATTAGCGTAAACAAGTCCCCGTTCCTAGAAATCTCTGGTTGCGTAGTAATCGAGGCAACACTCCCGTGTCTCGGTTGGTTTCTAGCCGACCGTAATAGGCTAGTGGCGACTCTTAGAAGTACATAGGTTGTTAAGAATTAAAATTCAAAATCCAATGTTGCGCAAGGTATGGGCTTGGGAGAGCCCACGCCTAATTTAGGGCCGTTGGTTCGTCTCTTTAGGCAAATACCCTTAAACCTTTCTTTCTTTTCCCTGGATGGAAAAAAAGAGGTCGTGACATGTGCTACTTCAAGAAATGTGATTAAGCCGCTTGGATGAGTAATGATGAGCTTGGTGCCTATAAATAGGTTGAGTTCCCATTCATTTCCACCACCTTAGGCCACTTTGCCATTCACGTCTACCCTCCTCCTCCTCCTCCTTTCTTCTGGCCTTGCATCACCAACCCTTCAAGCTATTCAAGTTAGTTCTTAAGGTTTGCAAAGGTAAGTAAGATTCCTCATTTTCCTCTAAGAAAGTAGATCCCATTGTTGAGGCTAGTTAAGTGTTCACCCGTCAAGTCGTGGGTAGTGTGCAATGCCCTTTATTTCATCTTGCTTGCTATGGGACATGGCCGTGTGCTTGAGTCATTTATGTCCAAAATGAAATCAAGGTTCGTTCGGATTGAGTTCATTACAAGACAAAGTCGCCCAAGCCATAAAACCTTGGTTCAACATAATTAGGGTGTCGGGTCCAAGTCTCGCTTGGTGTGAGGATTGCCCAAAGCCGCAAGGTCCTAAATTGACATTGAGGTGCGTGGATTTTATATCTTGATCGGTACGATGATCACCCAAATCCATGAGGTCTTGAGAAGACACTAAGACATACCAATTTGCATAGTCCGAATGGATGAGGGGACTTTGCGCTTGGTGTTGAATCAAACTGTGAGCCGAGGGTCATTCACGGCACGTGTATTCACATCGGGTTAGAATTAAGGTCTGTTAAGCTTAGGATTGTCACTAAAGCAAGGTGTACCCAAGGCCTTAAGCTTTTGGATCGGAATTGAGGCGTGCTGTTTCTGACCCCTGTCCGATGCGGGGATCAGCACTAAGTGATTGATTCAAGTCATGAGCCAAGGATTATTCTCGATATATTTATTAGTGAAGTATAAGCATTCATGACACACACGAAAGAATGAGTACGCCTTCGGGCTATGCATGTGTCAGTTCAGAGAAAAAGAAAAGACTTGAATTGTATGATGTGTTCATGCATGCACTTAATGTCGCGACCAAATTTTTGGGTGTGATCCACCTAGAGTTTGACTAATGGATTGTTAAGCCTAGACTTAACTCGGGCTCTCTAAAGCCCATACCAATTCGCGACTTAAGTTCAAGTTTTTAATATGCAATTGATTTTTCACTAGGAGTCGCCACTAATCTATTTTTGGTGGGTCGATTAGAAACCCAAGTAAAGTAACGGGAGATTTACTTTACTTCTACAAACCAGAGATTGTGAGTTTGGGGATTTGGTTACGCTAGATTTCTCTAACGCCCTTTCGATACCTTTCTTTTTTATTTTGAAAAAAAAATGTTTGGCAGGCAGCTTGAATTGATTTTAATTCACTTCCCTAACATGTGAGGTTATCATGCGGGTGAGCAAACCACCAATTTAACACCTATATAAAGCAATGAATAAATTGCAAAACTTACCTCACAGCAACGGAAGCATTTGCAATGTTAGATCATAATTCACATCAATAGTCCTATATATGATTTCTAATTAACACGTAATTTCTTTTTTTGTTTTCACTTATTCAATGAGAATCATGCAATGTATGCTACTAATCTAACATGAAATGATATGACATAGCAACATGACCTAAACTATATGACATAAATAAGCATGCAATCTATCCTAAAGCATGAAATGGATTTATTCTAAAAATAATTTTTTGGTATTTTCCATGAGATTCGAAATTAAAGAAACGCAACACTTAAATATGCAATCTAAATTAACCAAATGGCCTAATTATAATGACAAGCAATTTCTAATTAAATGAACCTAGCAACAATCACTAGATGATGGGCATTTCATGAACTTGATCCTACATGACATGCGCATGATTTTTTTTTTTTTTTTTTTTGTATTTTTTATGAAAATCACTAAAAATAAAAATCTAACTAAAGTGAAATGCTATCTATTCTAAATGCCTTCTAAACATGCATCTAAATTAAAAAAAAAAAACTAATCTATCATGCAAACAATTCTAATCTACATGGAATGCAAATGCAATTTTTTTTTGGGTGTTTTTGGGATAAATAGAACAATTAAACATCAAATCATCAAATCATCAATGGTCATTCAAAACGTTATCCATCACTCAATTTGAAATTCAAACTTGACTATCTCACTAATAAAATCAATAAATTGATCTTAAGCCTTAAAGATCAAGATATCAATTTCACTCCCGCATGAATAATTATTCCATCTAAAGCCTTATAGATAGAATAAAAATTGCGCGGTTGCGAAATTGGATGTTACATCATGGAATTTCAATCACGCATTGGAAAATAAATCAAACAAAGAGATAGAATATTCAAAAACTAAAACAAGATAAAATAAATCTACCTAATAAACTAAATTTAACAAATCTACCCAAAAAATAAACCTATTAAATAAAATAAAATAAAATAAATTTCTACCTAAATTTGAATTTTCCAAAAATCCAATCGGTAGATTGAACTACGAAGGAAGCTTGGCACGGCTCAGGCGTTGAGCTGCGTAGGTTAGGAGCGCGGGGTGCTGTTGCAAACGAGAGCGGCAAACATGGAGTCGGCAGTTGGGGCTGCGAGCAGCGAACGTGGAAGGCCGAGGTTGCGGGGCGGAGCAGAAACGGATCCTGCAACAGCCCTTCCTATCTGATAGAAAAGGATCCCATGATCTTGAACCGATCTTACTTGGGATCGCAAATCCCAAGTTTGTCTATGAAGAGCAGATCTAATTGTATTAGTGTCTAGAATTGATTTCTTTTGTGTAATACTCATCGATAGGGCCTCATTGGTAAGTGCTACAAGATCTCGTACATTGGAACCCATGGTTATGGACCCGAATCCATTAGTATGGAACATCTTCTTTTCCAAGTGAAATCCCCTAGTATATGAAAGGGTGAAAAAGTGCTTTCGTTGTCGTGGAATAAGAAGCCTTCGTATCTTAATGCATGTATTTAATTTATTCGCAAGGGAGGAAGCGAGTAGCAAGTGTGAGGAAGAGGATGAACAGTAAACGTCCAATCACCCCCTCCTCTACCCTTTCTACTTTTTGACTTTCCTTTAGCTTTTCCTTTTCTTGTGTTTCTTCTCCTCTCGAAGACCTCATGGACGGCCAGCTCTCTCTCTTTTTTTGTCTTCCTTTTCAACGAAAGAAAAATGTTTTTCTTTCCAAACTGAGAGAGCCCCCCCTCCTTTTCACGCGTACGGTTTTTTTTTAGGGGAAGGAATTAGGTTTTTAATTTCTCCTTTGATAGAATTTTCCACATCCACAGTATTTCGTCACCAATTTTATCCCATATTGATAAGGATTTAAGATTATGATAGAATTTTCCTCTAAATCTGAATCACAATATTTTTCCGCCACACCTGCCCTATCCAAAAAAAAAAAAAATCATCATATTTCGAAAAATTTCGAATTCAAATTTCTCATGAGATAATTTCTGATCATTAAAAAGGCTTGGGCCAATTTGCTCGCTTGTGGGCTTAGTCCGGCCTGCCAAGCTAAAGCTCAGAACCAATTCGAACCCATTCTCCACTGGTCCAATAAATAAATGCAAAAAATGCAAACTAAAAGAAAATGCACCTAAATTTATAAGCTATGCAATTAATTATTTTTTCGGGGATAAAATTAACCCCTAATTTTCTATGGAATAAATAAATGACTGGACCGCCAAAATTTAGGTGTTAACACTTAAAGAGGAAAAAGCGCTCGTCGCCACATAACATTGATGGTGATGTCTCGTTCATTGAATGAGATGCCTCAGTTGAGCCGAGATGCCTTGGTTGAGCCAAGATGGTTGGGTTTTGAACCCAGAAGCCTCGAGAAGATAGCCCTGAAAAGCCTCAGTCGAGTCAAGATGCCCTGGACGAGCCAAGAAGCCCATTAAGAAGTTGGAAGTCTCGATTAAGTCGGAAGGGCTTGGTCAAGCCAGGACGACGATAAATAAATTTGCATGAGTGCCAGTTATGCGTAAGTATAATATGTTGATGTGTTCATTGTTAAGCCGAAGGTAAGCATGCATTGAAGCATGTTGTTATGGATATTTGCATGTGTTGGAAATGTAGCAATAAGTTTGCTATTGATCTACCATCGACATTGTTTGTGAGTGTTGTACTTGCTATTTTGATGATGAGATGCTTTCCTAGTAGAGAGCTAGGAATTTTACTTACTGAGTTTTCCCAAAACTCACTCCCTTATCTTTCAGTCTTGTAGGCATAAAAGTCTTATGTCAGTTTTGGGAGTTACAGTCATGCTAGAGGAGATAGGGATTTCCTTGGCTTATGTGGAAAACTTGTAGTGTGATATAAAAAGAAAAGAGGGCCCGTAGAGAAAAAGGCTTGTAAAAGTACTGTTATATTATAAATTAGTGTGTTCTCTATGATGTTTGTCCTAATCTTCCAGCTGTTGTTTGTTCGGGGAGTTATTTGTTCACATTTTCGTAAGCGCATGATAACAAGATAAAATAAATCAAGATGGCAATGAGTCCGGAGCACTAAGTGATCCAATGCAACATATGTTCAAATTGATGCAAAGACTCAACAACACATATCAAAACAAACCTAGCTTTTGTAAGCATCAATTCAAGCATCACACATGTATCAATCATGGATCACACGTGGACTTTTGGTTTATTTTAGTTAGTTCAATTAGTCGAAATCCATTGACTCTTCCAATATCAACCAAGCATTGGTCCCCTTATGGCAATTGGCATCATCCCGATCTCATTATCAGGATGGCATCTGGGGCGATGCTCAGGCATTGGCCTTACCCAAGCCGGCATCGTCCATGATCTCAATATTGGGATGGCATCCACGGCTTTACCCTAGCAATGACTTGGCATACCCTAGCGTCGGCAATAAAAGTCCATTGTGCATCCATGCATTCAAACATCAATCCATCTATTTTTATCTTGATTCATTAGTTGAATGAAAGACCCGAAGGCATGCAAAGCAAGGTGAATCATTGAATAACTCTTGTGCCTTACTAACCAAATTCATGTTGGATGCGATTCAGGCTCGTGGTCTTGAATTGGAACCGTTTGCTCCGAGTTCAGCATCGACTCGTGACTTGCTCGAGTAACAACACGCCTCAATGTTGTCCCGAGATCAAGTATGGGTCGTGCTCCCACCTCGACACACGTCCATAGTCGCCGAGACCTTTCCTCGACATCCAGATATATTCGACACCCATGCGAGACCATGATTTACTTGATGCAAAGACAAGTAATTGAAAACACGCAACAAGCACAACATACAAACAAATAGAAGCAAGTGATGACAAGATCCTAAATCGATAGCGAGTGTTGACACCTAAATTTTGGCGACCTAGTTATTGCATTAAAAATTAGGGATTAATTTTTAACCCCTAAAAAAATAATATAATTAAGTTGCATAGCATATAGTTTTAGGAGCATTTTTTATTGGACGAGCGATGGATGGTTGATGGTTCAGAGTTTTAATTCGACAAGTTGGACTAAGCCCGTGAAAAGAGCAAATTGGCCCAAGCCCGTATCCCCGAGGAGATAGTACAAGCTTATCTTTACAAGATTTGAAATTTGAGAAAAATCCTATTGCAATTTTGAATCTTTGGCAATATGTGATTAAATCAATGGAGAATATTCATTTTTGCAAATGAAATCTAGAAGAGATCTGGAAAATAAAAAGAAATATTGTGTTCGGGAAAAATCCTCATGGATGTTGATCTAAAACTCTAGTCCACTCACCTATAAATAAGTTACTACACTATAGAAGAGGGGAGGGTCACACATTGAATATATGACCGCACAAGAGGGGTTCTATTTTTCGAGGCTTTTCCTTCGTTTTTTGGAGGTCAAAATTCAACACAAAAGGAGGAGTTTTTTTCTATTTTCGTTTTTGGGGGCTTTTCATTCATTCCTTTGAAAATCTACACAAAAGAAAGAAGGAAAAAAAAGAAGCTTTTAGAAGAAAAAGCAAAACTTAGCAAAAAGTACAGCGGCAACAAAGGAAAGAGAGAGAGACAGCAGAGAGCGAGACGTGAGGGGACATCTCAGCAGGGGAAAAAAAAGAAAGAATGGAAAATGGATTGTTCATCGTCTTCTTCGTGAGGTCTCTTGATGCCCCTTCTATTTGCTGCCGCCCACCGCGCCAGCACCACCTAACACTGGCAATCAAGCTGCCGACCATCGCCGCTCTGTTAGCGACCCGCGAGCCTCGTGCCGACCCTTCTGCCCGAGCATCAACGCTGCCTCTGCTGCTCATGCTGCGCCACGACTAGAGTTCCTCTCGCCCGTGAGCTCGCACCGCCGCCTCGCCATGCCGATCCACGATGACCTGACGCCTCCGCGCTGCTGCTCTTGGCCGCGTCTCTGCCAGTCACCGCCATGCCCCTTCTCGCCTGCAGCCCTTTGAGTGCAGACGCCTCCGCTTGCACCTCTGCCATTGCCGCTCGAGCTCCTTCGCGACGCTAGCAGCCGTGACCCAGCGTTGGCACCCGCCCTACTACCTCGCCGCTCCGCCTCTGCTTGTGTCTTCGCTCGAGCTCTAGCGCCCAATGCCCACTGAAGCCGTGACGACCTCGACCCCTGCTGTTGCTCTGTCCACTGCTTGCCACCCCTTCGAGTGACCCCTTTGCAGCAGCTTGCCTCCGCTGCGCCTCTGCTTGCCCTCTGTTGTGCTAGTTGCCGCCCCTCTAAGCCCAGCTGTAGCTGCCCGCTTGCCTACAGCACCTCCGAGCGCGGCACTAGCAGCTCGAGCTAGCCGCGCATCTGCTGCTCCCTTGCTGGAGCTCCGATGACCACACTCCTCCGCTTGCGGATGCCTTCCACTGTGACCACCCGTCTTCGAGCCTTCCGAGCTGTCATTTGCTAAACCTCGTTTAGAGGCCCAAAATCCTGATTAGGTAGATTTATTTTATTTTATTTTTTTTCTTTATTTGAAGTATTCCCAAATGTAAGATTGAAATTCCCGATGTGAAGTAGCCTTTTTGTTGGAATTCAAGTCAGCGGAAGACGACTTACCTGATTCTGATGCGCAAACAGCAAATAGCCTTGGAACGAACGTTGAATTGCGAATAAATCACGAACAACACTACCTCACGTTAGTCTAGATGCAATCACAAGGAAAATACCCGATTTCCATGGCGTAAATGCCAATTGTTCTTGCAAAACTGAAATGAAATGCCTTCTTCTTCCTTGATGGAAATGGAGAGAAATTTGGTGCGTATGTTTTGCCAACCATTCCAACGATTGTGTTTGGGAGGCTTTTATATGTCTCCCTTCGTACCCCTCCATTAGTGTCTTTCCATCGTAACGTATCAAGACGAAACGGTGCGTTCCAATCGCACCCCATCATGGACGTACCGGCTAAAGTACTACACTTTTAAATTAGGGATTGATAGATTGATTTTTGCGCTCGAAATCCGACTTGCAATCGCACGGAAAATCGCCAATTTTATCTGACGCTCGAGATTCGATTCGCGGTTTTATTTAAAATTGACCAATCCGATCCCATGCACGAGATATGATTTGTCAATTTATGGATATCAATCTTATCTTGCTGGATGCGTTGTCATGTTATTTGAATTGATTTTATTTTCATAAAAAACCCAAAAAAAATCTGAGTTAGATTAGGTTCCTTGCTTGTTTTAGGGTTATTTTGCATGTTTATAATAGGAAATTTAGTTATTTCGAATTTTGGAAATAAAAATCCAAAAAAATGCATTCATTTAGGATGTTAGTTTTTTAAATTGCACGTTTAATTATGTGTCAATTTTAATTTCGAATTTCATAAAAAGAAAAAAATTAGAATTAGGTTTATGAAATTCATGTTATTTAGTGATTGTTTTTTTTTTTTTTGGATACCTGTGGAACCCCGTACGGCAAGTCTGGCGGGTAAACCCTAAGGCAATGCTAGTGAAGGACCCACCACCCCGACATTGCACTTAAGATCTCGTGCATCCTGTGGGATTCGAACTCCTCCGTCCTGGGTAGACTTCATGGGAGCTCTTATCTAGCTAGGCCACCGCAGGCGGTGGTATTATTTAGTGATTGTTGCTAGGTCAATTTAATTAGAAATTGCCCGTCATTTGATCAGATTGCATTGCATTTAGATTAGATTTTATTAAACAAGAGAAAATTCTTAAAAAAAGATTGAGTGATTGCGTGTTAATTAGAAATTATATCTAGGATTGTTGATGTAAATTCTAATCTAACATTATAGATGCTTTCGTTGTCTTAGGGCATGTCTTGCAATTTATTCACTGTTTTATCTGGGTGTTAAATTGGTAGTTTGCGCACCCACATGGTCACCTAGTTAAAATCAATTCAAGCTGCTTACCAAACATTTTTTTCAAAATGAGAAAGAAAGGTACCGAAAGGGCGTTAAAGAAATCTAGCGTAACCAAGTCCTCGAACTCACAATCTCTGGTTCGTAGAAGTAAAGTAAATCTCCCGTTACTTTACTTGGGTTTCTAATCGACCTACCAAAAATAGATTAGTGGCAACTTCTAATTAAAAATCAATTGCATATTAAGAACTTGAACCTAAGTCTCAAATTGGTATGGGCTTGGGAGCCCGAGCTAAGTTTATGCTTAGTAATTCATTAGCCAAACCCTAGATGGTGCACCCAAAAATTTGGTCATGACAGCGAGGAAATCCCTCCTTGTTGTTTATGGACCAAAGTATTGGGACTAGTTATATTACCTTGGATCCTTATCTTAAGCTCTTGACTCATCCATCTCTTCTTACAGAGTTCTTTCCTCGCTACCATAGAGAAATTATGCCCATATACCAAACCTCGATATGTATTTTTGTTTGGTCAACTCCCAATTATCGCTTTAGGTCCTATCCTTCTTTGGATAATCAATTTTTCAGCAAGTATAAAAAGACTATAGAAGGAAGTCTCAAGCATATGGAATGACACCAAGATCGATGAATGTGTGAAGTTTTACCGTGTGTCCATCGATCTTTTGGAGTACGGATTGATTGGTAGCCTCTACTATTTCTGGTCACCTTCAACTAATTGTTGTTTTTCCTTCCAATTGGTCTAGTGACCGTTACTTTGCTAGATATATGATCTTTGACTGGCTTGTCTCTTTGATGGTCAACACATAAGCACTTCTCCATTCTTCGCTAAGATTCCTCGCTTGGATTTTTCTTACGATGAGTTCACGGATAGATTCGCTAGCACTAGTGGACCCATCTTTGCTGAGGAACACGTCGCTTTCTTGTTATGCTGGCTTGGTTGATATATCTTTTATCACTTTTGCTGACCGTATCCCATGAATTCATTGATATGGCCTATGTATAGTCGAAAGGTATTGACATAAGATTAGGTCCTATAGCTCTTGTGGTATTATATCGAGGCATTATGGATGCACAAACCTCATTATTTGGAGGTCATCCTAAACCCATCTTTGTTCCTTTACGGATTTTGCATGGTTGGCTGCGTATTTATTTTTCCATCTATTTCACAAGAAGGGCCAAACTCCAATCCATTAGTCTAAAGCGTATGAATCGTTTGTTGGAAGCGAATTTGGGCTCTGGAAATTTTGTTGGCGCTTCGTCTACTACCAAGTGGCTTCTCCCCATTTAAATGCTTGCACAATACAGTGCTTTCTTGACTAACTCTGATTTCTACAAGTTGGGGATTAACGATAAAGCTTGCAGCCCTTTGACTACATAGTTCGATGTATGCTTATTATGGTCAAGCATTCTAGCTCCATCTGAACTTATGGTAAACCTCTCTTATGGAGGGCAATTTACTTCGGGCTTCGAGATATATAATCAACATTACTGTACGCGGCAATTTGGACTGGCCTAAGGTGTGCCCATGCCAATAACGTACTCAATGAATTTCCCTTTCTCCAAACTGTACCTTGATCACGAGCAAGATAGGGCTGCTATCATTTGTCATAATGCAATCACCCACAATGTCCTTGGGCATTTTCGTTTCGTCAGCTTTTCGGGTCATCCTCGTAGCTCAACATTCTTTCATGAGTGGTGGAATGACTATCGGCTCAACTATTTCCCTTGTTGTGCTAATGCTGTCCTTTCCAAAGTTACCCAGTTTCCTTTGGGTTTATTACATCCATTCAAAAGACTTCCGAAGTTATTCAAGCATCAAGCACTAAGCAACCAATGAAGATAATCTTTCTTTTTACTCATTTTCATGTGCTCATCTTCTAAACTATTTATTCAATATAGATGATTCTTCATCGTCTAATGGGCAAATTGTAGGGACCTTTGATGAGCTCATGTCTGATTCACCCCTTTATCTAGCTGATGTCAACCATATTAGTATGGTTGAAATTCCAAGATGTGCCAATGATTTTGGCTCACCATCTTTCTTACCAAATGAGTCGTCTTCGTCTGAAGACTACAACTCTACTCAAATCAAATGGGTATGATACCATATGCGGTGATGTGGCTGTTGAGTGTGAAATCAAGACCCTTCTTGCTTTCTTGACCAATTTGCCCTATCCTTTGTAATGTCGAGCCCTTGAATTTGCCATCAATGAATTCTCTCTTTCTTTTGGCTCCACTCTAGAGTTGTACAAGGTATGGCTAAAGCATATAGAGGATATCGAAAAGCTAGAGGAGAATGTCTTCTTCAAAAGGGAGGAACTGTCATAGCACCACAACGCCTTTGACACTCTAAAGATGAATGATTATACTCCCTCACAGGCATCACTGATTCAATCAAGGTTAATCACCGACTCGGAGGTAGCCTATGTTTCCTTGGAGCATAAACGGACAAAGTACACCCCAAATGCTAAAACTTGGCACGAAGGGACACTTAAGTGCCAAAACTTTGAAAATGTACACTTAAGTGTCAAAATCGGAGTAAAGTGGATCACTTAAGTGCCACTCTGGCCAAAATCTGACCAAAATGCCGACGTGGCGATTTTCCAGCGAACGAAGTGCAAAACGACACCGTTTTGGTGCGACGTGTTAAAACAATTAATATAAAAATTAATTAAATTAAATTTAAAAATTTATTTAAAACATTTAAAAATAAAATATAAATTTTAAAAAATAAAAATTCTAAAAATAAATAAAAACATTTATAAATAAAATGAAAATATTAAAAAAATTATTTTTAAAAAAATAAAAATTATTAAAATAAAAAATAAAAAAACTAAACTTATTTAAAACATTTAAAAATAAAATAAAAATATTAAAATATATATATTAAAAAAGTAAAACTTTAAAACATGTAAAAACTAAACTTATTTAAAACATTTAAAAATAAAATAAAAATATTAAAAAAATTATAAAAAGGGGGGCCTTTCGGCGACGGCGAGCCCCGCCGTCCCTTTTTTAATTTTTAGTTTTTTTAATTTTTAATTTTATTTTTAAATGTTCTAAATAAGTTTAGTTTTTAAATGTTTTAAATTTTGAGTTTTTTAATATATATTTTAATTTTATTTTTTTTTTAAATTTTAAATTTTATTTTTAAATGTTTTAAATAAGTTTAGTTTTTAAATGTTATAAATTTTTAGTTGTTTAATATTTTTTTAAAAAATTAATTTTTTTAAATTTTTAGTTTTTTAAATATTTTTATTTTATTTTTAAATGTTTAAATAAATTTAGTTTTAAATTAAATTTAATTAATTTTTATATGAATTTTTTAACACATCTGAACCAAAACGACGTCGTTTCTGTATTGTTTAGCCATGTTAGCATGCAAAATGGCGTTGTTTTACACTTACCTCACCGAAAAATTGCCACATCAGCAATTTGGTCGGATTTTGGCTGGAAAGACACTTAAGTGATTCATTTTACTCCGATTTTCACACTTAAGTATACATTTCCAAAGTTTTGGCACTTAAGTGTCTCTTTGTACCAAGTTTTGGCACTTGAGGTGTACTTTGTCTGAGCATAAATTGTTGGAGCTTTGGAGCAATAGGGATGAGTACTTTGAAGCCAATTGCAACAGTGAAATACAGCTACATAGCTTTGTGCTAGGGATAAGGTAGGACTTAATATAATTCTACCTATGTTCCTGTCTGCATTTGTGGCTTTCATGAACTTGATATTTTAGCATCATCTTGTAAATGTAAGTTCCAATTTTTAGCACCTACTTATTGTGCCTTTCTCTTTGTTCTTTTGCTCCTTGTTATCACAATTTTAGTATCTTTGGCACTATTCAACTTTTCATAATATCTCCAACATCCTATCACTATGGTTAAAGTACTTATATCCTTATCCTTCATCATGAACCAAGATTCATGCGAATCACTTGCAGTCAGCCATCTTCATCGCATTTAATGACTAACTTATCCTTGCTCAACTCAATTCTTCAAAAGTCGTTACACTTCAACAAGCGAGCACCATTTGCAATGGTTAACTATCACGTCATTTCAATTTCCAATATAATCTCAATTACGTGCATCATATCTCTCCATTATCCCACAATGCACGACCCTTATTTTCTTGGCTGTCTTGTAGTTATGCACATTCATCCATTCCTTTATCATGCTGGTTCATGAAGGGTTATGACTGTTCGACTTTCAAACTTGGTCTATAAATAGTATGGTCCATGGCAACCAGATTCCTATCCACCACTTTAGCCTTTAAACCCTTTCTGCAATTTCACTTGGTCAAAATGAGGCCAAAAACTTTTATTTTCTCTTCTTCTTCCTCTTCCTCCTACTATGACCACCACTTCATGGCCTTGTAGAAGGAGTTGCTCCCCTATCTTAGCCTCACATATGGCCTGCTAACCAGCAAGCCTAGTGCCCTCGAGAGGCTTAAAAGCTTGGTGACTCACACTACACTGAGGAACAATCTTGAGGGTGACCCTTTCATCTCTGACTATGATGAATTCTTGTTGACCTTCAACAATGGCGCTGAAAGCTTTCGGTCCAACCAAAGGGACTTCATAGCCTTCAATGTAGTGAAGCACAAGTACCAGAGCAAGAAGGAAGAAATTGAGAACGCCAATGTCGTCTACTGTGAACTCACGGAGGCATAAGAGACCCTTCATGCCGTCCATACTTAGCTGTCTAGATTCCAAGGGGTTGTCTCCAATAGAGCCAAAGCACTAAAGAAGCGGTTGAAGAAAGGGCTAGCCCCCGGTGAGCAGCAGGAGTAGAGATTGATGAGGCTATGTTGGCTAGGTCTATGATCTTTGTGGACTCCAATATCCAATCCGTCGAGGCTTTGCTCGAGAAGGCGGACGAACTAGCTATAACCTAGTTAGTCATTTTCCAGCGCTTGGAGCAAGAGAGAAATGCCCTTGAAATGGCGATGGACAAACTAAGCAAGCCTAAGGAGTGCGCTGAGAAAGCCAATGATCATCTTGAGTCATGATTACGGCACTTTGTGGTTGCCTTCTAGAAGCACCTTTGCTTAAGGGGGTGGACTAGGGGCACAACTAGAAGTGTGCAGGAGCAGGAAGGAAGAAAAGAAGGAAGGAAGGAAGGAAGGAATCAAAAGAAGCGAAAGAAGCAAAGGAAGGAAGAGAAAGAGAGAAAAAATAAGTGCGTGTGTCACGACCCCGACTCTATCTTTAGGGTTACGAGCGATAAGGGTTATTTTCACGACATCCTAGGGTCATCATTGTCTCGATTCTTTTTATCTTGTTATCATGCACATGCAACAACGTGAACAAATAACTCCGTAGACAAAAAATAGCTAGAAGACTGCAACATACGTCATGCAAAACACACTAATTTATGTTATAACAGTACTTTTACAAGCTATTCCTATACAGGCCCTCTTTTCTTTTTGCATCACACCACAATTTTTCCACATAGGCCAAGGGAATTCCTATCTCCTCTAGCGTGACTGTAGCTCCCAAAATTGACGTGAGACTTCCATGCCTATAAGACTAAAAGATAAGGGAGTGAGTTTTGGGGAAACTCAATAAATAAAATTCCCAGTTCTCTGCTAGGAAATCATCCCATCATCAAAGTCTAGCAAGTAAAACACTCACAAATAGTGTCAATGGCAGATCAATAGCAAACTTATTGCTATCCTTGACTACACTTAGATGTCCATCGCAACATGCTTCAATGCATACTTACTTTTGGCTTATTAATGAATAGATCAATATATCATACTTATACATATACCAGCACCCATGCAGATTCATTTATCGTCGCCCTAGCTTGACCAGGCCCTCCCAGATTGACTGAGGCTTCTGGCTTCTTGTTAGGCTTCCTGGCTCAACTAGGGCATCTTGGCTCGACCGAGGCTTCTTGGGGCTAGCTTCTCGAGGCTTCCGGGTTCAAGGCCCAAGCATCCTAGCTAAGCTAGGGCATCCCGTTCAATGAATGAGGCATTGCCACCATGCTAGTGATGACGAACACTTTCCTCTTTATGTGCACACACACACAAGCCAGTTCTGATCTTTTCTTTTTAGCTGACTCATACATGGCCCGAAGGTGTGCTCATTCATATGTGTGTGCCTTGAATCCTAGTATTGCATTATACAACATGTCAAGAATGACCCTTGGTCCATTACTTGAACTGAACACTTAGTGTGACATCCCAAATTTCTGATTCTGTTTTCAATTAAATAAGTTGTGCTTTTCATCGACGCGCCTATAGTTCTATTCTTCAAGCTGATCACTCATGAGGCAACTAGTCTATTAGGTGAAGCCGTTAAGGAATCTAAACGCAATAGACTTGAGAATTTGACCATGAATCGACTGTTCAACCATGCTAGTCTATAAGGATCATTACGACACTGTCAAAATTGAACAGAGATCAGAGATAGGTCGATTCGACTGAGATATGTGATTAGAGTGTGGGTGATTCCACTTGATTTCAATATTCTCGTCGATCGGCACTAGACTATTTTTTTTTGTCGTTTTGGGTACCCTGTGTCCGTATTTGAAATCTCGAGATTTTCACGACAATCGAGAGTTGCCAATATGTCGAAGAATTATGTTGTGGCTTGAAAATAATCAACCATGGGTCAATTGCACTAAAATTTCCTAAAAGCTACCTAGTAGATTAGGTCGTGCTCAAATCGCGCCAGATTAAAATTAACCACAAATTTAAACCTGATTTCAGAAATTGAAAGTTCTGTCATATCACAATTCAGTTTAGGAACGTCAACTCATCCTCCGAAGATATTTTTGCAAATCGAGATTTTTGGTGGAAAATCAAAGTAAGGCCGTTTTTGATCGGGAAAGTCAGAGGGCCGTTTTTGATCGCATCTTTAGCTGTCATGTTGGATCTATTGATGGGGAAAAATCATAAGAGGGACAAGGACACCTTGACTGAGTTGTTTGAGCTTCAACTGGATTGATTTGAACAGGAATTGAATGGAATTGAAGGGGAATTGTCCAAAATTCGTAGCCCCCATGGTGCACAACTTGTTGGACCATTTGGCAAGCTTCTTAAGGAAGCCAAGGTGAGGAAAATGGCTGAGGGTGAGGGCCATGGCTGGTGGGGGAATGTGTGAGGAGAATTGGACAAGTGTTGAGGCTTGAAGGCCACCTTGGGGTCCCCTTGCTTCAACAGACCCATCTCCCTCCTTGTAGCCTGCTTTCTCCATTGCTAAGGTCACTTGAGAGCTTTAAGAACCAGAGAAACTAGCCAGCCAAGCCTCCAAGCCGTTCGAAGTTGCTGCACGCCCGTTTGAGTGCCGTCGTGTCTATCGCGCCTCGTCACTGCAACCGCGAGCTCCGCCCATCGTCTACGCTTGCTTGCGTGTTGTCCCCTCTGTTTTGTGTCTCCTCACAACCCCCTGAACCTTCCTGGTCACTATCAAAGCCGTGCCACCGCCGTCCAGCCCCCAGAGCATCCCGCCAGGTCTGCCTAGCCGCTAGTCGCCCGCGAGCTCGTCCTACTCGTTCGTCGCTGTTTCGCTCGCCCACACCTCTAGCTGTGCTTTCCTTGCTGACCCGAGCCACCTTAGGCCATCGTAGACCACCCTAGACCACTGTCCAGCTGCCCCCAAGCCGCTGTAGCTTCGCTGCACCGTCGCCAGTCCTCCCTTGCCAAACTAGCCTCCGGTTCCTCCTTTCTCGGCCAAGATCAGAAGCTGAAGCTAGCAAGGGTTTTGAAGCTTCAAGGCCCATTTTAGGTGTCTTCTCGGCCTTGGTTGGTGTCGCCGCTTTGGAGTTTATCGCCCACCTTGGCGTCGCCATCGTCGTGGACTCACCGAAATGCTAAACCGGTGAGTTTACTCACTAAACTCTGCTTAGGGAGTTAATTATGCTTAAGGGGTGTTTAGATTAGGCTAAGCATGTTTAGGTGGTTAGATCATGCTTAGCCTAATCTAATTAGAAGTTGATTAGATTATGTGGTTGATTAGTTTAGTGGATAATTAATTAAGGCTAATTAGGTGATTAGATTAATGTAATCTTGATTAGGCTTTAATTAATTATTTCGAATTTATAAATATTATTTAATTATTTTATATTAATATAATATAATATTATTTAATTATTTATTATTTTCCGGAAATTATACAGGATAGCCGGTGACCGGAATTTCGTGCTTGATCGCCATGGTGTGGTTAGTTTGTACAAATTGATTGTTAAATTGTGAAATTGAGTGATGTTGGTGAAGTTTTGGTATTTAACTCGAAAATACCGAGTGTTGGGTTTTGACACCGTATGTGGTTTTTAAATACCATAGCAGCTTAGGTAAGCAATATTGATAAAACAGCTTTGGTGAGCAATTATATTAATTAGCTTTGGTGAGGATTATAGTTATTAAGTAGCTTTGGTGAGTTATGGTATACATATATCAGCTTTGGTGAGCAATATTAATCTATATCTGCTTTGGCAAGCTACTATTTATCTATATCAACTTCAGCGGGCTACTCTCTATCTATAACAACTTTGGCGAGCTACCGTCTATTTATATATCAGCTTGGGCGAGCCGTTAGTATATTGATGAACGAATTGATAGACGGTATTGACAAATAGATAGTAATGGGTGATAGATAGTACTAATTGATAGCTGGTATCGATTTGGATTGAATGATCGAATTGAGTTGATTGATTGATTGGATTGAGGAATTGATTGGTTGAATTATGAACTATACTAACGTGCAAGAAGGAACGGAGACAAGGTAAGTCTTCTGTCTTGTGTGATTAGGCCTCTAGGCATATTTCCTTCCTAGTCGGAGCTTAGGGGGTGAACTTGCTGAGACGTTGTCTCACCCCATTGTGGGCTAACATTTACAAGTCCTTAGATGGTTGTACCTCCCGAGTGTTTTCGCCAACCGAAGAAGGTTACCGAACAGCACTCTCAGATTCCACTCCCTAAGAGCCAAGGAGCCAGGGTCTATGAACTCGTGAGATCCACTGTCTGGGTTGATGCGGGTCTACCCCATAAGGTACCCCATAAATTCAGATTGTGGTATCGTTACGGGCAAAATGGACCTAGAGAAGGCCCCCTACCAGAGTCTGAGATTCCTAGGTCGGTGCTAGAGATCGCTTTTGGCGAGGGTACGACTGACCCTTCTGGTGGTTCGATGGTATACCCGAATTTTTCGAATCCAGAGTCCCTGGAATATTTAGTTGAAGACTCGAATGTTTAGAGGATTTGTAGCCCTCTACCCCTTTTTGTAGACCTTGTTTCTATCGGCTAATATTATATATGACTTAGTATGATGTGTATAAAGTGTGTTGTGGTTTTAAAAATTGTGGTCCTACTTTTCTATCTCATCTTTGTGTTGTCTGGGGATTTAATTATTCCCTTTCGCATGTGCATTGAAATGAATGGGTCGGCGATGTGTTTTGGGACGTCGCTACTTAATCGAGCACCGAGGGATGGGCACGCGCTCAGAGGATCGGGGCGTGACACTTAGCGTTGATCCTGCACCGAACAAGGCTCAGAAATGGCATGCCTCAATGTTGATCTAAAACCTTGAGGCTTGGGTACACCTCACTTTCCTATAGATCCTAAGCTCGACGGACATCAGCTTCAACCCAACGTGAACACACTTCGTGTTGTGAATCACCTTTGGGTCGTCGCTTGATTCAAATGCCAAGCACAAAGTCTGCGTACCAACTAAGGCATCGAACCAGCACGTTTTAGTGCCTTATCAAGACCTCGTGGGCTTGGGTGATCCTCATACCGATCAAGACTTAGAACTAGCATGCCTCAATGCCAATTTAAGGGCTTATGGCCTTGGGTGATCCCCATTTTGAACGAGACTTAGAACTGGCATGCTTGATTGCTGATCCAAGGCTTTGTGGCCTTAAGCAACCTTGCATTGCATTGAACTCAACTCAAGTGAACCTTGGCCTCATTCCGATCGTGAACAACTCAAGCACACGTTCAAGCACAAACACAAGCAAAACCATAGAAAATATCCAACATTCTACCCACAGCTTGATGGGTGAGCACTTAACTTGACTCAACAATGGAGTCTATCGCCTTAGAGGAGAAATAAGGATCTTACTTACCTGGATGAATCTCAAGAACTAGCTTGAATGACTTGATGAGGGGTGATGGTGCAAGGTCGAGAGAAATAGAGAAATGGCGTGTAAAGGGCAAGCGAGGAGAAGAGGGATCAAGGTGAAAATGAATAGGGGGTTCCCCTATTTATAGGCTCAAACCTCATCATTACCTTTCCAAATGGCCTAATCATCTTTCTTGAAGTGGCATGGCTATAACATTGAGGTGGCATGCCTAGGGTTCTAGGAGAACACTTGCCATCTTCTTATTGGACCACCTATTCCATGCCATCATGACTTAGCCTACTTGTTTTTAAAGAGAATCTAATTGTAATGATGAACAAATTTATAGGGACACCTAAGCTAGTGACTAAGCTTCTTGCATTTAATGCTTAGATTCTATGTAATCATTAAGCTAGATATTCTTGTCCTTAGCAAAATTGGCTCCCTAAGTTCTCTCTCTCTCTCTCTCTCTCTCTCTCTCTCTCTCTCTCTAGAATCTTCCCTAGGACACCTAAGCTTGTGATTCACCGTTGTCATCATTACTTGCCCAATTTGCTCTTCAAGCAAGATTTTTGGTGTAATGATAACCAAATCTTTAGAGGCCACCTAAGTCTATGACTCGCCATTCTCATTAAATGCCTAGATTTGGTTAGTCATGAGGTTTGGATAGTTAGCACATGCTTGAATTAAATAACTTGCTTTCTAAGTTTTGGCTCTCTAGAATATTCTACCAAGTTCTTTTCTACTTGGTCCACTTGAGCAATTAAGTCCTTTGCTTCTTCCCCAAGGAAAAGCTTGAGCCATTATTATCAAATCTTCAAGGGACACCTAAGTGGAGTGACTAAGCCTTAATTTAATGAGGTATTCTAGAATCTTTTATTATGTCTTCTCTTGATTGGTCCATTTATCTGAGATAACTTACTTAATTCCCAAGGCAAATCTTTAATAATCATGATCAAATTTAGAAATATCGATTTTAAGTGGTGAGTCATCCTTATTCAAGAAGAACTTAGGATATTCTAGGAGGCTGTATTTTGTCCATTTCCATAGAATATGGCAACCATGGGAAATAGGCCACTGAAAATGGAATCGGAACTGAGCAAGGACTTTTTGTGTACATCCTTAACCGACCATTCGGACACACTCGAGGTTCGTGGTAAAGCCACCCCTGGTGTGGTTGTTGTAGGAAAAATTGCCTACTTTGGCTAAGTTGGTAACCTAGGGCATGGGCTCAATGGTTGGCTCTTGGGTCAACTCTAAATGAGCATACCAAACCTGTGGCTGACTTGGAGCTTGAGGTAGGCCCGGACGTAGAACGTAGCACACAACAGGGCTTTTGGCATTATCCAAGATCCATCATAAGGGGTCCATGACTAGTCCACAACTAGTCTGTGGCCAAGTGTACCTGGTTTATGGTCGGCTCTTGGTTGTTATGTGGTTGCCTGGGAGTGGTTGATCCATGATCAACGTACGGTCTCACCAGATTGACTCATGATCATCCACGGTCGGTACATGACAAAGCGAAATCACCCAAGATTGGAACATGACTGCTCTAGATCGATCCATGATCATCCATCGATCTGCAGTGCTATGTGACCATCCAATGACCAACCCTTATGATCGAGCAACTGTTCCATGGCCAAATGGCTCGAGTCCACTTGCATGGTCAGTGGATTGGTTCACGGCTAATCCCTTGATCCATGGCTAATCCTTTGCCTCCCTTCTAGTTGGGCCAATTGGTCCATGGTCGATCCTCGGAATGATCCATGACCAATTCTAATAATTGGCACATCGAATCAGAAACCAAGATGTTACAACTCTCACACTAAAAGAAATTTCATCCCAAAAATTTAAATATGTACCTGATTTTTGGAATGGGTACAAGTACTTGTACTTCCTGGTCTCATCACTTTCCCATGTTACTTCCTCCATTTCGTGGTGTTGCCATAGGACCTTTACTAAGGGAATGGCTTGAGTTCTTATCACTTGCTCTCTTTTATCCATAATCCGCACCGGCTCCTCAATGTACGACAATCTATCTTCTACTTCGATCTCATCAAAGTTTAGCATGTGTGTCGGGTCAGTTTCATATTTTCTTAACATAGATACATGAAACACATCATGTACTTGAGCAAGTTTTTGTGGCAACACCAACTGATAGGCTAAATTCTCAATCCTTTCTAAGATTTCAATATGTACCTAGGGCTTAGCTTTCCCTTTTCTCTAAAGCGGGAGACACTTTTCGGGGGCAATATCTTAAGGAAAACATTATCACTTACCTGAAGTTCTAGAGGTTTATGTCGCCTTCAGTATAACTTTTCTATTTTCCTTGGGCAATTCTAAACCTATCTTTACTTACCTACACGGTGTTTGCTATAGGTTGGACTAACTCTGGACTAATGACTTTCCTTTTCCTGATCTTATTCCAATGGAATGGAGTTTTGCAGGCTTGATAGTATAATGCCTCAAATGGAGTCATGCCAATACTCTACTGGAAACTTTAGCTTTGCCCTCCTTCCACTATGCCACTCTGATTTCAACTTCTTCGGGATCTCTCGTCTTGGAAAACTTTGGGGGTCGTAGCTTTAAGAACTATTCAACAAGTCCTTGCATAGGACATTCGCCATTTCCATTTTTGTCTCCACTTGTAGAGGCATTAATAGAAGCAAAAGGGGGTCATTTTTCAACTTTCCTTTCGAAGTTAGCTAATCCCGAGCACTCATGTTGTCTAATAATAGGACAACTATAAGAATTCTAGGAAAAATTTTCCACATTACAATCAAAGGTTCGTAGTCATGAGCTACTACCATACGAGAAATCAATCAAGCAAATAATCACATGCATGAGGTGTATTATCCCATGACTCCCAGCACATCTTATGACTCCTGGTAATAACCCACTTTGATACTAAAACTATCACAACCCCAACTCCATCTCTAAGGTCATAAGCGACAAGAGTTATTTTCGCAACATCCCAGCTCGTCGTCCTCCGGATTCTTTTTATCTTGTTATGATATACATGCGGAAATGTGAACAAATAACTCCCTAGTCAAACAATAGCTGGAAGACTAGGACATACGCCACATAGAACGCATTAATTTATGTTATAACAGTACTTTTATAAGCCTTTTCTTTATTGACCCTCTTTTCTTCTTGCATTACACTTTAGGTTTTCCACATAGGCCGAGAGAATTCCTATCTCCTCTAGCATGACTACGGCTTCCAAAATTGACGTGAGACTTCCATGCCTACAAGATTGAAAGATAAGGAAGTGCCTTTTGGGCAAACTCAATAAGTAAAATTCCTAGTTCTCTACCAGGAAAGCATCTCATCATCGAAGTCTAGCGAGTACAATACTGACAAATAGTGTCGATGGCAGATCAACAACAAACTTGTTGCTACCCTCGATTACATGTAGATGTCCATCACAACATGCTTCAATGCATACTTACCTTTGACTTATCAATAAATATATCAATATATCATACTTATGCATAAACCAACACCCATGCAAATTCATTTTATCATCGTCCTAGCTCAACCCGGCCCTCCTGGATCGACTGGGGCTTCCTAGCTTGACTAGGGCATCTCGGCTCGATCGAGACTTCTTAGGGCTAGCTTCACAAGGCTTCTAGGTTTGAGACCTAAGCATCCTAGCTTAATGAGGACATCCTGTTCAATGAACGAGGCATCACTGCCACACTATGTGACGATAAATGCTCTTTCCTTTTTATGTGCACACACAATTGCATCACACAAACTAGTTCTTATCTTTTCTTCTTAGCCGACTCATACATACCTCGAAGGTGTGCTCATTCATATGTGCGTGCCATGAATCCTAGTATTGCATTATACAACATGTTAGGAACAATCCTTGGTCTGTGACTTGAACCAAATACATAGTGTCGATCCCCGCACTAAATAAGGCTAGGAAACAGCACACCTTAATGCCGATCCAAGACCTTGAGGCTTGGGTACACCTCGCTTTCATGCAAATCCTAAGCTTGATGGACCTCGGCTTCAACCCAGCATGAACATACTTCATTATGTGAATGACCTTTGGGTCATGGCTTGATTCAAAGGCCAAGCGCAAAGTCCCCACACCAACCAAAGCATAAAACCAGCACACTTTAGTGCCTTATCGAGACCTCGTGGGCTTGGGCAATCCCCATACCGATCAAGACTGAGAACCAACATACCTCAATGCTGATTTAAGAGCTTGCGGCCTTGGGTGATCCCCGCACCGAACAAGACTTAGAACTGGCATGTTTGGATGCCGATCCAAGGCCTTGTGGCCTTAAGCAACCTTGCCTTGCGTTGAACTCAACTCGAGCGAACCTCAGCCTTATTCTGAGCATGAACAACTCAAGCACACGTTCAAGTACAAACATGAGCAAAACCATAGAAAAAATCTGGCATCCTACCTACGGCTTGACGGGTAAGCACTTAACTTGACTCAATAATGGAGTCTACCGCCCTCGAGGAGAAATAGGGATCTTACTTACTTGGATGAACCTCGAGAACTAGCTTGAATAACTTGATGAAGGGCGATGTTGCAAGATCGAGAGAAATAGAAGAATGACATGTAAAGGGCAAGAGGGGAGAAAAAGGGCTCAAGGTGGAAATGAATGGGTGGTTCCCCTATTTATAGGCTCAAACCCCATCATTACCTTTTCAAATGGCTCAATCATCTTTCTTGAAAAGGCACGGCTGTCGCGACCGAATCTCGTCGCCCTTGGGGTCAAAAAGGGGAAAGGTCGGGTTTAGGGGTACTTGATCACGAGAGTTCCCTCACAAGATCACGAGCTCTCCCAAGCTCGTACCTCGTGTGATAGTGAATTTTGTATGATCTAGTTATTTATGACAACCTAAGAATAGACAGGAGTTGCCACTAGCCTCGTTTTGGGGGTCGGCTAGAAAACCCAATTGAGGGTTGGGAGTGTTTCCTCGATTCCTACGCAACCAAATATCTAGGTTCGAGGACTTGGGTTACGCTAATATTTCTATTAATGCCCTATCGGTACCTAAATAGTATGTTGTGTTTTTCCTAATATATCCATGCAATTTCTTTTTACATTTTCGAGATCATCAATTCTAGACTAAGTAATCATGCGTGGTTGATCACTTTCATTCTATTCTATTCTTAGAAAAAAACATGAAAAGGAATCACTCAATGAAATTGAAATTGCAATACAGCAAGTAAACAATCATGGAAAGCAGTAAATCTATCATGCAATCCTAAAGAGTATAAAAGAGAAGCACAAATTAAAAAGATAAGAGAAAAAGATAAAACCCACAACTCGTCGGGTTTTATACAACAGATGGGACCCGAGACATATATCGGGAAAACAAATGGTATATGACAATGGTCAGAATGGACATCGACCTCCATCGTCTTCATGCATTTTCCATCTTCGGGGTCCTAATCTAATCCTAGCTTAGGAAACTTCTAGCTAAGTGCATACAATGGAAAGAGATAAGCAAACATATCAAAACAACCAAACAAAACAAGACATCTTTTGTGTTCACAAATGGTGACTAAAGTCATGAAGTTTAAACTAGAATACTTCTCTATTTCACAAGTATTCAAAGCGAATGCATCACAGTTGCTAACTTTAATACAGTGAGAGCTAATCATCCAAGGCCTCTTGACAAATTTCCAACTATGCAAACTTCATCATGGGAGAAAATAACAGGTACATGAATTACCAACAATATAGGTTACATGTCTACCACACATGCCACCATCAGAGACAAGACTAGAACCCAAAGTATTGCAAGTTTCTTCTAGTCTAAAATTCTGACAATGAAGTTCAGCATATCCCAAACAAATCTCATAGAGACACTATCATCATATCAACACATGAATTTCCAGAAATACTAGAACATGAACTAGTCAGTCTATAATAGAATAGGGCAACATGGAATATTATCATTTCTTATATGTTTCAAGCCTTGAATTGCCTCAATTTGATGGAAAGCAAATGTGACATCAATGCGTCATCTCTCTATATATTCACACAATTAAAACACTACCAAAATGACATTGAAATCCTCACATTCCCCATGAGAACAAAGCGACCAGAAAACACCCTTATTATATTCAAGGCTAGAAATGAGCAATCCATATCCATACATACACATCTCACCATGCATATCTATGCACCTTGAGGACTACATCAATCAACACAGCGAATGCACACATGAATTGCATCGCATTTCATATGTATGATGGAGTTGTTGCTATACTAGCTTCCCTAAGTTCGAGGTCAATTGGTAGACAATCTCTCTCCAGCTACAAATACAAGAGGAACTGTTTTCTACACCAACACATATTGAGGATCCTTACATTAAAAAGTACCATGAAATCAGGAAAGGATTAGAAAAGTTGTACAGTCCAAAGCAACTTAACAAAGATACGTTGCAATGTACAATTCAAAGGACGAACAACATGTCATCCTTAACTGGAGAATTTCACATATCAGCAAGAATTCACAGTTGAGTGCTTTACATAAACATATTTGTTAATAGCATCAAGGATGAACGCAACAGCACTGTTGTAGACCACCCATTTCATTAATAAATATGCCTTTCATGGAAATGTTATACTCCAGAATCTTGTAATAGATATGTATAAACTCTTTAGCATCAGATGATCATCCATACCTCGACTTGATTTACATTTAATGTACTAACCTTGAATGAATCGGCGAAGGATCAAAAGCCGTTGCTGCCATCAACACTGTCTGAACCCTAAACTCCAAGCTCCTTGATCGGCCGTTCCAGCAGGTCAAATTTGGCATACGAGACGGAGTCGAGAGAAAATCGTTCAAGTCAGAGGGAGCGAATGGGAGAGAGAAACCAGAGGCTAATAACTTAACGGATTGAGAGAGAGAAAGAGAACTCACTGATTTGGTGAGCTTGATCCAGAGAGATTCGGGTCTGGCGAGCCTTTGCACTAGAAGACCGAGGGCCGAGCGGGTAGAGAGCTCGCCGTTGTTGTCATCATCGTCGCTGCGGTCGATGTCACCGATGTTGCCGATCTTCGCCCCAAACTGTGAGAGATCCACCGAGAAACCTTCAGAACCACTGGAATCGAGAGCGATTGTGAGCCCCTTTGCGATACCCGACCATCGGTCTTCAATTTCCGAGGGTGAATCGCCGAACCAAATTCGCTGCTGTCGTTGCTGCGGTTGTCGTCGGCTTTGGATCGAGTCAGATCTGGTAATCAGAGGACCAATTCTGGTGGAGGCAGAACTGCTGGCGTTGTCATCGTCACTGTCGTCGTCATCGTTGCGGCTTCGGATCGAGTCAGATTCGGCAAGCAGAGAACCCGATTCGGCGAGCAGAGAACTGCTGGTGTCGTCACCGTTGCTGTAACCGCCACCGTCTTCACCGATGTCGCTGCGATTGAGCGAACCAGAGAGAGAATTCGAGAGAGAGGGAGCTTGAGAGAATTTCCCAGAGAGAGAGAGAGAGAGAGAGAGAGAGAGAGAGAGATTCCCCAGAGAGCCAGAGAAACCCCCACCATCCTCAATGGCCTTCCCCTCAAGAATCCAAGAGAGAGAGTCCCCGTGAGTGACCCCCCTCCGCCCCTTTTTCATTTTTTTTTTGTTTTCTTATGTTTTGTTTGTTTTTTTATTCTTTTTCATTTCTTTTTATTCTTTTTTTGCAAAAATTTTTGTTTAAAATGTCAACAAAAGTTTCGGGTGTCAACAGCTCCCCCTTTTTGGGTGGGAGTTCGAAGAGGTTCCACTCAAAGATAAAATGATACCTGAAATTTTTGGTCGACTTGACTTTGAAAATAGAAAAAGACAAAAGCAATGATAGTTGGTTAGGGACGTATTCGATACTTACTTGTGCTCATGAGGGTATCTAAACTCGTGTTGAGGTTTATTCACTCTATCTCTCTGATCTCTCTCTCTCTCTCTCTCTCTCTCTCTCTCTCTCTCTCTCTCTCTCTCTCTCTCTCGTGAAATTGAATGAAGGAAATAAAATTACTAAATGGAAAATGAATGGTTTAAGGATAACCACTAACCTAAAGAGACAGGGTTTAAGGAAAACCTAGAACCTGAGAGACAAGGTTTAAGGATGACCTAGAACTTGGGGACAAGGTTTAAGGATCACCTAGAACCTAAGAGACAAGGTTTAAGGATGACCTAGAACCTAGAGACAAGGTTTAAGGATGACCTAGAACCTGGAGACAAGGTTTAAGGATAACCTAGAACCTAAGAGACAAGGTTTAAGGATGACCTAAAACCTAAGAGACAAGGTTTAAGGATGACCTAGAACTTGGGGACAAGGTTTAAGGATAACCTAGAACCTAAGAGACAAGGTTTAAGGATAACCTAGAACCTAGAGACAAGGTTTAAGGATAACCTAAAACCTAAGAGACAAGGTTTAAGGATGACCTAGAACCTAAAAACAAGGGTATGGTTTAGGGTAGCCAAAAATCAAAAGCAAGAGTTATGATTTAAGATGACCCAAGAACCAAAAACAATGATATGGTTTAGACTGGGAAAAACGTCTCACCATGTACGAACGGGTTTCGACCGGGTATGATTGTCTCACCGTGTACAAACGGGTTTCGACTGGGAGAAAGGTCTCATCGTATGGGTTTCAACTGGGTATGATAGTCTCACCATGTACAAACGGGTTTCGACTAGGGTATGATAGTCTCACCGTGTACAAACGGGTTTCGACTGGGAGAAAGGTCTCATCATGTAAAAACGGGTTTCGACTGGTTATAATAGTCTCACCCTGTACAAACGGGTTTCGACTGGAAGAAAGGTCTCATCGTGTAAAAATGGGTTTTGATCGGGTATGATAGTTTCACTGTGTACAAACGGGTTTCAACTGGGTATGAGTTTTGAAATTGTTGGAGAACCAATCTTGCGAAATGATATTGATTGTCATATCCTTTCAGAGAAGATTTTAACAAAACGAGATCTAATTAACCATCTAAGGGTTAAATCAAATATGCCAAGTGGATAGATCCTAATCAAAAGAGGTCTTTCACACTAGCTCTCAAAAAGGGCATTTGTTCCCAATCACTGATATGGGAAACTATTTAATCCTCACTAGAGAAGTCTCACTCAACCTATGTCTAAGGCTTTCGGAAACATTCACAGTGAATACAATCCATTGATCAAAAGTCTTTTGAAGGGACCGTAATGATTAGCTTGGTCATGGGCTTACACAAATGGTATGTTCTCTGAGGCCAAGAAATGAATATTCAATCAATATCTTCATTAGGTTTACAAGTAAAGAAGTTTGAAGATAATATAAAATAGGATTGCTTTCACTCCTTCTAGCGATAGCTTCTATATGATACTCTCATTTCAACTCGAACCATCCCAATCAGAAGAGACTTCGGATAAGGGTTGTAATATTGGTTCGGGTGAGGCTTAAAAAAAGCTTGAGGAATTTTCAAATATCGGAGGGTTGAAGGTGAATGATTATCTTGGTATCATTACCATCACATGACTTTTGGAAAAATTTGACTCTTGAAATTTAACCTATCTCAAGAGTCCTTTTGGTAATTTGTCTTGAGACATGAGCTCTTTATTCTAATGATATTGCTTGCAATACATGTTTTCTCTTGCAAAGCATTTCTTTTGCTCTCCAATGGATTTTTTTATTTTTTTATTTATTTTTGCATGACCATTGATTTCGCTCTTCTTTGCGTTTTTGCTTTTCTTTGCATTTTTTTCATGGGCATTGGCCTTGCTTTTACCAAGCATACTACTTTTTCATGCCCCCTAGTTTTCACTCTCTTTTGGGTATCTAGGACTCTCGAGTGGCATTTACAAACATGACCAATATTCTCAATTTTGTTGGTAAATCATGTGCCTTGCCCCAGTGTGAGGAGATAATCATCACCTGGGGTTATGAAAGAATTGTGTAAGGCTCAAATTGGCTAAGCAAAGGGTAATTGTGTTGGTGGTAGTGAATGGAATGCTCTTCATCACTTCAGATGCTTCGAGTTTTGATAAGAAATCACCTGAAGCTAGCACAAGAAGATTGATGCAAGTGAAAGCAATACAATCTTTCTTAATCTTTTGCTCCATAATTTTCAACCAAGACCCCCTATTTTGCCCCAATGTAGGGTTGTTCTTGACAGGGTTATTTTGGAAGTGCTCCTTATTTGGCTCAAAGTGGTTTGCAAGGGATATCAATAGTGTTTGGGATTGAGAAATGAAATGCCTTTATCATCTCAAACCATGTATTCACCGTGAATGAATCCTATGCCCTAAGACATGGTTCTTTCCACTCAATTCTCTGAAGGAATGTATAAGGACATGTTTGGTAAAGAGGTTGCCTCTCATCATTTTAGGCATTACTACTAGGCATATTTAACAATCCTCTTCAGGTTTTCCAAAACACACTTTAGTTAAATTCAGCTCCCTGGGGAATGAAAATGTAATGAAATTTTGTTTGAAAGGACATGTTTCCTTGACCCTACTGGGGAGAGTTTCGGAAATAATGTTGAAAAACATTTGCAGATAGAACAGACTTTGCTCAATACAGGGGTTCACTTTTAGAGTTCTGGCTGACTCTAGAGTTATAACTGACTCTTTTGGCATTCTAAAGGATAGGGACACCTCTAAGTTCTAAAGAAGATGGGCAATTTTTTGAAAGTTTTGCATTTCTAAGATGAACCTTTTGTGGACAGGTAGAACCTTCATTTGAGATCCTGCAAAATGAACAAAAATGCAGATGCAATATGTATGCATGTGATGCATAATGCAAATATCCTAAAGTGGCTCAGATTCAGTCCAAAAGTGGCTCAAATGCTTTTCCATTTATTCATGGATAGTACTTCTTGAAAAATCTTTTGAATGCGAATCCAAGCCATGCATATAACTATCGTGATGTGAAGTGTCGTGCTTGAGATGCAATCAAAAAATGTTTAGTATGTATACAAATAAATGAATGCAATGTATGTAAATGTCATGAAAAATTTGTTTTCAAATTTGAGTTTTTGAAGAAATTTATTGGGAACTAGTCCTCATGTCATTGGACGTCCTAATTCCACTAAAATATTGGAACTATAGATCGTGTGGAGCCTCATGCCTCAAAGCATCATCATAGGACTGATTCAATGTGGCATCCGAGAATCTCAATGACTCGAACTATTTACTTTAGAAGGAAATGAAACTTGTCTTTGAATGGCCATATGGACAATTGCACCAATGGCCACATTATTCTATCTCTTGGACCGATCCTCCTATGTAAATATGTTATGGGAATATTAATTGATTTATGTGGAAATCAAAACGCCTAATAATTGTGTAGAAATTATGGGTTATTTATTATTTCAGTGTGGGCCATTTGAATTGGACATCTTGGCCTTGAAATTTTTCGGGCCCAAGCAAGCCCAAGAGGCCTATAAGGCCGTCGACCAAAGAAGGGGGAAGAAAATCGGATGGAGGAGGCCATGCCACCCCCTCCATTTGTTCTCTTTTTGAATCCACTTGTCCTTTTCTTGGAGCCACTTGTCATCTACTTGCAAAATAAACAAATCAATTAACTAAAGAAAACCAAAAGCATTCGGATGAAGCAAAGGGGAGAGAGAAACCGAGAGAGTTCGAGCGGGCGAGCAAGTGAGAGAGAGAGAGAGAGAGAGAGAGAGTGAGAGAGAGAGAGAGTGAGTAGCGAGCGGTCTGAGTGAGTGAGGGTAGGGAAGGAAGGCTGCCCTCCGTCCACCCGTACCTGTGTCCGAGCTGCCGCCGGTGACGCCGCCGATCCCCGTCGCCGATTGGGCTGCGTTCGAAGTCTCGAGCCTCTGTTTTTGGTTGCCGAGCAAGCTAGGAGTTGAGGCAAGTGGAAGTTCATCAACCTATGTCTTTGCATGCTAACATTTTCTGGTGAAATGCTGGTAGATGTGAGAAAACGCAAAAAAAATAGGAAGCTGTATGCTGTGCTGTTGGATGATAGAGATGAAGATTGAATGCTGAAATGCAAAGGATTGAATGTGATGTTGCTGTTTCGTGTGGGATTGAACTAAATGAGTAATAGATAGAAACTACCAGCCACTTCATGTTGTATGAGGGCCTTGTATGTTTCAAAAATTGGGTGTGAGATGGCTGTGTGAATCGAGCAAGGTAAAGAAGGGGTTGCCGAGGGAAAAGATGTAGTATATAATGAGATGAGTGAGTTTAGGGATGAATGTATGCCTGAAACCGAGCTGTGGAAGGTTTTTCTATTGATAAGATCTTGATGGAAGTATCCTTAGATGATGTGGAAGAGATTTAAAGGATTGTAAGATAGATTGGTAGAGGAACAAATGATTTGATTGAATTAGAAATGAAGAAAATTGCATATGAAGATTCTGTTTTGGAGAAAGTTAGATGGAAAGTCCTTTTATTTTATCGCTTTGATTTATAATGATGAAAATAAGGAAATGAACCATTTTATTTAAAGATTACATCCATTAGATGGAGTTTGACATCTAGCTTTAGTCATATGAATGTGAAAACATGAAGATAAGAGTGAATCAATCGGAACCAGTGCTCTGTTTTGTAGAGGACAGCTTGACCTTTGATGATTCCGTGATTTTTCTGTAATTTTGTAAATGGAAGTCGACTTTGAACCCCTAATGAAAGTTGTAGGAAACATCCTTAGAAATAAAATATCAAAAATTGAGCATAAATGGACGAGGTTTGGTTAGTTAGATGAATTTCCCTTTTAGATGTTAAATCTGGAAACTATTACTGGATTTAGTAAAGACTATGGGGATTACTACTCTTTAGTACAGTGAGATATCTGATTTAGATTCTTCACATAAAATTTCAATTTATGTCTCTAATATAACATATCAAAATTTCATATTTTTTGAGTTCATTTGGGAATTATTCCGAAATTTTCATAAAAACTGTGCATTTTAATGATTAAGCTGTTTTGTGTCGAATTTGCACAAGTTGTCCCAAAGATGAATATATCTTGAATTTTTATGTGACATGATGATTTTAGCATTGGCATATTATGAACACTGGAGATTTGATGAAGGATTCTTGGGACATGTTGTTATTGCATTTGAAAGTATGTTTATAAATTAAAACTATTAATTGTTGCCGTTGGACCCTCGGGTCAACGATGCCCCGGGAGTCGGGATGCCCAAAGGATCGAATGAGTGGTGCCTTGTGGATGTCCGGTGGCCCTAAGTGGCTAAATTCTGGATGTTTTCCTCGGGAGCTTCGAGATGCCCGGTTGTATGCTTGTCGGTACATAAATCCGGAGGGTCGGGGTAACCATTCTCATGGTGAGCTTCGGAGGTATTCCTCATGATGCTAGGTGGGGTACGAGATGCCTGAAGGTGTGGTACGCTCTAGATGCCTGGTGGCCCTAAGTGGCTGAATGCCAGAGGCTTTCGTGATGCCAAGGTGGATGCGAATGCCCATAAGGACGCAAACATTGGTCTTACGGGGGATGAAACCCTTTTGAATGATAAAATGGATGATTCTACTACGTGTGTGTTGGTCTGGTTATAGGACTAAGTTGTATGGCATGGAATGGGACATGTCATTACAATTTTGGCCCTATGATCGAGACCTGTGTAATTGGACATAATGTCTTTTGATCCATTGAAACTGCATTTGCCATTGCATTGAAGAATTTCATGATCTTGATGCATGCTTATCCTTTGATTACCTGTTTTTATCTATCATGCATGGATCTAGATATTGATGGTAATGCTTGATATAGTTTGATGAATCTTTTACTGCTGAGTGGTTGTACTCACCCCGTTTGGGGACTAACATTTCAGATTAAAAGATGCCTCTATTGCCTGTCACACGCGGTACTTTTTACGGTGTCCCAGTTGATGTTGAGTGCACGTGTTGACAGCACTTTCATGTTGGGATTCGAGGATTGGTTTTTATCTGAGTACTAGTCCTGGTCATATATGACGTCGGATTACCCGATGGCCCCGTAGTTCGGGAGTTTCCGTCGATGCATGTTTGACGTGATGGGATCATGCTAGGGATGTTACCGCCGCCGCCAACTGATGGACCAGGCTGGGTGTGAGCTTGTGTGATGGGTAGTAGATGAAGCTTTTTGGACTGCCGACACTGTCTGATAGACTCATGTATAGATCTATTGGGAAAGGAGAGAAAATGAGAAGTTGGTTATCTTTTGAGTATGTAGCCGTGTCTAGAAAAACCACGGCAAAATTTTGATGTACCGACTTATGATGTCTATCAAGCTTATGTAAATAAAAGTGCTCAGCTTTATCTTATAAAATTGTCTAGTGGGTGTGCATCATTTCAATTTTTGGGATAGGGAAATGTGATTTTCGCTTCCGCTATACAATGATAAACTGCACAGGGACCAATCAAAAAGTTCATAAAACCCCCAGGATATTTGGATTTATCAAATTTGTATGGTATCTGAGTATTAGGCTTGTAAGGTAAAGAGAAAGGGCATGGTCTGTGGTGACTCTAATGGATCGGGGGCCGTTCGAGGGGTGCCACAAGGCGGTTTTTGTATCAGAGCGAAGAATTTTATGGAGTGATAAGGAGCCTCAGATGGAAATGAGGATAGAATGATGCACACCATAGGGTACTGACCAAGAGTAGTTGATCAACTTTGAATAACGGGTGATTGATTTCACTCGTAGATCTCTGGTGACTAGTGTTATGTTACTTATGTGACTTTAGTAAATAACCTTATTTTATTATCTAACTAATGACATCGAGCCACAAAATATTCTTGAGGCAAATGCTTGGAAAACTGCAGGAAAATCATGGTGCGAACTGGGAGTTCTCATCCATCGAGGGTTGAAGCCTCTGCTTCAAGGGCTGAACCCGAATGGAAGATATCCTGCAAGCATTGGCCAATATAGGAAATCTGATGGAAAGGCAAGCATAACAACAACCCGGAGCAGAACGCCATACTCAAGGACTAGTGGAACAATTCCTAAAGTTGAAACCACCTAAGTTTGCTAGAATGGGAAGTCCTGAGGAGGCGAAACATTGGATTGAAGGAATGGAACAAATTTTCCGGTTGTTGAAATGTAGTGATGCTGAAAAGATAACCTTGATAGAGTACCAACTGGAGGGAAATGCAAAGTTTTGGTGGAGAGCTTCAAGAGACATGATCTTTCCACCAGGTACTGATATAAACTGGGATGAGTTTGTTAGAGCTTTCAATAGAAAGCATTTCTCTGATTATGCCAAGGATAAGAAGATCACAGAATTTGTTCAGTTAGAACAAAGGGAGTTGACAGTGGACTAGTATGAAGCAAAATTTCTTGAATTGTCTAGGTATGCTCCCAGGTTGGTTGAGGATCGAGAGGAAAAGGCTAAGAGATTCCTGAAGGGGTTAAGGACTGACATTAGAAAACAACTGGTGCCTCTGAATATAAGGGATTATAATGAGATCTATGAAAAGGCACAGTTGGTGGAGTAGGAATTAGTGAGAGAGCAATTAGAATCTAAGAGGCAAATGACCTTTAATGATGTTCGAAAGGGGAAGAGACCTCATCCTGGACAAGGTCAGCCTTGGGAATCTAAGAAGAGGAGTAATTTTGAGAATTTTGGAAAAGCAAAGAGTGGCCCGATTCAAGGGAAAGTACCCTACCAGGGTAATATTTGCCAGAGGTGTGGTGGACAGAATGGCTAGGATTTTGTAATAGTCCACTGAAATGTTTTGGTTATGGGCAGATATGGCACTTTAAAAGAGAAATTGTCCACACGAGAGGTCGCAGCTGAGTGCCAACTCGGTGCGACAAGTTTAGCAACGTACTACTGGACCAAATTTACCAAGGAATCAACAGAGGCCACTAGCACAAGGAAGGGTGTATGCGGTCACCCGAGAGGAAGAGGAAGCTTCCCAAAATGTCATCTCAGGTACGATTTCTATAAATGATAAAAAGGCATATGCATTGTTTGATATGGGTGCTACCCATTCTTTTGTGTCTGAAAGATATAGATGGTTGAGTAAGATAGACACTACCTCTCTCAAGACGCCTCTTTGTGTTTCTACGCCATTAAAGAATATGGTTTTGTCTACGTTAGTATGTGAAAAGTGTAAGGTAACAATAGGGGGATGGGATATGGAAATAGACCTAGTTGTGATGGCCATGTATGACTTCGATGTTATCATCAGAATAGACTGGCTTCATAAGTATCAAGCTAAGATGGATTGTTATAAGAAAGTGATCCAGTTTGTCTTACTTGACCAATCTAGTTATGAATTTTTGGGAGGTGAAACCAATTCCTCTGTAGCACTTATTTCAATGATAGAAGCCCGTGCATTACTTGATGAAGGATGTCAAGGATACTTGGCAGTGGTTAAGGACTATACTAAGGAAGAGTCTAAGCTTGATGAAATTTGAGTGGTCAGAAAATTTCAAGAGGTATTTCTTGAGGAACTGCCTGGGTTACCACCGGAATGAGAAATTGAGTTCGAGATTGAACTAATGCTTAGAACATGACCGATATCTAAAGCTCCATATAGGATGGCCTTGACAGAATTGAAAGAGTTGAAAGTGCAACTACAAGAGTTACTTGATAAAGGATTTATTAGGCCAAGTGCTTCTCCTTGGGGTGCACCAGTTTTGTTTGTGAAGAAGAAGGATGGGTCACTGTGTTTATGTATTGACTATAGGCAATTGAACCAAGTAACTATTAAGAATAAGTATCCCTTGCCTAGAATTGATGATTTATTTGACCAACTGCAAGGAAGTTCGGTCTTTTCTAAGATTGACTTGAGGTCGAGATACCATCAATTAAGGATTAAGAAAGAAGACATTCCTAAGATTGCATTTAGGACTCGCTATGGACACTATGAGTTCCTAGTTATGCCATTTGGATTGACGAATGCTCCGGCTGCATTCATGGATTTGATGAATAGGATATTTAAGCCCTATTTGGATCAATTTGTGATGTCTTCATTGATGATATCTTGATATATTCTAAAGGACCTAAAGAGCATGAACAACACCTGAGGATAGTATTGCAAATCCTTAGAGATCATAAGTTGTACGCCAAATTTAGTAAGTGTGAATTTTGGTTGGACCAGATAATATTTTTGGGACACGTGGTGTTAGGAAGAGGAATTGCAGTAGACCCGGCGAAAGTTGAGATGGTAGTAAATTGGTCGAGACCGACAATGCCAACTGAGATACGAAGTTTCTTAGGACTGCTAGGCTACTATAGAAGATTTATTGAAGGATTCTCACAACTTGCTAGACCATTGACAAAATTGACTCGAAAGAACATAAGATTCGAGTGGAATGGAGAGTGTGAGAGAAGTTTTCAGGAACTTAAAAGGAAATTGACTACAACTCCAATCCTAACTATACCATATGGATCTGATGGGTTCATGGTATATAATGATGTGTCTCACAAAGGATTGGGATGCGTTTTGATGCAACATGGCAAGGTCATAGCCTATGCATCGAGACAGTTGAAACCTCATGAATTGAACTATCCAACCCATGACTTAGAATTGGCAGCTATAATTTTTGCTTTGAAAATATGGAGACATTATTTGTATGGAGAGAAGTTCGAAATCTATACAGATCATAAGAGTTTAAAATATTTGTTTTCACAAAAAGAGCTGAACATGAGACAAAGGAGGTGGATGGAGTTGTTAAAGGATTATGATTGTGAAATACGGTACCATCCTAGAAAGGCAAATAAGGTGGCAGAAACTCTTAGTCGTAAGTCGGCTATGAATATGACTAGTATGAGAATAACAGAATGGAATCTGTTACAGTCAGTAGCAGACTCAGAGTTTAAATTGGAAGTAGATTGCCTTACTGGCATGCTTATTGCATTGAGGATTGAAACGGAAATTATCTAGAAAATTAAGATGTCGCAAGAATCAGACCTTGAAATAATGAAAGTATAAAATGCCGTGTCTTTAGGAAAAAGACCAGAATTTCAAATCTCTAAAGATGGAATGGTAAGATGTCAGGGACGACTCTGTGTTCCCGACAGTGAAGAATTGAAGAGAGAAATTCTGTTGGAAGCACATAGAAGTAACTATAGTATTCATCCGGGTAGTACAAAGATGTACATGAATTTACGCCAACAATACTGGTGGAATGGCATGAAGGCAGATATAGCCAAGCACGTTTCCCAATGCTTAACATGTCAGCAAGTGAAAGCGAAATACCGTAAACCCACAGGACTGTTGAGACCATTGGATATCCCAGAGTGGAAATGGGAGCACGTAACAATGGATTTTGTGCAAGGATTACCAAGGACATCAAGTGGCCATGACTCTATTTGGGTAATTGTGGATCGTTTGACTAAGTCTGCTCATTTCCTAGCAATTCACATAGACTATCTAATGGATAAATATGCTAAGATATATGTAAGCTAGGTAGTACGCTTACATGGTGTTCTTGTAACTATCACGTTAGATCGAGACTCAAGATTTACTTCAAACTTTTGGTGAAGTCTTTAGATTGCCTTAGGGTTTAAGCTCTAGTTTAGTACTGCTTTTCATCCTCAGACAGATGGACAAACAAAAAGAGTGATTAAGACATTAGAGGATATGTTAAGAGCCTGTGTGATTGATTTTAAAGGAAGTTGGGATGAAAAGTTACATTTGGTAGAATTTGCCTATAACAATAGTTTTCAGAAAAGCATAGGCGTGGCTCCCTATGAAGCATTATATGGAAAGAGATGTAGGACACTTGTCTGTTGGAACAAAATAGGTGAAAGAAAATTGACAAGACTTGAATTGGTATAGGTTACTACAGAAGCTATCGAGATCATAAGGAAAAGACTTAAGATAGCTCAAAGCCGATAGAAAAACTACGCAGATAGGCGTAGAAGACCTTCGAAATTTAATGTGGGAGACCATGTATTCCTTAAAGTATCTCAAATGAAAGAGATATCATGATTTGGAATAAAATGAAAGTTAAGTCCCAGATTTGTTGGACCCTTTGAGATACTCGAAAGAATAAGGGATATAGCTTATCGTTTGGCACTGCCTCCTAAATTGGGAAACTTACATGATGTGTTTCATGTGTCGATGCTAAGAAGGTATCGGCTAGATCCTGGTCACATACTCGATCATGAAGCCATCGAAATGAATGAGAAAGTGAGGTACATAGAAGAGCCAATACGGGTATTAGATCAAAAAGAACAAGTCCTTCAGACGAAGAAAATTCCTCTGGTTAAGGTATTATGGCGATATCATGATATGGAAGAGGCCACATAGGAAAGTGAAAAAGAGATGAAGGAAAAGTACCCTCTCTTGTTTAATGAGACGTAAGTAACATCTAATTTCGAGGACGAAATTCTCTAAGGAGGGGAGAATTGTGGCATCCGAGAATCTTGACGACCCGAACTATTTACTTTAGAAGGAAAGGAAACTTGTCTTTGAATGGCCATATGGACAATTGCACCAACGGCCACATTATTCTATCTCTTGGACCGATCCTCCTATGTAAATATGTTGTGGGAATATTAATTGATTTCTATGGAAATCAAATGCCTAATAATTGTGTAGAAATTATGGGCTATTTATTATTTCAATGTGGGCCATTTGAATTGGACATCTTGGCCTCAAAATGTTTCTGGCCCAAGCAAGCCCAAGAGCCCTATATGGCCGTCGACCAATGTGGCATCCTGAAATTCTTTGTTAGCCAATTAGGGGTACTTCAGTTAATATCTTGTATTGAAATTTATGGCCGAGTGTGGCTTCATGTCCTGGCCTTTCTTTTGATGTACCGACCCAAGGAAACCCATCTTGAAAAAATATGTAAAAAAAGTGTCATGGCTTTGTCTTTTATTATGATGATTAGTGGTGTGCAATTGTATCATGGTTGATGGAGGCAGAGATGGCGATATTATATTTTGCTTCCGCTAATGAGTCGCGCTGGGACCATTTTAAAAAAAAAAAAATTTCTATGATTTACGACGCTTCTTCTAAGAGACGTAATTAGGTGTAGCATTAGGTGCCTGTGGCGACCTAAGGTGGTTCGGGGTGCCACAGCGCCCCTTTTTGGTATCAGAGCGATGGTTATAGGTGGAGTGATAAGGAGCCTCATTTGGAAATTGAGGAACATGATGACAATGCACACCATAGGATGTAAAACGAAACAATTGAATAACGGGTGATGAGTATTCACTCGTAGATCCCTAGTAGTTAGTCTTAAGTTGTCTTTAGGTACCGGTAACATGTATATGTTACTTATGTAGCAGTAGTAGTTGCTTTGAATGGAGACAGTGAGTCTCAAATTATTCCTAAGGCAATGCTTGGAAATTGCAGGAAAGTCATGGTGCGAGCTAGAAGTGCTCATCCATCGAGGGCTGAAGCCTCTGCTCCAAGGGCTGAACCTCGAATGGAAGACATCTTGTAGGCATTGGCCAATATTGGAAATCTGATGGAAAGGCAGGCGTAGCAACAACCTGGAGCAGAACGCCGTACTCAAGGACTGGTGGAATAGTTTTTGAAGTTGAAACCACCTAAGTTCGGTGGAATGGGAAGTCCTGAGGAGGCGGAACATTGGATTGATGGAATGGAGCAAATTTTCAGGTTGTTGGACTGCACTGCTGCTGAGAAAATAACTTTGGCAGAGTACCAACTGGAGGGAAATGCAAAGTTTTGGTGGAGAGCATCGAGGGACACAATCTTCCCACCAGGTACTGAGGTTAACTGGGAAGAGTTTGTGAGAGCTTTTAATAGGAAGCATTTTTCTGACTGTGCTAAGGATAGGAAAATTACTGAATTTGTTCAATTAGAACAAAAGGAGCTGACAGTAGATCAGTATGAGGCTAGATTTTCTGAACTGTCTAGGTATGCTCCTAGGCTAATTGAGGATCAGGAAGAGAAAGCTAAGAGGTTTCTGAAAGGGCTGAGGATTGATGTCAGGAAGCAACTAGTGCCTCTGAACATAATGGATTATAATGAGATCTATGAAAGGGCACAGTTGGTGGAGCAGGAGTTGGTAAGGGAACACTCGGAGGATAAGAAACCATTGTCCTTGGTGATGTGAGAAGGGGTAAGAGACCCTATACAGGTCAAGGTCAGACCTAGGAATCTAAGAAGAAGGGCAATTTTGGGAACTTCGGAAGAGGCAAGGGTAGCCTGAATTTGGGAAGGACACCTTATCAGGATGCGGAGTGTTGAATGTGTAATAGGCAACATGGCCCAGGACCTTGCATTGGGCAACCAAAGTGCTATGGCTGTGGAAAAATAGGCCATATTAAGAGAAACTGCCCTCAGGAAAGATCGCAGGCGAGTATGTGCTCGATGCAGCAGTCGCAGCGGAATGCTGTTAGGCCAAACTTACCAAGGAATCCCCAGAAGCCACCAGCACAAGGAAGAGTGTATGCGATCACCCAAGAGGAAGCGGAAGCTTCCAAAAATATTATCTCAGGTACGATCCTTATAAATGATAAAAAGGCATATGCATTGTTTGATACGGGTGCTACGCATTCATTTGTGTCTGAAAGATATAGGCAGTTGAGTAAGATAGAAACTATGCCTCTTGAGACGCCTCTTTGTGTTTCTGCGCTTCTAAAGGATATGTTATTGTCTACGCTGGTGTGTGGAAATTGTAAGATAACAATGGGGGGAAAGGATATGGAAATAGACTTAGTTGTAATGGTCATGTATGATTTTGTTGTTATCATAGGAATGGATTAGCTTCGTAAGTATCATGCCTAGATGGATTGTTATAGGAAAATAATCCAGTTTACCTTACCTGATCAGTCTAGTTGTAAATTTCTGGGAGGTCAGACCCACCTACGTGTAGCGCTTATTTCAGCAATAGAAGCCCGTGCGTTACTTGACAAAGGATGTCAAGGGTACTTGGCCATGGTTAGAGATTATACTAAGGAAGAGCTTAAGATTGATGAAATTCGGCTAGTTAGCGAATTTCAAGATGTATTCCCTCAGGAATTGCCTGGATTGCCGCCAGAGCGGGAGATTGAGTTTGAAATTGAATTAATGCCTAGAACAGGATCTATATCAAAAGCCCCATATAGGATGGCCTTAGTCGAATTGAAGGAATTGAAAGTGCAACTACAGGAGTTTCTTGACAAAGGATTCATTAGACCAAGTGCTTCACCTTGGGGTGCACCGATCTTGTTTGTGAAAAAGAAAGATGGATCGATGCGCTTGTGCATTGATTATAGGCAGTTGAACCAGGTGACCATTAAAAATAAGTATCCTTTGCCCAGAATTGATGACCTGTTTGACCAACTCCAGGGAAGTTCGGTCTTCTCTAAGATTGACTTAAGATCAGGATACTATTAATTGAGAATTAAGAAAGAGGACATTCCTAAGATCTGCGTTTGGACTCGTTATGGACACTACGAGTTCCTTGTTATGCCATTTGGATTGACTAACGCGCCGGCTGCATTTATGGATTTAATGAATAGGGTATTTAAACCTTATTTAGACCAGTTTGTGATTGTTTTTATTGATGACATCCAAATATATTCAAGAGGACCTAAAGAGCATGAGCAACACTTGAGGATAGTTTTGCAAACCCTGAGAGAGCATAAGCTGTATGCCAAGTTTAGTAAGTGTGAGTTCTGGCTGGACCAGATAATATTTTTAGGGCATGTGGTATCAGGAGAAGGAATTACAGTAGACCCAGCTAAAGTTGAGATGGTAATAAATTGGCCGATACCGATGACACTTACTGAAATACGAAGTTTATTAGGACTGGCTAGTTATTATAGGAGGTTTATTGAAGGATTTTCACGACTGGCAGGTCCTTTAACCAAGTTGACTCGAAAGAATGTGAAATTTGAATGGAATGGGGAATGTGAAAGGAGTTTCCAGGAGCTTAAAAGGAAATTGACCTCGGCTCCAATCTTGACTATACCAATTGGACCTAATGGTTTTACAGTGTATAGTGATGCATCTCACAAAGGACTGGGATGTGTTTTGATGCAGCATGGCAAGGTCGTAGCCTATGCATCTAGGCAATTAAAACCCCATGAGCTGAACTACCCAATGCATGATTTAGAGCTAGCAGCTATAGTGTTTGCCTTGAAGATATGGAGACACTATTTGTATGGGGAAAAGTTTGAAATTTATACAGACCATAAGAGTTTGAAATATCTGTTCTCACAAAAGGAGTTGAACATGAGACAAAGGAGATGGATGGAGTTGTTAAAGGATTACGATTGTGAGATAAAATACCATCCAGGGAAGGCGAATAAGGTAGCGGATGCTCTTAGTCGTAAGTCGGCTATGGAGATGGCCAGTTTAAGAATGGCGGAATGGAGCTTGTTAAAGTTCGTTACAGACTCATAATTTAGATTAAAAGTAGATTGTCTTACCGGTATGCTTAGTGCATTAAGGATTGAACCGGAGATCATTCAGAAAGTTAAAACCCTGCAAGAGTCTGACCTGGAGATTTTGAAAATGAAAGACACTGCGTCTTTAGGAAAAAGACCAGAATTTCAAGTCTCTGATGATGGAATAGTAAGATGCCAAGGACGACTTTGTGTTCCCGACAATGAAGAATTAAGGAAGGAAATTCTGTCAGAGGCACATAAGAGTAATTATAGTATCCATCCGGGTAGTACAAAGATGTACAGGAATTTACGTCAGCAGTTTTGGTGGAATGGTATGAAGGCAGATACGGTTAAGTACGTTTCTCAATGTTTGACATGCCATCAAGTAAAAGCGGAACATCGTAAACCCGTAAGACTCTTGAGACCATTAGACATACCAGAATGGAAATTGGAGCATATAACGATAGACTTCATACAAGGATTACCAAGGACGTCAAGTAGTCATGACTCTATTTGGGTTATAGTGGACCGTTTGACTAAATCGGCTCATTTCCTAGCTGTTCGCATGGACTACCTAATGGACAAATATGTGGACATGTATGTAAGTCAAGTGGTACGCTTACATGGTGTTCCAGTGACTATTACCTCAGATCGGGATTCGAGATTCACTTCAAACTTTTGGCAAAGTCTTCAAATTGCGTTAGGAACTAAACTTCAGTTTAGCACTGCTTTGCATCCCCAGACAGATGAACAAACAGAAAGAGTAATTCAGACATTAGAGGATATGTTAAGGGCTTGTGTAATTGATTTCAAAGGAAATTGGGATGAAAGATTGCATTTGGTGGAGTTTGCCTATAATAATAGTTTTCAGAAAAGTATAGGCATGGCTCCCTATGAAGCATTATATGGAAGGTAGGACTCCTGTCTGTTGGAATGAAGTAGGTGAAAGGAAATTGACAGGACCTGAACTGGTACAAGTTACCACTGAGGCTGTTGAAATTATCAGAGAAAGACTTAAAACAGCTCAGAGTAGACAGAAAGACTACGCATATAAGCGTAGAAGGCCTTTGGAATTTAGTGTAGGAGATCATGTATTCTTGAAAGTATCTCCAATGAAAGGGATATCTCGATTTGGGATGAAGGGTAAGTTAAGCCCTAGATTTGTCGGACCTTTTGAGATACTTGAAAGGATAGGGGACGTAGCTTATCGTTTAGCGCTGCCTCCTAAGTTGGGAAATTTGCATGATGTGTTTCATTTATCGATGTTGAGGAAGTACCAGCCGGATCTTGGTCACATACTCGATCATGAAGCCATCAAAGTGGATGAGAAAATGAGGTACATCGAAGAGCCTGTACAGATACTGGATCGAAAGGAGCAAATTCTTATGACTAAAAAGATCCCATTGGTTAAGGTATTATGGCGACATCATAATATGGAGGAGGCCACATGGGAAAGTGAAGATCAGATGAAGGAAAAGTACCCTTACTTGTTTCGAGAAGGCATGAGTGGTGTCTAATTTCGAGGACGAAATTCTCTAAAGAGGGGAGAATTGTGGCATCCTGAAATTCTTTGCTAGCCAATTAGGGGTACTTCAGTTAATATCTTATATTGAAATTTATGGCCAAGTGTGGCTTCATGTCTTGGCCTTTCTTTTGATGTACCAACACAAGGAAACCCATCTTGAAAAAATATGTAAATAAAGTGTCATGGCTTTGTCTTTTATTATGATGATTAGTGGTGTGCAATTGTATCATGGTTGATGGAGGGAGAGATGGCAATGTTATATTTTGCTTCCACTAATAAGTCGCGCTGGGACCGTTTTAAAAAAAAAATGTCTATGATTTGCGACGCTTCTTCTAAGAGATGTAATTAGGTGTAGCATTAGGTGCCTGTGGTGACCTAAGGTGGTTCGGGGTGCCACAACCAAAGAAGGGGGAAGGAAATCGGATGGAGGAGGCCACGCCACCCCCTTTATTTGTTCTCTTTTTGAAGCCACTTGTCCTTTTCTTGGAGCCACTTGTCACCTACATGCAAAATAAACAAATCAATTAATTAAAGAAAACCAAAAGCATTCGGATGAAGCAAGGGGGAGAGAGAAACCGAGAGAGTTTGAGCAGGCGAGCAAGTGAGAGAGAGAGAGAGAGAGAGAGAGAGAGAGAGAGAGAGAGAGAGAGAGAGAGAGTGAGTGAGTGAGTGAGTGAGCGAGTAGCGAGCAGTCTGAGCGAGTGAGGGCACAGAAGGAAGCCGCCCTCCGCCTGTACCCGTGTCCGAGCTGCTGCCGGCGATGCCGCCGATCCCCATCACCGATTGCACTGCGTTCGAAGTCCCAAGCCTCTGTTTTTGGTTGCCAAGCAAGCTAGGAGTTAAGGCAAGTGGAAGTTCATCAACCTATGTCTTTGCATGCTAACATTTTCTGGTGAAATGCTGGTAGATGTGAGAAAATGCAAAAAAAAATAGGAAGCTGTATGCTGTGCTGTTGGATGATAGAGATGAAGATTGAATGCTAAAATGCGGAGGATTGAATGTGATGTTGCTGTTTCGTGTGGGATTGAACTAAATGAGTAATAGATAGAAACTACCAGCCACTTCATGTTGTATGAGGGCCTTGTATGTTTCGAAAATTGGGTGTGAGATGGCTGTGTGAATCGAGCAAGGTAAAGAAGGGGTTGCCAAGGGAAAAAATGTAGTATATAATGAGATCAGTGAGTTTAGGGATGAATGTACGCCTTAAACCGAGTTGTGGAAGGTTTTTCTATTGATAAGATCTTGATAGAAGTATCCTTAGATGCTGTGGAAGAGATTTAAAGGATTGTAAGATAGATTGGTAGAGGAACACATGATTTGATTGAATTAAAAATGAAGAAAATTGCATATACCGGTTCTGTTTTGGAGAAAGTTAGATGGAAAGTCCTTCTAATTGTATCGCTTTGATTTATAATGATGAAAATAAGGGAAGGAACCATTTTATTTAAAGATTACACCCATTAGATGGAGTTTGACATCTAGCTATAGCCATATGAATGTGAAAAAAATGAAGATAGGAGTGAATCAATCGGAACCAATGCTCTGTTTTGTAGAGGACAACTCTACCTTTGATGATTCTGTGATTTTTCTGTAATTTTGTAGATGGAAGTTGACTTCAAACCCTTAATGAAAATTGTAGGACACATCCTTAGAAATAACATATCACAAATTGGGCATAAATGGACGAGGTTTGGTCAGTGAGATGAATTTCCCTTGTAGATGTTGAATCTGGAAACTATTACTGGATGCTAGTAAAGACTGGTGATTACTACTCTCAGTATAGTGAGATATAGATTTAGGATTCTTCACAGAAAATTTCAATCTATGTCTCTAATATAACATATCAAAATTTTATAATTTCCTGAGCTCATTTGGGAATTATTCCAAAATTTTTTCCAGAACTGTGCATTTTAATGATTAAGCTGTTTTGTGTCGAATTTGCACAAGTTGTCCCAAAGATGAATATATCTTGAATTGTTTTGTGACATGATGATACTAGCATTAGCATATTGTGCAAACTAGAGATTTGATAAGGATTCTTGGGACATATTGTTATTGCATTTGAAAGTATGTTTAGAAATTAAAATTGTTAATTGTTGCCGTTGGACCCTCGGGTCAACGATGCCCCGAGAGTTGGGATGCCCAAAGGATCGAATGAGTCAGTGCCTTGTGGATGTCCGGTGGCCCTAAGTGGCTAAATGCTGGATGTTTTCCTCGAGATGCCCGGTTGTATACTTGTCGGTACATAAATCCAGAGGGCCGGGGTAACCATTCTCATGGTGAGGTTCAGAGGTATTCCTCGTGATGCCAGGTGGGGTACGAGATGCCTGGAGGTGTGGTACACCCTAGATGCCTAGTGGCCCTAAGTGGCTGAATGCCAGAGGTTTTCGTGATGCCAAGGTGGATGCGAATGCCCATAGGGACGCAAACATTGGTCTTACGGGGGATGAAACCCTTTTGAATGATAAAATGGATGATTCTACTACATGTGTGTTGGTCTGGTTATACGACTAAGTTGTATGGCATGAAATGGGACATGTCATTACAATTTTGGCCCTATGATCGAGACTTGTGTAATTAAACATAATGTATTTTGATCCATTGAAACTGCATTTGCCATTGCATTGAAGAATTTCATGATCTTGATGCATGCGTATCCTTTGATTACCTATTTTTGTCTATCATGCATGGATCTGGATATTGATGGTAATGCTTGATATAGTTTGATGAATCTTTTACTGCTGAGTGGCTATACTCAACCCGTTTGGGGACTAACATTTTAGATTAAAAGATGCCTCTACTCCTATCACACGCAGTACTTTTTACGGTGTCCCAGTCGACGTCGAGTGCATGTGTTCAGAGCACTTTCATGTTGGGATTCAAGGATTGGTATTCATCCGAGTACGAGTCCTGGTCATGTAAGACGTCGAATTACCTGATGGCCCCGTAGTTCAGGAGTTTCTGTCGACGCACGTTCGATGTGATGGGATCATGCTGGGGATGTTACCGTTGCCGCTAGCCGATGGACCGGGCTAGGTGTGAGCTTGTGTGATGGGTAGCACATGAAGCTTTTTGGACTGTCAGCACTGTTTGACAGACTTATGTATAGATCTGTTGGGAAAGGAGAGAAAAGGAGAAGTTGGTCATCTTTTGAGTATGTAGCCATGTCTAGAAACCACGGCAAAATTTCGATGTACCGACTTATGATGTCTATCGAGCTTATGTAAATAAAAGTGCTCGGCTTTATCTTATAAAATTGTCTAGTGGGTGTGCATCATTTCAATTTTTGGGATAGGGAGATGTGATTTTCGCTTCCACTATACAATAATAAACTGCTCATGGACTAATCAAAAAATTTATAAAACCCCCAGGATATTTGGATTTATCAAGTTTGTATGGTATCTGAGTATTGGGCTGGTAAGGTAAAGAGAAAGGGCATGGTCTGTGGCGACCCTAATGGATCGGGGGCCATTCGAGGGGTGCCACATTCGAGCCTCACACGTCTATTAACAAAACTTGAATTTTATTAATATGCAACAATTGCATTACAACGTTGATCATTCTGGATTCATAGAGTTTGTGATCCAGATTATTACAAGTAGAAACTAATGAAATGAATAGAATTCCCTCGTAGGGGAGAAATGAATGGAATTCCCTCACAGGGGAGAAGTAAATGAAATACAACTAAAAATTGAATTCAAGAACTAGAAACATCCCTTACATAGTGGGAACTGTAGGTTCTTCATTTCCATTGATAGTGCCAACCATGTTGACATCTTCAGAATGCTTTGGAAGGGGGTTTTATTGGACATTCGGTGCTGAGTCCTTAAAGGTGAGTAGCTTTTTATCCAACAAATTCTAGAGCTTAGAATGGAGCACCATACATTTGTCGACATGATGACCTTTCTCACCCATATGATATTCACATGTCATATTAAGGTCGAACCTGACAAACTTTGGCGGATTATCCCTCGGGATCTCTTTTGCCACAAGATGATTTTCGATCAGCATTGGAAGTAGTTGGGACATGGGTCTAGGCAATGGAGTAAATTGCCTTTGAGGGGCTCTTCTTTTGCGCTCAAAGTTTTTGGAAGAACCCCCTACCCCCATGGCAGGTTTGTGAGCCTGAGGATTATATGGCTTTTGAGAAGAGGAATTTTGTATATAAGCAATCTCTACAGTTGATTCCTTATCTCTCTTCAGGGCATATCGATGACTCGTGTTCTCAGTCAACCTTCCTTCACGCATGATCCCCTCAATGCGTTCACCTAACTCCACAAATGTGGCAAAGTTAATACAGGTGTGGTTGTACATTTTCTTGAAGAAATCTCGAGGCATAGCTTGAAGCAGTAATTTCATAGTCTCTTTCTCAGACAATGGCAGCTTTACTTGAGATGCAATAACTCTCCATCTTTGAGCATAGGCTCTAAACGTTTCAGTTCTCCTCTTCTTGACCCGAACTAATTCCTCTCGAGTTGCAGCGATTTCGGTGTTGAACTTATATTGTTGGAAAAATTTGTCTGCAAGATCCTCCCAAGTATGGATCTTCTCCAAGTCCAACTCTATAAACCATGTTAACGCAGGACTGATAAAGCAATCCTGAAAAGAATTAATCAAGAGTAGAGGATTATCTGAGTAACGGGCCATCTTGCCCAAATGGTACTTCAAGTGGGTCTTAGGACATCCAATGTCGTCATATTTCCTTGTAAACTCGGGCTCTTTGTAGAATTCAGGAACTTTAACCTTGGCGAAGGGTGACAGCTTATCGAACCCCTGCAGTTGATAGCCTTGCAGCATGCAAAGGCGTTCCTCAATCTTTACGAGGCGCCTTGAACTTTCTTCATCAAAGTACGAAGTTGGAGTCTCTTTAGATGGAGGCTCTAGACCAACAACTATCGGGATTACAGTGGGAACCTCTTCAGCAGGCCCTTTCCCCAGGGGTTCTACTATCGTCACTTTTGAAATAGCTAGTACGAGTACCTAGAGGGGGGGTGAATAGGTATACAAAAATTTTCTCGAAGCTTGCACGATATTTAAACGATTAGAGGATTTGCAACAGTTAAAAATTCAATCGCAAGACTGAGTAAGGGAAAGAGAGAATTGAACGCTCGGTTTATAGTGGTTCGGCTTGATTCAAGCCTACGTCCACTCTTCAAGACCGGCACCCGATTGGCTGGATTCCACTATGATCAAAGAGATGTTACAGTGTTGATCTTCCTTGGTTTCTAGGTGTAGATGATCTACCACACTCACTCAAGGCGTTACAAAGTATAAACACTCTCTGTGTACAATTTTGCTCGATCTCGACTAACAATCAAGGATCTTCGACTGGAATTTTTCTATCGATCACACACTTAAAACAGCTAGACGTCTTCCTTTTGTACTCCTTCATGCCATCATAGCCGTTGGCACTTACCAAAGGAATTCCTCCAATCTACCCGTTGGACGGAATCAATCAAGAAGATCATCCGAGCTATTTAAGGAATCGATGATAGCCCATCAATCTGTTCGCCCATACAATCGGGATCTCGGTTTCCATGAATAGAATATTTCCAAGATTGTTTCGTCAACCATCGGATCTTCAATCGATCTTAGATAAGAATTAAAGAATCCGAAATGATTATCCAACCAAGAAATCTATATCGAGTATCGAATCTAACCATAAACCTCGGCTTAGGATTTCCTTCGACACGGAGTAGAAAGAGCGTCAAGTGAGAATAGACTTAAGTCTTGAGTCCCGAGTCTTAAGTCTTTGAGTCTTGAGTCTTGGGTCTTGAGTCTTGGGTCTTGAGAGAACAAAGTTTTCAGACTTTAAACCGACGGTCTCCGAACATCCAGACTTTAGATCGAAAGAAACGTTTTGTCGCTTCAAAATATTTGGAAAGATTTCTCCAACAATCTCCCCTTTTTGATGGTGACAAAACTTTCTTGAAGATTTGAACAACTTTGACCCGCAAAACATTTCTCAAGTAATATGGCTAACTCATAAAGATTAATAAAACAACCAGACTACGCATCCACAGACAATTGGTTAGTCTTTCATGAGAAACACCATATAACAACACTTGAATAAATGCAACCAAAGTCAAGTTCATAATCCGCAATCCACAGTCGTCAAATTCACACCCAAATTCAAGTTCTCAAGTAATACTCAAAAATAAATAAACATAACCACAAAGGTCAAAGATTAAAAAATGAAAGTTCAAATTGATTCTCCCCTTTTTGTCGCATTGAAAAGGGTGAGAAAGGATTCATGTCCGCTTGGGAATGCGCACGATCCGGAAATCCCCAATGGACTGGACTACTCCTTCAAGCTTCTTCAGTCTTCTCGCACGAGCTACCTCTTCTCCCTTGGCATTGGCTTGGAGTTGCTGAGCGAGGTCTTTGAATTTATCTTCCATAGAGACCGAAGATTCTTGTCCAAAGATGCTTCAAAGCTTGGATTTCACAGTCCGAACATATATCCGGTTACGCATTTCCGAAGAATATTCATGATACTACGAAGATCTCGCAGAATCATCCGTCTCGTGTACCGGCATTGGCTTTCTCGGATGGTGTGTATGCGTACGATGGTGCTTGTTCGGTCCGGCAGATTTGGAATCGATGTATCACCTTCTTCGTGCAATTGAGAGACTCGAACTTCTTCCGGGTCTTCTCGGAGATTGTCTTAGATCTTCAACAACAAGAGGTGTAGACCTTTCTTGCAAGCTTACTCCCCGTCTCTAGGACATCGAGAGGGGAAGAATGATGATCATCCTCGGGATTTCCTTCTCTCCATTTATCAGCCAGACTGTTCTTTTTCTTCGTCTCCTTCTTCCTCAACTTCTTTTTCCTTCTTTCTCTGTTCTTCTTCTTCTCTCGCTTTCCGCTGAAGTTTCGTCGAATGAGACACGAACGTCTTGTTCTTGTCGTCTTTGGAATAGTGGGATCTTCATCATCTTCATCTTCATCCTCATCCTCCGGGATAAGAGTTCTTTTCCTCTTTTCGAAGAGGCACCAATAGCCTCCTTTCCTTTCCTTTTTGAAGCGTGATCGGATCGGAGATTTCACCTTGAATTTCTCCATTGCCTTAGAAAGTTCTTTCGACGCATCTTCATTAACATTTTCAACCCTACCACCATCTTGTCACACGGTCGAACACAAAAAGTATGTGGCAGTTCAATATTCAGATGTCGAAGATCTTGGTCACCGAGACCAGGATAAGGCAATTGTCCTTTGTCTTTTGACACCGCTTCCGTACATATGGAAAAGAATAGTGTGCGGGAGAGAAAATTTCCGTCCCGAGTTGATCGCATACATCAACTTTGCTTCGAGGAAAAAAAGACACGAAGTCTTTGACGTAGACTTTGGTCTAAGACAATTGATCACAATCTTATGAAGCACAATGTCGATAGCATTCATCCCGGAATAGATGATTTTCTTATCAACGTCCCTATCTTTGACAAGATCCAGAGTAGTACGAGCAGGTGAGACTTTGATTTGGAGATAGCGTCCCTTTCAACTCCAATTATGTCCGCCAACATATTTACATCTACCACATAGACTTGGTCTCGGACATCGAATGAAATTCTATTCGCATCCAAAAAGCTAAGATTTGAATAGAAGTAAGCAATCGATTGATCATACCCGTCTGTCAGAGTCGAGCAAAAAGTCTCAAGTTGAAGCAAACTCAACTTCTCCCTTAAGTTCAAGTTGATGGAATCCAGGAAGTCAAAGTCGACACTTCTAGGGTTGATTACCCCTCTTTTCAACAACACGAAATACATTTTTTCTTGATCCTTGGATTTAAACAAATCCATCCGATTTCCTTTCACCTTTGCAGCCACACCCATTCTAGGTTTAAATTCAAGGAACATTTTGTCATCATCGTTCCCGTCAATTAGATTCTGTCCGGCATACGAGGATCACTAGGAATGTTCGCAAGAGCCTCCTCTCGCTCTTCCTTTCGGAGCAATTCCCAACTCTTCCATTTTCCGCAGAAAAAGATACTCATTCCCATAATTTTTGTCCTTAAGAAAGTCATCTATATACTTTAATGAAGAACCGGTGTTTTTCAACGCACGATAAAGCTTATAGATAACGAGAGGGTTTTTGGACTCTTATCGGGTCGGCATCTTCGATAATGTCTTCTTCTAGGTTTTGACTTGCACCTTGTGGGTCAGGAGATGCTGAATGACGTGGAGGAGAGCGAATCGGACTTTGTCGCTGACTTGGTGAGTCTTCTTCCTCGTAAGATCGAAGTGAGTCGGTCCCTTCTCCATTCTTTGTGGTCCCCATTTGCGATTCTTGATGAATTCCTCGAAGACGACATCTTTCTTTGTCTATTGGAGGATTTCTTCACTTGCTTTTCCCAAGAGAGATGACCACTTTCTCGACGATGAACAGAGAGTAAAAAAAGAGTATCGGAAGAAGAGTGTCTTTTAGGGTTTTTAAAATTGGGGGTAGAATGACTGTGTATTTATATGTGCCTCGGATTTGAAAATAGAATTTTAAACGGTACAAGGAAAGTGTACGAACACTCCTTTTTCAAAAATAACTGCCAAAAATAACTTCCTCTAAAAAAGACAAGTTTTCAAATTTCACACAAATTATATCTCGAATAAAAGAACGTACCTTTTTCGAGATAAAATAAGCAAGAATTCATACCTTTTAGATAAGATATCGACTTACGGTCTTAATCGATAAATGATTGAGTCTCAGGATTTAAAGTCTAAGAGATCAGAGTCTTAGAGTTGGTGAGTCTCTAGACTTTAACTTCTTCAAGCTTCAAAATGTTGAGTCTTGAGCGGATGAAGTCGAATTGATTCTTCTCCAAAGGCTTTGTGAATATGTCCGCTAGTTGACTTTTTGAATCAACAAATTGAATTGAGATTTCTCCATTTTGAATATGATCTCTAATGAAGTGATGACGAATCTCAATATGCTTTGCTCTAGAATGAAGGATTGGATTTTTGGTGAGATTGATCGCGCTTGTGTTGTCACATCGATTTACGTGCATGAGTCTTCAATGCCAAAGTCTTGTAGCTGTTGTTTTATCCATAGAATTTGCGAACAGTGAGCTTCCAAGAGCTACATACTCGCTTCCGTTGTTGAGAGAGCTACGTTGCTTTGCTTCCTTGAAAACCAAGACACTGTCCTATTTCCAAGCAATTGACAAGTTCCGAAGTGCTCTTTCTATCGACTCGCAACCGGCCAGATCGCATCCGAGTATCCTAGAAGATTAAAGTCTCCCCTCTTTGGATACCAAAGACCGATGCTTGAAGATGAAGCAACGTATTTGATAATACGTTTCACGGCAATGAGATGTGATTCTCTAGGATCCGATTGAAACCTAGCACAGATACAAACACTAAACAAAATATCAGGTCTAGAAGCAAAGTAAGATAAAGAAGTGAACCGATCATGCTCCTGCAGCTTTTGATCTACTTTCTTCCCTTCTTCATCCTTGTCTATCTTCCGAGAACATGACATTGGTATGTCGGTCTTCTTGCATTTTTCCAATCCAAACCTTTTGACAAGATCATTCGCATATTTTTCTTGATGAATGAAAGTTCCTTCATTTATTTGTTTCACTTGAAGTCCAAGAAAGAATGTTAATTCTCCCATCATACTCATTTCAAATTCATCCCGCATAGACTTAGAAAATTTCTTGCAAAGACTTTCATTAGAGGATCCAAAAATAATGTCATCAACATATATTTGGACAAGTAAGAAGTTTTTGTTTTCCTTTTTAATAAATAAGGTAGTATCTACTTTACCTTTGACAAAACCATTTTGTAATAAAAACTTACTTAGTCCGTCGTACCAAGCTCGAGGTGCTTGCTTAAGACCGCACAGAGAGCCTTTTTCGTCTAAAGACCGAGTCCGGCTTCTTTGGGTCTTCAAATCCAGGCGGTTGTTCCACATAAACTTCCTCATGGATAAATCCATTTAGGAAAGCACTTTTGACATCCATTTGGAATAACCTGAAATTTTTGTAACAAGCAAAAGCAAGTAATAGTCGAATAGCTTCTAACCTTGCAATCGGTGCGTAGGTCTCGTCATAGTCTATTCCTTCTTCTTGCGTATAGCCTTTGGCCACGAGTCTTGCTTTGTTTCGTACGACTTTTCCTTTTTCGTCCATCTTGTTCCCGAAAACCCATTTGGTTCCAATAAGGTTTACCTTTTGGTTTAGATGTCAATTCCCGAGACATCATTGATGTTGAATTGTCCGAGCTCTTCTTGCATAGCTTCGATCCAGCTTTCATCGGATAAAGCTTCTTCTATGCTTTTTGGTTCAATTTCGAGATGAGAGCCACAAGACACTAGATTCTTCATGCCTTTTTGATCCGGTACGAATTCCTTCATTAAGTTCGCCAATAATAAGATCTTTGGGATGACCGGATTTGTGCTTCCAGTTACTAGTTGATTTGTCGGTTGATGATCTCTTTCTTTACTTGATTCTCCATGAGCGTCTTGATGATGTATTTCCGACTCGAGATGGTTTTCGAGATGTAGACATTTGAAGGTCTAGAGCGGGTTCGATCTCTTCGTCCGAGTCTTCTTGGATTCGTCTTGCACCGAGTCTTGGAATTTGACATTCATTGATTCTTCCCTGCATCGGCTTTTCTTGTTGTAGACTCGTAGGCTTTGCTTGATGTAGAATATCCAAGGAAGATACCTTCATCGATCTTTCTTCGAACTTACCCACTCGATCATTTGCATTTTTCAAAATAAAGCATTTGCAACCAAATACATGAAAGTATGAAACAATAGGCTTCTTACCTTTGAACAATTCATAGGGGGGTTTTCTCAAGAATAGGTCTTAGAAAGACTCTATTTATAATATAGCAAGCAAGTTGAAACAACTTGAGCCCAAAATCGAGGAGAAATTTTACTTTCAATTAAAAGTGTTCTAGCCATTTCTTGAAGAGATCTATTCTTTCTTTCCACAACTCCATTTTGCTGGAGTATACGGAGAGGAAAACATGTGATTAACACCGATTTATCACGTAATCTCGTAAAATCTTGATTTTCAAATTCACTTCCATGATCAGTTCTTATACTTGAGATAGCACATCCTTTTTCAATTTGAACCTTTTTAGCAAACTTTTCAAAGTACGAAAAGGTTTCAGATTTATTTGCAAGAAAATATACCCATGTAAAACGAGAGTAATCGTCTACAATTACTAGACAATATTTCTTACCTCCAATGCTCGGGTTCTTGTAGGTCCGAAGAGATCCATATGAAGCAATCGCAATGCATGATTAGTTGATACATGATTTATTTGCTTAAAAGAATTTCTTACCTCGCTTTCCTGAATGCATGGAGTGCATAAGTCGACTTTTGGTAAGGCAATTTAGGTAGACCTCGAACAAGCTGCTTTGAAGAGATTTTGACTAATTGCTTCTTGTTGATATGGCCAAGTTTTCGTGCCATAGAACTGCTTCATCTTGAATTGAGATTAAGCATTGTTCTTCATTTAGCTTTACATCAAGGAGGTAAATGTTTCCATGCCTTCGACCCATGAAAGACCGAGTCGAATCTTTGCTAATTCCAGAACATATGCCTTCTTGAAAAGAGATCTTATAACCGTATCACACGGTTGGCTAATACCGAGTAGATTGTAGTTGAGTCCTTCCACTAGAGAGACATTGCTTATTGTGAGATTTCCAATTTTCACGTTCCGAATCCCACAATACTTCCTTTGCTATTTCCTCCGAATGAAACTTTTCCACCATTTACTTGAATAAGCTTTATGAAACAATTTGAGTCTCTGTCATGTGTCTTGAGCATCCACTTTGTCAAGATACCACTTTACCTTCTTTTTGAGAGACTCGCATTCAAAAAAAGAGTCTCAAGCTTTCTTTGGTACCCAAATTTTCTTGGGTCCTTTGGTGTTAGTAGGATGAGCATTATTGGGCCATACTCTTTTAATGTGCCTCCAAACCATAGGACACTCTTTTTCAAAATGATCCGACAATTACACTTGGAACACCTTAAAGCATTTCGTCCTACAGGCTTTACAAAAATTCTTTTAAAATGATTTTTATAAGCCTCTCTCGATGGTCTTTTCTTAATTCTTTCTTTTACTTTCGGAAAATCAATCAAAGGAATTGTTTCAATTGTCATACCTAGACCGACTTATTGAAGTAAGGTCTTTGGATTGAAAGAACTTTTTCAAGTTTTTCGACCCTATTGAAAATTTCTTTGAAATATTTGATAAATCAGTTTTTAAGAAAGCATTTTCTTTCGAAAGATTGTCTTTACTCTCTTTAAGAGTAGAAACATTCAAGTCTAAATTTTTTTACCTTTTCTTCTAAAATGTTTTCCTTTTGTTTTAAAACGAGTTTTCCTTTTTAAGTTCGGAAATCTTTTAAGAGAAGTCTTAAGACCGAAACATAACTCATCAATATATTTAGAGACTTTGACAGGGATTTTATAATCACTTACCTCAAATTCACCGTCCGAGTCGATCCAGTCGATCAGTGCGAGTCCGATTGTGCCATCGAGACACGGGTTGGCATATTCCTCATCACTCTCTTCACACTCAGATCGCTCCAGTGTCTCGGCTTTGAGAGCTTTTCGAGACTTCTCACTTTTTCCTCTTTTCTTTTCAAGAGGACGGTTGGGTCGATGTGTCCCTTCTTTTTACATTCGAAGCAAACTACATCTTTGTTTGGTTCCACATCATCAGAGACTTGGTCTGCTTTGTCTCGAAAACTCTGTTTCTTTGGAATGAACCTTCGCCTTTTCTATTCAGTTTTCTGAATTTTCTTATCATGAGGGCGAGCTCCTCATCATCCATATCATCTTTCGAATCTGCATCATCGAATCATCATTTGATTTTAGTGCAATAGATTTCTTACCTCTTGGATCTTCGTCTTCATTAATTCGTTCCACTTCGTAAGACTGAAGAGTTCCGATCAGTTCGTCTACAGATAATGGCATGATTCTTTGCGTCTCTCTTATTGAAGTCTTTATATGATTCCAATCCTTGGAGAGTCCACGCAGTGCTTGTTCACCTTCATAGGATCAGAAATTTTTTGTCCTTGGTTTTCAAGACCATTGACAATATCGTAAAACGACTAAACATGTCGGTTATAGATTCTCCGATTTCATTTTGAAGGATTCATATTGACCAAGAAGAATATTAATTCTGGTCTCCTTCACTCGATCTGTCCCTTCATAAGTGATATGTAACCTGTCCCGGACTTCTTTTTTTGTAACACAAGAAGATATTCTGTTATATTCAGTTGGTGATAAAGCACAATATAAAGAATAAATCGCTTTCGCATCGAGTGCTTGTCTCTTGTTTAATTCTTCTTGAGACATTCCGCGGCTTCAACAGTTTCTTTCCCTCTTTCGAGAGATTGATGCAGCGGGAGTGATTCCTCTTTCCACAACGTCCCATTCCGAGGATCCTTTGATCGTAGGAAAGCTTTCATCTTGTTTTTCCAGATGTTGTAATCCTTTCCATCGAAGTAGGGAGGTCTGGTATTGCTTTGCCCCTCCATCAGCCTGGTGCTAGCATACTAGCCATGGATCTTTTACTCTGAAGTAAGACACTTCAAACAGAGTGAGAACACGAGCTCTGATACCAATTGAAATAGCTAGTACGAGTACCTAGAGGGGGTGAATAGGTATACAAAAATTTTCTCGAAGCTTGCACGATATTTAAACGATTAGAGGATTTGCAACAGTTAAAAATTCAATCGCAAGGCGAGTAAGGGAAAGAGAGAATTGAACGCTCGGTTTATAGTGGTTCGGCTTGATTCAAGCCTACGTCCACTCTTCAAGACCGGCCCGATTGGCTGGATTCCACTATGATCAAAGAGATGTTACGGTGTTGATCTTCCTTGGTTTCTAGGTGTAGATGATCTACCACACTCACTCAAGGCGTTACAAAGTATAAACACTCTCGTGTACAATTTTGCTCGTCTCGACTAACAATCAAGGATCTTCGACTCCGGAATTTTTCTATCGATCACACACTTAAAACAGCTAGACGTCTTCCTTTTGTACTCCTTCATGCCATCATAGCCGTTGGCACTTACCAAAGGAATTCCTCCAATCTACCCGTTGGACGGAATCAATCAAGAAGATCATCCGAGCTATTTAAGGAATCGATGATAGCCCATCAATCCCGTTCGCCCATACAATCGGGATCTCGGTTTCCATGAATAGAATATTTCCAAGATTGTTTCGTCAACCATCGGATCTTCAATCGATCTTAGATAAGAATTAAAGAATCCGAAATGATTATCCAACCAAGAAATCTATATCGAGTATCGAATCCTTAACCATAAACCTCGGCTTAGGATTTCCTTCGACACTTTCGGAGTAGAAAGCGTCGGTGAGAATAGACTTAAGTCTTGAGTCCCGAGTCTTAAGTCTTTGAGTCTTGAGTCTTGGGTCTTGAGTCTTGGGTCTTGAGAGAACAAAGTTTTCAGACTTTAAACTGACGGTCTCCGAACATCCAGACTTTAGACTGAAAGAAACGTTTTGTCAGCTTCAAAATATTCTGGAAAGATTTCTCCAACAACTTTAGGGGGTGCGGTAGGAGGATTCATGGTCGGAGAAGCAGGAACTATAGAAGTCAAGTGTGGCACCTCGAAACACCTAAGGTCGCCATAGGTACCTGTTGCTATACCTAATGAACGCTAGTCACATCTCTTAATAGAAGCATTGCAGCTAATAGGCATATATATATATATATATATATATTGCTCCCAGCGCAACTTATTAGTGGAAGCATAATTGAAATATCATCATCTCTTGCTCCATCTATCATGATACAATGCACACCACTAAGCTCCATAGGAAAAGATAAAGCCAAGCCACTTTTATTTACATATTTACAAAAGAAGGGCCAAGACTTCTGACTACACTCGGCCATAACCTCAAAAAGAGACAACTCGACCCTTTATGTTGATCATGCAAAATCCTCTATCTACTAGTGTCGGCTATTGTCCAAAAAGTTGCAGCTCCTACTCCTCGCGCGTGGGTAGTCACACCCATGCCGGTGCGTCAGGGGGTGGCGGCGGCAACATCTTCCGCATCACTCCGTCTCGACGAACGTGAATAGATGTGAACTCTTGAATGACTAGGTCCTCAACTAGGCCTACGTCATACATCACTAATGCGCGAACTCGAATGAACGTCAGACCAGGGATGGTAGGACAGTCGATCTCCACACACTCGACCTCCACATCCGAAGGAAGGCCGTAAAAGACGCCCCGCGTGATAGCAGGGAGCGGCATCTTTCTAATCTGAAATGTTGGTCCCCGAAGGGGTGAGTACAGCCACTCAGCAGGTAAATGACCCAATAAACCACTCAATGCATCGCACAATACAATCATAACAATCATAGCATAACACATGTCATTCAAGCATCCATGCATAATTTACCTTGATACCATGCATTTGTCATCATACTGCATGTACATACATCTTCATATAATCATCACCATCATGTCATACACTTACCTTCATCATGTCACATATACCATCATGTCAAAGATGCACATACATCCATGCACTTACCATCATCATGTCACATATACCATCACGCCAAAGATGCACATACATCCATGCACTTACCATCATCATGTCACATATACCATCATGCCATAGGTGCACGTACATCCATGCACTCATCATCATCATGTCACATGTACCATCATGACATAGGTGCACATACATCCATGCACTCATCATCATCATGTCACATGTACCATCATGTCATAGGTGCACATACATCCATGCACTCACCATGCACATACATCCATGCACTTATCATCATCCATCCATGCATACATATTGCCATACCATGCATGATTCAATTTCAATTTCCAAATTTTATTCTTTCATTTTGAACCGCCACATTTCTCTTTTTCCCGAGACCAGTATTTGCATCCCACATTTATCGCTCGCACCCCACTTGGCATCGCGAGGAACCTCCGGCATAAACCTCCAGGCATCCGGCACACACCCACTGGGCATCTCGTACCCTGACTGGCATCACAAGGTATCCCCCGGCACAAACCTCCTGGCTTCCAGCTCCCCCATTCTCTGGGCATCTCGAAACTCCCGAGGGCCCTCCGGAATTACACCACTAGGCCACCGGGCATCCGGCATTTTCACTCCCTAGCCGGGCATCCCGACACTCCCGGCGCATCGTCGGCTCACACCTCCGACGGCTTTCTCATTTATCATAGTTCACATTCACAATTATGGCAAACAAGATCATTTTCAGCATTTGATTCTTATGTGTAGTTCCAATTATCATCATATATGCAGCAAGATCCAATCACTCATGACAACACAATCCATGGGGTCCATTCAACTTAGAACAATCCATACATCATGACCTTTTGAAATTTACCAAATTTCAGCTTGCACAATTTCAGAAAACATATAAATTAAATATCCATATGATCTTCAAAAATTATAAAGTCAGAACATGTGATAGGCAAGACATAAAGGTAGCAATTCCATGCAAAACACATGCCCAAAAGAACTTCACACAAGAAGATATAGCTCATACAATACAGCATGCAAAATTCGGATAAAATCAGATTGCACAGTTCTTGAAATATTTCGATTAAAATACCCGAATGACCTCCAAAAATTATGAAATTTTGCCAGGTGATATTTAATACACTAAGGTAGATTTTTCATGGAGAAATCTAGGCCAGATTCGTCCTAGATAATTAACTATGGACGGTCGAATCCCCTGTTCCTAGTACCGAACAGTCCAGTTTAACTGTCTCCGAAAAATCAAGGTTTTACCTACTTATCTTCCATAATTTCCTCTGAAATTTTGATATGTTTTGCCTCAAGAGGTCTAATACAACTTTCATTAAGGGATCTAGGTAAGATTCTCAACAGATAGTCAGCTTATAGTTCACGAAGTCGCTGGAGTCTAGTACAATACTTCCAGATCTACCGTCTTCAAAGGAAAAATCGTTTCACTAGGCGACACTTGTTCGTCTTGCTTCAAATTTGAGTATGTTAGTCTTTAGTATGTTCTATACAACTTTTGTGGAGAAGTCGAAGTGAAATTCTCAGTAAAAAGTGACACGTAACACACAAAACCACCAAAAGGTCGACAAAACAGTTTCAGATCTAGCATTTTCGTAGAGGAAGGGTTTCACCCCTTAAAACTCAGAAATTTTGTCTCAAATTTTAGTATGATATACTTTTAGATGTTATCTACAACTTTCGTGAAGGAGTCAAAGCCAAAATTCGACTCAAAACCCACATGCAAGCCTCTACAACATTCTGGGTCAGGCGGTACACTCGAAAACGGAATACATTTTCAAGAACAACACACTCAAGCTTCGGTTTCTCACACCCTAAACGTCCGAGATTCACCACCATTCAAACACACAAGCAAGATACAACATGCAAGAGAAGAATATAGATCCCAACTTGCCTTTGTACTGAGCAAACAAACGGCACACGGATGGCGACGGATGCATGGACGGACGGTCGACGGACGAGTGGACGGGCAGCTTCTTCCTCCTCTCTCTCGGTTCCTCACTCTCTCGCAACCCTCTCTCTCTCTCTCTCTCCTTATGGACGAAAACCCCCCATAACCGGTCACTCCTTCCTTTTATTCCCCCCTCAATACCATCATTAGCCATCATTAGAAGCCACCCAAGAAGACCAATGGATGAAGCCTTCTTTTTGCCACTTGGCAATTCCCATGCATGATGGGCTTGAGGGTTTGGGCCGGCTCCTTCCCCTTGTGGTCAACGGCGGCCCTCTCCATGGGCCTCATGGGCCAAGCCAATTTGGCCCACTTTAGGTCCAATACCCTTGGGCCTAAAGTTCAACCCTAAATAAACCCCAATTTCACTTTTAATAATTCATTTTTAATTCTCTCTTTTATAGATTTCAAATTTTCAATTTCATATGGCCATAAATCTTGTAACATTTAATCTATAGGGATTAAATCTATGAGGTGTATAGCCAAGAATAAATTCTTCTTATTAATTTATCTTATAATACTAATTTTAATAACTCATGAACACAAATATAACACTTTGTCTTAAAAGAAAACCAATGGCTAAAGCATAAACCATAGGTAATTTCATTACCTAATCATGTGCTTTAATACATCTAGAGGTTGTCTTGAATTTTGGGATGCCACAATTCTCCCCTCCTTAGAGAATTTCGTCCTCGAAATTAGACACTACTCGTGCCCTTTTGAAACAAGTAGGGTACTTTTCCTTCATCTAATCTTCACTTTCCCATGTGGCTTCCTCCATATCATGATGTCACCATAATACCTTAACCAGTGGAATCGTCTTGGTCCTAAGAATTTGTTCCTTCCGATCTAGTACTTGTATAGGCTCTTCAATGTACCTCACTTTCTCATCCACTTCAATGGCTTCATGATGGAGTATGTGACCAGGATCCGGCTGGTACTTTCTCAGCATCGATACATGAAACACATCATGCAAATTTCCTAACTTAGGAGGTAGTGCTAAATGGTAAGGTACATCCCTTATCCTTTCAAGTATCTCAAAAGGTCTGACAAATCTAGGGCTTAACTTACCCTTCATACCAAATCGAGATATTCCTTTCATTGGAGATACCTTAAGGAATACATGGTCTCCTACGCTAAACTCCAAAGGCCTTCTACGCCTATCTGCGTAGTCCTTCTGCCTACTCTAAGCTGTTTTAAGCCTTTTTCTGATAATTTCAACAGCTTCAGTGGTAACTTGTACCAGTTCAGGTCTTGTCAATTTCCTTTCACTTACTTCATTCCAATAGATAGGAGTCCTACATCTCCTTCCATATAATGCTTCATAGGGAGCCATGCCTATACTTTTCTGAAAACTATTATTATAAGCAAACTCCACCAAATGCAATATTTCATCCCAATTTCCTTTGAAATCAATTACACAAGCCCTTAACATATCTTCTAATGTTTGGATTACTCTTTCTATTTGTCCATCTGTTTGGGGATGAAAGGCAGTACTAAACTGAAGTTTAGTTCCTAATGCAATTTGAAGACTTCGCCAAAAGTTCGAAGTAAATCTTGAATCCCGATCTGAGGTAATAGTTACTGGAACACCATGTAAGCGTACCACTTGACTTACATATATGTCAGCATATTTATCCATTGGGTAGTCCATGCGCACCGCTAGGAAATGAGCAGACTTAGTCAAACGATCCACTATAACCCAGATAGAGTCATGACCACTTGACGTCCTTAGTAATCCTTGTATAAAGTCCATTGTTATATGTTCCAATTTCCATTCTGGTATGTCTAACGGTCTCAAAAGTCCTGCGGGTTTGCGATGCTCCGCTTTTACTAGCACGTCAAACATTAAGAAACGTGCTTAGCCGTATCTGCTTTCATACCACTCCACCAAAATTGCTGACGTAAGTTCCTGTACATCTTTGTACTACCCGGATGAATACTATAATTACTTTTATGTGCCTTCGACAGAATTTCCTTCTTTAATTCTTCGTTGTCGGGAACACAAAGTCATCCCTGGCATCTTACTACTCCATCTTCAGAGACTTGAAATTCTGGTCTTTTTCCTAAAGACACTGTATTTTTTCACTTTCATAATCTCCGGGTCAGACTCTTGTAAGATTTTAACTTTCTGAATAATTTCAGGCTCAATCCTTAATGCACTAAGCATACCGGTAAGACAATCTACTTTTAATTTAAACTCTGAGTCTGTTACGGACTTTAACAAGCTCCATTTTGCCATTCTTAAACTGGCCATCTCCATAGTCGACTTACGACTAAGAGCATCCGCTACCTTATTCGCCTTCCCTGGATGGTATCTTATTTCACAATCATAATCCTTTAACAATTCCATCCACCTCCTTTGTCTCATGTTCAACTCCTTTTGTGAGAACAGATATTTCAAGCTCTTATGATCCGTATAAATCTCAAACTTCTCTCCATACAAATAGTGTCTCCATATCTTCAAAGCGAACACTATAGCTGCTAATTCTAAATCATGCGTTGGGTAGTTCAGTTCATGGGGTTTCAGTTGTCTAGATGCATAGGCTATGACCTTGCCATGCTGCATCAAAACACATCCCAGTCCTTTGTGAGATGCATCACTATACATTGTAAAACCATCAGGTCCAGTTGGTATAGTCAGGATTGGAGCCGAGGTCAACTTTCTTTTAAGCTCCTGGAAACTCCTTTCACATTCCCCATTCCATTCAAATTTCACGTTCTTTCGAGTCAATTTAGTTAAAGGACCCGCCAATCGTGAAAATCCTTCAATAAACCTCCTATAATAACTAGCCAGTCCTAAGAAACTCCGTATTTCAGTAGGTGTTGTCGGTCTCGGCCAATTTATTACCATCTCAACTTTTGCCGGGTCTACTGCTATTCCTCCTCCTAATACTACATGCCCTAAAAATATTATCTGGTCCAGCCAGAATTCACACTTACTAAATTTAGCATACAGATTATGCTCTCTCAGAGTTTGCAAAACTATCCTCAAGTGTTGTTCATGCTCTTTAGGTCCTCTCGAATATATCAGGATGTCATCAATAAAAACAATCACAAACTGGTCTAAGTAAGGCTTAAATACCCTATTCATTAGATCCATAAATGCAGCCGGTGCATTTGTCAATCCAAATGGCATAACAAGGAACTCGTAGTGTCCATAACGAGTCCTAAACGTAGTCTTAGGGATGTCTTCTTTCTTAATTCTTTGCTGATGGCATCCCGACCTTAAGTCAATTTTAGAGAAGACTGAACTTCCCTGGAGGTGGTCAAAAAGATCATCAATTCTAGGCAAAGGATATTTATTTTTAATGGTTATTTAGTTGCCTATAATCAATGCACAAGTGCAACGATCCATCTTTCTTTTTCACAAACAAGACCGGTGCACCCCAAGGTGAAGCACTGGGTCTAATGAATCCTTTGTCAAGCAACTCCTATAGTTGCACTTTCAATTCCTTCAATTCGACTAAGGCCATCCTATATGGGGCTTTTGATATAGGTCCTATTCCAGGCATTATTTCAATTTCAAACTCAATTTCTCGTTCTGGCGGTAATCCAAGCAATTCCTTAGGAAATACATCTCGGAATTCATTAACTACCGAATTTTATCGAGCTTAGGCTATTCCTTAGTATAATCTCTAACCATGGCCAAGTACCGTTGACATCCTTTGTCAAGTAGCACACAGGCTTCTATTGCTGAAATAAGTGCTACAGATAGGTGAATCTGTCCTCCCAAAAATTCACAGCTAGACTGATTAGGTAAGGTAAATTGGATCATTTTCCTATAACAATCCATCTTGGTCCGATACTTATGAAGCCAATCCATTCCTATGATAATATCAAAATCATACATGGCCATTACGACTAAGTCTATTTCCATATCCTTTCCTCTCATTGTTATCTTACAATTTCCACACACTAGCGTAGACAATAACATATCTTTTAAAGGCGTAGAAACACAAAGAGGCGTCTCAAGAGGCGTAGTTTCTATCTTATTCAACTATCTATATCTTTCGGATATAAATGAATGTGTAGAACTTGTATCAAACAATGCATATGCCTTTTTATCATTTATGAGGATCGTACCCGAGATAACATTTTTGGAAGCTTCTGCTTCCTCTTGGGTGATCGCATACACCCTTCCTTGCACTGGTGACCTTTGAGGATTTCTTGGTAAGTTTGGTCTAACAGCATTCCGTTGTGGCTGTCGCACCGAGCCAATACTCACTTGCGACCTTTCTTGTGGGCAGTTTCTCTTAAGATGACCTATTTGTCCACAACCATAACATTTCGGTTGCCCATTGCAAGGTCCTGGGCCATGTCGCCCATCACACCTTCGACACTCTTCATTTCGATAAGGTGCTCTTTCTAAATTCAGGCTACCCCTGCCCTTTTCCAAAGTTCTCGAAATTGCCCTTTTTCTTAGACTTCCAGGTCTGACCTTGACCTGTATAGGGTCTCTTACCCCATCTCACATCACCAAAAGACAATGGTTTCTCATTCTCCGAATGTTCCTTTACCAGCTCCTGCTCCACTAACTGTGCCCTTTCATAGATCTCATTATAATCTCTTATGTTCAAAGGCACCAGTTGTTTCCTGATATCAGTCCTCAACCCTTTCAGAAATCTCTTAGCTTTCTCTTCTTGATCCTCAATTAGCCTAGGATTATATTTAGACAGTTCAGAAAATCTTGCCTCATATTGGTCTACTGTCAACTCCTTTTGTTCTAGTTGAACAAATTCTGTAATTTTCTTATCCTTAGCACAGTCAGAAAAATGCTTTCTGTCGAAAGCTCTCACAAACTCTTTCCAGTTAACATCAGTATCTGGTGGGAAGATTGTGTCCCTCGAAGCTCTCCACCAAAACTTTGCATTTCCCTTCAGCTGGTACTCTGCCAAAGTTATTTTCTTAGCATCATTGCAGTCCAACAACCTGAAAATTTGTTCCATTCCATCAATCCAATGTTCCGCCTCCTCAGGACTTCCCATTCCACTAAACTTAGGTGGCTTCAGCTTCAAAAACTGTTCCACCAGTCCTTGAGTACGGCGTTCTGCTCTAGGTTGTTGCTGCATCAGATTTCATCAGATTTCAAATATTGGCCAATGCCTGCAGGATGTCGTCCATTCGGGGTTCAACCCTTGCAGCAAAGGCTTCAGCCCTTGATGGATGAGCACTTCCAGCTCGCACCATGACTTTCCTGCAATTTCCAAGCATTGCCTCAGGAATAATTTGAGACTCACTGTCTCCACTCAAAGCAACTACTACTACTACTACATAAGTAACATATACATGTTACTGGTACCTAAAAACAACTCAAAATAAACTACTAGGGATCTACGAGTGATTACTCATCACCCGTTATTCAAAGTTAATCATTTATTCCGTTTTAATCCTATGATGTGCATTGCCATCATGTTCCTCAATTTCCAAATGAGGCTCCTTATCACTCCAATCTAGAACCATTGCTCTGATACCAAAAAGGGGGTTGTGGCACCCCGAAACACCTAAGGTCGCCACAGGTACCTGTTGCTATACCTAACGAACGCTAGTCACATCTCTTAACAGAAGCATTGCAGCTCATAGGCATATATATTTATATATATATATATATATATATATATATATATATTTATATTGGTCCAGCGCAACTTATTAGTGGAAGCATAATTGAAATATCATCATCTCTCCCTCCATCTATCATGATACAATGCACACCACTAAGCTCCATAGGAAAAGATAAAGCCGAGCCAATTTTATTTACATATTTTCATGATGGATTTTCTCGGGTCGGTATAACAAAAGAAGGGCCAAGAATTTTGACTACACTCGGCCATAACCTCAAAAAGAGACAACTCAACCCTCTATGTCGATCATGCAAAATCCTCTATCTACTAGTGTCGGCTATTGTCCAAAAAGTTGCAGCTCCTACTCCTCGCGCGCGGGTAGTCACACCCATGCTGGTGCGTCAGGCGGTGGCGGCGGCAACATCCTCCGCATCACTCCGTCTCGACGAACGTGAATAGATATGAACTCCTGAATGACCGGGCCCTCAGCCAGGCCTGCGTCATACATCACTAATGTGCGAACTCAAATGAACGTCAGACGAGGGATGGTAGGACAGTCGATCTCCACACACTCGACCTCCACATCCGAAGGAAGGTCGTAAAAGACGCCAGTGTGACAGCAAGGAGCGGCATCTTTCTAATCTGAAATGTTGGTCCCCGAAGGGGTGAGTACAGTCACTCAGCAGGTAAATGACCCAATAAACCACTCAATGCATCACACAATACAATCATAACAATCATAGCATAACACATGTCATTCAAGCATCCATGCATAATTTACCTTGATACCATGCATTTGTCATCATACCGCATGTACATACATCTTCATATAATCATCACCATCATGTCATACACTTACCTTCATCATGTCACATATACCATCATGTCAAAGATGCACATACATCCATGCACTTACCATCATCATGTGACATATACCATCATGCCAAAGATACACATACATTCATGCACTTACCATCATCATGTCACCTATACCATCATGTCACAGGTGCACATATATCCATGCACTCATCATCATCATCATGTCACATGTACCATCATGACCATAGGTGCACATACATCCATGCACTCATCATCATCATGTCACATGTACCATCATGCCATAGGTGCATATACATCCATGCACTCATCATCATGCATCCATACATACATATTGCCATACCATGCATGATTCAATTTCAATTTCCAAATTTTATTCTTTCATTTTGAACCGCCACATTTCTCTTTTTCCCGAGACCAGTATTTGCATCTCACATTTATCGCTTGCACCCCACCTGGCATCACGAGGAACCTTCAGCATAAACCTCCGGGCATTCGGCACACACCCGCCGGGCATCTCGTACACAAACTAGCATCATGAGGTATCCCCCGGCACAAACCTGTTGGTGTTTCATGAATCATGTATAAGAGAAATTAACGAAATGAACGTAGCGGAAACAAAAATATATTTTACACATGATTCTCCTAAGGCGTTGTTCGTGCGTTTTAATCAAAAATCTAAACATAAAAGGGAGTTAAACGAAATACCTCTCGAAGCGCGCTTTGAAACAAGTCGGTTCGGATGTTCTATAGTTCGAGTCCCACAAGCGCCGGACCTCTAGTTTAGACACACCAACAACGAACGTCGAACGGAAGAGAAAACTTTCGGATATTCACCACTTCGATCGTGCTAGCAATCACGTGGAAACAATCCGTTGTATTCTTGATGTATAATAGTCACGGCCCGAACAAGATAATGTTCTTCTTTCTTGCGACTCAAAAACACAAGAACACGCACACACTTTGCTCTCTATTTTCAGCAAGGCATCTTCTCTCTTAAAAAACAGAACGCACGCCCACTTTTTCTCTATATAAGCAGCCCATCGTTTTGTCTTCAAAACCGTTTTTTCAATTTAAAATAAAACCGATCAACAACGGTTACTAATCGACGGACGATCAGCAACCGTTGCTGATCGTCCATAGCAGACGATCGTGCATGAGCGGTTGCTCATGCACGATCTTGGCATGATGGTTAGCGGTTGTTGACCATCCATGCTTCATGCATAATGGTCAGCAACCGCTGACCATTACACTTTGTGCATGTGCACGAATTCGTGCACATGCATGAAGCTTTAATTTAATGTTTTAATTAGTTAATTAGTTAATTAAATGAATAAAGGATTAATTAAAATAACATAATCCTTATATGTACAATTGAAATCCTAATATGTAACTATTACATAGCAGCTTTAGGGCATACATCTAACAATCTCCCACTTGCACTAAAGCCAACTTGATTGTATCTCAAACCCATTTTGTCAAAGCCATTAATTAAATAATAATAATGAAAGTACACAATTGGGGTATGTTAACATATATCCACTTTGGGCATGCGTGTGCATCATATGCAAGTAGGCTCGTGACTATAATACAAATTAAATTAAATCTCATTTAATTTAATTTCAAATCGACTTAATTCGATTACAGTAATTGCAAACACATTTGCAATAATATTTCTCTCTTGTTCCACGTCATCTTAATTGTTTATGGTATGTGACATTCCTAGGTTCATCACTAAGCTGGTAGTAAAACTTGTACAAACACATTAGTACTTCCAAAAGAATTAATTGTCCCGATTAATCTTTTAGGTCCTACAAGCCACGATTGACATCTAGCAATATGTCATGGCTACCTAGATAGTGTGAATACTTTAAGAATATAATGAACCTGTCAGCTTTGGCTATAGTGTAATTCAATCCCTCTGTCTTACTATGTCCCGATCAAACAAAGACCATGGAATATTTGTCAAGTCATTACTTCGATCATATGCACAAATCTAATTGACATGCAATTTATTCGAGACATAAACAATTTATTCTCGGTTACAACTCCGGCCAAGGATTTCAATGCAATGTCACAATTAGATCGCATAGGACATCATTATCATACCTTGCATATAACAAGGAGACAGATTCCATATTGCGCACACGTGTAACTTCATATATTAACAAACTATGACCATCAGGTATAAAGACGGATCAATGACCCGGCATTATGTGCACCCATGAACCATAGTTGTTCAATACACAAGTTAACACTGTGCCTCAGGTTTAAGGATTATTTACACAAGACCAAAGCATGAACAATTAGACATTGACCACGCTAAAAGCTTCCATGTCGCTAATCGTTCCATATGCGTCACGTTCAGTGAATTTGTCTAATACAAACACCTGTGTTCTAACTCAGGCATCATAATACCAAATGACATGTGACTCATCATTCCCTTAAGTATCCAATACTTAATGACGAAGTTAAGAACACACCGGTCTCAACAGGATTATTAATATCCATTCAATAATCCATCGACCGGGAACGATTTAAAGATTCAGTCTAACTATGAACCCATCACATATATTCTTGACGTCTCAAGAATAAGTCTAGTTGCAACTAATCTTATGGAATCATTCATCAATATAAAATAATTGGACAAATGAATGAATGCGTCATTGCCATTAATTAAATAATAATAATGAAAGTGCAACTGAAATCCCTAATATGTAACCATTACATAGTAGCTTTAGGGTATACATCCAACATTCTCCCAGTTGCACTAAAGCCAACTTATCTGGTACCTCAAACCCATTTTTTCAATATGTCTTTCAAAAGAAGACTGAGGTAAGGCCTTAGTGAAGGGATCTACCACGTTTTCTGCTGAGGCAATTTTCTGCAAGATGATATCACCTCTCCCAACAATTTCTCTGATGAGATGGAAGCGTCTCTCGATGTGCTTGGACTTTTGGTGAAACCTTGGTTCCTTAGCTTGAGCTATAGCCCCATTGTTGTCACAGAACAATGTGATTGGTTGCTCAATTGAAGGAACGACTCCAAGTTCAGAAATAAATTTCTTCATCCAAGCGGCTTCCTTTGCTGCTTCAGAAGCAGCTACATACTCTGCCTCAGTGGTGGAATCGGCAGTTATACTTTGTTTGAAACTTTTCCAACTAATTGCACCACCATTGAATGTAAAGACAAACCCAGACGTAGACTTATAATCATTGGGATCCGATTGAAAATCAGAATCAGTATAAGCTACAACTTCAAATTCTCCTTCTCCATATATCAAGAATAAATCTTTAGTCCTTCGCAAGTACTTAAGAATATTCTTGACTGCTATCCAGTGCTCTTCTCCTGGATCGACGATATCCGCTAGTAATACTTATAGCATGCGCAATATCAGGTCTAGTACATAGCATAGCATACATTATGCTTCCAATAGCAGATGCATATGGTATCTTTGCCATCCGCTCTCTTTCTTCAGGAGTGTTGGGACACATCTCCTTAGAAAGACGGATCCTTTGCCTAAAAGGCAATAATCCTCTCTTGGAACATTGCATGTTAAACCGTGTTAACACTTTGTCTATGTACGTAGACTGTGAAAGGCCAATCAATCGTCTTGATCTATCTCTATAGATCTTGATACTTAAAATGTAGGTTGCCTCTCCTAAATCTTTCATGGAGAATTTCTTTGACAAGAATAGTTTTATCGATGATATCATTGGTACATCATTTCCAATCAAAAGTATATCATTGACATACAAAACTAGAAATGCAATTGCACTCCCACTGATCTTCTTGTATACACAAGGTTCATCCAAATTTTTGATGAAGCCAAACGATTTGACTACCTCATCAAAACGGATGTTCCAACTTTTGGAGGCTTGTTTGAGTCCATAAATGGATCTCTTAAGCTTACACACCTTCTGTTTTTCACTATTGGATTCAAAACCCTGTGGTTGTTCCATATAGATGTCCTCATCGAGAAAACCATTTAGAAAAGCCGTTTTGACATCCATCTGGAATATCTCATAATCAAGGTGTGCAGCTATAGCCAACATAATCCGAATAGATTTTAGCATGGCCACATGTGAGAAAGTTTCGTCATAATCAATTCCTTCTTTTTGACGATATCCTTTCGCCACCAGCCGTACTTTGTAAATTCCAATTTGACCTTCAACATTCATCTTCCTCTTGAAGATCCATTTACAGCCAATTGGTATAATACCATCAGGCAGGTCATTCAAGGTCCAAACCTCATTGGAATACATTGAATCCATTTCGGATTTCATGGCTTCTAACCATTTACCAGAAATGATGTCCAACATTGCCTCCTCATAGGTTTTAGGATCATCGGGTTGATCATTATCATTCACAATGAATAATGGTTCAATATGATCAACCGAGTGTCTATAACGAGCAGGTGGGCGAAATGTTCTCGCACTTCTCCTAAGAGGTTGTGTATCAGAAGCTCCCACTGAATCAGAGATTGGTATATGAACTCGATTGTTTGATACTTCATTATTTTCTTCTTGTAAGACTATTTTCTGCCTAACACTACTTTCTTGGATGAACTGATTCTCCAAAAAAGAAGCGTGCTTGCATACCAAAATTCTTTGGTCTGAATGAAAATAGAAATAATATCCAAGAGTTTCCTTTGGATATCTGAAGCGACCTTGTTCAGATCTTGCCTCCAATTTTTTCATTTTTAGCTTTTTCACGAAAGCTGGACAACCCCAAATCTTAATATGATTAAGACTGGGTTTCCTACAATGCCATATCTCATAGGGCGTAGTTGGAACAGATTTGGACGGCACTCTATTCAGTATATATACAGCTATCTCAAGGGCATATCCCCAAAGGAATATTGACAAATCGGTGTAACTCATCATAGATCGTACTCTAATAAAGTACGATTTCTTCGTTCAGATACACCATTATGTTCTGGAGTTCCGGGAGGTGTCCATTGTGATAAAATGCCATTCTCTTTAAGATAGTTCAGGAATTCAGTACTAAGGTATTCACCTCATCGATCTGATCGAAGAGTCTTAATACATTTTCCTGTTTGTTTCTCAACTTCAGCCTTGAATTCATTGAACTTTTCAAAGGATTTAGATTTATACTTCATGAGGTATAAATAACCATACTGTGACTGATCATCGGTGAAGGTAATGAAGTAATTATAACCACCTCTAGCAGTTTCATTAATTAGTCCACAAACATCTGTATGTATTAATTCTAATATGTTAGCAGCTCGTGCACTTTGTCCCACAAAAGGAGCTTTGGTCATTTTTCCTAGAAGACATGCCTCACAAGTCGAGTATGACTCAAAATTTGAAGGATCAATGTATCCATCATTACTCAACTTGTTAATTCTGTCTTCTCCAATATGACCTAATCGAAGATGCCAAACATACTTTTTATTTGGACCGTCTCTAGGGCATTTATTAGTTATGGCATTTATATCAATTCTATTTTGCTTATTGACATTGGTAATCGCATTACCGGACATTGTAATGGTATAAAGATTGTTGGTTAATAAGCTAGAACCAACACATATTCTATTATGATAAATAGAACAAACATCATCAGTAAAAGAAAATTCATAATTCTCTTTACCCAAACGAGGTATAGAGATGATGTTCCTAACATCATTCTTATAATGCAAACAGTTCTTTAAAAACATTACATGTCCAGAAGGCAAACATAAATGAAAAGTCCCTATAGCTAATGCAGCAACTCTTGCTCCATTGGCAAACGTCAGGAAAAACTCATTTCGCCCTAGTATCCTGCTTATTTCTAGATTCTGTAAAGACATACAAATATGTGAAGTTGCAGCAGAATCTAGAACCCATGAGCTGGATTCAGCACTAACCATAAGATTAGTTTCAATAAGCATAGACACCATACCTTCATAAGGTTGGTTCTTGGGCTTGACCTTCAAGCTCGCGAGGTAGCTCCTACAGTTCCTCCTCCAATGCCCTTTGACACCACAGTAATGACATTTCCCTTTATCAATCATGGGTTTTGGTTGCATAACAGGTTTGACAGGCCTCTTCCATTTATTCTTCTTTAAAATAGTCTTACCCCTTGAAGAAGAAGCCTTAGCCATAGCCACTACATTTGGCCTCATGTTATGCATTTCCTTCTCATAAACTACTAGCATGCTATGTAACTCAGCAAGAGTTTTCTCCATCTTATACATGTGGAAGTTTTGGACAAAACCAGAGAAGGAATCGGGTAAAGATTGGAGGATAAAATCCACAGCTAACTCATTGTCCATAATGAGATTCAGCCTAGCCAATTCTTCAATGTGCCAGATCATTTTCAAAGCATGATCATTAACTGATGATCCTTTAGCCATCCTCATACTGTACAATGCCTTAGATATCTCATATCTAGAGGTTCGACCATTCTCATCAAAGTATTCCTTTAAATGCAAAATGATCGACCTAGCATCTTCCATAGATTCATACTTCTTTTGTAATTCATTGTTCATCGAAGTAAGCATATATGACCTAACTTTTAAGTCATCATCACGCCACTTATCATAAGTGACACGTTCCTCTTGGGTCCCACCCTTAGGAAAGGAGGTTGGCATCTTTTCATCAAGCACATACCCAATTTTTTTCTGAATTGAGAACAATTCTCAAATTCCTCACCCAGTCAGTGAAATTGGGTCCAGTCAAACAATTCTTGTCAAGTATAGAAGCGAGTGGGTTTGTGGTCACCATTTTCAGAGTAATAATATATCTGTTGTAGAAAATAAATTGTTAGCCATTGTACTTTTCATAATAACTATTTCATTTTGGTCTTTAAATGAAATAGATCTTCCCACTAAATTTATATTCGAATCCCATACTCCTTAAGATGGGAAGCGGTAATCTTTGTTGGGTAAAAGATTACTAGTGGGGATTGGAGTCCCACTAGTCCAAAATCCACCTCACCTAACAGTTATTGGTGTCCTATGAACTTAGTGAGTGAACCAGCTTGTTCAACGCATCATATGCGAGTCCCAATCATAACTTCGGTCTCTAGACCATGAAAGCTTCACCTAATAGTTATTGGCATCATGATCATAGTTAAGTCTAGCCCATCGTCTCATGCAAGTACTGAAAACACAAATAATTCCCTCACCTGATAGTTACTAGAAATCATTTGGCTCAAACCCCACGACATCATATGCATAATGGAGTGGTCCAATATTATAAATGGTAATTAACCCCTATGTATCCATAACCGGTTAGTTAACCACTATAATATTGGATCAAACCATGACGATGAAAGGCCACGAGTCCAAAACCCGTTTCGACTTAATATTCTTTGTAAGGAGATTTGGGTCGTTATTAACGGTCTCACTTTGCACATTAACCGGTTTAACATGCACGATACCATAAACACAATAAATAAATAGATATCACATAAACATCTATCATATGTGGTGATCATGGAATTATGGTTCAATGGGTCTCGAGCCAAAAAGACCCATTTAGCCATTTTAATGTTTTAATAATATGGACCTGCTCTTCACTTTTTCTTCAATCTTTGAACTCTTCAAAGACCGGGCCCAGAGAGCTCATCGGTTTAATGGCTCCTCCAATGGCTCCTCCTTTCTTGTAGTATTTGCATCAATAATTGAAATACTAAACTATACTAAAATTACATTTCATAAAAATAAATATAAAAGGAAGGACGCAGCCTCCATTTAATAATTACATCCCAAAAAGAATACTGTAATCATCATACATTCATCCATACAACAATCACAACATTTAGGGATTTTTCCATGATCATCACCCTTCCTTACGAGCCATAAATTCAAAATTTAAAGCTCTGGAAGGCATGCATAAAATTCTGCATATCATTTGTAGAATATAAACACAAAGTATAACAAGTTATGGATTTTTGATTCAAAATTGATTTAGTTCTAATTTTTGCTTAGTTGATTAAATTTATCACATAAATCAATCAACTTCTATAGGCCACATTTGAGCAAGAGAACCAATTCTCTTAATAAAATAAATTGGCCATTAGAACGCAAAAATATATTTGAGCTACAAATCAATTAAACGCATGAAAAACGCCTAAGGTTGGCTCTGATACCACTGTTGGTGTTTCATGAATCATGTATAAGAGAAATTAACGAAATGAACGTAGTGGAAACAAAAATATATTTTACACATGATTCTCCTAAGGCATTGTTCGTGCGTTTTAATAAAAAATCTAAACATAAAAGGGAGTTAAACGAAATACCTTTTGAAGTGTGCTTTGACACAAGTCGGTTCGGATGTTTTACAGTTCGAGTCCCACAAGCGTCGGACCTCTAGTTCAGACACACCAACAAAGAACGTCGAACGGAAGAGAAAACTTTCAGATATTCACCACTTCGATCGTGCTAGCAATCACGTGGAAACAATCCATTGTATTCTTGATGTATAATAGTCACAGCCCGAACAAGATAATGTTCTTCTTTCTTGCGACTCAAAAACACAAGAACACGCACACACTTTGCTCTCTATTTTAAGCAAGGCATCTTCTCTCTTAAAAAACAAAATGCACGCCCACTTTTTCTTTATATAAGCAGCCCATCGTTTTGTCTTCAAAACCGTTTTTCAATTTAAAATAAAACCGATCAACAACGGTTGCTGATCTATGGACGATAGCAGACGATCGTGCATGAGCAACCACTCATGCACGATCTTGGCATGATGGTCAGCGGTTGCTGACCATCCATGCTTCGTGCATAATGGGTCCGCTGACCATTGGCACGACATTACGCTTCGTGCATGTGCACGAATTCGTGCACATGCATGAAGCTTTAATTTAATTTTTTTAATTAGTTAATTAGTTAATTAAATGAATAAATGATTAATTAAAATAACAAAATCCTTATATGTACAATTGAAATCCCTAATATGTAACTATTACATAGCAGCTTTAGGGCATACATCTAACAAAACCTCCGGGCTTCCGGCTCCCCCACTCTCTGGGCATCTCGAAACTCCCGAGGACCCTCCGGAATTACGCCACTAGGCCACCGGGCATCCAGCATTTTCACTCCTTGGCTGGGCATCGCGACACTCCCGGGGCATCCTTGGCTCACACCTCCGACGGCCTTCTCATTTATGATAGTTCACATTCACAATTATGGCTCAATTTTTAACATGGCATATGACATGATGGCAAACAAGATCATTTTCGGCATTTGATTCTTATGTGTTGTTCCAATTATCATCATATATGCAGCAAGATCCAATCACTCACGACAACACAATCCATGGGGTCCATTCAACTTAGAACCATCCATACATCATGACCTTTTGAAATTTACCAAATTCCAGCTTGCACAATTTCAGAAAACATATAAATTAAATATCCATATGATCTTCAAAAATTACAAAATCAGTACATGCGATAGGCAAGACATAAAGGTAGCAATTCCATGAAGAACACATGCCCAAAAGAACTTCACACAAGAAGATATAGCTCACACAATACAGCATGCAAAATTCGGATAAAATCAGATTGCGCAGTTCTTGAATAATTTCGACTAAAATACTCGAATGACCTCCAAAAATTATGAAATTTTACCAGGTGATAGTTAAGACCCTAAGGTAGATTTTTTATGAATATATCTAGGCCATATTCGTCCTAGATAATTAAATATGGACGGTCGAAGCCCCTGTTCCTAGTATCGAACAGTCCAGTTTAACTGTCTCCGAAAAATCAAGATTTCACCTACTTATCTTCCATTACTTCCTCTGAAATTTTGATATGTTTTGACTCAAGAGGTCCAATACAACTTTCATTAAGGGATCTAGGTAAGATTCTCAACGGATAGTCACCTTATAGTTCACGAAGTCGCTGGAGTCTAGTACAATACTTCCAGATCTACCGTCTTCAAAGGAAAACTTGTTTCACTAGGTTACACTTGTTAGTTTTGCTTCAAATTTGAGTATGTTAGTATTTAGGATGTTCTATACAACTTTTATGAAGAATTTGAAGTGAAATTCTCAGTAAAAAGTGACATTCAACACACAAAACCACCAAAAGGTCGACAAAACAGTTTCAGATCTAGCGTTTCCGTAGAGGAAGGGTTTCACCCCATGAAACTCAGCCATTTTGTCTCAAATTTTAGTATGTTATACTTTGAGATGTTTTCTACAACTTTTGTGAAGAAGTCAAAGCCAAAATCAGACTAAACATCCACATGAAAGCCTCTACAACATTCTGGGTCAGGCGGTACACTCGAAAACAGAATACATTTTCAAGAACAACACACTCGAGCTTCGGTTTCTCACACCCTAAACATCCGAGAGTCACCACCATTCAAACACACAAGCAAGATACAACACGCAAGAGCAGAATATAGATCCCAACCTGCCTTTGTACCGAGCAAACAACGGCACATGGACAGCGATGGACGCACAGACAGACGGTCAACGGATGAGCGGACGGCCAGCTTCTTCCTCCTCTCTCTCGGTTCCTCACTCTCTCGCAACTCTCTCTCTCTCTCTCTCTCTCTCCTTATGGACGACAACCCCCCATAACCGGTCACTCCTTCCTTTTATTCCCCCCTCAATACCATCATTAGCCATCATTAGAAGCCACCCAAGAAGACCAATGGATGAAGCCTTCTTTTTGCCACTTGGCAATTCCCATGCATGATGGGCTTGAGGGTTTGGGCCAGCTCCTCCCCCTTGTGGTCGACGGCAGCCCTCTCCATGGGCCTCATGGGCCAAGCCAATTTGGCCCACTTTAGGTCCAATACCCTTGGGCCTAAAGTTCAACCCTAAATAAACCCCAATTTCACTTTTAATAATTCATTTTTAATTCTCTCTTTTATAGATTTCAAATTTTCAATTTCATATGGCCATAAATCTTGTAACATTTAATCTATAGGGATTAAATCTATGAGGTGCGTAGCCAAGAATAAATTCTTATTAATTTATCCTATAATACTAATTTTAATAACTCATGAACACAAATATAACACTTGGTCTTAAAAGAAAACCAATGGCTAAAGCATAAACCATAGGTAATTTCATTACCTAATCATGTGCTTTAATACATCTAGAGGTTGTCTTGAATTTTGGGATGCCACATCAAGTTCTTGACTTGGTTGGAGAGATTAGTTAACAAGGCCATCATCTGTGCCATTTGGTTCTCCATGCTCATAACACGGGCACGGGTGTCTTCGTTTTCCATTCTTGTTTGGCAATGAGTATGTATGATAAGCTGCTCTTTAGCCGTCTTTCACAACTTGTAAGAGAAAATGACTCGGATTAGTAAAAATTTAAAAAGATCATTAAAATACAAATCCCGGTCAATTTTATATTTTCTCGAGATGAAATAATGATAAGAAGTGTATATGGTCCCAGTATCATATAACATCCTCTTATCAAAATTCATTCAAAAGAAATATACAATTGAAAAGGAACGACGACAAATATTTAATCGAATGCCTCTTTTCTAAAAATTACATGGAAATGTTCATGAATTTTATTCATTTCAATCGAACAATTATAAGGCAAACAGAACCTTGCTTTCTTGAAGCCTACAAAGTAGTTCAATTTTACATGTGATATGAAAATGAATACAGGGAAACCTCGGTAGAAAGGAGGGAAACATAAAGGAGATCCCTTTACAAGAGAAGAATATGAAATGAAAACCTAAGGACTAGGTGAGATCTTGTGGAGACGCTTGTTATCATGGGCCAAGCGCTCCTCATCGGTCAAGGCATTGTCTTCTTGCTCCTTAATATGAGCCTGCCGATATCCTTGAGGCTCGAGAATATCAGGCAACTGAATCTTGAGCTCAGGTTCCACTTGACGGTATATGTAGTCAATAGTCGCTTGGTGAGTCCTCATCTCTCCTTCCAAATCCGCTTCATTGATGGCAACCACGCAATTCGAGGAATGGGAGTACCAAATTCCAATAGTAGCTTGAATCGCGGCCTTGATATGGTCAATTTGGTTTTCCTCGATGACTTGATCATGATAATTAATACGATATAACCCTAGCTTGAGGATTGGCGGGATCGTTTGAAGCGCGCGATATTGGCGGAGCACCCTTAAAGGGTAATATGACGTTAAACCCGTCAATCCCACGAGGGGGAGTGGGTCATCAACTCCACTAAAAAGGCGTACTTCGAGATTCTCAAGCCACCAAACATGCCATTGGATTAAGCTAGGGTTGATATTTTCGAGGAAATGGAACCATGTAGAGAAAGACCATGAGGGAAATATTTCATTTCTTTGGGAAAATCTGTGTGGCACCCTCGAAACGGCCCCCGATCTGTTAGGGTCGCCACAGTTTGCTTACCTTTCACTTTTCTAATAACATGCCACTCTGATACCATTGAATTATAGTGGTCCATATATCTTGGAGGTTTAATTTTTTTTTTCTCTTTTTTTATCGGTCCCAGCACAGTTCATATAACGGAAGCATATTTGACATCTCCCTAACCCATACTCAAACTAAATAATACAATGCAATGCACACCAACTACACCTTTCATATAAATATATTCGTTAGAGCTGAAACACTTTTATTTACATAACTTTGATGGACATCACGAGTTGGTACAACAAAAGGCCAAGGCTTTACTAAGCTTGGCTATAACCCAAAAGTACCTGACCCCACATCAGTCGTGTACATCGATCCATCATCCAATGTCGGCTATCCAAAAAGTGTCATCCTCTACCACTCACACACACAAACACACCCAGCCCGGTGCATCGGCCGGTGGCGGCGGTAGTATCCCCATCATGATCCCGTCGCGACGAATATGCACAGACAGGAACTCCTGGACTACGGGGCCATTAGGTAGACCCATGTCATACATAACTAAAACTCGAACACGGATTAACACTAGACCACGAACACCAACATAGGAATGCTCCGAGCACTCAACCTCAATGTCAGACGGTAAGCCATAGAAAGTACCACGTGTGACCGGTTACAGAGGCATCTCTTAATTTGAAATGTTAGTCCCCAAAGGGATGAGTACAACCACTCAGCTGTAAAAGATTCCTCAAGCTATATCAAGCATTACTATTAATATCCAGATTCAAGTATGGTAGACAAAACGAGACATTTAACAATAGGTATGTATCAAAATCATGAAAACCTTCAATGTAGTAACAACGTAGTCCTAATGTGTAGTGCAACATATCCAAGATAGACAATTCTCAATCATAGGGTTAAAATGAAACATCACGTTCCATTCCATGCCATACGCTCAGTCTTATATCTAGACCCACACACACTTATAGTGGAATCATTGATTTTATTTTTAAAAATGTTTCATCCCCGGATGACCAATGTTTGCGTCCCTCTGGCATTCGCATCCCTTCAGGCATCACGAAAGCCTTCGGCATTCAGCCATTTAAGGCCACCAGGCATCTGGAGCGAATCACGCCTACAGGCATCTCGTACCCCACCTGGCATCACGAGGAACCTCAAGGGCCTCCCATGAAAATGGTTACCCTAGCCATCCGGAATTACGTATCGACAAGCATACCACCAGGCATCCCGAAGCTCTTGGGGAATAACCTTTGGCATTCAGCCATTTAAGGCCACCGGGCATCCTCAAGGCATCGACTCACCTGATCCTCTGGGCATCCCGACTCCCAGGGTATTGTTGACCCGAGGGTTCAATGGTAACAACTTAGCATTTTAATTTACAAGACATTTTCAAATGATAAAACAAGACGTCTCATGGACCCTCTAACACATCTCAATATTGCACAAATATCCACAGCCAATACCATCATATCACATAGCCATTCGAAACACCTTCACTTTCGGATACTTTTGTGAAAATTCAAGAATAGAATAGCCCGACTTTTACAATGCACAGTTCTGATAGAAATTTTGAAATAAATACTAAATGGACTCATAAAATTGCGAAATTTAGACACATTATCAATGAGACCTAAAGGAAAAAATTTCATGAAGAACACCAAGTCAAATTCCATACATATCAAGAGTCAAAACTTCGGTATTTCTTGCTACAGTTTCTGTAAAATTTCCAGATTTAGCATTTTCGTATGAAAATCATTTCGTCAACCAAATCTTGTCCATTTATGCTAAATTTTTGATATGTTACTCTCAAAAATGTTCTCTCCAACTTTTATTAATGATTTGAAGTCAAATTTTGGCTATAAAATTCCAGAAAAATCGAGAAATCACCGGAGGTCATGCTGTTCTTGCGAAAACAGTTCACTAGCCTAAAGAGGACTTCCTATAATTTGAGTTTCGGTATCCAACTTCCACAGCCAAGATTTACAAGTACATTACACCACAATACAGCCTCTTTACTTCTCAAAAATCCACCAAAACTTGCTCTATCTTTGCCCCATTACCTCGGCCAACTTCATCTCATTCATCACAAACAACATGCAGCTCCAAATCTCACATTTCCTCACATCTACCCACTCTTCACTAGATAAAACAGCAAGCAAAACATAGAGTGAAGAACTTCTACTTGCCTTAAATCCTATGCGACCACAGCAAAACGGAGAACTCGGGGTCTCGGACGCGGCTTGATTGATGGCGAAACTAGGCGGCGTCGACGGCGGCAGCTGGGACATGGTAGAAGATAGCCTTCCTCTTCCCCTTCGCGGCCCACACTCGCCTCCTCTCTCTCTCGTTCACTTGCCCGAACTCTCCCTCTCTCGGTTTCACTCTCTTTCTCTCTCTCACTCGGCGACTTCTTGAGCAATCCGCCTCCCCATCTCTCTTAACCTCTTGATTAGCTAGTAATCATTGCCTTTTGCATGCTAGAGACACATGGAGAATCCCTCACGCCACTTGTCAATCTCCATGCAAAGGTGATGGCCCTCAATGGGTCGGGCTTGGGCCAGGCCTTGGTCGACCGAATGGTGGGGGAAAGGGTGGGTTGCTTTGGGTAGTTTTGGGCCTTAGGTGTCCAGCCCACTCTTGCTGCTATTTTTCCACTTTAATCCCCACTTAATTTCATAATCTCAATTTCTCACATGGCCATATAATATTGCAACATTAATCGATGGAAATCCGACTTATAGAGTACACGGCCAAGAATAGAAAATTCTTTATTGATTCATCCTTTAGTACAATCCTTGATCACACATGGACATAGGATAGATTTCCAACAAAACAATTGTCCATTAAATGCTCAGCCTTGTTTAATTGTAATCTATTAGTCTAATGACTATAATCTAGTCCGATGGCACTTCCGATACCTATTCATGGGTCGTAATGCATCTAGGGATCGCTATGGAATTTTTAGGATGCCACAATTCTCCCCTCCTTAGAGAATTTCATCCTCGAAATTAGACATTACCTATGTCTCTTTAAACAAGTGAGGGTACCTTTCCCTCATCTCATTTTCACCTTCCCATGTGGCTTCCTCCACATCATGATGTCACCATAATATCTTAACCAATGGAATTTTCTTGGTCTTGAGAATTTGCTCTTTTTGATCCAGTGCTTGCATAGGCTCCTCAATGTACCTCACTTTCTCATCCACTCTGATGGCTTCATGATCGAGTATGTGATAAGGATTCGGCCGATACTTGCTCAGCATCGATATGTGGAATACATCATGTAAATTTCCCAATTTAGGAGGCAGCGCCAGACAATAAGTTACGTCTCCTATTCTTTCAAGTAGCTCGAAGGGTCCAACAAATCTAGGGCTCAACTTACCCTTCATTCCTAATCGAGATATTCCTTTCATAGGGGATACTTTAAGGAATACATGATCTCCCACATTAAACTCTAAAGGTCTTCTACACTAATCGACATAGTCTTTCTGCCTACTCTGGGTTGTTTTAAGTCTTTTCCTAATAATTTCAACAGCCTCAGTAGTAATTTGTACCAATTCAGGTCTTGTCAATTTCCTTTCACCTACCTCATTCCAACAAATAGGGGTCCTGCACCTTCTTCCATATAATGCTTCATACGGAGCCATGCCTATAATTTTCTGAAAACTATTGTTATAGGTGAACTCTACCAAGTGCAATTTTTCATCCCAACTTCCCTTAAAATCAATAATACAAGCCCTCATCATATCTTCCAAAGTTTGGATCACTCTTTCCGTTTGTCCATCTGTTTGAGGATGAAAGGCAGTACTAAATTGAAGCTTCGTCCCTAAGGCATTTTGAAGACTTCGCCAAAAATTTGAAGTAAACCTAGAGACTCGATCAGAGTTAGAATTATCGGGTATGATAAAAATGATGATTTGGTGGTATAGTTGGTTGGTATATTATATCGGCCAAAGGGCCCTATTATATCGGCTTTAGGCGAGCACATATTATCAGCTTTGGGTGAGCATATATAGTATACCACATGGACATCTTTAGGCGAGCACATATTATCAGCTTTGAGCGAGCATATATATATATATATGTATAGTATACTAAATTGGCCCGGGGGCCCTAATCTATCAGCTTTGGGCGAGCATATACATAGTATACTATATTATCAGGTTTGGGCAAGCTATACTATCTATTTTTAGCTTTGGGTGACCAATCCTAGTTTATGGTCGGACTTTATAGATAGTATTGAATGTACTGACCAGGGGAAGGTCGTGGCGACATGTAATCGATTGAGTCGATTGATCGATGATTCGATTTGAGTGTTGATTGATGTGATTCGATATTGGTATGAATTAATTGACTTGTAGGGAGGAACTGAGGCCAAAGTAAGTCCTCTCGCTCGTGTTGTGCTTAGGCAGCCCTAAGGTGTATTGGCTTCTTAATCGGGTCTTAGAAGGGTAGAACTCGCTGAGACGTAGTCTCACCCCCTTATGGGACAACATTTCAGGTCCACAGATGGCAGCACCTCCACCTCTCGTACATTTTAGCGTATCTGAGGAGATCACTGAGATAGGTTAGCACTTTTTGATACACCCCCACCCTAAAGGACTGGAATATGTGTTGGTGAAATCCACCGTCTGGGTTGATGTGGGTAGACCTGATAAGGTGCCCCATAGGTACCAGTCGTGGTATCGTCACTACCATGATGGGCAAAGGGAAGGTCCTGTGCCAGAAGGTGATACACCTCTGTACATTTAGAGGAAGCGTTCGGGAAGGGGACAACAGATTATAAGAATGGATCAATAGAGGATGCAAAGGATCCTAAGCTCAAGGATGATTCTAACTCTCTAGTGTACACAGCCGAGGGCGCCAATTGGAGCGAAGAGGAAGGAGAAATCGTTGAAGAGGAAGAACTAGAAGAGGATCTGGAGTTGGAGGACCCTGAAGAGGACCCTAAAGAAGAACCTAAGGAGGATCCGGACTATGACTTGGATGAGGATTGAGACCCCCACCCTGTTTTGCAAACCTTAAGTTGTGAATTTATGTGTGATAGATCTGACTTTTGTTAATAGTATTGTAATATATACTATGAAGTTTGCTTTGTATAAAAGTGTGGTTGTGCTTTTTCAGGTGTGAAAAATATGGTCCTACTTTTCTATCCCATTATTGTATTGTCTGTGGATTATTTATATGCTTTTGCTTGCGTATTTAAAATAAATGGGTCGGCGAAGCGTCCTAGGACGTTGCTGTTTAATCAACCATGTAGGGATGAGCATGTGCCTGAGGATCGGGGTGTGATATCCCCCTTTTTGTGGTATCAGAGCAATGGTTAGTTATTGGAGTGATAAGGGGCGATGACCTATGGGATAGTAGTTGGAATGACATTTAAATTCATGCTAGTGCATGTCTGTGGTAGTTGATTGGTAGACTTGCTTGTGTTTAGGTCACTCTAGTTTCTAATTCAGTGTGGAATTGGAAGTAGGCTTTAGTAGATAAAGCTAAGCCATGAGTGACCAGGAGCAGCGAACTCCTGTCAAGAGGACTGTTAGAGCTATCACTCGGGTAGGACGCCGATTAGGGTCGGTACCTAAAGCGGTAGAGATAGAGCACCAGCACAGGCTAGCGTGAGTGGAGTAGCAGCTCTAAGTGATTAAGGAACCATCAGGATCAATTAGGCCTTACATGCCATGAGAGAATTAATGGGGCAATAGGCCTGGGATCAAGCTGCTGCCTTCACTGCCGTTGTTGCAACTGCCACTACTACTATTATTGCTGCACCTGCCGCTGCACTTGTTGCCACTCCTGCTGAAGTTCCGCCGGGACTTGTGGCCACTGGGAGACCAATCCATAAATTAGTGGAATAATTCTTAAAGCTCAGCCTGCTAAGGTTTACGGGCACTGGAGACCCTAAGACCGTGTTGCTGTGGATACAAGACCTAGAAAGAGCATTTGCACTCTTGATGTGCAACGAAGAGGAGAAAGTGGTATTGGCTGTGTACCAACTTCAAGGTAATGCAAAGCTGCCAAGGATATAGTGTTTCCAAAAGGCGTGATCCTGATGTGGGACGCCTTCCTCAGAGCTTTTAATGACCAGTATTTTTCGGGTACTGCTCGAGAGCAGAAGATGGAGGAGTTTCAATGCCTTCGCCAAGGGAGTATGACTGTGGACTAGTATGGGGTCAAGTTCACTGAACTGTCCTAGTATGCTCTTAGATTAGTTGAGGACCCGGAAGAAAAAGCTCGAAGGTTTAGGAACGGCCTTCGTTCTGAGTTGAAGCAACCTCTGTTACCATTGGATCTAACCAGTTATCAAGAAGTCTATCATTGAGCTCAAATGATAGAGAGAGGTTTGAATGAGTAGGCTGCCTTGTCTAGATTGAGGTTTAGCTCTCACAGAGAAAGTATTCGCCAGGGGAAGAGGCCTATGCTTGGAGGTAGATTTTAGGTTCTGCCCAACAAGAAGAGTGGGATCGGAAAATCAAGGCCGAATCAGAATGGACTGTGTCACTTCTATGGGAGGCGACATGGCTCAGCCCCGTGTCCCCGAAGACCGGACATTTGTTTTGGTTGTGGCCAACAAGGGCACATGATAAAAAAATTGTCGTACTCGACTAAGAGGACAAGTGCAGTTGCTGCCACCACCACCTATGGGTTAGATCAGAGTGTATACTCCTCAAAATGTGCCACAGGGAGGACAAATGAGACCTCCGGTTTAGGGCACAGTGTACACTATCACACAGGGTCAGGTAGAAGCTGTGCCTGATGTGATCACAGGTATGGTTTCGCTAAATGACGATCCTGCTTATGCTTTATTCGATCCGGGAGCAACCCATTCCTTCATTTCCGAGCAATATGTTAAGTTGATAGGTTTCAATCCTATATTGTTGGTGAGCGAGTGGGGAAAATAGATTTATTAGTCCTAGCCATGTACGACTTTGATTTAATTATTGGCATGGAGGCTCATCAAGCAATGAGCTAAGATGGATTGTTATCGCAAAGCGATTTAGTTTGACCCGTTAGCGGGTGAGAGCTTCGAGTTTGTCGAGAATTAAGGAGGACCCTCGATTATCTTGATCTCATCGTCTGAGGCAACTCGTTTGTATGACGAGGGTTGTCAAGGTTACCTGGCAACTGTCATTGACACGACAGTTGAGGAGCTGAAAATGGAAGACATCGCCGGGGTGCAAGAATTTCCAGATGTCTTTCGAGAGGAATTGCCAGGACTACCACCAGAGAGAGAAATCGAGTTCGTGATCGAACTAGCACCCGGGACAGAGCCAATTTCTAAGGCTCCTTAGGGGATGGCGTTATATGAGTTGAAGGAACTGAAGGTGCAGATGCAAGAGTTATTGGATAAGGGATTCATTTGTCCCAGTGCATCATCTTGGGGAGCACCGGTTTTTTTTGTAAAGAAGAAAGATGGTTCGTTGCGCTTGTGCATCGACTATTGACAACTCAATCGAGTAACGATCAAAAACAAGTATCCACTCTCGAGGATTGATGATTTGTTCGATCAATTGCATGGAGCGTCGATATTTTCGAAAATCGACTTGAGGATAGAATATCATCAGCTGACGATTAGAACAGAGGACATTCCTAAGTCAGCATTTCGTACTCGGTATGGTCATTATGAGTTCACAGTGATGCCATTCGGGTTGACGAATGCTCCAACTGCTTTCATGGATTTGTTGAACTGAGTATTCAAGGAATATCTGGATCAATTTGTAATAGTGTTCGAGAAGCGAGGAAGAGCACGAGAATCATTTGAGATTAGTGCTGTAGATGTTGAGAGTACATCAGTTGTACACTATGTTTAGCAAGTGCGAGTTTTGGTTAACTCGTGTTGCTTTCTTAGGCTACATGATTTTAGGCGAAGGAATCTCCGTGGACTCGAGTAAGATAGAAGCCGTGATCAATTGGTCAAGACCAACTACAATGACAGAAATCAAAAGTTTTCTGGGTTTAGTGGGTTATTACAGAAGGTTTGTAGAAGGGTTCTCGTCATTAGCATCGCCTTTGAATAGACTCTTGAAGAAAGAAGAGAAATTCGTGTGGACAGATAAGTGCGAGCATAGTTTTCAAGAGCTAAAGTGTGGCATCCAAAAATTTAAATGATCCTCGGATAGGTGACGGTCACCGAATTGTGGCATTAACATTATTTGCAAGCATTAAATTGTATTTGTTCATTTGAATTTTTATTTTATTTTATTTTTTTGAGCCGAAAGGACGGAATTCGGTCTTGCGTGAGAAATATGCGTGCTGAAATTAAAGAATTGAACTTTGAGGATGTTGGACGGCACGCAAGAATTTTGAGTATATACTTTAGGATATTAAATTAAATTCGGTAGAAATAAAATGCTTAATAATAATAAAAAAATGATAATAATAATTTTGGGCTTTATTTTAAGGACTCTTGGGCCCAAGATTTCAGGCCCAAGCAAGCCCAAAGACCCCCATGGGTGTCGACCAGACGAAGAAGGGGAGGGGGGAGTGCATGTCCTCCAACACTTGTCTTCAATTTTGCCACTTGTTCTCCTCATGAGAACACTTGTCTCTTACATGCAAAAATAGAGGTAAATTGTTAATCAAAGAGCAAAAAGGAAGGGGGTTTCGGAAGTGAGAGGGAAAGAGAGAAAGGGAGGTGAGCCGAGGGAGAGAGAGAGGGAAATCGAGAGAGGGAGAGGGAGCGTGCGAGAGAAGAGGAGGAGGTCCGTTCACCGCCGCTCGTTCGCCGCCGTTCCTTTGCCGCTTTGCCAGGCGTTTGTCGCTGTTTTGTGCTTAAATTCGAGGCAAGTGAAGTCCTGAAACCTACCCCTTGCATTGCTGTGTGTATGTGTAGTAGATGGCAAGTCTTGGTTGTGGGACATGGGATGAAATTTCGGAGCTTTGGAGAGAGATTCGTTGGCCATGCATGCTGTTTCTGGAAAGACCAGTCAGACCATCCATGAGTTTGTGTTATGCCTGTGACTTTTTAGTTGGAATCTTGTTTCTATTTCTTCATGAAAGTTGTCGAGAACACCTTGAGGAACAACATACTAAAATTTGCGGCAAAACAAACAAGTATTGGTTAGTGAAATGATTTTTCTTTGGAGAAATTAGATCTGGAATTTGTTGTGCTGACCTTTAGAGATTTCGTGGTCTGTAAAGTAACCTTCATGTGAAAATATCACTTTGATCTTTTAATGAAAGTTGTAGTGTACTTCTTGAGGTAGAAAATATCAAAAATTTAAAGGAAATGAACAAAAATAGATTGGTGAAATCGTTGTTCTTTGAAGAAACTGGATCGGGGAAAAACGTTACCTCAACCCAGTATGATTTCGTGATTTTTATAAAATCATACATTTAAAATTTGATCATGTGTCCTTAATGAAAGTTCTATATAATATTCTGAGGAATAACATACTAAAAATTTAGAAGAAATGAACATATATAGTTTGGTGAAATGAGTTTCTTTTGGAAGATGATAATCTGGGAAAAGATGACACCGAGAACTGGAGGAAATAATCGTCTATATCTATTTACCTAGAACGATTTGGTTCTCGATTTCTTCATGAGATATTTACCTCTAGGACTTGTCTATAATATTTCAAAATTGCATAATTTTTGGAGTTCATTTGGGTATTTTATTTAAATTACTTCTGAAACTGTGCAAGCTGAAATATTGAAGTTTTGGAAACTGTGATGCATGGACCATATTGTTTTGTGTGAAATTCTTTTGGTATGATGTTATTCATGAGATATCTTCCTTTAGGTCTCGTCTATAATGTGTCAAGTTTTCAGAATTTATTAATACCATTTACTAATTTTTCTATAGTTTTAACTAGAGGAATGCATTCTGATTTATCCGAAAAAATTATGTGTTTTGAAAAATAAATGAATTTATCCATGTGATGTAATACTTTGAGTGGTTGATTATGCTACATATGCAGTGACATATGGCATGTTACATGACATCAAAAAGCTGGTTTAGACCTTTGATATTGTTGCATCAAATGTCATGTTGAAAATGAGACATCTATGTGAATATACATTGTGATAATGATGATACCGTTGGAGGTGTGAGCCGACGATGCCCCGGGAGTTGGGATGCCTAGAGGTTCGAATGAGTCGATGCCCTCTGGATGCCTGGTTGTATTACGAATACATGCCCAGAGGTTTTCCCCGGGAGTGTCGGGATGCCTAGTTGTATTATGATACATGCCCGGAGGGTGAGGGGTTGTATTATGATGCATGCCCGGAGGGTAGGGGTAACCATTTTCATGGCGAGCCCTGGAGATTCCTCGTGATGCCAGGTGGGATGCGAGATGCTCGGAGTGTGTGTGCCGGATGCCCAGAGGTGTGTGCTAGAGGCTCCTCGCAATGCCAGATTGGATGCGAGCAATAAATTTTGGGATGCAAACATTAGTCCCTGGAAGAAATATGATGAGATCCTTGTGAAAGATAAATATTGAAATTGAATTATGTGCATGGGTGTATGCATATGGCATGATGCATGATCTGCTTATGAAAGTAAACTAATGCTATTTGACATTGAGAATGCGATCATGAAGGCTTGAATGGATCTCATGGGGATGTATACATGATAGCATGGATGATATGAATCATGCGTATGTATGTGCATATGGCATGGGATGAACCTCATGGAAATGCAAGCATGAAGTGCATGGTGGTATATGCACGTTGCATGGTGATATATGCATGGCTGTTTGATGATATATGTACAAGTGCATGGTGGTATATGCACGATGGCATGGTGAGATATGCATGACTGTATGGCGATATATGCACAATTGCATGGTGATGTATGCTCGATAGTATGGATGATATGTGCTTTACTCGTGATATCTTGATTGCTCTGCTTGACGCATTGTGTAGTTTGGTGGATCTTTACTGCTGAGTGGTTGTACTCATCCCTTTTGGGGACTAACATTTCAGACTAGATAAGATACCTCTATTGCCACTGTCACCGGTAGATGGATCAAGTGGTTGGATATGACCGCAAGGAGGAGGATAGCAAAGGAAGGAACTTTCGGATGCTGACACTGATCGATGGACCTTAAGTATGCGATTGTTGGAGGAGATGTCAATCATCTTTTGAAGTATAGCCGAGTATAGACGACTACAACATTTTGATGTACCGATTTAATGATGTCCATCTGGTTTAAGTAAATAAAAGTGTTTGGCTTTTACCTATAAATGTTTAGTAGGTGTGCATCGTTTTCTGAATATAAGGAAGGGAGTTGTTGGATGTACTTCCGTATATGAACTGCGCAAGGGACCGATTTAAAAGATATAAACCCCCATGGTTGTATGGACCCGCTGCAATTGAAATGGTATCAGAGTGACATGTTATTAGGGAAAGTGAAAGGTAAGCAAACCGTCCCGACCACAACGGATCGGGGGCCATCGAGGGGTGCCACATAAAGGAAAAGCTTACTACCGCACTTGTGTTAACCATTCCATCTAGTCCTAGAGGATTCGAGATCTACAATGATGTGTTGTTTAGAGGATTGGGTTGCGTGCTGATGCAACATGGTAGAGTTGTTGCATACGTCTCCCGTAAGTTGAGACCTCATGAACAGAATTACTTGATGCATGACTTAGAATTCGCGGCCATTATTTTCGCTTTGAAAATTTGGAGACACTATTTGTGTAGAGAAATATTCCAAATCTTCACAGACCATTAAAGCCTCAAGTATCTATTATCTCAGAAGGAGTTAAACATGAGACAATGCCGATAGATGGAATTGCTTAAAGACTACGACTGTGATATCCTATATTGCCAAGGTAAGGCGAACAAGGTCGCCGATGCTTTGAGTCGAAAGTCTTCAGTTGCTCATTTATTGATTAAGGAATGGAACCTAATTGAGAGAGCTTGGGATTCGATATTCAAGTTCAAGGTAGGCCACCTTTCAAGTCTTATGGCTACCCTTAGAATTGAATTGGATGTCCAAATCAGAATCAAGCTACTTCAACCGATAGATCCAGATGTATAGAAAATTCTACAGGAGGACACTGGGAAAAGAAAGGCTAACTTCCAGATTTCTGATGAAGGAACGTTGAGGTTCCAAGGACGTTTAGTTGTACCTAACGATGTGGGACTTAGAGAGGATATTTTATCTAAAGTGCATCGTAGCAGTTACAATATTCATCCTAGTAGTACCAAGATGTATCAGAATCTGTATCAATACTATTGGTGGTTAGGTATGAAGGCGGACATCGCTAAGTATGTCGCCAAGTGTTTGATGTGTCAGCAGGTCAAACCTCAGCATTGCAAGCCAGGAGGATTTCTGCAACCTCTCGCAATCCCATAATGGAAATGGAAGCATATCACGATGGATTTCGTAATTGGACTACTGAGGAGTCAAAGAGGAAATGATTCAATTTGGGTGGTAGTCGACAGAATGACAAAGTCGGCTTACTTCATTACAGTTTGAAAAGACCTTAGTCTGGATAGACACACAGACCTGTATGTACGTTAGGTGGTTCGTATGCATGTAATGCCGGTTACAATAACGTCAGATAGAGACCCGATGTTTACCATCACTTTTTTGAAGAGCTTGCAAAGTGCTTGAAGTACAAAGCTTCAGTACAGCACAACATATCATCTTCAGGTGGATGGCCAGTTTGAGAGAACAATCCAAACCCTTGAGTACATGCTGAGAGCTTGTGTACTAGACTTCAAAGGAAGTTAGGAAGATCAGCTTCACCTGGTGGAATTAGTCTACAACAACAGTTATCAACAGAACATCTAGATGGCTCCTTTTGAAGCGTTGTATGGCATAGTGCGCAGAACACCGGTGTGCTGGGATGAAGTTGGAGAGAGAAACATTACAGGCCTAAAGTTGGTCCAGCAGTCAATGGATACTGTGGCAGTGATCAGAGGTAAATTAAAGACCGCACAAAGCAAATAGAAAAGCTACGCAGATAAGCGTCGAAGGCTTTTGGAGTTCCAAGTTGGTGATCACGTTTTTCTGAAGGTGTCACCAATGAGGAGAACTTCGCACTTTGGTAAGAAAGGTAAAACTGAGTCTGAGGTATATAGGTCCATTTGAGATTTTTGAGAGAATCAGGACCTTAGTGTATTGTCTTGCATTGCCACCGAGACTGGCACAAGTGCACGACGTCTTTCACGTGTCGATGTTGAGGAAGTATGAGCTTGACCCGACCCACGTGCTTAATTTTGAAGAATTGGACGTGGATGACCGAGTGTCATACGTTGAAAGTTTGGATTAGATCGTGGATAGAAAAGAGCAAGTTCTGTGTACAAAGACCATCCCGTTGGTCAAAGTGGGGCAACAAAGACGGAATCGAAGGAGCAACGTGGGAGACTGAAGAGTCGATGAGACAATTAGACCCTCGCCTTTTTGCTTAAGTTTTGTAATGGTTTAAATTTCGAGGATGAAATTTTTATAAGAGAGGAAGAGTTGTGACATCCCAGATTTTCAATCCTATTTTCTATTGAATAAATCGGGTATTTCATTGACGCGCCTATAGAGCTCTTCTCAGAGCTTATCACTCTCAAGATAACTAGACAATATGGGAAAACCGTTAAGAAATTTTAAGGCAATGGACTTGAGAATTCGACCAGAAATCGGCTATTCGACCGTGTCATTCTTTAGACGCCATTATGACATAGTTAAAAATCGATTAGAGATTAAAGATAGGTCGGTTAGACAGAGATGTGTGGTTAATCGTGGGTGACACCACTAAATTGGAAAATTCTCTTCGGCCGACACTAGACCAATTTTTCTATCATTTGGTACCCTATATCCATATTTGAATCCTCGAGATTTTCACGACAATTGAGAGTCACCAATGTGTTGAGTGGGTTCATTGTGGCTCGAAGAAAATCGACCATGGGTCATTTGCACTGAAATTTTTTTGAAAGTTACCCAGTATGAACAATTTGAAGCACGTACAACTCTGCGTGCCTATCCAAATCAAGGTCCTTTCGTACTGTGATGGAGTGAGTCGACTTCGTCAGTCTGTCGACCACTACCCAAATGGAATCGTTACCCCTCTGACTCCTTGGTAATCCTATCACAAAATCCATTATGATGTGCTTCCATTTCCAGTCGGGAATCTCGAGAGGTTGCAAAAGTCCTCCCGGCGTACCACCAATAGTGTTGATGTAGGTTCTGATACATCTTCATACTATCAGAATGAATGCTGTAACTACTACAATCTCTTCCTTAAGCGTTGCATCATTAGGTACACACAATCGTCCTCGGAACCTCAGCGTTCCGTCCTCAGAAACCTGAAAGTCAGCATTCTTCTTTTCGGTATTCTCTTGCAGGATCTTCTGAATCTCTAGGTCCATCCACTAAAGCGTCTTGATCTTTATCTGCACTTCCGGTTGAATTCTGAGGGTGGCCAGTAGATTCGAAAGGTGGCCTACCTCAAATTTGAAAATCGAATCTCGAGCCTTCTCAAGAAAGGTACATTCCTTGAGCAACATCTGTGCGACTGAAGACTTCCGACTCAGCTCATCTACGACTTTATTTGCCTTTCCAGGGTGATACAAAATATCACAATCATAGTCCTTCAGGAGTTCCATCCAGCGACATTGTCTCATATTCAACTCATTCTAAGAGAATAGATACTTGAGACTTTGATGGTCTGTGAAGATCTGGAATCTTTCCCCACACAAATAATGTCCCCAGATCTTCATAGTGGAAATTATTGTTGCGAGTTCCAAGTCTACGTTGGGTAATTCAGTTCATGAGGTCTCAATTGACGAGACGCGTATGCAATAACTCTATTATGTTGCATCAACACGCAACCCAGTCCTCTAAATGACTCATCACTGTAGATCTCGTATCCTCCAAGACCAGATGGAATGGTCAGCACAGGTGTGGTAGTCAGCTTCTGTTTAAGCTCTTGGAAACTACATTCGCACTTTTCTGTCCACACAAAATTTTCTTCCTTCTACAGTAGTCGAGTCAACGGCAATGCTAAAGCTTAAAACCCTTTCATGAAGCTTCTGTAGTAACCTGTTAAACCCAAGAAACTTCTGATCTCTGTCATGGTTGTCGGTCTTGGCCAGTTGATCACTACCTTTATCTTGGATGGGTCCATAGAGATTCCTTTGCCTGAAATCACGTGACCTAGGAATGCTACACGAGTCAACCGAAACTCACACTTACTGAACTTAGCGTACAATTCATGATTTCGTAGAGTTTGAAGCACTATCCTTAAGTGTCTTTCGTGCTCCTCGGGACTATTAGAGTACACCAGGATATCGTTGATAAACACGATCACAAATTGATCCTGGTACTCCTTGAACACACGGTTCATCAGATTCATAAAAGCAGCTGGGGCGTTCGTCAAACCAAACGGCATTACAGTGAACTCATAATAGTCGTATCGAGTACGAAACGTTGACTTCGTGTGGCATCCTAAAAATTTCATAGCGATCCCTAGATGCATTACGACCCATGAATAGGTATTGGAAGCGCCATCAGACTATATTATAGTCATTAGACTAATGGATTACAATTAAACAAGGCCGGGCATTTAATGGACAATTGTTTTGTTGGAAATCTATCCTATGTCCATATGTGATCAAGGATTGTACTAAAGGATGAATCGATAAAGAATTTTCTATTCTTGGCCGTGTACTCTATAGGTTGGATTTCCATCGATTAATGTTGCAATATTATATGGCCATGTGAGAAATTAAGATTATGAAATTAAGTGGGGATTAAAGTGGAAAGATAGGAGCAAGAGTGGGTTGGACACCTAAGGCCCCAAAATTGCCTAAAGCAACCCACATTTCCCCCCTATTCGGTTGACCAAGGCCTGGCCCAAGCCCGGCCCATTGAGGGCCATCACCTTTGCATGGAGATTGACAAGTGGCGTGAGGCATTCTCGGCAAAAGTCCAGCACAAGTGCCATAACTTGGCACGGGGGGACACTTAGGTGCCATAACATCAAAACGGTACACTAAAGTGCAACTTTTTTTTTTTTTTTCTAGTGGGACACTTAAGTGCCACCTCCGGCGACCCTTGCCGGAAATACTACGTGGCAATATTTTATTATTATTTTTTTGGCTACGTGGCTCGCCGAGCTGAGTCGCTCAGCTCCAAAGCAGCATAAAAATCAAAAAATTTTTAAAAAGAATAAGAAAATTTTAAAAAATTAAGAAAATTAAAAAAAAAAAAGGGTGGGGAGGTCGAACGGGCGGCTAAGGCACGAGCCCTCGCCACCGCCGCCTCCCCGCCGTCGCCGGGAAGGGCCGGCTACGGAGGGGGGAGGTCGGCCGGGGTCGCCGGCCCTCAGCCGACCGACGGCGAGGGTTGCAAGCCCTCACCGGATTGCGGCGAGGGCCGCGACCCCCACCCCAGATCTGGGCGAGGGCTCACGGGCCCTCGCCGCCGGTCGGCCGGCCTTGCCAGCCCCTGGCCAGGGCTCGGCGACCTCGGCCGACCCTCCCCACTCCGTCGTCAGCCCTTCTCGGCGGCGACGGGGAGGCGGTGAGGGCCCGCAACCCCTCGCCGGATCTGGGCGAGGGTCGCGGCCTGCACCCAGATCTAGGGCGAGGGTCGCGGCCCTCACCCAGATCCGGCGAGGGCTCGTGGGCCCTCGCCGCCTCCCCGCCGCCGCCGGGAAGGGCTGGCGACGGAGTGGGGAGGGTCGGCCGGGGTCGCCGGGCCCTGGCCAAGGGCCGGCGAGGCCGGCCGACCGGCGGCGAGGGCCCACGAGCCCTCGCCCAAATCTAGGGCGAGGGTGCCGGCCCTCGCCACGATCCGGCGAGGGCTCATAGCCCTCGCCGTCAGTCGGCCGGGGCCGGCGACCGGGTGACCCTCCCCCTCCGTCGCCGGCCCTTCCGGCGATGGCGGGGAGGCGGCGGTGGCGAGGGCTCGGCCCTCGGCCGCTCGTTCGACCTTCCCCACTTTTTTTTTTTAAAACTTTTTTCTTAATTTTTTAAAATTTTTAAAATTTTTTCTTATTTTTTTAATTTTTTGAATACTTTATAATTTAATTAATTTTTATATTATTATTTACACGTAGGCACGAAATGGCGTCGTTTTTACGTTTTCTCCGCCACTTCAGCGTGCAAAACGACGCCGTTTTGGACTAAACTCGTTGGAAAATTGCCACATCAGCCATTTGGCCGGATTTTCGCCGGAGTGGCACTTTAGTGTCCCATTTTACTCCGATATTGGCACTTAAGTGTACCATTTTAAAGTTATGGCACTTAAGTGTCCTTCCGTGCCAAGTTATGGCACTCCAGGTGTCCCAACCTCGGGATTCTCCATGTGTCTCTAGCATGCAAAAGGCAATGATTACTAGCTAATCAAGAGGTTAAGAGAGAGGGGGAGGCGGATTGCTCGAGAAGTCGTCGAGTGAGAGAGAGAAAGAGAGTGAAACTGAGAGAGGGAGAGTTCGGGCAAGTGAGCGAGAGAGAGAGGAGGCGAGTGCGGGCCACGAAGGGGAAGAGGAAGGCTGTCTTCCGCCGTGTCCCAGCTGCCGCTGTCGAGGCCACCTAGTTCCACCGTCAATCGAGCCGCGTCCGAGACCCCTTGTTCTCCGTTTTGCTGTGGTCGCATAGGATTTAAGGCAAGTAGAAGTTCTTCAATCTATGTTTTGCTTGCTGTTTTATCTAGTGAAGAGTGGGTGGATGTGAGGAAATGTGAGATTTGGAGCTGCATGTTGTTTGTGATGAATGAGATGAAGCTGGCCGAGGTAATGGGGCAAAGATAGAGCAAGTTTTGGTGGATTTTTGAGAAGTGAAGAGGCTATATTGTGGTGTAATGTACTTGTAAATCTTGGCTGTGGAAGTTTGTGACACCCCGAACCCTTCGCAGGTCGTCACCAGCGCCGGTGTTACATCTTTTACCATCTCTATCTCTTGGCTAAATTAAGCCTTGCCAGATTTCAGGCATTTTTTTTTTTTAAAGCGGTCCCATGCGCGACTCATAGCGGAAGCAAAATTCACATCGTCATCTATCTCCCTTCCAACCCATGATACAAATACACACCAGCTACACATCAGGATTTTATATACGAACATCGACACTTTATTTACATATTCTTTTAGGATGGGACTCCTCCTTTCTCGGGTCGATACAAAACAAGAAAAGCAAGGACTCTGCCATGTCCTGCCTAAAATCTCAAAAAGAAACTATCAACCCACTACTTTAAGCGCACAAGCTCCCATCAAAGGTGTCGATTATCTACATCAAAAGCTCGGCTCCTACTCGTCGCGCGTGAGTCTCACACCCAACCCGGTGCATCAGGTGGTGGCGGCGGCAGCATCCCTCGCATAGCACCATCTCGACGGACGTGAACAGAAATGAACTCTTGTATGACAGGGCCCCCAGCCAGGCCGATATCATACATAACTAAGCATCGCACTCGGATAAACGTCAATCCGGGCACAGAGGGACAATCTATCTCCGTACACTCCACCTCAACATCAGACGGTAGACCGTAAAATACCCCACGCGAAACAGCAGGTAGCGGCATAGTGCTAATCTGAAATGTTATCCCCAAAAGGGGTGAGTACAACCACTCGCGAGATAGGGAAATCCAATAACAACTCAGTGCACCATGCATACCATCATACAATGCAGGCATTGCTTACCTTTTTGATGTCAAGCGTATTCATGCATCATCATAGCATATATATCATCATCATGGCATCTCATATATCATTATCATCACATCATCATTAACCATGCATCACCATGCATATCACATCATATCATCATTAGCCATGCATCACCATGCATATCACATCATATCATTAGCCATGCATCACCATGCATATCACATCATCATTAGCCATGCATCACCATGCATATCACATCATATCATCATTAGCCATGCATCACCATGCATGTCACATCATATCATTAGCCATGCATCACCATGCATATCACATCATCATTAGCCATGCATCACAATGCATATCACATCATCGTTAGCCATGCATCACCATGCATATCACATCATCATTAGCCATGCATCACCATGCATATCACATCATCGTTAGCCATGCATCACCATGCATATCACATCATCATTAGCCATGCATCACCATGCATATCACATCATCATTAGCCATGCATCACAATGCATATCACATCATCGTTAGCCATGCACCACCATGCATATCACATCATCATTAGCCATGCATCACCATGCATATCACATCATCATTAGCCATGCATCACCATGCATATCACATCATCATTAGCCATGCATCACAATGCATATCACATCATCATTAGCCATGCATCACCATGCATATCACATCATAGATCAATTTCCACTTTTACTTATTAATTGATCCCCACATTATCTTTTCTCAAATCATCAAATTTTACCATCATTGTCATCCCTTCGGGCAGAAACCTCCGACAGGGTATCATTATCAATCCTTCGGGCAGAAACCTCCGACAGGATTCCATGATCAATTTGATCATCACCCTTCGGGCAGAAACCTCCGACAGGGTTCCCGGCATTCCAGCCATCTCATGGCCACTTTGGGCTTCCGGCCCCCACATTCCGGGCATCTCGCATCTCAACTAGCATCACGAGGCATTCCCTTCGGGCAGAAACCTCCGACAGGGCTTCCGGCCTTTACCCTTCTAACCGGGGATCTCGCACCCTAATCCTGGCATCGCGAGTCACTTCCGGGCATGTATCCGAGATACAACCGGACTTCCGGCCCCCCACATTCCGGGCATCCTGAAACTCCCAGGGAATCTCTGGAATTACGCCACCAGGCCACCAGACAACATCCTCCGCCACAACCTCTTACTCACATACCATGTTCCACTTTTTATCATCCTTTTCATCTTGTTATTTCATGGCATATGATTTACATACATGCATCACAATTCATGATCATTCATACATCAATGCCATATAACAATACATCATAATTCATGATCATACATGCATCAATGTCATATAGCAATGCATCATAATTCATGATCATTCATACATCGTGCCATATAACAATACATCATAATTTATGATTATACATGCATCAATGTCATATAGCAATGCATCATAATTCAATAGGACTCATGGCCAATAAAATAATCCACCTTTTATTTTATTATTATTATTTTATTTTTTTTATCATTTTATTATTTTATTATTATATTATTATATTATTATATTTATTTATTTTCATAAATAAATATTATATTTAATATTTATGATTTTCCAAAAATCATAATCTTCAATCAATCATTAAACAAACAATTAGAATCAAATTTCACATAAAATCCATGGCTAATTTGCATTTTACATAATTTCCCAAATTTCCACAAAATACACACAACATTCGGATCACGGCCAGATTGCACAGTTTTCGAATTAATTCAATTAAAATACTCATATGACCTCCGAAAATTACCAAATTTTACAGGATGATAGCCAACACATTTTCGTGCATTTTCCATGAAGAACTCTAAGCCAAATTCTTTATATATTAATTTATATAACTCCACGAAGCTTCTGGAACCTCTACCGTTTCGTCCAGAACGTACATCACCGAAAAACTTAGGTTTGACCCATCAAATCTCTTTCGTTTCTCCTGAAATTCGAGTATGTTATGTAACAATGTGTCCTTTACAATTTTCATGAAGGGATCTAGGTTAAATAACCAAATTATGATCCTCTTTTAAGCCCTTGAAGTCTCGGGTGTCTCGGTTCACTTCAACAGAACCATCCGTCTCAAAGATCTAGCTGGTTAACTAGGCTATACTCATTTTTTTATCCACAAGTTTGAGTATGTTATAGTTTAGGATGTTACCAACAACTTCCATGAAGACAACAAAGTGAGATCTCCAACAGAAATCAACATGCAACCAAGAAATCAACAAAAGGTCAGTAGGAAATTCGCAGATCTAAAGCCTCCGTGAAAGAGAGCTTTTGACCCCACATATCACCATCGTTTTCCATGAAATTCAAGTATGTCATACCTCAAGATGTTAGCTTCAACTTCCATGAAGACACCGAAGCCAAAATCGCACTCCAAGTACACATGCAAGCTCGAATAAGATACTGTCTACCACCAACCGAAAGGAAACAGCCACATAACATAAACACATTCAACCCTCACTTCGGTATTTCGCCCAAATCACCCCTCAAACCGGACATGCAACCATCAAACAACATGCAAGAGAAGTAAAGGAACCCCCACTTGCCTTAAAGAAGAACACACAGCAACACACGGCGGCGTAGGACGGTCGGACGGCGGGCGAACGGCGAGACACGGCGGCTCCTTCCTCTCGGCTCCGCCTCCTCTCTCTCTCGAATTCTCTCCCTCACTCTCTCCTTTCTCGGCCAAATGAAGAAAAACCGGTCACTCTCTCTCTCTTCATCCCTCTTATACTCCCCTAGGCTCATCATAGGTAATGATTGATCCACCACACCCATGGCCAATGCATGCCCATCATCTTTGCCACTTGTCATCTCTATTTTTGAATTGATTTTGGGTTTGTTGGGCTTTGGAGTTGGGCCATCCGGCCACTCCTTCTTGGGCTGGTCGAAAATCCTTCTTGGGCCCAATGGGCCGACTAGCTTGGCCCACCAAGCTTTAGGCTAATGGGTCCAAGGCCCATTTCGAATTTTCGATCCCTTTTTCTTCTTTTTTTTTTTGAATTCCTTTTAATTAATATTTCTAAATTCAAATTTCATCTTGTCCAAAGTCTTGGGATATTTCAATTATTGAAATTTAAATCATATGGCCAAGCTTTTAAATTTAAATTTCCACAACACAAGCAAAATTCATCAAATTAGAAGACAAATTGGCTAAAGCATAAGCCATAAAATTCTATCACCTAATTAAAGATATTTAACACACCTTAAGGCTCGGCTTTGAATTTCCGGGATGCCACAAAGTTGGATACCGAAACTCAAAGTATAGGAAGAGTCCTCTTTAGGCTAGTGAACTGTTTTCGCAAGAACAGCATGACCTCCGGTGATTTCTCGATTTTTCTGGAATTTTCTAGCCAAAATTTGACTTCAAATCCTTAATAAAAGTTGGATAGCACATCTGTGAGAGTAACATATCAAAAATTTAGCATAAATGGACAAGATTTGGTCGACGAAATGATTTTCATATTGAAATGCTAAATCTTGAAATTTTGCAGAAACTGTAGCAAGAAATACCGAAGTTTTGACTCTTGATATGTATGAAATTTGACTTGGTGTTCTTCATGAAATTTGTTCCTTTAGGTCTCATTGATAATGTGCCAAAATTGCGTAATTTTCTGAGTCGATTTAGTATTTATTTCAAAATTTCTACCAGAACTGTGCATTGTAAAAGTCGGGCTATTCTATTCTTGAATTTTCACAAAAGTATCCGAAAGTGAAGGTGTTTCGAATGGCTATGTGATATGATGGCATTGGCTGTGGATATTTGTGCAATATTGAGATGTGTTTCCATGAGACATCTTGTTTTAGCATTTGAAAATGTCTTGTAAATTAAAATGCTAAGTTGTTACCGTTGAACCCTCTTGGGTCAACAATACCCTGGGAGTTGGGATGCCCAAAGGATCGAGTGAGTCGATGCCTTGTGGATGCCCGGTGTTCCATCATGGTCTTTCTCTATATGGTTCCATTTCCTCAAAAACCTCACCCTAGCTTAATCCAATGGCATGTTTGGTGGCTTGGGAATCCCATGATGTGCCTTGTTAGTGGAGTTGACGACCCACTCCCCCTTGTGGGGTTGACGTGTTTAATGTCGTATTACCCTTTAAGGGTGCTCCATCAATATCACACGCTTCAAATGATCCAACCAATCCTCAAGCTAAGGTTATATCATATTGATTATCACGATGAGGTCATTGAGGAAAGCCAAATTGCCCATGTCGAGGCCGCGATTCGAGCTGCTACCAGAATTTGGTATTCCCGTTCCTCACATTATATGGTTGTTGTGGATGAAGTCAACCTGGAGGGAGAGATAAGGACTCATTAAACTACCATCGATTATATCTACCGTCAAGTAGAACCTGAGCTTGAGGTTCAACTGCCTGATATTCCCGAGCCTCAATGTTTTCAACGAGCTCATATTGAGGAGCATGAAGAGGATGCCTTGATCGATAAGGAACGATTGGCCCATGATAAAAAAACGTCTTTGCACGATCCCACCTAGTCCTTAGGCTTTTATCTAATATTCTTTTCTTGTAAAGCGATCTTCTTTCTATTTCCCTCCTTTCCATCAAGATTTCCTTGTATTCATTTTCATATAACATATAAAATCGAACCATTTTGTAAGTTTCAAGGTCCTATTTCCCTTGTAATTTTTTTTTTTTGGGTAAAGGTTTCCCTTGTAATTGTTCTATGCAATCAACAAGAAATCATGAAGATTTTCATTTTCATGTAATTTTTAGAAAAGAGGCATCCGAATTTAATATTTGTCGTCATCCTTTTCAATTGTATAATTTCTTTTAAAGAAATTTTGATGAGAGGATGTTAAATGATAATAGGTTCATATATGCTTCTTATCACTATTTGATCTCAAGAAAAATATAAAATTGACTGGATTTTGTATTTTCTTGATTTCGAGAGGATGTTAAATGATAATAGGTTCATATATGCTTCTTATCACTATTTGATCTCAAGAAAAATATAAAATTGACTGGATTTTGTATTTTCTTGATTTCTCCTAACTTGTACTGATTTGAACCATCTTCTTTCAAAGGTGTTGAAAGACGGCTGAGAAACGGTCTATTATACATACTTGCCACCAAGCAAGGATGGAGAACGAAGATACCCACACTTGCTTCGTTAACATGGAGAACCAAATGGTGCAAATTATGATGCTATTAGCTGATCTCTCTAATTAAGTCAACAATTTGACATCCGTAGCTTCTGTTGTTCCTACTACAAATCCTCTTATAGCACCTGCTGATGTGTCGATAATTGAACCTGCGAGGAAAGAACTTGCTAAAGAAGTTCCTACTGCAACCCCGATAGTTATTGATCTAAAGGCTCCATCTAAGGAGACCCTAACTCCATACTTTGATGAAGAAAGTTCAAAATGCCTCATAAAGATTAAGGAACACCTTTGCATGTGCAAGGCTACCAACTTCAAGGGTTTGACAAGCTGTCACCCTTTGCCAAAGTGAAAGTCCCCAAATTCTACAAAGAGCCATAGTTCACAGCGAAGTATGATGGCATTGGGTGCCCGAAGACCAATTTGAAGTACTATCAAGGCAAGATAGCCAACTATTTTGACAATGTTGCACTCCTGATTAATTCCTTTTGAGATAGCCCGGTTGGTCCTACGTTGACCGGGTTTATCGAGTTGGACTTGGAAAAGATCCATACTTAGGAAGATCTTGCTGACGAATTCCTGTAACAATACAAGTCCAATACTGAAATCGCCCCAACTCAAGAGGAGTTGGTTCAGGTCAAAAAGAGAAGGACCAAAACATTCAGAGCCTATGCTCAAAGGTGGAGAGCCACCACGTCTCAAGTGAAACCACCATTGTCTGAAAAAGAGGCTATGAAATTGCTACTTCAAGCCAGGCCTTGTGAATTTTTTGAGAAGATATATAATTACACTTGTATTAACTTTGCTGCATTGGTGGAGTTGGGTGAACGCATTGAAGGGATCGTGCAAGAAGGAAGGTTAACTAAGACCACGAATCGTAGGTGAGCCCCAAAGAAAGACAAGGAGTTAGCCGTGGAAATTGCTTATATAGAAAACTCCTCATCCCAAATAGTATTCAATCTTCCCGCTCGAGAAAATGCTATGAAGGTCGGGAAATTCTTCCTGAAATTTTGATGGCAAAGGAAAAGCCTCACAAAGGCAATTTACTCAATTGCCTAGACTCATGTCTTAGCTACTTCCAATATTGATTGAAAGTCATCTCATGGCGAAAGAAATCCCAAAGGATAACTCGCCAAATTTCCCTAGGTTCAACCCTAATAAGACGTAAGAATATCACATGGGAGAATAGGGTCACCATGTAGATAATTGCTAGATTCTCTGTTCCAAGATCCAAAACTTGTTGGACAAGAATTTGCTCACCTTTAAAGATTCAATGCCAAACGTCCAATAGAATCCACTCTCGAAACATGCTAAGAATGTCAATGTAATTTTTGGGGATGATGATAAGCGTTCACTTTTGATGGATATCCAAAAGTTAGAACAAATCACACCTTTCGTCGATCGCCAGCTAAATGGTGACATCACTCATGATGAGAAGATAGTTTGGTTAGCAAAATTAGCCGAGTTGGGAGTCCTTCAATATGAAGATGGTAAGCCCGCTTCGAGACAAATGTCTCTAGTTGAAATTGATTTGTCTAGTGAAGACATAATCTCAAAAGTCATAAAGGAGGATGGGAATCCAAGTTAGGATACACTCGAAAGGAGGATTGTCGAACCTTGAAAGGCAAAACCCCTATGTACCAAGACTCTGACATTGGAAGCAAGGATGAATATAAAGCTTCCCACATGGACCGTGAGTTTGTTCAAAAAGCTTGTGAAAGTGGCGAAGTTGTTGATATCCTTGGCCAACCAAGTGGCAAGTATGATTTTAAGGTGAAGTTCACACCACCACTGAGTTTCTTTGTTGACGTAAGGAATATTGTCCTAAGTGGATGGAATGATAAATAAGACCTTACTCTAACTTTTTTGAAAGATAAAGAAGTCCACTCCAATGACGAGGATGAAGATGAATACAAAATTGCTTGCTAGGATCATGAGTTCGCAAGGAAGGCCCATGAGAAGGGTGAAGTAGTGAATACCCTGGGGTGATCGAGTGGGAAGTATGACTTTATGGTCAAGTATACTCCTCGTCTAAGTTATTTTCGAAACCCTAAAGACATTGTCCCTAGTGGATGGAGAGATGAATTCGAGGATGACTTCGTGGCTATGATCAAACCCATTGTAATTGATCTGACCAAGGAGAGGATCCTTTATGGAACTGGTGCAACCAACAAGGATACCATTAAAGTTGGCTCATTGATTAGCAGCTTTGAGGGCATGAAGATCTCAAGTTTGGGTTGTAGACCTGTTGTTGTCAAATTACCACCATAAGTTGGAAAATGTTCCAAGACCAAGGTGCCTCCCACTTATAACACTAAGGTGGTTCCATGGAATTACAAAGACAATGAAATTGATGCCGTCATCGGATCAGGTCGAGTCTACCAACAAGGAAGCCAAACAACTCCTCGGAGCACTCAAAACATGTGAGGCAGAAGTGATAAACTAATTGCGCGAGATGCTTGCTCATATTTCCTTACTCGAGCTTTTCAAGACTTCTGAAAAGCATAGAAATACCCTCCTCAAGATCTTGAACGAAGTTTACGTGCCTGAAACTATTGGAGATGTGATATCTTGAAATTCAACCCCGTTTCAAATATATGAAAAGGGTTGTTTCATCGACGCACCTATGGTCATTTTACTCTGAATTGGCCCCTCACGAGTTAACTAATCTATTAGGTGAGGCCGTTAAGGGATATAAACGCGACAAACTAGAGAATTCAATCGGAAATCGACTGCTCGACCATAATAATTGGCAAGGGTCAATACGACACCATTATAATCGAATTGTGATCGGGTATAAGTCGATTCGACAAAAACACATAATTGAATTGCGGGTGGTTTCGCATGATTGCAAAATTCGCGTCAAATGGCACTAACCTGGTTTTTTATCGAAATTATACTCGAGACATGTAATCGAAACCTTGCAATTTTTACGATAACCGAGAGTCGCCTACGATTTGGAGTTGCACAAATGTGGATCGAAAAATATCAACCATGGGTCAAACGCGCTAAAACCCCTAAAAGCTTCCCGATAGGTTAGGTTGTACTAAACTCGCATTCGGTCGATTTTAACCACGAAATTGAATTTGGTTTCGAGAATCGGATGTTCAAGCATGTCACGATTCATTTATAGGATGTCATCTCATCTTTCAGCGAAATTTCGTTGAGTCCGGAATTTTGCGAAAAAATCGATTTCAGACAAAAGAAATTAAGGAAATTCGGATGGGCTAAAGAAGGGCCATTTTCCACCTCCAATTTGGCTTTGTTTGTGGAATTTGGAACTAAATTCTCATTGGAGGAGCAATTGACATTTGGGTTGAAGACTTTTGAGGCATAATTCATGAGTGCATAGATATTTTCATAGGTTTCTAATTGGTTGCAGCCTTGACCTTCTTGTTTTCCCTTTATCTCTCCAATTCCCTCTATCTCCCCATGCGTGCACCCCTTGGCCGACTCGCCCTCTATGCCCAACTTCATCTTCCTCTTTACTTCTCTCATTTCTTCTACGTGTTGCTGCCGCCCTTGCTCCTTCTCCAATTTCCTACTGCCGCACCACTTCACCATCATCTTTATCACATATCTGCCACCTCAGCCCACTTCAACCTGCACCACCCCCTCCCCCCTCCCCCCGGCGACCCTGCACCTCCTCACACTAGTAGTCCCTGCCCTATTCACGCCACCTACAATGTCCACCACCCATCGAATGACCACGCCACCACTAGCCCAACTCACCATCTCACCCTCACCAGCCGCGTGTCCACCGACCAGCAAAACCTAGCGCCCAAAGCTCCACCACACATCTAGCCATCCACATTGTCTCCAGCTCCAGCCGACCAACAGCCCCTTCTACACCCATCCATTTCAGCTTCGACTACCATCCGCCCACCAGCCCGTGTCCAGCCCTGCCGTGTCTGCCTACAGCCACTTCACCATCAGCCCGCAGCCAGCAACCGCCACCCTCCACAACCGCCTCACCACCTCACACCACCACCTCAGCCCCCTCAAACAGAACTCAACCAGCCTTGGCTAAAGGCTTGTAGGGCCGTTTTCCTCCGCCATTGAGCCTCCGTTAGAGACACGGTTGTCTCGGGTTTTCATCGCCATCACGCCGTCGTCGCCGTGAACCCGCTACTATCCTAATCTAGTGAGTTAACTCCCTAATCATTGATTAGGTTGTTAATTGTGCTTAGGGGTTAGATTAGTGTTAATTAGGATTAGTTAGTTAATCTTAGTTAGTGTAACTAGCCTAGGTAGGTTAGGTTAGAAACTTGGTTAGGTTAGTTTAGTTAGCTTGGTTAGGTTAGTTAACCATGATTATGTTAATTAAATTGGATTAATTTAATTAATCACAATTTATTTAATTAATCTTAATTAGCGTAAATTTTGACGGATTAGCCGTTTAGTGAAATTTTACGCTTATTCTTGTGGATGAATTTATATGTGAATTTGATGGCTTATATGTGCAATTGATTGCTTGGTGAAATTGATTGATTATTATTACAAAACTCGATTTTGTGGGTATTTAATTAGAAAAATACCGGGTGTCAATTTTTTATGCTAATTTTTATGTACTATATAAAATCGTGGAATTTTAAATTGGGATTGTACTATGTTTAATGGTTCTATTTAAATATGTGACCACACATGATTATTTTACTGAGATTTCTAATACGAAGAAAAGTGGCCAAGTTCATTATTTGAAAATGAGGTATTTGAATGCAAAGCACGGTGTTCTTGGCCAACTATATGTGCTCGTATGGTCACTATCAGAACCCATCACCCAACGGGAGTTAGAGAGGCGATGCCTGATTAAGTTCGGATGCTCCGCGTCAATGGATACTGGTCGTAGTGGAGGCCGGATCGATGCTCCTTTATGGAATGCTGTATGAGCGTGTAGTGCTAGACGTTGCCGTGCTCAACGGAGTGGGATGATCCCTGGTTATGCCGAATGACCGCCGACTATTGAGTTGGCCATGGCCGTCAAGTCGTAATAAATGGAACACACCTGAGTGGTTGAGATAGTTGTGCCTGATTATGGGGCGAAATTGTGTGGCACAGTATGGGACGTGTCATGACAATTTTACCTCATAATCGGGAACCATGTGATTGAAATGATGTATTCCAATTATTAAATTACACTTGCTGCATTAATAATAATATATGTGATGTACTAATATGCAGTGACACGCAGAGGCGAGGTGAGTTTTGTATGGTGCATGCTTAGGACCGCTTTCAAGGGGAATTTGTGTCCTAACAGGGGTTTGGGGTTTTGACTCACTGAGATTTATCTCACCCTGTCGTGGTTAAATATTTTCAAGTCCTTAGTATGAAGAGGTGTCTTGTCTGTTTTAGGGTTCCGAGGGAGATGGATTACAAGCCCTCCTATTTCCTCATTCTCGGGACCACCTAGACCTGTGAGCTAGTAGTGACCACTATTTGGGTCGATGAGGGCCTACCTCACTTGGTGCCTCATCGCTTCAAAGCTTGGTTCATCAATAAGCATAACGGGGCTCGGGAGAGTCCCCTGTAGGGTTTTGACGAACCTCCCATCAGAACCGAGGATGGGGAGGTAGCTCACCCCATGGACATCGACATCCCAGATGGTGTTGTGGAGAATCCAAAGCCCGAAATGGAAGGGTCCGGAGCGTAGGTGGCCTAGTGGTTTCTTTTTTAATTAGACTTATGTGTATAAACTTGTAGGGCTAACTTGGTCTGTTTATAGTGGTTTGTGAAAAAAAAAAGCGTTAGTATGTCTTTACTATACTTGTGTTTGTTTGTTGGCCGGGTGTTTATTTAATTCGTTTCTGCATGTGCTTAATTGAAAGATAAAAAGAATTGATCGGCTATGCGTCCTAAGACGTCGCATTTTTTTTATTGACTACCGAGGGATGTGTGCGTGCCCGAGGTTCGGGGCGTGACATCCCCGCCCAAAGTGGTATCAAGCCTAGTCAATGTCTGGAGTGGTAAGGTGCGATGGGTTTTAGGATACTTAGTAGGAAAGACATTTTCTTTATGCTGACGCCTATGATTGATTAATTATTTTATGTGGGTCGCTCAGATTTCTAATTCCGTGTTAGAATTGGAAAGCAGGTTCTATAAAGAGTCCGCAGTATGAGTGATCCTAAGCAGAGGACTCCTCGGAAAAGGGCAGTTGCGTCTATTTCTCGGGGTAGGACGACAACTAAGGTCGGTACCCGAGGTAGAGTGTCGGCTCAGGCTAGCATGAGGGAAAGAGTACCGCCGAAGGCTGGTTCTGGGGAGGAGCACCGGGCGATCCTATGATAGATGGGATTGTTCAGGTGCTAGAGATCCTGGGGAAAATGATGGGTTAATAGGCTTAGCACCAAGCTGTTGCTACCGCCACCGCCACTACTGCCACTAATGCCGTTGTTGCTATTGCCGCTGCACCGGCTGAAGCCCCACCTAGAAATGGGAATGGTGAGCAACCGATGCATAAGTTGGTGGAACAGTTCCTGAAGTTGAATCCACCGAGGTTCTCTTGAGTAGGCGACCCTGAGGCTGCAACCCTCTGGGTTCGAGAGCTAGAGAAAATCTTCGCACTACTGAGGTGCTCTAAGGAAGACAAGGTAGTCCTGGTGGTCTACCAGTTGCAGGGGAATGTAAGCACTTGGTGGGAAGCCACCAGAGGAAGAGTATTTCCCAAAGGTACAGTTCCGGTGTGGAATGCCTTCATGGAAGTTTTCTATGGAAAGTACTTCTCGGACTGCGCTAGAGAGCAGAAGATGGCCGAGTTCCAATGTCTTCATTAGGGTTTGATGTCAGTGGATCAGTACAAGGTGAAGTTTGCAGAACTGTCCAGGTATGCACCGAGGCTGATTGAAGATCCAATAGATAGGGCAAGGAGGTTTAGAGATAGCCTGAGACTAGAGATCAAGGATCCGCTGGTGCTGATGAACCTCAAAGATTATAATGATCTATACAAGTGGGCCTAGCTGATCAAGAGGAACTCGAGTGAGCCACCGCATCTGGGTCGCGGTTCGGGCCCAACAGAGATGGTAATCGCTTCGTGAAGAGGCCAATGAGAGGAGGAAGATATCCCATTCCTCCCAACCGTAAGGGTGGGACAGGAAAGCTGGCACCCAACTCGAATGGTGTGTGCCGTTTCTATGGGGGAAGACATGGATCAGCCCCGTGGTTTACTAGGACGGGAGCTTGTTTTGGATGTGGCCAGCATGGCCACTAGATCAAAGACTATTTGCGCAGGTTTATAGGACCATAGGCGCCACTACCGCAGATGGGACAGAATAGAGGAAGTGTGTCGCAAAACGCACTGCAGGGTATGTTGAATAGGCCTCTAATGCAAGGAATGGCATATGCTGTCACTCGAAGGGAGGTGGAGGACTCACATGATGTGGTTACAGGTACGATCTCGCTGAACGAACATGCTACTGCTTATGCTTTATTTGATCCTAGAGCTACACATTCATTTATTGCTGAGTAGTACGTTAAGTTGGTAGGATTGAGTCCAGAACCATTGGGAACAGTCATTAGTATATCCACCCCGTTAAAGGATAAAGTGTTGTTTGCAATAGGGTGTCCTGGTTGCAAGTTAATGATTAGTGAACAAGAGGAAATGATAGATTTGATTATGCTGGCCATGTTTGATTTTGATTTGATAATAGGTATGGGCTGGCTCACCAAGCAATGAGCTATTGTAGACTATTATCGTAAAGCAATTCAGTTTAACCCGTTAGCAGGTGGAAGTCGAAGAGGACCCTCGATTACCTTAATCTCATCGCTTGAGGCAACCCATTTATTAGAGGTGGGTTGCCAAGGTTATTTGGCAACTGTAGTGGATACAATAGTTGAGGAGACGAAGATGGAGAACATCGCCGTGGTGCAAGAGTCTTCTAACGTGTTTCTGGAGGAATTGCTTGGTTTGGCCCTAGAAAGGGAGATCAAGTTCGTGATTAAGTTTGCACCTGGGATGGAGCCAATTTCTAAAGCTCCTTACCGTATGGTGTTGTCAGAGTTAAAGGAATTGAAGGTGTAGATGCAGGAGTTGTTAGACAAGGGATTTATAAGTCCTAGTGCATCACCTTCAAGAGCACCAGTCTTGTTTGTAAAGAAGAAAGATGGTTTGTTGGTCTTTGCATCGACTATCGATAACTCAACCAGGTGACGATCAAGAACAAGTATCCATTGCCAAGGATTAATGACTTGTTTGATCAGTTGCAGGGAGCGTCGATATTTTCCAAGATTGACCTAAGGATAAGGTATCATTAGCTGAGGATTAAGAAGGAGGATATATCGAAGACGGCTTTTCGTACGCGTTATGGCCATTATGAGTTCACCGTAATGCCATTTGGTTTGACCAACGTCCCAACTGCTTTCATGGATCTGATGAATCAAGTATTCAAGGAGTATCTGGACCTATTCGTGATTATATTTATTGACAACATCCTGGTGTACTCGAGAAGTCTAGAGGAGCATGAAAGACACTTAAGGACAGTACTTCAGACGCTACGAGAACACAAATTGTACGCTAAGTTCAATAAGTGCGAGTTTTGGTTAACCCGTGTAGCCTTCTTAGGTCACGTGATTTTTGGTGAAGGGATTTCCGTGGACCCGACAAGATTGAAGCCGTGATCAACTGGCCAAGACCAACGACAGTGACAGAGATCATAAGTTTCTTGGGATTAGCAGGTTATTATAGACGGTTCGTGGAAAGATTTTTTGAAATAGCCATGTCTCTGACTCGATTGCTAAAGAAGGAAGAGATATTTGAATGGACAGATAAGTGCGAGCGTAGTTTCCAAGAGCTTAAGCAGAAACTGACTAGCGCACCCATGTTGATTATTCTGTCTAGACCTGGAGAAAATGAGATTTATAGTGACGCGTCGTTCAAATGATTGGGTTGCGTTTTAATGCAACATGAGAGAGTTGTTGCATACGCGTCCCGTCAACTGAGGTCTCACGAGTTGAATTATCCAACACATGACTTGGAACTCACAGTGATCATCTTCGCTTTGAAGATTTGGAGACACACGTGTGCAGAGAAAAGTTCCAGATCTTTATGAACCACCAGAGCCTAAAGTACTTATTTTCTTGAAAGGAGTTGAACATCAGACATCGTCGTTGGACGGAACTTCTCAAGGACTATGATTGCGATATCCTGTACCATCCTGGGAAAGCCAACAAGGTCATAGATGCGCTAAGTTGGAAGTCATCGATTGCGCAGATGATGGTCCAGGAGTGGATCCTAGTCGAAGGAGCTTGAGATTCGGATTTCAAATTTGAGGTAAGCCACCTTTCAAGCGTTATGGCTACCCGCAAAATTGAACTAGAAGTGTAGATAAGGATTAAGACGTTGCAGTTGACAGACCCTGAGATTTGGAAAATTCTGCAAGAAGATGTAGAAAAGAGGAAGGCTAACTTTCAAATTTCTGATGATGGAACACTAAAGTTTCGGGGGCAATTGTGTATACCCAATGATGCGGAACTTAAGGAGGAGATCTTGTCAGAAGCCCATCGTAGCAGTTATAGCATTCATTCAACTAGTACGAAGATGTGCATGTGCTCAGGGTTTAGGGTGTGACAAGAGAGGTATAAGTGGAAGAGTTTGTTGGCACCATACTTCTTAGAGATCAAATAACCTTCTCTAAGAAAGATCTCTCCCCTGAAGGCCAAGCACACACTAAGGCGCTATATGTGTCCGCTCAACATTTTGGCACCAAGATTTCGAGGGTACCAGTCAATAATGGTTCCGCATTGAATAGTTGCCCTCTATCCACCCTTTGTCAATTGGGCATTGACATGGAAAACGTCCACCCTTCGAAGATTCCCATCCGATCTTTTGATGGGATTAGAAATGAATCATTAGGGGAAATCGACCTATCATTAACGGTTGGCCATGTTACCATTACTCAAGAATTCAAAGTGTTGGATATCCCAGGCAACTTTAGCCTACTGTTGGGACGGCCTCTGTGGCATCCTAAGATTTCATAACAACCCCTGGACATATCATGAACCTTATAAGTTGGATTTTATTGATTATATTACAAAGTTTTATGGCCAAGTGAATAAGTGTAATTAGGTATTTATATAAGTAGGGATTTAAAGTAAATTGTTAAGAGCAATTATGGGCTTATTTAGTATTATTTTTGGGCCATTTAAAAGTTTGACTTTAGACCCAAAAGTGTTGGACCCAAACTGGGCCAAGAAGCCTGGCCCACGAAGCTCAAAGGAGCTGTCGTCGACTGAAGGAGGAGAGGGAGAGGCCCGGCCCATTTGGGCCATCAACCTGCATGGGAAAAATGCCAAGTGGCGAGAGGGACTTACCATGTGGTGCCGGCATGCAAAGCTAATGATTGCTAATGATGAAAGGGAAAGAAAATTAAAGAGAGGAGAGGCGGATTGAGTGAAGCAACCGAGAGAGAGGAGTGTCGCGCGCAAGGAAGAGAGGAAGAGAGAAAGAGAAAAAGCGGGCGTGCGAGAGAGAAAGAGGTAGAGAAGACCGGCTGTCGAGTCCGCCTAGTCTCGCCATCGAGCCTGCCTTGTCCCGCCATGTGCTTGCTGTGATTCTCTTTGGATTAGAGGCAAGTAGAGTCCTTTGATCTACACTTTGCTTGCTGTGATTGTTGTGATGAATGGAAAAATTCCAGATGTGGTAGAGGTGAGAATTTTCGGAGCTATAGGAGTTGTGTCTTAGTCTAGTAATCTGTTTTTTGGAAAAACAGACCGACCTTTGGTGATTTCGTGAGCTGCATGCAATGTTCTAGTTGGAATCTCAATTTGAATTCTGGATGAAAGTGGTAGAAGACTTCTTGAAGATTAACATGCAAAAAATTGAGATGAAACGGACAAGTATTGGTTGGTGAAATGATTTTCCTTTGAGGAAACTAGATCTGGAAACTGTTATGTTGACCTTTGGTGATTTTCATGAGCTGCATCAAATGTTCTAGTTGGAATCTCACTTTTACTTCTTGAAGAAAGTTGTAGAAGACTTATTTTAGAGTAACATATCAAAATCTGAGAGGAAATGAACGAGTACAGGTCGGTGAAACCAATTTTCTTTGAAGAAATTAGATCTGGAAACAGTTGTGTTGACCTAGTGCGATTCTGTGAATTTTTATAAAATTGTTCGGTTGAAATTTGATCTTATATCCTTGATGAAGTTTGTAGATGACACTTTGAGGAGTAACATACTAAATTTTGAGGAGAAACGGACATGTGTAGGTCGGTGAAACGATTTTTATCCAAAATGGTTAGATCTAGAAATTGTTGCCGAGGGTTAGAGACGGTTACGGTGATTATATCTTTTAATCTATCACGAATTTGACATTAAGTTCTTCATGAAACTTTTACCTATAGGTCTTTACTATGACATATCAAAATTGCAGAATTTTCTGAGTTGATTTAGGGTTTATACCGAGTTTATGAATAAAACCGTGCAATGGTGATGTTCCGAAACTTTAAGCTCTTATGCATGGACTGTAGTGACCCGTACAAAGCTCTTTTGACATGATGTTCTACATGAAAAATTTTTCTCTAGATCTTGTTTATAACATGTTAAAATTTCAGAATTTATTGAGATTTTTTACTAATTTTCCCATAATTTTTATTTAAGGAGCGCATTCTGCTTTGTCCAAAAATTTGCTCCATTTTCAAGAATAAATGAATTGCTTTATGAAGTGTGATATTTTGGGTGTTATTAGTATTGCGTATATGGTAACATTTGGCATATCACATGACATCAAAAAGGCTGGTTTAAACCTCTGACATTGTTGCATCAAGTGTTAAATTGAAAATGAGATATACATGGGAATATGCATTGTGATGATAATAATACTGTCAGAGGTGTGAGCCGACGATGCCCCGGGAGTGTCGGGATGCCCGAAGTGTGTGTGACAGAGGGTCCTCAGGAGTTTCAAGATGCCCTATGGTATACGGTACGTAATTCCAGGGGCATGCCTGGTGGTATGTCGGTACGTAATTCCAGGGGCATGCCTGGTGGTATGTCGGTACGTAATTCCAAAAGGCAAGGGTAACCATTTTCATGGTGAGCCCCGGCGATTCCTTGTGATGCCAGGTGAGATGCGAGATGCCCGGAGTGTGTGTGCCACATGCTCAGAGGTGTGTGCCGGAGGTTTCTCACGATGCTAGGTTGGGTGCGAGCGATAAATGAGGGATGCAAACATTGGTCCCTAGAAGAAAAATGATGAGATCCTATTGAAAGATAAAATTGGAAATTGAATCATGCGTATGAGTGTGTGCATATGGCATGATGCATGATCTGCTTATGAAAGTAAATTGATGCTATTTGACATTGAGAATGCGATCATGGTAGCTTGAATGGATCTCATGGGGATGTATACATGGTTGTATGGATGATATGAATCATGTGTATGTATGTGCATATGGCATGGGATGAACCTCATGGAAATACAAGCATAATTGCATGGTGGTAAATGCATGATGGCATGTTGAGATATGCACGACTGCATGATGATGTATGCTCAATAGCATGGATGATATGTGCTTTACTCATGATATCTTCATTGTCTTGCTTGTTGCATTGTGTAGTTTGATGGATCTTTACTGCTGAGTGGTTGTACTCACCCCTTTGGGGACTAACATTTCATATTGAGAGATGCCTCTATCACCTATCACGTGTGGTAACATTTTATGGATTACCGTTTGATGTTGAGGTGGAGTGTTCGGAGCACCCCTGCGTTGGTGTTCATGGTCTGGTATTTATCCGCATCCGTGTTTTGGTTATATATGATGTGGGCCTACCTGATGGCCCCGTAGTATAGGAGTTTTTAATCCATCCATGTTCATCAAGATGGGAGAATGATGGGGATGCTGCTGCCGCCACCGGCCGATGCACTGGGATGGGTGTGATAGGAGCGTGTGACTGGTGGAGGTTGACACTTTTTGGGATTGCCGACACCAGCTGATGGATTGATGTACATGTCTAATGTATAGTCAGGTTCTTTTGGGTTTAGCCGAGCTTAGTTAAAGTCTTGGCCTTTTTTTGTACCGACTTGTGAAATCCATCTTAGTTATGTAAATAAAAGTGATTCGGCCCTAAAGTATATATATATATTAAAGGTTGTAGTTGGTGTGCATTGCATTGTATTATTTAGTTTGTGTATGGGTTATGGAGATGACAAGTATGCTTCCATTATACGAACTACGCTGGGACCGATTGAGATGATACAAACCCCTAGGATTTATGGACTCATTGCAATTGAAATGGTATCAGAGTGACATGTTATTACGGCAAGTGAAAGGTAAGTAATTTGTGGTGACCCTAGTGGATCAGGGGCCGTGTCAAGGGGTGTCACAGCCTTGGATCCACATTACAAGGATCATTCATTCCAGTCTTCATCAGAAGATGAAACTTCTCGTCGATGGAAAGATTGTGACTATCCGATGCAAAAAATATGTGGAGACTTTCCATAACACCGCCGTACCATACATCGAGTCCGAAGTCAAGGAAGAGTCAAGCTACCACTCGTTTCAGTTTGTGTCTATCACCATGTGCCTACTGGGTCAATCATCAAGAAGCCTTAGTTCTTAAAGGCATCCTTAATATCAAGTAAAGAACTACTCAAGAATGAGTTTACCACTGGTAAAGGATTGGGTAAGCTCGCCCAAGGCATGCCAAATCCCATTAAGGTGGTCAAGAAGAACAAGCGTGAAGGCCTAGGTTATTAGGGCAATCGTAAGTGTCAAGATAATTATAAAGGCTTGGACATTAAAGGTAAGAGCTACCAATGCCTTTTGCCTCCACCATTAAAAGATTTCTTCCTTGGCCCACCAAAGGTCTTGCAAGAAGAGGAAGCCATTGTCCATCACTTCAACGACCTGTTTGAAGATGGCATTATTGGTGCCATTGTTGAAGATGAAGAACCTGCAGATCCCACTATGTAAGGGATGTTTCTAGTTCCTACTTTTCAATTCAATTGTATTCAATCCATTTCTCCCTTGTGAATGAATTCCATTCATTTCATTTGTTTATACTTATAATAAACTGGATCACAAACTATATTTATCCAAGATGATTTACAGTGTAATGCAATTTTTGCATATCAATAAAATTCACATTTTGTTAATAGACATGTGAAGTATCCCAAATCAGTCCCATGATGATACTTTAAGGCCTGGGCCTCAACACAATCTATAACTTTAAATATTTTAGTGGAACAAGGATGCCTAATGACATGAGGGTGAGTTCTCAGTAAATTTTTCAAAAACCCAAATTCGAAAACAAGTTTTTCATGACATTTGCATGCATTGCATTCATTTATATTTATATACAAATCATTTTTTATTGTATCTCAGCCATGGCATTTCACATCATGATAGTCATCTGCATGGCTCGGATTCGCATTCAAAGGCCTTGGCAAATTCGATTATTTTGACTCAAAAAGTGAGGATGACCCTCAAGTTATTGAAAGGGAATGGCTCAAGCATGAAGAATCCAAACCTCCTACAATCGAGCAACCAATCACCGTGAACTTAGGAGATTTAGATAACCCTAAAGAAACCAAGATTGGAGCAAGTCTTTCTTAGACAGACATTGATAGGTTAATTGGACTTTGAAAGGAATACAAAGATGTTTTTGCTTGGTCATATGCAGATATGATAGGTTTAGATCCCGAGATAGTGGAACACACGTTACCACTCGATCCTAATATTCCACCCAAGAAGCAGAAGCTCATAAGAACAAAAAATGAGTTGTCTAAAAAAATTAAAGAAGAAGTCATGAAACTCTTAAACATTGGTTTCATCAAAGCCACCCATTATGTTGATTGGATAGCTAATATAGTCTCAGTTATGAAGAAGGAAGGACGGGTCCGAGTTTATGTTGATTACCCTGATCTGAATAAAGCAAGCCCTAAGAATGATTTTTCTTTACTACACATCGATGTCTTAGTTGACAGTATAGCTACCTTTAAACTATTCTCTTTCATGGATGGATTCTTCGGCTATAACCAAAACCATATGAAAGAGGAAGACAAGACTAAAACGTATTTCATCACTCCATAGGGGACATTTTGTTACAAAGTTATGCCCTTTGGCTTGAAGAATGCAGAGGCAACCTATCAAAGAGTTATGGTGGCATTATTCCATGACATGATGTATAAGGAGATTGAAGTCTATACCCATGACATGATTGCAAAGTTAGGATAAAGTGAAGACCATGTTGAAGTCTCGAGAAAACTAATTGACTAATTGAGGAAATTCAAGCTGAAGCTTAACCCAACAAAATGTATATTTTGGACAAAATCTAGGAAGCTTGGATTTATGATTAGTAGCAAGGGTATCAAGATAGATCCCTCTAAGGTGAAGGCCTTATGTGATCTAAACCTCCCTCTACTGTTAAGGAAGTCCGAAGCCTAATGGAAAGATTGAATTATGTCGCGAGATTCATCTCCCAACTATTAGAAATCGCTATGCCATTCTTGAAGCTATTGAAGAAGAACGCCAAGGTCAACTGGGATCAAGAATGCCAGAAATCCTTTGAAGAACTTAAGCGACATCTCTCTCAATGCCCTATATTGGTACCACCCATTCAAGGCGTGCCTCTAATCTTGTATCTTACCATTCACTAAGAGTCTTTAGGAGCCATGTTAGCCCAAAAAAGACCAAAGGACGGCATAGTGCCATATAGTATTTCAGTAAGAAGTTTACTACCTTCAAGATCTGATATCCCGAAGTAAAAAGGACCTATGTAGCATTGATTTAGGCATTACATCGATTAAGACAATATACTCTTCATTACCTTATCTTACTGGTGATTGAAACGACCTGATTAACTATCTTTTCAAGAAGCTTGCATTGGTTGGAAGGCTTGCCAAATGGCAAATATTACTCTCCGAGTTCAATATTCGAAGCCAAACTCTTGATGAAAGAGACACATTCTATGTGACCCTCATATGAATGGTCATCTCTTGGCAAAATAATAATAATAATAACAATAATGATTCTAGGTTATTACTGATTGGCCATGGAAACCAATTGTATTCAACATGTGAAGGGCTATTACCAATGCCATGTCTATGGAGACAAAATCAATGTTCCTCCTAATGAACTTCATCAAATGTCCGAGTCTTGGCATTTCTCAATGTGGGGGCATTGACATCATCAAGCGATTAATCCTAAAGCGTTGAATGGACATCGCTTTATTTTGATGGCTATCGATTATTTCGCCAAATGGATTGAAGTCAGTTCTTATTCCAATGTCACTGTAAAAAGTGTGGCAAGGTTCATCCATCATGATATCATCACTTGATATGGAGTACCCGAGGCAATTATCACTAACAATGGATCAAACTTGAATAACAAGATAGTGGATGAATTACTTGGAGAGTTTCACATTTGCCACTTGAATTATTCTCCTTACCGCCCATAGATGAATGGAGTTGTGGAAGTGGTAAATACGAACATCGAGAAGATTTTAGCCAAAACGTCTAAAAACTATCATGATTGGCATGATCAGTTGCCATATGCTTTGTCGCCTTACCAAACTTCAATTCACACTTTAACTAGGGCAACGCCATTTTCATTGTCTATGGAATGGAAGCTGTGTTACTAGTGGAAGTGGAAATCCCTTCACTGAGGGTACTTGTCACACCCCGACCCGCTTTGAGCGCGCGGCACCCCTCACTTACCAACTTTGCCCCTTTGATTATGACGTCCTAGGAGGTGTCGCCGACCCATTCGTATTATCGTTTATATACATAAGTAGAAGTAGAAACAAATCTCCCAACCATTCACAACAAAATAGGGATAGTTTCAAACACACTTATATTTACAGATATGCATCCATAATGTCATTACAACATACCAACTATTTATATTCAAACTTCAATGTCACTCATTACGCCATTTCATGTTCAATCAAAATGCCCGGTCATTCACACTTCCTAAAGGTTTTAGGGTAGCCTAGCTCCTCTATGCTATGAAGCAACTTGAAAAGGGTGGTATCCCCCACTCATCTAGTATGCGTCCAACTAAAAATACCATAGCTCGGGCTTGGCTAGTCACGATTAGGGCCTAAAAAAGGTTAAACAATGATGAGTGAACTCCCTAGACCTCGCATAGGGAAGTCATTCACCTCGAAGATGCCCTAAATGGGCAAGTTATCTATCGATGGCAGATCAATAGCAAAGCAACCTCTACTTTGCCTTAACTATAACATGAATGGTTATTCCACTCCCTCAAAGCCATCAATATGAGCATATAAACAATTTTTGAAACACATCCTACACTCAGGAGCCAAACATAAAAACGTGCAATATAACATAGTCATGTGTCAATGTCATGCAATAATCCAGACCTATTCATACATTAATCTCAAGTCACACGTGTGCCAACTATAGCATCACTTCTTCAAATATATGCATTCATGCACTCAAGCACTTTTCACACAACCATGTCTAGATTACTACGGCCACTCAAGACCTAAGGTCAACCCGAAGGTTCACAGTCATTCGACGTAACCGGGCATCGTCCCGCCCCATCAGGCATGGCATCATCTTGCGTATGCATACGCTTCAGGACGACATTCCCATAAGGAGCTTCGTTTCGAAATTCATCTGCCAACGGCATCCCGTTAACTTGGGGGCATCCGAGCTTAATCAAACATCAACCTGCATAATCATACACATCAGGATGAAACCATCACCCCATATAATCATACGCATTAGGGTATTTAAGTGATCACACGAGCATACATCACTCAAGCTCATTTCCTATCTTTCTCATTAATCGATGGAAGAGTGTGTAATGCTCATACAATATGCAACAGCACTAATTACATACAACCATATTATGCTGTCATGCCACGTGATCACATCCCAATCACGCATTTGTCAAATTAATTATACTTCTATCTCATGGCATATTATCTCATAACAGAACTTTAAACACTTCATCATATTATCTTTTCACATATTCATATGTACGCGTTAATTAATCACATGCCATCATGTCATACTTGTATCCGATATCATATCACCCAATTATATCACTTGAACACTCCAACATGCCATCTTTCCACATACCTCACATGCTTATTAATTGGCTAGAATCAACAAATACTATAACCTTTATTATTTTCCCATTCTAATAGGTACATAAGCATGCACTGTATTCAACTTTAGCAACCAACAATACATCAATCAAATTATGACTCATGGCATATAAAACTCTCATCAAGATAAGATAAATCATTACTATTGTGTATAACTTATAAGAATAATCTATCACATGCCGTCATAATCTATACAATGACTTATTTCACATTATTATAACATGTCATCATAACTTAACACTTATCACATATCACAACATAATAACTTATCGCATCTCTACTTATCACATTTCAAAAGCTTATCAGATATTAGAAAGGCTTATCACGATAACCTATCATAGCCTATGATATCCTATCATGATAACCTCTCGAAAACACATGATAACCTATCGCGATAACCTATCGGCAAAGCATGATAACCTATGCCAATAACCTATCAGCAAAGCATGATAACCTATTAGAACCCTATGATCACTTATCATGCAAAACCCACTTATCACATCAACAAAACATCATTTAACCTTAATCTAGCCCTAAACTAACTCCAAAATGCAATAACAACCCTATTCAAGGGCTAGAAAGCCATTCACTCCTGATTCCAAGCTCGACAAGTGATGGCAAAGGTGCGACAAGGGTTGGATGGCTGCTGTGGTGCTCGGTATTGGCTGATCACCTTCCAAACAGATCACAGCAAGGTTGAGGTTGGTGGCATAGCTCACGATGAGGCTCGGCGAGGCTTGATGGTGGCTGGTTAGTGCGTGGCAGCCCACGACAACGCCAAAATAGCCAAGGGGTAGTGGCGTGAGGTGGTGAGGACAGCTGTTCAGCCACGACAACGGTAAGGGTGTGCGGCTTTTAGTGGTTCACGGTGGCTCTAACCAAGAGGAAAAGAGAGGGATATGGGTGTGAGATGAGGGATAGGGAGGATGAGAGGGTTCAACTGGTGTAAGGAAATGGAGAGAGAGAGAGAGAGAGAGAGAGAGAGAGAGAGAGAGAAATGAGAGAATGGGAGGGAATATGGGTGGCTGAATGAGCTAGGGGAGAAAGAGAAAGATTGCTGCACAAGTCTAGGCCATTAGATGGCCAAGATGCATCCTTGCTCCCCAAGACAAGAATGGAGGGCCAAGATTGCTTCTTGCTTAACTGTTCCCCAAGTTCCATTAATGCCATTTAATGCACATTAACTGAACTCATCATGCCTAGGCTAGAAAATAGGATATGTAGGCTTAACTAGGTTTGGTAGGCTAAGCATGCCATCTTCTACCCTTTGCTCTCCTCATTAGGCGCCCATTTCTTGTTTTATTAGGCAGAAGGGCAAAACGGTAATTTCACAAGCCTTGGTAGTTCATGCACATGGACATTCATGAGGGACTTGAAAAGACCAAAAAGGGCTTGGGTGGCCCATAGGCTCCTTTAGGCCGCCCACCTTAGGCGTGAAGCCCATTAGGTTGCCCACCTTAAGCTTGGGCCCATTAGGTTGTCCTTCATGGATCCAAGGGCCCATAGGGCCCACATGTGGGCCTAGGCCCACGTAGGTCCTCGTCCGTGACACATTTCCACATTTCCTAATTTTTACGTCTTGTCAATAGAGGTGTTAAACGGGTGGGTCAAGTCGGGTTTGGGTCGGGTCATTAATGGTCTGACCCAAAATTAACCCATTAACCTATTTATGACCCATTTATGTCTAATGTAAATTTTCCGACCCATACCCAACCCGACCTATACCCAACTCATACCCGACCCAACCCATATTAATAAAATCTTTTCATATTTAACCAAATTTAGAAAAACTTATTCCTATGTTTTTTTTTTAACGATTATAGTACTAAAATATTTCCAAGCTTGTTTCTTATATATATATTATTTTTTAAAAATGGTATTACTAAAACAGTTTTATACAACACAAATTTAATGGACAATTTTTATAATTTTTTAAATAATTATTTTAAAAATTGAATTTTAATTATTTTTTAAAATTAAAATTAAAATTTTTAAATTTTTAAATTAAAATTGTAATTATTTTTATTTTGATTTTTTAAATATAATTTTTTTTCTTTTTTTTTTTTTTCTTCTTCTTCTTCTTGGCCAGCCGCCGCCATGACAACGGCCGGCGGCCAGCCACAAGCGAGCCTCGAGCTCGCTTGGCTTGCCGATGTCGGCGAGCTCGAGGCTTGCTAGACGTCGGCGAGGCCTCCGCCTCGCCAAATCTGGCGAGCTCAAGGCTCGTTGCCATCTCCGCCTCACTAGATTCAGTGAGCTCGAGCTCGCCGGCATCAGGCGAGCTTGAGCTCACCCCTCACCGAATCTGGCGAGGCTCGAGCCTCACTCAATGTCGGCGAGTTTGAGCCTTGCCAGGCGTCGGCGAGGCCTCCGCCTCACCAGATCTAGCGAGCTCGAGGCTCAAGTGGCCGATTGCCGACCATCACCGCGCCGGCCACCGGAAGAAAAAGAAAAAAAAAGAAAGAAAAAAGAAAAGAAAAGAAAAATAAAAAATATTTATAATTTTACCACCTCTAGTAGGGTAGACTAGATAGTGGGTATTTTTAATGGGTTGGTAAATGGGTCTTAAATGGGTACATAGTAGACCCATTTAAGACCCATATATTTAGTCATTTTATTTTTAAAACCCATTATGGGTGCCTTGGGAAATAAGGCCTGACCCATTAACGACCCATTTAAGCAAACATGGGTCCATAAATGGGTTGTGCAACCCATTTAACACCTCTTCATGTTGACGAACAATCGAGTTTTTGCCCCCAAAGTGGCCTTCTCGATGTTTTCGTGACCTATCAATCCCCATTGCAATCCCACTCTAATGATTTGGCATTATTGTAATTGTTGGAATTCAAGTCAGCGGAAGATGACTTATCTGATTCCGATGCGCAAACAGCAAATAGCCCCGGAACAAACGTTGAATTGCGAATAAATTACAAACAACACTACCTCACGTTAGTCTGGATGCAATCACAAGGAAAACACCTGATTTCTACGGCGTAAATGCCGATTATTCTTGCAAAACTGAAATGGAATGCCTTCGATAGAAAAATGGAAAGAAAGGAGCGTACGTTCTCTAAGAGGTACTTTCTTCCAACAACAACAACCAACGGTTGTCTTCTAAGAGGTTTTTATATCTCTCACTTCATACCCTTTCAATAATGTCTCGCACCTCATCATGGACGTACCTTTTTAATTACAACATCTCCCACTCGGACATGATGGGCTTGATAGCTCTCTATCAAGAATATAAAGCATTCAACATTCATCAACTTTACAAAACAATTCATACTGGCAAATAAGCCGTGCGACCAGTGAGTACACCTGCACTTGGGAGCTCAAATTATGCACCTGTTAAAGATGACATAATGGCTACAACCCCGAAAAGAAATAAACAATAGATGTCTCACAATGCCCCAGACATATTTTGTTACATCAGTCCAAGTATACCTATCCCTTAAAGGCTATACTTGACTATTCTTAAAAACAGCATGTATTTACAATTACATCCGCAACCACATAGGGCGATATAATTGGTCAACCAGTAAATACATGTGATAGATGTAAAACAACAATAGTCTTCCTTCGCACTCATGTCTCTCTCAATTTCAGAACAACTGCTTTCCTAGACATGTCCCATAGGCCATATCTATTCATGACCGCTCGTAACATGCTAAAATAGCAACATTGATCTTTCATTTCGAAAACATAGTCAGAAGTAACATAGGGCACATAACTGAGGTAAATTATAAATTACCTCAAGGGCTCACACGGTGAGTAAATAGGAATAATTTTACTCACCTTTCCTTGTCGGTCGTATAATGCACATGTAGTATAAATTACATGCTATAGTTGATTACTCTTTCTATAAGAGCGTATGTCATTTATCAAATATATCCACCATACAGATCTTAGTCTCCACATAGTCACGTGCTTCTCACGTACTCATGTTTAGTCCGAGTGCTATATCAGCTCGCTTTCTATAGCGCCCAATTAAGTACTCGCATCCGGCATCTTACAGGCATACATGATTATGGGACTATCATGTTCGGTCTTATTATAAATAAATCATAGATCTCATCTTGACTCCAATCAAGGCGACATATTTTATGTACCAAACTTGCTCTTTAGTATTTATTTGTACATAACATCTCATCCCAACGTGCTAACTACAGCACTTGAGCCGATTGCTCGTGTGAGTGAGCCAATCATTGCCTGTTGACATACTTTTCAATAATATATGTGTGTTTGTGCTAGTCTCATAGTGGATTTGTACTTATTGATAAAGCATCAAATCACTAATAAACAAACAAGTACAATATATCTGTTCACAAATACATAAATCAATGATCATCTACAATAATGGATATTACATTCTACGCAATCCTAGTGACATCCTATGGATCAAGAATATGTCTCCAGGAATGGCTTTCGTAAATAGATCAGCAACCATTCTATTGGTTGAAATGTATTGCAGGATCACTTCTTTCTACGCTTTAATATCTTTGATGAAGTTATTTTTTTATGTCAATGTGCTTTGTCCTTCCATGATACTTTGGATCTTTCACATAGGCAATGGCTGCTTGACTATCGTAATAAACTGTCACTAGTCTTGGAACTTCAGTGACAGTGGCTAAATTTTCCAAGAAACGTTTTAGCCATACTGCTTCTTGCACTACGACTGAACATGCAATAAATTCTACCTCCATCATAGACAAGGTCGTGCATATCTGTTTCTTGCTATTCCAAGAAATTGCACCTCCATTGAGCAAGAACACATATCCAGAAGTCGACTTACGCTCATCTAGGTCTCCACCACAATCGGCATCTGAATAACCCAATAGATATAAATCATTCCCTTGGTAACAAAGTCGATAGTCCATGGTGCCCTTCAAGTATCTCAGGATCCTATTCACTGCTTTCCAGTGTGCTTGATCAGGATTTGATTGATATCGGCTCACCAATCCCACGGCATAACATATGTCGGGTCGAGTACACATCATAGCATACATCAGACTTCTGGCTGCACTAGCGTAAGGAATAGTTTCCATCACTTTAATTTCTTCTGGAGTCTTAGGACACATCTCAGTACTTAGGCCTTCACTTTACATGACAGTGGTATCAATCGGATTACAATGCTGCATATTGAAACGCTCAAGAATCTTCATAATATAAGACTCTTGTGATAAAGTAAAAAGTTTCCTCGATCGATCTCTTTCGATCTTAACTCCTAATATATAAGCAGCTTCTCCTATGTCCTTCATCTCAAAATTGGAGGACAACCATTCTTTTATGGTGATAACCAAAACTTTGTCATTTCCAGCCAATAGAATATCGTCCACATAAAGTGATAAAATCACAAATTTATCTTTGGATCGCTTGACATATACACAGTGATCTTCTTCGATCATCGAGAAACCAAATATTATTATTGCTCAATGAAAACGAAGATACCACTATCTAGATGATTGCTTAAGGCCATATATTGAGCGATGAAGCTTGCAAACTTTATGCTCTTGACCTTTAGCTATGAAACCTATTGGTTGTTTCATATAGATTTCCTCATCTAATTCTCCATTGAGAAATACCATCTTTACATCCATTTGATGTAATTCAATGTTCAAATGTGCAACGATGGCTAGAATAAGGCGTATTGAGGCAAACCTTACAACTGGTGAAAAAGTTTCCTCATAGTTTATACCCTCTTGTTGAGTATAACCTTTTGTCACAAGGCGAGCCTTATACTTTTCAATGGATCCATCCGCTCTACGCTTAATCTTAAAGACCCATTTGTTTCCAATGGCCTTACGATTGGATGGTAGATCAACCAAGTCCCAAACATGGTTTGCCCTCATTGACTCCATCTCATCTTTCAAAGCTTTTTTCCATTCTTCCTTATTAGAGAATGAGAGAGCCTCTTGAACAGTCTTAGGCTCGACATCGTCTTTTTGAGCAATCATAAATGCTTCTCCTTCAATCTCAAAATGACGACGGGGAATACTTTTACGATTACTTTTACGCAATTGAATTTCTCTTGAATTCGATTCATTAGGCGATGCAACACTCCCACTAGGTCTTGTGTGTTGAGGTAAATCTTCATTTCCCTCTACAACATCAGTAGGTGTGTTATCAGGATCTTCCATCTCATATAATTGGAAGTCCTTATCAATCTCACCTCTACTAGGAAAATCGTTCTCCAAGAACGTGACATCTCGTGACTCCATTTCGGTCACATACTCATGTCCACAATCAGTTCTCAATGCCTTTATTGTTTTGTTCAACTGATTCTCTACCATTGCTATATATCGTCTAAAGTAGTCTAATGCTTCTGACTTATGGGAGATCAGAAAGACATAATCAAAACGTGTGAAGTCATCTACGAAAGTGATGAAATATAAGGCTCCATGCCTCGCCCTCACATTCAAAGGACCATAAATGTCAGAATGTATGAGATGCAATGGAAATTCAGCTCTAGTCCCTTTACCGAATGATTTTCTAGTTGTTTTTCCCGCCAGACAATGTTCACATATGGATAGACTAATACTAGTGAGTGACCCTAAAAGGCATTCTCTAGCAAATCTTTGCATTCTTTGCAATCCAATGTAACCTAATCTAGCATGCCAAGTACTTGCATCAATCTCAACGTTATTAGAAGACGCAATTAAAGAAAAACAACCATCAACATTAACATTGTACTGATCATAGTCAATGTCTAACACCATAAAACCATTCGATACATGACCTGAACCATAATAAACTGTTCCATACAAAATGTCAACACAATCACCATGGAAATTCAATACATAACCTAAGCTAAGAAAAACAACTACCGAGACCAAGTTTCGCCGAATATCTCGAGCATAAAGGACATCATGCAGGAATAGGTTTCGACCACCACGTAAGATTAATTTACATGTGCCGATACCCTTCACTTCAACTCTTGAGTTATTCCCAACATATATCCATCTTCTTCCAGGCGATATCCGACGATACTTCACAAATGCTTCTCGGTCTCTAACTACATGGTCTGTTGCTCCTGAGCCTACAGTCCACAATGGATGAGATTCAGCAAGCATTACAGTACTAGAAACAAAAGCATTACTCAAAGTAATGGAATAATAGGGTACATTTTTCGGCTCAGTGCATTCACGAGCAAAGTGACCCATCTTGCCACAATTGTGGCACTCCATCTTGGCCTTGTCCTTCTTCCCACCACGCTTCTTGCGTCGGAAGGTCTTAGCCCTCTTGGGTCCCTGATCAGTCAACTTTCCTTTGTTGTTGAACTGAAGATTCCTCTTGCGCTTGAAGCCCGAAACTTTGCGCGAACTCGATTCAGCAATATAAGTATGGGTAGAGGATCTCACAGCCTCTAGGCGCACATCCTCTAATTCCAAATGATGCGCAATGTCATCAAAAGTGACAATGTTCTCATTATGCGTCACATTAATCTTCATATGCTCCCAATTGTTAGGAAGAGACCTTATAACAGCTTGAATTTGCTGTTCATCAGTAAGGGAGTGATCTGTCGACTTCAGTTCACGGATCATGTTTGACATCTCCCGAAGATACTGCCTCATCGTTACATTTGGGCGCTTTCGGAATGTGTCAAACTTGATGATGGGTCTCCTCAGTTTAGTGGCAGATGTACTCCCAAACTTATCCTTCAAGGCAACCCACATAGCTTGAGCTTTATCATAACTTTCAAACTCACACATGAGATCATCTTGCATACAGCTCAGCAACGTGATGCCAGCAATGCTATTTTTCTTTTTCCAAGCTTGATAAGCTTCCAGATCTCTCCTTTGTTGAGCTGAAGTTCCATGCTCAGGTTCATCCATGGTATGGTTGAGGGTTTCCAAAACCTCTTGCTCCTCAAGGATGTACTGAACCTTTCGGTGCCAAATATCATAATTGTCACCGTTCAGCTTCTCACCCTTATTGAGGTCAGCCACAATGGTCTTGGATGCCGAAGCCATAATCAATTGTTACAACACATTGACATAACAAACGCAAAATCAATACTAGCATACTTTACGAGTAACACACATATTTAATTTGCAGAAAAGAAAAACTAAATTAATGATAATTCAACAAAAGACACAAAAGCAAAAGTTCACTATGTTCCCAATCAACTTCTATGTACAATTGTTCTATTATCATTAATTAGTTTAATTTACGCAAATTTTAAGTTCTAGGTGAGAATTCCTTTCAATTCTACCAACCTACGAACTCCCACTAGGAAAAATAATTATATGATCTTATGTAACTTCTACATTTTTCCTTAACACAAAAAAACATAGCATGATAATAACCAACGTATGAACAACAATCATGCTTCAACTATAATCAAAATCGCAATTCAACATATAATGGATTTCCTACCATTGTTCAACTTTTCAAACAACTAGAAAATTACAAGTATATTAAAATATATACATCATATCATTGAATTAAGCTCTACACAGCATATGTAACATTATTAGCACACAAGCTAGCTACTGTATTTCCTAAATCACAAGAAAATACAAGCCACAAATGAATAAACTGCATGAAACCCCAAAAAATATGCATACATAGGGCTTCCTACCCATTTTCATCCATTTATAAAATTCAAAAATATAAAATAATTATACCATTGTGTAGAGGACACTCATACAAACCAAACGCCATCGACCACGCTCCAATCGGAGCTCGCACGCGCCCCCACGCATCGCCTGAGTGCGCGGCGCGTGTGGTGCACGCACTAGCGAGCCAAATAGCTCCTAGCCGGTCCGACCGGTTCAACTGGTCCAACCAGTGACCAATCCAACCGAACCAACCGATCCGACTGGTTTGACCGCCGAACCGTTGACAGGTCCGACCGTTGACCGGTCAACGGTCGGGTTAGGTCGGGTCAACGGGTCGGATATTGGGTCGGGTTGGGTTAGGTCGCCGACCGGTGACCGGCCGGCCAACTATCGCTGACGTTGATGTCATCGATGACGTCATCCCAGCGGTTACCGACCGTTTGGGTAACGTCATGGTGACGTCATCACACGCTGGTTCGTCGACCGGCGCATGCCGATTCGTTGGCTGGCGCGCGTCGCGCACATGCCGATTCGCCGACCGGCGCGTGTGGTACACACGCTAACTATGCCAGCGTTTCAGGCGCATGGCGCCCACACGCAGCGGCTTCTAGCCACATGTGTGGGCGCGTCTGGCATCTCCCAACGGCGCTCGACCCATCGCCGAACTCGTCTCACTGAGCTCTTTCACCTTGTATATTCAAAAATTAATTTTGACCAAAAAATTATTTCGAAAAATGGCCAAAACCTCATGGATGCACACGACTTCGATCCCGTTCTTTGCTCCGGTTCAATTTTGAGCTTTTCATATGGCAATTCTGACTATCAGAGATCCAAAAATTGTAGATTTCAATCTCTTGATATTAATATCAAATGGTAAATGAGAAAACTCAATGAAAAAACAAGGCAGAAATCACGACCATGCTGTGATACCAATGTTGGAATTCAAGTCGGCAGAAGATGACATTCAAGTCGGTAGAAGATGACTTATCTGATTCCGATACGCAAACAGCAAATAGCCTCGGAACGAACGTTGAATTGTGAATAAATCACGAACAACACTACCTCACGTTAGTCTAGATGCAATCACAAGGAAAACACCTGATTTCCACGGCGTAAATTCCGATTGTTCTTGCAAAACTGAAATGGAATGCCTTCGATGGAAAAAGGGAAAGAAAGGAGCGTACGTTCTCTCTTAACGTACTTTCTTCCAACAACAACAACCAACGGTTGTCTTCTAAGAGGTTTTTATACCTCTCACTTCATACCCTTTCAATAATGTCTCGCACCTCATCATGGACGTACCTTTTTAATTACAACAGTAATCCCATTTCGAAAATTGGGATCAGATTGAGGATGTCACAATACTTTCTCAAGTCAAACTCTCTGAAGCTGCATGGGTTCAACAAAAGGTTTGAACAACTCAATATGATTAATAGAAAGAGGGTAAAAGCCTTATGCCATGGACAAAGTTATCATAAGAGAGTAGCCAAGTCTTTTAACCGCAAGGTTAGGCCAAGATATTTTGAGATCAATGATCTTGTCTTGAGAAAAGTCTTGCCTATCATTCCAAATCCTCGAGGAAAGTTTACTCTGAACTACGAAGGTTCATATATTGTAAGGAAAATACTACTTGGTGGAGCACTGATCCTCATAGAAATGGATGGCTAAGAATTACCAAGGCCTGTAAATGCTGATGTTGTCAAGAAATATTATCCATGAATAAAGTGAAAGGCCTTGAAGCCGCTTTTAGATTGAATCCGAGCCACTTTAGGATATTTGCATCATGCATTTCATACATACATATTGCATTCGCATGTTTATTCATTTTGCAGGATCTCTGAAGAAGATTCTATCTATCCGTAGGAGATTTATCTCAGGAATGCAAAAACCTCCAAAAAGTGATAATCTTCTTTAAAGCTTAGAAGTGGCCCTATCCCTTAGAATGCTGAAAGAGTCAGTCAGAACTCTAGAAGTGAACCCCTGTACTAAAAAAAGCATTTTTTGTCCACAAATTTTGTTCAACCTTGTTTCCAAAAGTCTCCATAGTATGGTCAAAGGAACCTATTTTTTCAAAAAAAAATTTATACATTCTCATTCCCTAAGGAGTGGAATTTAATGAGAGTGTGTTTTGGAAAATCCAAAAAGAATTGCTAAATATGCCAAGTGGTCGTGCCTAAAATGAGAAGAGGCAACCTCTTTGCCAAACACATCCTTATACACTCTCTAAGAGAATTGAGTGAAAAAAACAATGTCTTAGGGCATAGGATTCATGGATTGAAATGATAAAGACATTTATTTTTCAATCCCAAATACTACTCAAGTCCCTTGCAAGCCACTTTAAGCCAAATAGGGAGCATTTTCAAAATAACCCTGTCAAGAACAACCCCACATTGGGGGCAGAAAAGTGGGTGTTGGTTGAAAAATATGGAGCAAAAGATTCAGAAAGATTTTATTGCTTTCATTTGCACCAATCTTCTTGTGCTAGCTTCATGTGATTTCTTATCAAAGCTTGAAGCATCCCGAAGTGACGAAGAGCTTTTTGTTCACTATCCTAAACACAATTACCCTTTGCTTAGCCAATTTGAGTCTTGTGCGATTCCTTCATAACCTTAGGTGATGATTATCTCCATACACTAGGCCAAGGCATGTGATTTACCAACAAAATTGAGAATGTTGGTCATATTTGTAAATACCACTCGAGAGTCTTAGGTACTCAAAAGAGAATGAAAACTAGGGGCATGAAAAAGTAGTATGCTTGGTAAAAGCAAGGCCAATGCCCATGCAAAAAATGCAAAGAAAAGGAAAATCAATGGTCATGCAAGAGACCACTCTTTGAAAAAAGAGAATGAAAACTAGGGGCACGACAAAGCAATATGCTTGGTAAAAGCAAGGCCAATGCCCATGAAAAAATGCAAAGAAAAGCAAAATCAATGGTCATGCAAGAGACCACTCATTGCAAAGCACATGTATTGTGTTGACACCCAAATTTTGATTACCCGTTTAGTCATTTATCGCATTAAGAAATTATGGATTAATTTTAACTCCTAAAAAAATATTAATTAATTAATTAATTAATTGCATAGCATTTAGTTATAGGTGCATTTATTTGCATTTACTGGACCAATGGCGGATGGATCAAATTAGTGTTTTGGGTTTTAAATTAGCGGGTTGGGCTAGGCCCACGAAAGGAGAAAATTAACCCAAGCCCGTCGTTATTTTTAATTAATTATCTTGTGGGAAATTGAGATTTGATGCGATATTACGGTGGTTTTTGACATTTAAAAAAAAAATCATATTGCAATCTTATCTTTAGTCTTTTGGTGGTAAAATCGTTGGGGAATATTAAGGAGGATAAAAAATAATCTAAAATATTTTGTTGCGGATAGAGATTTCGAAAGATTTTAGAGTTGGATAATGGAGCTCTATCTTGAGTGAATTATCTGAAAAATCTTCACAAAAAATTTTAGATTATCTTCAACGCTGAGTCAATATATGAAATCTTGGTTGGTAGAACAGATCGATTCGTTTTTTGCTCTATAAAAGGGGGGCCTTCTCTTCGTCTTTAAAGAGGTGGAAAAAAAATCAGAAAAAATGAAAGAGAGAGAGGGGGATCCACAGGCTCTTCTCTCGGTTGCTAGGTCAAAAGGAAATTCTATGCAAAAGAAAAGGAGAGGAAAAGTTTTCCCTTGGTCCGTTCGTTCCTTTGGAAACACGAAAGGTGAAAAGTAAAAAAAGTGAGCAGGAGTTGTGTTTCCTTCTGCTGACAGTAGCAGAGAGGAAGAGACAGGAGAGAGGGACGTGTGCTGCAGAGAGGAGAGAGAACAGTAGAAAAAAAAAAGAAAACAGAGAGTTGCTGTTCATCTTCCTCACAGACTCCTTCCGTCAATCGCACGCCATTCCGCCCGCAACCGCTTGCTACCGCTACACCCGTACTACCGTCTCGCCTATCGCCGGAGCCCTCCATCGCTCGCAAGCTCGCTGCTCTGCCAGCAAGTCCCAAATAGAACGCCAGGCCCTTGCGAAGACGCCGTTGCTTCGCTGCTCCGTCCAAGCGCCGATGCCGCCCCTGCTGCAACGCCTCTACCCGCGACGCCTCTGCTCCGATGCCCGGCAACCCTCGCCTGCGCTACCACCATCCGATCTGGAGCTCTGGACGCCGATCTCGCCGCCAAGCTCGTTGCCTTCCCCTGACGACAGCAAGTCTAGATCCGAACGCCGGCCCCCCGCTCGCTGCACCATCGCCGACCTGCAGCTTCTACCCGAGCCGAGTGATCCACAGCCGTGCCTCCGTTTCCGTCGCCCTTGACCCGAGAAGACACTTCTGCCTTGTCTCGCCTGAAGCCAGCAACGCCGCGTGGCCTGACGCTCCTGACTTGTTGCTGCCAGAGCTTCCCCTTCACCCGCAGCCGCTCCGCCACCACCATACCGCTGGTCTCGCCCATGACGCCGCTGCTGCATTCGCTCCGCCCTCAACCTTGTCACGCCGGTTACCTCTGGCCTATTGCTGGTCCACCTCACCATGCGCTGCTGCCCCTCGCCGGACCTTCGCCGGAGCTCCGATCGCGATGCCCTTGCTAGACCGATGACCAGCCACCCTTGGGTGATCCATCACACGAAGCTTGGAAGGAAAAGAAAAAAAAGAAAAGGGAAAATTAGGTAGTTTTAATTTATTTATTCACTTACTGTTTTCTTTTTCTTTCCTTTTTATTTTAGTCTTTTAGTGAGATTGTTCCCTTTAAATATGTGATTGAGATCCCAATATGAAATAGTCCCTCAAGCTAGGGATTGATAGTCCGATTTTCGCGCCCGAAATCCGACTTGCAATCCCTTAAAAAAATCGACAATCCAATCTCAAGCCCGAGATTCGATTCGCGATTTAGTTTAAAATTGGCCAACCCGATCTCATGCGCGAGATATGGTTCGCTAATTTTTGGATATCAATCTTATCTTGTTTGATTTGCCATCGTCAAGTTAGTTGAGTCAATCGAATTTTTAAAAGAAAAATCCAAAAAAATATTTGAGTTAGGATTAGATTTGCTTTAGAATATTTCCTGTTCGGACTAAAATTGCAATCTTATTTCGAAATTTAAAAATCCAAAAATGTTGAATTAAGATTAGGTTTTTATCTTTTATATTTAGAATAAAAACTTTATTTTGAATCATGAAAAAGAAAACCAAAAAAGAAAGCACATTCATTTAGGATGTTAGTTTTATCATTATTTGAATTGCATGTGAAAATTTTAATTTCGAAATTAATAAAAAAAACAAAAAATCATCATGCATATATCATCTTGAATTAAGGCGTTCTTTGCACGTCATCGCATATTAGATAAATTGCATGGTAGATTAAGATAATATCTTAGTTTAAATTAGGATTTAATGTGACTTGATCCTTAGTTTAAATTAGATAGAATTTTAATCTAGTTAGATCATTTTTGCATTTTTAAATAGAAATACCAAATGCACGTCATTTAGTTCTTATTAGGTTCATTTAATTAGAACTTTCTCGTCATTAAACTAAGTCATTTAATAAATGTTGCGTGACATATAACTCGCATACTAAATTGTATGTTGTGTGTCATTTTAGTATGTCATTGCATCGCATTACCTGTCATTAGAATTAGGTCATTTGATTAATTTAGATTGCATATTTAATTGTTGCATTTCTTTAATTTCAAATTTCATGGAAAATATAAAAGAATTAGAATGAATTCATCTCATGATTTAGGATAAATTGCATGCTTATTTATGACATACAATTTTGGTCATGTTATCATATTATTTCATGTTAGAATAGTGACATGCATTGCATAAGTCATCATTTTCATTAAATAAAGTGAAAAAAAAAAATTGAAATTGCATGTTAATTAGAAATCATATCTAGAGTTGCTGATGTGAATTCTTATTTAACAATGCAGATGCTTTTGTTGCTTCTAGGTATGTTTTGCAATATTTAATTGCTTTCTTGAGTATTAAATTGGTGGTATGCGCACATGTATGATCTCCTCACATGTTAGGAAGTTAAATTAAAATCAATTCAATTGCCAAACATTTTTTTGAAAATGAAATAAAAAGGTACCGAAAGGGCACTAGGATAGTCTGGTGTAATCAAGTCCCCGAACTCATAAATCTCTAGTTCGTAGGAGTAAAGTAAATCTCCCGTTACTTTACTTGGGTTTCTAATCGACCCACCAAAAATAGACTAGTGGCGACTCCTAGTTAAAAATCAATTGCATGTTAATAATTCAAACCTAAGTCGCGAATTGGTATGGGCTTGGGAGAGCCCGAGTTAAGTCTAGGCTTAACAATCCATTAGCCAAACCATAGGTGGTTCACCCCCCGAAAAAAATTGGTCGCGACATATTGCAAGCAACGTCATTAGAAAAGAGAGCAAAGCTCTCGTGTCTCAAGATAAATAGTCAAAAGGACTCTCGAGATATGTTAAATTTCAAGAGTCGAATTTCCAAAAAGTTGTGTGATGATAATGATGCCAAGATAATCACTCACTTTTAACCTCTTGATTTCTAAAAAAAATTTCAAGCCTTTTTAGGCCTCACTCGAACCAACATTACAACCCTTATTCGAAGTCTCTTCCGATTGGGATGATTCGAGTTGAAATGAGAATCTCACATAGGAGCTACTACTAGAAGAAATGGAAGTAATTCTATCTTATCTTAACTTCGAGGTTCTTGACTTCTAAACCTGATAAAGATACTGACTAAATATTCATTTTTCGGCCTCAAAGTGCATATCCTTTATGTAAGCACATGACCAAGTCATCATTATGGTCCTTTCAAAAGACTTTTTGATTGATGAATTGTATTCACTGTGAACATTTTCGAAAACCTTAGACATAGGTCGAGTGAGACTTCTCCAATGAAATTTAAGCAATTTTCTGACATCAATAATTGAGAACAAAACCCTTTTTTAGAGTTGATGTGAAAGACCTCTTTGAGTAGGTTATGTCCAATTTGACATATTTGATTTAACCCTTAGATGGTTAACCAAATTTCATTTTGTTAAAATCCTCTTTGAAGGGATTTGATAATTGGTATCATTTACCAAGACGTGTTTGAATGATTTCACAAGATTAGCTCTCAAGCAATCTTGAAATCCTTTTTCAAAATATATGTTCCCTAGCATTTTAGGTTTTTGGTCATCCTAAACCATAACCCTTGTTTTTGGTTTTTGGTCACCCTAAACCATAACCCTTGTTTTTGGTTTTTTGGTCATCCTAAACCACACCCCTTGTTTCAAGTTTTTGGCCATCCTAAACTACACCTCCTATTTTAGGTTTTTAGTCATTCTAAGCCATAACTCTTTTTTCAAGTTTTTGGTCATCCTAAACCATAGCCCTTGTTTTACGTTTTTGGTAATCCTAAATCATACCCCTTGTTTCAGGTTATTGGTCAACCTTAAACCTTATCCCTTAGGTTCCTGGTCAAACTTAAACCTCGTCCCTTAGGTTCATGGTCAACCTTAAATCTCGTCCCTTAGATTCCTATTTAACCTTAAACCTTGTCTCTTAAGTTTCTAGTAAACCTCAACCTTGTCTTTTATGTTCTAGTTTATCCTTAAACCTTGACTTTAGGTTTTAGGTTATCATTAAACCTTGATTTTAGGTTTCTGGTAAACCTTAAACTTTGTCTTTTAGGGTTACCCTTAAATCTTGAATTTAGGTTCTAGGTTATTCTCATAAACCTTGACTCTAGATTCTAGGTCATCCTTAAACCTTGCCATTAGGTTTGTGGTCATCCTTAAACCACTTTTTTTTTTCTTTTAAACAACTTGTTTTCTTCATTCCAATTCATGAGAGAGAGAAGAATTCCCAACATAAGTTAAAATACCCCAAGGAGCGAAGGTAAGTGTCAAATATGTCCCTAACTAAATGTCAATTCCTTTGATATTTTCCTATTTCCAAAGTGGAGTCGACTAAGAATTGCAGGTATCAATTTTGTCTTTGAGTGGAACCTCTTCGAACTCCCATTCAAAGATGAGTAGCTGTTGACACTTAATTTTCAATCGACATGTCGAAGAAAGAAAGAAAGTCGAGATTTGGGTTTCTAATCGTGGCAGAACCTATTTCTTAACCAAAAAAAAAAAAAAAGTGTTGTTTTTCATTTCTTTCAGTTGCATTGCCATTATTAAGTGATTTTCGAATCATTTTCAAGAAAAATCCGAAAAAATTGAATGGTTGGCTAACTCTCGAATTGACTTTTCAGTCAATCTTGGGTTAGAAATTGACTTTTTACCCAAAAAGATTCAATTTAGTTTTAATTTTACTTTTATCAAGTCAATTTCTCAAAAATTCAATGATTTGACCAAAAAAAATAAACGTTTTAGGAATTTGGTCAAACCTTTGACTAAAAAATAAAAAATAAAAAATGCACAAATACATTTCTTTTAATAACAATTAGACTTTTGTATCGAAAATTTGATTAAGAACTTTGTTTTTTCGAGTTTTTCGGTTTTAGGTTCTAAATTGGCCAAAAATCAAATTACTTTCATTGTAGTAATGATTAAGTGTAGTTTGTTCCTCGACATTTGGTTTAAGGACTATTTTATATCTGCTGGTGTATTCAGTTTTGTGAATTGCTCAATCAAAGTACAAATTGATGTTTTAAGTCCTAATTAGGGGACCAAAATCGATTCTTCCTGAGTTGCCAACGGACAGTTGTTCTTCACTCATTTCCTTAAGATAAGTCCAAATCCAAAGTCAATTTTGGGAAATTTACATTAGAACTCCTCGATTTGAAGAATTTTACTATTTCGTGCAAAAGAAAATCAAGCAATTACACTTCAATCGACAAAATTTGAATTGACCAATTCATGGTTATGGTTTAATTTCATAAATCTTGGTCTAATTTTGATATTAGGCCTAGATTCATTTTTGACATAAGTTTGAGCACTTTAATCCAAGGTCAATTTGAATGCAATAAGCGATCTTACACATGAGTTCATTTTTTTCATTAGATGGGGCAATTGTAGCATTAATTGAACTCAATTTCAATTTAAAATTTTACCTATTGAATTGCAAATTTGATCATTTTAGCCACTTAGGCTCAATTCAAAGCACCCTTGATTTTGACCCATTGTTTTTCACAGTAATTGTTCAATTAGGTCAACAAAAGACCCCTAATCACATTCATAAGATTTGATTAGCTTAATTGAATCTCAATTGGCAATTTCTTCTTAAATAGGATAAATTTCCTTTTCAATTTGGTCCTTTAGGGATCAAATTGCATAACTTTTGAACCCACAAGGACCTCAAGTGTGCAAAATGACTAGAACTTGACCAAGTCAGTCAATAATTGGTCAAGAAGCGGTCAAATTGGACCGAACCGGTTTGATCAGTCTAACTGGCCACCAACAATGCTAGCCAATTCGATCACTTGTCGACTGGTTGTGGACTTCCGGTTACCGGTTCCAAAATCCTCCTAATATCAATTTCACTCCTACACATTTAATTTCTCAAAATTTTACATATTGATCCTCAAATTTCATCAAATTGCAATTTGACCCATAATTGGACATTTTGATAAAATTCTCGATTTTGGCTTGGGTTTTCGCAAATCAAACCAATTGGATAGATTACCCAACATCTCAAGATCATGATTCAACCTTCGAAATCAAACTTTAACCATTAGATCGAAATTTCGTTGTTGAATCGAATCGACGGACAAAATTACATGATTTGGGGGTAGTATATAAGCCCATTTTCTCTCCATTTTTTAGGGGGGGTCATTTGCACAAATTTACAGAAAAAAAATTTTCAACAAACTCTCCCGCCAATTCTCTCTCCTTCCTCCACCGTGCACGCATCTTCCGATCATCGGCGTACACCCCCACGCGAGCTATCTTGCCATCACTAATCAACCCTCCGATCTTCCTCACTCTCTCTAGTAGCTGATTGAAACTTTTGGTGGCCTTGGCGACTGCTTGATCTCTCCTATCAAGCTGATCTATCGGCCAAGATCAATCACTGGCAAGAAAGCCAGTGATCTTGTCCGCGGCTTTGCCAAGCAAAATCGGCGAGCTGGCAGTCCCGATTGGCAACCTAATCATTGTCCGCTGGAAAGTCCTTGACTTGCTGGTGGTTGAGGCTTGAAGAAATAGCCACCGAATCTTCATGGGCGGCTCCAAGTTTTGCCGATAGTCTAGAAGACCGGTTTAACTGGACTAGTTCCCTTTCGGCGTCAAGCCAGCAATCCGACTGGTTCGCAAGCAGTCCTTGTTGATTCAAAGTTGATCCTCCACAGTCCATGGTGATTTGTAGGTGTTCTAGCGATTTGATTCAATCGATTATGATTGAAATCAACAAAAACGCATAAAAGGTAACAATCTCAATCTCAAACCCCGTGAAAAGAGACTGGATTAACCAGTTAGGGCTAGGGTTCAGTTTTATGTTAATATGCTATGTTTAGATATTAGATCAATGAATTTGGATGTTGATGTGCTGTGCTTGATTGTTCTCGAATAATATAGAGGATTGAACTTGATTAAGGCTTGAATCTGCATTTTCGTAGCCACTGGACTGATCTTGTATTTTGGCCAAAACGAAGTCTGAAACGATCTCATTTCAACTCGAGTCCTCTTAGACTTTTAAAATACACATCACTAACTTTGAATCGGTAGGTCACACGCCCCGATCGAGCAACATTTAGCACTCAAAAAACACCTCTAAAGATGAGCGATTCTGCAGTAGTGTAGGTCAGTTTTCAGTTTTGCCCTAATTCCGAAATGTGATTTTGCTATTTTTGTGCAACTTTTTGTGGTGATTTCTAGAAAATCTTGTCTTCATGAAATTATTTTATTGTAATGGAGAATGCCTTGTAATTTTCTCGGAATTTTTGGATGTATTTTTTCCAAGTGAGGTTAAAAATATGACTTAGGTTAAATTCAGAGCCCCTGTTTTACTCCTGTTAAGTCAGACTTTTGTTATTTTTGAGTGATTTTTTTAGTAGAGATTGTTGAGTGGAACCCTTAATGAACTCTGATTGTGACTCTTTGGACTAGTTGTGGTGAAATTCCATATTTTTCAGACCCTGTTTACTAGGTCAAATTTCACTAGCAATGGCATGTTACCTTGCTGTTTGAGGAAATTTCTGAAATGACATCGAACTTCATTGAATTTTTAAAAACGCTCACGTGGCCCATTTTATAAAACTTTCTCAACAAAGCTTGTTCCTTATGATGTCATGCATGTTGTGTAATTTTCTTAAGGAAAAATCATCGATGGGTCCTTTTCAATTTTATTGATTTTGTTCGTCTTGTTTGTGATATTTTGTTGCAAATCTTTGTTGTGACTTCCATATTAGGATTTTTTTAGGATAACATGCGTGTGGAATTAGGATTCGTCATCTTCATGAAATTGACAAAAGGAAATTTGGAGTACCAAAACTTGGTACGAAAGGATACTTAAGTGCTAAAAGTTATGACAGTGACACTTAAGTGCCACTTTTTTTTTTTTTTAAATGGAACACACGAGTGTCAAGTCCGACAAAAGTGGTTGGAAATCCTACGTGGCAATTTTTAGTAATAACTTGCTTACATGGCATCATGAAGAGCTAAGTCAGCAACGAAGAACCAAAATGATGTTGTTTTGTCTTTTTTTCTTGAATTTTAATATAAATATTAATTAAATTAAAATATTTATATTTAAAAAAAGAGAGAGCAAAGGCGAGGGCTCAAGCCTCGCCACCTGCAATCTCTATCTTCCTCTTTTTAAAAATAAATTTATTTTTAAATTTAATTTAATTAATATTTATTTTAATAATATATTTACATTAGTAGCAAAATGACGTCATTTTACATATGTCTCGTCTGAAAATTACCACATCAACATTTTGCCAAATTTTCTCCCATTGACACTTAACTGATCTATTTTGCTCTGATTTTGGCACTTAAGTGTACACTTTCGACTTTTTGTACTTAAGTATCCCTCCGTGCCAAGTTTTGGCACTTTAGGTGTCCTTTTGTCTCATGAAATCTATTCCAAAGCCCTTGATCCTCGTTGTTAAGACTTTTCAATAAATGAAATGATCTTTTGATCACATTTTCTCAAAAATTGATTTGAAATGTTATTGTTGCATATTCAAAATGGATTTGGTACATGTGATGCTTCCGACATTGTTTGTTTATAACCCTTTAAAACTTTTGATTTGACATCGAGATTATCAATGTTTGGATCGTATTTAAAATGCCTAGGATGTCTGTGAGAGCATGATATGTGAGTCACAAACTAGCCTTGGCAATTAAATACATTCCAAAGCTAAGACGTTCCCTTGTCTCAAAAGTCTCGTTTTCCTTTCTCAATGTTCAAACATATTCAAAGCATCGGATGCACCCTTCATGCATGAAACCATGTGATTTGTTAGAAATGCCTATGGTTGTGATTTGCACCTGTCCATTAAATAAGTGACCCACCAACAGTTCACTCAAATTGTTTGATTGTTTTAGCATGTTTAATTTTGGCCATTGTATGTGGATGCTAGATGTATGTTAGGCGTGATGCCTGATTTTGTGAGTAGATCTTAAGATTCACCTAGAACACTTCCTAGGGACTTATAAGCATTGGTGGCCATGCGAGAACACAAATAGTCATTAATGGCTATAAGTAATAAAAAATGAATTGGGTAGGCATCCAAAGGAACCGATGCATGAATCACAAAGGCTAACCCCAAAGCCCTGTTTGTTCATTTGTGTACATGATTCCCTTTTTTGTTTGATTGATTATTTCTCATGCTTTTTGTTTGTCTTGGTGTGAACAATTGTTTCTTTTCATTGTATGTACCTGGCCTAGATTAAGGTTAGGATTAGATTAGGCCCTAAAGATGGAGATCTCTCGAGACTTGAAGACGATAAAAGGTTGATGTCCATTCCAACCATATTATTGTACTTATTTTCCCGATATATATTTAGGGTTGTTCATTTGTATGAACACCTGACAAGGTGCGGGTTTTATTTTCTTTTGCCTTATTTTTGTTTGCCAATTAAGATCACATGTTAAATTTACTGCTTTACTTGGTTGTTTACTTACCATGTCATCTTTCAGATGTGTGTTTTATTTTCTTTCTCATAGAAGTAGAAATGGTCACTTAGGTAGTTCTAATGACTCAAAAAAAGTAAAAAGACATGTATGACCATCTTAGATAATACGACAAATCATTAGGTACCAAAAGGGTGCTAATCGAATTATTAGTGAAACCCAAGTCCCCAAACCTAGATATCTAGTTGCGTAGAAATCGAAAGACAACTCCCGACCCTCGATTGGGTTTTCTAGCCAACCCTAAAAAACAAGGCTAGTGGCAACTCCTATATTTTAGGTTGTTTAAACAACTAGTTAACAAATAAACCTGTCGTGAAGGGTGTGACATCCTGATTTTCCACTTCTGTTTTCAATTGAATGAGTCGGGCTTTTCATTGACGCGCCTATAGTTCTATTCTCTGAGCTGATTGCTCATAAGATAACTAGTCTACCAGGCGAAGTTGTTAAAGGTTTTTAATGTATTAGACTTGAGAATTCAACTAGGAAATGACTGCTCGACCGAGCTAATCTGCAAGGGTCATTGCGGCACTGTCAAAATTAACCAAAGATCAAAGATAGGCCGGTTCGATAGAAATATGTGATTAGTGTGTGGGTGGTTCCACCTAATTGCAAAATTCTCTCCGAACGGCACTAAATTGATTCTTCTGTCATTTCTGTACTCTGTGTCTGTATTTGAAACCTCAAGATTTTCATGACAACCGAGAGTTGCCAATGAGTCGAAGAAGTACATTATGGCTTGAAAATAATTAACCACAGGTCAAATGCACCAAAAAAATTCCTAAAAGCTACCCTCTAGATTAGGACACACTAAAATCGCGATAGATTGAAATTAACTGTGAATTTAAACCGAATTTCAAAAATTGAAAGTTCTGTCATATGTGACACCCCGAACCCTTTTCAGGTCGTCACCAGCGCCGGTGTTACACTTTCTTTCCTCTTTCTCTCTTGTTCTTAAAACAAGTGTCGTTAATCACAGACATTTTTTTTTTCTAAAAACGAATCGGTCCCAACGCGACTCATAGCGGAAGCAAATTAGATATCACCATCTATCCCCCTACCAATCCATGATACAAATACACACCACTAATCATCAGGATTTAAAAGATAAGCCATGCCACTTTTATTTACATAATATCGTGATGGGTTTTTCACGGGTCAATACAACAAAAAGGAGACCAAGATTTTCAGCCACACTCGGCCTCAACCCAAAAAGATACTACGACCCCTAAAGAAAATCACATGGCATCCCCCATCCAATAGTGGCGGCTACTTCCCAAAAAGTTGACACCAGCTCTCTACCCTTCATGCAACCATCACACCCATCCAGGTGCATCGGGTGGTGGTGGCGGCAACATCCCCCTAAACACTCCGTCTCGGCGGACATGAACAGACAAAAACTCCTTGATGACTGGGCCCTCAGCCAGGCCCACGTCGTACATAACCAGCACACGCACTCGCATAAATGTCAGTCCGGGGATAGTGACGCAGTCGATCTCCGTACATTCTACTTCTACATCTGACGGGATACCATAGAAGGTGCCTCGCGTGACGGTAGGAAGCGGCATCTTTCTAATCTGAAATGTTATCCTCAAAAGGGGTGAGTACAACTACCCAGCAGATGAGGAAATCTAATAACAACTCAATGCACCATACAGTTCATACATGCATTGCAGGCGTTACTTACCTTGTAACCATGCGCGTACCATCATGTATCATCAGGCATATTATCATGCATATCATCATGCATATATCATCCTCATCATACACATCATCATGCATATCATCATGCATATCATCGTGCATATATCATCCCCACCATGTAGATCATCATGCATATCATCATGCATATCGTAATTCATATCATCATACACATCATCATGCATATCATCATGCATATCACCATGCATATCATCATGCATATATCATCCTCATCACGCTCATCATCATGCATATATCATCCTCATCACACTCATCATCATGCATATCACCATGCATATCATCATGCATATCATCATGCATATATCATCCTCATCATACACATCATCATGCATATGTCATTATCATCATGTATATCACCATGCATATCATCATGCATATCATCATGCATATATCATCATCATCATCATGTACATCATCATGCATATCACCATGCATATCATCATGCATATCACCATGCATATCATCATGCATATATCATCATCATCATGTACATCATCATGCATATGTCATCATGTTTATCATGCATGATTTAATTCTAATTTCATCTTGGACCATCATATTTCTCATTCCCGGGACCAATGTTTGCGTCCCACACGTATCCAAGATACAATTTCAGATCATCCGGCTCCCCCACTCCCCGGGCATCTCGTACCCCAACTGGCATCACGAGGACCCTCCGGTATCCAGCCATTTAAGGCCATTGGGCAACCGGCCGCACCCTTCAGGCCAGGCATCTCGCACCCAATCCGGCGTCGCGAGGTATCCCTCGGCATAATTACCATGCCGAGCTTCCGGCTCCCCCACTCTCCGGGCATCTCGATACCACTCGGTCTCCCGAGGACCCTCCGGCATTCGGCCACTCATGACCACCGGGCAACCGGCCGTACCCTTCTAGCCAGGCATCCCGATACTCCCGGGGCATCGTCGGCTCACCTCCGACGGTCTTCTCAATTCACATTATTATGATGCAATTTATCATGACATATGATGTGATGACAATTCAAGATCACGCTCAACATTGAATACGTACATACATTTCAATTCCATTTCGTACACACACACCAAGACTTCATCACATATTCATCTCAATTCAATGTCACACCCACACCAAGACTTTATCACATAATAACATGAATTAATTAAATGAAATCTATGGCCAGTGGAATAATCCATTATTATTTTATTTTATTATTTTATTAATATTTTAATATTTTAATATTTTATTATTACTTTATTTTCATAAATAAATATTTAATATCTATGATTTTCCCAAAATCATAATATTCAAACAATCACTAATAGTGCTACAATTTCATATAAAATTCATGGCCAAATTGAATTTCTCATAAATTTCACAATTTCCAAGAAATAGCATCTTATATTCGGGTAATGGCCAGACTTGCACAGTTTCCGAATAAATTTAATTAAAATACTCATGTGGCCTTCAAAAATTACGAAATTTTACAGGGTGATAGCCAACAAATTTTCGTACCTTTTTCAATAAGAAATTTAAGCCAAATTATTTTTAGATTAATTGCTATAGCCCTACGAAGCTTCTGGAATCACTACCGCGACGTCCAGAACACACTTCTCCGTATTTCTTAGATTTCACCCATCAAATCTCTTTTGTTTCCTCTGAAATTTGAGTATTTTATGTACCAATGTGTCCTTTACAAGTTTCATGAAGAGATCTAGGTCAAATAACCAGAGTATGGTCACCATTTTAGTCCATGAAGTCTCGGGTGTCTCGGTACACCTCACCAGAATCAACCATCTCGAAGATCTAACCGATTCACCAAGTTATACTTGTTATTTTTGCTTCAAATTTTATTATGTTGTAGCTTAAGGTGTTTCCTACAACTTTCAAGAAGACAACAAAGTGAGATCTCCAACAGAAATCAATATGCAAACAAGAAATCGACAAGAGGTCAGTGAAAATTTCGCAGATCTAAAGTCTCCGTATAATGGAACTTTTGACCCCTCAAATGTTCATCGTTTTCTACGAATTTTTAGTATGTCATAGTAAAAGACGTTAGCTTCAACTTTCATGAAGACACCGAAGCCAAAATCGAATTCCAAACCCACATGCGAACTCGAACAAACCACTGACTTCAACAAACCGAACGAGAACAGTCACACGGTTTGCAAATAAACGACTCCTACCTCGGTTTTTCGCACAAATCACACCTAAAACCTAACATGCAAACACCACAAAAGACATGCAAGAGAAGTTATGGACTCCACTTGCCTTAAAGATGAGCCAGCAACGACGAACGGCGACGGGACACGGCGAACGAACGGCACTCCCTCCGGCTCCGCCTCCTTCCCTCTCGGTTCCTCTCTTCCGCTCGAGCTCTCTCTCTCGCACACCTCTCTCTTTGGACGAAAATGGAGCAAGTAACCGGCCATTTCTCTCTCCTAACCCCTTTTATATCCCCTTAATCCCATCATTTGTAATCATTGCTTTGCCTATAATCCCACCAATGCATGCTTTTGTCCCTTGCCACTTGGCATTTTTATTTTTGAATTGATTGGGCTTGGGCTTAGGCCCATCCGGCCATTTCCCCTTGGGCTGGTCGAATTCCCTCTTGGGCCCTAATGGGCCGACTAGCTTGGCCCACCAAGCTTTAGGCTAATGGGTCCAAGGCCCATTTCGAAAATAACCCTCCTTTCTCCCCTTTTTTTTTAATTCCTTTCTATAAATATTTCTAAATTCAAATTTCATCTTGGCCAAAGTCTTGGGATATTTTTAATTATTGAAATTTAAATCATATGGCCAAGCATTAATCTATTAAATTTGAATTTCCACAATCACAAGCATAATTCATTTAAATTAAAAGACTAATTGGCTAAGGCATAAGCCAAAAGAAATTCTATCACCTAATCAAAGATTTTTAACACACCTTAAGGCTCGGCCTTGAATTTCTGGGATGCCACAATTCTCCCCTCCTTAGAGAATTTCGTCCTCGAAATTCAAGCACTACTCACGCCTTCTTGAAACAAATAGGGATACTTTTCTTTCATCTGATCCTCACTTTCCCATGTGGCTTCCTCCACGTCATGATGTCGCCATAACACCTTAACCAATGGGATCTTTTTGGTCCTAAGAATTTGCTCCTTTCGGTCTAATATCTGCACAGGCTCCTCAATGTACCTTACTTTCTCATCCATTTTGATGGCTTCATGATCGAGTATGTGACCAGGATCCGGATGGTACTTCCTCAACATCGATACATGAAACACATCGTGCAGATTTCCTAACTTAGGAGGTAACGCTAAACGATAAGCCACGTCTCCTATTTTCTCAAGTATCTCAAAAGGTCCAACAAATCTAGGGCTTAACTTACCCTTCTTCCCAAATCGAGATATTCCTTTCATTGGAGATATCTTAAGGAATACATGGTCTCCTACACTAAATTCCAAAGGCCTCCTACGTCTATCTGCGTAGTCTTTCTGTCTACTCTGAGCTGTTCTAAGCCTTTCTCTGATAATATCAACAGCTTCAGCGGTAACTTGTACCAATTCAGGTCCTGTTAATTTCCTTTCACCTACTTCACTCCAACAGACAGGAGTCCTACATCTCCTTCCATATAATGCTTCATAAGGCGCCATGCCTATACTCTTCTGAAAACTATTATTATAGGCGAACTCTACCAAATGCAATCTTTCATCCCAATTTCCTTTGAAATCGATTGCACAAGCTCTTAACATATCCTCTAATATCTGGATTACTCTTTCTGATTGACCATCGTTCGAGGATGAAAAGCGACTAAACCGAAGCTTAGATCCTAACGCAATTTGAAGACTTTTCCAAAATTCGAAGTGAACCTCGAATCTCGATCTGAAGTAATGGTCACTGGAACACCATGTAAGTGTACCACTTGACTTAAATACATGTCCGCATACTTATCCATTGGGTAGTCCATGCGAATCGCTAGGAAATGTGCCGATTTAGTCAAACGATCCACTATAACCCAAATAGAGTCATGACCACTTGACGTCCTTGGCAATCCTTGCACAAAGTCCATCGTTATATGTTCCCATTTCCATTCAGGAATATCTAATGGTCTCAAGAGTCCTGCGGGTTTTCGATGCTCCGCTTTTACTTGCTGACACGTCAAACATTGGGAAACGTACTTAGCCGTATCTGCCTTCATACCGTTCCACCAAAATTGTTGATGCAAATTTCTGTACATCTTTGTACTTCCTGGGTGGATACTATAATTACTCTTATGTGCCTCCGACAGAATTTCCTTCCTCAATTCCTCATTGTCGGGAACACAAAGTCGTCCTTGACATCTTACTATTCCATCATCAGAGATCTGAAATTCTGATCTTTTCCCTAAAGATACAGCATCCTTCACTTTCAAAATCTCTTGGTCAGATTCTTGCAGAACTTTAATTTTTTGAATAATCTCTGGCTCAATCCTCAATGCACTAAGCATACCAGTAAGACAATCCACTTCCAATCTAAATTCGGAATTTGCCAAAGATTCCAACAATTCCCATTCTGCCATTCTCAAACTAGCTATTTCTGCGGCCGACTTTCGACTAAGAGCATCTGCTACTCTATTCGCTTTTCCTGGATGATATCTTATCTCACAGTCATAATCCTTCAATAACTCCATCCACCTCCTTTGTCTCATGTTCAACTCTTTTTGTGAGAATAGATACTTCAAACTCTTATGATCCGTGTAGATCTCAAACTTCTCCCCATACAAATAATGTCTCCATATCTTCAAGGTAAACACTATAGCTGCTAGTTCTAGATCATGCGTCGGGTAATTCAGCTCATGAGGTTTCAATTGTCTGGATGCATAGGCTACAACCTTATCATGTTGCATCAAAACACATCATAATCCTTTGTGAGATGCATCACTATACACCGTAAAACCATCAGGTCCAGTAGGTATAGTCAGGATTGGAGCTGAAGTCAATTTCCTTTTAAGCTCCTGGAAACTCCTTTCACATTCTCCATTCCACTCAAATTTCACATTCTTTCGGGTCAACTTAGTTAAAGGTCTTGCCAGTTGTGAAAATCCTTCGATGAATCTCCTATAATAACCAGCCAGTCCTAAGAAACTTCGTATTTCAGTAGGTGTTGTCGGTCTCGGCCAATTTACTACCATTTCAACTTTTGCCGGGTCTACCGCAATTCCTTTTCCTGACACCACATGTCCTAGAAATGCTATCCGATCCAACCAGAATTCACACTTACTGAACTTAGCATACAACTTATGCTCTCTCAGAGTTTGCAAAACTATTCTCAAATGCTGTTCATGCTCTTTAGGTCCTTTCGAATATACCAGAATATCATCAATAAACACAATTACAAACTGGTCTAAATAAGGCTGAAATATTCTGTTCATCAAATCCATAAATGCAGCAGGGGCGTTAGTCAATCCAAATGGCATAACAAGGAACTCATAGTGCCCATAACGAGTCCTAAACGCAGTCTTAGGAATGTCCTCTTTCTTAATTCTTAATTGATGATATCCCGACCTCAAATCAATCTTAGAGAAAACTGAACTTTCTTGGAGTTGGTCAAATAAATCATCAATTCTAGGCAAAGGATACTTATTCTTAATGGTCACCTGATTCAACTGCCTATAGTCAATACACAAGCGCATCGATCCATCTTTCTTTTTCACAAACAAGACCGGTGTACCCCAAGGTGAAGCACTTGGTTTAATGAATCCTTTATCAAGCAATTCTTGCAATTGCACTTTCAATTCCTTTAATTCAACTAAGGCCATCCTATACGGGGCTTTTGATATTGGTCCTGTTCCAGGCATTAATTCAATTTCAAACTCAATCTCTCGCTATGGCGGTAATCCAGGCAATTCCTCAGGGAATACATCTTGAAATTCATTAACTACCTGAATTTCATCAATCTCAGGCTCTTCCCTAGTATAATCTTTAACCATGGCCAAATATCCTTGACATCCTTTGTCAAGTAACGCATAGGCTTCTATTGCCGAAATAAGTGCTACAGGTAGGTGGGTCTGACCTCCAAGAAATTCACAACTAGACTGATCAGGTAAGGTAAATTGGATTACTTTCCTATAAAAATCCATTTGAGCACGATATTTATGAAGCCAATCCATTCCTATGATAACATCAAAATCATACATGGCCATTACAACTAAGTCTATTTCCATATCTTTTCCTCCCATTGTTATCTTACAATTTCCACACACCAATGTAGACAATAACATATCCTTTAGAGGCGTAGAAACACAAAGAGGTATCTCAAGAGGCATAGTTTTTATCTTACTCAACTGTCTATATCTTTCAGACACAAACGAATGCGTAGCACCCGTATCAAACAATGCATATGCCTTTTTATCATTTATAAGGATCGTACCTGAGATAACATTTTTGGAAGCTTTCGCTTCCTCTTGGGTAATCACATACACTCTTCCCTGTGCTGGTGGCCTCCGGGGATTCCTTGGTAAGTTTGGCTTAACAGCATTCTGCAACGGTTGCTGCACCGAGCCCATACTCACGTGCGATCTCTCCTGAGGGCAGTTTCTCTTAATATGGCCTATTTGTCCACAACCATAGCACTTTGGTTGTCCAATACAAGGTCCTAGGCCATGTCGCCCATTACACATCCGACACTCCGCATTCTGATAAGGTGTCCTTCCCAAACTCAGGCTACCCTTGCCTCTTCCATAATTCCCAAAATTACTCTTCTTTTTAGATCCCCAGGTCTGACCTTGACCTGTATAGGGTCTCTTACCCCTTCTCACATCACTAAAAGACAATGGTTTCTTATCCTCTGAATGTTCCCTCATCAACTCCTGTTCCACCAACTGTGCCCTTTTATATATCTCATTATAATCTCTTATGTTCAAAGGCACTAGTTGTCTCCTGATATCAGTCCTTAGCCCTTTCAGAAATCTCTTAGCTTTCTCTTCCTGGTCCTCAACTAGCCTAGGAGCATATCTAGACAATTCAGAAAATCTAGCCTCATACTGATCTACCGTCAGCTCCTTTTGTTCTAACTGAACAAATTCAGTAATTTTCCTATCCTTAGCACAGTCAGAAAAATGCTTCCTATTAAAACCTCTCACAAACTCTTCCCAGTTAACCTCAGTACCTAGTGGGAAGATCGTATCCCTCGATGCTCTCCACCAAAACTTCGCATTTCTCTCCAATTGATACTCTGCTAAGACTATTTTCTCAACAGCAGTGCAGTCCAGCAACCTGAAAATTTGCTCCATTCCATCAATCCAATGCTCCGCCTCCTCAGGACTTCCCATTCCACTGAACTTAGGTGGCTTCAGCTTCAAAAACTATTCCACCAGTCCTTGAGTACGGCGTTCTGTTCCAGGTTGTTACTGCGCCTGCCTTTCCATCAGATTTCCAATATTGGCTAATGCTTGCAGGATATCTTCCATTCGAGGTTCAGCCCTTGCAGTAGAGGCTTCAGCCCTCGATGGATGAGCACTTCCAGCTTGCACCATAACTCTCCTGCAATTTCCAAGCATTGCCTCAGGAATAATCTGAGACTCACTGCCTCCACTCAAAGCAATTTCTATCACTACATAAGTAACATATACATGTTACTGGCACCTAAAGGCAATTCTAAATAAACTACTAGGGATCTACGAGTGAATTTTCATCACCCGTTATTCAATTATTTCATTTTAGATCCTATGGTGTGCATTGTCATCATGTTTCCTCAATTCCAAGTGAGGCTCCTTATCACTCCACCTATAACCATTCGCTCTGATACCAAAGAGGGCGGCTGTGACACCCCGAACCCTTCTCAGGTCGTCACCAGCGCTGGTGTTACACTTTCTTTCCTCTTTCTCTCTTGTTCTTAAAACAACTGTCGTTAATCACAGACATTTTTTTTTTTCTAAAAACGAATCTGTCCCAACATGACTCATAGCGGAAGCAAATTAGATATCACCATCTATCCCCCTACCAATCCATGATACAAATACACACCACTAATCATCAGGATTTAAAAGATAAGCCATGCCACTTTTATTTACATATTATCGTGATGGGTTTTTCACGGGTCGATACAACAAAAAGGAGACCAAGATTTTCAGCCACACTCGGCCTCAACCCAAAAAGATACTACGACCCCTAAAGAAAATCACATGGCATCCCCCATCCAACAGTGGCGGCTACTTCCCAAAAAGTTGACACCAGCTCTTTACCCTTCACGCAACCATCACACCCATCCAGGTGCATCGGGTGGTGGTGGCGGCAACATCCCCCTAAACACTCCGTCTCGGCGGATATGAACAGACAAAAACTCCTGGATGACTGGGCCCTCAGCCAGGCCCACGTCGTACATAACCAGCACACGCACTCGCATAAATGTCAGTCCGGGGATAGTGACGCAGTCGATCTCCGTACATTCTACTTCTACATTTAACGGGATACCATAGAAGGTGCCTCGCGTGACGGTAGGAAGCGGCATCTTTCTAATCTGAAATGTTACCCCAAAAGGGGTGAGTACAACTACCCAGCAGATGAGGAAATCTAATAACAACTAAATGCACCATACAGTTCATACATGCATTGCAGGCGTTACTTACCTTGTAACCATGCGCGTACCATCATGTATCATCATGCATATCATCATGCATATATCATCCTCATCATACACATCATCATGCATATCATCATGCATATCATCATGCATATCATCGTGCATATATCATCCCCATCATATACATCATCATGCATATCATCATGCATATCGTCATGCATATCATCATACACATCATCATGCATATCATCATGCATATCACCATGCATATCATCATGCATATATCATCCTCATCACACTCATCATCATGCATATCACCATGCATATCATCATGCATATCATCATGCATATATCATCCTCATCATACACATCATCATGCATATGTCATTATCATCATGTATATCACCATGCATATCATCATGCATATCATCATGCATATCATCATGCATATATCATCATCATCATGTACATCATCGTGCATATCACCATGCATATCATCATGCATATATCATCATCATCATGTACATCATCATGCATATGTCATCATGTTTATCATGCATGATTTAATTCCAATTTCATCTTGGACCATCATATTTCTCATTCCCGGGACCAATGTTTGCGTCCCACACGTATCCAAGATACAATTTCAGATCATCCGGCTCCCCCACTCCCCGGGCATCTCGTACCCCAACTGGCATCACGAGGACCCTTCGGTATCCAGCCATTTAAGGCCACCGGGCAACCGGCCGCACCCTTCAGGCCAAGCATCTCGCACCCAATCCGGCGTCGCGAGGTATCCCTCGGCATAATTACCATGCCAAGCTTCCGGCTTCCCCACTCTCCGGGCATCTCGATACCACTCGGTCTCCCGAGGACCCTTCGGCATTCGGCCACTCATGACCACCGGGCAACCGGCCGTACCCTTCTAGCCAGGCATCCCGATACTCCCGGGGCATCGTCGGCTCACCTCCGACGGTCTTCTCAATTCTCATTATTATGATGCAATTTATCATGACATATGATGTGATGACAATTCAAGATCATGCTCAACATTGAATGCGTACATACATTTCAATTCCATTTCGTACCCACACACCAAGACTTCATCACATATTCATCTCAATTCAATGTCACACCCACACCAAGACTTTATCACATAATAACATGAATTAATTAAATGAAATCTATGGCCAATGGAATAATCCATTATTATTTTATTTTATTATTTTATTAATATTTTAATATTTTATTATTTTATTATTATTTTATTTTCATTAATAAATATTTAATATCTATGATTTTCCCAAAATCATAATATTCAAACAATCACTAATAGTGCTACAATTTCATATAAAATTCATGGCCAAATTGAATTTCTCATAAATTTCACAATTTCCATGAAATAGCATCTTATATTCGGGTAATGGCCAGACTTGCACAGTTTCCGAATAAATTTAATTAAAATACTCATGTGGCCTTCAAAAATTACGAAATTTTACAGGGTGATAGCCAACAAATTTTCGTACCTTTTTCAATCAGAACTTTAAGCCAAATTATTTTTAGATTAATTTCTATAGCCCTACGAAGCTTCTGGAATCACTACCGCGACGTCCAGAACACACTTCTCCGTATTTCTTAGATTTCACCCATCAAATCTCTTTCGTTTCCTCTGAAATTTGAGTATGTTATGTACCAATGTGTCCTTTACAAGTTTCATGAAGAGATATAGGTCAAATAACCAAATTATGGTCACCATTTTAGTCCATGAAGTCTCGGGTGTCTCGGTACACCTCACCAGAATCAACCATCTCCAAGATCTAACCGATTCACCAAGTTATACTTGTTATTTTTGCTTCAAATTTTAGTATGTTGTAGCTTAAGGTGTTTCCTACAACTTTCAAGAAGACAACAAAGTGAGATCTCCAACATAAATCAACATGCAAACAAGAAATCTACAAGAGGTCAGTGAAAATTTCGCAGATCTAAAGTCTCCGTATAATGGAACTTTTGACCCCTCAAATGTTCATCGTTTTCTACTAATGTTTAGTATGTCATAGTGCAAGACGTTAGCTTCAACTTTCATGAAGACACCGAAGCCAAAATCGAACTCCAAACCCACATGTCAACTCGAACAAGCCACTGACTTCAACAAACCGAACGAGAACAGTCACCCGGTTTGCAAATAAACGACTCCTACCTCGGTTTTTCGCACAAATCACACCTAAAACCTAACATGCAAACACCACAACAGACATGCAAGAGAAGTTATGGACTCCACTTGCCTTAAAGATGAGCTAGCAATGACGAATGGCGACGGGACACGGCGAACGAACGGCACTCCCTCCGGCTCCGCCTCCTTCCCTCTCGGTTCCTCTCTTCCGCCCGAGCTCTCTCTCTCGCACACCTCTCTCTTTGGACGAAAATGGAGCAAGTAACCTTCCATTTCTCTCTCCTAACCCCTTTTATATCCCCTTAATCCCATCATTTGTAATCATTGCTTTGCCTATAATCCCACCAATGCATGCTTTTGTCCCTTGCCACTTGGCATTTTTATTTTTGAATTGATTGGGTTTGGGCTTAGGCCCATCCGGCCATTTCCCCTTGGGCTGGTCGAATTCCCTCTTGGGCCCTAATGGGCCGACTAGCTTGGCCCACCAAGCTTTAGGCTAATGGGTCCAAGGCCCATTTCGAAAATAACCCTCCTTTCTCCCCCTTTTTTTTTTTAATTCCTTTCTATAAATATTTCTAAATTCAAATTTCATCTTGGCCAAAGTCTTGGGATATTTTTAATTATTGAAATTTAAATCATATGGCCAAGCATTAATCTATTAAATTTGAATTTCCACAATCACAAGCATAATTCATTTAAATTAAAAGACTAATTGGCTAAGGCATAAGCCAAAAGAAATTCTATCACCTAATCAAAGATTTTTAACACACCTTAAGGCTCAGCCTTGAATTTCTGGGATGCCACATCATATCATAAATTATTTTAGGAACGTCGACTCATTCTCAAAAGATTTTTCTGTAAACCAAGATTTTCAGCGAAAAATCAAAGTATGGTTATATTGGATCAGGAAGTTGGTATGCCCATTTTTTGTCGCATTTTTGGACTTCAAGTGAGATCTTTGGACTAGGAAAAATGGAGATTTAAGTGTGAACATATTGGATGAATTTATGGACTTCAATTTAGCTCAATTGGAAGAGGAATTGAATGGAATGGAAGGAGAATTGTCTAAAATTCGTATGCCATGGGGGGAGGAACATTTTGGACCCATTGGCAAGCTTCTTGAGGAAGATTGAAGAGAGAGAATGGCTGAGGATGAAGGCTGATTTGGTGGGGGCAAAGCAAAGGAGGTTTGGACAAGTGTTGAAGGCTTGTGAGCCACTTTAGGGACCCCTCTCTTCAACTAGCTTCTTCTTCCTCTAGCCCCTTGCTTTCTCCATTGTTGGTCTATTTTGAGCTCCTAAGAACCAGAGAAAAACCGAGCCAACAGCCCCTTGCCCGTTCGAAGCCGCCCCAAGCCCGTCAAAGCCCTTGCCGGGCCACCGCTCGCCCGCAAGCCACCTGTGAGCTGTCCGCCTCCAGCTCACGTTCCAACAAGCCGAGCCACATCTAGGAGCCCTATCCGTCACCATCCTTGGTCGCTAGCCACCGTGACCTGCCATCCAACCGCCCCAAGCCACTGTTGTAGCTCCGCCTGCCCACCTTTGTCCATCCTTGCTATTTCCACACCCAACCAGCCACCAAGTAGCCCACATTCGGCCAAGATCAGTAGCTGAAGACTAGCAAAGCCGTGAGGCTTCGTGAAACTTTTATGGCCCATTCGCGGCCTTGGTTGGTGTTGCCACTAGGAGGTTTGTCACCCGCCTCACCGTTGCCGTTGCCGTTGCCGTCGTCGTGGACTCACCGACTCACAAATCCAATAAGTTTACTTGCTAAAACTTGCTTATAAGGTTAATCATGTTTAAGGGTTGTTTAGATTAGACTAAGCATGCTTAGGTGGTTAGATTAGTTTAGCTTATTTGTGATTAGATTAAGGGACGTGATTAGTTTAGTGGGTAATTAATTAAGGCTAAGTAGATGTTTAGATTAGTGCAATCTTGTTTAGGCCTTAATTAATTATTTAAAATTAATTAATTATTTCGAATTTTGAAATATTATTTATGAAAATATATTAATATAACATATTATTTATTTAATTTATTTTCGGAATAAATTTAATTATTTATTATTTCGGAAATCGACCGGGATAGTCGATGACCGGAATTTCGTGCCGATTATGATGGTGTGTTTAGATTATGTAGATTGTGCAAATTGAGTAATGATTGTGAAAATATGATATTTATGCAGAACATCCCAGGTGTCAGGTTTTGACACCCAAAATGGATTTTTAAGTACTATATCAAATAGTAGGATTTGAAAAGGATGAGTATCAATTTTATTTTTTTTGTTCAAATTGACAGTGTACCCACACACGACTATTTTGCCATGCATTTGTAATACAAAGAAAATAGGTCAGGATCACTATTTTAATTGAGACATTTGAGTGCAATGCATAGTGTCCTGGGCCAAGATTGAATGGTCGTGTGTTGATTAAGAGAACCCGTCCCGAGCTATTGAGTTGGACGTGCCCCTATATGGGATGCCCTACCAATGGATGTCGGTCGCAGTAGAGGCTAGGCTGATGCTCCCTTATGGAATGCTGTCGACATAGTGATGTTACCATGCTCGGCGGGGCGAGACGATGCTTAGCTTCGCTAGTAGACACTGAACTTCGAGTAGGTTGTGCTCGTGTGTGGCTGTATTTAATAATTGGAACGCATATTGAGTGATATTGATGTACTGGATTATGGGATAGAATTGTGTGGTACGGTATGGGACGTGTAATAATGATTTGGTCCTATAATTAGGACCCCTGTGGTTGTTTAAGATGAAAGTATTGTCGTTCTAGTTGCTTGAGTTCTTATTACTGCATATGATTGAGTGATATGAACTGTGCTAACCTGCGGGAAGGAACTAAGGTAAAGTATGTCCTCTGTGTTGTGTGGCTAGGCCACCTTTGGGTGTATTCCCTTCCTAATAGGGGTTTATGGGGTGAATTTGCTGAAACATTGTCTCACCCCGTCGTGAGCTTATCTTTTCAGGTCCATAGTTTGTGGTTGTGGAGGACTGAAGCCTTGGAGTTGGTGGAGGTGGAGTCTGAAGGTTTGACGTTCGTATCCAACTAGTATGTCGTAGGATAGCTTCTTTTTGAGAGTTGACCTTTTGTAGACTTTGAGCAAACTCGTTTTGTAACTAAACCTCATTGTTTATAAAAGTTATCTTTTGTGGAATGTGCCATGCTTTCCTATCCCATGCTGTTTGTTGTAATGGGTTATTGTTTCGCTTTTGCATATGCATTAAAATGAATGGGTCGGCAACGCGTCTTGGGAACGTTGCATTTGTATCGACCACAGGAGGATGTGCGCACGCTCGAGGTTCGAGGCATGACAAAAGGTACGGGCTTCGACGAAGCTCACTATGGTTTAGCATACCCGTTGTGGAAAGTTTCTAATGGGTGAAATGATGCCATCCATGACAAGCGTGTACTAATAGGAGAGCTACCATGGTAAAGGTACCTTGAAATTTGATATCCATTTTTGACTCCCTCTTTTGAGGTGTGTTGCTCGTGTGGGTACAAATCACGGCACCTTCTGCTATCACACGAGTTATGAGCTTGGGAGAGCTCATGATCACGATCAAGCAAACTCACAAATGGTTCATCTCGAAGGGTGAGGTGACAACGCCTTTATGGATGCAAACCGTGAGGGAGCTCTCATGGTCAAGTATCCCTAAATTCGACCTCTTCCATCCCCATCCGAGGGATGCTACGGCATTGGGTCACGACACATTATTCACAAGTTGCGACTCACAAATAAGCACATGATGTCAAACAAAAGCTCATGTTTCTAGCTTTAGGTTTGATTTGCCACTTACTATTGAGATGCACGTATGAGTTGTGTAAAAAAAGTCCCATATCAGATAGTTGGTATATTATGAAACAGTTAATATATCTTAGTTGACTCATAACAAATTAGCTTGAACTTTTGAGTGAATGTGGATTGAACTAGATATGTTGACGAGCTCGGACTTGGGCTTTCTCTTAGCGATCTCATTAGGTGAAAGTATCGAACAACTGAGATGGAAGCCTTATGCGTGCTCAAGCTCGGACTTGGGCTTTCTCTTAGCGATCTCATTAGGTGAAAGTATCGAGCAACTGAGATGGAAGCCTTATGCGTGCTCAGTATCGTCGGTGTCACACGTAGTTTAGTTGATGGCTTTTAATCTTTTGAAATGTTTGTTATTTCTAGAATTAGGTAATGCGCCTGGGTTTAGCGCGATTAGTTGGTACGTGTGAACCTTTTCCTGGTCCCTTTCTGCCAAACCGCGTTTTCTTGTTTCATAAACAGTTTTAGTTGGGTGAACTAATATTTTAAGAGGAAGGGTAGGAATTTTCGCTTTCGTCCACGAACAAAAGCAGAAAAGGATGGAGTTCAAATGTCTGAGTTCAGGGTCACCGCCCATTATGCAATAATAGTACATGAAAGTCATCATAAGCTAGAGTGACTCATGCAACAGGCCACAACCTATAAAGTTGTCTCCGATGTAATGCTCATGGTGGCCACTTCAAGTTTCTCATAACTCGTTAATTCAAATGATTAAGTCCATCGTCCTTTCACTATCACTTGTTATGGCATGTTATGCAGTAAAAATTCTTGTCCACTCAAAATTTTGAACTAGTAAGTTATAATGCTACTAGAGATATTTATTGGCTCGCATTATTTATTCGATATGAGATATCGTTTCTTTAACATCCTCAAAGGTAATGTATAACACTGTATTGCAACTAATTGCAAATTCATTCTTAAATTCCATAATGTTTTAAAAAATCTAAAATATTGTCCACGTCAATGTTGATCATGCCGTGTAAGACAATCGGTGTTGATTAGATCGCCATGTCATTGTTTTATGACCAAAATCAACCGAAAAGACTAAATTGACAAATCGTTAAAAAGTTTAGGACTAAATTGAAAAATTATCAAAAGGTTTAGGACTAAATTGGAACAATTGAAAGGTTTAGAACTAAATCGGCAAGTTATCAAACGGTTTAGGATTAAATTGGCACAATTAAAAGATTCATAATTGAATTATCCGCCGTACAATAGGTTCATGACTTTTTTGTTAATTTTTCTAGTGATATGACCATAGTATAAGTTAACATTTAGCAAGTGAATAAATATATTCATCGAAATGCCCTCTCATGTTTTTCCCTGGAGGGCTACTTTTGACTAAAACATTACCCACAGCACAAAGGCACACTAAAGCATTGGTGTGTCGCAATGGACCCCTCTTCTTTTGATTATCACTTTTTCTTGTTCATTGAATTTTCCACACAAGGACGACCCGTCATCTTTTCCACCTTCCTGTGCAGGCATCGCCCTGGGGTGTCGTGTCCATTGAACTTTTCTCTGCACGTAGGCAACAACTATAAGTAACCAGTTACTATTCCCGGTCAATGAATTACCAATTTATGTCATAGCTTGACAAGTCTGAAGCCCTAGCTCCTAGTTAAGCTTTTTAAGGACATGCCCTAGTCCAGGACCCGTTTTATTTCCATTATCACTTTTGCTTTTTCATTGGATTTTCCGCACGACAGCATGTCGTCTTTTCCACCTTCCTATGCAGGCATCGCCCTAGGATATCGTGTCCATTGAACTTTCCACCACACGTAGGTGACGACTATAAGTAAACGGTTACTATTCCTGATGATGAATTACCAATTTATGCCACAGCTTGACAAGATTGAAGCCCCATCTCATAGCTAAACCTTTTAAGGAGATGCCCAGGTTCAGGACACATCTTCCTTCCATTATCACTTATGTTTTTTCACTGAATGTTCCGCACGAGGACGGCCCATTGTCTTATCCACCTTCCTGTGCAAGCATTGCCCTGGGATGTCATGTCTACTGAACTTTCCCCCGCACATAGGCAAGGACTATTAAGTAAACGGTTACTATTCGCGATCAATGAATTACCAACTTATGTCTCACCTAGATCTTAAGCGCAACGTCAGGGTGGTGCGTCCTCCGCTAGCGTTGCCCCAGGGTTTACCCGCCGACTGCCAGTTGTACGGGGTTCCCTGGGTATAAAAAAAATAAATAAATAAACTTATGTCTCAGCTTGACAAGTTTGAATTATTGGTGATTTTCTGGTTTGCCCACAGGTCGATTACACAAATCCACCAATCAGGGAAGAATTGCCATACTCACACGGTGAACTCTTCTAATCAACACTCGCCAGATTTTCTTCAACGGACCCTAAGAAAAAGACCAACATTGCTTAATACAATGAGAAAAGCTATTCCCACGAGTGCCAGATACCCGAAGTGCCAAAACTTGATAGGAAGGGACATTTAAGTGCCAAAAGCTAGGAAAGCGACACTTAAGTGCCAAAATTGAAGCAAAATTGATCACTTAAGTGTTAATCCGGTCAAAATGCTAACGTGGCGATTTTCCAGCGAAAGAAGTGTAAAACAGCGTCGTTTTGCACGCTAATGTGGCAAGAAAATGCAAAAACGACGTCGTTTTGTCTCTAACGTGGTAAATAATTAATATAAAAATTAATTAAATTAAATTTAAAATTAAATTTATTTAAAATATTTGCAAAAAAAATTTTAAAAAAATTTGGGGGGAGGTGGGGAGGGGGAGGGAAGGGAGGCGGCTGAGGGCTAAGCCCTCGCCACCACCGCTTCCCTGCCATAGCCGGGAAGGGCCGAGGACAGAGGAGGGAGGGTCGGTTGGGGTCACCGGCCCCTGGCCAATCCGCGGCAATGGCCCACAGGCCCTTGCCAGATCTGGGCGAGCGCTCATGGGCCCTTGCTGACTCCTCGCCGTCGCCGGGAGGGGCCAATGACGGTGGGGGGAGCGTCGGCTAGGGTCGCCGAGCCCTGGCCAAGGGCCGACGACCACGGCCAGTCGGCGGCGAGGGCCTGCGAGCCCTTGCCTAGATCTGGGGCGAGGGTCACAGCCCTTGCCATCGGTCAGCCAGGGGCCAGCGACCCTAGCTGACCCACCCCCCTCCATCACTGGCCCTTCCCGACAGCGGCGGCAGTGAGGGCTCAGCCCTCAACCGCCTCCCTTTCCACCCTTTTTCTTTAAATGTTTTAAATAAATTTAGTTTTAAATTAAATTAAATTTAATTTTATATTAATTTTTTACCACGTCAACATTAAAACGACGTCATTTTTTGCATTTTCTAGCTACGTTAGCATGCAAAACAATGTCGTTTTACACTTATTTTGCCGGAAAATCGCCACGTCAGCATTTTGGCCGGATTTTTACTAGATTGGTACTTAAATGATCTATTTCGCTCCAATTTTGGCATTTAAGTGTCACTTTCTTAACTTTTGGCACGTAAGTATCCATCCGTGCCAAGTTTTGGCACTTAGGGTGTACTTCTTCCCTATTCCCTCAATCGGAAATTGCTCCAAGCACTGGTTTTTCGTTGAAGAGAAGAGACTGCTCTCGCATGACACCCTTACTATTGCTACTCATCTTATGTGCTATGGTAAAATGGAATCCTAACACGATCTCATAATATCAAATAGATTTACATTCAAGACTATAGTTCTCAAAATTCAAGGATAAACCAAATATATTTGAAATAAAAGGACTTTATAGTATCATAGCAATCCAAAAGAATAATGACGTTGTTTTCAGTATTATATAGATAAGGAAATAGCTTTCGCAAATTTTGTGGAATTAGAATGCTCAACTTGTTTTGACTGAAAAAAGTTCTATTGAATTCGTAAACATCATCCATTTATACCCGCATAGAAAAATCTCAAATTCGTGCCATTCCTCAAAATATTGATTATTGGCTTCATATACTACTTTCTTTAATGAGTAAGATGGGGCAATATTGTTATCTAAGGGGAAAGTTGTGACATCCAGGTTTTGCCTGACTTCGTAAACGTAACGGTCCGTCACTGATCGACGAATTGGCTATTGGACTACGTCATTTACACCATTTGCGAACACCATTTCATCATTGTCATCGTCGGACCGAGTCGTCACATTACGCGAGGATCTAAGAATATACCCTCGTAGTCGCACCTTTGCTGCGTCAAGATAATCCGATCATCTCATAACTTATCGTCACGTTGGAAGTTTCCTTATACAGCATTACCTCTGAGACCGACCTCCATTGGCATTTGTACCTCTTTAGTCGAATCCCCGAGTTTCTAACACGCTGACCCGAATAGGCGGATGAAAGATATCCAAGGATCGGCCACCTCGAGCTCCATGCATGCACGCACGTTGCTCCCTCCATGCGACGTGCGCTCCGTAGTCAACCGAGGGAAATGGTTGACTGAAGCATGGCCAGCAACGGCCACGTTGCTTCATGGTCGGCTGCCAGCAGAAGTCCAAGACTTTGCATGCGGAAGACACGTTTTTCCCCCGGCTTTCCTTCGACCGAGCTGCCACCAAGGGAGAGGAAGTTGACTCGATTAGTCAACATGCAGCAAACGACTTCTCCTTCCTTCTTCTTCGTAGTGACCCGACCTTGCACCATTTTTCAGAGACAGCTCCAGTAAACCTCCCGAACCAAAACCCTTGTGCCGTCGACCACCGCACCAGCCGCGTCTCGCCTATGGTCACTGCCGTCCAGCCCGCCTTGGTGGCGCGCGTGACCAGCGAGCTCCCGGATTCTCATCACCGTCTCTCCTTCTCGCAGCACGCCTCCGACACCGTTCGCTCACGCTTTGCTGCCTACAAACCGGACCTAGTGACCCGCAAGCTTTCAGATTTGTTTCGGCCGTGCCCGTAGTTCCCCGCTCGCTTGCCATTGACACCGTTGGACCTAAGGTAAGTTGGAGTCTACTAACCTATCTAGTGTAATCCTGTCATTGCTTGAGGAAGTGCATCCGTGTATTGGCATTACTTGACTCTTTGCGCCCAATAGTGAACCAGGAATGATTGAGCTGGATTTTCGGGGCATCTGATTTGAAGGATCCTAAGATTGCTTAAGGTTGAGGGAAATTTCGGCACTTGAATATGTATCGACTCTTGATGTTTGCAAAATTTTAGAAGTTTTATTTTGAAAAATCTTAAGGATCATGTGAGGATTTATAATTGCCGAGGACTTCACATTTACCTATAGTTAACTACAATTTCGGCGTCAATTTACGAACTGATTCATAGTGTTTACAAAACTTTGGCAATGCTACTCGGTAAAAATTAATAAAAGGTCTTGAGAACTTTGTTGGATTTCTAATTTCTGTCGTGCTACTCGAAATGTTTTAAGAAAGGCTTAGTATTTCCGAAACTTGAGACCATACTTGTGAATCGTTTTGAAAACCCCAAGGTCGTGCCGAGATTTGGATTCACCGATGAGCCGATTTCAAGATTTCGCCTACCATTTTGCTGAACTTAATTCCTTTCGAGTTTTGAGGCGTAAAGAATGCTATAAGTCTACGCCCGTACAAAGAATGAAAAGAGAATTGATCTGTTTTAAACCTTGATCTATTCCGGTATTTTAAAACTCTATATTTCATAAAACGATTTGATTATCACATATTCAATATTCCTTAAGGTCCGTTTTACCTTGACTTAATTTCTGGGCTCGAGATTTAGAATTTAAAGCAACTATTGGATTATTGATGTCAGCATACGTTGATTTTAAAATCTTGAGACTGCTGCACCATGGTTGATATGTTATTGCTGCCGTTGGACCCTCGGGTCAACGATGCCCTGGGAGTTGGGTTGCCTAGAGGATTGTAGTGGCGATGCCTTTGGATGCCTGGGACTGGTGAGCACCAGAGGTTCCCCGAGAATGTCGAGATGCCGGGATATATGACGATACATGTTCCGAAAGGTAGGGGCAATCATTGACATGGTGAGCCTCGGCGATTCCTCCTGATGCTAGGTGAGGTGTGAGATGCCTGGTGTTGACACCTAAATTTTGACGATTTAGTTTATTTATTTATTGCATAGGAAATTATGGGTTAATTTTATTAATTGCATAGCATATAGATTTAGATTGCATTTATTTTGTTATTTGCATCTTTTGCATTTTATTGGACCGGTGGCGGATGAGTTCGAATTAGATGGACCAGGCCCATGAAAAGAGCAGGTTGGCCAAAGCCCGTGTTTTTTAATAATTAAAAATTATCTCGTGAGAATATAATATTTTAAATTTTTCCAAGATATGAATCTTTCTTTGGATAGGGCAGATGGGTAAAAGAATATTGCGATTTGGTTTTGAAAGATTTGGATTTAGAGAAAAATTTCATCTTAATCTCGAATCCTTATCAGTATGGGATGAATTTTGTGAAAAAGTTGTGGATTTGGATTCGAATAACAAACTAAAATCCTAGTCCTTCACCTATAAAAAGGTGGTATGCAGGGGCTTTTTCTAGAGGATTCTCTTCGTCGAAGGCTAAAAAAAAGAAGTGAAAAAGTGCAGCAGGAACAGTGACAAGAGAGAGAGAGAGAGAGGGGAAAAGGTAAAAAGTAAAAAGGCAGAGGTGAGGGGACGTTTACTGTTCATCATCTCCCTCACGCTCGCCGGCTCTGCTTTGCCCTCCACCTGCAGCCACGAAGCCCGCTGCGCCTGAGCCCCGCTCCGACAGCTTGTTCCGTCCGACGCCGTGCCGCCACACTGCGATCCCGCACCCCCGCGCTGCTGCAATCTCATGCCTCTGTAACGCCGGTAGTCCGTGACCCACCTCGACCACACCCTCCAGCCTGCCAAAGCTCTGTCGCAGTCGGACCCAAGCCAGATCTACCCACCGCCTGCACCGTGTCGGCTCCAAGCTTTCCCTCCGACGACCGTTGCTACTGCTCCCGTGATGCCCCTGCATCGCGCGCCTCTACCCTGCTCCGCCTCTGGTTCGATGACCCGACTTTGTTTTGCCTGTGAAGCCGCAGCTACTGCTGATCTGCATCGCCACCCGGTTGGTCTCGCCCGTGACGCCGCTTCTGTCTTTGTTCCGCCCCTCTCCGAGCGACACTCACAGCAGCCTTCCGCCGAGCCTTCTTCACTAGTCGCTGCTGCATATCCGATGGTCTGCTCAACGCCAGTAGCGCCGCGACGCCCCTTTCGCCGGTGCCCGAGCGCCGGTTGCTTCGCCCGTACCGTCCCTGTCTCGCCTGACCCGCGACCAACTGTGCCTTCCCTTCGCCGGAGCTGCCCCTGCCGGACCGACAACAATTGCCCTTGGAGACCCACGATCACACGTGGGAAAGGAAAGAAGAAAAAAAGGAAAAAGGGAATTAGGTAGATTTTTTATTTTATTATTATTGCTTATCCAGTTATAGTTTTTTTTTTTTAGTTTCCTTTATATCTGTTTTTTTTTTCAGTAGGATTATTCCTGAATGAATGGTTGAGATTCCAACATGAAAAGTCCCTCAAGCTAGGGATTGACAGTCCGATTTTCGCATCCGAAATCCGACTCGCAATCCCTTATAAAAATCGACAATCCAATCTCAAGCCCGAGATTCGATTCGCGATTTAATTTAAAATTGGCCAACCCGATCTCATGCGCGAGATATGGTTCGCCAATTTTTGGATATCAATATTGTCTTGCTTGATTAGATGTCGTGTGTTTGGAAAAAAAAAAAAAATCGAATTAGGGCTAAGTTTGTTTTAGAATATTCCTAGACTTAGGTTTAAAATCACAATTTTATTTCGAATTTTTTAAATAAGAAAATAAAAAATCTGAATAAGGATTAGGTTTGTTTTTATTATCTTGCATATTTAGGATTGCAATCTTATTTCGAATTTTTAAATAAAAAAAACACATTCATTTAGGATGTTAGTTTTATCATTATTTGAATTGCATGTGAAATTTTAATTTCAAAAGTAATATAAAAACACTAAAACTCATCATGCATATATCATGTTGAATTAGGGCATTCTTTGCACGTCATTGCATGTTAGGATTGCATGTTTATCAATTATAGGTAGATAATCTCTCCTAGATAAATTGCATGTTTTGTTAGGAAAATAAAAATGTCCATGTCATATAGAATTAGGTCCATAAAATGCACGTCATTTAGTGATTGTTGTTAGGTTCATTTCTAATTAGAAATTGTCCGTCTTTAGATTAGGTCATTTAATAAATGCCGCGTGACATATAGGTCGCATATTAAATTGTATGCCGCATGTCATTTTAATTGAAATAATTTTGTACGTCATTACATTGCATTACATGTCATTAGAATTAAGTCATTTTGGTTAATTTAGATCGCATATTTAACAATTGCATGTTCATTAAGAGATCACAAAAGTTTTATTCATATAGTTTAAGACATATTGTCATACCATATCACTTCATATTAGATTAGAAGCATTGCATTGCATATGGACTATATTTTCGTTGGAAAAGAGAAAACAAAAATTGAGTAATTGCTTGTTAATTAGAAACCATATCTAGGGTTGTTGATGTGGGTTTTAATTTAACACTGCAGATACTTTCGTTACTTTGAGGTAAGTCCTGCATTATTTAATTGCTTTCTTGGGTGCTAAATTGGTAGTTTGCACACCTGCATGAACACCTCACATGTTAGGGAACTAGTTTAAAATCAATTCAAGCTGCTTGTAAAACCTTTTTTTTTTTTCAAAAATAAAAGAAATGGTACCGAAAAGGCGTTAGAAAAATCTAGCGTAATCAAGTCCCCATACCCAAATCTCCGGTTCGTAGGAGTAGAGTGAATCTCCCGTTACTTTACTTGGGTTTCTAATCAACCCACCAAAAATAGATTAGTGGCGACTCCTAGTTAAAAATTAACTGTATGTTAAGAACTTGAACCAAAAGTTGCGAATTGGTATGGGCTTGGGAGAATCCGAGTTAAGTCTAGGCTTAACAATCCATTAGCCAAACCCTAGGTGGTCCAAACCCCGAAAAATTTGGTCACGACAGCTTGGCGACTCCACTGGGGACTTGAGTTAAAACTCTTAGTGGATTTAGGCCAATTTTTCTTTTCTTTTGAAAAATGTTTTTGTTTGGCAGCGAGGATTCCAGGTACGCCCCTAGTGTTAAATGTTCTTACAGGATGGGAGGTATAAGGGGAAGTGTTTGCTAACCTTTATTTTGTAGGGAGGTGTAGGAATGTATGGTTTATTTTCATGAACGAAGTGTTGTTTGATTTAAACTGCTGTGCATGCTTTGCATTTATCACTACACTTTGCACACACAACCTACTGCCGGACTTGGGCTGCATAGGATCATTTAGGATGGTATTGAGATGGATACAACTCGAACCGCATGCTCGCGGTACGAGTCGCCCATCACGGTCTACATGCCCGCAACCCAAGTCGGCTCTTTGACCAAGCCGGAGTCATGAGGACTCGACATAGTCCACAAGCCCGTGGCTAGTCCGATCATCCTTGTGGCTCCACCTTGATAAGCCTTATAGAGTAGAAATCGAGCCATTTACCATACGCATGTCTATGTGATTGCCAATCATTGGTAAAGTAAGTTCTCTAATTTTTTTGCCTTTGCAATTTACTTACTTTATCGCATTATTTTGTCGGTCCATGGCATTAGGATTGTTCTAAATCTTGATCAATATACAATGGGGATGCCGGACATTCGTATTATTCTCTCTCCAAAGAAAGAGCTTAGCACTTGGTGGGACAAGTTAGATCAAGATAGCCGTCGGTTCATAGAGTCACATATTGGTTGACTGCTTCCACTGCTGCATATCAACATCCATGGCGGCCTCGTCCAAGCACTCGCCCACTGTTGGTGCCCCAAGACCTCTACCTTTATCTTTGGCGGTAAGCATGAGCTCACTCCCACCTTGGAAGAGTATAGCATTGCCATAGGAAAGTCCTTGAAAGCTGAATTGATTAGTCCGCCTATCGGAATAGATCCTGTTATGACTTTATCTGATTTTCTGAGAATTAAAGAAGATGATATAAGAAAGGTTTTAAAGGCACACCGCAATACATGTCCAGTATCCTTCTTGAAAGAATGTTTTGAGAAAGGCACTTCATCTTAAATGTGTAGGATTTTCCTCTTAGCTTTCTTTGGATTTATAGTATTTCCTTACTGCAAGAATGCTATTAACCCTTTGATTGCTCAATTAGTTAGGCAAGTGTTGGAAGGAAAAATTTTTGTAAACACTGTCTTGGCTGAAACTTTTCTTTCTCTCACTCGTTTCAAAGGAGGTGGTGATAAGACTCTCCATTCCTCTCCTGAACTTTTACAAATTTGGTTCCTTTCTCATATAAAGGGATTTGGTGGTTTAATGACTATACATCATGTTAGTAATTCTAATCACCATATTATGAGATTTGAGAACAACCAAAAACATGCACCAGATTACCATTATTCTAGGTGGCTAGCTTTCATGAAAAAACCAACTCCCAAGGGTTTCCTATGACATGCTAAATAGTTCCAAGTTCGGGTAGCGAGACTCTTGTGTGGAGGAGTTGGCCCAATCCCTCTATTGGGATTCACTGGAGCATTGGAGTACTATCCGACTAGAATGATTAGTCAGTATCAAGTCGTACAAGAGCTTCCCCCGGCGTTACAAGCAGATCCGCTCCAAGTTAGCTTCGTTGATGGAAGCTGAGGCCATTAAGATTCCATTCTCACCATCAAATCGATGTAGGACATGTGCCGTCCACAAAAACTCAAATGGCCCGAGGAGGAGTTGAAAGGCAAGGAAATGAAGTACTATGCCTCGATTAAGTATATCCAACAACACAAGATTCCTGAAGAGTTACTTCCAAAGATACCGGAGGCGCCGTTGAAGATTACCAATCGAGCTGAGAATAAATGCCTCAAAAGAGTTACTGAAAAAGCTCAAGAGTAGAATAAACGATTGCGCCGAATGGTGTCCCGAGTGTATATTGATCAAGCCAAATGAAATGCTTGAATCGATCTAGCTATTTTCATTTTTAGATTAATGATTAGGAAGTCTGAGTCATTTACTTTCTTAGTTCATTTGTTTAGGACATTTCGAATTTCTATTTTGATAGGCCTGTCAAAAACTCCATTGATGAATAAAAGTTCTAGAATATTGCCATGGATCGGCGTATTTTCATATAAGAATGCTTATTTTTGTTTATTTCTTATATTACGTCATAACGGATCCACCGCGATCACCTATTATTACACAATCAAGGGCTAAAATGGCTTACCAAAATGAAATGCGTGATCGTATGTCCGCTGTGGAGACTTACTTCAACAAGTACTCGCCTTTATACAGCTTGTGACAGATCAACTCCAATTCCTCCAAGCAAATCCAACGGCTGCGCCCGCTCTTCCTGAAGTAGCTATCCCGAAGCAAGCAAACAAGGTTCAAACGATTGACGACGACATGCCTGAGCTGGAAGATGACTCGGTCATTGTTGGAAAGGCCAAGCTTGACGATGTTCCCAAGACAGATCAGGACGAGCGTGTTGCGAAGCTGGAAGAGAAAGTGAGATAGCTACATGAGTCACAAAGCTCACTCCCGTTCAACCTCTCGGTCTATGAGAAGGTCAAAATGCCGAGCAAGTTCAAAATTCCAGAGTTTGAGAAATATGACGGCACATCTTGTCCAAAATCTCATCTGCAGATGTACCACGTGCGCATGGCCCAGTATATCAAGAATGAGCCTCTCATGATCCAATCATTTCATGTAAGTTTGACTGGGCCCGCTCGAAATTGGTATGTGATGAAGAATGTGAACCTCCTCGACACTTGGAACGAAGTGGATGACGCATTCCTCAAGCAGTATAAGTTCAATATGGACATCGCACCTTCCTGAGAAGATCTTGAGAGAATGGAGAAGAAGAGGAGTGAATCATTCAAGGAATATGTCATGAGATGGCGAAATATGGCAGCTCAAATCACTCCTGAGCCTACTGACAAGGAATTGATGAAGTTGTTCATCAAGACTCTTCCACCTGAGTTCCGTAACCGGATGGCTAGCACATATGTCGAAAACTTCAACCAACTTATTCCCGTGGGAGAACAAATTGAGATGGGGATAAGAGAAGGGTGATTTACTGAGCCGTCTAACAAAAGGTTTTCTATCAAGAGGGAGAAGGACCTTGAAGTTGAGATTAATATGACATATTCTCAATCGAATCGTGGTCGCACTCCAGTAGTTAAGATTTCTACTAAGCAACAAGGTGGAGAATATCATCTCCCTTATCGACGACGTAATGTTAGAAGACAGTTCACACTTCTTCATGGGCCCCTATCCAAAGTTTTGCCTGTCCTCCAAAAGAAGGGATTACTTTCTTCGGAGCCAAAGCGACCAAATCCTAAGCATTATCCTGCATATAATCCCTCCGAAAAGTGTGACTATCACACGGGAGAGGTTGGTCACTCCACTGATGATTGCTATGTTTTGAAGCATAAGGTCCAAGATCTCTTGGATACAAAAGCATTCTCTTTTAGCAATAATCAGAAAATCCTCTGCCCAACCATGATGAAGGCGCAAACGCTGTCACTGAGTGAAGAAGTTCTTATCTCCTAGGATTTCAAGTTTTGTTTAGGATTCTCTGCTTTTTGAAATTTCAATTATCGCTTTCGCTTTTAGGGTTTGGCTTGTTTGCATTTTTCATTCAAATAATGTAATTTATTTGATTCTATTCAATGAAATTACAATTTTATTTCCAATTTTGAGGACATGATGGAGTATACCAAACCAGTCCAATGACGATATCCAACCATGAAAAAGGAAAATATCATCCACGGAAAAATCCTGAGGGTTAGACTTTCTCATGTTTCCTCCCAAAAACCTTTTCGAAACAAAAAGCATTTTGTTGTCAAAAAAATTCCCAAAGCTTGTATCGATTAAATCTGTTTGTTTGTCGACTCATTTACTTTTTGTCTCGAGCATAATTCTATCACTTGTTATGACAAGGGACATCTTAAAATAGCGTATCAAGTTTCAATGATCATAAACTTGACTTGTGATCAATGGGCTTAGAGCGCACTTGCAGTAAAAATACAGATTTTGGGCAAGTAAAAGAGGACCATCATTCCTGGTGGAAGAGTTGACAAATTGGGGGCATGACAGGTTTTGAGGCAAAAGTGGATTTTCACTGATAAGGACAACCCAAGGGCATCCATTGCTAAGGCAATCCCATTGTGAAATAATCCCCCACATGAATGTTTAAGACCATTTTTTTTAGTGTGGTAAATTGTTTTGAATTTGACAATTTTTCATACTTAAAGCTGTTGGACTCTTTTAAAAAGGGATTTTGCATGGTGACTTTTACATGTTTTGTCCACCAATTCCACTAAAGAACATCAAGATGGACTAATTTAATGAATGATGTGGAATTGATTGAGTATACTAAATGAGACAAGTCGGGATGATGAAAGGCAAACCTTATCCTATACACAGTCCCATATTCATACACTTGTGAGATGAGTGTAGGAAGGTTCATATCCATAAGGTAAAGAGTTTTCTCGCAAGAGGTACGGCAACCAAAATGATGAGAGGCAATTCATTTCTCTATCCCAAACACTACAGGTGATCTATTGCTTAAACCTTTTGAGCCCATACACCTATGGATATTCTTTTCAAATCACCCCTGTCAAGAATCACCCTACATCGGGGCAACTAAGAGATCAAATGGCATCATGAGGTGAGGAAAATTAATTGAAATTTTCTTGCTCTCATTTGCATCAATCTTCAAGTCATGCTATTACATTGAATTCATGTGTTAATTTAAGTGCCTTAGGATGATGAAGAGCATTTCTTTCTTTATCCCATACATTTATATCCTTTGCATAGCCAACTTGAGCTTGTAATTTCATTTCTTTAAACCCAATTGGTGATCATCTCCTACACTGGGGCAAGGCAAAAGGTAGATGAGGACCTTTGAAAGTTCAAGTGCCATTCAAAGTGTAATTGCTTGACGCATGCATTGTGCGCAATAATTGAATTCAAAATAGAACTAAGGGGCATGAAAAAGTAGTGTGCCTGGTAAAAGCAAGGCCATTGCCCATGAAAAAAAAAAGTGAAGAAAAAATGCATGAGAGCTATGGGCATAAAAAGTGGTGTGCCTGGTAAAAGCAAAGTCAATGCCCATAGATGAAAAAAGAAAGTCAAGATAGGTGACTATCAATTACAAGAATTGAATCCCATTGGAGCAATAGTCAAAGAACTCAAATGCTGAGTTTTTCAAATCAATGAAGGACTTCATGAAGACAATCCCCGATGGTGAAAAAGAAAACTAATGGCAATGGCAAGATGATTATCAACTCTCACATTTTACACACATTTTGAGCCTAATGATCCTTTCATTTCTCAACCCATGAACCCAACCTACGTTATGTCCCTTACAAAGTCTCTTCAGATTAGGGCATTTGAATTAACGTAGGAGTTCATATGTTTATAAGTATCGCTCGAAAAGTGCGAGGAAGATTATTTCTTTTTCATTTTTCAGGGTTCTTGACTTGTAAACCCGAAGATGATTACAAGACAGTTCATTTAATAGCTTTGACTCAAAGAGTCCATTTGTTAAGCCGTTGACCAAGCCCTCATTATAGTCCCTATTAAAGACCTCTGAAATTGGTAAGGTCGTACCGCTTGCGAGAATACTTGGATCCTTATTGGTATGATGATAGTGAGACGGAATGATTCGCATAAAATAGCCATTCTAAATGAGAGTGAGTAAAAGTCCTTTCTAACCGAAAGTCTCTCATTTAATATTCATAAGAAATCCATGTCATGAGTGAAAATTGTCTTGAATGATAATTCTCTCTAATGGAAATTTGGGTGATGCAAATGCCATTATGCATAAACCTTGATTGAGTTGATGAAAACCTCACTGAATTTTGAAATGTGCATTCTAGAGTAGCTTAGACTGTCTATCTCTTTGATGAATGCATATCAGGGCAGAAGTAAAGCGCAAGTGCCATAACTTGGCACCGAGGGACACTTAAGTGCCATAACTTTAAAATGGTACACTTGAGTACCAGTTTTGAAGTTAAATTGGACACTTAAGTGACACTCCGGCAAAGATCCGGCAAATGTCTTACGTGACGACTTTCCGGCGAGTTTGGTCCAAAACGGCGTCGTTTTGCACGCCGACGTGGCGGAAAAAACGCAAAACGACGCCGTTTTGTGTCTACGTGTAAATAATAATATAAAAATTAATTAAACTATATTTAAAATATTCAAAAAATTTAAAATAAATAAGAAAAATTAAAAATTTTAAAAAATTAAGAAAAAAAGTAAAAAAAATAAGAAAATTTTCAAAATTTAAAAAAATTAAGAAAAATTTTAAAAACTAAGAAAAATTTAAAAATTTAAAAAAATTAAGAAAAATTTAAAAATTTAAAAAAATTAAGGAAATTTTAAAAAAAAGAAAATTTTAAAAATTTTTAAAAATTAAGAAAATTTTAAAATTTTTAAAAAATTAAGAAAATTTAAAAAATTAAGAAAATTTTAAAAAATTAAGAAAATTTTAAAAAATTAAGAAAATTTTTAAAATTTAGAAAAATTAAGAAAAATATAAAAATTTTAAAAATTTAAGAAAATTTTAAAAATTTTAAACTTTTTAAAAAATTATGAAAATATTAAAAAATTTTAAAAATTAAGAAAATTTTAAAAATTTTAAAAAATTAAGAAAATTTTAAAAAATTTTAAAAATTAAGAAAATTTTAAAAATTTTAAAAAATTAAGAAAATTTTAAAACTTTTAAAAAATTAAGAAAACTTTTTAAAAAGAGGGGGGGTAGGTCGAACGGGACGGTTGAGGGCCGAGCCCTCACCGCCGCCGCTTCCCCGCCGTCGCCGGAAGGGCGGGCAACGGGAGGGGGAGGGCTGCGAGCCCTCATTGTCGATCGGCCGTGGGGCGGCGACCCGCCGACCCTCCCCTTCGTCGCCGCCCTTCCTGACCGACGGGGAGGCGGGCGGCGCGGCGGCGAGGGCTCAGCCCTCAGCCACCCCGTTCAACCTCCCCCCCCCCCCTTTTTTTTTAAATTTTAAATTTTACATTTTACATTTTAAATTTTTCTTAATTTCTTAACAAATTTAAAATTTTCTTAATTTTTTTTAAATTTTTCTTAATTTTTTAAAATTTTAAAATTTTCTTATATTTTTTAAATTTTTAAATTTTTCTTTAATGTTTAAAATTTCTTAATTTTTCTTAATGTTTTAAAATTTCTTAATTTTTTAAAATTTTTTAAAATTTTCTTAATTTTTTTAAAATTTTAAAATTTTTCTTAATTTTTTAAAATTTTTAATTTTTCTTTATTTTTTTAATTTTTTAAAATTTTCTTATTTTTTAAAATTTTTTGAATATTTTAAATTTAATTTAATTAATTTTTATATTATTATTTATACGTAGACATGAAACGGCGTTATTTTTGTGTTTTCTCCGCCACGTTATCGTGTAAAACGATGCCGTTTTGGACCAAACTCGCCGGAAAATTGCCACATCAGCCATTTGGTTGGATTTTCGCCGGAGTGGCACTTAAGTGTCTCATTTTACTCCGATATTTGCACTTAAGTGTCCCTCCATGCCAAATTATAGCACTCCAGGTGTCCCCACCTCGCATATCAGTTTTTGCTCTAAATCATGTTTAACAGGTAATTCAAGTTCCTTTCAGAATGTTTCATGATATTAGGAGATGAGAAACCTCCATCATGAGGTGAAAGACCTCAACAGGATATCTAAATTCCAAAAGACATATCCCCAAGAACTAGATATATCACCAGGTAAGTATATCTCTACCATACTTTAAAATATTTATCATTGTGCAGGTATTTTCTCTCAAGTGCATCAACACTTGACTTGGTCAAGCTATCCAGTTATATCGCCCTGATGTGCTTTCGTAGCCTAGAGTAATTTTCATCAACTTGGCGTGCTTCTGTAGCCCAATGTCCCTTTCTTGACCTGGTGTGCTTTTGTAGCCCAGAGTCCCTTTATATTGACCTAGCGTGCTTTCGTAGCCCAGAGTAATTTTCTTCAACTCGGCGTGCCTCCGTAGCCCAATGTCCATTTCTTGACCTGGCGTGCTTTTGTAGCCCAAAGTCCATTTATATTGATCTGGCGTGCTTTCGTAGCCCAGGGCCCATCTTCATCGACTCGGCGTGCTTTCGTAGCCCAATATCCATTTATATTGACCTGGCGTGTTGTCAAAGCCTAGAGTCCCTTTTGAAAACACCGACACTCGATCAAGCTGTCCCCCAAGGATTTTTCTTCAGATTCAGTCTGATTAAGGCAACCAAAGAAAGGTTCGGGTCTTGGTCAGATAATCTATGCTGCAATGTTAGGCGACCGAAGAAAGGTTCGGGTCCTAGCCAAGCAAAACCTCAGTTTAGGCGACCGTAGAAAGGTACAGGTCCTAGACAACATTTATGCTCTAATAGGCGACCGTAGAAAGGTACGGGTCTTGGAAAAGCAATTTCCCCATTCAGGTGACCGTAGAAAGGTACGGGTCCTGGAAAATCAATTTTTTCGTCAAGGCGACCGTAGAAAGGTACGGGTCCTAGACACAACCAAACACTGCCCTACTAGGCGACCGTAGAAAAATACGAGTCCTAGAAAAGTAGTTTCCTTATAAAACATTGCTGCCTTACTAGGCGACCGTAGAAATGTACGGGTCCTGAACATGTAACACCAACTATCTTGAATCACTCTACCCTCCTTGAAGGTAAGATATTCCAAGTAGGTTCCTTTACCATTTGCATACAAATTGCATTCCAAAATTTTGACATCTCAGTCTGAATCTGGATGTCTCAATTCTATTCGTTGAATGTTTCACTCTAGATGTGAACGTTCTTCGACTTTTCTCATTATACCTTAGTCTGGATCTAAGTATTTTGAATTCAAAAATCCTGACATCTCAGTCTGGATCTGGATGTCTAAATTCTTTGAACATTTCACTTTGGATGTGAATGATCTTCTCAATCTCAATGTCTCAATCTATTACCTATTACACTCTTCAAGGAACCTGAGTGAGAGTTAGGTACTTACAGAGTAAATGGAGATTTATCATGTACCTCAAGATGTTTTACCGCACTGACTGGTAAGAAATTGCAAGTACGTCTTTTCCTTTCACATCATGCATTTGCACTAACATTTTCATGCATCATATTAATTGCATTTTAAAATGGAATTCATTTTCCGAAAAAAAAATCAAAAATCAAAAATCAAGTCACTCAATGCATGTGTATGGTCAAAATTTAGGTTTCAATTTGTCTTTGAATGCAACCTCTACGAGCTCACCTTCAAAGTGGGGCAGCTGTTAACACCTAAATTTTGTCGATTTAGTTTATTTATTTATTGCATAGGAAATTATGGGTTAATTTTATTAATTGCGTAGCATATAGATTTAGATTGCATTTATTTTGTTATTTGCATCTTTTGCATTTTATTGGACCGGTGGCGGATGAGTTCGAATTAGATGGACCAGGCCCATGAAGCGAGCAAGGTTGGCCAAAGCTCGTGTTTTTTAATTATTTTAAAAATTATCTCATGGGAATATAATATTTTAAAATTTTTCCGAGATATGAATCTTTTTTTGGATATGGCAGATGGGTAAAAGAATATTGCAATTTGGTTTTAAAAGATTTGGATTTAGAGAAAAATTTCATCTTAATCTCAAATCCTTATCAGTATGGGATGAATTTTGTGAAAAAGTTGCGGATTTGGATTCGAATAACAAACTAAAATCCTAGTCCTTCACCTATAAAAGGGTGGTATGCGGGGGCTTTTTCTAGAGGATTCTCTTCGTCGAAGGCTAAAAAAAAGAAGTGAAAAAGTGCAGCAGGAACAGTGACAAGAGAGAGAGAAAGAGAGAGGGGAAAATGTAAAAAGTAAAAAGGCAGAGGTGAGGGGACATTTACTGTTCATCGTCTCCCTCACGCTCGCCGGCTCTGCTTTGCCCTCCACCCGCAGCCACGAAGCTCGCCGCACCTGAGCCCCGCTCCGACAACTCGCTCCGTCCGACGCCGTGCCGCAACACTGCGATCCCGCACCCCCGCGCCGCTGCAATCTCGCGCCTTCGTAACGCCGGTAGTTCGTGACCCACCTCGATCGCACCCTCCAGCCCACCAAAGCTTTGTCGCAGCCAGACCCGAGCCAGATCTGCCCACCGCCTGCACCGCATCGGCTCCAAGCTTTCCCTCCGACGACCGTTGCTACTGCTCTCGTGACGCCCCTGCATCGCACGCCTCTACCCTACTCCGCCTCTGGTCCGACGACCTGGCTCTGTTTTGCCCGTGAAGCCGCAGCTGCTGCTGATCTACATCGCCACTCGGTTGGTCTCGCCCGTTACGCCGCTTCTGTCTTTGTTCCGCCCTTCTCTGAGCGACGCCCATAGCAGCCTTCCGCCGAGCCTTCTTCACCAGTCACTACTGCATATCCAGTGGTCTGCTCGACGCTAGCAACGCCGCGACGCCCCTTTCGCCAGTGCCTGAGCGTCGGTTGCTTCGCCTATACCGTCCCTGTCCCGCCTAACCCGTGACCAACTGTGCCTTCCCTTCGGAGCTGCCCTCGCGGACCGACGACAATTGCCCTTGGAGACCCACGGTCACACGTGGGAAAGGAAAGAAGAAAAAAAGGGAAAAGGGAATTAGGTAGATTTTTTATTTTATTATTATTGCTTATCCAGTTATAGTTTTTTTTTTTAGTTTCCTTTATATCTGTTTTTTTAGTAGGATTATTCCTGAATGAATAGTTGAGATTCCAACATGAAAAGTCTCTCAAGCTAGGGATTGACAGTCCGATTTTTGCGTCCGAAATCCAACTCGCAATCCCTTATAAAAATCGACAATCCAATCTCAAGCCCGAGATTCGATTCGCGATTTAATTTAAAATTGGCCAACCCAATCTCATGCGCGAGATATGGTTCGCCAATTTTTGGATATCAATATTGTCTTGCTTGATTAGATGTCGTATATTTGGATCAATTTTATTTATTATTTTTTTTTTGGTGACCCAGGGAACCCACCGCACGGCCGGCAGCCGGGGAGTAAACCCTGGGGAGGCACGCAAGAAACCACCACCCACGCACCCCGGGCAAGACATCACGCAACGCTTCAGCCTCCCTGCTTCGTAGGGGCTTCGAAACTGGGACCTCTGCGTGGAGTCCAAAGAGCCCTACCATCCACGCTGCAACAATGGGTGGTTGGATCAATTTTATTTTCATAAGAGGAAAAAATAAAAATAAAAATCGAATTAGGGCTAAGTTTGTTTTAGAATATTCCTAGACTTAGGTTTAAAATTGCAATTTTATTTCGAATTTTTAAATAAAAAAATACATTCATTTAGGATGTTAGTTTTATTTTTATTTGAATTGCATGTAAAATTTTAATTTCGAAATTAATATAAAAACACTAAAACTCATCATGCATATAATCTCTCCTAGATAAATTGCATGTTTTGTTAGGAAAATAAAAATGTCCATGTCATATAGAATTGGGTCCATAAAATGCACGTCATTTAGTGATTGTTGTTAGGTTCATTTCTAATTAGAAATTGGCCGTCTTTAGATTAGGTCATTTAATAAATGCCGCGTGACATATAGCTCGCATATTAAATTGTATGCCACATGTCATTTTAATTGAAACAATTTTGTACGTCATTACATTGCATTGCACGTCATTACATTGCATTGCACGTCATTAGAATTAAGTCATTTTGGTTAATTTAGGTTGCATATTTAAGAATTGCATGTTCATTAAGAGATCACAAAAAATTTATTCATATAGTTTAAGACATATTGTCATGCCATATCACTTCATATTAGATTAGAAGCATTGCATTGCATATGGACTATATTTTCGTTGGAAAAGAGAAAAAAAAATTGAGTAATTGCTTGCTAATTAGAAACCATATCTAGGGTTGTTGATGTGGGTTTTAATTTAACACTGCAGATACTTTCGTTATTTTGAGGTAAGTCCTGCATTATTTAATTGCTTTCTTGGGTGTTAAATTGGTAGTTTGCGCACCTGCATGAACACCTCACATGTTAGGGAACTAGTTTAAAATCAATTCAAGCTACCTGTAAAACCTTTTTTTTTCAAAAATAAAAGAAATGCTACTGAAAAGGCGTTAGAAAAATCTAGCATAATCAAGTCCTTGTACCCAAATCTCTGGTTCGTAGGAGTAGAGTGAATCTCCCGTTACTTTACTTGGGTTTCTAATCGACCCACCAAAAATAGATTAGTGGCGACTCCTAGTTAAAAATTAATTGCATGTTAAGAACTTGAACCTAAAGTTGCGAATTGGTATGGGTTTGGGAGAACCCGAGTTAAGTCTAGGCTTAACAATCCATTAGCCAAACCCTAGGTGGTCCAAACCCCGAAAAATTTGGTCGCGACACCTGGAGGTGTAACGTAACACGCTCTGGATGCCCAGTGATTGAAATATGGAACCGAAGGCTTTCGTGATGCTAGGTTGGGTGCGATATGCCTGGAGGGACGCAAACATTGGTCTTCGGGAAGATGGTGATAGTGAATCAAAAATCTGTTGAGTTCTAAAGCTTGATTGGTCTGTTGTGTTGTGCCATTGCGGTGAAAAACTCTATTGATTTAATGCATACCTATTCCTCTAGTTATGTGTTTTGTGTATTTTGCATGAAATCAAATGATGATGGTTCTACATAATATAGTTTAGTAGATCTTTAATTGCTGAGTAGTCGTACTCACCCCTTGTGGGACTAACATATTTCAGACTATGAAAGATGCCTCTACTGCCCGCCCCTCCTGGTACATTCTACGAGATCCCTATCTATTTATAGTGGAAGCAATCGGAGCATGAGGATCCCGACATGTTGGGACTAACGTTCGTTCTAGTGAGGATGATCATGATGATCGACATCGGTCTTCCCACAAGCCCTATGTGTCAGGAGTATGTTGTCCTTTACGTCCGTAGGAATTGACGTACTCTAGGGCCGTTGCCACCACCACCTGAGGACGACGGTGACGGGGGATTGAGTGATGTGGAGTGATCGAGGATGGTGAGGACAACAAGGAAAATTTTTGGACGCCAGCACTGAATGATGAACTCTATGTATATAGTTGCTAAAGATGTCGGTCAACTTTTGAAATATAGCCGGGTATAGGAAACTGCAGCTTTTTGATGTATCGACTAACAATGTCCATCCACTATAGGTGTAAATAAAAGTGCCTGGTTATTATCTATATGTGTGTTTCATGTGCATCATTTCTGAGTGTAGGAAAGGGAGTTGTTGGATACGCTCCCGCCATATACATTGCGCAGGGACCAATGAAGTGTGTGATAAAACCCCCACATGGATTCCCTAAAGTCCATTGATCATGTAAAAGAAGGACATCCAGGATGAGGAAAGAAGTGTGGCGACCCTAACGGATTGGGGGCCATCGGGGGCGTCACAAAAGTACTAAAAAAATTCTGAATTTATTGATTTGATACAAATTTAGTCATACACTTTTTTTGCGTCTATGTCAATGAGTTAATCCAACCAACTTTAGCCGAAAATCGCTAACATGGAAGCCGGATGTCTTATGTGGCATGACCAGCACGAACACGTATTAAATTTTATAATTTTTTTTTTATATAATTTCTATACTTTTCATTACCTTGCCCAGGCCACTATGAGGTTTGAGCCCTTGCGAGGGGCAACCCCACCTATCACAATTGAAAAAAATTAAAAAAGATAAAAAAAGATAAAAAATTTATAAATATTGTCTACATCAATGTTAGTCGGGTCACATAAGACAGCCGACATCCATGTCAGGGATTTCCAGCAAAAAATGGCATGAATACAAAATGTTTAAAAGTAAATAGGTCCAATCGAAAAATTTAAGACTAGATTAATATTAATGCAATAAGTTAAGGAATTTTTTCGTACTTTCCCCATTGTCGAAATGTGGAAGGTGTTTAAAGATATATATATCATTGACAATTGAGTCCAAGCAAGATCACAAGACAAAATATTGCAACTGTAGTGCCAAATACTATATCAAAAGGTGCTCCACAAATTGCTATAGAATCACTGTAGCAAAATCACTGTTCATATAAACTGTTCACCACTATAGCACTTTTACTGATCATCATCTTATAAATAACTATCTCTTCTTGTCTAAAGAGCATGTTCTTTCTTCTTGTCTTTTCACTTTGAAGATCCCACCCTCTTTTTCAACTTTCCCTCAATCTTATATATATATATATATATATATATATATATATATATATATATATGAGAGAACAAGGAAGTATAAGAGATTGACAAATCTATGAGCAAACCTAGTTAATATAAATGTCTATGTTTGTTTGGACGTTTGTTTGGATTATATCTTATTATCAAATATTGGGTGGATCCAGATATGAGAGCTAAGAGAGGTATGGGTTCTATATCTTCTAGATCTACTTCTACTGGTATAAGAAGATTTATTATTCTAAGGAGTTCTCTGAATGTTCGTAGAATATCAAAGATTAACTTTATAGTTAAGACTATGATTATGAAGTTGAATAAAATTTCGAACATGTATGAAGACTAAATAAAGTCTCGAGAATTAAAAATAATATAAAGAGCAAAAGCTATATATAAAATATAGAGTAAGAGTATGCAGAAGCAAAAACCAACCATGGAGGTGGTATGAACTTGTATTTATATAAACTGGAAATTACATGTATTAAAAGTGCAGAAACCAAAATATCATGTCATCCACTAGGGCAGTAATCCGCTCTCCAGGGAATAATGATATATGTATTATAGGAAAAGATTAACCAACTATTATGCAAGCTGATAACCATGTATGAATTATACTAGAAGTATTTGAAAACAAATTTACTTTGTAACCAGGGGTACAAGATAAGAAAGGTTGAAGCTTGACTACAAGAGAAAGAGAGGAAGAAGAAGAGAGGAATGAGATTTGAGTCGAGCCCCTTTCTTCTGTGCTAGGAAAGCATATTTATAGGGGATGCTACAGTGAAAGTGCTACAGTATTGGACAGTGTAAAGTGAACAGTACTAAATGAATAGTCTTTGTTATAGTATGTCTGCCATTTGCTACAATGTATTGCTTTTCCGCCGTTACAACAGTATTGGCATGTGATATCCTGTCTTAATTTTGGGCAAGATTGATCCCGTAGCAATCATCTTCATTGGTGTTTCCACTGTGATGTGACTGTGAGGATCTGTCTTGGCTATCTTCTGATTTGGAAGATCCACATTATGATTTTTCTATTTATGAGAGTATTGTTTTGAGGACATTGAAGTATTCCTTTCTATTTTGGACTGCAGCAAGTGCTACACTTGCAATGGATTTCTCCTACAAAAATGTTGTATTGATGGGACTATAGTTATTTGGGTATTTTGGCTTTTTAGCCAAGTTCTAACCGTAGCTTCAAATTCCTGTTCATGGTATTTGAATCCATCCCATCATTCTGTTATGTATTGTCGAACAAATATAGGTACACCAGGTTTGGTGGGAGATGTATTATAATCAAATTCCCATGCTATTACCCATGAAATTCTAAATATTATGAAGAAATGCACAAGGCATAAGAACCTTATATCATGTGGCGTTGGTACAAAGTATTCACATAATATTTTGTATCCTTGTTTGACTGTAAGGTGTAATATTACATCCAAAGGACCAAAGAGATCCCACCAGGAATCAAACCAGTTTAGTAGGCTTTCCCTTGGGAAATTATCTTTGAAGAATACTAGCAAAGTGTGTTGGAAATTATTTTGGCGAAAGAAGACATTTCATTAGGCTTGTTGGTAGTCGCAGTATGTGTATGAAGTAGAGTATGGTAAGTTTTGGGTAATCTTGGCTTGGATTTTTCTTGGTGTATGAGGTGAGGCTCCCCATTGTGAGGGGTGTATGATTTTGTTGATAGATATAATAGAGTATAGGATATTTCTGTATTAGATTTTTCAGCAAAGTGGGTGAACCTTTATGAATCTATTTCCACTAAAATATTCTCATGAAAAGCAATAGTTTTATTTGTATTATGTGGTTTGAAAAATCAATTTTTTGAAAATATATTTTTTGCAAACTTGATTGGATTTTTGTCAAAAAATCCATTTTCTATAGTTAGTATTTTTTGAAATGATATTTTTGGAAAGAACTTTGAGTTTTGAGAATGAAAGGTTGCATGTGGCCTAATGACCACCTCATTCAAAATTATTTTGTATTCCTCTTGTCTTTGTGCAGCAACCGGGAGGGATTGTTGCTTTCCTCAATGACACTAAACGGCTCTTTCTTTACTGTTTTCTATAAAGATTGAGCAAGTATTTCAAGTATTTCTTTGGGTATTATAGTAGCTAGCTAGGCTAGAGCTAGTATGGATTCTTCTTTTGGAGGGGTATCTGGTATTTGATGTTGTTGTAAAAATGGTTGGCTTTCTATTATTTGAAGCCATGACTTAATTAGTGTCAAGCCTTTTGGCATAGGTGGTGCATTGGAGGCTTCGGCAATGGCTTTGCCTTTGTCTTTATCTTTTTTGGGTCTTGGCATAATTGTATCTTTTGTAAAAATTCTCTTGTAAGAAAATCTGGTAATGAATTTGAAGAACCATTTATAAATTCAATATCGAAATCGAATCTTGAAAGTATGGTTTGCCATCTAGCAAAAATCTGTTTTGATGCAAGATACAATAAGTCTTTTTGTAAAACATCTTTGACTGATTTACAATCAATTCTCAAGAGAAATTTTTGGTTTAACAAATCTCCTTGGAATTTTGATATGGACAAAACTATAGCAAGTATTTCTTTTTTGATTGTTGAATAATTTTGCTAGGTGGAATTCCAATATTTTGAAATAAATTGAACAACTTGTTCTTTACTATTCTTGACTTGTTTAATAATGCAACCATATCCTATTTCGAGGCATCTATTTCGACTATTTTGAAAGCAGATGGATTAGCTAGGTGTAAACATGGTATTTCTTTAACATGAATCTTTATTTGTTCGACAATGTTTGTATGAACTGAAGTCCATGGCGGAGGATCTTTTTGTAACATTTGGTGTAAGGGTTTACAAAGAATATTTATATTGGGAAAGAAAACTATAATATAATTGAGGCTACCTAAAAATCTTTGTAATTGAGTTTTGTCTTTAATCTCATTTGAGAATTTATCAGTAAATGATATTGATCTTTCTATGGGAATTATGGTGCCTAAATGGATATAATGACCTAAGAACCTGATTTTGGTGCGGAAGAGTGCAATTTTAGTAGGAGAAACTACTAAACCATTTTATATGATTATTTTTAGAAAAGTAGATAAATGTTTGAAATGTTGTTCTACAGTAAAGGAGAAGACTAGCACATCATCTATGTAAACTATGATGTAATCTGAATAAGGATTGAAAATTTCATTCATGAATCTCTGAAATATTGAATGGGCATTCTTGAGACCAAATGGTATAACATTCCTTTCGTATTGGCCGAAATGGACAATGAAAGTTGTTTTATATTTATATTTTTCACTTATTTGTATTTGCCAAAATCCTAATTTCATGTCAAATTTTGAAAATACTTTTGATTTAAATAATCTATCTAACATGTCCTTTTTATTAGGTATTGAATACATTATCCATCCAAGGGCTGTATTCAAAGGTTTATAATTAATAACTAACTTGGGAACTCCTCTTTCTAATTTAGCATTTTTGTTGACATAGAAATCAAAATAGCTCCATAGTGATTGATATTTCCTAATGAGTTTTTTGTTCAAAAGATGTTGTATTTCTGTTTGGCAAAATTTTAGAACTTCTTGGTTCATTTGTGTAGGACAAGCTTTTGTAGGTATTTTGTTTTTAGAAAAATCTTGTTCATAAGGTAAATCTATGATATGCTTCTTTCTTTCCCAAAAAGCATTGGGTAAGGTGAAACATCTAGTTTTTTCTATGTGTTTTTGTAGGGATGCTATTTTATCTATGATGTTTGGTTTTACGAGATTTTCTTCTATTCTTTTGAATTCTAAGTCTTCTTTTAAGAATTCAAGCTGGTTTTCCTTATCTTTTATAAGACAATTTATTTTTGAAATTGAATGTTCTTGTAAGATATTTAAGCTTCTCTTTTGTAGTTTTGTCATGAAGTCAAAGGTAATTTTTCTATTTAGAGCATGAGTTACAATTCATTCATTTGTTATTATAAAAGGTTGAATTAATTGTATGAAAGATGTTCCAGGAATTACTTCCTATCTCATATTTTTGACTAAAAGAAATGAAGTTTTGTAAGACATTTGGTTTTTTATTATTAAGGCTTATGGCAATTTGCGTATATATATATAAACCTTACCATTCATAGGCTCTATGGTGAACAAATATGTTGGTCTATGATTCTTGTTCTTGTGCTAGTTACTTGAATAGTTCGTCAAGCTCCTCTCGCTTGTAATATATGATGCAAATCGCATGAGGACAATGGATTTAGAACTTTTTAGATAATTTTTCCGGTGATATGGTCATAGTATAAATTAACATTTAGCAAGTGAATAAATAAATTCACCGAAATGCCTTCTCATGTTTCTCGCTGGAGGGCTACTTTTGACTAAAACATTACTGATAACACGAATGCACGCTAAAGCATTGGTGGGTCTCAATGGACCCTTCTTCTTTCCATTACAACTTTTGCTTGTTCATTGAATTTTCCGCATGAGGTCGACCCGTCGTCTTTTTGACCTTCCTGTGCAGACTAGAGCATTGGTGGGTCTCAATGGACCCGTATCCTTTCCATCATCACTTTTGCTTTTTCATTGAATCTTCCGCATGAGGACGGCCCGTCATCTTTTCCACCTTCCTGAGCAAGCATTGCCCTGGGATGTCATGTCTACTGAACTTTCCCCCGCACATAGGCAGCGATTGCAAGTAGACGGTTACTGTTCCCGATCAATGAATTACCAAGTTTTGTCTCGGCCTGACAATTTGCCCATGGGGTCGATTACACAAATCCACCAATGAAGGAAGAATTGCCATACACACACAGTGAGCTCTTCTAATCAACACTCGCTAGATTTTCTTGAGCGGACCCGAAGAAAGAGACCAACTTTGCGTAATACAATGGGACAAGCTATTCCCGTGGTCAGACATTGCTCCAACCACTACTTTTTCGTTGAAGAGAAGAGACTGCTCTCGCATGACATCTTTGCTTTTGCTACTCATCTTATGTTCTATGGTAAAATGGAATCCTAAAGCAATCTCATAATATCAAATAGATTTACATGCAAAATTATTGTTCTCAAAATTCAAAGATAAACCCAGTATGTTTGAAATAAAAGGACTTTTTAGCATCATAACAATCTAAAAGAATAATGACGTGGTTTTCGGTACTATATAGATAAGGAAATAGCTTTTGCAAATTTTGTGGAATTAGGATGCTTAAATTGTTTTGGCTGAAAAAAGTTCTATTGAATTTGTATACATTATCCGTTTATAGGCACATAAAAAATATCTCAAATTCGTGCCATTCCTCAAAATATTAATTGGCTTCATGTAATACTTTCTTTAATGAGTAAGATGTGGTAATACTATAATTTAAAGGGGATAGTATAAAAAAAAAAATTCTGAATTTATTGATTTATACCAATTTAGTCCTAAAATTTTTGCATTTGTGCCAATGGAGTTAATCTAACCAATTTTAGCCGAAAATCACTAATATGGAAGCTGACCATCTTAAACATAGGCAAATTTTATAATTTTTTTTTTAATATTATCTATCTTTTTTCATTACCTTGCCCAAGCCACTATGAGGTTTGAGCCCTTACGACGGCCACCTTCGCCTATCACAATTGAAAATAATTTTAAAAATTAAAAATATAATAAATTGAGAAATATTGTTCACATCAATGCTAGTCGTGTCACATAGGACAGCCATCGTCCATTTCAGGGATTTCCAACGAAAATTGACATGAATATAAAATGTTTAGAACTAAATAGATCCAATTGAAAGATTTAAGACTAAATTGATATTAATGCAATAAGTGTAGAATTTTTTTTTGTACTTTCCTTATTATCGAAATGTGAAAGGTGTTTGAAGATATATATATATATATATATACACACACACACACACATCACTGACAATTGATTCCATGGAAGATCACATGACAAAATATTGCAGCAGCGATGCCAAATACTATATACAAAGGTGCTCCACAAATTACTATAGAATCACGGTTCATATGAAGTGTTCACCACTGTAGCTCTTTTACTATTCATCATCTTATAAATAACTATCTCTTCTCGTCTGAAGAGCCGGTTCTTTCTTCCTGTCTTCTCACTTTGAAGATCTCTCCCTCTCTTTCAACCTTCCTTCAATCTTATATATATAATAGGCTCTATGGTGAACAAATTTGTTTGTCTATAATTCTCGTTCTTGTGCCAGTTACTTGAATAGTTTGTCAAGCTCCTCTCACTTGTAATATATGAAGTAAATCGCATGAGGACAATGGGTTTAGAACTTTTTGGATAATTTTTTCCAGTGATATGGTCATAGTAGAAATCAACATTTAGCAAGTGAATAAGTAAATTCACCGAAATGCCTTCTCATGTTTTTCCTTAGAGGGCTACTTTTGACTAAAACATTACCGATAACGCGAAGGCACACTAAAGCATTGGTGGATCTCAATGGACCCATCTTCTTTCCATTATAACTTTCGCTTGTTCATTGAATTTTCCACATGAGGTCGGCCCATCGTCTTTCCCACCATCCTGTGCAGATAAGAGCGTTGGTGGGTCTCAATGGACCAGTCTTCTTTCCATCATCACTTTTGCTTTTTCATTGAATTTTCCGCACGAGGACGGCCTGTCGTCTTTTCCATGCTCCTGAGCAAGCATTGCCCTGGGATGTCGTGTCTACTGGACTTTCCCCCGCACATAGGCAACGACTATAAGTAAACGGTTACTGTTCCCGATCAATGAATTTCCAATTTATGTCTCGGCTTGACAATTTGCCCACGGAGTCGATTACAAAAATCGACCAATGAAGGAAGAATTGCCACACACACAGTGAGCTCTTCTAATCAACACTCGCTAGTTCTTCATCGGAACAGAAGAAAGAGACTGACGTTGCTTAATACAATGGGAAAAGCTATTCCTGTGGTCAGAAATTGTTCTAAGCACTACTTTTTCGTTGAAGAGAAGAGACTGATCTTGCATTGACATCCTTGCTATTGGTACTCATGTTATGTGCTATGGTAAAATAGAATCCTAAAGCAATCACATAATATCAAATAGATTTACATTCAAAGTTATTGTTCTCAAAATTCAAAGATAAACCCAATATATTTGAAATAAAAGGACTTTTTAGCATCATGCAATCTAAAAGAATAATGACGTGGTTTTCGGCACTATATAGATAAGGAAATAGCTTTTGCAAATTTTGTAGGATTAGAATGCTTAAATTGTTTTGGCTGAAAAAGGTTCCATTGAATTCGTAAACATTATCCGTTTATATACACATAGGTTTAGGAATTTTTTTTGTAGTTTCCCCATTATGGAAACGTGAAAGGTGTTTGAAGATATATATATAGATATTGTGGCATCCGAAAATTCCAACAACCCTCAAATATGCAACGGCCACGTTTTCTTTTATCTATTGGACCGACCAACCGTGCAACAAGAGAAGTCTTTGGACTTTGATTGATTTATGGAATTCGGCCATGCATGAGGAACACGCATGCCAAATTTAAGAATAAAATTCTGAGAAATTGGACCGTGCATGAGGACCATGCACATCTTTTCTTTGTGGGATTCGGCAAGTGAGGAAATGAATTTTTATCACCATGCCGCTCGGTCAAATTCTTTCTCCACGCGGGAACTTCAGTCATGTACTTTTACATGAGGCAAATTTAATAAGGGGATATTAGTTGATTTCTATGGAAACCGAAATGCCTCATATTTGTGCAGAAATTTATGGACTTATCTTTGAAGAATTGGGCCATTTAATTAGGACCATACAGCCACAAAATTGCTGGCCCAAATAGCCCAAGAAGCCCCCTTGATTGTCGACTAATCAAGTCAACAATTCTCAACTTTCTTCCCAAGTGTTGACCGAAAGGAGCCCAGCAACAGCCACGTTGCTCTCCATTTCGGTGGCCAACACAGAAGGAGAAATCAAGCAAGGTAAGCCACGCACACCCCAGCTGTCTCTCGACCGAACATCCACCGGAAAACACCTGCATGCAGTAATTCGATTAATTAAAGAATTGAAAGAGCAAAGTGCTCGTGTGATTGAGAGAGAGGAGAGAGAGTGAACCGAGTAGAACCGAGAGCAGAGAGAGAGAGTGAGCGATCGAGAGGGCCGTGAGCGAGAGAAGTGCGAGCAGCAATCGGGTGCATGGCGTGAGGAAGGAGGAGGTTGCCCTCGGTTGAGCACGGTGCTGCTGCCATTGAAGCCGCCCGTCTTCGCCGCCGTTGAGCCACGTTCGAAGACCCACGAGCTCTCCATTTGGTTTGTTGATTGAGCTTAGGAGAGAGGCAAGTGAAAGTTCATTAATCTATGTGATGTAGTGCTGTTGCTGTCTAGTGTAGTGCAATAGACTTGAGGAAAGGTTGAGATGAAAACTGAATGCCGATCTGTGGAGGATTGAATGTGATGTTGCTGTTTTGTGTTGCCTAGAATTATAATGATGAAGGTAAGAAAAAGAACAAGTTTACATGAGAGAACATTCATTAAATCAAGTTTGGCATATGGTTATAGCAAGGTTAATGAGAAAATGTGTTGGTAAGAGTATTTACCTTGAACCAGTAAGCTGTACTGTAGAAGACAGCAATACCTTTTATGATTCCTCGAATTTTTTTGTAACTTTTTAGATAGAATTGGATCTCAAAACCTTAATGAAAGTTGTAGGACACATCCTTAGGAATAACATATCAAAATTTGAGAATAAATGGACAATTTTTGGTCAGTAAAACGATTTTCCTTATAAATGTTAAATCTGGAAGCTATTACAGAATGTCAGTAAAGAGTATAGCGATTACTGCTCTTGATATACAATGAATCTAACTTAGTGTTCTTCATGAAAATTTTTCCTTTAGGTCTCATCTATAACATACCAAAATTTTAGAATTTTTTGAGTTCATTTAGGGGTTATTTCAAAATTGTTACTGAAAGTGTGCATTGTAATAATTGAGCTGTTTTGTTCCGAATTTACTCAAATTGTCCCAAAGGTGAATGCATCTTGAGTTGTTCTTTGGCATGATGAGATTGGCATCCAGCATATCATGCGACATTGAGATTTGATGAAGATTCAAGGGACATCTTGTCATTGCATTGAAAAGTGTTTTTGGAAATTAAGATGCTAATTGTGGATGCCCGGTGGCCCCGTGTAGCTGAATGCCAGAGGTTTTCCCCGGGAGCTTTAGGATGCCCGGTTGTATGCTTGTCGGTACGTAAATCCAGATGGCCGAGGTAACCATTTTCATGGAGAGCCCCTGAGGTTCCTCGTGATGCCAGGTGGGGTGCGAGATGCCTGGAGGCGTGATACACTCCAGATCCCCAGTGGCCCTAGTGGCTGAATGCTGGAGGCTTTCGCGATGCCAGGGTGCATGCGAATGCTCGGAGGGACACAAACATTGGTCCTCTGGGGGATGAAACCTTTTGAATGATAAAATTAATGATTATATTAAGTGTGAGTGTGGTCTGGTTATGGGACTAAATTGTATGGCATGGAATAGGACGTGTCATTATAGTTTGGCCCTATGATCGGGACTTGTGTAATTGGACATGATGCACCTGAATCTTTTGAAGTTGCATTTGCCATTGCATTGAAGAATTTCATGATTTTGATGTATAATCATCCCTTGACTACCTGATTTTGTCTATACTGCATGAGTCTAGATATTGATGGTATTGCTTGATATAACTTGATGAATCTTTTATTGTTGAGTGGTTGTACTCACCCCGTTTGGGGACTAACATTTCAGATTAGAAGATACATCTCTGCTACTAGTCACACCCGGTACATTTTACGATGTCCCCATTGATGTTGAGTGCGAGTGTTCAGAGCACCCTCATCCTGAGTTACGAGGGTTGGTTTTCATTCGAGTGCGGGTTCTAGTCATGTATGACATCGGTTCACCTGATGGCCTAGTGACTCAGGAGTTTCTATCAGTGCACGTTTGTCATGATGGTATCATGCTGGGGATGTTGCCACCACCACCAGCTGATGGACTAGGCTAGGTGTGACCGAGAGTGACTGTTAGCAGATGAAGCAAATTTTGGACTGCCGACACTGACTGATAGACTTATGTATAGGACTGTATGGAAAGGAAAGAAAAAGAGAAGTCGGGTTATCTTTTGATATGAAGCCCGATATAGAAAACCACGACAAATTTTGATGTACCGGCTGGTGTTGTCTATCAGATCTATGTAAATAAAGTGTTTGGCTTGACTTATAAAAATGTCTAGTAGGTGTGCATCGTTTCAAATTTTGGGATTGGGAGATGCTGATTTTGCTTCTGCTATATATTTATATAATGCGCAGGGACCGACCTAAAAGATATAAACCCCCAGGATTGATAGACCTTCAAGTCAAGCAAGAGGAAGGTAAGCGAACTGTGGCGACCCCAACGGATTGGGGGCCGTTTCGGGGGTGCCACATGTGGCATCAGGAAATTTCGACAACCCTTGGATGCGTAGCGGTTCGTGATTAAGTGACGAAAGTATCGTCAGATTATGCCATTGATGCTATATACGAACATTGGCTCGTATTATTGTTGGACCAGTGCATTTCTTTTAGCAATGGTCTAATTTCCGAGGAAGCCATAGTCTTGTCAGAAAACTTTCATAGGTATGAGTGAGACCAACCTCGTTTGTATACTTTTGTTGACATTACAAAAATAACGACATGTTGTGGATTGGTGAATTTATTGTCGGACTTCGTCATCGGCACCAATGTTGGACCCCGCCGATTTATGTACACATTTTCTCTCGATGACACAACCCAGCTAGACCACTTAAGTGTATATGGAACAAGAAAAGAATTTGAGTTATGAAAGAGTACACTTGATAAATTGTTGAACCATGAAACCATGGGACCAAGAATGCCCCATATATGTGTGAGATTAAGGACCAATTTTTAAGAAATTGGGCCACTAATCTGCTCGCCCAAAACAGCCCAAAGACCCCCCCTTAATTGTCGACACTTAAGTCAACTAATTGAAAGAGATTGACCAAAGGGCTCCCACCATTGGACACATCACGGCATGCAGAAGGAGAGATGGCCATCGAAGCTTCTTGGGAAGGCCACGTCTTCAACAGCTGGCCATTTCCCCTGTAGCCACTTAAATTCCTCATGCAAATATCATCATTAGTCTAATTAATTTTGAGGAAATTATTAGCTCGGTTTTGATGGTGAAGAGAGAGATTACCGAGCAAAAAGAATTGGTTGAGAAAGGAAGAGAGGGAGAGAATGAAGGGAAATCAGCGGGCGAAGAGAGAGTTTGAAACGAGAGAAACCAAGAGAGTGAGCAGCGAGAGGGTGAGTCGGCGAGTGGAGGAAGAAGACCAACCCCCGCCATGCATGTGCCTTGCTGCCACTGTCGACGCTGCCCGTCTTCGCCACCGATTGAGCTGTGTTCGAGGTCCCAAGTTTCTGTTTTTGTTTGCCGATCAAGGTAGGAGTTGAGGCAAGTAGAAGTTCATCAATCTATGTGATGTAGTGCTGTTGCTGTCTAGTGTAGTGCAATAGACTTGAGGAAGGGTTGAGATGAAAACTGAATGCCAATCTATGGAGGATTGAATGTGAAGTTGCTGTGCTATGTTGGATTGAACTTGATGGTACTAGATTGAGTTAGACATCTAGATATAGTCATATGAATGTAAAAATAGGAAGATAGAAGTGTACCTATTGAAAACAGTAGAGAATAGCTTGACATTCAATGATTATGTGAATTTTCTGTAATTTTCTAGATAGAATTGGACTTTGAATCCTTAATAATAGTTGTAGGACACATCCTTAGGAATAACATATCAAAATTTGAGAATAAATGGACAATTTTTGGTCGGTGAAATGATTTTCTTTGTAAATGTTAAATCTGGAAGTTATTACAGAGTGTTAGTAAGGAATATCGAAATTACTGCTCTTGATATACAATGAATCAGACTTAGTGTTCTTGGTGAAACATTTTCCTTTAGGTCTTGTCTATAACATATCAAAATTCCATAATTTTCTTAGTTCATTTATGGGTTATTTCGAAATTTTCATTAAAACTACACATTCTGGTTTTTAAGCTGTTTTACTCCGACTTTGCTCAATTAATTTCAAAAGTGAATGCATATTGGGTTGTTATGTGACATGATGATATTGGCATTGGCATATCATGCAATTTTGAGATGTGACGAGGCTCAAGAGACATTTTGTCATTGCATTGAAAGTATTTTTTTTTTTAAATTAAGATGTTAATGGTTGCCATTGGATCCTCGGGTCAACGCTGCCCCAAGAGTCGGGATGCCCAAAGGATCGAGTGAGTCGATGCCTTGTGGATGCCCGGTGGCCTTGTGTGGCTGAATGCCGAAGGTTTTGTGGCACCCTGAAACACCTTAGGTCACCAGAGGTACCTATCCCTCCACTAGTTACATCTCTTAGCCGAAGCATCGTAGTTCATAGGCATTTTTTTTTTTTTGAAAACAAACGGTCCTAGCCCAACTTATTAGCGGAAGCACAATTGAGTCTCACCATCTCTCCCTCCAATAACCATAATGCAATGCACACCACTAAGCATCATAAGAAAAGATAAAGCCAAGACACTTTTATTTATATTTTTTCATGATAGATTTTCTCGGGTTGGTACAGCAAAAAGAAAGCCAAAACTTTTAACTACACTTGGCCACATCCCAAAAGGATATCTCAACCCCTATAATGATCACATGTCATCCTCCATCTATCAGTGTTGGCTACCCCCAAAAAGAAAAGTCAGCTCTCTACTCCTCATGCGGCCATCACACCCATCCTGGCGCGTCGGGCGGTGGTGGCGGCAACATCCCCCGAATCACTCCATCTCGGCAGACGTGGATCGACAGAAAATCCTGAATGACCGGGCCCCCAGCCAGGCCCACATCATACATGACCAGCACGAGAACTTGCACAAACGTCAGACCAAGGATGGTAATGCAATCTATCTCCGAACACTCTACCTCCACATCAGATGGGAGGCCATAGAAGGTAAAAGATCGGTATCTTTCTAATCTGAAATGTTGGTCTCCGAAGGGGTGAGTACAGCCACTCAGCAGGTAAAAGATCCAATAAACTACTCAATGCATCACACAATACAATCATAACAATCATAGCATAGTACATGTCATTCATGCATCCAAACATAACTTACCTTACGGCCATGCATATGTCATCATACCATATGTACATAATCCTCATGTACTCATCACCATCATGTCATACATCTACCATGCCATAGGTGCACATACAACCATGCACTCATCATCATCATGTCACACATATACCATCATGCCATAGGTGCACATACAACCATGCACTCATCATCATCATGTCACACACATACTATCATGCCATAGGTGCACATACAACCATGCACTCATCATCATCATATCATACAGTGTGGCATCCCAAAAATTCAAGGCAACCTCTAGATGTATTAAAGTCTATGATTAGGTAATGAAATTGCCTTTGGTTTATGCCTTAGCTATTGATTTTCTTTTAAGACCGAGTGTTATGTGGATGGAAATGTACTTTGTGTTCATGGGTTATTAAAATTAGTATCATGGGATAATTTGATAAGAATAATTTATTCTTGGCTATGCACTTCATATATTTGATTCTTATAGTTTAAGGATACAAGTTTTATGGCCATATGAAATTTATAAAAGGGGGAATTAAGAAGAATTATAAGAGTAAACATGGGCTACTTAAGTTTGGGTCTTAGGCCCAAAAGGGATGGGCCTAAGATGGGGCCAAGCTGGCCAGCCCATGAAGCCCATGAAGGGCTGCCGTCGACCAAGGAGGGGAGAAGCCGGCCCATCTTGCATGAAGAAGGCCATGTGTTCCTTCCTAGCTGCCAAGTGCTTGCCATGCAATTAGTAATGATGGCTAATGATGGGAGGGGGAGAAATTAGGGGATGATGGTGCCGGTTTAGGGAGGAGGTGTGTCGTCCGAAGAGAGAGAGAGAGAGAGTGAGAGTTACCGAGAGAAACCGAGAGAGAGGAGGAGAAGGCCATGCGAGGAAGAAGTCCACCCGCTCGTCCGTCGCTCGTAGCCGCCCGTGCGTTCGTCAATCGCCACCGTCGTGCTCGCCGTAGCTCGGTATAGAGGCAAGTTAGATCCTTTGATCTGCTCTTGCATGTTGTGTCTAGAATGTGCTATAGAAGGGTGATGAATTTCGGATGTCTAGGGTGTAAAAAACCGAAGTTTTGAGTGTGTTGCTTTGAAGTTGTAATGTTTTCTCGAGTAAACAACCTCACCCAGAATGTTGTAATGGCTTGCATGCGATGTTTGAGTCATATTTTAGCTTCTTCTTCTTCATGAAAGTTGTAGATAACATCTTTAAGTATAACATACTAAAATTTGAGACAAAATTATTGAGTTTTGAAGGGTGAAACCTTCCCTCTACGAAAATGTTAGATCTGAAGCTGTTTTGTTGACCTCTTGGTGATTTTGTGTGTTGCATGTAACCTTTTACTGAGAATTTCAATTCAACTTCTTCACAAAAGTTGTAGATAACATCTTGAATACTAACATAATCAAATTTGAGGCAAAATGAACAAGCATAGCCTAGTGAAACGATTTTTCTTTTGAAGACATTAGATCTGGAAATGTTGTACTGAACTCCATTGACTTCGTGGACTATAAAGTGACTTTCCTTTGAAAATATCACCTTGATCCCTTAATGAAAGTTGTAGTAGACCTCTCGGGGCAAAACATATCAAAAATTCAGAGGAAAATATGGAAGATAAGTAGGTGAAATCGTTATTTTTGGAGACGGCTAAACCTGGAATGTACGGTACTAGGAACAGGGGTTTCGACCGTCCATAATTAATTATCTAGGACAAATCTGACTTTGGTGTCTGCTTTAAAAATCTACTTCAGGGTCTTTTCTACCACATATTTAAATTTCATAATTTTTGAAGTTTGTTAGAGTATTTAATCGGAAATATTTCTAAAACCGAGTAATCTGATGCGTTCGGATTTAGTCAGTTTCAATGCATGGGTCATATCTTTTTTTATGAAGCTCTTTTAGCAAAGTTTTCTAACAAAGTATCTTTTTGTATGTCTTCTCTGTAACATATTCAAATTTCATAATTTTTGAAGTTCAATTGCCTATTTAACAAAAAATGTTTCAAAAACTGTGCAAGCTGTATTGATAGAATAGAAATGCTATGATGCGTGATCTATATCAAATTTTATGAGGGTCTTTTGGTGTAGTGTCCTGCATGAAATATCTACCATTATGTCTTGATTATCACATGTTCGAATTTCATAATTTTTAAAGACCATTTGGGTATTTAATGGAAATATTTTCTAAAACTGTGCAAGCTGGATTGTGCGAATTTCAAATGCTGAAATTGATGATTATTCTGTTTTGGATGAGCCCTATTAATTATATTGGTTGAGGTGATTGAATCTTGGTGAGCATGTGATGGTATTTGGCATTGCATATAGAATCAAATGCTGAATTTGACTTTGTTGCCATTGCATCATGTGTCATGTTGTTTGTGAGACATAAATTGGTGAGCATGAATTATGATGAATGAGGAAACTGTTGGAGGTGGGTCGATAATGCCCTAGGAGTGTCAAGATGCCCGAGATGGGGGGTGCCGGATGCCCGGTTGTATTGTGATACATGCCCGGATGTCCTCGGGAGTTTCGAGATGCTCGGAATGGTTGGGTGCCGGAAGCCTCGGAGGTTTGTGCCCGGGGAATGCCTCGTGATGCTAGTTGGGATGCGAGATGCCCAGAATGTGGGGGTGCCGGATGCTCAGTGGTGTGTGCCGGAGGTTTCTCGCGATGCCAGGTTGGGGTGCGAGTGATAAAAATATGGGATGCAATCACTGGTCCTGGGAGAGAAAGATGTGGTGATCAAATTGAAAGATAAAAGTGGAAATTGAATCATGCACATATGATATGGTGACATATGCATGGCTATGACATGATGATGATGATGAGTGCATGGTTGTGTGTACACCTATGGCATGATGATACATGTATGAGATGATGATGATGAGTGCATAGTTGTGTGTGCACCTTTGGCATGGTATATGTATAACATGATGGTGATGAGTACAAGAGGATGTAACACATGGTATGATGACATATGTATGGCTGCAAGGTAAGTTATACTTGGATGCATGAATGATATGTACTATGCTATGATTGTTATGATTGTAATGTGTGATGCATTGAGTGGTTTATTGGGTCTTTACCTACTGAGTGGCTATACTCACCCCTTCGGGGACTAATGTTTTAGATTAGAAAGATGCCACTCCCTACTGTCACGCAGGGCACCTTCTATGCCCTCCCATCTGATGTGGAGGTAGAGTGTTTGAAGATCGACTGCGTTACCATCCCTAGTCTGACGTTTGTGCGAGTGCGAGTGCTGGTCATGTACGATGTGGGCCTAGCTGGGGGCCTAGTCATTCAGGAGTTTCTGTCAGTTCATGTCCGCCGAGATGGAGTGTTTAGGGGGATGTTGCCGCCACCATTGCCTGACGCGCCAGGATGGGTGTGATGGCTGCATGAGGGGTAGAGAGCTGAAGTTTCTTTTTGGGGTAGCCGACACTGATAGATGGAGGATGACACGTGATCGTTATAGGGGTCGAGATATCCTTTTGGAATATGGCCAAGTGTAGTTAAGAATCTTGGCTTTTCTTTTGTTGTATCGACTCGAGAAAATCCATCATGAAGATATGTAAATAAAAGTGGTTCAGCTTTATCTTTCTTATGGTGCTTTGTTGTGTGCATTGTATCATGATTGTTAGAGGGAGAGATGGTGATATTCAATTATGCTTCCGCTAATAAGTTGCGCTGGGACCGTTTTCAAAAAAAAAATATGCCTATGAACTGCGATGCTTCTACTAAGAGATGTAACTAGCATTCATTAGGTATAGAAATAGGTACCTGTGGCGATCTTAGGTGTTTCGGGGTGCCACATACAGCCATGCGTATGTCATCATATCATATGTGCATGATTCAATTTCTACTTTTATCTTTTAATTTGATCACCACATCTTTCTTTCCTGGGATAAGTAATTGCATCCCACATTTTATCACTTGCACCCCAATCCAGGCATTGCGAGAAACCTCCGGCACACACCACTGAGCATCCGGCACCTCCACATTCCGGGCATCTCGCATCCCAACTGGCATCACGAAGCATTCCCCGGGCACAAACCTCCGAGGCTTCCGGCACCCAACCATTCCGGGCAACTCGAAACTCCTAAGAACATTCGGGCATGTATCACAATACAACCGGGCATCCGGCACCCTCCATCTCGGGCATCCTGACACTCCTAAGGCATTATCAGCCCACCTCCAACAGTTTCCTCATTCATCATAATTCATATTCACCAATTTATGTCTCACAATCAAAATGGCACATGATGTAATGGCAACAAAGTCAAATTCAGCATTTGATTCTATATGCAATGCCAAATATCATCACATGCTCAGCAAGATTCAATCACCTCAAACAATATAATTAATAGGGCTCATCCAAAAACAGAATAATCATAAATTTCAGCATTTGAAATTCGCTCAATCCAGCTTGCACAGTTTTAGAAAATATTTTCATTAAATACCCAAATGACCTTTAAAAATTATGACATTTGAACATGTGATATTCAAGACATAATGGCAGATATTTCATGAAGGACACCACACCCAAAAGAACCTCACACAAAAGATATAGCTCACGCATTACAGCTTGCAAAATTCGGACACATCAGATTCCTCGGTCTTAGGAATATTCCAAATTAAATACCGGAATGACCTTCAAAAATTATGAAATTTTACCATATGATAGTCAAGACCCTGAGGCAGATGTTTCATGAAGACATCAAGGCCAGATTCGTCCTAGATAATTAACTATGGACGGTTGAAGCCCTTGTTCCTAGTACCGAACATTTCAGGTTTAGCCGTCTCCGAAAAATCACGATTTCACCTACTTATCTTCCTTATTTTCCTCTGAATTTTTGATTTGTTTTGACTCAAGAGGTCTACTACAAATTTCATTAAGGGATCAAGGTGAGATTTTCAAAGGAAAGTCACTTTATAGTCCACGAAGTCACTGGAGTTCAGTACAACATTTCCAGATCTAACGTCTTCAAAAGAAAAATCGTTTCACTAGGCTATACTTATTGGTTTTACCTTAAATTTGAGTATGTTAGTCTCCAAGATGTTCTCTACAACTTTCGTGAAGAATATGAAGTGAAATTCTCAGTAAAAAGTTACATGCAACACACAAAATCATCAAGAGGTCAACAAAACGGCTTCAGATCTAACATTTTCGTAGAGGGAGGTTTTCACCCCTTAAAACTCAACCATTGTATCTCAAATTTTAGTATGTTATACTTTAAGATGTTATCTAAAACTTTCGTGAAGAAGTCAAAGCCAAAATCTGACTCAAACATTGCGTACAAGCCACTACAACATTCTGGGTCAGACTGTTTACTCGAGAATCAGTTTACTACTTCAAAGCAACACCCTTAAAACTTCGGTTTTTCATACCCTAGACATCCGAAATTCATCACCATTCAATAACACATTCTAGACACAACATGTAAGAGCAGATCAAAAGATCTAACTTGCCTCTAAATCGAGCTACGGCGAGCACGATGGCCGCAGAACACGGCACCTATGAGCGACGGACGAGCAGCTTCTTCTTCCTCGCGCGGCCTTCTCCTCCTCTCTCTCGGTTTTCCTCACTCTCTCGACAGCTTTCTCTCTCTCTCCCTCTCTCAAAACCGGTCACTCCCCCTCTCTCTATTTCCCTTTTATTCAATCATTTGTAATGATTAAGAGCTGCCCAAAGTGGCCAATGGGTGTAACTCCCCTTTTTTCCACTTGGCAAACCCCATGCATATGATGGGCTTGAAGATGGGCCAGCCTCCCCCCCCTCTTTGGTCGACGGCAGCCCTTCATGGGCTTCATGGGCCGACCTTTTGGCCCACTTTAGGTCCAATACTCTTGGGCCTAAAGTCCAAACTTAAATAGCTCATGTTTACTTTTAACAATTCATCTTAATTCCCTCTTTTATAAATTCCAAATTTACAATTTCATATGGCCATAAAACTTGTATCCTTAAACTATAAGAATCAAATCTATGAGGTGCATAGCCTAGAACAAATTCTTTTTATCAAATTATCCCATGATACTAATTTTACTAACCCATAAACACAAGATACATTTCCATCCACATAACACTCAGTCTTAAAAGAAATTCAATAGCTAAAGCATAAACCAAAGGCAATTTCATTACCTAATCAATGACTTTAATACATCTAGAGGTTGCCTTGAATTTTGGGATGCCATAATTCTCCCCTCCTTAGAGAATTTCGTCCTCGAAATTAGACATCACTCATGCCTTTTGAAACAAGTAGGGGTACTTTTCCTTCATCTAATTTTCACTCTCCCATGTGGCTTCTTCCATATCATGATGTCGCCATAATACCTTAACCAATGGGTTTCTCTTGGTGTTGAGAATTTGTTCCTTCCGATCCAGTACTTGTACAGGCTCTTCAATGCACCTCACTTTCTCATCCATTTTGATGGCTTCATGATCGAGTATGTGACCAGGATCCGGCTGGTACTTTCTCAGCATCGATACATGAAATACATCATGCAAATTTCCCAACTTAGGAGGTAGCGCCAAACGATAAGCTACATCTCCTATTCTTTCAAGTATCTCAAAAGGTCCGACAAATCTAGGGCTTAACTTACCCTTCATTCCAAATCGAGATATTCCTTTCATTGGAGATACCTTAAGAAATACATGATCTCCCACATTAAATTCCAAAGGCCTTCTACGCCCATCTGCGTAGTCTTTCTGTCTTCTCTGAGCTATTTTATGTCCTTTCCTAATAATTTCGACAGCTTCAGTAGTAACTTGTACCAGTTCAGGTTCTGTCAATTTCTTTTCACCTACTTCATTCCAATAGATAGGAGTCCTATATCTCCTTCCATATAATGCTTCATAGGGAATCATGTCTATACTTTTCTGAAAACTATTATTATAAGCAAACTTCACCAAATGCAATCTTTCATCTCAATTTCCTTTGAAATCAATTACACAAGTCCTCAACATATCCTCTAATGTCTGGATTACTCTTTTTGTTTGTCCATCTGTCTGAGGGTGAAAAGCAGTACTAAACTGGAGTTTAGTTCCTAAGGCAATTTGAAGACTTCGCCAAAAGTTCGAAGTAAATCTTGAATCCCGATATGAGGTAATAGTAACTGGAACACCATGTAAGCAGACCACTTGACTTACATATATATCCGCATATTTGTCCATTGGGTAATCTATGCGAACTGCTAGGAAATGAGCAGATTTAGTTAAACGGTCCACTATTACCCAGATAGAGTCATGACCACTTGATGTCCTTGGCAATCCTTGTACAAAGTCCATTATTATATGTTCCCATTTCCATTCTAGTATGTCTAACGGTCTCAAGAGTCCTGCGGGTTTGCGATGTTCCGCTTTTATGCGATGTTCCACTTTTACTTGCTGGCATGTCAAACATTGAGAAACGTGCTTAGCTGTATCTGCTTTCATACCATTCCACCAAAACTGCTGACACAAGTTCCTGTACATCTTTGTACTACCTGGATGAACACTGTAATTACTCCTATGTGCCTCCGACAAAATTTTCTTCTTTACCTCTTCGTTGTCGGGAACACAGAGTCGTCCTTGGCATCTTACCACTCCATCTTCAAAGACTTGAAATTCTGGTCTTTTTCCTAAAGACACTGCATCTTTTACATTCAAAATTTCCGGGTCAGATTCTTGTAAGATCTTAACTTTCTGAATAATTTCAGGTTCAATTCTTAATGCACTAAGCATATTTGTAAGACAATCCATTTTCAAATTAAACTCTGAGTCCACTACGGACTTTAAGAAGCTCCATTCCGCCATTCTTAAACTAGCTATCTCCATAGCTGACTTATGACTAAGAGCATCTGCTACCTTATTCGCCTTCCCTGGATGGTATGTATCTCACAATCATAATCTTTTAACAACTCCATCCACCTCCTTTGTCTCATGTTCAACACCTTTTGTGAGAATAGATACTTCAAGCTCTTATGATCGGTATAAATCTCAAACTTTTTCCCATATAAATAATGCCTCCATATCTTCAAAGCGAACGCTATAGCTGCTAGTTCTAAATCATGTGTGGGGTAGTTCAATTCATGGGGTTTTAATTGTCTAGACGCGTAGGCTATGACCTTGCCATGCTGTATCAAAACACATCCCAGTCCTTTGTGAGATGCATCACTATATACCGTAAAACCATCCGATCCAGTCGGTATAGTCAAGATTGGAGCCAAGGTCAATTTTCTTTTAAGCTTCTGGAAACTCCTTTCACATTCCCCATTTCATTCAAACTTCACGTTCTTTTGAGTCAATTTTGTTAAAGGACCCGCCAATCGTAAAAATCCTTCAATAAATCTCCTATAATAACCAGCCAGTCTTAAGAAACTCCGTATTTCAGTATGTGTCGTTGGTCTTGGCCAATTTATCACCATCTCAACTTTTGTTGGGTCTATTGCAATCCCTTCTCCTAAAACCACATGCCCTAAAAATATTATATGGTCCAGCCAGAATTCACACTTGCTAAATTTGGCATACAGCTTATGATCTCTCAAGGTTTGCAAAACTATCCTCAAATGATGTTCATGCTCTTTAGGCCCTATTGAATATATCAGTATATCATCAATAAAAACAATCACAAACTAGTCCAAATAAGGCTTAATTATCCTATTCATTAGATCCATAAATGCAGCCGGTGCATTTGTCAATCCAAATGGCATGACCATGAACTCATAATGTCCATAACAAGTCCTAAACGCAGTCTTAGGAATGTCCTTTTTCTTAATTCTTAGCTGATGGTATCCCGACCTTAAGTCAATCTTAGCAAAGACCAAACTTCCTTGGAGTTGGTCAAATAGGTCATCAATTCTAGGCAAAGTGATATTTATTTTTAATAGTCACCTAATTCAGTTGTCTATAGTCAATGCACAAGCGCACCGACCCATCTTTCTTTTTCACAAACAAGACTGGTGTACCCCAAGGTGAAGCACTTGGCCTAATGAATCCTTTGTCAAGCAACTCTTGTAGTTGCACCTTTAATTCCTTCAACTTGACTAAGGCCATTCTATACAGGGCTTTAGATATAGGTCCTGTTCCAGGCATTAATTCAATTTCGAACTCAATTTCTCGTTCCAGCGGTAATCCAGGCAATTCCTCAGGAAATACATCTTGAAATTCATTAACTACTCGAACCTCATCAAGTTTAGGCTCTTCCCTAGTGTAATCTTTAACAATAGCCAGGTATCCTTGACATCTCTTGTCAAGTAACACACAGGCTTCTATTGCCGAAATAAGTGCTATAGGTAGGTGGGTCTGACCTCCCAAAAATTCACAATTAGACTAGTCAGGTAAGACAAATTGGATCACTTTTCTATAACAATCCATTTTGGCCCGATACTTATGAAGCCAATCAATTCCTATGATAACATCAAAATCATACATAGCTATTACGACCAAGTCTATTTCCATATCCTTTCCACCCATTGATATCTTACAATTTCCACACACCAGCATAGACAATACCATATTCTTTAAAGGCTTAGAAACACAAAGAGGCGTCTCAAGAGGTGTAACTTCTATTTTACTCAAATGCCTATATCTTTCAGACACAAATGAATGCATAGCACCCGTATCAAACAATGCATATGCTTTTTTACCATTGATAAGGATCGTACCTGAGATAACATTTTGGAAGCTTCCGCTTCCTCTTGGGTGACCGCATACACCCTTCCTTGTGCTGGTGGCCTTTGAGGATTCCTTGGTAAGTTTGATCTAACAACACTCTATTGTCCCTGTCGCACCGAGCCAACACTCATTTGTGACCTTTCTTGTGGGCAACTTCTTCTAAGGTGGCCCACTTGTCCACAACCAAAACATCTCAGTCGTCCATTGCAAGGTCCTAGGCCATGTTGCCCATTACACCTTTGACAAACATTAGGCTGTAGGGTGCTTTCCCTATATTCAGGCCATTTCTTGCTCCCCCAAAATTTCTAAAATTGCACTTTTTCTTCACATTCCAAGTCTGACCTTGACCAGGATAGGGTCTCTTACCCCTTCTCACATTATTAAAGTTTAGCTGTTTCTTAAACTCTGATCGCTCTCTCAATAGCTCCTGCTTCACTAACTGTGCCCTTTCATAAATCTCATGATAATCCCTTATGTTCAAAGGCACCAGTTGTTTCCTAATATTAGTTCTCAACCCTTTCAGAAATCTCTTAGCCTTTTCTTCCTGATCCTCAATTAGTCTAGGAGCATATCTGGATAATTCAAAAAATCTAGCTTCATATTGGTCCACTGTCAGCTCCTTTTGTTCTAACTGAACAAATTCTGAAATTTTCTTGTCCTTAGCACAGTCAGAAAAATGCTTTCTATTGAAAGCTCTCACAAACTCTTCTCAGTTAACATCAGTACCTGGTGGAAAGATTATGTCCTTCAAAGCTCTCCACCAAAACTTTGCATTTCCCTCCAGCTAGTACTCTGCCAAAGTTATTTTCCCATCATCATTGCAGTCCAACAACCAGAAAATTCATTCCATCCCATCAATCCAATGCTTCGCCTCCTCAGGATTTCCCATTCCATTAAACTTAGGTGGTTTCAGCTTCAGAAATTGCTCCACTAGTCCTTGGGTACGGCGTTCTGCTCCGAGCTGTTGCTACGCTTGTCTTTCCAATCAGATTTCCTATATTGGCCAATGCTTGCAGGACATCTTCCATCTAGGGTTCATCCCTTGCTGCAGAGGCTTCAACCCTCGATGGATGAGCACTTCCAGCTCGTACCATGATTTCCCTGTAGTTTCCAAGCATTTGTCTTAGGAAATATCTGTGACTCAATGTGTCTATTCAAAACAACTACTACTACATAGGTAACATAAACATGTTACTGGTACCTAAAAGCAATTCATAATAACTACTAGGGATCTACGAGTGATTACTCATCACCCGTTATTCAGAGTTACCAAACTATTCCAGTTAATATCGTATGGTGTGCATTGTCATCATGTTCCTCAATTTCCAAATAAGGCCCCTTATCACTCCAACCTATAACCATTGCTCTAATACCAAAAAGGGCGATTGTGGCACCCCGAAACACCTTAGGTCGCCACAGGTACCTATCGCTCCACTAGTTACATCTCTTAGCCGAAGCATCGTAGTTCATAGGCATTTTTTTTTTTTTTGAAAACAAACGGTCCTAGCGCAACTTATTAGCGGAAGCACAATTGAGTCTCACCATCTCTCCCTCCAATAACCATAATGCAATGCACACCACTAAGCATCATAAGAAAAGATAAAGCCAAGACACTTTTATTTATATATTTTCATGATGGATTTTCTCGAGTCGGTATAGCAAAAAGAAAGCCAAGACTTTTAACTAACTTGGCCACATCTCAAAAGGATATCTCGACCCCTATAATGATCACTTGTCATCCTCCATCTATCAGTGTTGGCTACCCCCAAAAAGAAACGTCAGCTCTCTACTCCTCACGCGGCCATCACACCTATCCTGGCGCGTCGGGCGATGGTGGCGGCAACATCCCCCGAATCACTCCATCTCGGCGAACGTGGACCGACGAAAACTCCTGAATGACCGGGCCCCCAGCTAGGCCCACATCGTACATGACCAGCACGCGAACTCGCACAAACATCAGACCAGGGATGGTAACGCAATCTATCTCCGAACACTTTACCTCCACGTCAGATGGGAGGCCATAGAAGGTACCCCGCGTGATAGTAGGGAGCGGCATCTTTCTAATATGAAATGTTGGTCCCCGAAGGGGTGAGTACAGCCACTCAGCAGATAAAAGATCCAATAAACTACTCAATGCATCACACAATACAATCATAACAATCATAGCATAGTACATGTCATTCATGCATCCAAGCATAACTTACCTTGCAGCCATGCATATGTCATCATACCATATATACATACATCCTCATGTATTCATCACCATCATGTCATACATCTACCATGCCATAGGTGCACATACAACCATGCACTCATCATCATCATGTCACACATATACCATCATGCCATAGGTGCGCATACAACCATGCTCTCATTATCATCATGTCACACATATACCATCATGTCATAGGTGCACATACAACCATGCACTCATCATCATCATGTCACACATATACCATCATGCCATAGGTGCACATACAACCATGCACTCATCATCATCATATCATACAGCCATGCTTATGTCATCATATAATATGTGCATGATTCAATTTCTACTTTTATCTTTCAATTTGATCACCACATGTTTTTTTCCCGGGACCAGTAATTGCATCCCTCATTTTATCACTCGCACCCCAATCCAGGCATCGCGAGAAACCTCCGGCACACACCACCGGGCATCCAGCACCCCCACATTCCGAGCATCTCGCATCCCAACTAGCATCACGAGGCATTCCCCGGGCATAAACCTTCGAGGCTTTCGGCACCCAACCATTCTGGGCATCTCAAAACTCACCTTTGTGGCACCCCGAAACACCTAAGGTCACCACAGGTACCTATCGCTATACCTAATGAACACTAGTTACATCTTTTAGTAGAAGCATCGTAGTTCATAGGCATTTTTTTTATTGGAAAATGGTCCTAGCGCAACTTATTAGCAGAAGCATAATTGAGTCTCACCATCTCTCCCTCCAATAACCATAATGTAATGCACACCACTACACACTATATGAAAAGATAAAGCCGAGCCACTTTTATTTACATATTTTCATGATGGATTTTCAGGTCGGTACAACCAAAAAGAAAAGCCAAGATTTTTAACTATACTTGGCCACAACCCAAAAGATATCTCGACCCCTATATTCGATCACGCGTCATCCTCCATCTATAAGTGTCGGCTACCCCCAAAAAGAAACATCAGCTCTTTACTCCTCACATGGCCATCACTCGAACTCACACAAACGTCTGACCAGGGATGGTAATGTAGTCGATCTCCGAACACTCTACCTCCACGTCAGATGGGAGGCCATAAAAGGTACCTCGCGTGATAGTAGGGAGCGGCATCTTTCTAATCTGAAATGTTGGTCCCCGAAGGGGTGAGTACAGCCACTCAGCAGGTAAAGATCCAATAAACCACTCAATGCATCACGCAATACAATCATAACAATCATAGCATAGTACATGTTATTCATACACCCAAGCATAACTTACCTTGAAGCCATGCATATGTCATCATACTATGTGTACATACATCCTCATGTACTCATCACCATCATGTCATACACATACCATGCCATAGGTGGGCACACAACTATGCACTCATCATCATCATGTCATACATGTATCATCATGCCATAAGTGCACACACAACCATGCACTCATCATCATCATGTCATACATATACCATGCCATAGGTGCACATACGACCATGCACTCCTCATCATCATATCATATAACCATGCATATATCACCATATCATATGTACATGATTCAATTTCCACTTTTATCTTTTAATTTGATCACCACATTTTTCTTTCCCGGGATAAGTAATTGCATCCCACATTCTATCACTTGCACCCCAATTTGGCATCACAAGAAACCTTTGGCACACACCACCAGGCATCCGGCACCCCCACATTCCGGGCATCTCGTATCGCAACTGGCATCACGAGGCATCCCCCCAGGCACAAACCTCCGAGGCTTCTGGCACCCAACCATTCTGGGCATCTCAAAACTCTCGAGGACATCCGGGCATATATCACAATACAACCGGGCATCCAGCACCCCCCATCCCGGGCATCCTGACACTCCTAGGGCATTATCGGCCACCTCCAACAGTTTCCTCATTCATTATAATTCATATTCACCAATTTATGTCTCATAATCAATATGGCACATGATGTAATGTCAACAAAGTCAAATTCAGCATTTGATTCTATATGCAATGCCAAATATCATCACATGCTCGGCAAGATTCAATCACCTCAATCAATATAATTAATAGGACTCATCCAAAAACAGAATAATCATAAATTTTTGGCATTTGAAATTCACACAATCGAGCTTGCACAGTTTTAGAAAATATTTCCATTAAATACCCAAATGGTCTTTAGAAAATTATGAAATTCGAACATGTGATAATCAAGACATAATGGCAGATATTTCATGAAGGACACTGCACCAAAAGACCCTCATACAATTTGATATAGATCACGCATCACAGCATTTCTATTCTATCAATACAGCTTGCACAGTTTTTGAAATATTTTTGGTTAAATAGGCAAATGAACTTCAAAAATTATGAAATTTGAATATGTTTCAGGGAAGACATACAGAAAGATACTTTGTGAAGAATGCTTTGCCAAAAGAGCTTCATAAAAAAAATGATATGACCCATGCATTGAAACTGACTAAACCCGAACCCGTCAGATTACTCGGTTTTTGAAATATTTTCGATTAAATACTCTAATGACCTTCAAAAATTATGAAATTTGAAAATGTGGTAGTCAAGACCCTAAAGTAGATTTTTCATGAAGACATTAAAGTCAGATTCATCCTAGATAATTAATTATGGACGATTGAATCCCCTGTTCCTAGTACTGAACATTCCAGGTTTAGCCGTCTCCGAAAATCACGATTTCACCTACTTATCTTCCATATTTTCATCTGAATTTTTGATATTTTTTGCCTCAAGAGGTCTACTACAACTTTCATTGAGGAATCAAGGTGAGATTTTCAAAGAAAAAGTCACTTTATAGTCCACGAAGGCACTGAAGTTCAGTATAACATTTCCAGATCTAACGTCTTCAAAAGAAAAATAGTTTCACTAGGCTATACTTGTTTTTTTTTACCTCAAATTTGAGTATGTTAGTCTCCAAGATGTTCTCTACAACGTTTGTGAAGAAGTCAAAGTGAAATTCTCAGTAAAAAGTTACGTACAACACACAAAATCACCAAGAAGTCAACAAAACAGCTTCAGATCTAATATTTTCGTAGAGGGAGGGTTTCACCCTCAAAACTCAACCATTTTGTCTCAAATTTTAGTATGTTATAATTTAAGATGTTATTACAACTTTTGTGAAGAACTAGAAGCCAAAATCCGACTCAAACATCGCATGCAAGCCATTACAACATTCTGGGTCAGGCTATTTACTCGAGAACAGATTACAACTTCAAAGCAACACACTCAAAACTTTGGTTTTTCACACACTAGACATCCAAAATTCATCACCCTTCTATAGCACATTCTAGACACAACATGCAAGAGCAGATCAAAGGATCTAACTTGCCTCTATACCGAGCTATGGCGAGCACGACGGCGGGGAACGACGGACGCACGGGCGGCTACGAGCGACGGACGAGCGGCTTCTTCCTCGCGCGGCCTCTTCCTCCTCTCTCTCGGTTCCCTCACTCTCTCGGCAACTTTCTCTCTCTCCCTCTCTCAAAACCGGTCACTCCCTCTCTCTCTATTTTCTTTTATTCAATCATTTGTAATCATTAGGAGTTGCCCAAAGTGGCCAATGGGTGTAACTCTCATTTTTGCCACTTGGCAAACCCCATGCATGATGGGCTTGAAGATGGGCCGGCTTCTCCCCTCCTTGGTCGACGGTAGTCTTTCATGGGCTCCATGGGCCGGTCAGCTTGGCCCATCTTAGGCCCATCCCTCTTGGGCCTAAGACCCAAACTTAATTAGCCCATGTTTACACTTAATAATTCACTTTAATCCCTTCTTTTATAAATTCCAAATTTACAATTTCATTTGGCCATAAAACTTGTAACATTTAAACTATAGGGATCAAATTTATGAGGTGCATAGCCAAGAACAAATTCTTCTTATCAAATTTTCCTATATTACTAGTTTTAATAACCCATGAACACAAGATACATGTCCATCCACATAGCACTCGGTCTTAAAAGAAAATCAATGGCTAAAGCATAAACCAAAGGCAATTTCATTACCTAATCATAGACTTAATACATCTAGAGGTTGCCTTGAGTTTTTGGGATGCCACAATTCTCCTCTCCTTAGAGAATTTCGTCCTCGAAATTAGACGTTACTCATGTCCTTTTGAAACAAGTAGGGGTACTTTTCCTTCATTTGATCTTCACTTTCCCATGTGGCCTCTTCCATATCATGATGTCGCCATAATACTTTAACCAAAGGAATTTTCTTGGTCCTGAGAATTTGTTCCTTCCGATCCAGTACTTGCACAGGCTCTTCAATATACCTCACTTTCTCATCCACTTTGATGGCATCATGATCGAGTATGTGACTAGGATCCGGCTAGTACTTTCTCAACATCGATACATGAAACACATCATGCAAATTTCCCAATTTAGGAGGCAGCGCCAAACGATAAGCTACATCTCCTATTCTTTCAAGTATCTCAAAAGGTCCAATAAATCTAGGGCTTAACTTACCCTTCACTCCAAATCGAGATATTCCTTCATTGGAGATACTTTAAGGAATACATGATCTCCCACCTTAAATTCCAAAGGCCTTCTATGCCTATCTGCGTAGTCTTTTTGTCTACTCTGAGCTGTTTTAAGTCTTTTCCTGATAATTTTGACAGCTTCGGTGGTAACTTTTACCAATTCAGGTCCTGTCAATTTCTTTTCACCTACTTCATTCCAACAGACGGGAGTCCCACACCTCCTTCCATACAATGCTTCATAGGGAGCCATGTCTATACTTTTCTGAAAACTATTATTATAAGCAAACTCCACCAAATGCAATCTTTCATCCCAATTTCCCTTAAAGTTGATCACACAAGCCCTCAACATATCCTCTAATGTCTGGATCACTCTTTCTGTTTGTCCATCTATCTGAGGGTGAAAAGCAGTACTAAACTGGAGCTTAGTTCCTAAGGCAATTTGAAGACTCCGCCAAAGGGTCGAAGTAAATCTTGAATCCCGATCTGAGGTAATAGTTACTGGAACACCATGTAAGCGTACCACTTGACTTACATATATATCCGCATATTTGTCCATTGGGTAGTCTATGCGAACTGCTAGGAAATGAGCAGACTTAGTTAGACGGTCTACTATTACCAAATAGAGTCATGACCACTTGATGTCCTTGGCAATCCTTGTACAAAGTCCATTATTATATGTTCCTATTTCCATTATGTTATGTCTAAAGGTCTCAAAAGTCTTGCGGGTTTGCGATGCTCCGCTTTTACTTGCTCGCACGTCAAACATTGAGAAACGTGCTTAGCCGTATCTGCTTTCATACCATTCCACCAAAACTGCCGACATAAATTCCTGTACATCTTTGTACTACCTGGATGAACACTATAATTACTCCTATGTGCCTCCAACAAAATTTTCTTCCTTACCACTTCGTTGTCGAGAACACAAAGACGTCCTTGGCATCTTACCACTCCGTCTTCAGAGACATGAAACTCTGGTCTTTTTCCTAAAGACACTGCATCTTTCACTTTCATAATTTCTGGGTCAGATTCTTGTAAGGTCTTAACTTTCTGAATAATTTCAGGTTCGATTCTTAATGCACTAAGCATATTTGTAAGACAATCCATTTTCAATTTAAACTCCGAGTTTGCTACGGATTTTAACAAGCTCCATTTCCCCATTCTTAAACTAGCCATCTCCATAGCTGACTTATGACTAAGAGCATCCGCTACCTTATTCACTTTCCTTGGATGGTATCGCATCTCACAATCATAATCCTTTAACAACTCCATCCACCTCCTTTGTCTCATGTTCAACTCCTTTTGTGAGAACAGATACTTCAAGCTCTTATGATCTGTATAAATCTCAAACTTTTCCCCATATAAATAATGCCTCCATATTTTCAAAGCAAACACTATAGCTGCCAGTTCTAAATCATGCGTTGGGTAATTTAGTTCATGGGGTTTCAATTGTCTGGATGCATAGGCTATGACCTTGCCATGCTGTATCAAAACACATCCCAGTCCTTTGTGAGATGCATCACTATACACTGTAAAACCATCCGATCCAGTTGATATAGTCAAGATTGGAGCCGAGGTCAATTTTGTTTTAAGCTCCTGGAAACTCCTTTCACATTCCCCATTCCATTCAAACTTCACGTTCTTTCGAGTCAATCTTGTTAAAGAACCTGCCAATCGTGAAAATCCTTCAATAAACCTCCTATAGTAGCTAGCCAGTCCTACGAAACTCCGTATTTTAGTAGGTGTCGTCTGTCTCAGCCAATTTATTACCATTTCAACTTTTGTCGAGTCTACTGCAATTCCTTCTCCTGATACCAGATGTCCTAAAAATATTATTTGGTCTAGCCAAAATTCACACTTGCTAAATTTGGCATACAGCTTATGATCTCTCAAGGTTTGCAAAACTATCCTAAAATGTTGTTCATGCTCTTTAGGCCCTCTTGAATATATCAGAATATCATCAATAAAAACAATCACAAACTCGTCCAAATAAGGCTTAAATACCATATTCATTAGATCCATAAATGCAGCCAGTGCATTTGTCAATCCAAATGGCATGACTAGGAATTCCTAATGTCCATAACAAGTCCTAAACGCAGTCTTAGGAATGTCCTCTTTCTTAATTCTTAGCTGATGGTATCCTAACCTTAAGTCAATCTTAGAGAAGACCGAACTTTCTTGTAGTTGGTCAAATAGGTCATCAATTCTAGGCAAAGGATATTTATTTTTAATGGTCACCTGATTTAGTTGCCTATAATCTATGCACAAGCGCATCGACCCATCTTTCTTTTTCACAAACAACACCGGCGCACCCCAAGGTGAAGCACTTGGCCTAATGAATCCTTTGTCAAGCAACTCTTCTAGTTGCACTTTTAATTCCTTCAACTCGACTAAGGCCATCCTATACGGGGCTTTAGATATTGGTCCTGTTCTAGGCATTAATTCAATTTCGAACTCAATTTCTCACTTTGGCAGTAATCCAGGCAATTCCTCAAGAAATACATCTTGAAATTCATTAACTACTCAAACTTCATCAAGTTTAGGTTCTTCCCTAGCATAATCTTTAAGCATGGCCAGGTATCCTTGACATCCCTTGTCAAGTAACGCACAGGCTTCTATTGCCGAAATAAGTGCTATAGGTAGGTGGGTCTGACCTCCCAAAAATTCACAACTAGACTGATCAGGTAAGACAAATTGGATCACTTTTCTATAACAATCCATTTTGGCCCAATACTTATTAAGTCAGTCCATTCCTATGATAACATCAAAATCATACATAGCCATTACAACCAAGTCTATTTCCATATCTTTTCCTCCCATTGATATCTTACAATTCCCACACACCAGCGTAAACAATACTATATTCTTTAAAGGCGTGGAAACACAAAGAGGCGTCTTAAGAGGCGTAACTTTTATTTTACTCAAACGCCTATATCTTTTAGACACAAACGAATGCGTAGCACCCGTTTGAAACAATGCATATGCCTTTTTACCATTGATAAGGATCGGACATGAGATAACATTTCTGGAAGCTTCCGCTTCCTCTTGGGTGACCAAATACACCCTTCCTTGTTCTGGTGGCCTTTGAGGATTCCTTGGTAAGTTTGATCTAACAGCACTCTGTTGTCCCTGTCGCACCGAGCCAACACTCATTTGTGACCATTTTTGTGGGCAACTTCTCCTAAGGTGGCCCACTTGTCCATAACCAAAACATTTCAGTTGTTCATTGCAAAGTCCCGGGCCATGTCGCCCATTACACCTTTGACAAACATCAGGCTGATAAGGTGCTTTCCCTATATTCAGGCCATTTCTTGCTCCCCCAAAATTTCCAAAATTGCTCTTTTTCTTCACATTCCAAGTCTGACCTTGACCAGGGTAGGGTCTCTTATCCCTTCTCACATCATTAAAGTTCAGCTGTTTCTTAAACTATGATCGCTCTCTCATCAGCTCCTGCTCCACTAACTGTGCCCTTTCATAAATCTCATGGTAATCCCTTATGTTCAAAGGCACCAGTTGCTTCCTAATGTCAGTTCTCAACCCTTTCAGAAATCTCTTAGCCTTTTCTTCCTGATCCTCAATTATTCTAGGAGCGTATCTAGACAGTTCAGAAAATCTAGCCTCATATTGGTCCATTGTCAGCTCCTTTTGTTCTAACTTAACAAATTCTGAAATTTTCCTGTCCTTAGCACAATCAGAAAAATGCTTTCTATTGAAAGCTCTCACAAACTCTTCCCAGTTAACATCAGTACTTGGTGGAAAGATTATGTCCTTCGAAGCTCTCCACCAAAACTTTGTATTTCCCTCCAGCTGGTACTCTGCCAAAGTTATTTTCTCAGCATCATTGCAATCCAATAGCCGGAAAATTTGTTCCATCCCATCAATCCAATGCTCTGCCTCCTCAGGACTTCCCATTCCATTGAACTTAGGTGGTTTCAACTTCAGAAATTGCTCCACCAGTCCTTGAGTACGGCGTTCTGCTCCAGGTTGTTGCTGCACTTGTCTTTCCATAAGATTTTCTATATTCGCCAATGGTTGCAGGTTATCTTCCATCCGGGGTTCAGCCCTTATAGCAGAGGCTTCAGCCCCTGATGGATGACATAAGTGACATAAACATGTTACTGGTACCTAAAAGCAATTCATAATAACTTCTAGGGATCTACGAATGATTACTCATCACCCGTTATTCAGAGTTACCCAACTATTCCAATCAATATCCTATGGTGTGCATTGTCATCATGTTCCTTAATTTCCAAATGAGGCTCCTTATCAGTCCAACCTATAACCATTGCTCTGATACCAAGGGGCGCTGTGGCGCCCCGAAACACCTAAGGTCGCCACAAGTACCTATCGCTATACCTAATGAACACTAGTTACATCTCTTAATTGAAGCATCGTAGTTCATAGGCATTTTTTTTTTTTGGAAAACGGTCCCAGTGCAACTTATTAGCGGAAGCATAATTGAGTCTCACCATCTCTCCCTCCAATAACCATAATGCAATGCACACCACTACACACCATATGAAAAGATAAAGCCGAGCCACTTTTATTTACATATTTTCATGATGGATTTTCGGGTCGATACAACCAAAAAGAAAAGCCAAGATTTTTTACTACACTTGGCCACAACCCAAAAGATATCTTGACCCCTATATTCGATCACGCATCATCCTCCATCTATCAGTGTCGGCTACCCCCAAAAAGAAACATCAGCTCTCTACTCCTCACGCGACCATCAAACCCATCTTGACATGTCGGGCGGTGGTGGCAGCAACATCCCCCTAAACACTCCATCTCGGTGGACGTGAATCGACAAAAACTCCTGAATGACTGAGCCCCCAGCCAGGCCCACATCGTACATGGCCAGCACTCAAACTCGTACAAATGTCAGACCAGGGATGGTAACGTAGTCGATCTCCGAACACTCTACCTCCACGTCAGATGGGAGGCCATAGAAGGTACCTCACGTGATAGTAGGGAGCGGCATCTTTCTAATCTGAAATGTTGGTTCCCGAAGGGGTGAGTACAGCCACTCAGCAGGTAAAGATCCAATAAACCACTCAATGCATCACGCAATACAATCATAACAATCATAGCATAGTACATGTTATTCATGCACCCAAACATAACTTACCTTGACGTCATGCATATGTCATCGTACCATGTGTATATACATCCTCATGTACGCATCACCATCATACCATGCCATAGGTGCGCACACAACTATGCACTCATCATCATCATGTCATACATGTATCATCATGCCATAGGTGCACACACAACCATGCACTCATCAATATCATGTCATACATATACCATGCCATAGGTGCACATATGACCATGCACTCCTCATCATCATATCATATAGCCATGCATATATCACCATATCATATGTACATGATTCAAGAGGTCTACTACAACTTTCATTAAGGAATCAAGGTGAGATTTTCAAAGGAAAGTCACTTTATAGTCCACGAAGTCACTGGAGTTCAGTATAACATTTCCAGATCTAATGTCTTCAAAAGAAAAATCGTTTCACTAGGCTATACTTGTTCATTTTACATCAAATTTGAGTATGTTAGTATTCAAGATGTTCTCTACAACTTTCGTGAAGAAGTCAAAGTGAAATTCTCAGTAAAAAAGTTACATGCAACACACAAAATCACCAAGAGGTCAACAAAACAACTTCAGATCTAACATTTTCGTAGAGCGAGGGTTTCACCCCTCAAAACTCAACCATTTTGTTTCAAATTTTAGTATGTTATACTTTAAGATGTTATCTACAACTTTGATGAAGAAGTCAAAGCCAAAATTCAACTCAAACATCGCATGCAAGCCATTACAACATGCTGCATCAGGCTGTTTACTCGAGAACAGATTACAACTTCGAAGCAACACACTCAAAACTTCGGTTTTTCACGCCCTAAACATCCGAAATTCATCACCCTTCTATAGCACATTCTAGACACAACATGCAAGAGCAGATTAAAGGATCTAACTTGCCTCTATAACGAGCTACGATGAGCATGATGGCGGCGAACGACGGACGCACGGGCGGCTACGAGCGACGGACGAGCGGCTTCTTCCTCGCACGGCCTCTTCCTCCTCTCTCTCGGCTTCCTCTCTCTCTCAACAGTTGTCTCTCTCTCCCTCTCTCAAAACCGGTCACTCCCTCTCTCTCTATTTCCTTTTATTCAATCATTTGTAATCATTAGGAGCCGCCCAAAGTGGCCAATGGGTGCAACTCTCCTTTTTGCCACTTGGCAAACCCCATGCATGATGGGCTTGAAGATGGGCCGGCTTCTCCCTTCCTTGGTCGACAGCAGCCTTTCATGGGCTCCATGGGCCGGCCAGCTTGGCCCATCTTAGGCCCATCCCTCTTGGGCCTAAGACCCAAACTTAAGTAGCCCATGTTTACTCTTAATAATTCACCTTAATCCCCTCTTTTATAAATTCCAAATTTACAATTTCATATGGCCATAAAACTCGTATCCTTAAACTGTAAGAATCAAATCTACGAGGTGCATAACCGAGAACAAATTCTTCTTATCAAAGATCCTATAATACTAATTTTTAATAACCCATGAACACAATATATGTTTCCATCCACATAGCACTCAGTCTTAAAAGGAAATCAATGGCTAAAGCATAAACCAAAGGCAATTTCATTACCTAATCATAGACTTAATACATCTAGAGGTTGCCTTGAGTTTTTGGGATGCCACAAGATTCGTCCTAGATAATTAACTATGGACAGTTGAAGCCCCTGTTCCTAGTACCGAACATTTCAGGTTTAGCCGTCTCCGAAAAATCACGATTTCACCTACTTCTCTTCCTTCTTTTCCTCTGAATTTTTGATATGTTTTGCCTCAAGAGGTCTACTACAAATTTCACTAAGGGATTAATGTGAGATTTTCAAGGGAAAGTCACTTTATAGTCCACGAAGTCACTGGAGTTCAGTATAACATTTCCAGATCTAACGTCTTCAAAAGAAAAATCGTTTCACTAGGCTATACTTGTTTGTTTTACCTCAAATTTGAGTTTGTTAGTCTTCAGGATGTTCTCTACAACTTTTGTGAAGGGATCAAAGTGAAATTTTCAGTAAAAAGTTACATGCAACACACAAAATCACCAAGAGGTCAACAAAATAGCTTCAGATCTAACATTTTCGTAGAGGGAGGGTTTCACCACTCAAAACTCAACCATTTTGTCTCAAATTTTAGTATGTTATACTTTAAGATGTTATCTACAATTTTTATGAAAAAGTCAAAGCCAAAATCTGACTCAAACATTGCATGCAAGCCACTACATCATTCTGGGTCAGACTGTTTACTCGAGAATCAGTTTACTACTTCCAAGCAACACCCTTAAAACTTCAGTTTTTCACACCCTAGACATCCGAAATTCATCACCATTCAATAACACATTCTAGACACAACATGCAAGAGCAGATCAAAGGATCTAACTTGCCTCTAAATCGAGCTACGGCGAGCACGATGGCAGCGGGACATGGCGGCTACGAGCGACGGACGAGCGGCTTCTTCTTCCTCGCATAGCCTTCTCCTCCTCTCTCTCGGTTTCCCTCACTCTCTTGATAGCTTTCTCTCTCTCCCTCTCTCAAAACCAGTCAGTCCCCCTCTCTCTATTTCCCTTTTATTCAATCATTTGTAATGATTAAGAGCTGCCCAAGGTGGCCAATGGGTGTAACTCCCATTTTTGCCACTTGGCAAACCCCATGCACATGATGGTCTTGAAGATGGGCCGACTTCCCCCGCTCCCCTCCTTGGTCGATGGCAGCCCTTCATGGGCTTCATGGGCAGACCTTTTGGCCCACTTTAGGTCCAATACTCTTAAGGCTAAAATCCAAACTTAAATAGTCCATGTTTACTATTAACAATTCATCTTAATTCCCTCTTTTATAAATTCCAAATTTACAATTTCATATGGCCATAAAACTTGTATCCTTAAACTATAAGAATCAAATCTATGAGGTGCATAGCCAAGAATAAATTCTTTTTATCAAATTATCCCATGATACTAATTTTAATAACCCAAAAACACAAGAAACATTTCCATTCACATAACACTCGGTCTTAAAAGAAAATCAATAGCTAAAGCATAAACCAAAGGCAATTTCATTACCTAATCATAGACTTTAATACATCTAGAGGTTGCCTGGAATTTTGGGATGCCACAGGTTGTTCCCCAGGAGCTTCGGGATGCCCAGTGGTATGCTTGTCGACACATAATTCCGAATGGCCAGGGTAACCATTTTCATGGGAGGCCCTCGAGGTTCCTCGTGATGCTAGGTGGGGTACGAGATGCCTGGAAGTGTGATTCGCTCCAGATGCCCAGTGGCTCTTGTAGCTGAATGCCGGAGGCTTCCGCGATGCTAGGGTTGGGTGCGGAATCCAAGAAGGATGCAAACATTGGTCCTCTGGGGGGATAAAACCTTTTGAATGATAAAACAGATGATTATATTAAGTGTGAGTGTGGTCTGGTTATGGGACTAAATTGTATGGCATGGAATGGGACGTGTCATTACAATTTGGCCCTATGATCGGGACTGGTGTAATTGGACATGATGCATCTGAATCTTTTGAAATTGCATTCGCCATTGCATTAAAGGATTTCATGATTTTGATGTATATTGATTAATTGACTACCTGATTTTGTCTATCCTGCATGAGTCTAGATATTGATGGTACTGCTTGATATAGCTTGATGAATCTTTTACTATTGAGTGGTTGTACTCACCTCGTTTGGGTACTAACATTTTAGATTATAAGAAATGTCTCTGCTACCAGTCACCCCCGGTACATTTTACGGCACTCCCGTTGATGTTGAGTGTGAGTGTTCAGAGCGTTGGAGAAAACTTCCTTATCTATTTTGAAGTTAACAAAACGTTTCCTTCCATCAAAGTCTGAAGACCACTAGACTCAAGAGTTAAAGTCTGCCCTCATTGACACCGACGAAGAAGTCTTATCCAGATGTGAGTATATCTTTAAGGATTTGATTTGATTGGTTGAAGATTATCTCACGACTGGAGATAGCATCATAAGATCTATTATTTGTATTACAAATAAGTCGAGTAATATAGATCCGTTGATTGGCGAAGTATACTTGGAAGGTTCTACTTATGGAAACCTAGATCCTAATTATATGGGCGAGCATGATTGGTGGGCTATCCTCATTTTCCTTAAGTAACTCGAGATCTCCCTAGTTGATTCTGTCCAATGGGTAGATTGGAAGAACTCCTTTAGAAGGTGTCAATGGTTATGAAGGCATGGAGGAGTATATAAGGAAGATGCTCTAGTTATTCGAGTGAATGCGAGATAGAAAAATTCCAAAGTCTGAAGCTCATTGTTCTTTGCTAGTTCATTTGCATTCAGAAGAGTGTCTAGATACCTGTGAGACTTTGAAGAAGTGTAGCAGAGTCTCTACACTGTGGAATCAAGGACATGCGACTGTAACATTTCTTTTGATTCATAGTGAAATCCAGCCAGTGGGTTGTCAGTGCGGGAGAGTTGATGTAAGCTTGGTCTAAGCCGAACCACTATAAAACATTGTGTTCCAATTCTCTTTCCCTTATCTCTTTACTTAATTCGCAGTCTTATATATTGTTGCAAATTTTCTATATCTTAGGCCTTCGATTTTCATATAAGCTTAATTAAGTTGCTAAATTTTATCAAGTTCATTTTTACACTTATTCACTCCCCTCTAGGTGTCTATACTAGCTCTATCAATTGGTATCAGAGCTTGTGTACTCATTTAATTGAAGTGTTTTTACTTCAGAGTTAAAGATCCATGGCTAGTATGTTGGCTCCAGGGTTGGTTGAAGGTCAAAGAAACACCAGACCGTCTTATTTCGATGGAAAGGAATACATCATATGGAAAAACAAGATGAAAGCATTCCTAAGATTGAAAGATCCTCTGGAATGAGATGTGGTAGACAAATGAATCATTCCTAAAGTTACAACAGTCTCAAAAAGGGGAAAAGAAGTTGTAGCAGCTAGCAACATGACTCAAGAAGAGATAACCAAGAGACAAGCTCTTAACGCAAAAGCAATTTATTCCTTATATTGTGCACTATCTCCTACTGAATATAACAGAATATCTTCTTGTGAAACAGTTAAAGAAGTCTGGGATATGCTGCACATCACCTATGAAGGAACAGATCGAGTGAAAGAAACCAGAATCAATATTCTACTCGGTCAATATGAAGCCTTCAAGATGAAGCCAGGAGAATCTATTACTGGCATGTCTAGTTGTTTTACAGAGGTTGTAAATGGTCATGAGTATCAAGGTCAACCAATCTCAGGACCCATGAAGGTTAACAAATTATTGCATGCACTTTCCAAAGAGTGGAATCACGTAAAGACTTCAATAAGGGAAACACAAAGGATCATGCCACTCTCCGTTGACGAATTGATTGGAACACTTCAGCCCTATGAAGTGGAACAAATCAATGAAAAAGAAGATCCCCAAAGGTAAGAAGTCTATTGCCTTAAAATCTAATGACGACTCTGATGTTACAGACTCTGAAGACGATATGGACGATGAAGAACTTGCTCTCATGATAAGAAGGTTCAGGAAACTAAACAAAAAGGGAAGAAGATTCAATTGGAAGAAGCAAAGTTCTCAAAGATTTCAAAACGAATTAGCTGAGGATGATGAATCCAATAAATATGTGATTTGCTTTGAATGCAAGAAAAAGGGACATATTAGATCCAACTGTCCCTTGGTGAAGAAAAAGAAAGGAAAAGCTGAAAAATACAAAAAGGTAATCAAAGCAGAAACTTGGAGTGATATTGAATGTGAAGAGAGTGATGATGATTATGCCAATATTTGTTTAATGGAAAGATCAAAATCAAATTCAGACTCTGAAATCAATACAGACTCAAATTCAGATAGTGAAATCGAGGTAAGTAATTTTAAAATTCCTATTAAGGTCTCAAAATATATTGATGAACTGTGTCTTAATCTAAAAGCCTCTCTCAAGAGGATTTCCGAACTAAAAAGGGAGAATTCTTCACTGAAGCAACAGGAAACTTATGGAAAGAAAAGTTTGAAAATCTAGATAAAAGTTTTATGACTTTAAAAGAAAATGCAAACTCTCTTTCAAAAGAAAACACACTTTTGAAAAATGATATTTCAAGCATTACAAAAAGGTTTTCTATGGGATCTGAGAAATTAGAAAAGATTCTTTCAATACAAAGATCATACTTTAACAAATCAAGCTTGGGAATGACTTCCGAAACCATTCCTCTAATTGATTTTCCAAAAGTAAAGGAACGAATCAAACAAAGACCAACAAAAGCCTTTTATAGAAATCATTTTCAAAAAGTCTTTGTAAAACCTATTGGCCAAAGTGCTCTTAGATGTTCTAAGTGTAACAGCTCAGAACACTTTGAGGAAGAATGTCTTATGGTTTGGAGGCCTGTTAAGAAGGATTGGGCAAAGACCATATATTGCACTAACTCTACTGGACCCAAGAAAGTGTGGGTACCAAAGAAAGTTTGAGCCTCCTTTTTTAATTGCAGGTCACTATCAAGAAAAATGTCAAATGGTATTTAGATAGTGGCTGTTCAAGGCATATGACTAGAGATTCAAATTGTTTTATTAAACTAAAACAAGTAACTGGTGGAAAAGTCTCTTTTGGCGGAAACAGCAAGGGAAGAATTGTTGGATGTGGAACTGAAAAAATTGGAAGTCTCACAATCAACAACGTATCCTTAGTAGAAGGACTCAACTATAACTTACTCAGAATCAGCCAATTGTGCGACACTAGATTCAAGATCAATTTTCAAGAAGGAATATGTTCAGGTACTAGTAAAGATCGTTCACAATCTTTTACTAGGCGAAGACATGGGAATATCTATCTTTTGGATATCAATCCTTGAAAGATCTCAATGTCTAATTTCAATTCAAGATGAAGAAAATCTCTAGCGTCGAAAGCTTGGCCATATTAACATGAAACAAATTGCCAAGATCTCTTCAAAGAAGCTTGTTTGTGGATTACCCAACTTGAAGCACAAAAAATCTGACTTATGCACACCATGTATATTGGGTAAACAGGTTATAAATTCTTTCAAACCAATAAATTAAGTTTTTACTAATCGTGTACTACAGCTCCTGCATATGGATCTCTTTGGACCAACTAGAACTGAAAGTATTGGTGGAAAAAGACATTGCCTAATAATAGTGGATGATTATTCACGATTTACTTGGGTCTACTTTTTGGCAAGTAAGTCTGAAACCTTCTCTGACTTTACTAAATTTGCCAAGAAAGTATAGAATGAGAAAGGGTGTGTTATTTTAAGCATACGAACAGATCATAGAGGTGAGTTTGAAAATCAAGACTTTGTTAAATTTTGTGATAAATCTAGTTTCCAGCATATGTTCTCCTCTCCATACACTCTTGAATATAATGGAGTTGTGGAAAGGAAAAATAGATCTTTGCAAGAAATGCCTAGAGCTCTTTTAATTGAAAGCAATATTTCTTCTCGTTTTTGGGCTGAAGCAGTTTCTACATCATGTTATATTATTAACAGAGTTTTCTTAAGGCCTATTTTGGAGAAAACTATTTATGAGTTGTTCAAAGGAAAAAAGCCAATTGTTTCTTACTTTCATGTATTTGGTTGCAAATGTTTTATCTTGAAAAATACAAATGATCGAATTGGTAAGTTTGAAAAAAAATCAAACGAAGGAATTTTCCTTGAATATTCAACATCCAGTAAAGCTTACGAGTATACAACAAGAAGACTCGGTCTGTGGGAGAGTCAATGAATGTTGAATTTCAAGACTCTATACAAAATCAATCTATCCAGACTCAACTTGAAGAATCTGAACCTGCTCCAGACTCTACAAACTCTACTTCCTCTAAAGCAGCTCAAACTTCAGAAGGACAACAACGAACGAATATTGAAGAATCAACTGAAAAGGAATATCAGCAATATGTCATACCAACCAGCAACTACAAGCACAAGTCCAGTCATCCCAAAGAACTCATTATTGGTAACATTGATGAAGGAATTCGTACAAGATCCAAAAGGTGTGAAGAGTCTAGTGCTGTGACTCTTATTTCTGAAATAGAACCCAAAAGCATAAAAAAAGCTTTAACTGATAAAAGCTGGATTGAAGCTATGCAAGAAGAGCTCAGGCAATTCAATGTTGACGATGTTTGGGAACTAACTCCTAAACCAAAAGGTAAATTTGTTATTAGAGCTAAATGTGTTTTCAAGAACAAGATGGACGAAAAAGGAAAAGTTGTAAGGAACAAAGCTAGACTTGTGGCCAAAGGATATACGAAAGAAGAAGGAATAGACTATGATGAGACTTACGCACCTGTAGCAAGGTTAGAAGCAATTAGATTATTGTTTGCTTTTGCTTGTTATAAGAATTTCAGATTATTCCAAATGGACTTCAAAAGTGCATTCCTGAATGGATTTATCCAAGAAGAAGTCTATGTGGAACAACCTCCTGGTTTTGAAGACCCAAGGAATCCAAACTCGTATTCGAGACTAAAAAAGGCTCTATATGAATTAAAGCAAGCATCTCGAGCTTGGTATGACAGGTTAAGTAAGTTTTTAATTCAAAATGGTTTTATGAAAAGTAAAATGGACACTACTCTGTTTATTAAAAGGGAAGGTAAAAACTTTTTACTTGTTCAAATTTATGTTGATGATATAATATTTGGATCATCTAATGAAAATCTATGCATGAAATTCTCTAAGTCTATATAGGATGAATTTGAGATGAGCATGATGGGTGAATTATCTTTCTTTCTTGGACTACAAGTAAAGCAATTGAAGGAAGGGATTTTTATTCACCAAGAAAAATATGCAAAAGAACTTGTTAAAAAGTTCGGTTTAGATAATTGCAAAAAGATTGAAATACTAATGTCTAGTTCCTCGAAGCTGGATAAAGATGAAGAAGGAAATAAAGTTAACCATAAACTTTACAGGAGTATTATTGGTTCACTTCTTTATCTTACTGCTTTTAGACTTGACATTTTGTTTAGTGTTTGCATTTGTGCCAGATTTCAATCAGATTCAAAAGAATCTCATTTAAGTGTTGTGAAACACATCATCAAATACGTTGCAACAACCTCGAAGATAAGTCTATGGTATCCCAAGGAAGGAGACTTTACTCTCCTTTGATGTTTAGATGCAGATCTAGTAGGTTGCCAAGTTGAAAGAAAAAAGCACTTTCGGTACCTGTCAATTACTTGGTAACAGGACAGTATCTTGATTTTCAAGGAAGCAAGTGCAGTAGCTCTTTCAACAACAGAAGCAAAATATGTGGCCCTTGGAAGTTGTTGTTCTCAAATCTTATGGATAAAACAACAACTAAGAGATTTTGGAATCAAAGATTCTTGCACTGAGATCAAATGTGACAACACCAGCGCGATTAATCTCACAAAGAATCCAATTCTTCATTAAGAGCAAAGCATATAGAGATTCGACATCACTTTATTAGGGATCATGTTCAAAATGGAGAAGTTATGATCTAGTCTAGATGTGTACAAGACTCAAAAGGTAAAGTCTAAATGTGTTCAGACTCAGAAGACCAATAGTTACGACGATAAGCTGTTCTTATATTTTTAAACTTGAAAAGGTACGATTATTTATTGCTAATTCATTGAAATTATATTTCCAATTTTTCATTACGTTTTCATAAAGGTAGTTATCGATTTTTGAAAAGACAGTTATTTTCAAAAAGGGAAGTTTTTCTTTTCGAAAAGGCATTTTTATTATCATTTTATGTCGCTTCGTCTATTCCTGAGACCCGTCTTCTTCGTTTTTACACTAAAACCCTAGAATACAAAATTCCTATTTGCTTTCACTTTCACTCTCTATCTGTCAAAAAGTTATCTCCTTTTTCAAACAAGTGGTGAATTCCTCCCTTGAATCGATAATGTCTCATGCGAGAAAGTCTTCAAGGATCGCAAGCAGGGGACGACGAGCTATGCCCGAGGGTCCTACCCATTTTGACTTGATCGAAGAAGAAGATTCTTCTCCACCACTGCATTCGAGTTAGCAACAACCTTCTCAGCAGCGTCAACCTTCTCCACCGACTCAACTAGACGACGAGGTTATAAAGGAGGCCAAACTTGTAAGAACTCTAACTCCCAAGGTTGCTTTCAAGCTCTACTCTTGTCACGCCCTGATCCTCGGGCACGCACACATCGTCCTCCTTGGTCGATTTTATAATGCGATATCCCAGGACTACGTATCGCCGACCCTTTCATTTTTAATAGCACATGCGGAAGCAGTTATAATTCCCTAGACAATAACATGATGGGATAGAAAAGTAAGGCCATAATTTCCATATTGAAATTTGCAACCATACTTTTATACAGAGCATAACTCAAGGTACTTCACAAAACTATTCATAACTTTCTGGTCTCACATTATTTACATTTAGATAGGATGCACAAAAGAGGATGAGATCTCAGTCCTCATCCGGGTCGTACTCAGGATCATCTTGATCCTCTTCTGACTCTTCTTCACTAAGCTCACATCTTTCAAGCTCTTCATCTTTTATCAGCTCATCGTCTTCTTTTGGTTCCTTCTTCATAGGCTCATCTACGGGCGTGAAATGTTGTCCCACAACCGAGATGAGACTACGTCTCAGCAAGTTCTACCCCACTAAGACTCAATTAGGAAACCAATACGCTAACAGGGCTAGCTATATATGCACGGGTCAGAGGACTTACCTTGGTCTCGGATTCCACCTGCATATTAGCACAATTCAATAGGCACCTAAGCAATCACATCATAAATCATTATCTCAATCAATCGACCTAGTCGATTACATGTCAATCGAACCATTCACTGGTCATTTCAATTCAATCAATCAGATTACGACATCAGATCAAATCATTGATCAATCGTCGTAGTGATTACATATCAACAAGATCACTTCCGGTCACTTCAATTATTCCAACTCGATTCCCAATTATGAATCATGGTTCTTAGGACACAACTTCTTCATAGGTGGAAATCACAGCCCCACCAAGTAACTTTCTTAAATTTAGTGGTTTTACAGCCCCACTCGCCACTTCAATATTTGATGGCTTTATGGTCCCACCCAACCCTTTCAAGATTTAATGGCTTTACGGTCCCACCCGACCCTTTTTACGATGCCATGCTCTGTCACCAAGCCATGTGCATTCTCTAGGAAGACATACCAAGTCTCTAAGCCATGTGCATTCTCTAAGGCGACCTTTTCACCAAGATGACATATTCAACCACCGAACTCACATGCATTCTCTAGGTGATATTCCAATTCACCGAGACCACGTATCTTCTTTTAGGTGATTACCAACTTACTTTCGATACTGACAACCAATACCCAATGATTTCTCAATCAAATAATTAACAACAACCACTTAGGAATATATCCTAAAATTCCACATTTAATTCAATTCAGCACGATTCAAAGCTCAAATAAATAAACAGACTGCACCACGACAATTTCGTGTGGGCTGTTACAGCTGAAGCCCACGACAGGGCCTAACTTCAATTGGGTTGAGGATGCTGGAGAAGGCCAAATCTGCTGGAGATGGGCTAAACGCTAGGCCAGTCACTGAAGCTGAATGATGACTGGAGTGCGTGGGCTTGCTGAAGGATCGGTGGACTAGCGCTGGTAGGGGCTTCGTGCGTTGCTGCTGAAGACCACGCGGACGAAGATGCTCTGGCGCAGAGGACGAGGCTGACAAGCTCACTGATGAAGCAACTTCGGCTATGAGCTGGCGTGCAGTTGAAGAGCAGCTCCGTGGAGAAGCTTTGTTGGTTTCAATCGATGCAGGGCTCAGCTTTGTGGGTTGAAGGTTGAAAGGCAAGTGGCAGCTTTTTCGGTGGCTTGGTAGTCAACAAAATCAACACTGGTGGAGGAGGTGCTGCTTTGGTTGACTGACCAAGGCACAAATGCAGCCAAGTGGCAGCGTGAAGGAGAGATTGAAATCGATGCTGGGGATGGGTTGCGAGAGAAAAATGAAAGCGGGCTAGTGGAAGACCGAGGCTATAGTTTAGTGGAGAGGATTTTGTGCCCGCTCAGCTTCAAGGAAACAAACTGAAATAAAAGATTAGCGGGGCAGCTGGCATTCGAGGGAAAGAGACGTGCGGAGGTCGGCAACCAAGATGGAGGGCAACTGTTTGGCGTGTTGGGGAAGCCACGGAGGAAAGAAAAATCAGCCACTTATCCATCCCATTAATTGCATGTCCCCTTAATACTTTCGAGGATAATTTGAATCCATAATTTCACCAAATTGATGCCAAAATGCAGCCCTATGCCCAATCCGAATTTCACTCAATCTTTGGTCTTCAATTTCTTCAACAATTTCCCAAAATTGAGTCCAATTTTGATGAAGAAAAGTCCCGAAAAACTTTCTATAAATCCCCGACACTCACAGGCTTAGTTTAGAAGTCCAAATTTCGATCGATTTAGTCCATTTGAATCTCCACTAATTTTCCACAACGTCCGAACCAATTTTCCGTAAAAATCTTGGAATTTCTGAAAAATCTTCTGAGACTGAGTTGTCGTTCCTAGAATTTATTGTCACATGACAGAATCTTCAATTTCTGAAATCGGACTTAAATTCACGGTTAATTTCCATTCGACGCGTTTTTAGCGTGACAGAGGCTACTAGGTAACTTTTAGAAATTTTTAGTGCAAATGACCCGTGGTCGATTTTCTTCGAGCCACAATGAATCGACTCAACACATTGGTTACTCTCGATTGTCGTGTAAATGTCAAGGATTCAAATACGAACACAGGGTCCCAAAACGATAGAAAAATCAGTCTAGTGTCGATCGACGAGAATTTTCTAATTTAGTGGTGTCACCCATGATTAGCCATACATCTCAGTCGAATAGACCTATCTCTGATCTCAAATCGATTTTATATTGTGCCGTAATGGCCTCTAAAGATAAGTACGGTCGAGAAGCTGATTCATGGTTGAATTCTCAAGTTTATTGCATTAAAATTCCTTAATGACATCCCTAGATAGTCTAGTTATCTCGAGAGTGATCAGCTCTGAGAACAGCCTTATAGACGCATCAATAGAAAGCTCAATTTATTCAGTAGAAAATAGGGTTGAAAATCTAGGATGTTACAACTCTTCCCTTCTTATAAACATTTCGTCCTCGAAATTTAAACCTTTTCCAATTCTTAAACAAAAAGGTGGGGGTATCGTCGTCTCATCTAGTCTCACTTACCCCGGTTGCTTCTTCAGTCCCGTGGCGTTGTCAGACCACTTTGACCAAGGGGACTATCTTGGTTCACCGAATCCAATCTTTCTGATTCACGATTTGAACCGGGCTTTCCACGTACGACACTGTGTCGTCCACGTCTAATTTTTCAAGATTTAGCACATGGGTTGAGTCAGGTTCATATGTCCTCAACCTCGACACGTGAAAGATGTCATGCACTTGTGCCTACCTCGACAATAACGCAAGACGATACGTTAGGTTCCCGATTCTTTTCAAAATCTCAAAGGAACTTATGTACCTTGGTTTCAATTTTTTTCCCTCCTTGCTGAAGCGCAAGGTATCCCTCATTGGTGACACTTTCTGAAAGATGTAATCCCCAATTTGGAACTCTAAGGTCCTTCACTACGCGACGATTCAATTATTCTGGCGATTCTGAGCAGTCTGAACTCTGGCATTAATCATGGCATGTATTGACTGTTGGACCAACTCTCGGCCTAAAATATTTCTTTCTTTGATCTCATCTCAGCAAACTAAAGATCTGTACACTCTGCTCTGCCATGCTTTCAAAAGAAATTTTCTGACTGTTCTGCTGAAATTAGAAATCCATGAATCTCGATTTAACATAAAATTCACCCCGGCACTTCATGCGGATGAACTATATGACACACATACATCTCTGTATGCCCATTTAAATTGAGATTCTTCCATACTACGATGGAACAAGTCAACTTCGTCCATCAGTCAACCACTACTCAAACGAGATCACTACCTCTTTGATTCCTTGAGAGCTTGTCACAACATCCCGTTGTGATATACTCCCATTCCCACTCGGGACTCTCGAGTGATTGTAAATGTTCTGTCGGCTTGTATTACAGAACTTTCACTTACTAACATCTCTAACACTTGCAACCTGTCCGACAATGACTATCTTCATATCGGTCTACTATTCGAGCTAACATTGATTCTAACCTGCCTCGCATTGTATGATGAATAATGTAATTGCTATCATGAATTCCTAAACAAGTCTCTTCCTTGAGTGCTACATTGTCAGGTACACTCAATCACTCTCGAAACTTGAGTATTCCCTCCTTAGAAATTTGAAAGTCAGCCTCTCTCTTATCAGTATCCTCTTACAGGATTTTCTGTACATCTGGATCCGTCGGTTAGAGTAACTTGAATCTAATCTGAATATTTGGTTCAATTCTAAGGGTGGCCATAAGACTCGAAAGGTGGCTGACCTCAAATTTGAATACCAAATCTCGAGTTCTCTCGATTAAGTTTCACTCCTTAATCAGTATATGAACAACCAAAGACTTTCGACTTAAAGCATCAGTGACCTTATTCACCTTTCCTGAATGATACAGAATATCACAGTCATAATCCTTCAGCAATTCCATCCGTTGGCGCTATCTCATGTTCAACTCCTGAGGTCTTAACTGGCGGAAGGCGTATGCAATAACCCTGCCATGTTGCATTAGCACACATTCCAATCCTCTGGGTGACGCATCACCATAGATCTCGAATCCTCCAAGACTAGATGGAATGATCAGCATAAGTGCGGTGGTCAGCTTTTCCTTCAGCTCTTGGAAACCACACCCGCGCTTATCTGTCCATACGAACTTCTCTTCTTTCTTTAGGAGTCGAGTCAATGGTGACGCTAATGTTGAAAATCATTCCACAAACCTTCTGTAATACCCTGCGAAACCCAGAAAACTTCGGATCTCTGTCATTGTAGTCGGTCTTGGCCAATTGATCACTGCTTCAATTTTGCTTGGGTCCATGGAGATTCCTTCTCCTGAAATCGCATAACCTAAGAACGCAGCACGAGTCAACCAAAACTTGCATTTGCTAAACTTAGCATATAGCTGGTGAGTTTTTAAGGTCTGAAGCACTAATCTCAGATGATTCTCGTGCTCTTCATCACTTCTTGAATAGACCAAGATATCATTAATGAATACTATTGCAAACTAATCCAGATATTCCTTAAACACTCTGTTCATCAAATCCATGAATACAGCTGGAGCATTCGTCAACCCAAATGGCATCACTTTGAACTCGTAGTGACCATATCGAGTACGAAATACTGACTTAGGAATGTCCTCCTTCCTAATTCTCAACTGATGATATCTTGTCCCCAAGTCGATCTTTGAGAAAATCGATGCCCCTTGCAGCTAATCAAACATGTTATCAATCCTCGACAGTGGATACTTGTTCTTGATCGTTACTTGATTAAGTTGTCGATAGTTGATGCATAGACACAATGAACCATCTTTCTTCTTAATAAACAGAACTGGTGCTCTCCAAGGTGATGCACTAGGACGGATAAATCCCTTATCCAGTAACTCTTGCATATGCACCTTCAGTTCTTTCAACTCAGATAATGCCATCCGGTAAGGTGCCTTCGAAATCGATTATGTCCTTGGTGTTAATTCAATTACAAATTTAATCTCTCTTTCTAGCGGTAACTCTGGCAATTCCTTTGAAACCATCTTAGAAATTTTCTATATCACAGCCACCTTCTTCACATTCTATTTCTCAACCGACACATCCACTACAGTTGCCAAATCAATCTTGGCAACCTCTGTCTAACAAATGGGTTGTCTTTAGCCAACGAGATAAATGAAATCGAAGATTCTTTTCGACTCTTAATAATCTCGACATTTTCGCAAGCTAATAGACTAAATTGGATTACTCCATGGCCATGACTCATTATCACAAGACGCTTCATGAGCCCACACTATTCATGTGGCATCAAACTCACACCTTAGCAACTAATCAAACACAACTATTGCTAGTGATTCCCCTCTCTTTCACTTTACTTCAACAATCAAAGTTCTACAACTAAGTTGTACAACTTAGCACAAAACTTTGCTGCACTGCTTTGTTAAAATCACCTCCAACACATTCATTCTCTGATCGGTGCAAGGTCGATTCTATTCCCATTCCTTTCGCTATCCTAGTTGCGTTCTAGCCGCAGTAGCGATGTCTATGCTACCTTAGACTTCCACTGACAGTCCTTCACTTGATGGCGTCATGCTAGTCATCATCACAACATGTTCTAGCCATACTCAAATACTAGATTTATCTATGCTTCCTTCCACACTTTTGGCACTCATCTGGTGAGTCTTCTATTTCCTGTCAAGTGACATCACACACTCTTTCTAGTTGTCCCATCGGTCTGCTAAGAGCACTCCTGACCAGATATCCTTGTTGGCTATACTGCAAACAATTTCTTGTCCTAGGAAGGACATAAGACTGATCTCCATCATCAAGTCCGGAAAAAACATGATTTATTTGACTCGATGCTGACTTGACTGTCCCACCCTTCCTATTGGGTGGAATAAGATATTTTTCTCCCGACCTTAGTCTTTTCCCCGATCGATTTCGATCTCTGCTTGAATTGGATTTGTACCTTGACTCGAATGTAACGGCTCGCTCCCAAATCATATCTCCACTCTGGATCTCAGCAGCTAAGGCAACAACGGCGATTACAGCACTGACAACGGTTCGATCCTAAGCCTGCTAGCTCATCCATTCTGAAGGAAAACTAGCATCAAAACGATCTTATTGAACTTAGGATCATTCGACGCTGCTACATTTGTACCAACCTATGGTGGTACTCTTACGCTCGAGCTGGCCAGAGCCGACACTCTACCACAACCACCTCGGGTACTGACCTTTGTCAGTGCTTTACCCTGAGTCACAAATGGCATTGTCCTCTTACTAGGAGTTCTCAGCTCCTACTCGCTCATGGTTTAGTCTTTTACTGACACGTGCCTTTTGAATCCATACTGGATTAGAAGATAAGCGATTCACACATAACAAGCAATTTTACCAATCAACTATCACAGGCATGCACTAGTTGTGAATTTAAAGGTCTTTCCTACCAACTATCCCATGGTTAACGCTCCTTATCACTCCAATCTTGAACTTCGCTCTGATACCACAAAAAGGGGATGTCACGCCCCAATCCTCGGGCACGCACACACCCTTCTCCTTGGTCGATTTTATAATGCGATATCTCAAGACTACGTATCACCGACCCTTTCATTTTTAATAGCACATGCAGAAGCAGTTATAAATCCCCAGACAATAAAACGATGGGATAGAAAAGTAAGGCCATAATTTCCACATTAAAATTCACAACCATACTTTTATGCAGAGCGTAAATCAAGGTACTTCAAAAAACTATTCATAACTTTCTGGTCTCAAACTATTCACATTTAGATAGGATTCACAAAAGAGGATGGCATCTCAGACCTCATCTGGGTCGTACTCAGGATCATCCTGATCCTCTTTTGACTCTTCTTCACTAAGCTCACATCCTTCAAGCTCTTCATCTTTTACCGGTTAATCGTCCTCTTTTGGTTCCTTCTTCACAGGCTCATCTACGGGCCTGAAATGTTGTCCCACAACCGAGATGAGACTACGTCTTAGCAAGTTTTACCCCACTAAGACTTAATTAGGAAACCAATATGATAACCGAGCTGCCTATACATGCACGGATTAGAGGAATTACCTTGGCCTCGGATTCCACCTGCATATTAGCATAATTCAATAGGCACCTAAGCAATCACATCACAAATCATTATCTAGATCAATCGACCTAGTCGATTACATATCAATCGAACCATTCACCGGTCATTTCAATTCAATTAATCAAATTATGACATCAGATCAAATCATTGATCAATCGACCTAGTCGATTACATATCAGCAAGACCACTTCTAGTCACTTCAATTATTCTAACTCGATTCCCAATTATGAATCATGGTTCTTAGGACACAACTTCTTTATAGGTGGAAATCATAGCCCCACCAAGTAACTTTCTTAGATTTAGTGGCTTTACAGCCCCACTCACCACTTCAATATTTAATGGCTTTACGGTGCCACCCGACCCTTTCAAGATTCAATGGCTTTACGGTCCTACCCGACCCTTTCAAGATTCAATGGCTTTACTGTTCCACCCAACCCTTTCAAGATTCAATGGCTTTATGGTCCCACCCGACCCTTTTTACGATGCTATACTCTGTCACCAAGCCACATGCATTCTCCAGGAAGACATACCGAGTCTTCGAGCCACGTGCATTCTCTAAGGCGAGCTTTTCGCCAAGATGACATATTCAACCACCGAACTCACGTGCATTCTCTAGGTGATATTCTAATTCACCGAGCAAACGTATCTTCTTTTAGGTGATTACCAACTTACTTTCAATACCGACAACCAATACCCAATGATTTCTCAATCAAATAATTAACAACAACCATTTAGGAATATATCCTAAAATTCCACATTTAATTCAATTCAGCACAATTCAAAGCTCGAATAAATAAACAGACTGCACCACGACAATCAGCCTGAAATTCTGGTCACTGGCCATCCGAGTTGAATTTCCAGAAAAATAAATAATTAAATAATAAATTTCGAAGTTTTAATAAATAAATATTAAAAATCCAATTTAGGCCCGTAATGCCTAATTGAAGCCCGATAAGGGTTGGGAAATATCCCGAAATGCATTCAAAAAATAATAGCACGTCTCTACTTGCTAATTGCTCAATCCAATTGTCTAACATGCATGATAATTATCTAATAATCACTAATCTACTCTAATCAAACCACCTAATTGTACTTAATTGAATCTAATCAACCCTTAAGCATAATTAGTCTACTAAGCAAGGATTAGTGAGATTACTCACTTGAGCAAAGCGAAGACCGGATCACTGCGACGGTGGCCAAAACCCGAACTTTCGGCGGCGTCGGCGGACACTCGGGCCGGGCCTACAAGCCTTGCAAGGCCACAACAAAAGATGGACTTGGGCCGAACTTGGGCTGGCTTGCTTCACGGGCCCAAGATGGGCTGAACTTGCTGGGCCTGCTGAAATGGGCTTCAAGTTGGCTTACTTTGGACTGAGTTGCTTCTAATCAACTTGGGCTTGGCTTGAGGAGAGTTAGGCTTGAAGACCGCTGGATTGGGCTGCTTCGCATGAATTGGGCCACAACAATTTCATGTGGGCTATTACAGCTGAAGCCCGTGACAGGGCCTAACTTCAATTGGGCTGAGGATGCTGAAGAAGGCCAAATCTGCCGGAGATCGGCCAAACGCTGGGCTGGTCACTGAAGTTGAATGATGACTGGAGTGCGTGGGCTTGCTGAAGGATCGGTGGACTGGCGCTCGTAGGGGCTTCGTGCATTGCTGTTGAAGACCACGTGGACGTAGAAGCTCTGGCATTGAAGACGAGTCCAATAAGCTCGCTGGTGAAGCAACTTCGGCTGTGAGCTGGCATGCAGTTGAAGAGCAGCTTCGTGGAGAAGCTTCGCTGGTTTCAATCAGTGCAGGGCTCAGCTTTGCGGGTTGCAGGATGAAAGGCAAGTGGCAACTTGTTCGGTGGCTTGGTAGTCAACAAAATCAACGCTGGTGGAGGAGGCATTGCTTTGGTTGACTGACCAAGGCACAGACGCAGCCAAATGGCAGCGTGGAGGAGAGATTGAAGTCGACGCTGGGGATGGGTTGCGAGAGAAAAATGAAAACAGGTTGGTGGAAGATCGAGGCTATAGTTCAGTGGAGAGGATTTTTGCCCCCTCAGCTTCGAGGAAACAAACTGAAATAAAAGATCAGCGGGGTAGCTAGCGTTCGAGGGAAAGAGACGTGCGGAGGTCAGCGACCAAGATGGAGGGCAACTGTTTGGCGTGTTGGGGAAGCTACGGAGGAAAGAAAAACCAGCCACTTATCCATCCCATTAATTGCATGTCTCCTTAATACTTTCTAGGATAATTTGAATCCATAATTTCACCAAATTGATGCCAAAATGCAGCCCTATGCCCAATCCAAATTTCACTCAATCTTTGGTCTTCAATTTCTTCAACAATTTCCCAAAATTTAAGTCCAATTTTGATGAAGAAAAGTCCTGAACAACTTTCGATAAATCCCCGACACTCACAGGCTCAGTTCAGAAGTCCCAATTTCCATCGATTTAGTCCATCTGAATCTCCACTAATTTTCCACAACGTCCAAACCAATTTTCCGTAAAAATCTCGGAATCTCTGAAAAATCTTCTAAGACTGAGTCGATGTTCCTAGAATTTATTGTGACATGACAGAATCTTCAAATTCTGAAATTAGACTTAAATTCATAGTTAATTTCCATTCGACGCGTTTTTAGCATGACATGGGCTACCGGGTAACTTTTAAAAAATTTTAGTGCAAATGACCCGTGGTCAATTTTCTTTGAGCCACAATGAATCCACTCGACACATTGGCTACTGTCGATTGTCGTGTAAATCTCGAGGATTCAAGTACGGACACAAGGTCCCAAAATGATAGAAAAATTAGTTTATTGTCGATCAACGAGAATTTTCTAATTTAGTGGTGTCACCCACAATTAGCCATACATCTCAGTCGATTAGACCTATCACTGATCTCAAATCGATTTTATATTGTACCGTAATGGCCTCTAAAGATAAGCACGGTCGAGAAGCCGATTCATTGTCGAATTCTCAAGTCTATTGCATTAAAATTCCTTAATGACTTCCTCGGATAGTCTAGTTATCTCGAGTGTGATCAGCTCTGAGAACAGCCCTATAGATGCGTTAATGAAAAGCCTGATTTATTTAGTAGAAAACAGGGGTGAAATCTGGGATGTCACAACTCTAATATGAAGAAAGGAGGAATACTGATGTTTTTAATCGATGAATTCTTAAAAGATAGAGGATTCAAGAATGAAACCTTGTTTTTACGGGATTTGGAAAGACTAGGAGTTGTAGAAAGAGGGTCGGCTAAAAGAACATTTGTGAACATACCAAGTGATCCATTCTATGGCACTGCAAATCAACCACAAACTCTGGACGATGATGAACGGATGTTTACTCATTTTCAACCTAGATCGGGTGTGGCTGCAAACATCACTGATGGCTCTAATATGTTTAGATCGAAAAGTCACAAGAAGGTTTATTCGAAACTTCTGAAGAGAGGGGTGATAAACCCTAGAAATGTTGACTTTGATTTTCTTGATTCGATTAAGGTCAATTTGCGCGAGAAATTTGCCTTGCTGCAACTAGAACGGTTCTGTTCTAAATCCTCTACTGCTTTTTCTGAACTTACTGCGTACTTTTACTCGAACTTGTCTTTCTTGGACGCAAACAGTTTTATCTCCACTGTAAAGGACAATGAATATTTGGTGAATACAAACACACTGGCTGACATAATTGGGGTGGAAAGAATGAGTTTCCAACCAATTAGTGTGTCTATTGCTCATGCTATTTTGTCAATGGTGAGAGACAGGGATGTTGAAAGGAAGATCTCTTACTCAAGGATGAGTGCTTCTAATATTCTGCTGCACAAGATTGTGATAAACTGCATTTGTCCCAAATCAACATCTAAGACAGATGTTTCACGATCGAAAGCCAAATTGATGTATGCCATCAACACAGGATTTAGATTCTCTCTGCCTCATACCATATTGTTTCATATGTACCGCACTGTGGTGAAAGATAAGGGACAACTCCCTTATTCTGATCTTATCTCGTGACTCTTTCGGCACTTCAAAATTCACATCTTTGCACCATTAAGCTTGTCAACCATCTCTCCTATGGTGATTGGGTTCAATGGTCACAAAGATGAGATTGAAAGAGTTGAACAAAGTGTTGGAACGTATGAAGGAAAAGTCTCCCACAAAAGCGAAGCAAGACTCTGTTGCTGTGAAAAGAAAAGGCAAGGAGCTCATGGTTGCTCTTATGAGGAAGAAAAGAACCCTCATCTTGCAGGATGAAGAGGATGAGGATGAACTGACCATATCAGCCTTGAGAAACTTAAAGAGTTTTGTTAGCTTTGGTGAGACAAGAGAAGAGCCGAAAGAAGAGGAAAGAGATAGAGAAGAGACAGAGAAAGAAGAAGAACAGAGGAGGACAGAGGAAAGAAGAAGAGAAGAGGAAGAAGAAAATGAAGGAGAAGAAGAAGATGAAGAAGAAGATGAAGGAAGAGAAGAAGAGGGAGAAGAAGAGGAAGAAGAAGATGAAGGAAGAGAAGAAGAGGGAGAAGAAGAGGAAGGAAGAAGAGAAGAAGAAGAAGAAGGAGAAGAAGAGGAAGAAGAAGAGCGAGAAGGAGAAGAAGATCAAGGTCAAGAAGACTCTTTCGAGCCAACCTTGGCTATCTCTCTGTCTAGTGCATCTACAAATGAGGAAAACTTACCTACTCCACCTGAGGGCACAAAAATAGGGGGAGCTGTTGGATCAAAAGGTATTTCTTCACCCTTACTTGCTAGTAATGTAAGTCGCTCTGCAGCAGACCCTGAGGATGTGTATGCCTCGCACTATCCAGAAGATAGTCATGGTGGACAATCTGCTGAAGCTCCATCATCTCTCAAAATCCCTAAGTTTGACTTTGCTAGTCCTAGTGATGCAAATGCTCAAACAGCAGACTTTTCAAGACTGCTGGAAGTTCTGTTGGACGTTCGAAAACAGCAATATGCCATGGGATTTGAGATGTAGGATCTCAAGAATGCTTTTGAGACCACTTCAATGTCTTTGCATGAACAGTTGAACGCCTTGAAGATTCAAGTTCAGTCTAATGTGCAGGGTGAGGATTTTCAGTCACTGAAGTAGAGTTTTGACAGGCTTGAGAAGATTGTGCATTATATGGGAGAATTCAAACTTGTTCGCTTGCCCAAAAAGCCTTGATTTTGATTCCATTTTCAATCCATCTCTTTTTAGTCCATTCTCCACTTTTTGCTGTTGACAAAAAGGGGGAGAGGTTTTATGCAGATTTGATGACTTATCTTGACTTATCTTTTTGCTTTGGTTTTGACTTTATCTTTTGTTTGGTGTGGTTTTAATTGATTGGTTTAGACTTGGACTGGTTATGCTTAAGCTATTATTGATTATGTTAAAGATAGTTGTGTTACGAACTAAGACGTTTTCTATGGTTGCAAATTTGCTACTATCTCTATCATAATCTCTAATTTTCATTTATAAGAAATCTTGGTTTACTTAAGTGTTGTCTTGCAGGTCAAAATGTCCAAATCTGCAGGAAAGTTTTGTCAACATCAAAAGAGGGAGATTGTTGGAGAAAACTTCCTTATCTATTTTGAAGTTGACAAAACATTTAAAGTCTGAAGACCACCAGACTAAAGATTTAAAGTCTGCCCTTATTGATAGTTTCTAGACCGACGAAGAAGTCTTATCCAGATGCGAGTATATCTTTAAGGATTTTATTTGATTGGTTGAAGATTATCTCACGACTGGAGATATCATCATAAGATCTATTATTCGTATTACAAATAAGTCGAGTAATATAGATCCGTTGATTGACGAAGTATACTTGGAAGGTTCTACTTATGGAAATATAGATCCCGATTGTATGGGCGAGCATGATTGGTGGGCTATCCTCATTTTTCTTAAGTAACTCGAGATCTCCCTAATTGATTCTGTCCAACGGGTAGATTGGAAGAACTCCTTTGGAAGGTGCCAACGGTTATGAAGGCATAGAGGAGTATATAAGGAAGATACTCTAGTTATTCGAGTGAGTGCGAGATAGAAAAATTCCAAAGTCTGAAGCTCCTTGTTCTTTGCTAGTTCGTTTGTTGAGCGTAAATTTGCATTCAAAAGAGTGTCTAGATACTTGTGAGATCTTGAGAAAGTGTAGCAGAGTCTCTACACTGTGGAATCAAGGACGTGCAATTGTAACATCTCTTTTAATTCATAATGAAATCCAGCCGGTGGGCTGTCGGTGCGAGAGAATGGACATAGGCTTGGTCTAAGCATAACCACTATAAAACATTGTGTTCCAATTCTATTTCCCTTATCTCTTTACTTAACTGGCAATGTTATATATTGTTGCAAATTTTTTATATCTTAAGTCTTCGATTTTCATATAAGCTGAATTAAGTTGCTAAGTTTTATAAAGTTAATTTTTACACCTATTCACCCCCTCTAGGAGTCTATACTAGCTCTATCACAGAGCACCCTCATCCTGAGTTACGAGGGTTGGTTTTCTTTTGAGTGCATGTTCTAGTCATGTATGACATTGGTTCACCCGATGGCCCAGTGACTCAGGAGTTTCTATCACTACACGTCTATCGTGATGGGGTAATGCTGGGGATGTTGCCGCCACCGCCAGCTGACGGACTGGGCTGGGTGTGATCGAGTGTGATGGGTAGCAAATTAAGCTTTTTGGACTGTCGGCACAAACTGATAGAATTATATAGGACTATATGAAAAGGGAAGAAAGAGGGAGGTCGGGTTATCTTTTGTTACGAAGTCGGGTATAGAAAACCACAGCAATTTTGATGTACCGACCACTGTTGTCTATCAGACCTATGTAAATAAAGTGTTCTGCTTAACTTATAAAAATGTTTAGTAGGTGTGCATCGTTTCAAAATTTTTGGGATAAGGAGATGTGACTTCGCTTCCGCTATATATTTATGTAATGCGCAGGGACCAACCTAAAAGATATAAACCCCCATAATTGATAGACCTTCAGGTCAAGTAAGAGAATGGTAAGCGAATTGTGGCGACCCCAACGGATCAGAGTCGTTTTGTGGGTGCCACACCACATATATATATCACTGATAATCGATTCCATGCAAGATCACATGACAAAATATTGCAGCAGCAATGTGAAATAATACACCAAAAGGCGCCCCACAAATTACTGTAGAATCACTGTAGTAAAATCATTGTTCATATATACTGTTCACTATAGCTCTTTTACTGTTCATCATCTTATAATTAACTATCTCTTCTCGTCTGACGTCTGACGAGCAGGTTCTTTCTTCTTGTCTTTTCACTTTGAAGATCTCTCCCTCTCTTTCAACCTTCCCTCAATCTTATATATATATATAAACCTCACCATTCATAGGCTCTTTGGTGAACAAATTTGTTTGTCTATGATTCTCGTTCTTGTGCCAGTTACTTGAATAGTTTGTCAAGCTCCTCTCGCTTGTAATATATTACGCAAATCGCAGGATGATAATGAGTTTAGAAATTTTTGGATAATTTTTCCGGTGATATGGTGATATTATAAATTAACATTTAGCAAGTGAATATATAAATTTACCGAAATGCCTTCTCATGTTGTTGCAATTCGAGTCGGCGGAAGACGACTTACCTGATTCCGATGCACAAACAGCAAATAGCCTCGGAATGAACGTTGAATTGCCGATGAAACACGAACAACATTACCTCACGTTAGTGTGGATGCAATCACAAGGAAATCACCCAATTTCCATGGTGTAAATGCCGATCGTTCTTGCAAAAGTGAAATGGAATTCCTTTTTCTTCTTTGATGAAAAAGGAGAGAAAATTTGGTGCAAATGAATTGCCAACCACACCAACGGTTGTGTTCGGGAGCCTTTTATACATCTCCATTCGTACCCCTCCATTAGTGTATTTCCATCGTAACGCATTAAGATGAAACGGTGCGTTCTAATCACACCCCATCATGGACGTACCAGCTAAAGTACTACCTCTCCCACTCGAACATGATGGACTTGATAGTGCTCTATCAAGAATATAAGGCGTTCAACATTCATCAATTTTACAAAACAATTCATACTGGCAAATAAGCCGTGCGACCAGTGAGTACACCTGCACTTGGGAGCTCAAATTATGCACCTGTTAAGGATGACATAATGGCTACAACCCCGAAAAGATATAAATAATCGATGTCTCACAATGCCCCAGACACATTTTGTTACATCAGTCCAAGTATACCTATCCCTTAAAAGCTATACTTAACTATTCTCAAAACACCATGTATTTACAATTACATCCGCAACCACATAGGGCGATATAATTGGTTGACCAGCAAATACATGTCATAGATGTAAAACAACAATAGTCTTCCTTCGCACTCATTTCTCTCTAAATTTCAGAACAACTGCTTTCCTAGACACGACCCATAGGCCATATCCATTCATGACCGCCCGTAACATGCTAAAGTAGCAACATTGATCTTTTACTTCGAGAACATAGTCAGAAGTAACATAGGGCACAAAATTGAAGTAAATTATAAATTACCTCGAGGACTCACACGATGAGTAAATAGGGATAATTTTACTCACCTTCCCTTGTTGGTCGTATAATGCACATGTAGTATGAATTACATGTTATAGTGAATTTCTCTTTCTATAAGAGCATATGTCATTTATTAACCATATCCATTATATGGATCTTAGCCTAAACATAGTCACGTGCCTCTCACGTACTCATGTTTAGCCCGAGTGCTATATCAGCTCGCATTCTATAGCGCCCAATTAAATACTCGCATTCGACATCTTACAGGCATACATGATTGTGGGAATATCATGTTCGGTCTTGTTATAAATCAATCACAGACCTCATCTTGACTCCAATCAAGGCGACATTATTTTTATGTACCAAACTTGCTCTTCAGCATTTATTTGTACACAACGTCTCATCTCAACGTGCTAACTACAACACTCGAGGTGATTGCTCGTGTGAGCGAACCAATCATTGCCTGCTAACATACTTTTCAATAATATATGTGTGTTTGTGCTAGTTTCATAGTGGATTTGTACTTATTGGTAAAACATCAAATCACTAATAAACAAACAAGTACAATACATCTGTCCACAAATACATAAACTAATGATCCTCTACAATAATAGATATCACATTCTACGCAATCCTAGTGACATCCTATGGGTCAAGAACATGTCTCTAGGAATAGCCTTCGTAAATGGATCAGCAACCATTCTATTGGTTGAAATGTATTACAGGATTACTTCTTTCTACGTTATAATATCTCTGATAAAGTTATTTTTTATGTCAATGTGCTTTGTCCTTCCATGATACTTGGTATCTTTCACATAGGCAATGGCTGCTTGACTATCGTAATAAACCGTCACCAATCTTGGAACTTTAGTGACAGTGGCTAAATTTTCCAAGAAACGTTTTAGCCATATTGGTTCTTGCACTGCGGCAGAACATACAATAAATTCTGCCTCCATCATAGACAAGGCCGTGCATGTCTATTTCTTGCTATTCTAAGAAATCGCACCGCCATAGAGCAAGAACGCATATCCAGAAGTCGATTTACGCTTATCTGAGTCTCCACCCCAATCAGCATCTAAATAGCATAATATGCGTAAATCACTCTCTTGGCAATAAAGTCGATAGCCTATGGTGCCTTTCAAGTATCTCAGGATCCTCTTCACTGCTTTCCAATGAGCTTGACTAGGATTTAATTGATATCGGCTTAACAATTCCATGGCATAACATATGTCGGGTCGAGTACACATCATAGCATACATCAAACTTCCGACCGCACTAGCGTAAGGAACAGTTTCCATCACTTTAATTTCTTCTGGAGTTTTAGGACACATTTCAATACTTAGGCCTTCACCTTGCATGACAGGGGTATCAATGGGATTACAGTGCTGCATATTGAAACGCTCAAGAATCTTCGTAATATAAGACTCTTGTGATAAAGTAAGGAGTTTCCTTGATCAATCTCTTTCGATCTTAACTCCTAATATACAAGCAGCTTCTCCCATGTCCTTCATCTCAAAATTGGAGGACAACCATTCTTTTATGGTGATAACCAAAACCTTGTCATTTCCAGCCAATAGAATATCGTCCACATAAAATAATAAAATTACAAATTTATCTTTGGACCGCTTGACATATACACAGTGATCTTCTTCGATCATCGTGAAACCAAAAGTTATTATAGCTCGATGAAAACGAAGAAACCACTGTCTAGATAATTGCTTAAGGCCATATATTGAGTGATGAAGATTGCAAACTTTATGCTCTTGACCTTTAGCTATGAAACCTATTGGTTATTTCATATAGATTTCCTCATCTAATTCTCCATTGAGAAATGCCGTATTTATATCCATTTGATGTAATTTAAGGTCCAACTGTGCAACGATGGCTAGAATAAGTCGTATTGAGGCAAACCTTACAACTGGTGGAAAAGTTTCCTCATAGTCTATACCCTCTTGTTGAGTATAACCTTTTGCCACAAGGCGGGCCTTATACTTTTCAATGGATCCATCCGCCCTACGCTTAATCTTAAAGACCCATTTGTTTTCAATGGCCTTACGATTGGATGGTAGATCAACCAAGTCCCAGACATAGTTTGCCCAAATTGACTCCATCTCATCTTCCAAAGCTTTTCTCCATTCTTCCTTATTAGAGGACGAGAGAGTCTCTTGAACAATCTTAGGCTCGGCATCGTCTTTTTGAGCAATCATAAATGCTTCCCCTTCAATCTCAAAACGACGACGGAGAATACTTTTACGATTACTTTTACGTAATTGAATTTCTCTTGAATTTAATTCATCAGGCGATGTAACACTCCCACTAGGTCTTGTGTGTTGAGGTAAATCTTCATTTCGCTCTACAACATCAATGGGTGTGTTATCAGGATCTTCCATCTCATATAATTGGAAATCCTTATCAATCTCACCTCTACTAGGAAAATCGTTCCCCAAGAATGTGACATCCCGTGACTCTATTTCGGTCACACTTCCATCAGCTTGTTCACCTATAAACACGTACCCTTTGCAGTGTTCGGAATATCTTATAAAGATACATTTCTTCCCTCTATGACCTAATTTGCCATGTTTATGGGAAGAATCAAGAACATAAGCTGCACATCCCCATGGATGTAGACTACTCAAGTCTGGTTTCCTACCAGTCCATAATTCATAAGGGGTGGAAGTGACCGATTTTGAGGGCACACGGTTAAGTATATAGATAGCAGTCAATAACGCATCTCCCCAATAGGAGATAGATAAATTTGCTTGCGCCATCATAGACCTAACCATTTCCAATAGGGTTCTATTCCTTCTCTCAACTACCCCATTTTGTTGTGGAGTACCAGGAATAGTCAATTGTCGTACAATTCCCTTTTCATCATAAACAGCCTTGAATTGCTCCAATAGATACTCACGTCCACGAACGGTTCTCAATGCCTTTATTGTTTTGATCAACTGATTCTCTACCATCGCTATATATTGTCTAAAGCAGTCTAATGCTTCTGACTTATGGGAGATCAAAAAGACATAACCGAAACGTGTGAAGTCATCTATGAAAGTGATGAAATATGAGGCTCCATGCCTCACCCTCACATTCAAAGGACCACAAATGTCAAAATGTATGAGATGCAATGGAAATTCAATCTCTAGCTAATCTTTGCATTCTTTGCAATCTAATGTGACCTAATCTAGCATGCCAAGTACTTACATCAATCTGAACGTTATTAGAAGACGCAATTAAAGAGAAACAACCATCAACATTAACATTGTACTGATCATAGTCAATGTCTAACACCATAAAACCATTCGATACATGACATGAACCATAATAAACTGTTCCATACAAAATGTCAACACAATCACCATGGAAATTCAATACATAACCTAAGCTAAGAAGAATAACTACAGATACTAAGTTTCGTCGAATATCTGAAGCATAAAGGACATCATGCAGGAACAGGTTTCGACCACCATGTAAGATTAATTTACATGTGCCGACACCCTTCACTTCAACTCTTTAGTTATTCCCAACATATATCCATCTTCTTCTAGGCGTTATCTGATGATACTCCACAAATGCTTCTCAGTCTCTAGCTACATGGTCTGTTGCTCCTGAGTCTATAGTCCACATTGGATGAGATTCAGCAAGCATTACAATATTAGAAACAAAAGCATTACTCAAAGTAATGGAGTAATAGGGTACCTTTTTCGGCTCAGTGTATTCACGAGCAAAGTGATCCATCTTGCCACAATTGTGGCACTCCATCTTGGCCTTATCCTTCTTCCCACCACGCTTCTTGCGTCAGAAGGTCTTAGCCCTCTTGGGTCCCTGATCAGTCATCTTCCCTTTGTTGTTGAACTGAAGATTCCACTTGCGCTTAAAGCCCGAAACTTTGCGCGAACTCAATTCAGCAACATAAGCATGGGTAGAGGATCTCGCAGCCTCTAGGCACTCATCCTCTAATTCCTAATGACGCGCAATATAATAAAAAATGACGATGTTCTCATTGTGCGTCATATTGATCTTCATATACTCCCAATTATTAAGAAGAGACCTTATAACAGCCTGAACTTGCTGTTCATCAGTAAGGGAGTGACTTGTCGACTTCAGCTCACGGATCATGTTTGACATCTCCCGAAGATGCTGCCTCATCGTTACATTTGGGCGCTTTCGGAATGTGTCAAACTTGATGGTGAGTCTCTTCAGCTTAGTGGTAGATGTACCCCCAAACTTATCTTTCAAGGTAACCCACATAGCTTGAGCTTTGTCATAACTCTCAAACTCACACATAAGATCATCTTGCATATAGCTCAGCAACGTGATGCGAGCAATGCTATTTTTCTTTTTCCAAGCTTGATAAGCTTCCAGATCTCTCCTGTGTTGAGCTGAAGTTCCATGCTCAGGTTCATCCATGGTATGATTGAGGGTTTCCAAAACCTCTTGCTCCTCAAGGATGTACTGAACCTTTCGGTGCCAAATATCATAATCGTCACCGTTCAGCTTCTCACCCTTATTAAAATTAGCCACAATGTCTTGGATGCCGAAGCCATAATCAATTGCTATAACACATTGACATAATAAACGCAGAATCAATACTAGCACACTATATAGAGTAACACATATATTTAATTTACAGCAAAGACAAACTAAATTAATGATAATTCAACAAAAGACACAAAAGCAAAAGTTCACAATGTTCTCAATCAACTTCTATGTACAATTGTTCTATTATCATTAGTTAGTTTAATGTGCACAAATCTTAAGTTCTAGGTGAGAACTCTTTTCAATTCTACCAACCTACGAACTCCCACTAGGAAAAAATAATTACATGACCTTATGTAATTTCTACATTTTTCCTTAACAAAAAAAAAAAAAAAACATTGCATGATAATAACCAACTTATAAACAACAATCATGCTTCAACTATAATTAAAATTGCAATCCAACATGTCATGGATTTCCTACCATTGTTCTAATTTTCTAGCAACTAGAAAATTGCAAGTATATTAAAATATCTACATCATATCATTGAACTAAGCTTTATATAGCATTTATAACATCATTTGCACACAAGCTAGCTACTATATTTCCCTAATCACAAGAAAATACAAGTTACAAATGAATAAGCTGCATTAAACCCCAAAAAAATACGCGTACATAGGGTTTCCTACGCATTTTCATGCATTTATAAAATTCAAAAGTATAAAAATAATTATACCACAGTGTAAAGAACATTCATACGAACCTAACACCTCCGACCACACTCCAATCGGAGCTCCCACGCGCCCCCACGCGCCTCCTGAGTGCGCGGTGCGTGTGGTGCACGCGCTAGCGAGCCAAATGGCTCCTGGCCGGTCCAACCGGTCCGACCTATCCAACCGGTCTGACCGGTGACCGGTCTGACCGGTGACCGGTCTGACCGGTTTGACTGCTAGACCGGTTGACCGGTCCGACCGTTGACCGGTCAACGGTCGGATCGGGTCAACGGGTCGGATCACGTCTCAAGTCGGGTTGGGTCCGTTGAATGGCGAAGTATACTTAAAAGGTTTTACTTATGGAAACCTAGATCTTGATTGTATGGGCGAGCAGGATTGGTACGCTATCGTCATATTTCTTAAATAACTCGAGATCTCCCTAATTCATTCTATCCAACGGGTAGATTGGAAGAGCTCATTTGGAAAGTGCCAATGGTTATGAAGACATGGAGGAGTATATAAGGAAGATGCTCTAGTTATAGGAGTGTGTGCTTGATAGATAAATTCCAAAATCTAAAGCTCCTTATTCTTTGTCAATTTAATTGTTGAGCGTAAACTTGTACTCAAAAGAGAGTTTTTACATTTGTGAGATCTTGAAGAAGTGTAGCAAAGTCTCTACATTGTGGAATAAAAAACATGATACTTTAACGACTCTTTTGATTCATAGTGAAATCCAGCCAGTGGGTTGTCAGAGTCTCTTTTCTCTTTTAAAGTCTAATGTTAAATAGACTCAAATTAAAAGTGAAATTTTACATTACACTTCGCAAAAGGTTGTTTTTGCACCTATTCACCCTCTCTAAGTGCTCGTACTTGCATTTACACTTTTGACTAAAACATTACCGATAACAAGAAGGCACACTAGAGCATTGCTAGGTCTCAATGTACCCGTCTTCTTTCCATTATAACGTTTACTTGTTCATTGAATTTTCCACATGAGGTCAACCCATCGTCTTTTCCACCATCCTATGAAAAATAGAGCATTGGTGGGTCTTAATGTACCTCTCTTCTTTCCATCATCCATCATCACATTTCCTTTTTCATTGAATTTTCCGCATGAGGACAGCTCGTTGTCCTTTCCACGTTCCTGAGCAAGCAACGCCATGGGATGCCGTGTCTTCTTTCCATTAATCTTTTATATATATATATAAACCTCACCATTCCTAGGCCCTGGATGAACAAATATGTTTGTCTATGAATCTCGTTCTTGTGTCGGTTACTTGAATATTTTGTCAAGCTCCTCTTGCTTGTAATATATGACGCAAATCGCATGATAACAATGGATTTAGAACTTTTTGGATAAGTTTTCTGGTGATATGGTCATAGTTCAAATAAACAATTAGCAAGTGAATAAATAAATTCACCAAAATGCCTTCTCATGTTTTTCCCTATAGGGCTACTTTTGACTAAAACATTACCGATTAGGGGTATGTAAAAGAACCGGGACCGCCCGGACCGCTTGGAACCGGACCGGAACTGCCCAAAATCGGTGGTTTTTGAGGGAACTAGTCGGTTCCGGCCCAATTTCAGGGAAACGGTGGATACCGGTCTGGTTCCTACTTCCATGTTCGGATTTGTCCACTTGGACCGGACCGATTATATTAAAATACTATATTAATTTTAAATATTAAAAAAATAAAATTACAAATTAACAAACCAAAATCAAATAATTAAAAAAATTAATTAAAGAGAGGGAAAAAGTGCAAAGCGCATCAAATGGAGAGGCACGATCTCCAGTCACAAACCAAATGGAGAGGTGTTGAAGCTAAAAAGTCCAAAGTGCACCTAGACAAAACTTTGAGCAATTGGTGGGCAAAAAGCAACCACGCGAAGAAGCAGGGCGGTAGGAGGAGGAGAAGAAGAATAATCGTGAAGAACCAGCAATTTTGGTTGAAAACCAAAGTCCTTTCCGGTCAAGATCAAACCTTTTGAAAAAATTATATTATTATTATTGTGAGACCAATTCCCTGGATCCACCCGGGAACCGGACTAGACCGGCGGTCCGGTTCCCAGGTGGATCCATGCAACTAACTGGTGGATCCCCGTATCAATCTTCCGGAATTGGTCCTTAGGGAGCGATTCTCGATTTAAGGTCAGGAACCGCCCATCTGGACCATGCACACCCCCATTACCGATAACAAGAAGGCACACTAAAGCATTGGCGAGTCTCAATGGACTCGATTTTAGGCCGGAAACCACCCGTCTGGACCATGCACACCCCTATTACCGATAACAAGAAGGCACATTAAAGCATTGGTGGGTCGCAATGGACCCGTTTTCTTTCCATCAAAACTTTTCCTTGTTCATTGAATTTTCCGCATGAGGTTGTCCCATCGTCTTTTCCAGCTTCCTGTGCAGAATAGAGCATTGGTGGATCTTAATGGACTTGTCTTTTTTCCATCATCCATCATCACTTTTTCTTTTTCATTGAATTTTCCGCATGAGGACAGCCCGTTGTCCTTTCCATGTTCTTGAGCAAGCATCGCCCGGGATGTCGTGTCTTCTTTCCATTAATCTTTTATATATATATAAACCCCACCATTCATAGGCCCTATGTGAACAAATATCTTCGTCTATGATTCTCGTTCTTGTGCCAGTTACATGAATATTTTGTCAAGCTCCTCTTGCTTTTAATATATGACGCAAATCGCATGATGACAATGGATTTAGAACTTTTTGGATAAGTTTCATAGTGCAAATTAACAATTAGCAAGTGAATAAATAAATTCACAAAAATGCCTTGTCATCTTTTTCCCTAGAGGGTTACTTTTGACTAAAACATTATCAATTAGGGGTGTGTACAAGAACCAGGACCGCTCGGACGGCCTAGAACTGGACCGGAACCGCCCGGAATCGGTGGTTTTTGAGGGAAACGCCCGGAGAGGCGTTGAAGCTAAAAAGTCCAAAGCGCACCTTGATGAAACGTCGAGCAATTGGTTGGCAAAAATCAAGCACGCGAAGAAGCGGGGCTGTAGGAGGAGGAGAAGAAGAATAACGGCGAAGAACCAGCAATTTTGGTTGAAAACCAAAGTCGTTTCCGGTCAAGATCAGAGCTTTTGAGAAAATGATATTATTATTATTGCATGACCGGTTCCATGGATCCACCTAGGAACCAGACCGGACTGGCGGTTCGGTTCCCAAGTGGATCCATGCAACTAACAGGTGGATCCCTGTTTCAATTTTTCAGAACCTGCCTTTAGCGGGCGGTTCTTGATTTTAGGTCAGGAACCGCCTGTCTAGACCAGGCACACCCCTATTATCGATAACAAGAAGGCACACTAAAGCATTGGTGGGTCTCAATGGACTCGATTTTAGGTCGGGAACCACTCGTCTGAATCATGCACACCCCTATTACCAATAACAAGAAGGCACACTAAAGCATTAGTGGGTCTCAATGGACACATCTTCTTTCCATTATAACTTTTACTTGTTCATCGAATTTTCCGCATGAGGTCGACCCATCGTCTTTTCCACCTTCCTGTGCAGAATAGAGCATTGGTGGGTCTCAACGGACCTGTCTTCTTTCCATCATCTATCATCACTTTTGCTTTTTCAATGAATTTTCCGCATGAGGACAGCCCGTCATCCTTTCTACCTTCCTGAGGAAGCATCGCCCTGGGATGTCGTGTCTTCTTACCATTAATCTTTTATATATATATATAAACCACACCATTCATAGGCCCTATTCTAACAAATATGTTTGTCTATCATTCTCGTTCTTGTGCCAGTTACTTGAATATTTTGTCAAGCTCCTCTTGCTTGTAATATATGACACAAATCACATGATGACAATGGATTTAGAACTTTTTAAATAAGTTTTCTGGTGATATGGTCATAGTGCAAATTAGCAATTGGCAAGTGAATAAATAAATTCAGCAAAATGCCTTCTCATGTTTTTCCCTAGAGGGTTACTTTTGACTAAAACATTAACGATTAAGGGTGTCTAAAAGAACTGGGATTGCCTGGAACAGAACTGGAACCGCCCGGAATTGGTGGTTTTTTAGGGAACCAGTCCGGTTCCCGGTTCCAATTTATGGGAGCCGGTGGGTACCGGTCCAGTTCCTGGTTCCATGGGCGGATCCGCCCCCTTGGACCGAACCGATTATATTAAAATAATATATTAATTTAATATATTAAAAAATGAAATTACAAATTAACAAACCCAAATCAAATAATTAAAAAAATTAATTAAAGAGTGGGAAAAAGTCCAAAGCGCATCAAATGGAGGGGCGCTGATCTCCAATCACAAACCAAGTGGAGAGGCGTTGAAGCTAAAAAGTCCAAAGCGCACCTTGACGAAACGTCGAGCAATTGGTCGGCAAAAATCAAGCATGCGAAGAAGCAGGGCTGTAGGAGGAGGAAAAGAAGAATAACGGCGAAGAACCAGGAATTTTGGTCGAAAACCAAAGTCATTTCCGGTCAAGATCAGAGCTTTCGAGAAAATGATGATATTATTATTGTGAAACCGGTTCCATGGATCCACCTGGGAATCGAATCGGACTGGCGGTCCGGTTCCTGGGTGAATTCATGCAAATAATGGTTGGATCTCCGTTTGAATTTTTTGGAACCGGTTCTTAGTGGGGGTTCTCGATTTTCGATCGGGAACTGCCCGTCTGGACCATGCACACCCCTATTACCGATAACAAGAACGCACACTAAAGCATTGGTGGGTCTCAATGAACTCGATTTTAGGTCGGGAACCGCCCGTCTGAACCATGCACACCCTTACTACCGATAAAAAGAAGGCACACTAAAGCATTGGTGGGTCTCAATGGACCCATCTTCTTTCCATTATAACTTTTACTTGTTAATTGAATTTTCCGCGTGAGATCGACCCATCGTCTTTTCCACCTTCTCGTGCAGAAAAGAGCATTGGTGGGTCTCAGTGGACCTGTCTTCATTCCATCATCCATCATCACTTTTGCCTTTTGCTTTTTCATTGAATTTTCCGCATGAGGACAGCCCGTCGTCCTTTCCACATTCCTTAGCAAGCATCGCCCTGGGATGTTGTGTCTTCTTTCCATTAATCTTATATATATATAAACCTCACCATTCATAGGCCCTATGTGAACAAATATGTTTGTTCATGATTCTCGTTCTTGTGCCAGTTACTTGAATATTTTGTGAAGCTCCTCTTGCTTGTAATATATGACGCAAATCGCATGATGACAACAAATTCAGAACTTTTTTGATAAGTTTTCTGGTGATATGGTCATAGTGCAAATTTACAATTAGAAAGTGAATAAATAAATTCACAAAAAATGCCTTCTCATGTTTTTCCCTAGAGGGTTACTTTTGAATAAAACATTACCCATTAGGGGTGTGTAAAAGAATCGGGACTGCCCGGACAACCTGGAAGCCGACCAGAATCGCCCGGAATCGGTGGTTTTTAAGGGAACCGGTGGGTGCCGGTCCGGTTTGTTGGAGAAATCTTTCCAGAATATTTTGAAGCTAACAAAACATTTCTATCAGTCTAGTCTGGACGTCTGCAACTCGTCTAGTTTAAAGTCTGAAGACTTTCTAATTACCAGACTCAAAATTCAAGATTCAAGACTCAAGACTATTCTCATTGACAGTCTTTCTGATCCAGTGACGAAGGAAATCCAGAGCCGATGTAAATGGTTGAGGATTTAATCCTATCGTCTGGAGAAGATCTTTTAGTTGGATAAATATAATGGATTCTTTTGTTCGTATCTAGATCAATTGAAGATCCGATGGTCGACGAAGTATTCTTGGAAAGTTCTATTCTTGGAAACCAAGATCTTGATTGTATGGGCGAACAGGATTGATGGGCTATCGTCAGGTTCCTTTAATAGCTCGAATGATCTTCTTGATTGATTCCGTCCAACGGGTAGATTGGAGGAATTCCTTTGGAAAGTGCCAACGGGTATGATGGCATAAAGGAGTATAAGAAGGAAGATGTTCTAGTTGTTTAAGAGAGAGATTGATAGAGAAATTCCAGAGTCTGAAGCACCTTGATTATTAGTCGATACAGTCTGAGCGAAATTATATACACAGAGAGTGTCTATACTTGGTGATACCTTGAGTGAGTGTGGTAGATCATCTACACCTAGAAATCAAGGAAGATCAACACTGTAACATCTCTTTGTTCATAGTGGAATCCAGCCAAATTGGTTGTCAGTGCAGAAGAGTGGACGTAGGCTCAAATCAAGCCGAACCACTATAAACCGCGTGTTTAATTCTCTCTTTCCTTTACTTAGTCCTACGTTGATTATTACTTATCGCAAATCATTCAACTGTCTAAGTATTGCGCAAGTATAAAGAAATTATCAAGAAAAATCTTTTTATACCTATTCACCCCCCTTTAGGTACTCGTACTAGCAATATCAATTGGTATCAGAGCCCGTGTTCTTACTTTATTTGAAGTGTTTTACTTCAGAGTAAAAGATCCATGGCTAGTATGCTAGCACCAGGGCTGGTGGAAGGGCAAAGCAATACCAGACCACCCTACTTTGATGGAAAGGATTACAACATCTGGAAGAACAAGATGAAAGCTTTCCTACGATCAAAGGATCCTCTGAAATGGGACGTTGTGGAAAGAGGAATTACTCCTACTGCTGCATCAGTCTCTGAAAGAGGGAAATAAATTGTTGATGCTAGCGGAATGACTCGGGAAGAGATAAACAAGAGATAAGCACTCGATGCAAAAGCAATTTACTCTTTATATTATGCATTATCTCCAACTAAATATAACAGAATATCTTCTTGTGTTACAGCAAAAGAAGTATGGGATAGATTACATATCACCTATGAAGGAACAGATCGAGTGAAGGAGACCAGAATCAACATTCTCCTCGGTCAATATGAAGCCTTCAAAATGAAACCAAGAGAATCTATAACTGACATGTTTAGTCGTTTTACAGATATTGTCAATGGTCTTGAGAACCAAGGACAAAAAATTTCTGATCCCATGAAAGTGAACAAGCTACTGCGTGGACTGTCCAAGGATTGGAATCATATAAAGACTTCAATAAGAGAGACGCAAAGAATTATGCCTCTATCTGTCGACGAGCTGATCGGAACTCTTCAGTCTTATGAAGTGGAACGAATTAATGAAGACAAAAATCCAAGAGGTAAGAAATCCATTGCATTAAAATCAAATGATGATTCTGATGATACAGATTCAGGAGATGATATGGACGACGAGGAGCTTACTCTCATGATAAGAAGATTCAGAAAACTGAATAGAAAAGGTAGAAGGTTCAACTCAAAGAAACAAAGTTTCCAGAGACAGCAGACCAAGTCTGTTGATGATGAGGAATCAAACAAAGATGTAGTCTGCTTCGAATGTAAGAAAAAGGGACACATCGAATCTAACTGTCCTCTTCGAAGAAGAAAAGAGGAAAAGCGAGAAGTTTCGAAAAGCTCTCAAAGCCGAAACCCGGAGTGATACGAGAATGTGAAGAAAGTGATAATGAATATGCCAACATATGTCCGATGGCACATTCGACTTAGACTCGTATTGGATCGGATCGACTGCATAAATGAATTTGAGGTAAGTGATTTTCAAATTCCGTCAAAGTTTCTAAATACATTGATGAACTGTGTTTAGTCTTAAGACTTCTCTCAAAAGGATTTCCGAACTTAAAAAGGAAAACTCAGCTCTAAAACAAAAGGAAGCCATTTTAGAAGAAAGAGTTAAAAGTCTAGACCGAATGTTTCTACTCTTAAAGAAAAAGAAGATAATCTTTTGAAAGAAAATGTTTTCTTAAAGATTGACTTATCAAATATTTCAAAGAAATTTTCGATAGGATCCGAAAAGCTTGAAAAAGTTCTTTCAGTTCAAAGACCTTACTTCAATAAGTCCGGTCTAGGCATGACAGCAGAAATAATTCCCTTGATTGATTTTCCTAAAGTAAAAGAAAGAATTAAGAAAAGACCGTCGAGAGAGGCTTACAAAAATCATTTCAAAAAAGTTTTTGTAAAGTCTGTAGGTCGAAATGCTCTAAGGTGTTCAAAGTGTAACAGTAAGGATCACTTTGAAAAAGAGTGTCCTATGGTTTGGAAGCCTATTAAGAAAGTATGGCCTAATAATGTTTATCCTACTAATACCAAAGGACCCGAGAAAATTTGGGTACCAAAGAAAGCTTGAGACTCTCTTTTAAATGCAGGTCTCCGTCAAGAAAAAGGTAAAGTGGTATCTTGACAGCGGATGTTCAAGACACATGATAGGAGGCTCAAAGTGCTTCATAAAGCTTGTTCAAGTAAACAGTGGAAATGTTTCATTTGGAGGAAACGGCAAAGGAAGCATTGTGGGATTTGGAACTGTGAAAATTGGAAATCTCACAATAAGCAATGTTTCTCTAGTGGAAGGACTCAACTATAACCTCCTCAGCATTAGCCAATTGTGTGATACTGGTTTCAAGATCTCCTTTCAGGAAGGAATATGCTCTGGAATCAGTAAAGACTCTACTCAGTCTTTTATGGGTCGAAGGCATGGAAATATCTACCTCTTACACATGAAATTAAATGAATCACAATGCCTAATCTCAATCCAAGATGAAGCAAGCCTATGGCACAGAAAGCTTGGTCATGTCAACATGAAGCAATTAGCTAAAATCTCAACAAAACAGCTTGTTCGAGGTCTACCTAAATTACCATATCAAAAGTCCGATCCATGCACACCATGTATTCTGGGTAAACAGGTAAGGAATTCATTTAAGCCAATAAATCATGTCTTCACTAATCATGTATTACAGTTGCTGCATATGGATCTCTTCGGACCAACCAGAACCCAAAGTATTGGAGGTAAGAAATACTGCCTAGTAATTGTGGATGATTTCTCTCGCTTTACTTGGGTATATTTCCTTGCAAGTAAGTCAGAAACCTTTTCGTATTTTGAAAAATTTGCTAAAAATGTTCAAAATGAAAAAGGATGTGTTATCTCAAGTATAAGAACAGATCATGGAGGAGAATTTGAAAATCAAGATTTTACAAATTTGTGTGATGAATCTGGATTTAAGCATGTGTTCTCCTCTCCATACACTCCTCAGCAAAATGGAGTTATGGAAAGAAAGAATAGATCTCTTCAAGAAATGGCTAGAACTCTTTTAATTGAAAGCAAAATTTCTTCACGATTTTGGTCAAGTTGTTTCAACAAAGATGCTATATCATCAATAGAGTCTTCCTAAGACCTATTCTTGAGAAAACCCCTTATGAAGTATTCAAAGGTAAGTTCTTACCAAAAAAAAAAAAAGTATTCAAAGGTAAGAAGCCCATTGTTTCATACTTTCATGTGTTCGGTTGCAAATGCTTCATATTGAAAAATGCAAAAGATCGAGTTGGTAAGTTTGAAGAAAGATCAGATGAAGGCATTTTCCTTGGATATTCTACATCAAGCAAAGCCTACAGAGTCTATAACAAGAAGAGCCAGTCGGTGGAGGAGTCAATGAATGTCAAATTTCAAGACTCTACGCAAGATGAATCCAATCCGAGACTCAAAGATGAAGAGTCCGAATCGCTCCGAGACTTTCCAAAGCTGGCAACTCAAGAAATGTCTCAGACTCTGAAAGACCAGCATCAAGATGTTCATGAAGATTCAAATAAAAAAAGAGATCATCATCCAGAGAAATCAACCAGTAACTGGAAGCATAAGTCCAGTCATCCTAAAGATCTCATTATCGGCGAAATTAATGAAGGAATTCATACCAGATTCAAAAGACGTGAAGAGTCTAGTGCTGTGGCTCTCATCTCTGAAATTGAACCAAAAAGCATAGAAGAAGCTTTATCTGATGAAAGCTGGATCGAAGCTATGCAAGAGGAGCTTAGACAGTTCAACATTAACGATGTCTGGGAATTGACATCTAAACCAAAAGGTAAAACTGTTATTGGAGCCAAATGGGTGTTCAGAAACAAGATGAATGAAAAAGGAAAAGTCGTATGAAATAAAGCAAGACTCGTGGCCAAAGGATACACGCAAGAAGAAGGAATAGACTATGATGAGACTTACGCTCCCGTAGCAAGGTTAGAAGCTATTCGTCTATTACTTGCGTTTGCTTGTTACAAAAATTTCAGGTTATTCCAAATGGACGTCAAAAGTGCTTTCCTAAATGGATTTATCCAAGAGAAAGTTTATGTGGAACAACCACCTAGGTTTGAAGACCCAAAGAAGCCAGACTCAGTCTTCAGACTGAAAAAGGACTTGTATGGTCTAAAGCAAGTACCTCGAGCTTGGTACGACGAGACTAAGTAAGTTCTTATTACAGAATGGTTTTGACAAAGGTAAAGTAGACACTACTTTATTTATCAAAAAGGAAAACAAAAGCCTTTTACTTGTTCAAATATATGTGGATGATATTATCTTTGGATCCTCTAATGAAAGTCTATGCAAGAAATTTTCTAAGTCTATGCAGGATGAGTTTGAAATGAGTATGATGGGAGAATTAACATTCTTTCTTGGTCTTCAAATAAAGCAATTGAAGGAAGGAACTTTCATTTACCAAGAAAAATATGCTAATGATCTTGTAAAAAAATTTGGATTGGAAAATTGCAAGAAGACTGATATACCAATGTCAAGCTCTTTGAAGATAGATAAAGATGAAGAAGGGAAGAAAGTTGATCAAAAGTTGTACATGAGCATCATCGGTTCACTTCTTTATCTTACTGCTTCTAGACCTGACATTTTGTTGGGTGTTTGCATCTGTGCTAGGTTTCAATCAGATCCTAGAGAATCCCATCTCAGTGCTGCAAAAGGTATCATTAAATACGTTGCTTCATCTTCAAGCATTGGTCTTTGGTATCCTAAGAAGGGAGAATTTAATCTTCTGGGATATTCAAACGCAGATCTAGCCGGCTGTAGAGTCGACAGAAAGAGTACTTCAGGAACTTGCCAGTTGCTTGGAAGCAGGACAGTGTCTTGGTTTTCAAGGAAACAAAGCACTTTAGCTCTCTCAACAATAGAAGCAAAGTATGTAGCCCTTGGAAGCTGCTGTTCACAAATTCTATGGATAAAACAACAGCTACAAGACTATGGGATTGAAGACTCATGCACAGAAATCAAATGTGACAACACCAGCGCAATCCATCTCACCAAAAATCCAATTCTTCATTCAAGAACAAAGCATATAGAAATTCGACATCACTTCATTAGAGATCATATTCAAAGTGGAGAAATCTCGATTCAATTTGTTGATTCAAAAAGTCAACTAGCGGATATATTCACAAAGCCTTTGGAGAAAAACCAATTCGATTTTATCCGTTCCAAACTCAACATTTTGAAGCTCGAAGAAGTTAAAGTCTAGAGACTCTCCAACCTTCAGACTCAGAAAGTTGATGATCGTCAGACTCTAATACCTCAGACTCTAAATCTCTCAGACTCAGACACTGATGTCTATAGACTGTAAGTTGTTATTCGAAAAGGTATGATCTTTCGTTCAGTTATTTTGGAGTCTCCGTGAAAAACGAAAAATTTGTCTTTTCAAAAGAATTAATTTTGGCAGTTATCGATTTCGAAAAGAGGTATGCGTACACTTTCCTTGTACCGATTGAACTTCCCTTTTCAAAACTGAGTTATATATATATACAGTTTTCATTTTCAATCTTCAAAACCCTAAAAAGCATTCTCCTCCCAATCCTGTTTCTACTTCGTGTTCATCTTCGAGAAAGTTGTCATCTTTTCTTGGGAAAGCAAGTAAAAGAATCTTTCAGCAACAAGAAGGATGTCTTCTTCGAGGAAGTCTTCAAGAATCGCGAACAGGGGACCACAGAGGATGAAGGAGGGGCCTACCCACTTCGATCTCACGAAGAGGAAGAATTATCGAGTCAAAGCAATGAACCCGACTCATTCTCCACCATGTCACTCAACACCATCTACCCCACTTGATGCGGGTCAACATCCAGAGGAAGAGATAATCGAGGATGCAGACTCAGCAAGAGTCCAAAAACCCTCGTTTATTTACAAACTTTACTGTGCGTTGAAAAATACTGGGACTCCGTTGAAATACGTGGATGATTTCTTAAAGAAAAGAATTATGGGAATGAGTATATCTTTCTGAAGAAAATGGAGGATTTGGGAATTACTCCCAAGGGTAAAGCAGAGGAAGCGCTTGTGAATATTCCCAGTGACCCTCGTATGTCGGGACCAAATTTGACTGATGGGAATGATGATGATAAAATGTTCACTGATTTTCAACCTCGAATGGGTATTGCTGCAAAGGTGAAGGGAAAGAGGATGGAGTTATTCAAATCGAAAGAACAGGAGAATTTGTTTTTCAGACTGCTGAAACGAGGGGTAATAAACCCTAGGAGTGTCGATTTCGATTTCTTGGATGCTGTGAATGTGAACTTAAGGGAGAAGTTCAGTCTGCTTCAACTGGAACGTTTTTGCACTGATACCACGGATGGTTATGCTCAACTGACTGCGTATTTTTACTTGAATCTCAGCTTTATAGATCCGAATAGAATATCATTCAGTGTTCGAGACCAGGATTATGTGTTAGACGTAGATATGTTGGCGGACATAATTGGAGTTGAACGAGGACGCTATCAACCAATCAAAGTCTCAGTTGCTCGTGCCTCACTGGAACTTGTCAAAGATAGAGATATAGAGGGAAGAATCATCTATTCAAGGATGCGTGCCATAAATGTTGTGCTGCACAAAATTGTGATCAATTGCATAAGGCCTAAGTCTACATCAAAGACTGATGTGTCTAATTCAGAAGCAAAATTGATGTACGCAATCAGCTCAGGGATGAAGTTCTCTCTTCCTCACATTATTATCTTTCACATGTACAGAGCAATGTCAAAGGACAAGGGACAATTGCCTTATCCAGGTCTGGTGACCAAGATCTTCAGACACATGAATATTGAACCTCCACACACACTTTGTGTTCGACCGTGCGATAAGATGGTGGTAGGTTTGAAGATGTTAACGAAGATGCGTCTGCAAGAACTTTCTAAGGCAATGGAGAAATTCAGAGTGAAGACTTCAGTTCCGTCTGCTTCAAAGCGAAAAGGGAAGGAGGCCATTGGTGCCCCATCCAAAAAGAAGAGAACTCTCATCTTGGAGGATGAAGATGAGGAGGAAGATCTTACAATCACAGCCTTGATAAGGACTAGACGTTCTGTTCCTCAACCGACAGAACATCAGAAGAAACAGAGAGAAGAAGAGGAGCAAGCCAAGAACAGAGAAGAAGAAGAGCAGCGAGAGAGGGAGAAAGAAGCTGAAAAAGAAAGAGAAAAAGAGCAAGAAAAGTCTGCAGCTGAATCTGGAGAGAAGGAGAATCAAGACACAGAAAAGAATGATCATCACTCTTCCCCTTTTGATGTCCTAGAGACAGGGGGAGTTGGCGAGCAAAGGTCCACACCTCATGCTGCCAATAATGAAGGTCTAAGACAATCTCCAGCAGATCCAGAAGAAATTCAGGCTTCTCAAATGCCTGAAGAAGGACACGATACGTCGACACCAAATCTGCAAGACTATAAAGAAGTGCCATCGTCTGCATTCACTCCATCAGATAAAGCAAATGCAAGTACTCAGACGGACAATTCTGCAGATTTTCGTCGTATTATGGATATTCTTCGGAAATGCGTGGCCGATATATGCCTGGATCTGCGAAATTCAAGCCATGAAGAATGCTGGACAAGCATCTTCGTTACTCCCGGAGGATAAAATGAAAGACCTCGCTCTGCAACTTCAAGCCAATGCCAAAGGAGAGGAGGTAGCTCAACTAAGGGAGGACTTGAAGAGGCTAGAAGGCGTAGTCCAGTCCATGGGAGATTTCCAGATCGTGCGCATTCCCAAACAGACATGACTCCTTTCTCACATTTTTTAATGATGACAAAAAGGGGGAGAAAGCAATTTGAACCAACCAACAAACCAACCTTCTTTAAATTTATTTTGAATGTTTTTTTTTGAGTAAACTTGGATGTGAACTTGAATCTGACTGAATTGGCTGTGGATTTAGATGCTTGACTGTTTGCATTTATTTCAAGTATTGTTATATGGTATTACTCATGAAAGACTAACCAATTTTCTGTGGATGCAGAGTCTGGTTGTTTTGTTAAATTTTTATGAGATAGCCATATTGCTTGAGAAATGTTTTTGTAGGTCAAAATGATTCAAATCTACAGGAAAGTTTTGTCACCATCAAAAAGGGGGAGATTGTTGGAGAAATCTTTCCAGAATATTTTGAAGCTGATAAAACGTTTCTATCGTCTAGTCCGGACGTCCGCAACTCGTCTAGTTTAAAGTCCGAAGACTTTTCGATCACCGACTCAAAATTCAAGATTCAAGACTTAAGACTATTCTCATTGATAGTCTTTCTGATCCAGTGACGAAGGAAATCCAGAGCCGATGTAAATGGTTGAGGATTTAATCCTATCGTCTGGAGAAGATCTTTTGGCTGGATAAATATAACGGATTCTTTTGTTCGTATCTAGATCAATTGAAGATCCGATGGTCGACGAAGTATTCTTGAAAAGTTCTACTCTTGGAAACCAAGATCTTGATTGTATGGGCGAACAGCATTGATGGGCTATCGTCAGGTTCATTTAATAGCTCGAATGATCTTCTTGATTGATTCCGTCCAACGGGTAGATTGGAAGAATTCCTTTGGAAAGTGCCAACGGGTATGATGGCATAAAGGAGTATAAGAAGGAAGACGTTCTAGTTGTTTAAGAGAGAGATTGGTAGAGAAATTCCAGAGTCTGAAGCACCTTAATTATTAGTCGATACAGTCTGAGCGAAATTATATAAACAGAGAGTGTCTATACTTGGTGATACCTTGAGTGAGTGTGGTAGATCATCTACACCTAGAAATCAAGGAAGATCAATACTGTAACATCTCTTTGTTCATAGTGGAATCCAACCAAATTGGCTGTCAGTGCAGAAGAGTGGACATAGGCTCAAATCAAGCCGAACCACTATAAACCGCGTGTTTAATTCTCTCTTTCCCTTACTTAGTCCTACGTTGATTATTACTTATCGCAAATCCTTCAATTGTCTAAGTATTGCACAAGTATAAAGAAATTATCAAGAAAAATCTTTTTATACCTATTCACCCCCTCTAGGTACTCGTACTAGCAATATCACGGTTCCTTGTTCCATGGGCGGATCTGCCCACCTGACCTGGACCGATTATATTAAAATAATATATTCATTTTTAATATTAAAAAATGAAATTCCAAATTAATAAACCCAAATCAAATAGTTAGAAAATTAATTAAAGTGAGGGAAAAAGTCCAAAGTGCATCAAATGAAGAGGCGCTGATCTCCAGTCACAAACCAAATGAAGAGGCGTTGAAGCTAAAAAGTCCAAAGCGTACCTTGACGAAACGTAGAGCAATTGGTGGGCAAAAAACAAGCACGCGAAGAAGCAGGGCTATAGGAGGAGGAGAAGAAGAATAACAGCGAAGAACGAGCAATTTTGGTTGCAAACCAAAGTCGTTTCCGGTCAAGATCAGAGCTTTCGAGAAAATGATATTATTATTATTGTAAGACCGGTTCCCGGGTGGATCCATGCAACTAACGGGTGGATCGCCGTTTCAATTTTTCGGAACCGGTGCTTAGCGGGTGGTTCTCCATTTTAGGTCGGGAACCGCCCGTCTGGACCATACACACCCCTATTAACGATAACAAGAAGGCACGCTAAAGCATTGGTGGGTATCAATGGACTCGATTTTAGGTCGGGAACCGCCCGTCTGATGCACACCCCTATTACAGATAACAAGACGGCACACCAACGCATTGGTGGTTCTCAATGGACCCGTCTTCTTTCCATTATAACTTTTACTTGTTCATTGAATTTTCTGTATAAGGTCGACCCATCATCTTTTCCACCTTCCTGTGCAGAATAGAGCATTGGTGGGTCTCAATGGACCTATCTTATTTCCATCATCCATCATCACTTTTGCTTTTTCATTGTATTTTCCGCATGAGGCCAGCCCGTCGTCCTTTCCACGTTCCTGAGCAAGCATCACCTTGGGATGTCGTGTTTTCTTTCCATTAATCTTTTATATATATATAAACCACACCATTCATAGGCCATATAAGAACAAATATGTTTGTCTATGATTCTTGTTCTTGTGCCAGTTACTTGAATATTTTGTCAAGCTCCTGTTGCTTGTAATCTATGACGCAAATCGCACGATGACAATGGATTTATAACTTTTTAGATAAGTTTTCTGGTGATATGGTCTTAGTGCAAATTAACAATTAGCAAGTGAATAAATAAATTCACCAAAATGCCTTCTCATGTTTTTCCCTAGAGGGCTACTTTTGACTAAAACATTACCGATTATGGGTGTCTAAAAGAACCGAGACCGCCTAGAACTGAACCGGAACCGCTCGGAATCCGTGGTTTTTGAGGGAACCAGTCCGGTTCCTAGTTCTAATTTATGTGAACCGGTGGGTACCGGTCCGGTTCCATATTCCACGAGCAGATCCGCCCACCTTCACAAGACCGATTATATTAAAATAATATTTTAATTTTTAATATTGAAAAATGAATTTACAAATTAACAAACCCAAATCAAATAATTAAAAAAATTAATTAAAGAGATGGAAAAAGTCCAAAGGGCATCAAATGGAGAGGCGCTGATCTCCAGTCACAAACCAAATGGAGAGGCATTGAAGCTAAAAAGTCCAAAGCGTACCTTGACGAAACATTGAGCAATTGGTGGGCAAAAAGCAAGCATGCAAAGAAGCAGGGTTGTAGGAGGAGCAGAAGAAGAATAACGGCGAAGAACCAGCAATTTTGGTTGAAAACCAAAGTCATTTTCGGTCAAGATCAGAGCTTTCGAGAAAATGATATTATTATTATTGTGAGACCAGTTCCCAAGTGGATCCATGCAAATAACCGGTGGATCCCCGCTTCAATTTTTTGGAACCGGTCCTTAGCGAGCAGTTCTCGATTTTAGGTCGGGAACCGCCTATCTGGACCATGCACACCCGTATTACCGATAACAAGAAGGCACACTTAACCATTGATCGGTCTCAATGGACCCGTCTTCTTTCCATCATAACTTTTACTTGTCCATTGAATTTTCCGCATGAGGTCAACCTATCGTCTTTTCCACCTTCCTGTGCAGAATAGAGCACTGGTGGGTCTTAATGGACCTATCTTCTTTCCATCATCCATCATCACTTTTGATTTTTCATTGAATTTTTCGCATGAGGCCAGCCCGTCGTCCTTTCCACGTTCCTGAGCAAGCATCGCCCTGGGATGTCTTGTCTTCTTTACATTAATCTTATATATATATAAACCACACCATTCATAGGCCATATATCAACAAATACGTTTGTCTATGATTCTCGTTCTTCTGCCAGTTACTTGAATATTTTGTCAAGCTCCTGTTGCTTGTAATATATGACACAAATCGCATGATGACAATGGATTTAGAACATTTTAGATAAGTTTTCTGGTGATATGGTCATAGTGCAAATTAACAATTAGCAAGTGAATAAATAAATTCACCAAAATGCCTTCTCATGTTTTTCCCTAGAGGGCTACTTTTGACTAAAACATTACCGATTAGGAGTGTGTAAAAGAATTGGGACCACTCAGACTGCCTGGAACCAGACCAGAACCGCCCAGAATCGGCGCTTTTTGAGGGAACCGGTCCGGTTCCCGGTTCCAATATATGGGGACCAGTTGGTACCGGGGTCCGGTTCACAGTTCCATGGGCGGATCTGCTCACTTGGACTTGACCAATTATATTAAAATAATATATTAATTTTTCATATTAAAAAATGAAATTACAATTTAACAATCCCAAATCAAATAATTAAAAAAATTAATTAAAGAGAGGGGAGAAGTCCAAAGCTCATCAAATGGAGAGGTGCTGATCTCCAGTCACAAACCAAATGGAGAGGCGTTGAAGCTAAAAAGTCCAAAGCGCACCTTGATGAAACGTCAAGGAATTGGTGGGCAAAAAGCAAGCACGCGAAGAAGCAGGGCTGTAGGAGGAGGACAAGAAGAATAACGACGAAGAACCAGCAATTTTGGTTGAAAACCAAAGTCGTTTCCGGTCAAGATCAGAGCTATCGAGAAAATGATATTATTATTATTGTGAAACCGGGTTCCATGGATCCACCCTGGAACCGGACTGGACTAGCGGTCCGGTTTTCCCGTGTGTATCCATTCAACTAACGGATGGATCCCCATTTCAATTTTTCGAAATCAGTCCTTAGCAAGCAATTCTCGATTTTAGGTCGGGAATCGCCTGTTTGGATCATGGACACCCCTACTACCGATAACAAGAAGGCACACTAAAGCATTGGTGGGTCTCAATGGAATCGATTTTGGGTCGACAACCACCCGTCTGGACCATGCACACCCATATTACCGATAACAAGAAGGCATACTAAAGCATTGGTGGGTCTCAATGGACTCAATTTTAGGTCGGGAATCACCTCTCTGGACCATGTACAACCCTATTACCGATAACAGGAAGGCACACTAATGCTCCGTTCGTTTCACGGAAAATAACTTTCAGGAAAATGTTTTCCGAATTTTCCGGTGTTCGTTTCATGAAAAACCAATTACTCAAGGAAAATATTTTCCATCAATGGAAAATACTACCTTCAAAGTAAAGGAAAATGTTTTCCACTTCTGGAAAGTGGAAAACATTTTCGATAACTTCTTCCTTTTACTAACACATTTTTTTTATGCTTTTTTTTTTCTTTTCTTTTCTTTCTTTCCATTTCATCTTTCTTCCTTAGCTTGGCCGGTGGCCTGCCCCGACGGCGGCCGGCGACCGGTGACCGGCGATCGACCGAGGCCGCGAGCTAGCTCGAGCTCCGCCCTAGGTCGGCGAGGCTTTGCCTAGCCCGATCTGTGGAAGTCGAGCTCACTCGAGCTCGGCGAGCTCGGGCCTCGCCGGCTTGGGGGAGAGCTCTGGCCTCGCCAGATTCGGCGAGCTGGGTGGGGCTTGGGCCTTGCCCAAGCTCGCCTGGATCGGGAGCCCGAGCTCTGCCGCTAGATCCGCCAAGCTCGCGGCCCGCCAGAGCCTGACGAACCTCCAGCGAGCTCGAGCGAGATCAGCCAAGCCTCGAGCTCGCCGGATCTGGTGACCGGATCTTGGTCGGACGGCGCGTAGTCAGCCATCGTCAGGCATGCAACGGCAGAGGAATGAGGAGGAAGGAGAAGGAAAAGAAAAGGAAAAAATAAAAAGAAAAAGAAAGAAAAAATAAAAAATTTGTTATGAGTCATTAACGAACAGTGGAAAATGTTTTCCACTCAAAATTTAAGTTTCAGCCGAACACTGGTAAAATATAGCAATTTTCCTAAAAAATGACTTCTGAGAAAATGTTTTCCGGAGATGGCCCATTCTCCGTGAAACGAACGGACCCTAAAGCATTGGTGGTTCTTGTTGGACCTGTCTTCTTTCCACTATAACTTTTACTTGTTCATTGAATTTTCCGCGTGAGGTCGACCCATCGTCTTTTCCACCTTTCTGTGCAGAATAGAGCATTGGTGGGTCTCGATGGACTCTCTTCTTTCCATCATCCATCATCACTTTTGCTTTTTCATTGAATTTTCCGCATTAGGACAGCCCATCGTCCTTTCCACGTTCCTGAACAACCATCGCCCTCGGATGTCGTGTCTTCTTTACATTAATCTTATATATATATATAAGCCTCACCATTCCTAGGCCCTATATGAAGAAATATGTTTGTCTATGATTCTCGTTCCTGGCCAGTTACTTGAATATTTTGTCAAGCTCCTCTTGCTTGTAATATATGACGTAAATCGCATGATGACAATGGATTTAGAACTTTTTGGATAAGTTTTATGGTGATATAGTCATAGTGCAAATTAAGAATTGGCAAGTGAATAAATAAATTCACCGAAATGCCTTCTCATTTTTTTCCCTAGAGTGCTACTTTTGACTAAAACATTACCGTTTAGGGGTGTGTAAAAGAACTGGGATTGCCTAGACCGCCTGGAATCGGACCGTAACCGCCTTGAATGGGTGGTTTTTGAGGGAACCGGTCCGATTTCCGGTTCCAATTTATGGGAACCGATAGGTACCGGTCCGGTTCGATTCCATGGGCGAGATCCGCCCACGAGGATCGGACTGATTATATTAAAATAATATATTAACTTTTAATATTAAAAAATGCAATTACAAAATAACAAACCCAAATCAAATAAATAAAAAAATTAATTAAAGAGAGGGAAAAAGTCCAAAGCACATCAAATGAAGAGGTACTGATCTCCAGTCATAAACCAAATGGAGAGGTGTTAAAGCTAAAAAGTCCAAAGTGCACCTTGATGAAGCGTCCAGCAATTGGTGGGCAAAAAGCAAGCACGCGAAGAAGCAGGGCTGTAGGAGGAGGAGAAGAAGAGTAACGGTGAAGAACCAGCAATTTTGGTTCAAAACCAAAGTCGTTTCCAATCAAGATCAGAGCTTTTCGAGAAAATGATATTATTATTATTGTGAGACCAGTTTCATGGATCCACTCGGGAACCGAACCCGACCAGCGGTCCAGTTCCTGGGTGGATCCCCGTTTCAATTTTTCGGAACTGGTCCTTAGCGGACGGTTCTCGATTTTAGGTTGAAAATCGCCCGTCTGGACCATGCATATCCCTATTACCGATAATAAGAAGGCACACTAAAGCATTGGTAAGTCTCATTGGACTCAATTTTAGGTTGGGAACCGCCTTTCTGGACCATGCACAGCCCTATTACCGATAACAAGAAGGCACACTAAAGTATTGGTGGGTCTTAATGGACCCCTCTTCTTTCCGTTATAACTTTTACTTGTTCATTGAATTTTCCGCGTGAGGTCGACCCATCGTCTTTCCCACCTTTCTGTGTAGAATAGAGCATTGGTGGGTCTCGATGGACCTCTCTTCTTTCCATCATCCATCATCACTTTTGCTTTTTCATTGAATTTTCCGCATGAGGACAGCCCATCGTCCTTTCCACGTTCCTGAACAACCATCGCCCTCGGATGTCATGTCTTCTTAACATTAATTATATATATATATATATAAGCTTCACCATTCCTAGGCCCTATATGAAGAAATATGTTTGTCTATGATTCTCGTTCTTGTGCCAGTTACTTGAATATTTTGTCAAGCTCCTCTTGCTTGTAATATATGACGCAAATCGCATCATGACAATGGATTTAGAACTTTTTGGATAAGTTTTCTGGTGATATAGTCATAGTGCAAATTAAGAATTGGCAAGTGAATAAATAAATTCACCGAAATGCCTTCTCATTTTTTTCCCTAGAGTGCTACTTTTGACTAAAACATTACTGATTAGGGGTGTGTAAAAGAACCGGGATTGCCTAGACCGCCTGGAATCGGACCGGAACCGCCTTGAATGGGTGGTTTTTTAGGGAACTGGTCCGATTTCCGGTTCCAATTTATGGGAACGGGTAGCACGATCCGGTTCGATTCCATGGGCAGATCCGCCCACTAGGATCGGACCGATTAAATTAAAATAATATATTAACTTTTAATATTAAAAAATGAAAATACAAATTAACAAACCCAAATCAAATAATTAAAAAAATTAATTGAAGAGAGGGAAAAAGTCCAAAGCACATCAAATGGAGAGGTACTGATCTCCAGTCACAAACCAAATGGAGAGGCGTTGAAGCTAAAAAGTCCACAGTGCACCTTGATGAAGCGTCGACCAATTGGTGGGCAAAAAGCAAGCACACGAAGAAGCAGAGCTGTAGGAAGAGGAGAAGAAGAGTAACGGTGAGGAACCAGCAATTTTAGTTGAAAACCAAAGTCGTTTCCAATCAAGATCAGAGCTTTTCGAGAAAATGATATTATTATTATTGTGAGATCAGTTTCATGGATCCACTCGAACCGAACCGGACCAACGGTCGGTTCCCGGTGGATCCCCGTTTCAATTTTTTTCGGAACTGGTCCTTAGCGGACGGTTCTCGATTTTAGATTGAAAATCGCCCCTTTGGACCATGCAAATCCCTATTACCGATAATAAGAAGGCACACTAAAGCATTGCTAAGTCTCATTGGACTCAATTTTAGGTTGGGAACCGCCTGTCTGGACCATGCACAGGCCTATTACTGATAATAAGAAGGCACACTAAAGCATTGGTAAGTCTCATTGGACTCAATTTTAGGTTGGGAACTGCCTGTCTGGACCATGCACAGCCCTATTACCGATAACAAGAAGGCACACTAAAGTATTGGTGGGTCTTAATGGACCCCTCTTCTTTCCGTTATAACTTTTACTTGTTCATTGAATTTTCCGCGTGAGGTCGACCCATCGTCTTTTCCACCTTTCTGTGCAGAATAGAGCATTGGTGGGTCACGATGGTCCTCTCTTCTTTCCATCATCCATCATCACTTTTGCGTTTTCATTGAATTTTCCGCATCAGGACAGCCCATCGTCCTTTCCACGTTCCTGAACAACCATCGCCCTCGGATGTCGTGTCTTCTTTACATTAATCTTATATAAATATATATATATATATATATATATATATATATATATATATATATATATATAAGCCTCACCATTCCTAGGCCCTATATGAAGAAATATGGTTGTCTATGATTCTCGTTCTTGTGCCAGTTACTTGAATATTTTGTCAAGCTCCTCTTGCTTGTAATATATGACGCAAATCGCATGATGACAATGGATTTAGAACTTTTTGGATAAGTTTTCTGGTGATATAGTCATAGTGCAAATTAAGAATTGGCAAGTGAATAAATAAATTCACCGAAATGCCTTCTCATTTTTTTCCCTAGAGTGCTACTTTTGACTAAAACATTACCGATTAGGGGTGTGTAAAAGAATCGGGATTGCCTGGACCGCCTGGAATCGGACCGGAATCGCCTTGAATGGGTGGTTTTTGAGGGAACCGGTCCGATTTCCGGTTCCAATTTATGGGAACGGGTAGGTACCGATCCGGTTCCGATTCCATGGGCAGATCCGCCCACCAGGATCGGACCGATTATATTAAAATAATATATTAACTTTTAATATTAAAAAATGAAATTACAAATGAACAAACCCAAATCAAATAATTAAAAAAATTAATTGAAGAGAGGGAAAAAGTCCAAAGCACATCCAATGGAGAGGTACTGATCTCCAGTCACAAACCAAATGGAGAGGCGTTGAAGCTAAAAAGTCCAAAGTGCACCTTGATGAAGCGTCGAGCAATTGGTGGGCAAAAAGCAAGCACGCGAAGAAGCAGGGCTGTAGGAGGAGGAGAAGAAGAGTAACGGTGAAGAACCAGCAATTTTGGTTGAAAACCAAAGTGGTTTCCAATCAAGATCAGAGCTTTCCGACAAAATGATATTATTATTATTGTGAGACCAGTTTCATGGATCCACTCGAACCGAACCGGACCAGCGGTCCGGTTCCCGGGTGGATCCCCGTTTCAATTTTTCGGAACTGGTCCTTAGCGGACGGTTCTCGATTTTAGATTGAAAATTGCCCCTCTGGACCATGCACATCCCTATTACCAATAATAAGAAGGCACACTAAAGCATTGGTAAGTCTCATTGGACTCAATTTTAGGGTGGGAACCGCCTGTCTGGACCATGCACAGCCCTATTACCTATAACAAGAAGGCACACTAAAGTATTGGTGGGTCTTAATGGACCCCTCTTCTTTCCGTTATAACTTTTACTTGTTCATTGAATTTTCCGCGTGAGGTCGACCCATCGCCTTTTCCACCTTTCTGTGCAGAATAGAGCATTGGTGGGTCACGATGGTCCTCTCTTCTTTCCATCATCCATCATCACTTTTGCTTTTTCATTGAATTTTCCCCATAAGGACAGCCCATCGTCCTTTCCACGTTCCTGAACAACCATCGCCCTCGGATGTCGTGTCTTCTTTACATTAATCTTATATATATATATTTGTATGTAAGCCTCACCATTCCTAGGCCCTATATGAAGAAACATGTTTGTCTATGATTCTCGTTCTTGTGCCAGTTACTTGAATATTTTGTCAACCTCCTCTTGCTTGTAATATATGACACAAATCGCATCATGACAATGGATTTAGAACTTGTTGGATAAGTTTTTTGGTGATATAGTCATAGTGCAAATTAAGAATTGGCAAGTGAATAAATAAATTCATTGAAATGCCTTCTCATTTTTTCCCTAGAGTGCTACTTTTGACTAAAACATTACCGATTAGGGGTGTGTAAAAGAACCGGGATTGCCTAGACCGCCTGGAATCGGACCGTAACCGCCTTGAATGGGTGGTTTTTGAGGGAACCGGTCCGATTTCTGGTTCCAATTTATGGGAACGGGTAGGTACCGATCCGGTTCCGATTCCATGGGCTGATCTGCCCACTAGGATCGGTCCGATTATATTAAAATAATATATTAACTTTTAATATTAAAAAATGAAATTACAAATTAACAAACCCAAATCAAATAATTAAAAAAATTAATTGAAGAGAGGGAAAAAGTCCAAAGCACATCAAATGGAGAGGTACTGATCTCCACTCACAAACCAAATGGGGAGGCGTTGAAGCTAAAAAGTCCAAAGTGCACCTTGATGAAGCGTCGAGCAATCGGTGGGCAAAAAGCAAGCACGCGAAGAAGCAAGGCTGTAGGAGGAGGAGAAGAAGAGTAACGGTGAAGAACCAGCAATTTTGGTTGAAAACCAAAGTCGTTTCCAATCAAGATCAGAGCTTTTCAACAAAATGATATTATTATTATTGTGAGACCAGTTTCATGGATCCACTCGGGAACCGAACCGGACCAGCGGTCCGGTTCCCGGGTGGATCCCCGTTTCAATTTTTCGGAACTGGTCCTTAGCGGACGGTTCTCGATTTTAGATTGAAAATCGCCCCTCTGGACCATGCACATCCCTATTACCGATAATAAGAAGGCACACTAAAGCATTGGTAAGTGTCATTGGACTCAATTTTAGGTTGGGAACCGCCTGTCTGGACCATGCACAGCCCTATTACCTATAACAAGAAGGCACACTAAAGTATTGGTGGGTCTTAATGGACCCCTCTTCTTTCCGTTATAACTTTTACTTCTTCATTGAATTTTCCGCATGAGGTCGACCCATCGTCTTTTCCACCTTTCTGTGCAAAATAGAGCATTGGTGGGTCACGATGGTCCTCTCTTCTTTCCATCATCCGTCATCACTTTTGCTTTTTCATTGAATTTTCCGCATGAGGACATCCCATCGTCCTTTCCACGTTCCTGAACAACCATCGCCCTCGGATGTCGTGTCTTCTTTACATTAATCTTATATATATATATATATATATATATATATATATATATTTATATATATAAGCCTCACCATTCCTAGGCCCTATATGAAGAAACATGTTTGTCTATCATTCTCGTTCTTGTGCCAGTTACTTGAATATTTTGTCAACCTCCTCTTGCTTGTAATATATGACGCAAATCGCGTCATGACAATGGATTTAGAACTTTTTGGATAAGTTTTCTGGTGATATAGTCATAGTGCAAATTAAGAATTGGCAAGTGAATAAATAAATTCACCGAAATGCCTTCTCATTTTTTTCCCTAGAGTGCTACTTTTGACTAAAACATTACTGATTAGGGGTGTGTAAAAGAATCGGGATTGCCTGGACCGCCTGGAATCGGACCGGAACCGCCTTGAATGGGTGGTTTTTGAGGGAACCGGTCCGATTTCCGGTTCCAATTTATGGGAACGGGTAGGTACCGATCCGGTTCCTGATTCCATGGGCAGATCCGCCCACCAGGATCGGACCGATTAAACTAAAATAATATATTAACTTTCAATATTAAAAAATGAAATTACAAATTAACAAACCCAAATCAAATAATTAAAAAAATTAATTGAAGAGAGGCAAAAAGTCCAAAGCACATCAAATGGAGAGGTACTGATCTCCAGTCACAAACCAAATGGAGAGGCGTTGAAGCTAAAAAGTCCAAAGTGCACCTTGATGAAGCGTCGAGCAATTGGTGGGCAAAAAGCAAGCACGTGAAGAAGCAGAGCTGTAGGAAGAGGAGAAGAAGAGTAACGGTGAGGAACCAGCAATTTTTGTTGAAAACCAAAGTGGTTTCCAATCAAGATCAGAGCTTTTCGAGAAAATGATATTATTATTATTGTGAGACCAGTTTCATGGATCCACTCGCATCGAACCGGACCAGCGGTCCGGTTCTCGGGTGGATCCCCGTTTCAATTTTTCGGAACTGGTCCTTAGCGGACGGTTCTCGATTTTAGGTTGAAAATCGCCTGTCTGGACCACGCACATCTCTATTACCGATAATAAGAAGGCACACTAAAGCATTGGTAAGTCACATTGGACTCAATTTTAGGTTGGGAACCGCCTGTCTGGACCATGCACAGCCCTATTACCGATAATAAGAAGGCACACTAAAGCATTGGTAAGTCTCATTGGACTCAATTTTAGGTTGGGAACCGCCTGTCTGGACCATGCACAACCCTATTACCGATAACAAGAAGGCACACTAAAGTATCGGTGGGTCTTAATGGACCCCTCTTCTTTCCGTTATAACTTTTACTTGTTCATTGAATTTTCCGCGTGAGGTCGACCCATCGTCTTTTCCACCTTTCTGTGCAGAATAGAGCATTGGTGGGTCTCGATGGACCTCTCCTCTTTCCATCATCCATCATCACTTTTGCTTTTTCATTGAATTTTCCGCATGAGGACAGCCCATCGTCCTTTCCACGTTCCTGAACAACCGTCGCCCTCGGATGTCGTGTCTTCTTTACATTAATCTTATATATATATATATAAGCTTCACTATTCCTAGGCCCTACATGAAGAAATATGTTTGTCTATGATTCTCGTTCTTGTGCCAGTTACTTGAATATTTTGTCAAGCTCCTCTTGCTTGTAATATATGACGCAAATCGCAGGATGACAATGGATTTAGAACTTTTTGGATAAGTTTTCTGGTGATATAGTCATAGTGCAAATTAAGAATTGGCAAGTCAATAAATAAATTCACCGAAATGCCTTCTCATTTTTTCCCTAGAGTGCTACTTTTGACTAAAACATTACCGATTAGGGGTGTGTAAAAGAACCGGGATTGCCTGGACCGTCTGTAATCGGACCGGAACCACCTTGAATGGGTGGTTTTTGAGGAACCGGTCCGATTTCGGTTCCAATTTATGAACGGGAACGGTAGGTCGATCCGGTTCCGATTCCATGGGCTGATCCACCCACCAGGATCGGACCGATTATATTAAAATAATATATTAACTTTTAATATTAAAAAATGAAATTACAAATTAACAAACCCAAATCAAATAATTAAAAAAATTAATTGAAGAGAGGGAAAAAGTCCAAAGCACATCAAATGGAGAGGTACTGATCTCCAGTCACAAACCAAATGGAGAGGCGTTGAAGCTAAAAAGTCCAAAGTGCACCTTGATGAAGCGTCGAGCAATCGGTGGGCAAAAAGCAAGCACGCAAAGAAGCAGGGCTGTAGGAGGAGGAGAAGAAGAGTAACGGTGAAGAACCAGCAATTTTGGTTAAAAACCAAAGTCCTTTCCAATCAAGATCAGAGCTTTTCGAGAAAATGATATTATTATTATTGTGAGACCAGTTTCATGGATCCACTCGGGAACCGAATCGGACCAGCGGTCCGGTTCCCGGGTGGATCCCCGTTTCAATTTTTCGGAACTGGTCCTTAGCGGACGGTTCTCGATTTTAGGTTGAAAATCGCCCGTTTGGACCATGCACATCCCTATTACCGATAATAAGAAGGCACACTAAAGCATTGGTAAGTCTCATTGGACTCAATTTTAGGTTGGGAACCGCCTGTCTGGACCATGCACAGCCCTATTACCGATAACAAGAAGGCACACTAAAGTATTGGTGGGTCTTAATGGACCCCTCCTTTCCGTTATAACTTTTACTTGTTCATTGAATTTTCCGCGTGAGGTCGACCCATCGTCTTTTCCACCTTTCTGTGCAGAATAGAGCATTGGTGGGTCTCGATGGACCTCTCTTCTTTCCATCATCCATCATCACTTTTGCTTTTTCATTGAATTTTCCGCCTGAGGACAGCTCATCGTCCTTTCCACGTCCCTGAACAACCATCGCCCTCGGATGTCGTGTCTTCTTTACATTAATCTTATATATATATATATATATATATATATATATATATATATATATATATATATAAGCCTCACCATTCCTAGGCCCTATATGAAGAAATATGTTTGTCTATGATTCTCGTTCTTGTGCCAGTTACTTGAATATTTTGTCAAGCTCCTCTTGCTTGTAATATATGACGCAAATCGCATGATGACAATGGATTTAGAACTTTTTGGATAAGTTTTATGGTGATATAGTCATAGTGCAAATTAAGAATTTGCAAGTGAATAAATAAATTCACCGAAATGCCTTCTCATTTTTTTCCCTAGAGTGCTACTTTTGACTAAAACATTACCGATTAGGGGTGTGTAAAAGAACCGGGATTGCCTGGACCGCCTGGAATCGGATCGGAACCGCCTTGAATGGGTGGTTTTTTAGGGAACCGGTCCGATTTCCGGTTCCAATTTATGGGAACCGGTAGGTATCGGTCCGGTTCCTGAATCCATGGGCAGATCCGCCCACCAGGATCGGACCGATTATATTAAAATAATATATTAACTTTTAATATTAAAAAATGAAATTACAAATTAACAAACCTAAATTAAATAATTAAAAAAATTAATTAAAGAGAGGGAAAAAGTCCAAAGCACATCAAATGGAGAGGTACTGATCTCCAGTCACAAACCAAATGGAGAGGCGTTGAAGCTAAAAAGTCCAAAGTGCACTTTGATGAAGCGTCGAGCAATTGGTGGGCAAAAAGCAAGCACGCGAAGAAGCGAGGCTGTAGGAGGAGGAGAAGAAGAGTAACGGTGAAGAACCATCAATTTTGGTTGAAAACCAAAGTCGTTTCCAATCAAGATCAGAGCTTTTCGAGAAAATGATATTATTATTATTATTGTGAGACCAGTTTCATGGATCCACTCGGGAACCGAACCGGACCAACGGTCCGGTTCCTGGGTGGATCCCCGTTTCAATTTTTCGAAACTGGTCCTTAGCGGACGGTTCTCGATTTTAGGTTGAAAATCGCCCGTGTGGACCATGCACATCCCTATTACCGATAATAAGAAGGCACACTAAAGCATTGGTAAGTCTCATTGGACTCATTTTTAGGTTGGGAACCGCCTGTCTGGACCATGCACAGCCCTATTACCGATAACAAGAAGGCACACTAAAGTATTGGTGGGTCTTAATGGACCCCTCTTCTTTCCGTTATAACTTTTACTTCGTTGAATTTTCCGCAGGAGGTTGACCATCGTCTTCTCCACCTTCCAGTGCAGAATAGAGCATTGGTGGGTCTCAATGGACCTGTCTTCTTTCCATAATCCATCATCACTTTTGCTTTTTCATTGAATTTTCCTTATGAGGACAGCCCGTCGTCCGTTCCACGATCCTGAGCAAGCATCACCCTCGGATGTCGTGTCTTCTTTCCATTAATCTTATATATATATAAACCTCACCATTCATTGGCCCTATATGAAGAAATATGTTTGTCTAGGATTCTCGTTCTTGTGCTAGTTACTTGAATATTTTGTCAAGCTCCTCTTGCTTGTAATATATGACGCAAATCTTATGATTACAATGGATTTAGAACTTTTTGGATAAGTTTTCTAGTGATATGGTCATAGTGCAAATTAACAATTAGCAAGTGAATAAATAAATTCACCAAAATGCCTTCTGATGTTTTTCCCTAGAGGGCTACTTTTGACTAAAACATTACCGATTAGGGGTGTGTAAAAGAATTGGGATCACTCGGACCGCCTGGAACCGGACCAAAACCGCCCGGAATCGGTGGTTTTTGAGGGAACTAGTCCGGTTCCCGGTTCCAATATATGGGGATCGATCGGTACTGGTCCAGTTCCTAGTTCCATGGACGGATTCGCCCACCCTGGACCGGACCAATTATATTAAATTAATATATTAATTTTTCATATTAAAAAATGAAATTATAGTTTAACAAACCCAAATCAAATAATTATAAAAATTAATTAAAGAGAGGTAAGAAGTCCAAAGCGCATCAAATGGAGAGGCGCTGATCTCCAGTCACAAACCAAATGGAGAGGCATTGAAGCTAAAAAGTCCAAAGCCCACCTTGACGAAACGTCGAGCAATTGGTGGGGAAAAAGCAAGCACGCGAAGAAGCAGGGCTGTAGGAGGAGGAGAAGAAGAATAACGGCGAAGAACCTGCAATTTTGGTTGAAAACGAAAGCTGTTTCCGGTCAAGATCAGAGCTTTTGAGACAATGATATTATTATTATTATTGTAAAACCGGTTATGGATCACCGGGAACCGGACCGTCGGGGGTCTGGTTCCCGGGTGGATCTATGCAACTAACGGGTGGATCCCCATTTCAAGTTTTCGAAACCGGTCCTTAGCGAGAGTGATTCTCGATTTTAGGTCGGGAACCGCCCGTCTGGACCATGCACACCCCTATTACCGATAACAAGAAGGCACCGTAAAGCATTGGTGGGTCTCAATGGACCCGTCTTCTTTCCATTATAACTTTTACTTGTTCTCCGCATGAGGTCGACCCGTCGTCTTTTCCACCTTCCTGTGCAGAATAGAGCATTGGTGGGTCTCAATGGACGTGTCTTCTTTCCAAGATCACTTTTGCTTTTTCATTGAATTTTCCGCATGAGGACAGCCCGTCGTCCTTTCCACGTTCCTGAGCAAGCATCGCGCTGGGATGTCGTGTCTACTGAAAACCCCACCCCCCTCCAATAGGCAAGGACCATTAGTAAACGGTTACTGCGCCCGATCAATGAATTACTATTTTATGTCTCGGCTTGACAATTTGCCCACGGGGTCGATTACACAAATCCACCAATGAAGGAAGAATTGTCATACTCACACAGTGAGCTCTTCTAATCAACAGTCGCTAGATTCTCTTCAGTGGACTAGAAGAACGAGACGAACGCTGCTCAATACAATGGGAAAAGCAATTCTCATGGTCAGAAATTTCTCCAAGCACTACTTTTTTGTTGAAGAGAAGAGACTGCTCTCGCATGACATCCTTAATATTGCTCCTCATCTTATGTGCTATGGTAAAATGGAATCCTAAAGCAATCTCATAATATGATATAGATTTACATTCAAAATTATTGTTCTCAAAATTCAAAGATAAATCCAATATATTTGAAATAAAAGTACATTTTAGCAGCATAGCAATTTAAAAGAATAACGACGTGGTTTTTGGTACTATATAGATAAGGAAATGGCTTTTGCAATTTTTGTGGAATTAGAATGCTTAAATTGTTTTGGCTGAAAAAAGTTCTATCGAATTCGTAAACATTATCCATTTATACGCGCATAAAAAAATCTCAAATTCGTGCCATTCCTCGAAATATTGATTATTGGCTTCATATACTACTTTCTTTAATGAGTAAGATGGAGTAATATTGTTATCTAAAGGGGAAAGTACTAAAAAAATTCTGAATTTATTGATTTAATACCAATTTAGTCCTAAAATTTTTGCATTTATGCCAATTGAGTTAATCTAATCAATTTTAGCCAAAAATTATTAACATTGAAGCCGGCCGTCTTATGTGACACGACCGACACGAAAATAGACAAATCTTATAATTTTTTTTTATACTTTCTAATTTTTTTCCTTACCTTGCCCAGGCCACTGTGAGGTTTGAGGCCTTGCGAGGGCTGCCCTCACCTATCACAATTGAAAAAAATTAAAAATTTAAAAATTAAATAAACTTATTAATATTGTCCACATCAAAGCTAGTCGTGTCACATAGGAAAGCCATCGTCCATGTCAAGGATTTTCAGCCAGAATTGGCACGAATACAAAATATTTAGAACTAAATAGGTCCAATCGAAAGATTTAAGATTAAATTAAAGCATTGGTGGGTCTCAATGGACCCGTCTTCTTTCCATTATAACATTTGCTTGTTCATTGAATTTTCCGCATGAGGTCGACCCGTCGTCTTTTCCACCTTCCTGTGCAGACTAGAGCATTGGTGGGTCTCAATGGACCCGTCTTCTTTCCATCATCACTTTTGCTTTTTCGTTGAATTTTTCGCACGAAGACGGCCCGTCGTCTTTTCCACCTTCCTGAGAAAGCATTCCCCTAGGATGTCGTGTCTACTGAACTTTCCCTCGCACATAGGCAATGACTATACGGAATTGGTTACTGTTCCCGATAGATGAATTACCAATTTATGTCTCGGCTTGACAAGTTTGAATTTTTGGTGATGTTCTCGTTTGCCCACGGGGTCAATTACACAAATCCACCAATCAAGGAAGAATCGCCATTCTCACACAATGTGCTCTTCTAATCAACACTCGCCAGATTTTCTTTAGCGGACCCTAAGGAAAAGACCAACGTTGCTTAATACAATGGGAAAAGCTATTCCCGAGGCCTGAAGTTTCTCCAAGCACTGCTTTTTCGTTGAAGGGAAGAGATTGGTCTCGCACGACATCCTTACTATTGCTACTCATCTTATGTGCTATGATAAATGGGAATCCTATTGCAATCTCATAATATCAAATAGATTTACATTCAAAATTATTGTTCTCAAAATTCAAAGATAATTCGAATATATTTGAAATAAAAGGACTTTTTAGTCATAGCAATCTAAAAGAATAATGATGTGTTTTTTGGGTACTCAATAGATAAGAAATAGCTTTTGCAAATTTTGTGGAATTAGAATGCTTAAATTGTTTTGGATGAAAAAAGTTCTATTGAATTCGTAAACATTATCCGTTTATAGGCGCAGAAAAAAATCTCAAATTCGTGCCATTCCTCGAAATATTGATTATTGGCTTCATATACTACTTTCTTCGATGAGTAAGATGGGGTAATACTGTTATCTAAGGGGGAAAGCACTAAAAACATTTTGAATTTATTGATTTGATACCAATTTGGTCCTAAACTTTTTGCATTTATGTCAATTGAGTTAATCCAACTAATTTTGGCCTAAAATCGCTAACAAGGAAGCTGGCCATCTCATGTGGCACAACCGACACAAATACAGACAAACTTTAAAATTATATATATATATATATATATTTCATTACCTTGCCCAGGCCACTGTGAGGTTACTAGAGACAACGAGGGCTAACCTCGCCTATCGCAATTGAAAAAATTATTAAAAAAATAAAAAAATATAATAAATTTATGAATTTTGTCAATTTTACCGCTAGTCGTGCCACGTAGGACGACCGCCATCCATGTCCGGGATTTTTGGCCAAAATTAGCACATAAATGTTTAAAATTAAATTGGTCAAATCAAGAGATTTAAGACTAAATTGATATTAATACAATGGGTTTAAGAATTTTTTTGCACTTTCCCGTTATCGAAACGTGGAAGGTGTTTGAATATATATTTAAATAATTGTCTCTTCTCATATGAAGAACAGGTTCTTTCTTCTTGTCTTCTCACTTTGAAGTTCTCTCCCTCTCTTTCAACCTTCCCTCAATCTTTTATATATATTTATATATATACATATATACATATACACATATACATACATATATACATATACACATATACATACATATATACATATACACATATATATACATATATACATATACACATATACATACATGTATACATACATATATATATATATATATATATATATATATATATATATATATGTAAACCTTACCATTCATAGGCTCTATGGTGAACAAATATGTTTGTCTATGATTCTCGTTCTTGTGCCAGTTACTTGAATAGTTTGTCAAGTTCCTCTCGCTTGTAATATATGACACAAAGTGCATGAGAACAATGGATTTAGAACATTTTGGATAATTTTTCTGATGATATGGTCATAGTATATATTAACATTTAGCAAGTGAATAAATAAATTCACTGAAACGCCTTCTCATGTTTTTCCCTGGAGGGCTACTTTTTACTAAAACATTACCGATAACACGAAGGCACACTAAAGCATTGGTGGGTCTCAATGGACCCGTCTTCTTTCCATTATCACTTTTGCTTGTTCATTGAATTTTCCGCACAAGGTCGACCCGTTGTCTTTTCCACCTTCCTGTGCAGACTAAAGCATTGGTGGGTCTCAAAGGACACGTCTTCTTTTCATTGTCACTTTTGCTTGTTCATTGAATTGTCCACACGAGGTCGCCCCGTCGTCTTTTCCACCTTCCTGTGCAGACTAAAACGTTGGTAGGGTCTCAATGGACCCGTCTTCTTTCCATTATCACTTTTGCTTGTACATTGATTTTTCTGCACGAGGATGGGACGTCATGTCCTCTTTACTTACCACCGTATGTAGGCAATGACTATAAGTAAACGGTTACTGTTCATGATCAATGAATTATCAATTTATGTCTTAGCTTAACACGTTTGAATTATTGGTACGATTCTAGTTTGCCAATGGCTTTGTTTGCACAGATCACATCAATAAAGGAAGAATAGCCATATTCAGACACTGGGCTCTTCTAATAAAAAAAGACCATCTCTACTTAGGCCCAAAGCTCCTTAGGGATAACATTTTGCGTTTGGCAAATATTTTTAAAAGCTCATTTGTCTAATATCAGCATTCCCAATGTTGAAAGCCCAATGTTGGGGAGGACCTGCTTTGAGCATTGGCATTTTGGAGATGCAATTTCACTATTCACTGTGTCATTGTTCATCTTCTTCTTCCCCGCCTGAGAGTCAGGCTTCTTTGGCAGCTACCACCGCTGCCTGAGGTCACACCACCTAGGGGTCGCATTGTTAGAGAAAACTTCCTTATCTGTTTTGAAGTTGACAAAATGTTTCCTTACATCAAAGTCTGAAGACCACTAAATTCAAGATTTAAAGTCTGCCCTCTTTGACAGTTTCTAGACCGACGAAGAAGTTTTATCCAGATGTGAGTGTATCTTTAATGATTTGATTCGATTTGTTGAAGATTATCTCACGGTTGGAAATAGCATCGTAAGATATATTATTCGTATTACAAATAATTCGAGTAATATAGATCCGTTGATTGATGAAGTATACTTGGAAGGTTCTACTTATGGAAACCTAGATCCTGATTGTATGGGCGAGTAGGATTGGTGGGCTATCTTCATTTTCCTTAAATAACTCGAGATCTCCCTAATTGATTCTATCCAACAAGTAGATTGGAAGAACTCCTTTGGAAGGTGTCAACGGTTATGAAGGCATGGAGGAGTATATAAGGAAGATGCTCTAGTTATTTGAGTGAGTGCGAGATAGAAGAATTCTAAAGTCTGAAGCTCCGTGTTATTTGCTAGTTCATTTATTAAGCGTAAATTTGCATTCAAAAGAGTGTCTAGATACTTGTGAGACCTTGAGGAGGTGTAATAGAGTCTCTACACTGTGGAATCAAGGACGTATGACTGTAACATCTCTTTTGATTCTTAGTGAAATCCAGCCGGTGGGCTGTTAGTGCGAGAGAGTGGACGTTGGCTTGGTTTAAGCCGAACCACTATAAACTTCGTGTTCCAATTCTCTTTCCCTTATCTATTTACTTAATTCATAGCCTTATATATTACTGCAAATCTTCTATATCTTAAGTCTTCGGTTTTTCTTAAAATTCGAATTAAGTTGCTAAGTCTTGTAAAATTTGTTTTTACACCTATTCACCCCCTCTAAGTGTTCGTACTAGCACTATCAATTGGTATCAGAGCCCGTGTACTCATTTAATTGAAATGTTTTTAGTTCAGAGTTAAAGATCCATGGCTCGTATGTTGGCTCCAAGTTTGGTTGAAGGATAAAGCAACACCAGACCGCCTTATTTCGATGGAAAATAATACAACATATGGAAAAACAAGATGAAAGCATTCCTAAGATTGAAAGATCCTCTAGAATGGGATGTAGTAGACAGAGGAATCATTCCTAAAGCTATAACAGTCTCAGAAAGAGGGAAAGAAGTTGTAGAGGCTAGCGACATGACTCAAGAAGAGATAATCAAGAGACAAGCTCTTGATGTAAAAGCAATTTATTCTTTATATTGTGCATTATCTCCTATTGAATATAACCAAATATCTTCTTGTGAAATAACTAAAGAATTCTGGGATAGACTGCACATCACCTATGAAGGAACAGATCGAGTGAAAGAAACCAGAATCAATATTCTGCTCAGTCAATATGAAGCCTTCAAGATGAAGCCAAGAGAATATATTACTGACATGTTTAGCCGTTTTACAGAGGTTGTAAATGGTGTTGAGTATCAGGGTCAACCAATCTCAGAACTCATGAAGGTTAACAAATTGCTGCGTAGACTTTCCAAAGAGTGGAATTACATAAAGACTTTAATAAGGGAAACAGAAAGGATCAAGCCAATCTCCATTGATGAATTGGTTGGAACACTTCAGTCCTATAAAGTGAAGCAAATCAATGAAGAAGAAGATCCCAAAGGTAAGAAGTCTATTGCCTTAAAATCTAATGAAGATTCTAATGTTACAAACTCTGAAGACAACATGGACGATGAAGAACTCGCTCTCATGATAAGAAGGTTCCTGAACAAAAAATGAAGAAGATTCAATTGGAAGAAACAAAGTTCACAAAGATTTCAAAACAAATCAGCTGAGGATGATGAATCCAATAAAGATATGACTTGCTTTGAATGCAAGAAAAAGAGACATATCAGACCCAACTGTCCATTGTTGAAGAAAAAGAAAGGAAAAGCTGAGAAATACAGAAAGACACTCAAAGCAGAAACTTGGAGTGATATAGAATGCGAAGAGAGTGATGATGATTATACTAATATTCGTTTGATGGCAAAATCAAATTCAGACTCTGAAATCGATACAAACTCAGATTCAGCTAGTGAAGTCGAGGTAAGTAATGTAAGAATTCCTATAAAAGTCTCAAAGTACATTGATGAATTGTATCTTAGTCTCAAAACCTCTCTTAAGAGGATTTTCGAGATGAAAAAGGAGAATACTACGCTGAAGCAACAGGAAATTTTATGGAAAGAAAGGTTTGAAAATCTGAATAAAAGTTTCATTACTTTAAAAGAAAATGCAGACTCTCTTTCAAAAGAAAACACACTCTTGAAAAATGATATTTCAAGCATTTCAAAAAGGTTTTCTATGGGATCTGAGAAATTGAAAAAGATTCTTTTAATACAAAGACCTTACTTTAACAAATCAGGATTGAGAATGACTTCTAAAACCATTCCTTTAATTGATTTTCCAAAAGTAAAGGAAAGAATTAAACAAAGACCTATAAAAGCCTTTTACAGAAATCATTTTCAAAAAGTCTTTGTAAAACCTGTTGATCGAAGTGCTCTTATATGTTCTAAGTGTAACAGCTCAGAACACTTTGAGAAAGAATGTCATATGGTTTGGAGGCCTGTTAAGAAGGATTGGGCAAAGACCGTATATTGCACTAACTCCACTAGACCCAAGAAAGTGTGGGTACCAAAGAAAGCTTGAGTCTCCTTTTTAATTGCAAGTCATTATCAAGAAAAATGTTAAATGGCATTTGGATAGTGGTTGTTTAAGGCATATGACTAGAGATTCAAACTGTTTTATTAAACTAAAACAAGTAACCGGTGGAAAAGTCTCCTTTGGCAGAAACAACAAGGGAAAAATTGTTGGATGTGGAACTATAAAGATTGGAAGTCTCGCAATCAACAACGTCTCCTTAGTGGAAGGACTCAACTACAACTTGCTTAGCATCAGCCAATTGTGCCACACTGGATTCAAGATCAATTTTAAAGAAGGAATATGTTCAGGCACTAGTAAAGATCTTTCACAATCTTTTACTGGGTAAAGACATGGGAATATCTATCTTTTGGATATCAATCCAGAAAGATCTCAATGTCTAATTTCAATGGAAGATGAAGAAAATCTCTAGCATCGAAAGCTTGGTCATATTAACATGAAACAAACTGTCAATATCTCATCAAAGAAGCTTGTTCGTGGACTACCCAACCCGAAGTACCAAAAATCTGACTTATGCACACCATGTGTATTGGGAAAATAGGTTAGAAATTCTTTCAAACTAATAAATCATGTTTCCACTAATCGTGTGTTGCAGCTCCTGCATGTGGATCTCTTTGAACCAACTAGAACTCAAAGCATTGATGGAAAGAGATATTGCCTAGTAATAGTGGATGATTATTCACGATTTACTTGGTCTACTTTTTGGCAAGTATGCCCGAGACCTTCTCTTATTTCACTAAATTTGCCAAGAAAGTGCAGAATGTGAAGGGCATGTTATTTCAAGCATACAGACAGACCATGGAGGTGAGTTTGAAAATCAACACTTTGGTAAATTTTGTGATGAATCTGATTTCCAGCATATGTTCTCCTCTCCATACACTTCCGAACAGAATGGAGTTGTGGAAAGAAAGAATAGATCTTTGCAAGAAATGGTTAGAACTCTTTTAATTGAAAGCAATATTTCCTCTCGTTTTTGAGCTAAAGCAATTTCTACAGCATGTTATATTATTAACAGAGTTTTCTTAAGGCCTATTATGGAGAAAACTCCTTATGAGTTGTTCAAAGGAAAAAAAACCAATTGTTTCTTACTTTCATGTATTTGGTTGCAAATGTTTTATCTTGAAAAATTCAAATGATCGAATTGGTAAGTTTGAAGAAAAATCAGATGAAGGAATCTTTCTTGGATATTTAACATCCAACAAAACTTACGAATATACAACAAGAAGACTCATTTCGTGGAAGAGTTAATGAATGTTAAATTTCAAGACTTTATACAAAATCAATCTATCCATACTCAACCTGAAGAATTTGAACCTGCTCCAAACTCTACAAAGTCTACTTCCCCTGAAGCAGCTCAGACTTCAGAAGGACAACAACGAACGAATATTGAAGAATCAACTGAAGAAGAAGATCAGCAATTTGTCAGACTAACCAGCAACTAGAAGCACAAGTTCAGTCATCACAAAGAACTCATCATTGGTAACATTGATGATTGAATTCATACAAGATCCAAAAGGCATGAAGAGTCTAGCGCTGTGGCTCTTATTTCTGAAATAAAACCCAAAAGCATAGAAGAAGTTTTGAAAGTCGGATTGAAGCTATGCAAGATTCAATGTTAACGATGTTTGGGAACTAACTCCTAAACCAAAAGGAAAATTTGTTATTTGAGCTAAATGGGTTTTTAGGAACAAGATGGACAAAAAAGGAAAAGTTGTAAGGAACAAAGCAAGACTTGTGGCCAAAGGATATACGCAAGAAGAAAGGATAGACTATGATGAGACTTACGCACCTGTAGAAATGTTAGAAGCAATTAGATTATTGCTTGCTTTTGCTTGTTATAAGAATTTTAGATTATTCCAAATGAACGTCAAAAGTGCATTCCTAATGGATTTATACAAGAGGAAGTCTATGTGGAACAACCTCCTGGTTTTGAAGACTCAAGGAATTCAGACTCTGTATTCAAACTGAAAAATGCTCTATATGGCTTAAAGCAAGCACCTCGAGCTTGGTACGACAGGTTAAGTAAGTTTTTAATTCAAAAGGGTTTTATCAAAGGTAAAGTGGACACCACTCTGTTTATTAAAAGGGAAGGTAAAAAATTTTTACTTGTTCGAATTTATGTTGATAATACAATATTTTGATCATCTAACGAAAATCTATGCAAGAAATTCTCTAAGTTTATGCATGATGAATTTGAGATGAGCATGATGGGTGACTTATCTTTCTTTCTTGGACTACAAGTAAAGCAATTGAATGAATGGATTTTTATTGACCAAGAAAAATATGCAAAAGAACTTGTTAAAAAGTTCAGTTTAGATAATTGCAAAAAGACTAAAATACCAATGTCTAGTTCTTCGAAGCTGGATAAAGATGAAGGAGGGAAGAAAGTTGACTAGAAACTTTACAAGAGTATTATTGGTTCACTTCTTTATCTTACGGCTTCTAAACCTGAAATTTTGTTTAATATTTGCATTTGTGCCAGATTTCAATCAGATTCAAAAGAATCTCATTTAAGTGCTATGAAATGTATCTTCAAATATGTTGCAACAACCTCGAAGATAGGTCTATGGTATCTCAAAGGATGAGACTTTACTCTCCTTGGATATTCAGATGCAGATCTAGCAGGTTGCTGAGTTGAAAGAAAAAGCACTTCCGGTACTTGTCAATTACTTGGTAACGGCACAGTATCTTGGTTTTCAAGAAAGCAAAGTATAGTAGTTCTTTCAATAGTAGAAGCAGAATATGTAGTTCTTGGAAGTTGCTGTTCTCAAATCTTATGGATAAAACAACAACCAAGAGATTTTGGAATCGAAGATTCTTGCACTGAGATCAAATGCGACAACACCAACGCGATTAATCTCACAAAGAATCAAATTCTTCATTCAAGAGCAAAGTATATAGAGATTCGACATCACTTTATTAGAAATCATGTTCAAAATGGAGAAGTTATGATCCAGTTTATTGACTCAAATAATCAACTGGTGGACATATTTACAAAGCCACTAGAGAAAAGTCTATTTGAGTCTATTCGCACCAGACTGAATATTATATCTCTTACTCAGTAGAGTCTGGATGTGCACAAGACTCAAAAGGTAAAGTCTGAGTGTGTTCAAACTCGAAGACTAATAGTTACGACGGTAGTTGTTCTTATATTTTTTAAACTTGAAAAGGTATGATTATTTATTGCTAATTGATTGAAATTATATTTCCAAGTTTTCTTTACAATTTCAAAAGGGCGCAGTTATCGATTTTTGAAAAGACGGTTATTTTCAAAAAGAGAAGTTTTTCTTTTCGAAAAGGCATTTTTATTTTCCTTTTACGACGCTTCGTCTACCTTGCTTTATATACTCCCGAGACTCGTCTTCTCCATTTTTACACTGAAACCCTAGAATACAAAAAGTTATCTCTTTTTTCGAGCAAGTGGTGAATTCCTCCCTTGAATCGATAGTGTTTTTGAGAAAGTCTTCAAGGATTGCAAGCAGGGGACCATGATTTATGCCCGAGGGTCCTACCCATTTTGACTTGACCGAAGAAGAACATTCTTCTCCACCATTGTGTCTGAGTCAGCAACAACCTTCTCAGCAGCGTGAACCTTCTCCATCGACTCAACCAGACAACGAGGTTATAGAGGAGGCTGAACTATAAGAACTCTAACTCCTAAGGTTGCATTCGAGCTCTACTCTAATCTGAATAAAGGAGGAACACCGATATCTTTAATCGATGAATTCTTAAAAGATAGAGGATTCAAGAATGAAACCTTGTTTTTGCGGGATTTGGAAAGACTAGGAGTTGTAGAGAAAGGGTTGGCTGAAAGAACGTTTGCGAACATACCGAGTGATCCATTCTATGGCACTACAAATCAACCATAAACCCTATACGATGATGAACGGATGTTTACTCATTTTCAACCTAGATCGAGTGTGGCTGCAAACATCACTGATGGCTCTAATCTGTTTAGATCGAAGGGTCACAAGAAGGTTTATTCGAAACTTCTGAAGAGAGGGGTGATGAACCCTAGAACTGTTGACTTTGATTTTCTTGATTCGATAAAGGTCAATTTGCGCGAGAAATTTGCTTTACTGCAACTGGAACGATTCTTTTCTAAATCCTCTGCTGCTTTTCTGAACTTACTGCGTACTTCTACACGAACTTGTCTTTCTTGGATACAAACAGTTTTATCTTCACTGTGAAGGACAAGGAATATTTTGTGAATACAGACACACCGGCTGACATAATTGGGGTGGAAAGAATGAGTTTCCAACCAATTAGTGTGTCTATTACTCATGCTATTCTGTCGTTGGTGAGAGACAAGGATGTTGAAGGGAAGATTTCTTACTCGAGGATGAGTGCTTCTAACATTTTGCTACACAAGATTGTGATTAACTGCATTCATCCCAAATCAACATCCAAGACAAATGTTTCTCGATCGGAAGCCAAATTGATGTGTGCCATCAACACAGGATTTAAATTCTCTCTGCCTCATACCATATTGTTTCATATGTACCGTACTGTGGTGAAAGATAAGGGACAACTCTCTTATTCTTCTCTTATCTCACGACTCTTTCGGCACTTCAAAATTCACATCTCTGCACCATTAAACCTGTCAACCATCTCTCCTATGGTGATTGGGTTCAAAATGGTCACAAAGATGAGATTGAAAGAGTTGAATAAATTGTTGGAACATATGAAGGAAAAGTCTCCCACAAAAGTGAAGCAAGACTCTACTGCTGCAAAAAGAAAAGGCAAGGAGCTCATGGTTGCTCCTGTGAAGAAGAAAAGAACTCTCATCTTGCAAGATGAAGAGGATGAGGATGAACTGACCATATCAGCCTTGAGAAAATTAAAGAGTTTTGTCAGCTTTCGTAAGACAAGAGAAGAGCCAGAAGAAGAGGAAAGACAGAGAGAAGAGACAGAGAAAGAAGAAGAACAAAGGAGGACAGAGGAAAGAAGAAGAGAAGAGGAAGAAGAAAATGAAGGAGAAGAAGAAGAGGAAGAAGAAAATGAAGGAGAAGAAGAAGAGGAAGAAGAAGATGAAGGAAGAGAAGAAGAGGGAGAAGAAGAGGAAGAAGAAGAGGGAGAAGGAGAGCAAGATCAAGGTCAAGAAGACTCTTTCAAGCCAACCTTGGCTATCTGTCTGTCTAGTGCGTCTGCCGATGAGGAAAACTTACCTACTCCACCTAAGGGCACCAAAATAGGGGGAGCTGTTGGATCAAAAGGTATTTCTTCACCCTTACTTGCTAGTGATATAAGTCGCTCTGCAGAAGACTTTGAGGATGTGTATGCCTCGCACTATCCAGAGGACAGTTATGGTGGACAATCTGTTCAAGCTCCATCATCTCTCAAAATCCCTGAATTTGACTCGGCTGGTCCTAGTGATGCAATGCTCAAACAGCAGACTTTTCAAGATTGCTGGAAGTTCTATTGGACGCTTGAAAACAGCAATACGCCATTGGATTTGAGATGCAGGATCTCAAGAATGCTTTTAAGACCACTTCGGTGTCTTTGCATGAACAGTTGAACGCCCTGAAGATTCAAGTTCAGTCTAATATGCAGGGTGAGGATTTTCAGTCACTAAAGCAGAGTTTTGACAGGCTTGAGAAGACTATGCATTCTATGGGAGAATTCGAACTTGTTTGCCTGCCCAAATAGCCTTGATTTTGATTCCATTTTCAATCCATCTCTTTTTAGTCCATTCTCCACTTTTTGCTGTTGACAAAAATCGGGAGAGGTTTTATGCAGATTTGATGACTTATCTTGACTTATCTTTTTGCTTTGGTTTTGACTTTATCTTTTGTTTGGTGTGGTTTTAATTGATTGGTTTGGACTTGGACTGATTATGCTTAAGCTATTATTGATTATGTTAAAGATAGTTGTGTTACAGAACTAACACGTTTTTTGTGGTTGTAGATTTGCTACCATCTCTATCATAATCTCTAATTTTCATCTATAAGAAATCTTAGTTTGCTTAAGTGTTGTCTTGCAGGTCAAAATGTCCAAATCTGCAGGAAAGTTTTTGTCACCATCAAAAAGGGGGAGATTGTTGGAGAAAACTTCCTTATTTGTTTTGAAGTCGACAAAACGTTTCCTTTCATCAAAGTCTGAAGACCACCAGACTCAAGATTTAATGTATGCCTTCTTTGATAGTTTCTAGACCGACGAAGAAGTCTTATCCAAATGCGAGTAGATCTTTAAGGATTTGATTCGATTGGTTGAAGATTATCTCACGGTTGGAGATAGCATCGTAAGATCTATTATTCGTATAACAAATAATTCGAGTAATATAGATCTGTTGATTGGTAAAATATATTTGGAAGGTTCTACATATGGAAACCTAGATCCTGATTGTATGGGCAAAGGGGATTGGTGGACTATCTTCATTTTCCTTAAATAACTCGAGGTCTCCCTAATTGATTTTGTCCAATAGGTAGATTGGAAGAACTTCTTTGGTAGATGCCAACGGTTATGAAGGCATGGAGGAGTACATAAGGAAGATGCTCTAATTATTTGAGTGAGTGTGAGATAGAAGAATTCCAAAGTCTGAAGCTCCGTGTTCTTTGCTAATTCATTTGTTGATCGTAAATTTGCATTCAAAAGAGTGTCTAGATACTTGTGAGACCTTGTGGAGGTGTAGCAAAATCTCTACACTGTGAAATTAAGGACGTGTGACTATAACATCTCTTTTGATTTTTAGTGAAATCCAGCCGGTGGGCTGTCAGTGCGGGAGAGTGGACGTAGATTTGGTTTAAGCCGAACCACTATAAACTTCATGTTCCAATTCTCTTTCCCTTATCTCTTTACTTAATTCACAGCCTTATATATTACTGCAAATCTTCTATATCTTAAATCTTCGGTTTTTCTTAAAATTCGAATTAACTTGCTAAGTCTTGTAAAATTTATTTTTACACCTATTCACCCCCTAGGTGTTCGTACTAGCACTATCATGCGTTACCTCAGGCGGCATCGCCTGGCTCACGCGGACCTCAGGTGGCATCACCTGGCTCGCGCAGACCAGTTGACGGCGCCTAAGATTGCAACCTCAGGCTGCCAGATCTAGCTGTTTGGAGGCCAGATTTGGTTGTCTGGCGGCTAGATCTGGCCTTTGCGACCTTAGATGACAGCATCGCCTGAGGTCGCGCCCCTAGACGGCCAGATCTGGCCGCTAGATTTGATTTTCAGATTAAAAAAAAAATGGCAAAAACCCATTACAAATGTGAGTTTTGCCAAACTGTATTTATGCTAAAGTAACATTTCAATGCTATTTAAGATTACAATTTACCAAATGGTATAACATTTCGGAAAACCCCTTTACCTCAAAAATATTTTCATTCTCCCAAGAGTATTTCCCCCAAAACCGAACCAAATGTGCCCTTAATACAAGGGGAAATGCTATTTACCCACAGAAAGAAAGTGCTCCGAGCATTGCTTTTTCGTTGGGGAGAAGAGACTACCCACGCACGAAAACCTTGCCACTCATCATATAAACTATGGTAAAATGGAATCCTAACTCAATCTCATTATATTAGAAAGAAGTGCATTTAAAATTATTGTTCTCGAAATTTAAAGATAAACTCAATGTATTTGAAATAAAAGCACTTCTTAGTATCATAGCAATCTAAAAGATTAATTACACGATTTTTGGTACTATATAGAAAAGGAAATGGCTTTTGCAAAATTTGTGGAATTGGAATGCTGAAATTCCTTTGGCTGAAAAAAGTTCTACTAAATTCCTAAACATTATCGGTTTATACAGACATAAAGCCAAAAATCTGAATTTGGTGCCATTTGTCGAAATTTTGATTATTGGCTTCATATGCTATTCTCTTTACCGAGTGAGATGGGGGTAATACTGTTATCTAATGGGGAAAGTACCAAGAAAAAAATATTAAGTTTATTGATTTAATACAAATTTAGTTCTAATCTTTTGCATTAGTGCCAACTGAGTTCATCCAACCAATATTGGCCGAAAACTGCTTACATGGAAACTGAGGGGGTGCATAACAACCATTCTGTTCCAAAAATAGTTTTTGGAATAGAAATAAATTTTTCTATTTTTATTTCTAGAAGAGTTTCTAAGCAAAAATAACCATTTGATAACGACACAAAATTTCTACTCTAAAAATAAAAATTCGTTTGATAACGACACAAAATTTCTTCTTTTCGGATGGCGGTGGACCGGCGATCGGCAGGGATGGATGGCCGGCGGCCGATGGTGGCGGCGAGCGATCGGCAACCGGCGGCGGTGGCCGGCGATCGAGAACCGGCGGCAGCGGCGGGCGATAGGCAACCGGCGGCGGCAACGGGCGAAAGCAACCAGCATGGCAGGGCAGTCGCGGCCGTTGATCGGCAATCGGAGGGCGGCGCCAGCGGTTGACGGCGGCGGTGGGCGACCAGCAACCGGCGGCTGGGCCGGCAATCGGCAGCGACGGCGGCCGACCGGCAACCAGCAGCAGCGGCCACGGAGCCGGCGGCCGGCGACCGGCGACGACCGGCTGTGGCGGCGGTGAGCGACCGATGGACGATGGTCAGCGGCGACGAATGAAGGACTGATTGACGAACGATGAGAAGAATTTTTATTTCGGATTTCTATTCTAGAAATAGAGAAGTAGAAAATTTAACTTATGATTTCTCTTCCAAACCTATTTCTGGAATATAAATTTATTCCAGAAATAGAAAACTGAATAGGTTTATCAAATGGATTTCTCTTCCAGAAACAAGTCTGGAATAGAAAAACTATTTTTGGAACAAAAATTTTGGTTATCATGCACCCCTGACTATCCTACGTGGCACGACTGGCACTAACGTGGATAAATTTTATAATTTCTTTTTATTTTTTCTGAATTTGTTTTTTATTTTTTTTTACTTTTTTTCAGTAGCTCGCCCAGACCATCCTTGCCTCCTTGCCTGGTGACACTAGAGGTCACAAGGGTTGCCTGTGGGCTTGGCAGAGAAATAATAATAAAAAATTGGAAAATTTTTAAATTTTGTCTTCGTTATTACGGTCGTACCAGATAGGACGATCGTCGTCCATGTTAGTAATTTCCTTTCAAAATTAGCTAAATTGATTTAATTGGCACCAAAACAAAATACTTAGAATTAAATTGATATAATTAAAAAATTTTGAATTGAATTGATATGTTAGGTTTATGAATTTTTTTGTACTTTCCCTATTATCTAAACAAGGAGGTGTTTGACTATAAAATCACTTAAATTGATTACCCATAACATCACATGACAAAACACTGCAACAACGGCCGGGATACTGTAGCAAAAGGTGGCTGACGAATTTTGTAGCATCACTGTTCATTTATATTGACAAATTATTGTAGAAGCACTGTAGCACTTTTTATTGTTCACCTCGTATAATTAATCGTCTCTTCTTGTATGAGGAGCAAGTTCTTTCTTCTCATCTTCTCACTTTGATGAGAGTTCTCCCTCTCTTCCAACCTTCCCTCAATCTTATATAAAGGCTCTATGGTGAACAAAAGTGTTTGTCCGTGATTCACCTTCTTGAGCCAGTTACATAAATAGTTTGTCAGGCTCCACTCGCTTGTAATATATGATGCAAATCGCATGGGGACATCATATACCAGGTACGTCTCGTGATCCGCAAGATCAAGTTTGCTTAGCCACAAACTTTCTTTTTTGTGCTTTGCTTCCAGTGGCAATAAGCGCTATGAAACCTTGTTTTCCTCTAATTTCAATCAGTGACTCATGGGCAATACTCACCATTCCATATCGCAACAACTTACTTCTTTTCTCGCATTCTTCTCAGCCCCTGGACCCTATGTCCTCAAGCATGGATGTAGTGTTGGTTTAGATCACCTCCAAAAGCGCTTTTTCGAGCCTTGCCTTTGCAGTTCTTCCTCCAATTCGTGTAAATATGTCTAGCGCACATTCTCTGTTCTGCCAAGGGTGAGAGTTCTGAAATAACTGGAACTAATCCCTGCAAAACATATATCTAATTTAAAAGTGCATCTAAGTATGTCAAAAAGCATTTACATGAACAAGACATTAGAATAAATACATAACGGAGGCCAAAAAAAGAAAAAAGAAAAAAGATTCCTTCTGTTGATCGGATATTAAGGTCCATTGTTTGTCTTTGCTTTCAAGTTACATCCCCATACCATGCCCTAGATTAGCAGAGACTATGACCGAGAATCCTTTCTCTACCTGCACTTTTGTACACCGAAGGTTATGCTAATTTTTGTTTATTTTACTGCCAAAGTGCAGACACAAAGGTAATGTCTTGCATGAACAATTCATTCATGTTGGATTATTAACAACTAATGTTCCACGATTGAAAATCTAAACTAATTATTGTCATTAAATTCCCTTTATTTTTCTTTAGACTTTTGCGATTTATCTTCCAAATAAAAGAGAATACTTGAGAATCTAAATTTCAAAAGTACTTTGTGAATTAAAATTGATCTAATGTATTTGACCCTTTTCTTAATTTCGAAATTTGTATATACCACCATTTTATGATAAAAGAGTTCAATAACAAGAGTGTGTGTATGTCGTCACATAATATAGCCGGCGACATAAATGAAGAAAATGCAACAAGATCTTTCAATTTGAAACTCCATGCATGATATTTCAATTTTGATATCTTTCTAATTGTGTGGTGTTTGTTTTTTTCGAAGAATTACTCGTAATTTGCACTGACCGCTAGAGAAGAATAAATCTCCAAGTTGTGGGTGGGCAATTAATATTGGAGAAGAGACACCGTAAAAGTCTAACTTTGGTGCAGACAGATCATATTCCAATTTCAGAGTCTAAAGATGGCTGGCGATCATATGAGCATACCTATCGAGGAAAAATGCCAAGTAGAATTCAGAATTCAGCTGCTAAATGCCATGAAAGAAGGCCAGGTAGAAAATTTAATGAACACCCTCCGAGACTATTCAACTGCAAAGGAGGTCAATTTGTCCGACATTGTCACAACAAAAAATGGCCCTTCTAGGAACACGTTGCTCCATGTTGCAGCAGGTATCGGGGACATCCACATCTTCGAAGCCCTCTTCAATGTCATCATTGACAGCTCGCTCGTAGCCCAGTCTGACGAAAGAGGAGACACTGTGCTCCACATCGCGGTAAGAGCCGGCAAGTTACCCATAGCCGATCTCCTTTTCAACAAATTCAATATTAGTGGCAAAATAGTGGACGAACCGAACAATGCAGGGAACACGGCGTTGCATGAGGCTGTTGAGAATGGTGACTGCAGCTTGATCAATCTGCTCCTGGATCAAAGCTCAATATCGGTGACTAAGAAGAACGAGGAGAGTAAGTGCCCACTGTACTTGGCAGTTGAGACGGGGAAAAAGGATATTCTCTCGGACTTGCTAAAAGCGATGGATAGGAATGAAGGCCGTCCTTACCGGATTGAAGGCATGTCACCGGTTCACGGAGCCGTGTTGCGCCGACGGTTAGGTCAGTGATTGTACTTTATGTTCGCACTTGGTAAATTTATTAGTCAGACCATTTGAATGTTTGTCTAGTTTTGAGCCATATGAGAACGTTGAACCTGTAAGTCTTACTCGAAAGCCAGATAACCTCACTTTTTTAGTTCTTCTCTTAGAGTGGTTTATCCTTTTCCTAGAGCATGCATCAACTATAGAAGATTTCCCACAAACTTTGACCAAGAATAAGCATATACGATATGTTTGGACTTGGGTCAATATTTGTCACCTGAAGAATGTCATCACTTTAATACTTCAGTAATCAATGGTCATAGTATTGGCCATTTTAGATACTACAATGCTTACATTATCATCCAAGGACCTTTTGTAAAAACAGGAAGAGACTCATGTCATGACTGCCCTTGATTACTTCCATGTCGTGAACCACTACTTGTAGATGAATGCCTCTATGCTTTGAAGCATTCTTCAATGTCTATACTGAAATTATCTCCCAAAATATAGATTTTGGATATGTATTCCATGTAATATCGCATTTTTATTTCAACTTTAGTAAAATATAATAGTTGAAGGCAAAGTTACTAGGCCCATCGTCATGAGCATGCCATAAAGTCATTCTTGCTCCCTAATGATGTAGACATGCTGGAAGAGATGTTAACAAAGAAGAAGTTATTTGATTTAAGAGATGCTGGAAGAGGTACTGCCCTCCACCTAGCAGCATACAACAATTACATCGAAGGAGTCAAGTTCTTGGTTCGCAATTTCGCTTTGAGCGCCTTTGAGGGAGATAGAGTGGGCTATCTTCCAATCCACATTGCATGTAAGATGGGTCATCTCAAGACAATCAAGACACTGCTTCAATATTGGCCAAATCCCGAAGAGTTGCTTACTTTAGAGTTAGAGAAAAATAAACCCAATATTCCGACACAGTATAGAAGACCCTCAGAGCAAAATATACTCCATGTTGCGGCACAGTACGGAAGAGCCTCAGTAGTGAAGTACATACTTGGGAATCCCAAGCTTGAGAAACTTATAAATGCAAAAGACAGTAATGGAAATACGCCTCTACATGTAGCCGCAAGTAATTGGCGACTCAAGGCTTTGTTCTTTCTCTCCCGAAACAACAGAGTCGATCTTAAGCTTCTAAACCACGGCAGCTTCACGGCTCTCGATATTGTAGATGATCGATTGACAGAAATTGAAGGTCCACTTCGACAGGTAATGATATTGACAAAAATAACGAGTTATCTACTTTTGTTTTTCACTGTTGTTTTGGTCAGTTCCTTTCTAGAGAGACGAAAATAACAAACTTTATTTTGACCTATTGAACTCCCCATAAAGTCGCCAAGTGGAATTAAGTTTCTAGTGTAAGCTCAGAAAGATTGCATTTGCAAGTCTGTGTATTGATTGAGAAGGTTTTGTGTTTTTGAATCCTAAATCTTTGATTGTGCGTCCATCTTCATGGATAATGACAGTCCTTTTTCTTTTCCTATTGCTCCTACCCAGAACTTAACATGGACAATCTTAGTATCTGCCGGGGTACCCAAGAGCAAAGACAGATTAATTTCTTCTTCACAAGTAAAACAATCAGGCTCGAAGAGAGATCCTCCATCTATGAGTATAATCAAGGAACGTGCCAATGTCCGTATGGTCATTGCAACGCTCATTGCTGGTGTGACATTCGCTGCTGGCTTTTCTGTTCCGGGAGGATATAAGAGCTCTGAACCAGATGCTGGAATCGCTACACTGTTGAACAAGCCCATGTATGACGTCTTCGTCATCTGCAACTCCATTGCCATGTACAACTCGGTAATTACAGTTGTGATCCTTCTTTGGACACAGATTAATGATTCACATGCCATGTTTCGTACCCTTAGAATGACAAGGCTACCACTGCTCATAGCTCTTGCCACAATGTCCATGGCTTTCATGGGCGGGGTGTATGTGACCATAAGCAAACGCACTTGGATCGCCATTGTTGCCTTGATCATCGGAATCACTGCCCTCTTTGTTATATTGATTCTTTACATTGCCTTGTTCATTCCTCTTGGGTACAAGTGTCGTCCTGCACAGCTCTTGGCCAACTACATCATCAGAGCTGCTATATTAATTTCAAGGGAAGATACTGAGAGCAAAAAAGCTTCTGAGCATTTGTACATTTCATTTACCGCATTAAGAGGAGGAGCGCCCCCTTACGTCTACTCTGAAGGAGAAGAGTCCTCTCCATCCAGGGAACCCTCTTCATCCACTCCAGCCCTTCGACCCTCCAGTCATGCATCCCCTAGACCCACCCATAAATTTGCTTGATCCCTTCGACCCCTCCGCCGACTCAACGCCGTCCACCCTCTCTTCCCCCTAGAAACTCATGATTTGAGTGTGTGATCATTTTTCTTAAAGGGATATTCGCCCCCACTATATTGCTCATAGGATAAGCAAAGTTGCTTCCAGGATACAATAAAATCACCAAATTATGAAGATTGTTATTCGCTAACTAGCGGATCACTCTTCCTACCTGTTGGATTTAGCTTGATTGCATTTCCCATTTATAGCATATACTATATTTTGATATCATGAATGGTGAAAAAGTCGGTGATGTAATGCTAATGTAATGATTTCATCATTAGAGGCATTTATATATATGAAGTTATGTGATGATAACTCATGTTTCGTTTATTTATATGAAACATTTGGTGCCAATTCTAGTCCCCAGTTAATGAGAAAATGGTTTTGAAACTATTTAATAGTTTATAAAGATTGATTAACACGGAATTAATCTTCTCACAATGAATAATCATTTTTTTTAATCATCACAATATAAGAATTTCATGATTTACTAGCAATAGTCCCTACTCATTTAAGGAATCGAATAGTCAATACCGACTTTGAGTACACTACATGGCTCTAAAGATGTCTTAAGAATCTCATGCCAATTTCAAACATATATCTAAAATAAACGAAATATCCTAATTATTATTAACTTAATTAATATAGGAAAATATGATAAATGTGGGGATAATATTTTGGCATCACCGCCCATCTCACAAGCTAACAAAATACTAAAGAAACAAAGCCACAAGTTAAATAAACTATCAAGGCATGAAAAAATTGTGCAGATTATTGAGAAAAGTCCTATCAGATTTTGAAGTTGACAAAATTTTTTGATTCTATTGGAGATTTCTATCAAAGTCTATAATATCTCATAAGCATATCTATCCTGCCCCAAACCTCTATGGCCGTACGACAACACACGATCATCAAACCTTTACTTATCTTTTGGTCATTTGATTGCAACGTCCTTGAAGGCGTTGCCGAGCCAATTCTCGATAACATTTAAAACACACAAGCGGAAACATAAACAAATCTCTAGCCATCAATCAATAGGGATAGTTAAAACATAATCATATATATATATAAGCTTCATGAATCATACATAGCAAGTTCAAAATTAAACAACCAGCTTCATTCCCTTCGACATGCTTAACCACTTTGCCACGACCTCCTACAAAAAGGCCCGGTGGTGTCGCGACCTAATCTCGCCGCCCTCGACCCTCTTGCGAGGAAAGCAAGGGAAAAGGTCGGATTTATGGGTACTTGATCACGAGAGTTCCCTTACGGCTCGCGATCCATACCCATACGGACGACACATCTTAGGAGAAAAGGTCAGGTGTGGATATTGCATTTAAGGGTACCTTTACCATGGTAGCCCTTTTGACAGTACGCTTCGCCCATAAGGATGCCATCACTTCATCCTTTGGGGTACTCCCACATCGAGTATGCTAAACCGTGGTGAGTTTCATCGAAACTCGTACCCCGCACAACGAGTTTATTTATATGGTCTAATTGTTTATGACAACCTAAAAATAAGACAAGAGTCGCCACTAGTCTCATTTTTGGGGCAGGCTAGAAAACCCAATCAGAGTCGGGAGTGTTCCCTCGATTCCTATGCAACCAAATATTTAGGTTCAGAAACTTGGGTTATGCTAATATTTCTATTATTGCCCTTTCGGTACCTAAATAGTAAGTTGTGTTTTCCTAACATGTCTATGTTTTTCTTCTTACATTTTCAAGATCGTTAGTCTTAAACTAAGTGATCATGCATGGTTGGTCATATTCATATTATTCTATTTCTAGAAAAACAAGAAAATAAAGTAATAAATGGAATTGAAATTTTGAAACAGTAAGTAAACAATCAAGAAAAGTAGTAAATCTACCATACAATGCTAGAAAATATAAAAGAAAAACACGATTGAAAAAAGATAAGAGGAAAAGAGAAAACTCGCAACTTGTCGGACTTTATACAACAAAGAGAACCCGAGACATATGTCGGGGGAAATGAATAATACATGATAATAGTCAGAATGGACATCGACCTCCACCATCTTTGCATTTTCTTCATCTTTGGGATCCTAATCTAAACTTAATCTAGAAACCTATAACTAGATGCATACAATGGAAAGAAACAAGTATATACATCAAAATAATCAAAAACACGACATCATGTCAAGATAAATCATTTAAAGAAAGTTCAATACGAAATTCAAATTTTGGGGCCTCGGGGTCGGCCTTTGTCTTTCATGTGAGGGTCCCACTAAGACACTTACCTAACCCATTTTTGTGACTTATAGCAATCATTGACCAATTGTGTTCTCGCATGGCTAATAACGCTTATAAGTCTCCTAATCAAGCGATCTATGTGATCCCAGGGTTTTCCCTTGATATCATGCATCGACCCTATCATTCATCTAAAAGTCATATGCATTGTAGAAATTTAAATATGCATGCGGGTCTTTTGGACCTTATTTCTCAACCAATCAAATAGATGAGTGAACCGTTGATGGGTCACTTATTTCCAAGGGCACGCGCCAATCACAAACGCATACATTTCTAATGAATAGCGTGATTATATGTATGAGGGGTACATGTGATATATATATATATATATATATATTAAAAACATATTTCAAAATCATCAATGAAAAGTTTTGAGACAAAGTGATGTCTCAGCTATGAAAGGCATTCAATTGCCAAGGCTAGCCTAGGGCTCGCATAAATGCACTCACAAGCGTCACAGATATTTTGAATTCAATTCAAACCGTGACTTTCATAATGTCAAATTGGGATTTAAAAAAGGTTTTAAAATATTTAGGATTAAGGAATATCTAGGCTATGGAACACATTCAATTGCTAAGGCTAGCCCGAGGCTCGGATAAATGCACTCACAAGCGTCATAGGCATTTTGAATATGGTCCAAACCACGATTTTTCCTTAAGCCAAATTGAGCTTTGGAAAAGAATTTCTTAAAAATTGTTTTTAGGAGACATCACATGCACCAAAGTATTTTTTTTGAAAGATGCAATTTTAAAAAGACTAATTGTTTAACAACAAAGATCAAAACATTTAAAACAACTTTCATGAAGATGGCATGGCCTAATTTCATGCACAAATTATCCTAAAAGGTATAACTAAATAATCACAATCATGTTCATATTAGGAAATTTCAGAACAAGCATGTAAAGACAACAAAATTGAGTAATACCCATTGACAATCTAACTATGGAAAAATTTTCCAATATGTACGACATGATAATGAACAAATTTCAAGAATGAAGCTTTCCTAAACAAGCTACACATGATTTTACAAAAACCAAACAACGAGCAACAGCACATCAGAAATTTGTCAAAACAACAGGACATTCAACTAATTTCATGAGGATTCGTCCTACCAAGACATGTCTAATAATCATCAAATTTACACACAGTATAGCCAACATGATTACAAGCAAGTTTCATTAAGAGGCCTAGTGCAGATTCCAAATAGAAAAAATGGGATAAAAATATTAAAGTTCTGTCCATACAGGGGTTAGAATAGGATCCCATGTCCAGATTCTGATCTAGTTTTGAAAAAAAATGAAAAGTAATACAAACGATAAGCGATTAGCATGAAATTAGTGGTATTGAAAACCTCTAAATGTGCCTTACATCCTCCTAGAAAAGCTCAAGTCCAAACTAGGTCAATTTGGTACCTTAAGATTGAGATATCTAAAAGTGTGCTCATCAGTAACTAAGGAAATAAAACACAAGTATTCATTATAAAACTTCAAAATCATTCAAAGAATGCACAAACGGCATGAAGAAATAACATGGAATTAAGATTGGATGCGAAGGAAGGTTTGGATAATCATCTAATCCTAAGTTGTCATGCAAAATGTTATACAATTTAAATGACGTTATGAAATGATTCGTGATTCCTAATGTTTGCTTAGGAATCCTAAGTGTGATGAACATTTTTGTGAGACAAATTTAATGTGCAAGATGACACTTAAAGGACTTGACCTAAACATGTATGCAAATCTTGTAACATGCGGTTCAATCGTAAAAAATGCATGATCATAAGATTTGGTCTCTCGATGACTCAAATATGTTTTATTTCAGCATTAAATTTACAGAATGAGCATGATTTCAGCCATCCTCAAGACATGCATAAATCCTACGAGAAATCTCACATACAGAGCATGTGATGATGAAGATTTCTCATTAAGAGTTTGAAACTCAATTAAGTCGTGGCAAAAGAAGCAAAACTGACAAACTATATGCCCAGCTCATATTGTTGCAGTGCCTTTTACTCTAATACATGCAATTGACTTACTTTACCAACATAAAGACCTTGCAAAGCATGCATTAATTGAACATATGTATCATGTATTTCAACTCTCATGAAGGATTTGAGACCAAATAGGTGCATTTGTGGACTCAAATTCATCAAAACAAATTTCGAACCAATATGAGGAAAGTCATTCTATAACTCAACATAAAAATCAGTACACAAATAGCAAAATTAGAGATCAATATGGAACATATTGACCTAGGCTTGAATTTGAGTAGATATGATCTAATTAAGGACATCCAACAATCATGAAAAAAAATAAGAAGATGCACAAGATTATTTGAAACAAAACTCATGGAGACAATTTTGTCAAAACATGATCACGAAAGTTGGCACAAAAATAGCAAAGACAGAAGGTGGAACAAAAATAGAATTGAGAAAAACCTAAACTACTACAAAATTGTTCATCTTTAAGGTATTTTTTGATGGTCAAACGATGCTCGATTGGGGCATGCAACTTATCATTTCGAAGCTCGGGATGTCTATTATCTAATCCTAAGAGAACTCGAGTTGAAACGAGGTCACTTTAGACCTCGTTTTGGTCAAAAGAGTAACCTAGGTATAGACATACAAAAATCTAGAATAGACTCAAGAATACAATCATTACTCAAATCATCAACAAATCATTACAACACTCATAATCATGAATCTTAAGCATGTAAAAGTTCCTAATCTTGAATCCTAGCACCGATCGACTAAATCAATCTCGCTTCATCGGATTCGAGTTTCAAATTGTTACATTTGTCACAATTTTCGTCGATTTCTATAGCGATCAATCGGATCAAGCCATCGGATCATGATCGGGACTTCAAGAATGCAAATCATAACAAGAATGTGGCACCCCTCGAATGGCCCCCGAACCATTAGGGTCGCCACAGTTCGATTACCATTCGCTTGACTTGACAACATGACACTCTGATACCATTTCAATTTGCAGCGGGTTCATACAACTCGGGGGTTTACATCTCTTAGATCGGTCCCTTGCAGCAGATTTATGTAACGGAAGCATATCCAACGACTCCCTTCCCTATATTCAGAAAACGATGCACACCAACTAAACATTTATAGGTAAAAGCCGCACACTTTTATTTACTTAAACCAGATGGACATCATTCATTAGTATATCAAAATGCCGTAGTCTTCTATACTCGGCTATACTTCAAAAGATGACCGATATCTCCTCCACATCAGTTGCATACTTAAAGTCCATCGATCAGTGTCGGCATCCAAAAGTTCACTCCTTTGCTATCCTCCTCCTCGTAGTCATATCCAACCACTTGATCCATCTACTAGTAGGAGTGGCAGCAAAGGTATCTTATATAGTCTGAAATGTTATTTCCCAAAAGGGGTGAGTACAGCCACTCAGCAGGTAAATGACCCAATAAACCACTCAATGCATCACACAATACAATCATAACAATCATAGCATAAGGGGCAAAACCCTTCTCCTACGAAGACACTAGATCTGGAACTGCTTTGTCTACCTCTTGGTGGTTTTGTGTGTTGCATGTTGCTTTTTACCGAGAATCTCACTTCGACTTCTTCATGAAAGTTGGAGAGAACATCCTAAAGACTAACATACTCAAATTTGAGGTAAAATGAGGAAGCGTAGCCTAGTGAAAAGATTTTCTTTTGAAGATGGTAAATCTGGAAATACGGTACTGGACACCCGAGACTTCTTAGACCTATATGGTGACTATTATTTGACAATTTCACTTAGATCCCTTAATGAAAGTTGTAGGGGACCTCTTGAGGCAAAACATATCAAAATTTCAGAGGAAACGAAGAAGGATAAGTAGGCGAAACCTCGATATTTCGGAGATAGCTAAACTGGACGGTTCGGTACTAGAAACAGGAACTTCGAACGTCTATATAAAATTATCTAGAACGAATCTGGCCTATATGTCTTCATTAAAAATATACTTTAGGGTCTTGGCTATAACCTGGTAAAATTTCAGAATTTTTTAAGGTCATTCGGGTATTTTAATCGAAATATTTCAAAAACTGCACAATCTGACTTTGTCCGAATCTTGCATGTTGCAATGTGTGAGCTATATCTTTTTGTGTGAAGCTCTTTTGGGCATGTGTCCTTCACGAAATTGTTACCTTTATGTCTTATCTAGTACATTCTTTGATTTTGTGATTTTTGAGGATCATATGGATATTTAATTTAAATGTTTTCCAAAATTGTTTGAGCTGGAATTTAGTAAATTTCAAAAAGGCATGATATATGGACTGTTCTAAGTTGTATGGATTCCATGGATTGTATTGTCTTTAGTGATTGTATCTTGCTGCATGTATGATGATGATTGGAAATGCATATAAGAATTAAAAGGATGAAAGTGATCTTGTTTGCCATTACATCGTGTGCCATACTGATTTTGAGACACAAATTGGTGAACATGAATTATGATAAATGATGAAATTGTTGGAGGCAGTTGATAATGCCTTGGGAGTGTCAGGATGCCCGGGATGGGGGGTGCCAGATGCCCGGATTATATTGAGATACATGGCCGGATGTCCTCGGGAGTTTCGAGATGCCCGGAATGGTTGGGTGCCGGAAGCCTCAGAGGTTTGTGCCCGAGGGGATGCCTCGTGATGCTAGTTGGGATGCGAGATGCCCGGAATGTGGTGGTGCCGAATGCCCGGTGGTGTGTGCCGGAGGTTTTTCTAGCGATGCCAGGTTGGGGTGTGAGTGGTAAAGTATGGGATGCAATTGCTGATCCCAAGAAAGAGAGATATGGTGATCAAATTGAAAGATAAAAGTGGAAATTGAATCATGCACATGTGATATGATGACATACGTATGGATGTGTGACATGATGATGATGATATGTGTGAAACATGATGATGATCACCTATGGCATGATGATATAGGTGTGTGACATGAAGATGATCACCTATGGCATGATGATATGTATGTGACATGATTGTGATGAGTATAAGAGGATGTATTATGACATATGCATGGCTGCAATGTAAGTTATGCTTGGATGCATGAATGGCGTGTACTATGTTATGATTGTTATGATTGTATTGTGATGCATTGAGTGGTTAATTGGATCTTTTACCTGTTAAGTGGCTGTACTCACCCCTTCGGGGACCAACATTTCAGATTAGAAAGATGCCACTCCCTACCGTCATGCGGGGCATCTTCTATGGCCTCCCATCGGATGTAGAGGTAGAGTGTACGGAGATCGACTGCGTCCTCGTCCCTGGACTAACATTTGTGCGAGTGCGAGTGTTGTTTATGTACGATGTGGGCCTAGCTGAGGACCTTGTCATTCAAGAGTTTCTGTCAATTCATGTCCGCCGAGATGGAGTGTTTAGGGGGATGTTACTGCCACAACCGCCCGACGCACCAGGATGGGTGTGATGGTCGCGTGAGGGGTAGAGAGCTGATGTTTCTTTTTGGGAGTAGCCGCCACTGTTAGATGGAGGAGGTCACATGATCACTTTAAGGGTCGAAGTATCTTTTTGGGATGTGGCCAAGTGTAGCTGAAAATCTTAGCTTTCTTTTGTTGTATCGACCCAAGAAAATCCATCATGAAAATATGTAAATAAAAGTGGCTTGGCTTTGTTTTTTTATTTTTCCTATGGTACTTAGTGGTGTGCATTGTATCATGATTGTTGGAGGGAGAGATGGTGATATTAAATTATGCTTTCGTTAATAAGTCGCGCTGGGACCATTTTCAAAAAAAAAAAATGCCTATGAACTACAACGCTTCTACCTAGAGATGTAACTAGTGTCCATTAGGTGTAGCGATAGGTGCCTGTGGCGACCTAAGGTGTTTCGGGGTGCCACAAGATCACTACGAATCAAATTAGGATCAATCAAACCACCGGCTTGGCTCAAAGAAAAAAAGAAAGAATCAGTCCAAACTGGACCGGCCTTGACTCGTTGGCAAAGATCAAGTCGGCAGTGAAGATCTAGCAACCAATATGGTTATCTCTAACCACAATAAGGTCAGAGAGTTTTGGAATTGTAGATCACCAACGGCTTGGGTGCTTGGGGGCTTCGGCGACTGCCTGTTCAAGCCTAAAACAAAACTGGTCCAAGAGATGGACCGATTTCCATGCCGAAGAAGAATCTTAAACTTGAACGGGTAGATTGAGGAGTCGCCTAAGGTGAGATCAGCTCCTATTAGCTCGAGCTAGGTGAGTAGATCGCCGGTGAAGGTGAATCATCGCTGAGGGGGGCTAAATCGGCGGCGATCCGATCACTGTAAAGAGGTCCTATTGGACTGAAACTAGAGAGAGAGAGAGAGAGAGAGAGAGAGAGAGAGAGAGAGAGAGATTTGTTTTGGGTGGGAAATTTGAGGGAGAAAAGAGAGAGAGTGATTGAGGAGAGAGAGAATTTTCATGCATAAATGAGCCTCCCTAAAATGGAGGGAAAAGTTCACTTATATACTCCCACATTAAGCAATTTCATCCGTCGATTCGATCCGATTGTCGGAATTTTGATCCAACGATCCAAAATTGATTTCAAAGGCTTCATCATGATCTCGAGGTGTCGGGTAATTGATCTAGTGGGTTTGATTTGCAAAAAACTAAGCTAAAATCAGGAATTGCGTCAAAATATCCAATTAGGGGTTAATTTGTAATTTGATGAAATTCAAGGATCAATTTGTAAAATATTGGGAAATTGAAGGTGCAGAAGTGAAATTGGCATTGGGAGGATTCCAAGAACGGTCACCAAAGGTTAGGAGCTGGCCGGAAAGGACCAGAACCAACCAATCCCGCCGACGGCCGAGCAGATAGGTTAGATTGGTTCAGTCTAGTTCAGCCGGATTTTGACCAATTCTTGATTAGTCTGGCTATTTTGTCCACTTAGAACCCCTATGGGTCTAAAATTTTTGTAATTTGGTCAGGGACCAAATTGAAAAGGACTTCTTATCATTTTAAAGAAGAAATTGGTCAATTAAGATATAATTAAGCTAATTGAATGATTATCGTGAAAAACAATGAGACAAAATCATGAGTGCTTTGAATTGAGCCTAAAGGGCTAAAATGGTAAAATTTACAATTCAATGGGCAAAATTGCAAATTAACTAAAATTGAACTCAATAAGTGTCACAATTATCCTATCTAATGTGTGACATCTTGATTTTCAGTTCTGATTTCGATGGGATAAGTCGGACCTTTCATCAACATGACTATAGTGTTTTCCTTTAAGATGGCCACTCATGAGATAACCGACCTATCTGGTGAATCTATTAAGGAATTTCAAATGCAATAAACTTGAGAATTCGACTAGGAATCGAGTGCTCGACCATGCTAGTCCGCAATGGTCATTATGGCAAAAATAAAAATTGATCAGAGATTATAAATACGTCGATTCGACTGAGATGTATGGCTAAACGTGGTTGATTCTACTAAATTGCAAAATTCTCGTCGATCGATACTAACTTGATTTTTCTATTGTTTTGGTACCCTGTGTAAGTATTTGAAATCTTGAGGTTTTCATGACAACCGAAAGTTGCTAATGTGCCAAAGTGGTACGTGTGGCTCGAAGAAAATCGACCACATATCCATTGCACTAAAAATTTCTAAATGCTACCCGGTAAGTAAGGTCACACTAAAAGCGTGTTTGATTGAAAATAACCGTGAATTTAAATTCGATTTCGGAAATTGAAAGTCTTGTCGTGTCATGGGTCATTCTAGGAACGTCGACTCACATTTTGAGGAAATTCCGGTGAGTTCGAGATTTTTTACGGAAAATCAGTGTGGATGATTCAAAAAACGAACGGAAATTCGGATTGGCCAATTTGAAGAGACTTTTGGCATCTGGTGTAAGTGAATCGGTGAATGGAAGTTGTTTGGGCTATTTCTGAATTCAAATTGAACCTCAACCGGATTTTTTTGTTCAGAAAATCGGATACCAAGAAAAATGAAATAGAATTTGGTTTTAAGAGAAATTTGTGGGTCAGAGAGATGGTCTTATTCTGGACTTCAATTGTGCAAGCCGAGGTCGAGATTCGCCTTGGGTGACCAATTACTCTCGTGTTGAAGTTGAGCAGATTTTTAATTTGGTTTTGTTTTATTTCCTTGGAACCACGCCCCATTTGCGCACACCCTCTCCCCATTTTTATTTTCATGGCCGACATTTCCCCTTCTACGATCTTCTCTATGCCTTGGCTCCTTTGAATTTTGGTCAAAGCTGGCCCTTCTTATCCGATTATGTACTTCTCTCTCTCCTTCTTTGTCTTTTCTTTTAGCACGTTTTCCTCACCTGGCCGACACACCCTTCTGCGGTCTTATCCCCTCCTTTCTTCTTCGGCAACACTCGGTCTCACCTCAATTTCAATGATCCATGACTCCTTTTTGTCCTCTTCTTTTGTTTTTATCATTTCCTCCGCTAGCTGCTTCGATTTTTCCCTTCAACGGTCACAGCCCCCACCTGCTAAGTCTTCTGCTTCTTCATTTTTCTGCATTTTCCTTGCATTTTACCGCCCCACCAGCACCGATCTCTCCCTTTCACGCCACTTGTCCGGGCCCCATGCTGCTCGGTCAACATTAGCAAGCTCCTCCTTCCTTGTTGACTCCATGGACGCCAGCAGCTGCTTCTCCTTTCAGTTAGTGAGGCCGCACGCGTCCGACGCCAGCCCCCTCGGTGGATTTGTTGACCGTGAAGTTCCCTCGCCCAGCATCGATGATCGAGGAGCTTCCCACAAACCGAAGCCCCGCGTTGACGTCGCTGCTTCCTCTCCTTCGCTGCTTCGGAATTTCTCAGCTCGCAAGCCCAGCAATCCAGTCCGTTCGAAGCCCAGCAGCAGCCCTTGAAATTCAAGTTATTTCAGCCCAAGAGGACAGCCCATTAATTGAGTTCTTCAGCCCGCAAGTTCGGTCACAATTTGGCCCAAGATTTCAGCTAGAATTAGCCCACTAGAAGCCCAGCAAAGTCAACCCATCGGCCCGCGAAGCAGGCCCAACCCGATTCAGAAACAAATCTCAGATTGGGCTGAGATTTGTTTGGGCCAAGTTTAGGCCCGGTCCAAGCCTGTGGGTGTCGTCATGAGCCCAAGTTCGGCTGCCGTTGCGCCGTCGTCGCGGTGATCTAATCTTCATTTTTAATCAAGTGAGTTTAGCTCACTAATCCCTGCTTAGTTTGCTAATTATACTTAAAGGTTGATTAGTGTTAATTAAGTAAGATTAGGTGGTTAGATTAGAGTAGATTAGCGATTACTATTTAATTGTGATGCATGTTAGGATTATGGTTAATGCACTTAGCTAGAGGATAGCCTATATTATTTATTGAATGCATCTCGGAATTTTTCCCGACCGTCTTAGGCTCCAATTAGGCATTACGGGCCTTAATTGGATTTTTAATATTTATTTATTAATTTTTGAAATTAATTTATTTAATTATTTATTTTCCGGAAATTCAACTGGGATGGATGATGACCAGAATTTTGTGTTGATTATCGTGGTGCAGTCCGTTTATTTGTTTGAGCTCTACGTTGTATTGAATTAATTTAATTGTGAATTTTTATGGTATATTCTAAAGTGATGTGATTTTAATTATTTGATTGAGAAATCTATGGGTATTGATTGTCAATATCGAAAGTAAGTTGGTAATCACCTGAGAGAACACACGTGGGCTCGGTGAATTGGAATATCACCTGGAGAATGCATGTGGGTTCGGTGATTGAATCAGTCATTTTAGTGAAGAGGTCGCCTTAGAGAATGCACGTGGCTCGGAGACTCGGTATGTCCTCTCGGAGACTGCACGTGGGCTCGATGACTAGTTTTGCCACCTGGAGATTGTATGTGGACTCGGTGGTTGAGTATGGCATCGTAAAAAGGGCATGTGGGCTCGGTGATTTGATACATTGCTTTGGCAAACTAGTGCCTAAGAGAATGCACGTGGGCCCGGGCATCATAAAAAGGGCACGTGGGCTTGGTGGTTTGATACATCACTTTGGTGAACTAGTGCCTAAGAGAATGCACGTAGGCCCAGTGAGTTAAGCATGGCATCTTGGAAGAGACACGTGGACTCGGTGATTTGATGCATCACTTTGGCAGACTTGGCGCCTAAGAGAATGCATGTGGGCTTGATGACTAGTTATACATCATGGAGAATGTATGGTACTGATTGATTGACCTGGGAATGGTCCGATTGACATGTAATCGACTAAGTCGATTGATCATTGCCTTGATATGATGTCGTGAATTGATTGAGTTGAAATGACCAAGAGTTGGTCCGACTGACATGTAATTGACTAGGTCGATTTGATCAATGCTTCAATCTGTTGAGATTGCTGGGTGCCTATTGAACTGTATTGATTTACAGGTTGGGATTGAGACCAAGGTAAGTCCTCTGACTCGTGTTGTACATAGGTAGCCCTAAGGTATATTGGTTTACTAATCGAGTCTTAGGAGGTAGAACTTGTTGAGACGTAGTTTCATTGGTTATTGAATAACCATTTCAGGTCCCTAGATGCAGCAGACTTGGATTTTGAAGATCTCGAAAGTCCAGTGTAGTCTGCTGAAGGCTGTAGTTGGAGTGCGGAGGATGATGAAGAGGAGGACAATGATCCATAGTTTGTAGAACCCCGGTCCTACTTGTAGACCTTGTTTTTAAATTGGCTTAAATTGAATTTGACTTAATAGTTCACCTTCTATATATATGTGCACTGGTTTGCAATGTATAAAAGTGTGAATGTTTTTAAAAGTTTGAAATTTAGTTCTACTATTCTATCCTAATGTTTTATTGTCTGGGGATAAATTATATGCTTCCGCATGCGCATATGAAATGAATAGGTCGGCGTTGCGTTTTGGGACGTCGCTATTAATCGACCAGGTGAGAGATGGGCATGCGTTCGAGGATCGGGGCATGACATAATGAGATACCAATATGTAATATCACTTATCATATTCAAATTGACCTTGAATTGAAGCACTTAAGCTTAAGCCAAAAATGGATCTAAGCCTAATATGAAAATTGGACCTAGATTCATGAAATTAAACCATAGCCATGAATGGGCCAATTCAAATTTTGTTGATTGAAGCTTAATTGCTTAATTTTATAATGCTGGGGAGGATAAAATTCTTCAAATTGATGAGTTCTGGTGTGAATTTCACAAAATCGATTTTGAATTTGGGCTTATTTTAAGGAAATGAGTGAGAAACAATCGTCCGTTCACAAGTTATGAATGATTGATTTTGGTCCCCTAATTAAGGCTCAAAATGACAATTCACATTTTAACTCGGTAAATCATAAAATTGAATATTCAAGCAGATTTCAAATAGTCCCTAAACCAAAGAATGAACTACTCCTAATTATGACTAGAATAAAAGTAATTTTATTTTCGATCAATTAGAACCAAAAATTCAAAAATTCAAAAATAATGGTTCTTAATCGAATTTTGTGAAATTTATGACACAAAAGTCAAATTGGCATTAAAAGAAATATATTTGTGCATTTTTTTTGTTGGTCAAAGGTTTGACCAAAAGTCAACTATTTAGTTAACTTTTTCTAAAAGATCGATTTTTTATTTATTTATCAATCTTTGGATTTTCAAGAAATTGATTTGACAAAAGTGAAATTGAAGCTAAATGGAATCTTTTTAGGTAAAAAGTCAATTTTTGATCCAATGTTGACTTTTGGTCAAGAGGTTGACTTTTGATCAAATGGTTGATCAAAAAGTCAATCTGAAAGTCAACCATCTGACTTTTCGGGTTTTTCTTAAAAATGAGCTAGAAATTGCTTAAAACAACAATGCAAAAGAAATAAATGAAAAACAAAACTTTTTTGAATTGAGAGATGGGGCTCCGTCGCAATCAAAAACTTAAATCTCAATTTTTTACCTTTTAATGACTCGTCGACTAAAAATTATATGTCAACAAGCTACCTCTCTTTGAGTGGGAGTTTGAAGAGGTTCCACTCAAAGATAAAATGGATACCTGCAAGTTTTAGTCAACTCCACTTTGGAAATAGGAAAAAAAAAACAAAATAAAAGATATTTGGTTAAGAACGTACCTGACACTTACCTTTGCTCATTGATGTATCTAAACTCTTGCTGGAGTTTATTCACTCTGTCTCTCTTGCTCGTGGAATAGAATGAAGGAAATGAAATCACTAAATTAAAAGGAATGGTTTAAGGATAACCACCAACCTAAAGACATTGTTTAAGGATCACAACTCTAAGAGACAAGGTTTATGGACAACCTATAATCTAACGACAAGGTTTAAGGATAACCTAGAACCTAAAGACAAGGTTTAAAGATAATCTAGAACCTAAAAGATAAGGTTCAAGGATAACCTAGAACCTAAAGATAATGTTTAAGAATAACCTAGAATCTAAAAGACAAGGTTTAAGGATAACCTAGAACTTAAAAGACAAGGTTTAAGGATAACCTAGAACCTAAGGGATGAGGTTTAAGGATGACTAGGAACCTAAGGGATGAGGTTTAGGGTTGACCAGGAACCTAAACGACGAGGTTTAGGGTTGACTAGGAACTTAAGCAACGAGGTTTAGGGTTGATCAGGAACCTAAGCGACGGGGTTTAGAGTTGACTAGGAACCTAAGGGACGAGGTTTAAGGTTGACTAGGAACCTAAAACAAGGGGTATGATTTAGGGTAACCAAAAAATCAAAAGTAAGGGTTATGGTTTAGGATGACCAAAAACCGGAAAAAAAGGGTATGGTTTAGGATTACCAAAAACTAAAAGTAAGGATTATGGTTTAGGATGACCCAAAACCGGTTCACTAAGGAATACATATTTTGAAAATGGGTTTCAAGATTGCTTGAGAGCCAATCTTGTGAAACGATGTCGATTGTCAAATCCCTTCGGAGAGGATTTTAACAAAATGAGATTTGATTCATTATCTAAGGGTTAAATCAAATATGCCAAGTGGAAATATCCTAATCAAAAGAGGTCTTTCACATTGGCTCTCAAAAAGGGCTTTTATTCCCAACCATTGATGTGGGAATGTTTAAATCTTACTTGATAGGTCTCACTCAACTATATCTAAGGCTATTGGAAACATTCACAGTGAATACAATTCATTGATCAAAAGGTTTTTTTGAAAAGACCATAATGATGGCTTAGTCATGGGCTTACACAAAGGGTATGTCATTTGAGGCCAAGAAATGAATATTCAATCAATATCTTAATCAGATTTACAAGTCAAGAACCTCAAAGATAAGATAAGACAGGATTGCTTCCACTCCTTCTAGCGGTAACTTCTATGTGATACTCTCATTTTAACTCGAACTATCCCAATCGGAAGAGACTTCAGATAAGGGTTGTAATGTTAGTTTAGGTGAGGCTTAAAAAGGCTTGAAAATTTTTCAGATATCGAAGGGTTAAAAGTAAGTGATTATCTTGGCATCATTACCATCACACAACTTTTTAGAAATTTGACTCTTGAAATTTAACCTATCTTGAGAATCCTTTTGATTATTTGTCTTGAGACATGAGAGCGTTGCTCTCTTTTCTAATGACATTACTTGCAATACATGTTTTCTTTTGCTTTTCTTTTGTTTTTCAATGGATGGTCTTTTGCATGACTATTGATTTTGCTGTTTTTTGCATTTTTGCTTTTCTTTGCATTTTTTCATGAGCATTGGCCTTACTTTTGCCGAGTACACTGCTTTTTCATGCCCCTTAGTTTTAAATCTCTTTTGAGCATCTAGGACTCTCGAGTGGTATTTATAGACACGACCAACATTCTCAATTTTGTTGGAAAATCACATGCCTTGCCCCAATGTGGGCAAATAACACCTGAGGGTATAAAGGAATTGCATAAGGCTCAAATTGGCTAAGCAAAGGTAATTGTGTTTGGGGTAGTGAACGAAATGCTCTTCGTCACTTCGGGATGCTTTGAGCTTCAACAAGAAATCACCTGAAGCTAGCATAAAAAGATTTATGCAAGTGAAAGTAATAAAATCTTTCTTAATCTTTTGCTCTATAATTTTCAACCAAGACCTCCTATTTTGCCCCCAGTGTGGGGTTGTTCTTGATAGGGTTATTTTGGAAATGCTCCCTATTTGGCTCAAAGTGGCTTGCAAGGGATATCAATAGTGTTTGGGATTGAGAAATGAAATGCCTTTATCATCTCAAACTATGTATTCACTGTGAATTAACCCTATGCCCTAAGAAATGATTCTTTTCACTTAATTCTCTCAGAGAGTATATAAGGACATGTTTGGTAAAGGGGTTGCCTCTCATCATTTTAGGCACTTCCACTATGTCGTGACCTTCCCGAAGGTGAATTACTCAAAAGGGCTAATGGATTACTAAGTCCGAAGACTTGGCACGGACTCTCCCAAGTCCTACCAATTGTGACTTGATACTAAGAAATTAACCCATTTAAACATGCAATTATACTCAATTTGGAGCCGCCAATAACCAATTAGGGTTGATTAGAAACCCAAGTAAAGTGTGGGAGAATACTTTACTTTTGCGAACTAGAGATTCAATAGGTCTGGGGACATGATTATGCTAGATTAATCTAACTCCCTTTCGGTATCTTTTTATTTTAATTTCAAAAATATTTTGCAGGCAGTATTGATTAATTTTAACCTAAGCTACTAACATGCAAATGGTGGTCATATGGGTGCACAATCAATAAAATAACATTCAATAAACCAAAGTGATAGATTGTAAGAAATTATAGACTACAACTTCATTAAGGTCCACTCTCTAAAGAAAAACTTACAAAAATGCTAATAAAAATGCATGCCCTAAACATGATTTTTAAATGACATGACACCTAATTTTTTCTTTTTCTTTAAAAAATGTTAATTATATGCAATCTTAATCTAAACTTGATATGCATGAGTTTTACTTTAATGACATGTGAGATGCAATTCATATGACATAATTTGAATCATTACAATATGTGTGCAATCTAATTCACATAATCCTAAATATGCATGTTCTACATGATATGGGATGAATGACATGGTAATTCTATATGCATGTTCTTTATATGATTTTTTAATGATTTTTTTTATTACACATATGCAACCTACACTAACAATGATGACATGAAATGGGATTAATTATGAACTAACCTAATAACTAACTAAGTAAATGACCTTTGTGTTTTCTTCTTTTTAAAATGACTTAATAATTCTTAAAAAAAACAAAATAATGATGCAATACTAATCTTTGGCTTTTTTTTATATTAAAAAACAACTACATGACGGGAATATCAAAACATTAGCCTGTGACCCACTAACTAAAGCGCAATATGTGGTGTGCACATTATGAAATCTATATAACCTAAATAACATTTTTTTTGTTCTTTTTTGTTTTGATTTTATTAAAGGAAAATTATCCCAATTCTATATGAAACTTAAAAATTAAAATGCATTGATTTAATCACGAAATGTTTTTTTTTTTTTGGTAAGTCTTAAACACGAAATGTTTATGGACCAAAATACCTAAATCGTAGATATGACCTATGATGCATGATATGTGATAAGCAAATAACGATAACATACCAACATATATGTCCTATTGAAAATCCATCAATGTAAATCAATGACATATTATCTTAATATGAATCAATGATGCAAAGCAATTCATGAATTTCCATGAAAAGTCAAAATAATCAAAAATATCTAACTCGACATCTCGCGGCTCAATATTTTTTATTATTACGACTTAATATGACAGATTTACTAATTGGATAACGATAAAAATAAATCAGAACCAATCAAGTTAGAATAAAAAAAATTATGAGTCCGAATACTCGAACTAAATTTAGCCTAAAAATTTTACCTATTCAGTACGACTTTTCGGGGGTGGCGCCAACACAGTGGTGGTCTGCGTTGGTGGTTCAGTGATGGGTTGCCGTTTGGAACAGGGGCTGTCTGTCGGAGCTCCGGCGAGGTTCAGGCAATAATCGGACCTGCAGCAAAACAAAGAAGGCAATAGGTGGCTTTGTTCGGACATGCAACAGTGAGCAGAGGAGCAACAATTTCATGTGTAGGGGCGTTGGGCTACTGAGAATGGTCCAGGTTGTTGCGGAGGGAAGAACGGCGTCGGGTTCTGGGCGATCACGGACGCTGCTGGTGTGGGTTGTAGAAGAGCGCCAGGGGAGAGCTCCTATAGGTACGGTGATGGTCTGGCAGAGGTGGCATCTCACGGGTGTGTGGCGGCTCGGTGTTCAGTTCCAACGTCATGGGTCAACAAGCATAGCAGTAACGGCGACTGGGCAGAGGTGCTGGTGCAATGGCGTCGGTTGAGTGGAGGCAGACCACAAGGTTGCTTGGCGCAAGTTGCAAGCAATGCAGATCTAGCGGTAACAGTGGCGTCACAGGGGCTCACAGGCGGGGGATGGCTGGAGGAGCGGCGGTGGTTGTAGAGAAGTCAAGAGCAGGAGAGCCTAGCGTCTGGCAGAATGACGTGCTAATCTCGGAACAAATTGCAGGCAGAGCAGGGTGGCACCGGTGTTCGCGGACGAGCGTCGCGGAGGTGAAACAAAAGCTGAGCCAGCCATCGCAGTTGGGCGGAGCAGAATCAGAGCTGACAGGAGGAAGGTAGAGGCGAAAATGGCAGTGGGAAGAAGGTGATGAATAGTAAATGTCCAATCACCTTTTTCCCTTTTGCTTTCTTTTCTCCCTTTCTTCCCCTTTTTTGTGTTTCTCTCCTTCTCTCGAGGACTCCACGGAGGGCTCCCCTCTCTCTCTTCTATGCCTCTTTCTTTTGCTTTTCAGCAGAAGAGAAAAAATTTTGTTACTTTGTCTCACAAAAATTCTATTCCCTTTCGTGAGTGTTTCGAAAACTTAGTCATAAAGCCCCCCCTCATTCAAGGCTTCGCACTCACTATTTATAGAGGAAAATTCAACAAACAAGTGAAGATTTCCCAATATTCACTCAACTTCTCAACAAAAAAGTGGCTCGAAAATCACACGACTGTTCAATTTTTTTGAATTCAAAATTTTTTCAAAATTTCCCTCTAAATCAAAGATTATCTTCTATTTCTAAAAGATGAGTTTAAATTAGGTGTCAACAGCTGCCCTCTTTGAAGGGACGCTTGTAGAGGTTTCTTTCAAAGATAAATGACACCTAAATTTAAATCATGCAAAATGAATGTGAAATGAAAATGTTAATTGTAATGACTTTTTTTTTTTTTTTAAGAATGCAACGTAAATGCAATGATTTGGTCAAGAACATAGATCTCCATGTGTCTATGCCCAATGCAAATGCAAATGCAAAGAAGAAAACGTACCTGTCGTACTTACCTAGAGATTTAGAAGAGTATAATTCCTATGAGACCTAACAAACATCTGGAACTCCCTTCAGATAATTGAAAGGCTCAAAGATTTTTTTTTTTCGAAATAAAGTCTTCAGGGATCTGGAACTCTCATTAGATCCCAAGCACTTGGAAATTACACCAAGTACTTGAAATTTCAAAAATCCGATTTTTATGTCAAACATTTATTAAACATCTGGAAATCACATTAGATGTTTAAAAAGAAAAACACTTGGAAGTCGCATCAAGCATTTAAAGGTTCAAATATTTCGAGTTCACACTAGACATTTGAAAACATTTACTAAACATCTGGAAATCACATCAAATATCAGAAAAGACAAACACTTGGAAGTCACATCAAGCATTTAAAGGTTCAAATATCCGGAATTCATACTAGACATTTGGAAACATGGGTACTTGGAATTCTCATCAAGTATTCAAATATGATTGAACAAAGTCAGGGCTTCGAAGACAAATCCTTTGGTCTTTGAGGAAAAATTCATTTCATTTTTTAAAATTCAATGAAGGTCCATGCATGATGGCTTTTTCAAACTTCCATCGGAAAAATTATCATTAAGACAATTTTCACTAAGCTGTGAATCTCTTGAACATGCTAAATGAGACACTTTTGGCGTGAAAAGACTTTTCACTCGCTCTCATTTAGGAGGGGTTATTTGTCCCGACCATTGATGCATGAATATATCACTCAATGTTATTATCATCATGTCGACAAGAGTCCAAGTTTTCTCGCAAGCAGTACGATCTACCAATCTGAGGGGTCTTTACCAGGATCGTAATGTGAACTTGGTCAACGGCTCAACAAAGGAAAATTTGATGGCTTAGAAAGGAATATTTTATGACTATTATCTCCGGGTTTACAAGTCAAGAACCCTGCAAAATGAGAAAGAAATAATCATGCTCGCACTTCTTCGAGCAATGCTTAAAACATGTGAACTCCCATGTTAATCCAAGTGCCGTAATCTGAAGAGACTTTGTAAGGGACATAACATAGACTGGGTTCATGGGTTGAGAAATGAAAGGATCGTTAGACTCAAAATGTGTGTAAAGGGTGAGAGTTGGTGATCATCTTGACATTACCACCTGTTTTCTTTTTCCACCTTTGAAGATTTTCTTCATATCACAACTCCATTGATAGCAATAGCATTTGAGTTTTTTTAGTATCGCCTTGTTGGGGATACGACTCACTACATCGATTGTTTGATTTTTCTCTTTGGGCATTGGCCTTACTTTTACCAGACACATTGCTTTTTCATGCCCCTTATTTTTTTGCACTTACTTTCTTTGGACTCACGCCGCCCCATCTTTCATCAGCATTCTAAGCCATGCTATTTGAATTTTTTTTCCTTGCCTTGCCTTAATGTGGGGGATGATAACCGACTGGGTTTAAAGAAATGAAATTTTAGGCTCAAGTGGGCTATGCAAAGAATATAACTGTATATGATAGCGAAATAAATGCTCTTCATCATCCTAAGGTACTTAAATTACCACATGACTTCAATGTAATAGCGTAACTTGAAAATTGATGCAAGTGAGAAAAAGAAAATTTCTATCCATTTCCCTTTCCTTCAATGTCGACTTACCTCCATTTGCCCCGATGTGGGGTGGTCCTTGACAGGGGTAGTATGAAAGAAATTCTTCAAGTATTTAGGCTCAAAGAAGGGTTAAACAAGGGTTCGCTAGTAGAGAAATGAACTGCCCCTCGTCATTTTAGTTGTCGTACTTCTTGCAAGAAAACTCTTCATCTTGAAACACAAAACGTGTCCATACTCACCTCACAATGTATAGACAAAGGACTATGTATGGGATAAGGCTTGCCTTTCATGCCTCATTTAACATCATTTAGCATGTTCAAGTAACTCAACATCCTTCATTGAATTATCCATTTTGATAAATTTCAAGTGGAATTGGTGAATTGCTCAATATCATGTGAAAGCATTATATAAAAAGGCCATGCTCTATTCTTGCTCCTTGGATCATAAAGTCAAAACTATTAGGTGTCCATGTCTTGCCCCCTCTTTGTAAGGGGGCTCATAGAGGTTCCTTACAAAGATAGAGGACACCGTCGTTCACATCCATTCTTTGCCCCTGCAAAAAGAAAACATGCATCATTATACGCTAGAGATTTGATCAACTCCGAGCGAGGGAAAGGCTTTTATGAGCCTTTTTTATTCATGGATAGTATTTCTTTACAGCATCAGAGTTTACAAGATTCATGAATTCTCGCTCGTCCATTTCTGCTAAGATTAAAGCACCTCCAGGAAGTACTTTCTTCACGATGTATGGCCCACGGTAATTTGAAGTGAACTTGCCGTGAGGATCAAGGCTAATTAGCAGCATCTTGTGTAACACCAAATCATGGACCTTGAAATGTCTTGGACAAACCTTCCGATTGAAAGACTTGGCCACTCGCTGTTGATAACACTGACCATGACATACAGCCTTCAATCGCTTTTCATCAATCATATTGAGTTGGTCATACCTCTGTTGTGCCCATTTAGCTTTCGTCAGCTTAAACTGAGACAATACTCTTAGAGAATGGATTTCTACTTCAACTAGCAAGACTGCTTCCATGCCATATACTAGAGAAAAAGGAGTTGCCCCAGTAGAGGTATGAACTGAAGTCCTATACACCATCATGCCAGTTGTGATAATTATCAGCTGTCTTTGCCAGGATTTTCCTGATGTTCTTATTCGCTGCTTCAACCGCACCATTCATCTGAGGGCAATCAGGCGATGAATTCAAATGACGAATTTTAAACTCCTCGAACAAATCATTGACGAGCTTGTTGTTTAGGTTCGTCCAGTTGTCTGTGATGATAGCTTCAGGCACGCCATAATGGGCAATAATATCACGTCACACAAACTTCATAGCATTCTTTGTCGTAACAACTACATATGATGCTACCTTTATCCATTTTGTGAAATAATCGATGGCGACAAGGATTAAACAGTGACCATTCGAGGCTTTTGGGTTAATTGGGTCGATTACATCGATGCCCCACATTGAAAAAGGCCATGGTTCCGACAATTGATGCAGTTCCTTTGGTGGAACATTTATCTTGTCTCCATAAATCTGACAACAGTGGCAACTTCGGACATGTTGAATGCAATCACTTTCCAAGGTCAGCCAGAAGTAACCTAACCTCATAATTTTCTTTGCTAACATGTGACCGCTCATGTGAGGACCACACACTCCATGTATTTCCTCCATCAACTGAGTGGCTTCCTTAGCATTGACGCATCTAAGTAGGACAGAGTCAAAGGACCATTTGTATAATGTATCCCCGCTAATAAAGAACTTGGAGGCAAATTTCATAAGATGCATTCGATCAGCCGAATTGCTACCTTCTAGGAACTCTCGCCTTAGAATGTAGGTCATGATGTCATGGTACCATGGTTTTTTGTCCGGTTCTTCTGTCACTACCATGCAATAAGTTGGCTTCGCAAGCACTTCAATCTTTAAAGGTTCAATTTCTAATCCTTCCGTAAATGTGAGCATAGACGACAAAGTTGCAAGTGCATCTGCAAACTGATTATGAGACCTTGACAAGTACTTGAATGATATTTCATCAAACTCCTTTACAAGGTCTTCCCAATAATCATGGTAAGGGACTAGTTTGGCATCTCTAGTCCTCTATTTTCCAACAATTTGAATGATAATAAGTGCGGAATCACCAAACACCTTTAACTTGCTAACCTCCATTTCAATGGCCGCCTGCAAACCGAGAATGCACGCTTCATATTCAGCTATGTTGTTAGTGCAAGGAAATATCAACTTTGCAGCTACAGGATAGTGTTGACCATCAGGAGAAATTAGAACTGCTCCAGTACCCCACCCGAATAGGTTAACTGCGCAATCGAAGAACATAGTCCACAACTCCTTTTCCATTGTCAAAATGCGATCATCCAGGGAATCATATTCGTCTTCATCCTGCATCCTCATAGTGCCATTTGCTAACATGTCCGCAATAGCTCGACCTTTAACTGATTTTTGTGGTACACTTTGCACGTCAAACTCGGAAATCAGGATTTGCCATTTCGCTAATTTCCCCACCAAAGCCGGTTGTTCTAACAAGTACTTGATGGGGTCATTCTCACAGACTAGAAATGTCTGGTAATCCAAGGTGTATTGCCGCAGTCTGTGTAAAACCCATAGTAAAGCAGCACACGTCTTCTCAACATTAGAGTAGTTCATTTATGTTGTTGAGAACTTCTTGCTTAAGTAGTAAATGGCACATTCCTTCCCATCTGCCGATCTTTTTTGAGCCAGCATTGCTCCCAATGACTCTCTATTAATTGTGAGATAGAGAATTAAAGGTTGCCCTAGTGTGGGAGGAACGAGTATTGGCGAATTCATCAAGCATCGCTTCAACTCTTCAAACGCTTCTTGGCATTCATCATCCCATTTAACTTGGGCATTCTTCTTAAGAAGCTTGAAGAAAGGCTTAGCAATTTCAGAGAGTGGGGAGATGAATCGAGCTATATAATTCAACCTCCCTAAAAGGCTCCTGACTTCTTTCACCGTGGTTAGTGGGTGCAAATCACAAATTGCTTTGAATTTTGAGGGATCAATCTCAATACCCCTATTACTGACTATGAAACCCAATAGTTTGCCAGAAGTTGCTCCAAACACACACTTTGCCGGATTAAGACGTAACTTAAACTCACGAAGTCATTCAAATAACTTCTATAAAGTCTTAACGTGATCTTCTCCTGGTCGAGTTTTGGCAATCATATCATCCATGTAAATTTCCATCTCTTTGTGCATCATATCATGGAAAAGTGTTACCATGGCCTGTTGATATGTTGCCCCAGCATTCTTAAGGCCAAAAGGCAGGACCCTATAGCAAAAAGTTCCCCATGGTGTGATGAATGTTGTTTTCTCTTTGTTCTTTTCATTTATCCTGATCTAGTTACATCCTAAAAATCCATCCATAAAAGAAAAAAGCTCAAAACCGGTAGTACTATCCACGAGAACATCAATGTGAGGTAGCGGGAAATCATCTTTGGGGCTAGCTTTGTTCAAATCTCTATAGTTCATGCAAACTCTAATGCGACCATCTTTTTTCAGTACTGGCACTATGTTTGCTATCCACTCAAGATATTGTGATACCTCGATGAATTTCACGTCAAGGAGTTTCATGACTTCCTCCTCTATTTTCTTGGAAAGTTCTAGCTTAATTCTCCATAATTTTTGCTTCTTGGGAGGTATATCGGAATTAGTTGAGAGACAATGTTCAACAATGGATGGATCTAGACTTGGCATATCAGCATAAGACTAGGCAAAGATATCCTAGTATTCCTTCAGCAACTGGGTCAAGCGTTGAGCTTCGGATTTGGTCAAGTCTGCCCCAATTTTGACCTCCTTGGTGTCTTCTATGTCACTAAGATTTAAGGTGATAGTCTACCCAGCAGTGATTGGCTTCGAACTTTCTTGTTGTTCCCAACTACGTTGGATATCCGTTGAATCATCTTGCTCCTCATAACTTGGACTTAACACTTCATCTTCATTAAAGCAAATATGCGCAGGGTTGCACCTGAAACATAAAGTAGATAATTAAAAAAACAAATAGGGTAAATTAGATGCATGCTGAAAAATTATTTTATTTCAAAATTTTTTTAAAGGGAACATGAAGAAGCCCAACCTTCAGAATTAGCTCCTTGCCGTTTTCTATTGGTAGGATTTCATCACAGGGCTAGTTTGGTGTACTTCAACATGCTTCTAAAACATGAAAATCTCCATGTATTTTATTGGATGAAAAGCAAATTACATTATTGAAATGAGAGAAATCCTAGAAATGAAAATCCTAACATGCAAATACGGAAAGCAATAAAGACTCCAGCGCAGAGGAGTGTGCAGATAATTAAAATTCTCCTACTCTCGAGCTTCGTCGATGGCAAAAACTAAATTCTCTTCGAACAGTTCAGTCATTCCTTCAAGTGCGTCATCTTTTCTAGTGGATCGAATGGTGTTTGCAACCGGCTTGTCTACCTCTACCCATCCAACATCGATACCAGCACCCGGAGGCTTTGAGTATTGAACACAAATGTCGATTGCCCTTTCTTCCTCATGCATCATCTTCGCAGGCCCAGGGAATGTGGACCTAATATGGGGTATAGTGAAACCAATTCGTCCTCATCCTCTTCCTCTACAGGATCGTCCACCTCTACCATGATAGCCCAATCCGGTCGTATATCAATTCTGCCCAGCCTCAATTGGTTGGCAAGTTCCTTAACCATGACGACCTAAACCATTACCTGGAGTAAAGCCACTCCCCACCATGATCTTGCCTACCATGATCGACGGCCTTGATAATTTTGGAGTGGGTAGGGTAGTACCTTGAGAAACGTGAATGGTCAAAACCAACTCAAAAGCTTGAAAACTTGATTCTTCTTTACAATCTGATTCAACATAAGGGATAGTCGTCTCATGATAAATCTTGAACTCATCCTCTCCTCGGACTGTAATAAGCTTCCCTTTCATCACAAACTTCACTTTTTGATGAAGACTTGAAGGGATTGCTCTTGCTGCATGAATCCATGGACGACCTAACAAAAAGTTGAATGCTGTAGGTATGTCCAGGACTTGAAAAGCTGCATTAAATATCACCAGCCCTATTTGCAAATCTAAATCAACTTCCCCAACTACTTCTTTTTTGGTCCAGTCAAATGCTCGAACAGAGTTCTTAGCCGCGCGAATTTTCCCTAAATCATACCCAAGACACTTTAGAGTTGCTAGGGGGCATATGTTTAAAGCCAATCCATTATCAATGAGTACGCGGGAGACCAAGGTATTTCGACACTTGGCTGAGATATAAAGGGCTTTGCCGTGTCCTCTTCCTTCATCTGGGATTTCATCATTTGAGAAAGCAATCTGGTCATTTAACAAAATGGCCCCCACAAATTCCTCCAACTTCTCAGGTTCAATGGTCTCTGGGACATGTACTTCGTTAAGGACTTTCATCAAGGACTTTTGATGTTTCTCCGATGTCAAAAGCAACTCTAATATGGAGACTTGTGCCAGCATTTTACGAAGTTGGTCCACTACGTTATACTCACTTGCCTTAATTATAGCTTTTTGACACCTAATTTTTGCCCAAAAATATTTCATTCCGGCATATAGATTATCTAGGTGTTTAATATCGTGTTTTAAATGAAAGATGTTTTCCTATAAAAAATAATAATAATTTTAAAAAAAAAAAAAAAAAAGAGAGCAAGTTGGGGCCACCGATCTAAATGTGACTAGCCAAGCCTAGGAGGTCAGATTGGAATTCAAATGACAAGTTGGGGCCAAAATGCAATTTCCAAAAGTCGAGGGACCAATTCGCAAATTTTGCAAAATTTGCGCCCGAGCCCTTAAATCATCATCTTGGTCATCAATTAAGTTGAAATTGAATTTGGGCCAAGTAGAATCAATCAAATTGAGCCAAAAAGACCACATTTGTATTGAATTGGGTATTTTCGGATAAGAAAATGGCCAAATTTTGAGGGACTTTCTTGCAAAATTGGATGGAGATAATTGCAAAAAATGGTCAAGATCTTAAACTACTATACATGAGCTTTCTAATTGATCAAAAAACGCAGCCAAATTAGTGGATTAAAGCACTCAAATCAGCAGCCAAAACTCAGTCCACGAGTTGGTCTTAATCCGGAGTTGCTGAGTAAGCAATTTGGTGGCCCCACCATATCCTCCTCAGCTGCCCAACCACCCCGATCTTTGCACGTGATGGAAGACCGTATATAGTAGTGCAAGTGGACGAAAATTGGCCAGGGATAAGCTTCTGACAACACCGGAAATTCGTAGCAAAGTCCGCACACTCAACAGCTGCAGAACTTAAAAAATTGGCTAAGTCTGAAGAGTAGGTGAAGTAGCCCTGTTGACAGGCTTGGTAGGTGGACAAAAGGCTGACCAAAAATCCCTTAATTCGGGGGATAAGATCACCGAAGCAAGGTCTTTGAAGGGATGAGAGAGAGGAGACGAGAGGGAGCGGGGAGAGCTCGGAATCGTCCCCCAAAGAGGCCCTCAGAAGCAACTCCAGAAAAGAAAACCCAGAAATTCCAAATCAACCTCCAGAGAAAAAAGGGAAATTTTCGTAAACTTGCAGACAAAATTAGCCAAAACCTTAAACTAGAGAGTGAAACTTCACTCAAAGATCTTTCCATCCATAGGTTGCACGTCCAAAATGGAGATCGGGAAGGCCACCTAAAGCCCCCCGAAAAACACCCTCCAGGCGGGCCAGGAAACACTGAAAATTTTTCTAAGTGTTGAGCCCAGTTGGTCATGAGTGATGAAAAGGTAGTGTTTTTGAGAAATTTGAGAAACAAATGAGGAAAATATTGACTTCTACCCCAAACTAGAATATATATAGTTTGGCTTGGTGTCAATTTTTCCAACAAAAGACGTCTTGAAGTCTAATTTTAGAGGTCAACGAAAACCTTCGTTGTCAGTTCTTCTTTTCTGCAGATCTCATTTCCAGTTGAAGAAGCCAACTTCCATGTGCTTCCAGAGGACAATTTCTCGGTTTCCTTGGCCAAGAAACACTTGAAACGGAAACTAGGAAGTAAGGTAAGCATCCTAGATGTACGTATTTTTGAGTTTGAGCATGTTTTGATCATGAAATCAAGAGGGAAACCAGCCCGGAAAACTGATTTCTGAGGTTGAAATTTTTCTAAATGTTTGAAATCTCTTCAAGAGTGTTGCATGTGTGCTTCTTAGAGAGGTCGTTTTGATGTTGTTCGGTAGGTCATTCTCTGTGATGTTTATTGCATTTGAAAGCTCATGTTACCTACTTTCACGTGGATTAAGTAGCATTTTCCTTAGATCTCGTATGTGATGAGTGTTGGGGCTTGAATATGGGCATGTAACCTGTTTGCTTGACTTGGGTTCAAACCCAAATTTGCAAAATCAGCTCAAACCCATGCATTTGAGGACGATTTTAGCTTGGTTCTAGTGTGTTTTTAGCTATGATTTCCATCTAATCTTGTTCTTTGCATGTGGTAGTATAATCTTGATACTTTAGTTCCACATGAGATTGCTTATGAGTGGAGATTGAAGGCTGCAAACGTGGCTCGAGAAGGCTATTTGGGCTAGTTTAATACACACCAAGTGTTCGACAAAATGCCCAAACTAAGCTTCGATCTTGAAATGGTCGATTTGAGCTTGATTATTGTGATATTCATGCACTGTGTTACTCCATGTTAGCATAGATCGGTTTGAGGAATTATTATTAACTTTTTAAAAAAAAATAATTAAAAAGAAAAAAATATGAAAATTTCAAAAATATCAAAAAATGTTAGATAGCATCAAATTAGGATAGAAATGACATATAGGAAATTTTCCTAATTTTAAAAGGTCATTTTCCTAATTTAATGCTATTTTGGTATTTTATAACCATTTTTGTAAGTAATCCATTTTGTGTAGATTAAAACTATTTAAAGTAATTTCATGCATATAGAGTAATTTAATGCATATTTGAATTCTCATTTTGCTCATGGGGGTCCTGTCTCGGGGCGTGATAACAAGGCCATGTAATATTATTTGCCCGACTTGTATCGGGTTTACCTTTCCGTTTATTTTCAAGTCATTTCAATTTCTTTGATGTTTACTTACGCGCCGCTTTTCATTAATTTGAGTGTAAATTTCTCTTCTAACTTATGTTAGAATTAGTCTAGACATTAAAAAAAAAAAAAACTACAAAAACATTTGCATGGACACTTAGTGGTTTCATAAAGATTATAATTAGTAATCAAGATTGTGTGGCCATTTAGATAAACAACCTTTCAAGTTAGTGGTACCGCAAGGGCGCTAATAGAAACATTGGCGTAAACAAGTCCCCGTTCCTAGAAATCTCTGGTTACGTAGAGATCGAGACAACACTCCCGTGTCTTGATTGGTTTCTAGCCGACCCCCAATAGGCTAGTGGCGACTCCTAGAATTACATAAATTGTTAAGAACTAAAAAACGAATCCAACGTCGCGCGAGGTATGGGCTTGGGAGAGCCCGCGCCTAATTTAGGGCCATTGGTCCACCTCTTTAGGCAAATACCCCTAAACCCTCTTCTTTTTCCCCCGGACGGAAAAAAAGAGGTCGTGACAGCTTGGCGACTCCGCTGGGGACCTGGTTGCAAACCTTAGAGGACTTAGGCCGTAATAACTTGGTTGGTTGTTCACTAACATGGTCTTCATTTGATAGCGCGTGTCAAAGTCGCGTGGAAAATAAGGTTAGTCCACTAACAATGTGTTAAATGTTTTTGTAGGTTTGGAGTAATAAGGGGTGGAGTGTTTGTTAACCCATTTCTTTTGCAGGGAGGCGTAGGAATGTATACCTATATGGATAAAATTGAAGTGTTGTTTGGATATCAATTGTTGTGCGTGCCTTCATACTTGCACTACATATTTACACACACAACCCGCGATCTAAAACCCCGATCGCACCAGGAAGCCCATAGGAGGTGCCAAAAGATGGAACTCGTGCGGGGAATGACCCATGGTTATCCACTTTTGGTCCCGCTCATTTTGATTAATGATAAAGAGAACTGTCCGACGTAAGCGCGGAGTGGGGAAAACTCTTTTGATCTAATCAAAATGGGGACCTTAAGCCTTTAGAATTCCACCTTTATGCGTCAAACCTCACAAGTTTACATCCGCATGTCTATGTAATTGAAAAAAAAAAATATCTCTTCACCCACTGTAAGTATGATTTCTCCATCTACTTGCTCACTTTGGATTGAAATTTTCATTTTGTGAGATTTGCGGAAATCAATGGAATGCCCTTAGCGATATAGGCTTGGCTCTCACTCTTAATAAATAAAAATTTCAAATACCTTTGCTCTAACCCCATAAAACAAATGTTTTTGTTTTCAATTGTGAACTCAAACTCACATTTTGTACAGAAATTCTTCCAAGTCAAGATTACATTTTGGGGCATAGAATTAAAATCAAATTTTCAATAAAATTCTTTCTTGGTCACATTCCAAAATTAAAATTCAAATCACATTTTGTCTATTGATTTCTCAAAATAAAAATCACCTCACCTTTGCATGAGTGAAATTACAAATTAATCTTTTAAAATCAATGCCCCATTTGTGTATGAAACTTTTGGAACAAAGTGGGCATTCAATTGATAGTCGTGGATCAATCTTTTAATGAAATCTCCTCTTACTAATAAAATCTTGATGAAATACCAAATTTTCGTAAGTGGATACTACGAAGAAGGTATCGTCGCCTTGATTTCATTGTAAGAGGCGGCTTTATTGAAAGATCAATTTTTCATCCATGTACTGACATTATCTTCCTTTCGCAGGTCATGCGTGACAACCATTCCTTGAACTCCTCTTGCTTGACCATGCCCAAAGTGGACTTTAAAGCTAGGACGAGAATTGTGCTTATTATGCTCCTCTACGAAAGAGCTTCTTGTACTTTATCCTTGTCATTATTCCTATTAGGAACCGTGTTTTGCATTTTGGGTTTTGATTGTGGACCCAATCAAATGCCTCTGTAAATCATGCAACTCACATTTTTTAATAATGAAGTTAGAGTTCATAAAAGTTATATTCTTTAAAACACTTGAAGTGTTTCAAACGGACCTTCTAGGCTGAGTTTTATGCCTTAGCTTCAAAATGTTTGAAAATGAGTTTCAAGAAGAACCTGCACAATATTTTATCTCTTCATTTAATCGCTTTCGCAGGTTAATCCATAGGATGATGCTTTGAGAGGGTAAGGTTGTAATCGTTCCAATAGAGATTTCTTGAGCAACAACTAACTCAGTCATCCATTTTTTGTTAAACAGGCAAAATGACGGTTTTGTTCAAGATTAACAAAAGCGTGGGATTTTCCCTGACAAAGCAAGTCATGAGATGCACCAATTCATGCTCATTTATGGGCATATTTGGTTGAGCCATGAACTACTTGAATAATTTCGCAGCATATCAACTCAAACATTGTGATTAAGTGTGAAAAGAATCATCAAAGCCTTGAAGATCACAAATCTACTGGTCTAATGAAGTTCCACATGTTGGACGACCTCATATTAATTTGACATTCTTCGTGGAAGAAGAAATTTGTAGACATTCTAAGGCAACAAACTACTTCGTTGGTTGCGAACAAGAAGCATCTGCAATCCCTACACTTCCAGCGGTTTCTTGGCATCCAATCCTGTATGGAGATGATTATTGGTGGTATGCAAGACAACACTTCAAGATGTAGATGTACACAAACAAGAATCGGTCATCAAATGTTGCCTTCAAATAAAAGGTGGTAATCGTTTCAAGTTAAATTCGATTTATTTTATGAATGACTTGTCCTTGCACTTTGTGCAGATTTTAGTGAGGCAAATTACCGGCAAGCAACAAGATTACATGGGGAGGACAACCTGGTCTAGAATCACATGATCTCTAAAAGAAAAGGGTGTGTTCGTTCCAAAAGTCAAAACAACTCATTAATAAACCGACATAGCCACCCATGCTTACAGATTATGAAATGGAAAATGCATTGATGCAACAAAAAATGGCGAAAAATCACCTAGCCTAAAAGGGGTATGCGGGAAATTGAGTAAAGCATAAAGGGTTCAAATGAAACAGAGATTCATCAATCCAACATGATGAAGCTGCATATGGACAAGTTATCTAACCCAGTGTGACATGCATTTGACCATAAGGACAATGTCTTGCCTTCTTCCACAAAGCTACATTGAGATGCTGAATTGCCCGACTTTGAAAAAGGGTGTACTTCGTTCCTAAACCTAATGTACCTAAGAATAGAAATAATACATTGTTTCCATATGTGTAGGAAATTTTAATTGCGGTAGATGGTCACAAAATGGATTGGGGGCATGCAATGCCTGAGTCACCCGACTTCTAAAAGGGGAGAATTTCAAATGAAATACATTTGCCAAGTGAATTACTGCTAATCATGAAAGCAAATCCCTCTCCATAGCCAAGGAAACGAGATGGAACGCAGTCATCATATATGCCATAAAAGGGAGTATACCGTTCCTAAAATGAATCACGTCGAGTATGAAAATAACATGTTCGTCTCTTTTTCCTTGCAGTTGATGAATGGGGCAAATCACTTAAAGCAGAGCAATTCTGACCCATGAGCAAGATGAAACATAGTCAATTGATTCAGCATGAAAAGGGAGTATCGTTTCTAAATTAGTCCAATTCAATTTTGGAATATAAGTAACATGCCCTATCTCTTGTAGGAAAAGATGCACATTGACCGTTGGAGCAACACCTTATACCAAGAAGGCATGTTAAGGCCCAACCATCTATTTTGATGGAATAAATGGAGTAAAATATTCACGGAGCAATGCCCTCACATGTCGAAACAAGGAGTACCCCTCTCCTTTCATCTTTGATGCCCACTTAGAATGAGCAGATTCGATAACATCTTTGAAAGGAAGATCTTCAAGGAAATGTTAACACCTGAGGAGCAAAGGCACATGAAGAGGAAACACAAGACATTTAAAGTCAGATGTAGGAGAAGGGTAATTCGGTATCGTTTCCAAAATGCCCCTCTCTAACTTCATTATTTGACGTAGTTCCCTTGTTTGACAGGAAGCGTCGGTATTCGAGGAACAAACTCGAGAAATTGATTTAAGCATAATCTATATCGACAAAGTAAGCATGTGGAGTTAACACATGACAAAGTCACCTAAGTTGGCTTAAAATATGTGTCGTTCTAGAGCCGGTTCAATTAAATGAAAAAGGAAGCGCTCCATAGACACTACCAGCGCTTCGGCCTGGTGGTATGGGAGTGAATGAACGGTCCGAGAGGTACGGGGTTCGATCCCCGTAAACGGCAATAAGGTTGCCATGTAAAAAATAATAATAAATAAATAAATAAATAAAACTTTTGCATCTCTTATTTTTGCAAAAAGAGGAAAATGCTTGAACTAATGAGACCAAAGACTTGAGATTCTCTTCAAGCCTTAAAACAAGTATATTCATTCCGTTGTTTGCCGCCAAATGGTGAAACTGACCAAGGGTAATGTTGTATCGTTCCCATTTTTACGATCCCTAAGGATTCATGTACTAACACATTCCCTTTTGTTCTTCGTAGGGTCGCCCGACTACTAAGGCAATGTGAGTACCCTTCTTCTCAAAATCAAATAGAAAAAAATGGAGAATTTCCATCACAAAAAAGAACATCTAGTGTTTTTCTAGAAACGAGCACAAGAAATGGAAATTGAAAAAAAAAAAAAAAAAGTTTTCCACAAAGTTTGCAAAAATCTTCTTTATCTTTAAATTGTCCATCCACTCAATGGATCACTCATTTCGAATCAAAATTCTCTATGGAGGTTAATCCACCCACATGATCTCAACAAATATTGAAAGGCGATGTTGCTTATGCCAAGCGAGAAACACTTAGGATGAGGAAAGGCAACCCATTTCCAAACATGTCCTTTAAACACTCTGGAATTCGAGTGAAAAAGAAAGCCCGTGTCGTTTGAGGTCAATGAATTCATTCGCAAGCGGTACATAGATCAAGATGATAAGAGGCATTTCTTTCCTCTATCATACACACTACAGTGACAATAGTTAGCCCATTTGAGCCTTTTAATGTGAAGAATTTTCTAAAAAATACCCCTGTCAAGAACCACCCCACGATGGGGGCAATTATGGAGGTTTGGGTTGACATTATTTGGAGAAGAAAGATGAGAAAAGTTTCTTTACTCTCACTTGCATAAATCTTTTTTGTGGTAACTTCAGGTGAATTCTTATGGAAGCTCGAAGGATCCCAAGGTGAAGAAGAGCATTCTTTTCTCTACCCAAACACCGATACCCTTTGCTTAAACCATATTGAGCCTAACTATTCATTTCTAAAACCCGAGTGGTGATTATCTCCCCACATTGGGGCAGGGCACATGATTTACCAATCCAATTGGTGTTTATATGAGAATATGAAAAGCATCTTGAAAGTCCCAAGAGCTCAAAAAGTTTGAAAGAACAAAAGTCAAGTGAAAATTAAGGGGCATGAAAAAGCAGTGTGCCTGGTAAAAGCAAGGCCAATGCCCACAAAAAAAAAAAAAAAGTGAGAGAGAGTGGAAGAAAAACAATTGCATCAAGAGGAATATCTCTGTGAAAGCAAAAATGGCAAAAAAAAAAAAAAATGCCTGCATTGAAAAGAAAATCATTGCAAATGCAAAAGCCATTATGTTAAGATGATTAGTCAAAGGACTTTCGAGACAATTTGAATTCTAAACATTGAGTGCTTTAAAAAAAATGGATGATATGGTAATGATGCCATGATAATCACCAACTCCCAAATCCCCCTTTGACAAAAAGTTCTAAGCCTTTTGAGCTAAGCCTTTTGAACCTTTCCCCAAATCAACATTACAACCCATTTCCAAAGTCTCTTCAGATTGGGATGATTCAAAGTGGAAATAATGACTTCCTAAAGAAGATGCCGCTCGAAGAAGTGAGAGTAAGGTTGTCTTATCTCATCTTAAGATTTCTTGACTTGTAAACCTGGCGAAGATGTTGATCAGTGATCAATTCATTTCATAGCCAATGTTGCTTATTCATTGCTAAAACCATGACCAAACCTGCATTACGGTCCTTCTAGAAGACCTCTTTGATTGGTCAATGTGTACTTATTGCGAATGATTCAAAGCCTTGCACACTGGAAGAGTGAGATTGAGTGATAGTTTATTTCCCACATGAATAAATGGGATCAAATAGCCATTTTCTTGAGAATATGCGAGAAGCCCTTTCGACTAGGTGTCCTTACTCGGCATACTTAACAAACTTTTCTCATGAGTCAAGGTCATTTCAAGAAGGACTTTTCTTCCAAGAGAATTTGACGATTAATGATATCATCTTCGAGCGTGATGACAATTTTGTGAGTTTGTCAAGCGTTTGATTTGTTTATACAATCATTGCCTTCTCATTACCGATGCACTTTTGATATTTGTTCTAATGACATGTGCTAAAATTGATCTCATCTAGTATGCTTTCGCTACTAGAATACTTGTTATAATGAATACTATTTGATGTGCAGTATCCATTTCAGAATATTCTCGAATGACAGGTTCCTCTAGTGAAACCATGCAATTTCAAAGGGTTCATGGGTTAGCCTTAAACCATGCAATTCCAAAAGGTTCTTGGTTATCCTTAAACCTTGCAATTTCACACGGTTCATGGGTTAGCCTTAAACCATGCATTTTCAAAAGGTTCTTGGTTATCCTTAAACCTTGCAATTTCAAAGGGTTCATGGGTTAGCCTTAAACCATACATTTTCAAGAGGTTCTTGGTCATCCTTAAACCTTGCAATTTCAAAGGGTTCATGGGTTAGCCTTCAACCATGCATTTTCAAAGGGTTCTTGGTTATCCTTAAACCTTGCAATTTCAAAGGGTTCATGGGTTAGCCTTAAACCATACATTTTCAAAAGGTTCTTGGTTATCCTTAAACCTTGCAATTTCAAAAGGTTCATGAGTTAGCCTTAAACCATGCATTTTCAAAAAGTTCTTGGTTAACCTTAAACCATGCATTTTCAGAGGGTTAATGAGTTAGCATTAAAGCATGTATTTTCAAGAGGTTCTTGGTCATCCTTAAACCTTGCAATTTCAAAAGGTTCTTGGTTATCCTTAAACCTTGCAATTTCAAAAGGTTCATGGGTTAGCCTTAAACCATGCATTTTCAAAAGGGTCTTGGTTATCCTTAAACCTCACAATTCTAAAGGTTCATGGGTTAGCCTTAAACCATGCATTTTCAAAAAGTTCTCGGTTATCCTTAAACCTTGCAATTTCAAAGGGTTTATGAGTTATCCTTAAACCATGCGTTTTCAAGAGGTTCTTGGTTATCCTTAAACCATGCAATTTTAAAGGGTTCTTGGATTAGCCTTAAATCATGTACTTTCAAGAGGTTCTTGGTTACCCTCAAACCATGCAATTCCAAAGGGTTCATAGGTTAGTCTTAAACCATGCACTTTCAAGAGGTTCTTGGTTATCCTTAAACCATACAATTCCAAAAGGTTCATGGGTTAGCCTCAAACCATGCATTTTCAAGACATAATTTCAAAGGGTTCATGGGTTAGCCTTAAACCATGCATTTTCAAGAGGTTCTTGGTCATCCTAAAACCATACAATTTACACGGTTAGTGGGACTGCCTTAAACCACACGGTTAGTGGGATTGCCTTAAAACCACATGGTTAGTGGGATTGCCTTAAACCACAAGGTTAGTGAGACTGCCTTAAACCACACGGTTAGTGGGACTGCCTTAAACCACACGGTTAGTGGGATTGCCTTAAACCACATGGTTAGTGGGATTGCCTTAAACCACAAGATTAGTGGGACTGCCTTAAACCACACGGTTAGTGGGATTGCCTTAAACCACAAGGTTAGTGGGATTGCCTTAAACCACACGGTTAGTGGATCTGCCTTAAACCACACGGTTAGTGGAATTGCCTTAAACCACACGGTTAGTGGGACTGCCTTAAACCACACGGTTAGTGGGACTGCCTTAAACCATAAGGTTAGTGGGATTGCCTTAAACCACACGGTTAGTGGGACTGCCTTAAACCACACGGTTAGTGGATTTGCCTTAAACCACACGGTTAGTGGGGCCGCCTTAAACCACACGGTTAGTGGGACCGCTTTAAACCACAAGGTTCGTGGGACCGCTTTAAACCACACTTATGGGAACGCCCTAAACCACAAGGTTCGTGGGTATATCCTTAAACCACACCTTTCAAATTGTTCACAAGTACATCCTTAGATCACGCTCTTTACATTAAGCTTACTTGCATTTTCATTTTACAATTGCAAAAAAAAAAAAAACAAAAAACAAAAAACAACAAACAAAAAAAAAAAAAAAACAAAAAAAAAAAAAAAATAGGCGTCACCTTATCTTTGAAAGAAACCTCTTTGAGCTTCCTTCCAAAGAGGGGCAGCTTTTGACACCTAATTTTTGCCCAAAAATATTTCATTCCAGCATATAGATTATCTAGGTACTTAATATCGTGTTTTAAATGAAAGATGTTTTCCTATAAAAAAATAATAATAATTTTAAAAAAGAAAAAAAAAAGAGAAGAAATCGAAAAAAAAAAAAAGAGAGCAAGTTGGGGCCACCGATCTAAATGTGACTAGCCAAGCCTAGGAGGTCAGATTGGAATTCAAATGACAAGTTGGGGCCAAAATGCAATTTCCAAAAGTCGAGGGACCAATTTGCAAATTTTGCAAAATTTGCGCCCGAGCCCTTAAATCATCATCTTGGTCATCAATTAAGTTGAAATTGAATTTGGGCCAAGTAGAATCAATCAAATTGAGCCAAAAAGACCACATTTGTATTGAATTGGGTATTTTCGGATAAGGAAATGGCCAAATTTTGAGGGACTTTCTTGCAAAATTGGATGGAGATAATTGCAAAAAATGGTCAAGATCTTAAACTACTATACATGAGCTTTCTAATTGATCAAAAAACGCAGCCAAATTAGTGGATTAAAGCACTCAAATCAGCAGCCAAAACTCAGTCCACGAGTTGGTCTTAATCCGGAGTTGCTGAGTAAGCAATTTGGTGGCCCCACCATATCCTCCTCAGCTGCCCAACCAGCCCGATCTTTGCACTTGATGGAAGACCGTATATAGTAGTGCAAGTGGACGAAAATTGGCCAGGGATAAGCTTCTGACAACACCGGAAATTCGCAGCAAAGTCCGCACACTCAACAGCTGCAGAATTACAGCTGCAGAATTTAAAAAATTGGCTAAGTCTGAAGAGTAGGTGAAGTAGCCCTGTTGACAGGATTGGTAGGTGGACAAAAGGCTGACCAAAAATCCCTTAATTCGGGGGATAAGATCACCGAAGCAAGGTCTTTGACGGGATGAGAGAGAGGAGACGAGAGGGAGCGGGGAGAGCTCGGAATCGTCCCCCAAAGAGGCCCTCAGAAGCAACTCCAGAAAAGAAAACCCAGAAATTCCAGATCAACCTCCAGAGAAAAAAGGGAAATTTTCGCAAACTTGCAGACAAAATTAGCCAAAACCTTAAACTAGAGAGTGAAACTTCACTCAAAGATCTTTCCATCCATAGGTTGCACGTCCAAAATGGAGATCGGGAAGGCCACCTAAAGCCCCCCGAAAAACACCCTCCAGGCGGGCCAGGAAACACTGAAAATTTTTCTAAGTGTTGAGCCCAGTTGGTCATGAGTGATGAAAAGGCAGTGTTTTTGAGAAATTTGAGAAACAAATGAGGAAAATATTGACTTCTACCCCAAACTAGAATACATATAGTTTGGTTTGGTGTCAATATTTCCAACAAAAGACGTCTTGAAGTCTAATTTTAGAGGTCAACGAAAACCTTCGTTGTCAGTTCTTTTTTTCTGCAGATCTCATTTCCAGTTGAAGAAGCCAACTTCCACGTGCTTCCAGAGGACAATTTCTCGGTTTCCTTGGTCAAGAACCACTTGAAACGGAAACTCGGAAGTAAGGTAAGCATCCTAGATGTACGTATTTTTGAGTTTGAGCATGTTTTGATCATGAAATCAAGAGGGAAACCAGCCCGGAAAACTGATTTCTGAGGTTGAAATTTTTCTAAATGTTTGAAATCTCTTCAAGAGTGTTGCATGTGTGCTTCTTAGAGAGGTCGTTTTGATGTTGTTCGGTAGGTCATTCTCTGTGATGTTTATTGCATTTGAAAGCTCATGTTACCTACTTTCACGTGGATTAAGTAGCATTTTCCTTAGATCTCGTATGTGATGAGTGTTGGGGCTTGAATATGGGCATGTAACCTGTTTGCTTGACTTGGGTTCAAACCCAGATTTGCAAAATCAGCTCAAACCCATGCATTTGAGGACGATTTTAGCTTGGTTCTAGTGTGTTTTTAGCTATGATTTCCATCTAATCTTGTTCTTTGCATGTGGTAGTATAATCTTGATACTTTAGTTCCACATAAGATTGCTTATGAGTGGAGATTGAAGGCTGCAAACGTGGCTCGAGAAGGCTATTTGGGCTAGTTTAATACACACCAAGTGTTCGACAAAATGCCCAAACTAAGCTTCGATCTTGAAATGGTCGATTTGAGCTTGATTATTGTGATATTCATGCACTGTGTTACTCCATGTTAGCATAGATCGGTTTGAGGAATTATTATTAACTTTTTAAAAAAAAAATAATTAAAAAGAAAAAAATATGAAAATTTCAAAAATATCAAAAAATGTTAGATAGCATCAAATTAGGATAGAAATGACATATATGAAATTTTCCTAATTTTAAAAGGTCATTTTCCTAATTTAATGCTATTTTGGTATTTTATAACCATTTTTGTAAGTAATCCATTTTGTGTAGATTAAAACTATTTAAAGTAATTTCATGCATATAGAGTAATTTAATGCATATTTGAATTCTCATTTTGCTCATGGGGGTCCTGTCTCGGGCGTGATAACAAGGCCATGTAATATTATTTGCCCGACTTGTATCGGGTTTACCTTTCCGCGTTTATTTTCAAGTCATTTCAATTTCTTTGATGTTTACTTACGCGCCGCTTTTCATTAATTTGAGTGTAAATTTCTCTTCTAACTTATGTTAGAATTAGTCTAGACATTAAAAAAAAAAAAACTACAAAAACATTTGCATGGACACTTAGTGGTTTCATAAAGATTATAATTAGTAATCAAGATTGTGTGGCCATTTAGATAAACAACCTTTCAAGTTAGTGGTACCGCAAGGGCACTAATAGAAACATTGGCGTAAACAAGTCCCCGTTCCTAGAAATCTCTGGTTGCGTAGAGATCGAGACAACACTCCCGTGTCTTGATCGGTTTCTAGCCGACCCCCAATAGGCTAGTGGCGACTCCTAGAATTACATAGATTGTTAAGAACTAAAAAACGAATCCAACGTCGCGCGAGGTATGGGCATGGGAGAGCCCGCGCCTAATTTAGGGCCATTGGTCCACCTCTTTAGGCAATTACCCCTAAACCCTCTTCTTTTTCCCCCGGACGGAAAAATAGAGGTCGTGACACAGCTAAGAATTCTTTAGCCTCCTCATCAGTGATTGGCTTGACAGGTTGTGAGTTGGCCTGAGTGTAAGTGCGTCCTGATCGAGTGACCACATCTATCTCTGCATCATAACACCATGGTACTACCTTATCATTCATGTATGCATAGGGTTGCGTGACATCGAGAATCAATTCTTCATCATATGATGGTGGCACATCATTAATGATTAATCCATCTTCATTTGACGCATCTTCCAACGGTGGCATGTCAAGAGCTAGGGAATCGTTAGCTTTAATATTCAAGCCAGTAAACTCATCCTCAAAATCAGAAAACTCATCCTCCAAATCAATAATGATTGGAGTGATAGTCGAAACTATGCTGGTATGATCTGTGCAAACAATCATCCCCTTCTTGGACATTGTCTTAACTCTTTGCATCTTCTGAAACATGGTGGGCTCTTCTACATCTAAATAATATCCAGCTCGAACTAAGCCATTATAAACATCATCTACATGCACTTTCAAGTTCTTCTTTCTACCAACATCAAAACTGAAAATGGCATTCACCGCTTCTGAGTGGTCAGGAAGTGGGTTATTCTGAATGTTCGGCTGTGCATCACGAAATGAGACCACTTTCGCATCCAAAAGATTTTGGATTTTGTGTCGCAGCGTATAGCAATCATCAATAGAATGCCCTACCTCTCCCATATGGTAAGAAAATGTCTTGGACGGATCATAGTTGGGGAAATGCTCGGGATTAGATTGCTTAGGTTCCTTAACGAGTAATCCTTTCTTTTAAAGGGTCGGCAAGATCTTGGACAAGGGCTTAGGAAGTGGCGTAAATTGACACCTAGAAGATTTTTTCTGGTGGCCAAAGAATGGCCATACTCCTCCCTATTGGGTGTTCGGGGTAGGGCGAGGTGGTTGAACATAAGTTGCATTAACCATTGCTGCAGGTTCCTTATCCTTCTTGGTCAAAATTCTCCTATACAAGTTGGTTTGATAAGACGCCCATCGATCACGCAATGCTATTTCAATTCGTTCATCGACAGGGATTAGCTGATTGAATGACTTAGCAGTCAAACCCAGCATTCGATTTCGATATTCAGGCGGGAGGGTCTTCATGAACAAATCCATCAACACCTTTTCTGTCGGCTCCGGAGTAATTTGAGCAGCTACGGTCCTCCATCTCATGACATATGCCTTGAAAGATTCCGTCTTCTTCTTCTCAGTGCAAAGTAAATCTTCTCGAGATGGAGTGACATCAATATTATACTTATATTGCTTGAAGAAGGCATTCGTCAAATCCTCCCCAGTTTCCAGCAGATTAATCTTTTTCATAATGTACCATTGTAACGTCGGTCTTGTCAGGCTTGCTGGAAATTATTGACTCATCAAGGGTATGTGTTGGGAATTACGGATCCCCGAAAACTAGATTCGACACCGAATCGAACCCCTAAATCAAGCGGAAGACGAAGCCCGGGAAACCAACACGCATCACCGATCCTAAAGCACACCACAGATTCGAGCGTACCTTTTTGCCACAGATTAAACACCCGTTGTCGATGGAGGAAGAGAAACGGTCCTGTTCGATCCGAGGAAGCAAAATCCTTTCACATGCTTCACTGTTTTTTCTTTTGAAGAAAACGGGAGAGAAAGGGAGAGTACGTTGGGAGAGAAAAAAGACGTACGTGAAATAAAACAGTGCCTTTTTTTCTCTCTCTCCTCCCTTTTATACCCCTTTCTTTCCACGGGCCCTATTCCCATGGGCCGAGCTATTTGGGCCCAACTTGGGCGGACGGGCCTTAAGCCCATCTAATAAAGCTTTCATCTCCCATTCGCACATGGTGGGCCGAACAGTATTCTCTTTACCTCTCTTCAACATTCATACTGGTGAATAATCCGTGCGACCAGCATACTTTGAGAGCTCGTTGCTATACATCTGTTAGGAATATATAGCAGCTCATAATGGGCATCACACTCCGAGTAGATTTAGTATGCAGTACCCTAGATCGATCGATCACATTTATATCTCCCTTGATCTCTTTTAAACATGATATATATATTGTATTCACAATTATAATTATCACAAAGACAGCTATAATTGGTCGACCAGTGAATACAAAACTATAATGTGATTCTCCAAAATCGATCTTCCTCTTTCCTTTAAACTCTCAATTTCAGTTCAGCTTGCTTTTCTAGAAATGTCCCATTAGATCGAATCATCTCATGACCATTGGCAACACCCTAAGATAGCAAACACTAAATAGAAATCTTGAGAATAAGTAAGAGTCTTGAGGGGATTTCAAAATTGAGGAACTCTTTTCCTCAAGAGTCTCACACGTCATAAAAGTTGAGATCAAACTTTTTGCCACTCTTATTGGTCGTCTCATGCATACGTAGTATGAAATACGTATTACGGTATTAACTCCTTTCCCATGGAGCGTATGTCTACACCTTTCAATACCGTACAGATGATAGTTCAGACATACCCAATGTCTAACTCGAGTTCACGTATCTACTCATTTACAAAATTCATCAGAACTCACATCTGGCATCTTAGACAGATAAAGTAAAATGTGTGGGGTATTTTACTTTCAGACATCTTTAGTATTATGTCCTCATCTTAACACTCAGTTAAGGCGACATACGTATTTTAAGCTTGCGCTCTCGATTATCACCTAGATAATAAGCTTAAAAACAGTCTCATCTCTATTTATCACACAGTAAATAGAGGCGATTACCCGTGTGAGTGGGCTAATCTTATATCTGTCCGACATACTTCTCAACTTAAAATAATGCACTGAGCATTAAGATGCATAAAGATCATACTAAAGTTCATAGGCATTAATCAATGAAAAAACAAAATTTCATAAATGTGAACAACTCAGGGAAATTACAACTCAGTACATTAGACTCTACACAATCCTAGAGATTTTACATGACCACAAAACATATCTCTAGGTATTGGCTTTGTCATAGGATCTGCTACCATTCTATGCGTAGATATCTACTGCAAGTTCACATCCTTTCGTGCAACCATATCTTTTACAAAGTTATACTTGGTATCTATATGTTTGGTCTTGCCATGATACTTTGGATCTTTGGTGTACGCTATAGCTGCTTGGCTATCACAATTAACCAACAATGGATTTGCAGCTTTCTTAATAACACCTAAATGATCCAAAAATCTCTTAAGCCAAACTCCTTCTTGTACCGTCGCGATAACTCCACGAACTCAGCTTCCATCGTGGACAAGGCTATGCACGTTTGCTTCTTCCGCTCCATGATATGGCGCCATTGTTCGTAAGAAAGCAAATCCAGAGGTAGATTTTCTTTCATCTAAATCTCCTCCCCAATCAGCATCTGAATAGCTTTCAAGTCGCAGATCCTTTCCTTGGTAATTCAACTTGAAATCAGCAGTTCCTTCGATACCTCAGTATTCTCTTGACGGCTTTCCAATGTGCTGGACCTGGATTGGATTGGTATCTACTCACCATTCCAACTGCAAAGCATATGTCGGGTCTTGTACACATCATAGCATACATCAAACTCCCAACAGCACTAGCATAAGGAACATGTTTCATTTGTTCCTTCTCTTGTGGAGTCCCTGGACACAGTCTATGGCTCAATCCTTCACCTTTTGCAATAGGAGTGTCTATGGGTTTACAGTCTTGAATACGAAATCGTTCAAGAACCTTATTTATGTAGGTTTCTTGCGAAAGAGACAATGATCTCTTCGAACGATCTCTCGAAATCTTAACTCCAAGAATGTATGCAGCCTCACCCATATCCTTCATCTCAAAGTTAGAAGACAACCATCTCTTGACAGTATTAACCAACTCCATATTGCTTCCGGCAATTAGTATATCATCAACATATAATGATATGATCACAAATTGATCCTTGGATCTTTTGATATATACACAATGATCCTCATCAATCATTGTAAAATCATATGCCACTATGGCATTATGAAAATGTATATACCATTGTCTTGATGACTGCTTAAGACCATATATCGACCTCAAAAGTCGACATATTTTTTCTTCTTGGCCTTTGACTATGAAACTAGTAGGTTGTTCCATATATATTTCTTCCTCTAATTCTCCATTGAGGAAAGCAGTCTTTACATCCATTTGATGTAACTCAAGATCCAGACTAGCTACTATTTCCAGAATAATGCGAATCGAGGTAAATCTCACTACAGAAGAAAACGTATCTTCATAATCAATTCCTTCCTGTTGATTATACCCCTTCGCCACAAGGCGAGCCTTATGCCTTTCAATCGAGCCATCAGCCTTTCGCTTTATTTTGAGAACCCATTTGTTCCCAATAGCTCTGCGTCCTTTTGGAAGATCAACCAGTTCCCAGACTTGGTTTGATTTCATTGACTCCATTTCCTCTTCCATTGCATGAATCCATTTTTCTTTACTAGGGCAATTAAGAGCCTCATTGATATTTCTTGGCTCATCCTCATCTTGTGGAGCAACCATAAAAGTTTCCCCTTCAATGTCAAAACGTCGACGGGGAATACTTTGGCGACTTGTTCGCCGTATGGGAGATTGTACACTTTGCACATCATTCTCCATTATGCTCCCACTTGGATGAACTCCACTAATATCATTGTCTTGATCCAATGTCTCAAATAGGGAGTGATCTTCCCCTATTTCGCCCTTCTTAGGAAACTCATTCTCTAAGAATGTAACATCTCGTGATTCAAATTCAGTTACACTCCCACTTTCCTGCTCACCAATGAACACATACCCTTTCGAGTGTTCCGAGTACCTTATGAAAATACTCTTCTTTCCTCTAGGACCCAATTTCCCAAACTTGTGAGAGGACTCATGTGTATAGGCAGCACAACCCCATGGCTTAAGAAAACTCAAGTCCGGTTTTCTACCTGTCCATAACTCATATGGAGTGGAAGCAACTGATTTGGAAGGCACCCGATTAAGTATATACGCAACAGTTAACAATGCATCACTCCAAAATGTGATAGGCAAGTTAGCATGCGCCATCATGGACCTAACCATTTCCAGTAGGGTTCTGTTTCTTCTTTCCGCATCACCATTTTGTTGAGGAGTGTATGGAATAGACAACTATCTTTCTATTCCTTTTTCATCATAATTTTCTGAACTCATCAGATAAATATTCTCGACCCCGATCGGATCTCAATGCTTTTATTTTCTTATCTAATTGATTCTCTACAAGGTTCATAAACCTTTTGAAACAACTTATCGCTTCAGATTTATGAGAAATCAAATAGACATATCCGTATCGAGTATAATCATCAATAAAGGTGATGAAATAAACAGCCCCATGCCTTCCTTTTACATTCATTGGACCACAGACATCAGAATGGATTAAATGCAGAGGAAACTCAGCTCTTTTTCCTTTTCCAAATGGTTTTCTTGTCGTTTTCCCTTCTAGGCAATGCTTACATATGGACAAATCGACTTTTTCAATATTGCCCAACAAGCCCTCTTTGGCTAGTCTATTCATTTGCTGTTGGCCAATGTGACCAAGTCTAGCATGCCATATATTCACATCATTATCATATTTATTAGGAGACGTGAGAAGGGAATAACAAACATTAGCATTAACATAATCAATATCTAATACAATAAAACCATCCAGAAAATAGCCACAACCATAGTAATTTGTCTCCAAAAACAAATTCACACCTCTACTACAGAAGTTCATAGTGAAACCTAATTTAACCAACATTAATACAGACACTAAATTCCGACGAATCTCCGGAGCATACAACACATCATGAAGGAACAAAGTGCGTCCACCACACATATTCAGTTGGCATGTGCCAATTCCTTTCACTTCAGCTCTGGAGTTGTTTCCCACATAGATCCACTTAGTTCCAGTTGGTACTCGTCGGAATTCCACGAAGGATCCTCTATCCTTCGCTACATGGTCTGTCGCTCCTGAATCCACAGTCCACAAAGGATTAGACTCAGTTAAGAACACAGAACTCGACACAAAAGCAAAGTTCTGAAAAGTGCAAGGGGTGCATACCTTCTTTGGCTCACGACAGTCGCGAGCATAGTGACCCTTCTTGTCACAGTTGTAGCATTTCACCCTTGCAAGCTTTTTCATGTGAGGACGCTTTCCTCTTGCATGTTGGTTGAATTTGGGTTTCTTCCCTGAAGGACCTGCTTCTTCCTTGCCTTTCCCCTTATCAACCAGTTAGGGCGCTTGCGCTTGGAGCTCGAAGCTCCATTTGAGCTAGAGCCAGCATAATAGAGTTCAGCATCCGGCTTAGCTGCCAACAGGCGGTCCTCTTCCAGCTCAAGATAACGCATCGCATCCTCAAAGGTTTTGATGTTTTCATTATGAGTCAGGTGCACCTTCATATGCTCCCAACTCTGAGGCAAGGAACGAATCACTGCTTGCACTTGCTGCTCATCTGTGAGGACATGGCCAGCATCTTTCAACTCAGTAATCATGTTTGACATCTTTCTAAGATGTTGCTTCATGGTCTGACCATAAGGCTTCTTATGAGAGTCAAACCTGATAGTGAGCTGCCTCAGTCTAGTCACCGAAGTATGACCATATCTAGCTGCCAATGCCTCCCACAATTCCTTGGCATTATCAAAACGTCGAAACTCTCGCATGACGTCATTTTCCATGCTGCTCAACAACGTGATGCGAGCTAGAGAGTTCATTCTTTTCCACGCAGAAAAAGCATCTTTGTTTCTTTTGTGTTGTGCAGTGGTTCCCTCTTCAGGTTCTTCCATGGTCATGACAAGAGCCTCAAGTGCTTCTTGCTCTTCCAGCACATACTAGATTTTCATTTGCCAAATCTCATAGTTGTCTCCATTGAGCTTTTCACCTTTGTTTAGCTCGGCAACTATGCTCTTTGTGGCAGAAGCCATTGATCTGAACAAATCAGACAAATATGCATGAATTATTAATGCCTATCATTTATGCATCCCTATTTACACGAGACCCATCATATTAATGAATAATTTCAAGTAAGGCTTTAGAATCAAAAGGTCACTTCGTTTCCAATCATCCTCCAAAAATCCTAACTTAAAACTATCATTAATATGATTGTCATATGCAAAATTAATTCTATGAAGCTACAAAAACTTCTAAAACTACCCATGACTAATTACCCACAAGAACCACAATTAACGTAAAAGCGTGAGATAATTGACATACAATTAAAAAATAGTAATGCTTTCATTCAACACAATTAGGTAGTAATCAATACATAATATGTCCACAAAGCACACTTAACATATAATAGCCAATACAACTAACACAAAGTCAGCACACGAACTGGGAAAGATCCTCTTTTGTTCAATTTCTTGATCTTTTCCCTTGAACAATATAGTAATATTCGTTTACAAAATCCATCACAATTTTCTTATAGGAAGCGGCTCCGTTGACATCCCATATGCGATTCAACACATCTTGCCATTCAGGTGGAAGAGTGGTTATGAAAAATCGCACCATCTCTGACTGTGACATAGGACGACCATTCCATATGACCCGTTGAATTTTCCTGTTGACTTCAAGGACATGATCAATTAATTCACCCATTTCCCATCGATGATCGTCCGCTCGCCTATCAACTCGACAAAGATATCCTTTTGTTCATCCAGAATCGCGCGAATAGGTGTACGCAACCTTAGGGGAGGCATAGTTCCTGCAACAAATGCAGAACAAATAAGGGATCACATTATAATCCACATAGACTTAATTGAAAAAGAAACACATTCTTTTCCTCCTTTTTTTTTTTGGGTCAACGATCAACGGTCAAAGTCAACGGTCAACGGTCGTCGATCAATGGTCAACGGTCAACGCGGTCAACGGTCAACGGTCAGAGGGTCAACGGTCGTCGGTCGTCGGGCCGGTCGGACCGCTCGCGCAGGCCGGTCGGACCGCTCGCGCGGGCCGACGCACGTGCCGCGCGCGTGCGGGGGATGACGTCACGCAGACATCATCCGCACGTGCCTGCCACGTGCCTTGGTCTCCGGTGGGTCGGTCGCCGGCCGATGACCGTCCGGCAAACGACGTCGGTGATGACGTCATCGGTGACGTCATCACGTGACGTCACGCGTCGGTCCACGAACTGGCGCGTGCCGGCTCGCCCGCCGGTGGCGTGCACGCGCCTGTTCGCCGACCGGCGCATGCGCCGCATGCGCTGGCCAATGCTAGCGCTTCGGGCGCGTCACGCCGACGCGCAGAGCCTTCCGGCTGCGCGTGTGGGCGCGTGCGGTGGCGCCCGGCAGCGGTCGACATATCGCCGTACTCGTCTCGACGTGGCGCTTCTTCCTATGCAATCACAATTTTATTTTGACTTTCGAAAACTCGGAAAAAAGGCCGATAAGCGCTCGGGTGTCGGGATTTTAGCCCGGTTCCGTACGGCCAAAAGGATTTCGCTAAAAAATCAATGAAAAAAATCAGAATTGATCGGGAAAAACGTGAAACAGGGCTCTGATACCAATGTTGGGAATTACGGATCCCCAAAAACTGGATTCAACACCGAATCGAACCCCTAAATCAAGCGGAAGACGAAGCCCGGGAAACCAACACGCATCACCGATCCTAAAGCACACCACAGATTCGAGTGTACCTTTTTGCCACAAATTAAACACCGGTTGTCGATGGAGGAAGAGAAACGGTCCTGTTCGATCCGAGGAAGCAAAATCCTTTCACGTGCTTCACTGTTTTTTCTTTTGAAGAAAACGGGAGAGAAAGGGAGAGTACGTTGGGAGAGAAAAAAGACGTACGTGAAATAAAACATAGCCTTTTTCTCTCTCTCTCCTCCCTTTTATACCCCTTTCTTTCCACGGGCCCTATTCCCATGGGCCGAGCTATTTGGGCCCAACTTGGGCGGACGGGCCTTAAGCCCATCTAATAAAGCTTTCAGTATGCTATCAACATATTGGGTCATCTTGACCACATAAGTCTGTAGATGGATCTTCGGGCAAAAGGTACCATCATACTTTTCAAAGTCTGGCATTTTGAACTTCTTTGGCGTCTTGATTTTTGCATAATGGGACAGATACTTGGGTCTTGGCTAAATGAAATGAAGCTGATTAAGTTTCTCCTCAATTTTTATCAAGCGTTTTTCTTGCTCAGTTTTCAGTACGGCCAAATGTACCTATTGTACTTTAGCTAGTACGTCCATGATGGGGTGCGATTGGACCGCACCATTTGGACTTGATATGCTACGATGAAGGGGTGTGATGGGGTCATATAAAAGACCCCTGAAGACAACCGTTGGAGGGGTTGGACAAACGTAGGTTCAGAACATTTTCTTCATTTTCTCTCCCCTTTCCATCAAGGCATTTCATTTCATATTTGCAAGAACAATAGGCATTTACACTGTGGAAATCATGTGCTTTCCTCGTGATTGCATCCAGACTAACGTGAGGAAGTGTTGTTCGTGATTTATTCACAATTCAACGTTCGTTTCGGGGCTATTTGCTGTTTGCGCATTGGATTCAGGTAAGTCGTCTTCCGCCAACTTGAATTCCAACATTGGTATCAGAGCCTGGTCGTGATTTCTGCCTTGTTTTTCATCAAGTTTTCTCATTTACCATTTGATATTGAGATCAAGAGATTGTATTCTACACTGTTTGGATCTCTGATAGTCGGAATTGCCATATGAAAAACTCGAAATCGAACCGGAGTAACGAATGGGTTTGGGGTCGTGTGCATCTGTGAGGTTTTGGCCATTTTTTGAAATAATTTTTTGGTCAATATTAATTTTTGAATATAAAGGGTGAAAGAGCTTGTTGAGATGAGTCCGGAGATGGGTCGAGCACAGTCGGGCGACGCTGGACGTACCCACACACGCGGCCAGAAGCCGCTGCATGTGGGCGCCACACACCTAAAGCGCTGGCAAAGCCAGCGCGTGCGCCACGTGCGTCGATCGGCGAACCGGCATGTGCGCGACACATACCAACCGGTGAACCGGCACACGCCGGTCGGCAAATCGGCACGTGGTGATGTCACCATGACGTCATCCAACGGTCGGTCGCCGGATGACGTCATCGATGACGACACCGCCGGCGACAGTTGGCTGGCTAGCGACCCGACCAGACCCATGACCCGACCCGATTGACTCGACTCGACCGTTGACCGGTCAAGGGTCGTACCGGTCGGACCGGCTAGGAGCCATTTGGCTCGCTGGTGTGTGTGCCACACGCGCCGCGCACTCAGGCGACACGTAGGGGCGCGTGCAGGCTTCGATTGGAGCGTGATCAGCGGCATTTGGTTCATATGAATGTTCTCTACACAGTGGTATAATTATTTTATACTTTTGAATTTTATAAATGTATGAAAGTTCATAGGAAACCCTATGTACGTGTATTTTTTGGGGTTTAATGCAGTTTATTCATTTGTAGCTTGTATTTTCTTGTGATTAGGGAAATACAATAGCTAGTTTGTGTGCAAATGATGTTATATATGCTGTGTAGAGCTTAGTTCAATGAATGATGTATAAATTTTAATATACTTGCAATTTTCTAGTTGCTAGAAAATTAGAACAATGGTAGGAAATCCATTACATGTTGAATTGCAATTTTGATTATAGTTGAAGCATGATTGTTGTTTATACGTTGGTTATTATCATGATATATTTTTTGTGTTAAGGAAAAATGTAGAAATTACATAAGATCATGTAATTATTTTTCCTAGTGGGAGTTCGTAGGTTGGTAGAATTGAATGGAGTTCTCACCTAGAACTTAAGATTTGTGCAAAATTAAATTAATTAATGATAATAGAACAATTGTACATAGAAGTTGATTGGGAACATAGTGAACTTTTGCTTTTGTGTCTTTTGTTGAATTATCATTAATTTAGTTTGTCTTTGCTACAAATTAAATGTGTGCTAGTATTGATTCTGCGTTTATTATGTCAATGTGTTATAACAATTGATTATGGCATCGACATCCAAGACCATTGTGGTTGACCTCAATAAGGGTGAAAAGCTGAACGGTGACAATTATGATATTTGGCACCGAAAGGTTCAGTACATCCTTGAGAAGCAAGAGGTTTTGGAAACCCTCAACCATACCATGGATGAACCTGAGCATGGAACTTCAGCTTAACATAGGAGAGATCTGGAAACTTATCAAGCTTGGAAAAAGAAAAATAGCATTGCTCGCATCACGTTGCTGAGCTGTATGCAAGATGATCTCATGTGTGAGTTTGAGAGTTATGATAAAGCTCAAGCTATGTGGATTGCCTTGAAAGATAAGTTTGGGAGTACATCTGCCACTAAGCTAAGGAAACTCACCATCAAGTTTGACACATTCCGAAAGCGCGCAAATGTAACGATGAGGCAGCATCTTCGGGAGATGTCAAACATGATCCATGAGCTAAAGTCGGCAGGTCACTCCCTTACTGATGAACAACAAGTTCAGGCTGTCATAAGGTATCTTCTTGACAATTGGGAGCATATGAAGATCAATATGACGCATAATGAGAATATTGTCACTTTTGATGATATTGCGCGTCATTTAGAATTAGAGGATGAGTGTCTAGAGGCTGCGAGATCCACTACCCATGCTTATGTTGCTGAATCGAATTCACGCAAAGCTTCGGGCTTTAAGCGCAAGAGGAATCTTCAGTTCAACAACAAAAGGAAGAGGACTGATCAGGCACCCAAGAGGGCTAAGACCTTCCGACGCAAGAAGCGTGGTGGGAAGAAGGACAAGGCCAAGATGGAGTGCCACAATTGTGGCAAGATGGGTCATTTTGCTTGTGAATGCACTGAGCCAAAAAATGTACTTTATTACTCCATTACTTTGAGTAATGCTTTTATTTCTAGTACTGTAATGCTTGCTGAATCTCATCCAATGTGGATTGTAGAATCAGGAGCAACAGACCATGTAACTAGAGACCGAGAAGCATTTGTGGAGTATTGTCGGATACCGCCTGGAAGAAGATGGATATATGTAGGGAATAACTCAAGAGTTGAAGTGAAGGGAATCGGCACATGTAAATTAATCTTACGTGGTGGTCGAAACCTATTCCTGCATGATGTCTTTTATGCTCCAAATATTCGACGAAACTTGGTCTTTGTAATTGCTCTTCTTAGCTTAGGTTATGTATTGAATTTCCATGGTGATTGTGTTGACATTTTTGTGTGGAACGGTTTATTATGGTTCAGGTCATGTATCGAATGGTTTTATGGTGTTAGACATTGACTATGACCAGTACAATGTTAATGTTGATTGTTGTTTTTCTTTAATTGCATCTTCTAATAACGTTGAGATTGATGCAAGTACTTGGCATGCTAGATTAGGTCACATTGGATTGCAAAGAATGCAAAGACTAGCTAGAGAAGACCTTTTAGGGTCACTCACTAATGTTAGTCTATCCGTATGTGAATATTGTCTAGTGGGAAAAGCAACTAGAAAACCATTTGGTAAAGGGACTAAAGCTGAATTTCCATTGCATCTCATACATTCTGACATTTGTTGTCCTTTGAATGTGAGGGCGAGGCATGGAGCATATTTCATCACTTTCATAGATGACTTCACACGTTTTGGTTATATCTTTCTGATCTCCTATAAGTCAGAAGCATTAGACTGCTTTAGACGATATATAGCGATGGTAGAGAATCAGTTGAACAAAATAATAAAGACATTGAGAACCGATCGTGGACGTGAGTATCTATTGGAGCAATTCAAGACTCTTTGTGATGAAAAGGGAATTGTACGACAATTGACTATTCCTGATACTCCACAACAAAATGGGGTAGCTGAGAGAAGGAATAGACCCTATTGGAAATGGTTAGGTCTATGATGGCGCAAGTAAATTTACCTATCTCCTTTTGGGGAGATGCATTAATGACTGCTGCCTATATATTTAACCGTGTACCCTCAAAATCGGTCATTTCCACCCCTTATGAATTATGGACTGGTAGGAAACCAGACTTGAGTAGTCTACGTCCATGGGGATGTGCAGCTTATGTTCATGATTCTTCCCATAAACATGGCAAATTAAGTCATAGAGGGAAGAAATGTATCTTTATAAGAAATTCTGAACACTCCAAAGGGTACGTGTTCATAGGTGAACAAGCTGATGGAAGTGTGACCGAAATAGAGTCATGAGATGTCACGTTCTTAGAGAACGATTTTCCTAGTAGAGGTGAGATTGATAAAGACTTCCAATTATATGAGATTAAAGATCCTGATAACACATCCACTGATGTTGTAGAGGGAAATGAAGATTTACCTCAACACACAAGATCTAGTGGGAGTGTTGCATCGCCTGATGAATTGAATTCAAGAGAAATTCAATTGCGTAAAAGTAATCATAAAAGTATTCCTCGTCATCGTTTTGAGATTGAATGGGAAGCATTTATGATTGCTCAAAAGGACGATGTCAAGCCTAAGACTGTTCAAGAGGCTCTCTCATCCTCTAATAAGGAAGAATGGAAAAAAGTTTTAGAAGAGGAGATGGAGTCAATGAGGGCAAACCATGTCTAGGACTTGGTTGATCTATCACCCAATCATAAGGCCATTGGAAACAAATGGGTCTTTAAGATTAAGCGAAGGGTGGATGGATGCATTGAAAAGTATAAGGCTCGCCTTGTGGCAAAATGTTATACTCAACAAGAGGGTATAGACTATGAGGAAACTTTTTACCAGTTGTAAGGTTTGCCTCAATACGTCTTATGCTAGCCATCGTTGCACATTTGGATCTTGAATTACATCAAATGGATGTAAAGACGGCATTTCTCAATGGAGAATTAGATGAGGAAATTTATATAAAACAACCAATATGTTTCATAAATAAAGGTCAAGAGCATAAAGTTTGCAAGCTTCATCGCTCAATTTATGGCCTTAAGCAATCATCTAGACAGTGGTATCTTCGTTTTCATTGAGTAATAATAACTTTTGGTTTCATGATGGTCGAAGAAGATCACTGTGTATATGTCAAGCGGTCCAAAGATAAATTTGTGATTTTATCACTTTATGTGGACGATATTCTGTTGGTTGGAAATGACAAGGTTTTGGTTATCACCATAAAAGAATGGTTGTCCTCCAATTTTGAGATAAAGGACATGGGAGAAGCTGCTTATATGTTAGGAGTTAAGATCGAAAGAGATCGATCGAAGATACTCCTTACTTTATCACAACAGTCTTATATTATGAAGATTCTTGAGCATTTCAATATGCAGTATTGTAATCCCATTGATACCCCTGTCATGCAAGGTGTAGGCCTAAGTACTGAGATGTGTCCTAAGAGTCTAGAAGAAATTAAAGTGATGGAAACTATTCCTTACGCTAGTGCGGTCGGAAGTTTGATGTATGCTATGATGTGTACTCGACCCGATATATGTTATGCCGTAAGATTGGTGAGCCGATATCAATCAAATCCCAATCAAGCACACTGGAAAGCAGTGAAGAGGATTCTGAGATACTTGAAGGACACCATGGACTATCAACTTTGTTACAAAGGGAATGATTTATGCCTATTGGGTTATTCAGATACCGATTGGGGTGGAGACCTGGATGAGCATAAATCGACTTATGGATATGCGTTCTTGCTCAATGGAGGTGTGATTTCTTGGAATAGCAAGAAACAAACATGCACAGCCTTGTCTACGATGGAGGCAGAATTTATTGCATGTTCTGCCGCAGTACAAGAAACAGTATGGCTAAAACGTTTCTTGGAAAATTTAGCCATTGTCACTGAAGTTCCAAGACCGGTGATAGTTTATTGCGATAGTCAAGCAGCCATTGCCTATGTGAAAGATCCCAAGTATCATGGAAGGACAAAGCACATTGACATAAAGAATAACTTCATTAGAGATATTATAGCGCAGAAAGAAGTGATCCTGCAATACATTTCAACCAATAGAATGGTTGCTGACCCACATGATGTCACTAGGATTGCGTAGAATGTGATATGTGTTATTGTAGAGGATCATTGGTTTATGTATTTGTGGACATATGTATTGTACTTGTTTATTTATTAGTGATTTGATGTTTTATCAATAAGTACAAATCCACTATGAGACTAGCACAAACACACATGTATTATTGAAAAGCATGTCAGCAGGCAATGATTGGCTCACTCATATGAGTAATCGCTTGAAGTGATTTAGATAGCATGTTGAGATGAGACGTTATGTACAAATAAATGCTGAAGAACAAGTCTGATACATAAAATATGTCACCTTGATTGGAGTCAAGATGAGGTCTGTGATTTGTTTATAATAAGACCGAACATGATAGTCCCACAATCATGTATGCCTGAAAGATGCTGGATGGGAGTGCTTAATTGGGCGCTATAGAAAGCGAGCTGATATAGCACTCGGGCTAAACATGAGTACGTGAGAAGCATATGACTATGTTTAAGCTAAGATCTGTATGGTGGATATATTTAATAAATGACATACGCTCTTATAGAAAGAGTAATCCACTATAGCATGTAATTCATACTACATGTGCATTGTACGACTATTAAGGGAAGATGAATAAAATTATCGTTATTTACTCATCGTGTGAGCCCTTGAGGTAATTTGTATTTTACCTCAATTTTGTGCCCTATATTATTTCTGACTATGTTCTCAAAGTGAAAGATCAATGTTGCTACTTTAACATGTTACGGGCGGTCATAAATGGATATGGCCTATGGGACGTGTCTAGGAAAGCAATTGTTCTGAAATTAAGAGAGACATGAGTGCGAAGGAAGATTATTGTTGTTTTACATCTATCACATGTATTTACTGGTCGACCAATTATATCACCCTATGTGGTTACGGATGTAATTGTAAATGCATGGTATTTTTTAGAATAATCAAGTATAACCTTTAATGGATATGTATACTTGGATTGATGTAACAAAATATGTCTGGGGCACTGTGAGACATCGATTGTTTATTTCTTTTCGGGGTTGTAGCCATTATGTTATCCCTAACAAGTGCATAATTTGAGCTCCCAAGTGCAGGTGTACTCATTGGTCGCACGGCTTATTTGCCAGTATGAATTGTTTTTGTAAAGTTGATGAATGTTGAATGCCTTATATTCTTGATAAAGAGCTATCAAGCCCATCATGCCTGAGTGGGAGATGTTGTACTTTAGCCAGTATGTCCATGATGGGGTGCGATTGGACCGCATCATTTGGACTTGATATGCTACGATGAAGGGGTCTGATGGGGTCATATAAAAGACCCCTAAAGACAACCGTTGGAGTGGTTAGACAAACGTACGTTCAGAACATTTTCTTCATTTTCTCTCCCCTTTCCATCAAGGTGTTCCATTTCATCGTTGTAAGAACAATAGGCATTTACGCTGTGGAAATCAAGTGCTTTCCTCGTGATTGCATCCAGATTAACATGAGGAAGTGTTGTTCGTGATTTATTCGCAATTTAACGTTCGTTCCGAGGCTATTTGCTGTTTGTGCATTGGATTCCGGTAAGTCATCTTCCGCCGACTTGAATTCCAACAATACCACTTGTACTTCATCATCAACAACAATTTGAGGTGCGTCGGTAATTTTAACCCTGAAGGGATCATTGGAGGTTGATGGCCCAACTGTAGATGTATTCTTGCCTTTATCTCTCGGATCAGCCATGGAAGCATGTTGTGGTAACACCACTTCAACTTGCGGAGCTAGTGGGTAGTGTTTGCTTGGAGAGAATCGATTTGTTTAGAGAGCTGCTCAAGAACATTCAGGACTTGCTTCATCTCTGATTCAAGGGTAGCGATGCGAGCTTGTTCAGCAACACGCATTTGTTCGATGTTATCAATCATTGTTGCCATAGAACGAGTACAGATTAGCAATCTTAGGTGAGCCGTGTTGTTACCTATCAATGTAAAAAAAATACAGTAAGCATGATAACAAATGAGATTGGTCCATGACAATGGTCAATCATTTATTTTATTAAGTGAAATCAAATTCCAAATACATCAACTTAAAACGTTAAAATAACTCCCTAGGAAATTAAATTTCTAAAACATCAATCTAAGAAATTGAAATAACACCCTAAAACTAGAATTAAACTCCTAAATCTAGTGACTCTTTTCCATATACAATTTGGAGATCACAATCTTTCGAAGCTTCTTGTTCTGCCGAACCAACTCAGAGATACGAGCCTCCTTCCTTTCCACCACTTCTTCAAGACGTTCAATTTGTGCTTTACGAGTGGGTTTCATGGTCACTTCAGGTATCACGGGAAGTAGAGCTTGAGGGATCTCATGATGGTGGATATAATAATCCGAGGCATGAAAAACCCTCTCTTTTCCTTTCAAGCTTCTAGGCACCACTATCTTTTCCGGATGGCATTCCTTCCATGCATTTTCAAGACGCTCGATCTCATCGAGGTATTTGTGATCCTTGCGCACGAAGAGGGCTTGAAACAAATCCACTCGGAGAGGAGGTGGGATATCTTGGAGCACTCGATACTAGCGGGCCACTTTGTAAGGATAGTAAGATGTTGCATTAGTAATTCCTATAAGTGGAATTGGATTATCTGTCTTGTGAGAGAAACGAGCCACGCTAACATGGAACCATTTAGCATGCCATAGGAAGCCTTTGATCTCTGGATCTTTAAGAATAGTCACCTAATCGGAAAATGATTTTTCGGTATACTTTTTCTCTAAGATTGAAAATCTCTTTATTGGGTAACTAGAATCATCAATTTCACCTCGACGCATGAAATGACCAAACTCCTTCATTGTGAGAAAGAAACCAAATTTGTAAAAGTTCAGGAGAGGCATTCATGATTTTTTCTCCATTTTGTTTAAAACGGTTGAGGGATAAAAATATCTCAGCTGAAATCATGTTTATAAAGTTCATGCCAGCACATACTTGTCGACTACCCATGCAATCGAAGGATCAATAGCATTTCTTCGAAAGATTATAAATCCAAAGAATGCTAAGATGAATATTCTACCCTTTTGGCGCATTGAAGATTGATTTAAAAAATGATCAGCCAAAAATGAGAAAGGGCATGCATTACAATTAGCTTTCAAAACTTTCTTAACCTCATCAGTTTCAATTCTTAGAAACTGAGATAAAATTGATGTGGGTTCCATACCAAGAGGTGGCCTAACAAGTTCAATCTCAAGGGACATTCCTATGATAACGCTATACTCTTCCAGTGTTAGAGTAAGCTCGTTCTTACCAAAAATAAAAGTAGTCATCTCGAGACACCAAAAGTGTGATATAGCTTGCAAAACACCACTATGGACTCCAATATCCAAAAGGGGGATGAGCCGTCCCAGTATTGACTCCACATAATCCTGACCTTCTTTACTTAATTTGTTCCACCACCCTCTGAGCTCAATCTTAGGAGTTGGAATGAATTGAACATCGAGTCTCCCCATTGTATATAGATTAAAACTCATGATCGACCTTTTGTCAAAGACCAAAAGAAAGTGCAATAAAGTAAATAGATTGCATAATAATAAGGTAAGAATACTTACTTCACAAAGGAAAATGGCAACCACATAGATAAGCGCATGAGATGTGAGGCTTAATAGCTAAACTACAAGACTTAGCAAGTTAGAGCCAAAAGGATGGGCTGACTAGTCGCAGTCTCGATTACAAATGTCGAGCCTTCTTAACTCTGGCTCAGTCAAAAGGAAAATCCCATGATCACATGGTCTCGCGGACAAGGATAAACATTTTGACACCAAGAAAAATATTCGGAGTTGAGAAAGGCAACCTCTACATTGCGGTCTCGCGTTCAAGGTTGATTCATTTCTCAACACCATCCTAGAATCCTTAAATGTGGTCTAGGTCTGACGTCAGGTTGTGTGTGCAATGTTGTGGCATCCTAAAAATTTCATGACAACCCTTGGGTATACCATGAACCATGAATAGGTGATGGATGCGCCGTCGGATTTTATTATGGCCATTAGACCAATGGATTTCAATAGATTAAGACCAAGCATTTTAATTGACAATCATTTGTTGGAAATGCATCCTATGTCCATGTGTGACTAAGGATTGTATTAAAGGACAAATTGATAAGGAAATTTCATTCTTGGCCATGAGCTTTATAAGCTGGATTTTATTGATTTATGTTACAAAGTTTTATGGCCATATTAAAGTGTAATTAGATATTTATATAAGTGGGGATTAAATAGGAAAAATTGGAGAAGGAGTGGGCTGATTTTCTTAAGGCCAAACTAACCCAAAAACCAGCCCACAGCCCCACTGAATCCCCCACCGTTTCTCCCCATTTGGTCAGCCAAAATGCTGGGCCAAATCCGGCCCAAAGAAAGCCCATCATCTTGCATGAGAAAAATGACAAGTGGCAAGAGGGAGCAACCAAGTGGCCATTGCATGCAATCTAATGATTGCTAATCATGGTTGAAGGGAAGAAAAAGAGAGAGAGAGGGGCGGATTGAGCAAGGCACCGAGAGAGAGGAGTGTTCATGCGAGAGAAAGAGAGAAAGAGGAGGAAGAAGACCGGCCGCCGTGCATCCGCCTAGCCGCCGCCGTCGATCGAGCCCGCCTTGCCCCATCGTTGTGCTTGTTGTGATTTTCTTTGGATTTGAGGCAAGTAGAGTCCTTTGATCTACACTTTACTTGCTGTGATTATGTGTGTTGTATGGTGAATTGCAGAGGTGGTGGAGGTGAGAATTTTCGAAGTTATGGGAGTAGTACCTTAGTCTAGTAATCTGTTTTCTGGAAAAACAATCCGACCTTTGGTGATTTCGGGAGCTGCATGCAATTTTCTAGCTGGAATCTCACTTCGACTTCTTGGTGAAAGTTGTAGAGGACTTCTTGTAGAGTAGCATCTCACTTTTGTGAAATTATCTAGTCCCAATTTGATCTCGTATCCTTGATCAGAGTTGTAGAAAACATCTTGAGGAAAAACATACTGAAATTTGAGAATAAACGGATAAGTATTGACTTGGAAAATGATTTTTCTTTGAAAGGGATTAAATTTGGAGATTGAGTCGAGGGTTAGGGTGAGTTGTAATAATCATATCTTTTAATCCAGAATGAATTAGGCTTCAATTTCTTAATGGACTTTTACCTCTAGGTCTCAGCTATAACATATTAAAATCTTAGAACTTTTGGAGTTTATTTATGGGCTTAATCGAAATTATTTCCGAAACTGTGCAAAAGTGGTGCCGAAATTTCTTTTGCTGTGAAGTATGGACCTATGTGATTGATATAAAACTTTCTTGACATAGTGTTCTCCATGCAACCTCTTTCTCTAGGTCTTGTCTACATTATGTTAAATTTTCAGAATTTATTAATATCAATTACTAATTTTTCCAGAATTTTAATTAAAGGAATGCATTCTGTTTTATTTGAAAATTATCTTATTTTCAAGAACAAAAGAATTGTCTTATGAGATGTGATATCTTGGGTGTTATTTGTGCTACATATGTGGCTATAATTGTGCATTTCATATGACATCAAATTGATGAGATTTTATAAACTCCATGAAACTTTTGTCATCATTGCATTAAATGGCATTTTCCAAAGATGAGAAATATATATGTATTATGATGATGATGATACCGTCGGAGGTGTGAGACGACGATGCCTTGGGAGTGTCGGGATGCCCGGAGTGTGTGCCGGATGCCCAGAGGTGTGTGCTGGATGTCCTCGGAAGTTTCGAGATGCCCGAAGGTGTGTGCCGGATGCTCGGAGGTGTGTGCCGGAGGTTCCTCACGATGCTAGGATTGGGTGCGAGCGATATGTGAAGGATGCAAACACTGGTCCCTAGAAGAAAAATGAGATCCTTTTGAAAGTTAAAATGGAAATTGAATCATGCGCATGTGTGTGTGCATATGGCATGGGATATAATTGCCTATGAAATTGAGTTGATACTATATGGCATTGAGGATGCGATCATGAAGGGATTGAATGGATCACATGGGGATATATATACATGATTGTATGAATGATATGAATCATGCGCATGTATGTGTATATGGCATGGAACATGAATTGCTTCAATGAATGAATCTCATGGAAATGCAAGCATGATTACATGAATGATATGTGCATTTCACATGAAATTGTGGTTGTCTTGCTTGTTGCATTGTGTAGTTTGATGGATCTTTACTGCTGAGTGGTTGTACTCACCCCTTTTAAAGACTAATATTTCAGATTGAGAGATGCCTCTATTGCCTGTCACGCGTGGTACATTTTATGGCTTACCGTTTGATGTTGAGGTCGAGTGCTTGGAGCACCCCTTCGTTGGTGTTCATGGTCTGGTGTTTATCCGTGTCTGTGTTTTGGTTATGTATGATTTGGGCCTACCTGATGGCCCCGTAGTCCAGGAGTTCCTGTCTGTCCATGTTTGTCGAGATGGGAGGATGATGGGGATGCTACCATCACTACCGGCCGATGCACTGGGCTGGGTGTGATAGGAGCGTGTGACTATTAGAGGTTGACACTTTTTGGATGGCCAACACTGGATGATGGATTGATGTACATGTCTGATGTAGAGTTGGGTTCTTTTATGTTATAGTCGAGCTTAGTTAAAGCCTTGGCCTTTTGGTAATGACTCGTGATGTCCATCAAAGTATGTAAATAAAAGTGGTTTGGCATTAGCTTCTATATATATATGAAAAGTGTAGTTGGTGTGCATTGCATTGTATTATTTAATTTGAGTATGGGTTAGGGAGATGTCAAGTATGTTTCCGTTATATGAACTGCACTGAGACTGATTAAGATGGTACAAACCCTCAGGATCTATGGACCCACTACAATTCAAATGGTATCAGAGTGATATGTTATTAGGACAGGTGAAAGGTAAGCAAATTGTGGCGACTCTAGCGGATCGGGGGCTGTGTCGAGGGGTGCCACAAATCGATTTTGGTATCAGAGCAATGGTTATAGGTGAAGTGATAAGGAGCTTCATTTGGAAATTGAGGAATATGATGACAATGTACACCATAGGATACTAACTGGGATAGTTAACTAACTTTGAACAACGGGTGATAGGTATTCACTCGTAGATCCCTAGTAGTATATATGAGTTGCTTTTAGGTGCTAGTAACATGTATATGTTACTTATATATAGTTATAGTTGCTTTTAAATGGAGGCATTGAGTCTTAGATTATTCCTGAGGCAAATGCTTGGAAACTGCAGGAAAATCATGGTATGAGTTGGAAGTTCTCATCCATCAAGGGCTGAAGCCTCTGCTACAAGGGCTGAACCCCGAATGAAAGATATCTTGCGGGCATTGGCCAATATTGGAAATCTGATAGAAAGACAAGCGCAACAACAACCCGGAGTGGAACGTCGCCCTCAAGGACTGGTGGAACAATTTCTGAAGCTAAAGCCACCTAAGTTTAGTCGAACAAGAAGTCCTGAGGAGGCAGAACAATGGATTGATGGAATGGAACGAATTTTCTGGTTGCTGGATTGCAATGATGCTGAGAAAATAACTTTGGCAAAGTACCAGCTGGAGGGAAATGTATTTTGGTGGAGAGCTTCAAGAGATACGATCTTTCCACCAGGTACTGATATAAATTGGGATGAATTTGTTAGAGTTTTCAATAGGAAGCATTTTTCTAATTGTGCCAAGGATAAGAAGATCACTGAATTTATTCAGTTGGAACAAAGGGAGCTGACAGTAGATCAGTATGAGGCAAAATTTTCTGAATTGTCTAGGTATGCTCCCAGGCTAATTGAGGATCGAGAGGAAAAAGCTAAGAGATTTCTGAAAGGGTTGAGGACTGATATTAGGAAACAACTAGTGCCTTTGAATATAAGAGATTATAATGAGATTTATGAAAGGGCACAGTTGGTAGAGCAGGAACTAGTGAGAGAGCAATCAGAGTCTAAGAGACAATTGACCTTTAGTGATATCAGACGGGATAAGAGACCCTATCCTGGTCAAGGTCAAATTTGGGATTCTAAGAAAAAGAGTAATTTTGGAAACTTTGGAAAAACCAGGGATGGCCTAAATATTGGAAAAGCACCCTATCAGCATGATGCTTGTTGAAGATGTGATGGGCAACATGGCCCAGGACCTTGCAATGGACGGCTGAAATGCTATGGTTGTGGACGGGTAGGTCACCTCAAGAGAGACTGTCCACAGGAGAGGTCGTAGCTGAGTGTCGGCTCGGTGCGACAGGTACAATAAAGTACCGGTGGACCAAATCTACCAAGGAATCCACAGAGGCCACCAGCACAAGGAAGGGTGTATGTGGTCACCCAAGAGGAAGCGAAAGCTTCCAAAAATGTTATCTCAGGTACGATTTTCATAAATGGCAAGAAGGCATATGCATTGTTTGACACGGGTGCTACGCATTCATTTATATCTGAAAGATATAGGTAACTGAGTAAGATAGAAACTACGCCTCTTTGTGTTTCCACACCTTTAAAGAATATGGTATAATCTACAATGGTGTGTGCGAAATGTAAGATAACTATAGAAGGACGAGATATGGAAATAGATCTAGTTGTGATGGCTATGCATGACTTTGATGTTATCATAGGAATGGATTGGCTTCATAAGTATCGGGCTAAGGTGGATTGCTATAGGAAAGTGATCCAGTTTATGTTACTTGATCGGTCTAGTTTTGAATCTTTTAGAGGTCAGACAAACCCCTTTGTAGCCATCATCTCAATGGTAGAAGCTCGTGAACTACTTAGCGAAGGATGTCAAGGATACCTAGTAGTAGTAAGAGATCTTACTAAGGAAGAGGTTAAAATCGATGAGATTCGAATAGTCAAGGAATTTCAGGATGTGTTTCCTGAGGAGTTGCTTGGATTACCACCGGAACGAGAGATCAAATTTGAAATTGAACTAATGCTTGGAACCGGACCAATATTGAAAGCCTCGTATAGAATGGCCTTGGTGGAGCTGAAGGAGTTGAAGGTGCAACTACAAGAGTTGCTTGATAAAGGATTTATTAGGCCAAGTGCTTCACCTTGGGGTGCACCAGTTCTGTTTGTAAAAAAGAAGGACGGGTCGATGCGTTTATGTATTGACTATAGACAATTGAACCAAGTGAATGTAAAGAATAAGTATCCCTTGCCTAGAATTGATGATTCATTTGACCAGTTGCAAGAAAGTTCAGTCTTTTCTAAAATTGACTTAAGGTCAGGATACCATCAATTAAGGATAAAGAAAAAAGACATTCCGAAGACTGCATTTAGGACTCGTTATGGACATTATGAGTTCTTAGTTATGCCTTTTGGATTAACGAATGCATCAGCCGCAAACATGGATTTAATGAATAGGATATTTAAGTCTTATCTGGATCAGTTTGTATTTGTCTTCATTGATGATATCCTGATATATTCTAAAGGACCTGAAGAGCATTAACGACACCTAAGGATAGCATTGCAAACACTAAGAGATCATAAGTTATTCGCCAAATTCAGTAAGTGTGAATTCTGGCTAGACCAGATAATATTTTTAGGACACGTGGTGTCGGGAAATGGAATTGCAGTAGACCCTGCAAAAGTTGAGATGGTAGTGAACTGGCCAAAATTGACAATGCCGATTGAGATACGGAGTTTCTTCGGGTTGGCTGTGGCACCCCTCGACGGCCCCCAATCCGATTAGGGTCGCCACAGTTCGCTTACCATTCAGTTTGCCTAATAACATGTCACTCTGATACTATTTCAATTGCAGCGGGTCCATACAACCATGGGGGTTTACATTTTTTTTTTGATCGGTCCCTTGCGCAATTCATATACGGAAGCATGTCCAACAACTCCCTTCCCTATATTCAGAAAACGATGCACACCTACTAAATATTTATAAGTAAAAGCCGTACACTTTTATTTACATAAAGCAGATGGACATTTTTCATTAAGTACATCAAAATGCCAATGTTTCTATACTCGGCTACACTCCAAAAGATGACCGACATCTCCTCTAACAGTCATATACTTAAAGTCCATCGATCAGTGTCGGCGTCCAAAAGTTCCCTCCTTTGCTATCCTTCCCCTCGCAGTCATATCCAACTGCCCAATCCATCTACTGATCTGAAATGTTGGTCCCCAAAAGGGGTGAGTACAACCACTCAGCAGGTAAAGGAATCCAATAACCACTCAATGCATCATACAAGCCATACATGCATTGCAAGCATTACTTACCTTGAAGCCATGCATATACTATCATGCATCATCACCACAATCGTAACACATACATGTGTATCATCATGTCGTACTCAAATCATCGTCATCATGACATTATTATATCACACACTTGTCATCATCATCATATACATGACACCATCATACCATACACATGTCATTATCATCGTGTCATCATCATCATATACATGACACCATCATACCATACACATGTCATCATCATCGTGGCATCATCATATCACACATGTCATCATCATCATGACATCATCATATCACACTTGTCATCATCATCATATACACGATACCATCATACCATACACATGTCATCATCATTGTGGCATCGTTATATCACACATGTCATCATCATCATATACATGACACCATCATACCATACACATGTCATCATCATCGTGGCATCATCATATCACACATGTCATCATCATCATGACATCATCATCATGACATCATCATATCACAACATATATGCATGTCATCGTGCCATAACATATATCATCATCATATCATGCATATCATCATGCATAATTCAATTTCAATTTCATTTTGGACTGCCACATTTCTCTTTCCCGGGATCAATATTTGCATCCCACATTCATCACTCGCGCCCAATCTTGGCATCGCGAGATCCATCCGGGCATGTATCCAAGATACAACTAGGCATCCGGCCCCCCACATTACGAGCATCTCGCATCCCAACTGGCATCGCGAGGTATCCTCTCGGGCAAAGACCTCCGACGAGGCTTCCGGCATTTACACTCCCTGGCCGGGCATCTCACACCCCAATCCTGGCATCGCGAGGCTTTCCTCTCGGGCAAAGACCTCTGACAGGGCTTCCAGAATTACTTACCGACATACCACCAGGATTCCCCCCTCCTCTGGAATTACGTACCGTATACCACCGGGCATCTCGAAACTCCCGAGGAAATCTCCGGGGCTCGCCATAAAAATGGTTTCCCCTACCCTCCGGAATTACATACCAACATACCACCAGGCCTCCCCTGGAATTACGTACCGTATACCACCGGGCATCCCGACACTCCCGGGGAATAATCATCTGCCACAAACGGTTTCCTCATTCATCATTATCCATGGTCACCAATTTAGTTCTCAACTCATCATGGCACACAATATAATGACCAACAAGATCATATGCAGCATTCAATTCATACATGCATCTCAATTCATAGTCATGCATGCATCAATACATCATCATCCAATCTATACAAAATTCCAGCAAATACCACTTTCAGAAAATATTTAAATTAAATATTCATATGATTCTCAAAAATCATAAAATTAAGGCTAGTGGTAGACAAGTCAATAAGATAGCAATTTCATGAAAGATACATGCCCAAATCGAATTCCACACAAGAAGGTACAATTCACACAAAACAGCATGTAAATTCGAATAGAAGCAGAATGCACAGTTTCCGAAATAATTCGATTAAAATATCCATATGACCTCCGAAAATTATGAAATTTTACCGCGTTATAGCCAAGACATTTTCGTACATCTTTCATGAAGACTTCCAAGCCAGATTATTTCTAGATTAGTTTCTACAGTCTCACGAAGCTTCTAGATCCATCACCAAATCGTCCAGTGCATGCTTCTCCAAAATACTGAGTTTTCACCTACCTATTCTTCTTCGTTTCCTCTGAAATTTGGATATGTTCTACATCAAGATGTTATATACAAGTTTCTTCAAGAGATCTAATTCAAATAACCAGAGTATAGTCGTCATTTAGGTCCATGAAGTCTCGGGTGTCCTTTAATACATCTCCAGAATTACCGTCTTCAAGATTTAGTCGATTTACTAGGTTATACTTGTTCATTTTGCTTCAAATTTGAGTATGTTGTAGTTTAAGATGTCCCCTACAACTTTTATGAAGAAATTGAAGAGAGATTATTAGCAAAACTCAACATGCAACCACAAATCCACCGAAAGGTCAGTGAAATCGTTCCAGATCTGAGGTCTCCGTAGGATGATGAGTGTGACCCCTCAAATCTCCATCATTTTACACCAAATTTGAGTATGTTGTAGTTTAAGATGTTAGATACAACTTTTATGAAGAGATTACAGCCAAAATCGAACTCTAAACATGCATGCAAGCTCTCACAATGTTCTGACTCAAACTGTTCAAGCGAAAACAGCAACACCACTCAAGAACAAGCCATCCATACTTCGGTTTTCCTCTCCTAACCAGTCAAATTCGACACTATATCAAACATACATGTAACAAACACACATGCAAGAGCAGCAAAGGACCCCCAACTTGCCTCTAGACCACACGAACAGCAGCACACCGGCAACGGACGAACGGCGTGCGGGCGGCGACGGCTCCTTCTCCTCCTCTCTCGGCCTCCCTCTCTCTCGCATCTCACTCTCTCTCTCGCAACTCTCTTGGACGACAACCCTCAACCATCAGCCACTCCCTCTCTCTCTTCCTTTTTGGTTGTATTTATATTGCATGCACCCCCTCTTTGCATGGGGGACACTTGTCTCTAAGAAGGAGACAAGTGTCTCCTTTGTTGAAGACACTTGGAGGCCATGTGGCTGCTCCCCTCCCCCCTCCATGCATCGATAATGGGCCTGGCTTATGGCCCACTTTAGGCCCATCTCACTTGGGCCTAAGGTCCAAACTTAAATGGCCCAATTTTATTTTATTTTATTTTTATAATATATCTTAATCATCATTTAAATAAATATCTAATTGCATAAATAATAAGGCCATTAAACATATAGTCACAAATCCATAAATTTCAATTTATGATGCACATCGCCAATGATAGAATTTTCTTTCCTATCACATAATTATCACTTAAAAGCTTGGCCATATATCTTATTGCAAATTATGGATTAAATGGCCATAAAATAACTTGATGGTACTTCCATCACCTATTCATAGACTTTAATGTAACTAGAGGTCGTTATGAATTTTGGGGTGCCACATTGGCTGGCTATTAAAGGAGGTTTATAGAAAGATTTTCACAATTGGCGGGCCCTTTAACGAAATTGACTCGAAAGAATGTGAGGTTTGAATGGAGTGGAGAATGTGAAAGAAGTTTTCAAGAACTTAAAAGAAAATTAACCACAGCTTCAATTCTAACTATACCATCTGGATCTAATGGATTTACAGTGTATAGTGATGTGTTTCACAAAGGACTAGGATGTGTTTTGATGCAACATGGCAAGGTCATAGCCTATACATTCAGACAATTGAAACCTCATGAACTGAACTACCCAACTCATGATTTAGAACTGGCAGCTATAGTGTTTGCTTTGAAAATATGGAGGCACTATTTGTATGGAGAGAAGTTTGAGATCTATACAGATCATAAGAGCCTAAAATATTTGTTTTCACAAAATGAATTAAACATGAGACAAAGGAGGTGGATGGAATTGTTGAAGGATTATGATTGTGAGATATGATACCATCCAGGAAAGGCAAATAAGGTGGCAGATGCCCTTAGTCGAAAATCGGCTATGGACATGGCTAGTCTAAGAATAACATAGTGGAATCTGTTAAAGTCAATTGTGGATTCAGACTTCAAGTTGGAAATAGACCACCTTACTGGTATGCTTACTGCATTAGGGATTGAGCCCAAAATTACTCAAAAAGTTAAGATTTTACAAGAATCTGATCCAGAGATTGTGGAAATACGAGATGCTGTGTCTTTAGGGAAAAGACCAGAGTTTCAAGTCTCTGAGGATGGAGTAGTAAGATGCCAAGGACGGCTCTGTGTTCCTGACAATGAAGAAGTAAGAAGGGAGATCCTATCAGAAGCTCATAAGAGTAATTATCGTATTCATCTGGGGAGTACAAAAATGTATAGGAATTTACGCCAACAATTTTGGTGGAATGGCATGAAGAAGGATATAGTTAAGCATGTTTCTCGGTGTTTAACATGCCAGCAAGTGAAAGTGGAACACCGCAAACCCGCAAAACTATTGAGACCATTGGACGTACCAAAATGGAAATGGGAGCATGTAACGATGGACTTTGTGCAAGGACTGCTAAGGGCATCAAATGGACACGATTCTATTTGGGTAATAGTAGATCGTTTGACTAAGTTTGCTCATTTCCTAATGGTTCGCGTAGACTTGTCGATAAATAAACTTGCTGAGATATATGTAAGCCAAGTGATACACTTACATGGCATTCCTGTAACGATCACATCTGATCGAGACTCTAGGTTTACTTCAATTTTTTGGCGAAGTCTCCAAAGTGCTTTAGGGACAAAGCTTCAATTTAGTACTGCTTTTCAACCTCAAATAGATGGAAAAACGAAATGAGTGATCCAAACTTTGGAAGATATGTTGAGAGCTTGTATTATTGATTTTAAGGGAAGTTAGGATGAAAAGTTGCACTTGATAGAGTTCGCCTATAACAATAGTTTTCAGAAAAGTATAGGCATGGCTCCGTATGAAGCATTATATGGAAGAAGGTGCAGGACCCCTATTTGTTGGAATGAAGTAGGTGAAAGGAAATTGACAGGACCTGAATTGGTACAAAATACTACTGAGGCTATTGAAATTAGTAGGAAAAGACTTAAAACAACCTAGAGTAGACAGAAAGACTACGCAGATAAGCGTAGAAGACCTTTAGAGTTTAATGTGGGATATCATGTGTTCCTTAAAGTATCCCCTATGAAAGGAATATCTTGATTCGGAATGAAAGGTAAGTTAAGCCCTAGATTTGTTGGACCTTTTGAGATACTTGAAAGAATAGGAGATGTAGCTTATCGTTTGGTGTTGCCTCCTAAATTGGGAAATTTGCATGACATATTCCATGTATCGATGCTGAGAAAGTATCAGCCGGATCCTGGTCACATACTCGATCATGAAGCCATCAAAGTAGATGAGAAAGTGAGGTACATTGAAGAGCCTATGCAAGTACTGGATCGAAAGGAGCAAATTCTTAGGACCAAGAAGATACCATTGGTTAAGATATTATGGCGACATCATGATGTGGAGGAAGCCACATGGGAGATTGAAAATGAAATAAGGAAAAGGTACCCTCGCTTATCTAATTTCAAGGACGAAATTCTCTAAGGAGAGGAGAATTGTGGCATCCTAAAAATTTCATGACAATCCCTGGGTATACCATGAACCACGAATAGGTGATTGAAGCGCCATCGGATTTTATTATGGCCATTAGACCAATGGATTTCAATATATTAAGGCCGAGCATTTTAATGGACAATCATTTGTTGGAAATGCATCCTATGTCCATGTGTGACTAAGGATTGTATTAAAGGACAAATTGATAAGGAAATTTCGTTCTTGGCCGTGAGCTTTATAAGCTGGATTTTATTGATTTATGTTACAAATTTTTATGGCCATATGAAAGTGTAATTAGATATTTATATAAGTGGGGATTAAATAGGAAAAATTGGAGAAGGAGTGGGCTGATTTTCTTAAGGCCAAACCAGCCCAAAAACCAGCCCACAGCCTCACCGATTCCCCCACCATTTCTACCCATTTGGTCGGCCAAAATGCTGGCCCAAATCCGGCCCAAAGAAAGCCCATCATCTTGCATGAGAAAAATGACAAGTGGCAAGAGGGAGCAACCAAGTGGCCATTGCATGCAATCTAATGATTGCTAATCATGGTTGAAGGGAAGAAAAAGAGAGAGAAAGGGGCGGGTGGAGCAAGGCACCGAGAGAGAGGAGTGTTCATGTGAGAGAAAGAGAGAAAGAGAGAAAGAGGAGGAAGAAGACTGGCCGCCGTGCATCCGCCTAGCCGCCGCCGTCAATCGAGCCCGCCTTGCCCCACTGTTGTGCTTGCTGTGATTTTCTTTGGATTTAAGGCAAGTAGAGTCCTTTGATCTACACTTTGCTTGCTGTGATTGTGTGTGTTGTATGGTGAATTTTGGAGGTGGTTGAGGTGAGAATTTTCGAAGTTATGGGAGTAGTACCTTAGTCTAGTAATCCGTTTTCTGGAAAAACAGTCCGACCTTTGGTAATTTTGGGAGCTGCATGCAATTTTCTAGCTGGAATCTCACTTCAACTTCTTGATCAAAGTTGTAGAGGACTTCTTGGAGAGTAACATATTAAAATTTGAAAGGAAACGAATAAGTATTTTTTGGTGAAACCATTTTTCTTCAAAGATACTAGATCTGGAAACTGATATGTTGATCCCTTGCGGTTCTCTGAATTTGGTGAAATTATCTAGTGCGAATTTGATCTCGTGTCCTGGATAAGAGTTGTAGAAGACATCTTGAGGAAAAAAAATACTAAATTTGAGAATAAAGGGACCAGTATTGACTTGGAAAATGATTTTTCTTTGAAAGGGATTAAATCTGGAGATTGAACCGAGCGTTAGGGTGAGTTGTAATAATCATATCTTTTAATCTGTAATGAATTAGACTTTGATTTCTTCATGGTAATTTTACCTCTAGGTCTCATCTATAACATATTAAAATCTCAGAATTTTCAGAGTTTATTTAAGAGCTTAATCGAAATTATTTCCAAAACTGTGCAAAAGTGGTGTTGGAATTTCTTTTGTTGTGAAGTATGGACGTATGTGATTGATATGAAACTTTCTTGACATAGTGTTCTCCATGGAACCTCTTTCTCTAGGTCTTGTCTACATTATATTAAATGTTCAGAATTTATTAATATCAATTACTAATTTTTCCAGAATTTTAATTAAAGGAATGCATTTTGTTTTATTTGAAAATTGTCTTATTTTCAAGAACAAAAGAATTGTCTTATGAGATGTGATATCTTGGGTGTTATTTGTGCTACATATGTGGTTATAATTGTGCATTTCATATGACATCAAATTGATGAGATTTTATAAACTCCATGAAACTTTTGTCATCATTGCATTAAATGGCATTTTCCAAAGATGAGAAATATATTTGTATTATGATGATGATGATACCATCGGAGGTGTGAGATGACGATGCCTTGGGAGTGTCAGGATGCTCGGAGTGTGTGCCGGATGCCCAGAGGTGTGTGCTGGATGGCATTGTGATGCCAGTTGAGGTGCGAGATGCCTGGAGGTGTGTGCCGGAGGTTCCTCGCGATGCCAAGATTGGGTGCGAGCGATATATGAGGGATGCAAACATTGGTCCTTGGAAGAAAAATGACATCCTTTTGAAAGTTAAAATGGAAATTGAATCATGCGTATGTGTGTGTGCATATGGCATGGGATATAATTGCCTATGAAATTGAGTTGATACCATATGGCATTGAGAATGCGATTATGAAGGTATTGAATGGATCTCAGTGGGATATATACACATGATTGTATGAATGATATGAATCATGCGCATGTATGTGTATATGGCATGGAACATGAATTGCTTCAATGAATGAATCTCATGGAAATGCAAGCATGATTACATGAATAATATGTGCATTTCACACGAAATTGTTGTTGTCTTCCTTGTTGCATTGTGTAGTTTGATGGATCTTTACTGCTGAGTGGTTGTACTCACCCCTTTTGGGGACTAACATTTCAGATTGAGAGATGCCTCTATCACTTGTCACGCGTGGTACATTTTATGGCTTACTGTCTGATGTTGAAGTCGAGTGCTTGGAGCACCCCTGCGTTGGTGTTCATGGTCTAAAGTTTATCCGCGTCCGTGTTTTGGTTATGTATGATGTGGGCCTACCTGATGGCCCCGTAGTCCAGGAGTTCCTATCCATCCATGTTCGTCAAGATGGGAGGATGATGGGGATGCTACCGCTGCCACCGGCCGATGCACCGGACTGGGTGTGATAGGAGCGTGTGACTGGTAGAGGTTGACACTTTTTGGATGGCCGACACTGGATGATGGATTGATGTACATATCTAATGTAGAGTCAGGTTCTTTTGGGTTATAGCCGAGCTTAGTTAAAGCCTTGGCCTTTTGTGGTACCGACTCGTGATGTCCATCAAAGTATGTAAATAAAAGTGGTTTGGCATTAGCTTCTATATATATATATATATGAAAAGTGTAGTTGGTGTACATTGCATTGTATTATTTAGTTTGAGTACGGGTTAGGGAGATGTCGAGTATGCTTCCGTTATATGAACTATGCTGGGATTGATTGAGATGGTACAAACCCCCAGGACCTATGGACCCACTACAATTCAAATAGTATAAGAGTGACATGTTATTAGGACAAATGAAAGTTAAGCGAACTGTGGCGACCCTAGCGGATTGGGGGCCGTGTCGAGGGGTGCCACAAATGTGTAGTACTAAAACAATTTAAAAATCATGCACAACAATTTTTAATGCAAACAAAACATCAATGATAAGAAAAGCATTTAATCCCAACACCTTCCTACAAAACAAAGAGTCAGCAAGCACTACTCCCCTTATACCTTCTTTCTGTAAAAACATTTAACACTTCATGTTAGGAGCGTACCTTGTTTCCATGCTACCAAACAAAATATATTAAAAAAAAAAAAAGCCTATGTCTACTATGAGTTTTAACTCTGTCCTCAGTGGAGTCGCCAAGCTGTCGCGACCTTCCCGAAGGTGAATTACTCAAAAGGGCTAATGGATTACTAAGTCCGAAGACTTGGCACGGACTCTCCCAAGTCCTACCAATCACGACTTGATACTAAGAAATTAACCCATTTAAACATGCAATTATACTCAATTTGGAGCCGCCATTAACCAATTAGGGTTGATTAGAAACCCAAGTAAAGTATGAAAGAATACTTTACTTTTACAAACCAGAGATTCAATAGTTCCGGGTACATGATTACGCTAAATTAATCTAATGCCATTTCGGTACCTTTTTATTTTAATTTCAAAAATATTTTGTAGGCAATATTGATTAATTTTAACCTAAGCTACTAACATGCAAATGGTGGTCATGCAGGTACAATCAATAAAATAACATTCAATAAACCAAAGTGATAGATTGTAAGAAATTATAGACTACAACTTCATTAAGGTCCACTCTCTAAAGAAAAACTTACAAAAATGCTAATAAAAATGCATGCCCTAAACATGATTTCTAAATGATATGACACCTAATTTTTTCTTTTTCTTTAAAAAATGTTAATTATATGCAATCTTAATTTAAACTTGATATGCAAGAGTTTTACTCTAATGACATGTGAGATGCAATTCATATGACATAATTTGAATTATTACAATATGTGTGCAATCTAATTCACATAATCCTAAATATGCATGTGCTACATGATATGGGATGAATGGCATGGTAATTCTATATGCATGTTCTTTTTATGATTTTTTAATGATTTTTTTATTACACATATGCAACCTACACTAACAATGATGACATGAAATGGGATTTATTATGAACTAACCTAATAACTAACTAAGTAAGTGACCTTTGTGTTTTCTTCTTTTTAAAATGACTTAATAATTCTTTAAAAAACAACATAATGATGCAATACTAATATTTGACTTTTTTTATTTATTAAAAAACAACTACACGACGGGAATATTAAAACATTAGCCTATGACGCACTAACTAAAGCGCAACATGTGGTGTGCACATTATGAAATCTATATAACCTAAATAACATTTTTTTGTTCTTTTTTGTTTTGATTTTATTAAAGGAAAATTATCCTAATTCTATATGAATCTTAAAAATTAAAATGCATTGATTTAAACACGAAATGTTTTTTTTTTTTGGTAAGTCTTAAACACGAAATGTTTATGGACCTAAATACCTAAATCCTAGATATGACCTATGATGCACGATATGTGATGAGCAAATAATGATAACATACCAACATATATGTCCTATTGAAAATCCATCAATGTAAATCAATGACATATTATCTTAATATGAATCAATGATGCCAAGCAATTCATGAATTTGCCATGAAAAGTCAAAAAAATCAAAAAATCTAACCCGACATCTTGCGGCTCAATATTTTTTATTATTACGACTTAATATGATAGATTTACTAATTGGATAACGATAAAAAATAAATCAAAACAAATCAAGTTAGAATAAAAAAAACTACGAGTCCGAATACTCAAACTAAATTTAGCCTAAAAATTTTACCTATTCTAGAGTACGACTTTTTCGAGGGGTGGCGCCAACACGGTGGTGGTCTGCAATGGTGGTTCGGTGATGGGTTGTCGTTCAAAATAGGGGCTGTCTGTTGGAGCTCCGGCGAGGTTCGAGCAGTAACCAGACCTGCAGCAAAATAGAGAAGGCAACGGGTGGCTCTGTTCGAATGTGCAACAGCGAGCAGAGGAGTAGCAACGTCGTGTGCAGGGGTGTCGGGCTACTGAGACTGGTCCAGGCTATTGCGGAGTGAAGAACGGCGTCGGGTTCTTGGCGATCGCAGGGGCTGCTGGTGTGGGTTGCAGAAGAGCACCAAGGGAGAGCTCTCAGAGGTACGGTGATGGTCCGACAGAGGTGGCGTCTCACGGGTGTGTGGCAGCTCGGCATTCAATTCCGGCGTCGTGGGTCAGCAAGCAGAGCAGCAATGGCGACTGGACGGAGGTGCTGGTGCAGTGGCGTCGGCTAAGTGGAGGCAGACCATTGGGTTGCTGGGCGCGAGTTGCAGGCAATGCAAATCTGGCGGTAACAGCGGCGTCGCAGGGGCTTGCAGGCAGGGGATGGCTGGAGGAGCGGTGGTGGCTGCAAAGAAGTCGAGAGCAGGAGAGCCTAGCGTCAGGCGGAACGATGTGCTGATCTCGAAATTTAGATCGCGAGCAGAGCAGGGTGGCACCGGTGTTCGCGGACAAGCGTCGCGGGTGAGAAACAGAAGCGGAGCCGGCCGTCGTAGTTGGGCGGAGCAGAATCGGAGCCGGCAGGAGGAAGGTAGAGGTGGAAACGGCAATGGGAAGAAGGTGATGAACAGTAAATGTCCAATCACCTTTTTCCCTTTTGTTTTGCTTTCTTTTTACTTTTCCCCCTTTCTTCCCCTTTTTGTGTTTCTCTCCTTCTCTCGAGGACTCCATGGACGGCTCCCCTCTCTCTCTTCCTGCCTCTGTCTTCTACTTTTCAGTAGAGTAGAAAAAAACTTTGTTACTTTCTCTCACAAAAATTCTATTCCCTTTCGTGAGTGTTTCGAAAACTCAGTCATAAAGCCCCCGCCCCATTCAAGGCTTCGCACTCACTATTTATAGGGGAAAATTCAACAAACAAGTGAAGATTTCTCAATATTCACTTAACTCCTCAACAAAAAAGTGACTCCAAATCACACGATTGTTGAATTTTTTGAATTCAAAATTTTTTCAAAATTTTCCTCTAAATCAAAAATTATCTTCTATTTCTAAAAGATGTGTTTAAATTAGGTGTCAACACACTGGCATATTTAACAATCATTTTTGGGTTTTCCAAAGCACACTTTGGTTAAATTCAACTCCCCAGGGAATGAAAATTTACCAAATGTTTTTGAAAAGACATGTTCCCTTGACCTTACTGGGGAGACTTTTGGAAATAAGGTTGACTAAAATTTGTAGATAAAACAAGCTTTGCTCAGAATAGGGGTTCACTTCTAGAGCTGTAACTGCACATCTAGAGTTCTAAATGATAGGGCCACTTCTAAGTTCTCAAGAAAATGGTCACTTTTGAAAGTTTTGCATTCCTGAGATGAACCTCCTATGGACAGGTAGAATCTTCATCGGAGATCTTGCAAAATGAACAAACATGCAAATATAATATGTATGCATGTGATGCATGATGCAAACATCCGAAAATGGCTTAGATTCAATCCAAAAGTGGTTCAAAGGCCTTTCACTTTATTAATGGATAATACTTCTTGACAGCATCAGCATTCACAAGTCTTGGTAATTCTTGGCCATCCATTTCTACAAGGATCAATGCTGCACCAAGCAACACATTCTTCACAATATATGGATCTTCATAATTCGAAATTTCCCACGAGGATCTGGAATGATAGGTAAGACCTTTCTCAAGACAAGATCGTTGATCTCGAAATATCTTGAATTGACCTTGTGATTGAACGACCTAGCTTCTCTCTTCTGATAGCTTTGTCCATGGCATAAGGTTTTTACCATCTTTTCATCAATCATATTGAGTTGTTCAAATCTTTGTTGAACCCTTTCAACTTTAGAGAGCTTGATTTAAGAAAATACCCTAAGTGAAAGGATTTCCACTTCCATGGGTAACATAGCCTCCATCACATAAACCAATGAGAATGGTGTTGCCCCAGTTGAAGTGCGAATTAAAGTTCGATAAGCAAGCAAATCATATGGCAATTGATCATACCAATCACGATAGTTTTCGACCATTTTGGCTAAAATCTTCTTGATGTTCTTCTTTGCTTCTTCCATAGCTCCATTCATTTGTGGGCGGTAGGGAGAAGAATTCAAATGGCGAATGTGGAATTCTCCAAGTAGTTCATCCACCACCTTGTTGTTCAGGTTTGATCCATTGTTTGTGATCATCGGTTCAAGAACTCCATATCAAGCGATGATATCACAACGGATGAACTTTGCCATGCTCTTTGCAGTAACGTGGGCATGAGAACTAGCTTAATCCATTTAGTGAAGTAAGCAATAGCCATCAAAATGAAACAATGTCCATTCGGTGCTTAGGATTAATTGGCCCAATGATGTCAATGCCCCACATCGAGAAAAGCCCTGACTCGGACATTTGATGTAGTTCATTAGGAGGAGTGTTGATTTTATCTCCATAGACTTGACACTAGTGACAACACCTCACATATTAAATACAATCGGCTTCCATGGTCAACTAGTAGTAATCGAGCCTCATGATTTTTATTGCCAGGAGATGACCATTCATATGAGGGCCACATTCTCTTTCATGTATCTCTTTCATTAGGAGTTTAGCTCCTTGTGCATTCATGCACTTTAGTAAAATTGAATTGAAAGGCCTTTTATAAAGGGTTGCTCCACTAAGGAAGAATTTGGATGCCAACTTCATTAGGTATTTTCAATCAAAGGAAGAATTTGCCTTCTCAAAGGTAATTCATGATGTCATAATACCAAGGTTGACCATTAGGTTCCTCTTCAATCATCAGGCAATAAGCATGCTTCTTCAAGATGTCAATTTGCAAAGGATCAACACTCAAACCATCAATTACTTATAACATTGAAGATAAAGTTGCCAAGGCATCATCAAATTGATTTTGTGATCTTGGTAGATAATCAAAAGATTTTCATCAAATTCCTTAACCAAGTCTTCGAGATATTCATGGTAAGGAATCAACTTTATATCTCACATTTGCCATTCACCTATCGTTTGGAGGATGAATGATGAGAATCACCATAAACTTGAAGCTTTCTAACTTTCATATCGATGGCTAATTGCAGACCATGGATGCAAGTTTCATATTCAGAAATATTGTTGGTATAAGGGAATACCAACTTTTCAGCTAATGGGTAATGTTGACCTTCTGGGGATATTAATATTGCCCTAGTGCCAAAACTAGAAAGGTTAACAACACCATCAAAATACATGGTTCACTTGTCAGGTGAGACCAAATAAATCCATTCATCAACCTCATCCCAGTCATGAGACTTCCTAGGATTTTTAGCTAACATATCAGCTATGGCTCGCCCTTTGATGGACTTCTGTGCTATGCTTTGGATATCAAACTTAGAAAGTAATATTTTCCACTTAGCAAGCCTTCCAACCAATGTAGGCTTCTCCCAAAGGTATTTAATCGAATCATTCTCAGTGACAAGAAGGATGCGGCAGTGAAGAGTATATTGCCTCAGTCGATGTAAAACCCAAATCAATGCTACATAGCTCTTTTCCATTTCAAGATATCGCATCTCAAAGGTATTAAAATTCTCACTAAAGTAGTATATGGCACGCCTTATTCCATCCTTGGGTCCTTTTTGTGCAAACATGGCTCCTAAACACTCTTTGTGAATAGTGAGATACAAGATTAGAGGCACGCCTTAGATAGGCAGTACGAGTATAGGAGATTGCAAAAGATATCACTTATGCTCTTCAAATGATTTCTAACATTCTTCATCCCAGTTGACCTTCGCCTTTTTCTTTAACAATTTGAAGAATGGCTTAGCGATTTTTGACAATTGAGAGATGAATCTCGCAACATAATTCAATCTTCCCAGTAAGCTTCGGACTTCCTTAATAGTAAAAGGAGGTTTTAGATTGCATATGGCTTTCACCTCAGAGGAATCTATCTTGATACCCTTGTTACTAGCCATAAATCCATGAAACTCCTCACACTTTGCCCCAAATATGCATTTTTGCAGGGTTAAGCCTCAGCCTGAATTTCCTCAATTGGTCAAATAGTTTTCTTAGGACTTCAATATGGTCTTCACTTTGTCTTTGACTTTGCAATCATGTCATCGACATAGATTTCAACATCCTTATGCATCATGTCATGGAACTGTGTTACCATGGCTCTTTGATACATTGCCTCTACGTTCTTCAAGCCAAAGGGCATAACTTTGTAACAAAATGTTCCCCATGGAGTGATGAAGGATGTTTTAGTCTTGTCTTCCTCTTTATCCAAATTTGGTTATAATCAGAAAATCCATCCATGAAGGAGAATAGTTTGAATCTAGCAAGAATTGTCAACTAAGACATCAATGTGTGGCAAAGGAAAATCATCCTTAGGGCTTGCCTTATTCAAGTCATGGTAATCAATATACACTTGGACTCATCCATCCTTCTTCATAATTGGGACTATATTAGCAATCCAATCCGCATAATGAGTGACTTCAATGAAACCAACATTTAAGAGCTTCATGATTTCTTCTTCAATCTTTTTCGACAACTCAAGTTTCATCCTTTTGAGCTTTTGCTTCTTGGGTGAAATATTAGGATCGAGTGGTAATGCATGTTCCACTATCTTAGGTCTAAACCTAGCATATTAGCATATGACCAAGCAAAAACATATTGATATTCTTTCAAAAGTTCAATTAATCTATCGCCATTTGCTTGAGAGAGACCTATTTCAATCTTGGTTTCTTTGGGGTTATTTGAATCTCCTAAGTTCATGGTGATTGGTTACTTGGTGGTAGGAGGTTTGGACTTTTCATGTTTGAGCCATTCCCTTTCAATAACTGAAGGGTCATCCTCATTCTCTAAGTCGGAATAATTGGGTTCGTCAAAATCTCTTGAATGCAAATTCAAACCATGCAAATGACTATCATGATGTGAAATGTATGCTTAAGATGCAATCAAAAAATGGTTAGTTTATATAAATATAAATGAATGCAATGTATGCAAATGTCATGAAAATTTTGTTTTCAAATTTGAGTTTTCAAAAAAAAAAATATTGGGAACTAGCCCTCATGTTATTGGACATCCTCGTTCCACTAAAATATTTTGAAACTATAGATCGTGTGGAGGCCTACACCTCAAAGCATCATCATAGGGCTGGTTTGGGAAACCTCACACGTCTATTAACAAAATGTGAATTTTATTGATATGCAAAAATTGCTTTACAACGTATGTCATCTTGGATCCATAGAATTTGTGATCCAGATTATAACAAGCGTAATCGAATGAAATGAATGGAATTCCCTCGCAATGGGGAAATGAATGGAATACGACTAAAAATGAAATGCAAGAACTAGAAACATCTGTTACACAACGGGAACTGCAGGCTCTTCTTCATCTTCATCAATATGCCAACCAAACCATCTTTGAACAAATCAGCGAAATGGCAGACATTGGCCTCCTCTTCTTGCAAGAACATTGGTGGGCCATGAAAGAAATCCTTCAATGGGGGAGGCAAGAGGTGTTGGTAGCTCTTACCTTTAATGTTTGGTCTTTTATGATTACCGTGACCCTTACAGTTGCCTTGATAACTTAGGCCCTCGCACTTGTTGATCTTGACCATCTTAATGAGATTTGGCATGCCTTGGTGAGCTTACCCAAACCTTTCCAATAGCAAAACCATTCTTGAACAGTTCTTTACTTGACATTAAGGATGCCTTTGAGAATTGAGGCTTTCTTATGATCGACCCAATAGACACATGAGTGATAGACACCAACTCAAACGAGTGGTAGCTTGACTCTCCCTTGACCTCAAGCTCGATGAAAGGTATGGCGGTGTTATGGAAAGTCTCCACATCTCTTTCACATTGGATAGTCATGATCTTTCCATCAATGGAAAGTTTCATCATCTAATGAAGACTGGAAGGAATGATCCCGTAGCATGGATCCAAGGCCATCTCAACATTAGGCTAAAGTTGCTGGAATATCCAATACTTGAAATTTTTTAGTAATGGTAATAGGGCCAATCGTTAGTGGCAAGTCGATTTCCCCTATCGATTCTTTTCTCATCCGTCAAAGGCTCGGACGGGAATCTTTGGAGGGTGGACATTTTCCATTCCTATCCCCAATTGACGGAGGGTGGATAAAGGGAAAATGTTCAAGGCGAACCATTATCGACCAAGACCCTCAAAATCCTAGTCCTAAAATGTTGAGCGGACACATATAATGCCTTAGTGTGTGCTTGGCCCCTAGGAAGGAGGTCTTTCTCAGAGAAGGCTATCTAATCTCTAAGAAGTATAGCACCTACAAACTCCTCCAACTATACCTCTCCAATGGTCTCGAGCACATGGACTTCATTCAAGATTTTGAGGAGGCATTTTATGCTTTTCAAAGGTCTTGAAAAGCTCCAATATGGAAATATGTGCAGGCATCTTGCACAATTGGTCTATCACTTCTACCTCACTCGTCTTGAGTGTTTTGAGGAGTTGTTTGGCTTGCTCATTAGTTACGTTCTTCTTTTCCACACCTTCATGTGGTGGGTAGATTCGACCCGGTTGGGTGACGTGCAATTTCATTTGTATTATAGTTCCAAGGGACCGCCTTAGTGTCATAAGTAGGAGTCACCTTGGTATTGAAACATTCACCAACTTCTAGCGGCAATTCAATCACACGGGGTCCATAACCCGCACTTGAGATCTTCATGGCTCCAAACCCTCACTCATCAATTAATGAGCCAACTTTGATAACACCCTTATCAATTGCACCAGTCCCACAAGGGATTTTCTCCTTAATCAAATCAATCACAATAGGCTCAATGATAGCCACGAAGTCATCCCCAAATTCATCTCCCCATCCACTAGGGACGATGTCTTTGGGGTTTTGGAAATAACTTGGAGGAGGAGTATACTTGACCATAAAGTCATACTTCCCACTTAGTTGTCCCAAGGTGTCCACCACTTCACCTCTCTCATGGGCTTTCCTTAAGAACTCACGATCCTAGCGAGAAGTTTTGGATTCATCCTCATCCTCATCATAAGAGTGGACCTTTTATTTTTCAGCAAAGTTAAAGTAAGGTCTTCTTCATCATCCCATTTGCTAGGGACAATATCTTTCACGTCAATGAAGAAACTTGGTGGTGGTGTGAACTTCACCTTAAATCATATTTGCCACTTGGTTGGCCAAGGATACCAACAACTTCACCATTTTCACGAGAAACAAACTCATGGTCCATGCGAGAAGCTTTATATTCATCCTCACTTCCAGTATTAGAGTCTTGGTACATAGGGGTTTTGCTTTTCGAGGCTCGACGATCCTCCTTTCGAGTGTCATCCTGACTTGGATTCCTAACCTTCTTTATGACTTTTGAGATTATATCTTCGCCAAAAAATCAACTTCAACAAGAGACATTTGTCTCAAAGCGGGCTCACCATCTTCATATTGGATAATTCCCAGCTCAACTAGCTTTACTAAGCAAGCATCTTCTCATCACGAGTGATGTCACCTTCCAACTAGGGATCAGCAAAGGGCATGATTTGTTCCAACTTTTGGATATCCATGAGGAGTATATGCTTGTCATCATCCCCAAAAATCATGTTGACATCTTCAGAGTGTTTCGGAAGGGGATTTTGTTGGACATTTGGCATTGAATCCTTAAAGGTGAGTAGTTTCTTATCCAACAAGTTCTAGATCTTGGAATGGAGCACAAGGCAGTTATCCACATGGTGACCCTTCTCTCCATGTGATACTCACACATCTTATTAAGGTGGAACCTAGGGAATTTTGGCGGATTATCCCTCGGGATCTCTCTCGCCACGAGATGACTTTCAATAACATCAAAAGTAGCTGAGACATGAGTCTAGGCAATGGAGTAAATTGCCTTTGTGGGGCTTTTCCTTTGCCCTCAAAGTTTTGGAAGAGCTCCCTATCTCCATGGCAAGTTTATGAGTCTAAGGATTGTACATTTTCTGAAAATGAGTTTTGTATATAAGCAATCTCCATAGTTGATTCCTTATCTCTCTTTGGGGCATATTGACGATTCATGGTCTCAGTCAACCTTCCTTCACGCATGATCCTCCTCAATATGTTCACCTAACTCCACTAATGAGGCAAAGTTGATATAGGTGTGGTTGTACATTTTCTCAAAGAAATCCCGAGGCATGGCTTGAAGCAACAATTTCATAGCCTCCTTCTTAGACAAGGGTGGCTTTACTTGAGATGTAGTGCTCTCCACCTTTGAGCATAAGCTTTAAACATTTCAGTTCTCCTTTTCTCGACTCAAACCAATTCCTCTTAGAGTTGGAGCGATCTTGGTGTTGAACTTATATTGTTGGAGGAATTCATTGGTGAGATCCTCCCAAGTATGGATCTTCTCCAAGTTCAACTCTATAAACCACGTCAATGCAGGACCAACCAAGCTATCCTAAAAGGAGTTAATTAGGAGCGGAGGATTGTTTGAGTAACGGGCCATCTTGCCCAGATAGTACTTTAAGTGGGTCTTATGGCATCCAATGCCATTCATACTTCCTCATAAACTTAGGCTCCTTATAGAATTCAGGGATCTTAACCTTGGCAAAGTGTGATAACTTATCGAACCCCTACAATTGATAGCCTTGTAGCATGCAAAGGCATTCCTCAATCTTTGCAAGACATCTTGAACTTTCCTCATCAAAGTATGGAGTTGGGGTCTCCTTAGATGGAGCCTCTAAATCAATAACCGTTAGGATTGTAGTAAGAACCTCTTCAGCAGGCCCTTTTCCCATGGGTTATGCTATTGGCACATCAAAGGGCATGGTAAGAGGATTCATGGTAAGAGTAGCAAGAGCTACAAGAATTAAGTTTTTGACTTGGTTGGAGAGATTTGCTAATAGTGCCATCATATGTGTCATTTGGTTCTCCATGCTAATAACACGAGCATGGGTATCTTCGTTCTCCATTCTTGTTTGGTGGTGAGTACGTATGATAGATTGTTTTTTAGCCGTCTTTCAATACCTTTTCAAAAGAAGATGACTCGAATTAGTACAAGTCAAAAGAAATCAATAAAATACAAAACCTAGTCAATTTTATATTTTCTTGAGATGAAATAATGATAAGAAGTGTATATGATCCTAGTATCATATAACATCCTCTCATCAAAATTTCTTCAAAAGAAATTATACAATTAAAAAGGAATGATAACAAATATTTAATAAGAATGCCCATTTTCTAAAAATTACATGAAAATGTTCATGAATTTTATTGATTTCATCGAACAATTACAAGGGAAACAGAACCTTGCATTCTTGAAGCTTACAAAGTGGTTCCATTTTTCATGTAATATGAAAATGAATATAGGGAAACCTCAATAGAAAGGAGGGAAACACAAAGGAAATCCCTTTACAAGAAAGGAATTTAATATGGAAACCTAAGGACTAGGTGGGATCGTGTGGAGATGCTTGTTATCATGGGCCAATCGTTCCTCATCGATCAAGGCATCATCTTCTTGCTCCTCAACATGAGCTTGTCAAAAACCTTGAGGCTCGGGAATATCTTGAACCTAAAGCTCAATTCTACTTGATAGTAGATGTAATCGATGGTAGCATGATGAGTCCTCATCTCTCCTTCCAAGTTGGCTTCATCGATGGCGACCACATAATGCGAGGAATGGGAGTACCAAATTCCAATAGTGGCTTGAATCGTGGCCTTGATATGGTCAATTTGGTTTTCCTTGATGACTTCATTATGATAATCAATATGATATAACCCCAGCTTGAGGATTGGTGGGATCGTTTGAAGCATGCAATATTTGTGGAGCACCCTTAAAGGGCAATATGATGTTAAACCCATCAATCCCATGAGGGGGAGCAGGTCATCAACTCCACTAACAAGGCGCACCTTGGGATTCCCAAGCCACCGAACATGCCATTGGATTAAGTTAGGGTTGAGATTTTTGAGGAAATGAAACCATATAGAGAAAGACCTATAACAGAAATAATTCATTTATGTGGCAAAATCAAAGAATGGGATGATCATATTTCGTGACATCGACAATCTTCATGTGAGGGGCGAATTCTTTGATATGCAAAAATAGCCAAATTTGGAGAAGTCCTAATGGGGTTCTAAGAGTTCCTCGGCCATTTGCTTTGAAACAATTAAGAGACACGAAAGTTTTGGCAAGGATCATGTGTGTAAAATAATTAAAGGCGCACACTTGATTGACAATGTGAGTGACTAAAGGATCCATTATTTTAAAGGTATGTAGGAATACCACAAAGCCAAAGAACATTAGTAGAAGACATGGGGAATTTGATTCCCAAATTTAGGCTTAAGGCTAAGGAAATGTTGTTCAAGGAAAGTATAAGGCATGGAATTGGGAATTTCCTTTAAGAATAGCTCTAATTTTGTTGGTATGGATATTGAGGAATTGACTTAGAAGAGATATTGGATCTTGACCAATAGAAGGAGTGACAAAACCTAAAGAAGTTTTACCTAACTCGATGGCTTTTCGGAACTCCTCAATTGTAAGGGTCAATTCATATTGATTAAACAAGAAAGTGGAAGTCATGGGATTCCAAAAATGAGCCAATGCTTTCACCATTGTGATACGTGGTTTGGCTTTTAATAAAGTCAGGACGAAACCTATGCGTTTTTCCACATGATCTTGATGTCTTGGGTCGAGATTCTCCCATAGAGTCTTGAGATTCCTCGGCATGGGGATAACGTCCAATTTAGGTTTACCCATTTAAACCTAAACTAAAGGGGCATCTGTGATTAAAATGTATCATCGTTGAAATATAAAGTGCATAATTGAAATATGGAAAGTAAGAAGATAATAACGATAAAAAAAGTAACAATATCTTACCCACTAAACACATGGCAAGTACAAATCACATGTGTGACATCCCAAAAAAAAAATTCAAGGCAAACTCTAAGATGTATTAAAGCCCATGATTAGGTAATGAAATTACCTATGGTTTATGCTTTAGCCATTAGTTTTCTCTTAAGACTAAGTGTTATATGCTTGTGTTCATGAGTTTTTAAAATTAGTATTATAGGATAAATTAATAAGAAGAAATTATTCTTGGCTATGCACCTCATAGATTTAATCCCTATAGATTAAATGTTACAAGATTATGGCCATATGAAATTGGAAATTTGGAATATATAAAAGAAAGAATTAAAAGTGAGTTATTAAAAGTAAAATTGGGGTTTAATTTGGCTTGGGTCTTAGGCCCAAGAATATGGACCTTTGATGGGCCAAAATGGCTGGCCCATTGAAGCCCAAGGAGGAGCTGTCGTCGGCCACAAGGGAGAGGCCGGCCCAAATTCTTCCAAGCCCACTCCCAAGCCCATCTTGCATGTCTTGCCAAATGGCAAAAAGAAGACCCCATGCATTGGCCATTGTGGGTGGCTACTGATCATGACTAATGATGGGGTTTAGGGGAAACAAAAGAGAGGGAGAGTGGCCGGTGGAGCGGCTGTCGCCCAAGCCAAGAGAGAGAGAGAGAGGAACCGAGAGAGGAAGAAGGAGCCGCTCGCCCGCTCGCCGTCCGTCCGTCCGTCGCCAACCGTGTGCCTCGTTTGTTCAATTTTGGAGGCAAGTTAGGATCTATTTTCTACTCTTGCATGTGTGCCTTGCATGTGTGTTTGAAATGGTGCTGAAATTCGGGTGTTTAGGAGTGAGAAACCGAATCTAGTGTGTTTTGTTTTTGAAATAGCTTGCTGTTTTCGTGCATACCTCTTGACTCAGAATATTGTAGAGGCTTGCATGCGTGTTTCGAGTTGAATTTTGACTTTGACTCCTTCATCAAAGTTGTAGACAACATCTCAAAGTATAACATACTAAAATTTGAGAGAACAATGCTGAGTTTTAAGGGGTGAAACCCTTCTCCTACGAAGATGCTAGATCTGGAACTGTTTTGTTGACCTCTTGGTGGTTTTGTGTGTTGCATGTTACTTTTTGCCCAGAATTTCACTTCAATCTCTTCATGAAAGTTGTAGAGAACATCCTAAAGACTAACATACTCAGATTTGAGGTAAAATTAGCAAGTGTATCCTAGTGAAACGATTTTCTTTTGAAGACGGTAAATCTGGAAATACGGTACTGGACACCCGAGACTTCTTAGACCTATATGGTGACTATTCTTTGAGAATCTCGCTTAGATACCTTAATGAAAGTTGTAGGGGAACTCTTGAGGCAAAACATATCAAAATTTAAGAGGAAACGAAGGAAGATAAGTAGGAAAAACCTCGATATTTCGGAGATAGCTAAACTGGACTGTTCGGTACTAGAAACAGGAAATTCGAACGTCTATAGAAAATTATCTAGAACGAATCTGGCCTAGATGTCTCCATAAAAAATGTACTTTAGGGTCTTGGCTATAACCTGGTAAAATTTCAGAATTTTTTATGGTCATTCGGGTATTTTGATCGAAATATTTCAAAAACTGCACAATCTGACTTTGCCCGAATTTTGCATGTTGCAATGTGTGAGCTATATCTTTTTGTGTGAAGCTCTTTTGGGCATGTGTTCTTCATGAAATTGTTACCTTTATGTCTTATCTAGTACATGATCTGATTTTGTGATTTGTGAGGATCATATTGATATTTAATTTAAATGTTTTCCAAAATTGTGCAAGCTGGAATTTAGTAAATTTCAAAAAAGCATGATATATGGACTATTCTAAGTTGTATGGACCTCATGGATTGTATTGTCATTAGTGATTATATCTTGTTGCATGTATGATGATGATTGAAAATGCATATAAGAATAAAATTGATGAAAGTGATCTTGTTTGCCATTACATCATGTGCCATGCTGATTTTGAGACACAAATTGGTGAACATGAATTATGATAAATGAGGAAACTGTTGGAGGCGGTTGATAATGCCCTGGGAGTGTCAGGATGCCCGGGGTGGGGGGTGCCAGATGCCCGGATTGTATTGAGATACATGCCCGGATGTCCTCGGGAGTTTCGAGATGCCCAGAATGGTTGGGTGCCAGAAGCCTCGGAGGTTTGTGCCTGAGGGGATGCCTCGTGATGCTAGTTGGGATACGAGATGCCCGGAATGTGGGGGTGCCGGATGCCCGGTGTTGTGTGCCGGAGGTTTTTTCGCGATGCCAGGTTGGGGTGCAAGTGATTAAGTGTGGGATACAACTACTGATCCCGGGAAAAAAAGAGAGATGTGGTGATTAAATTGAAAGATAAAAGTGGAAATTGAATCATGCACATATGATGTGATGACATATGTATGGATGTGTGACATGATGATGATCACCCATGGCATGATGATATGTGGATGACATGATGATGATCACCTATGGCATAATGATATGTGCGAGACATGATGATGATCACCCATGGCATGATGATATGTGTGTGACATGATGATGATCACCTATGGCATAATGATATATGTGTGTGACATGATGATGATCACCTATGACATGATGATATGTATGTGACATGATTGTGATGAGTATATGAGGATGTATGTATATATGGCATGATGACATATGCATGGCTGCAAGGTAAGTTATGCTTGGATGCATGAATAGCATGTACTATGTTATGATTGTTATGATTGTATTGTGATGCATTGAGTGGTCAATTGGATCTTTTACCTACTGAGTGGTTGTACTCACCCCTTCGGGTATCAACATTTTAGATTAGAAAGATGCCGCTCCCTACCGTCACGCGGGGCACCCTCTATGGCCTCCCATCGGATGTAGAGGTAGAGTGTACAGAGATTGATTGCGTCACCGTCCCTGGACTGACATTTGTGCAAGTACGAGTGTTGGTCATGTACGATGTGGGCCTAGCTGAGGGCCCTGTCATTCGGGAGTTTCTGTCAGTTCATGTCTGCCGAAATGGAGTGTTTAGGGGGATGTTGCCGCCGCCACCGCTCGATGCACCAAGATGGGTGTGATGGCCGCGTGAGGGGTAAAGAGCTGATGTTTCTTTTTGGGAATAGCCGCCACTGTTAGATGGAGAATGACACGTGATCACTATAGGGGTCGAAATATCTTTTTGGGATGTGGCCAAGTGTAGCTGAAAATCTTGGCTTTCTTTTGTTGTATCGACCCGAGAAAATCCATCATGAAAATATGTAAATAAAAGTGGCTCGACTTTATCTTTTCCTATGGTAATTAGTGGTGTGCATTGTATCATGATCGTTGGAGGGAGAGATGGTGATATTAAATTATGCTTCCACTTATAAGTTGCGCTGGGACCGTTTTCAAAAAAAAAAAAAATGCCTATGAACTGCGATGCTTCTACTAGAGATGTAACTAGTGTTCATTAGGTGTAGCGATAGGTAACTGTGGCGACCTTAGGTGGTTCGAGGGCGCCACAACATGTCACATGCAACTATGAGGTTTTGACGCCTAGGGTGAGGGTGCTAAAGGCTTAAGGTTCCCATTGATTGGGATGAGCGGGTTTATGTAAGTAATGGATTACCACGAGTATTCACTCACAAATTCTACCCATAAACCCTCTTGAGGTCCTAAATGGGGCGATCAGGATTTTAGACCGCAGTTGTGTGTGTGGTGTCGTGCTAAAGCTTGTAAACATCCATTTAAATTTAAACATCCAGTACTTCAATATAAACCCTTATACATTCATACATCCTTACACCACCTGCAAAACAAAGGGTTTACAAGCATGCCTCGCCTTTAACACGAGATTAGCAACTAACCTGATTTTCCATGCGACTTTAACATGCAAGCGATCCTACACTAGACATGTTAGTTAAAACACAACAACCATTTTTACACAGTTTCAAGTCCTCTCGATCTAGTAACCAGTCCCTAGTGGAGTTGCCATGCCTATCACAATCCGATCTTGCTGCCCTCAATCCCTCTTGTGAGGAAAGGAAGGGGAAAGGTCGGATTTAGGGGTACTTGATCACAAGAGTTCCCTTACGGCTCACCTTCAAAAAGATATCATCACCTCGCCTTTCGGACTAAGCCTCTCATGAGTTCCCTCCAAGAGATTGCGAGTTCTCCCAAGCTCGTACCTCGCATGACAGTGAAGCGTTGCAATCCATACCCACATGGGCAACATGATAGAGTTAGTATAGACACCTAGAGGGGGGTGAATAGGTATAAAAATTAACTTTATAAAACTTAGCAACTTAATTCACCTTATACGAAAATCGAAGACTTAAGATATAGAAAATTTGCAACAATATATAAGACCGTGAATTAAGTAAACAGATAAGGGAAAGAGAATGGGAACACAATGTTTTATAGTGGTTTGGCTTAGACAAAGCCTACGTCCACTCTCCCGCACTGACAGCCCACCGACTGGATTTCACTATGAATCAAAAGAGATGTTATAGTCGCACGTCCTTGATTTCACAGTGTAGAGACTCTGCTACACTTCCTCAAGGTCTCATAGGTATTTAAACACTCTTTTGAATGCAAATTTACGCTCAACAAATGAGCTAGCAAAGAACACGGAGCTTCTGACTTAGGAATTTTTCCATCTTGTACTCACTCGAATAACTAGAGTATCTTCCTTATATACTCTTCCATGCCTTCATAACCGTTGGCACATTCCAAAGGAGTTCTTCCAATCTACCCGTTGGACAGAATCAATTAGGGAGATCTCGAGTTACTTAAGGAAAATGAGCATAGCCCACTAATCCCGCTCACCCATACAATCAGTATCTAGGTTTTCATAAGTAAAATCTTCCAAGTATACTTCGCCAATCAACAGATCTATATTACTCGAGTTATTTGTAATACGAATAATAGATCTTATGATGCTATCTCCAGTCGTGAGATAATCTTCAACTAATCGAATCAAATCCTTAAAGATATACTCGAATCTGGATAAGACTTCTTCGTCAGTCTAGAAACTGTCAATGAGGGCAGACTTTAAACTTTGAGTTTGGTGGGCTTCAGACTTTGATGGAAGGAAACGTTTTGTCAACTTCAAAATAGATAAGGAAGTTTTCTCTAACAATCTCCCCATTTTTTATGGTGACAAAACTTTCCTGTAGATTTGGACATTTTGACTTGCGAGACAACACTTAAGCAAACCAAGATTTCTTATAAATGAAAATTAGAGATTATGATAGAGATAGTAGCAAATCTGCAACCATAGAAAACGTGTTAGTTACGTAACACAACTATCTTTAACATAATCAATAATAGCTTAAGCATAATCAGTCCAAGTCCAAACTAGTCAATTAAAACCACACCAAACAAAAGATAAAGTCAAAACCAAAGCAAAAAGATAAATCAAGATAAGTCATCAAATCTGCATAAAACCTCTCCCCCTTTTTGTCAGCAGCAAAAAGTGGAGAATGGACTAAAAAGAGATGGATTGAAAATGGAATCAAAATCAAGGCTGTTTGGGCAGACGAACAAGCTTGAATTCTCCCATAGAATGCACAGTCTTCTTAAGCCTGTCAAAACTCTACTTCAGTGACTGAAAATCCTCACCTTTCACATTAGACTGAACTTGAATCTTCAGGGTGTTCAACTGTTCATGCAAAGACACTGAAGTGGTCTTAAAAAGCATTTTTGAGATCTTGCATCTCAAATCTCATGGCATATTGTTATTTTCGAACATCCAATAGAACTTCCAGTAGTCTTGAAAAGTCTGCTATTTGAGCATTTGCATCACTAGAATTAGCAGAGTCAAACTCAAGGATTTTGAGAGATGATGGAACTTTAGCATATTATCCACCATGACTATCTTCTGGATAGTGAGAGGCATACACATCCTCAGGGTCTGCTGCAGAGCGACTTACATCACTAGCAAGTAAGGGTGAAGAAATACCTTTTGATCCAATAGCTCCCCTTATTTTTGTGCCCTCAAGTGGAGTAGGTACATTTTCCTCATCTGCAGATGCACTAGACAGAGAGATAGCCAAGGTTGGCTCGAAAGAGTCTTCTTGACCTTGATCTTGTTCTCCTTCTCCCTCTTCTTCTTCCTCTTCTTCTTCTTCTTCTTCTTCTTCTCTTCTTCCTTTCTCTTTTTCTTCCTCTTCTTCTCTTCCTTCATCTTCTTCTTTGTTGACACCTAATTTTGGAAAAATAAAATTGCATTTTGAAAAAAAAAATAAAAAAGGGGAAAATTGATTCGATTGGTTATGAATGGAATGTGGAAATTCTGATTAACCATCCTTGCTCAGTAAATATGGAAGCAAATTCTCAATCAAAGAAATCAGATAAATAAAAAAGTAAGGAGTTTGATAAAAGGGAAGGAATCGAAATATCCAAGGAAAAATCAAATTGATTGCAAGATTTTGCTCCAATTTACATGAATTAAGGCAACGGAAAAAGGAAGCTCGAAAATTGCCATAAAAGAGGGTGGTCGGGATCACTATAAAAGGAGACCAAAAATTTTCGAGCAAAAGGGGGGGGGGATCGAAGAAATTTGAGAGAAAGATTCAAAAGCGAAATTCAAAGAAAAAATCGAAGAGAAAAAAATTCTTTTGTTTCGTGAGAGAGAGAGTGAAAAAAAAAGGGAGAATTTTTGTGAAAAAAAGGAAGGGGAAACCCCCTTCCCCTCTTTCTCGTCCAAGAGAGGTCTTGTCTCTTCCTCTCTGACAAGCTACAGAGAAAAGCAAAAGCAGTCAGCAGAAAATACACGAGCAACAAGAAAGAGAGACGTGAGGAGATAGGAGAAGAGAGAGAAAAAAGAAAAGCAAAACACAGCAACTGTTCATCTTCTCCTCCGCGACCTTCGCCCGTCCGCACCATCCATTGAGTTGCACCGGTCGCCGCACCAGAACCGCCTCGCTCCGAAGCCCACCGCACCTCCGCACGAGCACCACCGTGATCTACGGACCCAACGCCAGCAGTCCGACGACCGAGTCTCAGACTGCCTGGCACTCGCCGAACCTCAGCCAGCGCGACTCCGCCTCTGCAGTAACTGACGCCGCCGTGCCTCAGCACCCGCGAGCTCGCCCCGACGCCACTGCTCACCACCACCACTGCGACCCGCGACCCGGCTGCTCGCCGATATCCCTGTTCTCGCCGTGCTCTACGCCGCGGCCCCCGAAGACAGCAAGTCCCGATCCGTACGCAACCCACCTCTGCAGATCGCCCTCCGCCGGTCTCTGCCTCGACATCCGCCCCTACTCTGCACACCAGCACCTGCGAGCATCATTGTGCAGCAACCTGCGACCCGCAACGCCCTCGAGCCCTCTTGCTGCTCTACCTGACGCCCGTGCCTGCACCTTCTGTGCCACCTTACCATCGCTAACCTGCAGTACCCGACGCCCGCCAGCCCACTATCCTGCAATTCGAGCCACAAGCGCCACCCACGACACCTGCTCGCCGCGCCACCACACCGCCTACACCGGTGATCCCTGCTACCCAGATCGACGCCCACTGTCGCGGAGCTCCACGCCGTTGCCGCCCGGCCGGTCCGCGACGCCCTACGCGATCAAGCCTCGCACCGCGCGACGACGCCACCCGGCCGACCCGCGGTCTAGCTCCACCTCCGCCGCTGCTCCGAGCTTCAGCCCTTCACTGTCGTCGTCCGCCAACTCTCGCTGAAGTCCCGATGTCGGCCACCGTCCGTTTGGCGCCCATCAACGCCGCAGCAAGCCCCTTTTTCTTTAGGTGGTTTAGCTTTTTCTTTTATTTATTTTGTTTTATTTTATCTCATTTTAGTTTATCTATTTAAGTTGTAATATTTCATGTTAATATTTGTGGATTTAGTATGCATTATCCATAGGGATTTTGTCCGAAATTAATATAATTATTAATTTGATCCGAGAGACATCGGATCATTTTTCTAATTATTTTTAATTTTTGGGCTTTTTGATAGAATCTCAGTTGTTAAATCGTAATAATTATTTAATTTAGTCCGTAAGACTTCGGACTAGATTTTTTAATTATTTTAAGTTGTCGTGATGATTAGGGTTAAAATAATCATTAATTTAACCCGTGAGACGTTAGGTTATTTTTTCAATTATTTTGATCCTTTATTTAGTGATTATATTAATTGTTTATATTTAATCCTTTTTTAACAATTACTCAACTTAAAAAAAAATCAAAAATCAAAAAATCAAAATATCAAAATCTACATGAGCATATAGGTTTAGTAAATCAGACATGTAGGTTTAGTAAATTAGGATTTTCTTAGGATTACATTTTTAGGGTTGCATTTTTTAGAAATAAGTTAGGGTTGGACCTAAATAATTTTCTCTTAGGGTTTTAGATAATGTTCACTCATTTTAATTATCTCATTTTTAAAAAATAGTTTTCTAAGATAAGATAGGGTTTAAGTCAAATTAATCCCTAGAATAGATTAGAAAATTATATTTTTAGATAGATTAAATAGGGTTTTCATAAATTCTAAAATTCAATAAAAAATACAAAAATACAAAAATCTAGGTGCATGTTAACTAGTTTGCATAATAGACCCTTTTAATTAGAATCGCACATTAATAAGATTAAGTCATTTAGTTTTAAAATGCATTTTATAAAAGAATTCTAATTTTTAAGAAAATCCAGAAAAAATGATTGCTTACTTTTTGTGATGCAATTTATTATTTGAATGTTTTAATAATGGATGAGCACCCGTGTCGTCACCATTTGCATGATAGTAATTTAGGTTAAAATAAATCCAAGCTGCCTGCAAAAAAAAAAAAAGCATTTTAAAAAATTAAAAAGAAATGGTACCGAAAGGGCATTAGAGAAGTCTAATGTAACCAAGTCCCCGTACCCATAGTCTTTGGTTCGTAGGAGTAAAATAAATCTCCCTTTATTTTACTTAGGTGTCCAATCGACCTACCCTAAACTGATTAGTGGCGACTCCTAGATAATCATCTTTTGCATGTTAAAAAAAAATTAAACCTTAAGTCGCGAATTGGTATGGGCTTGGGAGAGCCCGAGCTAAGTTTAAAAGCTTAGCAGTCCATTAACCTAGTTTTAGGTGATGCACCCGAAAAATAGGTCGCGACATTCTTCCTCTTCTTCTTCTCCTTCATTTTCTTCTTCCTCTTATCTTCTTCTTTCCTTTGTCCTCCTCTGTCTCTTCTCTCTCTCTTTCCTCTTCTTCTAGCTCTTCTCTTGTCTCACGAAAGCTGACAAAACTCTTTAAGTTTCTCAAGGCTGGTATGGTCAATTCATCCTCATCCTCTTCATCCTGCAAGATGAAAGTCATTTTCTTCCTCACAAGAGCAACCATGGGCTCCTTGCCTTTTCTTTTTGCAGCAGCAGAGTCTTGCTTCGAAAAAGGAGATAACTTTTTGATAGATCGAGAGTGAAAGTGAAAGCAAATAGGAAATTTGTATTTTAGGGTTGCAGTGTAAAAACAAAGAAGACGAGTTTCGACAGTATATAAAGAAAGGTAGACGAAGCGTCGTAAAAGGAAAAAAAAATGCTTTTTAGAAAAGAAAAACTTCCTTTTTTTTGAAAATAACTGTTTTTTTCAAAAATCGATAATTGCCTTTTTGAAAAAGTAAAGAAAACTTGGAAATATAATAAGAACAACTAAGTAAGAGATATAATGTTCAATCTGATGCAAATAGACTCAAATAGACTTTTCTCCAGTGGATTTGTAAATATGTCTGCCAGTTAATTCTTTGAGTCAATAAACTGGATCATAACTTCTCCATTTTGAACATGATCTCTAATAAAGTAATGTCGAATCTCTATATGCTTTGCTCTTGAATGAAGAATTGGATTCTTTGTGAGATTAATCGCGCTGGTGTTGTCGCATTTGATCTTAGTGTAAGAATCTTCGATTCCCAAATCTTTTAGTTGTTGTTTTATCCATAAGATCAGCAACATCCAAGAGCCACATATTTTGCTTTTGCCATTGAAAGAGCTACTGTACTTTGCTTCCTTGAAACCAAGATACTGTCCTGTTACCAGGTAATTGACAAGTACCTGAAGTGCTTTTTCTTTCAACTCGGCAACCTGCTAGATCTGCATCTGAACATCCAAGGAGAGTAACGTCTCCTTCCTTGGAATACCATAGACCTATCTTCGAGGTTGTTGTAACGTATTTGATGATGCGTTTCGCAGCACTTAAATAGATTCTTTTGGATCTAATTGGAATATGGCACAAATGCAAACACTAAACAAAATGTCAAGTCTAGAAGTAGTAAGATAAAGAAGTGAACCAATAATACTCCCGTAAAGTCTCTCGGGTCAACTTTCTTTCTTCCTTCATCTTTATCCAGCTTCGAGGAACTAGACATTGGTATTTCAGTCTTTTTGCAATTATCTAAACTAAATTTTTTAACAAGTTCTTTTGCATATATTTCTTGGTGAATAAAAATCCCTTCCTTCAATTGCTTTACTTGTAGTCCAAGAAAGAAAGATAATTCACCCATCATGCTCATCTCAAATTCATCCTGCATAGACTTAGAGAATTTCTTGCATAGATTTTCCTTAGATGATCTAAATATTATATCATCAACATAAATTTGAACAAATAAAAAGTTTTTACCTTCCCTTTTAATAAATAGAGTGGTGTCCACTTTACCTTTGATAAAACCTTTTTGAATTAAAAACTTACTTAACCTGTTGTACCAAGCTTAAAGTGCTTGCTTTAATCCATATAGTCTTTTTCAGTCTAAATACGAGTCCGGATTCCTTGGGTCTTCAAAACCAAGAGGTTGTTCCACATAAACTTCCTCTTGGATAAATCCATTCAGGAATGCACTTTTGATGTCCATTTTGGAATAACTTGAAATTCTTATAACAAGCAAAAGCAAGCAATTATCTAATTGCTTTTAATCTTACTACAGGTGCGTAAGTCTTATCATAGTTTATCCCTTCTTCTTGTGTATATCCTTTGGCCACAAGTCTAGCTTTGTTCCTTACAACTTTTCCTTTTTCGTCCATCTTGTTTCTAAAAACCTATTTAGCTCCAATAACAGATTTACCTTTTGGTTTAGGAGTTAGTTCCCAAACATCATTAACATTGAATTGCCTGAGCTCTTCTTGCATAGCTTCAATACAGCTTTCATCAGTTAAAGCTTCTTCTATGCTTTGGGTTCTATTTCAGAAATAAGAGCCACATCGCTAGACTCTTCACGCCTTTTGGATCTTATACGAATTCCTTCATCAATGTTACCAATGATGAGTTCTTTGGGATGACTAGACTTGTGCTTCCAGTTGTTGGTTGGTTTGACAGATTGCCGATCTTCTTCTTCAGTTGATTCTTCAATATTCGTTCGTTGTTGTCCTTCTGAAGTCTGAGCTGCTTTAGGGGAAGTAGACTTTGTAAAATCTGAAGCAGATTCAGATTCTTCAGGTTGAGTCTGGATAGATTGATTTTGTATAAAGTCTTGAAATTTAATATTCATTGACTCTTCCACAAACTGGGTCTTCTTGTTGTATACTCTATAAGCTTTACTGGATGTTGAATATCCAAGGAAGATTCCTTCATCTGATTTTTCTTCAAACTTACCAATTCGATCATTTGCATTTTTCAAGATAAAACATTTGCAACCAAATACATGAAAGTAAGAAACAATTGGCTTTTTTCCTTTGAACAACTCATAAGGAGTTTTTTCTAGAATAGGCCTTAAGAAAACTCGTTAATAATATAACATCTTTGTAGAAACTACTTCAGCCCAAAAACGAGAAGAAATATTGCTTTCAATTAAAAGAGTTCTAGCAATTTCTTGCAAAGATCTATTCTTCCTTTCCACAACTCCATTTTGTTTGGGAGTGTATGGAGATGAGAACATATGCTGGAAACCAGATTCATCACAAAATTTAGCAAAGTCTTGATTTTCAAACTCACCTCCATGGTCTGTCCGTATGCTAGATATAACATACCCTTTCTCATTCTGTACTTTCTTGGCAAATTTAATAAAATGAGATAAGGTTTCAAACTTACTTGCCAAAAGGTAGACCCAAGTAAATCGTGAATAATCATCTACTATTACTAGGCAATATCTCTTTCCACCAATGCTTTAAGTTCTAATTGGTCCAAAGAGATTCATATGCAGGAGCTGTAGCACACGATTAGTAGAAACTTAATTTATTGATTTGAAAGAATTTCTAACCTGTTTACCCAATACACATGGTGTGCATAAGTCAAATTTTTGGTACTTCAGGTTAGGTAGTCCACGAACAAGCTTCTTTGAAGAGATCTTGGCAATTTGTTTCATGTTGATATGGCCAAGCTTTCAATGCCAGAGATTTTCTTCATCTTGATTTGAAATTAGACATTGAGATCTTTTTGGATTGGTATCCAAAAGATAGATATTCCTATGTCTTCGCCCAGTAAAAGATTGTGAAAGATCTTTACTAGTGCCTGAACATATTCCTTCTTGAAAATTGATCTTGAATCCAGTGTCGCACAATTGGCTGATGCTAAGTAAGTTGTAGTTGAGTCCTTCTACTAAGGAGACGTTGTTGATTGTGAGACTTCTAATTTTTACAGTTCCACATCCAACAATTCTTCTCTTGTTGTTTCCACCAAAAGAGACTTTTCCACCAATTACTTGTTTTAGTTTAATAAAACAATTTGAATCTCCAGTCATATGCCTTGAACAACCACTATCCAAATACCATTTAACCTTTTTCTTGATAGTGACCTGCAATTAAAAAAGAAGACTCAAGCTTTCTTTGGTACCCACACATTCTTGGGTCCAATAGAGTTAGTGCAATATGCGGTCTTTGCCTAATCTTTCTTAACAGGCTTCCAAACCATAAGACATTCTTTCTCAAAGTGTTCTGAGCTATTACACTTAGAACATCTAAGAACACTTCGGCCAATAGGTTTTACAAAGACTTTTTGAAAATGATTTCTATAAAAGGCTTTTGTTGGTCTTTGTTTGATTCTTTCCTTTACTTTTGGAAAATCAATTAGAGGAATGGTTTCAGAAGTCATTCCCAAGCCTGATTTGTTAAAGTATGGTCTTTGTACTGAAAGAATCTTTTTCTAATTTCTCAGATCCCATAGAAAACCTTTTTGTAATGCTTGAAATATCATTTTTCAAAAGTGTGTTTTCTTTTGAAAGAGAGTTTGCATTTTCTTTTAAAGTCATAAAACTTATATCTAGATTTTCAAACTTTTATTTTCATAAGATTTCGTTGCTTCGGTGAAGAATTCTCCCTTTTTAGTTCGGAAATCCTCTTGAGAGAGGCTTTGAGATTAAGACACAGTTCATCAATATTTTTTGAGACCTTAATAGGAATTTTAAAATTACATACCTCGATTTCACTATCTGAATCTGAGTCTATATTGATTTCGAGTTTGAATCGATTCGATCTTGCCATTAAACGAATATTGGCATAATCATCATCACTCTCTTCGCATTCGTATCACTCCAAGTTTCGCTTTGAGTGCCTTTTTATATTTCTTAGCTTTTCCTTTTTTTTCTTCACCAAGGGACGGTTAGTCCGATATGTTCATTTTTCTTGCATTCAAAGAAAATCACATCTTTATTGGATTCATCATCCTCAGCTGATTTGTTTTGAAATCTTAGAGAACTTTGTTTCTTTCAATTGAATCGTCTTCCCTTTTTGTTTAGATTCCTGAACCTTCTTATCATGAGAGCAAGTTCTTCATCGTCCATATCGTCTTCAGAGTTTGTAACATTAGAGGCGTCGTTAGATTTTAAGGCAATAGACTTTTTACCTTTGGGATCTTCTTCTTCATTCATTTGCTCCACTTTATAGGACTAAAGTGTTCCAACCAATTCGTCAACGGAGAGTGGCATTATCATTTGTGTTTCCCTTATTGAAGTCTTTACGTGATTCCACTCTTTGGAAAGTCCACGCAACAATTTGTTAACCTTCATGGGTCCTGAGATTGGTTGACCCTGTTGGAGAAATCTTCATGAAGTGTTTTGAAGTTGAAAAAACGTTTCCATTAGTCTAGTCTGAAGGTTTGCAGACTCTACTATTTAAAGTCTGAAGACCTCCAGACAACCAAACTCAAGACTCAAAGTCTATCCTCATTGACAGTTTCTAATCCGTTGAAGAAAGGCTATCCAGAACTGGATGTTTCATTAAGGATGTGACTTTATCGACTAGAGAAGATCTCTTGGCTGGATATGACATAACAGAATCCTTTATTTGATCATGATTGATTCAAAGATTAAGGATCTGATGATTGGCGAAATATTTCTTGGAAGGTTCTACTTATGGAAACCGAGATCCTGATTGTATGGGCGAACAAGATTGATGGGCTATCGACATGTTCCTTTAATAGCTCGAATGATCTTCCTAATTGATTTCGTCCAACGGGTAGATTGGAGGAATTCCTTTGGTAAGTGCCAATGGGTATTATGGCATAAAAGAGTATATAAGGAAGACGTTCTAAGTTGTTCGAGATAGTGCACGATAGAAGAATTCCAAAGTCTGAAGCTCCTTGTTGTTTAGTCAATTCATTTGAGCGAAATCTTGTACGCAAAAGAGAGTCTATATTTGTGAGGAACCTTGAGGAAGTGTGGTAGAATATCTACACTGTGGAATCAAGGAAAAGCTGTGCTGTAACATCTCTTTTGTTCATAGTGAAATCCAGCCGGTGGGCTGTTAGTGTGGAAGAGTGGACGTAAGCTTGGAATAAGCCGAACCACTATAAACCTCGTGTTCAATTTTCTCTTCTCTACTCCTTGCTTTACTTTGATCGTATTTCATTTTGCTAATCAAAATAGAACTCCCTTTCTATCGTCTGCCTAGTATCGCTTCCATATCTCGAGAGAGTTTATTTACACCTATTCACCCCCTCTAGGTGCTTATACTACCTATCTCAATTGGTATCAGAACTCGTGTACTCACTTTGTTTGAAGTGTTTTACTTCAGAGTTAAAGATCCATGGCTAGTATGTTGGCGTCAAGGCTGGTAGAAGGGCAAAGCAATACCAGATTGCCTTACTTTGATGGAAAGGATTACAACATATGGAAGAACAAGATGAAGGCGTTCCTAAGATCAAAGGATCCTCTGGAATGGGACGTTGTAGAAAAAGGAATCATTCCTAAAGCTGCACCTGTCTTAGAGAGAGGAAAAGATACTATTGAGTCTAGTGAAATGACTCAGGAAGAGATAATCAAGAGACAAGCTCTTGATGCAAAAGTAATTTATTCTTTATATTGTGCTTTATCACCCACTGAATATAACAGAATATCTTCTTGTGTTACAGCTAAAGAAGTCTGGGATAGATTACATATTACCTATGAAGGAACCGATCGAGTGAAAGAGACTAGAATCAACATTCTCCTCAGTCAATATGAAGCCTTCAAAATGAAATCAGGAGAATCTATAACTGACATGTTTAGTCGTTTTACAGATATCATGAATGGTCTTGAAAATCAAGGTCAACCAATCTCTGATCCCATGAAGGTAAACAAGCTACTGCGTGGACTCTCCAAGGATTGGAATCACATAAAGACCTCAATCAGAGAGACCCAAAAAATCATGCCACTATCTGTTGATGAGTTGATTGGGACTCTTCAGTCTTATGAAGTAGAACAAATCAATGAAGACGAAGACCCTAAAGGTAAGAAATCCATTGCATTGAAATCTAATAATGATTCTGATATTATAGATTCTGAAGATGATATGGATGATGAGGAGCTTGCTCTCATGATAAGAAGATTCAGAAAACTGAACAAAAAAGGAAGAAGATTCAACCCAAAGAAACAAAGTTTTCAAAAGCAACAGACCAAGTCTGTTGAAGATGATGAATCAAACAAAGATGTAGTCTACTTTGAATGTAAGAAAAATGGACACATCAGACCCAACTGTCCTCTTCTGAGGAAGAAGAAAGGAAAAGCTGAAAAGTATCGAAAGGCTCTCAAAGCATAAACCTGGAGTGATACAGAGTGTGAAGAAAGTGATGATGATTATGCCAACATATGTCTAATGGCACAATCGGATTGATTCAAACTCCGAGTATTAATCAGATTCGACAATGAATTTGAGGTGAGTAACTTCAAAATCCTTATTAAAATTTCTAAATACATTAATGAGTTGTATTTTAGTCTTAAAACTTCTCTTAAAAAGATTTCCGAACTCAAAAGAGAAAATTCTGCTCTAAAACAACAGAAAACGTTTTGAAAGAAAAAGTGAAATGTTTAGACATTAATGTTTATTCTCTTAGAGAAAGTGGAGATAATCTTTGAAAAGAAAAACGAAAAAAATTCTATAGGATCGAGAAACTGGAAAAAATTCTTTTGTTCAAAGACCTTATTTCAACAAATCTGGTTTAGAAATAACTCTTGAAACCATTCCTTTAATTGATTTTCCAAAAGTAAAAGAAAGAATTAAGCAAAGACCCACAAGAGATGCATACAAAAATCATTTTAAAATGATCTTTGTAAAACCAGTAGGTCGCAATGCTCTCAGATGTTCAAAGTGCAATAGTGCAGATCATTTTGAAAAAGAATGTCCTATGGTTTGGAAACCTGTCAATAAAGTACGGGCAAAAACCGCATATCATACTAACACAAATGGACCCAAGAAAATATGGGTACCAAAGAAAGTTTGAGTTTCTTTTTTAAATGCAGGTCACTATCAAGAAAAAGGTAAAATGGTATCTAGATAGTAGACGCTCAAGACACATGACAGGAGATTCAAATTGCTTCATAAAGCTTGTTCAAGTAAATGGTGGAAAAGTCTCATTTGGAGGAAACAGCAAAGGAAAAATTGTGGGATTTGAAACTATAAAGATTGGAAACCTCACAATAAGCAATGTTTCTTTAGTTGAAGGACTCAACTACAATCGCTCGTGTCGGTCAATTGTGTGATACCGGTTTCAAAATCTACTTTCAAGAGGGAATATATTCAGGAACCGTAAAGACTCTACTCAATCATTTATGGGTCGAAGACAAGGAAATATCTACCTCTTAGATGTGAAACCAGATGAATCGCAATGTCTAATCTCAATCCAAGACGAAGCAAACTTATGGCACAAAAAGCTTGGGCACATCAATATGAAGCAGATAACCAAAATTTCAGCAAAGAAGCTTGTTCGTGGTTTACCCAATTTATCATACCAAAAGTCTGACCTATGTACACCATGCATATTGGGAAAACAGGTAAGAAATTCCTTTAAACCAATAAATCAAGTTTCCACTAACCGTGTACTGCAGCTTCTGCATATGGATCTCTTTGGACCAACCAGAACACAGAGCATTGGAGGTAAGAAATATTGCCTAGTAATTGTGGATGACTACTCACGATTTACTTGGGTGTATTTCCCGGCAAGTAAGTCTGAAACTTTCTCCTACTTTGAAAAATTTGATAAAAAGGTTCAAAATGAAAAAAGGATATGTTATTTCAAGTATAAGAACAGATCATGGAGGTGAATTTGAAAATCAAGATTTTGCAAAATTTTGTGATGAATCTGGTTTTCAGCATTTGTTCTCCTCTCCATATACTCCAGAGCAAAATGGAGTTGTGGAAAGAAAGAATAGATCGCTTCAAGAAATGGCTAAAACTCTTCTAATTGAAAGCAACACCTCTTCATGTTTTTGGGTTGAAGCAGTTTCTACAACATGTTATATTATCAATAGAGTTTTTCTAAGGCCTATTCTAGAAAAAACCCCTTATGAATTATTCAAAGAAAAGAAGCCTATTGTTTCCTATTTTTATGTGTTCGGATGCAAATGTTTTATATTGAAAAATGCAAATGATCGAGTTGGCAAGTTTGAAGAAAAGTCGATGAAGGCATCTTCCTTGGATATTCAACCACAAGCAAAGCATACAGAGTCTACAACAAGAAGACTCAAACTGTGGAAGAATCAATGAATGTCAAATTCCAGGATTCTATGCAAAATGAATCTATTCAGACTCATTTTGAAGAGCCTGAACCTGCTCCAGACTCTACAAAGTCTAAATTGCAAGAAGCAGCTCAGACTTTGAAGGACCAGCAACAAGTGACTGTTGAAGATTCAAGTGAAGGAAGTGATCATCAACCTGACAAATCAACCAGTAACTGAAAGCATAAGTCCAGTCATCCCAAAGATCTTATTATTGGTGACATCAATGAAGGAATTCGCACAAGGTCCAAAAGGTGCGAAGAGTCCAGTGTTGTGGCTCTTATTTCTGAAATAGAACTCAAAAGCATAGATGAAGCTTTATCTAATGAAAGCTGGATTAAAGCTATGCAAGAAGAACTCAAACAATTCAGAATTAATGATGTCTAGGAGTTGACTCCTAAACCATAAGGTAAATCAATTGTTGGAGCTAAATGGGTTTTCAAGAACAAGATGGACGAGAAAGGAAAAGTCATAAGAAACAAAGCAAGACTCGTGGCCAAGGGATATACGCAAGAAGAAGGGATAGACTATGACGAGACTTACGCACCAGTAGCAATGTTACAAGCAATTCGTTTATTACTCACATTTGCTTGTCATAAAAATTTCAGGTTATTCCAAATGGATGTCAAAAGTGTTTTTCTAAATGGATTCATCCATAAGGAAGTCTATGTGGAACAACCACCTGGGTTTGAAGACCCAAGGAAACCAGACTCAGTATTCAGACTCAAAAATGCCTTATATGGTTTAAAACAAGCATCTCGAGCTTGGTATGACAGGCTGAGTAAGTTTCTAATTCAAAATGGCTTTGTTAAAGGTAAAGTAGACACTACTCTGTTTATTAAAAGAGAAAGCAAAAGTTTTATGCTTGTTCAAATATATGTCGATGATATTATTTTTGGATCCTCTAATGAAAGTCTGTACAAGAAATTCTCTAAGACTATGCAGGATGAATTTGAAATGAGCATGATGGGTGAGTTAACCTTCTTTCTTGGGCTTCAAGTAAAACAATTGAAGGAAGGAACTTTTATTCATCAAGAAAAGTATGCAAATGATCTTGTCAAAAAGTTTGGACTGGACAATTGCAAAAAGGCTGATATACCAATGTGAAGTTCCTTGAAGATAGACAAAGATGAAGGAGGAAAGAAAGTCGATCAAAAGTTATACATGAGTATCATTGGTTCACTTCTTTATCTTACTGCTTCTAGACCTGACATTTTGTTTAGTGTTTGCATTTGTGCCAAATTTCAAGCAGACCGTAAAGAATCTCATTTAAATGCTGTAAAGCGTATTATCAAATATATTTCATCAACTTTAAGCATCGGTCTCTAGTATCCTAAAAGGGGAGACTTTACTCTTCTTGGATACTCAAACGCAGACCTAGCCGAATGCAGAGTTGATAGAAAGAGCACCTCGGGTACCTGTCAACTACTTGGAGACAGGACAGTGTCTTGGTTTCCAAGGAAGCAAAGTACAATAGCTCTTTCTACAATAGAAGCAGAGTATATAGCTCTTGGAAGTTGTTGTTCACAAATTCTGTGGATAAAACAACAGCTAAGAGACTTTGGAATTGAAGATTCATGCATAGAGATTAATTGCGACAACACTAGTGTAATCAATCTTACCAAAAATCCAATTCTTCACTCAAGAGCAAAGCATATAGGGATTCGACATCACTTCATTAGAGATCATGTTCAAAATGGAGAAGTTTCGATTCAGTTTGTTGATTCAAAGAACCAACTGGCGGATATATTCACAAAGCCTTTGGAGAAAAATCAATTTGAAACCATCCGTTCCAAACTCAACATTTTGAGATTTGAAGAAATCAAAGTCTAGAGACTCTCAGACTCAGACAAACAAGACTTTGACCGTAAGTTATTCTCTCTCTCGAATCTCGTCTTGAAAAGGTACGATCATCAACCGTGTTTGATTATTGCTATCTTTAATTGATGTAATTTTTGCAACATTTCCTTTTCGAAAAAGGAGTTATTTTGAAAAGACTATTTTCTCGAAAAAGGCAGTTATTTTTTGAAAAGGGATCTTTTCACTTTCCATTGCGATGTTTAGTATTCCCTCATTTCGACTGAATTATATATAGTCGGTTTCTCTTCGCTTAACTCCAAAACCCTAAAAAGCACCGATCTTCCATTCCTGTTTTCTTCTCTTGTTTAATCTTCGAAAAAGTTTTCATCTTTCTTGGGAAAGTCAAGCAAGGAATTTTTCAAAGACTGAGAAAGATGTCGTCTTCAAGAAAGTCTTCGAGGATCGTAAACAGGGGACCACGGCGAATGAGTGAGGGGCCTACGCACTTCGATCTCACCGAGGAAGAAGGGTCTCCAAATTAGTAGCAGAGCCCACAACATTCTCAGCAGTGTCATTCTCCACCAACTAGTCCACAGGGTGTTGGTCATCAACAAGAGGAAGAAATCATTGAAGACGTAGATCTTGTAAGAGTTCAAAGGCCCTATTTTATTTATAAGCTTCATCGTGCTTTAAAGAGGACTGGTACTCCATTGAACTCCATCGATGAGTTTCTTAAGGACAAAGGATATGGGAATGAATATATCTTTTTGCGAAAAATGGAGAGTTTGGGAATTGCTCGTAAAGGGGTGGCAGAAGAAACTCTTGCAAATATCCCAAGTGATCCGCGTGGTTGGGGATTTAATCCGATAGATGGGAATGATGATGACAAATTGTACAGCCAATTTCAACCAAGAATGGGTGTTGTAGCGAAAATTCGAGGAAAAAGGGGAGAGTTGTTTAGATCGAAGGAACATAAGGCTCTATACTCAAAATTGCTGAAGCGTGGGGTGATAAACCCTAGGAGTGTGAATTTTGATTTCCTTGATGCTGTAAATGTCAATTTGAGGGAAAAGTTCAGTTTTCTTCAACTTGAGTAGTTATGTTTTGACACCACAGAAGCCCATGCTGAATGAACTGCTTATGTCTATTCGAATCTTAGTTTCCTAGATGCGAATAGATTCTCTTTCAGTGTCCAAGATCAAGACTTTGTAGTGGATATGGATATGCTGGCGGATGTGATAGGAGTTGAGAGAGGAAGATATCAACCGATCAATGTTTCTATTGCTCGTGCTACATTGGAACTTGTTAAGGATAGAAGAACAGATGAAAAGATTTCCTACTTAAGGATGAGTGCGTTTAACATTCTGCTTCACAAGATTGTGATCAATTGCCTTAGACCGAAATCAACTTCCAAGACTGATGTTTCAAGTTCAGAGGCAAAGCTGATGTATGCCATCATCACTGGGAAAAAGTTTTCACTTCCTCACACTGTTATGTTCCACATGTATAGAGCAGTGGTGAAGGACAGAGGTCAACTTCCTTATCCAGGTCTTGTGACGAAGTTATTCAGACATCTGAACATTCAGCCTCCATAAATTCTTTGTGCTCGATCGTGTGATCATATGGTGGTAGGACTGAAAATGGTGACTAAGATGTGTCTGAAGGAACTAAGCAAGGCGTTGGAGAAATTCAAGGAGAAGACTTCTATCAAAACTCATCAAAGCTCTTCTGCAGCAAAAAGAAAAGGGAATGAGCCCATGGTTGCTACATCCAAGAAAAGAAGAGCTCTCATCGTTGAGGATGAAGATGATGAGGAAAACATCACCATTTCTGCAATGGCATTGAAGAATCTGAGTCGTTCTGTTCCAAAGAAAGACTCAGAACAGAGGACTAGAGAATGAGAAGAGAAAGAAGCAAAGGAGCAAGAAGCAGAGGAGAGAGAAGAAGAAGAAAGAGATGCTGAGAAGGAAAGAGTTGAAAAAGAAGAAGAAGCGAAAAGAGATCAAGAAGAAGGAGAACATGAGGGACACTCTTCTCCACCTGAAGGCATGGAAACAGGGGGAGATCATGAGAAAAGAAGAATGTCCTCATATCCTGCTACCAGTGAGGGAGTCAGTCGCTCTCCAACAGATCTAGAGGACATTTATGCCTCTCAATTTCATGAGGAAGGACATGATGTTTCGTCACAAAATCTATGTGATTATGCTGATTTGCCATCGTCTGCCTTTACTCTATCAGATCGTGCCGAAGCTAGTACGCAGAACGATAATTCAACAGATTTTCGCAGAATTCTGGATATTCTCTTGGAAATGCGAGGTCAGATATATGCTTTGGGATGCGAAGTTCAGAATTTGCATAATGCAGGTCAAGCTTCTTCGGGTTCCTTGAATGATCATATCCAAGCCCTTTCTCTTCAGATTCAGGCTAATGCTAAGGGTGAGGATGTTGCACAACTAAAGAAAGACTTGAAAAGGCTGGAAGGCATCATTCAGTCAATGGGAGATTTCCAGCTTGTTCGTGTTCCCAAGCATTCTTGACTTTATTCCATTTTCATCTTAACCTTTTTTATGCTGACAAAAAGGGGGAGAGATGCAAGATTTGAAACTTTGATTTTTAATCGTTTGGATTGTTTGACTTAGATTGTTTTGATGTTTGACTTTACTTTTGTGTCTGGATGTGTGGACTGAATTTGGATTTGGACTTGACTGCTTATATTAACTACTATTGATATCTTATGGATGGCTTTATCACATACTAGACTAACCTATTTTCTGTGGTTGCAGATTCTAGCGTTATCATTCATTAAGCCATTTATCTTTATAAGATATCCATATTTGTTTGAGTAATGTTTTGCAGGTCAAAGTTATCCAAATCTGCAGGAAAGTTTTGTCACAATCAAAAAGAGGGAGATTGTTGGAGAAATCTTCGTGAAGTGTTTTGAAGTTGACAAAATATTTCCATCAGTCTAGTCTGAAGGTTTGCAGACTCTGCTATTTAAAGTCTGAAGACCTCCGGACAGCCAGACTCAAGACTCAAAGTCTATCCTCATTGACAGTTTCTAATCCGTTGAAGAAAGGCTATCCAGAACTAGATGTTTCATTAAGGATGTGACCTTATCGACTGGAGAAAATCTCTTGGCTGGATATGACATAACAGAATCCTTTATTTGATCATGATTGATTCGAAGATTAAGGATCTGATGATTGGCGAAATATTCTTGGAAGGTTCTACTTATGGAAACCGAGATCCTGATTGTATGGGCGAACATGATTGATAGGCTATCGACATGTTTCTTTAATAGCTCGAATGATCTTCCTAATTGATTCCGTCCAACGGGTAGATTGGAGGAATTCCTTTGGTAAGTACCAACGGGTATGATGGCATAAAGGAGTATATAAAAAAGACGTTCTAAGTTGTTCGAGATGGTGCATGATAGAAGAATTCCAAAGTCTGAAACTCCTTGTTGTTTAGTCAATTCATTTGAGTGAAATCTTGAACGCAAAAGAGAGTCTATATTCGTGAGAAACCTTGAGGAAGTGTGGTAGAATATCTACACTGTGGAATCAAGGAAAAACTGTGCTATAACATCTCTTTTGTTCATAGTGAAATCCAGCCGGTGGGCTGTCAGTGCGGAAGAGTGGACGTAGGCTTGGAATAAGCCGAACCACTATAAACCTTGTGTTCAATTTTCTCTTCTCTACTCCTTTCTTTACTTTGATCGTATTTCATTTTGTTAATCAAAAGAGAACTCCTTTTCTATCGTCTGCCTAGTATCGCTTCCGTATCTCGAGAAATTTTATTTACACCTATTCACCCCCCCTCTAGGTGCTTATACTAGCTATCTCAGACCCTAATACTCAAAACCATTTACGACCTTTGTAAAACGGCTAAACATGTCAGTAATAGATTCTCCTCACTTCATCTTGAAGGCTTCATATTGACCGAGCAGAATATTGATTCTGGTTTCTTTCACTCGATTTGTTCCTTCATAGGTGATGTGCAGTCTATTCTAGACTTCTTTAACTGTTTCACAAGAAGATATTTTGTTATATTCAGTAGGAGATAGTGCACAATATAAGGAATAAATTGCTTTTGCGTCAAGAGCTTGTCTCCTGGTTATCTCATCTTAAGTCATGTCGCTAGCTTCTGCAACTTCTTTTCCCATTTCTGAGACTGTTGTAGCTTTAGGAATGATTCCTTTGTTTACCATATTCCATTCCAGAGGATCTTTCGATCTTAGAAATGGTTTCATCTCGTTTTTCCTATGTTGTATTCCTTTTCATCGAAATAAGGCAGTTTGGTGTTGCTTTGACCTTCAACCAACCCTGGAGCCAACATACTAGACATGGATATTTAACTCTAAAGTAAAAACACTTCAATAAAATGAGTATACAGGCTATGATACCAATTGATAGAGCTAGTATAGACACCTAGAGGGGGTGAATAGGTGTAAAAATTAACTTTATAATACTTAGCAACTTAATTCAGCTTATATGAAAATCGAAGACTTAAGATATAGAAAATTTGCAACAATATATAAGACTGCGAATTAAGTAAAGAGATAAGGGAAAGAGAATTGTAACACAATGTCTTATAGTGGTTTGACTTAGACCAAGCCTACGTCCACTCTCCCACACTGACAGCCCACCGGCTGGATTTCACTATGAATCAAAAGAGATGTTGCAGTCGCATGTCCTTGATTCCACAGTGTAGAGACTCTGTTACACTTCCTTAAGGTCTCACAGGCATCTAGACACTCTTTTGAATGCAAATTTACGCTCAACAAATGAACTAGCAAAGAACAAGGAGCTTCAGATTTTGGAACATTTCTATCTCACGCTCACTCAAATAACTAAAGCATCTTCCTTATATACTCCTCCATGTCTTCATAACCGTTGGCACCTTCCAAAGAAGTTCTTCCAACCTATCTGTTGGACATAATCAATTAGAGAGATCTCGAGTTACTTAAGGAAAATGAGGATAGCCCACCAATCCTGCTTGCCCATACAATCAGGATCTAAGTTTCCATAAGTAGAACCTTTCAAGTATACTTTGCCAATCAACGGATCTATATTACTCGACTTATTTGCAATACAAATAATAGATCTTATGATGTTATCTCCAGGGGTGAGATAAATAGTATGTTGTGTTTGTGATATCTAGACTTCACCTTTATGTTGTGATATAAATAGACCACCAGACTTCACCTACGCAACCAAATATCTATGTGGCATCCTAAGATTTCATAACAACCCCTGGATATACCATAAACCTTATAAGTTGGATTTTATTGATTATATTACAAAGTTTTATGGCCAAGTGAATAAGTGTAATTAGGTATTTATATAAGTGGGGATTTAAAGTAAATTGTTAAGAGCAATTATGGGCTTATTTAGTATTATTTTTGGGCTATTTAAAAGTTGGACTTTAGACCCAAAAGTATTGGACCCAAAGTGGGCCAAGAAGCCTGGCCCACGAAGCTCAAAGGAGCTGCCATCAACCAAAGGAGGAGAGGGAGAGGCTCGGCCCATTTGGCCTATCAACCTGCATGGGAAAAATGCCAAGTGGCAAGAGGGACTTACCAAGTGGCGTCGGCATGCAAAGCTAATGATTGCTAATGATGAAAGGGAAAGAAAATTAAAGAGAGGAGAGGCGGATTGAGCGAAGCAACCGAGAGAGAGGAGTGTCGTGCGTGAGGAAGAGAGGAAGAGAGAAAGAGAGAAAGCGGGCATGCGAGAGAGAAAGAGGAGGAGAAGACCGGCCGTCGAGTCCGCCTAGTCCCACCGTCAAGCCAGCCTTGTCCCGCTGTGTGCTTGCTGTGATTCTCTTTGGATTAGAGGCAAGTAGAGTTCTTTGATCTACACTTTGCATGCTGTGATTGTGTGTGATGAATGGTGAATTTCGGATGTGGTAGAGGTGAGAATTTTCGGAGCTATAGGAGTTGTGTCTTAATCTAGTAATCTGTTTTCTGGAAGAACAGACCGACCTTTAGTGATTTCGTGAGCTGCATGCGATGTTCTAGTTGGAATCTCACTTAGACTTCTTGATAAAATTTGTAGAGGACTTCTTTAAGATTAACATAATAAAAATTGAGATGAAACGGACAAGTATTGGTTGGTGAAATGATTTTCCTTTGAAGAAACTAGATCTGGAAACTGTTATGTTGACCTTTGGTGATTTTCATGAGCTGCATGCAATGTTCTAGTTGGAATATCACTTCAACTACTTGATGAAAGTTGTAGAAGACTTCATGTAGAGTAACATATCAAAATTTGAGAGGAAATGAACAAGTATAGGTCGGTGAAACCAATTTTCTTTGAAGAAATTAGATTTGAAAACAGTTGTGCTGACCTAGTGCGATTCTGTGAATTTTTATAAAATTATCCGGTTGAAATTCGATCTTGTGTCTTTGATAAAATTTGTATACGACACTTTGAGGAGTAACATACAAAAATTTGAGGAGAAATAGACATGTGTAGGTTAGTGAAACGATTTTTATCCGAAATGGATAGATCTGGAAATTGTTGCCGAGGGTTAGAGATGGTTACGGTGATTATAGATTTTAATCTATCATGGATTTGACATTGAGTTCTTCATGAAAATTTTACCTCTAGTTCTTGGCTATGACATATGAAAATTTCAGAATTTTCTGAGTTGATTTAGGGTTTATACCGAGTTTATGAATAAAACTGTACAATGGTGATGTTCCGAAACTTTAAGCTGTGATGCATGGACTGTAGTGACCCGTACAAAGCTCTTTTGACATGATGTTTTACATGAAACCTTTTTCTCTAGATCTTGTTTATAACATGTTAAATTTTCAGAATTTATTGAGGTCGTTTACTAATTTTTCCAGAATTTTTATTTAAGGAGTGCATTATGCTTTGTCCGAAAATTTGCTCCATTTTCAAGAATAGATGAATTGCTTCATGAAGTGTGATATTTTGGGTGTTATTTGTATTGCATATATGGTGACATTTGGCATATCACATGACATCAAAAAGGTTGGTTTAAACCTCTGACATTGTTGCATCAAGTGTTAAATTGAAAATGAGATATACATGGGAATATGCATTGTGATGATGATAATATCGTCGGAAGTGTGAGCCGATGATGCCCCGAGAGTGTCGGGATGCCCGGAGTGTGTGTGCCGAAGGGTCCTTGGGAGTTTCGAGATGCCCGGTGGTATATCGGTACGTAAATCCAGGGGATGTCTGGTGGTATGTCGGTACGTAATTCCGGAAGGTAAGGTAACCATTTTCATGGCGAGCCCTGGTGATTCCCTTGTGATGCCAGATGGGATGCGAGATGCCCGGAGTGTGTGTGCCGGAGGTTCCTCGCAATGCCAGGTTGGGTGTGAGCGATAAATGAGGGATGCAAACATTGGTCCCTAGAAGAAAAATGATGAGATCCTATTGAAAGATAAAATTGGAAATTGAATCATACGCATGGGTGTGTGTATATGGCATGATGCATGATCTGCTTATGAAAGTAAATTGATGCTATTTGACATTGAGAATGCGATCATGATGGCTTGAATGGATCTCATGGGGATGTATACATGGTTGTATGGATAATATGAATCATGCATATGTATGTGCATATAGCATGGGATGAACCTCATGGAAATACAATCATGATTGCATGGTGGTAAATACATGATGGCATGTTGAGATATGCACGACTACATGATGATGTATGCTCGATAGCATGGATGATATGTGCTTTACTCGTGGTATCTTGATTGTCTTGCTTGTTACATTGTGTAGTTTGATAGATTTTTACTGTTGAGTGATTGTACTCACCCCTTTAGAGACTAACATTTCAGATTGAGAGATGCCTCTATCACCTGTCACGCGGGGTACATTTTATGGATTACCGTCTGATGTTGAGGTCGAGTGTTCGGAGCACCCCTGCGTTGGTGTTCATGGTCTGGTGTTTATCTGCGTCCGTTTTTTGGTTATGTATGATGTGGGCCTACCTGATGGCCCCGTAGTACAGGATTTTCTATCTGTCCATGTTCTTCGAGATGGGAGAATGATGGGGATGATGTCGCCGCCACCGACCGATACACCGAGATGGGTGTGATAAGAGCGTATGACTAGTGGAGGTTGACATTTTTTGGGATGGCTGACACTAGCTGATGGATTGATGTACATGTCTGATGTATAGTTGGGTTCTTTTGGGTTTAGCAGAGCTTAGTTAAAGTCTTGGCCTTTTTTTTTTTTTTTGTACCGACTTGTGAAATCCATCTTAGTTATGTAAATAAAAGTGATTCGGCCCTAAAGTATATATATATATATATATATATATATATATATGAAAGGTTGTAGTTGGTGTGCATTGCATTGTATTATTTAGTTTGCGTATGGGTTAGGGAGATGACAAGTATGCTTTCGTTATACGAACTGCGCTGGGACCGATTGAGATGATACGAACCCCTAGGATTTCTGGACCCGCTGCAATTGAAATTGTATCAGCGTGACATGTTATTAGAGCAAGTGAAAGGTAAGTAATCTGTGGCGACCCTAGCGGATCGGGGGCCGTGTCCAGGGGTGTCACAATCTAGGTTCAGGGACTTGGGTTACTGTCGCGACCTCCCCGAAGCGGGTTTAGACCACCTAAGGGTTCGACTAATGGATTGCTAAGCCTAGGCTTAGCTTGAGCTCTCCCAAGCCCATACCAATTCGCGACTAAGGGTTTAAGTTCTTAATATGCAAATGATTTTTATCATGGAGTCGCCACTAATCTATTTTTGGTGGGTCGATTAGAAACCCAAGTAAAGTAATGGGAGAATTAATTCACTCCTACGAACCAGAGATTGTGAGTTCGGGGACTTGGTTACACTAGATTTCTCTAATGCCCTTTCGGTACCATTCTTTTATTTTCAACAATGTTTTTTTGCAGGCAGCTTGAATTGATTTTAATTTATCTTCCTAACATGTGAGGTGATCATGCGGGTGCGCAAACCACCAATTTAACACCCAAGAAAGTGATGAATAAATTGCAGGACCTACCTCGTTGCAACGAAAGCATCTGCATTGTTAAACCAGAATCCACATCAACAGACCTAGATGTCATTTCTAATTAACAGGCAATTTCCCATTTTTTTTTTTTTTGGGTTTTTACTTATTAATATGCAATGCATGCTAATAATCTAGCATGGAATGGCATGACAATGTGTTCTAAACTACATGACATGAGTAAAATATTATTAATTAATTTTTTTTGTGTTTTCTTAATGAACATGCAATAATCAAATGTGCAAATCAAAATGACCTAATTATAATGATGGGCAATTTTTAATGAAACTAATTCTACATGGCATACATTTTACGAGCCTAATCCCACATGACATGCACATGATAATTCTATTCCTAAAAATGCAATTTATCCTAAAAATTGAAACTAGTTTATTTAAAGACAAATTTTTGTATTTTCATGATATTCGAAATTAAGAAAAATGCAAAAATTACCTAGCTAAATTAAAATTCCATCCAATTTAAACTTAGGATTAAGTCATACTAAATCCTATTTTAAACTAAGACATTATTTTAATCTAGCAATTTCTAACCTAAGATGCAAATTGCTCTAAACTTAAAATGAGACATGCAATTCTATTCTAATATTCATGATGATTTTTTGTTTGTTTTTTTTAATGAAAATTCGTAACTAAAAAAACTAAAAAAACTACTAGAGTGAAAATTAGAGGGACATGTTATCTCTTCTAAAACATGCATTTTTTATTTTTTATTTTTTTGTTATTTATTTATTTTAAAAAAAACGAAATGACTAAATATGCTCACCCTAGCCCCGATCTAACTTGCATTTTTTTCGTGTTTTTGTATTAATTTCGAAATTAAAAATTGTCAAGGAATTAAACATGAAGCCTAAGCTAAAAAAAAAAAACTAGCAACCTAAATTGATTGATTTGTTTTTTATAAAATTCCTATTCTAAATATGCAAACTAGGAAATAAACCTAATTCTAACCTACACTTTTTGGATTTTTTTTTTTTGAAAGCGAGATTAACTTAAACGGCACGACAGCAAATCAGAGCAAGATTGACATCCAAATTAACAAACCATATCTCGTGCATGAGATCGGGTTGGCCAATTTTAAATAAATCACAAATCGAATCTCGGGCGGGAGATTGGATTAGCGATTTTTTAAGTGATTTCGAGTCGGATTTTCGGGCGCGAAAATCGGACTGTCGATCCCAAATTTAATAGGCTATTTCATGTCAAACATCTCATCCTTACACTAAGGAATAATTATGCTAAAGAGAACAAATAAAGTAAAAGAAGATAAATAAATAAAAGAAAAGACTACCTAAATTGATTTTTCCTTTTTGTTTTTCTTTTCTTGCTTTCTTCACCCACGGTTGGGATGGCTGCTATTGCGGTGACGGGCGGTGTGGGCGGTGGGCACGGTCGTCGGAGCTCCGGCGAAGGGCAGCAAGCTTGGAGCGGGCAGCGAGCTGTTGTGGAGGCGTCGTTCAGAAGGGGACGGCGGCTGGCCGTGCTAGGCGAGCTCGAGCAGTTGCTGCAACGGCGTGCAGCGGTGTCGGGCAGAGGAAAGCACGGCAGAGCGGCGTCGTAGGTGGGACGAGCAGAGGCAGCAGACAGCAGCAGCTCGTCGGGGCCGGTGAACAACGCCTGGTGGTCGTCGTGGGTCAGCAGCGGGCTCTGGAGCGGCGGTGAAGGGACAGCAGCAACGGGCGTCGGGGCGAAAGGGGCAGCGGTCCGGCTCGGGTCCGATTGTGGCGAAGGCGCAGCGACGGCAGGAAGGATTCGGGATCTGCTGCAGGGTAGCTGTTGAGGAGGTGTTGGTTGGGAGCGGAGGCGGAGCAGGAGCGTTACGGGTGGAGCTGTCGTTGGGGGGCTGCAAATAGAATGTGGAGGCTGAGCAGAGGGACGCACGGTGGCTCGGCTGCAGGGGCGTTGCTGGCGACGTACGAGCGAGCAGTGATGCGGAGCGGAGGCTGAGCGGCGGTGCTACAAGAGCAGCAGAGGCGGAGTCGGGTTCGCGGCTTTTGGGCTGGAGCAGCGACGCAAGTTCGCGGGCGGAGACGGTGGCGCGCTCGGAGACGACGAACGGGGGCTCAACTGCTACAGGTCACGGGCAGAGTAGAAGCATCAGTAGAGTCGCTCGGGCGTGCGGTGGCTCGGCCTTCGGTCCTGGCGTCGCGGGTCTGCAGCAGTGGTGGCGGAGGAGCGGTGGGGCGGCGAGACAGCAGCAGCGGGCGGAGAAAGAGCAGCGTCGGGTCGTCGTGGGTTGATGCGCACAGCAGGCGAGACGGCGCACGGCGGAGGTGGAGGTGCGACGGTGCGAGCGCGGGCCGCGAGGGGTCGACTGCAGAAGCCTCGCAAAGAAGAAGAACAGTAACTATTCTTTCTTCTCTCTTTTTTTTTTTTTACTTTACTTTTCTTTTCTTTCACGTCCCCTCTCCCTCTCTCTCTCTCTCTGTACTTTACTTTCAGTGTACCTTTTTCTTTTTGGGTTCAGCTCTTCTTTCTGACTTCATTTTTCTGACAACTCTCTGTCTCTCTTTTTGAACGAAGGAGGAGCCCCCTCACAATGAAAATTTTTTATTTTGCTTTCTGACGAGAGTCACTTGTTTTTTTTAATCTTTTCCTTTTTCTCAACTCCTGTGTCTCTCTACGGACTCTCTTTTTAATCTCTCTCAAAACCTCTCCAGTGAATGCCCCCCCTTTCTCTCCCGAGGATCCTTGCTTATTTATAGGCAACATCTGACTAAAGCGTGAACAGGTGAACAGGAGGCAGCCGCAACTTTTCCTTACTTGTTCAAGTTTGGTTCTTCTTTTTTTTTTCAAATATGGTGGCCACCGCCTGATCTCTAGGAAGGAAAGTATTATAAAATGTCAGCCCATCTTTTTGCATGCGTCTGTGGAATTTTCACGTCCCCCGTTCATGTGTGCATGTGCATGCATTAATGAGGGGAAGAAAATGCACGTCCATGGATTCTTCTTTCTTATGCACGCTTGGGACTTCTTATACGGCTACTTGTCCCTCCCTTCCATAGGATAGCCACAATTTTTGACTTTTCTTGTTTATGCTTCCTCCTTCAGCAAATTGCTCGTTTACTTCTCCTGACAACCCACACTAGAGAGAGAGAGAGAGAGAGAGAGAGAGAGAGCATATTATATAATATATCATGGGTTCATTTTGCTCTCTCGAGGCTCCTCACGTCCGCCGAATTCTTGCGCATGCATGTGCATGCATTAATGAGCGAGAGACAATGGACGTGCAGGAACTTCTTTCTTCTCCGGCCGATTTGCTCTCCAAGAAAGAGAGAATATTATAAAATTGTGAGCCCATCTTCTTGCAGACCTTCTCCGGAATTCTCGCGTGTGCCGTGGAGAATTTTTCTTTGGTTTCTTCACGCTTGCGGCTTCTCTAGAATTTTCACGTCCTCCCTATTTTATCCATGCATGTGCATGCATTAATGAGGAAGAAACAATGGACGTGAAGAACTCTTCTTTCTTCTTTCTTTGACTTTCATTGTGTGTTTTCAGATTAGCAAGAGAGAGACCACCTTTTGTGCATTTAATCGACCGCGAGCCGCTGCGTCTTGTTGTCTTTTGGTACCAATGCAAATGCAACTACATGAAATGCAATTTTACTATTTTTTATTATTTTTATTTTTATTTTTATTTTTATTTTTATTTTTTTCATGCCACTAATTACTAAATGATTAGGCAAAATTTAGGTGTCAACAGCTGCCCCTCTTTGAAGGTGAGCTCGTAGAGGTTGCATTCAAAGACAATATGATACCTAAATTTTGACCATGAACATGCAATGGATGATACTTTGGCGAGACTAATTTTTTTTTTTTTCATATGCAATGTCATGGAAATGGTAATGCAAATGTGAGCTATTGAAAATGAGAGCATACCTGTAATTACTTACCAGTCAGAGCATCGGGACAAATTTTCATATGCTCGACAAGTGTCCAGTTTTCATTTCAGGTTCCTTGAAGAGTCCACAATGGATCTATCCAACAGGCGCTCAACGTTAGGTGAGATGCCTTGTTGAATTCAGATGACTCAAAATACCTAGGTTCACACTAAGGTATTGCAAGTAAGATCAACGAGATTTGGGACATCCAGATCCAGACTGAGATGTCAAGAAATTGGGGACTTAACCAATAGACACTCAATGTTGGGTGAGATGAATATTGGATTAAGACAATTCGAAATACCTAGATCCAGACTAAGGTATAACGAAAAAGATTGGAAAGCATTCATATCCAGAATGAAATGCTTAATGAACAGTTTTGAGACATCCAGATCCAGACTGAGATGTCAAAAATTTGTGAACTTAACCAATAAACACTCAATGTTAGGTGAGATGAATATTGGATTAAGAAGATTTGAAATACCTAGATCCAGACTAAGGTATAACGAAAAAGATTAGAAAGCATTCATATCCAGAATGAAATGCTTAATGAACAGTTTTGAGACATCCAGATCCAGACTGAGATGTCAAAAATTTGTGAACTTAACCAATAAGCACTCAATGTTAGGTGAGATGAATATTGGATTAAGAGGATTCGAAATACTTAGATCCAGACTAAGGTATAACGAAAAAGATCGGAAAGCATTCATATCCAGAATGAAATGCTTAACGAAGATTTTTGAGACATCCAGATCCAGACTGAGATGTCGAGAATTTGTGAACTTAACCAATAAACACTCAATGTTAGGTGAGATGAATATTGGATTAAGAGGACTCGAAATACCTAGATCCAGACTAAGGTATGACGAGAAAGATCGAAAAGCATTCACATCCAGAGTGAAATGCTTAACGAAGAGTTTTGAGACATACATCAAGAATTTGGGAATACCTAGGACAAACCTGGGATATTCGTGAAGGTCACTTACCTCTTGGTAGAAAGAAGTTTTGGAACATCGAGGATATGCTTCAAATATTCATGGAGGTTTCTCACCTCGAGGCTTCTGAAAGGCAACATAAATGTCAGGAGCTCTTGGGTCTTCAAGGAGACATTACCTGTCAGACATGATTAGAGCAAAAATACATGCATTCGCCAAAGAAGTAAGCAATTCAACACACTCGAAAGTCCATTGAAGCTTTTATCCATTCAATCAAGATTTATGCATGATGGTTTTACCATATTTGCACCACCGAACTTCCACTAGGGAGAATCATCGTTTGTGACAATTTTCACTCATGACATGGATTTTCAAGAATACCAAATGAGAGACTTTCAGTTAGAAAGGACTTTCGCTCACTCTCATTAAGAAGGCTATTTTGTCCCGACCATTAATTTCGGATCACAGGAATCACTCAATCTTACTTTCATCATGTCAACAAGGGTTCGAGTATTCTCACAAGTGGTACGACCTGGTCAATCTGAGAGGTCTTTATCAGGACTGTAATGTAGGTTCGGTCAATGGCTCAACAAAGAGGGACTCTTCGAGTCAAGGTTAATGAAAGAACAATACTTTGCAATCATCTTCGGGTTTACAAGTCAAGGAATCTTGCGAAATGAGATAGAAATGGTCCTGCTCGCACTTCTTCGAGTGATGCTTTTAAGCATATGAATTCCTACGTTAATTTCGGTGCCCTAATCTGAAAAGACTTTGTAAGGGACGTAACGTAGGTTAAGTTCATGGGTTGAGAAGTGAATGAGTCATTAGGCTCAACATGTGTATAGGGGGATGAGAATTGGTGATCATCTTGGCATTGTCACCGGTCTTCTTTTTCACCATTGGGATTTTCCTCCTAGGTACTATAAAAACTTGGCATTTGAGTTCTTTGAGTACCACTCCATTGGGAATACACCCTTTTACAATTGATAATTATTTATCTTGACTCTTTCTTTCATTTTCTATGGGTATTGGCCTTGCTTTTACCAGGCACGCTGCTTTTTCATGCCCCTTTTGTGTTTTTTTTTTCTTTTGAATAACCACGTAATGCTTTAACATTTGGGTTCTTGAGGAGTTTTCATTTTTTTGTCGGCACTCGGGATTTTGCTGCTTGAACATTTGCCTTTTGCCTTGCCCCGGTGTGGGGGATGATCACCAATTGGGTTTAAATGAAACGAATTTACAGGCTCAAGGGGCTACGCAATGGATAAAGTGTGCAGGATAGAGAAAGAACTGCTCTTCATCATCCTAAGGCACTTGAATTATCGTATGAATTCAATGTAATAGCAATACCTGAAGATTGATGCAAGTGAGAGCAAGAATATTCTTACCAAATTCCTCACCTCATGATGTCGTCTTACCTCCAGCTTGCCCCAATGTGGGGTGGTTCTTGACAGGGGTAATTTAAAAATTATCTACGTGTGTGGGCTCAAAAGGGTTTAAACAATGAATGATCATGTAGTGTTTGGGATAGAGAATGAACCGCCTCTCATCATCTTGATCATCGTACCTTTCGCGAGAAAACTCTTTTCCTTAGAAACATGGAACTTCCTGTACTCATGTCACCAGTATATGAGCAAGGGGCTGTGTGTAGGATAAGGCTTGCCTTTCATCATCCTGACATGTCTCATTTAGCATGTTCAATTCATTCCACATCATTCATTAATTTGATCGATGGTGACGATCCTCAGTGAAATTGGTAATTAAACAGGTAAAACTGTCATGCAAAATTCTCCTTTGAAAGATCACAATTACTTCATGAACTCATCGGCTTTGAACACAAAGAGTTTGCAGCTCAAAAAAGAAAGAAAAGGATTGGTAAAAAAAATGTTTTTTTTTTTGGCAAACTTGTTGCCGTTTCCAGGGATCGAACCCTGGTCGTTCTCGGACCCTTTCATTCCCCATGCCACCAGGCCGAGGCGCTGGTGGTGTCCTCAGGGCATTTCTTTTTTTATTTAATTGAACTGACACTGGGTCAACACGTCTGATACACCGAATCAAATGAATTCGATATGTGTATGGAACAAGGCCTTCCATTCCCACACAATTCAACGAAAAAATGAGTACCTTCAACAAATTCTTTCAAGGGTAATACTTCTTCACAGCATCAGAGTTAACAGGTTTAGAAAACTCACGACTATCCATTTCTGTAAGGATTAAGGCACCTTCAGGGAGTACCCTCTTCACCATATACGGGCCGCTATAATTTGGAGCAAATTTGCCTCCGGGATCGGAAAAATCGGCAACACCTTTCTTAGAACTAGATCATTCACTTCGAAATGTCTCGGCCGTACCTTCCGATTGAAAGACTTGGCTACTCTTTGTTGATACGTTTGACCATGGCAAAGAGCTTTTAATCTTTTTTCATCAATCAGGTTCAACTGCTCGAACCTTTGTTGTGTCCATTCGGCCTCGGACAATTCCACTTGGGATAAGACTCTCAAAGAGGGGATTTCTACTTCCACTGGCAAGACTGCCTCCATGCCATAAACTAAGGAGAAAGGGGTTGCCCCGGTAGATGTTCGGATCGATGTCCGATACGCCATTAGAGCAAAGGGTAACCTGTCGTGCCAATCTCGATAATTCTCGGTTGTCTTAGCCAGGATCTTCTTGATGTTCTTATTAACCGCCTCAACAGCTCCATTCATTTGCGGTAAGGTGATGAATTCAAATGCTTGATTTTGAACTCACCGAACAACTCATCCACGAACTTGTTATTCAGATTTGTCCCATTGTCAGTGACAATTGCTTCGGGGACACCATAACGGACGATTATGTCACGCCTAATAAATTTCACCACGTTTCGAGCTATGACATTAACATATGATACGGCTTCAATCCATTTTGAAAAATAATCTATTGCCACCAATATGAATCGGTACCCATTTGAAGCTTTGGGATTTATTGGGCCAATTACATCAATCCCCCATATTGAGAAAGGCCATGGCTCAGATAGCTGGTGCAACTCCGTTGGAGGAACATTTATTTTATCTCCATGAATTTGGCAACGATGGCAACTTCTAACATGTTGTATGCAGTCACTTTCCAGCGTAAGCCAATAGTAACCCAGTCTCATAATCTTCTTGGCCAACATGTGCCCATTCATGTGTGGGCCACAAACTCCTTCATGCACTTCATGCATGATTTGGGTAGCTTCTGCTTCATCTACGCATCTCAATAAAACTGAATCATAAGATCTCTTGTATAAATTCTTACCACTGACGAAGAACTTTGAGGCCATCTTCATTATGTATTTTCTATCGGCTGGAGTGCTCCCTTCAGGAAATTCCTGCTTTTGAATATAGTTCATGATGTCATAATACCATGGCTTCTCATCAAGCTCTTCATTCACGGCCATGCAATAAGAAGGTTTGGCTAGAACCTCAATTTTCAAAGGCTCAACTTCTAAACCATCAGTAACTTGCAACATAGATGACAACGTCGCCAGGGCATCGGCAAACTGATTATGAGATCTAGCCAAATAGTCAAACGAGATTTCATCGAACTCCTTCACCAACTCTTCGAGGTACTTATGATACGGTAGTAATTTGGCATCCCTGGTCTTCCATTCACCTACAGTCTGGAGTATGATCGCGGAATCTCCATATACCTTCAATTTGGCCACTCCCATTTCAATTGCGGCTGAAGTCCGAGAATACAAGCTTCGTATTCAGCTATATTGTTAGTGCATGGGAATATTAATATTGCTCTTTTATCGGGTGGTGTTGTCCGTCTGGGGATATCAAGACGCTTGATGCATTCGAACCGGACAAGTTCACGGCTCCATCGAAGAACATGGACCATGCATCTTCATTTATGGCCAAAATACGATCATCCAGAGGACAATCATCATCATTGAAGGTTCTAGGATTCTCAGCCAATAAATCAGCAATCACTCGGCCTTTATTTGATTTTTGTGGCATGAACTGCACGTCGAATTCCGAAATCAAGACCTGCCATTTGGCTAGCTTACCCACCAAAGTTGGTTGATTAAATAAATACTTGATGGGATCGTTCTCAGTTACGAGAAACGTCTGGTAATGCAAGGTGTACTGTCGCAGTCTATGCAATACCCATACTAACGCAGCACAAGTTTTTTCAGCATCAGAATATTTTAGCTCTGAAACAGTGAACTTTTACTGAGGTAATAAATGGCCCGTTCCTTCTGATCCACGGGACTTTTCTGAGGTAACATCGCGCCGAGTGACTCACTATGGATTGTGAGGTACAAAATCAAAGGATGCCCCGATATTGGTGGGACAAGAACTGGTGGATTCATCAAATATTGCTTCAACTTATCGAACGCCTTTCGACATTCATCATTCCACTCAACTTGTACGTTTTTCCTCAAGAGTTTGAAGAATGGCTTAGCGGTCTCGGAGAGCGGGGAAATGAATCGTGCAATGTAATTCAATCTCCCTAAGAGACTTCGGACCTCTTTCACTGTTGACGAAGGTTGCAGCTCACATATCGCCTTGGCTTTAGACGGGTCAATTTCAATCCCTTTACTACTCACAATGAACCCAAGTAATTTACCAGACGTTGCCCCAAACACGCATTTGGCAGGGTTTAAACAGAGCTTGAATTCATGGAGTCGATCAAATAACATCCTGAGGGTTTTGACACGACTTCTCCCAGGTCGGGTTTTTGCAATCATATCATCAACATATACCTCAATTTCTTCATGCATCATGTCATGGAACAACGTAACCATGGCTCGCTGGTAAATTGCCCCTGCATTTTTGAGTCCAAAGGGCATGACCTTATAATGAAAGGTTCCCCACGGGGTGATAAATGCTGTCTTCTCTTTGTCTTCATCTTTCATTCTTATCTGGTTGTAGCCTGAAAAACCATCCATGAAAGAGAATAATTCAAATCCGGCAGTACTATCCACGAGAACATCGATATGTGGCAATGGAAAGTCGTCCTTTGGGCTGGCCTTGTTCAAATCTCGGTAATCAACACACACTCGGACTCGACCGTCTTTCTTCATGACCGGTACTATGTTGGCCACCCATTCAGGGTATTGTGAGACTTCGATGAATCCCACTTTGAGAAGTTTCATTACTTCCTCTTCTATCTTCTTCGAGAGCTCTGGTTTAGTCCTCCGAAGTTTCTGCTTCTTGGGATGCACGTCTGGATTAGTGGGCAGACAATGTTCCACAATCGACAAATCTAAACCCGGCATATTAGCGTATGTCCAAGCAAAGATATCTTGATATTCTTTTAGCAATTGAGTCAGGTGCTCAGCCTCATCTTTGGGAAGATTTGCCCCAATCTTTATCTCTTTGGGCTCCTCGGCATCACTCGATTGATAGTGACGGTTTGCTCAGAGGTGAGAACTTTGGGTTTTTCATGTTGCTCCCAACTTCGTTGTACTCCAATGGAGTCACCATTTGGATCATCAGGGTCATCACCGTCATCGCTCATGACATTGGATTGGACCATTTTCACCTCTTTGCCTGTCATAAGGTTGCTCCTGAAACATAAAATGGATAGTTCAAAAAGACAAACATGGCTAAAAGGCACGAATTTCTTTTCTATTTTTTCGAATTTTCCTTCCTTTTGAATTTTTTTGATTGATTTTTTTTCGAATTTTTATTTTATTTAAAGAATTTTGGCAAAATATTTTGGAAAAACTTTTTGACACGAGGAAGCATGATGAAGCCCAGGCCTCAGAATTCTCCTTGGATTTTTCTTTTCTTTCATCGGTTGGATATCATCAACGGGCTGGTTTGGTATACCCCATCATGCCCTCAAAATAAAATTTGTAATCATAATTGATATTCATCAACCAAATTACATTTATTGGATTGAAAAGTACGGCAATCAAAGTGAAACGAAACCCTAACAAATCAAACCCTAGCAAACATCAACTCCCGACAAACGACATGCGAGAATACGATAAGCAAACCCTAGAAAACATCAAATCCTAAAAGAGATAAGATTCCCACGCAGGGGAGTGCAGAAAAGTAAACGTGTTACTCTTGTGGGCTAGCACCCATTTCCTCCGATGGTTCTTCATCAATGGCACCTATGAGGAGATCATCGAATAGAGTCGTGATCCCTTCCATCCCATCATCTCGGATCCTCTGTCTTTGAAGTTGTCGGGTCGTCCATGCCATTCCATCCATCGAGCACGATACCTCGGGTGTCGATCATTCCTCCCTCATCATGCATCATTCTAGCAGGGCCCGGGAATGTCTCGCGGATATCGAGGAGTAATGAGTTTTTCCTCTCTTGTTCATGTCCTCCACCTTTTCCATGGTATCCTAATCCGGCAGAACGAGACCTTCGAGGGGCTTCAATAGGGTTCCGGATACCCTGTTCTTTTTTACCAAGTCCACGGCTAGGAACAAAGCCATTTCCAACCATCACTCTTGCTACCATAACTGCTGCATTTGATACATCAGGGATGGGTGCTGTCGATCCTCGAGATGCATGAATAGTGGATACGAGCTCAAACGATTGGTAGCTCGACTCTTCCCTACGTTCCGGCTCGACATAGGGGATAGCTGTCTCATGATAGATCCGATGATCCTCCTCGCCATGAACAATGACTAGCTTTCCTTTGACAATAAATTTCACACTTTGGTGGAGACTTGATGGCACAGCTCCAGCAGTATGAATCCAAGGACGCCCTAATAGGAAATTGAATGCGGTAGGAATGTCCATCACCTGGAAAAGGACGTTAAACATCACCGGCCCTATTTGCAGATCAAGGTGGGTCTCCCCTATCACCTCCTTTCTTGTACCATCAAAAGCTCGGACGGAGGTCTTTGCAGCACTTATTTTTGAAGGATCTATTTTCAGGCGGTGAAGAGTCGCCAATGGACAGATATTCAAGGCGAGACCCATTATCAATGAGTACTCGAGCCACATGGGAAGCCTTGCACTTGACGGATATATATAATGCCTTAGTATGTCCTCTCCCTCAAGAGGGAATTCTTCATCGAAAAGGCTATAAAATCCTTAAGAAGAATCGATCCTACGAATTCCTCCAACCTGTCTACCTCGATCGTCTCTGGTACACGAACTTCGCTTAGAACCTTCATTAGAGACTTTTGATGTGTAGGAGATGTTTGCAAGAGTTCAAGTAAAGAGATCTGAGCGGGCAATTTCCGCAACTGGTCGACCACGTTATACTCACTTGCTTTGATTATAGCCAGAAATTCTTTAGCCTCTTCATCAGTAACTGGCTTTGCAGGTTGGGCATTAGCTTGAGCATAGGTCCGACCAGACCTTGTAATCAGGTCAACATCTAGCTCGTATGACCAAGGGACTGCTTTGTTATCCTTGTACTCATACAGCTGGGGCATCTCAATAATTATTTCTTCATCAGTTGAAGGCACTTCCACTATCAATCCTTCATGGTCGGAGGCGTCCTCAAGTGGGGGCATGTCCTCGATCAATGGATCTGATCCGCTCTTTTCAGCACTTAGCTTAGCAAATTCCTTCTCCCAATCAATGATGACTTCGGAGATAGTTGACACTGTTCCAGCTTGGTCAGCATATATGATCATGCCAGCCTTAACCATTTCTTGAACCCTTTCCTTCATGGTAGGCAAGGGAGGATTCTCATCTGTCGGATAATAACCAACTCTAACTAATCCACTATAGATATCTTTGACAGACACCTTCAAGTTCATCTTTTTGCCAGTATTGAACTCGAAGACTGCATTCACGTTTCCCTGATGTTCCGGCAACGGATTCTTCTTGACATTTGGTTGGGTGGTACGGAAAGAAAATGCCTTAGTATCCAACAAATTTTGGATCTTGTGTTTCAAAGTCAAACATTCATCAGTTGAATGGCCGACTTCTCCCATATGATACTCACATTTTTTGGAGGGGTCATAGTTGGAGAATTTTTCAGCATTGGGCCGCTTTGGGTCGTGGGAGATCAATCCCTTGTTTCGGAGTATCGGTAAGACCTGAGATAGAGGGCCAGGAAGAGGAGAGAACTGCCTTTTGGTGAATTTCTGTTGTGCAGGCACTCGGCCTCCATCTTGCTGATTCCCGAGGACACGAACCATCGGAGGCTTACTAGGGGCTGGTTGCACATATGCAACATTGACTTCAGTGGTTGGTTCTTTATCTTTCTTCATGGTGAACCTTTTGCCCTGATGAGTTGGTTCATTGAACCATCCATCCCTTAGCCCCATCTCGATCTGTTCACCCACTGGGATAAGCTGGTTGAAGTTCTCAATGTATGTGCTAGCCATCCGGTTACGGAACTCATATGGGAGAGTCTTGACGAACAACTTCATCAACTCCTTGTTTGTAGGCTCAGGAGTGATTTGAGCCGCCAAATTTCGCCACCTTACAGCGTACTCCTTAAATGACTCAATTTTCTTTTTCTCCATCCGCTCAAGATCCTCTCGGGAAGGTGCAATGTCCATATTGAACTTATACTGCTTTAGGAAAGCGTCAGCCACTTCATTCCAAGTGTCGAGAAGGTTTACATTTTTCATTATGTACCAGTTGAGTGCAGGCCCCGTCAAGCTTGCATGAAACGATTGGATCATGAGAGGCTCGTTCTTGACGTATTGGGCCATGCGTACGTGAGGGAAAGAAAGGTTTCAGCTAAAATAGTGTTTACGAAATTTTTTCCTCCCAACACTTGTTCAACTAAGTGAGCCATCAAAGGGTTAATAGCATTCTTGCAATGAGGAAAAAGTATAAACCCAAAGAAAGCTAAAAGGAAAACCCTTCTCATTTGAAATGAATTGCCATTTTCAAAACATTCTTTTAGAAAAGATAAATGACATGTATTGCGGTGAGCTTTTAAAACCTTTCTTACATTATCCTCCTTAATTCTCAGAAAATCGGATAAAACCACAACGGGGTCTATTCCGATAGGTGGATTAATTAATTCAGCTTTCAAAGATTTTCCTATGGCAATGCTATATTCTTCCAAGGTGGGCATGAGTTCATGCTTACCGCCGAAGATGACAGTAGAAGTCTCGGGGCACCAACAATGAGCAAGTGCTTGGATGAGACCGCCATGAATGTTGATACGCAGCAATGGAAGTAGTCGACTAATGTGTGACTCTACAAATTGACGGCCAGCTTGGTCTAACTTGTCCCACCATGCGCTAAGCTCTTCCTTTGGAGGGAGAATAATTCGAATGTCCGGTATTTCCATTGTATATTGATCAAGACTCAGGAGAATCCTAATGCCATGGACCGACAAAATGATACGGTAGAGTAAGTAAATTGCAAAGGCGAGAATTTAGAGAACTTACTTTACCAATAAACAAAGGGCGATCACATAGACATGTGCATGGTAAGTGGCTCGATTTCTAGTCTATAAGGCTTAACAAGGTGAAGCCACAAGAATGATCAGACTAGTCGCGGGCGTGCGAACTAAGTCGGGTCCTCATGACTTCGGCTTGGTCAAAGAGCCGACCTGGGTTGCGGGCATGCGAACCGAGGTAGGTACTCTTGACGCCAGAAAAGAAACTTCGGGATTGAGATGGGCGACTCATACCACGGGCATGCGGTCGAAGTAGTATCCATCTTAATACCATCCTAGATGATCCTATGCGGCCCAGGTCCGGCGGCGGGTTGTGTGTGCAATAGTGTAGTGCTAGATGCAAGGCATGCACGACAATTTATATCAAACAACACTTCATTAGTGAAAGTAAACCATACATTCCTACACCTCCCCGCAAAACAAATGTCGCAAACACTTCCCCTTATACCTCCCACTCTGCAAGAACATTTAACACCTTAAATGTTAGGGACGTACCTGGGATCCTCGCTGCCAAACAAAAATATTTTCAAAAAGAAAATTGGCCTAAGTCCACTAAGAATTTCAACTCAACTCCCCAGCGGAGTCGCCAAGCTGTCGCGACCTCCCCGAAGCGGGTTTAGACCACCTAAGGGTTCGGCTAATGGATTGCTAAGCCTAGGCTTAGCTTGAGCTCTCCCAAGCCCATACCAATTCGCGACTAAGGGTTTAAGTTCTTAATATGCAAATGATTTTTATCATGGAGTCGCCACTAATCTATTTTTGGTGGGTCGATTAGAAACCCAAGTAAAGTAATGGGAGAATTACTTCACTCCTACGAACCGAGAGATTGTGAGTTCGGGGACTTGGTTACACTAGATTTCTCTAATGCCCTTTCGGTACCATTCTTTTATTTTCAACAATGTTTTTTTGCAGGCAGCTTGAATTGATTTTAATTTATCTTCCTAACATGTGAGGTGATCATGCGGGTGCGCAAACCACCAATTTAACACCCAAGAAAGTGATGAATAAATTGCAGGACCTACCTCGTTGCAACGAAAGCATCTGCATTGTTAAACCAGAATCCACATCAACAGACCTAGATGTCATTTCTAATTAACAGGCAATTTCCCATTTTTTTTTTTTTGGTTTTTACTTATTAATATGCAATGCATGCTACTAATCTAGCATGGAATGGCATGACAATGTGTTCTAAACTACATGACATGAGTAAAATATTATTAATTAATTTTTTTGTGTTTCCTTAATGAACATGCAATAATCAAATGTGCAAATCAAAATGACCTAATTATAATGATGGGCAATTTTTAATGAAACTAATTCTACATGACATACATTTTATGAGCCTAATCCCACATGACGTGCACATGATAATTCTATTCCTAAAAATGCAATTTATCCTAAAAATTGAAACTAGTTTATTTAAAGACAAATTTTTGTATTTTCATGATATTCGAAATTAAGAAAAATGCAAAAATTACCTAGCTAAATTAAAATTCCATCCAATTTAAACTTAGGATTAAGTCATACTAAATCCTATTTTAAACTAAGACATTATTTTAATCTAGCAATTTCTAACCTAAGATGCAAATTGCTCTAAACTTAAAATGAGACATGCAATTCTATTCTAATATTCATGATGATTTTTTGTTTTTTTTTTTAATGAAAATTCGTAACTAAAAAAACTAAAAAAACTACTAGAGTGAAAATTAGAGGGACATGTTATCTCTTCTAAAACATGCATTTTTTTTTATTTTTTTGTTATTTATTTATTTAAAAAAAACGAAATGACTAAATATGCTCACCCTAGCCCTGATCTAACTTGCATTTTTTTCATGTTTTTGTATTAATTTCGAAATTAAAAATTGTCAAGGAATTAAACATGAAGCCTAAGCTAAAAAAAAAACTAGCAACCTAAATTGATTGATTTGTTTTTTATAAAATTCCTATTCTAAATATGCAAACTAGGAAATAAACCTAATTCTAACCTACACTTTTTGGATTTTTTTTTTTTTTTTTTGAAAGCGAGATTAACTTAAACGGCACGACAAAGCAAATCGAGCAAGATTGACATCCAAATTAACAAACCATATCTCGTGCATGAGATCGGGTTGGCCAATTTTAAATAAATCACAAATCGAATCTCGGCGGGAGATTGGATTAGCGATTTTTTAAGTGATTTCGAGTCGGATTTTCGGGCGCGAAAATCGGACTGTCGATCCCAAATTTAATAGGCTATTTCATGTCAAATATCTCATCCTTACACTAAGGAATAATTATGCTAAAGAGAACAAATAAAGTAAAAGAAGATAAATAAATAAAAGAAAAGACTACCTAAATTGATTTTTCCTTTTTTGTTTTTCTTTTCTTGCTTTCTTCACCCACGGTTGGGATGGCTGCTATTGCGGTGACGGGCGATCGTGGGCGGTGGGCACGGTCGTCGGAGCTCCGGCGAAGGGCAGCAAGCTTGGAGCGGGCAGCGAGCTGTTGTGGAGGCGTCGTTCGAAGGGGACGGCGGGCGGCGGTGCTAGGGCGGGCTCGAGCGGTTGCCGCAACGGCGTGCGACGGTGCCGGCGGGAGGAAAGCACGGCAAAGAGCGGCGGCGTCGTAGGTGGGACGAGCAGAGGCGCAGGACAGCACAGGAAGCGTCGGGGCCGACGAACAACGCCTGGTGGTCGTCGTGGGTCAGCAGGCGGGCCTGGAGCGGCGGTGAAGGGACAGCAGCAACGGGCGTCGGGGCGAAAAGGGCAGCGGTCCGGCTCGGGTCTGATTGTGGCGAAGGCGCAGCGACGGCAGGAAGGATTCGGGATCTGCTGTAGGGTAGCTGTTGAGGAGGCGTTGGTTGGGAGCGAAGGCGGAGCAGGAGCGTTACGGGTGGAGTTGTCGTTGGGGGCTGCAAATAGAATGTGGAGGTTGAGCAAAGGGACGCACGGTGGCTCGGCTGCAGGGGCGTTGCTGGCGACGGATGAGCGAGCAGGGATGCGGAGCGGAGGCTGAACGGCGGTGCTACAAGAGCAGCAGAGGTGGAGTCGGCTTCGCGGCTTTTGGGCAGAAGCAGCGACGCAAGTTCGCGGGCGGAGACGGTGGCGCGCTCGGAGACGACGAACGGGGGCTCAACTGCTACAGGTCACGGGCAGAGCAGAAGCATCGGTAGAGTCGCTCAGGTGTGCGGTGGCTCGGCCTCCGGTCCTGGCGTCGCGGGTCTGCAGCAGTGGTGGCGGAGGAGCGGTGGGGCGGCGAGACAGCAGCAGCGGGCGGAGAAAGAGCAGCGTCGGGTCGTCGTGGGTTGATGCGTACAGCAGGCGAGACGGCGCACGGCGGAGGTGGAGGTGCGACGGTGCGAGCGCGGGCCGCGAGGGGTCGACTGCAGAAGCCTCGCAAAGAAGAAGAACAGTAACTGTTCTTTCTTCTCTCTTTTTCTTTTTACTTTTCTTTTCTTTTCTTTTCTTTCACGTCCCCTCTCCCTCTCTCTCTCTCTCTCGTACTTTACTTTCAGTGTACCTTTTTCTTTTTGGGTTCAGCTCTTCTTTCTGACTTCATTTTTCTGACAACTCTCTGTCTCTCTTTTTGAACGAAGGAGGAGCCCCCTCACAATGAAAATTTTTTATTTTGCTTTCTGACGAGAGTCACTTGTTTTTTTTAATCTTTTCCTTTTTCTCAACTCCTGTGTCTCTCTACGGACTCTCTTTTTAATCTCTCTCAAAACCTCTCCAATGAATGCCCCCCCTTTCTCTCCCGAGGATCCTTGCTTATTTATAGGCAACATCTGACTTAAGCATGAACAGTGAACAGGAGGCAGCCGCAACTTTTCCTTACTTGTTCAAGTTTGGTTCTTCTTTTTTTTCAAATATGGTGGCCACCGCCTGATCTCTAGGAAGGAAAGTATTATAAAATGTCAGCCCATCTTTTTGCATGCGTCTGTGGAATTTTCACGTCCCCCGTTCATGTGTGCATGTGCATGCATTAATGAGGGGAAGAAAATGCACGTCCATGGATTCTTCTTTCTTATGCACGCTTAGGACTTCTTATACGGCTACTTGTCCCTCCCTTCCATAGGATAGCCACAATTTTTGACTTTTCTTGTTTATGCTTCCTCCTTCAGCAAATTGCTCGTTTACTTCTCCTGACAACCCACACTTGAGAGAGAGAGAGAGAGAGAGCATATTATATAATATATCATGGGTTCATTTTGCCTCTCTGAGGCTCCTCACGTCCGCCGAATTCTTGCGCATGCATGTGCATGCATTAATGAGCGAGAGACAATGGACGTGCAGGAACTTCTTTCTTCTCCGGCCGATTTGCTCTCCAAGAAGGAGAGAATATTATAAAATTGTGAGCCCATCTTCTTGCAGACCTTCTCCGGAATTCTCGCGTGTGCAGTGGAGAATTTTTCTTTGGTTTCTTCACGCTTGCGGCTTCTCTAGAATTTTCACGTCCTCCCTATTTTATCCATGCATGTGCATGCATTAATGAGGAAGAAACAATGGACGTGAAGAACTCTTCTTTCTTCTTTCTTTGACTTTCATTGTGTGTTTTCAGATTAGCAAGAGAGAGACCACCTTTTGTGCATGTAATCGACCGCGAGCCGCTGCGTCTTGTTGTCTTTTGGTACCAATGCAAATGCAACTACATGAAATGCAATTTTACTATTTTTTATTATTTTAATTTTAATTTTAATTTTTAATTTTTTTCATGCAACTAATTACTAAATGATTAGGTAAAATTTAGGTGTCAACAGTTACACTAATATTTCTATTAGCGTCATTTCAGTACCTAAATAGTATGTTGTGTTTGTGATATCCGGACTTCACCTGAGCCTTGAGTACATAACAGTCCATGATGTGTCGACAAGTTTGTCGTCGGGCTACATCGTTGGCACCATTCCCAGCCATTGTTTCATCACCACCATCACCATACCAAGCCATCACATTTCGTCACATCATCGCGGCATGCCCTCATCGTCACACCTTCGCCGCACTGGACAACTTAATCATCATCTAGTCTATCATCTCATTTGAATTTTCTTCATGAAATGTTATAAATGAGATCGATGTTAACTCCCCGCAGCACGTCGCCGAGCCGATTTCTCATGCGAGCTGCAACCACCCCCATGCGTATATACGCATGCTAAAGAAAGGACCGAGAATCTCCATCCTCACGAGTCCACACCATCGTTTCTGCGCCAGTCAACAAAAGGGAAATGTTGACCCCCGAAACTGCCCCGCGTCAACCGCTCCTTCCTCATGCAAAGCGGAGACTTTGACCACATAATCATTAGCCATGTTCTTCCTTCTCTGTTGACCCAGCAAGCAGCCAGGTTTTCTCCTCTTTGATGGCCAACAAATGGAGGACTTTGACCATGCAAGAAGCCACGTCCATGCATGAAGAACAAGGTGTCATGCACAAAGAATTCTCACGCCAAGGAGCCACGTTTCTCCCCCACGTGCCTTCCGTTTCAGCTGCCCCAAAATTGCAAGTTTGTTGACTAATGTAGTCAACCGGCGGGCAAGCAGAAGAAGGACCTCTTTTTTCTCTCTCGGCACCCATCATTCCATTTATTTTCAGTGACATTTTCAGTAAGCCTTCAGCCCAAAAACCTCTTGCCAGTTTGGTTGCTCCTCTTCGTTGCCAACCACCGGCCACCTGCACCACCCTGTCGCACAGCCGTCGCCTCACCTCACCACCAGCCACGCCCACAGCTTGCAACTTGCAAATTTCAGGCAAGTGGAGGTCTTGTTGTTCTATATTGCGTGGTACTGCCTTACTCGGGTTTTCATTCTAGGATTCGAACAAAATAGGGTTCGGATGCTTCGAGCTACAGTGTATTCGGGTCTATTCTTGGCGAGTTGAGTTGGATTCGGTATTGACTCACTTTGTTGTGCATGGTGACGACCGTCGGCACGGTCGGCACTGGTTCAGGTGTGAAGTTGTGGGTCTTATCGATCGTCGAATAGTTAGTACTGATTTTTCGTGTGGTCGAGTCGTTGCTGGTCGGTCCAAACCCATTACAGCCTTGTTCGGATTTGAGGTAAGTTGGTGTGTACTGTAATGTTAGGATAGTTCAGTGCTAGTTTACCCATGGTTCAGATGCTATAATTCCTTAGGCGAATCATGGGAATTGAGTCGACATTAGAATAGTATAGCTTCAATTAGAATGTTGGCTTTGGTCTTATGTGTCCATAAGTGGTTCAGTCTAGATTTGTGGGATGGCATCAAGAGAATCTTTAAGTGTTGCGCCATGGATTGAATCGATATTGATACCATCAGTCCATCATGGCGACGATGCCCCAAGTGTCGGGATGCCTGGAGGGGCGTGAGAATGGTGCCCTTGGGATGCTTGGGGAATGTGATTGAGCCCCAGAGGTCCTCGCGATGCCAGGTGGGGTGCGAGATGCCTGGAGGTGTAACTCAACACGCTCTGGATGCCAGGGGATTGAGATAATAAATTGGAGGTCCTCGTAATGCCAGGTGGGATGCGAGATGCCTGGAGGGGTGCAACATAGGTCCCTCCGGAAAATGGTGGAAGTTAGAACCAAAGTCTATTTGATTATTGAACTTTCCTGAATGTCTATTTACTCCCTGGTGTGTCATTTGTGAAATTCCTTTAGAGTCATGGTAACTTGAGTTATTTCATTTCCCACATTGCATGTTAGGATCTCGTCAGATGAGTAATGATAGACTTATGTACTATGGTCTAACAGGCTTTCATTTGCTGAGTGGTTGTACTCACCCCTTGTGGGATTATCACATTTCAGACACGTAGTCATGCCGCTCCAACCCATGTCTTCCAACATGCTCTTTGGCATCCCCACGGACCTCACGTGGGATCAGGTGGAGCACGTGGACCCCGACTTCCCGAACGTCACATTCATCTGGATTACAGTGATCCTGATGGTGGACGCCAGTCTCACTACGGGCCCCGTGCTAATGGGGTCATAGTGTGATATGCTCGAGTCAATGAGCATACAATAGGGCCGCTTCCACTTCTGGATGACGACGACAATGGTTCAAGCGAGGTCGAGTAGGCGGAGGACCCAGGGAAGGATGGTAGCATTTTTGGACAACTAGGACGTGATATGAAGACGACCATGTGAATAGACTGTAGGATGGTTAGGAAATTTTTTTGGGTTAGCCAAAAAAGGGGACTTTTTGGCCTTAATGTACCGACAAGAGTCGTCTAAAAATATAAATAAATAAAAGTGCCCGGTTCTATATTTTTGTGTGCATTGACTTAAGTTATATTGGAGTTGTCGATACATGCTTCCGCATCGAATTATTAGTAATGATAGGGAAATGCCGTGGCAACCCTGATGGGTCAAGGGTCGTCACAGCGCAAGTGGTATCAGAGCCTAGGTTTGTCTGGAGTGATAAGGTGTGTTATTAGAAAAAAGGGGTTATGGTGATTGCACACATTTAGGAACGAAACACATGTGGTTGGTTTGCTTTGAAAAACGGGTGACTGATTCTCACTCGTAAACTACTGGTAATGATCGTGAGTTACCCATGCGTGCCAGTAACATTTGTATGTTACTTATGTGATCTCAGTAACGTGTGAACATTACTTTTTCTTCTTAGTCGATTAGTGACACTGGGTCACTAATTGTTCTTGTGGTAAATACTCAATGACCTGCAGGAAAGCATGGTACAAACAGGAAGTTCTCCCCCATCAAGGGCTGAATTCGAGGGCATAACCCCGAATGGAAGACATTCTACAGGCGCTGGCCAACATAGGGAATTTGATGGAAAGGCAAGCCCAACAACAACCGGGAGCGGAACGTCATACTCAAGGGTTGGTGGAGCAATTCCTTAAATTGAAGCCACCTAAGTTTACTGGAATGGGAAGTCCTGAAGAGGCAGAATAGTGGATCGATGGGATAGAGAGGATCTTCCAGCTGTTGAATTGCAACAACACCGAGAAGATAACCTTGATGGAGTACCAATTGGAAGGCAACACCAAACATTGGTGGAGGGCTTCTAGGGATACAATCTTCCCGCCTGGTGCTGCGATAACGTGTGATAAGTTTGTCAAGGCTTTCAATAGAAAGCATTTTTTTGACTGCGCCAAGGATAAGAAAATAATAGAATTTGTTCAACTGGAATGAAAGGAGTCGACGGTAGACCAATATGAAGCAAAATTTTTTGAACTGTCAAGGTATGCTCCTAGATTGGTAGAAGACCGAGAGGAAAAAGCTAAGAGATTTTTGAAGGGCTTGAGAATGGACATCATGAGGCAACTGGTGCCTTTGAATATGAGAGATTATAATGAAATTTATGAACGGGCCTAGCTTGTGGAGCAAGAAGTAATAAGGGAACGGTTGGAAAGCAAGGAACGAATAGAGTCAAGGTGACAAATGGCACTAACCGACACCCAATGGGGTAAAAGACCCTATCCAACTTGAGACCTACCTTGGGACCCTTAGAAGAAGCAGAATTTTGGAAATGTCGGGAGGACCAAGAGTGGTCACGCTCCAAGTAAATTGTCTTATTAGAATAATTCCTGTCGAAGGTTTGGTAGACAACATGGGCTAGGACCCTACCTAGATCACCAGAGGTGTTTTGGATGTGGGCAAAAAGGTCACTTTAGGAGGGACTGTCCATAAGGAGGATCGTAGTCGAACGTTGATTCGGCGCGACAGATGTAACAACGTGCAAGCGAACCACCTCCACATGGAAATCCACAAAGGCTGCCAGCACAAGGATGGGTGTACGCAATCGCCCAAGAGGAAGCGGAAGCTTCTAAAAAGGTTATCTCAGGTACGATTTCTTTGAATGACAAGAAGTCTTATGCATTATTTGACATGGGTGCTACACATTCCTTTGTGTCTAAAAGATATAGACGATTGGGTGACATAGAAGCCAAATCTCTTGATATGCCTCTTTGTATTTATATGCCATTAAAAGATGTGGTATTGTTTACATTAATATGCGAGAGATGTAAAATATCTATAGGTGGATGAGATTAGGAAATAGACCTAGTGGTGATGGTCATGTACAACTTTGACGTCATCATAGGAATGGATTGGCTCCGTAAACAACGGGCTAGGTTGGACTGTTATAGAAAGATGATTCAGTTCAACCCACTTAATCAACCTAGTTTTGAATTTTATGGAAACCATACGAACCCCTCAATGGCTCTAATTTTGATAGTGGAGGCACATGCACTTCTTGACAAAAGATGTTAAGGATACCTAGCGATAGTAAAGGATCATACTATAGAAGAACCCCTCAAAGCTGAACTGTGCCTGGAACTGAACAAATATCAAAAGCCCCATATATAATGGCTTTGGCAGAACTAAGGGAGTTGAAAGTACAACTGCAGAAATTACTCGATAGGGGATTCATTAGGCCAAGTGCGTCCCCATGAGGTGCACCGGTCCTGTTTGTAACAAAGAATGACAGGTCAATGAGCCTTTGCATTGACTATAGGCAATTGAATCAAGTGACAATCAAGAATAAGCACCTGTTGCCTAGAATTGACGATCTATTCGACCAGTTGCAAGGGAGTTCAGTCTTTTCAAAGATAGACTTAAGGTTAGGGTATCATTAGTTAAGAATTTAAAAGGAACACATTCCTAAAACTGCCTTTAGGACTCGTTATGGACATCACGAGTTCCTAGTTATGCCATTTGGATTGACAAACGCCCCAGCTGCATTCATGGATTTAATGAATAGGGTATTCAAACCCTAGTTGGATCAATTTCTTATCATCTTTATTGATGATATTTTAAATACTCCAAGGGACCAGAAGAACATGAGCGACAGTTGCGGATAATATTGCAAACCCTTAGTGACCACAAATTGTATGCCAAATTCAGTAAGTGTGAATTCTAGTTGGATCGGGTAATATTTCTAGGCCATGTGGTATCAATAGAATGAATCTTGGTGGACCCAGTGAAGGTCGAGATTGTAGTAAATTGGCCAAGACCAACAACGCCAACGGAAATATGAAGTTTCTTGGGACTTGTAAGTTACTATAGGAGATTTATATAAGAATTCTCGCGACTTGCAAGCCCATTGTGTGGCACCCCTCGACGACCCCTAATCCGTTAGGGTCACCACTTTGTTTCCTCTACCTGGATATCCCTTTTTCTTTTTCAAAGGACTTTCGAGAAGTCATATGAGGGTTCTTTCGTATGCTTGATTGGTCCCTGTGCAAAAGTATGGCGGAAGCGTATCCAACAACTCCCTTCCCTATATTCAGAAAAGATGCCCACACCAACTAAACATTTTTATAGGTAAAAGCCGAACACTCTATTTACTTAAACCAAATGGACATCATTCATCGGTCCACCAAAATGCCGTAGTCTTCTATACTCGGCTATACTTCAAAAGATGACCAACATCTTTTCCAGCAGCCGTATACTTAAAGTCCATCAATTAGTGTTGGCGTCCAAAAGTTCCTTCCTCTGCTGATCCTCTCTCGTGGTTATATCCAACCACTCAGTTCATCTGCAGGTGGCGGTGGTAGCAAAGGTATCTTGTCTAGTCTGAAATGTTACTCCCCAAAATGGGTGAGTACAACCACTCAGAAGCAAAAGATTCATCAAGCTATATCAAGCAGTACCATCAATATCTAGACTCATGCAGGATAGACAAAATTAGGTAGTCAAGGGATAATTATACATCAAAATCATTAAATTCTTCAATGCAATGGCAAATACAATGTGGCACCCCTCAACGGCCCCCGATTCGTTAGGGTCGCCACAATTCACTTACCTTTCACTTTCCCAAATAAAATGTCACTCTGATACCATTTCAATTGTAGTGGTCCATACAACCCGGGGGTTTACATCTTTTAGATCGGTCCCTTGTGCAATTCATGTAACGGAAGCATATCCAACAACTCCCTTCCCTATATTCAGAAAACGATGCACAACAACTAAACATCTTATATAAGTTAAAGCCGAACACTTTTATTTACATAAAGCAGATGGACATCTTTAGTCAGTACATCAAAATGCCATGGTTTTCTATACTTGGCTATACTTCAAAAGATGACCGACATCTCCTCTAACAGCCGTATACTTAAAGTTCATCGATTAGTGTCGGCATCCAAAAGTTCATTCCTTTGCTATCCTCCTCCTCGCGGTCATATCCAACCACATGATCCATCTACCGGTGATAGTGGCAGCAGATGTATCTTATCTAGTCTGAAATGTTATTCCCCAAAAGGGGTGAGTACAGCCACTCAGCAGGTAAAGGACCCAATAAACCACTCAATGCATCACACAATACGATCATAACAATCATAGCATAAGACATATCATTCAAGCATCCATGCATAGTTTACCTTGGAGCCATGCATATGTCATCATACCACATGTACACACATCCTCATGTAATCATCACCGTCATATCATACATGTACCATCATGCCATAAGTGCACATACATCCATGCACTTACCGTCATCATGTCACACATACCATCATACCATAGGTGCACATACATTCATGCACTCATCATCATTATGTCACATATGCCATCATTCCATAGGTGCACATACATCCATGCACTTACCATCATCATGTCACACATACCATCATGCCGTAGGTGCACATACATCCATGATTCATATCATTCATGCTATCAAGCATACATCACCATGAGATCCATTCATGCCTTCAAGATCGCATTTTCAATATCAAATAGCATCAATTTATTTTCATAAGCCGATCATGCATCATGCTATATGTATACACCCATGCACATGATTAATTTTTAATTCTTATCTCTCACAAGGATCTCATCAGTTTTTCTTTCCAGGGACCAATGTTTGCATCCCACAATTCATCGCTCGCACCCATTCCTGGCATCGCGAGGAACCCCCGGGCATGTATTCAAAATACAACCCAGCATCCGACCCCCCACATTCTGGGCATCTCGCATCCCAACTAGCATCACGAGGCATCCCCCCGGGCACAAACCTCCGAGGCTTCCGGCATTTACACTCCCTGGCCGAGCATCTCGTACCCTAACTAGCATCACGAGGTATCCCCTCGGCACACACCTCCGAGGCTTCCAGAATTACGTACTGACATACCACCAGGATTCCCCCCCTCTGGAATTACGTACCGTATACCACTGAGCATCTCAAAACTCCCGAGGACCCTCCGAAATTACGCCACTAGGCCATCGGGCATCCGGCACCTTTACTTTCCGGGCATCCCGACACTCCCGGGGCATCGTTGGCTCACACCTCCGACGGTCTTCTCATCACCACAATGCATATTTCCATATATCTCATTTTCAATTATAGCTCAATTTCAACATGGCATATGATGTGATGTCATACAAGATCATTTTCATCATTTGATTCTTATATGCATTTCCAATCATCATCATACAAGCAGCAAGATACAACCACTTATGACAATACAATCCATGGGGTCCATACAACTTAGAATAATCCATATATCATGTCTTTTTGAAATTTACCTAAATTCCAGCTTGCACAATTTTGGAAAACATATAAATTAAATATCCATATGATCTTCAAAAATCACACAATCAGAGCATGTAATAGAAAAGACATAAATATAACAATTTCATGCAGAACACATGCCCAAAAGAGCTTCACACAAGAAGATATAGCTCACACATTACAGCATGCAAAATTCGGATAAATCAGATTGCGCAGTTCTTGAAATATTTCGATTAAAATACTCGAATGACCTCCAAAAATTATGAAATTTTACCAGGTTATAGTTAAGATATTAGGGAATATTTTTCATGAGACATCTAGGCCAGATTCACCGTAGATAATTTACTATAGACGGTCGAATTTCCAGTTCCTAGTACCGAACAGTAAAGTTTAGCTATCTCCGAAAAATCGAGGTTTCGCCTACTTATCTTTCTTCGTTTCCTCTGAAATTTTGATATGTTTTGCCTCAAGAGGTCTCCTACAACTTTCATTAAGGGATATAAGTGAGATTCTCAAAAGAATAGTCACCATATAGGTCTAAGAAGTCTCAGGTGTCCAGTACCGTATTTCCAGATTTACCGTCTTCAAAAGAAAATCGTTTCCCTAGGCTACACTTGCTCATTTTACCTCAAATTTGAGTATGTTAGTCTTTAGGATGTTATATAAAAATTTTATGAGGAGATCGAAGTGAAATTCTCGGTAAAAAGTAACATGAAACACACAAAACCACCAAGAGGTCAACAAAACAGTTCCAGTTCTAGCGTCTTCGTAGAGGAAGGGTTTCCCCCCTTGAAACTTAACCATTTTGTCTCAAATGTTAGTATCTTATACATTGAGATGTTTTCTACAACTTTCATGCAGAAGTCCAAGCTAAAATACAACTCAAAATAGGCATACAAGCCTCTACAAAATTCTGGGTCAGGCGGTATACACGAAAACAGCAAGCTATTTCAAAAACAAAACACACTAGCTTCAGTTTCTCACTCCTAAACACCCGAAATTCAGCACCATTTCAAACACACATGCAAGAGCAGAATATGGATGCCAACTTGCCTCCAAATCGAACAAACGACAGCACACGGACGGCGACGAACGAGCGGACGGATGGTGACAGACGAGCGGCCCTCCTCCCTCGCTCGGCTTCTCCCTCTCTCTCTCGGCTCCTCACTCTCTCGCAACTCTCTCTCTCTCTCACTCTCTCAAAACCAGCCACTCCCTCTCTCTCTCTCTCTTTTTGGTTTTTTATATACTTGCATGCATCCTCATTTTGCATGGGGGACACTTGTCCCCAAGGAGGAGACCATGCGGCTCCTCCTCCCCCCTCCATGCGTTGACAGCCCAATGGGCTTCATGGGCCGGGCCTCTTGGCCCACTTTAGGCCCAACACACTTGTGCTTAAGGTCCAAACTTAAATGGCCCAAGTTTATTTTTAATAATACATCTTAATCCTTATTTAAATAAATTCCTAATTGCATAATAAAATGGCCAAAAGACTTTGTGACATTAATCCATAAAATCAAATCTATAAAGTGCATAGTCAAGAACAAAATCTTCCTTATCAAATTGTCTTATAGCACCAACCTTGATCATCCATTAACATAAGATGTATTTCAACCCAATTAATTTTCCATTAAAATACTCGGCATTAATCTATTAAAATTCTTTGGTCTAAAGGCCATGACATAAATCAATAACACTTCCATCACATTTTCATAGGCCGCATCCAGAGGTTGCCATGAAATTTCGGGATGCCACAATTCTCCCTTCCTTAGAGAATTTCGTCCTCGAAATTAGGCATTGCCTATGTCTCCTTAAACAAGTGAGGATACCTTTCCCTCATCTTGTTTCCACTCTCCCATGTGGCTTCCTCCACATCATGATGTTGCCACAACACCTTAACCAAAGGAATCTTCTTAGTCTTGAGAATTTGTTCCTTTCTATCTAGTGCTTGCACAGGCTCCTCAATGTACCTCACTTCCTCATCCACTTTGATGGCTTCATGATCGAGTATGTGACCAGGATTTGGCTGATACTTCCTCAGCACATGCCTATACTTTTCTGAAAGTTATTGTTATACACAAATTCTACCATGTATAACTTTTCATCCCAACTTCCTTTAAAGTCAAGGATGTAAGCTCTTAACATGTCCTCTAATGCTTGGATCACTCTTTTCGCTTGTCCATCCATCTGTAGATGAAAAGCGATACTAAATGGGAACTTCGTCCCTAAGGTGGTTTGAAGACTTCGCCAAAGGTTGGAAGTAAATCTTGAGTCTCGATTCGACGTGATAGTTATAGGAACACCATGTAAGCGTACCACTTGGCTTACACATAAATCAGCAAATTTATCCATCGGATAATCTACGCGAACTACTAGGAATTGGGCAAACTTAGTCAAGCGGTATACTATCACCTAGATAGAGTCGTGACCACTTAATGTCCTTGGTAATCCTTGCATGAAATCCATCATCACATGATCCCATTTCCATTCCGGAATATCTAACGATCTCAATCTAACACACCATTTAGCCGAATTATTCCTATACCTTTGTCACCATCAATTAAAGCCTAGAACCATCAAAATCAACACCATTAACAACTCATTTGCCTCAGTCCAACAAAGACATTCACTACGCTTTCACTGCAACATAGATTCAAGCCTAAAATATAGCATCATCCCTTCAATTCAAATATCGATAGTCCACCAAGACTCATTCAATTCAAAGATTGACAATCCACCAAGATAAGAACTTGTCTAGTTTCCATCGAATATATCTCATATCTCATCCTAAAGAATCATCACTTGGACTAATCACTCATCAAATCCACAACTTGAACTTTCACCTTTTCACCTTGGATAGACTATAACCACAATTGATCATGTCCACTAATTCCACAAAATCTTCTCAAACTAAGATCTTCACCTAAAATTAAAAGTTGACCACCATCGATTAAACCTATTATTCTAACATATAAACCACAAATAATTTCATGCCTCATATGACCACTCAAACTCATGACTTCCAAGATCAATCTATATATACTAAAAGCTTACATGTAATGCATCAAGACTTCCAATGAGATCCTCTAATAGGAAGTCACTACTTAGCTCAAATAATCATAACTTAATCCTCAAATTCATAACTCACTCTCCGTAATTCACTTCTTAAGCCTTGTTTGCAGCACTACGCTTAGATGCTACGCATGCTCTTCAAGTCCTTTAAAATATATCAGGATATCATCAAATGAAGACAATCACAATTTGATCCAAATGAGGCTTGAATATCCTATTCATTAAATCCAAAGAGCATAACTAGGTACTCATAGTGTCCATAGCGAGTCCTAAATGCGGTCTTAGAAATGTCTTCTTTCTAAATCCTTAACTGATATCCTGATCTCAAATCAATTTTTTTTTCTTTAAAGAAAAGACTAAACTTCCTTGCAACTGATCAAATAAATCATCAATTCTAGGTAATGAGTACTTACTCTTAACAATTACGTGATTCAATTGCCCATTATCAATGCACAAATGCATCGGCATGTCCTTCTTTTTCACAAACAAAAGTTCTATAAGCTTAACCATGCTTCCGCTGCGCCACTCTGATAAAATTACCCCAAAAACACTACCTTCGCAGTTCAGTTCATAGTTCGGTTCATTCCTACCCTCTTTTTGCCATCCTAGAAGCCTGCCAAGAGCCACTCATTGTTCAAGTCCTCTGACCTCGGCGTCCACTCCTCGCTCTCATCAGATCGAGTCATTACAGGTACACCAGCTTTCGCCTGGTTCGAACCCAAACTACACATCCATTGGAGGATCTCGTTTCAATAGGGACTAACTTACAGAGATATTATCCGCTTTGGCCTATCCATTCTAAGCCTCACGATTTTATCCTTAGCGCACGAGTAAGTACTACCTCAAGAGATCATTCATCCTAGTCCATTGCTTACGGAGCTAGTCCATTCCTACGATGACATCAAAGTCATACATAAGTATCACTATCAAGTCCATTTCCAGATCTCATTCCACTAGGGTTATGTCACACATCTCCCATACGAACGAAGATAACAACATATCTTTCAGTAATGTAAAAATACAAAGAGGCATATCTAGAGATTTGGTTCCTACTTCTCATAATCATTTATATTTTCTCAGACACAAATGAATGCGTGCCACTTATATCAAATAACGCATATGCCTTCTTATCCCTCTATCAAAATCGTACCTGAGATAACACTTTCTGAAGCTTTCGCTTCCTCTTGAGTGACCGCATATATCCTTCCTTATGCTGGTAGCCTTTGTGAATTCCTTGGTAGGTTTGGTCCACCAGTACTTTGTTGTACCTGTCGCATCGAGCTAACATTCGGCTACGACCCATTGCGTGGAAAATTTCTCTTAAAGTGTCCTAATTGCCCACATCCATTACATCTCAGTTGGCTATTACAAGGTCCTGGCCCATGTTGTCTACCACATCTCTGGCAAAAATTACCCTGGTATGGTACTCTCCCAAAAGTCGAGCCATTCCAAGCTCTTCTAAAATTTCCAAAGTTACTCTCTTTCCTAGATTCCCAGGGCTATCCTTGATCAGGATAGGGTCTCTTACCCCCTTCGATCATCATTAAGGTCATATGCCTCTTAGATTCTGATTGCTCCCTCACTAACTTTTGCTCCACCAATTGTGCCCTCTCATAAATCTCATTATAATCCCTTATATTCAGAGGCACTAGTTGTTTTCTAATATCAGTCCTTAATCCTTTCAGGAATCTCTTGGCCTTTTCCTCTCGATCCTCAACCAACCTAGGAGCATACCTAAACAATTCAGAAAATTTTGCCTCATACTGGTCTATTGTCAGCTCCCTTTGTTCTAACTTAACAAATTCAGTGATCTTCCTATCCTTGGCACAATCAGAGAAATGCTTCCTATTGAAGGCTCTATCAAACTCATCCTAGTTTATCTCAGTACCTGGTGGAAAAATTGTGTGTCTTGAAGCTCATCACCAAAACTTTGCATTTCCCTCCAGCTGGTACTCTGCCAAAGTTATTTTCTCAGCCTCACTGCAGTCCAACAACCGGAAAATCAGTTCCATTCCAACAATCCATTGCTCCGCCTCCTCAAGACTTCCTATTCCCTTAAACTTAAGTGGTTTCAACTTCAGAAATTGTTCCACCAGTCCTTGAGGGCGACGTTCCACTCCGGGTTGTTATTGCGCTTGTTTATCCATCAAATTCCCAATATTGGACAATGCTTGCAGGATGTCTTCCATTCGAGGTTCAGCCCTTACAGCAGAGGCTTTAGCCCTCGATGGATGAGCACTTCCAACTTGTACCATGATTTCCTGTAGTTTTCCAAGCATTTGCCTCAAGAATAATTTGCAACTCAGTGTCACTACTCAGATCATTAATTAAGGTTATTACTAAAGTCACATAAGTAACATAGAATGTTACTGACATAGAAAAGCAACATCACACTAATTACCAGGGATCTATGAGTGAATATCCATCAACCGTTGTTCAAAGTTAGTCAACCATTCCGGTTAGTATCCTATGGTGTGCATCATTCTATCCTCAATTCCATTTGAGGCACCTTATCACTCCAAATAGACCATAGCTCTGATACCAAAACCGGCTGTGGCACCCCTCGACGGCCCCCAATTCGTTAGGGTCGCCACAGTTCACTTACCTTTCACTTTCCCTAATAACATGTCACTCTGATACCATTTCAATTGCAGCGGTCCATACAACCTAGGGGTTTACATCTTTTAAATCAGTCCCTTGCACAATTCATGTAACGGAAGCATATCCAACAACTCCCCTCCCTATATTCAGAAAACAATGCACACCAACTAATCATCTTATATAAGTTAAAGCCGAACACTTTTTTTTACATAAAGCAGATGGACATCTTTAGTCGGTACATTGAAATGCCATGGTTTTCTATACTTGGCTATACTTCAAAAGATGACCGACATCTCCTCCAACAGTCATATACTTAAAGTCTATCGATCAGTGTCGGCATCCAAAAGTTCCTTCCTTTGCTATCCTCCTCCTCGTGGTCATATCCAACCACTTGATCCATCTACCGGTGACAATGGCAGTAGAGGTATCTCATCTAGTCTGAAATGTTATTCCCCAAAAGGGGTGAGTACAGCCACTCAGCAGGTAAAGGACCCAATAAACCACTCAATGCATCACACAATACGATCATAACAATCATAGCATAAGACATATCATTCAAGCATCCATGCATAGTTTACCTTGGAGCCATGTATATGTCATCATACCACATGTACACACATCCTCATGTAATCATCACCTTCACATCATACATGTACCATCATGCCATAGGTGCACATACATCCATGCACTTACCGTCATCATGTCACACATACCATCATGCCATAGGTGCACATACATCCATGCACTCATCATCATCATGTCACACATAGCATCATGCCATAGGTGCACATACATCCATGCACTCATCGTCATCATGTCACACATACCATCATGCCATAGGTGCACATACATCCATGCACTCAGCATCATTATGTCACACATACCATCATGCCATAGGTGCACATACATCCATGCACTTACCATCATCATGTCACACATACCATCATGACGTAGGTGCACATACATCCATGATTCATATCATTCATGCTATCAAGCATACATCACCATGAGATCCATTCATGCCTTCATGATCACATTTTCAATATCAAATAGCATCAATTTATTTTCATAAGCCGATCATGCATCATGCCATATGTATACACCCATGCACATGATTCATTTTCAATGCTTATCTCTCACAAGGATCTCATTAGTTTTTCTTTCCATGGACCAATGTTTGCATCCCACAATTCATCACTCGCACCCAATCCTGGCATCTCGAGGAACCTTCGAGCATGTATTCAAAATACAACCAGGCATTCGGGCCCTCACATTCCGGGCATCTCGCATCCCAACTAGCATCACGAGGCATCCCCCCGGGCATAAACCTCTGGGGCTTCCGGCATTTACACTCCCTGGCTAGGCATCTTGTACCCCAACTGGCATCATGAGGTATCCCCTCGGCACACACCTCCGAGGCTTCCGGAATTATGTACCAACATACCACTAGGATTCCCCCCACTGGAATTACATACCGTATACCACTAAGCATCTCGAAACTCCTGAGGACCCTGCGGAATTACGCCACTAGGCCACCGGGCATCCGACACCCCCACTTTCCGGGCATCCCCACACTCCGGGGGCATGGTCAGCTCACACCTCCGACGATTTTCTCATCACCACAATGCATATTCTCATTCATCTCATTTTCAATTATAGCTCAATTTCAACATGGCATATGATGTGATGGCAAACAAGATCATTTTCATCATTTGATTCTTATATGCATTTCCAATCATCATCATACATTCAACAAGATACAACTACTTATGACAATACAATCCATGGGGTCCATACAACTTAGAATAATCCATATATCATGTCTTTTTGAAATTTACCTAAATTCCAACTTGCACAATTTTGGAAAACATATAAATTAAAAATCCATATGATCTTCAAAAATCACACAATCAGAGCATGTAATAGACAAGACATAAAGGTAACAATTTCATGAAGAATACATGCCCAAAAGAGCTTCACACAAGAAGATATAGCTCACACATTACAGCATGCAAAATTCGGATAAAATCAGATTGCGCAGTTCTTGAAATATTTCGATTAAAATACTCGAATGACCTCCAAAAATTATGAAATTTTACCAGGTTATAGATAAGATATTAGGGAAGATTTTTCATGCAGACATCTAGGCCAGATTCGCTGTAGACGGTCGAATTTCCAGTTCCTAGTACCGAACAGTCCAGTTTAGCTATCTCCGAAAAATCGAGGTTTCGCCTACTTATTTTTCTTCGTTTCCTCTGAAATTTTGATATGTTTTGCCTCAAGAGGTCTCCTACAACTTTTATTAAGGGATCTAAGTGATATTCTCAAATAATAGTCACCATATAGGTCTAAGAAGTCTCGGGTGTCCAGTACCGTATTTCCAGATTTACCATCTTCCAAAGAAAATCGTTTCCCTAGGCTACACTTGCTCATTTTACCTCAAATTTGAGTATGTTAGTATTTATGATGTTACATACAACTTTCATGAAGATATTGAAGTAAAATTCTCGGTAAAAAGTAACATGCAACACACAAAACCACCAAGAGGTCAACAAAACAGTTCCAGTTCTAGCGTCTTCGTAGAGGAAGGGTTTCCCCCCTTAAAACTCAACCATTTTGTCTCAAATTTTAGTATGTTATACTTTGAGATGTTGTCTACAACTTTCATGCAGAAGTAAAAGCTAAAATCCAACTCAAAACACGCATACAAGCCTCTACAAAATTCTGGGTCAGGCGGTATACACGAAAACTGCAAGCTATTTCAAAAACAAAACACACTAGCTTCGGTTTCTCACTCCTAAACACCCGAAATTCAGCACCATTTCAAACACACATGCAAGAGCAGAATATGAATCCCAACTTGCCTCCAAAATCGAACAAATGACGGCACACGGACGGCGAAGAACAAGCGGACGGACGGCGATGGACGAGCGGCCCTCCTCCCTCGCTCGGCTTCTCCCTCTCTCTCTCTGTCACTCTCTCAAAACCAGCCACTCCCTCTCTCTCTCTCTCTCTTTTTGGTTGTTTAAATACTTGCATGCATCCTCATTTTGCATGGGGGACAATTGTCCCCAAGGAGGAGACAAGTGTCTCCCTTGTTGAAGACACTTTGAGGAGACCATGCGGCTCCTCCTCCTCCCTCCATGCGTCGACAGCCCAATGGGCTTCATGGGCCGGGCCTCTTGGCCCACTTGCGGCCCAACACACTTGGGCTTAAGGTCCAAGCTTAAATGGCCCAAGTTTATTTTTAATAATACATCTTAATCCTTATTTAAATAAATACCTAATTGCATAATAAAATGGCCAAAAGACTTTATGACATTAATCCATAAAATCAAATCTATAAAGTGCATAGTCAAGAACAAAATCTTCCTTATCAAATTGTCTTATAGCACAAACCTTGATCATCCATTAACATAAGATGTATTTCAACCCAATTAATTTTCCATTAAAATACTCGGCATTAATCTATTAAAATTCTTTGGTCTAAAGGCCATGACATAAATCAATAACACTTCCATCACATTTTCATAGGCCACAATGCATCCAGAGGTTGCCATGAAATTTCGGGATGCCACATACAATTTCCAATGATTCAGATGCATCATGTTTAGTCACACGAGTGCCGATCATAGGGCCAAACTATTATGACACGTCCCATTCCATGCAATGCAATTTAGCCCCATAACCAAACCACACTCACACTTAATATAATCCTCAGTTTTAATCATTCAAACGGTTTTATCGCCCCAGAGGACCGATGTTTGCGTCCTTCTGGGATTTCGCACCCACCCTGGTGTCGCAAAAGCCTCCGGCATTCAGCCACTAGGGCGACCGAGCATCTGGAGCGTATCACACCTCCAGGCATCTTGCACCCCACCTGGCATCACGAGGAACCTCAGGGGCTTTCCATGAAAATGGTTACCCCGGTCATCCGGATTTACGTACCGACAAGCATAAAACCGGGCATCCCAAAGCTCCTAGGGAAAAACCTCTGGCATTCAGCCACACAGGGTCACTGGGTATCCATAAGACATCAACTCATTCGATCCTTTGGTCATCCCGACTCCCGGGGCATCATTGACCTGAGGGTCCAACGGCAACAATTAACATCTTAATTTCCAAAAACACTTTTTAATGCAATGACAAGATGTCCCTTGAGTCTCATCAAATCTCAATATGCATGATATGCTGAATGCCAATATCATCATGCCAACTAACAACTCAAGATGCATTCACTTTTTGGAATCAGTTGAGCAAATTCGGAGTAAAACAGCTCAAAAATCAGAATGTATAGTTTTAATGAAAATTTCGGAATAACCCCTAAATGAATTCAGAAAATTCCAAAATTTTGATATGTTATAGATGAAACGTAAAGGAAGAAAATTTGTGAAGAACAAAAAGCCATATTCATCATGTATAAAGAGTAATAGTTTGCTGTTTCTTTAAAAAATTCTGCAGTAAACTTTCAGATTTAGTACCTACAGAAAATAATTCGTTTCACCACATAAATCTTATCCGTTTGCTCTCAAATTTTGATATGTTATTCCTAAGGATGTGTCCTATAACTTTCAATAAGGTTTTGAGGTCCAATTCTATCTAGAAAATTTCAGAAAATTCGAGGAATCATCAAAGGTCATGCTGTCTTCTACAGTATAGCTTACTGGTTCAAGGTAAATACTCTTACCAACACATTTTCTCATTAACCTTGCTATAACCATATGCCAAACTTGATTTAATGAATGTTCTCTCATGTAAACTTGTTCTTTTCCTTACCTTCATCATTAGAATTCAAGGCAACACAAAACAAAAGGTTTTCTACCTATTTTTCTCTAGAACAGAAACACCTTATACCGTCTTCTTCATTTCTAGCTCAATCAAATTGTTAGTTTATCCACCAATTTCTTTTACAGCAACTTAAAACTCTTCCACAGCATCCAAGGTTAATCACAGTAGGTTTTTACTCTCGTAGAAACCTTCCACAGTTTGTTACAAAGCAAATATTTACACTTCGGCTCACTTACCGCAACATACCTCACTCTACCACACTCGACAACCACCACCACACCTTGCTCGACCAACACAGCCATCTTACACTCAATTTTCGAGACATGCAAGACCCTAAAGCAACATACAATGACTAGTAGCTTCAATCTAGGACTCATCTAACTCAATCCAACACAAAACAGCAACATCACATTCAATCCTCCACAGATCAGCATTCAGTTTTCGTCTCAACCTTTCCTCAAGTCTATTGCACAACACTAGACAACAACAGCACTACATCACACAGATTAATGAACTTTCACTTGCCTCTAGTTCCTTAGCTTGACAACAAGCAGAACAGAAAGCTCGTGGGTCTCAGGCGTGGTTCAACGGCGGCGAAGACCAGTGGCGTTGACGGCGATAGCTTGAGCATGGACGGACGAGCACGGGCGGAGGGGTGACCTTCTCCCTCACTCCTACTCACAGCACGCTCAAACTCTCTCTCTCTCTCTCTCGCTAGCCCACTGCTCACTCTCGATCTCTCTCTCTCCCAATTTGCTCGACCGCTCGCCACTTTGGTCATTGGTTTTGTTAAAAACCAGTCAACAAATGAAGATGTTTCAGCGGCAGAAGGAGGTGAGGACAGGTGGAGGAAACGTGGCAATTTTCTTTGGCCACTTGAAGACACGAACGAAGCAGCTGTTCCGAGCTCCTCCTTTGCTGGCCACCGGAAATGGAGTCACGTGGCTAATGGGTCAAACATTTTCCTTCAGTTGACCATCACCTAAATGTGTCTTCGTTAGTGGACTCTCATAATCGGTTAGATGGGATTTGGTGGCAGCTTGCGCGTGGAATACCATGCACGCCTCATGCATGGGCTGAATGGAAATTTCATTGAAATTCTCGTAGCTCTTCATTCCGACATGAACGTGGGCTGTGATTTGGCGCAAGGTATGCACTTGCTGGCCATCAAAATAGGAATCGTGACAGTAGATTTTCGGGATTGAATATATAGTGGTCTAAAGGATTGAACGGCTAAGGCGAGTATACATAAAAATATCTTGTCGGTACAATACTCAGAATAAACCTCAGTTTCACTAGTAATAGTACATAGGAACAAAGCTATAACTCATTCGACTATCAAACCATTTCTAATTCGTGACTCATTGCATATTTGAGGGTCGTCGAAATTTCCGGATGCCACACGTTGACTCAATTGACTAGGAAAAATGTGAAGTTTGAATGGAGAGATGAATGTGAAAGGAATTTCTAGGAACTCAAGAGAAGATTGACCACAGCCCCGACACTAACTATTCCGTCTGGATCTAGTGGATTCACGGTATATAGTGATGCTTCCCATAAAGGGTTGGGATGTGTCCCGATGCAGTATGGGGCAGAGGAGATGGATGGAGCTGCTAAAGGAATACGACTGTGAGATGTACCATCCAAGGAAGGTGAACAAGGTAGCAAATGCTCTCAGTTGTAAGTCGGCAATGGATATGGCAAGTATAAGGACAACATAATGGAATTTGTTAGAGATGATAGCAAATTCAGAGTTTAAATTAGAAATAGACCATCTCACGGGTGTACTAACCGCATTGAGAAATGAACCAAAAATTATTGGGAAAATTAGAACACTACAATAGTCTGACCCGGAAATCGTGAAATTTCGAGACGAGGTATCGACAGGGAAAAGACCAGAGTTCCAAGTTTCTGAGGATGAAACAATGAGATACCAGGGATGTCTATGTGTTCCCAATAATGAAGAGATAAGAAGGGAAATTTTGTCAGAAGCACATAGAAGTAATTATAGTATCCACCTTGGGAATACAAAAATGTATCAAAACCTACGTCAACAGTATTGGTGGAATGGTATGAAGGTAAACATTGCTAAGCACATTTCTCAATGCTTGACCTGCCAACAAGTGAAGACAGAACATCACAAGCTCGCAAGAATGCTAAGATCCCTAGATATACCGGAATGGAAATGGAAGCACGTAACGATGGATTTCATGCAAGGATTACCAAGGACGTAAAGTGGTCACGACTTTATCTAGGTAATAGTGGATCACCTGACTAAATCTACCTATTTCTTAGCAATACGTATGGATTATGCGATGGACAAATACACCGAAATGTATGTAAGCCAAATAGTACGCTGTGGCACCTCGAAACGCCTAAGGTCGTGCATAGTTACCTGTTGTTATACCTAATGAATGCTAGTCACAACTCTTGGAAGAAGTATTGTTGTTCATAGGCATATATATATATATTTAAACACGGTCCCAGCGCAACTTATTAGCGGAAGCATAATTTAATATCGCCATCTCTCCCTCCAACAATCATGATACAATGCACACCACTAAGTACCATAGGAAAAGATAAAGCCGAGCCACTTTTATTTACATATTTTCATGATGGACCTTCTCGGGTCGATACAACAAAAGAAATGCAAGATTTTTAGCTACACTTGGCCACATCCCAAAAGGATATTTTGACCCCTATTAGTGATCACGTGTCATTCTCCATCTAACAGTGGCGGCTACTCCAAAAAAAAAAACATTAGCTCTCTACCCCTCACGTGGCCATCACACCCATCCTGGTGTGTCAGGCGGTGGTGGCGGCAACATCCCTTTAAACACTCCATCTCGACGGACATGAACTGACATAAACTCCTGAATGACAGGGCCCTCAGCTAGGCCTACATCGTACATAACCAGCACTCGCACTCGCACAAATGTCAGTCCAGGGACGGTGACACAGTCGATCTCCGTACACTCTACCTTTACATCCGATGGGAGGCCATAGAAGGTGCCCCGCGTGACGGTAGGGAGCGGCATCTTTCTAATTTGAAATGTTGGTCCCCGAAGGGGTGAGTATAGCCACTCAGTAGGTAAAAGATCCAATAAACCACTCAATGCATCACACAATACAATCATAACAATCGTAGCATAGTACATACCATTCATGCATCCAAGCATACCTTACCTTGCGGCCATGCATATGTCATCACACCATATGTACATACATCCTCACATACTCATCACAATCATGTCACATACATATCATCATGCCATAGGTGATCATCAACATGTCACACACATATCGTCATGCCATAGGTGATCATAATCATGTTACATACATATCATCATGCCATAGGTGATCATCATCATGTCACACACATATCATCATGCCATAGGTGATCGTCATCATGTCACACACATATCATCATGCCATAGGTGATCATCATCATGTCACACATCCATACGTATGTCATCACATCATATGTGCATGATTCAATTTCCACTTTTATCTTTCAATTTGATCACCACATCTCTCTTTTTCCCGAGATCAGTAGTTGCATCCCACACTTAATCACTCGCACCCCAACCTGGCATCACGAGAAAAACCTCCGACACACACCACCGGGTATCCGGCACCCCCACATTCCAGGCATCTCGCATCCCAACTGGCATCATGAGGCATTCCCCTCGAGCACAAACCTCCGAGGCTTCCGGCACCCAACCATTCCGGGCATCTCGAAACTCCCAAGGACATCCGGGCATGTATCACAATATAATCCGGGCATCCGGCACCCCCCATCCCAGGCATCCTGACACTCCCAGGGCATTATTAACCGCCTCCAACTGTTTCCTCATTTATCATAATTCATGTTCACCAATTTGTGTCTCAAAATCAACATGGCACATGATGTAATGGCAAACAAGATCACTTTCATCATTTTAATTCTTATATGCAATTCCAATCATCATCATACATGCAGCAAGATACAATCACTAATGACAATACAATCCATGGGGTCCATACAACTTAGAATAGTCCATATATCATGCCTTTTTGAAATTTACTAAATTCCAGCTTGCACAATTTTGGAAAACATTTAAATTAAATATCAATATGATCCTCACAAATCACAAAATCAGAGCATGTACTAGATAAGACATAAAGGTAACAATTTCATGAAGAACACATGCCCAAAAGAGCTTCACACAAAAAGATATAGCTCACACATTGCAACATGCAAAATTCGGACAAAGTCAGATTGTGCAGTTTTAGAAATATTTCGATTAAAATACCCGAATGACCTTCAAAAATTCTGAAATTTTACCAGGTTATATTCAATACCCTAAAGTAGATTTTTCATGAAGAAATATATGCCAGATTCGTTCTAGATAATTTTCTATAGACGTTCGAAGTTCCTGTTTCTAGTACCAAACAGTCCACTTTAGCTATCTCCAAAATATCGAGGTTTTGCCTACTTATCTTCCTTCGTTTCCTCTGAAATTTTGATATGTTTTTCCTCAAGAGGTCCCCTACAACTTTCATTAAGGGATCTAAGTGATATTCTCAAATAATAGTCACCATATAGGTCTAAGAAGTCTCGGGTGTCCAGTACCGTATTTCCAGATTTACCGTCTTCAAAAGAAAATCGTTTCACTAGGCTACACTTGCTCATTTTACCTCAAATTTGAGTATGTTAGTCTTTAGGATGTTCTCTACAACTTTCATGAAGAGATTAAAGTGAAATTCTCGGTAAAAAGTAACATGCAACACACAAAACCACCAAGAGATCAACAAAACAGTTCCAGATCTAGCGTCTTCGTAGGAGAAGGGTTTCACCCCTTAAAAAGCAGCATTTTTGTCTCAAATTTTAGTATGCTATACTTTGAGATGTTTTATACAACTTTCATGAAGGAGTCAAAGTCAAAATTCAACTCGAAACATGCATGCAAGCCTCTACAATATTCTGGGTCAAGAGGTATACACGAAAACAGCAAGCTATTTTAAAAACAAAACACACTAGATTCGGTTTCTCACTCCTAAACACCCAAATTTCAGCACCATCTCAAACACACATGCAAGACACACATGCAAGAGCAGAAAATGGATCCTAACTTGCCTCCAAAATCGAACAAACGAGGCACACGGTCGGCGACGGACGGATGGACGGTGAGCGGGCGAGCGGCTCCTTCTTCCTCTCTCGGTTCCTCTCTCTCTCTCTCGGCTTGGGCGATAGCCCCCCCACCGGCCACTCTCCCTCTCTTTTGTTTCCCCTAAACCCCATCATTAGTCATGATTAGTAGCCACCCACAATGGCCAATGCATGGGGTCTTCTTTTTGCCCTTTGGCAAGACATGCAAGATGGGCTTGGGAGTGGGCTTGGAAGAATTTGGGCCGGCCTCTCCCTTGTGGCCGACGACAGCTCCTCCTTGGGCTTCAATGGGCCGGCCATTTTTGCCCATCAATGGTCCATATTCTTGGGCCTAAGACCCAAGCCAAATTAAACCCCAATTTTACTTTTAAATAATTCATCTTTAATTCTTTCTTTTATAGATTCCAAAATTTCAATTTCATATGGCCATAATCTTGTAACATTTAATCTATAGGGATTAAATCTATAAGGTGCATGGCCAAGAATAAATTCTTCTTATGAATTTATCTTATAATACTAATTTTAAAAACTCATGAACACAAGCATATAACACTTAGTCTTAAGAGAAAACTAATGGCTAAAGCATAAACCATAGGTAATTTCTTTACCTAATCATGGGCTTTAATACATCTTAGGGGTCGCCTTGAATTTTTGGGATGCCACATACACTTACATGGTGTTCCTGTTACCATCAAATCAGATCGAGACTCGAGATTTACCTCAAATTTCTGGTGAGGTCTCTAAACCGCCTTAGGGACCAAACTTCAGTTTAGTACTGTATTTCATCCACAGACAGATGGACAAATAGAAAGAGTAATCCAAGTACTGGAAGATATGTTGAGAGCTTGCGCAATCGATTTTTAAGGAAATTGGGATGAGAAGTATCATCCCAACCCTGCTCATGTACTTGATCATGAGGTTATCGAAATAAATGAAAAAGTGAGATACGTGGAGGAGCCAACGCAATATTGGATCGGAAGGAGCAAATCCTCCGAACAAAGATAATCCAACTAGTTAAAGTCTAATGGCGACACCACGATGTGGAAGAGGCTACATGAGAAAGCGAGAGGGAGATGAGGCAAAAGTACCCTCATCTTTTTAATGAGACATAGGAGGCGTTCAATTTTGAGGACAAAATTCTTTAAGTAGGGGAGATTTGTGATATCCGAACTTCACCTGAGCCTTGAGTACGTAACGGTCCATGACATATCGGCAAGTTTCTCATTGGGCTACGTCGCTGGCACCATTCGTGGCCATCGTTTCATCACCATCATCACTGTACCGAGCCATCACATTTCATCACGTCATTGCGGCATCGCCTCATCATCACACCTCCGCCGCATTGGACAACTCAATCATTGTCTAGTCTATCATCTCATTTGAATTTTCTTCATGAAATGTTATAAATGAGACCGATGTTCAGTCCTCGTAGCACGTTGCCGAGCTGATTTCTCATGCGAGCTGCAACCACCCCCATGCGTACGTACGCATGCTGAAGAAAGGACCGGGAATCTCAATCCTCACAAGTCCACACCATCGTTTCTTCGCCAGTCAACAAAAGGGAAATGTTGACCCCCGAACTGCCCCACGTCAACCGCTCCTTCCTCATGCAAAACGAAGACTTTGACCACACAATCATCAGCCACGTTCTTCCTTCTCTGTTGACCCAGCAAGCAGCCACGTTTTCTCCTCTTTGATGGCTAGTAAATGGAGGACTTTGACCATGCAAGAGGCCACGTCCATGCATGAAGAACAAGGTGTCATGTGATGGGAGAACGGTGATAATTCGAACAATATCGAATCAACGCAGCGGAATAAAACAATCTCCCCTCTTGTGTAAACCTAATAGGAATCGATATAGTAGAGTAAAATAAATACCAAGCACGCGAACACAAGACCGGAGTGAGGAGATAAAAAATCACGGGACCGGAGTCCACCTGAAAATCTTCACTATCAATAAAATTGTTCTTCTCTAGCAAACACTAGAGGTACATAGCAGCAAACACCTCAAGAACATAATTCTTGGCAATACACATGAACTTCACAAGAGATCAGGGATAAATCTGACCAAAAACGCAGGTTTTGATCAATCAACGAAAAACCTGATGTAGGGAGCTTCAAACGAAAATCAAACCGTTCAGATTCGAAAAAATTGCGCCACGAACATGCTTACAAAATTTCAGCTCAATCGGACCACGAATCGACCTCCGACGCCAGCTTGATGTAAATCAGATATTGCCCCAAATCCCAGATTTTCTGCTTTCTCTTTTCTCTTGTTCTTGTTTCCTTTTCTGTCGCTACATCTTTATATAGATAGTGAGAAACCATATTTCCTCATATAACTTATTATATGGGCTCAAGCCCTTTTTGGCCTTGCAACTCATTGGACTTCATCCATATAGGAGTGAACCCAGCTAACAAATCTCCCCCTCACGACAATGTGGAGGAATTCACCATCCCTACTATCAAATGGCAATGTTCAAGCTTCTCTCTTGGTAGAGTCTTCGTCATCATATCGAAGCCATTATGATCCGTATGAATTTTCTCAAGTTCCAATAACTTTTCATCTAGAACATCCCTTATCCAATGATATCTAATATCAATATATTTCGATCTAGAATGAAAAGATGAATTCTTATCAAGATGAATTGCGCTATGATTATCGCAAAATAGCACATACCTCTTTTGCTTGAACCCAAGTTCTTCTAAGAACTTCTTTATCCATAGCATCTCTTTACTAGCTTCAATCACTGAAATAAATTCTGCTTCGGTTGTAGAAAGTGCAACACACTTCTGCAATCTTGACTTCCATGACACAGCTCCACCCGTAAAAGAAATCAAATAACCAAAAGTAGATTTACGAGTATCAATATCTCCTGCTAAGTCGGAATCTGTGTATCCAACTAACTCAAGTTTCCCAGTCCCGAAACTGAGTTTCAAATTTGAAGTTCCCCGAAGATACCTCATAATCCACTTCACTGCATTCAAGTGCTCTCTACCTGGATTTGACAAATAGCGACTAACAACGCCAACTGCATGCGCCAAGTCTGGGCGTGTACATACCATCGCATACATTAAGCTTCCTACAGCTGAAGCATATGGAATACTTTCCATATCTTTCTTCTCTTTATCAGTCGTAGAACTTTGCATCATATTTAACTTAAAGTGGGCAGCAAGAGGAGTACTAACCACTTTACCTTTATATTTCGAAGGATCTTCTCGATATATTTCTCTTGTGACGAAAATAACTTCTTAGCATCTCTCGTCTCGAGTAATTCTAATGCCAAGAATCTGCTTCGCCGAGCCCAATTCTTTCATGGCAAAAGACTTGCTCAACTGTTTCTTTAATAACTCAATTCTTGAAGCATTCCCGCCAACAATCAAGCATATCATCAACATAAAGTAAGAGAATAATAAATTCATCATTAGAAAATTTTTGGACAAACACACGGTTATCCAAAGAAGTCTTCTTATAGCCCTGTTCTGTCATAACTGACACAAATTTCTTATACCACTGTCTTGGTGCTTGTTTTAGGCCATAGAGACTTTTCTTCAATTTGCAGACATAATACTCTTTCCCTTTCACTTTGAAACCCTCAGGTTGTTTCATATATATCTCTTCCTCCAAGTCACCATGTAGGAAGGCTGTTTTAACATCCATTTGCTCAATTTCTAAATCTAGGCTAGCTGCCAAGCCTAGTACCACACGGATAGAAGACATTTTCACTACTAGAGAAAATATATCATCAAAATCAATACCCTTTCTCTGACTGAATCCCTTAACAACCAATCTAGCTTTGTACCGTAGTTGTAAAGTATGTTCATCTTGCTTCAACCTATATACCCACTTGTTCTTCAAAGCTATTTTACCTTTAGGTAACTTCACCAATTCAAAAGTATGATTATCATAAAGTGACTGCATCTCATCTCGCATAGCATCGAACCAATTGCTTTTGTACTCATCTTCTATTGCTTCTGCATAACACTCTGGTTCACTTGCATCAGTCAATAATACATACTCATCTTCAGAATACCTGGTGGAAGGTCGTCGGTCTCTAACGGATCTCTGGACTAGAACATCCAGTGGAACATCTAATTGAGCCTTTGGTTCAGGAATAGTATTATCTATTTCAACATGTTCAGGAACATATGCATTATTTGGAATATTGACTTCTTGCTGCTCTTCATCAATCTGTGTAGGAATATTTGTAAGAGGAACTGAATCTAAATCAACCAGATTATCACTAACCTGTGGTGCTGAAATCATCTTCGATTTCTCAATATCCTCTATTGTTTGATCTTCCATAAACACAACGTCTCTGCTTCTTACAATTTTCTTTTCAAGTGGATCATAAAATTTGTAGCCAAGCATATCCTGTCCATAACCAATAAATATGCACTGTTGTGTTTTCACATCATGTTTAGACCTCTCATCTTTGGGAACATGCACAAATGCTTTGCACCCAAATATACGCAAATAATCATAAGAAACTTCTTTGCCTGTCCAAACTCTATTAGGAACATCAAACTATAAAAGAACGCATGGAGTAAGATTTAATATATGCACAACAGTACTTAAAGCCTCAACCCAAAAGGATCCAGGTAGCTTTGATTGTGAAAGTAAGCATCTTACCCTTTCAACCAGTGTTCTGTTCATTCTCTCAGCTAAACCATTTAACTGAGGCATCTTGGGAGGTGTCTTTTGATGTCGAATACCTTGTTGTCTGCAGTATTCATCAAAAGGTCCAATATACTCTCCCCGTTATCAATTCTAATGCATTTTAATTTCTTTCCATCTGTCTCTCAACCGAAGCCCGAAATTGCTTAAAAGCATCTAACACTTGATTTTTAGTTTTCAAGGTATAAATCCAAATTTTCCTTGAAAAATCATCTATAAAAGTAACAAAATAAAGAGAGCCACCAAGTGATTTTGTTTTCATAGGACCGCAAACATCGAATGCACTAAATCCAAGATACCCGACTTTCTTGAAGGAGGGGAGCTTTTAAATGCAACTCGTTTCCGTTTTCCCCGCTAAACAAAGTGAGCACACTTCTTTAACGCTGAACTTTTCAATCCTGAAAGGAGCTTCTTCTTGGCTAATATTGACAAACCCTTTTCACTGATGTGACTGAGCCTTTTATGCCATAACTCAGCTGTATCTTTGCGATCTACTGCATTAATTTTGTCTGTAGACAACTTTGCCTGCATAATGTATAACGAAAAATATTTTTCACCTCTAGCCACAACAAGAGAACCTTTGGTAAGTTTCCATTGACCATTACTGAAGGTGCTGTAATACCCCTCATCATCCAACTTGCCTGTAGAAATCAAATTCAAGAAGATATCAGGTATATGTTTAACATTATTCAATACTAACCTTGTGCCATTGCTAGTTTCTAGGCACACATCACCGATGCCTACAGCTTGAGCTAGTCCATTGTTTCCCATCTTCACAGATTCGAAGTCACCTGACCTGTATGATGTAAAGAAATCCCTACGAGACGTAGCATGAACTGATGCACCACTATCAATTACCTAACTGGTCTCATGAGAAACAAAATTCACCACATCACCATCAAAAATAGTGAGAAAGTCTTCTTTAAGTGCAGTGACACGATTATCATCACTATCATCATCACTTTTCTTCTCTTTACCTTTTTCCTTTTGTTTGTCCCTTTTTAATTGGCAACAAAACCTCTGAATATGTCCCTTCTGATGACAATAATGGCACTCAACATTATCAAATTTATTATACTTACTTCTACTTTTGTCTCGACTTTTATCTCTATTTCTCGGACCTTGAGACTCACTTCTCCCCCTTTTCTCAACAACCAAGGCATCAGAATGTGAAGAGGACAATCCCTGTGTCTTCCTTCTCATCTCTTCATTCAAAATACTACTCTTGGCTAAATCCATGGTAATCATACCATCTGGGGTAGAATTAGACAAAGATGTTCGGAACGTCTCCCATGAGTCCGGCAAAGTACCAAGCAACCATAGTGCTTGTATCTCATCATCAAACTTGATTCCCATTGCAGCCAACTGATTTATAATTCCTTGAAAAGAATTTAAATGATTAGTCAAACGAGTACCATCATGATATCTCAGAGCCAACATCTATTTTATCAAAAATAACTTATTATTCCCAATCTTTCGAGCATATAACTGTTCGAGCTTATCCCATAAACTGCGTGCATGTGTTTCCTCAATAATATGGTTCAAAACATTATCATCTACCCACTGTCTGATATAACCACACACTTGACGATAAAATATAGACCATTCAACATCAGTTTTATTCTCTGGTTTCTCCTTAGCAAATACAGGCAAATAAAAATCTTTCACATATAAAAGATCTTCCATCTTCCCTTTCCAGATATGATAATTCAAACCATTCAGTGTAACCATTCTACTCATATTTGTTTCCATTGTTTAACACAAGGAAGAAAAATCAAGCAATAACCCGTTGCTCTGATACCACTCTGATGGGAGAATGGTAATAATTCGAACAATATCGAATCAACGCAGCGGAATAAAATAATCTCCCCTATTGTGTAAACCTAATAGGAATCGATATAGTAAAGTAAAATAAATACCAAGCACGTGAACACAAGACGATTTTTTACGTGGAAAACCTCCTCGATGTGAGGAGATAAAAAACCACGGGACCGGAGTCCACCTGAAAATCTTCACCATTAATAAAATTGTTCTTCTCTAGCAAACACTAGAGGTACATAGCAGCAAACACCTCAAGAACATAATTCTTGGCAATACACATGAACTTCACAAGAGATCAGGGATAAATTTGACCAAAAACGCAGGTTTTGATCAATCCACGAAAAACCTGATGTAGGGAGCTTCAAACAAAAATCAAACCGTTCAGATTCGAGAAAATTGCGCCACGAACATGCTGACAAAATTTCAGCTCAATCGGACCACGAATCGACCTCTGACGCTAGCTTGATGTAAATCAGATATTGCCCCAAATCCCAGATTTTCTGCTTTCTCTTTTTCTCTTGTTACTGTTTCCTTTTTTGCTGCTACCTCTTTATATAGATAGTAAGAAACCATATTTCCTCATATAACTTATTATATGGGCTTAAGCCCTTTTTGGGCTTGCAACTCATTGGGCTTCATTCACATAGGAGTGAACCCAGCTAACATCATGCACAAAGAGTTCTCATGCCAAGGAGCCAAGTTTCTCCCCCACGTGCCTTTCGTTTTAGCTGCCCCAAATTGCAAGTTTGTTGATTAATGTAGTCAACCAGTGGGCAAGCAGAAGAAGGACGGCTTTTCTCTCTCTTGGCACCCATCATTCCCTTCATTTATAGTGACATATTCAGCAAGCTTTCAGCCCAAAAACCTCTCGCCAACTTGGTTGTTCCTCTTCACTGCCAGCCGCCAGCCACTCGCACCACCCCGTTGCACTGCCATCGCGTTGCCTCACCACCAGCCGCACCCATAGCTCGCAACTTGCAGATTTAAGGCAAGTGGAGGTCTTGTTGTTCTATATTGCGTGGTACTACCTTACTTGGGTTTTCATTCTAGGATTTGAACAAATTTGGGCTCAGATGCTTCGAGCTACCGTGTATTCGGGTCTGTTCTTGGCGAGTCAAGCTGGATTCAGTATTGACTCACCTTGTTGTGCATGGTGATGACCATTGGCACGGTCACCACTAGTTCGGGTGTGAAGCTGTGGGTCTTATCGATCGTCGAATAGTTAGTACCAGTTTTTCATATGGTCGAGTCCTTGCTTGTCAGTCCAGTCCCGTTACGGCCTTGTTCAGATTTGAGGTAAGTTGGCGTGTACCGTAATGTTAGGACAGTTCGGTGCTAGTTTGCCTAGGATTCGGATGCTATAATTCCTTAGGTGAATCGTGGGAATTGAGTCGACATTAGAATAATACAGCTTCAATTAGAATGTTGGCTTTGGTCTTATGCGTCCATAAGTGGTTCGATCTAGATTTGTGGGATGGCATCAAGAGAATCTTTAAGTGCTGCGCCATGGATTGAATTGATATTGATACCATCGGTCCATCATGGCGACGATGCCCCGAGTGTCGAGAAGCTTGGAGGGGCATGAGAATGGTGCCCTTTGGATACTTGGGGAATGTGATTGAGCCCCGGAGGTCCTCACGATGCTAGGTGGGGTGCGAGATGCTTGGAGGTGTAACGCGACATGCTCTGGATGCCCGGAAATTGAAATAAGAAATCGTAGGTCCTCGTGATGCCAAGTGGGATGCGAGATGCCTAGAGGGGTGCAACACAGGTCCCTCAGGAAGATGGCCACAGTTAGAACCAAAGTCTATTCGATTATTGAACTTTCCTAAATGTCTATTTACTCCCTGGTGTGTCATTTGTGAAATTCCTTTAGAGTCATGGTAACTTAAGTTATTTCGTTTCCCACATTGCATTTTAGGATCTCGTTGGATGAGTAGTGGTAGACTTATGTAATATGGTCTAACAAGCTTTCATTTGCTGAGTGGTTGTCTCACCCCTTGTGGGACTATTACATTTTAGACACGTAGTCATGTCGCTCCAACCCACGTCTTCCACCATGCTCTATGGCATCCCCACGGACCTCACATAGGATCAGGTGGAGCACGTGGACCCCGAATTCCCGCACGTCATGTTCATCCAAATTACGGTGATCCTAACGGTGGAAGCCAGTCTCACTACGGGCCCTGTGCTGATGGGGTTCATAGTGCTATACACCCGAGTCAATGGGCGTATAGTGGGGCCACTTCCACTTCCTGATGACAACGACGATGTTTGAGTAAGGTCGAGTAGGTGGAGGACCCAGGGAAGGATGGTAGCATTTTTTGACAACTAGGACGTAATATGAAGACGACAGTGTGAATAGGCTGCAGGATGGTCGGGACAAAATTTTGGGTTAGCCAAAAAAGGGGACTTTTTGGCCTTAATGTACCTATCGGAGTTGTCTAAAAATATAAATAAACAAAAGTGCCCGGTTCTATATTTTTGTGTGTGTCGAGTTAAGTTATATTGGAGTTGTCGATACACACTTCCACATCAAATTATTAGTAATGATAGGGAAACGCCGTGGCGACATTGATGGGTCGAGGATCGTCACAGCGTTTTCCTAACATGTCCATGTGTTTCTTCTTACATTTTTGGGATTGTTAGTCCTAAACTAAGTGATCATACATGGTTGGTCATTTTTCATACTTTTCTATTTCTTGAAAAAACAAGAAAAGAAAGCAATCAATGGAATTTAAATTTCGAAACAGTAAGTGTAATATCCTCGATTCTGACCCCGTAAGGATTGGCCATAAGGTCTTAAATGATCGATCCATGGCCATGATCGATCATGGGCCATTGGCCATGGATCGATCATTTAGATCGGCAAGGAATCGTGGATTAGTTATGGTCCGAACGACCGACCGATCGATCGGTCACGAATTGGTTGAGGTGTTGGCCCCGAATTTTCTATAGACCATATCGATGGGATAGGATCATCAGATCATGAGATGACTTTTTGATCACGAGAATTGATCACGAGATGATTTTGGATCAGCGGATGGTCATGGATCGATCCGACTGGTCATAGTTTTTGGTCGTGGGTGATTCCGCCTAGTTATGCACTGATACACTGGTCAAATGTGACCGTCTTCAAACCAAAAATGCATCATTCTCTATTTAATTCTTAGTGATCAAATCTGAATCTCGAATTGGTGATGTCCGATCATAGATTGGTAATGCATCGACCATGAACCTTATTGGTGGATCAGGTGCCGACCGAAATGAGCTAGGGATAGACCCGGCTGTTTCGTCACTAATTCTAAGGTCTGTGAGTGCCTTAGCTTAGTGCTAGGCCATGGGTAGCCTTAGGATTGGCCTCGAACCGATTGAAGGACAATCGACCCTATTGGCCGACCGACCGTCCAAAGGAACGGTTTGGGCGAATATGGAATGTAATGGCCGAACCTCGGGTGTATGTGATTCAGTTTTTTGAGGTGTGCCTAATGATCCCTTCCTCAGCCTTGGAATCAACTTGGATGATAGAATTCTCTAGCCCGCCTTCTTGAGGAATGAAGGAGGATGAAGTGTCCAAGCTAACCTAGGACCTAGTTGGAAACTTGTGAGATAAGGATGCCAATTAATACTTCTTGACCAAGTAGGACGCCTCCTTTTCCCAACTAATATTGCCACCTTTGATTTTCGAAATTACTGGACCACCGCTATTTTCCAATTTTACACAGATTTTTTTGGTGTGAATTTAAAGAAACTTTGTTGATGAAAGTTTCTCTAAATATCTTGATATAAAACATACTTAAATTTCATATTTTTCTAAGGTGAAATAGAAGGGACGAAGGCCTAATCAATCACCGTTTGGAACTTGTCCCGTGTAGTGAAACGGTGACCAAGTTTCCTTCTCGAATTTTATAAATTTTTTCCTTTCAAATTTAACCATTCTTACTTCATGAAAGCTTTAAAGGACATCCATATCTACAACATATAGAAATTTCAAAGATTTTTGTGAATATTTGGATTTCAAAATGAGTCTCTCTCTTAGATTGTTGAATCTGCTTGATGGACGAATTTTTGGGTTGTGTTTAGTGATTTACTGCTCTTTTCATAGCATGATTTGGGCTTGTATTTCTTCATAAAAAAACATCATTTAGGATCTTATCTACAACATATTAAAATTTAATAATTTTTTGAGGCCATTTGGCAAGGTATTGACGCTGATTTCAAAAATTGCTCGAAACTATGTTCACCCCAAGATAAGAGGGCCACACGCCCAACTTGGAAGGGGAGGGGCTACACGTCCAACTTAAGGAGTGAAAGTGCTAGTATGAACACCTAGAGGGGGGGTGAATAGGTGTGAAGATAATTTTTCACAAAAAACAGTAGAAATATTTTACTTTTGAAACTGAGTCCGAAGAACAACAGACTTTGAGCGAATTCAGACTTTATTAGTTAAATAGAACTACAGACAAAATAAAGGAGTTTAAGGAAGAGAATAAGAACAGTAAATTTTTAGTGGTTCGGCTTAGATCAAGCTTACTTCCACTCTCCCACACTAACAGCCTTCTAGCTAGATTCCATTATGCAATCAACAAGAGATTACAACTTTGAGTGCAAACACTTAGTGGTAGATCACACTATCTCACTAAGTCACTATTTTGGTATTTCTCTCACAAATACAAATGTTTAAACTGACCAAAGACAACTGTATGATCGAAAGTCGCTTAGACTTTGGAATTATAAATTTTACGCTCCGTCTCTTACTTGCTCATCGGTCCTTGATCTCCTTAAATACTCCTCCATTTCCAAACTAGCCATTGGACAGTATCTAGAGGATCATGTTCCAATCTATCCATTGGACAAATCTGTATCTAGAAGATTTGGTAGCCATTGAGTGATAGAAGTAGAATCTCAAATTAACTTTGATCGCCTAGACAAACAAAATTTTGGTTTCCATAAGTAGAGCTTCTTCATTTAGGAAGTTCTTGTCTTCATGATCCAATTGTCAATCGATTAGATTGAGTCAATAAAATCTATCTTAATGTAGAATCCAAACCAAATCATTAGCCGTTCTATGTTTAGGGCTTGTGTTACGTTCTGTCAAGTTGTTTTGTTCTGAACATGCTTCGTTCTAAATCTGCTACATTTTGAACTTATGTCTCGTTCTGGACCTTGTCACGTTCTAGACTTGTGTCTCGTTCTATATGTAAAGTCTAAGAATATTCTGTCTGAAGTAGAGTCTGAGTGTCTTCAGACTGAAGTAAAGTCTGAGTGTCTTCATACTGAAATAGACTTTACAATATGGACGTAAGTCTAAACATATTCTGCTTCTGAACATATTTAGCCTTAAGGTCTAGACACAGTCTGAACAAATTCAACTTCAGCATAGAGTCTGTCTTTTGGTTTATCCAAGTATAAACTTTGACAATATCCTTTACATATTCTATCATATGCATAGTCTATTACTCAACTATTAAACACATTAGTAGCTTTTAATTTATTTTGTCATCTTCAAAACATCATAAGAGATTTCCCTAACAATTGCCCCATTTTTTATGATGACAAAATAATCTCTGAATATGTAGATGTGTAATCACACTTTCTAAAATATTAATAAATCAATCATCAAATTTTAGATTTTCAAAAAATGTGATTTGAATCAAAAGATAGCAAATAGATTGAGCATAACAATATATAGAAAAATAATCGCAACTCAATATTATGCAATAAATAATATCAACTAATCAACACATACGCATATTTATATTCTCTCCCCCTTTTTTCATAATCAAAAAGCGATAACAATGGAAATAGTATCACATAGAGAATATAAAATTATAACAAATATATCTTTTCCTTCCTTCCATAATAATCAACATTATGATCAATTAAAAAAGATTTTCCATAATTGATCAATGCTACCCCTCAATTAGTTGCCTTTTTGAGTTTGATCACGAATCTTTCCTTTCTTTTGGATTCGCTTTCTCTCCCTTTCGTACAACACATAAGGAATTTCCTTAATAATTTGCAAAAACTTTGCACAAGGAAGAGAATCTTTGAGCCTCCAGAAAATAATATAGAATCTCCATTATTTTCATAATGAGCTTTCGAAAATCCATATGGAAGATTCTTTTGCCACCTACAAATTCTTGTATAGCAAATAACAATCCTTGTAAAAATATCATGTAATACCTTGATCTCATTTGCAGATCAAGCTTGCTAGATATAAGATATCTTCTAAAGATATAGCAAGAATATCCAAGAATATGCAATAATATCTTTCAAGATCAAAGGGATTTCCTTAAGCATAAATCTCAAAAATATATTATTGATATATTTCGCAAAAAGAAAGTAGATGTTTCTATCACGTGCCAAATCAAGTAAAAACTTCCAATGCCTTATATTTATGACAAGGGATATTGCATATAAACAATCATCTAGAATCTTCGTAAAATCGAGTAGAAATTTGCAAGGCGGGATGCTAAAAAAATATTCTCTTACCCAAGGTATATGTTTGAAATATACAATTGATTAAAAAATCATTACCAATCTTCGCATGAGATACCTTTTTGGTTGCACCTACGTAAACTCACAATCATTCTTCCCTTATAGAATTTCCTGTAATGCACTCATTTCCTTTTTGGTATCCATCATTTGGATCCTTTCATTTCGTTAGAGCAAAACAGAAAATCTTCAAGAATAATCAAATATTCTTTCTAAACTCATCATAACAAAGTATTTAAGGAAAGAATATTATGCACAATAATATCTTGAAAAAGAAATTCTCACTTAGTCAAAGCACAATAAAATCAAAGAGAATAAAATCCTTGAATATTTAAGAAAGAATATTTTGCATAATAGATTAATATCACGTAAAACAGACTTCTATTATGCAAACCATAATAAAATCTGAGAGCATAAAATCAAACCAAATAAACTCAAATGTCTCTAACCAAAATATCAAAAATAATCACATGTCTCAACTCACTAATTACAAAAACAAATCATACAATTCTTCCTTCAATAAAACAAAATATGATCATTATAAAATCCCAATCAACCAAGGATATATCGAATATCAAGCATAATGAGAATTATGTGCACAAAAAACAAAATACATTCCTTACCAAATTCTCTTTCTTCTTTTCCTTTATTTCTTGCAAAAATAATTCATCTTTTCTTTGATACCCATTTTTTCTTGGGTCCATGAGAGTTAATAGAGTATATTGTTTTTACCCAATCTTTCTTAATAGGTCTCCAGACTTTAGGACATTCTTTCTCAAAGTGTTCTGAATTTCCACAATTTGAACACTCGATGGCATTTCGACCAACATGCTTTGTAAAGATCCTTTGAAAATGCTTCTTGTACACAAGTTTAGGAGATCTTTGTCTAAGTCTCTCATTGACTTTAGGAAAATCTATTAGAGAATTACTTTCCTTATTGAAACCAAGTCCCAACTTATTATAGCAAGGTACTTGTATGGAAAGGATATGCTCTAAAGTTTTTGAACCCTTTGAAAATTTTGTCGAAATATTTGAAAATTCATTTTTTAAAGAATCATTTTTTTTACAAGTAAATCTCGACTTTCTTTTGTTTGTAGAAAATATTTTTGTAAAATTTCAAACTTTTTTTTTTTTAAAAGATCCTATTGCCTAAGCCATGAATTCTCCCTTTTTAGTTTACAGATCATTTTAAGAGAAGATTTGAGATTTAAGTAAAGCTCATTTATATACTTAAGAACTTTAGTAGGAATTTCTGAATGATTTACCTCGATTTCCTCATCGGATTCTGAGTTTGTGTCTGAGTCAGACTTTGAATCTGTGTCTAAGTCAGACTTTAATTCTGAGTCTGATTCTGATTCCGAATTTGAGTCTCAGTTTGAATGTACCATCAGGCATATACTTCCTTGCTCATCATCTTCTTTCATTGTTCTTTTTTGCCCATTCTGCTTGTATTGTCTTCTTCCACCAAATTTCCTTTTCTACTCAGCTTTTTGAATTTCTTGATCATAAAAGCAAGTTATTCGTTGTCCATGTCATTTTTTGAATCTGTATCATCAGAATCAGAATTGGATTTTAAAGCAATGGACTTCTTACCTTCGAGATCTTCTTCATTGATTTGTTCAACTTCGTAGGATTGAAGATTGCCAATCAATTCATCGATAGAAAGTGGCATAATCCTCTGAGTCTCTCGAATTGAGGTTTTAACATGGTTCCAATCTTTTGAGAGACCTCACAAAAGTTTGTTGACCTTCATTAGGGAAGAAATCGGATGACCTTGATTCGCCAAACCGTTTACAATTTCTGTAAAACGACTGAACATATCTTCAATCAACTCTCCTAGCTTCATCTTGAAGGATTCATATTGGCTAAGCACGAAGTTTACTTTTGTCTCTTTTACACGATTAGTCTCTTTATAAGTAACATGAAGTCTATCCTAGATTTCTTTAGCTGTTTCACAATAAGACATTCTATTATACTCAGTATGGGATAAGGTGCAATATAAAGAATAAATGACTTTTGCATCAAGAGCTTCTCTTTTGGACATCTCCGTCCGAGACAAAGGAGCAGGGGGTTTGGTTTTTTTGTCTTTGCCATTCTTATTTGACGTAGACGCAGTAGTGAGATTGATTCCTTTTTCCATAACATCCAATTGCAAGGGATCTCTAGATCTTAGGAATGCCTTCATTTTGTTTTTCCAAATGTTGTATTCATTTCCATCGAAATAGGATGGCCTGGTGTTGCTTTGCCCTTCCATAAGTCTTGGTGCCAAGATACTAGCCATAAAAGATCTTTAGCTCAAAAGTAAAAACACTTCAACAAAATGAGCATTTGGCTCTGATACCAATTGAACGTGCTAGTATGAACACCTACAGGAGGTGAATAGGTGTGAAGACAATTTTTCGCAAAGAACAGTAGAAATATTTTACTTTTGAAACTGAGTCTAAAGAACAACAGACTTTGAGCGAGTTTAGACTTTAACAATTAAATAGAACTATGAACAAAATAAAGGAGTTCAACGAAGAGAAGGAGAACACATAATTTATAGTGGTTCGACTTAGATCAAGCCTACATCCACTCTCCCACGTTAATAGCCTTCTAGCTGGATTCCACTGTGCAATGAACAAGAGATTACAACTTTGAGTGCAAACACTTAGTGATAGATCACACTATCTTACTAAATCACTCTTTTGGTATTTTTCTCACGATCACAAACGTTTAAACTCACCAAAGACAAGTGTATGATTGAAGGTCGCTCAGACTTTGGAATTATAAATTTTACGCTCCATCTCTTACTTGCTCATCGGTCCTTGGTCTCCTTAAACACTCCTCCACTTCCAAACTAGCCGTTGGATAGTATTTAGAGGATCGTCTTCCAGTCTACTCATTGGACAAATCTGTATCTAGAAGATTTGATAGCCGTTGAGTGATAGAAGTAGAATCTCAAATTGATTATGATCGCCTATACAAATAGAATCCTAGTTTCCATAAGTATAGCTTCTTCGTTTAAAAAGTTCTTGTCCTCATGATCTAAGTGTCAATCAATTAGATTTAGTCAATCAAATATATCTTGATGTAGAATCCAAACTAGATAACTGGCCATTATATGTTTAGGCCTTGTGTTACGTTTTGTCAAGTTATTTTGTTCTGAACATGCTTCGTTCTAAATCTGCTACATTCTGAACTTGTGTCTCGTTCTGGACCTTATCACGTTCTAGACTTGTGTCTCGTTCTGTATGTAAAGTCTAAGAATATTCTATTTGAAGTAGAATCTGAGTGTCTTCAGATTGAAATAGAGTCTGAGTGTCTTCAGACTGAGATAGAGTTTGATTGTCTTCATACTGAAATAAACTTTATAATTTGGACATAAGTTTGAACATATTCTACTTTTGAACATATTTAGCCTTAAGGTATGGACACGGTCTGAATAAGTTCAGCTTCAGCATAGAGTCTATCTTCTGGTTCTTCCAAGTGTAGACTTTGACAATATCCTATATATGTTCTATCATATCCATAGTCTATTACTCAACCATTAAACACGTTAGTAACCTTTGATTTATTTGTCATCTTCAAAACATCATAAGAGATTTCCTTAACAAGGAGTAAGGCTAATCTAGAGTCTTCTTAATTTAGGATAAGGATGCATGAAATATCTTGGACTCTAATTCTTCAATGCCAAGTTAAGTTGTCCCTCAAAGGAATAGGCCATAATGCCTCCTAACCTAAAAACTTGGAGAGCAAGTTCGTAATATGAAGATATCTAACCTAATGATTACTCAAGATCCAAACATTAAATGGGAGAGGCTTAGTCATTAGCTTAGGTGTCCCCATAATAATTACATGTAATTATTTCATGATGACTCAACCCCTTAGATGGACCAATGGAAAGATGAGCAAGTGTTGCCCCTAGGAACTAGACTTGCCACCCATCTCTTTAGCTTGCCACCTCCTCAACCTAAGTTGTCCACCTACATGAAGGTGATTGGTCCATTTGGAAAGATCATTGTGAGGGGTTTGCCTATAAATAGAGGCATTCCCTCCCCTCATTTCCATAGAACCTCCTCTTCTTCCCTCACCCTCTCGACCTTACCCTTACCATCGCCCCTCTCTCTTTCTCGTGGGCACGCCCTCTTGCTCGTTCGCCAGCCTACACGTTGCTCAATCACCGAGGTAGTTCCTTGAAGTGTGGTAAGTATAACTTACTAATATTTGGTTAGGGTGTTGTGCTACACTAATCCAAGTGTGTAGCAAGTCTTTGATTGAAATGTTGTGACTACGTCGTTGCTTGAGGTTTGGTTGTGGTTACTTGGATCAATTTAGACCTTGTTCCTTGGTTGAGTTCAATCCTTGTTTAATGAGCTTTGGCTCGTGCTTTGACTTGAGTTGCTTAGAAGAAGCTTGGTTTGTGTGTTTATTTGATATTTTTTGGTTTTGGTTTGATACAAACCTATTTTAAAAGCATTTTATGAAAACTTTCTACTTCCTCCCAAAACTATTTCAAACCATTTTCACAAGTGCATGTTCTACTTCATGCCCCAAGCTCAGAAAAAAGGGCTTTGTCGGCCTTGACGTACGTAGGATATTGAGGCATATTGTTCCTGAGCCAACTTTGGTACTAGGTCGGTGAACATGTCACGATGGGCCAGTCCTTTCATGGTCTCGGTACGGTATTGAGGCGTATCATTCCTGAGCCAAGTCTGGTACTAGGTCGGTGAACATGTCACTACGGGCCAGTCCTATCATGGTTTCGGTGCGATATCGAGGTATATCGTTCTCGAGCCAAGTTGGGTACTAGATCGGTGCTCAAACTTGTCGAATCAAGTCACGATCCTTGATTCATGCTCGGCATGCTCAACGTTGAAAGGGCTAGTGCAAACACCTAGAGGGGTGAATAGGTGTAAATAAAAATTTTCGCAAGTAGAAGTACTTTGCCTTTAGAAGATAATAGACTAAGGACGTAATCAATTTTAAACGATTATATAAATCTACAAACAAAAGTAAGGAGTTCAAGGAAAGAGAATTAGAACACAAGGTTTATAGTGGTTTGGCTTAGATCAAGCCTACGTCCACTCTCCCATGCTGACAGCCTATTGGTTGGATTCCACTATGAATCAAAAGAGATTTTACAGCAGTGTGATCTCGACTTCATAGTGAGGACTCTCTACTGGTCTCTCACAAATTCTCACTAAAAGTTTCTCTCTTTTGTTTAGAACTTTGAGCTCGATGAAAGAAATAGCAAGGAACTAGAAAGCTTCAGACTTTGGAATTCTTCTCTTTCTCACTATCGAACAACTAGTGAGTCCTCCTTATAAACTCCTTCATGCCTTCACAACCATTGGCACTTTCCAAATTAATTCTTCAAATCTACCCGTTGGACAGAATCAATCAAGGCGATCTCAAGTGGTTAGATGAGTGTGATGAAAGCCTGTCAATCCTGTTCGCCCATACAATCAGGATCTTTGGTTTCCATAAATAGAACCTTCCAAGTTTGCTTCGCCTTTCAAAAGATTTGATTATCGGAATTGATTCCAATAAAGATAATCAATCAAGTGGATGCTATATCCAGCCATAAGATCATCCATAAACCATACGAATCGAATCCTTGAAGATAATTTCGCAATTGGATAAGTTTTTATTAATCGGTCTAGAAACTATTAGTGAGGGCGGACTTTAAAACTAAAGTCTGGCAGTCTTTAGACTTTGGCGCTAGAATCTGGAGCTCTTTAGACTATGACAGTTGAGTCTGGAGTCTTCAAACTAGACTTTAGAAATATTTTGTCAACTTCAAAACAGCAAATGAGTTTTCTCTAACAATCTCCCCCTTTTGATGGTGACAAAATTTTCCTGCAGATTTGAAAACTTTTGACTTGCAAAACAACACTTAAGCAATACATGATATCCTATAAAAATAAGTTACTTAGGACCTAGATAGCATCGATTCCGCAACCACAGAGAACATGTTAGTCCTAAACATAATAAGATAAATAATTATCTAGCCAAAATCAGTATCATAAACTAAGTTGCTGCAAGCGCCAAATAGTTCAAAACAACAATCTGCACACATTCTCCCTCTTTTTGTCAACAGCAAAAAGTGAAAAAAAATTTGAAAATGATGGATAAAATAATAGCTATTTGAAGATGCGAATGATATGGAAATCCCCTATAAACTTGACAATCTCCTCTAGCTTCCTCAGAGTCTCCTTCAGCTGCTCAATATCCTCACCCTTTATAGTTTCTTACACTTGAAGCTTCAAGGCTCGTACCTGTCCATGTAGAGAGTTTGAAGTGGACTGGAAAGTTGTTTTGAGATACTTGATCTCACACTCCATTCCATATTGTTGAGCCTTCAAACCCAAAAAGATTTCCAGCAGCCTTTGAAAGTCTACTGTTGGTTTTGTTGTAGCACTAGGTGTGGCACCCCCATACACCTAAGGTCACCACAGATACCAAAGAAGAACCTTAGCTCCTAGGCTTTTTTTTTTTTTTTTTTAATAACGGTCCAAGCGCATCTTATTTGCGGAAGCATAATCAAGTCTTACCAATTCTCCCTCCAACAATCATGGTACAATGCACACCACTAAGCACCATAAGAAAATAAAGCCAAGCCACCCTTTATTTACATATCTTCAAGATGGTTTCACGGGTCGGTACAACCAAAAGGAAAACCAAGACTCTTGGCTAGACTTGGCTACAACTCAAAAAGAGACAACTTGACCCTTTATGTCGACCATGCATAATCCTCCATCTATAAGTGTCGACTATGTCCAAAAAGTAGTAGCTCTTACTCCTCACGCGGGCCGTTACACCCATCCTGGTGCATCAGGCGGTGGTGGTGGCAACATCCCTCGCATCACTCCGTCTCGACGAACGTGAGCAAATATGAACTCCTGAATGACCGAGCCCCTAGCTAGGCCCACGTCATACATCACTAGTGCACGAACCCGAATGAATGTCAGACTAGGGATGATGGGACAGTCGATCTCCACGTCCGATGGAAGGCCGTAAAAGACGCCCCGCGTGACAGTAAGGAGCGGCATCTTTCTAATCTGAAATGTCAGTCCCCAAAAGGGGTGAGTACAACCACTCAGCAGATAAAAGATCCAATAAACTACTCAATGCATCATACAAAACAATCAAGACATCATAGTATAGTTCATATCATTCATACATCCAAGCATTTCTTACCTTGCAGCCATGCACATGTCATCATACCATATATGCATATACATCCATGCATTCATCATCAAGCATTCATGCATATACCATCATGCCATATGTGCATATACATCAATGTACTCATCATCAAGCATTCATGCATATACCATCATGCCATAGGTGCATATACATCCATGCACTCATCCTCAAGCATTCATGCATATACCATCATGCCATAGGTGCACATACATCCATGCACACATCATCCAGCATACATGCATACATGCTACCATACCATGCATGATTCAATTTCAATTTCCCAATTTTTATTCTTTCAATTTGGGCAGCCACATTTCTCTTTCCCGAGACCAGTATTTGCATCCCACATTTATCGCTCGCACCCAACCTGGCATTGCGAGGAACCTCCGGCACACACACTTCGGGCATCTCGTACCCCAACTGGCATCACGAGGTATCCCCCGGCTCACACCTCCGGGCTTCCAGCACCCCCACATCCCGGGCATCTTGAAACTCCCGAGGACATCCAGCACACACCCTCCAGGCATCCGACATTTACACTCCCTAGTCGGGCATCCCGACACTCTTGGGGCATCGTCGGCTCACACCTTCGATGGCATTCTCATTTATCATAGTTCACATTCACAATTATGGCTCAATTTCAACATGGCATATGATATGATGGCAGCAAGATCATTTTCAGCATTTTGATCCTTATATGTGTTTCCAATTATCATCACATATGCAGCAAGATCCGATCACTTATGACAACATAATCCATGGGGTCCATACAACTTAGAATAATCCATACATCATGACTTTTTGAAATCTATAAAATCCAGCTTGCACAATTTCAGAAAACATATTAATTAGATACCCACATGATCTTCAAAAATTATGAAATCTGAACATGTGTTAGTCAAGACATAAAGGCAGCAACTCCATGAAGAACACATGCCCAAAAGAACTTCACACAAAAGATATAGCTCACACATTACAGCTTGCAAAATTCGGACACATCAGATTGTGCGGTTCTTGAAATATTTTAACTTAAATACACGAATGACCTCCAAAAATTATGGAAATTTACCAGGTGATATTCAAGACCCTAAGGTAGATTTTTCATGAAGACATAAAGGCAAGATTCGTCCTAGATAAATAACTATGGACGGTGGAAACCCCTGTTCCTAGTACCGAACAGTCCAGGTTTAGCCGTCTCCAAAAAATCAAGATTTTACCTACTTATCTTACTTCATTTCCTCTGAATTTTTGATATGTTTTGCCTCAAGAGGTACAATATAACTTTCATTAAGGGATCCAGGTGAGATTCTCAAAGGAAATTCACTTTATAGTCCACGAAGTCGCTGGAGTTCAGTACAACATTTCCAGATCTATCGTCTTCAAAGGAAAAATCGTTTCACTAGGCTAAACTTGTTCGTTTTACCTCAAATTTGAGTATGTTAGGCTCCAAGATGTTCTATACAACTTTCATGAAGGGGTCAAAGTGTAATTCTCAGTAAAAAGTTACATGCAACACATAAAATCAACAAGAGGTCAACAAAACAGTTTCAGATCTAGCGTTTTCATAGAGGAAAGGTTTCACCCCACAAAACTCAGCTATTTTGTCTCAAATTTTAGTATGTTATACTTTAAGATGTCCTCTACAACTTTAATGAAGAAGTCAAAACCAAAATCCGACTCAAACCCCGCATACAAGCCTCTACAACATTCTGGGTCAGGCTGTTTACTCGAAAACAGCATGCTATTTCAAAACAACACTCATACAACTTCGGTTTTTCACACCCTAGGCATACGAAATTCATCACCTTTCACTAGCACATCCTAGACACAACATGCAAGAGCAGATCAATGGATCTAACTTGCCTCCAAACCGAGCTACGGCGAGCACGACGGCGGCAAACGACGGACGTACGGGCGGCTGTGGGCGACGGACGAGCGGCTTCCTCCTTCGCACGGCCTTTTCCTTTTCTCTCTCGGCTTCTCTCACTCTCTTGACAGCCCTCTCTCTCTCTCTCTCTCTCATAGTTGACAGCCCCCTTAAACTGGCCACCCCTTCCTTTTTATTCCCCCTTCAATTCAATCATTAGTCATCATTAGGAGCCACCCAAAGTGACCAATAGGTGAAGCCCTCTTTTTGCCACTTGGCAAATCCCATGCATGATGGGCTTGAAGATGGGCCGGCTCCTCCCCCTTGTGGTCAATGGCAGCCCCCTTCATGGGCTTCATGGGCCAAGCCAATTTGGCCCACTTTAGGTCCAATACCCATGGGCCTAAAGTTCAATCTTAATTAATTCCAATTTCACTTTTATTAGTTCATCTTAATTCCCTCTTTTATAAATTTCAAATTCTCAATTTCATATGGCCATAAAACTTGTAACATTTAAACTATAGGGATCAATCTATGAGGTGCATAACCAAGAACAAATTCTTCTTATCAACTTATCCTATGATACTAATTTTAATCACTCATGAACACAAGATACATAACACTTTGTCTTAAAAGTAAGTCAATAGCTAAGGCATAACCCAAAGGCAAATTTCATTACCTAATCATAAACTTTAATACATCTAGAGGTTGCCTTGAATTTTGGGATGCCACACTAGGTTTGACCGAATCAATTCTAGGAGTATTGAGATGTGAGGGAACATAAGTCGTTCGATCATCAGGACTTGGAGTGGTTACCTCAACATCTACTTAAGGGTATTGAGAGGCATAGACATCCTCTAGGCCTACTGGAGATCTACTAACATCACTAGTAAAAACAAGTGAAGAAGTACCTCTTTTGTCAGCAGCTCCCCCCGTTTTTGTGCCTTCAGGTGGAGAAAAGAATTCCTCTTCCTATTCTTGATCTGCTTCAACACCCAAGTGATGTTTTTCTCTCTCTTCTCTTGTAGCTCCACTCATTGTCTTTTTTGAGTCATCTGACAAGGATACAACAAATGTTGGCTCAAAAGAGTCATCTTGACTCTCTTCTTCCTCTTCTTCTCTTTCTCTTTCTTCTTCTTCGTTCTTCTTTCTTTTGTTTCCTCACCTCTCTTCTGTGGCTCATCTTTTTCTTGGTTCTCTCTATCCTCTGGCTCCTTAAAGCTAACAAAACTCTGTAAATTTCTTAAGGTAAAGGCGGAGAGTGTAATGTCATCCTCATCTTCTTATTCATCCTACAAGATAAGGTTTCTTCTCTTCTTAATTGGTGTGCTCATGGGCTCCTTGCCTTTTCTCTTCCTTGTTATAGAGTCTTGTGTTGCCTTGACAGGGGATTTCTCCTTCAGGCACTCCAATTCCTTATTCAGTTCATTTAGTTGCATCTTTGAAACCATTTTCAATCTAATCACCATTGGAGCAATGGTTCTAACACATAGAGGAGCAGGAAACTGAATTTTGAAGTGTCTGAAGAGTTCAGTGACAAGTGCAGAGTAAGGTAGTTGCCCCTTATCCTTCACAACTATCCTATACATGTGCATTAGGATAGTGTGAGGCAATGAGAACTTAAAGCCAATGTTGATTGCATACATCAACTTTGCTTCAGAGTGAGAGACATCAGTCTTTGAGGTAGATTTGGGTCAAATGCAGTTGATCACGATATTGTGAAGTAAAATATTGGAAGCAATCATTCTAGAGTAGAAAATCATGCCTTTAGCAAGTCTGTCCCGAACAAGAGTCAAGGTTGCGTGAGCAACAGACACACTGATTGGTTGGAATCTCCCTCTTTCCACACCAATTACATCCACCAATGTATCCACATCAACCATAAATTCTTTGTCCCTAATCGTAAAACAAAATCTATTCGCATCTAGAAAAGACAGATTTGAATAGAAATAAGCCGTTAGTTCAAGGTAGGCGACAGTGGTTTCTGAGCGAAAGCGTTCAAGTTGAAGGAATGCAAACTTCTCCCTTAGTTTCACTTTTAAAGAATCAAGAAAATAAAAGTCCACACTTCTAGGGTTCATAACCCCTCTCTTCAGCAGTTTCAAATAAGTTTTCTTGTGGTACTTAGAACGGAATAAATTTGTTTATTCTCCACGAATATTTGTAGCAATGCCCATCCTAGGCTGAAAATGCATATACATCCTCTCATCATCATCCTTCCCTTATGGCTGATTAAAACCACCGAACCGCGGATCGCTTGGAAAGTTGGCAAAAGTTCTTACTGCCAAACCTTGAGGTGCAAGCCCTAACCTTTCCATGGTATTTAAGAACAAAGTTTCGTTCTTATAACCGTGTGCTTGCAAAAATTCATCGATCAAAATCATCGCAAAATCACTCTCCTTTAAGTTACAGTAGAGTTTAAAGAGAAATTGGGGTTTCTGCGTTCTTACTAGTTCAATATCTTCAATAATCTCTTCTTTTGCTTGTTGCTGTGAAGGATCTTGAGTCACTTGCTGTGAGGAGTGACGCTGTTGAGAATGTTTTTGTTATTGTTGCTGCTACTACGGAGAATCTTCTTCTTCAATTAAATCAAAGTGGGTAGGACCCTCTGGCATGTGCTATGGTCCTTTGCTTGCAATTCCTAGAAAATTTCCTCTGGAAAGACATTGTCACAGTCTTCGAGGATTTCTTGAATTCACTCGTTGAAAAAGGTGAAAGCTTTTTGGATCAAACTCGAAAGAAAATGAGAGAAAGTAGGATCTCTGTATTCTAGGGTTTGAGTAAGCGTAAATGGAGAAGAAGAACTTCGATTGTATAAAGCAAGTTAAATGGGGTATTTGAATCATCACAAAGGAAAATAAAAACTGCCTTTTTGAAAATGAAAAACTGCCTTTTTCGAAAATGAAAAACTGCCATAAATTCAAAACTAAAAATAAAATAATTTCTAAAAATAAAATAGGCAAGTAGCTATTCAAAAAAATCAACGTACCATTTCAAAATTTCATCCTAAGATAAAATCATGTGCATTTAGGAAAATATTAACTCACGGTCGTAACTTCTAGATATTCTAAGTTTGAACACCTTCAAACTTTAACAGTAGAAGATATGATGTTCAATCTTGAGCGAATAGACTCAAATAGACTTTTCTCTAGTGGCTTTGTAAATATGTCTGCCAACTGATTCTTCGAGTGAATGAACTGGATCATAACTTCTCCATTCTAAACATGATCTCTAAGAAAGTGGTATCGGATCTCTATATGTTTTGCCCTTAAATGAAGAATTGGATTCTTTTTGAGATTGATGGCACTGGTATTGTCACATTTGATCTCAGTACACGATTCTTCAATACCAAAGTCTCTTAGATGTTGTCTTATCCACAAGATTTGACAGCAATAACTTCCAAGAGCCACATATTATGCTTCAGTTGTTGAAAAAGCTATGGTACTCTGTTTTCTTGAAAACCAAAATACCAGTTTGTTGCCCAACAGTTGACATGTATCAGAAGTACTCTTTCTATCAACTTTGTATCTTACTAAATCTACGTCTAAATATCCAAGGAGAGTAAAGCTCATTCTTCGGAATACCACAGACCTAACTTTGGAGTAGTTGTAATGTATTTGATGATACGCTTTGCAGCACTTAAGTGAGATTCTTTGAGATTTGATTGGAATCTAGCACAAATACAAACATTAAACAAACTGTCAGGTCTAGATGCAGTAAGATAAAGAAGCGAACCAATAATGCTCCTATATAGCTTCTAGTCTACATTCTTTCCTTCATCATCTTTATCCAGCTTTGAAGAACTTGACATAGGTGTCTCTATCTTTTTGTAATTCTCTAATCCGAATTTCTTGATGAGATCTTTTACATACTTCTCTTGGTCAGTGAAAATACCTTCATTTGATTGTTTAACTTGTAAACCCAGAAAGAAAGTTAACTCACCCATCATACTCATCTCGAATTCATCCTGAATGCATCCAGAAAACTTGCATAGATTTTCATTAGGTGATCCAAAAATAATATCATCAACATAAATGTGAACAAGTAGAAAATCTTTACCTTCTCTTTTAATGAATAAAGTAGTATCTACCTTGCATTTAACAAAATCATTTTGAATTAGGAATTTACTTAACCTTTCATACCAGGCTCGAGGTGCTTGCTTCAATCCATATAGGGCCTTTTTTCAGTCTGTAGACTGAGTCTGGCTTTCTTGGATCTTCAAAACTAGGTGGTTGTTCCACATAGACTTCTTTTTGGATTTAGAAATGCACTCTTTACATCCATTTGGAATAACTTGAAATTTTTATATCAAGCAAAAGCAAGTAATAATCTAATTGCTTCTAATATTGCTACTGATGCATAGTTCTTGTCATAGTCTATCCCTTCTTCTTGCGTATATCCTTTGGCCACGAGTCTTGCTTTGCTCCTGACCACTTTTCCTTTTTCGTCTACCTTGTTCTTGAAAACCCATTTAGTTCCAATAATAGATTTACCTTTTGGTTTAGGAATTAGTTTCCAAACATCGTTGATGCTGAAATGTCCGAGTTCTTTTTGCGTAGCTTCAATCCAACTTTCATCAGCCAAGGCTTCTTCTATATTTTTGGGTTCAATCTCAGATTGAGTGCTAAAGCATAGGACTCTTCTTGCTTTTTGGATCTGGTGCAAATTCCTTCATTAATGTTGCCAATGATGAATTCTTTGGGATGACTTAACTTATGCTTCCAATTGCTAGTTGGTTTAAGAGTCTCCTGATCCTCTACTTCAATTAAGTTTTCTAGATCTTTTTGTTGTTGTTCTTCAGAAGTTTGAACCACTTCAGGGGAAGTAGACTTTATAAAATCTAGAGCAGGTTCAGATTCTTCAAGTTGAGTCTGGTCCAGTTGATTCTGCATAGAGTCTTGAAACTTCACATTCATAGATTTTTCCACAAATAGAGCCTTCTTGTTGAATACTCAGTATGCTTTGCTTGAGGTTGAGTAGTCAAGGAAAATTCATTCATCTGATTTTTCTTCAAACTTCCCAATTTGATCATTTGCATTTTTAAAAACAAAACACTTACAACCAAATACATGAAAGTAAGAAACATTTGGCTTCTTCCCTTTATATACATAAGGAGTTTTCTCTAGAATAGGCCTCAAGAATACTCTGTTAATGATGTGGCAAGTTGTAGAAACTGCTTCAACCTAAAATTGAGAGGAAATATTACTCTCAATTAAGAGGGTTCTTGCCATCTCCTGCAAAGATCTATTCTTTCTTTTCACAACCCCATTTTGTTCTGGAGTATATAGAGAAGAGAAAACATGCTGGAAACCAAATTCATCACGAAAATTTGCAAAGTTTTGATTTTCGAACTCACTTCCATGATCTGTTCGAATGCTTGAAATAGCATAACCTTTTTCATTTTGAACCTTCTTGGCAAATTTTGAAAAGTAAGAGAATGCTTTAGACTTACTTGCTAAGAAGAATACCTAAGTAAAGCGAGAGTAATCATCCACAATTACTAGGCAGTATCTATTTCCACCAATGTTTTGAGTTATGGTTGATCCAAAGAGATCCATATGCAGAAGCCGCAAAACTCGATTAGTAGAAACTTGATTTATAGGTTTAAAAGAACTTTTAACATATTTTCCCAAAGCACATGACGTGCATAATTCAGACTTTTATAAGCCAAGTTGGGCAGTCCACGAATAAGCTTCTTGGAGGAAATCTTAGCAATCTGCTTCATATTAACATGGCCAAGCTTTCGATGCCAAAGATTTGCTTCATCTTGAATGGAAATTAGACACTGAGAATTCTCTAGTTTTATATCCATAAGGTAAATATTCCCATGTCTTCATCCAGTTAAAGATTGAGATAAATCTTTACTAGTTCCTGAGCAAATGCCTTCTTGGAATTTAACTTTGAATCCGATATCGCACAGTTGACTTATGCTGAGTAGATTATAATTCAATCCTTCCACCAATGAGATATTGTTGATTGTGAGACTTCCAATCTTTATAGTTCCACATCCAACAATTTTTCCTTTACTGTTTCCACCAAAAGAAACTTTTCCACAATTTATTTGCACAAGCTTTATAAAACAACTTGAATCTCCTGTCATGTATCTCGAACAACCACTATCCAAATGCCATTTGAGCTTTTTCTTGATAGTGATATCGACTTCTGTGTCTAAGTCTGAGTCTGAATCTATTTCAGAGTCAGAGTCTGAATCTATTTTAGAGTCTGAGTTTGAATATGAATTTGTCATTAGACATATGTTGGCATATTCTTCATCACTTTCCTCGCATTCGGTATCGCTCCATGTCTTTACTTTGAGAGCCTTTTTGAATTTCTCTGTTTTCATTTCTTTTTCTTTAATAGAGGGCAGCTGGGTCTTATGTGCCTCTTTTTCTTGCATTCAAAGCAAATTACATTTTTGTTGGTCTCATCGTCCTCAATTGATTTCTTCTGAAATCTTTAAGTGCTCTGCTTCTTCCAATTAAACCTTCTTCCTTTTATGTTCAACTTTATGAACTTCCTTATCATGAGTGCTAGCTCTTCATCGTCCAAGTGATGTGAATCGTTGCGGAAAGATCGTTCTACGAAGGCTCAGATGGTGCGAATTGTGAACCTTGACCTCCAATCGAACTTGGGATTGGCAATCTCGGTATGAACGTGACCTATTGATGAACGCATGTCAATCAACCAACGTTATAGACGCCACGAGCGAAAGAATTCGCTATCTCGCTTGATAAGTCGAATCGACCGCCGCAAGAGAATCTTGATAAGGTTAAGTCCTCAAAAGAATAGTAGAAGAGAACTTCTCAATTCTTTTACTCAAAAATAAAATATGTCTCTCTTAAAGAAAGTCGGCCAGTCCTTTATATAGGCCTTCTAGTTGGCACATAAACCCTAAAACCAACCCTAGAAATTTAATACGTCATATTCTAGAAAATATCTAAACAATAAGATAATTGTTTTTGACTTGGTCAAATATTTTATGACCAGATAATTAAATTGTGCCAAGATTTCCAAGATTCTTCAAGATTTGATCTAAGGTTATCTCAACGCCAAAAATTACGCCAAGATTTCCAAAATTCTTCAAGATTTGATTCAAAGTCATTTCCATGCCAAAGATCACGAACCATGATGCCAACAGCTTGCCTAAATTGCTTGGCCCACGCTCGAGTGATCGAACCGGTTGGAATAGACAATGGGTCTCTAGCACCTCCTCCTCAATATGACGCGATATCCACATCATTCCCTCCCCCGTGCAAAGGATTTGCCCTCAAATCATCACCTGCATTGAAAAGAGTCAAGTCAGAAACATTAAATGTAGCACTAACGTCATACTTACCTGGAAAATCAAGCTTGTAGGCGTTATTGTTAACTCTTTCCAACACCATGAATGGTCCATCCCCTCGTGGTAATAACTTAGAATGTCGTTGCTCAGGAAATCGCTCCTTGCACATATGAACCCAAACCCAATTGATGGGTTCAAACACCACTTCCTTGCGCCCTTTGTTGGCTTGCCGTGCATATTGCACAGTCTTACGCTCAATATTTGTATGTGTCTTCTCATGCAACGCCTTGACAAATTCAGCTTTCTTTGCTCCATCTAAATCCACACGCTCATCAACAGGTAAAGGAGTTAAATCTAACGGAGTTAACGGATTAAAATCATAGACAACCTCAAATGGTGTAAATTTAGTAGCATAATGCATGCTCCTATTATATGCAAACTCAACATGTGGCAAACAATCTTCCCAAGATTTTATGTTCTTTTTAATAATAGCACGCAACAAGACCCCTAAAGTTCTATTAACTACCTCGGTTTGACCATTAGTTTATGGATGGCAAGTAGTAGAAAATAACAACCGTGTTCCAAGTTTTTTCCACAATGTTTTCCAAAAGTAGTTAAGAAATTTAGAATCTCGATTTGAGACAATCAATCTAGGCATGCCATGCAAGCGTACAACCTCCCTAAATAACAAATCAGCAACATAAGATGCATCATCAGTTTTATGACAAGGTATAAAATAAGCCATCTTTGAAAACCGATCAACAACCACATAAATAGAATCTCTACCATACTTAGACCTAGGCAATCCTAACACAAAATCCATAGAAATATCAGTCCAATGATGCGTTGGAATAGGTAATGGTGTATACAAGCCATGTAGTTTAGTTGTAGACTTCGATTGCTTACAAATAATGCATCTCTCATAGACATGTGTGACATCTCTCTTCATATGTGGCCAATAAATATATTCATGCAGCATTTCATAAGTCTTATTAATGCCAAATGCCCCATTAAACCACCATTATGTGCTTCTCGCACCAATAATTCATGTAAAGAACACTTAGGCAAACATAGCTTGTTTTCACGAAAAAGATAACCTTCACGCCTATAAAATTTATCAAATGCAATATGTTCACATGCTTCAAATACTCTCCAAAGTCATCATCAACAGTATATAAGTCTTTGATATACTCAAAACCTAAACACTTTGCTTCTAAAATAGTTAGAATCGCATACATTTGGGAAAGTGCATCAGCTATCACATTCTCCTTACCTTTCTTGTACTTGATCACATATGGAAAAGTCTCGATGAACTCCATCCATTTGGCATGTCTTTTATTCAACTTTTGCTGCCCTTTCAAGTACTTCAAGGTCTTGTGATCGGCGTGGATCACAAACTCCTTTGGCCATAAATAATGTTGCCAAGTCTCCAAAGCTCGCACTAAAGCATACATCTCCTTATCATAGGTAGGATAATTCAATGTTGCTCCACTCAATTTATCGCTGAAATAAGCTATGAGACGCCCTCCTTGCATCAACACAGCTCCAATTCCTATACTAGAAGCATCGCACTCTATCTCAAAAGTAGCATTGAAATTCGACAAATATAACAAAGGAGCATTAGTCAACTTATCTTTTAGCTAATTAAATGCTTTCTCTTGCTCTTCTCCCCACGTGAAACCCATGTGCTTTTTGATAACCTCGGTCAAAGGTGCGGCAATGGTGCTGAAATTTCTCACAAATCACCCATAAAAACTCGCCAATCCATGAAAGCTACGCACCTCTCCTACGATCTTAGGCGTTGGCCATTCATGAATTGCTTTGACCTTTTCTTCATCAACCTGTATACCATCAACACTAACAACAAATCCTAGAAATACTAATTTCTCAATAACAAAAGAGCACTTCTTTAGATTAGCGTACAATTGCTCGGCCCTTAAAACCTGCAAGACAACTCGCACATGCTCAATATGGTCATAAGGGCTTAGGCTATATATCAAGATGTCATCGAAATAGACAACCACAAATCAACCAATGAAAGCACACAAAACATGATTCATAAGTCACATAAATGTGCTCAGTGCATTAATTAATCCAAATAGCATGACTAACCACTCATATAATCCATACTTGGTCTTAAATGCAGTTTTCCATTCATCACCTTCTTTCATCCTAATTTGATGATAGTCACTTTTCAAATCGATCTTAGTGAACATGCAAGAACCATGCAACTCATCCAACATGTCATCTAACCTAGGAATAGGATGTCGATACTTTACCGTAATGTTATTAATTGCTTGGCAATCGACACACATTTGCCAAGTTCCATCATTCTTTGGCACCAACAAAACAGGGATGGCGCACGGGCTAAGACTCTCTCTCACATACCCCCGTTCTAATAGTTCGCTAACTCGCCGCTAAAGTTCCTTTGTCTCCTCGGGATTGCTTCGATATGCGGATCGGTTAGGTAATGGCGCACCAGGAATCAAGTCAATTTGATGTTATATGCCTTGAATCAGTGGTATCTCCAGGAAGTTCATCAAGAAAGACATCTTCAAATTCTTGCAATAAAGACACAATAGGACTAGGCAAACTTGGGTCAAGATTGTTAGGAGAAAACAAAACCTTCTTGTACAAAGGTACAAGCATCAGTCAGTCTAGAACTAAAGCTTTTCTCACATCGCTCGATTTTGCATAAAAATTCTTTTGCCTATTTTCTTTCCTCTCTTCTTTTCCCTCGGTTTTTACCACAATTCTCCTCTCGGCCTCTCCTTTTCCTTGCGTCTCAGACACACCACGAAAGCCCTCGGATTTCTCACATTTTCTCTCTCTCTTAGCTTCTCATTGTAACTTTAATTGATCTTGATACACCTCACTAGGTGTCATTGGTACCAAGGTGTAAGTCTTTTGATTCATCACCAATGAATAATGATTAGTATACCCATCATGATGTACCTTTCGATCATATTGCCGTGGTCTTCCAAGCAAGATATCACCCGCTTGCATAGGTACAACATCACACTCTACCTCGTCTTTACATCTCCCTATCCCAAATGGGATTCGAACTTGCTTCGACACTTTCACCTCTCAACTATCATTTAACCATTGAAGTTTATAAGGTCTAGGGTGCTTTGTCGTCTTCAAACCCAACTTATTCACCATAATAAAACTTGCCACATTTGCACAATTACCTTCATCAATAATTATACTATAGATCTTACCATTCACCATACATCTTGTATGAAACAAGTTATCTTTTTGTTGGTGATGCTCATCCTCCTTTACTTGCACACTCAGAGAACGCCTAACCACCAATAAGTCTTCTTTTATAGCCACTTTTCCATCACTACAATCCTCCAATGGTGGCATCTCATCATTCTCTTCTTCCCTCACTTTCGAACTCAACATCACCATGTCCAGTCATGATCATCACCCTTCTATTAGGGCATTGATTCGCCATATGACCCCTACCCAAACACTTAAAACATTTGATTTCATGAGTTCTAGTGTTAGGGTTTTCGGTTTTACCTGAAATCGGATACGTTCCAACTTTACCGTCCCTCTCCTTCTCCTTTAAGGTTTCGATTTTGGTGTTGTTTCCTCTCCAATTTGGCTTCTCATCTCTCTTCCAATTGGATCTCGAATTATGATTTGAACCTCCTCCACTCTTGTGATTTCGGTCCAACTTCAATTGTCGCTCAACTTTGATGGCTTTGTCCACCAATTCCTCCAATTCAACATAGTGTTGCAGCTCCACCACCCTTGCTATGTCTTGGCTCAAACCACTCAAAAATCTTGATATTGTGGCCTCACGATCCTCCACCACATTAGCACGGATCATGACAATCTCTATCTCCTTGTGATACTCTTTCACGCTCTTATTGCCTTGTGTGAGATTTTGTAACTTTTGAAACAAATCTCGATGGTAGTAACTTGGTATAAAATGCCTCCTCATCACCACCTTCATCTCATCACACGTCTCTATCGGTCTTTCACCATTGCGCCTCCTACTAGTCACAAGTTGATCCCACCAAATTATAGCATAATCAGTAAATTCAACAGTTGCAATTTTTACATTTTTGAGCTCGGAGTATTGTTGGCAATCAAATACCATCTCCATGCGTTTCTCCCGCTCTAGATACGCATCCTGATCATTCTTCCCTTGGAAAGAAGGAATCTTCATCTTGATATTGCCAAGTTCATTATCTTCTGGGGGTCTAAACCCTCGGGCTCCATTCCACCTTCCAAATCGAGCATCTCGATCATCCTCCATGTCGGCCTCATCATCATCGTAATGCCGCTGCCATCTATGTCATGTTCTAGAGGCATCTCACTGACGTTACGACCTCTCCTAGGGTAGCTCTCGGTCACCATCAACCCTCATGCCATTCCCCATCATTTGGCCACTAAGCTCCTCCACTACGACCCTCAATTGCTAGATGCTTTCCACGAGCGCTTCATCCTTTCGTATGGAGTCAACCTCCATTTGATTCACGCTTTCTTCACGCGACATATCTTAGACCTGCAAGTAAACATTAGTCACAAAAAAAAAATCCTCACCAATCGCTCCTTCACGTGTTTCTCTCAAGGTGTTTGTCACTCCCCTCGTGTTTAACTCAAGTCTAGGCTTTTTCCACCCTCAATTAAGCTTACACACTCTTGCCTTTTCCCTCTCGTAATCTCTTTTCACAAGCTCTTTATTGGACTCAAAACCTGTCTAACAACCCCTCACGACAATCAATCAAACTAATCAAATAAGATTAGATCACTACTGATTTTGTTTCAGCAAGTAACAATTTCAAACTAACAAGTACAACTTTCGAAATTCCAATTGAAACCCAAATCATTACTGATTTTGTTTCAATTCGGTCCACTAACAAACGAGTCACCTTCCTGATTTTTTTTTTTGTTCGGCTTTTTTTTCTGCCGAGTATTTTTTTTCTTGCGCACTTTTTTTTGTGTGCATTTTCTTTCTCTTCTTTTTTTTTGACGAACTTTTTTTTCTTTTTTTTTTTCACGAACTCATATACAATTTAAGATGCTACAAAAAAAAAATTAAAACTAATAGCAAACAACTACATATGAAAGCACAAAAGCAATCAGATCCCTAAATTAGCTAGAACCAAAACCCTAGCTCAAATTGCTGAATATAAAAAGAAAATTAAAGATAAATAGACCTTGTAGAACCTAGCTCTGATACCAAATGATGTGAATCATTGCAGAAATATCATTCTAGAAGGGCCCAGATGGTACGAATTGCGAACCTTGACCTCCAATCAAACCTGTGATTGGCAATCTCGGTATAAATGTGACATGTTGACAAACGCGTGTCAACCAACCAACGTTATAGACGCCACGAGCAAAGAATTTGCTATATCGCTCGATAAGTCGAATCAACCATCACAAGAGAATCTTGATAAGGGCAAGTCAGCAAAAGAACAGTAGAAGAGAACCTCTCAATTCTTTTACTCAAAAATAAAATATATCTCTGTCTCTCTAAAGAAAGTCAGCCAATCCTTTATATAGGCCTTCTAGTTGCCACATAAACAAGAAGATAATTGTTTTTGACTTGGTCAAATATTTTGTGACCAGATAATTAAATTGTGCCAAGATTTCCAAGATTCTTCAAGATTTGATTCAAGGTTATCTCCATGCCAAAAATTATGCCAAGATTTCCAAGATTCTTCAAGATTTGATCCAAAGTCATCTCCACGCCAAAGATCACGAACCATGACGCCAACAACTTGCCTAAATTGCTTGGCCCACACTCGAGTGATCGAACCAATTGTAATAGACAGTGGGTCTCTAGCACCTCCTCCTCAATATGGCTCGATGTCCATATCGCCAAGTCATCTTCTAAATCTGTATCATCATAATCATCGTTAGATTTTAAGGCAATTGACTTCTTACCTTTGGGATCTTCTTTCTCATTGATTTGCTCCACTTCATATGATTGAAGTGTGCCAACTAATTCATCTACTAAAAGAGGCATGATCCTCTGTGTTTCTCTTATTAAAGTCTTCATGTGATTCCAATCTTTGGAAAGTCCACGTAGCAATTTATTGACCTTCATTGGTCCTGAGATTGGATGTCCTTGATATGCTAGACCGTTTACAATCTCTGTGAAACGACTAAACATGTCAATGATGGATTCTCCTAGCTTCATCTTGAAGGCTTCATACTGTCTGAGTAGGATATTGATTTTTGTTTCTTTGACTCGATCAGTTCCTTCATAGGTAACATCCAACTTGTCCTTCATGGACACACGATGGACTAATTTATGCCATCGACTGATGAATTCGGTGATGATGCCCCCTCACCAACGGGATGCCCCCATGTGTGGCACCCCTTGACGGCCCCCGATCTGTTAGGGTCACCACATGTACCTTTCCCTTGCTTTACCTCGATAGTATAATACTCTGATACCAAGGAATTTCATTATAATTCATAAATCCTGGGGGTTTATATCTTTTAAGTCGGTCCCTGCGCAGTTTATATAACATAAGTGCATCCATCAACTTCCCATCCTGTATTTAAAACAATGCACACCAACTAAACACATTCATAGGTAATAAGCTGAACACTTATATTTACATAAAACTAGATGGACATCTTTAGTCACTACACCAAAATGCCGTAATCTTCTATATTCGGCTATACTTCAAAAGATGACCAACATCTTTTCCAACAGTCATATACTTAAAGTCCATCGATCAGTGTCGGCGTCCAAAAGTTCCTTCCTTTACTGTCCTCCTCGTCGCAGTCATATCCAACCACTCGGTCCATCTGCTGGTGGCGATGGTAGCAGAGGTATCTTGTCTAGTATGAAATGTTAGTCCCCAAAAGGGGTGAGTACAACCACTCAGTAATAAAAGATTCACTAAACTATATCGTGCGTAACCATCATAATCAAATTTCATGCAAGATAGACAAAACGTATATCCAAAAGAATGAGTATGCATCGAATCCATAAAACTTTTTAATGCAATGACCCGTGTAGTTTCAAAAACCAAGATGCACTATTTCAGTCACATGAGTCCCGATTATAGAACCAAACTGATATGACACGTCCCATTCCATATCACACAATTTAATCCTATAACCAGACCACACACACACACTTAGTAGTGCCATTAGTTTTAATATTCAAAAGGTTTCATCTCCCAGAGGACCAATGTCTGCGTCCTTCTGGGTATTCGCACCCAATCCTAGCATCGCGAAGTCCTCCGGCATAACGCCACTAGGCCACTGGGCATCTAGAGTGTGTTACGTCACACCTCCAGGCATCTCGCACCCCACTTGGCATCACGAGGAATCGCCGGGGTGTGCCATGAAATGGTTACCCCTGCCTTCCGGAATTACGTACCGACATACCATCGGGCCTCCCCCGGAATTACCTACCGATATACCATTGGGCATCTTGACACTCCCAGGGAAACCTCCGAGGCTCGCCATGAGAATGGTTACCCTGACCCTCTGGAATTACGTACCGACATACCACCGAGCATCCCCGGAATTACGTACCGATATACCACCGAGCTTCCCGACACTCTCGGGGCATCGTTGACTAGAGGGTCCAACGGCAGCATTTTCATCTCATAATATTTCAATAAAAACACTTTCGATGCAATGACATCGGATGTCCCATGAGTTTTCATCAAATCTCAATGTTGGATAATATGCTGAACACCAACACCATCGTATCAAATGATAAATCAAGATGGATTCACCCTTGAGGAAAATTGAGCAAACTCGAAATAAAACAGCTTAAACATTAGAATGCACAGTTTTAGTAAAAATTTTGGAATAACCCCTAAATGAACTCAGAAAATTCTAATACTTTGATATGTTATAACCAAGACCTAAAGGAAAAAGTTTCATGAAGAAAACTAAGTCAGATTCATTGTATATCACGAGCAGTAATTGCTATATTCTTTTCTAACATTCTGTAATAGCTTCCAGATTTAACATTTACAAAGAAAATCGTTTTACTGACCAAACCTTGTCCATTTATTCTCAATTTTGATATGTTCCCAAGGACGTGTCCTACAACTTTCATTAAGGGTTTGAAATCCAATTCTAGCTAGATAATTACAGAAAATTCACAGAATCATCAAAGGTGATGCCGTTTTCTACAAAACAGTTTACTAGTTCTAAGAGAACTACTTCTATTCATTCAAAATCCAGCATCCAACGTCCACAACCCAAAAATCTCCAAGTCTATTGCACTCCATCAGACCATAACAGCATTGCATTATATAGGTTAGTGAACTTTTACTTGCCTCAAGTCCTAAGTGCCGATGGCAAGTAAAAACAGAAGCTTGGGTCACGGACATGGCTCGGCGATGGCAAACACGAGCGGTGTCGATGGTGCACAAACGGAGGGGCAGTCCTTTCCCTCTTCCTTCACTGTTCTCTCTCGCGTGGGCCCTCTATTCTCTCTCTCTTTCGCTCAAATTTCTGCTCGGTTAGTCTCTCTTTGTGTTACGAAGCTGTCCCGTTTTCTTTCTTTTAGTTAGTCAACTAATTGGGTCAATAATTCTACAATTCGGTGGCAGCAGGAAACGGTGACACCACATGTAGCCGTGTCTTCATGTGGGGAGCCTTCTTTCCATTTGTGCCACTTGCTGGAACTCATGCACCAGCGTGGCCGCACTTCCCTCCAAGAAGTCCCCTTTGCTTGCCACGAAAGAAGAAAATGTGGCCTTTTGGTCAACATCTCCTTCCGTAGTTGACCAGCTTCGACGAGGGAGGGAAACATGGACGCATGACCGTGCATGGCTGAATTTACATTTTACTTGCATGGCCACATGGTTGCACGGTCCATTTCCTCTCAAAATTGACCCTTAATTTCAGCACGTGTAAGTGCTGAAAAATAATTACTTATATGGCTGCACGGAGTCACAACAATGTACATGGAAGGTTCGGTTCGTAGGGTACACATGAGGGTAGGAGAGGGTCTCAACCGTGGCATTATGTAAAAGAAAATTTCAACAAAACGATATGTCATGCGATGATCAAATCGTCTTAGCCCGACCAAGGCGCAACTATGAAGGTATATGAAAGCTTTATTAGATGGGCTTAAGGCCCGTCCGCCCAAGTTGGGCCCAAAAAGCTCGGCCCACGGGAATAGGGCCCGTGGAGGGGGAAGGTATAAAAGGGAGGAGAGAGAGAGAAAAGGCATCAGTTGGAAATAACGTACGCTTTTTCTCCTTACGCTCTCTCTCTCCCAAAACGAAGAACAGTAAGCATACGACGCACTTTTCTTCCCTTCAAGGCTTCATCGGATCGGATTGCTCAGTTTCTCTTCCTCCATCAACGTCGGTGTTTAATCTGTGGCTAAAAGGTACGCTCGAATCCGTGGTGTGCTTTAGGATCGGTGATGCGTGTTGTTTTCCCGGGCTTCGTCTTCCGCATTGATTTAGGGGTTCGATTCGGTGTCGAATCCAGTTTTCGGGGATTGATTATTCCCAACATTGGTATCAGAGCCCTAGTTCACGTTTTTCCCGATCAATTCTGATGTTTTTGATTGTTTTTTCGCGAAATCCCTTCGGCCGTACGGAACCGGGCAAAAATCCCGACACCTAAGCACTTTTCGGCCATTTTTCTGAGTTTTCGTAAGTCAAAATAAAATTGTGATTGCATAGGAAGAAGCGCGACGTCGAGACGAGTCCGGCGATGTGTCGACTGCCGCCGGGAGCCGCCGCACGCGCCCACACGCGCGGCCGGAAGGCGCTGCGCGTGGGCGCGACGCGCCCTAAGCGCTGGCATTGGCCAGCGCGTGCGGCGCACGCGCCGGTCGGCGAACCGGCACGTGCACGCCGCCGGCGGGCGAACCGGCACGCGCCGGTCCGCGGACCGACGCGTGCTGACGTCACGTGATGACGTCACCGATGACGTCATCACCGACGACGTTTCACCGGACGGTCACCGGCCGGCGACCCGACCCAACCCGTGGACGCAAGCATGCGCCCGGCACGTGCCGGATGACGTTTGCGTGACGTCATCCCCGCACGTGCACGGCACGTGCGTCGGTCCGCGCGAGCGGTCCGACCGGCCCGACCGGTCCGACAACCGACGACCGTTGACCCTCTGACCGTTGACCGGTGACCACGTTGACCGGTGACCGTTGACTAATGACCGTTGACTTTGACCGTTGACCGTTGACCGTTGACTTTGACCGTTGACCGTTGACCCTTTTAAAAAAATGAAAAGAATGTGTTTCTTTTTCAATTAAGTCTATGTGGATTATAATGTGATCCCTTATTTGTTCTGCATTTGTTGCAGGAACTATGCCTCCCCTAAGGTTGCGCACACCTATTCGCGCAGTTACCGATGAACAAAGGGATAGGCTGTCTGAGTTGATAGCTGAGCTGACTGATCATCGATGGGAGAGGGGTGACTTAATTGATCATGTCCTTGAAGTCAACGGGAAAATTCAACAGGTCATATGGAATGGTCGTCCTATGTCACAGTCAGAGATGGTGCGATTTTTCATAACCACTCTTCCACCTGAATGGCAAGATGTGTTAAATCGCATATGGGATGTCAAGGGAGCTGCTTCCTATAAGAAAATTGTGATGGATTTTGTAAACGAATATTACTGTATTGTTTCTAGGGAAAAGATCAAGAAATTGAACAAAAGAGGATCTTTCCCAGTTCGTGTGTGACTTTGTGTTAGTTGTATTGACTGATATATGTTAAGTATTATTTGTGGATATATTATGTAATGATTACTACCTAATTGTGTTAATTGAAAGCACTACTTTTTTTTTTAATTGTATGTCAATTATCTCACGCTTTCTATTATTGCTGGTTGCTATGGGTAATTAGTGTGGGTAGTTTTAGAAGTTTTTGTAGCTTCATAGAATTGATTTTGCATATGACAATCATATTAATGATAGTTTTAAGTTAGGACTTTTGGAGGATGATTGGAAACGAAGTGACCTTTTGATTCTGAAGCCTTACTTAAAATTATTCATTAATATGATAGGTCTATGTAAAATAAGGATGCATAAACGATAGGCATTAATAATTCATGCATATTTGTCTGATTTGTTCAGATCAATGGCTTCAGCCACAAAGAACATAGTTGCCGAGCTGAACAAAGGTGAAAAGCTCAATGGAGACAACTATGAAGTTTGGCAAATGAAAATCCAAGTATGTCTTTGGAAGAGCAAGAAGCACTTGAGGCTCTTGTCATGACCATGGTAGAACCCGAAGAAGGAACCACCGCACAAAGACAAAAGAAACAAAGAAGCTTTTTCTGCATGGAAAAGAATGAACTCTTTGGCTCGCATCACGTTGCTGAGTAGCATGGAAAATGACGTCATGCGAGAGTTTCGGCGTTTTGATAATGCCAAGGAAATGTGGGAGGCATTGGCAGCTAGATATGGTCATACTTCGGTGACTAGGCGAGGCGGCTCACTATCGGGTTTGACTCTTGTAAGAAGCCTCATGGTCGACCATGAAGCAACATCTTAGAAAGATGTCAAACATGATAACCGAGCCTGAAAGATGCGACCATGTTCTCACGAGATGAGCAGCAAGTGCAAGCGTGATTCGTTCCTTGCCTCGAGTTGGGAGCATATGAAGGTGCACCGACTCATAATGAAAATATTAAAACCTATGAGGATGCAATGCGTCATCTTGAGCTGGAAGAGGATCGCTGTTGGCGGCTAAGCCGGATGCTTGAACTCTATTATGTTGGTTCTAGCTCAAATGGAGCTTCGAGCTCCAAGCGCAAGCGCCCTAACTGGTTTGATAAGGGGAAAGGCAAGGAAGAAGCAGGTCCTTCAGGGAAGAAACCCAAATTCAACCAACATGGAAGAGGGAAGCGTCCTCGCATGAAAAAGCTTGCAAGGGTGAAATGCTACAACTGTGACAAGAAGGGTCACTATGCTCGCGACTGTCGTGAGCCAAAGAAGGTATGCACCCCTTGTACTTTTCAGAACTTTACTTATGTGTCGAGTTCTGTGTTCCTAATTGAGTCTAATCCTTTGTGGACTGTGGATTCAGGAGCGACAGACCATGTAGCGAAGGATAGAGGATCCTTCGTGGAATTCCGACGAGTACCAACTGGAACTAAGTGGATCTATGTGGGAAACAACTCTAGAGCTGAAGTGAAAGGAATTGGCACATGCCAACTGAATATGCGTGGTGGACGCACTTTGTTTCTTCATGATGTGTTGTATGCTCCGAGATTCGTCGGAATTTAGTGTCTCGTATTAATGTTGGTTAAATTAGGTTTTAATATGAACTTCTACGTAGTAGAGGTGTGAATTTGTTTTTGGAGACAAATTACTATGGTTGTGGTTATTTTCTGGATGGTTTTATTGTATTAGATATTGATTATGTTAATGCTAATGTTTGTTATTCCCTTCTCACGTCTCCTAATAAATATGATAATGATGTGAATGTGTGGCATGCTAGACTTGGTCACATTGGCCAACAACGTATGAATAGACTAGCCAAAGAGGGCTTATTGGGCAATATTGAAAAAGTCGATTTGTCCATATGTAAGCATTGCCTAGAAGGGAAAACGACAAGGAAACCATTTGGAAAAGGAAAAAGAGCTGAATTTCCTCTACATTTAATCCATTCTGATGTATGTGGTCCAATGAATGTGAAAGGAAGGCATGGGGCTGTTTATTTCATCACCTTTATTGATGATTATACTCGATTCGGATATGTCTATTTGATTTCTCATAAGTCTGAAGCAATAAGTTGTTTCAAAAGGTTTATGAACCTGGTAGAGAATCAATTAGATAAGAAAATAAAAGCATTGAGATCCGATCGAGGTCGAGAATATTTATCTGATGAGTTCAGAAAATTATGTGATGAAAAAGGAATAGAAAGACAGTTGTCTATTCCGTACACTCCTCAACAAAATGGTGTTGCGGAAAGAAGAAACAGAACCCTACTGGAAATGGTTAGGTCCATGATGGCGCATGCTAACTTGCCAATCACCTTTTGGAGTGATGCATTGTTAACTACTGCGTATATACTTAACCGGGTGCCTTCCAAATCAGTTGCTTCCACTCCATATGAGTTATGGACAGGTAGAAAACCGGACTTAAGTTTTCTAAAGCCATGGGGTTGTGCTGCCTATACACATGAGTCCTCTCACAAGTTTGGGAAATTGGGTCCCGAGGAAAGAAGAGTATTTTCATAAGATACTCGGAACACTCGAAAGGGTATGTGTTCATTGGTGAGCGGGGAAAGTGGGAGTGTAACTGAATTTGAATCACGAGATGTCACATTCTTAGAGGATGAGTTTCCTAAGAAGGGCGAAATAGGGAAGATCACTCCCTATTTGAGACCTTGGATCAAGACAATGATATTAGTGGAGTTCATCCAAGTGGGAGCATAATGGAGAATGATGTGCAAAGTGTACAATCTCCCATACGGCGAACAAGTCGCCAAAGTATTCCCCGTCGACGTTTTGACATTGAAGGGGAAACTTTTATAGTTGCTCCACAAGATGAGGATGAGCCAAGAAATATCAATGAGGCTCTTAATTGCCCTAGTAAAGAAAAATGGATTCATGCAATGGAAGAGGAAATGGAGTCAATGAAATCAAACCAAGTCCGGAACCGGTTGATCTTCCAAAGGGACTTGAGCTATTGGGAACAAGTGGGTTCTCAAAATAAAACGAAAGGCTGATGGCTCGATTGAAAGGCATAAGGCTCGCCTTGTGGCGAAGTGGTATAATCAACATGAAGGAATTGATTATGAAGATACGTTTTCCCGTAGTGAGATTTACCTCAATTCGCATTATTCGGCAATAGTAGCTAGTCGGATCTTGAGTTACATCAAATGGATGTAAAGACTGCTTTCCTCAATGGAGAATTAGAGGAAGAAATATATATGGAACAACCTGTTGGTTTCATAGTGAAAGGCCAAGAAGAAAAAGTATGTCGACTTTTGAGGTCGATATATGGTCTTAAGCAGTCATCAAGACAATGATATATACGTTTTCATAATGCCATAGTGGCATATGATTTTACAATGATTGATGAGGATCATTGTGTATATATCAAAAGATCCAATGATCAATTTGTGATCATGTCATTATATGTTGATGATATACTGATTGCCGGAAGCAATATGGAGTTGATTAATACTGTCAAGAGATGGTTGTCTTCTAACTTTGAGATGAAGGATATGGGTGAGGCTGCATACATTCTTGGAGTTAAGATTTCGAGAGATCGTTCGAAGAGATCGTTGTCTCTTTCGCAAGAAACCTATATAAATAAGGTTCTTGAACGATTTCGTATGCAAGACTGTAAACCCATAGACACTCCTATTGCAAAAGGTGAAGGATTGAGCCATAGACTGTGTCCAGGGACTCCACAAGAGAAGGAACAAATGAAACATGTTCCTTATGCTAGTGCTGTTGGGAGCTTGATGTATGCTATGATGTGTACAAGACCCGACATATGCTTTGCAGTTGGAATGGTGAGTAGATACCAATCCAATCCAGGTCCAGCACATTGGAAAGCCGTCAAGAGAATATTGAGGTATATGAAGGGAACTGTTGATTTCAAGTTGAATTATCAAGGAAAGGATCTGCGACTTGAAGGCTATTCAGATGTTGATTAGGGAGGAGATTTAGATGAAAGAAAATCTACCTCTGGATTTGCTTTCTTACTGAACAATGGCGCCATATCATGGAGCAGTAAGAAGCAAATGTGCATAGCCTTGTCCACGATGGAAGCTGAGTTCGTGGCGTTATCAGCAGCGGTACAAGAAGGAGTTTGGCTTAAGAGATTTTTGGATCATTTATGTGTTATTGAGAAAGCTGCAAATCCATTGTTGGTTAATTGTGATAGCCAAGCAGCTATAGCGTACACCAAAGATCCAAAGTATCATGGCAAGACCAAACATATATATACCAAGTATAACTTTGTAAAAGATATGGTTGCACGAAAGGATGTGAACTTGCAGTACATATCTACGCATAGAATGGTAGCAGATCCTATGACAAAGCCAATACCTAGAGATGCGTTTTGTGGTCATGTAAAATCTCTAGGATTGCGTAGAGTCTGATGTACTGAATTGTAATTTCCCTGAGTTGTTCACATTTATGAAATTTTGTTTTTCATTGATTAATGCCTATGAACCTTAGTATGATCTTTATGCATCTTAATGCTCAGTGCATTATTTTAAGTTGAGAAGTATGTCGGACATATATAAGATTAGCCCACTCACACGGGTAATCGCCTCTATTTACTATGTGATAAATAGAGATGAGACTGTTTTTAAGCTTATTATCTAGGTGATAATCGAGAGCGCAAGCTTAAAATACGTATGTCACCTTAACTGAGTGTTAAGATGAGGACATAATACTAAAGATGTCTGAAAGTAAAATAACCCACATATTTTACTTTATTTGTCTATGATGCTAGATGTGAGTTCTTATGAATTTTGTAAATGAGTAGATACGTGAACTCAAGTTAGACATTGGGTATGTCTGAACTATCATCTGTACGGTATTGAAAAGTGTAGACATACGCTCCATGGGAAAGGAGTTAATACCGTAATACGTATTTCATACTACGTATGCATGAGACGACCAATAAGAGTGGTAAAAAGTTTGATCTCAACTTTTATGACGTGTGAGACTCTTAAGGAAAAGTGTTCCTTAATTTTTAGTCCCCTCAGGACTCTTACTTATTCTCAAGATTTCTATTTAGTGTTTGCTATCTTAGGGTGTTGCCAATGGTCATGAGATGATTCGATCTAATGGGGCATTTCTAGAAAAGCAAGCTGGACTGAAATTGAGAGTTTGAAGGAAAGAGGAAGATCGATTTTTGGAGAATCACATTGTGGTTTTGTATTCAGCGGTCGACCAATTATAACTGTCTTTGTGATAATTATAATTGTGAATATAATATATATATCATGTTTAAAAGAGATCAAGGGAGATATAAATGTGATCGATCGATCTAGGGTACCGCATACTAAATCTACTCGGAGTGTGATGCCCATTATGAGCTGCTATATATTCCTAACAGATGTATAGCAACGAACTCTCAAAGTGTGCTGGTCGCACAGATTATTCACCAGTATGAACGTTGAAGAGAGGTAAAGAGAATCCTGTTCGGCCCACCATGTGCGAGTGGGAGATGAAAGCTTTATTAGATGGGCTTAAGGCTCGTCCGCCCAAGTTGGGCCCAAAAAGCTCGGCCCATGGGAATAGGGCCCGTGGAAGAAGAGAGGTATAAAAGGGAGGAGAGAGAGAGAAAAGGCATCAGTTGGAAATAACGTACGCTTTTTCTCCTTACGCTCTCTCTCTCCCAAAACGAAGAACAGTAAGCATACGGCGCACTTTTCTTCCCTTCAAGGCTTCATCGGATCGGATTGCTCAGTTTCTCTTCCTCCATCAACGTCGGTGTTTAATCTGTGGCTAAAAGGTACGCTCGAATCCGTGGTATGCTTTAGGATCGGTGATGCGTGTTGTTTTCCCGGGCTTCGTCTTCCGCATTGATTTAGGGGTTCAATTCGGTGTCGAATCCAGTTTTCGGGGATTGGTTATTCCCAATAGTATATTATAGGATCATCGCATAACGTGACATCGGGGTCGAATGTGATGCCGACGATAACGAATTCCAATAACAATTTCGTCAGTTCGCGACATATCATTATATTTTTCCAAGGTCGGAAAAATGTGGATGAGGTCGGTCTCACTTGAACATATAAAAGATTTTCCGGTAAGACTATAATTTACTTGACGATCGGGCCATTTTTAAATGTGACCCATCGGTCTGATGGTGATAACAAAACAATGTCCATGGTGGCATCGATAACACCGTCCGACGATGCTTCCGTCACTTAGTCACAGACCGTCGCATATTCGAGGATTGTCAAAATTTCTGGATGCCACACCCATGCCTAGGGGATGCCTCTTTAATAAGAACGAGATGCTCCCTCGCCAACAAGATGCCCCCATGCCAATAGAATGCCTCGTTAATAAGAACGAGTTGCCCCCTCGCCAACGGGATGCCTTGTTAAGAAGAACGAGATGCCCTTACACCAACAGGATGCCTCGTTAGAAGGACGAGATGTTGTGATAATTCTAGTCATCACCCTTCGATTAGGGGACATTGCCCGATTAAGTTTGGATGCCCGATTGATTCTAGAGGAGTCAATGGATGTCGACTGTTAATAAATGAATCTTGTGTGCATGAGTTCCTCACATTATGAAATGGATTTCGGCCATGCTTGCATATGAGTGAGACGTGTGTTCCTCATACTTTGGAATGGATTTTGTTTATGCTTGTATAATATTGAGTGAGGCGTGAGTTCCTCATGTTGTGGGTGAATATTAGTTTATGCTTGCATATTGTTGATTGAGGATTCCTCATGTTTCATCTAAGACAAAGCTTTTGTTTCGCTATTGATTTGCCATCGACTAATGTTTTGGATGAGTTATGTGCTTATTGATGGGTGAGGCATCATCCTACACGGAAATTAGTGGGTTTTACTAACTAAGTCTATGACTCACCCCGTTGTTTTTCATAATTGTAGGCACTGAGGTCTCCCACTAGTGCTAGAGTTGCAATCTTGCTAGAGGAGTTAAGGTTTACCCGGCCTTTGGAGCGTAGAAAATGTAGTGGTTGTAAATATAACGGCCCGTGACAGAAAGGCTTGTAAATGTAACTTATATAATTATCTATTTGCAGATGGTTGTTTTCCTAGCTGCTTGTTGTTGTTCGGGTGTTGTATGTATGCTTCCGCTTGAGCTTATGAAAAGATAAAAAGAAATGGCACGATGACGCGCTTGGGACATTGCAAAAATAACCCTTGCTGCTCGTGACCCTAGGGATGGAGTTGTGACAGTAAGTAAACAATCAAGAAAAGTAGTAAATCTACCATGCAATCCTAGAAAATATAAAAGAGAAACACAATTTAAAAAAGATAAGAGAAAGAGAAAACCCGCAACTTGTTGGGCCTTATACAACAAAGAGAACTCAAGATATATGTCGGGGGAAATAAATAATACATGATAATGGTTGGAATGGATATCAACCTCCGCCGTCTTCGCATTTTTTCCATCTTCGGGATCTTAATCTAAACATAATCTGGAAACCTATAACTAGGTGCATACAATGGAAAGAAACAAGCATACACATCAACACAATCAAAAACACTACACATGTCAAGATCAATCATTTAAAAAAAGTTCAATACGAAAATCAAATTTTGGGGCCTCGAGGTTGACCTTTGTCTTTCATGTGAGGGTCCCACTAAGACACTCACCCAATCCATTTTTGTGACTTATAGCAATTGTTGACCGATTGTGTTGTCGTATGGCCAATAACGCTTATAAGTCTCATAATCAAGCGATCTATGTGATCCCAGGGTTTTCCCTCGATATCGTGCATCGACCCTACCATTCATCTAAGAGTCACATGCATTGTAGAAATTTACATATGCATGAAGGTCTTTTGGACCTTATTTCTTAACTAGTCAAACATATGAGTGAATCGTTAACGGGTCACTTATTACCAAGGGCATGCGACAATCACATACACATACGTTTCTAATGAATAGAGCGATTATATGTATGAGGGATACATGTGATATTTAAAAAAAAAAAAAAAAACATATTTGAAAATCATCCATGAAAAGTTTTGAGACAAAGTGATGTCTTAGCTATGAAAGGCATTCAATTGCCAAGGCTAGGTTGGGGCACGCATAAATGCACTCACAAGCATCGCAGGCATTTTGAATACAATTCAAACCGTGACTTTCACAATGTCAAATTAGGATTTTAAAAAGGTTTGAAAATATTTAGGATTAAGGAATATCTAGGCTATGGAACACATTCAATTACCAAGGCTAACCCGGGGCTCCCATAAAAGCACTTACAAGCGTCGCAAGTATTTTGAATATGGTCCAAACCATGATTTTTCCTTAAGCCAAATCGAGCTTTGGAAAAGAATTACTTAAAAATTGTTTTTGAGAAACATCACATGTACCAAAGTATTTTTTTGAAAGATGCAATTTTGAAAAGGCCAATTGTTTAACAACAAAGATCAAAGAATTTAGAATAATTTTCATGAGGATGGCATGACCTAATTTCATGCACAAACTAACCTAAAATGTATAACTAAACAATCACAATCATATTCATATCAAGAAATTTCAAAACAAGCATGTAAAGACAACAAAATTGAGTAATACCCATTGGCAATCTAACTATGGAAAAATTTCCTAATATGTATGACATGATAACGAACAGAATTTGTGAAGGAAGCTTTTTTAAACAAGGTACACATGATTTTACAAAAATCAGACAACAAACAACAGCACATCAGAAATTGTCAAAACAACAGGAAATTCAGCTAATGTCACGAGGATTTGTGCTATCAAATAATCGTCAAATTTACACACAACATAGCCAACATGATGAGAAGCAAGTTTCATTAATAGGTTGAGTGCATATTCTAAATAGAAAAAATAGAATAAAAATATCAAAAGTCTATCCAAACAGGGGTTAGAACTAGAGTCCGAATTTGATCTCATGTCAAGATTCTGATCTAGCTTTGAAAAAATGAAAAGTGGTCCAAATGATAAACAATTGGCATGAAATTAGTGGCATTGGAAACCTCTAAGTGTGCCTTACATCGTCCTAAAAGAGCTCGAGTCCAAACTAAGTCAACTTAGTACCTTAGGATCGAGATCTCTAAAAGTGTGCGCATCAGTAACGAAGGAAACAAAACACAAGCATTCATTATAAAACCTCAAAATCATTCAAATAATGCACAAACAACATGAAAAAATCACATGGAATTAGGATTGGATGCGAAGGAATGTTTGGATAGTCATCTAATCCTAAGTCGGTATGCAAAATGTCATACAATTTAAATGATATTATGAAACGATTCATGATTCCTAATGGTATGCTTGGGAATCCTAAGTGTAATGAACACTTTTGTGAGACAAATTTAATGTGCAAGATAATACTTAAAGGACATGCCCTAAACATGTATACAAATCTCGCAACATGCGGTTTAATCATCAAGAAGGCATGATTATAAGATTTGGTCTCTAGATGACTCAAACAAGCATGGAAAGGTGCACATATGACAAGGTTTCATTTCAGCATTAAATTTATAGAACGAGCATGATTTCAGCCATCCTCAAGACATGCATAATTCCTACTAAAAATCTCACATACAGAGCATACGATGATGAAGATTTCTCATTAAGAGTTCAAAACTCAATTAAGATCATATGAGTTATGGTAAAAATGGCAACACTAACAAACTATATGCCCATTTCATGTTGCTACAGTACCTTTTATCCTAATGCATGCAATTGACTCACTTTGTCAACATAAAGACCTTGCAAAGCATGCATCACTTGAATATGTGTATCACGTACTTCAACTCTCATGAAGGTTTAAGACCAAATAGGTACATTTGTGGACTCAATTTCATCAAAATAGAATTCAGACCAATGGAGGACATATTATCCTATGTTCAGATCTAAGCAATTTTGACCTAGCTAAACATATCTAAAAATTTCGAAAAAAAAAAAGTATAGGACATGCACAATACTAATACGAGCAACTTTCATGAAGGAAATTTATTTCAAAACTCAACATAAAAATCAGTACAAAAATGGCAAAATCAGATATCAATACCAAATAGATTGACTTGGGCTTGAATCTGAGTAGATCTGATCTAATTAGGCACATCCAAAGATCATGAAAAAAAAAAACAGAAGATGCACAAGATGATTTGGAACAAAACTCATAAAGACAATTTTGTCAAAAAATGATCACGAAGGTTAGCGCAAAAATAACAAAGATAGAAGGCGGAACAGAAACAAAATTGAAAAAAAACCTAAACTACTACATATTCATTCATCTTTGGAGGTGTTTTTTGAGGGTCAAATGATACTCGATTGGGGCATGCGATCTACCATTTCGAAGCTCAGGATGTCTATTATCTAATTCTAAGAAAACTTGAGTCGAAATGAGGTGGCCAAAACAATAACTTAGGCATAGACATACGAAAATCCATAACATAAACAAATCATTGTAGCATTCATAATCATTGATCTTAAGCATGTAAAAGTTCCTAATCTTGAATCCTAGCCCCAATTGACTAACTTGATCTCGCTTCATTAGATTCGAGTTTAGAATCGTTACCTTCGTCGCGATTTTCTCTAGTTTCTATCGCGATCAATCGAATCAAGCCACCGGATCACGATCAAGACTCCAAGAATGCAGATTAGACCACTACGAATCGGATCAAGATCAATCAAACCATAGGCTCAAGGAAAAAGAAGAAGAAAAAACTGATCCAAAATGGACTGGCCTTGACTCGCCGACAAAGATTGGGCTGTCAATGAAGATCTTGCAACCAATTTGGTTATCTCTGACCATAGCAAGGTCAGAGACTTTTGGAACTATAGATCACCAATGGCTTGAGTGCTTGGAGGCTCTAGCGACCGTCGGTTCAAGCCTAGAACAAAATCGGTCCTAGAGATGGATTGATTTCCATGTCGAAGAAGAATCTCAAACTTGAATGGGTAGATTGATGAGTCGCCTAAGGTGAGATCAGCTCCTAATAGCTCGAGCTAGGTGAGTAGATCGCTGGTGAAGGTGAATCATCACTAGTGGGGGCTAAACTGGTGGCGATCCAATCGCCGAAAAGAGGTCTAGTTGGACCGAAATTAGAGAGAGAGAGAGAGAGAGAGAGAGAGAGAGAGAGAGAGAGAGAGAGAGGGAGAGAGAGAGAGACTAAAGAGAGAAAGAATTTTCATGCAGAAATGAGCCCCTCTAAAATGAAGGGAAAACTTCACTTATATACTCCTCACATTAAGCAATTTCGTTGTCAGTTCGATCCGAAGGTCGAAATTTCGATCCAACGGTCAAAAATCGATTTCGAAGGCTTCATCATGATCTTGACGTATCGGTAATTGATATAGCGGGTTTGATTTGCAGAAAACCAAACCAAAATCATGAATTACGTCAAAATGTCCAATTAGGGGTTAATTTGCAATTTGATAAAATTTGGGGATCAATCTGCAAAATTTTGGGAAATTGAAGGTGCAAAAGTGAAATTGCCATTGAGAGAATTCCAAAACCGATCGTTGGAGGTCAGGAACCGGCTAGAAAGGACCTGAATCGACCAATCTCGCCGGTGGCCGATTAGATGGGTTAGATCGATTCAGTTTGGGTCAGCCAGATTTTGACCAGTTTTTGACCGACTTGGTCCAATTCTAGCTATTTTGTCCACTTGGGACCCTTGTGGGCCAAAAATTTATGCAATTTGATCCCTAAATGACAAAATTGAAAAGGAATTTTATCCCTTTTAAGAAGAAATTGGCCAATTAAGATACAATTAAGCTAGTCAAACCATATAAATGTGATCTAGGGGTCTTTTATTGACATAATCGAATGATTACCGTGAAAAAAAAAAAGTCAAAACCATGGGTGCTTTGAATTGACCTTAAATAGTTAAAATGGTAAAATTTGCAATTCAATGGGCAAAATTGCAAATTAACTAAAATTGAACTCAATTAATATTCAAATTGATCTTGAATTGAAGCACTCGAGCTTAGGTCAAAGATGGATCTAAGCCTGATATTAAAATTGGACCTAGATTCATGAAATGGGTCAATTCGAATTTTATTGATTGAAGCTTAATTACTTGATTTTCTAATGCTTGGAAGGAGAAAATTCTTCAAATTGATAAATTCCGGTATGAATTTCACAAAATTGATTTTGAATTTGGGATTATCTTAAGGAAATGAGTGAGAAACAATCATCCATTCACAAATTATAAATGATCAATTTTGGTCCCCTAATTAGAGCTCAAAATGACAATTGGTATTTTGACTCAGTAAATCACAAAATTGAATGCTCAAGCAGATTCCAAAAAGTCCCTAAACCAAATGTCAAAGAAGGAACCACTTCTAATTATGACTAGAATAAAAGTTTTTTTTGTCGATTTAGAACCTAAAATTGAAAAATTTAGAAATCAAGGTTCTTAATCGAATTTTGTGAAATTTTTGAGTCAAAAGTCAAATTGGCATTAAAAGAAATGTATTTGCGCATTTTTTATTTTTTTATTTTTTTATTTTGTTAGTCAAAGATTTGACCAAAAGTCAACTATTTAGTTGACTTTTCATAAAATGTTGATTTTTTTGTCAAATATTTGGATTTTCAAAAAAAATTGTTTTGACAAAAGTGAAATTGAAGCTAAATGGAATTTTTTTAGGTAAGAAGTTAATTTTTGACCAGGGGTTGACTTTTGGTCAAAGAGTTGACCAAAAAATCAATTTGAAAGTCAACCGTTTGACTTTTCGGGCTTTTTTCTTGAAAATGAGCTAGAATTGCTAAAAAATGATAATGCAAAAGAAAGAAATGAAAAACGACACTTTTTTTGGGTCGAGAGATGGGGCTCCATCATGATCAGAAACTCAAATCTCGATTTTTTACCTTTTAATGACATGTCAACTAAAAATCAGGTGTCAATAAGGGGTAAACCTATGCCTCTAATACCAGGAGGATGGTCACAACCTCATCACTATTTAAGCTCCTATGGCCTCAAGCTCCTTGAAGATCAACTCACAGTCGGGCTTAGGGTCGAACACTTCCCCATTGGGAATGTCCCCATCCTTGGCATCCCAGCTAATGCCTTCCACAGAGCCTCCGATACCTAGCAGACTGTCGAAGCAGTGAATAGAACCATGGCTCTTGCTGTCCACCCAAAAATACCATGCTACAAATCGGTGTGGCACAAGGTTAAGCAGGCCCTTATTGACCTAAATGGTTGTGTCGTAACGCATGTAGTGTGTGTCGGCCCCTCCCGCTACTAGATGCTCCGTCACCTCCTGACTCTGCTCGACGGGGAGGCCAAAACGAATCCATTGGAATGGCTCAGCCATTCTTAAGGTCAGTAAATATTTCAACAAACAAATATGAGATAAACTCAATTAATGAACTTCATAAACTTCGCGTAAGGAAGTCGTTCACCTCGGAAGCGTTCTAAATGTGCAATTATCTATTGATGGCAAAGTATGGCAACGCTCTTCTTACTTTTCTCTCACTATCCTCATAACAACAAATCTATTAATCAAAGCCATCAATATAGACACACAAGCAATTCCATAATATATACTTCATGCTCTCAAGTTAAACATATGAATGCACATTATGATCTAATTCACGTGTTCATGCCATGCAATAATCCGAACCCAATCACATACAAATCTTAGGCACTTTCCATACACATTTGTCCATATTATTATAGCCACTCAAGACCCAAGGCCAACCCGATGGTTTGCAATCATCTGGCGTAACCGAGCATTGTCTCGCCCGAGCACGGCATCCTGTTGACTCAGGGGCATTCCTATAAGGAGTTTTGATTCCGAAATTCATCTGCAAACGGCATCCCATTGACTTAGGGGTATTCAAACTTAATCGAGCATCGTACCGTGTAAAACGTCTCAAGACAAGTTCACACCCCATGTAAAACGCATCAGGGCCTTAGGTGATCACACGAGCATACCATCACACATTCCATTTCTTATGTTTCTCATTTAGCCCATATGATACTCGTGTAATATGCAACTTCACTTGTCATATGCCATCGTTTCATACACGTGCTTTACTTTATATCACACACATATGCACCATTCACTTCTCAAACTCATGGCACATAATTCAAATATCGTATGTAAACACTTATCCACATGGCACAAAATCCAAATATCATTTTTAACCACTAATCCACATGACACATCATCCAAATATCATGTTTAACCACTAAACCACATGGTATATAATTCAAATATCATATTTAACCACTTATACAAATGGCACATCATCAAAATATCCCCTTTAACCACTTTTCCTCATGACACATAACCTAACTATCAAATTTGACCACTAATTCACATGGCACATAGCCCAAACATCATTGTTAATCACTAAACCACATAGCACCTAACCCAAATATCATTGTTAACCACTAAATCACATGGCACATAACTCGACTATTATTGTTAAGCACTAAACCACATGTCACGTAACTCAAATATCATATTTAACACTTATGCACATGGTGCATCATTCAAGTATCCCATTTAACCACTTATCCTCATGACACATAACCTAACTATCATTTTCAACCATTAATTCACATGGCACATAACCCGAACATCATTGTTAACCACTAAACCACATAGCACATAATCCGAATATCATTGTTAACTACTAAACCACATGGCACATAACCCGAATATCATTGTTAACCACTAAACCACATAGCACATAACTCACATATCATCATATTACAGCACAATGGAATCATATATCAACTTAACTCATACTAATCCGTCAATGTATCACCCTAAACGAGATAACCTATTGTTTGACACTTGATAACCAATCTAAGTTCAACAATAGTTTATCACATCAACAAATCATCATATAACCACTCATAAGTCCTAAACTACTCCCTAAATGCAACAAAAGCCCTAATCAAAGGCTAGAAAGCCACTCACAGACGACTCGAGCTTTGAAACATCTCGGGGGAAGGGACAACAAGAGTGAATCAGCTGCTGAGGTTGCTGGTCGCTCATCCACCGCACGTGAGGGAGCTGGACAGTGGCTGGTCGCTGCTTCGGTGGTGGCTCGATGGCCATCCGGTGGCGGTTCGACATTAGTACGGCCTCCGAGCTTCACAAGGAACTAGATAGGAGAAGAAATAAGCGAGAGGGAGTGCCGGTGAGGGTTGCGCAACACCAAATAGCCCTTGAGGAGGCTGGTTGGTCGACTTGGTTGGCAGTTCAATGAAGCAAGGGGGCGGTCTGGCATTGGGGTTTAATGATCAATCATCAGCAAGGAAAACAACTGAAGAACAAGTTGAGATGGAGATGAAAATGGAGGTAGTGGATTCGGTGGTGCCTAGAGGAGAGACAGAGTGAGTTATGTAGCCCAAAACTAGACTTATCAAGGTTGCGACTCAGATTCAGAATGAAACCATTTTGGAAACTAATCGACAATAGCTAGTTTTCTGGCAAAGGATTTCACTTTAATATATATATATATATATATATATATATATATATATTAAGTCAATCACAAATTGACAAAATCAATCTTGAAGATAAGTTCCAAATGGGAAAGCATCACTTATGGAAACCAAGAATCTACTTGTATAGGCAATCATAATCAAGTGGAAATTGCATCCTTTTCTTCAAAGGCCACAAAATCTCTTTGAAGCATTATATCCAACGAGTAGATTAGATGAAATTCCTCTAGTGATTGACTAACATCTAGTGCATCCTAGAAGTGTATTTAAGGAGGTCATTTGGTCAAGAAGATAAAGGACGTGAATCTGAAATTCCAAAGTTTGAAGTTGCTCTTGACTATTTATTTTTGTCTGTGAGTGTTTCAAATTGCTATCAAGAGAGAAAACACAAAAAAAAGTGTCTTAGCGAGATAATACGATTTATGACTGAGTGTTTGCACTCATATATTATAATCTCTTGATTGATCCTATAATGGAATCCCAAGCTGTTAGTATGGAAGAGTGGACGTAAGCTTGATCTAAGCCGAACCATTATAAATTTCATGTGCAATCTTCTCTTCCCTTAACTCTTGTTGCGACCCGACCTCAAGAAAAAAGATTGGTTTATGGGTACTTGACAATGAGAGTTCCCTCACAATTCGGGTTCCAAAAGACGTCGTCACCATGCCTTTCAGATCGAACCTCTTGTGAGTTCCCTTGTACACGGTCATGAGTTCTCCCAAACCCGTACCCCGTGTGATAGCGGAATGTCGCGATCCATACCAACACAAGCAGCACACCTTAAGAAAGGAAGTCAAGTATGGATATTGAATTTGGGGGTATCTTTACCATGACAGCTCTCTCAATAGTATGCTCCGCCTATAAAAATGACATCACTTTATCCTTTGGGGTACTGCCCTATCGAGTAAACTAAATCATGGTGAGTCTTATCAAGACTTATACCCATTGCGACAGGCTCATTTTATAGGATCTAATTGTTTAAAACAACCTAAAAATAATATGGGAGTCACCACTAGCCTCGTTTTTTTGGGGATCGGTTAGAAAACCCAATCGAGGGTCGGGAGTTGTCCCTTGATTCCGACGCAACCAAACATCTAGGTTCAGGGACTTGAGTTATGCTAATATTTCTATGAGCGCCCTTTCAGTACCTAACAGTTGCCGTGTTAGTTAAGGTAATCATGCATGTCTTTTTACTTTTTTGGGGTGGTTTAACCTAATTTGAGTGATCATGTGTGATTGGTTATTTTCGTGCAATTCTATCTAAGAAAAATAAAAGAAGGCAATCAATTGTATTCGAAAGTGCGGGATAGTAAGTAAACAACCGAAGAAAGTAGTAAATGTATCATGCAATCCTAAGAAAGATAAAAAGAGAAACAAAATGAAAGGATAGAAAAGAAAATAACCCGTAACTCATTGGGTTTTTATACAAACAAAAGGAACCTGAGACATATGTAGGGGATGAATGATACAAAAGCATGGTTGGAATGGACATTGACCTTTCACCATCTTCGTGTCGTCTTCATCTTCGAAGTCCTAATCTAAACCTAGTCTAAGAAATGTAACTAGGTACATACAATGAAAAGAAATAAGCAAACACATCAAAACAACTAAAAGCACAACATCAATCCAAGATCATTCAAGAGAGGTAAAATTCACCAAGTAATCAGACCTGGGCCTCGAGGTCGGCCTTTGCAATTCATACGTAGGTCCCTTTAGACACCTACCTAATTCATTTTTATGGCTTATAGCCATTATTGGCCAATTGTATTCTCGCATGGTCAATAACACTTATAAGTCCCTAACAAAGTGTTTTGGGTGATTCCCAAGATTTACCATCGATATCATGCGTTGCCCTTAACATTCATCTAGAAGTCACTTGCAGGGGCATGAATTAAACACGCGGACATATCTTTTAGACCTTATTTCTCAAATAATCAAACAAGGAAGTGAACCATCAGCAGGTCACTTAATCACGAACATAGGCATTTCTAATGTATAATGTGATTTTATGCATGAGAGGGGGTACATGTGATGTTTAAAAAAATGGGTTTTGAAACCATTGAAAAAGTTTTTTTTTTTTTCAAGACAAGATGATGTCTCGATTATGAAACGCATTCAATTGCCAAAGCTAGCTCATCACTCATATAAATGCACTAACAAGTGTTATAGACATTTTGAATATGATCTAAACCATAGCTCTCTCAATGTCAAATCAAAGTTTGAAAACATTTTGGACTAAGGAATATCTAGGATATGAAACACATTTAATTGCCAAGACTAGCTCGGGCTCGCATAAATGCATCACAAGTATCGCATTCATTTTAAATACGGTCCAAACCATGACTTTTCCTAGGTCAAATTGAGTATTAAAAGGGATTTCTAAATGGTTGCTTTTGGATATGCCAAAAAAAAAAAAATGGTTGCTTTTGGAAACATCACATATACCAAAATGATTTCAACATGCAATTTGAAAAACCAATTCATTGAAGTCATTTGACAATGGACATCAAAGCATTTAAAACAACTTTCATGAGGATGACATGGCCTAATTTCATGTACAAACTAGCCTAAAATGTTTAGGTAAACAATCACAACGAGAACTTAATATCAGGAAATTTCAAACCAAGTGCAATGAATCAACAGAATTAGGTGATACCCATTGATATATATAATCTACGATAAAATTTCCTAACATGCACAACATCATAAGTAACAACTTCTTGAAAAAATTTATCCTCAAAGAGCTAAGCGTGATTTTATAAAAATCAGTACAAGTACCCATGCATCAGGAAATTCCCAAATCAGCAGAGTATCAAACCATTGCAACCAAGATTTATCCTACAAAATGAATTCTAAAAATCATGAAATGTTGCCACAACATAAATAAGAGAATGACAGACAAACTTTATAAAGGGTTGAAGTTGAGAATCCTTATCGAAAAGATGGTACAAAAATGGCAAAAGTCTATCTAAACAGGGGTAAAGACAGGGGTCTGAATTTGACCCAAAGTCTAAATTCTACTCTAGCTTAGGAAATATAGAAAATGAACCTATCAATGAGCAATTTGCATGAAATTAGTGGCATTTGAAAGCTCTAGGTGTGCTTTACAAATTCCTAGAAGGGTTAGGGTCCAATAATGATGCAAGCCATGGGTAGGCTTTCTCAAACAATAGGATCGGGAGAGTGACTCGCACACGGGAAAATAGGGCGAACAGAAATTTCAGCACTGTGCAAGCTCAGGAGAACAGTTGTATCTTTGTCGATCCAGATCAGATCGACCTGATTCCAAAGCCAAATGAACAAAGACTTCTGGATCTACAATTTCTGTGTTTTGGATTTTCTGAAACAAGCACTGTAGGATGGTCGAAATTGGGTTGGAAATAACGAACAGAATATGAAAAGATAGAAACTCCATCGGTTGCTCTTCTAGGCCTCCAAGGAAGTTGAGGGGGCACTAATTCTTCTAGATCGATGACTGCAACTCTTCAAGGATGCAGATTTCAAAAGCTCCAACCCTTCAAGGATGGAGTGAAAGCTCTTCTAGGTTTTCAAAGGGATGAACTCTACAAGGTTCACAATACTTGCTTCAACGCAAAGTTTTTTTTTTTTTCATTCATCAAAAGTCATTCGTCTTCTACAAGAAATTGGGCTTATATCGTCAAAGAAATAAAGACGGAGCATTGAAACTAGGAGAAATAAAGACAAAAAATTAAAATTAGCAAAAATAGTAAAAGCATAACGTCTTCATGGCAAGGTGTCTTTCCAACCTCCGGGATGGACTCAAGATGTCGATACGGCTTCTCGGTTTAGTCGAGCTTGAATGCGGGCCGATCTTCTTGGTTGAGAGAGCTGGTCTTCAATGTGGGCTGCATCATCCTCCCCATCTTTAAAAGAATTTGTCCTCGAATTCTCGCCATCATCATCAGAAGAATCTCCCACCCTACTAGGTGCCAACGTAATCTTCTTGCCTCCAAATTCAAAAGAATATGTATTTCGATAACCATCATGCATAGTCCTCTTATCAAATTGCCATGGTCGACCAAGAATAATGTGACTAGCATCCATCGGTAGAACATCACACCATATCTTGTCATTATAAACAAAACCAATGGACAGATTAACAAGACATCATTTTGAAACAATTAACTTAGCACCTATCTTCAACCACAACATTTTATAAGGCGCAGGGTGCGTTTTTAATTCCAACTTCAGCTTGTTTGCCGCTACTTCAGAAATTATATTCTCACAACAACCAGAGTCAATAATTAATTGACACACCTTTCACATGATTGTGCAAGCAGAATGAAAAATATTGGTACGCAGCCACCTATCTCCAATGTCGTCTCGAGGAGTAAGAAAATTTTTCCTCGCCATAAGAAGTTCGCCAGTGTCAGCATGCACTATTTATTCATCATCCGCAGCTTCTTCATCATTGTTCAACTCCTCTTCAAGTGGATTCTCAGCATTCTCATCAGAATCATCATCCACCAAAAGGCTTTACCAGTTGGTCGATTCTTATTGATTCAACAATTGCTAGCATGATCACCCAACTCCCCACAAGAATAGCAACGTATTTCGAACGTAGCAAGTTGCTTCGAAACATGGGGCTGAGTAGAAGGCTTACTAGCAAATTGCTGTCTCCGAGAACAAGAGCGCTCTATTTTGACTGCTCGTTGGTGTGCATCTCCTAAGTCCCAAATGTCGAGGACTTCCAAGGCGTCTTGAATGTAAAATTGAAGATCATTCAAGTATTTGTTCACAAGCACATCCTCCGGGTCCTGGATATTGTTATGAATCACTAACTCATTGAATTCATTGGTGTATTGGTCCACCGTTCGTGTACCTTGTTTTAGATTTTGGTACCGTTGGTAGAGCTCTCTCTTATATCCTTTGGGAAGAAAATATTTTTGAATCTTGCCCTCCATCTTTCTCCACAAAGTGACTAGTGCTTTGCCAACGGCTTGGCGAGTTTTTTTTTCACGTCTCCACCAAGCAATCGCCTTGCCTCGGAATCGCATAGCAATGATCCCAACTAGACGATTCTCCGGAATATTTCGATGCTCAAACACCTCATTCACAAGTGTTAGCCAATCAACAATTTCATCAGGAGACTCATTACCTATAAATTCTGGAACATCTTTCTTGACTTCCTTTTCCCAATTTGGCTCACGAATATGTTGTAAACGATGTTGAACATGCCTCCGACCGTGAATAGATTGAACACTCTCCAAAGAGGAAGAGTCACCATTGGAATCTTCAGTCCTTGAACGGGGTGGAGAATTATTTGCTTCAGCCCTCAATCGCTGAACTTCTTGTGTCAATTCGTCAATTTGTTGTTGCATATTCTCAGCGAGTGTGTGCAATTCATCGAGGGGAACGGTTCTGCCGCCACGACGCCTAGCTTGTCTTGGAGGCATTGTCCTCTCCTCCAAAGCTCTGATACCAAATGATGCAAGCCAATGGTAGGCTTTCTCAAACAATAGGATCGGGAGAGTGACTCGAACACGGGAAAACAAGGCGAACAAAAATTTCAGCACTGCGCAAGCTTAGGAGAATAGTCGTATCTTTGTCAATACAGATCAGATCGACCTAATTCCAAAGCCAAATGAACAAAGACTTCTCGATCTATATGTTTTGGGTTTTCTGAAACAAGCACTGTAGGATGGTCGAAATTGGGTTGGAAATAACAAACAGAATATGAAAAGATAGAAACTCCGTCGGTTGCTCTTCTAGGCCTCCAAGGAAGTTGAGGGGGCACCGATTCTTCTAGATCGATGACTGCAACTCTTCAAGGATGCAGATTTCAAAAGCTCCAACTCTTCAAGGACGGAGTGAAAACTCTTCTAGGTTTTCAAAGGGATGAACTCTACAAGGTTCACGATACTTGCTTCAAAGCAAAGTTTTCTTTTCATTCATCAAAAGTCGTTCGTCTTCTACAAGAAATTGGGCTTATATCGTGTCAAAGAAATAAAGACGGAGCATTGAAACTAGAAGAAATAAAGACAGAACATTAAAATTAGCAGAAATAGTAAAAGCATAATGTCTTCATGGCAAGGTGTCTTTCCAACTTCCGGGATGGACTCAAGATGTCAATATGGCTTCTCAGTTTCATTGAGCTTGAATGCGGGCCGATCTTCTTGGTTGAGAGAGCTGGTCTTCAATGCGGGCTGCATCAAATTAAGGTTAACTTGGTGCTCTAAGATTGAGGTTTCTAAAAGTGTGTGTGTCAACAAATAAAAACCAGAACATGTACATGCATTACTAAATCTCAAAATCATTCATGTAATGCACAATTGGCATGAAAAATTCACACAAGACACGTGACAAGCAATTTGGAAAATCATCTAACCCTAAGTCAGCATTTGAAGATGCCATACGATCTAATGACAATACAAGAGAATTCAAGATGTATAATGACATGCTCGAAAGTTTCTAAGTGTGACAAGCACTTTTTTGACAATTCCATATGCAAGATGACATTCAAATGGGATGAACTATATATGTACACAGAGCTTGTAATATGTAGTTTCAAATGTCGAGAATACACTAATGTGAAATTTGGCCTCTGAGGGACCCGACCAAATATGAAAAGCTATGCACACGATAAGGTTTTAATCCTATAGTGAGGGCTACGAACATGCGAAATTAAGGACTCGAAACCAATTTGTGATCATATGAGATATGACAAAAATGGCAAAATGGACATGCATTGTTAATTTTCTTATTGCAGCAACACCTATGCCTATTTGCATATGCAATTGATGCATCGCATGACTTCAAAATTTTGCAAATCTTGCATCAATAGGAAGCATATGACATGCAGGTCATTCTTCATGAAGACTTAAGGTTGAACAAAATCGATTTCATGCTCAAATCTACCTAAGTTCATCTCGGATCAAAATAGGGCAGACAGACCAATATTCAGATCTAAGAGGTTTTGACCTAGCTAAACATGTCCATAAATTTTAGAAAAAAATACTGGACACTCTCAACACAACGACAAAAAAATTTTGTGAAGACAAGTTCATCCAGAAATCATCACAGAAATCAAAGCAAAAATGACAAGACTCAGAGGTGGACCGATGTCAAAAACCTAAGAGCACCAAAAACCTACATGGATCAAGCAGATTGTGACATGTTTTTGGGGGCCAAATGTGGTCCCTGCGACCTATCGATTTGAAGCACGTAGAGTATACTTGCTATGTCTAGAAGAGCTTGAACCAAAATGAGGCCATCTCAGATACCGTTTTGGCTAAAACAACAAATGTATAATAGAGCATGCAAAATTGCAGATTTGAAGCAAATCAAGTACAATCAACCTCAAGTTCATCATTGATAATCATTTAATCATAGCAAATCACCTCATAACATTCTAGATCTCATATCTAAACATGATATGTAACCCTAGGGTTGAATCCTAGCCCCGACCGGCTAATGCGATCTTGCTTCATGAGATTTGAGCTAGAAGAATGACCTTTTTGCGATTTGTGATGATTTCAAGCGCAATCGGACAATCATCGAAACTCAAACAAAGGCTTAAGGAATAGATCAAACCACCTACGGACTCCGGTTCAGCCTGCAAAAGAAATAAGGACCGGCCCAAGCTTGGACCGGCTTGAAGGCCATCGGGGCTAGACCAGGCCACCGTCACTCCTCCGGTGGCCGATCGGTTGGGTTTCCACCATGATCAGGTGGAGGATAGGCTTAGGAACGGATTAGAAGCAACTGATCTACTTCCAAACGGCAGCTGATCGTCAATTTGAGGATTAGCCAAAACCAGTCCAAGTTTGGACCTTCCTTCAAACGTTGGGGAAAGATCGGACCGTTGACACTCCTCTGATGGTTGATTGGTCAAGTTCCAACCATGCCTCGGTCGGACGTGATCTCATAGAGAGATTGGACGTGATCTCATAGAGAGATTGGTTAAGGTTGGGCAATCGTTGAGGGTCTACCAATCGCTGATTCGAATAGCCAAAGAAACTGGTTCAATTCGGACGGTTTGGGGGAATTGTGGCACCCCGAACCACCTTAGGTCGCCACAGGCACCAAATGCTACACCTAATTACATCTCTTAAAAGAAGCGTCGTAAATCATAAACATTTTTTTTTTTAAAACGGTCCCATCGTGACTCATTTAATGGAAGCAAAATATGATATCGCCATCTCTCTCCCTCCATCAAGCATGATACAATTGCACACCACTAAACATCATAATAAAGACAAAGTCATGACACTTTATTTACATATTTTCAAGATGGGTTTCCTTGGGTCGGTACATCAAAAGAAAGGCCAAGACATGAAGCCACACTCGGCCATAAAACCCAAAAAGAAACACTCGACCCACTATGACTAACATGCAAGATCCCCCATCACTAGTGTCAGCTAATCATCCATAAAAATTTCAGCTCCTACTTTTCACGCACGGGCCCTTACACCCATCCCAGTGCATCAGGCAGTGGCGGCGGCAACATCCCACGTATCACTCCGTCTCAACGAACATGGACAGATATGAACTCCTGGATGACAGAGCCCCCAGCCAGGCCCACATCGTACATCACTAAGGCACGCACTCAAATATATGTAAGACTAGGGATAGTGAGATAGTCAATCTCCACACACACGACCTCTACATCCAAAGGTAGGCTGTAAAATACGTCTCGCGTGACAGCAGGGAGCGGCATGCTGCTAATCTGAAATGTTGGTCCCCAAAGAGGTGAGTACAACCACCTAGCAGGTAAATGACCAATAAACCACACAATGCATCATGCCACGCAATCATCACAATCATAGCGTCACATGTCATACAGGCATCCATGCACAATATACCATGGCATCATGCACATGTCATCACACCTCATATACCATCATCACCATATAGACATCACCATCATGTCATATACTTACCATCATCATGTCACATATGGCATCATCCTTACCATGCATCCATGCATATAACATCATCATCATATCACATGTACCATCATCATTGCCATGCATCCATGCATGTAACATCATCATCATATCACATGTACCATCATCATTACCATGCGTCCATGCATGTAACATCATCATCATATCACATGTACCATCATCATGTCATGCATCCATGCATGTAACATCATCATCATATCATGCATATATCATCATGCATAATTTGATTTCAATTTCATCTTGGACCACCACATTTCTCTTTCTCGGGACCAATGTTTGCATCACACATGTATCCAAGATACAATCAGACCATCCGGTTCCCCCACTCTCCGGGCATCTTGTACCCCACTAGCATCTCAAGGACTCTCCGGCATTCAGCCATTCAAGGCCACCGGGCAACCGGCCGTACCCTTCTAGCCAGGCATCTTGCACCCAAACCGGCATCGCGAGGTATCCCTCGGCACAATACCTGCTGAGCTTCCAGCTCCCCCACTCTCCGGGCATCTCGACACCTCTCGGTACTCCCGAGGCCCTACGGTATCCGGCCATTCATGACCACTGGGCAACTAGCCGTACCCTTCTAGCCAGGCATCTCGACACTCCCGAGGCATCGTCGGCTCACACCTCCGACAGCCTTCTCATTTGTCTCAATTCTCATCTTCAATTGTAGTTCAATTTTAAAATGGCATGTGATGTGAAGGCAACTAAGATCATATTCATCATTGAATTCATACATGCATCTCAAATCATTATCATACATGCAGCAAGACACTATCATCCAATCAATACAATTCATGGAGTCCATGCAATTTAAAATGGTCCATATTTCATGCCTTTTTCAAAGTTCCAGCATGTACCATTTTTAGAAAATATTTAAATTAAATATCCATATGCTTCTCAAAAATCATTAAATCAGGGAACGTGATAGACAAGACAATAAGATAGTAATTTCATGAAAAAAACATGCCCAATAAAGTTCCACACAAAAGATATAATTCACACAAATACAGCATGCAATTTCGGATAGAAACAGAATGCGCAGTTTTCAAAATAATTCGATTAAAATACCCGAAAGACCTCCAAAAATTATGAAATTTTACCAGATTATATTTAAGACACTAAAATATATTTTTCATGAAGAATTCTAGGCAGATTCGTTTTAGATCATTTTCTATAGTCGTACGAAGCTTCTGGTTCTCGCACCGAAACGTCCAGTGTAGGTATCTACGAAATATCGAGTTTTTACCCGTTTATTCTTCTTCGTTTCCTCTGAAATTTGGATATGTTTTACTTAAAGAGGTCCCCTACAACTTTTATCAAAGTATCTAAGTCAAATTTACAAAGAATAGTCACCATATGGGTCCATGAAGTCTCGGGTGTCCTGTACCACGTCTCCAGATTTACCATCTTCAAGAGTAAGTCGATTCACTAGGCTACACTTGCTCATTTTACTTCAAATTTGGGTATGTTAGTCTTTAGGATGTTCTATACAAGTTTCATGAAGAACTCAAAGAGAGATTCTTGATAAAATCGACATGCAACCACAGATCTACCAAAAGGTCAGCAAAATCGTTCCAGATCTAGTGTCTTCGTAGGATGAGGGTTTGAACCCTTAAATATCCACCATTTAGTCCCAAATTTTAGTATGTTGTATTTTAATATGTTGGCTACAACTTTGATGAAGGAATCAAAGTCAAAATCCAACTTGAAACATGCATGCAAGCTCTCACAAGATTCTGGTTCAGGCGGTTCATACGAAAACAGTAAACATACTCAAGAACAAGTCACATTCTAGCTTCGGTTTTGCCTACTCTAACATCCAAAACCTACCACCAACAAATCACACATGCAAGGAACACATGCAAGAGTGGAAATCAGTCCCAACTTGCCTCTAAGACTGAACGGATGACAACAAAAGGGACGGCACACCGGCGACGGACGGATGGCGTGCGGGCGGCGACGGGCGACTCCTCCTCCTGTTCGGTTCCTCTTCTCTCTCGCCACTCCCTCTCCCTCACGATTCTCTCTCTCTCTTTGGCCAAATTCCAATTGGCCACCCTCTCTCTCTTTCCCTTTTATTCCCCCAAATCTTCATCATTGGCAATGATTACTTGACACGCTTGATAGCCAATGCATGAGACCTCCTTTTGCCACTTGGCATGCCACATGCAATGGGCTTGGGGACATTTTGGGCTTGGATTGGGCCGGCCTCCCTTGTGGCTGACGGAAGCCCATTCGTGGGCTTCAATGGGCCGGCCAACTTGGCCCATTAAAGGTCCACTCTTGGGCCTAAGGCCCAAACTAAATAGAATCAGTTTTAAACCTCATTTTTAAATACTAATTAAATCTTATTAAACTAAAATACTATAGGGTAAAATTAAATAACTAAACATTTAGAATTACAAACCTATGGATTCTAATTCATGATGCACATGGCCAGAGATAAGCCATTTTTCCAAGATCTATCCATTTAAACTTGGCCATAGATTTCAATACAAGATATTAATTGAAGTACCCCTAATTGGCTAGCAAAGAATTTCAGGATGCCACAATTCTCCCCTCCTTAGGGAATTTCGTCCTCGAAATTAGACACCACTCATGCCTTCTTGAAACAAGTAAGGGTACTTTTCCTTCATCTAATCTTCACTTTCCCATGTGGCCTCCTCCATATTATGATGTCGCCATAATACCTTAACCAATGGGATCTTTTTAGTCCTAAGAATTTGCTCCTTTCGATTCAGTATCTGTACAGGCTCTTCGATGTACCTCACTTTCTCATCCACTTTGATGGCTTCATGATCGAGTATGTGACCAGGATCCAGTTGGTACTTCCTCAACATCGATACATGAAATACATCATACAAATTTCCCAACTTAGGAGGCAGTGCTAAACGATAAGCTACGTCCCCTATCCTTTCAAGTATCTCAAAAGGTCCAACAAATCTAGGGCTTAACTTACCCTTCATCCCAAATCGAGATATCCCTTTCATTGGAGATACTTTCAAGGATACATGATCTCCTACACTAAATTCCAAAGGCCTTATGCACTTATCTGCGTAGTCTTTCTATCTACTCTGAGCTGTTTTAAGTCTTTCTCTGATAATTTCAACAACCTCAGTGGTAACTTGTACCAGTTCAAGTCCTGTCAATTTCCTTTCACCTACTTCATTCCAACAGACAGGAGTCCTACACCTCCTTCCATATAATGCTTCATAGGGAGCCATGCCTATACTTTTCTGAAAACTATTATTATAGGCAAATTCCACCAAATGCAATCTTTCATCCCAATTTCCTTTGAAATCAATTACACAAGCCCTTAACATATCCTCTAATGTTTGAATTACTCTTTTTGTTTGTCCATTTGTCTGGGGATGAAAAGCAGTGCTAAACTAAAGTTTAGTTCCTAACGCAATTTGAAAACTTCGCCAAAAGTTCGAAGTGAATCTCGAATCCCGATCTGAGGTAATAGTCACTGGAACACCATGTAAGTGTACACTTGACTTACATACATGTCCACATATTTGTCCATTGGGTAGTCCATGCGAATAGCTAGGAAATGAGCCGATTTAGTCAAACGGTCCACTATAACCCAAATAGAGTCATGATTGCTTGACATCCTTGGTAATCCTTGTATGAAATCCATCGTTATATGCTCCCATTTCCATTCTGGTATGTCTAATGGTCTCAAGAGTCCTGCGGGTTTACGATGTTCCGCTTTAACTTGCTGGCACGTCAAACATTGAGAAACGTACTTAGCCGTATCCTCCTTCATACCATTCCACCAAAACTGCTAACGTAAATTCCTATACATCTTTGTACTACCCGGATGGATACTATAATTACTCTTATGTGCCTCCGACAGAATTTCCTTCCTTAATTCTTCATTGTCAGAAACACAAAGTCGTCCTTGGCATCTTACTATTCCATCATCAGAGACTTGAAATTCTGGTCTTTTTCCTAAAGATGCAGTGTCTTTCATTTTCAAAATCTCCGGGTCAGACTCTTGCAGGGTTTTAACTTTTTGAATGATCTCCGGTTCAATCCTTAATGCACTAAGCATACCGGTAAGACAATCTACTTTTAATCTAAATTCTGAGTTTGTAACGGACCTTAACAAGCTCCATTCTGCCATTCTTAAACTGCCCATCTCATAGCCGACTTACGACTAAGAGCATCCGCTACCTTATTCGCCTTCCCTAGATGGTATTTTATCTCACAATCGTAATCCTTTAACAACTCCATCTATCTCCTTTGTCTCATGTTCAACTCCTTTTATGAGAACAGATATTTCAAACTCTTATGGTTCGTATAAATTTCAAACATTTCCCCATACAAATAGTGTCTCCATATCTTCAAGGCAAACACTATAGCTGCTAGCTCTAAATCATGCGTTGGGTAGTTTAGCTCATGGGGTTTTAATTGCCTAGATGCATAGGCTACGACCTTGCCATGTTGCATCAAAACACATCCCAGTCCTTTGTGAGATGCATCACTATACATTGTAAAACCATTAGGTCCAGTTGGTATAGTCAGGATTGGAGTCGAGGACAATTTCCTTTTAAGCTCCTAGAAACTCCTTTCACATTCCCCATTCCATTCAAATTTCACATTCTTTTGAGTCAACTCAGTTAAAGGACCTGCCAGTTGTGAAAATCTTTCAATAACCAGCCAGTCCTAAGAAAGTTCATATTTCAGTAGGTGTCATTGGTCTCGGCCAATTTATTACCATCTCAACTTTAGCCGGGTCTACTGCAATTCCTTCTCCTGATACCACATGCCCTAAAAATATTATCTGGTCCAGCCATAATTCACACTTGCTAAATTTGGCATACAACCTATGCTCTCTCAAGGTTTGCAAAATTATCCTCAAGTGTTGTTCATGCTCTTTAGGTCCTCTTGAATATATCAAGATGTCATCAATAAAAACAATCACGAACTGGTCTAAATAAGGTTTAAATACCCTATTCATTAAATCCATAAATGCAGCCGGTGCATTAGTCAATCCAAATGGTATAACAAGGAACTCCTAGTGTCCATAACGAGTCCTGAACGCAGTCTTAGGAATGTCCTCTTTCTTAATTCTCAGCTGATAGTATCCCGATCTTAAGTCAATTTTAGAGAAGACTGAACTTCCCTGGAGTTGGTCAAATAGGTCATCAATTCTAGGCAAAGGATACTTATTTTTAATGGTTACCTGGTTCAGCTGCCTATAGTCAATGCACAAATGCATCGATCCATATTTCTTTTTCACAAACAAGATCGGTGCACCCCAAGGTGAAGCACTTTGTCTATTGAATCCTTTGTCAAGCAACTCCTACAGTTGCACTTTCAATTCCTTCAATTCGACTAAGGCCATCCTATATGGGGCTTTTGATATTGGTCCTGTTCTAGGCATTAATTCAATTTCAAACTTAATCTCCCACTCTGGCGGCAATCCAAGCAATTCCTCAAGGAATACATCTTGAAATTCGCTAACTACCCGAATTTCATCAATCTTAGGCTCTTCCTTAGTATAATCTCTAACCATGGCCAAGTACCCTTGACATCCTTTGTCAAGTAACGCATGGGCTTCTATTGCTGAAATAAGCGCTACAGGTAGGTGGGTCTGACCTCCCAGAAATTCACAACTAGATTGATCAAGTAAGGTAAACTGGATTATTTTCCTATAACAATCCATCTGGGCACGATACTTACGAAGCCAATCCATTCCTATGATAACATCAAAATCATACATGGCCATTACAACTAAGTCTATTTCCATATCCTTTCCCCCCATTGTTATCTTACAATTTCCACACACCAGCGTAGACAATAACATATCCTTTAGAGGCGTAGAAACACAAAGAGGTGTCTCAAGAGGCATAGTTTCTATCATACTCAACTGCCTATATCTTTCAGACACAAATGAATGCGTAGCATCCATATCAAACAATGCATATGCCTTTTTATCACTTATAAGGATCGAACCTGAGATAACATTTTTGGAAGCTTCCACTTCCTCTTGGGTGATCACATACACTCTTCCTTGTGCTGGTGGCCTCTTGGGATTCCTTGATAAGTTTGCCTAACAGCATTCCGCTGCGGCTTCTGCACCAAGCCCATACTCGAGTGCGATCTTTCCTAAGGGCAGTTTCTCTTAATATGACCTATTTTTCCACAACCATAGCACTTTGGTTGTCCAATGCAAGGTCCTGGGCCATGTCGCCTATCACACATTTGACACTCTGCATCCTGATAAGGTGTCCTTCCCAAATTCAGGCTACCCTTGCCTCTTCCAAAGTTCCCAAAATTGCCCTTCTTCTTAGATTCCCAAGTCCGACCTTGACCTGTATAGGGTCTCTTACCCCTTCTCACATCACCAAAGGACAATGGTTTCTTATCCTCCAAGTGTTCCCTTACCAACTCCTACTCCACCAGCTGTGCCCTTTCATAGATCTCATTATAATCCTTTATGTTTAAAGGCACTAGTTGCTTCCTGACATCAGTCCTCAGCCCTTTCATAAACCTCTTAGCTTTCTCTTCTTGATCCTCAATTAGCCTAGGAGCATACCTAGACAGTTCAGAAAATCTAGCCTCATACTGATCTACTGTCAGCTCCTTTTGTTCTAATTGGACAAATTCAGTAATTTTCCTATCCTTAGCACAGTCAGAAAAACGCTTCCTATTAAAAGCTCTCAAAAACTCTTCCCAGTTAACCTTTGTACTTGGTGGGAAGATTGTGTCCCTCGATGCTCTCCACCAAAACTTTGCATTTCCCTCCAGCTGGTACTCTGCCAAAGTTATTTTATCAGTCCAACAACTGCGAAAAGGCCAACAACCTGAAAATTTGCTCCATTCCATCAATCCAATGTTCCGCCTCCTCAGGACTTCCCATTCCACCGAACTTAGGTGGCTTCAGCTTCAAAAATTGTTCCACCAGTTCTTGAGTACGGCATTTTGCTTCAGGTTGTTGCTGCACCTGCCTTTTCATCAAATTTTCAATATTGGCCAATGCCTACAGGATGTCTTCCATTCGGGGTTCAGCCCTTGCAGTAGAGGCTTCAGCCCTCAATGGATGAGCACTTCCAGCTCGCACCATGACTTTCCTACAATTTCCAAGCATTGCCTTAGGAATAATCTGAGACTCACTGTCTCCATTCAAAGCAACTACTACTACTACATAAGTAACATATACATGTTACTGGTACCTAAAGACAACTCAAGACTAACTACTAGGGATCTACGAGTGAATACTCATCACCCGTTATTCAATTATTCCGTTTTATATCCTATCATGTGCATTGTCAACATGTTCCTCAATTTCCAAATGAGGCTCCTTATTGCTTCACCTATAACCATCGCTCTGATACCAAACAGGGGCGCTATGGCACCCTGAACCACCTTAGGTTGCCACAGGCACCAAATGCTACACCTAATTACGTCTTTAGAAGAAGCGTCGCAAATCATAGACATTTTTTTTTTTTTAAAATGATTCCAACGTGACTCATTAGCAGAAGCAAAATATAACATCGCCATCTCTCCCTCCATCAACCATGATACAATTGCACACCACTAAACATCATAATAAAGACAAAGCCATGACACTTTATTTACATATTTTCAAGATGGGTTTCCTTCAGTCGGTACATCAAAAGAAATGCTAGGACATGAAGCCACACTCGGCCATAAAACCCAAAAAGAAACACTTGACCCACCACGACTAACGTGCAAGATCCCCCATCACTAGTGTCGGCTATTCATCCCAAAAATTTTCAGCTCCTACTCTCATGCACGGGCCCTCACACCCATCCCGGTGCATCAGGCGGTGGCGGCGGCAACATCCCACGCATCACTCCGTCTCGACGAACATGGACGGATATGAACTCCTGGATGACAGGGCCCCCACCCAAGCCCACATCGTACATCACTAAGGCGCGCACTCGAATATACGTAAGACCAGGGATGGTGGGACAATCAATCTCCATGCACTCGACATCTACATCCGAAGGTAGGCCGTAAAATACGCCCCGTGTGACAGCAGGGAGCGGCATGCTACTAATCTGAAATGTTGGTCCCCGAAGGGGTGAGTACAACCACTCAGCAAGTAAATGACCAATAAACCACACAATACATCATGCCATGCAATCATCACAATCATAGCATCACATGTCATACAAGCATCCATGCACAACATACCATGGCATCATGCACATGTCATCATACCTCATGTACCATCATCATCATATAGACATCACTATCATATCATAAACTTACCATCATCATGTCACATATGGCATCATCTTTACCATGCATCCATGCATGTAACATCATCATCATATCACATGTACCATCATCATTTCCATGCATCCATGCATGTAACATCATCATCATATCACATGTACCATCATCATGTCATGCATCCATGCATGTAACATCATCATCATATCACATGTACCATCATCATTACCATGCATCCATGCATGTAACATCATCATCATATCATGCATATCATCATGCATAATTTGATTTCAATTTCATCTTGGACCGCCACATTTCTCTTTCTCGGGACCAATGTTTGCATCCCACATGTATCCAAGATACAATCAAACCATCCGGCTCCCCCACTCTTTGGGCATTTCGTACCCCAATTGGCATCACGAGAACCCTCCGGCATTCAGCCATTTAAGGCCACCGGGCAACCGGCCGTACCCTTCTAGCTAGGCATCTTGCACCTAAACCGGCATCGCGAGGTATCCCTTAGCACAATACCTGCCGAGCTTCCGGCTCCCCCACTCTCCTAGCATCTCGACACCTCTCGGTACTCCCGAGGCCCTCCGGTATCCGGCCATTCATGACCACTGGGCAACCGGCCGTACCCATCTAGCCAGGCATCCCGACACTCCTGGGGCATCGTCAGCTCACACCTCCGACGGCCTTCTCATTTGTCTCAATTCTCATCTACAATTGTAGTTCAATTTTAACATGGCATGTGATGTGATGGCAATCAAGATCATATTCATCATTGAATTCATACATGCATCTCAAATCATTATCATTCATGCAGCAAGACACTATCCTCCAATCAATACAATTCATGGAGTCCATGCAATTTAAAATGGTCCATATTTCATGCCTTTTTCAAAGTTCCAGCATGTACCATTTTTAGAAAATATTTAAATTAAATATCCATATACTTCTCAAAAATCATTAAATCAAGGCACGTGATAGACAAGACAATAAGATAGTAATTTCATGAAAAACACATGCCCAATAGAGTTCCACACGAAAGATATAATTCGCACAAATACAGCATGCAATTTCGGATAGAAACAAAATGCGCAGTTTTCGAAATAATTCGATTAAAATACCCGAAAGACCTCCGAAAATTATGAAATTTTACCAGATTATAGTTAAGACACTAAAGTAGATTTTTCATGGGACTTCTTGGCCAGATTCGTTTTAGATCATTTTCTATAGTCGTACGAAGCTTCTGGTTCTCGCACCGAAACGACCAGTGTAGGTATCTCCGAAATATCGAGTTTTCACCCCTTTATTCTTCTTCGTTTCCTCTGAAATTTGGATATGTTTTACTTAAAGAGGTCCCCTACAACTTTAATTAAGGGGTCTAAGTCAAATTTCCAAATAATTGTCACCATATGGGTCCATGAAATCTCGGGTGTCCTGTACCGCGTCTCCAGATTTACCGTCTTCAAGAGTAAGTCGATTCACTAGGCTACACTTGCTCATTTTACTTCAAATTTGAGTATGTTAGTCTTTAGGATGTTCCCTACAATTTTCATGCAGAAGTAGAAGAGAGATTCTTGGTACAAATTGACATGCAGCCACAGCTCTACCGAAAGGTCAGCAAAATCGTTCCAGATCTAGTGTCTTCGTAGGATGAGGGTTTGACCCCTTGAATCTCCACCATTTTGTCCCAAATTTTAGTATGTTGTATTTTAAGATGTTGGCTACAACTTTCATGATGGAATCAAGGTCAAAATCCAACTCAAAACATGCATGCAAGCTCTCACAAGATTCTGGTTCAGGCGGTTCATACGAAAACAGCAAGCATACTCAAGAACAAGTCACATTCTAGCTTCGGTTTTGCCTACTCTAACATCCGAAACCTACCACCAACAAATCACACATGCAAGGCACACATGCAAGAGTGGAGATCAGTCCCAACTTGCCTCAAAGACCAAGCGGACAGCGGCGCACGAACGGCACACCGGCGACGGACGGACGGCGTGCAGGCGGCGACGGGTGACTCCTCCTCCTCGGTTCCTCTTCTCTCTCGCCACTCCCTCTCTCTCACGATTCTCTCTCTCTCTTTGGCCGAATTCCAACTGGCCACTCTCTCTCTCTTTCCCTTTTATTCCCCCAAATCTTCATCATTGGCAATGATTACTTGCCACCCTTGATAGCCAATGCATGAAGACCTCCTCTTGCCACTTGGCATGCCACATGCAATGGGCTTGGGGACATTTTGGGCTTGGATTGGGCTGGCCTCCCTTGTGGCCGACGGCAACCCATTCGTGGGCTTCAATGGGCTAGCCAACTTGGCCCATTAAAGGTCCACTCTTGGGCCTAAGGCCCAACCTAAATAGAATCAGTTTTAAACCTCATTTTTAATTACTAACTAAATCTTATTAATTGGATGCTAATTTGTGCTATTTGAGTGATATTTGTAATTTTGGGAATTTATCCCAAAATTGAGTAATTTAAGTATTTAGTCGGGAAACATCGGGCGTCGGTTTACAACGCCAAAAATATTCTTGTGGGCTATATTAAATGGTGGGATTTTTAAAAGGAAAATTATTGTATTTTTACTAAGGCCGACCGTGTACCCACACACGATTATTTTTACTATGTACTATAAAAACGGTGAATTGTCAGTTGGTGGGAAGAGTATGCTATATCAGCCTGCGGGCTTTGATATATCAGCTTAGGGTGAGCAGTATACTATATCAGCTTTGGTGAGCATATTAAGTATCACACATCTTTGGTGATTATATTAAGTATCGCACAGCTTTGGTGAGCAATATAGATATATAGCAGCTTTGGTGAGGAGTATTATTATATATCTATCAGCTTTGGTGAGCTATACCATCTATTATTAGCTTAGAGTGAGCAATGAGTGAATCGATCAAATTTTATGGATGGTATTGATGGTATGGAATCGAATGGATGATGGAATTGAAGTGATTGATTGAGTATTGAATCGTACTGACTTGCAGGAAGAAACCGAGGCAAAGGTAAGCCCTCTATCTTGTGTGTGCCTAGGTAGCGTTTAAGCATATTTCCTTCCTAATCGGAGTTTAGAGGGTGAACTTGTTGAGACGTTGTCTCATCCATCGTGTGCTAACATTTACAGGTCATTAGATGGTTGTACCTCTTGAGCATTTTAACCAACCAAAGAAGGTCACCGAACAGCACTCTCAGATTCCCTTCCCTAGGAGCCAAGGAGCCTCGGTCTATGAACTCGTAAGATCCATTGTCTAGGTTGGTGAGGATTTATCCCGGAAAGTACCCCATAAGTACCCCTTCTAGAGTTTGAGATTCCTAGGTCGGTGCTGGAGATCGTTTTTGGCAAGGACATGACTAACCCTCCAGTGGTTTAATGGTAGACTCGAGTCTTTCGGATCCAGAGTCCCCGGAGTACTCTAGTGGAAGACTTGAATGCTTAGAGGATCTATAGCCTCTACCCCTTTTTGTAGACCTTGTATATATTGGCTAATATTGTGTATGACTTAGTTTGATATGTATAAAGGTGTGATGTGGTTTTCGAAAATTGTGACCTTGCTTTTCTATCACATCTTTGTATTGTCTGGGGATTTAATTATTCGCTTCCGCATGCGCATTAAAATGAATGGGTCGGCGACGCGTCCTAGGACATCGCATTTTTTTTTAGTTGACCATCGAGGGATGGGCACGTGCTCGGAGGATCGGGGCGTAACATCCTTGTTTAGTGGCATCATAGCGAGTTAGTGGTTGGAGTGATAAGGTGCGATAAGTTTTTGGGATAGTTAGTTGGATTGGCCTTTATTTCATGATGGTGCATGTTTGTGATTGTTTTTGGTAGATTGTTTGTTTGGGATCGCTTAGCTTTTAATTCGATGTGGAATTGGAAGGCAGGTTTTAGTAGAAAACTTGAGTCATGAGTGATTAGGAGCAAGAGGATTCCTAGAAAGTGTACCATAGGACTTGCGACTTAGGATAGGATGCTAACGAAGGTCGGTACCCTAAGAGGTCGTGGTCGAGCGCCAACTTAGGCTAGCGCTAGTAGAGTAGCACCACCTCCTGTAGGTGCTAGGGTAGCATCCCCTAGTGATCCCAGGATCGAAGGGATCATGCAAGCGCTTGAAGCAATGGGAGCAATGATGGGGCAACAGGCCTAGAATCAAGCCGCTGCCATTACTGCCACCACTCAAGCTACCGCTACTACTGTCGTTGCTGCCACTGCCAAGGCCACCACCATTGCCGCACTTGCCGAAGTTCCACCTGGGAACATAGTCGTAGAGAGAGAGAGAGAGAGAGAGAGAGAGAGAGAGAGAGAGAGAGAGACCAATTCATAAGTTGGTCAAATAGTTCCTGAAGCTGAACCCACCGAGGTTCACCGGTGTTGGAGATCCAGAGACCACATTGCTATGGATTCAAGATCTAGAGAAGGCTTTTGCACTCCTGTTGTGCACTAAGGCAAAGAAAGTTGTCTTGGCAGTATACCAACTGTAGGTAATACGAATACCTAGTGGAGAGCCGCCAGAGGAATAGTATTCCCAGAAGGCGTGGTTCTGGTGTGGAACGCTTTCCTCAGAGCCTTCAACGATAAGTATTTTTCGAATAGCACCCGAGAATAGAAAATGGAGGAATTTCAATGCCTCCACCAAGGGATGATGACTGTTGACCAATATGAGGTCAAGTGTATGGAGCTATCTTAGTATGCTCCGAGACTAGTGAAGGATCCAGAAGACAAAGCTCGAAGGTTCAGGAATGGCCTTCGACTAGAGTTGAAAAATCCACTGGTGCCGTTTGATTTGAAAGACTATAATGAGGTTTACAATCGAGCCTAGTTGATAAAGAGAAGTTTGAATGAACAAGCCGCCTCATCTAGATCAAGGTTTAGTTCCAATAGAAATGAGAACCGGTATGGGAAGAGGCCCATGGCTGGGGGAAGGTTCCATGTGCAGCCTAACAAAAAGGGTGGAGTTGGAAAGTTAGTGCCAAATCAGAATGGCGTATGTTGCTTCTATGGAAGGCGACATGGTACAACTCCATGCCCTCGGAGAATGGGAGCTTATTTTGAATGTGGCCAACAGGGTCACATGGCCAAAGATTGTCCTAGAAGACCGAGGGGATAACAGCAGTTACCACCGCCGCCACCGATGGGTCAAATTAAGGGGTTAGTGCCGCAGATTGCACCACAGGGTAAACATAACAGACCCATAGCTCAAGGACGAGTGTATGCCATTACGAGAAGTCAGGCTAAGAACGTGCCTGATGTGATTACAAGTACGATTTTGTTGAACGACCATGTTGCTTATGCTTTGTTTAACCTTGGGGCAACTCATTCCTTTATTGCTGAACAAATCGTTAAGCTGGTAGGATTGAGTCCTGAATTGTTGGAGTCGGTGGTTATCATATCTACACCATTAAAGGATGAGGTGTTGTCTGCATTGGGTTGTTTTGGTTGAAAGTTAGTGATTGGTGAGCAAGAGGGGAAAATAGATTTATTAGTCCTAGCCATGTATGATTTTGATGTGATAATTGGCATGGACTGGCTCACTAAGCAACCGGCTAAGATGGACTACTATTGTAAATTGATTTAGATTAACTCGTTAGAGGGTGAAAGTTTCGAGTTTGTTGGAAGTCGAGGAGGACCCTCGATTACCTTAATCCCGTCGCTTGTGGCAACCCGTTTGTTAGACGAGAGTTGTCAAGGTTACCTGGCAACTGTCGTGGATACGATAGTTAAGGAGCTGAAGATTAAAGATATCGTAGTAGTTCAAGAACTTCTAAACGTTTTCCCAAAGTAATTGCCAGGCCTACCGCCAGAGAGAGAGATTGAGTTAGCACCCGGGACAAAGCCAATCTCTAAGGCTCCTTACCGGATGTCGTTATCTAAGTTGAAAGAAGTAAAGGTGTAGATGCAGGAATTGTTGGATAAGGGATTCATACATCCCAGTGCATCACCTTGGGGAGTACCGGTTCTGTTTATGAAGAACAAAGATGGTTTGTAGCGTCTGTGCATCGACTATCGTCAACTCAATCAGGTGATGATCAGGAATAAATATCCAATTGCAAGGAGTGTCGATATTTTAGAAGATTGACTTGAGGACAGGGTATCATTAGCTAAGAATCATAAAGAAGGACATACCGAAGTCAGCGTTTCGTACTCGATATGGCCATTATGAGTTCACAGTAATGCCGTTTGGTCTAACGAACGCTCCAGCTGCTTTTATGGATTTGATGAGCCGAGTATTTAAAGAATACCTGGATTAGTTTGTGATCGTGTTCATCGACGATATTCTGGTGTATTTGAGAGGTGCTGAGGAGCACGAGAGTCATTTGAGAATGGTACTCTAGACCTTGAGGATTCATGGATTGTACGCTAAGTTTAGAAAGTGCGAGTTTTGGTTGACTCGAGTAGCATTGCTAGGTCACGTGATTTCAGACGAAGGAATCTCCATGGACCTAGCCAAGATTGAAGCAGTGATCAGCTGGCTGAGACCGACTACAGTGATAGCGATCATAAGTTTTCTAGGTTTGGCATGCTACTAAAGAAGGTTCGTGGAAGGATTTTCAGCTTTAGCATCGCCGTTGACTTAACTATTGAAGAAGGAAGAGAAGTTTGTGTAGATAGACAAGTGCGAGCGTAGTTTCAAGAGCTTAAGTTGAAGCTGACTACCACACATGTGCTGACCATTCCATCTGATCCTAAGGGATATGAGATCTATAGTGATGCATCACTTCGGGGATTGGGTTGCATTCTGATGCAACATGATAGGGTAGTTGCATATGCCTCCCGTTAGTTGAGACCTCATGAGTTGAATTACCCGACGCATGACTTAGAACTTGCAGCAATCATTTTCGCTCTAAAGATTTGGAGACATTATTTGTGTGGAGAAATGTTCTAGATCTTCACTAACCATCAAAGTCTCAAGTATCTATTCTTTCAAAAAGAGTTGAATATGAGATAGCGTCGTTGGATGGAACTTTTGAAGGACTACGATTGTGATATTTTATATCACCTTGGAAAGGCGAATAAGGTCGCAAACGCTTTGAGTGAAAGTCTTCAGTTACATAGATGATGGTTAAGAATGGGTTTTACTTGAGAGAGCGAGATTTGATTTTCAAATTTAAAAGGCCACCTTTTGAATCTTATGGCCACCCTCAGAATTGAGCGGATGTGCATATTAGGATCAAGGCACTTCAATCGACAGACCTAGATGTTAAGAAGATTCTACAAGAGGATATCGATAAGAGAAAGGCTGATTTTCAGATTTCTGAGGATGGAACATTGAGGTTCCGAGGCTGATTTTCAGATCTATGTAGAGCTTAGAAAAGAGATCTTGTTGGAAGCCCATCGTAGCAGTTATAGTATTCATCCTTGTGGTACAAAGATGTATTAAAATCCGCGTCAACACTATTGGTGATTTGGTATGAAGGTGAATATCACCAAGTATGTCGCAAAGTGTCTGACATGTCAGCAAGTGAAAGCATAGCTGTAAGTCGAGAGGAATTTTGCAACCTCTCGAGATTCCCAAGTGGAAATGGGAGCACATCACGATGGATTTTGTGACAAGCTTACCAAAGAGTTAGAGGGGTAATGATTCCATTTGGGTAGTGGTGGATAGACTGACAAAGTCGGCTCACTTCATCGCAGTTCGAAAAGATTTAAATTTGGACCGGCATGCAGATTTGTACGTGCGTCAAATAGTTCATCTACATGGAGTGCCGGTGACGATTACATCAGATCAAGACCCGAGATTCACATTTGCTTTTTGGAAGAGTTTATAGGCTACCTTAGGAACAAAGCTGTAGTAGAGTATGGCATATCATCCTTAGATGGATGGCCAATTTGAGAGGATGATTCAAACCCTCGAAGACATGCTGTGAGCTTGCGTGTTGGATTTCAAAGGAAGCTGGGAGGAACAGCTTCATCTTGTCGAGTTTGTTTACAACAACAGCTACTAGCAGAGCATTCAGATGGCTCCTTTTGAAGCGTTGTATGGCAGAGCGTGTAGAACGCCAATGTGTTGGGATGAAGTTGGAGAAAGAAAGATCACAGGCCTAGAGTTGGTTTAGCAGTCAGTGGATGCAATTGTAGTCATTAGGGGTAGACTAAAGACCGCTCAGAACTGCCAGAAAAGCTGCATAGATAAGTATCGGAGACCTTTGGAATTCCAAGTTGGTGATCACGTTTTCTTGAAGGTGTCACTAATAAGGGGTACTTCGTGCTTTAGCAAGAAAGGAAAACTGAGTCCGAGGTACGTAGGTCCCTTTGAGATTCTAGAGAGAATCGGGATCTTAGCGTATCGCCTTGCATTGCCGCCGAGGTTGGCGCAAGTGCATGACATCTTTCACGTGTCGATGTTGAGGAAGTATGAGCTTGACCCGACCCACATGCTTAATTTTGAGGAATTGGACGTGAACGACAGAGTGTCGTATGTGGAAAGCCCGGTTCAGATTGTGGATCGGAGAGAGCAGATTCTGCACCAAGACGATTTGATGAGACAACAACGGCACTAAAGGAGCAACTTGGGAAAGCGAGGATTCGATGAGACGACCGTACCCCCACCTATTTGTTTAAAGATTTGTAATGGTTTAAATTTCAAGGATGAAATTTTTATAAGAGGGGAAGAGTTGTGACATCTTGAAATTTCCAGTTCTGTTTTCAATTAAATGAATTGGGCCTTTCATCGACACGCCTATAGTGTTATTCTTTAAGCTGATCACTCTTGAGATAAGTAGACTATCTAGGGAAGCCACTAAGGGATTTCAAAGCAATAGATTTGAGAATTCGATTAAAAATCGACTACTGGACCGTGCTCATTGCAAAGGTCATTACGAAACAATTAAAAATTGATCAGAGATTGAAGATAGGTCGAGTTGACCGAAATACGTGATTGAGTATGGGTGATTTTACCAAATTGCAAAATTCTCGTCAATCAGTCCTAGACTGATTTTTCTATCGTTTTGGTACCTTGTGTCCGTATTTGAAACCTCGAGATTTTCACGACAACCGAGAGTCATTAGTGTGTTGAAGAGGTACATTGTGACTCAAAATAAATCGATCATGAGTCAATTGCACCAAAAATTTCTAAAAGTTACCCAGTATGTTAGGTCACGCTAAAATCACGCCGGATTGAAATTAACCGTGAATTTGAATCCGATTTCAAAAATTGAAAGTTCTGTCATGTCACGAGTCATTTTAGGAATGTCGACTCATCCTATGAAGATTTTTCTGCAAACCGAGATTTTTGGCAAAAATTCAAAATAGGGGCAATTTTTTTTGGAAAATTCAAGGGACCATTTTTTATTGTGTTTTTGGGATGCAAGTTGATTCTATTGGTGTGGAAAAATGTCAATTTGATCGATTATACCTCGGTGGATTTTATAGGGCCGAAATTGGCTTCAATTGATTAGGATTTGGTCCAATTTTGGTTCTCAACCTTTTGGACCACCTCAATGACTTCCTAAGGAAGCTTGGTGGCTGCAAAGTGTGCTGAGGAAGCTAGCCCCACCAGTGGGGTCATGCCAAGGGGACAAAGGGGTGAGGATGGAGCAAATTGGGTCCCTCCAAAGCAGTTGTCCCTTTCTTCTCCATTTCAATCTGCTTTCTCCATTGCTGAAATCACATGAGATTTTGAGATAAGAGAATCCAGCCAACGGCTCCCCCTCCATTGCCGTTGATGCCCCTATCGCACCCATCGGACCCATCGCAGAACGTCACCATCACACGCACCCGAGCACGCCCGTAAGTCGCACGCCTGCCTACTCGTCACCGCCGTCCCAACTTTGTCGTTCACTCCTGCTCGCCCATCCAACATCCCGAGCTATCGTTCCGCCATCTAGCTATCGCACCGCGCCATCGTTGACCACCCAAGCCCCCATAGTAGCCTCATTGTTTTGGCCAAATCTCCGTGCCAACCCAGCCCTCCGTCCCACCGTCCAAAATCGCCCAAGGATAAAAGAAGCCATTGGCCCAAGGCACCATTTGGCCAAGCTTTGGATTGCTTCCGGGCCTTGAAAGGTGCCGCCGCTTTGGAGTTTGTTGCCCACCTTCATGTTCCCATCGTCGTGAACTCATCGGATTTCAAAACCGGTGAGTTTACTCACTAATCTCTGCTTAGGAGTTAATTATGCTTAAGGGTTGATTAGTTTAGGCTAAGCTTGGATTAGGTGGTTAGTTAGAACGGATTAGCAATTTAATTATTCATTTATGCATGTTAGGTGGTTAGAGTAGCGTAATTAGCAACTAGATAGGTTGTATTATTTATCTAGATAGGTTTAGAAATTTTCTAGGCCCATTTCAATATTTAATTAGGCTTTTCCGGCCTAAGTTTGCATTTATGGCATTTATTATATTTATTTAATTATTTTCGATATTTATTTAGTTATTTATTATTTTTGAAAATTATACCGAGATAGTCGGTGATCGGAATTTCGTGTTGATTGCAATGATGCGTTTGGTTTATTTATCTAGATGCTAATTTGTGCAAATTGAGTGTTAATTGTAATTTTGAGTATTTATCCAAAATTTAGTAATTTTAGTATTTAATTAGAAAATTATCCGCCGTCGTTTTACAACGCCAAAAATATTCTTATGGACTATATTAAATGGTGGGATTTTTAAAAGGGAAATTATTGTATTTTGGCTAAGGCCGATCGTGTACCCACACATGATTATTTTTCTAGTATACTATAAAAATAGTGAATTGTCAGTTGGTGGGAACAATATACTATATCAGCCTACGGGCTTTGATATATTAGCTTAGGGTGAGCAAGATATATATATAGCATATATATTTAGCTTTGGTGAGCATATATCGCATAGCTTTAGTGAGCATATTACTATTAGCTGAGCATATTAAGTATTAGCTTTGGTGAGCTATACTATCTAGATATATAGTAGCTTTGGTGAGCATTATTATTATATATCTATCGGCTTTGGTGAGTTATACCATCTATTATCAACTTAAAGTGAGCAATAAGTGAATCGATCAAATTTTATGGATGGTATTGATGGTATGGAATCGAATGGATCGATTGATCAATGTTTCGATGGAATTGAAGTGATTGATTGAGTATTGAATCGTACTGACTTGTAGGAAGGAACTGAGGTAAAGGTAAGTCCTCTAGAGGCAAAGGTAAGTTCTCTATCTTGTGTGTGCCTAAGTAGCCTTTAGTCGTATTTCCTCCCTAGTCGGAGTTTAAGGGGTGAACTTGTTGAAAAGCTGTCTCACCCCGTTGTGGGCTACATTTACAGGTCCTTAGATGGCTGTACCTCCTGAACGTTTTGGCCAGCCGAAGAAGATTATCAAACAACACTCTCAAATTCCACTCCCTAGGAGCCAAGGAGCTTGGGTCTACGAACTAGTGAGATCCATTGTCTAGGTTGATGCGGGTCTACCCCAAAAGGTACCTCATCAATTCAGATTGCGATATCATTACGAGTGAGATGGACCTAGAGAAGGCCCTCTTCTAGAGTCTGAGATTCCTAGGTAGGCGCTGGAGATCGCTTTTGGCAAGGGCACGATTGACCCTCCTAATGGTTCAGTGGTAGACCCGAGTCTTTTGGATCCAAAGTCCCCTGAGTATTCAATTGAAGACTCGAATGCTTAGAAGATCTGTAGCCTTCTACCCTTTTTGTAGACCTTGTATATATCGGCTAATATTGTACATGACTTAGTTTGATGTGTATAAAGGTGTGATGTGGTTTTTGAAAATTATGGCCCAACTTTTCTATCACATCCTCGTGTTGTCTGGGGATATAATTATTCGCTTCCCCATGCACATTAAAATGAATGGGTCAGCAACGCGTCATGGGATGTCGCATTCTTTTTTAGTCGACCACCGAGGGATGGGAACATGCTCCGAGGATCGGGGCGTGATTGCCAGCAAATAAGGGAGGAATGGAAAGAAAGAAAACATGAAGTGTAGAGAGAGGGTTTGAACAGAGAGAACAAATCTACAGAATTAGCCCCCCTTTTGATTTTTGGAGGGAAAAGCCTATATATACCATCTCAAATTGGTTGATATTGATCGTCAGTTAAATCCAACGGTGAAAATCTTAGTCCGATGGATAAAACTTGATTTTGAAAGCTCAAGTATGATCTAGAGATGTCGTGTAATTGTTCTAATGGGTTTGATTCGCGAAAACCCGAGCCAAAATTGAGAATTGCATTAAAATGTCTAATTAATGGTTAGAATGTCAAATTACTAAATTCAAGACCAATTTGTAAAGTCTTGGAAAATTGAGGGTGCAGAAATGAAATTAGTGCAATGAGGATCCTAGAACCGGTTATCGGACATCTAGAACCAGAAGGCAAATGGTCAAATCAGACTACCTCGCGAGCGGCCGATTAGACCGATCCAACTAATTCCCTTCATTTTGATTGTTTCTTGATCAATTTGGCTTGATTCTAGCTAGTTCATTTGCTTGTGGTCCCCTGTGGATTTAAAATTTATGCAATTTGGTCCTTCAAGAATCAAATTGAAAAAAAAAAATACTCGATTTGAGATAAAATTGCCTAATTTCAATTCAATTAAGCCAATTGACCTTCATAAATGTATTATAAGGGTCTTTTATTGACTTTATTGAGTGATTGTTATGAACGACAACAAGCCAAGACCATGGGTGCTTAGAATTGAGCTTAAAGTGCTAAAATGAACAACTTTGCAATTCAATGAGTAAAATTGCAAATTGATTGAAATTGAGCCCAATTGATGTTGCAATTTCCCTATATACTTAACCACCCCTAAGTAAGATCATTTAGAGTATTCAAATTGACTTTGAATTAAAGTGTTGAGACTCAAGCCAAAACTAAATCAGGGTTTAATATTAAAATTGGACCTAGATTCATGCAATTGGACATTAGTCTTGAATGGGTCAATTCGAATTTCTTCGATTGAATCATGACGGCTCGGTTTTCTTACTTTCAAGAGAGTGAAATCCCTCAAATCGAGAAGTTCTAATGCGAATTTCTCAAAATCGATTTTGAATTTGGACTTATCTTGAGAAAATTAGTGGAAAACAATTGTCCATTCACAAGTCACGAAGAATCGATTTTGACCCCCTAATTAGGGCTTAAAGTGACAATTTCTGTTTTGATCCGGCGATTCATGAAATTGAATGCTTTAGAATAGTCCCTAAACCGAATGTCAAAGAATGAACTGCACCTAATTATGACTAAAATGAAAGTAATTTGATTTTTTGCCAATTTAGAACCTAAAATCAAAAAATTTAGAAAACAATGTTCTTAATTGAATTTTGTGAAATTTTCGACACACCAATCAAATTGATACTAAAATAAGTGTTTTTGTAGATTTTTGATTTTTTTCAATTTTTTTGTCAATAATTTGATCAAAAGTCAATCATTTAGTTAACTTTTTTCTAAAGATTAATTTCTTAGTCAAATCTTTGAATCTTTGAGAAATTAATGTGACAAAAGTGAAATTAACACTAAATGGCATCTTTTTGGGAAAAAAGCCAAATTTTGACCTTGGATTGACTTTCTCAGGTTGACTTTTGGTTAAAAGTTTGATAGAAAGTCAACCCGAAAGTCAACTATTTGACTTTTCGGGTTTTTGTTAAAAATGAATTGAAAATTGCTTACAAGCGACAATGCAATAGAAAGAATTGAAAAACAATACTTTTAGGTCGAAAAATGGGCTTTGTCGCGATTAGAAACCCAAATCTCGATCATCTTTTTTTATGCGTCCGCTAAAAATCAAGTGTCAATAGCTACCCTCTTTGAGTGGGAGTTTGAAGAAGTTCCATTCAAAGACAAAATTGATAGCTACAATTTTTAGTTGACTCCACTTTAGGGAAAAGAAAATAATAGAGGAAATGACATTTAGTTAGGGACATACCTAGACACTTACCTTTGCTCATCAGGGTATTTGGATTCATGCTTGGGATCTTTCTCTCTGTTTCTCTCATGAGATGAAATGAAGGAAAAGAGATTGTTGAGGAAGGAGAATGGTTGAAGGATGACCACTAACCTAAGGATAAAGTTTAAGGATAACTTGGAACCTAAAATTAAGGTTTATGAGGATAACCTCGAACCTAAAGTCAAGGTTTATGATAATAACCTAGAACCTGAAGTCAAGGTTTGTGAGGATAACCTAGAACCTAGGGGACGAGATTTAAGATTTACCAAGAACCTAGGAGATGAGGTTTAAGGTTTACTAGGAACCTAGGGGATGAAAGGACATGGTTTAGACTAACCAAAAACTAGAGGCAAGGGGTTAAGGCTTAGGATCACCTAAAACCTAAAACAAGGGGTTATGGTTTACGATAACCAAAAACTTAAAACAATGAGTTATGGTTTAAGATCACCAAAATCAAGAACTATGAGCTATGGTTTAGGATCACCAAAAATCAGTTCACTAGGGAACATATATTTTGAAAAAGAATTTCAAGATTACTTGAAAGCCAATTTAGCGAAATCATCCAAACACGTTTTGGTAAACAATACCAATCGTCAAATTCCTTTGGAGATGATTTTAATAAAATGAAGTTTGACTAACCTTCTAAGGGTTAAATCAAATATGCCAACTGGAAATAACCTAATCAAAAAAGTCTTTCTCATTGACTCTCAAAAGTGCTTTTATTCCTATCATTTGATGTGGGAAAAGCTGTTTGATTTCTCACTGGTGAAGTCACACGCAACTTATGTTTGAGGTTTTTGGAAACGTTCACAATGGATACAAATGCATTGACCAAAAGGTCTTTAAAGGGACTGTAATGATGGCTTGATCATGAGCTTACACAAAATGTTGGTTGATTTTTAGGCCAAAAAAATAATATTTAATCAATATCTTCATTGAGTTTACAAGTCAAGAACCTTGAAGATAAGATAAGATAGGATTACTTCCACTCCTTTTAGCAGTAGCTCCCATGTGAAATTTCCACTTCAACTTGAACCATCATTATCATCACAAAACTATTGGAAGGTCATGACTCTTGAAATTTAACCTATGTCAAGAGTCCTTTGATTATTTTTCTTTTTAAACATGAGAGCTTTGCTCTCTTTTCTAATGACATTGCTTGCAATACATGTTTTGCTAAACATCTCTCTTGTTTTTCTTATGATGCGTGGTCTTTTGTACGACCATCGATTTTATCTTTCAATCAAAATGAAGTTTTTTTTTTTATAGGCATCAACCTTACTTTTATCAGGCACACTGCTTTTTTATGCCCCATAATGTTCACTCTCTTTTGAATACCTAGGACTATTGAGTGTTTTTAACAAACATGACCAACATTCTCAATTTATTGGTAAATTACATGCTTTGCCCCAATGTGAGGAGATAATCATCATCAAGGTTTATGAAAGAATTGTATAATGTTGAAATTGGCTAAGCAATGGGTAATTTGTGTTTGGGTAGTGAACGAAATTCTCTTCATCACTTCGGGATGCTTCGAACTTCCATAAAAATTCACTTGAAGCTGCTACAAGAAGACTAATGCAAGTAAAGGTAATAAAATCTTTCTTGATCTTTTGCACCATAATTTTCAACCAAGACTCCCTATTTTGCCCCAATGTAGGGTTGTTCTTGATAGGGTTATTTTGGAAATGCTCCCTATTTGGCTCAAAGTGGCTTGCAAGGGATATTAATAGTGTTTTGGATTGAGAAAGAAGTACATTTATCATTTCAATCCATGTATTTATCGTGAATGAATCTTATGCCCTAAGACAAAGTTCTTTTCACTCAATTCTCTCAAAATGTGCATAAGGATGTGTTTAGTTGAAGGCTTGCCTCTCATCATCTTAGGCATCACCACTTGGCATATTTAATAATCCTTTTCAAGTTCTTCAAAACACATTTTGGATAAATTCCACTCCATAGGGAATAAAGATGCGCTGAATGTTTTTTCAAAGATATGTCCCATTGACTCCTTTAGGGAAAGATTTTGAAAATTAAAAATTAGAAAATTTTAGACAAAATGGCTTTTGTTTATCAAAAAGGTTCACTTCTAGAGTACTGACTGACTCTCTAATTAATTCGATGGACACTATCTTTCCTAAGCTCTAAGGAAGGTGATTGAACTTTGGTGCTTGCTTTCTTCAGGTTGACCTCCTAAGGATTGAATGAAGTCTTCATTGGGGTTCCTCTTGTACCTGCAAGATGAACAAAGATGCAAATGCAACATGTATGCATGAGATGCATAATGCAAATATCCTAAAGTGGCTCGGATTCAATCCAAAAGCAGTTCAAAGGCCTTTCACTTTATTCATGGATAATATTTCTTGACAGCATTGGCATTTACAGGTTTTAGCAACTCTCAATCATCCATCTCTATAAGGATTAGTGCTCCATGAGACAGCACCTTATTTGCAATATATGGACCTTCATAGTTTGGCATGAACTTCCCATGAGGGTCTGGAATGATTGGCAAAACCTTCTTTAGGATGAGATCGTTGATCTCAATGTGTCTTGGTCGGACCTTGCAATTGAACAACTTGTCTACTCATCTTTGATAGCCTTGTCCATGGCATAGGGCTTTTACCCTTTTCTCATCGATCATGTTTAGTTGTTCAAACCTTTGTTGAACCCATTCAACTTTAGAAAGCTTGACTCGAGAAAGTACCCTCAATGAAGGAATCTCCACTTTCATAAGTAATATAGCTTCCATTCCATACACCAATGAGAATGGCATTACTCCAGTTGAAGTACGAATTGAGGTTCTATAAGCCATCAAAGCATATGTCAAACGATCATGTCAATCATGATAGTTTTTGGTTGTTTTAGCCAAAATCTTCTTAATGTTCTTTTTCGTTGCCTTCACAGCTCCATTCATTTGTGGATGGTAAGGAGAAGAATTCAAGTGACGGGCACCTCAGGAACTTCATATCGAGCGATGAGATCATGACAGATGAGTTTTGCCACACTTTTTGTAGTAACATGGGCATAAGAACTACCTTCAATCTGTTTGGTGAAGTAATCAATGACCACCAATATAAAGCGGTATCCATTCGATGCCTTAGGATTAATTGGTCCAATGATGTCAATATCCCATATTGAGAAAGGCCATGACTTGGACATTAGGAGGAGCGTTAATCTTGTCTCCATAAAGTTGGCATTGATGATAACATCATACATGCCGAATGCAATCGGCTTCCATGGTTAACCGGTAGTAACCTAGCCTCATGATCTTTCTTGCCAGGAATGTCCATTCATGTGTGGACCATACTCTCCTTCATGTATTTCTTTCATCAGCAATTTAGCTTCTCATGTGTTCACACACTTTAGTAAAACTAAGTCAAAAGATCTCTTATAAAGTGCTCCTCCATTGAGGAAGAATTTGGATGCCAATTTCATCAAGTATTTCCAATCATTGGCTTGACTTCCCTTGGGAAACTTACTTTCTCATAGGTAGTTCATAATATCATAATACCATGGCTGGCCATCTGACTCTTCTTCAATCAGCATGCAATAAGCAGGCTTCCTTAGAATGTCGATTTGTAATGGATCAATGCTCAAGCCATCAGCTACTTGTAATATTAGTAATAAGGTCTCTAGGGTATTAGCAAACTAATTTTGAGACCTCGGTAGGTAATAAAAAGATATTTCATCGAATTCCTTGACCAAATCTTCAAGATATTTGTGGTAAGGAATTAACTTCGCATCGCATGTTTGTTGTTCACCTTCTATCGATAGCCAATTGTAAGCCAAGGATGCAGGCTTTATAGATGTTGGTGGTGTAAGGGAATACCAACTTTGCAGTCACTGGATAGTGCTGACCAGTTAGGGATATCAAAACTGCTCTAGTACCAGAACCTGAAAGGTTAACGGCGCCATCAAAATACATGATCCACTTATCTTGTGAAATTAAATGAATTCTCTTATCCATTTCATCCGAGTCATTTGATAGACTTCTGTGTCATGCTTCGAATATTGAACTCAGAAAGTAGTATTTTCCATATTGCAAGCCTTCCAACTAGTGCAATTTTCTCCAAAAGGTACTTGATCTAGTCATTCTCAATCACCAGCAAGATACGGTGATGAAGGGTATTTTGCCTCAAATTGTGCAATACCCAAATCAAGGCCACACATGTCTTCTCCACTTTAGGATATCGAACTTCGAATGTGGTGAATTTCTTACTAAGGTAATATATGGCACGCTCCATCCCATCCTTTGGTCCTTTTTGTGCTAACATAGCTCCAACAGACTTTTCATAAATGGTGAGGTACAGAATTAGAGGCATGCCTTGAATAGGCGGAACTAGAACAGGTGATTGCAAAATATATTGCTTGGGTTCTTCAAGCAACTTTTGGCATTCTTCATCCTAATTAACCTTGGCATTCTTTTTTTAGTAGCTTGAAGAACGCCTTTGCAGTTATTGACACCTAGAAAATGAACCTTGCTACATAGTTCAACCTTCCTAATAGGCTTTGAAATTTCTTGACAATAGAAGGAGGTTTTAAGCCACATATGGCTTTCACCTTGGAGGGATCTATCTCGATGCCCTTGTTACCGGCCATTAATCTTAGGAGCTTCCCAGATTTTGCCCTAAATATACATTTTGTGGGATTAAGCCTTAGTTTAAACTTCTTCAATCAGTCAAATAGCTTTCTCAACACTTCAATGTGATATTCACCTTGTCTTGACTTAGCAATCATGTAGTCGACAAACACTTCAATTTCTTCATGCATCATGTCATGGAATAATGCCACCATAGTTCTTTGATAAGTTGCCTCAGCATTCTTCAAACCAAAGGGCATGACTTTGTAACAAAATGTCCCCCATCGAGTAATAAAAGACGTTTTGGTCTTGTCCTCCTATTTCATTTGGATTTGGTTATAACCGGAAAATCCATCTATAAATGAGAACAGCTCGAATCTTGTGGTTACCGATCAAGACATCGATGTTACACAAGGGAAAGTCATCCTTATGACTTGCTTTATTCTAGTCACAGTAGTCAACACATAATCGGACCTATCCATCTTTTTTCATGACTAGGACTATGTGGTGATCTAGTTAGCATAGTGGGTGACTTCAATGAAATTGACTTTCAAGAGTTTCATGACTTCCTCCTCAATTTTCTTAAACAACTTAGGTTTTGTTCTTATGAGTTTCTACTTCTTGGGTGGAATGCTAGGATCAAGCGGTAGGGCATGTTTCACAATCTTGGGATCTAAACCCAGCATATCAGCATAAGACCAAGCAAAGATATCTTGGTATTCTTTCAAGAGTCTGACCAACTTATCGGCATCTGTTTGAGAAAGCCCTACCCTAATCTTAGTTTTATTAGGTTTTTATGAATCTCCTAAATTCACAGTAATTGAATGTTTGGTAGTGGAGGGTTGGATTCCTCATGTTTGAGCCACTCTCTTTCGATAATCCTAGGATCATCTTCATCTCCTAGATCGAAATAATCGGGTTTGCAGGAATCTCTTGAATGTGAATTTGAGCCATGCATATGACTATGATGATGCAAAATGGCATGCTTGAGATGCAACTGCAAATGGTTAATATGTAAACATAATAAGATGCAATGCATGCATATCTCATGAAAAACTTATTTTTAAATTCTAGGTCTTCGAAAAATTTATTGGGAACTCGTCCTCATGTCATCATACATCCTTGTTCTACTAAATTGTTTGGAAGCTATAGATCATGTGGAGACCCAGGCTTCAAAGCATCATCATAGGACTAGTTGGGTGCCACAACCTACCCTTGGGGAAGGGAACAGGTTTAGGGCTATTGCCTGAAGGACGGGCTTCTGGCCCTTGATTAGGCACGAGCTCTTCCAAGCCCATACCCCGCGTGACATTGGGATATTTTTAAGAATTTCGCAAAAAGGAGTCGCCACTAGCCTATTGGAGTCGGCAAAAAACAAAGTGAAATATGGGAGTATACCTCACTTCCTACGCAACTAGAGAATCTAGGGTCAGGGACTTGATTACATGAATTAACCAATTAGTGCCCTTTCAGTACCTAATCTTGTTCATTTTAAAAGAAATGATTTTTGTCAGGCAATTTGGATTGATTTTATACCTATCTACTAACATGTGATGTGATTATGCGGGTGTGCAATCAATAGAGTAACAATCATAGCTACAAAGATACTAATTGCGGTAAAATTAAACACCTGCAATTAAACATAATTAGATATGCAAATCAACCATACGATATAATCAAAATACGAGCAAATAAAATCCTAATTACATTAAGAAGACAAGATATGACAATTCCTAACCAAACACCATCATTTTTGGATTTTGGAAATTTTTTTAATTTTAATTTTTTAAAAAATAATAATAAAATAATATTTTATGTGGACAGACCGGGTCCGGTCCATTCTAACTCGACGCGGTCGACGCGGGTCATTCCGGTCTCTAACCGGACCCGAGTTCGGTACGGTTGGGGGCGGGCCGGTCGGCCCATTCGAAAAGGGAGCAGGCATGGTCGAGCCTTCGCGCAGCCTGGATTAGGCCTAACCGGAGGGCCCAATCCTCTTGCGGTCAGGCCCCTGTGTAGGCCCACATAAAAAAGAAAAAAAGAAAAAAGAAAGGCTGAGTGGGCCAAATCATAGATTTGGCCCAACTCGGCCAGCCCTCTGGTCCGCAACTGCTCAGTCGCAACCAGAGGGAGCCGCGACGGCGTGCAACACCAGGCGGCTTCCAGGCGGACGCCGGCAGTGGTTGGCGGTCAGGCAACCCATCGGTGGTGGCAAGGGTTCAGTCGAGGGCCCTGCCAGTCCGCGACTCTGGTTCAACGACTGTCCGGTTGTGACATAGGGGGCAGCGGCGGTGGACAACGCGGGGGTGTTTGGCTATGGCTCGGCGGCCCTGCGCTAGCTAGGTGAGGGAAAAATCCGGCTTCTAGGCGGATGGTGGCGTCGCTCCGTTGACCAAACGTCTCGATTGAAGTGCTAAACGATGAAGTCAATTGTAGGTTTCGACTAGGCATTGCAGTAAACAGGTAGGGGCACTCGGGAGTCAGGGGGTTTCGGGCTTAGCCGAGGCCCAAACGCGAGTTTGGATCGCCGGTGAGGCGTGCCAAAACAATAGAAAAATGCGAGGGGGATGGGCGGTGGCCGAAGCTCGATCGAAACGGCTGAGGGAGCTCCAGCCCACCCGGTACAACACACGCACATCGAGTGTTTGACGAAATGCTTACCTGGGTTTCGAGGAGATGGCAGCGATCGGCATTGGTCAAGCGACTCACCAGCAGCGGTAGGGCATCCCGGGGGCGCATCAACGATGGAGCGGGGGGTCTCGAAACTCCTTTCCTCCTCCTCTCCTCTCCTCTTGCTCTCGGTCCTCTCCGAGCTCCCTCTCTAGTTGTTGGGAAGATGGCAGCGAACGGCGTCGATTGGGTGCCTCGTCGGCGAAGGTGGTGGTGGCCCGGAGGCTCCTTCTCCTCCGCTTCCTCTACTGCACCTACGCTCTCTTCTCTCTCCCCGTGTTTCCCTCTTTTTTTTTCTTTTTTTTGTTGTTTTTGTTTTTTGTTTTTGTTTTCTTTTTTTTGTTTTGTTGTTGTTTTTTTAGTGACTAATTCCTAATTTTGTACAGGATTAAGTCCTAAATAAAATTGTAAAATTTAGGTGTCAACAGCTACCCCTCTTTGAATGGGAGCTCGAAGAGGTTCCATTCAAAGACAAAAGACACCTAAATTATTTTTTGCGATAAAGAGACCCCAGGTGCATAGGCACGTATTAGGTCGACGTAAAGAACTCATAACTATGGAAGCGCGTCTTGTCAATAAGAGGGAGAAAGACTCCGGGCTACAGAGCTCTTCGTGCTACAAAACACACCGTGTCATAGGAAAAAGGACTCCGGGCTACAAAGCTCTCCAGGCTACAAAAGCTCTCCGAGCTACAAAGTTCTCCGAGCTACAAAAGCTCTTCAGGCTACAAAGCACACCGTGTCATAGGAAGAAGGACTCCGGGCTACAAAGCACACCGTGTCATAAGAAGGACTCCGGGCTACAAAGCTCACCGGGTCATAAGAAGAAGGGGAATGACTGAGGTCTCATCGTGTAAAAACGAGTTTCAACCAGGTATGATAGTCTCACCGTGTACGAACGGGTTTCGATTGGGAGGTAGGTCTCATCGTGTATGAACGGGTTTCGACCGGATGATAGTTTCACCGTGTACGAATAGGTTATGACTGGAAGAAAGGTCTCACTGTGTACAAACAGGTTTTGACCGCATAATAGTCTCACCGTGTACGAACGAGTTTCGACTGAGAGGAAGGTCTCACCGTGTATGAATGGGTTTCGACTGAGAGGAAGGTCTCACCGTGTAGGAACGAGTTTCGACCGAATGATAGTCTAACTGTGTACGAATGGGTTTCGACTGGAAGAAAGGTCTCATTGTGTACGAACGGGCTTCAACCGAATGATAGTCTCACTGTGTATGAACGGGTTTCGACTGGAAGAAATGTCTCGCCGTGTAGGAACAGGTTTTGACCAGATAATAGTCTCACTATGTACCAACGGGTTTCGATTAGAAGAAAGGTTTCACCATGTACGAACGGGTTTCGACCGGATAATAGTCTCACCGTGCATGAACGGGTTTTGACTGGAAGAAAGGTCTCACCATGTATGAACGGGTTTCAACCGAATAATAGTCTCACAGTGTACAAATGGGTTTTGACTGGAAGAAAGGTCTCACCGTGTACGAATGGGTTTCGACTGAATAGCAGTCTCACTGTGTACAAACGGGTTTCGACTAGGAGGAAGGTCTCATCGTGTACGAACGGGAAGCATTTGGCTTTTGAGACACAAAGACATCTCGAAAGTCCCTTAACTAATTATTTCTGCACAGGAACTTTGCTCCTTTTTTCTAATTTCCTTTGCACTTGTGGTGATTTTTTTTCGCAGGCACTTGGACTTTGATAATTATTTTTACATAAAATGCAGCCTTTGGGCTTTTTTTTTTTTTTTTTTTTATGGGCATTGGCCTTGCTTTACCAGGCACACTACTTTTTCATGCCCCCAAGTTTGTCAAACTTTTTGCTCTTTGAACTCTTGTAGCTCTTATGACTTCCGAGATGCTTTTTCATATTTTCTCATAACTATTAATGGTATTTGGCCAATTTTTATGCCTTGCCCCAGTGAAGGGAGATGATCACCGCTCGAGTTTCAGAAATGAATAATCATGCCCAAGTTGGTTAAAGCAATAGATATCAGTGTTTGGGTAGATAATGAAATGCTCTTCTTCACATTGGGATGAGCCAAGATCTAATGAGAATTCCTTTGAAGCTATTACCAGAAGATTGATGCAAGTCAAAGTAATGGAATCTTTCTCAACCTTTTGCTCTACAACATGACTGTAACCTCATATGCTACCCCAATGTAGGGTCGTTCTCGATAGGGGTACTTTGAAGGATCACCTTTATTCTACCCAAAGGGGTAGGAAGAGATTAGTGCAATGCTTGGGATTGATGAAGGAAACGCCTTTATCATTTCGATCTTTGCACTCAATGCGAATGAATCCTTTGTCCTAAGAGGATGTTGTTTTTCACTCAACTCTCAAAAGTGTTTAAAGGATGTGTTTGGGAATGGCTTGCCTTTCTTTATCCTAAGCATTCCTTGTTTGGCATGGTCAACATCTCCATTTTACTTTGTCAAGATCATCTGAGTAGATCAATCTCCATAGGAAACTTGATTCGAAATGAAGAACCCACAAAACGAGAAAACAATTTTGAGATAAAAAGGATGCTCAAAAAGTTTGTAGAATATTTTTTTTTTTTCAAATATTCATTTTGTGCTTCTCTAGGAAAGTGCCAAAGGCTTTTTTTGTAATGGAAATTCTCCGTTTTTTTTTTTTAGAGAAAAAAATGAGAAGAATGGTACTTACCCGTGGTATGGTAACTCGATAACCCTATAAAGAATACGAAAGAATATGTTAGTGAAAAATCTTTAGGGATTGAAATGTTGGAAATGATACATTATTACCCTTCATTCGCTTTTATCATTTGGGTGCTAACATCTCTTGGATTCACCTTCGTGGATATTTGGTAACTCGACAACACCATTCCCTTGCATTTGCGTTTAAGTGTTTGATGTTTTCCTAATTCCTTGGTAGAAGGTGCCACTTCTACAGTCAATGTGCAACTTTTTTCTTTTTTATCACCCTATAAGAAAGGGAGATGAAACGAGTTATCTCCATTCTTAGTTAAGTTCAATAGAGGAATGATACATCCTTCTTGATGAATTTGACAATGTTGTTCTAGCACACTTTTTTGGCGGGGAGATGAAAGATTTTTTTTTTTTTAAATCAAACATTGCTCTCCCACTCTTTATTTGATGAACCCTTGTTTTGTTCGAATCTGTCCAATACAAAGAAAAGGACATGTCATTTTTTATACTGAAGAGAATCAAGTTTAGGAACAAGATATATCCTTTTCAAAGTCAGGTGATCAACATCCCAAGGTATCTCTCATGGAGGAATGGATAGTATTGCTCTTCTGTTTCATCATTTGAATCTTTCTTTGTTTAAGATGAACATGACTCAATAATGCTCAATTGCGTTTGTTGGAACATTATAAAACTTGGTACTCTTGATGTCTCCTTAACAATGAAAATAAATCATGTTAGAAACGGTATCGAAATGGATAAATGGAATCGATACAATTTACTCTTCATTCCAATTCGTCATTTTGGATACTTGGCAACTCCCTTCATTTGTCTCATCATGCAAAGTGAACGAGATCAATGGGCTATTTTGGCACCTAAGACATCTCCAAATAAAAAAACTTCCCAGAACGGAATTCCATTGCATTCTCGCCTCTATTGAAAGATTGGCGCCAACGAAGCATCGACGCATCCTTGCTCCTCGAGTTCCATGAACCCAAGAAAACGACTACGTGAAGAGAGGGCATTAAGCAAAGTTTTCTTGAAATTCATTTTGGAAGGTAAACACATAGGTTCACTTAAAACACTTTTGAATTTGCTCTTTTTTTTTTTTTTGTTTTGTATTTTTGTATTTTTTTTTTAAATGATGGTTTTCATGAAACTGAATTCCATCATTAAAATTTGAGTTGCACGATTTACAAAAGCAACAATTGGATTCGTAATCAAAATGCAAAATGGAAAACATGATCCTTAACAAGAATAAAAACAATGATAAAATATAAAAAACTCTTGTATAGATAAGAGTAAAAATCAAATCTTGTCCTAATGTCAAGGAGCACCACGCATAACCTGCAAAGAGACGATAATGTCAGTACGTGAATGAGAGAAAATAATATCTCAATGAGGTCACTTCTTACAATAAAATCGAGGCGACGTTAGATGCCCCACAATCCTTATTACCGGGTTTTAGTATTTCGCCAAGATTTTATCATGAAAGAATGCATCATTAAAATAATCAATCCATGGCCATCAATCGAATGTCCACTTTTATTCCAAAAGTTTCATATGCAAAAGTGGCATTGATTTTTTTTTTTTAAGAGATTGATTTTATGATTTTACTCTTGCAAAAATGAAGTGACTTCTATTTTGAGAAATCTATACAATCTCAATTTTCGTGCTCCAATATATAATCGCAACTTACAAGCCCTTTTTTGGCTTTTTTTTTCAAAATGTGATTTTGAGCTCATAACTAGGAATTTAAATAAAATCATGTGTTTAACATGCCCAATTCAAAATTTTTAGAACTTGCATTCAAATGTTCACTTATCAATAGTGATTGCCAATTTTTTTCAATTATAAGCCTATAGCATCAAGGGCAATCGATTGATGTTCGCGAATTTCAAGATGAAAGTTCAATACAAAATAAGCAAATGAAAAGGAAAATGATACTTACAATGGGTACCGACCTTTGTCTTTTTTTTTTTTCATTTTTTAACCTTTTTTTTTTCAATTACATAGACATGCACATGAGATGTGGTTCGATTTCTACTCTATACGGCTCAAAATGGAGCCATGGGATCACTAGACAGAACTAGCAAGGTCGCGACTAGGTTAGGTTACCCATGACTCCGACTTCGTCAAAAAACCGACCTGTGTCGCATGCTTGCAGACCGAGGTGCGTACCTTCGACGTGAAGAAAGAAACTTCGGGGTTGAGATGGGTGACTCGTACTACACGGTTGTAGTCAAAATGGTATCCACCTCAACACCATCCTAGATGATCCTATGCGGCCCAGGTCTGGCGGTAGGTTGTGCGTGCTAAGGTGTAGTGCAATGCAAGGGATACATGCACAACAATTTATAGGCAAACAACACTCCATGCATAAAAAATAAACCATACATTCCTACACCTCCCTGCAAGACAAAAGTGATCAAACACTTCTCTTTATACCTCCCACTCTGCGAAAACATTTAACACCTATAATGTTAGGGGCGTACCTGGAATCCTTGCTACCAAACAAAAATATTTTTGAACAAAATTACTTTTGGCCTAAGTCCTCTAAGGTTTAAGACCAACTCCCCAGTGGACTCACCAATCTATCGTGACCTACCCTCGGAGGAAGGGAACAGGCTTAGAGGTATTGCCTAAAGGACGAGCTTATGGCCCTTGATTAGGCACGGGCTCTCCCAAGCTCATACCCAGCGTGACATCAGGATATTTTTTAGAATTTCGCAAAAAGAAGTTGCCACTAGCCTATTGGGGTCGCCTAAAAACCAAGTGAAATATGGGAGTATACCTCACTTCCTACGCAACCAGAGAATCTAGGGTCGGGGACTTGATTACACTAATTAACCAATTTGTGCCCTTTCAGTATCTAATCTTGTTCATTTTAAAAGAAATGATTTTTGTCAGGTAGTTTGAATTGATTTTATATCTATCTATTAACATGTGAGGTGATCATGCAGGTGCGTAATAATTAAAGTAACAATCATAGCTACCAAGATACTAATTGCAGTAAAATTAAACACGTGCAATTAAACATAATTAGATATGCAAATTAAACATACGATATAATCAAAACACGAGCAAATACAATCCTAATTACACTAAGAAGACAAGATATGACAATTCCTAACCAAACCCCATCATTTTTGGATTTTCGAAATTTTTTTTTAATTTTAATTTTTTTAAAAATTTTAATTTTTTTAAAAATAATAAAATAATATTTTATGGAGTAGGACTAGGTCCGGTCTGGTCTAACCCGACCTGGTCTGACCCGGTCGGTGCGGGTTGGGTCCGGTTGGGGGCTGGCTGATTGGCCCGTCCGAAAAGGGAGCAAGCATGGTCGGGCCTTCGCGCGGCCTAGATTGGGCCCAACCGGAGGGCCGAATCCTCTTGTAGCCGGGCCCCAGTGCAGGCCCACATAAAAAATAAAAAAAAAAGAAAGGCTAGGTGGGCCAGATCATAGATCTGACCCAACTCGGCCAACCCTCTAGTCTACGACTGCTCAATTGCGACCAAAGGGAGCCGCGACAGCGTGCAACACTAGGCAGCTTCCGGGCGGATGCTGGCAGTAGCTGAGTTAGGTGGCCCATTGGTGGTGAAGAGGGTTTGGTCGAGGGCCCCGCCGGTCCGCGACTCCAATTCAGCGACTGTCCGGTCATGACACAAGGGGCAGCAGCGGCGGACGGCCCGGGGGTGTCTAGCTATGGCTCGGCGGCCCTGCACTGGCTAGGTGAGGGAAAAATCTGGCTTCCAGGTGGACAACGGCGCCACTCTGGTGACCAAACGTCCTGATTGAAGCTCTAAATGATGAAGTCAGGCGCAATTTCGACTAAGCACTGCAGCAAACAGATAGGGGCACTCGGGAGTCGGGGGGTTTCGGGCTTGGCCGAGGCCCGAACGCAAGTCTGGACCGTCGGTGAGGCGCGCCAAAACAACAGAAAAATGCGAGGGGGATGGGCGGTGGCCGGAGCTCGCTTAAAACGGCCAAGGGAGCCCCGGCATTCTCGGTACAACACACGCACACCAAGTGTTTGGTGAATTGATTACCTGGGTTCCGAGAAGACGGCAGCGATCGGCGTCGGTCGAGTGGCTCACAGGCGGCGGCATGGCATCCCGGGGGTGCGTCGACAACGGTAGCGGGGGGTCCCGAAACTCCTTTCCTCCTCCCTTCTTCTCTTCTCTCTCTCGGTCCTCTCCGAGCTCCCTCTCTGGTTGCTGGGAAGATGGTGGCGAACGGCGTCAATTGGGTGGTTCGTCGGCTACGGTGGCGGTGGCCCGGAGGCTCCTTCTCCTCCGCTTCCTCTACTGCGCCTCCGCTCTCTTCTCTCTCCCCATGTTTCCCTCTTTTTTTTTTTTTTTTTTTGGTTGTTTTTGTTTTTGTTTTTGTTTTTGTTTTCTTTTTTTGTTGTTGTTTGTTTTTTTTTTTCAGTGACTAATTCCTAATTTTGTACACGATTAAGTCCTAAATAAAATTGTAAAATTTAGGTGTGAGTTTTATTGACATGTGAAAACTGCATTACAACACATTTTGTCTTGGATTGATAAAGTTCTTTATCCAAACTATTACACGCGGGATCGGTAGACTCCTCGTCTTCACTAATGGCTCCAATTATGCCATCTTTAAATAGGTTGGCAAGACAATGGATAGTGGCTTCCTCCTCTTGCAAGAGCTTTAGTGAGCCAAGAAAGAAATCCTTCAATGGAGGAGGTAAAAGACGTTGATAGCTTCTGCTCTTAATGTTAGGACTTTTTGGTTACCTTGACCTTTTCGGTTGTCTTAATAACCCTCAACTCCATCTCTAAGGTCTTCAGTAGCAGGGGTTATTTTTTCGACGTCCCAAATGTGTCATCGTCCCATTTCTTTTTAATATTCGATGTAAGCACATGTGGACGCATACATACAACAACCAGACAATAACAAATAGCTAGGAAGACAACCACTTGCAAGTACACAATTACATCAGTTATATTTACAATCTTTTTTGTCATGGACCATTATATTTACAACCACTAAATGTTCTATGCTCAAAAGGCCGGGGTAAACCTTGGCTCCTTTAGCGAGACTTGAACTCCTTCATACCTACAATTCTGAAAAAACAACGGAGCGAGTCATAGACTCAATAAGTAAACCCCCTAATTTTCTATTAAGAGGACATCTCATCATCAAAATCCAATAGGTACAGTACTCGCAATACAATGTCAATAACAAATCAATAACAAAGTTATTATTATCCTTGACTATAAGCAGATGTCCATTACAACATGCTTCAATGCAAACTTACCTTTTGGTTATGAAGAAACATATTAACCTATCATACTTATGCATAACCGGTACTCATGCAAATTCATTAACCATCATCCTGGCTCGACGAGGCCCTCCTAGCTAGATCAGGGCTTCAAGCTTCTTGTTGGGCTTCTTGGCTCAACCAAGGCATCCTAGCTCAACCGATGCATCCTGGCACTAACTCACCAAAGCCTCCGGACTCAACCCAGGCATCTTAGCTTTACCAGGGCATTTCGGGGCTATCTTACCCAAGGCATCTAGGATCAAACCCAAGCATCCTAGCTCAATTAGGGCATCATGTTCAATGAACGAGGCATCGCTGCCAACACTATGTAACGATATACGCTTTTTCCTTTGTAAATGCATCATAAAAGTGCATCACACGAGCTGGTTCTTACTTTCTTCTTAGTCCACTCATACATAGCCCGAAGGCATGCTCATTCAAGTGAGTGTGCCATGGCTCTTAACATCATACTATATGTTATGTTGGGTACGATTCTTGGTTTGTGACTTGAGCCGCATGCCAAAGCTGATGTCTGCACCAAGCAAGACTTGGAATTGACACGCTTCAATGCCAATCCAATGCCATGTGACTTAGGCCATTGTGATTTGACGTCGATTCCAAGCCAAAGTGAACCTTGACATTTCGTTTCGGGACGAGAACACATTCAAGCATGCAAACATTACCAAACCCTACAAAAGAATATTACAACATACACACGGCTTACATGGGTGAACACACCACAACATTTGATGATGTAGGCTATTGCCCTAGCCAAGAGTTAGAGATTCTACTTACCTTCGATAAACCTCAATAAACTATAGGTGGTTTTACCAAGAGAGGGCCATCCTGTGAGGGAATGGGCAAGCAAGGCCAAGAGAGGGAGAGGAGGCAACTGTAAGAAGGCGTGAGAGAGAGAGAGAGAGAGAGAGAGAGAGAGAGAGAGAGAGAGAGAGAGAGAGAGAGAGAGAGAGAGAGAGAGAGAGAGAGAGAGAGAGAGAGAGAGAGAGAGAGTATGTGTGTGTGTGTGTAATGACCCCAACTCCATTTCCAAGGTCACGAGTGACAAAAGTTATTTTTGCGATGTCCCAGGCTCGTCGCCGTCTCGATTCTTTTTATCTTGTATCATATACATGCGAAAACGTGAATAAATAACTCTCTGGACAAACAACAGCTGGAAGACTAGGACATACATCACACAGAACACACTGATTTATATTATAACTGCTTTTACAAGCCCTCTTTTCTTTTTACATCACAATACAAGTTTTCCACATAGGCCAAGAGAAATCCTATCTCCTCTAACGTGACTACAACTCCCAAAACTGATGTGAAACTTTTATGCCTACAAGACTAAAAGATGAGGGGTGCGTTTTGGGAAAACTCAATAAGTAAAATTCCTAGTTCTCTACTAGGAAAGAATCTCATCATCAAAACCTAGCAAGTACAACCCTCACAAATAGTGTCGATGCTAGATCAATCGCAAGTCTATTGCCACATCTCGACTATTTGTATGTGATACACTTTCAACTTACCAAATAAGTCATTTCACCAAACAAGCTAATCAACAGCACGAAGTAACATGTTCAATAAGTTCATTAACCGTATAAATGGTTCTTCCCATACTTTCGGGGGCTTCTAGCCACAGGCTAGGCAACCGGCCTCAAGCTAAGCATCCCATACTCTCAAAGGCTTCCTATACTTTCAAGGGCTTCCTGACTCAACCAGGGCATCCAGCCATCAAGCTAAGCATCACATACTTTCAGGGGCTTCCCATACTTTTAGGAGCTTCCTAGCTCAACTAGGGCATGCAGCCATCAAGCTAGGCATCCCATAATTTTAGGGGCTTCCTAGCTCAACTAAGGCATCCTGTTCAATGAACAAGATATCGCCGCCAACACTATGTGACGACGGACGCTTTTTCCTCTTAACATGCACACACATAAGTGCATCACACAAGTCGATTCTTATATTTTCTCTTAGCCAATATATGCATGGCCTAAAGGCGTGTTTTCATTCGTTCGTGTGTACCATGAGTCCTCGCACTAAATTAATAAACATGCTAGGAAACAATCGTTGGTCCGTAACTTGAATCGATCACTTAGCATCAATCTCCGCACCGAACAAGGCTTGTAAACAACACACCTTAATGGCGATCCAAGACCTCGAGGCTTGGGTACACCTCGCTTTAGTGACAATCCCAAGCTTGACAAACTTTGACTCCAACCCGATGTGAACATACCACATACCATGAATGACCCTTGGCTCTTGGTTTGATTCAACATCAGCACAAGGTCTCTGCACCAAACCGAATCCTAGAATCGGCACCCTTTTGTGCCTTGCCAAGATCTCGTGGATTTGGGCGATTCCCGTACCGATCAAAATTTAGAATCGACACGCCTCAATGTCGAACTAGGACCTTGTGACCTTAGGCGATTCCCGCACCAAGCGAGATTCGAAACTAGTACACTATTTGTGCCATTCAAGGCCTTTTGGTTTGGATGACCTTGCCTTGCAATGAACTCAATCAGAGCAAACCTCGGCTTCATTTCCGAACATACATGACACAAGCACATGGTGAAACACAATTGCAAGTAAAACCAAACAAAAGACTTCACACATCACCCACAGCTTGATGGGTGAGCACTTAGCTAACCTTAACAACGAAATCTACCTTCCAAGAGGACAAAGAAGAACCTTACTTACTTTGGCAAACCTCAAGAACTAGCTTGGATATCTTGATGGAGCAATGGTGCAAGGCCAAGAGAAAGGAAAGAAAGGGGAGAATGGTGTGCGAATGGCAAAGGGGTTCCCATGATGGAAATGAATGGGGCCTTCATCTATTTATAGGCACCAACCTCATCATTACTCATCCAAGCAATCCAATCACATTTCTTAGAGTGGCAAGCCTATTTTGCAGAGTGGAACGCCTAGGATCCTAAGAGAACACTTGCCATCTTCTTATTGGACCACCTATTGGCTTGCTCTCCAAGGCTCAATTTAGGCTCATGATGTCCCTATGGTCTTAAGGGACACATAAGCCCATTTGATGCTTAATGTCCTCTCTTGATTGGTAGGTCTTTCCCTTGTTCACCAAGGCTATCTTCTAGGCTCATCACAACCTAAGATTCTAGAGAACACCTAAGCTTATGAGTCACCAACTTCTTCTCCAAGGCAAATCTCAAGCCATCATTATCAAGCCAAATGATCCACTCTAATTTTTCCAAGTGTCCCACCTAAAGACCTTAGTTGGTAAGCCTACTTGTCCAATAATTGCGCCTAAGGAATGAGTTGGAAGGCTAAAAGGTCACACTTGGCAAATCTAGCTTGTAAGCATCATAGATGGTGGCTCGCTTTTCACTCTTCCATTGGTCCACCTATACCCTACATCTAATGATCATTTAATGAAGTTTGGATAAGATGCCAACAAAGTTGCCAACTTGGCATCTAGATTCTTCAATCATTAATCAGGGGCTTGGGTTTTGGTCTCCAATTAGTCCATGTGTACGCCACCCCTTTCTGCCCATCAAGGATATCTACAACTTCACCATTACTTTGGAAGAGTCAATGGACACATCACTCCATTCATTAATGAGAGTGTTCTAGAATTTTCTTCATTTTGTCCTTTTCTTTCTCAAGAAGGCAATCTACAAAATTCTATCATCCAAGTTGGTTCCAAGGCTGGAGAAGGGATCATTAAGTACAAATCAAAAAATCAAATCACGTACACCTAAGGTTTGGCCATCACGCCCCATATTTGCCCAAACCATCCCCTTGGAGGGTTGGTCGGCCCAAGGGGTTGGCATTGGTCGACATCTTGGCTAGCCCTTCAATCAGCATGGTTGCGTCCGTCTAGGTCTAAGACGGGCCCTCGGGTCGGTCCCTAGGCTCTCATCAAACTTGCCGCAATCAATTTCCTTTATTTTCAGTCCTTGGTCCTTTGATCGGTTCAAAGCCAATCCTAAGGCTATCCATGGCCTAACACTAAGCCAAGGCACTCATGGACCTTAGAATTAGTGACAAAATAGCCAGGTATCCCTGAGCTCAATATGGTTGATACCCAATCCATCCGTATGGTTCGTGGCCAGTGCATTACCGATCCACGATCGAACATCACCAATTCAAGATTCCTTTCCAATCACTAAGAATTAAATTGGGAATGATGTATTTTTGGTCATAAGGCAATCATATTTAATCAAGTCAGATTGTCCGTGCATCAATGCATAGCCAAGCGGAATCACCCGCGGCCAGGTACTATGATCGGTCGTGACCATTCGTTGATCCAAAATCATCTCATGACCAATTCTGGCGAACAAAAGGTCATATTATGAGCTGGTGATCATATCCCATCGGTATGGTCAGTAGAAATTCACGGCCAACACCTCGACCGATTTGTGATCGGTTGATCAGTCGGTCAGTCGGACCATGCCCGATCCGTGATTCTTTGCTGATCGAACTGATTGATCCATGGCCAACGGCCCATGATCAATCCCCTTTTAGACCTTATGATCGATCCTTATAGGGTCAGAATCGAGGATGTTATACACAGAGAGAGAGAGAGAGAGAGAGAGAGAGAGAGAGAGAGAGAGAGAGAGAGAGAGAGCAAGTGAAGGAGAAGAGATGGTGTGGCACCCCTCAACGGCCCCCGATCCATTAGGGTCGCCACAGTTTGCTTACCTTTCACTTTCCCTATTAACATATCATTCTGATTTCATTTCAATTGTAGCGGGTCCATATAACCTGGGGGTTTACATCTTTTAGATCGGTCCCTTGCGCAATTTATATAGCAGAAGCACATTCATTAACTCCCTTCCCTATATACAGAAACGATGCACACCTACTAAATATTTATAAGTAAAAGCCGTACACTTTTATTTACATAAAGCAAATGGACATTTTTAGTCGGTACATCGAAATGCCAATGTTTCTATACTCGGCTACACTCCAAAAGATGACCGACATCTCCTCCAACAGTCATATACTTAAAGTCCATCAATCAGTGTCGGCGTCCAAAAGCTCCTTCCCTTGCTATCTTCCTCCTCACGGTCATATCCAACCGTTCAAACCATCTACTAATCTGAAATGTTGGTCCCCAAAAGGGGTGTACAACCACTCAGCAGGTAAAGGAATCCAATAACCACTCAATGCATCATACAAGTCATACATGCATTGCAGGCGTTACTTACCTCGAAGCCATGCGTATACTATCATGTATCATCACCATAGTCATAACACATACATGTGTATCATCATGTCATACTCATATCATCGTCATCATCACATTATTATATCACACACGTCATCATCATCATATACATGACATCGTCATACCCTACACATGTCATCATCATCACGGCATCATCATACCACACATGTCATCATCATCATGGCATCATCATACCACACATGTCATCATGCCACATCATATATCATTATCATATCATATACCATCATGATCATCCATATCATCATGCCATGGGTGATCATCATCATGTCATATCATATATCATCATCATCATGCATATCATCATGCCATGGGTGATCATCATCATATCATATCATATATCATGCATGATTCAATTTTCACTTTTAACTTTTATTTTGATCACCACATCACCCTTCCTCGGATCATCAATTTCATCTCATATTTTACACTTGCATCCCATGCGAGAAAACCTCCGGCATTCAGCCATTCCAGGCCACCGGGCATTCGGCCCCCCGCATTCCGGGCATCTCGCATCCCAACTGGCATCACGAGGCATTCCCATCAGGCAGAAACCTCCAACAGGGCTTCCGGCATTTACACTCCCTGGCCGGGCATCTTGCACCCCAATCCTGGCATCGCGAGGCATTCCCCTCGGGCAAAGACCTCCGAAAGGGCTTCCGGCCCCCCAAATTTCGGGCATCTCGCATCCTAACTGGCATCGCCAGGCATTCCCTTCGGGTAGAAACCTTCGACAGGGCTTCCGGCATTTACACTCCCTGGCCGGGCATCCTGAAACTCCCAGGGCCATCCAGCAATGTATCTCTATACATTCCGGGCATCATCCTCCGCCACAACCATCTCCTCATTTAACATTATTCATGTTTACCAATTTCGGTCTTAATTTAGCATGGCATATGATGTGATGGCAATCAACACTCATGTTCAACATGGAATTCACACATGCATCTCAATGCATACATCAAGACCTCATCACACATACTACATGGTGCAACTATTTATAAAATAGAATTCATGGAATTTATGCCAATTAAAATAATCCATTTATCATGCCCTTTTTACATTTATTTAAATTCCAGCTTGTGCCATTTTCAAAAATATTAAATTTAATTATTTATATAATCTCAAAAATCATAAAATTAAGGCAAGTAATAAATAAGACAATTGGGTAATGATTTCATGCAAAAATACACGGCCAATAAAAATTTCACACCATTTCATAATTCACACAAAACAGCATATACTTTTCGGATGAAACCGGAATGCACAGTCTCCGAAGTAATTCGATTAAAATATCCATACGACCTCCAAAAATTACGAAATTTTGCCGAGTTATAGCCAAGACATTTTCGTACAATCTTTATGAAGACTTCCAGGCCAGATTCTTTTTAGATTATTTTCTACAGTCTCATGAAGCTTCTGGATCCATTACCGCATCGTCCAGTGCATGCTTCTCCGAAATACTGAGTTTTCAACTACCTATTCTCTTTCGTTTCCTCTGAAATTTGGATATTTTCTACATCAACATGTTCTCTACAGGTTTCATGAAGAGATCTAAGTCAAATAATCAGAGTATAGTCGTCATTTAGGTCCATGATGTCTCAGGTGTCTTGAAATACATCTCCAGAATTTCCGTCTTCAAGATCTAGTCTATTTGCTAGGTTATACATGTTCATTTTGCTTCAAATTTAAGTATGTTGTAGTTTAAGATGTCCCCTACAACTTTAATGAAGAAATCGAAGATATATTCTTAGCACAAATCAACATGCAACCACGAATCCAACAAGAAGTCAGTGAAATCATTCCAGATCTGAGGTCTCCGTAGGTTGAGAGTTTAACCCCTTAAATCTCCATCATTTTCCACCAAATTTTATTATGGTGTAGTTTAAGATGTTAGCTACAAATTTCATAAAGATATCGAAGCCAAAATCGAACTTTAAACATGCATGCAAGCTCTCACAATATTCTGACTCAAACAGTTCATACGAAAATATTCCAGATCTAGCATCTCCGTAGGATGAGAGTTTGACCCCTCAAATCTCCATCTTTTTACACCAAATTTGAGTATATTGTAGTTTAAGATGTTAGCTACAACTTTAATTAAGAGATGACAGTCAAAATCGAACTCAAAACATGCGTGCAAGCTCTCACAAAGTTCTGACTCAAACAGTTTTATACGAAAACAGCATGCACCCAAGAACAAAACACATTAGCTTCACTCTCATGCCTCCAAACGTCCTAGAATTCGACCATACATGCAAAACATTGGTGCAAGAGTAGGAAGTGGATTCCCAACTTGCCTCTAGACCACACGAACAGCACGAGCGGACGGCACACGGCAGTGAAGGGGCGGCACACGGCGGACGGACGGCGAGCTCCTTCCTCTCCCTCTCGGCCGCACCTTCTTCCTCTCTCTCGCACGGTTCACTCTCTCTCTCTCCCTTTCTCTCTTGGCCGAATGGCTAACTGGCACTCTCTCTCTCTCTTTCCCCTTCTATTTCCCCACAAAGCCATCATTAGTCATGATGAGATGCCACCCACAATGGCTAATGCATGCCATCCCTCTCTAAGCCAATGCATGAAGACCTCTTGCCACTTGTCACAACACATGCATGGGCTTGGGCCTTCTTTTTCTTGGGCCTCTTTTTGGGCCGACGGTAGCCCATTCGTGGGCCTCCATTGGGCCTCCAAAAATCCCCCCTTTTGGGCCAAAGGCCCAAACCTAAATAAAATTAAAATTTTCCCTTTTTATACTTTCTTTTATGGAATTCAAATTTTAAATTCCACATGGCCAAAGTCTTGTAACATTTTACATATAGGAATTTAATTTATGAAGTGCATAGCCAAGCATAGATTATTAATCTATCCTATAGTTCTAATTTCAAAATTCATAAACACAAGCATAATAACACATAGCCTTAAGAAAACTAATGGCTAACACATAGACCATAGGTAATTTCATTACCTAATTATAGCTTTAATTTCCTCTAGAGGGTGACTTGAATTTTGGAATGCCACAATTCTCCCCTCCTTAAAGAATTTCGTCCTCGAAATTAGACATTTCCTATGGCTCTTGAAATAAGTGAGAGTACCTTTCCCTCATCTCATTTTCACTTTCTCATGTGGCTTCCTCCACATCATGATATCACCATAATATCTTAACCAATGGAATTCTCTTGGTCCTGAGAATTTGTCCCTTTCAATCCAGTACTTGCACAGGCTCTTCAATATACCTCTCTTTCTCATTCATTTTGATGGCTTCATGATCGAGTATGTGTCCTGGATCGGGCTGATACTTCTTCTAAAGTTAAGGATGCAAGCTCTTAACATATCTTAATTTATCTCAAAACCATAACAGTTTTAAAACAACAACCACATCTGAAATTTCTTTTGAACGCTTGAAAATCTTCCTTCATGAAATCAAACAATACAAACTGAGGTTTTCAAAAGCATTCAACAACAATAGCAAGCTTTGAAATCATATGTCATTTCCATGTCAAAACGTTTTCAAATCACCAATGTGGAAAATCCTTTGAGTTCTTGAAAATCCCACTTTATGATATCAAATAATGTAAAATAGGGATTCCAAAGACACAACAATATAACAATAATAGTCTTTGAAAATAGGTAAATCTCATATCGTTGAAACCAATTCACAAAATCAAAGCATGATACCAAATCCATAAAATCCATGTTCACGTTTAAATTTCAAATGTTTTTTTTTTTTGGAATCCACATGTAAAGCCTTGAATCGCACTTGCATCACAGCGCGATATAAAATACTTTATCAAAACCCTTAGTAAATTTGAATCAAGACGTTGGCAAAAATTCCAATTTCAATCCCAACTCCAATGGGTTGGAATTTTTTTCTATAAAAAGTTCATAAATCTTTGAAATAGAAAACATTTCTTACAACATTTGGGCATGGTGTCACAGTACTCATAAATTTTAACGAAATTCAAGAGATTTTCTAAAACAATTCACAATCAAAATCTGTTTTTCGATTGAAGTTCAAAACTTGGAATGTACAGATGATAATTTTTCTCCAAAAACCATAAGCATTTCTTGAAGTATTGAAAATCATAGTTCAGCGAGTCGATAATATTGGTCCCATCGTAAAGATTTTTGAAACTAAAAACTCTGAAATACCAAAATCCTAAGCCTTTCTTGAAATACCGAAATCAACGCATCAGCGAGTCATCAAACTCGGTCCCAACCTTAAGATTTTCAAAGTAGTTTGCATGTAAAATCTTAGAGCTTTGAAAACATCCAAACTCAAGTATTTCCAATCTAACTGCACTACATCAGACAACAACGGCAATGCATTATATAGGTTAGTAGACTTTCACTTGCTGGCATGTTAAACACTAGGAAACGTGTTTAGCTACATCCGCCTTCATGCCATTCCACCAAAACTGTTGGTGTAATTTCTGTACATCTTTGTACTACCCAAATGAATACCATAATTACACCTATGTGCTTCCGACAGGATTTCCCTTTTTACTTCTTCATTGTCGGGAACATAGAGTCGTCCTTGACATCTTACTACTCCATCTTCAGAGACTTGGAACTCTTGTCTTTTCCCTAAAGACACAGCATTTTGTATCTTCACAATTTCCGAATCAGATTCTTGCAAAATCTTAACTTTCTGAATATTTTCGGGTTCAATCCTTAAGGCAGTAAGCATACCGTCGACGTGGTCTACTTCCAACTTAAAGTCTGAATCTGCTATTGACTTTAATAGATTCCACTCTGTTATCCTTAGATTAGCCATGTTCGTAGCTGACTTTCGATTTAGGGCGTCTGCCACCTTATTCACCTTTCATGAGTGGTACCGTAACAGTCAAAATCTTTTAATAATTCCATCCACCTCCTCTGTCTCATATTCGATTCCCTTTATGAAAACATCTATTTCAAGCTCTATCCTAAGTGCAACTATCAATCAGATTCAAATTTAAAGAATTCCACCTTCTCGACTAAATCAAACACACCATTTAGCCAAATTATTCCTATACCTTTGTCACCATCAATTCAAGCCTAGAACCATCAAAATCGACACCATTAACAACTCATCTAGTTCAGTCCAACAAAGACATTCACTATGCTTTCACTGCAACATGGATTCATGCCTAAAATATAGCATCATTCCTTCAATTCAAATATCAATAGTCCACCAAGACTTATTTAATTCATAGATCGACAATCCACCAAAATAAAACTTGTCTAGTTTCCACCGAATATATCTCATATCTCATCTTAAAGAATCATCACTTAGACTAATCATTCATCAAATCCACAATTTGAACTTTCACCATTTCACATTGGAAAGACTATAACCACAAATGATCATGTTCACTAATTCCACCAAAAATTTTTCAAACTGAGATCATCACCTAAAATTAAAAGTTGACCACCATCGATTAAACCTATTATTACGACATATAAACTACAAATAATTTTATGTCTCATATGACCACTCAAGCTCATGACTTCCAAGATTAATCTATACACACTAAATGCCTCCATGTAATGTATTAAGACTTCCAATGAGATCCTCTAATAGGGAGTCACTACTTAGCTCAAATGATCATAACTTAATCCTCAAATTCATAACTTACTCTCTATAATCCACTTCTTAAGCCTTGCTTGCAGCACTACGCTTAGATGCTACGCATGCTCTTTAGGTCCTTTAGAATATATCAGGACATCATCAAATGAAGACAATCACAACTTATCCAAATAAGGCTTAATTATCCTATTCATTAAATCCATGAATGCAGTTAAGGCATTGTCAATCCACATAGCATAACTAGGGACTCATAGTATCCATAGCAAGTCCTAAATACAATCTTAGGAATGTCTTCCTTCTTAATCCTTAATCGATATCCTGATCTCAACTTAGGTTTAGAAAAGATCGAACGTCCTTGCAGTTGGTCAAATAGGTCATTAGTTCTAGGTAATGAGTACTTATTCTTAATAATTACATGATTCAATTGCCTATTATCAATGCACAAACGCATCGACCTGTCCTTCTTTTTCACAAACAAGAGTTCTACAAGCTTAACCATGCTTCCACTGCGCTATTCTGACAAAATTATCCCATAAACACTACCTTTCCAGTTCAGTTCATAGTTCGATTCACTCCTGTCCCCCTTTTGCCATTCTAGAAGCCTGCCAGGAGCCGCTCCTTGTTCAGGTCCTCTAACCTCGGCGTCCACTTCCCGCCCTCATCAAACCGGGACGTTACAGATACACCAGCTTTTGCCTAGTTCGAACCCAAACTACACATCTACTAAAGGGTCTCGTTTCAATAGGGATTAACTTACAGAGTTATCATCCGTTTTGGCCTATCCCATACTAGGCCTCATGGTCTCATCCTTGGCGCATGGGCAAGCACTATCTCAAATAGCTCTTCATTTGAATAGAGTCTCTTACCTTTCACGCATCACTCAATGTCACTTGTCTCCTTGATTCCATTCATTCTCTTAACATTTCTTGCTCTCCAAGCTGAGCCCTTTCATAAATTTAATTATAATTCCCTCACGTTCAGGAGCACTAGTTATCTCCTACTATTTGTCCTCAAGCCCTTAAGGAATCTCTTAACCTTTTCTTCCCAGTCCTCTATCAATCTAGGGGTATACCTAGACAGCTCAAAAAGTTTCACTTCAAGAGCAATTTGCGACTCAGTGTCACTAATTAGCTAAGAAGGAGAAGTAATGTTCATACGTTACCAAAGTCATATAAGTAACATAAAAAGTTACTAGCACACAAAAGTAACATTACACTACTTACCAGGGATCTACGAGTGAATACCCATCACCCGTTATTTAAAGTTAGTCAACTACTCTTGGTTAGTACCCTATGGTGTACATCATTCTATCCTCATTTCCATCTGAGGCACCTTGTCACTCCAAATGAACCATGGCTCTGATACCAAAACAGGATGTGGCACCCCTCAACGGCCCCCGATCCATTAGGGTCGCCACAGTTTGCTTACCTTTCACTTTCCCTATTAACATATCATTCTAATACTATTTCAATTGCAGCGGGTCCATACAACCTGGGGGTTTACATCTTTTAGATCGGTCCCTTGCGCAATTTATATAGCAAAAGCACATCCATTAACTCTCTTCCCTATATACAGAAACGATGCACACCTACTAAATATTTATAAGTAAATGCCGTACACTTTTATTTACATAAAGCAGATGGACATTTTTAGTCGGTACATCGAAATGCCAATGTTTCTATACTCGGCTACACTTCAAAAGATGACCGACATCTCCTCCAACAGTCATATACTTAAAGTCCATTGATCAGTGTCGGTGTCCAAAAGCTCCTTCCCTTGCTATCTTCCTCCTCACGGTCATATCCAACCGTTCAAACCATCTACTAATCTGAAATGTTGGTCCCCAAAAGGGGTGAGTACAACCACTCAGCAAGTAAAGGAATCCAATAACCACTCAATGCATCATACAAGTCATACATGCATTGCAGGCATTACTTACCTCGAAGCCATGCGTATATTATCATGTATCATCACCACAGTCATAACACATACATGTGTATCATCATGTCATACTCATATCATCGTCATCATGACATTATTATATCACACACGTCATCATTATCATATACATGACATCGTCATACCATACACATCTCATCACCATCACGTCATCATCATACCACACATGTCATCATCATCATGGCATCATCATACCACACATGTCATCATGCCACATCATATATCATTATCATATCATATATCATCATCATCATGCATATCATCATGCCATGGGTGATCATCATCATATCATATCATATATCATGCATGATTCAATTTTCACTTTTAACTTTTATTTTGATCACCACATCACCCTTCCTCGGATCATCAATTTTATCTCATATTTTACACTCGCATCCCATGCGAGAAAACCTCCGGCATTCAGCCATTCCAGGCCACCGGGCATCCGGCCCCCCACATTCCGGGCATCTCGCATCCCAACTGGCATCACGAGGCATTCCCCTCGGGCAGAAACCTCCGACAAGGCTTCCGACATTTACACTCCCTGGTCGGGCATCTCGCACCCCAATCCTGGCATCGCGAGGCATTCCCCTCGGGCAAAGACCCCCGACAGGGCTTCCGACCCCCCACATTCCGGGCATCTCGCATCCTAACTGGCATCGCGAGGCATTCCCTTCGGGCAGAAACCTTCGACAGGGCTTCCGGCATTTACACTCCCTGGCCGGGCATCCTGAAACTCCCAGGGCCATCCCGCAATGTATCTCTATACATTCCGGGCATCATCCTCTGCCACAACCATCTCCTCATTTAACATTATTCATGTTTACCAATTTCGGTCTTAATTTAGCATGGCATATGATGTGATGGCAATCAACAATCATGTTTAACATGGAATTCACACATGCATCTCAATGCATACATCAAGACCTCATCACACATACTACATGGTGCAACTATTTATAAAATAGAATTCATGGAATTTATGCCAATTAAAATAATCCATTTATCATGCCCTTTTTACATCTATTTAAATTCCAGCTTGTGCCATTTTCAAAAATATTAAATTTAATTATTTATTTAATCTCAAAAATCATAAAATTAAGGCAAGTAATAATAAGACAATCGGGTAATGAATTCATGCAAAAATACACGGCCAATAAAAATTTCACACCATTTCATAATTCACACAAAATAGCATATACTTTTCGGATGAAACCAGAATGCACAGTCTCCGAAGTACTTCGATTAAAATATCCACACGACCTCCAAAAATTACGAAATTTTACCGAGTTATAGCCAAGACATTTTTGTACAAATTTCATGCAGACTTCCAAGCCAGATTCTTTTTAGATTATTTTCTACAGTCTCACGAAACTTCTGGATCCATTACCGCATCGTTTAGTGCATGCTTCTCCGAAATACTGATTTTTCACCTACCTATTCTCTTTCGTTTCCTCTGAAATTTGGAAATGTTCTACATTAAGATGTTCTTTACAGGTTTTATGAAGAGATCTAAGTCAAATAACCAGAGTATAGTTGTCATTTAGGTCCATGATGTCTCGGGTGTCTTGAAATACATCTCCAGAATTTCCGTCTTCAAGATCTAGTCGATTTGCTAGGTTGTACATGTTCATTTTGCTTCAAATTTAAGTATGTTGTATTTTAAGATGTCCCCTACAACTTTAATGAAGAAATCGAAGAGAGATTCTTAGCACAAATCAACATGCAACCATGAATCCAACAAGAAGTCAGTGAAATCGTTCCAGATCTGAGGTCTCCGTAGGATGAGATTTTAACCCCTTAAATCTCCATCATTTTCCACCAAATTTTAGTATGTAGCTACAAATTTCATGAAGAGATCGAAGCCAAAATCGAACTTTAAACATGCATGCAAGCTCTCACAATATTCTGACTCAAACAGTTCATACGAAAATATTCCAGATCTAGCATCTCTGTAGGATGAGAGTTTGACCCCTCAAATCTCCATCGTTTTACACCAAATTTGAGTATGTTGTAGATTAAGATGTTAGCTACAACTTTTGTGAAGAAATGACAGTCAAAATCGAACTCAAAACATGCATGCAAGCTCTCACAAAGTTCTGACTCAAACAGTTTTATACGAAAACAGCATGCACCCAAGAACAAAACACATTAGCTTCACTCTCATGCCTCCAAACGTCCTAGAATTCGACCATACATGCAAAACATTGGTGCAAGAGTAGGAAGTGGATTCCCAACTTGCCTCTAGACCACATGAACAGCACGAGCGGACGGCACACGGCAGCGAACTGGCGGCACACGGCGGACGGACGGCGAGCTCCTTCCTCTCCCTCTCGGCCGCACCTTCTTCCTCTCTCTCGCACGGTTCACTCTCTCTCTCTCTCCCTTTCTCTCTTGGCCGAATGGCTAACCGGCCACTCTCTCTTTCTCTTTCCCCTTTTATTTCCCCAAAAAGCCATCATTAGTCATGATGAGATGCCACCCACAATGGCCAATGCATGCCATCCCTCTCTAAGCCAATGCATGAAGACCTCTTGCCACTTGTCACAACACATGCATGGGTTTGGGCCTTCTTTTTCTTGGGCCTCTTTTTGGGCCGACGGCAGCCCATTCGTGGGCCTCCATTGGGCCTCCAAAAATCCCCCATTTTGGGCCAAAGGCCCAAACCTAAATAAAATTAAATTTTTCCCTTTTTATACTTTCTTTTATGGAATTCAAATTTTAAATTCCACATGGCCAAAGTCTTGTAACATTTTACATATAGGAATTTAATTTATGAAGTGCATAGCCAAGCATAGATTATTAATTTATCCTATAGTTCTAATTTCAAAATTCATAAACACAAGCATAATAACACATAGCCTTAAGAAAACTAATGGCTAACTCATAGACCATAGGTAATTTCATTACCTAATTATAGGCTTTAATTTCCTCTAGAGGGTGACTTGAATTTTGGGATGCGACAGATGATGTGGTGTCTGTGCATGGTGATGGTAGGATTGCCTCTATTTATAGGCAAACCTCTCATTGTAACCCTTCCAAATGGACTAATAGGATTTCTTTAGATGGCAAGCCTAGGTTGATAAGGTGGTTGTCAAGACCCAACTCCATCTTTAGGGTCTTAAGCAGAAAGGGTTATTTTCACGATGTCTTAGGCGTGTCGCCATCCCGGTTCTTTTTAATCTTTGATTTAAGTAAATGTGGAAGGATACATACAATACCCAGACAATAACGAATAGCCAGGAAAATAACCATTTGCAAACACACAATTACATCAGTTATATTCATAAGCCTTTTTTTGTCACGAGCCCAACAGTTAAATTTACAAGCCCTTCTATCATGGGCCGTAATAATTACAACCGCTACATATTATATGCTTAAATAGGCTAGGATAAACCTTAGCGCCTCTAGTGAGACTGTAAGGGCGCGTTTGGTAACCATTTTGTTCCTAGGAACAATTTCGATAAGAAACCGAGCAAAAAACGCGTTTGGTAATTGCACAAACTTTCTTATTTTGGAATAGAAAAAGAACATAAATGCGTTTGGTAACTACATAAAATTTCTATTCCAATTCTTTTTCAATTACCTTTTAAGATGAGTGTAAATTTGATAGTGAATTCTCATGGACCACTCACCAAGTATAATTATCTTCTTATGAGTGAATAAATCATATTATATTTTATTATATTTTCAATTTCAAAAGAATTCGAATCTAGAATTCTATTCCATTTTAAAATTCTATAAAACTATAGAAATTCTATTGATTAATTATATTTATACTAATTGATAAAAATATTAACTAATCAAATTTTTGTTAAATAGTAAATAATAAACTATAGTATAAACTATAAATATAAATACTAAATAAAAAATTAAAATAAAAAATTAAATATGTATTCTACATATAGTAAATTTCAATTCCTACTTCAAATCATTTTTTATTTTTTAAATAATTTTATCATTTTTCCTTACTTTTTTTTTTTTTCCTTTCTTTCTCCATTTCTTCTTCTTCTTCTTCAAGGTGGCCGTCCACCGGCCTTGGAATGACCAGCGACCGGCCAGACGAGGGCCGATGACCTCATCAAAGCATCATTGGCCCTCGATGAGGCCGTGCCTCATCGATTGAGCCTCGTCGGCAGCTAGGCAAGGCTTGGCTTGGCAAGTGGCCTCGCCCAAATTTGGCGAGGTTGAGCTCGCCCAGCCGCTAGCAGGGCTCGACCTCGCCAAATCTGGGCGAGGCTTGCCAGTGGCCAAGGGAGGCCCGAGCGAGGCCCGCTTGGCCATTGGTAAGGCCAAGTCTTGCCAGTGGCTGGGCAAGCCTCTGGCGAGCTCGTCGGTGACCGGCGACAATGACTAGCAAATAGCGGCATTCCATGAGGGACGATGGTGATGGCAGTCAGCAATGGCGGTGGCGACGGCACTTGAAGAACAAGAGAGAGGGAAGAAGAATAAGAAGAAAGAGAAGGAAAACGAAAAAATAGGTTTACTTGATTCTTGAATTGTTCTCGAGAACAAAGAATCAACATTTTTTTTATTCTTGATTCTACTCTAAATTTGTTCCTGGGAGCAAAATTTTTCTAAACGTGATTCTGTTCCAAAACTACTCCTAGGAACAAAAGAATAGAAATAAACATTGTTTGTCAAGTTAACAAACATGCCCTAACTCCTCTATGCCTACACTTCTAAAATAAATAACGGGGTGAGTCATGGACTTAGTAAGTAAAACCCATAATTCTCTACTAGGAGGACATTTTATCATCAAAATCTAGTACGTACAACACTTGCAATACAATATTTATGGCAAATCAATGGCAAACCTATTACTACACATTGACTATATGTAGATGGTCATTGTTGACACCTAATTTCTAATTTTTAGTCCATGTGTCATTAAAAGGTTAAAAAAAAAAAATTCGAAATTTGTGTTTTTGATCACAACGAAACCCCATCTCTCAGCCAAAAAGTTTCGTTTCTAATTTCTTTCTTTTGCATTGGCATTCTTAAATAATGTCTAGTTCATTTCAAGAAAAACCCGAAAGACAAACGGTTGACTTTCAGGTTGACTTTTTGGTCAACCCTCTAACCAAAAGTCAACCCTAGATTAAAAATTGACTTTTTACCCAAAAAGATTTCATCTAACTTAAATTTCACTTTTATCAAAGCAATTTCTTGAAAATTCAAAAATTTGACCAAAAAATCGACATTTTAGGAAAAGTCAACTAAATGGTTGACTTTTTGTCAAACTTTTGACCAAAAATTAAAAAAATTAAAAAATGCACAAATATATTTTTTTAATGCCAATTTGACTTTTGTATTAAAAAATTTCACAAAATTTGATTAAAAATCTTGATTTCTGAATTTTTCAATTTTAGGTTGTAAATCAACCAAAAATAAAATTAATTTTGTTCTAGTCATAATTAGGAGTAGTTATTTATTTTTATTTTTTTTTTTACATTTGGTTTAAGGACTATCTGAAATCTGCTTGACTATTCAATTTCACGGTTTATTGAGTCAAAATAGAATTGTCATTTTGAGTCCTAATTGAGGGATGAAAATTGGTCATTCATAACTTGCAAACAGATGATTGTTTCTTACTCATTTCCTTAAGATAAGTCCATATTCAAAATCGATTTTGTGAAATTCACACCATAATTTATCAATTTGAAGAATTTTATCCTCTCAAGCATTAAAAAATCAAGCAATTAAGCTTCAATCGACAAAATTTGAATTGACTCATTCATGGCTATGGTTTAATTTCATGAATCTAGGTCCAATTTTAATATTAGGCTTAGATCCATTTTTTTTATCTAAGCTCAAGCATTTCAATTCAAGGTCAATTTGAATATGATAAGTGATCTTTCATATGGGTAGCTTATTTGATAGGGCAATTGTGATACTAATTGAGCTTAATTTTAGTTAATTTGCAATTTTGCCCATTGAATTGTAAATTTTACCATTTTAGCCTTTTAGGCCCAATTCAAAGCACCCATCATTTCAACTCATTGTTTTTCAGGATAATCATTCAATTAGATAAATAAAATACCTCTATATCACATTCATAAGGTTTGATTAGCTTAATTGTATCTTAATTGGCCAATTTCTTCTAAAAAATGATAAAATTCATTTTCAATTTGGCCATTTAGGGACAAAATTGAATAAATTTTAGATCTATAAAGGTCATAAGTGGACAAAATAGCTAGAACTGGACCAAACCAATCAAGAACCGGTCAAAATCCGGCAAAGCCGGACCGAACCGGTCTAACCGATTTGATCGGCCGCGGGCGGGACCGGCAAGATTGGTTGGTTTAGGCCATTTTTGGCCGATTCCTGACCTCTAGAGACCGGTTTTGAAATCCTCTCAATGCCAATTTCACTTCTGCACCTTTAATTTTGAAAAATTTTCCAGATTGATCATCGAATTTCATTAAATTGCAAATTAATCCCTAATCGGACATTTTAACACAATTCTTGATTTTGGCTCGGGTATTTGCACCCACTAGATCAATTACCCAACACCTCGAGGTCATGATAGAGCATTCGAAATTAATTTTTAATTGTTCGATCAAAATTTCAACCGTCAAATCGAACTGACGACCGAAATCGCTTAATGGGAGGGTATATAAATGAATTTTCCCTCCATTTTCAAGGGGGTTCATTTTGCACGAAAATTATCTCTCTCCTCAATCTCTCTCTCTCTTCTCCCTCAAATCTCCTGCCCAAACTAGATTTCTCTCTCTCTCTCTAGTTTCAATCCAACTGAACCTCTTTCTAGCGATCGGATGGTCACCGATTTATGCCCCACCACCAATGATTCACCTTCATCAGCAATCTACTCACCTAGCTCGAGTTGTTAGGAGCTAATCTCACCTTAGGTGGCTCCTCGATCTACCCGTTCAAGTTCGAGATTCTTCTCTGGCGTGGAAATTGGTCCATCTATTGGACCGATTTTGTTCTAAGCTTGAACTGGCGGTTACCGAAGCCCTCAAGCGTCCCAATTGCTGGTGATATGTAGTTCCAGAAGTCTATGGCCTTGCTATGGTCAAAGACAACTAGATCGGTTGTCAAATCTTCACTGGCGGCCCGATCTTTATTGGCAAGTCAAGGCCTGTCCATTTTTGACCAATTCTTTCTTTTTTTCCTTGAGCCGGTGGTTTGATTAATCCCGATCTGACCTGTAGTGGTCTAATATGCATTCTTGGTGTCTCGATCGTGATCCAGCAACTTGATTAGATTGATCGATAGAAATCGACAAAAATCGTAATGAAGGTAACGATTTGAAACTCAAATTCGATAAAGCGAGATCGAGTTAGTCGATCGGGGCTAGGATTCAAGATTAAGAACTTTTACATGCTTAAGATAAATTATTATGAATACTGCAATGATTTGTTGATGATTTGAGGGATGATTGTGTTCTTGAGTCTATTCTAGTTTTTCGTATTTACCTTTGGAACTAACTTTTGACCCAAAACGAGATTTGAAATGACCTTGTTTCAACTCAAATCCTCTTAGGCTTAGATAATACACGTCACAAGCTTCAAATTGATAGGTTGTATGCCCCAATTGAGTGTTGTTTGGCCCTAAAAAAAAAATCCTCCAAAGATGAGCGATTCTACAAGTAGTTTAGGTTTTTTCAGTTTTGTTTTTGTTTCCATGATATCTTTTATTTTTGTGCCAACTTTCATGTCATTTTTTCTGGACAATCTTGCCTACATAACTTTTGTTCCAAATCATCTTGTGCATGTTCTTTAATTTTTTCGTGATTATTGGATGTGTTTAACTAGGTCAAATTTACTCATATGCAAGCCTAGGTCAGTTTGTTCCATGTTGATATCTGATTTTGTCATTTTTGTACTAAACCATACGTTGATTTCTAGAAGAAATTTCCTTCATGAAAGTTTCTCATATTAGTGCAAAAAATGCTCTGTATTTTTTTTTTGTTTTTCTTTTTGGAATTTTGTGACATGAATAACTAGGTCAAAATCACTTAGATCCGAACATAGGATAGTTTGACTTGAATTGCTCTGAATTCTGTTTTGGTAAAATTGAGTCCACAAATGAGCTTGTTTGGTCTCAAATCCTTCATGAAAGTTGAAATACATTATGTATATGTTCAATTGATGTATGCTTTACAAAGTCTTTATGTTGGCAAATGAGTCAATTGCATGAATTAAGGTGAAAATGTACTGCAGCAATCAACATGACTGGGCATATGTTTGTGTTTTGTCATTTTTGTTACAACTCATGCAGATCTTAATTTAGAGTTTCAAACTCTTAACAAGAAATCTTCATCATTGCATGCTCTGTATGAGATTTTTAGTAGGATTTACTTGCATGTCTTGAGGATGGCTGAAATCATGCTCATTTTGTAAATTTAATGCTGAAATAAAACTCTTGTCATACATGCACATTTCCATACTTGTTTGGGTCATCTAGAGACCAAATCTTGCAATATGCCTTCTTGACAATTAAACTACATATTATAGGTTTGATACATGTTTACATCATTGTCCTTTGAATATCATCTTGCACATTAAATTTGTCTCACAAAAGTGTTCATCACACTTAGGATTCCCATAGCATTAGAAATCAGGAATCATTTCCTAATGTCATTTAAATTGTATGATATTTTGCATGCCGATCTAAGATTATATGATTATCCAAACCTTTCATTGCATCCAATTCTAAGTCCCATGTGATTACTTCATACCATATGTGCATTATTTGAATGACTTTAAGGTTTTCTAATACATGCTTGAGTTATGTTTTTCTCAGTTACTAACACATGCACTCTTAGAAATCTCGATCTTAGAGTACCTAATTGACCTAATTTGGATTTGAGGCTTTCTAGAAAGTTGAAAGGCACGCTTAGAGGTTTCCAATACCACTAATTTCACACAAGTTGCTCATTGTTTGGAACCATTTTCCATTTATAAAAATAAAAAAAAAACTAGATCAGAATTTGGACGTGGGATCAAATTCGGATCTCTGTTCTAACCCCTATTTGGACAGACTTTCGATATTTTTGTTGCATTTTTTCTATTTGGAATCTGCACTCGGCCTCTTAACGAAACTTTCTTGTCATCATGTTGGCTATGTTGTGTGTAAGTTTGATGATTTTTAAACATGTTTTGATAAGACAAATCCTTGTGACATTAGCTGAATGTCCTATTGTTTTGACAAATTTGTGATGTGTTGTTGCTTGTTGTCTAATTTTTGTAAACTCACGTGTAGCTTGTTTAGGAAAGCTTCCTTCACAAAACTTGTTCATTATCATGTCGTACATATTAAGAAATTTTTCCATGGTTAGATTAACAATGGGTATTACGCAATTTTGTTGTCTTTACATGCTTGTTCTGAAATTTTCCTGATATGAACATAATTGTGATTGTTTATTATAAACTTTTAGGTTCTTTGTGCATGAACTTAGGATCATCCCATCTTCATGAAAATTGTTTTAAATTTTATCAATATTCATTGTTAATGATTTTTGATGAATTTTCTTTCCAACCCAAATTAAAAAATGATTTGGTACATTTGATGTTTCTCAAAAACAATTTGTTAAAAAGTTCTTTGGCAAAAGTTCAATTTGGCTTAAGGAAGAGTCATAGTTTAGACTATATTCAAAATGTTTGTGATGCTTGTGAGTGCATTTATGCGAGCCCCGAGCTAGCTTTGGCAATTGAATGTATTCCATAGTCTTGATATTTTCTTAATCCTAAATATTTTCAAATTTTTCTTAAATTTGATTTGACAATTGTGAAAGTCATGGTTTGAATTGTATTCAAAATGTTTACAATGCTTGTGAATGCATTTATACGAGCAAGCTAACCTTGGTAATTGAATGTCTTTCATAGCCAAGATAGCACTTTATCTCAATTTTTTTTTGATGAAATCAAAATATGTCTTAGAAACATCACATGTGCCTCCCATGCATACATAATCCCATCATGCATTAGAAATTGTATACATTTGTGATTGACGCATGCCCTTAGTAATAAGTGACCTACCAATAGTTCACTCATCTGTTTAATTAGTTTGAGAAATAAGGTCCAAAAAACCTGCACGCATGTTTAATTCCTACAATGCATGTGACTTTTAGATATATGATAGGGTTAGTGCATGATATCGAGGGAAAACCCTGTGATCACATAAATCGCTTGGTTAGGAGACTTATAAGTGTTATTGGCCATGCGAAAACATAATTGGTCAATAATGACTGTAAGTCATAAAATGAATTGGGTAGGTGTCTTAGAGGGACTTGCGCATGAATTTCAAAGGTTGATCCCGAGGCCAAAATCTTCTTTTTGCATTGAATTTCTTTTGAAAAATTGGTTTTGGTATGACGTCTTGTTTTTTATCATTTTGTTGTGTGTGCTTGTTTCTTTCCATTGTATGAACCTAGTTATATAGTTTTCTAGTCTAGGTTTAGTTTAGGATCTTGAGGATGGAGAAGGCATGAAGATGATGGAGGTCGATGTCTATTTTGACCATAATCATGTACTATTTATTTCCCCGACATATGTCTTGGGTTCTCATCGTCTGTATAAAGCCCGACAAGTTGTGGGTCCTCTCTTCCTCTTATCCTTTTTAATTGTGTTTCTTTTGTTTTCTTTTGTTTTTTGTTTTGTATATTTTCTAGGATTGCATGACAGATTTACTGTTTTCCTTGAGTGTTTACTTTATGTCTCGCAATTTTTTTATTCAATTGGGTATTTCCTTTTCATTTTCTTTAAAAATAGAATAGCATGAGAATGGCCAACAACACATGATCACTTAGTTTAGAACTAACGATCCTAAAAATGTAAGAAGAAATGCATAGACACATTAGGTAAACACAACATATTGTTTAGGTACCAAAAAGGCATTAATAGAAATATTGGCGTAACCCAAGTTCTTGAACCTAGATATCTAGTTGCGTGAAAATCGAGGGAATACTCCCAACCCTCAATTAGGTTTCTAGCTAACTCCCAAAATTGAGATAGTGGCAACTCTCATTTTATTTTTAAATTGTCCTAAATAACTAGATTGTATAAATGTACCTGTTGCACGAGGTACGAGTTTTGATGAAACTCGCCATGGTTTAGCATACTCGATGTGGGAGTACCCCAAAGGATGAAGTGATACCATCCTTATGGGCAAAGTGTACTATCATGAGGGCTACCATGGTAAAAGTACCCTTAAATCCAACATTCACACTCGAACTCTTCTCCCGAGGTGTGTCACCCATGTGGGTATGGATTGCGACACTTTATTGTCATGTGGGGTACGAGCTTAGGAGAGCTCGCAATCTTGTGGAGGGAACTCATAAGAGGCTTGATCTGAAAGACGAGATGATGACGTCTTTTAGAATGCAAGTCATGAGGGAACTCTCATGATCGAGTACCCCTAAACCTGACCTTTCCCCTTTCCTTTCCTCACGAGAGGGATTGAGGGCAGCGAGATTAAGTCTCGACAGGTTTAGCAATTTCGTGAGGGACTGGTTACTAGAATAAGAGGACTTGAAGCCATTTTAAAAATGGTTGTTGTGTTTAATTAACGTGTCTTGTGCAGGATCTCTTGCATATCAAAGTCGCGTGGAAAATTAGGTTAGTCGCTAACCTTATGTTAAATGGTCTTGCAGGTGGGAGTTATAAGGCGAGGCATGGTTATAAACCCTTTGTTTTGTAGGTGGAGTAAGGATGTATGAATGTATGAGAGTTTATATTGAAGTGCTAAATGTTTAAGTTTAAACGCATGTTTACAAGCTTTAACATGACACTGCACACACAATCGAGGTCTAAAATCCCAATTGCCCAATTTAGAACCTTAGGAGGGTTTATGGGTGGAATTCACAAGTGAATCCTCGTGGTAATCCATTACTTACATAAACCATCTCGTGCCAACCAATAAAAATAGCACTGACCAATGATAGTAGTGGTGGGTAAACTATTTTTATCATTTGGGATGGGGACCTTGAGCCTTTAGCACCCTCACCTTAGCATCGAAACCTCATAGTTTCATGCGACATGTGATTTGTGCTTGCCATGTGTTTGGTTGGTAAGATATCGTTCCTTTCTTATCATTCTTATCTTCTTACTTCCATATTTCAATTATGCGCTTTATATTTCAATTACAATACATTTTAATCACGGATGCCCTTTTAGGTTTAGGTTTAGATGGGTAAACCCTAAATTGGATGTTGTCCCAATGTCAAGGAATCTCAAGACTCTATGGGAGAATCTTGACCCAAGACATGAAGATTATGTGGAAAAATGCATAGGCTTCCTCTCAACTTTATTAAAAGTTAAAACACCTATCGTAATGGTGAAGTCGTTGGCTAATTTTTTGAATCCCATGACTTCCACCTTCGTCTTTAATTGATATGAATTGACCCTTATAATTGAGGAGATCTGGAAAAGCCATCGAGTTAGGCAAAACTTCCTTAGGTTTTATTACTCCTCTTAATGGTCAAGATCCAATAGCTCTCTAAAGTCAATTCCTTAATATCCCTACCAATATAGGGCTATTCTGAAAGAAAATTTGAATTCCATGCCTTATACTTGAATAGCATTTCCTTAGCCTTAAGCCTAAAGTTGGGAACCGAATTCCTCACGTTTTCCTTCTCATATTCTTTGGCTTTGTAGTGTTCCCACATACCCAAAGAACAATGGATCCTTTAGTCACTCACATTGTCAATCAAATGTGTGCCTTTAGTTGTTTTACATACATGATTCTTGCTAAGACTTTTGTATATCTTAATTGATTCAAAGCAAATGGCCAAGGAACTCTTGAGCCCCATTAGGACTTCTCCAAATTTGGCTCTTTTCGCATATCAAAGAATTCGCCCCTCACATGAAGATTGTTGATGTCACGAAATATCCTCATCCTATTCTTAGATTTTGCCAAAGAAATGAATTCTTTCCATCATGGTCTTTCTCTATATGGTTTCATTTCCTCAAAAACCTCAACCCTAGCTTAATCCAATGGCATGTTTGGTGGCTTGGGAATCTCGAGGTGCACCTTGTTAGTGGAGTTGATGACCCACTCCCCGCATGGGATTGACGGGTTTAACATCGTATAACCCTTTAAGGGTGCTCCACCAATATCGTGCATTTCAGATGATCCCACCAATCCTCAAGGTGGGTTTATATCATATTGATTATCATGATGAAGCCATCGAGGAAAGCCAAATTGGCCATGTCAAGACCACAATTCGAGCTGCTATCAGATTTTGGTACTCCCGCTCTGCGCATTATGTGGTTTTGTGGATGAAGCTGACTTGGAGGAAGAGATGAGGACTCATCACGTTACCATCGATTACATCTACTATCAAGTAGAACCTGAGTTTGAGGTCCAACTACCTTATATTCTCAAGTCTCAAGGTTTTCAAAAAGCTCATGCTGAGGAGCATGAAGTCAAAGCCTCGATCGATAAGGAATGCTTGGCCCATGATAACAAGTATCTCTGCACGATCCCACCTAGTCCTTAGGTTTCCATCTTATATTCTTTTCTTATAAAAGGAATTCCTTTTGTGTTTCCCTCCTTTCTATCGAGGTTTCCCTGTATTCATTTTCATATCACATGTAAAATCGAACCACTTTGTAAACTTCAAGAATGCAAGGTCCTGTTTCCCTTGTAAGTGTTCGATGAAATGAATAAAATTCATGAACATTCTCAAGAAAATATAAAATTGACTGAGAGTTTTGATATTGGGATCATATAACTTTTTTTATTTCATCTCAAGAAAATATAAAATTGACTAGGTTTTGTAATTTTGTGATTTCTTTTGACTTGTACTGATTCGAGTCATCTTCTTTCAAAAAGGTACTGAAAGAAGGCTGAAAAACGGTCTATCATACGTACTCGCCACCAAGCAAGAATGGAGAATGAAGATACCCGTGCTCGTGTTATTAGCATGGAGAACCAAATGGCGTAGATGATGGCGCTGTTAGCTGATCTCTCCAACCAAGTCAAAAACTTAACTCATGTAGCTCCTGTTGCTCCTACCATGAATCCTCCTACCGCGCCCTTTGATGTGCCGATAGCAAAACCCATGGGAAAAGGGCTTACTAAAGAGGTTCCTACTACAACCCCAACAGTTATTGACTTAGAGGCTCCATCTAAGGAGATCCCAACTTCGTACTTTGATGAGGAAAGTTCAAGAAACCTCACGAAGATTGAGGAACGTCCTTGCATGCTACAAGGCTATCAACTGCAGGGGTTCGATAAGTAATCGCCCTTTGTCAAGGTTAAGGTCCTTGAATTCTATAAGGAGCCCGAGTTTACAAGGAAGTATGACAACATTGGATGCCCCAAGACCTATTTAAAGTACTATCTAGGTGAGATGGCCCGTTACTCAAACAATCCTCCGCTCCTGATTAACTCTTTTCAGGATAGCATGGTTGGCCCTGCATTGACATGGTTTATAGAGTTGGACTTGGAGAAGATCCATACTTGGGAGGATCTCACCGACGAATTCCTCCAACAATATAAGTTCAACACCGAGATCACTCCGATCTACGAGAGGAATTGGTTCGGGTTGAGAAAAGAAGAATTGAAATGTTCAGAGCTTATGCTCAAAGGTGGAGAGCCACTGCATCTCAAGTAAAGCCACCCCTATCTAAGAAGGAGGTTATAAAATTGCTACTTCAAGCCATGCCTCGGGATTTCTTCGAGAAAATGTATAACTACACCTATATCAACTTTGCCACATTGGTGGAGTTAGGTGAATGCATTAAGGGGATCATGCGTGAAGGAAGGTTGACCAAGACCACGAATCGTTGATATACCCCAAAGAGAGATAATGAATCAACCATGGAGATTGCTTATATACAAAAATCATCTTCTTAGAAAACATACAATCCTTACGCTCATAAATCTGCCATGGAGATAGGGAGCTCTTCCCAAAACTCTAAGCACAAAGGAAAAGCCCCTCAAAGGCAATTTACTCCATTGTCTAGACCCATGTCTCAGCTATTCCGATGCTGATTGAAAGTCATCTCGTGGCGAGAGAGATCCCAAGGGATAATCCGCCAAAGTTCTTCGGGTTTGACCTCAATAAAAAGTGTAAATATCACATGGGAGAAAAAGGTCACCATGTGGATAACGGCCTTGTGCTCCGTTCCAAGATCCAAAACTTGCTACATAAGAAACTGCTCGCCTTTAAGGATTCAATGCCAAATGTTCAACAAAATCCCCTTTCAAAACACTCTGAAAATGTCAACATGATTTTTGGGGATGATGACAAGCATATACACCCAATGGATATCCAAACATTGGAACAGATCACGCCCTTTGTTGATTGCTAGTTGGAAGATGACATCACTTGTGATGAGAAGATAACTTGCTTAGCAAAGCTAGCTGAGTTGGGAATTCTCCAATATGAAGATGGTGAGCCCGCTCCAAAATGGATGTCTCTGGTTGAAGTTGATTTGTCTAGCGAGGATATAATCTCAAAAGTCATAAAGAAGGTTGGGAATTCAAGTCAGGATGACACTCAAAAGGAGGAACATCGAGCCTCAAAAAGTAAAACCCCTATGTACCAAGCCTTTGACATTGGAAGCGAGGATGAATATAAAGCTTCTCACATGGACCACGAGTTTATTCGAAAAGCTCGCAAAAATAGTGAAGTTTTGGGTATCCTTGGCCAACCAAGTGACAAATATGACTTTAAGGTGAGGTTCACACCACAACCAAGTTTCTTTGTTGATGTGACGGATATTGTCCTGAGCGGATGGGATGATGAAGAAGACTTTACTTTTAACTTTGTCAAAAGATAAAGAGGTCCACTCCAATAACAAGGATGATGATGAATACAAAACTTCTCGCTGGGATCGTGAGTTCATAAGTAAAGCCCATGAGAGAGGTTAAGTGGTGGACACCTTGGGACAACCAAGTGAGAAGTATGACTTTATGGTCAAGTATACTCCTCTTCCAAGTTATTTCCAAAACCCAAAAGACATCATCCCTAGTGGATGGGGAGATGAGTTCAGGGATGACTTCGTGGCTATGATTGAGCCTATTGTGATTGATCTGACTAAGGAGAAAATCCCTCGTGGGGCTGATGCAACTGACAAGAGCATTATTGAAGTCGTCTCACTGATTGAGAATTTTGGAGTCATGAAGATCTCAAGCGCAGGTTTTGGACCTGTTGTAACTGAATTGCCATAAGAAGATGGTGAATGTTCCAATACCAAGGTGACTCCTACTTATGACATTAAGGCGGTCCCTTGGAACTATAATACAAACGAAATTGACGTCGTTACCAAATCAGGTCAAATTTACTCACCACGTGAAGGTGTGGAAAAGAAGGCCGTAACTAATGAGGAAGCTGAACAACTCCTCAAAACACTCAAGACAAGTGAGGCAGAAGTGATAGACCAATTGCACAAGATGCCTACGTAGATTGGAGCATTTCAAGACCTCTAAAAAGCATAGAAATGCTCTCCTCAAAATCTTGAATGAAGTCCACGTGCCCGAGACCATTGGAGAGGTACAATTGGAGGAGTTTGTAGGTGCTATACTTCTTAGAGATCAGATAACCTTCTTTGAGAAACACCTCCCTTCTGAGAGTCAAGCACACACTAAGGTGTTATATGTGTTCGCTCAACATTTTGGGACTAGGATTTTGAGGGTCCCGGTCGATAATGGTTCCGCCTTGAACATTTGCCCTTTATCCACTCTTTGTCAATTGGGGATAGGAATGGAAAACATTCGCTCTCCAAAGATTCCCGTTTGAGCCTTCGACGGGATGAGAAAAGAATCGATAGGGAAAATCAACTTGCTACTAATAATTAGCTCTATTACCATTACTAAAAAAATTCAAGTACTAGATATTCCGAGCAATTTTAGCCTGCTGTTGGGATGGCCTTGGATCCACACTGCAGGGATCATTCCTTCTAGTCTTCATCAGATGATGAAACTTTCCATTGATGGAAAGATTGTAACTATCTGATGTGAAAGAGATGTTGAGACTTTCCATAACACCACCATACCCTTCATCGAGCCTGAGGTCAAGGGAGAGTCAAGCTACCACTCATTTGAGTTGGTGTCTATCACTCATGTGCATGTTAGGTCGATCATCAAGAAGCCTTAGTTCTCAAGGGCATCCTTAATATCAAGTAAAGAACTGCTCAAGAACGATTTTGCTATTGGGAAAGGTATAGGGAAGCTTGCAAAAGGCATGGTAAATCCCATTAAGGTGGTCAAGATCAACAAGCGCAAAGGCCTAGGTTATCTGTGGCATCCCAAAAATTTCATGGCAACCTTTGGATGCATTACGACCTATGAAAAGGTGATGGAAGTGTTATTGATTTATGTTATGGCCTTTAGACCAAAGAATTTTAATAGATTAACGCCGAGTATTTTAATGGAGAATTATTTGGGTAGAAATACATCTTATGTTAATGGATGTTCAAGGTTGGTGCTATAGGACAATTTGATAAACAAGACTGTGTTCTTGACTATGCACTTTATAGATTTGATTTTATGGATTAATGTCACAAAGTCTTTTGGCCATTTTATTATGCAATTAAGTATTTATTTAAATGATGATTAAGATGGATTATTAAAAATAAACTTGGGCCATTTAAGTTTGGACTTTAGGCCCAAGAGTGTTGGCCTAAAGTGGGCCAAGAGGCCCGGCCCAAGGAGCCCATGAAGTGGTCAACCAAGGCTGGCCCAAGCCCAGCCAAATGAAGGCCCATCATATGCATGGCAAAAATGCCAAGTGGCAAGAAAAGCTTGCCAAGTGTTGCCCCTTTGTAACCAAGTGTCCCTCCATGCAAGAAGTAAAGCATGCAAGGGTTTTAATTCAACTAAAAGGAAAAGGGGGAGGGGGATTTCGACCAGAAGAGAGAGAAGAGAGAGAGAGTACCGTCCAAAGAAAGAAGAGAGAAAGAGAGGAAGAGAGGAAGAGAGGAAGAGGAGACGCCGTCGAGCCCACCTAGTCCCGACGTTGTTCTTGCTGTGTTTTCTTTGGATTTGAGGCAAGTGAAGTCCTAAAACCTACCCTTTGCATTGCTGTGTGTATGTGTAGTAGATGGTAAGTCTTGGTTGTGGTAGATGGGATGAAATTTCGGAGGTATGGAGAGAGATTCGTTGGCCATGCATGCTGTTTCTGGAAAGACCAGTTTGACCATTCTTGAGTTTGTGTGTTGCATGTGACTTTTTAGTCGGAATCTTGTTTCAATTTCTTCATGAAAGTTGTAGAGAACACCTTGAAGAACAACATACTAAAATTTGAAGCAAAACGAACAAGTATGAGTTAGTGAAATGATTTTTCTTTGGAGAGACTAGATCTGGAATTCGTCGTTATGACCTTCAGTGGTTTCGTGGTCTGTAAAGTAACCTTCTTGTGAAAATCTCAGTTTGATCTCTTAACGAAAGTCGTAGCGTACTTCCTGAGGTTTAACATATAAAAAATTTAGAGAAGCAAAACAAGAATAAGTAGGTGAAATTGTGGTCCTTCGGAGATGGTTAGATCTGGAAATTTCGGTACTAGGAACAGAAGTTTTAACCATCTATATTTAATTACCTAGGACGAATCTGACTTTGATGTCTGCATGAAGTATTTACCTTATGGTCTTTTCTATCACATAGTCGAATTTCATAATTTTTAAATGTCATTTGGGTATTTAATCGAAAATGTTTCTAAAACTGTGTAATCTGATGTGTTCGGACTTGGTAATATTGCAATGCGTGGTCTATACCGTTTTGTATGAGATTCTTTTGGAAAATTGTTCTGCACGAAATATCTTTTTTTTGTCTTTCCTACAACATATTAAAATTTCGTAATTTTTTAAGTTCATTTGCCTATTTAACCAAAAATATTTCAAAAACTGTGCAAGTGGAATGGACAGAATTAGTAGTGCTGTGATGCGTGGTCTGTATTGAACTATATGGGGATCTTTTGGTATAGTGTTCTTCATGAAATATGTGCCTTTATGTCTTGAATATTACATGTTCGAATTTCATAATTTTTGAAATTCATTTGCGTATTTAATAAAAATGTTTTCTAAAACTGTCCAAGCTGGATTGTGCGAATTTCAAAAGCTGTAATGGATGGACTATTCTGTTTTGTATGAGCCCCATGAATTATATTGTTTTAAGTGATTGAATCTTGCTACACATGTAATGATATTTGGCATTTCATATAAGATCAAAAGCTGAAATTGACTTTGTTGCCATCACATCATGTGCCCATGTTGATATTGAGACACAAATGTGAATATGAATTATGATAAATGAGGATACTATCGGAGGTGTAAGCCGACAATGCCCTGGGAGTGTTAGGATGCCCGGGATGTGAGGGTGCCAGATGCCCGGAATGTGGGGGTGCTGGATGTCCTCGGGAGTTTCGAGATGCCCAGTGGTATACGGTACGTAATTCTAGGGGGAATGCCTGGTGGTATGTCGGTACATAATCCCGAAAGCCCTAGAGGTGTGTGTCGGGGGGATTCCTCGTGATGCTAGTTGGGATGCGAGATGCTCGGAATGTGGGGGTGCCGGATGCCTAGAGGTGTGTACCGGAGGTTCCTCGCGATGCCAGGTTGGGATGCGAGATGCCCGGAATGTGGGGGTACCGGATGCCTAGAGGTGTGTGCCGGAGGTTCCTCGCGATGCCAGGTTGGGTGTGAGCAATAAATTAAGGGATGCAAACGTTGGTCCCCGGAAGAAAATTGATGAGATCCTGGTGAAAGATAAGAACTGAAATTGAATCATGTGCATGGGTGTATGCATATGGCATGATGCATGATCTACTTATGAAAGTAAATTAATACTATTCGATATTGAAAATGCAATCATAAAGGCATAAATGGATCTCGTGGTGATGTATGCTTGATAGCATGGATGATATGAATCATTGTGGTATATGCACGATGGCATGGTGAGATATGCATGACTACACGGTGGTATATGCACCTATGGCATGGATATGCATGAATGCTTGATGATGAATGCATGGTGGTATATGCACATATGGCATGGAGATATATGCATGAATGCTTGATGATAAGTGCATGGTGATATATATACATATGGCATAGTGATATATGCATGGCTGCAAGGTAAGGTATGCTTGAATGCATGAATGATATGTGCTTGTTCATGATACCTTGATTGTTCTGTTTGACGCATTGAGTAGTTTGGTGGATCTTTACTGCTGAGTGGTTGTACTCACCCCTTTTGGGGAATTACATTTCAGACTAGATAAGATACCTCTGCTACCGCTACCACCAGTAGATGGATTGAGTGATTGGATATGACTGCGAGGAGGAGGATAGCAAAGGAAGGAACTTTTGGACGTCGACACTGATCGATGGACTTTAAGTATACGACTGTTGGAGGAAATGTCAGTCATCTTTTGAAGTATAGCCGAGTATAGAAGACTACGGCATTTTGATGTACCGATGAATGATGTCCATCCGGTTTAAGTAAATAAAAGTATTTGGCTTTTACCTATAAATGTTTAGTAGGTGTGCATCATTTTCTGAATATAGGGAAGGGAGTTGTTGGATGTGCTTCCGCCATATGAACTGCGCAAGGGACCGATCTAAAAGATGTAAACCCCCATGGTTGTATGGACCCGCTGCAATTGAAATGGTGTCAGAGTGACATGTTATTAGGGAAAGTGAAAGGTAAGCGAACTGTGGGGACCCTAACAGATCAGGGGCCGTCGAGGGGTGCCACATTATCAGGGCAACCATAAGGGTCAAGGTAATCATGAAGGCCCAAACATTAAGGTAAGAGCTACCAATGCCTCATGCCTCCACCATTAAAGGATTTCTTTCCTAATCCACCAAAGTTCTTGCAAGAATAGGAGGCCAATGTCTATCACTTTGCTAATTTGTTTGAAGATGGTTTGGTTGGCACCATTAGTGAAGATGAAGAGCCTACAATTCCCGCTGTGTATGACATTTCACATCATGATAGTCATTTGCATGGCTCAGATTCGCATTTAAGAGATTTTGATGAACTTGATTATTGCGACTTAGAGAATGAGAATGATCAAGTTATTAAAAAGGAATGGTTCAGACATGAAGAGTCCAAACCTCCTACCACCGAGCAACCAATCATCGTGAATTTAGGAGATTCAGATAACCCTAAAGAAATCAAGATTGGGGCATATCTCTCTCAAGCAAATGACAATAGATTAATTGGACTTTTGAAAGAGTACCAAGATGTTTTTGCTTGGTCATATGCTAATATGCCATGTTTAGACCTTGATATTATGGAACATGTGTTACCATTCAATCCTAGTATTCCACCCAAAAAGCAAAAGCTTAGAAGGATGAGACCTGAGTTATCGAAAAAGATTGAAGAAGAAATCATGAAGCTCTTAAATGTTGGTTTCATTGAAGTCACCCATTATGTTGATTGGATTACTAATATAATCCCATTTATGAAGAAGGATGGACGAGTTCAAGTCTATGTCGATTACCATGACCTAAATAAGGCAAGCCTAAGGATGATTTTCCTTTGCCACACATTGATGTCTTAGTTGATAGTACTATTATATTTGAACTATTCTCCTTCATGGATGGATTTTATGATATAACCAAATCCGAATGAAAGAGGAAGACAAGACTAAAACTTCTTTCATCACTCCATAGGGAACATTTTGCTACAAAGTTATGCCCATTGGTTTGAAGAATGCAAGGGCAACATATCAAACAGCCATGGTAACACTATTCCATGACATGATGCATACAGAGATTGAAGTCTATGTTGATGACATGATTGCAAAGTCAAGACAAGGTGAAGACCATGTTGAAATCTTAAGAAAACTATTTGACCGATTGAGGAAATTCAAGCTGAGGCTTAACCCCGCAAAATGCATATTTGGGGTAAAGTCGAGGAAGCTTCTTGGATTGATGGTTAGTAACAAGCGTATCGAGATAGATCCCTCTAATGTGAAGGCCATATGTGACTTGAAACATCTTTCTATTGTCAAGGAAGTCCGAAGCCTACAAGGAATATTGAATTATGTTGCGAGATTTATCTCTCAATTGTCAAAAACTGCTAAGCTGTTCTTCAAGCTGTTAAAGAAGAATGCCAAGGTTAGCTTTGATGAAGAATGTCAAAAATCATTTGAAGAGCTTAAGCAATATCTTTCGTAATCTCCTGTACTCATATCGCTTACCCAAGGCGTGCCTCTGATCTTGTATCTCATCATTCACAAAGATTCTTTAGGAGCCATATTAGCACAAAAAGGACCCTAGGATGGAATAGAACGTTCCATATACTACCTCAGTAAGAAGTTTACTACTTTTGAGATCCTATATTTTGAAGTGGAAAAGACCTGTGTAGCCTTGATTTGGGTTTTACACCGATTGAGGCAATATACTCTTCACCACCGCATCCTTCTGGTGACTGAGAATGACCCAATTAAATACCTTTTAGAGAAGCCTACATTGGTTAGAAGGCTAGCTAAATGGCAAATATTACTCTCTGAGTTTGATAGCCAAAGCATGGCACATAAGTTTGTCAAAGGGTGAGCTATAGCCAATATGTTAGCTGAAAATCTTGAGAAGTCTGATAATTGGGAGGAGATTAATGAATGGATTTATTTGGTCTCACCTGACAAGTGGACCATGTATTTTGATAGTGCAGTTAACCTTTCTAGTTCTAGCACTAAGGCAGTTTTAATATCCCTAGAGGGTCAACATTATCCAATAGCTACAAAGTTAGTATTACCTTGTACCAACAATATTTCTAAATATAAAGCTTGCATCATTGATCTACAATTAGCCATCGATATGAAAGTCAGAAAGCTTGAAGTTTATGGTGATTCTACACTCATCATCCTCTAGATGGGAGGTGAATGGCAAACACGGGACGTAAAGTTGATTCCTTACCATGAATATCTCGAAGATTTAGTCAAGAAATTGGATGAAATCTTTCTTGATCATTTGCCAAGATTCACAAAGTCAATTTCCTGATGCCCTAGCGACTTTATCTTCAATGTTACAAGTAACTGATGGTTTGAGCATTGATCTTTTGCAAATCAACGTCTTGAAGAAGCCTACTTGTTGCTTGATGATAGAAGAGATAGCTGATGGTCAACCCTGGTATTATGACATTATGAATTACCTTCGAGAAGGCAAATTTTCCCAAGGGAGTTAAGCTAATGATTGAAAATACTTGATGACGTTGGCATCCAAATTCTTCCTCAGTAGATGAGCCCTTTATAAAAGGTCTTTCGATTCAGTTTTACAAAAGTGTGTGAATGCACAAGAAGCTAAAACTCCTTATGAAAGAGATACATGAAGGAGAGTGTGGCCCTAATATGAATGGTCATCTCCTGGCAAGAAAAATCATGAGACTCGGTTACTGTTGGTTAACCATGGAAGCCGATTGTATTTAGCATGTGAGGTGTTGTCATCAATGCCAACTCTATGGAGACAAAAACAACGCTCCTCCTAATGAATTACATCAAATGTCTGAGTCCTGGCCTTTTTCAATGCGGGGCATCGACATTATCAGACCAATTAATCCTAAAGCATCGAATAGACACCGTTTTATCTTAGTAGCCATTGATTATTTCACTAAATGGATTGAAGCCAGTTCTTATGTCCATGTTACTACAAAGAGCGTGGCAAAGTTCATCCGTCGTGATATCATCGCTTGATATGGAGTTCTTGAAGCAATCATCACAGACAATTGATCAAACCTGAACAACAAGGTAGTAGATGAACTACTTGGAGAATTCCACATTCTCCATTTCAATTCTGCTCCTTCCCGCCCATAAATGAATGGAGCTATAGAAGCAGCAAACAAGAACATCAAGAAGATTTTAGCCAAAATAGCAAAAAAGTATCGTGATTGGCATGATTAGTTACATGGGATCACTGGAAGTGATATCATTTCAATTGCTAAAACGAATGGGTCCATACAACTTAACATGAATGATGAAAATAGGGGGGGTTTACAGGTCATTTTTATTTTTTTTTTTTAACATGATCGATCCATACAACCATGGGGGGTTTACATACAATTCATATAATGGAAGCACATCCATCAACTCCCTTCCCTATATTCAGAAAACGATGCACACTAACTAAACATTTATAGGTAAAAGCCGAACACTTTTATTTACTTAAACCAGATGGACATCATTCATCGGTACATCAAAATGCCGTAGTCTTCTATACTCGGCTATACTTCAAAAGATGATCGACATCTCCTCCAACAGTCATATACTTAAAGTCCATCGATCAGTGTTGGCGTCCAAAAGTTCCTTCCTTTGCTATCCTCCTCATTGCGGTCATATCCAACCACTTGATCCATCTACCGGTGGCAGTGGCAGCAGAGGTATCTTATCTAGTCTGAAATGTTATTCCCCAAAAAGGGTGAGTACAACCACTCAGTAGTAAAGATCCACCAAACTACTCATTGCATCAAACAGAACAATCAAGGCATCATAACAAAGCACATATCATTCATGCATTCAAGCATAACTTACCTTGACCATCATACCATATGTCATCATGCATACCCATACCATATGTGCATATACCACCATGCACTCATCATCAAGCATTCATGCATATATCATGCCATATGTGTATATACCACCATGCACTCATCATCAAGCATTCATTATATCCATAGGTGCACCATGCCATATGTGCACATCACCATACCACCATGCAGTCATGCATATCTTGCCATGCCATCGTGCATATACCACCATGATTCATATCATCCATGCTATCCAATGCATCATCATGAGATCCATTCATGAATGATCACATTTTCAATATCAAATAGCATTAATTTACTTTCATAAGCAGATCATGCATCATGCCATATGCATACACCCATGCACATGATTCATTTTCAATTCTTATCTTTCACAAGGATCTCATCAGTTTTTTTCTTTCCAAGGACCAATGTTTGCATCCCACAATTTATTGCTCGCACCCAACCAAGCATCGCGAGGAACCTCCGGGCATGTATTCAAAATACAACCGGGCATCCAGCACCCCCACATTCCGGGCATCTCGCATCCCAACTAGCATCACGAGGTATCCCCCCAGCACACACCTCCGGGGCTTCCGGAATTACGTACCGACATACCACCAGGATTCCCCCCATTGGAATTACGTACCGTATACCACCGGGCATCTCGAAACTCCCGAGGACCCTCCGGAATTACGCCACTAGGCCACCGGGCATCCGGCACCCCCACATTCCGGGCATCCCGACACTCCCGGGGCATCGTTGGCTCACACCTCCGACGGTCTTCTCATCTCCATTCAATTATATTCCCATGTATCTCATTTCAACATGGCATTTGATGCAACAACAAGATCGACAAAGCCATTTTTAAAATTATTTATGCCAATTATATATCATATGCAATCACATATATGCATGAAAATCCAATCATTCCATGTCAAAGTATGAATGTTCATCACATGGAGAATAATTCATTTATTTTACATAACAAATCCAATAAACAGAATAAAACAATTTGCAGCTTAAACCACAATTTAATGAAAAATCCAGAAAAATTAGTAAATGACATTAATAAATTCTGAAACTTTAACATTATAGACAAGACCTAAAAAGATATTTCATGAAGAACACAATCAAAAAGCTTCACACAATTCGATACAGATCCATGCATCACAGCAAAACTATTCTAACATCAACTTGCACAGTTTTGAAACAATTTTTATTAAATAGGCAAATGAACTTCAAAAATTATGAAATTTGAATATGGTGTACTTAAGACATATATAAAGTTTCATGAAGAACATAGTCAAAGAACCTCATTAAAAGATAAAACCAGCATTACTTTCCTAATTTTCGGTTTTTATCTTTTCCAGATTAAATCATTCAAAGAAACTCGATTCAAATTATGACTTCTACTATGTTCATTTCTTCAAAGTTTCAGTATGTTTTTCATGAATATTAAAGTACAACTTTTATTAAGAACAATGATAAATATGACCACATGATTTTATAAAAATCATGGTTCTTAGTACCGAAGTAATATTTTCCAGATCTAACTTTCTCAAAGAAAAACGATTTCACCACTTAATCTTGTTCTTTTTCTCTAAATTTTTGATATATTTTACCTCAAGAATCTAATACAACTTTCATTAAGAGATCAAGGTGAGATTTTCAAAATAAGGTCACTTTATAGTCCATGAAATCAGTGAAGCTCAGTGCAACATTTCCAGATCTAACGTCTTCAAAGGAAAAATCGTTTCACCAAGAAAAAATTGTTAATGTTATCTCAAATTTGAGTATGTTAATCTTCAATATGTTCTCTGCAACTCTCATGAAGAGGTCGAAGTGAAATTCCAAATAAAAAGTCGCATGCAACACACAAAATCACCAAGAGGTCAACAAAACAGTTTCCAGATCTAATGTTTTTGTAGAAAAAGGGTTTCACCCCACAATACTTGTCCATTTTGTCTCAAATTTTAGTATGTTATACTTCCAGATGTTATATACAACTTTCATGAAGAGGTTGAAGTGAAATTCCGAATAGAAAGTCATATGCAACACACAAACTCACGGACGGTCGGACTGGTCTTTCCAAAATCAGCACGCATGACCAACGATTCTCTCTTCAATGCTCCGAAATCTCATCCCATCTACAACCATGACTTACCATCTACTGCACATACACACAGAAATGCAAAGAGTAGGTTTTAGGACTTCACTTGCCTCAAATTCAAGCACAAACACAGCAACAAACAAAGGTGGGAAGGCGGGCGGACGTCTCCTCTTCCTTCTCTTCGCACGGCCTCTCTTCTCTCTCGGTTTCCCTCTCTCACTCTCTTGACAGCTCTCTCTCTCACCCCCCTCAAAACCGGTCACTTCCCTTCTCTTTCTTTCTTTTTGGTTGTTTATATACTTGCATGCATCCTTATTTTGCGTGGGGGACACTTGTCCCTAAGAAGGAGACAAGTGTCTCCTTTGCCGAAGACACTTGGAGTAGGCTATGCGGCTCCTCCTTCCCCATCCAGGCGTTGACCACCTCATGGCTCTATGGGCCGGGCCTCTTGGCCCACTTTAGGCCATCTCGCTTGAGCCTAAAGTCCAAACTGAAATGGCCCAAGTTTATTTTTAATAATACATCTTAATCCTCATTTAAATAAATACCTAATTGCATAATAAAATGGCCAAAAGACTTTTGACATTAATCCATAAAATCAAATCTATAAAGTGCATAGTCAAGAACAAAGTTTCTTTATCAAATTGTCCTATAAAAACCTTGATCATCCATTAACATAAGATATATTTCCTACCCAATAATTATCCATTTTAAAATACTCGGCATTAATCTATTAAAATTCACTTGGCCATAAAGGCCTTGAAATCATAAATCAATAAACTCCATCACTTTTCATGGTTCACATGGTATATCATGAATTATTTTGGGATGCCACAATTCTCCCTCCTTAGAGAATTTCGTTCTCGAAATTAGACATCCTATGTCTCCTCAAACAAGTGAGGGTACCTTTCCCTCATTTCATTTTTACTTTCCCATGTGGCTTCCTCCACAACATGATGTCACCATAATATCTTAACCAATGGTATTTTCTTGGTCCTGAAAATTTGTTCCTTTCGATCTAGTACTTGCACATGCTCCTCAATGTACCTCACTTCCTCATCCATTTTAATAGCTTCATGATCAAGTATGTGACTAGGGTATGGCTGATACTTCCTCAGCCATGCCTGTACTTTTCTGAAAGCTATTGTTATACACAAATTCTACCAGGTATAACTTTTCATCCCAACTTCCTTTAAAATCAAGGATGCAAGCTCTTAACATGTCCTCTAATGCTTGGATCACTCTTTTCGTTTGTCCATCTGTTTGAGGATGAAAAACAGTACTAAATTGAAGCTTCGTCCCTAAAGCATCTTGGAGACTTCTCCAAAAATTTGAAGTAAACCTAGAGTCTCGATCAAATGTAATCGTTACAAGAATATCATGTAAGCGTACCACTTGGCTTACACATATATTAGCAAATTTATCCATCGAATAATCTATGCGAACTACTAGGAAATGGGCAGACTTAGTCGAGCATATCTCACCTAGATAGAGTCGTGGCCACTTGATGTCCTTGGTAATCCTTGCACTAGAATCCATAGTCACATGATCTCATTTCCATTCTGGTATATCTAACGATCTCAATCGAACACACCATTTAGCCAAATTATTACTATACCTTTGTCACCATCAATTCAAGCCTAGAGCCATCAAAATCGACACCATTAACAACTCATCTGGTTCAGTCCAACAAAGACATTCACTATGCTTTCACTGCAACATAGATTCAAGCCTAAAATATAGCATCATTCCTTCGGTTCAAATATCGATAGTCCACCAAGACTTATTCAATTCAAAGATCGACAATCCACCAAAATAAAACTTGTCTAGTTTCCATCGAGTATATCTCATGTCTCATCCTAAAGGATCATCACTTAGACTAATCACTCATCAAATCCACAACTTGAACTTTCACCTTTTCACCTTGGAAAGACTATAACCACAATTGATCATATTCACTAATTTCACCAACCCTTTTCAAACTAAGATCATCACCTAAAATTAAAAGTTGACCACCATCGATTAAACCTATTATTCCGACATATAAACCACAAATAATTTCATGTCTCATATGACCACTCAAACTCATGACTTCCAAGATCAATCTATACATACTAAATGCCTCCATGTAATGCATCAAGACTTCCAATGAGATCCTCTAATAGGAAGTCACTACTTAGCTCAAATGACCATAACTTAATCCTCAAATTCATAACTCACTCTCCATAATTCACTTCTTAAGCCTTGTTTGCAGCACTACGCTTAGATGCTGCGCATGTTCTTCAAGTCCTTTAGAATATATCAGATATCATCAAATGAAGACAATCACAATTTGATCCAAATAAGGCTTAAATATCCTATTCATTAAATCCATGAATGCAGCTAAGGCATTCGTCAATCCAAATAGCATAACTAGGAACTCATAGTGTCCATAGCGAGTCCTAAATGACGGTCTTAGGAATGTCTTCTTTCTTAATCCTTAGTTGATGGTATCCTAACCTTAAGTCAATTTTAGAAAAGACTGAACTTCCTTGCAATTGATCAAATAGGTCATCAATTCTAGGTAATGAGTACTTACTCTTAACAATTACATGATTCAATTGCCTATTATCAATGCACAAACGCATCGACCTATCCTTCTTTTTCACAAACAAGAGTTCTACAAGCTTAACCATGCTTCCGCTGCGCCACTCTGATAAAATTATCCCAAAAACACTGCCTTCCCAGTTTAGTTCATAGTTCGGTTCATTCCTGCCCCTTTTTTGCCATCCTAGAAGCCTGCCAGGAGCCGCTCCTTGTTCAAGTCCTCTGACCTCGGCGTCCACTCCCCGCACTCATCGGATCGGGTCGTTACAGGTACACCAGCTTTTGCCTGGTTCGAACCCAAACTACACATCCATTGGAGGGTCTCGTTTCGATAGGGACTAACTTATAGAGATATTATCCGCTTTGGCCTATCCCATTCTTAGCCTCACGGTTTTATCCTTAGCACAAAGGTAAGTACTATCTTAGGAGATCATTCATCCTAGTCCATTGCTTATGGAGCTAGTTCATTCCTACGATGACATCAAAGTCATACATAACTATCACTATCAAGTCCATTTCCAGATCTCATTCCCTTAGGGTTATCTCACTCATCTCACATGCTAACGTAGATAACAACATGTCTTTAGTGATGTAGAAATACGAAGAGGCATATCTAAAGATTTGTTCCTATTTCTCACAATCATCTATATTTTTCAGACACAAATGAATGCGTGTCACTCATATCAAATAACGCATATACCTTCTTATCCCTCTATCAAAATCATACCTGAGATAACACTTTCGGAAGCTCCTGCTTCCTCTTGAGTGACCGCATACACCCTTCCTTGTGGTGGTGGCCTCTATGGATTCCTTGGTAGGTTTGGTCCACCAGTACTTTGTTGTACCTGTTGCACCAAGCTAACATTCGGCTGCGACCCATTGCGTGGACAATTTCTCTTAAAGTGTCCTATTTGCCCACATCCATTACATTTCAGTTGGCTATTACAAGGTCCTGGCCCATGTTGTCTACCACATCTCTGGCAAAAATTACCCTGGTAAGGTGCTCTCCCTAAAAGTCGGCCATTCCAAGCTCTTCTAAAATTTCCAAAGTTATTCTTTTTCTTAGATTCCCAGGGCTGACCTTGATCAAGATAAGGTCTCTTACCCCTTCGAACATCATTAAAGGTCATCTGCCTCTTAGATTCTGATTGCTCTCTCACTAACTCTTGCTCCACCAACTTTGCTCTCTCGTAAATCTCATTATAATCCCTTATATTCAGAGGCACTAGTTGTTTTCTAATATCAATCCTTAATCCTTTCAGGAATCTCTTAGCCTTTTCCTCTCGATCCTCAACCAACCTAGGAGCATACCTAGACAATTCAGAAAATTTTGCCTCATACTGGTCTACTGTCAGCTCCATTTGTTCCAATTGAACAAATTTAGTGATCTTCTTATCCTTAGCACAATCAGAAAAATGCTTCCTATTGAAAGCTCTAACAAACTCTTCCCAGTTTACATCAGTACCTGGTGGAAAGATTGTGTCTCTTGAAGCTCTCCACCAAAACTTTGCATTTCCCTCCAGTTGGTACTCTGCCAAGGTTATTTTCTCAGCATCATTGCAGTCCAACAACCGGAAAATTTGTTCCATTCCATCAATCCATTGCTCTGCCTCCTCAGGACTTCCCATTCCACTAAACTTAAGTGGTTTCAACTTCAGAAATTGTTCCACCAGTCCTTGAGGGCAACGTTCCACTCCGGGTTGTTGCTGCCCTTGCCTTTCCATCATACTTCCAATATTAGTCAATGCATATAGGATATCTTCCATTCGGGATTCAGCCCTTGTAGCGAAGGCTTCAGCCCTCGATGGATGAGCACTTCCAACTCGCACCATGATTTTCCTGCAATTTTCCAAGCATTTGCCTCAAGAATAATTTGCAACTTGGTATCACTGGTCAGATCATTAATTAAGGTTATTACTAAAGTCACATAAGTAACCTAGAATGTTAATGACACACAAAAGCAACATCACACAAGTTACCAAGGATTTACGAGTGAATACTCATCACCCGTTGTTCAAAGTTAGTCAACCATTCAAGTTAGTATCCTATGGTGTGCATCATTCTATCCTCAATTTCCATCAAAGGCACCTTATCACTCCAATTAGACCATAGCTTTGATACCAATTTAAACATAGGATGTGGCACCCCTCGACGGACCCCGATCCGTTAGGGTCGCCACAGTTCGCTTACCATTTGCTTCACCTGATAACATGTCACTCTGATACCATTTCAATTGCAGCGGGTCCATACAACCATGGGGGGTTTACATCTTTTAGATCGGTCCCTTGCGCAATTCATATAATAGAAGCACATCCATCAACTCCCTTCCCTATATTCAGAAAACGATGCACACCAACTAAACATTTATAAGTAAAAGCCGAACACTTTTATTTACTTAAACCAGATGGACATCATTCATCGGTACATCAAAATGCCGTAGTCTTCTATACTTGGCTATACTTCAAAAGATGACCGACATCTCCTCCAATAGTCGTATACTTAAAGTCCATCGATCAGTGTCGGCGTCCAAAAGTTCCTTCCTTTGCTATCCTCCTCCTCGCGGTCATATCCAACCACTTGATCCATCTACCGGTGGCAGTGGTAGCAGAGGTATCTTATCTAGTCTGAAATGTTATTCCCCAAAAGGGGTGAGTACAACCACTTAGCAGTAAAGATCCACCAAACTACTCAATGCATCAAACAAAACAATCAAGGCATCATAACAAAGCACATATCATTCATGCATTCAAGCATAACTTACCTTGTAGCCATGCATCATCATCACATCACATATGTACATATGCATATACCATGCATCATCATCAAGCTTTCATGCATACTCATGCCATATGTGCATATATCACCATGCACTCATCATCAAGCATTCATGCATATATCACCATGCAATGTGCATATACCACCATGCGATATCATCCATGCTATCATGCATATCTCACCATGCCATATCATGCATATCTTGCCATACCACCATGATTCATATCATCCATGCTATCAAGCATGCATCACCATGAGATCTATTCATGCCTTCATGATCGCATTTTCAATATCAAATAACATTAATTTACTTTCATAAGCAAATCATTTATCATGCCATATGCATATACCCATGCACATGATTCATTTTCAATTCTTATCTTTCATAAGGATCTCATCAGTTTTTTTTTTTTCTTTCCAGGGACCAATGTTTGCATCCCACAATTCATTGCTCGCACCCAACCAAGCATCGCGAGGAACCTCCAGGCATGTATTCAAAATACAACCGGACATCCGACCCCTCACATTCCGGACATCTCGCATTCCAACTAGCATCACGGGGAATCCCCCCAGGCACAAACCTCTGGGGCTTCTAGGATTACGTACCGACATACCACTAAGATTCCCCCCATCTGGAATTACGTACCGTATACCACCGGGCATCTCCAAACTCCCGAGGATCCTCTGGAATTATACCACTAGGCCACCGGGCATCCGGCACCCCCACATTCCGAGCATCCCGACACTCCCAGGGCATTGTCGGCTCACACCTCCGACGGTATCTTCATTATCTCAATTATATTATACATGTATCTCATTTTCAACATGGCATTTGATGCAATCAATATCAAGGATCTCAAGTATCATTTTTTCATGCCATTGATTAAAATGCCATATGCCATCACATATGCAGCAAAATCAACCACTCAAAGTATTTCATCACATGGAGAATTTCATTTATTTTTCAAAACAAAACAATTTTTGAATAAATCAGAATGCATTCCTCTAATTAAAACTCCAGAAAAATTAGTAAATGATATTAATAAATTCTGAAAATTTACCACATTGTAGACAAGACCTAAAGAAAAGATATTTCATGAAGAACACCATACAAAAAGATTCTTCACACAAAACGTACAGGTCCATGCATCACAGCAAAAGAAATTTTAACATTTCAACTTGCACAGTTTTGAAACAATTTCGATTAAATAGGCAAATGAACTCATAAAATTCTAAAATTTGGATATTTTGTACTTAAGATCTAAAGCTAAAAGTTTCATGAAGAACCGGAAAGTCAAATTGTTCCTAGATTAAAAGATATAAAACCAGATTCCGAACACTTTTCCAGATTATCATCATTAAAGAAACTCGATTTCCGATTAAATATGTTCATTTCTTCAAATTTTCAGTATGTTATTCCTTAGAATATTAACTACAACTTTCATTAAGAACATATGATCAAATTTTGACCTATGATTTTATAAAAATCACGGTTAAATCTTACTGGGTTGAAGTAATATTTTCCAGATCCAGTTTTCTCAAATGAAAAACGATTTCACCGACCTATTTTGTTCTTTTCCTCCAAATTTTTGATATGTTTTACCTCAAGGACATTATACTACAACTTTTCATTCAGAGATCAAAGTGAATTTTCAACAAGAAGGTTACTTTACAGACCACGAAATCAGTGAAGGTCATGCAACGAATTCCAAATCTAGTCTCTCCAAAGGAAAAATCGTTTCACCAAGAAAAACTTGTTAATTTTATCTCAAATTTGTATGTTATTCTTCAAGATGTTCTCTATAACTTTCATGAAGAGGTCGAAGTAGAATTCCAACTAAAAAGTCACATGCAAGACACGAAATCACCAAGAGGTCAACAAAACAGTTTCCAGATCTAATATTTTTGTAGAAAAAGGGTTTCGCCCCTCAATACTTGTCCATTTTGTCTGAAATTTTAGTATGTTATACTTCAAGATGTTCTCTACAACTTTCATGAAGAGGTTGAAACAAGATTCCAACCAAAAAGTAACATGCAACACACAAACTCGTGGACGGTCGGACTGGTCTTTCCGAAATCAGCGTACATGACCAACGAATCTCTCTTCAAAGCTCCAAAATCTCATCCCATCTACCACAACCAAGACTTACCATCTACTACACATACACACAGCAATGCAAAGAGTAGGTTTTAGGACTTCACTTGCCTCAATTCAAAGGAAAACACAGCAAGAAGGCAAAACGGCGACGGACGGGACTAGGCGGGCTTCGACGCGGCATCTCCTCTTCCTCTTTCTCTTTCTCTTCCTCTCTTTCTCTCTCTTTCTTTGGACAGTACTCTCTCTCTCTTCTCTCTCTTCTGGTCAAAATCCCCCTCCCCTTTTTCCTTTTAGTTCTTATTTGCTTGCATCATTTTTTTGCATGGAGGGACACTTGTCCCCAAGAAGGAGACAAGTGTCTTCAAGGAGACAAGTTTGCATCAAGAGGACAAATGGAGGAGGCCATGGCGGCTCCTCCGGTTCCCCTTCATGGGCCGACATCCCTCATGGCTCTATGGGGGCCTCTTGGCCCACTTTAGGCCCAACACTCTTGGGCCTAAAGTCCAAACTTAAATGGCCCAAGTTTATTTTTAATAATACATCTTAATCCTCATTTAAATAAATACCTAATTGCATAATAAAATGGCCAAAAGACTTTGTGACATTAATCCATAAAATCAAATTTATAAAGTGCATAGTCAAGAACAAAGTCTTCTTTATCAAATTGTCCTATAGCACCAACCTTGATCATCCATTAACATAAGATATATTTCTACCCAAATAATTCTCCATTAAAATACTCGGCATTAATCTATTAAAATTCTTTGGTCTAAAGGCCATAACATAAATCAATAACACTCCCATCACCTATTCATGGTTCATGGTATATCCAGGGGTTATTATGAAATTTTGGGATGCCACACTAGGTTAGGCGAAGACATTTTGAGATCAACGATCTTGTCTTGAGAAAGGTCTTACCTATCATTCCAGATCCTCGTAGGAAGTTTACTCCGAATTATGAAGGTCCATATGTTATAAAGAAAGTGCTGCCTAGTGGGCACTGATCCTTATGGAAATGGATGGCCAAGAATTGCCAAGATATGTAAATGCCGATGCTGTCAAGAAGTATTATCCATAAGTAAAGTGAAAGGCCTTTGAGCCACTTTTAAATTGAATCCGAGCCACTTTAGGATATTTGCATCATGTATCTCATGCATACATATTGCATTTGCTTGTTTGTTCAATTTACAAGATCTTCGACGAAGATTCTACCTGTCCATAGGAGGTTCATCTCAGAAATGCAAAACTTTCAAAAGTGACCATTTTCTTTAGAACTTAGAAGTGGCCCTATCCCATAGAATGCTGAAAGGGTCAGTTAGAACTTTAGGAGTGAACCCCCATGCTGAGCAAAGCGTATTCTGTTCACAAATTTTATTCAACCTTATTTCCAAAAGTCTTCCCAGTATGGTCAAGGGAACATGTCTTTAAAAAAAAAAAAAATCAATGCATTTTCATTCCTTAAGGAGTTGAATTTAACAAAAGTGTGCTTTGGAAAAATTGAAAAAAATTGTTAAATATGTCAAGCGGTAGTGCCTAACATAATGATAGGCAACCCCTTTACCAAACATGTCCTTATACACTCTCTGAGAGAATTAACTGAAGAGAACCATGTCTTAGGACATAGGGTTCATTCACAGTGAATACATGATTTGAGATGATAAAGGCATTTCCTTTCTCAATCCCAAACACTATTTATATCCCTTGCAAGCCACTTTGAGCTAAATAAGGAGCATTTCCAAAATAACACTGTCAAAAACAACCCCACATTGGGGCAAAATAAAGGGTCTTGGTTGAAAATTACGAAGTAAAAGATCAAGAAAGATTTTATTGCTTTCACTTGCATCAATCTTCTTGTGCTAGCATTAGGTGATTTCTTATAGAATCTTGAAGCATCCCGAAGTGACGAAGAGCATTCCATTCACTACCCCAAACACAATTACCCTTTACTTAGCCTTATGCAATTATTTGGTAACCCCAGGTGATGATTATCTCCCCACACTAGGGAAAGGCATGTGATTTACCAACAAAATTAAAAAATTTTGATCTTGTTTTTAAACCCCAGGTGATGACCTTGGGCACGAAAAAGCAGTGTGCCTAGTAAAAGCAAGGTTAATGCCCATGAAAGAATGCAAAGAAAAGCAAAAATGCAAAAAAAAGAAAAATCAATGGTCATGCAAAAGACCATCCATTGAAAAACAAAAGAAAAGCCTAGCAAAAGAAAACATGTATTGCAAGCAATGCCATTAGAAAAGAGAGCGAAGCTGTCACGCCCCTATCCTCAGGCACGCACACATCCTTCTCACTTGGTCTATTTTTATAATGCGATATCCCAGGACTAGTATCGCCGACCCTTTCAATTATTAAGCACATGCGGAAGCAGTTATAAATCCCCAGACAATAAAACAATGGGATAGAAAAGCAGGGCCATATTTTTCATATTGAAATTTATAACCAAACTTTTATACATGACATTAATTAGAGAACTTCATAACTATTCACATCAAAAGAAATTCTCAAAAGAAGATAGACTCTTAGCCCATCCAGGCCATACTTAAGGCCCCTCTTAGGATTATCTTCTTCTTCCAAAAACCCTTCTGTTTAAGTTTCACCTCCGAGTTCTCCTTCTTAGACTCCTCCTCAGCTCCTCAACGGGGTCCTGAAATGTTTTTCCCCAAACTGGGATGAGACTACGTCTCAGCGAGTTCTACCCCACTAAGCCCAATTAGTAAACTATTATACTATAGGCTGCCTATACACGCATAGGGCAAAAGACGTACCTTGGCATCAGATCCCACCTGCAAGTCAATACAATTCACAATAGGCACTCAAGCAATCATATTACCGATCGAAGCATCGATCAAATCGACCTAGTCGATTAAATGCCAACAAGACCACTCACGGTCATTTCTAATCAGTCAATCAATCCACGACATCAAATCAAATCAATGATTCACATCAAGTCACACTCAGATCGAATCATCGATCAATCGACCTAGTCGATTACAAGTCAATCAGACCATCTCATGGTTATTTCCAATCAATCGATCAATTCACAACATCAGATCAAGCAATGATCAATCGACCTAGTTGATTACACGTCATCACGACCCATGCTTGGTCAGTACATTCAATACTATCTATAAGTCCGACCATAGTCCAGGACTTTGCTCACTCTAAGGCGATATATAGATAGTATAGCTCGCACTAAGGCGATAGGGTTAAGGTATTGCTCTCGCTAAGGCGACATATCGCCGTAGGTGATATAGTATACCGGTATCTTTGCTCTCGCTAAGCGACATATCGCCCGAGCTAATATAGTATACCCCGATGCTCCCACTAAGTTGATAAAGTGTCTTGCGCGCTAAGCGACATATCGCCCGTAGGCTGATATAGTACACCGATATCTTGCTCTCGCTAAGCCGACATATCGAGCCCGTAGGATGATATAGTATACTATCCAACCATTCAATCCATTCCATCTGATATCCTTCTCGATAAAATAGCCGTGCGTGGGGACACGGTCGGCCTTAGCCAAAATATTATAATTTCCTTTTTCATAATTCCCACCATTCTCTACAGCCCACCAAAACACTTTTGGTGCTGTCAACCGACACCCGGTTATTTTCCAATCAATAATCAAAGATTATTTCATTAAAGGATAATTCTCAATTTCATAATTAATTCAATTCAGCACAAACTACAACTCGATTAAATAAACGAATTGCGCCATGACAATCGGCACGAAATTTCGGTCGTCGGCCATCAAATTCTTAATTTCTGAAAAATAAATAAATAATTAATTAATTTCGAAAATTAATTATTAAATATTACAAATTCCGTTTAGCTCAAAATAAGGCCCAATTCAATAAACGAACTTCACCACGGTCATCAGCATAATTTTCCGGTCACGGGCCATCCCAGTTGAATTTTCAGGAAATAAATAATTATTTAATTAATTTCGAAAATTGATTAATATTAAAAATTCAATTTAGCTTAAAATAAAGTCCAATTAAATAAACGGACTTCGCCACGATCATCAGCATAATATTCCGGTTCCGGACCATCTCCCTTGAATTTTCGGAAAATAAATAATTATTTAATTTAATTCCGAAAATTAATATTTAAATACCAAAAATCTCACTTAGGCCCGAATCGCTAAATTGAAGCCCGATTAGGGGTCCGAAAATTCCGAGATACTTCCAATAAATAGTAGACCACGTCTACTTGCTAATTGCGCAATCAATTTATTTAAATCACATCACAATTGACTAATAATCGCTAATTAATTCTAATCTAACAACCTAAACATAATTAATTAAAACTAAACCAACCTTAAAGCATAATTAATCAACTAATCCGGGATTAGTGAGATTACTCACCAAATCGCGCGCAAATCGGATCAATCCGACGGCGGCGACACGAGGAACAATTCTTCCCAAAGCGGGCCTCGGGTTCAGGGCCCGGAAACGGCCCAAAACGGCCTTGAACAGTGCTGGAAACCCATTTTTCCAGCTGCTGTTCATGGCCAAACGAAGCTGTTCCGGTGGCTGAGATGGCGGAGCAAGGCCGGCGGAGGGCGAGGGGTCGCGGGGGAGGCTCGGCGGTGACCGGATGGGGTTGGGTGGTGGCCGGAGGTGGCCGGACGGGGCTGGAACAGGGGCTGGGTCGTGCGGGTTCGCTCGGGGGAGGAGCGGCAGTGGCGACGGACGCGGGCGGACGGCGGGCGCGCGGCGTGCGAACGGCGGTGCGGCGGCGGGACGGGCGGCGACGGCTCTCGGCGAGCTGCGATCGTCGGCTCTTCTTCTGCTCCCGATTCTGGTTCGCTCGGATGCACGGGGAGGAAGAAGAAGAAGAAGAAAGAGAGAGAGAGAGGGAGAGAGAGAGAGAGAGAGAGAGAGGATAGGCTTTGACTAGTCAAAGAAGAGAGAGAGGGTGAGAGTCGGTTGGGGGGAAGGGGAAAGCTGTCCGCACGAATGGGGGAGGGAAAAAAGGGAGAGAAGAGAGAGAGAAGAGAGAGAAAAAAAGAGAGGAAAAGAGAGAAAAGAAAAGGGGAGAGAGAGAGAAAAAGAAAAATAAAATGCACACTTCCTTTATGCAAATTTTCCTTTTCTCTTTCTATTTTAATTTGGTCTTCAATTTTTCCTCCGATAATTTCTTTATTGAAATTTCGGACCCGTCAATAAATTGACGAGCGATGAGACAGGATCCCGAAAATCTGGATGTCACAGAAGCTCTCATGTCTCAAGACAATTAGTCAAAAGGACTCTCAAGATAGGTTAAATTTCAAGAGTCAAATTTTTGAAAAGTCGTGTGATGGTAATGATGACGAGATAATCACTTGCTTGTAATCCCATGATATCTAAAAAAATTTCAAGCCTTTTTAAGCCTCACCTGAACCAACATTACAACTCTTATCCGAAGTATCTTCCGATTGGGATGGTTCGAGTTGAAATGAGAGTATCATAAAAGAGCTACCACTAGAAGGAGTGAAAGCAATCTTATCTTATCTTATCATATCTTCGAGGTTCTTGACTTATAAACTTGATGAAGATATTAATTGAATATTCATTTCTTGGCCTCAAAGTGCATACCCTTTGTGTAAGCTCATGACCCAGCCATCATTACGGTCATTTCAAAAGACCTTTTGATCAATGAATTGTATTCATTGTGAACGTTTCCGAAAGCCTTAGACATAGGTTGAGTGAGACTTCTCCAATGAGATTTAAACAGTTTTCCCACATCAATGGTTGGGAATAAAAGCCCTTTCTGAGAGCCAATATGAAAGACCTCTTTTGATTAGGATATTTCTACTTGGCATATTTGATTTAACCCTTAGGTGGTTGATCAAATCTCATTTTGTTAAAATCCTCTCCAAAAGAATTTGACAATCGACATCGTTTCGCAAGATTGGCTCTCAAGCAATCTCGAAACGCTTTTTCAAAATATGTGTTCCGTAGTGAACCGATTTTTGGTCATCCTAAATCATAATCCTTGCTTTTGATTTTTGGTAATCCTAGACCATACCTTTGTTTCTGGGTTTTGGTCATCCTAAACCATAATCCTTGCTTTTGGTTTTTGGTTACCCTAAACCATATCCCTTGTTTTAGGTTCCTAGTCAACCTTAAGCCTTGTCCCTTAGGTTCCTGGTCAACCTTAAACCTCGTCCTTTAGGTTCTAGGTTATCCATACATCTTGTCTTTAGGTTCTAGGTTATCCATAAACCTTGTCTTTAGGTTCTAGGTTATCCTTAATCCTTATCTTTTAGGTTTTAGCTTATCCTTAAATCTTGTCTTTTAGGTTCTAGGTCATCAATAAACCTTGTCTTTAGGTTCTAGATTATCCATAAACCTTCTCTTTAGGTTCTAGGTTATCCATAAACCTTGTCTTTAGGGTTCTTGGTTATCCTTAGACCTTGTCTTTAGATTCTAAGTTATCCATAAATCTTGTCTTTATGTTCTAGGTTATCCATAAATCTTGTTTTCAAGTTCTAGGTTATCCTTAAACATTATCTTTAGGTTCTAGGTTATCCATAAACCTTTACTTAGGTTCTAGGTTATTCATAAACCTTGTCTATTAGGGTTCTACGTAATCCTTAAACCTTATCTTTAGGTTAGTGGTTATCCTTAAACCATTCCTTTTTTCATTTAGTAATCTCATTTCTTTCATTCCATTCCACGAGAGAGAGGGAGAGACAGATAGAGAGACAAAGAGACAGAGTGAATAAACCCCAATAAGAGTTCAGATACCCTAATGAGTCAAGGTAAGTGTCAAGTACGTCCCTAACCAAATATCGTTTATTTTATTTTATTTTTCTATTTCCAAAGTGGAGTCGACTAAAAATTGCGAGTATTAATTTTATCTTTGAGTGAAACCTTTTTGAACTCTCACTCAAAGAGGGGTAGTTGTTGACATCGATTTTTAGTTAACGCATCATTAAAAGGTAAAAAAAATAAAATTGAGATTTGGGTTTATGGTCATGATGGAACCACATCTCTTGGACAAAAGGTGTCGTTTCTCAATTTGTTCTTTTGTATTGACATTTTAAAATAATTTCTAGTTCATTTTCGAGAAAAATTTGAAAAGTCAAACAGTTGATTTTTTGTGAACCAATTGACCAAAAGTTAACACCAGGTCAAAAATTGAATTTTTCCCCAAAAAGATTTTATTTAGCTTTACTTTCACTATTGTTAAATAAATTTCTTGAAAACTTAAAGATTTGACCAAAAAACCGACATTTTAGGAAAAGTCAACTAAATGGTTGACTTTTGATCGAACCTTTGACCAAAAATCGAAAAAAAAATAAAAAATTGCACACATACATTTCTTTTAATGCCAATTTGACTTTTGTATCAAAAAATTTCACAAAATTAGATTGAGAATCTTGATTTCTGAATTTTTTAATTTTAGGTTCTAAATCGACCAAAAATAAAATTACTTTTATTCTAGTCATAATTAACAGTAGTTCCTTCTTTGACATTTGGTTTAGGAACTATCTGAAATCTACTTGAGTATTTAATTTCACGATTTATCGAGTCAAAATATGAATTGTCGTTTTGAGCCCTAATTAGGGGATGAAAATTGATCTTTCATAACTTGTGAACGAACGATTGTTTCTCACTCATTTTATTAAGATAAGTCCAAATTCGAAATTGATTTTGTGAAATTCACACCAAAACTTATCAATTTGAAGAATTTTATCCTCCCAGGCATCAGAAAATCAAGCAATTAAGCTTCAATCAACAAAATTCGAATTGACCCATTTATGGCTATGGTTTAATTTCATAAATCTAGGTTCAATTTTAATATTAGGCTTAGATCCATGTTTTACCTAGATCAAGCGCTTCAATTCAAGGTCAATTTGAATATGATAAGTGATCTCACATATGGATAGCTCATCAGATAGGGCAATTGTGATACTAATTGAGTTCAATTTCAGTTAACTTGCAATTTTGCCAATTGAATTGCAAATTTTACCATTTTAGCCCTTTAGGCCCAATTCAAAGCACCCATGTTTCCGACTCGTCGTTTTTCACAATAGTCATTCAATTAGGTTAATAAAAGACTCCTAGATCACGTTCATAAGGTTTGATTAGCTTAATTGTATCTTAGTTGGCCGATTTCTTCTTAAAAAGGATAAAATTCATTTTCAAATTTGGTCCTAATTGCATAAATTTTAGACCCATAAGGGTCCCAAGTGGACAAAATAGCCGAAACCAGGCCAAACTGGTCAAGAATTCGTCAAAATCTGGTCGAATCGGGCTAAACCCGGTCGGCCGGTCGATCGATCGTCGGCGGGACTAGCCGGTTCGAGGCCCTCGCTAGCCGATTCTTAGCCTCTGAAAGCTTGTTCTGGAATCCTCTCAATGCCAATTTCATTTCTGCACCTTCAATTTCCCAAAATTTTACAGATTAATCCTCAAATTTCATTAAATCGCAAATTAATTCCTAATCGGACATTTCCACGCAATTATCAGTTTTGACTTGGGTTTTTTCAAATCAAACCCACTAGATCAATTACCTAACACCTCAAGATCATGATAGAGCCTTCAAAATTGATTTTTAATCGTTTGATCAGAATTTCAACCATCGGATCAAATCGACGGCTGAAATCACTTAATGTGGGGATATATAAATGAATTTTCCCTTCATTTTCAGGGGGGTTCATTTTGCACGAAAATTCTCTCTCTCCTTAGTCTCCCTCTCTCTTTTCTCCTTCAAATCTCCCACCCAAACCAGATTTCTCTCTCTCTAGTTTCGGTCCAACCGAACCTCTTTCCAGCGACTAGATCGTTGCTAGTTTAGCCCCCACTAGTGATGATTCACCTTCATTGGCGATCTACTCACCTAGCTTGAGTTGTTAAGAGCTAATCTCACCTTAGGCAGCTCCTCGATCTACTCGTTCAAGTTTGAGATTCTTCTCTAGCATGGAAATCGATCCATCTCTTGGACCGATTTTGTTCTAGGCTTGAACCGGCGGTCGTCGGAGCCCCAAGCATCCTAGCCATTGGTGTTCTGCAGTTCCAGAAGTCTTTGACCTTGTTGTGGTTAGAGACAACCAGATCGGTTGCTGGATTTTCACCGATGGCCCAATCTTTGATGGTGAGTCACGGCCAGTCCATTTTGGACCAGTTCTTCCTTTTTTTCCTTAAGCCGGTGGTTTGATTGATCCCGATCCGATCCGTAGTGGTTTGATCTACATTCTTGGAGTCCCGATTGTGATCCGGCAACTTGATCCCATTGATCGCAATAGAAATTGATGAAAATCGTGATGAAGGTAACGATTCGAAACTCGAATCCGATGAAACGAAATCGAGTTCGTTGATCGGGGCTAGGATTCAAGATTATAAACTTTTACATGCTTAAGATCAATAATTATGAATGATGCAATGATTTGTTGATGATTTGAGTAGTGTTGTGTTCTTGAGTCTATTCTAGATTTTCGTATGTTTGTACCTCACTGTTTTAACCAAAACGAGATTCGAAACAACCTCGTTTCAACTCGAGTTCTCTTAGGATTAGATAATAGAGATCCCAACGGTTGGTCGCATGCCTTAATCAAGTGTCGTTTGACCCTCGAAATACACCTCCAAAGATGAACAATTATGCAGTAGTTTAGGTTTTTTCAATTTTGTTTCTATTCCGTCTTCTGTCTTTTCTATTTTTGTGCCGACTTTCGCTATCATTTTTTGACAAAATTGTCTCCATGAGTTTTGTTCCAAATTGTCTTGTGCATCTTTTTTTTTCCATGATTTTTGGATGTGCTTAATTAGGTCATATCTACTCAGATTCAAGCCTAGGTCAATCTATTCTGTATTGATCTCTAATTTTGTCATTTTTGTACTGATTTTTATGTTGAGTTTTGGAATTACTTTGCCGCATGAAAGATTCTCATATCAATGTTGTGCATGTCATGTACTTTTTTTTGAATTTTTTAGACATGTTTAGCTAGGTTAAAATTGCTTAGATATGAACATAAGACAATATGTCTTGCATTAGTCTGAATTCTGTTTTGATGAAATTGAGTCCACAAGTGCACCTATTTGGTCTTAAATCCTTCATGAGAGTTGAAATACGTGATACATATATTCAATTGATGCATGCTTTGCAAGGTCTTTATGTTGGCAAAATGAGTCAATTGCACACATTAGGATAAAAGGCAATGCATCAACATGAGCTGGGCATATAGTTTGTCAATTTTGCCATTTAGTCCATGACTCATATGATCTTAATTGAGTTAACAAGAAATCTTCATCATTGCATGCTCTGCATGTGAGATTTTTAGTAGGATTTATGCATGTTTAGGATGGCTGAAATCATGCTCGTTCTATAAATTTAATGTTGAAATGAAACCTTGTCATATGTGCACCTCTTTGTGCTTGTTTGAGTTATCTAGAAACCAAATATTACGATCATGCCTTCTTGATGATTGAACTGCATGTTGCGAGGTTTGCATACATGTTTGGGTCATGTCCTTTGAGTATCATCTTGCACATTAAATTTGTCTCATAAAAGTGTTCATCACATTTAGGATTCCCAAACATATCATTAGGAATAATAAATCATTTCATAATGTCATTTGAATTGTATGACATTTTGCATGCCAACTTAGGATTAGATGACTATCCAAACCTTCATTCAAATCCAATCCTAAGTTCTATGTGATTTTTTCATGCCATTTGTGCATTCTTTGAATGATTTTGAGGTTTTATAATGAATGCTTATGTTTTGTTTCCTTAGTTATTGATGCGCACATTTTTAGAGATCTCGATCTTAAGGTACCAAATTGACCTAGTTTGGATTCGAGCCCTTCTAGGAGGATGTAAGGCACACTTTGAGGTTTCCGATGTTGCTGATTTCATGCCAATCGCTCATCGTTTGGACCACTTTTCATTTTTTTCAAAACTATATCAGAATTTAGACATGGGATCAAATTCGGACCCCTGCTCTAACCCCTGTTTGGACAGACTTTTGATATTTTTATTTCATTTTTTTTTCTATTTGAAATCTACACTCGACCTCTTAATGAAACTTGCTTGTCACCATGTTGGCTGTGTTGTGTGTAAATTTGATGATTTTTAGACATGTTTTAATGGGACAAATTCTCGTGACATTGACTGAATGTCCTGTTGTTTTCACAAATTTCTGATGTGCTGTTGCTCATTGTTTGATTTTTGTAAAATCATGTGTAGCTTGTTTAGGAAAGCTTCCTTCACAAAATTTGTTCATTATCATGTCATGCATATTAAGAAAATTTTCCATAATTAGACTGACAATGGGTATTACTCAATTTTGTTGTCTTTACCTGCTTGTTCTGAAATTTTCCTAATATAAACATGATTGTGATTGTTTAGTGTCCTAGGTTAGTTTGTGCATGAACCTAGGTTATACCATATTCTTGAAAATGGTTTCAAATACTTCGATATTCTTTATTAAATGATCTTTGACACGTATTCTTCCCGAATTAAATTTTAAAATGCTTTGGTTCATGTGACGTTTCTCGAAATTGAATTTTCAAAACTTGATTTGGTTTAAAGAAAAGTCAGGGTTTGGGTCATATTCAAAATGCTTGTGACGCTTTTGAATGCATTTTTGCGAGTTCCAAGCTAGCATTGGCAATTGAATGTGCTCCATAGCTTTGACATTCTTTAATCCTAAATGTTTCTAAATTTTTCCGAACTTTGATTTAGACAATTGCAAAAGTCATGGTTTGGATTGTGTTCAAAATGTCTACAATGCTTGTGAATGTATTTTTGCAAGTTCGAAGCTAGCCTTGGCAATTGAATGCCTTTCATAACTGAGACGTCACTTTATCTCAAAATTTTCGTTGACAATTTCAAACCTTTTTGAAATGTCACACGTGCCTCTCATACATGTAATCCCATCATGCATTAGAAATTGTATGTGTTTGTGATTGGTGCATGCCCTTGGTAATAAGTGACCCACCAACGGTTCACTCATCTATTTGATTGGTTGAAAAATAAGGTCTAAAAGACCTACACACATGTTTAAATTTCTGTAATGCATGTGACTTTTAGATGAATGGTAGGGTCGATGCATAATATCGAGGAAAAACCCTGGGATCATGTAGACTGCTTGAATAGGAGACTTACAAGCATTATTGGCCATGCGAGAACACAATTGGTCAATAATTGCTATAAGTCACAAAAATGGATTGAGTAGGTATCTTAGTGAGACCCTCACACTAAAGACAAAGGCCGACCCCGAGGCCCCAAAATTTGACTTTCGCATTGAACTTTCTTTAAATGATTGATCTTGACATGATGTCGTGTTTTTGATTGTTTTGATGTGTGTGCTTGTTTCTATGTACCTAGTTATTGATTTTTAGATTAGGTTTAGATTAGGACCTCGAAGATGGAGAAAGCACGAAGACGGTGGAGGCCGATGTCCATTACGACCTTTATTTATACTATTCATTTCCTCGACATATGTCTCGAGTTCCATTTGTTATATATGTGACATCCTTGATTTCGGCCTTTTTTAGGTCCCAATTAGAAGGCTAAGCTAGATAGGCCTTGGACTAGTCAAACTTTCTTAGAAAAACAAGTGTGAACAATTGTGAATTAATGTGAACGCATTAAATGATGTGTGAAAAAGGGTGTCCCTATAGCCTAGGCCTAATCATACCCTAAATACCTAAGTGTAAAATGTGGACTTTAGAGGCCACAAGGAAAGGACCACACACCCAAGAGGAAAAGAGAGAGAAGCAAAGTCAAGTTCAAACTTTGAACTCAAGATAAGTTCACATTTATATCTCTTGGAATTTAGCCATTCAATGAGCAAGATGAAGTGTCCAAGCTAACTTAGGACCTAGTTGGAAACTTAGAGGATAAGGATGTTGAACAATTAATGCTTCTTGACCAAGTAGGGCGCCACCTCTCCCCAATTAGATATGCTACCTTCGATTTTCGAACTGCTGGACATTTTCTGCTTTCCAATTTTATAAAGCTCTTTGTGCTTCTAATTTATAGGAACTTTCTCCATGAAAGTTGTTTAAAACATCTTATTCTATAACATACTTAAACTTCATATTTTTTTGAGGTGAAAGGGTTAGGACGAACCCAATCAATTACCGTGCAGAACCTGCCCATTATAATGAAAACGGTAATCGAGTTGCTTTCTTGAATTTTTATAAAATCTTCCCTTTTGAATTTGGACATCCTTCCTTCACAAACATTTTAAATGACATTCATATCTACAACATATTAAAGTTTCAAAGGGTTTTGCAAAGATTTGGATTTTGAAATGAGTCTCTCTCTAATCGTTGAATCTGCTTGATGGACAAATTTTTGGGTTGTGTTCGGTGAATTTTTGCTCTTTCCAATGCACGAATTTGGCTAAGTTTCCTCATGAAAAGTGTTTCTTAAGATCTTCTCGACAACAAGTTAAAATTTTATAATTTTTCGAGCCCGTTTGATAAGGTAATGACACTGATTTCGAAAGTTGCTTGAAACTATTCTTCAACTTAGAATTGGAGGTTACACGCCAAACTTGGAGAGGAAGGGGCTGCACGCCCAACTTGAGGAGCAAGCCATCTAGAATCTTCTTGGATTGGGATAAAGATGCATTAAATGCTCTTGAACCATAGTGCATTAATGCTAGATTGAATCATAAGGCTCAGGTGTCCCCTAATTAATATAGTCATCATTACAAAGATGACTCAACCCCCAAATGGCCCAATAAGAAAAGGAACAAGTGTGGCCCTAGGAATTAGGCTAGCCACATCTTCCTCCTTAGCCTTGCCACCCAAAGAAATCCTAATGGTCCATTTGGTCCATTTGGAAGGCTCAGGTGTCCCTTAATTAATATTGTCATCATTACAAAGATGACTCAACCCCCAAATGGCCCAATAAGAAAAGGAACAAGTGTGGCCCTAGGAATTAGGCTAGCCACATCTTCCTCCTTAGCCTTGCCACCCAAAGAAATCCTAATGGTCCATTTGGTCCATTTGGAAGGGTAATGATGAGAGATTTACCTATAAATAGAGGCATTCCCTCCAATACCACACACGCCACCCCATCTTTTCTCCCTTGCTCTCTCTCTTTCTCTCACGCCTTCTCATTGTCGCCCTCTCTCCCTCTCTCGACCTTGCTCGCCTATTGCCTCATCGAACGTCCCTCTATTGGTAAAACTACCTATACTTCATAGAGGTCCATCGAAGGTAAGTAGAATCTCTAACTCTTGGCTAGGGCGTAGCCTACGTCGTCGAATTTAGTGGTGTGCTCACCCGTGTAAGCTGCGTGTATGTTGTAATGTTCTTTTGTATGTTTTGCTTATGTTCACATGATTGAATGTGTTCACACCATTGAGCTTTGTATGCATTGGCTAAGATGAAAGATGAAGAACCAGCTTGTATGATGCACTTTTATGATGCACCTAAAGAGGAAAAAATGCCCGTTGCCACATAGTGTTGGTAGTAATGCCTTGTTCATTGAACGGGATTCCCTAGTTGAGCTAGGATGCTTGGGTTTGAGCCCGAATGCCTTAGGTAAGCTAGCCCCGGGATGCCCAACCAGGATACCTGGGTTGAGCCCGGATGCCTTGGTGAGCTAGCGCCAGGATGCCTCGGTTGAGCTGGGATGTCTTGGTTGAGCCAAGATGCTTAGCTTGAAGCTGGATGCCTCAATTAAGTCGAGAGGACCTAGTTGAGCCAAGGCGACGATAAATGAATTTCCATGAGTGCCGGTATATGCATAAGCATGATATGTGGATGTGATCATTGATATGCCAAAGATAAGCATGCATTGAAGTTTGCAGTGATAGACATCTGCATGTTGTCGAGGATAGTAATAAGTTTGCTATTGATTTGTCATTGTCATTGCATTGCGAGTGTTGGATCTACTAGATTTTGATGATGAGATGTCCTCCTAGTAGAAAATTAGGGGTTTTACTTACTAAGTCCATGTCTCACCCCATTATTTTTCAAAATTGTAGGCATAAAGGAGTTGCAATCTCGCTAGAGGAGCTAAGGTTTACCCCAACCTTTTGAAGATGTGGTAGTTGTAAATACAACGGCTCATGACAGAAGGGCTTGTAAACGTAGTTAATGTAATTGTGTGTTTGTAAATAGTTATTTTCCTAGTTGCTTGTTGTTGTCTGGGTGTTGTTTGTAACACTTCTACATGTGCTTAATGAAAAGATAAATGGAAACAGGACGGCAACATGCCTGGGACAGCACGAAAATAACCTTTGCTACTCGTGACCTTGGGGATGGAGTTGGGGTCTTGACAGTATAAAGCCCAATGAGTTGCAGGTTTTCCCTCTTCCTCTTTTTTTTTTTTTTTTTCAATTGTGTCTCTCTCTTATATTTTCTAGGATTGTATGGTAGATTTATTGCTTTCCTTGATTGTTTACTTACTGTTTTGTAATTCCAATTCCATTGATTGCTTTCTTTTCTTGTTTTCCAGAAATAGAATAGTATGAAAATAATCAACCACGCATGATCGTTTAGTTTAGGACTAATGATCCCGAAAATATAAGAAGAAATGCATTGACACATTAGGAAATCACAACATACTTTTTAGGTACCGAAATGACGTTAATAGAAATAGTAGCATAACCCAAGTTCCCAAACCTAGATTTTTGGTTATGTAAGAATCAAGGGAACGCTCCTAATGCTCGATTGGATTTTCTAGCCGACCCCTAAAACGAGGCTAGTGGCGACTATCGTCTTATTTTTAGATTGTCATAAACAACTAGATTGTATAAATAAATTTGTCATGAGGGATACGCGTTTCGATGAAACTCACCATGGTTTAGTATACTTGATGTGGGAGTACCCTAAAGGATGAAGTGATGCCATCCTCATGGGCGAACTGTACTATCGAAAGGGCTACCATGGTAAAAGGTACCCTTAGATCCAATATCCACACCTAACCTCTTCTCCCGAGGTGTGTTGCCCATGTGGGTATGGATTGCGACACTCCGCTGTCACGAGGGGTATGAGCTTGGGAGAGCTTGCGATCTCGTGAAGGGAACTCACAAAAGGTTTGATTTGAAAGGCAAGGTGATGACATCTTTTGGTATGCAAGTCATGAGAGAACTCTCGTAATCAAGTACCCCTAAATCTGACCTTCCCCCTTTTTCTCTCCTCGTGATGGTGAGGGATCAAGGGCGGCAAGATTAGGTTGCGACATCCATTACTGCATATTTCAATGCATGCTTACCTTCCGCATATCAACGAACACATCAACATATCATGCTTATGCATATACTGGCACTCATAACATGATTCTTTTATCGTCATCCTAGATCAACCAGGCTCTCTCAGCTCGACCGAGGCTTCCAGCTTCATGCTAGGCTTCCTAGCCCAACTAGGGTATCCCGGCTCAACCGAGGCATCCTAGTGCTAGCTCACCAAGGCATTTGGGCTCAAGCCAGGTACCTTGGCTCAACCAGGGCATCTTGGGGCTAGCTTACCCGAGACATCCAGGCTCAAACCTAGGCATTCTTGCTCAATCAGGGCATCTTATTCAATGAACAAGGTATCGCTACCAACGCTATGTGGCAATAGACACTTTTTTTCTCCTTAAGTGCATCATAAAAGTGCATCACACAAGCCAATTCTTACTTTTCTTCTTAGTCCCCTCATACATGGCCCGAAGGCGTGCTCATTCAAGTGAGTGTGCCATGGCTCTAAACATCATACTATATGATATGTTGGGCATGATTCTTGGTTTATGGCTTGAGCTGCACGCCTAGGCCAATGTTTGCACCAAGCAAGACTTGGAATCGGCACACGTCAATGCTAATCTAAGGCCTTGCAGCTTGGGCCATCACAACTTGACGTCAATTCCAAGCCAAGTGAGCCTCGACCTCATCTTGGGGCACAAACACATTCAAGCATGCAAACATAAGCAAACCATACATTTGAATATTACAACATACACACAGCTTACACCGATGAGCACACCACTAAACTCAATGACGTAGGCTATCACCCTAGCCAAGAGTTAGAGATTCTACATACTTTGATGAAGCTTGATAAACCTTGATAAACTATAAGTGGCTTTACCAGGAAAGTGCTGTCTTATAAGGCGGTGGGTGAGCAAGGCCGAGCGAGGAAGAGGACAAGCAAGAAAGGAGGAGGAGGAGAAGTGAGCCAAAGGTTGGAGAGGATGGAAGGGGTGGTTCCCTATATATAGGCTGAGCTTCATTTAACGACCCTAATAAGTATTCCAATGAACTTTCTTAGAGTGGCATGGCTAGTTTGACAATGTGGCGCCCTAAGGTTCTAAAGGAATGATTAAGGACAAAAGGCATTTTTCTCATTGGTTCATTTGTACTAATGAGTCATCTAGCATTTATGAATTGGCTAACTTGCCTTCCAAGGCTCATATTAGGGTCATGATAACCTAAGTTTATGGGGACACCTAAGATGTTGAGTCACCCTCTTTCATTAATGACTAGCTTCCAAAGTCATTAATGGCTTAGGCTTGTCATCAAGAAACTTGGATTCTGGACAACTTGTTCTCCTAGTTAACCACATGAGCGTGTGACTCATTCCCCTTTCTTAATGTGCTAAAATTCCAAAGAACATCAATAACTTCAAGAAGCAAGTCCATTTCTTGCCACTTGGTATAGTGAGTAATTAAGTTCATTAATTAGCTAGCTTACAAAAGCATTCAATGCATTCTTATCTTCAAGCCAAGAAGACTCTAGTGTGACACCCCGAACCCTTCGCAGGTCGTCACCAGCGCCGGTGTTACATCTTTTACCATCTCTATCTCTTGGCTAAATTAAGCCTTGCCAGATTACAGGCATTTTTTTTTTTTAAGCGGTCCCATGCGCGACTCATAGCGGAAGCAAAATTCACATCATCATCTATCTCCCTTCTAACCCATGATACAAATACACACCAGCTACACATCAGGATTTTATATACGAACATCGACACTTTATTTACATATTCTTTTAAGATGGGACTCCTCCTTTCTCGGGTCGATACAAAACAAGAAAAGCGAGGACTACGCCATGTCCCGCCTAAAATCTCAAAAAGAAACTATCAACCCACTACTTTAAGCGCACAAGCTCCCATCAAAGGTGTCGATTATCTACATCAAAAGCTCGGCTCCTACTCGTCGCGCGTGAGTCTCACACCCAACCCGGTGCATCGGGTGGTGGCGGGCGGCATCCCTCGCATAGCACCATCTCGACGGACGTGAACAAGAGAAATGAACTCTTGTATGACGGGGCCCCGACCAGGCCGATATCATACATAACTAGGCATCGCCCTCGGATGAACGTCAATCCGGGCACGGAGGACAATCTAACTCCGTACACTCCACCTCAACATCGACGGTAGACCGTAAAATACCCCACGCGAAACAGCGGGTAGCGGCATAGTGCTAATCTGAAATGTTATCCCCAAAAGGGGTGAGTACAACCACTCGGCAGATAGGGAAATCCAATAACAACTCGGTGCACCATGCATACCATCATACAATGCGGGCATTGCTTACCTTTTTGATGTCAAGCGTATTCATGCATCATCATAGCATATATATCATCATCATGGCATCTCATATATCATTATCATCACATCATCATTAACCATGCATCACCATGCATATCACATCATATCATCATTAGCCATGCATCACCATGCATATCACATCATATCATTAGCCATGCATCACCATGCATATCACATCATCATTAGCCATGCATCACCATGCATATCACATCATATCATCATTAGCCATGCATCACCATGCATGTCACATCATATCATTAGCCATGCATCACCATGCATATCACATCATCATTAGCCATGCATCACAATGCATATCACATCATCATTAACCATGCATCACCATGCATATCATATCATCATTAGCCATGCATCACAATGCATATCACATCATCATTAGCCATGCATCACCATGCATATCACATCATAGATCAATTTCCACTTTTACTTATTAATTGATCCCCACATTATCTTTTCTCAAATCATCAAATTTTACCATCATTGTCATCCCTTCGGGCAGAAACCTCCGACAGGGTATCATTATCAATCCTTCGGGCAGAAACCTCCGACAGGATTCCATGATCAATTTGATCATCACCCTTCGGGCAGAAACCTCCGACAGGGTTCCCAGCATTCCAGCCATCTCATGGCCACTGGGCTTCCGGCCCCCCACATTCCGGGCATCTCGCATCTCAACTAGCATCACGAGGCATTCCCTTCGGGTAGAAACCTCCGACAGGGCTTCCGGCCTTTACCCTTCTAACCGGGGATCTCGCACCCTAATCCTGGCATCGCGAGTCACTTCTGGGCATGTATCCGAGATACAACCGGACTTCCGGCCCCCCACATTCCGGGTATCCTGAAACTCCCAGGGAATCTCTGGAATTACGCCACCAGGCCACCAGACAACATCCTCCGCCACAACCTCTTACTCACATACCATGTTCCACTTTTTATCATCCTTTTCATCTTGTTATTTCATGGCATATGATTTACATACATGCATCACAATTCATGATCATTCATACATCAATGCCATATAACAATACATCCTAATTCATGATCATACATGCATCAATGTCATATAGCAATGCATCATAATTCATGATCATTCATACATCAGTGCCATATAACCATACATCATAATTCATGATCATACATGCATCAATGTCATATAGCAATGCATCATAATTCCATAGGACTCATGGCAAATAAAATAATCCACCTTTTATTTTATTATTATTATATTATTATATTATTATATTATTATATTATTATATTATTATATTTATTTATTTCCATAAATAAATATTATCTTTAATATTTATGATTTTCCAAAAATCATAATCTTCAATCAATCATTAAACAAACAATTAGAATCAAATTTCACATAAAATCCATGGCTAATTTGCATTTTACATAATTTCCCAAATTTCCACAAAAACACACACAACATTCGGATCATGGCCAGATTGCACAGTTTTCGAATTAATTCAATTAAAATACTCATATGACCTCCGAAAATTTCCAAATTTTACAGAATAATAGCCAACACATTTTCGTGCATTTTCCATGAAGAACTCTAAGCCAAATTCTTTATAGATTAATTTATATAACTCCACGAAGCTTCTGGAACCTCTACCGTTTCGTCCAGAACGTACATCACCGAAAAACTTAGGTTTGACCCATCAAATCTCTTTCGTTTCTCCTGAAATTCGAGTATGTTATATATCAATGTGTCCTTTACAAGTTTCATGAAGAGATATAGGTTAAATAACCAAAGTATGATCCTCTTTTAAGTCCTTGAAGTCTCGGGTGTCTCGGTTTGCTTCAACAGAACCATCCGTCTCAAAGATCTAGCTGGTTAACTGGGCTATACTCATTTGTTTCTCCTCAAATTTGAGTATGTTATAGTTTAGGATGTTACCAACAACTTCCATGAAGACAACAAAGTGAGATCTCCAACAGAAATCAACATGCAACCAAGAAATCATCAAGAGGTCAGTAGGAAATTCGCAGATCTGAAGTGTCCGTATAACAGAGCTTTTGACCCCTCATATCACCTTCGTTTTCCATGAAATTCGAGTATGTCATACTACAAGATGTTAGATTCAACTTTCATGAAGACACCGAAGCCAAAATCACACTCAAAATACACATGCAAGCTCGAATAAGAAACTGTCTACCACAAGCCGAACGGAAACAGCCACATAACATGAACACATTCAACCCTTTCCTCGGTTCTTCGCCCAAACCACACCTAAAATCTAACATGCAACCGTCAAAACAACATGCAAGAGAAGTTATGAACCCCCACTTGCCTTAAAGAAGAACACACAGCAACACACGGCGGCGTAGGACGGTCGGACGGCGGGCGAACGGCGGACGGGCGGCTCCTCCCTCTCGGCTCCGCCTCCTCTCTCTCGGTTCCTCTCTTCCGCTCAAGCCCTCTCTCTCTCGTACACTTCTCTCTTGGACGGAAATGAAGCAAGAACCGGCCACTCTCTCTCCAAATCCCCTTTTTATACCCCCTCAATTGCAATGATTAATCCACCTCAACCATGGCCAATGCATGAGGATTTGTCTTGCCACTTGTCATTTCTATTTTTGAAATTTGATTTGGGTTAATGGGCTTGGGCTTAGGCCCAACCGGCCATTCCCCCTTGGGCTGGTCGACAGCCACCTCTTGGGCCCAATGGGCCTACTAGCTTGGCCCTCCAAGCTCTAGGCTAATGGGTCCAAGGCCCAATTCGAATTTTTGATCCCTTTTTTCTTTTTTTCTTTTTTTGAATTCCTTTTAATTAATATTTCTAAATTCAAATTTCATCTTGGCCAAAGTCTTGGGATATTTCAATTATTGAAATTTAAATCGTATGGCCAAGCATTAATCTATTAATTTTAAATTTCCACAATCACAAGCATAATTCATCAAATTAAAAGACAAATTGGCTAAAGCATAAGCCATAAAATTCTATTACCTAATTAAAGACATTTAACACACCTTAAGGCTCGGCTTTGAATTTCCGGGATGCCACATCTAGATTGGCTTACTTCTTAAGTTGGGCATGTAGCCTCCTTTCCCTCCAAGTTAAGCATACGATTCTCCCATTCTAAGGCGAAATCAATTTTGAGCAACTTTCGAAATCAATGTCATTACCTTATCAAACGGGCTTAAAAATTATAAAATTTTAATATGTTATAGAGAAGACCTTACACAACATTTTTCATGCAGGAATTCAAGCCAAATTCATTCTATGGAAAAAGCAACAAATCATTAAACACAATCCCAAAATTCACCCATGTAGCAGATTCGATGGTTAGGAAGAGAGACCCATTTCGAAATCCAAATCTTCCCAAAAATCTTTGAAATTTTGATATGTTGTGGACATGGATGTCCTTTAAAAAATTTTGTTAAGGAAGTATCCCAAATTCGAAAGGTGGGATTTTATAAAAATTTGAGAAAGCAACCTGGTTATCATTTTCACTATACTGGGCAAATCTATATGGTAATTGATTGGGCCTTCATCCCAACCATTTCACCTCAAACAAATCTGAAATTTATGTTATAGATTGAGATGTTTTGAACATCTTTCATGAAGGAAGTTTCTCCAAATTCAAAACACCGAAAGATCTATAAACTTAGAAAGCAGCGAAGATCTAGAAATTTCGAAAAATTGGAAAGTCGAAACCTCTGAAACCTTAGGTGGCAAGTCTATGGAGGAGAGGTGGTGCCCTACTTGGCTTCCAAATCACTTCTCATCATTTCCTTAGGCCATGAGTCATCCCCTTTCATTAATTACTTGGGATTCATAAGCCTCCACACTCATTATCTTTATTTAATGCATTTAACTCTTGTTCTTCAAGAAGATTGGCCTATCTAGCTTAACCTCCTAGTTGGGACCAAAATAGGGCCACGACAAGGGTGGTGACAAGAATTCCTAGGGAAGAGAGGCCAAACTTTGATAAGAAGAGAGGTAGTGGAGGTGGTGTACTATAAGAATGAGGGAGTGATGCCTCCCCCTACTTATAGGCAATCCTAACTTGTTCTCCAAGCCTTAAAAGTCAAGGCTTCCTCTCTAATTCAAGAAGCATAACTTGGCCACTAAGTCTCAAGGCAGGGTAGGATTTTAGCTTGGTAGCTTGGAACACCTCAACATAGCATTCAAGGACTAAACTCCAACCTTGGGTGTGTGACTCTCTTGTCTTGGGGTGAAAAACAAGTTTGAGCAGTTTCCGAAATCAATGTCATTACCTTATCAAACGGAATCAAAAAATTATGAAATTTTAATATATTTCATGAAGGAAGCCAAGTCCAATTCGTGCCGTATATAGAGCATCAGATCACTAAACACAACCCAATAATCTACCCACCAAACAGATCCAATGTTTGCAAAGAATGACCCATTTAGAAAACCAAATCTTTACAAAACTCTTTAAAATTTTTATATGTTGTAGAAATGGATGTCATTTAAAACTTTCATGGATGAAGCATGTTTAAATTTAAAAGGAAAAATTTTATAAAAATTCGATAATGCAACTTGGTCACTATTTTCACTACACAGGACAAGTTCTAGACAGTAAATGATTGGGCCTTTGTCCTAACCATTTGACCTCACAAAAATATGAAATTTAAGTATGTTGTAGGTCAAGATGTTTTGAACAACTTTCATGAAGGAATTTCCTTTTCGAATAACAAAAAGCTATGTAAATTTGGCAAATGGCAGAGGTCCAGTAATTTCGAAAAAATCAAAGGTGGCAATCTTAGTTGGCAAAAAGAGACGTCCCACCTAGTCAAAAGCATTAATTGTTAGGCATCCATATCTTCCAAGTTTCCAACTAGGTCTTAGGTTAGCTTGGACACTTCATCTTGGTATTGAATAACTAGAAGTCAAATGTATTTAATTCACTCATATCTTATCCAAGAATGCTTGACTTTGCTTGCTCCTTCTTCCAATTGGCGTGTAGTCCCTTTCTTGGCCTCCAAGATCTCCTACTTAGTTTAGGGTAATAGCTAGGCTAGGCTTTAGGGGCACATACTCCTTACTAGCCCACACTTCATTGAATATGTTCATACGCGTTCACATTTGTTCACACTTAGTTTCTAAGGCCTAAGTGTGAACCGTAAGTGTGAACCCTCCTAATTAAGCTTAGGTGTCCCCTCATTAATGAGCCAAAGTCCATGTTTCAAACTTGTCTTCCAAGGCAAGAGTCTATCATGCCAAGTGTCCACCCTTAGTCAATGTGCACTAATTAACTACAAGCCAAAGGCATTGAATGCACTTTAGGAAAATATCTAAATTTTGAAGGCCTTGTCAGGCAGGGATTAATCGAGTTTGACTGCGATCGACAACCTTATTTGACTCAAGGTTTATGCTTAAGCCATGTCCAAACAAAGCAAGATGCAATTGGGTTTACTAGTTAGGTCCTGGCCCAGTCAGTTGGTCTTCTGACCAGTTCGTGGGCTAGACCATGGTCAATACTCGGGCCAGTTGACAAGTCCTGTAGCCAATCTATGACTAATCTAAGGTTTTGCACCACAAGTTATGGTTAGTTTGAAATTGAACCATTTTGAGTTCATTTGATCCATGGTCAATTATCGGTTGTCATGTAATCATGTAGAATCGATCGATTCGTACCAACTCACAATCATATGAGATGGGTTCATGGTCATCCACGACTAGTTCAACCATCGAGTGAAATCACCTAGCATCAGTGCATTGACTGGGAGGAATCGAGCCATGACCGTTCACTGATTCGTGATGATACGTGATCGTCTCACGACCGATCCTTATGGTTGAATACTCTATAACTGGACCTTGGTTTATCGATCCCTGAATGACTAATTGACTCATGACTGGCCCTCAGGCCAACTTATGGCAAAGTCTCGCCATTGGCCTATCGGGCTTTGGCCTATTAGTCAGGGCCAAAATAAGAGTTGAAATCGAGAATGTTACAGTCCCTTTAGAAACCTACCCAATTCATTTTTTTGACTTATAGCCAGTATTGACCAATTATATTATTGCATGGTCAATAACACTTTTAAATCCCTAACAAAGCGTTCTAGCTGATTTCCAAGATTTACATGCACGGGCAAGAATTAATGACATGGGCAAGTCTTTTGGACCTTATTCCTTAAATAATCAAACAAAGAAGTGAACTATCGATGGGTCACTTATTACCAAGGGTATGCATCAATCACGAACATAGACATTTCTAATGAATAATGTGATTTTATGCATGAGAGGGGGTACATGTGATGTTTAAAAAATGGGTTTTGAAACCATTGAAAAAAAAAATTAAGACAATATGATGTCTAGGCTATGGAACACATTCAATTGCCAAGGCTAGCTCGGGACTCGCATAAATACACTTAAAAGAGTCAGAGATTTTGAATACGGTCCAAATCGTGACCATGACTCTCCCAATGTCAAATCAAGGTTTGAAAATATTTGAAAACATTTTGGACTAAGGAATATTTAGGCTATGGAATGCATTTAATTGTCAAGACTAGCTCGGAGCTCACATAAATGTACTCACAAATATCACAGGCATTTTAAATACGATCCAAAACATGACTTTTCCTAAGTTAGATCGAGTATTAAAAAGGATTTCTAGATGGTTGATTTTGGAAACATCACATATACCAAAGCGATTTCAAGATGCGATTAGAAAAGCCAATTCATTGAAAGTCATTTGACAATGGAGATCAAAGCATTATAAAATAACTTTCATGAGGATGACATGGCCTAATTTAATGCACAAACTAGCCTAAAAGGTTTAACTAAACAATCATAACAAGAAGTTCATATCAGGAAATTTCAAACCAAGCACAATGAATCAACAAAAATGGGTGATACCCATTGATGATCTATCTACGCTAAAATTTCCTAACATGCATAACATGATAAGGAATAACTTTTATGAAGAAAGTTTTACCAAAAGAGCTAAGCATGATTTTATAAAAATCAGACAACAAGTAGCCATGCATTAGGAAATTGCCCAATCAGCAGGGTATCAAGCCATTGCCATCAAGATTTATCCTACCAAATGAAGTCTAAAAATCATGAAATTTTTCCACAACACAGATAAAATAATGACAAACAAACTTTGTTAAGGGTCAAAGTTGAGAATCCTTACAGAAAAGATGATACAAAAATGCCAAAAGTCTATCTAAACGGGGGTAAAGACAGGGGTCCGAATCTGACCCTAAGTCTAAATTCTACTTTAGTCTAGGAAAAATTGAAATTAAACCTATTGACGAGCAATTTGCATGAAATTAGTGGCATTTGAAAGCTCTAGTGTGCTTTACAAATTCCTAGAAGGGTCAGGGCTTGGTGCTCTAAGACCAAGGTTTCTGAAAGTGCGCGTGTCAACAAATAAAAACCAGAACATGTACATGCATTACTAAATCTCAAAATCATTCATGTAATGCACAATTGGCATGAAAAATTCACACACGACTTAGAATCGGATATGACAAGTAATATGGGCAATCCTCTAACCCTAAGTCGGCATGCGAAGATGTCATACAGTCTAATGACAATACAAGAGAATTCAAGATTCATAATGACATGCTCGAAGGTTTCTAAGTGTGACAAGCACTTTTATGACATGAATTCCATATGCAAAATGACATTCAAATGGGATGAAATATATATGTACACAAAGCTTTTAATATTTAGTTCAAATGTCAAGAAGACATTAACGTGAAATTTGGTCTCTAAGGGACCCAACCAAAACATGCAAAGATATGCACACGATAAGGTTTTAATCCTATAGTGAGGGCTGAGAACATGCCAAGTTTTGACCACTTAAGAATGTGCATAAATCCTACCAAAAATATTTCATATAGGATGAATGACAATGAACACTTTTTGTTAAGGACTTGAAACCAAATTGTGATCATACGAGATATGGAAAAAGTGGCAAAACGGACACGCATTATTAATTTCTTATTGCAGCAGCACCTATGCCTATTTGCACATGCAATTGATGCATCAAATGACTTCAAAATTTTGCAAATCTTGCATCAATAGGAAGCATATGACATGCAGTTCATTCTTCATAAGGACCTTAAGGTCGAAAGAAATTGATTTCATGCTCAAATCTACCTAAATTCATCTCAGATCAAAACAGGACAGACAGACCAATGTTCAAATCTAAGAGATTTTGACCTAGGTAAACATGTCCAAAAATTCTAAAGAAAAATACAAGACACTCTCAACACAACGATAAACAATTTCCATGACAAGTTCATCCAAAAATCATCACAGAAATCAGAGAAAAAATGACAAAACTCAAAGGCAAACTAAGGTAAGAAACCTAAGAGCACCAAAAACCTGCACGGATCGAGCAGATTGTGACCTGTTTTTCAAGGGCCAAATGTGGTCCGATCAGGGCATGTGACCTATCAATTTGAAGCTCGTAGAGTATACTTGTTATGTCTAAAAGAACTTGAACCGAAATGAGGCCATCTCAGACCTCGTTTTGACCAAAAACAGCAAGCACATAACAGAGCATACGAAATTGCAGATTTGTTCTCGCTTCATGGGATTCGAGCTAGAAGGATTACCTTTTTGCGATTTTCGATGATTTCAAGCACAATTGAATGAAAAAACACTCGCTGGAACTCGAACGAAGGCTTCAAGAATAGATCGAACTACCTAGGGATGCCGGTTCAGCCTGCAAAAGAAACAAGTGCCTATCCAAGCTTGGACCGGCTTTAAGACTGCCAAGGCTAGACCGAACCACCGGTACTCCTCCTACGGCTGGTTGGCCGGGTTTCCACCACAATCTAGTGGAGGACGGGCCTAGGAACGGATCGGAAGTAGCTGATTTGCTTCCGGATGGAAGCCGATCACCGGTTTGAGGATCAGGAAAAATCGGTCTGAGTTTGGACTGACCTTGAAATGTCGAGGAAGGATCAGACCATTGACACTCCTCCCGTGATCAATCGGTCAAGTTCCGACCATGCCTTGGTCGAAGGTGATCTCACAGAGAGATCGATTGAGCTGAGCGGCCATTGAGCAGGCACCGACCGCCGATTCAAACAGCCAAAGAAATTGATTAGATCCGGACTGATTTGGGGGAACCTTGAAGGAGATAGCTTGATTAGAAAAGTTCCGACTGAGCTTTGGATATTTGCCGATCGCAGGTGGCCTAGATAGAGAGGAAAAAGGTCACCGAGGGGGTTAATTGGTGATTGTATGGCTGCCGGCATGAGGCCGGCAAACCTCGACTGGCGGAAGCCGATTCACAAGTGAGAGAGGGAGGAACTGAGAGAGAGAAGGCGGGAAGGAGAGAGAGAGAGAGAGAGAGAGAGAGAGAGAGAGAGAGAGAGAGAGTGAGAGTTTAAAGAGAGAGAACAAATCTACATAATGAGGCCTCCTTTTGATTTTTTGGAGGGAAAAGCCTATTTATATTATCTCAAATTGATCGATCTCGGTTGTCAATTCAATCCAACGGTTGAAATCTTAATCCGACAGATAAAACTTGATTTTGAAAGTTCAATTATGATATAAAGATATCAGGTAATTGTTCTAATGGGTTCGACTAGTGAAAACCAGAGCCAAAATCTAGAATTGTGTTAAAATGTATAATAGGGGTTAGAATGTAAATTTGCTAAACCCAAAGACCAATTTGTAAAGTCTTGGGAAATTGAGGGTGCCGAAGTGAAATTAATGCAATGAGGATCCCAAAACCAATCATCGGAGGTCCCGAACCAGCCGATAAAGGGCCGAACTGGCCTATCTTGCCAGGAGTCGATTAGATCGGTCAGACCGGTTCACTCTGGTTTGATCGATTCTTGACCGGTTTGGCCTAGTTCTAGTTGATTTATTTTCTTGTGGCCACTGTGAGTTTAAAATTTATGCAATTTGGTCCCTCAATGATCAAATTGAAAAGAAAGCTTACCAGATTTGAGAGAAAATTGCACAATTTTAATTCAATTAAGCCAATTAACCTTCATAATTATGTTCTAAGAGTTTTTTATTGACTTAATTGAGTGATTGTAATGAAAGACAATGGACTAAAACCATGGATGCTTCAAATTGAGCTTAAAGGGCTAAATGAACAACTTTGCAATTCATTGGGCAAAATTGCAAATTGATTGAAATTATGCCCAATTGATGTTGTAATTTCCCTATCTACTTAACCACCCATATATAAGATCACTTAGAGTATTCAAATTGACTTTGAATTAAAGTGCCAAGGCTCAAGCCAAAACTAAATCGGGGTCTAATATTAAAATTAGACATAGATTCATACAATTGGACATTAGTCTTGAATGGGTCAATTCAAATTTCTTCAATTGAATCATGACGGCTAGATTTTCTTACCTTCAAGAAAGTGAAATCCCTCAAATCGAAAATTTCTAATGCGAACTTTTCAAAATCAATTTCAGATTTGGACTTCTTGAGAAAATGAGTGGAAAACAATTGTCCATTCACATATTTACCCTTTACCCCCAAAAAAAAAAAAAAAAGAACAATTGTCTGTTCGCAAGTCATGAAGAATCGATTTTGACCTCTAATCGGGGCTTAAAGTGACAATTTGTGTTTTGATCAGGAAATTCACGAAATCAAATGCACGAGCGGATTTAAAATAGTTCCTAAATTAGATGTTGAAAAAGAAACTACACATAGTTATGACGAAAATAAAAGTAATTTGATTTTTGGCCTATTTAGAACTTAAAACCGAAAAATTGTGAAAATAAGGTTTTTAATCAAATTTTGTAAAATTTTCAGCACGTCAATCAAATTAACACTAAAATAAGTGTTTTTGTGAATTTTTCATTTTTGATTTTTTTTAAAGGTTGATTTCTTAGTCAAATCTTTGAATTTTTGAGAAATTAATTGGACAAAAGTCAAATTGAATGGCATCTTTTTGGGTGAAAAACCAATTTTTGACCTCGGGTTAGCTTTTCGTCAAAGGACTTACCAAAAAGTCAACCCGAAAGTCAATCGTTTGATTTTTTGGGTTTTTGTAGAAAATGAATGGGAAAATGCTTAAAAGCGACAATGTAATAGAAAGAAATAAAAAAACAACCCTTTTTCAATGCGCCGGCTAAAAATCTGGTGTCAACAACTCTCTTTTTAAAGTTTGTTGCGCACTTACAAGTTATTGCGAAAGTCCAGCGATTAGCTTAACATATTGTGATTTTTAGTCAGGCTTTGCTAGCAATCTTGTTTTTTTTTTTTTCCACGATTATTGGTCAAGCTTTTTTACCTATTCACCCCCCTTTGGTGCTCGTACTAGTTTTTTCAATTGGTATCAGAGCCAAGAGCTTGTCTTATTGAATATTTTTACTTTTAAGCTAAAGATCTTCTATGGCTAGTATCTTGGCACCAAGGCTTGTTGAAGGACAAAGCAACACTAGACCACCTTATTTCAATGGAAAGGAATACGACGTTTGAAAAAACAAAATGAAGGCATTCATAAGTGAAAATACTAATAATACCACCTAGAGGAGGGTGAATAAGTGTAAAAACAAATTAAGCAAATAAATGCAGAATAAGTTATTTTGCAAGCAAAATTTGACCAAAGGTGACACCAAACTTCTGAAGTAAGTTCAGACTCGATTAAGATGGTTTAGAAATTCACAAAATTCAGAAAAAGATTGCGATAAACAAATCAAAAGAGTTAAGGGAAAAAAATTGAATATGAGATTTATAGTGGTTTTACTTAGATCAAGCTTACGTCCACTCTCCCACGCTAACAGCCTTCTGGCTGGAATTCACTGAGGTATAACCAGAGAGATACAAAGATTTGAGTACGAACACTCAGCGAAGGATTTTTTTTTTCTGTCACTAAGTCATTCCTCTTATGTTTTTCTCTCTTGAATATAATTTGTAAGCACTGTCGATGAAGAACAAGTGATTGGAAAGGTCTCAAACTTTGGAATTTCAATTTTCACGCACTACCCCAAATGGAGTGAATGACATCTTCAAATACTCATCTATGCATTTCTAACCGTTGGCATTCTCTAGAGGAATTTCTTCCAATCAATCCATTGGACATAATCGATTAAGGAAATCTTGTAGCTATTTGAAGATTGAGATGAAAATCCGATGATTCTAGTCACCCATACAATCATAATCTAGGTTTCCATAAGTATATGCTTCCCGAAAAGGAACTTGTCTTTGAGATTGATTTCATCAATTCGTGATTGATTCCATCAATATATTTATAAAAGGTAAGTGAGATTCTTCACCAAAAGGCTAGATATTAAGGATAAATCTTGTACATACTGAATCCTTGTCAAAAGATCAATAATCCTGAGTCTGATTATATCTTCATTCTGGACTTGGTTTCAGTCTAAATCTTGTTAGAGTAGAAAGACTTCTGGAGTAAAATAGACTTTGACAATATTCCACGATATAGCATAGTAGTCTAGTACTTTTCAGAATAAGAACAAGAATAGAAAGGTTTTATCAACTTCAAAACCTTATAGGAGTTTTCTCAACAATTTCCTCATTTTTTATGGTGACAAAAATTTCATACATATTTAATCATTATATGAAAATTATATCCTACAAAACAACACTTTAGCAACACATGATAATTGATAAAGAAATCAGACAGTAATTAAAATAAATGCACATAATCTACATCCACAAAACACATCAATTAACAGTCTACAAAACACACCAAGAAAAATCAAACACAATCACAAGTTAAAGATCAGATTCAATCTGCATAGTCTCTCCCCCTTTTTGTTAGTAGCAAAAAGATAAAACCAGTTAAGCATAAAAAGAGGTCGGGTCAAAAAAGGATTAGGGTTGTTTGGGAACACGAACAAGTCGAAAATCCTCCAAGGTTTGCACGGTCTCCTCAGGCTTAGTCAGGCACTAACGATAAATAGTCTCCACTTTTGCCAGATTCTACGAAGCCTGTTGATTCAAAGTCTAGACCTAATTATCAAGAGATTGTACCTTGCCTGTAAGAGACTCTAAGGTAGTACCGAGGGCAGCATGCAACTTCTGGATTTCAAACTCCATTGCATATTGTTGTGCCTTCATCTCCAAGAGGAGTTCTATTATCCAAGGATAGTTTGATTCTAGTTCTATTTGGGCACTAGCTTCAGCGAATTATACCGCTGGAGTATTCAAAAGTAAAGGAACATCAACTTGAACGTGTGAAGTTCTTTGCTCCCCTTGAACATTAGCTTCTTTGTGTAGACCCTCAGGTGAGACTTCAAGAAAATGAGATGCAAAAATATCTTCAGCATCTAGAGGAGATCGACTGATGCCATCACTAGCAGTTGGTTCAGTAAGAGGAGTTTTCTCACGTACTCCCCCTGTCTTGGTGCTTTCAGTCTGAGAAGTAACTTCTCCTTCTTGAACCTTTTTTTTCCAGCATGGGTTTGTTTACCAGTTCCCGTCTCCTCATCATCAGGGGCATCAATTTCCCTTATATCTTCTCCTTCCTTGTCAGTTTCATCATGTTCCTTGTTCACATTGGCATCCCCTTCTGAGTCATCATCCTCACTCCCTTTCACTTTAGTCTCTTCACCATCACTCTCTTCTTCTGGTCTTCTTTCTCGCTTTCATCCTCTTCTTCTTCCTCAAAATTAGCAAAACCTTGAAGATCACACAAGGCAATAGCATAGATGGTCTCGTCATCATCATCTTCCTCTTTTTCATCCTGGAGAAGAATAGGTCGTTTCCTTTTCGGTGTTTTTGAGACGATGCTTTTCCCTTTGCATTTCTTCTCAATAGTAGATCCTAGCTTGACTTTGCTAATAGATTCTTTCTTCAGATGAGTCAGGGCTCCATAGAGATCCTTCAATCACATCTTTGAAATCATTTTCAATCCAATTTGCATAGGAGCAATGGTTCTGGAGCAAATTTGGGATGGCGATTGAATATGAAAGTGTTTGAAGAGTCTGGTTACCAATGCAGTGTATGGTAGTTGACCTTTCCCTTTCGTAACAATATTGTACATGTGCAATATGATTATGTAAGAGAGTGAGAAGGCAACACCATTGCAGATGGCCCACATCATCTTTGCTTCTAATCTGGAAACATCAGTCTTTTAAGCAGCCTTGGGTCTGATGTAGTTGATGACTATCTTGTGCAGCAAGATATTGAAAGCAAACATCCAAGAGTAAGTAATACTCCCCTTAGGAATCCTATCCCTTACCAGAAACTTAATGACCTGCTCGTTAGACACGTTAATGGGCAGGAATCCACTTCTTTCTACCCCCAGAATGTCAACCAATATATTAACATCAACATCAAACACTCTATCACACATAGTAAATTGCATATGAGTGGGATCTACGACAGATAGGTTGGAATAAAAGTATGCCGTCAATTCGGGGTAAGCTTCGAACGTCTCCACATAGAACTCCTCCATCTGAAGTTTGGCAAAATTTTCTCTCAAGTTCACCATGATTGAATCCAGAAAATCAAAATCCATGGTGCGAGGGTTAATGACCCCTCTATTTAGCATTTGAGAGAAAACTTTCTTGTGATCTTTCGAACGAAATAACTTTGTCTTTTTTCCAGTGATTTCAGCAGCAACACCAATTTTTGGTTGAAAATTCTTGAAAACCCTCTCATCATCATCTTCCTTTTTGTTCTTGGTCTGATCCTCCATCCCAAAGCGAGGATCAGTAGGAAAGTTCAAAAATTCCTTTTTCGCAGTTCCAGCCTCTACCGGCCCTAACTTCTCCATGGCTCTCAAAAACAACGTTTCATTTCCGTAACCATTTTCTTTCAGAAAATAACTTATGAAATCCATAGGATTTCCTCCAAATTTCAAAAATTTATAATGCTTAAGAAGTATCTCAGGCCTTCTTACTGTAATAGGAGTTGCTTCCTAAGTAACTTCCTCTTATGCTGAGTGCCGAGGAGAGCTTCGAAGCGAATCATCCCCGCTGAGATCAAAATGCGTCGGTCCTTCAGGAACAAATTGAGGCCCGCGACTAGCAATACGAGAGGATTTCCTTTGATATGACAACGAAGCAGACTTAGAGGACTTCGATGACGTGTTTGTGTGAGAATGGGTGAGAAATTTTGTAGAGGATTTGAGAGAAGAGTAAGAGAGACAAGGGTTTAAGAGTTAGGGTTTGAATATAGTCTGGTTATCGAGAAAAAAAATTGAAGGATTTAAAGAAAACAAAGTACGACAAACGAACCATCATAAAAAGAAACTTCCTTTTAAAAAAAATCAAAAAATATAACTGTCAAAATTTTTTTAAATAAATTCCGAAAAATCAATAGAGATATTACAATTTCCAAAAATATAAAAGGTAAATAATAAATTGAGAATAAATGTATCTGTTCAATAAGGAAAGAAACTTACACGCCAAAATAAAACTACCTAAGTCTAGAAGGCTTTCGAAGGATTTATTTTCCATATGTTGATATTGTGAGTCTACTCATCCATAGAATTTAGATAGATGCAAGGGTGATATTTAGCTTTTCACGAATGGACTCGAATAAGCCTTTCTTCAGTGACTTGGTGAAGATATCTGCTGGTTGATTCTTCGAATCAATGAATTGAACATTGATTTCATATTTTGTACATGGTCTCTTATGAAGTGATGGTGAATTTCGATATGCTTTGCCCTTGAATAAATAATGAGATTTTTGGTAAGATTGATCGCACTTGTGTTGTCACATCTGATTTCGGTGTGGGGTTCTTCTATTCCAAAATCCCTTAGTTGTTGCTTGATCTAGAGAATCTATGAGCAGCAACTTCTAAGAGCAACATATTCTGCTTCCGCTGTTGAGAGTGCTACAATGTTCTACTTATTTGAGAACTAAGACACTAACATTTGTCCTAACAGTTGACATGTTCCTGAAGTACTTTTCTTGTCAACTTTACAACCAGCCAGATTAGCATCAGAATAACCAAGTAAAGTAAAGTCTCCTCCTTTTGGATACCACAGACCTAACTTCGGATGTCGCAATACATTTGATAATACGTTTGACAGCACTAAGATGAGACTCTCTTGGGTCAGCTTGGAATCTAGCACATATGTACACACTGAATAGAATATCAAGTCGAGAGGTAGTGAGATAAAGAAGATAACCAATCATAATTCTGTATATCTTTTGATCAACTTTCTTTCCACCTTCATCCTTGTTAAGTTTTGAAGAACTTGACATGGGAGTCTCAGTCTTCTTGTAGTTTTCCATCCCAAACTTCTTGATAACGTCTCTGGCATATTTCTCTTGGTAAATGAATGTTCCTTTCTTTGATTGTCTGACTTGCAGACCAAGAAAGAAGGTAATTCACCCATCATGCTCATTTCAAATTCTTTTGGCATAGACTTTGAGAATTTCTAGCACAGATTCTCGTTAGAAGATCCAAAGATTATATCATCTACATATATTTGAACAAGTAGAAAATCTTTTTATTCATTTTGGATAAACAAGGTTGTATCAACCATTCCTTTCTTAAAACCATTGCTTATCAAGAACTTACTCAGTCTCTCATACCAAGCTTGAGGTGCTTGTTTCAGATCATTTAACACCTTCTTCAGTCTATAGGCAATGTCTAGTTTTCTGAGATCTTCAAATCCTGGTGGTTGTTCCACATAAACTTATTCTTGTATAAATCCATTTAGGAAAGCACTATTAATATCCATCTGAATTAACCTGAAATTATGAAAATATGCATATGCAAGTAGTAATCTAATGGCTTCTAACCTAGTTACAGGTGCATAAGTCTCATCATAGTCTATTCCTTCCTCTCGTGTGTATCATTTTGCCACAAGTCTTGCTTTGTTCCTGGTTACTTTGCCCCTTTCATCCATCTTGTTTCTAAACACCCACGTTGTTCCAATCACAAATTTCCCTTTTGATTTTTGAACTATCTCCCAAATATTATTGACACTGAATAGTCTGAGTTCTTCCTGCATTGCTTCTATCCAACTTTCATTAGTTAGTGCTTCTTGTACTCCTTTTGGTTCTATTTCTGAAATAAGTGCTAATGCACTAAAATCTTCTTTTGCTTTAGATCTAGTGCAAATTTCTTCTTCTATATTGCCAATGATGAGTTCTTAGGGATGACTTGATTTGTGCTTCCAGTTGCTATTTGGTTTGTCATTTCTTGTTAGGATTTGCTAATCATCTGTTTTCTTCAATTCTTCGACTTTTGTTATGCTTGACTTTGATCACCAAAAGAAGGAATAGAAATCTGTTCCATAAACAATTTTTCTATTCCAAACCTGTTTCTAGAATAGAAATCTGTTTGGTAAACCTATTCCATTTTTTTTATTTTTGAAATAGATTCTTGTTCCAGAAATAGGTTTGGAATAAAGATCAGAAGTAGAAATTTTCCACTTCTCTATTTCTGGAACAGAAATCAAAAATAAAATTTTTTATTATCGTTCGTCAACCAGTCCTTCATCTGTCGCCGTCGACCACCGTCCGCCGGCCGCCGCCACCGCCAGTCTTCGCCGCCACCAGTCATCACCGCTAGTCGTCAGCAGCCTGCCGTCGCCGCCGCCGGTCGTCGGTCGCCACGTCGGGTCGTCGGTCGCCGCCGCCGTCGTTGTCGGTTGCCGATCCACCACCATCCGAAAAGAAAAAAAAATTGTGTAATTATCAAACGGTTATTTTTTCTTAGAAACCCTTCTAGAAATAGCAAAGTCTATTTCTCTTCTAGAACCTATTTCTGGGACATAATGGTTATCATTCACCCCACAGAAGACTGAAGTCCCTCGGGGGAATCAGACTTTATTAAGTCTGAAACTAGTTCAAACTCTTCAAGTTGAGTCTGATCTTGTTGGTTTTGAATACTTTCCTGAAATCTAACATTCATAGATTCTTCAATAGTTTAAGTATTCTTGTTGAAGACCCTGTAAGTCTTGCTTAAAGTAGAGTAACCAAAAAATATTCCTTCATCCGATCTTTCTTCAAATTTTCCAAATCGATCATTTACATTCTTCAAGATAAAACACTTGCAACCAAACGCGTAAAATAAGAGATATTTGGCTTCTTTCCTTTATATACTTCATTGGGGGTTTTATCTAGGATGAGCCTTAAAAATATCCTATTAATTATCTAATAGGCATTAAAAACTGCTTCTGCCCAAAAATGAGAATAGATTTTACTTTCTATCAGTAGAGTTCTGGCCATCTCCTGTAACGAACTATTTTTCATTTCTACAACTCCATTTTGTTCTGGGGAATATGGAGAGGGGGAAACTTGTTGAAGACCACTGTCACTAAAATTTGCAAAGTCTTAATTTTCAAATTCTCCCCCATGATCAGTCCTTATGCTTGAAATAACATAAGTTTTCTCATTATGAACTTTCTTAGCAAACTATGAAAAGTAAGAGAAGGTTTTGGACTTATTTGCCAAGAAGAAAGCCTAAGTGAATCGTGAATAATCATCTACAACTACTAAACAGTATTTCTTTTCACTAATACTTTGTGTTCTTGTTGGTCCAAAAAGATCCATATGAAGAAGCTACAAGACACGATTGGTAGAAACTTAATTTACAGGTTTAAAAGAGCTTCTCACCTATTTTCCCAAGATACATGTAATACGCAACTCAGACTTCTAGTATACTATTTTAGGAAGATCTCGTACCAGCTTCTTAGATGAAAGTTTAGCAATCTGTTTCATATTCACATGTCTAAGCTTGCGATGCCAGAGATATGCTTCATCTTGAATTGAAATGAGACATTGAGAGCTCTGTGGACTTATGTGACATCCTGAATTTCAGATTATGGTTTCGATTAAATAAGTTGGGCTTTTCATCAACCCCCTATGGCCTTATTCTCTGAGAGGGCTCCTCAAGAGATAACTAGTTTATCAAGTGAAGCCATTAAGGGATTTTAACGCAATAGACTTGAGAATTCAACCAAAAATCGATTGCTTGACTGTGCTAATCTGCAAGGGTCATTACGACACTATCAAAATCGATCAGAGATCAGAGATAGGTCGATTCGATTGAGATATGTGATCAGTGTATAGGTGATTTCACCTTATTGCAAAATTCTCATTGAACGACACTAGACTGATTGTTCTATCTTTTTTGTACCCTGTGTCCGTATTTGAAACCTCAAGATTTTCACGACAACCAAGAGTCGCCAATGCGTTGAAAATGTACATTATGGCTTGAAAATAATCAACCACATGTCAAATGCACCGAAAATTCCTAAAAGCTACCTTGTAGATTAGGACGCGCTAAAATCGCACTAGATTGAAATTAACCAAGAAATTGAACCCGATTTCAGAAATTGGAAGTTATGTCATGTCACAAGTCATTTTAGGAACATTGACTCATCCTCATAAGATTTTTCTGCAAACCGAGATTTTCGGAGAAAAACCAAAGTTAGGCCGTTTTGGATCGGGAAATTCGTAGGCCTGCTTTTGGTTGTATTTTTGGGATACAAGTGGGATCTATGGACAAGGGAAAATATGGAATTAAATGTGGGCACATTGGATAAAATTGTGAGCTTCAATTGGGATTGATTGGATGAGAAATTCAATGAGATTGAAAGGGAATTGGTGGAATTTGATGGGCAAATGTCACAAATTCGTATGTCATGGGGGGAGGAACATTTTGGATCCTTTAGCAAGCTTCTTGAGGAAGCCAAAAAGAGGAAAATGGCTTAGGATGAGGGCCATGTGTGGTGGGGGCAAGGCAAGGGAGAGAAAGCCAAGTGTTGAAGGCTAAGGAGGCAACCTTGGGGTCCCCCTCTTCACCAAACCATTCTTCCTCCTTGTAGCCACCTTTCCCCATTGTAGAGGCGTTGAGAGAGCTTGAGAGAACCAGCAAACCGAGCACAACAGCCCCCTCCACCATCGCACACCCGCCGGACCAGCTGAGCCCACTGTTTCCCCCTCTGTTTTCTCTTCTACTAGTTTATGCTCCAGCTGACCTTTCTCCAAAGATCTAAGTTAAAAGTGGTCTTCCCATGTGAATCAACCTTCATGCCACCCACCGTTGTCTTCAACACATCCAAACCATTCAAAGGAGCCTGACCTCACGCCGAACAAAGTCACCGGTCGACCTGTACGCCGGTGAGAAGGAACAGGTCGCGCGGACCATCTGAAAGCCACCAGAGTGCACTATTTTGCTTGTTTCGTGATTTTCAGCCGTTTTCTCCCCATTTCAACCCTACCTCCACCCATAACAACCACCAAAAAGTCCCCCTTGACCCCCGGGAGCCACTGGTTGCCGACTATCCAATCACCGGAGCTTTGATTAGCCCCTTCCTTCACTGTTTTAGCCACCGGTTCAGCCTCTGCAGTCCAAGAATAGAAGCTGAAGTTCCAGCAAGCCGTGAGGTCTTCGTGGCCCATTTCCGAGCCTTGGTTGGTGTCACCGCTAGGAGGTTTGTCGCCCGCTTTGCCGTTGCCGTCACCGTGGACTCACCGAAATGCTAAATCGGTGAGTTTACTCACTAAACCTTGCTTAGGAGTTTAATTATGCTTAAGGAGTGTTTAGATTAAGCTAAGTGTGGTTAGGTGGTTAGATTAGTTTAGTTAATTGTTGATTAGATTAAGGGATGTGATTATTTTAGTGGATAATTAATTCAGGCTAATTAGGTGATTAAATTAGTGTAATCTTGATTAAGCCCTTAATTAATTATTTTAAACTAATTAATTATTTCGAATTTATAAATATTATTTTATTAAATTATATTAATATAATATATTATTTATTTAATTTCAAAATATATTTAATTATTTATTATTTTCCGGAAATTAGACCAAGATAGCCGGTGATCGGAATTTCGTGCTGATTGCATTGGTGTGTTCAAATTATGCAATTGATTGTTGGATTGTGCAAATTGAGTGTTAATTTGATTTTTAGTAATTGATTCCAAAATTTGGGAATTTCAATATTTATTCGAGAAAATCCTGGGTATCAGGTTTTAACACCGAAAGTGGTTTTAAAGACTATATCAAATAGTGAGATTTGTAAAGGAAGAGTGTCTGTTTTTTCTGGTTCAAATTGACTGTGTACCCATACACAAATATTTTCATAGAGTATTTTTAATACAAAGAAAACATGCCAAGGTCGTTATCTTAAATTGGGGCATGTGAGTGCAAAGCACAATGTCCTTGGCCACAATTGAATGATCATGTGTTGGTTAATAGAAACCATCCCCAACGTATGTTGGTGGACATTACCTATCCCCAGCGTGTGTTAGTGGATGTTAGCCGTCCCCGATGTGTGTCAGTGGCCTTTAGGTCACAGTAGATTATGGACCTATACTCCTTCGAAATACACCGTAAGGAATGCCATCCTTAGCATGTGTCGGAGGATGTAGCCGTGCTCAAAGGAGGGAGACAGAATTTGGCTATGCCAGAGAACCGGCGTGTGTCGAGTAAAACTACCCATGTGGGTAGTAATAATCAATTGGAACACATGTTGTGTGGCATGAAATTGATGTGCCTGATTATGGGACAAAATGGTGTGGCATGGAATGGGACGTGTCATAATGATTTGGCCCTATAATCATGACCCCTATGATTGATTTGATTGATTGAATTGATGGACCAACATGTGTCAATAGTTCTTGCTCGTGTGAGTAGTAATTCATTTAGACTTTCCAATTGATGTGTAAAATTTCTATATGCATATGGTTGTGATATGAACTGTGCTGATGTGTAAGAAGGAATTAAGGCTAGGTAAGTCCCCTGTTCTAATTGTGTGGTTGTGTGGCTAGAGCGCCCTGGGCATATTTCCTTCCTAATAAGGGTTTAAGGGGTGGACTTGCTGAGACATTGTCTAACTGGTTATTGTATAACCATTTTCAAGTCCTTAGATGATGGTTGTGGAGGACCTGAAGCCCCAGAGTCTATGGAGGTGGAGTCTGAAGAATCGACCTATGTATCCAACTAGTATGTCGTAGGATAGTTTCTGTTTGCGAGCTTATTTTTTGTAGACTTTGACTAGACTCGTTTTGTACCTAAACCCAATTGTTTTTAAAGGTGTGATTTTTGAGAAATGTTGCCCTATTTTCCTATCCCATGCTATTTGTTGTCAGGGGTTATTGTTTCGTTTCCACATGTGCATTAATAATGAATGGGTCGGCGATGTGTCCTGGGAACGTCACATTTGTATCGACCGCAGAGGGATGTGCACGCGCTCGAGGTTCGGGGCGTGATAACTTATGTCCAAAAGATAAATATTTCCATGTCTTCACCCAGTAAAGGATTGAGATAAATCTCAACTAACTCCAAAACAGACATCTTCTTGAAAATTGATTTTGAATCCTATAACACATAACCGGCTTATGCTCAAAAGACTGTAATTCAAACCTTTTACTAGTGAAACATTATTGATGATTAAACTTCCAATCCTCACTATTCCATGTCCAATAATTTTTCCTTTGCTATTCCCACCAAAAGAGACAATTCCCCCTTTTTTGTTTTTCTAACTTTACCAAACTGCTTAAAGCTCCAGTCATATGCATAGAACAGCCATTATCTAAGTACCACTTGCTTTTCCTTTTAACAATGACCTACAATTAAAAAGAAATCTCAAAGTTTCTTTGGTACCCAAATTTTATTGGGTCCAAGCAAGTTAGTTTTAAAGACAGGCTTTGCCAAATCCTTCTTAATAGGTCTCCACAGTTTAGGACGATCATTCTCAAAATGTTATGAACTGTTACATTTCAAACATTTAAGAGCATTCCGGCCAACAGGTTTTACAAAAACTTTTTGGAAATAATTTTTATAAGAAGATTTTGGGAGTACATGTCTAAGTCTTTCCTTCACTTTAGGAAAATCAATCGAATGAGTACTTTCATTGTTCAGACCCAAACCAGATTTGTTAAAATAGAGTATGTGAGCTAAGAGAATTTTTTCTAAAGTTTTTGACCCTTTGGAAAATTTTGTAGAAATATCTAAAATCTCCTTTTTCAAACATTCATTTTCTTTTGAAAGAAAATCAGCATTTTCTTTCAAACCATCAAAATCATTCTTCAAACTCTCAAACTTTTCTCTCCAAGAATTATCATGTTGCTCGAGCTTTGAATTTTCTTTATTTAGTTTAGAAATCCTTTTAAGAGAGGATTTAAGATTGAGGCAAAGTTCATCTATATACTTAAAAACTTTAATAGGAATTTCTAAATGACTTACCTCGATTTCCTTGTCAGATTCTGAATCTATGTCTGAGTCTGAGTTTGACTCTGAATCTGATTCTGAACGAGCCATCAAGTAGATATCTGCAAATTCCTCTTCGCTTTCCTCACATTTTGTGTCACTCCAGGTTTTTGCTTTAAGAGCTTTCTTGTATTTCTCATACTTTCATTTATTCTTTTTCAGCAAGGGACACTTAGGCTTGATGTGTCCCTTCTTCTTGCACTCGAAGCATATTACATCATTGCTTGTTTTAATATCTTCATCGATCTCTTCTGGGAATTTTGCTTGCCTTGCTTCTTCCAATTCAATCTTCTTCCTTTCCTATTCAATTTTCTGAATTTCTTTATCATAAAGGTCAGCTCCTCGTCATGCACGTCATCGTCTGTATCTGTATCATCATAATCAACATTAGACTTAAGTGTGATTGACTTCTTACCTTTTGGATCCTCTTCCTCATTGATATGTTCCACTTCATACGATTGAAGAGTGCCTATCAGCTCGTCAATAGAAAGAGGTATGATCATCCTTTGTGTATTCCTAATTGAAGTCTGCACATGGTTCCAGTCCTTTGAAAGTCATCACAGTAGTTTGTTGACCTTCATTGGAGATTGGTTGACCTTGATATGCCAATCCATTTACAATTTTCGTAAAGCGACTGAACATATCTTCAATAGATGTTTATTTTTGTCTCCTTTTGAAGGACTCATATTGACCAAGTAAGATGTTTATTTTTGTCTCCTTTACACAATATGTTCCTTCATAAGTGACATGAAGCCTATCCCAGACTTCTTTAGCTGTTTCACATGAAAAAATTCTGTTATATTCAATAGAAGACAAGGCACAATATAAATAATAAATAGCTTTAGCATCAAAAGCCTGTCTCTTGGTGATTTCTGCTTGATTGGAATCCTTAGCATCTTTATCTATCACTTCTTTTCCCCTTATCTGAAGCTGATGCTGCCTTTAGGTTAATTCCTCTTTCCACAACATCCCATTCTAGAGGATCTCTTGATCTTAGGAATGCATTCATTGTATTCTTCTACACATTGTACTATTTTCCACCAAAGTAGGGTGGCTTGGTATTGCTCTGTCATTCAATCAGTCCCGGTACCAAGATACTAGCCATAGAAGATCTTTAGCTTAGAAGTAAAAACACTTCAATAAGACAATACCGTAGCTCTGATACCAATTGAAAATGCTAGTATTACCACTTAGAGGGGGTGAATAGGTGTAAAAACAAATTAAGCAAATGAATGCATAATAAGTTGTTTTGCAAGCAAACTCTGACTAAAGATGACACCAGACTTCTGAAGTAAGTTCAAACTCAATTAGGATGGTTTAGATATTCGTGGAATTCAGTAAGAGATTGTGACAAACAAATCAAAAGAGTTAAGGGAAGAGAAAATTGAACACGAGATTTATAGTGGTTTGGCTTAGATCAAGCATACGTCCACTCTCCCACGCTAACAGCCTTCTAGCTAGAATTCACTAAGGTATCAATAGAGAGATACAACGATTTGAGTACGAACACTCAGTGAAGGACCTCTTTTTCTCTCACTAAGTCACTCATCTTATGTTTTTCTCTCTTGAATACAATTTGTAAGCATTGTCGATGAAGAACAAGTGATTGGAAATGCCTCAAACTTTGGAATTTCAATTTTCACGCACTACCCCAAATGGACTGAATGACCTCCTTAAATACTCCTCTACACCTTTCTAACCATTGGCATTCTCTAGAGGAATTTCTTCCAATCAATCCATTGGACAAAATCAATTAAGGAAATCTAGTAGCCGTTTGAAGATTGAGATGAAATTCCGATGATTTTGGTCACCCATACAATCAGAATATAGGTTTCCATAAGTAGATGCTTCCGGAAAAGGAATTTGTCTTCGAGATTGATTTCATCAATTCGTGATTGATCCCATCAATATATTTATAAAAGGTAAGTGAGATTCTTCACCGAAAGGACAGATATTAAGGATAAATCTCATACGTGCTAAATCCTTGTCGAAAGATCAATAATCCTGAGTATGATTATATCTTCGTTCTGGACTTGATTTTAGTCTAGATCTCATCAGAGTGGGAAAGACTTTTGGAGTAAAATAGACTTTGACAACATTCCACGATATAGCACAGTAGTCTAGTATTCTTCATATTAAGAATGAGAATAGGAAAGTTTTGTCAACTTCAAAACCTTATAGAAGTTTTCTCAACAATAAGATCTAGCGATCCACTAAAATGCGATGTTGTGGAAAAAGAGATTAATCCAAATGTTGCTTCTACTTTAGACAAGAAGAGAAAGTCTCAGACAAAAATGCTGAAGAAATCGAACAAGTTGAAATAACCAAGAGACAATCTCTTGATGCAAAAGCCATTTATTATTTATACTGTGCTTTATCTCCTACAGAGTATAATAAAATATCTTCATGTGAAACAACTAAAAAAGTCTGGGACAAGCTTCATGTCACTTATGAAGGTACAAATCGTGTAAAGGGGACAAAGGTGAACATTCTGCTTGGCCAATATGAGTCTTCCAAGATGAAGCCTAGAGAATCAATTAGAGATATGTTAGTCAATTTACAGAAATTGTGAATAGTCTGGCATATCAAGAATAACCAAATTCTACTCCTATGAAGGTCAACAAACTTCTGTGTGAACTCTCGTAGGATTGAAATCATGTCAAGACATCTATTCGAGAAATGTAGAGGATTATGCCATTTGAAAAATGAATTTTCAAACTTACAATAAAATTTTCAAAAGGTTTGAAAACCTGAAAACACATTCTTTCCATATAAATCCCTTATTACAATAAATCCAATTTGGATCTTAATAAAGAAAGTGATCTTTTGATTGATTTTCCAAAGGCCAAGGAGAGACCCAAATAGAGACTGGCGCGACTCGGCCCCTTCGGCGTCCGTCAGATGGAGATGGAAAAAGTTAGGTTTAGGGGTACTTGAACATAAGAGTTACCTCATAGTTCACATTCACAAAAACGTCATCACCTCGTCTTTTGTGATGAGCCATTTGTGAGTTTGATCGATCACGATCAAGAGCTCTCCCAAGCTCATACATCTCGTGATAGCGGAAGGTGTTCCGATTCGTACCTACACAGGCGACACACCTCAAAAGAGGAGGTTGAGTGTGGATTTGAATTTAAAGGTATCTTTACCATAGTAGCCTTCCTAATAGTACTCGCTCCCCATGGATGGCATCATTTCATCTAATGGGAACTTTCTACAGTGGGTATACTAAACTAGATGAGTCTTATCAAGACCCATACCCTCACTATAGGTTTATTTTATTATCTAGTTGTTTAGAACATTCTCAAAAAGGGGAAGTCGCCACTAGCCTTGTTTTGGGGGTATGCTCGAAAACGTGATCGATGGTGGGGAGTTGTCCCTCGATTTCTAAGCAACTGGAGAATCTTAATTCGAGGACTTAGGTTATGCTAATATATCTATTAGCGCACTTTTGGTACCTAACCATATGTCGTGTTTCCTAAGGTGTCCATGCGTTTCTTTTCTTTTCTTTTCTTTTTCTTTTTTTTTTCTTTTTTTGCTTTTTAAAGTCAATAGAGCTAACTAAAAGATCATGCGTGGATGTTGTTTTCATGCAATTCAATTTCTAAGAAAAAGAAAAGAAATCACACAATTGAAATTTAAGGACAAGACAGTAAGTAAACAATCAAGTTGGCAGTTTAGGGAAAGCAGTAAATCTAGCATGTAATCCTAAATGATGAATAAAATTAAAACGAAAGAAATAAACCTGCAACTTATGAAGTGTTCATACAACACAAGATAACCCAAAACATATATCGGGGACAAATAATATAAGAGTACAATCATAGTGGATATCGACCTTTCATCATCTTCAAGTCTTGAAAGACCTCCACCTCAAGAGGACCTATACTAATCCTAATAAAAAATTAAAAAAAACTAATACTAGGTACATACAATAGGAAAGAAACAAATTCATGACAAAAACAACCATAACTATGAGACAAACAAAAAGAATCAAGCAATTGAAACAAGATTCAAATTTGATCAAGTTAAGCCTCGGGGTCGATCTTTGCAAATCATGTGTTGGTCCTTCTAGACACCTACCCCAAATCATTTTTATGACTTATAGCCATTGGTGACCATTTGTGTTCTCGCATGGTGACCAACGCTTATAAGTCCCTAGGACGTGCTCTATGTGAATCTAAAGATTATCCCACGGAATCAAATGTAACACCCTCGAATTCCAAGCCGTGAGAATAAGGTATAAAGGTCAATCTTGGGAATTAATGACATAAACCTTGGATAGACCAAAACATGGCATGTTCGGCCATGGGACCCGATCCACCCGGCCGAGACCCAATTAGGGCAAATAACCAAAACCAACCACTAGGTTTATTTTAAGACATCCAATGGACCAATTCTAACTGAGAATGGTCATTGACAAGTTTAAAAGGCTACCCACTTAGTCACCCTCATTTGGTTAAAGTTTAGTAAATTTTGGCATGAACCTCGGTTCTCATAGAACTGTCGATCATATACAAATATGAATAATTTCTCCAATTGGGCGACACCCCATGTTAGTCTTATGAATACCTTGGATGAATTTTGGACATGAATTAATTAATGCAAGAATGAATCATTGGACAAGTGTCAAGAGGAGATTGGGGTTCTAGAATCTTCCATAATCTTTTGACTTAGTCCATCCTTACATATTATGTGCCACATGCCATTTGCAAGAAGAAGAAGAAAACTTGTATGCCAAGTAGTTGGCCAAAATATCTAGACCTCATTTAATGATTTTTTTACTTTGGCTCATTAATGACATGGATGAATCACCTACTTAGGTGTCCTCTAGAATTGATGGATTTTTCTTTTTTGATGGGCCTGAGTTGGCCCGTCCACCCATGTTGGGTCTAAAAGGCCCGGCCCGTGAGTTGAGGGCCCATGGAGGGAGTTATTTAAAAATAAAGAAAAATCAGAGAGGCGGTTAATAAAAGATTGAAGGGATACGTATTCTAAAAAGGATTAAGAGAGATTATGCTCTCTCGTCCTCTGACTTACGTTCGCTCTCTAACACACATCCTCTCTCAGAAGAACTTACGTCCTTTTAGACCGCTCTCTCCCGAAGAATAGTTTATCCTCTGAAGAACGGCGTGGTTTATCCCTCTTTGATTCGCAACACCGGGGTTTAGTTTGTGGAAACAAGGTACGTTTGTTTATGTGACGTGCCTTAGGATCGGTGATTCATGAATTTCTTGGGCTTCACTTCCGCTACGTCTGTGATTGATTTTGTGTCGAATCACCGTTTTGGGAATCCGTTTCCCGAATCTCAACCCAACATTGGTATCAGAGCCTCTTAATCATGTTTCCCTATTACTGTTTATGTTGATTGATTGTTTTTTGGTTAAACGACATTGTTAATCATTTTAGAGAAAGATAAGCCTCGACGCCGTACTGTTTCCCCTGTTTTTGGTTTATCCGTAGATTGAATTGCGATTCTGATTGCTTACGGTTGAAATGCTTAGCGATACGAGAATTTCGAGTGGTCGCTCGTCGCTGAACGCCGCCGGACGCGCCGTCACGCGTGGCCGAAGAGTTCGGCCCCGTCAACCCATGCAACGCACGCACCGAGACGGTTCCCAAGCGCGTGCGACGCACGCACAAGCGGTTGAAACCGCAGGCACGTGCAATGCACGCGCGCAGTAAGCACGTGCAACCGCCTGCACGTGCAAGGCACGCGCCGGCTGACATCACCGTGACGTCAGTTGGCGGTTGCCCATGCACGCGCAGGGCACGTGCCGGTCGGTCGGCCCGACCGGTCCGACCGGCCCGATCGGTCCGACTAGCCTCATTGGTCCAACCGACCCGACCCGACCCATTTGACCTGACGACCCATTGACCAACCCGTTGACTTGACCCAGTCACGCGTTGACCGTTGACCGAGTAGACCGGCATTGACCGTTGACCGTTGACTTTGACCGTTAATCCGGAAAAAAAAAAAAGAATCTGTTTCTTTTTCAATTATGTCTATGTGGGTTATAAGTAATCCATTGTTTATTCTGTATTTGTTGCATGAATCATGGAAAATTATGTATTTTCCCTTATGTACATTATGGATTATAAGTGATCCATTTTTTGGTTTTACATTTGTTGCAGGAACTATGATGCGTTATACACGGATACCTGCATTCCCGAAAACATATGAAGGAAGAGCAAGACTTAAAAGGCTGATGATAGAGTTAGCTAATTATCGGTGGCATGACGGTGATTTAGTATCACATGTGGTCAGGGTCAATTAGATGATACAGGAAATCATCTGAAATGGTTTTCTTATGCCGGATTTTGAGAAAGTGCCAGCTTTGATGAACACTCTTCCACCTGAATGGCAAGCAGTGTTAGATCGCCTATGGGAGGTCAACGTGGTCCCGGGTTATAGGAGGCTAGTAGTAGATTTTGTAAGAGAGTACTGTAGGATTGAGTTAACTAAAACTTCAACCCTTAGTTTGAGCGCCACATGGCGCAAAGTACATGCGCCTTGGAGGCGACAAGAAAGCTCTCCAAAAGTTTTTCCATGGTTGGCAAATGTGCCTTCAAATTTCTTAGATATTTTGACTGATAGATTAGAAGGGACATTTCCTATTTATTTCTTAGATTAGTTTGAGATGTTTTGGGTGTAAATATCTCTTTCTATGTTGTTATTTTCCTCTATATATATTACTTAGTGTAGTGGATAGTTGTATTATGTGAAAGCATTATTATTCTATTGGATGTCAAATATTATTTGCTTTCTGTTATTGTTGACTGCTGTGAGTAGTTCATAAAAGTTTTTGTAACTTCATAGAATTTATTTTGCATAAGACAATTATATTAATAATAGTTTTAAGTTAGGATTTTTGGAGGATGATTGGAAACATAGTGACCTTTTGATTCTGAAACCTTACTTGAAATTGTTCATTGATATGATGGGTCTGTGCAAAGTGGATGTATAAATGATAGGCATTAATTATTCGTGCATATATGTCTGATGTGTTCAGATCGATGGTTTCAGCAACTAAGAACGTAATTGTTGATATGAATGACAACAATTGTGAAATATTGAATATGAAGATTCAATATGTGCTGGAAAAGCAAGAAGCACTAGAAGCTCTTGACCATGTTATGAAAGATCTTGAGGATGCCATGTGCCACCTTAAGCTAGTAGAGGACCACCTAACGGCATTTGAGCCGAAAATAGATATTTGCAATGCTGGTTCTAGCTCAGAAAGGGTTTTGAGCTCTAAGCACAAGCGTATTGATTCGCTCAATATGTGGGAATGTAAAGGATCAAGTCCTTATTGCAAGAAATCAAGAGTTAGCTAACACAAGAGAGGAAAACGTCCTCAAGTGAAGAAAATGTCAAGGGTGAGGTGTTACAATTGTGACAAGAAAGGTCACTATGCTCGCAACTGTTGTGAGCCGAAAAAGGTAAACACCTCTTGTACATTTGAGAAATTTGTTTATGTGTCAAGTTCTGCATTATTGGCTGAATCCAATCCTTTGTGGACTGTAGATTCAGAAGCGACAGACCATGTAGCGAAAGATAGAGAATCCTTCATGGAATTCCAACGAGTACCAACTGGAACTAAGTGGATCTATGTGGGATATAACTCCAGAGATGAAGTTAAAGGGATTGGCACCTGCCAGTTGAACATGTGTGGTTGACGCACCTTGTTCCTACATGATGTTCTATATGCTCCGGAGATTCGTCAACATTTGGTGTCTATTTTGGTGTTGGTTAAGCTTGGTTTTTGTGTGAACTTCCGTAATAGCGGTGTAAATTTGTATTTGGATACAAACTACTATGGTTGTGATCATTTTCTAGATGGTTTTATTGTACTAAATGTTGATTGTAGTGATGTCAATGTTTGTTATTCCCTTTTCACGTCTTCTACTTCATATGATAATGATGTGAGTGTGTGGCATGCTAGACTTGGTCATATTGGCCAACAACGTATGAATAGACTAGCCAAAGAGGGCTTGTTGGGCAACATTGAAAAAATCGATTTGCCCATATGATAGCATTGTCTAGTAGGAAAAACGACAAGGAAACCATTTGGAAAAGGTAAAAGAGCTGAATTTCCTCTGCATTTAATCCATTCTGACGTCTGTGGTCCAATGAATGTGAGAAAAAGGCATGGGGCTATTTATTTTATCACTTTTATAGACAATTATACTCGATTTGGATATGTCTATTTGATTTCTCATAAATCTGAAGCATTAAGTTGTTTCAAAAGGTTTATGAACTTAGTAGAAAATCAATTAGACAAGAAAATAAAAGCATTGAGATCCGATCGAGGTCAAGAATATTTATATGATGAGTTCATAAAATTATGTGATGAAAAAGAAATAGAAAGACAGTTGTCTATTCCATATACTCCTCAACAAAATGGTGTTACGGAGAGAAGAAACAGAATCCTACGGGAAATGGTTAGGTCCATGATAGCACATGCTAACTTACCTATTACTTTTTGGAGTGATGCGTTGTTAACTGCTGCCTATATACTTAACCGGGTGCCTTCCAAATTAGTTACTTTTACTCCATATGAGTTATGGACAAGTAGAAAATCGGACTTAAATTTTCTTAAGTCATGGGGTTATGCTACCTATACTCATGAGTCCTCTCACAAGTTTGGGAAATTGGGTCCCAGAGGAAAAAAGAGTATTCTCATAAGATACTCCGAACACTCGAAAGGGTATGTGTTCATAGGTGAGCAGGAAAGTGGGAGTATAACTGAATTTGAATCGCGGGATGTCACATTCTTAGAGAATGAATTTCCTAAGAAGGGCGAAATAGGTGAGGATTACTTCCTATTTGAAACCTTGGATCAAGATAATGAGCTAAATGGAGTTCGTCCAAGTTAGAGTAACATGAGAAGTGATGAATTTAATTCAACTCACTCTCAATTACAACCACATGATGAGATGATATTGTCATTATCTAATCCGAGTGGGAGCATGATGGGGAATGATGTGCAAAGTGTACAATCTCCCATACGGTGAACAAGTCGCCAAAGTATTCCCCTTCGACGTTTTGACATTGAAGGGGAAACTTTTATGGTTACTCCACAAGATGAGGATGAACCAATAAATATTAATAAGGCTCTAAATTACCCTAGTAAGGAAAAATGGATTCATGCAATGGAAGAGGAAATGGAGTCAATGAAGTCAAACCAAGTTTAGGAACTGGTTGATCTTCCAAAAGGACGCAAAGCTATTGGGAACAAATGGGTTCTCAAAATAAAGCGAAAAACTGATGGCTCGATAGAAAGGCATAAGGTTCATCTTGTGGCGAAGGGGTATAATCAACAGGAAGGAATTGATTATGAAGAAACATTTTCTCCTGTAGTGTGATTTACCTCGATTCTCATTATTCTGGCAATAGTGGCAAATATAGATCTTGAGTTACATCAAATGGATGTAAAGACTGCTTTCTTCAATGGACAATTAGAGGAAGAAATATATATGGAACAACCTGCTGGTTTCATTAAAGAAGGCCAAGAATGAAAGGTATGTCGACTCTTGAGATCGATATATGGCCTTAAGCAGTTATCGAGATAATGGTATATACGCTTTCATAATGCCATAATGGCATATGACTTTACAATGATAAATGAGAATCATTGTGTATATATCAAAAGATCCAAAGATCAATTTGTGATCATATCATTAAATGTTGATGATATACTAATTGCCGGAAGCAATATGAAGTTTGTTAATACCGTCAAAAGTTGGTTATCCTTCAACTTTGAGATGAAGATATGGGTTAGGCTGTATACATTCTTGGAATTAAGATTTCAAGAGATTGTTCGAAGATATCGTTATCTCTTTCGCAAGAAATATATATAAATAAGACTCTTGAACGATTTGAAAGCCCATTGATACTCCTATTGCAAAAGGTGAAGGATTAAGCCATAAACTGTGTCCAAGGACTCCACAAGAAAAGGAACAAATGAAACACGTTCCTTATGCTAGTGCTGTTGGAAGCTTGATGTACGCTATGATGTGTACAAGACCTGACATATTTTTTGCAGTTGGAATGGTGAGTAGATACCAATCCAATCCAGGTCAAGCACATTGAGAGGCCGTCAAAAGAATACTAAGGTATCTAAAGGGAACTGCTGATTATACGCTGAGTTATTAAGGAAAGGATCTGCGACTCTAAGGCTATTCTGATGTTGATTGGGGAGGAGATTTAGATGAAAGAAAATCTACCTCTGAGTTTGTTTTCTTACCAAATAATGGCACCATATGTTGGAGCAGTAAGAAACAAAAATGTATAGCCTTGTCCACGATGGAAGTTGAGTTCATGGCATTATCAACAGCAGTATAAGAATGTGTTTTTGCTTAAGAGATTTTTTGGATCATTTAGTTATTGAGAAAGCTGCAAGTCCATTATTGGTTAACTGTGATAGCCAAGCAGTTATAGCGTACACCAAAAATCCAAAATGTCATGGCAAGACCAAACACATAGATACCAAGTATAATTTTGTCAAGAATATGATTGCACGAAAAGATGTGAACTTATAGTACATATTACGCATAGAATGATAGCAGATCCTATGACAAAACCAATATCTAGAGATGTGTTTTTGTGGCCATATGAAATCTCTAGGATTGTATAGAGACTGATGTACTGAATAATGTAATTTCCCTAAGTGCTCACATTTGATGAATTTGTGTTTTCATTATTAATGCCTATGAATCTTTGTTTGATCTTTATGCATCTTAATGCTCAATGCATTACTTTAAGTTGAGAAAGTATGTCAGACAGATAAAAGATTAGCCCACTCACACGAGTAATCGCCTCTATTTACTGTGTGATAAATAGAGATGAGACTGTTTTTTAAGCTTATTATCTAAGTGATAATCGAGAGCTCAAGCTTAAAATATATTTGTCGCCTTAACTGAGTGTTAAGATGAGGACATAATATTTACTATGTCCGAAAGTAAAATAACCCACATATTTTACTTTATCTGTCTATGATGCCAAATGTGAGTTTTGATGAATTTTGTAAATGAGTAGATATGTGAACTCAAGTTAGACATTGGGTATGTTTGAACTATCATTTGTACGGTATTGAAGGTGTAGACATACGCTCCATGGGAAATGAGTTAATACCGTAATACGTATTTCATACGACATATGCATGAGACGACTAATAAGAGTGGCAAAAGTTTGATCTCAACTTTTATGCCGTGTGAGACTCTTGAGGAAAAGAGTTCCTCAATTATAGTGCCCTCATGACTTTTACTTATTCTCAAGATTTCTATTTAGCGTTTGTTATCTTAGGATGTTGCCAATGGTCATGAGTTGATTCGATCTAATGGGAAATTTCTGGAAAAGCAAGCTGAACTGAAATTGAGAGTTTGAAGGAAAGAGAAAGATAGAATTTGGAGAATCACATTGTAGTTTTGTATTCACTGGTTAACCAATTATGACTGTCTTTGGGATAATCATAATTGTGAATACAATATATATATATATATATATATATATATATATATATCATTGTTTAAAAGAGATCAAGAGAGATATAAATGTGATCAATCGATCTAGGGTACTGCATACTAAATCTACTCAAGATGTGATACCCATTATGAGCTGCTATATATTCCTAATAGATGTATGACAGCGAGCTCTTAAAGTATGCTGGTCGTACAAACTATTCACCAGTATGAATGTTGCAGTGAGGAAAAGAGGATTATGTTTGGCCCACCATGTTAAGTGGGAGTCTGTGATGGATTTTCTCTGATGGGCCTAAGTAGGGCCAGTCCGCCCATGTTGGTTTTGGACCACCATGTGCGAGTGGGAGATGATGTATTTTTCCTTTTTGATGGGCCTAAGTTGGCCCGTCCACCCATGTTGGGTCCAAAAGGCCCGGCCCGTGAGTTGAGGGCCCATGGAGGAAGTTATTTAAAAATAAAGAAAAGTCAAAGAGGCGGTTAATAAGAGATTGAAGGGTTACGTATTCTAAAAGGATTAAGAGAGATTACGCTCTCTCGCTTTCTAACTTACGTTCGCTCTCTGACGCACGTCCTCTCTCAGAAGAACTTACGTCCTTTTAGACCGCTCTCTCCCGAAGAACAGTTTATCCTCTAAAGAATGGCGTGGTTTATCCTTCTTTGATTCGCAACACCGGGGTTTAGTCTGTGGAAACAAGGTACGTTCGTTTATGTGACGTGCCTTAGGATCGGTGATTCATGAATTTCTTGGGCTTCGCTTCCACTACGTTTGCGATTGATTTTGTGTCGAATCACCGTTTTGGGAATCCGTTTCCTAAATCTCAACCCAACAAGAATCTTAGGTGAATCTTAAGTTATGATGGCCCTAGATTGTAGCCTTGGTGAACAAGACAAGGACCAACCAATTAGAAGAAGACATTAGGCATTAAAGGGGCTTATGTGTCCCTTAGGCACCATAGGCAATAATGAGCCTAGAGTGAGCCTTAGAGGATAAGCAAATAGATGGACCAATCAAAATTAAACACAAATAAGCATAGGCGCCAACTATGGAGGCTAGATAGGCCAACTCGTATATTAGGCTTAATCATGAGTTTGCATAAAAATTTAAGAGGAAGAGGAGAAGGCGTCCTCACATTTTTAAGAGTTAACCATTCTCTCCTTTCCTCTCCCTTTCTCTCCTCTCTTTCACGCCTTCCTCACCAAGCTGCCTTAGGAGTCATCCGGTCACCAAAGAAGCATCTTGGAGTTAGGTCTAAAAAGTTGTAAGTAGACTTTCCTAACTCTTCGATAGGATGATGTGCTATGCGTATCGATTTTAGGATCATGTCATCGTTTACTTGTGTTGGCTTTGTATTGTTATGCTTCTTGTGTTCTATTTATTTGTTGTTACATCAAGTAAGTTCATAGTCTTGCATGGATGTCAAGCACACCCAGATGTCAAGGAAATATCTCATGTGACTTTGGACACACATCGAGCTAGGGACACGACCCACACTTGATTTCGGGACAACATTGAGACATGTTGTTACTCAAGACAAGTCACGGCTCGATGCTGAAACTGAAGCGAACAGTTCCACCCAAGTTTCATTCGACATGAGTTTAATTTAGTAAGACATAAGAGTCATTCATTAGTTCACCTTGCATGGCACGCCTTCGAGCCTTTCATTCAACTAAAAGTTTAAACATAGAATGAATCGATTGATGCTTGAAATGCATGGACACACGATGGACTTATATGCCGACGCTGGGGGATGCCGAGTCATTCATTAGGGTAAAGCCTCAGATGAGGCCAATGCCTAGAGGTCACCCTGGATGCTGTCCTGATAATGAGATCGAGATGATGCCGATTGCCAAGGGGGTCCCAATGCCCTATTGTTACCGGAAGAGCCGATTTATTTCGACTAATATGATACTGAAAAAGAAAAATGAAAGTCCATGTGTGAGGCTTGAATTGATGCTTGCAAAAGCTGGGTTTGTTTTGATATGTACTGTTGAGTCTTTGCATCAATTTGAGCACATGTTGCATTAGGTCACTCAGTGCTTGGATGGGTCTTATGTGATGCACACATTTCTCTTAGTGACTGAAATGATCGTAAGCCATGGATTTTTTGGAAGGCTTGTTCTTATGCACTAATTCCTTATCTTGATGCTGGAAAGTACATAGATGATTGAGAGTTGTTCCAATGCATAAGCAAGGCAAGGCACAAACATTGCTATTGATTTGCCCTTGACAAGTTGATAGTGATTTTGTATTCGAAGATCAATGGCAAAACGACCTCCTATAAGAGAATTAGGAAGTTCTACTTACTAAGTCACCAACTCATTCTTATTGTTTTCTGAAAAGGCTAGTACAAACACCTAGAAGGGGTGAATAGATGTAAATGAAAATTTTCGCAAAACTTAGAATAAATAATTTGGTTTTTGAAGATGATCAACTAGGAATGTAGTGAATATGCAGAAGTACGAATGAAAAGTAAAGAGTTCAGGGTAAGAGAATTAGAACACAAGATGTATAGTGGTTCGGCTTAGATCAAGCCTACGTCCACTCTCCCGCGCTAACAGCCCTAAAGCTGGATTCCACTATGAATCAAAAAAGATTTTACAACATGTGATCTTCGACTTTCTTAGTGATAAATCTCTATTGATCTCTCACAAAGTCTCACTAAGTGTTTCTCTCTTTTGTATACAATTGTGAACTCAACAAGTGAAACAGTAAGTATTTGGAGATTTTCAAACTTTGGAATTCTTCTTTCACGCACTCCATCGAACAACTTGAGAGTCCGCCTTAAATACTCCTTCATGCCTTCATAACCGTTGGCACTTACCAAAGGAATTCTTCCAATCTACCCGTTGGACAGAATTAATCAAGGGGATCTTCGAGTCGTTAGATGATTGTGATGAAAGCCCATCAATCATGTTCACCCATACAATCAAGATCTTAGGTTTCCATAAGTAGAACCTTCCAATTTTACTCGCCTTTCACATGATCTTCATATCAGAGTAAGTTCCAATAAGAATAATCAATTAAGTAAATGTTAAATCGAGCCATAAGGTCTTTTAAAAACCATACGAAACAAATCCTTGAAGATAATCCCGCATCTGGATAAGTCTTCATTCTTCAGTCTGGAACTATCAATGAGGGTAGACTTTGAGACTAAGGTCTGACGGTCTTCAAACTATGATGATAGAGTCTTGAAGTCTTCAGACATAGACTTGGAAAGGTTTTGTCAATTTCAAAATAGCAAATGACTTTTCTCCAACAATCTCCCCATTTTTTATGGTGACAAAACTTTCCTGTAGATTTGAAAATTTTGACCTACAAAACAACCCATAAGTAATTCGTGATAAAAATTGATTAAGACTTGGACAACATCAATTCTGCAACCACAAAAAACATGTTAATCCATAGCAACCCAGTCATAATCAATATCACAAACTTTAGTCACTACAAGCATTGAAAGATTCAAAGTCAAACAGTATCCAAAGTCAAATGTCCAAAGAAAACCAAAAAGTCACACAAAAGGTCATTCAAAACCAAACTAAACCAAACTGCAAATCTGCACACAAACTCTCCCCCTTTTTGTCACAGCAAAAAGTAAGGAACAATCATAAAAAGAGTTGGATAAAAATTAGGGCTGCTTGGGGATACGAACAATCTGGAAATCCCCCATTGACTTGACAATGTCTTCAAGCTTCTTCAGAGACTCCTTGAGTTGTTGCATATCTTCACCCTTTGCATTTTCCTGCATTTGAAGCTTCAGGGCTTGAAGTTGCTCTTGTAGAGAGTCTGAAGTTGTCTTGAAAATTGTCATCATGTTTTTCATGTCAAACTCGAAAGCATGTTGCTATCCCTTTAATTCCAAAAGAAGTTCCAGCAATCTTTGAAAGTCTGCTAAATGATCTGTTATAGCACTAAGACCAGCCGAATCGGTTCGAGGAATCTTGAGATGTGAAGGAACATCAGTTGTTCGATCACCAGGACTAGGAATGGATGCCTCAACGTCATCTTCAAGGTATTTAGAGGCATAGACATCCTCTGGGTCTGCTAGAGACCTACTCGCATCACTAGTTAAGATAGGTGAAGAAGTACCTCTTTTTCTAGCAGCTCCCCATGTTTCTATGCCTTCAAGAGGAGAAAAATATTCTTCTTCTTGTTATGCTTCAGCACTAGAGTGATGTAGTTCCCCTGTCTTTCCACTCCTTGTCTTCTCCGAGTCATTTGACAAGGATATAGCCAATGTTGGTTCAAAAGAGTCATCGTGACTCCCTTCTTCTTCTCTTCCTCTTTCTTGTTCTTCTCTTGCTCTTCCTTCTTCTTCCTATGCTCTTTCTTCGCCTCTCTTTTCTGTTCTTTCTCTTTCTCTGTTTTCTGTCTCTGTAAAGCTAACAAAACTCTGTAAATTTCACAAGGCAAAAGCTGAGAGAGTGAGATCATCTTCATCTTCTTCATCCTGCAAGATGAGAGTTCTCCTTTTCTTCACTGGTTCAATCATGGGGTCTTTGCCTTTCCTTTTCTTTGCAGCAGAGTCTTATTTTGCCTTGACAAGGGACCTCTCCTTAAAGCACTCCAATTCCATGTTTAGTTCCTTCAATCACATCTTTGAAACCATTTTTAGACCAATCACCATTGGAGCAATGGTTCAAAAACATAGAGGAGCAGGAAGTTGGATTTTAAAATGCTTGAAAAGTTGAGTGAGAAGCACTGAGTAAGGAAGTTGTCCCTTGTCCTTCACAACTATCCTATACATGTGCATAGGATAGTGTGAGGCAATGAGAACTTACAGCCAATGTTGATTACATACATCAACTTTGCTTCCAAACAAGAGACATCCATCTATGAAGTAGACTTTAGCCTGATGCAGTTTATCACGACCTTGTGAAGTAGAATGTTAGAGGCATTCATTCTTGAATAAGAAATCTTGCCCTCAACAAGTCTATCTCGAACAATAGCCAACTTAGCGTGAGCAATAGATACAACAATTGGTTGGAACCTCCCTCTTTCCACACCAATTAAATCAGCCAAGGTGTCCATATCAACCATAAATTCTTTGTCCCTAACTGTAAAACTGAATTTATTTGCATCTAGAAAAGATAGATTTGAATAAAAATAAGTAGTAAGTTCAGGGTAGGCAATAGTCGTCTCGGTGCAAAAACGTTCAAGTTGAAGCAATGCAAGCTTCTCCCTTAGATTTATTTTTAGAGAGTCGAGAAAGTCAAAGTCGACACTTCTAGGATTCATAACCCCTCTCTTCAACAGTTTCAAGTAAGACTTCTTGTGGTCCTTAGAACGAAATAAGTTTGTTCCCTCACCACGAACCTTTGCAACAACACCCATCATGGGCTGAAAATGAGTGTATAACCTTTCATCATCATCCTTCTCATCAGTCTGTCCAGAGCACGGATCACTAGGAAAATTGGCAAAAGTCCACTCTGCCAAACCTTGAGGCACAACGCCTATCCTTTCCATGGCATTTAAGAAAAGAGTCTCATTCTTATAACCATGTGCTCTCAAAAATTCGTCGATCAGATTCATTGCAAAACCACTCTTTTTCAAGTTAGAGTACAGTCTAAAAAGAAATTGGGGTTTTTGAGTCCTTACAGGTTCAACTTCTTCGATGATTTCTTCTTGTTCTTATTGAGGAGGAGGATTTTGAGCCGTTTGTTGATGCTATTGAGAATGTTGTTGAGGTTGAGGAGAATCTTCTTCTTTGATCAGGTCAAAATGTGTAGGACCCTCGCGCATATGTTGTGGTCCCCTGTTCGCAATCCTTGAAAACTTCCTTTGGTAAGACATTGTCATAATCGAGGGGAATTTCTTCGAACTCGTTCGTTGAAAAAAGGTGAGAACTTTATGGATCAAACTTGAGCGAAAAAGAGAGAAAGTAAGATCTTTGTATTCTAGGGTTCGAGTGGGCATAAATGGAGAAGAATAATATCAACAAGTATATAAAGCAAGTGAAACAAGGTATGCGAAACGTCACAAAGGAAAAAGTAATAACTATCTTTTTCAAAAATGAAAACTTCCCTTTTTGAAAATGAGAAACCACAATAAATTCCGGAATAATTGCTAAAAGTAAAATAGGCAAATAGCAATTCAAAAATGAACATACCTTTTCGAAGCTTTATCCAAAAATAAACTCATAATCATTTAAAATACTAACTTACAGTCGTATCTTCTGGATTTTCTAAGTCTGGCCATTTTCAGACTTTACCCAGTAAAAGATATGATGTTCAATCTGGTACGAATAAACTCAAATAAATTCTTCTCCAATGGCTTTGTGAATATATCCGCCAACTGATTCTTTGAGTCGATGAACTGAATCATAATTTCTCTATTTTGAACATGATCTCGAATGAAGTGATGTCGGATCTCGATATGCTTCGCTCTCGAATGAAGAATTGGATTCTTGTAAAACACTTTTATAGGTCTTCCTTTGATTCTTTCCTTTACTTTGGGAAAATCAATTAAATGAATAGTTTCGAGTGTCATACCCAAACCGGATTTGTTAAAATAAGGTCTTTGTACTGAAAGAATCCTTCCCAACTTCTCAGAACCATTTGAAAACATTTTTGTGATATTTTAAATGTCTTCTTTCAAAAAGGCATTTTCCTTCAAAAGAGAATTTGTATTTTCTTTCAAATCAACAAAACTTTTATCTAAATTCTCAAACTTTTCTTTCCAAGAAGTTTCATGTTGCTTCAGTCTAGAATTCTCCCTCTTTAGCTCAAAAATCCTTTTAAGAGATGTTTTGAGACTATGACATAGTTCATCTATATATTTCGAGACTTTAATAGGAATTTTTAAATTGCTAACCTTGACTTCCTCATCTGAGTCTGAGTCTGTATCCGTTTCAGAGTCTAAGTCTAATTCTAAATTTGCAATCAGACATATGTTGACATATTCATCTTCACTTTCTTCGCATTCAGTATTGCTCCATGTCTCTGCTTTGAGAGCCTTTTTGAATTTCTCTGTATTTCCCTTCTTTTTCTTCAATAGAGGGCAGTTGGGTCTGATATGCCCATTTTTCTTGCATTCGAAGCAAATAACTTCTTTGTTTGTCTCATTGTCTTCATTTGATTTCTTATGAAATATTTGAGTGCTCTGCTTTTTCCAGTTAAACCTTCTTCCTTTCCTATTCAACTTCCTGAACTTCCTTATCATGAGTGCAAGTTCTTCATCATCCAAGTCATCTTCTGAATCTATATCATCAAAATCATCGTTAAATTTTAAGGCAATCAACTTCTTACTTTTGGGATCTTCTTTTTCATTGATTTGCTCCGCTTCATATGATTGAAGTGTGCCAACCAATTCATCTACTGATAGAGGCGTGATCCTCTATGTTTCTCTTATTGAGGTCTTGATGTGATTCCAATATTTGGAGAGTCCACGCAACAATTTATTGACTTTCATTTGCCCTGAGATTGGCTGTCCATGATATGCTAAACTATTTACAATTTCTGTAAAACGACTGAATATACCAGTGATGGATTCTCCTGACTTCATTTTGAAGGCTTCATACTGTCTGAGTAGTATGTTGACTTTGGTTTCTTTAACTCGATTAGTTCCTTCATAAGTAACATGCAACCTGTCACAGACTTCTTTTGCTATTTCATAAGATGAAATTATGTTATACTCAATAGGAGATAAAGCATAATATAAGGAGTAGATAGCTTTAGCATCAAGAGCTTGTCTCTTGGTTATGTATGCTTGTGTCATTTCGCCAGCATTTGTAACTTCCTTTCCTCTTTCTAAGGTTGATGTAGCTTTGGGAATAATTCATTTTTCTACCACATCCCATTCTAAGGGATCTTTCGATCTTAGGAATGCCTTCATTTTGTTTTTCCAAACATTATATTCCTTCCCATCAAAGTAAGGAGGTTTGGTGTTGCTTTGGCCTTTAACCAATCCTGGAGCCAAAATACTAGCCATAGATCTTTAGCTTAAGAAGTAAAACACTTATAAATAAGCACACAAACTCTGATACCAATTGAAAGGGCTAGTGCAAACACCTAGACGGGGTGAATAGGTGTAAATGAAAATTTTTGCAAAACTTAGAATAAATAATTTGTTTTTTGAAGATGATCAACTAGGAACGTAGTGAATATGCAGATGTACGAATGAAAAGTAAAGAGTTCAGGGTAAGAGAATTAGAATACAAGATTTATAGTGGTTCGGCTTAGATCAAGCCTACGTCCATTCTTAAACGCTAACTGTCCTAAGGCTGGATTCCACTATGAATCAAAAAAGATTTTACAACTTGTGATCTTCAACTTTCTCGGTAATAAATCTCTATTGATCTCTCATAAAGTCTCACTAAGTGTTTCTCTCTTTTGTATACAATTGTGAGCTCAACAAGTGAAACAATAAGTATTTGGAGATCTTCAAACTTTGGAATTCTTCTTTCACGCACTCTATCAAACAACTTGAGAGTCCATCTTAAACACTCCATGCCTTCATAACCGTTGGCACTTACCAAAGGAATTCTTCCAATCTACCCGTTGGACAGAATCAATCAAGGGGATCTTCGAGTCGTTGATGATTGTGATGAAAGCCCGTCAATAATGTTCGGCCATAAAATCAAAATCTTAGGTTTTCATAAATAGAACCTTCCAAGTTTACTCGCCTTTCACATGATCTTCATATCGGAGTAAGTTCCAATAAGAATAATCAATTAAGTAAATGCAAAATCCAGCCATAAGGTCTTCTAAAAACCATACGAAACAAATCTTTGAAGATAATCCCGCATCTGGATAAGTCTTCATTCGTCAGTCTGGAACTGTTAGTGAGGGTAGACTTTGAAACTATGGTCTAACGGTCTTCAAACTATGATGATAGAGTCTTGAAGTCTTCAAACATAGACTTGGAAAGGTTTTGTCAACTTCAAAACAGTAAAGGACTTTTCTCCAACATTTTCATCATTTTAGGTGTGTGATGGGTGAACCAACCTGACCGCCCGTCCGTCCCAGTCTTCCCATTGATATGCTTACCACCGTGACGGACATAGTAAACATAGAAGAGGACATCATCTACCAGACATAGACCACCATCGGTTGGGTTCAAGAATGAGTAGACACTTTGGTTCCCTACATGTACGAGGCCTTGTGCCTCATTTTTTACAGGGACATCATAGGTCTCATTCGTGGCTTCATCCCTCCGGCGGATCCCATAAAAATGTCGTAAGGGAATGAGCCTAGGATGGGGACTATTTTTGGGAGAAGCTCGGTAGAGGAGCTAGGCTACCCCGGCCTTTTGATCTACTATGCATGGAAATGAAAATAAGTAGCCCAAGACTATGATGGACATGTAATCAAAACAGTTTTTGATATGTGTATATGTGTTTAAATATATGTTGTTTTTATTTGCTTGGCTTGTATATGTCTTACCCAGCTTCCATGTTTGTTTGTATGTACGGGAATTGTTTATGATCTCTTCCACATGTGCTTAATTAAAAATAAAAGACTTTTTGGACGTTCAATGTTGCCTAGGGCGTCGATGCTAACCCGCCGAGTCATGCTCTTGTACTAGGGATTGAATGGGGGTGTTGTTGACACCTAATTTTTGCCCAAAAATATTTCATTCGGCATATAGATTATCTAGGTGTTTAATATCGTGTTTTAAATTAAAGATGTTTTTCCTATAAAAAATAATAATAATTTTAAAAAAAGAAAAAAAAAAAAGAGAGAGCAAGTTGGGGCCAACGATCTAAATGTGACTAGCCAAGCCTAGGAGATTAGATTGGAATTCAAATGACAAGTTGGGGTCAAAATGCAATTTCCAAAAGTCGATGGACCAATTCGCAAATTTTGCAAAATTTGCCGAGCCCTTAAATCATCATATTGGTCATCAATTAAGTTGAAATTAAATTTGGGCCAAGTAGAATCAATCAAATTGAGCCAAAAAGACCACATTTGTATTGAATTGGGTATTTTCGGATAAGAAAATGGCCAACTTTGAGGGACTTTCTTGCAAAATTGGATGGAGATAATTGCGAAAAATGGTCAAGATCTTTGATGCAACCCACATTGAAGACCGGCTCCCTCGACCAAGAAGATCGGCCCGCATTAAAGCTCGACGAAACCGAGAAGCCATAATGACATCTTGAGTCCATCCCGGAAGCTTGAAAGACACTTGGAAGCTCGCGTGACGCTTTTATTAGTTTATAGTTTCCATGCTCTTTACTATTTCTCCTATTTTCAATGCTCTGTTTTTATTTCTCCTAGTTTTGAACGCTTTGTCTTTATTTCTCCCAGTCTCAACGTTCTGTTTTTATTTCTTTGATGATATAAGCCAATCCTTGTAGAAGACAGATAACTTTTGATTAATGAAAAGCTTTGCTTGAAGCAAGTATCATGAATCTTGAAGAGTTCAACCCTTGAAAACCTAGAAGAGTTTCACTCCGTCCTTGAAGAGTCGGAGCTTTCGAAATCTGCATCCTTGAAGAGTTGCAGTCATCGATCTAGAAGAATCGGTGTCCCTTTCAACTTCCTTGGAGGCCTAGAAGAGCAACCAACGAAGTTCCTATCTTTTCCTGTTCTGTTCGTTACTTCCAACCCAATTTCGACTATCCTACAGTGCTTATTTCAGAAAACCCAAAACACAGAAATTGTAGATCCAGAATTCTTTGTTCATTTGGCTTTGGAATCAGGTCGATCCGATCTGTATCGACAAAGATACGAATGTTCTCCTGAGCTTGCGCAGTGCTGAAATTACTGTTCGTCCCGTTTCTTGTGCGCGAGTCACTCTCCCGATCCTATTGTTTGAGAAAGCCTCCCCTAGGCTTGCATCATTTGGTATCAGAGCTTTGGAGGAGAGGACAATGCATCCAAGACAAGCTAGGCGTCGTGGCGGCAGAACCGTTCCCCTCAATGAATTGCACACACTCGCTGAGAATATGCAACAACAAATTGATGAACTGACGCAAGAAGTTCAGCAATTGAGGGCTGAAGCAAATAATTCTCCACCCCGTTCCAGGACTGAAAATTCCCATGGTGACTCTTCCTCTTCGGAGAGTGTTCAATCTATTCACGGTCGGAGGTATGTTCGACATCGTTTACAACATATTCGTGAGCCTGATTGGGAAAAGGAAGTCAAGAAAGATGTTCTAGAATTTACAGGTACTGAGTCTCCTGATGAAATTGTTGATTGGCTAACACTTGTGAATGAGGTGTTTGAGCATCGGAATGTTCCGGAGAATCGTCGCGTTGGGATCATTGCTATGCGATTCCGAGGCAAGGCGATTGCTTGGTGGAGACGTGAAAAACAAACTCGCCAATCCGTTGGCAAAGCACCAGTCACTTCGCGGAGAAAGATGGAGGGCAAGATTCAAAAATATTTTCTTCCCAAAGGATATAAGAGAGAGCTCTACCAACGGTACCAAAATCTAAAACAAGGTACGCGAACGGTGGACCAATACACCAATGAATTCAATGAGTTGGTGATTCGTAACAATATCCAGGACCCAGAGGATGTGCTTGTGAACAAATACTTGAACGGTCTTCAATTTTACATTCAAGACGCCTTGGAAGTCCTCGACATTTGGGACTTAGGAGATGCACACCAACGGGCACTCAAAATGGAGCGCTCTCATTCTCGGAGACAACAATCTGCTAGTAAGCCTTCTACTCAACCCCATGTTTCGAATCAACCTGCTACATCCGAAATACGTTGCTATTCTTGTGGGGAGTTGGGTCATCGTGCTAGCAATTGTCGAATCAATAAGAATCGACCAACCGGTAAAGCCTTTTTGGTGGATGATGATTCTTATGAGAATGCTGAGAATCCACTTGAAGAGGAGTTGAAAAATGATGAAGAAGCTACGGATGATGAACAAATAGTGCATGCTAACACTAGCGAACTTCTTATGGTGAGGAAAAATTTTCTTACTCCTCGAGACGACACTATGGTGAGGAAAAATTTTCTTACTCCTCGAGACGACACTGGAGATAGGTGGTTGCGTACCAATATTTTTCATTCTGCTTGCACAATCATGGGAAAGGTGTGTCAATTAATTATTGACTCTGGTTGTTGTGAGAATATAATTTCTGAAGTAGCGGCAAACAAGCTGAAGTTGGAATTAAAAACGCACCCTACGCCTTATAAAATGTCATGGTTGAAGAAAGGCACTGAGGTAACCATTTCAAAACGATGCCTTGTTAATTTGTCCATTGGTTCTGTTTATAGTGACAAGATATGGTGTGATGTTCTACTGATGGATGCTAGTCACATTATTCTTGGTCGACCATGGCAATTCGATAGGAGGACTATGCATGACGGTTATCGAAATACATATTCTTTTGAATTTGGAGGCAAGAAGATTACGTTGACACCTAGTAGGGTGGGAGATTCTTCTGATGATGATGGCAAGAATTCGAGGACGAATTCTTTTAAAGATGGGGAGGAAGATGCAGCCCACATTGAAGATCGGCTCCCTCGACCAAGAAGATCGGCCCGCATTAAAGCTCGACGAAACCGAGAAGCCATAACGACATCTTGAGTCCATCCCGGAAGCTTGAAAGACACTTGGAAGCTCGCGTGACGCTTTTATTAGTTTATAGTTTCCATGCTCTTTACTATTTCTCCTATTTTCAATGCTCTGTTTTTATTTCTCCTAGTTTTCAACGCTTTGTCTTTATTTCTCCTAGTCTCAACGTTCTGTTTTTATTTCTTTGATGATATAAGCCAATCCTTGTAGAAGACATACAACTTTTGATTAATGAAAAGCTTTGCTTGAAGCAAGTATCATGAACCTTGAAGAGTTCAACCCTTGAAAACCTAGAAGAGTTTTCACTCCGTCCTTGAAGAGTCGGAGCTTTCAAAATCTGCATCCTTGAAGAGTTGCAGTCATCGATCTAGAAGAATCGGTGTCCCGTTCAACTTCCTTATAGTCCTAGAAGAGCAACCAACGAAGTTCCTATCTTTTCATGTTCTGTTCGTTACTTCCAACCCAATTTCGACTATCCTACAGTACTTATTTTAGAAAACCCAAAACACAGAAATTGTAGATCCAGAAGTCTTTGTTCATTTGGATTTGGAATCAGGTCTATCCGATCTGTATCGACAAAGATACGACTGTTCTCCTGAGCTTGCGCAGTGCTGAAATTACTGTTCGTCCCGTTTCTTGTGCGCGAGTCACTCTCCCGATCCTATTGTTTGAGAAAGCCTCCCCTAGGCTTGCATCAATCTTAAACTAATATACAATAGCTTTCTAATTGATCAAAAAACGCAGCCAAATTAGTGGATTAAAGCACTCAAATCAGCAGCCAAAACTCAGTCCACGAGTCGATCTTAATCCGGAGTTGCTGAGTAAGCAATTTGGTGGCCCCACCATATCCTCCTCAGCTGTCCAACCAGACCGATCTTTGCACGTGATGGAAGACCGTATATAGTAGTGCAAGTGGACGAAAATTGGCCAGGGATAAGCTTCTGACAACACCGGAAATTCGCAGCAAAGTCCGCACACTCAACAGCTGCAGAACTTAAAAAATTGGCTAAGTTTGAAGAGTAGGTGAAGTAGCCCTGTTGACAGGCTTGATAGGTGGACAAAAGGCTGACCAAAAATCCCTTAATTCGGGGGATAAGATCACTGAAGCAAGGTCTTTGAAGGGATGAGAGAGAGGAGACGAGAGGGAGAGGAGAGAGCTCGGAATCGCTCCCCAAAGACGCCTTCAGAAGCAACTCCATAAAAAAGCAAACCCAGAAATTCCAGATCAACCTCTAGAGAGAAAAGGGAAATTTTCGTAAACTTGCATCCAAAATTAGCCAAAACCTTAAACTAGAGAGTGAAACTTCACTCAAAGATCTTTCCATGCATAGGTCGCATGTCCAAAATGGAGATCGGGAAGGCCTCCTAAAGCCCCCTGAAACAGTGCCCTCCTGGCGGGCCAAAGAAAGTCTGAAAATTTTTCTAAGTGTTGAGCCCGGTTGGTCACGAGTGAGAGAAAGCGAGTGTTTTTGAGAAATTTGAGAGACAAATGAGGAAAAACATGAGTTCAGGCTCAAACTAGAATACATATGGTTTGGATTGGTGTCAATTTTTTCAACAAAAGACTTCTTGAAGTCTAATTTTAGAGGTCAACGAAAACCTTCGTTGTCGGTTCTTTTGTACAGATCTCATTTCCAGTTGAAAAAGCCAACTTCCACGTGCTTCCGGAGGACAATTTCTCGATTTCCTTGGCCAAGAACCACTTGCAAAAGATACTATGAAGCAAGGTAAGTATCCTAGATGTATTTTTATTCGAGTTTGAACATGTTTTAATAGTGAAAAATTAAGAGGAAAACTAGTCCAAGAAACTGATTTTGAGGCTGAAAATTTTTCCAAGTGTTGAAATCTCTTCAGGAGTTTTGCATGTGTGCTTTTTGAAGAGGTTTTTTTTTTATGTGTTGGGTTGGTTATTTTTTATGATGTTTGTTGCATTTAAAAGCTCATGTTACCTACTTTCATTTAGATCAAGTAATGTTTCCCTTAGATCTCGTATGTGATAGGTGTCAGGGCTTGAATATGGGCATTCAACCTATTTGCTTGACTTGAGTTCAAACCCAGATTTGCAAAATCAGATCAAACCCGCATGTTTGATGACGATTCCAGCTTGGTTTTCGTGTGTTTTAAGCTGTGTTTTCTATCTATATAACTCCTTGCATGTGGTAGTTTAACATTGATGTTTTAGTTCCACATAATATTGCTCATGCGTTGAGATTGAAGGCCGCAAACATGGCCCGAGGAAGCTGGTTTGGGATGATTTGATGCACGCCAAGTGTTAGATGAAATGCGCAAACCAAGTTTCGATCTTGAAACAGTCGATTTGAGCTTGGTTTTTGTTATATTCATGTGTTGGGCAGTCCTAAATTAGTGTAAATCGGCATATATCGGTGTAGGGAATTAATTTTAAATAAAAATTAAAAAAATGAAAAAAAATGAAAATTTCAAAAAAATTATAAAAATGATGAATGACATCAAATTAAGGCAAAAATGACATCTATGAAGTTTTTCTAATTTTAAAAGGTCATTTTCCTAATTTAATGCTATTTTGGTATTTTATAACCATTTTACTCTATATGGACACTTAGTGGTTTCATAAAGATTATAATTGGTAATCAAGAATGTTTGGCCATTTAGATAAATAACTTTCCAAGTTAGTGGTACCGCAAGGGCGCTAATAGAAACATTGGCGTAAGCAAGTCCCCGTTCCTAGAAATCTCTGGTTGCGTAGGAATCGAGACACCACTCCCGTATCTCGATTGGTTTCTAGCTGACCCCAATAGGCTAGTGGCGACTCCTAGAAATATTTAGGTTGTTAATAATTGAAATATGAAATCCAACGTTGCGCGAGGTATGGGCTTGGGAGAGCCCGCGCCTAATTTAAGGCCATTGGTCCGCTTCTTTAGGCAAATACCCCTAAACCTTCTTCTTTTTCCCTGGACGGAAAAAATGAGGTCGTGACAGCTTGGCGACTCCACTGGGGACTTGGTTGCAAACCTTAGAGGACTTAGGCCGTAATAACTTGGTTGGTTGTTCACTAACATGGTCTTCATTTGATAGCGCGTGTCAAAGTCGCGTGGAAAACAAGGTTAGCCCGCTAACAATGTGTTAAATGTTTTTGTAGGTTTGGAGTAATAAGGGGTGGAGTGTTTGTTAACTCATCTCTTTTGTAGGGAGGCGTAGGAATGTATGCCTATATGGATGAAATTGAAGTGTTGTTTGGATATCAATCGACGTGTGTGCATTTATACTTATCTTAGCACTACACATTTACACACACCACCCGCGATCTAAAACCCCGATCGCATTAGGAAGCCCATAGAAGGTGCCAAAAGATGGAACCCGTGCGGGGAATGACCCATGGTTATCCACTTTTGGTCCCGCTCATTTTGATTAATGATAAAGAGAACTGTCCGACGTAAGCGCGGAGTGGGGAAAACTCTTTTGATCTAATCAAAATGGGGACCTTAAGCCTTTAGAATTCCACCTTTATGTGTCAAACCTCACAAGTTTACATCCGCATGTCTATGTGATTTTTAAAAAAAAAAAAAAAAGGGTCTCTTCACCCACTGTAAGTATGATTTCTCCATCTACTTGCTCACTTTGGATTGAAGTTTTCATTTTTTGAGATTCGCGGAAATCAATCGAATGCCCTTGAAAATATAGGCTTGGCACTCACTTTTGATAAATGAGCATTTCAAATACCTATCATCTATTGAGCATATGCTTTTGTTTAAATTTTCAATTATGAACTTAAAGTCACATTTTGTATAGAAATTCTTCCAAATCAAGATTACATTTTGGGGCATAGAATTAAAGTCAAATTTTCAATAAAACTCTTTATTGGTCACATTTCAAAATTAAAATTCAAATCCCATTTTGTATATTGATTTTTCAAAATAAAAATCACCTCACCTTTGCATGAGTGAAATTACAAATTAATCTTTCAAAATCAATGCCCCATTTGTGTATGAAACTTTTCGAACAGAGTGGGCATTCAATTGATAGCCGCGGATCGATCTTTTAATGAAATCTCCTCTTACTAATAAAATTTTGACGAAATACCAAATTCTCGTAAGTGGATACTACGGAGAAGGTATCATCGCCTCGATTTCATTGTAAGAGGCGGCTTTATTGAAAGATCAATTTTTCATTCATGTACTGACATAATCTTCCTTTCACAGGTCATGCGTGACAACCATTCCTTGAGCTCCTCTTGCTTGACCATGCCAAATGTGGACTTTAAAGCTAGGATGAGAATTGTGCTTATTATGCTCCTCTACAAAAGAGCTTATTGTACTTTATCCTTGTCATTATTCCTATTAGGAACCGTGTTTTGTGTTTTGGGTTTTGATTGTGGACCCAATCAAATGCTTTTGTAAATCGTACAACTCACATTTTTTAATAATGAAGTTAGAGTTCATAAAAAATATATTCTTTAAAACACTTGAAGTGTTTCAAATGGACATTCTGGGCTGAGTTTTATGCCTTAGCTTCAAAATGTTTGAAAATGAGTTTCAAGAAGAAGTTGCAAAATATTTTATCTCTTCACTTAATCGCTTTCACAGGTTGATCTGCAGAATGATGCTTTGAGGGGGTAAGGTTGTAATTGTTCCAATAGGAATTTCTTATTCAACAACTAACTCGACCATCCATTTTTGTCAAATAGGTAAAATGACGGTTTTGTTCAAGGCTGACAAAAGCGCGGGCCTTTCCCTAACCGAGCAAGTCATGAGATGCACCAATTCATGCTCATTTATGGGCATAAGTGGTTGAGCCATGAACTATAGAAATATTTTCGCAGCATATGAATTCAAACATTGTGATTAAATGTGAAAAGAACCGTCAAAGCCTCGAAGATCACAAATCTACTGGCCTAACGAAGTTCCACATCCTGGACGACCTCATATTAATTTGACATTCTTCGTGGAAGAAGAAATTTGTAGACATTCTTTGGCAACAAACTACTTCGTTGGTTGCGAACAAGAAGCATCTGCAATCCCTACACTTCCAACGGTTTCTTGGCATCCAATCCTGTATGGAGATGATTGTTGGTGGTATGCAAGACAACACTTCAAGATGCAGATGTACACAAACAAGAATCGGTCATCAAATGTTGCCCTCAAATAAAAGATTGTGAAGTGGGAAATGCATTGACGCAACAAAAATGGCGAAAAATCACCTAGCCTAAAAGGGGTATGCTGGAAATTGAGTAAAGCATGAAGGGTTCAAATGAAACAGAGATTCATCAATCCAACATGATGGAGCTGCATATGGACAAGTTATCTAACCCAGTGTGGCATGCATTTAACCATAAGGACAATGTCTTGCCTTCTTCCACAAAGCTACAATGAGATGCTGAATTGCTCGACTTCGAAAAAAGGTGTACTTCGTTCCTAAACCTAATGTACCTAAGAATAGAAATAATACATTGTTTCCATATGTGTAGGAAATTTTAATTGGGGCAGATGGCCACAAAATGGATCAGGGGCACGCAATGCCTGAGTCACCCGACTTCTAAAAGGGGAAAATTTCAAATGGAATAGACATTTGCCAAGTGAATTACTGTCAATCATGAAAGCAAATCCCTCTCCATAGCCAAGGAAACGAGATGGAACACAATCATCATATATGCCTTGATGAATGGGGCAAATCACTTAAAGTAGAGCAATTCTAACCCATGAGCAAGATGAAACATAGTCAATTGAGTCAGCACGAAAAGGGAGTATCGTTTCTAAATTAGTCCAATTCAATTTTGGAATATAAGTAACATGCCCTATCTCTTGTAGGAAAAGGTGCACATTGACCGTTGGAGCAACACCTTATACCAAGAAGGCATGTTAAGGCCCAACCATCCATTTTGATGGAATAAATGGAGTAAAATATCCACGGAGCAATGCCCTCACATGTCGAAACAAGGAGTACCCCTCTCCTTTCATCTTTGACGCCCACTTAGAATGAGTGGATTCGATAACATCTTTGAAAGGAAGATCTTCAAGGAAATGTTAACACTTGAGGAGCAAAGGCACATGAAGAGGAAACACAAGACATTTAAAGTCAGATGTAGGAGAAGGGTAATTCGGTATCGTTTCCAAAATGCCTCATCTAAACTTCATTTTTGACGTAGTTCCTTTGTTTAACAGGAAGTGTTGGTATTCGAGGAACAAAATGGAGAAATTGATTTAAGCATAATCTATATCGACCAAGTAAGCATGTGGAGTTAACACATGACAAAGTCACCTAAGTTGGCTTAAAATATGTGTCGTTCTAGAGCTGGTTCAATTAAATAAATAAAAAAGAAGCGCCCCATGGACACTACCAGCGCTTCGGCCTGGTGGTATGGGGAATGAATGAACGGTCCGAGAGGTACGGGGTTCGATCCCAAAAACGGCAACAAGGTTGCCATGTAAAAGAATAATAAATAAATAAATAAATAACTTTTGCATCTCTTATTTTTGCAAAAAGAGGAAAATGCTTGAACTAATGAGACCAAAGACTTGAGATTCTCTTTAAGCCTTAAAACAATACATTCATTCCGCTGTTTGCTGCCAAATGGTGAAACTGACCAAAGGTAATGTTGTATCGTTTCCATTTTTACGATCCTTGAGGATTCATGTACTAACACATTCCCTTTTGTTCTTTGTAGGGTCGCCTGACTACTAAGGCACAGGTAAGTACCCTTCTTCTCAAAATCAAATGGAAAGCAAATGGAGAATTTCCATCACAAAAAAGAACATCTAGTGTTTTTCTAGAAACAAGCACAAAAAATGGAAATTGAAGAAAAAAAGTTTTCCACAAAGTTTGCAAAAATCTTCTTTATCTTTAAATTGTCTATCCACTCAATGGATCACTCATTTCAAATCAAAATTCTCTATGGAGGTTAATCCACCCAGATGATCTCAACAAAAATGAAAGACGGTGTTACTTATGCCAAGTGAGAAACACTTAGGATGACGAAAGGCAACCCATTTCCAAACATGTCCTTTAAGCATTATGGGATTCGAGTGAAAAAGAAAACCAATGTCGTTTAAGGTCAATGAATTCATTCGCATGCAGTACATAGATCAAGATGATAAGAGGCATTTCTTTCCTCTATCATACACGCTACAGGTGACAATAGTTAGCCAATTTGAGCCTCTTAATGTGAAGAATTTTCTACAAAATACCCCTATCAAGAACCACCCCACGATGGGGCAATTATGGAGGTTTGGGTTGACATTATTTGGAGAGGAAAGATGAGAAAGTTTTCTTTACTCTCACTTGCATAAATTTTTTTTGCGGTAACTTCAAGTGAATTCTTATGGAAGCTCGAAGCATCCCAAGGTGAAGAAGAGCATTCTTTTCTCTACCCAAACACCGATACCCTTTGCTTAAACCATATTGAGCCTAACTATTCATTTCTAAAACTCGAGTGGTGATTATCTCCCCACATTGGGAGCAGGGCACATGATTTACCAATGCAATTGGTGTTTATATGAGAATATAAAAAGCATCTAGAAAGTCCTAAGAGCTCAAAAAGTTCAAAAGAGCAAAAGTCAAGTGAAAATTCAGGGGCATGAAAAAAAAGTGTGCCTGGTAAAAGCAAGGCCGGTGCCCACAAAAAAAAAAAAAAGAGTGGAAGAAAAACAATTGCATCAAGAGGAATATCTCTGTGAAAGCAAAAATAGCAAAAAAAATGCCTGCATTGAAAAGAAAATCATAGCAAATGTAAAAGCCATTATGTTAAGATGATTAGTCAAAGGACGTTCGAGGCAATTTGAATTCTAAACGTTGAGTGCTTTAAAAAAAAATGGATGATATGGTAATGATGCCATGATAATCATCAACTCCCAAATCCCCCTTTGACAAAAAGTTCTAAGCCTTTTGAGTAAAGCCTTTTGAACCTTTCCCCGAATCAACATTACAACCCATTTCCAAAGTCTCTTCAAATTGGGATGACTCAAAGTGGAAATAAGGACTTCCTAAAGAAGATGCTGCTCGAAGAAGTGAGAGTAAGGTTGTCTTATCTCATCTTAAGGTTTCTTGACTTGTAAACCTGGCGGAGATGTCGATCAGTGATTAATTTATTTCATAGCCAATGATGCTTATCCATTGCTAAAACCATGACCAAACCTGCATTATGGTCCTTCTAAAAGACCTCTTTGATCGGTCAATGTGTACTTATTGCGAATGATTCAAAGCCTTGCGCACTGGAAGAGTGAGGTTGAGTGATCAATTTATTACCCACATGAACAGATGGGATCAAACAACCATTTTCTTGAGGATATGCGAGAAACCCTTTCTGACTAGGGATCCTTGCTTGGCATACTTAACAAACCTTTCTCATAAGTCAGGGTCATTTCGACAAGGAATTTTCTCCCAAGAGAATTTGACGATTAATGATATCATTCGAGCGTGATGACAGTTTTGCGAGTTTGTCAAGTTGTCGGAATTAGTTTGATTTGTTTATGCAATCATTGCTTTCTCATTACCGATACACTTTTGATATTATTTCTAATGACTTATGTTGAAATTGACCTCATCTAGTATGCTTTTGCTACTAGAATACTTGCTATAATGAATACTATTTGATGTGCAGTATCCATTTCAGAATATTCTCGAATGACAGGTTCCTCCAGTGAAACCACACAATTTCAAAGGGTTCATGAATTCGCCTTAAACCATGCATTTTCAAAGAATTCTTGGTTATCCTTAAACCTTGCAATATCACACGGTTCATGGGTTAGCCTTAAACCATGCAATTTTCAAAAGGTTTTTGGTTATCCTTAAACCTTGCAATTTCAAAGGGTTCATGGGTTAGCCTTAAACCATGCATTTTCAAAAGGTTCTTAGTTATCCTTAAACCTTGCAATTTCAAATGGTTCATGGGTTAGCCTTAAACCATGCATTTTCAAAAGGTTCTTGGTTATCCTTAAACCTTACAATTCTAAAGGTTTATAGGTTAGCCTTAAACCATGCATTTTCAAAAGGTTCTTGGTTATCCTTAAACCTTGCAATTTCAAAGGGTTCATGGGTTAGCCTTTAACCATACATTTTCAAGAAGTTCTTGGTTACCTTTAAACCATGCAATTTTCAAGGGTTCATGGGTTAGCCTTAAACCATACATTTTCAAAAGGTTCTTGGTTATCCTTAAACCTTGCAATTTCAAATGGTTCATGGGTTAGCCTTAAACCATGCATTTTCAAAAAGTTCTTGGTTATCCTTAAACCTTGCAATTCTAAAGGTTCATAGTTAGCCTTAAACCATGCATTTTCAAAAGGTTCTTGGTTATCCTTAAACCTTGCAATTTCAAAGCGTTCATGGGTTAGCCTTAAACCATACATTTTCAAGGGTTCTTGGCTACCTTTAAACCATGCAATTTTCAAGGGTTCATGGGTTAGCCTTAAACCATACATTTTTAAAAAGTTCTTGGTTATCCTTAAACCTTGCAATTTCAAATGGTTCATGGGTTAGCCTTAAACCATGCATTTTCAAGAGATTCTTGGTTACCTTTAAACCATGCAATTTTCAAGGGTTCATGGGTTAGCCTTAAACCATACATTTTCAAGAGGTTCTTGGTTACCCTTAAACCATGCATTTTCAAGAGTTCTTGATTACCCTTAAACCACGCAATTCCAAAGGGTTCATGGATTAGCCTTAAACCATGCAATTCCAAAGGGTTCATGGGTTACCCTTAAACCATGTATTTTCAAAAGGTTCTTGGTTATCCTTAAACCTTGCAATTTCAAATGGTTCATGGGTTAGCCTTAAACCATGCATTTTCAAAAGGTTCTTGGTTATCCTTAAACCTTGCAATTCTAAAGGTTCATAGTTAGCCTTAAACCATGCATTTTCAAAAAGTTCTTGGTTATCCTTAAACCTTGCAATTTCAAAGGGTTCATGGGTTAGCCTTAAACCATACATTTTCAAGGGTTCTTGGTTACCTTTAAACCATGCAATTTTCAAGGGTTCATGGGTTAGCCTTAAACCATACATTTTCAAAAAGTTCTTGGTTATCCTTAAACCTTGCAATTTCAAATGGTTCATGGGTTAGCCTTAAACCATGCATTTTCAAGAGATTCTTGGTTACCTTTAAACCATGCAATTTTCAAGGGTTCATGGGTTAGCCTTAAACTATACATTTTCAAGAGGTTCTTGGTTACCTTTAAACCATGCAATTTTCAAGGGTTCATGGGTTAGCCTTAAACCATACATTTTCAAGAGGTTCTTGGTTACCTTTAGACCATGCAATTTTCAAGGGTTCATGGGTTAGCCTTAAACCATACATTTTCAAGAGGTTCTTGGTTACCTTTAAACCATGCAATTTTCAAGGGTTCATGGGTTAGCCTTAAACCATACATTTTCAAGAGGTTCTAGGTTACCCTTAAACCATGCATTTTCAAGAGTTCTTGATTACCCTTAAACCACGCAATTCCAAAGGGTTCATGGGTCAGCCTTAAACCATGCATTTTCAAAAGAACCTTGGTTATCCTTAAACCTTGTAATTTCAAATGGTTCATGGGTTAGCCTTAAACCATGCATTTTCAAAAGGTTCTTGGTTACCCTTAAACCATGCAATTCCAAAGGGTTCATGGGTTAGCCTTAAACCATGTATTTTCAAAATGCAATTCTAAAGGGTTCATAGATCAACCTTAAACCATGCACTTTTAAGAGATTCTTGGTTATCCTTAAACCATACAATTCCAAAAGGTTCATGGGTTAGCCTCAAACCATGCATTTTCAAGACACAATTTCAAAGGGTTCATGGGTTAGCCTTAAATCATGCATTTTCAAGAGGTTCTGGATCATCCTAAAACCATACAATTTGCACGGTTATTGGGACTGCCCTAAACCATAAGGTTCGTGGGACTGCCTTAAAACACAAGGTTCGTGGGACTGCCTTAAACCACACGGTTAGTGGAACTGCCTTAAACCACAAGGTTCGTGGGTATATCCTTAAACCACACCTTTCAAATTGTTCACAAGTACATCCCTAGATCACGCTCTTTACATTAATCTTACTTGCATTTTCATTTTACAATTGCAAAAAAAAAAAAAAAACAAAAAACAAAACAAAAAAAAACAAAAAAAATTATGTGTCACCTTATCTTTGAAAGAAACCCCTTTGAGCTTCCTTCCAAAGAGGGGCAGCTTTTAACACCTAATTTTTGCCCAAAAATATTTCATTCCGGCATATAGATTATCTAGGTGTTTAATATCGTGTTTTAAAATAAAGATGTTTTTCCTATAAAAAATAATAATAATTTTAAAAAAAAAAAAAAAAAAAGAGAGAGCAAGTTGGGGCCAACGATCTAAATGTGACTAGCCAAGCCTAGGAGGTCAGATTGGAATTCAAATGACAAGTTGGGGTCAAAATGCAATTTCCAAAAGTCGAGGGACCAATTCGCAAATTTTGCAAAATTTGCGCCCGAGCCCTTAAATCATCTTGGTCATCAATTAAGTTGAAATTGAATTTGGGCCAAGTAGAATCAATCAAATTGAGCCAAAAAGACCACATTTGTATTGAATTGGGTATTTTCGGATAAGAAAATGGCCAACTTTGAGGGACTTTCTTGCAAAATTGGATGGAGATAATTGCGAAAAATGGTCAAGATCTTAAACTACTATACATGAGCTTTCTAATTGATCAAAAAACACAGCCAAATTAGTGGATTAAAGCACTCAAATCAGCAGCCAAAACTCAGTCCACGAGTCGGTCTTAATCCGGAGTTGCTGAGTAAGCAATTTGGTGGCCCCACCATATCCTCCTCAGCTGTCCAACCAACCCGATCTTTGCACGTGATGGAAGACCGTATATAGTAGTGCAAGCGGACGAAAATTGGCCAGGGATAAGCTTCTGACAACACCGGAAATTCGCAGCAAAGTCCGCACACTCAACAGCTGCAGAACTTAAAAAATTGGCTAAGTCTGAAGAGTAGGTGAAGTAGCCCTGTTAACAGGCTTGGTAGGTGGACAAAAGGCTGACCAAAAATCCCTTAATTCGGGGGATAAGATCACTGAAGCAAGGTCTTTGAAGGGATGAGAGAGAGGAGACGACAGGGAGAGGAGAGAGATCGGAATCGCTCCCCAAAGACGCCTTTAGAAGCAACTCCAGAAAAAAGCAAACCCAGAAATTCCAGATCAACCTCTAGAGAGAAAAGGGAAATTTTTGCAAACTTGCATCCAAAATTAGCCAAAACATTAAATTAGAGAGTGAAACTTCACTCAAAGATCTTTCCATCCATAGGTCGCATGTCCAAAATGGAGATCGGGAAGGCCTCCTAAAGCCCCCCGAAACAGTGCCCTCCTAGCGGGCCAAAGAAAGTCTGAAAATTTTTCCAAGTGTTGATCCCGGTTGGTCACGAGTGAGAGAAAGCGAGTGTTTTTGAGAAATTTGAGAGAAAAATGAGGAAAAACATGAATTCAGGCCTAAACTAGAATACATATGGTTTGGATTGGTGTCAAGTTTTGCAACAAAAGACTTCTTGAAGTCTAATTTTAGAGGTCAACGAAAACCTTCGTTGTCAATTCTTTTGTGCAGATCTCATTTCCAGTTGAAGAAGCCAACTTCCACGTGCTTCCGGAGGACAATTTCTCGGTTTCCTTGGCCAAGAACCACTTGCAAAAGATACTATGAAGTAAGGTAAGTATCCTAGATGTATTTTTATTCGAGTTTGAACATGTTTTAATAGTGAAAAATTAAGAGGAAAACTAGTCCAAGAAACTGATTTTGAGGCTGAAATTTTTTCTAAGTGTTGAAATCTCTTCAGGAGTTTTGCATGTGTGCTTTTTGAAGAGGTTTTTTTTTATGTGTTCGGTTGGTTATTTTATATGATGTTTGTTGCATTTAAAAGCTCATGTTACCTACTTTCATTTGGATCAAGTAATGTTTCCCTTAGATCTCGTATGTGATAGGTGTCGGGGCTTGAATATGGGCATTCAACCTATTTGCTTGACTTGAGTTCAAACCCAGATTTGCAAAATCAGATCAAACCCGCATGTTTGATGACGATTCCAGCTTGGTTTTCGTGTGTTTTAAGTTGTGTTTTCTATCTATATTACTCCTTGCATGTGGTAGTTTAACATTGATGTTTTAGTTCCACATAATATTGCTCATGCGTTGAGATTGAAGGCCGCAAACATGGCCCGAGGAAGCTGGTTTGGGATGATTTGATGCACGCCAAGTGTTAGATGAAATGCGCAAACCAAGTTTCGATCTTGAAACGGTTGATTTGAGCTTGGTTTTTGTTATATTCATGTGCTGGGCAGTCCTAAATTAGTGTAAATCGACATATATCGATTTAGGGAATTAATTTTAAATAAAAATTAAAAAAATGAAAAAAAATGAAAATTTCAAAAAAAATTATAAAAATGATGAATGACATCAAATTAAGGCAAAAATGACATCTATGAAGTTTTTCTAATTTTAAAAGGTCATTTTCATAATTTAATGCTATTTTGGTATTTTATAACCATTTTTGTAAATAATCCATTTTGCGTAGATTAAAACTATTTAAAGTAATTTCATGCATATAGAGTAATTTCATGCATATTTGAATTCTCATTTTGCTCATGAGGGTCCTGTCCCGGGGCGTGATAACAAGGCCGTGTAATATTATTTGCTCGACTTGTATCGGGTTTACCTTTTCCGCGTTTATTTTCAAGTCATTTCAATTTCTTGGACGTTTACTTATGCGTCGATTTTCATTAATTTGAGTGTAAATTTCTCTTCTAAATTATATTAGGATTAGTCTAGACAAACATTTGCATGGACACTTAGTGGTTTCATAAAGATTATAATTGGTAATCAAGAATGTTTGGCCATTTAGATAAATAACTTTCCAAGTTAGTGGTACCGCAAGGGCGCTAATAGAAACATTGGCGTAAGCAAGTCCCCGTTCCTAGAAATCTCTGGTTGCGTAGGAATCGAGACACCACTCTCGTATCTCGATTGATTTCTAGCCGACCCCAGTAGGCTAGTGGCGACTCCTAGAAATATTTAGGTTGTTAATAATTGAAATATGAAATCCAACGTTGCGCGAGGTATGGGCTTGGGAGAGCCCGCGCCTAATTTAAGGGCATTGGTCCGCTTCTTTAGGCAAATACCCCTAAACCTTCTTCTTTTTCCCCGGACGGAAAAAATGAGGTCGTGACAGGTGTGACATCAAACATCGCTCCTAAACAGACATCTAAAATCCACGTGCATTAATAGGAAATAAACATGCAGGCAGGCCCATGAGCCTTGGTTCTTAATCAATCAAACATTTTTAATGAACCAACACTGGATCACTTATTCAATCAACAAGCGCCGAACACAATCATAAGCATTTCTGACAAATGAGATGATATTATGCATATGTGATTCATGTGATGCCTTAAGAAGTTTTGAATGTATCTAAAACATTAAGATGAAAGATTTTGAGAAAAGTGTTGAAATTGAGATATGATCCCATTAGAGCTATGGAGCGCATTTAATTGCCAATGCTAATCTAGGGCGCATATTGCACTACTAACAGAAGTCGTGGGTATTTTGAATACAATCTAAGCTTCAATAGGATCAACCTCAAATCAGAAGTGTCAAAAGATGCTAAACAATTGATAGTGAAAGCATCACATGTATTAAAATCATTTCAACATGGAAAACCAACGTTCTCACTTCAAATTTGGAAAAAATGTCAACAAAATATCTTTTTAAATTTCCAAAAATCTCCAATAATGAAAATTGAGGAATTTGGAACAAATTTCTTGAAAATGATGAATTCTATTTCGACATGTAAGTTGTCCTAAAGAATCCTAAAAGATCATCACAACAAAAATTTACAACAAAACATCACAGAACAGGCAAACAAAACCAATGCGATTGGAAGGGAACCTATGGACAAATTGTCCCAAGAAAATTTTACAGTATAAAGAAAACCACAAGGAAAAAACTTTTGTGAAGAAAGCTTCCTAAGAAGAGCTATGTAGAAATTTGCAAAAGTTTAGCAATGACGAACATTATATCAGGAAATTAGCAAAACAGCAAGGTAACACAGCTTATTAAAACAGATTTGACCTAGTAAACAAGCTCTAAAAAATGTGAAATTTCACCACAATGTAGACAAAAGAGTGATAAAAAAATTTTGTTAAGGGTTTGACTTAAGAATCTTTAATTAGAAAATCACACAAAAGTGACAAAAGTCAGACTTAATAGGGATAAAACAGGGTTCTGAAATTTGCCTAAGTCAGATTTCTAATCTAGCTTAGCAAAAAAATGGAAAGCAGGTCTAACGATATGCAAATAGCACAAAATTAGTGGCATTGGAAACATCTAGATGAGTCCTAAGACTTCCTAAGAGAGTTCGACTCCAATCAAGGTCTATTTGATGTTCGAAAATTGATGTTCGTGAAAGCATGCAAATCAGCCATTTACAAAGAAGAGTACGATGCATGTTTAATAGTCTATAAAACCACTTATACAATGCATAAGAAACGTGAAACTAGCACAGGACAAAAGATTAAACGTGACGAAGATTTGGGTAAAATATCTAACCCTAAGTCGGGATGCAAAGAAGTCATGCAAGTCATTAACATTGCAAAATGACTTAAAACTAAGAACGAAGTGCTTAACAAATTTCAATTGCAATTGGTCAAATTGATGCAAAATGTTCACATACCAAATGAGGTTCAAATATAACATGCCATAAATGGATGTGAAGCTTGTAACACATGCTTCAAATGTCGAGAAGACATCAATGTATGATTTGGTCTTTAATAGACCCAAACAAATGGATTTAAATAAGCTCATGATAAACCCCTAAGTCAATATAACCATCACAAAACATGGTTAATTTTGATGATCTAATGACATGCAAAAATCTTATAAAAAAATTGTATATGTAGAATGCGACACGGCGAACATTTTTTGTGAAGACATTTGAACTAAATTTGAATCACACGAACCTACATGAAAATGACAAAATAAGGTCATGTTATGAAATGCTCTATACACAGCGTCATGTTATGAAATGCTCTATACACACAACACCTAAACATATTCGTGCATGCAATTGACCTATCGAACAATGTCCAATTCACATGAATCATACCTCTTTAAAACACGTACAACATGTATTACAAATCTCGTGAAGGATGTGATGTCGAGTGGACTCATCTAAAACCTTAATTTCACTCAAATGTAATTCGGACCTAGTGCGGGGCAGACCAACCCTATGACGAATTTTGGCGATTTTTCCTAACCAGAATAACTTCAAAAATTCTAGAAAAAAATATATATTGTAAACAAAAAAATTTCATGCAAACTTCATGAAGAGAGTTTTTTCTAGAATCCATGCACAAAAATCAGTATAAAAATAATAAGACACAAAATCGCACCAAGTCAGAACAGTAAATCAACATCCAAACTACTGTAGAATTGACAGATTTCGGAGATGTTTTTCAGTGATCAAACAACATCTACTCGAGGCATGCGCCTATTAAATCAAAGTTCAAGAAGTCTATTTTCTCTATCTAGAAGGCACAAGGCCAAAAAAAACCTCATCTACCACCTCATTTTAGCCTAAGCAATAAGTCCATCACAAAGATACGAAATTGTAGATTAGTACAAATCAAGTCCAATCAACCTCAAGTTCATGATCAATGAACATCAATCACAGCAAATTATCCAATAACATCATCAATTTCAGTTCTAAGCATATTATGTAAGCCTAAACTTGAATCCTAGCCTTGATCAGTTAAGCCGATCTCGCCTCATTGGATTCGAGATTAGAACGTTTACCTTTGCAATTTTCTTCGAGTTATAGCACAATCGAACAAAATGAATGTCACCGGAACGCGATTGGAATCTCGAAGAACTTCAGAGGACTAGAGTGGATCACCAAAGGATCGGCTCGAGGGTAGTTGGGCCACCAATTGAACCTAGGCAGAACAGGTCTTATTCAGACCGGCCTTGGACACGCTAGAGTAAATCAAGCCACCGAAGCTAGTCCGCTGGTTGATCCATCAATCCTCAACCATAGTAAGGTTGGGGATGCAGCTTGGGAGAGATCAGCGGGAGTTGCACCACCGATCTAGGTCACCAAACCGGTGATCAAGCAATTGATACAAAGAACAGCTCCGTCCCCGATTTCCTTACGCCGCGGGAGAGGAGGTCGGTTCAAGCCTGTCGAATGGGTACCAAAGGAGGCACTGACCACCAGGGCATCGAGGAGGAGGAGAGGACCACTAGGGAGCTAGGTGGTGGCTATGGGATCGCCCACATGAGGCCGGTTAAAGAGGCGATTGGCAACCATGAACCGACATATGAAGGAGAGAGAGGGAGATTTTTAGGCGGGAAAGAGCTGCATAGAGAGTTTGTTTTGCAATTTTGATAAAAAAAGAATAGCAAATGAGCCCTCCTTGATATTTTGGAGGGAAAAGCCTTTATACTATGGTCTAATCATCAAATCTTGACCATCAGTTCAATCCGACGGTCAAAATTTTGATTTAATGACCAAATTAAGTTCACTGAAAGCTAATCCCACTTAAAAGATGTCCTATGAATGATTGGATGGCTTCAATTCACAAAAATTGGGGGTTAAAGCAAGAATTGCGATTAGGGCCTAAAGGGTCAAAATCGTAAATTCATAAAATCCATGGGCCATTTCACAAAATTTGGAAAATATAAAGGCATAGGGGTAAAATACGTACAAGATCCAAGAAGCAATTGCCGGTGATCCAAAACCTACTGACGAGGCTAAGCTGGCCTGCTTTGCTAGTGACTGGTCAGACCGATCTAACCGTTTCACATTGGTGCAACCAGTTCTTGACCGATTCTAGTCGGACAGTATCTAGGGGCTAAAAATTCGTGCAATTTGGTGCCTTGAAGAGAAATCTTACCCAATTTGAGGAGAAATGGTATGATTATAATCAAATTAAACCATTCGAATGTGATTTATTGGTTTTCTAGTGACCTAATTAAATGATTATTGTGAAAAATAATGAACATGGACCATGGGTGCACATATTTGAACAGCAAAGGCTAAAATGGGCAATTTTGCAATTCCTTGCTTGAAATCGCAAATTAATTGAAATCGGATTTAATTATTATTGCGATAAACATATTTGACTAAATGCCCATACTCAAGATAGTCCATTGTATTCAAATTGACCTTAGAATGATGTGACGAGACTTAGGCCAAAAATGAACCGAGCTTTAATATTGAAGTTCGACCTTGATTCATGAAATTAAACCTTAGTCTCGAATGGATGAACTTGAATTTCTCCAATTAAAGCTCAATAGCCCTATTTTCTTATGTCTAAGAAAGTGAAGTTCTTCAAATTGGAAAGCTCTCGAGTGAAATTCTCAAAATGGACCTTGGATTTGAACTTATCTCAAGAAAATGAGTGGAATATAAGCTCGCGAATCACAAAGGATGGATTCGGACCCCTAATTAGGGCTAAAAATGATCATTTGCCTTTCGACATGACAATTCTCGAAGTTGAGTGAAAGAGCGAATTAGAAATAATCCCTAGACCAAATGTCATAAAGGGAACTAAACCTAATTATAATTAAAATGAAAGTAAGCTTATTTTTGGTCAATTTCGAACTTACAACCAAAAAATTCAAAAAATAAGGTTCTTAATCGATTTTCAGAAAATTTTCGACACTAAAGTCAAATTGACATTAACAAGAAGTGTTTTGTGGATTTTTTATTTTTATTTTTTTGAGTCAAAGGTTTGACCAAAAGTCAACTATTTAGTTGACTTTCCTAAAAGGTTGATTTTTTAATCAAAGCATTAAAATTTTTGAAAATTAACTTTGCTAAAGTGAAATTAAAGCCATTTAACATCTTTTTGAGCAAAATGCCAACTTTTGACCCGGGGTTGACAAAAAAGTCACTCAAAAATATCTTGATTTTTTCAAGATTCAAAGTCTATCCATCATTGTCATTTTTAGTCAACTCCATTTGGGGAAAAGAAAAAGGCAAAAGAAATTGTTTCTAATCCGTTGAAGAAAGGCTATACCAAACAAAGATGGTTTAAGGATGACCATTGGATGTTTTATTAAGGATATGACCTTATCGAAACGAACCTTTGTGAGTTCATTTGGAGAAGATCTCTTGGCTGGATATGACATAACGATCATAATAACCCTATTGATAATCCCTTTAATTGATCGAGATTGATTCATGATGATTAAGGATCCTAGATGATTGAGCGAAATATTCGTGGAAGGTTCTACTTATAAAAACCGAGATCTTGATTGTATGGGCGGATGTTTTATTAAGGATATGAACATGATTGATGGGCTATCGACATATTCCTTTAATAGCTCGAATGATCTTCCTAATTGATTCCGTCCAACGGGTAGATTGGAGGAATTCCTTTGGTAAGTGCCAACGGGTATGATGGCGTAAAGGAGTATATAAGGAAGACGTTCTAAGCTGTTCAGAGTGTGTGCGCGATAGAAGAATTACAAAGTCTGAAGCTTCTTGTTGTTTAGTCAATTCATTTGAGCGAAAAACTTGTACACAAAAGAGAGTTTATATTTGTGAGAAACCTTGAGGAAGTGTGATAGAACATCTACACTGTGGAATCAAGGAAGAACTGTGCTGTAACATCTCTTTTGTTCATAGTGGAATCCAGCCGATAGGCTGTCAGTGTGGAAGAGTGGACATAGGCTTAGGATAAGCCGAACCACTATAAACCATGTGTTTAATCTTCTCTTCCCTACTCTTTACTTTACTTTGTCGTAATTCATTTTGGTTAAGCAAAAGAATACTTCCTTTCTATCGTCTGCTTAGTATTGCTGTGGTATCTCGAGAAATTGTTTTTACACCTATTCACCCCCTCTAGGTGCTTATACTAGCTACATCAATTGGTATCAGAGCCTGTGTACTCACTTTATTTGAAGTGTTTTACTTCAGAATTAAAGATCCATGGCTAGTATGTTGGCTTTAGGGCTGGTAGAAGGGCAAAGCAATACCAGACCACCTTACTTTGATGGAAAGGATTACAACATATGGACAAACAAAATGAATGCGTTTCAAAGATCAAAGGATCCTCTGGAATAGGATGTTGTAGAAAAAGGAATCACTCCTAAAGCTGCACCTGTCTCAGAAAGAGGAAAAGATACTGTCGAGTCTAGCCAAATGACTCAGGAAGAGATAATCAAGAGACAAGCTCTTGATGCAAAAGTAATTTATTCTTTCTACTGTGCTTTATCACCTACTGAATATAACAGAATATCTTCTTGTGTTACAGCTAAAGAAGTCTGGGATAGATTACATATTACCTATGAAGGAGCAGATCGAGTGAAGGAGACCAGAATTAACATTCTCCTTAGTCAATACAAAGCCTTCAGAATGAAATCGGGAGAATCTATAACTGACATGTTTAGTCGTTTTACAGATATCGTGAATGGTCTTGAAAATCAAGGTCAACCAATTTCTGATCCCATGAAGGTAAATAAGCTACTGCGAGGACTCTCCAAGGATTAGAATCACATAAATACCTCAATCAGAGAGACACAAAGAATCATGCCACTATTTGTTGATGAGTTGGTTGGAACTCTTCAGTCTTATGAAGTGGAACGAATCAATGAAGACGAATACCCTAAAGGTAAGAAATCCATTGCATTAAAATCCAATGATGATTCTGATGCTGTACACTCTGAAGACGATATGGACAATGAGGAGCTTGCTCTCATGATAAGAAGATTTAGAAAGCTGAACAGAAAATGAAGAAGATTCAATCCAAGGAAACAAAGTTTTCAAAAGCAAGAGACTAAGTTTGTTGAGGATGATGAATCAAACAAATATGTAGTCTACTTTGAATGTAAGAAAAAGGGATACATCAGACCCAACTGTCCTCTTCTGAGGAAGAAGAAAGGAAAAGCTGAAAAGTATCGAAAAGCTCTTAAAGCAGAAACCTGGAGTGATACAGAATGTGAAGAAAGTGATGATGATTATGCCAACATATGTCTAATGGCACAATCGGATTCAGATTCAAACTCCGAGACAAATTCAGATTCAGACAGTGAATTTGAGGTGAGTAACTTCAAAATCCCTATTAAAGTTTCTAAATACATTAATGAGTTGTGTTTTAGTCTTAAGACTTCTCTCAAAAAGACTTCCGAACTCAAAAAAAAAAAATTCTGCCTTAAAACAACAAGAAAATGTTTTGAAAAAAAAGGTGAAATGTTTAGATATAAATGTTTCTTCTCTTAAAGAAAGTGAAGATCATCTTTCAAAAGAAAATGCATTCTTGAAAAATGATATCTCAAATATTTCCAAAATATTTTCTATAGGATATGAGAAACTAGAAAAAATACTTTTTGTTCAAACACCTTATTTCAATAAATCTGATTTGGGAATGACTGTTGAAACCATTCCTTTAATTGATTTTCCTAAAGTGAAGGAAAGAATCAAACAAAGACCCACAAGAGATGCTTACAAAAATCATTTTAAAAAGACTTTTATAAAACCAATAGGATGCAATGCTCTTAGATATTCGAAGTGCAATAAGTGCAAATCATTTTGAAAAAGAGTGTCCAATGGTTTGGAAACCTGTTAAGAAAGTATGGGCAAATACAGCATATTATACTAACACCAATGGACCCAAGAAAATATGGGTACCAAAGAAAGTTTGAGTTTCTTTTTTAAAATGCAGGTCACTATCAAGAAAAAGGTAAAATGGTATATGGATAGTAGATGCTCAAGACATATGACAGGAGATTCAAATTGTTTCATAAAACTTGTTCAAGTGAATGGTGGAAAAGTTTCTTTTGGAGGAAATAGCAAAGGAATGATAGTGGGATTTGGAACGGTGAAGATTGGAAACATCACAATAAGCAATGTTTCTTTAGTTGAAGGACTCAATTACAATATGCTCAGTGTCAGCCAGTTATGTGATACCGGTTTCAAAATCTACTTTCAAGAGGGAATATGTTCAGGAACCAGTAAAGACTCTACTCAATCATTTATGCGTCGAAGACATGGAAATATCTACCTCTTGGATGTGAAACCAGATGAGTCGCAATGTTTAATCTCAATACAAGATGAAGCAAGTTTATGGCACAGAAAGCTTGGACACATCAATATGAAACAGATAGCCAAAATTTCAGCAAAGAAGCTTGTTTGTGGTCTACCCAATTTATCATACCAAAAGTCTGACCTATGTACACCATGCATATTGGGAAAACAAGTAAGAAATTCCTTTAAACCAATAAATCAAGTTTCCACTAACCGTGTACTGCAGCTTCTGCATATGGATCTCTTTGGACCAACCAAAACACAAAGCATTGGAGGTAAGAAATATTGCCTAGTAATTGTGGATGACTACTCACGATTTACTTGGGTGTATTTCCTGGCAAGTAAGTCTAAAACTTTCTCTTACTTTGAAAAATTTGCTAAAAAGGTTCAAAACGAAAAATGATATGTTATTTCAAGTATAAGAACATATCATGGAGGTGAATTTGAAAATCAAGATTTTACAAAGTTTTGTGATGAATCTGGTTTTTAGCATGTGTTCTCTTCTCCATATACTTCAGAGCAAAATGGAGTTGTGGAAAGAAAGAATAGATTTCTTCAAGAAATGGCTAGAACTCTCTTAATTGAAAGCAACATATCTTCATGTTTTTGGGCTGAAGCAGTCTCTACAGCATGTTACATTATTAATAGAGTTTTTCTAAGGCCTATTCTAGAAAAAACCCCTATGAATTATTCAAAGAAAAGAAGCCTATTGTTTCATATTTTCATGTGTTTGGATGCAAATGTTTTATACTGAAAAATGCAAATGATCGAGTTGGTAAGTTTGAAGAAAAGTCAGATGAAGGCATCTTCCTTGGATATTCAACCACAAGCAAAGCATACAGAGTCTACAACAAGAAGACTCAAATTGTGGAAGAATCAATGAATATCAAATTTCAAGACTCTATTCATAATGAATCTATTTAGACTCATCTTGAAGAGACAAAACCTGCTCAAGACTCTACAAAGTCTAAATCTCAAGAAGCAGCTCAGACTTTGAAGGACCAGCAACAAGTGACTGTCGAGGATTCAAGTGAAGGAAGTGATCATCAACCTGACAAATTAACCAGCAACTGGAAGCATAAGTCCAATCATCCCAAAGATCTTATCATTGGCAACATCAATGAGGGAATTTGCACAAGATCCAAAAGGCACAAAGAGTCTATTGCTGTGGCTCTTATTTCTGAAATAGAACCCAAAAACATAGATGAAGCTTTATCTAATGAAAGCTGGATTGAAGCCATGCAAGAAGAACTCAGGCAATTCAGTATCAATGATGTCTGGGAATTGACTCCTAAACCTAAAGGTAAATTTGTTATTGGAGCTAAATGGGTTTTCAGAAACAAGATGGACGAGAAAGGCAAGGTCGTAAGAAACAAAGCAAGACTCGTGGCCAAGGGATACACGCAAGAAGAAGGGATAGACTATGACGAGACTTACGCACCGGTAGCAAGGTTAGAAGCAATTCGTTTATTACTTGCATTTGCTTGTCATAAAAATTTCAGGTTATTCCAAATGGACGTCAAAAGTGCTTTTCTAAATGGATTTATCCATGTGGAAGTCTATGTGGAACAACCACTAGGGTTTGAAGACCCAAGGAAACCAGACTCAGTATTCAGACTCAAAAAGGACTTATATGGCTTGAAACAAGCACCTTGAGCTTGGTCCGACAGGCTGAGTAAATTTTTAATTCAAAACGATTTTGTGAAAGGTAAAATAGACACTACTCTATTTATCAAAAAAAGAAAGCAAAAGTTTTGTGCTAGTTCAAATATATGTCGATGATATTATATTCGGATCTCCTAATGAAAGTCTATGCAAGAAATTCTCTAAGACTATGCAGGATGAATTTAAAATGAGCATGATGGGTGAGTTAACCTTCTTTCTCGGGCTTCAAGTGAAACAACTAAAGGAAGGAACCTTTATTCATCAAGAAAAATATGCTAATGATCTTGTCAAAAAGTTTGGACTGGACAATTGCAAAAAGGCTGACATTCCAATGTCAAGTTCCTTGAAGATAGACAAAGATGAAGGAGGAAAGAAAGTCGACCGGAAACTATACAGGAGTATCATTGGCTCGCTTCTTTATCTTACTGCTTCTAGACCTGACATTTTGTTTAGTGTTTGCATTTGTGCTAGATTTCAAGCAGACCCTAAAGAATCTCATTTAAATGCTGTAAAGCGTATTATCAAATACATTGCTTCAACTTCAAGCATCGGCCTATGGTATCCTAAAAGAGGAGACTTTACTCTTCTTGGATACTCAGACGCAGACTTAGCCGGTTGCAGAGTTGATAGAAAGAGCACTTCGGGTACCTGTCAACTACTTGGAGGCAGGATGGTGTCTTGGTTTTCAAGAAAGCAGAGTACAGTAGCTCTCTCTATAGCAGAAGCAGAGTATGTAGCTCTTGGAAGTTGCTGTTCACAAATTCTGTGGATAAAACAACAGCTAAGAGGCTTTGGAATTGAAGATTCATGCACGGAGATTAACTGCGACAACACCAGCGCAATCAATCTTACCAAAAATCCAATTCTTCACTCAAGAGCAAAGCATATAGAGATTTGACATCACTTCATTAGAGATCATGTTCAAAATGGAGAAGTTTCGATTCAGTATGTTGATTCAAAGAACCAATTGGCGGATATATTCACAAAGCCTTTAGAGAAAAATCAATTTGAAATTATTCGCTCCAAACTCAACATATTGAGGTTTGAAGAAGTTAAAGTCTAGAGACTCTCAGACTCAGGCAAACAAGACCTTGACTGTAAGTTATTCTCTCTTTCAAATCTCATCTGGAAAAGGTACGATCATCAACCGTGTTTTATTATTGCTATCTTTAATCGGCGTAATTATTGCATCGTTTCCTTTTGAAAAAGAAGTTATTTTTGAAATGACTATTTTCTTGGAAAAATGCAGTTATTTCTGAAAAGGCATCTTTTCACCTTCCTTTATGAAGATTCGTATTCCCCTTTCTTTTTTAACCGATTATACACTGTTACTTCTTCACTTTACTCTTCAAAAAACCCTAAAAAGCACCAATCCTCCATTCTTGTTTTCTTCTCTTGCCTAATCTTCGAAAAAGTTTTCATTTTTCTTGGGAAAGTCAAGCAAGGAATCTTTCAAAGAGTGAGAAAGATGTCGTCTTCAAGAAAGTCTTCGAGGATTGCAAGCAGGGGACCACGACGAATGAGTGAGGGGCCTACTCACTTCAATCTCACTGAGGAAGAAGTGTCTCCAAATCAGCAACAGAGCGCACAACATTCTCAGCAGCGCCATTCTCCACCGTCTAGTCCTCAAAATGTTGGTCATCAACAAGAGGAAGAAATCATTGAAGACGCAGATCTTGTAAGAGTTCAAAAGCCCGCTTTTATTTATAAGTTGTATCGTGCTTTAAAGGGGACTCGTACTCCTTTGAACTATGTCGATGATTTTCTTAAAGACAAAGGATATGGGAACGAATATATCTTTTTGCGAAAAATGGAAAGTTTGGGAATTGCTCGTAAAGGGGTGGCAAAAGAATCCCTTGAAAATATCCCAAGTGATCCTCGTGATTGGGGATTTAATCGAAAGATGGGAATGATGATGACAAATTGTTCAGCCAATTTCAACCGAGGATGGGTATTGCGGCGGAAAATCAAGGAAAAAGAGGAGAGATGTTTAGATCGAAAGAACAGAAGGATCTATACTCAAAATTGCTGAAGCGTGGGGTGATAAACCCTAGGAGTGTGGATTTTGATTTTCTGGATGCTGTGAATGTGAACTTGAGGGAAAAGTTTAGTTTCTTCAACTTGAGCAATTCTGTTCTAACACCACAGAAGCTTACGTTGAATTAACTGCCTATTTCTATTCGAATATTAGTTTCTTAAATGCGAATAGATTCTCTTTTAGTGTCAAAATCAAGATTTTGTTGTGGATATGGATATGTTGGTAGATCTGTTAGAGGTTGAGAGAGGAAGATATCAACCAATCAAAGTTTCTATTGCTCGTGCTACACTGGAACTTGTGAAGGACAGGAGAACAGAGGAAAAGATCTCCTACCTAAGGATGAGTGCGTTCAACATTCTGCTGCACAAGATTGTGATCAATTGCCTCAGACCGAAATCAACTTCCAAAACTAATGTTTCAAGTTCGGAGGCAAAGCTGATGTATGCCATCATCACTGGGAAAAAGTTTTCTCTTCCTCACACTATTATGTTCCACATGTATAGAGCAATGGTGAAGGACAGAGGTCAACTTCCTTATCCAAGTCTTGTCACGAAGTTATTCAGACATTTGAACATTCAGCCTCCACAAATTCTTTGTGCTCGATCGTGTGATCATATGGTGGTAGGGCTAAAAATGGTGACCAAGATGCGTCTAAAGGAGCTAAGCAAGGCGTTGGAGAAATTTAAGGAGAAGACTCCTGTAAAGTCTCATCAATTCTCTTCTGCATCAAAAAGGAAAGGGAAGGAGCCCATGGTTGCTCCACCCAAGAAAAGAAGAGCTCTCATCGTGGAAGATGAAGAGGATGACGACCTTACCATTTCGGCCATAGCTTTGAAGAAGCTAAGTCGTACTGTTCTAGAGTCAATGGAACAACATGAGACAGAAGGAGAGGAAAGAGAAGGACAAGAAAAAGTTCAAGAAGAGAGAGAAGAGCAAGAAAAAGAAGAAGAAGAAGAAAGAGGAGTTGGCGAAAAAGAAGCAGAGGAGGAAAGACCTGAAGAAGAAGAAGAGAGAATGAATCAAGAGGAAAGAGAGCTTGAAAAACACTCTTCTCCACCTGAAGGCACAGAAACAGGGGGAGATAATGAGGGAGTCAGCCGCTCTCCAGCCGACCCAGAAGACATTCATGCCTCTCATTTTCCTGAAGAAGAACATGATGCTTCATCGCCAAATCTGCGCGATTATTCTGATATGCCATCATCTGCAGATCGTGCTAAAGCTAGTACGCAGACCAACAGCTCAGCAGATTTTCGCAGAATTATGGATATTTTCTTAGAGATGCGCGGTCAAATCTATGCTCTAGGATGCGAGGTTCAAAGCTTGCAAAATGCAAGTCAAGTTTCTTCAGGTTCCTTGAAAGATCAGATCCAAGCCCTCTCTGTTCAGATTTAGGCCAATGCTAAGGGTGAGGAGGTTGCACAACTGAATGAAGACTTGAAAAGGCTGAAAGGGATCGTTCAGTCCATGGGAGATTTCCAGCTTGTCCACGTTCCCAAGCAATCTTGATTCTATTCCATTTTCATCTCAACCTTTTTAATGCTGACAAAAAGGGGGAGAAGTGCAAGATTTGAATCAAACTTTGAATTTTTAATCGTTTGGATTGTTTGATTTGGATTGATGTTTGACTTTAATTTTGTGTCTGGATTTGAATTTGGATTTGACTGCTTTTGACTGCTATTGATATCTTATGGATGGCTTTATTATATTCAAGACTAACCTATTTTCTGTGGTTGCAGATTTTAGTGTTATTCATTTAGCCATTTATCTTTATAAGATATGTATATTTGTTTGAGAAATATTTTGCAGGTCAAAGTTATCCAAATCTACAGGAAAGTTTCGTCATCATCAAAAAGGGGGAGATTGTTGGAGAAATCTTCTTGAAATGTTTTGAAGCTGACAAAACGTTTCCATCAGTCTAGTTTGAAGGTTTACAGACTCTGCTGTTTAAAGTCTGAAGACTTCCGGACAGCCAGACTCAAGATTCAAAGTCTATCCTCATTGACAGTTTCTAATCCGTTGAAGAAAGGCTATCCAGAACTGGATGTTTTATTAAGGATATGACCTTATCGACTGGAGAAGATCTCTTGGCTGGATATGACATAACGGAATCCCTTTAATTGATCGAGATTGATTCAATGATTAAGGATCAGATGATTGGCGAAATATTCACGGAAGGTTCTACTTATAAAAACCGAGATCTTGATTGTATGGGCGAACATGATTGATGGGCTATCGACATATTCCTTTAATAGCTCAAATGATTTTCCTAATTGATTCCGTCCAACGGGTAGATTGGAGGAATTCCTTTGGAAAGTGCCAACGGGTATGATGGCGTAAAGGAGTATATAAGGAAGACGTTCTAAGCTGTTCAAAAGTGTGCGCGATAGAAGAATTCCAAAGTCTGAAGCTTCTTGTTGTTTAGTCAATTCATTTGAGCGAAAAACTTGTACGCAAAAGAGAGTTTATATTTGTGAGAAACCTTGAGGAAGTGTGATAGAACATCTACACTATGGAATCAAGGAAAAACTGTGCTGTAACATCTCTTTTGTTCATAGTGGAATCCGGCCGATAGGCTGTCAGTGCGGAAGAGTGGACGTAGGCTTAGGATAAGCCAAACCACTATAAACCTTGTGTTTAATCTTCTCTTCCCTACTCTTTACTTTACTTTGATCGTAATTCATTTTGGTTAAGCAAAAGAGTATTTCCTTTCTATCATTTGCTTAGTATTACTGTGGTATCTCGAAAAATTGTTTTTACACCTATTCACGTGTTACCTTTGGTGATCATGCATTTTTTTTTACTTTTTCGGGCCAATGATCCTAAACTATGTAATCACACGTGGGTGATAATTTTAATGAGATTTTATTTCTAGAGAAAAGAAAGGAGAAACAAACAATTGAATTTAAAAGACAAGATAGTAGGTAAACAAACAATTGAACAGTTAACAAAAAATAGTAAATCCAACATGTATCCTAACAATGAACAAAAATAAAGCGCAAGAAATAAAACCCGCACATCGTCAGGTGTTTATACAAATTATAAGCCCGAGACATATTTCGGGAAAATGGATACAAGAATATGATCATAATGGACATCGACCTTCCACCAGATTCAAGTCTCGAGGAATCTCCATCTTCAGGGCCTAATCTAATCCTAACCTAAATTTAGGCTAGGCACATACAATAGAAAGAAACATATGTGCACGACAAAACAATCAGAAGCACAACATGAAATCAAAATCAATCAATCAATCAAGTGAAACAAGGTTCGAAATTATAGCCATGTGTAGGTCCCTCTAGACATCTACGCAATTCATTTTCATGACTTATAGCCATTATTGATCATTTGTATTCTCGCATAGCCAATAATGCTTATGAGTCTCTAACAAGATGTTCTAAGTGAATCCCTAAGTTTTGCCCCACGGCATCAAGTATCGCACCTAACATACATCTAGAATCCACATGCATCAGTATGAATTAAACACACACAAGCAAGCACTTAAGCCTTATTTCTCAAACAATCAATCAATTGAGTGAACTATCAGTGTCACGGCCCGATCCACGGGCACGCTCACATCCCTCTGCAGTCGATACAAATACGACGTTCCCAGGTGCATCGATGACCCATTCAATTTAACGTACATGCGAAAGCGAAACAATAAAGCCCTAACAACAAAAAGCATGGGATAGAAAAGTAGGGTAACATTTCACAAAAGCCAACTTTTATAAACAATAGGGTTTAGTTACAAAACAAGTCTAGTCAAAGTCTACAAAAGGTCGGCTCTCAAAAAGAAGCTATCCTACGACATACTAATCGAACACAAACACCGATCCTTCAGACTACACCTCCACAGACTCCAGGGCTTCGGTCCTCCACAACCACCAACTACAGACCTGAAAAGATAAGCCCACGATGGGGTGAGACAATGTCTCAACAAGTTCACCCCCTAAACCCCTATTAGGAAGGAAATACACTCAAGGGTGGCCTAGCCACACCATGCAGAGGACTTACCTCGCCTCAGTTCCCTCCTACACGTCAGCACAGTTTATATCACTCAATCATATGCAGTAATATAACTCAATCAACTGGAACACAAACACTTTCTGTGACATCCTGAATTTCTCAACCTGATTTCTACTGAATTAATCGGGCATTTCGTTGACACGTTTATAGGGTTATTCTCAGAGCCGATCACTCTTGAGATAACTAGACTATCTGGGTAAGTAATTAAGAAATTTTATGGCAATAAACTTGAGAATTCGATCAGGAATCGGCTTCTCGACCGTGCTCATCTTTAGAGGTCATTACGACATAGTTAAAAATCGATTTAAGACCAGAAATAGGTCTGGTCGACTAAGATGTGTGGCCGATAATGGGTGACTCCACTAAATTGGAAAATTCTCGTCGGTCGACACTAATCTAATTTTACTGTCGTTTTGGTACCATGTATCTGTATTTGAATCCTCGAGATTTTCATGACAATCGAGAGTCGCCATTGAGTCAAATGGGTTCATAGTGGTTTGAAGAAAATCGACCACGGGTCATTTGCCTTAAAAAGTTCTGAAAACTACCCAATAGTCTAGGTCATGCTAAATACGCGCCAAACGGAAATTAACCGCAAATTCGAGTCCGATTTTAGAAATTGAAGTTTCTATCATGGCACAATAAATTCTAGGAGTATCGACTCAGTCTCAGAAGATTTTTCTGACAATTCACACTTTATGGGAAAAAGTCGTCGCCGGGTTGTTTTAGTCCATAAATTGCCGAAGATAGTTTTTGGTCGCAAAATTGAGATGCAAGATGGGTAATTGGGTGAGGAAAATTATCAATTTGATAATTGATATATCAATTGAAATTATGGTGGCCAATGGAGAATGAATCAAGAGAGAATTGAAGAGCAATTGAAGCTTTGGCTAAGAAATTCGTAACTCACCTCCCACTAGCCCAAAATTGACCAATTGAGAAGTTGTGAAGGGTGTGGTTGTGGCCTAATGAAGGCCAAGGGATAATACTTGGCCTAGAGGGAGTGTGAGAGATATTTTATGGAAAGATCAAGCTAAGGGGGACCCTCCATTCTCTCTTTTTCTTCAAATCGTGAGTGACCAGCAAGGGAGAGGAGAAACAACGAAAATTCCAGTCCACCGAACGTCCACCTTCTCTGCCATCCCACCGAAGACACAGCCCACGATATCTCTCTCTCCCTTCGCCCGTTTGCCTCCTCTCACGCGGCCAGCTCACCCCTGCTCCACCATCTCTTGCTCTCTTGGTTAACTTCAGTGAAATTCCTCAAGCAAAGTCCCCAGGTGTTGACTGAAACTGCTGCGGTTCGTCCAGCTCCACGCGGCTTCAAAACTCCTCTCGCTGGCCTTAATTGTTGACTGGAGGGATCCACGAAGCCTTGAAGACCGAAGTTGCCTCGTATCTCTCGCAGCTCAGATGGAGCTGTTTCTCCATCCGTGTCTTCTGCCAGGCGTCCCCTCCTCCACGCGTTCCTCAGCTCCACGCCAGCACGCCCACATCTCGGTCAAATTCCCCACCGAGTGAAGCCCTTTGTTGACCAGCAACGTCGCTTGAAGAAGCCACGTCTTCACCGAGTCATGCCGTCCACCGAAGCCACTTGCCAGTCAACTTCAGCGCCCATTAAAGACCACCAAGACTCCTAATTTGATCGAGCAGCTTGGCGTTGCTGGCACTTGGCAATGTTTGCCCTTGGTTTGGTCAACAACATCAACCGAAGACGTCTCGCAAAGCTACCGACTCGACTGAAGCCGCACGCCAATGAAGCCCGTGAATTCGTGTGCCTTCAGCCCATCACTTTCAGTCATTCGGGCCCAGCAAAATTCGGTCCAGTTGAGGGCCATTTCAAGCCCAGTGAAGCCAGCAATCTCGGCCCAATTTGCTGTCTTCAAGCCTAATCGAATTTACACCAACAAGCAGCCCATTTTTCAGTTCATAAAAGCCACTTGAAGTCAGCCCGTCTTCAGCAGGCCCAACCCAATTTGGGTCCAGCCCAAAAGCAATAACAAATCTCAGTTGGGCTAAGATTTGTTGGGCCCAAGTTTAAGGCCCGGTCCAAGCTTGCCGAAGTCGTCGAAAGCCCGATTTCAACCGCCGTCGCATCGCCATCACAGTGTCCCAGTCCCCGCTTTTAATCAAGTGAGTAATCTCACTAATCCTTGCTTAGTAGACTAATGATGCATAAGGGTTGATTAGATTTAATTAAGTACAATTAGGTCGTTAGATTAGTTTAGGACAATTAAAGTAGTGACTTAATAATGCATGTTAGGTGGTTAGACTTAGTCATTAGCAAATAGAGAGCTTCTAATATTTATTGAGTGCATTTCGGGATTTTTCCCGACCCATTTCGCGTCCAATCAGGCATTACGAGCCTAAATTCGATTTTAGTACTTAATTATTAATTTTTGAAATTTATTTATTTATTTATTTATTTTTCAAAAATTAGGCGGGGATAGCCGACGACCGAAATTTCGTGCTGATTGTCGTGGTGTAGTTCATTTATTTATTTGAGCTCTATGCTATGTGGAATTTACTAAATTGTGCAATTTGAGGAATTATTCCTAAATTGATTTGAATTGAATGAAAATTGAGTGATTAATTGGTCGATGGCCGAGTATGGTTATTTAACCTTTATAATGCTTTGATGAATTGTAAAGTGAAAAGAATCATGAGAGTGAACTAGGAATTCTCTTGGCTGAGACCGATCAAGTACGAAGTATAGACAGGCGTGTTCGGTGATTGAGGAATATCACTATGCGAAAACGGCGCCTTAAAGAACGCACGTAGGCTGTCTATGACTTGTGGCAGGCGTGATTCAGTGATTAAGGATATCACTGTGCAAAAACGGCGCCTTAAAGAACGCACATAGACTGCCGATGATCTGTGACCTATGACAGGCATGGTTCGGTGATGAGGAATATCACTATGCAAAAACAACGCCTTAAAAAACGCATGTAAACTGTCTGTTACTTACGTCACCTTGGCGAAAACAACGCCCAAGAGCATTAATGGAGCTTTGTGACTAAGTGTATTATTGGAGGTTATACAAGTGGAATGTGAATGACTTAGAAGAGGTCTGACCGACATATAATCAATTAAGTCGATTGATCAAAGATTGATCTAATGTCGTGATTTGATTTACTGTTCGATGTGATATATGAAACATTTGTATAAAACCTTGAATTGCAGGTTGGAACCGATGCCAAGGTAAGTCTTCTGACTTGTGTTGTGCTTAGGCAACCATGTGGTGTATTGGTTTCCTAATCGAGTCTTAGTGGGGTAGAACTTGCTGAGACGTAGTCTCTTCCCGGTTGTAGGACAACATTTCGGGACCCTGATGAGGAATCGGAAACGGAGGAACCCGAGGAGGAGGAAGATCTTGAAGAAGAGGGTGATCCTGAGGAGGATCCTGAGTACAACCTAAATGAGGATTGAGATCCCATCCCATTTTGCAATCAGTGTTTATATGTGAATAGAGTGAACTTAGGAAGTTGTGAATGGCTCTGTATAAAAGTATGGTTGTGAATTTCAATATGAAAAAGATATGGCATTGCTTTTCTATCCCATCGTTTTATTGTCTAGGGATTTATAACTGCTTCCGCATGTGTTATTGAAAACGAAAGGGTCGGCGATACATAGTCCTGAAATATCGCATTCTAAAATCGACAAAGTAGAAGGATGTGTGCGTGCCCAAGGATCAGGGGCGTGACACTTTCATCTGTTGGAGAAATCTTTCCAGAATATTTTGAAGCCGACAAAACGTTTCTATCGCCTAGTCCGGATAATTGCAAACCTTTTGTTTAGAGTCTCGAAGACTTTCGATCACCGACTCAAAGCACTCAAGACTCAAGACTCAAGACTATTCTCATTGACAGCTTTTTCTAATCCAGTGATTAAGGCAATCCAGAGCCGAAGTATTTGGTTGAGGATTTAGTCCTATCCTCTGGAGAAGATCTCTTGGCTGAATAAATATAACGGATTCTTTTAATCGTAATCAAGATCATTTGAAGATCCGATGGTCGACGAAATATTCTTGGAAGGTTCTATTCTTGGAAACCAAGATCCTGATTGTATGGGCGAACAGGATTGATGGGCTATCATCAGGTTCCTTTAATAGCTCGAATGATCTTCTTGATTGATTCCGTCCAATGGGTAGATTGGAGGAATTCCTTTGGTAAGTGCCAACGGGTATGATGGCATAAAGGAGTATAAAAGGAAGTCGTTCTAGTTGCTTTAGTGCATGATCGATAAAGAAATTCCAGAGTCTGAAGCACCTTGATTATTAGTCAATACATTTTGAGCGAAATTATATACTCAAAGAGTGTCTATACTTAGTGATACCTTGAGCGAGTGTGGTAGATCATCTACACCGAAGAAATCAAGGGAGAACAACGCTGTAACATCTCTTTGCTCATAGTGGAATCCAGCCAATAGGCTGTCAGTGCAGAAGAGGGGACGTAGGCTTGAAATAAGCCGAACCACTATAAACCACGTGTTCAATTTTCTCTTCCCTTCTCTCAGTCTTACTTTGATTATTGTTTGTCTCAAATCTATCAACTGTCTAGTATTGTGCAATTATCGAGAAATATCTTGTATATACCTATTCACCCCCCTCTAGGTACTTATACTAGCTATATCATCATCTCCAATAACCACAGGGGTCCAAATTATAAGACCAAACCGTTATGACACGTCCCATACCATGTCACACAGTTTTGTCCCATAATCTGACGCATCTAACTCAACCAATCATGCTTTCCAATTGTTAATTTCACCCCTCAAGGGTATGGCCTACTTCTAAGTTCAGCAGTTTACTAGCATAGCCAGTCATCGTCTCATCACATTTAAGCACAACTTCGTCAGTACATCGACGGCGTTCCAGAAGGAGCATCGGTCTAGAATCAACTGCGACCAGCATCCATTGTGCGAGCATCCCATATAGGGGCACGTCCAGCTCTATAGCTTGGAACGAGTTCTCTAAATTAACACACGACCATTCAATCTCGGCTTAAGACACCGTACATTGCACTCAAATGCCTCAATTAAAATGGTGATCCTGACCTATTTTCTTTGTATTAAAAACACATGATAAATTAGTCGTGTGTGGGTTCACGGTCAATTCGAACTAGAAAAACTGATACCTTGCCTTTTTCCAACCTCACTATTTGATATAGTACTTAAAAATCCATTTTCGGTGTCAAAACCCGACACTCAGGATTTTCTGAATAAATATTATATGTTCGCAATCATCACTCAATTTGCACAATTTAGCAATCAAAGGCATAATCTGAACACACCACAACAGTCAGCATGAAATTTCGATCACTAGTTATCCCAGTCTAATTTTAAATAATAAATAATTAAATTTATTATGAAAATAAATTAAATAAATATTATATTATATTAATATAATTCAATAAAATTATATATATATTCGAAATAATTAATTAATCTAAAATAATTAATTAAGGCTTAATCAAGATTACACTAATCTAATCATCTACTTAGCCTTATTTAATTATTCACTAAACTAATCACATCCCTTAATCTAATTAACAATTAACTAAGTTAATCTAACCACCTAAGCATACTTAACTTAATCTAAACACCCCTTAAGCATGATTAACCTCCTAAGCAAGGTTTAGCAAGTAAACTCACTGGTTTAGTGTTTAGGTGAGTCCACGGCGATGGCGATGCCAAGGCGAGCGACAATCCTCCTAGCGACAACACCAATTAAGGTCGAGAAGGGCTTGAAAACGGGCAACGAAGACCTCACAGCTCACTAGGTTTCTGCTTCTGTTCTTGGCTGAACTGCAGAGAGAGAATCAACGGTTGAAACGGCGATGGAGGGTTGATCGAAGCTCCGGCGAGCGGGTGGTTAACAACCGGCAGCACTCGGGGGTCAAGGGAGACTTGCTTATGGTTGGTATGGGTGGAGGAAGGGTCAAAATGGGAGAAAAACGGTTGAAATCACGAAACAAGCGGACCAGGCGAGCAGACCGACGGACCGGCGATCAGCGACTTCTCGCCGGCGGACGAGAGGGCCGGCGAATCATTCCGGCGAGCAACAGGGTGTGTTCGTACGGATTGGATGTGCTTAACACAATGGTGGGTGGGCGAGAGCTAATTCACACGAGAAGTCCACTTTTAACTCGGGTCTTGGTGAAAGGTCAACTGGAGCAGAAATTGGAAGAAGAGAAAACAAGGGAGGAAAAAGGGTCGGGCAGGTGTGCGATGGTTTAGACGGGCAAGGGGCTGGCTTGGACGGTTGCCGGCTACTCTACTTTGGTTCTCAAGCTCTCCAAAAGACACAACAATGGAGAAAGGAGGGATTCAAGGAAGAAGAAGCTTCTGAGATAGCTAGTATAAGCACTTAAAGGGGGGTGAATAGGTGTAAAAATAGTTTCTCGTGATAAGTGAGCAATACTAAACAGACAATAGAAAGGAAGTTCTTCTTTAGTTAACAAAACGAATTACGATCAAAGTAAAACAGAGAGTAGGGAAGAGACAATGAACACAGAAATTATAGTGGTTCGGCTTATTCCAAGCCTACGTCCATTATTCCGCACTAACAGCCCACTGGCTAGATTTCACTATGAACAAAAGAGTTGTTACAGCAAAGCTCTCCCTTGATTCCACAGTGTAGATACTCTACCACACTTCCTCAAGGTTTCTCAAGAATATAGACTCTCTTTTGCGTACAAGATTTCGCTCAATAAATGAATTGACTAAGAACAAAGAGCTTCAGACTTTGGAATTCTTCTATCGCACACACACTCGAACAACTGGAACGTCTTCCTTATACACTCTTTTATGCTATCATACCCGTTGACATTTACCAAAGGAATTCTTCCAATCTTCCCATTGGACAAAATCAATTTGGAAGATCATTCGAGCTATTTAAGGAACATGACGATAGCCCACCAATCATGCTCGCCCATACAATCAGGATCTCGGTTTCCATAAGTAGAACCTTCTAAGTATACTTCGCCAATCATCGGATCCTCAATCTCTAAATCAATCTTGATCCGAATAAAGGATTCCGTTATGTCATATCCAACCAAGAGATCTTCTCCAGTCGATAAGGTCAAATCCTTAACAAAACATCCAGTTCTGGATAGGCCTTCTTCGATGGACTAAAAACTGTCAGTGAGAATAGACTTTGAGTCTTGAGTCTGGCAGTCCAGAGGTCTTCAGACTTTAAATAGAAGAGTCTGCAAATCTTCAGACTAGACTAATGGAAACGTTTTGTTAGCTTCAAAACACTCCAAGAAGATTTCTCCAACAATCTCCCCCTTTTTGATAGTGACAAAACTTTCCTACAGATTTCGATAACTTTGACCTACAAAACATTACTCAAGCAAATATGGATATCTCATAAAGATAAATGGCTTAATGATAACACTAGAATCTGCAACCACAGAAAATAGGTTAGTCTTGTAGATGAGTAAAGCCATAAGATATCAATAGTACTTAAGATAAACAGTCAATCCCAAATCCCAAATCTAGTCCACGCCAAGACACAAAAGTCAAGTCAAAACAAACATCAAAACAAATCAAGAGTTCAAGTTCAAAAAGTTCAAAGTTCATCTGCATCACATCTCTCCCCCTTTTTGTCATCATTAAAAAGGTAGAGATGGAAAGAGAATGGAATCAAGTATGCTTGGGAACACGAACAAGCTGAAAATCTCCCATTAACTGGACAATGCCTTCCAACTTTTTCAACTCTTCCTTCAGTTGAGCCACATCTTCACACTTAGCATTTGTTTGAATCTGAAGAGCAAGGGCTTGGATTTGATCATTCAAAGAAACTGAAGAAGCTTGACCTGTAGTCTGCAAATTTTGTACTTCGCATCCCAGAGCATATATCTGACCCCGCATCTCTAAGAGGACATCAAGAATTCTGCGAAAATCTGCTGAATTTTCAGTCTACGTACTGGCTTCTGCACGATCAGATAGAGTAAAGGTAGACAATGGCAAATCAGCATAGTCACGCAGATTGGGCGATGAAACATCATGTCCCTCCTCAGGAAATTGAGAGGCATAGATATCCTCTGGATCTGCTGCAGAGCGGCTTACTCCTTCACTGGTGGCAAGATATGAGGACATTCCTCTTTTATCATGATCTCCCCATGTTTCCATACTTTCAGGTGGAGAAGAGTGTTCCTCATGCTCTGCTTCCTCTTGATCTCCTCTCTCCTCTTCTTCTTCTTCTTCAATTCTTTCCTCCTCTGCATTTCTTTCTTCTACTTCTCTCTCCTCTATTTCTTTCTCTTTTGCTTCCAAATTTTCTCTTTCTCCAGTCCTCTGTTTTCTCTCATCTGTGTCTTTCTCTTGTCGTTCCGTTGATTCTGGAACAGAACGACTTAGGTTCTTCAATGCCATTGCAGAAATGGTGATGTCATCCTCATCTTCTTCATCCTCAACGATGAGAGCTCTTCTTTTCTTAGATGGAGCAACCATGGGCTCCTTCCCTTTTCTTTTTGCTGCCAAAGAGATTTGATGAGCTTTAGCAGGGGTTTTCTCCTTGAATTTCTCCAACGCCTTGTTGAGTTCCTTCAGACGCATTTTAAACACCATTTTCAGTCCCACTACCATTTGATCACAAGTTCTAACACAAAGAATCCGGGGAGGCTGAACATTCAAATGTCTGAATAACTTGGTCACAAGAGCCGGATAAGGAAGTTGACCCTTGTCCTTCACCATTGCTCTATACATGTGGAACATAATAGTGTGAGGAAGAGAGAACTTTTTCCCAGCATTGATGGCATACATCAGCTTTGCCTCTGAGTTTGAAACATCAGTCTTTGAAGTAGATTTTGGTCTGAAGCAGTTAATCACAATCTTGTGAAGCAGAATGTTGAACGCACTCATCCTCAAGTAGGAAATCTTTCCCTCTGTCCTTCTATCCTTAACAAGTTCCAACATAGCACGAGCAATAGACACATTGATAGGTTGATATCTTCCTCTTTCAACCCCAATCACATCAGCCAACATATCTACATCCACCACATAGTCCTGATCTCAGACACTAAAAGAGAATCTATTCGCATCCAAGAAACTGAGATTCGAATAGAAATATGCAGTGAGTTCAGCATAGGCTTCTGTAGATTCAAAACAAAACTGTTTAATTTGAAGAAAACTGAATTTTTCCCTCAAATTAACGTTCACAGAGTCAAGGAAATCAAAATCCATACTTCTAAGGTTTATCACCCCACGCTTCAACAACTTTAGAGTATAGATGCTTGTGTTCCTCCGATCGAAACAAGTCTTTCCTTTTGCTCCGAATTTTTGCCGCAACACCCATTCTCGATTGAAACTGACTATACAACTTGTCATCATCATTCGCATCTGGTTGATTCAGCCCTCCAACACGTGGATCGCTTGGGATATTTGCCATTGCCTCTTTCGCCGACCCAGCAGGGGCAATTCCCAACCGTTTCATTATGCGTAAAAAGAAGGTTTCATTTTTATACCCTTTGTCTTTCAGAAATTCGTCAATGTAATTCAGAGGAGTTCCACCCCTTTTCAAAGCACGATAAAGCTTGTAGGTAAAAGAGGGCTTAAAGTTCTTACGGATTCTGCATCTTCGATTATTTCTTCCATTTCTCGACGAGCAACATCCTATGGTCTAGATGGAGGAGATGGACGCTGCTGAGAATGTTGTGGGCTCTGCTGCTAACTAGGAGACTCTTCTTCTTCGGTGAGATCAAAGTGCGTAGGCCCCTCACGCATTTGCTGCAGTTTCCTGTTCGCGATCCTCGAAGACTTCCTTTGAGACGACATCTTTCACAGTCTTTGAAAGATTCCAAACTTGTTTTTCCCAAGAAAGATGACAACTTTTCGAAGATTAAACAAGAGAAGAAGACAGAAGTGGAAGATCGATGCTTTTTAGGGTTTTTGGAGTAAAACGAAGAGAACCCGACAGTATATAGGACAGTCGAAGAGAGACATACAAAACGTTGTAAAGGAAAGTAAAAAGATGCCTTTTAAAAAAATAACTGCCTTTTTCAAAAATTAGATAACTGTCATTTAAAATTAACTCCATTTTCGAAAAAGAAAGATTGCAATAATCACGGAAATTGAAAATAGCAAAAATCAATTATGGATAGATGATCGTACATTTTCAAGATTTAATCTGAAAGAGAATAAAATAACTTACAGTCAAAAATCTTGATTGTCTGAGTCTGAGAGTCTCTAGACTTTTACTTCTTCAAACTTCAAGATGTTGAGTCTGGAACGAATAACTTCAAATTGATTTTTCTCCAAAGGCTTTGTAAATATATCCGCCAGTTGATTCTTTGAATCAACAAACTGAATCGAAACTTTTCCATTTTGAACATAATCTCTAATAAAGTGATGTCGAATCTCTATATGCTTTGCGCTTGAGTGAAGAATTGGATTCTTGGTGAGATTGATTGCGCTGGTGTTGTCACACTTAATCTCCTTGCATGAATCTTCAATTCCAAAGTCTCTCAGCTATTGTTTTATCCACAGAATTTGTGAACAACAACTTCCAAGAGCTACATACTCTGCTTCTGCTGTAGAAAGAGCTACTGTATTTTACTTCCTTGAAAACCAAGACACTGTCCTACTTCCAAGTAGTTGACAGGTACCCGAGGTGCTCTTTCTAGCAACTCTACATCCGGCTAGGTCTGCATCTAAGTATCTAAGAAGAGTAAAGTCTCCCTTTTTAGGATACCAAAGACCAAAGTTTGAAGTTGATGCAATGTATTTGATAATACGCTTTGCAGCACTTAGATGAGATTCTTTAGGGTCTACTTGAAATCTGGCACAAATGCAAACACTAAACAAAATGTCAGGTCTAGAAGCAGTAAGATAAAGAAGTGAACCAATGATACTCCTGTATAACTTATGGTCAGCTTTCTTTCCTCCTTCATCTTTGTCTATCTTCAAGGAACTTGACATTGGTATATCATTCCTTTTACAATTTTCCAGTCCAAACTTTTTGACAAAATCATTAGCATATTTTTTTTGATGAATAAAAGTTCCTTCCTTCAATTGTTTCACTTGAAGCACGAGAAAGAAGGTTAGTTCACCCATCATGCTCATTTCAAATTCATTCGAATAGACTTAGAGAATTTCTTGCACAGACTTTCATTAGAGGATCCAAAAATAATATCATCAACATATATTTGAACAAGTAGAAAACTTTTGCTTTCTCTTTTAATAAACAGTGTAGTGTCTACTTTACCTTTGACAAAGTCGTTTTGAATTAAAAACTTACTCAGCCTGTCGTACCAAGCTCGAGGTGCTTGCTTTAAACCATATAAAGCCTTTTTCAGTCTAAAAACTAAGTCTGGTTTCCTTGGGTCTTCAAACCCAGGTGGTTGTTCTACATAGACTTCATCATGGATAAATCCATTCAAGAAAGCACTTTTGACGTCCATTTGGAATAATCTGAAATTCTTATAACAAGCAAAAGCAAGTAATAATCTAATTACTTCTAACCTCGCTACCGGTGCGTAAGTCTCATCATAGATCATAGTCTATCTCTTCTTCTTGCGTATATCCCTTGGCCACGAGTCTTGCTTTGTTTCTTACGACCTTTCCTTTCTCGTCCATCTTGTTCCTGAAAACCCATTTAGCTCCAATAATAGATTTACCTTTCGGTTTAGGAGTCAATTCCCAGACATCATTAATACTGAATTACCTGAGTTCATCTTGCATAGCTTCAATCCAGCTTTCATTAGATAAAGTTTCTTCTATGCTTTTGGGTACTATTTCAGAAATAAGAGCCACAGCACTATACTCTTCGCGCATTTTGGATCTTGTGCGAATTCCTTCATTAATGTCGCCAATAATGAGATCTTTAGGATGACTGGACTTATGCTTCCAGTTATTGGTTGATTTGTCAGGTTGTTGATCTTTTTCTTCATTTGAATCTTCAACAATCATTTGTTGCTAGTCATTCGAAGTCTGAGCTGCTTCTTGAGATTTCGACTTTGTAGAGTCTGAAGCAAGTTCAGATTCTTCAAGATGAGTCTGAATAGATTCATTTTGCATAGAATCTTGGAATTTGACATTCATTGATTCCTCCATAAATTGAGTCTTCTTGTTGTAGACTCTATAGGCTTTGCTTGTGGTTGAATATCCAAGGAAGATGCCTTCGTTTGATTTTTCTTCAAACTTGCCAACTCGATCATTTGCATTTTTCAATATAAAGCATTTACATCCAAACACATGAAAATATGAAACAATAGGCTTCTTTTCTTTGAATAACTCATAGGGTTTTCTCTAGAATAGGCCTTAGAAAAACTCTATTAATGTTATAACATGCTGTAGAAACTGCTTCAGCCCAAAAACGTGAAGAGATCTTACTTTCAATTAAAAGAGTTCTAGCCATTTCTTGAAGCGACCTATTCTTTCTTTCCACAACTCCGTTTTGCTCTAGAGTATATGGAGATAAGAACACGTGCTGAAAACCAGATTCATCACAGAATTTTGTAAAATCTTGATTTTCAAATTCACCTCCATGGTCTGTTCGTATACTTGAAATAACATACCCTTTCTCATTTTGGACCGTTTTAGCAAACTTTTCAAAGTAAGAAAAGATTTCAGATTTACTTGCCAGGAAATATACCCAAGTAAATCGTGAGTAGTCATCCATAATTACTAGGCAATATTTCTTACCTCCAATGCTCTGAGTTCTAGTTGGTCCAAAGAGATCCATATGCATAAGCTGCAGTACACGATTAGTGGAAACTTGATTTATTGGTTTAAAGGAGTTTCTTACCTGCTTTCTCAATACACATTGTGTACATAGATCAGTCTTTTGGTATAACAGATTGGGTAGACCACGAACAAGCTTCTTTGCTGAAATTTTGGCTATTTGCTTCATATTGATATGCCCAAGTTTTCTGTGCCATAAGTTTGCTTCGTCTTGAATTGAGATTAGACATTGCGATTCATCTGGTTTGATATCCAAGAGGTAGATATTTCCATGTCTTCGACCCATAAATGACTAAGTAGAATCTTTACTGGTTCCTGAACATATTCCCTCTTAAAAGTTGATTTTGAAACCGGTATCGTTTAGCTAACTGATACTAAGCAAATTGTAGTTGAGTCCTTCCACTAAGGAAACATTACTGATTGTGAGGTTTCCAATCTTTACAGTTCCGAATCCCACAATTCTTCCTTTGCTGTTTCCTCCAAATGAAATTTTTCCACCATTTACTTGAACGAGATTTATGAAGCAATTTGAATCTCCTATCATATGTCTTGAGCATCCACTATCCAGATACCATTTTACCTTCTTCTTGATAGTGACCTGCATTTAAAAAAGAGACTCAAACTTTCTTTTGTACCCATATTTTCTTGGGTCCATTGGTGTTAGCATGATATGCGGTATTTGCCCATACTTTCTTAACAGGTTTCCAAACCATAGGACATTCTTTCTTAAAATGATCTGAACTATTACACTTAGAACATCTGACAGCATTGTGACCTACTGGTTTTACAAAAACATTTTTGAAATGATTTTTGTAAGCATCTCTTATGGGTCTTTGCTTAATTCTTTCTTTCACTTTAAGAAAATCAATTAAAGGAATGGTTTCCACAGTCATTCCCAAACTAGATTTATTGAAATAAGGTCTTTGTGCTGAAAGAATTTTCTCAAGTTTCTCAGATCCTATAGAAAATCTTTTGGAAATATTTAATATGTCATTTTTTAAAAATGCATTTTCTTTCGAAAGGTTGTTTTCACTTTCTTTAAGAGTAGAAACATTCATGTCTAAACATTTAACATTTTCTTTCAAAACATTTTCCCGTTGTTTTAGTGCAGAATTTTCTTTTTTAAGTTTGGAAATCATTTTAGGAGAAGTCTTGAGACTAAAACACAACTCATCAATATATTTAAAAACTTTAATAGGGATTTTAAAGTTACTCACCTCAAATTCACTGTCTGAATCTGAGTCTATCTCGGATTTTGAATCTAAATTCGATTGTGCCATTAGACATATATTGGCATAATCATCATCACTTTCTTCACATTATGTATCACTCCAGGTTTCTGCTTTGAGAGCCTTTCGATACTTTTCAACTTTTCCTTTCTTCTTCCTCAGAAGGGAACAGTTGGGTCCGATGTATCCATTTTTCTTACATTCAAAGCAGACTAAATCTTTATTGGATTCATCATCCTCAACAGACTTAGTCTGTTGCTTTTGAAAACTCTATTTCTTTGGATTGAATTTTCTTCCTTTTCTGTTCAGCTTTCTGAATCTTCTTATCATGAGAGCAAGCTCCTCATCATCCATATCGTCTTCAGAATCTGTAACATCAGAATCATCATTGGATTTTAATGCAATGGATTTCTTACCTTTAGGATCTTCATCTTCATTGATTCGCTCCACTTCATAAGACTGAAGAGTCCCAACCAACTCATCGACAAATAGTGGCATAATTCTTTATGTCTCCCTTATTGAGGTCTTTATGTGATTTCAATCATTGGAGAGTCCACGCAATAGCTTGTTTACTTTCATGGAATCAGAAATTGATTGACCTTGATTTTCAAGACCATTCACGATTTCTATAAAACGACTAAACATGTCAGTTATAGATTCTCCTAATTTCATTTTGAAGGCTTCGTATTGACCGAGGAGAATGTTGATTCTGGTTTCTTTCACTCGATCAATTCCTTCATAGGTGATATGTAATCTATCCCAAACTTCTTTGGCTGTAACACAAGAAGATATTATGTTATATTCAGTAGGTGACAAAGCACAATATAAAGAATAAATTGCTTTTACATCAAGAGCTTGTCTCTTGGTTATCTCTTCCTGAGTCATTTCACTAGACTCAACAGCTTCTTTTCCTCTCTCTGAGACAAGTGCAGCTTTAGGAATGATTCCTTTGTCTACCACGTCCCATTCTAGAGGATCCTTTGATCTTAGGAACGCCTTCATCTTGTTTTTCCATATGTTGTATTCCTTTCTATCGAAGTAAGGCAGTCTGGTATTGCTTTGCCCTTCTACCAGCCCTAGAGCCAATATACTAGCCATGGATCTTTAACTCTGAAGTAAAACACTTCAAACAAAGTAAGTACATAGGCTCCGATACCAATTGATATATCTAGTATAAACACCTAGAGGGGGTGAATAGATGTAAAAATAGTTTCTCGTGATAAGTGAGCAATACTAAACAGACAATAGAAAGGAAGTTCTTCTTTTGTTAACAAAACGAATTACGATCAAAGTAAAGCAAAGAGTAGGGAAGAGAAAATGAACACAAAAATTATAGTGGTTTCAACTTATTCCAAGCCTACGTCCATTCTTCCGCACTGACAGCCCACCGGCTGGATTTCACTATGAACAAAAAAATTGTTACAGCAAAGCTCTCCCTTGATTCCACAGTGTAGATACTCTACCACACTTCCTCAAGGTTTCTCAAGAATATAGACTCTCTTTTGCATACAAGATTTTGCTCAGTAAATGAATTGACTAAGAACAAAGAGCTTCAAACTTTGGAATTCTTCTATCGTGCACACACTTAAACAACTGGAACGTCTTCCTTATATACTCCTTTATGCCATCATACCCGTTGGTACTTACCAAATGAATTCTTTCAATCTTCCCGTTGAACAGAATCAATTTGGAAGATCATTCGAGCTATTTAAGGAACATGACGATAGCCCACCAATCCTGCTCGCCCATACAATCAAGATCTCAGTTTCCATAAGTAGAACCTTCCAAGTATACTTCACCAATCATCGAATCCTCAATCTCTAAATCAATCTTGATCCGAATAAAGGATTCCGTTATGTCATATCCATCCAAGAGATCTTCTCAAGTCGATAAGGTCAAATCCTTAACGAAACATCCAATTCTAGATAGGCCTTCTTCGACGGACTAGAAACTGTCATTGAGAATAGACTTTGAGTCTTGAGTCTAGCAGTCTGGAGGTCTTCAGACTTTAAATAGAAGAGTCTGCAAATCTTTAGACTAGACTGATGGAAACGTTTTGTCAACTTCAAAACACTCCAAGAAGATTTCTCCAACAGCTTCAGCTAAAGAGGGGGACCCCAAAGTGGCTCCTTAGCTTTCAACACTTGTCTCTCTCTCTCACCTCACAAGCCCCCACTTGCTCAGCCTTCATCCTCAGCCATTCTCTCTCCTCAATTTTCCCCAAAAAGCCTCCCACCATGGCTGAAATGTTGCACCCCTCCAAGGCTGCGATTTTTGTGCATTTCCCTCTTCAATTCTCAGCCAATTGAGCTCAAATCAAAGCCTATAAATCATCCAAGGTTTCCTCACTTAAATCCATATTTTTCCTTGTCCATTGAACCAACTTGTATCCAAAAAACGCGACCAAAAGCGGGCCTACCAATTTCCCAATCCAAAGTAACCATACTTTAATTTTTCACCGAAAATCTCGGTTTGCAGAAAAATCTTCTTAGGATGAGCCAACATTCCTAAAATAATTTATGACATGACAAAACTTTCAATTTCTGAAATTTGGTTTAAATTCGCTGTTAATTTCAATCTGGCGCGATTTTAGCACGTCCTAGCTTGCCGGGTAGCTTTTAAGAATTTTAGTGCATTTGACCTGTGGTTGATTATTTTCAAGCCACAAAGTGCATCTTCAATTCATTGGCGACTCTCAGTTGTCGTGGAAATCTCGAGATTTCAAATACGGTCATAGGGTACAAAAAAGACAGAAGAATCGGTCTAGTGCCATTTGACAAGGATTTTGCAATTAAGTGGAATCACCCACACTTAATCACATACCTTTGTCGAATCGACCTATCTCCGGTCTCTAATCGATTTTGACAGTGTCGTAATGAATCTTGCAAATGAGCATGGTCGAGTAGTCGTTTCCTAATCGAATTCTCAAGTATGTTGCATTAAAATCCTTTAACGGCTTCACCTGATAGATTAGTTATCTCGTGAGGAATCAACTCAGAGAATAGAACTATAGGCGCGTCGATGAAAAGCCTGATTTATTTAATTGAAAATAGGATTGAAATTTCAAGATGTCACAATGAGTGGGTCACTTATTCAATAGGCATGCGCCAATCACAAACACAAGCATTTCTAATGAATGACATGGTTTCGTGCATGAGTGGTCCAAATGATACTTCAAAAGATGAGTTTGAAATTTTGAGAAAGGAAAATAAGATTTTTGCATAAGGGATCATCTTGGCTATGGAATGTATTTAATTATCAGGGCTAGTTTGGTGCGTATATCATGCACTCACAAACATCACAGAAATTTTAAACATGGCCAAACTTTGATTATCTCAATGTCAAATCAAACATTGGAAATAATTTGAAATGTTTGAGACAAGGAATGTCTTGATTATAGAACACGCTTAAACCTCTAAGTCAGTCTAGAGCTCACATAACATGCACTCATAGACCTCATAGACATTTTAGATACAGTATAAAACTATGACAATTCCTACGTCAAAACATAGTATTTAAAAGATCTTAAAGCATTTGATGTTGGAAGCATCCCTTGAACCGAGCCCTTCTTGATGTGCAAAATTGATATTTCGAATCAACTTTGGAGAAAATGCATTCCAAAGACCACCTCATCAATGGAAAAAATTTTACAATGAAAACCAAGGAACTTGGAACAAATTTCATGAAAATGACATGTCCTAATTCCATGCACAAGCTATCCTAAAAATCTAGATAAGCAATCGCAACAAAAGCTTACAACAGAAAATTTCAGATAAAGCACAACAATCCAGCAAAATTGAAGAGTACCCATTGATGATCTACCTTTGACAAAATTACACAGTATGCATAACACCATATGAAACAACTTTTGTGAAGAAAGTTTCCTAAGAAAAGCTAAGCATGAATTTATAAAAATCCAATAATGCATATCACCGCATCAGAAAATTGAAAACACAGCAGGACATTTAGCTATTGCAACTGAGATTTGACCTATCAAACAGGTTCCAAAAATCATGAAAATTCATCACAACATAGTCCAAATAGATAGGAACAATGTTTATTAAGGGACCAACTCAATAATCCCTGTAGAAAAATTCATATGAAAATAGCCAAAGACTACCTAAGCAGAGGTAAAAATGGGGTTCCGAATTTGCTCCTAGGTCGGAATTCTAGCCTATTTTACAAAAAAATAGAAAATGGGTCTAGTGACAAGCAAATCACATGAAACCAGTGCCATTTGAAAGGTCTAAGCATGCCCTATGACTTTCTAGAAGGGTTCGGGTTCAATCGAGATCAATTCTATGCTCTAAGGTTGAGATTTGTCAAAGTGTGCTCGTTAGTCATTGACAAACCAGAACACAAATATGCATTAACAAGTCCTAAAATCACTTGGACAATGCACAAACGGCATGAAGTTCACATATGACAAAGAATTGGATGCGACAAGTGATTAGGGTAAACACCCAACCCTAAGTCAACATGCGAAAAAATGATACGAGTCAATGACAATGCCAAATGATTCAAGACTTAAATGACACACTTGATGATTTCAAAGTACAACTAGCCTAATTGAGGCATAGTGTTCACATATCAAATGATGTTCATTTATGATAAGTCACATATGTACACAAAGCTTGTACTGCATACTTTAACATGAGATTTGGTCTCTAAGAGACCCAAACGAGCATGATAAAGTGCAGACAGGACAAGGCATTAATCTCACCTCAATATCACATAACATGCTTGATTTTGGTCACCTAAGGACATAGAAAAATCTAAAGAAAAATCCGACATACAGACCATACGGTGATGAACATTTCTCTTTAAGAACTCAAAGCCCAATTGAGATCACATGAACCTTGATGAAAATAGTAAAATAGATGTCTAACATGCAATGTCCTAATTGCAGCAGAACCCTAATGTGTTTGCACATGCAAACGATATACCGAATGACAAGGAAATCTTACCAAAATGCATACATGCAAATGACATACATCGTTATAACACATACAACATATACTTCAAGTCCAGTGAGGATCTTAAGGTCAAAAAGATTCATTCACATGCTCAATCTCACCAAAATGCAGCTCGGAATGGTGTAGGGCCGATTGACATATGCTCAATTTTAGACAATTTTGACCAACCAAAACCTATCCGAAAAAGCTATAAAAAATACAGGACATGGTTGAGACAATTTGGAACAAAACCTGTGGAGATGACTTTACCAAAAATCAATCACAAAAATCAAGACGAAAATAGTAAACTCCAAAGTTGGAACCAAAATAGAAACCAAATTGAACCATAAAAACTGCAAAATCGAGCATATTGCGAGATGTTTGTCGGGGGTCAAACGTTTCCCGTTCGGTACGAGCGACCTAGCAAATCGAAGGTCTCGGAACATACTTTCTAACTCTGGTAGGCCTCGAGATCAAATAAGGTCATCTATGCCTCGTTTTAAACCAAATAGCAACCATATCACAGATGTACGAACATTAGAGATCAGCACAAAAACTCATCCGATCAATCATGAATTCATCCTCAATCAATCTTCAAACTCAGCAAGTCATCAATCAAGTTCATGATCATCAAATCTAAGTATATTTCATAATCTAATTGTGAATCCTAGCCCCAGTTAGATATGCCAACCTCGCTTCATCATATTCGAGTTTAAGATTTTTACCTTTTTTGCGATATCGTCGATTTTGAACTACGATCGGATGAATCGATCGTCGCTGGAGCATGAACGAACCTCCAAGGATCGAACCGGACTGTCATGGACTACCTTGAGGTCAGCTAGACTGCCAGTTAAAAGATCAAGCAGAATCGATCCAAGTTTGGACTGGCCTTCGAGCGCTAGAGAAGGAAGACATCACTGGAGCTATTTCGGTGACCGATCAGCCAAGCCCTGACCACGACCAGGTCAGGGAGACCCTAGGGAACTGATCGAACCAGATCCAATGGCCGTTAAGCCACTGCTGGCCGCCGGATCGGGCAGTGGAAGAGACTGGTCCAAATCGAACCAGTTTGGCGTGTGAGGAGGGGATAGCGTGATCGATATCACGCCCCGACCCTCTCGGACGCGCGACAACCCTTTTTCACTTTGATCATTTGATTGCGATGTCCCAAGAGGCATCGTTGATCCATTTTTATTTTATTTTTTATCTTTCGATTAAATGCAAACGGAAGCAGAATCAACTCCACCCAATCATATACATCAATAGGGCAAGGAAAACATATCAACAAAAAATTTCATGCATAAATAAGTATACACATCTTAGTACATTGAAAGATTATTAATTTACAAGCCCTATTACTCGGGGCTATTCCAATTGTCACAATAGCAAAAAGAGTTGGGGATTAGCCTAGCTCCTTTATCGGGAAGGGGTTCACCCGAATGCCCTTATCTACAAGCACCCCAAAGCGCACGTGACAAAAATCCATGACTAAGGGCCTGTAAAATGTAAACAACAACTAGTGAGATAAACTCAGCAAGTAAACTCCCTAAACCTCACATAGGAGACTACTTTGCCTCAGAGACACCCTATATGTGCAACTTAACTGTCGATGGCATATCAATAGCAAAACCTTCACTTTGCATCATCTATAAATAGGAAATGATCTAACCTCTACTTAAATCCCTCAAGTCATAATCAAAGGCATACCAATACACAACAACCCTCACAATTAGTGCAAATAATGACTAGAATATTCACACGCGATGGATGTGAGCATCGACAACATTATCAACACCATTCAGACTCAAACATCGACCAGCAGGACATCCTCTTGCCTCTCAATTCATAAGCAGGGTCAATCAAAGCATGCACTATCGCAACCCAACCTCGAGGAAGGTAGGAGATCGGGTTTATCAGTACTTGACCATCGGAGTCTCCTCACGCTTCGCATCCACAAAAGCGTCATCACCTCGTCTTTCGGGACAAACCTCTTATGATTTCCCTCACACAAGGTCGCGAACTCTCCTAAGCTCGTACCTCGCATGACAGCGGAAGGTATTGTGACCCTACCTTGACATTGCAGTACATCTTGATCGATGGTTTTAAGGTCGAAAGGAAACCGGACATGCAAGTGAGTTTAAGGATATTTTGATCATAATAGCCCTCTTGATAGTACGTCTTCACCCATAAGAATGGCATCACTTCATCCTTTGAGGTACTGTCATATCAAATATGCTAAATTATGGTCGCAACCCCTTTCCTAATGTTCATACCCGTCACGATGGGTTTATTTAATGATCTAGTTGTTTAAAACAACTTAGAAAATAAGATGGGAGTCACCACTAGCTTCATTTTTGGGGGTCTGCTAGAAAACCCAATTGAGGGTCGAGAGTAGTCCCTCCATTTCTATGCAATTAAATTTCTAGGTTCGAGGACTTGAGTTATGCTAATAATTCTATTAGTGCCTTTCGATATAACAGTATGGCGTGTTATTTAAGGAGTCCATGTATTTCTTTTTACTCTTTCGGGATCGGAAATCCTAAACTAAGTGATCATGTGTGGATGGTCATTTTCATGCCATTCTCTTTCTAAGAAAGATAAAACAAAACATGCAATTGAACTTAAAGTATGAGGTGGTAAGTAAACACCAAGTAAAATAGTAAATCTATCATGCAATCCTAAGAATTAGAATAAGTAAACGGAAGGAACCCGCAATTCATTGAGTGTTCACACAAATGACAAAGCTCGAAACATATATCCGAGTACAAAAATATGGTCGGAATGGACATCGACATTTCCCCATCTTCGTGTCAACTTCAATCTTCAAGGTCCTAATCTAATCCTAATCTAAGAACCTGAGCTAGGTACATACAATGGAAAGAAACACTCATACACATCAAACCAGTCAAAATCACAACATGAGATCAAGAGTAATCTATCCAAGGAAGCAAAGTTCAAAATCAATCAAATTTGAGCCTTAAGGCAGGCCTTTGCAATTCATGCATGGGTCCCTCTAGACACCTAGCCAATTCATTTTATGACTTATAGCCATTATTGGCCATTTATGTTCTCGCATGGCCAATAACACTTGTAAGTCCCTAAAAAGATGTTCTAAATGAATCCTCAAGATTTTCCCTCGGCATCAGACATTGCACTTGACATACATCTAATGAATGACAGGCAAGCCTTTCGAGCCTTTTTTCCTAACAAATCAATCAAGTGAGTGAACCGTAGGTGGGTCATTTATTCAATAGGCATGCATCAATCACAAACACAAGCATTTCAAAGATGAGTTTGAAATGTTTGAGAAGAATGAAACAAAATTTTAAGACAAGGGGTCGTCTCGGCTATGGAACGCATTTAATTGCCAAAACTAGTTTGGGACTCGCATAAATACACTCACACACATCGCAGACATTTTAAATACAGTCCAAAACTTGACTACCATAATGCCAAACTGGAAGTTCAAAGAGATTTGAAAACATTTAGACAAAGGAATATCTATGCTATGGAACGCATTTAATTGCCAAGGCTAGTTTGGGGCTCACATAAATGCACTTACAGACATTGTAGATATTTTAAATACAGTCTAAACCTTGACTTTTCCAAAGTCAAATCAAGTATTGAAAAGATTCTAGATATTTGATATTGGAAACATCACACATACCAAAAACATTTCGATGTGCGAAGAAGGGCATTTCTAATCGAGATTTGAGAAAAATGTGAACGAAAGGTCAATTCATTTATTGAAAAAAAATTAAAATGAAGATCAAGAATTTGAAACAAATTTCATGAAGATGATATGGCCTAATTCCATGCACAAACTAGCCTAAAAAGTCTAGACAAGCAATTGCAACAAAGGATTACAATAGAACATTTCAGATAAAGCACATCAAATCAGCAAAATTGAATGGTACCCATCGACGATCTATCTCTGAAAAAATTGCATAGCACGCATAACATGATATGGAACAACTCTTGTGAAGGAAGTTTCCTTAAAAGAGCTAAGCATGATTTTATAAAAATATAACAATGCACATCATCGCATCAGGAAATTACCAAAACAGCAGAACATCAAGTCATTGAAACTGAGATTTACCCTGCCAAACGACGTCTAAAAATCATGAAAAATCATCACAACATAGTCCAAAGAGAGATAAACAATGTTTATTGAGGCACTGACTTAAGAATCCCTACAAAAAAAATTCACATGAAAATAGCAAAAGACTGTCTAAACTGGTAAAAACAGGGATCCGAATTTAATCATAAGTCAGAATTCTAATCTTACTTAGGAAAAATGGAAGATGGGTCTAGCGATGAGCAAATTGCATGAAACTAGTGGCATTTGAAAGATCTATGTCTTACAACTTCCGAGAAAGGTCCGGGTTTAATTGAAATCAATTCGGTGCTCTAAGATGAGGTTTGTGAAAGGGTACACATCAGTCATTAATGAACTAGAATGCAAATACGCATGACTAAGTCCTAAAATCACTTATGGAATGCACAAACAGCATGAAAATCACACAGGACCAAGAATTAGATGCGACAAATCATTAGAATTAATATCTAACTCTAAGTCGGCATGCAAAAGTGTCATAGGATTCAATGACAATGCAACATGATTTGAGACTATAATGGCATACTTGGTGATATCAAACTGCAATTAGCCTAATTGCGGTATGATTTTCACATACCAAATGGCACTCAATCATGAGAAAACACATATGCATATGAAGCTTGCAGACATCAACACAAGATTTGGTCTCTAAGGGAGCCAAACAAGCATGAGAAAATATGCACATGACAAGACCTTAACCTAATCTCAACATGACAGAAAATGTTCGATTTAGGTCACCAAGGAAAATGCCAAAATCTAACAAAAAATATGCATAATGGCAAGCATTTTTCATTAAGACATGAAAGCCTAATTATGATCACATGATTCATGATGAAAATGTCAATTGGTAAGTGTTTCTAAAAATCCTAATTGTAGAGTATTCAAACTTGCAATTAACCTACCAAATGGCGATGAAATCATGCAAATCATGCATCGTTCGAACACACACAACGTGCATTTTAATCTTCATGAGACCCTGAGGTCAAATAAACTCATCTATATGCTCAATTTCGCCAAAATATATCCCGGATTGGTGTAGGGCAGATTGACCTATGTTCAAATTTAGGCTATTTTGACTTACCAAAACTTATCTGAAAAATCCAGAAAAAAAGTACGTTACACATGAGTGGAACAAATCTCATGAAGAAAATTTTCTCAAAAATCAACCACAAAAAGTAGCACAAAAATGGCAAAGTTAGAAGGCGGAACCAAAACATAATCAAAATTGAACCCATGATACTGCAGAATCAAGCATATTACGAGGTATTTTTCGAGCGTCAAATGTCACCTGTTCGGGACGGCGACTGATCAAATTGAAAGTCTGGAAATGTACTAAGTCTAGAAGGTCTCAAGATCAAATAAGGTCATCTAAAGTCTTGTTTTAGGCCAAACAACAACCACATCACAAATGTAGGAAAATTGCAGATTTGCATCCAGATCAACCACAAATCATCTTCAATCTCCATTCAAACTCAGCAAATCAATGATCTAGCATATTGATAACATATCTAAACATGAGATTTGGTCTCTAAGAGATCCAAACAAGCACAGAAAAGCATGCACATGATAAACCTTTAATCTTATATCAAGATCTGAAAGCATGTTTAATTTCAGCAAATTAAGGATATGCACAAATCCAAGCAAAAATTCGATATATAGAACGATGGATAACGAGCACTTTTCGCTAAAAGCTCGAAACCTAATTGTGATCATACGAATTATGACGAAAATGGCAAAACAATGATGCATTACTAAACAACTTAATTGCAGCAGCACCCATGTATGTTTGCACATGTGATTGGCGTATCAAATGGTGATGGAACCTCAAATCATGCACCAATAGGAAGCATACAACATGTATTTCATTCTTCATGAAGGTCCTAAGGTCAAACAAATTCATTTTCATGTTCAATTTTGGCCAAATGTACCTCGGAATAATGCAGGGCAAACTGATATACACTAAGATTTAAGAGGTGTCGACCTACCAGAATGTGACATCCTGAATTTCAGGCTCTGTTTTCAATTGAATAAATTGAGCTTTTCATCGACACGCCTATAGTTCTATTCTCTGAGCTGATCACTCACGAGATAACTAGTCTAATAGGTGAAGCCATTAAAGGATTTTAACGCAATAAACTTGAAAATTCGACCAGGAATCGACTACTCGACCGTACTCATCTGTAGAGATCATTACAGCACATCTAAAAATCAATTAGGGATCAGAGATAGGTCAGTTCAACTGAGATATGTGATCAAAGTGTGGGTGATTCCACCAGATTGCAAAATTCTCATCGATTGGCACTAGACCGATTTTTCTGTCGTTTTGGTACCATGTGCCCATATTTGAAATCTCAAGATTTTCACGACCTCCGAGAATCGTCAATATGTCGAAGATGTACATTGTGGCTCGAAATAAATCGACCACGGGTCAATTGCACCAAAAATTCCTAAAAGCTACCCGGTAGGCTAGGTCACGCTAAAATCGCGCCAGATTGAAATTAACCGCGAATTTGAATCCAATTTCAAAAATTGAAAGTTCTGTCATGTCATGATTCATTTTAGGACCATCTACTCATCCTCCGAATATTTTTCTGCAAACCGAGACTTTTGGCGAAAATACAAAATAAGGCCGTTTTTGTCCGGAAAATTCGGGGGACCATTTTTTGTCGCGTTTTTGTGATGCAAGTTGGTTCTATTGGTGAGGGAAAATTTGAATTTAGTCGAGCAAACCTTGGTGGGATTTATGGGGGCCGAATTGAATTCAATTGAAGGAGAATTGAGCTCAATTTAGGGGAAAGATTTTACAAATTCTTAGGCCATGGGAGGAGGGACTTTTGGACCACTTCTTTAGCTTGCAAAGGAAGCTTGGGGGCTGCCAAAGAGCCATGGAAGACAACCAAGGGCTGGTGGGACCTCTTCAAGGGACAAAGAGATAGAATGGAGGCTTAAGGGACCTTCAAGCCTTTGCTGTCCCCTTCCTTCTTCTTCAGAGCTGCTTTCTCCATTTCCAACCCCTTGAAGCTTAGAAGTTGTAGAGAAACCGAGCCAGCCACCTCCCCTAGCCCGTCGCAAGTCCCCCGAACCACCGAAGCCACCACATGCCGCCCGTTCACACCTGCTCGCCCGCGAGCATCACTCCGCCCCTACCGTGTCCAGTCGCTCATCCCACGAGCCTAGCCCGTCCCCCGAGCCATCCCTAGTCACTGTTGAAGCTTAGGCCACCGTCCAGCTCGCCTCCGCCGCTGTGAAGCCCCGCCGTTAGCCGCCTAGCCCTGCTACACCGTCACCATCCATCCTTGCCACTCTTGGCTGCTCGAGCAATCTCTTGGCCCATCAAGTAGAACCACAAGCCAGCAAGCGTCAATGGGCTTCGAGGCCCATTTCGGACCGCTTCTGAGCCTCGTAGTGTGTCACCGCTTCGAAGTTTGTCGCCTGTCTCCACGTTACCATCATCATGGACTCATCGGATTTTAAAACCAGTGAGTTTACTCATTAAACTCTGCTTATGGAGTTAATGATACTTAAGGGTTGTTTAGTTTAGGCTAAGTATGGTTTATGTGGTTAGTTAGAACGGATTAGCAATTTAATTACTCGTTATTGCATGTTAGGTGGTTAGATTGACTTAATTAGCAACTAGATAGATTGTATTATTTATCTAGATAGGTTCGGAATTTTTCCGGGCCCATTTCAGTATTTAATTAGGCTTTTCCGGCCTAAGTTTCTATTTATGGCATTTAATTGTATTTATTTAATTAATTTTGGTATTTATTTAATTATTTATTATTTTTCAAAAATTATACCAGGATAGCCGGTGACTAGAATTTTGTGTTGATTGCAATGATATGCTTAGTTTATTTAATTGAGTGTTGATTTGTGCAAATTGAGTGGAAATTATAATTTTGGGTATTTATCCCAAAATTGTGGAATTTTGGTATTTAATTGGAAAATACTAGGCATCAGTTTTTAACTTTGAAAATGTTCTTGTGGACTATATAATTAGTGGGATTTTTTAGAAGAAAGATATTGCATTTTTTGGCTCAGGCCGACCGTGTACCCACACACGATTATTTTATCGGTTATTTTCAATGTGATGAATTATCAACTTGTGTGAGCTAAGTCGTTTTATATATAGATATATATATTTATATTTATATATATCAGCTATGATCATTTTATCAACTTGAGTGAGCACGATCTATATATCTATATCAGCTTGTGTAAGTTAAGATCATTTTATCAGCTTGAGCAAGCACGATCTATATATTTATCAGCTTGAGCGAACTATCTATCTACTTATATCACCTTGAGCGAGCTATGACCATATATTGTCTCTTGTGTGAGCAGTGGTGGTATTAGAGGATTGATATGTAGCATTGAATTGATAGATGGTATTGTTGGTATCGAATTGAGCTGATTGACTGATTGATCAATGATTTGATTTGAGTTTATTGGTTGAGATCATGAACTGTCTTGACTTACAGGAAGGAACTGAGGCGAGGTAAGTCATCTATCTTGTGTGTGCATAGGCAGCCTTGTTGACACCTAATTTTGGCAAATCTAGGAAAATAAAGAAAATAAAAATTGCATCAAAATAAATAAAAGGAAAAAAAATAAAAAGGGGAAATTGATTTGATTGATTATGCATGGAAGTTTGAAATTCTGATGAATATTCAGATTTTGATAAATGTAGAAGCAATTAAAAAATCAGGTGAATAAAGGGCAATGATTTCGATAAAATGGAAGGAATCAAGCAAAATCGAGCTGATTGTAAAATCACACTCTGATTTGCAGCCTTGATTTAATACAATGAGAATATGAAAATTCAAAAGTTGCTATAAAAAACAGCCGTTTGGAAATCACTATAAAAAGGGCCACAATTTTCGTGACGAGGGGAGAAAAAATTTGGAGAGAAAAATTCGTGCAAGAACTCGGTTGAAAATTCAAACACAAAAAAGGAGAGCTTGTTTTCTTTCTCCTTTCTTTCATTGGGGAAGAGGGAAAAGTCAAAAAGAAAGAGTGAAAGAGATGTGAGTGTAGAGAGTAGACGTGCGAATAGACAAGAGAGAGAGAATAAAAAAGAAAAGCAAAAAAAAAAAAAACGCCACTGTTCATCTTCTCCATGGCCTCCCTTTGCCGCATGACCGACCCCTGCACCGCTGGTCTCCGAGCTAAACCGCCGGCCTCCGCCACGCCTTCGCAACCGCCACCTCGCCAAACTCGCCCCCGATGCGCAGCAGCATTGCCGCCACACCCGACACTGTTGCCGCGCCCGTGCCTCCACCTGAGCCCCGCCCCGAACACACCTCTGCCGACACCAGCGCCGTGCCACCTTTGCCTGCTCGCCACTGCTACTGCATCACTACTCCATGCACCAGCACCCGCAAGCACCACCATGCAGCAACCTGCGACCTGCAGCACCCGTGAGCCCCTCTCGCTACTCAACCCGTTACCCGTGCCTGCACCTCCACCACTCAACACCGTCGCCGATGCCCGCAGTTGCTCTCTCCTGCTCCACTACATAGCACCGACGCCAACGCCCGCAGTTGCTCTCTCACTGCTCCATCCGCGCCTCAACCCTCGCCGACACCCGCACTCCTCGCCATTCCACTCACCGTTCGCCGTTGATTGCCCTGCACTTCGCTGGAGCTCCGACGCCGGCTATCCTCGCCGCACCCGCCCTTGTCAACGCCATTGTTTTCCCCCTTAGGTAGTTGATTTTTATTTTTATTCTTATTTTTCACTTATCTTATGGTATCTTATTTTATTTATTTTGTTATTATTGTTCAAATCAGAATATTGGAATGTGACTTTCTTTTATAAATCTAGTAGGCATTAACCGCAGGGGTTTTGTCCAAAATTATTGTAATTATTAATTTGATCCGTAAAACATCAGATCATTTTTTTAATTATATTAATTTTTTGGCATTTTAATAGTATTTTAATTGTTAAATCATTATAATTATTAATTTGATCCGTAAGACTTCAAATCAAATTTTAATTATTTTGAACTCTTTGTCATGATGTTTAGAGTTAGAGTAATCGTTAATTTGACATGTGAGACAACAAGTTATTTTTTTGATTATTTTAATCATTTATTTGTTGAATATTTTGATTAGTTTATTTGATAATTACTTGTCTTGGAAAACACCAAAAAATAAAAAAATAGAAAAAATACTAAAAAATCAAAATCTTGCATGAGCATATAGGTTTAGTAAATTAGACATGTAGATTAGTAAATTAGAATTTATTTTTAGGATTACATTTTTTTAGGATTGCATTTTTAGATAATTTTTTTGAAATAGGTTAGGGTTGGACCTAGATAACTTCTTTTTTTTTTTTAAGTAGGGTTTTAGATAATGTTTACACATTTTAATTATCTCTTTTTTTTAAATAGTATCTAAGATAGAATAGGGTTTAAGTCAAATTAATCCCTAAAATAAATTTAAAAAATTATTTCATTTTAGATAGTTTAATTAGGATTTTTATTAATCCCGAATTTCAATAAAAAAATAAAAAATATTAGGTGCATGTTAATTAGTTTGCATAATAGGTTCATTTAATTAGAATTTGTTTGTTAGTAAAATTAGGTCATGTAGTTAAGTACATGTTTTAATTTCGAGATAAAAGAAAATAAAAAAAAATTCTTTGCTCGGTACATTTTTGATGCAATTTATTTGATTCATTGAGTGTCGAGCATCTGTGTGATCACCCTATTACATGATAGTAATTTAGATTAAAATAGATCCAAACTGCCTGCAAAAACATTTTTGAAAATAAAAAGAATAGTACCGAAAGGACATTAGAGAAATCTAGTATAATCAAGTCCCCGTACCCAAAGTCTCTGATTCGTAGAAGTAAAATAATTCTCTCATTATTTTACTTAGGTGTCTAATTGACCTACCGTAAACTAATTAGTGGCGACTCCCAGCTAATAATCTTTTGCATGCTAAATATTTTAACTTTAAGTCACGAATTGGTATAAGCTTGGAAGAGCCCGAGCTAAGTTTAAAGACTTAGTAGTCCATTAGCCTAAACCTAGGTGGTGTACTCGAAATTTAGGTCACGATAAGCCTTTAGGCATATTTCCTTCCTAGTCAAGGTTTAGGGGGTGAACTTTCTAAGATATCGTCTCACCCCGTCGTGGGCTAACATTATCAGGTCCTTAAATGGCGATTCCTCCCGAACATTTTGGTCAGCCCAAAAAGGTCACCGAATAGGTCTCTTTGATTCCTCTTCCTGGGGGCCAAGGAGCCTGGGTCTACGAACTCGTGAGATCCATTGTCTAGGTTGATGCGGGTCTACCCCGGAGGGTACCCCATCAATTCAAATCGTGGTATCATCGCGGGCGAGATGGACCCAGAGAAGGTCTCCTACCGAAATCTGACATCCCTATGTCGGTGCTAGAGATAGCTTTTGGCAAAGGCACAACTGACCCTCCTAATGGTGCAGTGGTAGACCCGAGTACCCAGGAGACAGAGACCCTGAAGTCTTCGGTTGAGGGTTCGAATGCTTAGAGGACTTGTAGCCTTTCTGTCTTTTGTAGACTTGTAAATATAGACCCGTATTGTATATGACTTAGTTTGCCGTGTATGAAGGTATGTTGTGGTTTTTCAAAATTGTGACCCTACTTATCTATCCCATCTTTGTGTTGGCTGGGGATTTATTTATTCGCTTCGACATGCGCATTAAAAGGAAAGGGTCAGCGACGCATCCTGGGACGTTGCCATTTAATCGACCACCGAGGGATGGGCACACGCTCGAGGATCGAGGTGTGACACAGAACATGTCCAAAAAATCTACAAAAATTGCAGGATGATTTGGAGCAAGTTTCATGAAGACAACTTTGTCAAAAATCCATCATAGAAATCATCACAAAAATAGCAAAGTGCAGAGGCAGACTAAGATCAGAACCTAAAACAAACTAGAAATTCTGCAAAATTAAGCAAATTGCGAGTCATTTTTCGGGGGTCAAATTTCACTCGATCAGGCCATGCAACCTATCAAAATAAAGGGCTCGGAACATACTTTCTAAGCCTAGAAGGTCTCGAGTCAAAATAAAGCCATCTGAGGCCTCGTTTTAGGAAAAACAGCAAACACATCACACAACACGAAAATTGCATATTTGCATCCAAATCAACCACAAATAATCTTCAATCTCCATTCAAACTCAGCAAATCAATGATCTAGCATGTTGACAACATATCTAAACATTCCATAAAACCCTAAGTGCAAATCCTAGCCCTAATTAGCTATTCTAACCTCATTTCATCGGATTCAAGTCCGAGACTATTACCTTTTGCGCGACTCCTTGGTTTTTGATGCAATAAGGTGAATCGATCTTGCCAGAACACTATCCAAAATCACTATTGGACTCCTATGGATAGCCTCAAGGAAGGATCAGGCTGCCGGATTGTAGCTTGCAAGAAAAACCAATTCAAGTTTGGACCGGTTCGGACACTAGTAAAAGAGTAGCTGCAAAGATGATTTGATGGTTGATCGACAAAGCTCCGACAACGATGAGGTCGGAGGAGGACTCTTAAGAACTGATCAGATCCGATTGACACCTTAGAGGACCTCCAGTGGCTGCTGATCAGATTCGGAACAAAACCAATCATGGAATGAACCAGTTTAGATGCGGTGGCAAGGATTTGGATGCCGAAATAGATCCGGCCACAGATTGGCCAAACTCTAGCCACTTGGAGTTCGACTGAAGAAGGCCTAATTATCAATCGGAATGGCCTGGGGGTAGCTGAGCCATCGTCGGCCACCAACTGAGGCCGCGGAAGCAGTCGATCCAAGTCAGACGGGCTAGAGACATCGAGAGAGAAACCAGCTTGATCGAATGACTTCCGATCAATGCCTGGTCAATCTCTAGCCACAAATGGACCAGGGACGAGGAGGAGATGGCCGTGGGGGTTGGATAGTGTCCAATGAGCAGCTGGCGTGAGGCTAACGAGCTTGGATTGACAAATAGTCAGTTTAGGTAGAGAGAAGAGAAAGGGAGGAGAGAGGCGGCAAACCAGAGAGAAGAGCGAGAGAGTAGTGAGAGAGTTAAAAGTGCAAAAATCAGCCCCCCTCGAATTTAGAGGGAAAATGGTATTTATACACCCCATATCTTTTGATTTCGACCGTCGTTTCGATCCAACGATCGAAATCCTAATCTAACAGACAAATTATGATTTTAAAAGCTTAATCACCATTAGGAGGTGTTAGGCATTGATCAGATGGGCCCGATTTGCGAAAACCTAAGCTCAAAATGAGAATTGCACTTTTGGGAATAATTAGGGTCAAATTGTAAATTCAAGAAATTCAATGGCCAATCTGCAAAATCGTGGGAGATTGACGGCATAGGAGTGAAATTAGCATGGTGAGGGTCCTGGAACCAATCGCCGAAGGTCCAAAACTGATTGGCAAGTGGTCGAACCGCCCTGCCCTACCGGCGATAGGTCAACCGATTAAGCCAGTTCATGTCGATTTAACTGGTTCTTGATCGAGTCCATTTGGTTTTGGTTGGTATATACATTCGTGGCCCTTGTGGGTACAAAATTTATGCAATAAGGACCAAATTGAAGAGAAAACTTACATGGTTTGAGGAGAAATTATCCGATTTCGATTCAATTAAGCCAATTAAACTTCGTCATGTAAAAAACAACATACCAAAAACATGGGTTCATTAGATTGAGCTTTAAGGGCTATAATGAGCAATTTTGCGATCTAATGGTCAGAATCACAAAATAATTGAAATTAAATTCAACTAATGTTGCAATAAACCTATTTGACTAATTACCCATGGGTACAATCATCTAATGTATTCAAATTGGCCTTGAATTGAATTGCCCAAGCTTAGGTCAAAAAGTGAACCTAGATGTAATATTAAAATTGAACCTAGATCCATGAAATTGAACCATAGTCTTGAATTTGACAAAAAAAAAACCATAGTCTCGAATGGCTCAACTTGAATTTCTTCAATTGAAGTTTAATTGTTTGATTTTCTTATGCTCAAGAGAGTAAAATTCCTCAAATCGGGGAGTTCTAATGTGAATTTCTCGAAATTGACCTCGGATTCAAACTTGTCTTAAGAAAATGAGTGAAAAAAAATTGTTCGCTCATAGATCATGAAAAATCGATTTTAACCCTCTAATTGGGGCTTAAAATTGCAATTCGCCTTCCAAAGAGGTAATTCGCAAAAATCGAATGAACAAATGGACTTAAAATAATCCCTAGATCAAATGTCGTAAAATGAACTACACCTAATTGTGACTAAAAAAAAAATTAATTTTACTTTTAGACGATTTAGAACCTAAAATCAAAAAATTTGGAAAACAAGGTTCTTAATGAAATTTTATGAAATTTTAGACAAAAAAGTCAAATTGGCATTAAAAGGAATTGTTTTGAGGACTTTTGATTTTTTTACATTTTTTTGGTCAAAGGTTTTGACTTTTCCTAAGAGGTTGATTTTTTGGTTAAATCTTTGAATTTTTGAGAAATTGATTTGACAAAAGTGAAATTAAAAATATTTGGCATCTCTTGGACAAAAAATCAATTTTTCGACCTAGGGTTGACTTTTAGTCAAAGGGTTGACCAAAAAGTCAATCGAAAACAATTATTTGACTTTCTAGGTTTTTCTTGAAAATGAATAAGAAAAAGCTTTGAAAGGGACAATGCAAAAAAGAAATGACAACTGACACTTTTTAGACGAGAAATGGGTTCCGTTGTGATCAGAAACCCAAATCTCAATTTTATTTTTTTTTATCATTTTGATGCGTCAACTAAAAATCAAGTGTCAACAGCTGTCTATCTTTGAGTGGGAGTTCGAAGAGGTTCCACTCAAAGACAAAATTGATACCTACAATTTTTAGTCAACTCCATTTTGGGGAAAAGAAAATAACATATGAAATGACATTTGGTTGGAGATATACCTGGACCCTTACCTTCATTCATAGGGGTGTTTGAATTTCTCTCCACCTCTCTCGTGGAATAGAATGAAGGAAACGAGATTGTTAAGAAAGGAAAATAGTTTAAGGATGACCACTAACCTAAGGACAAGATTTAAGGATAATCTAGAACTTAAAGTCAAGGTTTATGAGGATAAGTTAGAATCTAAAGTACAAGGTTTAAGGTTTGCCAGAAACTTAAGTGACGAGGCTTAAGGTTTACCAGAAACCTAAGTGATGAGGTTTAAGGTTTACCAAAAATCTAAGGGACAAGGTTTAAGGTATACCAGAAACATAAGGGATTTGCTAGGAACCTAAGGCAAAGGGTATAGTTTAGGCTAACCAAAAACCGAAGACAAGAGATATGGTTTAGGATGACCAAAAACCTGTTCAGTGGGGAACATATATTTTGAAAAAGAATTTCAAGATTGTTCAAAGGCCAATCTTGCAAAATCATTCAAACACATCTTGGTAAACAATATAATTTGTCAAATTCCTTTTGGAGAGGATTTTAACAAAATGAAGTTTGACTATCTAAAGGTTAAATCAAATATGCCAAACTAAAAATAACCTTATTAAAAAGGTCTTTCTCACTTACTCTCGAAAAAGGCTTTTATTCCCATCCTTTAATGTTGGAAAAATTGTTCAACTTCTCATTGGAGAGATCTCACATAACTAGGGCTGAGCGCGGTTCCCGGGTTACCCGGGAACCAGAACCGAACCGGAGGAGGGTCCGGTTCTGTTCCCGGTTCGAAGGGGGACCAGTTCCAGTTCCGGTTCCTTTTTTCTAGGAACCGGAACCGGAACCGGAACCTGTTTCGGAACCGGAACCGGTTACTTAGGGCAGAAAAAGCTCGACCTTGGATGTTCTAGTGACTTGTATGTGATGTTCTAGTTGAATTTTGGCTTTGGCCTCTAAATTAAAGTTGTAAAGGACTTCCTGGAGTATAACATACTCAAATTTGGGACAAAACAAACAAGTATAAGTGGGTGAAATCATTATTCTTTGGAAAGACTGGATCTGGAGATTTTGGGACCGACCCTTGATGAATGCATGGACTGTAAGGAAACCTTTTTGTCGAAATTTCACTTCGGTTTCTTAACAAAAGTTGTAAAGGACATCCTGAGGTACAACATATCAAAAATTTAGAGAAAAAAAATAAGAATAGGTAGGCGAAATCGTGGTCCTTTGGAGATGGTTAGGTCTGGAATTACGGTACTACGAACAGGGATTTTAACCGTCCATATTTAATTATCTAGGACGAATTTGACTTTGATGTTTTCATGAAGTATCTACCTTATGGTCTTGGCTATCACATAGTCGAATTTCATAATTTGTTAAAGTCATTTGGGTATTTAATCAGAAATGTTTCTAAAATTGTGCAGTCTGATGTGTTCGGATCTTGTAAGTTGCAATGCGTGGACTATATCATTTTGTATGAGGTTCTTTTGGAAATTTATTCTGCATGAAATATCTCTCTTCATGTCTTCCCTACAACATATTTAAATTTCGTAATTTTTGTAGTTCATTTGCCTATTTAATCAAAAAAATTTCAAAAACTGTGCAAGTAGAGAATAGGAAAAGTAAATCGATTTTATCTTTTAATCCAGAATGAATTGGACTACGATTTTTCATGAAACTTGTACCTCTAGGTCTTAAATACAACGTGTCCAAATTTCAGAATTTTCTGAGTTCATTTAAGGGTTTAATCGAAATTGTTTTCAAAACTTGTACCTCTAGACATTCTTGTTCTAGTGGTGTTTTATTTCTACTTTCTAGTTTGCTATTTGTTTTGAAATTTCTAATTATATTCTATTATTGTTGTGCAATGCGAAGTTAATGTATCAAGATAACATGTCAATGGGAAGTTACCGTGTAGTATACACGTACATTATAGTTTTTTTTTGGTAACGTGCGCATACGTTATATTTTTTTTTTTTTAGTAACGTGCATGCACGTTATAGTTTTTTTTGGTAACGTGCGCGTACGTTATATTTTTTTTGATAACGTGCGCATATGTTATAGTTTTTGTTTTTTGGTAACGTGCGTGTACGTTATATTTTTTTGGTAACGTGCGCGTACGTTATAGTTTTTTTGGGTAACGTGCGCATATGTTATAGTTCAAATCTAAAAATAACAAAAAAAAAAAAAAAACCCTGTTGGAACCTGGAACCGACCCTGGAACCTGTGACAGGGTAGGTTCCAGGTTCTTGGTTCCCACAGGTAGGTTCCAGGTTCTTCATTTTGAGGAACCTGTACCCGAGGGTAGGTTCCAGGTTCCAGACGGAACCGAACCGGAACCGCTCACCCCTACACATAACCTATGTCTAAAGTTTTCGAAAACGTTCATAGTGAATACAAATTCATTGATCAAAAGGTCTTTGAAAGAACCGTAATGATGGCATGGTCATGAGCTTACACAAAAAGTTATTCGCTTTGAAGCCAAGAAAGGAATGTTCAACCAATATCTTCATCGGGTTTACAAGTCAAGAACCTTGAAGATAAGATAGGATTGCTTCCACTCCTTCCAACGGTAACTCTTATGTGAAATTTTTACTTCAACTTGAACCATCCCAATCGAAAAAGACTTCTATAAGGATTGTAATGTTGATCCGGGTGAGGTTAGAAGGCTTGAAATTTTGCAGATATCAAGAGTATAAAAGCGAGTGGTTATCTTGGCATCATTACCATCACATAACTTTTTTAGAGGTCATGACCATTGAAATTTAACCTATCTTGAGACTCTTTTTGACTATTTTACTTCAAAACATGAGAGCTTTGCTCTCTTTTATAATGACATTGCTTGTGACATATTCTTTGTGAAGCATCATCTTTTTTCTTCTTTTCTTTTTATTTTTCGATGAACGGTCTTTTGCACGACTATTAATTTTTTCTTTCAATCACAATGAATTTATTTTATGGGCATTGGCCTTACTTATCCAAGCACCTTTTTTTTTTATGCCCCTAATGTTCACTCTTTTTTAGTACCAAGGATTCTCGAGTGGTTTTAACAAACATAACCAACATTCTCAATTTTGTTGATAAATCATATGCTTTGCCCTAGTGTGGGGAGATAATCATCACTTGGGCTTTGAAAGGATTGCATAAGGCTCAAATTAGCTAAGCAATAGATAATTGGGTAGTAACGGAATGCTCTTCGTCACTTCGGGATGCTTTGAGCTTCCATAAAAATTCACCTGAAGCTACCATAAGAATATTAATGCAAGTGAAGGTAATAAAATCTTTTTTGATTTTTTGCTCCATAATTTTCATACATAGCCCCCCATTTGCCCCAATAGAGTGTTGTTCTTGACAGGGTTATTTTGAAAATACTCCATATTTGGCTCAAAGTGGCTTGCAAGGGATATAAATAGTGTTTGGGATTGGGGAAGAAATGCCTTTATCATTCCAATCCATGTATCCACCGTGAACAAATCCTATGCCCTAATGTAAGGTTCTTTTCACTCAATTCTCTCAAAGTGTGTGTAAGGACGTGTTTAGTCAAAAGCTTGCCTCTTATCATTTTAAGCAACACCATTTGGCATATTTAACAATCCTTTCCAAATTTTTCAAAATACATTTTGGATAAATTCCACTTTATGGGGAATAAAAATGTGCTGAATGTTTTTCAAAAGATATGTTCCCTTGACTCTTCTTGGGAAGATTTTGGAAACAAGGAATTGGAAAATTTTAGGCAAAACAGGTTTTGTTTATCAAAGGAGTTCACTTCTAAAAGTCTGACGGACTCTTTAAGTGTTCTAATGGACGGTACATTTCCTAAGTTCTAAGGAAGGTGATTAAACTTTGGGGATTTTGCCTTCTTGAGGTTGATTTCCTAAGGATTGACGAGGTCTTTCTTGGGATCCTTTAGTACCTGCAAGATGAACAAACATGCAAATGCAACATTTATGCATGAGATGCATGATGCAAATATCCTAAAGTTGTTCAGATTCAGTTCAAAAATAACTCAAAGGCCTTTCACTTTATTCATGGATAATATTTCTTAACAGCATCGGTGTTTACAGGCTTTGGCAACTCTCGGTGATCCAATTCTACAAAAGTTAGTGCTCCGCCAAGTAACACCTTCTTCACTATATATGTGACATCCCAAATTTTTGATTCTGTTTTCAATTAAATAAGTCGGGCTTTTCATCGACGCGCCTGTGGTTCCATTCTCTGAGCTGATCACTCACAAGATAACTAGTCTATCAGGTGAAGCTGTTAAGGAATCTAAACGCAATAGACTTGAGAATTTGACCATGAATCAGCTACTCAACCGTGCTAGTTTGCAATGATCATTACGACACTGTCATAATCGAACAGAGATCAGAGATAGGTCGATTCGACTAAGCTATGTGATTAGTGTGTGGGTGATTCCACCTGATAGCAATATTCTCGTCGATCAGCACTAGATCGATTTTTCTGTCATTTTGGATACCCTGTGTCCGTATTTGAAACCTTGAAATTTTCACGACAACCAAAAGTTGCCAATGTGTCGAAGATTTATGTCGTGGCTTGAAAATAATCAACCACGGGTCAATTGCACTAAAACTCCTAAAAGCTACCCGGTAGATTAGGTCGCGCTAAAATCGTGCCAAATTGAAATTAACCGTGAATTTAAGCCTAATTTCAAAAATTGAAAGTCCTGTCGTGTCACAATTCATGTTAGGAACGTCGACTCATCTTCAAAAGATTTTTCTACAAACCGAGATTTTTGGCGAAAAATCAAGTAAGGCCATTTTTTTATCGGAAAAGTCAGAGGACCATTTTTAATCGCATCTTTGGCCATCATGTTGGATCAATTGATGGGGAAAAATCATAAGAGGGACAAGGACACCTTGGCTGAATTGTTTAGCTTCAATTGGATTGATTTGAAGAGGAATTGAATGGAATTGAAGGGGAATTGATGTACAAATGTCCAAAATTCATTGTGACGAGCTGTGGCGTCCCAGTAGCGTCACGTACTAAGCGCAAGCGGAAATTATAAATATTATCATCTTGCAAGACTTATAAATTCCAATTGTTAACCTATAGTGTTCACCCTTGATGGTTAGCATGTATAACACGGATAATTTAAAATTTACACTTTATTTTACAAGGTTAACCTACAATGGTACTATCAATTCATAATAGACAATCTTATTAAGATCATATATAAAGATCACGAGAAGCTTCATTACTAAACCTGTTAGGATCGTTCGGGCTTACAAAAATCAACCTGGATTACTTTTAGTTTTTCGCCTATTTACATCATACTTACAGGATCAAAAGTAAAGGCGTAAGTAAAAGCCAGGGAAAAAGGGTGGGGGTTTCTAACTCCACTATCCCACACAAGCCCACGTCTATCAAAAAGAAACAAAGGACATTCCTCTAGCTTCTACATGATCAAAGGCGTCTAGGCGCCATCTGTCCCAGCTCTAGGTCCATCAGTGCTAAAAGGAAAAGGGCCAAACATCTCTCCTTCATGGTTTATGAACCACACGATAAACTTCATCAGGATCATCTCAGCTCTACCATCATCCATCCACAGTACAGCCTCATACTTGGAGAAAGTCATGTCAACGTCGGGATCATACACATCGTGAAAAGAAACCTCGAGGCATGCTACCACCCCATAACCAGCTATCGGCGGCACATCCTGTGGCACCCCGAAACACCTTAGGTCGCCACAGGCACCTATTGCTACACCTAATGGACACTAGTTACATCTCTTAGTAGAAGTGTCGTAGGTCATAGGCATTTTTTTTTTTAAACGGTCCCAGCGTGACTTATTAGCAGAAGCATAATTTAATATCACCATCTCTCCCTCCAACAATCATGATACAATGCACACCACTAAGTACCATAGGAAAAGATAAAGCCGAGCCACTTTTATTTACATATTTTCATGATAGATTTTCTCAGGTCGATACAACAAAAGAAAGCCAAGATTTTTAGCTACACTTGGCCACATCCTAAAAAGATACTTCGGCCCCTAAAGTGATCACGTGTCATCCTCCATCTATCAGTGGTGGCTACTCCCAAAAAGAAACATCAGCTCTCTACCCCTCACACAACCATCACACCCATCCTAGTGCGTCGGGCGGTGGTGGTGGCAACATCCCCCTAAACACTCCATCTCGACAAACATGAACTGACAGAAACTCCTGAATGACAGGGCCCTCAGCTAGGCCCACATCGTACATAACCAGCACTCGTACTCGCACAAATGTCAATCCAGGGATGAAGACGCAGTCGATCTCTGTACACTCTACCTCTACATCCGATGGGAGGCCATAGAAGGTGCCCCGCGTGACAGTAGGGAGCGGCATCTTTCTAATCTGAAATGTTGGTCCAGGGTGAGTACAACTACTCAGCAGGTAAAAGATCCAATTAACCACTCAATGCATCACAATACAATCATAACAAAGTACACGTCATTCATGCATCCAAGCATAACTACCTTGCAGCCATGCATATGTCATCAACATCCTCATATACTCATCACAATCATGTCACATACATATCATCATGCCATAGGTGATCATCATCATCTCATACACATATCATCATGCCATGGGTGATCATCATCATGTCTCACACATATCATCATGCCATAGGTGATCATCATCATGTCACACACATATCATCATGCCATAGGTGATCATCATCATGTCTCACACATATCATCATGCCATAGGTGATCATCATCATGTCACACATATCATCATGCCATAAGTGATCATCATCATGTCACACACATATCATCATATCATATATGCATGATTCAATTTCCACTTTTAACTTTCAATTTGATCACCGCATCTCTCTCTTTCCCGGGATTAGTAGTTGCATCCCATACTTTATCACTCGCACCCCAACTTGGCATCACGAGAAAAACCTCCGGCACACACCACCAGGCATCCGGCACCCCCACATTCCGGGCATCTCGCATCCCAACTGGCATCATGAGGCATCCCCTCAGGCACAAACCTCTGAGGCTTCCGGCACCCAACCATTCTAGGCATCTCAAAACTCCCGAGGACATCCGGCCATGTATCTCAACACAATCCGAGCATCCGGCACCCCCCATCCCGGGCATCCTAACACTCCCAAGGCATTATCAACCGCCTCCAACAGTTTCCTCATTTACCATAATTCATATTCACCAATTTGTGTCTCAAAATCAGCATGGCACATGATGTAATGGCAAACAAGATCACTTTCATCATTTTAATTCTTATATGCATTTCCAATCATCATCATACATGCAGCAAGATACAACCACAAATGACAATACTATCCATGGGGTCCATACAACTTCAAATAGTCCATATATCATGCCTTTTTGAAATTTACTAAATTCTAACTTGCACAATTTTGGAAAACTTTTAAATTAAATATCCATATGATCCTCAAAAATCACAAAATCAGAGCATGTACTAGATAAGACATAAAGGTAACAATTTCATGAAGAACACATGCCCAAAAGAGCTTCACACAAAAAGATATAGCTCACACATTGCAACATGCAAAATTCGGACAAAGTCAGATTGCGCAGTTTTTGAAATATTTCGATTAAAATACTCGAATGACCTTCAAAAATTCTGAAATTTTATCAGGTTATATTCAAGACCCTAAATTATACTTTTCGTGAAGACATCTAGGCCAGATTCGTTCTAGATAATTTTCTATAGACGTTCGAAGTTCCTGTTTCTAGTACCGAACAGTCCAGTTTAGCTATCTCCGAAATATCGAGGTTTTGCTTACTTATCTTTCTCTTTTTCCTCTGAAATTTTGATATGTTTTGCATCAAGAGGTCCCCTACAACTTTCATTAAGGAATCTAAGTGATATTCTCAAATAATAGTCACTATATAGGCCTAAGAAGTCTCGGGTGTCCAGTACCGTATTTCCAGATTACTGTCTTCAAAAGAAAATCGTTTCACTTGGCTCATTTTACCTCAAATTTGAGTATGTTAGTCTTTAGGATGTTCTCTACAACTTTCTTGAAGAAGTCTAAGTGAGATTCTCGGTAAAAGGCAACATGCAACCCACAAAACCACCAAGAGGTCAGCAAAGCAGTTCCAGATCTAGTGTCTTCGTAGGAGAAGGGTTTCATCCCTTAAAACTCAACCATTTTGTCTCAAATTTTAATATGTTATACTTTGAGATGTTTTCTACAACTTTCATGAAGGAGTCAAAGTCAAAATTCAACTCAAAACACGCATACAAGCCTCTACAAATTTCTGGGCCAGGCGGTATACACGAAAACAGCAAGCTATTTCAAAAACAAAACACACTAGATTCGGTTTCTCACTCCTAAACACCCGAATTTCAGCACCATTTCAAACACACATGCAAGACACACATGCAAGAGTAGAAAATGGATCCTAACTTGCCTCCAAAATCAAGCAAACGAGGCACACGGACGGCGATGGATGGACGAATGGGGCGAGCGGCTCCTTCTTCCTCTCTCGGTTCCTCTCTCTCTCTCTCGCAACTCTCTCTCTCTCTCTCTTGGCTTGGGCGACAGCCCCTCAACCGGCCACTCTCCCTCTTTTGTTTCCCCTAAACTCCATCATTAGTCATGATTAGTAGCCACCCACAATGGCCAATGCATGGGGTCTTCTTTTTGCCATTTGGCAAGACACGCAAGATGGGCTTGGAAGTGGGCTTGGAATAATTGGGCCGGCCTCTCCCCCTTGTGGCCGACAACAGCTCTTCCTTGGGCTTCAATGGGCCGGTGACAGCTCCTCTTCTTGGGCTTCGCGCTAGGCCCAAATGGCCGAAAATAAGGTGAGGTCATGGGCTGATTTTAAGCAATTTCTTTGGCCCCTATCTCATCCTATTAATTTACCTAATTCCTTAATTATATAAACTCCTAATTGAAATTCATAAATCACAAAACTCTACGACCTATCTTAATAAATTCCAAATCCATAATCCTTCATGGCCAAAATAGAAATTTTTATCAAATAATTATTCACCATAGGCTTGGCCAAAGTCTTAATGCAAGACATTAATTTGAGCACCCCTAATGACAGGCAAGGAATTTTAGGATGCCACACATCCATACTATCAATTTGAAAAATATAAGGAATGAGCAAAAACTATGCCTAGTAAAGAAATAATAAGACTCTATCCTAGACAATCCATAGCTATCAAGAGTACAAGAGAATCATAACAAAATAGCTTAAGATACTAAGACAGGATTGTCACAAGTATAATCAAATAAATATTAATGCATCATATATATAACCACTTTATATGAGATATACTAAATGCATCCATAAATACATATATACCTATCACATTCTCAATCTACATCGAGATGAAATGCAATAGTAATATGCACAACTCACACGCCAAGTAGAATTATGATTTAGTGTGAATATCAAATCCACCCTCGATCAGTTTACCCACCAAAACTCTGCCGGCCCGATCGAGTCACTTCCGGAATTCCATATCCAGACTTCCACAATAATTCTCTTATGGGCATCTCACTCCGAGGCATACTGGTATCACACAACCGAGGTCCTCCCAAGATCACATAGCATGGGGCATCTCACTCCGAGACATCCCGGTATCACACAACCAAGGCATCCTTGATCACACGCAAGGACATCTCACTCCGAGACATCTCAGTAACACGGGACCGAGGCATCCAAGATCACACAGCATGGGCATCCCAACTTCTGAGGGGCATCACCGGCATCTCAGTACTAATGGAAATCTCTTACTCATTCAAGCACACATTTCACACATTACACCTTCGATTAATGCATTCACCGTATGCAAAAGACCTAAAAAAATACACAACTATTTCAAGTATAATCTATACACTTAACTCTCATGTATGAAACACACGTGTGTGTGTCCAAATTATAAGATAAAACCCATTTCGGCACGACCCATACCATGCCTAACAGATATTTACCCCATAATCAAGCGCTATGCACCACACTCACTGCATACGCATGATGCTATTGGTACCTATACTTCAAATGATAGATGAGGCTTATTCCTATACAAACTAACATCTATCATAAAGTCACTAGACTCCATATGTATCATACAAGTCGAATATAAGAGACATAACATCTATTTCTCATTTTCGGGTCAAAACAGTTTATGAACTAAAACGAGCAGTTTTGATCACAGACCCAGAAAGTATATCAAGTCTCATCAGATTGATACGAAATTTTAGTATGTTATATTAGAGACATAGATTAAAATTTTCTGTGAAGAAACCTAAGTCTATATCTTGCTGTATTAAGAAAAGTAATTGCTATATTCTTTCTTAACATTCCGTAAAAATTTCCAGATTTAGCGTCTAAAGAGAAAAATCGTCTTACTAGCCAAATCTTGTCCATTTATTCTCAAATTTTGATATTATTCCTAAGGATGTGTCCTACAACTTTCATTAACAGTTTGAAGTCCAATTCTATCTAGATAATTACAGAAAATTCATAGAATCATCAAAGGTCTTGCTGTTTTCTACAAAACAGCTTACTGTTTCAAAGAAAATTACTTCCACCTGCACGTTTCTGCATTCATATAGCTATAACTAGAAGTCAAACTCAATCTAATGGATATTCTCTTAAGTAATATTGTTCTTTTCCTAATCTTCATCATTAGAAATCAAGATGACACAAAATAAAAAGCTTTCCATATATATTTCTCTAGAACAAAAATATCTTATATCGTTTTCTTTGTTTCTAGCTCAATCAAACCGTAAATTTCTCTACCAATCTCTTTTACAACACCTCAAGACTCTTCCACAGCATCTAAAGATAATCACAGTAGGTTTTTACTCACCTAGAAACATTCCACAGTTCGGTACAAAGCAAATGTTCACACCTCGGCTCACCTACCGCAACATACTTCATTCTTATTCACTCGGCAAGCATCACTTCACTTTGCTCGACCAACATAGCCAACTTCCACTAAATTTTCGAGACATGCAAAACTCTAATGCAACATGCAATGACTTATAACTTCAATCTAGTGCTCATCAAGCTCAAATCAACACAAAACAGCAACATCATATCTAATCCAACACCATTCAGCTAGATTCGCAAGTTTCTTACAAAATCAATGGATAACCTCTAGTTTAGAGACTTATCTTTCCTTACCTTGGTTCAGTTACTAGATGACTCAAAAAGCTTCAAAGATCAGCACCTAAATTCGCACGCAAGAAGAAGAAAATCGCTGGACTTGCTACTAGTTCTTCACTGCGAGAGTTCTCGGTTTTGGAGAGAGAGAGAGAGATGATGGCGAGAGTTATGAGAGGAAATGGAGCTATAGACTAATCCCTAGGCTAGGCTAATCATTAGCAAATCTAATGATGATGTCTCCTTTACTTGTTTTCGGTTTTTAGGAAGAAAACCGTGGGAGAAGAGAGAGCACAAAGAGAAATGAGAGAGAAGTCGTGACCTCCATGCACGGCTTCTTTCGCCATCTGTCACTCAATATCAATTAGTCTCTAATCCATGTCATTAGTCAGTTTATTAGTTTTCAAATTTTTTTCACTTAATTCCCTTTCGAATTCACTAAATTTCAATCCTCTTGTATTTATACAAATTTATGAAATCATGACATATTAGCTATTTAGTGTTAGTCTATGGAGAATTTATCACAAGAAATGTTAAAGTTGGAAATTGACATTGGCATTACAATCACTAATCCAATTATCATAACTATAGTCTATAAACTTAATCGAAAATAGAATTACTCGGGCCTAAATACCCGTCTATGGCCCAACAGGCTTATTCTATAACAATTCGGTCCACTAAAATAAATTTACCAATCTAACAAATCCAAGTCTTGGCTGGCTCCAAGCCAAGCCCATAATTTCTCATTCGGCTTTTCAAGTCCAATTCGTGTGGCCCACTTACTTCTCAAGCCCACACATTCCTTCGATCCATCGGGTTTGCTTTTTGGCCCGATTTAAAATAATCCAAGTCCTTAATGATCCAATTACACTAACAAAGGTCGGTGAAATTTGAGATGTCACAATCGTAGCCCCCATGGTGCACAACTTGTTAGACAATTTGGCAAGCTTCTTGAGGAAGCCAAGGTGAGGAAAATGGCAAAGGGTGAGGGCCAAGGCTGGTGGGGGCAAGCCAAAGGAGAATAAGACAAGTTTTGAGGCCTAGGAAGGCCATTTAGGGTCCCCCTCTTCAACAACCCTTCTTCCCCCTTGAAACTTGGCTTTCTCCATTGTTGAGCCTTTTGGAGAGCTTCAAGAAACCAGAGAAACCAAGCAGCAATAGCCCCTCCACCATCGCACACCCACCGGACCATTCTGCCCCTTTGTTTTCTTCTTGTTCCAGCTTTTGATCCAACTGACCTTTCTCTGAAAACTCGAGTTAAGTTATCTTCCCGTGAGAATCACCCTTCGTGCCACCCACCGCCGTGACCAGCACATCCAAATCGTACGAAAGAGCCCGGCATCACCCCAAACGAAGCCGCTGGCCATCCCATCCGCCGGCCATAAGCCGCCACTCGCCGGTCCGTCGGTCCACTGCCTACTTGCACTATTTCACACTTTCTTCAATTTTCCTCCCATTTTGACCCTTCCTTTGCTCATCCTAACCATCAACAAGTCCCTCTTGACCCTCAGGTGCCTACGGTTGCTGACCACCAACTGTTTCGATCAGCCCGTTCCTCGCTGTTTCAACCCCAAACCAGCCACCGGTTCAACCCTTCGGTTCAGCCAAGAACAGAAGCAAAAAGATAGCAAGGTTTTGGAAACTTCGTGGCCCATTTCTGAGCCCTTCCCGGCCTCGTTTGATGTCGCCGCTAGGAGGATTATCGGCTGCCTCTGCGTCGCCATCGCCGTGGACTCATCAAAACGCTAAACCAGTAAGTTTACTCACTAATCTCCGCTTATGGAGTTAATGAGGCTTAAGGGGTGTTTAGATTAGTCTAAGAATGTTTAGGTGGTTAGATTAGTTATTTAAATGTTAATTAGATTAGATGAATGATTAGTTTAGTGGATGGATTAATTAGTCTAATTATGCAATTAGATTAAGGTAAGCATGATTAGACTTTTAATTAATCATTTTATTTATTTATTTATTTATTTAAATTAAATATTATTTAAATTATATTATTTTATTATTTAAATTATATTAATTTCGGAATTTATTTAATTATTAATTAATTAATATTGTCGGAAATTTTGTTGAGAGTGCCGTTTGATAGAATTTCGAGCTGATTGTTGTGGTATGGTTAGAATTTGCAATTGATTGCCGGATTGGTCAATTGAATGATGATTTGTGCGATTGTGTTGTAATTGTGAATTAGTTGGATTATGCAACCGATTGCCAAATTGTGCAATTGATGATTGGGTTGTGAAATTGTGTGTTGATTGTGAATTGTGAGCATTTGGTTATGACACCTGGCTAAGCTAGAGGACCGCCTAACATTTAGTATGTTGAGCCTATAGGGTCGTGATTAACTGCCGAAGTATGGTTGTGCCCATCGGGCCATGATCACCACCTAACCTAAGTTGTGCCCATTGGGCCGTCATCACCACCTAACCTAGGTTGTGCCCATCGGACCGTGATCACCACCTCACCTAGGTTGTGCCCATCGGGCCATGATTACCACCTAACCTAGGTTGTGCCCATCGGGCCGTGATTACCACCTAACCTCGGATGTGCCCATTGGGCCGTGATTAACCTAGTTACACTAGGAGACCGTCGAACATAGAACAGGCTGTGCCCGTGAGTGGTCGTGATTAATAGTTGGAATGAATGATTGATTGAGATATAGTATGATGCGTTTTAATTGTTAAGTGATGATTGCACGTATATGAGATATGAATTGTGCTAACATGCAAGAAGGAACTGAGGCAAGATAAGTACTTTGTTGTGAGTGGCTAGGCCACCCTTGGGTGTATTTCCTTCCTGATAAGGGTTTAGGGGGTGAACTTGCTGAGATGATGTCTCACCCCATCGTAGGCTTATCTTTTCAGGTCCTTAAATAGTGGTTAAGGAGGACTGAAGCCCCGGAGTCTATGGAGGTAGAGTCTAAAGAATCGGCGTATGTGTCCGACTAGTATGTCGTAGGATAGCTTCTTTTTGAGAGCCGATATTTTGTAGACTTTGACTAGACTCGTTTTGTACCTAAACCCAGTTGTTTATAAAAGTTAGCTTTCATGAAATGTGCCCTACTTTCATATCCCATGCTGTTTATTGTCAGGGGTATTTATACACTTCTGCATGTGCATTTAAAATGAATGGGTCAGCGACGCAACCTGAGAACGTCGCATTTTTATTGACCGTAGGGATGTGCGTGCGCTCAAGGTTCGAGGCGTGACATCCCCATTTAAATGGTATCAGAGCAGGTCGATAGTTGGAGTGATAAGGTGCGATAGGATTCTTGGGATAATAAGTAGGAATGACCTCTATTTCATGCTGGTGCATGTGTTTGATAGTTGAGTGGTAAATTGTTTGGTGTGGATCACTCATATTCTAATATGGTATTAGAATTAGAAAACAAGTTTCTATAAAGATCCTATAGGATTAGTGATCAAGAGCAGAGTACTCCTAGAAAGAGAACCATTAGACCTGTTACTCGGGGTAGAACACCGACATGAGTCAGTTCCCGAGGAGGTCGTGGTCGTGGTAGAGCGCTGGCCAAGTGTAAGAGTACCATTGCAGGTCGGTATTGAAAGTGTAGTAGCACCAAGCGATCCTAGGTTCAACGGGATCGTTCAGGCGCTAGTGACCTTTGAGAACTTGTTAAGTCAACAAGCTCAGGATCGAGCCGCCGTTGTTGCCGCCGTCACTACCGCAATCAGTGCCGTAACCACTGTTGTTGCCGCACCTGCCAAGGTCCAACCTGGAATTGTGATCGAGGAGCAAGCTACCGCATCTGGGTCAAGGTTCAGATCCAGGCAGAGATGGAAAGCGATTTGGGAAGGAGCCCATGACTAGAAAAAGATATTTTATTTCACCCAATAGGAAGGGTGGGATAGACAAGTCAGCACCGAGTCAGAATGTCGTGTGTCACTTCTACGGAAGGCGACATGGATCGACCCATGCCATTTTAAGACGAGTGGTTTTTTTTAGTGTGGCCATCACGGCCACCTAATCAAGGATTGTCCACATAGGCCGATGGGATCGCAAGTGCCACCGCTACCAATAGAACAAAACAGAGGGAATGCGCCGCAGAACACACTATGGTGTAATTGGAACAGGCCTCCAGTGCAAGGAATGGTGCATGCTGCCACCCAATGGGAGGTAGAGGACTCACCAGATGTATGTCGAGTTTGTAGAAGGAAGCATGGATCAATTCAGTGTCTTGGTATAACAGGAGCGTGCTATGGATGTGGTCAGCATAGCCATCAGGTGAGGAATTATCCACGTAGGTCTAGAGGAGCACAAGCACCGCTACCACAGTAGGGCACCACTAGGAGGACGAGAGAAGCATGAATGGATCGACCATGCATCGATCAGGGGAAAAATGTTTTTGAGGTGTTTTTATCAAAGTAGTGTAGCAAAATTTTGAGTGAAGGCTATAGAATTTCTTGTTGTAATAAAGTAATAAAAAGAAGAAAATCTTACTATAGTTGTACTAGATTGGGTTGCTTATGCATAACTTTGACATCATATATGAAAAGATTTGGCCTCATGGAGCATCTTGTGGTAATAAATTGTTATCGTGGAGTAACCCAGCTTAATCTGTTAGCATATGGAAGTTTCGAGTTTGTTAGGAGTCGAGGAGGACCCTCGATTACCCTGATCTCGTCATTAGAGGCAACCCGTTTGTTAGACGGGGGTTGTCAAGGTTACCTGGCGACTATCGTGGATACAACAGTTGAGGAGCTGAAGATTGAAGAATCTCAATGGTACAAGAATTTCCAGACGTGTTTCCTAAAGAATTGTCGGGTTTGCCACCAGAGAGAGAGATCAAGTTCGTGATCAAGTTAGCACCCGGGACAGAGCCAATCTCTAAGGCTCCTTACTGGATGGCTTTATCTGAGTTGAAAGAACTGAAGGTGTAGATGCAAGAATTGTTGGATAAGGGATTCATACGTCCTAGTGTATCACCTTGGGGAGCACCAATTCTGTTCGTGAAAAAGAAAGATGGTTCGTTGTGTCCGTGCATCGACTATAGTCAACTCAATCAAGTGATGATCAAAAACAAGTATCCACTTCTGAGGATTGACGACTTGTTTGATCAGTTGCAAGGAGCGTCGATATTTTCTAAGATCGACTTGAGAACGGGATATCATCAGCTAAGGATCAAGAAGAAGGATATACCGAAGTCAGCATTTCATACTCGATACAGCCATTATGAGTTTACTGTAATGCCGTTTGGTTTGATGAACGCCCCAGCTGCTTTTATGGATCTGATGAACCGTGTGTTCAAGGAGTACCTGGATCAGTTTGTGATTGTTTTCATCGACGACATCCTAGTGTACTCGAGAAGTCCTGAGGAGCATGAAAGGCATTTAAGGATAGTGCTTTAGACTCTGCGAAATCATGAGCTGTACGCCAAGTTTAGTAAGTGCGAGTTTTGGTTAACTCGTGTGGCATTCCTAGGTCACGTGATTTTAGGCGAAGGAATCTCCATGGACCCGTCCAAGATTAAAGCAGTGATCAACTAGCCAAGACCAACGATAGTGACAGAGATCAGAAGTTTCTTGGGTTTAGTAGGGTATTACAGAAGGTTCGTGGAAGGGCTTTCAGCATTAGCTTCGCCACTAACTCGACTCCTAAAGAAAGAAGAGAAGTTCATGTGGACAAACAAGTGTGAGTGTAGTTTCTAAGAGCTTAAGCATAAGCTGACTACCGCACTTGTGCTAACCATACCATCTAATCCTAGAGAATATGAGATCTATAGTGATGCGTCGTTAGAGGACTGGGTTACATGTTGATGCAACATGGTAGGGTTATTGCATACACATCCCGTTAGTTGAGACCTCATTAGCTGAATTACCCGACGCATGACTAGAACTCGCAGCGATTATTTTCGCTTTGAAGATTTGGAGACATTATTTGTGTGGAGAAAGATTCCAGATCTTCACTGACCATCAAAGTCCCAAGTATCTATTCTCTCAGAATGAGTTGAATATGAAACGGCATTGCTGGATGGAACTCCTGAAGGATTATGATTGTGATATTTTATATCACCTTGGAAAAGCGAATAAGGTCGCTGATGCACTGAGTCGGAAGTCTTCAGTTGCACATATATTGATCAAGGAATGGACTTTACTAGAGAAAGTTAGAGATTCGGTTTTCAAATTTTAGGTAGGCCACCTTTCGAATCTTATGGCCACCCTCAGAATTGAGCCAGAAGTGCAGATAAGAATTAAGACGCTTTACTGGACAGACCCAGAGATTCAGAAGATCCTACAAGAGAATACATAAAAGAAGAATGCTAATTTTCAGATTTTTTAGAACGGAACACCAGGGTTCCGAGGAAGATTGTGTATACCTGATGATGCAAAGCTTAAAGAAGAGATTTCATCAGAAGCTCATTGTAGCAGTTATAGCATTCATCCTAGCAGTACGTAGATGCATCAGAATCTGCGTTAACACTAATGGTAGTCTGGTATGAAGGCAGATATCGCCAAGCATGTCGCCAAGTGTCTAACGTGTTAGCAAATGAAGGCACGGCACTGTAAGCCGAGAGGACTTTTGCAACCTCTCGAGATTCCAAGTGGAAATGGGAGCACATAACAATGGATTTTGTGACAAGATTACCCAAGAGTCAGAGAGGTAATGATTCTATTTGGGTAGTGGTTGACAAACTGACGAAGTCGGCTCACTTCATTACAGTACGAAAGGACCTTGATTTGGACAGGCATGCAGAGTTGTATGTGCGTCAGATTGTTCGTCTGCATGGAGTGCCGATGACGATTACTTCAGACTGAGACCTAAGGTTCATGGCTACCTTTTGGAAAAGTTTGCAGAGTGCTTTAGGAACGAAGCTACAGTACAGTGCGGCCTATCATCCTTAGACGAATGGCCAGTCTGCGAGGACAATTCAAACCCTCGAAGACATGCTGCGAGCTTGCGTATTGGATTTCAAGGGAAGCTGGGAGGAACAGCTTCATCTTGTCGAGTTTGTCTACAACAACAGCTATTAGCAGAGCATTCAGATGGCTCCTTTCGAAGCATTATATGGCAGGGCGTGCAGAACGCTAGTATGTTGGGATGAGCTTGGAGAAAGAAAGATCATAGGTCCAGAGTTAGTCCAGCAATCAGTGGATGCGGTTGCCATCATCAGAGACAGATTGAAGACCGCTCAGAACTGCCAGAAAAGTTATGCTGATAAGCGTTGAAGGCATTTGGAATTCCAAGTTGGTGATCACATTTTTCTAAAGGTGTCACCAATGAGGGGTACTTCATGCTTTGGCAAGAAGGGAAAACTGAGTCCGAGGTACGTAGGTCCATTTGAGATTCTAGAAAGAATCGGGATCCTAGCGTATTGTCTTGCATTGCCACCAAGGCTGGCGAAAGTGCATGACATCTTTCACGTGTCAATGTTGAGGAAGTATGAGCCTGAACCGACCCACGTGCTAAATTTTAAAGAATTGGACATGGACGATAAAGTGTCGTACATGGAAAACCCGGTTCATATTGTGGATCGCAAGGAGTAGGTTCTGCGTACCAAGACCATCCCATTGGTCAAAGTGGCTCGGCAATACCATGGCACTAAAGGAGCAACCTAGGAAAGTGAAGAGTCGATGAGACGACTGTACCCCCACCTTTTTGTTTAAAGATTGTAATGGTTTAAATTTCGAGGATGAAATTTTTATAAGAGGGGAAGAGTTGTCACATCCCAAATTTCTGATTTTGTTTCTAATTAAATAAGTCGGGCTTTTCATCGATGCGCCTATGATTCTATTCTCCGAGCCTATGATTCTATTTTCCGAGCTGATCACTCACGAGATAACTAGTCTATCAGGTGAAGCCGTTAAGGAACCTAAACGCAATAGACTTGAGAATTCGACCATGAATCGGCTGCTCGACCGTGTTAGTCTACAAGGATCATTACGACACTATCAGAATTGAAGAAAGATCAAAGATAGGTCAATTCGACTAAGATATGTGATTAGTGTGTGTGTAATTCCACATAATTGCAATATTCTCATCGATCGGCACTAGATCGATTTTTCTGTCATTTTTGGTACCCTATGTCCGTATTTGACACATTGAGATTTTTACGACAACCGAGAGTCGCCAATATGTCGAAGATTTATGTCATGGCTTGAAAATAATCAACCACGGGTCAATTGCGCTAAAATTCCTAAAAGCTACCCAGTAAAAAAGGTCGCACTAAAATTACGCTAGATTGAAATTAACCGTGAATTTAAACATGATTTCAGAAATTGAAATTCCTGTCATGTCACAATTCATTTTAGGAACGTCAGCTCATCTTCAGATTTTTCTGCAAACCGAGATTTTTGGTGAAAAATCAAAGTAAGGCTGTTTTTGATCGGGAAAGTCAGAGGACCGTTTTTAATCGCATCTCTAGCCATCATGTCGGATCAATTGATGGGGAAAAATCATAAGAGGGACAAGGACACCTTGGCTGAATTGTTTGAGCTTCAATTGGATTGATTTGAAGATGAATTGAATGGAATTGAAGGGGAATTGATGTACAAATGTCCAAAATTCGTAGCCCCCATGGTGCACAACTTGTTGGACCATTTGGCAAGCTTCTTGAGGAAGCCAAGGTGAGGAAAATGGTAGAGGGTGAGGGCTAAGGCTGGTGGGGGCAAGCCAAAGAAGAATTGGACAAGTGTTGAGGCCTAGGAAGGCCATTTGGGGTCCCCCTCTTCAGCAGCCCTTCTTCCCCCTTGAAACTTGGCTTTCTTCCCCCATTGTTGAGCCTTTTGGAGAGCTTCAAGAAACCAAGAAACCAAGCAGCAATAGCCCCTCCACTGTCGGACACTCGCCGGACCATTTTCCCCCTATGTTTTCTCCTTGTTCCAGTTTCTGCTCCAATTGACCTCTCTCCGAAAACTCGAGTTAAAAGTTATCTTCCTGTGAGAATCAGCCTTCGTGCCACCCACCACCGTGACCAGCACATCCAAACCGTACAGAAGAGCCCGACCTCACCCCAAACGAAGCCACCGGCCGTCCCGTCCACTGGCCGTAAGCCGCCACTCGCCAGTCCGTCGATCCGCTGCCTGCCTACACTGTTTCACGTTTTCTTCGATTTTCCTCCCATTCCTACCTTTCCTTTGCCCATCCCAACCACCACCAAGTCCCCCTTGACCCATGGGTGCCTTCGATTGCTTGCCACTAGCTCGTTAGAGCTCCGATCAGCCCGTTCCTCGCTGTTTCGACCCCAAATCAGCCACCGGTTCAGCCCTTCGATTTAGCCAAGAACAGAAACAGAAAGACAGCAAGGTTTTGGAAACCTCGTGACCCGTTTCCGAGCCCTTCCCGGCCTTGCTTGGTGTCGCCGCTAGGAGGATTGTCGGCTGCCTCCGCGTCACCGTCGCCTTGGACTCACCGGAACACTAAACCGGTGAGTTAACTCACTAATCTCCGCTTAGGAAGTTAATAATGCTTAAGGGGTGTTTAGATTAGTCTAAGAATGTTAAGGTGGTTAGATTAGTTTATTTAAATGTTAATTAGATTATATGAATTATTAGTTTAGTTGATGGATTAATTAGTCTAATTATGCAATTAGATTAAGGTAAGCATGATTAGACTTTTAATTAATCATTTTATTTATTTAATTTTTATTTAAATTAAATATTATTTAAATTATTTAAATTATTTAAATTATATTATTTATTATTTAAATTAAATTAATTTCGGAATTTATTTAATTATTAATTAATTAATATTTTCCGGAAATTATGCCGAGAGAGTCGTTCGATAGAATTTCGAGCCGATCGCTATGGTATGGTTAGAATTTGCAATTGATTGCCGGATTGGTCAGTTGAATGATGATTTGTGCGATTGTGTGGTAATTGTGAATTAGTTGGATTATGCAACTGATTGTTAAATTGTGCAATTGATGATTGGGTTGTGAAATTGTGTGTTGATTGTGAATTGTGAGCATTTGGTTACAACACTTAGCTAAGCTAGAGGACCGCCTAACATTTAGTAGGCTATGCCTATAGGGCCGTGATTAACCGTCGAAGTATGGCTGTGCCCATCGGGCCATGATCACCACCTAACCTAGGTTGTGCCCATCAGGCGGTGATTACCACCTAACCTAGGTTGTGCTCATCGGGCGGTGATTATCACCTAACCTAGGTTCTACCCATCGGGCCGTGATTACCACTTAACCTCAGTTGAGCCCATTGGGCCGTGATTAACCTAGTTACACTAGGAGACCGCCGAACATAGAACAGGTTGTGCCCGTGAGTGGCCGTGATTAATAGTTGGAACAAGTGATTAATTGAGATATAGTATGATGCGTTTCAATTGTTGAGTGATGATTGCACGTATATGAGATATGAATTGTGCTAACGTGCAGGAAAGAACTAAGGCAAGGTAAGTCCTTTATTGTGAGTGGTTAGGCCACCCTTGGGTGTATTTCCTTCCTAATAGGGGTTTAAGGGGTGAACTTGCTGAGACAATGTCTCACCCCGTCGTGGGCTTATCTTTTCAGGTCCTTAAATGGTGGTTGAAGAGGACCGAAGCCCCAAAGCCTGTGGAGGTAGAGTCTGAAGAATCGGTGTATGTATCCAACTAGCATGTCGTAGGACAGCTTCTTTTTTAGAGCCGATATTTTGTAGAATTTGACTAGACTCGTTTGTACCTAAACCCAATTGTTTATCAAAGTTAGCTTTTGTGAAATGTGCCCTGCTTTCCTATCCCATGATGTTTATTGTCAAGGGTATTTATATGCTTCTGCATGTGCATTTAAAATGAATGGGTCGGCGACGCTTTCTGGGAACGTCGCATTTGTATTGACCGCAGAGGGATGTTCGTGCGCTTGAGGTTTGAGGCGTAACAATAAATGGACCTTCACGATTTGGAGTGAACTCCCCATGAGAGTCTGAAACGATTGATAGGATGAGATCGTTGGTCTCAAAGTGTCTTGGTCGGATCTTGCGGTTGAATGACTTGACTACTCATCTTTGATAGCTTTGTCCATGGCATAGGACTTTTACCCTTTCTCATCAATCATGTTGAGTTGTTCAAATCTTTGTTGAATCCATTCAGCTTTGAAGAGCTTGATTTGAGTGAGTATCCTCAGTGAAGGAATGTCCACTTCCACAGGTAATGCAACTTCCATTCCATACATAAATGAGAATGGCGTTGCCCTAGTTGAAGTACAAATTGAAGTTCGATAAGCCATCAAAGCATATGACAACCAGTCATGCTAGTCACAATAATTTTCAATCGTCTTTTCCGAGATCTTCTTAATGTTCTTGTTTGCTACTTTCACAGTTTCATTCATTTGTGGGTAGTAAGTAGAAGAATTCAAGTGACGAATATGAAAATCCTCAAGTAACTCATCCACCACTTTATTGTTCAAATTCGATCCGTTGTCAGTGATAATCACCTCAAGAACTCTATATTGAGTGATAAAATCATGACGGATGAATTTTGCCACACTTTTTGCAATAATGTGGGCATAAGAATTGGCTTCAATCCACTTGATGAAGTAATCAATGGCTACCAAAATGAAGTGGTGTCCATTCAATGCTTTGGATTTAATTGGTCCAATGATGTTGATGCCCCCACATTGAGAAAGGCCATGACTCGGACATTTGATACAATTCATTAGGAGAAGCGTTGATCTTATCTCCATAGACTTGACATTGGTGATAGCATTTCCATGCCGAATGCAATCAACTTCCATGATCAACCAGTAGTAACCTAGCCTCATGATCTTTCTCGCCAAGAGATGTCCATTCATGTGTGGGCCACACTCTCCTTCGTGTATTTCTTTCATCAATAATTTGGCTTCTCATGCATCAACACACTTTAGTAAAACTGAATCAAAAGACCTTTTATAAAAGGCCCCCCATTGAGGAAGAATTTGGACGCCAATTTCATCAAGTATTTTCAATTATTGGCTTGACTTCCCTGGGGAAACTAACCTTCTCAAAGGTAGTTCATAATATTATAATACCATGGCTAGCCATCTAGCTCTTCTTCAATCATCATGCAGTAAGTAGGCTTCCTCAAGATATCGATTTATAGTGGATCAATGCTCAAGCCGCCAACTACTTGTGATATTGATGATAAGGTTGCCAAGGCATCAGCAAATTGATTTTGAGACCTTAGCAAATAATCGAAAGAGATTTCATCAAACTCCTCGACCAAGTCCTTTAGATACTCGTGGTAAGGAATTAGCTTCACGTCACATGTTTGCCATTCACCTTCCGTCTAGAGGATGATGAGGTCGGAATCACCATAGACTTGGAGTCTTTGGACTTTCATTTCGATGGCTAACTGCAAGCCAAGGATGCAAGCTTCATACTCAAAGATGTTGTTGGTGTAAGGAAATACCAATTTTGTGGCCATTGGATAGTGCTGACTAGTTGGGGCAATCAGAATTGCTCCAATGCCAAAACCAAAAAGGTTAACAACACCATCGAAATACATGGTCCATTTATCTTGTGAAACTAAGTGAATTCTCTCATTCACTTCATTCCAATCATCTAACTTCTTGGGATTTTCAGCTAGCACATCAGCTATAGCTCGACCTTTAACAGACTTTTGTATCATGCTTCGGATATCAAACTCGGATAGTAGTATTTGCCATTTGGTAAGCCTTCCAACTAGTGCAAGCTTCTCCAAAAGGTACTTGATCAAGTCATTCTCGATCACTAGTAGGATACAGTGGTGAAGGGTATATTGTCTCAATGTGTAATACCCAAATGAGGACCACACATATCTTCTCCACTTTGGGATATCGGACCTCAAAGGCGGTGAACTTCTAAGTAAAGTAATATATGGCACCCACTATCCCATCTTTTGATCCTTTTATGCTAACATAGCTCCCACAAACTCTTCATGAATAGTGAGGAACAAAATTAGAGGCACGCCTTGAATAGGTGAAACCAAAACAGATGGTTGCGAGAGATATCGCTTGAGTTCTTCGAAGGATTTTTGGCATTCTTCATCCCAATTGAGCTTGGCATTCTTTTTCAATAGCTTGAAGAATGGCTTTGCAATTTCCGATAACTAGGAGATAAACCTTGCTACATAGTTGAACCTTCTTAATAGGTTTTCGAACTTCCTTGATAGGAAAAGGAGGTTTTAGGTCACATATGGCTTTCACCTTGGAGGGATCTATCTCGATGCCTTTGTTATTGACCATAAATCCAAGGAGCTTCCCAAACTTTGCACCAAATATACGTTTGGCGAGGTTATGCCTCAACCTGAACTTCCTCAATCGGTCAAATAGCTTTCTCAACACTTTAATGTGATCTTCACCTTGTCTTGACTTAGCAATCATGCCGTCGACATACACTTCAATTTCTTTATGCATCATGTCGTGGAATAGCCCCACCATAGCTTTTTGATAAGTTGCCCCTACATTCTTCAAGCTAAAATGCATGACTTCATAGCAAAATGTCCCCCATGGGGTGATAAAAGACGTTTTGGTCATGTCATCCTCTTTCATTTGGATTTAATTATAACTAGAGAATCCATCCATATAGGAAAACAACTCAAACCCTATGGTGCTATGAACAAGGACATCGATGTGAGGCAAAGGAAAGTCGTCTTTAAGACTTACTTTATTCAGGTCACGGTAATTAATACATACTCAAACCCGCCTATCCTTCTTTATGACTAAGACTATGTTGGCGATCTAGTCAACATAGTGAGTAACTTCAATGAAGTCCACTTTCAAGAGTTTCATGACTTTCTCCTCAATTTTCATAGACAACTCAGGTTTTGTCCTCCTGAGCTTATGCTTCTTGGGTGGAATGTTAGGATCAAGTGGTAGGGCATATTTAGAGGTGGCAAAATAGGTTATGGACCCATTTTTGGACTCATATTTTACACTAATGGGTTGTGTATGGGTTATGTAGATGTAATGGCCCAATTAAAATGGGTCCAAAGTGTTTTAAGTTCAATTCATATGGGTCGAAAATGGGTCACATGTTCTGACCCATTTTCAAAACCTAAAAAACACAGAATTTCCTCAGCGACAGCTGCCCTTCGTCACCCACCTCCGAGCCACCTCCACCACTCACCTCCTTGCTCGCCTCTGACCCGCCTCCGCCACTCACCTCTAAGACGAATGAGGCAAGCATCTCGAAGTTTTGGGTTACTACAATCCCTTGATCCTCCCCCCCTCTCTCTCTTTCCTCTTCTTTTCGTGTCCGGGTGACAGTGAAGCGATGTGGGTTCGTGGGTAATGCTTGGAGTTCGTGGCATGTGGGTTCGTTCGTCGAACAGTTGATTGAATGTGATTGGGTTGGCGAGAAAGAGCCCGTCGGCGATATTCTTAGGTGGGTTCTGTTGGGTTTCGTTGGGTGGGTAATGAGGGAAGTGTTGAGTATCTAGGTTAGGAGGTACGAGCAAGTTGTGTGCGATTGGTTGGATAGCGAAGGTCAGAGCTTGTTGACTGGGTGCCGAAACTGCGTGACTCTGGAAGAAGAGAAAGAAAAGAAGTGCGAATCTTTACATTACTAGATTAGTTCTCTCCTCTTTGTTTCGATTCACTTGCAGTTGAGGTTCTTAGTTATGTTCATCGGGTTGTTCACGCATAGGTCAAATGTTTGATGAAATTCCCCAAAGAAATTTGATTTCAAACTTTCAACTCCTTTAAGTGTTCCTTTGGAAAACTGATGTCATTTTCTTATCTTGTGGTTTTTTGTATCTGGATTGCTATGTTTTTGATAATTGAAAGTCGTTGCCTGAGAAGCGAAATTGGAGAATGAGGACCAACATATGAAGATTGATATCTTATGACTGCTTGTCAATCCGAGTTTGTTTTAAGACTTGATGATGATGAGGATGATGACCATTTGCTAATTGCTCTGGAATTTTCTTGGGTATGAATAGGTCAAGATGGTGGAAAGCGGATGGGTCTTAAATTTGACAGAGTGAAGTAAGTTCTCTCTATCCATTCGTTTTTTGCTTTGTCAATTGACATCTGGATGTATGGAGTAGTTAGTTTGATTGCAATCTAGAACCTGGCTGGAGTGGTTTGCACTTGAGGCAGTAATGTTACTAAAAATTCTTGGTGACACCCAATGGGCCTCATTGGTCTTCTGCCTTTTTTCCTCTTTATTGGGTGCATTTATCTAGTTCTCTAGCATTGAGTAGCAGTGTGACCCAACTTTCTACAGAAATTTTTATATTGGAAGGGGATTCAGCTAGTGGAAGTGCAAAGTAGGGGCGTGATAGACACTTCCAGGTATAATTTTGGTATAGTGTTGATTTGTTTTTGTTGAGAATAACGGATCCCCGAAAACCGGATTCGACACCGAATCGAACCCCTAAATCAATGCGGAAGACGAAGCTCGGGAAAACACGCATCACCGATCGTAAAGCACACCACGGATTCGAGCGTACCTTGTTAGCCACAGATTAAACACCAATGCCGACAAGAGGAAGAGAAACAGTCCTGTTCGATCCGATTAAGCAATGAAGGGAAGAAGAAATTGCCGAAACCTTACTGTTTCTTCTTTTTCTTTTTGAGAGAGAGAGAGAGTGCGCGGGAGAAAGGAAGCGTACGTACTGATTGTTCCAACTGGTGTTATGTCTCTCTCTCTCCTCCCTTTTATACCTATCTCCTTCCACGGGCCCTATTCCCGTGGGCCGAGCTTTCTGGGCCCAACTTGGGCGGATGGGCCTTAAGCCCAATACCAATAAAACCTTCATCTCCCACTCGCACATGGTGGGCCGAACAGTATTCTCTTTACCTCTTTTCAACATTCATACCGGTGAATAATCCGTGCGACCAGCATACTTTGAGAGCTCGTTGCCATACATCTGTTAGGAATATATAGCAGCTCATAATGGGCATCACTTCCTGAGTAGATTTAGTATGCAGTACCCTAGATCGATCGATCACATTTATATCTCTCTTGATCTCTTTTAAACAATGATATATATATTGTATTCACAATTATGATTATCACAAAGACAGTCATAATTGGTTAACCGGTGAATACAAAACTACAATGTGATTCTCCAAAATCAATCTTCCTCTTTTCTTCAAACTCTCAATTTCAGTCCAGCTTGCTTTTCTAGAAATGCCCCATTAGATCGAATCACTCATGACCATTGGCAACATCCTAAGATAGCAAACACTAAATAGAAATCTTGAGAATAAGTAAGAGTCATGAGGGGACTAAGAAATTGAGGAACTCTCTTCCTCAAGAGTCTCACACAACATAAAAGTTGAGATCAAACTTTTGCCACTCTTATTGGTCGTCTCATGCATACGTAGTATGAAATACGTATTACGGTATTAAATCCTTTCCCATTGAGCGTATGTCTACACCTTTCAATACCATACAAATGATAGTTCAGACATACCCAATGTCTAACTTGAGTTCACGTATCTACTCATTCACAAAATTCATCAGAACTCACATCTGGCATCTTAGACAGATAAAGTAAAATATGTGGGGTATTTTACTTTTGGACATTGTAAGTATTATATCCTCATCTTAATACCTAGTTAAGGCGACATACGTGTTTTAAGCTTGAGCTCTCGATTATCACCTAGATAATAAGCTTTAAAACAGTCCCATCTCTATTTATCACACAGTAAATAGAGGCGATTACCCGTGTGAGTGGGCTAATCTTATATCTGTCCGACATACTTCTTAACTTAAAGTAATGCACTAAACATTAAGATGCATAAAGATCAAACAAAGATTCATAGGCATTAATGATGAAAACACAAATTCATCAAATTGTGAACATTTAGGGAAATTACAATATTCAGTACATCAGTCTCTACGCAATCCTAGAGATTTCATATGGCCACAAAACACATCTCTAGGTATTGGCTTTATCATAGGATCCGCTACCATTCCATGCGTAGTATGTACTCTAAGTTCACATCTTTTCGTGCAACCATATCCTTGACAGGATTATACTTGGTATCTATCTGTTTGGTCTTGCCATGATATTTTGGATATTTGGTATACGCTTTTGCTGCTTGGCTACCACAGTTAATCAACAATTAATCTGCAGCACTTCCAATAACACCTAAATGATCCAAAAAATCTCTTAAGCCAAACACTTTCTTACACTGCTGCTGATAATGCCACGAACTCAACTTACATCGTGGACAAGGCTATACACTTTTGTTTCTTACTGCTCCAACATATGGTGCCATTATTCGGTAAGAAAACAAACCCAGAGGTAGATTTTCTTTCATTTAAATCTCCTCTCCAATCAGCATCATAATAGCCTTTGAGTTGCAGATCATTTTTCTTAATAACTCATCGTATAATCAGCAGTCCCCTTTAGATACCTTAGTATTCTTTTAACGGCTTTCCAATGTGCTTGACCTGGATTGGATTGGTAACTACTCACCATTCCAACTGCAAAGCATATGTCGGGTGTTGTACACATCATAACATACATCAAGCTCCCAACAGCACTAGCATAAGGAACATATTTCATTTGTTCCTTCTCTTGTGGAGTCCTTGGACACAGTCTATGACTCAATCCTTCACCTTTTGCAATAGGAGTGTTTATGGGTTTACAGTCTTGCATACGAAATCGTTCAAGAACCTTATTTATATAGGTTTCTCACGAAAGAGACAACGATCTCTTCAAAACGATCTCTTGAAGTCTTAACTCCAAGAATGTATGCAGCCTTACCCATATCCTTCATCTCAAATTTAGAAGACAACTATCTCTTGACAAGATAATTAACCAACTCCATATTGCTTCCGCAATTAGTATATCATCAACATATAATGATATGATCACAAATTGATCATTGGATCTATTGATATATACACAATGATCCTCGTCAATCATTGTAAAATCATATGCCACTATGGCATTATGAAAATGTATATACCTTCGTCTCGATGACTGCTTAAAGCCATATATCGACCCCCAAAGTCGACATACCTTTTCTTCTTGGCCTTTCACTATGAAACCAGCAGGTTGTTCCATATATGTTCCTTCCTCTAATTCTACATTGAGAAAAGCAGTCTTTTCATCCATTTGATGTATCTCAAGATCCATACTAGTCACTATTGCCAGAATAATGCGAATCAAGGTAAATCTCACTACAGGAGAAAATGTATTTTCATCATCAATTCCTTCATGTTGATTATACCCCTTCGCCACAAGGCGACCCTTATATCTTTCTATTGAGCCATCAGCCTTTCGCTTATTTTGAGAACCCACTTATCCCTAATAGCTCTGCGTCCCTTTTGGAAGATCAACCAGTTCTCAGACTTGGTTTAACTTCATTGACTCTATCTCCTCTTTCATTGCATAAATCCATTTTTCCTTACTAGGGCATTTCAGAGCCTCATTAATATTTCTTGGCTCATCTTCATCTTGTGGAGCAACCATAAAAGTTTCCCCTTCAATGTCAAAACGTCGACGGGGAATACTTTGACGACTTGTTCATCGTATGGGAGATTGTACACTTAGCTCATCATTCTCCATCATGCTCCCACTTGGATTAGGTAATGATGATGTCGTCACATCAGGTGGTTGCAATTGAAAATGAGTTGAATTCAATTCATCACATCTCATATTACTCCCATTTGGACAAACTCCACTGATATCATTATCTTGATCCAAGGTTTCAAATAGGGAGTTATTTTCCCTTATTTCGCCCCTCTTAGAAAATTCATCCACTAAGGATGTGACATCCCGTGATTCAAATTCAGTTATACTCCCACTTTCCTGCTCACCTATGAACACATACCCTTTTGAGTGTTCGCAGTATCTCATGAAAATACTCTTATTTTCTTTGGGACCCAATTTCCCAAACTTGTGAGAGGACTCGTGAGTATAGGCAGCATAACCTCATGGCTTAAGAAAACTTAAGTCCGGTTTTTTTTTTTTTAACTGTCCATAACTCATATGAAGTGGAAATAATTGATTTAGAAGGCATCCGGTTAAGTATATTGGCAACAGTTAACAACACATCACTCCAAAAAGTGATAGGTAAGTTAGCATGCGCCATCATGGACCTAACCATTCCAGTAGGATTCTGTTTCTTCTCTCCGCAACACCATTTTATTGAGGAGTATATGGAATAGACAACTATCTTTCTATTCCTTTTTCATCACACAATTTTCTGAACTTATCGATAAATATTCTCAACCTCAATCGGATCTAAATACCTTTATTTTCTTGTCTAATTGATTTTCTGCTATGTTCATAAAACTTTTTGAAACAACTTATGCTTCAAATTTATGAGAAATCAAATAAACATATCCAACTCGAATATAATCATCTATAAAAAAAAAAAAAAGTGATGAAATAAACAGTCCCTTGCCTTCCTCTCACATTCATTGAACCACAAACGCCAAAATGGATTAAATGCAGAGAAAATTCAACTCTTTTACCTTTTCCAAATGGTTTCCTTGTCATTTTCCCTACTAGGCAATGCTCACATATGGACAAATCGACTTTTTCAATATTGCCCAACAAGCCCTCTTTGGCTAGTCTATTCATATGTTGTTGGCCCATATGACCAAGTCTAGCATGCCACCATATTCATATCATTATTATATAAGGTAGAAGACGTGAAACAAGGGAATAACATATTGACATCACCACAGTCAACATTTAGTACAATAAAACCATTCAGTAACTGATCACAACCATAATAGTTTGTATCTAAACACAAATCTACACCTTTATTGTGGAAGTTCATACCAAAACCAAGCTTAACCAACACTAAGACAGACACTAAATTTCGACGAATCTCCAGAGCATATTGAACATCAAGATGCGTCCACCATGCATGTTCAATTGGCAGGTGACAATCCCTTTAACTTCAGCTCTGGAGTTATTTTCAATATAGATCCACTTAGTTCCAGTTGGTATCATCGAAATTCCACGAAGGATCCTCTATCCTTTGCTACATGGTCTGTCGCTCTTGAATCTACAGTCCACATAGGATTGGATTCAGCCAATATTTCAGAACTTGACACATAAGCAAAGTTCTCAAATGTACTAGAGGTGTATAGCTTCTTTGGCTCACGACAGTCGCGAGCAAAGTGACCTCTCTTGTCATAATTGTAACATTTCACCCTTGACATTTTCTTCACTTGAGGACGTTTTCCTCTCTTGTGTTGGTTAACTCTTGATTTCTTGCAATAAGGACTTGATCCTTTGCATTCCCACATATTGAACGAATCAATACGTTTGCGCTTAGAGTTCAAAGCCTTTTATGAGCTAGAACCAGCATTGAAAATATCTATTTTCGGCTCAAATGCCGTCAAGCGGTCCTCTACCAACTCAAGGTGGCGCATGGCATCCTTAAGATCTTCCATAACATGGTCAAGAGCTTCTAGTGCTTCTTGCTTTTTCAGCACATATTGAATCTTCATATTCAATATTTCACAATTGTTGCCGTTCATATCAGCAATTACATTCTTAGTTGCTGAACCATCGTTCTGAACATATCAGACATACATGCACGAATAATTAATGCCTATCATTTATGCATCCCTATTTGCATAAACCCATTATATTAATGAATAATTTCAAGTAAGGCTTCGAATCAAAAGGTCACTATGTTTCCAATCATCCTCCAAAAATCCTAACTTAAAATTATTATTAATATAATTATCTTATGCAAATAAATTCTATGAAGTTACAAAAACTTCTATTACTACCCACTGACTAATTACCCACAAAGAACCAGCAATAGCGTAAAGCAAATAAAAATCTTAACATCCAATAAAATAACAATGCTTTCACATGATACAACTAATATATTGGTTGCTACATCAACAACAATCGGGTAGTAAACATTACATTATTAATCAAAGAAATAAATAGGGAATGTCCCTTCTAATTTATCAGCCATAATATCTGAGAAATTTGAAGGCACATTTGCCAACCATGGAAAAACTTTTGAAGAGCTTTCATGTCGCCTCCAAGGCGCATTCACTCGGCGCCATGTGGCACTCAATCTAAGGGTTGAAGTTTTGGCCAACTCAATCCTATAGTGCTCTCTTACAAAAGCTTCCACCAGCCTCCTATAACCCGGGACCACGTTGACCTCCCATAGCCGATCCAACACTGCTTGCCATTAAGGTGGAAGAGTGTTAATCAAAGCCGGCACCTTCTCAAAATCCGGCATAAGATAACCATTCCAGATGATTTCCTGTATCATCTGATTGACCCTGACCACATGTGATACTAAATCACCGTCATGCCACTAATAATTAGCTAATTTTGACATCAGCCTTCTAAGTCTTGCATTTCTCTCGTCCGTTCTCGGGATTGCAAGTATCCTTGCATAACGCATCATAGTTCCTGCAACAAATGCAAAACTAAAAATGGATTACTTATAATCCATATTAAATACAAAGGAAAATACATAACATTCCAAAATTCATGCAACAAATGCAGAATTAAAAAATGGATTACTTATAATCCACATAGGCATGACTGAAAAAAGAAACAAATTTCTTTTTTTTTTTGGGTCAACGGTCAAAGTCAACGGTCAACGGGTCGGGTCAACGGGCGCACGGGTCGGACCGGTCGCGACAGTCGAACCGGTCGGACCGCTCGCGCGGACCGACCGCACGTGCCTCGCGCATGCGGGGGATGACGTCACGCAGACGTCATCCGGCACGTGCTGGGCGCGTGCCTCGTCCGCAAGTCGGGTTAGGTCGCCAGCCGGTGACCGCCCGGCGAAACATCGTCGGTGATGACGTCATCGGTGACGTCATCCGAGCGGTTACCGACCGTTGGATGACGTCACGATGACGTCATCGCGTGACGTCAGCACGTGTCGGTCCGCGGACCGGCGCGTGCCGTTTCGCCGGTCGCCGGCGCGCACGTGCCGGTTCACCACCGGCGCGTGTGGCGCACGCGCTGGCGAAGCCAGCGCTTCCAGGCGCGTCGCGCCCACGCGCAGCGGCTTCTGGCCGCGCGTGTGGGCGCGTGCGACGTCGTACGGCAGCATGCGACATGTCGCCGGCCTCGTCTCGACGTCGTCTTTCACCCAGTGCCTTCAGAATTTGATTTCGACTTACGAAAACTCAGAAAAATGGCCGAACAACGCTCGGGTGTCGGGATTTCTCACCCCAATCCGTACGGCCGAAAGTTTTTTGCGAAAAATCAATCAAAAAACATCAAATTGATCGGGAAAACGTGAACTAGGGCTCTGATACCAATGTTGGGAATAACGGATCCCCGAAAACCGGATTCGACACCGAATCGAACTCCTAAATCAATGCGGAAGACGAAGCCCGGGAAAACACGCATCACCGATGGTAAAGCACACCACGGATTCGAGCGTACCTTGTTAGCCACAGATTAAACACCAATGCCGACAAGAGGAAGAGAAACGGTCCTGTTCGATCCGATTAAGCAATGAAGGGAAGAAGAAATTGCCGAAGCCTTACTGTTTCTTCTTTTTCTTTTTGAGAGAGAGAGTGCGCAAGAGAAAGGAAGCGTACGTACTGATTGTTCCAACTGGTGTTATGTCTCTCTCTCTCCTCCCTTTTATACCTATCTCCTTCCACGGGCCCTATTCCCGTGGGCCGGGCTTTCTGGGCCCAACTTGGGCGGATGGGCCTTAAGCCCAATACCAATAAAGCCTTCAATTTTTTTCGAGCTTTTAGAATAGCAGCTCACTCTGGTAATATATATTTTGGATGATTTTTATTTGGAGTGCTGAAGCTAATTCAAAAGAGGTGCTATAGGACAAGCTATGCCGTGGGATAGAGAATGGCATGTCGTTTGCCCATTACAATGAAGAAGGTATGCAGGTCTTCTTCTTTTGTTTATGTATCCATAGGAGAATATGATGATATAGGTAGTCTCTGTATGAAAAATCTAACTCAAATATTGGAAGTTGGAAATTTACTCCCATTTCAATTCCTACTTTTTTCAGGTTTGAGATTCCACCTTGTATCGTATAATGTAATTGCAGGAGTTTGCTTTATAGATGTCGGGCTCACTAGATCCATTCTCTAACTACTTAGTTGACATGTCAAGATCTAACAAGGATCAAGAAGAATATTCAACAACAAAAGGGTCTAAGAGACGTAGAGCTACATCCTTATTTCATGAGGATGAGGAAGATAACTCTACTTGCACTAAATGATCGAAAAAATGCACTTCTGCTCTATGGTCTGAATTTGAAAAATTCACAGATGAGGATGGCAAGAAAAAGGCCAAGTGTAAATGGTGCGAATCAACTTACATGGCTAGCCATGGGACAAAAAATTTGTTGCGTCATTTGCATACTTGTCCCAATTGAGAGGCGAACGTTGATGATTCCACGGAACAATTTGATCAAACTATGTTTAGAAGCAAGCTAGCAAAAGCAATAGTCAAACACAATTACACATACTCTTTTGTAGAGCATGAGGCCACCAGAGAGTTGCTTAGTTATCTTAATCCCAATGTGAAGCACATATCAAAAAATATAGCAAAAAAGTGATGTGGTAAAAGTTTATGAGAAGGAGAAGAGAAATTTGAAATCAAGTATAATGTCACTTTCTAGCATAATATGTTTAACTTCTGACTTGTGGACTTCTATGACAACTGATCATTATATGACCGTCACTGCCCATTACATTGATGAGAATTGGGAATTGCATGCAAAGGTTTTGTGCTACTCCTACGTGCCACCTCCATACAGTGGCACTATTTTATTGGAAAAATTGTTGACTTTGTTGAGAGAGTAGGGCATTGAGAGGAAAATTTTTAGTATCACATTGGATAATGCTTCATACAATGATAGTATGGTTGTATTTGGAAAAGCACGCCTTCTATGAGATCCTCTTTGTTGTGTGATGGGAAGTTTTTTCATGTATGTTGTGGTGCACACATTTGGAATCTTATTGTACAAGAAGGTCTAAAGATGATTGATGGATCATTACAAAATATTAGAAAATCTGTCAAATATGTGAGAGCTACACAAGGGAGGAGAACAAAATTTGTTGAGTGTATAACACAGTATTGCTTGAAGACGGGTAAAAAAGTGCGTCAAGATGTGGCTACTAGATGGAACTCTACGTACCTAATGCTTGAAGGTGCTTTGGTCTTTGAACATGCATTTTCCCATTTGAAGCAAATTGATTGTAACTTTCTTACATGTCCATCACCTGAGGATTGGGCTAGAGCCAAGAAAATTGCATCCTTGTTGCAGCCTTTCTATAATATTTCTACTCTCTTCTCCGGAGTTAGATATCCCACAGCGAATTTATATTTCTAATGAGTATGGCAGATTCAGCTTCGTTTGACAAAGGCAAAAAATAGTGAGGATATAGCTATTAGATCTATGGCTATGGCAATGCTAAAGAAGTTTGAAAAATATTGGAAGTGTTACAGTGTTGTCTTATCTTTTGCTATTATATTAGATCCTCACTATAAGCTACACTTGTTAGAATTTTGCTATTCGAAGTTGGAGATGGATGATCATGTGGACTTTATACGAAGCATTCGAGAAAAACTTTATATGCTTTTTGATGAATATGTGACCTCTACGTCGAGAGATGATCACTTTGCATCTTCAATTAGTGGAGGTAACATTTCAATTGAGGACATTGTCAAAAACAGTGGGGACAATCTTGATGAGTATGATGCATTTGAGAGTGAACACTTTGGCTCACAATCTACTAAGTCACAATTGGATTTGTATTTAGAAGAGCCCAGGGTTAATAGAAAAAAATTACCTAATCTCAATGTCCTTGATTATTGGAAAGCTAATTCACATCGATATCCCGAGTTATCTCTCACGGCACGTGATATATTGAGTATTCCCATCATTACTGTTGCCTCCGAGTTGGCCTTTAGCATTGGAGGACGCATCCTAAATAAATATTGTAGTTCTCTCTCACCTGAAAATGTGGAGGCTGAGCTGTACATCAGAGATTGGTTATTTGGAGTTCCACCTGAGGAAGATCTTGATGACGAGTCTCCCATTGTCGACTTATAAGACTATTTGCCTTAGGTATTTTCTTTTATTTGTAAAGTTCATGATTAAATTATCTCTTTTGTCTCCAAATTCAGACTAGCATGATTAAAATGGTTTTTGTCTTGTTCTTACAATATTGTAGGTTCTTAAGGATCAATGTGCTGAGTTAATGTCTATGGAAGTTCTCATAGATTCATGATCAACGTGATAAACCCAGCCATAACGACAATGTGTAGTGACTGTTGAGATTGTTGTGGTCTTCATTTAATGTTGAGATATTCTAGAAAGCATTACTTTGGCACTCTTCAATTGTAAGGCTATTATGGAGGCTTTCTCTTAGGTTGAGTTGATCCTAACTTTTAATGGTAATAAAGTTTGTTGTCCCCCGTTCATCTCCATCTGTTGTCCCTGGAAAATGAGTTGAGTTCTTGCTGCCAAATTTTTCAAAGTCTCTTGATGCATTTACTTTCACAGCTCAAAGGAACATCCAATTCCAGATTTGATGAAGCTCGCATAAATCCGACTTACGAAAGACCATTTTCATTCTTGCCTTCGCGGATGTTTCATTAGATAGTGTTCAAATAGCTAATACTTAGTTTCACGTTGCAGTTTTCAGTTGCTCAATAGCATGCTCGCTTTAGATAAGAGAAGCATGTGCATAGTCTAATTCTTCATAAATATTTCAACCTATAGGTTTTTTTAACATTTTTTATTTTATTTACTATTTTTAATTTAATTTGAGGTTTTAATCCAATTAGCATATAGCTTCAAGTGAGTGCGGGTTTTTCCAGAATATTAATGGGTTTTAGCAATACAGGTCAGGTTGGGTATGGGTTAGGTATAGGTCACTAGATTTACACTACAAGAATATGGGTCAAAACGGGTTAAATGAGTCAAATATGGGTCAACCTATTTTCGACCCGACCCATACCCGACCCGACCCACCCATTTGACTGGTCTAGGCATATTCCATGAACTCTAGATCGAAACCCAGCATATCAGCATAAAACTAAGCAAAGACATCTTGGTATTCCTTTAAAAGTCTAACCAGTTTATCAGCAATTGCTTGAGAAAGACCTACCCAATCTTGGTTTCTTTAGGATTTTCTTAATCCCCTAAATTCACGGTGACTGGTTGTTCAATGGTAGGAGGGTTAGATTCCTCATGTCTGATCCATTCTCTTTCAATAATCCTGGGATCATCTTCGTCTTCCGGATCAAAATAATCGGGTTCGTAGGAATCTCCTAGATGCGAATCCAAGTCATTTATATGACTATGATGATGCAAAATGTCATGCCTGTGATGCAACCGCAAATGGTTAGTATGTAAACATAATAATATGCAATACGTCCATATGTCATGAAAAAGTTATTTTTGAATTCTAGATTTTGAAAAATTTATTAGGAACTCACCCTCATGTCATCTGACATTCTCATTCCACTAAATCATTTGAAACCATATATCGTGAGGAGGTCCAGGCCTCAAAACTTCATCATAGGAATGGTTTGGGATACCTCACGAGTCTATTAACAAAAAACACGAATTTTATTGATATGCAAAAATGGCACTACAACATACATTATATTGGATCCATAAAGTTCATGATCCAGACCATTACAACATATGAATGAAATGAACAATGAAATTCCCTTGCAGGGGATAATAGAATGGAATACCATTGAAAATGAAAGTAAGAAACAGAAACATCCCTTTCACAGTCAGATCAGCAAGCTCTTCATCTTCGTCAATGGCACCAACCACGCCATCTTCAAATAGGTCGGCCAAGCAATGGATAGTGGCTTCCTCTTCTTGCAGGAGCTTAGGTGGCCCAAGGAAGAAATCCTTCAACGGAGGAAGTAAAAGACGTCGGTAACTTTTGCCCTTAATGTTCAAGCCCTTTTGGTTACCTTGACCCTTTTGGTCATCTTAATAACCTAGGCCTTCGCGTTTTCTCCTTTGAATCGTCTCAACGGGGTTTAGAATGCCTTAGGCCAGCTTGCCCAACCCCTTACTAGCAATGAATCCATTCTTGAGCATCACTTTGCTCGACATTAGGGATGCTTTTGAGAATTGAGACTCCCTATTCCAACGGGCACGTATGTAAACGACACGAGTTAAAAGGAGTAGTAGCTTGACTCTCCCTTGATTTCAGGCTCGATGTAAGGAATAGTCGTGTTGTGGAAAGTCTCTACATCCCTCTCGCATCAAATGGTTATGATCTTACCATCAACAGCAAGGCGCGTCATTTGATGAAAGCTCGAGAGAATAATTCCAGCAGCGTGGATGCAAGGACATCCCAAGAGTAGGCTAAAGTTACTCGGGATATCAAGCACTTGGAAAATTTGAGTGATTGTGATGGACCAGCGGTAAGTGGCAAGTTGATCTCCCCTAATGCTTCTTTCCTTATTATACCAAAAGCTTTGACGGGAGTCTTCACAGGGTGGATGCTATCTATACCTATCCCTAATTGGCGAAGGGTGGATAAGGGCATATAGCGCGGAGCCATTATTGACCAATAACCTTGAGATTCTAGTGTCAAAGTGCCGAGCAGATATGTATAGTGCCTTGGTATGCACTTGCCCCTCAGGAAGATCCTTTTTGAAGAAGGATATTTGATCTTTAAGGAGTATGGCACCCACAAACTCTTCTAATTGTACCTCTCTAATGGTTTCAGGTACATAGACTTCATTCAAGATCTTGAGAGGGGCATTCTTATGCTTCTCGAAAGACTTGAAGAGATCTAACAAGAAAATGAGCAGGCATCCTTCGCAATTGCTCAATCACTTCTACTTCACTCGTCTAGAGCGTCTTGAGGAGTTGTTCAGCTTCCTCGTTAGTTACGGCTTTCTTTACCACACCCTCACGGGGTGGATAAAATCGACTCAATCTAACAATGGCGTTGATCTCATTGGTGTCATATTCCCATGGGATCGCCTTGGTGCTGTGAGTAGAAGGCACCTTAGTCTTTGAGCACTCACCAATTTATGGTGATTATTCGATGACCACGAGTTCAAAACCCATGTTGAGATCTTCATGCCTTTGAAGTTGTCAACCAACGAGCCCAATTTGATAGAACTAACATCAGTTGTGCAAGCCTTGCGAGGAACATTCTCCTTGGTTAGATAAATCACAACCGAATCACAGCCACCAAGTCATCTCAAATTCATCTCCCCATCCACTTGGAACAATGTCCTTGGGGTCATAAAAGAATCTTGAAGGATGAGTATATTTGACCATAAAGTCATACTTCCCACTTAGTTGCCCAAAGATATCCACTACTTCACCTTTCTCACGAGCCTTCCTTACAAACTCACGGTCCCAATGGGAGGTTTTGTATTCGGGCTTGCATCATTGGAGGAAACTTCTTCATCCTTCGTCAAGGGTGGAACGGGACCTTCTTCATCATCCCATCCGCTCGGGATAATCTTTCCAATTTCCACATAGAAACTCCGCAACAGTGTGAACTTCATATTGAAGTCGTATTTGCGACTTGATTGGCCAAGGATATCGATAACTTCACCACTTTCGTGAGCTTTCTTGATGAATGTATCATCCATGTGGGAAGCTCTATATTCATCCTCATTTTCAATGTTTGAGTCTTCATCTTGGTACATTGGGGCTTTCCCTTTTAGGGCTCAACAATCCTCCTCTCGAGTATCCTACTTATTTAGGCTTTCAACTTTCCCTATGATCTTCGAGACCATGTCTTTGCCAATCAAATCAACCTCGACTAAAGTCATCGGTTCTTGAGTGGTTCCACCATCTAGATATTGGAGGACTCTTAACTCGGCCAATTTAGCTAGGCAAGCTATCTTCTCATAGCGAATGATGTTGCCTTCCATTGGGCAATCGGCAAAGGATATGATTTGCTTCAACTTATGCATATCCACAAGAAATGAATGTTTGTTTTCATCCCCAAAGATTATGTTGACTTCTTCACTATGCCTCGAAAGAGGATTTTATTGGACATTTGGCATCCGGTCCTTAAAAGTGAGCAATATCTTATCCAACAAGTTATGGATCTTCAAACGGAGGACATAGCAATTGTCCACATGGTGTCTCTTCTCTCCCATGTGATATTCATAAGTCTTGTCGGGATCAAATCCAGGAAACCTCGGCAAGTTATCCCTTAGAACTTCTCTTGTCATGGAACGGTTTTCGATTAGCATCAGAAGTAACTGAGACATAGCTCTTTTACGAGGCCTTCCCTTTTGCAATCGAAACTTCGAGAAGAGTTCCCCACCTCCATGGCGAGTTTATGAGTGGGAGGATTGTACACCTTTTGAGTAGATGGATTTTGAATTTAGGCAATATCCACAGTGGTTTCCTTGTCTTTCCTCGGAGCAAATCTACGAGTTGTGGTCTCAGCCAATCTACCTTTTCACATGATTCCCTCAATCCATTCTCCCAACTTAACCAATGCGGCAAAGTTGATGTAGGTATGGTTATACATTTTCTCAAAGAAGTCTTGAGGCATAGTCTGAAGTAACAGTTTCCTAACCTCCTTCTTGAACAAGGGAAGCTTCACTTGAGATGTGGTGGCTTTCCACCTTTGAGCATATGCCTTAAATGTTTCGATCCTCCTCTTCTCAACTCAAGCCAGCTCCTCTCGAGTTGGTGCAATTTCAATGTTAAACTTATATTGTTGCAGAAACTCATCCACAAGATCCTCTCAAGTATGGATCTTCTCCAAATCCAACTCAATGAACCATGTCAATGCAGGACCAATCAGGCTATCTTGAAATGAATTGATGAGGAGCAAAGGGTTGTTGGAATAGCGGGCCATCTTGCCCAAATAGTGCTTCAGGTGGGTTATCGGGCACCCTATATCATCATACTTCCTTGTGAACTCCGGCTCCTTGTAAAATTTCAGGACCTTCATTTTAGCAAAGGGTGATAGCTTGTCAAACCCTTGAATTTGGTAGCCTTCCAGCATGTATAGGCGCTCCTCGATCTTCACTAGACGTCTCTAGCTTTCCTCATCAAAATGGGGAAATTGGGGTCTCCTTGGACAGAGCCTCTAAGTCAATGATTATTAGGGTAGGAGTATGAATCTCTTCAGTAGGTCCTTTTCCCACGGGGTCAACCATAGGCACGTCAGCAAGTCTATAGGAAGATTTGTAGCATGAGCAGCAGAGGCTACAAGCATCAAGTTCTTGACTTGATTGGAGAGCTCAGTCGACAATGTCATTATCTGCACCAGTTGATTCTCCATAGTAATAATGTGAGTACAAGAATCTTCGTTCTCCATCCTTGCTTGGTGGTGAGTACGTACGATGGAACGCCTCTCAGCCGTGAGTTAGTATATTTTGAAAGAAAGAACTCAAATCGATAAGAGATAAATGAAAATCAAGAAAATACGAACCTTGTCAATTCTATATTTTCTTGAGAGGAAATAGTGATAAAAAGTGTATATGACCCAAGTATCATATAATATCATCTTATCAAAATTTCTTCAAAAGAAATTATATAATTGAGAAGGACGACAACAAATGTTACATCAAAAGGAGAAATTTCATTAATTTTCATTGATTACATCAAACTATTACAAGGGAAACAAAGCCTTGCGTATTAGAAGCTTACAAAGCGGTTCGATTTTACTTGTAATATGAATACAACGAAGTTTCAATCTAAAGAAAAGAAATACAATGGAAATCCCTTACAAGGAAGGGAAATACAAAGAAAGTTCCTTTACAAGGAAATGAAGAGTATATGAAGAATCTTAAGATCTAGGCGGGATTGTGCAGAGACACTTGTTACCATGGGCCAGGCGCTCTACATCAATCAAGGCCTTGTCTTCATGCTCCTCAACCGGAGTTTGTCGAAATTCTTGAGGTTCGGGAATGTTGAGCGGTTGAACTTCAAGTTCAGGTCCCACTTGATGATAGATATAGTTGATGGTAGCGTGATGAATCCTCATCTCTCCTTCTAAGTCAGCTTCATTAACGGTGACCACATGATGTGAAGAATGGGAACACCAAATCCCAATAGCATCTTGAATCACGGCTTTGACATGGTCAATTTGGTTTTCCTCAATGACCTCATTGCGATAATCAATACGATACAACCCCAGCTTAAGGATTGGCAAGATCGTTTGAAGCGCGCGATATTGGCGAAGCACCCTTAAAGAGTAATATGACGTTAAACCTATTAACCCCACGATGGGGAGTGGGTTGTCTACTCCACTAATAAACCGCACCTTGGGATTCTCAAGCCATCAGACATGCCATTGGATTAAGTTTGGGGTGAGATTTTTGAGGAAATGACACCACATAGAGGACCATAATGGAAAAAGAACTCATTTCTTTTTGTGAAACCTAAGAATAGGATGATGATGTTTTGTGACATTGATGATTCTCATATAAGGGGCAAATTCTTGATGTGAGAAATGAGCCAAATTTGGAGAAGTCCTAATGGGGCCATAAAAGCTCCTCTACCATTTGCTTTGAATCAATTAAGAGACATGAAGGTCTCGGCAAGGATCATATGTGTAAAGCGGCTAAAGGCACATACTTGATTAACAATGTGAGTGACTAAAGGATCTATTATTTTTTGAGCGTGTGGGAAGATCACGAAACCAAAGAATATTAGAAGAAAGACACGAGGAATTTGATTCCCAAACTTGGGTTCAAGACTAATGAGGTATTGTTCGAGAAAAATATAAGGTATGGAATTTGAATTTCCCTTAAGAATGACTCTAATTTTGTCGGTAGGGATGTTCAGGAATTGACTTAGAAGCGAGATCGAGTTTAGGCCAATAGGAAGAGTGGCAAAACCTAGGCAAGGCGGCTTTGCCCAAATCTGGGCGAGGCCACCGTCACGCCCTAAACCTCGAGCACGCTCACATCTCTCTACGGTCGATACAAATGCGACGTTCCCAGGACGTGTCGCCAACCCATTCATTTTTAATGCACATGCGGAAGCGAAACAAATACCCTTGATAACAAACGGCATGGGATAGGAAAGCAGGGCACATTTCACAAAAGCCAACTTTTATAAACAATGGGTTTAGATACAAAACGAGTCTGGTCAAAAGTCTACAAAAAGGTCAGCTCTCAAAAAGAAGCTGTCCCATGACATACTAGTCGGATACATACGCCGATTCTTTAGACTCCACCTCCACAGACTTCGAGGCTTCGGGTCCTCCACAACCACCATCTAAGGACCTAAAAAGTTAAGCCCACGACAGGGTGAGACAATGTCTCAGCAAGTCCACCCTCTGAACCCTTATTAGGAAGAACATACGTCTCGGGGTGCTCTAGCCACACAACCACACAATTAGAACAGAGGACTTACCTCACCTTAGTTCCTTCTTGCACGTCAGCACAATTCATATCACAAATGCATATAATTAATGCACATAACAATTGAAACGCCTCGGGAACTCAATCAATCACAAGGGTCCTGATTATAAGGCCAAACCGTTATGACACATCTCATACCATGCCACACAGTTTTGTCTCATAATCAGGCACATCAAACTCAATCACTCATGCATTCCAATTGTTAATTTGACCCCTCTTGGGTACGACCTACTCACAAGTTCGGCGTTTATTGGCGTAGCCAGGCATCGTCTCACCACCATTGAGTACGGCGACGTCTCTTAATAGATGGCTTTCCCGAAGGAGCGTAGGTCCAAAATTTACTACAACCCGAGTCTCATATAGGGTAACGTCCGGCATAAACGCTAGGACAGGTTCTCTTTAATCAACACACGACCACTCAATCTCAACCCAGGACACTGTGCATTGCACTCAAATGCCTCAATTAAAATAGTGATCTTGGCCTATTTTCTTCGTGTTAGAAACATCCCAGAAAATAGTTGTGTGTGGGTACACGGTCAACTCGAACCAGAAAAAGTGATATCTTTCCTTTTCAAACCCCACTATTTGATATAGTATTTAAAATCCATTTTCGTTGTCAAAACCTGACACTCAGGATTTTCTGAATAAATACTATAATTTTCACAATCATCACTCAATTTGCACAATCCCATAATCAATTACATAATCTAAACACACCATTGCAATCAGCACAAAATTCTGGTCATCGACTATCCCGGTATAATTTCCGGAAAATAATAAATAATTAATCATCCACTAAACTAATCAAGCCACTTAATCTAATTAACATTTGACTAAGCTAATCTAACCAACTAAACATACTTAGCCTAATCTAAACACCCCTTAAGCATAATTAACCTCTTAAGCAAGGTTTAGTGAGTAAACTCACCAGATTTGCGAGCCGGTGAGTCCACAGCGACGGCAATGGCAAGGCGGGCGACAAAACTCCTAGCGGCAACACCAACCAAGGCCGGGAAGGACTCGAAAACGGGCCTTAAAGTTCCAGATCTTGCTGGAACTCCTGCTTCTGCTTGCTAGTTGAGGAAGTGAACCAAAGCGGCTCGGTTTGTTGGAAACAGTAAGAAAGGACCAAGCGAGTGACCGACGGGCACGAGCGAAGCGGCTGATGGAGCTTGGCTAGCTTCCAAGCAGAGCTAAGTCGGTTGAACGGCGAGGAAACGGTTGGAGGATGCTAGACGAAGGCGAAGCAACAACTAGACCCACTGGAAGGCGCGACAACAGCGGCTGGCTCGTGGTGGCAGCGACGGGCTTGGACAACTTCGGGCGGGGCTTGGCTGGCTCGGATGGTGGCTAGCTGACCTACTCTGGTTCTCTCAAGCTCTCAAGACTCCTCAACAATGGAGAAAGTGGGCTGGATGAGGGAGAAGAAGCTGTTGAAGAGAGGGGACCCCAAAGTGGCTTCTATGCCTTCAACACTTGTCCAACACACACCTCACAAGCCCCCACTTGCTCAGCCTTCATCCTCAACCACTCTCTCTCCTCAATTTTCCTTAGGAAGTCTCCCAACAAGTCAAAAATGTTGTGTGCCCCATGGCCTACGCGAATTTCAGCAATCTCTCTTCAATTCATTCAATTCCTCTTCAAATTAACCCAAATTAAAGCCCACAATTCCAACCAAGGAGTCCTCACTTAATTCCACATTTTTCCTTGTCCAAAGATCCCACTTGATGTCCAAAAATGCGATCAAAAATGGGAGTACGAATTTCCCGATCCAAAATAACCTTACTTTGATTTTTCGCCGAAAATCTCATTTTGTAGAAAAATCTCCGGGGGATGAGTCGATGTTCCTAAAATGATTTGTGACATGACAGAACTTTCAATTTCTGAAATCGGGTTTAAATTCACAGTTAATTTCAATCTGGCACGATTTTAGCGCGTCCTAATCTATCGGGTCGCTTTCGGGAATTTCTAATGCATTTGACCTGTGGTTGATTATTTTCAAGCCACAATGTACATCTTCGACTCATTGGCGACTCTTAATTGTCATGAAAATCTCGATGTTTCAAATACGGACACAGGGTACAGAAAAGACAGAAAAATTGATCTAGTGCCGTTCGACGAGAATTTTGCAATTAGGTGGAATCACCCACACTTAATCACATACCTCTGTCGAATCGACCTATCTCCGTCTCTGATCGATTTTGACAGTGCCGTAATGATCCTTGTAGATGAGCACGGTCGAGCAGTCGTTTTCTGGTTGAATTCTCAAGTCTACTACATTATAATCTCTTAATGGCTTCACCTGATAGGCTAGTTATCTCGTGAGTGGCCAACTCAAAGAAAAAGGCTATAGGCACGTCGATGAAAAGCCCGACTTATTAAATTGAAAACAGAATTGGAAAATCAGGATGTCACAGCCAACCTCACCCCTGACAAGGCCATGGCCCTTGCCAGCCACTACAAGGAAAGTCCAAGGAGGAAGAAGAGAGAAAAGAAAAGAAAAGAAAAAATTATTAAAAAATTCATAAAAATAAAAAATTATTAAAAAATTGTCATGTCGGCGTCGGCACACGGTGGGTGTTCATATCGGCGTTGATCGGCCAAAATTGGCCGGATTGACTAAATTGATACCAATATGAAAATATTTAGGACTAAATTGATCCAATTAAAAAGTTTAGAACTGAATTGGTACAATGCAATAAGTTTAAAAAAATTTTGGCACTTTTCCCTACGTCACACTACAAAATAAACGACTAATATTCATAACATTCATGATCGATTGAACATCAAATTTCAACGAATAGCATCTTGAAACATTGTAGAGGCAGTCTCAAGGAAGGGAATCGTCACGCATGGATCTCCAAAATAGTGTCCAAATAATAACAACAACAACAGTCCTATATAAAGAAACTCCATTTGATATGTCTTCCTTATTAGACCACCCACGCAGCAACAGCAACAGCAATCCTCCACCAATGGGAGGCTCTTCGTTCATCTCTGGGCTCGCCAGAAGTTGAGTGATTCCTGCCTACTCCGTTTCCTTTTTATAATTGAATAAAATCATCCTCCTGCTTCACTAATATATACTGTGCTCTAGTTTCAATAAATGTTGGGATGTGAGTGATACTCCCCACCCATCAACAAGATGGCATTGGGGTTCTCCTCCCTGATGAGCTAGCCAAGGTTGCAGGGCAGCACCCCTAAATGTCAAAGGACTTTTATAGTTTAAGTCTATGTTTTATTGGTAATTTGGGCGCGGGCACATAAATAACTACTGGGTATATATGATCTCTTTCTTTTATAATTGAGTGATATAATAGAAAGGTGCAGGATGCTAATTATAGAGGATTTTTCAGCTAAATGTAGTCCTAATTTAAGATGAACTGGGATTAGCACGTCATACATTTCTTCAAATTTTCCTTGAATTATGTAACGATATAGGATTCCAATTAACTAAATAATCAGTCAAATCATGCTATAAGCAAGCTTTTTGTCTTCGTATTCACTAGATATGATTTTGCATATTTATCTGGTAATTCAACTTTTTAGTGAAAAACCAAAGTCTTTAACATACATATTTATCTCTTCGGAATTGAGTTACTAAACAAGTTTCATTTTTTATGTGACAAAAGATGCCAAAACTTGATACGGAAGGACCATAAGTGTCAAAAGTTACAAAAGTAATATTTAAGTCCCAAAATTAGAGTAAAATGGATCGATTAAGTGCCAACGCGAAAAAATCAGACCCAAATACTAATGTGGCGAGTTTCGACAAGACAAGTGCAAAACGACATCATTTTGCATACTAACGTGGCTAGACATGTACAAAAACAACGTCGTCTTGCTGACATGGCTAAATAATTAATATAAATATTAATTAAATTAAATTTAAAAGTAAATTTATTTATTAGTTAAATTTAAAAAAAAAATGAAGATTGCGGGCGGGCGAGGGCGACCCCTTGCCGTCGCCTCCCCACCGTCACCGGAAGTGCTGGCAATGATGGACGGAGGGTCATCCCGAGTCGCCAGGCCCTAGCCAGGGGCCGGCAACCTAGTCAACCTAAGGCAAGGGCCTATGAGCCCTCACCGAGATCTATGGAGAGGGTCTCGACCCTCCTCTAGATCCAATGAGGGTCACTGGCCCTAGCCTGACCGGGCCAAGGGCCACTACCCGAGGGGGTGGGGGGTGGTGACGTTGCCAATCGACCAAGGTCGCCAGCCCCACCCCAACAACCTCGGCTGACCCTCACCCTCCCCCTTCCCCCATCATTGGCCCTTCCCGACGACAACAGGGAGATGGCAACGAGGGCTTAGCCCTCGCCTTATATACATACATACATACATATATATATATATATATATATATATATATATATATATATATATATATAAATTAAATAAATAAATAAATAAATAAAGACAACGTCGTTTTGGTTCTTTATTGCTTGACTCGGCTCTCTAGCGTGCCACGTATGCGAGTTATATTATTAAAAAAATTGTCACATAGGATTTCCAGTCACCTTCACTGGACTTGACACTGAAGTGTCTTATTTGTTCATAAAAAGTAGTACTTAAATGTCATTTTCCTAATTTTTTGCACTTAAGCATTCCCTCATGCTAAGTTTTGGCATTTCGGTGTCTAGCTCCCTTTTTTTATGCATTTCCCAAGTCTCACAGGTTAGAGGGCTAGGTTGCACTAATCACCGAAGGAGATAGCGAGATCAGTGAGATCATGGCTAGAGTCTTTGTGCACTTTGGCGCCAAGGTCGTCATTGCCGACACCAATGACTCGCTCGGCCACTCCATCTGCAACTCCCTTGACAAGGAAATTGCCTCCTACCGGTCAAGAGGAAGAAGCTTATAATATTGTAGCTACTCATGGTTATTTTGGCCGATTGATCTTCCAATATGCTAGTTTCAACAATTCTTGTTCTTTACACTTCTTCCTAGCTGCTTGGCCTGTAGTCGGTATCTGCTGCTTTAGGTATCAGCACTATGGCTTCAACCTAAGTAGTTTCAATTTCAACCACTGTGATGTCACCGATGAGTCCCAAATCAAGGCCGTTGTTGCCGAGGCCGTCTCCACCTACGGTAAGCTCGACATCATGTTCAACAACACTGGGATCACCAACCTGAACAAGGCTTACGTCATCAACAACAACAAGGCCGACTTCAGGCGCATCCTCACCATGAACGTCACCCGCGTCTTCCTTGGGATAAGGCACGCGGCGCAAGCCACAATTCCAACGCGGGCAGTTGCATCATCAACACCGCCAGCATCAGCTCCGGCATCGACTACATGTGAGCGAAGCACGCAGTGCTGGGGCTGACGAGGCACACCGCCGTGGAGCTGGGGCAGTTCGGGATCTGGGTCAATTGCCTGTCGCCCTACGCCTGCCCGACCCTCTGGCGACAAAGTCCATGGGATTAGGCCCAGCAGAGATGGAGGCATTGAAAGGCACGATGGCAAACCTGAAAGGGGCGATATTGAAGGCAGAGGACGTGGCGCACGCCGCTCTGCTCTTGGCGAGCGATGAGGCGAGGTACGTCAGCGGCCACAACCTATTCCTCGACGGCGGCGTCACGGTCATTAACCCATCTTCCACATGTTCCGGTATCCGCCCGAGGAGGCCTGATTGGGCGTGCTCGGTTTTTTCGTTCGGCCCATGACCGTAGTGGAGTGACATGATTCCTAGTCGACATAATTCAATGGTGGCCCGATTCTTGGGTCGGGTCGTAGATTTGAAGGCACAAGGTGACATCGATCAGCTGAATAAGAAGGGAGAGTTCATTTTCATGGGAGGGACATAGGATTCTTTCGCCGATGTAGACATCTCATGTGTATAGCGCAGTTGTACTCTATCTAATAATTGCAAGTAATAAGAATGAAACATGCTAGACATACGAAAAATGCATGCTAAACTAATCTGATTGGAAAACTCAGTATGGATTTGGTGTCGATCTAACCAAAATCAGCGAGCCGTAATTCTGAGACTCGCTTTCCAAAGAACTAAACAAGCATGACCGATGTTTTTTTACCATATCTTTTAGCCGGTGGTTTATGTTATAGCACTGAGCATGAGTGCTCAAAGTTACAAGCACAGCTATTCGCGTGCTTAGGTAGAAGAAGCAAATAACATAACGCACGAGGAACGCCCTGCATGATGCCGTGGGCAACCAAGTTCGTCGGCGTGGGCCCGCGAAGCTGGAGGCGGTGATGGACACGGTGTCGAACCTGAAGGGGGTGACGTTGAAGGCGGAGGACATGGCAAACGCCGCCCTGTTCTTGGCAGGCGACGAGGCGAGGTATGTCAGCGGCCACAGCCTGTTCATTGACGGCGGCTTCAGCGTCATCAACCCTTCGTTCCACATGTTGTGGTATCCCTCCGAGGAGGCCTGATTCGGCCGTGTCGGGTCTCATCCAATCGACCCGTTTCAATTATGGACTCATTTCTCGGCTCGGGCCGGAGATATATAGGCCCACGGTGACATTGACCGGCTGAAAAAGGAGGAAAAGTTCATTTTTCATTTTTCCCGATATTAGACTTCTTATGTGTCTAGCACAATTGTACCCTATCTAATAATACCATTTTGTAAAATAATAAAGGCTAACTAAAAGAGGCCATGCTAAATCTTAATCTAATGACAAAATTCAGTAAGTGTTGATTCCATGACTCGGGTTTCGAAGAACCGAACAAACATGATGGTAATTTATTACCGTATTCTCTAGCAAGTGGCCTTTAATACATTTCCAGCAGCGTGTATCGGTACTAATGGTTGCATACACAGTTATTCGTGTACTTAAGGAAGAAGAAGGCGAATAGCGTAAGGTGTGTTAGCCATTATTAAATGCAGCAAATAGGTTTAAAATGATTGGGTATACATGAAGGGAGGGCAAAAAATATGTTGGCGTACGAAACTCCTTTGGACAATGATTGGTTTCTTTTGAACCAATGGAATGTAACCATGTGAACCATTTGTGCTTTGCAACTATTGTTCCGTTGGCACCCTAAAAAAGACGACTTTGATGTCAAAGAGCTGAAATTAATCTGACTATATATTGACTATGGTTTTGATTATGATATTAATTTGGGTCATTGTTGATAAGAACATGTTAAGACTATTGAGCCGAAGACTAATCTCTTAAGTCGGCCCATAATGATAAAGCATGGTAATTGATTGAACAAAGGATAAGACTGACTAAAGTTCATGTTACCCATCACATGTGATCTAATATTGATTACGAATTAAGTCCAACATCGATTTTGAGAAGCCAAAAGAATTAAGTCGATAAGGAGGAGATAGATTCCATCTATTGATTGATAGCAAAGTCAATGTTAGTCGAGTGAAGACTGAAGGGGCATTGACATTGACTCATGAGATGCGGCTGAGATCACCTCGATTGCAAAGACATAAATAGCGAAATAGTCATTGCAATCGAACTCTCGAGCGGAAACGATTACTAAGGGTATCAACTAGCAGTTACTGTCAAGCAGTTATTGTAATCAAACTCCTTACGTGGGAAGGATTGTCATTGTCAAATGTGGAGTCGAAATTTGACTTCTATGAGCGAGAAGAGTTATTGGGAGAGGTTGACCACTCATTAGCTATAGAAAGAGGAGAGCATTTAAAAAGGAAAAAGGCACGTGCAAGCACATAAAGAACAAGATTTGTACTTTTGCCAATGTCCTTCCTTGTAAATGGTTGGCATTCTCGTTAGTAGTTTCCGATCAAAATTATTCAGAAAAATTACATTGGCAAATCATTATAAGTTTATGACTAATTTGGTCAAATTAAAAAATTTATTATCAAATTGATATCTGCACAATAATTTTTGTCGAAGACAAATGGATGTCATGTTAAGCGTATGCAACCTTTTCAGAATATTTGCAATGTTAAATATTTTGAGATTATAGAGTTGTAAGGAATCCACACATTTGAGTACATACATATTACCCGTAAAGAGGCTTCTTTTTTTTTTTTTTATTTTTCCTAAGTTCTCCGCCGCATCAGCTTTGGAAAGAAACGATTCCATTCGCCTGGAGCTGAATGATCCTCGGGTGCTCCATATTGTCCTTGTTCAAGCGTCGTCCCTTTTCTTTTCAATAGAGTTTCCTTTCGGAATCTCAACCTCCTCCAATTTTTTTTTATTTTTATTTTCTTTGGAAGGCCTTCTTTGTTTATTTGTTTTCATTCACTTGGGAAGCAGGATTGTACGAGCAGTTGAGAGTTGGGTTTGTGGAAATACATATATCGGCGCTTTATCATTGCAAGAATCGCATGACTTGTGAGTCATCTTGACATTATCTTTCGATAAAACCGTCTTAATAATGAATCCCGAATTCTTCGTGTTGATAGGATTATCTAGGATCCTAATCAAATGATTGTTGTTACTCACTTGTTATCAATTAGGATTTTTGGTAACGTAACCTAAGATTCCACAAGACGGTGGCCAATCTTATGTTATGCCAACCTTAGAGTTTGTGCATTTACAGCATCGTTTATGACCATTGATTGAAGATCCATTACATGAGTTAATAGAAAATCCAATTAAAATTAGAAATTGGAAACTTTTTTCTTAGATGTTTAATAAATGTTATGAGGACATGGCTTCTTTGACAAATAATGATGAGCATAAGAAATGAGCGCGATGCGCTCCGACTCTATTTCTACTAAATTATAGTCACCCCAATTAAATAGGTTGGATGCATGGAAATAATGGAACCCGTTAAAGAGCAAGAGAATGGGATATCTATTCCAATTGAGGATGGCGGAAATGCCTTTTGTTTTGATTTGACAAGCATACAAAATGTGGCATTTTATATTAAGTAATGACCCTTCATACAAGGGATAATTTCAAATAAGGACATGACCTAAGGCCGTTTTCTCAAGAGAATTTTTAAAGTGGATCTTGTTTCAACTAAAACCCTATAACATCAATTTAATTTTAAAGCACTTTCCAGCTTCACTTGCATTTCAAGTGATACTTTACAAGCCATGTCGAGGGCATTTTCATCGACAGGCATTTTTTATTCTTTTCTTTCTTATTTTATCTTTGTTTGTTTTTCCTTTCTCTATTTCCTTTTCCATTTTTGTGGTCATTGGCCGAGTGTGAGCCAGCTTGGTAAAAGAAAAAGAGACAGAGAGAAATGAAGGAACGAAATGAAAGAAAGCAGAAAAAGGAAAAATTAAATGTCGTGAATGAAAATGCCTCTGGTCGTTAGGGGTGAGCATGGTCCGGGTTGGTCCGGGCCACCCCCTAACCCTAGGACCAACCCGTACGGTGTTGGTCCTCAATTTTTAGGACCGAGGACCGACCCTATTGAGCCTGGGACCAAGGACCGGACCAACCTAATGGGTTCGGTCCGGTTCCAGGGTCAACCCGGGACCGATAGATAATTTTTTTCGTCTTATTTTTTATACTCCCTAAAAAATCAAACATACACATTCAGATTACACATCCATCGACAATGCGGCATTGTGCAACTAAACTATAAATACCAATGCACATTTAGCAAATTTAAGATGACACAATAATAGAAATATCGCACATGTTAACCGTTCATTGAGATATGGGACAAGATGAAAAGTTCATGTAATCATCTATCTTTAATATTCATAACACCATATGCAAAAGCGTTTTCCGCATTTGATCATGTAGCAAATCACCGCAAACCGCAATACTACTATACTCTTCAAAAACTTCTACCATTTGACACAAATTGAAAAGCAAAGTGCAGCTGAAATTCATTAGTAAAATACAATTAAACCATAAAAAGTTCAAAATACTTAATATAAACCATTTCACATCTTGTTAATTCACTTGAACTTCTAAACACCTAAAAACAAAACAAACGACACATAATTAATACTTAACAAAAGTTTTAAATTGAAATTACTATTAGTGCTACGATAGAACATCTCAATATAATATAATATAATAGACATTTTACTTAGGTTTGAATATATAAAAGAATTATAAATAATATAATATAATATACGGGGTTGGTCCAGGGTTGGACCGACCCAAAACTCTTAGGACCGAGGACCAACCCGCACAGTGTTGGTCCTAGAATTTCAGGACCAAGGACCGACCCAATCCCCTTGGGAACCGGACCAGGACCGGCAGGGTTGGGCCGGTCCAGGGTCGGTCCAGGGTCAACCCTAAACCGCTGCTCACCCCTACTAGTGGTCGTGGCTCGAAAAATGCCACGTGAGATTCATGTGCTTGCCGGCCGGTGAAGATTTGGCCTGTGGTGAGCTGACAATATGTTTTGAAATTTGATTAGACACTTAAGAGCTCTATTTAATATAAGATCCACTCTAAAAACCTTTTTAAGAAACTAACTTCCCTTAAGGATCCTATTTGAAATTTTCCCCACATATTAAACAAAATTTCCTCTATTAGATATGGTCTATCAGCATTACCTTTTTAAAGTACAAACCCAACCAAGTGTCAATATATTTTACTTGATGAGTCATATGTGATATTCGACTCGATTGGGTCCTTATCAATATCATTATTTTCTTTCTATACTAAAATCCGATCTTCTCAAAGGTGTACCGAAACTTTTGGCAATGTCTACTAGTCCCCTCTGTCATATCTTTCATTTCTTTATATGTTTACGATTAATAGTATGTATTTTATCCTAAATCGCACTGCATAATATCGTCCGAGGGGACTATATAAAGAAAACTCCATTTGATCTGTCTTCCTTATTGGACCACCTATGCAGCAAGCAACGACGACAACAGTCCAGCGATGGGAGGCTCTTCATTCATCTCCGTGCTCACCAGAAGTTGAGTGATTCCTGCCTTTGCCTGTATCATTTCCTTTTGATATTGAATAAAATCATCCTCCTGCTTCACTAATTTAAATTGTGCTCTAGTTCCAATATGCACTTCAATACATTTCTTCGAAATTTCTTTTATAATTGGATGAATACTTAAATGACTCCATAAGCAATCTTATTGGCTTTGTAATCACTAAATTAGATTTTGCCGGTACCTTTTAGAGAAAAATCAAAGTCTTTGACGTATATATTTATCTCTTTGGAATTGAGTTACTAAACGAGTTTCATTTTATATGCATTTCTCATATTTAATAAGCTGGAGGGCAGGGTTGCGCTAATCACCGGAGGAGCCAGCGGAATTGGCGAGATCACAGCTAGAGTCTTTGCGCACCACGGCGCCAAGGTGGTCATCGCCGACGTCAACGACTCGCTTGGCCAATCCGTCCGCGACTCCCTTGGCCAGGACACCGCTTCCTACGTCCATTGCGACGTCACCAATGAGTCCCAAATCAAGGCCGCTGTTGCCGAGGCCGTCTCCGCCCATGGCAAGCTCGACATCATGTTCAACAATGCTGGGATCGCCGACCCGAACAAGGCCCGCATCGTCGACAATGACAAGGCCGACTTCGAGCGCGTCCTAGCCGTGAACGTCACTGGCGTCTTCCTCGGGGTGAAGCACGCGGCGCAAGCCATGATCCCGGCGCAGCGCGGCTGCATCATCAACACTGCCAGCATTAGCTCCTACATTGGCGGTTCCGCCTCGCACGCCTACACGTGCGCGAAGCACGCCGTACTGGGGCTGACAAGGAACGCCGCCGTGGAGCTAGGGCAGTTCGGGATCCGGGTCAACTGCTTGTCACCATTCGGCTGCGCGACCCCACTGGCAACAAAGTTCGTGGGCTTGGGCCCGGTGGAGATGGAGGCATTGATAGGCGCTACGGCGAACCTGAAAGGGGTGACATTTAAGGCAGAGGACGTGGCGAACGCCGCTCTGTTCTTGGCAAGCGACGAGGCAAGGTACGTCAGCGGCCACAACCTGTTCATCGACGGTGGCGTCACGGTTGTCAACCCATCGTTCCACATGTTCCAGTATCCGCCCGAGGAGGCCTGATTGGGCCGGGTCGGTTCTTACGTTCAGCCCATGACCGTGACTGGGTCGGGTCCTAGATTTGAATGCCCAAGGTGACAATGATCAGCCGGAGAGGATGGAAGAGTTCGTTTTCATGGGAGAATCATAGGATTCTTCCACCGATGCAGACATTCCATGTGTCTAGCGCAGTTGTACTCTATTTAATAATTACCCAGAATAAGAACGAAACATGCTAGACATACAAAGGATGCATGCTAAACTAATCTAATTAGAAAATTCGATTATGTTTTCGTGTCGAACTAACCAAAATAAGTAATCAAATTCATGAGCTTAGGTAGAAGAAGGCAAATAGCATAAGGTGCGATAGTTGCTATTAAGTGCTATAAGTGGGCTTAAAATGATTTTGGTGTAAATGGGCTTAAGAGGATCATAGGACACATGCTAGATATTATGTTAACTAACAAATAAAAAATAAGCCTAAATATTGACAAGAGATACACCAAATATTAACAAAACGCTAAGAAAATCTTCAACAGGTCTTCCATGATATTCGCCCTCAATTTGACACATGAAGATCTAGGATGCCCAACTTGTCAATGAGAAATGTAAACCAATCTCGACTCAACACCTTGGTAAAAATGTTGACAGTATAGTGGATATGTGCTTGATGATGATAGCAATTGCGCAGGGGAGCATGTGCTGGGTAAAAATGTTTTTTTTTTTTTTTTTTGGTTAACCGAGGATCCACCGGGCAGCCTTGTGGGCAAAAATGTTTGTAAACCATTCACAGCAGAGTTTCGTATAATAGCAATTGTATGGTGGATATATGTAATTCGATGATGCCATGTTTAAGTATGCTCATATATACATACTAATCGTCCCATGGATATACCAAGTACCATCAATTGAAAGGGGTTGATAGAAGTCAAACATTGTGTCAATCATCTCAAAGCTTCATCTGCCTCTCTAGAAGGGGACAAACGAGGGTGGTGTGAGAATAAATGAAGGGATGGGGGACGGATACGGGTTGATGGCCACTTGATTAATGCTGCTCGGCGCCCTCAGGATCTTCCTCGCTTCATTATGATGCGACAACCCCGATTGCCTAAGAAAACTACGCCAGCCAATTTCATCAATGCGGGCAGAATTATATCAAAAATCTTAAATCTATTACATTTTTGTCAATTCAATCCTTAAATTTTCAATTTTACCAATGAAGTTACAAACATTTCAACATTTTATCAATTTAGTCCATTTAACTAATTTTAATCCAAATTTGTTAATGTGGACGCCGGTTATTTAATCCGGGATGTCGACACTAATATTGACAAAATTTACTAATTTTTAAGTAATTTTTTATATTTTTATTTCTTTTTTCTATTTTTTTTTCATTTTCTTCCCCGGCCGATTGCCCACCTCTAGCTACTCACTAGAGGCTACAACCGATGAGGTTGCCCCTTGCCAGATCCCGACAAGGCCAAGCCTCGCCAACCGTAGCCTTTGGCTAGTCGTCGAACACTAAACCACCAGCCAAAGGAAGAAAAGGGGGAAAAATAGAAGAAAAGAAAAGAAATTTAAAGAAATTTAAAATATATATATATATATATATATATATATATATATATATATATTGTCCATGTTAGTGATTTCCAGTCAAAATTAGCTTGATGGATTCAAATGGCAAAAATTGAAAAGGTACAAAATATATAATCACTAGAATTGCTTTAGTAGCCATCCTTCCAATACGAAGGGGGGGTGGAGGATTCGAATCCCCACCTAAAAAAAAAAAAAAGGGTACAAAACGTGTGAAGTGGAAGCCATGATTTCCAAGATTTGTTCAACCACCTTACTTCGCTTACATTTGTACTACATTAAATGCTTTGAGATCTAAGTCCTGTTTGGAAGCAATTTTCGGGACCTCAAAAATGACAGATGATGTCTACCGTCCGGGGGTACTGGCGGCTGAAAAATCGGTTCAACTTACCCTGATATGAAAGCCGGAATTGTTAGGTAACAGTCCACGAAATTTGACTTCCTTGGAAATGTGAAAATTCCCATGTAACAAAAGCAAAAGCCCGAAATTCCGAAATTGCTGTTGCTCCTTTAATCGTTTCAATTATTTCAACTATGTGTGGTGATAATATCATTCAACAATTGCGACATTCAAGTCCAGCATAGAACGGCGTTTCCATAAAAGCACGGCTATTCGAAATTTTATATGGCCCGCCATTGTTTGTTGTCTCTGCATTGAAGAATTGTGATTACATAATTTCATCAGTCGACACATGAGATTTAAATGCCAGTCTTTGTTACTTTGAATGTACAAGAATGCTCATATACATACATACATACATACATACATACATACATACATACATATATGTGTGTGTGTGTCTAAAGGTACTTATACACGAGTTATATTGCCCCTTTGAGAAACTTGTTAGATCGTGTTCAACAAAATCGGCTCGACCAATATAGTGCTTGAAACATGCTCGGGCCCGGCCATTGCTGGGGTGGCGCGATGCCAAGCGTCGCCTAGGATCATCCGACCCTACTAGGCAGGCCAAATTTTGCACACCATCCCCAAGTGTCTCCCACATCTGCTCTCTTTCTCTCTCTTAGAGTTTTTTTTCTTTAAATTATCCGATATTTAATCCAATTAACGCTTGAAAGTCCGGTGAGTATTAACGTTGCGCCTGTATGTCAATCTTTGTTATCATTTCTGTTTTTATTTCAATGGAAGGATAAACTCGAAACATATACTTCAAAGATCCAACTGCATGGAAAAATAGCTTCAGGACCCGATCGGGAATAACTCGGGCATCTACGGTGCCTTTGTCCCTAACACGTAACTCTTTTCTAGCAAAACCCAGAGGCAAATAAAAAACTGCATGGGTGCATTCAAATTAATACTAAGAAAACTAACAGGTATGGATCTGAATCATTTCTCTGAAAATCTGGCTAACCTCATTAAGAAAAGGGTTGCCAAGAACAGTAATCCCCGGTTGCAGATCAAAGCGCAAAAGGACTGCACCACAAGGTTGCAAACTAATCCTCGTGATCGCAAACCGACGACCCACAAGAGCCGTTAAGATTCACAACTCGAACCTCCAAAGGAAGGGAGCATCATTCGATTAAACTAAGCTTGCAACTCCATCTTTGCTCTCTCTTTACCCGGCATGCCCCATTATTCTTTATGAACATCTGCTAAATTTAGCGTACTGTTTCTGTATTTTAGCACGAAACATGTTGCATGATTCCCTTTTCATTTCGGAGCTCGCATACCCAGAAACCGTAAAGCTGTAGTCGTGATTGTTCGTTTCTCTGTTAGGGTTAAACGGGTCTCGTTTGATCGTCTCGGCACAGTCCGAGGGAAAAGACACAAGGCAGAATATTCAAATGCGTCACCACGTTCACATGCTGGCTCGGTACCAAGAGGAAAGGGGAATTTAATTGGGGGGTGGTCATCTCGACCCGGGGCGTGGCTAGTTGGACGCATTTTCTATAGTCGACAAAGCATCGAGATGCTTTGCTTTTATCTCTGCATCAGAGCATTTATTCTGGACGATTCTTCGTATCTTATTTGGTAGCAGTTGGAGCTAGGGGTGAGCAGCGGTTTAGGGTTGACCCTGGACCGACCCTGGACCGGCCCAACCTTGCCGGTCCTGGTCCGGTTCCCAAGGGGATTGGGTCGGTCCTTGGTCCTGAAATTCTAGGACCAACACTGTGCGGGTTGGTCCTCGGTCCTAAGAGTTTTGGGTCGGTCCAACCCTGGACCAACCCTGTATATTATATTATATTATTTATAATTCTTTTATATATTCAAACCTAAGTAAAATGTCTGTTATATTATATTATATTGAGATGTTCTATCAGTAGCACTAATAGTAATTTCAATTTAAAACTTTTGTTAAGTATTAATTATGTGTCGTTTGTTTTGTTTTTAGGTGTTTAGAAGTTCAAGTGAATTAACAAGATGTGAAATGGTTTATATTAAGTATTTTGAACTTTTTATGGTTTAATTGTATTTTACTAATGAATTTCAGCTGCACTTTGCTTTTCAATTTGTGTCAAATGGTAGAAGTTTTTGAAGAGTATAGTAGTATTGCAGTTGCTACGGTGATTTGCTACATGATCAAATGCAGGAAAACGCTTTTGCATATGGTGTTATGAATATTAAAGATAGATGATTACATGAACTTTTCATCTTGTCCCATATCTCAATGAACGGTTAACATGTGCGATATTTCTATTATTGTGTCATCTTAAATTTGCTAAATGTGCATTGGTATTTATAGTTTAGTTGCACAATGCCGCATTGTCGATGGATGTGTAATCGAATGTGTATGTTTGATTTTTTAGGGAGTACAAAAAATAAGACGAAAAAAAATTATCGATCGGTCCCGGGTTGACCCTGGAACCGGACCGAACCCATTAGGTTGGTCCGGTCCTTGGTCCCAGGCTCAATAGGGTCGGTCCTCGGTCCTAAAAATTGAGGACCAACACTGTACGGGTTGGTCCTAGGGTTAGGGGGTGGCCCGGACCAACCCGGACCATGCTCACCCCTAGTTGGAGCGTCCTCCTTGGCCTTCCTTTACTTCATATTCCCTTCTCATGTTGCAGTAATAAGTTTCTTTACTTAGTTATTTACAAGCTTTTTTATTCTTGTTTCAGTACATGTTTAGATGCTAGTCAGGACTAACTTTTGCATTTCAAGTAAGCCCGCCTTTTCGGTCTTAGTCCAAAATACGTCGTCCCCGACGAGCTCAGTACTCTCGAGAAATTGTGTATGTTTTAATCTTATCCTTTTGAACTAATCTTTCGCTATCAGCTTAGCATTTCCACCAGTACAAACCTCAAAAATGTTACCAACAAACAAACTTGGGACATATCGTCTTAATGACGTTTAAAAGAGATGAGTGGATTCTATGTGTTCTTGAGAGTGAAGTTCGATAGATGCACAGTTGTCCTAGCCCCCTCAGGAAACCTTTCACAGGCCTCCTGGCCACTTTGTGTTGTCATGCGACTTGCTTGCCTCTTGGATTTTCATCCATATGTGCAAATTTTGACCTCACCAGCCATCATAAAGGGTAATTTGTCATGCGAGAAGTGAGAGCTACATAGTTCTTGAGCATTTAGTCGGTATGTCACGTCACCAAAATGCATCTGGACTGTCAAATCTGAAAATTTAGATTCATTTCACCACACATGATATATTTATATATCTGAAAGTTTGGATACATGTATGTACGTACGTCTACGAAAGCAAGTGTAAATTTCATATACATACAGAAGCTTCATCTCTTAACATTTTAAACGATTGTCTAAAATGATGCTCAAAAGCTAGTCATGTATCATTTGAATCCCAATGCTCCCTCTCTTCGCCTATTTTGCCCCATTATTATTCGCTATCCTATTCATTATCTCAACGCTGTGAAAACATCTACATTTTATGGATGCGTTTATTTCACAAAAAATTTATAATATTGAAAAATATTTTTTTATGATAATCACTTTTTAGGAAAATAGCTAATTTTTCATTTGTTTGGTAATTTAGAGAAAATGATTTCATTTTTCTTAGAATGGGAAGTAATTTTCCTCTAATTTAAACTTGGTATTTTCGGTTTATGAAAAATGTTTTTCATAAATCGATTAGTTATCTGTCATCTAAATATCAAAAAATTAAAACAAATTTTCCAGAATGGTTTTTTTCAAATAAATGAACCGTATATATCACTTAAATCAAGATCACGTGATTCGCGATCATTATTCACAATTTATGGTCATGTACTAACTTAACTTTCGTATACCATTCTTTGTAGACATGTTGGATCGTCCGCATTCTCACCTGACACCCCAGCTGGCGAAAATCAATGATTTACGCCAGTTCGACTATTCCCGGAAATTGCAAAAATCCGCGGTGGCATATTTATATCCGGAGCTCCCCATGAAAGCCAAAGTCATGACGACGACGACAATAAGGGTCGTCGGTTCAACATCTCGACCGGTCCAGTACAATCTTTCGGACCCTATAAAATCTCCCCCATGCAAGAAAGACATCGACACATCAGCTTTTCCCCACAAATCCCAAGAATCCCAAAAACCTCGCTTCATTCATTAAAGTCTCTCCCAAAGAGAAAAAAAACAACAACATGAACGGTTCATCTGAAAAAAATATGAATGGTTCATCCGCAGCACTTACTCCGAAAAGGTAAGCATGCGCTCCTCAACTGCCCATTGGTCAATCCATCTTGCCTCTCCATTTCTTTCCTTGATGCAGTAATTGTGACTCGACAAACTTCCTTTTTGTTTCCAGACTGGAAGGCAAAGTGGCCGTCATCACAGGTGGAGCAGGCGCCATCGGGGCGAGCACCGCGCGGTTGTTCGTCCGCCACGGCGCTAAGGTCGTCGTCGCCGACGTCCAGGACAAGCTCGGCCAATCCCTGTGCGAGGAGCTAGGTGCCAAGGGTGCTGTTTCGTACGTCCATTGCGACGTCACGAGGGACGAGGACGTCAAGAATGCCGTGGACTTCGCGGTCGCCAAGTATGGCAAGCTTGACATAATGTACAACAACGCCGGCATAACTGGGAAGGTTTACCCGACCGTCCTCGATGCCGACGGCGAGGACTTCAAGAGGGTCCTCGACATCAACGTCTGCGGCTCGTTCCTCGGCGCCAAGCACGCCGCCAGAGTCATGATCCCGGCGAAGAGGGGCGTCATCCTCTTCACCGCGAGCATCGCCTCGACGTGTGCCGGCGAGTCGCCGCACGCGTACACGACGTCGAAGCACGCGGTGGTCGGGCTGATGAAGAACCTCTGTGTCGAGCTGGGGCAATATGGGATCAGGGTTAACGCCATATCGCCGTGCGGGATCGCGTCGCCGTTGCTCGGGAATGCAGTGGGGCTTGAGAAGAGCATGCTCGAGGAGGTGCTGAGCGCGTCGGCGGTGCTGAAAGGGCCGGTGCCAGAGACGGAGGACGTGGCGGAGGCAGCACTGTATCTGAGCGGGGACGAGGCCAAGTTCGTGAGCGGGTTGAACCTCGTGGTCGATGGCGGTTACACCACCACCAACCCGACCTTCAAGATGTTGCTAGAGCGTTTGATGTCTTGATCTCCTAAAGGTTGTGCAGTAGCGGCAACTAACGATTTGAAAAAAAGAGCATGCACGTAGTGTATTGTTGAAATAGAAGCATTTATCATATCTCCTTCCTTCCGTTGTTGTTTTGATAAAAATAAAGAAGACCATACTTGTGGTGTGCATTGATTAGATGTATTATTCAATGCAATCGAGTGTCAAACTTCTCAATTGATTAAATCAAGTCCCGATCAATTACCGCAGAACGATGTCAAATTTCTTCACTTTTCAATTGATGTGAGCTCTAAAATTCTACTTGAAAATGCGGCAACTCTTCGCCCTTCATAAACAAACGCAAGTTAAATTCGTCACAATAGTATTACGCAATCATTGTCACAACGAATTGCTGAACGCATTTAAATGTTCATTTCAGAAAAGGTTGGAAACTTGGCTGCATCGATAACAAGATCTAGGATTCGACTTATAGTGAATTTCTCACATCTTTCAGCTAGCGCCATACGTCGTGTGCATGCCGGATTGGAGCAAGCTTATCATTTAATCCAGGAAACAAATCGCACAAATAAAGCGAGCATGATTCAGTGTACAACTTCATTTCGACCACAATCACGAATGGCCACCATTGACTGAGGATACGTCCGATATTTTTGAAACAGTTCGCACGACGCGAGAAGATAAGAAAATGAGGATGGAGGGCGATTAAATATGAGAGTAAAGGTGAAGGTGAACGATCCCTATCGCCTGTCAGAGATGCAGCCTTTTAATTTTCCGGGGCCAAGCTTTTACACAGATCACAGGCATTTTGCAGATCCGTTCGGACATTAAAGAGGGTAGATGAAATATTGCAGGCCTTGTGACTTCCTCGAATCTCTCTCGTCGAGAAGCTTGACGACTTTGATCGAGAAATTTTCTCAAGTGCTAACGAAAATACTCTGTTTTTACCCGTGACAACTCATGTCCACACGTTGTCTTGACCTCGGCATCACTTTTGTATAAGAAGATTGCACCTCCTTTGTACCATAGGATGATCGTATTTTCAAAGTCGCGGCTTACTTGGCCTGGACATTGAAGTGACGAGCATGGAAATTCAACCAATTGATTTGTGCAGCGGATTCAAAATTGAAAATCACAGGAATAAGACAATTATGGCCAAGATAAAATGAGCTGCTTTATTTGCCAGGCACTTCTCTGGCTATTCAACGAACTAGGAAGAAGGTGAATCTCCATTTTTTTTTTCTCTAGCAGGGTATGAGAAAACTTTAAGGCACACATCATCCTAGTCGCTATATATGTGATTCAATAAATGCAAGGACATGCATAGATATCACTCACCTATTGCAAAGAGCAATGTTGCAAGATTTAGTCCATCGATGTTTTCATCCCAAGGATGGTCCTCTGATGATTTGCTTGGTCGTGGTGAGAACAGGGATCACCGAAACCTTGCGCAAACTAGTCTATTGCCTGAGACGTTCAAAGATGCAACATCCATGAAAAGCTAGATCAGCCATTAACTTATCCTGCGAACTAGTCCTACAATCTCTGCTTTGAATCGGAATAAGCTAATGGGTTGGTGAAGGAGCGGTTCATGCTTATCCTAACTTCTGCTCTTGCTGTTGTGGGGATTTAGAGCAAGTATTCTTGACAGAACTACAACAGACTTCCTTTGCACAAAAGATAAAAGTGGGATCCATGAGAGATTTTTATAAGACTAAATATATTTTAGCAATGTTCTTTTATAGGTTAGTTCAACCCCTCAACAACTTTGATGAGTGAAATTTTTTTCTACAACCCCGCAATATCTGAATTAGCATAGCGAGCCTAGAATGAAGAGTCCATTCTGGCGATGCCAAAGATGCGCTTTCAAAAGCTGGATGAAAATTAGTGGCCATAGCATCTTCATGGTGAAGTTTTTAGCCCCTATAGAAACGGAAGCATAAACAGCGATAACAGGAGAAGCAGACAGTATACACGTGTACCTCGAGCCTTCTCTTTACTCACTAGAATTAGCAAGACCAACCATGTTAAGCATATGGCGATCCTCCTTGAACCTCTCCAGAATGGTCCCTTTTACAGCATCCTGCTTTTCTAGTTGCTTCTTTTGGACAACTCCCCAACACTCAATCACTTCTGGGAGAATTCGGCTGGCCGTCGAAAGGCAGGGGCTACCGAACGTTGTACATGCAAATGTCTGCCCCTGGTCAAAGCTTGCTGAAATGAAGAGGCCAAAGTGATTCACTCGCCCTCCAAAACCGATCCCATTGGGGATATCCTCCGATGTGAAGTTTACTGCACACTGCAGAGAAACTAAACATGTTCAGGTCAATGGAACAAACAGCAAGCAAAGAAACGAAAGGTAAATTGCAAACTACCAACATTAGTAGAGTAAGTAGTTTACCACCTCAAGGGGAAGATAATGGGTGTTTTAGGCTGACAAATCCTGCAACTTTTTGAGGTGATAAAAGTATCCGTCGAAATTTGGGAAAACTTATCTTCTAAAGTAATGTTACAATGATTTGCAAAGAAATGTGGCAAGAATTATTCTTGCTCTCTATTACTCTTTTGAGCAGGATTCAAATAACCAAGATGCTAAATCCAGGTAGATGCGATCCAAAGAAAGCTGTTCATTATGGGATGTCGTACAAAACAGGAACAGCTACTTTGCAGAGAGCTTTTCTCTTCCTAAAGCAAGGAGGGACATCTGTTTAATCCAATTCTACTTGCATGGGAGCTGCAATTTCCAAGGATAGAAATAATCCATGTTTCATGGAGAGCTCGGTGTTAAAGGCCCACAACGAAATATACTTCTATGCATGTTACTAAAAAAAGGACGTTTTAAGAATTTTAACAATAAAGAATGAAGAACAGCCAAAGAATTAGATTATTTTTCTGCTAAAGAAGAATTATCAATTTTAAGGATACAAGCTCAAGGAGAAGTGGCTTACCCATTGTACATTTCTGTTTGCTCCAGTAGGTCTATATATGGATGCATGAGGATAAAGCTGGAAGAGAAAAGACTTCATATCTCCATAGAATTCACTGTGCCTCTCCCAAGGCTGAGAAGCGTAGCCTCCATATATGTGGCCTTCTCTGTCCTTAATTATCAAGATGGTTGGCCCTTCACTGTTGCTGCAATTCCAAGCACAAACATTGGTCATTACTCTCCCATTCAAAATTCCCAATCTCTGTGAGAAAAACAAGACTGGGGAGAAATTTGCCATGTCAAAAGAATATTTAGGGGGTGCATGACAAATCAAAATTTCTGTTCCAGAAACAATTTTTCTATTCCAGACCTGTTTCTGGAATAGAAATCCGTTTGATAAACTTATTCTGTTTTTCTATTTCTGGAATAGATTTCTATTCCAGAAATAGGTTTAGAATAGAAATCAGAAATAGAAATTTTCTACTTCTTTATTTTTGGAATAGAAATGAGAAATAAAAAATTTTCTCATTGTTCGTCAATCTATCCTTCATCCGTTGCCGCTAACCACCATCCGTTGGTCGCCAACTGCCCGCCGGCCCCCGCCACCGCCGGTCGCTAGCCGTTGGCGCCGATCGCCGGCCGCTGCCATCGCCGGTCGCCAGTTGCCGCCGGTCACCAGTTGCCACCGATCGCCGGCCGCAGCCACCGGCTCCACAGCCGCCGCCGTCTGTCACCGCTATCTGCCGGTCCGCCGCCGTCCAAAAGGAAGAAATTTTGTGTCGTTATCAAACGAATTTTTATTTTTAGAGTAGAAATTTTGTATCATTATCAAACGGTTATTTTTACTTAGAAACTCTTCTAGAAATAGAAATAGAAAAATCTATTTCTGTTCCAGAAACTATTTCTGGAACAGAATAGTTGTCATGCGCGCCCTTATTATCTAGCACTAGGGAGACGATTACAAAACACTCATAGATTGACACATGTCATAAAAGCTGGGTGCAGTCTTTTCATTGCCACTTTCGCTTCTTGTGCTTGCTCAAAAAACGAAACCGAAAATTATAAGGAAACTTATCAGGAAACTTATCTGATCATTAGTATCAGAAGCCATAAAATTCTCAACAACTAAAAAAGCTACTAGATATTCAGTATCTAAAAAAATCAAACAGAGAAGGAAATTAAAGCAGCAGTCATCCATTAGGTACTAATTACAGTTTAGTTGACCACACATTTTATATGGGTAAGAAACAATGGACAAATTAGGCATGAATGACAAACAGAGGCCCTCCGCCCACACCTCAGGTAAGGTTGGCACTTGAATCTCATAGTCTCAACAGAGAGATCTTTAAAGCAATGCAGCTTTCTAAGTCTATAAAGGAAAAGCAAGCAACTTGAATGCTCAACACCAGCATACCATGGACTGATGCACCTCAGCAGAGGTAGCATCTCTACAATTCTATATTTATCATTTGTTGGTGCACGTAAAATCTGAAGTTGGAACTTGGAATTAACTGCATAGTATATGTCACGCCATGCTCATGTCTTCAAAGTGGATAACACTTCATGTCATGAGCAACAACCATTCATGAATGTGGGTATGTTTTTTTATATGCCAATGACATCTGTGCTGAAATCTAGGCTGGTCTCCCCACAGTATACTTTACGCCTGCTCAAATCTGGGATAGCTAAGAAACTAGAAGATCAAACCTAATAACCCAATATACGTTAAAATAAAGGGAGAGAAGCAACTGCATGACACGAAAACAGAAGACGAGTGTGATTAAACAATAGCCGTGAAATCACAATTGGAATAAAGAATTACTTGATGCTCCCCAAAAATGTGCTGAAACTGAGGCCACTGAGAGAACTGTGGTACAAAAGCTTCCAATGCTCGAGCTCTCCTTCTGAGAGAACACCTCCTATATGCCAAGCATACTCTTCATTTAAAATGATCTCACCAGAATCAACGTTATTCCAACATGATAGACGAGGAACTTGAGAACCCGGTCTTCCTAATCATAAAAGATTGGAGTCAAATCATAAAAGATTGGAGTCAAACTTCAAAAGCTCTGTACCATTGAAATAAGACATTTCAGATAGGAAATTAAACAGTGGATTGATCTCTCCTTCCCTCCCTCCCTCCGTCACTCTGAAAATTATACGCTTAAGCAAATCATTAGAAGATGTCCTTTTCTATTATTGATGTCAAGCGACCCTATCTCCTATTTGTCACTAAAGCTACAAGCCTGGTTGAGAAAATCATATCGAATCACTGCCCATTAGACTTTGCCCTTGTATAATGTGGAAAGTTTAACCCTCATAAAGAGCTCGCACATTCATCTTCATCTATTAAGATATGTTGCCATAAGGGAGTTTCCGAAGAAACTATCAATAGAAAGAATAAGGTCAAGCTGGATTTTCATTTTAAAGAAGAAATGAATAAGTGAGCATTTTGATTTTGATTTGAGAGTAATATGTTGCAAAGTGCAACGGAGGAGTCTTTCTTAACAGCTAACCAAAAGTATTTTGACCAGCCGACGTACTGCCCTCTTAGATCATTTTAGTCTTTATAAAGAGCCTACTATGGCCAAAAAACCATAACAAGAGTCTCTTCTTTAAAAAATAGAAGTACATATACATGCATAAACAGCCAACTGCATGAGAGAGAAAATGTCACAATTTAACCAACTTGTTTTGACACAGCTTAAGCCTGGGAAAAATGAACCTGAATCGGCAGGCACCAACAAGCTTCCAAGGAACTTCCTAACCGACGGCACAAGTGCAAACCATCTTCTTAAATCCTCTAATGACATACGTCGGTCACCATGTCCTTGCACAGTCTCTGAGAAACTTGCAGAATCGAGAAAAATGTGAAGATCCTCTTGTTTTGGACTCCCTGCAGTTTGAACCCTCTTGGGACTAAATACACTGTCAAACACTGTGATCATAACAGATTCCAGATCAGACCTGTCGTTGCATTCATAAAGCCATGCCATCAGCACAGAAAAATAAGCAACAAGCCAAACGAAAAGCAGAAATCGGAACTTTAGCATAAGCTGAAACAACATAAAGTCACTCATTCTCCCCTGATGAATGAAAATGGCACACCACACGCTAGAGCAAGCAAGATATTAACATAGCTTTGACTACCATGCCTTTTAAAGAATAATGAGCAGCCTACTGCTAAGGTCTCTTTTTCTAGTTGACACTCCATACCATTTAATGGATATAGCCTACAAGACAGTAGTTCAAGCTAACATATTCATCAAAGAGTAGAGACATAACTTCCTTATCCAAACAATTTAAGCCATTAAATTCTTCCAACAATGCAATCCAAAAGATACTCCACTGATGAACGGATCGGTATTTCCATGCATAAACATTATTTTACAGACAGACAAACATATGGGTTCTTACCTCGTCACATTTCCATCATCACCCACATCCAGTAACTGATAGATGAACTCCTCGATCTCATCTCTGGTCCCCTTTTCATAAGTAGCCTGCGCCCCGCAAAAAACGAAGCACGACCGTGTCATCCACTACCCATGTACAGTACACAGCACCCGGTTAAGCGCGAAATTAGATGGCGGAAAGTTCTCACCTTGGCAATGACGAGGTCTTCAAAGTTAAGCTTCCCGTCTTTCCTCTTCTGGGTAATCAAATCGAACAGCCTCTCGCCCAGAGGGCCACGGACCCGGAAGTACGCCTGCGCGAGAGCATCCCACCAATCGTTAGCGCGTGAGAGAGAGAGAGAGAGGGAGGGAGAGAGAGGGACCTGGAAAACAGGCAGGGAGACGTGACGGCCATTGGGCTGGGACTGGGCGGCCAGAGAGAAGAACAGCGATCGGAGATCTTCCAATTCCTTCTGAGCGAAAGCTCTGCGCACGGGACCAAAAAAGCAAAGGAAAAAGTTGGCAACTTTGAGTCGCGATTGCGCGCGATCGAAGCCTCGCGAAGTCGAAGATGGGGCAGAGATCGATGGAACCTGGAGGCGGAAGCGAAGCGAGGATGGGCGGGCGGCGACTGCGATTGCGAGTTGCCCATCGATGCCGCTCTCGCCAAAATCGCAGAGCTGATTCTCCTTCTTCTCCTCCTTCTTCCCCGACAGGTCGCGCCCGTGCAAGGATCGGGAAGCAGCAAAAAACACAGGACGCATCGCAGGTACGATGTCACGGCTTCACCGTGGGAGGCCACGTGGATGATTGGATCGGCAAATCACCGGTGGGTTCTTTTCGTGCCCGTCGGATGACCTCCACCTGGACTCGATGAACTGATTCCCCAATTTTTTTGTTGCATTTGTAATCCCAACTTTTAGACGTATCTCCAGGATCGGACAGAATTCTCAATAAATGTTTAATATTATCCCTCTATTTACTCCTCTATCCATCTACTTTAAAGGAAAAAACATGCTAGGATGTCCATCGTTATATAATAAGGTGGATTGTTATGTTCTTATATGAAATTGCTATTTTATTCGAAATCTATGTGAATTTTTTCTTTTTGTCCACCTTTCAAACTTAACGGATCGGTAGCTATATTAATGAATGTTTTCAAATAATTTAAAAACTAATTTGGACATTTATTAAAAGTTTCATGAGTATATTAATCAAATTAAAAGTTTAGAGATAACGTTCTATATTAGATTAAATTTTATAGATCATTTATATCATTTGTCCGAATTAGAGGTGATGTTTAGTTATAATGAGAAATAAAGATGATGTCCGGTCAAACTTAATATGTTCCTCAATAGATAATAAGAATAAGAATAAACAATAGAAGTCACTCAAGCGGATTTTGGGATATTGAGTAACTAGAGCTCTTGTCTAAATGCATTTATATGATCTTATCAGATCCACTTAGGAAAATTTAAACACAAGAGGGAACATGGTCTCGAAATTGGCCGGGCCTTAAAAAAAACAACTCTTAAGCATTACACAAGCTTGCTTGTCATAAAATTCTTATATAGAATAGTTTGACCGAGCCAGCCTTTCTCAATAAATGCTCTAATTCTTGCCCAAATTAGAAGTAATCAATTCTTAATCTGGTTTTGCTTCAAGGTGGAATAGGAAACTAGACCGATTATCAAAATTCAAAACCAATGACTGAACCGTTTGATCCTAGGATCGAGAAGCGGTCACTTTTTTCTTTTACTTTTTTTTTCTCTTTGCTTAAAATTGGATAGAGATAGTGTTTAGTTCATATATTTACTAATTTAAAAAATATAATATAATAATTAAATAATTAAATAAAAAAAAAGTATATTTAATAGGTTTAATCCGATCGGTCGGTCGAATCCAATTCCCCGTAGAATTGGGAATTGAACCGTTCGGACACCGATACCACTTTTAAAAATTGAGAGCTAAATCGACACTCTCAAGAATCGAATCAAATTGGCCAATCCGATTTGTGTTGGACGATCCATTTTGTACACCCCCAATCTAAATTCACCAAAAATGACTTTCGGGCACTTGTGACTTGATGAGAGTCGAGAGAGTTGTTGGACCATTAAGCCCATGATTGGTTGGGCGTTAGTAATTGTCAGCTCCTTAACTGAAAATCAGCTATTCAAATCTTACTTTTTACGTACAAACCATTATAGGTCAGGACAATTTGCACAAGCAAAAAGCCTGAGATTAATCCATTCAAGGAACTTGCAAAGGCCTTCTAGTAACTTAGGCCCCGTTTGTCAACATTCTTTATTTCTGTTTATGAACAAAATTTATGTTTTTTTGTTATAGGGAACAAAAAAAAAACGTAAAAACACGTTTGTTTGCATTTTTGTTCTAAATCTATTTTTTTGTTCCCAGTAACACATTTGGAATAGAAACAAGAAACAAAAAAAACGTATTTCTTGTTTCTAGAACAATTTTTAAGAATAAATTTTTATCTCTCCTCTCTTTTTCTTCTTTTTTTTTTATTTTCTTTTTCTTTTTTCTTTGGCCGGTCGTCAGCTTTGGCCATGGCCGACAACTGGCTGTCAAGGGCCAGCGACCTCACCGAAGCGTCGCCAACCCCTGGCAAAGCTCGGCCTCTCCTTAGTTGGGTGAGCTGGCAAGCCTGAGCTTGCCCAGCCACCGGCGAGGCTCGCCAGCCTAGCAATGGCCCTCAGCCTCGCCGGTGGCTGGGTGAGCTTGGGCTTGCCGGATTTGGGCGAGCCCGAGCTCGCCCAACCAAGGCGAGACCGAGTCTCACCCAACCACGGTGAGGCTGAGCCTTACCGGGGGCTGACAAGCCTCACAGTGGCTGGGCAAAGCCGCCAACCCTCGTAGGCCGGTCGTCGGCCATGGCCAAGGCCGCCGACCGGCCAAAAGAAGAAAAATAATTAAAAAATTAAAAGAAACAAAAAAAGAACACAAATTTACCAAATGTGTTTACGTTCATTTTTTTATTTCCGAAACAAGTTTATCAAATACACATTCTTGTTTCAAAAATTGTTCCCCGTAGCAAAAATAGTTTTTTCTATTTCTGTTCCTAGGAACAATTTTTAGATAGAAATGTTACCAAACGTGCCCTCAATCTCTGCTTCTAGTGTTTCTGGATTATAAAATTAAAAAAAAAAAAAGCACGTGGTGGTTAATGGAAGAATAGTTTTAAATGAAAAAAGAAATCGCTAAACTCAGGGTAGAGAAAAGCAATCACAAAGCCTCAATTTATGGTCACAAACTCAAGAAAATATAATTGATTAAAGTGTTGGACGTTAGGCTAATGTCACGGTACCAAAAGTTTAGTTTTTTCTCATCTTATGGTAAAGATAATTGAGGAAGTGTTTCTCTCTCAATAATTTCTTTTTTTCACATTCCGTGATGTGTTGTGGAATTATTTTATTGTATTGTATATTTTTAGCAGGGACATAGTACCTTAGCCGAACAAAACACATCAATAACATCCGAAATTTAATTTTTCTACAATACCGAGCACTATTAATCTTTAAAAGCATTCTATTTGTCACCTAAAATAAGCAAGGTCTCAGTGATCGTAAATAAATTTTTTTGTCATCTAATACAAGCCAAACCAAATTTAAACAACCCTTAATTATTTTCCTATTCTTGATAAAATAAAATAAAATAAAAGGACCAATTGCAAAGGCCTGACTTGAGCAGAAGAGGGCCTAAGCGCCTTTTCTGCTATTTTGGGCTTATTAATTAAAGTTAGGCCCAACGATTTTGGGCTGGTTACATCAAGAAAGAACTACTAGGTCAGAAGATTGGAGCTCATTTGTAGGGAACTTTTTTTTTAGTCTCTCTTCATAGAAATTTGCTAACTTGTAGAAAATGTCTCCACGCAAAGAACACAGCCGCTTGTACTTGAGTCTTGACTGTTTGGAACTAGTAAGTCCAATATCCAACTCATCCATGGGTCAGTTTGACTAGGAGGCACGTGTGTATTTGGAAAAAAGATTCGAGAGTTGCTCATGGGTTTCTCAAAACTAGATGTCATTTATTGTGCAAGAGAAGTCAACTGGGCCGTAGACCAGAGTGCCAAAACTCAGCATTGCTCTAGCCTTCATTTGAATTGGATTTTTTCTCCACCTTCGGCCTTGTGGACCATACTATGTTCTGATATTTTGTCTTTGAACTTGGGTTGAGTTCCCTTATAATTAACGAAACTAATTTTCACAACCAGAACATGAAATCATGCGGTAAACATAACATCCATTTTAAAAAACGTCAAAGAGTAGCTCCCTCATAATCCGTCTCAAGAGTCCTAGATCAAGCTAAGTTGCGAGTCCACTTGCCAAGATAATCAACTGTATTTTCTAGTTCGTGAATAGACGAAACTAATACTTTTGCATGTGAGATACCAACAATTGCAAATCATAAGGACTTTTCTTATATCTGCCTTCTCATCTCATCGAGCGATGAACAGTCGACCTTACTCTGTCCCGTGCGGCGCGACTTGCCTCCATTGTCGAGACCCCCAAGTTCCAATTTATATCTCAGTAGCCACGACCTCTGTCCAAGGATGAACAGGGCATGTGCAGTCTCAATTCCTTTCAATGGCTCTTAATCAACATCCTGATCAGTGTCATCTGTCAATTGCATAGTTCCCACCTCCTCTTTCTTAAATTTGCCTTAGAACCGTCAGTCATAGCAGCTAACACGTTGCTTTCAAGAACTTCAACAATGACATATCTAACTTTTCATGCTTATGTCTTTTGAATTAAATGAGGCCCGTCTGATGACATATAGTACTGGGTCTGATCGATATCGTCCGTGTATTTTTTAGCACTGATGTAGAACGAGACAAGCTGGTACGGTTGGGCCCGTTATTGGGCTTCTAGATCGTTGGGCTTCGAGGCCTAAACTTAGACGCTCGGCCCATTTCAGCCTCGTTTCCCGTGAAACTCTAAGCGGTGATGGGCGGTCCTCCGGCCATTGAATTTCAGGGTACATTTGAAGTGACCTTTTACTTTGGGGATTTTATTTTGTTAGCATTCTTTTTATTTTATTTGAAAAAGGAGTTTCACTTTTTCTCCTTGTAAAGCTTTCTAATCAAGCCGCTCTACTTAGATAAATTGCCAGATCAAGTTCCTCTGGTATTAAATCTAGTTGCTGCAACCGTCGGAACGCACTGAAATAGTTTGCATGATTTGTTACTCTCAATGTCTTTTCCACTTTTCATTTTTCTTGATCTGCTCCACATAGCTCATTCGCTTGTGGTCATCACATAATGTCAAAAAGATCTTTAATTAAAAAGCCGATCTCTCTAATTTATAGAAAGGCGACTGCGATCTTAAATTGACGAAACAGGGCATTGAAGGACCTCATAGGAAAGTGCATCTAGAGTTACTTCACGCCCCACTGCCGGCCTCCCTTCAATTCGATTGCACTCCCCCTCAGGTTTCTTTTCACAAGAATGGATACCCTAATTTATTCTGCCATTAATAAGTTGCGAATACCATAAAATAAAATATAAAAATAGAAATAAATTTCGAAGGTCATTTCCTCTACTGTTCGAAATCTTGAATGTCCTTAATGGCTGCCATTACAGCTCCTCAGAGGTTCTTGGTGGTGCTGGGTAGGCACATGAATTGGATCCGTTAATGGCGTTTCAATAAAAGAGAGGAGAGGGGAAGCGAATTGACTAAACCCTAGAAATCTTTTATGGCTGCTGCCACCCTCAACCTTAAATGCCCCTCTCCCGCATCGTCCATTTCGATGAGGAGGGGAGGTGGGGGAGGTTGAGAGAGTCGGATAGATTTGTGTTTTCATGAACTGGATCATGATAAAAGAATAAATGAACACCGATAATGTTGATTTGACATTTGTTTGTTTCATAAAAAATAAATGATTTAAAAAATATTTTTCCTAAAACTTGTGGATTGTATCGCTTAAGATAATTAGTCTATGACAAATATTTTCACTCTCAACAGCAATTTATGTCTTAATGTCTTCGTGAAAGATGAACATATTTTTCGTTCATTTATTTTTGTAATTGATAGAAGTAATCATTTAACCATTCATTTTTGGCAAAGCAAATTGAGCTTTGATTTATGTTAAAATATTATTTATGAACCTATAAATTCAAGGCAGCTAGGAAGGAGGCTCTTTGTGATTCTTAACTTTCTTCTTCACGTTTGTGTGATATTACTAGTATAAACCCTATATTATGCGTGAAAACAATTCTGTTTAGATCGAGATTTCATGGATACCTAATTTGACAAAGAGTAATGCATGCTTTTTTTGCGAGCCGACCCATGATCCAACTCTCACAAAATGAGCTTCGGTTTGAGTTGAGTTGTGTTAGGTCGTGCCATTTTTTGTTTTTGTTATTTGGTTTACTAGTAAAATATTCTTTTATCTATTATTCTTTTTAGAGAATTTATTTTATATTTTGGGTGGTCAACTCATTGATAATGAAGGAATCTAACCCCATTACCTTGTTGCAACCTAAAGCTTGTGTGGGTAATAAGATATTGGCTGTTGAATTGAGGAAGGTCTACTGGTAGATTCTCTCTACGATGTCTTGTGTTTCTTCGACACTTATCTAGGTACTTTATTAATCATGCACCTCCTGTTCATCATTGATATCATCGATCTTATCTGAAATCGATCACATGATTTCAACCGTTCGGGAAGAGCCAACATATTGCACGACTCCCTTGCGTAGTCAAAAGTTGTCCTTGTTAGCTACACTAATCACGGCGCAGCCAAAGAGAGCTCTTGTTTATCCCCACCTCAAAAGAAAAATTATTTTTATGCAGGAGGCGCATGTGGGCTAATTCCAAATCCAATCAAATCGATCCCAAGTTTCATGTGAGATCTATACCTTTTGATGGTTGAGATAAAGTCGGCTCACATGATTCGAACGCGTGTAAAACTTGTTTGTTCAAAAGGATGGGGCTATACTCACACGGTTTTAATCCATAAACAGGCCATGTAATAAGCTAAAAAATTGTCTGCATATCCATCATTTTGATTTCTACAGTGGGTTCATGTACCTCATTAAGATTTGGATGAATTCTAAGCCATGTAGATTGTAGACCATGACGAGCATCAAACTCAAAAGTTCATTATTTTTAATTCAAGGTGAACTAATCAAGCGAGTTCTACCAAAGAAGGGCAAGAAACGGTGGCTTGATTACCTTATATTATGTTTGTAGAGCCACAATACCCTAAGAAACTAAAATTTACATTTTTTAGCGAACAGAAAAAAATAATCAATCATGGAATTTTCCTGTAGCATATTCTAGTTGACTATGTACAAGAAAAGGCAACAACCGGGAAAATCTACATTACAATGACAATAAAGGATCTTTTGTTTCAACCATATCAAGTCTATAGTCCCTGTACTCAACATGCTTTCATGTTTGTTTAGAAGTTCAAGCGGCATGATGTTGTAACTCATTACTTTCTTTTACAAGCATGCTAGGTCGCATGAGAAATTCTTACAAGTACGTAGCGAAAGAAAGATGTTATGCTGTAATCGACACAATAGAAGTAAACAATTGTTCCGTCGTATTATGAGAATCCTTTTACCACAAGAAGTTCTCTGCCAATCCCTACTCACTTTCCCCCATATACGCACAACTACTTGAAGTTCCCCTCGTGCATCGACATTGAACTCAATAACTGACCTCAAAACATAAGGTCTGAGAAGGGTGACGCCGGAAAAAGTATCAAAAAAGTCTTAAATATATGACATTGACACCAATTCAGTCCTAAACCTTTTTATGTTGGTACAAATTCATTCTATCCGGCAAAATTTGATTGGCTAGCAATGACATGGACTTCGGATCGGCCGACGAACGTTGACGTGGCAATTTTTAATAACTTTTTTTATTTTGAAATTTTCCTTTTCTTTTTTCTCTTCTTCCTCCTTGGATTCCTTGCAAGGGCAACAAGCCTCTGGCGAGGCCCAACAAATGCTGCCATGGCCTTGACAGCCGTGGGTGAGACCGCCTTGCCCACGGTGAGGCTGGCCTCACCTAGATTTGGGCAAAGTCACCTTGCTTGTGGCCCTAGGTGAGGGTCACGAAGCCCTCGCCAGCGGCAAGCAAGAGACGTGACCCTCGCCAACAACCCTTGAACCATCAGAGGCTTGCTGCTGGCCACTACCGAAGAAGAAGGCCAAGAGGAAGAAGAGGAAAAAGAAAAAAGAAAGTAGAAAATGAAAAACTTAATAAAAAAAATTATTTTAAATTGCCACGTTAGTATTCGTCGGCCAGTTGGCGTCCATGTTAACGCCGACCAACTAAATTTGACCGGATAAATTGAATTGATATAAATATGAAAAAATTTACGATAAATTGGTTCAATTGAAAGGTTTATTACTGAATTAGTACAAATGTCAAAAATTTAGGACTTTTTGGTACTTTTCCCAAATGACACCTATAGACTCAGATGAACCTTATTCAAACCCGACATAAGCTTTGAAGTACACCCGTTTAACCTTAGGCAACCCTAGTTTCCACGACTCTTGTCAATAAGGGTCTCTCAACTAATCAAAGCGCCATCTTAATAGCCGCTGGGGGATGGGAAATGAAGTGGGCTTCGGCTTCAATAATTCTCCTCTTGCTTTCTTATAGAAACATTAATTTCCCAGTTGATAATCGCACCGAACAGGCATCAGAAACGTCATGCAAAGTTAGATGCGAAGATACCGTGGGCGTGAATACCACATTCAATGGCCATATTCAAGTCCACCTTCAATTCTTCGTACCCTCTAATTCAATCTGTCTTAATTACATTCGTATTCAACCGGGACTCTCCTCGTAATGTGCACACCACGTTGTACCACCTTTCCTGGAAGATAAAAGAAAGTTTTGAAAGGACTTTCCTTTTGAGGATTGACTTGCTCAATGCATTTCGACGTTGCTGAGAAAGATCATTAGGTCAAGAAACAATATTAGTCGAGGGTTAGAGTGTAAATTAGCGCGATGCTTGATGGCTAAATGAGATGCATTATGCGACAAGTTTGTAAGGCTTTTTAGGTGTTTAGGATTAAGCAAAAGTAAAAGGTTCTTTTCTTCTTTTTTTTCCGACCAAAAGTTAAAATATTATCCAAATCTCCAAAAAATATGGAAAATTAACTGTGAATCCACATGTCAATATTCATATGTATTGAAAATTTCAGGTCATAAAAAAGATTCAAAGTGCATCTTTCGTAAAATATGGATGAGAACTCTTTTTGCACAAGGGTCTTTAATCTCATAGTTCGTGTTAAACAAACCAATTAGGGTAACTTATTCACTTGGACTTCGATTTACTTGATTTGTAACTTTGTAGCCTAGTACTAACCTTGCTAACACGAACTAGTTTGATTGTTCAACAATTTCTTTAGAAAATTTAGTGTTAATATACATTTTGTGAAAATGTTTATGTGCGGGTGAGAGATGTGGTGCATTTGTAAGAGTTAGGATTTTTGAGAGTTTGTTACTTTTGTAAGAATTCTGAATAACGAAATTCTGCTTCTTCTTCTTCTTTTTGTCGACATAACTTAATGATCGGACAACGTCAATATATTTTATCGTTTTTTCTTTTTTTTTTTTGCACTCTTGTTCGTCTGCCTCTTTTTACTACATTATAGAATATCTCGATCGTATAATTTGTATAAAGTAGTTATATTATGATGAGATCGATGGTGCTTTTATATTGCGTAAGCATGAAGAAAACAAAAATGGTGGATGGAAAATCATATATGAATGAACTCATTCTACTCTTACTAACTCCTCTTAGACCTGAGCAGGTCTTAAAACTGCTCCCTCCTGAATTGGATATCCCGAGAGCACTCTCCCTCGCAAGCCATTTACAGGCAAGTGAGAGGGAGTAGTATGGGATAAAGTCTCCATTGGGTAACCCGGCCAAGCCCAAAAAAGGGTTAGGGACCCACCAGGGATCCCCGCGATGAAGCCGCCAGGTGAAACATCCTGGACGCTTTACAGGGAAATGACCTGGCCCGGTATATTGCATTTTATTTTAAACAATTTTTTTCTACTATGGATCCTGTAAAAAAAATAATAATTTACTTCTGAAGGTCTTAGCCACTTAAAAATGTTTAAGAATATTAAATGGCTGGGCATGCCAGGATCGTACGACCAGCAAAAATAAGGATTTTTTTTCCTCGTTGCTTAAATCATGCATTAACAAAACCTACCCCACTTGCGCATTTATATAATTGCAATGCATAGCTTCAATGTGTTAAATAAAGGGCATTCCGTACCATGCCCATCATGCAACCCATAAATATACAGATACTGTTAGATTTCTCGTGAATTGTTTCGACGCGTGCAAAAAGTTTTTTTTTTTTTTTTATGTTGACTTTGAAGTGATGAAATTTAAGAAAATTCCACCAACAATCTTGAACATTTAGCCCAACCTGCAATTAAATCTTTGAGGTAATTGCTCAATCAATATCATTAACATGACATGCTAAGTCCGAAGCATGGCGTTTTTAAACAGCTTTTAACATATGCAGCCTTGATTTGGCACCGCATGGAAAGTAATAAAAATAGACAAAAAAAAAATCCAAAAAGCCAAAAAAAAAAAATAATGGAGAAAAACAAAAAAAATAAAGGCCAAATTTTTTTTATAAAGAGTAATAGAAAAAATAAATGGTAGAGATCAAGAGAGGGGCATTGTTCCCGGGTAGTGAGCCCTCACCAGCCCTTACCAACAGTGGCATCATGGTCCTCAATCTTCAAATCCTCACAAATGATCTTTAAACTTTGATCCAATATCTAGTACAATTCCTAAACCTTTAAATTGTTCAATGCGGTTCTTGAATTATAACTAAATGTGTAATATTGTCCCTTGACTTTTAAATTGTTCAATGAGATTCCTAAACTTTTAATACATGTTTAATTTAATCCTTAGATTATATGAAAATGTTTAATTGTGTTTCCGAACTTGAATCAATGGAATGATAGTATTGAACATTTTCATATAATTCATAAACTAAATTGAACATGTAATAAAAGCTTATGGATCAAATTGATCAAATTAAAAATTGCAAGGATCACATTACATATTGTACCAAAGTTTATGGACCATTTATGTTATTATCCCCTCTTTTTTCAACATTTGGATTGCACATAAGGCAAAACATTTAGGACTTATTGATGCAACGTTCCTAATAAAAGATCTTTATATATATATGCTACTTTCATAAATGGAGATCTTTGTTTCTCTGGCATATTTCCACGTTTATCAGTTTAATCATAAATAGACCCCATTCTTTAATCTACTAGAAGAGTAGAAAAGGGCAGACCAATATCAGCGACCCCCTTTATAGTTATAGAGTTTCCGCATGCACAATTAAATATTCGTATTAAACCAAAATTACTACTTATTTTGCAAGTAGTAACGTGACCCCATTGTGGTGCTAGTAGGAATAGAACCAAGGTTACCCAACATCATGGTGCAATCAAACCTACTTCATATTCAAATCAAGACATTTCAAGATCGAAGAGCAATAGAGATTCTAAATCTGTGATCAGAGGCTCGAAATCACTTGGGAGATTAAGCCCTGCACCACTAGACCAACCACTTTAGGGGTTAAATAGACATTACTCAACCATTAATCAAGGAGCTGCTCTTTGGCAAAAGAGAAATAAAGGAGCTCTTCAAGAAAAAGGAAACTCGAAACATTTTATCGAAGCGAGTTCAATTGACCTTTTCTCTTTCTTATTTTCAGTTGACATGCTCGAAGTAGTGGAACACCACTTGCATAAGTTGGCGACAACTAGCTGCGAACATGATGAGAGAGGGGCGATATAAAGGAGTCTATCTTGGCTTTTCTGTACTTTGTATCAGTCCTCTCTAATTTTAATTGAAGTTTATGTTTTCTGCTTCAGTGGTGACTTTTGCTAAATTTAACAAGAGTTGTGACTTTTGCTAAATTTCAATTTCTATTTATTTTGTGAAAATAAATGATTTAAAAAATATTTTTCTAAAAATGATCATTTTGTATCGGTTACAAAAATAAATATATTTTTCATATTTTCATCATTTATGAAAATATTTATACATAACTTGTTTATAATGAAAATGCCATCGACTAACTATTTCGAGCAATTATTTTTTACAAAAATATTTTTCAAATTATTCAATTTTCACAAAATAAACAAAGCCTTATGTATATGATCATGATTGAAGCGTCTCATATACCACTAGTTGCACATCTTAAACAGAGTTTTTAGGAAAAAAAAAATCATGTCAATCTTAATGGCAAAATTCGAGGCACAAGTCAAAATCTAACAAGCTCAAATTTTAGTAATAATCCTTTTCTCTTTTCAAATTGGACTTTTCCTTAGATTTGAAAAGTCTAAAATTAAAAGTAGAAAGGGAGGACCGTATCTCTTTTTTGCCATAAGATGAAGAAGCTAAAGAAACTAATATCCCTTAGGACACGTGATTTGGATTCAATCATTTCATTTAAATAGTCATGTATATTCAATGGGTATAGTTTTGTAACTTACCGAAAAAATGCATCTCATACTATTGTATTGGCTATCTTGAGAGAGACATTGATTTTGTAAGGTATTTACTGTATTAAGCAAGATGACGACTATATAATTATATGATGTCATGCAAATTATACCTTAGGTACACGTGGCACATGTAGTTGGGTAAAATGGCTTATGTAAGATTGGTATTGGTCACTGTTGGCGCCAAAATTTGAAATGTTTCACTGGTATCGAAAGGGAAAACAAAGATTAGTATTTGGGAAGCGGTACACATGGCACCTGTAATTGACATGCACTATGATAAGTGGTTGGCAAACATATGGCAGAAACAAGTAGCAAACACGTGGCACAGATGGCTAGCATACATGTGCCAAAAGTTATTAGCGTAACGTCAAATCAGTCGAAAGTTCAATGAATGTACCCGAACAATTATATTCTTGTCAAATGTTATCCCTAAAATACAGGGGTGATGGAAATCGCGGTCAAACACATGGCAAAAGCTAATTAGCATACATGACTTACTAGAAATTGAAACCAACAACGTCCAAAACGTGGGGAGCACGTCCAAGATGTAGAGAGTGTTGGTCTTTGTTGTGATAAAAGGCATACATGCGTAAGTAAATTAAGATCAAAGTCTGATCATAATGGAAGTAAAAACTTTTATATACGTATTTTCAAAATATTTTCATGCATTTTAACGAAAGTACATAGAAGAGATAAATGGGGCAGTCATATTAACCTTATACCGTGCTCAAAAATTTAGTTCTGACGTTCTTTGGGTTTTGAGCACAAACGTCCGATGTCCTCACAGCAGTGGTTCTGACGTTCTTCAGACTCCGACCACTAATGTCCGACGCCTTATGGTAACACCAATCATGACGTTCTTGGAATTTTGACCACACGAATGTCTGATGTCTTTTGGTAACACCGGTTTTGACGTTCTTCAGATGCGAAACGTTTGATCTCTTCATACTATAGGTTCTGTCGTTCTTCAAATCCAGCCCACAAGTGTCAGGCCTCTAATTCAAACACACCACAAATTCTCACATTGAACAGAAGAGAAAAATTGAGAGATCTCACAACTACAATTGTGATAGCAATTGCTCTTGTGTGTGAATGATATGGTTGATCACTATCAGCACTCTCAATTATTAGTTGTTGATTATCGATTATCTTGTGATATGCTCTCTGTATTACTTTTTATAACCAATGCAGATCGCATTTAAATCAGCTCATTAACGGCCGTGACTTCTGACAAACGTAAGATCTGAGACCATTTCAAACATTGATTCGGGTATTAACTCTGTAACTATTACAAAGGGAGAATTACCAAAAAAGTCCTAAACCTATTGCATTTGTGCCAATTCAGTCCTAAACTTTTTTTTTGGGCCAATTTAGTCCTAAACCTTTTATGATTGTGCCAATTCAGTTCTTCCGGCCAAAATTGGCCGGCCGGAGCTGACGTGGACGCCGGCCAGAGACAACTGGCCGGCGAACAATTTTTAAATAATTTTTAAACTTTTTTTCGAATTTTTTAATTTTTTTCGAATTTTTTTTCGATTTTTTTTTTTTTACCTCCTTCTTCTTCCTACGGCGGCGAGGCCGACCTCGCCGGCCACCGGCGAGGCTCGCCCGCCGGCCACCGGCGAAGGCGAGCCTCGCCCAGCCGACGGCGAGGCCGCCGTCGCCCGGCCAAGCGAGGCTCGGCCTCGCCCGGCCATGGCGAGGTCGAGCCTCGCCGGATCGCGCCGCGACGGCCTCGCCGTCGGCCGTCGGGCGAGGCTCGCCGCCGGTGCGCGCGGGCGAGCCTCGCCCGGCCGACGGCGAGGCCGCCGTCGCCCGGCCAAGGCGAGGCTTGGCCTCGCCCGGCCATGGCGAGGTCGAGCCTCGCCGGATCGGGCGGCGACGGCGGCCTCGCCGTCGGCGGGCGAGGCTCGCTTCGCTAGTGGCAAGCGAGGGCGAACCCGCTCGCTCGACGGCGAGGCGGCCGTCGCTCGGCCCAAGGCGAGGCTCGGCCTCGCCCGGCCATGGCGAGGCGAGCCTCGCCGGATCGGCGACGGCGGCCTCGCCGGCCACTAGCGAGGCCGTAACCAGATCCGGGGCGAGGCCGAGCCTCGCTTGCGTGGCGACAGCGGCCGCCGCCGCCGTCGGGCGAGGCTTGTTTTCGCCGGTGGCGGGGCGAGCCTCGCCGGTGGCCGCGAGGTCAACCTCGCCGGCCCTCGCCCCCGGCGCGCCGGCCGGCGGAGGAAGAAGAAGAAGGTAAGAATAAAAAAAATTAAAAAAAAATCAAAAAATTTAAAAAAATCGAATTTTTTTTTAATTATTAAAAAATTGTTCGGCCAGTCGCCTCGGGCCGGCCCACGTCGGCTTCCGCCAGCTAATTTTGGCCGGAAGGACTGAATTGGCACATTTATAAAAGGTTTAGGACTAAATTGGCCAAAAAAAAAAGTTTAGGACTGAATTGGCACAAATGCAATAGGTTTAGGACTTTTTTGGTAATTCTCCCTATTACAAAGTATTACTCTAGACATTTATTCGTAACCGTTACAAGTTTTTATTTCAGGTATTAACTTTGTAACTGTTACAAATATATAATTTGACCATTACATTTGAAACTGTTTCAGAGCATTAATTGGTCATTTGAATATGAAATTCTGAAACCGTTTTAGATTATTAATGTGACCTTAAAATTCTAAAACCATTTCGGAATTTTAATGTGATTGTTAAATCTGAAATCATTTCAGATCTTTAACTTAGCCATTAAGTTTGAAATCGTTTCAGATCATTAATTTGGCTATTAATTCTGAATTCATTTCCGATTATTGATTTTGAACTCACTTCAAATCATTAATGCATCTATTAATTTTGAACTCACTTCAGATTTGATCAATGAATCTGAATATACTTCAAATCTTTGATTTGACCATAAAGTTTGAAACCCGCTTTAGACTTTGTAAAGTCTAAAAATCGCTTTAGACTTTATAAAGTATGAAGCCCATTTTTCAAATCTTTTATCTTTTAACCTGGCTTTGATTGGCCCAACTTGCAAACATATTTGCAATGTTCTCTCTTTAGTTCAAACTCATTCTAATTGGTTATGGTTTGTGACAACCCTAGATTCATCACTAAGCTGGCAACAGGACTTGTACTAACATATTAACACAATCAAAAGAACTGATTGTTCAAATCAATCTCCTACTCCTGCAAACCATAAATAACATCTAGCAATATATTATGATTACACAGACAATGTAAAATGTTTCAAGAACATAATGAACTTGTCAGTTTTGGCGATTATGCAATTTGATCATTCTGTCTCATCATGTCCCGATCGAACAAAAGCCATGGAACTATTGGTCAAGACACTAATTTGATCATATGCCCAAATCTAATTAAAATGTATTTTACGAGACATGCACTATTCATTTTCGATTATAACACTGGTCGAGGATTTTAATATAATGTCACAATTAGATCGCATATGACATCAATCTTGTAAATCTATATATAACAAGAAGACATTCCATATTGCACACGCATGTGCCTTCATATGTGAATAAACTATGTCCATCAAATACAGAGACGGTTCGACGAAGTATCGATATGTGCACTTGTAAACCATAGCCATCCAACATATAAGTCAGCATCATGGCTTAAGTCTAAGGATCTTACATTTGACCAAGGCGTGAATGATCAGACATTGACCCCGCTAAAAGCTTCTATGTCACAAATCATTCTATACATGTCATGTTCAATGAACTTGTCCAAGATAAACACTTGTGTTCTACTTCGGATATCACAATACCCAATGACTTCTGACTTATCATCCCTTCAAGTATCCAATATAGGATCATTGATATCTTCTTAATGATCAATTGATCAAGAACTGTTTAAAGATTCGGCATAACTGTAAACCTGTCAAACATATTCTTAACGCCTTAAGAATATGTTCAGTCGTAACTGATCTTATGGACTCATTCATATAATTAGGACGATGAATGAATATTTATTTGCCATTAAATAATCCCTAACATCAAATTATTACATGGTTACTTTAGGGCATATAACTAACAAAAAGTACTTCCACAACTTGAAGAACAAGTCTTAGAATGTGGAATTCGACCCCAAATACACATGATATATGATCAAATTCGATACCATCCAATGGGGCTCGTGTCCAAAAAACTTGGGGAGTACATACAAAACTTGAGGAACAAATCTTAGACTTTGAAGTAAAATCTCACTTGCTCATGACCACAAAAAGAAAGTCTTAAGCGTAAACGAGGACAAAAATGGTCAACCAAATCGCAAAGTTTTATTTGAGCTTGTGCCGTCGGGTTTTAGCTATAAGTAATCCATAAAGTTATTTCGTGTTCCTTTTTAAGTTGTAAATTTTTTTTTTTTTTTTTTACAAAAGTTGCAAATTGTTTAATCGATACTACATAAACTAGGTGTTTTTCCATTTGCCAATCTTGAGTTTGGCCGTCGTTGGGCAGCACTCATTCGACAAATTTTAAGAGAAATACATTCTCAAGAGCCTGCTATACTCATGTGACGAATTCTAGTGTGGACTGTCGGGAAAATTGTCCAAAAAGTCCTAAACCTATTGCACTTTTGTCAATTTAGTCCTAAACCTTTTGACTTTGCCAATTTAGTCATAAACATTTTCACTTCTTGCCGATTCAGTCCATTTGGCCAATTTTGGCTGGAAAATGTTGACGTGGATGTCGATAGTGTCACGTAGGACTGTCGGTGCTAACATTGACAACTTTAAATAATATATATTTTTAAATTTTTTTAATTTTTATTATTTTTTCCCTTTTTTTTTCTTTCTTTTCTTTTTGGCTTTTTTCTTTGCCTTTTCTGGTGGCCAGCCACTAGCCACAGGTGACAGTCGACCGCCACAGGTGAGCCTCGGCCGGGCGAGGAGGAGCCCTGGCAAGGGGAGGCCTCGCCCAGGGCTCCTCCTCGCCCAAGCATAGCCCGACAAGGGTCTCCCGGAGTGAGGCCGACCCTCACCCAGGCTAGGGCGGCCTCGCCAAGTGTCAGCCGGGCTACGGTGACGCCGAGTGAGGCCGCCCGGCTTGGGCGAGAGGGCCGGCCTTGCAGATCTAGTCTGGGTGAGGCCAACACTTGCCTAGGCGAGGGCGAGCCCCGGCAAGGGCTCCCCTCGCCAGATTTAGCGAGGCCAACCCTCGCCCAAGCCAGGGTGGCCTCGCCCGGCCTCGCAGTCGCCCCGCCAATGCCTGGCGAGGCCGCCCTGGCCTAGGTGAGGGTCGGCCTCGCCCAAGCAACCCTTGCCGGGCCGCACCTGGGCGAGGGCTCCCCTTGTGGGGCTCCTCCTCGCACGGTCGAGCCTCGCCTGTGGGGGTCGAGGCCAACTAGCTAGCTATGGCCGGTGGCTGGCCGTTGCCTGTGGCTAGTGGCCAGCCACTGGAAAAGGCCAAAAAGCCAAAAAAAAAAAGGAAAAAAAGAAAAAAAATATTAAAAATTTAAAAAATTATTAAAATATTATTAAAAATTGTCTACATTAGTGCTGACAGTCCTACGTGGCACCATCGGTGTCCACGTCAGCATTTTTCGGCCAAAATTGGTCGGATGGACTGAATCGGTAATAAATGAAAATGTTTATAACTGAATTGGTAAAGTTAAAAGGTTTAGAATTAAATTAGTAAAAGTGTAATAGGTTTTGAACTTTTTGGACAATTTTCCCGTCGACTATCCAACATAATCTATGGTAAGAAATAGAAAAAGCTTCAATGATGTGAATTGGCATCAAGAGATCTCCAGAAAGTAGGGTCAACTCTCGACGTTGTGCTCGTGCGAGGCATAAAGATCCGATTTTCAGAGTAAACCGTGACATCCAAATCGATGTCGGCCCTTCCTTGACACGAAACAGATATAAGTCAAAAGATTATATCAGATTTCACGTAAAAAAATATATATATAATTTATTCTGCCTTGATTGTCGCTAAGGATATGCCAAATTACTGGTTGGATTCTAGTCTATAATTACTTCTCCAAATAAATTATTTAGCACGATTGCATTTTTCATTTCGTTACTGCATTTTTCTTCAGAATCTCTACGTGCAGCGCACATCACATATGTTCATTTCGCCAGTCTAATGACGACCCTGTTTCATATTCTTTAATTTTTTAGCAAATAAGGGTTGACTTTTTTTCCCCCGCCGGTGTGGAGGGGCGCTCTTGGTGTTGGTGCTTACTCCAAGATCAACCAAGTTCATGTCACATTTCCTCTTAAATTTTTTAGTTTTAGGATAAGCTTTGGTGGCTATTGCATTGTCATTGCCCATATGCAAATGCTGTAGAATCTAGTCTTGATTTTCTTTTCTGCTTGTTTAATATTAGAAATTAAGATAGTCTTTTGATTCTAGTCATGCATGACCATAAAAAAAAGTTCATATCGATCCAACTCAAATGTGGTCGGATGCAACATCTTTGCACTTCAATCATTGCAATTTTTTTTGTTGCTGTATTCCTAGATCGGACAATTCCTCGCTTTTTCGATGAAAGCATCAGATTTTTTTTTTTTTTAACCTTTAGGACTAACTACATTGCAAAAACAGTCTTTGCTCGCACCAATTAAAGTCCAACCACGTGGAAAATATTTTATGGTTAATAACATCGATGGCCCTTCCACCTTTACTTCTTATTCAATGTTAGTTTTTTATTTTCCAATGCAATGATATTTGAAAATTTTGAGTTTGATGTGGTCATCCTGATAAAATTTACTAACATGAACGGAGTATTATACCGAATTATTGTTCAAAGTCAGGTTGGCAATGGTGATTCTCTCCCTCTCTTTCACAGAAGTTGCCTAGTTCCAACTGACCTGACTGTACATACTAACATTTAAGCATGAGCATAAACAAAAGACCACATTCAATTCCGATTTAAAATTTTAAGAATTAAGTTGAAAAAAATTCAAGTAAGACATTGATCAATTGAAGTTCAAGAACTACCGATTATATTACCTCGACATTTTATATATTAAGAATCTGACCAACTTGGCACAATAGATTCATAACCACTAAGTCATCATCTAAAACTATGAGATAGGCTAATGTACTAAGGCAAGGGAAGATTATTCTTTCTATAAAGACAACAACAATCAAAAGTCCGTCCCCCCCCCCCCCAAACAACCCCAAAAAAGTAGTACTCTTCCTTCTATAATAGGAAAACCCCAGCGAATAATGAAATAGATCACTAACCTCACAATTCTATGTAAAATGGGAGTCTAAAACCTAGATTGAAGGGGAAAAAAACACACAAAAAATTGATCGTATCTTATTAAAAGGTAATCCCACGTGGCTTGATCATTGTTTTAACTGAATCTATATTAATATAGTTTTTATCCATCTAATAGTTCATACTTTTGGGTTAGATTTCCAACATGGTAACAACGTCAGGCTTGTATATCCTTCATATCTAGATTTTCACCTGTATTCATCTAATAACTTAAACTTTAGCATATGAACTATCCACCATATTTGTTCGCCAAATTGTGCTCCGAAACTGTCACAAGGCTATTGAGATAGCCCAATATCACCGGCTTTTTCAAAGAGTGTAAATCAATCCATCGAGTGAATATATGAAGCATACCTTTCATTGATAAAATAAAAAGAGAGAGAACTTTTTTAAATAGATTGTGTGCAAATCCAGATTGACCAAAGGGGGAAAAGTTTTTCCGGCATTCACAAGCCATTAGATTAGACACGAGTTTGGTGGCTTTTTAACCAAAATTAACAAAGACTTTGCTTGCTGACAATCCCAACTTCAACAAAAGAGCCCCAAATGAATTTATTTGTGAAAGCCCTATTTCAACGATGATATGAATTCACACTTATCCCATGGCCGACTGAATAAAAGACAACGAACAATAGAAAAAAAATGATTTTTTTATTAAAAAAAAAAGCAATAATGAAGAAGCTCCCAAGCAGTTCTTTTGGCCTTTGCTGGGCTCCAAATCAAATTCCACATTAACTGAAAAAGCAGCTTACTATTAAATTATTTCACCAGATGACAACCTCCCCAATTAATTCCCCCCATTTTCTTTTTCTTTCTTTTTCTTGTTTTTCCCCTCATTCGAGGCAAAGTGGCCTGCTTGGACGGAAGATAACGCAATTCCCTTAAAAGAAGGTTCAATTCGTCCCTTTCTAGACCATACTCGAATTCCTGGCTCCAAATTATCGAAGCATTTGCCAACCCTTCCTTAATTGCGATGTTTGATTTTGCTACGCCTTGAAGGCGAAGCAAACGGGAACATATCAAGTCCGCTTTCGGTCCGTGGGGGTCTCTATGATCTCCTTTTTCGGTTTTCATTAGATTAATTTCGGGAGAAAAAACTATGCCGATTGGGGAAAGAGGAATTAATGCATAAATAAATGCGGCGAATGATGTGATTATGGCATGCCGGTATGGGCCGATAAAAGGATATGGTGAACCCTGTCCACGCTATTTCTTGTATTCCGGTATAGGAAAGTTTGCACGAAAAAATAGGCTATTGCCGGATTTTGGAAAAATTAACTCGACCGTTGTAAAATGAATACACTAAATTCGAATTAGTAAGTGGGGTAAGAAAATTGAAAGAATATTCATTCTAATGATAGAAATGGCTATTCATGAAAATTTTGAAGGAAAAGTTCGAGATTAAACATTTGGGGTTGCTTCGTATGGAGGAAGGATAGCAAAAAAAAAAAAAAAAAAAAAACAAGGATATGTGTGGAACAATAAGAAAATTATAAATGAGCAAAAAGGGAGTGATTTAGACTTTTTAAAAAAAATGAATTAAATTGTTGTTAGATGAATTTATTTTATTAGTATTTAGAGTTTACAGGAAATTTATAAGATCAAATGAGATTATGATTTCAATGTCTAATATTGGGAAATATAAGGTTATTGCTAATCTTAAATTAGTCAGGGACATTGTTGGAAATTAAAAATGAAAACATTTTCTTAGGCTCTCGTCAAATGGACCCAATTGAAAATACTTTTGAGTTTGATACTTAATACAGAGGTAGAGATTAGTTTGAAGATTGAATTCCATTTTGATTTTCTATTTTACTTGGTGGCCAAAAAAGTTCAATCGGAGTCGATTAATTGTTCGTTTTGATTCTCAAACATATCTTTAACTTCTGCTTCTATTTATGTACGTTGTAAAGATGGAGCTCGGCAAAGGATATTCTGCGTAATTCTTTAAAGCAACTACTGCTCATCACGAATATCAGCAATGATCATCGTACTTTCTAAGTTTTTTTTTTCTCCTTTTTATTTTAATTTTTCGTACATGGTTTGGAATTCTTATGTTAAAAATCTCGTACGAGAGTAAGTTATGTCGCTCACCTAAGACATTGATGTTTCTGGACTCTGCATGTCTGATGAGAAACCCTAGAGGTCTTCACTGTTTAGATTGATGCTCTTATTAATATACACATCACGACCAATTGACTAATCCAAGCTCAGGCATGAATAGTTTTAGTCACGATAAACACGGTGGTCATGCATAAAATATTTTTAATGAGGTCAGGTCCCACTCATCAAGAAGAAGCAATTAGCTATGCCCTTCATCAAATAAGACAGTTTCTCATGTTTAGTCATGGAATCAATGTGCAAATTAATTGACGTGTTTAGATCAAGAATGCTATCAAGGGTCAAATTCATTTCCCTCCTACTAAGAGAAAAAAAAAATGAGAAAAAGCATACTTTGCCGTTCTAAAATGACACTATTCAATGGTATAGATTGGTGTCAAAAGATAAATATTGTGCAGTTTTAATTGTCGAAATCTAGGGCAAAAATGACAAGCGAATATCAGCGGGTTTAAGAGCACGTTCACCTGAATTACGCCTGGAGAAATTTATCGATTTCGAATTAAAATATACTAATTCCTAACATTCAAAGTATGTTTTATTTTTCTGAGAGCAAAGAGAGTGAAGAAAATGAGGATGGACCCAGTTCGCTTGCTGTGGAGACGAGACTACAGTTACAGGTGCTAAAAACTGCAATGAGATAACAGGTGAACTGTTCCTAGAATTTTCCGACCAAAAAAAAAAAAAAAACTGTTCCTAGAATTTCAAATATCTGAGGAACCATTGCAGCCTGCATATGGTGAGATGAATAATTGGGTCATTCTTTATTTTATTTTTTTAAATAACTGGGTCTTCATCCTAGAGTTGATCAAGGAGTAATCGACTTCATCTTGTTAATTAAGTTATGACTTTGTGCCATAAAATTCTGCATTTTCTCTGGCGATTACTCTTAAAAAAAATTATTTGTGTGCTCTGAGTATTTTTCAATAGGCATGAGATAAAGAAACTAATAACCTGCATTAACAGTGGATATCAATGGGTCACACTAAGAGTTCTGAATGTTCGGTTATCTGGAGAATTAAAAAATAAATAGAACAATAGGGTCTCTCTAATTTTTTTTTTAATCTCCTAAAATAAAAATGATTTTTTTATTTTTTTATCGAGGAAACATTAAGAAGATACAAGAAAGCACAATCGGACAAACTATGTATGGCCGGCAGAGACAAAAACGGAAAATATACCGTCTGGCCATTAAATATGATGAACATTTTTTTTTCATAACTTTTTTCTTTCTTTTCTAATTTTTTATCTCTCGAATATTTCTTCGGCACGTCAGACATCATATTTCGATCTCCCAAATTTTTTTTATTTAATATCCTTGTTGAAATTAATTGATACCAATCAAAACAAAACGACCATAAATGCAACTTAATTAGCTACTTGGCAGATGTAGTCCTAGCTCTTTATTTAAATGTGGAGGAAAACTCATATTCTTGCCGATGCTTAGAAAGCAGAGTCAACCCCACTACTTGCAATTCGTTGCTGATTAGTTCTCCCGCTAGAGGTTCTTGTAGTAATAAAAACGCTAAATGTCACCCATTTAATATTTCAGCACCGCATTAGTAAATTACTATATAACAAGCGCTCATCTAGGGCATGATCAGATGATGCATTTCTTGAATTTTTTTCTTCCTACAGCTTCTGCCATATTATACTGCAACTAGCCGTCCTCTCGCTTTTGGTGGTTGCTTTCCATCATCGAGTATCATCTGTTAAAAATAAAACGAATAAATGCTCTGACATGGCAATATATATTGCATCTTAGGATGTCATTATTAAAAACGCACTACGCATCCGACCATTTTCTAAATTCTCCATCTTCGTATACATGTACGTTTGCGATTACATCCCACGTAGGTGCCAAAGATCCTCATTAAACTGAAAAATCGTGCTGCTTGGTCTTGATCCGACAAGTTTTTAGTAGCTTCCTCTGTGCTCCTGAGGCGCCTTGTTAGGGTTCTTCCGGTGGGGAATAATATAAAAAGAAAGAACACGAGTACGACGTAGGAGGAGTTCAAAGATCAAGACCGGCCACTAAGTTTTATTACTCTCACAAATCAAGAATAGAATCTTGTTTCATGCATGCACGTCGATGCTGTGCGCAGTAATTGCTTGCTTAGAATAAGTTTAATAGAGAACGTTCGTAGCATGACATCGCCTCAGCTGTAGGCCTTTAGGACCAGGATCAGTTAATTAATTCCAGCTAGAAAATGCTTTCCTCGAGAAATTTCTTTATGTGAAACTAAGTCATTGTATATGACATTTTAAGGGTTTTCTTGACATGTGATGATGGAAGCACGTTTACCGACCGGCGGCAAGTAGTAGTGGCATTGGCGGCAAAGGCACCAGCATCATCGACTGCTCGACCTTAGGTGGTAACAATTGGGATCGATTGGATCATAGTAACTATGATACAAGTCGTTTTGTTGGTGATAGTGGTTGGAAGCGGATTAAATGTAAATGAATTTTTGGAAAAGAAGACTTCCACTTATGCATTTTTCCAATGACCATGACATATTTTCCATTGACAGGTTTTTCTTGACCACGCCAAACCCTGTAAAACGGGCAAAACCTTTCCCGACGGTTACGTTTTCCATTGAAATATCAAACATCTTTTCGCCAAAGAAACTTAGAGCGAAATGGCTCCAGTGGGTAGAAAGATATCGCCAATACTTTGCATGGTAATGTGCATTGATTAGTCCTTAAAAAAATGAAATAAGAACAAGAAGGAGAAAGATGAAATAATAAATGAATGATGAACAAAGCCGAGGGAGAGTTTAACAGTGGCGTTTATAATAAGCGATTCTAATAAATGGGATTTGGAAGTTGGTGGTGTAGAAATTAGGTTGAGGGGATGGTACATTTCCCTTTCTTTGGTTGCTATTTAATAATATTGGGCGATTTTCATTAAAATCTTAGGTGGGGTTGAGGCCCTTAAATTTTTATTTTATTTTTTTGCCTTTTCTTTTATGCTTAGCTTTAATTTTGATTTGATTTTTTCAAATTTGATCCTTAGCTTTAAAAGCCCTGTTGGGGTGCATGTGTTTTGTGCTGTTCCCTTCTCATCCTCTTAATTTGCCAATTGAATGAGAGAGAGCTCCTTTCCTCTCTGCGCTTTGTAATTGCACTTAATACTTTCTCCCAAAGTTTTCCCCTTTCTGCAGCACCATCTTGGGATTTTTCCAAAACAATAAATACATTTCCTGGCCTCAATTTATGCTCATCTTCTACCAGGAATTCAATTCCATTCAATCTCTCTCTCTCTCTCTCTCTCTCTCTCTCTCTCTCCCCTATACCCCGCCACCTCTCCCCCATAATTAAATTAAGCTTTTAAAGTAAACCCATCTCTCTTTCTCTCTCTCTTTCTGGCTTTATATATAATGGCCTTACAGGTCCAATTCAAACCACATCAAGACCATTTTGTTGATGGTGCACCACCAGCTAGAAGGGACGGTTCTTGCATTCCTTCAAGCCTAGCCGCCGCCCTGGCCCCGATCGCCCTCGATCTCTCGCTCGCTGCTAATCAGCTCTTCCCTGCCGTATTGAGCTAGAAGAGCCCTGTCCTCCACCCTCCTGGTCTGCAAAAGTTACTCAATCTTAAGGTAGCTTCGACATTCGACGGCGCTTTTTATCTGCCGGCTTCTCGAATTCATTTGCCAACGTCCACGAACACGCCGCAATTCAATCGCTTTCTGAAAATCCTGTGGTAGTGAACAAGTTTTTTCTTTTTCCAGCAGAGAGGAGAGGTGTCCTATTTGGACTGCACACCGAATAACATGAGTCGACGGAACGGCAACGGCCCCAAGCTCGACCTGAAGCTGAACCTGTCCCCGCCGAGGCCCGGCCGGAGGGTGGAGTCCCCGGCCTGCTCAGCAACGGTGTCGCCCACCTCCCCGCCGAGCTCGTGCGTGTCATCGGAGCTCAACCAGGATGAGGCCGCCCTGCGCTACTCCAACAGCCCGGAGGCCACGTCGATGGTGCTCGTGGGGTGCCCGAGATGCCTGATGTACGTGATGCTCTCGGAGGACGACCCCAAGTGTCCCAAGTGCAAGAGCACCGTCTTGCTGGACTTCCTCCATGACAACGTCAACACCAACCACACCAGGAGGACCAGGAAAAGCTAGAAACAGAGGACACAGAGCTTTTTTTTGCCCCTCTCAGGAAATTCTGTTATTACTAGGAGTTAATGTTTAGCGTTTTTCTAGTCTAGCCCCTGCTCTTGATCTTTTGTTTCGGTCTCTCTGGAAAAGATAGTGCTATCTGCGCTCCATTTTTAGGTTCATTTTTCATTTCCATGTGCCTAAACTAGGAAAAACAGAGGTGTAAACAGGGTATGTATGTGGATGGAAAAGGCGCGCATCAAGAACAGAGAAAAAGTGAAGCGCTATAGCACTATCTCGTTTCTTATCTCTTGCTTTTTTTCCGATCTTTTCTGTTCCTAGGCATTAGAAGGAGGTTTTAGTGGGACTACCAGAGCAAAATCCTGAGCTCAGCCTTTTTCTCTTCCCTCTTTTGGCAACAGGCAATGTAAATCTGGTTAACTGCAGCGGCCCAGATTTTCTTATCATAGGGTGATGTTAGATTGCGCTCGACTGGATTGTGTTCGATTTCTCTCACTTTTAAGCACTCTGTCGTACCCAGCCACAGCATCTAACAAAGTCGTCTTCGCACGAGGGCTGTTCTGCTCCATTATGTGAAAAGAAGTTAGAAAAAGTTTCAGCGGGTTTTACTGAATTCTTTTCTAGTTGATGACAAACGGTGTAATGTAAAACCGGTGGGTCAAGACAAGGAGTACCGAATTTTTCTTATCTTGCACTTAGAAGCAGGTCGTCTTTTATTTTTCACAGGCAGTGAGAATTTTGTAGACTTTCCGGGCCCATCCATTCATACGGCCTTTTCCCCTATGGCTCCCTCAAAGGCTAAGGTGACCTTGAGATGGCCAATGTACTTCACCTGGAACTGGGGTTGGGTGGGGCTCCACCATGGGATCTAGCAGAATGTCAAAAAGATCCGATGCCCGAGAACTGCGAATCCGCCCACGAACCAAGAATCTAGCTGAAGCCCCCCGATAGCTGAGCAGTTAGCACAAACAGAGCAACTGCTAAATAACATCACTGTCCATAGCACTTTTGATCTAGACACATGCATCACTTTCCGCCTACAAACGCCTTGCTTAGCTCAATTATTCTTGCCCCCTTTGTTTTCTCTTTCGCATTATTGCTGTTTTATCCTGGTTAAAACATCTGCAGCAAAATCTGATACCGACCCAGAAAATTGACCAGGCTAGATTGCACAAAACAGAGCATAATTCGTGCAAAACGGTAGGCTATCGGTAAAGGGTCGCGACAGCAAAGATAAAGCGCACGCATGAACGCAACCAACCCGCAATTAACGAAATAGCGACGAGTCACATGAGGGGTTTAAATGATGCCAAGGGCTGATTTGGTAAAATGAAGGGAGGAGGGGGGTGGGGTTTGGGTGGTTCGAGCATTGAAATGTGGGGGGAGGAAGAGGGGGAGGTCTATTTAGATCGGAAGAGAGAGGCCATTAAAATCCCGAAATTGAATGCAATGAGTAATTGAGGGCGGTTGAGAATAATGAGAGGTATTACGTCAGATGATAAATACAAATTGAATACCAACCCCTCTCGCTCTTATCTAGCCTTTTCTTTTCCCTTCTTTCCTTCTTTGTATTTTTCTGTTTGCTGCTCTCACACTAGATGCCAGCTTTCTGTTGCCATTCTCTATTTTGGTAAAGACCTTCCCCTTCTCTTTCTCTATGTCCTCCCTCTATTCAATTCGGTTTTTACTCCTCCCCAACCTCCTCAAATAACTCTTTCCACATGACCACCCTTCATCAACATCATCGTCTTCTCTCTCTCTCTCTCTCTCTCTCTCTCTCTCTCTCTCTCTATAGCTTATCTGGTGGTTGCAGTGGAATTCATTCTGATGAGCACAATGAGAGCTCCAAAGAAAGGGGAAAAAAGGAAGCAGAACCGCAAGGGCTTCCTAGGATAGAACTCGGGTGGAACTCTGTTCCTCAGCATCCCATCTCAAACCTTGGAACTGAATCCAACAGGGCTCGATCAAGATTAGAGGAATAAAAAAAAATGCTGCAGGAGGAAGAGAGAGAGAGAGAGAGAGAGAGATGGACCCCGCTTAATAGATGAAATCCAGTACCCGACCGTAACATGAAGCCGGGCTTCTAACCATAAGAGGAGGGGTCCATTAAAGTATCGGACACGGGCTACGGATGATCTTTCGTCGATAGGAGTCGCCATTTCATGGTAAAGAAGAATAGCATGGTCAGACACTTCTAGGGCTTCACCGCATGATGCACGCAACAGGTGAAATAAAGGCGCTAGTGAAACGTAACTTCACGGAAGTTCTCCCTCTTAAGTGTCCCTAATAAAGCAGAGCTCAAATCCTTCCGGAAAGCAGCAGCGGATATCTTCGTACAGACACGCCAAATAAAAGAGCAGACAAAACATAAGCAAAACTCAGCACATCCTCCCCGAAGGATGAAATGCAATTCCAGGTGTCTGCATTAGCCAAGGACCGAATCTATAAAACAATGTTCACCCACAGAGGAGAACAAGAAGAAGAAGAAGACAGTGGAAAGTCGACAAAAGGATTAGGTCGATCCCAGAAAACCCAAGAAGATGACCAGAGAACGCAACCAATCATGACTTCCACTGTGATTTTACCATATGCCAGCAAATTCCCTGCTATAGGAGTCCACAACAGGGCAGATCTTTCTAGTATAACCCAGCCAAGGTCACCTATTTTAGGTTGCACGAGTCTCCCTTTTCTCCTCATTTTCACTTAGAGCTGCACAAGAGCCATTCGGTACCATATATGAACAGCATGTGGAGCGGCTTAACATTCTTTTACGTGTAATCTACACGTGAATGTGCCGAGATTATAAATTAGGTCCCACAAAAATGCTCTTGAAAATGTAAAGAGGATTGAATGTGACGGAAAGCGTGCAAAATGGTTATCGAATGTGGTCTTGTATGAGTACAATTGAATAAGTGCCCGCATCCAAAGGGGGGTCCATCCTTACCGTGATCCGAGAGTTCTTGAATTCCATTCTTATCTTCCTCGTTCACACCAGAGAAGACTTGACTTTAGGACAGCAGGGTTAATTGGATCTACGCACAACCGAGAAGCATGAAGACTGCATTCCCGTGACCTTCTCGGCACGAGCCTCAAGATGGCTTGAAAGATTGTTAGGCGGGCATGCATTGTCTTCTCTGGAGATGGTAATTACGCTTCGTACGGACTCTCCGAAGTCTTACTGGCCGCTTTTAATGTAAGAATTCATCCCTTACGCCATCTGCAAAACAAAGCCATTAGTGACGTACCTGGAATTTTAAGGGTCAATTAAAAATCACGCAGAGCTAGACTGGCGCTAATAGTCCTCTCGCAAGTTTTACTGACCGCTTTCTTAAGCATCATCATTTAAATGTGACTAGTGCCGGCACTAACCTATTATAGGCCGATTAGGAGATGAGTAAGGTAAGGAAGCTCGCCAGATTTTCAGGGCTAGACTCTCAGTTCATTAGGACCGACTTCAGATCCATGCTATTTGGGGCATTTTCCTGGGTTATTGGCAACAATCCATCCTTTTTACATGGGTTACTGATTATAGACCGGTTATGTGGTGGTTCTTGTGCATAGGATACCAATAAAATGGTCTTGGTCTTCCTTAATATTTATTTGCCCATATAATTCTACAGCGTATTTTCTTGTCGAATGAATCATATCTTGCATTTAAAGTTCTTCAAGTCAATGCAACAAGTACGCCCACATGTTTTTAGGGCGTGAAAAACGACAAGGTATTGGAGTGTAGATAACATATATGCGTGTGTTCCGGATGCATCACTAATTGCTATCATGTGGGCATCTTAATATCTAAATTGCTCCTAAAGTTCCCTTTGGTACGAACTACTCCAAATATTGCATGTCGAAATATGTGATTGACTAGGCTGGTGTATACAATAAGAGGCAAGAAACTGACGCATTTCCTTCTTTTCTAAACTATTGGCCAAGTGCTTTGTACCGATAAAAAGTTGCCACATTAGGATTTCACAAATTTCCTTCTTTTCTGGACTATTGGCTGAGTGCTTTGTACCAATAAAAAGTTGCCATATCAAGGTTTCACAAATTGGGAGCAAATTGAGGCAAAATGGAAAGAGAGAGAGAGGGGGTTCTTCCGTTGTAGTACCTGAGAAAGCCAAAAATTCCTGGGTTGCTTTCACAAGAGCGATCGAAGCAACTTGGACAACTTGTCGTGGCTGAGTTCTCAAACTTTTAAGAAGCATAATCAAATCTCTTATCACAAAATTACAATTGAATTCTAAAAATTTCAAAATGTACAAATAAGTTCGAAACTTGTCAAATTGATCAAATCAAGTCTCTCCATTGATTACATTTTTTTTATAAGTTTTAAAACTCAATTATATTTTTTTAGAAATTTTAGGATTTTTAATGCACTTATCAATTTCTTTAATTATGCATGCCGGGTTGGCATATGAAGCTAGAAATTATAATAAAACTTTTTATAGATTTTGATTTCCACCAAGATAAGTTCAATTTTCACTTAGATAAAATTGAACTTTGGAAGCATTGTAATGGTGCTCGATGCTTGGGCTGAATTAATCTAAACCTTGATTATTACCTCACTTCTTTTGAGAAGAAAATGGAAAAAAATAATAATAATGATGATGTGCTGGTCCATGTGACTTTTTTGTCCAAGAAAATATTAGGCAGAGTTTTGAGTCTAGCATGTCAAAATCCCAATTCCATCATCGGGCAACATGTGTCCCCCTCTCCTCCCTCACCATCTTGCCTCTCTCTCTCTCTCTCTTTTTCGTACTTTTTTTCTTCTTCTTCTTCCCTACCACTCCAATGGGAACGACAACTGACGTCTGTCCCCTTCCTCCTCCACCACCACCCCACCACCATCTCAGTACACCATCTCGTTGCCGTTTTAGTCCTTTGTCATCGAACTCAAGCTCAACCAACGAACTTGGGCCTTGGATTTTGGATCTAAAGTCAAGCGAGCCCTAAATTTGTGATCTAGAGCTCAATTCGACCTCAAATTTGAGTTGATTGGAGGTCAACTAGGGTCAACTAGGGTCAACTTTGACAACGAACAAGATGGAGGCAGCAGCGTGGTTCATTGACATGGTGTAGGGCCTTGACCTCTTGGCCGACGTGGGTGCAGATGCAGAGGGCCCTGGACCCCAAAGGAGTTGGACAAGAGGTGGCAACACTAGAGATCAAAGAAGAAATGGGCAAAGATGGAGGTAGAGATGGAGACAACATGTCGGAGGTGACAACGGCGATGGCAAGTCTAAGATCAGGCTCGAGATTAAGGTTAAAGAAAGGAAAATGGGGTAGTAAAGGAGAGAGAGAAAGAGGAAGACTGTGAAGAGAGAGAAGAGAGATGCGAGACAAAGAGGGAAGGAGAGATCATGACTGATGGGTGAACCGACATACGACACATATCCTAAGGTGAATGGACTAGTTTTATTTTGAATTAGACTCGGAGTTGTACCTAATATTGTCTCATCTTGTCTAGACAATGCTAAGTTGGCATAACATGTCAGCATAAAAACACTTGACATGACACTTAATTAACAAAGGTGCTAGTTGAACCGAATTTAAAGAACTTAGATACCCAACTTAACAAATGAAAAGCTCATATACTTGATTAAAAAATTGGTAAATATTCAGGTATTTTCGATCATGTCACCTTCAAATTTGCAGACTAATTCTAATATACAAAGTAAAGATCTAATATCACCTTAACCACCATTTTTTTTTCATCCACTCACAGTGAACTGAGTATGTTAAGACTAGTTAATCGGGAAAATTGTCTAAAAAAACATAAACTTATTGTACATCAGCCAATTCAGTTCTAAGCATATTCATTATACCAATTTAGTCATAAGTCTTTTGAAAATTTATTAATTTAATCTTAAACATTTTGATGATTTGCCAATTTAGTTCTAAATTTTTTAGCAATTTGACCTTATGTGGTATGACCAGTATTAATAAAGATAATTTTATAATTTTTTTTTTTTCTTTTTTCTTTTTTCCTCCATTGGCCATCGTCGAGCCTCGTCGATGTTTGGCGAAAGTCGCCAACCTCAGGCAAGGGTGGCCGTCACCAACCTAGGTGCAAGCATCCCTCACTCAAGGTTGATGAGGGTGGCTCTTGCTTGAATCCAGTGGAAGGAAAAGGAAAAAAGAAATAAAAAAAATAAAAACTATAAAAATTATCAAAGTTAGTGATTTTCAACCATAATGGATTCGAATGACTAAATTGGCAAATTGCTAAAAGATTTAAAACTAAATTAGCAAATCACTAAAAGGTTTATAACTATATCAACAAATTATTGAAATATTTAGAACTAAATTAGTACATTTCAAAACTAATCTCACAATAATTTTTTATGACAATTTCCCCCGATTTGTCAATATACTATTACATTAAGTGAGGAATTCTCTCGAGTTAACATCCAAAGGCAATATCCTAGATATACATCTACCCAAAATAAAATCATATTTTATATGATGGATATATATATATATTGGTAGATCATCACCTATGAGAAAAAGAAAAAAATTTCCCTCTTTGGCCAAAATTGAATTCCCAAGTTTTGCAAAAAATAGAAAAACGCACCTATTATGAACTGAGAAAATATTGCAAGCCCTCAAAGGACCACATCATTTGTGCTCTGAACGATTCAAGCGTGACACCTATCCGTGTCAATCCACGTCATCCCACTTCTCCATTTCAAACCAACGCGCAAGAGGTTCTCTCTATGCTCTCTCTTCCATAAGCCCTGGCCCACCTCTCTACACATTCTAAGGCTCTCTCTCCTCTGCTCTCTCTCTCTCTCCCCCTCCACGAAATCGTGCCTCTCTTCTAGCGAAACACGACACCGACGACCCTCCACCTCCGCCTCCGTCGGTTGCCTCCATTGCCCCCGACGCCAACGCCGATGCCGACGCAGCCTCGCCTCCCTCTTGCGACCTCTAGTTCGCTCTCTCTCTCTCTCTCTCTCTCTCTCTCTCTCTCTCTCTCTCTCTCTCTCTCTCTCTTTCTCCTTGAAGTCGCGCCTCTCTTCCAACAAACCACGATGCCGACGCCCCTTTCGCCGGTTCCCTCCATCGCCCCCAACTCTGACGCCGACTTCTCTGCCTCCTCCTCCACCTACACGCTCGACGCCAACGCCGACGCCCCTTCGCCTCCCTCTCGCAACCTCCGCTCCGCTCTCTCCCTCTTTTCTCTGCTGAGCACCCTTACTGGCCAACCCTAACACCGACAAATCCCTGCTCTCACATTTTGGCCTCCCTCTCCGCAAGCGAAGGTCGCTCTGCTTGCTCTTTCTCTCTTTCCTTCGCAAAGCGCCTCTTGCTCCTGAACGTGGACGCCGCTGATGCTGTTGCCTCCCGCCGTCGCCTTCCCAAGCCCCACCGATAGGCGCCCCATTGGCGACTCCCGTACGTCCGAAGGTTCCCTTTTTTTTTTTTTTTCTGAGATTCTACTTAGTAGAATTCAGTGCCATGTTAATATTTAAGTTTAAAGTGCTCTTTTCATGTTCTTTATGTTTTGCTTATCTTGTCATGCGTTCTTCCTTTTCCTACCTTGATTCTATATTTGCAAGTAAGTCTTAAGATTAAACATATATGTGACCTTAATGAGTGACCGCGAACTTGGGAATCCAATTCTATACTTACATTTATTTCTGTGACCGCTAGTATTGTAAGGTTCAAGTGCTTCTTGCTTCTTCCTTGAGGTGTGGCATCATCCCTGCTAACAATTCTATGAACATGGATCATAATCCTTTGCCATTTTTTCTTCTCTTTTGACTTCTTCCTTGTCAACGATGCTTATTTTTCTTTTGGTTGGAAACGGGAAAGGATCAAGGTTTCTCGAGAGCAGTAACCCACGAGGTGTAACTGATAATACGCACATTCGTATAGACACAGAACAAGCTTTGTTGGCTATGAAGATCTGGAAGTACCCCCATAAGGTAAGACGCACTTTTGGGAAGCTCAAATATAAAATTCTCATGTTACAGCATTGCAGGTCTCTTGATTTGCACATTTGCTTCTTACATGATCAGAATATAGGTAACTATATCAAAATTAATGTTCTCCCTTTAAAGGCATCATATTATCTAGTCTCTTCTTCTTTCTTTTTAGGGTTAGATGTTGTTTATTGCAGAAGCATTTGAGAAAGCAATAAAGCATGGTAACTGTGTTCTTTCGAAAAGCTATCACAATTGAAAACTATATCAATAGATTTTTGGTGAAAACGTTGCTTATACTGACTTGGGAATCTTAGGCAGCATATATACTAATGAATTGACGCACAACAGTGAAGCCAAGGATCTTGCATACCCTACTTGTATCATTGCATAGGTGCAGATCTTTTAGGCATGTTTCTCCATGTGCTTCTCCGCAAATTGCGTTCTTCATGAAGGCAATGGATTAGTTTGTCTCTGCTTTTGTTAGGAACGGTTACAGACTTACGTGTACACATAAATGTGAATTTAGTATGAGACCATTATAGTATTTGCTAGGGGTGAGCATGGTCCGGGTTGGTCCGGGCCACCCCCCAACCCTAGGACCAACCCATACAGTGTCGGTCCTCAATTTTTAGGACCAAGGACTGACCCTATTGAGCCTGGGACTAAGGACCGGACCGACCCATTGGGTTTGGTCTGGTTCCAGGGTCAATCCGGGACTGATCGATAATTTTTTTCATCTTATTTTTTATACTCCCCAAAAAAACAAACCTACAAATTCAAATTACACATTAATCGACAATGCGATATTGTGCAACTAAACTATAAATACAAATACATATTTAGCAAATTTAAGATGACACAATAATAGAAATTTCGTACACGCTATCTTTGCTCATTGAGATATGGGACAAAGATGGAAAGTTCTTATAATCATCTATCTTTAATATTCATAACTCCATATGCAAAAACGTTTTCCTGCATTCAATCATGTAGAATTCACTCAATCAAAAAATGAGATTCACACCACTTGACTAGCAAATCACCGTAGCAACTGCAGTACTACTCTACTCTTCAAAAACTTCTACCATTTGACACAAATTAAAAAGCAAAGTGCAGCTAAAATTCATCAAGTAAAATACAATTAAATCATAAAAAGTTCGAAATACTTAATATAAACCATAAATACATAACTTCACATCTTGTTAATTCACTTGAACTTCAAAACACTTGAAAAAAAACAAACGACACATAATTAATACTCAACAAAAGTTTTAAATTGAAATTACTATTAATGCTATTGGTAGAACATCTCAATTTAATATAATATAACAGATATTTTACTTAGATTTGAATATATAAAAGAATTATAAATAATATAATATAATATAATATAATATAATATAATATAATATAATATAATATAATATAATATACATGGTTGGTCTAGGGTTGGATCGACCCAAAACTCTTAGGACCGAGAACCAACCCGTACAGTGTTGGTCTTGGAATTTCAAGACCAATGACTGACCCAGTCTCCTTGGGAACTGGACCAAGACTAGCAGGATTAGGTCAGTCCAAGGTCGACCCTAGACCATCGCTCACTCCTAGTATTTGTTGTGGGACTGTACTTTTTCTTATGCCATTGTTAGTGTTTAAATGCGTGCACAACAGTAGGATGTTATGAGCGAAGAAAAAAAAAATATTGAGAGGAGTTGGGTGATTATCCAATGAGGTGGATATGGTGATAGCGGATAGTTATCAGGCATGTATAAAATGGGTGGTTACTTGATGAAATGAGCGTGGTTAGTAACAAGGGTTATATTGGAATGCCAAACAAGTGAGACAAATACAACTTTTCCCTTAATTAATATAGATTTATGATTAAGTTGGATATATTTTGAGTTCCTTTTGACTTTGAAAGTTCATTTTGACCAGATTATATTAGCTACAAACATCGCAGTCATCAGTGACAAGTGCGAAAGTAGCTTTTATAATTGATTCATGTCGGTCATTACAAGTTGACTGGGATGGTAATAGGAAAAGGGAACGCTCGGAGCTCATGGTGGTATCCAAATCTCAGGTATAATATAAAGCTTGGCGACTTAGTCTCAGTTTCTATGTGAAGTTCATGAAATTCAAAGCTATATGCAGGCTGAACAACGGAGAGGAAAAACAGGTCGGACCTGTGATGGAAGAGATTTATAGGTTGGTAACAGGTTCATTTTACAGTAATCTAGAGGATCATGAATGTCCAACTATACTGAGGTTATCACTGCGACACCAAGTACTTCTAATCTGTTGTGCTGAATCAAGGGCCATTAACGATCCCAGAGGTATGTTCCTTCCGTCTATAAAACGGTAAGGGTTCTGCTGTCATTTGCTCTTCTCCTGTTTCACTTTTAACACCAACATTTCTAGCCAGATGCATCCATCTTCTCTTTAGATTATGTGGCTGGCCTTGTGGCAGACTGTTACTGTGGCTGGCCACCGAAGGGAAGATAAAAGAAAGAGGAGCAAAAAATAAAAAAAAAAGTGAAAAAGAGAAAAATAAAAATATTAACTTTGTTACTTGTTAGGTAACTCATTTAGCCTAAGACCTCTTTATTATGTGGGTTAAATATGGGTTTATCTTGATCCACTTATATTCATTTGTTTTAACATTTTCTTTTTACAACTCATATTTAGCCCATATTTCATCATTGAGGTGACCCATCTACTATCCATTATAAAATATATATGAGTTAAAACATAGATATGTAATTCATTTTGACAATTCTAGCACAGGTTACACCATATAATATAATTGATATTCATGTCCGCGATTTTCAAATGATTATATTGGTAAATCGTAAAACAATTTAAAACCAAATGAATTATATTTAAAAATTTAGGATTAAACTAATGCAAACATAATAAATTTACTGACTTTTTTGGCAATTTCCTCGTTCCTCCTCCATCTCGCGGCGCGAGAGCCTCGTACCTTGATCAACGACCAATCAACGATCAACTCAGTACGTGGCTTGAAGGAAAACCGAACGCCAAACGACGACGTCGACCGCCGCACCTCTGACCGTACAAGCAGCACCCCCTAAACGAAGACGCTTCAGCCGCAAGCCGAACGCAAAACCCTTATCCTGAAATCGAGCGACCCCCCCATTCCATCTCCCCCGACTGCGAAGCAGCGAGCAGCTCGAGATACCATCGTAAGCCTCCTCGCAATTCTCAGCCTTGGACAGCAAATCATCATCATCATCATCAGACTCTGTCCGTCCGTCCGTCTTCGTGGTCGGGTTTCTGTCTATCTTTCTCTCTGACGTTCGATCTTTCGTGGGTCGCGACTCGCAGGCTCCGAAGAAGAAGGACAAAGCCCCGCCTCCCTTGTCCAAGGCCCGCGAAGATGGATGCATCTGGCTAGGTGGTTGTCACCCCTCTCTCTCTCTCCCGAAGTCGCGGTATCTCGCCTTTTTCTGTTCGCAGTCTCCGGCTGAGCTTCAGGGGGGTGTTGGTTGCCGGATCGATAGTGAGTTCGAAAGATGGTGAGGCCTTTTGGAGTCAAACGGGGGAACAAAAAGCGGAAGGAGAAGTATGATGAGCATATTGAGGAAGGGGAACAGGAGCAAGAACCACAGCCGAAGCAACTAAAAACGGATGATGTATCGAGAGAAGAAGAGGCGGGAAATCAGGAGAAGCAATCGGAAGAAGAAGCAGAGGATGATGGGGTTCATCAACTCGAAGGCATACCGCTTGGACCGGTCCAGAGTCAGCTCTCTAAGAGCGTCGGGGTTACCTTTGTTCTCGAGAGGGCTTCATTAGAAGTAGCTAAAGTTGGGAAGGTCTTTCCCTGCTCTAATCTTAGTGCATTGGTTTTGAACTTAGGCTACCAATCATCTTTCTTAATTTCCCCGTTCCCCATTAGTTTTATCCATTGTACAGTTCATCTGTTTGTCAGAACCGTGAGTCGTGACTTTGATGCTTACAGATCAACTTAATCTTCGCATGCAGTGGTACGAGAGATCTGTGAATTTCTGATACTTACCGGTTTTTCATATGGTTATACATAAAGAATGAAAGTGTATGTTTGTATCGTTGTCTTTCTTGGTTGTCTTCTTGCTTCTCATTAAACTAAGCGACTTAGTTACATCTGCAGACCTATCAGATCTTGAATTCAGATGATCATACCAACTTTTTGAAGAGGAATGGTAGAAATCCAGCTGATTATAGACCCGACATCGTTCACCAGGTTTGTGAACTTCACTGCTGTGGATTTTATGCTTTTCTTGAAAACTTATAGACAAAGTTTTACTGAAGGGCTGTATTTTTGCATTCTTGGGTTTCATAGTCCCTAAATTTGAGTGCTCCCTATTACTAGTTTATTTGATAGCTCATGACAGCTTAACTAACTAGTCATACGATCTTTACTTTTATGACCTACCATGGAAACTGTTGGTCATGCTTCTATAAGGAATTCTCAGGTGGTGACATAGAGATAGGTTATGATACCGATTCATGGGCAAATGGCATCTCAATCAGCAGATACATTTGGTAAACAACCAAATTAACATTTGACTGGTTTTTCTTTTACATGTCAGTAGTTGGCTTTCTGTTGGGTCTGCTTATTGCACCAATTCACTTAACTCTTGACTTTGCTTTCAGGCTCTTTTATCGATCCTAGACAGCCCACTTAATAAGGCAGGAAAGGTTCGTGCTGTCTATGTGAGGACTGGAAAGGGTGTGCTCTTTGAAGTCAAGCCTCATGTCCGTATCCCCAGGACATACAAGCGCTTCGCAGGCATAATGTGTACGTACATATTGTTTTTACCTAATAGCATGTTGACTGTTATCAGCCAATTCCTTTTAAGACATTTTTTAATAATTTTTTGTCTTTACAGTACAATTACTGCAAAAATTGAGTATAACAGCTGCTGGCAAGCGTGAGAAACTTTTACGGGTGATCAAAAACCCCGTGACACAATATCTTCCTGTCAATGCCAGAAGAATTGGTAAGAACTGGGTATCATCCCCCCCCCCCCAAAAAAAAAAAAAAAAAAAAAAAAAAAGCAATTCAAATGTTGAGTGAATTAAACAAATCTGTTGCTTTCTTTCTGTATCTCAGGATTTTCTCACAGCTCAGAAAAGCTGGTTGAAATGCAGGACTATGTAGCTGCTATCGGTGATGATACCCCTCTCGTGTTTGTGGTGAGTTTGTATTAGTTTGTGTAACAATATATTATATCTTTCAGCAGAATGCCTTACAGCATTCACATTCAGGTTGGTGCAATGGCCCATGGGAAAATTGAAACGGAGTATACAGATGATTTTATTTCAAGTGAGTAGATCATATTTTTTATCCGTCTGTCAAATTTAGTGAGAAATTCTAATCGTTTCCTAGTATCATATCATGTTGGGTTAGCAGTTTTGGTACAAGATCGCTTCACTGCGGTGATTTTTGTCAAAGGTTAAACCCTTGTTGATTGTTACTGCCAATTGCTGGTGCATTGACAATTTACTTCCCCTTAAAATGGTCACTGCCCTTGCTAAAGTTGAAAGTTAGATTACCAGTTACTGGGGATATTACAAAATAGTTTTTCATCCTTCAGTTTTTAAACCTATAGTTTGCATCCTTTACTTTCTCTTTCCTGGACTCCCATATTTCCCAAAAAAAGAAAATTACATGTTGCATCTTTTACTGTATAGAATTTTGTAAATGGTGTGGATCATAGGCTTTGTGGATATTTTAGAAGTAGAGGATGCAAAATGTAGAATAAGGGGAAGTCGGGGATGCTTCTGTTTTGTTCTGTTTTTTTATTTTTAGAAAAGATTTTTCTTATTTTAAAATATGCAGAGAAATTGTATTGCTTGATTGACAGTGTGATGACGCTGTCTTTCTTCAGCAACATATCTTTGCTGCAATTGATGTTATCTATACGAGTCTTGCCATCTTTTGCTTATTGCATATCTTACTTTGCCTCGTGCTTTGTAACAGTTTCCAACTATCCATTGAGTGCTGCATGTTGTATCAACATAATTTGCGATGCCGTGCGGAAGCATTTGAAATTTATTTAATCCACTTGGACAATAGCTCTCACGGGACAGGTGAACCAATCTCTCCATTTATTCTTGGTCTTATCTGTAGTCCAAGCTAAATGTTGTGATTATTTGCACGAGACTTCGCCATCCGGCTTGTTATACTCTGCTCGCTTTGCGAAGTTCCTTAAGTGCTGATAAGGTATTCCTGTGTCAGGTGCTTTAGGTAATTATGCAAGGCTGAGATCTAATATTGGTGGAGAATTTACAAAGATCCAAGGGGGTGAAAAACAGAGTTGAAGGTGTTGCAGAGGAAAAGAACTTTGTCAAGAGAGGAATTAATTTGATGTGGTCATGTGAGATCCACCTGGTTAGAAGGTGTAGGCACACATATAGCGCACATGCGCCTGGCGGGTCCGGTCAATCTAATCTGTGTCCGCCCACTTGGATTTTTTTTGGTAGTGCTGTTAGTTAATGGCTCATCATCAGATCATAGAACTTCAAATTTGTAGACTAACTCTAACATACAAAGTAAAGATCTAATATCACCTTAACCACCATTTTTTTTTCATCCACTCACACTAAATTGAATACGTTAAGATTGATTAATCTGGAAAATTATCCAAAAAAGCACAAACCTATTGTTCACTTACCAATTCAGTTCTAAGGGGGAAAGTACACTATCAATGCCATAAGTTGTGCACGGTGCTCACTTTGGTGCCTAAAATTTCCGTCGGATCATTTAAGTGCCAAATCGAAGAAAAAACAATTATTTTGGTGCCACTGGTGAGAGATATTTGGCCAAATTAATTACGCGGTTTTTATATTTTTTAAAAAAAGTTCGATTACTTTAAAATGACATCATTTTCGGTCCTTCTTAAGAAAACGATGTCGTTTTGCCATCCTACATGGATGACCTCATAAAAATGATGTCGTTTAACTCATTTTGGATTATTTTTTTTTATTTGGGGATTAAAATTAAGGTTTTTCCGACCTAGCTCACTCAGTTGTTGTTGCTCAATCTTTGCTGTCGTCGCTGGGCCGCAATTGGTCGCTTGGTCGTCGTTGCTCGGCCGCCATTGGTCGCTCGGTCGTCGTCGCTTGGCACTGTTCGGATACCAGCCTCGGTTGCTTTAGCCTAGGTACTGGAAGACGCTGGCTAGGCACCCTCGAGGAGATCAAAGATGGAGAGGGAGACATCAATGAAGACACACTTGTTGGCGGCCTCCTCGAGCACCTGCCATATCACGGCCTTTGACTTGGCCGCCGAGTGGCCATTGTTTGGGTTGGGGTCGAGGTCAGGGTCGGAGCTACGACTGCTGAGTGGCCATTATCGGGGTCGGGGTCGGGGTTGGGGTCGGGGTCGGAGCTATGGCCGCTAAGTGGCCATCATCAGGGTCAGAGTCAGAGCTGTGGCCGCCGAGTGGCCATCATCGGAGTTGGGGTTAGGGTCGAGGTCGGAGCCGCGGCAGCCAAGTGGCCATCATCGGGGTTGGGGTCGGGGTCGGGGTCGGGATCGGAGCCATGGTCACCGAGTGGCCATCATCGGGATCGAGGTCGGAGCCGCAACCGCCGAGTGGCCATCATCGGGTCAAGGTCAAGGTTGAGTTGGAGCCGCGGTTGTCAAACGTGGGGGCCATCGAGGATGGCGATTGGTCGGAATATTTAGGGTTTTGAATTGGGGAGACACCAAACGACATTGTTTTGATGTTAGGATGTTGACTGTACTCTCTGAGCTACATTAGCTTCAAAAATCAATAAAAAAAATACCACGTCGGATTTCCGGTTAATCAAATCTAAGTTGGTACTAAAATGATCGTTTTTCAAACTTTTTAGCACTTAAGTGATCGACATAAACTTTTGGCACCAAAAGTAAGTGCCGTACACAACTTATGACACTGATAATGTACTTATCCCCATATTAATTATACCAATTTAGTCACAAGCCTTTTGAAAATTTGTTAATTAAGTCTTAAACATTTTGATAATTTGTCAATTTAGTCCTAATTTTGTAGCAATTTGACTTTATGTGGTATGACCAATACTAATAAAGATAAATTTTTTAAATTTTATGAATTTTTTATTTTTTTTCTTTTTCCTTCATGGCCATCGTCAAGCCTCGTTAATGGTTGGTGGAAGTCGTTGACTTCATGCAAGGGTGGCCCTCACCGACCTAGGTGTGAGCATCCCTCACTCAAGGCTGATGAGGGTGTCTCTTGTCTGAAGCCAACAAAAGGAAAAGGGAAAATGAAGAAAATAAAATAAAAAATACAAAAATGATCAATATTAGTGATTTTTGACCATAATGAACCAGAAAGACTAAATTGGGAAATTGCTAAAAAGGTTTAAAATTAAATTAACAAATTATTAAAATTTAGAACTAAATTATTACATTTCAAAAGTAATTTTTTATGACAATTTCCCCGATTTGTCTATATACTATTACATTACGTGAGGAATTCTCTGGAGTTAACATCCAAAGCCAATATCCTAGATATACATCTTACCCAAAATAAAATTATATTTTATACGATGGATTTTTTATATATATTGGTAGATCATCGTCTATGAGAAAAAGAAAAAATTTCCCTCTTTGGCCAAAATTGAATTCCCAAGTTTTGCCAAAAATAGAAAGACGTGCCTATTAAATAATAGGCTATTATGAACTTCACTAATATACCTCTCTCTCTCTCTCTCTCTCTTCTCTATCTCTTAAAACCGCCTTTCCTCTTTCCTCTTCTTCTCCCTTCCTTTCCTTGACAACGTCGTCGTCCTCCTCTCCTCCGCGTCGCAAAATCCGAGCCCTAGGCCGCGCAGCGAACCGCCGGAATCCGTCGCCCGCGGAGGTCGCCGCCGCCTCCACCGTACATGCTTATTTATCGCGCCGCCGCCCCGCCGAGCGTATTCTCCTTCGATCGGGCCCTATGAGCCGCGCGCGATCGAAGCCGATCGCGATCCGGGCCGTCTTCTCCGCCAACCTCGAGTCCGAGTTCGAGCTGATCCGGTCCGTCGTCGACCGGTTCCCGATCATCTCCATGGACACCGAGTTCCCCGGCACCGTGATCCGCCCCGGCCCCGGCGGCGGCGGCGGGGGGCGAGCCCTGCTGCCGCCGGAGAGCAACTACGGCCTCCTCAAGGCGAACGTCGACCGGATGCACATGATCCAGATCGGGCTCACGCTGTCGGACGGCGAGGGCAACCTCCCCGACTTCGGCACCAAGTGCGCGTGCATCTGGGAGTTCAATTTTAGGGATTTCGACGCGGCGCGCGACGTGCAGAACCCGGACTCGGTGGCGTTGCTCCGGAAGCAGGGGATCGATTTCGAGATGAACAGGCAGTGGGGCGCCGACTCGGCCCGGTTCGGCGAGCTGCTGATGTCGTCCGGGCTCGTCTGCAACGACGAGGTGAGTTGGGTCACCTTCCACTGCGCGTACGATTTCGGTTATCTGGTCAAGACGTTGACGCAGCGAGATTTGCCGGACAGATTGGAGGATTTCTTGAAGCTGGTTAGGATGTATTTCGGGCCTAAGGTGTTTGATGTTAAGCATCTGATTAGGTTTTGCGAGAATTTGTATGGAGGGTTGGATAGGGTGTGTAAAGCGCTTGGGGTGGAGAGGATTGTAGGGCAGTCGCACCAGGCCGGGTCAGATAGCTTGTTGACTCTGCACGCTTTTCATAAGATTAGAAAAGTTCACTTTAGTGATGTCGCTCGGCTAGAGAAGTATGCAAATGTTTTGCATGGTCTGGATGTATCTTCTAAATCTTGAGCAGTACATGTTTTGATGTTTCTTTACGTTTCTATGTTTACACATCTGGGTTCTATAAAATGGTAGATCATTTCGTTTAGTTGAAATCTTTCTTCGTCGTGCAGAATACTTGCTGTGTAGATGCTGCTTACAGATATAACTGATACTGTCCTCTATCTGCTAGTATTCTTGTTTAGACTTCCCACGTTTGCTGAGGTTGCTGGAAGTATGGGGAGTTCATACCTTCTTGCGCATTCAATTTGTAAAATTTTTTAAATGTGGCTGAAATACATTAAGAATAAACGTTCCTGTCTCTTTAACGTGTTTCAATAGATTATAAGATTCCTGCTATGCTGCAGCGTGGAAAGATACCTGCATATGCTTTTAAAAGTTCATCAAACACAGTGGCAGAAATGACTGCCATAAAGCATTATTAAATATTAATGGAAATCCCATATCAAGCTATATAGTGTGAGAGAACAGAGGAACTGAGTTTTGCTGAATAGTCTTGCAAAGTCCTATGGATAGAACGATCTGACAGACATCATTCCACAAGCTTAATTATTTGGACAGTGAATATTTGTTCTTTATAGGTCAACTTTGAGACATTTTGGTTTCAACTGGTATTTGAGATTGAGAATGGAAGTGCTTTGTCCAGCAAAGAAGTGGCATAACCCTTAGGCATTCTGGGAGAACAGAAGCTTCCATCCTGGAGAAGCTAACTAATGTGCATATATAGGCTTTGTTATAATTGGAGAACACTTGTTCAATTCAAGTTCTCAAGTTGCTCCAAGTCACGTTTGAAAGGCCCTTAGCATGCTGTACAAACTATTTATTTGTAGATAAGTCCGCTAGCGCATGCCTGGATCCTCTTCAAAAGGAAGAAGTGACTTTCTTAGTCAGTCAACAATGCTCCATAAATTTTTTGTTTTTCTTCCATATATTGATCTCTTTCGCTTAGGAAGTGTGTATTATGTGTCAGGAGACTGTACTTTCACAAATTAGAAGATATTTTTGTGAAGGTGCTTGTCTTTGGACAGCAAGCTTTGAACCTGCTTAGTACTGCATAATCATGATTGTTGTTTGACTTTTCCCGTCAAAGCTTCTTAGCAAAGTGGAAATTATATTACGGTGTTATTCCGTGATTAAATGTATGAATATTCTTGTGGTAAATGATCCAATGAAGAGATTGTAATTAATGGATATTTGGCCGAAATGATGTCTTTGGGAAATGAAAGCATTGTGAAATTCCCATTGAAATCCTTCCCCAAGACAGACAGTGGATTGTGCATATCAACACAGAGAAGTCTTCCCTGGTCACGTGGTACTTTGTCGACTTGAAATCTGAATGCTTGTGCACGTATTTTAATTTCAAATTGATTGGGAATTTGACCGGCATTATCATCTTTTTATCTTTGAGCCATTTAATTCTGTTGTACGTATATGGCAGACCATGAAAATTCTCAGGGCATCACCAGGATGGTAGTTGTATTTTTCTGCTCTGTATTTTGCGAATACTGTTCATTTTACTAGTAAGTTTGAGTTAAGAGTTTACGTATAAGATGCTGAAGTTAGTCAGTTGTTGGTCCTTGCAACTGTCAAATAGTTGAGGAAAGAGGAAGGGGGCATAAGAGTAAGTACAGTATACCTTCATATTTGGGGTATCTCTTTTGCAAAGTGTTACTTTTAGCCGTGGTCCTACAGTTTCCTTGTTCTAATAATGAAATATATGTTCCAGCGCCTAGATGTTTCTTTTGCCTGAAGTGACATTCACAAGTTTGCAATGGATAGCTACTATGTTGATATCCAAAGTCAAAGTTTAGCAAATATTTGAGAATTAATCCATGTCATCAACCGCTTTCCAGTAAAAACTTTCTTGCAGTCAGAGTTACGACTCTTGTTTTGTGTGTCATAATTTGAGAATTATTAGCATTTGTGAATTAGTCAACCATGTTCTTTTCTAGCTTATGGAGGAGATTTTTAATTTTATCGTCAATTTAATATGCTTTGCTTATGTAAAATTGGAGTTGGTCAGGTGAACTGAATTGATGGTTGAAGATTTATTGGGATGTTCTGGACCTGGTAAATTCAGCTATATCCAAAGAGAATTCTTTTCGAAAATCTTGCAATGCCCCTCATTAAATTCTTGGAAATTTGTATATTGTGGATTTTAGGTCCCACAGCTCCACTAACTTTTATGTGTTAAACATAGTTTCCTTCTCCCTCATTTGTTTGGTTGCTGCATGATAGAAGTCCAGCAGCGTGTTTATTGGCGACTGTCAACAGTTGTACGGCCTTCCCTGTACATTCGATTTATGAAGCTGACGATAAGGAACAGCTTCTGAAGTTCATCATCTATTTGTTTTGTGCCTATCATATCGCTAGGATTATCTTCGGAATATCCTGTGGGAGGACAATATGCTAGCTAAGTAATTTTTCTAGGTTTGTTTAACCTCAATACTTAATGCTGTTTCCCTGCTTGGACCTTGGTTATTTTGTTTTTGCATTTTATCAACTTTTATTGTCCAAATAATTCCTTTTAATATTTTAACAATTCACTGCCACTGTTTTGGGTCATCCTTTTTCTTGGTTGTTCATGCTTTCCCATTGATTGATTAACTGTTGTCGAAAGTTTTTTATTTTCCTATTGAAATGGAAGTGTCCTTATGAAGAAGTTATATGAATATTTTCCACATTTTTTTTACAATATTGTTCAGGTTGGGTTAAAAACATATGCGGATCATTGTGTACTGGCATACAGCTAAGTGCTTAGTCATGTGAGAGCAACAGAATTGGATTGGGTCCGATTATGGGACCAACTCATAGGAGGCATTCGATCTGTACAGTTCTCTTTTCTCATTTTTAGCAAGACTATCTTGATTTTTCTTTTATTGTATCTGTACCGATATGAAGTAAGCTCAAAGTGGTCTATTGATGAAGTTAATTAATGTTTAACCTGACTTGGGGAAATCTGTTTGCCTGAATAGCGGTCTATTTTGGATTTTAATAGCAGCAGAATAGTGGAACTGTCAGATAATGATATGTTTCGGCTCTTTCTTCTTGTAAACATCCAGAGTTTAGTAGAGGGCTTTTGCTGAACACCTTCAGGTGGTTCTTCATGATATCCGGCATGGAAGAAGAATTTTAGAGCCTATTCCTAAAGCATAGGAGAGCATCTTGTAAATGTTCAACTTCTAAGGGCTCTATCTCTTCTACCGTGAGTTAGTCAAGCGTTCATCCTTGTAAACAAGCTTATAATAGGTCAAAGTTTCTTTATCAATCCGTTGTCCCCTCTAGATTTTACTATTTGTTGGGGAATTTCTTGGTGAAGAATTGTCAATTATGATCTGCCCCTAGTCGTCATTCTCTCCGCCCCAATTCTGTTCAGCTGAAATGCATCGACTGACCCACTCTGAAGTACTAGACAAAATATGTTGGTACAGACGGTTCATTTAGCTGGCAATATTGAATGCCTCAGACTTTAGCGAGTCAATATTAATTAACTGTACTCATGATGTTGAGTATTTGGACTTCCTTACAAATTAATCTAGAAGGATGCTACGATGGGGAGAATTATGATGAACAACAGTAGCAGAGGAATATTTTGAAAATTCATGTTGTATTATCTCCATTACCATGAGGAACTAACAGCGATATCTGCTGTATAGGTTTCCATATTCTCTCATGAGCTTGTATTTTCGGTCAACTTACATGCTTTTGTACTAGGGTGTTGTCATATGTTGGTCTTTTTTAGGATGAAGGCAAGACAAACAGCTCCAGATGGCTGGATTGTTACGGTTGAATCATCTGGAAGTTGCTCGCTTGCAGATGATTTTCCTTTTGTAGGATGACAATGTTAGGACAGTGGGGACAAGTCTTACATGTTTCTGTCCGTGCAAGGTCGGTCCTCTTCTAGTAAACAAAATGCTTAGGAGATTTGCTGTGGGGAACATAAGGTGCCATTGAGAACTCAAGTAGCGGTTTCTTGTTGTGTAGGGATTTGTCTCCTGCGATGACCATGAGATGGGAACTGCATCAGCTCTTGGTGCTGACTTTGGCAACTTTAGTTTGACAAAAAACATGGCTTGCCACTTTAGTTTAATGTCAAAATAGAATGTTCTGCCTCATATTTTTTACGTGTGGATATATAAAAGGGTTAATACTTTAAAAACCCAAACTAATTTACGTGTAACAAATTTATCTTTAAACTTTTTTTTTATTATGAAAAGCCCTTAACCGATACACCTATAACAAATTTATCTCAACTAATCATAAAAAATCTCAAACCGATATGATTGTGATAAATTTACCTCAAATTAATTATTTGACCGTCAAAAACTCTAAATTAATGCATTTGTGACAAATATATCATCCGTTAAATTGGATTGATCACAAAAAATTATAAAATTGTATAATTGTGACAAAAGGTGAGTAAAATCTCAAATCCGTATATTAATTAATTATCATGTGTCATTTAACTTAATAATTTAATCTGTAAAATTTAACGGAAATTAATAAATGATAAATTTGTCATAAATATACCAATTTGGGTAAATTTGTCAAATATGTACTAATTTGGAGTTTTTTGCGATTAAAAAATTAATTTGAAGTAAATTTGTCATAGATATATTAATTTGGGATTTTTCAGACATTAACCCTATATAAAATTATAGTCCATCGCATTTTCTGCATGTGCTAGCTGACTAAATCAGAAATCCAAATGATTGATAGGTCAACGAACAGCTGTTTTGCTACTGAGAATTTCATTCGGTTCCCCACGTTATTCAGATGGGCTCGGGTCTAGAAATTATTCTAGCTGAGCCTGGTTGAGTCGGTCACTTGTTAAGGCCAGCAGGAGGGCGTGTGTTGTGCTCGTCAGTGGCCTCGATCCAGGCACCAGGGACCATTGGACCAGATCGTGCCTGTCAGATTAAAAAGCATTGTCATACTATTGGAGGAAGGAAATAAAAGGAGTTCGAAGATATCCTGGAGGAAAGATCGCAACAGATGATTCCAATGTATGATACACGAAATCAGACATGGTCACAGTTGTGGGGGCAGATTCCCATCTGTACTTTGTATTTTGGTTGAGTGGTTCTTAGCCAATCCTGCCCCAGTATATCCGAACAATCTAAGACTGGTGTATTTTTTTAGCATCTGTATGGTATGGCCGATGACGATGGAACATGTATTTTGCTATTATTAGACCATAATAGGGGGACCACCCTTCCCTTCGGAGAAACTAAAGGATCAGGTAAGAGGAGGCCATTGGTCCCAATATTTGCGTACGTGATATTTGATGAGAATCCTGATGTCATCATTAGGATCCAAATGGATAGCGCATTCTCCTCTGTGTTATTCAGTTTGTACTGCAATACAACATGGAGCAGCGGCCACTGCCCGGCAAGGCCGGGCCGGCCCGGACCCATTTTGAGAAGGGTATGTGCTAGGCACAGCGGCTTCTCACCCGGGCTCTAGCCCAGCCCTGGCACAGCATGGCCGCTTTGAGTAAGGGGTCGTCCACGTGCCATGTTTGGCCCGGTGCATGAATGTGCCAAGCCTTTACGAGCTGTGCCGGGGCGGCCTAAGCACCGGCCGTGGCTATTGCTAATAAATAACATGGACCCTGCTGTCCCTGCTGGGGCCAAGACCTCCTCTTATGATTTGCATATGCTGTTGGTCGACTTAAAATTTATGCGGTTACTAACCCTCCTTCAGATTTGTTTTGTCATTCACGATTGTCCTTGAAAATTTGGTCCGTATTGGTTTTACTGTGTTGATTCTGGGGGAACGCATGATCCTGACATCAAGGACAGTCATTGCTAGGCGAACGTGGGTAAAATATGGTGGTTTTGCGCCTAAAATTTAGACGGTATGGACGAGAAGTTCGGAGGGAGACAAAAAGTCGGCCTAACTCGACATGATCCCTCCATTATATTGTTGACACCTATCCAAAATGAACAGTAATTCGCATCTCCCAGGGCCAGCAGTCCATCTTCATCGATTTTTGGAGCGACCAGCGCTAATCGAACGACAACAACAATCTTTCTGACAACCCTCTCCTCCTCTTTTAAGTCTTAATTATCACATGCTTGGCCTTAAATCGGGGGACTGCTTGATCGTGGGCTGTAGAGTTGGTGGTGGTGTCACCTAGTTGAACGGTGAGTCGGCATTAATTTCACCTAGCACAGATAGGAGAGAGAGGGAGCTACGATTAGATTGTTTTGAGAGTGGGGGTGCATGCACAGTCCTGCAATCTCATTTTGATTCTTTTTTAGCGAGTAATAGGTGGCCAAGTCTAACTTTTCCGTGTCTCGATTAGTCCACATCTTCAGGTATCTCATTGGTCAATTTGTTTTAACTTCTTACCCACCAAAAATAACAGCTCTTTAAAGAGACGACATACTTTTCAATACTATATTATATCTTCCATTATCTCAAATCTCTCTCGTAATATATAAAATAATCGGTTAATATTCTGAAAAAGCTCTAAATTAATATACATATAATAAATTCATTATAAATTATTTTTTGATCAATAAAAATCCTAAGTTTGTGATAAATTTATCTCAAATAACCACAAAAAAACTCAAACCGATATACTCATGATAAATTTGCCTACCAAAAACAAATATATCCTTCATTAAATTAAATAAATACCATAAAAAAACTACAAAATTGGTATAAATAGATAATAAAATCCTAAATTGGTGAACCGGTTAACTATCATGTCTCATCAAGCTTAGTAATTTGATAATAAAATTAAACGAAAAACTAACATTAAATAAATTTATCGTGAGTATATCAATTTTTGATTAATTTGTCAAAGATGTGCCAATTTGAGATTTTTGATAGTCAAAAGATTAATTGTAGGTAAATTTATCATAAGTATACTGGTCTAAGACATTTTTATGGTATTAACCTAAAATAATAATATCATCATATGCGACACATGCTTTTACAATCCCATAATTGCTAAATAGTCTACTGTCATTTTACTAAAGAATCGGGTCAATAGTTTGCTGAGTGAAACGAGTTTCAGTTTACTAAAGAATCGGGTCGATAGTTCGCTGAGTGAAACGAGTTTCAAGAGACCTCTCATCCAACCCAAACATGTAAACACGTTAAGGGAATGCAGAACATGTAATGAAGGACTATAGGCTTGATGGGCGAGATGATCGTGTAAAGATGGTCAATTCTTTCTAGTGAAAAATAATCCACCGTCCCGGACATCAAACGTTTGACCATTGATCGAGCTGTGCAAACATGAATGACGCTGCGTGAGCTGTGATTGCTTTTTGTAATTAGAAACCACCATACAAGACGGAGCAAACCCTAGATGTCTCATCTCAACGCTAGCTTGTGCACATGACCACTCAATGATTGCTCGTTCTCTCTCTCTCTCTCTCTCTCTCTCTCTCTCTCTTTCTCTCTCGTGGGGTTTTCGCTTGACAGCTAGATGGAGAGAGCACATGGAGCGGTGGTACTTCTCAAGATTCTAACACAATAATTTCCTCCCCACACTTCACCACGATTTTCATCCGATCCCCACATCCCCCCCTCCATCGCTTTCGGATTTTTCTCGAGCCTTTACTCGAGATCCACCTTTTTATCCGAACGATTTACCAATGCGATGTTATTTCTCGTGGTGATGACCGCCTGTTTCCCAAATAGGAAAAAATCGTATCTTCTTCATGTCCAAATAGGAAATCGGTGGTGGAAAGAGAGTAGCACCCATCATACCAAAGTTCCTAGATATGAATTGAACGAGGTGACAAGGCGAGCGTAATTTCATTCCTTTCTATATGAGTTAGGAATTATGTGGAGGCTGGAAGACTTAGGGAACGCATTGAAAGTGGACAAGATTCTTGTCCTAGCTTATATAGAAACCATTAGGCATTCACTTAATGTGCTCTCTCCCTCCCTCCCTCCCTCCCTCCCTCCCTCCCTGAACATAAGAAGCAATTCTAGTTTTCTTTGACATGTACGGTCTCCCAATACCACAAACATACATCCTAGGAAATAGAAAGGAAAGTGAGATAAGCTACTACTTAGAGAGCATGAGAAGAGATGACCCTTGCGGCAATTATCACAACTACATTCGATCAAATTGATTTCAAGAAAGAAATTTGGTGCCTACAATCAGCAATAAGTTGAATGATCCAACAAGATTAAGTGTTTGTATTATGATCAATTAAATTTCTTGAATCAAAGGGTATCTCTAATCACTAATGCTAGCCCTATATAGGCCTATATAGCCCCATATGAAGCCTGCTTAAGGTCATTGACTTTGTGGGCTGATAAGGTGCGTCTAACTAGGGGTTAATTTGACAATTCTTTGGGATTTTCACTAAATTGAAAACATCTCTACCTTTTTTGCTCTTTAGACTTAGGCGCAAGTCAAGACTATAACCTTTATGATGTTTGACATCTTCCCATCACGGAAAAAGTACAGAAATTCACATTATTAGAGGCTAGTAAAATATAGGTAGATATGTACGGTACAGAGGCTCTACGATTGTTTTGTAGACCTCAGGTTGTCAAGGGAAACTGGTCCATTTTGGGGCGTACCCCAGGCCCGCAAGCCGTGCCGCAGGACGGGGTTTGAACCGTATAAGCTTGCATCTTCCCCGGACGAAAAAAAAAAAAACCCGTCAACAATGGCAGGTATACAAGGAGAGTCTACAAGGTTTGGTTTATGAAATAATGTGGCAATAACTTCAAGTGCTTGCTCATAAAGAAAGCAGAGCTGACCGCCACAATATGATTGACACAATGGTTTAGGAATCACAGTATTTTAAGATGTCACAAAAAGCTTAACTAAAATTTGCCACCTCGTATGAAGAGAACGTGTTATGGATTATTAAAACGTTAATTGCACTAAAGCTTATCTAAAATTACAATATACCAATGTTGCCTTAGCATACGCCTTATCTTGACCACTTATTAGTGGCGATCATACAATGCCGATTGAAGTTGTTAAAATCCAAACTAACTGAAATAAATGGTCTCACTTTGCTCATTTTCTAACAATATTGAGATTGAGTTAATTTCATATGTTCTAAACTTACTTAAGACCATGCTTAAGGTCAGTTTGTTGTCCATATATTATCAGACCAACTTGATTTTGATTATTCATACAAGATTTCGTTGCATAGGAAAAGGAAGAAACAAGGGGCACGGAGGATGTATTCAGTGCAGCTCATGTGGAGCTCACCTAAATGACGACTAAGATGCATGAACTAAATGCATCGATAACTGGTCATAAAGGTATGATCGCTTCTCTCCCCGGGAAAGGAAACCCCATGACATCAAAGTTGAGGCATCATTTAAAAGGGTATCGTGTAGTTAGCGTACATAGTTGAATTGACCAAAATAGATCATGAACAACCTATGTTATGAAGTAAGATCAATGAGTTTTTCTTTTCGAGCTATATTTTTTCGTTCTTTGTTCGAGCTATCAAGAAGGCTTTATCATGGACCTAACCTTGATTTAAATTATAATGAAGTTGATGACTAAAATGATTTCGAGATCATTAAGGATTTTATCATAGCAATGTTCCAGGTCGATTATGATGCTATAGGCAAATGCCTCTGTTCATGTTAGAAACCAACTTCCAAAACCCTCTGCTTCTTCCTCTCGCGGAAGTAACCTTCGCCATCATTTCGACAGTTAACTTACAAAGACACCGGATTTCCCGTGATCAATTTCACTCGTGCTGCGTTGCTAGGACCATATACCGTTCATGCTTTTGCTCCCTCGTGTCTTTATGCAATCAAAAACGACAGGAGAAGCCATGCTGGGTCCCAAGCACCTCATCCGAGCCCCCAAATTAGGGTTATTAAATCCTACCCTAGGATCGCAACCGTACGACCGTGGCCTCGGCAGATACCTTGGTCTCAACCGCCCACCAATGGCGATCTCGCGACTCCAATTGAAGCTGTTCCGAGACGGACAGAAAGAAAAAAACACAAAGCTCGTGCCCTGTTCCTTCTCGAATGGCGTCGAAATCGAGTCGATTTCATACGTACTAAGCTCACCTAAAAGACCATATGCTCAAGGTCAATTTTGCTGTTCCCGTATCGTGGTGTCCTCTTGATTTTTGATCAGACTATGAGCGAGAGAGATGTATTTATTATTCGACGTTTAGATTAGTGAAGACAACAATCCAATTCTATGTGAGCAGTATTCAAACGGGATTTGCATTTCCAAAAATAAAGGACCCCACCAGTCCCCCTCCTCCTCCCATCGCTCCAAAACTTCACCCAAAACTCCCCTACTTGTCTCCTCTCTTTAAAATCTCTCCTTCAATTCTCTCTCTCTCTATCTCTTTCTTTCTCCCTGCTACTGGCCATTAATGCCTGCATCACACGAAGTGGAAGAAGGCAGATCCGCAGCACCCTCCAAAGACCATCTGAATCCAAATCCAAATCCAACTTCAAACCCCGATTCCACCCGGAAAAGATGAAACTCCTCCCTCTCTCTTCTAAGAACAACCGCCACGACACGGTCCCCGACACGGCGACGTCGGCATGGCCGTGGCCTTACTGCCACCAGCCCCGCACCCTCTCCTTCCGCGACGCCGGCCCCATCTTCAAGACCATCAACTCCGCCTTCGTCCTCGACTCCCCCGCCGACCCCTCCGAACCCTCCTCCTTCCCGATCGCCGCCGCCCCCTCGGAAGCGTCCCCTAGCTTCTCCACCGCCCCTTCCGAGCTGCCCGACGACGGCGGCGACGAGGAGGCCGGCGACGTCGAGTCCCTCATCCGCGGCGCCCGCTCCGAGGGCCGGCTCTTCTTCGAGCTGAGCCGGGGCGACACCAGCTCCATCCTCGCCGTCCGGCCGTCCCCGTCAAATGCGGAAGCAAATGAAGATGCCCGCGAGGCGAACGCGGAGGAGGAAGAGGAGGAGGAGGAGAACAACGAAGACGACGTGGCGTTTAAGAAGGAGAAGGTGACGTTGCTGGCGATGGAGTCGAGAGATCCGTACGAGGACTTCAGGAAGTCGATGGAGGAGATGGTGGAGGCTCACGGCGTCAAGGGCGACGACTGGGAGTGCCTCGAGGAGCTCCTCTGCTGGTACTTGCGGGTCAACGACCGGGACAACCACGGCTACATCTACGGCGCCTTCGTGGACTTGATCGTCGACGGCGATCGCCGCGGCGGCGGCGGTCAACGTCATCAATGCCGTCTCCCCGGCCACCAGTCTCCTTCGTCCCCGCTGTCCCTGTACAACACCTCGTCGTCCTCGCTGTCGTCCGCTTCGTCGTCCTCCCTGTCTGCCCGCCGCGTCTCCATCTCGGAAGCGGAGGAAACCACTACCGTGAGCACGCCATGCTCCCTGTCGGGAGCCTTTCTGGAAGTGGTGGAAGATGAAGGACAAACCTCTTCATCGGTCGTTGATTGATAGAATCGGTAGAAAAATCAATGTACGTATCCTGCATTAGGTCGCGGGCTATATCTAATGATAGCCAAAAAGGATTTCGATTAGTCCCATCTGCCACGATGACCATCTCTCTCTCCCTCTCTCTCTCTCATTGTCCCATATTGACACGATGCTTCATCGTTAGATTAGTGCGTAATGAAATGTGATTAAGTGCATTTTGGAAATTCCTGTTACCATCCTTTTCCATTGCTAATGATCTTCTTGAGAATGCAGTACTTCTTCTCCACGCTCGTCACACGAACAGCTAACATGGACCAACTATATCGCTGGTGGTCCAGGGGGCATCATTGCGTCTCTGTATACGTTTCTGGCTCTCGTAATCTTAAATAAAAACAAACACACACGTTCCGATGGATTGCATCCGGTCCGAACGTTAGGGTTAATGATGTCTGGAAAATATCCAGATAGAGTCGACCGGATCATGCAAATGGGTCTTCCCCCTGAAAGTTCATCCCGTACAAGGAGATGCCTCAATCTATTTCCAGTAAAAAAAAAAAGAGAAAGGCAGAGCAGGAAAATTTCACCGTGCATTTGCATGGTCGATGTGATGTGTTGCTTTCACCGCACGGCCATCATCGCTAAAATCGTTGTAAAAAAATATGGGAAGGGAGGGAAAAGAGGAGAGGGGGAGAGTGAAAGAGATGGTCCAAATCTCTGACACTCTTTACAAAGATTTTTATTATATATTCGGTTGGTCCTTTTGCTTCAACGGCATCGCCAAATATTTATTACGCACTGATGAGAAAATTTACTGAGCTCCCTCTCTCCCCCTTCCCTCTTCAGCTAACCTGCCAGGCCTGGGATTATAATATTTAATGATCGCTGCTGGGCCACGGGGGTTTGCCAATCTTTCGTGCACCGCCGATCACGGACGTGCACGTGGACCCGCCCCGGAAGAGTCGTATCCACCCTTGGATCCACGCTCGGGGAACGGGTACGACCGAGCCACTTTTGCGTACATTAAATCTAGGAGAATCGAAATCCGATCGTGCGGCGGAGGGGAGCCGAGACGTGGGATCGGGCGGGAGATCGGGGCCGTTGAATTTGAAAATGGTTCGTTGTCAACGTCGGGAGGGTGAAAGCAACAGGCCAGCGCAGAGCCTTGGCGCGGTCCCGCCCAGTGAGCTCGGACCGCCACCCCCTTATTCATTCCACCCTCCTGCAAGCTGCAGATCCAGAGATGAATTAGGGGGGTGCGGTAAGGAAAAAATGTCTCTACTTGACAAGTTGGGGGGTGTTGTGATGGCGAAATATGAAGGTGGGTACTTTTAGAAATACATGAGAAGTTTCATCAAATGGAGAGCTTATTGAGATCGAGTTTGAAATATGTACTCGTTTCGATTAAGGTAGTCAGGAAAAGAATTGGTTTGAAATCACGATGGATCATACGACACAATTTGAGAATTGAATTGCCTTGTGTCAGCTGCTTTCAAGACGTGATTGGAAACTAAGGTTGACTCTAATGGATTAATTTTATAATTACAAGTATTTCTAGGGCGGTTCTGTGATTGGTCTATGGTTGGTCCAATTAGACCTTTTTGGTGTCGCTACATGAGCAGCACAAGAGTCAGGTGCGTTGTTTAGCACAAACTATGGCCAAAATGGCATATTAGGCATAGAATATTTGGGGCCAAGCTATAGGCTCTTACAAGGAAAAAATTTGCTTAAAAAATCATAAACTTAATGTACGACGATCAATGCAGTTTTGAACTTTTCAATTTTAGCTATGATTTGCTAATGTAGTAAAAATTAAAAAGGAAAGAAAAGACAAGGGAAGGTAAACAAAATCAAAAAAATTTTAAAAATTATAAATACCATCCATATCAACATCGATTCTATTACATAGGACAATTAGTATTTACGTCAATGATTTCCGTTCAAAATTGATTGAAAGAACTATAGTGACAAATCATCAAAAAATTTAAAATTAAATTGGTCTAATTGAAAATTTTAGGACTGATCCACCATGCAATAGATTTTAGACAATTTGGACAATTATCAACACCCTTGTGCCTTATCAAAGACTATTAAACCCGAAATTTTTAAATCTTCTGTTTCCATAGAGGGTTTCCCCTACTCATGATATGTCACTATTAACTCCATACGAATCACGTAGGATACAACCCAAATTCCAGGTGAATGGCCCGAACATAGGAAACGCCTTTCTCTACTAATCTCTCACTATTATTGCTGAGACACGGGAGTACAAATGTAGATGATGATGTCAAAATGTAGTTCCACGAGGTAAAATCGAACTCAAATAATCAAGCATAAGATGGACCTGAGCAGGTCATTAAACTGCTACCCCAACGATGAAGGGATCTCCTTGGGGAGTCTTCCCCTGGTGGGAGGTCAGCCGAGTCGGGCAGGTCGCCTTGGGGTAGCCCCCGTAGCCCCAAGGAGACGTAAAACAGGATTGGGGGTAGAGGCAGCTTCCATGCCTCGAAAAATATAACGGCTAGGCTTAACACCCATAAGATGTTTGGACCTGAACAAGTCCTTAAACTACTTCATCAAACTGAAGACAAAAACTCGAGTCATTTCTCTCGGAGTCAACTCTCTAACGTAAAAAGAGAGTAATGATAAACCGTCGGGGGCTTGTAACCAAACTTGGTATTCCCCCGGGGGAGAGGGGGGCGCTTCGAGCTGCCATTCAGCCTTTGCTATGGCTGCTGGAAGACATCTAGATAAAAACATGGGTATTATCTCTGCGTATTTTCTACTTCTTTTTCAATTTAGGGTCGTGTTCCTTTCGTTGTCATTCCTTGGTTTTCCTCCATTTGGACCTTAATTTTGCATGAGAAAGCCCCGGGGGGGACCTTCTCCAAGATGGTCCTCATCACTTCCTCTCTCTCTCTCTCTCTCTCTCTCTCTCTCTCTCAGAGGCAGACACGAGCACGAGCACGAGCACGAGATGACGGTTCGGATAGATTAAGAGAGAAGGACGTTTTCTCCGTAGGGGAGGAGAATGTCGCTGCCAGCAATTTATTGTAGTGGGCGCGAAGAGAGCGAGGCCTTTCTTTGTATTCGACCTCTCTTTCGATCCCTCGAGATCTTTGGCGCCCTCGCCGAAAAGGGTTAAAAACACGAAGCCTTCACTCGCTGTCGAATCTCCCGATCTCTCTCTCTCTCTCCATCCTGTCATTAGTCGTGAGAGCGAGGGAGATTAGTCGAGAGCACTTTCAATGGAAAACGATGAACCATGTCCTGATCTGCTTAGGGGCTTGTCGGGCGCCGTCCGTTCTTTGCAAATTACAAGAGGGAGACCTTGAAGAAGACAAGGGTCTTTCCACTAAAGGGCATTTGTTTCCTTTTTATCATCTTTGAAATAGCATTACAACACCAAATGGGAAGATAACGAAAGGGGGAAAAGATTCGATTACGACTTTGTCGAATAGTGTTTCATGAATACCGGGTGATCGATACTGTGGATATCGAATTTTTATTTTAATAATATGCTTAATATGTACCTTGAAATATTATTTAATGTAATCCGTTGTGTCAACATTCAATGAAGACTCCTAAAATAATGGGCATGATCATGTGAATTGCCGAAACATTAATTGTCAACGAGAGTCCTCTTTTCGAGACAAATTATTATATGATAAGATTATTTCATATATATTTATATATATAATACCTGAGCTAATAAGATTCTGGTCAAAAGCGGCGAAGCTTCTAAACCTTGTGCCCCGGCGCATTTTCCTAATCTCATCACCTTAATCAATGCAAATCCCAAGTTTAATACAATTTGCTTGTTGGGCTGATTTGCCAATTATTTAAATCTACCGCACTATAAAAATGGTTTTTTTTTTTTTTTTTTTTTAGCTTCCCGGTTCCTGCAGACATTAATTGTCGTTTCTGACATTGAAGATAGTTCACATTTTTTTACGTATCTGTGACTCTTCATAGGTTTTAGCAGCTCGATAATTAATGATCTTGAGGGCTCGGAAATTCCTGTCATGTTTTGCTATGTGGGGAGATATCTTTTTGGGTTAGGTTAAAAAACCTCACTTAAAACACTACAAAGATCAAAGTCAGAGAACTCCAAATGGTGCAGTTTTGAAGCTCAACCGATTCTAGGGATGATGAAGATTGGTTTTCTAATTTGATTTACTGAGAATCAGCTTTCAATTTATTATTAAATTGCATGTTCAAGCATTCAAACAAAATATGTCACAATATTTAATATATATTTGTATTTTCATGTATTCCATTCCAAATGTCCGTGACGTGATTCTAAACCTTTCATGTCCATCTCCATCCGTCATGAAATGTTTAGTGACCAATTGAACTTGATACTAGAAGTTTAGTGTCATTTATATAATCATCACCTATTTTTCTTTGAAAAACAGTGAATTGGATCATACCCTTTTTGAGATACCTATTTGAAAGTAAAGATGTTTCTTTGTGATATGAAATGTAAATATGAGATTGAACAACAATTGAATATATTGAAAGAAATCTAAACTTGAGTATGGTTGGTTGATTTGAGAGTAGTTGCAACTTTATATATTTCAAGTCATTCATAACATGAAAGAGTATGTCACACATAAAAAAAGACAACAACATGACTGTGGAATTTGAAGACACGGCAGTGCTTAATATCTCTACACCCATAAACCATGAAAAGCATATTCAAATTTTTTTTGGTGTAAAACTTTATATTTCATATAGTGAAATTCATTAAACCAAGCATTTTTGTTCCTCAATATTGTAAGTTCAAAAACGATGAGTACCTCTAGTAATTTGCTGATCGAACAGATGGCTCGCCTGTCTAGGATTCGAACATGGGATTAGGAAAAAAAGGCATCCTTAATATCCCCATTGGTCTTGTTGTGCCTCAGCTCAGACAGACAAACCGGCATTGGAGACAATTAATCTCCGGGCTATAGCTTGTCAAAACCTGGGAAAACCCAATCACATTTAAATCGTCCTTTTCGCAATTAAGTGGCTATTAACCCAAGACCCTGTTGTCCCCATTAATAAGCTCTTCTGTTACCGAGAAACATCGAGAAAATCCGTGTTAAAATTTGATGTGCGACAAAACGGCATCGGGCTCGGTGTGACCTGCTTTTCTCTAAGCAACAATGTCTGATTTCGCATTAATTACGCCTCTCTAAAGGCCTGTAAATACGACATGATCCGGAGCAGTAATCTCAATGAGATGAACATGTGCCGTCCTCAGTTTTGATTTGCAAATCCGGAGACACTTGATAGATGTAATAGAGGGTTTAGGCTAGTCTTCACATTCGGTGAAATTAAAGACGAATTTGCATCTGATGCGAGCTAATTTGACAGAGCAGTGCTTGACGTAAGTGCGAATCTAGAAGAAAATGTCTTTCCTATTGGAATATTAAGAATGCCAAAACGTCATAATCCCAAGATCTGGTTGGATTATGCAATAATTGTAGCTACCAAATTAATGGCTATAATTCATTGCATTTCTCGTATAATGAATTCTCCTCAAAGATAACAAGATGAATTGGGGAATTTTTTCAACAAAAAAAAAAAAAAGGAATTGGGAATTTACCACTGTGAAGGTAGGTTTCCAAGGGATCATTCTTCCTCTTCTCTTCTTTTATCTCTTTTTTTTACATGATTATTATTAAAATATGGTATCGGAGCAAAACATGATCTTAAAGGTCGACTCCATTGTCAATGCTTCCTCTTGTTTGTTGGTGACTGAGAATCCAAGTTCTTTACTGTTGTCGCAATAGCACGCTACTAGAAGTCTGTTGTAAATTATTGGGATAATACCCTTAAAAACTCCAAACCTGGTACACTTGTGACAAATTTACCCCAAATTATTTTTTTACCACCAAAAACCCCAAACTGATATACTTTTGACAAATTTATCCAAAACCGGTACACTTGTGACAAATTTACCTTATGTTAGTTTTCGTTAAATTTTGTTCTCAAATTATTAAGTTAAATGACACATGACAGAGTTAATCGGTATATCAATTTAGGATTTTACGTTCCGTTTGTCACAGTTTATAATTTTTATGATTTTTTTGTGATATTAGTCCAATTTAGCATAGGGTATATTTATCATGATTTACAAGTTTATGGTTTTTTACGGTCGAATAAATTAGTTTGGGGTAAATTTGTCATAAATGTACCGGTTTAGGGTTTTTTATAATCGGTCGGGGTAAATTTGTCACAAGTTTACTAGTTTGGGGTTTTTCATGGTCAAAAAAATAGTTTGGAGTAAATTTGTCATAAGTGTATCGGTTTGGGGGTTTTTTAAGGTATTATCCCTAAATTATTTTTCTGCAATTTTATTCTTTGGACCAATCTCTTTTGGTGGTTCCTATAGCCTATGATTTGTTCTACACCATATGAAATTGCTTTTATCTTATTTTATCAATATTTAGAACGGACACAAATTTCCTTATGATGATGCAGAATTAGCTTATGACATGTTCTGCACGATCCGGAATTTTTTTGTTCTTTTTTTGGGTGTAATCAATGTTTAGAATGAACACTGATTTCTTTAGGATGGTGCAGAACATATCATAGGCTATAGTAAATAACCACTAAGAGAGATTGCTTCGAAGATTAAAAATTGCAAATAAAGAAAAAAAAAAGCAATTCGCATCGGGCTGCTAGCAATGCATTATTGCAACAACAATGAAAAATTTGGATAGTGCAAGCATTGACAATGAAGCCAACCTTAGGATCGTATTTCACTAGGATACATGTTTTAATTATGATCATGTATAGAAGGGAGATAAAAGAAAAGAAGAGGAATATCTGATGACTAACATGATTTAGACAACGGTCAAGAGAATAATCCTTTGGAAGCTTACCTCCACAGTGTTAAATCCCTGATTCATCCTACTACCTTTGGGAGGATTCGTTATTCTTTGATAGAGAGCAATACAATGGGTTACGGTCATTGATTTGGTAGCTACAGGTATTGCACAACCGAATCAGATTTCCTACCGGGTTAGGATTAGGACGACCTGGCATCCCCATCGTTCCAACACATCTGTGAAAGGGGAAGAAAGGCTTGGATCCGAGGGCTTTACATTGGGACCTAGGGAGATCACGCTCCCCATTGCCCAAAACAGAACAAAAAGTGGGCCCCTGGATTGGGCTCGTGAACATTCGTGTAGTGGTTCAGGTGCTGCTCGACAATCAGAATGGCATTAGAGGCTATTTGATCTTCATCTACTCGTGATATAGAAGCCCCCAGTACATTTAAAATCCGCCGCCCGTGTTCAACTCGACCCCGTCGACATTTCAGTCCCTGTCTAGCGCACCGGGATGCCCCTGTCTGGTCACGGCAGTTCGCCGTCTCGATGCAATTAGCTAACTGCCGGAGCTCAAGACAACTCGGTAGCCAAGCCGTCGTTAGAAGTTGAGTTTTAACCAATTAGGGTAATCCTCTCTGGGTTACAATTGTTGGTACACTACTTCAAATATGGAGGAGTATTTTCGTGGTAAGAGTGAGCAACGCCAAGAGACTGAACTGAGAACTACTTGAACCAAATCGGACCAAGTGATCTTGGGTAGTTCCTGGGAGCATTGGTTCGGTTTTCGATTTCAAAAAATTGAAATGGGTGATTTTTGATCTGGTCTCGGTTTTGAGGGGATCAGACCAATGATTTTTTTTTATTTCTTGCTTTTTCATTTCTCACGCAAAATTCTTTCCCTTCTCTTCTTGCATGTCCTGCTCTCCTCTTTCTTCCTTTCCTGATTCCAAAGGAGTATTATTCGTAAATTAACTGAATTCATTGGACCTCTCGAAAACAAGGTCTGGTCCTAGGATCAGGCAATCCGCTCTTTGGTTTCAAAAATTGAAAACCGATCCTTTTGATCAAGTGTCCAAATCATAAGTGAGTCAGACAGCATTGGGAACTGATCCCGCTATTCGTAAAGAAAATGTCCCTCCCGTTGTTTCAATTTTGTTTCTAATATGGAGACGTCTCCGCTTCAATCCAACGAGGGGCCTAGGAACAGTGGCGACCGTACCGACCTTTGCTGCAGCATTAAGGCCATGCGTGCGGATGCTGCAGGATCGCGGCAGCAATCGCAATAAACTCGGCCCGATTCGGCCAAGAAGCCGAGACAAGCCCTATCTTTTTCAGCTCAAACAAGTGAGACAAAACTCATTTAAGACCCACGCCATCATGACTCTGCCCGTCGCTCGATGCCCGCGCAGCCTCCTGAACTTTTAAATTCTCAGACAGCCCATCATCAATATTTTCTCGATGAGTCGCGAGATCTTGGCTCATCGAGTGCCCTCTGGAGCGATCCGATTCTGATCTCTAGCTATTTAAAGCCAGGGACCGATCCCACGTTAATTGAATTCGACGGCCACTTGCGTATCCGATCGTGAAGAACTTTCAATGTGGATCTGCTTTGCTTCCAAATCTCCCTCCACTTTCTCTCTCTGTGGCTAGACTTTACTAGTCCTATTGATCGTTGAGTTATATCGGGCCAGTCGATCTCCGTTGAGGAATTGCGTGTTGCTGTGACGATGCTCGATAGTTGCTCTCGGGGCAATTCCTGGACATGCGAAATTAATGGCTCTTGGACTTGGTTTTTCTGCACTCCGTAAGTACTACATAATTCCTGAGAGTAATTTCTATCCTATGCTTTATCCGGCATTGTTCTTTGCTCGCATGTAGAGTTCTAGACCTCTTCTAGGCCCAGGAAAATTCGCTTAATACATGGGCCGGTTACGACGAGTCAAACAAGATTTGAGGCTTGGATAGGAAGTTCGGCCCACAAGGGAAAAAGGACTTGGACGTTTGGAACGAGTCTTGTTAATAAGTGCTCAGGATACTTGCTAAAAATAGTTACTAAAACAATGTTTTGATTTTCAATGCTCCAATTACTCATATCACGAGATAAATAGTGCGTTGCTACTGAAATTTGTTTGCTTATTAGAGATGTTTAATAAGTATGAGAGAGCACTTATTAACAAAATCCTTGCTCAAATACCCAATAAAAGATCCACCAACATTCGATGAACCAAATCTTGCTACCTTCAGTCATTGCGTATACTGTATACATGTCCTCTTGAAAGCTCTGATTTTCATCCAATCTTCATGACACTGCAAGTACATACCATTTGGCACGGTCAAGTAATTAGAGTGCTCCCAAGAATTCATTTAGGAGAAAGAAAGAGCTTCAGTGTCGCTCTACAAGACATATGCACGGCTTTCCAATATGCACAGGAACACCGAGTCCATGACAACAAAATGACCACAAAACACTCTCGATTGGGCTTATCTTGCCGATGAAAATCTTTATCCTATCGTGCCGGTGTTTATACTAATGTCCCGATAATCTCTATCTAAATTTCCAAAACAAGCCACGTTCTCATGGACTGATGAATGGAGACACAAGGATAGAGAAAGAAGCTCATCCTACCTTGTCGCTAATGAACTGGTAGTGCGGGCCAATCTCAACGCCTTAGACCATAGAGGAGTTCGCATCCTTGTCTAGGGGACCAAGGCATGATAGGAGCCTTTTGACTGACCCTCTAAGTCAAAAAGAAAACTTCTCTGAAATTCATGGCTTAGACGGGCTTAGAGCTTATTCTACTTCCTCCGACCGCCGGCCGCCGGGACCACGCGGAAGTCGGCGTTTAGGTTTCACGAGTGCTTTAGGGTTTGCTTAGGTTGGTACGGTCAACGAGACCGGACGACATATGCGGCTCGATTCTCAAACGAACATGGAATGCTTTGCAGAAAAGAAGAGGAGCGCTGCGGTCTCTTATGATTACATGTTGTCTTGATTTGGTCCTTTTGAGGACGTCCTTTAGGGACGGGGCCGGGACCCCTTTTTTGTGCGGATTTCAGATTATCTTCGTCCTTAGAGAAAGTAAAGATGTGGGGGCGGTTTTGCTTTTTGGACTTTAGCCTTTTAGTGGTCCTTTCTAATCTCTTCTTAATGAGATTGCTTTTTTGCTTTTTTTCCCCTTATTAGTACAAAAGATAGTCGAAAAAGACTAATTTTAATGGCTCCCACATTGAAGTTAATCGGACGAATCAGGTCGTTAATCACAACTTTTCATAACGTGGATCTCTCGAAAATTTAGGATTATAGCCGCACATGGCCTGTGGATCATGGTCTACATGCGTATTTTCCATTGACGTGGCAATGGAGCCCGACCATTTGCTAGGATGTACAATCTTCCGTGGAGGGCAGCTCTTTAAGCACTTCTACACACGTATCATGCCTTCCTTCTCGCGAAATGACTCCTATACCATGAGCATAAAATGTTAGACAAAAATGAGTGATTCTAATCATGTATTGAAGAATAAAATCCAAGCATAAATTAGAATCATATGCAAAAAACAGGATCAAACACTTAATCAGAATTCACGTCTATTTTCTCTTTTTTCGTCTGGTAGTCCTTTCATTCCGCTGTTGCTACTTCATTATTTTCTTTGCTCTTTCGCTTTGTTCACAAAGATGCCGACCACTACACACACAAAAGCTAAGGGACGGAGGGAGGGACGGAGGGAGGGGAGAGAGAGAGAGAGAGAGAGAGAGTAAAGTGGACGATAAAGCTTCTTTTACTGGGAGCAGTAAACGAGAACTCAGGAAGCCATCGGGCTCAGTAGATTTTGATTTTGTACCCAGAAACTGGTCCCGACTAAAGAACAAGTTGACATAATTCTCGTCTTTTGTCGTACCAACAAACCAGAAGCGGAGTTTTCATTTTTCTTTTGACTGCGTTTATTTGCATTGGCTTTTGCAGCTCTCTTGCCACATTTCCATAATTGCACAGGGAGAGAGAGAGAGAGAGAGAGAGAGAGAGAGAGAGAGAGAGTCACTGTTCTCCTTCTTCAATGGGCTTAAATGAAAGGGGCTCTCTCTCTCTCTCTCTCTCCCTCCACTAAACTATCATGAAGATTCCCTGCGCTTCATTTGACTAACGCTCGAAACTAGGCAAATGCATTTAATTTAATTTATTACCAGACAACTGCATTATAAGTGCTGTAATGATTCAAGGGTTTTGTCCACAAGTGTGGGAGGCAATAGTTGGACACATGATTAACGATACTCTGTCATTTTGAATATGTTATCACTCCTTAATATGTATAGTAAGTTTATCGGAAATATCCTTTTGACTAACATGTTTAATCAATATCCAGAAAATTCTCGTTAACAAGATCCATCATATAACACGAAGAATAGAAGGCCAATAGATGGGGGTTTTACTTGATTTATGTGGGCAGAACGATTTTTATATGCATGAATAGAATCGGCGGAGGAAAAACATGAGTAACTTTATTTTTGAGAAAATCAAAAGGAAAAAGAAGAAGATGGAGTTCTTTTGGGTAACTTTATTAACAAGCGCATCAAAAGACTTCTATAAAGTTAAGTCTATGCGCTCCTCTGAGGGCAAAAAAAAAGTTAGTCCTTACATTTTTCAGTGCCTTATGAAAAGCGATAAAAGTGCGCACGTATTTTTACTAACTCTAATGTCTTGATCAGCGTGTGTTGAGAACAGTTGTTAGTCAAGCTCCTTTCTGCTAAGCACACTTTAATTAATGGACAAAGGCTATAGTTTAAAGCAGTCGATGCAGCGATTTTGTCCTTTTTCATGAGCACGCATGGTGGGGGGATTAAAGTATTGTCGAATGCTGGGTTGGACCGCTTGGAAAATCCCCAAGGGATTTAGAGTACACTCCTTAAAATAACACGAAAATGGCAGAAGCTTTGGCGCTCGAAGCTAATTCTCATGAATGAAGCCAGTGGAGGATCCGCCCGTTTTATTAATCTATTATTTGGAAAGTTCTATTACCTGACAAGAGATGCCATTTCTTCTCTTTTTAATCGAGTTCACGCACAACTAGGAAGCCCATAATCATCGTCCGCAACGTTGCTTATTTACTCGATTACCCCTGAATTAAAAAGTTGGATGTAGTTGGCCTAAGAACTCTACATCACGTGTGATCTTTCAAAAAACAACAAATAGAAATGATCTATTCAAATTCTACCAACTGCGCATTAACTGCTCAAAGTCGAGCCAAAAATATGGACGCATTGTCTCATTCACCTTGGTATTTCATGAGCCTACGGACAATTATTTCAAAGGAATGCACCTAAAATGCTAATTGGCTTTTAGGATTTCATGTTTAATTGCAAATGACAATAAGTTGCAGCACAAGGACAAATTGCATTGCAGTTGTGGCAGTAGGGTTGTCATTTTTTATTTTTTATTTTTTTTTTTTGTGGTCGTCTCCAATGCATCTAATGCAATGGTGACAGCGTTGGAAAATGCAGAGCCAGTCCCCAAACGCATGACATCGTCATTTAAGGGCATTCAAATCGATTGTCTCTTGCAAGCACCATTCAAATCCCGATGCCTAGCTTTTCCCACAGGACGTTCTCTTCGAAGCAAGCATCGTCTTTGCCATGGCGTTTGACCAGTCCCACCATGGGCTCCTACAGTCCAGACAAACCCTCGCCGGTTGGCATCTGCCCGGCATGTTCATTTACATCTTTGAGATTATAGGTTTTCATGTAGTAGAATATCTTAGGTCACTAACAATCCGATACGTTTATATTTACGCAGCTAAAGTAAAAAGTTTATAATTTTTACTCAATGGGTATTTGTTGTATTCATATGCGATACTTTAGAGTATCTCCGGTATTGCTCTAATACCAAATTAAGAATAACATGAAAAGGTGAAATTTTGTATATTTCAATGTCTGTGGCGCGGCGGATGTAGCTAGTGTCGTGATGACCACCATGGAAAAACTCAACTGGTATTACTATATAGATGGCTCGATATCATGTTGAGAATTGGGATGATATAAAAATGTAATATTCTATTTATTTGCAAGTGAAGATTACAAGAGTAAAGTGGCTCCTTTTTTTTTTTTTTTTCTTTTTTTTTTTTTTTTTCATTTATTGGATCAAAGAGTAAATAGGCTTTACATAAAGCTATCTAAAGTAATAAAATAAGTACAATAAAGTTAAGAGCAATCAAGAAAAATATATAGAATTATGGAATATCCTAAATAAGGTACATATTGGCAAATTTGGGAGGGCTAACTTTGTTGGCTTCTAGCGAAGGGGCAATCAAGAGAAATATATAGAATCATGGAATATCCTAAATAAGGTTTATATTGGCAACTACCCTTAGATCTGGGAGGGCTGACCTTGCCAACTTCAAGCTTGGGAGCAAATCAAGAGAAATATATAGAATCATCGAATTTCCTAAATAAGGTCTATATTAGCAACCGCCCTTGGATCTGAAGGACTGACCTTGCCAGCTTCAAGCAAGGTCACCTAGTGAGGCTCAACCTCATTGTAATCTAGCAATTGGCGAGGTTGACCCTTGCCAGCCCTCACTTGTGGCCGTCCATTGAGGATTAAATTAGCAAAACTAAATGGTTTCATAATTAAATTGGCATTTTTCTAATAGGTTCATGATTATTTTGATAATATTAGCTCTCTTTTTTCTATAATTACTTGTATGTAGTAAAAGTGTGAATAACTTATCGACATAAGTTATAAGGTTTATATTGGCAACTGTCCTTGGATCTAGAGGATTGACCTTGTTGGCTTCAAGCGAGGTCACCCGACGAGGCTGACCTCACTATAATCTAGCAATTGGCAAGGTTGACCTTGCCAGTACTTGCTTGTAGGCGGCCGTCAAGGACTAAATTAGCCAAACTAAATGATTTCATGACTAAATCGGTGTTTGTCTAATGGGTCTATGATTATTTTAATAATATTTGCTCTCTTTTTCTGTAATTACTTGTACGTAGTAAAAGTGTGAGTGTACTTATGGACGTAAGCGTACTCGGTTTGCCAGGGCAACCGGAGCAGTCACGGAGCTCTCGAGTGTCGATTCCTAGAACCCTTGAGAACCAAACTCCAGATCGGATGCATCCACCTGACTAAAGTTTCGAATCTTTCTAAAACCGTATCAGACGAAACGTCTCTTCGACACACACGTTACCCGTTCGAACGCCATCGTACAAGGATCACGCGCAGCTCGCACGGGCCTCTCAGATGGTCGCCCGACCATAAAGTCCCATTAATGCAGGAAAACAAAAGGGGGGAAAGACGACTAACCATCTCTCCCCCACATCTCATTTCATTTCCTTTCCAACAAAAAACCAGAAGGAAAAACGAAGGTCGGCTTTAATGGCCGGCCTCCCGCAACACGCAGCTGACCATTTTCGGCGCTGTAATAATCACATTTGCATGCCCAACACAACACAAAGACCTCAAAATCCTAGAAAAGCAAAAAGGGGAAAAGTTACAACAAAAACTAGTTCTACTTCTACCTTACACATACAGACGTACCTAACTTCGAGGTCAAACTAAAGCAACTTCCGCTAACGCTGTTAAACAGTTAACACACAGTTACACGGCGAGGCTGGTTTACAGAGCAACAGCAACGCGACGGACTATCTCGTCGCTTTTTGCTCGGTAAACCGGTCTCGACGTACCGACGACGTCGCGTCGACCGGCCTGCTAATACTCCCAGGACTTGTAAGCGAAGTGCAGGAGGGGGGAGTGGTGACCGGCGGCGGGGCGGTCGCAGAAGACGCCGTTCCAGATCTCGGTGAAGGCGCGGACGATGACGCCGTGGTAGTGTGGGGAGTTGAGCTGGAGGAAGCAGTTGAGGAGCTCCCGGAGGTCGTCCTTGGTGTAGATTTGGTTCTCCAGGATCATCTGCAGCATGGAGTGCCGGAAGTCCAGGTAGGGGTCGTGCGAATCCTTCTCGACCGCCACCCCCTCGTCGTCGATTCTCCCGAACCCCCGCACCGCCTTCGCCGACCGCGCCACGTCCGCCTCCGCGTCCAGCAGGTACTGCAGGGAGTGGTCAGCGGCAGCGGAGGCGGCGGGGGGGGAGTCAGCGGCGGTGAAGGAGGAGTGGGAGTGGGAGCGGGAGAGGAAGCGCCTGTGGTGGTTGGCGGAGGAGGAGGAGGTGGACGAGGAGGAGGAGGGCTTGGACTTCGAGCCGGGTTTGAGGAGGGAGTGGAGGAAGAGCCTGGGCTTCCGGCAGCTGCAGCCGACGTCGACGGCGACGGTGTTGAGAAGGACCCTCCTCCGGCTGCTGCTGCCGCCACCGCTTGACATTGTAGTAGCAGTCAGAGAGAGGGAGAGAGAGGATTGGGGAGGAGTTTTGGGAGTCGGGAAAGGATGGATGAAAGAGAGATGGGGGAGTGTGCGAGTGAGTGTCGCATAAATAATCTGCAATCTGCCTGCTGCCTGCTGCATGTGAAGACAGGGGAGATGGAGTGGGTCCCCCCTCTCTCTCTCTCTCTCTCTCTCTCTCGGGTGCTATGATGACAGGGCTGTCGTTGTTCATCATGACAGTTCTATCTCGACTTCCCCTCCCCTCCCCGACTCGCAACTTGATGATTTCGACCCTTTTGTGGAATTCGACAAGTGGAGCCACCACCGTATCAATTCTCTATCCTCGACCACGTTATAATAATTTCATAATTTACTTCAAGATTGGAATTATAACTCCACAATTTCCTAAAGAGGTTACCTTAGCTTGAGGCTTCCTTGAATTTTTGGGGTTGGTTAAGGAGTTACCCCATCAAGAAAAGAAGCTCTCACTCTTACCAAGGTTTCCGCGGCCTGTTCAATTCCACATTTTTATGTACCGGTGCTCACATAACTTGCATTCCCAATTCTTTCTGTATCTTTGTCTTCCCTATAGAGAGAGTGAATATCCATTTCTTTGTTTACATTCCTGTGATTTTGAGATGAGGACCAAAATGAAACTTTTTAAGGAATTTTTTGGGTCTAATTTGAGTTATAACTCCTTAATTTCCTAAATAGTCATTTGGGCAATACCCTCTTCCCAAAGGGATCTAACCATGCAGATACATTCCTAAATGGGTTCGAACTTGAACCTTCTCAAGAATAGCAAAAAGCCTCGACCACTTATAGGCGATGTCGGTAATGAGCTATGACAATCTTATAAGAAAATAGGATTTGGCTGGTGCAATGGTAACTACGATTAGTTAGATTTTGTATCGGTGACTACATCATGGACACACTTAAAATAACTACATCGGGAGCAAGAGCTAGGTAGCAAATAGCCAAGTAGTAGATCTCAAAATGGATCGAAAGTCCTAAGTCTTGTTTACAGCATAGGCAAAACATTTTTTCATAGAAGTGCAATTAAACCTTTCATTGAATAGCACATATTGCCTACACGTCACGTAGAAATTGCATTCACGGCATCTTTAACTTGCACTTTCATGATATAATTTCAAGGATTTAATTGCATCTTCAAATAAAGGTTTAGGACATAATTGAATCATTTGAAAGGTCTAAACATTAACCGCACTCTTCGATCAAGGTTTATGAGTTTGATCAAACCATTTGATTAATATTTTTGGACTTGATTCCATTCCTTACTCAAGAGTAGTGCAATTCTCTCAACAGGAGCTAAATATTATTTCGGAAAAAAAAATGTTATTTCTACCTAGATGATGCGACACGATCTAGGTAACTCTTTTTTCCTATATGGTGATTTTATTTGTTTCATTAACCACCTATATTCTTTTAATCTTAATACACAAAGAATCACATACACATTGTTTTTTTTTTTTTTTCTAAATGAAAATAATATTTTAAATTTTAACATGAGAATCACTAAGGGTACATTTAGCAGTCAAGCAAAATTCATAATACAATAAAATTTATTCTATCCTACATTTGGTCCCTATTCAAGATTGAATAAAGTTGGATATAAAGATTTATAGACCATATAAAATTATCTCATAGGGTTGTAGGAATAAGATGGATAGAATTTTTAACATCTATGATAGAAAAGTCATTTTTCTCGAATAACAAACCTCTTAAATTAACAAAATTAAAGTTATATTTAAAAATAAATAATAATTGAATTCTAATATAATAACATCAAAATAACAAAAAATAAGAATTTAGTTATTTTAATTTAATCTTATTTTTATTTATATATTCGAATTTAATTATATTTTATAATATAAATTTAATAAATATAAATATAAATATATATTTATATCTATTACATATTTTAGGTATTTTAGTATTTTAGATTTATCATTATAGTTTACTATTTTATAAATTTTATTAAATAATGATGGAACATAAAATAATAAAATAATTAAAATAATTAAAAAATGAAAATAAAAGGCAAGAGTGTCGCTAGAGATTTTTACTATTTTCATTTATTAAATTTTTGTTATTAATGTGTTGTTTATACCAAACAATATACATGATATGATATAAATATATCTAGTTTTATTACTGCAATTACCAAACAATTGATAGGATATAGCAAAACTTTTAGATTTCATATCTAGTCATATCCTAATTAGAAATCCGAATGACCAAATGTAACATAAAAGAAAGCAGTCAAAAACAGCACAACCTTTTCCATCTTTGCCTTAGCCTTTGACTTTTTCCTTTTTGTTTATCATAGAATTTTTTAAAGAGTATTGTAGAGTTTGATTAAAAAAAAAGTGATTTAGGCATGTGTGAAGATCATTAACAAAGAAAGGATAGGACAAGTTCATGTATCCTTTCTTTGTCTCCCTGTAGACCTAGGTGGTTGCCTAACTTGCAAAGGCCGCTTGTGATAGACCCCTAATGGGGTTCCTTGCTAGATTGCATTCCTTATTTTAACATACCGGCACTTACATGCCTTCCAACCCTTGTTAATAGGTGAATATTTTTCTTCCCCATCAACTAGGGAATATGGTGCACTTTTAAGTTACTCATGAAACTATGCATATGGAATAAATAATTCAAAATTCGTTAAATATGTTTTATTCAATAACATGACTTTGGATTATAATCGCCTTTTGCTGTTCACGAATGAGTTTTAATCATGAAGTTTTGGAATATGTATATATATATCAATATTTACATTTTCAAAAAATTTGGCCCAGTAAAAGGAAGAAATCAAAAAAGAAGATAAAAGTAGAGTAGATCTCCTTAGAGCTCCTTATGAGGAGGAGCCAATCGCATGGCTGTCATCTACGCTTGTTGACTTGAAATTCCACATGGCAAAGCTTCTCAATATATTCGCATATCCATATCTTCCCGTCATATAATATACATATATCTAGATACATCTTCTGATGAAAATGAATCATCAGCTGGTTGCCATAGTTATAAAATACACGAGAAGAATTTCAGAAGCAGCTAAGAAACTGACGCATCAGTGGAATGATCTGGGAATTCAGGAAATTGCATTATATGTATTTTTAAATGAAACGATCCGTTAAATCAGCAGGGGCAGCTCACTTCAAATTTTGGGCCAACCCGCGATCCTTACAGGTGATGATTCTTCCGTGCACGTTCCCGCTTCGATAATTTGGGCGTCTGCCGAAGTAAACGGGCTACATTCATTTCTCCATTTTCTTGTCGTTATCATCCTGCAAAGGGGCGTTGAATTTCACCCACAAAACCATATTAATTCGAGAGATGCGTATATTATACGTACAAGTATATATAAAATCACTTCGACCAATGAGCTTTTCTCTTTTTTTTTTGAACTTTGATATGATGGAGGACGCTCCAAAAAAGGCCGGCCTTTGGATTTTGACTGAACGATGCTTGTTTTCGTTTCCTCATGTCAATCTTTTCGAAATTATTGTCCTTGCAAGGATAGCAAGCGAGTACCAGATACAGCATTTTCAGGACAAAAATCAGCAGGTTCAACTTGCACTTCCAACCTGATACACAAAAGCCAGACAAAGAGAGAGAGAGAGAGAGTATGTTGGAGCCGAAAGACGATTCATCCGTACCCGCAAGCCTTTTCATTTTACATCTAATTGTACCGTTCCTCATGTGCATAAACATTCCATTACACACTCCATTAATTTTCTCTTTTTGGCGCGCGATATGTCCCCAACGAACTAAGCTATAATTGAGGTTGTTAAGCAAGATGTCGGGCAGGTATAGAAATCTAGAATGTCACGGGGCAGAACAAGCCAACACAATGAGCTCGTCCTCCGTCTCTTTCTGTGATAAGATGTCATTATATGCTGCTAAATTTTGATCTTCTATTTTGTCACTGTAAAGCTTACACAATTCAATATTACCAACAAACTCCATTGTTCTGATACCAATCGATGGAACTACTCTGTGACTTGCGTATATGAAGATATTCTTGCGTGAAACTCTTAACTGTGTTTTCAGAGAGAAACCCAAACCCGTGAATAAGCAAATTCAGCACAAATAGTCAAATGATGCTTCTTATTCGTACCTTAATGTTGTGGATATCAGAGAACAAAACTTCTATTCAGAGCTGAGAATCTTTAGCTTTCGCAGGGAAAGAATGAAACTGTTGTTTTGTCGAATTTGTCATGTCTATCTACGTGCTAAAACAGCACAAGAATGGAGTGAAGGCAAAGCTTAACAGTAATTGCTGTAAATTTTTTTATTTTTTGGTAGAGTAATTGCTGTAAATTGGTAAGGAAGGATAACCAGAAAAGGCCTGTTCGGAAGCACATGATCTGAAAGTCGATCACAGTAAAGAAATTATATGAAGATTTCTATTTCTTCTTTTTTTCTAACAGTAGACCAGGCAAATGCAATAGCAGTTCAATTGAGACACCATGTGCCAACACAAGGGCATCGTACAGGCACATCAAGCCATTTCGGCATGTACAGGTATTGGAGTCGAGGGGCGTAGACACAATGTAATGGCCCAACCCACTTGCATATGTCCCTCGACAGTGATAAAAAGTCAGTCCAAGAAAGCAAGTTAACAAATGAAACAGCTGACTCGAACCTGCATAAAGTGCCTTCTCCACAACGATGAACTCCCATCCCAAGTTCCTTGAAATCACTGTGAAATTGGTTTTACCGGCAAGGGTGTCCTTAATTATCCGCCAAAACAATTACATGGTTAGCAGAACCTTAAAGAGCTAATTTACCGAATCCTTCCATGTCATTGCATAATTTGCATTATGCCTAGTCCCATATTCTCTGCAATATCAGTGCATTATGCCCAGTCCCATATTCTCTGCAGTATCTGTGAACTTAAAGTGGTCCTTGAACAGTCATCGATTCCTCCTACGATCACTTTTCCTTCCCATGTCAAGGGGCTGCAGATGCTTCCAGACCAATATCTTGATAATTGAAGTCAATAGCAGGGAAAAAGAATTGTGGTGTACCCTGTTTTCTTTTCATGCGGAGGGGGTGGAGAACCAATGTCTTGCACACTGAAGTCAATATAGCATGCAAAAAATTTGTAGGGATATAAACAGCCAAATCCTCCAATCCAAGTGTACATAGCCTAGACATGATGAAACTAAAGTAAACTAGCAATGTGAAACTTGAGTAACAATACAGAAGGACAAGAATTGACATTCTCAGACTTGAACTTCTGTACCACATGCAACCATTGACCAACTGGTGGCATGGCAAAGCAATTTGAGTTGGATACTGTCAATAATAAAATGTTTCATTCGAATATATGGCAGCTGCTATGGGAGTCAGAATTTAGACAGAAAGATCACTTTACATGTCTAGTAACGACTCCTCCCCCCTGTACATATTATTCAAGAAGGTACTATGAAACTCAACTCACCAGATCAAGGTCTTTTTGTTGAAACTTAGATCTGTTGGTTCGAAGTCAATATCCTGGCTTTGATCAAGCTCACAATATGCTCAGCTACCCAAACTGATCCAGTCTCTGTGCAGCAGAAAGAATGAGCATGGCCCTCCCTTTCAATTGCTAAAGTAATTTCAGGGATCTTCTTGGATATCTACAACAAAAAAAAAAAGTGAGAATTGCCATTGATTACATCAAAGCACAGAGGAATGCTCATGAATCACTTAGCCACCTACAAATAGTTTGAGAATAGCTCTGTAGCATTAGACTAACAAATAACCACGAGATCATAAATTCTTCAAGCATGAAATTATAATCATATGTGATGACATGAAGCTATGATCATTCACTGTTGAAGACATTTAATAGTGAAAAAACTATGTAAGAATAACTCTGCCTGTGCACATATTCACCACGTAAGTCCTGGTCCATTATGAGATCTTTTAAAATTTACCTCTTCAAGCACTTGCAGCGGGCCCCAGTGATCATCAAGGCCAAACAGAAATGCAATTTTTTCCCTGTTTGCTCTCAGAAATGCCCAATCTGGTACTTCTGGAAGCTGTCATGGACTACAATGGTCAGCACGGGCTTTCATTTCATTGTCTCTCTATGCAGGAAATACTACGAGTAGCCCAATATCTAATAGAGAAACAAGAGGCAATTCTCTTTAAATGATTGGGTGAAATTAGCTTAAAAAACATCCCACCAACATGATTATCATATGCATACTGCCACTACTTTCCCACATAAGCTAGAACTATAGATGATTCCTTCTTACTGTCTAAATGAATAAGCTTCACCAGGCACCTGAGAAATGTGCAGAAACCCCAAAAGTTCAAGCAATGAAGAGAAACATTTGAGCCAAATGAGTCAATATTTGTTCTGTGGACAGTGGAAATAGAAAAAGGTGAACCGTCTTATAAGAATTAATAGACCAGGTTCACCAGCCCCAGAAATTTAAGAAAACCTTACTTAGTTAAACTGAGACTTTCAAAATGTTTCTGTCAGACATTATGAGCGTAAGAGGATTATCTATCTTTAAAGCAACTATAACGAGAAGCCTAGGCCTTTCAGTTTAGCTACAAAGTTGATTTATCTCTTTTATTTGATGCTGCAGAAAGCAAAGCCAGATCTATATAGTAGTAGTTTCAATGTAGCATAGAACAAATTATCAAAGAGAAAAAAATGGGGTATGGAACAACTTCAGGTGCAACAGAGCGACTGGGAAGCTTTAGGCAACTAGAATTGGTATCTAAGTTCCGTGAAGGGAGTAAATCTTTTGCAAGGATCATAATGCTTCCAGAAGGTGAAGTGAAAACACAGTGTTTGTGGCTTCATTAAGGAAAAGCACAGTTGGCAAAGCCTAGCTTGAATATCAGAAAAATGACTACACTGTTTTTTGAGAAAGAAATAGCAAAACTTCACTTCTCCAACCTGATGGAACGCTGAAATTATTAGTACTTGCATTGATCTTGCTTTTGAATTAGGAAATGTGATTATGGAACACTAACCTGTTTAAACTCTGTCATTGCCATGAAGAGCACATTCCGCATTGTATGATACTGTAAAAATGAAGTAAACTATCAGTAAGTACCAACAGCATGCCATTACGGTGAATTTGGTATTCGACAATAAATTGGCACAATTTCCACCAACAGGGATTCAGAGAGGGTAGTACTTTAAGTCAAGAAGAGCTAACATCACCTGCAGCAAATGAGTGCATGTAGCCTCAATAGCCAATGGAGACCATGATTTTCCAAGGGAGTTTGCAACAATAAACCTGGAAAATCTGCTTGGCAATGAACCCAATGACGCTACGATAAGGCTCACAGCTGCACAGATGATGGAGGACCTGAAACTCAAGACTGTGCAACATCAGACCCACTGACTGAATCAATAATGGTCTTACCAAAAATAAAAACATGGAGGATTCTGTTCCTAGTAGCACTGGATAAAGCAAAGAAAGGACACAGGACTTGCCTTGACAAAATTACTTTTACAGTTAATCACTAGGATTACAGAGCAATACAGTTTGTACATATATTAAAGAGCCTAAGGAGAACTGCAAACTAACCCCAGGCCTATGGCAATTATAGAATAGCGAAAATCATGTAGGTAAATATTTGTGATATGATGCAAAGAATTCACTTAGTAGTAAAGAGTACTGGAAAAAGGTAAGGCAATGAGGACATCCACTAGTTTCTGTAGAAAACAAATGGCAGAATAATTATGTTACTTATGACAAGGAAAGAGCTTTACGCTGAAATGTTCTTAATCATAGACTGCTTCATGGACCCTGGGTTCAATGTCAGAAATGGATATAGTCCAATACAATACGTGACCTAGCAAAGCCAAAGAAGTCAGGAGCCTGCCTCTTCAAATTAAAAGCATTATGAGACACTTAATAGGTTGCAACTCATCAAGTGACAGTAAATTCACCTTCTCAGGGCACTTCCGGAGGATCTCCATAGAGATAAATGAACCAATTGAGTGCCCAACCTTCAAGTACGAATTATGAGTAACATAACATGCCATTGATTAGAGGTCAGAAGAGAGCAAAAGATCTTTCCTCATTTTTTCAGGGAATAAATCCCCTTCAGTATATCTCTCTTTATAAGATTAATAACAAAAAAATTCTGCGAAAAACCCACACTTGCTCTAAGATTAATAACAAAAAAATGCACAAAATGATAAATTAAATTGATCAATGCATAATCATGTTTCATGGATTCCAAACTCTAATTAATCTTCCTAGTTCTGCAAAACTGAAATCTCAAATTTTCTTCCTTTATTAAAACTGTTTTTCACTAATAACACACATATGCATGTGCATGTGCCATTTTTGTCACTATGAAGAATAAGTATCCAGAATTTGTTTCAATATAAAATAGCAAATAACATGTGCCATACATAGTTACAGATAGGAATTGATCCATAACATTATGTCAAACTTTATCGGCAGAAAATGAAAGCAACAAAGTAAGAATGTTGAGACATCAGAATTTTGTCCTCATCGCTCATAAATCATTCTTAAAATGCTTGCATGTCATAAGAGAATATCATGGTGCCGATAGCTATCAGAACAAGAATGATCAAGAAAGGGCCTCCTATCACTAATAATTCTCACAACGCTAAAACTTGGTAATAAACAAAAGCTGTGTAATTGAATCAACTTTAAATGTCCTAGATCTCAAATATCTGAGAGCCTATCCGGCAACGATCCACACTGTTAATTCAAACAAGATAAGGAAAATAAAGCTCTATGGTACAAATGAAGTTCCTCATATTCCAGAATACACTAAACTTTTTAGACCATTTGAGCTTTTGAATCTACACTAAGGTTGTCTGCTTGAGAAACTCAAGCTTCAAAGTACAATTTTGTATGTTTTACCATGAAGAGAAGAAGCTTAAACTAAACCAGATTAATGTACACCAGAAATCCTTCTTCACACTTGTAGAAAGTATGACACATGCTCAACTCCAGGCAGTTCCACTACTCTATTGATTTCACAAATACTGATCACAATAACTCTATTATAACACTGCTTAAAGTAATGGTGAAACTGTCCTTGGTGATAGAAAAAATTATGCAGACCATCTTTATAGGTATATCTGTCCGTTCTTCTGTTGACGTGCGAATTAAAAATTTTACCGCAGAATTCCCTTCAAGGCAATAACATTTGATAAACACTCGAATCCGATGCCAAACAAGCTTGTTTTATGAAAAGAATTACAAAGGGAACACTTCCTGAAGGAAGGTAGACAGAATGATTTACTAAATTCTGGATGGACTTTATGGATAGTAAATAATTAAATTAACATGGTAGCTTTACTTTTGCAACACCTTTCAGCCAAAAGTATAATACCAGTAAATTTGCACATGAAGGCCCAAATATTGTCATGGACTGAGATTTCTTCTCATGCTCCTTATAAAGGAACTGTCAGGAGGCTCATTAGGTTTATAGCAACGAGCTTTCGATTCATCCTTGCACATTTTGCAATTTAGTAATGTATGGGCTGAGAAACTGAGAAAGTAAACCTTATCAATTAACCCAAGATAGCCCTACCAGTAATAAAGGAGCTCTGGAAGTTTGCATTTCCTGTCTCATGAATTCCACCTGTAGAAGGATTAAATGAAAATAACATCATGACCAATTATCCTAAGACATAAGAAAGGTAAAGTGGATAAGTACCAAGCTTTTGGTTGAAATAATCCAAAGTTAGGGAAAAGGTACTTTGCCACAGAATAGATAAATAAGGAGGTACTGTTAGAATCAGGATTGCCATTCTAGAGAGTTTCTAAGATGCTAAACTTCCTAGACTAATAATAGGCCAAAAAGACTAGACTGCTCAAAAGATTCAAAGATAAAGATTGGAAGTCTCGCAGCCCACTGAGAGGAACCAGGCATCTCAACATGGATTTTTCAAGTTATAGTTTCTATCCTTTCTAGATAATGTTTTAAAATTTTAAAGATGCCATAACTCTCTCCTAGTGGTCTAATACATGCTTAAAATCAATTAATAAAGCAAGAACCTACCTTATGATCGATTTGCTCCTGTAATGAGAAGAACCTCCCATTCTCCCAGTCCTGTTGTGAAAAGTTAATTAATCACATATAAATTAAATTATATGTATTGCAGAGAATAGAAAATTGCTTGTTAGGTCATGCAGTATCAATATCCATACGGAATTGCAACATCCACTGTTCAAAATGTGCAAATGTTGATTCAATAATAACTAAGAACACTGTAGTAGGAACCAAGAACTGATAGCAGCAGAAATATGGCAAAGTTCCAAATTAAAAATAAGGTGCCAAAGCAGAGAGCTTGAAGATCCATCATAAACAGTGCAAAAGTACCTTTTTGGAATGGGATATGTGGCCAACAGCTGAAGATCAAGCACACAAAAATCAATAAGAACAGAGACCACACAAAACACATGCACATAAGAGAATTCAAAAAAAAAAAAAAAATCCTTGCCCGTAACAGATGCACTTCCTCCCAACTGATCATACAGCGACTCAACAAAGTCCTTGTAATATGTAATAATACCTGTCACAGCCACCAAGCCAGAGCGACAATTCCCATGAGCAAACACAAATCAAGAACTACGAGCAACCGTAAACCAGAAGCACAAAGAAAGGGGAAATTACCTGGATTCCCAGGAATGAACAGAACATGCAATGCAGGATCTTCCGATCGAACTTCGAGCAATTCGGTGGCACAGCTGAAGATGGAAACGACAAGATCAGCAAACGGAGCTCCTGCTATCAAATGGGTCATCAATCGCCGGGCGGCTCTACGTACCCGGACACGTTGCAGATTCGAAAATTAGCGGCTTTCGAAGTGAGGGATTCACGACCCATGACTCCAAATTCACATTTGAAACCGAATCTCTTCCTGAACGATCAAACAACGGACCGCGAGCGGCGAGCAAGGAAGCCATGCAAAACATCACCGATTAAGTTCATTCAGCCAGCAATTCGGGAACAACGGCAGAGAGAAATGACCAAGAAATACAGACAGGCGTCGCCATCGAGTGGAACCTCGACAAAGACGACGGCGACGGCGACGGCGACGTACCCGCGACGTACCGGCGACGACGGAAGAGGGAGAGTGGTCGGACCGCAACTGCTAAGCAGGGAGGACGAAGCAGCATTTATTTTTCCTTTTTTCCCCTTTCGGATTTTCTTTGTTTCAGACCTGAAATATTATTTTATCTCTGGCCTACAAAATAATATATGCAGGCCTTAAAATTTAGTTAAGTGTTAGATCTGGTCGTTTGGGATAGGTAGGTATCTTTGGGGTTGTAGAATATCCGATTTTAATGGTTCTGATCTGTTATATTTTTTGATATGATGGTTGATGATCTCTCCGGATTGTAAAAATTGGGACAATTCGATCTAATTATCCAATTTTAAACCCTTTTTTTTTTATCTACTTAGTTTGATTATCTCTTCTTATGTCGCATTCGATTGATACTTACGCAATAAATAATTGTCAAAAACTATAAAGGGTTTTATCAAATAGTGCTTTTTGGATACTAGTTAACCATGTTTAATTAATAAAGTCTCAATTTTATTTCATTAATTATATTCAACACGGGAAAGACAATATGTTGGAAATTACAAAACCTTTTTTAGTGAGTGTTTATCCAGTGTCATTAGATTATATTTATATTACATTATTTGTAATTTTCAACAAACAGAAAAGAAAAGAATTTTGTACTTGTTGATCGCCAAATGAGGAAAACTCGAAAATGGTAAGTTCTTTTTCTCATAGGCATCTTAAAGGAGCTGACAATTTTTTGATCGTGCACAGTTATCGTTTCATCAATGAATTGTCAAAAACATAATTTACTTTACTTCCTTTTCTTCTTATCTGTCGATTCTTGCCATCTTGGGACGAGCCTTTATGTCCTTAACTTTAAAAATTATTTTCAACGAGTATACATACACCTACAATACAACACTGCACAGAAGTTGAACCAGAAAGATAGTGCCGCCATTGCACGGCCGGATTCCACCATCCATTTCTTTACAAAGGATGGAGCAGCACCAGCGCATGCGAATTTCCCGCCTCCCGCGCTTTACCATGACGGTTTGACGGATTTTGCCACCTGCAAAGGAAGACAAGATGCAAAGGAAGACAAGATAGAGACCGTGAAGGGAAAAATAACCGACCCAACGGACACTTCGAAGAATCCGTAGATTTCCTCTCTGGTCGTACCGGTTCGGATTTGCTAAATTCGTGAATTTGTCTTCGTCTATTTTTATGTCTCGCTCTATCTTTTCTCTTCCCGTGTGGAAGAAATGCCCCTCGTCTGTTTTTTCGTCCTTCATTGGCTATTTAGCAACATGAATTTGCGAAACGAATCATTTTGCCGGACGCCATTTTGCCCCGTGTAAAATCTAATCTCTCGAATTTTACTGAACCGTTGTCATGTATAGATAAACGAACCCCTACTTCCTCGGCCCGAGCAGCAATCAAAGAGAGAGATCCTTAATCTCCCTACGCTTCCCAAGCATCTCCAGCGCGTTTTCACCGTTTTAACTTTGCCTGCGATTAGCCTCTCTCTCTCTCTCTCTTTCTGGTATGCACGGTCTGCTTTCGTTTCTTTTTTGCCGCTTTCCTCGTCTCGGAAGCATTTGACATTCTTGGTTTCCTCCAACAAGCTTGCCCCCGCGGCTTAAAATTCAATTGTCTTTTGTGCCTTTTTTCCCAAGTCATTCTTTTTCTTTGCCCGCGAAACGGGACGATGCGGTGATGACCGAGATTCTCGTCTGCAATGCAGAAAGCTTCGGCGGGGCGCCAGACGACCCGCGTGCGTTGATCTGAGAATGCTGGGGAATTTCATCACCCGATGCCTTTTGTATGCCCACCATCTTTTTCTGTAAAATCGCTTCTTTAAGTTACCACCTTTCCACCTCCTTTTGGTAATGTAAAAGAAGAGGGTTGAAAAATGTTTATCCTTTGGAATTTGATTGGCTTTCTCGTGTTGGGTTTTCATCGATATGGCAGATTGGTTTTCGGGTATGCGTACCCAGCATTCCAGTGTTACAAAGCGGTGGAGAAGAACAGGGTGCAGATTGAGGAACTCAGGCATTGGTGTCAATACTGGTGAGGGAAATAACCCTTCGAGGACATCGCTTTGATGATGATTGCTTCTACTATATTGAGTCGATTTTCCTTGTTCTGCTTTCCTCTGTCTCCATGTTCCCGATCCTTCTCGAGGATAAACGAAGCGCAGGGAAATGTTAATCTGTGCGAATATCGAATGCTTGCAGGATCATCCTGGCGATGTTCACGGTCCTGGAAAGGATTGCCGATGTGTTGATCTCATGGTAAGCACAAACATTTTCCATCAGAGCCTTCCATGACTTTTATGTACCCCCTCCTATACGTACAAACGTTTCCTTCTTGTTGCCTTTCTTCTTTCGGTTGAAGGCTTCCGATGTATTGGGAACTGAAGCTCGGTTTCATCATCTACTTGTGGCATCCAAAAACCAGGGTAAGAACCCCACCCACCGAGCCCTTGAATTGTTTAAAGAAGGCTGTTTCTTTCTGACGACAACATAAGATTTTCCATCCTTTGCAAAATGGAGGTGAATTCAATCTGATTTCTTCTTGCATTTTCTGCTCTTGGAAATGGTAGGGAACTGGGTACGTTTACGAGGCGCTGCTGCATCCGTTCATGGCGAGGCACGAGAGGGAAATTGACACGAAGCTGGTCGAGTGGGAGGCGAGGGCGTGGGACTTTGCGTATTTCTACTGGCAATACACCTCGGAATTCGCGCAGGTCGCCTTCTCTCGAGCCATGCAGTACCTGGCCTCACAGTCTAAGAATTTTAATTTCAAGGTACAGAAATTTCCCTTGCTCAGGATAACTATCTTCCCGCTTTCATTGTCATCATGAGAGCGAGGTTCGAGATTGTCGAGTGCGTCGTCTTACCAATCTCGAGTAGTATGTGCAATCGATGCTTTGACGATCGAGCATTGCCCACCAGGCATGCTCGGTGAGAAACTTAGGGGTTAAAAGAACGTGTCCAGCTTATCAAATTGATAATGAGCATACACGGTGGAGAGAAGACGCATTTTCTGATGAGAGGTAGCGGGTGGTCTCTGCAGGAGGGAAGGAGCCATGGCTCGATCAACCGTTCAATATCGGGGACAACCAGATCCGAGTCGGGGGAGACCAACCCCGGCTCCAACACGGAGTATGTCTACGTCGAGGACCAGGCCGAGGACCAGGCCGAGCAACAGGAAGTGCTGGATCATGGAGGCGCGTCTCTGGAGGAGGACGACAAGCCCCACGCGTCCACCGGCCACAGGCTGAGGCGCTCCCATCACAACCAACGCGCCGCCGGTCACCACATCGATTGATTAAAATTTGACAGAATATTAAATCTCTCTCTTTCTCTCTATTGTGTATAGCACAAAGTCCTAATATCTTTATGTTTTCCGAAATTGAATAAATATGGAGTCTCTTTCCTCCTAATTCGATTCGCTAGGAATTATGGGTATGCATATATTTTGGTTAATTTTGGGCAAGAACAATGCACAAGATCCAGTCAATAAAAATCCCAGCTTGTAAAAAATCAAAAAGATAGATTACAACTGATGTTATGGAAATTAGAATTGACATCAAAGGGTGAATACGACTGAGTGTATTGAGACATTACTTTGGGATTAAAAGGATAAAAAATTAAGACGCCTTAAAAAATGTATTTATACGAACCGGAGTATGGTCGTGGGGAGCCTTGTTTGTGACGTCAGCAACGAAAAAAAAAAAAAAAAGCCACGCCGTCGACGTCACGCGGGCGGACCGCGGCTATCTCCCGGAGCGGACCGGCAGGAAGAAGCGGGCGATCCGGCCGAGGGCCCGGCAGACGAACTCGAGGCAGGCGGAGAGGCGGAGCGAGAGGCGGCGGAGGAGGTGGGGGCCGTCGGATCCGGGGGAGGCCGACGTCGGCCGGAGGTAGGCCCAGGCGGCCCGGTTCACCAGGCGGTTGCGGATCGATATCTCGAGGGACGAGCATGCCGCGGCGGTCGGGGAGGAGGCGGCGGGGGAGGGGGGAGGAGGTCCCTGAGGGAGGTGTAGGAGGGGAAGGCGAGGCCGGAGAGGTCGAGCGGGGGAGGAAGGGGAGGGTGGGCGGCGGCGGTGCCGATGGGGAAGCTGAGGGATTGGGCGGGGGGCTTGGCGGCGGCGGGGACGACGGCGGTGGAGGTGGCGATCGAGTTCCGGCGGCGGAGGGCGGTCGGGAGCGGAGGCGACGGCTCGAGCCCGAGCCGGAGCTTGCGCTCGAGGTGGACTGCTCCACCGTTCTCTCCCATGGCTGGATGACAGAGAGAGAAAGAGAGAGAGAATCTGAAGGGGGCAGAACAGAACAGAACAGAACAGAACAGAACAGAGCAGAGGTCGTCTCTTCTCTGTCTGTCTCCGCCGCTGCTACACAAGGTGATGATCTGGTCAGGAGTGGTGCGTGATTCCGAGTCAAAACTCGGGGGAAGTGGCGGCTTTGAATTTCCTCTGGTTTTAGTTTTAGTCCTTGTGGTTGGAAAATGCTTTTTGGGCCTTTTCTTTCCGGGAGCAGGCGCGTGGGCGCGGGGGTCAAAATGCCCTTTTCCGGATGGGGCCATTGCCGCGCGTAGCTGTGCTCCGGCCAATATCCCCATTTATCCGCTTTCTTCCTTCCCTTTTTTTATTACTTTATTATAATTTATAAAGCCCACGAATGTTCCTTGCGAATCTAGGTCACGACTCGAACGGACCGCCACGATCGCCCTAGGCGCCGGTGAACCGCGCATTCGAATGTGGGGCACTGCACTTCGAACCGATCGATCGGAACCCGAGAATGAGGTCGGCTCAATCCGGCCCCTACCAGTCCGCTTCATCCATGATTCTATATAGTTAGTACCTATTAGGAGTCTCCGTTTTTGGACAAACGCCTTTTCTTTTCTTTTCCTTTTCTTTTCTGAAGTATGTGTTGCAGAACAAACCTCGTCTTTTTCTTTATTAGAGCATAAGTTCCTCCGCCGGTGCCATGCTAATGAGACATTTAAAGAGAGGCGAAAGGGACGTGGAGACCATTTTACGTTGGGGGGAAAAAGCAAGGACAAAATGCACCCTTGTTGCTATTTCTATGGGGCTCCTTTTACACGAGGCGACGGGAGGAGGCTCCTCTTGATGGGTGCCCCACAAAGTTTTGACCCCCCGCGGGCGATCGTCCCTGCCTCCCTCGCGGAGGCTTCGTGGGAGGTGAATTGAAATTCCTTTGCCATATTAGAGTACGAACGTGATACACGAGTGCGGGTGTGCTCCGTACAGACATTTATCATGAGATTCCGATGCTCGATTAATCATTCAATTCACCATTACATGTACGGTTCTGTCGCCAGAACGTGCTGCATGCCAAGTAAAAATTTATGTTCATTACTCGAGTTTTGGAAAAAAATTTATTTTGACAAAAAAAGAATACCCCTTATCACATGTTGAAATCAAACTTCACACTCAGGAATTTGCTAAGCTTTCTTCCATTCTTTTGTTCTTTTGTTCTCTGAAATAAAAAAAGAAAAACGAATAAAAATCCGTTTAGTAACGTCAATTAATTTTTTTATTTCTTGACATAGAAAAGTAGTCAAGGAATATATTTGGAACAGAAATAAGAATTAAAAAATATATATATTCTTATTCTCGTAAACAATTTCTAAAAATAAATCATTTTCTTTCTTCTTCTTCTTCTTCTTCTTCCGCCCGCCGCCCGCTGTTGTTGCCGCCAATCACCGGCTAGAGGAGAAGCAAGAACAAGAGAAGGAAAAAGAAAAACCCAAAAAATTATTAAAAAAAAAAAAAAGAAACTCCACGTTACAAAAAAAAAAGAAATATAAGTCGTACCAAATACATTCCTGGTGTTTTTCTATTCCGAGTATAAAATTTTTATATAATTACCAAACACGTTCTTTTACTTAGAAATTGTTCAAGGGAACAGAAATACAATAAAAAATATTTCTGAAAAAAAAATTGTTCCCAAAATAGAAATGTTATCAAAAAGAGGGTTCGCAATTGTTCCAAATTTATTTCCCAAGCAATTTTTTATTCTAGGAAATAGTAAAATTAATTAACGTTACCAAATAAATTTATGTTTTTTTCTATTCCGAGGAGCAAAAGAACAAAAAAATAAAGAAATAAAAGCGTTGCCAAAAGAAGCCTTAGGGTATGTTTATAGTACTCGATTCTATTATTTTGTTCCTAGGAACTAAAGAAGAACAAAAATCCGTTTAGTAAATTTTTTATTCTCAAGAACAAATAAATTTGGAACAAAACAAATGAGTAAAAAAAAAACTTATTCTTTGTTCCCAAGAACAATTCGAGAATCAAGCCAATACAAATTTCTTTTTTTCTTTTTTCGTTTTCTTTTTCCATTGCCACCACCGCCATCCACCACCATCAGTCGCTGCCGTTGGTTGCCGGAGGCTTGCCTAGTCATCAGCGAGGCTCGGCTTCGCCAAATCTAGGCAAGACTAAGTCTCACCAATGGCCAAGTGAGCCTCCCCCGGCCATTGGCAAGCCTCACCTAGCCAAGCTAGGCTCGCCCAACCGTCAACAAGGCTCGACCTTGTGGTGGCCTGGCAAGTCCTGCCGGTAGCTAGGCAAACTCGACCTTGCTAGGAGCCGACAATGCTCTTGCGAGGTCGTTGGCTCTTGTCTAGCCAATTGCTAGTGATCTAAAGGCCGCTGACCAACCAAAGCTTGAAGAAGAAGAGAAATAAAAGAAAAAAATAATTAAAAAATTAAAAAATTAGAAGAAAATGGTTGTGGTGGGGCAAAATGCAATTCTATTCATAGAATAGAAATTTTAGGTAGCTACCAAAAGCCTTTAAATACTTAGAAATTTATCTAGATAATAAAATAAAAGAGAATTATTTCTTATTAGAAATTATTCCCGAAAATAAAATGGTTACCGAACAAACTTTTACCATGCAAAGCCTAACCGCAAAGGTCATATATTTTTGATAGAATTAAAAGTTCAGAGTTAAAATTTAAAACACATGAAGAGGGGCCTGACAAATGCTTTGGCAATGCTTTGCCAAAGCTCTCTAGGGTTCTAAATGCCATTAGCCCAACGTAAATGATGTTTGATAAAAAAATTTGAAGAGTTTTGGGAGAAACAATTACATATTTAAAACTCTTGGAAAGTTCTGACAAGTAACATTTTAAGAATGCTTTCGGCTTTGATTTAATGAAAATGTCAATTTCCCATCCCACCCTCATTTATCATCCGTGATTTCCTAATCGTCTCTTCGCTCACAACATCTCTACGTTTCCTTGCGCTCCTCTCTTCACTCAAGAGGCCACTCGCCTTTCTTCCCTCATGCCGACCATCGAGCTCTCTTGCTCTTGAGCTCTCTTCCTTCATGCCGTGCCCTCTTCCCAAGTAAAATTTCTCTGCTAATGTTGTGCATGAAGGTTCTTCAAGAAATGTGTTAGTGATTGTATATCTGGTTTATTTCTTGGCTGCGTAGGTTCATTCGCGCTTTTGTGATGTCACTTTGATTTGTGGTTTTTGTTGAATCTTGCGGAAACGTGGTACAAATATAATTTACAAAATATAACTTTCACTATTGCAATATTTTCTCACACCACATACAATACTCAGACAACTCTACACTTCACAAGACCCCTACACACACCCACACACCCCTTGGACTTCTTACTCACACACTCTTGGTTGGACACTCAAATGAGGAGCAAGTTGCTCCTATTTATAGGATGGAAAGTTGGTGACTTTCCTAGCTTTCTACACTATTCTAGAAGTATTATTTTATTATAGCCTAACAACTAGATTTCTATGGAGAAGTCTAGAAGTGGCGCAGCTTATGGATTTTGCTAAAAGATTTTAGAGAAGGGAGAGTTCTAGAGAAATTTGGAGGAGTGAGATATGGAGAACTCTAGAGAAAGTTCTAGAGAACTCCAGGAGAGAGAGAGAGAGGCGGTGATCTTCAACAGTTTTTACAATTTCTGGTCAACTTGCTATGCTGGTTCGTGCTTTACCAAGCTCTGATGGTCTTGATCTATGGTCACTTTAATTTGTGGTTTTTGGGTTTGCTAGTACCGGCCTCAATGTAAGCTAGGAAAAAGGGTGTCTAGAAAGCGCATGCGTTAAAGAAACAGTATTAAAGCGAGAGGGATCGTATTCAATTGCTTGAGGTTGGAGGCTTGAGAAGTGATGACGTATTGCCTATTCTGCACGCCTGAGTTGACGAACTGTGGATACGAGACTTTCCTTGATGAAAGATTCAAAGCCTTATTATGTTTGGATGTATTCGCATTATTTGTACTTTTCCTCGTTGAAATTACCCTCTTTCTAAGTCATTGCTTCTGGTTTGAGAGAATAAGGAAACTAACAATGAGATGATAGTACTGCACAGTTGCTTGTACTCCTGCGTACAGTAAACATTAGCTATAGAATTAGACGTTCCCTAAGTACAGAATCGTTGCTTGTCCCATGACCAACCATTGATGTTTAGCTGCACGTTTGTAAGTTAGGAACAGTGAGCATGGTATTGAAGTAATCGAATTAAAGTTACTCTTCCACCTATTTGCTTAATTTATCATATGGGATGTCAATGGGGGCAACATGAGTTCAATGTCGAGGGAAATCAGGAAAATCACGTGGCCCATCTCTATACATGGCTTCTAGAGAAGTGGGAAGTGGTGCCACAAATTCTAGTATTTGCAAGGACCAATGATGCATCTCATTCATGCAGCCAGTCTTCTCATATCAACATTTGGACAACTGGTTTGTTAGACTTTTGATTATGTCAATGGCCATGTAATAAGTAAGGACGCGTTTGGTAGCGTTTCTATTCAAAAAATTGTTTCGAGAAAACAAAAATAGAAAAAAATATTTCTGTTCTGGGGAATAATTTTTTACAGAAAAATGCGTTTGGTAAATTTGTTTCGAAAATAAAAAATGAATAGAGACACGCTTGGTAAATTTATATTCTTTTTTTGTTTCTTTTAATTTTTTAGTATTTTTATTTTATTTTTCATTTTTTCCTTTCTTTTTTTATTTTTTCTAGCGACCGGCGGCCTTGCCGGTGGCGAGGTGAGCTTGGCCTCGCCCAGATCTGGTGAGGTCGCCAACCCTCGACGGCGTCGTCGGCCCTCGACTGCCCGTCGCCGGCCGTGGCCGAGGTCGGTGACCGGCCAAAGAAAAAAGAATAAGAAAAGAAGAAGAAAAGAGAGGAGAGAGAAGAAGTGTTTCTTCAAAAGTGTTTCAGAAACAAGAAACAATTTTTTTTTTGTTTCTCATTTCTGTTCTTTTTGAACAAAAACGCAAACAAACTCGTTTATGTTCTTTTTTTGTTCCCGGAAACAAAAAAAAAACAAAATTTTTATTCTTAAACAGAAAAAAAAAACAAAAACATGCAGGCCCTAAGTATTTGTCCAATGTCGTCTTTAGTGTTTTGCACGTATTTATGTTCTTTTTATCTGATTAGGACCAAATGACCCTTTTAATTAAAGCTAAAACTTACCTAAAACATACTCTACTGGCCAAGCAAGGGAAGGCCTACTTACAGTTGGCCTCATCTGTTGCACGTAGATTTGACTTGAGCAACTGTCATTCCAACCTTTTGGGTAGATAAGGGCGCGTTTGGTAACGATTCTATTCCCGGGAGTAGATTCTGATCATAACTGATTCTTTTTTATTCTGTTCCCAGGAACTGATTCTAAGTATTTTAAGCCGTTTGGTAACTGTCCAAAATTGCTGATTCTGGAATAGAATTGCGTTTGGTACCGTGCTCATTAATTCTATTCCAAATCAATTTCTTTTAATTTTTAAATAATTTTTTTACTTTTTTCCTTTTTTTCCTTTTCTTTTTTTCATTTTTTCATTTTTTTTCTTTTCATTTTCCTTTTTTTCCTTTTTTTCCTTTTTTTCCTTTTTTTCTTTTTTTTTCCTTTTTTCTTTTCTTTTTCTCATCATCTTCTTCTTCTTTTGGCCAGCGACCTCATCGGAGCATTGCCGACCCTCGGCGAGGCCGGCCCTCGCCGGCAGCTGGGCAAGGCTCGCCGAGCCTCGCCTGGCCACCGGTGGGGCTGGGCGTCGCGAGGCTCGGCCTCGCCAGATCAGGCTAGGCCGAGCCTCGCCGGACCTTACGCTAGTCTGGCGAGCCTCCGACGAGCTCGCTGGACTGGCGGCGGCGGACGGCGGCGATGGACGGCGGCGGTGGATCGCCGCCGACGGCAGATGGTGGCGAGCGATGGTGGACCGGCGGTCACGAGATGGCCGAAGGGAAGAAGAAAATTTCTTGATTTTGATTCTCAAATTCGTTCCCAAAACAAGAATCAACTTTTTTTTTTGTTCTTGATTCTATTCCCAATCTGTTTTCGGAAACAAATTTGTTCCCGGGAGCAAAAATTTTACCAAACGCGATTCTAGGCCCAAACTAATTCCGGGAACAAAGAATCAGAATTTGGCCATGTTTGAACGGTTACCAAACAGGGCCTAAGTTTGCCTTCTCTAGACTCTTTAGAATGGTGGGCGACTCTTCCAGTTCCACATTTTTAGAACAATGGTTGAAAATAAATGCTCTGTCAATATTCACTTTTTTAAGGTACTGTTTGTTTTCAGAAAAAAAATAAATAGTCAAAAAAATATTTTTTTGAAAATGATATATATATATTACTTAAAACAATTAATCAATATAAAATGTTTTCAGCATCTATAACAATTTGTGTCTAAATGTTTTTGTAAACAGTGAAAATATTTTCCGTTTATTAATTTTTATTAACGATTTAAGCAATTATTTTTAGAGAAATATTTTCTAAATCATTCATTTTTCACGAAACAAATAGAATCTAGGGGTCCGTTCGTTTCGCGGAAAATTGGTCATTTTCTTAAAAGTCATTTTCTAAGAAAATAACAATATTTCCTGGTATTCAACTAAAACCTGAAAATGTTTTGGAAAATATTTTCCGGTATTTAATAAGGAAAATATTTTCTAAGACTTCACCACTTAGGTATGCATCACTTACCGATTTATAAATCCATCAAATATGAACTTACATTTAAATCTGGGCAAACCTGCTTCATATATTTGTTCTTTGATTATCGTCAAACACTCATCTACTCTAAAAAATGTTCATATGGATTTTAAAAATAAGCAAAAGAGAAAAGAAGCAAAGCATGTACAACCTTAATGAGAATCTTCCAGTTGAGTGGTATGTTCTTCCCTTGTGTCTTTTGTGTTCTAATAAACAAAAGAAAAAAGAAGTAAAGCATGTAAAACCCTTTGCTTGAGCAATATACAACTGCAGGGTAAAGTAAATAAAGAAAATGATAGGTAAGAGTGCAAAGCACGAACTTGAGATCGACGAGCTCGAGGTTCGCCTAGCAATTGACGACGACTAGCCAGGAAAGAAGAAGATGGAAAACAAAGAAAAGAAAAAAAAAAAGGAAATTAAAAATAATTCAAATTAAAAATTAATTAAAAATTAATTTGAATAAAAAAATAAAGAAGAAGAAAAAATGAGAGGAGGAAGTGAGGATTTGTAGAGGTGTGAGATAAGAGAGATTAAGTGAGGAAAATGTTTTCCACTTTTCAAAAGTGGAGAACATTTTCCCCTAATTTAAAAGATTTTTTTTTTTTTTTCCTTTCATGGAAAACATTTTTCCCAAGAAATTTATTTTCCGTAAAACGAACGCTGGAAAATCTGAAAAAACATTTTCCCGGAAATTATTTTCCGTGAAACGAACGGAGCCTAGATCTCTGTTAGTTTTCCATGGGAAAAATTACCAAAAGAAATCCTAAACTTATTATAATTTTGTCAATTCGGTTATGAATCTTTTTTTTTTTTTTTGCCAATTCAATCATCAACATTTTGTATTTATGTCAATTCAATTCATCTGGCTAAATTCAGCCAATTAATGCTGAGTGTCCAACCGACGCTAACATAGTAATTTTTTAATAATATTTTATTTTTTAAATTTTTTTAAATTTTTTCTCTTTCCTTTTATTTTTTTATTTTTTTCCTAATGTTCCTCTTCTTTCGCCACCACCTGCAGTGGCCAACAAGGGTTGTGGGCGAGGCAACCTCCCCATGGCCTCACTAGTAGGGGGCAAAGGCGATCTTGCCCGCGGCTACAAGGCCATGGCCAATTAAAGTAGTTTTCATGTGATTTTCAGCCACCTAGCCTTCTAGGCTTAGCCAAATTGTTGCCTTATTTCGTGGGCTCCACTATTGAAATTTTAAGCTCAAAACCATCCACCGCGGTCCAATGCTAATGCACATAATGAAAATATAAGTTATATAATAAATGCTCATAAAACTATACGCTATGCAATAAATGAATGATTGGATTGCTAAAATTTAGATGTCAACATGCATGATTGCATGAAGAAGATGATCATTAAACATATAGGTAGAGGATACCAGAGAGAAAGGTAGCCATTAACATAGGAGCCAACAGAGGCCTACGAAAAAAGAATTGGACTTCTTCACGACGAAGCACGATAGCAGAAAGGAGACTTCCTTTCGCCGACCCATGATATGAAAGTAAACTTCCTTTATCATAAGTCTAATAAAAAACTTTCAGAGCAGGTCTGGAATAACTTTTCCTTTCTAATTTAATCTAAATCCTGCGGTGCACATACCTTTGTCCTCAATACATGAAACGTTCGCATCATATAACTATTGGCACGTAGATTTGCATATATATTTTTTTTTTCACAACTTTTTAGGCTTGCGTAACATTTCAAATTTTGGTGTGAAAGCATAAAATGTACTTTTTCACTTATGCTGAATGCAAGACCAAGAAGCTCTCAATCCTCTTAATTCCCTAAAAGTACGTAACTCTTGATTGAACGACGACGGGTAGGCAGTCAATGATGAGAGCATTAAACGTAAAATTTCAGTAAACATTCTTTTGACATTCTGTTCCAGTTTGCAATGGACACCACTTTAATAATTACCGATGAAACAATACAACTCCCCTCGCCTCCAAAAAGACATAATAAATTTGCTTGGACAGATCCTTTCACACTACAATTGGCTTCTTAACACATAGGAAAGATGTCCGCATACCAAACATCCTGAAAGCCAGAAAACTAAAGTGAATGGAATCCCTCATGCTTTTAAAGACATAAGATTCTCTTATCAAATTAAATATCGGTCATTGCCACTATGATCCATGGATATGAGATGAATTTAAATCAAAGGAGACTCACCCTCTTCGGTAAGAGCAATACATGTTCCTATTGTCTCTCGTAATGCCCAATCCGCACCAAAGGAAAGCATAAGTTAAAAGCAACTAAATTCAAGTCCACTTGAAATCTCACAATTACCGGAAAATACGTAGGTAAAATCATATACATGTTTACATTTCATGCAGTATTCTCCACGCATAACTACGGAATGGATTTAGAGCAAAGATAAAATTAACAATTTACTCAGAAATAAAGCAAATGAAGACTTCCGGAGAGAGGGACGAATAAATAACAAAGATGCGATATCCATGAAGCTGAATGTTTTCTCAATAAGATTTCCACTAGCAAATTTCAATACAGTTGTGGCTGTGAAATCAAGGTAGTTCTGACACTAAGTCCAACTCTTTCGCTGAGGTCATGTAGTCATGTAATAAAGATATGCATATGACAGCACACGGGTGTGGTTGCAAACAAGAGTCTCTTCATCTCTGGAGGAAACGTGCCACACGTGTGCCTTGAAACAAACTGATGTAAACTATTATTGGGTAGAATCTAGAAGAAAAGGTAACAAACAACTGAACACCATAAAAAATAAAATCTTTAGAGCAAATATTGCATGCCACAAAAAGATAACGTATTTTTACATCTACTAGTTCTGCCAAAAAAATCTATGTACATATAAACTTCCCATTGCACACATTTACATAGATGAATCTGACACTGTGAGACTGCGGCACACCCACATCCACGTCCCATTAACATAATACAAGCATGATATTTGAAAGGAGGAAACCCATGCACTACAATCGCGTTGAAAAGACAACATGACATCGTCATAATTCACAACTCTAGGTCTCTCTCTAGGCTTGGAACACACTTCACCACGAAATTAGACACATAAGTCACTAAACGAAAAGAGTTAGTACTTAGATACATTTTTATTTTGGGACAAATTTTATGCAAATTACTAGAGTTTAGAAGAGTACCCGTTATCGCATGTCGAAATCAAACTTCAGGCGCAGGAATTGCTACGTTTTTTTTCCAATTTTCCGGGACGGGAAGGGGACCCCGCGGCAGGGGAAGGGGGGGTTGTTTTTTCACGTTATCGGTCGGCCCCAGCTCCACGTAAATCTGACAATCAGCCCTATAATTTGTTGTGGATTGTATTGTATTGGACACCACCTTTTTCACGTGGGAATATTTATAGTCCGGGTTTAATTTTTAGGCCAAATTGCAGTTAAAAGTTCATAATCTCTCTCACGGTAATCTTTCATCATTGGATTGATACGAAACATACTATGAACACTAAACGAATCTCAATCCGAGCAGTTGTGATTTTTCAACAAATTTTCAGTTTAGTAGTGAAAATCTATGGAGATAATGTATCAAAAATTGACTTAATTGATCTCCGGCAAGCACCCCGTGAGCGTGTTAAGTGTAGTGAAACTGTATCGAAACCATTTGAATGATCTAATTTGGACATCATCGTGATCCTTTCGAAAGGGACGATTGAAATATAGTCCAATACGAGCGAAACATTCGCACTACAACTACCCATCGGAGCGTGCGGCTTCCATGGCCACTCGCCTTCCCGGCAAATTCATGTCAACATGTGCGACATAACAGATGAGTCGTGTCGAAGGTCACGAGTGACCCATGTACTTCCCTTTGGAAAATTCAAGTCTTCGTCTTCATCTCCGTCTTCGTCTCCGTCTACGTCGCATTTTCACGTGACTGCTTTCCAATTGCACCTCTTTACGTTCTTAAAAGTCGCAGTGCCCATACAAGGTTGCGAGGATGTTTCGCCGGTTTGTATGACACACGGATTGTACCTGTTGACACCAAAAAGTAAAAAGAATTGGGTCATTTTCTGCAGGTGACAAACGTAATCGATGAGATCAAAGTTCCGTGGAAACAAAAGTCACCAATGAACTCACAATTGATGATTTGCAGAAAATCGGCAACTTATCAGTAAAATTATTGATAATCGACATCATGTATTATTGTAAAAATAATAATTTATTATGAACTATAAATTCTTAAAAGATAGATCTCACAACTATCTATAATTATTTGTTATTCGATTTTTTGTAATTCAGAATAGACTGTTATTCTCATAATAAATTAAAAACTATCACATTTCTCTTGTGGAAAATTTATAGGCCATATTTCCTCCTAAAAAAACTATAATTTGATTACCCCTTGCTCTTTTTTAAGCATTATGTATTTACAAGATTCCCATTAAGTCCATATATTCTTAAAACAACCTACTTTTTCATTTTCCATTTAGTAAAATAACTCAAATAAAATATAGGAAATCAAAATTACTAGTGTAAAGCCGCATAAATATATTCCCATGTAACAGACAAAATCGAAAGGAAATTGTCTTTGTGATATTTTCTGCGCTAGGGCTGGCCAGTAGCTTCGGATGTTTTTATGTTTCTAAAGAAAGATATTTAGTTCTTCAGCCCGCATTTTTTTCTATTGAGAAGAGGTTTTCTCACGAGGAGCTTGAACATTTCTTTTGAACTTAACCCAATATCACGATCCATAACTTTCTGTTTCTGTTTTGTTTCCATAAATTTAGTATGATGGACATATTGATAGACCTAATTTGACAGCTTGAAACTGGCCACTTCCTCGCATTACTCGGGAAAGAACTAGAGATGTTAAAAGTGTGAGCATTGCCTCCATCCGCAGTCAAATTCTCATTTCATTTCATTGCCATGTTACTCGGTAAAACAATTTCTAGTTCCTCAACAGATCATGTGAGGATATGCGCACCTTTTTTGTGAGGTCTAGTCCGAGTCACTTGAAATTTTCACTACGATCGAACTCAAGTGCTATGGCCTGAAACTGCTTACAAATCTTCCGGCTGTGGTCGGTTTGGATAGGGCACATGTTAAAGCTTTGTTCCAATATCCTAAGTTTCCAAAACATCCGGATAGCTTACTGTCCAGTGTCCGTTGTCTTCTTCTTTGCGTCTCATTCCTTGTCATTTTAGCGGTGCTTGTTGCCTGTTGCCTTCGGTACGCTGGCGATAAAACACAGTGAATCTATTCCCTTGAGTTGCAAGCTCCTGTGACATCTTTATCTTGGGCCAGTCAAACCAAATCCATTCCTTTTTTCATCTGAAAGCAAGTCTCGAAGATCTTCGTCTGTAGCATAGCTTAATACAGACGACGCCGACGATTAGGCAAGTACTTGTTTGCCGTTTTCGGAGCAAAGATGAAGCGAACATGGCAACTTCCACGTCCGAAAGTCGTTTTGTCCAGTACCGCACGACCAATCCCCCAGGAGGTTGTCTCGAATTCTCATGCGAGCCTTCCCCTTCATGTATAAATAAATGAAGCCTTCTTCCTCGCCCCAAGCAGCAATCCAAGAGATCCTTAATCTCCCTTCGCTTCCCAAGCATATCCAGCCCATTTTCACCGTTTTAACTTTGCCTGCAATTAGTCTCCCTCCTCTGGTATGCACGGTCTGATTTCGTGTCTTTTTTTCCTCTTTTCCTGTTTTGGTTGCTCGACATTCTTGGCTTCCTCCAACAAGCTCGCCCCTGCGGCTTAGAAATCCATATTCTTTTTGCCTTTTTTGCTAAGTCATTCTTTTTCTTTCCCTGCAAAATGGGACGATGCGGTGGTGACCGAGATTCTCGTCTGCAATGCAAAAAGCTTCGGCAGGGTGCCGGACGACCTGTGTGCATCGATCTGAGAATGCTGTGGAATTTCATCAGCCGATGCCTTTTGTATGCCACCTTTTTCTTCTGTAAAATCGCTTCTTTATGTTACCACCTCCCCACCTCCCCTTTGGTAATGTGAAAGAAGAGGGTGAAAAATGTTTTCTCTTTGGAAATTGATTGGATTTCTCGTGTTGGGTTTTCATCGACATGGCAGGTTCGTTTTCGGGTATGTGTACCCAGCATTCCAGTGTTACAAAACCATGGCGAAGAAGACCGAGGTGGCGAAGAACGGGGAGCAGACCAAGGAACTCAGGCAGTGGTGTCAATATTGGTGAGGGAAATAACCCTTCTTTGATTCTAAGGGATTGATACAATGCCTTTAATTACTTATCTTTTCTGCGAGGATGCTTGAATTACATTGAACCATATCGCATATAGGAGTCGATGACTCATTGCAATTCCTTTCCTACTGCAATTCAATGAATTCCGGCAGATGCTATTCAAGTTCTGACTCGAGGGCATCGCTTTGATGATTACTCTGACTATATGGAGTCGATATTCCTTTTTTTGCTTTCTTCTGTCTCTATGTTTCCCGATCCTTCTTGACGTTAAATGAAGCACGAGGAAATTGTTCATCTGTGCGAGTATCGAATGCTTGCAGGATCATTGTGACGATGTTCACCGTCCTGGAAAGGATTGCCGACGTCTTGATCTCATGGTAAGCAGAACCATATTCCATCAGAGCCTTACATGACATTTATGTACACCCCCTATTCAAACAAATCCTTCCCTTCTTGTTGCCTTTCTTCTTTGGTTGAAGGCTTCCAATGTACTGGGAACCACTGAAGCTGGGTTTCATCATCTACCTGTGGCATCCTAAAACCGAGGTAAAAAACCCACCCAACAAGCCCTTGAATTGTCGAAAGACGGCTTTTCAACCCGATGACAACACGATTTTCACAAAAAGGAGGTGAATTCAATCTGATGTTTTGCTTCTGCTTTCGAAAATGCAGGGAATTGGGCATGTGTACGAGACGCTGCAGGATCAGTTCATGAAGAAGCACGAGAGCAAAATCGACGAGAAGGTGGTGGAGTGGAAGGCGAGAGCGTGGGAGTTCGCTTCTCCCTGCAGGCAATACACCTCGGATTTCGCGCAGGACGCCTTCTCTCGAGCCATGCAGTACTTGGTCTCTCAGTCTAGGATTCTCAATTTCAAGGTACAGAAATTTCCCTACTTAGGACACAGCTATCTTCCCCCTTTCATTGTCGTCGTTAGAGCGAGGTTCGAGATGTCCAAAGCGTCGTTTTACTGATCACGAGTAGCGTGTGCAATTGATGCCTTTGGCGATCGAGCGTTGCCCACCAGGCAGTGGAGAGAGGACATTTTCTAACGAGACATAGCGGGTGGTGTTTGCAGGAGGGAAGGAGCCTCGGCTCGATCAACCGCTCAGTGTCGAGGACGCCCAGATCGGAATCAGGGGAGACGAATCCCGGCTCCCACACGGACTAGGCCGAGCAACAGGAAGTTCCGGATCACGGAGGCGCGTCTCCGGAGGAAGACGACAAGCCCCACGCATCCACCGGCCATAAGCTGAGGCTCTCCCCTCACAGCCACCGCACCACCGATCACCATATCGATTGATTGAAATTCGACGAAATTTCAAAAACTATCTCTATCTATTTCTCTTGTGTATAGGCACAAAGTCGGGATACCCTTCTTTTTTCGAAATTGAATAACTACGGAGTCTCTTTCCTCCTAATTCGATTAGTTAGGAATTATGGATATGCACAGATTTTGGTTAATTTTGGGCAAGAACAATCCACAAGATCAATTCAGTAAAAATCCCAGCTGGTAAAAAATGGGAAAGATCGACTACAGTGTATTATGACATTACTTTGGGATAAAAAGGATTAAAAAAAAAATTAAGAGGCTAAAAAATATATTTATACGAACCGGAGACTGGTCGGGGGAGCGATCTCTGTGACGTCAGCAATGAAAAAAAAGCCACGTCGTCGACGTCACGCCGGGGGTAGGGCCACGGCTATTTCCCGGAGCGGACCGGCAGGAAGAAGCGGGCGATCCGGCCGAGGGCCCGGCGGACGAACCCGAGGCAGGCGGAGAGGCGGAGCCAGAGGCGGCGGAGGAGGTGGGGCCCGTCGGATCGGGGGAGGCCGACATCGGCCGGAGGTAGGCCCAGGCGGCCCGTTTCACCAGGCGGTTGCGGATCGATATCTCGTAGGACGAGCTCGCCGCGGCGGTCGGGGAGGCGGCGGCGGCGGCGGGGGAGGGGGGGGAGGAGGTCCCTGAGGGTGGTGTAGGAGGGAAGGCGTGGCCGGAGAGGTCGAGCGGGGGAGGGAGGGGAGGGTGGGCGGCGGGGGCGGCGGCGGCGCCGTCGGGGAAGCTGAGGGATTGGGCGAGGGCCTTGGCGGGGGCGGGGACGGCGGCGGTGGAGGAGGCGATGGAGTTCCGGCGGCGGAGGGCGGTCGGGAGGGGAGGCGGCGGCTCGAGCCTGAGCCGGGGCTTGCGCTCGAGGTGGACTGCCCCGCCGTTCTCTGCCATGGCTCACCCTCAGATTCCCTCTCCCTCTCCCTCTCCCTCTCTCTCCTCTGCGCGTCTGCTGCTGCTGCTGCGGCGGCTAATACAAAGGTGATGATCAGGTCTGGTGCTGGTGGGTGACTCTGAGTCAGAACTCGGGGGAAGTGGCGGCTTTGAATTGCCTTCGATGTTTCTGTCCTGTCCTTGTGGTTGGAAAATGCTTTTGGGCTCTTTCTTCCCTGGTGCAGGCGCGTGGGCGTGGGGAGAAAAAAGGCCCTTTTCCGGATGGGGCCGTTGCGCGCGTGGGCGTGATCCAGCCGGTATTCTTGTTTATCCGCTTTCTTTCTTCTTTTTCAGTTTCTTTTTATTTTATTTTATTATAACGCCCCACGTATGTGACCAGCAATTCTTAATCATGGTCATGATGGACCGCCGCGAGCCGATGAACCGGTGTGCAGGTCGAACCGATTGATCAGAACCCGAGAATGAGGCTGGCCCGACCTGGACCTGCCTGTCCTGTTTGTAATTTAGCAGTTATTGGATGAACACCTTTTTCTTTTCTTTTCTTTTCTCTTTTTTAAGTACATGTTATAGAACAGACCTCGTCTTTCATTGAAGCATAAGTCCCCATCGGTGCTACGCTAATGAGACATTTGAAGTGGGGCGAAAGGCACTGGAAAAAATGCACCCTTTTGCTTTTCTTTCTGTGTGGCTCCTTTCAGACAAGAGGCGTGGGGAGGAGGCTCCTCTTGATGGGTGCCCACAAAGTTTGACCCCCATCGTCCCTGTCTCTCTCGCGGCGGCTTCGTGGGAGGTGAATTGGAAATTCCTTTCTATTATTAGAGTGCGAATGCATGATAGAATAGCGTGGACAAGTCCATACAGACATTATCGTAAGATTCCGATGCTCGACTAATCATTCGATTCATCATTAAATTTACGGTTGAGTCGCCACAGCTCCGCCTAGCATGCCAAATGTCGACTAACAATTTATGCAAATTGCTTGAGTTTGGGACAAAATTCATTTAGATAAAGAAAAGAAAAAGAAATGCGCTTTATCGCACGTCGAAATCAAACTTCGCGGTCAGGAATTGCTACGCTTTTATCCATTTTACCGGGAATGGAAAAGGACAGGAGGGGCTTTTTCACGTTGTCTGTAGGCCCCAGCTCCACGGCAGTGTGGCAATTGTTGTGGATTAAATTGTATTGGACCCACATTTCTCTAGTGGGGATATTTTATAGGCTGTAGGTTTTTTTTTTTTTTTTTTTTTTTAGGCCAAATTGCAATTACAACCATCGCCATTTTCTCCAAAAAAAAAAAATCAACACCTTTTTAAGGTTGCGGTAATAAATCCTTACCTTCTGAACTCGTATCAAATCTCTCCCAAAATTGGATTCCCTCCTAATACTGTAATTTAATTATCCTCTTGCTCTTTTTGGGCATTTTGTATGTAGAAGATTCCAATCAAGGCCAAATTTCCTTAATAGAACCTACTTCTTATTTTCCATTTAGAAAAATAACTCAAATAAATTATAGCAAATCAAAATTGCTAGTGTAAAGGCGTATATTTATATTCTAATGTAACTGACAAAATCGAAAGGGAAATATGCCTAGAAGAAAATCACACAAAAGACAAAAGCCTGGGACAACATTGAAATTTGAAAAGGAATCCAACCCAATATCCTCTTTGAAATAGTGTTAAAGAATCCAACATAGGTTAGAAACAAATTTGAAATGTCGAATATATTTTTGATAGAATTAAAAGTTTTGAGTTAAAATTTGAAACACATGACGATGGCTTGACAATGCTTTGCCAAAGCTTTCTAGGTTTCTAAATACCTTTAGCCCAATGTAAATTATGTTTGATAAATTTTCTGAAGATTTTTGGGAGATGCAATTACATATTTAAAGTTCTTAGCTTTGACGAGTAACATTTTCAAAATGCTTTCAGACCTAATTTGATGAAAATGTTAATTTCCCATCCCACCCTCATTTTATCATTCATGATTTCCTAGTCATCTCTTAGCTCACAACAGATCTCCGCATCCCCTTGCACTCCTCTCTTCACTCAAGAAGTCACTCGCCTTTCCTCCCTTATGTTGGCCATCAAGCTCTCTTCCTTCACGCCGTGCTCGCCTCTCTTCCCAAGTAAAATTTCTCTGTTCATGTTGAGCATGAAAGTTCTTCGAGGAATTTGTCAGTAATTCAGATCTGGCTTATTTCTTAGCTGCATAAGCAATCTTTGTTTGTGATTATGCAATGTGATTTTGATTTGTGGTTTTTAAAATTCCCAGTCAATTTGTTATGCTGGTTCGTGCTTTACCAAAAAGCTCTGGTCGTCTTGATCCGCGGTCACTTTAGTTTGTGGTTTCTAGTTTTGCTGGTACTGGCCTTAATGTAAGCTTTACAAAATGGGTGTCTAGAAAGCGCGTGTTTAAAGAAAAAGTATTAAAGCAAGAGGGATCATATTCAATTGCTTCAGGTTGGAGGCTTGAGAACTGATGACGTGCTGCCTATTCTGCAAGCCTGAGTTGATGAATTGTGGAGACGGGACTTTCTTTGATGAAAGATTCAAAATCTTCTTATGTTTGGATGTATTCGCATTATTTTTACTTTTCCTCGTTGAAATTACCGGAGAGAGGACGAATCTCTTTTCAAATCATTGCTTCTAGCTTGATAGAGTAGGGAAGCTTATGATGGGAAGAAGATAGCATTGTGCAGTTGTTTTTACACCTGCGTCAGGTAAACATTAGTTATAGAATGGGTCGTTCCTTAATTATATAATTGCTGCTTGTCCCATGACCAACCTTTGATGTTTAAATGCATGTTTGTAAGTTTGTGAATGTGAGCTTGGTATTGAAGTAATTGAATTAAAGTTACTCTTCCACTTATTTGCTTAGTCTATCGGATGGGTTGCTAACGGTGCAACATGAGTTCAATGTCGAGGGAGATTAGGAAAATCACGTTTCCCATTTTTATACATGGCTTCTGGACAAGTGGGAAGTGGTGCCACAAATTCTAGTAGTTGTAAGGACCAGTGATGCATCATATTCATGCAGCCTGTTTTTCTTTTATCAGCATTTATACAACTGGTCTGTTGGCTTTGATTATGTCAATGATCGTGCGATAAGTGTTTGTCCAATGTCGTCTTCAGTGTTCCGCACACAGTTACGTTTTTTTTTTTTTGCCCGATTAGGACCAAATGACTATCTTAATTAAAGCTCAAACTTACCTAGAACTTACTCAACTGGCCAAGCAAAGGGGAGGCCTACTTACAGTTGGCCTCATTTACTGCATATAGATTTGAGTTCAGCAACTGTCATTCCAACCTTTAGGGAAAACAAGTTGCCTCTCTCGACTCTTTAGCGATAGTGGGCGACTCTTCCAGTTCCACATTTTCAGAACCATGGTTGAGAATAAATACTCTGTAAATGTCCATGCCAAACTCTCAATATTGACATTTTTTAGCTCCATTTGTATCGAGAAAAATAAATAATTTTAAAAATACTTCTTTAAAGATGATTTTTTTTTTTTTTTGACCCGAGAACCGTCGACAAATGTACGGCGCGGTCGGCGGCGTAAACCCGGGATGACCCACAGGGACCCACCTCCCATGGGTTGCAGGTGAGTCGCATAATGGGGGCATAGAGTTTCAAACCCCTCCCCTCCTGGATGAGAGGCAAGATGCAAACTAGCGCATCCACCACGAAATGGTTCTTTAAAGATGATTTTTGATATTACTTAAAACAAATAATCAATGTAAAATATTTTCATCATCAATAATAATTTGTTTTTAAATATTTTTGTAAAAGGTAAAAATATTTTTTTTGTTCATTAATTTTTTAAGTAATTTAAGCAATTATTTTTAGAAAAATGTCTCCAAAATCATTCATTTTCGGAACCTAGATCTCTATTAGTTTTTTATGATGCCTTTTTTCACTTAATGTTCACTTAGGCTGCGTTCACTTTGGCTTAGTCAATATGTGAACAAGAAGGGAATATGTCGAAAATAAAAAAATTCTCAATAAACGCAGCCTAAATGAACATTAAGGGAATTCTCAATACTAAATCCATCAGGCTAAAGTCCTTTGGTCAATATGCGAGTGATAATAAGAAAAATTAGGTGAACTTACCTAACGTACCACACGAAAAGATGGTTCAAAAGACTCTACAGAGTGAAGATAAAGGGAATTCTCAATACTAAACTGACAAGGGTCAACATCAACATGCAAGCATCATGCCCGACTTTGTAACACATCACCCAAAATATACATTTTTTCAATTATTGACATCTAACCGATCGACTTTTTTTTCTTTTTTGCACGAAGATCGATCGATTTTAATTGTCTACATACATAACTGATTCTGCCGTTAAAAAAATCTGTTGATAAGAAAGGTATAGAACTAAACAGATTTAACCACTGCAATCCATACAACTATATTCCGCACCTGCCACATCATTATAAACTAATGATAGACATAAATTTTGGAGCATATAGACAGAATTCTGAATAATTAATCACATTTAACCATGTTATTCTGCTTTTAATAGATTGAGGTGTGTTAGCTTAGCGCAAGTAATATGAAGGAACAACGAATGAAACATATGTTGAATAATATACTAAGTTTCTTGACACAGTTAGCTACTGTTACATGTTTACATCAGGTTCAGGTCTACTTTTGAGATAAACTAAATCGACAAGCATTATTGATCATGAGATGATGCTACAGATTTAGGGCCTCAAATTCTACTGGCTGCAAATAATTTTAACACATACAAAGATTTCATCATTATTTACTGTTAGCGTTGTGTATGTTCACTCTGGATAAATTGAGGGAAGAGATGGTGGAAGGGGAGGAGGCATGTTATGCAATGGTTGTATCCAGACCATGCAGTTATGCAATGGTCACGACAAGCATTATTGATCATGAGATGATGCTACAGATTCAGGGCCTCAAATTCTGCTGGCTGCAAATAATTTAACATATCCATGATTTCATCATTATTTACTGTTAGTGTTGTGTGTGTGTTCACTCTGGATAAATTGAGGGAAGCGATGGAGGAAGGGGAGGAGAAGGCATGTTATGCAATGGTCATGACAAGTAAAAAACTTGACCATATGTCAGGACACTGGAAACTATGCATCACAAAAATTTCTTATCTTGAACCCCACCACCCCCCCAAAACCACCCAGAAAAATTCCCTGGTTCACAAACCACCAAAAACAAAAGAACATGTAATTAGGTAAAGAACTTAACAGCTTCAATTTGTTATCAATGATTGATATGGAATTCAGTGTATCCAGATTCGGTGATAAACAATTTGAGTCAATAAGTGGCAATGAAAATAAGTTTCCATTGAGGAACTAAAAAAGAAGCAAATGGTCAAGGGAAAAATTCTTCTCACTCAAAAGGAGACAGCCAATCTACAACTATGAGACAGTGTTAAAAGACAACTGAACCTGCTAGCATGTTTGGTGGTTGGATAGCATTTCCTGTCTTAAACAAATGATTTTCAAGATAGTAGAACATCAACAGTAGAAATAGCATATTTATGCCAAGCAATAGCATGTTCCATCTATTGCAGGTTCAAGCACTCTATCAAATGATTACTGTATCATAGACCATGGGCAACACAGTGCACAACTTGCGAGCAAAAGAAAGGAACTAACTGGACTAATCTGACACATCAGTCAAATACAATGCAGTAAATGAAACTTGAATGATTTTTTCTTGTGTGAAAATGAACATAGAGCAAGACAGAGGACGCAGCTAATACAAGTTGGCATTAGGGCAAGACAGACACATCTTTGATAATGGATTCTAATGAATCAGTTAATCTAAAGCCCTTTCATCAAGTATCGTGTAATAAAATAAGAAAAAGAAATTTCAACCCGGCTAGAGAAGACAACATATAAACAATATCGTAATCCAGAGTATATTACATTGATAAGAGATGCAGAAGCAAATTACACTGCACAAGACTCTGCAGATTCGGAGGTTTTTTCTTTTGCCTGCTTTGCAGTTGTACTCATTTTTACTGTTGCTAATTCAGAATCACAGATTGTTTGAATCATACCTATATTTAGTATGGCTGCAAGAGAAACAGGATTGCTTATTATCTATTCAATGACCAACCAAGAAAGTTGCTATAATTAATTGATTCATGCTCATCAAATGAAATGAAAAAATAAGGCCCCAAAAGCCCGTAATGAGTAAAACCCTCATCAAGGACTACATTTGTTCAAGCGGAAGGTCATAATACTAATACATGAAGTTCAGTAACATGAGCAGTCATAACCCTGGGACCTCAACTGTTTTACTGATGGAAAGATGTAACTGAAAGTATGATTAACTGTTCTCAGTTTTCATTAATGCCACAATTTGAAAGTAAAGAGGACCATAGAAGAAAAGAAGAGAGCTGAGAATGCCTAAAGGACCTTCACTGACATAAGAAACATATCATACAATCTTTTGCGCAACAGTCAGAACTGACAATTGAAACCCAAAATGGCAAAAACAACCAACAGCATTTGAGGTGGGAACTCAATAATTTGACAATTTAACAACTAGATAATGATTTTAGTGTTATACCAAACACAGTGCTGCATTCAAGTAAAGAACAAGCACTACACGTAACTACAGACATGTCTGCCCACTTAATAATACCTGATATGCTTGTGCCTGACCACAAATAGATGTATTTCATCCTCGGGACATGCAAATATGTGCTGGCCTCACCTGAGATTGTCCATCATCAGCAAGAAACTACCCCCAAGGAGTCCATATGTATATGATAGGGCACCAGGTTGAATGGAGTTTATTAGGCCATATCCAGAAATGCCAAAGTATCTAAATCTCTGAAACTTTGTGGACAAACCCAACCTCTTAGACAACCCTAATCAGTTGACCATTTGTCCATACTTCATAGGTTAGCTTCTTCATCCTCTTATGTTTCTAAACTTATAACCAGGGAAACAAAAGGACGAGGTCAAGGCAGCTCATCCTCGGAGAAGATCTGTCCAGATTGCAGTAAAACTTGTGTTTCTTTGGCCTCATTCTTTTCCTCGAAACTCATCCACCTTGCTCTGATCAGCATCCCTTATCACTGGACTACCAGAAAAAAATGCACGATGTCCCAACTGAACTAAATTAAGAAGCTTTCTCCTTGCCTCATAAACAGGATTTGGGTCGATCAAACATCCTCTCTCATAAGCTTCTCTGAGGAACACGGTGTGTGTCTTCCCCTTGGTTGAGAGATAAAATATCCCAGGATGATCCAAGAACAAGTCCCTAATATTCATATCTATTTCGAACCATTTTCTAAAATGACTAATCTTCTCCACTTCGACCATCTTTTCCACAGTGAGACTCAAGAATTCATGAACAATAGCAACTGCTCGTTTCTCCAATGCCATTATTGCAGCCTTAGACTTTCTCTTTTCCCCTATCTCCTCATATGGCCCCACATAGGGCAATCTCTGCCATTGCTTAACCTTAGCCTTCAAGTCCTTGCTCAGTCTCATACCCGGAGGAAAACCATGCTTGAAACTGAACCTAATTTCGGTTCTATCAACTTGACTGTCTTCTCTACAACACTCAGCAACCCTCCAATTCTCAACTGCTGCTGTAAGATGATTTTTTTCGTGAATATCATCAACCAACTTCAAGATATGAGTACTTGGTTCATGACCATCACAAAGTCTGAAGAGATTGGAATTTTGAGAAATCACAGAATCCTCAAAGTCATCTGGGAGTCCAAGCTCCCTCCAGACCTTGAAAACAGCACGGAGTGGCAAAGACTTTGAAGAAGTCATTAATAAAAGGCGAACTAATCGATCTACAACAAGGGGCATTGATGTTTTGATAGCCTGACTTTCTTCTAGGGCAATTTCAATGGCAGCATCAGTTAATTTGCAAAAGGGTTGAGACTTATTAGTATCATAAAATATTTGGAAGATGTGGGGGTATTTGCGGAGGAAGGAGGCAGCACCACGATTCAAGTGGAGCTTCTGGGAGAGCCTATTGAGGAAGTCCAATGAAATTGATGATGAAGGGTTGCTGGAAGCAAGAATGAGGTCTTGAATTGCAACCACTTTGAGAAGGTTTTTGTATTTCTCCATGAGTTTTTCAAATGTAGGGTCTCTGGCCCTGTAAGCTACATACTGTGCAGAGGTTGTTTTGGTTCTAGTAGTCATGAGTACAAAACAGCAGCATATGGAGGGTCTAGAAATGAATCTCCAATTCATCCTGACAAGGAAAGTTCAAGATTTGTCTAACTACTAATCCACCCCATTAAGCATGCCAGTCCTTTATTTTGAAAAGCTCGTGAAGAAAGCTTCAGGCTATACCAGCAATTGCACCCCAGAAACACACATCCACAAGGATGTGAACAGCTGACTAAGAGTTTTCCCCAATAATTTCAGATAGAAATATGGTGATTGCTAAGTCCCAGAGAAACCAGTAGTCTTCTCCTCTTTATCTCTAGAGGCCTGTACTCAGAAGGATGCTTGAAAAACTTACTGCAAGTAAATGTATGGAGATAAAGTTGCTCATCAGCTACATCATTGGGCACTCAAAGCTAACTACAAGCATTATGTAGATCGATCAGATAAAAGGTAATTATAGACCACATAGAAGTGAACAAAAGGACAAAATGAAGAACTAAACTGCTCAAATACTAAAGTAAAAGACTTACCCAACATATCCATAAGACAACCAATTTTCCATGTGATTGATGACTAATTGAAAACTTTCATTAATGGCTGAGCACTTGCATCAGGAACATCGGTATCTACCAATAGTTTAAACTTGAGAACCTTATTGATGCAGGCAAATGGTTTTACTTGCTTGCTGGGACACTGATTTGGATTCATATTGCATTTGCCAGAGGATTTGTTCACTTCAGATGGTCCTGTTGCTTCAGGATTGATGGAGGAAGTACCTGCATAGATCGTATACATCATTTTTCTTAGATGGCTCATAAGAGGATGCAGATAATTGCTTTCTCTTATAAAGAAAATCTGGAGCAATATAACATCATCACAAACAGTCAACAGCCTTTCTTTATCTTTGAAACAGCATTCAAGGATAAGATGAGAAGTTTGTCTAAGATGTTTTGAGCCAAACAAGAAGATGTAACTGTGTGATGATGATAATAACATAAATCAAGGGGCTAGGGAAAGTCAAGGCCTATAGAAATATGAAAGAAAAGTTCAAGAGAAAACCTCAGGAAGTTAGTTCTTATCAAGTACTCAATAAGAAACAGAGCACATGTACACCGTCCCACTTACTGCGGCAAAGGCTTTATTGTCCTGGATTCCTAAATTTTTCCAGTAATAGCTAAGCAGGTATTATAGTTGCAAGAAACAAAGATATGGGATATGAAAAGCATAAAGCATGACACTTGCATGGAAAAGATGATCATTAGACATATAGGTAGTGGAGACAGAAGAGAAAGGTAGCCATTGACAAAAAGCCAAAAGAGGCCTACAAAAAATGAGTTCAACTTCTTCACAACTAAGCACAATGGCAGAAAGCAAACTTCCTTTTTTGGTCCCATTATAAGAAAGTAAACTTCCTTGATCATATGTCATCACTAAAATTCAGAGCAGGTCTGGATTAACTTTTCCATCTAATTTAATCTAAATCCTGCCATGCATGTACTTTTGTCTTTTTTAGACTCGTGTATTAAATTTTGGCATGAAAGCAAACATTGTACTTTTTCACTTATGCAGAATGCAAGACCAAGAAGCTCTCAATCCTCTTAATTGCCTAAAAGTACATAACTCTTGATTGAATGGCAATGGGTTGGCAGCCACTGATGAAAGCATTGAACGTAGAATTTCAATAAACAATTCTTTTGACATTCAGTTCCAGTTTGTAATGGACACTACTCTAATAATTAAATTACCAATGAAACAATAATTCCCCAACTCCCCTTGCCTCTAAAAATAAATAGTAAATTTGCTTTTACAGCTCCTTTTACACAACAATTGGCTTCTTAATACATAGAAAAGGTGTCCATATACTGAACTTCCTGAAAGCCAGGAAATTAAAATGAATGGAATCTTTCATGCTTTTAAAGACATAAGATTCTCTTATCAAATTAAAGATTGGTCATTGCTGCCATGATCCATGGATATGAGATAAATTTAAATCAAAGGAGACTCACTCTCTTCAGTAAGAGCAATACATGTTCCTATTGTTTCCTCATAATGCCCAATCTGCACCAGAGGAAAGCATAAGCAATTAGATTCAAGTCCACATGAAATCTCACAATTGCATGAAAATACTTAAGTAAAATCATGTATATTTTTACATGTCATGCAGTACTCCATGCATAACTACGAAATGGATTTAGAGCAAAGATAAAATTAACAATTTACTCAGAAATAGAACAAAAGAAGACTTCCAGAGAGAGGGGCTAATAATAACAAAGATGTGATATCCATGAAGCTGAATGTTTTCTCAATAAGACTTCCACTAGCAAATTTCAATACAATTATGCTGTGAAACCAAGGTAATACTGACACTAAGTCCAACTCTTTTGTTGAGGTCATATAAACATGTAATAAGGATATGACAGCACACAGGTGTGGTTGCAAATGAGAGTCTCTTCATCTCAAGAAGAAACATGCTAAATGTGCTTTGAAACAAAACTGATGTAAACTATTATTGGGTAGAATCTAGAAGAAAAGGTAACAAACAACTGAACACCATTAAAAAAAAAAAGAGACCTTTCAGGCAAATATTGCATTCTACAAAGTGAGAATGTACTTTTACATCTGCTAGTTCTGTTAAAAAAATATATACATACATATAAACTTCACATTGCACACATTTACACAGATGAATCAGACACTGAGACTGCAGCACCTCCACATCCACATCCACATTCAAATCCCATTAACATAATACAAGCATGATATTTGAAAGGAGGAACCCATGCACCACAATCACGTTGAAAAGACAACATGACATCCTCATAATTCACAACTCTAGGTCTCTCTCTTGGCTTTGAACACACTTCACCACAAAATTAGACACATAAATCACTAAATGAAAAGAGTTAGTACTTAGATTCATTTTTCTAAAGCTTTTTTCTTAATAAAAATTGTTTTCTTCTTTTTTAGATTATTTAAAAATTATCTAGTGATGATGATGTTTGGTTACACCAAATAATACATGTTTGCAAAGGATCATTCCAATTTACAAAAATTTTACAAGTTCACATGTTAATTGGTTTCTTTCTCATTTCAATGGTAATATCTTTTACAGGTAAACTAAACAAGTTATATCAACTAAAATGAAAGAAATGCTTTTCACTTTTTCAGGATAACATCATAAGATCATTACTTTATTCTTTCTGAAAGGAAGCACGCTAAAATTAGAAAAGATAATTGAAACAAAGGCAAAATGTTATCTATGGAACAGTATTTTTACACCCAGACCAGTCAAAGAACTGGCATTGGTTCTAGCTCCCCGCTCAACCGATTGGACCTCTGGTCAACAAAGTTGGAGAATTTACTAATACATTTATACACACACAATTTGTGTGTGTTTATTATGCCCACTTACAACATCATGAGCATCTACCCCAATGGACAAGGTGTTCTACAATCCACATGAGATCAGTAGGTCAATTAATTCTTGCCTCAGCTCGTGAATTTTTTTCACAAAGTCAAAAACTTGGTCAAAGATCCAACCAATGGCCAGAACTAGGTTGAATGGTTGAACCAGGTAACACCGGGTTTGACCAGTACAACTAATTGAGAAAAACCACACAGGATCATGGTCTGGCTCCCAAGCCAACCAGTTGAATTCGCCAGTCCAACCCTGGTTTGAAATCATTGTTATGAAGCAGGGCATTAACATAGATAAGCCACCAAGTCTTACAATACTTTAATAAAACATACATGCATTGCAGATGAAATTAGGACATATGTTCTCCCTTAAGGATTCAATAAAAATAATTTCCTGCCACGTTATTATAAATAAATGATAGAGACAAATTTTGGAGTATATAGACAGAATTCTGCATAATTAATTACATGTAACCATGGTATTTTTCTTTCAACAGATTGAGGTCCATTAACTTACCACACCTAATATGAAGGAACAATGAACAAAACATGTGTTGAACAATATGCTAAATTTCTTGACACAGTTAGCTACTGTTACATGTTACATCAGGTTCAGGTCTACTTTTGCGATAAATTAAATCAACAAGCATTATTGATCATGAGATGATGCTACAGATTCAGGGCCTCATTTCCAACTGGCTGCAAATAATTTAACATATTAATGATTTCATCATTATTTACTGTCACATATATAATCACTCCAAATAAATTAGGGAAAGAGATGGAGGAATGGAAGGAGGAGGCTTTTTATGCAATGATTATGACAAGTCAAAAACTCAACCATTTGTCAGGACACTGGACAGCTAGAAAGAAAAAACTCTTGGAAGAAACTATGCATCGCAAAGAGCTTACCAGCTTCAATTTGTTATCAATGACCAATATGGGATTCAATGTATCCAGACCCTGAAGTACAGAAAATACTTGGTGAGAAACAATCTGACTCGATGAACGCCAGTGAACATGAGTTTCCATTGAGGAACTAAAGAAGAAGCAAATGGTCAAGGGAAAAAAATTCTTCTCACTCAAAAGGAGACAGCAAATTTACGACTATGAGACATGGGTAAAAGACAACTGGGCCTGCTAGCATGTTTGGTGGATGTTGAGTGTCTCAAGTCTTTATCAGAACATCAAAAGTGGAAGGGGCATACTGATGCCCAAGTATTAGCATGTTCCATCTATTGCAGGTTCAAGCACATTGTCTATCCAATGATTATTGTATCATAGACCACAGGTGTGACAGCACTTTGGCTAACACTCGACAAAGCTGTCGGTAGAAACTGCATATCTCATCCATGACATGATTACAAAATACAGATATAAGACCAGGAAACTGCTAAACAACATAGGTTTGTGAGTCTGAACACATACAGACAAGACATATGGTGCATTTGGCAGAAGGTCGAACTGCTCAGAGACAGAGTAAAGATCAAGTAACACATATTCTTCCTCAACCTCTACATCATCAAGCAACACACCTGCCTCCATGGTTCCATTACCTGCAAAAGATCATACAGTTCAATGCTTTTGAGTTGTAACAGCTTTATCTTCGTTGAGAACACTGAATCAAATGCAGAGGAATCCAGGAAGTATCAAGGATACAGGTCGTGTGGAAAAGACAGGATTATATCGCTCCTTTTCACTATATATCTATCAATGCCAATTGAATAGAGCTTAGAAACTCTATGATTTAGCCCATCCATTAACGATTTCATGATCTTCACGAGTTATATTGCTCCTTTTTCTGGCCAAATATCTATCAATGATTACGCAAGAGAGATGAACATTAACAGGAACACAGCAAGGAAGTTCTCCCAGCTGGAGAGCAATGTGATACTCAACGGGGACGAGAGCAGCTAAGTCGTCCAATCTCCAAGTCGCCGGAGAAAGCAAAACTTCGTGGAGACTTGTACGGACCTGGTCGGCGTGAAGGATCGAGCGAGTCGGCGTCGAGCGCTCGGCGAGCCAGACGGAGGTGTCGTTCGAGGCGTGAGGACACGACGGAATTAATCGACCGGCTGTGAAGCGTGGAAGCGAGCAAGAGTCTCGGCTGCTGGCTGCGACTCGCCGGGCCTCGTGCTTGCACGGCGGTCGGCGGTCGGCGGCGAGAGGGACGGAGGCGCGGGGGCTGGGCTGTGGCGTCGATTGCGTCAGTTGAGGTCTGCAGGGAGCAAGAAGATGCACCGCAATAGCCGAAATCACAAATCGCAAAAATTGTATTTTAAATGAGAAAAAATCACGAAAAACCTAATCTAATAAGACAAATTTACTCCAAACTCTTTTTATAACATACAAAATTTCAAACTTTATTAACAGTAATATATTTACCCTAAACATTTTCTGTAATACAAAAAACTCAAATTTATATTTGCATAACACATTTACTTCATACTGTTGGATAATTTCATCTTTTACTTTTATTTTTTTTTTATTTTTCTTTTCTTTTCCATTTTTTTCTACTTTTTTCCTTTTTTTCTTCTCATCTCTTCCCACCACCACGACCAAACTCGAGCAAGGGTTACCCTTGCCTAGGTCAAATCTAGCGAGGGCAACCCTCAAATCTGGCGATGAATGCCCTTGCCTATGTCAGGCAAGGAGGGTTGCCCTCACTAAATTTGGCTAAAGATTGTCCTCACTCAACAAGGGAGGGCAACCCTCACCCAACACCACTGAGGGCTATTCTCACCCGACCCAAGGGAGGGCTGCCCTCGCCAACCTAGGGGAGGGCGACCCTAGCTTGATATCAACAAAGGTAGCCCTTGCTTGAGTCTGACTTCCCTTCGCCATGGCTAGTGGAGGAGAGAGAGAGAATAAGAAAAAGAAAAAAAAAGGTAAAACATAACAAAAAAAATAAAAATAAAAGATGAAAATGCCCTTTAGCTATAGGTTTGAGATAAATGTGTTATAGTTGGTAAAATTAAGGATTTTTCGTGTCACAAAAAAAGTTTAAAGTAAATTATCATACTTAGCAAAATTTGAGGTTTTTTGGTAGCTTTTGCTCATTTAAAATTGGGAAAACAAAAGGATTAATATAATGAAGAAGCTTAAACCGATAGTGATAAATTTATAAGAAACTTGTTTTTTATCACAAAAAAACTTCAAATTAATAGACAATCGATAAATTTATCATTCATTAGTTTTTATTAAAATTTATGGTCAAATTGTTGAGTTAGATCACAAGTGTATTAGTTTAGGGTTTTATCATCCATTTGTCTATATTAATTTATGATTTTTTTTTGTATTAATTTAATTTAATGAAAATTAATAGATGATAAATTTGTCACAATGTACCAATTTAAATTTTTTGTGATAAAAAAATTTTTTTTTTTTTGATAATGGTAATAAATATATAGAGCAAGGACAAATGTACAAAAGATCGGTCCCAAAACCTACACTCTCACGAACAAAGTAAGAGTGAAGGGGAATCGATGCAAATCAAAACCAGCTAGAAGAGCAAACCACAAGGGTACAAGGAAGACAGCCAGAAACCAGACAAACACAGAACAGCCAAGGCAACCTCAGTCCTAACGCCAAAGCAAAGAAACGGAGAAGCCACAAAAAACAACCAGCCACAAGGCGAATCAAAGCAAAGACAGCTTAAGGAGAGAAGATCGCCGGATCAAGACCCCAGCCTCTTTGAAGTCTTGTATTTCTCGGAGATGGAGGAATCTTGCTGAAAGTGATGGCTCTATCTCTAACCACCTTGAGAAGATGGTTTTTGAGAGCCGGAATCACCAAAGAGTCACCATGAAAGATGATTGCATTCCTCTTTTTCCATATAAGATGACACAAAGCTCCAAAAGAGAAGCGAGCAATCCTATGGTAGAAATCCATCCCAGATAAGAATTTCTTGGCCCAAAGGAGTACCTCTTTCCAGCATCTATTCCTCTAAGGGAGATTGCACCTGGCGGCCCAAAAGAAGGCTAAAGAAGCCGAGATGCCGCACCCGAAAAATAGATGATCGATGGAGTCTGGAACTTCATTACAAAAAGCACACACGTTAAAATCAATTCTACCATAGGATAGAAGCATCACCTGAGTGGAAAGGCGATTTTTGGATATGAGCCACAGAAGAAACTGGTATCGAGGGGCTATAGCATTGTCCCAAACTAGAGAAACCCACTCAACACACGGTTTTCTAGCTCTAATGGACTCCCACGCCGATGCAACCGTGAAGGATCCGGAGGTATCGCAGCACCAAATGAACCTGTCACACTCCATCGACAAGGATGGGAGAGTTATTCCCCATCTGATCAAGAGATTCTTTAACGTATCACCCAAAGGGTTGAAGAGGTCAGCGACCACCGCATAGTCGGGAATGTGTACTCCATCCCTGAATGAACGAGGTATAAAGCCATCAAGGGGGCCACAAGGTAGCCAGTAGTCATGCCATAAAGAAACAGTTAGTCCGTTGCCAACTGACCACCTAAAAGATGATCGAAAATGACTCCTAAGCTAGAGAATTTTCTTCCAAGTCCACGAGCATATCACAGGCTAGTTAGAAATCCAGAAATTCCTCTTGTTCAAGAAGACCGAATGAACCCACCGACACCACAAGGATTCCTTATCTGAGAAAAGGATCCAGATGAATTTAACCATAGAGGCTCTATTACAGTCTTTGAGGTTCCGAAAGCCAAGGCCTCCTTCGGATTTCGGCCGACAAACATCATCCCACGCCACTTTTGCTCCGCCTCGACCAAGACCCACTCCTTTCCATAAGAACTGTCTCATGATGCGTTCGATATCAGCCAAAACGGAAGCAGGAAGGGTGAAGACGCTCGCCCAAAATGCTTGGACGAAGTGGAGTACCGATCTTATAAGCTGCATTCTACCTGCAAATGATAGAAATCGATGCGACCAGGACTGAATCCTAGCGGTAATACGATCCGTCAAAGCAATACAGTCCGCCCTTCTCGGTCTTGAGGAGATAATAGGAACACCTAAGTAGCGGACCGGTAATTTTCCTTCCTGAAAGTCGAACGCCCAGAGAATTCTGTTTCGGATAGACGTGTCCCCTCTAGAGATAAATACCTCGCTTTTATTTTTGTTGGGGAATAAGCCACTCCAAGAGGAGAAGATATCTAATCCTCTTTTCAACATAGCGACTGAGGGCCAGTCCGCTTGACAAAACAGAAATACATTATCAGCAAAAAACAAATGTGATAGCTTAACCTGCTTGCATCTTCAATAATACTTAAAATTTTGATTGGCAGTTCGGGAAATCAAGAGACCAGAAAACACTTCCATTACCAGTGTAAAGAGGTAAGGGGACATAGGATCCCCTTGCCTGAGACCACGCCCACCCGAGAAGAAACCGTGGAGATCACCATTAATCGATAAGGAAAATTTAGGCGTTTGAACACATGCCATGATTAACTTGATAAGCCACTCAGGGAATCGGAACGCCACCAAGACAAGCTCTAAAAACTCCTAATCAATAGTGTCGTAAGCCTTATGGAAATCAACTTTGACAGCACATTTAGGCAGGTAAGGATTAAGGTGAAAGCCAGCAAATAATTCCTGAGCTAAGAGGATATTGTCTCTAATTCTTCTTCCCTTGACAAAAGCATTTTGGGAATGGTTAATGAGATCATTTAGAACTGCTGCTATTCGGTTAGCAATAATCTTTGTGATCACTTTATAAATAGTGTTACAGCAAGCTATCGGTCTAAAATCAGCGACGGCACTAGCATTTAGGACTTTAGGAACAAGCGCTAAGATAGTGGCGTTTACCTCTTTCAGAAGACGACCGGTTAGGAAGAAGTCCCGAACCGACTGCAGCACCAACGACCCAACTATCTCCCAGTTGGTTTTATAAAATTCTACCGAAAAACCATCCGGCCCGGGGGCCTTGCCTATGGCCAACGAGAATAGTGTGTTCTTTATTTCAGAATCAGTAACCGGTTCACTAAAGGAGCGAATCTGATCTTGAGAGAGCGGCCGGCGAATCACCCTATCCAGCTGTTGAATTGACGGCCTAACCAAGGCTTCCTGAGGGGATAACAATTCTGAGAAAAAAGTGACGAACACTTGCGGCACCAAGACTGGATCAGTGATTACAGCACCCATAGGATCTTTTACAGAAAGGATCCGATTAGATAACTGTCTTCTCTTCACTGAGTGGTGGAAGAACTTGGTGTTTTTATCTCCTTCTTCCAACCATCTGATTCTAGATTTCTGCCTATAGAAGGATTCTTCTTGATTTCTAAGATCGACAAACATACGGAGGTGTTGTCTTTCCAAATCAGCAAGAGCAGAGTTTTCCGGATTCGACTGAAGGTCTGATTGGATTCTGTCAAGGGCCTCTCTAGCCTCTGCTGCTTTAACCGAAATATCAGAGAAAACATCTTTGTTAAGAAGCTTCAAACGAGCTTTCAACATCTTCAACTTGGAAACAAGCTTGAACATAGGAACACCCCTAACCGGACTGGCCCACACCTGTTGAACAATCGACTTAAAATTTGGATGCTCGGCCCAGAACTTGAAATACTTGAATGGTTTTGTCCTGCGGATTGGCTGAAGAACCCTAACAGTCATTGGCATATGATCAGAAATGCCTGGATTAAGAAACGCTGCCTCTGAATAAGAAAACTCAAGATTCCACTTGTTATTAACTAAAACATGGTCTATCTTTCTCAACTTCCTTGCATTTCCAACTAAGGTAGACCAAGTGTAGCGAAGATCGACATATCTGAGATCCATCAGCTCAGTTTGCACCAAACATTGAGCAAATTCATCAAAATAAGGGATCCAATTGGTGGAGCTACCGACCCGGTCCGAGGGGTCCTTAATTGCGTTAAAATCACCAGCAACCAGCCATGCAGAGTCTTGAAAAAGCTCGTTGTAATGCTGGAGATCTTTCCAAAGAGGTCTACGGCGAGAAAAGGAATGCTCACCATAGACAGCAGAGATACAACAGTCCATACCAGTCAGATTAAAACTAAGGCAACCATGCACACCCTGATCATTAATAGATATAGGCAAAAAAGAAACCTCATCCGGGTTCCACCCAACCCAAATTCTACCACGAGGCGAGAAATCGTAGTTAGCAAGCCACTTCCAATCCTTAATGAGGGTGGACGAGACTGCTTCAAAAGACTGCTCAGGCACTTTAGTCTCAAACAGACCAATAAAACAAAGCTTATTTACAGCAACAAAGCGCCTGATCTCAGCTCGCCTAAGAGGGTCACACATGCCTCTAATATTCCAAAAACCGATAATCATCAAAAAACAAAAAAGAGGAACACAAATTACCTCTTTTTAGCAGCCTTCTTGCCTGCACAATGCCTTTTTGAAGCCACTGAAGGAGGGGGATGAGAGCGGAGCCTCAGAAGCTGGTCTTGAAGATTACCGACTCTCGCAGGGAAGAGGGCCTTTCGGAATTGGTCTTCGAACCGATTGAGTATCATCATCACTCAAGAAGTCCTCATGAACACTTGAGTTGCTAATCTCATCAGAGCTCTCAGACAAAGCCAAATGAACCACAGTAGTAGGAGCGATCGCCCTTGGCGAATCCTTCTTCTCAAGAGTAGGCTTAGGAATTTGAGGAGGTACCTCTGGTTCAGAATCTTTAAACTTTAGAACTTGACCTTCATTAGAAGGAGGGGATAGTCCAAATGAGGCAGCAGCAGCAGCAGCCTCCCTCGCTGCGATTTTCATCTTCTTTTTCTTGTTCCTGCGCTTGACCTGTTTCCATCCTGTATCCGCTGAAGCAAATTCAGATTCAGCAGGGGTATAACCATTGGCAGGCTGCGATGACGTTGGTTCCTCCGGTTCCTGTAAAGCCCCTTTTGGCGAACTCGATTCACCAATATGAGTACATCTATTCTCTTCCAAACGAGGCGCAAGGTCCTCAACAGCAGCCATAGATCGACGCTTTAGGGGAGAAAGGTCATCCCCATCAGATGAAGGCGGGATAACCACTCATTTACCTTTAGCCAAAACAGCAACATCTTCAGAGTTCACCCCCTGAATGGGTTCTGCTTCCTTACCACCATCTACAATACGGTTAGGAGCAGATGCAAGAGCAGAAGTCCCGCAATTGTGACCAAATATGTTGCATTTGAGACAAGCCAATGGCTTCCACTCATATTCGACTTCTACAACAACCGACTTACCCATGGTAATCAATTCAATAGTTTCACAGATCGGCTGCTGAACCGTTATTTCAACACATACACGAGCAAAAGTCAGCATCGACATCTGCTCTGTTCTTCGATCCACATATAATGGTCTTCCTAACGCACTGGCCACCTTTCCAATGGAATGTGCAGACCAGAAGGAGAAAGGTAGGTTTCGCAGCCTGACCCAAACCGGAACAGACTGGTGAGAGTCCTTATTTAGCTCAATTCCTGGTTTCCATTGTTGAAGAATTAACGGAATCCTCGCAACTGTGACAGTGCTCCCTTCTAAGATTTTCCGTTTGAATTCTCCATCCGTAATACGCCACACAAATAGTCCACGCCCATTAGACATTACTTCCAAAAGGCTCGGACCCCAAGCTTTCCTAAGGGCCTCCTCAACAACTTTAAACGGCAATTTCTTCCCAATAAAATAACCCACAAGGCAATCAAATAGCTTCGGGTCAGCAGCTTCTAAATCAGATTCATCCATCTGTATAACAGGCTTACTGCTCTGAACATGCAGAGGAGTGAAATCCAGATCATAACCCCTATTCGCACCACTGGCAACAGCAGCCCAAGAGCGTGCTATAGGTTTTTTGGAGACATCTCTGGATTGAGGCCGTTTAGTTCTGGACCTACCTCGACTATTATAGCGGTCCCTCGTAGGCACAGAATTTCGAGGCTTAGCAGCTTCGCCCGAAGGAATTGGGGGCTTGCGGTTTTGGACATTCAACGAAGGATCATCCAACAGAGTTCGTCCCATACCAGGAGGTGAGGGGGTTCACTTGCTCTGCCCTTCATCATTGGAACGGCCCCGAACCACTTCGTGATCCATATCAGCAAGATGTAAGCAGCAAAGGGTCAAGAAACCCTAACCCATCGCAACTCAGAAGGCCCAAAGAGGAAGACGTACCAGGCTACACCTTAGAGGGTTTAAAGAGCAGTAGAAGGCGCCCCTTACCACCGAGTTTCGACCCCAAACAACAGTAAACACCCTCGGAACCAGCAACGCAAGTTCACAGGAACAGTGCAGGAGTCGCTCGAGAGGAGAGCTAGAGCGAACCCTCGCGCCACCACTCAGCCTTGCCTCTGCAGCCGCCTGCAACCACACCCCGAGCCGTCGACGATGGTCCAGCCACATGCGAACCCGGATGCGGCTACACCCTCTTCAATCCCGCTGAAACAGGCGCCGTCGTCACCCGCTCCGAGAGAGAAAAGAAACCTAGAATCCTCTCAATTCAGAGTCTTTATCAGGATTTAGAGAATACCCAGATCAATTCCATGTTCAGCTCCTTCGACGCTCTGTGCGTGGAGTTCCTGAGCCAGGCCGATGGGTCCAGCTCCTTCGCCTCCGCCGCCGCTCGTTCAGCCCCGCGAAGCACCCCGAGCGACGAGCGCACCGCCGAAGGTGCGAGCAAAAGCCGCGAAGCGAAGCTGCCGCAGCCGACGCAGCTACCGGCAAGAGCGCGCCGAGGTTCGCGCAGGAGCTGGACGAGAGCGAAGCCCTAATTTTTTCTCTCTTTCCAAACACTATAATTTCGTGATAAAAAAGTTAGTTTGTTAAAAAATAAATGTCTTGGTTTGAAGTTTTTAGTAGTCAAATAATTTTTTTACGCAAATTTATACAAATATATTAATTTAGAATTTTTGTGATATTAACCCAAACAGCAAATTGGGGCTTTTATGGGACTAAAGGTAAATTTCCAATTTTACCCCCAACTTTTGTGGCATCACAAAATTGTTCCCTTTGAGTTTAAGGGCATGTTTGTCCACACAACAAAAAACTCCCGTAATGTTTTATTTTTAGGTAAAACGACGCGGGATGTCTCAATATTAATAATTCAATCAGGTTCGTTGATTTTTTTTTTTATGTGCGCAATTGAAACCGTAAACTATATACTATTTTGTTCCACTTAGTCATTCGGTTAAAATAAACGTAAATGCTAATATGGACCGACACAAGCGCCACATTAATGTTGACTAGGCAAACTGATGATTTGGATGTATTTAACTGTCCTGGTTGGACAAAAATTTAAGAATAATTGTAGAGTTAATCCAAAACTTAATAGAAGAGAGATAAAAGAAAGAGAAAAGGGGAAAGATAACCAACAAACCCATGAACCACAAATCAGGACGACCAGCAAGACTGCTGTTCCTCATGCATCTATGCTTAATTGAAGATTCGGCATGCTGTCTGAGCAAGATTGCTGTGCGGACATACCCTCTTTGTAAACATGTTGTGCAGTTTGTCATTTTAATTATTTCTCCCAGGCGACATTTCTCTTGAACAAGGACAATAACATCCATGATGTTCTGCACGAAGGGGTGGTGAAGATGGTGGTGGAATCTGTTGGTTAAAACGCGGATGCCAAAGTCCTAGTTTGTAATGGGATGTTTTTTTTTCATTTCTGCTTACGCATCGATGTGTCTCAGCGTAATTCTGTTGCAATTTTCAACATAAACAGAAAATGCATCCGACTCACTTGTAGTGAGAGGAGATAATCCTGAACTCGCGACTGATTGTCATATATCAGACGTGCATTAGTTCGCATATCCATTTTATTGTGGTTCACGTTTCTGTATTTATTCTATTGACTAACTTACTACTGTTCTCATTGCAGTGATCTTTTCTCTCCATAACTCGACCCCAAGCTCTCTCACTAACTCGATAAGCCAATCCAAAGCCATCCATTCTTCAACGGCAACAATATAAAAAGAAAAAATACAAAAAACGAATGCCGAAACCAGCCAAGTATCAATCCAGAATGAGTCTAAGAAATTTACATTGTAAAAAACAAATCATAACAGGTTAAATGAATCAATTTGGATTGAGCTATTTATGATCCAATCTATCCGTTTATAAGCTCATCCTTCATTTTAAATATATAGTTGCATCTCCTAAGGCCCTCCAAAAAATTTGCCAAACACTATTTGTCTAGGGCTAAAAGGCTTTAAAGCCTCAAAGGGCTTTGTGAAAGCATTGCCAAATGGACCCAAAAGGATAGGAACTAATTTTTCCTTGACCTTGCATTTAAAGCATCTGTACCGAAACCAATAATTCGGGCGCTATCATCTCGTAGTCATCCACCGAACTAATTAATCGTGCAAGCTGCGAAAGGCCTTTATGGTTTTGAGGGCTAATTCTACAACGCGAGTCAATCCGCAAATGTTTTAAATAGAACGAGAATTTGCGTTCCATGATCGCAGAATTTCATAGAAAGTCGTGAACTGCTGTTGTGATGCCTATTTTCGGAAGTCTTGACTTGTCTCTGTCGCGTATGTTAAAGCTGCAACAAATTGCGAGACAGCGAGGGGACCATACAACAATGTTGAAACCGATCGGTCCATGTAAGGTGTTCGTCAAAGGTTACACGAAAATGACGTTAACGGAATTTACAAGAACACTGAATTTCCTTCTATTGCTGCTATCTAATACTTACTAGTTGAGCTCATGCTTTACAGCTATGGATGGAAAACCGATGATCAATCCGGACAGGTGATTTTAAAGTTTCTCAAGCTTGATTAACGTTAATTTATCTTGATAAAAGTGCTATAAAAAAAAGTGGTGAACCAGGACCAGAGATTAACAAGATTTCAATCAACTCCACCTATTTTCATCCAGTTTGATCTAAACAAAACTAGAGTAACCACACAGTATGTATAATTCCAATTACCTTTCATTCATCAATAAGTGAGATTCTACTCCTAACCAATGCCTCATGCTATGTTTTCCATGGACAGGATTTATACACATGGGTGAGCTTTGATTCAATAAGTAATCCATCGCACCGTCCGCATAAATGGACACCTTCAAATTAGATTGCTGCAGAAAGGTGAAGCTTTGCTAGATGGGAGTGGGTTACCGGTGCCTCAGCAGTTGAACTGGTACTTCAGTTGGGGCACTTGAAAAATCTCAATCAAGTTCCATACTCACCTAAGTCACTTAAGCCACAGCTCAGTTACGGCACCAAAGTTGGCATTACGCTGCTTGTTGTCAGTAGCTTCCTGAAGATACTTGTCGAGTGCAAACTCATCTAGTAAATCAAAAGCGTTTCACAGTCCCAACTCCAGTAGCTTTGGCATAATGTGGACTGTGAAGGCCAGAAAAGAATGCACGTTCAGAGAGCTTCATCTCACCCATTGGCAGAGTCAACAGGATTTGGCACATCAGTAGTTCCTGATGGTGGAGTTTGTGGCCTGGGCATACTCGCATCAGGAATTCCAAAATCAGGGTGAAGCATATCAACTTCACTCCACTCCACGCCAGCTAGTGAGTGAGTTAAGGACTTCAGCAGTTTAAAAATTGAGCAGAATGAAGAGCACACATCAGGATATTATATGACTATGGACACTAAGCATAAAAGAAATAAGCAATAGTTCCATTAGGATACTGTCCGTCTTCCACATGTCCGTAATGCTTACGTCAGCATCCGATAATAGCCAGTAATCCGCATCATTCTGCAATAGATAGAAAGTGGGATGGTGTTTGAGACGAAATTCTTACAAAAGACAACTACAATGACAAGGGCTGCAGCATTAAGCAGTTTCCATTTAAAGCTTTAAGATTCTATCATATTAAGAAAAATCACGGTTCTAACAATACTAACATCAACATCTGATGGTACGATTTTCATCATTCCTCCAACGATCTCTTGTGAAGCATTTGCATCCAAGGATATTTGATAGGCAAGGCCATCAGGATCACTTTCATTCCTGTTGCTATCCACATTCATGGCCTCACTAACTGTATTCTCATTTGATCCAGAACTGGATGCAAGAGGTAAGCTAGGGGGTGGCTCCATACCATTCATCTCCTCGAACTTCTCCTCAAATTGACTTCAAAAATAAAACCTCATTTGAGTATGAAAAAGATGGGAAAGGATTTTGACAAATAAAAGAAAAGAAGATGGCTGTTAATGTATCCAGCTAAAAATGCGTATATGCTTATCACATGATGATAGTACCTTACAAGATAGACATCAATTGGACCCATGGTGCTTCTCAGTATTATCCTATATCTCCTCTGTGGATAGTCAACAGCCTAAAGCATATAGAAGCGTTGAGATTATATCAAAATCATAAAAGATCAAAGAATACAGTGAGCATTATTTGGGGTTGACTTACTTCATCAGGATCTGGTACTTCCAAAGTCGTGCCATGTGGAGCCTTGATAGCAATCAAGGTCTCATTCTGTGACAAGCCGGACCTTAGAGTCGTAACTAGGTGACTACAGAAGATCCAAAAGCATATAATCTTGACTGACCTGAAAGCAGGGTAGGCCTTTGATGTCTTCTTCGGTCACAAAGAGCCATCTGCAGATACAAAAAGTTAAGAAGTCCTGCATAGCTAGGAGAGGAATATTAATTCAAATGCACAGGTTTGGGATCTCACTTTTGATTGTTCTCATCTTCACCCAAGCCCCTCAGCTTTTCCTGCATTTCTCTGCAAGAGCGACAAGCATTACTAGCCTAATCAAGCACTCTGAATAAAATCCCAGCAGTCTAGCTCAGCACCTCACCTTATTTGGTCATCTAATCTCCGTTCTTCCAGAGAAAGTTTCTCAACTTCTGCCTGCAAAGGGCAATTTAAATCCCGTCACTAGAAAAGAGGATTTGCTCCTTTTTCCCCATTTAATTATCTACTCATATGCCGCCTTGTTAAAACAATGGATTGCTGGTGTAAGAATCCAGATTGCAGACTGCCTATCCACAATATCGAAATAGAATGATGCTAATAGCGCTTTTGCAAACCTGCAAACGGGAAAAATCCACATCTGCGTCCTCTGGTCTTGAAGAATCAAGCCCCCTGATCAATCACAGGAATAGACAACTAAGTTCCCTTGAGCCTTAAATCCTATTGTACTATCACTAAAGATTTTGAACTTCTAAATACAAAAGAGAGGAAAAATTACTTCCAACGTATCCGGTTCTTTATCTTCTTTTCAATGAGACCAATGCCTTCCAAGACATTAGTTATATCATATATCCGCCTCTTTTGCACCTGCATCAATGAGAGTTTTTAGGACCATGTCATCAATGCCAACCTTGAAACACATGATTCATGGGACACAATGCAAAAGAAGTTTCAATCACTGGATCATTACAGAAATCCCTATATCACATGGTATATGAAAATTGCATCACCTCTAAAGTTTCTGCCGCTTTGTTTAAGTCAAGGATACCATCTTCTGCGTGCTTTATTAGATTTATGAACTTCTTGGTAAGAAGACCTGTGAAATTCCAAATGTCAGTATGAAAGACTAATTACGAATAATAATTTTTACATCCAAAGTATTATCTCGAAAATAATTAATTTGAGACTTACTTAAGGAACTATCATATCGACAGTTGCCTGCTGGAGTAAGGGCTGCAGGTGATCCTGCAAATTCATCAAAATTCAACAGTGACTTCATGGCTTTCCAAATAAGGTAACAAATGAAGAAAAGCATGAAGCTATCATGTTCAGGCGTGACTATTATGAACTAAACAACTTAGGAAGGCAAAGTTTTTGTTTAACCTCGTGAACAAGTGGAAAAGATTGACAAGGCAAGCAGTAGTATCCCTACCATCATTTGACAAAGGTGTCTGTGGACCAGACTTGTTGGCCTTTGATCCCTTTGATCTGTTGTAAGCCTTTCCACCTTTTGCAGATACAGGTGTCTGGAATGGACTATTTATAACATTGACATGTCCAGGGCTGTTAATCCACATGCTAGATGCCACCTCATTTTCTGCTGTTCCACTCTTACGCTTGAGTAGCTGTAAAAACAAAGGAAAACATTTCACGCTAGTTCAATAGCCAACAAAGGAAAGGTTGAATTTTGAGAGCAGTTCTAATAGTTGTGGTAACATCCAAATTTCATGTGGTAATTTGAATGAATCGAGTAGAAAATAACGTTTTCCAAGGAAACAAAAAGAACCCATGATGGCATATATATTCTCATCTTGAAATGGAGCATGAAATTCCGATACAACTTTGAGAATTTTATCTAGGTAATCAAAATGTTTCAGTTTAGCAGGACCATTGTACTTACTATACAATCTTCAACCAACCGTTAGAAGATCCACATTTCACATGGAAATATGTGCACATTTTGTGGAAGCACTTAACTGTGTAAGACGATCAAGATACTACTCAAAACATCTGACATATGTCGTACTAGCAACTCTCTGAGGATCGGCCTAGAATTATCAGTACCACTTAGAATGTCCAACATATACTACTAGTGGATTCCTGATTAGCATACATGCAATCCCTAGTTGACTGTGCAACTGTTTCACATGGATGAAAAAAGAAGAGTTCACGTAAGCCGCAAGGAAATAGAGACACCGGGAGCTGCATTTCTTTTTCGATCAAGGTAAGCAGTAGGAAGCCGCACATTAACTAAGCGCGAGCTTAACGGTGCAAAGCTCAAGCAAAGACGAGATGCTTATAGCTAATTAAACCTCTTAATTCGCAAAGACTCCACCGCCAAAACAAGACAGCAACCATGGAGCTGCGGAAATTGGTTGAATTGTCAGTCGGAATGTGTTACACAACGTGTATCTTTTGGTGTAATTGCAATTCCCACCTTCACTACGGACAACTACAACAAAAAACGGAGCCCCTCTTCAAGAACAATCTAACGATCCCTAAAATGGTCGCCAGTCTAAATTCAACAGAGGGCGGACTGAAAACATGCGAGAGAGCTAAATCATTCGCAAAACTAAGACGACCGATCTCGATGCATTCCATCGAGCCGCCGTCCAACAGTCGATTCCCGCAAAAAAAGGGGGGCGCAAAGAAAAAACACCAGACGAACGCCATCAACCAAATCAACGCGGGGGGCCTCGAGAATCGAAACCTACAGGCGATCTGACCACGATCGCGTCGGCCTCGTGATCGGCGCCGGCGGAGCGGCGGGCGTCGGCAGGGGAGGAGGAGGAGGAGAACCGGTGGTAGTCGTCGGGAGGCACGAACGGGGGCTTGGTGGTGGCGAACGCGAGGTGGCGCTTCGGCGGCTGGAAGATCTGGCCGGTGGCCGCCGCCGCCGCCTGCGGCGGGGCCGGGCGGTTGGGGGTCCCGGAGCCGCCGGCCATTTCCCCGAGGGCGGCGGCCGGCGATCGCAATCGGTCGATCTCCGCCGGCAACGGGCGGCCGGAAGAGGAAGCCGACGAGCAACGAGGTAGAGAGAGAGAGAGACGGAGAGAGACGGAGGTTTCCACACCACAGTAGGGTTTTGTTAGAGAGAGAAAGAGAGGGAGAGAGAGAAGGAGGGAGGGAGGGAGCAGAGGTGAGCGTTTGGGTTTTAAGGAAAGTGAGCAGAAAACGAGGGAAGGAGGGAATTTTAGTTCGGATTAGATGTGGAGGGAAGCGCAGGGCGAGAGAAAGTTTCTCGCTTTGCTCCTTTTTTCCGATTGCGCCCCCCCGCTATCTTCCCAGAATCACGGCAGCGCCCCGCTCCTTTGGGCTTTCTTGACATTCTAGTCCTACCCTGTAGCACTTTGATTTTCCCTTCATTTAATTTCCCTAGGATTGAATTGTGACTACGAAAATTATATACACGTTACAATTACGATGCAAAAACTCACATCTTATCAGAGATTTCATTGGAATTAGACTTGATCATGAGTTTGATAACTTGCTCGCACGCCCATCAAATGAAATAATTCGATCAAAGGAAATAAGCCCACTTGAAACTTGATGTTCAATCTAACCAGCAATGTTATTGGAAAATTCATAAACTAAGGCTTTTTTCTCTTTAATCTACTTGCTGAGGAACCCAAACAGAATTATCATTTAGTTACTTTTGAGATATCGAAACTATTTCTTTGAAAGTTCTTGGGACTTTTTAATCAATGAGAAAAAGCTAGGAAAAAATAAGGCTAAAATGTCTTTTCCTTCTAGAAAGTAGTATAGCCTTGCTGAGTTTCTCTAATCGTTCGTATCATATTTCCTTAAGTCTCTTTTTGTAAAAAAAATGTAGTGATTCCGTAATATTAGGGTTAACTCTCGTGAAGTGGGCTAACTTGATATTCTCAATTCAGTTGAAAGCATGTTATGACAAATAGGATGGTTTGGTCTCAAGATTATATCGCGACGTTTCTCAACTTCTTTTTGTGCTGGTTTTTGCTCGGTAATTATTGAAATTTTATGCACAAAATTTGAACTTGGGTCTCGCTCCATCATATTTCCCATCACTAGCCACCGTAAGTTTGGGGCCTAATTCCATAGAAAATCTAAAACTTTAGGTTCAATTATAATTCCATCTCGAATTCTTTTTGTCTAGAAAAGAAAATCCATATTATAGCTCAATCCCTAATCTATCCCAGACTTTTTTTTTTTCTGTTTAAAAGAAAATCACCAACTTTCACATCGGTAATAAATCTACATCGGTAAGGTTACATGAAAATCATCTAAAAATGAAACCATTCTTTGATATGAAAATAAAGAAAATTAGGGATAACATCGATTTTTATCAAATAAAAAATTATTTTATTATCAACAATAATTTATGTCTAGTTATTTTCTTGAATGATGAAAATATTCTTTATTTATTCACTTATGTAAATGATATAACTTATCATTTTTAGGAAAATATATTTTAAATCATTCATTTTTTGCAAAATAAATATATTTTTAACTTTTTTGAATGAACGGACCTCAATGAGCATATATCTACATGCAAACAAGAGAGAGAGCGTGTAGATTGACTTCTTATCTAAAGGTCTTCTTTTATAAAGCTTTTTTTTGGGGGTTTAAATTGTTGAGTCATTAGTTTTGGAATTGGAAATAGAAAATAAATGAAAAAAAAAATAGAGGAGAGCATTGTTAACAGGGGTCGTTTGCATCCTCCAAAGAGGTCGAGGTCTCAAGGTCAAGGACAAAAAGGACTGGGCGGGCGACTTTGAAATATCTCAGAAGAATGGGGCAACTATGGTAAATCCGCAAAAGATAATAAAAATATGAACGAGAAAAACAAAGCGAGAATCAGAGGGAGGGTTGACTCAATTAAACTAAACGATCCTTTTACATAAACTGCGCAAAACACCCCTAAAGTTTATTAACATATTGCGGTCTACCATATAGATTTTACTTGAAACAAAGTTTGAGAACACTAATTTTGAACATCATCACTTTAAAATTTCACGTTTGACAAAGGGTGAGATAAAATAAAAATAGTGACTTCAATATTGGTTAAATAGCTAAACACTTAATTCAAATGTGGCAGATTCCTAGTTTGAGTGATACTTAATTTGATCCCATCTTCACAGTGTTGACTAAAACTTACTTGATGTATATAGGTGTAATTGTTTGTGCGCATCCATAGGCTCTGTCAAGTCAAAAGTTTAGGTATAACTATTAAAAACTGATAATAAAAAAAATGCTATGAAGTCACATTAGGGCTAAAAGAAATCAGAGTAAAGTTGAAAAACTTGCCTTTCCCTAAAATTGTGAAATTGCAGGACTCGCTCTGTATTGAGCTTCCTTTCCTTTCATATTAAATACATGCCTATATGTCTATCTATCTATAAGTGGAAAGGGAGTTCTTTTTGCTAGAGGCGAAAGGGAGTTTGGAAGCACGAGGGAAATGGAAATTGCACAAAACATTCTTAAATTTTTAAATTTTCCTTCTCTTCGTACTCACAAATTTTTTATACTTTCAGAAATTTCCCCCTCAATTTTCTTTGCTCCCGGTGCTCCCAACTTCTGAGACAGAGCCTTAATGTATCTCGCTTAGCTTTCATCAACGTGATACTTTGATGTGGCCATACAAACTTAAGTTTTTAAAATAATAAAATTGACCAAAAATGATAAAAATGTAAAAGAAAAAGTTAGTGGTGAGTTTGGTTCAACTTTGCAAATGGGCTTTAGGTATAATACAAATGTTGAAAGTCAAAGACTTTTGGAGAAATGCAAATTGTATTTAGTAAAAACTCTTTACAAATAGATTTTGGGTTCAAAAAAACTTCTACCATGGACTTTGGTTATATTCAAAAAAATAAAAATAAAAATCCAAACCCTTAGCAAAGGGCTCCAACCTTCGGTGAGCCATATCTAGCTCCGACGATCGTCAATTGAGGGACCTCCATGAGGACTGCCTAAGGTCACACAATCCAAGCAACCCTCGATTGGGTCATCTCCTAAGGTCACATGACCTCAAGGCAAGGGTCAAGTGACCCTCACTAGCCCTTCACCAACTAGATTTGCCCTCACTAGCCATCCTCACACAAAGAAAACGAACAATTATAATGAGGGGCAAAATCGAAAAAACCAAAAAATTGGTGAGGATAGTTTTGGAAAGTAAAAATATATAATTTTTAACATTGGTTTCAGCATTCCGCAAATGCAAGAAAAGTGTCTAAAAAGTCATAAACATTTTTGTAGTTGTGATAATTTAGTCTTAAACATTTTATTAATGTCAATTTAGTCATAAACATTTTGATTTGGTGTCAATTCAATCATTCTAGCTAATTTTTGTTGGATTTTGCTAACTAGGCATTGGTTGGCAAACATGGTATGGTTATGCGACATGGACAAATTTTAATAATATTTTAATATTTTATTAATTTTTTATTTCTTTTCTTCTTCTTTTTGTTATTTCTTTGTTCCTTTCTCCTCCTCCTTCCTCCAGTCGATCACTAGACCTCGGCGACGGCCGACGAAGTTGAGGTCGAGGTCGACCTCACCAACCTCTGGCAAGCCTCATGACCATTGGCAAGGCTCAAGCCCTCACCAGAGGTCTCGAGGGTTGCTCACGTTGGGTAGTGAGGCTCACCCTCATCGAATTTGGTGAGAGTCAAGCCACCCTCGCTAGATCCGGTGAGGTTGAGCCTCACCTAAGGCCGCCCAAGTCGCGAGGGCAACCTTGCACTAGGCTGGCGAGGCTCGCCCTCACCAAATCTAGTGAGGTCGAGCCTCACCTATGGCCGGTGAGGCTCGACCTCGTAGGTGAGGCTCGACCTCGTAAGATTTAATGAGAGCGAGCCTCGCCAAGCCTTTGGTGAGATCGCCTTCACGGCTTGGGTGACCTTGGGTGAGGCTTGGCCATCACTAGATTCGATGAAGCAAGCATCATTGCCTAGCACAAGCAACCCTTGTGCCCTTTGGTAAGGGCTCAAGCCTCACCAGTGACTTTGAGGTTCACTAGTGGCCGGTTGTTGAGGTCTTATGATTGGCTAGAGGGAGGAGGAGGAGAAGGAAAAATAAAAAATAAAAAAGGAAAGGAAACGGAAAAAAAAAATAAAAAAATTCAAAAAATATTAAAATATTATTAAAAATTATCTACTTTAGCATCAATCGTGTCATGTCAACTCACCGATGCTCAGTTAACAAAAATCTAGCTAAAATTAGTTGAAAATGATTGAATTGACACAAAGTGAAAATGTTTATTACTAAATTGGCACAAAGTGAAAAGATTTAAGACTAAAATGTTTAAGACTAAATTAGCACAAATGCAAAAAAGTTTATGACATTTTTGACACTTTTTTCTCTACAAATGCTATTTTTGAAGATTGGGTGGAAGTAGTATTGGACTTTAAGTATTCTCAAGAACCCCATTTGGCCAAAAGCTATTTCAAAATAGCTACAAAATGCCACAGCATTTCTTTGAGGGCCGAAAACCCATTGGAAAACCCAAATCAATACATCCGTATGTATATTCACCTAAAGATACAATTTGTGAAATTCCTAAATTGTCCTTATTGTACGGTAACCAACCCCATCACTTTCTCTTTTTCCTTTTCTCTAAGTTTTTTTATATATTTTTTTTTAAATATGTGTGTGTTTTTAGTTATTGAAAGAGTAGCAAAATATTCATTCAAAGTTTGTTTCCAGAATGAGAATTTAAATAGTGTTAAAGGAAACATAATGCCGATTTTTTTTCTCCATTCAATTAAAGTTATTAATTCATTATGACATTGCACAGGAAATAAAAATTAGGACATTTCTACGATAAAACTGGAAATTATCGAAAGGGTGTGTTTGTTCTTAAATTTTGATAAAGTAAAAAATCACGTTTTATTTTCTCTCCAAACTTTAAATGTTATTCAGACACGCCCCTAATTTCTTTTTTTGTTAAAAGACCTGATTTCTAGTCGAACCTGTCCAAAATATCAGGAAAGCCTTACCTCCATGCCAAGTATTTTAATTTAAATCATGGTAAATTCCTATATATTTGGGTGGAAAAATCAATTTACAGAACCTCTCGCGGGTAATTTATGCGGTTCTTTTCCTTTACCCATTGGACTTCACATTCGCTTGTCCTCCAGGTTTGCTCCGAACTAAACACAATTAAATCGAAAACTTGTATACTGGCCGACTTTGGGTCAGTTCTGTACTTAGTTGAGTCTGAAAAGTTGAACACGGAAATTCTGGGCGTTTCGATTGATAGCGTGGTGAAAATCATTCACTCCGTTTTTATGATCGGTTTGATAATAATTATATTTTCAAAAAAATTTTTATTAAGAAATATTTTTTTTATTCCATTCTCCAAATGAGTTTCTAAGCATTGAAACACTTGTAGCGATTGCACAAAATTTCTTTTTTCGGAATAGAAAAAATACAGGAATGAATTTGGTACGACTTTTAAAATTTTTTATTGCGTCAAATTCATCTTAATTTTTTAAATAATTTTATGAGATTTTTCTTTTTTTTTTTTTTCCTTCTCTTCTTCTCCCTCCTCTAGCCAATTGTCGAGCCTTGGCAATGGCCGACGACTGGCCAAAGATGAGAGCTAGCAATCTCACCTACCTTAAGGGAGCCTTGCCATGGCTAAGCGAGGCCAATCTTGCCTAGCCACCAACGAAGCTCTAATAACTAAATAGAGGAGAAAGAAGAAATAATGAAAAAAAAAATGACTTAATTCTATAATTATTCCCCATAATAAAAAATTAACATTTTTTCTACTTTGGATTATGTTCTAAATTTATTTTTAGGAACGAATTTGTTATTCGGAATAAAAAAAAAAATTGATGTTACCAAATGAATTTCCGTTCTTTTTTTGATATGATGAACAAAAGAATATAAATAACTAAGAATAAGTTAGTTACTGAACATACCCTTAGTTGCCGAACTTGCGAAAACTAGATTATCAATTTCCTACTGTTATGCCTCAAGTGCGTGACAAGATCTTTTTGATTCAACTTATAACAAAATTAAGAATCACTCTAATATTGTGGAATTCTACATTACTTTAGATGACTTTGGATGTTTTATTTATGTACTTTAAAAGATTGAAGCCTTCAATGTCGAACGAAAGTCCATCATCAAACACCAACAGCACAAATGTAGGAGCACAGTCAGTCCAAACAGCGTAATACCTCATGCAGGGTTGCATTCGAGTTGAATGCAGCATGTCTCCACACACTAGGAGGTTCTTCTTCCTCCCTCGACGGTCACGCCGGTAGGCAATCAATGCGATTGACATCGTGTCCATCTAGTTTTTCCTAACAAAACATCAGTTCTCCATCGTACTGACTGATGCGTGCTGCTGCATTTCGTTATCAAGCGGGCGCATTTCGTTCGGCAATTTTAACTTGTTCTCCGGTATAAGGGTCCTGCGGCACCACCACGTGATGGATCGACCGTGCGGAGTCAAAAAGCGTTTTTGGCCTAGTTTGTTCGTGGTGGTTCTCGAGCAATAATTGAGGTCCAGCCGTACCGGTTTCAATGCTGGATTTGATGTTTACCTGCAACGTCCTTTTTAGCAGCAAGTGCTTCTCCCGTTAAATTACTCAGTTTTTGGCTCGAATCTGGAATTTTTCTGACGACCCGTGTACCGATGGACACGCAGTTCTCGCACCCCCTTGCGTGGGTTTGAACTGGTAAAAAGTCAGGTGGGGCTCTGGTGAACGCAAGTTTTCTCTCATTTCTGACGTGACAGAGTCAATTTCGAAATGCCATGGTGCGCTGATTCCAATCAGGTATGAACCGCATGAAGATGCATCTATCGGTAGGATTTCCATTCTTAGTATATAATCAATTTAGTAGTCGGACTTTTTGTTGAATAATCCTATCTACATCTCTCGAAGCAGGCATCGATGCTATGTCCATTGCTGAACATACACATGTGTGTTAAAACGGAATCGAATAATTAAATCCTTAGCAAAGTCTCTTGAGTGACATCTCATTTGGTATGCATGGACATAAGTCGGTGCAACCATGCGTGCTTGCATTTGGGCTAATTCGTGTGCTTTAAGTAAGAGGAATATGTAGTGCTTACTTATTTGAAGCTTAGCTCGATCGAGTTGAGGTAGTAATAGATGATGTAAGGAGTCTGCACCGCCACATAGGCTACATTTGGTTCAGCATTTGCAATAAGTTTTGAGTCCAATGTAAATGCTAAAAGCCCAAAGCTATTTTGGGAAAATGCAATTGTGTTTGATAAAAAAATTTTGCAAATGGACTTTGAGTTGAATGTGCATTTGGTAAAGAAAACTTTCGCAATGGGCTTTGATGGGTAATATATATATATATTCTTTTTTTTTTTTCTTTGAAAATTCAGCTAAACCCTTCGCCGGACTGGCGAAGGGCTGCAGTCGCCGGCGAGCTAGATCTGGCACCGGCGGCCGTCGGCTGAGGTCGCTCGAGGTCGGGAGACCTCCAACGAGGGTTGCGCGACCCAGCCGAGGGCCGCCGGAGGTCGCCCGAGGTCGGGCGACCCTCGGTGAGGGTCGCTTGACCCAGGGGCCGTGCGACCTAAGCGACTGTTGCCTGGGTTTCGCCACTGCAGGCGGCCCTCGGCTAGGTCGTGCGACCCTTGCCGGAGGTCGCCTGACCTCGGGTGACCTCAGCCAACAGCCACCGGCGCCAGATCTTGCTCACCGGCAGCCGTCGCCTTTCGCCGGTCCGGCGAAGGGCTGCTCCTTTTTCATTTAAAAAATAAATAAATACATGGGCATTGTAGGTGTGGATTCTCAGTGCATTGTTCATGGGTGCTCTCTAGACAGCCGACTGGTGCACTGTTCCTGCGTTTCCTGATTCTGCTGAATCCGCACGGTTTGGCTGGTGGTTGGAGCCGATCTTTGGCAACAAGAGGTGCCTTCCATTGCCTAACAAACCCCTCTAAAGGTTAGCCTGATTTGTATCTCTCCTGCGGGTTGTTTTGAATCCGATGGGTTAGGGTTTCTGCGATTCTGTTGCTCAATCTGTTGTAATGGAGCCCAAGTCTGTTCGATCCCGTTAGAATGAAGAGGAAACGTACATTTGTGGTCCCTCCTCTCCTATAAATGATCGACCTTCGACGGATGCCTCATTGCTGCATGTGGATACTCGAAAGAACCCCACTCTACTGGAGTCGCAACCTCGCGACCTCCATTTGCACCCTCAAGAAGCCGTCCTACTAGCAAAGGGCGATCTAAGTCTAAGCGACCTCAGTCTAGGGGAGGCTCGAAGAAGCCTGAGAGCCGTTCTTGGGCTGCGATCGCTAGTGGTGCCAATAAAGGCTATGACCTTGAGTTCACACCCCCGTCATTTGTGAATAACAAACTGGTTATTCAAATGGATGAATCTGATCTAGAAGCTGCTGACCCTAAGCTGTTTGATTGCCTTGTGGGATACTTCATTGGGAGGCAACTGCCATTTAAGGTGGTCGAGGAGGCCCTGAGGAGAGCTTAGGGTCCAAGTCTGTTAGAAGTCATGTCTAACGGACGGGGGGTGTTTCTTCTGCGAATTGGTGATTATGATTTCAAAAGGCGAATCCTGGAAGGCGGTCCCATCACCGTTGCGAGGATTCCTCTGATTCTCCAGCAATGGAAACCGGGTGTTGAATTGAATAAAAACACTCATAAGTCTGTCCCGGTTTGGGTCAGGCTAAGAAACCTTCCATTTGCCTACTGGTCTGCTCAATCTATTGGGAAAGTGGCTAGTGCCTTGGGTAAGCCACTCTATGTCGATCAGAGAACAGAACAGATGTCTATGCTGACTTTTGCTCGTGTGTGTGTGTGGAAATAACAGTTCAGCAACCTCTGTGTGAAACTATTGATTTGATTACTAATGGAAAAACGGATGTGGTGGAAGTTGAATACGAATGGAAGCTGCTGACTTGTGTAAAATGTGGCATGTTTGGGCATATCTGCAAAAGCACTACTCCTGGCTCCTTTGCTGGCGTTGTGTGGAAGGAGCTAAGGAAGCAAAAGTCATCCATAAGGTCAATCTGGATGCTACGTCCCTCTCGAATAAAGGCAAGGAGGTGGCCATGCAACCCCCTTCAATGGAAGATGTAGTTAATCCACCCAACCATCAATCTATGCTGGTTTTTGCAGATCCCTCTGCTGGTGTGCTTGTCAATAGATCTTCTCATGTCGGGGAGTCCAGTTTGTCAAAGGCGATTCCTCAAGATCCCTATGTACCGAAGGCTTCATATCCTAGTAGCTCTACTCTGGCTAATCCACAAACAGGTGCTGAGGACTTAGGATGGAAGCAGGTAAAGCGGAAGAATAAGATAAAAAAGAAGAAGCAGGCAGCAAGGGAGGCTGCTGTTGCTGCTGCCAGAGCAGCAGAAGCTGCGGCTTCCCTTGGCCTCTTTCCTCCTACAGAAGAAGGGCAAGTGCTAAAGCTGAATCCCAATTACCCTAAGGAATCCCCTGAGCCAGTGACGCACGTCCCAACAAGGTTGGATCCTCCTTCTAAAGCAGACCCTCCTAGACTGGATGCTCCTTCACCTCCGTTTGTGAGCTCGGATGAGATTTGTAACTCAAGCATTCAAGAGGATTCGAGTGAAGATGATTCTCCATTTTGGAGATAAACCCGCTCCCAAAAGGCTGACCCCGCCATTAGTAGCAAATATTTAGGACCAGCTCCTGATGCTCTTGTCTGATACCCCTCCTCGAGGCGATCCGAAAACAGTTGCTGCTGGCTCGAGGACCTCCAGGAAGAGGTAATTATGATCCTTGTTTTTTGATGATTATCGATTTTTGGAATATTAGAGGTATCTTAAATCCTCTTAGGCGTGCCGAGATCAAGTTTTTTGTTGCTGTTAATAAGCTCTCTCTTATCGGCCTGATTGAGACCAAAGTTCCTATGGAGTTTTTTGATTCGGTCTCGGATACCCTCATTAGGGGGTGGAAGTGGTGTGCTATTTATGAATACGCTCCCCGTGAGAGGATTTGGCTCGGCTGGAACCCGGATCAGGGGTCATTTTCTCCCATTTCTATCAATGATCAAGTAATTCATGGCACCTTTATCTATAATCTCTCTGGATTGAGTTTCTGTATCTCTGCCGTCTATGGTGAACACTCGTTTGCCCGTCAGAGACCTCTGTAGGAGGACCTCCAGCATTATAATGATCTCTTTCAAGACTCTCCTTGGTTGGTTGTTGGAGATTTTAATGCGATCAAGGATCCCTCGAATCGTGTTGGTGGTTCAACCAATTGGATCTCGTATTTTGATGAATTTGGCCACTGTTTGGAGCAAATAGAGCTAACGGATCTCAGATTTGTTGGCCTCCGCTATACTTGGTCAACCTCGGCAGGGAGTTCGAGGAAAATGAGGAAGATAGACTGAGTGTTAGTTAACAACAAATGGAATATGGATTTCTCGTATTCGGAAGCGGCATTTATGAACCCTGGCATTTCAGACCATACGCCGATGGTTGTAAGAGTTGTTCATTCGTCCCCAAGGAGGAAACCCTTCAAGTACTTCGATTTCTGGACAAATCACCCGGATTTTAAGGCGATTGTGTAGTGTGTGTGGGATAGCCCGGTCAGGGGTGTTCCTATGTTCAAGTTAGTATCCAAGCTGAAGATGTTGAAATTTCAGCTCAAGCTCCTTAACCAGGACGCTTTCTCTAACATTTCGGCTAGAACGGCTGAGGCAAGAGAGACCCTCAAAGCCACCCAAACAAATCTTCAATCAAACTCGTCCAGCCTTGCGCTTGCTAAACTCGAGAGAAGCCAACGCAGGATGTTTGTTGATTTGAGAAACCAAGAAGAATCTTATTATAGACAGAAGTCGAGAATTAGATGGTTGAAAGAGGGTGACCGAAATACAACATTTTTTCACCATTCGGTAAAAAGGAGACAACTCACCAACAGGATTCTATCTGTGAAGGACCCCTCTGGTACTGTAATGACCAATCCGGTATTGGTGCCGTAGGTGTTTATTAGTTATTTCTCTTCGTTGCTTTCCCCTCATGAAGCCTTAACCAAGCCGTCTCTCGAAGAGGTGGATCGGGTCATTCGACAACCGCTAGCAGTTGATCAGATTCGCTTCCTCACCGAACCGGTTTCTGATGCGGAAATCAAGACCACTCTATTCTCCTTAGCCAAAGGCAAGGCCCTGGTCCTGATGGGTTCTCGGCTGAATTCTACAAGACCAATTGGGAAATTGTAGGCCCATTGGTGATTGAGGCAGTTCGTGACTTCTTCCAAACCAGCTGGATGTTGAGAGATGTAAATGCTACCATTCTTGCTCTTGTTCCTAAAGTTCCCAATGCTAGTGCTGTCTCTGATTTTAGGCCGATTGCATGTTGTAACACAATATATAAAGTGATTACAAAGATCCTGGCCAATCGCATAGCAGCGGTCTTAAATGATTTGATAAGTCCATCTTAAAATGCGTTTGTTAAAGGAAGGAGAATTAGAGATAACATCCTCCTAGCCCAGGAATTGTTTGCGGGGTTTCATCTCCATCCATATTTGCCTAAGTGTGCCGTGAAAGTCGATTTTTATAAGGCATATGACACGGTAAATTGGGAGTTTCTAGAACTTGTTCTTTCGGCTTTCCACTTCCCGAAGGGATTTATAAAGTTAGTGATGGCTTGCGTTCGTATGCCTAAATATTCCATATCTATTAATGGTGATCTCACGGCTTCTTTCCGGGAGGTCGTGGCTGAGGCAAGGGGATCCTATGTCACCCTACCTTTTCACATTGGTTATGGAAGTGTTTTTTGGATTATTGGTTTCCCGAACTGCGAATAATGAATTCAAGTATTACTGGAGATGTAAGCCGGTTCAACTAACGCATCTATTCTTTGCTAATGATGTGTTTCTCTTATGTCATGCTGACTGGTCTTCCGTATCTATGTTGAAAATAGGCATGGATATATTCTCTTATTGGAGTGGATTGTTTCCTAACAAAAATAAGAGTGAGATCTACTTCTCGGGAGGTGATTCGTCTATTAGGAACAAAATCCTCTAGGCATTTGGTTTCCAAGAAGGGAAACTTCCTGTTCTCTACCTTGGGGTATCCATTATCTCCTCCAGATCGAGTAAGGCCGACTGTATTGCATTGACGGAGCATATTACCGCTAAGATTCAATCCTGCGTGCATCGTTTTCTGTCTTTTGCAGGGAGGTTGCAGTTAATTCGTTCGGTGCTTCATTCGATTCAATAATTTTGGGCAAGTGTTTTCTCTATTCCCTCTTTGGTTTTCTCGAACATTGAGCGGATTATGAGGCAATTCTTATGGAAGGGAACGGCCCTTGGGTGAGGAGGGGCCAAAGTGGCGTGGGATGATGTGTGTCAACCGAAAGTTGAAGGTGGCCTCAGCGTTCGAAATCTAAAAAATTACAATAGAGCTTCTATGCTCAAATTCATATGGATCCTTTTCACAAACAAGGAATCGATGTGGTGCCGGTGGATTCACTCCATTTTTTTTGTCTAAGAAGAACTTCTGGATTACTTCTCAACCTAGGACTTGTTCTTGGGCGTGGAAGAAAATACTCCAGCTTAGAAATCACTTCCAGACTTCGTTCATGTGGAAAATCAGAAATGGGCTGTCGGTGTCTTTATGGCATGATTACTAGCTTCCATGTGGCCCTCTTGATGGCTTTGTTCCTCCCTCTTTCAGGGACAGTATGCGGCTCCCATATTATGTGGTGGCTGCTGATTTATACACCCCTTTGGGCCATTCGTTTAGGGAGTTGTTGATCAGACGGGGCGTCTCTCTACCGTTGCTGGCGTCAGACAATGACAGGTTTATTTGGTGTGGTGATCCTTCGGGCTCCTTCTCGGTTGCATCTGCATGGAACGCCTTAAGAGCTAAGAAAGATCGGGTGGAGTGGGCTTCTCTTATCTAGGATAATGATGTAGCCCCTCGTTACCAATTTATTCTTTGGCTTATATCTCGAAACCGGCTTCCCACACAGGTGATGCTTTTAAACTATGGCCGCATTGATTTTAATGTATACGCCTTTTGTAGTGAAGTCCTAGACTCAATCGATCATTTGTTCTTCCAGTGCCACACTTCGGCTTCGCTGGCCTTCTTCTGGGGCGCCAGGTGTAATTTTCCGTGGAGGAATAGATGTTGGAAAGAAGTTCTCACCTGGGCCAGGAAATTCCTTACCGGGAAGGACTTTTATCACAGGATAGCTCGATTCTCCTTCGGTGCCTTGTGTCATCTCATCTGGAAAAAGAGGAATGCGATCATCTTTAGGGCTGAATCCTTGGTGGTTTCGGCCCTTAAAAATCATCTTATCAAGGTGGTGAGAGACAAAGCTCTCACATTCACGGATGTTCGCCCTTCTTCGAGGATTAGAAGACTACAGAGGGGGTGGGGTTTTGATCAGGTCATCTTCTCTACTGTAGCTGAACCTCTTTAGTTGCTTCTGTTGTTCTTAGGCTTCTCCGTTCTTTTCTTTCGATAGAAGGGTCTGAGGTTTGGTCCGCCTGTTTGCCTTCGGGTTGGGTTGGTTATTGTTCTCTTTGAGTTTGTTTTATTTGCCTCTTGGCCTTTTGTCGGATCCCATTCACTCTTAAGTCTTTGAGAGTGTATGTTTTTGGATCCGATCTTTGTACATTTGTCCAAGCTCTATATATCTATTACCTTTACCAAATAAATAAATAAATAAATACATGGGCAATAATGAAAATATGAAAAATTAATGAGAGTAGTTTAGGAAGAGAAAAAATGTTTTCAGCATTCCCAAGGGCTAGCTTTCATTTGAAAGCTCCTTGAAATTGGTTGCCAAACTCCCATATTTGGGTTGAAGGGGCTTTGGGGGCTGAATGGGCTTTCTAAATGCCCATCCAAACGCACCCATAATAAGTTAGGGAAGATCTGGATAAGATCAAACATGTTAATGCAATTTCAACAACTGAAAAGTAACAGACACTTAAAGGTTCCGTTTGTTTCGCGGAAAATAATTTTCGAGAAAATGTTTTCCAAATTTTTCAACGTTCGTTTCATGGAAAATGGACTCCTTAGAGAAAATGTTTTCCATGAAAGGAAAAAAGTCTTCTAAATTAAGGGAAAATATATTTTTTTTGGTAAAGGTAATTATATAAATAGGGAAAGCCAAAATATACAGAATTCGATGTCAAGAACTTTCACTTATAATGCGAACATGCAGGATAAGTGGAAGGGAGCCGAAGTAAAAGAAAGAGAACACAAGATCAAGAAACACAGCTGAACAAATAGCAACACAAGCCTAGGCAAAACACCACAGGGCAGAGAAACAACACAGCAAACCACCTAATTAGGTAAGATGAAGCCGCATGTTCCTATGGTTGTCTGGCACCTTGCTAAAGGTGAGAACTTTATCCTTAATGACTTTGATAAGGTGCTCCTTCAAAGCAAAGACCTCCAGCGCTTCGCCATAAAAGATGATGCCGTTCCTTTTCTTCTAGATTAAGTGGCACAAGGCTCCAAAAGAAAACCGGGCAATGGAGTGGAAAAAATCATTACCAAAGAGGAATCTCAAGGCCCAATGGATGGTCTCTGCCCAGGGCCTATTATGCCAAGGAAGATTACATCGCGCAGCCCATAAAAAAGCAAGAGTCGCAGAGACATGGTACTCGAAAAAAGAGATGATCAATCGAGTCTGGAGTAGCATTACAAAAGGCACATAATTCATAGATGATTCTGCCATAAGATAAGAGAAGAATCTGAGTAGGTAGACGATTCCTGGTAATTAACCAAAGGTTAAATTGAAATCTAGGTGCCATTGACATGTTTCAGATAAAGTGTGCCCATGGAACATGGTCCTTCTTGGTTCTTAGAACCTCCCAAGCTGAAGCCATCGAGAAGATCCCGGAAGACGATCCCCGCCAAGAGAACCCGTCAGGCCCTAAGCAAGGGTCGGAAAGGAAACTTCTCAACACTCCAGAAGAACCTGAAATGCTGACCCGCCGGTGAAAGAAATTCAGCAACTGTTACTTGTTGAGAAAGGCCCAAATTAGAAATAAGAGACTCTGGAAGGAAAAAGCTCAATGGGCCTTTCTGGTGCCAATTGTCATACCAAAGTGAGACTGACCAACCATCTCCCACTTTCGAGTAGAATGATAGCCTAAAATCCCTTCTCAATTTTAGAATATTCTTCCATACCAAAGAGCACACGGTAGGAGTGGTAGAGACCCAGAAATTAACCATCTTTAAGAAGTTAGAGTGGATCCAACGGCACCAAAGAAACTCTTTATCTATAAGCAAAATCCAAATATATTTAAGAATTGCCGCTTTGTTGTATTCTTGCAACCTTCGTAACCCGAGACCACCCTCATCCTTAGGAACACAGACATCCTCCCACACAACCTTGGCCCCTCCACGGCCAAGGGAATAGCCCTTTCAGAGAAATTGCCTCAAAATACGCTCAATATAGTCTAACACCGAATAGGGAGGGTAAAAACACTAGCCCAAAAGGCTTGAATAAAATGAAGCACTGACCTGATCAATTGAAGTCTTCCCACAGAGGAGAGAAACCGGTGGGTCCAAGACTGAACCTGAGTTGTGATCCGGTCAACAAGAGCAATGCAATCCGTTTTCCCAAGCCTAGAGGAAATGATAGGCACTCCTAGTTACCGCACTGGAAGTTTCCCTTCCTAGAAACCAAAAGCCGTAATAATATTTCTTCGCACGGGAGGAGGTCCCTTGCAAGAAAAATCTTACTTTTGTTCTTATTAGGAAGCAGTCCACTCCAAGAGGAGAAGGTATCAAGACCTCTCTTTAGAAGAGTCACTGATTTCAAGTCAGCCTGACAAAATAGAAAAACATCATCGGCAAAGAAAATGTGAGAAAGATCGATGGTTTTACACCTTCAATAATACTTAAAACCCTCTTGAGCTATGCAGGAACTCAAAATCCCAGAGAAAAGCTCCATGACAAGGGTAAAGAGATAGGGGGACATAGGATCTCCTTGGCGAAGCCCCCGTCCGCCTGAGAAAAAGCCATGTAGCTCGCCATTGACGGAGATGGAATATTTCGGTGTGCGAACGCAAACCATAATAAGGGAAAATGTTTTTCACTTTTGAAGAGTGGAAAACATTTTCCTCACTGAATCTCTCTTATCTTACACCTCTATAAATCCTCACTTTGTCCTCCCCTTTATTTTTCTTCTTTTCTTTTTTTGTTCAAATTATTTTTAATTTCCTTTTTCTTTTCTATTTCTTTTATTTTTCTATTTTTTTCTTTTCTTTGTTTCCCATATTTTTCTTTCTTGGCTAGTTGTCGACCATTGCCAAGCGAACCTCGAGCTCATTGATCTCAAGCTCACGCTCTGCACTCTTGCTTATCCTTTTATTTATTTATTTATTCTACTCTGCAATTGTAGATTGCTCAAGCAAATGGTTTTACATGCTTTGCTTCTTTTTTCTTTTATTTATTAAAACACAAAAGACACAGGGAGAGAACAGGCCACTCAACTGGAATATTCTCATGAGGGCTGTACATGCTTTGTTTTTTTTTTTTTTTTCTCTTTTACTTCTTTTTAAAATCCACATTAACATTTTTTAGAGTAGATGAGCATTTTGTGACAACGAGGGAACAAAGATATGAAGTAAGTTTGTTTGGTAAAGGCAAGTTCATATTTGATGGATTTATAGATCAGTAAGTGGTGCATGCTTAAGTGGTGAAGTCTTAGAAAATATTTTCTTTATCGAACATTGGAAAATATTTTCCAAAACATTTTTAGGTTTTAATAGACACCAGAAAATATTGCCATTTTCCTGGAAAATGACTTATGGGAAAATATTTTCTGGAAATGGCCCATTTTCTATGAAACGAACAGATCCTTAAGTTCTTTCATTAATAGGTAATTGCAAGGTTGAGAATGTTTTATCTTGTCAATGCTCATAGTTGGTATGATGTTGTTCTTGTGGTGCGTATCACGCCATAAGCTATCACAATGGATCATTTTGATGTCACCCTACGATCCGCTTGCTCTTGTATGATTCTTGCTTAATCATATGCCCGGTATGCACAGCTCTGGGGCAATTTTTGACTGCAAAAGTTTTCATTCGCCTTAAATCATGGTTAGGGAATAGCACCGAGCATTATCATTGATGAGGAGTGAGTCATCCAAGACTCCACCATCAACAATATAGCAATTGGGTTAGTGCCGATGAGACTCGAGAAATTGCAAATGACGATATTGTTTATGCGTTGATGAGTGTTCTATGCATGTTAGATTTTATTCGAGGATATTTTTTGTTCTATTATTGGCTTTGTACATGCCTTGTAGTATGTGCAAGGGAACCCCATAAAGTCTGCCCAGTTCGTTGGAAGTCTGAGAGGAGTCCATGAAACTAGATCCTCTAAGCTCAGCAAAGAGTACTTTCATGGCAATGTAAGCATTTGTTATTGGACCAAATTGCGTAATCCCAAGATCTCCATAACTAGAACAATAACATGCATAATTGAATAGAAAGATTAACGCACTTGTTTTGGGATCCATTGTTCATGAAACGAAAGCGGAAACACAATGTTCCACGCGCAAGTCCTTCTCCTCTATTGTCTTCCGTATCACTGGCTCAATGAGGCGGCCCCTCTCACGTTTAGCGTTAGGTAAACGCCCCTTAGGTGAGGATACATGTGAGAATTAGGGTTAGAGGAGAGACTTGAGCGCTATTTATAGAGTTTCCAGCCAGTCCCCCTCATTACGGGCCAAGCTCAACTTGGCCCACACTAGCCAGCCTATATTAGACTAATTAAGAAACCTTCTATCTCACTTTAGACCAACCCTATTTTATTGATATTGTAACCGTAAAAATAGTAAATTACAATATCAATTAATTTAGTCCACATAAGGAAAACTCTTACATTCTCCCACTTGGACTATATTAATTGAAATTGTACTGTATGTGCGTACGTTTGGTCCAGAGATAATTCTTAATAGTCAATTATATCCCATAAAGTCTTAAACACCGAATCATGGCGGTAACTACATGTATACACACAGAGCCTTCCATGATTACGAATGTTCTCAATTTTATTGATATGGATTCAATATGGTAATGTGGCAAATGGATAACATCTCTCATAGAGAGATCCCATTTGTCAGTCACCATTCTCTTACCTTAGGTGTCACAAAAACTCATGCCACTAGAGAATGCTTTATGGTTCCAATGAACCCACATATGTCTTGTCCTTATGGTTAACATTTCTTTATGTATCACATATGTACAAGGCTAATAATCGGATGCCCGGATGCTCCTAGCCTTCACTCAAGGTTTATACAATCCCTTGAGACTTTATCAATATGTATTCAACATAATAATAGCACATTCAAAAATATTTTATTGAATGCAAAAGTTGATACATATCAAATCATTATAAAGTGTAACGAACACAGATGAAACCTTTATCAGAGTAAAGCCAAAATAACTTCCATTAAACAACAGCATCTCATGATGTTCTTAGGCCCATGCTAACGACATGTTGCTCAAATACACATGGGCGTAGACCTTTAGTTAGTGGATTTGTAACCACATCATTTGTGAAAATATGTTATATTAAAACGTCACATTTCTGTACCGTTTGCTTTTGATAAAAAATTTTGACCACTATATATTTAGACCCCTTGAGACCTCTGTAGTAAATAAATAATACTACAAATTTGTTATCTCAATACAACCATATAGGTCTATCCATAAAGTTAAAACAATCAACTCCATCATGAGCTTCTGGAGTCTAATAGCCTAAGTAATAGTTTAAAAGAATGTTACTAACACTGCTACATAGTTAAAAATAACATAGAACTTTATTTATTGCACTTCTTGCTAACATAAATATGCATTATGTTATTAATCACATATTATCTTAACAGCCAGCAAAGTTTACATCTAAATGCCCTACTAACTGCAATAATTGAACATGTCTGTAAATTAACATATAATCCTTCTTGATAACAACCTAGTGATCACGTCCTAAATTTGATTGATATTTGCCTAGAAGTCCCGTAACAAAGACAATATTTAGTATAGTGCAAATTCGAGCATACATTATACTTTTAAGTGTACTCGACACAAGGTACACAATTTAATTAGATTTTCTCAATATCTAAATAAGGATAATGTGATAGATTTAGTCCATCACCCTTAACAACAGGAGCAATTCCTGACTTGCATTAATGTATATTGAATATTTCCAATATACAATCAGCAAATGTCCTCCGAGAAAATCTAATATAATATAATAAAAATAATCCTTACAGACCTAAAGTATAAATGATATAAGATGTCTCAAGATCACAACTTGTAAGCAAAATATCATGTACATAAAGTATGAGAAAAAATAAATTTCCTCCCACTGACTTTACAATATATTGAATTACTTTGTTCCCAATTGAACAAAATAATAACACTGTGAAGCTTTATTAATATTGTCTGGAAACTTGTTTAAAACTATGAATAAGACTTTTTAGTCTACACACAAGTTTACTTGAAACATCTGCTATAAAATCATCCAGTTGTACTATATAGATTTTGTATCTATTTAGTATAACTCCATATCAAAATAAATTATTAATGCCACGTTCACTCGAAAGAATATTTAAAGAAATAATTATTTAATCACTATAAACAATTCACCACTCTTTAAGAGTGAAAACTTTAGTTACCAATTTGACTTTAAATTCCACAATATTTTTTTGAAATTTTTTTAGTTTTGTACGCCAATTTGCAACTAATGAACTTATGATCTTTAGGCAAGTAAGTTAGTTTCCAAACACTATGATGTTTCATAAATTATATATCACCTTTTATGGCATCTAATCACATACTTAATTGAGAACAAGAAACGACATTTATATAAGTTGTTAAAACAACCATGTAATGGATATTTTAATCATGCTCTCACGAATAGACTATATAGTATGATGATATAACCGATTGTCTTTCCCTAACAAATCTCCTTAATAAAGCTGCAACCACTTCATTTTGCATTTGAGAGGTTTAAGAAATTTCATTATAAACTATATCAAGAATAGTACTTTAAACCTCAACAAGTTTAGTATATGGTACAGGAGATTCCATAATTATCTGTATAGGTAAAGACAAAAACATAGTAACCTCCATCTTACTATTATCTTTAATAGTCGAGAGCAACTATCATTTACAATTAAGTCAATCTTTAGAAATTTTAGAGTATGTGATTCAATAATTCTTGCACCTTCTTTTTTAGAATCATAAAATCAATACCCCTTTAACAATCTAGATAAGATACAAAATAATTCCAAGTGGATCTGAATTTCAACGTACTTAATATTGGATTAGATAACCTCACTTTTGCATGACATCTCTAAATTTCATATGATTCAAGTAATTTATGTCCAGTCTATAATTCAAAAGAAGTTTATGAAACTATTTTTGTATGTGAAAATGTTACTTCAAAATATTAGCCCACAAAAGACCAGATAAATTGGTTTTAGCAATCATACTAATCACCATGTTCAATATAGTGCATTTATGTTTTTCAGCCAAATTTTTTTGTCAGGATTTTCAGGTATAGTAATTAAATTACTACCCCGAGAATATACCAAGTATTTGACAAATGATCCTTTAAGTTATTTCGCATTGTCATATTTGCCAAAATACTCACGGTCACTGTTAAGCCTGACAACCTTTTAAGACTAATTGCAATTGTTTTATTCTTTATTTCGGCCATTTTCCTTAAATAGAAAAATTTTGGAAACAACTTTTTAATCATATACGAGATGTATGTGTCATTAGGACTTATATACAATCTTTGCAGATATGTCCTAATTTCAATATCAGACAAGACATAATTTCAAGCAACTAAGGCTTCCATCATCTTATAGTAATGCAGTCCGTAGGCAAACCTCTTTTCAAGTATTCCAAAATGGAACGCTTCATGGACAGTAAGCAAATTCAATTGCTCTTTTTTTTTAAGCAATAAATCATATGTCCACAACTTAAAATTTGAAGCAAAAAAACCTCAATAATAATGAAGTTATTAATTATAGAAAATGTGACTGAAAACTAAGCAATATATATATAATTAGCATCATGTGAGTACCGTGTAACTTGACGTACAAGTACACATTCAAAGAGTTACACGCATAATCATATAATCACCTTTGGGCATAATACATGACATGCAGTTGTACACTCCCCACATGGTAGCGGTTATGAGAATATATTCCAATTCTTCGTGAATTCATCAGCTTTGGGCATATGAATCACTAGAATCAATCACTCCTCCACCACAATATCATGTATCCCTCCATGAACTAATATGCAATCATCTCCTTTGGGAGTATGACTACGCATTAGATCAGGAGACATCCCAATCATCATATGAGGCCGAAATTTCTCAAACACAATCAAGCGTGCCACTTTCGCGGTCACTGCTCAATTGAATTATTGAAATTTTCTCATACCTGAGATATAAACTTTACTCCTCACATACACCATATACATGTGATTTTAACTTTAGTGATAGGGGCAACATATTACCAAAATCACATATCGTGCTAATTACATTGCTTTATTTATTAATAAAAATTAATCTCATATATATATATATATAGCGAACTTGAAAAGCAGATTCCAATGAGATCATTGATCACAGTAACACAAGAAACTTCTCATAACAGAGAATAAAACATCTCTTATGCACCACAATTACATATTACCAGAACAACATAAAAAGAACGCTGATATAAAATATCTCTCACAAATTAACATCAATAGTAATACAGGGTACACTAAATCGATAAGCTTGACAGCTGATCCATTATCACTCATGAGTTCATAAGACAAAAAATAACTCCAAGGCCAACAACTAATTTATTAGCCAATTTTTAAGTAACAAATTATCATTGTAATTAACCAGTGGTCTATTAATTGAGTCAAATCAAATAACCAAATATCTAAAATTTAACAGTAGATACTATTGCTATGCGTAAATGTTGTCATACTCCTTAACCATAAAAATATTCAACTTGATAGACATTAACAAGTGACCAGATGAGTTCATGTACAATATGCAGTAACTTAATTGACATGCATTACCCACATACAACAGATATATTAATCAGTACAATCAGTTTGGTCACGAGTTCTTAAGACGTCAATCATTCAAAGATTACCAGCGTGTCAAGGAGTATGCTTGAGCAACAAAAGTTTCATAACCTTTACTGTTTCTCATTAACTTAATACATAACTCAATTACTATTCCTTAATGGTTATATCTTATTAAGCCAGCTTCAGTTCAAAATAAAGTCTAATTTTTATTAATGAATCACACCATTATAATGTTTATGTGATAACATACCCGTAACCAAACACTTATATTTCCAAAATCACAGAAAATATAAGAAAAAATACGCAAAAATACACGTATATAGGGTTCCGTATATATTTTCACATTCATAAAATTATCAAACATGTAAAGTAAATACACTAGGACGTAGAGAATGATTATACGAACCTAACGCCACCATCCACGCGCCGATCGGAGGCTTCACGCGCCCACACGCGCCGCCTGAGTGCGCGGCGCATGGAGATCATGTGCGGCGCGCGTTCGATGCCCAGGCGGCACATGGCTGTGCGTGGGGGGGCATGCAGCCTCCTCCGGTGACGTGTCATCGACCGTCTTGCTCGTCTCATCGAGCCCAATCCAAATTTATGATTTAATTTTATTTTTATTGAACAAAAAATCACGAAAATCACAAACTAGGGCAAAATCACTATGTGTTCGAGTTCTAGGGTTATGAAGGCTCTGATACCACATGTTGGACACAAATTGCGTAATTCCAAGATCTCCATAACTAGAACAAGAACATGCATAATTGAGTAGAAAGATTAACGCACCTGTTTTGGGATCCATTGTTCTTGAAACGGAAGTGAAAACATAATATTTCACACGCAAATCCTTCTCCTCTATTGTCCTCTGTATCACTGGCTCAATGAGACGGCCCCCCTCACGTTTAACGTTAGGTAAACGCCCCTTAGGTGAGGATACAAGTGAGAATTAAGGTTAGAGAAAAGACTTGAGCACTATTTATAAAATTTCCAGCCAGTCCCCCTCATTACAGGCCAGGCTGAACTCAGCCCACACTAGCTAGCCCATATTAGACTAATTAAGAAACATTTTATCTCACTTTAGACCAACCATGTTTTACGATAACCGTAAAAATAGTAAATTAAAATATTGATTAATTAAGTCAACGTCAGGAAAACTCTTACATTTGTCACAAAGACCTCCTTTCCATGGTTATGGCCTGGTGGGGAGCTGTAAAAGAGTTTTGGTTACTAGACGGCATACTCTTTGTAGCTGAATTCTAAGCAGCGTCAGCAAGAATGTGTCATGCTGTACTTGATTCTGTGTCCCTAGCGGGGCGCTAGCATAGTAGTTAGTTCATCCCTTTTCCTTAGTACTAAATGCTTCAATCGTTTATGTTGTAACTATTCAAGTTATTATGGCCTACAAATGCTTGAATTAGGTTATGTGATCGACATCTTACTAGTATTTCAAATTATGCGGAACGATATCAAACTCTTCTTCCGGGGCTAGCAGAGGTGAGGAAAGAGCTATCGTTGATCATATGACGCTGTTTATGGTGTCTTCTACTGCATAGATTGACAGTGCTGTGATGGAACATGTAAGGATAATATTGAAGTTCCTCGTGGAATGGACAACGGTGGTAGTGACTAGTTTGGACAGACTCTTTCAAGTCCCAAATGCCGCAGACCCCGGATCGATGAGGATCTAGAAGCAAAACATATCGGTTTCTCTGGGATGCCGTGCCCTAAATGCTCGTATCCTGTATAATTCACGAGATATTTCCAATGGTTACAGCTAAAATACAACTTCCTGGAGAAATCCCGTGATTAATGGAGAACTGCGAGGGAAACGCGAGGAAGAGCACAGCCGTTAGCTTTCAGCTATCGAAGCAGAACTGTGTATGTGTGGCAGACGGAGAGTCAACGTCAGTGGATCCAAAGTTTACCGAGGATAAGAAGAGAACGAACAGTGCGCAACTGGCGCATACAAGGTGTTGGAGCACGAGGCCCCCATCCCTCCCATCCTTCACGTGTTTCCCTGTGGGTGCTCTTTTGCCTCCTTTCCAAATCAAACCCCACCCGCGACGAAAGCACTGCCAACTCACGCGGCCACCAACCATGTTTGTGTCCATTGGTCGAACGCCATTGTCATCGCCCGTCCGACCAATGGCGAGACGAGATGACAACCACCATCAGCATAGTCGATCCGTTTCTTCCAAGAAACACACCAGAAGAAAAACATGAAACTCTTTCTGAAATGGAATTTGTACAGCTACATAGAATACAGGTGCGGCCCTCACGACACGACACGCATCGGGACAAAAAAATCAACAACTCGGCCCTACGTCTTAATCAACGAGCCGTGAGACTACCTTGAGACGAGTCGGGTCGGAAGGTCGTGGGGTCCGGCGGTGAATAGCGAATACTGCTACCGGGGTACCGCTGCCATACCCCCCAAGGCAAACGTCATTCAACGCCAACGGCTAACGAAGACTTTTTGGTTCTATGTGCGCAGGAGACAATTGCGGCGCATTAGGCCCATGTTAAATAGGGGCACGCACGTAAATACTCTGTCGGGGAGGTCGGGGGTTAATGAACTAGCATCTCCTTAGGTACAGCTAAGCGATCCCCAAGGAGATTGCGATTCTCGTGTAATGTTGCTGTAGCTCTAATTCGGGATAGCTCTCCTTCAAATTCAAGTACCCTAAACAAGTCGATTTTAGCCTTTTACATTAACCGTCGGCCAGGGGCACGAAGGCTAGGTAATGCCTCGGATCGATCTGCTAAATTGGTATTGGAAGCGGGATCACGAGTAAAGTCACAGGCTCTCTAAAATTCCGTTGCGTATGTTAATAAATTAATTTTGTAAATCGATCTTTACTGAAGAGAGAGGCGTGCAAAGTCGCCTTACAAAAGATGTCTGCCCATCCTCGGCCGAAGGGGGTAAAAGACGTTCGGGACACGAACTGCACCGAAATCGAACACGATTCCCTCGTCCTCTTTCCATCCGAACCGTTGTCGCTTTTGACCTTTCTCTCGTCCCCCTAAACTTAAACCGAAAGAAACAGAGGGTCGTGCGGAGAAAAAGATATATACCCCCATCCCTCTGCTCACGGACTCCACTCATTCCCTCTCTCGCTTCAGAAAAAAACAGAGAGAAATAATGGCTCCTTCCTCTCTTCCCCTGCTTTTCATCTCCTTCCTCCTCTCCCTCCTCGCCTTATCTTCTTCCGCCGCCACCACCGCCGCCGCCACCGTCACACTTTCTCTCACTCCATTCCTCCCCAACCACCCCCGATCGTCCTCCTCCTCCTCCGCCGCCACCGCCACCGCCGCCTCCGCCTCCGACGACAATTCGTCATGGCAATCCGAAATGCTGAACCTCCTCGCCACCTCCTCCCTCACCCGCGCCCGCCACCTCAAGAAGCACAACTCCTCTGCCTCCCCCACCTCCACCAAAGTGCCGTCCTTCCCTCGCAGCTACGGCGGGTACTCCATAGATCTAGGCTTCGGCACGCCGGCCCAGAGCCTCACCTTCGTCATGGACACCGGGAGCAGCCTCCTCTGGTTCCCCTGTACCTCCCGCTACGCCTGCGCCTCCTGCGCCTTCCCTAAGTCCGACCCCTCCAAGATCCGCCGCTTCATCCCCAAGCTCTCCTCCTCCGCCAAGCTCGTCGGCTGCCGCAACCCCAAATGCGCCTGGATCTTCGGCCCCACCGCCGCCTCCCGCTGCCGCGACGAATGCGGCTCCTCCGGCCGCAACTGCTCCCAGCAGACCTGCCCGCCGTACCTCATCCAGTACGGCTCCGGCAACACCGCCGGCCTCTTGGTCTCCGAGACGCTCTCCTTCTCCGGGGGCCGGAAGGTGCCGGGCTTCCTCGCCGGGTGCTCCCTGTTCTCGACCCGGCAGCCCGCGGGCATCGCCGGGTTCGGCCGTGGCCCGGAGTCGCTCCCCTCCCAGATGGGCCTCCGGAGGTTCTCCTACTGCCTCCTGTCCCGCCGCTTCGACGACACCTCCGCCAGCAGCGACCTCGTCCTGGACCCCAAGCCGGGCTCAGGTGGCGACAGCAAGACTAAAGGCGTCGTCTACACGCCGTTCCGGGCCAACCCAGGCTCCCCGGGCTCGGCGTTCAAGGACTACTACTACATCGGCCTCCGCAAGGTCCTCGTCGGCGGGACGGCCGTGAAGATTCCGCACAGGTACCTCGTCCCGGGGCCCGACGGGAACGGCGGGGCCATCGTGGACTCGGGCTCCACTTTCACGTTCATGGAGCGGCCCGTGCTGGACGCGGTGGCCGAGGAGCTCGAGCGGCAGATGGCGAACTACAGCCGGGCCAAGGGCGTGGAGGCGCAGATCGGGCTGAGGCCGTGCTTCGACGTGTCGGGGCGGGGGGACTCGATGACGGTGCCGGAGCTGTCGCTGCATTTCAAGGGCGGCGTGAGAATGATGCTGCCGTTGGAAAACTACTTGGTGCCGGTGAGGGGGCGCCGCTCGGAGGCGGCATGCGTGGCGATCGTGACGGACGATGCCTCGATCGGCCCGGAGATGAGCGGCGGACCGGCGGTCATATTGGGCAGCTTCCAGCAGCAGAATTTCTACGTGGAATACGATTTGGAGAATGAGAGGTTCGGGTTCAGAAAACAGACTTGCAAAGTCAAATGAATCCATTAGTCTCCTTCTCATTCTTTCGGGAATGATGTCTCATTGAGTATATCTAGAAATAACAACATGACAGTAAAGCGGCGGCGGCGGCGGGGCGGCATCTGCAGCCGGGGTGGGGGGCAACCGGCGCGGTGGTGGCAAATCGACAGTCGGATTTACGAATATTTGGTACAAGCTTTACATAGGATAAATTAAATTATGCAGAATATCAAGGGGGGGGGAATAATGGAAATAGAAGTTCGATTAATTATGGGTTTGATGAAATGTATTTAATTTTTTTGGAAGCATTTAATTTTGGCGTGCTCTTTGGATTGCTGACTATGATACAGTGAAAAGAGCTGGAGCATACGTTTTTTTTAGTGGCTGGGCCACACCCATGTGGCCGCCCAATTTTCTTTTCTTCACCAATTTGGAGCTGTTGAAAATGTGATGTATCGATAAAAGCTCACAGGTTGTTTATGATTGACATTAAACTTTTAAGTGGGGCCAAACTTTGATCCCATTTAGCTTCTTTTAGGTTTGGGTAACATAAAAATAAAAATGGCGGCTCACCCAAAGGCTAGAGTTTGGTGCAAGTAGGTATAATTTTAATTTGATGTCGATGATTGACGCAGTATTCAAAGTGTACAGGAATTCAATTTCAATTCATTGTCGCCCAAGAAAGTGTGGAATTATCATAAGATTCTATCCTCTTATGCCAAAAAATGAATATGTATAATTCAACTCAACAACTATAGATACGAAATTCAAAATGTAACGGAGTTGGATTCACTGTTGTTTCTAAAAGAATACATCGGTGTCACCTGAAAAACAAGTACAGGTCAGGGTCATCATTGAGACGATATCCAACGGATCTCGATTCGCAACTGCACTGCGTTTTCTTTATTAGGTTTTATCCGGACTCCACGTTTTTCGTGACTTCATTTCAAGCCTGTGAAAATACCATACCACTATAAAAGCAAACGTACTTTTGCATGTATGATGTACACACCTACACCTGACATCCAGTTAGATATTATTTTCGAGTATAAATTCATGCAGAGCCCGTACTTTGATACCCTTCCCATGATCATTTCTTTTTTATGCGCAAGTCAAGATGATGGAAGCGAAGACTTCTACAGCAGCAGCAGAAAGAGATGTACATTGACTAAGAGAGCAAATGATTAAGGAAAGAGAGAAGAAATTCCTGCTTGATTAACGTCTAACGCGGAGCGAGCAGCATGCCCTTCGAGGCTTCTAATTGAAGCAAAGTTTCCTCGAAAGATCTGATCATGATAAAAGGCGGTAAAGATATCATTTCTTTGAGCGACTCTAGCCAAGAAAAAGCACGGAAGATGGAAGGCACTCGATTCTTTTTTTACGGATGCCGCGACGACCCCGACAACCTTTATTTACCCGACTTTTCGTGGCGGGTTCCCTCTTGGATTTTCTATTTTTTGGTCGGTGGTTCCCTCTTGGATTTGCATCAACAAAAAGTGAGGAAAAAACAATGACCCGAGGAACCTTAATTTTTTGCTCCTAACAAAGGCGACCCTACTTTCCTTCGAGAATGACGTCACTTTAGGTAAAGATATCGATATTAGGTGCGGGGATGATGCTGGCGGCGGCTCTACATTATGTCATCCGCTTTTTGGGAGGGCGAGGGGGGTTGGAGCACGAACGAGAGGGAGTGACTCATCCCACATGGCTGGGGTTGGGAAGCATGTGGCTTTTCTCGCTTGCGCTTTGGAATCTCCCTGTTCACCGGCCACCATCGGAGCTACAAAGGTGTGGGGTCTTTGGACGAGGGGGGGCTGTTCCGCTTTTTTTCCAGGCTATCCTTCTTCGGGCCCTTTGCTTTTGGAGAAGAGAAGGTATATCATCTTGACTATTAATTATGTGCAAAAACTCGTATTATCAACGGTTGAGATGAGTTTGGTCCGCGTTTTCCAAAGCTACGGGAGCATGGTGGGCCGAGCCCACCCAAACGCGTCTATTCCTTGACTGAGATCGCTTATTTGGTGGACGGTTTACGGGTTGTGGACCCGCGGGCCCTTCAAAATGGAAGAGTGGGAATTTTAGTTTTCTTATTTTTTGAATGGATGTGGACTTTTGATTATATAGCGTAATTTATTATATAGTTGTGTATTGGATAATTGAGAACATTTTTTTTCAAAAAAATGTAGTAAATAATTCAGGCTTTAGCCCCAACTTGCCCAAACTGAACCAAATGATTTTGGTTTGGTTTTCTTTTTATTTTGGAATATGTTCACTAGAGTTGGGAGCTTCAACTGCCACCACCCATCGCTGGAAGGGATGATGACCTGCGTCGACCCTCGCTCGACCAAGGTGAGGTGTCGTTGGCCCCGTAAGGGTTGGTGTTAGCTAGATTTGGGCACCCTCACCTAGGCTCGATGAGGGCTAGCCACCCTTGCTTGCCATCTTGCCATCCTTTCTGACAATGGGCAGCGTGGCGACAATTGAAGTTCCATTGACCAAGCCTCCATTCTCTTCTTTTATTTTCTGGTTTTTTTAATAAGATTTTAGTTTTTCTTTTTCCATTTTTAATTACTTTAAATAATAATTGAATAAAAATAATTTTAAAATACCACATAGGAAATAAAAAATAATTAAAAAAATGCCACATCAACATTTTCCATCAGTCAAATTGATGGTATTAATGGAATGATTTGATTGCATCAATTTGATAAATTTTATAACTCAATTATACTTTTATGATAAATTTTAAGAATTCTAATGAACATATTCCTTTTTCTTTTTTATTTTCGGGCCGGGCCAAAATTCCCCCAGGCCCAGACCTTTGCACCGGTGATAGAACTCTTGTATGTAAAAGAATGAGGCCTTGCGGAAGTGGGCTCCGAAGTTGAGACTAACTTTCGGATTGGGCCAATACACATATTTAAGGTTGACTTGGCCCAGTACTAGTGTGGCGTTTCCTTTACGTGTAGTAGACGTCATACTTAGCTTCATGCATAGTGTTACGTCCAAAATGGACATTAGAAATTAACAAATAATCACTAAGTGAAAAAGGCACGCAAAAAAAAATACCATATGATACATATCAATAAGATGCTATTCATGATTTTTTGTCCAAAGGAATATTGGATTTCGGCACGGGATGTAATTGAGCCAAGTCAAGTCGATGTGATACCAAGTGCACACTCAATTTCACTTGCATATTTGGAGCTTGATACCAGATTCAACCTTGACTAAGTATTGAAATTTAGGCTCAAACTCAACTCAATTATATTTAATTTCTCTGCATTTATGCGTATAGTGTATGTAATATGAACAACTTATTTGTCTTTTTTCTTTATAATTATAAATTATTCTTGAAGAAAATAATATAAACTCTATTAGACTTATGAACTTGGGAGCCCTCGCCACCATTGTTTAAGGCCTACATGGTAACATTTTTACTCATTGATTTTTTTATTCTTTTGTTTTTCACAATAGAAAAAAAAAACATAAATCGATTTGGTAATGTTAACTAATTTTTTTATTCCTCATTATAAAGTGGTAGCCAAAAAATAAATTTGGAACAAAAATAAAAAAATAGAAAAAATAAACTTTTTGTTTATGGTAATAATTTATAGAAATAATTTTTTTCTTTCTTTTGTTCTTCTTCCTCCCTTGCCATCCATTGCCCCTCGTCACTCACAACCGCCTACCACCGCTCGCTACCACCACCACCAATCGCTATTGATCGCCTCCAGTTGCCGATCACCGATCGCTAGCGGCCATTGTCACTTGCTAGAAGAGAAGCAAGAAGAAGAAGAGAGAGAAAAAAAGAAAAATCTAAAAAATTATTAAAAAATAAAATAAATTCTATGTTACAAAAGAAAATGTCGTATGAAATGCATTTTTATTTTTTTCTATTCGATAATAAAAATTTTGTATAATTATTAAATGTGTTATTTTACCCAAAAATTATTCCAAATAATAAAAATAAAAAATACTAAATTTAAAAAGAAATTATTTTTTCAAATAAAAATGTTATCAAATGCATCTTTAGTTAATGACTTGCAAGTCCTTTATCATTTTAGCAATAAGCCCTCAGCCATTCAATTACGAGAACAGTTGAGTGCTCTCTTGCGGATAAATCAGGAAGGTTCAAAATTTTCTCCATTTGTATTTTATTTTCGCATTAAGAAAATAATCATCAAAGGTTCTTCGTCTCTTTTTTTCTTTTAAAAATAATTTAGCGTGACATCACACACCGTTTTCTCGATACCTCACGATCGTCATTAAAGCCTTAAAGGCGGTCGGGTCGACATAGCTCCGAACGGAAACCGGACAGCCCGAGGCCGTTGAAAGTTCGTTGTCGACGCTATTGCGCAAATCTTTCCAACCCGCAACTAAGGAAGGCCACCAAACGGCCAAACCCCACCGTCCGTCTCCAGCGCGCGATCCACCCATCAAAAAGCACACCCTCTCTCTCTCTCTCTCTTACTGTGTTCGATTGCTTGACCGGTGGATCACCGCCGCAGCTTTTCGCTCCCCTCGCTCTCTCCGCCGGATTCCGAGATCCGCTCCACTCGGCGGGAAGAACCCCCCGGCGGGCCGGAGCCATGTGGCGGTCGCTCTGGCGATCGATCGATCGCTTCTCTCCTCAGTACTTCAAGTGAGCCCCTGCACACGCGCTAGTCGACGATTGGCGGTTGGGGCGGCGGTGTGGATCGCTTGTGCTGCTGCTTCGTTGATTTTTTTTTTTTTTTGTCCTTTTCGGTTTAGAGAATTTCTGGTTGCTTGATCGAGCGCGGGATGTAGTGATCTCGAAAATACCGAGCCGGTCGGTGAATCGAACTGAGCGGCGAAACGAGGGCGGCTCGGCGACGATGCTTGTGACGATCGATGGTGTGGACGTAGGTGCTGAATGTGGATGATATTGCTTCGTTCTTCTCTGTCCTCTGTGTCTGTCCCGCACGTGCTTTCCCCCTAAGAGTTTCGTCTTTTTATTTGGCTTAGAAATCGAAAATGCCGCTTCTTAGCGAGTTGATGTAGAGCGAGTCTGATGAATCGAACCGAGTCACGAAACAAGGGAGGCTCGGTGATGATGCTTGTGAATTGATGGTGTGGACGTAGGTGCTGAATGTGGATGATGTCACTTGATTGTTCTTTATCCTTTGTCCCGCACATGCTTTTGGCATGTGAGTTTCTTCTTTTAGTTTGGTTTAGAAATTTTGGTGCTTAATCGAGCATGGATGTAATCTTGAAAATGCCGCTTCTTAGCAAATCGGGGTGTTGTCGAGCCAGTCGACGAATTGAAACTTAGTCACGAAACAAGGGGGGGGCTTAGTGATGATGCTTGTTACGGTCGATGGTTTGGACATAGGGTGCTGAATGTGGATGACATCACTTCATTCTTCTTTATCCATTGTCCTGCACATGCTTTCTGCGCAAAGTTTCTTCTTTTAGTTTGGCATATGTTCAACGAGGACGTGTTGTTGCTGTTTAATGCTATTTGATCTTTTTCAGCTTATTGGTTTGTTGATGTCATTTGCATTTTCGCGATGCAGATATGTCGTCAATGAGTTGCGGGGAATCAAGGTTGTAGATAGGAGTAATAGGGTAAGATGACAGAGCTGGTATATTACATTATTTTCACCTCAACATTTCGCTTGTTTTTGTCATACTGATCCCTTCTTTCTATTTTTTTAGGAGATGGTAATAGATTTGATGCAGTCTATTGTAGAGACAGTCACCTACGGAGATAGGCACGATCCATTGATTTTCGAGTATGAATGGCTCATGACCTCAATTGACCATTTTCTTTTTTACATCAGCGTCTTAATTTACATCACACTTATGTTCTGAATGTTTCAGATACTTCATGGAATACCAAGTTATGGCAGAATTTGTCCGTGTCTTAAGAATCGGTAAAAATTCAAGGATAGAGGCGACTTTGCTTCAGTATCTGAGCATAATGATTCAGAACATCGACAATGAGCAAGCGACATGTAAGATGACACTTTGAACTCCTATATGTGTAGGCCAAGGTTACTACTTATCTTTCCCTTTCCTCCTCGGTATAAACACCCACTCACCAAGAAAGAAAAGATCCACTTTCCTGTAAGCATCGGGGGAAAGAAAATGTTTGCGTTGTGGATGTTACAAATTTGTGGAGAAAAAATCTTTTCTCCGCTGGGAGTGGACCTTTTTCATTCTTATTTTCCTGAATTTATTACCCTCTCTTGAAGCAATTCTGATGCTTGTGTATTTGTATTCTGCAGATTATTGTTTTAGCAATGACTACATTAACAACATCATAGCACACCCATATAAGTTTGATGGAGGGGACTTGGCTCCATATTACATATCGTTTTTAAGGTGATGATCTCTCTCTCTCTCTCTCTCTCAACGTTCAGTGTTATTGACATTGTCCATAGCATCAAAATGTTGAATGCCCAAATAGTCAATAGTATTTTGCAGATATTAGGGATGTGCTTCCAGTCAGAAGTTGTGCATTGATTGGTGGAGAAGTTTCATCTATCTCTTGGTTAAGATTTCAATATGGTTGTGCTGATATGGATGAAAATGATTTTATAATAACTACTTCTGCCTGATGTTCTTTTCTTCTGTCTGTTTCTTATTTTCTGGTTTAATCAGAGCAGTGAGCAGCAAAATAAACAGAGACACACTCTGCCTTCTTGTGAAAGTCGATGGGGTAAGTTGGGTCACATGCACGAATAAAATAGTAAGGCTATTAATGGATCTCTGCCTTCTACTTATGGAAAAGAAAGATCTCTACCTTCTGGATTTATTATGTATGCAACTTGGGTGCATCTATCTCACATACAATCTAAAATGCCTTAGAAAAAGCCTTAATAAGAGTACAGCATAAGATCCTTCTGAATGTTAGAAGGGCTTTGCAGCAAATCTGCATTTAAAGTGGAAGGATCTGGGACAATAAATATGCTTCTGTAATGTATCTGTTGATTACGTGCATCAGTTGGTGGCTGTGGTTGTATCACTGTAATGACCAGCAGTATAAAACTTTCCTCTTATCCTGTGGCATCTGTTAGTTGTCAAATTAAAAGTTTCATTATGGAATTTCTGAGTCCTTGAAAGTTCAAATACTTCTCCTTCTATCACAATTAAATCAGTGACATCCATATACCGAGACATGTGATGGTATATGATTACCATCGCATAGACAACTCTTTGCCAAGCATTCGAATTTCACTTTTCCTGTAATAGTGTTTAAGAAGGAACAGGCCCAGGTGTTGGATGCCTAAGTCTAATTAAACAAACAACATTTAAATGGAATTGTTACGTTTTTACCTGCATGTAGGAACTCATGTGAGTGGAGAATATTATTTGTGCATTTGTGTTTTCTCTTATAGGCTGTTTAAATTGTCTAAATCTTTATCCACTAAATCTTGTGCTTTGTGAAATTATATTTGCATTTTTGTGCTGTCTAATAATTCACACTTGCAATTCTAGGACAATGTAATTTCCTTCCCCCTGTATAGTGAAGCTCTTAAATTTGCTAGACATGGGGAAAAGATGATCCAGACAGCTGTACGTGCATTGAGTCTCAACGTGTACAATGGTACGGTACTGAATTTGTTTTTATCTGCTGATGAGTGGTTTAAATAGTAGAAACAAATGTTTTCGAATTTCTTTTGAAACATCTTGCTTTTCTTTTGTGCAGTCAGTGACGATATGGTCTTCCAATTTCTAACAAGTCCGCCAGCATCAAATTACTTCTCAGATTTGGTGCAGAGTTTAAAAGAGCAATGCATACGTTTAGATACTATCGTGCATGCCAACAAGTATGTCGCTGTGAGTTTATGATGATAATGAATGATTCTTCTTTTTGGGTCAATATAATAACATGAACCATATCTTAGTGTGGTTGTCTGTAAGCACTCACAGTAGGAGATGCCTTACTTTTTTGCAGCGAGAAATCCCCTCAAGGAAGAATAAAGGAGTTACAGTTGGATGCTGACAGGGTAGTAGATGATCTTTACTACTTGAAGGACATAATATCCGTTGGTGAATTGCGGCTGAGCAGATGTGTTATGGAAAATCTTCTCAAGTTGCTTGTCCTTCCTGCCTTACTCTCATTATTGCAGCTCGAGGAAAAAAGCGTAAGATATTGCTCTTGAGGCTCATCTTTTTGCATTTCTTGGAGCATCTTAGTGTTTTTGTGATGCTTGTTACTAGGCGTAAGATTTTTTGGGACCATTGCCAACTATTTTAAAAGCTTAAGTTGATAGATGAAAACATGGTTTAATAAATACAGTTTTAACACTTTGACTAATGCATAGGCTGGACTTTGGCCTAAGATTAAAGCATGGAAATATATAATAGGTGAGACAGATGAGGGCCTGGAAAGATGCTGGTATCGCGTGTGATTTTGTGGGACCATTGTCATCCATTTTAAAAGTCTAAGTTGTTAGATGGAGGCATGATTTAATATTTGAATACTAGGCATTATTTTTCCTTATGTTCATTAGAGCTTGAAGTTAGCTATGAAGCATGGAGAACTTGCATATGAGGCTTGATTAAAGTGAAGCTGTGAAAGATTGGATTATCTAATGATAAGATGCATCATCTACACTTTAAAGTGGAAAGAAGAAAGTTTCATCAAGGTGTTTACTTTTTGTGTCACACACAGTTGCAGTGCAATTTGTCAAAGACACACAATAATTACTTCTGTGGAGGCGGATTTCTTTTTGCATGTTACATCTAGTTTGTGGCTTTTCATACAACTTCATTAGTGACTCCTCCAGTTGATGGTTTTTCCTGGATCCTTACATTTATGGTTGATGAGCTTGTCCTTGTCTTATATACAAAGCAGCCAATATTGTCATGCATGTTTAAGAGCTTGTTTGAAATTATGTTGCTGAAATTTTGTAGTTTCGATTGTCAATTATCTTAGTAATTTGGTACTATTATTGTTTATGTGTGAAATTGATTGTTTGGTTTTGTTCAGGACTCAAGTTTTTCTGCTGTCACTTCTTTCTACATAGTTTCTCGTCTTCTTCAAGTTGTTGGCGGGAGATCTTTGATTAATTTTATCGCTGGCGTTATTTTATATCCTTATTTGGCCTCAAGCAAGGAAGATGCTGCTCAAGGAAACAACTGTAATGGAACTAGCAGCAGTGATTCATTTTCGAGATACATTTCTAAGCTGGAAGCAGTTGTATATGCTGATTTTGATTCTGAAGGAACAGAAAATATCAACGGAGAAAATTCTCTTGGTTGCCTGGTGGGGTGCGAATCATGTGATTCTCCTTCAGCTAAAAGGTCTGTGAATTTCAACTTGATCTTTCCTTGTCAAGGGATGGTTTGGCACATTGTTAAGACTGCTCCTTTTTATCCTTTGTTGATGGATCTAAGGAAAACTGATCCAAAAAGTCAGGATTGGGGCATGCCTTTCCTTGATCAATTGTGAAAAATGATATCATGCTCATTTTACTCAGCTTATTTTCGTGTTAACCACAGATTTCACCTTCTAAGGTGCTGAGGATATAAACTCTGTCTAGACTTTTGAGAATATGCAATCAATACCTTGTAGCCCATTTTTCTGTCGATAACAAATTTACTATATGGGCTGATCAACCTTAAATTTTTGTAAAAAGATTTTTCTCCTCCAAAACTTTAGCTATACAAATGTATTGAATTGTAAGTCATCGTGAAGATTCAGATGCAAAATTAAGAAAAAAATAATTGAAAATTGCATGGCCGAGAATATCTTGCCTCTTAAAATTTTGCTAATATGCCTTGTGGCACGTGATTAACTCAATATTTTTAACATCGTAAAAGTCCTTGAAACTTTATGAAAGGAGTATAAACTTTCAAAAATTGAAGTTTCTTATCACAACAGCCATTTTGCATAGAAAGTTAATTACGATGCTGTTAATTGGCAAGGGAGTCATTTATAAGTACGGTTCCTCACTTTGTTAACTTCGAAGATGAGTGAGAAGATAAATGAGAGAGATTTCTTGATTCGCCAAGACCCTACATAAGGTAACTAAATTTTTACCAAAAAAAAATACATAAGGTAACTAAAAATCACGATTCAGACTTTAATTCTTGGAGATTCTACTTCATTGGCTGCGAGAACATGCCGTCACCATACCATTTATTGGTTGAATACTTTTCAAATTCTGGCTCAATTTTTCTTTTGACTCCAATTAAGGTCACAGTTGCACATTTTTGAGCACAAGGTCTTTTTGACATGTGAAGCTTCTAGCTTGTCGAGTTTCCACACATGAATTTTTCCTTTTTTGTGCATTTCAGGAACCTTTAAAGCTTAATTAGGAGACATTGCATACATCCAAATAAGTCTGGGCCATTGAATCTGCTTGGGTCAACCAATAGATTTATCATATGGCCCACGCCATATTCAATGGTTCAGATGCATTGTCTGTGCTATATTTTTTTTTCTTAATTAGGACTTTTGAAATTGTACAGATTCCTGAGATAGATAGTGTGATTGGCTTGCAGGAATGGAATACTTGGATATGTATTCTCTGACAATCCCACTCTGTTGTTATCATCTCTGTACTTGTTGCTCATCTTAGCAGAAAATGAAGGTAGTTGACTCTATGATTATTTCTAGAATGAGCTCAATCTGATACTTACAATTTCTCTTTCATTTGATATGTGTGATCAGATTGTGACGATTTTCTCAGTAGAATGATCAAGTCAATTGTACTCCCGCAAGAAAAGGTAGTTTTATGTCCTATGTTGTGCTGCAATAATGTAAATGGCTTGGTTGAGCCGTAAATTTGGAGTTTTGACTTGAGCTTGTCTTAGGCAGTTATTTGGCACGAGTTAACTCTTATTTTAGCGACAGCTTAACATGTTGTCATGCTCGCCTCTGGAAGAAAGACAACTTGAAGAAGTAATGATGTTCCCTACACTAGTGAATTATAATTTCTGCAATAACTCCATATGTGTTTCCCTCTGGAAGACACAAATTAAGTGAAGCAAAAATATTTTCCAATCCCTCGTTCTCTGAGTTTAGAAACAGGAGAAATATATGAACTTTCTCATATGTTATTTTACTCAGCTCATATTTTCAGGCTATGTTGTTCTAGATGTAGTATCTTCTTCTATAAAGTACCATCATCCATCTGAAAATACAAATAGAAAAAACATGCACATCGGACTATAAGATGTATGGTTGTAAGATGTGAAGGTATCTACCTACCTTTTGAGGCTATGAATCCAGTCTGTGGACAGCTTTTCTTAACTTTGAAACCTAGAATCTACTCTGCGGCACCTTGTAACCTCCTAAATACTCAACCTGTCAATTCCCATATAGTCAGGAGAAATGCATTTTTTCCAATGTTTTTGTCAACCGAATCAAAGTTTCAAATATCTATTTATCAGCAATGAAAGCGCATTGCTTAATTACTAATGTGGAAACAAAAGACATTTATTCAACAGAGAACTACAATATGTCAACAGACTACATAAGTTGGGGCAAGATCCACTAGGACTTACATGAACTTCACTTGTCCCCTTCTATTTCTCTCATTAAGCCCTAGAAAGGGACAGAGAGGCCACTTAACAAGTGGCATTGGTTTGAAATGATTAGCATTTAGCTGTGTGAGACAAAAGACTTAATAATAGAACAAAGAAGAAAGGTATAAAATCAAGAGGACAGTAAAACTTATCAAGGGTCCAATTAGTGAGTAAGGAAGGTCTTTGTTTTGCGGTATTACATGGTACTTAGTTTGGATTCTTCATATTCATTTCTATCTTGGGTTTTTCAAATTCTTAATTAATAATCTATTCAAGAACTATCTTTTTTTTTTTGGCATAGAAGCTACCTGTGGAGTTAACAAGCATAAGGTGGATATTACGTACCTCAGGATGTACCTCCTAGTTAGAGACTAATTCAGAAATCAGGATCCTCCAAATGATCTCTAATAAGAACTATGAATAGTACCTTGCCATTTCGGTTCAATGGGCTTCACAATTTTTGTTGCACTTCCTTTCCTCTAGTGGATATCTATAATCTATTAATGTGGTAGTACTCCCAGTTAGGGTAGCCTATTTATCTTTTATATCGATATCGGGTAGATATATGACTCTGAAATTTGGAACCTACCTTATACTTAAAGACTGAAATTTGGAAAGCACGAATTTTGCATGAACTGTTGATTGCCAAAAGAAGAACAAGGAAGAGTGGAAGAGAAAATTGTTAAGTCTAATGCACACTACAGAGCCTACCTAGTCATATGAGTTAGAAAATTCCATAAATTTCACAATTTTTGCTGCACATCCCTTTTGTATAGCTGATCTCTACAATTTATAGATTTATGTGGAAGGAAGAAGGTGTTCACTGCTTTAATTTAATGTAGTAGTTCTCCCAATTTACACTATTCATATCATTGTTAGTTAATTCAAATATTAAATGCGAGACTGACGAAGCATGATCACTATATTATTACCGCTGCTCAATTACTGTGAGTCTACAGTTATTAAGCCGTGTTTCTATTACAGATTGTCGATGTGCTGTTGAAAGTGCTAGCAAATCCACAAGTTACTGTACTAACATTCCAGCAGACAGGGTGGTTCCTGGAAAAGTGGTTGCGTTGTCAAGGAATGAAGCTTGGGAATGATAGCTCCATGCTTTTTAATGTAAGAAATGGCTGAGTGAATATTGGTCTCTTCACGAATATGTTCCTGAAATTTCATGTGAACTGTTGTTAACACGAACAAAGAAAACAGATTACTGAAATTTTCTAAAGTTTTATATTTTTTAGTTTTCATTGACAGACTTCATATGAGCAATCCCGTGAACGACTTCAAAAAGAACTTGATGGACCCTGGTTCGATTACATCCCTGATACTCTGAGAAATGAGTGGGAGAGCTGCAAAAAAGGTGCATTTTGTTTTCTGTACTGTCAAATTACTTTAGTTAAGTTCCTAAGCATTGGAATGGAACTAGAATTTCATTGTATGGACATGAGTTACTTAAAGTTGAGCTAAGTTTTGCTGAAGTATTTTTCTTAACCATTGTGAGATTTTGTAGTACCACTGTCAACTGTTCTAAAAGCTTAAACTGTTAGATGAATACTTGGTTTATTATTTTAATATTCTAACAATCCCCTCATGCTTAGTCTAGTCTTTTGCCTAGTACTAAGGATGGAAATTTAATTGGATAGACAAATGGGGTCTGGAAAAATTTGAACTCAGAATCTTCAGCTTTGATATCATGTGAGATTTTGTAGTACCATTGCCAACTGTTCTGAAAACTTAAGTTGTTAAGTGAAGGTGTAGTTTATTATTTAAATATTCTAACAACCATCATCGCATGATATCCATCACTATTAGGCAATCTAAGTTTCTGGTAACAATCGGAGTTATAGGCTGGGAAGAATACACTTGGGAATTTTTCTTTGGCCTGATGTTTGGTGAATTATGATGCATTTTCCCAGAGTGATAAGTTGCAATGTCGGAGATACAGTGAAAGCGGAACCCTTGTAGGCTTAAAAGACTAAAGTATAGTATCTCTAACCCTTACAAGAAGTACAAAGACCGATGAGTGTATCTGATTTAAAAGATTTTTAGCCTTACTAGATGAGATTAGGGATGGACCCTTGTATGTTGGGGTGGGTAAGGTAGAGAAGAGAATAACAATGTGATTTTCCAGACTATGTTAATTGAAGTAATTGGAATTGGTTTTGCATGCAGATCTTGAGGAGCCTGTGAACCAGAAAGACCCCCTTTTTGCACTAGAGCTTCACATCAACCAGCAGAAAGACGACAGTATTTTTCTGGACCACTCTAGAGTTAGTATAGCATTCCTATTTTTCTTATATGTTGAGCTGTGAGTAATTTCATGTTAATGTTTTAGGCTGTGCAGCAACTTCTTCAGTTTCTTGGCAAAAGATGGTAGATGCAGTGAAGGTTTGACTTTTCATCTCCTCAGATAACTGTTTGAGTTATTTTCATTCTGACCTAAAAGAGTGTTAAGTTTGCAACTATGGCTGAATCTTTTTGCGAGAAGTTACACTTGTGTTGATCTTCAATAAATAACTGAATGCAGAGCAAGACTAAATTTTTTTTTGGTGGGAATAGACTTTGAGTAAATAATGGTGCTTAATCTGTTTCCCTGAGAGATAGTCGAACTTGCATTAAACCTCTTGACTGGTTCTTGGAATCTCCACAAACAACAAAAACCAAGAATTTGATAGTGATTGCTGTAAATTTAGTGCATTTGGTAGGTTTCTATATTTGGTATGACTTACAAAAGTCTGTTGGTACTGACAAGTTTATTCATATTTTTGTCTCGGTGAATCCTGTGATTAGTGCCTGGCTGAGAAAAGAGTCCAATGATTTCTCATCATCAAGCACTGTATCTTTCATTTTCTCTTGTTGTCTTGGTGCTATATCTGCTTCGGTGGTCCTACTTTTTTAATATAGATTTTATTTGCAATATTCTGTACTCTTCCTTTTCTCTGCAGTTTCTCTATTGGACCATGCAATTGCACTGTGAACATAGCCTCTATTTTTCAGTTGGAACATTGGTTTTTGTTAATTTGCATGAAACATTTGATTGCTACAAGTCCTTACAAATTACATATCTTCCACAGGCTTTTGTTCTGCATCTTCAGCTCAAGGCATTGATTTGGAAGCAAGATCGACCTGATAAACTGGTGCTTGCTGTGGAAACTCTTTCCACTTCTGAATCCTGGAAAGCACGTTCTTTGGATCATTCATCTGCAAATTTTGGGGCAGAGGTTGCTCTAGGTTGAACGGAAATCCTTTATTTTCTTATCTGCCTGTTTTCACTTTAATTTAAGGCTTTGTTTATTATGCAGAAAATGAACGATCTGAAAAACATTTTCCTAAAGATGATCTAAAAATGAAGAACGAAAAAAATGTCTATTGTTCACAAAAACTTTTAGACATTAATTATTGACGGTGATGACAACATTTTTTATTGACTAATTATCTCAAGTTAACAAAAGAATATTTCAAGTGAAACAAATGATCTTTTTTAGGAAAATGTTTTCCAAATCATTCATTTTCTGCGAAAAAAGGAGTCTTGAATGAACGAAAAATCTTTATATCATCCACAAAAATTTTTAGACATTAATTATCAATGGTGATGAAATCATATTTCATTGACTAGTTATTTAAAGCGATACAAGCGATTGCTTATAGGAAACTATTTTTCAAATCATTAATTTTTGCAAAAAAAGGGTGGCTAATATGATATTTTTAATCTGATGTATGAACCTTGCAGGATCAGCATTCTCTTGCAGAATTGCATTTTCAAATGCAGGGATTCATGACATCTACATGATACCCGTCTCTAAAGGGAAAAGTGGCAAACTGCTTCTTATGGAGAAACATCCATTCCGGACTCAAAAGGGGGTCGTAATTGCTATTGCTCCACTGCCCGGTTTAAGTGTAAGTGTAAATGCTATTAGTCATTGGTCTCTTTGGGCCCCAAGAGATTGGGGGATTTTGGTCAACTTTTGAATGTCGCAATTGCTATGGGCTTCTAATTTCCACTCTTTTAGGAGCATAAATACAAGTGACCAGGAAGAACTCGAGTGCTCACTTGAAAAAGAAGCATTGGGTAGCAAACAAAATGTGAAGTTATAAGATTTTAGTAACTGACTCTGCTATCTGAATTGCAGATTTGCAATAGGATGAGACATTTGTTGGAAAAAGCAAGAAGTTTGAGGAGTTACTGTTTTTCTCTGATAGATTTTTCAATAAGAAAATTTCATATTTCCTGAACAAACACAGGCATTTCCTGTCATGTTGCTCTATGATATTAATAGCGGTATTGTCAAAGAGCGAAGGGAAGATCTAAAGGGCAGACATAGAAACTTAGAAACTTTAAGGAAAGATCTTGAGTGCTTACATTTTACTGGAAGTGTGAGCTAGTAAAAATTAATGGCGTGAGAGGATTATATTAATGAGCAACTTAGTGGTGAAAGACTTGATGGATGTTACTGCTGCATGTGTTAGTTTAAATATTACAAGTAATCACTAATCCATAAGCTCTGATTGAATCTGTTGAGCTCAATAGTCCTTGTACCTTCTTGGCATCTCTGTCAGCACATTTTCTGGCATCTTCCTCTAGTTAGATATAATTCATTTTATATTAAGAAAACAGCAGAATGATAACGAGGTAAATGCATCTAGAATAGGGTGGAACTACTCATGAATGTATAGGAAGAAAAAAAAGAAATATTAGGTGGCTCATAGACGAAAACATAATGGACATGGATAAAGCTGTTGGGTTGACCAATCATTCTTTTCCTTTTCTTCATTTCAATTGTCTGTCTTCTAATTTTGATCAACTCTGTCTATGGCTCCCTAGATATGAGATACAACTTCTCTTATTGCCACTTTGCAAGTTATTTGAGAAAAAAATTATCTAATATGCCCAAATAGGTACCGGCATGAGAAAAAAAAAAAAAAAAAAAAAAGACAACAGGCACAGCTGAGATGGATTTTCTTTACTTTCTAGCAGCCGAAGATAGAGAAGGAACATCCTACATGGTTGCACCTTCAGATAAGAGAGTTTGATCCCCGATTTGATTCAAGCAAGACGAAAAGCCACCATTTAAAGAAGTCTAATCATGTCACGGATGGGAGGTGGACACTGGGTTTTCCCAATGCAGAGGCTTGTAAGGCAGCTCAGTTGATGATACTTGAGGAAACAAGCAGGCAGAGATCATTTGTTGAACGGCAACTTGTGCTGATGCTCCGGGACAATGCTCTTGTAGATTAAGTAGACACTCAGGGTAATTGATGCTCTGTTGCTAAATTGCAGTAGCCTTGTACGTTAGGTCGCTAACTAAATTCTTAGTTCTCTCTTTTCCCCTGTCCCGTCTCTTTCTTGCCTCTCCCCTGTTCAGAGTTTTGATGTGTCAACTCGGTACCAGTTTTGCTGTATAGTATAGTATAATCCTCATCACAAACAATGCCACCTGTAATATATTGTTTGTGTCCAGCCAAACGACATCACGGATGATTCCTTATGTTCCCTTTTTATCTATAGAGCATTACTTTGCTATGACTAAGATCAGAGACATTCGGATTCACACTTTGTATTTACTTCTGTTTTTGGATCGACATGCTAATAATGTCAAGACTTCCTATTTGAATTGCATACTTGTTGGTTTTTCGAATTCAGTTAAAAGTCCGTGCGTCTGTTGGCTGTGAAGACTTTATGCCTGTTGGTTGATTTTCTTATGAGCAACGAACTGCATACTGAGGAGTTAAAAGCCCAAAAGCTTGTCCCAATCTGAGGGAAAGGAAGTAGAGAAAGATGGGTTTGAAGAGGAACTTGGGAAGTTTGAGAATATTGTCAAGTATGTCTTCCCTTAGTATGAAATTCATTTAGCGTTCTTATGGTGGCTTTTGCATTGCTTCTTCGACTGAACCAGAAAGATTTTCGAGATTCAGTATACTGGATCTGAGGGTTAATAGTGTCTGGGTCATTTTGCTGATAGGATAAATGGAATCGAATTTCTTCCTAAAACAACCAGTGAAGATTGCAAGCTGTCTTCCTCTACCGGTGGACGGGTATCATAGAAACATCTGCATACAAATTGATACATACAAGTGATTTCTCAATACAAGTGAGGATATTTTACTTTTTCCTTTTCTGTAGCTTGCTTGGTCACTTTAAATATCTAAAGCCCTCTAAAATATGCAAATATTGACTTCTAGCCTCATATGGATCAGTTTCTCTTTTCTTCATAATTTCTAATTCTTTTTTCCCCTTTAAATTCATCCTCAAATTTTAGATGAAAATATTACATTGTTTTTAAGCTAATAGGCCCTAAGCTTTTGAGACCTAATATATGCAGATTCATTATGTTGCATGTCAAGAAATTGAAGAGCCTGCAGTGGATATCTCGAAAAGTTTGTTAGTTTCTATATTATTGACCCAATGCGATTGATTTTGTTTATCATTTTAATTTTATAAATAGCATCATCTATAGATCGGCCAAGAATTGCCCACGATAGGACCGCCATCGTCATTTCCTTCTAAAAAGCCCTACTTATCGGAAATTTCAAATCCTCAAAAAAAAGCCTCGAACCGATCCTAACACTGACAAGAGGGGCTGAGGCGGCATAGGAGACAGCGGCCAGAGGTGGTGGGGCGGCCGAAGTGATGTGGGAAGAGAGGTTAGAGTTTGTGAATGATATTAAACAGGGATTGAAATTTGATGATAAGGTTTGTCGGAACTATTAGAAATTTGTCCTAGGATGCGTTTTAAATGGCAACTTTTTTTCTTTTTTGATGTTTGGGCAAGTGGTGACTATTTGTAGGTGTAAGTTGACTTAATGATCATTTCACATAACCTTTTTCATTCAGCGTGAGACTTGGGATACTGCCAGCAATCTCACTTAAAGAACTAACGTTCTCGTCACTGTTGGCCCGTATCGCCCAATGACACTCCTCCTATTTGATGCGTGGTCTATTTCATTCAAGTCCTCTTTGTCATTCTAAAGGTCTTTTAGGAGTTGCAAATTGTCTAAACCCTCTCGCCCCAACTATCACTCTTCACCATCATCAAGACTGGGTTGTTATGTGGTAACGTTGTTGAACCATATGCCTACTGAAAGGAGGTCTTGCTTCGATATCACATAATTACACCCCTCAATTAATTCACTTGCGAAATTATCCATCTTAATTCATCTCATACTGAGTCTCAACATCTTATCATTTGGCATACAATAAGCACTTTTTTTAGGAGATCATCCATCCTCATAGTGCTCTTACTTAAGCATGCTAAACACTAGAGCTTCAAAAATAATTTTATTATGTTAAAAGGAGCCTTTCATGAATTGAATTTAATTTCACAATTATAATTCACGAACACTTCTCTTGTCCAATGTGCAATTTGGTTTTCTCCCCTTCACCATCCTAGAAATCCATAATGTGTCATTCTTTGTCCGGGCCCTTTGCACCTATGATCACTATACATGCTCATTGACCTAGATTGTTATAGGCTTCTTGACTTTGGCACGTTTTTTGAGCTTGCTCAATGATGGGCTCGTACACCTATGGGCGGATTAAGGGTGCGTTTGGTTCAGCATTCCCATGGGGCTTTCAGCTTCCAAAGTCCCTTGGGGAAATACTGAATTGTTTGACAATTATTTTAAAGTAGCTTTTAACTGAAAGTCAATATTGGGAATTCTAAAAGTCCGGGAAAAGTGCCAAAAAAGTCATAAACCTTTTTTATGATGTGCCAATTCAGTCCTTTTCCGGCCAATTTTGGTTGGATTTTGCTAACTGGATGCCAGTCGTTTGATGTGGCCTGATCAGCGCTGACATGGACAACTTTTAATAATGTTTTAATATTTTTGATCTTTTTTTTTTTCTTTTTTTCTTCCCTCTTCTTCCTCCAGCCGGTCGCTAGACCTCGGCAACTAGCTAGAGGCAATGGTCGACGAGGTCAAGGTTGACCTTGCTGGCCTCATCACCAGTGGCTGCGAGGGTGGCCTCATGCTGGGCAGCGAGGCTCACCCTCGCCAGATCTGGCAAAGGTCGAGCCTCACCCATGGCTAGCGAGGCTCTACCTTGCTAGATTTGGTGAGGGTGAGCCTCGCCTGCTCAATGCGAGGCCACCCTCGAGGCCTGAGCGGCAAGGCTTGCCCTTGTTGGATTTGGTGAGGGTCGAGCCTTACTCGACGGATTGCCACAACGGGGGAAACTAGGCGAAATTCTGGGGTCGGAGCCGCGCGATCGAGGACACCCCCGAGCTCCCGTAAAACCCTAGAGATGACAACGACGATCGAAGGGAGGAAATTTTTAGGGCGAGATTGGGATCGGGGAACAGAGTGGGGAGAGCTGGCCTCACGCTGAGCTAGCGGGGCTCACCCTTGTCGGATTTGATGAGATTGAGCCTCACTGCCTAACGCGAGGTCGCCCTCACGGCCACTGGCTAGGTGACTGGCAAGGTTAACCTCAACCTTGTCGGCCATTGCCTCTAGCTGGTTGCTGAGGTCCGGCGACCGGCTAGAGGAAGAAGAGGGAAGAAATTTTTTTTAAAATATTAAAATATTATTAAAAGTTGTCTACGTCAACGCCAATCAAATCACACTAGCTAGCTAGCGTCTAGTCGATAAAATCTGGTCAAAATTGGCCGAAAGGGACCTGAATTGGCACAACATAAATACGTTTAGGATTAAATCAGTACCAAAAAAAGGTTTAGGGCTAAAGCGGCACAAAGATAAAATTTTAGGACTTTTTTGACACTTTTCCCTTGAAAGTCCAATACTAATAGGAACTAGCTTTGAGATTTCAACATTTGGCCAAATACTGAAATTTATTTTTTTCTTCAAAAACTATTCTTATTCATTCTTCAAATTTTTGATTCTGCCCTCGTTAATATTTTTTTCAATGTCAAAATAATGCTAAAATAAAAAAATCAAATATATATAAATGCTAAAAAAGTTTAAATATATTTTAGTCTTTTAAAAAAATTATTTATATAGTTGATTTTTTTAGCATTATTGTCAAAATTTATATTTAAAAAGTTGCATACATTATTTTTTTCAATTTTAAACAAATAAAAATTAAAAAATTTCAACGAAGGGTTTGGTCTTTTAAAAAAAAATTATATATATGTATTTGATTTCTTAACAGTATTTTCAAATTTATTTTTAAAAATTCGTAGACATTATTTTTTCAAATTTAAAAATAAAAATTTTGATGAAGGATTTGGTCTTTTTAATATATATATTTATATATATATATATATATATATGTATTTGATTTTTTCAGTATTATTGTCAAAATTTATATTTAAAAAGTTGCATACATTACTTTTTGCAATTTTAAACAATTAAAAATTTAAAAATTCTGATGAAGAGTTTGGTCTTTTATATATATATTTGATTTTTTTAGCATTATTTTCAAATTTATATTTAAGCATACTTTATTTTTTTAATTTTAAACAAATAAAAAATAAAAAAATTAGATGAAGGATTTGGTATTTTTTTAAAAGAAATTATATATATGTATTTGATTTCTTTTAGCATTATTGTGAAAATTTATATTTAAAAAGTTGCATATATCATTTTTTTTATTTTAAGCAAATAAAAATTAAAAAATTCCGATGAAAGGTTTGGTCTTTTTAAAAAAAAAATTATATACGTCTTCGACTTTTTTAGTATTATTGTCAAAATTTATATTTAAAAAATTGCATATACTATTTTTTTTTTCAATTTTAAACAAATAAAATTAGAAAAAAACTAATATTAATCACCCAAATAGCTTTTCAAATGTGTTTTGACCAAATGGCATTTCTCTAAAAATTACTTCTCAAAGCATAGTTTACCAAACGACCTTTGTATTTGTTTAAAGTTCTTTAGGTTAAATTGTTTTGTATTTTCCCAATGGGTTTTCAAAATGCTAAATCAAACGCTTTCTAAGTATATTGGCATAAGCCAAACATCTCTTGGCAGGTATGTAACTCTTGTGACAATGCTTAGAACTAGAAGGGATGGTGGTGTTAATCGCTTCTTCTTACCCTTTAGTTTATCATGAAACGTGGTAGTTTTGAAAATAAAGGAATAAAATGGAATAGGGCCCAAAATGGGAGGAGGGTAACTAGTACTTTCTACGAGAATTTTGAAACCCCAATTTTTCAGGCAAAAGGGGACTTTCAACCTGATTTTGTTAAGTACTTTCAAGTGAGCAAATTAATTTCAATGATGGACGAGGCACGTACTAATATGATTTTGTTAAGTACTTCATACATTAGTTAAATAATATATCTCCCAAACTGTACAATATTCGAATTCAATTTATTCATTTTGTGTAGCATCATCATCATGGATTCTTTTCATTGTTTCATGCACACACAAGTGCTTTGCCCTTGTCAGCCTTTTCATCATTACACATTATACTCTAATAACTTAAAAAACTTTTTTGGTACAAATTCGGACAATCAGCTAAGCTCGGCGGTGGAAAGCGAACATGTAGACCGTCCATTAATCAGAAAAGCAAAAAAAAGAGGAAGAAAAAAGAGTGATATCTAAGCATTTATATTTCATGCATAAGATACTCGCAAGGAAATATTTGAAATTCGAATGATTCTTGTGCTGTGGAGGAGTCGCAACCGACAAATTCTCTACTTATGCTTTGAGTGTTTCGATTTAAAGCTGGGGAGATAATGATCTTTGTGTGATTCCAAAGCGAATCCACCTTTAATCTTTAGTTAAAGGCAGAGATGCTTATCTATGTGTTTTTGCGCTAATCCCCCTTTCGAGCTTTTGCTTTGTTTAACCTAATTATGCCCTAACTTTCTGATGCTTTCCAAAGATGAGAATGTCGGGTTTCGGGAAAATCAAAGCAAAGCAAAAGTTATTCTTTTGCCTAAAACCCTTAGCAAAACCTAAAAAGTAGTGCTCTCTTTTAAAAATCTCTTAGGGCAAGATTTCTCTTTTCTCTTCTAAAGCATGAAAGCCGCTTCCCCTTTGCACAACTCTTACGTAATGAACCATACCGACGTCCCCCCTTTCTGCATTATCGATATTCTTCTTTGTACATTTTATATTTGTAAGCCCCAACACTTCTTTTTTCTCCCCTCTTTTTCTCCTTTTCTTTTGTGGCTTTCCAAGCAGATTTAGTTGTGTAATTATGTAAAGAAGACCGATCGATGATGTGTACGAAAATGAATGAATGTTTCTAAAAGCCGTATATCTAGCTAGCTCGTTGGAAGGAGCGGGGGGATGCTCCCACCATGATAGCTTCAATCATGAGAAAATGCAAGATGTTCGTGGGGATTGATGAAGAAACATTTGAACCACGCACTATCTGCTTATAAAAAAGCGCTTTTGTTTCAAGTAACTATTCGGGATAATGGTCTTTGATTATGGAACTTTCCCTGTATTAAAATTTACAAATAAAAGCTGTTTTACAAAATATTTAGAGAATGGCAAAAAGGGTGTATTTCCCCTCCGGAAAAAGGGAATGTTTTGAGAGCAGTGATTGGTAGTTTTCAATCACTTGTATTCCCTTTCCATAGATATATCAAGGATTATAGGTAACTTTTTCCTCTAAAACAAATAATGGTGCTTAAATTGTGCTCCAAACTTTTGACCAAAAAAAGACAAAATAAAAAAACTTGCGCTCCAAACAATATGAAATTCTTTATATTTAAAATAAGCATAATCACTGGTAAATTACATGTTATGAGATCTCCAAGCTCCACAAGATCAAACATTTAATCCATTTTGAGCTGAACATTCTTACTTTGAAAGTTCTTTTTTTAAAATGAACTGTGACTCCTCTATCTATGTTTCAAACTTTGTGCGGTTTTTTGACTATCAAGATGAACTCAATCATAAATGAATTAGATAATCTGAGAACTTTGAACCTCATCCGATCTAATATCTTATCCATGTTCCCTTACAGCATAAAAGCTAATATCTTAAATACTTCGAATGATCTCTTTTTGTCATCATAATCACATCTATGTACCAAGTGATGGCGACATTGCATTGGATGTTGAGAAAGTGGGACCAATATGATGAATGAAGTAATTAGCTATCATTATCTTTCAAATCTTTTGACTAAATAAAGATTAGTATTTATACTACTGCTCAATCCGACCACTAGGGGTGAGCAATGGTCTAGTTCCAACTCGGAATAGAATAGAACTAGCCGATTCTGGGTAGTTCTTGCGGAAACCGGTACAGTTCTCAGCTCTAGGTATTGAGTTTAATCACTTGGAATGAATCAATATATTTTTATAATCATTTTTCTCTTAAAGAATAAACGTAAAGAAGTCTCCCTCTCTCAATTACTTCTCTCAGCTCAGTTCTCGCTCCCTCTTAGATTTTCAGTTTAAATTTTTGTACTCTCTTCATTCATTATTCAGATCTAGAATTGACAAGATCGATTCAAAACTTAGATCTTGAAGCAACGGGGTCACGGCCGTTTCAAAACCAGGTCTACACTCGATGAGGCTGCTTCGAGGTTAGATCTAGAATTGGATCAATCAGGCCGCAGTCGCTTTGAAGCTCAGATCTACAACCGACAATGCTCGAGGGACAAGTATTTCCTCCTTGAAGCTTTTGATGACGAAATTGAGACCTTGAATACCAGATCTCGGTCCGTGACGCCCTTTGAATCAATGAGCATGTTTGAGCAGATCGTTTCGGATACGCTTCGCCTTCAATAAGCTAAGGCACAAGTTGGCCTAGTTGAGATTCGTGTTAGAGCCTATGCTATGGTCTTCTTCGACGAGCGCTTCAAGCCTTTGCTACGATCTTCCTCAACGAGCCCTTCGATGCAAAGCACTTGTGCATTTTCATCACAGCATTGCGTAATCTTGCATATTGAGAAATTCAGCTTCTCAGTTTGTTTTTGCTGGCAATTAACGTGAGATAATGGTGAATGATGTTGTAATGTCTGGAATGTTTCGTAAGGCTAACTTCCACCACCTCCCACCCATCACCCCTCTTAGGCTAATTGTGCATGGCCCTAGTTTCGAGTAGAATCGAGAACCATAGTCCCGTTCCTCATAATCAATTTTGAGACTGGAAGTCATTAAATCGATTCCCAATTTTAGGTTGGGAGTCGGGCCATTCGAAATTCAATCACCCTTACTAACAACATAACCAAACACCGAAAATGAAAATGAAACACAATGAAAGCCTTCAACCAACCAGCCCCGTCTTTTGATACGGAATATACTTGGAATTTACAATGATGTGCGTGCAGTTTTTCTCTAGCTAGCTCGTCTAACCTTGTCTTCTCCTACAAATACCTCGTAGGTCAGTCAAGAGTCAATCACTTCCAACTTTGAAACGTATACCCCGAAAATAACTTAAATAAGAACAAAAATTTTCATGGAAAGATTCTCCTACAGTTATTGAACGTTAAAAGCAACCCGTCCGTCAACCCATCCCAAAAGTCCTATATCATCAGTTGACTGATCATCGTCGTCATCTTCGGCAGTGTCTTCTTCGACCAACGTGTTCAAGTCAAGCGACAAGAAAGACCTTGTCTGTGAAGATTTCAGCATGAAATTAGTAGGAATACCAGAGGTACAGCGCTCACAGCTGAAAATAACGATGGCGTCGCTCAGCTCCACTTCGTCGCCGACTAAGCTGCTGATCCTTCCTCTTTGCATTGCTCTCTTGAAACCCATTTGAGCGGTATAGTCAGCTTCTTCGACATCTTCAACAAAGAACACCCGGTGTGGGTTCTTCGCCAGTTCTTCGGCGAATCTCTCGATGTAACCAGAGCTTTGCTCGTCCCTCAGTCTTTTGTTTCCATTGTTTTCCGGGGAATCTGCTCGGGTAGATGATGAGAAGCTACTTAGAGTAATGGATGAGAAGCTGGTATATGAGCTAAAGACGAGCCGAGCCAGCTCTCTAGCCACCTTCTCTTTAGCTTCTGCATCTGCGCCTTGGAAGAGAAACCAAGTGTCTTGCTTAGACGCACCATTTTGGCAATTAGGCCCTAGTTTTCTTCTGGACATGCCTGATCGGCATTGCAAGATTGTGGTTACAATTTCAGGGATTATGGCCTTTTGTGATGGGACTTTCTTCTCCAACTCGGTGCAAAGGGTTTTGAGGTTCTCAGAATTGAGTTCCTTGAACCTCGGAACGTACTCTACCTCCATGATTTCACTTGAAGATGCTGAGTTCGAACGCGAGGAAAGCTCAATGACAAAGTTGACCGATTCTGATGGTGGATTCCAAAACTGGTGGTCTCGCCAAGAAGGTAGTTTTGTGGGTGGCCACTCATGATGAACGAAATGGTGAAAATTAGGGTTTTGGCGTTCGTGGGAATAGCCTGAAGCGGAGGGAGATGCAGGCAGAGAAGAAAACATAGGGTTTTTCCCGAAGTTGTTCCACTTTTGGCATGCGTACTCCTGATGATCAATAAGCATTAATTAAGAGAATGGTTGAGAACTATAAATGGTAATGATGATGTAACGAAGCAGTGTGCAAACTGTAAACATGATTATGACCTCATCACTGTTATTGCAATGTCTTCTATACTCGTCCTTGCAATTTTGAAGCCATGGCGGAAGTGATGAAGTGGTCGATGATCGTGATTCGACAAGCTCGAAAGGGCTAGCTGGCCCCCTATTTTCAGCTTTTTTCCTAATGCAATCTGTCTCTGGTCCACTGAGAAAATGATGAAGAAATAGTCGAGTTGAATCTTTTTGTAGCATAATCTTGGCCTATGGCCCTAGTGTAAAAAAGCACATCAAAATCAACATACACTCTTTTATCTTTTCACTTCAGCAAGTCTATACTATATACTTATATGCAGATAAATTTGAGGTGATCCACCACGTAATAATATAATTGGAACTAACTTAACTACTAAGTTTTATTTTGGCATTAAGTTGGTATTCAATAGGAAAAACGTAAAAAGGAGTGTCAAAATCAGACTAAATCTCCAAACCTAATATAAAATGACACCAATATATGGCAGGAGTTATAAAATGGATTGGTGAGACCTAGATATTCTTTAAAGTATGCACAATATGCTAGTGTGTCCTGCATAAAAAAATTGGAGAGATGGTTGATGTTTTCAACATTGATAAGTGACCAGGAATTGAAAAGCTTCTAAGTCCCCACCCCTCATTTTCAAACACAGAACATGTTATCACTTTAAAGAAAGATAAAGCAGTTGTGCCTAATTCTCACTCGCCCACCATATTTTACTCGATGGACTGGAGTGGGAGAACTAAGAAGTTCTGAGAAAAAGTGAAGTTTTGAAGTTTAAGAAAACCAATTCAAAATAAAAAAGACAAGACAATTTTGTTCCTTAATTACCTGTCAGTGAGGAGACTCAACCTCAAACTTCCTGCTGGGATTGTGAGAGGATGGAGGCACCAAAGAGCCTCTATGGACGGAGAGCCGGTTTTACACCTCATATAGCTTTGGAATGTGGCAAATCCCACGAGCCAGAGCCTTCCATTTCCACCAATTCCAGACACCAATTTTGCTATCTCCCCAACCACATGTTCAACAGCACTATAGTAATTGTTGTTCCTCTCTAGTTGATGTCCCGTAAATTTCCTAGCTCTATACTCAGCAGTCCACTTGAGATCTCCCAAATATAGAACCACCCCACCATCATCATTGCTTATGTAACTCTTCACAAGCCTCTTGAGATCTTCAACTCTCCCTTCTACCTCTTCTCTATGCATGTTCTCAAAGGAGCTTATTGAAAGGTTGAGAATCTTTAAGCTTCTTATTGTTTGAGGAACATCATCTTGTCCCTTGTTTAACTTGTCCATTACTACTCCGACCACTCCCTCAACACTAGCAAGGCACTCGCCAACGACAACAATGCTTTTCCTCTTCTTGCTCACCATGTTTTCCAATACAAAGGCGACATCCTCGTTTCTAACTGTGTCTGGTGCATTAATGTTCCCCAATACTAATCCAGTTTCATCGAAGGAACTCAAAGGAGACTGATGAGAAATGACCAACAGATTGCTGTTATTACTACCCTTTGAGTTGTCCTTGGTCACTGTCTGGTTTTTTGAGCAGATGTTTGAGGAGGAAACGGCTTGCTCAACGTTGCTCTTCACTTGAGAGCTGGAGAAACCTGCTTCTTTCATGACTCTACTCACACTGGGGTCATCTAGGATAGAGATGATGAGCTGCTCGAGCTCAATTTTCACTGCCAGAATAGGCTGCTGCTGGTTCTCAATAGAGCCGCGTCGCTGGTGTGCCTGGGCCCGCTTGAAGGCAGCGACGAGGGCGTTGGAGATGGACGGGTTTTGTAGATGAGTTCCCAGGACGTGGCTTGGAGCGGCAGCTGGGAGGCGGTTGAGCGCGACGTTGAAGCAGAGCTCTAGAGCCTTACACTGCAGAGGGTGGGAGTGAGATTGAAGACAAGCTGTTCTCAGAAGGCCCGTGGAAGAAGTGAGCATGGTGTTGGCCACATGGAGAGGTGTGACTTGAGAATGGCCACGACGCTTCGCTAGGGTTACGGCCTGCTTTACTAAAGTTGCCGCTTCGCTTGTCAGGGCATGTTGGACTGTGCAGCCTCCTCCTGCTCTCATCTTCGGCGAATTAGGAGAAGTAGCAGAAGTGCTCAAGCCGAGAAAAGGGGTATGGAGTTGGGTTTTGTGAGTGGTCAAGGAACTTGCATAGGTTTAAGTATCATGGGTGGTTATTGATATAGTGGCAAAGTGGAATGAACGGGACTATCATCCGTCTGTTTTGACGGGATGGAGAAGAAACATTTTTGAAGAGAGGAACGTCGGGATTTCTAGAAGAGACACAGGAGAGAGGAGGGTGTCGATAAGGTTTTTCTGGCGAACTAACTCTCTTCGATGCTGTGTTGGTGTATGCAGCTTGAGAGAGAGAGAGAGAGAGAGAGAGAGAGAGAGAGAGAGAGAGAGAGAGAGAGAGAGAGCTTGTGATATAGGCTAGAGGGAAAGTGATCTGGTTTTTATCTCTTTGGGAAACTTGAGAGGGGAGGTGGGGTGAATGTGGGCTATGCTTTTCTTGAAGTTGAGGTTAAATTTTTTTGGTCCAAATTGGATTTTGCAGTGGAAAGTGGATTGCATGTGCTGACAACCAGGAAGAATGCACCAGTGCACAGTACTAAAGGCCACTCTCCTTTTGCGGGGAAAAGAATTAGGTGCAACCGATCCGTGTGAGCCCGATTCGTATATTTGATTAAAATGAGGTGGGGCCCACATGGGATCAACCTGATCAAACGGTGGATTGAGCAGGGCTCAGAATATCCAGATGTTACCCAATACTTGCTCCTCCTTTGCCCCCCACTCTCTCCCTTTCTCTCTCTCCCTGTATTGAACAAAATTGTGAAAACCCTACAAAATTAAGAGGAGAGATGTGGGTTTCCTATTCAATACATCTCAGTTTAAGACACATATTCGTTAAACTGTAACTGTCGAGACATCAAGTATAATGGAGGCTTTTGTCCCTGTCGATACTCAAGTCGTTGAACAACAATGGGGTGGAGCTCCACATGTCGCCTTCCGACGTTTGTTGAGGTTTTTGATCGATTTTTCCAACCGTGTCGAAGCATGAACCTGAATACCTGGTGCCATCATTTGGAGCAGTACAGGATCATGGATGGAGACTGGACATGGGAGACTGCATATCCAAATCTAACACGAGAGTACACAAGATCCTACAAGATTAACGTATGTGTCCTGGCATATAAATCTCTTTAAGTTGGATTGACTGGACCTCAACAAACAAGATTAGTTGCACCGAAACATGTTTTGCTGATACCTAACAAACGAGAGAGTCATGGTCTTAAAAAAAAAAAAAAAACAAGAGTTGGGTCAAAAACAATCCGACCCAAATAGACATAATTAACTCGTTTGGATGCAATGAAAAATTAGTATTCTATACTCGACATGACTATACTCAACACATATTCGATCCGATCCACTTTACTAATACACTTCCATATTTAATCAAATCTAGAAAATCATACTAAAATTGAGGTGAAAGTGTAGAGTGAGTGAGAGCGAGATTGAATGAGGGTGAAAGAGAATGAAAAGAAAGTAATGGGAATGGGTTGGATCTAAATAAGTTGTAAATATATTTATGACTTATTTAGTGAATATAATTAACCCATCTCATATGATTTGATAAATGGGTTCATAATCTATTTTGACTAGTCTAGTTTTGCTGTATTATTATTATTATTATTATTATTATTATTATTATGAACAGTTGAAGAAATAACTAGTTTAAAAGAGACTTTTTGCAGAAGTGAGTATAATCCATATAGTTATATGGTATGTGTGTTGTACAGGTAAGCATGATCACAAAAAAATGTGTAAGAGATGTAGTAAGTGGTTTATCACATCCAGTTGATTACATATATAACTACATGGGTCACGTTTAAGTGTTCAATAAAATTTATCGTATTATCTTGAAAATCAGCTCCGTCAAATGGACCCCGGGCTAGCATTCATGATCGTGCAACTTTTGCATGAAAAGGAGAGACTCCTTAACTCAAGGTTTTGGAATGGTCATCTCAGATACCATCTAATGCATGATACCCGATGATTGAACACATTCTTACACGACCAGCGAGGGATCTCCCTCTCATTCCTCAATCATTTTCCTTCGCTTTTGTACATTCCTATGTCTGCCCACATGAAAGGCAGCTATAATAGCGTGATTAGGGCTAAGCGAGAGATTAGTTAATTGGAGCACACTTTAATGACTTCTTCCCAAGAATTTTTGTCACTAGCTAGGCGTGATAGTAGCAGCTCACTGTCTGTTTGGACTACTTTAATATTTGTATTAAGTGATTATATTCTCACAAGCAAGCATCATAGCATTTTTACTAGATCAAGCCAATGATATTTTTTGAATCCGAGATCCACAAGGATCCTATAAAAAATTAAAGTGCACGTGTAGTTTTCTTATTGTGATTGACTCTATTCTCCATGTCTTCCCAAATATACCAAGTGCATGCAATATCTTATTCCATTTGCCAGAGATTCGCTTGGTGGTCGAGCATAGAGGGAGGATTGTATGGTGGCAACAAGGAGGTGGAGGTGGTGATGACTAACGCCGGCGGCTGAGCCCAGAGAGAGAGAGGGAGAGAGAGAGAGAGAGAGAGAGAGAGAGACAGAGAGAGAGAGAGACTTTTTTTGTTTGGGTAATAATAAGTCATGCTAGGTTTTTGGAGAAGAACAAAGAGATCTATCAAGGGTTGCCGCGTCAGGGCCGCAACTAAGACGAATCCTTTGGCAAGGCTAATGCTTTAGTAAAGTGAATGATTATCTCTAAATTAAAAATGATTAAACCTATCTATGATTTTTAGTTTCTAACTTTGTGGAGAGCATGGAGTATTTCTTTTCTTTAAATATAAAAGGCAAAGCGCCAACAACTATATAATATGCCTCTTAAGCGCCCCACGCACTGATTATCGGTCTGTTTTAAAAAGATAATACATTTCACTCCGTCCTGCTTATGGCTCGAGCTTCGCGAGCTGGAGTAATTTACTTGATATCGGAGGATATCATTTTCTTTTTCCATCCAATCAAAACTCAGTTATTTATCCTACGCGTGGGCACAAGAGATTAGTATACCTATCGTTATTCAACCAGGCAAAGGCATAAGCACACAAAGATTGAAAACCTTGTTGACAATAAAAGTCTATATATATATATATACACGTATGTATATAGTATAACGTTAAAGATGATCAGATCTAATTACAGAATTCTCGGGATAAAAAGACTCCATGTTGAAAATTTCACAAAGAAAGAAAAAAAATTCAAGGTTTCACAGTCTATTTTAAATAATAAAAATATCTTTAAATGAAAATCAATGCGCGAAAGGGTTCGTTAATGGGGCTTTAAGGATGCGAAATTAGCCTACAATACCAAGTTAAAAAGTCTGCTGTGTATAAGTTCAAATTTTTAGGTAGAGGGACATTATGAGACGAAACATTCATTGCAATCCATATTAAGGGGACGTGGGATGCATTTTATTGTATCCATAGAAAAGGTGTACGCACAATACACGTCTAAAATAAAAAACTATTTGTTATAACAAATCTTAGATAGAACTCTTGGGGTCAAAAGAACCCATTTCGGAAGTTACTAATAAAATTTTATTTTCTATTTCGTCATCTCTATAAAGGAATCGTCTTTTTGTGCTAGGTAATGAAAAATACTGAAAATCCACAAACAAATTGATTGGCTAATTGAAGCATTAAGGATGAAAAATCAGGCTCCTATAATACGTAAAATTCTAATGATTTTTTTTTTTTTTTTTAAAGTTTAAGTAGAGGGAGATTATAAAAACACCCATTACATCCGCATTTGAGGGACGTGATAGGATGAATTTCTAAAAAGAACTGGAGTATTTGGTCCTATATTCCGTCATACAGAGGCAGCTCCTGTAGACAAAAAACAGATGCCCTCGTATCTTTTCGTCGGCTTAGTCAGTAAGAAATTGCAGTCTTCAGTCAAAAAGCTCCAGCTTCTTTGCTTGCCTCTAAAGAGATATATAAAGTCGTGAGATTGTTTAAGCAAAAGCAACTCTTTAGTGCTTGAGGTGGAGATGTTTGAATGAAATTAGAGGGCTACAGTACGACAGTACTACAGCACGATATACAACTCTTACACCCAGCTAGGAATAAAGCAAAGCCTTCATGGATATAACACTAATTCACAAATTGGAGAGCCTTCTTTTATATTCATTAGAAGGAAATTCAATTAATATTTCAATCCGTTGTGTTCTTTATGCATGATCCAACCCCTTTATAAGTTTCACCAAGAAGAACTGCATCAAAGTCTTCACATCTTTTGCTTTTGTAGCACCCTTTCCTTAAAGTAGCATTAGAAAAGCAAAATATGGCATTATCTACTCAAAAAGGGCTTCTCATTCGATGCCTCTTTGCTCTTTAATGTGGCCATCTTTGATTGAAGGCAAATATTCTTTTTAATCAAGCAATATCGATTGAAGCAATATTCAAGATGCCCGAGCAAGTTCTGATGTGGATGCTTTGTTATATCTCGAGACAATGCTATATGGAACACAACCTAATCTTTCCACATAGTTATCTCATGTTGGGGCAAATCGTATCCATAAAAAGTGAACTAACCATTGACTACAATCTGAGTGATAATTTAAGTTGACAGGTTTTTATTGCAAGATGATGATGTAGCTTTGATAGGACACCTCCTAAGTTATATAACTTGATTAGTGATGTGAAAACAAAATTCCAAACGTACCATCAAGATTCTATAAGTACTGTCTATAGAGAAGGCTAGGTTTCAATACGGCAATCGAACCATTTATATGTACTCACAAAATTTTCATCTAACTGCTCTTTATCCTCAAAGTCACATGACTCAAGTCCCACATCCACATATTGTTGAATGGACTAGCGGACGATGAAGGTGTGTGTGTGTGTGTGTGTGAGAGAGAGAGAGAGAGAGAGAGAGAGAGAGAGAGAGAGAGAGAGAGAGAGAGAGGGAGCAGACTCCAAAGGCTGGATGTAGAAAAAGTTGCTCCAATTTTGACACGACAGCCTTGCCAATGAAAAGGCGAAAGAATTACCCAGCACACGCACCTTTACCCAAAAGCATGACATTATTCTTGGCGTAATAATGGAGAACAAATTGTAAACAAACATCAGTTACACGTTTCTTAAAGGTCGAGTATCATGGAGTTTCACATCTGAAAGCAACTTGTTTTGCCATGGTGGCAGGTTCTAGTTGCAAATTTGTATCCAATGCCGATGCTCAAGATGTGAACTAGTGATTCCGGGAATGGAGAATTCATAGTGTAATTGATGTGAAAGGTGAGAAGTTTTATTTTTTTCTTCTTCACATCCTTATGTACAAGTACGTGATTCATGAAACTTATCTATTGTTAACTACACGGATGTTCAACCTTCTCCACTTGAGGACCCACCTTCTTGGAAAGTCTCTCTCTCTCTCTTCTTTTTTTTCCCCAGATTTGTAACTTGATCTTCTGAGTTCGTTTCTATACTCCTGTTTGGAAGCTTTTTATGTGATGTACATTTATATAGGAAAATAATTAGAGATTCTTTTCACAAGACTGTTTCCTATCTGGCGCCGGGCAGTGTACCGTGAGGCACCACCTTTGCCTTGCTCGGTAAGGGGCAGTGGCTCGGCAGGGACTAAGAATTTGATCCCCATCCCTGCTTTGATCTGCTCTGTGTCCGTATTAGGATGACCCTTCATCCATCGCTTTGGATCGCAAGTCCTTCGACAAACTGCATGCATATACCTTCATTTGTTGTGTTAAAAGAAAGGTGCGGTGTTGACGATTCAAAAAGCCCCTAGAAGTTTTCATTCCAAAAAGCTGTACCATTGACGATAAGTGTTTGGTATATACTATATCTCGGCACAAGTTAAAGAATCAAATGAAGGAGCTTTTACAGCTCTCAATGTATTGACAGTCTTCATGTCATGAAAAATCAATGGATTAAAAGAAATTAGATTTTTTGAAATTTACTATGATTAATAAGTGGAGGGTAATTGATCAGATTACTGAACATTATAATATTTCGCTTTATCAAGCACTTACTCAAAAGCATAAAAATGATTCTAACAAGCTCTTTCTCAAGAGCTTGTTTGAGTCGCTAGACAGCATGTGCTTACACAACTTTGTTGCAATCACCGTGAGAGTTTAAAGATGAGCAGAGGGGTTAGAATAAGATCTGAGAGAATCACGGAATCTGGCGAAGTTGTAGTTATCCTCAAAAGGAGGAAACGAGATGAAGATATGACATGATAAAAAGGAAACAGCATATAAAAACCCTATTTATTGCAGAAAGTTGGTGTTCCTTTTAAGATAAAAGTGACTCACTTTTAAGCTCTTTGATGTGGTTGGTGTTGAATCCGCCCGGTTGAGCATCGACAGATGAATCTTTAGGTACAATTAGTGGGCTCACCTTTTTCTACTCCGGGCATAGAAAATTAAAAGTTTGTTAGTGAAGCTTAAGGAACAAATTCTGCACGCAAACGATTGGAAAAGGGGTCACATGGGTTATGTCCTTGAGATAACATTTAAGCCTTTATGTTGAAAAAAAGAAGAAGATAAACAAACTAAGACTTTTGTTCACTGCTATGTAAAAAATGAAAATGTATTGAAATAGATTTTAGGTTACCAGGTTGAGGTCGGTATAAGCTGTAGTTGGTTGATATATTTAAGCAAAGTGGTAACTCAGCATTAGAGAAGGGAAGGGTGCCCATCTAACAATACCTTATGATGATAAATAATAATTACTCACCGAGAAAGAGTCTATGAGCCAATATGACAATTCAAAAATTGTATCGTAATTTAATTTCTACCTATTGCTTATCTTCTAAATTTGAAATAGAAAAAAATTTTAAAGTATCGTGGAATGAAATTTATATAGTTTCACATGTCAATATTTGTATATTTTGTAAGTAAAAATCAGATTATGAGAGAAAAAAAAATCCAAGCAAGAGTTGAATTTCTTCTCTTAATCCTTAAAAAATAAGAGGGATTTTCTAGTGGACCAGGATTTCACGATAAATGTTCATAATGATTGTCATGCTCTTTGGAACCTAATGCCTTTTTATTTTGGCGAGAATGTGAACTTTGTTGGAAGATGTTGGAACCCTGAGTTCAGCCACTTCACCATCTTTTCCGTCTTTACCAGCCACGATCTTATCCCTTTTGGGAAGCTTTTATGACCACCATGAAAGCTTTAAGCTTTATCTAGATGTCTTTTGGAACTGGTTATTGCACCGGCACATCTCTAAATACGCGTCGAATGCACTTTGGTTCTTCGGATTTAAAATATTTCGAGTCTCATCTTCTTTAAGCTGCAAATAGCGCGGCTAATGTCCATGGAAAGTGAAAGGAAAAAAGGAGAATGATTAGGCACGTTCGGTTGCTTAGGATGAGATCAGAATAATCCAGCACAGTTAATCACAGCCCTAAAAGTAACAATCTTGTCCAGCAGTTTGTCACCCTTGCTGGAGCTCCTGTCGTGGCCTCGTGGTCGTATACCGATCTTTGTCCCTCTCTCGCTTTCTTCTCGCTCTGGTACAGTAGAAACTGATCCGGACCTTGACATCCAAAATGAGCCTGCAACCTCAAATGTCGACTAGCCAGAGGGAGAGAGAGAACCACATGCTGTTGTGCGACAGAGAGGCGGGGAGTCGAGCTAGGGGAGGAAGACAGAACTTTATTGCACCGACACTATCCTAAGCGGACGTAGCCCTATAGCGATGGCTAGCGTCATTTATGGTGGTAGGCGTTCAATGTTGGTTGGCTAGTGAGAAATAATGATCACGAAATTAAGGCTTTCTCTAGCGAATTAGGGTTTCTTGGTGATAGTGGATGAGGCTCATCATGACCACTGCATCTATGGTAGCTTATATTTCATCTTTTTAGAGGGTATAAATTGACTCTTCATCGCATAAATGGAAACGGTTCCAGCTTTGAGGGAATCACGATGCTAATATCTATTCATTCTTAATTGGTATACCTATTCCTCCGTATTCCAAGCCATCTAACATCATAAAAAGTGGAATGAATATATACAATGAGGGATATGTAAACGGAGCAACATTGTAGCTTTACACCACTTGTTGACCATTTTGCTTAGCTGGTAATGTTAGAGCTGTTCTCCCTTTTAACATTGACAGTGACATTAATCTTTTTTTCCCCCTTTCAGTCTCTTCCTTTTCATCAATCTATTTGCAAATCCTCATTTAACAAGTAGTATTTAAAATTCTGTGCATAATTACTATACACATTGGCTTCTCTAAGTACTATGTAGTACACATAGTTATCCTTTTACAGTTTATAGAAAAGCCCGTGCAGGCACACACCTAATTTATAGAAAAGCCCTTATTATCGTGCATAGAAGTTTGAGCTAAAATGATTCGATTAAATTTTTTGCATTGTGCAATATCATGACGCTCTCATTTAATTTTCAATATGTTAGATAACGATAATATGATCCCATCAAACATCACATGAGCAGCTAACATTACAAAATGTTTGACGCTCTCTTGTTTGACAACATCACTGTTGATTTGATAAAGCTTGTGTTTTAATGTCTGCCTTTGAAAGCAATATCAACTGACCCATAACACCTCCTCGTACTCCCCAACGTTACTGGATCAACGGACACTAGAGAAACGGGATAAAATTGAAGCCTTTTTCTTGCCAAGAACGAAAAAAAAGCAGATGGATATTGGCATCTAGGAATAAGACAAAATAAAAGACAGAGACAAAGTTTCCACAACTTGACCTTTGCAGTTTGCAGTCTTTAAGAAAAGGAGCGCTACCACAACCTTTCTTTCTACAACGTCACTCGAGACCTTGACAGTGCATGAAAGTAAGGGAATTGCGGGATCTGATTCTATCCTTCATGTTTATATGGTTGCGAATCCAAAAGATCACATAACTTAAGAGTCCTAATCTTGTGGTCATTCATTCTTTTTTCCTTTCCCTTTCGTGCTTTCAAGAGACAAAAGCACGTCCCTCTTTGGTGTGAAGGAACGTTCCCAGAGGGCATAGCTTTTATTGGGACAGATCATTTGAGAGTGATGATTGAGGGATCCGAGGAGAGGAGGAGAGAGTACGTCAAGTGCCGTTTGTTTGACTCGTACATGGTGCATGGGAATGAGCGAAGGCATCTTAGAAAGAGCGGGTCAAAAAAGAACACGCATACGCGATCGAGGACGAGCAGAGATAGTAAAGTACGTGGGATAAGATCGTTGGAACTCGATGCTGCTTTTGATGAACGTTTGGTCGTTCTCCAAAATTGCTTTCAATTTCAATTTAAGAGAAGAACAACCGCCCTAAGGTTTGAAAGAGAGTGTCGTGGGAGAGGGGAGTAAAAGAGCAGCATAAATACTTTGAGGAGAGAAATTTGAGTGGAGAATAGCAATTTGGAGTAGGAAGAAAACAAGCCAGTCTGTCATCTGGATCAACCGAAAGATTGATCAATCCGATAAGTTGAGTCAGGTCGAGGTTTGAGTCGAGGTTCAAATTGAATTGGTATGAACAAGATTGATCCTTCTAGTTCTATCTTATTTTGCATACTAGTGCTTCCTTTATGCAAAGATCTCTTGAGATGATTTGAAATAAAGTCAAATCCGGCAAGAATAACAGTAATCGAAGGATGTGTAGGTTTTAGATTTGGAAGTTGACACCTACACTGTAAGGACCGATTTTTAGCTTTTAGAATTAGAAACTTATCCGGTAAAATCGAATCTGTCGGCTTAGTTTGATCCGGTTGCAGTGTCTACTTGGGAATTGGCCAATTTTTTTTTTTTTTTTTTTTGAGTTTTTATTCTTTGAAGGACAAGCTTTTCCTATTAGTTTACCAAACGATGAGAAGTAAAATTTCTCAATTTATAACTAAGATAAATAACAATTATAGAAAAAGTAGAGCAACAAAATGTTGAGAAGTAAAATATTGGTACTAAAATAAAGCAAATATAGAGCAATTGAAAAGTGTGCAAGTCATCATAGAGTCAAGCAAAATGAAAGTTAAAGCAACAATAGAAATCCCATCTACCAAAAGCAACATTCTTGTAAAATGAAATAAACAATAAAAAATTCAAGATGTCAAAGTAAAAAGAAAGAATTAGGGTTATCTCGGTCCGGTTTAACACTAAGACAAAGAACCTGGTAATAGTTGGTTCCAAAAATTTGGAACTAGGAACCAATACTCAACCCTAGAGAGAACTTCAAAAAATAAGCATCATTCTAGAGGTTATTGGATCAAGGTGATCAAGTTCATGGAGTAATTTGGAACAAAAACAAGCTCACTAGGCAAACAATCTTCTATATTCGGGGGAAGAACACCTAGAGTGCCAAGACTTGAGACGGGGGAAATACTTGAGTACCAAAAGTACAGAGATATGCACTTAAGTGTCAAAATCGAAGTAAAATTGATTAATTAAATGCCAAAAGTGAGAAAATTCGGTCAAAATATTGATATAATATTTTTATAGCAAGACAAGTGCAAAACAATGTAATTTTGCATGCTGGCATGGTTATATAAGCAAAAAACGACATCATTTTGCCTTAGATTTAAATTTTAATATAAATTTTAATTAAATTAAATTAAATAATAAAAAATTAAAGAGAGGGGGGGGGAAGAGTTGCAGAACGGCGCTAGCCCTTGGCCAGGGCTCGACGAACCCGATTGACCCTCCCCCACCATTGCCGAGTCGTGGTGGCGGTGAGGGCTTGTACAGCCCTTGCCTACAACTCCTGCCCCTTTTCTTAAATTTATTTTAATAAATATTTATATTAAAATTTAAATAATAGGTAAAATGACATTGTTTTGCCTCTTCTTTGCTAACTCAGCTCTCTAGCGAGCCACGAAGGCGAGCTATATTAATAAAAAAATTGTCACATAAGATTTCCGATCAAGGTCGTTGGACTTAGCACTCAATGTTCCATTTTTTAAAGAAAGTGATATTTATGTGTACCTTTCGTAATTTTTGACATTTAACTACCATTTTGTGCTAAGTTTTGACACTTTAGGTATTCTTTTCCATCTATATTCGTTTTAGGTTTTTCAAAAATGTATTTGGCTCATAAAAATAGAAAATTCAATAAGTGCAAAGAAATTTTGTAAGGCTGTGTATGGTGGGATGTTGTCAAAGAATAGTTGCCTACCTCATCATCTCGAATGGAAATTCTGAAAAGAAAAAAAAACTCGCTTTAGCGACTCAGTCTATAGTCAAATATAAGTCATAACGATTATCTTATTTCCAGTTGAAAACAGTTCCCAATATGTGCGCAAACACTTCATCTATCTTCTTCTTTTGTACTCAATGCTTTCAACTCCATGTATGTTTATGCCCTTAAACAATCTTGGGAACATACATACATATGTGAAGGGGATGGCCTTAAGGACTGGCGGGTACAAACTAATAACACTCATACACTTTTATGTGAAGGGGATTGCCCAACCTCCCCTTAAGGAATGGCGGGCTACAGTTGGTTGCCAAGTAAAGAAATGTCGTGAACTATAACTAGCTTGTTGTTTTCGCTTTTACCAGCCAAAGAAAGAAGAGGAACGGTAGTGAGACGTTTTGAGTTCTGCATGTGTCTGTTTCACTGTTTCTTCTCGTTGTTTTGCGTCCTTGGCTGAATTATACAGACAAAAATCAGTTTCTGTTAGAACAAGAGGGGAAAAGCTGAAGAGTCACCCAATTATTCCGGGTGTGGGCTTGGCTCTGGTTGATCGGCCCACTGTCCCAACACCACAGGCCCGTCCAAGAGCTTCCACAATCCAAGCTCCGATCACAATCCAAGCAACTTCAGCTTTGCAAGAGGATACGCAAGCGCGGCAAGTCGAACTTGGGATCCAAGAAGGAAGGACAACATGCTTACTAAGGGTATGCAAAAGAACCGAAAACAACTCGGGATTGGATTGAAACCGACAATTCTCAAGGGAACTGGTCTGATTCCTAGTTTCAAGTATGAAATCATCCACTCACCTATCCACCTGGATGTATAAATATATATTTAATCGTTAATAAAAATTTCCCATTGAAAAAGATTTAAAAAAATGAAAATCCTAAAATCCCTAATATAAAGCTCAATACTCATTAATTGAGTACTCATCGTGTTTCACCATCACCCTATCTGAATTGTCTTTCTATCTCTCACTCATAGCTTTGACTCTCAAGCTCAACGCCTATTGACTTATGGCATTAACTCTCAACTTTTAATATAAGTCCAATCTTTTTATAGATCTTGCAATTAAGAATAAGAAAGTTCTTTATCTTTTGATTTATTTTGACTTGCTATGAAGTTTGGTGGGACCGATTCTATGGACCCACTTGGAAACTGAGCTAGACTGGCAATCCAATCCCAAATGGATCCATGGAGACAATGGACAATTCCTGATTCTAACTTTTCAAAACTGATATTTAGTGGGCAATTTCCGATTTTAGGGTAGGAATCACCATCTTAGATCATGCTCACCTCTAATGCTTAGGATCGAATCAACTCTTTGGGGGATTTGATGCAAAGCTTATTTATATTCCTGAGTAAGAGTGAATTCTTAATTTTAGATGCAGTAGGACCCCATGTATGAGGTGCGACCCGTCGGCTAATTGGGAGCCACTGGCTACTTTAGTAGACAACGAGAGCATGCTTTCGTGGGTTTTACGGTTGAAAAGTATACGGATCGTAGGGGGGGAAGCCGGGGGAATGCACGAGCAACAGGCCGGTTCGGTTCACGTGCTAATATGGACAGCCCACCTAAACGATTAGGACACTTCAACTTTCCGTGGCCCGCAACCTTAGCTAATGTCTGTCGCGATTAGCTTAATCTCGATGTTTTACAATGTCATCATAAGCTTAACATGGACCCTGCTTACGACTGAAACCTAGGATTTCAACCGCCTCTTTCTCACCTAATGCTTGCTTGTTCGAGTGGTAATGATGACTGCCCACATCCTTAGGAGCTAGCTTCCATGGCAATATTGCTCCCCAGTCTACACGCGTAATCCATTGCAAACCCCCTTGAGTGGTTGTCATATGATTCGTGTGTATATGGATTCGATGTACGGCACAAGTTTGATCCTTCATATCATCAAGTACAAATAATTTCGCGTTCACTTTGTTCATTCGAGATTTAGCTCTCTTTAATTAAATCACCTAATAAGATGTCCTTTCTCGCCGATATATTAGGGGCGGATTGTGTTGCAAAACTAGAGGGGGACGCATTGCTCGAGCTCGGTACGAATCTGCTCGGGACGTATTATTATATGTTGACCTACTATATAGTTTTGAACGACCCCAGATGAATCCGCCAACCACATTCAAAAATTCAAATAAAAGCTTCGTCCACGTCAGCGCACCCGTCGTTGTCCACGTCACATCCGCCTACTATTTCCTTTCCCCTTGCTTTCTCCCCCCAACCATAATTTCCAAGAAACCAACATTTCGTCCTTCTTTAATATCCCCTCTTATCCGTTTTCCACCACCGGCAACCTGCTACACCCCGCAACCCCTCTCGCTCTCTCAAGTCTCCCCCCACGCCGCCCGCTCTGCTCCTCCGGTAACCCGCCGGTTGCCCACCACATCCCCATAAAACAACCAGAGCAAGAACGACCCAGGGTCTACGACCATCTTCACAATCCCTCTCTCTCTCTGAAAGTTCCATGAAGTATCGCTAGCCATGAGCTCTCTCACCAAGCTCGGGGCCGCCCTCACGGCGGTCTTCGCTGTGTCCATCGTGGCCCTGGCCGCTCAGATCCTCTGGGTCCTGTTGCGCAGCCGAAAGTTCCGGCAGCGGAGCCTCGCGGGCGGCTGCGGCGGCGGCTGGAGAGGGGCCCAAGAATCCGCCGCCGCGGGGGCCGTCCACCCGCCTTCGTCGAAGGAGTTGCTCTACTTCTTCTGCTGGAAGAACCAGTCGAGGGTCGAGCCCGCTGCGGCTGCCGGAGCCCGGACGGTGGTCAACGACCCGGACGACGACGACGACCATGGCGACGCGTTGGTCAAGTGGCAGGGGTTGTACGGGCCTCCGAGGCTGCTGTTCACCATCAAGGAGGAAGAGAGGGAGGACGCCGTGGATTCCGACTGCGGCAGCAACGCCAAGAGCAAGAGCGGCTCGTCCTCTTGGGAGAAGATCGACGACAAGAAGAGGGTTTGCCTGAGGGAGTGCCTCGCGGAGGCCGACGACGGGGTTCCGCCGGGCGAAGCGGCGGTGGGCGAAGCGGCGGCGGTCGTCCTGGAGGTGGAGGAGGAGGAGGGGGATGGGGAGGGGGAGGGAACGACGCCGTTCTCGACGCCGTGCGCGTCGCCGTCGTACTTCACTCCTTCGCCTTCGCCTGCTCGGGATGATCGTCTGGCGGAGGTGCCGACGACGGTTGTGGTTGTTTTGGATGGTCAAAGCCAGCCCGGGGCGGTTGATCATGTAAAAATGGCAGGTGCGGGATGAAGGGCGAGATGATGATGATTCGTTTTGTTTTAGGTGAGAAGGCGGCGGCGCGCCTGAGCGGCGTCGACGCCGATCGCCGGCGGCTGTCGCCGGAGGGAAGACTGAGGTAACCGCCGTTCCGAAGTTTGTTGGACAATTCGCAATGTATGGATGGATGGTAGCGTAGAATAAAATACGAGTTTATGGTGATCGTTCATTTGACTTTTGTTGACTAAAAAAGTCTTGTTGACCCCGACATCAGTGTTATTATTTTAAATGGTCTGAAGTAGCCAGATTGGCATGGAGTGTAGCTTAGAGGAAATATCTCGTACAAAATATTAGCGATTTGATGAACGAACTCAAGCACGATATAAAAATATGGATTATTTTATTTCATGTCGTGCTACTCTAAACATTTTAATAAATCCCAACCGTCGACTACCAAAGGCACGTTAGGACTTTTCGTTTCCTCCTATGGGTCGAGATGCGTAGTCAATAAAGTTTGCTTTACTTTTGGATTCCTTAAACCCGACCTTAAATTGGGAAAAACTTTTTGACCATATAAAAAAAAAAAAATTGGTAAAAACTTTTAAATGATTAATAAAAAAAATGACTCACCTCGCTTAACATGTTGAGACTCGGTTATAACATACAAGTTGTAGTTTTCTCAAGTTTTTGGCTTTGATATCATCTGAAATTGGATGGTCAAATAAATTGATTGAAGTTCAAAGACATCACAGAGCATCGAAGTCTCTATTCTATATCTTATCAAGACTAATTCAAGCTAAATGAGCTTTAAGTTTGAACTTGAACTCTGAGGTATAATACTCAAAATTCGGTTAATGATAACGACATAGGTCGGTATACAAGAAAATTCAAATACTAGATCTTTGTTCGTAAGCAACTCGAGATCAAATGATATGACTAAGCTATTGTGACTACGAACAAACAAATTGGGTTTGAGTAATTTTAGTATGCTGCTCACAAGTCCTTTTTATTATTTGATTTGCAATTTGCAGCCTAATGAAGTATATTATAAGTTTGGGATAATACCTTAAAAAACCCCAAACTGGTACACTTATGACAAATTTACCCCAAACTATTTTTTTTACCATAAAAAACCCCAAACTGATAAACTTGTGACAAATTTACCTCGACTGATTATAAAAAAACCCTAAACTGGTACATTTATGACAAATTTACCCCAAACTAATTTATTCAACTGCAAAAAACCCTAAACTGGTAAATTTGTGATAAATATACCCTATGCTAAATTGGATTAATACCACAAAAAAATCATAAAAATTGTAAATCGTGACAAACGAAACGTAAAATCCTAAATTGATATACTAGTTAACTATCACGTGTCATTTAATTTAATAATTTGAGAATAAAATTTAACGAAAACTAATATAGGGTAAATTTGTCACAAGTATATCAGTTTGGGATAAATTTGTCAAAAGTATACCAGTTTGGGATTTTTGGTGGTCAAAAAAATAGTTTGGGGTAAATTTGTCACGAGTGTCTAGGTTTGGGGTTTTTAGGGTATTATCCTATAAGTTTCGACCCAAAAAAGAAGAAGAAGTATATTGTAAGTAATCAACCCTTGAAGTTAGATATCATAGTCTATCCGAACGCACGCTAATGGTGCCTTTTGTTTGGTCGGTACCAACATAATAGAAACACAAGTAGTTACTCCACACTTTACAAGTGGGACTTATGTTTTTCTTAAAGGATTTTGTTAAAAAAGCGCCATCCGAACAAAAGTTAAGTAATCAGTAAAGAAAAAATTCTCAATGCATTGTTTTTCACAGGAAAAATTGTCCAGAAGTTGAAAACATATTGTAGGATAACTAATTTAATTCTAATTTTCTTTTAATTTATTCAATTTAGTTTTAAATCTTTTGACAATTTGTTAAAGTAATTTTTCTAGTCAATTTTGATTAGAAGTCGATGACTTGGGCGCCGATCATCTTGCATGGTATAACCAATCTTTGGCGTTGACGATTTTTTTTTTTTTTTACATTTTTTTTTTAAATTTATGATTTTTTTTTTCATTGCACTTCTTTATTTTTGTTTTCTTTTTTTCTCTCTCTCTCTACGATAGCTAAGTTTCCGCAATGGTTGACGGCAGTCATCACCCACAAGGGAGAGGCGATGAGTGCACTACAGCCCTCAGCCAAGGGAAATAGAGAAAAAATAAGAAAGGAAAGAAAGAACAATGAAGAAAAAAGGGAAAAAATCATAAAAGTTGAAAATTTTGCAAAAATTATTTATGATATTATTGACCGTGTTATATAAGACAATCGGTATTTATGTCCACATAAGAGATTTCTCTATAACAAATTGTTAAAAGATTTAAAATTTAGATTAACCCAATTAAAAACTTATGTCTATATAATAAATTTAGGATCTTTTAAAATAATTATCTCGTTTTTCATGTATTATTTATAATTCATTTATTGAAAAGCGAAATAATTTCTTATTAAGTATAGTTTACAGATGTCTTGATCTTGTTGATGGGACTGTTTTCTTAGTGGGAGTCTGAAATAGTTATTGCGAGTGTACTTTGACTGCACTCTGAAGTACACGGTCTAAGCAACGGATGGCATGGTTTGGTCAATCATGGACGTTTCGATGAGACACGTCGAAGGCCCAGCGTCGAAGACGACATAAAAAGAAGATGGATTAAATACGAGAAATGGTGACAATGAGAAAAGAGATTATTGCAATAAGATGGTTGTTATAAAATTATAATATGAAAATAATATAGGCGGTCATTAATGTGCTAATAAAATAATGAAATACATTAGCACCTGTTAAGGGATCGATTAATTGGGAATAAACATAGCGGTCGATATTGGTCATGCCCATGAATATGGTAATTTGACATAGCAACAAATTTGAGTTTTAAGGAACCCATATTTAATGCTCAGGGAAGTATCGGTTGAAAATGTGCAGAAGAAACGATAATTTCGTCTTAATTTGAGTCAGGAGTGGGGTCAAACTAAATAGAACGGTAATTAGTTACTAAGGTGGTTGGCTTTGGCTGAGGTGGTTGCTTAGGTGTACAATTTTGGCTGAGCCGATGCCTGCTTTTGTGGAGAAAGCAAGGAAAACCTTTCTTGCAAGGAAGAAAGATTAATTCTTGCAATTTAGAAATTTTAAAAAAAAAATATCCAAAAAGTTTTAAAATTATTTTGAAGGAATCGATTCAATTCTAAAATTTTCAATTTAATTGGTTTAGGGTGCGTTTGGTAACATTTATGTTAAAAAATTGTTCTAGGGAACGAATAGAAAAAACTATTTTCGCTCCTGGGAAACAATTTTTGAACCGAAGAAAACGTTTGGTAAACTTGTTTCGGGAATAAAAAATGAACAGAAACACGTTTGGTAAATTTGTATTCTTTTTTTGTTTCTTTTAATTTTTAAATATTTTTATTTTATTTTTCTTTTTTTTTTTCTTTTTTTTTTTCTTCTTTTGGCCGGTTGCCGGTCTCGGCTATGGCCGGCAATCGGTTGACGAGGGTTGGTGAACTCACCCCCGGCCATGACGAGGCTTGTCGTGGTTGGGCGAGGCTCGGTAGGGCAAGGTTGGGCGAGCTCGGGCTCGCCGGATCTGGGCGAGCTCGAGCTCGCCTAGCCATCAGTGAGGCTCGGCCTCGTTAGGCCACCGCCAAGCTGACAAGCCTCGCTAGTGGCTGGGCGAGCTCGAGCTCGCCGGATCTGGGTGAGCCCGAGCTCGCCCAACTAAGGCGAGGCCGAGCCTCGCTGGGGGCAGGCGACGCTTGGCCTCGCCGGGGGTCGGCGATACTCCGGCGAGGTCGCCGGCCATGGCCGAGGCCGGAGACTAGTCAAAGAAAAAAGAAAAAGAAAAAAAGAAAAAAAGAGAAGAAAAAGAGAGGAGAGAGAAAATTTGTTCTTAAAAATTGTTCCGAAACAAAAAAACATGTTTTCTTATTTCTCGTTTCTATTCCAAATGTGTTCCGGGAATAAAAAAATATATTTGGAATAAAAACGCAAACAAACATGTTTCTATTCTTTTTTTGTTTCTTGGAACAAAAAAATAGAAATTTTGTTCAAAAGCAAAAAAAAAAAAAAAAAAAGAATGAAAACAAGCAGGCCTTTAGTGTTAAATTTTTTGGCTATTTTCCCAAATAGTTCCCCCGGCGAAAAATCGCTGACGTGGTAGTGGTTGTCTATATGTACTGTCGATATTGACATAGAAGATTTTTGCCAATCATTTAAATTTTTTGAATCTCTTTTTTTTTTTTTTTTCCTTTTGCCAATTGACCAAAGCCTTAGCAATAATCAGCAGAAGGTTATTGACCATAGACAAGGGCTGTGACCAGGGTGAGCATGGTCCGGGTTGGTCTGGGCCACCCCCTAACCCTAAGACCAACCCGTACAGTGTCAGTTCTCAATTTTTAGGACCGAGGACCAACCCTATTGAGCCTGGGACCAAGGACCGAACTGACCCAATGGGTTCAGTCCGGTTCCAAGGTTAACCCGGGACCGATCGATAATTTTTTTCGTCTTATTTGTTATATTCCCTAAAAAAGCAAACCTACAAATTCAAATTACACATCCATCGACAATGTGGCATTGTACAACTAAACTATAAATACCAATACATATTTAACAAATTTAAGATGATATAATAATAGAAATTTCGTATCTGCTAACCCTTCATCGAGATATGGGACAAGATGGAAAGTTCTTGTAATCATCTATCTTTAATATTCATAACACCATATGCAAAAATGTTTTCCTACATTTGATCATGTAAAGTCCACTCAACCAAAAAATGAGCTATGAAGTCTCTCTTAGCGATGAAACCAAGATCTCAGAAACTCAGCTTCCTCTTATGAACCCTTACTCCGTTTTTGCTAAACCTACCTCATCATTCTCACCTATCCGCTCCATTCGCCAACTCATTCACCAAACTCCTAAGCAAGTAAAAGAGTACATCCAGTCCTCCAAATTCGACCAACATTCTATTCCTGCTACTGAAAAAGAGTACTTTGTTACTCTTCAGATCCCTCCAGAATTTCCCAGACAATGGGTTCAACAGGGATATTCTCATGTCCATTATGGAGCTGTTTGTCTTACTCTCACCTTCCATGGTTGTAAAGGTTTGCCAGTTGTGGCAAGAATCGCGTTGTTAGATACCAGATTTTTACAATACCAGCATGCTTGCATTGGTACTGTTCAAACCACTTTGAATGCTGGAACAGTCTTTGTGACTCTGTATCCAAACTTCAACATCGCCCTTTCAGACCCCCAACTACTTTCTTTTCTGAAAGTTCAAATCCAGCTCACTAGAGCACCCCAAACTGCTGACTCCGTAGCTGCAACCTTACATTACCAGATGGTTTATCGAGTGCAGAACCATGCTCTCAACCTCAACTTCAACAATGGTAATGAAGATGCATTGTTCATCTCTATGTAGAATGACCAGGCGTCCTGCATCCATGTTCCCAGACAGATCCCAAAGGATACGTTGGCCAAGCTCCTTCCAGAGACTTGGATCACTAACTATGAAAAGCTACACCAGCATAACAAGCCGTTCCAGTCCACAGACTCAGAATTCGTACGGAAAAAAGATGGAACTGTTTCCATCAAATTTGGCAAGGAAAAGGAAGAAAGTCCTTCTATCTTCCAGACCTTCTTCATGATTGAACCATGTGTTCTCGAATCTATTTCCGAACCATATCCAAAAAAGCATGTTCGACACTTCGATGGTGATGGACATCCTGTTCATTACTATAAAGAGAAATATGGTTATTGTTTCTGGGATCCTTTTTGCCAATGTTCCTCTTTTGTATAAATTCTCATGACGAAGTAGACCTTCTTGCAAGACCTCCACCTCGAAGGAAAAAGTCCAAGGATAAGGTGTACCAAAGGTACTTAAATGGAGATTCCTCCGTAGATACTTTTGATGAGTGTGACAAATACCAGTTCATGGTTTCTTATGCACCACCTCCACCACCATAGTCCAGTATTACATCACAAGTCTTACCAGATCCACCAAAGTCACCTCCACCTTCTCCTCTTCAGAAAAAACAAACTCTCTCTCCATTTTATAAGCCAATCCTCAAATGGGCTAAGAAACATTCTTACCCGCTTGAAGTCCCAACAGAAGCACCACCCATTTCTTCTATTGCCATGTTCCAAGATACTGACTTTCCTCATCTTGTTAAGGAAAGCTCTAAACTCTCGTTCCCTGCCTCAGAAGAGTTTATTGATCCACACGGCAGATACCGCCATGTTCCCAAGATTCTTACCCCCATTAATGTGGATGAACATGGGAGACAGAAAAAAACTCTAGCTGCTGAAGCAGTTCTAAACTGGCAATCAGAGACTCTGTTGGCATAAAACAATGCCTTCAAGGCTATTGATTCCAAGATTGGAAATGTGCAACAAGATCTCCGAAGATATGATGAAAGCACCAAAAAGATACTTTCTGAGTTCTAGAAAAGGCTTCACACCCTGGAATCAGGACAACATCTTTGGTACCATTATCTTGAAAGTCCAAAGCCAGAAATAGAAAAGCTCAAGAAGCAAATCCAACTTCTTGAAGAAGGAAGATTCAGGCCCTTTGACCCATTAGCACCTCCGGTTAGAACTGGGTATTTACCCCCACATCCACAGACGTCTATTTTTGCCACAATTCCATAAGATCCCTCCAGAAGGGAACCAAATATGGCAGAAATACGAAATCGCCTCAAGGCCCTGCAGAAGGAAAAGGGAAAAGAAAAAAAACTCACCTAGAGAATCAAGTTTGATTGTTATAAGAGACATGCCATAATAGATGATGTTATCAAATCCATTAGAATCTTTTCTAAAGGATTTGGGTATTCAGGAATCTAATCCTATTACCCAACAGCCTGAGCCTGACCCCGCCATTCCAGAAAAACAGATTCTGTTTCCAGCTGAACACACTTCTCCTAATACTGAATCAGATTCAACATTTCTTTCTTCTTCCTCATCCTTCTCAATCCCTACAGTTGATTCCCCCCCCCCATTGCGCCAGTAACCTCTCAAATATTCATGGCTGATCCTCCAGATTATGAAATGGAATCAAACTATTCTGATCCAGATATTGGTCAGACAAGTAATCCTACTCATACTAGGCATGTATCTATGGCATCAAAACAATTCTTTACCATCGATGATATTCCTTATCCAAAATGGCCAGAAAGACTTGAAGAATTTCATACTTGGTTGAATACACAGTCCATCACCAACCATGATATGAATGATGTCCTTTACAACTTTGTTACAAGGTTCACAGGAAGCCTTAAACTCTGGTGGCAATCAATTTCAGAACAAGACTAGATTTTGTTTCTAATGTCACCCAATTTCAGCCATGCCATTACTTACTTATATCATGTTTTTGTGGGAAAACCCGGAGATCTCATAGAGATAAAAAGAAGAGAATTTTTCGAAAGAAGATGCTACTCCCTTCAGGAAAAGCACCTTGATAAGCATTATCGACTAATGCTTCAGCTCTTTTACCAAATTGGCGCAGATCCAAATCTGAAGCATGTCTTCCTTACATCCATCCCAAAAGAGCTATCCCAGATGGTTGAAAGATCTTTTTTTGGAAAACAAAGAAGAGTATAAGATATTCCCTTGGGAGAAATACAGCAAGAAATCCATCTATGCCTTGAAGAATTATGCTTAAAGTGTCAGATGGTCCGTACATACATCACAGATGACAAGCGCCTTGAATCAGCTTGTTCTCGCCAAAAGTTAAAGATCAAATGCTTAAAGCAAGACTGTGATGGTACTTGTGGCCAGTATTCCCGGAAGAAAAAACACTACAAGAAGTATTCAATAAAGAAATCCAAACATGGATCCAAGCATTTTCGGAAAAAAGAAAAAAAGAAAAAGAAATGACGATACCTACGCAAAAGAAAGGATCACACGGGCCATAAGAAATCAAATCGTTGCTACATTTGCAACAAGAAAGGACATTTTGCCAAAAATTGTCCTCAAGCGAAAAAAGGTCAGAATCATCTAATCGAGAATGAAACATGTATTTTCTTGAAAATGATGATATTGAATCCTTATTCTCTACTGATGAAGAACCATATGACCAAACACTTTGTGTCATTCCCTCTTACCAAACCTCCAGTGACACTGAGTCAGACTCAGAATCTGAAGACATTTTTCACATATCCCCCACATCTTCAGAACCACATCTTGACATATTCTCAAGTCAAACCCATTGTCCCCATTTCCCTGTAAAAATCCTCACTTCAAAGTTTGCCAAGCCGATCAATGTCATTGCTCTCATTGATACCGGAGCAAGCTGTTCTATTCTTGATACTAGAGTTCTGCCTGAGGAATATTGGACTTCACATGTCCGATATTTCAACTCCGCCTCTGGAGATACTTTCTCCACAAATGTCAGATCCATTCCAGTTAATGTTCAGTTCTTTCCCCAGTGTTCCATAAATGCAAAAATCTTTGGATCAAACCTCCCCAATAAAGATCTGATAATTTAGTGGGACATCATGACTCAAATCTCTCAACTTCGCATCATTCTTGGAAAAGGTTTTAGATACAAAGATCAGTTCTCTGAGTTTGTCAATATTCAAAGACTCTTTTCCATTCAGATGAGTTTATTAGATCTAATCATGCAAAAGTTGCTAGAATCTTGCTCGGAATCCCATTCAGAATTCGCCCAAAAATGTTCTCATCCTTTATGGGAAAACCCAGAATTCTTTGTTCGCCTCCCTTTAAAAAAAATGAAGACATCAACCCAACAAAGGCGAGTCATATGGGAATGAAGTCAGAATATTTGGCTTTAGCCCAAAGGGAATGCTCAGAACTACTGCAACAAGGCCTTATTGAAATCTCCGACTCTCAATGGGCTTGCAAAGCATTTTATGTCAATAAGCGCGCCGAGCAAAACAAAGGAAAAATGAGACTGGTAATCAACTATCAACCTTTCAATCTTTTTCTCCAAGATGATAAGTTCCCTTTACCATCCAGAGACTCTCCTTTTATTGGTCTAACCAAGGCCCATATATATTCCAAATTCGACCTCAAAGCCGGATTTTGGCAATTGGGCATCCATCCTGAAGACAGATCCAAAACAGGATTCTGTATCCCGAACCAGCATTTTCAGTGGAAAGTCCTTCATTTTGGCCTAAAGGTAGCACCATCCCTTTTCCAAAAGGCCATGTGTCGTATTTTCCAACCAATCCTGTCAACTGCAGCCATATATATCGACGATATTTTGCTCTACAATCCTGACGAACAGTCACACTGTCAACTCCTTGAACAGTTTGCAAAAATTGTGAAAAAGCATGGTATTATGCTTTCTCAAAGGAAAATGAATATTACCCAGACGGAAATTGAATTTCTTGGTATGCACCTTAACAAAGTTACATACTATCCAGGGCCACATATTGCTAAAGAATTATTGAAGTTCCCTATAGAAAACTTCACGACAAAACAAGTTCAGCAATTTCTTGGGATAATCAATTATCTCAGAGGTTTTGTCCCACACATTGCAAAGCTGCTGATTCCTTTGCAATCCATGCTGAAAAAGAATTCCCCACCTTGGAGAAAAACTCAAACTAAAGCAATCGCTGAACTAAAGGAGATTATGCAGAATCTCCCACCATTACAAATACCATCAACAGGAAAAAAGAATTCTTCAAACCGATGCCAGTGATGAAATGGGCGGCCATCCTGTTCGAAAAAATTGATGGTAAAAGACACATCTGTGCTCACAAAAATGGAAAGTTTTCTCAAGCAGAAACACATTACCATTCCACTTTCAAGGAAATCCTAGCAGTAAAAAATGGAATAAAAAAATTTGAGTCTCATCTCATCGGCCATCACTTTTTGGTAGAATTAGACATGGCATCTTTCCCCCAGATGACCAAGTTTAAACAGAAACAGATTCCAAACTCTCAACTACTTCGATGGGCTGAATGGTTTTCAAATACTCTTTTGAAACCAAACATATTCCTGGAAAGAAGAATGTGCTTGCTGATTTCTTGTCAAGACCAAAAGCACCAGCCGAAATCAACATATACATCAAAAGGCTTGCTTTCCATATGCTCAATCATGGCGTAAAATACAAGATTGAGAAGATCAAAGACTTGCCAAGTTGGAAATATTCCCAGGAGATTATTTAGCAAATCCAGAACGACAGTCTTACTGAGAACCTGGAGAACCTCATGTGGCAATGCCACATAGACCTATTCAGATTCAATGGATGTTCGATTCTTTATCCTTTTGGGTTAAATTTGAATTATCCTTTCATTCATCATCTTATCTAAAAGGAAGACGATTTCCCTGACCAGCTCAAGACGCTGTTATGGTACTTAACTAATAAGTACTTAATAGCTATTAAGATTCCCACCAGAAGATTCATTGCCAATCTCACCAGGATATTCTTGCTCGGAAGAAACATCGAAAAGGAATGTGATAGAAATCTTTTAGATTTTCTAAATTGGTTCTATCATCCTACATGTTGGAAACAAGACTTGGAAAGAAAACTGAGAACCATGACACCGAATTCTGAAGTCCACACCATCCTGTTTTTCCGACATCCATGGAATTTTTGTAGAAACAATGGTAATATTCTTGATGCACCACTCGAAATAGGAACTACAGCTTATAAACCTCACTTGAACAGCCGAGAAGCCCGGATTCACAAATCTTATCCAAGATCTGTTAGATTTTGTGAACATGAATACCGAGAACTCCAGAGAATTCTATGCCAGGAAAACAAGACCATTCCCGAAGATGTTTGGAATAATGTACCCATTATGTGGGATCATTATGACCTAGCACTAGATACTAAGGAAGCACTAGGGCAATACAGACAAGTTGGATCGTCCCAAGAGCATGAAATGACAAGCGAAGATGACATTGTCCAGTTTACTCAGGACCCATACGCATGTTTTGGAGGTCCTTTGTCCCAGAATCCCTATGAACAAGGGTTTTCGTCCTCATTTCAAAACATGGACACATCCTTTTATGCACAGCCATCCAATTGGCCTCAGCCAAGCATTCCTGCCAACACTACCAGTAAAAATACAAACTGGGCAGAAGAAGAAGCATCCCATTGGACTCATGAAGCATCCTCATCTCGAAGGCTGAACCAGATCCTCTCACCTCAAGACCTTGAAGCCCTCCAGCAGAAATATGAGGCACATCTCCTAGAAGACAGCTCAGATGATGACTTAGTGTGTAGCTACAATGCCCGTGACGGACGAGATCGTTGAGTCTGTACAATTTCACTGTAGCAAAATCACCGTTCACTTTTATTGTAGCACTAGGCTAGGGAAAGTACTGTTCACAGTACAGTTACTGTTCATAGTGTGCGAATAATTCCCTCCCAGAAGTTTCCGGTGCCGTTGTTTGTATCTGGACCCGTGAGTTGGTCCCTGTGTGTGTCCTTGTATCCTTTCTTTGCCTATATAAGGCATCGTTTGTGTATCGTTTTGGGCAGAGTCCCCTGAAGTAAAGTGAGTGTTTATGAAAACTCTCTCCATGGCTTTCTAAATTCCTCTTCTTCTCCAGCCTGGTAGGATCCTCCAAGAAATGCAGCTTGGGTAGGTTAGAAACGTTTCCATCCTGGCATCTCTGAGTGTCTCTAGGCTCTGAACTAAAGGGCTGAGTGGTTTTCTGCTAAAAGGCTGTCCTTGAAGGGCTTGAACGGGAGTTGTTCGCCCACTGTGGGATGCATACCTGTAGGAAATTTACTCTCTTTCCCTGGACCGTAGCAACTGCAGTACTACTCTACTCTTCAAAAACTTCTACCATTTGACACAAATTGAAAAGTAAAATGCAACTGAAATTCATTAGTAAAATACAATTAAACCATAAAAAGTTCAAAATACTTAATATAAACCATGAATATATAACTTCACATCTTGTTAATTCACTTAAACTTCTAAACACCGAAAACAAAACAAACGACACTTAATTAATACTCAACAAAAGTTTTAAATTGAAATTACTATTAGTGTTATTGATAGAACATCTCAATATAATATAATATAATAGACATTTTACTTAGGTTTAAATATATAAAAGAACTATAAATAATATAATATAATATACGGGGTTGGTCCAGGGTTGGACCAACCAAAAACTCTTAGGACCAATGACCAACCCGAACAGTGTTGGTCTTGGAATTTCAGGACCAAGGACCAACTCAGTCCCCTTGGGAACCGGACCAAGACCGGTAGGGTTGGGCCGGTCCAGGGTCGGTCCAGGGTTGACCCTAGACCGCTGCTCACCCCTAGCTGTGACATCCTAAGTAGCACAGACACGCGACGCGACACAATACGCCGACACGCCATTTCTTAAAAATAGAAAATTCTGACACGTTGGGACGAGTTATTATTAAATAAATATTTTCATTTTTAATTAATTTGATTCAAATTCACAAATAAATAAATAAATAAAAAGAGCTTACAATAAATTTACACTAATAATATTAATAAATCTATTCATAGAAAATTTGAAAGACATATTCATAATTAATGCGTACCCATATTTGGGAACATGTTTTTAACTTTAACAAAAATTATAGATGAGACTAATGATTAACAAAAAAATATAATCAACTTTATTTAAATAAATCTACAATTTTCTATAATCATCCAAATTTATTATTATTTAACATTCAATATTTTTATTTTTCGAAATCACTTTTTAACTCATTTATTTATTTTTATAACAAAAATAACTTTATCGCTCAAAATTTATTCCCCCTCAAAAACCTCCCAAAAATTATTTCCCTATCTTTTTTTCTCTAAAATCATTTCCCTCCCCCACGATAGCACCCGCTCCCCGCCCCCATCAATCATCCCCAACCCACGCCACCACCCGCTCCCCCACCCCCCCCCCCCTCGGTTTATCTCTCCTCCAACCCCATGCCACCCCCCTCTTCGGCCTCGGTTTTTCCATCATCCCCCACTACCCTCCCTCTCTTCTTGCTAAAACCCTAACCATGACCTCTTATTCCTCCTCGTCGCATAGCTCTCTCCCGATCGCCTTATTGCAATTGTTCGCCAAAGGGCCTCTGGCCCTTCTTCTTTTGCAGCCACAGCCTCACCGCTAGCCCTCCATTGTAGCTTAACATTCGTGGCCCTTTGGATCGTCTCAGTTTATGCTCTTCCTCTAGCCCTCCCTCGCCGTCGCGGCCTTGCCTCTGCTCCCTCAGCCTCCCCTTTACTCTCTTAGCCTCACCTCTACCCTCCATCATTCCTCTCTCTCGAACACGCGCGTTGGAATGAGTGGAGAAAGTTTGATCATGTGACGGAAAATCCAACATGTGTTGACCACGTGTCTGAATGTGTCCAAGTGTGTTCGAGCATATTGGACACGTTGACATGTGTCGGACACGACCGTGCTTCATAGGTGACACCCTCATTGGGCCTTGCCTAGTGGCTGGCTAAGGTGTCTTAGCCCTTTTTGGTGGCTAGTAGGGAGAAATAGGAGGAAAAAAAGGAAAAGAAAAAGGGAAAAATTTAGAATATTTTTATAAAATTTGTAAAATTATTCATGTACTTCCAAGAAAAATGGAGAATTGTCAAAATATTAATAATTAAATTGGAAAATTTTAAAAATTTAGAACTGAATTGATCGTTATGCAATAGGTATTAAATTTTATGGACAATTATCCCTAAAAATTTAAGTGGCAAATTAACATCCGACTTGTGAATATATCCATGGTCCCTGTCGTATGACGTAAGCCAAGGAAAAATAATAGATGCAATGCAATCATACCATTTCAATATAAACATATTCTAACTTCGAACCCAATCAATCTCGATTATTCTAAGTGACTTTTCTTGGGAATCTAGTTTTAGAACTGATACGAATGCTAAAGTCGCGCTTTTATGGAGTTTTAATATCACACGAGGTTCAAAATTAGTGAATTTCACATGGCTAATCATTCTTTTTATAATGCTATTGTGTTGACACCATTAGCATTTTTCACGATCCTCAAATCTATTCCTTCGCACATCTCCGTCAAACCAAACTAGGATCCCTCGTCGTAACAATCGCACTACCCATAAAAATTTTAAAAAAAGCTTCTTTTTCTTTCCTTAATCGAGAACCTTAATTGGGAAAAAAAAACCACTTTCATCTTTTCCAATCCACTACTTCTCGTTTCCGGAAAATTATCCAAAAAATCCTAAACCTATTACACTTATGCCAATTTAGTTCTAAAGTATCAATATTGTCAATTTTTTTTTTTTTTGTAACCGATGACTCCACCACAGATCCCTCGTGCCCGAACAGCTCCTAAGGGTCGGGTCCCTATACTTCGGAAGAGACTAGCCCAAAGCAACTCACCATCAGGGCCCCCCATTTAAATCGCTAGCAATTGTGAGTTTTGAACTCTCAACCTCTGCGATGAGGGAGGGACTCTCAATCAATGCAGTTACCCACGAATGGGTTCAATATTGTCAATTGAGTTACAAATTTTTTCATGTTTTATCGATTGAGTTCATCCGGCCAACTTTAAATGAAAATTGCTAATGTGAATATTGGTAGTGCCATGTATGCCTGTGACCCTTGCTAGTATTGATCAAAAGAAAAGGAAAAGAAAGAAAGATTTAAAAAACAATTATTTTAAAAATTAAAAAAAATGTAAAGAAATTATAAAAAATTGTTTACGTCAATACTTGCTATGTCACGGAGGATGGCTGATATCCACTTTAATAATTATTGACTAAAATTAGTTAGATGAACTTAATTGGCAAAATATGAAAAAATATTTAAGATTTAATTGATATAATTAAAAAAATTTGAGATTCAATTGACAAAGTGCAATAAATTTTTGAATTTTTGGATAAATTTCCCTTCTTGAACCCCACTGGAGTTTCCCCTCCCCTTAATGTAGCTTATAAGACAAAGCAATCATAAGATTAGCTAACATTCGTGTTTTCTAACCGCTAATGTCCGTTAGTAAATTATTTGGTGGGACCAAAATAAAAAAATAAAAACATGTGGCCGAAAAATGGAAAAACCCGTTCCTCCCGCCATAGTGGGCGCCATCGGAATAAAGCATGCTTTGCTCATGAATAGAATGTTGTTCACTGTGAACCCATATTAAACCTATGGATTCTATGAATATGAAAGATACTTCAGAAGAGAGGATTGGTGAAAACGTGGAATGTATTTACGAAACCTTGCGTCACCTAGACAAAATCTGTCTTGACCAAGACAATGGATTCAAACTATTCTTGAGATGAAAGAGACATATGCCGAGTAATGAACTCGGTCTACGGCCTCTCCTCGAGTTTATTGAGATGTTTTACCAACTCAATTCAGCTCATTTCAGCCAATGAAACTTTCGGACAAAAAATTAATCGGACCAATCCCAACCGATAGAGTCACTATCCAGCATGTCACTTTCTTCATATAGATAGTTGAAACGTTTCTTACATTTCAAGTTTCATTCACTATTGCACCTCTAAATTATTGAAGACGTGAACATTTCAGCGTCGTCTTTTTTTTTTTTTTTTTTTTTTTTTTGTTAAAAATAAAAAATTATGCAAACTTTTAAACATTAAAATAAATTTAAAGGTGCTCGTGTTAAGTGAAAAAAAAGAAGAGGCAATTTTGTGGATCTCTTATTCATACTATAGACAGGAAAATGAGCCAAATAAGAAGCGCCACGAAGTGGAAATATGCATACACACAAAAGCAAGATCCATAGGGCATGTCTTGTTACGCATCCATGCATCCGAAAACAATAAAGTACACGCTGAATTGAAAGACAAAAAGGAAACATAATCGCAATCCTCAAAATCACAAACATCCGACACATAACTTAGAAGATATTCCAATCGATGTCGCACTTGGTAGTCTGAAATTTAGCAGAGGATCCGCCATTCTTGGAGCTCAAAGGAACATTCAAGTCACACTTGACTTTGGGCTTGAACCTGAAAGTCTTCAATGACCCTAGTTTGAACCTCACTCTCAAATACAGCTTCACCTTGATATCGAAAACACCGGCGGCCTTTTCCTTGTTAAAACTGGAGAGCCCCGACCCCACCACTTTCTGGCCTGCGAACGCCGGACTAACCACGCTTGTATTCTTGTGGCCCTGATAGAAAGGAGCCACGTCGGCGACGCCGAGCCTCTGGTCATCGTAGAAGGCCCTCGCCTCAAGACGGTCGTAGTACACGCCGATTTTCTTGTTGGGGTTCCGGATGGTGAGGTTGAGCTTGAGGTTGTAGTTGAGGACGGATTTGTTGGTGGTGAGGTTGAACCGGGTTAGCTCGGCCTCGGTCACATGGAACTTGACCAGGTTGACGGGGCGGAAGATGAGCCAGAAGATGAGGGCGGCGATGCCGATGCTGATGAGGATCGCGAGGATGATTTCAAAGAGGAGTTTGGGAGGCCGCAGCAGCAGTCGGGGCCTTGTTTCCCCGCCATGACTGGATCCTTGATGAAGAAAAAGATGGGAGAGGGCTGGCTGTTTCTTTAGTTTGTAGGGACTGGCGTTTGAGAATGAAGTGGGTGGATGAGGAAGATGATATTGTATCCTGGGTTTTATTGGAGGAGGAGTTGGGAGGAAATGACAGGGGAGCGGCACAGCGTTGACCGTTGACGCGGTTGATTATGCTCAATCAGAAACCAGACATGAATCCGCACCTTGCCGGGGAAAACAAATGATGCATTACACAGTCGCATTGTAATTAGGTAACGTGTCAATGCTTATGTATTAAGTAATCTACCAACAAAAACTGTGTCAACTTTAAATTGACTTTTCCTTTAAAAAAAAAAGAGATTCCTCTTTGTACTTCGTCCTAATAATCCCTTTTCATGTAAAGATAATGTGTCCATTATGATCTATGGCGATCAAAATAGATAGATCCTATTGAATAAGTTTCGATGTTGTAGACATGGGCCAATTAAACAAAAGGTACAAAAAGAACCCGTTAGTATGACTAATCTCTTTGCTCTTTGCCAAGTGAAATTTCTCATGAGAAGGGGAAAGAGATTCAGAGTCTCTGCTGCATAGTGAAGATGTTGCTAAAAAAAGAGTTTTCAGAATCCCTTTTGGCTATCGACTAGGCTAGTGAAGATGTTGCTAAATAAGCTGCATTTCAATTGCAGATAATGGAGGGAGAGGGAGTTCGTAATTCCTCTATACCGTCAGTCATAGGTCATGCCTTCCACTTTAATTTTCTTTTTTTTTTCTTTTTTCTCTTTTTTGCAAAGCAAAATTGGATCCCACGTTGTCGTGGTCAACTCTCAATCTAAAATGAACCGACCTGTCAATGTTTTCGCATCGATAACTAGTAAGATTGAAAATGAACAGTTTCCTAAGTTTGTATGTTACTGTCTCATCTCCAGCTAGTAACGTACCACGGGCGATCAGCTGGGCAGCCAAGGCTTCTGCCCCAAATTAAGCTCAGCTTCAACATTTCGGGCTACACCCATAGATCCAAGTCTAAACCTAGCCCATATCAACAACAATAAGAACCGAGAAGATCTATAATTTGGGTTCGATTCGGGCTGCATCGAGGCCCGACCCAGTTTTCATTTTCTTTTATTATTTTTCAAAGAAAACCAGATACCTTAACATGCTTCTTTAGGCACAATAAAGCTCTAGCCTGAAACTTACCAAGCACATTTGGAGATGGGCCAATCCAAAGGATTGTTTTTTTGGTCAGACCGTAGAACGCTATCTTTTTTTCTTTTTCTTTTTTTGGCTTGAAAAAAAATGAAGTAGGTGTAGGATTTGAAGACATGTTGCAAATTTTTAATAAATAAAGTGAAAGGATCTATATGAAGTTGATGTAGTCTAGGCTACCCAAGTTTTTGACTTATAATGTATATCAATTGAGATCTTTTTGCCAAGCACAATCATTAATTTGAGCGCATCGATCTCTAGTGTGCCATGATAGTACCTATGATCAAAGACTTTCTTTCAGAATGTAAGCTAGAAATATGTCATGGAAACAAAGCTTAGATGAGACAATGATGCAATTTCTTGGCCGAGTTATAAGCCGTCTAGTTAACCCATTTCTCCCATCAGGCAGGTCGTATTCTGCCCGTCTTCCTAGACGTAGATTGAATGGAAACGAGCCATTAGTTCCTGCGGATCCATGAGCAACAAGTTCATATTGCTAGTAGAAACTAGTATTGGCTTATGGGCCTGGAGAACAGATGTGAAGAAGCATATAAAGCCCGTGTTCTCCATTCTTCCCATTCGCAATTTCACCACACCTTCTTACTTGGATATGGCGGCCAGCTCATGTTCATATCGCTTTGGAGGAATAAACCACACCCTCCTAACATTCACTTTCTAATGTTTTTTTTTTTTTCAGCTTTCTGGCTTTCTGGGGTAGTTCAGTTAACGCAATAGTGGCGTGGACAAATCATTGTCCTACAGAGCGAACCTAACACGACCATTCAATACTCAATAAAATAATGGAAAAACTCTATCCTAGTCGAAACTCCATAATATGAATTGACTGGACACACACTCCATATGTGGCCAACATGTGTAGTAGGAGGTGGGTGAAAGTTAGAGAAAGACGGGGGGACCATTTCGGCATATGGGAAATGAATTGCCAAAACCCTTTCGATCACGCCATTATTAATAGGCTGCGAAGGTGGATGGTGAGAGCGGGGGACTATGAAAATGACCACCCCCCCACTGGAGAGAAATCATTGCCCACACTGGTTATGAAACACGGGAAATCCAATTCGTACAAACTGTCAAATCATATAAGTTTCATGTGAGCCCATTTTATCTTTTTAATTTTTTTCCTTTGCTTAGAATAGTCCACCTTGTCGACAGTGGATGTGAATTGAGGTCACACAAGTCGGATTCATGTACTAAATTTTCGCCGCCGCAAGCCGTCTCCAATGAACCGCACAGATGACTCACCCACCCGTCTCGATAATTCAACATTGTCACCCACCGTACCGTTCCACTAGCTACTCTTTCCATCCTGTCCCAATTTAATCCTCTGTAGGAAGACTTTTGGTCTAGGAGTTTATTCCTATCCTCCAATTGTGCGTCATCCCTATTCTATTTCATTCGTATAGATTACCGCCCCAAAAAAAGAAAAAGAAATTGTATGCACACATGGGTTGTTTTCATATAGATTTTAATATAAACAGAATAGTTAAATGGACCGACCCTTTGGAAACTACCTTATTAACCTTTCTTTTCTCTGTTTAATCTCACCATATGTTATAAAGGCTCGTCGTTTGTGTCGATATTGAAAGATTTTCCTACACCTTCCCCCCCCCCCCCCCCAAAAAAAAAAAAATGCATGGTCAATTGGAAAAAATGAAGGATGGGTCTATTATTATATCGAGGATAGGCATGGACGTGTAATGTAAAGGGTACCACTATTATGTCACGCACACACAAACCCTCGACGTTGACTCTACGGTCATTTTCTATTCGTACCTTTCGGAATCGCCCATCCCAAGGGAAAGGAAGAGAGATCCAATGAAAGAATTCAAGGAGGACTAGACATGAATTCAAATAAAGTGATAAACAAGAGTAGAGGCGTAGCGACCACCATCATCGTCATAAATAAAATATAAAAAAATGTCATTTTCCAGATGCAAAAAACCATAGATAATGACACCGCACCCTCCGCTGGACGATCGAATTGACACAATTATCGCCCTTTTTTTTTTTTTTTCTTATTGCAAGTCGCAATCTCATCGATCATAAAATGACAAATTACACAAATTGCCACCGAACTTAAGATTCTCCTAACTTTGTCCTCTTTAATGCCTCCGTTTTTATTATAATTTCCTGGTAAAACATCGAAGTATACACAGTTCAAGACGTAATTCCACATATACCTAAGAACCGAACATATATCACGGACCAAAGTGGACTGAAATTGCGAAAAAAGAGAAATAAAAATAAGAAAGCGAGAGAGAGAGAGAGAGAGAGAGAGAGAACCATAATTGTCGATAAAAACAACAGGGCATGTGCATGTGCTTGTGCGCGTGTATCTGCTTAGGTGATGGTGGCGGCTTAATGTAGGCCGTCGCATCCTCACACGTCGACGCTGCACCTCTGGACCAGCTGGTACTTGACGGCGTTCTCGCCGACGGTGATCCCGTTCGTCTTCGACCCGAACGTGATGAACGCCGGGCACTTCACGTAGAGGTGGTACCGTCCGGTGATGAATGTGCCGAGCTTCCACCTGACCCGCCCGTCCATCTTGATCAGGAGGGTCACGGCGCCGCTGGACTGGTCCTGGGTCAGCGCGAAGGAGTTGTAGGGGGCGATGGGGACGGACGTGCCGTAGACGAAGGGCGACCACACGTCGACCTCCTTGTGGCCCTGGTAGGACGGGGGGATCTGGGTGCGGTAGGTGACCTGCTGGCTGTGGTAGGTGGCGTAGGTGTCGAGGCGGTCGTAGTAGATGCCGAGCTTGTCGTTGGGGTTGCGGGAGTAGATGGTGACCTGGAAGTTGATGGTGAGGAGGTTGGGGACGGAGGCGTTGAAGGTGTAGACGGTGACGTCCTGGAGGACGAAGCGGGGCTTGTGGGGCTGGATGATGGCCCAAGCGAGGAGGAAGGTTAGGAGGAGGATGAAGTTGAAGATGAGGAGGCCGATGAAGATGCGCTTGCCGCGCCGCGGCCACTTGGGTTCATGCTTCCCGCAGTCGCCGCCGCCCTTGACCGACATGGTGGTTGCCGCCGCCGGTGGAGGAGGAGGAGGAGGAGGAGGGGAGGAGGAGATAGGTTTGAGGAGGAGGGATTGGAGTGAGAGAGGGAGTGAGAGGGGATCCTGCTCGGTTGGTGTATATAGAAGCGGTAGTGCTAGGGAGATAGGGTGAGGGGGAGAGGGGATGGGCCTTACGCTTTTTGAGAAGGACGAAATAGGTCGACGTGTGATGGACGCATTTGCGAATGATTACTTTTTATTATAATTCCCTTTTTATCATTTTGGATGGGAGCGAGGTGAATCGAATGATGATCTCGGTGTCTGGTGGTGGAAGAAGATGAGGGATGTGATTGAGAAAAATGGGCATCTTTATTGACTGTTCTCTCTATAATATGCAAATTATGTATCAACGGGACAATAATGGATGGTGGAGTTGTAGATGGAGGGTATGTTCATACTCAATGATTGAACAAGACACTTATTACCGCAATTCCATGCAGAAATCTCCAGATTAAGGTCGCTTTTTTCATTCGAAAATCTAAACTTAACTTGTTCGTAAAGTTTATAAAGTGATTCAAAAAGGAATTCTGGATAATCAGAAATCTCCATCTGTACATTTGGGTTTTTAACCAAAAAAAAAAAAGAAAGGACATCATCTAATGAAAGAAATTCTAAATCTCATATTAAAAATTAGTTTAAGGAATGAGTGCATGCACTTCGCGAATTCCAACGGGCCACGGAATCGGGCGAAGAAAACCAGATCCGCCTACCTCGCCACGCGGCCATATTTTTTCTCTCTTTTCCATCTTTAATTTACTCAAATGGAAACTCATGCTTCTTTCAAGAGCAAATCGAAGCAAAATAAAAAAGTACAAACAACTACGAAAAATTCGGGTGGCGATGGTGCTGGTGGATGGTGAGCTCCAATAAGTGAAGGGGCCCCACGCTAGTTGACAATTCTTGTCCTTAGGAAACGGGAATTCCTCGTCTCATCGACGGCACTAACCCTGCAACGACGAAAAGGGAACAAAAAGAAGAGAAAAATAAAGGAAAAAAAGGAAGAAAAGTTGCATAATAAAATACCCAAAACCAAAAGATTAATCCCTTTAATCCAATGTTTGGTCTAAAGTGCCGCGTGCAAGTAACGGAAATAATCGAAGCGGTCTCGGCCGTCAGCCGGAGATTGGATCGGACGGAGGAGGAGGAGGGGGAGTTTGTTCCTAGGGGTCCACCCACCGGGAAAGAGGAGCTCTCCCCAGCTCATCAGCCTCCGCCCACTGACCGGCGTTAGCCAAAGCTATGGATGATGGTACAATGGGTTTACAAAATTAACAATATATTAGGTGATATGATAAATCGAGATTAGAAATTTAAGCACGTAGGTCGCATTCGACACTCAGTACTAATATGTCACATCGTTTAGCATACTAACTTTATAAAATTGATTTCGATCTATTGCGCCGACAATAAGATTTCTTTTTAATTTAAGGGGTTTTTGCAATTTCTTTTGCAATCCAGCCAAACCCATAAAGCGGTACGAAGGGGCGCAACGTAGCCACGCAATCGATTGGGCCAAAAGTGATCTCTTTTGAGTATAAGACTTTCGTATAAGAAACGATTTGTTTTACTGAGAGCAGTAAGACCCCCTCAAGCTTGAAAGACTAATTTTGAATTAGCCCTTTCTCTCCCTTTTTTCATTTGAAAAAAGCCCTAAAAGGGCGCAAAAGGTCTCACAAGGAGAAAGCTTGCGCTCTAGTTTTCAACCCTTGCGAAGCAATTTTGCCAACTTTCTTTTAGCTTGACCCCCACAAGCTTGAAAAAACTAATTGGATTTAAAGCATAAAAGGGTTAGTCCTTTCGTAAAGAGAAAGCAGCTTGAGCCCTTGGTTTGTATCTTTACAAGCAACTCTTTTTGCACTTTCTCAACTTTAAACTTTGCGTGCCCATCATATACCATAACTAAATTTGAGCAAAATGAGTGTATTCTAAGAGTACTTCATTGTCGCATTTGCATAATGTATTCACAACTTTAGACCCCGAACACTTCATTTCTATTACCGATCACTTATCCCGTGCATACCTAAGAAGAGGAATGATCCACAGCACTCGACGTTTACCAGCGAACTATTCGCAGATGTGAAATCGGTGATGATTGTGTACCACGCCATGTGTACCACGACTTTTCTATGCTCCACCACACCAAACTTGCTGAAACAGATTATTGAAGCTGTAACTTTTTGACCACATGATCCGTGATCCACATCGCTCGTCCTCTTTCTGCTCTCTCTACCAAACTCCATGATGAAAACCGCAAGTGCTTTTACAGTTAATACACGCTCGAACTCGTTCCGGGAACTCGCCTCCTGTGTACTTTCCCAGTTTTCGTCCTCTTGTTCGCTCCACGTGAAACAAACACGTTATCTAACTTCATTTCCAAGGAAGAAGCCAGGAAAGTCGTGCGCCCTATCACCCAGCTTCCACGTTGAAGCAACTTTCTCTTAATTTCCAGCTGATCATGGAGCAAAGGTGCAGAAATTTACTCGCGGATGGCCCCAGGAACAGCTCGATTTAGAACAGACGATCGTGGGACTTTCTTTAAAAAAATCGAAAGCTTTCTCATCTATTTTTCACTTGGATTCCGTGGAGTCAAAGTCATCGATGTGAACGAAGTCTGGCTCGGCCTCACTTACCATCGAGGCTTATTTAACGATTTTCGCTTGACGCTCCACCAAACTTTGTACCCGACGGGTTGATTTGAATCGCCCACCGTCCAATCCAATGCAGAATCCAAAATCCGATCGAAGACTCGACCGACGGCCGATGGAGTCAACCCCATGTGTTGGCTTAGGCTTAGTAAATTCAAAAAGGCCCATGTGAAGCCTCCCTCTGGCTCGCTTGTCCCTTTGCCCTTGTTCTCTTTCTTCAATTGAATATTCTTGTCCCTTCTCGAAGACGTGTCCAACGGCCAAAGTTTACATTAAAAGGCTGGGCGGGCGCCATTAACGGTGGACATAATTTTGGCCACAAAGGTTTCTGTGTAAAGAGAGTAAACGGAAAGATGTCGTTTGATGTTTTTTTGAAGATCGATTGTTGGGTGTTATTACTCTCTTACCAGACAGAACTTCTTTTTTAAGGATATGCAGCATTATATCCTGTGGAAGATTTGTTCATTCATGACATAGTTATCAGCGTTTTAGCTAAAATCTATGCGGACTTTTACTATGTATCCACTGCTAGAAACTGCTTTTGCATCCAATTTCAGTATTCAATTTCTATAGTATTTCATGCCTCAAATCAATTTTTCCAAATCGGGGTCGAATCAAAATGATTTCCATTAAAGTTTCGTTAATGCATGAACAGAGGAGTTATGTAGAAAAATAGATCCGCAGATCGCTGGGTCCAATGGCCTAAAACTTGATTAGGCTTGGAAATCACATGCAAGCTTTCGTTGCAAATGAACAAGATGGATTGTGCCCGGGATCAAATTGTTCGAGAATAGTGAAATAACATGACTACAAATTAAGATAAGTCAAGTCTCCCAATAGGCATTATCTCGAAGAGAAGCTCGGTGCAATAGACATGTTTGCGCATTACATTCACCGGAAACACAAATTTCAATGTCTTATCAACTAAAAGCATTTTCACATTCATTTCCCGAACTTTCAAATGACAAGACTCATTTTAAAGAGAAGCATTTCTTTTCTCTCATTTTTCTAGCTCTCTTTGAACAAAACAAATTTACAATAATAGAAAATACCCAAAACATTCATCATTTTTTTACTCAATGGCCAATTACATTCTTCTGTTTTTGCAAACCCCATTCACATTACTTCCGAGCAAAATCCTACATTGAAAAGACCAAATCATCGCTCTTTACAACTCATATTAATTATCTTGCTCGGTGTTTGACTGGTTTGGTTCTCGGTTAGCTTTTTCTTTTCTTTTGGATCTATGGTTTGGTTTTTAGTTGATTTTGAACAGGTTTGAGAAGTCCAGGAGAAGATACAAATTTTTGGAAAAGAAAATGACATTTCCAAAACTAGAAAATATTAGAATAATTGATGCGAATGTGTATATTAATATTTAAAGGTAAAACTCATCAGCTAGGTGCAAATTTTGTATTTTAAAAAACAGAGGTATGTTTCTTTCATTTGACTTAGCAATTTTGCACCTATTCATTGCCTCCACTTTAAATCTTACCAAACAAGGGGAAGAAACCATTTTCATCAGTCTTTTTCTTCTCCTCTAATCCCTGCTTTCCATTTTCTTTACCTTCGAAAAGTCCTTCCAAAAGAAGGGGCAAAACCTCAGTTCTTTTTTTATTGGAACACTTGGTTAAGTTAAATGTAGAAAAAAAAAAAAAAGAGAGGCAAAAATGGAAGGGGGTAAAAAAGAAAAGGTAAATGAGACAATTTCCCGAATGCTAATTGCCGGGCTACTGGAAAAAGTCGCATTCGCCTTCTGATGGAACTGACAATCGAAATCTCTCTGGCACAGAAAACCAAGAAGGCAGTTGTACTCGAACACAAAGTCCCTACCAGATCCTCCTCGAACCTTGAACTCCCGAATTTCACAGGAATGGAAAAGGGCATTCTGCAGTGCTACATTCTAGAACAGCAACCCCTATAATGCACTCCCTATTTCATTAAAACTTCTTTGTTTTTTGGCTGGAACTGTACCTCTATCTAGCTCACGGCAGGTGAATCGAAGCGACAAAAGGTTGAATGATGAAACACAAAAGCAAAACGAGGGTTGAAAAGATGTCGAAAGCATATCTGCACCCGGGGGAATTTGGTGGAGGGGAATCTCCATGGCAGAAAGGTCCCAGGAGCTAAAAAACCCCTCTACAATAATAATTCCAGCATTAAACTATTAAAACGAATTTTCGGGAAGCAGAAACGCCGGAGGAGTGGCGTTCCTTCGAAAGGGTCCCATTCCCACTAACTTAAAACTTATCTCCTTTAGCTTTTCCCGCATGAAAATTTGCAAAGTTTTAAATCTATTCTCTTTTTGCACGGATTGTCGGCACGCCATTGTCCAACACGTTTCATTGTATGGATTGACTTTATGCCAAAATCAATGAGATCCTATATTGAATTTTTGCTCCCTTCCGAGTCGAGATTTACAGGCGACGTGAGGATCAAGCTTCGGAGAACCATACCATACCTAACAGTCTCGACTTTGCTGCAATTTGACACATATCATCGCACTCGGACTAGCTTTCCGAAGGCCATAGCTGCCCGACTTTCAAGCAGTGAACAAGCCCCGTTCATGCGTCAAGAGGGTATTCAGCCATGTTGACAGAACCACGTTCATAAAGAATCGACTCCAAGATCATAAAGGTCCCTTAAATCCATGAGAGTCAGCGTACTGAGCCTGGCCAACATGAACGGGCATTGAATCGTTGCGATGCGTTGCGTTGGTGTGGTAATTCTATACATTGATTGTGCCAAGTCAGTTTTGTTTTCAGCGGACAATGCATGTGCATGCGCATGTGCCGGGTACTATGAGGTTGATGATGCAAGGACCACTTTCTGTTTTCTTTTCTTTTTGGCTCTTGCACATGTATTGAGGAAAGTTCAAAGCTAATTACGTTCCTTTTGATGAAGTTGTGGAGTCTGATAGAGAAAATAATGTTCAAGCGCAGAAAAAATTTATTTTGGACAATCACTATCCAATAAATCACCCATCCTGTAATGTTAAAGCAAACAATAGGACTTTTAGCAAAATACATGTAATTTCCTTGTATGCCCTAGGCTCCTGATATATATATAGTGGCAATATCTTTTATAGTTGTAATGCCAAAGCTTGTGACACTGACATTGATAGCAAAAAGATTGTTTAGTGCAACATTGTGATTTTTCTCCTTTCCTGATTTTGGGAAGCGTAAATTCTCATTTGTTTTCTTCTCTATTTTTTTCTTCGTATATTGCATTCCTAACACCTTTTCCTAATATGGCGGAGCTCAAAAGGTTATATCATCTATGAAATGAAGCGCCTTGGTTGGATTGATAGAAAAGGGTAGTCCGAAATCCGAAGCATTTGTAAATGGCACAATAGAACATGTGAATGAACAGCATAGGTTTGTACTTTTTTTCCACCCCAGGTTTATTTATGAATAAAAAGGAAAAAGAAAAAGCATGATAAAGGAGGCCAACATTATTGTACACTCATTTAACGAACCTAACCTTTCTATTCTTGTTCATATCATATCAAAGAATTAGGGCATCGACTCTTTACAAGCCCTTTTGTCCCTATCTGGTTCGTTCGTTCGTTCGCGTGCTCTCCTGACCTTTCATTATAGCCCATTTGATTGAATTGGAAGCTTCCTCGGGCAATTAGTACCCTCCCTTTTGTTAGCAATGTTAATCTTTCTCTCTCTTTTTCATTAGTGCCGCACAAAAATTTCAAAAAGTTTAATGATGCAGTACAATTACCACCTTCCCTCTTCTGGTGATCAGAAACCAAAATGTAGTCATGTCCAGGTCTGAAATTGGTAGGGACATTGATCTTTCGACTATTCGACCAAGCCGTGAGCACAAATTGATTTTGTCTTGACCCTATGTGCATGTAAAGTGGTTTCCGCTCAAATGGACATCCTCTCTTTGGTCCATGGATTCTGATATAGTTGACTTAGTTCAATCTTTTTCCTTTTTGTGGTTATTGGGTCCATTATATCCTGGTCTGGTCAGGACCCCGGAAGTGAATGTGATGCAGCTCTGAACCTTGTGCTTGGGCCATGTCCCTCGAGTGAAGGGTCAGGCCCATGAAAGTGAGAGTAATCGGATGGGCTAGTTGGATTTTCCAATGGGTTTCAGAGTTATTTTGTCTTGTAATTGTGGATGCACTGTGATGACTGATGAGTCGTGACTTGCATGTTTAATAGGACATGTCACGAAACTTCAGTACCAAAAAATTAGAAGAGGTAGCTTCTTAAAAATTGAGTGAGGCAGCTCCTTAAAAGCCGTCGGAAACAGTTGTAATTGTGGAGGTGCGGTAGCTGTGAGGTGCTCTACCGAACAACTTATGAGAACTGTAATATTTGTTTTCATAGTTGAAACTGTTATGAATAAACTATATTCATCACCCATCCTCGCCCAACAAGCTGCTATCCACGGCTTCCATCACTTCCGGCAGAGCCACCATCGGCCTCCGAATGGGACAACGACGATGACGACCACCACCACCATATATTGTCGTCTCGTCTCTCTCACCCTCCTCAAGTTCCCTGCCCATCATGCCTAAACAATGTTTCCATTTTTCGGTTGAGTTTCAATAATAGAATGCCATGCCAACTAGAGATGACATAAACAAATGGTTTCTAAAACTGAGTAGTCTCGGGAATCATGAACGCTTACCCTGTTAAAACTGTGAAAAGATGTAATCCTTCCATAGGGTAGCAGATGTTTGGAAGGGAAAAAATTGCAGGCCCTGCCGATATGGAATGCTTATGTTTCTAATGTTTTACGTGTTCATAATTGTAAACGGCATAACGGCGCTTCATACTTGATCATATGCCTGGCTGCCCATAGACTCGCCCCAACATAGCTCGAGCCATATGGGCCAAAAGGTGATTTTGGACGAGCCTAGCCAAGGCCTATAGGTAGAGAACCAAGGCTACAATTTTGCAAGATTAGAGAGCCAAGTCCATCCATCGATTACCCCTAATGCTTTGTAGTTACTTATTATGCTTTTTGGGGATATTAATGTGGTGAATTTAGATCATTATCATCAACTTATTTGCATAGTCATAGAATAGTATCAATTGATCTATTTAACGAAATTTCGATAACTAAGGGTTTGCATGGTAACGTTTATGTTTCTCCCAATTTCTATTTTTTTGTTTCTTGAAATAAAATAAAAAAAAAAAAAACAGTAAATATTTTGTTCCGGAACAAAAAATCTATATTTTGTTCCCGGAACAAAAAATCTATTTTTTTGTTCCCGGACGGATTTCAAACAAAAAAAAAAAAAATAGTTTCTTGTTCTCGGGAACAATTTCTATAAATAAGCCAATTTTTTCTTTTCTTTTTTTCTTTTATTTTTCTTGCTTGTTGCGGCCTTGGGTGTTTGCTTGCCAACCGCCAGCCACCTTTGGTTGGCCGCGGCCACCTTTGGCCGACCGCCAGCTATTGCCAACCGTCGCCCCATTGGCGGTGACAATGGTCGCCATCATCATGTGATCATCATTGCTGTCACCCATAGCCCACCAGCCACCCCCAACCACCAATGACAACCATCAACTGCCGTTGCCGCTGCCAACCATTGGCTGCCGCCATAAGACCACTAGTCGCCATCACCGCCGCTGCCCAATCACCTAACCATTGCAGCCCATCGCCCATCACCACCGCAGGACTGCCAACCGCCGCCGCACAATTCGCCGCCCACAACCCACAACCCATTGGTTGTCGCCGACCACCCGTAGCTCGATGGCCAGCCGTGGGAGGCGACGGCTGGTGGGTTGTGGGTTGTGGGCAACGATCATGCAGCAACGGTTGGCGGTGACGGTTGGCGGCCGGCGGTCCTGTGGCGGTGACCGACGGCGATAGGTGGCAAGCAGCGATGATGGGCGATGAGTGGCAGCAAACAACGGTCGATAATCCGTGAGCAAGAATAAAAAATGAATAAATAAAAAAAATAAAAAATCGTACCAAACACGTTTATATTCTTTTTCTATTTCAATTATAGAAATTTCATATGGTTATCAAACACCTTATTTTACTCAGAAATTGTTCTCCGGAGTAGAAATAGAAAAAAACTATTTCTGAAAAAAAACTCTTCCCAACCAAGAAACGTTATCTTGCGCACCCTAATATACTGAAAGATGCTTTCTATTGGGGGATTCTAAATAGGGCCAGTCCCCGTATACTTTCATTTTAGTTCAAATTAACAACCCACTTCGCACAAAAGAAAGTAGTGTTACCTAATTTTTATGGTGTCAACTGTTAATCATGCAAAACGATGTGTGTGAACGATTGGATCACTTGGAGATACGCATGTAGATGAAACTACTTCAAAAAGTGATCATGAGTTCATCATTTTCCAAGAAATTTGAGATAAAGAATCGAACATGTTGTTAAACCTTCATTGCGGATCGATCCAGGTTCCTACGTGGTATGCAGTTGAACAGGATCCGGCTAAGAAATTAGATAGGAGACCGGATCCGTGCTTATTTGAACCAGCGCGAAGAAAGTGTTCTATAAATTTCGCAAAACATAGATTGGCTGCCGATTTCTGCTTTCACTCTATTCCACGTCCCGTTTGATCTAGTTCCAACCGAAAGGAAAGGACACCCAAAAGATTACAGAAAAATAAACGAACGAGAGAGTAAACACAAGCACGCACGCATGCATGCAACGCTCATCTTTCTCACACGTACACCACGCACTGCCTAGGGTTTCCGCCCCTGAGGCTCCCCGTTCCCGAAGCCCCGACGAACCCAACATCCAAGCCGTCGCAGTAAACCCTCATGCCGATGTGGCTCGTCCACCACCACCCGGACTTGAACGTCCCCATCAACCCAAGCCCCAGCCCGAAAACCACCGTCCCTTTCCGCCGCTCCTCATCCATCTCCTCCAATGCGGCGGGGCTTGGCTGCTCCCCATCTATCGTCGTCATCTTCGCGTGGATGACGCCGCTCGTCTTCCTCTCCAGGGAAAACGCCGGTTCTGTGCTCCAGCTGAGAAAGGTCCTTGGGTCGTCGTAGTACACGTAGCTCTGGATCCGCTCGAAGTAGGCCTTGAGCTTCTGGTTCTTGTTGTCGACGGTGACATTGGCGTCCCAGCTGCCCATCGGGACCGAGTTCGAGATGTTGAAGTTGGTAACGGAGAAGGCGGTGACATGGAACTCCGGGATCTGGGGGCGGAGGACGATGTACATGATGACGCTGATGGTGCACGATGCCACCACGAGAAAAATAAGAGACGCAAGGATTCCGCGTGCGAAGCCTGAGGTGCGCTGTGGCGGTACTTGGGAAGGGTAGTAATTGGGGTTGTTTGTGGGGTAGTATCCAACGTGTGGAGGGGGTGTGCCGTAAGAATAGCCGCCGCCGCCGCCCCCGCCGCCGCCGCCGTGGGGAGCAGGGTAGGGCGGGGGGTAGCCCATCACCGGAGGAGGGTAGCCGGGAAGGGGTTGGTGGGGGTAGTTGTTGGGGGCGGTGTCCTGGTGTCTGGCCGATGGCGGCGGCGGCGACCCAGAGCTGTGGTTTCCATCTGGAGGGGGATTTGGTTTAGGTTGATTTTCATCTTCATCGGGTTTGGGTCGTTCGGCATGGTGGCGATCGGACGGAGACGCCATTGTCGGCTTGGGTAATGGTCTTTCTGGTTTTCTCACCCTCGATCTCGCACAACCCAAGTCCCTGACGGGGAAGGAGGGAGAGAAACAGAGAGAGGAACAGAGAGAACAAACAGAGAAAATGAGACAGCAATGTCGGAAAATAGAAGGGGAAAGGTGCGGTTTTGGGATGTAAGAGGGAGAATACTATGTTAAGCAAATGAAGCCAAACGGAATGGGTTGTCAAAATGATTTCCATCCGTTTTGCATTCCACACAGCTTTTCTTAGGAGTAGCTAATAATTTACACCTTTTTATCAAAAACATGTTAGTGGCTAATCCGATCCTGTAATTAGTTTTTGTTCACCGTATCATTAATGGAACGAATCTAAACAATATATAATTTTTTTCATCCGCATCGGTTTCAGAATTCACATTGGTTGTGCCTGTTGCAGTTCATACTTGTTTCGGCATTTCCTGGAACCGTGAGATTCTGTTTGCGCCGTGGTCGAGTCTGTGCCACGATGCTTTGCCACGGGGAGAACAGTCGTGACCGAGGATGCGGTGTACAAAGATGAGTGTTGAAACCTCGCTGAATCATAGTGAGTTTGACCGATGTCCCCTCGGGGGCGACTGCAAAAATTTGCATGTTCAATTTTGTCCAATATCGTTCAAAATTTTCTTATTGATAGCACGCCACTGACCTTCAAAACCTATGCAATGGACGCGGAATTCTTTGGCATTCCAATATCGACTGTGGAAATGGACAGAACAGGTATACGGGAATAGACAAATTTGTCTGTGTACTTAGTTACCAAGAATATGGAATTGACATGCTCATATAACATCTCCAAAGTGGCGTCAAAGAATGGTTGAGACGACTACCAATAAGGACAGTCATCATTCTGGTCTGTCTCGGAGTGACAAAACTTACAAGTAAAGCAAATGAAAGAAATGAGATGGGGCACGACCATCGCTTGAACCCACCCACTTAATAGTTAAAAATGATCGAAGAAAAGTGATGAAGCGGGAGCCTTCATCGCTCCAAATATTTCATCGCTTAGGCTCACTCCATGTCTTGCCCTCGAAGAATTCATTCAGCATGCGTTCAATATCCTCGACGCTGAACCTGATGTACTTCATAGGGTTCTTCCCGTTCTCAATAAGTGGCCTATAACACCCAAAAACATGAAAATCGACCTAGAGAGGATCTTAAAGGAAACTCCTAAGATCAGTAGGAGAAACTCACCTGCAGCGCTTGATGAAAGATCTATAGGCGGGCAAGACGACTTCTGCAACAGCAAGCCTCAGTGACTCGCGCAACTCACTGTCAGGAACCGTCCACTGAGATTGCCTTAGATAGAGCTCCTCGAATTGAACATTAAATGTCTTGAACCGATCTTTCACCATTGCTCTTGAGATTCCACTGGTACCATCACTTCCCATACCACCAGCACCTCCTGATGCACCCTGAACCGTGAGGCACTGCAGAATCTGTAGGTCAAGATTTCAGCTGTGCTTAGTTTCTGTTTGATGAATTGGAAAAGGTTCGGTGATAAACTTCACAAGAAGTGCTGTTTTGTCACTCAAGGCCGAGGAATTTTTCTACAGAACTTTCACTTATGAACTTGTTTTGAAATATCTGGAGAAAGAAAATTCTAAATGTCTATGCAGAGCTTGAAATGTGTGGGAGCTACAATGTTGCTTAAAAAGGTCTTTAAGCATTAAAAAACTCTCTTATAAAAGTAGTTCAACCAAAAGTACCTTTGCCCATGAAATCCTCTTATACTGATTGGCATGTTGCTGAACAATCCTCCTATGTATCTGCACCCAGTCATCCCCAAGTAAGTCCTTCGCTTCCGACCTGCAAAACATAGCTAAGAAATGGTATTAGCCTAATGATGCTTGCACAGAAAACTCAATGCCTTGAAAACTGACCTCCTTACAGATCGAACAATGTAGTGGATATTATTCATGAGAAATAATTGAGTCAGCGCAGGATCTTTATACTGCTTAGACTTTCCATCCAGATTACTCTGAAGAGCACTCATGATTCTTGTAGTTAGAGCTGCTAATTGAGCATCTGCCTCGCCTTCATTGAACTCCTGAAAGAGCTGCCTCAAAGTGGACTGATAGCTGTAAACATCAATAGCAGAATATTATAGCTTAGGCAGAGAAGCAAGATATGACCCAAACAAAAATTACACTGCTTAATGCCATTTTCAGCATAAGAACACGTTGGCATGGCATACTTTGCACAACAGAAACATGCCAAAAAAAAAAAAAAAAAATTGGCAAGCAACACCTTTTTTATTAATATAAAAAATAAAAATAAAAATTTAAAAAAAAAAAAAAAAAAAAAAAAAAAAAGGACTTCACAAAGGAATTGAAGGTATTCTAACAACTGTCCATATTATCAGGCTGTCAAGAAATAAGATCTGCCGAATATGAATTAAGGAGCACTTACTCAAATAAAAACTTCACATAGTTTATCACGTAGCTAGTCAAAGGATGAACAGTCCCATCTTGAACAGCAGTTTTTGTGGCATCTTTTTCAACTGCTTCCTCAAAATCACCAAATGTCTCTTGAGCCGTCTGAGCAAGGCGCTTGGTCAAGCTGGAGGCATATTCTCGCATCTCAATACAAGCTTTACTTCCAAAAAGGTCTGTAATCTATCCCATCAAAATAAACTCAGGCTCTGGACCAAAGTAAAAATATTACAAAACTCCAAAAAGGATAAATGAGGATAAAGGAAAAGGCATTTGAGGCAAATGAAATTTGCAGAGATGGACCATAGAGAACTAGGGATCTCAGTTGCAAGCACATTTGAAAAGGATGAAAAATGAAAAGAAATGAACAGAAAAGACTTATCTTCCTCACCATCTACTCTTCTACCCCATTATTTAAATCAGCAGGACAACCATAAAAGTGGATTATTGTGCTTGTTAATCACGTATTTAAGTCTGATAATTTGTAATGAAGCTGTTTTACAGGCCTAAAAGTTCTTGGGCAATAATAATTTTCCCGAAAACTTAAACTATCAAGAACCATGTTAACAGTGCATATCAAGCCTATATCTTGACTCCTCCATGCATATGAACAGATGTTCCACAAGAAATACAAGATGTATCACATCAAACAACCACTGGAGGACAGACATGAGCCACGAGCAGAATAACAACAAGAGGAAGTGCCAATATTCGAACCTTTGACCTAATGCTGTAATACATCGTTGAACTATAATTTAGTGAAAAGCTTAAAATATCACAGAACATTCAGATGACGTATATCATGCATGCACATGTGCTAAATAACACAAATGGAGCTCTAGATCATCATCAATGTCCATAAGACTCGCTGAGAAAGTACAAATACAATGGAGAGTTTATTAACATCCTCTCACTTGCTATTGCAATGACTGTGTGACCTATTTGTAGTCATTTGCGTACATTATATAGTACTTAGCAGCTGAAGACGTAGCAGCAATATTCACCAGCACATGACAGCTGTAATATTTGAAGTTGAGATTACATAATGCAATATATTCCACCTTACATCATCCATCATTGAACATGTCATTGTTTTAGGATAGCAAAAAATACGTTCATCATGCTAGTTGACAAAGCAAAATAAGCAATTAGATAGTAGACTTAAAGCAAGGGAATCTGTGGTTCCACATTCAAAGCCATCTATAAACATTTTTCCCGTGCTTTCAACAGACAGGACGCAAGTGAAGCACCATCCATGCTGTATAGCTTTTTTGGCATACTCTGCAAAATCACTCCCTATCCCTGTGCTCATGACGCATTATGGAACCTCAAAGTGCCTTGTCTAGATTAAAACAGTTTTCTCCTCTTCCAACAGTCATTTTAGAAATTTCACATTATACAGGGAAATCAGAAAGTTTGACATTCATCTTCTACAAGTTGTGAGCAACTGGCATCAAAAGAATTAGTTCCATTCATTCACTTCATTAAATGAATCGCATAACACTATGCTAATATGTGTACATCCGAAAAGAATTAAAAAAACATACATATATATACCTCTGGGTGCAATTCTCTCAATATCTCATACATATCCAGGAGAACAAACAATTTCTCGGGTGATCGCTTGCCTTTAGCAACAGCTTCTCCAAAACTAAGCAGCAGAGCCATAGAGTTTGCTGTTACTTCAGCAAAGATTTGATCCCTGAGAGAATCAACGCCATCAAATACTTGGTCGCAGAGTTTCTTTTCACCAGCAAAAAGAAGCTTTACCTGTTGCAAGACATTATTTAGTAACCAAAACCAAAAGGTTATTAAGCCATATCGACATAAACACTTACTGCAATACGCATGTAATGTATCCAATTTCCAATTTTAGCTTCCAAAACCTCCCACTGCATTCTCTGTGCATCGTCTTTGCTCAGTTTCTCCACACCTAATTTCCGAAGACTCTGTTCCAAAACAGAAGCACGAGTATCCCTGACATAAGGAAAAGCAAGACTAATGCAATCAATTAATCAAAGAAAGCAGAACAACTACAACAAGCGAATTTATCTTTTGTCTATCAAGTGAGATATGCCGCGTGTTAAAGAAGCTATTTTAGCTTTTTTTTTTTCTGTAGGGCATTATAGATTTATGTGTATGTAAACATTCTTGAAGAGTATCTTACCAAAAAAAAAACATTCTTGAAGAGTAAGTCTCTTACAAATTGCTTTTCAGAATTCTTAAAGCATGTTAAAAGTTAAAATTTCTATCAATTGATACTTTAAACATTCTCTAAAGCTTAAGCCCTCCACAAATTAGACATCAACCCTCGCTGACATTCTCAATATTTGTCATTAAATGGGCAGAAAAGAACTCCTTTAGTTGACCACTCCTGTCCATCAAGAGTCTGACTGTCTTTGACTGAGCACTTTGCCTTGAAGCAAAAAGCATAGGTTCAAGTGGGCTTCGCTATCAAAAGAAGGGCTATGTCAATAGATCTACACTAAACTTCTCAGGTTCTCTATAATTATTTTATTGAGATGGGGCTGCTTTCAGTTTCTTATAAAAGACATTAGACAAAGTAAGCCTATCATTACAACTTGGTGGAACTCCTGCTCAGGAAGGACTCCAGCTACATCAGAAAGAATTACCCTTCGTTTTAAGCCATGTCGACTGCTTATTTAATTTCTACCAGGTAAGCGACAAGAAGTTCCCATTGAAAAACCATATAATGCTGCTCTTGCAGTGGACTTACCACTGGAAGGTCTATCCAGGTAGCAAAACTTCCTTCTATTCCCAACAATGGTAAAAGAGCTTACTTGTCATCTACCTAAAATGAGAAAGAAAGAAAGCACCAGCGTCTCACGATAAACATCAAGTTCCCCACTTCTCTGGCAACAATTGATTCTTCTTCTATTGTCTGGGATTCTTGAAAATATAACATGACTAAGGGAAATCAAATGACATAGAAATGTATTGATTTGTAATGATGCAGTTTCATGTTGCACGACTATTGTAATCTCTAGAACAATACATAATAGGCCAAACTACTTTCAGCCATGATAATTCAATATAATTTATTCATCTATCATTATTAAACAGAATTTATTCAACTATCACTATGAAAGAAATGGTTGATTTGTTTAAACCGAAAATTGCTTATTAATGCTGAAGACCCACCAGACTTTTGATGTGGAGCAATGTACTGAACGATGATAGTGAAAGGTCAACCAAAAAGTTGCTGCGAACAAAATTGTAACTAGAACAACCAGAAAGCTTTATGGCATGGCACTGATTTAAGTACCTGTAGGTTCTAAAAGGTTGCTGCTGATGGCCAGCCTGCACCATCTGTTGAGCTAAATCATGCAGCAATGGCAGAACCCTGGGGGGTATGAGAGTTGGAGGTTTGCAGACTCCAGCATCTAGCGTTTTACTTGGGTGCTCAGGCTTGCCACTAGCTTCACTTTGGTTTCCAGATGATCCTGATGATGGCCGCAGAGAGTTGGGAAGGCAATCAATAAGAAGATCAGGTTCCATAGGCTTGCTGAAAATCAAATAGGAAAGTAAATTAATCTCTGAAATATCATAACATATACAGAGCCCCCAATTGATTTTTACCAAAAAAAAAAAAAATAAGCACACATTTGGGGATGAAATTGCAAAAGCAATGCTGAGAAAAAAAAAGACTGGACAAACGATTGGCTACACAAAAATGGCAAATAGGCACAACACTTTGATTTGGATCACTCCCGTGCAAATTTGAGTGCCTCGTTTAGTAGCTGAATGTTTAATCATTGATCATTCTGTGTCATCACAAGAACAACTACAGCCTGCAATATAGAGAGTCAAAAACATTCATCCACTCAAAAACACCAACCGATATCCCTTCTGAAGCTTAGTAAGGACTCCCTGACTCCCTGACTCCAAAATCCTTTTATCAAGAAGGTGTGGATATAACATTCTAAATCAGGGACTGTACTTCTGCTATTGTCCTCTTAGGTGAAATAAGCATGGTGCAAGGAAAAAGAAATGTAAGACATCAAACTGTTTTCACGAGGACAAACAAAGAAGTGGCCAAGGTGTAGGTTACCTGTGATTGGTTAATATCTGTCTGAACTCATCTTCAAGCTTCGATATAGCTTTTGCAAGCAAGTTATTGGCATGATTAACGACTCCATCGCTGCTCTTGAAGCTTTTGTTGCTTTTGAAGAAGTTAGCGGTGCTTCGAAGCTGGTCAATGGCTTCAGGTAGCTTTCTAGGTCCTCATGTGGCCCTCTAAGGATCTTAGCCTCTGCCTAAGTGAATACATACGAACAATCTCAGCATATACATTCCTTTTTGCAAGTACATAAAGTGACATGACAATGATGCTGAATCACGAGTTTGGCGGCAAAAAAAAAAAAATTGTGTTGTAGATTCACTGTAAGGAACAAAGATCAAGGTAACTACTTCAATAGTATAGCAATAGCAATGTATGCCTGCAGAGTGGATTTGAATATCACACTAAAATTCAGAGAAATGACACGAAACGAATAAACTCGTGACTGTACGAGATTTGTCATAACTCATAATCAGACTTCACGAGAATGTTGACTGAATCTCCTTGCAAAGACATTGTTTTTTGCATATATGAATATCATCTCTCTCTCTCTCTCTCTCTCTCTCTCTCTCTCTCTCTCTCTCTCTCTCTCTCTCTCTCTCTCTCTTACCGGAAGCCGCACGTCGATTCAGGATGACACCGGTACAGGTGGTATTTCTAACTGAATAAAAAATGGACTCATGATGAAGAAATGTCCATCATCGCAAAGTGCATGCATTGCAATGCAATGGCTTCGACTCCGCAAAAACAGGAGCGAGAACAAACCTTGCGCGAGAGATCGAATTGGCCGAGAATGACCTCCGCGGCCTTGAGCGTCTTGTCGATGTTCTCGTGAGCCCTTCTAATCGAGTGCGTCCTTATCTACCAAAAAAAAAAAAAAAAAAGAACAATAGCAAAGCGCAGAACAGCGTCAGAACGGCGGAAACGGTCGATTCGCGTCGAAGGAGAGGAACGAGGGAGGGAGGACCTGAGTAGGACGCATGGCGGTCTCGAGGGCGGAGAGGCGGTGGTCGAAGGAGCCGAGGATGGCGACCATGCTGTCGGTGATGGTCTGGCTCTTGTGCAGCGACTCCCTGATCGATTCCGCCCGCTCCCTCAGGATCTCCATCGCCTGCGGCACTCCCATCGCTGTATAACTCTCTCTCTCTCTCTCTCTCTCTCTCTCTCTCTCTTGCCGATTCAATCGGAGAACCGCAATGCGGAACGCGAGGCTCGATCCATCGTCTTTCGACCTCCTTCTTCTTCTTCTGCTTCTTCTGCTGCTGCCGCTGCTTCTTCTAACGAGAGAACCGGCAATGCGGAGCGCGATCGGTCATGAATGCCGCGAATTTCGCGTCCGTTTCGGTCGTCTTCTGCTTCGCGAGGTGTCGATGGCGATACGAAAGGGAGGGAGAATGGCTGGCGTGATGACATGGGAGGAGGGAGGAAGAGGAGGAGGAGATCCTCTGCTTGAAAGGGAAAGCGAACGGAGAAGGTGTTGGCAGCCACGTGGATGGCGTGGGACCCTCCCCTTTCCGCTCCGCTCGAGTCTTCCTCCTTTCAAGATTTCGCGCCATGCGTGCCACGTCATGGGTTCGGCCCAAATAACGAGAGGCTCTTTTTCCATTCGCTTTTTCTCATGCAACAGCAGAACAGACGATAACGTTCTAAAGTTCTTCCAATATCAACAGGTGCCCAGGATTTTTTAGCTTCGTAAAAGATGCGCAAATTTAGCCAATGAAACTCTATTTTTTGTTTCGGTCGAAATTCAAACCCACTTGAACGAGAGAGATGTACATTTTAAAAGCTTATTTGGAGTGACTTTTCTCTTTGGGTCGAATATTTGAAGTAATTTTAACTTTAGATTTTTTGCAATTTTTACGCCACATGCATTTCGACCTTTTTTAAGATCATGGACTTGAAACTTTCATAGCTTATGAATGTTACATGTAGATTCATGTAAATTTTTTTTCTAATTTAAATGATACTTTTTATTTGGTGAAAAGGTTCAAAAAAAATTACTTTTTGCTTTTAATTTACAACCTTTTACATCTCTCGGTTGATTCTACAAATGTAAATATGTAGAATTCCATGAAACTTTTCCATTATATTCAAAAACTTCAAAACATGTATTCTCACATTTGGAAGGAAAAATGAGATGCAAAAAATCTATAATTCTAATATATAAGAGTGAGCATCGATTTAGGGTAAATCATGGAATCGGATTAAATTGACTCTATATGGGCTGTTATGGTTTGTTCTCAATTCCAATTTTTTGGAATTGGCTATTATTAGTATAGTGCTCGTCTCTTTGTGCATAACCAAACTTAGCCTAAATGGAAAGTTCTCTCCTTTTAATTTTACCTCGCATCTTATATTGATGTTGCTTTATTATTTTGTTAAAACTATTATTTGCCTCGGTTGCAAATAAATGGATATTTTACAATAGTTTATCCTTTCAATGGATAAAAAAAATTACACAAAAATTAAAAAAAAAAAAAGGATTTGGATGGCTTTTTGGATAGCTAGGACTAGATTGATAGAGTCAACTCCTGAGTCAAAAAACTAGGTATCGATGACTATAAGATAAGTTTCAAGTTCCAGGTATGGAAACATCATGGACCCACTCAACCCTACCAGTAGACAAGGCTAAGGATAGTCAACATGATGCAATTTTTGGAAAGAAATTACATGACAATACATTTCCTTTGTGAAAAATCTAGTATATTGGTAATGACAATGCGGTTGCAAATAAAATAAAATAATCTAAATGATCAGACTATAAATTTATGTTATGAGAGCCATTAGCCTACTATCTTTATCTTTATATTAAATAAAAAAAATATTTTAGTTATTTTTCATGCTCCAATGAGCTTGAAATCTTGGTTATATCCGTTATGCACATTGCTGATTATAATCGACATCTTTTAAGTTTGTAAAACTTATTACCGTTCTATTAAAGTTACAAATCATATGATATAATGAGAGTTACCTCACATCATTCAAAAATTCTACTTCTTTATATGGAAGTTCTATTGATCACGTCAAAAAGTTGCCATGTCAAATCAGAAAGCATAGTACTGACCCAAAAAAAAAACATCAGAAAGCATATTAACACCATCATCAGCTGTTTTTCTTTCTCTTCTTTTTTTTTCGTTCTTTCTTTCAATTTTATATACTAAATAAATAAATTAGATGAAAGAATTTCTTTAATCATGAGATGGGTCCACCTAAAAAATCTCCCCCTTTTGATCAGGCAGAAAGAAAGTTACTGCAACATTACCAGTCACGTGCTCGACAGTTAAACTAGAAAACTGTCGGCAGGTCATTTGGGTTCTCATGTTCGGGAACAAACGACAAACGACACGACCCTGCTTCGCTTTTGTATGGAACGCAACAAACAATATCACTTCTCTCATCTGGCACTAGAGTGCCTCTCGATCCCGCCACATCCAACCCTCTCCACATGAAGTTCTGGTTCATAATTTCTTCTCATTTTCGTTTGCCTTATTTTCGAGGACATCATTTTATTCAGACGAACCGCCTCAAGTGAAAGACCACAACAGCAGCAGATTCTTCGTAAAAACTAATGCATAGTGCGAATTCTGCGACATTTGTGATCAGGGACATGCACAGCTGAAGCAATTAGGACATATCTCATATGCTGTCTTCCAACAGTGAAGTAATTCCGGTACACGTGATATGCAGTGTATTAATCTCCGAGTAAAGCACGTTCAAGGTCATCAAAGAGCCTCCAGGCAACGGTAACAATATACTAGGGATAGAAACTATAAGAGGTTAGTTCCTCGTCTCAAGAAGAGGAAGATGAAGATGAAGATGAAGATGATGATGATGATGATGAAGATGAGATCATTGTGGAAAAAATATAAGGAATCATAAGCATCATCTTCGATAATGATCCATCTCTATCTACAACATCACCAATTCCCTGGAGATATCATGGTCAAAACTCAAACATTTAAAGCCTGAACAAGATATCCTAAGAATTTGGAAACCCTACTTAATCATGATAAAGAAGTAACGTTTAATCATGATATGAACACTGAGTTCTCAATAAGCAAAGCCCCCCATCCCATCGTGCTATATGCCACTACCAAAAGAAGCATGCTTAAGAAAAGCAACCAAATTGTTCTTTTTACCGAGCATCGGTAGAAGTGAAAGAGTCCGCGAATCCTGTTGGTCTTGTGGGTATACTTCCCTTACTGTCTTCTAAGTCCACGTAACTCAAGTCCTTGCTTTCTGCTTCCTGCCAGTCCTTAACCATCTGATTCAGCGGGAGGCTGTAATCAATGCCAGAGTATTCTTCGTAGTCGTCGTCAAACGGTTTCCATTTCTCAACAAGTGGAGCCAGTACATTCACAGCATGGCCCATATCTGGCCTTTGGTTTGGCTCCCTTGCAGTGCAGTGCCCGGCTAATTCAGCGATGATGGAGATACTCTCGTATGTCTCCTCCTTTTTCTCCAAAGTTGGGTCAATAGCAGCCATTAACTTTTCCTTATCTGATTTTATATTCCAGAAATAACCCACGAGGTATTGGCTTTCCTCTGGTCTTTCTTCATCAAGCGCCATCAATCCCGTCAGTAGTTCCATTAAAACAACTCCAAAACTGAAGACATCAGCTTTAGTAGTAATTTTCCCTGTGACTGTACGTGAAATGGGAGCAATCAGAATATGATGAGAACTAATATGAATGATAAATACAAGTCAAAGAAAGTAATATTTAACGAGTGCGGACGCAGAATATATAACTGAAAATGATTCCAAGATTGTTAAACTTTCATAACAAGAGAAATCAGGTTCCCATGGTTTGGAAACGACCGTGCAAATCTACTCAGTGCCATGAAATTCATCTGTAACCAAAAATTTGCACGCAAACAATGTGGACAAAGGTCGATACTTGTTAAAAATTCAACCTAGTCATAAAGAGTTGAATGTCAAGAGTAGCAGGATGCAGTAACAAGACAACTATTGATCCATTGTAATCAACTTGTAAAATCAATTGAGTGGATGTAACGCATTAACCTAACTATGACAGGCACGAAGAAAACTTTTCATGCTTCAAATGTTCAACGAAATGCACTCCATTTTCCAGATGATTAATATGATTTATAACGCAGAACAGAGTATGCACTTCTTCCAGGGTTCCACATGCTACACACAAAGGCACAGGCACACGCGCACTCGCACTCACAACGACAATCTACAATTGAAAGCTTACCAGCATATTCTGGAGCTAGATAGCCAAAGGTCCCAGCAAGCCTTGTTACCACAGACTTCTCTCCATCAGGAGCAAGCTTTACCAGTCCAAAATCTGAAACCTTGGCTCTATAATCATCTCCGAGCAAAATATTTGACGATTTAAGGTCTCTGTGTATGAAGCTCTGATGAGCTAGACTATGAAGATACTCCATTCCCCTGGCTACGTCCAGAGCAATATTTAACCTCCTCTTCCAGGTAAGAGGCTCCAACTTCAAGTTCTTCCAATGGAAGAGATGCTTGCTGAGGGCCCCTTGAGGCATGTACTCATACACTAGTATTCTTTCACTTCCTTCTACAGAATAGCCTAGAAGAGATACCAAGTGACGATGCCTAACTTTTGAAAGGACTGCAATTTCAGCCTGAAATTCGTTGATTGCTTTGTTGCTAATTACACCTGCCTCCATTCTTTTCACTGCGATCTTTGTTCCATCATCTAACTCCCCCTTATAAACTACCCCAAAGCCACCACGACCAAGCTCATTTTCCCGTGCAAAATTTTTCGTCACATTTCGAAGGACCTGAACTGATATTATGAGATTCCCCGCTTCAATTACATGAGACTCACCAAAACCACTGCTATTTCTGCTAGCAGAGTCACTCCCCATAAGTGAGGTGCTGCCATAGGTGTTACTAGCAACTGCGATCTTCACGATATTATCTGGATCAGAGGAATCTCTCGGGTAAACCACTAGGGAACTTGGAGCTTGGGATGTTTCTCTCCTCTTCTTACAACAGAAGTACAGAGGAACAGCCAGGATCATGAGAGCTGCCACACTGGCAACGGGAGCGACAATTGCTGCCCAAAAGGACTTAAATTTCTTTGGCTTGGGGGAGCTAACAGGAGTAGGAACGTTAGCAGAACCAGAAGTTGAGCCTTTGGTTGGGGAATCTGGAGTTCCACCAGGGGACTTCGTATCCCCAGATGGAGGGCTCACCTCTGGAGAGGCGGGGGTACCATTTAGCAGAGGATTCCCAACAGTGAGAAGCTTCACGGAGTCACTAAATTTTGGTATTGGACCAGAAATGTTGTTGTCACTTAGGTCCAAGTAAGTCAGACCTTTCAAACTAGTCCAGTTAGCAGGGACTGAACCCATCAAATTGTTCGAACTAAGTCTCACCTGTGTGAGAGCATCCAACTTCGCAACCGACGGACTCAATGTACCATTAAGATTGTTCTTGGGCAAATTGATCATGGCAACTTTTCCGTTATTATTGCAACTCAGCCCAAGCCATGGCCCTTGGCAAGGATCATTACCCACCCACGACGAAAGAAGCCTTGCTGGGTAATTCAACGCGCCAAGAAAGTCTATGAGAGCCATAACTTCCGGCGCGCAAGGTGCTCCCGGCGTGGGCAAACAAAACTTATTAGAAGCACAAACCGCCTTAGGCGACTTAAACTTGGGTGTCGGACCCATGAAGTAATTATTATTCAGATCTAGCAAATCCAAAACCATATTTATCAAGCTATCAGGAATCAAGCCGGAGAGTTGATTACCATTAAGATTGAGGCTCTTCAGAGAAGCCAAGTCCCCGATATTCCCCGGAATCGATCCCGAGAAGCTATTCCCATGAAGCCACAGGCTCGTCAGAGAGACCATAGAAGTCACCACATCAATAGGCCCGGTCATTCCACCACCACGTTGATTATTCAACCACAGAATCTGCAAACTGCAGTTAGCAAAACTCGCAGGAATCCCACCCGTCAAGCTGTTACCTGATAACATCAACACTTGCAGAGAAGCCATGCTTCCGAGGAAATCCGGCACCGGGCCGACCAAATTGCAGCCGTTACAGGTGAGATTCCTCAGCTGCGCCGAGTTCTGCAACTCATTCGGGAACATCCACCCCTTGCTGGCGTTCAGATTGTTGCCGTCCAATGCCAAAACCTGTGCCAAATCACAGGAACCGAGCAAAACCATCAGCTGAAATCGAAGCGACACGCTCTGCAAGAATCCGACTTTGAACAGCGTCGGCGAAGTGACGCGAAAAGCTCGAACGAACCTGCAAGCTGTCGAGGCCGACGAAGCAATCGGAAGGAATGGAGTCGAACTTGTTGTAATCCAGATACGCGTACTGCAGAGTCGAGAGCCCGCGCAGCGACGGGACCGCCCCGCTGAACCGGTTGTTCTGGAGGCCCAAGTGAGTGAGGGCGGTGAGCTGGTTGAGGTTCGCGGGGAGGGGGCCCGCGAGGCCGACCTTCTGGACCTCAATCTGCGACACCCGGTTGCCGGAGCAGAACACGTACTTCCACTTGGAGCCGCACGGGTCGCCGTCGCCGCCGCCCGCCGGCCACTCGAGCAGCTCCGGGTTGCTGAGCCCGTCCCGGAACTGCTTCAGGATCGCCAGGTCGCCAGGGTCCGTGTCGCCGGAGACCGCCGCGAGGAGAGAGAGCGCGACGGCGAGGAGCAGCTCGCCGCCGCCGCCGCGGCCGAGGCGGTTACTTATCCCCATGAGGCAGAGAGAGAGGAAGAGATCCCCCTAGTGCCGACAAGCTTCAGTGCGGTGAGGAGGAGGAGGAGGAGGAGCAATGGCGGTTCCGGCGGAGGCGCGGCATCACCGGATTCCGGTCACGACGGCAGCATGACTGGCGAGTCTAGAGAGAGAGAGAGAGAGAGAGAGGGAGGGAGGGCGGTCCGGAGAAGTAGTTATAGAGTGAAGTGGAAGTAGAGAGAGAAAGAGAGAGTGAGAGAGGGAGCTGGAGGTGGAGCTGGTCGTTTGAAGAGGCAACTGCAAAGGCGGATCTGCGACTGGAAATGTTCAAGTCGCGGAGAGAGATGATGCTGATGATGATGATGAGATGACGACGACGACGATGAAGAAAAAAACCGATTTTTTTTTTTTTGGGTCCAAATCGAGAGGAAGGAGATGATGAAGATAGAGAGAGGGGAAAATAAATAAATAAAGAAAATGGGGGAAAGAAAAGAATGTGATTCAGTTACTGAGGAATTTGCCAGAACTTTCTTTTTTTAAAATTTTACTTTTTTATTTCGTGCCTTTATTTTTATTTTATTTTTTCCTTTTATCTCGTCTCTGCTGTAACGGGGAAAATAAAAAATTTGCCCCACATCTGTCCATTGGTCACTCGCTCCCTCGTTGTCGGAGCACGAAATCTTCGACCAGGTCTACTTCCACGGCTGACGCGCGTAATTACAGCTCATACGGATTTAAGGTTAATTGCATCGAACGCTAACAACAAAATGCGTCGGTACATCTAACGGTCTTCACAATTTGTTAAGCAATTTAATATTTTATCTGCAATAAAATTACCCGCCTAGTGAAAACACATCTTTCTTCCCTCTTTCAAGCCCTTAATTTCACGGAATAACATGTTATTGCTGAAATTTGAAAACTCTCATATCAGGTCATAATATATAATTGGTATGAATTGCCTGAATTAAAAAAAAATGGTAAAAGTATAGATATCACAATTTAATATCAGAGTCGTGTCAAGTAAAAGCCTTGGATTGTGATGGGTTGGTACCAAGTTGTGTGACCCTTCTTTTGTGTGGCCTAAATTTGGTCCAGTAAATATACAATTCTCCGCCGCTTGCTTAGGAGTGGAAAGGAAGGGCATTTTAGAGCTTTCGCATGGAGATGTTAAGGCAGGTGGGCGGTGAAATTATCATGTTTATTCTAACCGTTCGTGAATTTTAATGTTATTGTTTAATGGCGGCAGATCGATCATGATGGCTGCTGCTGCTTGTGGATTTCATCGACGGGAGCAACTTCCAAATTCCTCCCAATCCGGCGCCCGTCGAGGTTCTCGCCGACAGGAGAATCTTGTCAGCATACTTTACTAATTTCCTCCTTTGTGAGACTCGGACGGACAACCTTGCAACAACATTCGTGAGTTTTTTTTTTATGGTCTTATAAAAATTCTCATGAGATGGGTTGATTTTGATTCGATTGATCTTCTTGCATATCTCATTGGGTAGGAGTCAATTTTTGTTAGTAAAATCTCTAGCATCCATTAGATTGGATAAGGATTAAAAAAAGCTAAGTTCGGTTCGGATTCGATTTTTCAGATACAATCAGGAACCTATTTAATGCTGCAGAATATGAAAATATACAAATATTCCAATATTTCCCACCCTCTCTCCACCCCTTTCTCCTTTTAGTTTGTCCTATTTTACTAGGCTCTTTAGCGGAGAATCTTCACCAAAATTTCGGGGATGCTTCGATTTGAGAAGCGAAACAAGTTGTTGCCTATCAATGGAGGCAACTACAACAATTGCATTACAGGGATGCCAAGAGTTCTATTAAATGATGGTCGTGTAATAGTTAATAAAAGTTTGTGTGAATGTGAATCTTATAGATTTGGAATAGTGATCAAAATATAAATTTATATAGGGGTTAGGTACACGACTCATATTCATATTTTTTTGCAGATGATCGAGATTGCATGATTATGACGAAATATAAAAGCCAGTACTATAGACGGTGTCCATTATTTGCTCTCCTTAAAAGAGTTAATCCAAGTTTGTCAATGTGATTTGACGTAGAAGTGCAATGGATATTTAATCTCACCATCATCATTGCAAAAAAGATGAAAACACTCATAATGCGTTCGATCACTTGATCAGATTCGAACCAGCGTCCTGCCCATCTACATAATTTACGGGTTAAATAAGCGATAACCCGCCGTAGGGATTAAGTAATAAAAAAAGACGTCCTAAATGATGTTCAGGTAATATTTCTTTTTAACTTGAGTTCGGGGGGGGAGGTCGACAACTAGTTTTACCGGTCAAAAGAAGAGGTCGACGCCCCCAAGAGGAGAGGGACCCAATGGGCACGCATCAACTTTTCGTTGGATTCTTTATCGGTGCAGTGCTGTGTAGACCCGACGGAGAAAGGGGGGACAAGGTGAAAAAAAAGGGGACGACAAAGGCAAAATTTATGAATGATCGCTCTCCCCTCTTTTCATCCCCCGTCGTTCCAGCCTCAATTTTGGGCACGTCTCCCAGATATTTTTCGTGCTCCCCACCACGTAATTATCACTTTGGGAAGCCTCGTCTCATTGAGAATATTTGTGCGGTTCGGACATGCTCCTAAAAAAAAAAATTATCCGACCAATCATAAAATTATTATATAAATGACAATTCACTTATGAAATTTTCAATTTTTTTATTTAATTATAAACTTTTGCTTAAAATTCCAATATAACTCTTTCGGTCGATCTTCACCAATCATCACCAACATGTCCTACTTGACACATAGCAACATCGGCAATTTTCATCGAAAATTGGCTGAAAATGATTGCATTGCCGATTTAGTAATGAACGTTTGTTTGAAATTCTAATGTAATTGTTTTGTTTGATTTATACTAATTCATCGACTGCTATATGTGGCACACTGCAACATTGGCAATTTCCATTGAAAAGTGGTGGAAGATGGTTACATTGGAATTTCATAAAAATATTTACAATTAAATCGACCAAATTAATAAGTTTATGACTGAATTTATACTCATATAATAAATTTAGGACTGATGGGATAACTTTCTCTACTTGTTAAGTTTCGTGTGAAAACGAAATGATACTCTCTCTAAATAGTTAAGGCAAGGCTATATAACTTTCATTTCTTTCCTTTTTTTTTCCCTTTTTTGGGTGCATGTTGATTCGCCCAATCGGATTGTTCTTTGGCAGAGTGTGAATTGATTGACAGTCGACCCCAACATATTTCACGACTAAGACTAAGAATGAGTGTTGAGTAGAGAAAGCTCCAAAAAGGAAGTTTCTGGGAGACAGCCGTCGATGGAATTGATGAGAACACGACGCTCTTCCACCAATGAACTCCTGTTGCTTGCTAAAAGGCTGTCTAGCGTCGACAAACAAAAAAAATTACTTTAAAAAATCCTAAACTTGAATGTGTATTAATTCAATTATAAATTTTTTTATTTTAGTTAATTTATCTCTAAATATTTTAATGATTTGACAATTTAATCTCAAACTTATTTATGATTTGTCAATTTAGTCAATTTTGACTGAAAAACACTGATGTTGCAATTTGATTAGTATCGATTGTTCTATGTAATACGACCGACGCTAACTATACAATTTTTTTGCATTTTTAAAAGCCTTTTTGGGATTCTTTTTCTTTTTTATTTTCTTCTTTTCTTTTCCTTTTTCTTTTTCCTACTATGGCCTGGTGAGGATGCAAAGGTCGCTGCCCTATCCTCGCTTAGATTTGGGCAAAGTGTACGGACCACGTTTCTACTAATTCGAAGTCCATAATGCATGAGTTGGCACGCACAATCAATGTTGAAACCCCGTGTTGAAATGTGCATTGAGTGGAAATTATGAGTGAGAACTATTCGCTCATGGTTAACATAGTTCATTCTAATTGATTTAGAAATCATGGAAGGATCAATCGATGTTGAACACCATGTTGAAACGTGCATTGAGGAAATTAGGTGCAAGGACTATTCGTTCATGGTCAACATAGTTCATTCCGATTGATTCAAAAATCATGGAAGGATCAATTGTTGGCTATGGTTCCATCTTGTCCACAATAGTAGTGCAACCCTAAGCAAAACTATCTGTGGATGACTGACTTGACCAAGACGACAAAGTATGTCGTACTTTGGTGGTTCGAATTTTGAAATCCCCCATCCAACGAGAGAGAGAGAGAGAGAGAACTTTAAAATTGCTCCGAATTTACTAGGATAACTTCTAGATAGGCCCGAGGAAACGTTGAGAATCTCTCTAGTTTAGTTACATAATAATTGAGGGGACATCCCATGTGTTGGAAATCTTACCATAAATTTGCTCTTATATCAATGGCATGATATTAATTTGAGGAAATAAGGCTGTTACAACAAAAATAAAATACATAGGAGACAATATTGACATCACCAACACGATTATGTGTCAAATTACATTGAGCTCAACACATCTTGGTTTGTTAATGAAATGTGGTCTAAGGTTGGCGTGGGTCGGTATTCCAATAGTAACCTTTAATTAATGGGCCAATCTTGATACACACTATGAAAAGGTTATAGTATAATCTCCACTCCTCATTTATGAATATATTACATTGTATCATTCATGTCAAATGAAAAAAAAAATGCATGCATGTTAATTCATTACTTCTTGACAGCAATTAGGCGTGTCGAAATTCAATCAAAAAATGAATCGAAATGAAAACGATTTTGAATCAAACTAAATTTTCATGCATTTTTAGTTTGGTTCAGATAATGAAATATTTAAAAAAAATTGGTTCCATTAACCAAACCAAATTAAAAATCATCTCTTCATAATATTGCAATTTATACTATATTTCTCATTTTTCATTAAAATCCTTTTTAATATTTTAAAAGAGAAGATCATAAGACTCATCAGATCCAAGTACACCTAAATAATTCGATTCGATTCAAAATTAATGCATAGCAAATCAAAGGCAGAAGTAGCTATAGCCATGGAAAAAGGGCCCTGCAACTTCCGGAACGTGCTCGACAACCTCGTCGCTTGCGCAGCCACCGGCGGCAGCAGCAGTGAGTCATTACTTTCCAGGAAGTCGTCACATCAAGATTCGTGGGGATTGGAGGATGCAATTTCAAAAAGAGGCGGTTACCCAATTAACGAGCTCCAACGCTTCGTGCCACGTCGCAGACCGTTACACCTCAACTGCAGATTACACCAATTGCGCCCTTCCAACTTTCGACCCGGAATTCGACCTCCCGAGCTGCGCCCGGGGGGCGGGATTCTTTTTCCACCATAAAAGTCTCGTGGCGGCAAAGATGCGGACAAGCGGCGAGAGGGGACAGGTGATCAGAACCAACCGGAATCCACGAGGGAGCGACACGTGGAGCCGCGCGTGGATTCCGGACAGAATTCGACGGACAGTTAGTTCTTCGCGGGGACCGAGCGGAGGCGAAAGACGACGATCCGCTTCCCCCACGTATTCGGCCGCACGTTGTCTTCTCCCACCTCTCCCCGGGGGGAAATTCCGATTATGACCTCGCGCTGGCCTAAGAAATCGCGAATTGCCGTCTCGCCTTTTGACTTTTCCGGTTGCCGGCGGCGCCTCCCGTGGTCGTCTTGGTCTCGTCGTCCTTTGCATGCCTATGGTGCGCTCCCGTCCCAATTAGTTAAATCAAGATTTTCCTACTATGATGTGATGGCATAAAAAGTTTCGAAAAAAGAAGAAGAAGGTAATTTAACCCATTGAAAATTATACCTTCAGATTTCATATGACATTGAGGTCGTAATTATGCAGCTAATCATTAATCCTAGAGTTTAAATTGTCAAATTAAAATGAGAAATTCTTTGCGCATGTCAATTGGACATATGCTATCGCAAATTAAACTCGGATTCTTAAATGCTCATATATTTTTCAAGGAGATGATCCATCCTAAGCCAAATACATTATGTCCATCCCACTTTAAGCTTGTTAATGAGGTCATTTTCACATCCAATTTGGGCCTTTGCACACTTTGAAAATGTGCTAACGTTCATGGTTGTTAATTATAGGAGTAGCATCACGAATCTATTGGACACTAAATCAACCGCACTGAAGTATCCTTTACTTTGTTAGGTAAAAGAATCTCAAATTTGGTCAAGTTTTTAAATTTATGCCATGCTTTCCTCATCTTTTAAGTTACATTAGTCTAGAATTCATATCAAATTAGCTGTTATATGATCATAACCGCCAATCAAAAGCAGTCAACCTTGCACTGATCGATGCTGAGAGAGAGAGATTATAAAATTCAAGGGGCTCCTTTGTCTTGCCTTTGACACAAAGTGACCTATTGATGAGTTCACATGCCACTCGTGGTCTGCCAATCTCCCACAATTAATTTTTTCTTTTAGGATAATGTCCAGAAGATTACTGTAACTACTTTAATATAATCTTAATCTAATCATTTCATCAACTTCCTGCAAACCTCTTTGTTAATTGAGGGGGAATAAGGCAGCTGAGACGTGGAATCATGGGGGTTTCACGAATGTGCGCCGTTAGGCTCTCGTTCAAATTAATTTTATGTTAGCTGTAGTGCGTTGGGTTGATGTAGAAATTAAATGATCGAGATCCGTATCCTTATCCACGAGCAGTTGCAAGGGATTGATTTTCCACCCCTTTACGAGAATAAAATACGGACATTAATTGGATATTATTATCCATCGAAGTGGTGGTTGCTTGATGGGGAAGGTGAAGGGGGGGGGGAGTGCGATTGGCACTCGCGATTAAAGTAAGAAAATTTCCGGCCAAAAAGAAAAAGGCAAAAGGCTTGGTATTGGAATTGGAGTGTGGATGAACATAATTGGTCCGCCCTTTTTGTTTAATTTGAAAAATGTCAGGTTTAATCGAATATTTATTGAGTGATGTTGATGTTCAACAGGAAAAAAATTATCCCGTTAGTTCTAAATTTAATATATGATGTCAATTCAATCATAAACTTTTAATTTTATCAATTGAGCTATGAAATAGGGAAAATTTTCAATTCCAAACATATTGTATGGATCAAGTCAAAATGATCATGATTAAATTGATATTGGTATAGTAGGTAAAGGAATTTTTTGGTAATCATCCCATGCTAAATCTTTGCTCCAAATTATATTATATATTCATTTTGATTAATTTTTATTTGAAATTGCTAAAATAATGACATGTTACGTAAAATGGCTAGTTTGCTGTTACGTTAGTAATTTCTGGCAAAAATCGATAGGAATGATTATATTGAAATTTTGTGCTCAAAATTTAAGATTAACTTAATGTTCGTGAAAAATGATAGAACCAGAAGAAAGGCAAAACCAAAATTCGGTCTATGAATAACTCTTGGTAGTTTGTACTATGGGAACAGCTAATCTGGACCTGTTGGACCAATCATTAGAGTCCCACCATCAACACTGATATTGGTAGGGACCCCTGAATCTATGCTCACTATCACCTCTCAAATTATATAATCATTCGCGCCGATTTCGATTAACAAATTATTTGAAATTACATTAATGCTTGGCGGTGCAAAAGGAAGTATTTGATTGGTCCGAAAAGTATCGGACAGGATCTGGGCCCCATGTCCGATGGCGAAGCCTTTTGTCCGCGAGCGAGGGGAGGGAGCCCTCGGTCCCAAGTGGGGGTCGGAAAGAGATGGGGTGCTCCTCGTTTCACCTAAAATGATGCAATTTTCCCAAGTGGCGAGGCTTTTGATTTTTGGTTTGATCTTTTAAAGATGTGACTCTTTTGTTATTAAAATTGATAGATTGATTCTTGGGGAGAACAGAGAGTTTGGTAAATTATGTTTTAATTGTAGGATGCCGAGTCACGAAACTATAATATTTCATCTCTTGGGTCGGCTTTTAGAAATATTCCTAAATTCATAAATTTGAAAAGAATCGGTATCTACATAATATGTTTATAACTTTTTATGGTAATTCTCGTGATGAATACTTCAATGAGAAAAGCATAGGAGTTAAATTGTTGATGTTAATTGTGGAGAACTCAAAACCCTAGGTGAAGCGCATAACACGTAGATGACAAGATTTCTTATTAGGTTCACTGCTGGTGTAAAGAAGGACTCGCACATTAACTATTAGATAATTGACATGTGGAAGAATTTGACTAAGAAAACTCTTGATACACATGCCACTCATCTAAGGATAAGTGCGACGCACTTCTTTATATGGGCGGTGAACTTGATAGTAATTTGAAAAGTTAACTTTTCTTTGTTGCCCACTTGAAGATGGGTAAGGAGGAAAATGGATGTCAACGTTCTATAAAGCTCGGAAGATGACAACCATGCTAAGTTTGCACCACTCTTTCTAACGAGCATAAGTATTCAGGGAAACTCAACTAAGCACTAACTTCCAAAACGGCATGTAAGCCAAGAGTGTCTGGTTTGAACCCTCATTTTCCAATTCACCTTCTACCATTTCCATATATGTCACGCATCAGCTCGGTTCATTCCTATCCTAACGTGATTTTCATCAATATTCAGCAGCTATACCCTAGGTTGGGAAATCTAGTGGAGCAACTTTACATTGTTGATTCTGGAACTAGACCTGATTTTGGATGCAAACCTTTTAGGGGGTAATTGGACCACATCTAGCTACTTCAAATAGACTAAAAGATCCCGTGCTTTCTGAGAATCTACACGCAAACCCTAGAACCCTAGCACTACATATGGTTAGAGAGATTTAAAGGGAGAAAAGGGGATTTTGAGGAGGGTTCCAACTTACTTGGTTCGGTCGGTTTAGTAGAAGGAGAAAGTAAGGGCACGGTGAGATTTTTCTGTTTCATTCAATGCTGACGAATGACATGGGGAAAAGTTATATTTAAGTTCCTATGTATGGCAGGACCACGAAGGAGCTGCATGACCGGCGAGCCTTCATTGAAAGCCTAAGCACGTTTAGCCACATAGGCGAACAGCAACAGCAACAAAAACCCAATTGAACTGCAATCAACAGGCTGTATAGCTAGGCTTCACGTGCGAGGACCCGGCCTTCTTTATCATCTGAGCTTACAGTTGTACCTGCAACATACAGCATCAAATACATTCCCCACGAGCCATGCAGGCCTTGATGCAGGCCCTTGCACATTGCTCAATCACCCTTCTCTGTAGACACACGACCCTCTCGATCCTATCAAGATAAAACTTTGTTCTTTTGCTATTATTGGCTTTTCTGGCTTTCAGTTTCGTTTTCTGGAAGATTCGGATAATTGAGAACCGATAAACGCAACAGAGAGAGAGAGAGAGAGAGAGAGAGCGAGAGACCCTACACTTCATGGCACCTGTCCATATCTATGTGCCGATCGAGCTGCAAAGGAACAAGGTGAAGATGTGTGGCCTTCTTCTCCTGCTTTCGTTCTATCCAATGGAGTGCAAAAGCTTTGCTATGGCTCTGGCTTTGGGGTCCTTGTCATCAAACCACATCCGCACATGGGGAGTTCTCCATCTTGGTGCTTTCACTTATGACTGATTTGATCACCTTGTCTGTACAATTGATGGGTATGGGGTTTTGATCTTTTCACATACAGAAACTAGAAAGAAGAAAAGGGAATTTATAGCACTGAACATTCCTGGGTTTAGAAGCTTCAAGACATGTGATGATGGAATGAGAACCGCTAAAGTGATAGGAAAAGTTCTCAGTTGGGACATTTCTGTATTCGATTAGGGTAGAGGTGGCAGACCCGGAAGTTTCAAATTGATTTTTTACGGAAAATCCCAATATTTTTGGGGTTGTGCCTGAGCTGGTCTGATATGGTATGGCTACTTATAGGCAAAGTTTCAAGGATCTAATCAATGTCCAAAAATATCAATCTATTCATAACAGAAATTAACCTTTTATTCCCGAGATTAAAAAAGAAGAAGAAAGATTGGATGGGGTTGAAGACTACCTCAAGATTAGAGTACAATTGCTAGAATTTAAATGGCTTTTCATTTACCTTAAGAGTACTTTTAATCTGAGGGTGGCAATGAAATCTAATAACTAATCGGTGGTGAAGCGTGTTTTGGGTGCCGATCAAGGCTCATGGGCCTGACGAAACATGAGAGAAGATTGTAGAAGAGCTCTGGTCTGGCTTAGGGGTTTAAAATTATCTCATTGCTCTCGCAAAACCAATCAATTTATAGACCAGATCGCCCATACATATAAGAAAAAAGGCCCTCCTTTCTAATTGGCTGCTTAAACACGAGCTCTTATGAAATATTTTATGTTCAGAAACCCATTAACTATCTTCTAATAGCGTTCATCATCGAACGAAGAAAGCATTTTCGACAAAAAGGAAAAGTTCCACTAGACTCTAATATATAATGCTTGGTAGATAGTAGATACTCGAATTGAGCTCCCCATCAAGGGCGGCATTTTCAAAAATGTGGATTGCGCCTTGAAATTGTGAACAAATTTTGGTTTGGGGTGATAAAGTACGAGGACCAAAACTGAACATCGGCAATGATACACGGACCATTCCTCTAACTTCCCCTAATTACAAATATATGCAGAGAAATACTGCTGGACTAGAACAGCGAGCCGTAGGATACAAGTATTTTCAAGCTCGAGCTCGACTCGAATTCGCAAATAATGGAACCGAGTATGGATTCTGCACAAGCCAGGCAGGCCCAGGCTTGAGCAGCTTGGCTCAATGATTAATCGATTCTTACAGATCGGATGGATTCTGACTTGAGGGCTTTCGCAGATTATGGGCCCGGCCATCTTCTGTCGGACCTCGGCCCATTGCAAGATGTTTGAATTTACAGAAAAAACAGGGAGAAGTGGGAGTTTTCGAGGGAAACGGTTTCTTTAACTCCACCGCACCGACTCAGCTGGAGAAGCCAGACTCGACCACCTTTCACTGCATAGACCCTCCACAAGATCAGACGTTCTTCGACTCGAACGTATCGCGAGATCACGTCGGATTCGTGAACTTGCCATGGTGCGTGCACTGCGCAATCTCTCTCTCGCAGTAGAAGTTTTGCGCGAATCGCCAGAATGGCATTAATTCAATGCTTACTGGTTGGTTTCGTTGCTTTCGTTTTTGACGTTTCTTCTTTCAATCTTCAGCCGCAAGGAGAATACATAGAGCTCCATAGGAAGAGACATGGGTACCGCCACGATCACTTCGAGCGGAAACGCAAGAGGGAAGCTCGGGAAGTCCACGAGAGATCCGAAAAAGCCCAGAAAGTCGGTTCCTTTTCCTGTTAACATGAACAGCTTCTGTGGGTTTTCTTTATTTCCTCGTCTGGGGGTTTCACTGTGAGCTCAACTTCTTGTTCTGTTGGGCCTGTTTCCGGATGTTTCGCAGACTCTGGGCATTAAGGGTAAGATGTTCGCCAAGAAACGATATGCAGAGAAGGCTCTGATGAAGAAAACGTGAGTTGTTTGGTCATTTTTGTTGTCAGGAATAGTTTATTTCTTGATTTTAATCAGAAGGTGTTGGGGTTTATCCTAGATCGGTTGTACAAGGAGCAGGTGGTCAGTTAGTGTGAGGGAAAACTTCTATCTCTTAGCTAGCTTTTGGGGTAAGAGAAGCCTAAAACCATCTAATACCGATATCAAAGCCCAATTACCAATAAGTCTGGACCCAATAGTTACTCAGAGAGGGTTATTGCTGCCTCTGACCTAAGCTCGACGTGTGAGGGAGAGATTGTTGAGATTTATCCTATATCCCTTGTAAAAGGAGCAGGTGGCCAGTTTATATATTTAAGGAAAAGCCTTACCCTTGAGCTAGCTTTTCGTGTGAGAGAGGTCCAAGACCATCCATTAGGAAACACTTCTTCATTATTGTTATAAAATTTCAGAATATTGTCATCTGGTTGCAGCTAAACTCACAAAAGCCATATTGCCTCTTACATGAAAATATAGCAAAACAAGTACTCTTTTTTTTTTCTTGAGGGAAACATAAATTTTAGGCAGATGCAGTCCGGTTAGCGACCGAAGCAAAGGAAGCATGGGATTTAGTGTCGTTTTTTTCTTTTTGCATCGACAAGTAATTAAGTCATCGTGATCTCAATCTTCCATTTGGGATGTGTTGAATATATGAGGTCCTGGCACTTTGATTACCTATTCTAGAAATACTAAATTATTTTGCTAAGTGTAGGTCGATTTTTCAAGAAGTAAGAGGTATCTTCATAGGCCATAGTATTAAAAAGAGTGCTTTATGTGTTGGGACAGGTTGAATATGCACGAGGAGTCATCATCAAGGCGCAAGGCGGATGATGATGTTAATGAAGGAGCTGTTCCTGCTTATCTGCTGGACCGTGAAACCACCACCCGAGCTAAAGTATGCTTAGTCAAATATTGATGGATGCGATTTTTTTAATATCATTGAGTGTTTCCGAATCTGACATTTTGGCACATCCAGGTGCTTAGCAACTCTATTAAGCAGAAGAGGAAGGAGAAAGCTGGAAAGTGGGAAGTGCCTTTACCGAAGGTAAGCTTATCCTCATCATCTGGTAATATCAATTGTCATTGCACTTGATGAATAACCAGTTGCCGTTTCATCTTGTGATGACTTATTCGAAATCTTTTTGACTATCCATTTCATTTGCAATCCTCCTCAGGTAAGGCCTGTTGCTGAAGATGAAATGTTCAAAGTGGTCAAATCTGGCAAAAGGAAAAGTAAGTCAAGATAGGTTATCATCGGTTTCGTGCTCTTGTTTATTCCCATTGTTTTTGTTGCTCTTGCTGCTTTATTCTCGAGTATGTGATGTCTACGGGGTGGCCGGAGTTTGATTACTTTGGCAACATCATGCTTAGTTTACAAATAGACTATGAGTTATCACTATACTTTTTACCCTGGCGAATCTAATTTTTAGATCAAGATGTGGTAAAACGCATGTCATGGAGTCAGGTATTCAGTGAAGATGCTAACTCAGGCTTGCTTGCTGTAAGATCTGAGAATCTTGCTCGAGGAGCTTATCCTCGATGTACTTGCTGAAGCAACTGAATGTAGTTACATCATCCGCGTCTGGGCCATCTATGCAAAAATGAATCAAGGGTGGATCAAAGTTTGCTCTGAATTTTGAAAGGCTACTGAACTTCCTGTTGCTTCCCCTTCTTTCAGCCAAGCAATGGAAGAGGATGGTCACGAAGGCCACATTCGTCGGACCAGGTTTCACAAGGAAGCCCCCTAAGTACGAGCGGTTCATTCGGCCATCAGGACTCCGGTTCAACAAAGTTCACGTCACGCATCCGGAGCTCAAGTGCACCTTCAATCTCGAGATCATTGGAGTGAAGAAAAATCCAAACGGTCAGATGTACACCTCCATGGGTGTCCTGACCAAGGGAACCGTCATTGAGGTAAGGCTTTGATAGACATTACTTCAGATGAAGGAGAAACCACCAGAATTTTTTCTATTAAAGTGAACCTGCTTTACCCATTCATCTCTCTCTAAATATGATAGGTTAACGTAAGTGAATTGGGTCTCGTCACCCCAGCTGGGAAGGTTGTGTGGGGTAAGCTTTTGAGCTTAAAAGTGAAGTTGAAAACCACCTTGCCTCTTCCAGTCGTTATTTACATTGTGTAATTGTTGGTTGGTGACAGGAAAATATGCACAAGTGACCAATGATCCAGAGAATGACGGATGCGTGAACGCGGTTCTACTCGTCTAAGCATGTAAAAGTTGCCGTCCGTCCAGCCTCTGTAATACGTGCTGTGCCGGCATACCTTTGATTTTCAGTTGTTTAACTTCTGTGCAGTAGCTAAGTTTTCTGGGTATCGACATCATAAAAGTGTAATCCTTTCTGAGTGGATAGCGAAACTTTAAACATGTGACAGTGGAGGCGTAAATGAACCTGTTGCCAAAGATGGTTTGTTAGCTTCCAAGTTATTACCTTGATGAGAAAAGTAGCTCCAGTTCTTGATCAAATAGAAAGTCCAAGTGCTGGTCATGCCAATATTGCACCTCACATGTTAAATCCGGACCCTCGGAGTCCCAAAGTTCCATGATGAATGCCAGCGGTACTCTGGCAATGTCATGCCGGTGATATGGTCGGTGCATTATCCTGTTATTTGTCTTTCTTCCTTAAGGCAGGAAATTGTGATGAGAAATAACAGGAACATTCGCTGGCCTATCTACTGAAAGCTCAAGCTTTTAAGGAACAGTGATCACCAATAGTCCAGAGTTTTTTATAGATAAAACAAACATGTCTTTAATGGGAGGCAGCAAAAAATCGTGTTAAGTGCGCACACAATGCACGAGAAGAAGCAGATGCTTCAATCAAAACCCAGTCTTGAAGTTTGGTCACAACATTTCGCTGCAAACCCAGCTTTATCCAAAGATCAGCCGACAATGGTTGGCGAGCCGAGAGGTTCCATCACCTGAAGCATCCCATTTGCCAGTCGCCGAGTCAGATCCTCCACCGACACTTTCACCACGTCCCTCCTCATGCCGCTCCCAACATCAGCCGCATATCGACTCGCACAATACACCCCAACTGCCGTTGCTGCCATCCCATACACATTTGTGGTAACCAGACGCAATGGTGTGGACAGGACTGCCGCAAGAGGCCCGCCAACAATCGAGACTGCCTGCCCTCCTTGCCCGATGCCTTTCTGGTCCAGAACCAGGAGGCCAGTCTTGCAGTAGATGGAGAAATCCTCACAGTTGTTCTTGAACACGTTGTAGCAGCCGAAGCCGTTTTCAAGCAGATACTTTGCCCTGTGAACCACGATCTCGTCTGGATCAGCAACAGCGAGGGTGCAGGTGCCACCACGTGCCTTGGCAAGGAAGTGTGCAGGGCTTACGGAGTACTCAAATCGGTACAGGATGCCCCCTGAGAGAAAGCAGTCCAGGCATGACGCGACCACCCCGTGATCATCTTCGGGAGGAGTGCAGGTTGGGCAAGGCACTCGAGACCGGGCTGGTCCAGAACTTGCTAATAAAAGGTCAAAGACAGTACCGGTTCCTACTTCTTGTCCCTGTCTCGTGAAGTGCACGACTTTATTATCGCCAATGTAAATACCTGATTCATTGAGTAGAAAGTTAGGAAAACGGTGGATTTAGCTCTCATAAATAAATAGTTAGGACTTAGGACAACAGTAGCAGAACAGTAAACTCATCAAGACAAGAAGAGAGATGGCTAAATGTGGTGAAACATTGGCATGCCTCGACTTAATAAGACGTACGGAACAACCCAAACCACATTCAGCCAATCAGTGCACAAGAAAAATATGAAGGGAAAGGAATCTCCTAAATAGAACAGAGATTTTTCGCTGCACAGTGTACATCACGATGTTAGTTGAGTATACGACATACGACCGGATCCAGTTCAATTGTGAAAAGTCCCTTTGCCAAATTATGATGGACAAGAATGTCTGCGACACACAGAGCCGTCGTTGGTAGCATAACGAATGAGGAGCAAGAATCTTAAGGTTGCACCTTACATGGCCTATCTAGTCAATCGCATTTCAATGGAGTTTCGCTCAATAATTCATACATCAAGCTAATCGCATTTTAGTGTAATGTTTCCATTTTGTTTAACAACGCTTTTGCCATGATCACAACATGAATACCGATGCAATAAAGTACCACAACCCGGCTTAACTAATCCTAATCCACCTAAATTGCAAAGCCTAACAAGTCAATGGGAAATAACTTCCTCCTCAGCTTGAGATTGAAAATTTGAGGCAACACAAAACATCGACAATCGCTACATAATCAGCATTCGGCGAAAGAACTAATCGAAAAGCCCTGAACACAGACAAGATAGACAGTACCATAAATAAAGGAAGGAAAGAGAGGGCAAACCGTGATGGGCATAAATGTAAGCGGTCCTCCAGGAGTAGATATGATCCCCTGGTACCAGGCTCTCCTTCTTTACTCTGCAATCAACCCACGCACGCAACCAACAAGGGGGAAACGTCTCAACCCAGAAAGCAAAAAATCAAACCGTATTCAACCCAGGCGAGATCAAGGAACATGAAGCTCAAGAGAGGAAGAAACATCGAGTCACCTGTTGGAAAGGAGACCCATCTTCGTTCTTCTTTCCCTCTCCCCTGTTTCTGTCTCTGTCTCTGTTTCTTTCTCGCCTTGCTTTTGGCTCCCTTTTCGTGCTTCTTTTTGGACGAGGGAATTGGATACCGTTTGGGAAAAGGGCACGTTGAGGCAAAGAGAAAGATGCCCGAAGCAAAAGCGGGCGCTGTCGTGTGTCGGTGAAGTTACGTCTTGTGCCGTCGTCTCCTTCCTCGTTAAGGAAAACAGCGACGGTCGCCGAGAGGGCAGAGGAAATTCACGTGGCCTCGCCTGGTCCTGCCACGGTTTCTCCTCGGCTTTGACCTGCCAGCCGACCAGGCACGGCCCTTTGGGCCGGGCCCGCTCCTGGGCCAGGTCAGGCCCTTTTATCTATGGGCCGGCCCAATACCTTTTTGGGTTCGGCTTCTGCTGGTTGCCACAAGTCGAATCAGCCCAATAACAGCCACTGATCCAGTAACCGTCTGCAGCAAGAAAATGTCTTTATAATTTGGCCCCTTCCCCCTCTCATTTTTCCCCATTGCTCAGTCCACGCCCACTCGTTATCATTTATCACTTCCTAACGCTCTTCTTCACTAAGACTTATTGTCAGTTTCGTGTTATTTCCTTCACCGCGGAGAACGACACCGACGCCGCTGCCGCTTCTAATAATCCCAACTCAAGTCGGACTTCATCATGCAATTGGTAGGGCGGCCGTTTGATGTGTTCCATAGTAACGACTTTTATGTCTCGACTCTACCTATCATCGAGCCAAATTTGATGATGACGGGACACGACAACCTAACATTGGCCAAAAATTGGAAGGGCAGACGCTGCAAGTTAAACACTTCCTTGGACGAAACCCCTACCTCTAGAGAAAACCCCAATCAACTATGGCAATGATTTTGTGGGAAAGAAAAAGAGCCAATATTTAAAAGACATTTCGGCTCGAAATCAATGCCAATGATGTGGAGAAGGTAGTTTGCACGTAATATGGCTAATGATTATTTGGCGAAAGTCCTCAAGGAGAACGTTCCAACTGAAGAGGCACCAACAAGACATGATGCAGAGATGTGTCCATGTTATGGGAGCTATTCAAGTTAAATATCATATAATTGAAGCTTATTTAAATATGATGAGATGAGAATCAACTAAAATTTACATTGTCCTTGATGAAGAAGAACTCCCATAACACATGAGATATTAAAAAAGAAAAAAATAGTCTGAGAATGTCACCCGAGTGATTTGATTATAAAGGTCGTAAACTATCTTAATACCTATATTAAAATGTTAAATTTTTTTCCTAACTAAAAGATATGATTTTCATGTAACATAAAAATAAAAAAAATTAAGTAAAATTATTAAAAAAAATTCATGTCGACAATCGGCAGTCAAAATTGGTTGAAAGATTACATTATTAAATTATTAAAAAATTTAAATTAAATTGATTAAATTAGAAAATTTTAAAACTAAATTAATATTTCAGTAACAAATTCGACTTGATCTCGTCCAAACCAGATGCTCCCGACCCCACAATCCGAATCCCCGTGAAGAACCTCGTGGGTGCGGAATTGCGGATGTCCGACGCTTGTTACTCAAGCCGCGGATGGAGACTCGAAAACAGGTCCCTTTTCCTCACGCCACGTGTTGTGATCTGCATGGTCTTCGGCTTGTTTCCTTATCTTCTCCATAGCTGTCCTAAAGTTCTCATCAAAAGCTCCTCCGAGGTTGTTCTTTCCGTCCACATATTTATTCCCAGCCATTTCTCGCCATCTGTCTACTCATCCCAGAAAAATTTAGAACGCGTTTAATAATGATTATATTCCCAATAGTAAATTCTAATCATAAATAATTATTTTTTATTCTGTTCCTGAAAACAAATTCTAAACATTTTAACCCGTTTGATAATCTGTTCAAAATTTCCGATTCTCGAAATGGAATCGCATTTAAGTACCGTCTTTCATTAATTATATTCTAAATCAATTTATTTTATTTTTTAAATAAATTTTTTTACTTTTTTACTTTTTTTTTCCTTTTTATCCTATTTTTCTTATTCTTCTTGTGGCCAGTCATCAGATCGGCAACTAGCCAACAAGGGTCAACGACTTCACCAAAGCATCGTCGGCCCTTGTCGGCCGAGCTTTGCCAGTGGCTAGGCCGGCTTCACCCAGCCCTAGTGGGGTTGGACGTTGCAAGGCTAAGCCTCGCCTGATTTGGCGAGGTTGGGCCTTGCTAGTGGCTGGGCTTGCCTTCAGTGAGCTCGCCGGACAGGCAAATAGTAATTAGCGGCGACAGACAATGGTGGGCGATGGGCGATGGTGGACAACAGTCACGGATGGCGAGAGGAAAGAAGAAGAAGAGTTGGTTTTGATTTTCAAATTTATTCCCGGAACAAGAATCATTTTTTTTTTTTAATTCTTGATTTCACTCCAAATTTGTTCATGGGAACAAAAATTTCACTAAACATGATTATGTTCCAAAACTACTTCAAAGAACAAAAAATCAGAATCGGGTACTATTTAGCACGTTACCAAACAATCCCTTTAGTCTCCATAGTAGGTCAATCAATATTGTGCACGCTAGAATCAGTATGTTAGAAATAATTAAGATATTTTTTTATATTAAAAATAATTTCTATATTTTTATTGATGATCTACAGTTCTCATGATTGCACAAATATTTTTATATGACTTTGTATAGCTAGATTGATATATATTATTTTATATGATCATATCATAAAGCATATTAATACGATTTTCATACACAGAAAATTCTCCAATTCTCCTTTCTACTTTATATTTAAGTCAGTATATGAAATTGATCTATTAAGTAACATTCGAGACGTAAGTAGGCTTATGAATAAGTGATCCATATAATCACTGGGATTCGCCTCAGTGGCCATCCTTCCAACATGGAAGGGGAAGGTGAGGGGTTCAAATCCCCACCTTCTTAGGAGGGATGGGATGGGGATGCGTAAGTTTCAGGAGTGGATTTCGACTCTAAACGCTGCAAGAAGAGCGAAAGAAAAATCAAAGTAAGTGTAGAGTATGAATAGAGTATGACTAGAAAAAAAAAAAAAAAAATGATCCATATCAAAATACCTAATAAATGTTTGACATGTTGCTTTCTAATCCAATTCTATAAATGATCTTAAGGTATCCACTAATTTTTTGGTGGAAGTTGTGGCATCCTGAGCTTGGAATATATCATGGCCGGGAGAAACGTTGTTGCATGTATAATGCTTCTGGAATCTGATCATGTGCTGTCGAAAATGACAAAGACTTTGCGAAGCAAGATCAGAGAATTTGTTTAGCCAATTGAACTTGGACCCGCGACATCAGATCATGCTACGGAAAAAGACGAGACTAAGACGTGCACGGTGAAATTCACATAGATACAAATCCCCGTGGTGGGATCACATCTTCAGCTGGCCACGAACACTCCCGAACCACGACTCTCTCTCTCTCTCTCTCTCTCTCTCTCTCTCTCTCTCCCCCTATCTCTCCTGGTTTGATTTGAGGTATTGAGACAAAGTCGCCAGACTTGATTGACAATAGCAATGCGGGCAAATGCGTGCGGATGAATCTCTCTCTCTCTCTCTGGTTTGTCTTCTATCGAATAGACAAACTCTCCGCGTTCGGTCCTCTTGCGTCGTTGTCGTTGTTGCTTCCCCACTAGCACTTGCCCCTGCTTTTGGGAATTGGCGTATGCGCAGCACGAAGTTCATAATTCTCCAAAAGGGTGCGGGGGATTTGTCCCTTTTCTCGATGTGAAACACGCAGCATCGACGACGCCCTCTTGAAATCAACAGCTTCTCCATTGGTTCGTACGAGGCATCCTGGCTTCCTTGTTTGTATTATTTTTTTCCATGCTCATCCTATGTTTATTTTGGCAAAAATTTAAATGTGACATAAAACATACGCAAACCACACGCCGGTTCGTACAAGAGATTCTGAAAGCATTGTGATAAAAAAAGACACACCTTGTCATCGTATCCGATGTCATATGCATGCTTTGATGCTCTTGATGGGGATATTGTAATTAAGGAATTTTGAAGTGCAAGTATTGAGATGGATCTGGAGGGATTCAAAAATATACTCTGCGATGGTCCCTTCTCATCTTTTTTTCATATTTTCTCCCTTCAGCCATCCAAACTAATGAGTACCTTTGAAAATATTGTAAGGGTTTATTATGGATACCAAAATAGTAAAGTCATCTTGTAAGATGAGCTTATCTAAAATAATGCATTGAGATAAAATGACTGAGTTTAAGTGTTAAATTTGATGAATGATGGTTGCCTTCATTTTATGCAAAAGTTACATCTTGATTACTAAAAATTTAGATGATGATATAGTGATGGAGTTGTCAATCTCGAATCTTTAAGTTATTGATGATATGAAATAATTATAATCTAAATTTAATTTTTTATTACCTAATTGTGTATCCGAGTCATTAGTTCATTGAAATTCATGCTATAAATCCATCTTAAAGTCACTAAATTTTACTGAGTGTTAAGGTTTTACCCGCGGCGTTCTTCTGAATCTTCTAGCATTCGTCGATAAACAATGCCGACGACAACGGTGGACCCGAGATGGAATCGGACGAGAACAGAAAGATGGACAAGCACCGCGTCCCTCCAATAGCTACGCGCCACGTGGCCGCTCCGCGCCAGACAAACTACGGTCGAAATCGAAACGCCGGCTCCCATCCCGAAGGCCCATCACCCCTTCCTCCCTCGTTCCCGCAGCATATTCCCGCTCCAGAATATTCCAGCCAAATCCTCGGTCCCACCAGTCTCGTCCCCCACGTGTCGCCCCTTCCACGTCACCCCGCGAAATCTCCCGAAGTCCTACGTGGCGTCCCACGTGTACGGCCCCCTCCCGAAACGATCTTGGCCGTTGAGCCTCCCTAACCTCCTCGAACCTTTCCCCGAAACTTCAAATACCTCTCTCTCCAATTTCTCTCTCTGAAAATCCATAATAAGCTCCGCCCGGAATCTCTCCAAAATCCCTCTCCTCCGGCGAAACCCTAGCTCCGATCGGAGGGCCCCGATACTCCGGCGGCGATGGTCAACGAGACGCAGTCTCCGGCGGCGTCCTCGAGCGCCTTCTCCTTCCTCTCCAAGAGCTGGAAGGAGGTCCGCGTCTCGGCCGACGCCGATTTCCAGCTGATCCGCAACCGGGCCAACTCCTTCAAGAACCTCGCCACCTCCTTCGACCGCGAGCTCGAGAACTTCATCAACTCCGCCTCCACCACCTTCCCCTCCGCGCGGCGGCCGCCCGCGGAGATCGATTTCGTCAAGCGGCTGCAGCCCAAGCTGTCCGAGTTCCGGCGGGCCTACTCGGCGCCCGACTTCAGCAAGCGCGTGCTGGAGAAGTGGGGCCACTCGGGGAGCATACGGATCGATCTGTCGGCCATAAAGAACGCGATTGTCTCGGAGGCGGACGATGGGAGCGGGGTTGTGGATTTCGATAGGGCGCGGAGGAGGAGGAGGAGGAGGAGGTGGGTGCGGTTCATGGAGGAGCCGAAGGTGGAGAAGGACTATTGGGAGCCGATTCGGGCGTTGAAGGCGAGGCTCGGGGAGTTCGAGAGGCGGAGGAGCCCGAGCACGGTGGATATTTTCGAGGGGTGGAAGAGCGGGGAGCTCGTGGAGAAAGTGAAGTCGAGCTTGGTATGTCTTCCCACCTTGCTTTTCCTTTCTTGGTTATCTCATCCGATTGGTTTTATCTCATCTTGAAGTGAACTTGGTGATTTCCGTTTGCTTAGGCTGTTTGAGGTAAACTAGAGGTCTTAAATATAAGAAGTAGTCATGGATTATCAGGAGATTTCTAGCTTTAAAAATTCTATGCGAGCTTGTCATTGAGCTTGCAAGATGAATAAATCGAAATACCTTACTTTTAAGTTCTCTGATTGTTGCATTGCATCCTGTGATTCCATCACTAAATGAATTGTGTCAGCCTGTGTTCCTCTGTCGTTTTGATCCTTTCGTAGAGCTAATTGGACATTCTGCTCTTGGATTGTCGATCCATTAGGTTTCTGGGTTTATAGTTATCTAGAGTAGAACCCATTTGCTTCTGGTTGGATCTAAAACTTTTTCACAGGAAAAAAGGGAAGGGGGGGGTTGGGAGCGAGGTTGAACATTCAGTTCTCCGAATTTTCCGTTTGGTTTGTATTTTACATTTAATTTAAATTGTTTTTGAGTAAATACATGTCTGAAGTTGTAGTTAAAATGGCTCTTCTTTTCTGTTTTGTTGCTTATTTTACCTTGTTATAATGAGAGGTATATGTCTAATTCATGACTGTTTTCTGCAGAAAGCAATTTGCAAGGAGCCTGAAGATTCAAAGGTTAGCCTCTTTCTTGTTGAAGTTCACTATTTTGCCCTATGATGTACTTTATAAACGTGCTGTGCACATGAACTGTCCATTTGTCATTGGTTTGCCAAAGTATGCAGCTTTTAATACTGGGCAAATGATTGTAAAAGGCACCTCACACGTTTTTGGTTGCATGTGTTTATGCGGCAGTTTGACATGCATTTTGCTTTAAAGTTTGAAGTCCCTTTCTGGCATGAAAATGAAAAATAGAAGTGGAGTAGTCAAAATTGAAATTGCTCCCTTATTCTCCTTCATAATTTTGTAAAGTGTAGTTCAGACTGAAGTGTTCAGTTTTTTATCTACACATTCTGATTTAAAGCAAGCCAGAATTGCTAAATACTTTTTGTACTTTGACGTTTGTCAAGCTGAACACTTTGCCTCTTTCCAATTTTTTGCAGGGAGTACCGCCACTTGACGTGCCTGAACTTCTCGCATGTCTGATCAGGCAATCTGAACCATTTTTGGATCAGCTAGGTGTAAGAAAAGGTAAATATTGATCTCTTTAATGTTCACATACCTAGCTAGTTGTGGATGTTACTTTTCCAAAATGTTTGTCCATGGTTCATGATTATTTTTATGTATGATTATCCTGACTAATAACGTATAAAGCATATTGTCAATGACTCAATATGATGAGGTAGGATAGACCTATTCTTTATAACTCTCGGTTTCCCTATCACTGAATATTGATTCAGTCAAGCTTATTTTTCTTTTCACCCTCTTGTTGTGGACAAGAAAATTAGACCACTCTATGACCTTTACCTAGGTGTATAAAAATCTGTGATCTTTTTTCAGCATTCTGGGTGACAGAAAAATAGTTTTGCAGCACTTACAAACATGTCTGCTATTTTTTCTTAATGAGCTTCCCATTATGGTTTTGTTGGATCTTAATTCTAAAATTTGGTTAAGTCTTTAAGGCTTGAAGGTCAGCTGGTCTGCTGCAGTTGTTTTGTATTTGTTATTCTCAGCCAAACTTGTTTGGTTAAACACAAGAATGTGTCTTTATAAATAAATACATGAATTCGAGTGGATTGAATGTGGTTAAGATTGCAGACTTGGGTATTCCATGATTCTTATGCCTTTCAACATCATCCCAAATTTCTCTGCAGATGTGTGTGACAAAATAGTGGAAAGCTTGTGCAGCAAACGGAAAAACCAACTTTTATTGCATTCCCTTTCTGGCGAGGAATCTTCAATTATTGGAAATGATAACATAAATGATGAGCTGGAGTTGAGACTAGCCAGCGTCCTTCAGAGTACAGGGCATTGCTATGAGGGCGGTTTCTGGACAGACACTGCAAAGCATGACATGACTGATCAGAAAAGGCATGTAGCTATTGTTACAACTGCTAGTCTGCCTTGGATGACTGGAACAGCTGTAAACCCTTTATTTCGAGCAGCATATTTAGCCAACTCTGCAAAGCAAAATGTGACCCTTCTCGTTCCCTGGCTTTGTAAATCAGATCAAGAATTAGTTTATCCGAATAATATCACTTTCAGCTCTCCAGAAGAACAGGAAACTTACATACGGAACTGGCTGGAGGAAAGGATTGGCTTTAAGGCTGATTTTAAAATTTCATTTTATCCAGGAAAGGTAGTAGCTTCCTGGTAATTCACTGCAAGTTCATACTTCTAGTTGACATTCTATTCTTGATTTTGGTGGATGAGAGATTGTTCTTGTTGGTCTACAGTTCCAAAAAGAAAGGCGGAGCATAATACCTGCTGGAGACACTACACAATTTATCCCATCAAAAGATGCTGACATTGCTGTCCTGGAAGAGCCAGAGCACTTAAATTGGTATCATCATGGCAAGCGGTGGACCGATAAATTCAACCATGTCGTAGGTGTTGTTCACACCAATTACTTAGAGTATATCAAGAGAGAGAAAAATGGAGCTCTCCAAGCTTTCCTTGTGAAGCACATAAACAATTGGGTCACAAGGGCGTACTGCAACAAGGTGAGAGCTTATGTCTTTCTGAATTGTAATTGTTTGTTTTTGCTTTAGAGATGGAACTGAATGTGCTACTCGTGTGGGTTTTATTTTTCCTCTTTTCCATCTGATATGTAATTGTTGAATACACATCTAGGTTCTTCGCCTTTCTGCTGCCACACAAGATTTGCCCAAGTCAATAGTGTGCAATGTCCATGGGGTGAATCCCAAGTTCTTGAAAATTGGAGACAAGGTTGCTGCAGAAAGGGAACTCGGGCAGCAAGCATTTTCCAAAGGAGCATATTTCCTGGGGAAGATGGTGTGGGCAAAGGGATACAGAGAGTTGATAGATTTGTTAGCAATGCATAAGAGTGATCTTGATGGTTTTAAATTGGATGTGTTTGGAAATGGTGAGGATGCACATGAAGTTCAGAGTGCAGCTAGGAGACTGAACTTAAATCTCAACTTTCTTAAAGGAAGGGACCATGCAGATGATTCTCTTCATGGGTAAGCATACAAAGTTTCTATCAGATTGAATCAGTTTTGGTTCAATTAACGTGTCAATGAAAATCTTTTTCAGGAATTTCTGACAAGCAATGTTTTCCATCAGAAAGGGGTTTAAAAGGACATTTGAAAATGAACTCCTGTAGGATATAGCTCATGTTTTCCCCCAAGGAATATGCTCCTTATGTTCTGTTTCTTGGGCTGGTGAGACATTAATGGTTGGAATTTAATCTGTTTATGATTCTACAATCATGTAGGCAAATGTCCTCACATTCTTGCTAGCGTGCATGCTCATGCAGATAGGAAGACACAAAACTAGTGCGCTTACTGACAATATCTGCTCTTTTTCTTGAAGGTACAAAGTCTTCATAAATCCCAGTGTTAGCGATGTGCTATGCACGGCTACTGCTGAGGCACTTGCGATGGGGAAATTTGTGGTTTGTGCTGACCACCCATCCAATGAATTTTTTAGATCGTTTCCCAACTGTTTAACATACAGAACATCCGAGGACTTTGTTGCCAAAGTGAAAGAGGCCCTAGCGAATGAGCCTCGGCCGCTGACTCCTGAGCAAAGATACAACCTTTCGTGGGAAGCTGCTACACAGAGATTCTTAGAGTATTCTGAGCTTGAGAAAGTCTTGAACGAAGATAGAGGCGAAGGCAGTACAGCCAAGATAAATGGAAAAGCTCTGGCCAAATCAGTTTCTATGCCTAGCTTGACAGGACTGTATGATGGAGGGCTGGCTTTTGCCCACTACTGTCTCACTAGTAACGAGTTCTTGAGACTATGCACCGGAGCCGTACCGGGAACTAGAGACTACAGCAAGCAGCACAGTCAAGACCTTAATCTCTTGCCTCCGCAGGTGGAGAATCCCATCTATGGCTGGTGAGATTGACCATTACGTTTTTAGTCACTTTGTAAACTAGTTAGGGCTACATCTTTGGAGCCTATTGTGCTCATTTTGTAACATATTCTTTTTAGCTTTCCCAATAGTATATAGCAACTCTAGGATCCTAATGGATTCAAGTCTTAAGTTTTGTAGCCTCATGACCCCCTGGAGCAGCACTAGGGGAGGGATGTAATTATAGCTTATTGAATTTGTGAAATGGGTTGAATTAAAGTAGAGTCTAAAACTGAGTGGCTATCCTGTACCTTTTGGTATCTCGAGAGAGACGAATTGAGTGCATTTCAACTAGAATGGCAGGGGCATCATTGCCGAAACTCCCTTAGGAGCATCTTTTACTACTCTCTCTCTCTTGCTCTCTCTCTCTTGTAGGCTGTCGTGTTGTTTTGTAAATCACTTTGATAAATCAGCTTTTACGTTTCTTGCGTTAGAAAAAGAAAAAAGAGGGACGAATCGAAATGGAAGATTAGAATATGAAGTCGAGGAATAGGAAAAAGAACACAGAGGATCGAAGGAATCCGACGGATATATAAAGGGTAAGAATACGAAATATGGGTTTATTACACGCCTTCTGAGATATTAACGCATACTTTTAACATATCAATGAGATGGTTTTTTTATGACCAATTTAGATGAACGAGAATATTATGCTTTAGAGAACTTGAAAATTTTATGACAAGAATTTAGCCGTTAAGAGACCAATAAATGAGGTATATTTTTGACGTGGGGCCTTAAACACAATTCCGTTTATGCTAATCATTTAAGACTTGATCATATGAATTGGTCAATTGGTAGGCCTGACTGTCTTGGTGGTTTGGATTTTTTTTTTTTTTTACAGAATATAAAATCTTTAAAGATTTTATACAGTATTCAGTAAATATTTGGGTATTCGAGTTAAGATTGAATTGGGACTGTTCGGCTCGATTGACTGTGGCCGTTATGGTTCTCTAGTTGCTGACAAAATTCATCTCACTCTCCTTGCCGTTCTCCATCTTCTCCTTCTCTCTGCCAAGGTCGGATTGAATGTCGATCGTTCAGATCTCTGAGTGCTCGTGGATGTTGTCTGGGCATCATCACTGCACAAAATCTTCAGCAACCACCGGTCTCTCCTCCATCCCATCGCCAGCCTACAGTCTCGAGATTCTGGTTTATCTCCTTCATTCATCCTTGTCTTCTCTATTTCCATTTGCGAAAGATACATCTCGTTCCTTGTCACCGCTCTTTGTTTAAAACATCATAATAATACGATTTTAGTCCCCGAAGTTCCTCTTTGTTGCTAAAAGTAGCATTCCGAGGTTGAGGAGCTCCACCATGGCTGAGGTCCGATCAAGCTCCGATATGGCTAGGGAGCACCTTTTTGGGCGACTTGTGCTTCAGATTTGGCCATGGAGGAGCTCCATGGCCAAATTTGGACCTCAGCCATGGAGTTCCTCCATGGCTGATATCCAATCGAGCTTTGTTGAATTGAGCTAAGCCATGGAGGACCTTGAAATTTGGCCATGGAGCTCCTCTATGACCGAGATCGAGACTAGCTTGTCACCACGATGAGCCTCGCTGGTGGCAATGATACAGAACTTGGTGAGAGGCTATGCGTGGCGGCCATGGGTGGGTAGAGGGGATGGAAAAGAGAGTTTAGTATAATACATGTCCTATATGGTTTTACTAATATTTGTAAAAATTTTCTATCTAAATTTTTAAAGACAAGGGAAACATTTTTCTCTTTTAACTCTTTTTCATAAACAATGAAAAAAAATAATATTCCAATTGATAATTTTTCACGAACTAGTTGCAATACAACGGCAAGACAACAGTCATAACGAAATCTGAAAGTTTTTTTTTTTTTTTTTTTTTTTTTTTTTTTCCCCGAAAACACTTAATAATTGAAAGTCGAGTTCTTAAGGATGTGACAAATAATTGAGTATATCAATAAGGAGAAATAGAAAATCATCTATAAAGGATGTGATAAATAATTTTTTTGAGAAATAGAAAATCATCTATAAAGGGTTTTTTTTAATTTCCGAAAACAATTTTTATTCAAAAATATTTTTTTGATGTTGTTTTTTAGATAATTTCGAGTATTTGAAAGTGTTTGGAAACTGCATAAAATTTACATTCTTATAATAGAAATGCATTGGGTATAACTCTCAATTTTTTTAATTATTTAATAATTTTATTACATTTTCCCTTTTTCACTTTTTTTTTTTTTTCTTCTTCTTCTTCTTGCTCTCAGTTGGTGACCTTGTAGTAGCTAGGTGAACTTGGCCTCACCCAGCTATAGTGAGTCTCTGGCAAGGTCGCAAGAAAAATGATTTTTATTTTAATTTTACTTTTTTGATTTTGTTTCGATCTATTCTTGAGAACGAAAAATATTATCAAATGGATTTATGTTCTTTTTTTTTTTTTCTATTTCAGGGAATAAAAAGAGAGAATTAGGCATTATTTGGCACGTTATCAAACATTTTCTAAATATTTTTAGTAGATGATATGATAAATGTTTCAATAAACATTTCTACAACATGATATGATAGGATTGGATGTTTTAAAACACAATAAGAGGGGCCAATCACTAAATCTTTCTAGTACAACATGGATATGACACTATAGGATTGGTCATATCCGACCCCCGATAAGAGGGCCATTCACTAAATAAAACTTCACAACTTAGCCTGAGTATGTCCAGCATCGAGGTTGTATTTACATCAAAACCGGTGTAATGGGCCTCAATAGAAAATGGGCCACGCACATTGATTTGTGTAGAAATCAGCCCATGGCCTTTCATGGGCTGATTTCAACGCAGATCTAGGCCATGCCAAAGGGCTTGTACTGTGGACTCGCTGAAAGAGATTTGGACCATCCCTCAATCCTGGGAAATGTTGTGCGAGTTTTGGGACAAGACGAGGTCCTCCACTCCATGTATTTCCCCCCGCCATAATTAATATGCACGAGACATAACCCCTCATCAATAATTATCAAATACAAAATCCTAAAAAGAAAATTGTTCATGCCCGGTGAAAGCAAGGTCGATGTCCCGTCTCGAGAAAAATTAATGAGGCAAGAGACGACACGCTAAAAAATGGATGAAGAAAATTCAGCCACGCCATCCATATATCACTCCCGGTATATACTTAGAATGCGTAGCATAAGCTCCAACGCTCGAATTGTTCGATGAGACATTGAAACCCGACTGATAAGATGCCGACCACGCGATAAGACAAGCAAATCATCCATTAAATTTGCCAACGCAAATACGTCGTCAGCATGAGTTTTCACACCTAACAAAAGTGTCGGTTGAGATGTCCAAAAGCAAGTCGAAATTACTTCTGGTGCTCGCGCTTTTCGAAATTTCTGCGGGTAGGACTCTTCCTTGGCCGCCTGCGTCTTGGACTTTGGCGATCGCTATCGATCCAGCCACGCTAGGTTTTTTAGCAGTACACACTGCCTCCCAAAATCGATGTGTTACAAAGTCTACGCTAAGCATGTTCACATGAAACCCCACGCAAAAGATGGGCCTAAAAGGAACATCTACGTCACATTATCTCCTAAGTTAAGTATGTCAGAATTTGATGCTCTCTATCATTTCCGGTTGAAACTCCAATGTCAATACTAAAGAACCATCAAAATAAAGATTTAGATATAAAGAATTTGGAGAGAACAACATGTAATTGACCTCAGGCAGTCAATTTAGTCACTTTTGCACCCTATCTTCCAATAAATTATTCTTGAAAACAAGAAAGAAAAAAGAGAGATTGCGCTCGTGTGCTCCATGTCTCCATCTTACCGTACGAGGAGGCGAAAAGGGCGTGCATGAAACATCAAGCATGATTGAGCATTTGGGTTTTAGTTCCCGAGCTAATCGATTCTTCGTTTTCAAGATCCTGACAGAAGCTTTTCATGTGCAGTTGTGGATATACAAATATTTATATCTGGAATTGGAAACTGACTGAAAGAAACACAGGGGTTCGTGATCTTGACATGTTTCAGGATATGATGTATCCTGGGAATTAAACTAAAGGGGACTGTCCATACTTTCTGGGGCACCCAGCACCCAGTTTCACATCAACAGGCCACGCTCCACTGCATATTATAATAACCAAACATCGAATTATAATATTGAATTGTACCCTCTATATTTATATATACAGTTTAAACTATATTATAAACAAAACCCAGATTCTGAACTACAATGATTCCGATGAGTGGGCTTGAGTTATTGTCAAGTATCACATGCTCACTTTGGTTCCCCCATTACAAAGTACCACCACAAGGACAGAGAATCTGTTCAGCAGCATATAAGCATCACATGCCTTTGTCATCCTCCTCTTTTTTCAAAGAACACATAATCAATCAAGTGGCTTTTCACCAGAGGAGGGGCATTATTCTTTGAGGGAGAATCGAATCAGTATGAGTTCGCAAAAGATTCACGTGAGAGACGTCTATATTGGAGTCTTTATATCGAATGGGGGAGTCGCCTCCACATTAAGCTTTTTAGGGTTTATTAAAAAAGAGTCCATCGCAAGCTTTTCACACATTATAATCTTTTGACCCCCTAAAGCGGCTGTCATGCAATTCCCCATTTACAAATTTTTAAAAGGAAGATATTTGTTTATTTTCCCACTAAAGAGGGGCTCGTCCATCAACATAATTGATAGATGTATGTGTCAGTGGCATTTATCCATTTCGGTAGATGACATTCTTTTTCCATTCAAGGTCGCCATCCCATCCTGAATAGATAGTGGCACAGAATCCCATCCATACTCCATTTCATAGGCAATCATAATAATTCATAACTAGTCTGCTCCCAATCCACTACCCTCTTTTCGGCTCTCATCTGTATATTACCAGAAAGTAGGTTTGATCTCAATAGGAAAGTCACCGAACGGTAGGGCGCCCAGTGGCTAGACAGCAACAACAGCGCTGAGCATATCAAGATCGGTTTATAAACTCGGTAAATGAAAGTGACATGTCGGATTGTGAATGAGCATTTCAGCATGTGGGTCACATTGAACATCTGATAGTAATTTCGAGTAAGTGAATCGGAATTAGTGCAGGCATTTTCTCGGATAGAAAAATGTGTTCATGCTCACGTCCCTTCTTGAGAAGTCTTTTGGAGTGTGGGGGTTGGTCACCAATTAATGGGTCTGGCGTGTTCCTGAACAGTGCTGTCTCCAGAACTCACACGTTGTGGCCTTGAATGAAAAGGGCTCGGTCAAAAAAGCAATTGCAGAAATTGTGGGGGGACGCCCTTGTTGGGATCAATTATGAGTGGCCTGCCTAACAAGTCATGCATTAGTTGGACTTGGTGAATGATGTGTATGGTTGTCCCTCTTGGACGAAAATTGGCCACGTTTAGCATACGGAAAAGTCATGCTCTCTCTCTCTCTCTCTCTCTCTCTCTCTCTCTCTCTCTCTCTCTCTCATCTTCTTGACCGTCATATGCTGGACTTGCATTTTCTTGTTTTGGAGCATCTTGATCAGAACCAAACTCCACGTTCCTGTCCCTTGTTTGTTCATAGGTAATGCGGATGTAGATTAAAAAAGTGCGTGCTAGTGAAAAATCCTCTCTTTTCCGTTCTTGGTATGCGCACGTGATAGAATGACTCCGTGAACAGGCAACATTGGATAAAATCGAAACATAACAGAAGAAATCAACTTTGCTGTCAATATGATACTAGAATGAATAAAATCGTGTGCCTATACTTTGAAGAATGTTTACTGTTGATGTATGCATAGTTCTAGTATATATATCGTGAAGAGGATTATTCGACTCTATCCCTTCTTTGAAGCCAAATTCACCTTGGATCCTTCACTTATGCCATTGCTTTGACTCTTGTTTTCTGTATCTTTCTTGTATTCCTCTCCAGAAGAAAAAGAAGCGACTCAAAATCAAAGGAGGCAGGAGCTTATCAAACACCTTCCAGACGAATCCACGTACGTATGGCCCGTGAACTGTCACCAAACAGCATCTCAGATCTCAAATCCAATCTCTTACCAATTGTCAGCGATTCAAACACGGTCACATGTTCATATCTCACATACAAAAATCATTTTCCTTTGTGTCCGCTTCCCCTTCTAGCTGCGTCTACGTTGGAACTCTTAACCAGGAAAAAAACAGAAATGATTGTAACAAGGAGATGTGCACGCATCCATGGTAGAGGGTGAAATCGACGTCTGTCATTTTCTAATTGACCCATGTAATGATATGGTTGGATGAAATTCCTAAACTTAGGTAATGTGGGGCTATCGCGTTTACTATACGTCGCCTTTTCCATTTGACTGAGATTGCTACTTAGATTTCTCCATGTATTGCTCAATCAGACTGCTTTTATATTTTGTAAATAGTGATTTATGATTCCCTAGAACAAAAGGGTATGGCGACTTTAGAAGACATGCGTTTGGTTCACAAATAATGCGGTAAAACAAAGAGCGCGTACATTATTCAATTCCACTTGTGTAGCAATAGCTAGCTTTACCGAGAGAGAGAGAGAGAGAGAGAGAGTGCCTCTGGCGCACTTGAATGAATCTACCAACTACTGAAGCGTAGGCCATTCAAGTTGCAACTACAGAAATTCACGAGGAATTATATCTTCGGGGCCCGACTTTAAAGAGAATGCGCTGCATAGGAAGCGATTTCGAGATCTGCCTTTTTCTCATTAAAGGCTAAAGATCCACACACTATCACAAGCCTATAGCTTTTCGACAATGATAATGCATGTCCTGCAATCTATGTAGTGACCAATTTGAAGAGACTCGGTCACTTAGGTAACTAGCCAGCTGGTGTGACTCGGCTGGTGATCATGAGGCGGGCACGACATAAATGGCAGACACAGTTCGATTGATTGACCGGAGCCAAAGCGAAACGCTTCATCGTCAGCGTCGTCATCATGATCGAAACCTACAATGTCCCAACGACTTGTGCTGATTTTTAATAAATGAGAGAAGGCTAGACAGCGTTCGCATGTTGAGGTGTCGTTCAAAATCAGTGGCTGACGATAGGGCTCGAACATTCTCACGATTTCAAGTCATCCATGGTTGGTGGTCCTATCTGCAGTCGCCACCTCTTGGCCCAAGTCTTTCTGGGTCTCGCTTCGTATCGCCTTCTGGGACCAGATTAAGATCAATGACGCAGAGAGAGAGAGAGAGAGAGAGAGAGAGAGAGAGAGAGTTACGCAGTGAACTTCGAGAATTTCATGTGGTTCTCCTCAGCGTTCACTGCCCGAATCTTTCTTTGGATCGGTTCGTTTGAAGAAAATTCGTCTGAGTCCTTCAACTGCAATGAAATTACGGCAAGGGCTTGACCAGGCTGAAGATGAATGCTTCCACCAAAACGACAATATTCCACACCGAATACCACTCAACCCTGACACAGTCAAATAACCTATGCAGCCAATTTCAATGCTTTGGCCACATTTTCCTGCAACCCTCTTGCTAGAGGAGATTTCCTCCGACCGCTTTACTGTGGATTATAAATATGGACACCCTCCACATTTATGTTTAGGTAAGACCGGAGGTGGGTGATGACCGTTGCGACTCATAACTCGCCGGCCAATCCAAGGCATGGTTTCCGGTAATTATGGATGTAGAACGTATATAGCCCTCATCGCTTTTTGACATTCGGGATGTCAAGCTTGTTAAGATCGGTTTACAGAATTCATTCCCTACCAAGTTTATCCTCCAATTGGGCGTGCCACGGCGCCGTAACATCGTAATCGACAGGCGATCGGGAGACCGCCACGATCAGCAGTCATCTGCATTCCACCTGAGCCCCAACCTTAGGTTCTCCAAATTCACAAGGCAAACGTACGTCCATCGAATACGACCCTTATCCACAAGAAAAACATGATCCGATGGGCCAGATTTCGTTGTTTTGCATGAATTTTTTTAATCAAAAGGTAGATAAAAAGAGAGAAAAGAGGGGGAGGAAAGAGAGAACCCTCGAAATGCAGAGGTGCGAGGCTAAAATATGACTTCCAAAAAGTGAAAAAAAAAAAACAAAAGAAAGAAGGGAGTTGGGGACTAAACCGTCATTTTCGGACAGGGACAGACCCCGATCCAGGTAGCCGAGCGGGGACTGGTCCGTCAGTAAAGTAAGTTCAGTCCCCCACCTCTCCTCCTCACGTGCCGCACGGATGCGACACGTGTTACCCCGGGCCCCACGCCCCCCGCGACAGCGACAAGCGTGCGTTTTCTTTCGATTATCCGCTGGTTTTTGGAAAGAAAAGGAAAAAGGGAGGGGAGGAGGAGCTGCCCGGACGACACCGGGCTCTCCTCCCATTGGCTGCTTTCTTGACTCGCGAGCGAGCTCCCGGGTGGGCCCCGCCCCCACGCCCCGACGCGTGGAATTCCATTACGCGCCTAACCCCCCTTCCCGAAAGAAAACAATTAAGACGAAAGTGGCAGGCCCCCCACCCCCCCCCCGGGGCGGTGGGGCCCCCTCCCCCGCCCCTTGCTTGGGTGGTGGGCCCCCCACGATTGGAAAAAGAAAAAGTCTCGCGAGTGCGAATCTTCCGCCTTTTCGAGTAGGGGGAAGGGGGAAGGAGGGAGAGGAGGGGGTAGGGTTGCTGTGAGTTTGACGCGTGTACAGTTGCCCGCGGGGGGCCCCACCTCCGGGTGGGGTGCGGGGCCCGCCTCGTCAGCAAAAGTCCAAATCGCTTATTATTGCGCGACTTTTGTAGAGAAGGGAGGACCATGGCGGAGGAGGAGGGTGCGATGAGATGGAAACTGGGGTTCCGATTTGGATTTTAGCAAATTTTTCAAATTCTAGAAAAGCTCGCTCGCTCTCCTTACTTCCTTTATCAATTTTAATGGAGAAAGTTCATTTCGGACGTCTCCGAAAAGACGCCCTTTTACGTCTTTTATATAAATGACGCGAAGCTATTTTTTAATCCAATTTTTTTTTAATAAAAGGAAGGGAAAATTGAAAAGCACATTAAGCTAGTCGTACAATTTCGATATTTTTGTCACGTATGAACTTCGCCAATAATTTTCGGGGCGGCCCCCTCCTCATTGATTTCCCGAAAAAAATTGTCGAGGAGGGGAGAAGAGCGCACGAAAGAAAAGTCGTGGGCTAGAGGCACGTGGGACAGGCGATGTCGTGGGGGCCCCGCGTCGCAATTCTTTTTCGCCCAACTTCGGAAGAACGCCGCCTGACGTGCAAGCTTTCTCGCCTTACCTCAGCATGGACCTTCGTTCCCAAATTTCGGGCCATTTTTTCTCAAAATTTCTTGCTCGATTTGATGACCCCCAAGGCGACAGCCGACGTTAAACGAGGAATTTCGACCGTGAATTTCGATGCGATACGCCCTGTCCCTGTTTCTCTCCCCCCCACTAATTTAATACAATTCGCTAAGTTTAATGTCGGCAAAATCGAGCTACGCCTAAAAACACATGTCGGCTTATGACGACGCTTTTGCATCAGCGCACGATTCCAAAAAAAAAGAAAAAAAAAAGTACTTATCACATTTGGACAATGGCCAAACTTGATAGGAGGGAGCCCCATCAAAACTTTTTGGAGGAAATTATTGGACTGGTCCTTTTTGCTATTGCGCTCGTCCGGACGAAGTGTTACGTAACAATGCGTAGCATTGGCATCTTATAAGAAGAGAAGCGTTTGATCCTCCAGCATAGAGTTGTAATGGTCTGCTCCGTTCTATGTCGATCAGTCGCCTTGAAAGAGTAACAAGTGATGGTCATCTAGTGATGTAACTCAACCGCCTCTAGATTATCGTTGCTCGCATACTCCTGTTGGAAAATTCATCAATGTAGATAGGATGGACAGTTAGACATTGACTAGAGATTGGTTTATAGATCAAATATGTCATGACGTAAAGTAAAACAACAATTTTAATTTCTTTTTTTGGAGTTGGCCATGCTCACCCAAGTGGATCATTACATAGCCCCAACTCGGCTAGACCAGCCTTGTCTACTTAGCATCAAAACCAAAGTAACCCTTGCATACATGAACCGGCGATATTTAACATTCAAGTCACTTGAAAGCTTGACATCATGTGGAACAAGAAAAAAAAGATCATCTACTAAGGCTCCGCTTGTTTTTGTGAAAAATAAATAATTTGAAAAATATTTGTCTAAAAATGATTACTTGTATTGTTTAAAAAACAAATAAACTAAAAATATTTTCATAGTTTATAAAAATATTTAAACATAAATTGATGTCGATAATGAAAACATATTTCATTGACTAGTTATTTCAAGCGGCATAATCTATCATTTTAGGAAGATAATTTTCAAATTATTCATTTTCCATGAAACTAATGGAGCTTATATATAAACTTGGCCTCTCCTGCCATTGTAATTATGTACAATTCTTTTCGGCCTACCTAGAAAAAGACCAGATTAATGTCCGACCTAAATACCCAAATACGCTTGGCCTCTTAAATGTATACATAGAACTACAAGAACACAACCTTCGCCCCCTTTAGTCATCTTTATAACTATAGATATCCATTATTAGCTAAATCTTATAAATATAACTACCCATATTAAGTGAATGGAGATAGTTTGTGCTAGAAAAATATAACACAACTCATGTACTGAATGTTGATTTTTTCTTTTATTGATTCAATTATTCAGCTGATTTTATCGGATATAGTTGCGTAGAAGAATTCCCAAGGAAAAGACTTTTCTTCTATAGAAATATTTGAAAAAGGAGGACATTTGGCATTGGAATGATTTCGGATATAACTCCCCCAAAAAAAAAAAAAAAAAAAAAAAAAAAAAAAAAAAAAAAAAAAACATGTAGGTAGAAAAGGACGAAATCTAAAGAGAACCGAGCTCTGCTCGGATAAATACCAAAAAGATGCTTAACTTTTGATCTCATAACCTCTTTCATGCTTCTATTTTCAAATCTACATTTTGCACCCTATTATCAATTATCACCGTATATTTAATTTAAAAAATCGCCATTGTCATTCCAAAAATGCACCCATCTATTCTAAACTAAAATTAAAGTTGAATGACCTTATCGCAAGTGACCTCAAAGAAGACCATATTAAAGATTAAATTTTTATCAAGATTTCTCTAATTGATCGCCAGTTCTAGGGTGAACATTTTGATAAGTAATTCTTACTTAACAAAACAACTCTTTGTACGTCTTTCATAATCGAATTTTCCTTGCCGACGATGCTATCTTGTGATCTGTTGGTTTCTTGAGTGGACATCGATTATCCAACATGTCACTTATCATGGCCACTGGATGTTGATAATTCACAATGTTCCAAGATTGGTTGGCTGGACAATCAAGGGTTACTTCAAAAGTACTTAAAAAGCTTCTCATTTTGGATATAATTTCAAAATTACAGGTTCATTTTAGCATTTTTTGTTTTTAGTTTTTCAGTACGACGCAATTAAAAACAGGTTTAGAGAAGCTTCGTTGGAGAACGAGTCTTTATAAAAGCACAACCAAAGTTATAAACAAGGGCCACAATGATAGGATTGCCCATAGCTGGACTAGTTCATTGAATTAGAATAATGATGGCCCCATGATGGAAAAGTAAAGATCTCGGCCTAAAGAAATAAAATTCACGGTGACCCTTTGGGAAAAAGAAGAGGATTGCGAAGATGAAAATGATTTTGATGCGAGAATCTAATAATGAACCATCATTACTAAATTTCCATTTACAGTTTCCTCCTGTTCAAAGTCAAAAGGGAGCAAAGATAGGCGAGAATAAATACCGACAACATACGCACGCAAAAATCTCCATCTTGTGCACATCCAAGCTTTGCATGTGCAGTGTACACGGTGGTGTGCGTGCATGCGCAGTGACACCGCACGACGGACGGAGAGTTGGGTGGTTGTCGGTATTGAATTGCCATCATAATTGATACATAACAACTTTTAGATGCGAGAGCATTTAAGATCGGGTCATTCTTTCTAGAGGTTGATTATTAGCTAATAGAGGCGTGGTGGTAGCTTCTTTTGTCATGCTTTGCGGGGGGATTAATCATGCTTTGTGGGGGGATTAATCCTCGATGGAGACGATCCCTGATCAAGACCCAATAATTGTTGCGTCTTTGGACGGGTGTTCTGGAAAATTTAATGAATAAAAGAATCGAGAAAGAGGAGGAAAATGCAAGAGGTCCCCATTCGTTTTTTTGTAGCTTATAAAGACATGGGGTCCTCTCATTGATTGCTACCCCTCTGTCCTCTTTCAACGTGGTCAACAAGCTCAATTAGTTGCCTCATGGATTTCTCCATATCGTCCCTAAAAAAAGCCAAATCGGATGACGGGTCGTTTAGTGGAGTTTTAGGTCATGCATGTGTAGAGGAGAAAAGGGGGCTAAGTTATATTAGTTATGTGCAAGAACTAATCATGGTTATTCGAGATTCAACCTGTCATGATTACGTTTGCTAGGGGATAATGTCCAAATACAAGAACCGGAAGTATCAAGAACACGAGATTGTCGTCTCCATCTCGATTGAAATTTGAGGCTTTGGGTTGAGACCCTCCAAGAGGAGATGGTTTGACCAACTCAAGTGAAAAAAGAAAATTTACAAGTGGCTCCTCGGTTTTTCCGTAAATAGCATCCATTGGCCCTCGTGGAGAAATTCCTAGGGTTAAAAACCTTTTTCTTTCTTTTTTATTATCTTCGATGTTGGCGCAATCGGTGATGATGATGATGATGAGGCAGGCCCGTTCTTTTATTCAAGTGCTTAGGGATTGGTGCGGTATAAAAAACCGAGCTTGGTTTTTCCACGTCCGTGGCCTTTTTGATTTCATTTCCTCCTCTCTCCTTCCTCCTCTTTCTGACACACACATCAATTCTTTCATTAAAAATGACTGGAAAATGATTTAGAGAGAGAGAGAGAGAGAGAGAGAGAGAGAGAGAGAGAGAGAGAGAAGAATCTGAAAGCTTTTCCAATGTTCTTTTTTACAGGTCATTTTCTAATGAAAAGAAGTTAAAAGACTTGGAAAGAAGAGACAAGTAGCGATCGAAAAGACTCCACCATTCCATCACAACATCCTCAAATTATTTATGACCATTATACTATATGTAAAATCATGAAGATACATGTAAATATCTCTACGCATAATATATGTGTAAATTGCATGTGAGAGAGACAGAGGGATCTCACGTGAGCTGTTAGGGTTTGCATGCATCGAAATCACAATCAATGCCATGTAAGGGCATGGAGGAGATGTGCCTATACGAGAATTGTACATTGTTAAATGGAGGATGATGAAGCTTTCTTTTCAGCCAACAAAAGTGAATATTAAAATCAAGTTATTGGCGACCTTCCTTGCACAAGCACAACAATGTCAAAATCGATAGGTAATAAACCTTGCTGGAGAAAAGTGACATGAGATTCTAATTAAGAAGTCAAAGCACAATCATTTCAAAATTTAAAATAACCATGTGGCGCTTGAATTTTTCTTTTATAGCGACATTTAACATCCATATCAATGATTCCTTCGTGGTGACATTCCTATATATCCTAAAAATAAGTTTGTGTTTATGAAGACATTTACCTTTTAGTCTTTTCTTATACTCTCTTTTGCAAAATATAAAAAAACTCATTATTATTCCATATCAAATTGCTAATATTGATATCTAGATTCGAAATTCGTTTTATGAATTTATGGGATTCATGGTAAAGTTTTATTTTGATAGGAAAAATAATATAAACACGCGATAGATTTCGACATGCTTTTTTAGAACTTACTTAAGACTAATTTTTATTTGTCCCCTCAGGTTTTTGAAATAAAATTAGGGGGAAAGGCATAATCTCTTGGAGAGAATGCGGGGAAGGTGGATGTCCCTTATAATTATCCTTAGACATAGCTGAATTATATGCATGTTACTTGTGAGATTGTTAGGAGACATAAAGAAACATTTATTTGGGCGCAATAATTAGGTGCATCATATGTAAGAATCCGCAAAAGCTATTGATAAAGAACTATCAAGTCAACTTAGAAAAAACAGTCACCAGCTAACTGCCCTCGTTTTTAGGTTAAATAAAGAAGGCGCATCCCACAGTTAAATGGGTACACCTGTCCTTCACACGTAAACTTTGTTAAAGAGATCATTACTATTAAATGACTGCAGGGTCAATCGCGAAACCCTAAAATTTATGGTTCTTGTGCTCAATGCGGGCGCACCAAATATACGGGACGATTTACATAGATTCATGAGTGCGGAAGGAGACCCATTAAATTTAGGGACTAAGATAAAGTTACATCTGTGTACGTGCATTGATTCAATACAGTGACGTTCTCTTTCCAGGTACTGTTTACCTTAACATGGAACAAGTCAAAAGGAGGCAATAAATGATGGGTGAAATGTGGTGAATTTCTCCATGTTTTCCATGTTGGAACACACAAGGAAATATTTCACTTCCTTAAGAGCTTCCCTCAGCCCGCAATAATGGCCTACACGTAATAATAGCACGCACCCCATGACACCATAACTGTCTTTTGAGTAGTCTACTGTGAATCATGAACAAGGAATGTCTAATGGGACTGAAACTCAGTCCTGTTAACATCAGCAAACCACAAAGGTTTCTTTTATGTTTTCTTTTTGGGCTAGAGAAGCCACTGCCCATTCTTTTACAATCATTGTTACCGACAGCGATATGTGCCAGACTTTTTCCGAGAAACAGTGAATAAGCTATGGGAAAGAGAAGTAGAGGATTCTCAGTACTTCGATGGTTGCAAAAGGGTCCTGTTGCTTCTGACGAATTAGGAAGATTGCCTCAGTTTTTTAATAAAGTCGTCTTTTATGGCGTTCACAGCGATAAATACGCCCGCGCGCACTTACTTTTCACATCAAGAATCTTTGGACTGCACTTGAATTCTTGCATGCGATTATTCATGCTATGCTCTCGCTCTCTCGCTCTCTCTCTCTCTCTCCTTAGGTCGTACCTATGTGTTTTTTTTCACAAAATCAAGGATGTAGCTTTCACGAGGAGAAGATATATTGCAACATCACGCAATATCTAAATCAGTCCGCGAGTCAATGGCTTTTACCTACTTCTTTCCATGACATGAGAAACCAAGGGAGGTTCCATATTATTCGAGATTTACATTATGTTCGCATATACATAATCAACATTCATGTCGTCGCTCCCCTCTTATCTTAGGCCCAGCGTACCAATCCTGAGATGATGCTTCTTAACTAAATTAAATTCTACTTCATTCATGACCATGTCGTTAGGTACTTTATTTTTTTTTTTTTTGGTTGACTTTACTCTATGAGCCTACGACCTAGCAAAAAATTAACTAGGATAAGACCTCAAGTTAATTATGCACTCGCAAATACTAGTAGTCGTAGTGATCCAGATGGAAGCGCATAATTCTTACTCATTTTGTGGGAAAAAAGGTTTTGACTAGGAATCCAGGAAAAGCAAAATCTCGAAATTGAAATCATTCTGGCCGAAAGAAATTAGGGACGAACTTACAAATGAACGTAGATTAATGCAAGCATCAAGAGCCATTGCAATGAGGAGAGATATTTAGGCATGGAAAGAAAAAAAATACAAAATATGAAAGCTACGTAATGATAGACGTTACGCATGCATCTGGACAAATCTTTTCTTAAATCTCTTGAGTTTGAACGCATTGAGACCAATAGACACACCATATCTATTAGGGCCCAAATAGAGCGCGATGACAATATTCGTCTTCTCTGGAATTATGTGGAAACCACAAGGTTCAAATTTAATATACATCAACATTTTCTTTTTCTATTACAGATAGTTATTTTTACATGAAACATCTTACAAGATGGTGTGTTTAATCTCATGTTTTTGCAACTCCACCTGCCACGCATTTTATCAATACCAATCCTCAAATCTGCTCATTTCTGTTCATTTTACAATTTTACCGAAAAACCCTAGCTACTACAGAGTAATATCATCAATAATAGCACATGCACATCGACAATATAGAATGAATAACATCTTCAATTTAGAAAATAAAAAAGAACTTGAAGAACTGAATTCTAAAAAGGTAAACTGGGTCGGCCCCAGCTTAACAAAAGTATTGCAGCATGGCGATTAACTTAACGCCGCTAATAATTAAGGTAAGTACATTATTTAGAGCTCATCTTGTTATTTTCTTTCAAAATTATAATCTAATTTAGTCTTAGCAGTTCTTATCTTTAGGATCTTATATGTTCACGATCTTTTACTTGCTTTCATACCTCTGCCAAAAAAAGTCAACTAAATAGCAAGAGATGATTGTGGCATTGTGTGCTTATCAAGTAACCCAAGCGTACGAAGTATATTCCTAAGATGGGGCAATACCTAGTAGGATTCAAAAAAATGCGTGTGAAAACGAAGGCGTCAAATTGACAATTTAGTTACGTAAATTTCGTTGAAAACCTTGTCTTAGGCTGCTAATTTACTAATACGCCTAGAAAAGAAGGGGCGAGGGAGAGAGAGAGAGAGAGAGAGAGAGAGAGAGATATTTTTAAAAGTAGGTGTTATGGTGGTTGGTCCTGTGTTTCTTAGCTACTTAAATTGCTTTATCTTCAAACTCTAGCATCCAACCACATAAAATACCACCAAAAAGAAAGAAAAAAGAAAGAAGGAAACTCTTCCAAACGAATAATAAAATTGGAGAAGAACAGGATAACAAAAAGAAAAGAAAGGAAGGGAGGTCGTGGTGAATAAGGACAAAACAGATATTAATGAATGAGCAACAGGATCTCCTTCTCTCGTCCCTGTTCTTCCCCCATCATCTTCCTCCTCTCTCTCTCTCTCTCTCTCTCTCTCTCTCTTTATAATACATATTAGGCTTTCGTGGAAGGAGACGTTTCCTCGTTCCTCCAATTGTCTGTATCTTTCTTTCTCACGCATAAACAACTTTGAACTTTCGTTCCCTCTCTCTCTCTTCTTCACTGAATTAGTTAATTAGTCGATCTCTTTGTTGGCCATGAAAGCTGCATCAAGAAATGATTTGAAAAGGGTAGGTCAAATCAAGAACGAGAGCTGAACCAGAAAAAGAGAGAGAGAGAGAGAGAGAGAGAGAGAGAGAGACAGGGAGCGAGCTTCCCTCTGATCCGTTCGCAGGTACTTCTTTGCCCCCAAAAGCCAAAAAGTAGCAGAGAATTTTCATTCACACACACACAGAACCCATGTACGCACACATGGTGATTCACTATTCATCGAAACGAGAAATACACACGCAGATACCCGTTCCATCACCAAGAATTTTGATCTCTGAAGAAGGAAAAGAGGATGAGAGAGAGAGAGTGGTGGGGGAGGGGGAAAAGATGGGCATCTTTTTATCAGCCCCCCTAACCTCATCTTGCTATTTTTAAACCTCCTCACTCTTGTCTTGGTTCTTGTTTTTTGTGTTCTTATTTTACCTTTTCTCAGGATAGGAAAGTTGCAGACAGCAGAGGCGATGACAGGAAGCTGAGGTTTTCCTATCTCTGTGAATCCCTCCATAAATCTCACACAGGTGGGTGATGCCGTCTCAATTCATTTCTTTCTTTTTTATAGGCCATGACCATGTTGTCCCCTCTCTCTCTCTCCTTTCTGGGGGTGTCTGAAGTCTCTCTCTTGGTATTTGTTTTGATGATTGCAAGTGAAAATTATGGAGTGCAGAGATTGATGGCGATGATGAATGAATGAAAATCACGTGTACACAAAACAATGTCTACTCGATAACGATAACGAATATATAAATGCAGAGATCATCGGTCCTTTCATACTCTCTCTCCCTCGCTCTCTATATATTTAAATATATATAAGTTAACATGGCTCCTGCAGTTACTTTTCCTTCCTCATCTCCTTCCATCCTACCCCCGCTCTCTCTCTCCAAGCTTGAAACTTGAGAAAAGATAGAAAGAAAAGTGATGACAATCGCATCAAAACTTTTGATACTCAACCCAAACTTTCTTGGTTTCTTGATTTGGTTGTCAGGTTATTCGTCAATAAGTTCAACAGCAATACTCAGATTGACTCATCGTATGGGTTGATTCTTGATTCCACACACTCACCATCAGTGTGAAAGGTACTTCTTTCAACCCAAAGCTCAATCACACACATGCGAACATACACACACGCCCTCTCTCTCTCCTTCCCCTCCTGACTTGCTCAAGCTTCTTTCCTTTCTTTAGGATAAGTGCTACATGAGCTTGTCGCTTTGTGTTTGATCTCAATTTCGCACATGAAGGTGATGAAGCTCACTAATAGCCCATCTTCTTTTCTCTCTCTCTCTCTGCGCTATTTGTTTTGTTCAGCGAAAGAAGAAGAGATAAATATTGAAGTGAAGTGAACAGTTGCGATGGCGACTTACTACCACCAGAGCTCATCTGACCCAGATGGAGCCCTACAAACCCTCGTCCTCATGAACCCCGCCAGCTACGTCCACTACTCCGATGCCCCGCCTCCGCACCAGCAACCCTCGGCAGTCTTCCTCAACTCCTCCACCGCCGGGCCGCCCGCATCCCAGACCCAGCAATTTGTAGGCATCCCCCTACCCGGCAGCGCCGCCGACTCGCAGCCCTCGTCCATGCACGTCAACCACGATCTCTCCTCCATGCATGGCTTCATGCCTCGCGTCCAGTATAACCTCTGGAGCTCCCTCGACCCGTCCACGGCGGCGCGTGAGGCCTCCCGCACCCACCAGCAGCAGGGGCTCTCCCTCAGCCTCTCCCCGCAGCAGCCCCCACCGACCCCAGCTGGGTACCGTTCCTTTGTCCGGGCCGAGCGCAGCGGCGATGGAGCAGCGGGTTCTCAGCACCCTCCAGCAATTTCAGGCGGTGAGGACGTGCGGATCTCGGGCGGGTCCCCATCGTCGGCCTCAGGCGTAACCAATGGGGCGGCAGTTGGGTCGGGCATGCAGGGGGTGTTGCTGAGCTCCAAGTACTTGAAGGCCGCACAGGAGCTTCTCGAAGAGGTTGTTAATGTTGGGAACACCGGAATCAAAGCTGAGATGCTGAAGAAGGCCAGCGGCCAAAGTAAGCCGGGTGGAGAATCAGCGGCACTGAAGGAGGAAGGAGGTGGCGACGGCAGTGGTAAGCGCGGCGCAGAACTGTCTATGGCTGAGAGGCAGGAAATTCAGATGAAGAAGGCTAAGCTCATAAACATGCTTGATGAGGTAAGGCTTACATGGTAATTATGTGCATGATCAAGTCCTTGTATATATAAAATTGAAAAGTTATGGAGGAATTTTGGGAATGAAACTCCCCTATCTAATTAACTATAATTTCTAAAACTTTGAGATATCTTTCAATTCAAGGTTTTTTTTTCAGTGGGTTGATTCCTTCCTAACTCTAATTAAAGTTCATGCTAGTTAGGTAAGAAATTGAGTTCTATTAAACTTACAATGCAGTCCAATTAGCCTCCTCATGTTGGATCCTTGTTTATATCAGGTTGAACAGAGATACAGACAGTACCACAACCAGATGCAGATCGTGATATCCTCGTTTGAGCAAGCTGCGGGGGTTGGCTCTGCAAGGACGTACACGGCCCTCGCGCTGCAGACCATCTCGAAGCAGTTCCGGTGCCTCAAGGACGCGATAGCAGGCCAGATTCGGGCCGCCAATAAGAGCTTGGGCGAGGAGGATGGCCCTGGAGGGAAGATCGAAGGCTCCAGGCTTAAGTTCGTCGACCACCACCTCCGGCAGCAGCGTGCTCTCCAACAGTTGGGCATGATCCAGCAGAATGCTTGGAGACCCCAAAGAGGACTCCCTGAGCGATCAGTCTCCATCCTACGCGCCTGGCTCTTCGAACACTTTCTCCACCCGTAAGCGACACTCTCGACGATCATCATTTAGAACCGTCGCTTAAAATCATAATTGACCTGAATTGCTGAAACTGTTCTTTCCTTTTCTTTATTTAGCTACCCGAAGGATTCGGACAAAGTCATGCTGGCCAAACAGACAGGGCTTACTAGAAGCCAGGTATAATTTGCTGATCTTTGTCCTAATTGATTCTTAATGCTGTGAAGGTTCAGAGATTAAGCGATGCGTCGATTGCAGGTATCGAATTGGTTTATAAATGCTCGAGTTCGGCTTTGGAAGCCGATGGTGGAGGAGATGTACACGGAGGAAATCAAGGAGCAAGAACAGAATGGGGGAGGACCAGAGGAAAAACCAAGCAAGAGTGAACGCGAGGACTCAGCATCCAAGTCCTCTGGCCTCCAAGACAAGGCCCCCAACTCCAATGAGAACAGCACCAAGAGCTTCAAACCCAAGGAGATCACCTCGAGGAACCACGACACCCCTGCCATCTCTACTAATTCGGCTTCCTCCATCGGGGGAAACGTCCGCAGCAGCAGTTCCGGGTTCACTCTCGTCGGCCCTTCGGAGCTGGAAGGGCTGACACAGGGGAGCCCGAAGAAACCGAGAAGCGCCGAGCTGCTTCAGAACCATAGCAATGTCTCGTCCTTGAATGTCAACGCCAAGCTCGGGGAGGCCATATCGATGAAGTTTGTCGATGAGGGGCAGGGCCGCGATGGCTACCCGATCATTGGAGGAGGGCCCGCCAACTTCATCGGCGGGTTCGGGCAATACCCAATGGGCGAAATTGGGAGGTTCGGGGCCGATCAGTTCGCTCCTTCGTTTTCAGGTAATGGGGTCTCTCCCACATTTTCTGGGAATGGTGTTTCTCTCACTCTGGGCCTTCCACACAGTGAGAACCTCTCTCTATCTGGCGCTCACCAGAGCTTCCTCCCTAGCCAAAACATTCAATTAGGTAGGCGAGTCGACATCGGAGAGGCGAACGAATTCGGGGCGATGAACACTCCCATCCCTCACTCTTCATCTGCGTACGAGACCATGAACATCCAGAACCGAAAGAGGTTCCCTGTGCAGCTGTTGCAGGATTTCGTGGCCTGATACATTGGACCACGGATGATTCTCTCTGCATCATCAGCATCATCAGAGAGTTCGGGATGAGGATGATGCAAGATGAAGAATGGTAGTGTAATTTTAGGTTCAGAACCGGGCTTTTTTCATATTGTTTTTAACTTCGCCTGTTCCCTCCATTATTTAGGGAGTAAGTAAGCTGCATGGTAGTGTAAAGAAAGAAAATTATAGGCCTATACTTTTGCATAGAAGTATTTTCGGTTAATTTAGACAGCTTTAGGATTTCAGAGAGATGATTGGGGATTGTATATTAATTTTGTAAGCTCGGGTGATGGATAGAATGTAATATCACAATACTTAGTCTTGGGTATACCATTATATGCTGCTTGTTACCGTGAGGTTTGATCTACCAAATGCAGGGAAGCAAAAAACAAAATTTGCTTGCATCCTGTGGTTGCTTGAGGAGATCAAAACCCTTAGAATCAATCTTTTGAAGGTATGTTGTGCCGCAAAAAGTCGTTAGTTGCTAATCTTCAATGTCCGCCCGTGCTGTTAACGAAGCATGAAGCAAAAAAGACCAAGAATTCAAGCAATACTCTGCTTCTAATCCTGTTATTCAGAACCATTAGAATGGATAAAAAGAAACCCACCATAGTATAAATTAGATGCAATCTTCGGGGATGTTCATAGCTATACAGGCACCGGGAATATTTTGAAGTGCCAAGCCTTTTCATTATAAACTCAAGAAAAAGAATTGAAAGAGACGGCTTGATATTGCAGATGAAATCTTCAGGAGAATGTCACATGTAGTTGGACTTTAAAAATACAATGTCATCACCATCATCATCCAGGAGAAGCAGGAGGAGGTCTCTTCAGTCTGTGTCATGGCAACAAAAAGAAATGTTAAAAGAAGGAAACATGACAGGGTGCTAGGTTCTTTGAGTCCATGAATATTAGAGTAGAAGAAAAGGGGAATAAAAGAACCAATATATATATATATATAAACACACACACTAGCAGAAGTCATTTTCTCAGCTCAAGAATCCAGACTACTTTCCTCTCCTGTCCAAGAGCACTTGCTTTCTTGACTTATTCACTCTCGCTCCTTTTTTTTTTTTGATCCTTATCTCAGTCACAACCCCAAAAAATAGGAATCAAAATAACAGGAAAGAAAAAGATAGCTTCCTTCTATTGAGACTTATCTCATTAGAATAAGCTGAACTTTTGACATTTGGCTCGCATGTATGCACAGACCTTATTCCCAAAATCACAACTCTATCTGGTTTTCACTTTTGTGGCCATGCCCACAATGGCCAGGAATCTCATGATGACGATGCATTTCACCATCCCGGAATTCTGTTGTTCCAGAGTAAGGTACACAAGTGAACTGGGTATAAAATAATGAAAGGTCTCTGTCAGTCAACATTTTTATGGGTAAAAAGCTACTAGATAAGACACCTTACAGAAAAGCTGCTGCAACAGTATCCTGCTGAGGTGGGTCTCCCCATGAGCTATGTTTTCGCGAACTTTCATGAATTAATGACAGAAATAGACACACAACTAAGGTTAAAAAAAAGAAAAAACCCTCACACCATAGAAAAATGATGGGACGATTTCAAATAAAAATATAAAGTATCTTGATTAAAATTTAACGTGGATATTATTTTAAATAAAAATCAAATGTGATTAAATCGTCTTAAATAAGGGTATGAAGTGAATCAACCTTATTGAAGACTATTCCAATTATTAAGAAATGCGTATTTTAGTAAAAAAGAAAAAATTAAATAGAGGAGGAAAAAGGAAAAAAGTTAAAAAAAAGATGAAAATGCTTCTCAGGCAATAAGATTAGGTCTTTTTTTAAAATTGATATATTTACTCTGTATCCTTATTTGAAACATGTTTTATTTTAGGTCTTTATTTAAGAAAATGAGAGGATTTCAGGTTTTTATTTAAAACAAAGTCTATTTTAAATTTTTACTTGAGAAAATGAGAGCATTTTTTCAAGCTCTTATTTAAAATTTTACTAAAAAGGAAGAAGAAGAATCGAATAGGGACAATTATAGTTTCACCACAGGAAGGATAATTATTAGTGGAGAATCAATCGTGGAACGGGAAAAATAAAAAAAGAGGAAGAAAGAAAAGAAGAATCGATCCAAGAAGAGATCATACAAGGAAGCAAAAGGAATAGGCGAATTGACTTTAGATGCAAGAACCTGGCATGATGAAAAAGACCACTCAAATTGGTCACACGAGCTCTGTACAGTGTATAAAGAGGTAATGCGGTTATGACCCAATGCCAAAATTCTTGCTGCAAGGGATGCATTTACTAATCATTGCTGCACTGGATGGGATTGACATTTGACAGTCACGGTTCCCATCCAATAAGGCTAATACTCTGAATAATAGGTGAAAAAAACCAAAAAGAAAAGTTACTTTCTGATTCAAAATTTGTAGAAGTTGGAAAGACCATTTCTGACCCTGGACCGAGTCATCCCTTTTGAAAAGTTGTTTTGAACAGGATAAATAGTCCACCAAACACCCATAATCTAGAATTCAAACGAAGAAGTACCTCCTGTTGCAGTTGTGTCACGTCTTGCAAACCAGCATTTGGAAATTTTGGAACGTAAGAACATATTTCCTTATCGTGCCACTTTCCAAAAAACCGATCGATTTGCTTCTTGGGCAGTAGCACTGAAACTGTGGCACAAAATACTTTTCTCGCTCCTGGACAAAACATTACCTGAGGACTAGACTACTGAGAATTGAGAATGACAAAATGAAGCCAAACCATTAGGCAATCAACTGTACAGCTAGTTCTCACTACAACCATGTCGGGGGACAACAATTTACAATCAAAAGCTGACTTTGCACATGCAAGAACTAACACTACATGACAATCAGGGTTATCTGCAACCAGCCAGCCAAAAAATCTGTAAAGTCCATGATGGAAGATCAAGGAGTGCTAGATCCACCATGGTTCCCATCCAAAATGGCTAATCTTCTCTTTGCAACCTTGGACCGGTAACACCATACGTCAAATGCCTCAGTTAGATCAGGATACCGAATATAGTTATTTCCCAACCATTCAGTCAAGATTTCTGCTTGATCTCCTGATGGCAATGTAAGCACCAATGAAACGAAGGTCGATTCCAATGATTGCCACAGCTCACCATCCACTTTAAGTTCCAAAGTGTCGTCACCACTGGATGTGGTGGAATCTATGGCAGGTTTGGCAACTCTTACAAACGGAAGCCAGACCTTGACTGCATGCAGCCTCTTCGATGCTGGCAAAATGACATTTCCATATGCGATTGACTCTAAAACCTTTGCCGCAACTTCAACAATCTTCACTGTCGTCTTGATTGTTTCACCATTTGGTTCTGGATTTGATGGATGAACTATCTTCACAACTTTATCTGATGCATCCATCCAACAGATAACCAAATCCCTCATTATCTCTAACTTTGTCAATATCTGACAGGCCCATGATAAATCGGATAGATAGAGCTGAAGTATATGCAGTGCCTCAGGGGCCAGTTCCGATGACTCGCAAAACAAAGATTCTAGCAGACCGTTAAATCTCGCGAAGAGTCTACTCATGCACTGTTTTACCTCTGATCTTATCTCATCATCAGCTTTTAGTAGAGGTTCATCATCGTCTTCAGTAAGCATGTACTCAAGTTGCTCTTGAGCCGATGTTTTAAGATCGTTCATATCTTGAGGAGGTGATGATGTGGCTAGTTGAATAGCTGACCGAAAAATCCTCATAATAGCTGATGGATTGACAGGTTCGAGGCGGGAGAGAATTGGCAATACTTGTGATCCCATGCCTGGTATGGTTTTAAGAATCTCCTCCTCCTCAGTCTCTTCCCATGGGACTGCTTCCAAGTAGTTAACACAAGCAGTGACGATCTGTAGGCACTCAAGCTCCACAGCCACACGAAGAATGCCAAGTGCATTCCTAACCCCATGCCACATATCATCCCTTGAGCTTTCTTTAACATAAAATAGGCGTAGAACATTGACATGGGAGTCAAAATCTGATTCTTGACAGTATACCTCAACGCAGTTGCGGGAATCAAGGATCTGACACGTTGGCCATTTCTCAGAGAGACGATCTGCAAAATATTTGCTCTTCTCTATAAGAATGTGAGAATGACAGTACAACCAATCATCTCGGCCATCAGTCGTCCGCAACCTCACAACAGTGTCGCTGCTTGACCGATCACCAAAATGGCAAGGAGCCTTTTCTTCAGTGACCTGAGCTACAGGAAACCCAGAAGTCAAAGCTTGACAGATGAAAGTCAACTTCACTATAGTTTCCTCTTAGAGAATGAATAATGTCCTCATTTTACTATCTTCATACAGTGCCACTATCAGCATATCGATTCATGATATTTGTGCCATTAAGCATCATATACAAGCAGCCCATTGCATGGCAAAGTATCTACAGAAGAGCTAACAAAATCCATTCACCTAATAGTAGCTACAAGCATAAAAGTATTGTAAAACAGAGAGAAGCAGTTACATCGATATAACAAGAGTGACATCACATACAGTTGACTCCATTAGAGTACTGAGCCTTAAGATGTTTTTCTTGTTGGAGTCATCTTTTAGAATAGACAACCTGCAGAAGATCCGAACAGCTAATTAGCTACTGGAATTGGGACTCTTCTCTGGAATTCGGCAGTCATACTATGTAGTCTTCATGACTGGTGGAACTAATTTCCTTCAATCACGTAAGAAAATATTAAAGACTCGGACTAAACTGCATTAGTGATGATATTTTTGAGAAGACATATTTTCACAGGAGATCAGAATGCTGATGAGGGAAAATTTTAAGTTTTTACCTTTTTTTCTCTTAGATATTCTAGTTTGTGGGACCAAACTCCATATTCTAATAAACAAACAAGTTCTCGCTGTTGTAATACAATCGTTCGTTGAGAAAATAATTGAAATTGAAGTATTCTTACAATCTGTAAGAACTTTTGGATATCTTTTCTTTTCTTTTGAGATTTTCTGAGTGACCGTCCTCAGTATAGAAAGATGTCAAGTTTATCATATGTATTGGCACCTAACAGTTCCTATTGTCATCATTTAACAACTGAGGTTGTGCAGGTGCAATCTTTTTCATTCAATAAGATAGGAAAATTGACACTTCTTTTTATTTCCAGAGAGGGAAGCAATTAGTTTGAACATAGAAATTCAGGCAGGAAGCAAACTAAGGAGTATACAGTAAAGACACCTCATCGAAACATACTGAATGATGTCGATCTCTCAGGGACTTTGTGTAGAGGAACTCAAGCTACAATTTTACCAAGCAATGGAGATTCTGCTGCATAGTGGGCAACAGAGGACCAATGGAAATATTACTAATGCTCCATCCAGTCTAGCATGTGGAACTGGGAGACAAGAACCTTCCTAAGAAGTCCCTTCATAATATTGGTTACCATGAACAAAACAATCCCAAATTCCTGCAGATAGACGTGATTTTATAATGTCTGACCTCTAGTTCAAGTAAGAACTCTTAGGGACCGCAGATGCAGAGATTTAGAGCATGTGTGAATAAGATGTTACTTGTACTTGGGGTTTTTACTGCGCCTAATTTTGATGTTTTTGCTTCATATTAATGAGAATCAAATTAAGGCATTCATCTATGGATATGGTAGCTTTTCCCTAACAAAGACTAAGGCTAATTTCATTGAACAGCTTTGCTATCTTCCACGGTTACTATCCACCAGTGCCAAAAGTTCGAGCGAAGAAAAAACTCTCCTTCGATGCTTGCGCTTATGACTGCTAACTAGTTTCGACATATCATTGCATTCGGTTTTTCAACCGAACCACGACTCGAATTCACCAAAGAATCAGCTTTGGATTCCCCACCTCACACCACAAGCCCCCCCAATGCAGAAGAGAAACAAGAGAAAGCGCAAAACATCACGGAAGCACAGCAACAAACCCCAATGCCCTCCACAGAAACATCCTCTATTTCGAAACCCCCAAACATTCGTACAAGCCGTAATCGGGAGCCACCAGGACCGCCATTAGCAGGCGTTCCCGAAGCAAAGCTCGAGAAAACCATCGGTAAAACCGACGGCAAGCGGACACCGCTTCCTCCGAATTCCCGAAATGCGAAAGAACATAAACCGAAGCAAAGTAGGACTCCGACCACAGAACACGCGGATCAACGCCGCAAGAAAGCCCCACGATCGTTTACCTCGTTCGCGGCGCGATGGGCGAGGCTCATGGTCCTCCTTCGCTCGAGCGAGCCAACCCCGAGGCGCGGGGGCGGGAATCGAATCAGAGAGGGCGGGGCGGAGGCGAAGGGCGTCCGGATTCGGGGCGGAGAAGAGGAGGTTCGGAATCCGCCATGGGAGATCGAGAGGAGAAGAAGAAGAAGGAGAAGGAGAAGGAGAAGGGAAGGGCAGAGTACGGGAGCTCGATCTGCGCATCCATGGCGGATTATTATTAAGCTTTAGCGAATCGGCTTAGCTACTGGTCGGGCTATGTGGTGGTGGGAAATTTTTTGTGAAGTTTTCCCCTTTTTTTCCCCCTCATAAATCGAGCAAATCAGATGGACCGACTTTTAATTAAATTCGCTTGTGATAATAGTGATAATAAAAAATAAAATGCCGCATATTTTACTTTGAAGAAGCCACGTCTAATTTGTTCGGCAGTGATTTTTGGAAAGCAAGATCACACCTATATTTGTCGCCATTTAAAAATTGCATCAGTTAAAGTCCACTTTTCCACGTCGGTAAGGCTTCGCTCGGCATCAATGAGTACCTGCCACGGGCCCGCAAGAAGGTGCGAACGTGATAATTTACGGGCTTAGACTGTGTTTGGTAATATTTTTATTAAAAAATTGTTCTCATAATAAAAATTTTTTTTTCTATATCTATTATCTAAAATAATTTTTGAACAAAAGAACGTGTTTAGTAATTATACAAAATTTTTGTTCCGAAATAACAAAAGAATAAAAATATATTTGGTAAACTTGTGTAATTTTTTTATTTATTTTATTTTTTTAAATATTTTTATTTCTTCTTTTTCTCTTTGGTAGGCAATCAACTGGGCGACGTTAAGTGAGCTTGCCAGGCCTTGCTTTGCTTGGCGAGATCACCGTTGGCCATGGGAGCCTTGCTAGGCCACTAGGGAGGCTTGGCCTTGCCTAGGTAGCATAAGGTTGGCCTCACCCTGACCTGGCAAGGCTCGGCCTCATGTTAGCTGGGGAGGCCGAGCCTCGCCATGGTCACATGAGGCTTGGCCTCACTTGGGTTGGGCGAGGCCGACCTCGCCTAGCCACCAGCCAGGCTCGGCCTCATCAGGCCATTGTTGGGTGACGCTGACCTGGCGGTGGCCTAGTGAGGCCGAGCCTCGTTGGTAGCTAGGTGAGCTTGGCCTCGCCGAGGGCCAGTGATACTTCGGTGAGGTCGCCGACCCTCGATAGTTGGTCGTTGGCCATAATTGAGGCCGGCGACTAGCCAAAGAAAAAAAAAAGAAAAATAAACAAGTTTTGTGTTTTTGTTCTTTTGTTTTTTCAAAAGTGTTTTCTAGGAACAATAGTGTAAATAAATGTGTTTCTGTTCTTTTTTTTATCCCCCAGAACAAAAGAACGAAAATTTGTATTATGGGGAACATAAATAATAATAAACAAACAACCCCTTAATTTCCCAAAAAAGGCTAAAATCATAGGTCCAATTTAACTTTAGTTCCAACTTTTTTTTGAGTCTTACTAGCATAACAAGTCTCTAAACCATTACAGGAATAAACAGTTTGTTATAAATCATAAATTCTTAAAGAAGTGTATATCATAATAATTTAATTATTTATCATGTTCTTATAGTAGATTAAAGATCGTCATCCCTTCATTTCTCATTTTTATATTCACCTCGTATCCTAGTCTGGCATCCAAAAATTGCTGTAGCTCCTTCATAATTATCGATATTGGGAGGTTATCGTTATTTTATATGAAGGTGACAGTAAAGACTCAGGTGAAAATTTTATGATTTTTGTAGATTAAAAAAAAATTTGGAGCAGAAATTGAATTGGATCTAACATTTTTGGGTCTTTTCCTAAAGGTGATTAAGCCCATGCTATGGATGTATAGTGACAGAATGTGGGCCGCAAACTTCTTAGCAGGCGGACCGTCCTCAATAGAAATTGTATCCGCACGCTACGAGGTCCACCACATTCTCTCCAATTGGGACAAGGCCCAATTATCTAAAAATCATATTCCTTTTACTCCCATGTTACGCCCTTCTAAAAGTCTATTTATTTTGCGAAAAATAAAAATTTAAAAGAATATATCTTTTCTATCACTCGGGATAATTAGCTTACTAAAAATATTTTCATTAGCGATAGCAATATTTTCAGGAACAATGAAACATATTTAGTTTAAACATTCTTGTAATTAATGTATGCAATTATTTTTTAAGAAAATATTTTTCAAAAAGTAAGTTTTCCCGAAATAAAGTGATCCTTGATTAGAAATCCTAGGATGACATGCAAATTGATCGACGTGCATAGAATCCTCTAATTATCGTATCTAATTCAAATTGACGACCCTTCCTTCCTTAGCATTGGTGGGATGTTTCTATAATGTACTTCTCGTTGCATAAAATCAAGATTCCTGGTTCTCAACATTTTTCCCATGTCAATTGCGGTCGTGGGATGAGAATGAGGTGTGCTTTAGGATTGGGGTTGGGAACAATTGCTGTATATGATTCTTAACGGCGTAAAATTATGGTGAAATCGCTTGTTCTGAGAGTGGCACGATATCAAGAATCAATAAATTATTCTGATTTATGTATAAAAATCATGCAATTTGATTTGAATGAAGTTTAGATTGAAATTTCGCGTTGGAACTCTAGTCGTTCCTTCCGAATCAATATTCGCGGAATCGAGTTTGATTTCATCCCGGAGGGGACAGAACGGAAAGAAGGACAATAGATCGACCTCGGCAATAGGATAATAGCGTATTCGACAAAAAAAAAAAATAGGATAATAGCGTAGACGTGGTAGCTAGTGATGATAGTCCACAACCCATCCATTGACTTTTGACTTGTTGACTGGACTAGGACGGTCGAGTCTCCTCCGCTACCTTTAGAATTGTCGACCGCTTTCGCGTCATTTACAAATTGAGGTTCTTTCCCTTTTCTTTTTGAGCACTCGCAAAAAAATGGATTTTCTTTTTCCTTTTGCTCGAAATAAACTTCTCATTTCAAAGGAAACATTACAAATTGGATGTATTAGAATCATATATATAAAACTCTATTAAGATAATATTTTTAACTCCATACGGGAGATTGTGAAAAAGAAAAGAGGATGTAATTCTTATTTGATTAAAAAGCTTGATTTGCAAGCGCACGAATAGTTTCATGTTTGGGTGTATAGGTCTGGACCAAATTCCAATCTCTATCGTGTTGAATTAGGAATTAAGAATATGCAACGAAAGGTTGAATAATTTGAGAGCAAAGACCATGTTATCGGATGGCATCAATTAAGATCTTGCAATTATTTTCTCAAAAATCGCTTCGGATGCCTAGGGACTTAGCATAATTGTAAGCGAGAAGGGGAGTTGCTGCTTCCACTTCCATTGGTGGGTTCGAATGTCCTCCTTATCCAAGGACTATTGAGTTGCTAGGCAGTCCTACAATAATACTTAAGGCTTATTTGTTATTTTTGCACGCGTTATCTACATGGAGTTGGTATAGATTGTCTTCCAACTTGTCAAAGTTGTCCTTATCTTTTTCCTTTAGTTACTCGTGCATCTCACGATAACTTTTAGATTCAAATCACATAACTTCTCTTCCATGATCTCAATCATAATAAATTGAAGTCCAAACTAATTGAGCACTTCCAAAACCATGAAGAACCTTTTCTCACGAGTGGAGGATCATTAGGTCGCAATATAGTAGATTTCAATTGTTGATCGTAATACTACTCGAAGGATTTGCATCTTATAGTACTCTATGCAGAGAATTATGACGAAAAAATGACATGTAACAAGGAGTCGAGACAAGTCACATGATCGAGAGATCGATCCATGGAGACATTACGGGAGCGCTGAAAGCGCGAACTATGATAGAGTTTCCTAGATAGTCTGCCTCTTGGGCACCGCTCCGTGATCCAAAAATCGGAACCCGTACGACCGCGTTTTGATCTCTGAACTTGCTTTCAACGATGCCATTTGACTAAAACGAGAACAATTTTGAATTCGATGGTCGTCTTGTCCGGTTCTGCTCGAGCTAGATTTTTCCGTGTCGACCGACATACTTATTCAAATGTGAGAAAACAGTCAAATGAGAAACAGACTTTTTGCATGGAGTAGTGTGGCTGTTCCTTGAGCACACAAATGAGAACTCGAAGAAGAGACGTTTTTCTTCTTTTTTCTTCCATGGGTCTAAACTCAAGAAAAAGGGCGTCTTTCGTGGAAATTGAGTCCCTGATAAAGAGAGCATGACTTGAGGGAGGACCCTACCGACCCATACGTTGCTTGACCGTTGACTCGTCGAGTAAACGCTGCTAAACGACGAAGTTCTCTTTGCTTTCTCACTGAATTATCCGCGGGCCAAACCCTAATAATGCAATGACCATGCTTGGATTATTCTCGTTCAGTTTCCCATCGCCTTCCTGACATGTGAGCGGAAAGTGGCTCCCATCTATAACCGCGTACGAAGCGAAAACTAGGGTCGTGGTCTCCTCCTTTTTCGTTCCCCCAAAAAAGCAATTAAGGTCTGCTTTGAATTTTACCATATTGCTTTTCAATGATTTAGGCACTTCTTTTTCATGAATCGATCCGATGTGGTGCGGTGTGATGGGATGTTTGATTCCACACATTTCTATAATTTTTTAAGGGGCACGGGACATAGACCCCGGTCGCTAGGGGCCATGGAAAACTCCACAAATCAATTAAGTTAATGGTCATGATCTCGATGCAAAATATGAGTTCGACCAATTATAATAATATGCTATACAACACGAATATCCATGTGCTGGACTTGACCTGCCTCGTCAATATTTTCAAAAGTAAATCATTTATGAAAGATTAGGAATCTATAGAGAATTTACTTAGTTGGAGTCTTCCCTTGAGGTCTCCTTTGTGTACCCTAAAAAGGAAATTTTCTAAGAATCAAAGCTGACATCATCTTTGTAAAGTCTCAAGCTCATAAGTTGTATTATTGATTCAAGCAACCCTTATAATATTTAGCTTATTCATATTTGATCTCTTGTGCATTTGAATTGTGGGATAATTGCGAAAAAAGATCATAAATCTATTGTACGGATGTCAATTTAATTGTAAATCTTTTAATATAATCAATTTAATTCTAAATCTTTTGATAATTTATCAGTTTAATTATTTCGACTAATTTTACTTGGAAAACGTTGACGTTGACATCGACCATCAAATATAATGTAACCGGCATTAATGTGAACAATCTTTATAATTTTTTAATAATTTTTATATTTTATATTTTTGCCTTTCCCAATATGGCTGGCGTGCATTGCTTGAGCCTCATTAGCCATAGTGGAAAGAAAGAAAATAGAAAACTTAGAACAATTATTAAAAGTTGGAAAAAAATTATCCATATCATCGTTATCTATGCCACATAACATTGCTAATATCTACATTATCAATTTTTGATCAAAACTGACAAAAGGTTTAGGATTAAATTAGTCATCTTGAAAGGCGTATGATTAAATTGACATCCGTACAAACATCGTAATGCTTGTGTGTCTTCCGACCCCCAGTTCAGCCCGTAATTTCTTTGATATTTACTCTTGCTAAAGCTTCAAAAGATCTCACGTCAAACCGTATGAGAAGCGAACACTTTCTAACGTGTCTATTTCATGGCCGACCAACACTTCACAAAAACATAATAATTTGTATCTCATCAAGCTAAGAGCCTAAGAGTTCCGTTTCTTTAAACAGCGGCAATTACAATGTGGTCACTTTTCTTTTCCGGCGAGATAAAAGAATGAACGTTCATGAGAGAGAGAGAGAGAGAGAGAGAGAGAGGGAGAGAGAAGGGAGTCAGCTTAATTATGGCGTGTAGTCCCCGCGAGCCGCTTAATTCAAACACAAATCTTGACCTAATAGCAGTAAAAGCCAATTTGTAAAAATGACCCACGTCTCCCGTCTTTGAACCGGGGGCACAAACTAAGAAACAAAATCATTGCGTACGTCTTGTATTCATACACATCTTGAATAACTTACCATAACTTATCTGAATAACATGCTGTGATACATTGTCTTCTTCTTGCGTGTTCATTCAATTTTGCCATAGACCCAAAAATCCCTGCTTTGACCACCGAACTCTCTCTCTCTCTCTCTCTCTCTCTCTCGGAACGGATTTAGATATGAATAAAGTGCATCCAGCATTGACCAGCAACAGAAGACCTCTCTGTCGCTCTCTCTCTCTCTCTCTCTCTCTCTCTCTCTGTTTGCCAACTTTTTGAATAAAGAGAGCCGCTCTTTCTTACCAAAACGAAGCCTTCTTCATTCACACAACTTCCTGTTTCATCGATCTCTTCCTCTATTCGTTCACACCACACACCCACGAGTTTGCTTCTCGTGATATCACTTACAGATACCAAAGTTAAATTGCTGAGGTCCGATTATGGACGATGTTGTTGATGTCCCCGAGTACTTCAAGTGTCCCATTTCTCTGCAACTGATGAGAGACCCGGTGACTGTCGTCACCGGCATCACGTACGACAGAGAGAGCATCAAGCATTGGCTTCTCGATGGCAAGAACTCGACCTGCCTTGTCACGAAGCAGCCGTTGACGAAGGACTCCGACCTGACCCCGAACCACACCCTCCGCAGGCTCATCCAGTCGTGGTGTGATGAGAATGCCTCTCGGGGCATCGACCGCCTTCCCAACCAGAGAACGCCCCTTGACAGGTCCTGCTTGCTTAAACTCATCAGAGACATCCGATGCCATCGATCGGAGATCGAGACCCTTAGACGCATTGATATGCTTGCGGAAGAGAACGAGCAAAATAGAAATCTTATGATAGAGGTTGGGGTGCCCAAGGCTATAATATCATACGTTGCAAATTGTTGGGACGAAAACCGGACCATTGGTCTTGAGGAAGCTTTGCACATACTAGTACTACTTCGAGTCCCATCCGCACCCGGGAAGCTACTCATCGGCCAAAACGATCGGATCATCAAAACGCTGACTTGGGTTTTAGGTTGTGAAGTAGACAATTGCGTGGCAGTGAGATCACACACGCTTATAGTCCTCACGAGGATGTTCAAAGCGGCGAGCTCCTCAGTGCTAGAAAGATTGAAAAGCGAGTTCTTCCAAACAATCATCCGTCTCCTAAGGAACGGCATCACTCAACAGGCGGTAAATGCGTCACTCCATATATTGCTAGACTCGTGCCCATGGGTGAGAAACCGTGCCATGATGGTGGAGCACGGCGCCGTGTTCGAGCTCATCGAGCTGGAACTAGGGTTCCCGGAGAAGAAAACCACTGAGCTAATCCTGGGAGTCTTGTTCCACCTATGCTCTTGTGCCGACGGGAGGGCTCAGTTCATGGGCCACAGATGCGGGATCGCCGTGGTCTCGAACAGGATTCTGAAAGTCTCGCAATCCGCGGACGAGTGGGCCGTCCTCATTCTTTCAATGCTGAGCAAGTTTTCGGGGAATTCGATGTTTGTTCGGGAGATGCTAATGGTCGGAGCTGTGTCGAAGCTTGGCTTGTTGTTACAAGCGGATTGCGCGACGTACTTGAAAGACAAAGCTCGAGAGATACTTAAGACGCACCTCGATGAATGGAGGAAGTCTCCTTGCATCGATGACCCGAACCGACCCGACCCGAACACGACCCGAACACGAAACAAGTTGAGTACGTGTTTCGGGCCTTAAAATTGTTCGGGTAACAGGCATAAAACAAGTAACGAAATATGTTTCCGGTCGGGTCAGGGTTGGGACATTGTTTAGACCCGAAACACGTTAACACCTGTTCCAAACAAGCCAACCAAACACAAACACTCAAACACGTCGCTGAAAAGTGAAAACCCTCCCCTTCGGGTGCTTCTACGACTACTGCGCCTTCTCGTGGATTCCGCTGCTGCCCTCCGATCAACGCGCCTCCGCCTCTCCGTCGTCGTCGCCACCCCTTGTCTCAACGCCGGAACCCTAGCCGCCGCCGAATCAGTCAATCGTCGTCGTCCGTCGCCGAAAACCCCTCCCCTTCCCCTTCCCAAATCCCTTCCGGGTCTTCTCCGAACTCGCGCCTCCTCTCGTTCGCGCCGACCCGCAACGCCCAGCAGAGGTGCTCCCTCCAGGCAGCCGCGTACCCGAGGCCTCAGGAGATCCAGTGGAGTAAGGAGCTCACTAACTCCGTCCAGCTCATCGGGATCGTCTCGACGCTCGTCGAGGTCAGGGACTTGCCCTCCGGGAAGGTCGTCGCCTGGACCCGCCTCGCCGTCCGGAAGTCCCCCACCGACACGAAGTGGTAAATGCGTTTTTTGCCCCCCTCCTTTTTTCTCTTGTGGCAAAGGATGGGTGTTTTGGGCACTTGTTGTTCGTTTAAATTGGAATGTGGCTTTCGTTTTTTGCGGATAATGTGGTGGGTTTTAAGTGGAAATTGGCTTCTTGCCTTGTATTCCTGTGGGAGACTTCGGTTGGACCAACGATGTCGGTGATGCTGCTTGGGTCTCTGTTTATCTTGAGTGATTGAATTTTCTTCGGGTTCATTGGTTTTGGTATTAGAATCGGTCCATTCTCAGTAAGTTTCGCTCGCTGACGGTCCATTCTTTCCTTTTCATCATTCCATTTTCTGCGCGTCCATTCTTATATCAATAGCTCGTGTTCTGTTGTTGCTGGGTCTTCTTGAATCTCTACTCTTTTTGTGATTCTTCTCGAGCTTTTGGGTCCTGGTCAGATGCTGTTTCTTTTGGGGTTCTGGAGCTGAGCGATCTGGTTACGTGATCGCAAAGTTTGGATTCTGGTTACGTGATCGCAAAGTTTGGATTTTTTTTATCTCATTTGGTTTGTTGTTTTAATTGTTGTTGTTTCCCTTGCGTCTCTTTCAGGCTTTGCCGAATCAGCAGATGTTCAATCACCCAGGCTTCAAGCTTGTCATTGTTGGCGATAAGGGCATGGGTAATTGTCACTGGCGTGCTCTGTTTTACCAATTTTGATTCGATCGCTCGTTACTTTGTATACAGAACAGGTGCATACGCTAGATGCAAGAAAACTGAAATTTGCCGGAATTATTGCAAGTTGAAAAATGTCTGTCAAGTCTGCCTTTGGACCGGGATTCTTCTCACCGTCACCATCATTTATCAGTACATTAAGACCTTTGAGAAAGAAAAAGCAATTGAACAATGTGGATTAGCATGAAGCAGCTTCATCACTGCAGTATTAGGTTGGTATGTTTCTTTGGAGTATCTAGAGTGGAGCACGATTAGTGGCTCGCTAGTCCTATGTAGCTGGTCTTTCATGAACTCAAGTTGAATTCTGCAATTCAGCACTTCATTAATGTGGCCAGTTGGGTAGGTGTTACTGGAATGATCCTTACTATTGCAAAATGTAATTGTCTCTTCATAAATCATGAGAATCGAAAAGGAATTTGCAGTGGTCTTATGGGTGAGTTTGATAAAAAACTCAGTTTTATTTTGGATATGGAACCTGCCCAACAGGTTGAAGTGCCAAAGCTTTAGGTTTCTTGGGATTTTTTCTTCGCTGCTCTCTGTTCTTCTACTTGGTGCTCTGCTATTGAGTTTTCATCAGTTAAAAAGACTTAGATTGATCACTCGCAAGAATGGATGTTAAAAATCAGGTTCTTGTAATAACCTGTTTGCATAAGAATGGGATCAGGATGGGATGATTGCTGCAGAGTTTTAACCCAAACCCCAAAGAAAAGAAAAGAAAAGAAAAAGCAAGAAACCCAATAACCCGACCCGACCCGAAACACATTAGACCATTTAATGTGTTTCGAGTCGGTTCGGGTCGGGTCACAGTATGTGACCGATTGTGTTTTCGGTCGGGTCGGGTAACAACAAAACCCGACCCGACCCATTGACACCCCCTAATATTGCTCTTCACTAGGGTTGCGAGATGAGTGCATGATTTCCCTTTTCCCTTTTTCTATGGGATTTTTGGGGCCATTGGAGAGTGTATGAATAAATTAAAAATGTGGTTTCTTTGTCACTCAAGTGTCGATTTTGCGAATGTGGGAGAAAAGCGTTGATATTTCTTGCAGTGTATCAGCAGAGAAAAATAAAAATAAATGACGATCTTTTTCATACTAATTGCAACTTCTGACTATTGGATAGCTGTCTAATGCATTAGTTCTAAGTTTCTTTCAGAATGTTCAAGTTATTATTTCCAAATCATTTCATCTGAATATTGTTCTCATGTTTAAGAATTGGATTATTGTAAGATCCACCACCAATGTAAAAAATAAAAATAAAAATAAAATACAAACACCATTTGATAAGTAACAAGTGTTTTTGGAGTTTTTCGTAATTGAATTTCTTCATGTGTCAACAACCCCAATGTGAATGTGGAAATTTCTTATTCCAACAGTTGATCTAGGAAAAGTGCTTAAAAATCTCACTTTGAAAACATAGAAGATCATAATAATTATTGGTCATCATACACAGGAAAAATATCAATTTTTAAAAAATCTATTGCAATTATGTTAATTTAATTCTGAACTTTTTTTTGTTAATTCAATTCTAAATCTCGACATTTGTATCAATTTGGTCCATTCGACCAATTTTGTCCAGCTGGCATTGATATGCATAATTTTTTGAATATATATATATTTTTTTTTTCGAATTTGCTTATTAATTTTTTAAAATTTTCTTTTCTTTCTCCTTTTCCCCTCCTTCTTCCTTCTACTTTGAGTCGGTTGCCAAATGGCCTTACCATAGCTGTGTGAGGTTGATCTCGTTGACCTTAGCCTTAGGCAATCGACCAGAGGTAGAAGGAGGGAGGAGGAAAAAAATTCAAAAAAGAAAACTAAAAAAAAATAATTAAAATCTGTCCAAGTCAGCGTTTATTGAACATCCGATATTAGCTAGCCACATTAGTACTAGTCGATTAAAATTGGCCAGATAGACTGAATTAGCATAATTGCAATTAGGGGTGAGCAAAAGAAATTGCATAAATCGGGAATCGCTTGGATTGGACCAAATTGACCGTTGAGTTTGGTTCCTAGAGATGTCGGTCCAAGTTCTCAATTTGACGATAATGGAGTCGACAATTTTCAGTTCGGTTCCCAATTCCTATGGCTATCAAGACCGAACCAACCTTATTTTTTAAAAATTTAATTTAATTTTTCAAAATAAAATTTAATTTTGAATATTTGTGACAATTAAAGTGCAATTTCAAGGCCCTTCTCAATGTTGTTGTATTTCCAACAAAACAAAAGATTTTGGCCAAAAGACCAAATATTCGTTTGCTTGTCTATCGCTATTTATAGAGACCAACGACTCGTTAGTCTTTGCTAAATGCTCAATATAGGACTAAGTGTGGGACTAAGCCTCTCTCTTTCTCTCTCTCTTCACCCCTCACTTGCAAGTGTCTACTCCAAGCCTCCAAGAGTCTCACAATGAACCAAGCTAGGCAGCCTCAATGAGAATGCCATCTTTGGTCTTTTGGCTAAGACTGAGTGAGAAGCTTGATAAAGGTGGGGGTAATGCTCGCTGAAGTCTAGTTTGAATGGAGTTCGGTTCCATTGGACTGCTTGGGAAAAATTGATCGGTTCAGTTCTTTTCGGTTCCAGTCTTCTTTGGTTTAGTACTCTATTTCGAAAATGAAGAATCAATTCCTCCTGTCCGATTCTCAGTTCTGTGGTGGGAACCAGACCAACTAGGAACTTATCACCCATAATTGCAATACACTCAAACCTTGACTATAAGTGCAATTCTATATAGCACAAAAAATAGAATTATTTTTGAAAAACCGAACACCCCTCTAAAATTCATTTGTTTCTGAAAAAATAAAGGATTTAATTTTTTTTCTAGAATTGATTGTAATATTGCTTGAAATAATTAGTTTACTAATTATTTTCATTATCGATACTAATTTACACATAAAGATTTTTAAAAGTGATGGAATATTTTTTGCTTATACATTTTTGTTTATCAATAGCAATCATTTTTTGGGAAATTATTTTTCAAAACATAAATTTTTTACAAAATAAATTGACCATTGATTAAAAATCCTACTTTTCAAAGAACATGCAATTGATTGATATGCATAGGATCCTCTAATTGTTGTAACCAAGTTGTTGACATTTTTCCCATGTGAATCGGGCCATGGGATAGGAAGAAGGTGTACTTCAGTGTCAACATCAGCAACGCCTACTGGACATGATTCTAACAATTTGGGATTATAGTGGAATCGCTTGTCCCAAGGATAGTGAGAGCTCGGAGATCAACAAATCATTCTGATTTATGTATAAAGATAAGATTGTGCGATTTGATTCAAATGAAATTTTATTTTCTTTTGCTGGAAATAAACTTCTCATTTCAAACAAAACATTGCGAATTGGATGCGGTAATTACATTAGAGTGATATAAAAGAAGACTCTACTAAGACAATAAGTTTAACTCTAGACAGGAGATTGTGGAAAAGAAAAGAAGATGTGGTTCCTATTTGATTAGAAGCACAATTTGTAAAAGCATGAGTAACTCCATGGTTGTATCTATGGGGTCAGGCCAAATTTCAATCTGGATTGTGTTGAAGTAGGAAGTGAGATTATACAACAGAAGACTGAATAGTTTAACGGCAAAGACTCATTCGTTGAATGGTATCAATTAAAACCTGACAATTGTTTTCAAATAAAGCTTCGGATGCTGAGGGACTTAGCATAATTGCAAGCTAGAAGGAGAGATGCTACTTCCACTTTTATCGGCGGGTTCAAATGTTCTCTTCTCGTCCAAGCTTGGACTATTGCATTACTAGCCAGTCGGGCAAATAATACCTATGACTTTTTCATTATTTTTCCATGTGCCATCCACATGGAGTTGGTACAGATTGTCTTCCAATTTGTGAAAGTTGTCCTTATTTTTTCCTTTCGTTACTAGTGTGTCTCACGATAACTTTTAGATTCAAATAATGTAACTTCTTTTTCATGATTCTATCCATACTAAATTCAAGTCCTAACCATCTGAGTGCTTCCGAGACCCTAAGAAACTTTCTCTCGAGAGTTGATGATCATTAGATCGCACTATAGTAGATCTCAATTGTTGACCGTAAAACTAGTTGAAGTATTTGCATATTCTATAGCACTTTGTGCGGAGAAATTACTACAAAAAAAGGGCATGCTATAAGGAGTCAGGACAAGCCATACGATCGAGAGATTAGTCCACCGAAAGATAACGGGAGCGCAAAAAGTGTGAATTATGATGAAGCTTCCTAGATATCTGCACTTGGTTTCAACTATGCCATTCGACAAAACGAGAACAGATTTGAATTGAACGGTCGTCTAAGCCGGTCCTGCTCGAGCCACATTTTTCCGTGTCTACGGACATACTTATAGATATGTGAGAAAACAGCCAAATGAGAAACTGGCTTTTTGCGTGGAGCAGTGTGGCTGTTCCTTGAGCACTCGAATGAGAACCCGAAGAAGAGAGTTTTTTTCTGCCAGGGGTCTAAACTCAAGAAAAAGAGCGGCTTTCGCGGAAATTGAGCGTGACAGAGAGAGGAGCTTGAATTCAGGGAGGACCCTACGGATCCAGTACGTTACCTGACCGTTGACTCGATCTATCCCCTTGTCGAGTAAACGCTGCCAAACGACAAAGTTCTTCTTGCTTTTTTTTTTTTTTTTTGGGTCGTATCTTCTTGCTTAGTCACTGACATTTCGGGGGGTGAAAACCCTAATGTGATGACCGTGCATGGATTATTCTCGTTCAATTTCCCATCGCCTTCCTGACATGTAAGCGGAAGTAGCTACCATCTATAACCGCGTACGAAGCGAAAACTCGGGTCGCGTTCTTTCTCTTTTTCGTCCCACCATAAGGCGACTAAGGTCCGCTCTGAATTTTCCCATATTGCTTTTCAATGATTTAACCCTTAGGCGCTTTCTTTTAACGTTACCACGCGTTTTTATAAATTTTTTAAGGGGTCACGGGGCTTGTAGACCCCGGTTGCCGGTGGCCATGGAAAACTTCATGAATCGGTCAAGCTCCTTGTCGTCACCTCGACGCAAATTACACGTCCGACCCAATTATGATGAGATGCTATTGTAGTCTCCCGTTGAGGCCAAGTAGTTCTCCTTTGTGTACCCCAACAAAGAGATCTAGTGAGAATCAAAGCTAACATCGTGTTTCTTAAGTGTCAAGTGTTGGAAATTTCCTAAAATTGAGGCTTACATTAATTAATTGATTTTTTATTTTAAATAATCAGGTTAATGAATATTTTGATATTTATTAAACCCTTAAGTGATTTTATTAAATTGGGTTTTGGTATTTATTAATAATGTGCCTAGTTGAGTAGGAAAGTGTAAACAATTGTGTTTAACTGAAGTCCGTAATGGTAGGAGTGAGCGCGGTTCCCGGGTAGAATCGGGAACCAGGGAACCGCACTGGAGGGTCTAATTCAGTTCCCGGTTCCAAGGGGACCGGTTCTGGTTTTCGATTCCTTTTTTCTAGGAACTAGAACCGGTTAAGGAACCGGAATTGGAACCGGAAACGGAATCGGAAACGAAACTGGTTTCAGAACCGTTTACTTAGGGCTCCAAAGGAAGAAAAGAATCGGAAGCTGAAGCTCCAAATCAAAATAGAAACCTCTCAGTTTTAGACTCTCAGCTTCGCACATTCCCTCGCCGTTCATGAACACCTGGTCTTTAACGGCGTAGCCCCCTTCACCGGCGTCCCCCGAGCCACCGGCCATCTCCGTGCCACACTGCTGAGTCTTCACTTGTGGAACCCGCGAGTGCTGTTAGCAGTCCGATCTTCGGCCGCCTTGTTGTTGTAATACAATCGTTCGTTGAGAAAATACTTGAAATTGAAGTACTCTTACAATCTGTAAGAACTTTTTGGTATCCTTTCTTTTCTTTTGAGATTTTCTCAGTATAGAAAGATGTCAAGTTTATCATATGTATTGGCACCTAACAGTTCCTATTGTCATCATTTAACAACCGAGGTTGTGCAGGTGCAATCTTTTTCATTCAATAAGATAGGAAAATTGACACTTCTTTTTATTTCTAGAAAGGGAAGCAATTAGTTTGAACATAGAAATTCAGGCAGGAAGCAAACTAAGGAGTATACAGTAAAGACACCTCATCGAAACATACTGAATGATGTCGATCTCTCAGGGACTTTGTGTAGAGGAACTCAAGCTACAATTTTACCAAGCAATGGAGATTCTGCTGGGTAGTGGGCAACAGAGGACCAATGGAAATATTACTAATGCTCCATCCAGTCTAGCAAGTGGAACTGGGAGACAAGAACCTTCCTAAGAAGTCCCTTCATAATATTGGTTTCCATGAACAAAAAGATCCCAAATTCCTGCAGATAGACCTGATTTTATAATGTCCGACCTCTAGTTCAAGTAAGAACTCTTAGGGACCGCAGATGCAGAGATTTAGAGCATGCGTGAATAAGATGTTACTTGTACTTGGGGTTTTTACTGTGCCTAATTTTGATGTTTTTGCTTCATATTAATGAGAATCAAATTAAGGCATTCATCTATGGATATGGTAGCTTTTCCCTAACAAAGACTAAGGTTAATTTCATTGAACAGCTTTGCTATCTCCCACGGTTACTATCCACCAGTGCCAAAAGTTCGAGCGAAAAAAAACTCTCCTTCGATGCTTGCGCTTATGACTGCTAACTAGTTTCGACATATCATTGCATTCGGTTTTTCAACCGAACCACGACTCGAATTCACCAAAGAACCAGCTTTGGATTCCCCACCTCACACCACAAACCCCCCCAATGCAGAAGAGAAACAAGAGAAAGCGCAAGACATCACGGAAGCACAGCAACAAACCCCAATGCCCCCCACAGAAACATCCTCCATTTCGAAACCCCCAAACATTCGTATAAGCCGTAATCGGGAGCCACCAGGACCGCCATTAGCAGGCGTTCCCGAAGCAAAGCTCGAGAAAACCATCGGTAAAACCGACGGCAAGCGGACACCGCCTCCTCCGAATTCCCGAAATGCGAAAGAACATAAACCGAAGCAAAGTAGGACTCCGACCACAGAACACGCGGATCAACGCCGCAAGAAAGCCCCACGATCGTTTACCTCGTTCGCGGCGCGATGGGCGAGGCTCATGGTCCTCCTTCGCTCGAGCGAGCCAACCCCGAGGCGCGGGGCGGGAATCGAATCAGAGAGGGCGGGGCGGAGGCGAAGGGCGTCCGGATTCGGGGCGGAGAAGAGGAGGTTCGGAATCCGCCATGGGAGATCGAGAGGAGAAGAAGGAGAAGGAGAAGGAAAAGGGAAGGGCAGAGTACGGGAGCTCGATCTGCGCATCCATGGCGGATTATTATTAAGCTTTAGCGAATCGGCTTAGCTACCGGTCGGGCTACGTGGTGGTGGGAAATTTTTTGTGAAGTTTTCCCCTTTTTTTCCCCCTCATAAATCGAGCAAATCAGATGGATCGACTTTTAATTAAATTCGCTTGTGATAATAGTGATAATAAAAAATAAAATGCACCATCCGCTAGGGTGGCTCTGCTGGTTCAGCACTCCCTCTCCCGAAAGAGAGGTCGAGGGTTCGAATCCCCCGCGAAGCGGGGAATGCTGTAGAGGCATTTTCGGCGACTTACCCGGGTGCACGTGTGTGGTATTTAGCGCGTGTACCCGCGTTTACTTTCTGGTTTCGACCGTGCGGGGTTCCCGGTCATAAAAAAAATAATAAAAATAAAATGCCGCATATTTTACTTTGAAGAAGCCACGTCTAATTTGTCCGGCAGTGATTTTTGGAAAGCAAGATCACACCTATATTTGTCGCCATTTAAAAATTGCATCAGTTAAAGTCCACTTTTCCACGTCGGTAAGGCTTCGCTCCGCATCAATGAGTACCTGCCACGGGCCCACGAGAAGATGCGAACGTGATAATTTACCGGCTTAGGTTGCATTTGATAATATTTCCGTTAAAAAATTATTCTCGTAATAGAAATAATTTTTTCTAGATCTATTTTTTAAAATAATTTTTGAAGGGAAGAACGTATTTGGTAATTATACAAAATTTTTATTCCTGGAATAACAAAAGAACAAAAACACGTTTTGTAAATTTGCATAATTTTTTTTTTTATTTCTTTTATTTTTTCTTTTTCTCTTTGGTAGGCAATCGACTGGGCAACATCAAGTGAGCTTGCCGGGCCTTGCCCTGGCCTAGCGAGATCACCATTGGCCATGGGAGCCTCGCTAGGCCACTAGGGAGGCTTGGCCTTGCCTAGGTAGCACGAGGTTGGCCTCACCTTGACCTAGCAAGGCTCGGCCTCATGCTAGCTGGGGAGGCCGAGCCTCGCCATGGTCACATGAGGCTCGGCCTCGCTTGGGTTGGGCAAGGCCGACCTCGCCTAGCCACCAGCCAGGCTTGGCCTCGTTAGGCCATTGTTGGGTGACGCCGATCTGGCGGTGGCCTAGTGAGGCGGAGCCTCGTTGGTGGCTAGGTGAGCTTGGCCTTGCCAAGGGCCAGTGATACTTCGGTGAGGTCGCCGACCCTCGATAGTTGGTCGTTGGCCATGATTGAGGCCGCGACTGGCCAAAGAAAAAAGAAAAAGAAAAAGAAACAAGTTTTGTGTTTTTGTTTTTTCAAAAGTGTTTTCTGGGAACAAAAGTGTAAATAAATATGTTTATGTTCTTTTTTTTTATCTCCCAGAACAAAAGAACGAAAATTTGTATTCTGGGGAACATAAACAATAATAAACAAACAACCCCTTAATTTCCCAAAAACACTCAAATCATAGGTCCAATCTAACTTTAGTTCCAACTTTTTTTTTGAGTCTTACTAGCATAACAAGTCTCGAACTATTACAGGAATAACAATTTGTTATAAATCATAAATTCTTAAAGGAGTGTATATCATAATAATTTAATTATTTATCATGTTCTTATAGTAGATTAAAGATCATCGTCCCTTCATTTCTCATTTTTATATTCACCTCGTATCCTAGTCTGGCATCCAAAAATTGCCGTAGCTCCTTCATAATTATCGATATTGGGAGGTTATCGTTATTTTATATGAAGGTGACGGTAAAGACGCAGGTGAAAATTTTATGATCTTTGTAGATTAAAGAAAAATTTGGAGCAGAAATTGAATTGGATCTAATATTTTTGGGTCTTTTTCTAAAGGTAATTAAGTCATCCTATGGATGTATAGTGACAGAATGTGGGCCGCAAACTTCTTAGCAGGCGGACCGTCCTCAATAGAATTTGTATCCGCACGCTACGAGGTCCACTACATTCTCTCCAATTGGGACAAGGCCCAATTATCTAAAAATCATATTCCTTTTACTCCCATGTTACGCCCTTCTAAAGTCTATTTATTTTTGCGAAAAATAAAAATTTAAAAGAATATATCTTTTCTATCACTCGGGATAATTAGCTTACTAAAAATATTTTCATTAGCGATAGCAATATTTTCAGGAACAATGAAACATTTTTAGTTTAAACATTCTTGTAATTAATGTATGCAATTATTTTTTAATAAAATATTTTTCAAAGAGTAAGTTTTCCCGAAATAAAGTGATCGTTGATTAAAAATCCTAGGATGACATGCAAATTGATCGACATGCATAGAATCCTCTAATTATCGTATCTAATTCAAATTGACGACCCTTCCTTCCTTAGCATTGGTGGGATGTTTCTATAATGTACTTCTCGTTTGCATAAAATCGAGATTCCTGGTTCTCAACATTTTTTCCATGTCAATTGCGGTCGTGGGACGAGAATGAGGCGTGCTTTAGGATTGGGGTTGGGATCAATTGCTATATATGATTCTTAACGGCGCAAAATTATGGTGAAATCACTTGTTCTGAGAGTGGCATGATATCAAGAATCAATAGATTATTCTGATTTATGTATAAAAATCGTGCAATTTGATTTGAATGAAGTTTAGATTGAAATTTCGTGTTGGAACTTTAGTCGTTCCTTCCGAATCAATATTCGCGGAATCGAGTTTTATTTCGTCCCGGAGGGGACAGAACGGAAAGAAGGACAATAGATCGACCTCGGCAATAGGATAATAGCGTAGACGTGGTAGCTAGTGATGATAGTCCACAACCCATCCATTGACTTTTGACTTGTTGACTGGACTAGGACGGTCGAGTCTCCTCCGCTACCTTTAGAATTGTCGACCGCGTTCGCGTCATTTACAAATTGAGGTTCTTTTCCTTTCCTTTTTGAGCACTTGCAAAAAAATGGATTTTCCTTTTTCCTTTTGCTCGAAATAAACTTCTCATTTCAAAGGACACATTACAAATTGGATGCAGTATTAGAATCATATTAAAAAAAAACTCTATTATGATAATTTAACTCCAAACTGGAGATTGTGAAAAAGAAAAGAGGATGTAATTCTTATTTAATTAAAAAGCTTGATTTGCAAGCGCATGAGTAGTTTCATGTTTGGGTCTATAGATCTGGACCAAATTCCAACCTCTATCGTGTTGAATTAGGAATTAAGAATATGCAACGAAAGGTTGAGTAATTTGAGAGCAAAGACCACCTTACCGGATGGCATCAATTAAGATCTTGCAATTATTTTCTCAAAAATCGCTTCGGATGCCTAGGGACTTAGCATAATTGCAAGCGAGAAGGGGAGTTGCTGCTTCCACTTCCATTGGTGGGTCCGAATGTCCTCCTTATCCAAGGACTATTGAGTTGCTAGGCGGTCCTGCAATAATACTTAAGGCTCATTTGTTATTTTTCCACGCGTTATCTACATGGAGTTGGTATAGATTGTCTTCCAACTTGTCAAAGTTGTCCTTATCTTTTTTCCTTTAGTTACTCGTGCATCTCACGACAACATTTAGATTCGAATCACATAACTTCTCTTCCATGATCTCAATCATAATAAATTCAAGTCCAAACTAACGGAGCACTTCAAAAACCATGAAGAACCTTTTCTCATGAGTTGAGGGTCATTAGGTCGCAATATAGTAGATTTCAATTGTTGATCGTAATACTAGTTGAAGGATTTGCATCTTACAATACTCTGTGCAGAGAATTATGACGAAAAAATGGCATGTGACAAGGAGTCGAGACAAGTCACATGATCGAGAGATCGATCCATGGAGACATTGCGGGAGCGCTAAAAGCGCGAACTATGATAGAGTTTCCTAGATAGTCTGCCTCTTGGGCACCGCTCCGTGATCCAAAAATCAGAACCGGTTCGACAGCATTTTGATCTCTGAACTTGCTTTCAACGATGTCATTTGACTAAAACGAGAACAATTTTGAATTCGATGGTCGTCTTGTACGGTTCTGCTCGAGCTAGATTTTTCCGTGTCGACCGACATACTTATTCAAATATGAGAAAACAGTCAAATGGGAAACAGACTTTTTGCATGGAGTAGTGTGGCTGTTCCTTGAGCACACAAATGAGAACTCGAAGAAGAGGCGTTTTTTTTTCTTTTTTCTTCCATGGGTCTAAACTCAAGAAAAAGGGCGTCTTTCGTGGAAATTGAGTCCCTGATAAAGAGAGCATGACTTGAGGGAGGACCCTACCGACCCATACGTTGCTTGACCGTTGACTCGTCGAGTAAACGCTGCTAAACGACGAAGTTCTTTTTGCTTTCTCACTGAATTATCCGCGGGGTAAACCCTAATAATGCAATGACCATGCGTGGATTATTCTCGTTCAGTTCCCCATCGCCTTCCTGACATGTGAGCGGAAAGTAGCTCCCATCTATAACCGCGTACGAAGCGAAAACTAGGGTCGTGGTCTCCTTCTTTTTCGTCCCCCCAAAAAAGCAATTAAGGTCTGCTTTGAAGTTTACCATATTGCTTTTCAATGATTTAGGCACTTCTTTTTCATGAATCGATCCGATGTGGTGTTATGGGATGTTTGATTCCACACATTTCTATAATTTTTTAAGGGGCACAGGCCATAGACCCCGGTCGCTAGGGGCCATGGCAAACTCCACAAATCGATTAAGTTTATGGTCCTGATCTCAATGCGAAATATGAGTTCGACCAATTATAATAATATGCTATACAGCACGAATATCCATGTGCTGGACTTGACCCGCCTCGTCAATGTTTTCAAAAGTAAATCATTCCTGAAAGATTAGGAATCTACAGAGAATTTACTTAGTTGGAGTCTTCCCTTGAGGTCTCCTCTGTGTACCCTAAAAAGGAAATTTTCTAAGAATCAAAGCTGACATCATCTTTGTAGAGTCTCAAGCTCATAAGTTGTACTATTAATTCAACCAACCCTTATAATATTTAGCTTATTCATATTTGATCTCTTGTGCATTTGAATTATGGGATAATTGCGAAAAAAATCATACATCTATTGTATGAATGTCAATTTAATCATAAATCTTTTAATATGGTCAATTTAATTCTATATCTTTTGATAATTTGTTAGTTTAATTATTTCGACTAATTTTACTAGGAAAACGTTGACGTTGACATCGACCATCAGATATAATGTAACCGGCTAAAGCTTGTGTGTCCTCCGACCCCTAGTTCAGCCCGTAATTTCTTTGATATTTGCTCTCGCTAAAGCTTCAAAGATCTCACGTCAATCCGTATGAGAAGCGAACACTTTCTAACGTGTCTATTTCACGGCCGACCAACACTTCCCAAAAACATAATAATTTGTATCTCATCACGCTAAGAGCCTAAGAGTTCCGTTTCTTTAAACAGCGGCAATTACAATGTGGTCACTTTTTCTTTTCTGGCGAGATAAAAGAATGAACGTTCATGTAGAGAGAGAGAGAGAGAGAGAGAGAGAGGGAGAGAGAAGGGAGTCAGCTTAATTATGGCGTGTAGTCCCCGCGAGCCGCTTAATTCAAACACAAATCTTGACCTAATAGCAGTAAAAGCCAATTTGTAAAAATGACCCACGTCTCCCGTCTTTGAATTCTTCTCTTCTGGGAACCTATTTTGAACTTGTTCATTTGGTTGCCAGACTAGTCACGAAGGCTATCTAATGTTAATAATAAATAAATAAATAAATATATATATGTGAACCGGGGGCACAAACTAAGAACAAAATCATTGTTTACGTCTTGTATTCATACACATCTTGAATAAGTTACCATAACTTATCTGAATAACATGCTGTGATACATTGTCTTCTTCTTGCGTGTTCATTCAATTTTGCCATAGACCCAAAAATCCCTTTTTTGACCACCGAACTCTCTCTCTCTCTCTCTCTCTCTCTCTCTCTCTCTCTCTCCGAACGGATTTAGATATGAAAAAAGCGCATCCAGCATTGACCAGCAACAGAAGACCTCTCTGTCGCTCTCTCTCTCTCTCTGTTTGCCAAGTTTTTGAATAAAGAGAGCCGCTCTTTCTTACCAAAACGAAGCCTTCTTCATTCACACAACTTCCTGTTTCATCGATCTCTCCCTCTGTTCGTTCACACCACACACCCACGAGTTTGCTTCTCGTGATATCACTTAAGACACCAACGTTAAATTGCTGATGTCCGATTATGGACGATGTTGTTGATGTCCCCGAGTACTTCACGTGTCCCATTTCTCTGCAACTGATGAGAGACCCGGTGACTGCCGTCACCGGCATCACGTATGACAGAGAGAGCATCGAGCATTGGCTTCTCGATGGCAAGAACGCGACCTGCCCAGTCACGAAGCAGCCGTTGACGAAGGACTCCGACCTGACCCCGAACCACACCCTCCGCAGGCTCATCCAGTCGTGGTGTGATGAGAACGCCTCTCGGGGCATCGACCGCCTTCCCAACCCGAGAACGCCCCTTGACAGGTCCTGCTTGCTTAAACTCATCAGAGACATCCGATGCCATCGATCGGAGATCGAGACCCTTAGACGCATTGATATGCTTGCGGTAGAGAACGAGCGAAATAGAAATCTTATGATAGAGGTTGGGGTGCCCGAGGCTATAATATCATACGTTGCAAATTGTTGCGACGAAAACCGGACCATTGGTCTTGAGGAAGCTTTGCACATACTAGTACTACTTCTAGTCCAATCCGTACCCGGGAAGCTACTCATCGGCCAAAACGATCGGATCATCAAAACGCTGACTTGGGTTTTAGGTTGTGAAGTAGACAATTGCTTGGCAGTGAGATCACACACGCTTATAGTCCTCAAGAGGATGTTCAAAGCGGCGAGCTCCTCAGTGCTAGAAAGATTGAAAAGCGAGTTCTTCCAAACAATCATCCGTCTCCTAAGGAACGGCATCACTCAACAGGCGGTAAATGCGTCGCTCCATATATTGCTAGACTCGTGCCGATGGGTGAGAAACCGTGCCATGATGGTGGAGCACGGCGCCGTGTTCGAGCTCATCGAGCTGGAACTAGGGTTCGCGGAGAAGAAAAACACTGAGCTAATCCTGGGAGTCTTGTTCCACCTATGCTCTTGTGCCGACGGGAGGGCTCAGTTCATGGGCCACAGATGCGGGATCGCCGTGGTCTCGAACGGGATTCTGAACGTCTCGCAATCCGCGGACGAGTGGGCCGTCCTCATTCTTTCAATGCTGAGCAAGTTTTCGGGGAATTCGATGTTTGTTCGGGAGATGCTAATGGTCGGAGCTGTGTCGAAGCTTGGGTTGTTGTTACAAGCGGATTGCGCGACCTACTTGAAAGACAAAGCTCGAGAGATATTTAAGACGCACTTCGATGAATGGAGGAAGTCTCCTTGCATCGATGATACGCTCTTCACTAGGGTTGCGAGGTGAGTGCATGATTTCCCTTTTCCCTTTTTCTATGGGATTTTTGGGGCCATTGGAGAGAGTATGAATAAATTAAAAATGTGGTTTCTTTGTCACTCAAGTGTCGATTTTGCGAATATGGGAGAAAAGTGTTGATATTTCTTGCAGTGTATCAGCAGAGAAAAATAAAAATAAATGACGATCTTTTTCATAGTAATTGCAACTGACTATTGGATAGCTGTCTAATGCATTAGTTCTAAGTTTCTTTCGGAATGTTCAAGTTATTATTTCCAAATCATTTCTTCTGAATATTGTTCTCATGTTTAAGAACTGGATTATTGTAAGATCCACCACCAATGTAAAAAATAAAAATAAAAATAAAATACAAACATCATTTGATAAGTAACACGTGTTTTTGGAGTTACTTTTGTAACTGAATTTCTTCATGTGTCAACAACCCAAATGTGAACGTGGAAATTTCTTATTCCAACAGTTGATCTAGGAAAAGTGCTTAAAAATCTCACTTTGAAAACATAGAAGATCATAATAATTATTGGTCATCATACACAAGAAAAATATCATTTTTTTTAAATCTATTGCAATTATGTTAATTTAATTCTAAACTTTTTTTTTGTCAATTCAATTCTAAATTTGACATTTGTGCCAATTTGGTCCATTCGACCAATTTTGTCCAGCCCGCGTTGACTTGCATAATTTTTTGAATATCTTTTTATTCGAATTTGCTTATTAATTTTTTAAAATTTTCTTTTCTTTCTCTTTTTCCCCTCCTCCTTCTTCCTTCTACTTTCAGTCGGTTGCCAGATGGACTTACCATAGCTGTGCGAGGTTGATCTCATTGACCTTAGCCTCAGGCAATCGATCGGAGGTAGAAGGAGGGTGGAGGAAAAAAATTCAAAAAAGAAAACTCGAAAAAAATAATTAAAAAATTGTCCAAGTCAGCGTTTACTGAACAACCGATATTAGCTAGCCACATTAGTACTAGCCGATTAAAATTGGTCAAATAGACTGAATTAACATAATTGTAATTAGGGGTGAGCAATAGAAATTGCATAAATCGGGAATCGCCTGGATTGGACCAAATTGGCCTGTTGAGTTTGGTTCCTAGAGATGTCGGTCCAGTTCTTGATTTGACGATAATGGAGCCGACAATTTTCGGTTCGGTTCCCAATTCCTATGGCTATCAAGACTGAACCAACCTTATTTTTAAAACTTTAATTTAATTTTTCAAAATAAAATTTAATTTTGAATATTTGTGACAATTAAAGTGCCATTTCAAGGCCCTTCTCAATGTTGTTGTATTTCCAACAAAACAAAGGAGTTTGGCCAAAAGACCAAATATTGGTTTGCTTGGCTATCGCCATTTATAGAGACCAACGACTCGTTAGTCTCTGCTAAATGCTTGATATAGGACTAAGTGTGGGACTAAGCCTTTTCTCTCTCTCTCTCTCTTCACCCCTCACTTGCAAGTGTCTACTCCAAGCCTCCAAGAGTCTCACAATGAACAATTACTCAGAGCATTTGAGAGATTGCCTATAAAACCAAGCCAGGCAGCCTCAATGAGAATGCCATCTTTGGTCTTTTGGCTAAGACTGAGTGAGAAGCTTGATAAAGGTGGGGGCAATGCTCGCTGAACTCTAGTTTGAATAGAGTTCGGTTGCATTGGACTACCTGGGAAAAATTGATCGGTTCGGTTCTTTTCGATTCCAGTCTTCTTTGGTTCAGTACTCGATTTCAGAAATGAAGAATCAATTCCTCCTGTCCGATTCCCAGTTCTGTGGTGGGAACTAGACCAACTAGAAACTGATCACCCCTAATTGCAATACATTAAAACCTTGACTACAAGTGCAATTCTACATTAAAAATAGAATTATTTTTTTTTAAACCGAACACCCCTCTAAAATTCATTTGTTTCTAAAAAAATAAAGGATTTAATTTTTTTTCTAGAATTGATTGTAATATTGCTTGAAATAATTAGTTTACTAGTTATTTTCATTATCGATACTAATTTACACATAAATATTTTTAAAAGCGATGGAATATTTTTTGCTTATACATTATTGTTTATCAATAACAATAATTTTTTGGGAAATTATTTTTCAAAACGTAAATTTTTCACAAAATAAATTGACCATTGTTTTTTTTTCAAAGAACATGCAATTGGTCGATATGCATTGGATCCTCTAATTGTTGTAACCAATTCAAATCGATGACGCTTCCTTGCCAAGCATCGACAGAATGTTTCTGTAATGCACTTCTTGTATACACATGGTTAGGCTTCCAAGTTGTTGACATTTTTCCCATGTGAATCGGCCGTGGGATAGGAAGAAGGTGTACTTCAGTGTCAACGTCAGGAATGCCTGTCGGACATGATTTTAACAATTTGAGATTATAGTGGAATCGCTTGTCCCAAGGATAGTGAGAGCTCGGAGATTGATAAATCATTCCGATTTATGTATAAAGATAAGATTGTGCGATTTGATTCAAATAAAATTTAGATTGAAGTTTCGTGTTCAAACTTTCGGTCATTATTTGCCAACTCCGATTTGATTTCGCCCAGGAAGGGACAGAACATAAAAAGGACAATAAATAGACCTTTGGAATCGGATAATAGCGTAGTTCGACAAATAATAGAAAAAAAGAATAGGATAATAGCGTAGACGTGGCAGCTAGTGATGGTCCATAACCCATCCGTTGACTTTTGTCTTGTTGATTGGACAAGGATGGTCGACTGTCCTCTGTCCCCTTTGGAATTCTCGACCGCTTTTGCTTCACTTACAAATTGAAGTGCTTTTCCTTTCCTTTTTGAGCACTTAAAAAAAATGGAGTTTTTATTTTCTTTTGCTGGAAATAAACTTCTCATTTCAAACAAATCATTGCAAATTGGATGCGGTAATTACATTAGAACGAAATAAAAGAAGACTCTACTAAGACAATAAGTTTAACTCTAGATGGGAGATTGTGGAAAAGAAAAGAAGATGTGGTTCCTATTTGATTAGAAGCCAAATTTGTAAAAGCATGAGTAACTCCATGGTTGGATCTATGGGGTTGGGCCAAATTTCAATCTGGATTGTGTTGAAGTAGGAAGTGAGATTATACAACAGAAGACTAAATAGTTTAATGGCAAAGACTCATTCGTTGGATGGTATCAATTAAAACCTGGCAATTGTTTTCAAATAAAGCTTCGGATGCTTAGGGACTTAGCATAATTGCAAGCGAGAAGGAGAGACGCTACTTCCACTTCCATCGGCAGGTTCAAATGTTCTCTTCTCGTCCAAGTTTGGACTATTGCATTACTAGCCAATCGTGCAATAATACCTATGACTTTTTCATTATTTTTCCACGTGCCATCCACATGGAGTTGGTACAGATTATCTTCCAATTTGTGAAAGTTGTCCTTATTTTTTCCTTTCGTTACTAGTGTGTCTCACGATAACTTTTAGATTCAAAAAATGTAACTTCCTTTTCATGATTCCATCCATACTAAATTCAAGTCCTAACCATCTGAGTGCTTCCGAGACCCTAAGAAACTTTCTCTCGAGAGTTGATGATCATTAGATCGCACTATAGTAGATCTCAATTGTTGACTGTAAAACTAGTTGAAGTATTTGCATATTATAGCACTTTGTGCGGAGAAATTATGACAAAAAAAAGGGGCATGCGATAAGGAGTCAGGACAAGTCATACGATTCGAGAGATTGGTCCACCGAAAGATCACGGGAGAGCTGAAAGTACGAATTATGATGAAGTTTCCTAGATATCTGCACTCGGTTTCAACTATGCCATTCGACAAAACGAGAACAGATTTGAATTGGACGGTCGTCTAAGCCGGTTCTGCTCGAGCCACATTTTTCCGTGTCTACGGACATACTTATTGATATGTAAGAAAACAGTCGAATGAGAAACAGGCTTTTTGCATGGAGTAGTGTGGCTATTCCTTGAGCACTCGAATGAGAACCCGAAGAAGAGAGTTTTTTTCTGCCAGGGGTCTAAACTCAAGAAAAAGAGCGGCTTTCGCGGAAATTGAGCGTGACAGAGAGAGGAGCTTGAATTCAGGGAGGACCCTACCGATCCAGTACGTTACTTGACCGTTGACTCGATCTATCCCCTTGTCGAGTAAACGCTGCCAAACGACAAAGTTCTTCTTGCCTCTCTTTTTTTTTTTTTTTTTGGGGGGGGTCGAATCTTCTTGCTTAGTCACTGACATTTCGGGGGGTGAAAACCCTAATGTGATGACAATGCATGGATTTTTCTCGCTCAATTCCCCATCGCCTTCCTGACATGTAAGCAGAAGTAGCTCCCATCTATAACCGCGTACGAAGTGAAAACTCGGGTCGTGTTCTTTCTCTTTTTCGTCCCACCATAGGGCGACTAAGGTCCGCTCTGAATTTTCCCATATTGCTTTTCAATGATTTAACCCTTAGGCGCTTTCTTTTAACGTTACCACGCGTTTTTATAAATTTTTTAAGGGGTCACGGGGCTTCTAGACCCCGGTTGCTGGTTGCCATGGAAAACTTCATGAATCGGTCAAGCTCCTAGTCGTCACCTTGACACAAATTACACGTCCGACCCATTTATGATAAGATGCTATTGTCACAGGCCGACGGTTTCCTTGGCTGCGGAAGGGCCCATGCGGCGCCTGACGAGCAGAATTCGATAGGCTAGCCTTTCTTCTGTAGTTGTTCCAGCGAACAATACAATGAATGCTTCTTCGTACAAGATCCTACTATGCCCAGCTTCGCTCGGGCATTTAGTCCATCGAATGAGGTAGCAGATTCCTTTGGGCTCAACAACTGGTTTTGACCTGTCATGACCTCGTCAGGAGAGCCGCATCAGCTTCCAACCAGTTTATGCACGGGAGGCCAACCCTGCATTCAGAGCTCCTAAGTGATATAATCTTTATATTCTAGAATCCCTAGCACCAACCGTCTTGACGCCACTCCCACGGACTGGTTGTGTTTATCCCTTCTATCTCCTCACTCTTCACTTGATAACTCCAGACACTACTCACAAGTGTTACGAGTACGGAAGAATTCACGAATCGTGACACTATACTGCGTGAATATCCATGTGCTAGAATCGACTAGCCTCGTCAATTTTTTCAAAAGCAAATCATTCCTGGCAAGACTAGGAATTTACAGACTTCTATTGTAGTCTCCCGTTGAGGCCAAGTAGTTCTCCTTTGTGTACCCTAACAAAGAGATCTAGTGAGAATCAAAGCTAACATCATGTTTCTTGAGTGTCAAGTGTTGGAAATTTCCTAAAATTTGAGCTTACATCAATTAATTGATTTTCTATTTTAAATAATCGGGTTAATGGATATTCTAATATTGATTAAACCCTTTAGTGATATTATTGAATTAGGTTTTGGTATCTATTAATAACGGCCCTAGTTAAGTAGCAAAATGTAAGCAATTGTGTTTAACTAAAGCCCATAATGGGAGAGACCCAGTTGGCACGCTATTGATTAGGGTTTGTTAGGTTTCCACTCTACCCTATAAAAGGGTAAGTTATACCTATTAGTTGCTTAATCCCATTAAAAACCGTTATACTAAAATAGGTTATAGAAAGAAAGATTTGGTATTCCAATAGATCTTTGATTAAACAAAATGATTTATTTTTCTTCAAGTGAAGCAATGGCTCAAATAGGTACATTTTAATTCCATTGTACTTATTAATTTTGATGTTTTACAGTCATACGTGGATCCGGTTGTTCTTGATTAATTAGTTGTTTATATGAATAATATTCTACATCAAGCTCATAAATTGTATTATCGAATCAACCAACCCTTATGATACTTAGCTTATTCATAATTGTTCTCTCGTGCATTTGAATTATGGGATAATCGTAAAAAAAAAGTCCTAAATATACTGTACAGATGTCAATTCAATTCTAAACCTTTAAAAATGGCCAATTTAGTTTTAAACATTTTGACAATTTATCACTTTAGTAATTTCGATCAATTTTGGCTAGAACATATTGATGTCCACATTGACTATTTGATATAACGTAACTAGTATTGATGTAGACAATTGTTCGTAAAATTCTAAACGCAAGTGCACGTATCGAACAAGTAATATAATGATGAGATAAAGTATCGTCCCACGGAGATCGATGATTAATAAACCAATTAAATACTAAAATAGACTAATTCTAAAATTTATCTAACAAATCAAAATATAATTAAGAATGAATTAAAAACGAAATTTGTAGACTAAATGCAGTAAATCGATCAGATAAATATGTTAAAGCATCCGATTTCACCATAACCAATAGAGATGAATTTCAGATTGCTGTGAATACAAGAACGATATCAAACATGTGATAGTGGAATTTCCTAATCTATTTACTATCCTATCTCTAGGTATAGCAAACCTACTCAGCTTATTAATCCACTATATCTCTATGTGAATTAAAATAAACATGAGTGCATTAAAAACTATGAATATTCCCGGTTTACAATGAGTCTTTTGGATCACCTTATCATCGAAAGCTACACAAATAACGCGATATATTTCTATTCACGTTTAATTCATGGTTATATATTATAATGAGCAATTGCATATTATCACCTCTCAGTCTCAAACATGCACATCAGATCATTCAAGTGGTGGCCGGTCACTTAAAAGCATTAAACGCAATAATATATAACTCACATGAATGAAATCAATTGCAAAACATAAAAATCATGAAATTCATATCATCATGGTTAGGCTACATCGTAGACCTAACAAAAGAAAATTAGAACATAGTAGAATAAGAAATAAAAATAAAAATACAGATCAAACCCAGCATCTTGAATCAAAGGACAAGAATTCTATCACCACTTTTGTCTTCTCTTCAAAATACTTGAAAAACTCTCAGAAGAATGAAAAAACGATCTAACCCCCAAAACCCTAGTTGCTCTCTCTCTCTCTCTTCTTATTTATAGGAAATCTAAAATATCTACTTGTAGATAACATTAGGGAACAAAATCAAGAATTTCCTGATTTGATATCCATCTTCTATCGCTGCTTTTATTTGAATTCCTGATAATTGCCCTCTTTTTCTTATCTTCTCCATATCTCATTATTCTGCATAAACAAGGAAAATTTAAATAATCAGAAGGAAATCCAAATATTTTCTCATAGATAATGCATTAATTGTTGCCTAAAATAGGTAAAATAACTCTATTTTTATAGAGTTATCAAACCCTCAAACTTAACATTTTGCTAGTCCTCGAGTAAAATCAAGACATAACACATACTCAAGCTAACAACCTCCTCCATGACATCTTTCCATAATTGCTCAAATTCACAATTCAAAGAAAAACACAAATTTCATCCAAACATTGAAATCGATTTATAAGTTAAGACCGATTTTAACTATATGATCCAAGTGTGTGTGTGAGAGTCCTCATCTTTTTCGAATTATATGCAATCCAAATAAATTCACATTAACATGCAACCTCTAAAAAATTCTCAATAATTATGACCAAATCTCATATGTTTGCTTTTCATTCCTCTCTCCACAAATGTAAGCTAATTATCCAATCAAAAATCAATAGGACTTTTCTCGAGTTGCAATGTAAGGCCGGGCTAAAGGTGAGATAACGGGAATTTTAAGCTCAAATCACCCATCAACACGTTGATTTCGAGGATCTAATTAGAGTCAATGTCACTGTCCAATTTCACTCCTTCAAGATAATTTTTCTGCCGCCATATATCATCATTTTTTTTCTCTTTCCTTTTCTCTCTCTCTTTTCTCTCTCTTTTTTTTTTTTTGAATTGCTTTATGGTTGAGTTTCTCCTAAAGTCCCTCCAAATATAACATAATTTCCAACCCATTGAATATCCAAAAGGCTCACTCAATTGAAAGTTGGATAGGGAACCATAAAAGCAATTTTTTTTGACAATACACCCCAAACAACCACTGCAATCACTTTTTTTTTTCTTCTTTTTACTCCATCATTCCTCCCAAATTTCTATCAAGCTCAAATATATATATTTTTTATCCCAAAAGAAAATCAACGTGTTCATAGGACATGGGATAAGGATATAATTTGATCACGGCTAGGCTAAACATATATGGGTGCCAACGAAAAATTGGGTAATAATTAAGGTTCAATGGGGTGACTAGGGATAAATAAATAGGGTTGGCTTGAAAGGCTCAATCGATCCAAAAACTGCCTATATCATTTTCTCAATTAGATTTAGCTTAGGATTTCGCCTCAAGAGAAAATCAAACAAATTCTAAGATTTGGGTGAAATCTAAGAAAATCACATATTTCACATGAATGTTCTATAGATTTACACATAATTCAAAAAGTAAGGACTTTTAGTGCTCAATAAGTGGATCAACATAATCAGAATTAAGATTAACTCACACCTCAATTGCAAGTTTAAATAAAATTTAAATTTTCTTAAGAATCACAAAAATTCACAACCAGGAAAGCAATAATGATAAAAAAAAATTATCTAAAAATTTGTCTTCCCCTAAATTTGAATGAAGCAGTGTCCTCAATGCGAAAAATAGAATAGGAAGAAGAAAACTTCCTTGGTTGTAGGATAAGTTCATATATGATCTTGATGATTAAACTCTTGAAAGGTGCTCCCTAAAAATTAACTTGGATAAAATAGAGAAAAGTTAATCTTTTTTTTTTTTTTTTTTGCAAAACATAAACTTAAAAATAAATAAAAACATAATTAAAATGCTTGGGTTGCCTCCCAAGAAGCACTTGCTTTATAGTTTTCAACCAAATTATCTCATATGTCGCTATTCTGAAGGATGGAGTTCAATGGTGGTCTTTTGCTTGTTGTAACCACCTTCAAAGTAGGGCTTCAAACGTTGACTGTTCACTTTGAATGTGCCCTCAGTGTCATGCGCAACTTCAACTGTTCCATATGGGAATACTTGTGAAACTGTAAAAGGACCAGACCATCTAGACCGCAACTTTCCTGGAAAAAGTTTAAGGCGAGAGTTATAGAGTAAGACTTTTTGACCAATTTTAAACTCTCTTCTGAATATGTGCTTGTCATGCCATCTTTTTGTACGCCTTGTACAACTTAGCATTTTCATAGGCCTCATTGCGAAATTCCTCCAATTCATTCAGTTGCAATAATCTTTCTTCACCTGCAAATTGCATATCAAAATTCAGAAATTTCAATGCCCAATATGCTTTATGCTCTAATTCCACTGGTAAGTGACAGGCCTTTCCAAACACTAGCCTAAAAGGAGACATCCCAGTTGGAGTTTTGAATGCTATCTTATAAGCCCAAAGTGTATCATCAAGTTTTATTGACCAATCTTTCCTAGAGGCCTTCACTGTTTTTTCTAAAATTCTCTTGATTTCCCTATTTGAAATCTCTACTTGACCACTAGTCTGAGGATGATAAGGGGTTGCAACCTTATGTGTGACTCCATACTTACTCAAAAATGCTTCAAATTGCTTGTTGTAAAAATGTGTCTCCCTATCACTTATGATTGCCTTAGGAGTGCCGAATCGGGTAAAAATATTTTTCTTCAAAAATTTCACAACAACTTTAGCATTATTTGTTGGTAATGCTACAGCTTCTATCCACTTAGACACATACTCTACAGCCACTAAAATGTATAAATTTCCATAAGAAGGTGTAAAGGGTTCCATGAAATCAATACCCCAAACATCAAATAATTCACACACAATAATGTTGTTTAAAGGCATCTCATTTTTTCTTGAAATATTTCCAGTTCTTTGACACCTATCACATGAAGCTACATATGAGTATGCATCTTTAAAAAGTGTAAGCTAATAAAATCCAGATTGTAAAATCTTAGCTGTAGTTTTTGTGGCACCAAAATGGCCGCCTGTCTCTCCATCATGACAATGATGTAGAATGTTTGCCTTCTCTTCATCTGGAACACATCTCCTTATGACTTAATCTGCACATACTTTAAACAAGAAAGGTTCTTCCCAAAAATAATTTTTAACATCAGAAAAGAATTTTTTCTTCTGTTGATATGATAATTCAAGAGGAAGAACATTACTTACCAAATAATTTACAAAGTCAGCATACCAAGGAATTGACTTGATGGAAAAAATTTTCTCATTAGGGAACTCTTCCAAAATTGGTCTTACCTCTTCCTTTAAATTTGGAATTCTTGATAAGTGATCTACAATTAGATTTTCAGTCTCCTTCTTATCTTTGATTTTCAAATCAAATTCTTGCAGCAATAGAATCAACCTGATCAACCTGGGTTTTGATTCTTTCTCTTCAAGCAGATACTTAAGAGCAGAGTGGTCAGAATAAACTATAACTTTTGAGCCAATTAAATAAGAACGAAATTTATCAAAAGCAAATACTACCGCTAGAAGTTCCTTTTCTGTTGTTGAATAATTCAATTGTGCACCTGACAAGGTTCGACTGGCATAGTATATGGTTTGAAAAATTTTATTCTTCCTTTGTCCCAAAATAGCTCTTACTGCAGAATCACTAGCATCACACATCAGCTCAAAAGGTAAATCCCAATTTGGTGCTGCCATGATTGGTGCTGAAATTAACTTTTCCTTTAAAGTGTTAAAAGCCTGCATGCATTCAACAAAAAAATTAAAAAGAGCATCTATTTCCAAAAGATTAGAAAGAGGTTTAGCAATTTTCGAAAAATCTTTTATAAATTGCCTGTAAAATCCTGCATGCCCCAAAAATCCTCTGACAAGTTTCACAGATGTTGGCGGAGGTAATTTTGCAATGACCTCCACTTTGGCTCGATCGACTTCTATTTCGTTTCGAGAAATTTTATGCCCGAGCACTATTCCTTCCTGCACCATAAAGTGACACTTCTCCTAATTCAAAATAAGGTTAGTCTCCTCACATCTTTGTAAGACCAAAGCCAAATTATTTAAACAAGAATCAAATGATAGGCCAAACACGGAAAAATCATCCATGAAAATCTCAATATATTTTTCAACCATATCAGAGAAAATAGCCATCATGCATCTTTGAAAAGTAGCTGGTGCATTACAAAGACCAAATGGCATTCTTCTAAAAGCAAAAGTACCATAGGGACAAGTAAAAGTAGTTTTCTCTTGATCTTCTGGTGCAATAGGAATCTGATTATACCCTGAATATCCATCCGAAAGCAATAAATTTCATGTCCCTGCAAGTCTTTCTAACATCGATCAATAAATGGTAAAGGAAAGTGATCTTTTCTAGTGGCATCATTCAATTTTCTGTAATCCATACACACACGCCACCCCAAGAATCGTTATAGTTGGAATCAATTCATTGTTGTCGTTTTTCTAAATAGTCATACCACCTTTCTTTGGCACAACTTGTACAGGACTTACCCAACAACTATCAGAGATAGGATAGATGATACCTGTATCAAGTAGCTTAATTACCTCAGCTTTCACTACTTCTTGCATCTTCGGGTTCAAACGCTTTTGAGGTTGGATAGTGGGTTTATATTGCTCCTCCATCAAAATTTTGTGCATGCACATTGAAGGACTAATTCCCCTGATATAAACTATTTTCCATCCAATTGCACATTTATGCTCTCTTAATACTCTGGGCAATTTCTCCTCCATCAAATCTGTTAAAGAAGAAGATATAATTACCGGTAAAGAAGAAACTCCATCTAAATAAGCATATTTCAAATGAGAAGGTAAGGGTTTGAGTTCAAGAATTGGAGGCTCTTCAATTGATAGTTTAGGCTTTGTAATGTGTTGTTCCAACTCTTCAAATTTAATTGCCTTTTGCCTTGAGTATGGTGGAATTGCCTCCATGAAATTTGCGTACTCCTTTATCTCCTCATTATGAATATCTTTGTCCCTTGGTTGAATCAGACATGCTTTAAGTGGATCTTCAAAAATATTTTCCTGAAAAACCTTATTCACCAACTTGTCAACTGTCTCAACTCTTAAATGAAATAAGATCGTCTTGAACTCTAAGGATCAACTTCCCCTGTTATACATCAATAAGAGCTCTTCCTGTTGCTAGAAAAGGTCGACCTAAGATAAGTGGTACCTCAAAATCTTCCTCCATGTCAAGAACTATGAAATCTGTAGGAAAGATAAATTTGTCAACTTTTACCAAAACATCTTTCACAATACCTCTCGGATATTTAATTGATCGATCAGCTAGTTGAAGTGATATTGTGGTTGCTTTTACCTCGCCCAATCCTAATTTCTTGAAAATAGAATAAGGCATCAGATTAATACTTGCCTAAATCACATAATGCTTTTTCAAAGTAAGAATCCCCAATAGTGCAAGGAATAGTAAAACTCCTGGATCTTTTAATTTCGGAGGCAATTTGTTTTGTAGGATGAGTGAACACTCCTCATTTAACTTCACGGTTTCATAATCTTCCAGTTTTCTTTTGTTTGCCAAAATCTCCTTCAAAAATTTTGCATAACTAGGCATTTGCGTTAAAGCATCTGCAAAAGGAATGTTAATGTGTAATTTTTTTAAATACATCAAGAAATTTAGAAAATTGCTTATCTATTTTGTACTGCTGGAGTCGTTGAGGGAATGGAATTGGCGGCACATATGGCTTAGGATAATCTGGAAAAAGTTTACTCTTGCTTGTCTCCTTCGATTGTTTATTGATCATCTCTTCTTTGTCTCTGACAATCTCTTCTTCTCCTACTTGTTTACCGCTTCTCAAGGTAATAGCCTTTATGTTTTTAATTGGATTTTTCTCTATGTTGCTTGGTAAAGAACCCTGTTGCCTTCCTGATATCATGCTTGCTAACTAGCCCACTTGCATCTCCAGATTTCTGATTGAAGCCTCTTGGTTTTTAAATTTCACATCCGTGCTTTTGATGAAGTCATGAGCTATGTTAGCAAGTTTGATGACTATATTTTCCAAATTTGACTTTATCTCTTCTGATTGTTTGAATCTAGGTGGTCTCGTCACATTCTGATTGTTCCATGAAAAATTTGGATGATTGCGCCATCCGGGATTGTACGTGTTGGAGTAGGGATTATTCTGTGACTTGTTAAAATTCCCAACAAAGTTAGAATATTCATGAGATTTTTTGAAAGTATTACCTACCTGACACTTTATGCTAACATGTCCTCCACCACAAAAATCACATGTCAAATTGTGAATTTTCATGGCTGAAACACTCATATTATCAAGCTTTTTTGTTGAGTGTTTCAAATTGTGCAACAATTGCAGCAAAAGCATCCACTTCATGAACTCCGCTAACTTTTCGCATTGGTAATCTCTTAGTAGGCCACTAATAACTATTGGACGCCATCTCTTCTAATAAATTGTAGGCTTCTTCTGATGTTTTATTATTTAGAGTTCCTCCTGCAACTGCATCAATCATAGAATGAAGATTTGCACTAGAGCCATTATAAAAAGTTTGTACCTGCATCCATACAGGTAGTCCATGATGTGGGTATCTCCTAAGAAATTAGTAATGAATCTTTCCCATACAGGTAGTCATGAATCTTTCCCATGCTTCATATAATGATTCATTATCCATATGCATAAAATTAGTAATATCGTTACGCATCTTCGCAGACTTTGCAGGTGGAAAGAACTTACCAAGAAATTTATGAGCCATATCATTCCATGTAGTAATTGATCCTGCAGGAAGAGAAGAAAGCCAACTCTTAGCTTTATCTCTAAGAGAGAATGGAACTAATCTCAATTTAATAGCATCATCTGTAACTCCATTATATTTAATGGTGTCATAGATTTCAAGAAAAGCATCGATATGAACTTTTGGATCATCGCTTGGTAGCCCACTGAATTGCACTAATTGTTGAAGCATCTGAATAAGTGACGGCTTAATCTCAAAGTTGTTTGCTTGAATTGCAGGTCTTCTGATACTTGATGTGGTGCCTTGAACTGTTGGCGCAGCATAATCTCTTAAGAGTCTACGTGGATTTTCATTATCACCGTCTGCCATCTTAGCGTGATTTTTCTGTTCTCATAGTCGCCTTTTGAATGTATGCTCGATTTATGGATCAAGTTCAACAAGTTCCCCTTGTTGGCTACGTGTCATAAACCAATGTACACCTTGAAAAATAAAACAAAACGAAAGTTAGATTAAAATTAGAATTATTTGGTATCAATATTAATTAGTATTAAACAAACGATCCCCGGCAACGACACCAAAAACTTGTTCGTAAAATTCTAAATGCAAGTGCATGTATTAAACAAGTAATATAATGATGAGATAAAGTATCGTCCCACGGAGATCGATGATTAATAAACCAATTAAATACTAAAATAGACTAATTCTAAAATTTATCTAACAAATCAAAATATAATTAAGAATGAATTAAAAATGAAATTTGTAGAGTAAATACAGTAAATCGATCAGATAAATATGTTAAAGCATCCGATTTCACCATAACCAATAGATATGAATTTCAGATTGTTGTGAATACAAGAACGATATCAAACATGCGATAGCGGAATTTCCTAATTTATTTACTATCCTATCTCTAGGTATAGCAAACCTACTCAGCTTATTAATCCACTATATCTCTATGTGAATTAAAATAAACATGAGTGCATTAAAAACTATGAATATTCCCGGTTTACAATGAGTCTTTTGGATCACCTTATCACCGAAAGTTACATAAATAACGCGGTATATTTCTATCCACGTTTAATTCATGGTTATATATTATAATGAGCAATTGCATATTATCACCTCTCAGTCTCAAACATGCACATCAGATCATTCAAGTGGTGGCCGGTCACTTAAAAGCATTAAACGCAATAATATATAACTCACATGAATGAAATCAATTGCAAAACATAAAAATCATGAAATTCATATCATCATGGTTAGGCTACATCGTAGACCTAACAAAAGAAAATTAGAACATAGTAGAATAAGAAATAAAAATAAAAATACAGATCAAACCCAGCATCTTGAATCAAAGGACAAGAATTCTATCACCACTTTTGTCTTCTCTTCAAAATACTTGAAAAACTCTCAGAAGAATGAAAAAACGATCTAACCCCCAAAACCCTAGTTGCTCTCTCTCTCTCTTCTTATTTATAGGAAATCTAAAATATCTACTTGTAGATAACATTAGGGAACAAAATCAATAATTTCCGATTTGATATCCATCTTCCATCGATGCTTTTATTTGAATTCCTGATAATTGCCATTCTTTTCCTTATCTTCTCCATATCTCATTATTCTGCATAAATAAGGAAAATTTAAATAATCAGAATGAAATCCAAATATTTTCTCATAGATAATGCATTAATTGTTGCCTAAAATAGGTAAAATAACTCTATTTTTATAGAGTTATCAACAATCCTTATAATTTTTCAATAATTTTAAAATTTTCCTTTTTTTTAATGGCTAGTGTGGGTCGCCTAAGCCTTGTTGGTCACTAGTTATGGCTGATGAGGTGGAAAAAATAAAAAAATATTAAAAAAATATAGAAAAATTATTGAAAGTTGGAAAAAATTATCTTCCATATCAACAATTTTTGGTCAAAATGAAAAAATGTTTAGTGTTGAATTTGTCATCTTTAAATATTTAAGACTAAATTGGCATCCATATTGTTGGGATATAATACGCGGAAAACGACAGGATCTTGAAAATTACGTTAATGCGAAATCACCAAAGAAATAAACAAGAAAATCAAGAACATAGAAATTTATGTGGTTCGGTCCAAGTATCGGTACCTACGTATATGGGGAGAGCCAGCAGCAAATAATTCACTAAAATTGGAGAATCGAGTTTACAATCGCTCAATCGCTCAATCGCTCAATCGCTCAATCGCTCAAGTATTTCTCACACCTAGATTTAACGCAAAACCCAAAGTGTTGTTTTCTCTTGGGAATAAACTCATGGCACAAAATTACCGCGCGACAAAACTCTCTATGTACGGCTTCGTGAGGCTTCAAGATCTTGCGGATCTTCTTCAAGTGGCGTGGACTTCTTCTCACGTACACAGGAATTCAGCGGACATTGAGCGGCTCCTCTCTTTGTAGGGTTTTATTTTCCCTTTTATATGTGTGCCCCAAAAGTCAAATTCTTGACTTTGGACCCACCATTTTCTCTTTCAAATTCTTACGGATGCATGCAGAGGACTTCACGTGCATAGAGGTTTCATCCAAGCTTCTTTCCTCGTTTGCTTTCTTATATAAAGTGTGCTCAAGATTCTTGTTTCGCTCGCTCGAAGGAGGAAAACCAAGAAAGAAATTATTTCTTTCTTTTTCATCTAATTTATAATCTGCTTGGGAAAAACTTTATTAACAAATTCAATTTTTGAATTCAAACTCGAGACATTAATTTAACAATTTTCCACCTTGGCTTGATGTTTGAAGCCAAGTTATAGTGCTTATCATCCATGCTGATCTCCCAACGCCCCGATGGGTACTCATTCTCCACAGATGCCAATAGAACTCAAGTAGAACTTGAGCTTTGCCAAAGAAACAGATTTAGTTATCATGTCTACCGGGTTATCTGCCGTAGCAATCTTTTTAACAATAACAATACCCTTAGCTAAGACATCTCGGATGAAGTGGTACCTGATGTTAATATGCTTCGTTCGCTCGTGATAAACTGGATTATACGCCAAATATATCGCACCTTGGTTATCACAGTGTATATCCACACTTTTATGTTTTAATCCAAAGTCTGAGAGCAAACTTTGTAACCGTATTGCCTGCTTCGCTATAAAGGTTAGTGCCATGTACTTTGCCTCAGTCGAAGATAAGGCAATGTGATCTTGTAAGGATGCTTTTCAACTAACTGCACCACCCGCTAGCATAAACACATACTCTGCTAAAGACCTGCAATCATCCAAGTCACCGGCATGATCCGAATCCACAAAACCAGTAGTCTCACTGCCATTGCCATCCCTTCGGTATACTATACCCACGTCTGTTGTCCCTTTCAAATATTTGAGGATCCACTTCATAGCTTTCTAATGAACTTTACCAAGACGCTTCATATAGAGACTAACCACGCTCACAGCTTGTGAAATATCAGGCCTAGTGCACACCATAGCATACATGATACTACCCACGGTACTAGAATAAGGAACACGGGACATATGCTTCTCCTCCTCCTCCTCCTTAGTCTGCGGTGATAATTTATTTGAAAGCTTAAAGTGCTTCATTAAATGTGTACTTACAGATTTCACTGACTGCGTATTAAAACGTGTTACGATCTTCTCAATATATTTATTTTGAGACAGACGTAAAACTCCTGCAGTTCTGTCACACAAAATCTTTATACCCAAAATTTTCTTTGCAGCACCTAAATCTTTCATCTCAAATTCAACATTTAACTGTCTCTTCAGCACATCAATATCAGACATATTATTAGCTGCTATTAGCATATCATCAACATATAAGAGTAGATAAATCAAAAAACCATTCTCCAATCTCCTATAGTAAACACAGCTATCCATATGACTTTTCAAGTAATCTTGATTAGCCATGAAAGCATCAAAACGTTTATACCACTGCCTAGGAGACTGTTTCAGACCATACAAAGATTTCTTTAACAAGTAAACATGGTATTCCTTACTCGGAATAGCAAATCCCTCTGGTTGTCTCATGTAAATCTGCTCCTCCAACTCACCGTGAAGAAATGCGGTTTTCACATCTAACTACTCTAATTCGAGAACCTACGAAGCAACTAAGGCAAGTAAAACACGAATAGAAGTATATCTTACCACATGAGAGAACACCTCATTGTAGTCAATGCCCTCACGCTGTGTATCCCTTCGCCACAAGTCTTGCCTTATACCTCGCTACCTCGACACCGGGAATGCCATTTTTTCGTTTAAAGACCCATTTACTTCTAACAATCTTTTGGCTCTTTGGTACTTTGACCAGCTCCCATGTCTGATTTCGATGGAGTGATTCCATCTCTTCACTCATAACCCCTAGCCACCGTGATGACTCCAAACTAGCCATCGCCTCAGAGTAAGACGAAGGCTCATCTGTCTCCACCTCATCACCTACAGTCAATGCATAAGCAATATCTGTATAACCATAATGTACCAATGGTTTAATTTGCCTTCTCTCTTTATTTGCGGCTATAGTCTACTGTGGCTTTACTGGTTGTTCACTATCACCAACTTTAGGAACTGCCGTTTCATCTACCAATTTACTTTGACCCATTTACTTCTAATAATCTTTTGGCTCTTGGGTACTTTGACCAACTCCCATGTCTGATTTCGATGGAGTGATTCCATCTCTTCACTCATAACTCCTAGCCACCGTGATGACTCCGAACTAGTCATCGCCTCAGAGTAAGACGAAGGCTCATCTGTCTCCACCTCATCACCTACAGTCAATGCATAAGCAATATCTGTATAACCATAACGTACCGATGGTTTAATTTGCCTTCTCTCTTTATCCGCGGCTATAGTCTACTGTGGCTTTACTGGTTGTTCACTATCACCAACTTTAGGAACTGCCGTTTCATCTATCAATTTACTTTGACCCATTTACTTCTAACAATCTTTTGGCTCTTGGATACTTTGACCAGCTCCCATGTCTGATTTCGATGGAGTGATTCCATCTCTTCACTCATAACCCCTAGCCACCGTGATGACTCCGAACTAGCCATTGCCTCAGAGTAAGATGAAGGTTCATCTGTCTCCACCTCATCACCTACAGTCAATGCATAAGCAATATCTGTATAACTATAATGTACCGATGGTTTAATTCGCCTTCTCTCTTTATCTACGGCTATAGTCTGCTGTGGCTTTACTGATTGTTCACTATCACCAACTTTAGGAACTGCCGTTTCATCTACCAATTTACTTTGACCCATTTACTTCTAATAATCTTTTGGCTCTTGGGTACTTTGACCAACTCCCATGTCTGATTTCGATGGAGTGATTCCATCTCTTCACTCATAACTCCTAGCCACCGTGATGACTCCGAACTAGTCATCGCCTCAGAGTAAGACGAAGGCTCATCTGTCTCCACCTCATCACCTACAGTCAATGCATAAGCAATATCTGTATAACCATAACGTACCGATGGTTTAATTTGCCTTCTTTCTTTATCCGCGGCTATAGTCTACTGTGGCTTTACTGGTTGTTGACTATCACCAACTTCAGGAACTGCCGTTTCATCTATCAATTTACTTTGACCCATTTACTTCTAACAATCTTTTGGCTCTTGGATACTTTGACCAGCTCCCATGTCTGATTTCGATGGAGTGATTCCATCTCTTCACTCATAACCCCTAGCCACCGTGATGACTCCGAACTAGCCATTGCCTCAGAGTAAGATGAAGGTTCATCTGTCTCCACCTCATCACCTACAGTCAATGCATAAGCAATATCTGTATAACTATAATGTACCGATGGTTTAATTCGCCTTCTCTCTTTATCTACGGCTATAGTCTGCTGTGGCTTTACTGATTGTTCACTATCACCAACTTTAGGAACTGCCGTTTCATCTACAGTCTCAACCTTTATTACTTTCGAGGTCTCTGGAGTCTCCATCTGAAGCTCCATCTCACTTATGACACAATGATATGTCTTCTCTGCTGGTTGTGTCTTAGAACTCCTCTGTTGAAGCATTGCAGTCTCGTCAAAGATCACATCTCTACTGATTAGAAAATCGGGTGATTTGGGATCGGTGCACCACAGCTAGTAGCCTTTCACCCCTTGTGCATAACCTAGAAATATGCACTTCTTCGCCCTCGGCTCAAGTTTACCATCACTCGCATGAGTATATGTAGGACATCCAAATATACCTAATTCGGAATAATCAACAGGTTTCCCCGACCATACTTCCTCAGGAGTCTTCCACTTGATAGTAGACGATGGAGATCGATTTACTAGGTAACATGACATTTTTACTATTTCGGCCCAAAATTCCTTGCCAAGTCCTGCATGCGAAAGCATGCATCGAGCTCGCTCAAGCAAAGTTTTGTTCTTCCGTTCTGCCATGCCATTTTGCTGTGGTGTCCTAGGTATTGTGCGGTGTCTTACAATACATTCTTTTTCGCAGAACTCGGTAAAATCTTTACCACAGAACTCCATACCATTATCGGTTCTCAAGCACTTGATCTACTTATCTGACTACTTCTCAATCAATACCTTAAATTTCTTGAACCGATCAAACACATCATATTTGTGCTTCATAAAGTATACCCATACCTTCCTCGAATAGTCGTCGATAAATGTTACCATATATCGGGCACCTCCTTTCGAAGGAACCGAAGACGAGCCCCAGACGTCTGAATGAATATATTTAACTAGTCGTTTGGTCAAATGAATAGCTGTAGTAAACTTAACTCGGTGCTGCTTCCCATAGGTGCAGTGCTTACATGGGTTCAGCTTCCCTGTTTTCTGACCCTTCAATAACCCCCTTTCACTCAGCATTGTTATACGTGCCTCACTCATGTGCCCCAAACACATGCTATAATTGAGTCAAGTTAGAGTTCGACTCACCTAATGAAACAGCAGCACTTCCAGTCACGGTCTCTTCTAGTAGATGATAGAGAGTATTCACTTTCTTCCCTTTCATCACTGTCATAGCATCTCGAGAGATCTTCAGTACTCCACCTTCAGCAGTGTACTTACACTCGATGTCATCAAGTGTCCCTAGAAAAATAAGGTTCTTTTTTTAGCTTCGGTACATGCCTCACATCTGTCAATGTGCGAACCACCCCATCGTGCATCCGGATCCGAATTGTCCCTATCCCCACAGCCTTACAGACTGCATTATTCCCCAAAAGAACCCTACTACCATCTGCAACTTGATAAGTAGTAAATCAGTTCTTATGAGGCGTCATATGATAAGAACACCCTGAATTCAGCACCCATTCATCTCTTGACGAAGTAGCAGTCACACATAAGACAGCTTCTGCATCACTAGTGCTCTCCTCAGCAACGTTCGCCACACTACTTGTGGCATTCTGTTTATCAACTTTATTCCTCCGCTTTGGACAATCTCTCCGGATGTGCCTCTTCTCGTGACACTCAAAGCACTTCAAGCTTCCCTTGGACTTTCTATTGCATGATTTCGATATGCTTTTACCTCTGTTGCTACTAGGCTCTTGATGTTGTTCTCTACCCCGAATCGTCAGTGTTTGCGCTGCTCCTTTGGCCAGACCGTTATCTCACAACTTTCTCTACCACTCCTTAGAGAATAAGGCGGACTTTACCTCTTCTAAGGTAATAGTAGTATGCCTCTGCAACAGTGAATCAGTAAAATGCTCCCATGATTCTGGTAAAGAGGATAACAACATCATGCGTTGTTCTTCATCATCAAGTATCTTACCGACGTTCTTCAGATCTAACATAAGCTTATTAAATTTATCTAGATGGGTTCTGATAGACGTACCTTTAGTATATCTAAATTGAAACATCTTCTTCAGTATGTATAAGCGATTGTTCAAACCTTTCTTCACATAGAGTGCTTGAAGTTTTGCCCATAATGCTGCAGCATCCTTCTCCTCAATAACCTCTAGTAAGACCTCATCCGACAAATTTAACAGGATTATGCTCTTTGCTTTTTGCATAAGCTATACTCTCTCTGAGGCTTTCATTATAATCTGCAATTCATCTTCGCCATCTAGTGCCTTGGCCAAATCTTGTGTTGTCAATAAAGCCTGCATCTTGATGCTTCATAACACAAAGTTATTTCTCCCATTAAACTTCTCAATCTGAGATTTCCTCTCAGACATAATTGTAATAACAAAATTTCCAGATAATAATCAGACAAACAAAAACCTCAAATCACAATCAAGAAATCCAATCCCAAGCTTTGATACCACATACAATAAGTATAAGATGGGCGGAGAAAAAGAGAGAACTTCGAGAGAGAGAGAGAGAGAGAGAGAGAGAGAGAGAGAGAGAGAGAGAGAGAGAGAGATCACTAACATAATTCACTCATTTAGTTGATAAACATTGTAATGCTTGTGTGTCTTCCAACCCCTAGTTAAGCCTGGAAATTTTTTTAATATTAGCTCTCGCCAAAGTTCCGAAAGATTACACGTCAAATCGTATGAGAAGTGATAACTTTTTAGAGTGTCTATTTTGTGGCAAGCTTTGCTAGTATAATAATTTTTGGTTTATTGTGAAAAGATAGTTTGTTGTGAGCCATAAATTCATGAATGAGAAGACCCCGCAACAATTTATAATTATTTATTATTTATTTTTTTATGATCTAAAATAAATCGTTATTATCACAGTATGTTAAAGATTGTTACTCTACGAGTTCCGTTTCTTTATTCTGCGGCAATCACAATGGGGTCACTGTTTCCTTTCCGGCGAGATAAAAGAATGAACGTTCATGTAGAGAGAAAGAGAGAGAGAGAGAGAGAGAGAGAGAGAAGTGGGTCAGCTTAATTATGGAGTGTAGTCCCCGCGAGCGGCTTAATTCAAACGCAAATATTGACCCAATATCAGGAAAAGCCAATTTGTAAAAATGACTTACTCGTCCGTCTTTGAATTCTTCTCTTCTCGGAACCTATTTTGAACTTATTGAATAGGCTGCCAAACTAGTCGCGAGGGCTATATAAAGTTAATAAGTTAGTGATATATATAACTCTCTTTGGGAAAGTTAACTGAGGCACAAAATAAGAAACAAAATTATTGTTTACGTCTTGTATTCATACGCATCTTGAATAAGTTACCATAAATTATCTGAATATCATGCCGTGATATATTGTCTTCTTCTTGCGTGTTCATTCAATTTTGCCATAGACCCGAAAACCCCTGCTTTGACCACCGAACTCTCTCTCTCTCTCTCTAGGAACAGATTTAGATATGAATAAAGCAAATCAGCATTGACCAGCAAGAGAAGACCTCCCTGTTGCTGTCGCGCTCTCTCTCTCTCTCTCTCCGTGTCAAGTTTTTGAATAAAGAGAGCCGCCTTTTCTTACCAAAATGAAGCCTTATTCATTCACACAATCTTCCTGTTCCATCGATCGCTCCCTCTATTCGTTCACATCACACACCCCCGAGTTTGCTTCTCGTGATATCACAGACGCCGATCGTTAAATTGCTGATGTCCGATCATGGACGATGTTCTTGATGTCCGCGAGTACTTCACGTGTCCCATTTCTCTGCAGTTGATGGGAGACCCCGTGACCACCGCCACCGGCATCACATATGACAGAGAGAGCATCGAGCACTGGCTTCTCGACGGCAAGAATGCGACCTGCCCCGTCACGAAGCAGCTGTTGACGAAGGACTCCGACCTGACCCCGAACCTCACCCTCCGCAGGCTGATCCAGTCGTGGTGTGACGAGAACACCTCCCGGGGTGTCAACTGCCTTCCCAACCTGAGAGCGCCCCTCGACAGGTCCTGCTTGCTCAAACTCGTCAGAGACATCCGATGCCATCGATTGCAGATCGAGACCCTGAGACGCATCAAGGTGCTTGCGGTAGGGAACGATCGAAATAGAAATCTTATGATAGAGATTGGCGTGCCCAAGGCTGTAATGTCATACGTTGCAAATTGTTGCGACGAAAACCGGACCATTGGTCTCGAGGAAGCATTGAGCATACTAGTACTACTTCGAGTCCCATCCGCAACTGCAAAGCTACTCATCGGCCAAAACGATTGGATCATCAAAACGCTGACTTGGGTTTTAGGTTGTGAAGTAAACAATTGCATCGCAGTGAGATCACACACGCTTATAGTCCTCAAAAGGATGTTCAAAGCGGCGAGCTCCTCAGAGCTAGAAAGATTGAAAAGCGAGTTCTTACAAACAATCATCCGTCTCCTAAGGAACGGCATCACTCAACAGGCAGTAAATGCGTCGCTCCATATATTGCTAGACTCGTGCCGATGGGTGAGAAACCGTGCCATGATGGTGGAGCACGGCGCCGTGTTCGAGCTCATCGAGCTGGAACTAGGGTTTCCGGAGAAGAAAACCACTGAGCTAATCCTCGGAGTCTTGTTCCACCTATGCTCTTGCGCCGACGGGAGGGCTCAGTATATGGGCCACAGATGCGGGATCGCCGTGGTCTCAAAGAGGATTCTGAACGTCTCCCAATCCGCGGACGAGTGGGCCGTCCTCATACTTTCAATGCTGAGCAAGTTTTCGGGAAGTTCGATGTTTGTTCGGGAGATGCTAATGGTCGGAGCTGTGTCGAAGCTTGGGTTGTTGTTACAAGCGGATTGCGCGACGTACTTGAAAGACAAATCTCGAGAGATACTTAAGACGCACTTCGACGAATGGAGGAAGTCTCCTTGCATCGATGATACGCTCTTAACTAGGGTTGCGAAGTGAGTGCATGATTTCCCTTTTCCCTTTTTTGGGGGGATTTTTGTGCCATTGGAGAGTGTTTGAATAAATTTAAAATGTGGTTTCTTTGTAACTCAAGTGTAAATTTTGCGAATATGGGAGAAAAGTGTCGATTTTCCTTGCAGTGCATTAGCTATCAGCAGAGAAAAGTAATAAATGACGATCTTTCTCATACTGATTGAAATTTGACTATAAGATAACTGTCTAATGCATTAGTTCTAAGTTTCTATTGGAATGTTAAAGTAATTGTTTCCAAATTATTTTGTCTCAATATTGTTCTCATGTTTAAGAATTGGATTATTGTAAGATCCAGCACCAATGTACAAGAAAAAAAAAAGATACAAACACCGTCCATAATTACATGTGTTTTTGGTTGGTAACCGAATTTCTTCATGTGTCTCCAACCCCATAGTGAATGTGGAAGTTGTTTCTCAATCCGGCAGTTGATCTATTAAAAATGCTTAAAAATTTCATTTCTAAAACTTAGAAGATCATAATAACCGTTGGTCATCACACACTACAACTATGACTACAGGTGCGAATCCATATACCTTTTAGAAAAAAAAAAAACTGCATAAAAAAAATCTTAAACTTCACGCATAGAATTCAATATAAGTACTAGATTTTTTAATTGTGTGCAACCAAGTACTTAACATTTGTCAAAAATTACAATTTAGTTCTAAATTTAGAGTGAAAAATGCAATTTGGTGCTGCCATCTATGCAACTTTCGAGCGTTGTGTATGAGGTTTTCAAAGCCGTTCAATGGAAAAATGCGATTTCACTTTTTTGAAGAAGATTTCATGATTTAATTGCACCCATTGGGATTATTTAGGCCTTGGTTTAATTTCATATATGAGATATCGAATTTTCAGTACGTTTTTTTTTTTTTTTGTAAATTATTTCAACAGGTTTGTGTATGTGTACATTGTGTCAGAAATGAGTTCCTAATGCTTCGGCAACAAGAGTTCGGGTTTTCATCAGTTATCAGTCTCGTTATGAACCGAATGTTTCTAAATTTTTTTAAAGAATCTTATAGAATGTGATGAAGTGGAAGTGAGGATCAACATGAATAAACTTTGCAAATATGCACGAGGAGCAAGAACATAGAGAATCTTGAGTTAATTGCCAAAGATCCAAGCAGTAATGCAATTTCACCAAAGTTCTTCGACAAACATCACATAGTTGACACATGGTCCTCAAATCCTATCCAACCAAAGAAATTACCCGAGCAGAAACACAAAAACGTCTCTCAAAAGCAAAATAAAAAGGAATAGAAAACAGAGGGATGTAGAGAGTTGGTCGCTCATTCTCACCCTTCTAACTATTCTGAGAGAGAGAGTGCGCCTGACGAGTCGCAATTTCTATCTATTCAAAAGCTACAACCCTTAAAGCAACAGCTATTAAAATTCCTATCCTAGTCCGCTACTGGTAAGGATAGTACAATATCAATTGTACAAACCATACCGCCACTGAACTTGTGGCACATTATTTTCTCTATTATGAAAAATAAGGGGAAATTACTAAAAGAGCATTTTCAATATCGTTTCCCTCGTTCAATCTTGATCACCATACTATAATTTTTAGCGGATTTAGTCCCCCAGATTAATTTCACGATTTTGGAGCAAATTTTGTAATCGCCATGTAAATATCGTCAGGAGAATACCAAATAAGCGCGATACACAAACACACGGCGCCACCGTGGAATTCTAGAACTTACAAAACTGATGTATTTAATATGATTGGTGTTCAAAGTTGTGTACATGTTCCTCCATGTGTGGAAGCCTTAAAGGAGCTATTGGCGGTGGAGTTTCTACGGAGGCCAAACTCGTTGGCAGAAAGCCCACACCCTCAATGTAGCATGGGCCGATCACGTTCAAAATTATTAGCAGTTGTAGCGGAAAAATAATAATCATTTAACTCAACTTATACTCGTAATTTTACGCAAAACAAACGTACATTGATGATTTCTCAATAGATTTTTATCCCTCGCACGTTTGTTAAACTTATGGAAAACTACTTATTCTTTTGGAGTAAATAAAAAATATCATATCCTTGTGATTTCTTGTTAGATGGCACTAGTAACCAAATTCAATGTTCATATGCGATTATACTGCTTAATCTTGCAATTAAATTTGCCCAAATAGTGAGTTTTCTTGTTTAATATAATTCACGTTTAGTTATAATAGAAATATTTTATGGTTTATAGTTTCGAACTTTTCTTGACTTACTTTTAAAGAAATGACAATATATTATCCATTATTTTGACACAAAAAGACTTCATTAGACTTGATCAATTGTGCATTTGTGAACATGATCTCTTCCAATGAGACAATGAATCTTATTTTAGGGTGACAAAGAAAATAAACGATTTGAAAAAAATTTCCTTAAATAGATTGCTTGTATTGCTTAAAATAATTAGCCCATGAAAAATATTTTCATTACCGACAACACTTTATGTTTAAATATTGTCATAGACAATAAAAATAATTTTCATCATTTTTTTAAGTGATACTAACGAACGTGTTAAGAAAATATTTTCCAAGTACTTCATTTTTCACAATACAAACACACCCTTAAATATGGATCAAAAAGCAACCACATTTTGCCTAAATTTCAATATTTTATCCTTCCATACACCTATTAGCTATAATCAATGGCCATGCATGTTTGCACTTCTTGTTTCTATTTATAAACAGATTTTTTGTTTTTTTGTTCCCGGAACTCAAAAAGAATAGAAACGAGAAACAAAAAAAAAGTTGTTTCTCGTTCCAGAAACAATTTTGAAGAAACAATTTTTTGTTTCTTGTTTCTTCTTCTCTCTCTTCTCTTCTCTTCCTCTTTTCTTCTTCTTTCTCTTTGGCCGGTTGCCGACCTCGGCCATGGCTGGCCGTAGAGGGCAGGCGACGCCGTCGAGGGTCGGCGACCTCGCCGGAGCGTCGCTGGCACAGGCGAGCCCGAGCGGGCAAGGCCGAGCCTCGCCTTGGCTGCCGGCGACGCTCGGCCTCTCCTGATCTAGGCGAGCCCGAGCTCGCCCAACGACGCGAGGCTTGGCCTCGCCGGGGCTGGGCCGAGCCTCGCCATGGCTGGGCGAGGTTCCCGGCCCGTCGGCCGGTCGCCGGAGGCCGGCGACCGGCCGAAAGACCGGCGACCGGCCGAAAGAAAAAAAATAAAAATAAAAGAAAAAATGAAAAATAAAAATAAAAATATTAAAAAATTAAAAGAAACAAAAAAAGAACAAAAATTTACCAAACGTGTTTCTATTTATTTTTTATTCCCGGAACAAATTTACCAAACGCATCTTTTTGTTCAAAAAGTGTTCCCCAGAACAGAAACACTTTTTTTTGTTTATGTTCCCTAGAACAAAAAAAGAACAAAAATGTTACCAAATAGCCCCAATATGTCTGACAACCGTGTCCTCCAACAAAACGTGTCAATACATTATAGGGGTTGGCATGCAAAGTTAGGGCATTGGGAGATTTACAGCTCAATTATAGAGGTTAATCATTCAAATCTCATCAATAGCATGCTCAAAATAGTCTAGATTATGATTAGTTGAATGTATGAATTTAAGTGGTTGTGAAATTTATAAGGTGTCATATAAGTTTCCAGGTAGTCGGACTAGATTTGAAAAAGAAAACTTGTAAAGAGTACAATAAAAATACAAGTCAAACCTCCCTTTTGGCTTTTGGGGCGTGTGTTGCACTTCAACTTTGCCTGAGCAAACCCATCAAATTTGCAAACCATGTGCCACTCTGATTCCATCTCTTTATGAACACTTCAGCGCAAGCACGACATGAGTCGTATCTACCCTTTACTTAAAGGTAGAAAAAGAAGAAGAAAGAAAACATAGTCGTGCATGGGTGAGCATTGATTTCTTCAACGGCAGTTTTTTTTTTTTTTTAATGTCAAAACTATTGTTTTTTCTATAACGTGGAGAACAAGCGTGGAGACACGGCTATTGATAGACTTATGAAAAATCTCGAAAGATTCACGAACTAATTTAGCCCAGTCAGTGTACATGTCACCCTGATTCAGAGTAGTTTGGTTAAAATTAGTGGAATTTGAACAGTCGACTTCAGTTTCCAAACTGAAAATTTTCCGACATCACAGCCAAGTGTGTAGATGGGTCAACGAAGGTGACTTCCCCATCCTGAGCCCAGATTCGAGTCGTCGCTAATAAAGCGGGATGGTGGGGCCCATACGATGGTGGTCGGAGCTGGCCGACAATGATAACAGTGCTCTGAAGGGTGGAGGAGATGTCGCGGGGGTGAAGCGCGTTGTTAAATTATTTCGTATTGCTTATTTACGGGGACTCTTAACAAAAATACAAGATTTCTCTCGACCTATAAACTTAAACATTATATTAGATATTTTGATATTAAAATTGGGTTCTGCCTCATTTTATTTTACATGCATGACTAATTTTTATTTATCGTTTCTAATCTGACTTGCAAATGAAAGAAGATGTTAAAAGTATTCATATTGCTTATTTATGGGATTTATATGCCCGGTATTACATAGTTTAATCAGTTAGCATACCAAGTTCCCAAGCTGAACGTTCACCTCTAAATCTAGTCTCTAACCCATCGAACTATGCATTTCTCCACTCACCTACTAATCAATAGTCTCTTTTTTTTCCAATCATTGAGAACCGCATGCTAGAATCGTCGATCGCCGTTGAACGTGTCAAAGTCGTCTGAAGCTAAAATCGATGTTTATTCACACGTATAATTTTTTAAAAGAGTGCAAATAAGTCTTTTAGAAATACAAGATATTGCGTCTTAGACCGTCGAATGGTCGACGGTGGTTGTGTGCTGGTAGGGTTTTGGTGTAGGCCTCCATTTAAATTACACCCAAAAAAAAGAGTAGCTGTTCGACGACCGACCGAGGAATTACTGGTGCCAAACGAAAGTAGATGTAAATCGTCCACAAGCCACATATCTATATGTTTAAAGCCATGCATGTCGGACACAAGTACGCGAGGAAAAGAAAAAAAAAAGGAACACTCGATTATATATTGGAAAAGAAGAAAAATTAATATATTTGAATAAAATAGAAGTAAAAAAGATAAAGAAAGATGTTGGGATCGTTTGGTTTGTTTGAGTAAATTCTATCTGGAAAAATGGCAACGAATGTGGAATTGATTAGCTTTGATTTCGTTTTGATCTAACTTATCCTATGCAGCATGTTTTGAAATCAATTTAATCATTCTTATAATCTATTTTCCATATGATAGCACGAGTGATTTACATATCAAAACCCTAATGTATGGTGAGATAAAAGCTCTGGTCGAACGCTTTATGGCTGCTGGGCCGCGGTTGACGCATGCGCAAGCGTCACTCATAGCTGCCGCCATGCACAATCTGTTCCTTTGCCTTTTTCTTCTTTGGCCGAAGTAGAGTCGAAGAAAGAAGAAGAAAATAAACACCAAATACAGCAAAAGGAATCGACCAAAAAAAAAAAAAATACAGCAAAAGGACAAAAAAGAAAAGGAGCAAAAAACAGTAGCGGCAGCTTTGCGTGTTTTACATTTTGGATCATTATCGCATGGTTGTTAGGATTTTGTGGTGTGGTGTTGAACATATAAATTAAAGAAAATCTATCGATTTTCAGAATAAAAAATAAGACGAGTTTGTAGTAAAAGTTTGACGTCCTTTGCGGTGGGCACTGACTCGCTTTGAATACGGTCCGTTCCGAAAACCACGTGATTTGACTCCGACAACTCTCTCTCTATCTCTCTCTGTCACTCCAGTCTCAGTCGATAACCCCACTATGCTACCTCAGCTGTGACGTCTTGTCTGAACAGCTTTTGATCTCGTTTTGTGTTCACACATGAATGGGTCGAAAGTGGGGTGTGTCCTCTTCTTTAGCCTCATTATTGCAGGGAGAAGATGGGACGTTCCCATTTCCTTGAGCACCTTAAATTATTTATTCACCATGACAGTCATTGTAGACTAAATTTTTGTCGACAGCAGGATTTTATAAATTTATGTTGGTAATTATGATTTACAGGTGGTCCAAAAATTCGTCAATTAAAAATTTCCATGGTTTGTCGTCCAACTTATAAAGTTCAAAGTCCACTCAAACAGCTGAACATGCAAATGGAACTTTCGATAAGTGTGGAAAAAATTAATAATGCACAAACACATTCAAGCTTATATGCTCTTTCAAGATTTTTCAAAATTCTTAAGCTCCATCAATTTTGCACAAAATGAAAACATGAAAAAATATTTTCCTAAAAATAATTATTTATATCTTTTGCAAAACTAAGTGAACGGAATTTTCATTGTTCACGAAAATATTTAAACATAAATTATTGCCAATAATGAAGATATTTTTATTGATAAATTATCTCAAGTAATACAAACAATTATTTTCAGAATTAATTTGTCATTAGCATGCGGGTGCTCTACTGCATGACAAATCAAGAATAGCGTGTATAGAAAAATTAATTTACAATAACTATCAGGCCTTATATTGCAACGTATAACCATGAATATTACAACCTAAAATTGACGAGGTCTTCGGTTGACAGCGTGCAATTTTTAGAGGGGACTGAAACGGAGGAGGTCGACACCCTTTCGATCTTAGAGAGAGAGAGAGAGAGAGAGAGTCTGAAACGCTGGAGAAAGACTGGCGGAGGAGGAAACATCACGTGCTATTTCGGCGACTGCTTTTGACTCTCTCCCCTCGTTCATAGTGCGTGAGTTCCGCGTGAGCCCTGTTCGAACTTATCCGTGTTTTGACCTTCTCACCTTTGAATTTCTCATCCTCGCAACTTCATATATAAAGCCCTCAAGACCCGCACAAAGCATCTTCAAACCCAGCTGAACTCAACCAACTCCATCAAATAGTTCAAACCCTCCTTCTTCTTGGAGGGATTCATAAGCATTTCTTGAGCTCTTCTTCGGCCTTCTGCCCTTTTCACGTCTCAATCTTTCTCTCTCTCTCTCTCTCTCTCCCTCTCCCTCGGGGTTACAGTTCTTCGTCTCCTTCGTGATCTACTTTCGATGCCAATGGAGGAAGTCGAAATTCCCTCGTTCTTCCTATGCCCGATTTCTCTCCAGCTCATGAAGGACCCTGTCACGGTGCCGACCGGGATAACGTATGACCGTGAGAGCATCGAGAAGTGGTTGTTCTCCGCCAAGAGCGGCACGTGCCCGGTGACCAAGCAAGCTATTCCAGACTGCGAATTGACGCCCAACCACACGCTCCGGCGGCTCATCCAATCGTGGTGCACCCTCAATGCTGCGCATGGCATCGAAAGGATTCCGACCCCAAGACCTCCCATAAGCAAGTCCCAGATTGCTAAGCTCCTCCACGAGGCTGAGTCCCCAGACATGCGAAACAAGTGTCTCAAAAGACTGCGGTCGATCGCTACCGAGAACGCCACTAATCGATGCTGCATGGAAGCCGCTGGTGCCGCTGACTTCTTGGTGACACTAGTGAAAAATGAAACCTCGGTGAGCTCTACATTACTAGATGAAACATTGTCCGACTGTCTGAGTTTTGAGGTCACAACTAGACCGCTTGATGAGGCTCTGGCCGTACTTTATCACCTACAACTTTCTGAAGCCAGCCTTAAGAACCTCATAGGCAATGACGGAGTGTTTGTCGACTCGTTGACTCGAATCATGCAGAGCGGAACGTGCGACTCTAGGGCATACGCAGTCATGTTACTAAAGTCCATGTTTGAAGTTGCTGATATTATTCAACTGTCAAGATTGAGGAGGGAATTGTTCGTTGAAGTAGTTCGACTTCTGCGTGATCAAGTCTCACAGAAGGCAACGAAATCTGCGTTGAAACTGCTTTTCCTTGCCTGCCCAATGGGTCGGAACCGAGTCAAAGCCGTGGAAGCCAGTGCTGTGCCGGTCTTGATCGATCTTCTCCTTGATTCATGCAACAAAAGGCAGAGCGAAATGATCCTTTTCCTTTTGGACGTGCTGTGCCAATGCGCAGAGGGAAGAGCCGAGTTGTTGGAGCACGGAACAGGGATTGCCATCGTGTCGAAGAGGATACTAAGGGTTTCAGAGACAGCGAACGAGAGATGTGTCAGGATTCTCTTGTCCATCTCCAAGTTCTCGGCAACACCGAGCATTGTGCAAGAGATGTTGCAAGTAGGCGTTGCCGCGAAGTTGTGTCTAGTCCTCCAAGTTGAGGGCAGGAGCAAGACGAAGGAAAAGGCGAGAGAGATTCTCAAATTGCATGCCCGGGCATGGAAGAATTCTCCGTGTATTCCTGCTGAGTTCCTTTCTTCTTATCCAGCATGAGAAGAGAATCGGCTTTTCCTTTGTAAAACTTCATTTAGAGAGTTCTTTAGATAGGTCAATCGATTGTACACATTGTTTATTTTACCGATGAAAATTACGGAATCGACATGAATATACTTCTTGATAAATTGGGTGTCGGATTTCCAAACAAGGGAGGGCTGCCTATGTTATAACTTTTGTCGGCGGTTGACACTTATTCACCGTTCATGTTCAGGCATTTCTCTCATTTAGCATTAACATTCACGCATGACAACAAGTGGGTCGTTGTGCATAGTCAAAGGAAAGAATATTGCGAATCAAGGGGAAGAAAGAAAAATGATATCTTCCATGTAAGACAAAATAATTCATATGCGGAAGCCAGGATCAATTGAAGACAAACCTCCAGCCATTGTTCTTGTTCACGTTCGTCAGAAAAACCTGAAATCAAACAAAATTGGGGACACTCTACTACCCCAATTCACTCTCGTACTGATGGTGTATTTTGAATGAGAGAGTTTGAGTTAGATCTTGTCATCACCCTTCAAAATTGAACAAACGTTTCTATTTATACCATCTTCCATCAAAACGGTAACCAATGGGCGGTTGTCACGAAAGGGTACGAAGCGTGGAAAATTGCGTTCGTTGAATAGTCGCAACTTTAAGAGAAAATATGGGTCTAAAAAATGTGGGATCACAAAATAAATAACATTCTCCCACTTGATCCCATCATTTTCATCATACGAATTATCCAACTAATTCCACAAAAACTTTATGCTTAAAGAAAAGAAACAAAACATATGGATCATTGCGACATGTCCTCTAAGAATAAGTAATATCTTCCATGTATCACAATGCATCTTATTTCTTTAATGTCAGCCTATATGTGACAACATATCTTAATGAATAAACCTCATGTTTATTCCAGAACCAAGGATAAATGTTATTCTCATAAACAACAAAATGTGTACACAAAAATTGAGAATCAACATTACAATTGAATAAGAGTTTCATACAACAAAAAATCATTCATATGTCGACAAATCACATGATGGGACTAGTTACATGATCTTTATACTTAATTGGTGGCATGCCTTTAGTTAAAGGATCGGCTATCATCAATTCAGTGCTAACGTGTTCAATGACCACTTTATTCTCCTTAACACGTTCCCTTATGGCTAAATACTTAATGTCGATATGCTTACTTCGACTGCCACTTTTGGCATTTTTAGCCATAAAAACTGCAACTGAATTGTCACAATATATTCTTCATGGCCTAGAAATAGAATCAGCAATTCTAAGCCCAGTAATGAAACTCTTCAACCATACACCATGCAAGGTAGCCTCAAAACAAGAAACAAACTCAGCCTCTATAGTAGAAGTAGCAGTCAAAGTCTGCTTGGCACTTCTCCATGACATGGCTCCGCCAGATAACATGAAAATATATCCAGATGTTGATTTTCGTGAATCAATGCAACCCACGAAGTCCGCATCCGAATAACCGACTACTTCCAGGTTGTCAATTCGTCTATACATAAGCATATAGTCTTTGGTACCTTGAAGGTATCTCAACACTTTCTTTGCAGCTCTCCAGTGGTCTAAACCCGGATTACTCTGATATCTTCCGAACATTCCCACAGCAAAAGCGAGTCAGGTCGAGTGCAAACCTGAGCATATATCAAGCTTTCAACAGCAGAAGCATATGGAATGTTGTACATTTGTTCCCTTTCTAGATCATTCTTCGGGCATTAGTTCAAATTGAACCTGTCACCCTTCACAATGGGTGCTATACTTGGTGAACAATCTTTGATCCGAAATCTCTCTAGGACCTTATTGATATAGGTTTCTTGAGATAGTCCTAAAATTCCCCGAGGTCTATCTCTATGGATCTTAATGCCAATGACATAAGATGCCTCACCCATATCCTTCATGTCAAAACTCTTAGAGAGGAATTGTTTCACCTCATGTAGCAACCCCTTATCATTGGTTGCAAGTAGTATATCATCCACATACAGCACAAGGAAATAAATTTTGCTCCCACTGACTTTCTGGTATATACATTGATCCATGACATTCTCTATAAAACCAAATGAAGAGATGACATCATGAAACCTTAAGTACCATTGGCGGGATGTTTGTTTCAAGCCATATATAGATTTCTTAAGCTTGCACACCAAATGCTCACCTTTACTAGAGGAGAATCCTTCAGGTTGTTTCATGTAAACCTCCTCCTCTAGTTCTCCATTGAGGAACGCCGTTTTCACATTCATTTGATGTAATTCCATATCAAAATGGGTAACCAATGCCAAAACAATACGAAGAGAATCTTTTTTAAATACAGGAGAAAAAGTCTCCATGTAATCGATTCCTTCCTTTTGAGTGAATCTTTTGGCAACAAATCTAGCTTTATATATTTCAATGTTACCCAATGAATCTTTCTTAGTTTTGAAGACCCATTTACAACCAATGGCCTTCGCATCATTAGGTAACTTAACCAAATCCTAGACTTTGTTAGATGCCATAGAACTCATCTCTTCCTTCATGGCATTGTACCACAAATTGGATTCATCACTATCCATGGCTTGTGAAAACGTTTCGGGATCATTCTCAGCTCCAATATTGTAGTCAGACTCTTGTAAATATATAATACAATCACTTGGAATAGCCGATTTCCTTATTCTAGCAGATCTTCTCAATGTTGGATCAACATTCTCTTGAGGAGCATATTGCTCAACTGGTTGTTCAACAGTTTCTGGTAATTGTTGAACAATTGGATCTACTGGATCAATATCAGCAGATTGTGGAACTTCAACAATTGGTTGTTCAATAGCCGGTTGAACTGAAGGGGCATTATGAGCAACAACCAACCTTAAACTTGAGGTGAAAGGTTGAGTGTCTGAATGATCTTCCTTAGAAATAAGATCCCTCGGTCGATCGCTCCCACTAATCAAGTCATTTTCAAGAAATTTAGCATTTCTTGATTCCACAATCCTAGTGGTATGAGATGGACAATAAAACCTGTATCCCTTAGACCTTTCAACATATCCAATGAAATACCCACTTATAGTCCTTGGGACCAACTTCTTTTCTTGTGGATTATAAATTCTCACCTCAAACGGGCATCCCCAAACGCGCACATGATATAAACTCGGTTTCCAACCCTTAAATAACTCAAAAGGTGTCTTTGGGACAGCCTTGGTCAGAACTCGGTTTAATATGTACACTACCGTCTTAAATGCTTCAGTCCATAAGAATTTAGGAAGTTTGGAGCTGCTAAACATACTACGCACCATGTCTAATAAGGTCCGATTTCTTCTTTCCGCTACATCATTTTGGTCTAGAGTACCAGGCATAGTATATTGGGTAACTATCCCATGCTCTTGAAGAAATCTTGCAAATGGACCAGGTGCTTGTCCATCTTCAGTGTATCTACCATAGAATTCTCCACCTCTATCTGATCTCACGATCTTAATTTGCTTATTGCATTGTTTCTCTACTTCCGCCTTAAATACCTTAAATGCATCTAATGCTTCATATTTATTATGAATCAAGTAGAGATACATATAACACGAGTAATCATCTATGAAGGAGATGAAGTATTTTTGACCACAAGAGTCCATATTCGGACTACAAATATCCGTGTGTATGATTTCTAATATTTCTGTACTCCTCTTGGCACATTTCTTTGTTTTGTTAGTCTGCTTTCCCTTTATGCAGTCCACACAAGTATTACAATCAGTAAAATCTAAAGTACTGAATACTCCATCATTTACTAATCGCTTAATTCTTTCTATGGAGATATGTCTTAATCTCCGATGCCATAACATAGAAGAATGTTCTTTCACAACACATCATTTTATACCAGCTTTATCGTGAAAATACATCGCATCATAATAGGCATTGTCTTGTAAATTAATTCGAAAAAGACCATAAGACAAAATACCACTCCCGACAATTTCAGATTTAAATGATAAACAGAAGTTTGAATCTGAACAGTTAAAAGAGTATCCCAAAGGTACAAGTCTTAAAACTGAAATTAAGTTTCTAGAAAAATTAGGAACATAAAAAGTCTTTTCCAAATCTAAAACAAAACCACTATTGAGAACTAGTCTATATGTCACAATAGCTTCCACATGCGAACGCATCTTGTTTCATGAATAGATACTTTGTTCACTTCCCACTGGCTTCCTGTGGTTTTGAAAACCCTGCAAGGAATTTGAAATATGAATTGTAGATCCAGAATCAATCCACCAAGTGTTGTGACTTACATCAGTCATATTAGATTCATAACAAACATAAGAGATTGGATTACTTTTCTTCTCGAGCTAGGCCTTAAATTTGATACAATCCTTCCTTATATGCCCCTTATGTTTATAGAAGAAACACTTGGATTCTTTCTTAATGTCAACTTGGGGAGGTATTTTACCTTTTCCCTTATGCTTGCCATAGCCCTTATTCTTTCCTTGTGTTACCAAATGAGCACTTTCTCCCAATTCCATAATCAGTCTTTCTTCCTCTTGAACACACATGGTCATAAGTTCATTAATTGACCATTTATTCTTATGTGTGTTATAAGAGATCTTGAAAGGTGCATCTTTGTTGTGGGAGAGTGTTCAGAATATAATACACAAGGAAGGATTCAGATATCTCAACCTTAAGGTTCTTAAGCTGAGCTGCAATGTTCCTCATTTGCATGATGTGCTCACGCACACCTCTAACACTAGTGAGCTTCAATGATGAAAACTTCATAATCAGGGTCATGGCATGCACTTTCTTAGAACTTTCAAACTGCGCATCTATGACCTCCAATAAAGCCTTAGCATTGCTATGCTGAGAAACTGAACCACGAATACTAGGAGATATCTTAGCTCTTATAAACTTGGCACAAATGCGGTTGGACCGCTCCCATTGGTTATAAAGAGCTATCTCAGTTGGAGTGCTCGAATCAGTAGGAGCAGGTGGTTCATCTTTCCTTATAGCATAATCAATGTCCATCCACCATAATTGAAGAAGAACTGACTCCTTCCAAACTTTATAGTTCTCACCATTCAGTATAGGAACATCAAACTTAAATTCAAAGAAATTCACAAGTTGCGAAACTGCATATCAAATAATCATGCTTATGTCACAAAATTTGAGGCAAATATAAATAAATCATGTTTTACCAATGTAAACATGTCACAATATGAATCACATAACATAAAAACTACATGTGGGTTAAGTTTTTAATTTAAATAGATTCATAATTACTTCATGAAGAAACTACCATATTATATGCATTTTCTTAATCCCTGTGGGTAAATTAAGAAAAATAATATGATATTTCATCCTAACTAATCATATTAATATAATGAAAATTCCTGTGGGATAAAATTCATCAAGAGATTCTGTTATATTCAGCAAGAGATAAAGCGCAATATAAAAAATAAATGGCTTTTATCATCACGTAAAACAGATTTTCATTTTGCAAAATATGATTATATCTGAGAGTATAAAATTAGACAAAAATAATCTGAATTATCTCAAATAATCACACGTACTAGATCAAATCTCAACTCACAAATCATAAAAATAAATCATACGATTCTTTCTTCCATAAAGCAAAATACAATTATTATAAAATTTAAATCAACCAAGGATATATCGAATATCAAGCATAATGAGAATTATTGCCCAAGTCAAATTGAGAATAAAAAATTCCTTACCAAATCCTCTTTCTTCTTTATTCTTTATATCCTGCAAAAATAACTTATCTTTTCTTTGGTACCCATTTTTTCTTGGGTCCATGAGAGTTAGCAGAATATGTTGCTTTTATCCAATTTTTCTTAATAGGTCTCCGAGACTTGAGAAAGATCTTGTTGCCTAAGTCGAGAATTCTCCTTTTTAATTTCGAAAATCCTTTTAAGAGAAGATTTGAGATTTGAACAAAGCTCATTTATATACTTTGAAACTTTGAGAGGAATTTTTGAATTGCTTACCTCGATTTCCTCATCGGATTCGAGTCTATGTCAGTCGACTCGATTTTGAGTCTCGTATACCGAGTCGACTCGATTTGAGTACGTGTCTAAATTAGACTTTGATTCGAGTCCGTGTCGAATCGACTCAGATTTTGAATGTACCATCAAGCATATATTTTCTTGATCATCATCTTCTTTCATGATTCTTTTATGGCCATTATGCTTGTATTGACTTCTTCCATCGAATTTCCTTCCTTTTCTACTCAACTTTTTGAATTTCTCGACCATAAAGGCAAATTCTTCATCGTCCATGTCATTTTCTGAATCTGTTTCATCAAAAACAGCATTAGATATTAAAGCGATGGACTTCTTACCTTCGGGATCTTCATCATTGAGTTGTTCCACTTCATAGGATTGAAGAGTGCCAATCAATTCATCAACGGAGAGTGGCATAATCCTCTGAGTCTCCCGGATTGAGGTCTTGACATGATTCCAATCTTTTGAGAGACCTCGCAAGAGTTTGTTGACCTTCATCGGGGTAGAAATTTGCTGACCTTGATATGCTAAACCATTTACAATTTCTGTAAAACGACTAAACATATCTCCAATTGATTCTCCTTGCTTCATCTTGAAGGATTCATATTGGCCAAGCAAGAAGTTTACTTTTGTCTCTTTTACACGATCGGTCCCTTCATATGTAACATGAAGTTTATTCCAAACTTCTTTTGCTGTTTCACATGAAGAGATTCTGTTATATTCAGCAAGAGATAAAGCGCAATATAAAGAATAAATGGCTTTTACATCAAGCGCTTCTCTTTTGAACAACTCCGTTCGAGACATAAGAGCGGGGGGTTTGGTTTCTTTGTCTTTGCCATTCTTGTTTGATGTAGACGCAGCGATGGGGTTGATTCCTTTTTCCACAACATCCCATTGCAAGAGATCACTGGATCTTAGGAATGCTTTCATTTTGTTCTTCCATACATCGTATTCCTTTCCATCAAAATATGGTGGCCTTGTGTTGCTTTGCCCTTCCATAAGTCCTGGAGCCAACATACTAGCCATGGATCTTTTTACTCTGAAGTAAAATACTTCAAATAAAGTGAGTACACAAGCTCTGATACGAATTGATATAGCTAGTATGCGGAATAAAATAAACTTCAAATAAAACAAAAGAGTTAGGGAAGAGAATAAGAACACAGAAATTATAGTGGTTCGGCTTAATCCAAGCCTACGTCCACTCTCCCACGATAACAGCCTTCTTGGCTGGATTCCACTATGCAATCAACAAGAGATTACAACTTTGAGTGCAAACACTTAGTAGTAGATCACACCAACTCACTAAGTCACTCTCTTGGTATTTCTCTCACGATTACAAACGTTTAAGCTCTCCAAAGACAAGTGTATGATCGAAGGTCGCTCAGACTTTGGAATTATAAATTCTACGCTCCGTCTATTACTTGCTCATCGGTCCTTCATCTCCTTAAATACTCCTCCACTTCCAAACTAGCCGTTGGACAGCATCCCGGAGAATCGTCTTCCAATATACCCATTGGACAGCTTTGTATCTAGAAGATTTGGTAGCCGTTGAGTGACAAAGGTAGAATCCCAAATTGATTCCGATCGCCCATACAAACGAAATCTTGGTTTCCATAAGTAAAGCTTCTTCGTGTAGAAAGTTCTTGTCTTCAATCAAATCAGTCTTGATGTGGAATCCAAAACAGATCACTAGCCGTTGTATGATTGGGCTTGAGTTACGATTCATCGAATCTGGATGTTAAGTCTGAGTCTGTAGACTTTACAATATGAGTCTTTAGACTTTACAATCTGGGTCTGTAGACTTTACAATCTGGTTCAGCTTCAGCATAGTCTGTCTTCTGATTCATCATTTACGTTCGATCCTGGAATTAGTCGTGAGTGAGCAGACTTCGATGTAGAACGAGACTTTGAGTCTTGAGTCTCGGCGTCTTCGACTTTGAGTCTTGAGTGTGGCGGTCTTGGACTTTGACACGAAGTCTGGAAATTTTCAGAATATACTCACGGACATATGTTACGTTCGGTCCTCCGCTGTCTTCGTACTTTGACAATATCCTTTACATGTTCTATTATCTGCATGGTCTATTACTCAACCATCAAACATGCTAGTAGCCTTTGATTTATTTTGTCATCTTCAAAACATCATAAGGGATTTCCCTAACAGATTTCACCCTGTTTCTTCTCCGGCAGCCCATCTCAGACCAAAATAAATGATGGGTTTTGAAGAGCATGCCGGCACGATCACATGGGTCCAAGTTTCGGCGAAAATGAGCAAAAAATGTCCCCAAAATCAGATGAAAATTTCCCAAAACACAATTCCTTCAACCACCACGACTTCCGCTGCCCGATTAGCCTCCGGCGAACACCGATATGCCGAAATAACTCATGACTAATATTCCTCATGGCGGTGTGATCGTGCGGGTCCGAAATCGAGGGGTGGGTCACCGGAATTTGCCCGGAATTTGGGAGTTTCTCTCTTGGCCTCAAAATCTCAAGTTACTGTTCATCTATAAAATGCCCAAAAAATACACTAAAAAATTCGAAAAAAGAAGGCAGAGGCAATAAACATGCTCTGATACCAAATGTAAGACAATAATTTATATGCGGAAGCCGGGATCAATTGAAGACAAACCTCCAGCCATTGTTTTTGTTCGCGTTCGTCAGAAAAACCTGAAATCAAACAAAATTGGGGACACTTTACTACCCCAATTCACTCGCGTCGATGGTGTATTCTGAATGAGAGAGTTTGAGTTAGACCTTGTCATCACCCTTCAAAATTGAACATACGTTCCTATTTATACCATCTTCCATCAAAACGGTAACCAATGGGCGGTTGTCACGAAAGGGTACGAAGCGTGGAAAATTGCGTTCGTTGAATAGTCGCAACTTTAAGAGAAAATATGGGTCTAAAAAATGTGGGATCACAAAATAAATAACATTCCATCGATGTGGTAGTGATTTACGGCCAAAGCGAAGAAGGAAAGAGTGAAGATTGCCTCTTGTTTTGAATAAAAGTTTGGCAACAGGATGGCAGAAAGAATTTGGTCATAAGACACAACGTTCAGCTGGAGGGAGCGAGCCGAGAAGGAGTCTGTCTTTAGAATGGAATGGATCCGTCGTATTATAGGGCGTAAAGATTGGTGAGCATGGGAAGCGAAAGAAAGGAAAATATTTATGTACGGAGGAAAATGTGAGCAACGGATCTTTGAGTCAAAGGAAGAAAATCAGTGGCGAGAGATGCTCTACCAAATCTTTAATTTCCCACCATCTCAGTAATTGAAGAGGGAGTTTGCGCCATAATATGGCAAGCACGATGGTCATCATGGAAGAGTTTGGCTGAGTAGATTTTCTGCAACTCAGACTGCCTTAGCTCGATGCCCCCCTGGCACCTACAGATCCGGATCGACCTTCGCTCCCTTAATAGGCGCCCGGCGATCTTCCGACAGCGTCCACGAAGCCTAGCCATTCCAGGTGATCCCACTTTCCCTGGTGCCCAACAATTGTCGCCACCTACGCCATTCGCTGCTCAAGCTCCGGCTACCGCCGTTTCAAAGCCCTCCCTGTGAATCTCCAAGCGACACCAGCAAGCCAAACGAGTTTCCATCAATCCTAGTGGATTCCCCTTGCGCCTGATCCACTTTAACCTCAGACGAGCACCAGATCTCGGCGACTAGCTAGGGAAGCAATCAACAGTTCTTATGTCTCCAGACCAACGAAGAACCAGCAGGCTACCAGCGAATCATAGCACCACTGACAACTAGACAGTCTTTTACAGCAAAGTCTAACCCGCCCAACGCTTCTCTAAACCTCTCGCCATTCTGGCGAGCCGCGATAGCTGGTCTTACCGCCCACACGATCGAGTTCCGCTGCTGCTCCCGGGTCGCACCTCTTCAGCTGCCACAAATTCCTCGGTGAATTCCAGACAGTACCATTCCCGCTAGCGTGTCTTGTCCCTCCACCGTCGCTGCTCAAGCCATGCTGGAGTGTCCTAGACAAGCTTTGTCGTTCTTCATTGCAACCACTCTTCGTCGTTGCTGTTCCTTCTTGGCCGCTTCTCTTCTCGTTGGTGGTTCGCTAAGCCCGACGGCTGTACCATTCGCATTTCGTTGCTTTGGTCTTTATGCCTTAGGTTAACTCTGATCAATGTAAGCATGAGGTTTGCTCAAGTTTTGTGGATAGTTAGCTCCAATATATGATATAATTGCACGTCATTTAGTTAATAGAGCCTTAAGTTACTGTAATATGATGCAACTAAGACATTTGTCTTTCGGACCATTAGGCACTAAGGTCGAACCCCCAACATTGTTTTGCGTGGCTTGCTATGGTTGATTTGCTTTAGCAAGTTATAATCATGTGATTATTTCCAATCATAACTTGTATTTCGCTTAAAGTACTCGGGCTCAAAGCCAAAGTAGACCTTCCTCTGCTCGGCCCCAAAGCAAAGCTTCCCCAGTTCAACCCCTTGTTCAAGTGGGTTCGCATGAAGGCCCCCGAGCCGTTTAAACACGTAAAGGACAAAGCAGAGTCAGGTGACCTGGTATTCATCCTCAGACCCAAGATCGCCCTCCCAAAGGGCCCAATTCAGCCCCCAAGCATTCGTGGGCAAATGTGGCTAAGCTCGCAGTTAAAGGATATAGTCTCTCTTACATAACTCCCCCTGTTTTTGAGGATAGAACTGTGGTTGAATTATCTAAGGAGATTCTGGATGCTGTGGACCTGATTTGGCATGAATGCCTTATTGTGGACCTGATTTGGCATGAATGCCTTGTTGGCTTCTTTGTGGGACGTAAGCTTCCATTTAAGCTTATAGAAGCTACTCTAAAGCAGTTGTGGGGGGCTAAACTCGCTGAGGTAATGGCTTTTATATGCTTCATGTCCAGGACCCGGACTTTAGAAGAAGGATTTTGGAAGATGGGCCTTGGATTGGCCAGAGTTCCATTGGTTCTCCATTAGTGGCACCTTTTTTCTGGATTTGAAGAAGGAACTCCAATCTTCTGTCCCTATTTGAGTTAGATTGAAAAAATTTGCCTTTTGCCTTCTGGTCTATCCATGGTATTAGTGCTGCGGCGAGTTCTATTGGGAAGCCACTCTATGTGGATTGGAGAACTGAGCAGATAAAGACCATTTCCTATGCTCGTGTTTGTGTAGAGATCTCGGCCAAGGTACCTTGCTGTGATTCTGTGAAGATTATCTGTAATGGGTAGCCTCGCTTGGTGAAAGTCGAATATGAGTGGTTGCCTCTCTCTTGCCCAACCTGTGGTTGTTTTGGACACAAATGTCCTGACATGGAGTTCCCCCACAAATGCTTAAGGACACAAATGCCTCGGTAGTAGCCTTTTGGATTGTCCTTAGCTAGTGACTGGTGATTTCAATGCCATTCGAGACCCCTCGAATAGGGTTGGGGGCTCGGATGCTTGGCTTCCATCTTTTGATGAGTTCGGACAGTGTCTAGCTTGAGTGGAACTAGATGACTTGAGATATGTTGGGTATCAATTCACTTGGTCGACCTCCCTGGGTTCTAATCGCAAAATGAGGAGATCAACAAAGTCTTGGTTAATCCTAAGTTGTGTTTGGAGTTTTCCTTCTCGGAAGCTTCCTTTCTGGCTCCAGGTATCTCTGACCACTCCCTAATGGTTGTTAGAGTTTTGTTTGCTTCTACTCTTAAAAAGCCATTCAAGTTTTTCAACTATTGGATGAAGCACCTAGATTTCCACAATATTGTCTCACGGGTGTGGGCTAGGCTGGTTATTGGTTTCCCTTTGTTTAGGCTCACTTGTAAGTTGAAGGCTCTTAAGTTTCGCCTCAAGCAGCTTAACAGAGAGGAGTTCTCGGATATCTCGGTTAGGACTGTCAATACATGGAATGCTCTCTTGTGCACTCAAGACACTCTTCAGCATGACCCTGGAAATATCTAGCTTGTGGAGTTAGAGAGGGAGTAGCTTGTGACCTTCTCGGACCTTTGACTCTAGGAGGAGTCTTTCTACCGGCAAAAATCTCGGATTAGGTGGCTTAAGGAAGGGGATCAAAACACTAAATTCTTCCACCACACTGTTAACAGAAGAAATCTAACCAATAGAATTCTTTCGGTTGAGGATTCTTAAGGTTCCTTGGTTTTTGACTCAATTGAGGTGCAGCGGGTTTTTGTTTCTCATTTCCAAGATTTGCTTTCACTAAGGGACCCCCTTCGCGGCCTGAGGTGCAGGAGATCCGTGCGGTTTTGCAGTAGACCCTTGATCTCGACCAAGTCAATTGTCTTGCTCGTCCGGTCTCGACTTGGAAATTCATGACTCTTTATTCTCTCTTGTGAGAGGAAAGGCTCCTGGTCCCAATGAATTCAATGCTAAAATTTTAAAATGTAATTGGAATGTGGTTGGGCCATTGGTTATAGAGGCCATAAGAGATTTCTTTTAACTCGGAAGCCTATTATGTGAGATTAACAACACAATCTTGGTCTTGGTGCCTAAAGTTCCCCATGCTACTTCAGTAAATGATTATACACCGATTCCTTGTTGTAACACGATTTACAAGTCCATCATGAAGATTATTACCAATTGCCTGGCGGTAATGCTGCCCTCCATTATTAGTCTTCCCCAGAATGCTTTTGTGAAGGGCCGGAGGATTAGTGATAATATCTTGTTAGCCTAGAAGTTATTTCGTGGCTTTCATATTGACCCATATCTGTCGAAATGTGCTATTAAGGTTGATTTTCAAAAAGCTTATGATACTCTTGATTGAGGCTTCTTGGAATTAACTCTTCTTGCATTTGGTATTCCTAACCACTTGATAGGGCTTATTATGTCATGTGTCCAATCCCCGAAGTTCTCTATCTCTATCAACGGAGCACTTCATGGTTTCTTTTCTAATGGTAGGTGGCTTCGTCAAGGCGATCCTATTTCCCCTTATCTCTTTACCCTTACTATGGAGGTGTTTTTCGAGATTTTCCTCCTTAAGTCCAAGCCATCGAGTTTTAAATTTTTTTGGAGATGCAAGCCGACCTCTCTATTGCACATCTTTTTTGTGGATGACGTGTTCCTTTTTTGTGAAGGCAACATGCTCTCCGTTGCCCTTCTTAAGGAGGGGTTAGAATTATTCTCTTCGTGGAGTAGCCTCTGTCCCAATTTGAGGAAAAGTGAAGTATTCCTAGCTGGTGGGATGGAGGACTTGCGGGCGGAAATCATCCAAACTCTTGGGTTTCAGGAAGGAGTGCTATTTGTTCGTTATCTTGGAGTTCCGATCACTTCATCCCACCTCGGCAAGGTTGATTGCAATGCACTCATTAATCATATCACAGCAAGAGTTTAGTCGTGGGCCCAACGGTTCCTCTCCTTTGCAGGACGTCTCCAACTTATTAGGTTGGTTCTCCACTCCATCCAAGTTTTTTGGGTTGGTATATTTATGCTTCTTAGAATGGTCCTGGATCGTATTGAGCAAATATTTAGGCAATTCATATGGAAAGGCTCGGTTCTGGGGAGCGGGGGAGCAAAAGTTGCATGGGATGAAGTTTGCCTCCCTAAGAAAGAGGGAGGACTTGAAATTCGATCCCTTAGGGATAGCAACACTACCTCTATGCTGAAACATATTTGGATTCTATTTACTGATAAGGAATCCCTTTGGTGTAAATGGGTCCATTCTATCTACCTAAAGAGGAATAACTTATGGGTTCTGCCGAAGCATACGGTTTGCTCTTAGGCTTGGAGGAAACTCCTTGCTTTGAGGAAGGACTTTCAGCGATTCTTTCTATGGTGTATAAGGGATGGAAAAGCGGTTTCTCTTTGGTTTGATCCTTGGTTACCACAGGGCCCCCTCAACTTGGTCTTCTCTGACATGTATATTTACCGATTGGGTCTATCTAGGCAAGCTTCGGTTGCTGATTTATATTCTGCTCCAGGCCTGGTGACTAAGTGTCTTATTGAAGAGTGGGTTCACACTTTGCCTTTGCTGTCCTAGTCTCCGGATCAGTTTTCGTGGCTTGAGACTACCTCAGGCATTTTTTCTACTGCCTCGACGTGGGAGGCTATTCGTGCAAAGTGTAATGTGGTTCCTTGGCATTCCTTTGTGTGGAGTAAATCTATTACCCAAGGCACCAATTCCATTTGTGGCTCATCACGAGGAACCGCCTTCCCACTCAAGTCTTTCTTATTTCCTTTGGTAGGATTCCTGATGGTGTTTGTGTTTTTTGTAACTCTAGACCGGATTCCATTAATCATCTCTTCTTTGGGTGCTAAATTACTACTGGCTTGGCTTCGTTTTGGGCTTCTAAATGCAACCTTATATGGCATGGTACCAAACCATGGCAAGATACTCTCTCTAAGGCCCTTAAAGTTCTCTCAGGCGATGACTTCTCTCAGGTGATTGCTAGATTTTCCTTCGTTGCACTTTGCCATCTTATTTGGAAAACTAGGAATGGCATTCTCTTTCGGGGCAAGACTCTCGCTATGCCTACCATGAAGAACCACCTACTTAAAGTTGTGAGGGACAAAGCCATCTCCTTTAGCCAGGTGACGGATACTCCGAGAAATAGAAGAACTCAATGAATTTGGGGTATTGACCCGGCCATCTTTGCAGACTAAGTGCTTCAGCCTTTCCTGTTTCGTCGCCTACCAGCGTGTCAAGGTCTCATTGCCTTTTCTTTCGAAGGGTTGGTGTTGTTCTTGGCCGTTGGCTCCTTTTGGCTGTTTTCGCTTGTCTGGTTGTTTTTTCTTGTAGCTTTTCTTTCTGTTTGGCTTTTTCATGGATGCTGTTTAGCTTCCTGTTGCTACCTTGGTAGCTTTTGGCTTCCTTTTCCTGGCATCCTTCCACTCGACCTGGCTTGTTGCCTCGTTGAGTGTAAGTTTTTTATGCCAGTTTCCGAGTTGTATAGTTTTGTTTAAGTCAATTTATTCTTACCTTACCCACAAAAAAAAAAAAAAAAAAAAACTTGCACAATAGGATTAGTCCATGATTAATTTTATCTATGTCCCTGCATTGATGACATATCATGTCATTAGCTTTAATAACTAATTCAATAGCATTACATATAGTAAATTCATTATAGCATATTATACATGACATTTAGGACTTTATGTTAGCTCATCAATGCATATTAGATTAGGTGCATTAATTGAGTCACGTCCATGTTGCATTTAGGGAGTTCATATCATAAACAATAAAGCCCAAAAGAAATCAATTGACATTGCATCTGGATTACCACTTATAGCTTAGATCATGTATTAGTCATGTTCATCAAAATTTTCACGAATAAAAAATGTATTTAATTATTGCATGTTTGTTTTGTAAGTCTAAGTCTGGTTGCTCATGCATTCCATGTTTTTAAATCTTTCCAATAATGTATTTATTATTTTGATTATTAAATGCTACTTAATTGTTGTGCACCCATATAATCACCTCTCACATATTAGTGGCATAAGATAAAAACTGATAAAGACTTATGTAAAACATTTTCGAAATAAAGAAAAAATGTATCATGTTAGATTAATTTAGAGTAATCAAGTTCCCGAATTCATAGAATTTTTCCCAAAATAAAATGTAATCTCATATTTTACTTAGGTATCTAATCCACCCATAACTTAGATTAATTGCATGTTGAATTGAGTTACAAGTTGAGATGATAGAATTTGGAAAAGTCTGTGCTTATAATTTTGCTTAATAATTTATAGTCATTTCTTGATGGTTCACCTCCAAGATGGTTGTAAATTTCTAACTATCCATAAAAAAAAGACAAAAAATGAATGATGTTTCATGACATGATGAATCATTCTTATCATCTATCTTACATATGTTTATGAGCGATTTACATGTCAAACCCTATGTATGGTGAGATAGAAGTTCTCCTCGAACGCTTAGTGGCTGCAGCGCCGCGGTTGACAGATGTGCAAGCGTTACGTACGGCCCGCGCCATGCACAAACTTTTCCTTTGCCTTCTCTTCCTCTATGACCGTAGAGTCGAAGACAGCAGAAGAAAATAAATACCAAACACAGCAAAAAGACAAAAAGAAAGGGGAAAAAACTTAAACAACACCGGCGGCTTTGACGTGTTTTCCATTTTGGATCATTATTACACGATTGTTAGGATTTTGTAGTGTTGTATTGAATATATAAATTAAAGAAAATCTCTCCATTGACGGAACAACATATGACGAGGTTGTAACAAGTTTGACGTCTTTTATGGCGGGCAGTGGGCACTACTTACTTCGAATGCTATCCCTCCCTAAAACCACGTGATTTGACTTCCACTACTCTTCCTATTTGATAAAATTTGTTTCTATTCCCCAAAACAACTATTTCTGTTTTTTTGTTTTGGGGAATGAAAAAAGAATAAAAACCTCTTTGGTAAAATTTTTGTTCTCAAGAACAAAAATTCTATTTATTTTGGTTCCCAAAAATCAATTTAGAATAGAAACAAAAAGTAAAAAAAAAAAAAGTAACTTCTTATTTCAATGAACAATTTCTAAAATCTATTTTTTTCTCTCTTCTCTCTTTTTCTTTTCTTCTTCTTCTTCCTTTTGGCCAGTTGCCAGCCTTGGCCATGACCAGCGCCGACAACCGGCCAAACGAGGGCCAACAACCTCGCCGGAGTGTCGCCGACCCCCGAAGACACTGAATCACGGCGAGGCTCGTCAACTCGAGCCTTGCCGTGGCTAGGCGAGGTTGACCTCACCCAAATCTGGTGAGGACGAGCTCACCCAGCTACCCGTGAGGCCAATTTTGTGCTGCGTGGACAAGGCCGTGGCTTGCCCTGGCTAGGTTAGCCTTTGACGAGCTCACTAGACCTCACCTTGGCTTGGCGAGGCTTTAGCAAGCTCGCCAGACCTCGCCTAGTCTGTCGTCAGCCACCGTCGTGGCCGGCGATTGGCCAAAGAGTAAAAGAAAAAAAGGAAAAAATAACAAAAGAATTAAAAAATTAAAAGAAATAAAATAAAATCTAAGAATCTTACTAAAATTATTTCTATCCCAAGAATAGAAATTTTGGGAAGTTAGCAAACATGCATTTTAGCTCAAAAATTGTTCATAAGAACATAATCGAAAAAATCATTTTTGATCAAAAATTGTTCCTTGGAACAAAAGTATTCTTTTATTTAGTAATACTCCGGGGAACACTTGTTTTTGTTCTTTTGTTCCGTAGAATAGAAATGCTTTGGTAATTTTTTTGTCCCAGAGAATAGATTTGGAGTAAAAATAAAATTGTTTCTTGTTCTCGAGAACAACTTAATAAACAAGCTTTTCTTTTCTCTTCCTTTTTTTTGCTCTTCCTTTGACCTCGACGATGGTTGATGATCGGCCAAATGAGGCCCCCCCGAGCCTCATCGTGGCTGGGCAAGGCTCGACCTAGCCCAGATTTTGCAAGGCTGAGCCTTGCCCGGCCATCGCAAGGTCAATGTTGCTCGCGGTGGCATCGCCAGATCTGGGTGAGGTGAAGCTTCACTCGACCACCACGAGGTCGATGTCGCTTGGGTTGGCGAGGCTGACCTCGCGATGGTTGGGCAAGGTTGAGCCTTGTGGGTGTCTAGGCGAGGCTCAACCTCACCTGACCACCGTGAGGTTGGCATCCCTTGGGTGGGCGAGGCCAAACTCGTGGTGATTGGGTGAGGCTTGGCCTTAGTAGATTTGGACAAGGTCGCCTCGTTGGCTCTCGTCTGGCCGGTCACCAGCTGGCCATGGCCTAGGTGGGTGACCTATTAGAGGAAGGAGAAGAAGAAAAAGAAAAATATAACAAAATTATTAATAAATTAAAAAATTAAGTCACAAAAATATTTGAGGTTGTACCAAACATATTTTTGTTTTGGGAATATAAATTTTATATACACTTTAAAATACTCAGAAACTATTGTTAAGAACATAAATAGAAAAAAAAAATATTTCTAAAAAGAAATTGTTCCCGAAAATAGCAATGTTATCAAATATGCCCTAATCCTCTGTCCTACCTCAGCTATGAGGTCTTGTCTAAATAGCTTTTGATCTTGTTTTCTCTTCAAATATGAATGGATCGAAAGGGGGGTGTGGGCGTGTTCTTTATTGCAGAGAGAAGATGTGACGTTCGCATTTTCATGAGCACCTTAAATTATTCATTAATATTTTTGTTGATGGTGGGATTTTATAAATTATAATTAAGTGGTTTATTTTTTTAATGTACAAGTGGCTTAAGATTCATTAATTATAAATTTCCATTGTTTGTCATTCAACTTATAAAGTCCAAAGTCCAATTTCTTTTATTTTTGTTGAGATAAAGTCCAAAGTCCAAATAAGCAATTGAACGCACGGATGGAATTTTTAATAATTGCGGAAAAAAATTAATAATGAACAAACACATTCAAATTTACGTGCCCTTTCGAGGGTTCTTCGTGATTCTTAATTTATTTAAATCTTACTTGTCACACAAACCTAAAGTTGTTTTTTGTTGAAATATATCACATATCGTTTGATTATGGAATTTATATGCCTTTTTATATACACATAGTCTCCTTCCTTCCACTTATTTGCATGAGTTTTTGGGTTGAACTTTTTAACAGGGTATGATGGTTGTGCATGTGATCTCTATCCACTTATAAGCTTGCCATTTTGGAAAACAAAAGGATGATGTGATATTTGGACAAGTTTTTAACGAGGCTTAGTTTACCCATTTATGAAATTGATAATTTTTAACTAACAATATAGTAGTATTTGGAAAAGTGGAGCAAGGCCATTTTTTTTTTTAACCTTATACCAAAAACAAGAGATAAAAATTTAGGTTTTCCTGCACAATGATTTCACTTCTTAATTTGGTCCACCCAAGTCAATCACTAGGCTAGTATATACGTTGCATAAGGTCAATAGTATTACACTCTAGGCAAATCTAATAATTTAACAATGATTGTCATAATCGCATGACCTAGTTCTCACAAAATCGGCAGGTAAATAACACGTAGCGTACAAATTAATCACAGTTAATTTGCTATTAGTATGTCAACACTGCGTTGCATTGCATGACAAATCAAGAATCATTTCCTACAATCAAAGGGCAAGACAATTCAATTCTTCATTCCAACTTGATTTATCCGGAGGTTTGCGAAGATCATTTGATCGCACTCTTAAGCCTTTTCTTGCAAAGTATAACCTTGAATGGTACAATTTAAGATTGATGATGTTTCTCTAGTTGACTTTGTCGGCACCGAAACGTACAATTTAGAGTGGACTGAAACGGAGGAGGTCGACACCCTCACGATCTAAGAGAGAGAGAGAGAGAGAGAGAGAGAGAGAGAGAGAGTTAAAAGGAGTCGCCAAAATAGCACGTGCTCTTTCCTTCCTCCTTCACCAGTCTTTATCCAACCTTAACCAAAGCTTCAGACTATTCTAGTCCAAGGAAAGATCACGTGCTGTCGCCAACCAGTCTTTATTCAACCTTAACCAAAGCTTCAGACCATTCTATTCCAAGGAAAGATCACGTGCTATTTTTGGCGACTCCTTTTGACTCTCTCCCTCTCATTCATGGTGTGTGTGTTTCGCGTGAGCCCTGTTCGAACTTATCCGTGTTTTGACCTTCTCGCTTTTGAATCTCTCGTCCTCCCAACTTCATATATAAAACACTCAAAACCCGCACAAATCATCTTCAAACCCAGCTGAACTCAACCAACTCCATCAAATCGTTCAAACCCTGCTTCTTCTTGGAGGGATTCATAAGCATTTCTCGAGCTCTTCTTCGGCCTTCGCCCTTCTCAAGTCTCTCTCTCTCTCTCTCTCTCTCTCTCTCTCTCTCTCTCTCTCTCTCTCTCTCTCTCGCGAAATTAAAAGTTCTTCGTCTCTTTCGCGATCTAGTTTCAATACAGATGGAGGAAGTCGAAATTCCCTCGTTCTTCGTATGCCCGATTTCTCTCCAGCTAATGAAGGACCCCGTCGCGGTGCTGACTGGGATAACGTACGACCGCGAGAGCATCGAGAAGTGGTTTTTCTCCGTCAAGAAAAGCACGTGCCCCGTGACGAAGCAAGCGATTCCAGACTGCGAATTGACGCCTAACCACACGCTCCGGCGGCTCATCCAGTCATGGTGCACCCTCAATGCTGCGCACGGCATTGAAAGGATTCCGACCCCAAGATCTCCGATAAGCAAGTCCCAGATTGCTAAGCTCCTCCGTGAGGCCAAGTCCCCGGAGATGCAAAACAAGTGTCTCAAAAGACTACAGTCGATTGCCACCGAGAACGCCACTAATCGATGCTGCATGGAAGCCGCTGGTGCCGCCGACTTCTTGGCAGCACTAGTGAAAAATGAAACCGCCGCGTCCAATTGTGGCAGTTTAGAGGTCACAAGTAGACGGCTTGATGAAGCTCTGGCCTTACTATATCACCTACAACTCTCGGAAGCCAGCCTTAAGAATCTCATAAGCGACGGCGGAGTGTTTGTGGACTCGTTGACTCGAATCATGCAGAGCGGAACCTGTGACTCTAGGGCATACGCAGTCATGTTGGTAAAGTCGATGTCTGAAGTTGCTGATATTATTCAACTCTCAAGTTTGAGGATGGAATTGTTTGTCGAAGTAGTTCGACTTTTGCGTGATCAAGTCTCGCAGAAGGCAACGAAATCTGCGTTGAAACTGCTTATCCGAGCCTGCCAGATGGGTAGGAACCGAGTCAAAGCCGTGGAAGCCAGCGCCGTGCCAGTCTTGATCGATCTTCTTCTGGATTCACGCAACAAATGGCAGAGCGAAATGATCCTTATGCTTTTGGACGTGCTGTGCCAATGCGCAGAGGGAAGAGCCGAATTGTTGGAGCACGGAGCGGGGATCACCATCGTGTCAAAGAAAATACTAAGGGTTTCAGAGACAGCGAGCGAGAGAGGTGTCGGGATTCTCTTGTCCATCTCCAAGTTCTCGGCGACACCGAGCATCGTCCAAGAGATGTTGCAAGTAGGCATTGCTGCGAAGTTGGGTCTAGTCCTCCAAGTTGAGGGCACAAGCAAGACCAAGGAAAAGGCGAAAGAGATTCTCAAATTGCATGCCCGTGCATGGAAGAGCTCTCCATGTATTCCTGCTGAGTTCCTTTCTTTTTATCCAGCATGAGAAGAGAATCAGCTTTTCCTTTGTAATACTTCATTTGGATAGTTCTTTAAATAGTCAATTGTACACATTGTTCATTTTACTGATGAAGAATTCGATACATGAAATTGACATGGATATACTTCTTGATGAATTGGGTTTCGGGTTTTCCAAACAAGGGAGGGCTGCCTATGTAATAACTTTTGTGAGCCGTTGGTACTTAAATTTCGCCAGTCATGTTCAGGCATTCCAGGTTTTTAAATCTTCATTTACTGTTTTGATTATTGAATATTACTTAATTATTTGTGCATCCATACAACCACCCCTCATATGTTAGTGACATAAAATAAATACCGATAAAGACTTGATGTAAAATATTTTTGAATAAAAAAAAACACCATATTACGGTAACCAACCTCCGAATTCATAGAACTTTCGCAAAAAATAAAATGTACTCTCAGATTTTACAATCCACCCATAACTCATATTAATTGTAGTCAAATTGAGTTATAAGTTAAGATCAATAGAATTTGGAAGAGCCAATTCTTAGCATTTTACTAAGTAATCTATAGTCATCCCCTGATGGTTCACCTTTGAGATGTCGTAAATTTCTAGTGATCTATGAACAAATAAAAAATGAATGATGTGCCACGATATGATTAATCATTCTTATAATCTATCTTAGGTACATTAATATGAGTGATTAACACATAAAAACCCTATGTACGGTGAGATAGAAGTTCTCCTTGAACGCTTTGTGGCTGCGCCGCCACGGTTGACGGATGCGCAAGCGTCACGCATGGCGGGGGCCATGCCCAAACTTTTCCTTTGCCTTCTCTTCTTCCATGGCCGTAGAGTCGAAGACAGTAGAAGAAAATAAATACCAAATGCAGCAAAAGGACAAAAAAGAAAAGGAGCAAAAGGTTAAACAATACCAGCTGCTCTGACGTGTTTTCCATTTTGGATAGTTATTGCACGATTGTTAGGATTTTGTAGCGTCGTGTTGAACGTTTAAATTAAAGAAAATCTCTCGATTTTCAGAATAAAAAATAAGATGAGATTGTAGTAAGTTTGACGTCCTTTACGGTGGGCACTTACAGATTTCGAATACCGCCCCTTCCTAAAATCATGTGATTTGACTTCCACGACTCTCTCTGTCACTCCAGTCTCAGTCGCTAACCCCTCCATCCTACCTCGGCTATGACGTCTTGTCTGACCAACTTTTGATCTTTTTCTCTCTTCGCACTTGAATGAAGGGGTGAATATATGATATTGCGAAAATTAAAGAATTTAAAACAAATATTGCCAAAATATGACATCAAAAAGTAATGCAATTAACTCTTTCGCCGGAAAAATAAAGAGAGTAAGAGATCGAAAATTATATACAAACGATTATAGTGATCCGTTTTTTGCGATCTAACTTATATTCTCTCGTGTTGACAGCCGATTAACTTTATTCTACTAAATAAATCTCTCAAAATCAAAATATGAATAATAAGTATTTAAGCTCATGTGAACAAACCCTCACACATTCCCAATCTCTAAAAGATTATACGATATAGCTCACAGAAATGAAAGAATAAGATTGAAGATCATTCAAGACTTAGCAATTATAAACTTCATAATTTCAACTTCTTATTCCTTTTTAGCATCTTGACCTTTTTTATAATCCTTATTGTCCAAGTTGACCGTTAGAGATTTCCTTAGAGGATCGCTTAATCAATTTACCTGTTAAACTTAAACTTTGTTAGAAAATCTGATTGCAAGTAGCCAAGATTGAAGTCTCTTGTTGATTTTGCCACCCATACAACAGATAGAGTTTCCATAAGAAAAATGCTTCACTTGGAAAGAATATTTTGTCTTTTGTAGAATGATTTATCCAGGACTTGCTATATTCCAACTTGAGAGATTGGATTTGATGTACTTTCTTTCTTGGATAGATCTTTTAATTTTAGTGAGGAATCCACCAAATTTCTAGCTGTTGCACAAAGATAATTTTTCCCAATCAATATCCTCGAGTATCAAATATTAAGGATATGAATTTCTTTATAACTTAAAATCTGATTTTCTGAATTTAATGAGTAACGTCAAATAATGCTCATCAGAGTTTCTATCTGGACCTTATAATCAGAATCAAAGAACAATTAAAGAAATTTTTGTTAATCATCAACATCAATCAAGGGAGCTTTCTCAACATAAATTACCAAAATAGTCATAAACCTATCGTAATTTTTTCGATTTAGTATTAAATTTTTTGCATTTATACTAATTCAATCCATGCAACAAACTTTGACCTGTCGACCCTAACGTGTATGTCAGCAATGCCAGTTAGCTGGTCAACGCTGATGTGTCAAATTTTTTAATCTTTCCAATTTTTCAATTTTTCTTTTTTTGTTTTCTCTTTTCTTCTTCCTTTGGCAACTGGTGCGAGCAAGGTCAACCTTGGCAACCGTTGGGGTGGCAAGGGTGAGGTTGAGCTCCTCTAAGTTTGCGAAGGGCAAGCTTGACCTCACCTAACGACGGCAAGGCTCACTCTTGCCATTGCAATCACGGCGCTAGATGAGGCTTGTCCTCGCCACCCTAGTGGTCGATAAGGTTGACCTCGCAACCCTAATGGTAGGCAAGGTCAACCTTGTTGACCTTAGCCTTTGACTGGTAGCAGAACCTGCTGGAGGAAGAAGAAAAAAGAAAATAAAAATAAAAAAATAAAAAAAATTGAAAAAAAATGTATTAAAAAATTAACACATCAGCTTTGGCCAGTGTCCATGTTAGCACTAGCTAACCAAAATTAGAAAAAAAAAAAAAAAAGAGGTTTATGATTGAATTGAAAAAATCACAATACATTGAAGACTATTTTAGTAATTTTCCCCACTTAAATGGATTGAAAGGGGTGTCTTCTTTATAGTGGAGGGAAGATGGGATAGTCACATTTTTATGAGCACCTTATATTATTCGTTGACTATGATTGTCATTGTAAATTATATTTTTGTTAACAGTAGCATCTTATAAATGTATATTTAAGTCATAGTTGAACATGTGGATGGAACTTTGGCCGAGGACGCGGAAAAAAATGAATGATGAACAAATTCATTCAAATTTACGTGTCATTTCCACGAAATATTCAGTGGTTTCTTAGCTCATTTAAATCTTACTTCTCCGCACAAATGTAAAGTTATTTTTGCTTGATTATAGTGTTTATATGCTTTATATATATGGTCTCTCTTCATCTATAGACATGAGTTTTTTTTTTTTTTTGAACTTTCTAATGGGATATGAGAGCTAGATATCTAGAATTAAGGAAATTTTTTTGAAAACTAAGAGATTAACAATGATGGTCAACAATCATTTAAAAAAAAAAAAAAACAATGACGATCAAAATCATGTGATCTAGTTCTCAAATAATCGGCAGGTAGATAGACATTCAAATTGATTGGGATAGTTTATCATTAGTATGGCAGCGTTGCACCACATGACAAATCAGGAATAATTTTCTACAACTAAAGAGCAATACAATTCAATTCTTTGTTCTATATTCCAACTTGGTTTATCCTGGAACTTTGAGAAGATTGTTTGATCGCACCTGCATACCTTTTCCTGCTACGTACAGCCATGAATATTCCAATTTAAGACTGACGATGTTTTAGAGAGAGAGAGAGAGAGAGAGAGAGAGAGAGAGAGAGAGAGTCAAAAGGTGTCGCCAGAATAACAGGTGCTCTTTCATTCCTCCTTCGCCGGCCTTTAGAGGACTTTTTTTTTTTTTTTGGTGGTATTGAAGCTTCAGACTATTCTATTCCGAGGAAAAAGCACGTGTTATTTTGGCGACTCCTTTTGACTATCCCTCCCTTCTCCCCCTCGTTCATGGTGCGCGTCTCGCGTGAGCCAGGTGCGAACTTATCCGTGCTTTGACCTTCTCACTTCTGAAATTTCTCATCCACCCAAGCTCATATATAAAACCCTCAAAACCCGCACAAATCATCTTCAAACCCAGCCGAACTCAGCCAACTCCATCAAATCGTTCAAACCCTGCTTCTTCTTGGAGGGATTCATAAGCATTTCTTGAGCTCTTCCTCTGCCTTTGCCCTTTTCAAGTCTCTCTCTCTCTCTCTCTCTCTCTCTCTCTCTCAATACAGATGGAGGAAGTCGAAATTCCCTCGTTCTTCGTATGCCCGATTTCTCTCCAGCTCATGAAGGACCCCGTCACGGTGCCCACCGGTATAACGTACGACCGCGAGAGCATCGAGAAGTGGTTGTTCTCCACCAAGAAAGGCACGTGCCCCGTGACCAAGCAAGCGATTCCAGACTGCGAATTGACGCCTAACCACACGCTCCGGCGGCTCATCCAGTCGTGGTGCACCCTCAATGCTGCGCACGGCATCGAAAGGATTCCGACCCCGAGACCTCCAATAAGCAAGTCCCAGATTGCTAAGCTCCTCCGTGAGGCCAAGTCCCCGGAGATGCGAAACAAGTGTCTCAAAAGACTACGGTTGATTGCCACCGAGAACGCCACTAATCGATGCTGCATGGAAGCCGCTGGTGCCGCTGACTTCTTGGCGGCACTAGTGAAAAATGAGACCCTCGCGTTCAACTGTGGCAGTTTAGAGGTCGCAAGTAGACCGCTTGATGAGGCTCTGGCCGTACTTTTTCACCTACAACTCTCTGAAGCCAGCCTTAAGAATCTCATAAGCGACGGCGGAGTGTTTGTGGACTCGTTGACTCGAATCATGCAGAGCGGAACATGTGAGTCTAGGGTATACGCAGTCATGTTGCTAAAGTCGATGTTTGAAGTTGCTGATATTATTCATCTCTCAAGTTTGAGGATGGAATTGTTTGTCGAAGTGGTTCGCCTTTTGCGTGATCAAGTCTCGCTGAAGGCAACGAAATCTGCACTGAAATTGCTTATCCGAGCCTGCCGGGTGGGTCAGAACCGTGTCAAAGCTGTGGAAGCCCGTGCCGTGCCGGTCTTGATCGATCTTCTTCTTGATTCATGCGACAGAAGGCAGAGCGAAGTGATCCTTATACTTTTGGACGAGCTGTGCCGATGCGCAGAGGGAAGAGCCGAGTTGTTGGAGCACGAAATGGGGATCGCCATCGTGTCGAAGAAAATACTAAGGGTTTCGGCAACAGCGAGCGAGAGATGTGTCAGGATTCTCTCGTCCATCTCCAAGTTCTCAGCAACGCCGAGCATCGTGCAAGAGATGTTGCAAGTAGGCGTTGCTGGGAAGTTGTGTCTAGTCCTCCAAGTTGAGGGCACGAGCAAGACCAGAGAAAAGGCGAAAGAGATTCTCAAATTGCATGCTCGGGCATGGAAGAACTCTCCGTGTATTCCTGCTGAGTTCCTTTCTTCTTATCTAGCTTGAGAAGAGAATCAGCTTTTCCTTTGTAAAACTTCATTTAGACAGTTCTTTAGATAGGTCACTCATTTGTACACAGTGTTCATTTTACTGATGAAAGTAACGATGATATATGAAATCGACATGGATATACTTCTTGATAAATTGGGTGTCGGATTTCCAAACAAGGGAAAGCTGCTTATGTCCAAAAATCGACCATGCGAATGAAAGAACGCAAATCCATTTCAAAAGCAGGAGACTTTCAACTCTTGTTTCTAGGATTTAAGAAAAGACCAAAAATGAATGCTGTTTCACGACATGGTTAATCATTCTTGTCATCTACTTTTCATACGATTGTATGAGTGATTTACATATCAAAAAAGGGAGAATTCCCAAAAAAGTCTTAAACCTATTGTAATTATGTCAATTTAATTCAAAACTTATTTTCTTGGCCAAGTGAATCTTAAACTTTTTACAATTATGCGAATTAAGTCCATCTAATTAAATTTGACCAATCAGTACTAACGTGGACATCGATTGGTGTTGGTTGTTTGACTGATGCTAACGTGGACAAATTTTTAATGATATTTTATATTTTTGAAATTTTTTATTTTATTTTATTTTAATTTTTTCTCCTTCCTTCTCTAGCCCGTTGTCAAACTAAGATGACCTCGTTGGCCAATGGCGAAGATTGCCTTGCCATTGCTAGGCAAGGGCGAGCTCACCCATCCACTAGTAAGTCTCACCAGTGGTTTGACAAGCTCAACCTTGCCATTACTAGGAGTGGGCGAGCTCGCCTATCCACAAGTGAGGCTCTAACCTCACCCAGCAACAGTGAGGCTCGCCAGGGGGGTTAGTTGGCCTCGCCCAGCAATGGAGAGGTGAGGTGAGCCTTGCCATTGGTTGGCGAGGTGACCTCAATCCTGTGACTGGCTAGAGGAAGAAGGGGGAATGAGGAAAAAAGAAAAAATAATAATATTATTATTATTTAAAAAATTGTCAATGTTAGCATCCATGTCAGCACCAACCGGTCAAATTTGGACGGATAGATTGAATTGACACAATTGTAAAAGGAATATAACTCGATTGGTTAAGAAAATAAGTTTGAAACTGAAGTGGTATAATTGTAACATAGCTTTAGGATTTTTCCGATAATTTTTTCTATAAAGATCCTGTGAACGATGAGATAGAATTTATCCTTGAACGCTTTGTGGCAGCGGCGTTGCGGTTGATGGATGCGCAAGCGTCACGCATGGCCCCCGCCATGCACAAACTTTTCCTTCGCCTCATCTTTTGTGGCCGTTGAGTAGAAGAACGAAGAAGAAAATAAATACCAAATACAGCTAAAGACAATAAAAAAAAAAAAATTAAACAATAACAGCGGTTTCTTTTGGATGGTTATTAGACTTAGATACGCCAAAATGGATTATTGACCAGTTTCTTCATAATATGCATAAATTGATTAGTTATATTAAGAAAATAAGTTATAAATGGATTTAAACATAATATTTATGTTAAATGGATTATGAACAAATTGACAACTTACTTAAATTCAATACATCTTATCCCTTATCCCTTGCCCTTACTTGATTTCGCGGCTATTCGCACTCTTGCCTTATTTTGAGTATAAATTATCATAGACTTCGTTAAATATGAAAGTATTTTAAATATATATAGTAGGTCAGATATGAATTATTAAAAATGGATTCAATGGGATTAGATCGACCCATCTACTTGACGAGTCTAACCACGCGTTAGAATTTTGTAGCATCGTGTGAACACAAAAATTAAAGAAAATTTGTCGATTTTCAGAGTATTAGAATAAGCCGTGGTTGTGATAAGTTTGACGTCCTTAACGGTGGGCACGGACTCGCTTCGAAAGCTGTCCGTTCCTAAAACCACGTGATTGGACTCCTGCGACTCTGCGACTCCCCCTCACTCCAGTCTCGGTCACTGACCCTCTGTCCTACCCCAGCTGTAACGTCTTGCCTGAACAGCTTCTGATCATCTTTTCTCTTCACACACAAATGGATTGAAAGTAGGGGTGATCGGGTCTAAGGTGGGTAGGGTCTAGACCTGGACTCTGTTCCCGACCCTATTATAACCGGTTCTCTTTTTTTGGACCCTGTTCCCGACCCACCCTGTTTTTCCGGTCCTGGAACAGGGTCAACCCTGTTTATAGTGGAACCTGTTTTGCAAAAATTAATGTACAACACTCATATTTAAAATAAAGCGTTTAACACTCATATTGATCATGTTGTGAGTTCTTTTTTCCCACGGTTTCAATAGAGCCCCTGAGCTGTCCCATTTTGTTCTGCCTTACCAAATCCGGTAACTGGCCAACTAACAAATGCTGAAACGTAAATTTCGATGTCAAGTTTTCGACATCAGAGAGCTCTCCAACAGAGTTATGGAATAGATGAAGGAAGATGAAAAGAGCTGAGTAGATGGTGCTTGGCATTTGTTGCTGGACAGCCAAAAAGATGTGTTCTGTGCCGATATCAGCATAGGCAATTAGCGATTGTGGTAATGCTTAGTACAAGCACAACTGGGAAGGCTTTGGTTTTTTCTTCTAACTCCCCCCTTGGGACTAACCAATTTGAAGCCATAGATACAAAGAAAATCACCATTTTAGAGCTGTCACATTAACATAACCAGCAGTAGAAATTTTGGCCCCAAATTTCACAGAATCGGCTTATCTTTGAGGCAAATAAAAGAAAGCCTCTCGACTGAGCCTTATCTGTTGGTACCACTTGAGAGAGCAGACTATGAAAATCAGAAAAGAGAAGTTCACCCAAAAAAAAAAAAAAAAAAACATGAACGCATCAAACAGCAGAAACTAGAATTGAAGGAACAAGAGTACCTTTTTGCTCTGCTTTTCCTCTTCAAACTGTGATGTCCTTGAACCTTATATTTTTTCCAAACTCAACCCCGCCACTTCTTCAACTCATGCATGACACTTGAGCTAAAAAGACAAAAGAAGAAAAGTTGGGTTCAGACTCGAGTCCAACAGTCGAAACTTTAACTAAACCAGCATTAATTGCAACAAATACCACCATGAGAAACTGTCAAAGACCCCAAACATAGAAAACAAAACGCCTAACAAACATCCAAACCCAACATTAAATTCACACAGAATAATCTCTGCACACACGAGGAACGTAGAGCACACCACAACTCGGATTGAGAAAGACTGGTCACGCCAGCCGGTTTTTGTAAAAGCTGAATAAAATTGTGCCTATCTTCATCAGCCAAATTTTGCACCTTGGTTGAAGACAAACCTCAGGAGCGATATAAAAAAAGGGGTAAAGAAATGAATGGGACAGCATGTAATGTGTTAGTGCTCACTCACATCTGATCTGATCTTATAAAGTGATTGAAAAGGAGGAGGCAATATTCTTTGACTAGTCCCTTGTCTTAGAAAGTAATGCCACCTTTGGAAGTATTGAGGCTTTTGCAACTGAAGGTCTTTTTTTGCACGCATTCAAAGAAGCAAAACCAGCTCGTGGCTTTAGATACAGAAAAAGACACTTGCAGAGTTGAGCACTAATTATTTGAAAGTACAAACGCCCAAAATTGAAAGGAACAAATCGACAAGAGGCATTGGGGGATATATATTCAGACTCTTTGGACGTAAGGCAGGCCCTTATCACACTTCTCTAGGAGAGTTTGACTTACACAGTTTCCCCACGGAGGAGAAAAGAGGAAAAAGATAGAGGATATGTGACACCCCAAGTCACTGAAAGAGACATTGTGGAATAACATACGCGTGACTCATTTTTAAAGGGGTACAATCGTGAATACCTTTTTTTTGGAAGATTCGGCTTAATGGAGCAAGATGCATTGTTTTTATATGGTACCGAAGGAGGACTTTGCTTGTTAGACATGCACTTGATGACGGACTGGGCTCCAAGTCGATCCAATTTGAAAAGGGCGTAATCGTTGGGGTGGAATAGCTCGGACAAAATGGAGGACATTAGTCTTTATGAATGAAAGAAGCACAATTCTTACATATTTATAGGAATGGTAGCAAGTTAGGGCATTCTCTTTACCTAAAGGGGCTGGAGTTGCTACGGGGCGAAGCGGGGGCTCGGCTTCGCGGCAAAGTGGGCGCGGCGACGCCGGAGTTGCTGCGAGGGCGAAGCAAGGGCTCGGCTGCAGATCTCGTGGGTGAGCGGGGGCTCGGACGGACGGGACCGAGGACGGGCGAGCGGGGGCTCGACCACGGCGGTGGCGCCCGGTTCGCGAAGGACGAGGCTCAAGCGGAGAAGCAGCAGCAGCCGCGAAGGGACGGGGCTCAGGCAGAGAAACAGCAGCAGCTTCGTGAAGGGTTGGGGCTCAGGCGGAGAAGCAGCGGTGGTGGCGCCCAGCTTCGCGAAGGATGGGGCTTAGGCGGAGAACGAGAGCAGCGGCGGAGAAGGAGCAGCAGCTTCGCGAAGGGGGTGAGACTCGTGAGAGAGAGGTAAAGATAGAAATTAGGGTTACGCAGTTTTTTTTTTTGGGTGGCTTAACCGGTTCTCCAACCGGTTCCAAAACCGGTCCGGTCGAACCGGTTCCCGGGTGGGTAATCCCTTGGAACCGGTTCCCGGACCGGTTCAAACAGGGTCTGAGTTGTTGGAACCGGTTTCCGACCCTGTTTTCCGGGTGGGCCGAACCGGGAACCGGGTTGACCCGGTTCAGTTGCACACCCCTAATCGAAAGTGGGGTCTCTTCTTTCCTGCAGGGAGAACATGGGGACGTTCACATTTCATCGAGCGCGTGAGATCATTGACTACGATAATTATCGTTCACTTGGTACAAGCAGCGGTCATTATAAACTAAAATTTCTTTAAACGTGCCTTTAATTATTGATGTCGTCATCATAACTTACTGATGATCCAAAGATTGAATTATATGTTATGATTTTTATTTCACCATTCAACTTTATGTTCAAAGTCTAACTAAACAACCGAGACAAGTCGATGGAGTGTTAGCTAAGCACGGAAAAGATGAATAGAAGAGCAATTACATTAAAAGCATCGTACCCTTTGGAGGAATCCTAATGATTCTTAATCTATTTAATATTATTTGTCGCACAAACCTAAAGTTACTTTATATTAAAAACAAAGCGGTCCAGAATATTAAAAATAAAAATAAAAATGATGCAATCTCTTGACAAGTCTTTAATGAGGATTATCTAACCCAAATTTTCATCATCTATGAAATTGATATTTTTTTAATTAAAATGTATTGTTCTTCGGAAATGTGAAGCAAGACCATTTTCTTATAGTTCCTTAACAGGGAAAAAAAATTAGGTCTTCTTGCACCATGATTTCACTTCTTAACTTTGTCTACCGAAGTCAATCATAAAGCTAGAGTTTTTTTTTTTTTGGGCGAATCCAACAATTAGAACTCTTGAATTAATTGAGATATCTATACCTTATGCTTTTCTTATCTTCTGCCCAAAATTAAAAAAAGATTTTTAACCTTAGATGAATATTATAATGAAACCAACAGTTTCATGCAAACCTTATAGATGAAAGATCATGTTGTTGCAAAAAGCGCAAGATTATTTATGAGAAAAAAATGTGTTGCCCAACCATGTGAAAGTTAAATCTCATGTTACCCAAGGTAAAATACTGTGACAAAAATGAGTGAAGGAATTGTGGGAAGTAAGGCTACGTCAAGTACCTACAGAGTATCCGTATTCTTTTTGAATTTATGAAGTATATATTTAACTTATGATGTAAGTAAAGGATGTATTACATAATTGACATCTAGATATTTTGAATTTTAGGAAATTTTTTGAAGCTAATAGATTAATAATGAAGGTCAAAATCGCACAACCTAATTCTTAGGCGATGGACAGGTAGATAACACGTAACGATCATATTAATCATAATTAGTTTGTCATTAGTGGTGCCTGCACTGCATTGCATGATAAATCAAAACCATTTTCCACTGCCAAAGAGCAAGACAATTCAATTCTTCATTCTATATTCCAACTTGGTTTAATAAATTAAGTTATAATAACAAATTGTTGTATTCATTGCTCCAAAGATACATGAGAAGTACAAAAAATTCCATAATAGAGCAAATCAAAGCTGAGCAAAACCCAAAATACAAATAAAGCCAAATCTAGAAAACAAGGAGTATCAACATAACACCACTAGGGAAGCATGTATTCGTTTCATAAGAATGAATTAGTCAATCAAAGTAATCAGCAGCCAATCATTAGATCTCGCATATCACTAATGATGAGCACTTGCTGGAAATTTCTTCTCTACTAACTATGCCTAGGTTTAGTTTCCTCTATATCATTGTCATTTAGAGACAACCAAAGCAGATTGAAGAAACACAAATCTAACATTTAGAAGAGCAAATTTTCGTAGTTCAGCAAGACTCCAAAGCTCTTATGATCATCATTGAAACTAAAGGCAGAAAACCCATACACGGGCATAACACAACGTGACAAATCCCCAAAAACATTACCAAACTCTTAGATTTCCATCGGGAAATTCAGAGAGGAAAACTCCTAAGTCTAGAGAGAAGTCAAACTCTCGCATCTAGAATTAGTTTGAAAGAAGAGATCTTCCAATCTAAATTGATAGAGAAGAAAAACTGAAAAAGAACAAAAAAATTCGAACAAAATCAATAAGAGAGAGGGGAACCCCCACATGGTTGAAGATTGAAGAAGACGATGGCGAGAGAAGAGAGGGAGAGAAAAAGACTTCGTGGCAAATTGTCATCTAAAAGTTCGATAAGATCATTTCATAGCACTTTTGTGCCTTTTCTTACGATGTATTAGCCATGAATATTACTACAATCTAAGATTGACGATGTCTCTCCAGTTGACATTGTCGGCACCAAAACATATGGTTGAAGATTGAAGAAGACGATGGCGAGAGAAGAGAGGGAGAGAAAAAGACTTCGTGGCGAATTGTCATCTGAAAGTTCGATAAGATCATTTCATAGTACTTTCGTGCCTTTTCTTATTACGTATTAGCCATGAATATTACTACAATTTAAGCTTGACGATGTCTCTCCAGTTGACATTGTCGGCACCGAAACGTGCAATTTTTAAAGTGGACCAAAACGGGAGGAGGTCGACTTCCTCTTAATCTTGAGCGAGAGAGAGAGAGAGAGAGAGAGAGAGAGAGAGAGAGAGTCAAAAGGTGTCGCCAGAATAACACGTGCTATTTCCTCAGAACAGTCTGAAGGTTAAGGTTGGAGAGGAAAGAGCACGTGTTATTCTGGCGACTCCGTTTGATTCTCTCTCTCTCTCTCTCTCGTTCATGGTGTGTATGTTTCGCGTGAGCCCTGTTCGAACTTACCCGTGTTTTGACCTTCTCAGTTCTGAAATTTCTCATCCACCCAACTTCACATATAAAACCCTCGCACAAATCATCTTCAAACCCAGCTGAACTCAACCAACTCCATCAAATCGTTCAAACCCTTCTTCTTCTTGGAGGGATTCATAAGCATTTTTTGAGCTCTTCTCTAGCCTTTGCCCTTTACAAGTCTCTCTCTCTCTCTCTCTCTCTCTCTCTCTCTCTCTCGGGGTTATAAAGTCCCTCGTCTCTTTCGCAATCTAGATTCGATTCAGATGGAGGGAGTCGAAATTCCCTCGTTCTTCGTATGCCTGACTTCTTCCCAGCTCATGAAGGACCCCGTCACGGTCCCCACCCAATATAACGTATCACCGCAAGAGCAATGAGAAGTTGTTGTTTTCCACTGTTAAAATATGTCTCGAGTTTAAACTCAAAGCAAGAAGTTGAATTTTGAAAATAAATTAAATTGAAATAAAAGGAGAGGAATACACAAGTTAGTCTTCTTGTTGACGTCATATTCTTAAAGCTAAAGCTGGTCGACAAGATTTAAAATCTTGGAATGAGGCACATCTGCTCCTTGATGGAGTCGGCCAGGATGAAACGGGAAAGTCCAAAATTAATCTTGGATTGACCGAATCCTAGTTGGATTCTATTTCCTCTCTAATACAGGTGGCATACGTATATATACATAAGATCGTGGGATTTTGGAAGAGTCTCCAAGCGCCGGTGTCGATCAAAGTGCCGTGGTTTCTTTGTTTGTGAGATACGTCCATAGGCGATGGGTGCTTGATAGTGGATATTCGTATTTCTCGTGTGGCAAAATTTATTTGCGATTTACATCCAAGAAAAATTAGTGTTTGTAGCCATGAAATCTTGTGGTAAGATTCGTGCATTTCTTTATGAGATTGAGAGATTATTTCACGAGGAATTTTCAGAACTAAACATTACGTGAGTTATTGAGTGTAATTGAGGCTTGAGAAATACTAAGAGTGTTTAAGTGATTCGAGTGTGTAATCTCTGTTATATTACTTGATTTATAGTGCATTCATTGCTACTCTCTCCATTGATTTAGGTCTTTATGGTCGAACCACGTAAATCTCGTGTTTGATATATTTTCAACTTCTGTCTAATTTTGTTCGATCGCTCGGTTTCCACAACATCCACCAAGAAAGGCACGCATCCCATGACCAAGCAAGCAATTCCAGACTGCGAATTGACGCCCAACCTCACACTCTGGCGTCTCAAAAGACTGCTAAGCTCCTCCGAGAGGCCAAGTCCCCGGAGATGCGAAGCGTCTCAAAAGACTGCGGTCGATTGCCAAAGAGAACGCCACTAAGCGATGCTGCATTGAAGCCGCTGGGGCCGCTGACTTCTCGGCGGCACTAGTGAAAAATGAAACCTCCGCGTCCAACTGTGGCAGTTTGGAGGTCACAAATGGACCGTTTGATGAGGCTCTGGCCGTACTATAATACCTACAACTCTCTGAAGCCAGCCTTAAGAATCTCATAAGCAACGGCGGAGTGTTTGTCGACTCGTTGAATCGAATCATGAGGAGCGGAACCTGTGAGTCTAGGGCATACGCAGTCATGTTGCTAAAGTCGACGTTTGAAGTTACTGATATTATTCATCTCTCAAGTTTGAGGATGGAATTGTTCCACGCGCCGTCGAGGCAACCGTTGCGCGCGTGGGATCCAGTTGGCGACGCACGCGCGCTGCGCGGCGAACCGCGCGTGCGGAGTGTCGTCCCCTCTTCCGCGGCTATTTTTTCACTTTTGCCCCAAAATTTTCAAATTTTTGCAATCTTGCCCTTGGCCAATTTATTTATTTACTGTTCTGCCCTTGATGTATTTATTTATTATGTTATTTCATGCATTGTTATGAATATTTTATGCATGAAATTAAATGTCCAATGGTCCATATATTTAATTAATTAGGGAGTAGCCACAGCATCTTTAATTAATTAAATTATATATATTAAAAGCCTCCGGATCATATTCGTAAATGGACATTGATTGTAATTAATTATATTAATATGATGAATTTTATCCCACAGGAATTTTCATTATATTAATATGATTAATTGGGATGAAATATCATATTATTTTTCTTAATTTACCCACAGGGATTAAGTAATTATGAATCTATTTAAATTAAAAACTTAGCCCACGGGTAGTTTTTTTGTTATGTGATTCATATTGTGACATGTTTACATTGGTAAAACATGATTTATTTATATTTGCCTCAAATTTTGTGACATAAGCATGATTATTTGATATGCGTTTCGCAACTTTTGTGAATTTCTCTGAATTTAAGTTTGATGTTCCCGTACTAAATGGTGAGAACTATAAAATTTGGAAGGAGTCGGTTCTTCTTCAATTGGGGTGGATGGACATTGGCTATGCTATAAGGAAAGACGAACCACACGCTCCTACTGATTCAAGCACTGCAGCTGAGATAGCCCTTTATAACCAATGGGAGCGGTCCAACCGCGTTTGTGCAATGTTTATAAGGGCTAAAATATCTCCTAGTATTCGTGGTTCGGTTGCTCAGCATAGCAATGCTAAGGCTTTATTGGAGGCTATAGATGCGCAGTTTGAGACTTTTGAGAAGGCGCATGCCATGACCCTAATTATGAAGTTTTCATCATTGAAGCTCACTAGTGTTAGAGGTGTGCGTGAGCACATCATGCAAATGAGAGATATTGTGGCTCAGCTTAAGAATCTTGAGGTTGAGATATCTAAATCCTTTCTTGTACATTATATTCTGAATACTCTCCCGCAACAGTATGCACCTTTCAAGATCTCTTACAACACACATAACAATAAATGGTCAATTAATGAACTTATGACCATATGTGTTCAAAATGAAGAAATACTGATTATGGAATTGGGAGAAAATGCTCATTTGGCAACACAAGAAAAGAATAAGGGCTATGGCAAGTACAAGGGAAAAGGTAAGATACCTCCCCAAGCTGACATTAAGAAAGAATCCAAGTGTTTCTTACGTAGACGAAGGGGCATATAAGGAAGGATTGTGTCAGATTTAATGCTTGGCTCGAGAAGAAAGGTAATCTAATCTCTTGTGTTTGTTATGAATCTAATATGACTGATGTAAGTCACAACACTTGGTGGATTGATTCCTGGATCTACAATCCATATTTCGAATTCCTTGCGGGGTTTTCAAAACCACCGGAAGCCGAGTGGGAAGTGAACAAAGCATCTATTCTGGAAACAAGATGCGTTCGCATGTGGAAGCTATTGGGACATATAGACTAGTTCTCAATAGTGGTTTTGTTTTAGATTTGAAAAGACCTTTTATGTTCCTAGTTTTTCTAGAAACTTAATTTCAGTTTCAAGACTTGTACCTTTGGGATACTCTTTTAACTTTTCAGATTCAAACTTTTGTTTATCATTTAAATCTGAAATTGTTGGGAGTGGTATTTTTGTCCGATGGTCTTTTCGAATTAATTTACAAGACAATGCCTATTATGATGCGATGCATGTTCATGATAAAGTATGAAACGATGTGTTGTGAAAGAACATTCTTCTATGTTGTGGCACCGGAGATTAGGACATATCTCCATAGAAAGAATTAAGCGATTAGTAAATGATGGAGTACTTAGTACATTAGATTTTATCGATTGTGATAGTTTGCAGACTAACAAGGATGGAATTATAGAAATCATCTCTCGGATATGGAAGGCGAAATACTTCATCTCCTTTATAGATGATTATTCACGTTATATGTATCTCTACTTGATTCATAATAAATATGAAGCATTAGATGCCTTTAAAGTATTTAAGGCGGAAGTAGAGAAACAATATCAAATTAAGATCGATCGATAGAGGTGAATTCTATGGTAGATACACCGAAGATGTCCATTTGCAAGATTTCTTCAAGAGCATGGGATAGTTGAACCGTCTCAATTAGACATGGTGTAGTATGAGTAGCCTGAAGCACTTGCCGTGCCAGTCTCCAAAGACACCTTTTGAGAGGGTTCGAGTTTGCATCATTCGTTTGGGGATCTCGAAGTAAGAATATATAATCCACAAGAAAAGAAGTTGGATCCAAGAACCATAAGTGGGTATTTCATTGGATATGCTGAAAGGTCCAAGGGACGGGTTTTATTGATCACTAGGATTGTTCAAGAAATGCTAAATTTCTTTTGGACGTGCTGCTCATAATGCCAATGCTATTGCAATTGTTGAAGTTCCACAAGGATATTGATCTAGAGCTGAGTTGTTGAAGCAACATGAGAATGTTGATACAACATTGAGAAGATCTACTAGAACAAGGAAATCGGCTATTCCTAGTGATTATATTGTGTATTTACAAGAGTCGACTACAATATTGGAGCCGAGAATGATCTGAAACGTTTTCACAAGCCATGGATAGTGATAAATCCAATTTGTGGTACAATGCCATGAAGGAAGAGATGAGTTCTATGGCATCTAACAAAGTCTGGGATTTGATTGAGTTACGATAGTGCGAAGGCTATTGGTTGTAAATGGGTCTTCAAAACTAAGAAAGATTCATTGGGTAACATTGAAAGATATAAAGCTAGACTTGTTGCAAAGGATTCACTCAAAAGGAAGGAATCGATTATCCGAGACTTTTCTCCGTATCTAAGAAAGATTCTCTTCGTATTGTTTTGGCATTGGTTGCCCATTTTGATATGGATTTACATCGGATGGATGTGAAAACGGCGTTCCTCAATGGAGAACTAGAGGAGGAGGTTTATATGAAACAACCGAAGGATTCTCCTCTAGTAAAGGTGAGCATTTGGTGTGCAAGCTTAAGAAATCTATATATGGCTTGAAACAAGCATCCCGCCAATGGTACTTAAGGTTTCATGATGTTATCTCTTCATTTGGTTTTATAGAGAATGTCATGGATCAATGTATATACCGGAGAAGGTTAGTGGGAGCAAAATTTGTTTCCTTGTGCTGTATGTGGATGATATACTACTTGCAACCAATGATAAAGGGTTGCTACATGAGGTGAAACAATTCCTCTCTAGGAGTTTTGACATGAAGGATATGGGTGAGGCATCTTATGTCATTGGCATTAAGATCCATAGAGATAGATCTCGAGGAATTTTAGGACTATCTCAAGAAACCTATATCAATAAGGTCCTAGAGAGATTTCGGATGAAAGATTGTTCACCAAGTATAGCACCCATTGTGAAGGGTGACAGTTCAATTTGAACCAATGCCCGAAGAACGATCTAGAAAGGGAACAAATGTGCAACATTCCATATGCTTCTTTGTTGGAAGCTTGATGTATGCTCGAGTTTGCACTCGACCGACATTGCTTTTGCTTTGTTGGAATGCCGGGAAGATATCGGAAGTAATCCAGGTTTAGACCACCGGAGAGCTGCAAAGAAAGTGTTGAGATACCTTCAAGGTACCAAAGACTATATGCTTATGTATAGACGGACCGATAACCTGGAAGTGATCGGTTATTCGGATGCGGACTTCGCGGGTTGCATTGATTCACGAAAATCAACATCGGATACATTTTCATGTTAGGCGGAGCCGTGTCATGGAGAAGTGCCAAGCAGACTTTGACCGTTACTACTTCCACTATGGAGGCTGAGTTCGTATCTTGTTTTGAGGCTACCTCGCATGGTGTATGGTTAAAGAGTTTCATTGATGGGCTTAGAATTGTTGATTCTATTTCTAGGCCATTAAGAATATATTGTGACAATTCAGCTAGCGTTTTTATGGCTAAAAATGCCAAAAGTGGCGATCGAAGTAAGCATATCGACATTAAGTATTTAGCCATAAGGGAGCATGTTAAGGAGAATAAAGTGGTCATTGAACACGTTAGTTTGAATTGATGATAGCCGATCCTTTAACTAAAGGCATGCCACCGATGAAGTATAAGGATCATGTAACTAGTATGGGAATAGGTCCCATTATGTAATTTGTCGACATATGAACAATTTTTGTTGTATGGAACTCTTATTCAGTTGTAATGTTGATTCTCAATTTTTGTGTACACATTTTGTTGTTTGTGAGAATAACATTTATCCTTGATTCTGGAATAAACATGAGGTTTATTCATTAAGATATGTTGTCACATATAGGCTGATATTAAAGAAATAAGATGCATTGTGATACATGGAAGGTATTACTCACTCTTAGAGGACATGTCGCCATGATCCATGTGTTTTGTTTCTTTTCTTTAAGCATTAAGTTTTCGTGGAATTAGTTGAATGATTCGTATGATGAAAATGATGGGATCAAGTGGGAGAATGTTATTTATTTTTATGTGATCCCACATTTATACCCAATTTTCTCCTAAAAGTTACGACTATTCGACCTGAAGTTTTCCACGCTTCGTGCCTTTTCGTTGACAACCGTTCGTCTTGATGGGAGACGATGTATAAATAGAGACGTACGAACGGGTGATCAAACAAAATCCTCACATTTAGAATACACCATCGCATACGTGAGGAGATTTGGTTAGTGTGCGCCTATTGTTTTCTTGTTTTTCAGGAGATTCGACGAACGTGAATGCAAACAATGGCTGGAGGTTTGTCTACAAACGATCTTGGCTTCCGCATATGAATAAATTTATGTCTTACACGAAGTAGTTCGCCTTTTGCGGGATCAAGTTTGAGGATGGAATTATTCATCTCTCAAGGCAACGAAATCTGCACTGAAATTTGCTTATCCGAGTCTGCTGGATGTGTCAGAACCGTCTCAAAGCTGTGGAAGCCTGTGCCGTGCCAGTCTCGATCGATCTTCTTCTCGATTCATACGACAAAAGGTAAAGCGAAATGATCCTTATACTTTTGGACGTGCTGTGCCAATGCGCAGAGGTAAGAGCTGAGTTGTTGAAGCATGGAGCGGGGATCGCCATCGTGTCGAAGAGGTACTAAGGGTTTCAGCGACAGCGAGCGAGAGATGTTTCAGGATTCTCTTGTCCATCTCCAAATTCTCAGCAACGCCGAACATCGTGCAAGAGATGTTGCAAGAAGGCGTTGCTGCGAAGTTGTGTCTAGTCCTCCAATTTGAGGGCACGAGCAAGACCAGAGAAAAGGCGAAAAAGATTCTCAAATTGCATGCCCGGGCATGGAAGAACTCTCCGTGTATTCCTGCTGAGTTTCTTTCTTCTTATCTAGCATGAGAAGAGAATCAGCTTTTCCTTTGTAAAACTTCATTTAGACAGTTCTTTAGATAGGTCAATCAATTGTACAATTTGTTCATTTTTCTCATGAAGAATGCGATATATGTCAATCAATCGACATGGATACTTTTTGAAAAATTGGGTGTCGGATTTCCAAACAAGGGGAAGCTGCTTATGCCCAGAAATCGACCACGCGAATGAAAGAAGAACTAAAACCATTTCAAAAGCAGGAGACTTTCGACTGTTGTAAATTTCTAGCGATTCAAGCAAAGACCCAAAAAGAATGCTGCTCCACGACATGGTTAATCATTCTTATCATCTACTTTTGGTATGATAATATGAGTGATTTACATATCAAAACTAGGAGAATTACAAAGAAAGCCCTAAATTTATTGTAATTGCGTTAATTCAGTCGTAAACTTATTTTCTTGATTAATTGAGTTATAAATATTTTGTATTTATATCAATTTAGCTCATCCAACCAAATTGACTGATCAGTGCTGACATTGATATTGGTTGATAACGACTATTTGACGGATGCTGACATTGACAATATTTTAATAATATATAATTTTTTTGAATTTTTTTGTTAATTTTTTTTCCTTCCTTCTCTAGCCCATTGTTGGATTGAGGCAACCATGCTGCCAATGGTGAAACTTGCCTTGCCATAGCTAGGCGAATTGTCCGTATGAAAGTTTGATAAGATCATTTCATCGCACTTTCATGCCTTTTCTTACACGGATTAACCGTGAATATTACAATTTAAGATTGACAATGTCTCTCTAGTTGACTTTGTGGGCACCGAAACGTGCAATTTTTAAAGTGGACCGAAACAGAGGAGGTTGACACCCTCTTAATCTAGAGAGAGAGAGAGAGAGAGAGAGAGAGTCAAAAGGAGTCGCCTGAGTAGCACGTGCTCTTTCCTCGGAAAAGTCTGAGGTTGTAGAAAGACTGGCGAAGAAGGAAAGAGCACGTGCTATTTCGACGGCTCCTTTTGACTCTCCCTTCTCTCTCTCTCTCTCTCTCGTTCGTAGTGTGTGTGTTTCGCGTGAGCCCTGCTCGAACTTGGACCTTCTCACTTTCGAATCTCTCATCCTTTTAACTTCATATATCCACCCTCAAAGCCCGCACGAATCATCTTCGAACCCAGCTGAACTCAACCAACTCCATCAAATCGTTCAAACCCTTTTTCTTCTTGAATGGATTCGTAAGCATTTCTTGAGCTCTTCTTCGGCCTTCTTTGCCCTTTTCAAGCCTCTCTCTCTCTCTCTCTCTCTCTCTCTCTCTCTCTCTCTCTCGGGGTTACAAAGTTCCTGGTTTCTTTCGTGGTATATTTTCGATACAGATGGAGGAAGTCGATATTCCCTCATTTTTCTTATGCCCAATTTCTCTCCAGCTCATGAAGGACCCGGTCACGGTGCCGACGGGGATAACGTACGACAGCGAGAGCATTGAGAAGTGGTTGTTCTCCGCCAAGAACGGCACATGTCCCGTGACCAAGCAAGCGATTCCAGACTGCGAATTGACGCCCAACCACACGCTCCGGCAGCTCATCGAATCGTGGTGCACCCTCAATGCTGCACACGGCATCCAAAGGATTCCGACCCCAAGACCTCCGATAAGCAAGTCCCAGATTGCGAAGCTCCTCCACGAGGCCAAGTCCCCGGACATGCGAAACAAGTGTCTCAAAAGACTGCGGTCGATTGCCACCAAGAATGCCGCTAGTCGATGCTGCATGGAAGCCGCTGGTGCCGCTGACTTCTTGGCGACGCTAGTGAAAAATGAAACCTCGGCGAGCTCTGCATTACTAGATGAAACATCGTCCAACTGTCGCAGTTTCGAAGTCACAGCTAGACCGCTTGATGAGACTCTGGCCGTACTTTATCATCTACAACTCTGAAGCCAGCCTCAAGAATCTCATAGGCGACGACGGAGTGTTTGTCGACTTATTGACTCGAATCATGCAGAGCGGAACCAGTGACCCTAGGGCATAGGCAGTAATGTTGCTAAAGTCGATGTTTGAAGTCGCTGATATTATTCAACTCTCAAGTTTGAGAATGGAATTTTTCGTTGACGTAGTTTGCCTTTTGCGTGATCAAGTCTCGCGGAAGGCAACGAAATCTGCATTAAAACTGCTTATCCGAGCCTGCTGTATGGGTCAGAACCATGTCAAACCCGTGGAAGCCTATGCCGTGCCGGTCTTGATCAATCATCTTCTCGATTCATGCGACAAAAGGCAGAGCGAAATGATCCTTATACTTTTGGACGTGCTGTGCCAATGCGCCATCGTGTCGAAGAGGATACTAAGGGTTTCGGAGACAGTGAGTGAAAGAGGTGTCAGGATTCTCTCGTCCATCTCCAAGTTCTCGGCAACGCCGAGCATCGTGCAAGAGATGTTGCAAGTAGGCGTTGCTGCGAAGTTGTGTCTAGTCCTCCCAGTTGAGGGCACGAGCAAGACCAGAGAAGAGGCGAAAGAGACTCAAATTGCATGCCCGGCCATGGAAGAACTCTCCCTTTATTCCTGCTCAGTTCCCTTCTTCGTATCCAGCATGAGAAGAGAATCAGCTTTTCCTTTGTAAAACTTCATTAACAAAACTGTTCAAAAAATGTTGTGCCACAACATGGTTAAACGATAAGAGCAAGACTTGCCGTATGTAACGCTACTCTGCCATTTGCAGTAACGAACATACTAGCATCGATCGTTGCCAAAATGTGAGAAATTAAATCAAATAAGTTCTTCCACAGAAATTTCCAAAAGAAAAAAAAAAATCAATGAACGAAGGTGAAGCCAGCAAAGCATTTGTTGGCAGTAAAACTTTTACCATTCTTCCATCAAGAAATAGTAAGATGAAAAGCCGGGCCTGGCTTCTGTCAATCATTAATCAACATGCATCTAGCAAACCATTGTCTTTATCAGGAAATGGTTGCTTTGAATCAGCCCGTACAAGAATATTAGAACTCTCTGGTTCTTGTCATTCTTATCAAGTGAGTACTAGGAGAAGATCATGATTAGCTGCATCACAGCTCCTAGGAGCGCCTGACTAAATTGAAATGAATCCATACAAAATAAGAAACAAGGCAAATGAGGCCAAGACAAAATTGTACATATATACAAAGGGAATTTAAGTTACAAATATCGAAAACAAATAATGAACAGGCTACGCTTGCTCGAGTACATCGCATTTGGCGATCGAACATATATAAATCATACAAATGAGAGGCATACAACAGGACCACCACCTTTGACAAATCCAATCTCGATGTTATAGCTGGCCCAATCTTTCCTGTTAGACAATCCAGAGAAAGGACAGACGTCAGAACAGTTCAGAAGTAACTGCGAGCCTAATTAGAAGAGGGAACAGTGAGGAAACCCTTATTTTCCTTTTCTTTTTCCTTTTTCCGTTTTGGACATAAAAACTTGTCTTGCAACTAAACCCCAGTAAAACCAAGCATCAGGACAGGTACGGAAGCGTTGACACTGACTAAAAAAAAGGGAGCTTTGCCTGAGCTGGACACATTTCTACTCAATAGTAAGACAAGCATCAGTACTACCACCGTTCCACAACTTGGAAAAGGGGGAATAATGACCAAATAATCATATGATGAGTCGACAACCGACGAGAATAGAAATGAAATTACGCTCTAGAGTGGAGAGTAAACATGAGCAAATGCTTGATAGCTATGGATTAGTAACACGAATATCCGATCCTAAGCCTGGGGAAAAAGAAATTCTTGATTCCAAAACTACGTTAACATGGTACCTTGCATACATGCACTATACTAAGAAATGCTCACTTCGGCCACAGCCAATTTTTCCTCCTAGTCATTTCTCTTTAAGAGAATGAATACTAAGATGACCCCACTTCCCTCTTCCTAATTGGCCTCATTTTGCAGATATAAGGAGGTGGCGAAAAGCACAAGTAGAGATTCTTTAACTTTAAAACTTCAAAGAGAATGAACCTGAAGCATCTGCATTAATTTTGGATGTTGTTCCAAAAGCTGACAGAGCTTGTCGCGATCCCTCAGCAAGGCCTGCCACAATTAAAAAATATTAAAATGACTAAAAGATAAACATAAGCATACAGTGCACAAAATTCTCACTAAGAGCTTCCAGAAACCAACCTGGATGTCTTCAGGGGACTTGAAGTAATCATATAATGATATTCCTGCATCTTGATTTTGGTTGGACGTATCGCCTTGCTGATAAGAAGCCAGGAGTCGAGCATGCTCTACTTCTTGACGTGGATGACCATGGGATAATTCTTGTTGTTGTGACTGGATATAAGCATGCAAAGGAGGTATTTGTGGCTGCTGCAGTGCTTGTAACTGATGACCTTGTTGTACTGGGTTTTGCAAGGATGATCCTTGCTCCGGCTGCTGCGAGGAAAAAGCAATTGGTCTGAGGTGCTGAGGTGGCTGTGGAACCTGTGGAAGTTGTGGGGGCTGAAGGGGCTGCAATTGTGCAACAGTGTGTACTGACTGCATTGGAGATTGACTAAGAGGAAAGTTCTGCAAGATGCTAGGTTGATTCTCCCCATGCTGCTGCATTGTGTTGTTCCCATAGAAATTCATGGGAACAGATGCAGGCCTACTGAAACCCATGGGAGGCATTAGGGGAGGTGGGGGATATGAAAGTCTAGGACCCGCTGCAGAATGTTGCAGATCAGTTGAAGGCATAATAGGTGCACGGGGAAATTCTGTCATTCCAATGCTTGTCTGAACATAACCTGAAGACTGTGGAGTGGAAGCTTTTATAGGTGGCATAGTATAGGGACTGGATAAAAATGGAGGTGGTGTTGGGGGAAGTGGCGGGGGAGGCCTAATGGATCCACTGGGGGAAGAACCGTATGGAGACAAGTGATCAGAATGAACCTGCAGAAGGAAAGCCGAGCAATAACATTAGAAATGATCTTTTGTGTCTTATGCTCAATAGCATGAAGAAAACGAAAGGACATTAATAAATCTGCTTACATGAAAGGCACTGGAAACTGGTGACTGCCCATCAATCATCTTGTTTGTAAATGGGGATGCTTGACTAGGAACTGAATCGGAAACCTGAGATACTACAGATGGAACTAATGATGGTGGCGGCATGGGAGGTAGCGGGGGTTGATTCTGCAAATATTTCTGGTCATAGGATCCCTGAGTTCCTGCACCATGAAGGTTTCCTGCATGATGCGGACTGTGTTTTGGGTATAATGTCTGAGGACTCATCCTAGAATCAACACGTGATTGCCCAGATGACAATGCTGATGCCATAGCATATGGCGAAACAGGAAATCCAGGATTGTTTGCTGCGGCTGCAGCAGCATCAAACATACCAGAGCTCTTTCCTGTAATCGGATCCTTCACATCATTGGATGGATCAAAGAACCTTTTATCTGAGGTCACACTTGGTTCTCGGGTCAATGGCTTCTCCAAACGTGAAACTGACATCCTTGAAGAAAACTCACTTTGGGTGTTTTCATCAGCATTGGACGCAACAGGCGTACCCATACGAGAAAATTGACTGCCTTCATGAGCATCACTTTCTGTCTCCTCAACGATTGAGTGGGGGGAACTTTGCTCGGCAGTGACAGGGGCAGATGGTGGCAAATTATGATCTGGCTGGGGGAAGGGCATCTTGTCATCAGTTTCAGATTCTTCACCATCAAACACGATATCAATACCCTGTAAATCATCATCTAAATCTGTCTTCAATTGCTTAGGTTTTTTGACCTCTTTCTCTCCATCGCTAGCAGGAGCTGCATTTTTCACTTGTGCTACTGCCTCACCAACTATTGTGGCAGAAGAACTCTGCCGTTCCCTTTGTCTAGCCATAAACTCATCTACATGGATTGAAGGAGGTCTTCCACTAGTTGATCCTACACGTGGAACTGCAATGACATCACTAACACCATCAACATTTCTCTCCCGTGCGACATAGTCATCCACATGCATAGATGGAGGCCTGCTGGTATTTGGTTTGCGCAGACGGAATGTATCTCTACGTGTAGGACCAGCGGGAGCTACAGATTGACCTGAACCACGTGAAAATGCACCAGAGGCTGCAAGATCAGAAGGTGCATTCTCCCCTCTGGCACGCCTACTTTGGCCTTCTAGAGATGACATTTTCCTTTTTAATGGAAGAGCTGTCTTATCGGGCAAAGTTTCCGGACATTCCCAAAGGAATTTATCTCCTAGTCCTCCTAGCTGGAGTAACTCATCAGTTCTTTCAAGACAGCCATCTATAGCAGACTGCATGTCCGTAGAAACCAGATCATCATTTGATGACAAGACAGCCTCACCAAAAACTATATCAACCACATCAATGGCACCGGTGGGATTCACCAATAACAGAAGCAATGATTTTACAGAGTCTGGGATCTGTTCAGTGTAATATGTCAGCAATGCCATGAAGAGAAATTGCAGAAAAATAGGCAACTTATATATCTTTTACCTGAAAAGGACCAGTCTCATGGTCATTGTTTTCGCCCATTGAACCCAACAGAGCATTTAAACCTTTAAAATAATTAAGGTTTTCCTCAAAAAAACTGTTGGTCGCATTCCTATCATCTGAAAGCCCAAAAAGTAATTTCACCATACCAACCCCCTTCAGGTTCAATCTGATCAATTACCACAGAAAAGTGAGCTTATTGCTGATGATCGGCAACAAAGACATTGAAATTACAACAACAAATAGATTATCCTAAGAAGGTTATTTTACCCAAGAAATGCAACACCATCTAAGGCAGAATGAGCAAGACTCATTATCTGAAAGCTCTAATGAGTGATTGAATATTAGCTACTGAAATTAGCTTCAAAAAGCTACAGAAGACAAGTCATCTGTGTCGCTTAAGCAGTGTCTTTTTAGGAGTATAAAAGGCACCATTATCTGTGCAAATAGTTTGATTAAGCTGACTTGGAAGTAGCTTAACAGTTTATATCACCCTCATAAAGTTTACGTAGAGGGCATTTACCTATTAACAAAAAGGCACTAAGACTGACAATTTGTTATAGTCATGTGGTATTGACCATAATTCTAAGGACATGCAAATTCGCATCCTAATATGGAAGAAATACAGGGACAGACTAGACAGCCTTGAATACCATTGATAAGTGCTCAAAGATAAATCAGGGAATATCTACTTTCTGCATTCTGCCCTTTCTAACCAACTAGCCACAAACTAGCACTGCAATTAGGATTCTGAATTTTACTTAATTCTCCATGCTTCAATCATAATTCCACATCCTTGCCCGCAAATTACTAATGTCACCACAACATCAGTCAATATAAGTACAGCAAATCAATCCAACTAAAGGAGCTAACAATCTCCGAAGAAGCTAACCTGTTTCCATCCATGCAGAATGACAAACACCCTGATGACAATAGATCAAGGCCTTGAGTGGCGAAAGATGATGAACCATCACTAGCTTCGGAAGAACTCCACATCTTCTTCCAGCAACACAATAAAGGAGCACGTTTGCTCCATCCAGATTCACTACCGTTATAAATTTGGTTAGTATCATGTCCTTTGTCTCGCTCATGTACCACAGAACTGCTAAAGGAACCAAAAGCAGCCATCAAAGAATCACGACCTTCTTTGCAAGAACTGATTTCTTTGAAAGATCTGACGCAGACAAGCAACTCTTTTCCAACACCTAGGACCTGGAGAACATCATGATTCTCCCATTAGCAACAACTAAGAAGAATAATTACAGCATGACATCATCCTCATTGCAAAGAGATTTGTTCACATAAACGGCACAAAGTAAAATTACACAGATTTTGCATGGAATTAAGATTAGCCAATAATCTAATATGAGAGAAGTAAGAAGTCACCTGAAAAAACTTAAGAAGATAAGGTAAAATTGAAGCACACTCTCCAGTGCTAAAGTTCTCCATATTTTTCCTAATTGGAAGCATCATGTTAGCTTCAGGCTTTGAAAAAATAACAAACATAATCAACTCAGATGATACAATCTACTCACAAATCAGCTACCCAAGCACATTGTGAAGTTGCCACGGAACTACACAACAGTGACAATGACTTAAACACAGGGAGGCACCAACTAAGCGGCGTAAATCCATCATCCGCCATATTTCTACTCTCTGAAATTTTGTCTGTATCAACAGCATCTAAACACCTTTCCAGAACTTTTTTCAGCATCTGGATCATCCCTGCCTTGAGTAATAGGGCCTGAAGGGGAGAAAAAAAGATACAATGAACCTTTCTGCAGGCATCTTCTGGACAAAGATAGACAAATGAAAGGGATCAGATGGGGACCTTGGCCCGAGGATGCTCCAATAAAGAAGCAAGGAAATCGAGATATCTGTAAACCTGAAAAAGGCATATTATGTCATGCCAAGTCAACTTTACGAGAGAAGCAATAATGGTGGAAGAATATGGTCACCTTGTAATTATCTATATCCAATGGAGAAATTAAAGAGACATGATCAAGGACCCCACTGAAGATGGGCTCGAGGAGTATGGAGGCACTTTCAACTTTCTGGCAAGCAATTCGAATTATGAAAATTCTAAGCATGTCTTGAATTACGACCAATGCCTGTCAAGAACAGTGCAATGAGATGAATTACAACATCTAATGGAGCATTCATCTAACAACAATTCTATTCTCCAGATATAACAAGAATAACGGTCCTTTTCATTACTAGGAAATCCAATGAATATAATAAGTGAGTAACATACAGAGACTGCATAATGTTTGATCATCTGTGCAATCTGGTCAAGCTGCGGGGTTAATTGGCTGAGAACCTTCTCACGAAATTCAGGCTTCAGATACCAGTTCACCTCTTTTTCCTTTTGACGTCCTAATAATGTACCGATAGCCAACATCCTCAGGGAACTCAACACAGGCATCCCTTTCTTCCAAAGCCAGATACCTTCTTCAGGTAACAAATCATTCTAGCCACACAGAATGGATTCAAGACAAAAGTAGTCAGAACAAAGTTCAGAGGAAATGCAGCTTAAAATATTAAAATCATATACAATATATATACAAATATATATAGTGAACAAAGCACAAGTCATCTAACCACAAGTGTCTATAATATCTTCAGGTTTCAGACTTCTAATTACATACCAAAAGACACATAAAACTGCAGGTCTCCTTTGGACCCAAGGCCAGAACTGAAGTTGTTTGAACGCTTGTAAGGAGAGAGTGGAACAGGCCAGGAGCCCATCCAAACACTGGCCAATAAGCAAGAGAAGACACGATGAGATGGCAGACAGCTTCAAATCCAAGAGCAGAATCAGGGTATGGAGCAGATAGATCTGCTGCACATGCAGCTAGTCTGGGGCTGTAAAAGATCAATAACAAGCAGATAAGCATGTTGGCAGTTGCTGAAGACGAAAACAATTTTAATCTGAATGTCACCTCAATTCTCGATGCAATCTCAGAAGGGCGTTCATTAGTTTTGTACTTCTGTGCTGCTCATTTGCTTCCTGTATGAAAGCAGAATGTTTCAGTTCTAGCAAAATATTGTCGCATGTTGGCCCATCAAAAAGAAAATTTGTTGCATGCTATACAAGCTCAGACTATATACTTATGCTATGATTGGAGGGATGAAGTGAAGCAAAATGTGAAGAAATACCAATTTGACGAAACATTTCCTTTGTTTGCTAGATAAACATATGATAGACCTAGATGGAAACAGATTCAAACTGTGCACACTTAGTTGGTTTTCTCTCAAACTATAATGTATTTTCCAGTGCTAAATAGGGATCTTTCTTTTGAGTCACATGTGCACCATATTCATCATGCCGCTGTGCTAAAGGATCCAAACTTCACATGTACGAATATTGACATCCAAAGACTAAGACTTGAAGCTTTCCATATCATAATAGGACAATATAAGTCAAATATCAAGTACTCCAAAATCCAAACTAAAAGTGCCAACAACAATCCCAACCAATATTTTCCCCTGTATGTGGATTCTCTGTGAATGTGTGTGTGCTCCAGGAAGAGGGTTTGAGGCTGAATGTCTTCCATATCCTTAATTTTAAATGAGCTAGAATTTTTCTAACCATCTCCCCCCATATTTTGATGCCTAATAGCAGCCTGCATCATATATTGGAAAACTTCTCGCCCACATTCTACTAAAAGGATGAAAAGAAAACAAGAAGACTGGAAATTGGATTTGACATTGACATTGGCTACTTTATCATTTTGGTGCCAGTGAGTTGAGACATTCCATAGAACACTTCCTTATGATGCCCATGAAGGATTTTACAGAAATGACATCCAGCAATTGCACCGGTAATTCAGATTTGACCAACCTGTAGTTTCTTCAAAAGGTTGATCAGCAGAACCAGAGCAGGAATCAAAAGATCAATCAGGCTCTGCTCCCGATTCCGTTCCAAAAGCAAATCCGATGTGGAGTTGCATTCAGTTCCATCATCAACAAGGTAATCTGTCCAAAGCAAATCGTTCACAGAGTGCAGGAAGAAAATCACTAAAAACAGAAGTCCAAACTCCAGGGGAGGAGGTTTTAGTGGCAGATCTCTCAAAACAACTAATGTAGCACATCCCAGTCTTGCACCATGAAGAAAAGCATAAAAGGCTATGCAACAAACTCCACACTGCAGACATAAGCATTATGAAGACATAATAGGAAAAAAGGTTTAAGAGCTGAGCAATTACTTAATCAAATCTGAATTTTTACCCCAAGAAGCAGAAAACTGCATGTGTGCAAGAATTCTGATAAGGGAAGATATGCAATAAAAACATCCAAGCTAAACACTGGAATTTGAACCTCTCTCTGATGAGATTGATAAGATATTCAGAAGAGTTGCAATCAGAAAAATTCAGGACTGAAGCTTTGTAAAGGTATAAAAAGGATCCCACCAGTTGTGATCCATATATAAATATCAAATTTTCCCTAAGAATTACAGGAAGAAAGATAGATAGATATCTATGGCAATAACAGCAGTACAACTCCCTCATTTAAAAGTTCAAGCAAAGTCCATATAAGCTCAACAATTAACATGACAAAGAAATTTTCACATGCTAAACCCCTTAATCCATTACGTATTCCAGACAGCACAAAGCATGAGTCTCGACTGCAGGTCAATGCAACAAAGATATAAAGACCAAAAGCATTATAGTCATTAGGCAGAGGAAAGCAAACATCAAGAACAATATTAAGGTTCCACAGACTAAGCATCCAGTAAAATCAACACAATCTGTAGCCCAATACAAAAGCTCCACACCATATCTCTTGAAGAAGGGAGATCAAAACCAGCCTTGAAAAATTCAAAAACTCAACAAAGCCAGATCATGTACGAGAAGATAATAGTGTATTAGTTCATTAATTAAAAAACCACAATATAATTAGTGATAATTTAAGCACCATAAGAAGAAGGCATTCCACTAAGACAAGGAAAAACTCACCGTAACTGTTTGAGGACCTCTCAAGCATAAATCTACAGTTAATTAAAACAGTGTAGATAACTGTAACAGCACCTTCATCATATAGTGTTGCAGCAACAGTCTACACCAACAAGTCTAAAGTAAGCCACTAAAAAATTATTGTAAATTATATACATTTCAAGATAACAAACATACAGAGTTCTCGGATATGAAAGCTAAAATCTGAAATGCTGTTGTCAGCTGAGCTACAGAAGAATCACAAAGTGCAACTCCATCAAATGTTTTCTCAGAGATTATTTTCCCAAGATTCTCCATTACATTTACATCAGAACCACCGGAAGGATCTCCAACAGCATGTTCAACATCCATGAGATCTGACACTAGAATACTAGTCAAAGTTAAGTGAGCATCTCCGCCAGAAGCTAACACAGCGGCATACTGTAGAAGACCAACAGGCCCATTTTTGTGATAAACTACACCAGCATCTATCCATTCCAAAAGTCGTGTGGGAGAGTCTTTTCTATTTGACCCTGGGGATGAGGAATGTAAAGCTCCATGAAGTTCAACTGCACGTTCAATCCAGGAGCCCAGAGAAGATGCTGTGGAATCAGTAACAATGATTTCAAAAATCTCTGCTGCTGAATGAAAAATCGCAACATCCAGGGGTGAAGCTCCTGAAAAGACGAAACAATCTGAGTTAGTTCCTAATTCACAGACAACCACTACTCTTTGCTAAAATATCCAAGCTTAATAATCGCAGCTCACTACCACCACTCTTTGCAGCGGGCTCTGACTCCTTGACTGAGCGCAACGCCTCAATCAATGCTGCAATAGCCTATGAAAAAGAATGATAAGTCACTGGCCAAACAAGTCAAAACAGCATAAATGCTATTTGCCAGATTGAAAGTCCAACTCTAGCAACTTGCATACAATATTGTCCTTAGTCATCTAGCAAAAGTACATCTCATTTATCCCTGAGTAAAACAGTTATGCTTTAAGCACAGTGAGACATACCTCTGGAAAAAATCCAAGAACCAACAAAGCCTGATGTCCACAGTCAGATCTGCCATCAAAAACAAGTCTTTGTCAATGCTGCTAATGCTCTAAAAGCAATCTACGGAGCACCAAAAAGGTAAAGCCAAATCCACCTAGAAAGCGCACAAAGTTCCCACAAAACCCATAAGAATTCTTCAGAGTGAGGAGTGCATGTAAGCAAATGATCAATGGCGTTAACCTACAAAAAGAGGATGTAAACAACTCGTTACCACCATTTGGAACATGGAAACAAAATGCTGGAATCACCATAATATTCTAAAAAGAAAGTAAACTGACCACTCTCAAATGCATCTCAAGTATCATGCCTACTTCTTCTGACCCGCAGAAGAAACCTTTGGATAATAAGATGGACGCATAACGAAGTGGGAGGCAATCCTCTTTTCTGGTAGAATCGCCACCTTTCAGGCAATGGACTATTGTAGAAGAAAGTTCAGGTTGATGTGCAAGGAAAAGTAAGCCTGACATAGATAAACAAGTAAATCCCAAGAATCCCTAAATTTATAATGGAAGAAATTGAGTCGCATGTTGTTAACTATACCTGACTGGCAGAGGAGCAGTGAAAATATTATAGCACCAACTGATGACACGATCTCTACATGAAAGAACATTGCATGTCCTACTTCCAATTGTATTGATGATGACAACAAAGCAGCTGATAGAGGAAGAAGTCCTCTCTCCTGCTCACAGAATATGTGAGATACTTTCATCCATAACTTTAAGTACTAAATTGTGCATAGATTTTTATAAGGGAAAAAATATAGAGGAGCAATCCATCCCACAACAGAGTCAAATATGTGAGATACTTTCATCCATAACTTGAAGTATTAAATTGTGCATAGATTTATTAAGGGAAAAAATATAGAGGAGCAATGCATCCCACAACAGAGTCAAAACTTCAAAGTCCACTGATGCATAGTTTAGCATAAGTGTCAGATCTCTTTAGATTTTATTCAGGAAAGGGACAACCTCTAATAACTTATGCACTCCAGCTAAACCTATGTCAGACCTTTATTTGGCCAAGTAAATTGGCAGTCATGCAGAAGTGGATCCCTGACCTCATCCAATTCCCTACCCTCGCTCCAACCCCACCCCCACCTTCATGAAAAAAAACAAAGAAAACACAACAGTTTTTGTGTATGGAGCCAATTCTAGTCACATAGAATTGCACGGTCTCAACTCTGAAGGTATATCGAAAAGGACTTGCTGATTGCAAGCGTTAAAGGATATAGCAGTTCTGTCAAAACAGATTATTCATTTTTCAAATGAATAGCAGCAGAGAGAGATTCCCCTCCCCCCCCCCCCCCCGGCCCAAAAAAAAAAAAAAAAAAAAAAAAAAAAAAAAACCTCTCTCTCTCTCTCTCTCTCAAACACACACACAACTTTCCCCTCATTTACCAAAGGATGAGGAAGCCAAACACAAAAGAGCAAGATACCTTGAGAATTCCCAGAAGATCTGGATCAGTATCCCAAATGGAGAGGCAACAGTTTGAAGTAATTGAGCCACTGGTCGTTTTGTAGGACAGGCATCCTTCATTTTGACCAAAAATCAGGGATCTACTTGCTTGTGCAACAGGAGAAGGATCTTCTATTTGACCATGCAAATTTATCAGCTTCTGCATTAGCAATTCTCAACAGTGTAAACCCAGAGAACAGAGTGCAAATCTATGTGAACTCTAAGGAAGGAATTAATAACATAAAAAGGTTCAGCCAATCCCAAAAAAGAGACCAATGACCTTGCTACAAAAAATACACACTAAAAGTTACAACTCACCAAGAGGCTTTTCAGTTGAGATTTAGCACTCGTGAGCTGGTGCAAAGAAGCATCTGTGACCCTATCAATGGTAGAAAGACCTCTTAACACAGAGAGCACTGCACACTGCCAACACAAACCATTAGCAAATCATTCACTCAAACACAGCCATACAAAAAACAAAATCACACCTCATATTTCGCTGCAACTTCATAAAACCTTAGGCGATAAAGAATGTAAGTTGCAAGGGAAGCAACATCATGGCGTGGTTCTTGCAATAACAATTTCAGCAGCTGAGTATAATTTTCACTGGTACCAGATGGAATGGTAACTTCTTCACGAGGCCACCAACCCAAGAAACCTTCACAACCAGCCGAGTATCGTGTTGCCTGCTGCACAACACCCAGAAATAGGAGCACAACTGTTGTTGAATGTTGTAGGTCATCGCAGAAAACTTTGACCAGTTGCTCCATGCCCCCACCATCAACAAAGTGGAAGCAACTTTCTTTGGCAGAGCAGAATAAAAGAGCCATACTCAACCACAAAATGGAATTATTTCTCTGAAAATCAAGAAGATCAAAGCAAAAGCACCAAATTAGCACTACTTTTTTAGTTTGATTGTTCCACTCATCTATCTTCCAAAAGCATAAACATTTCTGATGAAGAAAAGATACGTGAAGGGTAGAAAGTCATCAATGAATAAAAACTAAATTCTTTAAAGCAGTCACCTTTGAGAGCACAGGATGTCCAACAAATAAGGAGTCATTCTCAAAATGAAAGTATTTCCCAAACATGTCGACCAAATGCTTGAAATTAACCGAGTCATTATCCATATCGAGGAAATTGGTTTCTGCAGATGACTTGGCTGAAAACTGCACTGACTCTTGTTGAAGAACTTTGTAGAGCTCAAGAAGCTCCCCTGCAGCCTCGTTAATAGCAAGTTCCAATTTCTTACCATTTTCAAATCTGCCTGATTTAAGGCATTTCTCACCGATCGCAACACCAGAGAGGTCATGAGTGGTATAAGTGGAGACAGCCGACACAATAGTACTTAGAGCTTTTTGTACTGCATCACCATGTGGCTGTAGCTCCAGAATCCTCAATATTAATCGTAGAAGCTGCTTGACCCCAAGAGACACGTCCAACACACTAACAGGTGGAGGCAATGCATTGAGAGAGCATGTCAATTCCTTACTCATGAAGTTAGTAGTGCGTAAGGGCATAGGTAAATCCTCAAGCTCTCCCTCCACTGAATTAGTGATATTTGTCAAAGAGCTATCATCAAATTCTATGTTGAACTGTCCCAGATCCTCTGCTGTGTTGCCATATATGACTAAGCTCAAACTGCGATAGCTGCCTCTTACGACAAGATGATTAGTTACAACAGCCTGCAAAAGAACAGTTTGTTAAATATATGAATAGCTACTGACTGTTTTCCACAGATGACATACTGAGCTTCCAAAGTAAAAGATAGTATCAAAGACACAAGAGAACAAGCAAAAGGAATTGTAATAGGCTTTGCGAGAGGATATTGTTGAGGCAAATTGCTTTTAGGCATGGTGATTTAAAAAAGAAAAAGGTCCTTCTGAAAGATAATTCATAGAAGTATGAAAGATTTATAGGCCTAGCCAAAAGATTTTAATGGAACTGGTGAAAAAAAGGATGTGTATGATGGAGCCACCCCCTTTGTTAGGACAATCAAAGGGGACAAAATTCACCATTACTATAAGGTTACACCAAGGCTCTGCTCCAAATCCTTATGTTTTTGCCTTGATTATCGATGAGCAGACAGGACATATCCAAGATGATGTCCCTTGGTGTATGCTATTTGCACATGACATAATTCTAGTAGATGAAACCCAAGTTGGGGTAAACCAGAAACTCGACCGTTGGAAAAAAGCTTTGGAATCTAAGGGTCTCCAACTCAGTTGGACGGAGGTGGCATATATGATGTATAATTTCAGTAGGGCAGAAGTTCAAATGACACTTCGATAAAAATTTGAGATATGGAAGTAACGAGGAGTGAATGTCTGCAATATTTTGGACCCAATCTACAAAAGATGGGGAAATCAATGGAACCCATAGAGTACAAAGCAGGATGGAGGCTGAGGACATTAACCGCACCCGTCTTCAAAGATTCCAGTAATTAGGAAGTCATATGGCCTTGGAATGAAACGGAGTATTAGTTATAGTTATTGGAGGTATAAAGGGTAAAGTGGTATATTAGAGGCATAAAAAGGTTAAGTGGTCTTAGGCCTCACTCACCCTAAGAGCTAGCTCAAAAAGGTGACGCTTTCCCTCACACTTATAAATCAACTACCAGTCTCTTCTAGAACCGATTGGGTTTCAAGCCTCACCCTTTGAGCTAGCTCTTAAGGTGAATGAGGCCCAAGACTGGAGATCCTAAGTGCAAATCTTTCAAGGCCCCATTTGCCTCCCTATATAATATGTCCATGCTTAGTACTAGGCAAAAAAATCAAACTAAGCATGAGGGGGGTGTGATAGAATAATTAAAATATTACACCGTGCTTTCATCTAACAATTTAAGTTTTTAGAACAGATAGCAATGATCCCACAAAAATCTCACCATAGTATACTTGATTCATATTCGCCTCATTTAACAATTTAAATTTGCGGGGTAAGTAGCTGGCATTCAAATTAACTTCCACGAATAAAATGTTGAAAGCTTCTAACAATGATTTAGGCACGCCCTAATATCCAAATGTTGTAAATACAATATCTCGATAAGCATTATCCACTCTATTTTCGAGGATAATAAGAGAACAACAAACATGTCACCTATTATACACTTGCCTTGCACACGCTAGCCTCATGATAAATTTGTTTTGCAAATTCCCACTTTTAACCCCCAACCCCCCCCAAAAAAAAAAAAAAAAAAAAAAAAAAAAAAAAAAACCGCCGCCACCACACACCTACAAAACCAAAAAAAACACGCTCCTTGTTAACTCCCGTCAAAACACATCCATTTGATTATCACCCGCCTTACAATGGGGAAGTGCAAAAAGGAAGTTCTCAAAGTTACCTTTAACAATTCAAGCCAAAGTTTGACATATAGCTCTCAACTAAACCAACATGCACTAAATCAAAACCATCAAAGAAATTAAATGCAAAAAGTAAAAGAATGCTGACCAGTGCAACTACTATAACATGAGGATAAAGGCCTTCTAAGTCATATCTACCTCAACTTCCAGCACATTTGATGACGAATGAGAATACAGAAACGGCTGACAGAGGCGCCTAAATCTTGTCTCCCCATTACATTGAACAAATACTTCCAAAGCAAATGAAGGAGGTGAAGTAGCCCTGCAAGGAGAAGTGCCACTAGCATCAGGTTCATTAAAACGATGGGCAACAATATTGTTCAAAAGCCTGACCCAAAAGCTTAAAATATTACATGTAGAGAAACTACCACCTTGCTGATAAAGCTGAAGAGTAAACTGCTATCTAAGCACTTAATTTTAAGTTTTGAATGATTTAATTGTTGAAAATTAAAATGGAAGTTTGTTTATAATCGTTGAAAATTGAATGTGGAATGTCATTGGTTTCCTACCAATTATGGACTTGTGACTATAATTGGTAAGTTTTAGCAAAGAAATTGGTAACATTGTAATTTCCATCGATTTTTTCATTGAACAAATTAAGTTAACCACTTTCTCACTTGACATAATCAGTGAACAATTTTACTGAATTGAATTATTTATATTAAAATTGGTTAGTTTTACTAAACGTGCTTAATCTTATTGAGTGTTGTAGATTTATTAATTGAGATACAAAATAGGTCATGATAAACCCAATAAGTAAGAGAGGTTGGATAATTTAACACCCCTCTAGCAAGCAAATAGAACAAAAAATTACTCCAAGAACACATATAAGATGAACAAGACATCGCACAAAAAATGAAATATTATACAAAACATGAAAAATTTGAACTTGGCGGCGATACTACATCAGAAAGGAAATTAAGCTCCAAAACCACGTTAAAAAACCTATAGCAAAATCTTCAGCATATAGGTGGAGGGAGACTGTATATATAAGACCATGATAAACTTGTAAGTAGACATTTGGTTGCATGGTAACTTATCTGACACGAGCCAACAAAGAAAACATAACGTAAATGTCAAACATGTTCTCCGGAGAGGCTTAGCCTTTCTTATATGACCTTGTCGACAGCTACTTCATATAGATGAAAATCCATATCACATCTCATCGACATTGCTTTTTGCAGTCCATCATAGTACCTAATATTAAGGTAATCGGCATTGGGCTTCTGCATTTCAGTTTACTAGATATCTTTACTCAGCTAGTATTGGTTTATCTATTGGGCCGAATGGGAAGGAACAGCGACATCATGCTCAAAATGTCATCTTGGCAGCTTATGCTGCCGGCACCAAGGCAAGAGTTGCCAGAAGCAGATGTAAGGATTAGAAGGTATACAAGGGCAAGGAGCCCCACTTTCCAAGCTGAGATTTACAATTTCACAAATCTACTGGAAAAGCCAGATATCTGTTCGTGCCTGTCCTCCTCTCTCTTCTCTTACTCTCGCTACTTCTTTAACGCACTTCCCATGGTTCAGGACTGTCCTCTCTCTCTCTCTCTCTCTCTCTCTCTCTCTCTCTCATTGCATCAATTCCTCAATAGAACAGCGAATTTGCCCTCCAAGACAATGTCAACTAGGAAGACCCCCAAAGAGAAAGAGGGAAAAAAGAAGAAAGAAAAAAAAAACAACAACGAACGAAGTAGTGCAACAATTACTCTCTCTCTCTCTCTCTCTCTCTCTCTCTCTCTCTCTCATTGCATCAATTCCTCAATAGAACAGCGAATTTTCCCTCCAAGACAATGTCAACTAGGAAGACCCCCAAAAAAAAAGAGGGAAAAAAGAAGAAAGAAAAAAAAAACAACAACGAACGAAGTAGTGCAACAATTACCTCTCTCTCTCTCTCTCTCTCTCTCTCTCATTGCATCAATTCCTCAATAGAACAGCGAATTTTCCCTCCAAGACAATGTCAACTAGGAAGACCCCCAAAGAGAAAGAGGGAAAAAAGAAAAAAAAAAAAAAAAAACAACAACGAACGAACGAAGTAGTGCAACAATTACCCAACAAGCGACACGGATTGGCATGTCGAAGGCGCGCTCAGCTCTAGAAACTCGCAAGCGGCGACGACGACGGGCTCGGCAAAGACCACCTGCAAAGTCCAGAGAACGATGGCGTCAAACCGGAACAATTCCGGCTAACAGTTGGGGGCATTCAGTGCCCGCGCCGCTCGCGAGCGGACGAACGGAACTCGGCGCGAATCGCGCGACTCACCTCGTCGACGTACTCGTCGAGATGGGGGTGGGCGAACGTCTGGGCGAACAGCACGCACGGCTCCGGTCGACCCATTCCTACTCTCTCATCGGGAAATCGAACTCGAAACGAAGGGAGAAGCGCTTCAACCGCTCCGTCTTTCTCTCTCTCTCTCTCTCTCTCTCTCTCTCTCTCTCTCTCTCTCTCTCTCTCTCCTCCTGTGGAGATAATTAGGGTTTTGCGGTGGTCGGATCCGGGGAGGACCGATTAAATAGTGGCCACTGCACCGCCGACCGACGGCGGGGACGGTCGCGGCGAAGGAAGCGAGAGAAAGAGAGGGAGGCAAAAGAAGTTTCGCAAGGAAAAGAAGAAAAGAGAAGATATAAAAGAAAAACTTATAAGATCTGAACTGGTACTTGCCCATATGAAGCCATGAATTCTTTGAAAGAAGTTCAGGCCAAATTTCGTTTTATTTTTTCGCTCTTCCGATTTCGAAATTCGGTAATTTCTCCTTTTTGTTTCAATTGGAATAGTGCGAAATTAGTTATTAATCTGTAATCCCGCCGCATATTATAAAAGAAGTAACTTCGTAATGTCTCAATCTAATATGAAGATGTTCCAGCTTTAATGCAAGTTATGCACCGAGCTTATCCATAATTCACATCCCAACATCGAATTCTGATAATAAAATTGGTCCAAGATCAACTAAATTTGAAGTTTTCGATTAAGGCTTCGCTCATTTCACAAAGAACATCTTCATAGAAAATGTTTTTTAAAAATTCATTTAAAAAATAAAAAGTATACTAGTCAAGAAAAAAGTTTTCCACCGTAAAAAGAAACACCATCAACAATAAGAAAAATGTTTTTCACTTTTGAAAAATAGAAAACATTTTTCATAACTTCTTCCATCTTACTTTGTTTCACCAAATTAATTTTTATCTTGTTTTTACATTATCATTTTATTTAGAAAACAATTATTTAATTATTTATTCATCTTTTTTTTTTTTTTTTTCTTTCTTTTCTTCTTCTTCCTTGACCTTGGCCAATTGCCAACTACAGCGGTGGCCGACGATTGGCCTATGGCAAGTTGGAGCCAAGGTTCAAGCTTGCTAAATTCTAGCAAGGCTCCGCCTCACATAGATTAGGGGAGGTTGAGCTCGCCCAACACCAATGAACTCGAGCCCACTAGATCTAGGCACTTAGACCGGGTTGGAGCCTCGCCGGAGGTTGCTAGACAAGAACCTCCGATGAGGCTCAAGCCTCGCCCAATTCATTGGATCTAGCAACACCCCAGCTCATGACCAATCTCGAGCGAGCTCAAGCCTTGCTAGATTTAGCCACCTATGTTGGGACTCGTCGACGTCGAGCGAGCTTAGCCTCGCCTGATTAGGCGAGGCTCCAGCTTGCTTGTGACCGGTTGCTAGCCGCTGTTGTGGCTAGCAACCAACCAATGAAGAAAAAGAAAAGGAAAAATAAAAAGAATAAAAATTAATTAAAAAATCAAAAATTTTAAAATATATAATAATAATAATAATAATAATAATAATAATAATAAATTATCAAAATGGGTGTATGGAGGAAAAGATTTGCCTTACTGAACAACAAAATATATTTTACAGTTCATTTTTTAAATTTCAGCTAAACAACAGAAAATAGGGCATTTATAGAAAATATTTTTTAGGAAACTATTTTTCATAAATGCCATATTTTTGCGAAATAGATGAACTCTAAATCTGTCAAACTTTTTTTGGAACTTTTCTTAAATCAAGCGAAGATATCATTACCTGAGCGAATATTCCAACGTTACCAATATCAATGTCTTTTTCATTTTTCCCAATTAGAGTGCCAATGGCATTATTGTACTCATATGAGTGGAGAAGAGTAATAGCGAGTTTTCAAATGGAACGCGTTGTTTGGATTTTCAAAATCATAAAAAAAAAATTATAATAAATTTCACTTGTCAATAATCATCGATGCATAAAGGCCCCGTTTGGTTCGGCTTTGGGAAAATGCCATTGGGAGAATGCAAATATCTTTGAGGTAAAAGGGCTTTCGGAAATGTTAGACCGTTTGGTAAATTATAGCTTTGAAATGCAACTTAGCATAAACACTGTTTGGCAAAATTCACATTTGTACTTAGCATAAACAACGTTTAGCTTTTGTAATTGGCAAAATTCACATTTGTCGTGAGACTAGGCGACGCCAGCTGAGGTCGGCTGAGGTCGCACGGACCTGAGCCGGCGTCACCTGGTCTCGCGCGACCAGGCGATGCCGCCTGAGGTCGCTCGACCTTAGGGACCTAAGGTCGCCCGACTTTAGGTCACCTCGCCTGAGGTTGTGCGACCTCAAGCGAGGCTTCCTGGCGGCCAGATCTAGCCGCTCGCGGCTAAGTGCCGCCCACCGCAAAGAAGAAGACGAACGGCGAAGAAGAAGGCGAACGGCGAAGGAGACGATGAACAGTGACTCGGTGAACAGTAAAGTCGCATCTCCGAAATGCCCAATGCTCAAAGCCTGTCCTCCGGCATTCGGCTTTCGGCATTTAAAATGCCCGCATTTTGCAAATGAGCATTCGAAAGCCCAACCAAACACACAAAATTTCCCCAAGCCCCTTGGGAAAGCCCAACCAAACGGGGCCAAAGACTTTAAGAGATTTGAAAATGCATATGAAATTTGTAATCTTTGTATGGCATTTAGTAAACTTTCATGAACGATGAATTTAAATACACTTGTGACAAACAAACTTTTCACGTAATTAGTAATTTTTTCCATATTAAATATAAGTTTAATTGATTATAGTTAGTAACTTACATTGAAGACTTAGGCGCATTTGATAATCATTTTGTTTTTTGGAACATATTTTTTTATCATAAATGATTTTTTTTTGTTTTTTAGAAAAAATTCTAAGTATTTGAATGCGTTTAATAACTGCTCAAAATTTTTATTCTTAAGATAGAATTGCATTTGACACCGCCATCAAAATTTATAATCCAAACCATTTTCTTCTAATTTTTAAAATAATTTTATTACTTTTTTTTCTTTTCTTTTATCTTCTTCCTTAATTGATTGCTAGCCTTGGAATGACCGGCAACCTACTAAGCGAGACTGTATCTCGTCAACAGAACCTCGTTGATGGCTAGGCGAGTCTCGCTCAACTAGGTGAGGCTCGCCAGTGGCCAGGGGAGGCTCAGGAGAGGCTCATTGGTGGTTAGGCGAGCCTCTAGCAAGCTCGCTAGATCCACCCTAGCCTGGTGAGCCTCTAATGAGTTCGCCCAACCGATCGTTGGCCAGCAGTGGTAGAAGAAGAAGAGAAAAAAGGAAGAAAAACAAGAAGGAAAGAAGAAGAGAAAAGCAAAAAAAAAAAAAATTCAACTGGTTTGATTCTAGAATTGTTCATGGAAATAATTAATCAACTTTTTTTATTTCTCAATTCTACTCCAAATTTATTTCATGGAACAAATTTGTTATCGGGAACAAAAAATTTATTAAATGGATTTCTATTCCAAATTTATTCCCGAGAACAAAAAAACAAAATCAAATACTATTGGACCAGTTGCCAAAAGCGCCCTTGCTCATTGAGTGGGCATCATGGGCTCAGGCACCCAAGTGGGCCAAACTTTTCTATGCCTCACCCGAATCCACCAAGCCCTAAAAATTTGTGTACGGTTAAGTAAGAAGAGTCGCCCAATTGAAAGCATGGGCCGGGATGGCCCAATCATGTGGCCACGTGCGTATGTTCTTTTTTTAAGCTGAATGATGTCATAAAAATAGAAGATTAATTTGTGAATATAAATAAAGGCAAGCTAACTATATCTAAATCCGAAGTAACATCAACCACATAAATAATTGCAACTTATAATAAAGTAAATGTTTAGAAATTTTATTTTAAAAGTAATGCTTTTCTTGCAACTATAAAGGGCAGGTTAGAAAAAAAAATTTAGATCCGCATTGGTGTCAAAGACTTAAGCTTACTCAATTTTTGGGTAAGCCTGAGTAGGCCCCTTGAATTGCTTGAGCCATGAGAAAACAATACATGACTTATTCAAGTATGTAGTAAGAGTTTGTATCAAAAAGTGACTATTCAAATATGTATAATTCTTTCGATAAAAAAAAATACGCATAATTCTATAGCGTGCTCCTCAAACTGATTTGGTGGTTCAGGAGCAGGCTAGTGTTTATGAGCACATACAAGTTTGATTCCCTGCATTACCATGAGCAAGCAATTCCATATTTAGGCTATCCACCTGAGTTTTAGCTCAGGTCTTACTTAATTCACAAAGCTGATAGCAAAATAAATGCATGAGTTTACGTATATAAAGTGGATTTCATCGTCGTTAAGGGCATGAGTAGATTATCTGATATGGTCTCATCTATATAAATTTACGATTTACTTAATCATCAATCCTTATGTGGTAATTTCAACTACTTCTTTTGGGAGTTTGGCCTAAGTTGAATGTGACTGATCATTATAGATTGTATTAGAGTCTCAAGTAGATCTATGGTTGTAAATGGACTAGGCACAAACCAATCCCATGGTGGTGGAAAGCGAGCGCCAATGCAAGAGTGTTCATGCAAGATGCAATTTCTCACTTAGCTTTTAGGATGGCAGATGGACGTGTTGATCAAATTAATTGAATAGGAGCGTCGAGAGGCAATATTGGTCAATATTAACTAGGAAAAGTTGCTTTACTTAGGGAGCATTTGTAACATCTCAAATTGCGCCTCGCATAAGAAAGACTTTCTTGGTCGATTGTTAACGAAGATACAATGATCACAACCATGTGTAGTTACTCGACTACTTTTGCACCACTTGCGACAAGCCGAATTGTCACACCTACCCCTTGCGCATGATCCATGCATGATGGTGCGTTTGGTTGGATTTTCGAGGAAAGCCTTTGGAAAAATGTAAAGGATTTTAAGTTAAAGGAATCTTTTAAAATGCAAAATGTGTTTGTTAAATTATAATATGAAAGTCCATTATGGAGTACATTTTAGTAAAATGGCGTTTTGAGAGATTATATTTACAAAATGCTTTTGTAATTAAAAAAAGAAAAAATAGTCAATAGAAAAATAAAAAAATTGGCCGCGCGGGCAAGCCACCGTTGGCAATCGAAATTTATTGCCAACGGCCAACCTATGAGGTTGCGAGACCTCAGGCAGCCCCTAGAAACTATCGATGATGACCACTTGAGGTTGAGCGACCCTTGGCAAGAGCGTGACCAAGTGGCCGCAACCTCTGCGTGTCCTCGCATAACCTAGATCTGGGTCATAGGAGGTCGCGTGACCTTGCCACATGGGTCATGTGATCGGCGACCCAGCAACCCAAATTTGGGTATTGCCTGAAGCAACCTAGATGTGGGTCGCAGTGAGGTCGCATGACCTAGAACTAGGTCATTGGAGGTGAGTTGCACGACTAGCGACCCAACGACCTAGATCTGGGTATCAGCTGGTGAGGTTGCGCAACCTCTGGCAACCCAAATTTGGGTCGCGGCGAGGCCGCGCCGAGTCGACGGAGGTCGCGTGATCTCGCCACAACCTAGATTTGGGTCACCGGAGGTGGGTCGTGTGATCGACGACCTAGATTTAGGTCGACGGAGGTCGCATGACCTCGCCACGACCTAGATCTGGGTCACCGGAGGTGGGTCACGCAATCGATGACCTAGATTTGGGTCGTCGGAACGACCAACCAACCTCGATGAGAGCCGCCTAGTCATGCAACAAATTTGGGTTGTTGCAACTGTTGTCAGGGGTCGCTGACTGCTTGCCCTTTGTCGATGACCACTGGCAACCATGCCAATCCCGTTCAACAGAGAAGAAGAAGAAGAAGATGAATAGTATTAGATTAGCATGCTTAAAAGGCAAAAGCTCAAGGCACCCCTTGAGCTGCTTTAGGATTTCAGCCATTGGAAGGCTTGTATTAGGGAAATGGGGTTCAAAAAAGTTTTCCAAACACACTTTATTTGGCCAAAAGGACTTTAGATACCCAAGGGGCTTTGGGAATGCCTCTCCCAAACGCACTTGATGAGGTACATAGCCACAGCCCATGCCATAACAATGATTCATCCAATTTTAGAATGTAGTCTTGCATCGCTAGAAGTGATTCAATTGGATAGCAAAACAATAATGGTTTCAAACAATACATGAACAAACTTCAATGAGTGGGCATAAAAACTAAAGATCATGACTATAATATCTTCATGATTTAACCAATGAATATAATTAACTTGAGCATAGTGAAAATCACAAGAGAAATTCTTTGTATAAGGGAGGAAATTATTTGCAATCACCAAAGAGTGTATTATTCCTTATGTCCGGTGCTATAAATGGTCGAATCGTATAGCAACACTTGGGTAGAATTACCAAAAAGTTCTAAACTTATTGCAATTGTACCAATTCATTTCAAATTTTTTTGGCCAATTCAATCCTAAATATTACCAATTCAGTCCATCCAACTAAATTTGGCAGACTAGTGTTGATGTAAACATTAACCGGCGCTAGCTATTCGGCGAATGCTAATGTGGTAATTTTTAATAGTATTTTATATTTTTTTCCAATTTTTTTATTAATTTTATATTTATATTTTTATTCCTTTTCTTTTTTCTCTTCTTCTTCTTCTTCTTCTTCTTCTTCTTCTTCTTCTTTCGTTTTTTCTCCATTATAGTAGCCAGCGAATCCACTAGATGGATTGAATTAGCATAATTACAGCATGTTTAAGACTAAATTGACAAAAAAAAGTTTAGAACTAAATTGACAAAATTACAATAGGTTTAGGACTTTTTTGATAATCCTCCCCAACATTTGCATTGTTGATGCTAATCTCTTTCCAATTTTTTCGATTTGGTTTTTTAAGTGTCATGCCAGCAAATATGTCTACATTGAATACTATGAGTCCTATCTTGAGATTGGTCTGTGAATAGTAAACATGATGGGAGGGATTAAAACATGCAGTGATGTTAAAGAGAGTGTCCATCTCTATCTATTTTGCTTTTTTATATGCTTGAACAACCTGAATATATGTAACTACCCCAATTATCAGATGCCGATACTGTAGTCCCTATTGCTTGTAAAATCTAGGACAATGTCTCAAGATTCTGAAGTATCCTATGCATTCAAGTTATGAAGGTTATCAGCGTCCCATATAATCAAATCAATCCCAATATCTAGCATAATCAAATCTAATGCCGCAAACTGACGCTTCTCATCGAGTGAACATCTACACAACTTTAGCCTTTGCTTTGTGCCTTTTGTTCCTTCCCTTTGCTGAGTGTTTTTCTTTCAACATACCCCAATCCAGTGATGTAGTCTATGAAGAAGTGGAAAGGTTAAGTACAACCACACATCGCTTATTGAAGTTGGTGGCTTGGTCTTCTTCCGGGTTGGCCACATCGTGTACTTGAAGCACATGTGCATGTGGGACTCCAATACCATGTCAAGTATCTCAATGCTATCATTTCTCTATTCTTGTATTTTCTCCCCTATGTAGTGCCGTTATTAGGGGTGAGCGCGGTTCCCAAGTTACTCGGGAACCAGAACCGAACCGGAGGAGGGTCCGGTTGGGTTCCCGGTTCCAAGGGGACCGATTTCGATTCCCGGTTCCTTTTTTCTAGGAACTAGAACCAATTACTTAGGGCTCTAGGATGCGCGCCTCTCTCTCTCTCTCTCTCTCTCTCAGACTCGCACGTTGCCGCCCCCTCTCTCTATCTCTCAACCTCAATCCCGCACATTCCCTCATCCCCTTCACTGGCGTCCCTTGAGCCACCGGCCATCTTCGGTTCGCACTGCCGTGTCTCCATCTGCGGAACCTGTGAGTGTTGCTAGCGATCTGATCTTCCGCCGCCTTGCAACCATCCAAAGCGCTGCCCCCCGTCACTGTTCCCACACCCCGCCTTGTTGGTCACCATTGCTCCGCCAACGCCGACGCTTGCTGTAGCCACGACCCAGCGCCACTGCTCCTACTCTGTCCGCTGCAGCCTCTAACTCTGTTGACTATCCTTCTCACCCATAAGCTTCGCCATGCAACAGAATGCCTCTGTGCCCCTGCTCACTCGCGATTACCGCCGGGTTGCAAGCCATCCCTACTCTATCGGTGAGCTGCTGCTACTTGAATTTTGTTTTTCATCGCTTGTGGCAGAGTGACTGCAATTAGCTCTATCTTGTTCTCTTGGTATTGTTATTTCTCTTTAGTTGTAGGGGGTCTGTTTCCATGTTGAGGGGGGGGCTTTGTTTTGTTATCTGTGAGTAGGTTGCTCGATTTTTTCCTGCAATTCAATCTGAGATTCGAGGCCTAAGCTTGTTGCATAGGCTGATAAAGAGTGGGGATGATCTGATTAGATCAAAAACATTGGAATATGTGTAGAACGACAATGGGCGTTATGAAAGGAAAAGAAGGGTTTAAGAACCTATAACTTCTTGTTTTTTGACTGGCGAAAGCTCGGAGTCGTGAATAGATTATGTTACCGATGGAAAATCTCTTAATGTACCACTCCTTTACTAAAGCTGGATGAGATAGTTTTTTTACTTTTCGACTATGAAACATTCGGTTGGAAGAGAGCCACTATGGCTTAAAGTTAAAGAAATCGAAACAGTAGAGTGTATAATGATTAGAGGATGTGCTTAATTTGGTAATCTGATCTCAGGAGAAATCATATAGATAACTTTTTGATTGAAAAATGTATGCTTCATTCTTTTTAAAGCTATCAATGCATGAAGTTTGTGATTCATCTTGTTTTGGAGCGTATAAGCTAATTTTGTGCACCATAACCCTATTGTGTTATATGTATAGAGAAGTTGTTCGATACTTTTGTAATGAATAGTGGAAAAACGAAAAAATAAAAGAGAAGAACTTCTATGTCTTGTTTATTTTTCACTTGAGTTTTTTTCCTCTTTCTCAAAGAGGAGAATTTGGTTGAACCAAATTGGTTCCACTACATAGTATAATTAGGTCTAGATAGCTTATGAGGAACTTATATGTTTTGTTCTAGACGATCATCCGTTCTTGACATTTCTTTGATTTGTTGGTATAAAGGGAGTCCCATTTCTATGCTAGACATCCTTGTTCTAGTGGTGTTTTATTTTTACTTTTTAGTTTGCTATTTGTTTTAAAATTTCTAATTATATTGTATTATTATTGTGTAGTGCGAAGTTAATGTATCAAGATAACACGTCAATGGATGTGGAGGGATGTGAGGAGATGACTCCGATTACGGAATGGGAGTTTTCCGATGATGAAATTGAAGAAGAAGTACCTCCTAACTCGAGTGCCACAAATAAGGTACCCGGTTCTCATTTTCCCCATGATAAAAAATATACATCCGAATACTGGAGTTATTATTTGAAAATTAGTGATAAGGAATGAAAAATATATCAAGCGAAGTGCATTCATTGTGGGTCAATGCTTAAGTATGTATTGCTAAAGGTACTTCTGCAATGATGAAGCACTTGATCACATGCAATAGGTTTCCCCGTAATCTAGATAAGAGGCAGAAATTCTTTGTACCACGTAATGTCAACATGGCTAGCAAGGCATGAGGAGATTCTAGTATTTGTAGCGTCTTATCAACATGGGCATTTAATCAAGAACGTTGTAGGTACATGTTTGTTCGGTTCAACAACATTTTTCCTTGGTTGAGCGTGTTGGATTTTGTGAATATGTAACTGAATTACAACCTCTCTTCAAGCATGTATCATATTTCACAGTAGCAAAAGATTGCATGAAGTTGTTTTTATGTGAAAGAACTTCTTTGAAGAATTATTTTGGAAAGATTAATTTTAGGATCGCACTCACGACTGATACATGGACTTCCAATCAAAATTTGAATTATTTGTATCTCACTATACATTTTATTGATGAAAATTGAAAGTTGTATAAAAAAAATCATCAACTTTGTGGTGATGCATAGTCACAGGGGTATGGAGATTGGTAAAATGGTGGATGAATGCATTGAGGAGTGGTGAATAGAAAAAAATGTGTCCACAATTACCGTGGATAATGCTAACTCGAATGATGTTGCAGTTAGCTATTTGAGGGACAAATTTTTGAAACAAAAGTCGTTGATATTAGATGGTAGTATTTTGCACATGAGGTATACAACTCATATATTAAATTTGATTGTGAGAGATGACTTGATTATGGTACGTGACTCCATTGCATATATTCGAAATGTAGTTAGGTATGTAAGGAATTCTCCCACAAGAGCCCAAGAATTTCAATATTGCATTGAGAAAGAAAAGATCACTTATAAGGGTTTGGTAGTTCTAGACATTGCCATTAGATGGAACTCCACTTATCTCATGTTAGACACTGCCATAAAGTTCAGAAAAGCTTTCGAAAGAATGAAAAATCACAATTCATCTTTTGTAAGTAAGCTTAATCATAAAACTCCTAGTGAAGATGATTGGAAGAATGCTATTATTCTTTTGGATTTTCTCAAAGTAGTCTATGATGCCACCAATCAGATGTCTGGGACTTCATATGTTACTTCAAATGATTATTTTGAAGGGATAGCTCTTTTGTATAGAATTTAAAAGATGTGATCAATGCTTCGGATTCTAAGCTTCAAGATATGGGTGTGAAAATGAAAAAAAATTGACAAATATTATGAAAGCTTGGATAAAGTAAATATGATAATGTTGATTGCGGTTGTGTTAGATCCTATAGCCAAGTTAAATTATGTGAGTTTCTTGCATGGACAAATTTATGATGATGAATTGAAAATTAAAAAAATGCATTACAAGGTGAAGGATACGTTGGAGTATTTGTATGAATTTTATGAGCAATATTCTCTCATGTCAAGTGATCAAGATTTTAGTGGTCATAATTTGGGTGCAAGTAGTAGTAATTCCAATTTCAATATCGATATGGGTGGTAGTGAATGAATAAATTAGCATAACGCCCAAGTTTGGAAGAAAATGTTTTTATACTTGAATGAACAAGGGCGCGATGACAACAAGTCCGAACTTGATGAATATTTTCAAGAAAAAAAATGAAAAGGATCTTGGTGTTGACATTTTGATTTGGTGTAAGACTAATGGCTCAAAATATAAGATTATTTCCTTGATAGCTCGAGATATTTTGTCAATTCTTGTAACTACCGTTACTTTATAATCAACTTTTAGTACATTTGGTCGTGCGATTGATGGCTTTCTGAGTTCTTTAACTCCAAAAGTATTGGAAGTTTTGATTTGCACTCAAGATTGATTGAGAGCCGTTTGTGTACTGCTTGATATTGAAGAGTGTATTGAGAACGCAAAACAATTTTAGTTGGGTAAGTAATATTTATATCTTTATATATTGTAATTATTTTTGTATATTTGATAAGTGAATATTTTATTTAATCTCTTCCTTTTTTTTTTTTTCCAGATATGATTGGTCTTAATGCGGAGATTATCGTCAATAAATAAAGTTAGTGGTGTCGCATTTGCAATGGGTCCAACGGTGAGAAGTCAAGCAATGTTTTTTGTTGGCTTTGTGTTGCTTTAACTATACATAAGTTGATTGATGAGCAATTTTGTTTGTCGTAATCTTAATGCAGGCTCCTCTTATATACATTGAATTTTTGAACTATGTTATTAAAGAATTTAGGAGCCTTTAAATGGGCAAAATGACATGCTTCATAGAGTATTATCGATATTGATTTTTTTTTCTGTGTCTTTACTTAAGATTTTGACTGATTTTCATTTATGTCTTTACAAGGTTTTGCTGTGTCAAAGGAATCACAATGAAAGATTGCAGAGTTCACACTATGGGGTAGATGAAAATTTGAGATCTTGTTGGCACTTCTGGTTTTTCATCTCTTTAGTATATTTTGCTTTATCATTTTTATTTGACGCAGCTGATAAGGCATATCACATATGGCAAATGTGACGATTTAAGCTTTAGTGCACATATATTGACATATGTAGGCACAATAATTAGAATTAATCAAGCATCTCATTTCCTCTTTGGAAACTTCTTATTAGTTTTGATTATGTATGTTCAAATTTTTGACAATTGACATTGGTCTGTTTGCTAAGATATGGGAAGTTACCGTGTAGTATACACGTATGTTATAATTTTTTTTGGTAACGTGTGCATATGTTATAGTTTTTTTTTGTAACGTGTGCGTACGTTATAGTTTTTTTTTTGGTAACATGCACGTACATTATAGTTCAAATCTAAAAATAACCAAAAAAAAAAACCTGTTGGAACCTGGAACCGACCTTGGAACTTGTGATAAGGTAGGTTCTAGGTTCTCGGTTTTGACGGTTAGGTTCTAGGTTCCTCATTTTGAGGAACTTGTACCTGATGGTAGGTTCTAGGTTCTAGACAGAACCGAATTGGAACCTGGAACCGCTCACCCTTAGCCGTTATACAGTTGCATCCGATTGGTCTGTAACCTTACTCAGCCTGTGACAACAAAATGTCACATTCAACCTAAGTCAAGAAGTTTCACTCATCTCCATAAATAAGCTAACCCCTTTTGCTAAGCTAATCAACCAGTGGATTGGGGATGAAATAGCCAACTAAATGGTTTTCACTAACGGTGCTTCACTCATGTTAAAGTGATTGGTCTAGCTAGGTGGTGAAGCATAGTCCATGGCGGAGGTTGCAAGCAATAAAGTCCAAGTGATTGATGGAAAATTTACAATGTTCAATTACACTTCTCAAAATCCTTGCTCTTCGCTCATAGTCCCATAGGCCACTCATAAGAATAAGATGTTCAACTCCTTAAAACATGTAATTTGAGAGACTTCAAACAGCAGGGCCTCAAGTCAATGCTTATCTTTGGGAGAATCTCACTGAGCGAGTTTCGTACCCGCCCTTCCCAAGATATTTAGGGAAAAGAGCTTTGCTAGCCATTGTCTGCCGATGGCAGAAGGCATCCTTAATATGTTACTCTCATTAAACTTAGTTGGGAAGGTAGGTTGTCAGCATGTCCCTTGCCTCGCGAGCTTATTGGCAGGACGTTGGGATCCCATTCCTCACATTTACCCTTGTCCCCAAATTTTACTATTTCATCATTTGTATACTTTGTCAATTGTTAGACCCGTCCTTGCCACTGCCCTTGCTCTTGTCCCCGTCTCCAACATGTGTGTGATCCATCGATTCACTGATTGATTCGTTCTTATTGATGAGTCCCTATCTTTTGAGGCCCTATATTAGATTTCCGATTCATCTCTTCTTTTACGAAGTGGGTTCAAGAGCTCTATGTCACAGGAGACATTCTCAGCACAACTGATAAGAGACTCTATAGGGTTTACATCGAAAAAAGATATAAAATGCTTGTTGATAAGTGGGCTCGTGGCCTACTCATAATTCACAATAGACACCGAAGGTCAGAGAGGTGATTCGGGTTCTCATGTTTAAGCTCCCTTGCTAGAACTTTCAAAAGACATGTACAAACAAGGTCATTAGGCACCTCATTCACCTTGCTTACTGTTGAGCCTATCAGGCAAATTAGCTTCTTCAACAATCAGAGCCACGTGAGAAGAGGGATCCTGCTTTGTTGTTTTAGCTATGATGGTTGACCTGTATTGTAAAGCACTTTTGTCTTTTGTTTTAGCGAACATAGCATCAAGGACTGCCACTCGATGTTGATTTCTTCACTTTCTTATGCTTTTGAACTTACACAGAACCTTCATTTTCTTGTTACATCTCTTGATGGGAAGGCAAGCCTAACTTTGAAAATTATCCATAGGGACTCTTGAACATCTTGGCAGAGGAAGGGGTGATCAAGGATAAAATGAAAGGGATGCTAACCATGGAATGTGATGAAATGAAGGGTACTGTTTTCTAGTTTTTAGTTTAATTGGGCACGTCGGCTTGTAAGTATTCCTCATTCAATTGAAAAAACAATGCTAGGGTGATATTAGATGCTATTGGGATTGATGAAGTAGAATTAATTTGCAATGATGATGAGTACCATACTTTGAAAGGGAATATAAGCTTAGAGGATTAAGATGAATGAACAATGATGCCATATTTAAACTCACCGTTGAGGAATCCGTTCATGTATAGGAGAATTTTTTTTTTTTTTTTTTTAGAATGGGATGAGTAAGAGTACATGAGAAACCGCTGACCATGCCAAAAGTATTGATCCTAGATTGTATGCAAAGAGCTTCTTGACTCTTGCCATATTGCTGTATTTATGGAGTTTGGCCGATTTTTATCGATAGCACATTTGGTTGTTTAATATGGAAGAAACTCTTGATACTTTTAATTTATTGACTATATGTGTGATAAATTAGGTAGAGTACCTGGCAATGACCACAGGTCTTGATCTCACAAGTCTTAATCTATATGTTTTGAAAGTTTCTCCATGGAAATACAAAGAGCCAAAAGAGAAGCCTATTTTAATCAATCGGCAATTTTGCCTTGTTTATGCTAGGACCCTTAACCTTTATATTTTGGCCTGAATAATAAAACAGATCGAATGAACCTATGTTAAATGCAAGATTTGGTTGTCCAATATATTGGCAACCAATTCCATGTGTTTGTCTCTTGAGCATTCTTAGAGACTACTGTCACGAGTCGATAGTTCCTTGGCCGTGGATTAACCCGTGCGGTGCTTGGTGAGCGAAATTCGTCAGGTTAACCTTCATTCTATAGTTGTTCCAATGAACAATACGATGAATAACTCTTTTATACATGATCGTATCATGCCTAGCTTCGCTCAAACATCTAGTCTATTGAGTGAAATAGCAAATCTCTTTAGGCTCAACAACTGGTTTCGGCTTGCCATGGCCTCGTTAAGATAGCAGCATCAGCTCCTGACCAATTTGTGCACGGGAGGCCAATCCCACCTTCAGAGCTCATAAGTAATATAATCCTTCTATCTTATAATTCCTAGCACCAACTGTCCTAATGCTATTCTCACAGATCAGTTGTATTCGTCCATTTTACTTCCTCACTCTTCACTCAATAACCCCAAGCATCAAGTGTCACCAGAACGGGAGGATTCATGGATCATGACATTCTCCTCCACTCAATTCCGACCGGTTTGGGCACGGGAGGCCAATCTCGCCTTCAGAGCTTCTAAGTAATATAATCCTTCTATCTTAGAATTCCTAGTACCAACTGTTCTAACGCCACTCCCACAGACCAGTTGTGTTCATCCCCTTTACTTCCTCATTCTTCGCTCGATAATCCCAAGCATCAAGTATCACGAGAACGGGAGGATTTACGGATCGTGACATTCTCCCTGTTAGGAAAATAAGACAGCAGCTTACTCAACAACAAAAACAAAAGCCAGCCAGAAGTATAGATGATGCTGAGAAATGTGCAGAACAAAGAAGATCTACGGTGAAAAATAAAGAAAGGAAGGAAGAAGGATGATCTAAAGATCAAGAAATAGCATGAAGAAACACCGAAGAAGAAAGGTCTGCGAAGTTGGCCAAAATCGCTACTCTGTTCATTTACTCACTCTTTGTTCATTTACTGTTTTTTTCCTTCTCTTCGTATCTTAGCTGTCATGACCGATATTCTGTTATTCTCTGCGGTTAAGTAGTTAACCTTTTCTTTCAACAAACCTTGGGAAGACTAGATTCATTAAGAGAAATAGAATAGATATAAGAAGAAACTCTCATATACCGTAATCAAGGAAGTCGGTTGATATAACGAAGATATACATTTCTCTCTCTCTCTCTCTCTCTCTCTCTCTCTCTCTCTCTCGATTGCCTCCATCTTTGTTTCTGTTCGTAAAGTTCTTCATGGTATCGGAGCGGTCATCTGAAGAAATCATCTCAAATCTGCATAAAAATGGCTGATTCTACAGATCGGGAGTCGGGAATCGAAGCTTTGTTGATCCGTGAGTCAATATTCTTCATCTTCCTTCAAATCTCGTCATTAGAAATCGATTTACTGCATCATACCGCAAAAACCAGTAAAGATTGTATTCGAAACAAGTGATATTCAAAGATCGGAAAGTAGAATGGCAAAGCAAAAAGCTCGAGATATCCATTTCCTATTCATGTCAACATCTCGAACTTTGTTACAATCGATTAACCGAGAACAACTTCCTCCTATGGCAAGCTCAGTTTCATAGATTTTTAAGAAGTCAAGATCTGTTTGGATTTGTGAGTGGAGAAACTCCACCGCCTGCCAAAACACCGAGGTAGAAGAAGGAGATCAAACACTCGATATCCCTAATCCCGATTATATTGGATTGGATTAAAACGGATCAACTCATCTCTTCTTGGATCAGTGGTGCTATTTCCGAAGACATACTTAGCCTAATAATTGGCTTAAACACAGCCTATGAACTTTGGGAGACTCTACTTAATCGGTTCACTCAAAAACTGTGGCAAAGGAGTTTGAACTAAGAGGAAAATTGCAGGCTTGTCGAAACGTGATAGAACCCTATCAACATATCTCGAGAGTACAAGACAATATGTGATCAATTAAATGCCATAGGTAAACAAAAGTAGATGACATAACAAACTGTTTGGCATTTTGGAAGGCTTGGGATTCGAGTATGAGAGCTTTAAAACAACAATTTATTGTTTAAAGCCTCAACCGGAATATGATGAAGTGATTTCTCATCTAGAAAGGTTTGAATCAAGGCTGCAAAACTATTCCTCAAGTCGTTCAGTCCAAACCTAGCCTATTATGGTCAAAGGAAGGCGAAGCTATACACAAAGATGAGTTCAATAGAAATTTTTTACAGCAAAGCAACAATCTTGGAAATTCAAGGGGTTATAGTCGTGGAGGAAGAAGTATTAGAAGAGGAAGACCATTCAATAACAGATACAACAACTTTGGAAAGATTGGAAGAGATATGAATTACAGAACTAATAACTCGAGCTATGAACAGGGGAGTCAACATCTTAACCAGGCTAATACTCCCTCTACCTTGAGTCCTGGTCAGGGGTTCAGACCATATAATAGTTCAGCTCAGAGGTATACAGAAGCCAAGATGTATCCTACATCAAACTTAACTTTTCATAAAGATATGCAGATGGAAAAAGCAACAACAAACACTCGACTGGAGTGCCAGATCTGCAAAAAACCAGGTCACAATGCATTGCACTGCTGGTATAGATTTGATAATTCTTACCAAGCTGAAGAAATACCTACAGCTCTATCAGCACTCCACATTGAGGATACTAATGGAAATGAATGGTATCCCGATCGGAGCAACTGCTCACATTTCGGCAAATCTTTGGTATTCTCCAAAACTTCTCTAAGAATCCGGTACCGATACGGTAATGATTGGCAACGGTTCATGTTTACCCGTGAAATACATTGGGAATACAATGCTAAATACCGCTGCTTCTATCTTGCCTCTAAAAGACGTGTTAATTGTTCCAGCAATTAAGAAAAATCTTCTTTCAATCTCTAGACTAACCGATGATTATCCCTGTTCTTTTGTCTTTGACAAAATTGGGGTATACATAAAGGACAGCACCACCAACATAACTAGGATGATAGGAAAAAAGGAGAAAGGACTATACATAATTGATCCTTGCGCTGCAGAGGTGTTCTTCACTCAGAGACAGAAGATCACAGGAGAATACATATGGCATCAAAGGCTAGCTCATACGAATCAAAATGTTCTGAAGCATTTGAAGAATCAAAAGTTGATCCAGTGTAATACAGAATCACATCTATATGTAGAAGTTGTCAGCTTGCTAAGAACACAGCTCTACCCTTTCCTCTGTCAAGATCTGTAGCAAATAAACCTTTAGAACAAGTCCATTGTGACATCTGGGGACCTTCTCCAGTCAACTCTTATCAGAATTTCAAGTATTATGTGATCTTTGTTGATAACTTTTCTCGATTCAGTTGGTTGTATCCATTGAAACTAAAATCAGACTTCTATGATATCTTTCTTAGGTTTCAGAAGTTAGTAGAAAACCAGCACAATTGCAAAATCAAGAGGTTTCAATGCGATGGTGGGGGAGAGTTTGTCAGTCACAAGTTTAAAGCTCATCTACAGAGTTGTGGCATTCAACAACTTATCTCTTGTCCATATACACCCGAACAGAATGGAATACCTTAGAGAAAACATCGACATATAGTTGAGCTTGGTCTGGCTATGTTATATCATGCAAAAGTCCCATTAAAATTTTGGGTTGATGCGTTTATGACAGCAAACTATACTGTCAATATACTTCCTACTCCACACTTAAGGATGCTATCTCCCTTTCTCAAGCTATATAAGTCTAAGCCAAGATATGATCATCTCAGAGTATTCGGGTGTGCTTGCTATCCCTGCCTTCGACCCTATGCACAACACAAGCTGGATCCACGATCACTTACCTGTGTATTCCTTGGTTACAGCACTCATCATAAAGGATACCGATGTTTGGTACCTACTACTGGTCATGTATACATCAGTCGACATGTAATTTTTGATGAGAAGTTCTTCCCTTTCTCTAAAAAGCGACAACACACGGTCCTCAAACATATACACAATTTGTATAAACTATGGACAGAAGAAGAGAAATTCTTACAAGCTCCAAGTATAGAGCCTATCAATACTTCAACATCTCATCAAACAAAGTATATTCCAGCTGAGCAAGTTTGTGCAGAACATATAGAACCTACAACTGTCTCATCAGATGATCAAGCTCCATCTCCTATTCAAAGTATGTCTCCACAAGAGAATATATCTGGAACCACCACAGTGACAGTAACAGAACCAGCTATTGAACAAACATAGTCTATCCATCCTGTACAAGGTACACAACCTACTCATCACATGCAAACCAGGTCTAAATCTGGTATAGTTAAAGCTAATCCTCGATATGCATGCCTTGCTCAATACCAAGTTCCTTCGTAACCAAAATCATTAAAAAGCGCTCTAGCAGATCCAGGATGGTATAAGGCAATGCAAGAAGAAATGAGTGCATTACACCAGAATCAAACCTGGTCATTGGTTCCTCGTACAAATAACATGAATGTTATTGGTTGCAAATGGGTGTTCAAGACTAAACTTACTTCTACTGGTAATCTTGATCGATTAAAGGCTCGTCTAGTAGCCAAGGGATTTCATCAAGAAGAAGGAATCGACTTCACAGAAACCTTTAGTCCTGTGATAAAACATGCAACGGTTAGACTTGTTCTCTCTGTAGCAATGGTACAACATTGGTCTATACACCAACTTGATGTCAAGAACGCCTTCTTACATGGCACCTTGAATGAAACTGTGTACATGGAACAACCTCCTGGTTTTGTTCATCCACAGTATTCACAATATGTATGTCTGCTTCAAAAGTCACTTTATGGACTGCGGCAAGCACCACGTGCCTGGTATGATAAATTCAGCAATTTCTTACTTGAGATTGGATTTTTCTGCAGTTCAACTGACCCATCTTTGTTCATACTTCATCAAGAACAAGAGACAATGTTGTTACTTCTATATGTAGACGATATAATCCTCACTGGTAGCTCAGAATCATTGCTACAGACTCTTATTCATTCACTCAGTGTTCAATTTCATATGAAAGATCTGGGTCAGCTTCATTATTTTCTTGGAATTGAAGCCACACGAACACCTACCGAACTGTTCTTATGTCAAACCAAGTATGCTCTTGACTTACTGTCTCGTGCACACATGAGTGACTGTAAACCTATTGCTACACCTCTCTCTCTTAAACCAGTTATACTTGAAAGAGATGTTGTTCTTCTTCCAAATCCCATGAACTATCGAAGTCTTGTAGGAGGCCTTCAATATCTCACTATTACCAGACCTGATCTTGCCTTTGCAACAAATCTCCTATGTCAGAAACTACAACACCCCACAATTGGAGATCTTCTTCAACTAAAACGAGTTCTTCGATATGTAAAAGGCACAATTCACCTAAATAAGACAGCAGCTTACTCAACAACAAAAACAAAAGCCAGCCAGAAGTATAGATGATGCTGAGAAATGTGCAGAACAAAGAAGATCTACGGTGAAAAATAAAGAAAGGAAGGAAGAAGGATGATCTAAAGATCAAGAAATAGCATGAAGAAACACTGAAGAAGAAAGGCTGCGAAGTTGGCCAAAATCGCTACTCTGTTCATTTACTCACTCTGTTCATTTACTCTGTTTTTTCCTTCTCTTCGTATCTTAGCTGTCATGACCGGTATTCTGTTATTCTCTGCAGTTAAGTAGTTAACCTTTTCTTTCAACAGACCTTGGGAAGACTAGATTCATTAAGAGAAATAGAATAGATATAAGAAGAAACTCTCATATACTGTAATCAAGGAAGTCGGTTGATATAACAGAAGATATACACTCTCTCTCTCTCTCTCTCTCTCTCTCTCTCGATTACCTCCATCTTTGTTTCTGTTCGTAAAGTTCTTCACTCCCCCACTCAATTCCACAATGCCCTCAATGCGATATGTTTTGTCATTTCCTTGCATTCCTTAACCATTGATGCACCACTTTCAGGATCTTACATCAAATGGTCATGCCTGCCCAACAAAACAAGTTTTGCTCCATTGGTAACCTCTTTTGATCTCAACTGTTTGAGCCATTTTCGGTCACCTACACTTTCTTTGGCAAGTGCTTGCCAACTACATCTTTTGGCAGCACCATTTTTGCCTACTAAGCGTATTGACCTCAGCTAACTAAATGGAGGTTCTTTCCTTGTTGAAAACATGATAGTAGACCTCTTATTTGGATTCATAAATTGATCCAAAAACGTTATCCCCATTCAGTGAGGATTTGGTTATTCTTTAACTCCACTTGCTCATTGGTGAACTGACTCTTCTTAGTGCCCCCATTGTCATTTTAGAAGCTTAGTCGAGAGCAGCACTTTGTCTGAGCGCTTTTTGCCCCGGCGATTCACTCTCTGCCCTTGTAGAACCAGGTAGACTACTAGTACTTCCCAGTTCAACCTAGACTAGAGCGAGGAGTCCGATTCTTCGACTCACCCACTTACTGTATGGATTCATGCTCCGATATCATTTGTCACAAGTCGATAGTTTCTTGGTCGCGGATTAACCCATATAGTGCTTGGCGAGTGGAATTTGCTAAGTCAACCTTTCTTCTATAGTTGTTCTAGTGAACAATACGAATAATTCTTTTATACGAGATCGTGTTACACCTATCCTTGCTTGGGTATCTAGTCCATTGAGTAAGATAATAGATCTATTTAGGCTTAACAACTAGTTTCGGCCTGCTATAGCCTCGTTAGGAGAGCGGCATATGTTCCCGACCAATTTGTGTATGAGAGGCCATCCTTGCATTCAGAGCTCCTAAGTAATATAATTATTTTATTCTAGAACTCCTAGTACTAACCATCTTGATGCCACTCCCATAGACCAGTTGTGTTCATCTCATCTGCTTCCTCATTCTTCACTCAATAATCCCAAACATTACTCACAAGTGTCATGAGAAATGGAGGATTCACGGACCGTGACACTACCATCAAGGATCGGAGGACTTATTGTTACCATCCTCAAGCGGTTCAAATGAATGACGTGATTGATCAGTTTCCAAATGTCTATAGTAATAATATGAGCACATGCAAAACTTGATTCAGGCAATGATTCAAAGACGTCTATTTCTATGTGATTGGCTTCTTAAATATCTGAAATTTCATGGCCCAGACGGCCTAAATCTATAGTGCAATTGCCGTGCTCAGATTCATAAACAGAACTTTTAACTGCTTATTCTTCTCGATGGTGAATACCATGTGCCACTATGGAGGTGGGTTTGGCGGCTCCATCTCGCAGGGAACATTATTGGTGCCGCCAATGAGAGATTGAAGATGGTTTTCATGAAAAAGAAATGGCATTTTTGCTAATTGTGGGTTTGTGGTGTAGTCATATAGATAATAAGCAGAGGCCAAAAATAAAAGAGATAAATAAGGTCCTTAAGTTCGAAGCACCCATCAAAACTACCCGAAGACATGCATGATCAGGAGCATTTTACACTTCACCCCCCTCGCTTCACAAACGGATTGAGAATGTCATCAGCGTCTTCACTGAACAGTCGTTTGCGCAATTAAATGGGAACTGCAGGAGCTTGAGGCTTTATTTGCAGAAACTCTCTCTTTTCATCGCAGCTGAAATATGTTAATCGAGTGAATTTTGCCTGAATTTTTTTTTGATGTATCCCTACTACCCAATAATTTTAATGGATCGGCTTTCTAATCTTCCATATTTACTCATCCGGGAGTTGGTTTTTTGTTAGTTTGACATAACAAAAGAAAGTATAGTTAGTTAGGACAACATTTGCTATTGAGATAGATGTTTTTATTCTTAAGCTGTCCTACTGCATCCTCAGAAAAATCGACCATCTCTGTCCTACAGGTCTCAATAAGCTCATTCCACGGCAATCCAGGAATCCTTCTTGTGTTCACTTAAGCGATAAACACAAAAAACTGCGCTCAATTCTTTTGTTAAGTAATCCTGAAAATGACTACAAGGAGTTCCAGCTTTACCTCAAAGGTTGTTTGAGGTAACATTGTCCTACTTGCCATGCCATTGCCGGCTCGAAACATCCATTGCCGCAATCTCTAGTAGCTCGATTTGGACGGGTGGTTTTATAGCTAAGGAGGGTCAGATTTCGGAATACTTTGATTGCATCAATGAAAATCGGAAATAAGTGCGAGTTCCTTCTTGGATGAACAATTTTATGAAGGCGGCACCTCCAGACACAGAGCTTTTTGCAAGAAAATAATGGTCCCCCCGCACTCGAATCACGTTCTCGTGCCCGAGCAATCACGCACATACACGCAGAGAGAGAGAGAGAGAGAGAGAGAGAGAGCTTTTTTTAAGTGCTACGGTACAGCTAAATCTTGTGCCTTTGAACAGAGTACGATGACTGTGCAAGAACTACGGTCAACTTCTTCGTTCGGGGGTTTAAGCCTTTCCCCCTCTCCGTTCTCTCCTTTTCGCATTTGACGGGGTTTCCTCAACCCCGGAAACTGATCATAAGCCCTCTCATCGTTGCTTTTCATCAGACAAACAACAGTTCATAGACATGAACGGGCAGTGCGCAATTCGCAAGTCCTCAGCTGCTACGATTTCCTCAAAGGAGACAGCGCTTTCAAGACTTTTACAAGGTCAAATGCCGGACGTGATTACCATCTATACATCATGATGTCACGCTCCTAGATGCCAAACGAGGAATATCCCTTTATCCCCTGCCGATATTCCTTCCCTAGCAAGGCTACCACGTAGTTTAAGAGGTCCATTATACTTAAATTATCCCACTACATGACTACATCTGGTGTTCCGCTCCTCCTTTTTTGGCCAGGATTTCGTCATCAGGGTATTATAATACCGATTACTCCGTGCTTACGTGTTGTAATTTGCAAGTTGCGTTCATAGTCTCAGGCATGCAAGTCTCCTCGCCTGTCGGAATCGGATGCTTTTAAATAATTGCTCATCTTTGAAGTTCAGGCACTCCGAGGAGGACGATTTCGGCATCGCGGTTTGTCTGCAGATTTCCATCTTGGCCTGCATTATAGTTCCAACCGGCAAAATAAAAAATTGATAGCTTCCGGAGTGGGCATAATGCTCAAATACGCGTCCAGGCGCACTAAAAGTCCTAATACTCATCGAGAAAGTACAGGTCTATCATAAAACTTTGCAGAAGTGCAATTTTTTTTTTTGAAGGCTAAAATTTTATTTAAAAAACAGAACTGAAAAAAGCAAAAAAAAAGAGTGAATGGCAAGGCCTCATGGATGGGGGGCTGGCCACCAGAGGGGCCGGTGAACCTTAGTAGGCTCGAGCTCGCTAGGCTTGGGCGAGAACTTGCTGATCCTCACCCGAGGATGGCGAGGCTCACCTACATCTAGGTGACCCCGGCCTTTGCTTGGGGCTAGCGACCCTCGCTAGGTCCAAGTGAGCACAACTCGCCTGGGATTAGCAAGTGCTGACCACCCTTGCCCAAGCCTGACAACCTTCATCAGCAACTCTGGTGATGGGCAGTGATGGTGGCAGCACCCCACCGAGGCACCACCATTCTCCTTTTTTTTTTTTTTTCAGTTTTTTTAAAGATAAAATTTTAGCTCTTTTTGTTTTTTTAATTTAATTTATATAAGATTTGAAGCAGAAGATAATTAATAATAATAAAAAAGGCAACGTAGGAGAGAGAGATTCATTTAAAAATGTCAAGCCAGCATATTCTGTTGGACAAATTGAAATGTTAACGGAAGGACTTCGATTGTATTAATTGAACGAGTTTTAAAATTCAATTGTACATTCATAACAATTTTTAGGATTTTCATTACATTTGTCCCCGAAATATTTTAAAAGTGCCTAAACTTTAAGATGATGCCGCAAATAATCAATAGGGAGATTATGAGCCAATTTCTGCATATTAAACTGCTCAATGATTCAAAGTTAAACCTTCCCTTTTATAAAATTGTCCTTGTCAGCCAACAGGATACGAAATTTCCCGTAGACATGCACAACTGAGATTATCTGTCCCCGTCACCTAGATGCCGCTCCATGGACCATATCAAAGTCAACTCCTCGAATATTTGTAAAAAACTATAAATACAAAGTCAAACTTTGACACAACGTCTGCATAATAATCCACGCCTGTATCCTGTCTTTGCATCCTTCCCAGAAAATCACAACCCAAAGACTCCATGTCCATGGGTAGAATGTCAAGTTCTCGTCATCCTCGCTTGAGTGAGAGCTTCTTCATACTCACTTTACTGCATCTCTTACTGCCATCCGTCTGTTCGGTTTTCTTCAACAAAACCTACTTCTATCCCAACGATGTCGACATAACATACCAAGGAGATGCGTCGGCACCTTCAGGAGCAATCAACCTCACCAAGGTCGACTATCCGTTCCTTGTAGGCCACGCCATATACGCTCAACCTGTGCAATTGTGGAATTCGTCCACCGGCAAAGCCACGGATTTCACTACTCACTTCTCTCTTACCATCAACCCCCGTAACTCGACTTTGTTCAGCGGGGGCATTGCGTTCTTCCTTGCTCCTTTCGGTTTTCCCCTCCCGCCCAACTCGGCCGATGGGTATTTGGGACTGTTCAACACAAGCACTTTTAATACCTTGGCAACTAATAACCAGATAGTGATGGTCGAGTTCGATACATTCCCTGACAAAGGGTGGGATCCTGATGGGCAGCATGTTGGGATCAATAACAACTTGATCAAGTCTGTAACGACTTTCCCCTGGAATGCCGCCATCACCAGTGGAGAACCAGCAGATGTTTCAATAAGTTACAATGCCACCACCATGAATCTTAGTGTGTCCTGGACATACAAGCAAAACCACGCCTCCACAGGATCGCTTTCCTATCCAATCGATCTAACGAAAGTCCTCCCGGAGTTTGTCACAATTGGGTTTTCAGCAGCCACCGGTAATAACAGCGAGAACCACATCATCAATTCATGGGAGTTCTCCTCAAATTTGGACGGGAGGCCATTTAACGAAAGTCCTCCCGGAGTTAGTCACAAAAAAGGGCGCTTTTCGACTGCGACACTCGTAGCAGTTATTGTTGCTCCAATCTTTGTTTTGGTGCTTCTTGCTGGACTCGCTTGGTGGATCGTGAAGACGAGATTCAAAAAGGGCGATGAGCAAAGGGAAGACAGGAGGCGTGTATATGATGGTTTGGCCCTCAACATGGACATCCAAAGAGGAAGCCTGCCTAGACAGTTCTCTTATCAAATGCTGAGAACTGCAACGAACCGCTTTGCACTTGATCGTAGACTGGGCCATGGTGGATCAGGGCACGTTTATAAGGGAACCTTGGGTAATCAAGGCCAAGTTGTCGCTGTCAAGAGAATATTTGCACAGCACGAAAACTCCGAGAAACTCTTCATCAATGAAGTGAAGGTAATTAGCGGCCTGGTGCACCGGAACCTGGTGAAGTTCATCGGATGGTGTCATGAAAGAGGTGAGTTTATGCTCGTTTACGAGTACATGCCTAATGGTAGCCTCGACATGCATCTATTCGGAAATGGGAGGATGCTCCAGTGGGAAGCGAGATACAGTATAGCCCTGGGATTGGCCTCAGCCCTTCACTATCTCCATGAAGATGCAGGCCAATGTGTGCTTCACAGGGACATTAAATCGGCTAATATCCTGTTAGACACAGACTTCAGCACCAAGCTCGGCGACTTTGGCGTTGCCAAGCTAGTGGACCCTCTATTGAGGACGCAAAAGACGGGAGTGGTCGGGACTCTAGGCTACTTAGCTCCAGAGTACTTAAATGAGGGGAGGGCAAGCAGAGAGTCCGACATGTTCAGCTTCGGGGTTGTGGCCCTGGAGATCGCTTGTGGTAGGAGGACTTATGAAGTCGGAGAGTTTCAGGTCCCGCTGATCAGATGGGTCTGGCAACTGTACCACACAGGGAGCGTGCTGAGCGCGGCGGACGAGAAACTAGAAGGACAGTTCGACCACAGGGAAATGGAGTGCTTGTTGATTGTGGGGTTGTGGTGCACACAATCTGATAAGAGAGAGAGGCCGAAGGCCAGTCAAGTGATTAAGGTTCTTCAGAACGAAGCGCCCTTGCCGGAGCTTCCTAACAACACGCAGGAACAGGAATTTTATGGTGTGCCTTTTTAAACAGAATAGGTTTGGCTCGACACCCCGGAAAAACAGTGCCACCCCCTCCTTAAGCCCATGCAGTGATGTTGCTATGTTCTTAAGAACTTGTCGATAATAGGGCAATTTCGCTTCTGTGATCCCATAAGTTTCAGCTAATGTACAACCTGTCTTTTTCCGGGTACTCGATTTTCTCAATTTATTGAAGGACATGGATTTGATCAGCTTTGGTGCTTCGTCTGTTCTTGAATGACTTGACTTTTTGCAGAGTTTTTTATTCTTCTTCTGGCTGTTTACTCTTTTCTTTCTGAATATATATATATATATATATATATATATATATATATGTGTGTGTGTGTGTGTATGTTTGTATGGCCTTACACCCGTTTGCAACCTACAAATGCCATGTGGCGCGGCAGACAAGTGAGATTAGATGATTTTGATCAGAATGCAGACTCTTCTGAGTCTTCTCCAAAATGAACAGCATCCTTTTACATGACCTTCCATCCAAAAGTTATTACATAACATTAGAAATCCTTGATCGGAGGTGGTGAAAATGTGTAAGGCGAGATCAGCAAATTACGATAAATCTACATGCAATCAATGTCAGGTCCTGGATTGACGTATATAATCCATGAACAGACCAACAAACATCTGCTGCTAAGCTCTGCATTAGTCGTCAGCCAAGCAAATGTGTAACGCTCTTTGAATTTTATGTAACCATCCATGTAGCGGTCTTCAGGATAAGGGGGCTCGGATAAGGAGCACCTCCCAGCAAGCTTTCAGGATGGAGAACGAGCAAAAATGAACGAAATTGCAACCGAACAGGGAGAGAGCATGCCTAGGATATGTGTGCATGTGTGAAAACTAGACTTTTAACTCCCGGATATGCATAACAGCAAGGCTCAGTATGGGACAAGTCAAAGTGAACAATACCTCTAGTGAGTTATATCCAATGCATTGCATTTTATTCCACTTCTATCTCCCATGTTATATTACATTTTCAAAGACGCAGTATGGAAAATCTGAATTGTTTTCCAACATTGTAGCTAGTAGTGAGCAAAAGGAATCACCCTATTCCAAATGGTTCTCGAGAGCATTAGTTTAGTTCCCGATTCCAAAAAGTGGAACCGGTGATTTTCAGTCTGGTTCTATGTATGGAACCATCCACCCTAACCAAACTGATTTTTATTTTTATTTTTTTAATTTCTTACAAATCTGTAAAAACTAAAAAGCCCTCATGATTTCTTCCCAAGACAAACCCGTGACAAATCATAAAGAAACAAGACAATGACATTTGCTTCTCAACTGCTATGACAAAACATAAAGAAACGAGAACGTTTGACGATTACTTGCTGCACTCGGCTCCTTCCTTCCTTTCAATGTTGCATCACTCGTGACGTCATCCTCAGGCTGCATTTTTCAAAAGCAACCATAGATCAGGGCGGCAGCCTCCTCGTATGATAAATATTAACTTGAGAAGACAGAGGGAGGAGAAGATTAAAAAAGAAACAATATCATCCATTTCATATGCATTTGGGGAACATTAAACAATGCCTGGGTGCAACGTATTCAATTCCATCGACCCATCTGAAAATGGAACTGGACCAATGCAATTCTAGGGGCTACCAATCTGGTTCTTGGGTCTTGGGTGGGAATCAAACCACCTAAAAATTGATCACTTCTAACTATAGCAACATTGAGAAACAAAGAGTATATGCTCACTTACTTTTGAATTGAATAATTTTACCATTAGAGTTGAGACGAATGAGTAGAAATTCTTCTTAATAACGGCAAATCGAGAGATAGGGTCTTTGTTAGTGCAACTTCTCCCGACGAGTTAGTGGTAACCACCAATTTCTTTGATGCAACTTTTAAAAGACCATCATTTATCACGGCACAACTTTTGCTTAAGACCTAATACTACCTCTACTTTTTCTTTTTACTATTGTTCCATGAAAATGCAGCAATACCAAATATGACCCCAAAAAAAAAGAGTCAAATTTCGAGGACATCTTTAAAAAATCTGACGCATCAACTTACGAAAATCACTTTCATTGTGCTTGTTGACATGGAGTCAAGATGCCCGAATCAACCCTCCATGAGGACCAAAACGCAACCCGACTCTTCCACGTTGCGTGAAGTTGTCCATTGAACTTCAAAAGAATAATTTATCAAATGTGATTTGATTTTCCTTCTTGACTTATAATAGTAAAGGCAAGTTCATTACGATAGGTATTGCCTCTATCGTGACACACAAAAAAAAAAAATGTATTTCGCCTCGATTTCTTATCTGAGGTTGCACATCCTTGCGATGAGAGCGTGATTTTGGACGTGATCAAAAGAAGTTCTTCGCAATTTTGAAAAGTTACCATATGAAAGTCGATGTCATCAGTTCCAATTACGACATACTTGTGGGGAATGGGCTTCTCGGAGGCCCATATAAAAGCCCACGTAGACGAGTCGGCCCACTCAGAAACTCGAACTCGAACTCGAACTCGAACGCGGAACTCACTCGCTCGGTCGGACTGCTGCCTCTCTCGCTCACGCCTCGTCGCTCTCTTTTCCGCACTCCGAATCCTCCATCGTCCGCCATTGACTAGAGCTGGAGATCTCGGCTCCTGCACTGTCGACCCCGAAGGAGATCAAAGTGCGAAGCGATTCCCGCAGGATCACCAGCCGAGCCGAGCCGAGCCGAGCCGGGACGGGACAGCGAATGCTCCGCCTCCTCCGTCGGCTCTGAGGGCGCGCCGACTCCACGCTAGATCGCCATCGCCCCGACGGCTGGTACCGGCGGCGGAGGAGGAGCTCGATGGATCCGGCGAGGACGCCGCTCGGGAGAATGCTGCTCGACGAGATCACTCCGGTGGTCATGGTGATCCGCACGCCCCTCGTCGAGGAGGCATGCCGGAAGAACGGCCTTTCGTTCGTCGAAATGCTCAGCCCTTTCTGCAGCTTCAGCAACATTGACGGTAATGAATTTGATCTCCTGCCGTGCCCGCCGTGCCCGCCGTGCTCGGTTCCCCATGAGCATGTGGCTTGGCTGGGGATTTTAGTGCTCTGTTTCTTAAAGTCGATGTGGTTTGGAGTTCGATGAGGCGTTGATCGAACTTGGTTCTGAGTTTGGTTGCAGTGCCCGTGCGGACGGCCAGTGATCAGCCCTACCGGATCCAGAAGTTCAAGTTGCGGCTGTTCTATGCTTCTGATGTCCGCCAGCCAGATTTGCAGGTATAATTTCAACCGAGCCATTTTTCTGTGTTGCGGCTTAAGGTTCAATGATTTGTCGAAACGAGCAGTGAGAAAGCGGCAGGTCAATATGCTCTGCGTGACACTGGTTGGCTTGGTTAGAAGTTGTGAAGACTAGTTTGATTGAGGACAAACTGATTTGGAAGAAGACTGCGAGGAGGGTTAGGAGTCTGATCAATGCTAAAGATATTTTGCTTTAGCCTGAGATTCTTTTGTTAGCGCATTACAGCTTTAGCCTGAGATTCTTTTGTTAGCGCATTACAGACTGATTTTTTAACCTAAGCTTAGTTTCTAGCATCATTTCTATGGAGCACTGATAGATTATGGTTCTTTCTGTTTGTTCTCTTTGACTTTTTCTTGAGAGTCTTCTGTCTGTCTTATCCATACTTAGCTAACAAATTTGCAGAAGGGAGCTGAAAAGAATAAGAATGTTATTAATTCTTAGTTTGATAAGTGTTCAACTCTGTCATCACTTGTGATACCAAATGTGACTTTCGCCTGTTTCTGTGGTTAATTAGGTCGCAAATGAGAGATTAAAGGAGGTTATCACCCAGGCTGGGGAGAAAGATCTCTCTAATCTTTCTTCTGACTTGCCTCAAGTTGATGAGTTGCTATCTAGTAAGTTATTTCCCTTTAATAACATTCTGAAAATGCCTATGATCCTACTATCATTGGCAAGATATTCTTTCTTTTAGAGTAAATTTAGTGCTTTGGCCTTCTTTATATGATTTTGTAAGTTCTGAAGCAAATCTGCATGACATATTCCCTGAACTAGCACATTTATCTAGCAAATCGGTTGTTGCCCATTATAAAAGTTATCTTCCAGTGCTGGGGTGCTTTGTCTCTAAAAATGCATTATTAAATCCCAACTCGAGTGTTCTGCAAACTGCCTACATATTTTGCATTGAAGAACTATGGTACATTGTACCTTGTGGTAAAGTGACTATTCTAGCTCTAGTAATGACAGCCTAATAGAGTAAAAATCAAACTTTCAAACTACTGTCAATTAGGTCACTAAAGTTGAGAACCTTAATTTTCTGACGGGTGAACTTTTGAAATTTTTAATTGAGTCACGCAATCCAATTGATCAGCCTTTTTTTCAAAGTAAAGTTCTTGAAATGCCATGTTATGCGTTGATTACATGCTTTGCCAGAGCCCATTTCGTGTCATTTAGCTTTCTTTTAGATCTTTACCTAATGGTTGTGTAGTTGACATGACTGAGAGTAAAATGTAAATCTATTGACCTGATCAAAGTAACTTGATCAGCCAAAAGTTAAATTCCTGGGTACGTAGGTAAACTAACATGTGTTCAATCCGAAATCTTGCAATACAAAGTGTCTCAAACCCCAAACTGTGGTCGAAGTTGCTTCTGTGCTTGACATGATACTACCTTTCTCAAATAGAAAGTGGGGATGTTGTCACCCACTTACAACCACAAGAATGACAGCTAAGTTCATTCACTAAATGGGATCTGTTACATGGATATCTTAGGTATTAATTTGTTATCCATACCAAGTTCTCTGTCATGGAAATATCCAAGACCTTCTGCAGGATGATGGACCATGCGTACACATTCTATGGTGCATGTGCACTGTGTAATGTTACTCCTCTTATCGAGGGCTAAGGCCATAGTATTCATAGTGCAAATTAACTCAAACTTCTCTCTTCTAATTTCTCAATCGAAGATCTACCAACGTTTTTCAAATACACTTTTTAAGTTCACAATCCATTATATTGTTCTTGTTTCTGATACACTAATTTTCTGCCTATGCTGGTATTGAATGTCCTAGTGCGTCAAGGAGCTTTGCCAGCCTTAATGCTGACTTACCAATTTTGCTCATAATTTTTAGTATTATTTATTTTGTCATTGCACAAAGGTATCTACTTGAACTTCCTCATCTGTGGTTTCTAGAACTCTGTTGATTGCTAGAAACATTATCTCCTTGCCATGAAATTTAGCATAAGCATTTGTACTTGGATTACATGATAATTTACCAACTCTACTTGTTCTGTCCTTTTTATAGACATTACTTTGGTTTATGATGTATAGTTTTACTTTGTATACTGGTTTCATCAGTGTTGATTTCAAGAGGTTTTCATGCATTGACATAATTTAGGTGACTCTTGACAGTATCTTAACTTTTGCAGGCTCAGAATCTGAGATACTGCCATCCTGGTTCGACTTCTTCAATAAACAGCTCATACGAATGATGTCTTTCTCTGATCATGAAGCATTTGACCACCCTGTGGCATGTAATTCGTTAGTGTGGTTGTAATTTTTTTTGTCCTGTTGCATGGCAGTTGCTTACTTTCATTGTGTAGTTACTGTTATTGTACACTTCTCTATAGTCTTCACTTCATCTTTCCTTTGTCCTCATTTACAGGTCTTTTGGTTGTTTCCTCGAAAGACGAGCATCCGATCAACAGATTTGTAGACCTTTTCCATGGTGATCAATTACCATCTCTTCTTAATGATGGTGCCATGGATCCCAAGATTTTGAAGCTCCATTTATTAGTTCACGATAATCAAGATGGTGCACCAGAAAAGTAAACTTTCTCGACCCTTTTTAAAATTTTGAAATTTTAATTTGTTAGTTCATGAGTACCAAAATGATGCATCAGACATTGTCCTATCTACTTTGATACAGTTTCACCCTTATATACCCATTTGTTAGAATCTGAGATGACACAAGTTATCTTAAATATTATTAAACATGGGCAGACCATATAAATGAGTATTATCAAACTTGTACTAAGCCTTTTATGGTCTTGGATTATGCATCTGTGGTTAATCAGCTACATTTAGGGTAGTTGTCCCAATGCATGCTAGGATTAAACTTGTATTCAACTTTTCATAGCCTTGGTTTGTGTATTTCATTGTTTTTGTGGTTTTTCAAACTTTTAGTTGGGATTTCTGTCATGTAGGTTGTAGCTGGTAGGCTAACTTTGTGGTAGTCACCTTGTTGAGTGCATTTGCCTACTCTTTAGTCGATCAAAGAGTTCTTCATTTCCTTTTTTTTTTTACCATTTGGTTTCTTCTGATAAGCCAAATTGTTTCCGAGAACATGCATATAAGATTGTTGTTACAGACTCTAAAATGTCTTTACGCCTCCCATAAGATGGATGTAAGGTTTCATTCTGTTAAATAGTCTACTATCAACTGGCACTGTTTGGTCTGCTTTGGCTGGTTTGCCATGTAAGGTTCACCTTGAATGATGCTTTAAGCCAGAGTCCTGCATGATAGGTCATCATCAGCCCCAAATTAACTAGTGGCGGATATCCTGACAAGTTGATTTTCTTTTTTTTTTTTTTTTTTTTGTTGGTGGCATTGCTTATACTTTTCAATCATAACGAAAGTTTTCATGTCATAGCTTCTTTGTCAAGATCATCTTTTTTTGACCCCAATGTTTTGCGTAGTTTGGACCTGAGCAGGTCCTTAAACTGCTCCACTCTGAATTGGACATCCCAGAGTGACTTCCCCCCACAAGCCATTTATAGGCAAATGAGGGAAAAAATTCGGATAAGGTCCCCACAAGGCTCTCCGGCCACACCGGTTCTACCGGTGGGATCCCACCTAGAGGGAGGTCACTGCCTTCTCCTAGCATACTAGGCTGGTAAACCCCCGATGAAAGGACCTGGAGGAGGGCAACTCCTCCAGGGCGGCTTTCTATTTTTTTTTATTTTTTTGTTGGTGGCATTGCTTATACTTTTCAATCATAACGAAATTTTTCATGTCATAGCTTCTTTGTCAAGATCATCTTTTTTTTACCCCAATGTTTTGTGTAGTGATGTTTTTATTATCATTCTGTGCAAGGTCTGCAAGCTTGTTTAAGTCTGGTTACCTTGAAAGTTGAGCCATTTTGTTTGATTGTTTAACTGGAAGATGTCGAAGGAAAAATATAGAATAACAGAGTGTTTGAAGGTGCCTGAAAGTTGGCACATCCTATTTTAGGTGATATTTAGAATTGCCGACTCTCTCTAGCATATATAAGTCAGTTTCTCATCCAATGTTCATGTTATAGAACATACTTTAGGTAATAATGTTATTTTAAAGGAATTACTGAGTTCAGTGCTAGTATAAACATACAAGAGAAGTATTACTTTAGTTTTGCTTGGACATGTTGATTTAAATGACTCGGCAATTCATGGTTTGTTGGTGAGGTTACTGGAAAGACATTTTGATTATTTCTAGTTTTGTGTGTTTGGACTATTTTCTATCTTTGTTCAGCCAAAGCAAGTCAGTTCTTTTGCGTGATAAACAGTTATTGGGTCGCATAAATGAATCTGCTTACTGGGGAAATGACTGTTATTAGACTTAATAAATTTGCTACTGTAGATGATATTGGACCTGTAGACCTGATAGCAGCCTGTCATATCCTAGATGCAAATGGGTAGGCTTGAGAAAGTGCTGTACGTTGAGAAGCCTGGCCCTTGCATCTTTTGGCCAATATTCATTTTCTTTGGGACATGGGCAGTCTAGGGCAAACAAGACAGGCCCAACCTCATTGGCTTGGTTGACCCTATTTGCCTATTTGATCAGGTCTCATGGGGAGTATTAGCTGTTCATAGGTGGAGAACATAGAGTGTAAATTTAAAGGAAGAGAGCCAAATGAAGCAATGGTGGAAATTGGACAAGAGAGATGGCAAAGAGTGGGTGACTCCAGTATTTTGGAGGATATATTGCACAAAGATGGTGAACTTAATGGAGAGGCCATTCCCAGGATAGGAGCATGATAAATGAGGTGGAGAAATGCATTTGATATCTTGTTCAATTGCAAGAGGCCACTTAAACTCTGGGACAAAGTTTGTAAGATAATGATAATGTCACTGAGGCATTATGGCATGGAGTATTGGGTGTTTAAGTAAAAACATGGACCTGAGAATGCATCATTTGTTTGAGAAAAGTTGAAACTGTAAATGAGCATAGGTGAGGAAAATTTCTGTGGCCTCAATGAGAGTAAAATCAGAGAAATTCATATGAGGTGGTTTGGACATGTTAAACACAATGCCTGAATGTTTTAGCCACAAGCTGTGTGGTTATGACAGGCAGATATGTTAACATGGCAAGGAGGGCCTAAAAAATTGACTTGGTACTTTAAAGCTTTTCTCAAGTAAGCAAGATATATTACGGAAAATAGAATGGGATACCATGAAAAAGAAATCCATGTACCAACTTTATCTTGTAAAGGAAAGTTTGTTTGTAGGATAACTAGTAGTGCTCGATGTCGTTGTCGTTGTTGTCGTTTTATGTCCTTATGTTGGTGGTGAGCTTGATCTGAGCTATGGCTTCTCCTGTCATACCTGATTTTTAGCCACGTGTACTCATGGCCTTTGCCAAAGCTTTATTATTATAACATAAGGATTTGCTTTTGTGAAACATTATTCACTATTTAGTCATTTCTTTGTTTGCAGGGCATCAAAGTTTCTCAATGAAATGAGGAGTACTTTTGGATCAAATTCATCTCAGTTGCTTTGTATTAATTCATCTCAGGGTGGACTAGTAGAACACTTGCAAAACCCATGGGCTCCTTTTGTTAGTACTTCATCTTTGGGTCTAACTTTGAACTATCTTATCTGAATCAATTGCATAAAAATTATTGGCTTTGTTTATTGATTAGAGGACTTAAACCTGGGTTGCTGCACTGTGACAGAAAACTGATGCTTCACCAACGCACGGACTTGGTTGCTTTCTAAATATTGATGACTTTAATGAGGTATGGTGTTGTTTTCAGATCTTTATAAAAAAACGTCTTGATATTAGATTATTTGAAGTTTTCTGTGATGCAAACTGACTTAAGGTGTACTTTTTCAATCTCTCGATACAAACTCCACAGATAAAAAATCTAATGCAAGATTTAGCATCTAAACACATCATCCCTTACATGGAAGAAAAAGTACGGGTATTGAATCAACAGGTAATGTGATGCTTATTAATCTTCATAGTCATCAAGGAAAATGATTTATCCAGCATATTGGTCACTAAAGGTCTGCTCATCTCCGCTTTTTAATGAATTCATGAAAACTATGTCTAGGTTTCTGCCACAAGAAAGGGTTTCAGAAACCAAATTAAAAACCTGTGGTGGAGAAAAGGAAAAGAAGACACACCAGATGCCAGTAATGGCCCTGTGTAAGCTGTCGATATTTTCTATAGCATGGAAGTGCTGTTTCTTGTATCTCTTCTGTGCAACCGAATAACTTACACCGTATTATTGGCTTATGAAGGTATACTCATAGTTCCATTGAATCACAAATTAGAGTTCTTGGTGATTATGCTTTCATGCTGCGAGATTATGAACTTGCGCTATCAAACTATCGTCTGATTTCTACGGATTACAAGCTTGACAAAGCCTGGAAACGATATGCTGGTGTGCAGGTATTGTAGCTCTTTAATTTGTCAATGCAGCCAGTTGCTGTAGTACTTTGGTAGGAGCTAATATGGGTATCTAACCGATAGAAGAAAACCTGACTTAAGAATGACATAAATAACAGCAAATTGGGAGGGGGTGTGAGATCTTTTCAAATTATAGATTTTTGAAAATGTGCTATGTTCCCAGAACACAAAGTTACTATTGATTTGCTCTTATAAATCTTTACCTCTTCTGCTTCGCATATTTGGAAACCTCCTGAATATGACTTACTGCAAAGGTTACACGTCTTTCCTGCATGGGGAAGATTTTCCTGATCCAAGGCCTTAACTTTTTTCGCTTGCTTGCAGGAAATGATGGGCCTCACTTACTTTATGTTGGACCAATCAAGAAAGGAAGCAGAATACTGCATGGAAAATGCATTTAATACATATTTGGTATGTGAGTGCACTTTCTGTTTAAATATTTCCTCTGGAACTAAGTTATCTAATAGTTCCTTCTGTGGTTTTGAAATAAAAACATGTTTGTATGTCCTTTGGACTATATAGTTGAAGAATTTTTTAACAGTTCGTATTTCAATCATTAAAATAAATTGTCCATCTTTAAAGTTAAAAGTTCTTTATTTAGAGCAATCCTCCTTGTTCTATTTCGTCATTTAGTTGAAGATAATATGCGGAAAAGGACATGTTAGTTTCCCATTTGACATTTGGGATGGTTTATGTCAATAGTGGATCTATGTTCAAAGTGTGCCTCTACCCTTAGAAAAGTGCTTTGTTTATGGTGCTGAACTACCAGAATCCCAATATATGTAGTGTGCCCCTACCTTTAGAAAAGTGTTTTGTTTATGGTACTGAATTACCTGAATCCCAATAAATGTGCTGAACAATTTGCTTGCATTGATTTGTTCGACGGTTGTGGTAGCCTGTCAACTTTGTACTTATTCAGATGATTAGTTAATTTCTGTCAGCTTTCTTTCCTTAGATTGTAGATTTCTTGAAACCTGGTAAAGGTCAAGTTCTATCTAGCTTGTTATTGAACTTGACCTCCACTGGAGACCATTATATGCTGTTTAATGGGGTAGTAAATTTTGGCCATGCAAGCCTTCTGATTTCTGCTTTAGCTAATTATTATGTAGTTTAGAGAGTGATATGGCAGACATCACTAACACAACGGGGCTGACAGATCATATTTGAACAGATGGTACTAGCTGGTGAAGTGTACCCATCGTGGCGTCATACTTAGATCAAGATCCTAGTTAGGTCCGAATTGAAGAATCCTAACTGGGTCTCATAAGTCATCTCATAAGTCAACAGAAACATATGCAAACATATGTTGTCTACCCGGCCCCAGCACTCGATACTCCAAAAGAAGTTTTTCTCCTCTGTAAACAGGCCTGCTTCACATAAATGGTCCATTTAGAAGATTATTGCATCAACAAAATCTCTTGATAGTCACAGTTTAAATATAAAAGGAATTAGTTTGTAATTTGATTTAACATTTGGAGTTGAGTAGGGGTTGCTTTATTGGATTTCATCGGATGTTTTGTTTAGATTAAAAATTAAATCTTCCATTTAGAAGATTATTGCATCACCAAAATCTCTTGATAGTCACAGTAAAAAATATGAAATGAATCAGTTTGTAATTTGATTTAACAATTGGAGTTGACTAGGGTTTGCTTCATTGGATTTCATCATATGTTTTGTTTAAATTAACAATTAGATCTTCTGTAACATGGCAATGTTGATGGCAACTGCTTTGGCTGGCTTTGTCATGAACCTTTCAATTTGAGACCTTCCTCTAAAACCGGGGGCCGTGTATGTTGGGATGTCATATTACAGGCGATGTGTTAAACTACAATAGGAGATGAATGAGATCTTTCTGGAAGGTAAAGGGTATTGGGTAAAGACTTCCTGATGGCTTGAAGAGCATAACAACAGTTTTATATGGCTATTTGGTCAGGATGGTATTTGTTATTGAAGTGACTCTCCTTCTAAATTTCCTGGAATGGTGGCTCTTCAATGATTACATAGTCATAGGACTAAGCAATTTTCTAAGAAGATAAATATATAGGGAAACATGATGTTGAGGTGGATGAACTCAACACAGAGAAATCAATCTGATATCTAATCTCCAGAGTCTTGCTAAATATATTTCCAGCCAAGCTTCTTCTATTTAGTTTTATCATACTCATTATTAACACATGGATTTCTGTTTGAGTATGTATCTTGTTTACATAGCATGTCTTGGTCTTTGTCGGTTGTCCCAAAAGCAGGTGTCATACTGGACATCTAGGCCCGATATTGAAGCTTCTTACTTTGTAGAGTGTGATCTTTCTGTGTGTACTGGGGTTGCTTTCCATTATGGTACTTTTTTTTAACTGAATGGTAGAACTGATTAATATTGCTCTGACAAACTTGGTCGGATACCCGTGTCTAGAAAACTGGACCAACTGGACATCAAATTGCTACTAGGAGCGGGCTTTGGTGGGTAGAGATGTTGAAAACAAGAGATCAATTTAAAGAGGCTGCTGGTGTATACTTCCGGATATCCGGTGAGGTAATGCAAGTTTTCTCTGGTTTGCCTTTAAAAGGATATATTCTATGGCTGACTAAGCTCTTTTGTAGGAACCTCTGCACTCTGCCGTTATGCTTGAGCAAGCATCTTATTGCTACTTGCTTTCTAAACCACCCATGTTGCGCAAGTTTGGATTTCATCTTATCCTTTCTGGAAATCAATATAAAAAAAGTGACCAGGTACACATTTATACACAAGGCATATTCTTTTCGCTGTCATCTTACTGATAAATCCCTTTGGTGTGTGTTCTAGATTAAACATGCAATTCGCACGTACCGAAGAGCAATCTCTGTTCTCAAAGGGACGACATGGAGCTATATCCAAGATCATGTTCATTTTCATATTGGGCAGTAAGTCACATGGACTCGTACAAAATGTGTATGAGAAACTCAATGACAATTCATGTTTAGCGGCACAATCTGTTCATTTTCTTAATACATGGTATACACTGCAGGTGGTATTCTTTTCTTGGGCTTTATGATTCTGCTGTGTCACATCTGATGGAAGTCCTTTCATGTGGTCATCAATCCAAGACAACGCAAGAGTTTTTTCTTAAGACCTTTCTTCAAACTTTTCAGGTGTGTGCCTGTTGTATGCTTCCAATTAACAGAAATTAAATGGGCAACTTCATGCTCTGTCACTGGCAAAAGAAAACAAAAGGATTACCGCACAGTCTTCATCATGTTGACATTAGGCAGATTTGTTTGTTGATTCTTTCTGAAATTCTATTCATCAGTGGGATTTATTAATAGGAGATACTCCTAAGTCTTGCAGTATTGCCAAAAGTGGTCAGTCAAAGTTTTAGTTGCACAATGCACTGCACCCTTCCACCATTGAACTCCTGGCAGGTAATGTCTTCCCCAGGACTTTCCAGGTTTTTCTGAAATAAGGTCATTTTTAAACAATATTGTCATAATACTGGCTAATGGTCCTTGCTCACTCAAGTATTGTTGAGGCATGTACCATCCTTTCTCACTCGTAGTACACCAGTCAATGAGTGTGCACACACAGTTCATATATGAGTATCGGGTAGAAAGTAGTGATCCAGGTCGTTTGTGAGCATTGGTCTACTCATGTATCGAATTACATCTGTACAAGCAATGTAGAAGATTGGTCATTGAGTAGGGAGGTTTAGTAGTTGCACCCTCTAAAGAACTTTCAGCATTGTCCCCTCTAGCAGGTTGAAATATACCGTTGCTTGAGTGACACCTTGCAAAAAATAAGAAAAATGCTTATTTTACTGAAAGGCCCCTAAACTAGTTGGACGCATGTGGCCATGGACAATCCATACTGGATATGTCAGGATCATGACACATGTGGACCTAGAGCTTTGTCTACACCACAATCCAAAACAGAATTTCTCACTTCCTCTTTCTCATCAAGGTGCTTCTGATTGGAGGGCATGGCTTCTGTTTAGCATGTACAGGCAAAGAACAGTCAGCTTCCCCACCTTTCTGGCTTTGGCATGTGCCAATGTGATTGTCCAATGTGATTATTAGACACTATATGATGTCAAGTTAAGCCTAATATATGAAGTTATTCTTTTCAGTTGTATTTTAATTAAAATTAGGAGTAATAGTGCCATTTAGCAATTTTTCTTTGTTAATTTTTTAATATAAATGAATGAAGCAGAAATCAGGAAAAGCTTGTGAAGTGATGAAATTACCATTGCCAGTCATTAATAGCTCATCCCTGAAGGTGGTTTTTGAAGACCATCGGACATATGCTTCATCTGCTGCTGTAAGTCAGCCCTTCTTCTTTTCCTGTGTTTTCTCCTGTTGGTTTATGAAAGTGTACTATTAATACGAATAAACAAGTTGAATTTTAGTGTATTGAAAAGGGTTTGTTGCTGACATGGTTGAGAGTCAAGAGCCAACATATTGTGCTTGTCATAAATTGATGCCATCGTTCCTAGGTCCTCTGTTTTCTGACTTGCTTCATGTAGCTCAAGGCTGGTGATGGCAAAATAATTATTCATTTTAGCCTTGTATGTGTAATGGGACTAAGCTCTATGGCCTTGCTACCTTATATTGACATCAGCTTATTGGGCATTGACATTAGAAGTCTTCATCTTCAGAAGAAATGTATCTTATGATATAAATGCCTTGGTAGGCTTCTTTCTCCTTATGAAATACCTCGGAAGTTTTTAATAAAAGCAAAACATGGAAATAGTTATTATGAGTTTTATTCGCCAATTTGGATGGCCATCATTTTAATCTGCACATTCAATTCGTTGCATGGCATTGAAAAGATAGTGCAGGGTATACTTCCTGTACACTCTAAACTCTTGCATGATATGATTGTCCGAGCTTGAGAGAGGCAAACAATTGTATACTGCTTATAGTTGGCACAGTTTTTCAGTGTGACTGGCATATCTACGTTTTATCCCTAAGGTGCTCAATGTTGTTTTCTTTTGACTGTCGGTGCATCAGAGGAGGAATCTTGTAAAGTGAGATGCAGACGAATGCACTCAAGCAAAATATGAAAGTATGCTGCTTCAGAGATGCATGCATATATGTAATTCTTACAATTGGCAAGATTTTGAGCCTCACCAGTGTGATTATTTCTTATTTATAAGGCGCTAAATGCTGTTTTCTTTGACTGTTGGTCCATGAGAGGGCGACAGTTGGTGTCATAACTTTTCTGTGGATTGTCTTATACCTTTCCTTAAAGTGATTTCTCAGATCTTGACCTTTTCAATTATTTTCTATTTTGTGATATCATATGAAGAACTTAACATCTGATGCCATCTTTTATTGCTTTTGAGCTCTTAAAAATTCTTGAAACATGACTTCAGTTCTATTGTTAACTTCTAGCAGATGAAACATTCTTTTGATTTCAGGCTGGTGTTAGGGAAAATATATGGCACTCTTTAGAGGAGGAGATTGTCCCATCACTGCATACTGCAAGAACTAACTGGCTGGATGAGCAATCTAACTTTATTTCAAAAAGGATTAAGGACTCAAATATCTGTATAGTAGGAGGTATGCATAGAATATTTTGCAATTTCATGTTTTTGGATAACTTTGTAAGGAATTATACTCTGAAATATCTCCTTTTTCCACTCATTTGTTTGCAGAAGCAATAAAAGTAGCTATCGAATTTCAAAATCCTTTACAAATCTCTATTCCCCTATCCAATGTCTCTTTGATGTGCGAGCTTTTTGTGCGGTCTGATGATGCCGACTCAGGTGAAAGTTTCTATTATTTGCAATCTCTCTCGGTTTTTAATACCGGTTTAGTTCTTGAATAACAAAGTATGTATGTCTATGCTTCGCAGAGGCAAACAGTTTGACTGCTGAACTCCAGAATGATGAAACGACTAAGTCGATTGCTGATCGGTATGAATCATGACTATGATATGCTTTCATATTATATGTGTTTGATGAATACCTCTCCGAGGTCGATGTGTGCTTTTATTTAGTTTACTCTGTCAATTTTGGAAAGCATAAGGGCTCAATTATTTTATGCAGGTTTATGAATTCTGATGTGTCTTCATTTGCTCTGTCAAATGTTGAATTCACCTTGGAAGGGGGTGGAAGAAAAATGGTAAGTAGTGCTTGGAAGTAGCCATCGTATGTGTGGAGAAAGCTGCTGCTAAAAGTGTCCATAGTATTTGAAATATGTATCGGAATGTTTATTTGAATCTTATTGCATTTTTAGATATGTGGGTCGTAAGATTGTCTATTTGAACACTCAGGACCATGCATTGCCCACAAACATCAAGTTTTTAGCTAGCTTATAGTATGATATGGCAAGAGTTGGCTTTGATAACATAGTTTCCCACAGTCATTTGCCACTGCTACATTTTTAATACATCTTTTCCATCTCGTCTTTTCTGAAATTGGCAAAAACTGGACCTGTTAATTTGGGAAAAAGAAAAAAGGATGCCATGGTAGCCTAAAAGGAACAGAGGAAAATAATTGGAAGAAACATATGTTAGTTGCTTAGCTTTGAGATATGTGAGTGATTCTAGTCATATTATAAAAGTCCAATGCGTCCAATGTGGACTCAGTACATTAAGTTTATGTCATGCTTTTCAAAGTTTCACGGTCACGAATGACATGACATGGTTGTGTATGAAAGTGTGAGTGACCACACAGGCCTACCTTTGCAGCACTGAAAGTTGAAATGTCAGTCAGACAGAACTAGCCTAGGAAGAATGTTGTTGCTTCTGCACTTTCTATTGTCATCATTCGGCACATTGGATCCTTGTGGGCCCTATCAAATGACATTCATACTCTCATTTACATTGATACATTAAAGTCCTCTAGAGCTTTGCTTGAATTTCATTAGTATGTATTTCATTTTCCCACCTTTGTCTCAAGTACTGTTTTGTCATATTTGCTTTCTATTTTTCAATGTCTAAAATGCTTAGATAGATTGGCTTCAATAACACAAAGTGGGATTCATAGACGTGTCACAATTTGCTCAATGTTTATCTACATACGAGCATTTATTTCCTCTCAGCACAGTATACTCATCTTTCAATTGAAAATTGTCATAACTATACTTTTTTCTAGGTGCAACTAACAGTAACTCCCAGAGTGGAAGGCACTTTGAAAATTGTGGGTGTTAAGTGGAAACTTTCCAGCTCCGTGGTTGGTTTTCACAACTTTGTAACAAGTTCTGTGAAGAAGATTCAGAAAAGGAGGAAGAAAAACAAGCCATCTCCTGCCGACAACCTCAAATTTGTTGTTGTCAAGGTTCATAATGTCCCCTCACTTCCTTCCAACTATAAGAAACATGAAAACGCTGTCATGACCATTTGTATCATTTTCATGGCATTTCATTTTGGGAGATTGTATGCCCCACTCAAACCTGATTGTGGGTTTATTAATACATGATTGTGCAAGATGAGCATTTACTATTTTGCCTATGCGAGACGAGCATTTACTTTTTGCCTATTCTAATGGCAATTCTCTTTATATTGTCATACATTTTTGGTGAAAGTCCAGCCCGTTCCCAGGCTGGAGGGCTTCATCCAATCTCTTCCTGAGAAAGTTTATGCTGGAGAGCTGCAGCAGTTGACTCTTGAACTAAATAACAAGTCAGACCTGTCAGTGAAGGTACAATAAGTTTGATGAAAGCGGTTAGTTTTCCTGTATTATGCTTATCATGGTGCACCTCGCACTGTGTTGTGCATTTTTGTGGATGTTGGATCATGTAGCCTCATATAGATTACAGCTGCCTGTGGTGCTTGAGTGTTTGTTCCTGTTGGTGTTGTGTTGTATGGTATCATAAGCTAATAGATGTGTTTAAAATAAGCGATTGGTCAGTGACATGTATTTGTTATAGTGCCTAGCAAGTGTTTTACAGAGTGACTGGCTAGTCACAATATCAATATCATAAATTCTAAGTGTAATTAGGTAGAATATGCTAAAGTGCTTTTGCCCTCTCAGAGAAGATGACATGTGGCTTGTTCTGGCACAGGCTAGTTTCCTTTTATCCATTAGTTTATTCACTTTATGGTTCTGTATAAATTTTACTTTTACTTCTGTCATTGTAAATGACATGATATTTATTGGCAGAATCTGAAAATGAAGATCAGTCATCCAAGATTTTTAAATATTGGGAATCAGAGGAATTTGAACATGGATTACCCTGCCTGCTTTGAGAAGAAGACAAACGGTGTTGAGCAAACCTTCCCAGAACAAACCAGTAATGTTCTGCAGAATGTTTTTTTGTTTCCAGAGGTTTGTGCAAAATGTTCCTTGATGCATATTGTTTCTGCTTTCAATTTTTTTGTAGGCATTTTGTGGTCTTAAGTCTTGCTTATATGTGATTTTAGGAGACTGTAGTTCAAGGAGATACTTCCTTTCTGTGGCCTCTCTGGCTCCATGCTGCAGTGCCTGGAAAAGCGTCTTTGTACATAATTCTGTATTATGAGATAGAAAATCCAGAAAGCTTCATGAAGTACCGCACTCTGCGGATGCTCTATAATTTGGAGGTAAGTTGCTGTTCTCAAATAGTTTTTGTCATCTCATATAGCTATTGAAATATACAACATCTTCCCTACAAAGATCAAGAGACTACTTCATTGATTTGCTAATTGAGATGAAATTAGTATTTTTCCATGTGGCATGTGATGTTTTCGTCCCTTGTTCTTACATATCTTGGTATGAAGTTTCTCATGCCCAACATTTGTTGATTATGCAAGTGATCTTTCTTAAGGAAGTTTTCTCGTTTCTTATTGTTGCTTCAATCATCCTCTTCTTTTCTCCATTATAGGTACTCCCATCATTGGATGTTTCATTTCAAATCAGTGCCTGCCCATCTACGCTGGAGGAGTTTCTTGTGCGGATGGATGTAGCTAACAAAACTAGTTCAAAGAATTTCCAGATTGATCAATTATCATCTCTTGGATATCAGTGGGAAATCTCACTGCTTCAACCAACTGATTCTTTGTATTCTTCACCTACTCTAATGTCTGGTCAAGCATTCTCATGTTATTTGATGCTTAAGGTCAGTACAAGATGCTGAGCTCTGGCTCCTACTACTGTGATGTGTTTCTGGCAATTCTTTAGCAATAGCTCTTTGGAGAATGGTATTTGTATCAGTGTCTCATTGACAATGATTTAACACAGAAACACGATGCTTGTTTGTGGATAATTGACCCTATTTGTCAAAAGAAAAAGAAAGAAAGAAAAGAAAAAAGATAAAATGCTAAAGATCTACAAGGGCAAACAAAGATTATGGATTCCCAGAAAGTGACTGATTAAGTTATGTTTGATTGATTGGAAATTAAAGTTGTCTTTATGGGCTTGTGGAAATCAAGCTCGATATAATTGGAGAAGTGCTTTTTTAAGTGGACTAGCATGTGTTTAATGGCTAATTTGCATTTTCATTCTTAATAATGAGCTTTTTGGTAGAATGTCTGCTTCTCCAATTTGTCTGGCCTTAAATTTATGTTTTATTGATTAGAAATCAAAGTTGTCTTTATGGGTTTGTGGAAATCATGCTTGATATAATTGGAGAAGCGTTTTTTAAGTAAACTAGTATGTGTTAATGGCTAATTTGCATTTTCATGTATAATCTTGAGCATTTTGTGTACAATGTCTGCTTCTTCAATTTGTCTGGCCTCATAAAAGTAATTAACGAGTGTAGGGGTGGGAAAAGAGGAGGGAGGGAGAAAAGAGGGGGAAAGAAGAAAAAGGAGGGGGGGGGGTTTGAAGGGAGGGAGGAAGGCTGATGCCTGTAAAATTTGAACTTGTTAATAAGAGTTTGTTGTAGAGAGAGAGAGAGAGGATGCTGATGCCTGATTTTGTATTCCTAATTTACCTAAAATTTGAACTTGTTAATGAGAATCTGTTGTAGTTTTGTTTAGTAAATTGTTGATTGATTGCAGAAACGTAAGAGATTAGATAGCCCAGAAGGAAATGGCTCGCGCTCTCTCGCTGTAAGTGACATACAATTGAGTACTGAAGGAGCTGGCGGAATGATGTACGATATCTCTCTGTCCCCAGTGAAGGATTTCCACAATGTTGAAAGACTGCAGCATGGAGATTCACAAGAGGTAAGGGGTTCACGGACTTTGAGTTCTTGTTATTGGATCAAGGGAGATGACTGTATGTTCCGTATGTCTTGCTTTTTCTTTTTTACTGTGTATGTGATGTTTCACTGGCAGTTAAACCTGCACCTGGAAGTTTTAAGTGTTACCCATATTTTGAATTTCAATTAGGTCTCAATTTCTGTGATAGTGCATGGCTTGATGCTTATTTCTGGTCTGTTGCTCATTTTGGAAGGAAATAGTAATAAAAAAGGAGACTTTTCGTTTCCTGAGAAGCTGAATATATACTAGATAAAATTGTACGTTTGGATGGTGCCTCATTGATAAAATTGTACGTTTGGATGGTGCCTCATTGATGAAATTCTGTTTTCGGTTGAATTAAAAAAGGAACTGAAAGAGAACCAACTGGGAAATTGAAAAAGGAGAAGGAGAAGGAGAGGGGGGGGGAGATTGGTGCGAACATGGTGAACCATGTAGGTTTTCTCCTATTATTGGGAGCATAAATTCTCTTGTTAAGTACCTTGAAGAGCAATGATGTCATTTCAAATATACTGACTCAACTGTCCCAGTTTGTTCAAGGAAAAAAGCTGATGTGGAAAGTACTGGTCCCATTCCCTTTTTTAAGATAAGCATTCACTCATCTGAAAGTCCTTACGAGAGGCTGAGAAGTCCATCAACAGAATAAATTGCACGGTCTGTTAACAGAGGCTTCCTCTTTTATATAAAATTAACTTTATCTTTATCAAGCAGTGAAAGGACGTTGCACTTAATGCTCAGCTTCTCCTGTTAGTAGGAGTTCTTAAAATAAAACATATGAAAAGCTGGTCTCTCTTTAGATATATCGTACTCGACAGCACATAGATTAGATAGGTTTTGCATTGGTGCTTAGTGGTATTTGTTGTTCCTTAGATTATCTGAACTTCTGCTTTGTTGCTCGTCTGTGTATGGAATGTCCTTAATACACCCTCTTCACGCTGTTTGGGTCTAAAGACACCTGGTGCAGCCTCTTACAGGCTTACTGGCAGTTTTGACAGTTTTAGCACTCGCTTTGTGCAATTTCAGGGAGACTCCAATACAGTTGATTTCGTTCTCCTTTCTCGGCCACTGAACAGGGAAACAGATGCCGGAGTTTCTGATGGACCCTCGCTCTTTTCTCATCATGAGTGCCACTGCAGGCAAGATTCAGTCTAAGATTGACAACTTTGGTATAACTTTACAAAATGATATCTGATCTCTTCCTCTTTTTATTCTAACTTCAAATTGTTGTTGGTCTTCAGTGTCATTAGCACAAGTCCGATATCATGGATAGTGGAAGGGCCCCGGCTAATCCATCACGACTTCTCTACTTCTTTCTGTGAAGTCACCTTGAAGATGACACTATACAACTCAGCAGATGCTGCTGCATCTGTGCGCATCAATACTATGGATTCGAGCGAGAATGTTGGTGCCCAATCAAGCGATGTGAGTACACTGGCTTCTGGTAATCAAACAGGTTGGTACAATGTATCATTGGATAGTGAACTTAAAGTCACATCTGATGTTAGTGGGATCCGAATGAAGCCACTATCCTCCGACAATGTGTCACCCTTCGTTTGGACTGGTTCAAGCTCAACAAAAGTTCAGCTTCCACCATTGTCAACGCTTGCAATTCCTCTTCAGATTTCTGTATTTTCTCCCGGGACCTACGATCTGTCAAATTATACTCTGCAGTGGAGTGTAGTGCTTTCTGACAATCAAGGAAATGATAGGGAAAGGCGGCCATCTTCAGGAACTTGTCAAGGATATTCATATTATCTCACTGTTCTTCAGTCTACATAAGATCTTGGTTCAGGAGCTTTGGCTTATTCTGCAGGGAGCTGTCAGATTCACTTTTTGTAAGTTATGTACTTAATTTCTTGTATGATATCTTTTGCCACCAGAAGAAGCTCTATCAGCGCAGTGAAGGTAAAGATGAATTCTTTCTTCGTCCATGGAGTAATAAGAACAAATACTTAAGATTTGCCTCCATCTTAGATCTTAGCACTAGCAACCGAAGCATTTATAGCAGACACAAATTGTACAAAACATATTTACTGGGACAGTATTGAGAAAAAAAAAAGGTGATGTCTCTCTTGTCGTTCTTGAATTATTTTACCCTTTAAATCAACCAGGGAACATTGAAGACACTTCCTTTGATTTAAGCATTCATCATGAACTTGAAGCAACAACGAGGACACCATGGGCTACACCTGTTATTTGTATCTGCGGAAAGCTCATTCGACAAGTGCAGCAGTCATCTGCTTTGTGTAACTTCATAACGGTTATCTCTATAACAGATTACTTCCAGGAATGTGCTTTGAAGGAGAATGCATTTTGTCGAATGCTGGAAGATTGAAGTCGTATTTGTTCTTTTTTTCTTCAACATGCATTCGTTTTGCCCTCTTATCTTTGTATATGCGGTTGTTCCTAGCACCCTCTCTGGTTTATTATTTTCTTACTTGAACTTGGTTATGTTTGGGCACCTTGTCGTTGTATTATTTCGATTAATGTCTTCGGAGAAAGTGCTTTCAAGTATAATGGCCTGCACAAGAACTGGGGTGGTAAATGGGTGGGTCGGGTCAGGTATGGGTCAGGTCGAAAATGGGTCGATCCATATTTGAACAATTTAACCCATTTTGATCCATATTCTTGTAGTGTAAATTTAGTGACCCATACCCGACCCGTACCTGACCTATACCCGACCTAACCTATATTGTTAAAACATATTAATATTCTAGGAAAACACACTTCTACTATATGTTAATTGGATTAAAACTTAAAATTAAACTAAAAATAGTAAAAAAAAAAAAGTTAAAAAAACCTATAAATTGCAATATTTATAAAAAAAATTAGACTATGCACATGCTTTTCTTATTTGAAGTGAACATACCATTGAATAACTAAAAACTGTAACATAAATTTTTTTTAACTAAACCTAAAAAAGCTCATTTTTAAGATTTTTTTAATAAAAAAGGTATTATCAAAATATTTTTATGCAATACAAACTTTTAACCGTTTTTATGCGATACAAATTTAAAGGAAAATTTTTATAATTCTTTTTAAAATATTTTTAAAAAATCGAGCTTTTATTTTTTTAATATAATTTTTAATATTTTTTATTTTTTAAATATGATTTTTAATTTTTAATAATTTTTTTTTTTTTCTTTTCTTTTTTCTTCTTCTTCAATCGGCCGCTGGCCATGATGATGGCCGGCGACCGGCCACAGGCGAGATTTGGTGAGGGGCCTCGGCCTCGTCGGATCTCGCCTAGCCTCACCAGATTTGGCGAGACTCAAGCGCTACGGTGTCGGGCGAGGCTCAATCTCGCGATTTGGTGAGGCCAAGGCCCCGCCCGACACCGGTGAGTTTGTCTCGCTAGATTCAGCGAGGCTCGAGCCTCACCGGTCGTCGTGACCCTGGCTGACCGCCATTTGGAAGGAAGAAAGAAAAAAAAAAAAAAAAAAAAAATTGAAATATGAAAAATAATTATAATTTCAATTTTTATAAAAAAACAATTTTATAGCATTAAAAAAGGCTATGGGTTTAAACTTTAAAGTGGGTTTCTTAATAATCCATTTAGATCCATTTCTTTTTCAAACCTATTTATGACCCATATTTAATTATTACTTGATTCATTTAACTAAAAATGGGTCATAATATGGGTTTATGACCCATTTTGCCAACACTACACAAGACATTGCTTAGATGTGCGCTAGATTTCTACAGAGAAGTGAAATTGTTTCAGTCATTTGGATTTCAGATTTTAGGACCACATTTCTTGCATGATTCAAGTTTGCTACGACTATTTCTCTGGAGGAGAATGGATGATTGTGAAAAGATTGGCTTAAAAATGACCATTTATATCTTTTAGAAAAATACAAAAAAAAAAAATCATAAATTTACGTAAATATTAATATGAAATATTGTGCAACATTACTATCAATAATCTATTTTTTAATATTTTGGTAGACTATGAAAATGTTTTTCATTTTTTATTCATTTTTGTAAGTGACACAAGTATTTTTTAGAAAAATGTTTTTTGACTCATTTACTTTCCATGAAGGCTTCATTTGTTTCATAGTCGATGAATGAGTTGAAAATAACTACTAGTAATATTTAGGGTTAATATTATGAAAAATTCCAAACTAGTATGTATGTGATAAATTTACTCAAATTAATTTTTTGATCATGAAAAATTTAAAACTAGTATATCTATGTCAAATTTATCTCAACGATTTATAAATTTACCCAAAATTAATTCATTCAACCGGCAAAAAGTCGAAATTGGTATATGTGTAACAAATATACTTTTCATTAAATTGGATTAATTTCAAAAAAATTATAAAAATTGTATAGCTATAATAAATGGAAAGACTAAAATCTTAAATCGGTACACTAATCAATTATCACATATCATTTAACTAAGTAATTTAATAGTAAAATTTAACGAAAACTAACAATGTAAAGTTATCACAATTATACTAGTTTAGGGTTAATTTGTAAAAAATGTATTAGTTTAGGGTTTTTGGTGGTCAAAAAATTTATTTGAGATAAATTTGTATTAAGTGTACCAATTTAGAATTTTTCAGGGCATTAACCATTTCTCAAAATAGTTGGTCAATGAAAAAAAAACATGTTCGCTACCAATAACGTTTTATAATTAATTCTTTTTGTGAATGATAAAAATATTTTTCATTTATTTAGTTTATAGGCGACACAAACGATTATTTTTGGTAAAATATTTTTTAATTATTCATTTTTTGCTAAATAGACAAAGTCTTGTATTGTACACATTTTCTTTTGAATCATTGTACAGGTTGTAATGTGAATGAATAACACGGAGGAGGATTCTAGAAGCATTTGCTATTTTGTCAATAATCCTTCGGGCTCCCGTCGTGATAATTTACATATTAATAAAATAAATAAGAAAACTACTTGTTCAAGGCTTATGCGGTCGTTAGTCTCCGAAATCTCGTTTTAAATGAACTTTCTTCGTCCGCTTTCCTGTAACGAAAGTCTCCAAGTCCTTAAATTTCTTTATTCATCCTTGAAAATGGACTCGGTCGAAAGATGACTAAAGTCTTCCTCCCTTGGCCTGCCGAAGAGAAATTGACGAGGCAAGCTTGTTTGACCTCTCTCTCTCTCTCTCTCTCTCTCTCTCTCTCTCTCTCTAGCAGCCATTTGAGAAATTTCAACACGTTCATTCCTGATTTAACTTTCCTCTCTCTTCCCCGCCACAATTAAAAGGGAGGGATAATCCTTCCCCTTGATCATCATCATCATCCTCTCATCAGGAGATTCAACAATCCTTGCAACATCAGTTTTGCATCCAAATCCGTCCTTTAACAACATGAACGACCTCTTGTCCCGCTCCTTCTCTCCCCCACGCGACAACGGCGACTTCCATGACATCGAGCTGACCGGCGGCGGCGGCGGCGCAGGTGCCAACCTCGACAAGTTCTTTGCGGATGCCGAGTCGATCAAGGACGAGCTCAAGGAGCTGGAGACCCTCCAACGGCGGCTCCAGTCCTCCCACGAGCAGAGCAAGACGCTGCACAACGCGAGGGCCGTGAAGGACCTGAGGGCCCGCATGGACTCCGATGTGGCCACGGCCCTGAAGAAGGCCAAGGTAGTGAAGGTGCGGCTCGAGGCCCTCGACCGGGCCAACGTCACGAACCGGAACCTCCCCGGGTGCGGGCCGGGGTCGTCGTCGGACCGAACGAGGACGTCAGTGGTGCACGGGATGAGGAAGAAGCTGAAGGACAACATGGAGGCTTTCAACAGGCTGAGGGAGAAGATATCGTCGGAGTACAAGGAGACGGTGAAGCGGAGGTACTTCACGGTGACCGGAGAGGACCCGGACGAGAGGACGGTGGATCTCCTGATTTCTACCGGTGAGTTCTTGATATTATTACTAAAAAGAATCATTCCATGCATGCTTATCGTCTCAGCTTTGTCCTAATATTAAAACCGCTCGAATGCTTGGAATCATCTGCATCTCGATTCTCCGGCCGAGTCAATTCCTTCCATCTTTCCGTAATCCTAATTTACTATGCAACTTCTCCAAATTAGTTATTTGAGGACATGGTACATCGTTGTCACGGTCTAGGAATTCATTTGTGGAAAAAAAGCGACCAGTTAGATGAAAGCTGACATTGTAGCACCGTAGAATCGACTCGGAGAATTTATTGTTTGACTTTTTGTCATGGTGACCGTAGGGGCTAAGGGTTGTTGGAGAGTTCTATATTACATAAGAAGTGTTGGATGGAGGACACGTGTCGTGCGAGAAATAGGATCTAATTTTGATCATGTTTGTTGTTTAGTCGAGCTTGCTAGGCTCCGGGACATCTATAATCTATATGCCTAAACTACAGCTACTAATGAGAAGACATTTTGTTTCGGTGCGGCGTGTTGTTATGTTTGATAGGATCGAGATCAAGCGAGGGTTGGTAATCACACATGCATTATGTTCGAGACAATTATCCAAAAAATCTTAAATCTATTTTTATCAATTGAATTCTACACATTTTAGCAATTTGTTAAGTAAGTTTATTCAGCCAATTTCAAGCTTGATGTGGATGTCGATAGTGTCAGTAAAACAATTGGCAATCAATTTTTAAATTTTTTTAAAAAATTGATTTTTTTTGTTCTTTTCTTTTTCTTTCTTTCTTTCTTTTTTTTTTTTTTCCCTAGCAAGTCTGGCAAAGGTTGTCGGCGACCCTCGCCCGTGGTGAGCCGGGGCTTCATGCCCCTTGTGAGGTTGCGAGGGCTTTGTGGCCCTTGCTTAGATCTAGCAAGGACAACGAGGGAAAAGGTCAATCGACCCTTGCTTGTGATCAGCAAGGGTTGGTCTGCCACTCTTGCCTTACTTGGATTAAAAAAAAAAAAACATAAAGAGAAAGAACATAAAAACATAGCAAATATTTTTAAAAATGAAAAAAAAAGTTGTTCATGTTAATGCTAAATACATTATGTAGGATGGTCAGCGTCCATATCAACGATTTTTTTTTTTATTATAATTAGTTGAATGGACTTAAACGATAAAATGTTAAAATGTTTTAGGACTCAATTGACAAAATTGAAAATTTCATAATTGAATTAGTAAAAATGCGGAACATCCGACCTATACTATAGTCAAGTCGTCCGCGTATCTTTCTGATCTCCTTTCCTTCTATTCATCAGATTTTTGGCTTTGACCCATTCAAGGTGAAAAATGGGCTTGATGGGATTATGACTTTTTGCCTGATTTTTCCGATGATTTTCAATTGAGCATGACATTTCTGACCAAATTAATTGCCATGACACATGAGCCACGTGTAAACACAAGCACTTCTTTCTCATCTTTCCGTGTTCCCTAGTATTTGGAGTCGCGTTTCATGCCGCTCTTCCATTTGTCTCTGTATGACTGATTTCTGAGACTTTGACAATTGGCAAACACAAACATCTTCAATCCATCCCGAAGTAAAAGCTCTGGACAAAGTGAAAATGAATCCTAGTGTTATTCCTCGTCCCCGTCGAATAATTTCACGATATCTTCCCTCCTCTGATCCTGGGAAAATCGGAAAATGTCGCAGGCGAGAGCGAGACATTCTTGCAGAAAGCGATCCAGGAACAAGGCCGGGGCAGGGTCCTGGACACCATCCAAGAGATCCAGGAGAGGCACGACGCGGTGAAGGACATGGAGAGGAACCTCAAGGAGCTGCACCAGGTCTTCCTGGACATGGCCGTCTTGGTGCAGGCCCAGGGCGAGCAGCTGGACGACATCGAGAGCCAGGTGGCGAGGGCCAACTCGCTCGTGCAGCAGGGGACCGGCCACCTCCAGGAGGCGCGGTGGTACCAGAAGAACTCCCGCAAGTGGACTTGCTTCGGGATCACCCTCGTGCTGCTGATCATCTTGCTGGTCGTGCTCTTCGTCGTGCGGCCTTGGAAAAACTAGCAGCGCCGCCGCACGGCGCCACGACTGACGGCGTTTGGCAGTCTTTTTTCGGAGTCTTGTTTGTACTGTTCCTAGCGTGGAGACGCGTGTGAATATAGAGTGGACCTTCTGGTTTTGAGCATACTTATTCTTTATGTATTTTCGCTAGATCAACGAATTTCATTGATTTGAACATCTGGGTTGCAAAGTGGTTTGTTCTTAAATCATGAGGACCTAACCTAGAACATGAAATAAATTTAAATATTTTTCTTGGTTCAACTTTATAATCTAGATGCATTAGTTTGAGTTTTCATTTTATTACTGAGATTTTTACTTTATTAATGTTCATATTTTCCGTATGTCGTTATGGTTAGTGAATTATAGTAGTAAGTAGTAATTATTAAGGGTTTTAATTCACTACAATTATTTAATTAAAAATGTAGATAAAACCCGAATAGATCTTAGAACCGACTCTAGAACTTGTGATAGGGTAGATTCTAGGTTCTAGAGTATACATAATACATTTCATGTTCCTAAAAAATGAGGAACCTATTCTAACGAAAATGTTCTAGATTTCACACCCTTGTAGATATAGGGAAGAATTGGGAATTAGATAATGATCGCCCAAAACTAGCTTTAAATTTAAGGGAAAACTTCTTTTTGCAACATTTATATAAGTGACACATAACATGTCGATTTTGTTGGGAAAACATCTCAATGGAATTTTGATGATTCCAAAATTGTCTTTGGTACTAAAATATACTATGATAAGTATAGATGGCGTGTTAGTCTTGTAGATAACAATGTCCCTTTGTATTAACAAAGACAAGAAATTAGTCTCTCACAATTAGGAGAGCAAGCATGTATGTGAGTAGCGTTTGATGGTGACTTGAAAGTACCAGAGTCAAGCAAGTGTTCTCAAAGGTCTTTGGACACTGATAAAGGTGAAAGGATCATTGATCCTCTTGTAACGTGTCATTCGATTGGTATCATCCTAAGAGATCGTCAACTAACTCGTTTCCAATCTGCACATGTTGATAATGGAGTTATCATTGATGATGGTGAGACATACGTCTGAATATGGCCGTTGAAGGTATGGAAAAGAGCCATTGTCAAACTGGGTTTTGTAGCTAAAATGTTGGAAAAGAAATCAAAAAAGCAGCTGACAGTTTTCTGCATCAGTGAGGGGACGGGGACAACTGTAGCAGACTTCATTTTAAGAAAATTGTTGATATCAAAGTAAACGATTGTATGAGTAATCCCGATTCTGGCAAGGGTCTTTTCCTACTCTTAAATGGCTAGCTACGTCTTCTTTAAGGTCTTCAACAAACGAATTGAAGACCTCTGTAAGAGAAGATCGACGAGCTTGGAAGAAATTGGACAAGAGACATACTGCAATTGTGCTTTACACTAGAAATATCTCTTCGTGAAGGTTTAACATTGTAATGGCTAATTGTCAAACGTACAAGTATAAGGGCAATCCTTGTGTCCTAATAGTGCGATTTATCATATGAAAAGAATTACCCTTATCAATTATAACTTGTAGTGTTGATTACTACTGGATCCAGCCGATATTAAATCTATTTTTGAAGAGTTGGTATAGACTTGTAAATAAATCAAACCACTATCGATCTTTATTGTTTATCATTTGCTCTATCTACTCACATCATCACACTTGTTGACATATATCTCATCTCGTTTGGCGTGCTGATTACTTTGTTATACTCCATGAAAGTTTCTCCATATTTTCATTTAATCTATTCATCCCCTTTTCTAAATTGTATTGTTAGTCCCAACAAATTTTATTATTAATTGATTCTTTAAGGTACATTCAAATAAAAATTGCTCGATAGGGTCCACAGTATGCGCGACATCAGGCTGTGTTAGTTAAATGAAGGATTGGAAAATGTTTACCGTATGCAACATGCGCTATAATTTTTCCGTAAGGGACAATGCCGGAATTAGTGGCTAATGTTTAGTCTGGTCTTCAAACCTTAACATTGTCCAATTCGTTCATCGTCAATGTATCCCCTTGGCATCTAATGCAGCAATGCAACTCGACAATTGGATCCGCCTTTACCAATGTGGATGGTCAATCCTTATGCAGCCACCGGCGAGGGCAATCCTCCACACTCGGCGATGAAGAGCAATATCGCAGCCAAGGACGACTAGCAATGCCCCCACCTCCCCTTGCATGTTATAGCTTTTCATTTCGCTTTTTAATTAAAATTTCATTAACGGTTATAACCGCATCGGGTGTCAGTAAAGGTGGGCTTGCGACTATGTTGCATTGCATTGCCATGTCATATATATATCGAGCCAAATTGATGAAAAAGACGCAATTGGCTCAATTAGAAGAGTGAAAGGATCGAATCGAACAAAATTAAACTTCAAAGATCGAGTTGAATTTTGATTGAATATAAAATAATATCTTGAAATTTATAGGCATATATGCAATTGCGAAAGAATTATCATAGAATTAACAGCTCAATTTAAAATATGCAAATAATGAACAAAATCCTTATTAGAAAAAAAAACGACCGACGAAACATCAACTAGGGGTGATCGGGTCCAGGGTGGGTAGGGTCTAGACCTGGACCCTGTTCCCGACCCTGTTATAACCGGTTCTCTTTTTTTGGACCCTGTTCCCTACCCTGTTTGCATTGGACCCTGTTCCCGCCCACCCTGTTTTTCCGGTCAGGGAACAGGGTTAACTCTGTTTATATTGGACCCTATTTTGCAAAAATTTTCTAAACGTGCACATTTCACATCTTGCTAGTAAACCATGAAGGTGTTTCTTCAACATTCTAATTTGATTGCAAGAATCAAATGTAAGCTCAGAACAATCTCTGATCTAGAGATAGAAAATGAATACTCCAAAATGATATGGATCCTCGCTAGTGAAGGATAGATCTATCGAAATCATGACATATCAAGTAAAACAAATGGTGCCTAATGTATCCTGACCTCTGAGGGCAAACTTAGGGAACCAGTAAACTCTGAGTCATAGAGCTTAATAACCTGTGTTCTCTGACTACCGGTCAATCTTTGCTAATCTATTTCTCCGAAGAACATCTGATTGAAAGAGTTCTTTTCAGGGTCCTATTTCAGTGGCAAGATTGAATCGGATGCTTAGAACAACTCCAATCCAAAGGACAATGAACACTCCGATATGCGGATAAAATGAAGTATCCAAACAAAGAACAATCTTTGAAGTCAAATTTTCTAGGATATAAAACACCAATGTCAGGCAACATAACACTGATTTCTCTTCAGATAACCTCAATCTCAGCAAAACAATTAACGATAAATTAGGCTGACAAAGCCAACCACAACCCACTTGCCCTCCTTGACTTGATGCCAACAGCAACAGAAACAGCAGCAAGAACAAGAACAGGGCTAACCCTGTTAATATTGAAATCTGTTTTGCAAAATTTTTCTGAACGTGCACATTTCACATCTTGCTAGTAAACCGTGAATCTCTGTCTTAACATCTCATCCTACAGCCAAACCGTGACAAGATTTCAAAGGTATAAATTTTGCATTGCCAGAAAAATAATGGTTAAAAATTCATCCAACATACTTTCTATGCCAACCACAGAGGACTTTGAATTAAGAATGCTAAAGAACTAGATTTCTCAGAAATACACAATTTCAAATCCTACCAAAAGAAGAAACCACGATGTTAAAAAAAGCAAGATCAAGACACGGCTAAACGGAAACAAGATCCCGACATATTGTGCGAATTCGACTCCCTAACATGTTCCGTTTCTCTGGCCTCTGTATATATTCTAACTCGGTCAAATGTTGGGACAAATACAGGAGACTGCAATTTTTTCTAATTAAGAAAAGAATCTTTTTATATTGCCATTTTTGCTTGTGTTTGCCCTATTTATCTTCTGTTACAAGTACAGAGCTTTTCTTCTTTTTACTTGACTCCTGTGATGTGCTCATCATGCTCTTGTTGGTTTATTTAGAGTGACATAGTAGCAAAGATTAAAGAAGAGGCTTCTTTACTTAGACATACAAACGAAGACCTGTGTAAACAAGTGGAAGGTTTACAAATGAGTCGGTTAAATGAAGTCGAGGAATTAGCCTATATTAATTCTAATAGAGCATCAAGCCCAAACTCTGGTGAAACAAATAATGATTCTATTAGCTCATTATCATGTCAAAGCAGCGAGTCTATAGAGTACAATAATGCCAGAAGGGCGAGTCTAATAAAAAAGTTGAAGAAATGGCCTCTTACCAGTGAGGAGTCGACCCCAGTGTCGAGCGCGATGGAGTCGCCGGTGGTCTTCACGGTGAAATCATACTTCCCGGCGCCGTTTGTGGCTAGGGTCCTGATCGGGGCGTTACTCGTCTTCAGGGACCCGATCGGGGTGTAGTCCACCACCGCGTGGTACAGCAGGAGCGACACGAGCTCACGTTGGGCGCGAACACCGTCAAGCCCTTGTCCAGCACTGATTGGTGCGTCTTGATGATGCCGCTCGAGACAAGGAGCGCCGTCACGTTTGTGTCCGAGGCCGACGGCGCCGGGGTGGCGAGGATGGCCGGGACCAGGTGGGCGAGCGGAGGTAGCGTCGGCAACGCAGCGCTCGGATGGATCGGCGGAGGTGAGAGGCTGAGAGCGACAAGCGGCGTGAGAGTAAAGAGTAAAGATACAAAGAAACGACTAGGGTTTTGTCTTTTGAAATTTTGAGGCCCAAAAACCGGTTCTCAAACTGGTTCCCGAACCGGTCCGGTCGATCCGGTTCCCGGGTGGGTATTCCCTCGGAACCGGTTCCCGGACCGGTTCAAACAGGGTCTGAACTTTGGGAACTGGTTCCCGGACCGGTTTCAACCGGAACCGGTTCCCGACCCTTTTTTCCGGGTGGGCCGAACCGGGAACCGGGTTGGCCCGGTCCGGTTGCACACCCCTAACATCAACGACTTTGCTGCTTATATCAGCGGTCGAGCGCACAGTTTCGCTTCTTCTCAGCTACGGCCATGGCGACGCTGCGGATGATAGGCAAGTGAACTGGTTTTTTTCTTTCTTTCCTTCCTGAAATGTCGATTTCAATTCATTCTCTTGCATTCCACCATGTCAAATGGAGACATCCTCACTCTCTTCTCGCTCTCTTTGGCCTTCAAAAACAGATATCGCCGTCAACTTCACAGGTCAGGCATTTCGTCGAACACTTGTTGGGTCGCGTCTGAAATTGCCGGCAGTCGATTCTTTCGTACTTCATTCATGAAATTGGTTATAATTTGTTCCTGTTTCGTGATCTGAGTGAGAGAAGCAAAAAAATTCGATGCAGATGGCATGTTTAAGGGAATCTACAACGGGAAGCAATGCCATGGGCCTGACATTGCCACGGTTTTGAACAGAGCCTGGAGCGCCGGTGTTGATCGGATCGTCGTGAGTATATCGCTCGCCTTTCCTGCGATGAATTTGAATGTGTTGGCAATCGGAGTTCAATTCTGTGTGGGTACTGTCCATTAGGGTTGGTTGGGTTAGATGGAAAGTTCTTGGCAGTGGTGGAGGTTATTATTGAGCCAGATTAGTCTAATATGTCCTCTTGGACTTCGAAGATCTAATCGGCATTGGAGTTGGGAAGGCTGTACCATCTGGAGTTTGGATAGCTCTCTTTTTGACATTTTGCTGGGAAAGTATCCCATTGAATAGTTGAGCAAGGAGTTTGGCAAGTGATTTCCTATGTGGTTAATGGCAAAGCAAAGACCTAGTTAAGGTCATTGTTGCTTCTTCCTTGCAAGGCTACTTTCAACGAAATATTAAGCATTGTAAACTTGTGACAATGTTGTCTTCCTAAATTGCATGAAAAATAAATTGTTTAGTGCCCGTGTAATTTTCTGTCTTCGGAAAAATGACTGCCTCTTTATAAAAATGATTTAGATGCTTTCATTGGTTGGTTTGTTGTGGATGAATTTGGTGACTTCAGGTGCTCATGCTAGTTAGAGATTGTAGGGTTGTGTTTTCTGAATGGGAAAGAGGACTGTTCTCATTGTCCTTTTTAGGTCAGTATTGGGGTCCCGGAGAGGATTGTTCATTGGAAATAGTTTAGGTTCAAGGTCAGCAGTTTCCTACTTAACCCACGTGGTTCCATGAACAGGACTTGGACTGGTTATGCTGTTATATACAGTACATAAAACGTATTAAATCACTGGCACAGATTGCTGCCTCTATAAAAAGTTCATCCTCTTTTCTATCAGAAAATTAAGAAGTTACAAAATAGCTGAAACTTATTATTGTTGCAGGTGACTGGTGGGTCACTTAAAGAATCAAAGGAAGCTCTTGCAATTGCAGAAACAGATGGTCTGTGAGCTTTATTGGAAAGACAAAATTTCCTTTTGTATTTGATATATGAAAGCTTGTTATTTATACCCAAGGACTTAGAAACTTCCAACTTTGTACAGAAAGTATCTCCACCTTTTTCACCTTGTTTCTATGCTTTGATGGATGTTGGGCTTACTCATTTGATATATGAATAATTTCAGGGAGGCTTTTTTGCACTGTAGGAGTACATCCAACTAGATGTGGGGTATAATACCATCCTTTAAAATTTTAGTGGTTCTTATTTCCAGAATATCTTGTTGAAAAGTTCTGATATTAGGCATGTTGATTTCTCTTCAGGAATTTGAAGAGAGTGGAGATCCAGACAAGCATTATCAGTCTCTTCTATCGCTGGCTAGAGAAGGCATACAGAAAGGAAAAGTGAGCCCAATTTTTTTGTGATATGTCTGTAAAGTGAACCGATAATGCCTTAGCACATTTCTTAACACTGGGGATACCTTGTATGAAGGCTTTTCAAATAAGCAAAAATGCAAGAATTTTCTGCATAAACATTGATACTTTTGTTTTGCTCATTGAATGGGAAACTTTGGTTGTATATAGACCTGCCAACTTTGATCGGATTATAGTCAGTCGCCATGTTATGTAGTCCTCCACTTTCTACAAATATGATTCTCAAAATACTTTAAACTATTTGGTGGTATAATGATGTTCTAGTGTCCTGGATATATTCATTGCTTTTCAATGTCATTATCTTGCTTATAGAGAACACTTGCAGTTTCATTTTCTACTAGCTAATCTGCATGCTGATGTATAGGTTGTAGCAATCGGTGAATGCGGATTGGACTATGACAGGCTTCACTTTTGCCCTTCTGAGATTCAAAAGAAGTATGTAGTCAGTGAGGTGAAAACTTTTTTTGTTTTATAAGTTTTTCCCATCTCTTTATTGCAAGTGATCCCTTTAATTGATAAACTGATTCTTCTTAAATGTCTTTCTCAAAAATAGGTACTTTGAGAAGCAGTTTGAATTGGCATGTGCTACTAAGCTTCCTATGTTTCTCCATATGCGTGCAGCTGCTGATGACTTCTCTGAAATCGTGGAGAGAAACAAGGACAGGTGCGATCCTAGATGCTCAGTGAAATGGACCTGTTGGGGATGGCTGCATGTGCCATTGGCAGTGTATTTTGTCTTCTGTTGGATACCCTTTATTCTTTCCCTTCTCAATCCCTTTATGTTCCAATGATGGGATATGCAATTCTCTTCTTTCTGTTTTTATGTCCAAATATGAAGTAGACAATAACAACTTATGAACCAGAGAAATAGCTAGTGTCCGTTACTCAATGATCGTGGACTTTGATTGACCATGTCTATCTTATGATGAAATGACATATTTAATAAGAGTATGTAATCAACAATTCTTAGTGTTACTCTGAAAATTGATACATTTCTCCTCCTTACCTAGACTAGGGTAATCAGAACAAGGTAAAGATAGAAAAATGAATCTTGGGCATTTAGTCCACTTATATTTTCCTTAAGGTGTGGATTCTTTGTTGAAGTCATTTTTTTATTTAAGGAAATTGTGGAATCAATATTTGGAAGTTTTAGATCAGGATAATAATAGCGTGATTCCTAAGATGCAACTGCAGCTTCAGAAAACTAAATGTTTTCTTCAATTTAAGGATCAGATTCATCTGACAAGGAGATTGGAGCTTCTGCTTTTTACCATCTTTCTAGAAACTCTCTCACCCCATTAAAAGAAAAATAAAAATTCACTTGGTCTTGATTTCACATGCTGCCACATAATTCTTCTTTTCTTTTCTCTCATCTGAATTTTTTGAGACTGCATCAGTTATGGCAAGAGCATGCTGATATAAAGAAGAGGCTGCATCTAAAAACAGGAAAAGTTTTACTTTCATTTCATGGTTAAGGGTGGCGTCCTTTTTGGCTTTGCATCTGATAGGCATGAAAGGGACATAGCCTGATGCTGTGATCTAGATTTTGAGCTCCAACTTTTGAAATACAATATCACAATCAATGGACATTCTTTATCAGCTTGTCAATTTTTATTTTTCTTTTGAAATTTACAGGAGAAAAACTGTTGTATATACGTAAGGTTGTTTATCATCACTTCTCTTTTCTCCATGCTAAGCGAACTTATGTCATTCCTGTAAATATCTGTTGAAGGTTATTTAGTGGTGATAGGCCTGGTATCTTATCTTTTAGTCCTCCGTTCAGAAGAATAATTTTTAATATATGATGTTTCCGTCTTCAAAGCAGTTTTACAGCTGGGGTGGCACATTCATTTACAGGGAGCGCCGAAGATCGTGATAAACTTCTTTCCTTCAGTAATATCTATTTAGGTGAATATAGTTTTTACCCCATCCTAGACTATCTTTCTCCATGAACACAACTTCCTGTGCACATCTCTATGAATATTTAGCTAATTATTTTGTTTGAGATGGATATATCTTATTATTTTGGTCAACACTTCACCAACCATACTTTTCATGTTATGACGTAATTGGAGATGTAACAGCAAAATGAAAAAAAAATGGGGGCTACAACTGAGAATATTTGAAGTGAGAACAGAAAAATTCTAGGGTTTAGAGAAACTAATAATATTAAGAAGAAGAAAACTAATGATAGAGGGACTTAAAGACCTGCATATATTAGGGTTGCAGATTTAACATCATCTTGACTTTTTATTGGGCATAAGTAACTCCTAATCTCAGTCATAAGACTCATTAAAAATTACATGCCTATCACTTGACAACATATTTACCTAATAACATAAGAAATACTAAATATAGGAAAGATAGACTTAAACTGCTAATATAGATTTATGCTCCTGCATCAATCGTGAAGATTTACATAAGTTGCAATCATCTAAACAGATGGCACTTTGGCACTCTGGCACAAAGTAGCCTCTGAAAATGATAAGTTACCACTCTGTCTCCTTATTCAAGAAGTACGAGACGGAAACGTTTGATGGACAAATATCTATGGAATGGTACGTTAAAACCAAGGGAGATGAACATCAAATTTTGTGGACCAATAAACTGGACAACCTTTCACTGTAATCATCTTGTCCATTTATAACATATGCTGCTTGGTGGTGCTTAAGGCTTCCTGATGGCTTTCTGTCGTGAACACTACACTACACTGTGCTTTTTGATTGGACACAGTTTGGTGATACTGGTGCCTTGTCATGTATCCTGGGTGGGTGGGGTTGATGTTGATCAGAGAACGGTCCAAGTGGAGATGTAGGTAATAGATTAGATCTCTTGCTTCTAGGGCTAGGATTGCAGTGCGAGGGGTATGCTTATTTCTGGTTTCTGATGTGCTTACTCAGTAGCAATGTAAAAGTTGAAAAGACTTAATTCTACAAGTCCAATTTTTTGTTGGTTACCAAATGAAGTGTGGTAGGAATACTAAGTTTTTGTTGAAGGTTGAATGGCATTGGCAAAAGAAAAAGTTGTTGGTCTTTCATAGCACTCTTTTTTCCTTTTCTCTCTATAAGTTTATTGACGGTTAAAAAGGCTGTTACATACAATCTCCATGTTGGCCCCATATGTAAATGGAGCAAGTCTTTATCCAATCAAATTTAAGGGAAAGTATGATTTTCAGGACTCAGGAAAAAGAGTATGCAGGTAGATGCTAGATGAAGTCATGGCACATGGTCAAATATCTATAACCATTTCTGTGACAGGTTTTTGTGGGTACTTAATACTGCATATTAATAAAGCAACTACTCCACTTATTGGGTTTACCTCCACCAAGTGTCTTTATTGTGTTCTGTGTGCTAGATCTGTCCATTAACTTTAATACAACAGCATTTCTCCTGGGAGATGTGATTTAGAAGTATTGTATTTTCTCTCTCAATTTTGGTTTCCAATGCCTAACTAGGTGTCAATGGTTGCTCTCTAAAGACTGCTGAGAATCTTGATGTTGTTCAAGGGATTCCCCTTGAAAGAATGATGATTGAGACAGATTCTCCATATTGTGAAATAAAGAGCACTCATGCTGGCATCAGCTACGTTAAGACTCTGTGGCCTTCAAAAAAGAAAGAGAAATATGATCCGGAGAGCACTGTTAAAGGGCGGAATGAACCTTGCTTAGTTCGGTGAGTGTTTTTTGGTTTACTGTGTTGCTATATGCTGTGTTAAACTTATATTGGTCATTTGTAATTTAGAGAGGGAGAAAAAGAGTGACAAAATGAAATCCCTATTATTTTCTTGTGGTTAATTGTGAGATAAATGCTTGAAGACCGACCACTGGCAGAGCACAACACTGCCAGTGCCATATATTTTTTGGTCTGTACATCTTTGAACAATTTCTTCATAGCTAGGCTTGACAAAATGATTATGCTTCCTGAAAGATTCTTGTCTATAAAAGGAAGAAAGACACAATTGAAGCTGACCCAATTAATTCCTGTATGATTATTGTCTATGCAAGAAAGACTCACAAGGTCAGCTGCTGAAAATTTGTTAACTCCTAGTAATATTTGTGTGTGCCTTTGGACGGATATTTCCCTTGACATATTAATTTTTATTTGATATGTGATCACTAAACCATTCATTTTGTGGCACTTTATTGACATAACAAAATTATGCTTTGAATAAGGTCCCAGAATTTCTAATGGTTTTTCCCTGTGTCTGATGTTTGTAGACTTGATATATTGGTTCTTGCCTTTTTCTAATGGGTAGTCATACCTTGTTGACAGATGTAGCTTCACTTTTTCTTCTCTTGTTATGGTTGTTCTACTCGAGCTATGGAGAGTTTTATCTGGTCAATTATTGTTGTGCCCCACCCTGACCCCACCCACCTCTCCTTTTCCAATTGGAGGCTGGTGCATGTTGCCTTTTAGTTAGAAATCATAGAACTGCTCATTTTAGTAGGAGTGTTCTTGCAACCGAGTAGCAATAAGTAGAAATGCAGAACAAATTAAAAAGGTCCCCTTTGATTGTACCCCCGACTAAATTCTGTTTTGAGATACATTGTGTATCATGTGCTATGACTACTGCTTTAGTTTCTTTTTCTTTGGTCCAGAACTATAACTTTATTGATATTTTCTTAGTTGAAGCTAAAGATATTTTCTTCATTTGCTTTACTCTCTTTTATATCTTCACAATTTTTAATAATCTGTCTCTTATCTTACTAATTCTCAGTCAAGTTCTGGAGGTGGTTGCTGGCTGCAAAGGTATTGAGGACATAGATCAGCTGAGCAAGACATTGTATCATAACACCTGCAGGTATCTCGGTTTGTCATTTTGGATGAAGTATATTTCGTTCTGGCTTATCAATATGCTTCAATGAAAGTCCCTGCTTTCTAGTTTGGTGGATTGCCAACTCTCTTTTTCCCCCTCCTTTTCTGAGAACGAAATTCATTCCATACTGCCTCCATTCAAAATCGTTTTAAAAGTGGATGTCCACCAGTTCTGACTATAGGACTTGGAGTTGCATTGTGGAAGTTCACACCTTGTAGCTACCTATTCTTGATACTGAACTGTGTTGTTGTATCTTGTCCAGAACAGTTTCATCTTCTAAATTTTCATGAAATTTTGCCCATGCAATTCCTGCAGAGTTTTCTTTCCTCAAGATCTGGACACCACGGCAGATGCCCTTCTTACTGGCAATTTGGAACCTGCTGAATGACCTCAAACATAGATTCGTTGAAGTCTTGCAATTTTCTCCCCATACAGTGAACATTGCTGCTTCAACGTGATATCTGAATATATCCATTCAAGAAATGCATGTCAGTGCTGTTGAAAACCTTTGTGTTGGATTAGTTGTAATCATTCACACCTATTAAACTGAATCTAATGAGTTCTCTCCTGGATATGATTCAATTTAGTTATATTTGATGGCACAGGGAACAATATATTGCAATGACGAAACAGAGGTTTGAACCGTAGTTAAGTTCTTCCTCTATTGCTCAATTTTGGGACGTTAAAAACGTCTGTTTCTGATTTGGTCTCGATTTGCTAATCTGAGTTAAGAGAATGGATCCGATCAAACAAAGAGAAAAGAAGGGAAGACTGACCGGATGAATTAGCTAATATTCTTTGTCTAGGTGTCTGTGTCTTAATAGAAAAATGGACAAAAATGTCTGAAACTTTGGTTTCTACTTTTAGATGCTTCGGCAGTAGAAGGTGTTGATGACTTTTCAAGCAAAAATGGTTGTTTTTGATTTGATGATGCGTGTTCAAACCGGATATTGACTTCACGTTTACACGGTAGATCAATCACCTAAAACAAACTATTTTCCTAGAAGACCTATCACGGGCATCGTCTCGAACTCAAGACGGTAACATTAGTTACGTGGACTGATGCTTCAACTCTAGGCATTAACGATGGATATGGCATATTGGCATGCGAGAACAGAGTACAACGGTGCAGCAAAACACATATTTACATGGTGCAGGACAACATCCAAGGTGCCATCCATTAAGACAAGTATTCGGTTGAATTTTCTGACCCAGAACGTGTATCGACTTGTTGAGAATACTTCCATGTGACTTTTCCCTTAAACTGACGAAGAGAAGTTGACGAGGCAAGAGAAGTTGACGAGGCAAGCTCATTTGACAATCTCTCTCTCAAGCAGCCGCGTGAGAAGAAATCAACTCGTTTCTCTCTCTTCCTCGAAACCATTTCGTCCAATATTCACAATATATTATCTCTCATGCAACGCCCTTCCCAACACGTTCATTCCGGATTACACTTTCCCCTCTCTTCCCTTCCACGAGCAAAAGAAGGGAGAATCCTTCACTTAATCATCGTCATCTATCACAATTCGTAAGTATTTGCAGCATAAAATTTTTAACCCAAATCTGTCTGTTGCACCATGAGCGACCTCTTGTCTGGCTCCTACTCTCGCCTCCGCAATGGCGACGACAGCCATGCCTTTGAGCTGAGCTCTGATGGCGGTGGTGCCGGCGTCAGCCTCGACAAGTTCTCCAAGGATGCTGAGTCGATCAAGGACGAGCTCAAGGAGCTGGGAAGCCTCCAGCGGAGGCTCCAATCCTGTAACGAGCATATTAAGACGCTGCAGAACGCCAGGGCCGTGAAGGACCTGAGGGCCTGGATGGAATGGGACGTGGAGGAGGCCCTGAAGAAGGCGAATGCGGTGAAGAAGAGGCTCGAGGGCCTCGAGCGGGCCGACGCCGCGAACCCAAACCTTCCCGGGTGTGGGGCGGGGTCGTCATTGGACCAGACAAGGACGTCGGTGGTAGACGGGCTGAGAAAGACGTTGAAGGACAACATGAAGGGATTCAACAAGCTGAGGGAGAAGCTATCGTCAGAGTACGACGAGACGGTGCAGCCGAGGTATTTCGCGGTAACCGGAGAGAATCCGGAGGAGATGACTGTGGATGTGATTTCTACTGGTGAGTTTTGTTCTTACATAAAGAATTATTTCATGCATGGCGATAATCTATGCCCTCATAGTCTCACATATTTACAATTTGAGAAAAGACCACAAAAAATTCCAAACTTTATCAAAGTGACAAATTTATCATAAACTTTTTTTTTTGAAGTGAAAAAACCCAAAACTTTTCAAATTGTGACACATTTACCCCATCAAGGATATTTTTGTCTTTTTTATTTTATTTATGTTTTTCCTTTTTTATTTTTCTTCTTCTTCCCTCCATCGGCCATGGCGGAGCCGGCAGAGGGAAGTTGGCATCCGGCGAGGGCTGCCCTCACCGGCGTCAAGCGACGGCCCTCACCGACGCTGGCAAGGGCACCCCTCGCCTAATGCCAATGAGGGCCTGGTGTGGGATGCCCTCGCCAAACTCGGGCAAGGGAGGCCCTCACCCAATGCTAACGAGGGCCGCCCTCGCTCGACGCAAGCGAGAGCCTAGCGATGAGGGATGCCCTTGCTAGATTTGGCGAGGGAGGCCCTCGCTTGATGCCAACGAGGGCCGCCCTTGCTTGCGTCGAGCGAGGGTGCAAGGGAGGCCCTCGCCTGACCCAGCCAAGGGCTGCCCTCGCTCGACACCGATAAGGGCGACCCTAGCTAGCCTAAGCGAGGGGACCCTCGCTTGATGCCAGCGAGGGCAACACTCACCAAATGCCGGCTTCCCTTTGCCATGGCCGGCAGAGGGAAGAAGAAGAAAAAAAAATTATTTAAAAATTAAAAAGATCAAAATGCCCTTTAGATTATGGTAAATATGTCACACAACAGAAGTTTAGGGTTTTTTGTGTCACAATTTTTTTTTTAGGTAAATGTGTCACGGTTGGCAAAATTTAGAGTTTTTCATGTCACAAAAAAAATTTGAGATAAATTTGTCACTTTAGACAAAGTTTAGGGTTTTTCGTAGTTTTTTCCCTTACAATTTTACCTTTTTAGTTAGCATCTAGATGATGGTTAGCTAAACAGGATTACCGTAGAAGATTTATTAGAGTTTGTTGAGAATCTTAAAATAAGTAGTACATAAAATGGCGGCGGAGGACACATGTCGCGTGCATGTAAAATAGGATCTAATTTTAATCATGTTTATTGTGTTTTGTCCGGTTGCTAAACTTGCTTTATCTTTGTGCTCAGGTAAATTATCAAAAAAAATCATAAACAACCTATTGCAATTGTGCTAATCATTCATAAACCTTTTGATTTAACCAATTTAATCATAAACCATTTGGTAATTGGCTGATTCAGTACGTCTATCCAATTTTGACTAGAAATCGCTAACTTGGACATCAACCATCTTACCTGGCAACACCGATGTTGACGTGAACAATTTTTTTTTTTATAATTTATGACTTTTAATTATTATATTTTTCTTTTTATTTTTATTTTTTTCATTGTAGCTTCGTTAGTGGATGGGTTGGCAAGGGTCAAGCCTCGTTGGCCATGAGCGAGGCCTAAATTCACCAAATCTGACAAGGTTGTGTCTAGCCCAAACCCTAGAGAAGCTCAAGGCCTCACTAGAGGCCGTGAGTGCAGCCTTGCCCATGAGGGTGACGCTATCCAAAGGCCCTTGGGGACCGCTTAAGCCTTGCTAGAGGTTAAGCAAGTCATAACTTTGTTGAGGCAAGCCTCACCAACCTAGCCTTTGGCAATGTTTACCTCACCTAGCAACAATGAGGTCAAGCCTTGCCATGGTGAGCCGACCTCGCCCAACAACAAGAAGTGTCTTTGACATCTTTGCTGGCCACAATGAAAAAATAGAAAATAAAAAATTACTAAAATCGTCCACGTCAACAATTTTTAACTAAAATTGGCCAAATTGACTAAATTGGCAAATTATCAAAATAGTTAGGATTAAATTGACCAAATTAAAAAATTTAGGATTGAATTGATAGAATTGCAATAAATTTATGACCTTTTTAGTAATTACCCACTTCTATTTGCATCTTTGTTTCTTCAGCATAGGCATATATACAAGAGAAAACTAGTAATGATGTCTAACCTACAGTTAAGAGGCCTATACTAGGAAAGAGAACAACCATCCCCCACCTACGCATCCTAAATTTGAATCTAGCATGGAATCCTTCGTCCCGCTTGAATAACTTCATGATCTTTTCACTCTTCTGATCCCGAAAGACCGTAAATGCCACAGGCGAGATCGAGACGTTCTTACGTAAAGCGATCCAGGACCAACGCCGATCGGAGAAGGACATGGAGAGGAACCGCAAGAAATTCCTCCGCCAGCTCATCCTGGCCTCTATTTTCTTGATGCTCCTCGTGGTGCTGATGGGCCTCTCAGTCGTTAAACCTTGGATTTAGTAGGCGGCGCCGCCACACAAGGGCTGCGGCGTTTGGTGTCTCTCTCTCGGAGTTTTGTTCTGATTGTTCCTGGGGTGAATGTTGCTTTTGGTTTCGAACATAGTTATGCTTTATTGATGTTTTTAGGTCAATGAATTTCATTGATTAGTTCATCTATGTTACATAAGGTGGTGAGTTCCTAAATCATGAGGAGGAACTGTCTTCTCAATATAATTGTCACAAGATGCACATTTGCCTAAAAAATTTATTATATTTGCCTCGCTAGAAGACTTGGCATTAGATAATTAGAAATCTTTTTGTGTAAAACTCGTATCAAATGATACGTGATATGAGTTTCAATTTTGCCGTCGTTTGGTTTCTTCGGTGGACATCAAAACACTACCCCTTTTCCACAAGGGACAAAGTCTATGGACTGTCGACTGATGTTTGGTTTGGCCTTTAAACCTTTAGCATTGTCTTAGATTCAATCATTGTTGTCTTGTAACCGAACGTTGTTCATCGCTCTAGTTAATTTGATCCAGTTGGCATACGATGTAGCAATGCAATTTTAAACACGGGTTTTGCTAATGTGGCATTTTCTGGATAACCATATGTCAACGAAATTCAAAAATGGAAAAGAAAAGACGGAAAAACTCGGGGGTGTCTCCAAGGGCAGTCGATCCTTGCGCAGCCATTGGCCAGGCAGCACCACACTTGGTGGTAAATCCAAATCCAAGTAAGGGCAAGTAGGTCATTAGTGCGAAGGACGGATAGCAATGCCCCACCCCTCCCATGCATCAATTTTTTCGTTTTATACTTTCTGACATCATATATCAACCGGACCAAATTAATGAAAAGGATGAAAATCGATTCGATTAGAAGAACAAAAAAGACTGCATTGAACAAAATTAAACTAAAAGGATCAAGTTAAACATTGACCAAATGAAAAATTATTAATTTAGACATTGTCGCTTCTCGCGATATTGACCCAAAGCAATTTTGAAGTTGAGCATTTGCAGTAGTATTCTCTTTTATTAGTAAGCTTGGTTGTATGTGATCACTAACAATCTTTCGAAGATTGAACTGCAGCATCAGCTTATGCCCTGATGACTGCATTCGCCGGTGGGGACCAACCCGTGAATTGAGAATTGAGTTTGGAAGAAACGCTCCTGTGCTGGAGACATGGCGGTGAATTCACTGAAGATCGCCTGAATTTGCTCGACTTCCGGTTTAACAGAGTGTCAATTCCATCGCAAGACCACGGCAGATCAATCACCCAAAACAAACTATTTTCCAAGCAGAACTATCATGGGCATCGTCTCTAACTTCAGACAGATCAAACCAGTAATAGGGACCGATGCTCCATCTTTAGACATTATTTGAGAAAACATGCGAGAACAATGGATATGGCACTACGGCATGTGAGAACAAATCGCGACAGCATGGCAAAACTCTAAGGAAGTTATGAACATCCAAGCCTCCAAATGCACATCTTTATCTCTTAAAATAAATAGATTCGGTTGAAGTTTCATACTCAAAACTAAGTGTTCAACTGTTGAGAACAATTAGTCAATACTTTCATTTAACTGCTCAACACCAAAACTATGCAGGACCGCTCACAATCCGGCAACATCATAGCAGACTATCCGCGCATATAACTATAGTGTACGTACATCCAAAAATCAAGTAATCTCTAGGGCCACGGAGCTTTATATTCACCATCATCTTTGAATGCCCTGGCACAGAGAACTTGAGTTTGGCAAGTGGCTGAGTTGTAGAGTTACAGGGCTAAGCATGAGACAAGGATCTCCACAGTCCTCTCCTCCAATTCCTCTCGTGTTGCCTCAGTACTCTACAGGTATTTGGAAGCCAAAACTTGTCAAATTTGCTCAGCTGCTGATGCTGGAAAGCAATTCGCTGCTGTCGAGATTGTTTGCAGCATTTCTGTTCAGAGAAGCAGGAGATGCTCTGTCTGCTGCCAAATTTAATCGTAAGGGCCGCCCTTCCACCTCCTGATTCCAATTGCAGCCAAGACAAAACAAAAAGAAACACGGCTAGTCAGCAAATATTCAAGGACTAACGCTTGGTCCTTAAACATGAAATGTTGAGAAGTAGCATTTACCACACTAAAGTTTATTTTTTCCAACAAGAAAAGACCAATCATATGGTATCAAGGTTCTTTAGCAAACGCTTGCCAAAATACCTTATGCAGTTATGTTAATTTAAGGTAAATGGTTGCAATAGGCATATGAACAAGCTAACCCTAGTGCATGTTTACATACGAATGACCTATCACTTCTAAATTGCTAAAAAATTAAGTGTCAATCCAAACTCAAATTGGCACCATAATAGGGTACAAACCGTAGCAATCCCTAACAAGAATGTGGATTTTCAGTCAGTTCAATGCGTCTTACCACTCCGTTCATGGCATCCAAAGCTGACTCCACAGCCTCTGCAGATTCAAAGGAGATAAATCCAAATCCTCGGGATTTTCCAGAATTGCGGTCATATATAACCTTTGCACTCAACAGGCCTGGCTGGTTGGCGAATGCATCTCTGAGACCTTCGGAAGTGAGGCCCCACCCAAGGTTTCCTGCATAGAGTTTGTGGGGGCTATCCACAAAGGCACGGTTGCTATTTCTGATCCTCGGCCCCATTACTTCCCTTTCACCTCCTTTTGGCACTTCAGGGAAGTTTACCTTGACTGTTCTGCCGCCAACTTGCTGTATGAACATGACGAAAAAGAAACTAACATTAATTTTCTTCGTCTAGCAAACCAGCCCACACATCATTTCAGTGCTGCAGATAATCAACAATATATGAAAGAAGAAGAAAGAAACAAACATTGAACCCCACAACACACTACCACCAGAGCGAAACCAATTCACCAATAGATGCATACATTGAAGCAGCATTCACCAGCTCTATCACAAAAATTACTTTGGAAATGCTCGATAAACAATTAATACAGGTTAGTTATCAATGCTAATAATAGTTGGGAAAGGGTGAGCATTTAGCAATAAAACACCAAACAACACATGAATTTACACTATGCTCAGCACATTCAATTTCCGAATTTACAAAGCCTCATCAAAAAGTCACCACCAATACAAAAATGGATCAGTCAGCGTAGACTGATTTAATATCCAACAAGTCCTATGTCCAAATTAACACACCAATCACTGCTGCAAGCAACTCCTAACAATTATGGTTGCATTGATAAAACAACCACGTTATTTCATCTAAAGCAAAAACAATCTATATTGGGCCATTATTGATGGAAAAGCTATCTTATTCAGCTACAGCAGACTATCTACCAGAGCAGGTTCCAGTTCTTCATGAAGCAGTTCACATTGGCTAGTGTTCAACAGAACGCAAGAAACGACACGTGTGACGGGGTCACAAACAGGGCAACATCTATTTCACAGTTAAGGCCACAATTTAATTAATGCATCAAGAACCACTTTGATGGTCATGTATTTGGGTGGGAATGCTTACAGATCCATCGAACATCCGAATAGCCTCCTGAGCTTCTTCCACACTTCCCATGGTAACAAACGCGAAGCCCCTGCTCCTATCCGTCACTCGATCATAAACAACCTGAAACGACCCAACCATGACCACCAAAAAAAAAAGAAGTCAATTTTCAAGAACCCAGTAACCAAAAGTCTTCAAAACACAAGAAAAAACAAACAAACAGGAGCCGAAATGCAAACACGAAAGCAGAAGGCGACGAACCTCCACGTTTATCACACGCCCGGCCTCCTCAAAGACCTTCAGCCAACTGAGAAGAATTCATGGAATAAGGCAAGTTCCCAACGTATAACCTCCCACCCGAAGAACCCGAGACTCTCTTCTCCTCCCCGCTCTCCTCTCCCTCCCCCTCATCCTCTTCTTCGCCCGCGCTCTCGAGCAGCTCCTCCGCCTCTTCTGGGTCCTCTTCCTCCGACCCGGCGACACCGTCTTCGGCTTCGAACCCGTCGAACGCGGCCGAAAGGAGGCGTTGGCGAGGGACGGAGGTGGGTGGTTTCGAAGAACCGAAAACGGGGCCGAGGATTTGAGGGCGAGGAGGAGGCGGAGGGCGGGGGGCTTTGGCGGGAAGTGGGAGGGAAGCGAGGCGCGGGGAGGGGCGAGGAAGAGGGCAGAGGAGGGGGCCTTGTGGCCGAGCGACGGAGGAGCAGCCGCGGCCATGGACAGCGACGAGGTCGACATGGAAACGGAGGAATTCGGAGGAAGAAGAAGAAGAAGATGATGATGATCGACGAATTCTGGGTAAATGGCAGGGATAAGATTATCCCCTGCTGTCTTCGTTTATGCTCTGTAGCGAGAGCGACACTGATGGATAAGGTTTGCCCTCTCTCTCTCTCTCTCTCTCTCTCTCTCTCTCTCTGGAAATCATATTCCCATTTTCCTACTAATTGATCGTTTTCGAAAAATAATTTTTATTTTTATTTTCAAATCTACTAAAGCTTAAATTTGATGTTTAGTTAACAAAAAATTATTTTATAAAAATATATATTTAAAAAATGAAATGAATTTTTTTTAAAAAAATTAGAATTTGAAAAACATTTTAAAAATAAAAATAAAAAATAATTTGCTTCTTTTTCTTTATCTTTTTGCTTCTTCTTCACCCGTCATAGGCCACAAGGACGACCAATGAGCTTGGTCTCACTAGATCAAGCGATCTCATGACTTTCGAAAACAAGGCTTGCTAAATTTGGTGAGCTCATTTAATATAAAAAATAAAAATAATTTAGCTCGCCGCCTTTAACGACAAAAAAATAAAAAATTAGAAATAAAATAGAAGGGAATCAGAAGGGATTTTATTTGAAGGAAAATAAAAATAGGAAATAAAAATAAATTTATTTTATTTTTAAATTTTATTTTATTTTACTAATAAATTTATTTTAAAATGAATAAAAATTTTCTATTATTTGGAAAAAAAACTCAAGGCAAATAAAAAAATTATTAAATTTTTTTTAATAAAAAAATTATTTTTATTTATCATAAATAAATTATTTTTATTTCACAAAATCATAAATAAATTATTTTTAATCAAAGGAAAAAAAATAAAAAAAAAATGATAAATAAAAATAATTTATTTATTTTAATAAATTTATTTTTATTTTTTTTTTAATAAAATTTGAATATTTTTATTTTTATTTATTTTTATTTTTAACAAAATGAGAAGAGGCGTGAGGAGGAGGAGGAGAAGGAGGAGGAGGAGGCAAAGACGTAGAGAAGATGAGGGAGGACTCACCGAATATTGGAAAATATTTTCCAAAACAATTTCAGATTTTAGTTGAAATAGAAAATATTTGAAAAAAAAAAGCGAAAATATTTTCTGGAAATGGGGTTTTTCCGCGAAACAAACGAACCCTAAATGATCAAATTCAAGAAAGTTTAGGTTGATCAAATTGACTGATGGCATTAATTTTGTTTTCCTTTCTTTCTTTCTTGCCCGTTTTGTAGAATTGAAATGAAAGGCTGAAAGTTTAAGTAACAAAATCTAGATTGTTGATGATTTTTTTTTTCTTTTCCTGCTTTTGGTCATTTAATTGTTGATGACTTCAAGGGCCCCGGATAGAATCAAAAGGTTGTTTAATGATAACTGAAAATTAAATTAACATTATTAATCCCTCGCCAAACATTAAAAAAGTGACTAATGCCACAAAAACAAAATCCTAAAATGATATGTTTATGTACATCTGCCCAAATTGATTTGTGTTATAAAAACTCCTAAACCAATATAGTCGTGCCACATTTACCTTAAACTAAGATGAGCATGATTTTAAAGTAGAATCAAGAACATGAGAAACAATCCATTTTTAGGTTCTAAAATATGTAGGATAGGTTTCGGGTTAAAAGAAAGTTGGAAAATCTATTGTAATTGATAGATTTTAGGTTTCAAGTGGAGCCAAGAACTTAGAACTTAGAACCTATAAAAAGTCTTTTGTTTTATATTTTTGCACCATCTCGCAATATTCCATAACATCCAATTATGAATGCATAATCTAAAATCACTAATCTAAATTTATATTTCCGACATATCCATGATTAATACTTTTATTTTATTAATATTTCATAAACTTCGTGTCTAAATATGCAATCATTTAATTAAGAGCACAAGTAAAACTTAGGATAAACCCTGAAATTTGTGATAACATAAGTTATAGGTTATTGGATATGTAGGTTAAGTTTCAAATTTCAAAAATTTAAAAACTATTCCAACAAATAGGTTAACCACTAACCCCTAACCAAAACTAATTTTTAGAGAAAATTTCAAATAAAAACCTAAAATAAACTGTATTTCAAATAAGGATTAGTGATTATTTGAATAAGGACTTGATGTGAATTTTATTTTAAATAAAGATTTAAAGTGATCATATCAATTTCAAATAAATGCCTCAATGCACTATTTGATAAGGGCAATTTTGTCTTTTAGTTTTTTTTTTTTGCTGTATTTTTTTCCCAAAAAACAAACTAAAAAATTTTAAGAAAAAAAAAAAGAACAAAGACAAGAGGGAGGGCTCTCTCTCTCACCTATGGCTGCCGTCCCTTCATCGGTGGGGTGGCGATGATGGCCGACAAGGTCGCTGGCACTTAGACAAGGGTCATTGGTAGATTTTATCAATATATTTGGCAAAATTCAAATTATCATCAATTATATTTTATTAAATGAATTAAGTAATCTTTCCCTTAATAATCAGATTAAGTTGATTTTTTTATTTAATTGAGTTATTTCAATCTATCCTATTTAAGCTTATCATGCAATCTCATTAAGTGCCGATAGTCTCTCTCTCTCTCTCTCACTTGAAGTTGGTTGAGAGCTGGAAGAGGAGCAAGGCTAAGGATGGAAGAAAAAAAATTCTTTAAACATTTTTATACAGTTCAATGAATAAATTGAATACGCATCAAATATCCAAGGATATCGTTTCGCATTAAGTTAAAATTCAGGGATCATATTAAATAAATTTAAAACTCAAACATTATATTACACATTATATCAAAATTCACGAACCATTTGTGTCATTTAGCCTAAGTTTCAAGGATTTTACAAACCCAAAGTTGCTTCACAAGACATTCCCCAAACATGTCCCTTAAATCTAAAGTTTAGACATCGAAATGCAAATAAGAACTTCACATACTAATGACGCAAAACTAAAGTTCGAACGTGATTAACGTGTCGCCTAAATTTGGCCGAGAAGAGCATGTTACCAACTTTCAAATTAATTTGATAGGGTGTTAACACAACGGATTGCTTTAGCAAAGTAGTTGGTACCATTAATGATTGTTTTTCCTCATTAAACTCTTTCATTAATCTATTAGGACGCTGATTGAGACTCTTGCTGGATTTGATCTTTTTCAAGTACATTTTTCAGTCCAGCTTATTCTCAAGACCCGTTGTGGTCACTTAACGAGTTATCAGGTAAGCATTCCTTGATTCTCACCCATCGACCACTTAAACATGACACGATATCAAGATCAACTCCAAGACCCTGCTTTTACTTCATATGTTACCGGACACACTCGACCTGAATGTCGCTATGCTCACTCATGATTCACAAAAACATTAGGAATCCCCAGTGCTCGCAGACGAAAAGCTGATAAAGACAGCCGTCGATCACTGATGCCTTTGCGCGAGAATAATGATCTGAACACATTACTAGACACTAACAGTGACCCCACTTAGCCAGAGCAGCTAGCGCCTTGGCCGGTTCTTCTCAATGCAGATGAAACATAAGCAAGTCTAGGAGCGTCTTATGACGTGGATTATTGCAGCAACAGTCCTGCATGCTCTCACCCGTCGACCTGGGACGCTAAACAAAGGATCAGGCATGTCAATTGTCAGGAGGTAAATATGCATATATGGCTCATCAATCACGTGCCATTGCAGCTGGCAGCTCCGTCTGAGTCCAATTGACATGGCATCATAATGTTTGAACTAAGTAAAGCTTTAAGGATAGAAAGAAGCGTTTTCGCAGTCACGGACAATACTAATGACGGTGAGACACTAAACAAACTTTAAAGTTACAATACATCACTTCATATAGTTCATCACTTCAAATAGTTCAAAATCCACTCAGAAAGCATCAAGGACTTCGACACCAACAAACTGTAAGTATTAACAAGACATTAACAAACACAAACCCAGTCTTCCATTCTCTTAGTAGTTCCATGGGCATGGAATAGTGAACAAACCCACGTTATTCTAAGTTCTTAGTCATGTTCTTTAGAAGATGCATTAAGGATTAGCCACCTTCAGCCAACCACTACACCAGAGTGACTAGGCAATAACTAACTTAATGCACCCTATATGAGCCAAGAATGATTTGCCTATCGCATGGTAACCAAATGGTGGGAGAAGAATCCAGAGCCGAAGACCAGACTGCAATAGCCATTACAGGAACAGCAGTGGGGACTTCTCCACTTGGTTGTCAGAGGGGAAATGAGGTCGGGCATCGACCCCACTTCCCTCACTTTCAGACATTGAGGTTGCGGCGATTGTCCACCGCCGCGAGCCACTTGCTGGGCATGACAATGCTATGCGAGGTATCGTTCATGCTGGTGAAAGAGTAGGATGGTCGAAGTTGATTGATCGGAAAACGACCAAGTCCTTCCCTTGAGCACATGCTAGTGACTTCTGACCCAGAGAGATTCCCAGCACTGCCGTTAGCTTCTTTTGGCAAGCTCGGTGTTGTGCCACTCTCAGATTGTGAGAGCTCAGATCTCTGAGAACCAGTTGGCTGGGGAAATTCTCCGCCACTGTCTTTCTTTGCTTCAGCTCCTCCCTCTTCATTGCTCGAGTTTCTCACATTCAAGAAACGGCCCCCACAACCCCTTGGTCGGCGCATAGCATGGAGATGACGTGATTCATGCATGTATGGCTGTCAAATGAAACACCACAGAACACTAATTTAGAAAACTTTGGAGTGCTATTCTTCAAGTTTGACAAAGGAAAATTTTGGTCAAAGGAATGGCTGAAACAGAACTAAAAGAAAAAAAATTAACTTCTTAAGATACTATATTGAGGAATGCAACTGATTGACAATCAAATTAAAACACATAAGCCGCACCAACAAAACTGGTCAGCACCAGGCCTTGGTAAAAACCACGGCTCATAAAAGAATATATCCTTTCAAGTTGAAGTGCTAAAATGATCAAACTTGATGGAGGGCTGGAAATCATCTTCTAATAAATGCCAAAGAGTTTTACCCCATTTTTAAGATTTAATTTAAGCAAGTCAACTGCAGGAAATGGGCATGAAACAGCATTGCAGTTACATCTGATTTTTTTAGTTTTGCATTCTCCATAGTTGACAAGTTCAACATCATGCAGAGGTGCCTTTTGTCTTACAGAAAACGTGAATGACAATTATTACAAGGAGCAATTGATGTGAAAGATCATACCTTACGTCTAGTTACTTTATTCTCGAGCACGGCTTTTGCACGAAATTTGCGGCGCCTAATGATCGCATGGTACTGTTTGGCATTTACAAATATGGGTCCATCATCTGTCGACAAGTTCAGAGGAAGCATCATCCGGCCCTGAAAGTATTGAAAAAACATGCAAAGAGGAATGGGATCAAATAATCTGACTTAATATGGCTTCTAGTAAGTTTTCGCCTGGCGAAGATGAATATGATGACATCATTTGAACGAAGTAATTCCAGTGATGGATAAGGCCAGAGGTGCTAAAAGTAAAGTTTTAACCTGCAAAAACCATGCATTTTAAAAGAAGAACAATTCGCACATTTACTTAGACAATACGCTGTGCAATTTATGATAGTTGTCATACTTGAAGACATTAGGTATGCAAAGGTGAAAAAGTAATCAAGTTAACTCTTGTATGTAAATACACACAGCTATAATTAGTCAAGTTCATTAAAGAAGAAGATTTCCAACATGGAAAATGGACAAGCAAGCTTCTTGAACTAGGAATAAGGAGGAAAAAAATCCAGAAAAGTATTCAAGCAGTTGTTTCATGAGAAGCTTCAGCTTGGAAAAACGGTTTACTGAAGTACTTTCATGAGAGAATGAAGATAAGTATATATAGTTCAAACTATGGTATGTGATAACATTCTCTTATTAAGGACTCAACACATGAGAGGTGATTGATGGCTAGTATCATTAAAGATGTTTGTTTATGACCAACAACAGTGAGGGCTCCAATGGCACTACAATTGACTGGATGTCAAAATGGTAGTAGATAGCAGTAACTACTCATTTGCGATGGCCATTACTTGTCAAAGTGATGTCATGATCATGGGGTGGCAGATGAGACCTAATTCACCACAAATATTTTGAGGGTTGTGATCACAGGCATCTGGCAGTGAATTTAATTGGCCACAAGATAAATCATGGCTTACTGCCAACTGACCGGATTAGTGACTTATTTAGATGAGGCTGCTGCTTTCCCATCCAGCCTTAGTTTCTATCATGATATCTTAAAAGGGCGTATGTTGGCGGTTTCAGATAAAAGATGATTCTTAAAAACATGATCATTATTAAATCTAAGCCAGTTAAACATTTAAAGTTCGTAATACACTGATATGCCTCTTTACACCAAACAGAAGACAAAGATAAAAATTTTGGTGGTAAACTGTCTGGTAAACAGTCACAGGACTGCCGCTCAGGCCCCTCACTGCACTAAAAGGTATTGACTAATGTAGACAGAAGGAACAAAGAACTACAAACCGATATTTGCGACCCAAAAGGTGAGAATACGCCATAACACTGCTCTCCATATGGATATTTTGCACATATCTGCATTTATGATCCAAGCACACAATACGCGTCACTGCCATTAGCACACATTTCAGCTACAGAATTGAAATAGCTAACATTACCAACATTGAAGTAGACTGTAGCAACAATTGGTTGAGATGAACACTTACCATCTGCTGACCATACCCTAGATCAACCCGAGCACAGTATTCTGGCAGAGGGGAGATGGGTAGTTGAGACTTCTGGGTATCCGCAGAATTTTTGTAGTCGCCTGAATAAAGTAAAAAAAATCATCAAATCCATGGTCACCAAAAAGAAGAAAATTACAAGAGTGACTACCAACATTTCTACAATTGATTAGACTCTGCAGAAGGGGAAAATGAGGATTTTCTCAGGAGCATATGAAAGTTTATTAGAAAAGGTTTTCGCCATTTGAAGTGCAACAACTTCATGGAATGGCCCTAGTTGGTGACAAAATGTTTAGGTACTCATTCATCACATAGGCCTTCCTTACCTCATACAACACTACAAGGGAGATTGGGGAGGAAACACAAAGAACAAGAAAAGGTATGTGGCCATGTCTGCTGCATCCTAAGTTATTAGAACATGTTCAACTACTATCTGGCCAGTTTTCAATTGAGGACACTTTGATATTTGCATTGTGTTATCCACACAGGTTGGCTCAGTGCAACAAGCCTAGATATACATTGTGACTATAGGTCTATGCGTGACGAAGCTTCAATTATTTCAAACCTAAAGCCTCATTGCCACAAGCTCCAAAAGTCAACCTCCACACCTTAAGTTCCGCGATGCAAGATTAAAGTCTTAGCAGATACATCGATTTGCATGAAGTGAGACACTAGAACCATGAGATTTAAATTTCTATTGTATGAATTATACAATCGATGAGAAAACAAGTGTAGACATCAATTGGATCATGTGTGCCCACATAGGACCCACATGAAAGCATTATAAAACATTCTTCCCTAGAGATTGTAGAAATTTTAATAGAGTTTCGTCTTTGCAAATGTATGCAGGACAACGGACAGAGTCCTATTAAACCCATCCCTCATCTTCATCTTGTCGACCAGTTCATCAAGTAATTCATCTGTAATATCTGGGAAAGCTCTCAATGCTAAACGGTCGAGAATATCCCCATAATGGTCTCTCTCCTTTGAAATGAAGTGTTCTTTGGTTTTCTCTATTGAAGGTCTTACTTTTCCCTTTAATTCGGTAAAGGCAAACAAGAGAAGGCCAAAGCACCAAAGAAAGAGTCAAAGAAATACAGCAACTGCACGAGAACAAAGCAACGAGTAGAATTCCCTTACTTTAGAACAGGACAAGAAGCATCGAGAGCAAAGATATTCCCCACATAAAATTACAGTTAAGAACGCATTGCTAAGCCCGAAGATGCAAAAACTGGCAATCACCTGAAAATATGGTGAACTGGGTCAGGCTTCCCTTATCTGCACCTTGTTCTGTACCCCGTCCAGCCTGTTTGGCCGGCATGAGGTGGTCACCGCAGCTAGGGTTATCAACAGGCGACGAATTCAACTGGCCCAACGAATCCCCATGAAAAGATTGACTCCCGAAGGTGGCCCACCAAGGTGCTGCCGACGGAGCTGAGGACAACTGTGATGTGGGATTATGGAGCATTCCCTCATGTTCCTTGAGATATAATGCTTGCATAGCCATGATGACACCCTCCCAAGTGATCCGAAATACGGGTTTTTCAATTCTCAAAGCCGAATTTCTTAAAGCTACAGCCTGCAAATTAAAAAGATCGATAGAAATGTTCCAGTGCAATGATGCCAATTCAAAGATGATTCTTCCAAAAGACCTCCAAGGCCTTGATCTGACTCAATCCGACTCTTCATTCAAATTTGCAAAAGAGAACAGAAGGAAAGCCAGCAGCGCAAGAAGCAAGTGGCCAGTCCACAGAGTACTCGCCGCAATACACAAAAAGATTGAAAATTTGCAAGGACGGGCCTACTGGAAGTAACAGTAGATCATCTTGACTGGACAAAACACACGGGGGAAGAGGGGCAAAGAGAGAAAGCCAAGGCAAGGGTAGCGACTCCACACTCAAATCTCAAATGGGTCGTCGTTAGATAGGAGCCGAAGCTGATCATGCAGAGAGAAAGATCAAAGATAGGAGCTGAGGAAACCCCCCAACAAAAAAAGAGTCACTGTTGTAAGTGCTGAGAAGAAAAAAAAAGAACAAGGGAGGACCAATTCTGCCCCGGCCCCGCACATTAGCTGGGAATTAGGCGATGGAAGAAGCAGAGAACCCCCACGGAGCAGGCCGGAGCTATGCAGAGTCAAGAAATCGAAAGAAACCAACGACTGATAAAAAAGCTGACACAGCTCAATATCAAGAAAACCCAGGTATAGAGAGAGAGCTCACGCATATATAAGCGAAGAGGGCGTAAGGGACGGGGGACGGAGCTGCTTCTTTCAAGCCGAGAAACCCCATTTCCTCGGAGCCATGTCGGTACTATTTCAAGCAAGAACAGAGAGAGGGAAGACAAGGAGGAGAGAGAGAGAGAGAGGAGGAGGAGAGACGAACGAGAGCAGCGCTTGATAAATGCGTACAAAGGCAATGCCAACTCCGACGCTGGCCAATCACCTTCGCTTTCCATGTTTTTTTTTTACCTCCCTTTTTTGCCCCCAACTTCCTCACCCCACCTTAAAAAAAAAAAAAAAAAAAGGATATCCATGTCATGTCAACTAACCTAAAATTCTTCGTCGAAAATATCGAATTAAATGGATCAACCTAGTTCACGAGCGTCTCCAACTGATTAAATATAAAATTTTAAAATATGAAGTATTGCTTCTTTTTTTCTAACATGCATAATTATTATTTATGTGAGATTTGCCAAAAAGGTACGTCTTCAATGAAAATCACTTTGTTACGAAATTTTTTCTATTTACATATCTCTAAGTTGAAAAAATTATGCAACTAAATATTGCAGACCGATTGTAAATCCTTCTCTGGTCGTAACTCACAAAATGGTACGCTAATTCATCGTCTTATGTCGTCATATGCAAAATCAGGAGGTGAAAAAAAGAGACATTTTTGTTTTGTGCGGGTGCATGTGAGTCCATTGTATTTTAGCTCTTAAATTAAGTGTGTCTCATGTAGACAATATTAAGGAATTAAGTATGTGGGGCTGATATGAATTAAGATCGTTTAAGAGTTTTTTAAAAAAAGAAAAAAAAAGTAAGGGGAGAAAAAAAGGAAAAGGAAGGAAATTTGAGTTCCTTTCTCCAAGTCTCAATCTTCAATTGTAATCCAAGATTGTGGCCACCAGCCCCCATCTGCGTGCTTAGGTTTTAACAGCGGATGTAGAACTGCTTTTTCCCGACATAGCAAATCACTCAGGACAGTGACAATTTCCTTGCCATTTATGCGCTCGTTTTGATGGATTGAAATCTCTCCATGTGTTATTTTGCGCCCGACACACACGCAACAAGGAAAAAAGAAGGAAAAAACAGCAAAATTTCCTGTAAGGGTATGATTGGGAGCATGTTTCCTATATATACGACCGGGGTGTTACTATAGCATCATGTGGCTGCATTTAAATAAGATGTAAGTTGTTGAAATCATGAAATGCTAAATACCTCATGAGGCTGTGTTTACATTACTATGCACAATAAATGTTCGTCGATAGATCACTTACTTTTGACCTACCTCGAAGTCCTCTCTTATTTATGACTCAATGTTCATTGCTAAATTGAGATGGCACATTATCAAGAGATATGTGCGTGGCACCGAGGCCGCCCCACTTTGTGGGAATTTATGGTTTCGGTCACATACATAGTTCCGACATCTCCATATTTGGTTAGTCTTCACATTCATCAAAGTGATCGCAATGGTGCTTTAGTTTGGAGGTCAAAGTGGTGATGTGTGGCAAACAAGGTGGAGGAGTGCACACACAGGCGATGGGTAAAGAGACGAGAGAGTGAAAAGAGAGAGAAGTGACATGTTAACTACAAGCGACACAGATGTGACGTATGACCCACAATTTAGAAAATTTTGTCATTCTAACTCCTCAATGTCCATATAGAGCCAAAATAAAGGTGGATTCATTGTCATCCGAGAGACATAGGCACGATAAATTCAAAGGATAATTTTCATAAAAGTTTAGTCAATCCCACTCCAATTTAGTACCACAAGACAAACTCCTCCAATCTTGAGTCGAAGGAGATCAATTAAGGCAAAAGTTAGGACCTTTTCCTTCCATCGAAGTTTTCAAGAATTGGGTTCCTAGAATTTATAACCGCTCATCGTACAAAAGATGGTCCGAAGCCAAAAGTGGCAATCCGCTTCTTCCTGGCTTGGCATCTGTACTTCAGATTTTGGAAACCCCCGATCGAGCGGCGAGGACAATGCCAAAGCTCCTTCGCCTTTGCTGCGGTACATCGAGCCATATGTGGGTTCCCAATTGATTTCCCTTTTCCTTTTCCTTTTCGCCTCTCCTTATAAGGAAGATGGGGTTTGCTTTTTACATCGCCTTTTTCGTGGTTTGTCTCTTTATATCGTATTGCATTTTGGTTGGCGGGAGATCACGCCCCACTAGAAGTGGGAGTGGCTGCTGGGAAAGGACACTAAACTGAAAAAAGAAACACGATGGAGAAGAAAGAAAAATGGCTAATCGAGATCATCATTATCTCCTTTGCCTTTTAATGCTTGCGAAGCCCACTTTTTATCCACTATCAGTGAGACCCCTAACTTTCTCCATTAGTCCTGACAGGGGTGCTACGCGGCGCAGACTTATTTGGGAATGTGATGGACTTCTTTAGATTTGAGCATATAAATAAGTGTTTATGAAAATTATTGGATAAAATAAACCCATAACTATGTGCTCTTAAAAAAAGATATATATATATATATATAAAAGAGAGACCAGAGATGAGATGGAGGAGTGTTAAATAGAGCATCTAGTTTTAATGAGACTTAACGGGCTGTTTATATTTCACAACAACTTTGTAATAATAAGAGATTTGCAATTTGGTACTATCTCAGGGAAGATACTAAGGGTGCGCTTGATTCAATATTTGCAGAGCCCTTTGGGGCTCTAAAATCCCTTAGGCAAATGCACATGGCTTTTAACAAAAAAATTTGGAAAGTTTTGGGAAAATGCAATTGCATTTTTAAAAACCTTTCACCCAAGGCAAGTCCGGAAATGCTTTGAATAATGCATCTTTGAAATGTAGATACATTTTTTCTTCAAACTTTGCTCTCGCTTAATTTTCATAATTTTGGAATGGTCATCGCCTCATGCAATCTCACCAGCGAGGCTAGATCTAGTTGCTGGCAAGCCACTCCTAAGGACGCTTGGCCAGCAACTAGACCTAGTTGGCAACGGCTAAGTTCCACTGGCAAATAATTTTAGGGTTTAAAAAAAAAAAGATTAGCAAATATCATTTACAAAGTATAATTTTTATCAAAAGAAATTTAAGTCAAAATTCCTTTTCAATATATTTTTAAAATATGTTTTTTCCAAATACTGCTTGCATTTCAAAAAATCCCTTTAGCCAAAAGTTTGTATATCCTCTCGAAGGCTATCCCAAAACTGAGTCAAAAACACCCTAACTCTATTGCTCTGGACCACTGACCATTTTCAGTGGATATTCAGTGAATATTCATCAAGCTTTCAAGATCCAAGTGTAAAGATTACCATCGACCGTTGACCCAAAATAATCTCTGGTCATGGGTTGTTTAATGATAAGCTAAGTCAACGGTTTAGCCCCAATGGAGCCAGCTTGTAAATCAAAATGAATGCATTATCCCCGCAACAATTGAGTCCCTTAAAACAGCGATTTTGTAGGCCGTGGGATAAGGGTTTTCGTAGCTTTACTTAGCCGGAACGCTTGAATGACATCACTAAGCAATTCCATTTACGTTTCAACGGCTAATAATTGTAGATCCCAAAAGGGCAGTGACTCAAATCATGGCCACCAAAAGAAAGATTTTCAAAGTGAATATGCCAGGAAGGGAAGAGGGACCACAACAATTTTACCTGTCGAGCCTTTGGATTTATTATCATTAGATATTGATGCAAATTTGTTTTTAACGTATGGTCATTGTCATGAGGTAGGTCTAAGGATCGGTCCAAAAGAAGATTCTTTGAAGGTGTGATTTTAGCTTCGCCCTTTGAGGAGGGGGAGGGGAGGCATCCAGGTTTGGAAAGAGCGAGGGTGTTTATCGAACACTAAGCAAGTTCAAAAACCTCGAATGGCATTTCCCAGATCGATTTCAAGACAACATATGAGGTTTCAGAAATAGATCTCAACAGGAAACTAAGGGCATTCTCTGCTCGGCCATCTTCCAATAGATACCCTCAAGCTTTGTTCAAGTAAAGATATAGCAATACGTGACGTTAATTAATCACCTTTTAGTTGTTGATTATGTAGCATTAATAATATGGTTCGACGATCATGAATCTTCATCTTCACACATAACTGATGTCGTTTTCTTTAGATTTATATCTTTGATTGGCTTATTACGTAACAGCTTAAATTAAAAAGAAACGAGATAAATGGCCGTTCTAACGGATTATCCCACTAGATATCAGCAGTTGAAAGGAAAGCACTTTGACCGGAAGAGAAGCACGGAACAGACCCGATCAGCAGGCGTTAAGCAAAGGATAACTCTCCTCGGAAGCATCTAAGGAACCCTAAACCCCAACATGGTCCCGTGAGGCTTCCCCGATTCTTTGCAGGTTGAGAAATAAGAGTTGGACATTTTAACAAGGACTGTTCATCAGTCAACAATGACATTACCTGCCCATCTTTTGGCCCACGTCATTTGTTTCTTCGGTCCTAATGATTGCCCTCCCTCTCTCACCTAGGTAGGTACGCATAACGCATTACCAATTATTGGGCCAATGTCCAAGAAAATCAAGAATATAGATAAACTGAAACCTAGTAAGTTAGAAAACCTCCGGCGTCTCCGGTTTTTCCCAGGACATCGTTTGGCAGATCACGCAGAGTCAAGGACAGAAGGAGAAAAATTGATTTTGATAACCCTCACAGCCAGAAGAAACTTGTAGGCCAGGGCATATTAAAACACCAGCGTACACATCGCAATGACAAGACCATCAATCGTGACTGTTAACCAGTTCATGTACTAGGGAGTCCACTCGCGGGCCTTCCCAATTGTTATTGCCTTCAAAGCAGAAGGGAAAAATAATCACATGGGCGGTTTGATGATGCGTGTTAGAGAATGCTTTCAAACAGAATAAGCACTTTCTACAAAGTTTTCAATAAATTCTTGGAAACGCAAAACATCGATGTCAGGCTATAAAACATATTATGCACGGTATTCTAATAACTTTACATCTCAAGAGGTCAACAAAGACCTCTCAAGATATTCGAATTGTCTCATTCGAACACTTAGGAGTGAAAGAACGAAGTGTATATTCGTATGTGAAGAAGGTTAATCTCGTCGCCTCGTAATTGAGATTATTGTGTTCCTCGGTCCGTGGACACATCCTCGAGGAGGCGAGGTCTTCCTCTCCTTTCCGGTTTCCACCGCCGTCGGTCGTCGAGAGGCGTTGAGGACCATGCACACCAACTTTCTCTCCTCCTCTTTAAGCAAGATCAAGTGGTCCAGCACCCCTTCCCTATTCCCTGGCCCAATAGGGGAAAGGAAAACGCCTTCTTGATTCACCCCCCCTTCTATAATCAATTCCTCCACGTTCTAGAGACAGCACATCCGGGGCTCATCTTTTAGCCCTAGTTGATTTTACTTTAGATTAAACTATTCATGATGTGAGTATCAATAAAGGCTCCTCAGACAGTAGGCACGACCTTATGGGGTGTGACCTGCGCCACGTGTAAGGCAGGAGATGAGGAGTTGGTGCCTCGTTGGCACGCATAAGATGTGGCCAATTGGAGGGCCGTCGTTAAAGATCCGCGGTGTTAGTTGGGGCGTGTCAAGAAATTATTATTTGGACCTGAATTTGGAAGATTATGAAATATTATAAATTTTATGAGTTTCACTAAATTCTATATGTATACATGTATTAGATTCACTGAATATGTTCCTTCTCGAGCACAAGAGCGAATTAAAATTGCACGTGCAGACAAAAAATGTTCATGGCATTTGGAGTTTGCAATCCGCGTCAGATGGAAAGCCGTTGCTTCTTTTTCGCTTGTGTAACTTTGGCAAAACCCCACTAATAGGCCTCCAATGGATATGGAGAGAGAGAGAGAGAAGGATGCAGCTCACACAGCACCTAATAGGTCTATGAGATCCTTGTTCTATTCTTGTTAGATTCTCTCTTTTGTTTCCACTCACAATAGTCAATGCGATATCAATATGGAAACTTCTCATCCGGTTCAAATCAAGTCATGATGATCATAGAGTCGCTTTCATTGAATTCATGAAATAAAATCACACCGTCAATAATTTTATTGATCTGATTCATCACTGAATTGAAGTGTAGGCAAGAAAAATTACGATCGACGGGCAAGTTATTAGGATAACTCCATAACGTCACAAGATAAACATCCATTCTACTAATGTGCAAATGAATATAGAAAAACAAACCCCACATGGTCTATTTCAGCAAAAAGAGTGAAATGTACATAAATGGGTTATCATCTTCAAGGTAAAATGCATATGTTTGGCATCTGTCATGCCAAGAAATTTGTATTAAGAGAAGAAGAAAAGCAGTAATTAACTATTTTTGTCAGAAATTAATAGCTTGTGGGGAAGATTACATAACGGTGTCCTCAAGACTTAATAAAATATGGAATGACCTCCAACGAAAATTCTTTCCTTCTCAACAAGACCCGTTATTGGATTCCGCTTAGTCTTACGTGCACGCACGAATTCATATAGATATCACGAACAGTTTGCACTTAAAAACTGTCGATTCCGCTTAATTTTGCTACTAGACTGGCTACAAGGCATTGTAAATTTCGCTTTTTGGTGTTGATGATAAAGTGATCGACACGTGCAGATTTAAGGAAATTCCATGCTGTAAGAATTCGAAAGACAACTTTCTCGACCATCGAAGGACGGAAACCGCCGTCGATTTCCACCGTGTAATCTTGGTTAAGCAGAAGCTTATGAGGCTAATTATGATCCCCGCATCGATCTCTGCTACGTGAGATATGGTAATCTCATGATCTGCATTAAACAATGTCATTATGGACGTGCTCCAATATCAATGCTAATATAATTGAAAACCCACTTGGAAAAAAAGTTGAACCGGCAAGGGGTTCATCATCTAGTCGAAATTACCGGTCGAATTACTTAAATATGGGAAGAATGACGCATGCTTATTATTAATGTGGAAATACTTAAAGTTTTGTACTTAGGTACGATGTATCTGAAGTTTTTCACTTAGGATTTTATGAATAGGTTTTTTTTAATATATCGCAATACACATATCTCGTTTCTTTAGCTTTAATGAAAAAATTTTGCGCAAAAGTAATATAAGGTTGGATCTGCTGGGATGGCCACTAATGAGCAACTACTTGGCGTCACCCTAGGGTTTCGTCTTTATCGGGGTAGTGGTGATTGATTAGATCTTGCCATCTAGGAGGTTAATTTAATCTTAAAAAATCCTTAATTAATCTTCTCCCCCACTCACTTTTTTTAAAAAAATGATTCTTATTTTAAAATATGCGAGGTTCTTTTTATGATGGCCGAACCAACGAGAAAGTGGGGGTCGTGGAGCTCCTTAATTATAGATTAAGTATTATTATAATCGTTAATGACAAAGTTGATGTTCTTGGTATATAATATGGTAGGTCAGACAAATGACATCTCATCGTATATGTTAATTGAGGTCATCCAATATGTCATTAATCTTAAATTCCAGTTTATACTTTCTTATTGATAATCTACCTCATTATTCTACAGTATTGCTCACAATTTCCAATTTAAAAATTGGAACATTTTATTAGCTAAGAAAGTTTGGATATTGAAATATTTTCCCTCCTCATTTCACATTTAGTCAATAATTCCTTTGTATTAATTAATAATTCAATAATTTCATAACAATTAGGGTGACATATTTCCAATTAATAACATGTAGACATATCATAATGGGTCATAGACCTATCTCTTAACCTATATATGATGGACTAAGTTGTTACAAGACTTAATTATATTTTTTATAATGGGTCATAAATTGGCTTAAAATAGTTAAATCCAAAATAATATGACTGTTAAATGAATTCACAACTTCTTGAGACTCAACCTCTTGTGAGTCTCTTTACATTCTATTGCCTTCACTTGATCTCATGCCTACTAGCTCATCGCTCTCATCTCAATTTGGGAATAAATTGGAATATTTGTATTCTTAGAACAACCTTAGCTAAGAAAGTTCGAATATTGAAATATTTCCCCTCTTCATTTCACATTTAGTCAATAATTCCTCTATATTAATTAATAATTCAATAATTTCATAACAATTAAGATGACATCTTTTCAATCAATAACATGAGACCTATGATAGACTAAGTTGTTATATGAGTTAGTTTAATATACTAAATGGGTCATAAATGGGCTTCGAATAGTTAAATCCAAAATAATATGAATGTTAAATGAATTTACAACTTATTTAGGCTCAATCCCTTATGATTCTCTTTACACTTCATCGTTTTCACTCAATCTCATATCTACTAACCCATTGTTCTCACCTCAGTTTAGATATAATTTTCTATAACTTAAGTTAAACATGGATTGAGTTTTGAGTAAGAGTTGGGTATAGTTAAGTAGGATATAGATTATCAGATTTGTATTGCGTGAAAATTGATAAATTTTGGTTGGATCATTTTCGAAATGTCCGTACAATAGGTTCTAGTAACATGTCATTAATCTTGAGAAGCACCCCCAAATCTCTAGTCTCTATGCACACAATGCCTCAAAGTACGTGACTCTCATTTTGGCAGATCCGAACTCGCAAGCAAGTTGATAAACGCGTCCTAAAGCCTCTCCCTTGCCCTCCCCATTTCTAATAGAAGAAACCAACATAGAAAAGCAGCTTGGCCTCCGAAAGGTACGGACGCACACTATTATCTATATAATTTTCCTGAGAATATCCAAGATTCGTGGGGGGAAGTACAGCTGCGCATGATGCACGAGATGGTTTTAATTCTTGTTTTTCCCAACTTGCAATTTAATTTCGACATAATAGTCAGCTTCAAATGAAGCTTTGTAAATGTTATGGTTTGAATCACAAGCCCAAGCCCCGGGGTGTGTTGCCAAGGTGGTCTTGTTCCTTGATTCTTGGTGTTTGAGGGCGAGAATTTAAAGGGAAATGAGTACTCTACATCCTTTAAAAAATAATCCACCAAAAAAAAAAATTGATTCAATGCATTTGAGCCACGATCTAATTTAGAAATTGCGTGGTGCATGTCAGCTGATGTGACTATATTTTTTTTTTATCATGCCAAGTTATTTTTAAATACGCTATGCACGCAAAATATAATTTCTTGACTAAATTCGTATAAAGCATCCGTATATTTTTGGAATATCGTTTGATTCGATGATTTTTGCTGCTGGTGTATGATTTCCTTTTGTTATTTATCTATTAAGATCAATCATTTAAAGTAGGGTGTCAAATGTTTGGGAATTGACAATGACGCTAGCTAGAGCATTGACTTGATGTAGACTTTCGCCGGCAGCGACCTCTAACGCTACTGTAATTAATAAATATGAAGTAAAACTCAAGCTCTTTTTTGATGAAGCCGAAATGTCCACATATTAACAAATTTCATACCGTGAGGGAAAACATACACACAAAAAAAAAAAAAAAAAAAAGAACAACAAATGCTTGGTTTTTTTTAACTTGTAACTCTCGAAAATCAAGCAAGTTTATTGCCTTTGTACCCTCAAATTTTGACGTAATTGCTTTGGCATCTTTGTGTCAAAATGGAAAAAAGACATAAGTTATCCCTAAATTTTTGTCTAATATGTGATACCGTCCCAGAACTTTTAGTTTATTTAATATGACCCTGAAATAATGATACATATTTAGTTTAGTCGCTAACTTATATAAAAATATTCAATGTTGCCATTCCATTATTATAAGTTAATGAGATTTGTTGATGTAGCTTTGAATCGTTAGGTATGAAAGGTGGATAACAAAAGAAAGTTACGCTTAGATATCCATCTCAAATCTAGATATAATAATCTATATCATCAGATAATAATGGACATATTAACTCGCTTTTTTAAAAAATATAAGTCAAAATATATAAAAATAAATATTATCAAATAACATGTAATTTGTTGTTTGAGCATGCAAAAGGATTACATTAAACATTTATCAATAATTCAAGGAATACATTGAACATGTTAAAAATTCATCAACAACATTATATATTAAGCCAAAGCTTGTAGAGCATTTTTGTCATTTCCCCTTCATTTTTCTATTAATTAATTCTTTGTTCATTAGTTTCGCATTAAGAGAGATGACATCCCCGACTCGAAGCAAAAATCTGGTAATGGGTAATGCGAGTTATTAAGGCGGTCATTATAATTTTAGCATTTTTTAAATTTCGAGTGGTTTTGTCGTTGATGCTAATGTTGAAACTAATTTCAGGGCTTAGGGCCCTTAACCAATGTAAGCAGGCCTTCATGAGCTTAGTAGGCCATGGAGATTAGTGGGGTTTAATAGCAAATGTGCTTGTCTCCTTAACCTATCAATGCATTTCTAGCATATGTAAATTAGGAAGAAGTTGTTGCGTGGCGTTTTTAATTGAATATATTTCTATTACACGCTTTTTTTTTTTTTATCTTTGTTTATTCCAAAGAGAAATATATTCTTCACGAATTGAAATTGTACTTTCATAATGAAGATACTACACTATTGGATCTTATTGTTGCCCACAATTTATTCATCATAAACGGCGATGGCTGAAGATACTACACAGCAAAGTTCTTATTTTTCTATAAATAAGTATAATTATTCTTCAAATGGTCTTTAATTATCTTTCTATGCGTGCAGTGCTTCTTCAATCTTGCACTTAGAAAATTTTATTAAGCAATTAGTATGTAAAACCACTAAAATGGCCAAGCCTAATACTTTTATTGAATCTCAATCACGAAAACTTCATAATTTAAATGCAAAATTTCACTCGTTTCATGACCTTTTCTATTTCGATAGAATATGTAAGAATGATTATAAGAAGGACATCTATAGGTAAAACTCGCACTTGCTCGAGCCACGTGGCATGATGCATGTGCGAGATTTTAACACAAATTTTGCGTAACGTTCTTATAACCGTTTAGCCTCAAGTTATATTTTTTGTGACCCTTGACCTTCTAAACCTAACCCTAAAGTTAATGGGCTTGCCATATTGACTATAGAAATAATGCAAATTAACAAAAAGAAGCAAGACAAACATGGAATCAAACATCCAATGTAAATTTTCAAAAATGTTCAAGTGACTTATACTATACTGTCCATAAAGGAAAGAAACAACAAACAGATAAGATGACAAAAGGCTGAAATTGGTCATCCGACTCTCTAGAGCATTGCTGGCCTTGATTGGAAATATATCCACGAAGAATCTAATATGGCAAGTGGCTCAAAGTCTTTGAGATTATCTTACTAAGTATACTGAACCACATAAAGTAAAGCTCCATCTTTAGACGGTAGATTATCTTAAACTTATATAGTTTTGTCGGAAACCTAATCAACGTGATGATATCCCAAAGACAGCTAAGACTCAAATGGAAGGAGACTTTGATTTTTTTTCTCGATTTATCTCCCCGAGAGGGCATCGCTTTGGACAGGCTAGACACGGCTCAAAGGCTAATGGTATACCAATGTGGAAATTTTGTTAGAACTAGCCGGAGAACTTTCCATATACAGCAACCAGATATCAGAAGCATTTCGACAGTGATGGATTTGTGTTTGGCGTGGAAATCTTTGCCTTGGATCTAGTCATGATGAGAATGCTCGAGGGTGATGATTGAAGATGGGTTTTTTCGTTAAAGTCATATTTTAAACTCGTGCTCACTTCTCGTGAAATTTAGAGTTACATAAACTCCTATATCATCAAGCGACATTCGTGGTCTTTGCAACGATGAATTCTCTAGCATAATTAAATTATTGGAGTCAATACTACAGAGAGTAACAGGACGAAAGTTCTCCAGAATTTGCGAACTGACTCGAATAATGAAAAAAGCGTAAGTTCTATTAGATGGTATAGTAACAATTAGATCATCTTATCACGATTTGATATCGAGTTATTGTATCTTACACATCCAGAGATAAACTGCACCGGCACTGTCCTATAATCTGCGTCGAAGCAGATAGATGATGATGATTCGAAGGTGGATCCTCCGCTAAAGGACCAGTACTCTTGCAAGTTGGGAGAATGATTATATTGAAGCTGATAAAGTCGATTAACTCTCAATAGCCCAAGTTCAACAAATCAGATAAGAAAAAAACAAGAGAACATCACCGAAACCCTCCATCAGGCAAAATTCTAACCTAGACAATGTTCCTATGAATCAAGCACGTCAATGTCTGGAGATACAAGAGATTCGTCTGAACTGAGTCTAAGAATTTCCCTTATTATTCAAAACAAAAGATAATGCCATCTAAATCAGGCAAAACTTAGGGGCTAGTTGTTTCCACCGCTTCTACCAGCATCAGCTCCAGCGTTGTCAGGAGGCATCCATAACTCGTTTCCGGTATTTCCTGGAGGCATTACCACCCCATATCCCCCATGGCCTCCTCCTTGAGAACGAGCAGTGGCGTTTCCTTGATTCACACCAAACCCATACTCGGCACCGCTGGTGTTAGCATTTCCAGGGGGGGGTACCAACATGGGTACACCGACCATATCATTCCTCTGATACGCTCCCATCCCAGAAAAACCACCCGTTGCTACAGGCAGCGACATCCCCTGGCCACTATTCATGCCTCCAGGATTCTCCTGCCGTTGCATTGCAGCATTTATGATATTGGTGTTGCTTCTGTATACACCTCCATAAGGGAACACTGGACCATATCCACTGCTGCTTCTGCCAACCTCCCATTGATAGGGAGGCCCCATTGCATATCCATATGCACCCCCAATACCGCTACCAGGAACATCTCCACGAGCGAACCGTACAGGAAGTCCGCCACTTATGTCCCCAACATATCCTTGGTATGGCATCATAGGATAATTGTCCCCACCATAGATAGGGCCTCCACCATGCCCTTGGTTGCCACTTCCGACTCCAACATTCCCTTGTGGCAAGTTTATGGCAACGTCATGGCTAGATGTACCAGCACCACCGGTTGAATATGCCAAAGGATATGAGGTTTCTCTTTTGCTGGAGCTGCTGCCAGCAGCATGACCACTTTGCTTCATCATATCCAAGAACCAATCATCCCATGAAGAAGCATCGCCACCCCCGCCACTGCCATCGCCACCAATGTTGCCGATGTTGGCTCTTGGGGTTGTTTCCTCCTCCTCCTCCTTGTCTGCCGGGCCTTCAACTGCCAATGGAGCACCTCCCGATTGGGTGCACTATCCCTTCGCTCGATATACTCAATCCTTCTTTCGATTTCTACAATTTTCTCTTCCACATAGGAGAGCAATTTTTTCAACTCATCCAAGGCAAGTGCACTCGTGGTCTTCTCGTACAGATAAAGTTGCTGCATGAGATAGTGATTCTCCAAGTCTTTATTCTTCCGATCAAGCTTTTTGTGCTGCTCGGTGAGCTTGTGGTTCCTCTCCCTGAGGTACGTCTCTTGATTCACCATCTTCCTGCTTCTCTCAATTTCAGGGATGCTCAGGTAACGCGTAAGGAGGTCTTCCACCTCAACTGGAGATGTGGGCCAAGTGGCAGGCTCGTTCTCATCTGGAGACCAGACAATTGCACACGTTTCCACACCGCATAGAATGCTCAATTCTCTCGCTTTTTTCAACAAACCTTGCCTCCTTTTCTTGAGGCTAGATTTTCTGGCACTTTCATTTTCAATGTAAGCAAGCTTTACCTTCTTTCTTGCCATGCTTAGTGACTTTGACTTTCTGGACTCTCTCTCTCTCTCTCTCTCTCTCTCTCACACACACACACACTCACTTACTCACATGATCTGAGACATAAGTAGGGCAAGAGCATTTATAGGGAGGTGGTCAAGTTCAACAGGGATTCTTCAACTTTCAGGCAACTAATTAACGTCTCTTTCCCAACTTGATTAAGTTTCAGGGATATGAGTAGGAGAATCCAAATTCATTACCAAATCGACAGTATTTTCCGGTCAAACCTGCATTACAAAGCCTTCCTATTTGAAGACTAATGATCGGAGGTATAAAAGCGTACCATATTTAGAGAATTTTTCCTTAAATATTTCATGTCATAACTCGATGTGCAATTTAGATTAATCAATTGCGCATTACCAATTTATCGATAGTTGACCGTCAACTGGTAATTAATGTTTTTCTTGGCAATGGGTCGCTTTTCTTCCATGGTTCCCTGCATTCAGCCCTAGACTTCGAAGAGATAAGAGTGTCCTTAGATATTCATATTCCAGTGCATATGCACTAATTATTTTTCTATTTTTAAGATGAAATTTGGACTTTCATATAGTAACAAATCAAACTAAGAAATTTACTGCGTTAGTGAATGCTTCTTGGAAAATAATTCAAAATTCATCGAGTTCTTGCCATGAATGTTGGCCAGCTCATTTTCCTTTTCTTGCCTCAACTGCTATTCGAGGTTAGATAAGCTTTATATAAACCAATATGCAAAATACGTTTAGATTTATGCCAAAAATACAGTCTTATGGAATTTTAATTTCTCGTCACCCTCATATCAGCTTTTCATACAATTAGGTTAATACCTTTGAGAAAGAAAGGTTAAGCTATGTAAAAGAAATTGAAGTCACGTGAGCACGGATGGATCTAGAAATAGTTTCTTTTGACAGTGATTTAGAATGATGTCTCTTGTAATGAGTGTTTGACGTAGAAGAAGATGTGTTTTTTTTTTTTAAGAAGGAGATGACATCATTAGAAATTTAGAGCGTAAATCCATAATAAAAACTTAGAAATACTATTATCGGAAACATAAGAAGTTCTACAAAAGATTGAAGAAACAACCAATGTGTGAAAGTTTTGAAAATCTTAATAACTGTTGAGAAAATGCGACATTATGTCTTTTCAGAGCATGCAGAAATTTTTCAATATGATACTAAACATAGGCACATGAGATCATTTTATTTATTATAACCACGGAACAACAAATTATGATTTTTCTACTATGAATCACCATGTTCGTAAGTTCTTAATTTTTATTTTATTTTTTCAAGAATAAGAGGTTGATTGTGATATTCTATTGTTCAAAAGCTATTAGATTATTTGCCATTTTTGGAACGATTTGATCGAGAGAGAAAGAGAATGATAAATAGATCTTCTTATATTGTAGAAACTAAGAGAAGATTATCTTTGGTAGCGGTTGATCAAACTACATTCGGGGGCGGCTGTTAATAAGTAAAATTAATATTCCCAACCGGTTATTCAAGCATTGTCGTTTGCATTTCATCACGGTTCACTGCCTTGGGCGCTAGATTTGTATAGATAAGATCGCCATTAAGCTTTGCTACAATTTGGATGCCTTGACTAGATTGCTTTCTTTTTTAGGTGACGGCCAAGTTGTGTTCATCATATTCAGTAGTACCCTCAAACCCTTGGGTTCGTTCAAAGAAAAAAAGTGTGGCTAGTAATGTTTGGATGAATTGATTAGCTTTTTGAAGGAAATAAGGTGTAATCAAACGCTCATTCATGCCATCGAAAGTTGGATGGAACATCACAATATGCTTCTAAAGAAATTGACATTCGATGATAATGCAAAAAAAGTCACGTTGAAAATAGAAATCGAGCGCTAAAGCATTCTCACTGACAATATTTCAAAATGCTTGCAGAATTCGTTGCCATGAACATAGTCCATTATTTATGCTTAAAATGATATTTAAGCTTAGATAAATCCTAATCAAAACTCATATGACAATCTTTTGTCATCTATATTGTCCTATCACTTTTAATTCGGTTGTCCACGTGAGCAAAGAAACTTGTTAATACGAACACTTGTTTGAACCAAATTTTAGAAATTTAAGAACCAATTTCTCGGAGGATAGTGAATGATGAAAATAAGTTCGGGGATCTGGGTGTTTGGCATTTGGTTTGCGCAGGTGGTCTTGAATTTAACATGTAATTGATGGTATTCAAACAAGTGATCTCTCCCAAACAGGAAATTTCCCATCGCCCCGAGGCGTCAACAATGGGGTTAATTGGAATAACATGAGACTACAAAAATACCAGATATGATTAAATATAAGACTGGACAAATGGGTTTTAATTGGTTTACCTAAGCGTAAATATTTTTTTATTAATACCAGCCAATGCTCATTGCAAGGACTTGTACAAGTGTCTTGAAATATTTTCTAATGAGAATGCTTCAGCAAATGATTTTTTTATTTATTTTTTTATTTTTGAATGCATTATCATCGGATGATAATTCTGTATGTCCATATTACATTGTTTAATCAATATTTTCCTGCCATGAGTAAGTGATTGATCATATTTATGTGTTTAATATAATTAACCAATTCATTTAGACATATCAGCAATGATTCTCTGCCAAAACTATGGTGGAAATAAGCAATCCAATAATAAAATGGAGGGAAAATTACCAAAAAGAATCATGAACCTACTATGCTAGTGTTAATTTAGGCATTAACTTTTCAATTGTGCTAATTCAGTCATAATCCTTTGACGATTTGCCAATATAATCTATCCAATTAATTTTAATTAGAAATTGCTGACCTGAATGTTGGTTATCCAATGTTGCATAGCGAACACTAATATGGATAATTTTTACAATTATTTAAAATTTTCTAAATTTCTTTTTAAAAAAATTATTTACCTTAATCATGGAGGTTTGTTAGGGATACTTAGTGTTCGCACTAGGCAACTGGGCTTCAAGTTCTTTTGGAGATGTAAGGCTTTGGGTCTTTCACACCTCTTCTTTGCAGACAATGTCTTTCTGTTTTGCGAAGTTGACTTGGTTTCCATTTCACTCTTAAATGAGGGGTTGGATACCTTCTCTTTGTGGAGTGGACTCAAGCCTAATTCTAATAAGAGTGAAATATTTCTTGTCGAATGATCAGTAGATTTGCACAGAGAGATTCTCCTAGTGTTTGGTTTTCAAGAGGGGTCTTTACCGATACGGTATCTTGGAGATCCTATTATCTCCTCCCGACTTGGCAAGGCAGACTACATTTCCCTTGCAGATCGCATAACTACAAGAGTCCATTCTTGGACTTAGCGTTTCCTTTCTTTTACTGGGCATCTTTAGCTTATAAGGTCATTCTTCATGCAATCCAAGCTTACTAAGCTAGTGTCTTTATTATCCCTGTTGCAGTGTTGGATCATATTGAACGGATCTTGAGATAGTTTCTCTGGAAGGATCCTGGACTAGGGAGGGATGGTGCCAAGGTTTCCTGGGATAATGTTTGCTTTCCAAAGGAGAAAGGAGGGCTAGGCATCCGCAGTCTGAAAGATTGTAATAAGGCAGCGATGCTAAAACACATTTGGATCCTATTTACAGATAAGGAATCATTGTGGTGTAGATGAATCCACTCGACCTTCCTTAAAAGAAAGAATTTTTGGGTGATTAAGCAACCCACCTGCTACTCTTGGGCATGGAAACGAATCCTCCACCTTAGGACTAATTTTCGGTTATCTTTTCTATGGAAGTTAGGAGATGGCTGCTCTATTTCCTTTTGGTTCGACCACTGGCACTCGAAAGGCCCCCTCAACTTGATGTTTTCTGACTCTTTCATCTACAGATTTGGCCTTCCTAGGCATGCAACGATGGCTGATCTTTTCTTGCTTACTGGTCAGACCATGCGAGAAGTTTTACAGTCTTAGGAACATCCCATTTCATTTCTAGTGCAAGCTCATGATCGTCTTACTTGGCAAGGAAACACGTCTAGTTTATTCTCAGTTGCTTCGGCTCGGCACCTCATCAGAAAAAAGAAGCCTCGGGTCAATTGGGCTTCTTTGATCTTAAACAATGTTATAGCTCCAAGTTATCAATTCATTCTTTGCCTTATAACCAGGAACCGTCTTCCTACGCAGGCCTTACTCTTATCTCATGGCAGGATTGGGGATGCGGTGTGCCCCTTTTGCAAAGTAACTCCATATTCTATTGATTATCTTTTTTTTCATTGTAGCATTACGCCTAGTTGTGCCTTGGAGGAATGGGACTTGGGTTGACAACCTCTGCTAGGCTTTGAAGTTCCTATCCGGTAAGGACTTCTATCACTCTATTGCCCGGTTCTCTTTTGGGGCTCTTTGCCACATTATTTGGAAATATAGGAATGAGATTCTCTTTTGAAGCTATACTTCACGTTTCTGACCATGAAGAACCACCTTATTAAAGTGGTTAAGGATAAGGCTTTAGCCTTCTTGAATGTTGAAGACAACCCAAGAAACATGAGACTTCAACATAGCTGGGGGATAGACCCCTGCATCTTCTATTCTACTCCAACACATCCATAATATTTCTAGGTTAGAGTGGTGGTGCAGGATGGCCCGTTGCTGTTTGTTTCGGAGCTGGCCTTGATTCCTGTCGGTTGTCTCGTCCTTTCCGTTTGGGCGATGACGTTTTGTTTGGTTTTGGCTGGGGTTGCCATAGTATGGCCGACTGGTCGCCTTTTTTGCTTAGTCCTTTTTGGTTGTGGCTGTAATTGTGCGGCTTAACCGTGTTTTGTGCCTTGTTAGCTTCTCTTCTTTTTTCTCTCGGCACTATTCCACTCATTATGCCTCTGTTCATTATAAGTGTATGTTTTGGTGCCGTTTTTATTGTAATTATTGGTTTCAGCTTAATATGATTACCTTTCACCCAAAAAAATAAAAATTATCTTGCCCGGCCATGACGAGGCTCAAGCTGACAAGGCTCCAGCGAGGTCACCAACTCCTGGTTGGCTAGTCATTGGCCATTACCAAGGCCGGGGACCGGCTAGTAGGAAGAAGAAGAAGAAGAAGAAGAAAAGGAAAGGAAACAAAAATTGCTTTGATTCTTGAGTTGTTCTTTAGAACAAAATAACAACTTTCTTTAACTGTTCCGGGGAACAAACATATACAAATGTTCTTTTTCTATTCCGAGAGAATGTAAAAAAAAAAAAAAACAATTAAACATAAGTGTTACCAAATGCACCCCTAGTTAAAGTAGCAAACCACTCTAACTTGGAAACCTCTTCAAATTGGGAAATCTTCTTGCATTATAAAAGTTTCTTTTTTTAACTCAAAACTCCAAGACATATTCTCTACATAAACAACCTAGGATTTGATGCGGTTGATTATGACATAGTCTGGCCTTTGCCTTAACAAGAAAGAAATTTGCTCACTATGTACAAGTTGTAATGAACATCAAGGACAATCTTATTTGCCCAAAAACTGGCGCCTAATTAAAAGGCTCTATCACACCATATATGGCATGTAATCCAAGCATATGGTAGTTCTTATATCATTTGCCTAATTTAAAAATCAAATTCCTTTTTGTCGGTTTAGGCAAAGTGAAGAATCTCTCATAAATTACTTCTAACGCCCCACCTCCCTAAAAATGCTATTGCACGCATTCTGCTTCAGAGCACAAGGAAAAGAAAAAGAGTGTTCAGCAGACCAATTATCCAAACAAGAAGAGAGGTTAAGCTTGCTTTCATAACAAAGGAAAAGTTTCTAGAAAAAGCTAGGCTTAAGAAAAGGAGGCGAGGATTGTTGAAAAGAGCGAGCGAGTTAGGCAATCCATGCAATGTGAATGCATCTACGGTTGTCTGTTCCCTAGACAGCAACGAGCTCCTCTTTCAGTCGCCACCTCGATCAAAGGCAGAGCACCTCCTCGGGCAGCACCGTATCATCCGCAAAATGGAGAGAACTCAAAAGGTGATGAACCAAGAAAGGTATCTCAAGGAGAGGGCCGCCAAGGTCGTCCAGCAAAAGGAAAGGCTTACAAGGGAAAACAAGGACAATTAGATCATCCGTCTCGTGCGACAACTTCATATGCTCGGCAAGACCACTAATGCATTCGCCACAAGCGAGATGTATTGCTTATTTTACTATGTGTGTTAACACCTAATTCAAACTCATCTTTTAGAAATAGAAGATAATGTTTGATTATAGAGGGAAATTTTGAAAAAAAAAAATTGAATTCAAAAAATTCAACAGTCGTGTGATTTTGGAGTCACTTTTTTGTTGAGAGGTTGAGTGAATATTGGGAAATCTTCACTTGTTTGTTGAATTTTCCCTCTATAAATAGAGAGTGCGGAACCACCCGATGCGGTGGCTCCGCTGGATAAGGCCCTGCTAATCATTTCCTCAAAGGTGAAGGTGAAGGTTTCGAAACCCAGTGGAGACGCTTGGCGCCTTAACCTCTGTCACAAGGTGGTGGTTCCCTCGTGCGACCCCAGAGTTTGTCCCACTGTGCTACCGGCGTACGGGGTTTCCCTAGGTCAACAAAAAAAAAAAATAGAGAGTGCGAAGCCTTGAATGGGGGGAGGCTTCTCTTCGTCTTTCGTCGAAGGAAAAAATAGAAAAGTGAATAGAAAAAAGTGAAAAGTGAAAGGAGTAAAAAAAAAAAAAAAAAAGAGAAGATAGCTTCGGTTTGTGAGAGAGGAAAAGAGGAAAAAGTCAAAAGAAGGTAGAGGGAGAGAGAGTGTACGAAGAGATGGGTAGAAGGAGAGAGTACAAATTAAAAAAAGGGAAAAAGCGAGGCAAAAGTTTAATCGGCAGCAGCTGGCTTGGGCTCTCTCTCCCTCACGAAGGGAAGAAATTCAAACCCTAGAGGCGTCGTTAGGGATTCTTACCTGGAGTACTGTGGTGATGGATCTTGTAGTCGCTCCCCCAAGGTTTGTTTGCCGGCTGTTAGTTTACGGGGTTCCTTGTTTCACCAACAAAAGAAAAAAAATTAATCGACAGGGGGATTGGACGTTTATTGTTCATCCTCTTCCCCCTGCACTCACCGAAATTTGCTACCCGCAGACCGACGGCTCCTCCTCACCGGCACACCACTGTGCTCGCACTTGCGCTATCGCGTTCACCCAGCCGCACCACCGCACCCCTATGCCGACACCTCAGCCTGCTACCTCCGACAACCATGCCCACGTCGCCGAGCTGCCGCTGCCGCTCCTGCACCCACACCACCGCCACTTCTCCGCCGCTCCCGATTGCAACAAACCTTCACCCGACACTCCACACCAGTAACTTGCGACTACCCGAGCGCTGTACACCTCCACTGTCGTGTTTCTGCCACCGCTGTTCTGCTACGCCCGACACTAGAAGTCGCCGCCTTTGCCTCCGACGCCCCTGTTCCGCTCACCATGCAATGCCCCTGACTGACACTTGTTCTCTCACGCCAGTAGCCGCCACGCCAACAACCCATGAAGCCACCTGCTGCCTCCCCTATTTTGCTACAGGTCTAGTTACTGCCCGAACCTCACCGGAGCTTCGACAAACAGGCCCTATTCCGACGCCGACCATCCTTCATCCGAAGTTTTCTAGCAAGTTCGGTACCATTTTCCTTGTGCAGGTCACTTGAGACTTAAGAAGGGTGAACTTGGCATTGTTCCTTGTTGGTTTCCATCTTGGAAATAATTTTTCCAAACTAGGTAAAAATTTTAAACTAAATTCATTTCAAATATTCAGTTTCATAGGTTGTGACTCTGACTTGATTTGTTCTGATTTATCTTTATCATTATCCAATTAGGAAATTTGTCATATTAAGCTATAATAATCAAGAATATTGAACCACGAGACAGCGGGTTAGATTTTTTATTATTTCAACTTTTTATGACAAATTTAGGGACTGCTTTGTATAATTGATTCGCATTAAGATAATATGTCGTTGATATATTTTGGTGCGTTATCATTATTTGCTCATCACATATCATGCATCATATGTCATATTTAGGATTTAGGTATTTAGGTCCATAGACATTTCATCTTTAAAGCAATGCATTTTAATTTTTTTAAGATTCATATAGAATTAGGATAATTTTCCTTTAATAAAAGCAAAACAAAACAAAACAAAAGAAAAAAACAAAAAATGTTATTTAGGTCATATAGGTTTCATAATAGGCCCGCCATATGTTGCCTTTACTTAGTGAGTCATAGTTTAATGTTTTAGTATTCCCATCGTGTAGCTTTTCTAATAAAAAAAAAAAAGAAAAACCATAAAAAGAACATGCATATAGAATTACCATGTCATCCATCCCATATCACGTAGCACATGCATATTTAGGATTATGAAAATTAGATTGCACACATATTGTGATAGTTCAAGTTATGTCATATGAATTGCATCTCACATGTCATTAAAGCGAAATTCATGCATATCAAGTTTAAATTAGGATTGCATTCAATTAATATTAAAAAAGAAAAAATTAGGTGTCATGTCATTTAGAAATCATGTTTAGGGCATGCATTTTTAGAGAGTAGACCTTAAGAAGGTTGTAGTTAATAATTTCTTACAATCTATCATTTCGATTTGCTAAATGTTATTTCATTAATTGTGCACCCGCATGACCACTTATTTGCATATTAGAGCTTAGGTTAAAATTAATCAAGACTACCTGCAAAATATTTTTGAAATTAAAATGACAAGGTACCGAAAGGGTGTTAGATTTTTCTAGCGTAACCATGTTCCTGGACATATTGAATCTCTGGTTTGCAAAAGTAAAGTATACTAATTGATTAGTGGTGGTTCCAAATTGAGTATAATTGCATGTTTAAGTGAGTTAATTTCTTAGTATCAAGTTGCAATTGGTAGGACTTGGGAGGGTCTGTGCCAAGTCTTTGGACTTAGTAATCCAATAGCCTTCTTTGAGTAATTCACCATTAGGAAGGTCGTGACAATGTGCAAGAGAAGAAGAAAGAAATCAAGAAGAGGATCGAGTTTTTTGAACAGGCTAGCAGTGCTCTTCGATCAGGACATGCGCCACCAGCGATTGAGGGCCCGATGGGTGAGAAAGGAATGACTTGGGAAGGTAAAGGCGGCAATGGCGGAAACAAAGGAAGCATTGGTGATGCATCTTCTCCAACGGGTAGGTGGTTCTCGGACATGATCAAGCAAGGTCGAAATGCAACTAGTAACAGTAACAACCAAAATTGTTTGTATATTTCCCTTGATTGGTAGTTATTGTAATTGATATTTTGCTGTTTCAGATAGTCATCCTGTAAAGCCTATAAATAAGCTTGTGATAATTTAAGAAATATTACAATTTTCTCTCTTTTATATTACAAATCTCAACTTGATATCAAAACTGATTATTGTCAGAGGAAAGGTCGACACGCTTTCGTTGCTCAATTCGAAAAACAAAGACCACCGACAAACTCTTTGCCTCAGACAAGCTAGATTATAAAAATACATAGCGAACGGACATGGGAGCCACCACATACACCACGACGCGCCACCACGCACCGGATCTATCGAGCCCGACGCTTTGGAACGCTATTTAGAGAACATTGCTTTTTTTCAAAAAATTAACATCACTACCTGACTCGATGTCATCCACCAGACGCACCAACACGCGCCGCTAGGAGCCATCACATGTGAAATCCACATGCCATTGAAGCCCCAAGCACCTGCACACGCTAGACTCTCTTTTCGTGTGTTGACGTCACCTTTTGCCTCACAGCACCGCCAGTTTGTCTTTCAACCATTGCCCGGTGTCGACCGACGGTTAGCTCCTATTGAAATTAATGCCAAATTTGATGCGAATGACGAGACTCTTCTTCCGAATCCTACACTCTCTCAACAATTTGATAGTCTTATTTATTTCATCACTACTTGACTTGACATTATTGCAATACTTCAAATTTTTCATTACGCCAAAGATACATTGTTTCATAACATTCACTTCTTTCCTCATTTTACTTTTGAGTTTACAGTTTATTATGATGCTAACTGAGTCGATAACTCTTAAGATCGTCACTTCATTATGGGCTACTATCTATTTTTAGTAGGGCTATCAAAATGGGTTAGAGACCCATATTTTAACCCACATCTATAAAAGAGGGTCATATGTGACCCATCTTAAAATTGAGATACAGATCAGAGATATGTTTAAAAAGAAAAACCCAAACAAAATGGGTCTTATTTGGGTCAAATATGGGTCACCAATGTCAACCGTCTCTTTATCCTTCTTCTCCCCTACTTGAACGAACTCCTCCTCGACAATACCGCTTACGACATCCACCTCTTCACCCCTGCCACCACCTCCACTATCTCCGGCTGGCTCCACCAACATACGCTTCGTGCCATGGTCTACATATCCTTCAACAAAATGGCCGACCTTGATCCCTCCCAGTTTTCTGAGCTTGCCCTCGGACACCTAGGTGCTCGGGTGCATGATGGTGGAGATGGCGACAGGGAGGCTAGCAACAACCATAGGTAAGCTCCGCCACGCTAGGATCAAGCAAGTAGTGAACTCACCAGCCTCGGCAAAGTCGAAGCTTGCCCAGATCTGGTGAGCTGGGCCACGATGGAGCTCGGGCCGGTCACCATCGATGGAGGAACAAGGGGGAGAAGAAGGAAGAAGAAGAAAAATAAAATAAAAATAATAATAAAATAATAATAATAATAATAATAATAATAATAATGATAATTCAAAATTTTTAAAAATAATTAAAAATTCAATTAAAAAAATATTTCTGGTAGATAGATATCCATAAATATATTGGAGAAGACTTTTAGAAGAAACTCGATGCTATCTAGATTGAAATTCAATGAATATAGAAATAGAAATTCTAAACATTATAGTGTAATTTTTAATTTAGTAAATTACAAATAAGAAGCTATGCATTCTCGCATCCAAGAAGATTTGTTATAAGCAAATATTATTTTCATGTCAATCATTAGCTAATCATACTTTTTCTTATCAAGGGTTCTTCAAAAGTATTCCGATTTTTAGGTTTTTCACTTTTTTTATTTTATTTACTAATTTTTTATTGTTTAATTTACTTTCAAATTTGACATGAAGTTTTTATTCAAATAACTTATATTGAAGAGATTAAAGTGTATTAAATGGGTGGGAGTGGCTTTTCCTAAATTAATTTAGATATTAATATGTTTCAGTAACATAGGTCGGGTCGAATATGAGTCAAATATAGGTCATCAAATTTACACTATATAAAAATTGGTCAAAATGAGTTAAATGGATCAACGTGAATTGAACCATCTTTTCAATCCGACCCGACCCGACCCATCCATTTGATGGCTCTACTTTTTGGTCAACTCACTTATCTCATGACATAACAAAAAATAAACCATTGCCACTTCCTCTTGCACAGAAAAGCAAAATATTGAATTTTTGCTAATATGACATTAGAGGGTTGCAAAGGCTACTAAAGACATGGGAGTGTGTCATACTAGCGGAACAGTAATTTATTGCGAAAACCACAATGCTATCCAAATAGCAAATTTGCTATTTTCCACGAACACATTAAGCAAGTTGAAATAAATTATCATTTCATCTTATATGATGTTGTTCATGGTATTGTTCGATTTGTCACTACTTCATCTGCTAAACAGCTTAGGGATATCTTCATCAAGATATGTTCACCTAAGCATTCTCTAGATCTTTTCTCCAAATCAAGTTGACTTCTTTCAAGTTTTCTTGAATATGAGGGGGCTGTTAGGAGTTTTTAGGAAATTTTGTATATTTCTCTTGATTGATTATGATTGTTTGTAAATGATGTTCCGCTACTTCAAATAGTAATCTCGCAAAGTCTGTAAATAGGCTGATGTATTCTTTATTTAATTATGTACAAAATATTATATTTTTCTCTCTTTTATCACAAATCTCAACTAAGCAAAATGGACATGCCAAGACACCGTCCTATAGAATAAATGTTGGAGGTGGTACGGGTGGATGTAGTGAGGCGATTTCCTCGAGGAGGTACCTATGGTGGCAATACCAAGATCGGACATGGCATGAAGAAACAATCAGAGAAACCATAATGTACTTCATCAGCTGCCTTCTCGAAGAAGTAATGCCAATGCAGCAGTGGATGCTAACGGGAGTGGCCGAAACAATGTCCCCGCATGCAATAAAAATTTGATAGTGAATGGCCCAGAGAATGTGCGATTTGACTGCATTATTCTTTTTTTATTTGAATAATTTAAGGGAAGTGCTTAATCATGTTATGCTTGCGCGAATGCTACACATCTTAATCATTCGGTGTCCATCACTTTATACGACTTTAATGGATTCGGTTCATATGAACGTGATGTCTCGTTTTCCGTTTCCAATTGTGATGTCGCCATTGCTCCAAATCATATGTTAGAGAATAAAAATCTAGAGCAATTCATGTGTTCCATCGGGCAAATTTAAAGATGTTGTAAGTGAAAAAATGGGCATTTGCATATATTCCATTTTCGATTTTTAAAGTACAAGGATGACATAAAGCAAAAGGAAAAGAATATGGGCCAAATGCACGGAAAGATTAAAAAAAAACCGTGTAAGGAGATGCATGTAATCTTACAAGGTGGACAAAACTGACGATCATTATCTTTGTCGTCGAAACGAGCCTACATGTCCGCAGACGTGGCAAACCACCAGTGATATCCATCATTGTTGCTTGCATTTGCCGGCCTTTTAATTGACACCGAAGGCTTGATTTCGACTAGAATTTTGTTTTCCGTATTTCATGTGTTGGCTACTTTGCTTAGCTTTGTGTCATGTCGTTTTTATTGTAATTTCTCGATTTGATATTCTCCAAAATTCAATGATTTAAGATACATTTACATAAAAATGATTGTTTATATTACTTAAAAAATATATTCAACATATAATAATACTTCATCAATTACAATCTTTGCCTAAACATTTTCATTTTTTTTAAGAATACAGTTTATATGAATTCATTTCTAAGTAATATTTTTAGTGAAATATTTCCCACATCATTGATTTTCTGCAAAACAAATTATCACTCATATATTGTTGTTATTCCAATTGAGCCCAGACCAAAACATAGACTCCCATAACCTTTCTCTCCAAATCAACTTAGTAGTTGAAACATTAATTTCACCTACAACTTTTTTTGTGACAACTTCCCCCGAATTTCGAGTTTTACATCTGGACAAACATCTATTGACAGCACAACTAAACGTAAGAACCTTCAATCCTTACTCTCTGAGAAAAAATGATTTTGCATTCTATCCTACAGACAATGGACAATTGGAAACTAAAGTTCAAAAATATAAATAGAAAAGTGATTAAGCAAGTGTAGCATCTCTCTAACAAACTCATTCGAAAACCTAGTATTTCTGAATATATCATGAACAAAATCTTTACATAATAACAAAAATTGACGATCAACTTTAGTCCAATATGCGACATTGTCTCTATACTTTTATTTGTGTAACATGATCCTTGAACTTTAGTCCATCAAACAATATCATATCTGAACTTCTAATATGTTCAATTTAGTCTCTTAAATATTTGTAAATGCTCAATATAATCCTTCTATTTGCATCAATTTCGCATAGTTTAGGAAATAAACATTTACTAATGGTTCAGAGTTCATATTAAACAAATTAAAAGTTCGGTAACAACATTGCACATTGCACAAAAATTTAGGAACTACATTGAACAAATTTAAAGTTCATAGACGATATTACACATTAGACTAAAGTTCGAAAATCATTTGTGTCATTTTTCTTAAAATTAACTATTCCAACACTTCTAACCGTGTAATATATTAGGGGATGGGGATGACCATCCACATAACAGGAGCATTCCTCAGATTTTTACCCTATAAGTTTCCTCTACTTATCTAGAAATTGTTTGATAACCCAAGTCAAGACTCATCGCAATCATATCAGTCGAACTTACGGGTAAAAGTGTGATCGAGGTTGCTTAATGGAATGTCTGATTAACAGCAATTCATCACCCACTAGTGAGCTACTCGTAATTCCCTGACATCAGATGCCAAAACCTCTCAAAACACCTAAATAATCCAGCCCGCTCAGGACAAAGCAATCTTCCATCGCCCACTTTTCTTCCAAAATGTCAAATAGTCAGACTTGGCATGACCACTCTGAAAGCATACGTTCTTGTTTATCATTCACTGAATTACTAGTAAACCGACACAACTGAAGAATGAGTTTCCTTCTCATTGTAAAGATGTTGAATGCAGAAAGGTGTTAAACTCGATAATAACAGTATCAAACACCGTACCTAATGGTGATTAACATTACTACAGAAATGATGATCAAATTGTTTTTCACCGCTAAATGACCACCCACTAAGTTAAGTCATCTTTCTTTCCCAGCAGTGAACCCAATCTTCGGAAATGGCCACTAAAGAGAGGAACAACCCTTGTGACATAATCACAACCATACATGGACGACTCACATGGTTGTGCATATGAAGATTAAGCTGATAGAAAAACTGGTGTAGAAAGACCAAAGGTTGAATAATTTAGCTAGATATTCTTAACGAGCTACTATGCAACCCTGACAAATAGCACATAGGACATCTCTCTCTTCTCACAAGTACATCAAGCAATCATCTTTATTAATCCTCATACTTACACAGTATAAGCTCATCCTACTAAATCGATATTTTAGGCCATTTCACATACCAAGCAGCATCTGTTACATTTTGATAAGGTGTCACCAAAATGGTCTCTTACAGCGAATAACACAAATATAAAGACAATAGAATCTACCTAAAAAATTACAATAAGTGTTTCGATAAGATATCACACTGATTAAAGCAGAGATTGAAGATCTGAAGACAACTCTTTCAATGAACACAGCCTCAAAGCACAAGAATTTACACACAAAAGACAGCAACAATTATGAAAGGACACACATGGTACATAAGCGTTGTAAAATCTAAACAGCGAAGCATGATCAGAATATCTTGTTATATTGACTGGTGAGGGAGCTCCTTAAATTTGAATAAAGGCCATAGAGAGAGTATTGACGAAGGTTTTCCACTTCATACCATGAATTGAAAACTGAAAAGTGCTTATCCGTGCCAGAGAATGCCAACTGTATACCAAGGCTGCAATCTACTGAGCCCCCATGGTTTTTGCAATTGGAAGTTCTGATGGCACAATCCTGGTTGTTTAGGCAGACAAAGTTTGACTTTCCCGAACATGAAGCACAGCCATCTCTTTTCCAGTATAGATTTTGCAGTCTGCCCTTCTTGAACTCGAGCACCTAGAATGTTGTGGCAACATGTCAAATGGACTCTCTAAAGTAAAAGCATCATATGTATTACATGACAGACAACATATGGATGGTGTTCCTACAAGAGTGAAGCTGGTCACAGTGTAGGTGCTGTTGGCAACAAAGGAAGGGAGAGACCTCGCAGCATACTTTCTTCCAGCAAATGCAACCATATAACCTCCATAATTGTCCTGCCACAATGCAATGCAGATAGAGAAGATTATCAGTCTACACCCTTAGTAAACCAGGTATGTTGACAGGACTCGAGATTGAAGACGTTCCTCTGATGAACTCCATCGCAAGCCATAGAGAAACTCATTCTTTCAATCCAACCATGGTGCATCAGACATTTTGCTATACAAGATTTTCAAGATCTACGAATTCATGCCCGACAATTCCTCAAGGACAAGACCAAACTCAAGACAGTAGCACTCCCACGTATCAATCCCATCGAGAAACATCATAAATTTTCAGACTTCCCTACTCCTCTCAAACATGCCGGGACTAACTAGGACATATGATCAGTGCATTAATTAAATCTCGTGTAAGCTCAGAAGCAGTTATATCAACCATTGGCATTCGAAACGCAAGCACAGAGGATGCATCTGCCGATAACAAATCCATAGCGCTAATCCGATCGCAACATTTCCTCCATCGAATCATAGGAAACAGTCTCAGCCAACTCAAAGCACCACCAAAATCGGAAGCCATCGCACTAGATTCAGCCAGAATTGCCATTTTATAAGTAGAATCTGCGCAAACATGAACCAGAAAAGGGAAGCAAGCACAAAATCCTCATCCGAGCATGATTTCCTCCGACCAAACCACGAGGATTTCATCGAATATTTGCTCAACACACCAAAAACATTCCGTCACTGATGTGAACAAAAAGGAAAAGCAACTAGACAGTAACCGCACAGAGAGAGAGAGAGAGAGAGAGAGAGAGAGAGAGAGAGAAACAGACCGGAGAGAATGAGGAGGTGTTGATGGTGAGGAGGGAGATCTCGTCGACCTTAGGCCGGAAAGTGGCGACCTGGGAGGTGGCGGAGGAGAGGGAGAGCCGGCGGTCGCAGGGGGACAGCTCGAGCGAGCCGTTGTGGAAGAAGGACAGCCTCGGCGCGAAGGCGATGCCGAAGGTGAACCCGTCGGACCGCTGGACCGTGGCGTCGGCGCAGGGCGAGTAGACGCGGTTGGTGTCGGCCGCCGATTCGACCGGCCGCAGCGAGGAGGGGGAGGAGGCGAGCAGGAGCGCCAGCAGGGACGCCGCCGCGGTGAGGAGGCGAGGCTGACGGAATGCGGCTGCCATCACTGTTTGCTCCCGGTGAATGCTGCTGCTGCTGCAACGATCGACCTCGCCGTTCGTGGCGTTCCTTATCGGCGGTGGGGGGGAGAGAGAGAGAGAGAGAGAGAGAGTACAGACTGTAGTGGGCCCATCTGGGCCGCGATATGGGCCGAGAGAGAATTTCGCAACGGACTGGGTTGGGCTGGCTACAACAGGTGAATTTCTTTTTCTTTTTTCTTTTTTTATTCTACGAGGGAAAATTTAGGTGCTCTCGAAATACTGCTTTTTTATGAAGTATCATTTCCCCACACACACACACACACACATATATATAATTCAAATAGTTGACATTAGGGGTGAGCTGTTTTTGATTTCAGGAGAAGTCATAATAGATTCTCTAAATTTTGGAACTCGGTACTTATCCGACATACTCAATTAGTTAGAACTTAACAGGTTCCATAATCGATTTTAGGGTCTACCTAAATCCTACTTGTACTCTTAATTTAGCGATTATAATGAATCATCACCTCTAATAACCACCATTTGCAATAATCCACTAATCACAACTCATATTTAGACATACTAATATTATAAAATATTAATAAAGTAAAAGTCTCGGTCATGAATATCATCAAAAATGAAAATTCAGACTAGTAGTTTCAAATTACACATTGATTATTAAATACCATGGAATGTCGTAGGATTCCACAAAGACGTTGAATAAGAAAAATGCTAAAACTTATTCCAAGTTCTCAAATTCAACTCAACCTACCCAATGGAATTGGCTCCCGGGTTCCTCTACCTCTTTTGTATTGTCTTGAACAAGTTCTTGGCAGAATCTTCAAGTTCCTTCATTTATTATGCCTATGAATAGGCTCCTCAAGGTTATTGTCTAAATCACTAATCTTTGAAATCTAGAATCTACTTATCGAAATGGATTCCTCAATTTTTTAAAATCTACAACCTATCTTACATATTTTAAAACCCGAAACCAATTTTGTTTACACGTTTTAAGATTCAACCCTAAGACTATGCTCACTTCTACTTAAGATAATGCAATTGGATGGGTAGACAGCGAGGCCATGCTAGAGAGTACCTAAGATTATCCCTCCAAATAATGGTGTTATTTTCATAACACCATGACTTCTTCACCCTCCATCCACTGAAGATGGCTAAGCCCTTGAATCGAGCTTAACCCGTTGCCAAGCCGCCCATTGACAAAACAATCTATCGTAATTTTTTTAATAATTTTTGTAGCCAAGTCCAAGAGCTAATCTACTCACCCATCTCCTCCTCATCCTCCGCTTTCGTACTTTTTTGACGTTCTTAAACAATGGGGAATTTTATTTTTTTTAAATCTTATTATATGAATGTCATTTCAATTATAAACTTTCAATTTAATTAATTAGTCCTAAATCTTTTAACATTCCATCAATATAGTCATTCCATCCCATTTTAACCGAAAATTGCTAGCACATACACCAATCATCATACGTGGCATAGAAGGCACTAATACGAACAATTTTTATCATTTTTTAATAATGTTTCTAAACTTTTTTTTTTTTTTCCCTTTTCTTTTCTTTCCTTTTTCTTCTTCTTCTTCTTTTTTTTTTTTTAATTTCCCTCTACCAATCCACAGCCTCACCGATGACTAATGCAGGTCGCGGGCCACAAATGAAGGCACCATAGTGCCCTCGCCTAGAGCTACTAAGGGCCATGGCCAACATCGACAAGGGTAAGAGTCAAACAAAGGGAGAAAGAAAAGATAGTAGATACAAAAAAAAAAAAATTACAAAAATTGTCCATATTAGCGTTAGTTATGCCATGTAAGATAAGCAGTGTCCACATCAGAGATTTTTAGCCAAAACCAGCCCAAAGGACTACATCAGTAAATTTTTAATACTAAATTAACTAAATTGAAAAGTGTATAACTAAATTGGTATTTGTGCGGTAGGTTTGGACTTAATTACCCCAAACATAGGTCTCAAATAGTACAATCATAGCCGAGAATAAAAGAGTTTTTATAGCGGTGGGAGTCCCCTATATAGTTTCCGTTCCTCACGTGCCATTTTGCTATTCATATTGATAACATCGCCACCCGCCTATAGTTTCCGACAAAAAAGCCGTGGAGACAGATTTCACGAAATGAGAACGCGCGCCTTTCCGCTTCAATTTTCACTCCTTCGACTTGCATAGCATTATACATAGGATGGTCCGCCGGTCCTCTACAGCCACCAGAACGAGCCACACACACACTCGCACGTTTCGTCAACGACAGACAACCATTCACACCCACCCTGCGGACACAACTTCCACAACTGCTGTCCCGTCCACCAAACCATGGCCACAGAAACGCCCTACTACTTTCATGCGGTCGGCGGGAAAAAGTCTAGTCAACAGCCACGGATCCGACACGGCCGTTGGTAAAAGTAAAACTTATAGAGAAAAGCGCTGCGAGCGACGTCTGAGAAGCTGAGAGAAGCTGAGAGAAAACAAGTGGGCCCGCGAGCGACACGTGTCGCTCATGGAATGGCTTCGGCATTGATGAGGTGGCTACCCGCGGCCGCACCCAATATTCTCTCGAGGGAAGCTGGGGTTAAGCCTTCTGTTTTGAGTGGTAGGAAGAAAGAACATCGGGTGCCTGTAAAATCAGGTGACGATGACTTCGAGTGCATCATCAGTTCGTGCCTAGAATACTGGATAGACTGTCTTAAAATTCCTGGAAATGTGTTCCATGCGAGAAAGAATGACATTATAATACAAAGAATCGAGAGAACTTAGATCTAGATCCAGTAAAAAAATGATAAAACCATGAATAAGCATCCAGTAAACCCTATCTTCTGAAAAACAGAACAAGAAGGGGAAAAAAATATTTTAAAGGGCTGCCTACAAATCCATCCCGGGATTGTCGTTCGATCTGAGATCAGTCCCTCCGAGTAGCCAGCGGCACCACCTCCGCCAGCGGGGTCGGCATCGGGGTGGGCATGGGAGAATTCCGGCACATGGGGCACGTCGGGTGCATCCTCAGCCACGGGTCGATGCACTCGTGGTGGAACAGATGGCCGCAGTCCGGAATCATCCTCAGCTCGTCGCGGCCCTTGTAGTCCCCCAAGCATATGGAGCAGCAGGAAGCCGTCGAGCCCGAGCTCCTCAGCTTCGTCTCCGAGTAGAGCAGCCTCGGGTAGCTCTTTATGGTGGCCTCGTCGAGGCCCACATCGACCACCACTGCATCCGCCGCTGCCCTCGCCCCGTCTCGCGACGCCCGCCGGCGGTGGACGTTTATGATGTTGCGCTGCTGCTGGGGCGCCGGGTCAACGGTCCGGGTGCAGTAGTAGGAGGCCAGGGTGATGGTGGTGATGAGGAGGAGGATGCCGACGGAGACGCCGACGCCATAGCCAAAGCCTCCGAGGTTGTTGGCTCCGAGGAAGCCGCCCGGCGAGCCGGTCGAGTTGTTCATATCCGCTCAAGTCGCTTCCGAGTGTGCTAAGAAGGCAAAGGGAGGAGGATCAGATCGAGAGGGCTCGGCTCGGCCATGGCAGCGATGAGGGAGCCGATCAGATCGAGCGAAGAAGCTGTCATATGATTTCGAGGGTTTGTTGTGACGTAAAGATCCAATGCGATGTTTCAAGAAGAAAAGGGAGAAAAAGTCAACGGAGACACGAGGTGGATGGGGGGTGGGGGGAGTTTAATTTAAAAGGTGGTGTGCATCTGGGGATGAAGGAAGAGCGATGTGAGGCGATTACATGTGAATGCAGTTCATGCTTTTCTTTTTTTCTTTTTTTTTTTTTTTTGGTCTTTTTTCTGGTTGATGATGTTAGAAAATGTCTAAGTAAGAATTCGGGGTGGCGGGTCAACGAGGGTTCACTGATTTTTTTCCGTGTAGAGACGCCTGCTTCGCGTGATTGAAGAAGACATGGTCCCCTTTTCCCCCTTAAACTCTCTTGAGAAAATATTAGGTGCCCAAATGATAGAGACGTTAACTTTGTACAAGTCCATTTACTCTTGAAAAAGAGAGTTAAATGCTGAATCGAAAAGTAGGTCGAATAATATTCTAGCATAGCGAGACCAGGTTAAGGACGTTACGGGCTCCAGTCAAGTTTTTGAGCATGACTTGCTTGTTTGAAATGTCGACTGCAGGCCGATGAAAAGGCCAATTGTGTAAAGGGACGGACGGGGATTGCCCGCAAGAAACCTCTCCATGACAGCTAACATTAAACACACAAACACTCCCTCTATCTGTGCCAAGTTGTACGTGGTTTAATTATTAAGACGTTAGTCCTTGGCGACGTACTCACACACGTAATGTAGAAATGTCAAGTGCTTTTGGGGAATGACGAGGAAACGTGGACTTAGGAAGAATCTAATATATTAACGAACTAATAGCTATGCAATAACTCAAAGGCATTGATATGATGACATGACATAGGATGACACGGCAATTATACAACTAATTTTATATGATATATATGCATGTTATGTTTATGATTTTTATTTTAAAGCTAAAATAGAAAACTGGTTAAAATAAGTCGCTAACTAATTTAAATTACGAATAATTTATATTAATTCCTAATCTAAATTAAGTGATTCTCCTAATTACTACAGAGATGCAATTCTGAACTAAGAAGCTGATATGAATGCAATCGATCCTAACATGGAACACAATTTTTTTGGTACTTTTTACAAAACAAAAGTTTCTTAAATTAATAGCATGCAATATTCAAGTTCATATAATCCACGTATTCACCTCAACCGAAAATAAGAAACAAGATGTAGTGGTCAATGATTCGATTTTACGTACCTCAACTTTATGCAAGGGAATTTCCTATTCGGGGACGCCTAAGATATCACATCGAATCAAAGTTAGAATTTAGTAATCTCTAATAAGGTAATCGAACATATGAATCCAATATGGTTTAGCAAATAATAGCAATTACCTAAATTAAAATTTCGAACCGGAAACGGGTGACCACCGAGGGGAAGCACAGGGCGAGGAGACAAGGCCACGGCAAGGGAAGGCTTGATCAAAAGAAAGTTATTCGGATTCCCCACCTCTGTGTCGTCGTCGTTCTTTCCTCAGCCGGCGAATTCCTTTCCCACCGAGTACTATCCGGCCACCTCGCATCAGTGTCGATTCTACTCTTGGTCGTGCCTAGGCGGCGGTTTGTGGTTCACCTAAGGAGTTCATCGAGCGGCCGGGACTTTGGTCGGACCTGATTAGGATCGCCAGGTGATTGCAAGAACTCGCTTGGACCGACGCGACCGAGGTGTTCGGTCGCCGGAAGGATGTTTTCCGGGTGCTGAGAACTCCCCTTATTTTCCCAAGGACGTATCTACGGTGTCTGTCTTTCCTTTCTTTTAGCGGCCGGTCAAAAAATACATGACTTTTCTGCGTGTGAAAAATGATGCGATCACCAAAACTTTCAAATGGGTTTGGCCCAAATTTTTCAATTCCCACGGGTTTTAGTGCAGCTAATTCAATTAAGCTCATATGTTCCCGTGCCCGAGTCCAATTTAAAATGCTGTTTATGTGGGTCTAATGACAATGCTCCTAATATGCATATACAATTTAATAATATTTTTATTAGAGGGTCAAGACCGACTCTTAAATATTCTATGCAATTGCTAACTAAATTTTTCTTCAATTAAATTAGAGTAGGAAAATTAAAAGGATAACTTTATAAAAGAAAAAAAATGCAAGGTAAAAAAACACAAGCCCTTGCCAGTGGCTGCCGCCATCCTTAACAAGGCCTCACTAGCACTGGGCAAGGGCCAACAAACCTTGGCTCAAATCCCCAAATTGAAATCAAAATCCCAACAAAACTAAATTTTTGTGGATTTCCGACTCAATTCGATTTGGATCGAATAATTGAAAAATAACTTTTTTTTTATTCTAGTTTGGATAGTTTCATTTTGGTTAACCAAATGGAACCGAAAATTGTTCATTTTCTTAGTATTACAATTTACACAATCTCTCTTCTTTGTCACTAAACATCTTCTTAATATAAGGCGAAAAACTAAAACGAACTAAGTCTTTAGTTGGGATCGCAATTTGATTTAAAGCTAATACATACCCAAATGGTTTAATTTGATTTGATTCAATTCGATTCAAGTTTCCTAAAAACCCAAACTAATCGAACTATTGACACCCCTAGCCCCAGTGACCTCCATTGACTCTTTCTGGCAATGGGTGGCACGATCACTAGCAAGGCTTGTGGCTCTTTTTTTTAATGTGGGTTTTTTTATTAAATCCTTTTCTTAATCTAATTTAAGTAAGATTTGAGGATAAAAATAACTAAATTTCCTTTTAAAAAATTAGCATTCAATCTCACAATAAAATTTTAGGAAATGTTATTACACTTGTCCATTATTTTTATTATTTGTTTGTTTGGTCACGCTTTCGAATCCGGGAGACTTTTATGGCGTCAATGGAATGCACATAATGTGGGCTTGGGCCGGGCCTATGAAGTTTCTAGCCCAATAAGGCTAGCTGGCCCATTGGTCCAATTCGAAAAATCGTGTCCAAGCCCGTCAAATCTTTAGAGCTTCCTCAACCTTGGGATCAAACAGATGACTAGAGGAAGCTCTCTTCTTGCTTTGTGAAGGAGTTTTCTAAGGTACAAAAATGTTACCCTGAATTCTCGTCATTCAACAGCTTAGATTTGTCCACCGGTCAAATTCGTTTACCTATTGGTGTCATTGCACAGTCAACGGTCGATAGTGTACGCGACAACGTCATTTCAAGTGGCTAATGCTTAGTAAAATCGTATTTTGAGGAGAATGCGAAAAATCTAATTGTAAAATAAGAAAGAGGTCTCTTCACTCATTTCGAATTCGTCATGTTTTCTTCTTCATTGCAGTTTACTTAAAAGCACATGGTAATTGCTTATTGCGTAGACATCGATGAAGATAAGTGACTCTTAGAGACAAAAATCAACCGTGCGCGATTCGGACATCACCGACGATTTGACAAAGAATCGGCTCACCAGTTCACGGCTGCTGTCGTTCGATTTGCTCGACTAATTTCGACTTCACCCATTAAAAACGGCAAAAATTCGGATTTTTAACGCTTTGTTTGCACAGAGAGCCAAGGAATCAACACCGTCTTTGACCGCGGGCGGCTGATTTTTCAAGAAAACGAAACATGGCATCTACCTAACGTTCAATGGCGTCCACCTGCTGACACCAGATCCCAAGTGTAGATATTGAAACCAGAAGCAGACGCCACGGGGAAGAAAACCCAGAAGTAAAAATCGCGTCTTTATCCTCTTTCGCCTCCGCCCGTCTTCCAGACTCGATACCCAGTAGAACTTGCGGTGCCGCCCTCGATCGGTAGTTCGGTCTGCTTGCGAGGCGATGGAGATGGTGCAGCTGAAGCTCGCGGTTCTGGCGCTCTGCCTGTTGCTGCCTTTCGGTCGAGCCACCGACGTCAATTACTGCGGTTCAGTACCCTTTTCTTGATCGCCTCGTGCTTTGATTCCTTTCGAATTCCTCCGTGCTGGAGTCCAGTAGCGTGTTGCTCGATGGGGTGTCTGAGCTGAATTAGGGATTTTTTTCACCTGCTGAGGGGTTGAGGATATGAAAGTTCTTAGCTTTTTTTGTTTTATGCGGGAAACTGTTGACGATCGTGATGGCTTGTTGTGTTTTGACGGTGTTTATGTGTATTCAGAATGAAGTTTTGGAGCTGATGTGATGTGTGGGTTTTGTTCTGAGAAACAGATAAGAAGACGGAGTACGCTGTTAAGGTCTCTGGAGTGGAGATATCGCCCTCTCCGGTGGCGAGAGGCCAGCCGGCCACCTTCAGTATTGCCGCGACCACTGGTACTGTTTCGGCCGGTCAGCTTGTGGATTGTTCGATATGGGTTTTATTAAGTTGGTTTTGGTAATTAATTTTGATGACATGCACTGTTTGATTCTGCTCCTATGTTCAGTATTCCATATGCTTGTACCAGGTTTTTATTTAAGCAGCTATATTGTGATGATTGATGTCTAATGGTGTGGGCTCTTGGATTTTATTAGTTATCTGAAGAGCTCTCTTGAAGTCATGTTGAGCATGGTTTGGAGGTATAGAAATTGTGGGATCTAGATAGCAGATGATTCTTTTGTCAGGCATGTCTGTTTACAGGAACTCAGCTGGTTGAAATCTGAATGTCCTGTGAGCTGTTTTTGCTGGTGATCATGGTTGTCTCCTTGATTTGCTACATCTGGTTTGGAATTCGTTTGTAAAGGGTGGCTTTTGTTATCATACAGAATACCGAAGCTTAGGAGTGTATTATTCTGATTAACAAGGTTTCATCCAAAGAGACTGAGAACTCATTTAACTTTAGTTGTTTCACTATAGTCAAAGAAAGCACTTCAAACAACAACTGAGAACTCAAAATTCTATTGTGCTACATCTCTGTTTGGAAAAATATCTCGATGAAAGAGGGCATTCTTGCTTCTGCTTGGCTTGCATTGATTAAGCTGCTCATTTGGAAAAATCTGGTCAATATCCTTTTTTCCTGTGGTTAGATCATCCAAGTAGAAGTATCGGATGAAAGTATATGGAATGGTGATTGCTTTAACATACTTGTGCCCTCTTCTTTTTTCCTTAAAATTGACATATGAACTACCTCCTGATTTTTCTTTCATGTAGACGAAGCAATCAGCGGAGGGAAATTGGTGATTGATGTTGCATACTTTGGATGGCACATTCACAGTGAGACCCATGACCTTTGTGCAGAGACATCTTGCCCTGTAACGGGGGAGATTTTGTTGTGGCTCATTCACAAGTTTTGCCTGGATTTACTCCGCCTGTAAGTCATTCTCTTGATGATTATGTTCGGATTCAATTCTGCAAATTGAACACTAAAGTAATTTTTATATCCTGAGGAAGTGAAGGAAGCCATGCTTGTTTTTCCATCTTCCATCAGTTGAAAAATTGAGGGAAGATGCACTTTAGTTGGAAAAAAGCTATATCGCAATAACAGTCCTTTGATTGGTGAAATTCCAAGAAAAGAAAAGCTAGGAAGTCATCTAATTGAAGACATGCTACCTATGATTTATTTTGTTTGTTTCGCATCTTGTTCTTAAAAATGGTTAGACTTTTTCACACATTTAGCCTTCATTACAACAGTAATGCTGTGTGGTCTTCTTTTCTGATGAAGTAACAGAGTACGCAATGTGAATGGTGATTTCCCTTGTGGTTAACATATTTACTGTAGAAGAGAACTTAGCATTGCAGTTGATGGAATTAATTATCTACTTCTTCTTCATTGATCCATATTTTTAATGTGAATGCTGATATATTAGAGAACAATGTGACATAGCTGGGGTGGGTTCACTAGATAATATCATCATGGCGAAGGCCCAGCTTTGTCCTCTTACGTTCATTTTCGCTTTCACTTTGCTTTTGCCCCTTTCAAGGACTGAAAGCACCCTTTCAACCCAAAAAAAGAAAAAAAAAAAAAAAAGGGACTGAAAGCACCTTCCCTGCCTGGGCTTGGCAACTATATCAGATCTTGGTTTTCATTTTCCCTACAATTGGACCTGGACGTTCTGCCAATTTTATGGTCATATATCGAAACAGCTGTTGAATTAATCCTTTATTTATCAACCCTGAAAGGAGAATTTCATTATTATTTTTGGTTTATTGCAGCGTTGCTTATAAGTGCTTGAATGTGCAGGGTTCTTATTCCCTCACGATGAAGATGTATGATGAGAGCAAGACAGAGCTGACCTGCATCGCCTTTGATTTCAGCATCGGGTTCGCTTCATCTGTAGCCGATAGCTAAAAAGCTCTGGAAAGTGGTTAATGTCTCCGCATGAGCGTTACCATAATAGTGTACAAAAGAGAGTTTCGTTAAGAGTCTGTTCTTCCGAACCTATTTCTGTGTTGAGTACTTCGACGTGCGTCTTGTAACTCTGTTATGTTCCAGAGATTCTTGAATTATCACTTTGGCTTGTCACGCATGTATGATGACGTTGCCTCCGTTAAAATTCCTCTGAAACGTCTCGACCCACGGTTTGTTGCATGCGTGAATTGACCACTTGAGAGACTTGCACGAACGGCATCCAAGCTGAAGAGGAAAAACCATCCGTGCCATTGCTAGAACCTGAAACAAGCAAACAAAAAGGTGAGCTCTGAGCCTTAAGGTTACCTGAACGAAAATGGAGTCCATCGTCTAGTAGCTACGCGAGCTACAGCAAGTTCTGAGCCCCAGTGAACTTCTTAAGGCCTGGGAAATGGGAGCATAAACCATTTTTCGTTCGGTCCTTCACTTGTGATAGGATCGTAATCGTAGTGCACCGTATGTGCAGGATGGCTTATTGTACCGATTTAGTCCAATCGATGTGGGATGCAAAACATGGATCTGTAGTGTTGATGAATTGTCTACTTTCGTCTACTGTCATTCTTAATTTTTTGTACTATAGGTCTAGTGCCACAGTTCGATTTCTACAATATCCATGTGGATTGAAAATTTGGGGCTTTGTGGCACATGGTGCAGTGCCAGAGATCCAAAAGAGTTGACAAAACTGGTTTGTGAGAAATAGCATTAGGGTGTTGGTGCTAAAAATCTAGGGACGGCGAGATGATCATCTTCGGAGATCTCTGAAGCGGGATGAGCCTTTTATGCATAAATTGGTAAAGAGCTGATGCCATTTTTTTTATGATGGTCATGGCGTGTCAAAAAAAATCAGTGTTTTTTGCTGAAGTGATCGACATCGACATGTTTCACCGTGAGAGACTGGATGTCCAAATTATGTCCAAATTAAAACAGGCATGATATGATTGATTAGGAGAAGGCAATTTGCCATACCGTCCTTGAGAACTGTCAAATGAGAGAAAGCTCACTCAGCTCATCAAGAGCCGTCCTCCACTAGAAAACTTATCATGACAAATGGTATAAGTATTACGTTAGGTTTCTAAAAATGTACTGGTGCATGCTAAGAAGAGACTTGTTGCCACATTTCCAACAATAAAAGAAACCTCCCTTAGTTTGCTAAGATCAGGAGGAGCCTAATAGGCGAAACAAGGGTTATCAAGGATAGCACAATTGGCTTGTGATGCCATGCTTGTCGGCAAGAACACAAGTGATTGGAGATTCACAAATAGTTTTGATTGATAAAAGCCACAATGGAGTGGACTGACGTGTTTAATTGGGCGAGTGTTTGCCCATTCATCCAAGTCTATGATTAGAAAAACCTAACGAATCGATAGAATAACCTGCACTAACAGCATTGCTAATATTAGGTGGAAGAGAATGTTATGTCGGATTTCTCCCATACCCACATGGACTGAAAAGTGGAGCTTTGTGGATCAGAGTGAAGCATGAGAGATATAGATGGGTTGACAAAATGGGTTCATGGCATAATGTCAAGGTGCTTTTTAAGGAATATGGGGATGACAAAATGATCATCTCAGATGATCTTCGAAAATGAGATTAGTTTTTTGTGCATAAATTAGTCAGAAGCTAATACCACTTCTCTTATTATAGCCATGACTATGTCCAACTTGAGAAACTAAATGCCCAAACTAAAATGACTGGCATGGTTGATGAGGAGAACGCAGTTCGCCTATCATTCGGAGGGACCTATCAATAAATGGCCAGCCTAGTATTCAAGCTCATCAAGTGTCGCATGGGTTGCTCCTTGGTCAGGAAATTGTCAACTCGCGACACTAGAATCGCCTCTCAAAAGATGTGATGCTACAAATTGAGGTTTGTTTTCTTTCCCCTATCCTTTTGCGCCTATATCCTTTCGCGCCTATGTCCTGTAACTTGCTTGGGTAGTATTTTATGTCTTCGCTAAGGAGATGCGACAAAATCGACAATTACCCCAATATTTCCTGAAATCGAATATGGATTTGGCAAACTACCGCATCCCTTGTCTTGACCCGAGACATCGACGAGACAAAACACGAGTAGCCAGATTACTTTTCGGTGAATTGATTTGCGGACCGAAGTATGTCAAATGGACTATTATATTTGTACAGTCTAGATGCAAAACATATAATAAACATGCTGCAGGGAAGGTTCCAAATTAGTGAAAAGATGGACGCCAAAAGCAACTTTGCGCTAGCAGAGCATAGTGAATCATGTCTGTGGGTACAATCATGTCTGCCTTGCATGGCATTATCTATTAAATCACACCAGAAGCATTTTTTGCTTTGGAAGCAAAACTGGAGAGCAGTTAAAAGCACACAAGGGCACAGAACATGGCTACAGTAGCATTTTACCCTTTGAAGGAGAGTCACCCTCACCGAAGGCAAAGCAAAAGACCATCATGATTGGCCCTAACTTGGTTGGTGGAGGGTCGACGTGTTACTGTGAGAGAGAAATTGAAGGTATGGTACGTGGGCCAGTCTCAAAGCTACACACTATCCGGCGTGATCATGCACATTGCACACAACTTTCAAAAAGCAAAGCTGATTGACCCTTTTTCTTAAGCCTTCACTATCCACCCAAATTGGCCCAGAAGAGAACTCATGGACCTAACGTTCCTTCATTTTCCTAGCAGTAGCAGTCGTTGTTAGTGACAATTCATTTGCCTTACCCCCATCGTTTCACTCGATCCTGTCTCGGAGATAGACTTGCTCCTCAGCATATCCTTTTCATTTCGTTTCACTCAAGGCATGACGGGAATGAAGGGAAGGTTCTTGAAGAAACTGAAGTTCATTTCGACAATAAGCACTCTTAGGCGAGGGTTAGCTGTTCAGCTAAGCCATGCCGGAAAACTATCTGATGAGAATGGTCACTGCCCGCCACCGATTCACAATGAAGGACACCAGGAGGGCGAAGTTGACGGACCCGTCGTGCAGAATTGCATTACGGGTCTCAAGAATGGCCAAGAGGAGGAGGCCGTATCCTCCCTAGGATCAGCAGCAACAACACCCGCCACGGATGACTTGGAGGAGGAGATCTTCTCAGATGCAGAAGGCGACAATGAATTCCCATTTTCAGCACTAGATGTCACAACCGATTACGAAACCTGTAGTCTTCAGGCTGATTCCTTACAGGGAATAGCGAAAGACGAGCTCAGGATAGAGGATTCTAGGGACAACAAGGAGCGGTATCACCTTTCTCTCTTGGACTTTCAGGAGAAGTGCCCACCGGGAGGAAGAGATTCGGTCATTTTCTACACGACAAGCTTGACAGGAATACGGAAGACTTTTGAGGACTGCAATGCTGTCCGGTTCTTACTGAGGAGTTTTAAAATCAACTTTCAAGAGCGGGATGTGTCGTTGCACCTGCAATATCTGGAGGAGCTGCGGAAGATCCTCGGCCAGGGAGTGCTCCCTCCGAAGCTGTTCATCAGAGGAAGGTGCATTGGAGGAGCCGACGAAGTCATCACACTGCATGAGCAAGGGAGCTTGAGGAAGCTTTTCGAAGGGATTCCACTTGACCTCTCAAAGAGTACATGCGTTCAATGTGCCAATGTAAGATTCGTGATATGTTTGGCTTGCCATGGAAGCTGCAGGGTGGTTAGGGACAGGGAGGAGGAATCGTGGATTCGGTGCCCTGAGTGCAATGAAAATGGCCTGATCAAGTGCCCCACATGTTGCTGAGAAATCTTATGCGGATGGTCTGCAGATGTGATCCTCCTGATGATGTATATTACCTAGAATTAACTGCTTACATCAAATTAAATTGATGCAGTTGTATAATTTAGCGCTATTGTGTGAACTGTGTTTCGTAGATGGTTCTGGGTGAATTTTGAATCCCTTTGTCTTTGTTTTCAAATAAATTCCCACAGAAGGATGATTGTCATTGACGCACAATAAATTAGATTAACTGATTAGGGACCGAGCGTTCATAATGTAGGCAAATATCCCTCTTTTTGGGAGAGAAAAGAGTGTGTTTCATGTATTCATCTGCATTAAGCACCACTAGTTTTGGCATCAGAAGGATGAAGAAATCTTGCAGTTCATGCTAATGACAAGGAAAAGACCAGAACTGATTTATCTATCCTCCCGTGCAAATCTTGAAATTGTGAAGTTCAACTAATTTGGTAAGCAACGTGGGATTGAAGTTTTGATTCATCTAGTCTGCGGTAAACTTGACTTTTCACTGTTTGGCATAAAATGGAGCGTCGTTGATCATGCCCACACCCAACAGCTTTAGGATAAAGGGTTTGACATATACCCTTTTCCACATTCTTTCATGATGAACACATGTGGCCATTATCATGTCCTCTTATATCTGTACTGTCTTGGCTTTAGTTAATAAGGAGAGCAAATAAGAGCTTGGCTTGCCAGGAGACCAAAAGTCTCTAACCTCAGAAGAAAACACCGAACAGTATCCAATCAAAATGTACTGCATTTAGGGAAACAGCATGGACATGGAAGGTTATAATCATGGGGAGGGACACTACTTCTGAAAGATTCTAACAGAGATTGGGAGTCAGATCTTGAATTTGGAAAACGACAAAGAAGAACCCTACCACTAGTAAATGACGTCAAGGCCAAGCCATGGCGGTTCTTTATGATCCTGCAAGGATATAGTTTGGATTTATTATTTCTTCCGTTAAGTACAAAAACATCTACCTGATTAAAGGGTGAATGTATACCGTGAATGAGTACATTTTACAGTATGAGAACCGTCCTTTGGTATTGTAAGTCGGAAGATCATAGGTTACGTTCATCCTAATGCAGATAAGAAAATTTTAGTGAAATTGTCGATACCACTTTTTTCATTCTTATGTGTGATTAGATGTCTGATCTTACCATACTTAAAAAGATGAGAACGTCCTGTTGGGGACCTCAGTAAATTATTTGTTTTCTTTGCATATATATGCAATTTACATCAGTGATAGGCACTTCTATGTTAAAGCTGCATCAATCAGCTAAAAGTGGTTGTGAAAATGTCAATGTCTGAGCTGACACGACTTGAGGTTTAGTCAAAGCTTTTGGACAGTCTAGGTCCATACGCAAAGGAGAAAAGCAGGCCATTAGTTCCTCACCAAAACTCCATAAAACGAAGGTGGGTTCTACATCTTCCAATCCTGGTCTCCTTCCTTTGCCAGCTTACTTCCAATGAAAGTGGGGGACCTCTCTCGCTAATCATGCCACCACGTTAGGTTCTTTATTCATGGGCTCGGAACTTTGCTTATCCTTTCTCCTTTTTCTTTTCACATACTGTTCAATCTCTCTTCTGCGTCCCCATGATCAACCCAAATTTGCGGTGGACACATAAAGCTGTACGTTGCCCTCGGGAACTGCCAAGATCGACAATTAAAACAGCGAGTATATGCATTTCGGAACATTATGTTTCAGAATGGCGATGAGCATGCGTAAATAGCATGAAGCTATGAGCCGCTAGTTTTGAAATGTGAAATTGGCGAGAAATTATTGCAGGAAAAAAGATCTTGATCACTTATTACTGAGTTGTAGAAACACCAAACGTGCGCATGCGCGCGCGCTGGCACGTGTAAGCACGAAAATCATCTTATTGTGGGCCGGGATTGCTATAAGTGAACTTCATCAACCTTGCCGAAAGAAGATTGAAGAAAAAAATAGTTGCGTGTTTAACATAATGCGTAGTCAGCAGCTGCTAAATCTATGACAAAACAGAAGGCAACTGAACCGGCCTACAAAGAGCAGCATGTGGATGATATACTTCAGATTCTTCTGAATCAGAAGCTCATAAGAAGCGGACATGGAGGGAAGATCCTAGCGGCTACTACAATTCAAAAATCGGTCTCGTTCTCTCCGTTAAGTTCTCCAAATTTTAGAGTGAAGGGTCGTGCTTCCAGCGAAATTATGTGAGCGTGGAGTGGGTTGTTCAAAAGATCATAGTTGCCTCAACCTCGACACGGCAACTGTTGCACAGAGACCATTCAACTTGAATAAATCAAAGAGGACAATCAAAGGATGGCATCTGAGACGGTATATCCCGAAAACGTGCATTCATGGACTTGGAGTCGCCTAGGGGCCCAAGGACAACCCCTTTTACGGAGACATCATTTTAAAGAATTTTAATTAATTAATTTTTTTTAATATGCAAATATGTTCGGTTGTAAAGTGGGCCGTGAAATATCTTCAAAAACAAGGGCAACATTGGAGAGAATCTTCATATGCCCACATAGACCAAATATAGGAAGTAGGCCTTGATCCCTTACAGCTTGCAATGGAACAGCACATTGGGAAAGGAATTTCTACCTCCAGACCGTAATCTTGAGCATTGGGTCTCTATCTGATGATTCCAAATGTTCTGGTGAACGCCAACTCATTGTGAGGAGCAGATCAAATTGACAAAAAATAATAAAAGGAATGTGTACAATGACGGGACATTTTGGGAATTCCCAATGTCTTTAAGCTAAAAGGGCATTGGGAAGATGCCTAAACAAGAGAGCTGCTCCCAAATAATTCAGATTTTGAAAAGCCGATTGCGACGAATGAGATAATCCAAAGACATCGATCGGTCTAGAACGAAATAGAAAACCCACAAAAAAATGCAAGCAGATGGTTTCAGACATTGGAAAATTTAAACTTTTCATTTCTGGGGAAGAGTTAAAACAGACATCCTCTATATACCAAGCACGAGCTCAAATTAGATCCACGTGGTTAATCATGCAACACCCTCAACAACTTCAAACATGTCAGTAATTATCCCTTCGACTATTCACAGGAAGCACCAGGGCAGGCTGCTTCTGCAGTTGCACCTTCGATAGCTTGCAGCACAGCTGCCGGCGCCGCGACCTCAGCAGACGAGGTAGTCATGGTCATTGGTTGCAAAAACCGTGTGTAATGGAATTCTATCTGTAACCGTTGGTGAAGAGGCGTCGATGCCAGGCCTTTCTTTATATCTGCTTGCAACTCCCTCAGAGGAATCGCAGCCAAGAAGCTCTTGATATACTCTTTACATGACTCCTTACCCTGACAGACGATCTCCTCTGCCTCATTAGTCTTGGTCTGCTCTTCAGGCGCGGGAACCACTGCCCCTTCCGCCACAGGACCCTCTTCCTTGGGATTGACCTGGTCAGTTTGCTGATTGTTCTGATCAGTGGCGGTTTTGTCCTCGGGTGTTTGAACCGTGTTTAGCAGCTTGTGAATAGTTGTACTCCGGTCAAATTTCAAGATGTAGGCCTGACTGCAACCCTCATACAGCCTCTCGCCAAGCGTGTCAACTATATAGTAAGCTTCTGGTTCGACCTTGAGGATGAAGAAGTGGTCGTTCCAGCTGACAATATAAAGATGGGGTTCACCATTACTAGGACCATCTGATCCAGCACGACTGACCTCATCCCAAATGTTATCGAAGGACATAGCACCATGTAGAAAGTCAAATCTTCCTTCATCCATACCCTCTGGATGGAAAAACCCAATAAATGACTTTTCAGGAACAACGGAAAGAGGACGGATCTTGGCTTGGAGAACTGTCTCAAGGTCAAAGTGCTTGTCAGGAAATCGTTCTCTGTATGCTTCATTATCACACAGATTCCTCCACTCAAATGATCCATCTCTGATGAGACTGTCAAACTGGGACTTGATTGGCATTAGATCACGATTTGCTTGGAACCAATCAGCAATTACAGCAACAAGGGCGGTGCATGCACTTTCACCAGCAGCACGCTCGCTTCGCTGGTCAATGGAAGCAAAGAAGACTTGTGTTTGAAGCTTCATGAGTCCATCACGGCTTATAACCTCCTTTCTCTCCCAACTGCCAACGGCAAAATTATCGTCTCCAAATTCAGACATCGATGATCGATTTGCAGAAGAATCTTCTTCAGTCTTACTCCACTGTAAGAAAAATTCACAGTTATTTTAACGATATATATAAACTAATTCCTTCTGCTAAAAAGGACAGCATTATAAAAAGTTAACTACTGAATAATCTTTTCAATGCGCCAATGAAATTTCCAACAGATATCAGCTTGACCAGCATGTCATTTGGCAAAAATCTTAAAGTGAAGGCCAAAAAGATATCCTAAAACTATCAGAAGCAAATTCTTACCCCCAAAGAGAGAGATTCATCTGAGCTAAGCTGGCGACGATCGTAATCAATGTCATCCCCACCTTCCTCTGCATATGCCTTCTTCAATAAGGGCTCCCCCTTTGCTTTGGGAGACCTGAAGCTCAGCTTCCTCTTCCGCCAGGACAGTATGCGTCGCTTTGAACCTTGTGGCTGTGATTGTTCAGAGACTGAAGCAAATGGATCCTCATTATTTGAGCAACCCACATCAGATTTTCGATGACTATAGTAGATCCAATCTTCAATTTCGCCAGAAATTCTAGCATTGGAGTAAAATGAGCCTCCCGCACAATTTGCATAGGCCAGTGTTCCATAGCTAAATGACTTTCTAATGTTGGAGTTTTCTTTTCCTTCATCCGATTCCTCTTCCTCAGAAACATCTGGAGAGTCAGAATCCAGTGGATAAGTGTACTCTCCATCCTCACTCTTGGCAGAACACTTTCCATCACTGCCCTCTTCATCAAGACAAGCCTTTTTGGCTCTCCTGGCAGACATGTAATCAGTGAGTAACTTCACCTTCTTAAGACCCGCTTTGAGGGCAGAAAGTTCATCTTTTTCTGCTGAAACAGCTTCCCCACACTGCTGTGGGGATTGACTAGGCACTATTGATCTCTCGATCGGGTTAGCAGCTTCCTGAGAGGTCTCAGCTCCACTAAGTTGAGAGATATCTGCAGGGTTGATGGAAGAATTAGTCTTCATAATCGAGGAACTAAAAGAAGATAAAGCATTATTTTTTCAAGAAATGATTACGTACAGACAGCAGCGGCGGAGAATCCGTGGAAACACCAGGGAGTGTGAGAGGAATACTCAGTTCAAATTCCTTTTGTTCCGCAGCTGAAGCGAATTCTGAGAGATTTAGCGATGCCACTCCAACGATCGGAACTTTGTTCTTCAATCCTTGGTTCAAGCCCTGCTCAGCAAAGGAAGACGGAGCCTCTTACAATCATAATCCATAGGATTATTTTAAAAGTTAACACACCCATGGCGCTGCACAAAATACTCTCTCTAAGAACAAGTTTTCTCAGCCATGATCAGACATGAATTAAAAATGGGTCACCATAGTTAACTAATTTTGATCAGGAAAAATGTGGCTAAAGCCTAGAAATTGCATCCAGACAAATAATTCTGACATAAAATCCAGCTCGATGGCAACCAGTAAAAACTAAACTAGAAGTCCATTGCCGAGTCAATACATGAGCAAAATCCGTCCTCAATTTGTTAAGAAATCATCAGAGGGAAGAAACCATGGCCGGGGAAAAAGACAAATTTTGCAAAACCAAACCCAGGATTCAATTCCCAGCAATCCAGTAGGCGTGGCCATATCCTTCAACAGGAATTTCACGCCTCGATTTCCACGGAATAAGCAATACCAACAACAATAATCTTGAAAGCGACAACCAATTAAATTACAAAAATCCACGAAACCACCAATCAACCTAAACCTCATCAAACAATAATTTCCCCCAAAAATTAAAACATCAGACGGATACGTACATGATCCAGTCATATCCACGCAGGTTCATGCAGAAAAACCCCGAAATTTCACTATGAATCACGCGTGAGCGCGCCATTCCTCGCGAATTAGCAGCAAAATCAGCCCAAGAAAGGAAACAAGCACTCCACAGAGAACGCCACAAAACCTACAAAAAGAAAATCAACTCACGTTGAAGACGGTGAAGGCGATCTCCCAGGGATGAAACGCGTTCTCCTTGTACTCCGAGAGCGTGCACACGCTCTCGAACTCCTCGTTCCAGCACACCGCGCCGCCCTCGCCCACGCGCTCCTCCCTCGTGAAGTTCCGCTTCACGGCATTGCGGCGCATCACCATCAGGGCCAGCTTCGGGCCCTTCCACCGGACCTCCACCGCCATCCCCCCGCCCTCCGCCGCCGGCGCCACCGGATCGCACCCCTCGAGCCGCTCCACCACCAGCCGGACCTCGTACTTCCTCGCCGCCAGCGGCGGCCACGGCCGCCACCGCCGCATCATCTTCACCACCATCTCCGCCGACAAACGGCACGCACGCGGGCTGCGCCCCCGGGGATTCCGACGGAGACCACGAGGCAGGCGCGGGGCCGCTTCGAAGCGCGCGCGTGAGGAAGCGGTCGTGCGATGGGATCTTCGAGGAGGAACAGGCGCGGATTTTCGGTTGCTCCGAGATAGGAGGACTAGAGATAGAGAGAGAAAGGGAAGAGAGGGAAGAGGGGGGAAGATGCCGTTATTATCTTTGAGGAAGAGAGGTTTTAGAGAGAGAAAGAGCAGTCGCAGAAGAGAGAGAAGGAGATGAACGTTGATGACGATGACGCAGAGAATAGAGAGAACAGAGAGAGAGAGAGATTGAAGGGAGGAAGGGAAGGTGGTTAAGGATTTAACCGGAGGGTAGGGTCAAAAACGACCACGCGGGGTTCGCCTTTTTTTTTATTTTTTTTTATTTTGGGGGTATTTACAGGTTGGACTGTTGGGGATTCTCGGGGCTTTTGGATTTTTGGATAATTCGGTTGGCTTGTATTTATCTGTCCGCCCTTGAAGAATCCAACACGCCCATTTTGTGCACGCTTTGTTTTTTTTTCTTTTTTTTTGCCATTTTTGGGCCCCGGGTGCGGGGGACTGGGAGCTTGACGCGTGCAAATTCGGAAATAAATCGATTTTTTTTTAATCTCCAGATTCTCTGCATTTAAAGGAAAGAGAAAGATCCCATGAAAATTCAAAAGATTGTTCAAATTTCAGAGAAAAAAATTGCTTATGAATGTACCTGCCGATTTTGAGAGTTTCAGAAATTTCCATTTTCTAAAGAATTAAAGTGCTTGAGTTACTAAATTTGGATTCTAAGTAAAATTTGCAAGATAAAACTCAATCCATGGAATAGACTTTTGCAAATACCTCTTGCACAATTTACGTGCCATCAATCACAGCAGGAATACAAACCATTTTGAGCCTTTACAAGAGCAAATCGAGAATTACCCATGTTATGGTGATTGTTAGAACAAGTTTAAGAGACATTCATTTTTATTTTATTATGAAAATTTTGTCTTGAAGAAAGGGTTCGATTTGCTTCCATTTTTTCTCTTTTTAAATTTTTCTGGTTGCATACTTTTATTCATTTTAATTTAAAACTCCCAAGATTCTCACAACATATAAACGTTGACAAGTAAATTTACCATTGATTCTTCTAGTTTTGTTAAAAATTTAAATAATTAAATAACAAAGTGAGAAAATACTTTTTGTTTAACTAAATAATAGACAAGCGCTCAATAGGGCTGGATATTCATTGAAATATTTCTAATTATAGGAACATTCTACATTCACAACTACAAGCATTTGTGGTACTCTTATGTCCAACCGTTATACTATATTTGCTATTGAAACACGAGAACTCTACTTTTTGTCATATCCTAATATAGATAAAATATTTATTCCAGCGATATAACTATTACTTTAAATGTCGAGAAAGATCTTACACAAATCCTATTTTTCAAAGTTAGTGAAATCTATGACAAAAGAAAAAGTCAGTGAAATCCTCAATGGTGTTTCCTTTTTTCTTCTATCCTTTCGGTGGCAAATATGATGTGCGTCATCATATATCTATTTCATTTTATTAAAACCACAAATCGATTCCATACAACTTCTATGAAAAGTTGGATTAAATTCATCTAGCCATAATCCGTGTTCTATCAAGTGATCAAGAAGCCCTTCCCTTGGCCAAAACTCTCTAGAGAAAATGGTCAATTGATAAAGATTCCATAATTTCACTTTAAAAACAATGGAGCAAAATTTTAGGCGTGGCTTTGGGAGGAGAAGGACCGACTTTCTTCTTCTCTCTATCAATTTTGTTTTTTTTAGTTTAAAATTGGGATTTTTTATTTTTTAATTTTCGCTTTTGGTTAGGAATATACGCGGAGATAGTGAATCCCAAAGACCTAATCTTTTCGGGTAAAGCGACTCTTGACACATTGATTAACATAGGGATCTCAAGACGACCAATATTAAAATCCTTAGGCTTTTGCTTTTTGGTTTTGGTGGAGAAGGACCAGGTGGAGTTCACTCACCATCCCCCATTTCCTTCTTCTTTACCTTTTTCTTCTTTTTTCACAAGTATAAAAAGGGTGAGGAAAAAACATGGGAAGCAAAGAAAAAGCAAAGAGATTGCAAAGATATTATGAGGAGAGAAGAAGACTCCGTCCTCACCATTCTTCATTTCACATTAATCGATAGGAAATCTAGCATATATATCGTACCTTCTAGAGTCCAGCTTTCAGTGCCCTTTAATTCTCCGTAAAAATTTCACTTTTGACCCACAAACCCATGAGTGTGTCTCGCTCGCTCTTTAGGACTTACTTCCAGTTATAATTTATAAAAGAAAAAATAAATCGTTCTTTTTTTCACGCATATCCATACTAAGTATATAGAGCGGGTGCGAATCAAGAATACCACAATCGTTAGATCATGTGAACCTCACAAGAGCTTTATCTAAATCGAGAGGCACCTATGTTTGGGCATCTTTTTTCATGCCCATCAAACACTGTTCATCTCATTTTGTGCCCATTAAATATATGCGATTTTGCCCCTATACCTTTACTTTTCTATAAGACCAACTAATCAGTTCACTTCACCCGAAAGTCTAATATGTGATGATGAGGGAGGAGATGATGATACACAACAATGACATAATATTCTCTTGCTCAAAAAGCATGTATTGGTGGCTCAACCTAGATTTGCCACTAATTTATTCAATTTAATCGGAAAGGACCAAACACGGTCAACGTTGCCAAGAGCCCATTTCTTTGCCTCCAACGCGTTTCCCCATTTCCATGTGAACATGAAAGTTGTCATGCCCATGATCATAAACAATCATTCTGTGTCCGAGGGTGCTCCAAATTGTCAATCATAGCAGTAAGTCAACGTTTACATTGGTCCAACCATTTCTTCTATTTTGTTGGTTTTTTTTTTTTTTTTTGGGGTGTGGATCATCATTTTATTAGAAAGTAAGTGATGACTTTATTGACCAAATGTGTGAACCACATGGGAGCTTTCTGTTTTTCTCTCTTGCTTTGGCTAAGGAGGAAGCAGCATGTGGGATTTTGCTTGAGGTGGTGGGCAGAGACAGGTGATTTCCTTGAGACTGTGGGGCTTGTGAATTGATGAGAGGGGACGTCCACAAGTCATTTAAGATCCCTTTGTTCATTTCAGCTTTGGCTTTACAGCCTGTGGCTTCTTGAGAGAGTCGAAGTTCTAGAGAAGAGCCTCTTGAAATTGCGGGTGGACGTGCCGTGGGCTTATGAGTTAGTGTGTTGGTTTTCACGTTTTGGAACTTTGAAGGAGACGGTCTCTTGACCTGAAATCATTGAGCTACAGCGATGGTGTTATGTAAAAGCTTGAATATGTGTGTTTCTTGCGAAACCGGCTACCTCGGATACCTTGGAATTCATGTTAAGACTATGGCGAGTCTCACGTAGTATGAGAGATGAGTCGTGATATAAGAGGTATATTCGAAGGTTAATATGTTACTTCTTTTGAGGTTTTAAGGAAAAGATATGAAAAAATTGATACCAATTTAGTTTTAAATATTTTCACACTTTATTGATTGAGTCAATCCAATTAATTTACAAAATATGAAAATATTTTGAATTAAATTGATTCAAATAAAAAGTTTAAAATTGAATTAATGGCTGTGTAATAAATATATGATTTTTTTCATTATTTTTCTTGGGTTTTAATTATTTAACGAATTTTATATGAGATTGAATACTATTCATGGATTGACATTGATGAGTGGGAAATTAAGAACCTACGTAAGGTAGGTATATGAAGAGGTATAGGTTAAGTGATTAGACCTTGACCTAGTAATTAGGCTTGAAAAAATATCTTGAGCATATACAATTGGAGGACTTAAATCGCACAGCCCAAGCAGGATATTGAGGTATATATAATGGGAAAATAGAGCATACATCATTAATAAGAAGGTTAAATTACATAATTGATCTTATTCAATTATTAATATAATGAGTGTAATATAACTATTTATCCTCTCAAATAGATTCAACATAATGCCACGAGAGCAATTGGCCCAATGATAGAATGAGAGACGAGTCACGATATAAGGGGTATATTCAAATGCTAATATGCTACTTCTTTCAAGGTTTTAAGGAAAAAGTCCAAAAAAGTTGATACCACTTGAATCTTAAACTTTTTTAATTAAACCAATTTAGTCACACGCTTTCATGTTTTGTTGATTGAGTCCATCCACTCAATTTACAAAATATGAAAAGATTTTGAATTAAATTGGCTCAATTAAAAAATTTAAAATTGAAATGATAGTTGCATAATAAATATATGACTTTTTTTAATGATATTTTTCTCAGATTTTTATTATTTCACATATTTTACATCAGATTGAATACTAGTCATGGATTGACATTGATGAGTGGGAAATTAAGAACCTACGATAAGTTAGGCATCCAGAGTGATATAGGTTAAGTGGTTAGACCTTGACCTAGCAATTAGGCTTGAAAAAATATCTTGAGCATATACAATTGGAGGACTTAAATCGCATGACCCAATCAGGATGTCGAGGTATATATAATGGGATATAAAGCATACATCATGAATAAGAATGTTATATTACATGATTGATTTTATTCAGTTCTTAATATGATGAGTGTTATATAACTATTTACCCCTCAAATAGATTGAACATAATACCACGCACGCAATTGGTCCCAATGATAAAAGATTTACTCATTGTTAACATTGGAGCGAACAAGAAACTTTCTGAGGATCAGCATAGGGATAGGGATGGAATTGCGGCAACGATCTCTTCACCCGTAAAATAAAACAACGGCGCCCTCGTACGTATAACCGAGCTTCGGTTTTTTTTTTTTTATATTATTATTTGCTTATTTTCTATGTTGCTTCGTTTGCCAATGGGTTAGACTAACTTAGAAGATAACTTGAGGAGGAGGCTTTGTTGTATTCTGACCTTCGGAAAGATGGTGATCGGCTGGCCACGTTGGGCTTAGATATGCAAACATGTCGTGCATGCCCCGTGCCCGTATCGTACAGCGGTTCTGGACAAACTAGGGGAAAAAAAAAATAAATCTGACATGATTAGATCGTCATCGAGGCTCTCCGTCCTGCACATAGAAAACTCCAATAATCTTGTTTTCAGGATGAAGCCTATATAGCTTTCATGACGTCTTTTCTTTTAATCACGACATTTCGCGCTCAACATGATGCCGATGACCGGTTCCGCCGCCCCATCGAGCGGTGAGGATTTATCTAATGCACTTTGAGGCGCTATCCCCTTTGATAACTCAAAATTATTTGATTATTTTAACAGCTAAACAACCATTTGTACTAGTTGGGAATAACTAAAAAGAAAAAAACTTATTTTAGATGGAAACTAACGGAAAAGTACTAAATTGGTACGGTTTGACTATATATTTAATTTTGACTAATTAATTCTATTTGGCTAATTTTAGCTAAAATTATTGAGTAGATGCCGGCCATCTTACGTGATATGATCAACAAGGCTAGAATTAAGTGAATAATATTTATAATTTTTTTTAAAAAATTCTAGGATGAGTTCCTCACTTACTCTCTCTTCTCTCACACCTCTATTAACTCTTACTTTATTTTTTCTTTTATAAAATCAAACTTTTAATTATTATTATTTTTATTTCCTTCTTTCATAGTCGCTTGCCTGACCATAGGCAAGCTAGCAATTGGCCATCAACCACAAGTGAACCTCAAGCTGGAGCATGAGCGTCAAGCTCGCTAGCCTTAGGCCTCACTAGATCGACGAGCCTTTTTAAGGCTGACAAGCTTGAACTCACCTTTACCCGGTCACCGTCATCCACGATTGAACGGAGAGAAAAAAATAAAACGAAACAAATAAAATTAACATTAAAAAAAATTAAAATTCATTTTAAAATATCATTTTAAAAATTAAAAATTATTAAAAAGAGTGCACGGAGGATAATTAAATTGAATTTTCCATACCAAATAACAAAAAATATTTTCTAATTTACTTTCAAGTCTCAACCGAATATTGGAAAATACTATCATTTTCCTAGAAAAATATTTTTTTTCCTAAAAAATGGCTTATTGAAAAAGCATTTTTCAACGCTACATTTTTTTTGCGAAAGAAACAGAACCTTAGAGATAAGATGGAGAAAAAAAAAAGTTAAGGTAAATTACGTGGAAGTTGAATTAGCTATGAGAAAGATGGAAATCAAGAAGCTCGCATGAAGCTCTCGTCACTTTCGTCTCCACGCCTAGACCAAGTTACTTCGTCATAACCGAACCCCTGCCCCAGATGACAACTGCAACGCTGCTTTCCATTGCTGTGGGCTTGTATTCTTGCACGCTGCGGAAAGAAGGAAGAGCCAACCGAAAAGTTCCAATTTTCCACCCCATAAGTTACGGACATTTCCAGCCGGAGTCCATTTATTGGACTACCTAATTATAGTTATCGATTCTAATAAATGGATATCGATACTCAATCCTTCCCTTCGTCGAATGCAAGATGACTAGAGCCAAAAGTGATTCGTTTTCTGTTAACTTGCGGGTGTTATTATCGGTTGTATCGATCTATTTAGCGATTGGCGGAATGACATTTGTCTTATGCCATCCCCATATTAACAACATTCTTTTGATGTTGCTAACCGGAGAAATTTATAGGGACGGATCATCGTGAGTATCTTCATTTGGTCCTTTCGTGATGGGCCACAGAGGTTAGCTTTGTAAATGCAATAATATCGAATGTCGAATACCATCGCATCATAGCATAAGTCAGATACCTTCATCTGGAGAGATCGTCAAGAGAAAATCCAAATCCAAGCATTTAACTTACATTCACTTAAAAATTTAAACAAATGAATTATATGTCAATTAAAATATATATATTAATTGTTTTATATTACATTAATTCTTCAATATGAGAATTCTCTAATACAACTCATTGATATATGTATCATAATATTCCGATCGGTACCAACTTGCAGCGCTCGATTTTCCTTGATGTATTGATAGCGACATGTAAGGAACGGGATCACCACACGCTTTCGTTGATTCTTTTAGCTCTTCCCCCTTCCTACTTTTAGCAAAACGTGGGTGGAGTTTCACTTAGACTCTTGTGGCGCTTGTGATGATGCTAGTCATTAGTTAGTACCAGAACCAGCATCACGAGAGCACACCAAGGGCACAAGCAGACAAGGATCGTGGAGTCTAGCAAAGCCAGAAATCAAAGGAGGAAATGGACCATTTCGCATGACATTTACCCCAATTAAATAAACAAGAAGCGAACGAACGGGTCACATCCATCTGGATGGATAGAGGCATTAGAGATTTTAAAGCGAAAGCATCTAAAAAGTTACAAATCTAATGCATCAGTACGAATTTAATCATAAATCTTTCAATTGAATCAACTTAATCTTAAACACTTTTATGTTTTGTTAACTAAGTCTATTCAGCCAATTTAAATTATAAATTACAGAAGTGGACATAGAGCATCTTACATGGCATGATTAACACTAACACAGACTTTTTTTTTTTTTAAAATAATTTTATAATTTTTTTCTTTTTTTCTTTCTTTTTTTCCTTTTTGCCAGTGGCTAGCGACACAATACAAGCACATCCACTCACAATTTAGGCTTGCCATAGGTGAGGCACAACGTTGCCTGAGCAAGGCGCAAAAAGAAGGAAAGAAAAAGAAAGAAGAAAAGAAAAAAAAAAATCATATAAATTATATAAAAAAAAAAATCAACTTAGGACAAACTACATCCATGTTAACAATTTTTTACTTAAATTGGTTAAATGGACTCAATTTGTAAAATGTGAAAATATTTTAGACTAAATCGGTCAAATTAAAAGGTTTAGAAGTGAATTGATATCAATGCAATAAATATATAATTCTTTTCAATATTTTCTTAGGTTTTAATTATTTGGTTAATGCCACAAAAAAAAAAAAAAATGGATGCACTTGTGATAAATTTATCCTAAACTAATTTTTTTTATCATAAAAAAACCCAAAAAACTCGATATACTTATGATAAATTTATTCTTTATTAGTTTCCGTTAAATTTACAGTGAAATTGTTGAGTTGCATGACACCTAGTTTGAGATTTTATGGTTGTACTAATTTTGTGAAATTGCTGAGTTGCATATCACCACCAATTTAGGGTTTTTTTTATAGTCAAAAAAATTAGTCTATAGTAAATCTGCAACAAGTGTACTAATTTAAGGTTTTTCGTTGTCATCTGGGGTAAATTTGTCATGGTGCATCTATTTGGGTTTTTTGGTTAATAAAAATTAATTTATGATAAATTTGTCACAAGTATATCAATTTGAGATTTTTAGTAATATGAATCCTTAATTATTTCACATATTTTATATTAGATTGAATACTATTCATGGATTGACATTGATGTGTATGAAATTAAGAACCTATGCAAGGTAGGTATCCAAAGAGATAGGTTAAGTGGTTCGGCCTTGACTAGCAATTAGGCTTCAAAAATATCTTGAGCATAAACAATTGGAGAACTTGAATCTCGGGACCCAGGATGTTGAGGTATATATAATGGAAAAATAGAGCATACATCATTAATAAATAAGTTAACTTACCTATTTGATCTTATCCAATTCTTAATTTGAGGAGTGTTATATAACTATTTATCATCTCAAATAGATTGAATGCAATACCGCGAAAGTAGTTGGCCCAATGGCAAAAGACTTACCCTTTATTCATGAAATCACGAGTTCAAATCACAATGTAGCAAATAAAAACTTTCTAACAACTAGTGTCGAGATGGGATTGCGATAACAGGCTCATATCCTCAGATTTCTAACAACAGTTGTGAGGGGCACGAAGTAGTCATGGGTCAACAACTCGAACATTATATAGCGAGGTGCGGGTACTATTGGTAATGTCTAGAGAGGCCTGCTAGCGCTGGTCTTCCCTCTCCATCTCCATAAAATCAAGCGACTGTGCATTAGTGCGTATGATAGAGTTTCGTTTCTTTTATTTCTTTTCCTTTTTTTCTATGTTTGTCGTATTCTGACCTTCGGAAAGACGGTGATCGGCTGGCCACGTTGAGCTTAGGTATGCAAAAATATCGTGCATGCCCCGTGCTCATATTATATAGGGGTTCTTGACAAATTAGAGGGAAAAAAAAATCTGACATGATTAGATTTAGATTGTCGTCGAGACTAAACTCCAATAAATCGGACTCGGTCCTGGCCGCAGAAAACTCCAACAATCTTGTTTTCAGAATGAAGCCCGTCACGTGCAGCCTATAGTTTTCATCATGCCTTTTTCTTTTACACACGATGACTTGCGCTCGAAATGATACCGAGGACCGGTTCCACTGGCCTAACGATCGATGGAGATTTGTCTGATGCACGTACAGGCGCTATCCCCTTTGATAACTCAAACTTATTTGATTATTTTAACAGGTAAATCGACCATTTGTACGAGTTGGGAATAATTTATTTATAAAAAAAATAACTTATTTTAGATAAAAACTATCCAAAAAGTACGGTTCGACTAATTTTGCCAATTAAATCTATTTAGTTAATTTTAGCGGAAATTGTTGCGTGGACGCCGGCCGCCTACATAATATGGCTGGCACATGGCCGATACTTAAGTAACGTTTTTTTTATAATTAAAAAAATTATAAAGTTTTTTTTATTTTATTTTTTCTTTTACTTTTTTTCCTTCCAAGCCCAAGAAAGCCTATGACCCTCATTAGGCTTGGCAGAAATTTTTTTAAAAAAAGTATAGATAATTTCTCACGTCAACACGAATCATCTTATATCACACTACCGACTTCCACATCAGGGGTTTCTAATTAAAATTGTCGGATTAACTTAATTGACCATTGAGCACATGGCCCAATGGTAAGGGAATTGGGGAGTGAGGATGCTAGTATCGTAAATGGGGGGTTTGACTTTCATGCTTTACAAAAGCATAGAGCAAAAGTTTGAAAATGAGATGAGAGTTAAATTCCACTCGTTTCCAGAAAAACAACATTTTGAAAAAAGTTTTCTAGATTTTCCAATGTTCATTTTACAAAAAATGAATTCGTTGAAGAAACATTAATCTTGTAAAATAAGGGAAAAGGTTTTTCGTTTATCAAGTAGAGAAAAACATTTTCCTCACTCACTTTCTCTTATCTCACACCTCTATTAACCCCCATATTTTTCTGTTTTTTAAAAAATTCAAATTTTTGAGTATTTTTATCTTTCCGTTTTTTTTTTTTTTTTTCCCCTTCTTTCATGGTCAATCGGCAACTGACCAAAAGCAAGTTGGCGATCAGTTGACCACCAATCAGAAGCAAACCTCAAGCTGGCTACTCGCTAGATCAATGAGCACGAGTGTCAAGCTCGCTAGCCTTGGGCCTTGCTAGATTGACAAGCCTTTTTAAGGCTAGTGAGCTTGAACTCGTCTTTGGCTGGTCGTCAGCCATCATCGTCGATCGAAAAAGAACAAGGAGGAAGAAAAAAAAATTAAAAAATTTAAAATTCATTTTTTTTAAAAAAATAATAAAATAAAATAAAAATTATTAAAAAGATTGCAGAGATAAGAATCAAATCAAATTTTTCATACCGAACAACTAAAAATATGTCCTAATTCATTTTCGATTTTCAATCAAACATCGGAAAATACTATTATTTTCTCATAAAATGTTTTGTTTTCTAGAAAAATGGCTTGTTGAAAAAATATTTTCTAGACATGTACATTTTTTGCAAAACGAACAGACTCTTCGAAATAGGATGGACAAAAAAAATAATTCGGTAAATTTTGTCGAATTTGATTTAGCCATGAGAAAGTCGAGCTCAAGAAGCTCGCACGAAGCTCTTGTCACTTTCGTCTCCACGCCTAGACTAAGTTACACCGTCAAACCCTACCCCAGATGACAACTACAACGCTGCTTTTCATTGCTATGTGCTTTCATTCTTGCAGGCGGCAGAGAGAAGGAACAGCCAAATGAAAATGTCCAATTTTCCACCCCATAAGTTACGGACATATCCCTGCCCTAGTCCATTTATTTAACTACCCAATCCCAATTATCGATTCTAATTAATTAATATTACTACTCGGTCATTACCTTCATCAGATGCAAGATGTAAAGAGACAAAAGTGACTCTTTTTTTGTTCCCTTGTTGTTGTAATTATCGATTATATTGACCTACTTAGTAATTGGCAAAATGATCTCTGTTGTACATCGTCTCCAAACTAACAACATAGATTTAATGTTGCTAACTGGAGAAATTTAGAGGGACAGATCATCGTGAGTATCTTCCTTTCGTCCTTTCCTGACAGGCCGAAGAGATCGGCTTTGTAAATGCGAATGGGGTCACCTCATCTGTGGACAAACATATTGGGTGCCAGCTCTCATGGTCCTAAGACAGAATAATATACCGAGACAAGTCTCCATAACATAAAGACTCCAAACAAGCTCAACTCCCAACACTTCCATCCTGGTTCGATTCCGCTTGGTGCCGAGGAAAGGGGCGATGTCAGCCAGCGCGACCTACAGCACCCTAATTTTCCTCGACGGCCTCGACAGGGACACGTAAGAAGTGGGATTACCACACTCATGTTGCCAATGTGTTGCCAATGCGTGCTCCACTCTTTTCAGTCCTTCCCCTTTCTACTTTTAGCAAAACGTGGGTGGAGTTTCCCGCGACCCTAGTGGCGCTTGTGACGATACTAGTCATTAGGACCGGGCACCCAGCATCACGAGAGCACATCCGCCGGCACAAGAGGACAAGGATCGTGTGTGGTCGTCTGGCAAAGCCGGGAAACCTCAAGGAGGAAAATGGTCCACTTCAACATGACATTTACACTTCGATTAGAAAAAAGGGGAAGCGAACGAGCGGGGATCACGTCCATCTAGATCGATGTGGACATTCGAGAAAAGGAGATGTGGAAAAACTTGACCACAAGTAGATGAGAAAGTGGTCGGCGGGGCCTACCTGGGGAAAAAAAGATCGGCAGCGAACATCGCACGTTAGGAAAACGGGAAAAAAAAAAAACATAAGGATGTTTTCCACTTTTCCGCCCTCCTCCCCCCCACGCGCGTAATTGAGCAATAGGGCGGCGCCACGTGTGCGGAGTGACGAATCCCGGTTGGAGGAGAAAGAGATCCGCATCGCGAGGCCGGTGTTAGGTAAATAGGTTTGACAGGTGATGTATCATAAAAGTAAATATCTAAGAGGTAGCAAGAATAAAGATATAAATAACCTCGAATTTTATCACTATACGATGTGACCCACAAACTATGTATTAATATATAATATAGTTCCTTAATTTTTAATTTATTTAATTAAATATCTAAATTTTTTTATACATATTCAATTTAGTCATTAAACTATATGAAAATATTAAATATTATCGTTCCATTAATTCAAATTCAAAGAGAATGTTAAATAGTTTAGGGACTAAATCATATATGTACCAAAGTCCAATGATCATATTGAATAATTTAAAATTCAATGACAAAATTACATATTAATTTAAACTTTATTGACTATATTGAAAAAAATCAAAAGTTTAATGGCCATATTATATATTGGGCGAAAGTGCAAGACCATCTATGTCATTTTCTTATTTAACAAAATAGTGCATACTTTTTTTTTTTTTGGTTGATAACAAAAGAGTGCACAATTATCCATTTACAAAAGAAGAAGGAAATTAAATTTGTGATGAGATAAAACGGATTTAGAGATTTGAATTGGTTTATGATAATATTTTAACGTGTATAATATTTTGAAAATCTAAATTCAGTTTTGAAATAAGGTAATTGGAGGATTAGTTGGCAATTAATCTGCTTATATAAATTAAGACTATGTCGATTATGTCATATTTAAAAGAAAAATCTTAAATAAAGGCAAGGGCTTTCATTTAATTTTTTTAGCAAATTTTGAAGTTGAAATATGTACTTAGATCTGCTCACATATAATCAAGATTAATTTGTAAAAAAATCAAGTGATAAACTCCATATAAACATACCCATCCGTGAGTAATTGTGTTGGTTGAGGATCCCTCCCTCATCGCAGAGGTTGAGAGTTCGAAACTCATTGCTAGCGATTTAAGTGGGAGTCCTAGCTGTGGGTTGCTAGGCTAGTCTCCTCCAAGATATAGGGGCCCAATCCTCAGGAGCTTTTCGAGCACGGAGGGTCCGTGGTGGAGTCCTCGGTTAAAAAAAAAAAAAAAAAAACTCCAAATAAACATATAACTAGTAAGTGAGACAGAAAATTGATGGCAACTAGAAAATAATCAAAATCAAAGATACATATTTCATTGCCTGTCTCATTTCAAAGAGTTTGAGATGACAAAATTTGGGGAGATAATATCTCATCGCTTCTATCATATATAAAATTTTTAATGAAATCCTTTATATATCTTTGCTTCAATAATTAGTCCGCGTCCATACATCCGCGATGATCCGACATCTTTCCCTGTTTGCGCAATTGAATAAAATAAGGTCGGTTTTCGGGTGTGCAAAAACAATTGCGAGAGTGCGTCGGATCAAGGCGTTGGGCTTTATTTGGTGATTAATTGTGCGATAATTTCTAACCTAAAGAATTATATTTAACTTTGCGGGGAACCGACGAACTTCTCAGCATGCGACACGTAATGCCCCTGGTATATAAAGCAAAAGCGTCCACTGGAGAACGTAAGAATTCGTGCCTGGGCTTCATTGAGGACCTTTTGAATCGACGATTATGACATGCGATGGCGTCGTCGTAAGACAAAGAGACACGTATCTCAAACCGGATGTATCTATCATCTCTTTTCCCCTAACCTTATTGACCATTTCTCGAGTATGTTTTGCTCTTGTTGGTACGTGTTTGGGGAGATTTTGTTGGTTGTATCCTAATAACGGTATGGGGCTTGCTTACACTCTTTGAAGGAGAACATTTTGCAGTTTATTACCTCTTTTAGCAAGATAAAAAGAGACCTCTGAGCTCGGACTCCAAGAAGAGTTCTAGGAGGTGCGTAGCGCTTTGAACATTAGTCTTTATCGATGCTTTTCATACGACCCACGGAGCGGTAACTAGGAAAGTCGAAATGAAAGTCCTACGACTGGGAATTTATTATATAAGAAAGAGTTCAGATCAACAGTAAACAAGGTAATATAACTCTGCTGTGAGTCTAGTTTTGAAATCAGTCTTAGTCCCTTAATGAGGAAAGTGCAAGTTAGTGCTAACTAAGAGACTCATTAAGAGCCTCACTGGCGGATCGGAACGCCTTGCCTACGAAGGAATCGGAATCTCATATTGCCATATTGCCCCTTCTCAGTCAGACTAGTTCGATTTTCACTAATCCGAATCTGAGGAGATGGCTGTGAGGGAATGCGCTGTCTTTCTTTCTGTTTTCTCGTGGGATTCCCAAGGTGCCTTGTCGTTGGCGGGTCCTATCTTCTTTTCCTTTCAATTCAAGGGCGTGCGGTGAACACAGAGGTCCTCTTTGAAATTGCCCTAGTATGGTGATGTAACCCCTATGCCATGTAATTTCTATGATAGACCTCCCAAAAAAAGACGTACGTAGAAATCGAATTCAATAGTAATTTCAAGAGAAAGTGCCGACAAGCAACCAAATAAAGATATACTCCCATTTACAATCCCATGATAATTCTCGTGATATTCTAAGGGAAAAATAAAAAAAATAAAAAACAAGATTTTTCTCCTGATATGTAAAGTCAATGCTTTAAACCATGCTTTGTCGATAATCATATTTAACAAATGCCCTTGTAACTTTTACCTGAGCGCTTCTAGAGTATTCATTAACAATACCCTAATATTAATAAAGAAAGCGTTACTCGAGTACCGCCGTCTCTTTTGAGTACTGAAAGCGAATGCAAAAGGCCTAATGGCCAGGGAGGGAGTGTTTTGACAGGACCGTCGTTTCTTAAAGAGCTCAGCATTTTGCCTTCTCCCTTTTGACATTTTCCACGTTAGGAAACGACCTTCCGAACGATCAAGCGTTGTCTGAAATTTTATCAGAGCAACACGTTATGATTAATCATCAAGAGAAAAGAAAACGGCCTTGCGTCCACCTTCGAATCTCTCCTGGTCGTCGTGGTGGCGGCGCTGCGTCGGACGTCGCTCTTCGTCGTCATCCACGACGGAGGGACGTTGTTTTGTCGTGGGACGAACGCTCGCTTCGATGTTAAGCACCGTGTAGCTTTGATGGAGAAGAAACAGCTGGCCATTATACGTTCAAAGCCTAGTAAGATGCGAGTGGAATAGTCTCATGGACAAGTTAAGTGCATATAAAGAATTTGTTCGTCACGTATACGTGTACAAGTGACGTCATTCTTTTGCATTATTGCAATTTCTGTGGTGGGGCACCATTTACACCTCCGTCTGTTTTTTTTTTTTTTCCCAAAAGCTTGAGATTGATATTGAGACACATGTTAACAATGTATTCATAGCATCTGACTTAAGGGCTATGATGATTTAAATGATCAAAATAGTGGCATTGGATTACTTAAATGCCGAATCACGCATTCGTTTAGCAATGATGGAAGTATAATTTGCGTCCCCACCCACTAACTAGAAACTTTGGTTGTCCTTGGACAACCTAGTGTTTTAAAAAAGCACTCCTCCTGACCACCTAGTCATCGATGCTTATTACTCCAAAGCATTAGCATTTGCCTGCATTGTTAAGAAAACTAATATGTCCACTGTCCATCGGGTGATCTCGATTCATTAGACTCCATCGGAGTATTCCTTGTATACGCTTAACACCAATGGATCGATGTTAGCTAATCCGGTTATAGCAGGCGGTGAAGGGAGGAAGGCCAGCTTCTGAATTTCGACTGATACCACTTATTCTTGATTGCAGGACGCTCATGGAACAATTTGCCTGATGGAAGAAGACGAAGCGCATCCACCTTGAAGCAAACCGATGCATATAGATGTCATTGCAATGCAGATTTTAGAAGTGGTTCTTTGATAGGGGAATTTTGAGTTTCAGTTCTCTGTTGAGCCCAATCAAGCCTTTTCCAAGGCCCAGTGCAACCATTTTCTGATGAATAACAGGCCCTTTAGTTATGTTTATAAAGACAAGAGGTCACTAATCAACACAAATAAAAGTTGATGACTCGATTGAAAAATTAGCAAATGTAAAAGAAGGAAGAAACGCAAATAAGTAATTCAAATGAGAGTTGGTAATCCAAAATAAGTTTCTAATTTAATTTAACAATCTTGGTAATTCATTTTAATCTAAGTTGGTAAATTAAAAGTTAGTAAATTTATATCAATAGAACTTGGCAAAATTCTTTATTTTTTCGGGCTTAAAAATAAAAGTAGGTAAGTTTTTGCAAAAATTGGTCATTATCAAATTGCTTTAAAAGAGTTAAAAATTTCAGAAAAGTATTAATAAGCTATTAATAAGTTACGTAAAAAAGAGGGGGAATTGTCCAAAAAGTCCTAAACCATTATTGCACTTTTGCCAATTTGGTCCTAAACCTTTTTTCTTGCCAATTGAGTCCTAAACCTTTTACAATTGTGTCAATTCAGTCCATTTGGCCGGCCGGAGCTGACGTGGACGCCAGCCGGAGACAGCTGGCCGGCGACCAATTTTTTAATATTTTTAAATATTTTTTTCGAAATTTTTAAATTTTTTTCGAATTTTTTTTCTTTTTTTCCACTTTCTTCTTCCTCTGGCCGGCGCCGGCGCCGGCCGGCCAGAGGCGAGGGCCGGCGAGGTCAGCCTCGCCGGCCACTGGCGAGGCTCGCCCCTGCCGGCCATTGGCGAAGGCGAGCCTCGCCAGATCTGGCGACGGCCCCTCGCCGTCACTGGGCGAGGCTCGCCTTCGCCAGGCCGGCGGGGGCGAGGCTCGGCCTCGCCCAGCAGTGGCGAGGCCGAGCCTCGCCAGATCTGGCGACGGCCGTCGCTGGGCGAGGCTCGCCTTCGCCAGGCCGGCGGGGGAGAGGCTCGGCCTCGCCACGAGGCCGCCGTCGCCTAGCCGAGGCGAGGCTCGGCCTCGCCCAGCCGTGGCGAGGCCGAGCCTCGCCAGATCTGGCGACGGCCGTCGCTGGGCGAGGCTCGCCTTCGCCAGGCCGGCGGGGGCGAGCCTCGCCCAGCGACGGCGAGGCCGCCGTCGCCCAGCCGAGGCGAGGCTCGGCCTCGCCCAGCCGTGGCGAGGTCGAGCCTCGCCACGGCTGGGCGACGGCAAGGCCGAGCCTCGCCTCCGCCAGTGGCGCCGGCCCTCGCCTCTGGCCGGCCGGAGACAGCTGGCCGGCCAGAGGAAGAAGAAAGTAGAAAAAAAAGAAAAAAATTTAAAAAAATTCGAAAAAAATTTAAAAAATTCGAAAATAAATATTAAAAAATTATTCGCCGGCCAGCTGTCTCCGGCCGGCGTCCACGTCAGCTCCGGCCGGCCAAATGGACTGAATTGGCACAATTATAAAAGGTTTAGGACTCAATTGGCAAGAAAAAAAGGTTTAGGACCAAATTGGCAAAAGTGCAATAGGTTTAGGACTTTTTGGACAATTGTCCCTAAAAAAGAGTCATTGGTTGATCTACTTTTTAATGATCAACTTTTTGATATTTGTTAACCCGTATAGAAATTTAATAGCACGATTTTTCTTTTTTCGCAAGTAACAATAGAATTCTATCTATTCTCTTGATTGCATGGCCTCCGCAAAGACAGCGATGGTGATGGCATGACACGCTGATGGGAGATGTGAAAACGAGGAAAAATTCATAGGCCTTTAGCAAAAGGACAAGATTTGAAGGGCAGCCCCGGAACAGATAAATAACAAAGAAAATCACCTAAATAATAACTATGATGTTGACTAGAGCAGTAAGGTGTTCCATAGAAGCCATTGGCATGAATGAAACATGCGGCTTTGCGTTGACTGATGAAAGGTCCATGGCATCGCTTCGAGATTTTCTAGGGCACAGCATCATAACGAGTATCCTATGTTGTCGATTTAATTTTTTTTTTGGTAAATCGTGTGTTTACAAGGTTGATTTATCTCAAAATCAAAAAGTTGCTTGACGACATATGGTGCCACAGGCAAAGTAGAGAGAGTCCACTCCATCTTTCTATCCTTTTTTTAGTGAGAGTTTATCGAGAAAAGGCTCACTTTTGCAAAGACAAGGGGGAAATACCTTGACATCGAGCGAGCCCTCAGACTCCTAGAGAGCATTCCCAAGCTTAAAGAACATGATTGGCTTGAGCAAACTCTACTTGCATCTAATGAGGTTGCGGTGACGGGCTCACTCGGTGGGCAATTGGTGTTTCATTGACACTTTAAATCGAATCTTCAAATAATGAATGAGACTTATCCCAAACCTGTTCAAACTCTTAGATCTCTTATTATCAATTAACATTATGCCGTTTGAAGTAATCGTCACCCCCACTTCTTTCAACTTTTAAAATTATATTTTTTTACTTTTAGACAGCACCCTTAAATCACATGGGAACAGAAAGGCTGGATCCACCTCACTAACTCCTCCATAAATTACTAATTTGTTTTTGGGTTTTAAAGAATTCTTTCGATTTTGGCCCCACTAAATTACTCATTTTTGAGAACCTCTCTTCTACATTTTCCTTCAATTTGCCCCACAATCAAGAATCACCTCAAATAACTACTTAACGAACAGACCGAGATAGTTGTTATACAAATAGTATTATATCCAATCTCATACTTGTCAACTTTACTTTCCAATGTAAAAACCCCCTATAATATCTACATGAATCGAAAAAATTTATAAACGTAAGATTGATGACTAAGCCCGCCCTCATCGAGGAACGGGTTATAGATCCGATCCTGAATACCGGTAGCAAAAGTGTTTTCCAAAAGTGTAGATTTCTTTTGGGCGTAACGATTATGTGAGGAAGCTACTTGGCTTAGAGGAAAAAAATTTCACGTTCTAAACGCGTGATTAGCAAGCCTTGATTGGTGCTTAAGGGGCGCATCTCTATCGTTTTCGACTCGAAAGGGAAATCAAATATCATCTGTATTGATCGATTTCATCGCCAAAAAGCCATAGTGACTCGGCCCAGTCGGTCCGGGCCCAGGCCCAGTACAGCCCTGACCAGGCCCAGTCAAATTACAGATCCAACTGAGCCCAAAAGCATTTCTACGCTTCGCCGATGCTCTGCAACTTACAAGCGAAGTCAGCACCATGCGACCCAAAAAAAAACAAAAAAGAAGTCAGCATCAGGTGGGCCCCACAAAGAGGAGGGGCCCACGTCTCGTTACGTCTTTTCCGTCCGCCACGTGTCGGCTACGGAGCCACCCACAGCCCCTGGGGAAAAGCGATCGAGCCCCCCATCGAGCCCCCCCGGGCCCCACCTGATATGATGCGAACTCTCTAGACCTTTCCCTCTCGCATCCGTCCTCCGACATTCCCGCGCGTGCGCACCACGCCCCAGGCACGTGACGCGCTCGTGACCAAACCCCTCTTCACTTCCCGAGTCTTCTGGGCCGTACTCGACTCGTCCTCCTCTGACTCATCTCTCCGAGTCGGAGTCCGAGTCCCGGGATAAACTACTACATATTGATTTAAATAAGCCGAAAAAGATACTTTTTTTTTTTTTTTTTTTGCTAGGAAGAAAAATATACTTTTTTAATTGATGAAGAAGCACAATACAATTTGTGGTCATCGTACTTCTAGGGTTTTTTTTTTTTAAATCCATCACTAAAATTTAATCATAATTCCCAAGTTAGACTCATCAGAATTATATAATTTGCTAATTTGTATTTTGTTTAGGTAATGCACTTTCTTTGACTGAAAAGAGTGGTTAGCAATTTGTTGAGATTCCAACCGACGTCTTAATTATAATATGAAGCACGATATAATTTGTGGTCATCATTTTTTGGGGGTTTTTTTAAAATCCGCCACTATAATTTATTCATAATTCCCAAGTTAGATTAATCATAATTATCTGATTCACTAATTTGAACTTTATTTAGCTAATGCACTTTTTTTGACTGAAAATAGTGGTTAGTAGTTTATTGAGATTCCAATTAGAGTCTTAATTCTAACATATGAAGACCTAAATCATTAGTGAATTTGCATTCCCTTTGTGTCCGTTCATGTGAAAATTCATTATGGGAAAGAAACAACATCCACATGAACAAATAACATCATCTATGTCTTATAGGCGGTGTTCTTTTAAAAGAAATTTTGAAATTAAAGTGCCTTTGTTCCAAATCTTACCGAATTATGAGATCTCAAATAGATTTCCACCTGAATGGAATATTTTACAAAGCTTGGGCTTACACTTTTTTTTTAAAAATCTTTTTGATGCGTCCAAACTTTCTCCAAATGAATTCATATGACTTCCGTCTTTTTCCTTATAAATAATCACTCATTATATAAAAGCCATGTTTTATACCCTAAAGAATCCACAAATTTGAAAGTCAAATCTCACTCTCTGTCTCGAACATTTCTTTTATCTAAAAATAATTAGAAACTGCTATAGTCCAAAATCTACTTTTGAGTCCAAAAATGGCCAAAATTTCTCTAACATTAGGCCCAATTAAAAGGTTCATTGTCAAAATCTCTATCTTTATTGATACTATCACATTTGTATCAAACAATAATAAATTCCTCATATCTACGGTTTTGAAAAAACAACAATGATTTTATCGAACGTGATTGCAAGGTAGATTTAAGGTTAAAGTGAAAATTTGCGATTTTTTTATACGATAAATAAGTTCGGGCAGAATTGGAATAAAATATAAATTTTTTTGGTCGAAAAATAAAATATAAAATTTAGGTTTTTTTTTTTGGTGGAGAATTAGATGATAATTGATAAATAGTGTGTTGAAGAGAAAAAAAAAAACCTAATTTATTATATTAGGGGGATGGTTTAATATTAATTTTTCGGCCACAGTGGCGAAGCGAGCAGCCGCCATGGCAGTCATGATGGGATCGGAGGTGGGAAAATGAGCCTATGACCGGTTTCAACCGCCTCGCAGGGAATCTCCAATCGTCCTCCTCCGCCGCCCTCCGATCGACGTACGCCCTCTCCCTCCGCCTCGCCCGCGCCTCCCTCCGCCTCCTTCTCCACCCCCTCCGGCCCCTCCTCGCCCCCCTCCTGTTCGCCGGCGGCATGGACAACCTCCTCGCCTCCGACGGCCGCCCCTTCGACGTCGACAACGGCTCCGGCTCCGGCTCCGGCTCCGGCTCCGCCTCCCGCACGCTCCTCCCCGACGCCGTCGACGGCGCCGAGGACGATCGCGGCGAGTCGATCTACCTCGTGCCCTACAGGTGACCAGCTTGTTCTTGTCCCCCGTCCTCGTCGCTCTCTCTTCGCCTTTATTTTAATATTTTTGGTTTCGAACGCTGTGGTGAGGCGCGGTTCCTTGCGGCTTTCGTTTCGTTCGAGTGATCGGTGAGGGCTCCGGTAGGTTGATTGGCGTGTTTTGTCGCGTTCGGTTGAACCGTGTCATTGTCAGTGGCGCCGCCAATTCCTGTTGGACTGCTGGAAAAGAATCACTGGGGAAGTGAAGCGGTGGAATTCTTTTTTTTTTTTTTTTTTTTTCATTTTATCTTCATTCGACGGCCAATGTGAGGCTAGTGATCGTGTTCCCTTTGTTTTTGGCTTTAGAAGTGTTGGAAAGCGACCCAAGGTAGTGTTTTTGCCGTTTCCTTAGCAAGCTCTGGTGAGAATGAGCCGCAGAGATGAATCTTCAGCGTTCTTTAGTGGGATGAATTTGCATACTGATATCACCTGCTGGCGAATCAGTGATAAGGGTCGTTCAGAGGGGAATTAATCGTAAGGTGGTGCATGATGTAGTTCAACAGAGGACAAGAATAACCGAGGCAAAGGAATTATAGTAGTCATTGCTGTAATTTTCATTTTTTACTGAATCCTTATCATCAGAGTTGGACTTGCAAAATGTGTTCTTTCGTGAGATATTTGCATAGCAAAAATGTTGGAGCTGCTCCAAATTGTCTGAAGGAGTTCCTTATATGGCAGATCCCAAAAGCTGGCCTACTCCAATAAGTGACATACTACAAGGAAAGCTATGGAAAATGATAAATGACTTCTAAAGAGAATGCTTTCTATACTTAAGTTGCTTAGGAGATGACATTACTTCTGAAAATTATGAAGTATTATCGGCAAAATGTCTATTTATGTATAATTGATGAATCTCTCCTTACCAGCAGAGCCTCTTAGTGTCCAAGTGATGAATCCACTGTCTTGCTTTGGTTTTTGCATAATGCTGCCTGATAAATTTTATGTGTTTTATAGGCATGGAAAGAGGTTGTATTGAGCTTAGTTTACTGATGGATGGACGTGTGCTTTCTGCATTAGGTGGTGGATAGAGACAAGGAACAATGTGAAGGAAGTAGTGGGTACCTTGTACACCACTACTTCAAAAGAAGATTCTGCCTTGCAAATCTTGCTGGAAATGAGAAGGGAAAACTATCATAAAAGCGATAATAAGGAAGAAGGGTTTTCAGTTGGCGAGTTTGCTTTAGTTCCGGAAACAACATGGTTGCAAACTCTTAAATCGTGAGTCGATGTATTTCTAATATGGTTTCCTTAAATGCGTGCTACTGAAAAAGGCATTCTTTGTAGAACATGGTAAATATGGCTAGTTAGTCTCACTATAGCTTATGTCACCAGGAAATGTTTCAATATGAAAAATGGTTTGTTTATTGTCTAGTTGATTTCAGTTTTTTAAAATGAACTTAAAATAGTATTCTTTTGTTTGGTTTCTACTTTTACATCGGCTGCATTACAGTGATTTCACCTAGTCAGTGAAGGCAGTTACTTTTGTTGTGATGTGGAAGTTGCACTGCATGTTGGAGGCCTATACTTTTTATATAATGTGGAAGTCACATGGCATGTTGGCTTTAATAAGGGAAATTGCTCCTGTAATATATGGTAATTAAAGCACTTAACCTTGGATTAATAGCACTATCCACATAGTTAAGCTTGTTTGTTTAAGATTAAGCATAAGCAGAAGCTCTTTTTAGCCTTCTTGAGAAAAGAACCTTATCCGTTATCCAAATTTCAAAATATTAGGGAAAAATTATCTGTGGCATTACTTGTCAAAATTTATGTGTCATAAAAGATTCATGCCTTTGAGGTTACAAAATGTGAAAGTGCTTGCTGCAATAATATAGAAAAGCAAAAAAGATATTCAGACACACTCAAATTCAATGCTAGGAACTTCTAACCTCAAGGCACTCGAGAAGAATAGCCTGGGCAATCTGAAGTTAACATATTTTCAATGGGATAGCTAGCTCATATCTCTCAAAATGAAAACACAACTTGATGAGCACAGGGAAGTGAAAATAAATAGCACATGCTTTCTCATCATTAAACAAATGCCATCTCATGCACAGTGTGACCCGGCTGTGAGATGTGGATGGTAAGGTTGGTCGGGAAGATGAACGAAGAGGAGCAACAGAAATATATGACTAATTTGGAGGCCATTATCTCTTTACTTTAGACAAGTGACATTTGCAGAAATGCATCATGAGATGCATCTAGTTAAACCCTCTTACAACAAGAACTGTACAAAATTGAATAACTGCTAGAAAATGAATGTGTTCTACAAGAGAATTTCTGCATTTGTCATGTCTTCCAATGCTTATTTCCTTTTCTTGCAGGTTCGCGTTCATACTTGCAACTTTATGGCATTGTTATGACATGCATGCATAAATGATGGATTTGACTCTCTCGCATTTGCATGGCCAACCATTTGGCCTGTTGATCATGCATGTAATTTATATATTGGAGGCTGATGGTGTGAATTAAGCAACTGTTTTGTTAATTGGGATATAAATCCACATACTAGATAATTATTCAAAAAAGAGTATAATCTAAATAAATAGGTATTAAACTTATCTGCCTAGCTTTCCTACAGAAGCACGTGTAAAAGTGAGATGTGATGTGCATACCTTCTCTACAGGCACAATGACTCTATTGGAGTGAATGATATCAGCACAAAGAGCCAGATGCACGATGTGTTTCCTTTGCGGATCGGGCTTTCTGTTTCCCAGGAAACAAAATCATTGAGAGCACGTATAAGCCTAATAGTGGGTTACCTCTTCCTAGCTACTCTTTTAGCTAATGGTGCTCTAAGCTGCAAATTTATGACAGCTCTGGATTAAGTATATAATTGTTATTGACAGTAATGGTGCTCATTTCCATGTTCTGAGTGTCTGTTTCATGATCTCATTCCTTTGAATTAATAAATTGTTGCTTTGACTTTTTGCCTGCACATATGAAAAATTTAATATAAGATGCAGTTAGTCTTGTGGTAGTTATGGGGTTGGTAAGGGCTTGTGGATTTAAATAGGCTAATTGAGTTTGCAAATAATATTGATGTTTGCATCACTAGCCAATAAATCAGGAATGGATTGGCTTGATTAAGTGAAACAGTATTTACCCTGTGCATGGACTTCAGATGGGGGAGAAATCACAAGTTGCTTGCACAGCTGAGAGAGTATGTCTTAGGTGATTATCAATTCTGTTTTCTTTCAATGTATTGACTTGAAAAGCTTAATAGTTTAATCCAATAAGCACTCATGAACAGCGTCTTGTCTATGTTCTTGAAAGCATTTTTGTAGAACCCTAATTTCTGCATATGCAACCTGGAAATTTCTGAGAGAAAAAGGATACTTTTGGGACTGGTTAAATTGTGGATATGCTCCTTTGTCACAAGAGGAAGCTTATGCATAATAATAGGAGCTAATGGTTGTAAGGCTTACTAAATTTTTTCAAACACAGAAGTTGATTGCAAGTATGTCCAGTGCTTATTTCAAAATCTTGTAATTGTTCAATTGCGAACTGAGTCCACTAATCAATATTAATAATTGTCCTCTCATCATAGGAATTCTAATGTTAACAACAATCACGTCATTTGATTTCCTCTTTGTAACTTAAGGAGGTACAGACGCCTTCTTTGAAGCCGGTGTCCTGATTTTGCAGCTATCTCTTACTTTCCATTAATGAATCCTATTTCTCCTGAAATCCTCTGTCTCATATGGTTGTTTATAATAGTAATCCTTTGACTTGCTCATGGTTGACAGCTCCTATAAGCATCATCTGATGTAAAGAGCATGTGCTTCCAGTTTCATACCCTTTATCTGCTGTCAATTTACTTCTCATGGTCATGAATGTTTTTGGGTCATATGTTGTTTAATTATATTTTAGAAGCTTTTTAACATGTTCTTGAATTGGATTTGGAAATGATGTGTTCCTGATGGAATTTTGTATTCTGATCTTGTTTGAGAAATGGCTTGCTTACTTCTTTAACTAATGTATTAAAGCTAGATGTTAGTGCATGAACTTTGCATCTTCCAAAAGTTATTAAAAGAGAAGATGGAGTACATGACATATGTGACTCACTGAGCATGGTTTTTCTTATTTTTTATTCTGATGCATAGTGACCACCCCTTGTTCAGAAGTATCCTTTAGCTGACCTGCTTTCTTCTTAGCCCATGAACATCCTTCCATTTGCCTTTGTAGAAGTTGTGTTGTTGGAAGATGTGTCATGAATAATATGGGGAAAGAGAGAGAGAGAGAGAGAGAGAGTATATGATAGGCTCCATTAAGTACTAAGACAAGATTCAGTGGCTGAAAAAGAAAAGTACTACGACGAGATTCAGTTAATGAAGGACTACAACAAGATGAACTTTTATAGGGGATTGTAATTGCTAGTTAGCAGTGCAGAAGGTGCATAGCATCTAGTCCATGGTTCTTACGGATTTTTGTCTGTTTTGCTTGATATTATGAGTGTTTTTTCAGTTACAATTGATGGTCCGTATTAGGGTTACATCCATGTAAGGATTTGTGGGTTGTGGCATTATCTTGTAAGCGAGACCCAACTTAACCTTGTCATTTGACTTCACATTCCATTCTGATTGAGAATTAAAAAGGTGTCTTTTTTCTTGTTTGCATCATTTAAAAATCCAAAAATTCCCAGTTTTTGCTGGTCTATACCGCCTGTTAATGAAAATGAATGAACTTTTTCCAGGATAATCCTTTCGAGTATTATAGGAAGGCGTGCAGTATTTTTCGACCTGAAACTGAGCTGGTAAGTTATTCAATGTGCATCCGGTATTGCAGATGAAGTGGTCCTAGATTTGTTCTCAGGTGACTAACTTACAATCACCTTTGAACAGTTGCGCATATGGGACTTTTCAGGGCAGACCACCTTATTTTTTGTGGATGATGGGAATGACTTTGCTGTTGACTCTCCTAGACATTCAGGACGAGAGGTGCATGTCTCAATTTGTATATGTTTTCTTGGTTTCCTATTATGGTAATTGAGGTAGCTTCTGAAAGCAAACTGGCAAGATAAGCTTCTGTGCTGGTTGCACTATTCTGATTGCTTAATCACGTTGAGCCATGAGCGGGGTGAGTGAAATTCCATTTAAGAGTTCTAGGTCATTTTACGGTTGTCTTCTGATAAAATGAGAATTATCTTGCTTGAGATTTTCTCCCCTTTTCCGAGAGGGAAATAGGGGACAGCAGGGTGCTGAAATCCAATTTAAAGCCCAATTGCAAGTTAGAGATATACAATGTCTAAATGATTTGACTTGCCACTATAAGAGACTTAACATTTTGAAGGATTAGCCTGTGATGGTAATGACTTTGAATAAAATACTTCACGGATGCAACTTTACATCAGCCAATCTTATTTGATTAATCTTTGTAAAACAGTCCCAAGTTTAAATTGGTGATGGAATGGAACAAGTGGTGTCACTAGCATTTCCTTTGACCTCATAAATAGAAAGATAAACAAGAGTTCTTAATAGCTTCAGTTGTTGAAATTTGTTGTTAAAAGGTAATTTTTTGGTTTCATAAAGAGATGAGATGAACGATATGGATTCTACACTTGAATACAATATCTTAAAACCATGCTGGAGATCAAACCTCTTTGTTGACTAGCATTGGGTTTAATTGCTTGGACCTGCCGGGTGCTTCAACTTAAGTGAGGTTGTCTAGGTAATACTAATGTTTGTTTGGCTGTACTGATAAAGGCGATTCTTTCTTTCTCTCTTTTTTTTTTTTTATTTATAAAAGAAAAGCATTTTGATCTATAAAAAGTTAAGAAGAAATTTTGTATGGGTTTGCATGTTCATATATGTACACTTTGAAAGGTTGCAGGCAAACGTCAACTTGTGAGAGGCACAAGAAGATAAAAGAAAATGAAAATATGAAGTAATGCCACCTAATCATGTTGGAGTGAAGGCTTGCCTGGATGTTATGCTTATTTTAGATTGGTTCAACTCTTCTTCTATGCTTTGCTCAAAAAAAAAAAAAAAAAAAAAAAAAACTCTTCTTCTATGCATTGTCTTGGTTTCTTTGAAATGGATGAACTGGGTTTCTTTGCCCTAATAATATTAAAATAACTGCAACTCAATCGGCAAGAAGACACATTTCTATCTTCTTCCATGCGCAGCCTTGGTTTTCTTGAAATTGTAGCAGTAAGTTCTTTGCCCTAAAAATGTTAAAGATAGCTGGAACTTAGTTGGCAAGAATGCACACATTTCAATGGGGTTGTGGGTGTGAATTTCTAAACCAGTGATGTCTTGTATTGTTTAAAATACCGAGGTTTGGTCAATTGGGTTAGCTAGCATATCGGTTCAACTGGTTGAGGTGGGTCAACTTCTGTTTTTGACCGGTCTTCACCACAAGCAGTATCAATATATTAACTTACCAGAGGCCAGATGGGTTGCTAGTTGAATTATCTGATCTGGTACGGAAAACATCGGTACGATGTTAGATTTACTTATTGTTAAGGCATGGGATTTAAAGTGATTTGATATGCATGTATATTCTTCCCTCTAATTCAGATCTCGCCTTCGTTTTTTTCTTTGATAAGTGAGGAAATAGTTATCTCTGAGTTCCAAGGGCTAGCGTGTATATTTCAGACTAATGGTATCCATAACTTTGAGTAAAGCACATGATCTCCCAATAAGTTTAACTCTTACAAAGAATAATCACACAGAGGTCCCTACTTCTAGCTCCTATTTGTTGATAAAGTGAAGAATTCTACATGCTATATTTGGTTTTATCTTTCAACAGTATCTAACGAGAAAAACTGTTCATTCTCACGTGACATTTGCATATATTGAGGATATTGCTTTTAGTTCTTAGCTGTTTATTGTCTACAAGTTAGCTGATCTCTGCATAGGAAATCCTCTTCACTTATATTTTTGCTCATCATTCTAGATTTTGCTGGAATTACAAGTCCATGGTTTGTCGAATTCTGGGAATGGCATGCGAAGGAGGGAGGGTAATACAACATTCACCGACTCTAGAATGGGCAGTACCTTTTCCGGTGGCATATTAAGGTTGAATGGGAGCATTGACATCTTCCAACTAGATGGTAGAACATATAGCTTAGCAGAATCTGATGGTTATCAGAGAGAGACTGGCCTTCTTGGCCTTAAAGGACTCCAAAATCTCGGTAATACTTGCTTCATGAATAGTGCTATCCAGTGCCTTGTTCATACGCCAAAGGTTGTTGACTATTTCCTTGGAGATTACAGTAAAGAGATAAATTCCACAAACCCTCTAGGAATGCAGGTTGGCCTACTTTACAATTCACAGAAGAAGAAATTGCTGCATGGCAATAATGCAGTCTTTTTACTCCCTCATCTGTAGTAATTGCTTCATCTCCAGGGTGAGCTTGCTTTGGCTTTCGGAGAACTTTCAAGGAAGCTATGGTCTCCAGGAACTAACCCAATTGCTCCCAGAGGTTTTAAATCTAAACTAGCGAAGTTTGCTCCTCAATTCAGTGGCTATAATCAACATGATTCTCAAGTTAGTTGTGGCTTCTCACTCTTCAGCTTTGGGTGTTTGCATGATTCTTTTCATTGTTTTTTAATTTGATGGAATATTGACAAATTGTAGTCAATGTTAAATTATGTAGGGTAATCAAAAGACTTGTCTGAATCTCATTTTTTTTTTTTTTTTAATCTAGGAATTTCTTGCTTTCTTGTTGGATGGCCTCCATGAAGACTTAAACCGTGTAAAGTGGAAACCATACATAGAGATGAAAGATGCAGCAGACCGTCCCGATGAGGAAGTTGCAGAAGAATATTGGCAGAGTCATTTGGCACGGAATGATTCCATCATTGTAGATGTGTGTCAAGTAAGTTTTTTCATGGCTTCAGGGTCTCCTAATTGATAAATTTGTCTCTTAAATCAAAACATCATCCTATTGCTTATCTCCTTGGTGCCCCAAAGAGAACTTCCATGAAATGGTTAAATTACAGCATAACTCAATGACGTTGTTGTTGGTAGCTTCTAGATTGAATGAGAATGTAGCAGTTTGTGCTTCTTCAGCTGAAAAGCTAATCTTCAATTATTCTTAACTAATTGACTTTTGCTGTTACAGGGCCAGTTTCGGTCGAAGTTGGTTTGCCCTATGTGCAAAAAGGTGTCTATTACCTTTGATCCATTTATGTACCTAACACTGCCATTGCCTTCAACAACAATGCGCTCGATGACTGTAACTGTAGTGAGTACTGATGGGGTTGCATTACCATCTCCTCTAGCAGTATCAGTTCCCAATTGTGGAAGTTTGAAGGACCTTATACAGGCTTTGAGTTTCGAATGTTTCTTAAGGGATGATGAAACCCTGCTGGTGGCTGAGGTATGCAGTTGCATCTTATATGTTTAAGTGGGATAATATGTCCAGGCATTTAATTTTATCAACCTATCTTTCCTCCACTTAAAAGCAGTTTCATATGGGGCATAGAGGTGCTCTGCATGATCCTTATCCTGGGAAAGTTTGATTCACAAGCAGGCCTATCTTAAAGTGCTATACATGATTTTTGATCTGGTTGAATCGGATTACTCCCCTATATTAAAAGTTCTACTACATTACCTTGGCAACAATCAAATGATGTTGAATCAAGTAGAAATATGGCACACATGTTCGGGTCATGGAAATGTGTTGCTTCTTACTTGCTCTCCTACATGCTTGGATTTTTTCATATAGTTCTTTAGAAGGAGAGAGAAGATGACAGAAAGAGTAACTTCATTGTAACTACTGAATTCTGTTGATTTCTAGGTATATAATAACCGTATTCTTCGGTACCTGGATGATCCATTTGATTCAATAGACTTGATCAGAGATGATGATCAAATCGTTGCTTATCGCTTACCAAAGAGTTCGGAGACATCAGTTCTTGTTGAGTTCATACACAAGAAGGATGAAAGGTATGCTTAAAAATATGTTTGCCCAGTTGAAGTCCTGTTATTTCTTCTGGCCAATCTAACATCTGATTGTGTCACAAGTACCGTCCGCTACTCTTTGAGCCTCTATTATTTGTTTCTGTTAATTTGAAGTTTATGGTATGATCTGCTGTAGTATTTTCATAATGGATTTCATTGAAGAGATGATCTAGCATCTTATTTCCAGGATCCATTGTCTGATTGTTTAATTTATGTTCTGCAATTATTTGATTGCCAGGGATAGTTATTCTGGAAGGGCATCTACTCAGATGTTTGGCTTTCCTCTTGTGGCAAGGCTTCCTGATCATTCATGTGGATATGATGTTCGGCAAGCATTTCTCAAGTTGATCAACCCTTTCCTTAAGCCCACAGAAGAAGATGCATCATATGATTATGATGATGCTGAGCATTCTGTTTCTGCTTATGAAGATTCCGACATGGAGGATACTCAGAGCCCCTGTGACACAGAATCAGATGCTGAAATGGTGGATTGTCCAAATGAGTTTGAGTTTTTCTTAGAAGACTCCTCCAAGTTAAGGATGTCTGAGCCAGTAGTTGTTGCAAGGGCTAGGAGGAGGTTACAAATTCTTGCTTCTTGGCCAGAGAAAATGCTTGAAAAATATGATCTGTGCTTCCTAGGTTCTTTGCCAGAGATATTTAAGCACCACTCAGAGTCTGTTTCTCTGTACAAATGCCTCGAAGCCTTCTTGAAGGAGGAGCCTTTAGGACCAGAGGACATGTGGTTAGTCTGCGTCTTTTTTCTTGTAATAGCCTCTGCTGTTGCATTATCTAAGCCTATTATCAATTGTACATCTTGAAGATGATAGCACACTGTTAAAGTATATGGAGTTTCGTTTTTGTTTACATGAGGTGAGGAGAATGTGGGACAATCTGACTCAAACCCACATCCTATGCCTGGGCATTGGGTGGCCTCACCAGCTGAGCCAACCTTTTGTCTCAAAAGATATTGCATCATTTGGGCCGATGCTCTGCAGCTTATTTTCGGTTGCTTTTGCCCTTCCCCATCGTCACATCTTCATCTGTCTATTTGGAAGAACAGATGCGCTTGCAAATGATATATCTTATATTTACTTTTATTCAAATGATGATTATTATAGATATTTTTCGAAGTCTTAAATGTTGAAGTTCTATGTGAATTAGGTATTGTCCAAGCTGCAAACAACATCAGCAAGCCAGCAAAAAGCTGGACCTTTGGAGATTGCCTGAGATTCTGGTTTTTCATTTGAAAAGATTTTCATTCAGCCAGTTCCTCAAGAGCAAACTCGAAACATTTGTTGACTTCCCCATCGAGGATCTTGACCTTTCAAGTTACGTTGCTAACAAAAGTTCTGCTTTCTCTTGTCGCTATGTGTTGTATGCAATTAGCAATCACTATGGAGGATTGGGAGGTGGTCATTATACAGCATTTGTTCATGTAAGTGTCTTTTCCTCCTCTAGGTAAATTCAAGATTTACTGTTTCCTTTGCATGAAGGAATTTCTCCTAGATTTAAGGTAGAGTATGTTGTAAAAGCAGAGTCCGGATGAATATTAATGTTTATGTTAGAAAAAGTTTGTTGAAGCATATGTTTGGACCACAACATTTGATGTCTACTTGTTCATTGAATTTTTTTGTTTGGACATCCACCATTTACAAAATGTCGGTGGCCTTTTTGTGCAGTGCAGAAGTTTCTACAGTGTGTTTGATGTAGTTAGGGACATACAGACAATGAAAAGAGCCAAATACATGGCATGAATTGAGTAAAGTTGAAGCCGGAACAGAGAATAGGCATTGTAGGGTTCGGAGAAGCCAACGATGTTTATTGAAAAAAGAAAATTTGATGACAGTGATTAAAAGACCTATTTATCCTATGGTTACATACATAAGAGGATATCAATCCTTAATTCAACACAAGCACTTACTGTTTCAAGCCCCCAATTACAAGCAATGGCATAATCGCTTATTAACCTAATAACATGAGCGGAGAGTTAAATAAAGAAGAGAACCTCTGAATTCTAAAAATGATTATGCTCTTGTATCATTCTCCCTAGGTTGGAAACACTCGGGCTTGGTGATAATAACTTTTCAGATTCAGCATAAATCTTGGGATCAATCTCCTTCATTCCCTTTTCAGATACCATGGACTTTCTGCAGCAAATTGATTTAACAGTTTCACCATGAACTCTCTGTTTATATTAACCTTTCAAGTCAACATTGTCCTTTTTCCCCCCGGATTGGAGAAAACTTGACCTTGAATTTTGAGATCTCGAATCATCATACATTTCCACATTATCTTAATCCTCCCAGTCGCTCTTGAAAATTGTATTCCTAGTGAGAACTTGCAGATCAAACTTCTTTAATAATTTTTCTAAATATTTAGTAACACAATATCATTTTTCATGACTGATTGCTTCTTTATCTTGTCCTTGATTTCTCTTGTATCTTCTTCACCATTTCCATACGCTTGTTCCTCTTTCTTTGTAGCACATATCCAAGTCGGATAGTCACGAGCTCAGGGAACCAATTCTTCACAAAAGAAACACACAATATCAATGTTCTCATACTTCCTTGTATTTTCATCTAATAGCTGTTACCATTGTTAGGCTTTCATGAATGATGAACATGTAATTTTGCATAGAAAAAGACTAGATTAAGAAGAGAAACATTTAAAACTACTACAATATGATTATGATCCAGCACCGGTATTATATTTGTAGTCTTGTTCTTTTCTGTTGTCTCAAATCTTGTCTCTAATTGACTTTGATTGTGTTTTTCTATTCAGCTGTATAATGGCCAGTGCCTTTGAAGTTAACTTAGTTCTTTCCTTAGTGTTAACAAATAATGTCTGATAGTTGAGTAACTTTTGGTAGCTGTCAACTAAACTGATTATAATCCACCATAGTCATTCCTGGTTAGTTCTTTGGTGGAGATTTATTGCTAGAGAAAGGTCATCTTGATACCTATGGTTATAGCAATTAAACGGTTCTTCTCTCCTCTCTCTCTCTAGTTCTTTTGCAATTTTTCAGCTTGCAAATCTGTCTTCTCTATACCCACAGTTGCTTGAGACTCGCGATTCTGTGTCAAAAACTCGTTTACATTATGATCGTGTTTCGTCTCAGCTCAATATGCATTTTCTGCATGCTTGAGCTTGCTTTTGTTTGGGACTCACGTAAACTTATCGCCATCCTTTGTATTTTTAACTTTTCCACAAGCTCAGTTGTGTTCATACTGGCACCAGATTGTAGAGTTATAATAATTGTGAGAACCTTAACTGACAAGTTCTTTTCTCTGGCCTACATTGTCTACTTCGTGGAAACTCTGACAATCTGCAGCATGGGCACAATCGGTGGTACGAGTTCGATGATGAGAGGGTCTTCCCTATTAATGAAGAAGGGATAAAGACATCTGCTGCTTACGTCCTTTTCTACAGGAGGGTCCCAGCAGCATAACTGGTGATTTTTATTGTAGATGTACAGTTGTTCATAAGTGATGACATCAGGCAGGTGCGATGAGGAGCCGCCTATATTCTGCCATTATCCTCTACTTTTGAAGACCATTGGACTGCATACATTACATTTTTACAGTACAGCTTGGAGTAACAAAGGAAGAGTGGAAGCAAAGAAGATTCGACACTGTACAGCCCCCACAAACTGCAAGTATTCTGATTTATTTGATTGGGGTATTGTAAATACATTTGATTGACAGAAAAAATATAGCTGAAACATCTTTTAACCTTTCCAAGTGGGAAGAAGGCCAAATAGAAAATCGATGCTCTTTTAGTTAATGTCCATGAGTCATCTTCTTGTTACTGTGAAGAACTGGAGTGGCATGTCCTGCTCGCCCGATTCTGGTTTCCATAAGACTCGAGTAAAAGAACCAGATTGGCTGGGACCAGGAGGTTACATTCTGGACTATATTATGCACAAGTAGCTGTTACAGATGGTTAAGTTAGCATTCGGGGGCTGGTCTTTTCTCCTCATTATTTACTTATGAAGGAAATTAAAAATGGGGAGCACCCTGATCTGTACTGTATAAGTGGGTAGGGTAGTAATGCTCAAAAGCTCTTGTTTTTCAAAGAACAAAGAGCGGTGCAGTGAATGCGAAAATGGAAGTCAACACTGAAAGATGTTGATGAAGATGTAGACATGCTTAGTTTCTCCATCTCTTCGTCTGCTGTTCGATCTGGGTGTTCTTTGACAATAGCACTGAAGTACTCGAGTATTTACCTGCACACCTATACGAATAAATGTAAGGCGGGGATTTTAATGGTGCTTTTAATCTGATGCAAAGTATGAGAGTTAAGAAACACAAATGTCCTGCACAAGCATTAGGTCAAAACAATTGGATTGAGGTCGATGGCCCCAACCACAAGGAGGCAACGCGGCGATTTCTAGGTGACTCTGTTTCCTGGATGTCAAGTAATGTGGTAATTTCCTTCAATGCAATCGCTTCACGGTCATTTGTGTTAATCCATCTTGCTTTTGAATCTATGGAAGAACTAGGGTATACAACGTAAGACCATCATGGTCTGGTGTTCTTACCCTAATCACCTTTTTTCCCAACACCTCCTAAGGTTCAAGATTCAAACTCAAGCCTCTTTTGGTCTTCAAAAGGAAAGATGCTCCTCGTGTGGAGGAAATAGTCTCCTTTTTTCTTCAAACATAAAAGAGAATCATCGACAAGGGCTGTGGATTACTAAGCATCATTGACAAGGGCTGAGGATTATAAGCCGCAATCTCATGGACTCTTTTTCTTCATTTTTCCAGGCGTACACATCGGTGGGGCTCTCTTTAACTTTTTCATCGGGCATTCGTTCACTCTCGGGTCCCTTTCTCTCTGTCACCTAAATCTCATATGCTTTTTTATTGTATTCATAATGGCGGGCTACTTCTAGAAATGCAGGATGGGGACATAGAAAGATCAAAGTCCAGGGCTACTTCTAGAAATGCAGGACGGGGACATAATAGAAAGATCAAAGTCCATTCAGGTCCACCGAGTCTCACAATGGAATTTGTCCCTTTCGGTTTGATTAAACCTAAGGAAGCCACGGCCAAGCTAACTACTAAAACCTTCATTGGAACGATGCTAATGCCGTGTCTCTCATGCAAGAAAGAAAGCCACAAAACCGATGGCTTTCGTTTCCAGAAACTTTATTCACCATCATTGCATTTGAAAACCAGCTCATGAGTGACTCAATTGACTATGTTCACAGGGAAGGAGCGAAATATCCAAAGAAGTCACAAACTTATTGCACCTGTGCCAATTCTGTCCTAAATGTTTTAATAATTTGCTAATTCAATTCATCCGACTAGTTTTGCTTGAAAAGGGCTTGCGAAAATTTTAAAAAATTTCTATGTTAGCACAAACAGAGCCACATAGGACCACCGACATCCATGCTATTAATTTCTTGTTAAAATTGGTCAAATTGATTGAATTGGTAAAGGTTTAGGACTAAATTGGCCAAATAAAAATGTTTATGATGAAATTGACGCATGTGCAACAAGTTTGTGAGTTTTTCTGATAATTTTCCCATGTTCTAGGAGTACGTTGAGTTCCTAGATTCTATGAGTTCTTCAATCTGAGTGGATACTGTGATCAATTGCTAACAGTTGATTGAGGACAGGAGCAGATGAATCGACTCTTCTATTGACTAATTCTTATTCTGATCCATAATAAGAACTAGTAGTAACCTTCTTTTCCTCCTCAAAATCTCTAATATCTATGAACTATTCCAGTCAATGGAAATTGTTGCCCAACTATCATGCACAAGTCAAACTTGGACATCTTCCTGAATTCTGTTCTACCGACTTTTCGCTACTCATGATCAGATGCTTGGATATTGGTGTATCACTAAACCCTCCCAAGGGCCAAGACTCCTAAAATCATTGAAAGATATTCAATGCATTCCTTTTCCCATTTTGTCCTTCTTCTTTTTTCAAGGCAAAACTGAGTCCCCGTAATTGTTATATTCGACAAAATACCTAAGATTAGCGTTCAATATCGTAAACACTTCACAATTTTATTCAGAATATTATAAGACAACTTTTTTGAATAAGAATTATGACCTAGGAAGCTGGAATCTTGATTTCGAGTGCGTGTGATGCTCTCTACGCATAAGATAATATAGAATTTTGTAGAATTAAAGATTATATTCAAATATGAATAGCAAATATACACGTCATTAAAACTTGTCATTGGCTTACAAAATGCAAAATGTACTTTTAATGATCCAATGGCTAACAAATTACACCATAAAATATGACAAAATCATGTCATTTGATAGGTATGCATGTAACAATTATATAGCTTGAATCAATAGATAATTAGATATGTATTGAATTAGTGATTTGTTAGTGAATTGATAGATTCGCTCGCGATTTTAAAAGATCTGTGAATCGCTTTACACATGCGTGTCGCTAAGGTCTCAATTCAAATCGAATTGTACGACATGGATCTAGAATTATATGACGTTGATAACTATGTGAGTCCCTCAATATTTTCTCAAAATTCTCCACAATCCCAATATCCGCAATGAAGTCCACGTGAAAGTGGGGTTCATCTATCGAAAACCGATGACATTAAATATACAAAGCATCAAGTGGGCACTTCTATCGAAATCAATGACATTAATTTATTTAAAGAATCAAGTACCATCGTTCAGTCATGTCTCCCTTCTCTCTCTCTCTCTCTTTTTTTTTTTTAACCTCGAATGGGATTAACTCGAGAATGACGTTTCTTTGCTTAATTTGGAAATGCACATCTTTACAGTTTATCTTTTGTCATTTAACTGGAACTCTTTGAGTCCATTACGTAATGACAAAGTGTGAATGATCCCCCCATACGCAAAGCATTCATGACTGCCCCGGCATGGAGAGAATCAGAGACGAGGACGCAATCTTAGGACAATCAAGTCAAAGCTCTTGCAATGCTCTCGAGCTCAACCAATTTTCTCCTCTTCACCTTTTCCAACTACTCCTATTCTTTGTTCGATAAGAAGTGATAATTACACAGAACATGCCTGCATTTCGGCTCTATGTTGTCGTTCTCATAGTTTTAATTTGTTCGATGTAGCGGTTTCTATACTTTGGTTCAATATGCAGTGTCATTCCTGAATTTTTAATTTATTCGATATGATCTCTAAACTTCTAGTAAATATTGGGTCTTGTCCTTGAACTTTTTGAAAATATCTAATATTATCCTTTGATTAATTCGGATTACTGGAATTTACTAATGTGGCTTCCAATCTAGATATAAGATATTCGACTCAATTCAAGATATAATTATCAACATCATCAAATAGCATGGATAATCATTTTTTTAATGGGTCCATGAGTTCTGGTATAATCCTTAGGCTTTTTGAAAATATCCAATGCTATCATTCCATTGATTTGAGTTAATGAAATTTGTTAATTTGGCTTTCAATTCGTACGTTTAGACAATGGATGAAAAAAAGAAGTTGCATATAAATTATTCATGTAAAATATTTACCTCAAATTAGGATATAATATTCAACGTCATCAAAATCATTTTTTTTTTCCAAATTGAACAAGTTAAACAAATTAAACCATTATCATTTTCAAATTAGAGTTGAATATCTTATGTGGATAATTCAAGTATAACCTTTTTTTTTTTTCCATTATTCAAACTCATCGGATTAGAAACCAATCAGTAAATTCCACTAACTTGAATTAACGGAAGGACTACATTTATCATGTTCTCGTAATCCATGAACTAAAGTGAACGTATGATGGAAAAAGTCAAAATTAATAAACGACATTATACATTATACTAAAGTTTAAAAACATCCATCTTCCATAACGAGAATGACAAACAATTCGTTAAAAATGTCACCTGCAGCATTTATTAAACCATCAAAAGAGAGAATAAATTTGCAAGTTGGGAAAGCAAACCTCCTAGCGTTCTTAGGTGGCACGCCCAATTAATACGTTAAGAACCGAATATATCCTGACTTAGCAGGATCGATCCACGTACTAAATGCAGAGGTGGGTCAGAGCAGAGGCAGGGGCAGAGGCAGAATTTTTAATTTGTTTAAAATGCGGTCCCTGTCCAGTAAATGTTCGGTCTTATGCCTGAAGTTTTTGAAAACATGTAATATTATATTTTGATTAATTCGAGTTAATGGAATTTACTAGTTTAGCTTCCGATCCAAACATAAGATATTCAACTCAAATAAAAATACAATTATCAACATCATCAAATAGCATGGATAATCATTTTTTCAATGGGTACATGAGTTCTAATATAGCCCTTAGACATTTTGAAAATATCCAATGCTATCCTTCGATTGATTTGAGTTAAAGAAAATTATTAATTTGGCTTCAAATTCGTTACTTTTAGACAATGGACCAAAAAAACAAAATTTACATATGAATTATTCACATAAAATATTTAACTCAAATTGGGATATAATATTCAACGTCATCAAATTTCCAAATTGAACTAGTTAAACAAATTAAAAGGATTCTTATTTTCTAATTGGAGTTGAATATCTTATGTGGATAATTCATGTATAAACCTTTTTTTTTTTTTTTTTTGGTCCACTATCCAAACTCACTGGATTAGAAGCCAAATCAGTAAATTTCACTTACTCGAATTAACGGAAGGACTACAATTATCATGTTCTTGTAGTCCATGAACTAAAGTGAATGCATATTAAAATTTTAACCACCACATCAGAAAAAAGTCAAAAATTAATAACGACATTACATATTATACCAAAGTTTAAGAACATCGCATCTTCCCTAATAAGAATGACAAAACAATTGGTTAAGATGTCACCTCCAGCATTTATTAAACCATCAAAAGAGAGAATAAATTCACTTACTCGTGGGCAACCACAACCATGTACCGTGATGGGAAACTTTCTATGTTTGGCACTCTAGCTATTTTTGATGGTGTATTGGGAGAGTTTCTCGTCTGGCTGTCTGAGTAAATGCAATTCCGGATTTCAGCTTTATGGTCATGGTCATGGTCACCACATCATCTGTCATTGCAGCAGATTTTCATCTTTTGGGTCACCCCACAATTACGGCATGAATCCTGAATGGCCTTCCTTAGACTCTATGAATTGTCACTGTTTCACTGAGTCAATGTTCCACACTATTTCAACAGGGCCAAAAGAGGTATTTCGACAAAACATTTCGTTAAAATGTCACCTGCAGCGTTTTTAAACCATCAGAAGATAGAATAAATTTTGTAAGTGGGGAAGGCAAACCTACTAGCGTTATTTGGTGGCACGCACAATTAATACGTAAAGAATCCGAATTATAACCTGAGTCAGCAGGATCGATCCGCGCACCAGATGCAGGGGTGGGTCAGGGCAGAGGCAGGGTCGGCAGGGGCAGGGTTGGCAGAGGAGCCGTATCTTGTTCCGTTCTGGTGGCTCCCGCATGACTACGAGGCGCCGACCCAGCATCACGACCTTCCCCTCCGTACCCTCCACGTGTTTCTCTCCCCCCCTTCTCTCTCGCTCATCGATCCGGATTCATCCCAAGCTCGAGCCAGCGTGCAAGAAACAGAGTACCCGCACACGCCCGCCTTTCCCCGACTTATTCTTCTCTTAGTATATGAATTTCTACCCACCGTCTTTTCTGGGCTAAATACCACTCCTGAAATTAAAGAATTGCGGAAATTCTTCCTTTTAACTGCTTCGTTGGTCCCCCTAGGAGTTGTTGTCCGCTTTGTAGCTGTACCTTACCTCACCTTGTGCTGAAGCCAAGTAAATCAGCTTCCTTGCTTCCCCTTCTTTTGGTTTGTTCCCGTGATTTGACCGTAAAGAGTTGGTGGGTTCCATTCGTTTTCATCGGTAATTCTGCCCTCTGTCTGGTGTTCGTTAACTTCGATACCGACCCATGTTCTATGCCCGTCTGGGCGTTCGGACAGCCGGTGGCTCCTGTCCCTCGGTTTCTTGACACGGGTAATCGATTGGTTCATAGCTGTCGAGATCCGGGGAGAGCCAATCTTGGAGCTGGGGAGGTGGTGGGTGGACGTGTAGGGTGTGGGGGTGATTCCCAGGGAGTTACTGCGTGAGTATCTTTATTGGGCCACTGAGAACGACTGCTTGATGCCTTCTGCTTTCTCCTCTTCTTCTTTTTCTCTTTTGGGTCGGTTAGCTTTGTGCTTTGCTTGTGTGATCAGGCTTTGTTTGAATTATTGGTGTTCTCATCTGGCTCGCCTCAGGTGAGGTTGGCTGGTTTATTTTGTAGTGGTTTACGTGCTTGAATTTCTTTTTTGGATGAGAATTCTGGCGATTTAGTCGGTGGTCATATTTGCTAAGGGGAGCTGTATGAAATTTTACGGTTTGGATTGGGAATGGTAGGTTTATAACTGTTCGTTGGAACAACTAGAAGGTTTCGGTGTTTTTCAACAAAGGCGTGTTCGAAGAACCAAAAGTTGTGGACTTTGAAAGTTTTCAAACTCAACAATATTTTCAATTTTACATCATTTACTATTCTAGAATAAGATTGTTGATCCTTTCATGTTTCTGTCTCTATGTTGGCTGCGAAGCAAGTTATGAGAACTTTTGCACTTTTATGACAGCTTTCTATCAGGACTGTTCATTGTCACGCTGAAGTCGAGAAAATTTGGGTTGGTCTTGAGCGCAGGAGGTGATTGTGAATTCTGTTTGAGATTCATGTTGCACAGGAAGGCTTGAAAGTTCTTCTGATTCCGGATCTAGTTTTTCTGGAGATGCGAAGATGGCCACGAGTGAAAGAATCGCCAAGTACAGGGATAGGCTTGATCAGACTCTGGCATCTCCTGATCTGACAAATGCAGAGACGCTTAAAAACCTTGTGAAAGATCATCTCGAACGTTCTTCACTGGATGAAAATGATGGCAGTAACTCTGCAGCAGGTTCTTACTTGGCCTTTTTTTGTGAAGAATGCTGTTTGAGAAGGTTGGTCTGGATTTTACAATTTCTGACACTGGGGAAATTTGATTTTTGAAGTGTGTACTGAGGTTTTACTGGAGAGGAGGACTAAGGAAGTCTCTCATTTTCTGGATATGTTGAGAAGTGCTTCTGTTGGTGGTGACGGATCAAAAGCCTCTCAAACATCACATGCTGAATGGAAAGTATGTAAAGTGTAACCTTTCGATTCATGAGCAATCTAAAATTTTTCCTTAGTCCAATTTGCTTGATTGTGAAATTGTATCTCAAACATCTTTTCTGTCAATCTGTCTATTTTTGTAGAGGACTTGATCAGTCGAGTGGCCTTTGTGCCAGAATAATCTAATCATCATTTCTGTTTCAGTAATCTTTTGGCAATAAGCTTTACCTTTTTCTATCTTGTGCAAAGTGTAGGCTTGTCTTGTAGCTGCCGGATAGCATGTTACTATTGCTGCTTTCGCTTTCTTTTGATCCAAAACTCTTCATGTTTATATGTCTTTACAAAACCTGAAGGGAAATATTTTGACAATATTTGAGCCAATGTGTACTGTTCTGTTGCTTTAATGTTTTAACTCCTCCCATCTTTGGGATAATCCACCTTTTGGAAGCTATAAACTTCTGTCCAATAAGATGTTGATATGAGTGTTCTCCTCTCCCATTTGACAGTTAAAACAAGATAATGAGGAGTTCCGAGTTATGTATCGAGAAGGACCCGAGGGAACTCCATACCATACATTACTTGTAGAAGGCTATGTTGATGGGCCCATGGATACTTGTAAGTTCGACATTATTTCCAGAGACTCATGCTTTGACCACAAAATTACAAACAAAGAAGAAGCTGAGCATACTCGATAGTTTTGCAGGTTTATGTCTTTCATGGGAGTCAGCCCTGTATAAGAAGTGGTAAGATTTTTCTGCATCATCACTGTCTTGTGTTGACTCATTTTTGACACATCATTTCTAGTAATGATTATCCAATTAACTATATTGTTTTACTATCTCACTTCTGCTTAGGAGATTCTTACACATCGACATCTGGCTTAACAATCTAGTGCTTTCTAGAGAACAATAAACTTTAGCAACAAAGAGAGTACAGAATATAAGAAAAATATTGAAAAACAAGGAAAAGTAATTATTGGGGGTGCTCATTTACTGGGTAACATGTGTTCTCAGGCAATAGGAACCAGTAATATGTGCATTTCTTTTCTTTGTATTTGCAAAAGGCATGCATAGGTTTACAATCCTCCTTGTTAAGAGAGGGAAATAATTAATTTGGCTAGGTTTGTTATACAAATCTGCACCATTTCAACGTATGGTCTAGAACTGGAACCTTAAACAAGAGTTTGGTTCATAAACTAACAGATGAATCACTTGTAGTGAAATCTTGTACTTTTCTGTTGAAGACGTAGCTTTGCAATGTATAGATGCATGCTCAAAAGATTAAGCAAATGAGATTTCATTGATCGCATTAAGTTGAACTCTGAAACCATCAGACCAAAACATGGACTGAAGTATTTGAGCTGCATAGATGGCAGTCTCAGTCTGATTTATGGCTTTCCCAGGTGGCCCCAGTATACTATGCCAACCTTCAAAATTACTTCTAGTAAATGTCTTGAGAAGATCCGTATTGGAGAACAGATATCATCAGTGAGGTATGTCAAGATCTTGCTATTGAAGAACATTCTATAATTCTTCTCTCCTTCGTAGTTTGATATGTTCCCTGATTGTTTTTGTAAGAAAGGGTGAAGGTGTCATGGCCGCTGTCAGCTAGGGAGGCGATCGTGCACTTCTTTGAGTTTGAGTACTTCCAAGATGATCTGATCATTGTACTCTTGAACTCGGTAGTGATTATTCTAAACTCAGCAGTCAAGTTCAATGAGATTATTCCTTTCTTGTAGAAGTTTGTTACCTTGAATTTTGGCATTTTTCATGATTCTCATCATGTTTACAATTTCCTGATAGATATCTGAAACAGAGAAAATCGACAAAAGTATTCATGGGTACACCGGAGACATGATACCCAAGACAAAAGATGTGATAAGGATTGGTGTGGTTGGAGGATTTGCTTTACAAAAGGTGACTTCTGAAAGAAGTTATTTTCGGTAAGGATTGATAAAGAGCATGCAGTATACGGTACTCAGGTTTTCCTGTGAGATAGGGGTGACTAAGTAGCTATATTGATTTGGCCAAAAAGAGAAACTAAAGAGGAGCTACGTTGAGTTATATCAGTGAAAGATGGTAGGTGAATGATGTAGTCAAGAACACACAGAACCCAAGTCGATTTGCTGGTGTGAGACACATAAAAAAAGCGATTCAGAAACTTCTGATAGTGACTATTTTTGTATGTAATTAAGAGTCTCTGTGTGAGTTATAGATTTGAACTATGAATATATCCTACATCAACTATGGGAAATTTCGGCAAAAAGGGGGGGGAACTTGGAGAAAAAAGATCAACTCCACCAACAATGTCATGTTTAGAGGTAGGAAGAAAGATGACTATGTGCCATAAAGATATGAGATCAAAAGAGTGGCTCTTCTGCCTCTCCGTTCTTGCAGAACAGTGATTGAGAGTTCAGTGCAGTTGCTAATTGTTGAGAAACAAATTATGCTTAGTTTGGTCTTTTTAATTAGTACTAAGTGTTGACATAATTAATTGAGGAATAACAAAAGAATTAAATATTAAATCGCGCCTTCATCTAATAGCTTAAGCTTTTGTATTGGACTTTTCTAACACTAATTCTTCCCTTGAGTTTACGACTTCTGATTGTTCTGACTCCATCTTTTACAGTACGATTGCAAACATGGACTTAAAGCTGGATTTTGTTCCTCCATCCCTCATTAACTTTATAGCAAGGCAGCTCATTGGGAGTGGATTTAGACTCTATCAGAAGGTGAGTCGGGGACCCCCTTACGGTGGCTAGTTTGACATTCTTTTTTTTCTTTTGTGGAGCAAAAATTGCAATGGTATACATCAGCTAGTAAAGGACTTGAGGATTACAGAACAAAAGTAACACACGTACAAAAATGGGTAATGAATTAATGAAGTGACAGGTGCTATTGATAGTGTCCATCAGCAAAACCTTTGACGATTCGTGAATATTCCGCTGTCAGTAGATTCACTTTTGCTAAATATTTTGATCTTGTCTATACAGGCAGTTGCTTCTGTATTCAAGTCAGACGAGGATTTTAAGCAGGCTTTGAACAACCCTCTGTATGATCGAGTACGCAAAGCTTTTTATGGTATGAATCAACAAAATGGGGGTCTGGAATACAACAAGCTGGAAGACAAGGCAGAAGTTCTCATCCACAAAGATATTGTGGATATTGCGGAAGATGACATAAATAATGTAAATCAAGATATTCCAATCAATCGGAATGCAGTGGAAATTCAGCCAAATGATGAACTGCCTCAATATAGCAGCAACTGTGGAGAAATCGAAGAGGTGAAGAGTGAGGTTAGCATCGAGGTGGGTAATGATCTTATCATTAACCCTTCAGATGGTGATGTGGGGAGATGTCTTGCCTAGATCGCAAAAGAAAAGTTCATATCCGTCCTGAGGTGGAACAAGCTCTTGGAACGCTGGAAAAAGCGATATCTATAGTTCGACAACATGGGTTGAATGCACATGACCGTTCCCCGTCTTCTTTCTCTGAAGAAGAGCCACAAGATCTTGAAATGGATGCAGTTGGGGTTTTAATCTCAGAAAATGCTGGATGCATTTCAAAAAATGACAATGACGCTGAAGAATCAGAGAGAGAAACCATAAAGAAATCTACAGAAGAACCAAGACTAAGCTCTGGCACTCACAGTTTGAGGTAATTATGATGATCAGTCAGTGCCATGCCTTGCTTATGGTTTCCTGTTTCTTTAATCTACATTTTTGTGGGTTTGATATTCATGGCCTCCAATGAAACTTTAACAAAACTTTTCAACCATAAAGGCACTAGTTTGTGGTTTAACCCTACGTCTATGAAGATAGACAGATGCATAAAACTATTAGTCGTGTATCATTGCCAGCTTCTGATCATCTTCCAAAATAGGTTTTCCTCATAAAAGATATGCCTGAGTTGCTGTGATGCCATTGATCTTTGTATGTTTTGAGTGTTTTTTGTGACTTCTAATGTACTTAAAAGATAGAATTCTCGTAAGAAGAGTATATTTTCATTGGGTGGCGTTTGCTGTGCATGCTAGGTCCCCCCCTCTTCTAGTCTGAGTTCCAAGAGCGTGGTGATTGCAGGGATAGGAAGTCGAATTCCAGCGCCACAAGGGAAGTAAGCCACAGCAAGGTAGTACCAGCTTCACCGGAAGAGAGACTCTTGGCTCCTCAACAGATCGACCAGGTTGTTGCTTCGTATTCTCTCGAGAATGCGAAGACAGAGGTGCCATTTTCGAACTCGACCACTAATGACAGCAACGAGATGACCGTAGGGGCAGAGAAGGCCAAAAAAACCGGCATAGATGCAGAGAATCCGCCGAGACGACGGAGGAGAAGATACAGATTATGTTGTTTCCACCCACTTCGTGGACATTGATGGGGATTGCAGGCACGACAGAACGGTTGTTGCATTCCGCTCCGACGCTTCTCTGCATCAAAAGTTCACGAACTGCTTGCTTGGTCGGCGGGCGGCGGCATTAAGAGCAGAGTTGCACTCACTTTCTTGCTAGGCGTCTTCGCCTTTTCTTTTCGCTTTCCCCTCTTCATCTTTTTTGAGGAAGATGAGAGTGGCAAACTCTTCACTTACTTGGGGGCAACTGCAACCATGTACCGTGATAGGAAACTTTCAGGGAACTATATGTTTGGCACTTTGGCTATTTTTCATGGTGTATACGAGACAACAGCATTGGGAGAGTTTCTCGTCCGGCTTTCTGAGTAATGCAATTCCGGATTTCAGCTTTATGGTCATGGTCACGGTCACGGTCACCACCTCATCTGTCATTGCAGCAGATTTTCATCTTTTGGGTCACCCCACAATAACGACATGAATCCTGAATGGCCTTCCTTGAAACTCCATGAAAGTCACTGCTCATTCTTAAATTGGCACTGTCTCACTGAGTCAATGTTCCTCACTACTTCAACAAGGCCAAAAGAGGTATTTCGACTCTGAATAGTGGAGGCAATTTACATAGTCAAAATGCTTGATAAGATTTTAAAAGAAGGAGCACCAACAACCGAAACCGAGAAATAAGAAGCCACTCGTTTGTATTTTGATACTAATTAATCGAATTTAATAATCAATCTTTAGATTTACCGGAAATTAGTTTCACGAGAAAAACGTTATGATTAAAAATAACCAAATTTGCTTATTCTGTTTCTTAATAAATATTGAAACACATCAGAAGAAGTGTTGAAAGAAACAATGTCTAGAAAAAGGATCTTTATAAATAATTTTTGTAAGATTAAAAAAAGAAGGAAAGTCTAAGGACACGTTTGACAATATTTCTATTCTAGAAACAATTTCTGATAAAGATATAATTTATGATAATAAATATATATATATTATATATTTTTTAATTCTGTTTTCGGAAAATAATTTTAAGCATTTTAACCATTTTGATAACTATCCAAAATTTCAATTTTATAATAGAATTGTGTTTGATATTGTTCTCAAAATTTCTACTTTAAATCATTTTTTTTAATTTTTAAATAATTTTATTACTTTTTTTTTTTTTTTCTTTCCTTTCTCCTCTTCTTCTTCAAGGGATGACCAGCGACCGGCCTTGGGATGATCGACGATTGGCCAAACGAGGGCTAGTGACCTCGCTGGAGTGTTGCTAGCCCTCATCAAGGCTGCACCTCATCGGTTGAGCTTCGCCGGTAGCTAGGAGACTAACCTCACCCAGATCTAGTGAGGTTGAGCCTTGTTGGTGGTCAGGGGAGGCTTAAGCAAGGGGCCGAGCCGCCGGTGAGATTGTTGGACTGGTCGGCGACCGACCAGTGGCGGCGGTTGAAGAAGAGAAGAGAGGAAGAATAACAAGAAGAAAAGAAGAAAAAAGAAAAAAAAATGAGTTGGCTTGATTCTAAAATTGTTCTTGAAATTAAAAAAAAACCTTTTTTTATTTTTATTTTTTGACTCTTTTCCAAATTTACTTCCGAGAATAAAAAAATATAAATTTATTTTCAAGAATAAAATTTTTACCAAACGAATTTCTGCTTTCAAATTTATTTCCGAGAATAGAAATTGTTATTATTTAACAAGTTGCCAAACACATCTTAAGAGATATGAAAATTCCAAATATGATTTTTTTTTTTGATATATGATACCAAGAATTTATCCTTTATTCGATATTTGTGCGATTAATATAAAGCATCTTAACGAAATTTCAATTTTTAAGAGAATCTAACAGCTGCCTAAAAGAAGAAGAACATGAAGCAGAAGTAGACTAGTAGTACACGTGGTGGCGGAAGAACAACTAATAAATCGCCAAACTTCCAGATTTACCCTTCTCGTTCTCACGCCATTCTTCTTTCTCTCTCTTCCCCTGCTTCTCCTCTCTGCTTCTCCTTCCGCGAGCGACAGAGCGAGATAGAGAGAGAGAGAGAGAGAGAGAGAGAGAGAGAACTCCCGAGAATGTGGAAGAGAAGTCTCAACGCTTCTCTCTCCGCCGCCCTTCGCCGGACCGTCGGCCCGACCGGCCGCGCCGCCGTCCGGATCCGTTCTCCTTCGCAGAGGCTCCGGCGCCCGCCTTCGCTCTCCTCCGACGCGGGAATCGCGGGCTCTTCCCTTCTCGGCCGGCGAGATTCCCTCCGGTGTTCCGGGACGAGCTGCTGCTCGGAAAGTGCTTCCGACGATGGTTCGGCTCCCAAGTGCTGGAATTGCGGCGCCGTAGCTGGGAAGAGCGCCGGGACGGCGCCGTTCCTGGCTTGCGGGTCTTGCCGGAGCGTTCAGCCCGTGGACGAGTCGGTGGATTATTTCCAGATTTTCGGACTGTGAGTATCTGGACTGGATCACGCGTAATGCTTTTCCCTGGAGTCATCTTTGTCTGTTGCCCGGCATTGATTGGTGTCTTTCTTTTTCTTTTTCTTTTTTCCTTGCGTATCTGAATTCGTTGCGTTTGTTGTGAATTCGCTTCTCAATCTTCTGAAGAACAGATAAGCTGATGATCATTTATGCAGTTGTATTCAAAGTCTGAGTTTTGTGTTTACCATCTGTTTCCTTGCGGAGACGTCGTAGAGGAAAGGATCTAATTTTAGACATCATACATCAAATAATCAACTTTGAATCTTATGAGCAGCTGGTGAATTTCTCAGGGGTGTATGATTAACGGGCTTCTGAAAGATGAAAATTTAGCGGGGAAAAAAATTAAGGCATTTGACTTGAGCGCGGAGTCATGTGGTTTTGTCGTTGTGGCTTCATTTGTTTCTTGTCATATGCCTCGGTGTTCAACGAGCTTATGAATACAAGGAAAACAATTTAGTCGATATGTATTGGCCACCCACATTTAAGAGTAGTAATGTTTTGCCAGGGAAAAGAAGTATGAAATTGATGTTAGCAATCTGGAGGGCAAGTACAAGGACTGGCAGAAGAAGTTGCATCCTGACCTAGTCCATTCAAAATCTGAGGTTTGTTTCGGTAGCATTGGCTTGGGGTGTTCTAACCGTATATGTCTATAGCTTCTAAAAGCTCTTTACATCTTGTTCAGCAAGAAAAAGAATATGCTGCAGGGCAGTCTGCTCGAGTAATTGATGCATACCGCACTCTTAGCAAGCCTTTGACAAGGGCGATATATGTTGTAAGTGTTTCTTCTTATTGTCATCTATGGGTATTCTTCCAGGATAATTTGTCTTCCTCATTAAGTTTCTACATGCAACAACTCAGGGTGCGTTTGTTTCATGGAGAATGAATGATTTAGAAAATATTTTGATTGAAATTGAAGGTTTATATTACTTTTAAAAAGAATGAAAAAAAATATTTTTATCGCCCATGAAAATATTTAGGCATAAATTTTTGTCAATAATAAAAACATTTTCATTGCCTAATTATTTCAAACAGTACAAGCAATTATTTTTTGGAAAATATTGTCCAAATCATTGATTTTCCATGAAGCAAATGGAGCCTTATTCTTGTCCTATATTCCTTGCATTGTACACTAGAGGGTCTGCAGAGGGGTATAAATTCATTGGGAAGCCTAAAGGTGTGGGTAGTGATATTTTTCTTGACTTGCCAGAATCTTTGCTTGCTCCCTGCCAATGTCTTAAAAGCACAAAAAGTTAACCTTTATGATGCATGATCTTCTGAAAATTACACTCCTTTTTATTCTTTGTATTTTGCCTGCAGTTACAGCTTTTGAGTGTCTATGATTGGCTTATGGTGTATTGAAATATTTTTATATGAAATTTCTTATTAAGAAAAAAAGGCTATGAGCTCGGTTTGAAAGAGACTGTGTTCGTCAAATTCATCTTTTACATGATACATAATCTAGTGCTAGCATTGTCAAATTAAATCTGTTATTTCTTTTACAGCTAAAGCTTGAAGGGGTAAACGTTGATGAAGAGGAGACTGTTTCAGAACCAGAGTTGTTAACTGAGGTAAATTTGGGGCTTCCAAAACATATATTCCGAGGTTATGAATGAGAAATTTATTACTTATATTATTTTAGCTCCTTTCTGCCCTTATTTGAAAATACTGGGAAAAAAGCCTTTCGTCCTATCTTCAGTTTATAGAGTGGGATTTATAAGGAATATGCTCGTATAATGAAAAGCATGAGTTAGAAGAGGTTCTTTTGTATGGGCAACATGTAAGCGTATTATCTTTTGAGTAGAGGGAGCAGGGGGGAGAGGGGGGGGAAGAAATTAATGCAAAGCTTTTCAGTGATTTGAACAGTTGCTCCCTTTATGTGGTTTCTTTTTCACATTGAAGAATTTGGGGATTACATCTCTGTTTTTTTGAATGCTAATGCAGATACTGGAAATAAGAGAAGCAGTAGATGAGGCTGCTGACTCTCAGGCTTTGAGACAGATTCAGTCTCAGGTATGGCAGGCCTAACATAATTTGATAGCCAGTCGGACTATTTTCTTCATTTATATTGTATTCAGCTTCTACATGAATGATTTGTATAGCATCGATTCACATATCATATCCTTAGTGCTGCGCATTTGAATAGGATTGCACTGTTAAGGTACAACATGGCATCTTTTGAACTTTTATTATTCCATTTGTTTGCCTTGGAACTTTATAGGCATGTTAAGTTTCTGGTACTGCAATCCCTATCAACTTTGACTCCACGTCCTTTATAAAAGAAATGATGACCTCATTGTTTATAAGTGTTGCACTTTTGCTGTTGCAAAGAGAGTAATAGATTCTCAGCCTGTACAATGACTTAGTGCCGTTACTTTGTTTCTCTTGTTAGATGGAAGACAAACTGAGACACTGGTATAATTCTTTTGCCAGTTCATTACATACCCGGAAATTTGAAGATGCTCAGACATGTGTTAGGAGAATGAAGTATTACACTCGTGTAAACGAAGAGATCACAAAGAAGCTTTGATATAGGTACTGGCCCAGAACCTTCTTGTGAGACGGTGAGAGTACATGTAAGATTTTTTGCCGCATCACACAGAGGTGCTTGCCTGCTAGTTTTATTCTTTCTTTGTTGTTGCTGGTTCTCTTCTCTCTTAATGAACTGCTTGTCTGCTAGTTTTATTCTTTCTTTGTTGTTGCTGGTTCTCTTCTCTCTCAATGAACTAACTTATTTAGTTATAACCATCTACTGGTTTTCCTAATCTATGACATGTTGCTTGTAAGAAAAATGAAAAGCTGAATAATATAGGGGAGTAGAAAATGGAGGTGGAGAAGATGAATGATTTTTTTCCCCTGATTGAAAGGGGAGGAAGTGGATATGAATAAAATGTTAAAGAACTGATTGTGCAATCTCTATGAAGAATGGAAAAAGATGAGGAAAGAAATTTGGCAAAAATGACATTTTTCCATTCATTTAAACCTTGAATGCTTGAGCAGATGATTTCGTGAGTATATATCTGTCATTTATTTGGTTGGTTTGTGGTTCAAGAATTTGGTGTAGATGCAACATTTAAATTTAATCACCAGCTAGTCTCGGTCATTACTTCCTTTTTCATTCCATTCTATATGGTGCTGTGAGATAAGTCTCTTTGCCTTCTAAGTGAACCATAAGATAAGTCTAGTGACTGGAATTTCAGCACTTATTCTGCTTTCATTCCACAAATTGGTGGGTACTAAGGAGTCTGTGCATAGCATAAAATGGTGGTTAGTATTCCACTTATATTAGAAGAATGAACTAAGAAGTATGATGTGCATTTGGGAATATTCCATCTGCTTTGGTTTACGTGTTTGTCCGACCAGTTTATAATTTTAGCCATTTAATTTCATATTGCAGCTTCAGACTGGCACAACTTTTAGATGATATGTGACGATAAAAAACCTGCATAAAGTTTGCAGTTATTCTTTTCCGTCGTTTTTGTTTATGGCTTGCCCTGCTCACGATCGTTTTTATATGCAGTTTCACATGGACTGTTGGAGACTTTACCCTAGTGGGTGGGTCTTAAGATTTCCTGCTCTCTGGAATGAGTGACATCAGCGAAGAAACAAGAGGCATGAGAGCCTCGTTTTAAACTTTTGACCAATGCAAGAATCTTTGGGTTCCCCACCACCTTGGTTATAGCGGATCTTTGACATTGAGCCACTCGAATCTTTGTCCTGATAAAGCCAGTTTCAAGGACAGACAAATTGCAGGATTGATTCCATGGTTTTTGAACAATTACACATTCAGGTACCTGTAGACATAACTTATTCATGTTCTTTTGTTTTCCATCTTGATGCCATTTCTTAGAGATTCTGTAAATGAGTTAATCGCTTCAACAATGGTCTACGTTTCCTTCCGTCTTCCAAGTGGACAGCCCAGACTGTACAGAGAGCTGTTTAAAGGATAAGTGAAAACAGGGGAGAAATCTCAAGAACAGGATTTAGGTCCTCCTTAAATAAAACTTTTATTTGTTATTGTACGGGCATTCATATATATATCAATCTCATTTTTGATGCTAGTATCACCACTACCTGCATGTAAATTTTATTTTTTAGGTCCTGGAGCACTTGATCAAAATATTTCACTCGTGATATGGACTCAAAAAAAATTTCTAAAATCTGGGTGAATATGTACACCGGAAAAGAGTAGGGATAACGATTTTCTTTGTTTAGCTAAATCCAACTTCTTTGGCCAGACCAAGCGGGATAAATCATGTTAGTTTTTGTTTAACCCATAAAAAACAGTTCGGAAGTTGACACCGCTGGGATCAATCTCATCACCTGACCTCTCTGATATGAGCCACCATGCTTCTTCAGACCTACCAATTTCAGACAATTCATGAACATCGATCAAAGTCCTGAAATCAGGTGAAGGCCTTTCCGATTTCATTTGGTTGAAAGCACTCCAAGCGTCGCCAACCTTTCCCACAGCCCCAAATGAGCGCGGAATAAGTAACAATAATCGGTTCGCAGCCCTTGTGTTTCATTATCTCTTTCATTATCTCGAGAACTTCCTTGGCTTTTCGATCTCCTTCTCCTTAACGTAATGCGCTTCCAAGGATGTATAGACCTGAAAACTTGGAGAGACTCCCGCCTGCTTCATATCGTCCACTTTAGACAATGCCGCCTCCAAATTCCCCTTCTGAGTAGCCCATGGACGATGCTCTGTACACCTATTCAGCGGCTCTCGCTTTGCTCCGGCATCGTTCATCAATTTCAATGCTTCTTCCACTTATCCGCGTGACAAAGCGCTCTAATATACATATAGTAACTCAGTGCAGTCAAAAAAACCATCTTTACGCTGGAGATTCACACATTTCCTAGTCGCCTCCACATAAGCAACCTAGATAGATTTCAACGAATTCCTTATCAGGGAAATACCCATATTTTTTATTTATTTTTTTTGGGTAAAGAGGAAATACCCAGATTTCATCACCTCCCTGAACAACTTCATGGCCTCATCCACCTTTCTACCTTTTCTGCCGCAGAGAGAAACAATCGAGTGCTTGCAGGTACTTCCGCTCGGCTCACAACCGCTCGCCTTCATCTCCTTAAAAAGATATCCGGAGCAATCTTGGTCAGGCCCGTCCTACCCTACTGCATGATCATGATGGTCCATGTGTGGTGTCATTGAGCAACCCTTCCTTCTCATTTGGTGAAAGAGGCTCCTCCTGCGCTTGAAGTCCTTAGCGCCTTCGGTGATCTTCATGGGCATGTTGAATGCCTCCGAGCTATCACTGCAACCATCTTGCTTCCACAACCAGTCAAAGAAGTTGTTCGCATTCGACAATCAGAGAGTAGTTTTGTCAAAACAAATGGACCCCGAAAATCTCATTCAGAACCAGCTCGCGAGGAATCTGTCACGACAGTGGTTTGGACTTCAATGGTGTTGTGCCAGTCCATCGACGACCTTTGAGGTGTGGAGTGGTTAGGTGCAATATATCTCGAGGGTAAAACCTTCGACCCAAAAGATTGTTGTTACTCAGAATTCTTCATTACTTTACATTCTTAGTAACTTTTTTCTGAATGAAAAAAACCTAATGCTGATGAAGACAACTTGCTAAATGATGTAAGTATGGATTACGCCGGATGTACACGACCGTTGCCTGAACTACAATATATCAATGTCAAATGTTCAAATTCATCAGCGTCGAATCCAAAGCGCCCTTAACTTTTTGGTATTTGCCAGTTCGAAGCAACAAAAATCGAAACGTCCACGTCCCATCTAAAAGTCTGAATTTTCATGGAGCGAGCGATGTGACAACGACAAATCAAATACAATGTAAATGCCTTCGTTTTAATCCCAAGTTTCAAGTATTCCAACGGAAAAACCTGTAGTCTCTCTCTCTCTCATTTTCCTTGGGATGTCCTCTTTAGACTTTCCCGTGTGAACTCCAATGAAGGAAAGCAAGCAGGAAAGTCAATGGCCCACGCGGGATAATCGCGTCCTCCTCCAAAACCCTTGCTCATCAATCCGTCCGTCGAACTATAAAATCTCTCGGGGATTATTATATGATGATTTGGACTTTTGTTTCTCTTTTCGTCGGAGTTCCCCAGTTATCTGGCTGTACCATGTGCACTGCTTGTTTTTTAGCTGCAAGCCGAGGTTATTACGGTATGCACCAGCTTTGGTTAGTTCTCTTGGTCGAGAAAATCCACTTGTTGCAGGAGTTCTATAAGTTAACCCCCGTTTACGATAGGGGAAATAGGACTGAGGAGGTGTGCAGACGATGTCCGCGCAAACGTTGGGAATAAATAGTTGTTTGGAGTTGATAATTATCAGCTGTTGTTATAGATGGGAAATATTTGCGTTGGTTCGAGAGATTCTAAGAGCTGATTTCTTGTGGTCCGTTTCAAAATCATTGTTTTGGCATCGACCAAGCAATAAAATGGATGGTCATAGAGGGATTGTTCGATTGATGTCTGTCTGTCAGATCAAAGTGCCGCCATTGAGACAAAAGGAGGACTATAAACCAGCAGGGCCGACAAGACCCAAGAAATATTTCCATATGAAGAAGCCTTCGAGTGCAGGGCTCATGGTAGATTCAGGGTTACGTACAAAATATGGTCACTTGGAAGAATACTGCAATTTGGGGCGGAAGCTTTGAAGTGGTCAGTTTGGTTCTACATTCCTATGCATAGAGAAGGCGACTGGCACAGAGTACGCTTGCAAATCCATTGCAAAGAGCACAATGTTGACAAACCGCCAAGTTGAGAATGTGAGAAGGGAAATAGAGATAATGCATCAAAGGGGCTTATGAAGATTCCATGGCAATTCATGTGGTTATGGAACTGTGTCGGAGGGCAACTCTTCGACGGGATTGTAAAGAGGAGGCATCACACTGAACAGAAAGCAGCTCAACTTGCCAGGACTAAAGTCAGTGCTGTGGAAGCTTGCTATTCCTTGCGGGTCATGCATCGAGATCTTAAGCCCGAGATTTTGCTATTCGTGAATGAACAGGAGGATTCACCTCTCAAGATGATAGATTTCAGATTTTCGACCTTCTTCAAGCCAGGTATGCTGCACAAATATTGATGGACTTCTCAGGACTTGTTTTGATCATTTTGTATTCTGATTTCTGATATCGCTTTCCATCTCAATGTGTTCTATAATTTTGTTTAATAATCTGGTTTCAGATTAAGTCTTCTTTGACATATGTGTAATGATGCTAGATTTACAATGATTGCAAAATAAATTGCAGGGAAGACTTTTACCGATGTAGTAGGAAGTGCATATTATGTCGCACCTGAAGTTCTGCAGAAGAGTTATTGATGCAAGCCTAGGGTAGGCTTTCTCAAACAATAGGATCGGGAGAGTGACTCGCGCACAAGAAATGGGACGAACAGAAATTTCAGCACTGCGCCATCTCAGGAGAACAGTCGTATCTTTGTCGATACAGATTGGATCGACCTGATTCCAAAGCCAAATGAACAAAGACTTCTGGATCTACAATTTTACTGTTTTGGGTTTTCTGAAATAAGCACTGTAGGATAGTCGAAATTGGGTTGGAAGTAACGAACAGAACAGGAAAAGATAGGAACTTCACTGGTTGCTCTTATAGGCCTCCAAGGAAGTTGAAAGGGACACCGATTCTTCTAGATCGATGACTGCAACTCTTCAAGGATGCAGATTTCAAAAGCTCCGACTCTTCAAGGACGAAGTGAAAACTCTTCTAGGTTTTCAAGGGGATGAACTCTACAAGGTTCACGATACTTGCTTCAAAGCAAAGTTTTTCATTCATCAAAAGCTATCTGTCTTCTACAAGAAATTGGGCTTATATCATCAAAGAAATAAAGATAGAGCATTGAAAACTAGGAGAAATAAATGAGCATTGAAACTAGGAGATATAGTAAAGGGCATGGAAACTATAAACTAGTAAAAGCGTCACGCAAGCTTCCGAGGTGTCTTTCAAGCTTCCGGGATGGACTCAAGATGTCGTTATGGCTTCTCGGTTTCGTCGAGCTTTAATGCGGGCCGATCTTCTTGGTCAAGAGAGCCGGTCTTCAATGTGGGCTGCATCATCCTCCCCATCTTTAAAAGAATTCGTCCTCGAATTCTCGCCATCATCATCAGAAGAATCTCCCACCCTACTAGGTGTCAACGTAATCTTCTTGCCTCCAAATTCAAAAGAATATGTATTTCGATAACCGTCATGTGTAGTCCTCCTATTGAATTGCCATGGTCGACCAAGAATAATGTGACTAGCATCCATTGGTAGAACATCACACCATATCTTGTCACTATAAACAGAACCAATGGATAGATTAACAAGATATCGTTTTGAAACAGTTACCTCAGTGCCTATCTTCAACCACAACATTTTATAAGGCGTAGGGTGCGCTTTTAATTCCAACTTCAGCTTGTTTGCCGCTACTTCAGAAATTATATTCTCACAACAACCAGAGTCAATAATTAATTGACACACCTTTCCCATAATTGTACAAGCAGAATGGAAAATATTGGTACATAGCCACCTATCTTCAGTGTCATCTCGAGGAGTACGAAAGATTTTCCTCACCATAAGAAGTTCGCCGGTCAGCATGCACTATTTGTTCATCATCCGCAGCTTCTTCATCATTGTTCAACTCCTCTTCAAGTGGATCCTCAGCATTCTCGTCAAAATCATTATCCACCAAGAAGGCTTTACCGGCTGGTCGATTCTTATTGATTTGACAATTGCTAGCACGATGACCCAACTCCCCACAAGAATAGCAACGTATTTCAGATGTAGCAGGTTGCTTCGAAACATGGGGTTGAGTAGAAGGCTTACTAGCAAATTGCTGTCTCCAAGAATGAGAGCGCTCCATTTTGAGTGCCCGTTGGTGTGCATCTCCTAAGTCCAAATGTCAAGGACTTCCAAGGCTTCTTGAATGTAAAATTGAAGAATTGAAGACCGTTCAAGTATTTGTTCACAAGCACCTCCTCCGGATCTTGAATATTGTTACGAATCACCAACTCATTGAATTCACTGGTGTATTGGTCCACCGTTCGCGTACCTTGTTTTAGATTTTGGTACCGTTGGTAGAGCTCTCTCTTATATCCTTTGGGAAGAAAATATTTTTGAATCTTGCCCTCCATCTTTCTCCACGAAGTGACTGGTGCTTTGCCAACAGCTGGGCGAGTTTGTTTTGCACGTCTCCACCAAGCAATCGCCTTGCCTCGGAATCGCATAGCAATGATCCCAACGCAACGATTCTCCGGAACATTTCGATGCTCAAACACCTCATTCACAAGTGTTAGCCAATCAACAATTTCATCAGGAGACTCAATACCTACAAATTCTGGAACATCTTTCTTGATTTCCTTTTCCCAATCTGGCTCACGAATATGTTGTAAGCGATGTCGAACATGCCTCCGACTGTGAATAGATTGAACACTCTCCGAAGAGGAAGAGTTACCATGGGAATCTTCAGTCCTAGAACGGGGTGGAGAATTATTTGCTTCAGCCCTCAAACGCTAAACTTCTTCCGTCAATTCGTCAATTTGTTGTTGCATATTCATTGAGGGGAACGGTGTGTGCAATTCATTGAGGGGAACAGTTCTACCGCCACGACGCCTGCCACGACGCCTAGCTTGTCTTGGAGGCATTGTCCTCTCCTCCAAAGCTCTAATACCAAATGATGCAAGCCTAGGGTAGGCTTTCTCAAACAATAGGATCGGGAGAGTGACTCGCGCACAAGAAATGGGACGAACAGAAATTTCAATACTCCGCCAGCTCAGGAGAACAGTCGTGTCTTTGTCGATACAGATCGGATCAACCTGATTCCAAAGCCAAATGAACAAAGACTTCTGGATCTACAATTTTACTGTTTTGGGTTTTCTGAAATAAGCATTGTAGGATAGTCGAAATTGGGTTGGAAGTAACGAACAAAATAGGAAAAGATAGGAACTTCGCTGGTTGCTCTTCTAGGCCTCCAAGGAAGTTGAAAGGGACACCGATTCTTCTAGATCGATGACTGCAACTCTTCAAGGATGCAGATTTCGAAGCTCGGACTCTTCAAGGATGGAGTGAAAACTCTTATAGGTTTTCAAGGGGATGAACTCTATAAGATTCACGATACTTGCTTCAAAGCAAAGTTTTTCATTCATCAAAAGCTATCTGTCTTCTACAAGAAATTGAGCTTATATCATCAAAGAAATAAAGATAAAGCATTGAAAACTACGAGAAATAAATGAGCATTGAAACTAGGAGATATAGTAAAAGGCATGGAAACTATAGACTAGTAAAAGCGTCACGCAAGCTTCCGAGGTGTCTTTCAAGCTTCCGGGATGGACTCAAGATGTCGTTATGGCTTCTCGGTTTCGTCGAGCTTTAATGCGGGCCGATCTTCTTGGTCGAGAGAGCCGGTCTTCAATGTGGGCTGCATCAGTTATGGTCCAGAAGCTGATACATGGAGCGCCGGTCTAATCCTCTATGTTCTCCTAAGTGGTGCTCATCCATTTTGGGGCGGTAAGGGGCTTGTCTCATGCATTTTGCATGGACTTTCTGGAGGAGATCGACACTGAGCATTCATTTCGGTGATTGTTCTTTCTTTCCAATTTGGTCCAGAAACTAATGAGAAGATATATGAAGCAGTTTGGCATTGTGAGCCTCACTTCTCATCAGATTCTTGGCCGAACAAATCTGAAAGTGCTAAAGATCTGGTCAGGAGAATCTTGTCAAGAAAAAATGCGGATAACTGCCCATGAAGTCCTTTGTAAGTATGATAACCCAATTTTTGCTGATTCTATAACAGGCAGAATGGGGAATGCTAGTCATTTCTTAAATTGCAAGGAAAGTAGGAAACATTCAAACAAGATAATCCGGGCCCTTTTTGGATCTCTATCTGAAGTGTAGACAAAAGCCTCTTCTCTACTGTCACAAAAGAGGTGTTCTTTTCTTTCTCCTTTTTTCTGGCTTCTTTATAGCAGTTATTGTGGGGTTGCAAGGCTATTTTTGACGTCTTAGGAGGAGAAAAATGAAGTAGGGGTTGAAGGTCACCTTACGCTCATTTTTAACGTAAAAGGCCAGTGGGTTGAACTGAGCTTATGTTCTGCCTTGGAACTATCTGAAATAAGGGTCTCTGCCAGAATGATTATTATGCATGAATTCAAGGTGTCCAATACGGTCGAGAGAGATCTGTGCAAACAGTCTGGGAATAGCTTCAAAGTTACAACTACAAAAGATATTGTCATATAGCAGGAGTTTAAACATACAAAGTTATGATGGAAATTTCATGAACGCTATTAACACTTCCACGTAAAAATTACATATATGTCATTCACAAGAGAAAACATCTCTACTTTAACATAACATTCCTTTATCATACTTCACAACTTCATTAATCTCCCCCTATGAGGCTGATCTTTAAAACAGCAATATTCTTGTAGTCTTCACTTGTCTTTGTAACCCAAATTATCCTAGTGCAGCAGCCATCCCATCACTAATCATGGAGACCAATTGAGGCAATGCAGAGTCTCTATTTCTTAGTGGTGACAACCTTGGTTAACATATTTGCTAGATTTTTGCGTCAAGACTCTTCTTCAATGACAATGTCACATCATATATCAGTTGATGAAGATGATGATACTTCAACTCAATGTACTTTGTCCTTGATGAAAGTTCAAATTGTTTACAAGCCAAATAGCACTTCCGATTGTCACTAAAAAGTACACTATGATTACTCCCCGTCCATCTTCTTGAGAAAATTCTTTAACGAAATCATCACCTTGTCGGCTTCAAATATAGCTACACATTTTGCTTCAGCGGTTGAAAGAGACACTTTTGAAGGCTAGACAAACAAACGATCGTAGTGCCTCCTAAGCGAAAAACATAACTCAATGTGCTTTTCATATTGTCCAAGTCGCCACCAATATCTATACTAATAAAGCCTTATAAAGTTACATTGTTTTTCATAAAATATAGTAACATATTTGAAGTGCATCCGAGGCATCTTAATAGTCCCTTTACAGCTTCTTGATGCTTTAATCCTCGATTAATCATATATCCACTCACAAATCCCATTGTGTGAGTTATGTCTAATCCGTAAACACCATAATAAACATCAAAGTACCAACAACTAATGCATAAAGGACTTTAGCATGTACTGTTATTTGTCTTTGGCCACTACTTCTTCTAGAGCTTGAAGTGAATTCCTAGTGAAGTCCTTCTAGACTTTGCATATTAAACTCCAAATCTATTCAGCACATTCTCAATGTGATTGGCTTATGATACCTTTAGAATTCCTTGGATCTATCTCATGTGATCCTCATCCTAAAAATTTGATTGCTGCTCCCAAAGTCTTTCATTTCAAACTCTTTTTACAATTGCTGCTTCAGATCTCCCTCACTAGATCTTGCAATGAATATATAATCCACATACATCCATTTCACATATAGTGAATCTGTTATGACACATAAAATTATTAAATTTCTTGTACCACTATCTAGGAGCCTGTTTTAAACCATATGGACCATTCTTCAATTTGCATACATAATTTTCTTTGTCAAGCACCTGTAAACTTTTTGGTTGTACCATGCATATGTCCTCATCAAAGTCACCATAAAGGAATGTAGATGTAAGTTCTCAACGTCAATAGTACTCGATATTAGCTTAATAGTAGTCAACTTCAAAATTGAAGTTAAAAATCTCCTTTCTTTTGCGGAAAACCTTTTAGTAATAACATTGCTTTGTATCTCTTACTACCATTAGGTTCTTTGATCTCATACACCTACTTGTTCTACAATACCTTCTTCCACTTACCACTTAATAGAATCTTTAAGGTTCTTCTTTAACCCCATACACCCACTTGTTCTATAATGTTTTCTCCCATTTAATGGAATCTTTAACATGTGTTACTTTTGAAATGTATTCTTGTTCGCTAGCATCGATCTAAAGCAAATAATGTAATGTTGGAGAATACCTCCATGCAAGTGTAGATATACTATTAGATCTTTGTGAAGTGGGTTCACATGTATGTGATTCTTGTTCTGATTTTTTTTGTCAAAATACATCAATAGTTTCAAGATTCTTAATCTGAACACTCTTAGAAACACATTCTAATTGAATTTCTCTAGTCTCATCTATTTATTTCCTCACTCGAGATTCTACCACAGACCTATCCTTGTAGAACATATATTTGTTGAATGTAACACCGTTTGTTTTTACTATTTTTCTATTTTGTTCATTCCAAAACCGATAGTCAAAATAATCAAAATCATATCCAATGGAAAAGCATTTTCTAGCCTTTGCGTTAAGCTTGTGTCTATTTTTAGAATTTATGTACACATATGAAACCCAACAAAAAGCTTTTTGATGTGAAAGATTCACCTTCTTTCTAGTCCATTCTTTTTCCGGTAGCTTAAAATCAAGTGAAACTGAAGGTATTCTGTAGCTTAAATATGCTACTGTATCATCTGCATCTACCCAAAATGTCTTAAGTAATCCTGCATGCATCCTCATGGTTCTTGCATGCTCATTCATAGTTCTGTTCATCTTTTCTGCAACTTTGTTTAGTTGTTGTCTATCGGGAACTGTTCTTGTCATCTTAATTCCATTCTCTTCACAACAGTGCTTGAACTCATTGTCATACTCACCACCATTGTCAGACCTTAGACATTTAATTTTTAGGACAATCTCATTCTTTACTTCAGATTTCCATCTTTTAATTTTAAACACATCATATTTATTTTTCAAAAAATAAATCCATATTGTTCTAGTGTAGGCGTTAGTAAACATGACAGTGGTAGCTTGAGCCTGCAATGGACTGTACGAGGGCTGGCCCCTAGACATCTGTATGCACTAACTAAAATTTTACTTTATTTGGTTCTCTCTCAATCTGCGAAAACCAACATGTTTCTATTTGCTTATAACACAATCTTCTAATAGACCAATATCTATGGATTTCAGATCAGGTAATTTTCCCTTTGATGCTAATACCATCATCCCCTGTTTTCTCATGTGTTCAAGCCTACAATGCCACAATTTGGAATCACCTTCCAACTTAGCAAGCATTGTTGTTTCTTTACTGCTTTCGGTCATGTGCATTGTTTTTGACTTTGTTCCCCGTTCTACAATCATAACATCTTTAGTAATTTTCCATAAGTTGTCCTAAAAAATAATTCAGTATCCTTAGCTATCTAAGTGGCCTATGGAATCAAATTTTCCACAAGTTGACCCTGCCCTTAGAGGAAATTGAAATTTTCTTAGGTTTTTACATGGAGGATGCAGTGAACATGTGCTTAAATCAAAGTGATGTTTGCAGTTGAAGGGATCTGATAAGGTTCTGATCCTTTGCCACAGGACGGTTGCATTGACCACAATGAGCTCATGGCGATGGAGCAAAAGGGAAACGCTGATCAAAGGGTCTGCAGAGTAGGAGTAGAAATTGGAGGTGGAGAAGACGATGGTATTCCTTCCCCTGGTTGGAAGGGGAGGAAGTGGATAGGAATAAATTGTGAAGAATTGATTTAACAGTGTCTATGAAGAAGGGAAAAGGAAAGAGGAAAGAAAATCTTCAAGAAAAAATGACAATTTTTCCATTCATTTAAACCTTGAAGGTGGGGAAAAAACTTAAATGTGTAAATAAATAAAAAATCAAACATTGAATGTGTGACCAGATGCTTTCGTGAGTACATATATATCATTTATGTGGTTGATCACGCGTCCAAGAATGTGGAGTAGATGCAGCATTTAGGCTAATGGGACCGAAAAGCATCAACTTGTCTCGGTCATTTCATTTCTTCTTTTCTCATTCAGTTGGTGGATATTTTACAGTGAGATTACTCTCTTTTATCTCACAATGAACACCCATAGGATAAGTCTTATTGCCTGAAACCCAGCTCTTATTCCTCTTTCATGCCATGAACTTCGTGGGCATCAAGGAATCTGTTCATGGCAAACCACAGTGGTCGGTATTCCACTCATTTTGAGAAGAATGAACTCAGCAGGATACTGCGCATCTGGGAGTATTCCATCTGCCCACGATCGATTTAAGGTGCAGTTTTACAAGGAGTTATTATCGGCGTTATCAAGAGGACCGCCTGAACTGTACCAAGAGCTAAATAAAGCAGAAGTGAAAACAAGAAATGGTAGTGGATAAAGGAGAAATCTCAAGAGAATGATCTATGTCATCCTTAAATAAAATCCATTCCTTGTCGTGCAGAAAATCATAATTGTCGATCTCATCTCTGATGCAAGTATCACTACTACCTGCATGCAAGTATTTAATCAAAAAATTTCACTCATGATATGGACTCCAAATTTGCTCAGATCTCCAACCGCAACTTTTTTTTGAACTCTTTATGTACACCAAAGAAGAATAGGAATAATCATGTCACTGACTTCCTTTGTTTAGCTAAATCTAACTTCTGTTGCCAGACTAAGCGGGCCAAATCATGCTTTCCTTCCCTGTTTAACCCATGAAAAACAGTTTGGAAGTTGATGCTACTAGGGACAATCTTGTCACCCAACATCTCTGATATGAGCCCCATTGCTTCTTCAGACCTACAAATTTTACACAGACTATCCATGAACATTGAATAAGTCCTAAAATCAGGCGAAGGCCCATCCGATTTCATTCGGTTGAAAACACTCCAAGCATCACCAACCTTTCCTGCAACCATGTAACCCCGGATGAGCGCAGAATAAGTAACAACGGTTGGTTCGCAGCCCTCGCGTTTCATCATCTCGAGAACCTCCTCGGCCTTTCCAATTTCCTTCTTCTTAAGATAATGCACTGCCAATGACGTATAGACATGAACACTAGGAGAGACTCCCGCCTGCTTCATTTCGTCCACTTTAGACAATGCTGCCTCCAAATTCCCCTTTCTGAGTAGCCCATTGACGATGCTCCCGTAGACATACTTATTCAGTGTCTCTCGCTCCGCTCCGGCATTGTCCAGCAATTTTAGTGCTTCTTTCAAGTTACCCGCTCGGCAAAGTGCTCTAATGTACAGAGAGTAACTCAGTGCAGTCGAAAAACCAACTTCACGCAGGAATTTCACACATTTCCTAGCGTCCGACAACTTGCCGCTTTCACATAAGCAACCTAGATAGATTTCAACGAGTTCCTTATCCGGGACGTGCTTGGATTTCATCATCTCCCTAAACAACTTCACGGCCTCATCCACCTTTCTACCTTTACTCCCGCAGAGAGAGATGATCAAGTACTTGTAAGTACTTCCGCTCGGCTCACAACTGCTCGCCTTCATCTCCTCAAAGATCCCCAAAGCGATCACCGTCAGGCCCGTTCTTCCATACAGCATGATCATGATGGTCCATGTGTCCGGAGTTATCGAGCAACCCTTCCTTCTCATCTCATAAAAGAGACTCCTCATGCACTCAAAGTCCTTAGCGCCTCCGGCGATCTTCATGGCCATGTTGTACGCCTCCGAGCTATGACCGTAACCATCTCGCTTCCCCACCCAGTCGAAGAAGCGCAATGCCGCGCCGCCGCGGAACTTGCATCTGCAAATGACCTCGACCACGAGTGCACTAGTGAAGTTCACACTGCACTTCTCCAAAGCCTCTCGAGCCGAATCCCAGTCTTCGGATCCTAACAGCAGCGCACAAACTTCTTCAACATCTGCTTGGCTGTAAACCGGAGAAGTCGTCTCCACCGGGTCGGAACCCACCTCTTCTCCGTCCGGCCGGGGAACATCAGACATCGACACGGGACCGACATCCTCGCTGTCGGATGTGGCAAAACCTCTAGTTTTCATCGAACTAGCTCTACCGATACAACCACCGCGCAGCCCGTTTGAACAACTTCTCCAACCCGGGCTCGCATTGCCGCGCTTCGAATTCAAACGGCACTCGAGCGAATCGCCGAGGCGAGCTAGATAAGTAGAAACCCCCAAATCGGAGCAAACAGACCTAGAGCACCGTCTACGAACAGCAGCAATCATCTTCCCCAAATTCGACAGGTACGACATCGGATCGACGGCGCGAAAGACTGAAATTTGGAAGCCGATCCGAGGAGACGAGTGGGGCCCTTTTCGATTCGGGACGTGTTCGGAATCAATGGAAGTGGAGGAGAAGAAGAGCTTACTGTTGAGGTCGCGAGCTCGGAGAAAGGTCGGCCATGGAGGCGCGACCCGCCGTGGAAATTGGGATCTTTCTGGATTTAGGGTTCTTCTTCTGTTCAGGCTTCCCAGTCGCCCGGTGAGTGACCGACTGTTACTGTAGCGGTAAATTCAATGATTAACCCAACTCGCCTTGCCGCATCCTTGTCAATTACATCAACAAAAGTACTGAATTTAAGGCTATATATCCGTTTAGTGAAAAATGAATAATTCAGAAATTATTTTTTAAAAATAGTTATTTTTATCGTTTAAGATAATTAGTTAGTGAAGTATGAATAGTTTTCATTCATTTATTTCTATAAGCAATGTAAACAATCATTTTTTTGAAAAATATTTTCTAAATAATTTATTTTTCGCAAGACAAATAGAATTTAAGTGTAAATAAAAAGTACCATAATCCTTCAGCAAATGGTGAATGAGTCACAAAATTGAAAGAATTTCGAAAATTGGTTATACAACTAAGCTTTCATAGAATTTTTCTCACTTTCAATAGTATTATTAAACGATTATGTGATTCCCATAGAAAAATTTTAATTTTTTCCTTCTTTTTAGGGAAAATTCTAAAAACGGATGAAATACTTTCATTTTTTCAAATAAAAACATGAAGTAGACCTTATTTTAAATAAAAGTTTGAAATAGCCATATAAATCTTAAATAAGTGAAGTGGATAATTGTTAGAAAGAAAGGCTTGAGCTCACTGGCCAGCCAACTATATATTGTGGCTTAGGAAGCACCAACATTTTTTCAGAGCATTCGTGCCATGTCAATACTCTAACACATATCGGACACTCTCTGCTCAACTCTTGTGACACTCATTGATATGTTAGTTTGGAATTTCAATAGACGAGTTCAAAAATTCGACGTGTGATTTCGACACGATTTGTCAATTTTAAAAAAATTTCAATAAATAATAGAATATAAATATATAAAAAAAATAAAAAAAAAAAAAAATAAAAAACCTAATATTTTCTTCTCTTTTGACTCTCATTTCTTGTGACACATAATTTACCTCCCAAGTTTTTTCCTCTTCTTTTTCAATACATTTTGACACAAGAGTCTAGAATGTGAATTCCTTGATTTTTTTCCTCCAAGTTTTATAGATTATTATAATAGAGTTAAATGTGTCAAATTAAAACAATGAATAATATTAACAAATGGTGAATTAATTTTTTAGTATAAATTAATTCTATGTTCTTTTTTATTATTTGTTTATTTATGAATTTGAATCCAATTAATTTGATAAAAATAATTATAAAATGATAATTTATTATTATATATGAAAATATACATTTAATGTATAATATATTACGACGTGTTGGAATTTCTATTTTTTTAGAAATAACATATGTTGACATATGGGGTTGTGTTTGCATTGTGTCGTGTTGTGTCACGTGTCGATGTTACTTAGATTGCGGCCAATCATGGATATTTTTTTATCAAAAGACCATTTTAATTTGGATTAATACCATGAAAAACTCTAAATTGGTACACATGAGACAAATTTATCCTAAACTAATTTTTTTACCACCAAAAATCCTAGACGGTACACTTTTGACAAATTTACCCCAAACTGGTACACTTGTGATAAATTTACCCTCTATTAGTTTCCATTAAATTTTACTGTTAAATTATTAAATTAAATGACACGTGACAATTGACTCATATCAATTTGGAATTTTACTATATGTTTGTCACAATTTACAATTTTTGGTATTAATCTAATTTAACATGAGATATATTTGTTACAAATGTACTAATTTAATATTTTTGGTGGTGAATAAATTAGTTTGGGATAAATTTGTCATAAATACACAAATTTATGATTTTTTATGATCGGTCGAGGTAAATTTATCACAAGTGTACCGATTTGAGGTTTTTCATGATCAAAAAAATAGTTTTTGGTAAATTTATTAGAGGTGTACCAATTTGGGTTTTTTAGGGTTTTTTTTTTTTGGTACTCGGGAACCGCCGTACAACGTAAACCCGGAGGGCATTAGCAAAAAAACCCACCTCCCAGGGCACCCCACTTAAGCAACATGACGAGTTGGGGAATCGAACCTTGGCCAATGGTGAGGCTAACGTACGCCCGAACCAACTCGATCATTACGGGGTGGGTAAACCCTTTTAATTTTGAATTAATTTTTCCTATTTTCTCTTTCTTTCTTTTGGCTCTTTTGGCGACCCTTATCGGCTATTGTGCAAGCCCTTGCCCAAATCTAGTGAGAGCTGGCCTCACTTGGGACCAATGAGGGCAGCCCTTGTTTGTGGCTTTCAAGGGTGGCTTTGTCGAGTGTGAGGTTTGACTTGCCGAGTTGAGGCCATCCCTTGCCTTCCTAATTGCTAGTGAAACAAGCCTAACCCAAATTTAGCGAGGGCCAACCTCGCCAGATTGAGTGAGGGCATTCTTTGCCCAACCCAAGCCAAATTAAGTGACCCAATGAATCTTAAAAATCTTCAATTCATAGTTCTAATTACTTTGACAGTCCCAATCGAAATAAAGATCCCTACCTCTAATTTCATCAACACGTACGATCATACATCATTAGATTTCGAGTTTGATCCGATTCGATGTAGATCTCTTGCTTTAATGGAGTGGACTTGACTTTTGCTTCGTCTTATCGGTAGATCTGTTCTCGATAATATATCTTAAGATTACCTCCTCTATCTTCCAATGGAGTTTCCCATCACCTTTTGACTTTTTAAACGTGTGGAAGAGATGAACATTCTTTTAATTGGTCCTTTCCCCACACACACAAGTTTCCTTCCCCTTTGTCGTCTTCCAGATGATGGTGAAATTCGTTTACTTTCTACGTCCTGCACACGGTTTCGCCTCACCTTCCGCTGTCCCTGTCGTGTCGATGGTGTCGGAGTGGTTGTGCGATTAGGACCTTGGATTGAGCCTCTCGAGATAGTGAAACATTTTGTTCAGACCGACTCCTGCGGCCAATCGGGATTAACGAAGTAAGCTCCGGGCTTAAGTGTCGTTGGTCGCACGCACGTCTTGCTTGGGGAAAGCGTAGCGAGTGGTGGTGTCCCATGATGTCGATGAGTGCTGCTCCATTTTTGCCTGCCTTTGACCAAATCACGTTCAGGACAAAATAATGATCTACAGAACAGCCTTGATGGAAAATTTTGTACTAGGGGACAAAATTCACCCTATAGTTGTTGTGGATATGGTTCATGGTCTCCATTGACAGGAAAACACAGGGATTTTACTTCCCGATGAGCGGGTAAGGGTCCGAGGCTGCCCTGCCCGGCAGAGGTCATGAGGCCAGTGCCCCTAATCCGCCAATTAATTATATAGTTTGAACTCATATTTTACTGATAATTTAATAGTTGTTGGGTATTTATGATCTCTTTCTTTTATACTTGAGAGTTGTAACAAAAGTATGAGATATGAATTATAGTGAAATTTTTCACTGGAGATAGATCGAGTTTAAGGGTAAATAAAGAAAAATCTTGTGTTTCAATTTTTCTCTCGTTTTTACTTTTTATTTTGTTATTCTGAACATCTAATCCTAACAAAAATCTGATCGACAAAGGATTGGTGTTTGAACATGGGCTATGTAATCTTCTTTTTATAGATACCCACTTCTATCGCCGGCGATAATCTTCTTCTACAGACGATCCTGCTTCATCTCAAGTAAGATTGTGACTATATTGTCTCGGGAGTTATTTCAATGTCGAGATTTGACGGGGATAATGGGTGATTTCTAGGGAAGTCAAGCGAACGAGTCACGTGGATTGGAGTTAAGGATAAGTTTCATGAAAAACATGATGTCGCAAGATAAGGTCAAAGACCCTTTTTGGGAAAAAAAAATATCATAAGACGAGGAGAAAAAGAGAGGATGGCGTGGCAGGTGCGATCTATTTTGATGGCTACGAGAGGGGGCCGTTTCCACGCGGTAAGCGTCGTGGGAGCGGCGTTCGGGAGCTCTTTGACTTGGACCCGTGGTGGATCGTTGAGGGGTCAGGGGGCGAGCGACGTGGTCCAACTTGGTGGGGGAACAGCGGCGACGGCGGCGACGACGACGCCAATTTGGCCTTCGCTCTGACCTTTTCCCCGTCCGGCCACGGCCATCCTTCCTACGATGACTTAAACAAAGGCACGACGCACGTGGCAATTCACGACGGAGATTCTCGAAACAAATGGAGCTCGAAAGTATCGGCGACTACGGCCCTTCAAGATGAAGGGTTTGGAATGGTTCAATGCAAGTTCAATGCAAGGAATCGCGTGAATAAAAACTTCCACTCGGAAGATTGATGTCATTCGGAAGTTTAGAGTCAAACTGATAAGTTTGCCATAGTCGGAAGTTTCCTTTGAATTGAGAATCCGATGCTGATAAAAACATTCTAATATGATGTGTGTATGAAAAAAATAATGTATATGTATGTATTAGATTAGATATACAAAGTGTTTGAAAAGTCAAATATAATTTAATTTGCATGCGAGGAGAGTAAAACAAATGGAGCTTAAAAGTAGTCGACCCTTTAAGGGTTTGGAATAGTTATTGCAAGGAATAATGCAAATAGAAACGTCAACTTGGAAGATTGATGTCATTTAGAGTCAAATTCATAAGTTTGCCTTCATCGGAAGTTTCCTTTGTAATAAGAAGTCGCCATTGATAAAGACAAGTTTCTAATATAATGTGTGTATTCTGAATAAAAAGGAAAAAAAAATAATGTATATGTGTATGTATTTCATTGAATATACAAAGCGCTTGAAAAATCCAATATAATCCAATTTGCATGCAAGCGAGGGTGGTGGAACATCCCACATTACTTAGCAATTAGGATTTGATATGCTCTTTTATATCAAGTGATTTCTCTCCACCTTTCGAATTTCTTAATAATCCTTCTTGCATGCTAAGACACAAGAAATATGATTAGCAAAACAAACGCATGCGCGAAACCCAAAATAAGGAGCGTATTACCCACGAAACCATGGAGGAGAAAACAATCTCTCGAAATTGCAAAATAAAAAAAGAAAAGGAAAGGAAAACGTCCAATTAAAGGTTCTTGAAATCTGCCGGCACGGGCCGGCCTAGAAATCCATCCCCCGACTCGAACCCAAAGCGCGCCACCTTCTCGGCATTTGCCGGTCTCAAAGCAACACTAAAATGCGAACAGACACGCGGAGATCGTCGAAATCCCGCGCGCGGCAAAATCTCAGCCGTCCAACGCCCTCGGGGGACCCCACCCGAAACCGCGATTCTGCGAATTTCTTACGGAGCGATTTGATTAATTAACGATAATAAAAAAGAGAGATCAAGATAAATGAGGGAACGCGTCTTTTCGCCCGTTTCATACGAGTTTGAAGCATTCCAACGGAATAACCTGTAATTCCCACTCTCTCTTCTTTTCTCTCACTTTCCGCGTTTTCCTTGGGGATTTCCCTCATTTTCCCACCTCTCGCGTGTGGAATGGCGACGAAGGAAAGCGAGCAGGAAAATCCACGCCCCACGCGGGAAAATCCCCCTCCTCCTCCTCAAAACCCTAGCCTTCCATCATCATCGATTTATCACCACCATCGTCATCGACCGAGCTATAAAGCCGAGGCCGAGTCCACCTTCTCCTCTCCGTCCCCACCATTTCTTTAATCCCTCCATCCGTCTGAACATTTCTTCGCCCCTCCCTCTCTCTCTCCATCCACTTGTTTAATCTCTCTCTCTCTCTCTCTCTCCCGAGCGTGTCTGAATCCGTCAATTCTAAGTAGCTCCGCAGAGTTTCCGCGAACCTTCGGAAGCTCCGTGGAATTTTTCGCGGATTCCTTCTGGTGGCGGCATAGACCAGGTTACGTCCTTAGAATTTCGCTGATCCGCTGGTTGCATAAAGAGGACTGTCGCAGTTGGTTGTTGCGGATATTACTTGTTTATTTGAAGAATTAGACCGCCTTTTTCTCTTCGTTCGAGTTCGTCTTCGTATAAAGCACGTCGTTTTCGTCACAACTGGGATCTAGAGAGTTTGGAATTTTCCGTGTCGTTTCCGAGGTAGCTAGCTGTAGTACGTGCATCGCTGCTTGCGGCTGCAAAGTTGAGGCCTTTACTGGGTTCCGCATTGGCGCCGGTCAACCTTAGTTCTCTGGTCTGGTCGGTGAAATCCGCTTGTTCGTGGGTGTGCTATATATGCGTGCTGGTTAAATGACTGTTTGATAGGGGAATGAGTCTGAGGTGGTGTGTGCAGACGACGTACAGCATAAAGTCGGGAGTATTATAGCTGCAGGGCGTTGATACTTATCAACTGTTGTTTAGAGATGGGAAATAATTGCGTGGGTTCGAGAGTTTCTAGAGATGGTTTCTTTCAGTCCATCTCGAATTCTGTGTTTTGGTATCGGTCGAGTGATAATATGGATGGTCATAGAGGGATCTCCGATCGATCGACATCCGTCAGTACGGACAGAGAAGCTCCTCTGTCTGTTCAGGATAAGCCCCCAATCCACTTCGTGATAGTTAAGGAGAAGCCAAAAATGGAGCAGGTCACAAAGCAAAAGGAAGATACTAAAGCAATGGGACAAGCGACACGTGTTGTGGAGATCAAATTGCCTCAGCCCTCGAGACAAAAGGAGGATGTCAAACCAGCAGTGCCAGCAAGACCCAAGAAATCTCTCCACGTGAAGAAGCCTTCAAGCACAAGGCTCATGGCAGATTCGGTGTTACGAACAAAGACCGGTCACTTGAAGGAGTACTACAAGTTGGGGCGGAAGCTTGGACATGGTCAGTTTGGCACTACATTCCTTTGTGCAGAGAAAGCGACTGGTAAAGAGTACGCTTGCAAGTCCATCGCGAAGAGGAAATTGTTGACAAAGGACGATGTCGAGGATGTGAGACGGGAAATAGAGATAATGCATCACTTGGCGGGGCATTCTAACGTGATATCCATCAAAGGGGCATATGAGGATTCCGTGGCAGTTCATATGGTTATGGAATTGTGCACAGGAGGAGAGCTCTTTGATAGGATTGTAAAGAGGGGGCATTACACTGAAAGGAAAGCAGCTCAACTTGCCAGGACTATAGTTGGTGTTGTGGAAGCTTGCCATTCCCTTGGGGTCATGCATCGAGATCTTAAGCCAGAGAATTTTCTATTTATTAATGAACAGGAGGATTCGCCCCTCAAGACGATAGACTTTGGATTATCAATCTTCTTCAAGCCAGGTATGCTGCACAAAAATTGATAGACTTTTCAGGATGTGTATTGATAATTTTGAGTTCAGACTTCTGACATCACTTTCCATCTCCTTCTTATATATATGATTCCATTTAATAAGCTGATTTACTTCCTTTTACTGCAACCAAACAAAACAGCTTCGGTGTTTTTTTGCACTTGCTCATTCAAGTCATCGCAATCAGAAATTTCAGCAATATAATATGATTTCAAGTCCTTGGTGAAAAAATTAGTTCCTTGAATCTTCTGAATCTGAACTTTGCCATCAGGTGAATAATCTCATCATCATGCATAAAGTCTTTGAAGTTCGATTCTGATTTTCTCCATGTACTTGTTCTTACATGGAAGAATAAATGCAATTGATAGGCTCTTTGAAATTAATTTTCCTGCCCAACAACTTATGTTAGCACTAGTAAAGTAATGTATCTTATCTAGTCTCTTGAAACATTATATATAAACCCTCAGTGATTAATTCTTCTCAACATTGCAGGGGAGACTTTTTCTGATGTAGTAGGAAGCCCATATTATGTTGCACCTGAAGTTCTGAGGAAGAATTACGGTCCGGAGGCAGATGTATGGAGCGCCGGTGTGATCCTCTACATTCTCCTAAGTGGTGTTCCTCCATTTTGGGGTGGTAAGGAGTTTGTCTTGTGCATTTTTATGCATAGACTTTCTAGAGCTGATTGATACTGAGCATTCCTTTTGGCGGTTGTTCTTTCTTTCCAATTTGATCCAGAATCTGAGGAGGAGATATTTGAAGAGGTTTTGCATGGCGATCTTGACTTTTCATCAGATCCTTGGCCTAAGATAACTGAAAGTGCTAAAGATCTAGTCAGAAGAATGCTTATCAGGAATCCTAAAAAGCGGATAACTGCTCATCAAGTCCTTTGTAAGTACGATAACCCAATGTGCGGAATCCACAGTTTACATACTCAGGAATGCTACAGTCATTTTGTAACATACAAGAGAAGTAGAAAATGATCAAACAAGATAACCTGGGGCCATTTTTCTGCCCTTTTAGATTTATACCAGTAGCGTAGACAAAAACCTCTTCTCTCCTGTCATAAAAGAGCTTTTCTTTTTTTTTGCTTCTTTTATAGCAGCTATTGTGGGCTTGCATAGGCCATTTGTAACCTCTTAGGATGAGAAATTTGAACTGGAAGTTGAGAGGATGTAGATCCAAGGCTACCTTAAGCTCTTAAATGGCCAGGGAGTTGAGTTGAGCTGGCAATCTACCTTGGAACTACCTGAAACAGCGGTCTTTCTAAAAATTAGTATTATATATTAGTTCAAGGTTTCTGATATGGTCAAGAGAGACCTGTACATATATGGTCAAGAGAGACCTGTACAAACAGTCTGGAAGAGCGTTAGTTGTGAAATACACTGCAAGGCTGGCAATTTTTTTGGAAGACAATTAAAATTCACTAGCTCATAGGATGACTAACAATGTCTGAATATTTTTTAGAAAACTCGAAGGAGTGTGTGTTCTCCTGGAATTAAGTCGAGATGAAAACTAATTCAGATTTATGGAGGCTTGGTGCCAGTATCAAGAAGTTAAAGAGGAGCTAGTGGGACTTTCAATTTGCTTGTAAGTACATGAAATTCTGGAATAGTATTGGAAGTCTAAACCCACTTCTGTATTTATGCAGGTCACCCTTGGATTCAAGTTGATGGGGTAGCTCCAGACAAGCCTCTTGATTCTGCAGTCCTGAGTCGTTTGAAACAGTTCTCTGCCATGAACAAATTTAAGAAGATGGCCCTTAGAGTAAGTTTATGCAGCTTTGGCATTCTGGTGAAGCATATGAGCGTTGACCTTATGCTCATTATAAACTCATGTGGTCCATATAAAGAGTTTTTGGTAGATCTACACCATTCATACTAACAGATAGAAACATCTCATCGACTTTAATGTGGAAAAAAACTGATACTTTAATGTTGTAGGTCATCTTTGTTACTTCCTTTTTGACTGTAAACTTGTTTGTGCAGGTTATAGCAGAGAGCCTTTCTGAAGAAGAAATTGCTGGGTTGAAAGAAATGTTCAACATGATTGACACAGACAACAGTGGTCTTATTACTTTTGAAGAACTTAAAGCTGGACTTAAAAAATTTGGCGCAAACCTTAATGAGTCCGAAATGCTAGATCTGATGAAGGCTGTAAGTATCACGTTAACCTTTGTACTGGCGTTTTGTTTCTGTGTCCATGCATGGGATTGATTGATTTCGCGCCCACAGGCCGATATCGACAATAGCGGCACCATTGACTATGGGGAATTTGTTGCTGCGACTTTGCATCTGAACAAAGTGGAGAAGGAAGACCATCTATTTGCTGCATTCTCATATTTTGATAGAGATGGAAGTGGCTATATCACACAAGATGAGCTTCAACAAGCCTGTGAGGAGTTCGGCATAGAGGATGTCCGCTTGGAGGAAATGATCCAAGAAGTTGATCAGGACAATGTAAGCCTCTTTATATATATGTATATTACTTAGTCTCTCCTAACGGTGCACAGACATGAAATTGAAACTAAAAATTACAAGACGTAGACCAGGTTAAGAACTTAAGTAAATCACCCATTATTCATGAATTAACACGTTTTGCGTACTGAAAATGGGTTTTTCTAGGAAGATGTGGAATCTCTTACTGTGTGATGACTATTTAAGAAATTTGTGTCGCCTACTGCCTTTTGTTATCTGATTTTCAGACTCAATCAGAACCGTGCAATGATGAAACACTACGTAATTTGTATCACTTTCTAACTGCATGGTTATACCATTTTGCGACTTAAAACAAAAGGTTGACAAGGATTGGGCAGAAGCGGCGATGTCCTAATCAGCAGTTGTCTGACTACTCTGCTTTTCAGAAAATTGGAAACACGGTTCATGCAGTGAACGTGTGCTTAAATCAAAATGTTTGTTTACAGTTGAAGGCATCTGATCATATTACAATCCTTTGCCACAGGACGGTCGCATCGACTACAACGAGTTCGTGGCGATGATGCAAAAGAGAGACGGTGATCCTGGGACTATGGGTCTAAAGAGTAGGAGTATCAGAATCGGTTATAGAGAAGCACTGCCCGTCTGTTAACACAGGGAAACTCCCCCGCCATGAACCGTGTCCATCCAGTGGATGGAGCAGTGTCCGCTGCCATCCACAGTTGTGATTCACCTGGTCCGCGGTGGGCCTTGGTGTGAACAAGTACTTCACGTCGACACACGAGCGAGGCTACCCCAATTCCATCTCCCGCTTTAAGTTAATTTTCCACAGGAAGGCATACTTGTATAGAAGTAGCAAAAAGTTATGACTTCAGCATCTGCTGGTAAATAGAAGAAAAAAGCCTTGATTTTTCATTAGTTGATCTCCTGATACATAGTCGAAACGAGGCCTTTTTGGCAGACCACACGAAATCGTGGAATGTAGCGTGCGAAGAAAGAGGGGGGTTTGGAAGACACAGGAGAGACACTGCCCATTTTGAGTATAACCGGACCCAAGCTACAGCCGTTGCGTGTGAATTCATAGTACAAAGCACAGTTCCTATATCGAAGTTTCCACATGGACCTCAACAAATTTTCTTCCAGCAACATATAGAAAATGTAAGAACAACAGAGCGCACTTGGAAAACCATTGCTTTAACCAGGGTACACAATCAATTTTCTGATCAATTATAGACTCTACTTCACCAATGATTCCCGTGGGATCTGGGATGTACGAAGAAGCTTTGGTAGGACTTATTTGTGCAACACGGTAAGGGTCCATGGCACATTCGAATGAACCTTGACCAGTCTTGTCTTTTGGTCCCGGTACTTAGAAAAATATTGCCACGGCCGAAACGACAAAGTGGGCAAGAATGTGATCTAGTACAGAGAGGCATTAGCGAAAAATTCGATGTATGTCTACGTTTGAGTCAACGGCGCTTCCTCTCTTCGCTGATCTGGAGTCTGGGACTGGTGCACCTCTCCACCTCCTGAATTATGGACAAATTCGATTCCTTTGTTCTGCTTTCGGTTATGATAATTGATTTCCTAGTCCTTTTAAAATTAGATTTTCTCTCTTTCGGCCACATGCGAAACAGGCATGGAATACGCAGGTGCCAACTGAGGAGGGGGTTTGAATGAGCCTCCCGGATGACTTGGCAATGGCAATCAGCTTCATGTGCACTGTCTAACTCGGTTAGTGGAATCCTATGAGCACACCGAGGAAAATGCGCCTCGTTTTCTGATGCGAGATAGCGATCTTCGGTGTGGCGACGACATGGTGGGTCATGGCCTTGTGGGGACGGGGCATACTAGCTCCGACACTGGCAGATCTTAGGAATCGCGGAATTATCGTGATTGAAATTAACACACAGCTCGATTACTTCCTCAACACGAGACTTTCACTTAGGACACGAATATTGGTTGGAAACTTTGTAATTTTGGGTTAGGTAGGATTACAACCCTGGATTAACTCACTCGGGATATCGTCTATTTTGACCCGTCCTATATCCAATCTCACAATTTATCCTTTGACGTATAGGCAAATACTTTTCTAGGAGGCCACTCATTCTAGTGGTGCTCTAACATTAGCTTCTTTAATTTTGGAGTTCGAACATAAAGCTTGACATTCGTCAAAAGCCACTTCGTGAATTAATATATATTCCTAAATTTTTCCCTTATGTTCAGTACTGATTAATTCATTCCTACCTTATTCACCATCCTATAAGCTTCCCAAGAGCTGCTTCTTGTCCAAGCCCTTTCTAACTTGACGACCACTCCCCACCCTAGTCGGACAAGGTCATTACGAGTAAGATAGGAAATCAAACTCGAAGTGGTGCATTTCTCTTCTTTTCCCCTCTCTCACAAAGAAGTAACATTGACATGGCATGATCATAGCAGCTCTATTCAATTATGGAAACCGTGTGACTAGATTATATTCGAGTCTTTCACATATTGACCTTGAGGAGCAATTTTGTGATTTTGATGGATTTCTAGATGTTCAGTTCAAAGGAAAGTAGCATCTAAATATGCATATGTACATCGATCGAACTGAAGTCCGTGGTCAAGATTAAATCATGAATTGCTTTTGCAATGACCCACTTTGTTCACATAATGCTATTCAAGTCATCAATGATTGAAGATGTCTTTTGCTTGGAGAAACTCTAGCGTTCCGCTGTCTGATAGCTACATCCCATTCCTACTTATTCGCCCAAGCATTGAAGATTTGGTTAGGTTTCATTTACTAATTAAGGATGAGCACTACTTCATTCAACAAGGTTTTCTTTTTATCTTTTGTCTCTTTCTCTCTAATCGAGGAGGTCTGAAATTGAGCATTCGAGAAGCTGAATTATCAAATTTATGTGATGAGACGCATCACAGAGAGATGTCGATTTCATTAAGTTTATGAATTATCAAGCCGGTTGTACCATTCATCAATTATCGGTCTTAGGTCATCACAAGCCAATCCCTCGTCATTGATGATGGGTCCCAATTGCTAGTCATCAAGCCCGTCTCACAACAACCTCAAGTTCCTATCTATCGATCCTAGGCCAACAATGATCAAACGTGGACTGACATCTTTTGATCGGGCAAACCTAAGTTTACATAGGCCTATCCGCATCTCATCCGACAGTCCCAGTGGCCTCACACTGGTCTTGGGTCATTGTTGATCGATCTTAAGTCTCCTCTCGTCAATTCTAAGTGATTCCTCTTGTAGCACAAGTCAACTATATGAAAATTATTTTTCGCAAGAAGGTTGTTCGAAGAAAATATTTTGGAACCAGAAGTCAAATCTCTTGTAGCACAAGCCAACCTTACCTCCACTTCCAATTACTTACTGTCAGCCTTGTACAGTTGTGTTTCCGGCCAACATTACTATGGAAAAAAACCACACATTGTAGCTCATTATAGTTAAGTGTCTTGACCGCAACTACTTCCTAATCGAGCCCAATTTATGGCGAGCGTAAATTTAGGAGTTACGTGAATATTTTATTCTTGAAAGAACTCAATAATGACTACCCAAAAAGCGATAGTTAAGAGAAGACCACTAAAAGCAGTAAAAACACATAGACGAGCATTTTTGAAATCGAACTTTCGAGAGGCGCGTTTTTTACTTTTTCATTCTTTGTTCGATCGGCACTTACCACGACATCCAATGAGAATTAACGTGTACCGAAGCGTCAAAGGAAAAAGAGAGAGAGAGAAGCTTCCCGGGGGGTGCCAAAAGATTGATTATAGAAATGGGGAAATCGACATCATTGATCACCTTCTCGAAATCGAAATGGGGGACACTTCAATCCAGCCATGACAACTGAGTGCAACGCACCACCCGCAAAATCCCAGAGGCACAAACAAATCAAGGGTCAGCACAAGACGTGGGGTCTCGTCTTCATCACTTTTGTCTCTTGACACATTCGGTAAAAAAAAAAAAAGTAATATGTTCCCGTACCTTTTTTAATAATTGTTTATTTTATTCTAATCTTCACCCAAAAATGGATATCAAAATATTTTTGGGATAATGACACAAACAGTCTCTAAATTTTGGGCAAATGTGCAATTTGATCCCTAATTTTTTAATTCGTTCAATGTAGTCCATAAACTTTAATTAATGTGTAACGTAATTGATTGAACTTTTAATTTATTCAATAAAATCCCTAAACTTTATAGACATGTTCAACATAATTCTGAACTATATAAAAATATTTAATATAGTGCATAATTTTGAATTAATGAAAGGATTATATTGAACATTTTCATAAAATTCAGGGTTTGTATTGATTAAATAAATTAAAATTTAATGACGACATTGCATGATGAGCTAATATTCAAGGACCAAATTACGTATTGAATCAAATTTTATGAATTATTTGTGCCATTATCTCTTTTTTTTTTTTTTTTTTTACGAACGGTTGCTTGGTTAAGGTTGAATTTTGTGAAATTGGGTCTGAGGGATATTTCCTCCTTATTTTTTCCTTCCTCTTTTCGATGAATTTTTTGGCACCAAGCTGGACGGGGTGGGGGGGCCCCACGGGGGGGCGCAAGCTGCCACGTTGTGACAGCTCACGCGCGGTTGGTGGCGGCAGTTACATGCTACATGCCGCGCGCTGGCCGAACGTGAGACCAATCACATCCCGCGGTCGCGCCACGTCAGCGGGGGGAGGATGAGGACGGGAACCACCACCTGCTTTGGCTTTGGCTGTGCTGCCGCGGAGGAGGAGGAGGAGCTGTCCCTTCCCCTTCGGAGTTACTCGGACTCGGACTCGGGGCTCCGACTTCGCAGGTTTTTCCCTTTTTTTTTTAACATTTGCTCCCCCACGTTCTCCAACAGTTGCCCCCCCCTCTCTGTCCTCAATCATTTTGGCTCCTCCCCCGATTTTACCTCTTTGCCCCTCGGTTAATATCTGTCGTCCCCGGTTGACCATTCTACCCTCCGTGTCTTATTAAATTTAAGATTAATATCACAAAAACCCTTAGATTGATATACTTATAACAAATTTATTCCAAACTAATTCTTTGATAGGTAAAAAATTCATAATTTTGATAAATTTACCTTTCTTTAATTTAGTTAAATTGGATTAATACATCAAAAATTCACAAATTGATACTCATGTGATAAACGGATAGTAAAACTCTTAAATTTGTACATTCATCAATTATCATGATCACCCGTCGCGGTGACTCAGATGGATAAGGTTCCGTTGATCCTTACCCTCAAGGTGAGGGATTCGAAATCCAAAGAGAGAGACGATTTGGTGCCTTAAGTGCTTGCATGGGGTGATGATTTCGTGTGACCCAGGGGGTTTTTGCCCACCGACTATGCTAGGTTTGTGGTTTCCCTGGGTCATTAAAAAAAAAATTATCATATATTATCTAACTCGGTAATTTGATAATAAAATTTAATGGAAATTATAAATATACTAGTTTTTGGTTTTTTTCATTATATTAACCCTTGAATTTACCTTCTTAGAGGGACAAAATTCATACAAGAAATTCATAATTACAAGATCTTGAGATCAATATATGTACGATGCAGGTGGTTGCTAAGCATGAGGATGAACTGATGTGTAAATAGATTCTCATTTATGCAAAGAGAATATCATGTCCCTTTTGCTCAAGAGAAAAATGTGAAAAAATGAATAATAATAATAATAATAATAATAATAATAATAATAATAATAAGGGTTAGATATGTTACGTTGGACGAATGGCATGTTGGGCAATATGGTTGAACTTTTTTGTTGTTTTATTCTGGGCAAAGTCGAACTGTTTTTGGTTGACACCGCTAAGGAAGCAAGTAATAAAAATCCAGAAAACAAGAAACGCCTTTTTACTGTCGAACAGCCGAGGATGATGCGGGGCGGGCGTTTCGGTCATTCCGACGCTTCCATGAATCCATCCGCTTCACTCCATCGAAGCGATTGAAAAAAACTTCGTCCGTCTCTTTTAGCTTTGTCTCCCCATCTCTCTCTCTCTCTCTCTCTCTCTTCTGAGTGTTCTCGTGCCACCAACAACATCCTTCCCTTCCCCTGCCTTCCCTTCTCATAATTCAACTTATCCATCACCCTCGCATCAGCAGTCAGCGGGCACCAGGACTTATCATCATCACCACCCATCAATCTCCTTCTTCTTCTTCTTCTTCTTCCATGACTGGACTTTGGAATTTCACGCCTCTTCAACTCCATTTCTGAGTTCCCCTTGGACCCTTTCTGCCTCCCTTGTGTCCCCATTCTATAAGTATCTCGAGTTCATTTTGGAAAGACCCAGAAGCAAAATCACGAGGTGCGTGTACATTCAGGACTACCCTTTTTCTTTTTCCTGTAATTCGTGCTGATTCCGTCTTGAAAATCATTCCTTTTGTGGGTGAGTCTGTGTCACGTGCGTGCGTGTGTGTGAATTCTTGGGATTGCAGTTGATTGTCGCTAGTTGTTGGTGCTTTGATTCTCTTCATCTGTTTAGCCTGTGGTGGTTTTGGCCTTCTGGCGACATTGACTCTGAGAGATTGGTGACAATTCTGCTATCTGGTTGACTCCTGTATGTGTGGAATCAAGAATTTTAAGATGATCTCTCTCGTTCTGTAGATAGTTCCTATCTCAAATGAGAAGTGATATTGAGTGACGGCAATGTGGAAATCTGAAGGAGTTTGGGGTGCTTGCCCTGTTTTTTGGCATGTTGAGGAGTATGTCATATGTTTAATGAATTTCTAATGTTGTATTCTACTTCATCCATGAGTCATAAGTGAAAAAGGGAAAATTTTCTGGCAGTTTTTCTTCTCACATTTGTTCTTTTTCTCCATGGTGACTTTAGATTAGATCAATTTGAGATGTTGTCTCATTGGTGGCAATTAAGATGGGCTAGCATTTATGATGACACTCAGACTAAAGGTTCTAAAGAGAATGTAGACTTGATACTCCACAGGAGAGATCCTCATTTTGCAATTCTACTGCGTCTGAAATTTGCAGTTGGTGATGGGAAGTAAGGGATGGTGTAATTTATGAATGACTTTCGGAGTACTCTGTCTGAGTTTGGTATTGTTACATTCGCAGAAGATCTAGGGGCAGTTTCGTCATCTTTTTTCTTGCAAGAGTGTAGTTCTTACTAGATCAGTTTGGTTGACAATGCAGATGATTGATAGGGCATCATATTTCACATTCATACTTTATGCCAAAAAGATGACTTATTCATGGGTGGATGATCACTGTCTTATCAATAGTTTAAGGATTATGGTGTTTTCTATGTCATATTCTTACCATTTTCATTGTGATTTTGGGAACTTTATACGACTTGACTCGCCGGTCGAGCGTAGATTGTTTTGGCATCAGAAATGGGGTACTTCTGTTGGCATCCTTAGGATGGTATAATCATGGCATGCAGAATTTTGAAAGATAAAACATTCAGAATCACGTCACACATCAAGGTCCAGTTTTCATTAAGTTGGTGAAGAAAATAATTAGTTGAATTTTTATTATGGGATGAAGGCAGGCATTTAGGTTTGTCTAAGAAAAAGTTTCTCACCTGGACCTGGGAGCATCACGTTCGTTTAACAATCATTTTTCTGCTAATTTTCTTTCTTATTCTTCTTTTTTTTTTTTTGTGCTTCTTTTTTTTCCTTCCACTTTTGATCTCCCATTTACATTTTTTTGGTCTTGATTCCTAAGGTTCTCGTGTTGTTATTCAACTTGAAGTGATTTTGGCAATTCTCAAATGCTTATTTTGATGCTCCAGGAATTGATAAATGGACTCTGAAGATGGGATAGTTCCTGAAGACGGGAAAGCCATTACAGAGAAAACTTCTGCGGAAGCAACTATACCGGTTTCAAAGCCTGAGGAAGTGACCCCTGATATTGACTTCTCTAAACAGGTATAGAAAAATTAGATGAACCAAACTCTGTTCTTGTGTCGTGTACATACTTGGAATGGTATTCAATTTGCATATTTCCTTTTATTCTTCAGGATACATCAAGCACAAGTGCTGCTGCACCCAAGCACAAGAAGCTCTCCAAGGACAAATTGAATGTGAAGGGGACCGCTCCGTCAGCTCAAAACCGGAAGCCAGTTCTGTCCCAGAGTTTGTCATTCCCAGCAAAGGGAATCCGTGCTAATGGCATAAAGAAGAGCATTGATGCAGTCCCGACGAAAGCTGATGCCAAGCATTCCCAAGCAAACATGTCTGGCCTTTCTAATGGATCTGTCAGTCCAGTTGCCACCACTGGTCAACGCAACCAGCTCATGGCCAATGGAGTGAGCCCGAAAGCATCTAACTTGGGCAATCGACGCTTATTGGTAAGGCTTTGTAAGGCTTTTCTGTTTCCTTTGTACGATTCTTGCTTTTCTTAAATTCCCCTCTAATGTAATTGTGTTAGGCTCGGAAACCTGGCTCTGCTGAGGGAGCGGCCAATGCTCCTCCAACCGAGGTTTCTCTGTAAGTCATGTCAGAGATTCCATAACAGCTCTTGCAAAATTTTTGTAAAAGTAGGCCTTGTTTACATTTTAATTTGATGCAATTGAACACGATTTTGGCATCAATCATCCAAAATAGTGCCCATTTGGAGTCCTGCTAATTAAACATGTTCTGTTCCATGTAGTTGCAGCTCGCTCAGTCAAGACCGAAAAATCAACAGATCAACAAACCAGGACAATGAAATTGATGATACCCACTCCACTACCTCGTACTGTTCTTCCCTTAGATATTTAGCTATTTCTGCCAATGAGCATGCAACGCTGTCTTCAATATCACATAGAACTAGTTTTTCATGGTCAATATAATATGTTTGTCAGAACTGCTACTACTCGTAGCCGCAAGAGTGGCATTTCCGGATTTGCCTCCAGGTTGACAGAGCGTGCTGAGAAAAGGAAAGAGGTTTGCCAACTTAATTAAGCATAAATTTTCGCTCTTTGGATCTAGCTCTCTAGTTCATTGTTAATTATTCAGGACTTAATTGCTCTCTTTCCCACCAGTTCTTTTCTAAACTAGAAGAGAAGATTCAGGAAAAAGAAGCAGAAAAAACCAGCTTGCAAGAGAAATCAAAGGTCTCAGCACTGGCACTTTGATTTCTATTGGTCATTTCTTTTTTCCATGCAAAGTTTCCTTACCTTGAATATTGTTTCCTGGTCTGAGGCAGGAAAACCAGGAGGCAGAGATCAAGCAACTGAGGAAGAGCATGACATTTAAAGCAGCTCCAATGCCAAGCTTCTACAAAGAACCTCCTCCAAAAGTTGAACTAAAAAAGGTATGTCATCTTTCCTTCTATTTTCAAGGAAATATTGTAACAGTACAAAGAAAGCAGTAATTATACTTTCATGTGTGGATAGACAATTAAGGAGCGTATATCATAGTTACATTTGATTTTTCTTTGCATAACTTGGACATTTAGTATGTTACGCAACTCCTTCAAGATTAACCAGCTGTTAACAATGCATGGGAGTTCCGAATTCCATTTTTGTTTAAGACGTGTTTACTTGATCAGCTGCATATAATTTATTCAGTGTGTGCATATAATTGTGAGATGTCATATATCTCTCGGCACCAACCTTATGGGATATCATCCTCTGAAATTGGAATATTTCCATAGATACCAACCACGAGGGCAAAATCTCCAAAACTTGGGAGGAAGAAGAGCTCAGTCACTACAACGAGTAACTCTTCTGAAGGTGGCGGATCTTGTTCCATGCCACGTCTATACCAAGAGAGCAAATCGTTCAAGGGATCTCCGGTGAAACAGAATAAGGAGGATGTTGCTACAAAGAAGCCACTTAAAAAGACCAAATCTAGGCTGAACGAGAGACCAAAGAGCATTGCCAAAGAAACAGAAGGCAAGAGCCACAATGCCAGCACTGAAGAAACCGCAGAATGCCAAGACCAATGCGCAAATCTTGTTGATCAGGGGTCTATGGGTGGCACTTTGGTTCAGTCAAATCAAGCACATGAGGATGACGCCACCTTGGTTTCTGCTTCTGAGATAATTGCTCAAGAAGTCGCTGTCGGAGGCTAATAACGAGGACACTAGAACTGTGTATGATAGGTCTTGTGCAATTTATGATTCTTTGTGGTGTTAATATTTTTGTTTCCGGTCATGTGTCAAAGTTATATATGTAACTATAGTTTACATATTCGCTTTCTTTTTTGGTTGTCATTTGAGTTGGTTCAAGAAAAACCATAGGCCGCTCCATCTAAGAGCTCCATTCTGTAAAATGCTAGAGTCCATTCCACGGATTGAAACTTGTATGTCCTTGTTCGTGTGATGAGTAAGGTATACTTGATATTCTCTTCCTGAAGTTGTCTTTGCTAGGTTTTCTGTACATAGCGCGACACTGATCATGCGTGTATTTTTGTCCTCTATTTGCCAATCGTTACTTGATAAGTAGGAGTCTCTGATTAATTTGAGATTGGTTGCTAGATGCTATGGGAACCGGAAATGTCGTTTCGGTGAGCTCAACGGTGAGCTCAAAGTAAGCTTATTACAAAGGGCCAGTCACCCTGACCTTGTCATATTGGGCATGGTGTCGGGTTTTCAACATGCGGCATCCTATCTTTGGCTCTATCGATCCCCTCTTACAACTTATGCTCGAGCTCACGGCAGATAGTCCTGTCCTCTCAAAACCCATCTCCTTACATCCTAAGTCCAAGACAGATATCGGTGCGCTGCACAAAGAAAGATGGGCACGTCGAACAAGCTACCTTACGACAGGGTCTAATGTGAAAGTATGCAGAATCTTCTCCATCTCGATCTGTCAAAACATGATGGTAGGTTGCTGAAAAGAAAAGGGAATGATTCCTAGGTCTTCAATATTTGGCATGTCTCACATCCTTGTTTCCAAAGTCAGATCATGAAGTTGAATAACCCAAACTGCAAGGAAACTGTGTTGGCAGGGACCCACGAGCCCCCCTAGAAAAATCCCATGTTTACTTGAGAAGCAAGTAAGATTTTGTGATCGAAACCAAAAAGCTGAGACCCTCTTTGGTGGGCGTCTCAATCTCACCTTCAATACTCGGTTGCCAGTGTGATTTGCAATCTCACTTGGGGTCAAATATCACTTCAGAAGAGGTGTCACCACTTGGGAAAAAGGTTTTGATGGAAAGGGAGTGATTTTTTGTGCAATTTGGTGATTAAATGTGACATTTCCTTCCACCTTTTAACTTTTTAAGCCCTTCGGTTTAAGGTAGGTGATGATGCTACAGAAAAATTGCCCCTCCACCTGTAAGAGAATACAACCTTCTAACTTCATCGAATCCTTCTAATAACGTCGTAAATGCCGAGGTAGTGTACAAAATCATTATATGCACGTCGCAAAACTTATCTATAGAATATGGCATGCTTTGTTTTGGAATATGTCGCGTCACATAATATTATTTGGTTAATCTTCACACATTTAGCAATTGCTCAGACTCATAATTAGGTTTAAGGAGGACATCAGGGGTTGTCGGGAGCCTTGATCGGAGCTGCGGCTCATAATGTTCAGTTGCTTGTTCTCTAGTTTACAGGAGATTGGACCATCTCCATTGCACAATCAAGAAAATGAAAATCTAACCAAAAGTGGAACAAAAGAAGAGAGAAGCTGAACCGTCTTTTCTACTTCGGTTAAAATACAGCTTCGATGATGAGTACCTTTTCATCTTGTGTTATATGGAAAGGTTGGAGAAACAGAGCCCCAAAATCAAGGCTGTTTTTCTTGTGTTATCGATAATCAATAAACTAAACATTGATAATGGTTATTGAATATGTGTATAGCCGGCCAGGACTTCGAGGCACTTGCCAAAGTTAGCTAGACCCGGATACAATCAATTAAAAATAATTGAGGAGGAATTACTAGAAAAATGGCCAATCCCCACTTACTCCCAGTGGTTAGAACATCATCTCAAGTTCTACCACTCCATAATGTTTTCTTGGCTTCTATAGCGTAATGACCTAACGACCCCCAAAAATAAAAAGAATATGATAGCCTGTCCAGAAACTGCCAACTCCATCCAAAGTGAAATCTCAACCATAGACACCAATTCCTTATTCGTTTCCAATTGTCAAACTCCCTTACTTCCACTCTCACATTCATGAACTTTTCTAGTCATTTAGCCAGCCAAATTGATTAGTTTTGCTTATTCAACGAAGAGGACAGGACAACGCCTAAACACGGTCCATCCGCTCTCACCTGTCATCATCACCTTCACTAATTTAATCGAACGCCCACCATACCCTTTCCCATTATCATCACCTCATTATTCTCCTTATTAAATATGCTGCCAACCATAATTAAGTGGACCCTTTTACATTATTAAAAGGGTATAAGCAGACAAAAAACATCGGAAGCGATTTCTTGTTATATATAATTTTCATGAAACCGACAAGTTTAGCACAAAAAGAACCACCACTTAGATACAAAGCAACACGGAGGGTCTTACAAGAATGGTGCCCATGGATTTTGCAGTGGCAGGGTGACAACACAAGAATAATTATACAAAAAAATATCGATTTCGGTAATTACAGTATTAAATTTCCAGTAAATGAAAAGAGCGAAAACATCATCGTCTTCTTCTATTTTATGGTTTGAGAAAATCCCTGAAACCCCCCCACATTTATGTCTCAGCCTCATCTATGAATCCCACTGTACCAGAGTCATCCTGCAGCATCAAATTTACAGATGTTACACCTCTCACAAAGCAATCAGAATCTGAACATTTTGAACTTTATTTAAAGAAGTGGGTTTCCACACCTTTCTCCATATACACGCTTTTGCCTTTCCTCCTTGAAGAGTTTAATTGAAGGAAAAAAAAAATGAACTTTTTATTGTTTTATTGACACGAGGAAAAATGAGAATGTTGCCCAAAAGCTCCGAGCATACTGCACGCTACTTCCATCAACTTCCCTGTCACGACCAATGGAACAGAACCATATTAGCTCTTGATTAAACTCATTCATCACATTAATCACATGCATGAAATAAATGAAAAAGGGGGAAAAAAACACCAGCCTACACAACCCGAATTAATGCACGGCAGTAGCACAAGATGCCCGAATTGACTAGTGGCTGGTATTCAAAAGTCAGCCAAAAGAAATTTATAAAGAAGGAGACAAACTTACAAAGCAAATGATAGAAGGTAAGCTGGGAAGTATATATGGAAGCATCGTGCCCAATAAACAATAATAAGAACAATGGCCGACTCATTAGTTAAGACAGGCTGTGGTGCATATTTAAGACTCGTGGTAGGGTTAGGGGAATGTGGTTCACAGCTGTGGTGGATATTTAAGACTCGTGGTAGGGTTAGGGGAATGTGGTTCACAGCTGGGCAGTTGCATCCTTCGTATCAAAAGACAGAAAGCCCGTCAATTTCTCAGCAGGGGCGGGGATCGGCACATTAACAAATATTTCTCCGTAATTTCTCGTAATTTGCCAAGCCTCGCTTAATATCACTAACCAATCAAGAAGCATTCACATCGCGTCAGCCAATTAAGCCCGTGATGTGACTGGCTCGGCGATAGCACTCCGACGTGCTATGCAGCGGCGCAGGCGCCGCCATCTCAAAAGCGCTTTTTACCGCATGTGGGTGGGGTGGGTCTTTACTTAACACCTAAGTTGTGTGTGCGCTCTTCCTCTAGGCTTATACCTAAAGAAAATCCTAATCAAATTTAGTCAAAAGAACAAAGGCGAGATCATCACGATCCGTCCAGAACTAACTCGAAATGAGCTGCTTCCGAATTAATTATTCGAAAAGGGTTCTCTCCACAAACTCAAGACCATTAAAGAAAAAAGTTACTGACTTCCTCTATGCAAATCCCACACGACCCTCGAAAGGAAAGCAAAGCCAAACTCATTGACGAAACTTCCCGAGATCGTAAAAGTGTAATGTTATAGATTCTACCCCAAAGAACATGTTTATCCCAAACGCCGAAACAATCATTAAAAAGATCAGACTTTTAGTCCGACCAATGATTGGGGGAAGCAAGTAATATGCCCACTCTAACGTGTGGCATCTGTCTCCTTGCCAACCCACTCTCCGTTGTCTGATCATGATGACCCAGAGAGGGTGTCCTAATCTTGCTTGTTACTACACAACAGCTCATCAAATCAAAAACACACTAAAAAACAGAGAAGAACAAAACCTTTAGAAAAAAAAAAGGGGAATCTTTACGCGTTTTCTGCGCCATTCCTATATGCTTTACCATTCACCATCAATTATGAGCACCCAACCAAGACAGCATCCAACCCACCTTACACACATTGGAATGAACTTTTGAAATTTTTAACCCACCCATCAACTCATTTATCATCAATCCCAGGCTCTTTCTTCGTCTCTCTGACCTCAAACATCTGTATCGACACAATCAATCAGGACCAGCGACCGAGGCAAGGCTGTAATGTTTGGTTTCCTTGGACCGGGACGCCCTAATTTGCTTTAAAACTAAGCAATGTCCAAGGCTGGCTCAACCAGTTCCTAATGCTATGCTCGGCCATGAGGCCATGCCGCATCACATGTCACTTGACAGTTTCATGCATGCTGGCCCAGTTTACATGGAGTCGTGTTCCCCCCCGGTTCGATGCTAATTTGAGAAGATTTCTAATAAATCAAATGCAAGACGGTATCACGGATATTTCACACCACTCCATCGACAATCTCTAGTAGATTTCGCCCCGAATTGAACTCTATATTCAAAGATCCAACTTCGAAGCGATTTCTATGTGAATATTAGCAACAACTAACTGCGGTTCAATTACGTTTAACGCCGAAATTAACAAGAAATTGGAAGTAAACTGAAAATCGACAGGCACATACCTCTCCTGGGCTTGGCAACGACCTTGACCACTTTCTTCTCGGCCGCCGTCGTACTCGCCGGCGTCGTCTCCTCCGCTGGGAACAGAACCCCATCGATCCCCTGCACCGAGATCCTCCCGTCGGTGTAAATGTCCGGGTCGAACAGGTACGCCGACCCGTCCCCTTGGCCGAACTTCACCGACCCGTCGGCCTCCTGCGCGACCATCTTGTGCGGCAGCCGCAGAGTGTCGTACCGCACCTTCCCGAACCGGCGCACCGCATTGTACATGCTCTCCTCAGTCTGGTACTCCGGGATGATGTGGTAGTACACGATCTGCTCCGGCGCGCCCGGCTCGCTCAGCTGGTCGGTGGTCAGCTTCGCCATGGCCTCGTCGTTGGGCGCCAGCACGGTCAGCACGTAGCCCTCCGACACTAGCCGCCCCATCTCCACCGCCAGCGAGGTCAGATTGACGAGGATGTCGGCCATCTCGTTGTAGCCCCCGTAGTGGAGCAGCGTGTGGATGAAGTCCTTCACCAGGGCCTCGCCGTGGAAGTGCCCGCGCGGGCCATCGGGGCCCGGCGCCGGCGCGGGGGCGAGGGAGGGGCCGGGGGCCATGGCGTCGTAGATGGGGAGCGCGGGCGGGGACCCCGCGGGGGCCGGCGAGGCGGGCTTCTTGAGGCGGTGGGTGCGGGGGTCGACCTCCGGGGCGCCCTCGGGAAGCACGGCGGCGATCGACCGGAGGCTGCGGCGGCGGTTGAAGTCCTCCTGGACGGCGCGGGGGATGAGGAGGCGCTGGATCCCGTGGATGACGCCGTCGGGCCTGACGACGTCGTCGGGGCGGACGACCTCGGCGGAGTCGACGGCGGGGAGGCCGGAGCCGGGGGCGACGGAGAGGTGGACGGGGTCGGAGCCGAGGGTGGGGTGGCGGGCGGGGCGGGAGTCGGGGAGGGGCCACTGGGGGAGCCGAGGCGGGCGGGGACAATGTGGGAGAGGAGGAGGGTCTGGAGGGAGCGCAGGTTGCGGGGCTCCAGGAGGAAGCGCCGGAACTCGGGGTCGAGGTCGCGCTCGAGGGCCTCGTTGCGGGGGGCGAAGATGGTGAGGTTGTGGCGGCCGACGGCGTCCTCGAGGGACTGAAGGAGGAGGGCCTTCTCCACCAGCTCCGCCAGCTCGGTGTAGTGGGAGTCGAGGAGGGCGACGAGGACGGAGTTGGAGTTGATCTGGGCCCCCGTGGCGTTGGAGGCGGGCCGGTGGGGCAATGCTGCGGCGGCGATAGGGAAGAGGAGGAGGATAGCGGCGGCGGCGAGGCCACAGAACCGACGGACCATGGTGGCTGGAATTTGGAGGTGGAGAAGTCTCTGCTTCGGTTCTCTAAAAAGGAGGTCTTGGGGAGAGTGGGTTTTTGTGGAAGACGGGGGGCGGGGTTTGCGTAGAGAGGAAAGAGGAGAGAGAAAGAGAGGGAGATGGAGACACGTGGGATGAGACTTGTGAGGAAGTAAAAGTAAATGCGGATGTTGAGAGATATAGAGAGAGAGAGAGAGAGAGAAACAGGAACTGGACACTAGTGAGACAGCTTTAGGTGGAGTTCGGGACATCAGACAGCCTGGAGGTGGGGACCACGCGGCTCTCTCTCTCTCTCTCTCTCGCGCGCGCCGGCTTCTTCGCGCGGCTCCGTCGGCGCCGCGTCGAGCCGCGGATTTATGATGAGTTGCGATGAGACGAGATTTCTCGCAGTCCTTTTTCGTTGGTTCGTGGAAGAGGGAATTGGCGTTTTTCGAGGTAAAAAGGTCACCCCGGGTCCTCCCTTGGCGTGCTAACTCTGCTTTGATGGTAAATTTCTTGGAAAGTCGGTTGGACGGTGATCCATCGCTCTTTGACAAATTACATTTTGGAAATTTACCTTTCGAAATTGCAGACAAACCTTACCTGCAACAGTCAATCTAAAAGCAGTAGCTACCATCGTAATTTGCATGACGCCAAGAAAGCTTCATTTGATGATAACTTGTTGAATAATCAAGATTCTTGTAGCTTTTGGCATACTAAGAAAATCTCACATTGTGGCAACACTCGCTCTAATTGATTCAATTATGATGGCCTTATCGTTTACTTTTGGCTCACGCATTTTTCATTTCCGTATTGACTTCCGACATCCTATTTTACGTCAAATCGACTATATCATCTCTTGTAGATCCCACTCTTAACTTAAGATCATCTATTGCATCTTTTTTTTTCTTTTTCTTTTTTTTTTTTATCTTCCTTTCTTTTTGTTTCAGTTTTACTAAAAATGAAACTACACATACTACAATATTTATTAAGGTTAAAAATGGTCAACTCTTAATTTAAGGTTATTGCTTTCTTTTTTTTTCTTTTTTGGTTTTTTCCTTTTCTTTAAATTTGTGTACCTCTTTTAAAAAAATTAATTATTCGGTAGATAGCTAACCAATTATTTGACCAAAAAAAGCTCATTATTGTCTTAATGAGATGTATATTTCTTTTTTACTAGGATTTAGTATACATTTCATTTAATTATAAATTTAGCATGTGTGATTATGTTGTAATACTGGTATTTTAACAACTTAATTTTCATTTTATTTGGTGAATCTAATAGTCGGATTTTTAATTGTTAATGAGTTCATTTTAAACTTTATTTGGTAATTTTCTAACAGTAAAGAGCATTACTTGAGTAGTTTCATCATACGGATACGTTTATGCATTTTTAATGAAAAATGAGTAAATTGTGTATAATGCATGCATTAACCATAATATCAAAGTGAAAAATTCACGATCATGAGAATAATCTAGGGAAATAAAATATACAATTTGCAAATAGAACTAACAATTTTTTCAATTTGAATAAGTTCAAAAGAAAACAAACATGAAAGAAATGTTGAATGTAATGGGTGTGGAAAAAATGACTATGATGAAAAAATATTAGGTTAAAAATATCGGAGAAAAGAAGAAGAAGAAAAAATGAAAAAATTAACGCCTCCGCTGCATCATGAGAGAAGGAGAAGAAGCAAAAAAATTAAGAAGTAAAAATATCAAAATGCCCTATAATTTTAGTAAATGTATCACACGGATAAAAGTTCAAAGTTTTTTATATCACGAAAAAAAATTTTGGAGTAAATGTGTCGCGGTTTTTTCACAAAATGTGTCACGCTTAATAAAGTTTGGGATTTTTCATATTATAGAAAAATATTTGGGATAAATTTGTAATTCTGAATAAAATTTGAGATTTTTTGTGACCTTTTCCTCATTTTTTTTTCTTTTTCTAGGGCTTTGATTTTCCTTTTTTTTTCACGAGAAAATTGAATAATCCTCACTGGCAAAGGGCGGCAAAAACGTAATGCCCGCCTGGAAATTGATATTTCAGAAAATTAGGTACATACGGTTCACGCAAATTAAGGCAAGTGCATGACAACCGACGCTATAGAGAGAGAGAGAGAGAGAGAGAGATAGAAACACATGTGAGTGGGGGGGCTCCAGCTCCAGGAACAACAACCGACGGCGCCGCGGCTCCAGCTGAGAAGTCACATGATGCGGCTCGAAGGCGAGCTGTCGGTGTCTACCCTTGAATAAATTATTGGGGTCCCAAATAAATAAAACAATGAATAAATTACTTTTTTCTTTTTTTATAGAGATCCAAAAAAGAAAAAAAGAAAACATCCCCTTCCCCCTCAAATATTCTACGCCAAGGTACCGCCGACGTCACGCTCCCCTCCGCCCTTCCCTTCCCTTCCCTTCCCTTGCCTTCCCCTTCAATCGCGACGGGGACGCGTGACCGCACGATGCAGCGGAGGCGTTGCTTTACTGCATCCTCGAAACGGCGACGTCTCGTCCTCCGGTAGCTGCCTCGTCAACTTCCGCGCGCTTGACTTTCGCGAGCGACAAAAGCGCGCACAAAAACGTGGCGCCGTTTCGCTTTCCTCCCCCCCGTCGGATGTTCAATAGAAATCCGCGGTCTTTTGTATCGCCCGCTTCATTCGGGGGCGTTTAACCAAAATTAATGAGCGATTTCGAGAGGAGGTAAGGATAATCAGTTCCGACGGTCCCACCCAGGAACTAAGAATCCAATAAAGACAACGGTTCTCAATTTCTAGAGCAGGTCACTTCACAATTTTTTTCTATCTTAAAACGTGTCAAACACGTTAAATTTCACAATAATCAACCCTTAAACCTTTTACGAAGCAAAAAAAAAACTACAAATACTAAAGCATTGACCCTTCTTCATGCCATGTGCATTGGCTATCTGACACGAATTGGAAATGAACCACGTCACTGGCACTACTAAGCAAACGTTGGCTTAAATTACACCATGCCCAAACCAATATACCGCACGGAAGATACAGACTGGCCACATCGAATCGGGAGAAACAACATATGTGTGAACCACGAGTTTGCTCACCACATCCAATCGCATAGATTTGCATAATAACAAACACAAATGCGAGGCACCTACACAACGAAAAATTTAGAGCAAATTGAAAAGGCAAAGCTCCAAAATAGACTTGAATAGAGAGACCACGAGAGTGAAAGGGCAATTTGAAAGTTGAACAAGAGCCTAGAGGGATGCGATTTGATGACTCGATCAAGAGATAGAAAGACCGAAAGAGCGAGGCAGACTAAAGATTGAAGAACTAGGCATGTGAGGCACTACGGCAAGAGGGAAAGACTGAAGGCTAGAGTTGCGTGAAAGGAGAACGAGATTAGGGCTTAAGTTGTTGTTCTTTAAGAAATTAAAACATATAGTCGATCCGATTTACGCTCTTGAATTAGGAACTAAATCGATACTCCCTAAAATCACCTAAAACCAATTGATTTGGTTCAGTTTCAAACGATTCCCACTTCAATCGGTCCATCTTGCTTATACCTAGGTGAAAGTACAACATCCCACCATGCCAAATTAGTTATGTAATAGAAGCATTGAGTGTTCGGGCCTCTTGAAGTACCAATTGAATCCCACTAAATCATTGATTACTCTCTTTCTTTTGCTCTTTCATGGTAATCATTTCCGAGCGATCGGACAAAGAAACTTTGCAAAGCGTTTTTAACTCAACAGAACAAAGGAATTATGCTTAAAACTGTGTAGATTGCAAGATGTGGATTAATAGAAAGCTCGACTGTACAGTTATTTTTCAAAGGTAAAGAACGGTTGGCTTCGCTACACCCATGGCTAACTACGATGTGATGCACTAGACATTAGAGATCGACCTTGATGTATTGCATTATTGCTAATCCTCCTTGTGCCGGCCCTTTTAATTAAAACTTGGAAAAGTTTAATATCTGCAAGATACACAAATGATCAACGATCAATGTTTTTATAATCAATATCCTAAAGTTATGTTGTCTAATTTTGCTAAGTAACGTCATGTAATTGTTATTATACAGGCAATTGGGCTTTCGTGCTCTTTCCCAATTCAGTCTTCTAATTTTCTTGACTTATGCAATCGAGTCCTCTAGTTCTTGCCAAATGCACGAGTCCTCTCGCCCGTGGGATTGATAACGTAGCGGAAATTGCAATGCAGAGCGGTGTGGCAGGCTGCATCATGCAAATAGAACGCTTGCGGAGACAGAAAGAGTCTTGAAACGCTTGAGCTTGATAGACAAGATTTAGGACTTCAAGATATTTTTCTTGCGGCTAATCACATTTCAAACTGCTAGAACACCAAAACTAACCATGCTCATGCAAGAGATATTCCCCGCGATGGAGTAATAATTACGTGCTCGTGTGGTTAATTGGTGAATCCGTGTCGGTCCAATATATTTTCCAAGTTTGCAGACCATCAGGTCATGATCAAAGATAGGTCCTAATGCATCTCCATCATTAGGTATAGAGGGCCAAATATTTAATGCGTGCTAATTCCATCCATCCAACATTGAAAAAGGTACCCGAAATAATGTGCTCTCAACACCTATTTAAAACCTCCTTGGGTAGGGGTTGGTAAAGTTGGACCCGTCCAGTTTACACGACACCAACATCACACGAGAAAAAGGACAAGAATTGCGGCAAAAAAACTCAAATATGACTCGACACGATGCAGTCAGCTCGTACGTCGGCACAAATTAATCGGCCTACCTTGGTGGCACTACTGTTTTCTGGGGAGAGAGAGAGAGAGAGAGAGAGAGAGAGAGAGAGAGAGGCCGCAAAACAAGAAGCGAAAAAAATGGACGGATGGTGCGAGCCCTGAGATTACCTTCCAAACATGAAATGTCGAGGCCTATGGGCCAAATGTAAAGCCCAATTCCAGTTTCGCAGGGGATGGATGAACTTGGATGCTATGCATTTCTTCATTTTTCCGCAATGGATTCGATCATCTTCGGAGAAACTCGGAATGAGACCCGGCACGGGAACTTAGAAGAGCTTGGATGATCATGGTCCTTTATGTCTAGTAGTCCTAAATGTGCTCGTATTATCGTACTAGTGTGCTGGTCCTATTACGATATTACCCTCTATATTCGAAAGATAATTAGAAATAATTGTGAAAATCCACAAGAGTGTTCATCTTCATATGTCCTCTGATAATCTAATTCCGCCTTACACCATCCTATGCTTCAGCTTCCGAGTCATTTAGTAGGAAAAGTTCATGCTGTGGTGGTGCCAGTGCCGGTGCAGGTGCAGGTGCACCACCCACCCTTCTCAATTAGAATTAGCGTGTCAAAGAGAAGGCATATCTTGTACGTTTAATCTTGCTATAAGGAATTACTTTCGTACTCTACACATCCCGAATATATAATCTCAAAAAAGTGAAAATGTACATGCCTCTTGGTACTCGACCCACAGAACATTCCTCAGGAAAAAACCTGCAGAAAGAAACACAAAGTGGGTCGATAGTTCACGTCTTCTTGTCGAGGGACCAGCAGAGAAACAGACGAAAGTGGAGAAAAAAGGGGAGGAGAAGAAGGAATTCGTACCATGAATGGTTGAAGGTTTGTCTAAATGGCCCACGCTTTGGATTTGGCGCTGGAGGGACTTGATAAGAGAATTTATTGAAGTAAATAGCATATTAATTAGATAGATGAATAACAAGACCAATATAAATAATGATTCTAACTCTATTGTAATTGTGCCGAATCAATTACAAATGTTCTAATTGTACCAATTTAGGTCTAAATTATTTAGTGTTTTGCCAATTTAATTTATTCAACTTGTTTTGGTTGAAAATCGTTAATGTTTTCTTTCCTTTTGAAATTTTCCCTATATTCGCAGAATCTAATACACGTCATGTACATGACTATTCTGCATGTTAAGGAAGAAATAATCACCTTCGTAATATACTCATTATGTGAGCTATACTTGTAGTCACATTGCTATAAGAAATATAATTAAGTTTTACTTTGCACTTTAATCAAATCTTGTAACTAACGCGCTTAATCATCTTTATGTCTAAACTCCCGAAACTTTCATAATGCTTTGATATCGATAAATAGAATATTTAAAAATAATTTTTTGTACTTTCTTCTTCCAAATTGGAACGATATTTTAAAATTTGGAGAAAAAGCAAAAAAATCAATTTGGATCCGGTAGTTGCATACATATATAGGATATTTACAAATAATTTTTTGTACTTTCTTCTTTCAAGTTGGAATGATATTTTAAAATTTGAAGAAAAAGCAAAAAATCAATTTGGATCCGGTAGTTGCATACGTATATAGTAGATTTACAAATTATTTCTCTGTATTTTCTTCTTTGAAATTTGAACGATATTTTAAAATTTGGAGAAAAAGCAAAATATTTAAATCGGATCCGGTGGGCGCATGGGTTCCCCACCTAGAGTGCAGACCGGAAATATCTGGATCTAACGAAATGCACCGTCCGATAACGTCATAATGCAAATTAAAAAAATGGTGAGAAGATCTGGAAATCAAAGGCACAATAATCCATCATTCAATTGCAATTTTCGCATCGTCATTTACGCTAACACGACGTAAAATTAATTTATAATACCATAATATGTCACGATGTTTTTAGGATTAATGGCAACGACATATTAAGACATTATAAGTATAATAGGAGCGCCATAGAAGCACCGCGATGGAAAAAGCATTGGTGAGAAAAATTCAGTGTTCGAATTAAGAATATTGTGGGGAAAATAACAGCACAAATGAGGAGCAAAACAGAGGGGAGATCAAGAATATTGTGGGGAAAATTGCAAATCTATGGAAGCAAGAAGAAATGTATTGGTGCATGAGGTCAAGAATTAGCTGGATGAAATGGGGAGACCAAAACACAAAGTATTTTCATGCGACAACTGTTCAACGAAGGCAACGGAATAAAATTTCCATGCTGCAAATTGATGATCAAACCTGGTGTAGGGATCCCTCAACACTTAAGCACCATATCCGAAGCTTCTATCAATCTTTATTTACCTCCGTCGGTGATAGGAACTACCAACCTGTTTTAAATCAATGCGAAGAAATGGTTAATGAGGAGATGAATGAAGACTTGATAAAACCAATCACAAAAGAGGAAGTCAAAGTTGCTGTTTTTCAACTAGGGGCTACAAAGGCGCCGGGACCGGACGGGCTTAATGGTTTATTCTATCAGAAACATTGGTCTATCATCAAAGAGGATATCTTCAACATGGTGCAATCTTTTTTTAGCCACGGTACGTTTGATCCCGAGCTCAATAGAACGCATATTACTCTCATCCCTAAAGTAACAAACCCAGAAAACATTACTCAATTTAGACCTATAAGCCTTTGCAACTTTAATTATAAGATCATTGCAAAGATACTTGGCTAATAGGCTGAAAATTTGGCTGCCAAAGATAATTTCTGTGGAGCAAACAGCTTTTATAAGTGACCGCCAAATTCAAGACAACATCTTTGTAGTTCAAGAGGTGGTCCATCAACTTAGAGTGAGAAGAAGGAAGCGTAAATTTCCAGCTGTTTTAAAACTAGATATGCAAAAGGCATATGATAGGGTTGAGTGGGACTTTTTATGTGACTATATGCGGAGGTTGGGATTTCATGAAACATGGGTCAATTGGATAAACCTATGCATCTCGTCGGTATCTTTCAGCATCCTAGTAAATGGGGAGCCAACTGAAGTTTTTCAACCCACAAGAGGTATTCGGCAAGGGGATCCTCTATCTCCATATCTGTTTATTCTAATGGCTAATGCTCTTTCAACTCTTATGACTAAAGCTGTCCAAGATGGGAGTATAAAAGGGATTCGCCTAAATCCAACGTGCCCAACACTATCACACCTCCTCTTTGCTGATGATGCAATCCTTTTCTTAGATGGAACGATAAGAGAAGCTCGAGAATGTTGCCAACGTATTGAATCAATATTGCTATGTGTCGGGACAAGCTATCAACCTCAATAAATCAGGCATTTTCTTTGGAAGAGATTGTCCACAGGTTTTGAAACAGAATATGGCAGCTGAATTGAGAGTTCCTATCTCAGAAAACATAGGGAAATATCTCGGAATCCCTTCGGAATGGGGTCGCACAAAAAAGCAAATGTTCGCATGGATTCTAGCAAAAGTTGAGAGGAAACTTGAAGGATGGAAAGAGAGGTTGATATCAAAGGCGGGAAAAGAAATTCTCATTAAAACAGTCATCCAAGCTTTACCTCAATATGCTATGTCTATATTCAAAATCCCAATTTCCATTTGCCGTGCAATTGAAAAGCGAATAGCCTCATTTTGGTGGAAACAAAATTCTGTCGGAAGAGGTATTCATTGGAAAAATTGGGAGGATCTGAAAATCGAAAGGACCACGGAGGTTTGGGTTTTAAGGATTTAGTGGATTTCAATAAAGCAATGTTGGGAAAGCAAGCATGGAGGATGGCCAAACAACCTGATGCTTTATGGTGCCAAGTTCTTAAAAGCATTTATTTTCCTCAAAGAGATTTCTGGACAGCAAGCAGAGGCTCCCGTCCTTCCGGGGTTGGCGAGCTTATTAATGGGAAGAGAGGCCATTGAAAACGCCACTAAATGGAGAGTAGGAAATGGAGAAAAAATTCGTATCGAGAGAAGATTTATGGCTCCCCTCTCGGAAGACTTATTGGCCTTGACAAACCAAAATGAGCCAAGAGTTGTTTGAACTAATTAACGGCGAAGCCAATGAATGGGATATCAGAGAATTAATGAAGCGTATGGCGAAAGTGTAGCTCAAGAGATTCTAGCTAATCCGCTCGGCCCTAAGTCCCCAAGATGACCAGCTAGTGTGGACAGCAAATACCTCCGGATCCTATACGGTTAAAAGTGGCTACAATCAAATACATAACAGAGCAAAGCATGTCCCACCAAATCAACTCCATCCTCCTCCTACCAAGCCCCAAAAGCCTTATGGAAAGAGATATGGAAACTCCCCACCTACCCAAAAATTCGCTTCCTACTATGGAATATATGCAGCAACGCTATTTCAACAAAGGAAAACACGTATAGAAGACACATCATACCCGACCCAACTTGTCCAATTTGTGGCGAAGCACGAAACGACAGAGCACCTTTTTATCCTATGTAACTGGACAAAACCCATATGGTCAGCCCCGAGATTCAAACAGACACATCTCCAGCAAGTATAACCCGGATTGACAAATGGATCTTAGAAAACCTTACCTCAAGAACAACACCGAAACGAAAGCCCTATTCGCAGTGTTTGTGGAAGATTTGGAAAACCGAAACTCGGTGGTCTTCAAAGGATGTGTACCGGATCCGAAAACTATCAAAGAAGATGCAGAAATTGAAGCTGCCCTGTACATCAAACAGTCAAGCAAAAGGTTTTAACGGAAGCGGAGAAGCAAGTCGAACCCTACAAGAACGCCGATTTGGAACCCACACGCTCGAAGTACGCGAAGATAAACGTGGATAGTTCATGGTGCGAGTCGTTGAGAGCAGGATCGGTAGCCGGAGTGTGCGGGGAACGCCGATGGGACTCTCATTCTTTGGGTTCACAAAATCGGTTCACGCAACATCGGCTTGGGTAGCCGAAACCCTAGCCGTGCGTGAAGCCCTCTTATGGGTAAAGCAAAAAGGGAAGAAAAAACAGAAGCGGAACGCACGAATGTAACTGATCTGGGAGTTTACTCGGAATCGATCTGGAAGTCAACATATCCACAGATCACTTACCGTTGTTTTGCTGCTTATCAGGCCTTGAAGACCCTCCCTGGTCAGCCCAGCCCATAGTGGATGACTGTAAAGGCCTTATGACTCAGCTAAATCAAGTTTCGATCGTTTATGGGCCCCGAGAAACAAACAGAGCGCTGACTGGGTCGCTCGAGCCCACCGAGCGAACTATCTTCCGAGTAATTGGTTAGATTATCCCCCTCAACCGTTATTTTCAATATTATGTTTAGATGTAAAAAATGGAACTGTCCCTTTAATGGGCTAGTAATGAATAATCGATACATATTTCGACCAAAAAAAAAAAAAAAAAAAGAATTAAACGAGAAGAAGTGTTTGAAGGAAATCAAATCAAATAAAGGGAACCAAAGGAATCCCGTGACCATCGAGTCTCGTGGGTCGCAATGCGTGCTGCCAAGCCACCATTTGTAAAGAGACAACCTCGTCGATTCTCACCACATACTAACACTTCGTTCTTGTCGATCGACTTCACATGCCTCGATATCTTCTATGAGGAACTTGATGATCGAGAAATAACGTAGCTTTCGCACACCGGATTATCTCCCGAAACTGATAGAAGACAGGCAGGTAATCCACCATCAATGAGATAGGACACTCGCAATGAATTGGTCCCGTGTAGTTGGAACCGAAGTGAGCTTACCCGCAAATGATAAAGTCGCATACTAATTGAGAAAAAGAATGGATCTACTTTAAAAGATTCGATGAAGTATGATCCATAGTGGCCGACAGAGAGCTCTTTTCTCTTTGTTTTATTACCTTTGGGATACCTAAATGCATGGGTAAGATTTAGGTTCACGACATATCTCATTAATTCCCTCAATCGAATAAGCTAGCAAACATTTCAAAATTTATAACTGTGTACAATCCAAACACATAATTGCTTGCACCTAACAGGGTGATAAATGAATTCTTATGTGCTTAGGAAGTTGTTGTTATTTTGCTGAAAATTTTATGACATCATTTGAAAATCACTTTCAAGAAAAATGACTCGTTTTCATTTATTTGGTGATTTCAAGAAAGTAATTTTCTTTTTGTCACAAGGAAATGTCATTTTTCTTCAATCAAAATTTGTAACTTTTAATAAATGGAAAAAGCTGTTAGTAAATGAATCGGTTTTCTAACATCTAAACACCGAAAAGTTAAAAATTCCGAAAATAGTTTTCCCAGAAACAAACCAACCGCGATTTGCATAGAAACAAAAGAGAAAATCCAAGAGAGAAAAATCCAATCATCTCAACATTCCACCATGAAGATGCGGCACCAGAAGACGCAAAGGAAAGACTGGGTTTGATTTAAATCCTCATATACAATTGTCATATATAATTACACCAAGTTCTCATTCGTGTATAATAATAATTCATCATCCTCCATCGAACTATAAAACCAGTGCAGATATACGAAGACGTACGTATTTTATAAATCGAGGCGAAGGGAGAAAGATGGAAATCCTCGTCTGCTTCACCTAAAATCTTTTCGAATTTTGCATGGTATTACAGATTCCCTCCTCCTCCTCCTCCTCCACCAGCCCTCGAGAAGGGCTCCTCCAGAACCCCATGTTCCCGAATCTCCTCCACATCTCCTCCTCCATCTCCTCCGCCGCGCCGCCCCTCCTCTCCAGCAACTCCTCCAGCGTTATCACCGATGGCGGGGCGTCCTCCCCGTCGTCGTCGTCGTCGTCGTCGTCGTCGTTGGCCCCATCGTGCCCCGACGCGCGCTTCTTGCCGCTCCTGGTTCCCCTCTTGGACGCGAACGCCACCTGCCTCGTCAGCCTCCGCCGGCGGCGCTTCCTCAGGGCGCGGCGGCACAGCCCCGCGGGGACCCGGTAGACCGCGAGCAGGACGAAGTCGGCGATCGCGCAGGGGCAGCAGCACCAGATGGCCGCGCACTCGGCGGCGGAGCCGCCCGCCACCTCGGCGAGCCGGGCGCGGCGGGCGGCCGAGGGGGTCGGCGGGGGAGTGCCCAGGAGCCGCTCCCGGCGGTCTGCCGGCGCGGACCGGAGCACGACCTGATGCGACGTGGTCGGCGATGGATTCTTGTTCTTCTGGCGGGTCATTCAGATGCGGCTTTCTTTCCCCGGAAAAAAAACAAGAACGACCGATATCTCTCTCTCTCTCTCTCTTTCCCCCTCTCTGATCCGTGCAGATCAGCTGATCACCGAATGGTAACCCAACGGAGTTGCTCGGACAAGCTTGCAATTCTTGAAACGTTTCCCGGAAAAGAAAAGAAAATAAGACTACTTTCTTCTTTTTCCCCGGGAAGTTCAAGGAGAAGGAATACCAAGAGGAGAGGGTGGAATCCTTGAAAGAGAACGTCAGCCGGAGGAGGAGGAGGAGGAGGAGGAGGAGGAGGAGAGGGTTTTCATCGAAATGGTGGACGTCATTTTTCTCTCCTTTCTTTTCCCAGCCCGCCCCTCGAAGGAAAAGAAGGAGAAAATTCAGGTGGAGGAGGAAGGGCGATGCCGGTGTGGCTGGCCTTTCTTCGGTGGTTTTGACGACTGTGCTTTATTTGGGGGCGGAGAGAGGAAGAGGGAGAGAGAAGTTTTGCTGTCTCTGTTGAGGAGTGTGTTTTTGGTGGAGAGATTTGGAGTTTCCACAACGGAAAAAAGATGGATTGATGGAGACATCGCTAGAATTTCGCGAAAATGAGGAGACGGGAATGGACCTACTTTCCCTATTTTTAGCATGCTTAGCATTTGTAATTTTCGTGCTTATCGCAAGAGAAATTGTCTGTCTGTCCCCAAAGTTTTTGCAAATACTGGTATGAATGGATCAAAGTTGGCAATGGGTCATCAAATTTTTGTATGATATCATCTCATCGATATGCATTTTGCATTATTTAAATGACTTCACTTGCGAAAATATTACATTTTCTGTTAGTGATATGCAAAAAAAGAAGATCCAAGAGATAGATTCGATACATTATTATCTTGTATGTAAGTACTATTTTCAAGAGCTGGACATTCTAATATTTTCCTGTCCTTAGCATGCTTGACACTAGAAAGTTAATGCCAAACTATGTCATCACCCATGTCCCTTACTTACTAATTCCAACTTTGCATACATAATTCGAACAAAATCCCCAATCAAAATATAATTTGATTCATTTATACCCCCTTCACCAACCCAAAAGCTTGGATCACCTTATTAAACATTTTCATCTTCCCTTGCCAACTAAACTTAACTCTATTTCATTAACATACACTTCATACAACTACTGCTACAAATGGATTGGAGCTACTTGAACGGACCAAAAATCTTAATCTAACATGGTCACAGGATTTGAAGGGTATTTCATCGATTTCCAGATTAATTGGATTTTTGCGCTCATGCCTTTGAATTATTAAAAAAAAAATGCATTTTAAAACAAATTAATAAAAATGAGAGAAAGATCCTAATTGGGTGCCATAAAAAAAGAGTTTTTCAGCTCATTTTCTAGGCGGTCAATCACATAGTTCCTCACGAAATGTGTTCCTCGCACCACAAAAACCATTGTATATTCCTGACCGAACGAGGACAAGTTGCGTTACGTGTCTTTCCTCCTTCTCCGTCCCCGGCATGTTAATTGATTTTCTCGTTCCGAACGCGAGACTCGACGTTGTCCTTTTGTCTCTTCACTTTCTTGTCCGCATCTTTCCTAGAACAACCAGTTTCTTTCCTCCCTTCTTCGGGGAAGTACGATGGTACTAAATCAAATCCTAGCGTTAGCTAACTGACGCAATCCTCCGGAAGCCACCAACATCCTTAAACAAAAGAGGCCGAAAGCCCACCTATAGATATATCCACGGGCCAAGATTTTCTTATGGGCCCTAGGGAGAGCTGCCCACCAATTAAGGATGATAACACGAATATTTCGTAAATTTTGATCTGATATACAATATTCTGAAGTTTTAATTTGTGTATTACGGAACGAAAATAATCTCACTTTATGGATCCACCATTCTTGATTTTTGTCTCATATATTACACGGTCCTCAAAATTAGTGATATGGTTGATGAGATGGGATTTGTTTTACAATCATACAAAGATAAAGTAAACAAATAATTTTATGGTTCCCCCGCTTCATCGTGTAGTTTAATATTAGAATCAAAGAAAAGATGCACAAGCGAAAAAAACAGTCAACCATACTGCAGTTCTATTTACCTTTTTTTCCAATCTGCCTCCATTTCCAGGTAGATCAGGCGCAGCACAATCCTGACACATCAGGTCAACCCACAAACCCCCAACACATCACCAAGAAACTACAGAGATCTACACTTTCTTCTTTCTATTGACAGATGCTGAACCAGTTTCTGCTTCAGGCCATACAAAAAACCAGAGATTCTATTCACAGTTGATACACCAGAAAAAGAAACAACAACCAAGACGCCTGATCCTCAGAGACTAAAACAGAGGAACGGCCAGAAACTGTCACGACGCGTTGCAGCCCCTGTACATCCTATCTTGGACGAGCCCTCTGTACAGAACCTGCCTGTTCATCGGCATGTCGAGGCTCTGAGCGGCGTTGGCCTGGCATTTCGATCGCCTGTACTCTCTGTTGTTCGACGACGGCTCGATCACGTCCTCCGCGAACCGGACCTTCTTTCTGACCTCGTGCTTCTCTGATGATCCGTTTCCTAGAGCGCAACACCAGAACCAATAATTCCAGATAAAAATTCTTTCTATAAGAAAAGAAATGGAAGTGATCTTAGCAGGTTCATGACCTTTAATCCTAGAGGGAAAAGAGAGAGAGAGAAGAAAATGAAGAACTCACGAGTACCCTGAAGTTCAGACTCGATCTTCTTCATGAAATTAGAGAGCAAGCGCTTCTGGGCTTGAAGGGTGATGAGGGCCACGCTTCCTGAGACTGCGCAGACCGCCAACAACCCCACTCCCGCTGAATTCTCCATCTCTCTCTCTCTCTCTCTCTCTCTCTCTCTCTCTCTCTCTCTCTCTCTCTCTCTATCTGATCTCTAAGCAAAAATTATGAGACCAAAGAAGTCTGTTGAGATTCCATGAAGGAAATATAGAAAAGAAAGAGAGGGGTCTAAATAAACTTTAGCTATTTTTATATGACAGGAAGATGAGAGGTTGCTGGTTCTTCGCAGTTGGCGTGGAGACCGGGAGAGAGAACACGAAGAAGACGAAGAAGAACAAGAAATCACAAAAGGGTTTAAAAAATGGGCGGTTCATACAAGGAAGCAACCTCGACCATCTGCCCAATCAGGCACCGAGAGGAGGAAAAGAAGATACAAAACGAACGCTAAAGAAAGAACCGGATCGACCGCTTCTTAGAGATTGGCGACTCATGAAATTGACTTGATTTTCTTTCGTTATTTCCTAGAAAATAATCGGTTTTTTCCTCTGCCATCTAATGGCCCTTTCTTTTTTTTAGACCAAAAAAAAAAAAAGAAATGACCCTTTCTTTCTGATGTAATTGTTGAGCTACCCACCTTTATTTTTGGACGTCGAAAGGCATACCCGCCCTAAAAAACAAGCGAACGCCATACTTTTTCTAGGAAGCCGATAATAACCAAATAGTAACAAGGCTCCACTTGGTCAAATTATTACCGATGGTATGGAAAAAGCCCGTGAGGCGGCCGAAACCATGTTCACACCATCCCCAGTTCTCGAGATTTGACCATTCTTACGGAAAAATAAGATTCTTATATCTTTTGACTCTCGTTTAGTTTGATTTGATTTGATTTGATTTGGTTTGGTTTCTTGAATATCAGTTACGACTCTTGCACATGTTCTGAATTTTAGGGGTCCTCTCTATGAAAGAGATTTTTATCGTTTGTGTTTTTGCTAATTTTAGGGATGCTTTCGAGGTTTAACGTTACGAGCGGACACTTCATGAAGATGCTCGTCTCGTTTTAGGAACTTGTCAGGACCTCATGGGAGACATGCAAAGGGTGTTTTTTGCCATTTGAGGTTATGGCTTGGGAGATATTCTTGAGTCAATCCACAAAATTGCAAGGAAAAAAAGGCCCAAGCTCAAGGATTTTTCTCTGTAATTACCTGTCTTGTTTTGTACATCGAAGGAAAATCTAACAAGTGGGTGGCACCTGGTTTCTTGGGTTACTCGCTCGTGCGTATTAAACCTCATGTTTTTTACATGCCGTTTCTATCTGCGACATCATCTCCAAAATGAATTCAGACAATTATGGTTTTTCCGAACAAACAGGTTCTTACACTGAGTGAGGACGGGGTTAAAACTTAAAAGCGTGAGGCTGCGCTTGGTGCTCGGCAGAAGAGGCTAGGTACGAGAAAACTTATCCTACCCGTGTCTGGTGACCCATTTTTGGATTGACAAATTTTATATTAGGATGAAGAACCAGAGAATCTTCTTGCCCTTCAGATGGACAGTTTTATCCAACCTAGATTTGGTTAAAAAAATCCAAACAATTAAAGAAAGCAGATACGAGGAGTGGTTCGAATCTCCCATGTTACTTAGCGGCACACCACCGTGACAGAGTTGCAGACCATTGCTCGATGGTCACCGACCACAGACGACCACCGTGCAGTGGCGGCAACTCTCGGGTGACCACCGGACGATAGTCGCCCGAGAGTTTCACCCACCACCATCGCTTGCATGACGGTCAGATTAGGGCACTGCGGACCACCGTCGTGATCGCAACCTACAAAGCTATGACAAGCTTCATAGGACGGAAGTTATGGACGGTTGAAAGAGTGACAACAGAGTAAATTGGAGAACCCAAGCAATTTTTTTGAGTAGACCAAGACTTCGCGGTGCCATTATCTAGAAGGATCCCTTCCAACTAACTACCACGTGCTTTTGGACATTTTGATGTGTTTTATGAACGCGGCCTAGCAAACTCTAGCTGTGCAAATTGACCCCGAAGGATAAAGAAAGACTGGCCAATCCCATTCAAGTTCAGTGCATTTATCGATATACTTTTTTTGTAAGGGACAGAATGAAAAACTCAAGATGCAAGGTCACAAGAATCACAACCAAAGAGTGAAAGAAGAGGAGAAGTGAGAATTCGCGATTGTAGAGAGTGAAATATTCCCTCCGAACAGTCTATTCGAATTCGTCCTATATGTGTTTTTGTTTTCTTCTCTTGGGTGTTTTTTGACTTGTGATTCTATTCCTGAGACGGCGGTCTGTCGCAGTTATTTCTAAGGGGTAATGTCATGAACAGTTTTGAAAATTTGCTCAGTATCAACCCAGATTCGTTTTTTTTCAATTTAGTCGGTATGCTTTTTAATTTCGAGGCAACGTGATCCTTTCTTTAAGTGAGTGTTAGGTCACGTGTGTTTTTTTTTCCGCCTATGAGGCCGCCAAATCAGCAGTAGAGGCCCCCATATCATGATGTGGACTGTCAGGTCATCTGCTGCTTCTTCTTCCATGTCCTCCACCACCGGCTCATCTTATTTACAGAACTTTCATGGCCTACACCGCCAACTTACCACCGCGACCTGCCATGCATCACCACTAGTACCTCGTTGTTCGTCCATCCTTACCTCTTTATTCCCGCCAAGGCTTGTGCTTTTCTGTTGATAAAGAATATGAATCACATTCCAACAAATTATCACAACCGAATGAGAGGTTGCAATGCCTCAGATTTGGGGTCGCCGCAGCTCAAATCGAAGGCCATTGTGTTGAAGGTGAGATTTTGAGCTTGGCTTGTGAAGGGTGTAACCACCATGGCAAGCGAAGGTGGCGATGGACAAGGGGGCACAAAAGATGCACATTTTTTTTTTTCATGCTTGATGATTTTTTTATATGAAAGATAATTTTTTGCATGACGACAAATTGAAAAAAAAAAGTACATGTGGTAGCATTTGGACTGTCCATTCGAAAACATCCGGTGCAAACATGGACATTCATCAGCAAGTTGATTATATTAAATGCTATATCAGAAATTTCAGGATAATTATCCAAAAAGTCTTAATCCTTTCAATTTGGCTAATTAGTTTTAAACAATTCAACAATTTTTCAATATAATCATTTCGATCAATTTAGGCCAAAAATCAATGATGTGGATGCTGATTTCCTCCATGGCACTATAGGCATTGGCATGAATAATTTTTGAAATTTTTATTTCTTTTTGTATTTTTTGTTTTATTTTTTCCTTTTCTTTATTGTTCTTCTTTTCGAGGAGCCAGTAGGGTCTTCAAACCACAATCGAGGGCCATGATGGCCTCACCAATCACGATGATTGTTGTGTTGCAAGGCAGTGAGGGCTGGAATGGCCATTGTCATGCATAGATTTGATTTGGTGAGGACTACAACACTCTTGCCTCATCGTGAGAAGCAAGGGCATCGAGACCCTCACTTGACCCGGCTGTTGCCAAGGCCCTTGCAACCGCCGTTGGTCCTTCGAGGAAGAAGAACAGTGAAAAAAGAAAAAATACTTTTTAAAAAAATTATAGAAATTATTCACTTGATCCATGTTTGGTCAAAATATGCTATATTGATAAATCATCAATAAGTTTTAAGATTTTTTTTACCATTTCCCCCTAATCTTTTTATTCTTTTTATATCAAAATCATGGAGGAATTAAGATAATGAGTGCTTATGTATAGCTGGACCAAGCAAATATCTTTCTAATTTTTGATCTAACAATCGTACAGTATACCTAATCCTATATGTGCAAAATAAATGGCCGATCAAATGCCAACCTAGGTTGCACCGACACGGACACGCGACACGCGACACGACACGACACGACACGTCGACACGTCATTTCTAAAAAATAAAAAATTCCGACACGTTGGGACACGTTGTATATTAAATAAATATTTTTATTTTTAATTAATTTGATTCAAATTTAATTAAAAAAAGAACTTACAATAGATTTACACTAATAATTCAAAATACAATATTTTTATTTTTCGAAATTATTTTTTAATTTCATTTAATAACTTTTTTTATTAAATAAAAAGCACCCAACCCCCCCCCCCCCCCAAGGCCCGCGGGCGCCCAAACCACTTCTTTCCCTCCTCTTTCGAGTTTTTCCCCACCCCCAATTCTTTTTTCACTTTTTTTCCCTCCCAAACCACTTTTTTTCCCTCCTCTTTCGAGTCTTTCCCCACCCCCAATTCTTTTTTCACTTTTTTTTCCCTCCACCTGACAAACTATCAATCAGCCCTCGTCAGTCGTCACTTCCCCTTCTCTCCCGTTACTTCCCCCTCCCTCCAAGTTCCAACACACCAAGTCCCCTTTTTATTCTTTTATTTTTCCTCTTAAAACCCTAGCGATGCCTTCTTATTCTCATTCTCCTCGCGGCACAACGCCTTTCCTCTTCTCTTCCTCCTGATCTCTGCTCGCTAGGGATGAAACACGCGGTCCTTGTGTGCTGAGAGGCTGCACACCGCCGCAAACTCCTCCTCCTCCTCCTCCCCCTTGCCACCGCCGCCGCTCCCCCACTCGACGACGCCGCCCTCGTGAAGTTCCTCCTCACGGCCCTCGCCTCAGTCTCTACTCTTTCTCTCGCCGTCTCACCGTCTCGCCGTCGCGGGCTCGCCTTCGCTCGCGGCCTCATCTCATCTCTGCTCCCTCGCCCTCGCCTCCACCCTTGGACACGCGTGTCGAAACGTGTCGACAAAAGTTGACCACGTGTCGACAAATCCGACATGCGGTCAACGCGTGTCCGAGCGTGTCGACGTGTTCGACACGCTCCGACACGTGTCGGACACGACTCGGAGGTCCTCTGAACGTGTCCGTGCAACCTAGATGCCAACTAACATTGCGGTCACGTTCATGAAGCATGCAATCGCTAACGTAAGCCAAGCCAACTAATGTGTGATAGTAATGGGTCAACCTAATCCACAGGCGAGGCCCACGATGCTCTCACTTGACTTCACTTAGATCCAACGAGGGTCGTGACCCTTACTCGTGACTAACAAGAACTTTGCGGTCCTCACCGAATGGCCATTGGGATGGGTTGTCGGACCTTGGCTAGGACGGCTCTTTACCAGTCTTTAACAATGAAAAAAAAAACAAAAAAATATAAAGAAATCAATAAATTATTAATAAGAAAAAAAAATCCAATTTTTTTTAAGTTTACAAAATTTGTCAACAACACGATTTTCAAATAAATTTAGCCCAAATGATTACGCTATCAAATTGACATCAGGCTTAGGTTTATGATTCAATCAGTATAACCAAAAGATTTAGGATTAATCAAACACTGTAGAGTATATTAAACACTTTTTTGGATAATTATCTCAAGAGATTTACTTTTACACAATCTAAATTTCACGATGAATGGCCTTTGACTCCCCCCCCCCCTTCAAGCTTGAAAGGGCTTAAATTTTTAGGATTGACAGGTGAATTCGTATACAATTTCTTCACATACGCACATATATTCACACACACACATATATATTGAAATTTCAATTGGTTTATTAAATTATGAAGGGCAGTAAAGCAATTGCTTTTTCAAAAGCGCAAACCGACAGGCCCTACCGTTCTATATTGATCAATTTCGTGAAAAAAAGGGCTTAGAAAATCACTTTTATCATGTATTTGAAAATTTTCGAATTTGACTGTCTGAATATCAAACATGGAGTGGGCCATTTACATCAGAAGCCATTGATGACGCTGCTCCTGCTCCTCAAGCATCATTAATAAGCACATCCCCTCCCTCATTCGAAAGAAAAGCAGAAAGAAGAAAATAAATATGGAGGCTAGACCCAAGATCCAGATCACCATGAAAGCAAAAACAAGGGTCTAAGTCGAACACAACATAACCTTCAATCCATCGTAGCTGTCTACATACAATCTCCCCCGTCTCCCCAAGAAAGGAAAGGAAACAAGAAAGACCAAGAACGAGGGAAGAAGAAACAGAAGAGATGTACAGAGAGAGCCACACGCTCCACGCATCAAGATCCAGAGAGCCCGACTCATCATCTTCACGGGTTGATATATTCACAAGCTGAAGCATGAAAAAAGAGGAGGAAATGAAAAAAAAAAAAAAAAAAACGAAATCACCCCATTTGGAGAGCCTTCTTCTTCTTGCTCCAAGGGGGGTCCAAAAGCATCGTGAACATGGATGATGGTCGGTCGTTCATCATCAGGAAGTGAGGTAAAAGACGGGGTGGAGGACGAGGTGGAGGAACTTGAGGCAGGCGCAGGACAGGGACAGGAACACCACCCCGTACAGCATCCTCAGAGCCATCCCCCTTAACTAACTCTGCTTTTTTCCTGTGCTCGTACAGAAAGAAAGAGAGAGAGAGAGAGAGAGAGATTTTTCCTGTGCTCGTACAGAAAGAGAGAGAGAGAGAGAGAGAAGAGAGAGGAGGAGGAGACGGCGGTGGTCCTGATGGTCCTGATGGAGAGAGAAAGGAGTGGATAAGGATTTTTTTCGATCTGTCGATGGGACGGTGCGACGGTCCCCACTGTCGGGACGTGTCAGTCGCCCTGAGGCCTCCGCCCGACCACGTGTGGAGTTCCATTCAGCTGTAAACTCTGCTGTGCTTCTCTGCATGCTTCTTTCCTTTCTGACCAAGCAAAGGTGCCCCCATGTCCAGAGATGTTGCTATTCAGTCTGCTCTTTCTTTCGTCATTCATTCGTATCAATAAAGAGATAAGTGACCGTCACATCGGTCGTGATGTTTGCCCTTTTTTGTATTAATTATTAATATCTTAAAAAAATTTAATCAATATATTTATAATAAATTTATTATTATTTTTATTTTTATTAAATTTTATTACTATTAAGAGATGTATTAATTTGAATTTTATCTTTCATTTATCATAAGTATTTTATTTATATTAATCTAATTTAACGGAAAATGACGTATAATAAATTGGTCACAAAAGTATTAATTTAAGATTTTTGATGATCAAAAAATTAATTTAAAATAAATTTTTTACATACATACTAGTTTAGGATTTTGTCATTAGGATACCTATTTGAGGTTTTTCTTAATATTAACCTTTATAGAAGACTTGCGACAAAATAAACATAGTGATGTCCTCTTGATGAACCTTAATAGAGTATCTTATCTATGTAGTCATACTCTATTTTGTTGTAGGTATGGTAACATGACTCGTCGTATGTAAAATAAAACAGTTAATCTATCTATAAATAGATAATGAAATTGTGAATTAAATCCCTTTAAATCATTAAATGACATGCTTAAATGCACTTCTCAAATCGAAGACGCGTTGTCCATGTCAATATAATGCATTTAATTTAGATACATTGATATATGCTGGAACAAATTTTTATGTCCTTATATAAAAAGATCAAAATTTTACCGTGTCATGTCGTGTAACTAATTTAATAATAGTACTGTGGGTTTGAGTTTTGAAAATAAGACACACAATTGCCAACACACATCATTTGTGGATAGAACCTGTGAATTTAGTATGACACGATTATGATATGATTATGACCCATGAATCGTTAGCCATATATCTACAGATATTTAAATTTCTTAAAATTGTGCATCATCAATATTCTAAAAGTATACTTAGCTTTCTTACTATAGTTAAAATAGCGACTTCGAAATGTTCGACTGCGTAATCCATGTGAATGTTTTTTTGGATTGACATGGACATCCTCTCTATTTAAAAATAATGGTCGCTCTCTCTATGATGTGACGTCCTCTAAATGGAGTAAATTCAGGAAATTATTTTATCTTTTGAAGGGATTTTTCTAATTTGTCTTAGATTGTATTATTACTAAGATCTTGCTATCATCTTCTTCTTCTTTATAATCAAGGGGCAAAATAGCAGGGCTCTGATTACCTGGAGATTTATGAAATAATCTACCAAATTTTATAAATTGAATAGAACACGATTGGTGGAATTTGAATACACAACATTCGATTTTTAAGTTTAAAATCCTTTAGCGTCCCGACTAGCCACGTTAATTTTAGAAATTAGGTTATGCAATATTTGTCCTGAATGCCATCATGCTTTAGTGGCATCAAATTCAGTGGAGTGAGTGCACCTCGCGTGAGCTCTATTCAACTTGAATATATTATGTCCCACATCTTCATGGAGCTGGAATTTACAATTCCAAACTCAACTGGAACAAGCTCCTCCCGATTTAACTTTATTGTAAAAAGAGAAATTTCAAATTAAACTCTGAGTTATGCTAGAATTCTAAATCGACCTTTAACCGAAGTTTCAAAGGTATAATAAGCACAAAAGCAACATCAGATTTGCGCCGACTTTCATAAACATACAAGTATATATGTAAAATTCTATTACCCAATTATAGGTAAGCTTTCGAGACAACATTTTCTAGTTTAATCTCAATAAGAAAGATAATTGAGTCACACAAATTTGAAAAGAAATAATTTCAAAGTCGGTAGAGCAGAATAGGATGCTATCTAGATTTAGGATCTTCCTACAATCATTGGAGGGGCCGGCCTAACCATGGTACGCCCACCTCTCTGAAGAGTCGATCCCGACTTGGGAAGCAAGGGTCTCGGAGTTCAGGAAGCAGTTCAACAACACACAAAGAAGGGTTGGAGTGCCCGAACTACTCAAGAGAAGGAAACTACTATCACATAGATACTCTATATCATATAACGACAATTAGAAAAAGGTGCCTCTAGAGGCTAAGGGGGTTCCATCGTATAGTGGCCCTCGCGCTCAATACTTTTTAAGATAGCATTGATACTTTTCAATGAAAGGTCTCTGCCATTCTCAGTCTTGATAAACTGGGCCCTGTCCGAAAGCCCTTCTTTTCGAGCTCAAGTAGCCTGTGAGTTTGAGAAGAACACATCATATTAAGTATTTATAAAATTTTGGACCACTGCCAATTATTTCAAAAGTTAAACTATAGTTATGATTTCTTTTTTTTTTTAGGCCTAATACTAAGTGTGGAAATATTTCATTTGGGAGGCAAATAGGAATTTGAAAAGATTCAAAATCAAGACATTTTATATTAATACCATGTGAGATTTTGTGAAATCATTATTAGTTATTATAAAAATTTAAGCTATTAAATTAAGGTGTTGTTATACTAACATACTCATTGCACCGTATAGAAATGGTAAGCCATGTTAGTCGATTGGATAATTAGCGTGGATATTAACTTGGAGCACAAGCATGAATTAGATGATATTAATGTCCACAGACGAAACTTTGGTTTTACCTCAAATTGGCATAGTAAATTTAGAGCCCTTTTTTTTTTTTTTTTTTAAATTCAGGGGTGCGGGTTTTATCGATTTATCCGTGGGAAAGATAGGTTTTTGTCTCCTGAACACTGCCGCTACCGCGCTTATGTATATCAAAACAATTATGCATACAGCAGCCACCAATTAGTAAATAAGAAATAAGAACGAAGCAGGGCATAACCAGGGTCCATAGCTCAGTGGTAGAGCATTTGACTGCAGATCAAGAGGTCACCGGTTCGAACCCGGTTGGGCCCTCTCCTGTCCCCAATTTATTTTTGGAAAATCTTTTTGTTGTTTCAAGAAGTCAGTTGCACAGAAAATGTTAGAAATCTCCCATGAGTATTTTTTTCTTATAATTTGTGATAATTGATAATTACTTTTTATTATTAATAATGATCAATAAATGTAGTCATTTTTCATATATGTTAACATGACTTGACTTTTTATACCAGCTGCGAAAAGAAGGAACGTATGTGGCGGCTCTTTATATGTAGCGTGGAGAAGCTCCATTTTGCTCTTTGATTTAGCGGTATCTCTGTCTCTCTTTCTCTCTCTCTCTCTCTCTCCCGCCCATTAGTCACCGACAATGCCTAAACTCACGGCTTGAGAATTGATCTCGCTCCCCATACAGATGATCGTCATTGTTGCCATGCAGTGGACTAGAGGAATATGATCAGGACCGATGGACTTGAACGTGAAGATCACCAAGCTGATGACAGACCCTGCAGACGAGAGAGTGACGACAGAGGTTTTGATAGAACTAAACAAAGCAAGAGATCTCGACACTGATCTCATGTCGCTGTCATCGTTCGAGATTCAAAAGCACGATTTTTGTATTTGAAAAGATCTACTATTTGTATTCACTTTCGTTCACAGGCTCATGGTCCTGACAGAATGGATACCATGACATTCTCGTTCACGGCATTTTGCCTCTCTGAATGACTTTTCCTCGTAGATGAAATCATGTATTTAGCCATCTTCATTGTGGGATCGTACATCAATTATCAAAGCATAATAATAACACTTGAGTCAATCATCACACTATAAACTTTTAACGTATTTAAAGCTTTCACAGAAGCCAGGACAGATGATCTTTCGCTCCTGCTACTGATGACCAAGTCTGATGCAAATGTCGCCAGGTCCATCCATCCGAACCGTCAGCATCCTGAAATGGAATATTGTCATCCCTGAATGATCTCAAACGCATTTAAGCAAGAATATCACGTGTCAAGATGTATTGCAAAGCCTTACCTTTGTAACCAATATGGCAGAGCACAAGCAACTCTGCTGCTCCTCACCTTAAAAATTAAGAAAGCAAAAGTAAGACCAATGAGATGTCAAGATTAGAGGAACGCATACTTAGAAAAGCCACAAATTTGTCACCAACTTAATCTCATTGTGTGCCATCATCTTTTTAGGCTCTAATAGATGGGAAAAAACTTCGAAAACAAGCTCAATGCAGAAGCAATCTCAAAGAGGGAAAGCAAGTTATCTATCAAAATAAAATTATTATCATAAGAAATCAATTTGCAAAATGGAAAGACAAAAACGAAAAAGTTGCCCATCAGAATGGTATTGCCAAGCTTACACCATCAAGTCAAACTTTCAATCATGCAGAATTACCAAACTCGTAGATGTTGGATCATGCCAGATCTCAACCTTCAGTTCAGATGATTCTTCACCCTTATGAAAACATGGCAACAATGGAAACATCTCTCAATGTGAAGTTTACAGTAAATAGGAATGAGATAAAATCACTAAAAAAACAGAGCTAAGCGATGAAGCATTTAATCTCCTGAAACTCCTGCATCATCATGAATGAGATGGACCTCATTTTATATAAGATAATCAAACATGTGAGATGGCTTATCATTGGATGATGGTCTTCCCTGGAACTACTAAATGTGTAAGAAGATGCAATCTGATCACTGTGAGACCCAAACAAAATTTCAAGGCTTTCATCTGTGCCGATAAGTTCTCATGGTAAAACTAATAGAGAAAAGGATAATTGTTCACACTAGGGGAATAGAATTCCTTACACATTCACCATTGCATTGGTGACGTGTGTAACCGAATCCTTCAACACATCAACAATCCAGTGGATGTGTGTAAATTATTTCTTACATTAGCAGTAAACCTAATGTAGGTTTTTATGTCTCTCTATGAAAAGAATTCTTGCACACAGCAGGCTGCAACTCACAATGATTTTGTTTGCCACAAGAACCATGCAATGAGCAGCGGAAAAAACCCAAACCTAAGTCAAATGGGTATTCAAAACCCATTTATAAGACTCATATTATCCTCTTTAATTTACCTTGTCCTAAATGTCACATGGACATAATAATTTCAAACCGTCTCCAAACACATGTTAAACTAAAATTTTTGGATGACTGAGCATCAGCTCCATCTCCCTGATCAGTCAATAATAGGGATTCTATGCTTTCAAATAAATCACAGGAATTATGCTGAGACCAATGCACAGTCTCTTGTTAAATTAGCAAAGGTTGTAATCTTGCAGTTTTGTTGGAATGCTTTTTATGATGTACTAAACAACGACTGCAATTCCTGCAGTGAGCAAAATTATGATGGGCAGGTATGAATTTGTATGTAATACAAACTTGCAGAAAGCTTTTACAAGGACATCATAGAGCAGTTCTCACATCAATATCAAGAAACCGATAATGATGTATAACCAAAATAAAAGGTAAAGACAACAGATAAGCAGGAAAAAGATAATGATGTATAACAAATTTGAAAGATGGGAACTATAATCGTGCCAGAAAAATTTGTACCACCTCCCTCAAAGAGAAATGAAATTAAGAAGAGGGTCTCACCATGCATCTCCCACTTTTGAAACTTCACTAGCCAAGTGTCTGAACCAATCTTTGTAGGAAATACTTGATCTACCCAAACTCGATATTGTTTCCCCTGTTGGTCTCCATGGTTCCCCTTCAGTGCACTTATGCATTCACGGAAGGACTGCTCAACCCCAGATGGATGGACAAAAACCCCAGGTGGTTGCTGTCAAAAGGCAACAGAGAGAGAAGAGAATCATTAATCATTTCACATGTAATGCTCAGAAAATATGCTCATGTGCATATGACCCATTGAATCTATCCCATTTTTTGTTCCCTGGGTCAAAACAGCTGTTCTCATATTTGTGAAAGACTGCCAAGGACACACTGATGGGAAAAAGTAAAGACCCACCTAAAACCACGCAGTATATATTTACAGTCCATTGTCAACAAATGCAACTTGGATTCTAATGAACCCATTATGACAATGCAATTGTCTACAACGTCAGTTAGCCTCTAACACCTAGGACCAGAGGAAAGAATACAGGACAAAGGCCATTGCCTCTGGCTCCCACATCCCTAAGCCACTAGTCTGCCTAACCAGCATACATGCTAAATACAATTTAATTAGGTACTGACAGATCAATTTCTCTGAACAAAGGTAGCAACTTGCAAGTGCTTGTCAGAGCAAGTGAAATGGATTTTTTTGCATATTTTGAAAGTTTATACCTATTCCAAATGAAATAAGAACAGTAGAAAGGAAAGAGACGCACACAAACTGCTTCCAGAGTTGTGATGTAACTCTCAGAGTTCTCCATTTCTCTACGTCTCCATTTTTCATGTAGTAAATAAAATCTCACTACTTCACCACCAGGACTGAGATTTTCCTTTTTACAGACAGAAAGGTCGGCCTCATCCCTTGGAGATGTATTTGGACCGAGTCCAAAATGACCGATAGCCTGAATGATCCCAGAAGCACACCTTTCTGTGGCATGAATGATTTTAGGGTTGTCTTTGGCATTTTCAGCATGCCACTGCAACAATTCTTCTTGAGCATTGCTCACCTACACATCCAAAATGTCTATGAAATAAATATGACTAGCAGAGGTGAAACAAGTTCGACACAAATCGATGCAATACAAGACCACCGACCATGACACCATACACATCTGGAATGCTGAATAGTTCAGCATCATTTCCAGAATCGCCACAAACAAGGGTATTAGTGGGAAGCTTTCCTTCTGCCTTGAACTTTTTTAGCAAGTATGCAAGAGCTTGTCCTTTCCCAGCACCTTGTGCTAGTATGTCCAAATCCATTCCTCCACTGTAGATAATTTTGACATCCAACTAAGAGGGAAAGAAGAGACGTATAAGTGGCCAGTGCTGTAGGGATACATTAATAATAAAGAGAGAGGAAAACAACAAGATCCTAGGAGATTGATAAATTGTTACCCCTTGTTTTGTCAAAAGCTCTGAAAGCTTCTTTGTCACATCCTGAGCCTTGCTTTTGTCAACATAGAAGCTAACCTTGTGCGGTCTTTGTTCTGTTTCCGACTACATTGACAAGCAAAAGTCAGTAAGTCTTCTTAATGTGACACGTATCATTTTCTATATGACAAAAAAATCTGGGGGGCGCATAAATGGAAAATAGAGTACTCAATAAATTTTTTTTGCATTTGTAAACGGAGAGGACTCCTTGGAAAGAAGCTTTTATGCATGAGGCACACCTGAAGAGTAAGTTCAGGAAACTTGCTCGCTTCCTCTTTTACAATATTTCGGTCCCAGTTCTGATTTAAAATTTCTTCCCAACCACCATCTGGAACCATGGAGTTACCATAGGTTATCTCAGTCCCAACGGACATTATGGTGATGTCTGGAGTCAACATGGGCTTCTCTTTTCTCAGCTGTTTATACAGGGTGGGCGACCTTCCAGTTGAGAAAACTAAGAGGGAATCATGACGGTAGCTGGATTCCCATAAAGCATTGAATCGAGCAGGGACATGTTCTCATGGTCATGGTGGTCAACCTGCAAGGCCTCTTGTTCAGAGAAAAAATACATAAAGTAACTGGGTTGATGCAAATCTAAAGTTCCCATTACAGAACTTACCATCGTGTGATCAAGATCTGAAACAACCATGAGCTTCGCTGAAGAACTGAGCCGCTCCATAGTGTTTGGTTCAACCTGTCGGCAAAACAGAGCAAAGTTTTAACACCACTGAGTAAATGACAAAGAAGTAGTACAGATTTAACCCAAGTCCTATCTCATAGACTTGTTTCTCTAGCTTGTAAAATAGGGAAGTGAGGATATAAAGAACAATCAATCACAAGACTAAGCGCTATAGGTTGTGATTGTAAGAAGGCCTATAATTCTGTAAGGGAGAACAAGTTAATAAACTTCTAGGCTGTCATTTGCCGCTTCAAAAGCACCACAAGTTCTTGACGCAAACTAGAAAGACAGACCAGATTGCACCCAAATGGTGAAGCTGGATCACAGAATCTTGCAAAATTATACTATGAATACGCGGATCGTTTAATTTCACCAGAAGATACCCTAAATGAAAATTGGTCTCATCAAGAGCCCCTATTCTATATGGCCTTTAGTAACCATGGATATGTACCACAGAGCAAACATAAAAGCCTACATAAAGTGCCATGTACCGGGAGGAGGCATTTTGGTTAAAGGTAGTCGCAGCAATTTGAGCAAGCTAATAAGGTAAACTCACTACCAAGTCAGCAAAGTACTAACCTCCCATGTAATAACCCGGAAACAAACAGTAAAGCAATCTAACCCAGAGTGAGCTGATTTTCGCTGTCATAGCTCACCAATCTCAGGAAAATCACGAACAAGCGTGTGTTCATGGTATTGAGTGTCATACCGACGGGCAATCCTAATCAGCTCTAATTGCTTACCCTCGCGAAGCTGGACAGCTCCGACAGGAGGGAGAAAGAAAAGAAGCGAAGAAGCGCATTTCAAAGCTGTCGACCGCCCCCAGAAACAAAAACGCGCAACACGAGCGTCGCGAGCCCGCGCATCAGCGGCATTTGCCAGGGAGAAGATTGGAAGCGCGTCGGCAGAGATGTCGATCGGGGCCGTCTACCGAATCGAAGCAAACGGCGGAAAACGGATCGAAATCATCCGATCAAACTTCTACGGATGTCTTCCTCGACACGAACTCGCAGAACAGAAACATCGCAATCTGATTACCGTTTTGCTCGCACACTAGAGAGAGAGGGAAAGAGTACCTGGGGGGAATGCGATTGCGCAATGAAGCCGATGGAAACTTCCAGACAATGGAGTGCGTCAGACAGAGCGAGATTTTGTGGCCCAGCGATCAAGCGAAGTGATAATAGAAGGGGAGAGAAGAAGGAGGAGGAGAATCGGATCCAAATTCGTTTTGCGCTTGCTCGTGAAGCGAAGCGATAGGACCGTGGACGGACTCGGCCAAATGGAACGAAAACGGCCTTTTTTCATTTCTTTCTTTTTGGACACTTGTTCAGCTCTGGTTGTCCCGCTTACTTGTGGGTCCCCCCTTCGCCTAGGAACATCTCCACTTTGCCGTGGAAATTTTCCGAGCTAATCATAATCATTAATCATATTAATTTTATTAATGCAATTGCACTTACGACACTACAGTTGCATTATCTTTCAAACCACCTTTTCGACGACCATAAAAAAAAATATCTAGTCATCCTTACTAGTGGTGGGCAACAATGCTCTTGATAGCGCAACGATCGCCGATCACTGCACTCGAATCCTACGTGAACACGTGAGGCAAATCTGAGCTCGGCATCGGAAAGTAGGATCGAAGCGGCACCGCCACTAAGCGCGCGTGAATTGGACGTTGGAAAGTTATTCGAGTTTATGAACCTTTGATTCTGAGTTTGACCTTGAGAGAAGAAAAGAGAAAAAACAATGGGAGCACCCGTTGGCCGCTTGTCTGGCGCACGATCGGGCAAAATGGGTCCCGCAATTCAAAGGGAACAAGGATATTGGCATATTTGCCTAGAGGCACATTCTCGGTATATGCCACTTCTCTTGATTTTCGTGCTAAAAATAAGAGAAAACGGTATCTTACAATTTCTGCAACGCGATCTGATCCTTTCGTTGCCCAATGAGTATCTCTATAAGAGAGTTTAGATAGGATCCTGGCTAGGCAAGTGAAAGCAATTTCTGGACGAGAACGAATTTTCCAAATTTCTGTCTTATCTAGATCTCCGGTGGCCGAGGGTTTTTCTTCTCCCTTTATTTCTCTGCTCTTTTGTTGATAAAGTGAAAAGGTTTGGATGGTGCAACTGCATGAACAAACGCCCGACATTACCAGAGGAGTGCCGCATCTGCGATGGAATGTTTAATTTGAATGGTAATAACTATGGCTCATTTTCCCGAGTGTTTGTCACCGTTGCCCCATTAAGGTGATGGAATAAAACATGAGTTGTCCTTCACCATGACAAGAACCAATCTATACCATGGACAAACCAAGGCTTTTTTAGGCTGAGAAGCAATCGGGGGATTTGAACTTGTCACCTTAGGAGCAATAATTTTTTTTAGAGTAAGTCCTACACCGCTATGCCATCATTATATTATTCTTAGTATAATCATGAATCATCAATCTATAGTTGGACTAGCAAGACAACATTTGAAAGTACAGCTCAAGATAATCAACCTACAACTACATGGCTTGCTCCATAGGGATCCTAGACCCCGAATGGAGTATTTTGAGCAAATATGCAAGGTAATGGCAACTTGGGATGGGTGTTTACCCATGGATTACACAAGAAGATTTCTCCCATTCAATGTAACACTTCAAATACCACAAGCTCTCCCACTTAAAAAAATGTCTTTGCTTTTTCATGCTTATTGCCTGGCAATGCTACACCTATTCGATGGGTAGCCTAATCCAATCCTACCTTATTTGCCATCTTTGAGATCTGTCAGAATTGGCATCTTGCCTAAACTTTATCACCCCAGCTCTCATTCCCTGCCATCGTCAAATCTTGGATGGCCTAATCCATCCACAAGCCATAAAGGTGCCTCTGGAATACCACGTGTCAAGATTTAGCTCGGTCTCGGTGGGCCAAGCCCCCGAAAAAGTGCTCAAAGTAACAATACAAGATAGTAATTGTTATCAAACGGACAAGCCGAGGAGTCCCATGCGAGAAGAAACAAGAGAGAGTAGGGAGGAGGAGGAAGAAGGTTCAGGTCGAGTTGTCCCTAGTTGGGTATCTGCACCAAGGCCCAAACTGCCAAAACTTCCTGCCTAACGCAACTGCATTTCCCTCCAACAGAGACCCAACTCCGCCGCCGAACTTTGTTCGTTATCCGTTTATTATTATACGACATCCCTCTCTCTCTCTCTCTCTCTCTCTCTCGTCTTCGTCTCTGTCTGAGTGGAATCATGAAGTGGAATCGCTGTCTTCGCTCTCCAACTCGAGCTCCATATACCTCCTCTCCTCTCCCCAACCCATTCACTTCGTGCTAAACTCGCACCTTCCTTCCCCCACCATGTCCACGCCCTTCTCTCACTCCCTTCCCGTTCCCCAACCGCCCCGCGCTTCTCCACTCGCTCCGCAGAGCTCCACCGTCCCAATTCGTTACCCACGAGCTCCCAAGCTCGCCCCTTCCAGACCCACCAGCGAAAGCCGGGGACTTTCCGGTTGCGGCAAGCTGAGCGCCTTGTTGGGACGACCCGGTTCGGGCCTAACGTCTGGAGGGGCCAATTGGGCGTCGGAGAGTCGGAGCTTTGCGGCGCGAGACGGAGGGAGGCGAGATTCGGCGGAGGCGGGAGGCCGCGGGCGGTGGTGGCGAGCGAAGAGAGGGCGGTGGAGAGAGAAGGGGATGGGGAGGTGGGTGGGAGAGAAGGGGAGGGCGGCTATGACGCCATCGTGGTTGGGTCGGGGATTGGGGGCCTGGTCGCGGCCACGCAGTTGGCGGTGAAAGGAGCGAAGGTGCTCGTGCTGGAGAAGTACGTGATTCCCGGTGGGAGCTCTGGTTTTTATGAGAGAGATGGGTATACGTTTGATGTTGGGTCTTCCGTGATGTTCGGTTTCAGTGACAAGGTCAACCTTTTCGTTTGCTTTTTTTGCCACGCGCATCTTCTTTTCTATATCATTTTAAGTTCTGTTCGTAGATGGTCTTTCGGAACAAAAAGAGTTCGCCAACTCCTTCCAGTATTGCGATTTGAGTTCCGCGCTCATGGGGGCATAGATTAGGCTGATTGAACGAGTGATGCCTTGTGGAAGAATGTTGTTTGTCATAGGGAGAGTAGTTGCAGCATCGAATCGCTTTTAATTCCGTGAGATTGCTTATGAATTTCATCTCTGCTTTCAAGAGAGAAGAAGGGTTCTTCCTTCAGGTCTAATGCGGGCTTTTGTTCATATGTACTTGCTCGTTAGCACAATACTGACATAATTGACATTTCCTTTTTGTTCGCATGACTTATGCGGTTCTAGCTGGTTAAGTACATATACTCTGCTCTTGCTGATTAGAGCTTTGAATCTGATCAGGGAAATCTGAACTTGATAACCCAAGCACTAGCGGCAGTGGGCTGCAAGATGGAAGTTGTACCTGATCCTACTACAGTCCACTTCCATTTGCCCAATGACCTCTCTGTTCGAGTGCACAGGGAATACAGTGATTTCCTTAGAGAACTGACTGGCAGATTTCCTCATGAGAAGGAAGGGATTCTCAAGTTCTACGGCATATGTTGGAAGGTTCATCTTGATGGAGATGACTAATTTCGTGTTAGCATGTTTGCCTCTGACTTAACATCCAGACCTTGTATTGTATATTTTGCAGATTTTCAATGCCTTGAACTCGCTGGAACTCAAGTCGCTGGAGGAGCCAATATACCTCTTTGGACAGTTCTTTCAGAAACCTATTGAGTGCTTGACACTTGGTAAGTGTTCTCTTGCTTGTAACTGAAGGAATTCTAGTCCCGTATGAGATCCTAAGAGCTTGCTGAAGAAAATGCAAGAGGGCAAGAGGGCAGTTTCATCATAAGGAAACTGGCATTAAGTTTGATGTGCTAAAAGAAACTTTATGTGGAAATACTACACTTGAAGGAAAAAAGTTCTTCAACTTCAACTATGTTAACTCCGAGCAACTAACATTTCAAGTTTGGACCATCTTGTATGGGGCTTCAAAAATATTTTCTATCTTTGAATTGCTTTTTTTTAAATTTCCTCCCCCTTTCTCTCTTTCTCTCTCTGTGCATGCCTGTTTTCGGTGGGCTTGGGGACATCACATGAGTGAATTATGTGTTGTGTATATCAGTCACTGGTGCATTGATGGACTTGTGCTTTTTTTTACCTTGACAGCCTACTATCTCCCTCAGAATGCCGGAGCTATAGCTCGGAAATACATAAAGGATCCAGAATTGTTGTCTTTCATTGATGCAGAGGTGCAACATCCTTCCTTTGTCCTAATCAGAAGCTGTAACATTCTAATAGCTAAAAAAATTTCAACCTGATTGAAGAATCTCAAGAATCATTCCTTTACGTTGTTTGCAGTGTTTTATCGTGAGTACAGTTAATGCATTGCAGACACCAATGATAAATGCAAGCATGGTAAGGCTTTTAGTTGGCTGTTTGCCGTTTCTACTACTTGCAGTTGCCTTTCTTCCTCATGTACCATTATGCACCAGGTACTTTGTGACCGGCATTTTGGGGGTATTAACTATCCTGTTGGTGGCGTTGGTGGAATTGCAAAGTCCTTGGCAAATGGGTTGGTTGAACATGGCAGTGATATACAATACAGGGCAAACGTGACTAATATCATCCTAGAGAATGGAAACGCTGTGAGTTGCCTCACTTAATCAATTGATGTGTTTTGTCCTTGGTCATGGGGGCTCTTTTGCTTATGTCTTGTACCCAATTGTGAAGGTAGGAGTTAGGCTCTCAGATGGAAGGAACTTTTTCGCTAAGACCATAATATCTAATGCCACAAGATGGGACACATTTGGTGAGTTCTTAGGGAAGCATTTTTATGTCTTTACGGCTTTGACCATAACCTGTTTGCATTTTCTTCGTTAGGATGGTTTACAGTTCTCTCACTGATAATCTCAATATATACGGTCGTAGGGAAGCTTTTAAAAAAAGAAAATCTGCCAAAAGAAGAAAGAGACTTCCAGAAACGTTATGTTAAAGCGCCATCATTTCTTTCCATCCACATGGGGGTTAAAGCTGACGTTTTACCCCAGGATACTGATTGCCATCATTTTGTGCTTGAGGTTTGAATTTTTAGTTGAATTCCTCAATTCTGGGCTCTGAGCTTTTTGCCAGTAAGATATAAACCAAAATGACTCCTTTGCTGTCTATCTCAATTATGTAGGATAAATGGTCAAGACTAGAGGAGCCTTATGGCAGTATATTTTTGAGTATTCCAACTGTCCTTGACCCATCATTGGCTCCTGACAGACACCATATTCTTCATATATTTACAACTTCTTCCATTGAAGACTGGCAGGTTGGTTGAATACTTTTTAATTGTACTTTGATTTGGGCATTGATGCATAATATCAGCACTCTGAAAAGTGGGTTTCATTTGGTGGCAACAATGAGTGGAAACAAGCAGTTTTCTAATTGTTTTAGGGACTCCCTCAAAAAGAATATGAGGAAAAGAAGCGGCTCGTGGCTGATGAAATCATAAGAAGATTAGAGAAGAAGCTATTTCCAGGACTCAAATCATCCATTGCCTTTATGGAGGTTCGGGCTATTCATGTTTTGATTTACTGTCATACGGAAAGTTTATTCCTTTATGTCATCAATTTAATGATAGTCATCACAAAGATGCAGAAAATATTTCAGAGATATGCAAAGATGGCATGATTATTATAACACCTCCCACATGGTCACGATGCTAGGTGCTCCGATCCCTAACGATCATGCTCGATTACCTAGCTCTTGCATTCTAGTCACTATTGCTTAGGCCTGAGTCCACAAAAGTTGGGCTTACAACCCCGGAGTCCATGCCAAGGTCCCTGGCTGTCATCCTGAGTACCTGATTCCCATGCCCAAGTCATTAGTAGTCGTACCCCTGGCTATTCTGTCATGTGATTGCAGTCAATAAGATGGATAGAATGTCTTAGGCTGACGCAAAGTACTTGTTTCAGGTTTGATAAGATATTCTCCTTAAACAAGTAGTCAATGTAAAAGTGGCAGAGCATTTCATACATTGAACAAATCCTCTAACCAAAGTCAATGGTATGACTCCTATTTGATCATCTATAAAATACTGTTGTCAGCATACCCTCAAGACTCTGCTGGCTTCACTAGCATGTCAGTAAGTTGTTGCCTTTATCAATGATTACTTCAGTCTGTACCATAATAGTCAATCTAATTCCTGTAGGGGAGACTGGACTAAAATCTTGCATTCACGATAGTCAAACTTACAATAGTTATTACAAAAGGCTAAGAAACTGATGACAATCAGAGCATTTTGGGGTTATTAGGAAACAAGGGAACAGAAAATGTGCAACTTTTGTAGTATTTTCTATATAATTGAGCTGAATTCATTTGTCTATCCTTGGAGAGTTAGTTCACATTGGAGACAAATTGTACCTGTACTATGGAAATTATTTGAATCTTAAACCTGATCATCTCAAGGAGATGATGTGGAAAAATTGAAGTGAAGTTACAGAGACAAAAGAAACTTTAATTTATACGAGATATTTGTGTAGCACTGCATTCTGGATGTTTTGGATATATATATTGTGTCCTGTCTCTTAAGAGCTTTCTCTCAAAATCCAGGTGGGGACACCCAAAACGCACCGGAGATACTTGGCACGTGATGAAGGAACTTATGGACCAATGCCACGTAATGTTCCTAAAGGCTTGTTGGGAATGCCTTTTAATACAACAGTAAGTACTTGTTGTCAGCGTCCACTGACCCTCAAAATTTAGTACACCCAGTTATTAAGAATTGCAAAGTTGCTAATCAACAAGCAAATTTTCAGGGCATAGATCGCCTTTACTGTGTGGGAGACAGCTGCTTTCCAGGACAAGGTGTCATCGCAGTAGCCTTTTCTGGCGTAATGTGCGCTCATCGAGTAGCTGCTGATATTGGTAAGCTGGAATGAGATTATGGAGGATAAGTGTATGTATCTATATAAGAATGTTATAAACGCCTGTAGAACTGGAGAATCTTGTCTATATGCAGCATTATTGGTGTGGTTTCTTACTGCAGATTTTCTGAATATCCTGAGCCCATTTATGCTGTGTTTAGTTCTTGAGTCTCGAGAATGAGTCGTTCTACATTGTGGGTTCTTTAGCATAACTTCTCTCCCTCTCTCTTTCTCCAGGACTCGAGAAGAAGTCACCCGTATTGGATAATGCCCTGCTTGGTGTACTTGGTTGGTTGCGTTCGTTAGCATGAGATTGTACTGAGGAATTCATCATCCAAAGACCAATTGGAGGAGATTTTTTTTTTTTCCATCAAATTTGCCACAGATACTGTATGTAATGGAGCCCCGTGGTCTTTTCAACATCTTTGTGCATCAGCAAAACTACAGAAATAGATGCACTGGGTCTGCTATTGTGAAAAGTTGTCTTACACTACTGATTATAATTGATTTTTTTATAATCATACATATTTTTTGATAATCATAAATGGTAGCAGAGTCCTCAACTACTGCGTTAAGACTGCGAGAGGAACTTTGCATTATACCAATAGAAATTGTACCAAGTGGATTCCATGGTTGTAAGAGGAACTCGTGATTAGACAGCTACTATCTCTATCCCATCCAAACTGGGTGTGAGGTCTGAAGCATGACCGTAGCTCAAGAATCTGTTCCAACCCAATAATCAGCCGTGAAGGTTATCTCGAAGATTCCTTGGCTATTCTTTTTAAGTCTGTAAGATGAGCGAGTTAGCGACTGATTGCTTATCAGAGGCCCTGTTATTGCATCCACACTCGGCGAATTATGAGTTGAAGAGCTACATAGCATATTGTGCGGGATGCTGAAACATCTTCTCTATGGAATCAACACGTGTAGCATCATATTACTTAGCCAGTTCATTGCCTTCTATTTCCCTTAATCTCCACTCTGTTCTGGGGCAGCTGCATTTCAAAATTTTACTTCTGCACTGAAGAAATTTGAATGCGCGGATGGTGTCTCGAGATCACTCACCATCCTCGTGGTGAGGTGATAAGAGTAATGGGTCTATTGATCGAGAAAACATGGACGGCCTCTGAGCTCTAGTTTCAGGAACTTAAATAAAGCTGCCGTTCTAAGTAATGTTTTGCATATCTGCCGGATCCAAAGTAGACTGAGGAGGAGCTATTCTGTTTTCCGTGGTTTCCATCTCAGAGATCAGAATTTTTGGTAAGGCGAAAATGCAAACTTCAAATCACATAGATGAGATTAATATAAAACGGAAAGAGTGATGACACCTATGGCAAAAACAGAAAGATGAGTGGTAAATACAGATAGCGGAGACTCAATCCCTAACACACTATCTCCTCTCCTTAACACTTGACTGATCTGTACAAAATACAAAAGTATGCATTCGCAGACCTCTACCTAATTAGCACATAAGTGACCTCTAACCGTTACATTTTCACCTACCCAGATCATGAATTAATGTGGAAGAACCTTTACTTTGCATTACTTACTTTGCATTACTCTAGCCGTTAGCTACATTCATGCCGAAAACAGTGTCTTGCATCATAGCCACAAACTCGTTGTAGTCGATGCGTCCATCCTGGTAGGGAAAAACACTAAGTGTGACTACTTCTGTAATCATGAAAAGCAATACGAGAAGAAATATGAGCAGAGCAGTCTTACATTGTCTTGGTCAACCTCGTTCATGAGCTCTTCCATGGGAACATCAGCTAGGCCGAACCGCTCACAAGCCTGCTGAAGCTCATCCTTGGTGATGTACCCACTCCCATCTGTGTCAAAGTAGGAAAAAGCTGCGTACATATGATCTTCCCTCTGGATCTTGTTTAAATGGAGCATTGCTGCTATGAACTCGCCATAGTCTATGGTACCGCTGTTATCAATGTCAGCCTGCATCACAAGTCATGCAAAGGCACTCAGGTTTGGAAAGACAGGATAAAACATTAACAGTCTCTGCCAAAAGGTTTACTTTGTAATCTTAACCGCATGTCATATAAATGCTCAAAGTCTATCAAATCGAAATTTTCAAAATTAAACTCAGAATAGATGTAATGACTACTTCTATTGCTCTTACAAGAATTTTCTCATGGTTGGCTTTGCAAGCTTTGGTCTAGAGAGTCAAATATCGACTTACATTTATAAATTCTAATGTCTAAAACAAGTACTTCAACAAAGAAGTGCCAATAGATGATTACTGCTTGAAAGGTAGTAAATGAAATAAGACATTTCATTTCAAGTCCTACTACATGGTTGTGTCCACCTAAGTTCATGAGGAGAAGACTGATTTATTTGAAGTCACCAAAGAGAGATGTCTGGGAAAATAGCTTTGATCTCCCATATTTCACAAGTACCAAAAGAGGATCAGTTTCATGATAGAGGCTGTAGATTTTGAACTGATGTTTCTCTACACGATAAAGTAGATTAAAAATATGAAACATAGCCTCCATGTTGAGTCTAGACTAGAACTTACTGCTTGCATAAGACCATGAATTTCTGAATCCTTCAAATTTGCACCAACTTTTTCCAAACCAACCTTCAGTTCCTCCACAGTTATGTTCCCACTATTATCTGTGTCAATCATCTTGAACATTTCTTTCAGACCAGCAATTTCTTCTTCTGAAAGGATCTCAGCCATGACCTGTATAAGATGCATTCATCGGTGGAACACTCTGGAAAATGTGAAAAGCCAAAGAGAAATGCATGGCAGATGCAAGTTTTTCCAGTGCAAAAATTTCAAGTAATTCAGAGAAGTCTACTTTGTAATAATTTCAAGCGGTGACAGTATAGAGAGACATTGTGGATGATACATAAAACTGTAGACTAACGATCAGTTTCTAACATAAAGCCTTATTTCTGTTAGAATTGGACTAAAATTGCGTACTCTGACTGCTATCTTCTTGAGCTTGTCCATGGCAGAGAACTGTTTCAAACGAGTCAAAACTGCAGAATCGAGGGGTTTGTCAGGGGCAACGCCATCAACCTGAACCCAAGGATGACCTGCACAGGGCAAAAGCATTGTGAGCATCATGGAAGGACGTAGCAAGGCTCTCGATTGATCTGAAGTCAGGACAGTGAAGCTCTAGTATTTCCAATGATAATGACCAAGAGAATTGGCAAATAGGAAGCAGTCCCACGAAGTCCCAAATGTAAACAAGTTAGAAGTAACTTAGAAAATTTCAAATACAAAGGGTGAGGCAAGTGCTTTGCACCTTCTGAGAATTTCCTAAGCTGCCACATTGTGCTTTTACACTCTTACTGATGCTATGGACATGCATCATGATACTTCTTTACAACAAACAGCAACATGTGACAATAGTAGGGATGCAACAAATTGTGGCTTTGAAAGAACTAAGAGAGGCGAAATGCATAGGTGTAATTTCCAAAATATCAAAAGTAATAAGAATTGTTACTTACAAAGAACTTCATGGGCTGTAAGCCTCTTTTTTGGGTCCCTTACAAGCATTCGCCGAACCAGATTCTTGGCGCTCTCAGATATGTTGGGCCATGGTTCAGATATAAAGTCAAGTTCTCCTTTTAAAACCTGCTCAAATATCCCTTGCTCCGTTTCTGAACAAGAAGGCAACACATAATTTCAAAGTCTTAGTTTTAAGGGTCTACATATGCAGATCATTTAAGGAACAAAGTAGAAAGCATTGAAAGATAGATAAGAGATGCACACCATCCCAAAAGGGGGGGACGCCACTTAGTAATATATAGATGATCACCCCCGCACTCCAAACATCACATTCTGGGCCATAATGCTTCCGCAATACTTCCGGAGCCACGTAATAAGGGCTCCCCACCACATCAGTGAACATTTCACCTGTAGAAAGATATATTACTTCACAGGACAGAAAAAGCTGATAAACTTGTGCATCTGGTAACTTGTCCAAAGAAAATCAGTAAACCTGGTTTAGACGTTACTCTGTACTACAAATTCAAAAAGTTTCTTAGAAACTTGACCTCCTTCATCCTTTATTTAATTTTCACCTGTCTGCCCAATCCCAACCAGTATTTTAACTACTGAGAAAAATGAAAATCTCATGAAAAAACACTTCCTAAGTACCATAGCTCGATCTCCATCATATATAGCTTGACATGAAAACACGTCAATAGTAATTCCATCCCTCAGTGATCAATCCAGTTAAGATCTTGAAGTTCATATTAGCATCTTCAAAAGCTGGTCTTACACCTTTCTTAGTTAATTTACTTCTGTAACTTTTCATAAGCCTATTGCTGTACTTGGATATATATGTTGAATAGGTAATTACAGTATCCTATTCTGTAAAGCGGAGCATAGTCCTTGATGAAGATAAATCACTTGGCGATTTAGGGTGGCAGACAAAATTTAATCTCTAAACGTCTGGTTTCTAGCAGAAATGGGAAAAGTGTAGGTTTAATAAGATGCTTAAATGTTGAACATCCATAATTGAGAAAGCAGACCAGCTAACATGAATGTGAATCTAACAAACTGAACATATATATCACTTTCACTACACACACACACACACAGATCATTAGTCCATGCATACAAAGTTCCAGAAAATTCTTCCACAGCTTTGTGAGTATCAGAGGAAAGATAGCATGATCGTGGGAAAGGGAAAAGTACAAAAGAAACCCAACCTAACTAGTCAATATGAACTTGGAGATTCGCACTTGCCTCCCAAATGGGCACAACAGAAGATCATGCACGTGCTGTAGGCTATATTTAACAATTGACCACCATACCCACCTCCTCACACCAATTACTCTTAAAATCCTGCCATGTGAAGCAATGCCGCACTTACTTCCCTACAAATGGTCTTACTAGATATCCATTCCACACAATTACCAGTTACTTGGAAACATGATGATTTACAGCCACAGTTTCTTCAGAAGAGCGTCACTCTGCCAACATTAGCTTCCAATTGACAATTGATTGTCTTGATTAAGCGGCAATATAAAACCTGGGATGCATTTCATACACTGCTAGCCTAAGATTGCTTCATCAAATCACCTGAAAGAGCCACGAAATTATGTTTGCCACGTAGCACTAGCAAATCTAGCCTCGGTAATGGTTGGCTTCTCATGTTTTTGAAGACTAAAAGGACAGATTTCATCATATATCACGGCCTAAGATCTTTTCCTGATGCACCATACTAACTTGACCATCAACATATGGCGGATCTTATATTACTTATTGCCAATCAGAGTTCCCAATTTTATCGAATATAAAGATATACTCACAAGAGTATCGCATTCGAGGTGGGCAGCAACAAATGCATGTCACTCACTGTCCTTTTACATATAGTTTGTAATCTCAGTGATTTTAACATAGCGATGGATTCTGAGCATTCAAAAAAATAAACGACAAGGTGAGCCAATTAAAATTGTTGGCAGTCCTTTCAATTCATCTGTTCATGCTACTGAACATTAGTTTGTGCTCTGCCATGTGCACGACAAGCATGAGGGAGAAAATGGGGAAAGACCAAACATTCCTGTTTCTACAAACAAAACTGCTAGAGTATAGAGAATGGATTGCTTACTGACTGCAATATCGAACAGGAAATATTTCTTCCGGTTAGGCATTTTAGATCAGCCTATGTAGATCAATGCTAGCTATACAATGCATGTAACCTGATTCTTTTGATCCTAAGACAGCTAGCCACTTTTCCAAGCTTCTAGAAAATCTTCCATGCCTTCTTATTCCTTAATGATACACAAGTCGCAGAAAATTGAGACTTAGAGACTTACGGGTGAGGAAACAATTAGCTAAATCCCCTCAAAATGCAAATATCTTTTTTCTTAGATTTTTCTGTGGCGATCTTCATGCCACATTAAGCAGATACTGCATATAGGCATTTCAGGACCCGCAAGTGCCAATCTTTAAGCTATCGCAAAGTGAACAATAGCGCTAGTGAAAATTGTGTCATCTATACAGAAACAATCACGTAAAACGATATGCTAGACCCAATTTCATAAAGAACTCTTAATTTTTGTCTAATTGCAGGTCAAAATACATGGAACTGAGAATAATAAGACATTTAGCAGTAGAAATGAAGAACACAATCCCACGATGTACCTGGCTTGAAGAACACAGACAATCCAAAATCAATTGTCTTAAGTGCCGCATCCTCTTCATGGTTAACGAAGAGGAAATTCTCAGGCTTCAAGTCCCGATGCATCACGCCTAATGAATGGCATGCCTCCACCACACTTACAATCACCCTTGCAAGCTCAGCTGCTTTCCTTTCTGAATAATGTCCCCTCTGAATGATCCTATCGAAAAGCTCACCACCAGCGCATAATTCCATCACGACATGAACCGCGACCGCATCCTCATACGCATCCACAATTGATATAACACTTGGATGTCCCGCCAAGTGGTGCATTATCTGAATCTCCCTCCTCACATCCTCCACATCCTCCTCCGTCGTCAGCTTCCTCTTTGCAATCGATTTACAAGCAAACTCCTTATTCGTCGTTTTGTCTATGCATAGAAATGTAGTTCCAAATTGACCTTGTCCAAGCTTACGGCCTAAACTATAGATCTCCTTCAGATTCCGTGTTTTCCTCCCCAGCACCGAATCCACCTGAAGCCCTGCACTCGAAATTCTCTTCATGTGCGTCGGCTTCTTCGGTTTCGCTGCCTCCGGAGGCTTCGCTACCTCCTCCTGACAGCTTTTTCCGGTTCGGCCTGTTTATGCTCCTGAGCATCAATCTTCACGGGCTCAGGAGGTGCGCTTTGAATTGGAACAGGGGCAGGGGAGGACTTGGATTTCGAATCATTGGTGCCGCTGCCACTCGCATTCTTGCTGCTGTCTTCGCCATTCGGGGGAGGAGGGAGGCGGTCCTCCGGCGGTCTGGAACGCCATATCGCCGCGCTGACGGAACTCAAGAATCCATTCGCACCGAGTTTTGGTCCCACGCATGAGTTCCCCATCAAAAATTCCCACACCAATCTAGCTAACAACTCCTCACGAACCCTCCCTCAGGCATTTCAACAACCGGGTCGTCCGGGCGGTTCTTTGTCAATCCCGCCACGCCGGAACGGAATCAAATTGGTGGCTCTCTGATCCGGATCAGAGACCCATCAACGATCTTGAGAGAGATCGTCGCACTTCAGCGGAGGAATCAAACTAAAAGCGACAGATGAATCAAAGGGTCAAAAGCCCAAAAGGGAAAAGAAGACTCGGTTTCCGGAACACCCGACGGGACAGAACAAGAATCCGGAACCGATGAAGAACGCCGGACCCAGAAAAGAAGGTAAGATTTTGCGCAGGAATCTTGGCTGAGTATCGGAGGAAAAGCTGAAAAGACAAGGAGGATCGATTCGCTCCGGGAGAAAAGCTTGCTAATTCGGAAAGCACGCGCAAAAGGGGACAATCATCCAGGCTTATGGCATGATGAGATCGTTCGTTAGCAATGGGTTATGCCGGTACGGGGCGCTTGATGCATGCACGTGCATGGGATTTCACTCCAACCGCCATGTTTAAGACACAAACATATCCATCGTATCTTATTGACGAATTTGGCCCCCCCGCTAAGTTCTCCTTGCGTATGGAGTTGTCCATATTTAGTTGGGATTAAGTATGGTACTATTGGTCGGCCAAAAATGAAATTCTATAGCTTTGATTGTCTAGTTCATCGCATTTTATAAGATCTTATCCTTTTGCCTTCTACAGTGTAATCGAGCTCTTGATTTGTGCCATTGGGGAACTTTGATTAATCGCTATTGATAGCTCTGTTGATTTATCGACATGAGCTCTGTTGATGTGTCAAAATTCGTTAGGTGGGTTTCATATGGTGTTGATGTGATCTGTCATAGCAACACATTACAATAAAAATATTAAATAGGTACAATAAAAAATTAAATAGAGAGAGAAGGAGGGAGGGTAGAATTTGGAAGAGGATGCAAGAATATATAGATTTTCTTTTCTTTTTTGTGTTATACCAATATGGTATGTCGCAATAGTAGAGTATACATAGTATACCCTTTGTTTATAATTGGGAAAAATACAAAAAAAGAAGAAGAAGAAGATGTCATAAACCTATTGTACTTATACTAATTCAATTCGAAACCTTTTAATTGTATCGGTTGAGCTCTAAACCTCTTGATAATATGTCAATATAGTCAATCCGAACAATTTTGGCTAGAAATCACTGATATTAGATATGTCTCAAGTTTGAGCATGAAAAAGAAAGTTTCCTAATTCAAGTAAGTTTCCTATTTTGAATAGGTTTCCTAATTGAATGATTCTTCTCTCCTTGTGCTTTTTCCCGCAAGGGTTTTTACATAAAATCTAGTGTTTTTTTTTTATTCTTTTCAATTTTAATATTGTTATAATTTTTGCATCTGCCATAACAATATGGTATCAAAGTCTAAGGTTTTTTTTTTCCTCGATCTTTTGGTTATGGCTTCAAATTCAACAACAAGATTTGGTATTGAGAAGTTTGATGGGAGTGACAATTTCAACTTATGACAAGTTCGTATGTCGGGTGCTCTTACGTGGCAGGGTTTGAAGAAAACTTTGTTTGGGAAAGGGAAGAAATCAAAAAGCATGTCAAATGAAACGTGGGAAGAATTGGATGAAAGAACTATGTTTGCTATTTAGTTGTGTCTCATGAATGAAGTTCTGTAGGAGGTACTAGATCAGACAACAATTGCAGGTTTATGGAATAAATTAGATAGTATTTTTTTTTTTTTTAACAAAATCCCTCACCAATCAATTGAGGCTCAAGCAACGACTTTTCACTCTTTGTATGGCTAAAGGTGCTTCTCTTAGATCTCATATTTCTAAATTCAATACTATTATCTTTGAATTAAGAAGTAATGATGTCAATGTTGAAGATGAAGATCGTGTTATCTTATTGTTAGTTTCACTACCTTCCTCTTATAAGAATTTTAAAGAAACCATGATTGTTAGTAGAGAAACTCTTGATATCGAAGATGCCAAGACTAGTCTCCTAAATAAACAGAAACTAGATACATAATTGACTTTTAAAGGCAATAATGATTATGGGGCTAGTTTAGTTGCTAGAGGAAGATCTATTGAGAGAAAAAAAAAATAGTGGTAGGTTCATATTATAATAAAAGCATAAAGATCTAATTTGCAACTATTGTAAGTCTGAGGGCGTGTCAAGATAAATTGTTTGAAATTGAAGGTAAAACAATAAATAAAAAATATGAATCGGCAAAATCAAGGGAATGCAAATTGGTAGAACAATCAAAACTACACGATTAGACAAAATCAGGAAAACGAAAACCCCACTCAAGCTGGTGTTGCTGAAAAAGAAAACAAAGATTGGTTATTGGCTACAAATGATAAAGACAAATTTAATGATGGTTGGATTCTTGATTTAGGTTGTTCATACCACATGTTTCCTAATCGTGACTGGTTCTCCACGTACAAAGAATCTAACAGTGGAGTTATTCTAATGGGAAATAATGTTAAATGCAAAGTAGGAGGGATTGAGACTGTCAACATTAAGATGTATGACGGCATTGTTAGGGCTTTGGATAATGTCATACATGTTCCTAATTTGAAGGAAAAACTCATCTTTTTGGGTACACTTGATGCTAACAGTTTTAAGTTTACGGCTAGATGTAGAGTTATGAAGATTATGAGAGGTTCACTTTCAATTGATGAAATGGTTGAAAATTGGCACTTTGTATTAGTTACAAGGCATTATAGTTATTAGTTAAACCGCAATCTCATTCACTATGATAGAATCAAAAAACACTAAATTATGGCATATGAGATTAGGCCATATGAGTATTAGAGGAATGGAGGAGCTGAGTAAGATAGGTCTTCTGTGTGGTCAAAAAATTGAAAAAGTGGATTTTTGTGAGCATTGTATCTTTGGAAAACCGAAAAAGATCAATTTCAGGACAAGAATTCACACAATAAATGGCACTTTGGATTATATTCACTCTGATTTTTGGGGGTCTGTGAAATTTCCTTCGAAAGGCCTTGGTTTGAGGTATTTAGTATTTACTCACTTTCATTGATGATGTTTTAAGAAAGGTTTGTATTTATTTTCAAAAACAAAAAAGTGATGTTTTGTTACATTTAAACAATGGAAAACATAATTGAGAAGCAAACTGGTAAAAAGATTTAAGTGGTTGAGAACGGATAATAGATTAGAATTTTGGGAAGGTGAGTTTGATGAGTTTTGCAAAATTAAAGGTATTATGAGGCATCATACTACAATGATTACACAACAGCAAAATGGTATTACATAATGCATGAACAAAACCTTATTAGAAAGAACTAGATGCCTATTGTCTAATGCTGGCTTAGACAAGGAGTTTTAGGCCGAAGCAGTCAATACAACCTCTTGATTGATAAATCGTTCTCCTTGCACATCTATTGAGTGCAAGACACTCGAGGAGGTATGGTCAGGTAAATTTGTTGATTATTTTTCTTTTTGAGTTTTTAGATGTTTGACATATGCACATGTTAATGAAGGCAAATTTGAGCCTAGAGCAAAAAAAAAAAAAAAAAATGCATCCTTCTTGGTTATACTTTTGGTGTTAAAGGTTATAGACTTTGGTGTGCTGATTCATCTAAGATTATTATCAGCAGAGATGTTACTTTTAATGAGTCTGTTATGAATCATTTATTTCTTGTGATGAAAATCCGGAAAGTATTGCAGAGAAAGTATAGCTTGAAGTAATTTATTCGCAACCAATTCAATCATCTACTAATAATATTGAGTTTGAAAAACCTAAAGAGGAACAATATTCTATTGCTAAAGATAGACCAAGAAGAATAGTGAAGCCTCCATAGGAATATGGGTTTTTAGGTTTTGTTACTTATGCTCTTTTAGTTGCAGAGTTAGTAGAGTAGAATGAGCCTAAAACCTACAAATAAGTTATTTCTTCAAAAGATTCAACAAAGTATTGAGTTGTTATGAATGAAGAGATGAAATCTCTTAAAAAGAATCAAACTTTGGAGCTTCTCAAACCACTAATGGAAAATAAAATTGTGGGTTGTAAATGGGTTTTCAAAAGAAGGAAGTTAATCCTGTAGTTGAAGACATCGTGTCCAAAGCTCGTCTAATTGCTAAAAACTATAATCAAATTGAGAGAGTTAATTTTAATGATGTGTTTTCACCTGTCATTAAACACAACTCTATTTGGGTTTTACTTATGTTAGTTTGCCATGCATGATTTAAAGTTGGAGTAACTTGATGTGAAAACAGCTTTTTTGCATGGTGAACTTGAAGTGAAAATTTATATGGGTCAATCAGAAGGTTTTTAATTTGAAGGTAAGGATTGTCTATTGAACAAGTCTATATATGGCTTGAAAAATCACCTGTATAATGATTGATAATTGTATATATCTGCGCAAATTTCCTAATGGCTCTTTCATTTATCTTTTATTATGTGTTGATGATACGTTGATTGCCGCAAAAGATACATCCGATATACAGAATTTGAAGGCACATTTGAGTGCTGAATTCGAGATGAAGGATTTAGGTGTAGTGAAGAAAATCTTAAAGGAAATTTGATGAGATCATAAAAGGGGAAAATTATCTCTCCCAAAAAAATAATATTGGGAAGTGATTAGATGGTTTTGGCATGAAAGATGTCAAACTAGTAAGTACTCCTCTTACTGCTCATTTTAGATTATCAACTAATTTATGCCCACGAACAGATGATGACATAAAATATACATCACATATTCCATACTCTAGTATAGTTGGTAGCTTTATGTAAACCATGGTTTATACTAGACCCGATATTTCAAATGCTATTAGCGTGGTAAGTAGATATTTATTATGCCTAGGAAAAGTTCATTGGCAAGCTATGAAGTGGATTTTGAGATATTTGAAAGGTACTTCTGATTTTGGTTTAGAGTTTGGAAAAATTAGCAACATTCTGACAGGATATGTTGATTTTGATTATGCTAGTGACCTTGAAAAGATGAGGTCTTTGATTGGGTGCATATTTACTATTGGAGGTTGTGTAGTTAGTTTTTTTTTTTTTGGTCAGTGTTGTGTAGTTAGTTGGAAAGATACTTTACAACATATAGTAGCATTGTCTACTACAGCAATAAAATATATGGCATTGCAAAAGTAGTTAAAGAGGTCATATGGTTAAGAGGCTTATTTAGAGAGCTTAGTGTGGATCATGATGTGACTGTTGTCTATTGCGATAGTTAGAGTATTATACACCTTACTAAAGATCTAGACATATCATGAGAGGACAAAAAACATTGATGTGCGATGTTACTTTATTCGAGACATTCTTGCTAATGGCTATATTAAGGTCTTGAAAATTGGTACAGAAAATAATCCAACTAATATGTTAACGAAGCCTTTGTCTATTGCCAAATTCAAGCATTGATTGTATTTGGTTAATATTTGTTGCAACTGAGTTTTGCTCTAATAGGAGGAAACTATTGTTTGTTGTTTATGCAAAATTCAAGCCAAGCGATTGTAACTTGACTCAATCGTCGAGCCAAGGTGGAGATTTGTTAGATATGTCTCAAGTGTGGGCCCGAAAATGCTTTTTATTTTGAATAGGTTTTCTAATTAAATGGTTTTCCTAGTTGAAGAAGGTTTCCTACTTTGGATTTGATTCTTGCCTATATATAAGAAGTTGAGATAAAAAAGAGTTTAAGTTTTTCATAGCCACTTTTTATAATCATTGATTTCTATAGTGGATTTTTGCTTCACCTCTCCTTGGGGTTTTTCCCACAAGGGTTTCCATGTGAAAACCGGTATTATTTTATTCTTCTCAATTTCAATTTTATTATGGCCCTATTTGGTTCAGCTTTGGAGATGAGCATTTGGACTCTAAAGTCCCTTGGCCAAATGCAAATGTGTTTGGTTCGAGTTTTTGAGCGACTTTGGCAAGATGCAATTGCATCTCCAAAGGGCTCTAAGGGCCCTTAGGCCAAAGGAGGTCCGGAGGTCCTTTGGAAACTTGCATTTTCGGAATGCAAGTTTCGGTTACTATTCATCCGCGAGGAAAACCACCGCACGGAGGCCGATGACCGCCGGCCAAGGGGGTTGTGCACGCCGGCGACCGCTGCCCCGAGGGTCGCGACCCCGCGACCCGGTGTAACGGCCGTCGAGGTCGCGCGACCTCAGCAACCGTCGCGGGGGTCGCACGACCTCGGCGACCCTCCGGAGGCCAAATCCAGCCATCGGACCGCCGGATCCGGCGGTCGGGTGGCCGGACTTCAAAAAAAGAAAAAGAGTGTATTTTTGCTTTTTTAATTTAATAAAAGTTAATTACAAATGTAAATTTTACCAAACAATATTTTGGCCAAAGTTGTTTTTCAATGCAAATTTTACCAAACGATATTTACATTTCGGAAATCTCCCTTTACCCAAAGGTATTTGCATTATCGTAAATGCATTACCCAAAAGTTCGAACCAAATGGGCCTTATAGCTTTTGCATTTGACGTAATAGCTGACATGGACAATGACCAAACTAAAAAAGACAAATCTCTCTCTCTCTCTCTCTCTCTCTCTCTCTCTCTCTCTCTCTCTCTCTCTCTCTCTCTCTCGCCCTTGCTGTCCAATTGGCAAGGGTTGCAGCCCTCTCTTGAATTTGTCCGGCAATTTGAAAAAATAAATAAGAAAAAAATAAAAAATCAGAATTTAAAAAAAAATAATTAAAAAAATTTATTTATGCCAATGTCTTCGTGTCACGTAAGATGATTAATATTCATATTAGATATTTTACGCCAAAATTGATCGAATGAACTGTATAGGCAAATTATCAAAAGGTTTAGGACTTAATTGGCGTACTGAAAAATTTTAAATCATTTTTTTTTTTTTTGGTGACATGAGTGCAACAAGTTTAAGAACTTTTGTGTACCATTCCCATTTATAATCTAGTGGCACGGCATGCAGAGGTTCGACTACCTGAAAGTCCATAAAACATTCTGTAGTTCCAATAAAATGATTAAAAATGGACTTTTGACTTGTGCGGAAGCCCCTACTTAGATCAACTTGACCTTGGTGACAATCATTTAAGGATCAACTGATGGTCCTCGCAAGTTATGGTTAGATGGTGGCCCTTGGCCCTCGCCACCGCTGGATTAGGGTGGCTAGCTCTTTATGCGTGGGGCCATATCAGCAACAAAGATGATAAAAAGAACAGAGTTCTGCAAAAACTAGATAGATCCCGGAACTCGACTGCGCAAAACAAAGTCCAAAGTCCCAAGGATCATATGCATGTTAGGAGAATGATAACATTATACATAGCCGGTGTCGTCCTTCGCAAAAAGATTTCGTGCGCGGAACGTTCGGAGGATGGTTCAAAGCTCTCTTTTTCCATGATCCAGCCGCGGGGAATTGAAGAACTAGTACTGTGCAGCGGCTGCACAGAACCTCAGTTTTGACATTTTCGTACATCGCATGACATCACCTGTTCGAATGCTTCCAGTCCTTGACATTGTCGCTCAACTGCTTCGGGCCCTACACTGTCTAATGCCAGAGTCAGTAATGATTCTAGAACGCGCCCACCTTGCAAAAATGCTGAGAATGGAATTTATTTATTCGAGCGCAGTTGGAAAGGACCGTTTCAAAAACCTCTGAAGGCATGGACCGAGTTTGTCGTCTGCATGCGGCATTAACCCACTCTCATACTCTCACGAGAAAGAGTCTCTCCAAGTCATCCTTGACCTCTCCCTCATGCGTCTATATAAATTTAAGCAAATCCAGGCAACATGAATTCTACACCCTATTCATTTCAGGCGTGTCATCACAAGTCACGACACGAAGAGATGGAGACGATGAGTTCTCAAACAAGAAGGGCTGCGGATAACAAGCCATTGTCGTTGCAGGGTCCAAGGCCAGAAGCGATGGCTGTGAACAGAAGCTCCACAGAGATGATCCCGAAGCAAGATTTTGTCCCTGCTAGGACCACTAGCCGTCGCAGACAACCGGCAACCAAGATTGTGTACTTGAGATCGCCCAAAGTGATTCATGTGAAGCCTGAAGAGTTCATGGGTCTGGTACAGCAACTCACCGGGAACCAGTCGTCTTCTCTTTCTGCCTCTTTCAATGATGACGATGTTGTGGAGATGATTACAATGTGAGAGAGGGATATAGAGAGATTGCAATATATCCATGCATGAGATTCTGATATGTACCTAAAGTTATATATTAGTTTGTATGATTGATCATGACAACTATAAACTCGAATTCCAGGAGAAGGTTGCTCATTTTCAAAAGATAACTTGAATGCATTCCGTTCGTTTTAATCATGCCATCAACAAAAGCTGAAAGTATGTCATTTCTGACAAAAAGAAAATTCTGATCTAATACTAAAGTGTTTGTTGAAGGAAGGTGAGAAAAAACGATTTATACATGATGTACGCGAGTCATCATTTTCCCTTAATTTTATGTTTGAAGATGAACATAGTATGAATCATTTGTTGTATGCAAATATAGCCCATCAGAAGGAGAATGAATTGTACAAGGATCGATTCGTAGCATTACAAATTTCACAATAAAGGTCAGTCCTCCAAAAAAATAAAATAAAATAAAAAATAGCAACTCTTGTAGAGAAGATACTTACCCAGTTTTCCAATGATTTAGCAGACTATTGAAAAGCAAATGTTCTATAAAAACTACAAATTTCGCAATAAAGGTCAGTCCTTCAAAAAGAAAAAAAAAAATGGCAACTCTTGTAGAGAAGATACTTATCCAGTTTTCCAATAATTTAGCCGACTATTCAAAAGCACATGTTCTATAAAAACTAGGGAAGAAGGAACTGATAAGTTGCGTCGGAGAATTTTTTCCAGTTTGAACCCACGGATTGAATGTCCCTCCTCCCTTCTCTAAAATGTTTGAAGTTTTACACGCAAGTGACTCTCACCTACTCAGTTGAAAACATCAATTATTAATCCTAGGTTTCTCCCAACCTCTCTCCTCTTCCTTCATCTCTCGCATCAGCCGCAACCTCTCTTCAATCGCTGCCCACCTTGCCACGCCAAGACGCAGCCTTCCTCTTCAGGAAGCCAGTGTCAGCCTTGCCACGATGCCTCTATCGATGACTATGTGCCTGCATCTCGCTCCTTCCTCAGATTCAATTAGGGGTGAGCATTAGTCCCGGGTCAACACCGGACGTGGAACAGGAATGAGCCAGCGATTCTGATCTGATTCAATTTAGGATGTTTAGAAACTGGCAGTCGTGAATTATTTCGTTACTTAATAGATGTGTTGTCAACTGAGGAGTTGGATTTGAAGAAATAGATAAAGATTTTCTCAAGAGGATGGAGTCCCTCGTAATCATAATGTGACTTTAATCAACGCTATCTTCAGGGGCCAAATGTCAAGCACCGTCTTTCGTGTTGAGTGTGGGCACTCGTCCACCATTTATGAGCCATTTCTAAATCCCCGTTGCCAGTTCCACCGAGAAACCTCGACCTAAAGATAACCGGCCAATTTCTTGAGCGAAGAAAGCAAAAATACTAGGCCGATTCTATAAACCTGGAACTAACTTTGTTCAGTCTAGTTCGAGGGTGGGAACCGACCCAACACATAACCGATAACCCCATATTTTATTAGTGTTTCGCCCATAGTTTCAATAGTGCGTCCTCTCTCTCCAGTGCGTTGCTCAAGTAAGTTGGAGCTGACAAATTCTCCACTCATGTTTTGCAATTAACTATACCACCTTTGTGATTGCCACATAGCTAACCACATGACTTATATTTAATCGATTGTTATTAAATTAGTAGATACGGTGATATGGTCTCAAGCTTTTCGCTTAGCCATCATAAACATTTAGTGAAAAAGTTACTTAATACGACACTGGATATGTAAAAAACGCATGTGCTCTAAAACAAATTAATTAGTGAAAAAGTTGATGGTATTCAAAATGCGAAAATTATCAAAAAAGTCTTAAATTTATTGCATTTTTACCAATTAGTTATAAACCTTTCGATTTTGTCAATTGAGTTATAAATCTTTTCACATTTTGTCAATTGAGTTATAAATCTTTTCACATTTTATCAATTGAGTTAATTTGGCCAATTTTGGCTAAAATTCATTGACGTGGATATCGATTGTCTTATATGGACAAAAATAATTATTTTTAAATATTTTTTCAATTTTTTTTTTTTAATTTTTTTCCCCCTTTCTTCTTGCTTTGCCAATCGCCCCACTCTAGTGACTGGCCAGAGGTTGCGATTGGTAAGAGTTAGCTTGCCGGGAATAGGCGAGGGATCACCTTGTTGGCCTCACGTGAGATCACCTTCATCGAAATTTAGCAAGGGATGACCTTGCGGGCCTCGGTTGAGGCTTGCAACCAGCGAGGTCACCTCCTGCTTGCTTCGAGTGAGAGTGAGGGTCGATCTCACTAGCCACGAGCGAGGCTCACCCTCACCAAATTTAATGAGGGTGAGACTCGCCCAAGGCTTGTGAGGTCATCCCTTGCTAGATCCCGGCAAGGGTGACCTCACATGAGGCCGGTGAGGTCGACCCTTGTTGACCTTTAGTGAGGGCAAGCCTTGGCCGAGACAAGCGAGGTCACCCCTCGCTAGTTCTCGGTGAGGGCAACCTCACTTGAGGCTTGCAAGGGTGACTCTTGTTGGTCACAACCTTAGGTTGGTTGTTGGAGGTTGGGCGATTGTTAGAGTAAGAAGAGAGAGAAAAAAAAAAAAATTTATTTTTAAATTTTTATTATTTTTTTACATTCTAGCTAGTGGTGCTATATAGGATGACTAATATTTGCATTAGCAAGTTTTTGCCATAATTAATTGGATGGACTCAATTGACAAGAATTAAAAAATTTTACATTTTAGTTGAAAAAAATTAAAAATATTTATGATTGAATTATTAAAAATATAATAAATTATGATTTTTTGGATAATTTTCCTCGTCTAAAAAGCTCCTTTTCTAATTTTTATACAACACGTCTATAATACGTCCAAGGCCCTGGGCCCAGCCGAAGGCCCATGACAGCTCACCGTCCCTCCGACGCCGTTAACGAACGTTGGCGCCGTCGAGTCGGCGCCGTCACCGTCAGTCCCGAGTAGAGGGAAATCGAAATTCGTTCAAACCCAAAGCCTCGAAGGCTCCAACTCTCAATCCCCTCCACTCTCTCTCTCTCTCTCTCTCTCTCTCCTCCTCTCTCTCTATCTCTGCATCTGCGATTCGTCCTCGCGTTCTCCATCTCAATCTCCGGGAGTGCGTCGCAGCCGGATCGGAGTTCGGCCCTTAATCGAATCGGGCTAGGGCTCGCTGCGGTCGTCTTCTCGGGAATGAGGTGATTCTTGCGAAGGTACGGTTCTCTCTCTCTCTCCGTTCTCATTGTCCGGCTTCGTCTTTCCCTCGTTTTCGGGATTGTTCACGCGAGATGCTTGCAGCGTGATTGAGACGGGGAGTGGCCGGGCGAGCATGGCGACGGTGGCTGGGCCGGGCTCGTTTCCGCCGGATGAGTTCCATTCTGGAGGCTGCGGCGGCGGCGGCGGCGGCGGCGCTCCGAAGATCGCCGCGAAGCTGAGGAGAAAAACTCCGTCGGAGCTGAGAGTAATCATCTGGACTTCGTGGAGATTATTCGTCTGTGAAGTGTTTATTTGTTTATTTATTTATTTATTTATTTTTTGGTGGTTGTGCCGACGAAATGATGCTTAGCTGCTTCTCTGGATGACGCGCCCCACTTTTGCTTTCGATGATGCATTTCTATGAATTGCGACATATCTTAAGACGTGACTTTTGTTTCGAGGCTCCCAAAGTTACTAGCTTTTTAAGTCGGCACACTGAATCCAATTGCTCTTGCTTTGTTACTTGTGTCTTCGATTTGGTTGTTGAAAAGAAGCTGAAGAAAGTTGACAGCGCTGATAAATAATCAATGTGGATTGACTGGATTAATGTCATTTACAGGGAGAGCAGCTGAAGCGCGTCAATGCTATTGAGCTTGTGGATGAATCTGCAGCCCCTTTACTTGATTCTCTGAAGTAAGTGTTTCGCTGATTGTATCTGAGTTTTCATTCTATAAGCACAAGATTAGTCATTGAGAGGTTCTTTTTTCTTCCAGTAACAATGCTGGCACAAATGACGGTCTTAAGAAACCAGAATCATTTAAGCTACCGAGATTCATTGATACGCGAGTTAATGAAGTATATCCTGCGAAAAAGTCGAGGTTTAAAATGTCTTCGCTCAAGGAGAATGTGAAGGTAAGGGGATTTTCCTGTATAATTAATAGATGTTCGAGATTCTGCTTTATGTCACTCATCTGTCTTAGTTTTGAGAGTTTGAGTAGTGCTAGCAAGATACAAAGTTAATTCCTTAGTTATGTGCTCTCAAGCAGGAAACCAGCACAGTGGAGCAGAGTAATGCAATGAAGAATCTTGCTGTGGTTTCGGACATGGCTACAAGAAGCAAACAACATCTTCAATGGTATTGACGAGATCCCCAAAACTCTCTGTATGTTGCTTAATGATTATTGATGAAGTCAGCACCTTCTTATACATTTTTGCTCGTCATATTCTTGCAGCCCAGAGGATTCTGTTTGCTCTCTCAAAGTTGCTGAAAATCATGGGGTACAAACTCAGTCAACACTTGAGAGGTGTAACCAGAGTAGATTCCGTACGGTTGCTGAGATATCATCTAGCTCTGAAAAACTATCTAGCTTGGCTAATATTGATATGGTAATTACTCTCATCTGTTTTCTGCTGAGCCGTTGGTATATCCTTCAGTAATATCACCACTATCTTTGTAGGATAAAGCGCTAAAAGGATTGGCTGCTCGAGAACCATCTTCTCATTTACCTGATGATTGTTCTGAAAATTTTACTTCCACGTCGGCTTACTTGGGCAACTTCTGCTCTCAATTCAACATACTTGGCCAAAAGGCTCCTCTGGATTTCACTTTGAAGACCGTCATGCGGATCGCAACATCTTCTTCAGTAAATTGGTGAGTGTACAGATCCCAAATCTGCTAATGTCTTTTGCAGTTAATAGTGTTGTGAGGGCTTAATACTGCTTGGAGACTCCTGGGGTATTTTGTTCCAAATCTGGAGATATTTCAAATTTGTTCTTTATAGGACAATTTCATTATAACAATTACTTTCTCGTATTAGGGTTTGAAGTTTTTTCCACTGCTTGTGCATGATGACATCTTATGTGATTTTAAATGACATTAAAATAATGGGAAAAAAAATATACTTACACCAAAACCTAGTGCTGCTTGCGGTGAAGATGTCATATGAAATGGGGAGCATCACTTGATTTGCGAAATTTAGCCGAGTTTCCTACTTGTCAATTGGTTCCTGAATAATCTCCTTTTCTTGGGAAATGTCTGCTCTCATCTAAGAATATCTGAATATTTACTTTCTTAAACATATGAATGGGTGGCATGCTATTCTATAATCTGCATGCAAATTGATGACTTTGATTGATAGCACAAGTTTTGGCAGGGTATAATATTCACACTGTGCTCGAGCTGTACTGACTTTTCTGTTCCTTTACTCATGTAGTTCTTTTCTATTGCTCAGGGTTTTGGTGTATGGTTTCTAGTTGTCCAATTAACTTTTTTCCTTTGTTATTTCTAGGATTTACAGGTTAATTACAAATGGTAGTTACAATAGCATTCCCAATCATACATCTCTTTGTGCTTGCAATGAGGGACAAAGAACTAGCCATTGCTCAAGAACCCACATGGCTTCCACGGGCTTTTGCTCTACAGCTTTGAACTCATGGATTTATCCTCAGTCCACTCTTCCACTTTCACTTATGTCAGTGCTGACCTCACCAACTGCAGAGAAAGGTTTGTCAAATGAGAATAAAGATATCGAGGGTGTCCCCTTGAACTTGTCACTGATTCTCTCCTTTTTGTTTAGTGGAGATGGACTTCTTAAAGAAGCGACAATTGTCATGGGAAGAGTCATTTCGTAGTCTTTACTACTTGTTCCGGAAGAATTTATGTAGCATATTTTATGGTAATTTTCTCCTCCTTGAGATGCTCAGATACTTGGCAGACTATCTCATTTTCTTCTGTTGAATATATGTTGAAGCCATATTCCATGAATGTGTATCATGTAGTGCTGCTATTAGTTAAGCAATGCAAAGCTTTGCTACTTCTTCGTTCGTATAAGCAACTACTTGCATGCTTCTTTCTGATATTTTCGTTTTAATCTTGGACTAATGGCTTCTATATATTTAAGTATCTTGAGTTTAGGAAATGACCTGATAATGAATGGGTTTTATGTAGGCCTGATCAATGGAATCTGAAAGAGCACTTTGTGATGACAAACGCAAGCTAGTATTTATAAGTTTGTTGTTACTCATGAAGAGCATGTTTTATATTAATGATAACAGTTTAAATATTTAAAAATTGGATGAGGTATTTGTGCCTTTATGGTGCCTATAACTTTCTGCGATATCTAGAATATCCACAACTCTTGATGCTGCTGAATATCTTACAGAATGGGTTTCTCATGACTACAAAAAAAAGTCAATTCTAAAAGTAAAGCAGTAATAATGCCATGCGAGTTAACAGGAGTATGTTAGAAGGCTATTTCTTGCCAAGAACTATATCAATTCGTTCTTCCTTGTCATTATTTAATCATCCTGTTTGTTGATTTTTTGCCCTAATGTACTATTTTATTCATGGAATTAGTGTGCACTTCTCAATTTGTGGTAATGTTTACTGCTGATGGTTACTCCGGAAGAAGCAAAAGGACTTGCAGTGCCCACGTCTCTCGGTCAACAAGAGGTCTGCGGTCATTGCTCAGAGAGCATGTGAGTCGCTGCACTCAGTTTTAGCTTCTGTTGCTGCATGCACCTTTTTTAGTTGTTTACAGTGCTTATTCCTTTATGTCAAAATTGCTGAAGTACTGTCACTTGATTGAATCTCTAGTTTGGGATCTCCTTAGGGGCTTGCTCAACCAGCAGGAACTATGAATGGGATTTGTCAAGACTACTTTGTTTAGCCTATTTTATACAGCAGAAGTTTATTCCGTGAGGCATCATTGTCCTGCTAGAATTTCAATGAAAATATCGCTGACACGTACATATCTTGCTTACTAAATCTCTGGCTTGATTGCTAGTTGCTCATTGGTGAAGTCATATAAGTGATCCTGAGATCAGTATAAGATTACATGTATTACCCATTTGAACATGATCATGGTCTGTACTTGTTGGCTGTAATTTATTTTCCGTCTGATGACCTTTTCTTTCCTGAAAAAGAAGAGAAAGAATTTCTGTTGTTGGAGGTCTCATCTATCATATTGGTCAAGCTATCATTGTGAATGATGTAGCTCAATTAGTTCCAGTTGGCACATCGACCAAATTAGTCCCTTTTCTTAAACTTCCTTTCTCTGGAATTATGCCTGACCATTCGGTCTTTTGTTTTAATTAGGATATATGTTTTTCTATGCCCCTATGCCATTCGAAGGTGGAACAACTTGCTACAGAAGATCTAGTTGAGCTTTCAGAGATAGAGAAGCATAATTTAGGCCAGGTAAGATTTGTGCTTTTGGTAGGTTGTTTTCGTTGTGGCCAGAGCAGTAGGGTAAAGATATAACTAGACATACTTAAGTTTTTGAATATTATCTTGGACAACATATTGAGCTAAGAGCTGTTCACGGTCACTTGAATCTTATTAATTCTTTCCCGAGCCTCTCATTTAGAGCTGATTTCTGGCGATTTTCATGTAGCATCAATTGTTGTTTTCATTTAATTGAGCTGTCACAATGTGGAAGAATACAGTTTCTTCACACTAACATTGGCATATCTAGTTTTGGCATTTACTAGGATCATGGTTGAACTGTTGGTAATGTAACCTGCCAACATCCTCTCTTTTAATGTAACTGTAGAAGACAAGTCCAGCTCTTTTACTGAATAGCATATGTGCACTTAAGGGGCATTAACCTACTTTTGTTTTTATGTCAAAATAACAGACTCGAAGGCCCAGTTCATTGTCTGACATTGATAATACTCCACAATCTTTGCTAGCTTTCAGTGGAAATAAAGATGTTCACAGTCTTTATGACCTTTTGTTAAATTATAGGTAAGTAGTGGCCTGTATACTGTTATATGCTTTATCCATCAGAAAGGCATCTATAAATTGCTTTCTATACTTTAATTTCTTGTCACTGGTCCTGAAATTAAAGTTCTTGGCAGATCTTTCTTGACTTTTCTGACTGGGGTGGATGTTCCGGTATTATATTCGCCTATTCCATTCCAGAATGCTGCTGTTTCTGTTCCTGAGGTGTGTCTTTATACCTTATATGATCTTCCTACAAGATTGAGTTCATTGGCTGCGTGATATGGACTAATTGTCACACGAAGACATTTTGATTGCTGTCTCTTTGCAGTCATCTAACCTTGAAAAATTGTTGCCTGTTTCCATTAATGTATTTCATGGCTATAGCCTGTAGGTCCTCAATTGCACTTTATTTTCAGGTTAGATGCATGGAAATGAGACCAGCAAATTGTATCGCTGGTTCAATTAAAGAAGACAGTAGCTTGGGTGGTGACTCTACAGCTGGCCTTCGCTATACTCTTGAAATTACAGATGCATATATACCACCATGGATTATCTGCAATATATGTGCACTTCTTGGATCTCAAGGCAGATTTGAGGCAAGGTATGTTGAAAACTCTAATGTCTGAGCAAGTTGATTACTTGCATTTCCTGTTGATCGCATGTATCTCATGTTTGAAGCAAGGTGTGTAGAAGACTCTCACATTTGATTCTACTAAGGATTATCTGCAGTAGTAATGTTTGATCATATATGAGTCAACTTCATATATCTGCAATGTAAGTGGAAAGATCTTTAAGAAAATTGAGATGTTGCTGTAAATTCAAGTTGAAGTTGACTGCTCCTCTGTAGAGTCTATGCACCAACGCTCTTTCGAGTTCCTTATATATATATTTGAAGGCAATGAGAGTATGTGGGCATTTGAGCTCATGTCTTCTGCTATCTTTAAACTGAGTGTACATTTGGCAGATCATTAATACATGCCATATACTTGGCTTTAATCTTGACATGGTTGTATTCAGCTTCGTGACAGAGAGCGCCTCAATTGGCTTGAATGCTGTTCTTGGAACAATTTTTGGCAAGTCTGATTCTGAAGCCCTGGCAAGTGAAGTCTTGGAGAAGGCTAATCCTTTTGCTATTTCTGAAGCAACCGTTACTCCTCACTTGCATTTAGGTCTACTGAAAAGTTTGAAGTACTGCAACGATTCTTACACAGCTTCAGTATCTCCTGCCTGACTGTTAGGGGGGATCTTATTTTCTCAATGCTGGATATTGTTTTTTCTCCAGCTCTAATTCTTGTCAATTTTGCGGGTTCATGTCAAGTGTGGTGCAGGATTGATGTACATCTTTGTATGAGTGAAGCCCTGACCTAGTAAAAGAAGCAAGTGCCAGCCTTTAATTCATGTAATGAAGTCTCAGTTAAATAATTGATTCTTCAAGTAAAATTTGAGATTGTGCCTTGCATTGATCAATGTCTGGATATCCATGATGTTTGCTCATGACACGTCACTATCCTAGAATTATTGGACTGAGTGGGAAGCATGTGCCATGCTTCAACTCTATCGTCTCATTGTTGTCTATTGAAGCTGGAGAGAGTTGTATAAGGGAGACAACTCTTCCATCTCATTAAACTATTTTGAGATAATTTCAAAATACTCGACACTCTACGTCTTTATCTTTTTGGTTATAGCATGGCTGGGCACACCGCACTAATTGTTCTGGCATGCATGAATGACATGAAATCAAGGGAAGTAATTCAGCTTGACAACTCAACTAAGTGGTGATATCGCTTATTGGGCTAAATTTTAAGGATCACAATGAACAAGTTAAGAATTTAGGGATGACAGATCAAAGTTCAGGAAATATTTGCATTATTTTTCTGAGCAAGTTCCAAGATTCCCAATTTTGCAGGTTGTACCAGAGCAAAGAGAGCTTCATATGTTCAGTGGTCGAGGATGGGCAGCAACGAATTTCTGCTGCTTGAGTGTCATTCCAGAGAGACGAATTGAGAAAAGAGCCGCAACTTTGAATTTAAATTCGTCTAATTCCGTCAGGCTACACAATGACTGTTTGTCACCGATCAGGGTTAAGGGGATGCTTTGGTTTGTCTCCCAATATCTTTGCCCTGGCAAGGATCAGGGGCCAAGTGATAAGCAAGAAAGACGGTCAATCGCTCTTATGCACATCCCGCGCGCGCATTGCTTCACCAAAAATCAAGGCACGAGCAAGCTCCGTCTTTGAAATGATGGAATCGATTCCGGTCCCTAACAATAAGTTCCCGATTGAAGACTTTCGAGATCAACTTAGTAGCCCTGTGGCAATCCTCGCATACCCGTAGATTCTTCACAATCCGGATCGGTGCCCCAGCACCAATCTTCATGATCCCGTAGGCAATAGCAAGCTTTTCACTATGCCTGTGCAGTGCGCTTTCCTTTTCTTCTTCATCTATGTCGAACAATGCCTCATCGGTATTCCCAGTATATCCTACCAATCTTATCTTCATTACAATCTCCTCCCACTTCTTCTGATCTTATGTATATCCGGGTGCGATTTGTCTCCCATCACAAATCTGTGCATTTTCCCATCGATCTCGATCGCGCTGCACCCAGGTTCTTTCTTCACTCCCTTGTCTTTCATCATCCCTCTCATGCTATTTACGCCTTCCCAGTTATTTGCTTTTGCATAAATGTTAGAGAGCAGCACATAGTATCCACTGTGCTCCGGCAGCAGCTGGATCAAAATCTTTCCAACTCGTTCGCCAATTTTGGCATTCCGGTGAATCCGGCAAGCTCCAATAAGTGCGCCCCATATTGGTGCATTTGGCTTCACGGGCATTTCGAGAACAAACTTCTCGGCTTCTTCCAACTTTCCTGCTCGGCCTAGAAGATCCACCATACATCCATAATGCTCCAACCTCGGCTCAATCCCATAAACTCTCTTCATATTGTCGAAAATCTCTTTGCCCTTTCCCACCAATCCCCCATGGCTGCAAGCAGATAATATTGCCGTAAACGTAATGTCTCTAGGGACTATCCCTGCATCGAGCATTTTCGAGAAGTAATGAAGTGCTTCCTGTGCATGGCCGTGCATCGCAAATCCAGCAATTACAGCCGTGTAAGTCAAAGCATCCCTTTCCTGAAGTTCCTCAAAAACACGAGTAGCTTTATCGATGCTTCCGCACCTGGCATACATTTCGACAACAGCCGTGCCGAGTGTCATGTTCAAGCTCAAGCAGTTTTTGATCAAATGGTTATAAGCTCTTTCGGCCAATTCCAACGCTCCCAAATGACCACACGAAGATACAACGCTGACCATGACCGTCTCGCTTGCCTTAACACCTTCCTGCTGCAGCAACTGAAACAGCTCGACGGCTTCCTCGAAACGACCGGCCTTTGTGTACCCATTTATCATGACACTCCACGTGAACATGTTTCTTTCAGGCATTCTATCGAACAGCCTACGCGCAGACCCCACATCCCCGCACTTGCAGAAGCCCGATATCATGGTCGTCCAAGAAACCACATCTAAACACTTGATGCTGCCAAAGATTCGACCGGCTGCCTCGACATCCTCGAGCGACGAATACATGTGGAGCAACGAATTTTGCACGTGAACCTCTCCGTCAAACCCACGTTTCAGAGCCTGGCAATGGGATTGAGAACCCGATACAAGAGAGAACAATCTGGTACAAGACTTGATCAGGAAGGTGAAGGTCAGATTATCAGGGACCAACCCAAGACGGCACAGGTCAATGTACAAAACCATCGACCTTTCTGGGTTTTCGCAATCCGAACATCCTCGGATCAACGCGTTGTACATGAAAAGATTGGGGCTTGGCACTTGAGAGAAAACCTTGAGGGCATAAACCGGCGAGCTAGCAGCATTCTTGAATAACGGGGTGCCTACGCAAAGAGCGATCAAACGGCTCGTCGCGAAAACATCAAGGAAGAGATGGGTTCTGACCATGTGGCCATGGATGATCTTCAAATCGGAGAGGTTGGAGCACGATTCGAGCAGCAAGAGCTTTGGATTCTTCAGCCTCAGTGTCTTCAGTATAGAGCTGCTACAACCGTTCATCTGTCAGGTTCCAGCATGTCTTGATCGTTCAGAAGACGAAACAGTTCAAATGGAATGGTTTATAGGCTGAATTGTTCTTAAAGGTCTCAAATTTGGAGGTTGTCTAGTGTCCAACAGACAAAATAGTTGCTTGCCGAAGTGCAACGCTGGTTAAACAAGCTTCTAGCGTGTCTTTGGTCGTTCAGAAGACGAAACAGCTCAAATGAAATGGCTTATGGACTGAATTTTTCTTGAAGGTCTCAAATTTGAAGGTTGTCTAAGTGTTTAATAGACAAAACAGTTGCTTGCTGGTAGTGCAACACTGGTTAGACAAAGCTTCTAGCATGTCTTTGGTCGTTCAGAAGACGAAACAGTTCAAATGAAATGGCGTATATAGACCGAATTGTTCTTAAAGGTGTCAAATTTGGAGGTTGTCTGTTGTCCAACAGACAAAACAGTTGCTTGCTATTAGTTGCAACACTGGTTTTTTTTTTTTTTTTTTTTTTTTGTTGGTCGAAGTTGCAACACTGGTTAGACAAGCCAAGGAAGTTGATTTCTTTGTTTGGATAGAGTGGTCAGATTTAGTCCAGTGAGCGGGCCTGTTACCCCTGGTGGCCGACCCAACTCGATCCTAGCCCACCCAATGATCAGGTCTAGCGAAAGCCAACGATGATATAACCAGATAAGAATTTCAATGTCTCGAGCTCCGGGATCATTTTGCTTCACATGCAAATTCCTGTGATGGTAAATACATCCTCATTATCCACATTGAATCTTTATTATAAGATTAACAGATACTTTGACCTCCTGTCACCTGATCTCCTTAACTCTCGCAAATTCAAGTTTCAGATAAATTCAAGCGGTTAAGGATGACTGAAGAATAACTCCAAACCAATAAACGTGATGAAAAACTATTGAGAATGGTAGATTCAATAAAGAATGGTGTACATATAATTTTCCAAGGTACAACAATAAGTATTACAAAGGCAAACTTTGATTCTCTTTCAAAAACCTCCAGTGTTCTCAGGCAATCAGAAACTGGAGGCAAAAAATCGCCGCATGTGTCAAAAGCCATTAAACTGCAGGTCTCCGGGATTGTAAACTTGAATCTTCTCTAAAGAGGATGCGAAAGTTGAGTAACTTGATATTCTAGAAAGAGAACTTGAAGGCACCGGCCTTAGAATCTGTAACTGAATCCCAGAAAGAAGGTTTCTTCTGCAATGCTGCCTTCTCCTCTGCTTCGAGCATCAGCTGATCAATTTTTCTTGGAAATTTGGCTTCGATTGCATTTTTAAACTTATTATGAAGATTCACCCGATCCCTTGTTCCAGATACTAGTGTGCTGGCATTTGGCTTCTTCAAGAAATCCAACACACTCAACAAATTTCTCCTGCAGCAGAGAAGAACCATAAAATTCTAAGTACATTGACTACATACACGGTCCAAAACTAGCAGCAGCATCTACCGCCCCATTTGTTTAAGTAGTGTAAGATCAAGCTTTGGGTTCTTGGGATGGTCTAAACCTAATATAAGAGCCTACATCCTTTGAATGGAACAGAACATTGAAGGTCACACTTAAACCTAGTAGTCGCCATAAGTATTATTTCCCGTAGTGTCAACCCAAAATACATCAAGCAATACAACTGAAGGGGCAATCTTCTCATGCACTGATGACGATGCACTCACTAAAGGAATCTAAAACCACTATTCCACACTACTGAACCTCCATATATTCCCAAAAAAAAAAAAAACCAGAGAGAGAACAGCAAACTATGCTATACAGATGTGGTGGAAAAAAATGCTATACAAAGCTAAATCCCTTTTTATCGGCAGAGGTTTTCAGACGAAACTCAAAAAGTGCTCATAAGAAAATCTCTCTTCACCGGAATTACTATATCTTCTATTTAATCTTCAAAACCACCTTTCCACACTATTGAACCTCCAGGTACATTAATGTTCAGATGCATAATCCCTTCAATTCAAAAGGGAAAGAAAGAAAAGGACAATGAGCCATGCTATACAATGCTAAATCCCCTTTCATCTGCAGAGATTTTCGGACCTTGCTCCAAAAGAGCTAATAAATAGATCTCTCTTCCATTTCTTTGAAGCCGGAATGTCTATATCACTGACAACTTATCAAACTGCCAAAACTCACATAGGGAAATGATGTAACCACTCTACAGTCTCTGGGTTTGATTCAAAAGAAATAAACTTCCAGAAATACCATATGGTGCTCATCTATGTTACTGATGCAAACAGATATGAGACTCACATGACAGGCCCGGATGTCAAATGATCAGCAGAATATTATGTTTTAGGTTATAGAGCAAATACTAATTTTTTACTAAAATAGGTGCACAAGAGTGAACTCACGAGCTGACGTAATTCTGCGTGATAGCTATGGACTCTTCCAAGTTAATCACCATATGCCACCATCCACTAGGCACAAAGATGACCTCTCCGGCCTGACAGATACACTCAACCGGCTTTTTTTCCCAACTCTTTGTGGCCCCATAGAAGTTCATGAACCACTCGATTATTGAAACGGGACATGCTACCTCTGCTCCATCAGGGCTAGGATGAACCCCCGGAGGAATGACATCAGGAGGGAATAACACCCATTTCTTAGATCCCGTGATCACTGCATTCCAAGCTGAGGTCGAATTGGGATCTATATGAAATGACGAACCAGACCCAGATGGTCCAATTATAATCCATCGATAATCTGGCCTCTCATCGCCCAAAACACTAAACAAATCCTCCCTAAAATATATGGGAACCTCATAATCCGACCCCAAAACCGGCACTTTCTCCCCAAATTTCGGGTCAAACAAGTACAATGGCCTTTCTTCCTTGGCTTGATCTGAATAGCGAAAATAGTCTTCCAGTCTCATCTCCACAGGACCAACCGAAAACCGGACACCCGGGCACGTTTTAACCAAATACTCCCTGTTCCATTTCTCCAACGCCGACCAACCATCCATACACCCTTCCAACAAAACTGGCTTATTCGGCTCCTCGAAACTCCTCACGAACTCTTCAACCGAAATCCCTCTCTTCCTAACTATATTATCCCTCTCGAGCCACTCGGGCTTCATCTCGAGGTTGGCGCAGAGCCAACTCTGGAAAACATAATCCGAATAAAAATCCCGAACCTCCAAACCCGACTCCCCGACACTACCCACATCAAACGAAGGATGACAGCCTGCCACATAAGTAGATTTCCAGGACCCACTGAACGAGAAATCGCCACCCAGAGCCTCCAGGACGAGGTTCCTCCAGAGAGGCTCGTGGTTGCAGAACACATAGAACGACTTACTAACAGTGGCCAGAATCCCCAACTGGGTACCGCTCAAAAGCCCCAGAATTTCAAGCACCAGCTCGTCGGTCAAGCTCTGGAGGGTACCCAGGCCGGCGTTTCTCGAGTTAGCGGCGTTCGGGCTGAGGAAGAGGTTCCCCAGGGGCTGGACGCCGTGCGCGCTCGACCGGGCCGATCTCTTGAGGCGGAAACCCATCTCCTCCATCTCCTTCTTCCTCTTCCTCTTCTTCTTCTGGTGGGACGGTTTCGAGGTGGTGCGGTTGTCGCAGCACGTCAGCATCGTCGCATTGCTTTCCGGGAACGGCGTCGGATCTCGCGGCGCGAGCCTTGCGTCTGGTTTTGGGGTTCTTCTTCCTCTTCCTGGAGGGGCCGGCGAGCAGAGTCCGGAAGCGGAGCATCGCTCGCGACGGTGATGAAGGAAGAAGCAAGTCGCCGCCGAGCACGAAGCTTTTGCGAGGGTTTTAGCTGGCTCCGGTTTGAGGGGGCGTGGACGGGGCCGGTCCGACCGGTACCGGTTCTATTGATGAACCCGGTCGAGAGAGAGATTAGGGGACTGGTTGGGTGGACCTCCCCTCTTTGGGCTTACAAAAATGAAACAGGGTCTATTGGGTCGAGCCTAATTTTAGATCTTCTGGGTCTTGGAAAGAATGCCATCTGAATGCCCGAAATTCGCCCAAGATGGAGATGATGGACATGGGAAAAAAGTAATCTTTTTTACAACTTCCGAATTGCATTAATCTAAGCACGACAAAGCCCGCTAAGGCGTCGACCGTCCTCCCCCCCAATTGATTTCTAAAAAGCCCGCTCGAATGATAATAATGTCTGTCCTGTTCGAACAGCCAAGCTCACGAACAGGTTTGTCGCTCGCGAATCTACTTATGACTCGAACAATGCAATTGAACAGGTTCATCTTGAGATTGTGATTTTGTTCAGGTTTATTGAACTGAATCTCGTGCAAATCTTGATTTGTGCAGATAAATGAATTCGGGATTGTCCGTGCAAAATATTGTCTAAAGATTAAATTCAGGATTCATGAACAAGTCCATTAATCATGAATCTACTTATGATTTGAACAATGCAAATGGACATACGAGCACCACCAACTCAAGGGGAGTGCTAACATTATCATCTCAAAATCGTGGTTTCGTTCATGATCCTTGAACTGAGTTGCATAAATCTTTGTTTGTGCAGAAAAACGCATTTGTGATTGTCCGTGAGAAATGTAGTAATGTACAACGTTTGCGTAGTGACGTGACTGCTAAAAAATAAGGGAAAGAAGCTCCTAAAGTTAGGTACAGCAGAGCATCAACCAACAGGCCAGTACGTGCGCATGGGCAATCCAACACTCGTCCAGCAAGAAAACAAGAACCGAGTACATCATGAAATGTCTCCTTCCGTCCACGATGTTACTTTGGAAACACCCTAAAACAGGACAAAGAGGCAAACATCATACGGTCTTGGCAAGAATGAAAGCACTCGGCCTTTCCGCACTTATGGATGCAATTCGTCAATCCGCGAAGTTTCTCTCCTCTTTCACGGTTGAGGCGAACTTTCCTATCTTAGCAAGCCAACAGAAACTACATGAACAAGACATTGGCAGTTTTCTCCGTAGGCAGAAGACGAGTAACAACAGAAGTTATGCCATATGAGCACTTCATGACACCGGTGCTACCGTGAACTTATAGCTGTGAAACTTGCAAAACGTTCGGTTGATCAGAGTAATCGCATCCATACTCCTCTGTGCCTGTCAAAGGCCTACAGGAACCGTTTGGATATATCAACACATGGCCACGTCGACAAGTTTGAACGTTTTCAGGACTTTCCAAATGAAAACACATGGATGCCATGTTGGGATTCTTTCAAATATTATAAGTTCCAAGTTGTGTTAAAGCCAGGGAAAACGTTGCTGCAACATAACTGCAGATGATAACACAACACATTACACTCCCTCGCTGTAAAATAAGGGGGATTCTCAACTACCGCTCCACTCATGAAAAGCAGCAGGTCTAAATTTCTAATTTCTCTTCCACAAATCCACGTCCACAGTTGGAAGCATTCCCCATATCCAATGATCTTCCCAAGCATTTTTCAATAAGCAAATATGCTAGAAGTAAGAACACACAACCGCATCCGTTTCTTCCCACTGAACTGAGAAGTTTATGTAGTGGCATTATCATTCTCAAAATGACAAATAAAAAAGAATGTCCTTATGGAGGTCTTTCCCAGCTGGACTGCATACAAATTGCTCATCCCAAATCTGCTACTTTCGTATCTCATATATGCTCATGAGAACACATTGAACGACTAGATAGTATGGAACCAAATCAAAGGGTCCTAGAAAAGAACAGAAACTAGACATTTCAATAAAAACTGACAAAATATATATATACAATATGAACCCTCAAATGAGAACATCAAAAGAACAGACTAGCTATGTGAAGGGGAAAAAGAATACAGGCACTGCACATTTGAGTGGAAACATTACAAGAATGAGCAATGTACAGGGAGGACAACCATAGATTGGTACCTCGGAGTTGAAATCCAACAAATCATACGGGCAAGCACGTGCTTCGCAGTATCTGCGATTCACTCACCAAGCAGCAACTCAATCTTTAGATCTCAAAAAAATAATACAAACTAACACTGCACAATGCCATCCAAATTTGGCATGAAGAAGGAAGCCGTGAAAAGAGGGTGAATACTAAAAAGCAGACTAACTAAATCCACTTCCCAAATATGAGCACAAGCTTGCAATATGTAGAAAAACTTCAAAAAACTGCTTTCAAACTTGCGTACTTGTAAGACATCTCCCCTGCCTGATTTGGGGACTTTTATCCAAGGCCAACAGCAAACCGATATTGCTTGCTGATAATCCAAACATATACCTGCAAGGAAATTTTATGCAAGACTAACATCAGTGAACAGGGTTTGAAACATGAGACTTCACATGGTGCAACAATTGTTGTATTTAGCCAGATGATCATAACAAAGGCTCAATAAGATAGAGAGAAATTATTCAATTGAAAACATTTTTCTCTAGCAGATAATCATTGTTCTGCTGCCCCTAATTGATAGCATGAGTGCATAATTACATGACTGTCTTCAGGCCTCGACTGAACAATGTAATTATCACTACTATTCACTTTTTCCTAATTACATTACTGTCTTCAGGGTTCAATTATCACTACTATTAACTTTTTTTCTACAAGTCATGCCAAGGTCCCTCATTTTTGCTGCTACCTGGAAAAGATTTTCTTTTTTCAATTTTCACTATATCACAGTATGTTAATTGAGTTCTTCAGTGAATTCTTTTCCCATCTGCACCATGCATCTCAAAATTAATACCCAGTCAGGGCATGGTTCTGCAATCACATCTATCCATTCATATCAAATGTAGTTGACAGGATAAGTCTCAACTTTAAGAGGTGTTCAAAACACAAGTAACAAATAAGAAAAGAAATGACATAAGTCCAATCACATAAAGACATTTTCTGCCATGTCTTCCGTGCTATATCGTAATTTTCAAATAAAATGATCCTTGGAAGTTCAGTCCAGATCATTCATCGGTTTACCGTCGTGACACGATCAATACTCCAGGAACTTGGTAATTAATTTGTGCTCTGCTTAGTGCAACTGAAGCATACAAAGAAAAGGACCAGAAAGAAAGATAGCCAATTCAAATAAGAGCACAAGACTAGAAAAAAACTCACTTGCTTCTACGAGCCTTCCTCCTCCAAAAGACAAATGATGCAATCCACTGGATAAATTAAAAGAGGAAAACATTCAGGATATGCAGTAACATCCAAGCAAAATCCATGTGTATCTAATGATAATGCTAAAATTTTGAGCATTGATTCTTTGATGCTTATTCTAGTTTATACAAAAAGCAATGAACATGGATGCCTCCAAAATTGACATGTTGGTGAAACTATCATCTTGAGGATGCATCATCAGAAATGCGGAGATATCTTAAAGGCCAAGCTATTATCCATATTCCAGTTGGATGAATAGAAATAACTAAGTCTGAAGTAACAACTATTGAACAAATGACTAATCAAAGAAATTAGCCATGATATGAGCACGCCACTCACGAATGCAGAGAGCAGCCTACCTTAAAAATTGACATAAAGGAAAAGCTTCCAAGGACCGATGGCTTTACCACAGGCATCCGTCTTTCCGGAGACATTTCCTTGCACAAATGTTGAGCTATTTCTTTCAATAATACCAGCTGTGCTTTATCTGTACGCATCGAAATGATTGCCTGCCTCATCGATTCCCTGTCAGCCTCAAGTGCTTGAAGCCTCATATAGAGCTTCATAATATCCGGATCTCCAAAATCAGTTCGATTCATCGATTCCCGCGGAGTAGTCATATAATCATCACAGATCCCAACAACTGGTTTGGGCTCTGTAGTTCCATTATGAACAGAGTCAATGGTATAAATTCTATCACTCATGTCATCTCCAGGTTCTGATGTTTGGTCCAGTGTTCTCAAGTTAGAGTAATCATCTTTTCGAGATATATACTCCATTCTCTTGATGCTAATGTTGGGTCGTGGAGAATCCTTAGCCAATTCATTCCCATTATCCCTTCCCATTCCTAGAAAGGAACTTGAACTGTCATTAGAAAACCTCCTCAGGTGCCTTGGCCTTCGAGGAGATTGACCAACCATGACCTTCTCTGCGGTGTTTTTCGCATCAGGGAGATCACCATCCAACTGATCCTTGCTAGTACTTCTCTCCATTCGGCGAATTCTATACTCCAAGTCCCTCAAATTCTCTGGACCACGAGGAGTCTCGCCAAATGGATATTTCTCGATATCAGTGCTATCATTCTCACCTTCTAAAGGACCATAGTTTTCATTTAAATTGCATCTCAAGGGCGGATAATCATATGGAGGATATTCCGATTGACCATCAAAGTTTTCAAGCATGCTCTGGCTCCGGCTATACCCACGACTCTTCTCGCCATCTGCCTCTGCCTCAGTAAGTCCATAACTCATCATTCTATGCTTATAAGCCTGCACTTCACATGTCAGGGATTGAATTGCTTGCTCTCTCTTGTACAACAATTCCTCCAGTGCCGTCATCTCCTGCTGATCATGCCCCATTTTCTCCTCCGCGAAACGCTTGAATTGCCGTGCTTCCATTTGGATCTCCGCCTTCTCCCTCTGCAACCTCAAAATCATGGACATGGCCTCATTTGCAGCTGACGAAGAGGCATTCCTCTCCTTATCCAGTTCAGCAGACAACTCTTCTATAACCTGCTGTTGATTGGTAACCATTTCACGCAGCGCAATGATCTCGTTTTCAGCTTGAACTCTGGCCACAGATGTGATTTCCAACCCAGGTACAAAGAATCTGTTGCCATCTTCGTACTCATCATATTTTCGTTTCACTGAACGAAGCCAAGTTTCAGAAGAAGTGCCCAACGATGAGCAACTACACCCGCAGCTGCAACATTGGGCTAAATCTCTCAGAGGTACTATTGCTTGCGATTCCATAAACGAGGAGCATTAAAACCCAAAGATATTCCAAATTCTTCCCAACCAATTCACCTCACAATCCAAGATAAATTATGCAGAAAAATGGATCTCTCCAAATTCACCTCTCTCGATTCTAGTTTCGTCAGCGACAATTTCCCTTCCCTCTTTAACTCCACCCACCAGCAATTCCTCTCAGATCTACATAATGCCACGCAAACCCATTGGAGATCAGTGAAGGTGGCATAATTGGCAAAACAACCAATCAAGCGTTCGATAAAATTAAGAGCAAAAGATTAGCGCCAGCAAATTTCACGAGATCACGATAAAAGCGGTCCCTTTTCCGGGCTAAAACTACACGTGATTTTCAAAAAGAATTCCTCGCCTCGACCTCAAAACCAAACCTTTTGGCGACGAAAACCTTTCGACGACGAAAGAGAAGCTCAAATTCAAAACTTTTTCCAGGGAGAAAATCAAGAAACCATACCCGCAAGGCGATGATCTCCGAAGCAGACGAACTAAGGAAATTAAAACCTCGCCCCTCGGCAAGAGCTGGGAAATGGAGGTGGAAATCTTCCCGCGACAACGTTTACCCGAGAAAAAACCAACGAATCTTCGTACCGCGGTCGAACAAGGTGGACCGTGCAAAAGGAAAGGAAAGATTTTCCACCGCTTTCTCGGGAAAAAAAAGATTATCTTTCCGCGGGAAGGTCCCCAGCACTTTGGAGGGAAAGAGAGAGAGAGAGAGAGAATTGAGAAACCCTAGGCTTTCTTGATTGCCTTGCTTTTCTTGGAGCTTCTGCCTCGATGGGCGTGGCGAGTCGTTGTTACAGTTGAGATAGAGAAAGAGGGGAGCTGAAAATAGGGAGGTGGCGTTTGTTGTCGGAACAGCGAAGCTGGGGATGAAAATGAAATCGGATGGTTTGGATTAGAGCAGGAGAAAAGATTGCATTGAGACATCCTTCATCAGGTTCCTCGTTATCTCCAAAGTCACTCTTTTCGGGCTACAATGATCTGTGTGAGAGCCTAATTTAATCGGTCGCACTTCACAACCAAAACATTCCCCCACCAAAAATAAAGTAAGAAGAAAATGAGGACGCGTTTTTCTTTCTTTATCTCCTCTTAGTTTTATATATTTGGGGGGTGTGCGCTAAATTTTCAAATTTGCCTTTCAATTTCTATTTTTGAGAATTTTTTTGTAAATTGATATGAATCCCTTTTTACAGTTTGTCGTTTGCCCCCATTGGGTTTGGATTGCTGACTCTGTTTTCTCTCGAAACTGGTGGGGGCGGACGCCGTGGAATGACCACTTCATTTTCAAGATTGGCTGGATATCTTGGGGGGAAAAAAGTATATCCAAGAAAGGATGGCTGCTTCCTCGTTCTCCAAACTTTTTGCCAATATTCATGATGCGCACGAAGCATTCTGCGACTCATCCCATGAATTGGTCCAAAGATTGATCTTGACTTATGTCTTAAAATTAGGAAAAGAAATAGGATTTCATAACACAAAAATGAATTTCAAGTTGTCCCTGGAGGCGTTGTTGTCCTGTTGTCATCAATCTTAAACCAAGATGTAACATATTTTGTAATCCATACATCTGGCTTGATTGCAAGTGGCTCATCATTTTGGTAACTGCCTTATTCATCTTTAGATTAGAACATGATTCCTTGTATGACGCATTTGGACATGATCATCATGGTCTGTAGTAGAGAACCTTTCTTTCCTTAAAAAGGACAACCAAAAAAAAAAGATTTTCAGCTATTGGAGGCCTTATCTGTCATGTTGCTCAAACTATCATTGCGAATGATGTAGCTCTATCAGTTCCGGCTGTTGCTGCACTTACCAAATTCGTCCCTTTTCCTTGAACTTCCTTTCTCAAAGGAGTAACGCCTGGCCTTTTGGTTGTCTGTTTATGATTAGGATCAGTGTTTCTCCATGCCCTTCGGAGGTGTTATGACTTTCTACAGAAGATCTGGCTGAGCCATGGGGAGATAGAGAAGCATGATCATAGGCCAGGTACACGACATCTGCACTTTTGGTAGAGCGTTTTAATTGCGTGAGAGAACTCGGTGAAGATACAGCTAGACATGCTCAAGTCTCTGACTACTTTGTTGGGCAAACAGATAGAGAGAGCTGTCCAGGGTCACTTGAATCTTAGTTTTCCTTTCCAGAGCCTCTCATTTAGAGCTGATTTCTGGAGGATTTTATATACCATTATCTGCTGTTTTCATTTAATTGAGCCTTCACAATATGGAAGAGTATAATTTCTTCATGTCACATTGGCATTTTTAGCTGTTGCATTCAACTGGGGTCATGGTTGAACTGTTGGTGATGTAACCTGGCAAAACCTTTTCTTGTGTTGTAATTATAGAAGATATGTCCCGACCCTTTCACTACAAGTGGCATTACTTTGAGTAATAGTATGTATTCCCTTGAAGGGTATTCACTTACCTCTCGTCTTGTGCCCAGATAACAGACTTGATGGGCCACTTCATTGCCTGACGTTGATGACACTCCACAAGCTTTGCTAGCTTTCAGTGCAAATACAGATGTCCATAGTCTCTATGACTTTTTGTTGAATTTAAGTTTAGGCCTGGGAGTCAGCAGATGCTCCATCTATTAGAAAACTTTCTTGTCACAGGTCCTGAAATCAAAGGTTTTGGCAGACCTTATCTTACAATTGATGAATTCAATATTATAGCAGGTTCACCAATTCCATTCCAGAATGCTACTGTGTCTGCTCAGGTAAACCTGCTATAATATTGAATTCATCAATTGTGAGATATAGACAGTTCTCAAATGCTTGGTTTGAAACTCAGAAAGAGACAAAAAATTTTTTGAAGCAATTTCATTGCCGTCTCTTTGCCGTTGTCCGACCTGCAAAATTGTCGATGCATGTTTCCTGTATCACTGATGTAATTCATCGCTCTAGCCAATAGGTCCTACACTCCACTGTCATTTTCAGGTGAGATTTCATGGAGATGAGACCAGCCAATCGTGTTGCTGATTCAATTAAAGAAGAAAGTAGCTTGGGTGGTGTCTTTACTGCCGGCCTTGGCTGTAGGGTCAACTTGATATATTTAAAATTTTGAAATACTGCAACGTTTCTTATGCAGCTTCACTGTCTCCTGCCCAACTTCGACGGTCCGATGGCCAAGACGATCGGAGATCTTATTTTCTCAACGACGGGTTCCCTAGCACTCATACTTTCTCATTTTTTCCCGTTGTATGTTACATGCTTGAGTAACTCAAAACTGTCTTTAAATTTGGTGGAGGATTGATGTACAATATTGTATGATTTAAGCTTCATCCTTCATCTCATGTGACGAAGCCTAAGTGACTAAGCCATTTCATCTTTTTTATTTGAAGAATTGATTCGAGTAAAACATTGAGATTATGCTTCCATCAACCGTTCCAAGATGGAGGATGACGACATGTCCATTTGCTCAGTCGAATCCATTCGCCGTTTCAAGAAGAAAGGAGGAGACGGTTTGTGAGAAATTTTGTCTGAGCTAGAGTAGAGCGTCCCTTTCTTCTTCAAATCAAATGGAGGAGGAGCTTCTGTCTTTGCATAAGCATACTCGTGCATTCTTTAAAATTAACTACTTATTACTACAAGCACTTTCCTACTATCAAGTCCTGCCATGAATGATGATGAAATCGAATGCATATTTCCTGTGAAAGCCACTCGATTAGGCTTCAAGTTTTTGGCTTTCGTATATATATTTGAAGTTTGGATAGTTGGTCTTAGCTGGGTTCTTAAAAGTAGATAAAGCGCATTTATTAAGAGGAAAGGAACGGGTGATAGCGAATGTAATCAACTATTTTCGTGCATCAAAAAAGCCAACCGGCCCCACCTGAAAATTTCTGTTTAATTAGGTGGGGCGTCCTTCCTGTCCGAACAGAACCGGAACACATTAAACCCTATGAGATCGTGAACTCTGCAAATCTCCATGGTCTTCTTCCAGTTTTCGCAACAGCCCCGTGAAGGATCCTAGCAGAGGAGTGATGGATTCTCTCCATTTTGGTCCTATGTCTTGCTCAGCGAATCCTTTTCTCTGCATATCTTGGGGTAGAAATGAACAAAGAGAAAAAGGAAGAGATTTGAGCCTTTGGCTGCTCCTTGAAGAGGGGATTGTTAGTAAGTAAGAGATAATAGTTGAGAATTGAGAGGCAGAGACTCGGAGATCGATGGAACGGGGGATCCGAGAGTGATGATGATGGACACCACACAAGCTAACACGAGCAGAACTTTTAGAGGGGCCATTAAAGAGCTCGACAACACCATCTCGACAGAAGTTTGTTTCGCATTGAAGTCAAAGAGTGCGAGTGCAGTTGTGTAAGCGTGGGAAATACCTTACCCGAGGACCCCGCTGTGGGTCCACTCACCTTCTTGTCAGAGGCTGTGATAGAGGGTGTGGAAACAAAAAAAAAAGAAAGGCCTAAAACCCGAACCAAACGGTTAAACTATCAAAATTCCTTTACTTATTACCCAAATCAGATAAGATCCAAATTGAAAATATGCGATTTGGTTCAATTCGGGTATTTTTTATACCTATTTTTTACTTGTAGAAGAAGGCATGCCTCTCTCTCTCTCTCTCTCTCTCTCTCTCTCTCTCTCTCTCTCTCTCTCTCTCTCTCTCTCTCTCTCTCTCTCTGTGAAGCCCTTGGAAAAATGAAAAATGGAAAGTGGTTTGTCAATCTTCATATGAAACACATTTTCGGTTCAGGTTCTACGCGGTTCAAGTTGCAATAAACATGTTTCCTTCATGTTCGGGTTGGCTATTAGTGAGTATTCCATCTAACCATTGACACCCATATTGTGCATGTCAGGTGTTCATAATTTCGATTAAGGAAAATTTCAAATGAGAGCATGAAATGGGACAATTTTCTCATAAGATAGTTTTAAGGGAAAGTTGTTTTAAATAAAATCATGAAGTGGCCAACCTAATTTTAAATAAGGTCCTAACTCTTCGATCAGCAAAATCTTCACTTCTCGGTGAGCCTGTGCATTTCACATGAATCTTTCGTGCTCCTTACAAGAGACGCACGTGAGATGAACACATGAGATTTGGCCGACTTGTGAGCTTGGGTTTCCATGATATCCGAACCATATGGGATATGTGCATGTTTTGATCCAGACCGTGTTCGGTTCGCTTTGGATTTCCTTTCTCCTTCGGCAGCAATGGTGATGATGATGTCGTTGACGACGACAAAGAGGTACAGATGCTCGAGCCACGAGAGAAGCGAGTCAAGTGAGAGGCAATTGAGAAGGCAGAGGCTCAGAGATCGATGGAGTAGAGGCTTTGAGAACGACGGCAATGGACATTGCACAAGCTGACATGAGCAGAGCTCTCAGAGATGCCATTAAAGAGTTTAGCTTGACAACACCATTTCGACAATGGTGTGATGTTCGTTTCGCAGTGAAGTCTAAGAGTGAGAGCTTGGGAGTGAAGTTTCGGTGATGAGGATCGACTTGAGTTTGCCGAAGACAAAATGTGAAGAGGGAGACATAATTTCAGGGTGATTTGGAGTCGTTCCATCGTATCCGACAATGGGCGTGGGACGAGTGCAGTTGTGCCTTATCCGAGGACCCCACCGTGGGTCCACTGACCTTCTTGCGGTTTGGGTCGCAATAAACATGTTTCCTTAATGTTTGGGTTGGGTTGGCTATTAGTGAGTATCCCATCCGATCTAAACTGTTGACGTCCATACTATGTATATCGTGCGTTCATAACTTTGTTTAAGGATACGTTCAAATGAAGGCATGAAATGGGAAAATTTTCTCATAAGATAGTTTTGAGCGAATCTTATTTTAAATAAGATTATGAAGTGGTAATCTAATTTTAAATAAGGTCCTAACTCTTTGATTAGTCAAATCTTCACTTCTTGGTGAGCTTGCACATTTCACGTGCATCTTTCATGCACCTTTAAGATGCACGTGAGATGAACATTTGGCCAACTTGTGAGCTTAGCCAATGCAATTTGGCACAAGAACCTCGATTATTTTATTGGCCAATGAGATTTTGGGTGTAACAATAGTACTATTAGTGTCTCTTACAAGTTAGGGTAAGAATTGAAGCTCAATGACATGATTTTGCACTCTATCACAAGCTGACTCCTTTCTTTATGCAACAATCTTCTCATTTCTAAGAAGAAGGCAAGTGATAACTGGAGCAAAAGCTCCCTTTCTTACTCTATGCAAATGGATGTTGAGTATTTGCATGAGCATATACATGAATTATTTAAAATTAGGCAATAGTGTTACTAGTGCAAGGCGAACAATATTTCCCCATAGCACCAAGAAATAGAATAGATGGATGCTTTAGAGAAACTGGATTTGAGGGTTCTCTAATTAAATCCCATACAGAGGAATAGTTGAATTGGGCATCTGGTGCTAAGAGCTCCTCGGTATACAGGCGTTCAAGAACAAGCTAGGTCCCTTAGACACAGTAGGAATGCTATCCGAGGTCATCCAAAGGACTGCATGGCTGTAAGTAAAATGGATATCCTTGCGTCCTACTTTGAGGAAGAGATCTTTAAGGAGACAGGATTTCACTATCACAAATGAATACATAGTAATATTGCTTAAAATTTATTCAATAATACCCCTTTTCATTTGCAAGCCGGATTAAGAATGACACGTGAAATTTGATGAGCGAGATGGAAACCCTAAAATGAACTGAAATATATGAACCTTCGCTGAATTCAAACCCTACATTCACAAGAGCCTCTCGTCGTAAGCTCTCACTCCTCAAATAAATCCGTCTCCTCCCACAAGAGCCCGTCATCGTCTCCTACATTCACAGTCAATTCTGCAACCCCGATCGCCATCTCCATCTCCCTCTTTGTCGCGGACTCCATTTTCTACTTTACCAACTGTCAAGTGAGGGTCATTGGTCTGCTTTTTGTGTTTTTATTTATCAAATCGTGAAGGGGCTCTTTGGTGGAAAATTTAAAAGGTTCCTGAATGCCCTTTTCAGACTGAACGGAAAGCAATTTTATTGTAAGTTTGAAAGCCAACCAGGGAGGAAATGCGAATACCAATTTTATCTGCAGTTGCAGAATCTTCAAAGAGATTTTGATTGTCCAACAGCAGAAAGGTTAAGCCCACCGCAAGGATTTCTCTGGTGTGCTAGGATCACCTGAATGCAAGTGAACTGTCCAGATTGAGAATTCAACCCGTGGATGTAATCTTAGTCAAATAGTCTACGGCGGAGGAAGCATGTTTGCCCGTCGTACAATTACACAGCGCATTGCTCATTTTCAATGTCATTCTTTCCAGGACAGTACTCCTATCAACACTTGTTAGGAAGATATGATGAACGGTTGCGAAACGTTACAAACCATTACAGTTTGCCAGTTTCAGAAATCAGGGTTGTTTCAAAACACGGATTTTCTCATTTTTTGGATTTTGTCATTCTGCTTACTACTTAAGCCTCTGAAATAGCAGAATCAAGGTTGCCGAAGATTCTGATCAAACTCGACAAAGAAAACCCCACCGACTTTTGGCATTCAGGAGAGTTCCAGAGCCCAGAGACACCAACTTCTCAATGCTCTGGATGGAGTTAAGAAAAACTTTGACGGTCGGAGAAAGCATAAGTTACTTCATATGCCCCTAGAATCATCATCATCCGAATCGGTGCCTCAGCACCTATTTTCACGATCGCATAGAGCAAGCTCCCCGCTATGCTGATGGAGTGCACTTTCCTTTTCTTCTTCATCTATGTCAAACGCCGTATCGTCATTATTCCGAGTATATATCCTACTAATCTTACCTTCCTAACTATCTCCTCCCGTTTCTTCCGGATCTCATGTACATTCGGGTGCGATTTGTCTCCGCCATAACACTATGCATTTTCTTATCAATCTCGATCACCCTACACCCAGTTTTTTTCTTCAATCCCTTCTCTTATCATGGATACTGGATTGCTACTACACAAATCGTGCACGCCCCTAAGCAAACACGAGTTTCAAAGTATGCGATATGTCATTGAGCTCTACTGACTCACACCCCTACTCTAATAAGAAAAAGCGATAACACGGCTGTTCTTCCAAGCAAAAGATGCAGCCTCGAACACAAACTAACAACCTAAATGTGATCATTTAAGATTGCTTGGTCCCATCTATGTTACGTAAAAATCTGCAAAGCGATGCAATGCATATTTTTTCTGACCTGTATCTCTCTCTCCTTATGCACGTTCTGACTCGATTCATGCACTCACTATTCTAAGGTAGATCTTGGATCTCATGGAGAAGCTCGTATTTTACTCTTCTTATGTAGATAACTCGGCTTCAGTTTCCAGGTTTGTGTCCGGCATCAACTATAATAAAAGGCTATTTATTAATACGGTCAAATAACCATGGTGAAATATAGAAAATTGGAGATGGGAATGGTGAAGCACGACTCTAGTCTCTCACTTCATAGGTTTGATAGTCACCAAAATTTTCTGGTGATCTGCTATGTCGTGATTTGAAACAAATCCGACTACAAAGACTGACATGACAAAATTCAACAAAAAGACTCTGAATATGTTGTTGTTCGAAGCAAAATCCTTCATAGTATCAGACAGCATCGAGAGTGCCCAGTCCCTGTTGCCGTGTAGCCAAACTCATTCACGAATCGTGAACCGAAACCAGCTTGACTTAATGCGTTCCAAGCTCTCTCGCGAAGGTGGTCTTAAATGAAGAAGGAGAAGTCACGGTGAAGCATGCAGGGTTTGGTACATGAAAGGATGAGATCTAAGCTCGGTTCCTTCTTGGCCGTGGATCATTTGATGACTACAAGCACAGTATGTGCGCCTCTCAAGCCTAGGCAAAGAATTTCCAGCTAGCAGACTGACGAATTTATCAATGAGACTGAAAACACCGAGCCTATGTTCTCTTGATCAATTCGTCATTCTGAAACATTGACAAGTGGAGCTGACTGCTAAATTTCGTCCAGCATCATCATTTAGTATACGACAACTGACTGCTAAGTTTTCTTCGCCTTATGCACCCCTTTCTCTTGGTGCGACGGTGGAACCACGCAGGTTTGGGTTCGTGACCCCGCATCTCGGGTCATTATTCGCAAACCTCGAGCAACGCTGGAATGAGGATTGCCTGAGGCCGGCAACAACGGACGTGGTGGTTGCGACCCCTGCGATGTTCTCCTCTATCTTCCACGATAGATGAACGGTGAGGGCGACCTATGTGGGGACGCGACAGCAACAGAGGCGCGGCGCGAGCGGGTCGGGGGCAGGGACAGAGGCAAAGGGGATTTGGAGGGAAAATTTATGGTTTTGGATATTGGGCATTTCGGGATAATTGCTCTCCCGTATAGTAATGGGCTGGGTCCGCGACCGTGGCCCATCTCATCGTCATTAAAAAATAAAAAATAAAAAGTTAAGGGGAGAGAGCTGAACGGGCCGGGAAGATCGTAGGAAAAATAAAAGAAAAGAGGGAGAGAGACGGAGGGCTCGGAGAGGAGAAGAGGCAACAAACTTCTGGGAAGATTCTATGGTAAAATCTTGTCAGAATCGGCTAAAATTTTATAATTTTGTTTATGAAATCAAGAAGGTGAACAGCTTTAGTCGTCGAATATCCTTCTTCAAATTGTGGCTCCATATCTCCAACAGTCGTCAGATCTTTCTTGCCCCCCCTTTTGTTTTTTGTTTTTTGTTTTTTTTGTGTTTATTCACTTTTGTAGTGATGATATATTGCTATATTATTGATGTGTCAAGCCCCTAACTGTGTGATGAGAGATGAATTATTGTATATCTTATTAATTCTTACTGATCAATAGAAGTTTTTAGCAGTCTTGTAATTTTTCCTGTGTCGTTGATGCCTTGTTTCTAATTTTCAGCAATATATTTTCTGCTTTTGAGGTTGACATTACTTGAATAGAATGGCCGGCTGCTGCTGAGATTGATATGAAATTAGTTAATGAGTTTAAGACAAAACATGGATCCTGGACAGATTTTAAGTGGTTAGTGAATTGTTTCCTTTCTTCCCAGCATATACTTGCTTCGTAGATTTATAGAATCTCAATTGATTGATCAAATAGACTATGATACAGGAACACTTTGTTATTAGCTATACTCAAATGATCATGGCCCATCATATCTTCGGATGAAGGATTGGAATGATGGCCAAGATTTTTTATGTCCTTAGCCCTCCTTTCGGCTCTTGCGTTGGCCCATGATTCTTCGAGACTTAGAAAATTTTCATTTTTAAATTTTGACGAAAAAGTCACAAGTAAATATTTTAAGTAAATGAATGATTTCCTGGAATGAGTCATTTTTTCTAAAGTAGCTCCCACTTGAGAAAACATCTTTGAGGAGCTCATTATTTTTCAAAAAGGGTAATTTTCTTTTAAAAAAGAACAATGATTGACTTAAGATATCCAAATATGTCTGCGCATACCTACTCTTTGGACTTACCAGGGAAAGTCTAAGGATGACTGTCAAATGATATAGTTATTATGATTACAAATTTATGTATTATATCACATGGAATGAACGATATTTTCTTTGAAATCACTCTTTCTAAACTTTAGATGACACTTCATTTTCTTTATGACTTGAACAAAGACGCATGCGATGCAACCAGTTTCGATAGAAGCCAATTACCCTCATGTGCATATGTCATACTAAAGAAACCTAAATCACCCGACAAAGATAATAACGTTCGTGGAGGTGCTGCCTATAAATGTTTACCGAGAATTTCTTGTCTAACAAGTGATACATGATTAACCTTCGCTTCAGATTGACCTTGCGCAAATATGGAGGGCAAGGGTTGTGCAAGTGCAACCTTTGGATAGATTTGTGTGCATATAAGGCTAAGAGAAGGTGCTTGCACTCGATAGTTAAGGTCAATGCCAATCATGCTATGCAAAGTGTTCGCATCTATATTAACAATTTTAAGTCACACTTGATTGGATATGTTACATTGACAAATTGTCAAAATATATAACTAAATTGGTGAATTTAAAAGGTTCAGAACTAAATTAATACAAATATAATAAATTTATGACTTTCTTAATAATTATGCATCACTGTTTTCTGCATGATTTGAGACGACAAACACGCATGTCAATGCCCAATTACCGCCATGCACGTATGTCGAAATTACTGAGATATCATCCGACAAAGACGATCAAACCATGAAAATAACAACGTAGGTGCTACCGAGAGACTTCCGTTTTTTCAACGATCGACACGTGATTAAAGAGAAAAATGTACCCAAGAGGCAAATCGGGGACACGTGTTTGGAAATCACAAGGTTTCTTTACTGGCGGCTTGGGCTTTTGCTGTTCTTGATTTGTAATATCTGACGCAAACGAAGAGGGGATTCCACACGGATTCGATATACAATATCAAATTGATCAGGACAGTATGATGCTTCTGGGCCCATGAGATCTTACCAAAAAGGCTAAAGAGATCGTGATGAATCTTGTTTCTTTCTTTTTTTTGGCACGACTTCCATGCTAATTAGCCATCAGGTTGACTTTTCTCGTTTTATTTTCTTGAAATATAAAAAAGGAATCGAAAGACGTGTCATGCATTGGTTGGTTGGTCGCTGATAAATAGTTTACCCGGCAATTACTATCATCATGCACTTTAACCCAAGTATTTTCTTTCTTTCTTTTTCCCCGTGTTATTAGGGAAACAAATCCATAAACAACTTCTTTCTCAAAATTACCCAAAATATTTATACTTACACTAAAAAATAAACTATTACCTGCATGTGACAAAACATAGATGGACTCCACATTATAATATAGGATAATTATTAATTAATTAATCTAGGAATCCCACATCTTGGGGCTGTCGCTATAACAAAATTGTTGAATATTACATGAATATTCGAGCTATGCGATTTCTCCTCTCTTTTTTTAAAGGAAAGACTAAAACATTGGCTATGATATATATAAAAGCATGCATGTTGGATAGCAACCCTATGTAAACATAATAGTGATGGTGATCACAGTTTTATCATTTTTGCTGACAGAATGGACTTAATTTCATCAATCATAGGTTGGCATAACAATTATGCCTATTAATATAAGAAAATCTTTTCATCCTTTCAATGGTCTAATCAATTAGAAAATATTGATAATTGGACATCAGTCATTGTAGTTAAGTATCGACAGTCATGTATAGTAATTAAATTATCATTGCATATTAATTATTGCCCCGGTGTCCTATTCATCGAGGGATGTGTCAATCAATTTGTTTGGTTTGATTCGATTGGTCAGATTTACATGGGGTAAAATATATACATGCGGAGGACAAAGTCTACGACACCAAAGTGCTATTATATCTATCAAAAGATGGAAGAGGGCTTTGAAAGATTAGGAGAGAAAAAAGAAAGACAAAGAGCTTCAAAAGATGGAAGAGGGAGATATAGAGGTGGGGATGGGGAGGGAGGGAGGGAGATAGAGAGAGAAACCTCTCCCTTAGAGACGGGAGATTAGAGAGGCGGCAACTTTAAGGGAAAAGGGAGGAAGCCCTAATTTTAGAAGGTCGATTTGAGAGTTTGTTAACATGTTTAATAGATACTTATTTGAAACATTTGTTTTAATAAGAAAAACAATGACTACACAAGAACTGAACATGAAGGAGTATAGGGAGAGAATAGAAGTTCGTCATCCAATCCTATGTCCTCTCTTCCATTGGAAAGAACAATCTACAAATAAAATTATGAAAAATATATCTGAATCTGCATATAAACATTTGGATATTATGACTCATCAATAGGTAGCTGCGTTGGTTGAGAGTCATTCCCTCATCGCAGAAGTCGAGAGTTTGAAACCCGCAGTTGCTAGTGATTTAAGTGGGGGGTTCTGGCAGTGGGTTATTGGGCTAGTCTCCTCTAAGGTATAGGGGCCCAACCCTCAAGAGTCGTTCGGGCATGGGGGGTTCATGGTGGAGTCCTCGGTTACCCAAATTTTTTTTTTGGATATTATGAAAGTTTCAGATATTTGGAATTAAAGAAAGCCAGCTAAAATGTGTCCATTACAAGATTGATATCAAACAAAAGCCAAAAAGTAATAGTCTATCTAGACATGCCCTTCCGGACACAAAATTTACATCACAATCCTCTCCTTTTACATTATATTAGCATCGCATAACAGGGCATTACATTTGTGAGATCCTTTAGTTGCCAGAATTTTCCATAACCCATCACCTATACTATTATACAAACCGCAAGAAAAACTTGCAAAGAGACAAGTGAAAAGGAAGAAGCAAAACCCCTCCAACATAGAGGCGAAATGACTACATTACAGACCACACCCTCTACCTAATATTGCACACACTTTTCTTTGCAAATCTCAATATGAGCATCATTGATTATTCTCTCCTACTCGATTATTTAGAGCTCTCGAGCACGAATTCTCTGATGTCCTGTATGACTTGATTCCCAACATCCGAGTATGCATCGTTCGTGAAGAACCCATGTTGCTTTCCCTCGTACTCTACATACTTCACGTTCTTCCCCATCCCTTTGAGCCTCGCTGCGTAGTCCTGGACTCTATCTTTCAGCATCTCATTCCCACCAACCATAACCAACATGGGGTCGAGAGCCGCCGCCTCCAAGCTAGGGCTTAATGGTCCAAACGGGTTGGCCAATGGGTGGTCTCTGTCTCCTCCACTTGGCACCGATAGCCTCCAAAACCTGTCCAGCCAGGCGATGCGCACGCGCACCAACATGTTACATGTCGCCTCGGATGACTCATACATGACATGTTACATTAGTACATTCAATCGTTTATCTAATGTATGCAATGACGTATTTTGGATCGTGAGGATGGAGGAAGTGTGCGCGCGTGCGTGCGTTCATGTGTCATGTCACACGGCCGCCGGGTGTCAACGGACTGATGATTTTCACGAGATTATCTTCACCAAAAAGCGGGCTCAAATCTCTCCACGAGTCGAGGGAGCTGATGGTGGATGGATATCTGGTTCTCGCTGGTGATTCGCGTGCGTCTGTCGTATACTTCTCTCGAGTCAATCAAGATTGAAAAGGAGGCACCGGAAAGAAAGAGTTTCCATCACGGGACATACATCTCACGCCGGATGGAATTTCATGGGAAGATAGTGGATAAGGCACTTAGCTTAATTAGTATATTTTAGGGACCTGATGAGGCAAGTAAAGATCCAATGGCGGTATTGGACCGAGCACTAACCCTAAAATCGATTTGCTTTGATTGAATAGGGTCGTCCGTTAATGTTTCCCAAATGTCATTTTCACAAAATGGTCCACGTAAAGTGCTACCATAATTCCTAGACGGAACCAAAAAAAAAAAAACATAATGTTGCTAGGAAAAATCTTAAAACCAGGATCTTCACAAGCTTATTGCTATAATAGTAATTATAATCAAGGGCCTACATATCTTGTGAAAAGTAGGATTGTAAGTTGGTGATTGATGACAGGAGCTAGATTAAGATGAGTAAAGTAGGATTATAAGTTGGTGATTGATGACAGAAGGTAAATTAAGATGAGTATGACGTGTCTCAAATATTCCACTAGGAAATCTCAAAATGGATTTTCACCCTTTCTTAGGATAAACATCAATATTAATTATATTAATGTCTTACAATTAATCAGGTATAGATGTCAAAGAATAGTCGGTAGACTTCACAATCTCGCCCCAAAACACAAAGTTGGACCTCGTATAATTCAATTTTTTTTATTTAATCTTTTGCATTAATGACTACATAAAATATAATTCTCCGCCTCTTTTGTCCTCTTCACTAAAGTCAATAAAAGTTAAATTAAGACGGCTCTTAATGACTCTCATTCACTGGTCAAATGGCACCATCTGAATGGGCGGATGAGGTGGACTATATGCCAAGAAATTTTAAAAATCAACCTAGAAAAGCAACCGCAAAATCCGGTGACACGAAATTAATCCTAATTAGATATTTAGACTCTATTCCCTTTCTTACAAAGTCTTAAGGATAATGACATGATAATGATACAAGAAGACTATCATGTGACTCATGAGATTCATGAACAACGGCACCAACATGTCGAAAATCGGATGACGTTTTCCCTCTTCACATGAGCGAAATTTCTCGGTGAGACATGCACAACATAATCCAAGAATTAATTAAGTTAGCGTATGAAAGCCGGCCCACGTTAACTGCACTAATCTCCGACAACACATGCTTGTGAGCTCTCCTTTTATTCTCTTCAATACCATCTTGCCATGTCGATTCGAATTGATGAATAATGGGTATCTGTCGTGGGGGCGAAATCGCGTGATAGGTGGAGACAGAATAAACTTTTGAAGCTACTCATGAGGTGCCGGTCTATTTTCGTGAATTGGACGGGGAAAGGGACGGGACTAAGGTCGGGAAATAGTGCGGACCGGTAGATTCTTCGAAAATCCCTCTGATGATTATTAGGTATCCCCACGAGAGAGGGGGTCACATCCCCCTCCTAGTGGAATCGCCCCTGTGTACGGATCCCGAGGCCAGGCCACTTTCAATCATTTTTTGTGTGAAAATGATGTGCTTCAATGGAGATTTATCGTGCATAATGTGTCCAAGCCGGAAAAATATTGTGCGCCGGAATAAACCTTTCCCCACCTCATCTTCCAAGATTCCATGGGTTGAAATTACTTGGGCAAACATTAGTCACGAAATTTATTTTTCCCTATGAAAAATTGCTGAAACTATACTATGGGAGTTACTCGCACGACCAAATAACGTTATAATATTGACGTGCGGATCTAATTTGCAATTTTTTTTTTTTTGAATGTGATTATAGTTTTATTTTTTGTGGTTTGCAAAGTTTAATGACATCAAAGTGGAGGGGGAAGAAAAGGTCTTGGTGATGAATGAACACGAAGAGGAAGTCCTACGATGCATCCACGCGTGTATGATAAGAAATTGGATATACCTAACCGAGATATATAGTAGGTTTCAATATATTACCTGTCGAGTATCTCTAGATTGAGCAGGCCTTCGCATGGTCCCTCTTCCGACTTGGTCCTGGCGACCCCGCCGAAGAAGGGCGCAAGCAGCACGTAGCCTTGCACCCGGACTGGGGCCAGCTTCGGCGAGCCGAACCCTAGGTCGACCGCCAGGTGGTGTGCGATGTTCCCCCCGGACGAGTCCCCTACTATGTAAACCCGGCCAAAGTCCGCCGCCTTGGGATCCAGCCACCCGTCGACGTCCTCGCTCTTGGCCTTGCTCTGGAGCCACTTTAGCGCACTGTGCGCATCGTCTATGGGGGCCGGGAGCCGGTGCTCAGGAGCAAGGCGGTAGTCCGGGGAGATCACCAGAGCCCCGAGGCCGGACGCGAGGCGGGTGCAGCAGTTGTGGCAGTTGGGCCACAGGCGTGACCCGACGCAGAACCCCCCGCCATGGAGGTAGTAAACGATGGGGAGCTTACCAGACGACGGTGGCGGGGAGGCGGGTCGGTAAAGGCGGAGGGAGAGGCCGTGCTCCTTGTCGTAGAGGTAGTCCTTGTGGACAATGGACTTGTTCTCGACGACAAAGATGTTCCGGAAGTCGATCTCGTCGGCCCGGAAGATGGAGCCGTCGCTAAAGACCTGAAGGACGCCCATGCAATCTTCCACAACGTGAGGAAGCGAACCCATCTCTCTCTCTCTCTCTCTCTCTCTCAACGGTGGTGGTGGTGGTGGTGGTGGTGGTGCTGTATGGTGGTGGGGGGGTCGTATAAATAGGCGGAGGGAGGAGGCGTGGTGGGGACAGAGAGGAGAAATGATGGGTTGAGGAGGGACAGAATGGTAATTTTGGGAACGGGGGAATTATTGGAACGTGGTGTCACACGAGCCAATGGAGGGTGGGAGGTGATTTTATCTTGATGGTTTTGGAATATCTCTGGACCATTAGATGAGCATGAACTTTTTCGTGGCTGTTGGTAACATTTCATTGGAGCAATTCGGATTATTTCGAGCGTTTTTGCTTGCATCTCCTCTCTCTCCTTCACTCCCTCCCTCCTTGGCCGGTCCAACTTGCGCTACTAGCCATCCCTAATCGTAGGTGAAAGCTTCTTGTTTTTTTTTTTTTTTTTTTTTTGGCCTTTTCTCTATTGCTTTTGTCATCTTTTTGCATAGTGCCAAAAGCATGATGCCGATCCAAACATGATCGTCGACGGCAACCACTCCGCTCATATAAGCTCCGCTTGAACTTTTTGTATGTGTAAAAATTTTGGTGATTGCCAATTGTTTCGTTTCCTGATTTCATATGTGGGACTAGTAGTACGAGAAACAAAAAATGATGTATACTTTCCAATGGACTTATTAACACGACTGAAATGTTCCGTGGCCAATGTTATAGGACTAGTGGTGATAGTGGAAACACAGAAATATTTTTATAGGCACCGTTGAGAAAATGATATTAGCTTGTTTCTTTTTTTCTTTTTGATGATTTGCATTTACTAACTTGCATTGATCCAACCGTCAAGGACCTCCTTGTTCCTTTTCTTTTGCATTGATCATCCGCTGGAATTGCTTACTTTACATTTGCTACGATCATCTTTTACATCAAGTCTAGCTTTTGAAACGTGAGCTTTGGCCATTGGAGGGGAGGTCAACAACGTGAAGCTGAGGTCTGATGTTCCAAGGAATTGAAAGGAGAAAATAGTTTTGGGAGGATCGAGAGACCGAGCCGCCTCCAAACTTGTTATGTGATGTCTGTTTCATCGTTACAGTTTGGGGTTTGTCGTGCTTGTATGCTTCGAATCCCTAGAGGCTTTCCTATTTCCAGCATGTCTGGTTTTCACACGAAACATGAACATTTGGCCTGTTCAAATCCACGCATACATAGAAGGTGTATTGCGCTCCAATTAGGTTGTACGATAAGGTGAACCTCGACTCGGAGCGATTTTTTTTGGCCAAAAGATAGGCGCATCAGAATAAGGTTTGCAAGCAAATTAGTTTCTTGCGAATCAAGACTTAGTGCCTATCTATTTGTGTTCTTTTTTGAAAATACAGAACACAATTGTTGTTTTTTTGTTTTAGGGAACAAAAAAGAAGAATGCGTTTGTTTACGCTATTTTTGTTTCTGGGAACAAAAACAAGAAAAAAAATTTCTTTTGGTAAACTTTTTGAATAAACAAAAGAACAAAAACACAAAACTTATTTGTTTTTTTTTAAATTTTTCTTCTTCTTCTTTTTTCTTTTTATTTTTTCTTTGGCCGGTGATCTCGCTAGAGCGTCGCCGGCCCTCAGTGAGACTTGGCCTTGCGCAGCCACAACGAGGCTCGGCCTCACCAACCAGCACTAGGCTAAGCCTCACCGGGGCTTGACGGGGCCTCCGGCGAGAGCTCGCCCTTGATGGTGAATTGCCTAGCCATGGTTGAGGCTAGCGCCAGCCAAAGAAAAAAGAAGATGGCTAGCAACCGACCCAAGAGAAAAAGAAAAATAAAATAAAATAAAAATATTAAAAAATTAAAAGAAACAAAAAAATTATACAAATTTACCAAACGTGTTTATTTACTTTTTCTATTTAAAGAACATAAATTTTGTGTAATTACCAAACTTGTTCTTCATGATAAAATTTTTGAAAAAAATTGTTCCCTAGCTAGACAAAAATAATTTTTTTCTATTTTTATTCCCTTGAATAATTTTTGAATAAAAATGTTACCAAACGCACCCTTAGAGGCCTTAAAGGCTGCATTGAATAGAATTTGATCTCGAAGTGTAACATTCTAAATATCTTGCAATATATGCTTGTTGAGGGTAATTACCAAATTAGTTCTAAATTTTTTTGTACGAGATACTAAATCAATTTTAATTTTTGGCCAATCCCACTAAATATTGCTAACATGGCATCCAATGAGATGCCGATATGGAAAAGTTTACCTAGATCACGTCAATAATTTTTAGTGATAATTGGCTTGGATGACTATATTGGAATTATGCGTAAAGATCTAAAGTTACATCGACAAAATGAAAAAGATTATGATTAAATTGATATCTATATAATATATTTAGGACTGATTTAGAAATTTTCCCATGCTTCTCCACACACATGGTATGCATTCAACCATGTCAAATAAGCGGGAAAATTATGACAGTACTACTATTAATGTCTCTGACAGGTAGGGGTTTTTTTTTCATCTTTTGGTTTTGGAATATGGACCATTTGATGAGCTTTGGTGGCTGCTGATACCATTTCATTGGAGCAATTTTGATTATTGAAGGTTTTGTAGCTCTCTCTCCTTGGCTGATCCAACCTGCGCTAGCTGTTCTGAATCACGTGTTAAGTATCAATTTGAATTTATTTTCCTATTTTTTCTGATTTTTTTCTCTGCTGCTTTTGTCATCTTTTGTATAGTTAAGAATTTTAGTAGCGTACTTTTTACTTGAACAGCATATCGATTCAAAGATGATTGGGAGCGGTACTCATAAGCACTAATAGTACAAAATAAGATATAATTTCTCCAATGGGATTAGTGGTAAAAGTTGAGATAAAGAAATATTTCATAAGCACCATTTAAGATTATGATATCAGCACTTTTTAGATCTTTACCAAAAACGTTGTTCAGTGCCTGAAAAACTTCCCGTTTCTTTTTTCTTTTCCTTGAAACAAAGCAAACTTCCTTTCCAATCCTATTTTTTCTCATAATCCAAAGAGACGAGCATGAAAATCTAACTACCTGGAAACCGATGAAACACCCGACCAAGAACGCTTTGCACACAATTTGTGGAACTTGAAACGGTTAACTTTTGATTCCCAAGCTGCAAATCTCCCAACCTTCTGACCAATTGAGCTGACCCTGGGGGCTTTTCCAATCCTCATTATGTAAAAGGTTTTGCAAGTTCATAATGGATTGAAAAAGATTGGATCCATACACAGTTTATCAACCATCGAATACGAAACTCTAGCAGAAGAAATATCGCACATACACACAAAAGTAGGTTGAATAAAACAAAAGTAGGTTGGATATAATTTGTTGATTGTAGGTAGAATTTACAAGTGACTATTTTATTGTGCACATTGCTATCTAAGAACGAGACAGCAAGAGCTGCTAGTGACGCCAAGTTGGTATATGATATAAGCCCAATAGCGATCCACCAGGTTTTCCTAGATGGCCCCCCACGGTTGCTATCACTTTAGGCAACTTCGTCAGTCGTTTTGATAAAAAGGGGGAACATTTAAAGTCCTTTTTTTTTTTTTTTTGGAATTCTTCCCTAAGAATGCGTTCACGCGACGTGTCAATACCTGGTAAATATAGACGAGCAAAGGGTCGGAACAAACGTCATGTCTAGCGCTTGAAACGTGGTCTTCGGCCATTGGGCGGTCATCGACGAGAACCTGAGCTCAGATGTTCCAGGAGTCGAAGGAAGAAGACTGTTTCGGGAAAAGATGAATAGACGGAACCGCCTCGAACATGTTGTGTAGTCCTTGTTTCGTCGTAACGACCGATGTCTGTCGCGGTTGCATGCCGTGTTCCCCTGGCGGATTTCCTATTTCTGGCGTGTCTGGCGCTCACACGACACGTGAAGAGCTGGTCCATTCAAATCCGCCCCATTTGTAGAATGTAGATTGCCCCGAAGGTTAGGGAAATGTTTGGGGAACGAGCGCCGCGTCGACCAGGGACGGAAACACCGTGCGTCTCCAATTCTTTCATCTTGCGGTTGGTTAGGCTATACGCCGGCCTAGCCTCGACTCGCCGGAGTAAGCCCACATGTCCTAAATCAGCCAAAACACGGGCGCATCAGAGTGGGATTCGCATGCAGACTACTTTCTCGTGAATCAGGCCTCGGGGGTTTGGTACCAAGTACTAGTAGGATTTGAACTCAAAGCATAACGTTCCAAATGTCTTTTGATATATATGTAGCATTGTAATTGTTGGAAGTATGCGGTAAATCGATCCACGGACAAAATGGATTCATCCGTGCAACATAAGCTAACCTCTATCTCGGTTGAATTGAGGTTAAATTTGACTCTACAACGGCATGATGCTATGTTATGGACTTCCTCTCAGTCATGGATGCAATCACATTAAAGAGAGTGCTGTTCTTCCACTATCTTAATGGCCAATTGAATAAAGAGTTCGTGTCTCAATTATTATGGAGAATCCTGATTTGGGAATTGAGACCTTTCTCTCTAGATCTCGGAATTTTTGTGGAGAGATCTAGTAGTCCAATCATACTAACAATAACCAAAAAGACATTAATTAATAGAGTCCATTAGCTAATTAATTAGATGCAACATATTGCACCCTAACAACTAGTTAGCAAAATCAACGTAAAAACTTGAGGTTGGTAACGAGTTTATAACACAGAAAACTAGATCATTCTCAATTGGCCATCACCATTTCGCACTAGTATACACAATATATGTATAGCATTTTCATTTTCTACACCATGTTGGACAAGAAACCAGATATAGAAATTAAGAAATGGGAGACATATAACATCGTTGAGGCTTACAAAAAAGCACGTAAAAAGTCCATTGGTTGGTCATACTTTTTGACTGCATATTCTCTAGAAGCTGTCAATTTTAATGAGTCCTTATGTTGGAGGTTATAGTGTAAATAAATTGCCGTTGACTGTATGATGGACCACATACGATGGATGCCTATTGGAATCCAAGAAATTACCTCCTCGACATATAAAAAGCAATTTGTATTGTTTCTTTTTGAATTGCGGGACACCCCACCATGTGTTTGACTGTTTCATGTGGCGATTGCTTTGACTATGATTAGGAGGATGTGATCGGATCTTAAGCACGTTCGAGAGATGTGATTAGAGCTCTAATTTCTTGTGAAAGGTCACACAAAGTTTAAGCAACGATGGCTTAATTAAGTTTGCGTAAACGATGGTGCGGGGAAAAGCAGGTGCTTAAGCACGTTTGAGAGATGTAATTCGAGCTTTACTTTGTTGCAAACAAATTATTGCACGCCGACGTCTATAGTTTCCTATCAAAGTTAAACGTTCAGCCAATCGATTGAGTTGTGTCGACTGAGGCTCGGGCTCAGCTCTATCTCCTTCACTCATCGTGCCCTATATTGACTTAAAAAATAGAATTGGATGTGATGAAGATATGTATAATGATTAATAAGTGTGAACGGTTGAACGTTTTAGGGACGCAGGCCCGCCGTCTCTTGCAATGCACCCATTTACCGTCTCGCTCACACAATTGCGACACATGGCCATCTACTTCAATAATGACCCGCTCGACGATGGCGACGAGGCAGGGCCGATACGCGCCTTGCTGACGTTTGTTCTATAAATCCCTTTGACCCATCATTTTGTTTTATCTTGGGATTAGATCTATATTGTGAAATTGGGGAAAAGGCATACACCAACTATAGACAGTGTAGACATGAAGAGGACAGTCAACAATGGACTAGTGCTCCTTCTGAAGGAAAGAATAGACAATACAAATGATGCTTCGTTGATCTATGGGAATGATCAAGAAGCAGGGCCATGTGCCATGCCTGTAAAAGCAATTACTCTCCCTAGAATCAAGAATTCGGTTTCTTTGACGAGGTCAACCGAACAATCCTCACATCTTTATTGGTTGTCAAATCTGCAAATTTGGGAATCTTGAGTTCTATTTTGTCTTCACACTTGTTTTGTCCACTGTGGTTTCTTCTTCCTCCTCCCTAAAGTTAAGGTCACAGGCTTGTATTTAGTAATCTCCCCCAGAAAGTCCTCTCCATCTTTCAATTATTTGGCCATTTGACCCCCGTATTAAGGGGAGAATCTCGAAAATCCCCAAAGAGATGAGAAAGTTCAATTGAGCACAACTTGTCTTTTAACTTTTCGAGTTATGTGGGTTCGTGCTCTAGGTTATTGGAGCGGGAAGCACTCCTTGTCGGAATACCACATCATGCCTTTTAACTCAATCAACTTATAGTAATCTAAAAAGCCATGCCCACCATCCTATAATTAGAGCTTTAAAAAATGCGCCTGGATATAAATATTGTGGTTCATTCATTTGAATTGGTTGAACCAAATATTGATATAATCGCCTCATATAGAAGTGGAGTACTATGTTTGAAAGGAATTGTATTTGTTCAACTCTAGAAAACGCAATTTCTTACTTAATGCAACTACTTAGTATCAGGTCATAAGAAAGTAATTTTTCGCGAAGTCCTCTAATCTTCGGTATGGATGGCTTACCTTTCACCAAATCGAGGAGTTGAACTAAGTTTGATACCACACACACAAACCTAAATGCCAGATGAGCCAAGGGGCGGCCCCCCGAGGGGTGGCCCCCGACCTCCTCTCTCTCTCTCTCCTCCCCATCTTAGATAATGGGATGGAAGTATCATTACATTCCACGCGATTAGATAAAACGATGTTAATGGCCGGACAATGTACTATATCTGAAATAGAAATTGAGGTCGCTTCTCACACGCGCAAAAAGGACAGTCGTCGTCCCATTTCCCATGCCTTTCAATTCATTTGCACACTGTTACCCCAATTTGTCCTTATTGCCGTCCAAAGGCAGGTCGGATCAAGAGCAGTGTCAACGGAGGAAATCATTCAGCTCTGACCCTTTTTCTGACCATACGCACACGATCCTAGGAAACGGTTCTGTATAGAAAGGATTCAAAGGGTTTCTGTGCGATCGCACACGCGTGCTTGTCCTTTTGCTCGACACCAAAGTTCCACACGGAAAGAAAGAGCCCGGTGCCCATCTTAACCACTTCTAAAAGATAACAACAATCGCCACGATGGACTTCATCGATTCGATCCTTTGCTCTCCTGTGCTTATTTGAGAAGATAATATATAATGATACCGCGTAGCTTTTACATGAAATGATATAATTTGGAAGCTTCTTAAGTTATGGTCTTTGCGAGGCTTATCAAAAAGATGGATTCACACTTTCTCGGTCAATGATCGATGGGGAATGGCCCATAGGTACTAGGTAGCCGTGTCCCATCATGCGAAAGTGGAAGACCCAGAGGAAATCGATGTTTTAGTGTTGAAATACAAGTGTGAGTTATATTAGAGAAGTTTTAAATTGAAAATTTGGCATGATTGAAAATAATTGATATTCTTTTATAATGACTCGTCGATTCAAGCTTTTGAATGAAGAAAACAAGTATGTTGATGAGCTAGGATTTGAACCACTTCTTGATGATCGATTCGGTCTACATAGTATTAGGCAATCTTCATTTGTATCTGTATCTTTCTTTTTTTTTTTTTTTTTTTTTTTGGTTTTTAACAGATAAAAGGGTCCTATTATTTATTTTTTTTTCCTTATGTCTTACGTTTGGCACATGTTAAGCCTTTTAATCGTGGGCTTTGACCCCACTAAAAGATAAGCACCACCAATTTCGACCCAGTAGAATTGACAAAGCCCAAATCAAATAAAAAGCCCCAAAATATTTACATAATTATCATATTTTGTTTATTCCTAAAGCAAACAATTATATATTAAAAAAATCAAGGTCGCGGTTCTTTGTGGTCATGGATTTTTAACAGCCAAACAACTTTTAATGCATTACTATCTAATTTGCATAGGATAAAGTTTATTGCTTTATGTATTTATAATGGTTTTGTATATTGACCTTAAACTAGGGTTTATGCATATCCATGTCAATTCGAACATTTTGTTAAAAAATTCAATCCAAAAGTTTAAATTTGTAGCTAAAGAGAAACTACATAAATACAAAGAGTATGCAGGACCTATTGTTAAGTAATGCGAGACAATATTTCAACATTTCTCTCATGTGCAAGTTAGATTGAAAACAACGTAAGAAATTTGACCACAACACGTAAAATTTGATTGAGGGGATGGACATACATGCTCAAAAGGGATAACACTGACTTTAATACCAAGTTGAAAGTTGTGATGGAGGAGAGAAAAATATAATCTCATTACATGAACCTATATAAGTTTTACATGATAACTGTCTAAAGTAGTAAAATGTCATATCTGTAATATCATTCTCAAACTCAAGGTGAATGAAAGAGGCCAAACTGAGTTTGCATAAAAGATCTAGAAAATGCTCATTATCAAGCAATGTGGATAATTTTTTTGCCATATATCTTATTAATTTGCTGCAGCTCGCAACAATATCGTTCAACACATTCGTTATGTCAAAGTTGACATTTGGTGTAACTAAATTTGAATAAATTGAATCTAATTCACGTATAGAATTCTTAAAGAAATTCGTAAGGGAGGCTAAACATGTCAAACAAATCGAATGCAAACATCCAATCATGTAAAACCTAGCCAAGCTAACAGCCGGTCATTTACAATATATCCACCAACTCATGCACTAGTTGCGTATATGAAACGCATGATGGCTTGGGCCACCTCTCCGCCCGTTTTCGAGTGCGAATTGTTCAAGAAAAAGTTGTGACATTGGCCCTCGAACACTCTGTATTCCACAACTTTCCCCATCTTCGCGAGCCTCTTCACGTGGTCGTCGATCCTATCTTTCATCATTTCGGTCCCCCCCGCGATCACCAAGATGCGGTCGAGAGCCATGGCCTATAGGTCCGGGCTCGAAGGCCCGAACGGATTGTCCCATGGGCCGTCTCTCGTCGCGCCGTCCGGCAATGCTAGCTTCCAACACCTACGACCCCAGGACGTGTAATTGGTCGTCAAAATCTATTTCGTTTCACTTGTCTCAACGTTCTGTGAGTTATCCCTAGGAAAGAAACGGACTCGAATTTGCATTGGAAAGCAATTATTTTGTCTTTGAAAATTCGGAAATACGACCCGGCTTGATCGATAACCAAAGTCTTATTTAAAAAGAAGCGACCAATGTACTCTCCTTTCGGATAAGCCTAATGGACAGCAACAAAGCAGGATCAATGTTCTTTAAGTAATACTTCTATCACTTGCTATTCCAAAGGTTAAATCTATACTCCATACGGTGATAACATAGAGGAAGCCAAACCTGGGCATGCATTACCAAATGGTAATATCGTAGTTATTGGAGAGGGAATTTTCAGCATGTGCTCATTATTGATGACAATGCGAGATCTAGTAATTGACCATCAATTATTTTGCTTAACAAATCCATTCTCTTGGAATGGTTGTGTGCCTAACCCTAATTGTACTTTATTGATCCTCTTTATTTTTTGGATTTGGCTTTGTTTTATAGAATTCTGCCCTTTGTTTGCTTTGATTTGACTTACCATGAAAATCTATGTACTTCTCCTATATCCTTTTGAGCCATGAATAAAAAAAATTTCGACAAAAAAAGGAAGAAGGAAATACTTCTATCTTCTAAATAGAACTCTTGTTCTTTCTAGTGGGTTCCTTGGGTCTTTAGGAAAATCATAATATTTAACATGGAAGGGGCACGTGATTCCTGGCATTGTACGAAAATCAAGAGGACGTTTAGCATAATTAATCAAAGATTTAGCTTTTTATGTGCGCATGTAATTTTAGTTATTTTGATGTAATTGTACAGAATTAAAAACAAGACGCGAAAGATCAATCATAAGATAAGCTCGAAAAGATAAGTAGCACAGGATGTTTTTAATTGTTACAGCAGTAGTAAGGCGACCAAAATTTCTACGGAACATTTCTAATTGACCTATCTCAGAAGTAATTTCATTTACCTTCTCTATATAAAATATGGTACAAAATTTGACGATTTGAATTAGCTATGATGTTTAGACCCAAAAAAAAAAAAAAAAGAATTAGCTATGATGTGATCGATTTTTTATTTTCTCCCATGTACAAGCACGGAAAATAAGGTGGTTGCTCAAGGCGTCGCCTTGATTATATCCAAGAAGAGGAATGCATGATAAATATGTTAGTAAAGATCGTGACAAAAGCATACCAATCCAGGAACTCCAAATTCAACCACGGCTTGGCCGAGTTCTTCTCCGATCCGGTCCGTGCGACCACACCGAAAAAGGGCAAAATCAGCACGTAACCCTTGATCCTAACCAGATCCAAATTCAATGATCCAGACCTGAGCCGAACCGCCAAGTGGTGCGCGAGGGTCCCATTGGAAGAATCCCTAACCACAAAGGCACAAACCCCCTCTCCAAGTCAATTTCAACACCACCTCCACCTCCTCCTTCACTCAACCACTCATGCCTGCCCTGACCTCCGATCCACCTCACCACGCAGATGACATTGTCAAAGATGACTGGCACTCAGTGCTCCGGCGACAGCCCGAAGTCTGGAGCGACGACCACTGTGCCAGAGCCGGAGCCGAGGCGGAGAAAGCTGTTGTGGCAGTTTGGCCACACACGAGAGCCATTGCAAAAGCCGCCTCCGTGAACGTAGATGATGATTGGGAGCTTATGAACGTTGAAAGTGGCAGCGACGGCGATTGATTTAGGTTTGTATATCCGGAGATGGAGGTCACAAGGCTCGTCGTATGTGAAGTGTTTTGCAAAAGATGGAGTCCTCGTTCATTGTAGGGATTGCCGAGAAGTCCAGTTCGTCAATACTAAGAGGTAAACCGAGCCATCGCCATAGATCCGCATCGATCCAAGATCTTTTACTGTGTCGGCGCGCGAAAGGAAGCCATCATCAACTCTCTCTCTGAATGAGTGAGGATGATATGTATGATTAGAAGAGGAGGAGATGATGGCAGAGAAAAAGATTTGAACATGGAGAGCGATGACAGGAATTAGGAAGACATGAAGCATTTTCTGAAGCAAACTAGGGTAGGTTAAGGGTGAATATCAGCATCCTCTTAGTTTTATATGTCCATGATGTACGCATAGGAGTGTATGACAAATCAAAATTTATGTTCCAGAAATAATTTTTCTATTCTACGCTTATTTCTAAAAGAGAAATCCATTTGGTGATGCAATTTCCTTTTTCTATTTTCAAAAAAAAAAATTAGTTTAGACATATATTTGAAACAAAAATAAAAAATAAAAAATCTTCTTATCGTTCGTCCTCTCTACTAGTCGGCCACCCACCCGCTGTCCGCCACTGCTGATCGCTGGCCGCCAGCCCCCGCTCTCCGGCTGCCAGCCGCCGGTTCGCCGCCACTATCACCCCACAAGAGGAAGAAATTTTGTGGTGTTGTCAAACAAAATTCTATTCCAAGAACAGAAATTTTGCATCATAATCAAATACAAATTTTTGCTCAGAAACTTATCTAAAAATAGAAATAGAATCTTCCATAAAAAATAATTTCTCATTAGAATAATTATCATCCGCGCCTTGATTCTACATTAGATATTCGTAGTTTTTGCAAGGACGTCGCCGAACATCTAACGACCAAATTGTTACCAGAGAGCGAGACTCATTGGCAGGTGGGTTAGAATTTCGATTTGCCTATCTCTGTCGGCCTTTGCCATTAGGCCACTTGTCAATCGTTTATAATGAAAAGAAATATTTGGATTTGCTATGCGCCAACGAGAAAGGACATATCTATAGACATACTGAGAAATCTTAATAAAACCGAATGAATAATGTGGCAAGTTTCGATAAGATATGGAAACTGTTGAGTAGGTCACTCCCAATTGGAGAGGCCAATGCAATTATGTATATTTGTAGTAGTATGGTAGTGAGTGTGTAAAAGAAAAAAAAAAGAAAAAGAAAAAGAAAAAGAGATTGGAAGATAAATCAATGTGATCTTCTACATCCAAAAAATCAAGGGCGATTGGAAAAGAAATCAAAGTGATATTCTCATATATATAAAATCACGAGAGATTAGGAGATAAATCTACATGATTTTGTATCGTATAATTCCTATTTGGGATTGTATTTGCTCCTATAAATAGGAGTCCTCCTCAGCGGAGAAGAGGTTACACAAAAGCAAGAATATCAAAGCGTGTAGCGGAAGAAACAGTTTAAGAATATCGAGCAGTGTAGCGGAAGAAACAGTTTTCTTCTTCCAAGAAGGAGAGTTATCTTTGAGTGAGTTATTCAATTTGTGAGAGGTTCAGATCCACAAATTGAAGAACAGAGAGAGATCTTCCTTTGGGTGAAGTTGCATCCCATTATTTATTATAGTGGAAGTTTGAAGTGGACTATGGTCCCGTGGTTTTTCCTTTCGCCTTGGAGGGTTTTCCACGTTAAAATTCTGGTGTTATTTATTATTCATCTTTACTGCTTTCAGTTAGTATTTTATCCTATTTAATTTTCACAGAAATAGTAGCGGGAAAAATTTTCTGGGCATTCTCTACAAATATTTTTCCCAATAGAAACAAGCGGGGTGCATGAATTGAATGATTGACTTCTTTAAATATCGAATAAGGAACTATCGCGTCATCTAGTTAAGTAATTTTCTTAGCATAAATAGTGTTGTTCAATATAAGAAGAATAATGTATAACAAATTACATGCCTTGGTCGTCACTCCCTAAGGAAGCTCCAACCCGGCGAGTTCACCAAAGCCCGCCTCCTCCAGGAGAAGCCAGTGAAGTTGGATCTTGGAGTTCTTGAATTCGTGTGAATTAATGGGACCAACCAATCGTTTGTAATGGTTTTATTGGGTTTCCGGTGAGAAACATAAGTGTGGCAGTGAGTTTGACATGAATTAGTGGGAGATGGAGGAGTGAGTTAAGGGTGGTTTTAGATGGAACGGAGGGAAGATTTCAATTTGAAGTTGCAGGGTATTAGCAAGATGGTTGGAGGAAGTCTTTGACATTATAACCCCATATTCAGAGAGGGATGATATGCTTACGGACTGCTACTTCTACTATTGGTACATTGATTTCTTCTACCGCTTGGGATATTATGAGGTAGAGGAGTTGCAGAGTAGATTGGCGTCTTTTAGTCCAGTTTTAGACCCAACCCGAAGACACGGTTCAGGTTACATCCGGTTTAGGTCAAGATTCCAGGTAAGGAAAGCACCCATATCCTTTGGTTCGGTTCGGTTCAGTTTGGGTCGCATGGAAACTTGAACCGAACCCAAACCAAACTATTGACACCCCAACCCCTCGGCCAAGCCCAGATCTCCCGAGGTCAGAGGACCCCAGCATCCGAATCTGTGCCCTTAGTAGCCAAACCCGGGTCTCCCAAAGACAGGCTTGGGTCCCCAGGAGCCGGGGTAGTACAGACTTCCTCGAACGTCAGTTTCGTGATATTTTCCATGTTCCATGAAACAAACGAATGCTTAAACCAAATTGGCTTGTATATGAGAAGAAGCAAACTTCAATTAACACACACTTCCTGTCGTCACTCACTGAAAAGAAAAGAAAAAGATAAAGTTTCTTCTTTGCACATGTTACTAAAGGTCGTTCAAAACCTAAAAAGTTTCCGTCTTCCATAGTCTAATTCGACATTGTTACCAACTTTCAAGTCATCAGCGTATATAATGAGGTTCTGTCGTTCTGGTTCCCGTCAGCCCAATGATGGTCACCGCTTGTTACATTAGAGAAGGTGGTGATATAGAAGACAGCGACTCTTGTGCCCAATTTAATCTAGTCTGATTAATTCCTAAATTAGTAAATAATTAGGGAAAGACAAAATGCCGACCACATGATGCCATACATGATATGAGAACTAGTTACCTCCATAAGCAGTGCATCCTGCTTCTATAAAAAGTGCGAAATGTCAGCTGATCCCGATTCTATAATCAAGTTAATCTCTTTGATTCCAGGATAGCCCCCCACAAACTTGATTGCAGAGAGTAACAAAACTCGACTTTGTCTATAATCTATCTGGTTGCAGAAACATATATATATATTAGCCACCAAATGCAGTTCCTCATGGATTTCAAAACTTTTTTTAATTGGAAAAACTCGAGCAATGTAGCTTCAGAAAGAGATTAGGTCATGCTGCATGAGAAAATTGAGAAGAAGGTCGAGCTTGAAAAGGATTTTCAAGGATCTCAGCTAGGCGCTTTCCAAAAAAACAACGTAAAGCTTGAAAGGAAAAAATTGAAGGTCAAGGAGCATCATTTCACCAGAGGAGAGCAGAATGTGGTTATCATTTTCATCGGTAATACGACACTACATTGGTCATTTATGCATATATCAATAACTCGGATACTTTAACAATACACATTGCTCATCTGAAAAAGGTTTTCAGAAGCATACATGGGGAGGAATGAGCTTTCCTGGGTTCATGATGTTGTTTGGATCCACGACTTGTTTTATTTTCTTCATTGTCCTCAGAGCCTCCATCCCGAGTTCCTCTTCAAGATACTGGAAAAATAAAGTGTAAATGTCATCTAAATGTATCACTACACAACCAACATAAACGGTTCTTACTTGAAGACAATCTCGCCTTAGAAGATGAAGACAAACATCATCAGAAAGTGTAGCGACGTACCTTCATCTTCCCAGTGCCAACCCCATGCTCACCAGTGCATGTTCCTGCTCAGTCACAAAAGCATGAGCTCAGAAAGACACGTCACTACACATTCTTTTTTTGATCTACTCACAATGCAGTTGATCATATAATCCACACACAAACATAACAGAATTAGTAAAGGAGGAATTTGCCACACTACATTCCTCATCATAGAGGAATGGTGAAAGCAACCTTTCCCAATAAAGAAGAAGCTTCCCATTCTCCAAAACTATAGCCTGAGAGATGACATACCTTGCATTGACAAGGCCATGTGGACCATGAGATGGTTCAATCCCTCTGCTTCCTCCCGCTGATCATCTTTACTAGGGTCAAACATAATAAGCGTGTGGAAGTTCCCATCACCGGCATGAGCAACTACAGTGCTGTCATTACAAATCAAAACCACAGAAAAATATATATAATTCAGTCCTCACAATTACAAAGAGCAAACTCATTCCATTTAATTTAGCATGGACATTATAGCTTGTACCAGGTAAGTTGCGATGCATCCAGCTCTTGTTTGGACCTTGCTATTAGTTCGGCAAGGTGAGACAGAGGGACACAAACATCCTACAATGTTGAAGGTAATTAGTACAGGAAATTTTTAAAACTGCTTTTGTTGGGGACTCCATTAGTCTGTTACTAAATCTTTAAATGGATATAGAAACCGTAAACCAAAGTGCCAATGCAGCTAGTAAATTGAACACACACATATAAGTCGAATAGAATGTTTTGGAACATAGTATGTGTTAAGTTACGTTAAGTGATTTCTACCCAGAAAGTATTGCTATCTATCTCTCTTTTCAACAAGTACCACACTTAACAGGACGGGAAATTAGTAAGACCATCCTATGTATATCTGAATCATCTGCTCATAAGATCAAGTAGAACATAATAAAATTGGTGGCTTATGGTAAAGCAGAAAGATAAAATTTCAATAAAGCTTGTCACATGTGATGACATCTTATTGAGTTGAATCAACATTTGTATCTAGTCAGTGAAATAGATAATTGGCATCTGATCCACTATTCCACAGATTCAGCTAACAGATTATGATATCTAGGCCTTTACCTGAACTGAGTCGCAGAATTTGCTGAAGAATCTATTGTTTTCAGCAATAATGATTTGTAGTAATACTCAAGCCAAAACAAATTGAAAAAAGATAAAAAAACAAAACTCATTAAAATCCCCCAAGAAATTTGTTGATAAGGAGTAGATGAAAAGCAAAAGCTGAGGGTTGTTTCCTGTCACACATATTCAGAGACATTCTCTTGGTCTTTTCCATTCTTTCAAGCCATAAGAACATAATCTCTACTTTAGGGGGTACATTGCAGGGCATGTTGCGCACAAGCACAGAGTGAAAAACTATAGTACATAATAACAACAACAACAACAATAATGATAGTAATAATAATAACAATGACGACGACAACGAGAACAATAATTGAGATGTAATCAACAAAGAGTGATCCTACGAACCGTAATCATAGCCTCGTAAGTGGGTTCCATAGCATAGCAAGCCCATAGAGCTTCCTTTCTTATCTGCATGTGCAAATATATATATATAACCAAGTCTTATCTTGATGAAACCAATATCGAGAATATTTGATACACATGTCAGACAGCAAAAAGTAGTTTTCTGTTATTAGTGACAAAGCAATCATACAGAGGAGAAGAAAATTGCTCCGACTGATCACTTGGGTACATAAATGGGCCTTAAACATGATTTGCAAGGGATTACATAAGCTATCTCAGGAACCAAAGCCATCAGAATACCATGATCTAGTAAATATAAGACCTACCCAATCCATAGATAAGGCATATATAATAAAAAATAAAAGGTGCATAAAGGCGATGACTATCAGTACCAGAGGACAAAAAAAAGGAGATATTATAAGCAGAGAACAACCACTGTATGCCCCTATGGCTAGTCCGACATGAAAAAGAGAGAGGCATGTTTTTATATGATACTAAACCAACAAGCATACCTTCCAAAGTTCCTTCTTGGCTTCAGGATCCTTTGCAAAAACAAAGTCCGAGCCATTGTGCTCTGAAACAATCTTCTGGACGACATTTGTTTGCTCGAGTGAATAAGCCTCTATACTACAGCAAAAATGAGATAAGCTTTGTGGCAACAGAACAAGGGTACAAAGGTGAAGAATTGCTTGCTCGTTTGAGTATATTATGACTTGGTAGTCAAGAAAAAATCCAAAGGCATAAGTTAACTGCGGGGTGAAGGAGTAGAAAAGAGATCAATATTAAACATTCCAGTCACATTCCACCGAAAAAAGAAAGACATTCAAGTCACCAAGCAGGAAAGATAGCCCTGTCGTTGCCACCAAGAAATGATCTTGTACTGAACTTAGCGACTCAGTTCCAACTAAATTCTTAAAACTACAAGCCATTGTGATTAGCTTTTAAATGCTAAGTACTATGTAATAACTTGTTTTATCTATGCGGTGAGAAAAGTCATAACTTATTCTAATAACACAACCTGATTCCTGAAACATCTTAAAGATCTAATGACAATAAAGAAGAATGTTATGCAGTACCAAAGACACATGCTCCTGGGCATGCATATGGAGAGGACAATACTACAAGCAGAAATCAATTGGTCCTGCTATGAATATCCTGCGATCCACCCCCCCCCGGGGCAGTTCTTAAGATTTTGGGCCTTGGATAACAGAAAGTAAGATGTTGAGCCAGGATGCTATTAGAAAATTAAATTTGAAAAAGAAATAATTGGTAAAAAGTGTCTTTTCACCTGTACCAATAAATTCAAACATCAATGTAGGTAATTCAGGCAAATTCTTTCCATTAGCAAGATTAACAGCCTTCATTAGGACCTCATCCAACAGCTCAACCCTTGATACCTAATCAGGAAGGACAGGAGGTTCAGCACACATTTGGTGGACCACACAATTTTGTGTAGATGAACAGAAAAAGTCAGTGAAACTAGAAAAGTGGATCAACCAGCTGCTACTACCTGTATACCCGAGTGCATAGTAGCAATAGCAACATCTGCCGCATCCTTCACAGAAGGGAAGTTACACATTGCAACCTGCAGCAATTATCAGGATCCACCAACCGAAAAAGATCTCCATGAGTACGAAGATTATATGAAGTCAATTGAACCACCCAGTTTTCTAAACATGAACATACAAATGATGTGAAGTACTCTTATCAGTTTCAATAAATGCAAATAAGCAGAGCACCAAACTTCATTGTGAAACACTTATTGCTCTAGAGGCTTTTGCAAATGAGCAACCCATGATAATTATTTTCAAGAATCAACGTCTCCTTGCATGTTCTTATCCAGTCAAATAACAGATGGTAACAGATTGACAAATTACAAAGAGAGAATCCCAGTGTCTCAACATAAACACTTCTTCAGATCATTTCTTTATCAATTATGGCACTAATCTACTTCTCTAACATTCTGACCTAACTCATTCAAAGTATTATCCACTTTAGCCCATCCTATACTAAGCTTCATGGCTTTTTCTTATAAGTAAATGTAAGCAAATTCCATAAGGTCATCTGTTTTGATGATGCTCTCACCCAAGCTTGCTCGACATAGGAATTTCAATGCTAAACTATGTTCTTACACCAAAAGGCACCTATTGTGAAAATATATAAGTCATGAACACTCTATCCCCATGTAATTCGGTTCATTCATGCCCCTTTGGCATCCCATAATATGAGATGAAATAATAACAAAAGAGGGGCAACAGTGGGGTGTAAAATACTTCTCCCAATTGAATTTGAAGATTTTAGATGGTTGGGCATATATTAAATATATATACTATTGACACATGCCGACGAAACTGAAGAGAGTCTCAAAATACCACTGAATGCTGTGGAATTTTCTGAAGCCGCAGGGTAACTTCTGTTATCACACCCAAAGTTCCTTCACTTCCAATAATCAGGCGGGTCAAGTCATACCTGTTATTTGAATAATCTCCAATGTCAGCAGCACATTGTAAAAATCATATATAGCTGAAAGCTAACTAAAACTGACATTCTAGAGAGGAAGGTTTTTCAAATTTTTTAGCATTTGAGTCATATGTGTTCATTGCCACAATCCCTGAGGAATTAATTTTTCTGGAACTTGTAATATGTAAAACCATTCTCTAATATCTCTAAATATTGTCATATGATTGTGCTCTCACATTCCACATGCTCAGTGGTCGAAATTATTTAAATTTAGATCCCAAGTAGTCAAGAATACAGAGAAAATCAGAAGAGAACCACCTGGACTGTAAATTCTGCCTAAATAAGAAAAAGAAATCCATTGGAAAGGCATTGAGATGGACTCTGTGTTCATAGAGGAAGCAAGAAAAAAGCTATAACCTTAGTTTAATCTGCACCTTAATATCAAGAGTGCCTTCTATTTAAATTAATAGCACGTCTAATCTATAATTTACATATTTCCCAACAATCATTTAATGAAATCTTCATATCTTCCTGTGGATATAAATAGAGAGACACTGATACAAAACAATTCTACTTACAAATTCATAGGAATAGAGCTGATCTCATCAAATGACAGTTATCAGATTTCTTTATTTCAAGTTATGCCAGCATGACTAAGAGTGAAATGGGCAGAAGACATATGACCAAGACAAACATTATGGAACTTTCAGATAGGTTCCATTATGCATACACATGAAAAGGCTTTAACAGTAGGCATACCTAAAACATAGCAAATACAGCATTCCAAACTTTCATTTCATTGAGAACTCTATAGGTAACATCCCACAATCCACCAACCTTGATTTTCTTCTTCTCTGCCTTCATATGAGCTTCACATATCTCCCTTATCAGGATCTATACGGACAGGAATATGAACCAAAGATCCATTATCAATTTTTTGCTTTTTGGTTGGTGGTGGATTACAGCACATCCAATCAAAGCTTGTACTCTTGCCATATCTCCTCTCACAGGCACATAATAATCCCCTTTGTCAACCAGGTTTTAGTCAGCCCAACCCAACCACTCTTCCATCACAAACCACTTAGCTTTCTTTGGTTTTCCCTAATGCATTTCATTCTTTAATAAAATCAGTTCCTTCATAAAAGCATGTTCTTTAGATGAAAATAGCCTTTAAAACTAAGGGACAACACACTACATTTGGCATCCTCATTCCAACTTCAGACATGCGACCTAGCTAACCAATGCTATATAAAGTAAGGTACACAAACTTGCTAGAGGAAAAAAAAGCTGAGCGAAAAAATAACAGAACCAACCCTGCAGCACTCTTTCGAGCCCTAGAGGCAGTCTTCACCACATCTCCATTGGCCAGAACTACCTACAATACAAGCAGTCAGAGAAATCCTGCAGCATGAAAATGAAACAAGAGAAATCCTGCAGCATTATAATGAAACGAGGAAGAACTACACAAACCTTAAGGCTGATAACATTGTCGCGCATGGTTCCATACCTACATGCTAAAAGCTTAAGTGATTTAAACCCAAAAAAATGAAATATTCTTTTAGGCAATATTGTAGAAATTCACCATAGAGAAAAAAGGGAAAAAAAAATTAACAGTCGAAGCGTAATAGCATGCACAACTTTCTATGGCAAAGGGTTAAATTCATATTTCATATAGAAAAAGGAAATCCAAAATCTGGCTGCCAGTATCAGCACCAATGGTATACTAAGGAACCACAAACCATAAGTACGCTACTGAACTATGGCTACTTGTTTGATAGGAACTTATATGTGAATATATTTTGCAAATGTGCTTGGACATCACTCGCCAAGAGAAAGAAACCCACTTAAGAGATTTTTTACGATGACCAGTTTCCAACTAGCAAATGCTTCATGTCATATTTAGCCGAAGTCAATTGCTTCATATCATATTTTGCTGAAGTAAAAGGAAAAAGCTTCTTTTGAAACAGACCATCTCCATAATTCAGTAGTCAAACAATCCATAGATATTGACTTGCTAAAGAATATACCACCGTGCGTCATCATCGAAGCACCTGCTCTCTTTGGAATTTAACATGGCTGCCTTTCTTGAAAGGCCATTTGGAATGACTTTTGCTTTTTACTTTTGCCTTTTCCTTCACTACTTTTGTTTGAATTGAACTTTTAGCAAATGTTGAATATCTAAAACTTTTCAACAAGCAAATATTGATATGTAGAGTTACTAACACTTTTTTCTTTTTCAAACAATTCTTTTCAGCATCTTCAAAATTTAGGAGGAAAGCATTATTACTGTGTTTAAGCCCAAACAAACAGATGTCATAGTTAATTTCAGTGGTGACTGTTCAGTTTTCACAGCATTCTAGTATTTATCATAAAATCAGGAACTATCCAACCCTTTCTGCCCATCATCACTTAAACAGGAAAAAAAAAGGTTCACTTATTGGAATATTCCCCATCCTAGAAAATATATCAGCAGGAAACAAGCATGGAAACCTAATCAACATCCAAAGCATTCCATACCAATTAGCAGCTTGTTGATATTTTACATAAAAGGACAGCTATGATCAAATTATAGCAACACCATTGCAATCATGATATAACATGTTGAAGAAAGCAAAGGAACTAACCTCACAGCCAAAGAACCCGAGCAACGAGTAGCACACATGCCACCGATGGTAGCGCCAGGACCTGTTTACCAGCGTACTTGAGAAACTTTGAGATATTCCACACTAAACCGTGATACAGAAAGCACAAAGATCAACAAGGCAAAACCTCTTTTACAAGCAAATTCCCTAAGACAATTTTTAAATGTAACAAATGCATTGAAAATAACTATACAGTAGAAAATTAAGTCAGATAAGGAGGCCCCACAAGTTCCAAAATTAAGAATTGTACAAAGAACAGACATGAGGCATTGAAAAGTAAAGTGACCTGGATCAAGAGGAAAGAATAAGCCATAAGGTTCCAAATACTCATTAAGCTCCATCCAACCAATGCCAGGCTCAACAACCACATCCATGTCCTCAACATGCAATGCCTTGACCGTCTTCTCAAAAAAAAAAAAAAAGAAGCGTAATTTAAACATAAACAATAAGGAATAAGAATAAAAATAAATCAGCCAATTATTTTAAACCAAGACAGATACTTTATGATGCCTCTCTAAAGCAGTCTTTAAGAACATGGGGTAACGTAAGTCACTGCAACATCACAGAAACTCTCTTGCCAAAAGTATTCCAGAGAAGCAAGACAAGGCCCAATCATGATCCGGTTATGAACAAGAATATAACTTCAAAAAGATGTTAAAACAAATATGATCGGCCTATGCCAGTAATGAAATTCCGCGCAGCTTAAAATCCAAGATGAATGGGAAATGTGTGAGAACAAGCATGAGTAATTACAAGCAGGGAATAAATAAAAATAAATAAACTGACACCATAAATTAGGTCCTCAAAAGGCAGCCTCATTTGTAGCAGAAAAACTGTGCATGCGGGTCGTGGAAGGAGGACCTAAATAGATGAAGAGTGATGGAGCTCATACTTGACAAGAAAGGGAATGATAATCAAACATAGAACTGATTGAAGGAGATGACAATCTAAATGCCCATTAATTCAGCCTATTCCCAAACCCAGAGGTCACAGAACCTAAAGCTACTTCATGAGCACTAGAGATGGACGATATTTAGAAAATTCACATCCATATGCTAAAGCTCAAAAACACAAGCATGAACTTCTAGGTTTTCTTTAATGACTCTCAGATGACATTAACCTCGAAACTATGTCAGTAAAAGAAAGCAAAGTTTAAAGGCAGTAAGGGTTGTCACCTAATCTAATTTAAACCCAGGTGGATGATAGAACTCAAGAAAATGTATATTACATTTCATTATTCATTTTGAACGATTAATTTCATTAAAGGTACCAAGGGGTAATCCCTATACAAACAGGTTCATAAGGAGCACCCAAAAATTTTACAATACTCGTCTTTTTAATTCTACCTCTAAGACATGATCGCAGTATTTATACTTTAAAGACAGTAACGAGCAACCGTGTCAAAAACAAAATCAACACCCAGATTATTACGAAATAGAAATCATGCAAAGTGAATTTGAAGGACGTTAAGAGTTCCATTGACTTGGGTTTCAATTGTAGAATTAAGTATCTGAATTTTCAGCATAATAGGGAGCTATTTAGGTAAAATATATAGTAAAGGTAACTACACATACTTTCATCAATGTCATATCAATGCAAACGCCCCCATTGGGGGATAATGTGTGGCCTTCAATTGAGGTAGCTCCACCATATGGCATAATGGGCACCTGCTTGGGGAATTTTGAACGGAACAAGTTAACATTTAAAGCAGTCCAAGACTTAAATGTAAACGCGAGTACTTTCAGCAAGTAAATTAGGCCAGCAAAGGGCCATCTGTTTCCCAATCCATAGAATTATCTGAATTTTTTTTAAAATTAAAAGAGAGCCCCAGCCAATTACAAACACAAGAAGCATGTGATAATAACGGAAATACTATAACCTAATGAATTTACTGAAATCACATTGAAGGATATAACCTTGTATTCGTTACAAGAATTGACTATCTTAGAGACTTCCTCCTCAGACCTGAAAGTCCATAATACACATTAGAAAAGTGAAAGTGCATCAAATTTCATAATCTAAGCACAGGAAGCCGAGTTCAGGATTTTCCCATTAACTTCATTTTCTGAAGGAAAAGATAAGAGCCAAAAGTTCATTACAGCAGAAACTTGCATTTATGCATGCATCCCCAAGAATTTCGGTTTATACAACCTGATAGAATCAAAAACGCCCATCTTGGGGCCAACTTATTTGTGTTTCATGTGAGAGTTTTGGACTCCTCATGATATCTGAAACTACTATTGAGACAACTTCTGCTCCAAGCTTTTCGCTAGTACTGTAGATTAGAATGCTAGACGCATATCACCTATTGTTCTCATCTTATGCATTTGATGAGCATGCACAAGCACATATGAGAAATCCCATCTGCTCCTAGTTTGATTGCTCGTATTACTTGTACGCAACCTCATCAACTCATGACCCGAACAGAGTAGAATCAGTTTATGGTCAATGAGATGAGAGGGAAAATAGATATTGAAAGAATATGACAAAGAAGGAAATTCAACATGCAAACTAACTAAATTTTCATTGAGAATGAGAATGAGTAAATTTAAAAAAAGAAAATTAAAAAAAAGGAGGTTCGTCTAAGCATTCAAACGCATCATGTAATGAAAAACAGAATTGCTGCTGAGTAGGAATACACACTAATTTGCAGCAAAGTCTTTGAATATTTAATAGACAGGAAACTTAACATTGCTAACTTGCAAGAGAAGTTAACCAGAAAATTAACATATGAACAAAGTTTATTTCCCCTGTAGTGGTGAATAATCATGTTCATTAGTTAGAGATTATGTTATTAAACTATAGTTCACGAAAAACATCTTCAAACCATAACCAAAGTTGGTTTTCCCCCTGTAATAGTAAATTTCATTTGTTAGTGGTTGTGTTATTAAGCTATAATTCCTGAAAAACATCTTCAATACCAAAAGTATCCTGCTAAAATCATTCCCTCCTATTCCCCAGTATCTGTCTATATGGTTGCTACACTAACTAATAAGGACAACATTGTATCACCATTTTAACAAAAAATTGGTTGCCATCCCTCTTTATTTTTCCCCTGTAATAGTAAAATTCATCTGTTAGTGGTCGTGTTATTAAGCTATAATTCCTGAAAAACATCTTCAACACCAAAAGTATCCTGCTAAAATCATTCCCTCCTATTCCCCAGTATCTGTCTATCTGGTTGCTACATTAACTAATAAGGACAACATTGTATCACCATTTTAACAAAAAATCGGTTGCCCTCCCTCTTTATTTTTCCCCTGTAATAGTAAATTTCATCTGTTAGTGGTCGTGTTATTAAGCTATAATTCCTGAAAAACATCTTCAACACCAAAAGTATCCTGCTAAAATCATTCCCTCCTATTCCCCAGTATCTGTCTATCTGGTTGCTACACTAACTAATAAGCACAACATTTTATCACCGTTTTAACAAAAAATCGGTTGCCATCCCTCTTTACCTATTTCACCTGCACATCACATTCACACTGATCAGATAGTTAGCCATTGATGTGATCCAGTGTAATTGAGCTAGGGTCTTGAATTTTCTTCTTAAAGTACTATTTGGATACAAAGGGTAAGATCTGGAAAGGCAGGTAAGCCAAGCCTTTCATTGGTGCATATGATGTACTGAACAAAGATGACCAATCTTACCTGGGAAAAACAATCACATCAGGAATATTCACTGCTTTGTGAAAACTGTGTTGGGGCTTTCCATGAAGAAACCTCTCTTCATAATCCATTGTCAAGTTCTCCTGCACAAGCAATATCACAATAAATCAACACTATAAGCAAGGATGTCCTCATCCAAGAGGTGACGAATCCTTGCCCTCATCCAAGAGGTGACGAACGATTTCAACAGATTGTCAAACATGAGAAAAAGTACCCCACAGATGGCCACAAGTTCATCAATGAGCTCTTGTGGAACCTCCTTATGAGAGCCTTTCACCAGATATGCCGTGCTGCCTTTGCCCCCGAGCTTGACACCTCTGACATCAAAAGAATAGTTGCCACCAAATCAAGATCCTTGCAAGCTTATTAAAAGTTGAATGGGAAGAAACTTCCATAAGCACTAGAAAACAAAAGATCCAGCACTGAAAATTCATCATCCCACTGTTCTTTGCTTAATTGCTGAGAAACATCGGGAAAAACAGAATAAGTTTGACTCCAAAACTTTCAGCATAAACTTATGGAAGACAAATATATGTACACATTCCACCAAAAAAAAAGAGAGAGAGAGAGAGAGAGAGAGAGAATATATGTCCACAATATATTATTTTAGAGACTTAAAGTAACCATAGGTAGCTCAATTACTTTCTTCTTATTCAAAAGTTGCCACCTTCTTACAGGGGAACAGAAGCTGAGTCTTGGACTGTAGCCAAAGCATTCAATAAATTGAAGTCGCAAATAATTGACAGCAAAGAACAAATAACCCGGACTCGAGCAGGTACTAAAAGTTTCTGGAGAATCATGGGAATTTGCCAGATATTAATTCCTGCAGTGGGATTTTTGACTACCTAAACAATCAATTGTTTTGTATGACGATATTGATCATTCATCGTCCACTCGCAGAATGAGCCCAGCAACTTCCAAATCAAAAGTATCACCAAAAAAAAAAAAAAAAAAAAAAAAGCAAGATTGTAGCAGGGAATGTAACACGACACACATCATTCGGAAGAACCGCAATTGTCAATGATTCAACAAAGTCTCGACAGAGCAAAAACTTTTTGCTTTATGTCATCAACAGTGAAAATCCTTGTTTATTTTCATAAAGATATAAGTTGAAGGGAAGATTCTCCTGCCATTAAGTTTAAAGATTCTACTTTTCCAAATGTCATTTTCACTTCTGTTCTTCCATCTTTTTATCTGGACATGGAGCACCATCATTAACTGCCCGTGCACAAAGCTCGCACTCAATTTCAGCACTTAATCCCAACACTTTCACCAGAAACAGGACGAACATCGAAACCCAAATCGACGAGAAAGCCCCATACCCAGCATGGAGACCGGGAGCTTCGCAGAGCGACGGCTCCGGAGAAGACCGAAGAGCGAGCGATCCGGCCGAGGCGGCGACCGCCAGCGGGACCAAGGCACTCGACCACAGCCAGAACCGGCGGTCGTCGCTTCCGCCCAAACCGGCGGCGGTCGCCGCGAGCGCCCTCTGAGTCGGAGCGGAAGAATGGCGGCCCCGGGAGGAATCCGCGCGGGCGCGGCGGAGACCGTCGAGGGTGGCCTTGGAAGAAGAGGCGCGCAAGCGGCTAATCCAGGAACTGAAAGCCATGACGGCGACGGCGGAGAAGAGAAATGGGAGGAGCGCGAGGGCGTCGCCGGAAGGAAGTAGAGGAGAAGCTGATGGGAAAAAGGAAGGAACTTTGCGGACTGGAGTGAGCGAACTGGAACTAAAAATCGAATCTTTACGTCAGAACTTGCTGCTTTGTGGAGTGAATAAAATAAAATGGAGTCGCCGTCAACCAGAAAGGAACGGCAGCCTGCCGAACCGATAACGTCTTTGTGTTTGCCGTGGAATACGCGCCTCCTCGTCGGCATCATATTCAGACGTACCGGACACATCCAAAGCCCCATTTTTCTTTGTTGCCCCTACGACATGGTTAAGACAGATCAAACGTGCTGAGACAATTGCCCAATCTTTCATCGCTATCCTTTACTACTTCTATTCTCGTCGCTGTTCGTCCACGTGGCGGCCCGCCCAACCCTCACTTTCATCGGTTGCTGGCATTAGCACATCTTTAACATTCTCAAATTAAGTTCATTTCCATTTCGATATTTGATTTCATTATATCTTTTCGTGACACAAATTAAGTTCATTTCCATTTCAATATTAATTTCATTATATCTTTTCGTGACATGAAAATCACGTTATCATCTTATAAACATTTTCAACCTTCTCAAATTAAGTCCATTGCCATTTCGATATTGATTTCAAGATTTTCCTTTTCCGTGATACGAAAATACGTTATTATCTACTAAACAAGCGCGGAATGATTTAACACTCTAGAACATTGCTCCGTGCTTGTAAATGCATGACATCATCTGCCAGTGTCAAATTCCACTGGTAACAAAAAGTGGATCGGAAACTTGCTGACTCGGCTTGGCTTACTCCTTGCGGAAGTTATCAACTGTCACATAAAATTCTCAAATTTTTATTTTATTCATTTGCCGATGTTTAATTAATTAGCACCCCAAAATTAATCCCCGCTCGTTTGGGGAGTTTTCCAACGTGTCAAAGTTACAATCAAACGAGCAACGGCAACTGGACTTGAATAAGAATTGATAATTTTTTATAAAGCTAGTAACTTTATCATGCTTGAAACATCCACAAATAATATGTCAGCAATTTGCCCACTTCCAATCTATCAACGAACTGTATAATCACAAAACACATGCGATCTTTCACAACCTGTCAAACCTCGAATCCCAAAGTCTACATATTGCCGATACTGAACTTCCTCAGAAATGCTACAACTGATAAAAACTTCACCCTGTTCAACCATGTCAGGAATTTCAAATGCAAGGACATAATGTTCTGTCCACAAAATCTTAATGCCCTGTTCCTCGTGCGCTGTCTATCCGGCATCCTTAAATATATCCAATCATATGCTTCGTTTGCCGATCCCAATACTCTTTAGACTGTTTCACCATCTCATCGCGTTCGGCGCCCGACCTCTCCTCCCAGTATTCCTTGCACCTGGATAGATATCGTTGGGAACACAAAGGCATTGAATCTCCCTTTCTCGATCACAAGTAGAACCGGTAGAAAAGGTGAATTTGAGTTAGCTCACCTTTTCTTCAAGAGCAGATTTAGCACTGACATATGCACAGAATTACCATAGACTCCAGCCTGCAACACGACACATGATATCAAACAGTGGGGAGAAAAGATATTGCTGCAGAAGAAGTTACTCCACTTCCACATATAATCGACAAGAAAGAAGAAATCACGCAGGATGAAGAGGAAATGTCAAAGAAAAGTATCGACTGCTTGAAAGCCACTCTTCTTAATTTCCAGTCAGCATCAAGTAAGAAGCAGAGAGCCTGTTTTAAGACAGGCTATAAAGAATAATCAAAGTAGGTAACAGCAAATAGGCTCATGAGAACCCAAAACTAATCAAGCTTAACTTGATTGATAGACTGTGCTCAATGCATGGAGAGACCAGAATCATTGCTCCTGAGGATACGAGATTCAAAATGTTTACTGCCAGAATATTACTAATGAATCTGGGATGAAGTTTAGAGAAGAAAAACTCTGCAGGCCCGTCCAGTATCCAATGCCCATATTTGGAGAGAATGCTGAATGTATGCATATTAGTATATTACCATTACAGGTATTTAATGAATGATATGCTTCTAAGCAGGTAATGATATGTAATGAGGAAAAGCATTTCCGCGGCCTTACATCCTGAAAGGAAATGAAAATTTTCTTTCTCGCAGCACAAAGTGAGAAGATCACCACATGAAGCACATAGAGACCACAAAATCAAAGAACGGATGGTCAAGCCCAACCCCTCCAAACTGGTTAGAAAACCAGATGTTAGGCAATTAGCCTGCTTCCAGTTGATTAGGATTATAAACCCCAAGCCTAAGTAGACCTTTAGCACAATCAAGCACAAGATCACCCTCCAGCATACATGTGGCCCCTAAAAGCTATGTGGAGAATGATTACCCTTCAAAATCCTTGATGCAGTCAGGCTGCCAACTGAAGATTTTATGAAGACCAAGCAACATAATACCTAACTTTTGCACCTCTTGAAGCTTATATTCTTTTGACTGGGTTCATGCATAGATAACTTACAGTGAAGGCCATTTTGAGCTAAGTTGCTTGTGATAAAATTCAATTTCAGAAATAAAGACATAGATTTCCAAAAGATACTCACTACACATGAGGGTTAGCATCACCAGTGGTAGTTGGATACCACTACTCTATTTTCAACGCAAGGCATCAGATGTCATGCTAAGATAGCTTGCCTGGACCAAGCTAAAATTAACATAGATGGTGCACATAGTAGAAGAGTCGGTCATCCCATAGAGAAGCTTATACCTCTGTGTCTGTGTGGGTTTCGTAATTATTGGAATTGACTCGATACAGTTATATGTTCAATCAATCTTTCACATATATAGTTCAAAGTTGTCTACGGAAAAAGGGATGTGAATGAAGTCAGAAATCTCCGGGAGAGAAAGACAAAACACACTAATCTTGCGTCGAACTAGTCTCAAAGGAAAGTTTTATGGTAGAGCAAGTTTCTTATGACTATTGAAAGTAAGAAAACAACAACAATAAAATAAACAACTCATCTCCTTTGGGGAGTCAGAGAAAGGTCTCCTCTCTCCGGAGCCTTGTGAATGGCAAAGAGATGAACTGCCCAAAGTAAGAGTCTTGTTATTAGCCTATGCTACAAAATTAAATATCAACCCATAGTCCTAGCTACAGCTCAGAAATGACTTCTTGATGAAAAAAAATTTCATGACTGGAGTACCAAAAACTTCTCTCCTTTATTATTTTCAAAGAGAAAGGGGGTCCATTAAGCAATTCTAATTGCATATCATGCTTCTGGCCAAAAAGAAAGATGGTATCATGCTATTGATTCTAATTGCATACAGTTACAGCTGCCCTATGGGACATCAGCACACTCTGTTAGCTTCAAAAAATTCAACTGCTGATGCAATGGAAAGCACATACCTCTCTACAAACTGGACATTTGGCATCCTCACTTGCCACCTTAAGTCCTTCGAAGATCATCACAGATGCCGCAGAGCAGGCACATGACTTGCAAAAAAGATGACCACAGCTAAGTGCATATGGGTTAAAAACGGTGTCCTGTAAGATAACAAGCCCTTGAGATTTGTTAAGACTGAAAACAAAGGTTAAAAATTTTTTCTCCATTGAATACTAAAGTAAAAAATACCAGGCAAATAGCGCAAGTCAGATCATATTCTAGCCTTATAGAACCTGCAAGTGACATTATCAGAGCAGACTTTGTCTCATCAAATTGAAATGAAAACTGAGTAGAACACTCAGCACGCTCTTCAGCGTCTAATCCTCTGGAATTTAAATAGAAAGCTCCCAGTTCTATTAGCCATGGTGACTGCAAGAGCTCTATATGCTCAGCCCGCATCTTAGATCTAAAATGCTCCCCATTGACAGAGCCATGAACCTATGACAGATTGAAAATCAGAGAATCCTCATCAAATAGGCAACTCATAAGAGCACAATAGAAAGATAGCTTATACGGGCTATGGCGTGCACACCTTGTCATACTTCTTGAGGATTTTTCTGATAGCAATTGCATTCATAGTGACATATTCTATCAACATTCTTCCTTCTTCTAACAGGACTTGTTGATCGCCCTTAAAACATGGACGAAAGCACTGTATGTACCTCTGAATCCCAGTTGCAACGAGAAGATGGAGAAGATGTCTAACTCTTGAATTAAAGCATCCTGCTATTTCTGAAGCTTCCTTCATCAACTCAGAGAAAAACATCTCATCACACACTGCAAAATGCAAGAATAGTCATCAATAAAATTTGCAATGTAATTTATAAGATACTAATGTCCTAAAGGTCAAAATATATTGTAGATATTCATGAGTAATAAAAGAAATACCAACTCATTCACATCAGCAAGAAAATAAGGTGCCAAATAAGTCCTCAAAATCTCCAAATAAATGTTTGTTCCCTTTAATTAAATATCATCGATGGCGTTTTAAAAAGAACAAAGAAAAACAAAACGTGTAACATGAAGATCAAGTTCATATTGAACTACAGTGCATAAATAATTTAACTTCTTTTAACCTAAGTCTAACTCCAAAAGATTAAGAACTTCAAGAGTAAGCTTGTCAAATGTTCCTTCAGGTTTATGCCAGATAAAAGCCAAAACCGTCAATGACAAAGGTCTTATTAGGTGAGTTTACTACTTTGAGAACTTCCATACTCAAGCAGAATATGGCATCCAAAAGAATCCTCCACGGAGACTAACCGTCAATATTTTTACTCTAACTGGGATAGTTTCTGTACTCAGCAAAAATTAACAGAACACTCACACACGCACAGATTTCTCGTCATATCTTGTGGACTATCTCCCAACCTGTGCATCAAACAGCTCTTCTCCAATTATCTCATAAAAAAGTACCCTAAGAAAAACTGAAAATAACTTAACAAAATGCCTTTTTTTTTTTTTTATAAAGAAGAAATGTGTGTGTTTTACTTAAAGCCAAGTAATGTAAGGCTCTGATTTTGTGGATTAACTACTAATAAGAAGTTGCAGTTCTTTTTTTTTTTTGAAATCTTAATTGCTTCTTCTGTTGTGTGATGTGAATAACATGTTTTTGGGCTTGATTTTGCTATGCCAGGTTGACCATCTATATCTTCACTAAGCATTGAAAGATAGCCAATAACATATTCAGCGAAGGAATTGAGCTATACATTTACCCAAAATTTTGTTTGGTAACAGCAACTTCTTCATGAGTAATTGCTTGTCAAACAGCTGAGTAAAAAATTATAGAAATTTTTCCTGCGTATATAGTGTTTTTAACCCCACCACGGTTTGTGTGCTGAACAATTATTGTGTTAGGGCGGGATGCTCATAACCACGTCCCAAGGACTTACCGACAATAATTCATTTTATTAATATTGAATATTAAGTAAAATTTTTTGTTCATGTTAAAAAGCGTTCTCAAATAAAGAAGCCGTGCAAATATGTATAACAAATCATACCCACAGGATTCCTTTGTATAATCACGTTGAATATCTGAGCCTTTCAGAGCACCCAACTAATCTGTCAGGCTACAGCTGAAGTAAGATGCCCCCAGAGGCAGCCCCAAGAAAATTGCCTTCATTGGGCATTCACCCATGGCCATGCTCGATTGTCTCGGTTTGAGACTTATGCAGCTTGGCTAAAACGTTAGTCTCCCGTGCACACATACGAGGACCAGCTCGAAATATGATTCGGCAGGAAAAAGGATTATAAAAAAAAAAAAAACGATACGCAAGTCTCCGGAAATGGAACAAAAGCTCACCCGGACAAGCTTCACATCGGCACAGCTGCAGCGACCCATCGGCCTCCTCCTCTCCTTGCCCCGCGTCACAAGGCCGGTGCAACGATTTGCAGGTGCGGCACCTCTTGAGGACCTTCTTCAACCGCTTGTACTCGACATGAGAGCACCTACCCAGAAACGGCTCCTGCTCCCCATGCAGATACTCCATAAACGCCTCCCCGAACTTCATCCTTTCCGATGTCGCGCCGGAGCCAACCGGAATCCGATAACAACAGGCCTTAGCTGCACGTCCGAGAAAAAAACAGGGAGTTAACTCTCCTAAAAATCGACGAAACAAACGCTGGCCTGGTCCTAAATTCTCCTCCTCAATCGCTCGGAAACGAGACAAACGCGAGCGAGGATAGCCTGCGTCTGTGAACCTCACGAGGACAAACGAGCCAGCCAGCGAGGCAGCGATTGACGAGAATGGGAGAGGATCGTAATCGCGGGCAGAGAAGTACCTGGAAGGAGATCGCGAGAAGTGGTCGCGTCGTCGAAGAAGATGGCGAGAGAGATGATGACGACGAAGGAGGAGCTTCAAACCTTGAGGAAACCCCGCGAATTCCACGGGATTTTTATTTAATCCACCGCAGGGGTTGGAACTCGGACGCTCTCGGCCAGCGCATGCACCGCACGTGTACTGCACAAACCTGCCAGTGTCATTGTGCAGGAGTCGGGCCCGGACCAAACTAAGATATTCGGGTCGGGTCATACCGAATTCTAAGTTTAGGGAGACGAGATTCTTTCATACAAGTATATGGCCCGGTTGATTGTTGATTTTGCATACCCTTACCCGTGCAGTCTTCGGAATGTCTTCCTAAGTCAGCTTTTCTAACTACCTAAAAAGATCCTAGAAACTTTTGAAGAGAGAAGCACTAGAATTCTATTGCTTGTGAAATGATACAAATGAAAGGAATAACTCTCTATATACAAGTATTCTTCTAATTACAACCATAAATCTCCTTTCAATTTAACAATTGTAAAGTATTTATTTCTCATCCACCAACTATCCGCATTAATTATAAAAATTCTCTAGAATATGGTACATTACTCATATTACCATACATATATAGATATTCTTCTAATTACAATTGTAGATCTCATTTAAATCTAATAGTATTGAAATCTCTATCTCTTATCTACTAACCATTCACATTAATTACCCACCCCTGGGAATAATGTAAAGTACTTGACAAATCCTAAGACTTATTTCAATTATTGTCTAACCTTCTTGGATGATTCACCATCCACGATATGTTGAAAATCTCTTGACTGTGACACAAAGCTTTTGGACCATGACAGGTTGTTTGCCCTTTATCATATATCTCATCGAAAGTCAACACTAGGTTTTGTTAAAAAAAAAAAAAAAATTGGGTTGGAATTAAAAAAAATGTTAACAATTAAATTTTTGGATAATTCAAAGTCAAATATTTGAAAGCATGTTTAGATTTTTCTTTTCACTTTTAGTCATTTAAAAATTACGTTGAAGTTTTTATTCAAATTTTCACGATTGGATATTATCTTCTTCCTAATTTTTTTTTTTTAGAAAATTCAAACGAGCAATTTATTTCATTTTTTCTAGCACGTGATTCTCTCTCTTTTTTCATCAACCAAAAAATGCACACATAAAGACAACTAATTGTGAAAAGAAGACTAATTTGACTTATTTTATGGACTTAATTAAATTATTGTAAGACATGAAAAATTTATCTAAATATAGTGTAATTTTGTAAATGTTACTTCAAAACGCCGCTTTCAAGTAGCGTTTAACCTTACAAGTGAGAGGCAAATTTTGTTGCTGACTGGGCCGCAAAAGCCCATGGTCTCAGCATCTTACCCCCAAACTTTGTTGTTCCCCCTCCTCAACCCCTTTTGGATCTTGTATGCTCTTAAGCCCTAGCCAAGGGTTCCTCTGTTTCTATACTTGAATGAAATCTTTTGTTTTCTGACCAAAAAAAAAGTAGCATTTAACCACAAAATTAGCAACTACAATACAAATCAACCTTTAAGAAGTAGTCTGTAATTTTTCAAAAGTCGAAGGCCATTGTGCGAAGGCGTCAAAATTTAGGAGGCAATCACTAATTTTCCCAATCACGCCAAAGCTCAGGGAGCTTTTCAGAAACTCGCCCTCGGAAATGGAAAACAAAGAGTCATGGGCCGAAGGAGTCGGGCGTTGGCCCAACGGGCCTAGGATCTCCAATTCGGGGCGGGCACCGACCCGAAGACCCGCGGGCCCCACCGAGAGCGACGATCCTCGATCCGCTTCGCTCCCTGGATCGATCAAAATCCCATATCCACGAATCCTTCGCGTTTCCCCCAGCACGTCTCCTCGTCCCCGAGCTTTTTCCCTGCAACGCCTCCGGTCTCCCAGGTTCGCTTCCGCTGATCTCTGTTCGTCGTTCATTTCTCTCTCGACGCTCTGTTGCTGCAATGGATTCGCGATGACCTCGCCTCTCGTTTCTCGGTTGGTAGGATTTGTCCAAGATTACGCATGGTTACTGGCTCGAATTCGTGCTGTGTATGCCTGAGTTTGGATCTTATACGGAGAGAGAGGGGGGTTGTGATTTATAGATGTTGGGTATGTTTGCAACGATGTGGGCTGGGACTGTCCCGTATTGCAGTCTGAATTAGCATGGAGGAGTTATGATGGCCTCGTTGCGTGATTCTCTCTTTTTTAAAAGTTTTCTTTTTTGTTGCGGTGAAGTATGTTGTTTCAGCCTGGTTTGCTATCTTCCCTCAGATCAATGGTGCTTGGGTTTGCTTTTGATCACTATAGCCGGTCAATTACAGTGCTAGGTGGAAGATTTTGCGTGCTAGAGGGAGGAGGGGAGACCCTCACGACCGGTTCGGAGGGCGGGGATAGCTTCATTTAAGCTAATACTCGAATAGATTAGATTCTCGAGCATGACTGCCGCCGACATGATTCCCTAGAGGAGATCTGAGATAGAAATTGATGCTTTCTGATAGGGATGGTTTGTAAAAACCCGCGTTCATAGGATCTGTCCAGTGCATTTGTTCAGTGAGCTCCAGTGTTTTGAACTTTGTGAGATGATTTTTCAATATTTTAGTGGATACTCAGCTCTCTCTTTATATAAGTTAGACTAGATTGTCAATGCCGAGTTTGGGGTCATATAATAATCTAAAGCCTCGATGGCGGGGGAATGCTTGCATTTCATGCTTTGGGTGTTCTGTGATTGCTAATGCCTTCAGGCTCTTGGTGACCTTGAATTTCTCCTCATCTCCACTATTCCTATGCTGGATTAGATAGTCTAAAACAAGTGATGCACAGCCTCATAGAGCCTCTTTGCCTTCACAAATCACAGAAGGCGACGGCATGGAACAGATTGAACATGGCTGCAATTGACTTTTCATAAATGAACTCCTCTCTGTCTATCAATTGCTACTGTTTATTTAAAGAGTCCGTTGGTATTTTCTTGGCCTTCTGCTAGCACATCCCAACTTTTTCGCAGTTGTCCCAGGTTTCATCAAGGTGACTGTTGGCGTTGCTTAGTCTGGGTGTGCTTTAATTTTATAAAGACCATGCAGAATCTTTTGCTTTCTGTTGCCTCAAATTTGTACTATAAGTATGAGTTCATCATGCTCCTTTATAACCTTGTTATTCTGGCTTTACTTGTTAGGTTGTTGATTTGCTTGAGCCAAAGCTTATTCTGAACTAGTAGCAGCAGATGGTCAAGAAAAAGCAAAAACAGCAAGCCATGGAACACGGCAATGACTATGATTCTACCTGCGAGGTGGATCCCTACGAAGATACGAGTTGGGTGATTGTGAAAAAACAGAGGATCACTATTTTGGTGCCGCCTTTACCTGTTGCAGAAAAATCTGCAGTATCAAAGCCATCCTCGAGCCAGGTGCAAGACATACCCAGGGAACATGTGCCTGAGAAATCACCACTTCCAGCTGAGGGGAGTCCTGTAATGCTGTCTGTCAGTGAATATGAGAAGGCGACATCATTGCCACTTGAGAATGACATATTCAGGGAGGTTTCTTCTCCACACCCGTCAGAACAACCTAGAATCTTGGGAATGGTTTCCAGAACACGGTCCAAGAACCCTGCCAAAGTTTCTGGTCAGAAGTTACATGAAGTAGTGAAAACATCAAATACCTCAAAAAGTATCAACCAGGAGAGAATGTTGAATGGTCCTTGTTACTTCTCCAGCGGGGTGATGATCCTTCATCAACAGCTCAAAGCACGAAATCTTGAGAAGAAACTTCAGAAGGCTGGTGGACTGAGCAGCTGGCTGATGTCACTGGGGCTTGGGCAATTTGTGAGGATCTTCCGGTGTAGGCGTGTCAATGAGTTTCAGCTGGCCAACATGACAATGAAGAAGCTCAAAGATATGGGTGCTGCTGCCGTGGGGCCTCGGAGGAAATTGATGCACGCCATCGACTGCGTCTGCGATCCTTATCATCGAAGACTCGAAGTGCCTCCTAGGATCTGCTAAGCGTTTGAGCTATTCAAAAAGATACTTGATCCAGTAACTGGAGCTAAGGCCAACTCCTTGTGAATCAGAAGCATGTGGACACCAGGACAAGAAAAGCATCTGGCGGCTTTAAAGGGTGTCCCCACCCGCGAACTTTAAGCTGCTGGTATCTTCATCCTTGCTCTTGTACTAAGAGAAACGAACTCGGTTGCTCCATGTAATTAATTTTCTCTTGTTTCTTCCCCTTTTTAGGCCTGATCAAACACATTCGACCAATGCCACTAGTTCTACCCAATTGAAAGAGATTGTGTGCCTGTGTGGTGAAGAATTTTAGAGGCAGTAGAATTTAGGCTTAGATTGCGTTTCTCCTCGCTGCTCGGAGTTGCAGCATCCTCGAGTTAAAGGGAAGAGTACAGTACGCTAGGGTCATTGCATTGACAATTAAAATTAAGAATCCATTCGTTTCGCGGAAAATGGGTTATTTGTGGAAAATATTTTAATAGAAGTCATTTTTTAAGAAATGGCAATATTTTCTGGTGTTCGGCTAAAATACGAAAATGTTTCAGAAAATATTTTTGATGTTCAGTAAGTAAAGTATTTTCTAAGACTTTACCACTTAGGCATGCATCATTTACCAACCTATAAATTCATCAAATATGAACTTGCCTTTATTAAGCAAACTTACTTTATATCTTTGTTCTATCATATATTGGAGTGTATTTTTAGAAAATAAAAATGAGATAAACGATACTTTTGACTTAAATATATATAGGCTAGGGCAATAGCACGTAATTAGAAGATCATATAAAAAAAATAGTTATTATAATTTTGTTTATTTCAAAAAAAATAAATGATTTAAAAATTATTTTTCTAAAAACAATTTTATATCACTTACAAAAATAAAATGAATGAAAAATATTTTTATCATCCACAAAAATATTAAGATATAATAAAAAATCTTATTTTGATTGATTATTTCAAATTATATAAATGATTACTTTTATAAAAAATTCGAATTATTCATTTTTTGCAAAAAAATCTATGTACAACGAAATTTGAGGCCAACTTGTTCCAGTGACTGGTCCACGTGGACAAGATCCCCACCGTTGAGTAAGCCTCTTCATGTCCCTGATCGTAGACCGTGCATTTCGAAAGCAGGTGTTCGTTTCCTGCTCCGTCATCTTCAACGAAGCTCTCTCTGAGAATCGCAGGCAAAAGCTCCAAAAACAATGGAGGAGACGATAGCGGCGCTCGGCAAAAGCCTCGGCCATTTCTGCAACCACCTGCAGAGCAGCGTCGACACCCTCCACCAATCCCTTGATCACAGATTCCGCTTCTTCGACCTTCATTCAGTGCCTGAACTGGCGCTTGTCAACCGCGAGCGGCGATCTTGATTTGCTCGACTCCATTATGCATCCCTGAGATCTCTGTGACTCCTATCAAGCATAGTTCTTTTTCACCCCACCCAATTTCCAAGTTTCAATACTATCCTTATAGAATTGTTTCTTGTTTTCCTTATGTATCTTTTCCATGTTTCAATACTATCCTTACAGAATTGTTTCTCGTTTTCCTTATGTATCCTAGAGGTCTCTCTGACTCCCACCAAGCATATAGTTCTTTTCCACCCTACCCAATTTCCAAGTTTCAATACTATTCTGCGTGTGCGCTTGCTATGATACCGTGATCTCTGTAAGTTTTCTGAAGCCTGGCTAGGTTCGAAATGGTGCTGCACGATTAAAAAACATCATGAAGTTCCAATCTTGATAAAGGTCGCACCATCAAAATCTTATGGAAATGAAATCTTAAAGAAAGGGAAATGTCCAGGAACTCATAGCTCATAGCATCAAATAAAGCTATAAGTCATTGCGATCAGCTAAAATAGAACTAGAACAAGCAAGGCATAACTGTACGAACCCTTCCACAAAAAGCACTGGGAAAACCAACCGCGGCTCTCGTTAATTAGAGAAGCCTCTGCAAATTTCAAAGCAAAGGAAAACAGCACTTCTAAACCAATCATTCTCATTCTTGTAGAAGGGCGAAAGAATGGGCATCTAATACAGGGAACAAGCAATGAAAAGGAGCTTATTCTTCTTTGTGCGCACATTTATCTTACAAGAAACAGAGAACAGAGAAAGGAATACAGCAAAGATTAAAGAGAAAGGTAGCAGAATTCAGGCCACTTCACTTTATCTTTCGTTAGACGAAGGTATTCCAAATCTAGATTGAACGGCATCAAATTACTTGCAGATTTCCACCAAGAATTGAGTGAAGTACGCAACAGTTTGGAATAACGTTGTGCACACTCCATGGAACCATGTGTATTCCTATGTCTCTGCTTATATGACCTGGTAAGATCATGCTTCTTTGCCATCCTTCACCTGATAACTAGTTAGTTCCAGCATAGCGCTTATGCCAAACCTTCTCACAAACCAATAACACCAATCACAGCCATGACTGAGGTCGTCTCGAGCATCCTTGGACCTCTTTTAGAGAAACTAGCTTCACCAGCTATTGAAGAAATTCAACTGTTATGTGGCGTTAAGGATGACCAAGAGAAGCTCAAGCGCAAGCTAAAGATGATCCAGAAGGTGCTTGCCGATGCTGAGCAGAAGCAAACAAAAGAGGCAGCTGTGAGGCTTTGGTTGTGAAGCTTAAAAACTTTTGCTATGATATTGAGGATGCGCTAGACGAATTCGAAACCAGGGCCTTGTGGAGGCGGGTGAGGTTGAATGAGCACTTGACCCTCAAAAGGAAGGTATGCTACTTGTCCTCGTGGCTATCCAACTTCATTTTCCAATTTAAGATGGCACATAAAATGAAAGAATTGGGAAAGAGACTCGATGGGATCAATAAAGAGCAAACTAAGTTCAACTTGTCGAGTGATGTTCATGAAAAGGCTATAGTTCCATGGAGAGAAACTCATTCTTTTGCACTTGCTTCGAAAGTGATTGGAAGGAACAAAGAAAAGGAAGAAATAATAGAGCTGTTGATAGGGTCAGATGATCGTAGACCTAAAACGATAGCAGTAATTCCTATTCTTGGAATGGGAGGTACTGGAAAGACGACTCTCGCTAAATTGGTATACAATGATGATGAGGTTAAAAAACATTTTGATTGTAAAATTTGGTTATCCATGCCGGTACAATTCGATGTTATGAAGATAGTAAGAGACATCATCGAGTCTCTTGGCGACAAAGAAAAATATGATAAATTTGACATGTTGCAAAATTGCCTAAGAAGTATGGTGGAGAACAAAAGGTGTTTGTTCATAATGGATGATGTGCGGGAAGTAATGCAAGAGGCTTGGGACGAATTGATAAAGTTGTTAGAAGGCGTTTTCGAAGGGAGTAAAGTCATCGTGACTTCACGAAATAAATTGATTGCCTCAATCATGGGCACTGTCCCCCCACATAATTTGGCCAACCTTTCACAAGAGGATTCTTTGACCTTATTTGTGGAGTACGCATTTGTTCAAGGCCAAGAGAAGAATCACCCAGACCTTATGGTAATTGGTAAGGAAATTGTGAGCAAGTGCAGGGGAAATCCTATGGCGGTGAAGGCCTTGGGAAGCTTGTTGTATTCGACAAAAAATCAGAGCGATTGGGAATATGTAAGAGATAGTGAGATGTGGCAATTACAAAATGAAATTTTACCTTCATTGAGAATAAGTTTTGATCTGATGCCGTCTCACTTGAAACGATGTTTTGCTTATTGTTCGATATTCCCGAAGAACCACAAGTTCGACGGCATTAATTTGATCCAACTGTGGATCTCAAACGGGCTTATCCAATCCAATGGAAATAATCAGGAGCTGGAAGAGATTGGAAGACAATACTTGGAGGAGCTTATGTCGAGATCCTTCTTTGATGTTGTCGAGGACACATACCTTCTCCTGACCTTTCGAAATGCACGACCTCATCTACGAACTTGCCATTTCTGTGGCACAAACCGAATCGTCCAACATCAAAGTGTGGACACAAGATATTTCCTCAGCAACTCAGCATATATCATTTCCTGACCCATCTGGTGTACCAAAAGATGAACTAAGCAGCTGCTTGAGCAAACTGAGCCGCGTCCGTACCATCATGTGTGAGGAGTTGGGATCCTCTGCCTCTGCGAAGTTCTTTCTGGAGACATGCATTTCGCGATTCAAGCACTTGCGAGCCTTATGGCTACGGGGCTCTAGCTTTGACCTACTGCCTATTTCCATTGGCAATCTAAAGCATTTGAGGTTTCTTAGTTTAAAGGGCAACGGTAATATCAAGAAACTCCCCAAATCAGTATGCGAGCTTTGCAATCTGCAGACCTTAGATCTTGGTGGGTGCAAGGACCTCGAGGAATTGCCTGCAAACATCAAGAATATGATCAACCTCCGCTTTTTGATAATAACCACGAATCAGCGGCGTTTCCCGGAGAGTGGCATAGGATGCTTGACCTCTCTGCGATTGTTAGCCATTGTAAGGTGCGAGAATTTGGAGGCTTTGTTCGATGATATCCAATTGCTTACATCGCTCCATATGTTGATCATTGGAGATTGTCCGAAGTTGGCCTCCTTACCACAAGGCATCAAGAATCTGAAGGCATTGGAGCATCTCTGCATTTATTACTGCAAGAGCTTGAGGCTGCCAGAGGGCGAAAGTAATGAGCCGGACTCCATGTCGAGACTTCAGTCCTTCACGCTCGCGGAATTGCCGGAACTGGTTTCATTGCCTGGATGGCTAGAAGGTTCTACAAGTACACTGCAGAGCGTAACAATTTTGGGTTGTCCAAACTTGCGTGCATTTCCCGAGTGGCTGCAAAATTGTTCTTCTCTGAGAACACTGGAGATTGAAGACTGTCCTGAATTGTCCTCTCCGTTAGATGGCATTTGCCTCATCCCCATATTGACAGAGCTGCGGATAATTAATTGTGGGAAATTGAGCAGTTGGGAGAAGACTCAGAAGAACATAGTGGAGAAGACCCAGAAGATGATAATAGACAAGAATGTTTAAAATCGATCCATCGGTACAAGCAAACTTCCTTTTTTATGGCATGTTTATAAATTAAAATTTGATGGTTTGAAATCGTGTTCCTTATATTGTCTTCATTTACTTGCATGGTCAACTGCCACGTGGTGCTTTCGAATCCGAAGAAACAATCATTTCCACGAGAGCTGTAGACAATTTATTTGCGGGGGAAATGAGCAAGAACACCAATGTTTGAAGAAGAAGATAATTGCGAATAAATATCTAAACATGTATATGTTGTCCCGTAAGATATTTTGTGACAAGAATGTGAGTGGTAATGTCTAGCTAATAGCTTGGCCACTCTAAAATATCTAGAAAGATATCTTTTAAGAAATATTTGTTTGCTTATGAGTGTGTAAAGAATTCTCTTGGCCAATATTGTAGAAAGCGCCTCTAATAAAAATGTGCATTTTCTTTAAGTGACTTTTGTGTCTTTTTCATCTATTCATATAAGAGCTTTTGCTGCATGCGCTCTCTGATCGCAGCTAGAAGTAGTGGATATGCATACGATTTATGAATCAAAATTGGATATGGATACGATTCAAATGATTGCTCATCCAGTGGCTTTCGGTTTGTTTATTTCATGAACAATGTTCTTGTAAATCAAATTCTTCCAGAAAGTGTGCGATGCTATTTGCAAAGCATAAGTGGCCATTTTGCATTTTGCAATTCCATCTAATTATTTATGTTGAGGGTTAATTCAGCCCTCTAGATAATAAAAATAAAAAGAGTCGAAGCACCCCAAAATATCGTCCTATTAGAAATTAAGAAGTTAGAATTTGAGGGTGAAAATATTTCAAGGCGCCTCCTATGCTTGGAGACTCGATTCAAAATGAGGTTTGCTAGTCACTTGACACCCTCTGCGGTTTTTTTTTTTTTTTTTTTTTTGTCCGTAAGTAGCATTCATTACTAAAACGTTGTTGAAATGCAACAAAGTTCGGAACAAATACATAATAAAGATCATAGTGGGTGGGGATTATGCAGCCAACTATTTGGAAGAGTATTGTCCCAATGGGCTTTTGTGGCCCAATCGGTAGACTTATTGGCTTCCATGGGAATATAAGACACAAAGGGCTTGTTTGGTAATTAATTAAATAATATTTATTTATATTTTTTTGTTTTCAAGAATAATTTTAAAACAAAAGTTTTTGCTTTGCTTTTTGTTTCTTTTTTTGGTGAAATTTTTGTTCCTGTAAATAAACTCCAAGAATAATTTTAAAACAGATTTGGTGAAATTTTTGCAAGAAGAATAAAAAAATTAATTATTTATTTCTAGGATCAATTATATAATCAAGTCTACCTATTTTTTTAGAAATGATTACTTGAATCATTTACAAAAAATATTTTTATTATTTACGAAAATGTTTGGGCATAACTTATTATCAATGATAAAAATATTTTTTATTAGTTAATTGTTTCAAATGATATAAATTATTATTTTATAAAAAAAATTCAAATCATTTATTGCTTACGATGTGAGAGAGCGACGAAATTTGAGGCCCACTTGTTCCAGTGATTTGATCCACGTGGACAAGATCCCCACCGTTGAGTAAGTCTCCTTACGTCCCTGATCGTATACCCTGCATTTCGAAAGCGGGCGTTCGTTTCCCGCTCTGTCATCTTCAACGAAGCTCTCTCTCAGAATCGCAGGCAAAAGCTCCAAAAACAATGGAGGAGACGATAGCGGCGCTCGGCAAAAGCCTCGGCCAATTCTGCAACCACCTCCAGAGCAGCGTCGACGCCCTCCACCAATCCCTCGATCGCCGTCCCATCCCTCTCGGTCCTCTCTCTCTCTCTCTCTCTCCTCCCTTCTTCCGATCCTCGTTCCATCCAGCGATTAAAGCTGTGAATCGCATCACTGAGTTGAATCTCTTCTCATTTTACCTGCTACCGCTGGTTGTCTTGCGTTTGCTTTGGGTATTGGGCCGAGAAAAGTTGCAAGGTCGCGCGTTTTCCTTCTTTTCAGTCGATTGATTTTTTTTTGGTGTTTTGATCGCAGATTCCGCTTCTTCGACCTTCATTCAGTGCCTGAACCGCCGCGTGTCGACAGCGAGCGGCGATCTCGATATGCTCGACTCCATGACGTTCGGGACCGTGTCGTTCGAGGAGCTGTTGGGTCACTGCAACGAGGTCTTCAAGAAGAACCAGAGCGACCTCGCTCAGCTCGAAGAACGCCTTAAGAGCTTCGGCTACGTCCCCGGTAGTTTGAGCTCGACAATTTTCCTGCCTGTGTATTTGATTGCGAATAATTGCATGGAAGTAGTTTACTTGGCGTTGAAGTGTGCATCAATGTGCTGGATCGCTAGGAGTTGAAAGGAATGAAAAGGGGCAAGTCAGTTATCTGCAGACTTTGATATCCTGGTTTTGTTTTGTAGATGTTGACGATGTTGAACAAGATATGGTTGATGACTTATCCAGCCCTCTCGAACTTGATCCTAATTCTCCATTATCAAATGATGGATTTAACCAGCCATCTTCATGTTCGGGGCGACTTACTGCAGCGGCTTCTATGACGAAGAGTTTTGAAGAAGATTCTCTGTATCCTTGTCAGGTTTTCATATAGCAACTTTCTTTTATACAAGTCTAAAATATTTGGCAAATTGTAGAATTCTAAGCTGAAGAGGTTAAGAGAAGAGGTTAAGAGGGATAGATCAATTGGCTGGACTCCACACCTGGCCAGAGCTTCTATCCCTTAGGAACAATCAGTAGACCGTTCGCTTGCTTTGACTACAGGCCCTTTTCATGAGCCTACCCTGAGTAGGCTGAGTGCGGCAAGAGCACCCCTCAGTGGACTCACTCGAAAGCCACGAGTCCATCTCCCGTCAGCTCTATTGGTTGTGTTTGATTCTGGTGTCAGAAAAATAATCTTGAACAGTGTTTATTCCATTTTGACTTGAGAGTTTACGTACTGTCCACAACTACTGCAGTGCCATATCATTTGGCAGTATAGGTACTGCCTTATGATACCCGAGTTGCAAATAGTGTTGCAATATGTCAGCTTTGCAATATGCAAATTTTCATCCTAAATGACTGAAAAGTGAAAAAATGGCCAATTATGGTATACTATTTCCTAGATTTTGTTGATTTGTCCTTCCTGAAGTTCCCTAGATTTGATGACTCCATCAGCTTGAAAAGACTTGGTATATCTGACGTAGCTCTGGCCACATTAGCTTCGGAAGGTGAGGCAACTTTGAGGATGTGTTTGACATGCTCTGTGCTTTATGGAAAAGACGTGATTTTTCTTCATTGTCATTTGGAGCATCAAGTTAGTCCTTGTTGAGATGATTAGAGAGATAATTTGTGAGAAGATAGTTGAATTCCTTATTAGCCAAGCAGTTTTTGTCTGACAATTTTTCCCTTCTATATCATTTCCAGCTAATGGCAAGACTCTCGAGCCAAATCCATGTTCGAGACAACCACGAAAGTATGTTGTCCATGCTTGAGTTTTTCCTTGTTTCTTGGCCTTCTTTTTTCCTTTTCTGTTTTGCTTTTTCTTCATTGAGGCGTGAACCTCCTCTGCTACTAATCTTTCATTCTCGTTCCAATTAGAAATCAAGAGGATAAGATGCATGACCTGGAGGGGCCATATCAACCTGCTACGGTGAACTTGGGGGTTAGTGAAGGTACTGATACAAAATATATGCATGGGCTATTGCTTAATTAGATTCTATTAAGTTCACTCTTCCTACTCCTGGACTTTATACTTACGTGATTTGATACAATTGGAACCAGTTGAAGGTCCAAAATCTGTAGTTAAGGCATCAAAAGATGAGTATGAAAGTCTTCCTTCCTACATGAAAGGTCTTGCATCATGGGAGGTATAAAACTCTAACTTAAGCTTTGGATTTGTCTTTGACTCTTAGCAGATGCACTGCAGGCAATCACTTTTATTTTATATTAAGCTGCTGTCTTAAGACCATCAGTATTAGTAGCGCGTGAATCATATATTCTTTTGAAACAGAAATAGTGTGCTTGCTTGATTGGATTAATCCTAATAGTACAACATCTTAGAGAATTTTGGAAATGGAGTAGGTTAGATGGCTTCACTAGAATTAGAACATTGACAAGCTAGTAAATGTTGCTTGACGTGTGAAATGATCTTCCCACCGCAAGGTTCTGTATCCTTTCTCGCCATAATTTGCTGACAAGGGATCTGGTTTTAGTCCTAACCCATTTGCATTGTGCATTTTACTCTGCAGGATTTGCTTATAGCTATCGAGAAGATAAACTCATACCTAAGCAAGAAAGAGAACTGTTCAGAAAACAGGAGCTTCTTTCAAGACGAAATATCATCATTGACATTGGGTGTGTATATAACATCAGTAGCGATATGAATCTCTGACTGACCATGAAAGCATTTGGTGCAAACTGACAAGCGCTTGCTTGCTTTAACAAGCCTGTTGTCCGTAAGTTGATGCCCTCTGAAATCTTTATTTTACCAAAATATGGATAGCCATCCTCGTAGTCTTTTTCTTCATCGAGTCTTATATTGGTATTTTCCCTGATCACTTAAGATAATTCATTGTTGCTGCTTATTGCAGGGCCCAAGGCAAGATCCTATCTGCTGCTGCTTACTCGCATGAAGCACCTGGTTGTTGAGACAGTTGATGGATTGATCTCATACAGAGTTTTATAGAAGGAAGTACTTTTGCAGAAATATACTTGTTGGAATCACAGCGTCCAGTTTGTATCAGCCTTTCAGACATGCATTGTTATGCGCAAGGCTTGACATAAACATTTTTCTAAGAACGAGTTTTGTGGAGAAATCATCTTATGTTAAATGATTACTTTATTATGGTACCCTGCAATTTTCATCTCAATTCCTACAGTCGATGAATCTGAAAATTGCTCAATTGCCGTGTGATTCGACTCTCAAACAGTTACCAAAGAGTCATCTCATTGTTTGTTGTGGTGAAGTGAAAGAGAGAAGAAAGTATTAAAGAGAAAATGTGGAGGAACATATGTTTTGATTGATCACTAAATGATCAATTTGCGGTCACTGGGCAGGCAACTAGCGGTTAGACTCATGCCCCGACTTTAGATGTTGAGGCATCTACATGGTTGGCATGTATGTTATCTGCTGCATTTTTGAGTTCTCCTGGTAGTTGTAGACTTGTAGCATGGTCTTCTTATGTTAGACAACAGTTGCTTTGTAAAAGCACATTCATGAATGTACAATTTTTGTGGGCATCCCATCCTTGACAAGAACCAAGCTGGAAGATGTAAACTATGAACAAGATGCAATCGTTTCTTCTCCCTTTTATTTGTGTGATCCATTCTTTGTTGCCCTTTGACGTTTTAGTGAAGGATCAAGAAGACCGTGCAAAGCAAAGACTACAAGACTTAACCTGCTGCACATCGATAATACAGTCAATTTAGTACCATCAATAGCAAAACCTAATCTGTGTGGGTACACGGAATAAGCTTATGATAGAAATGTTTCTTGTTTTTGTTATCTATCTCAGAGGTCTCTATGACTCCCATCAAGCGTAGTTCTTTTCCACCCTGCCCAAGTTACAGGGTTCAATCTCTTGGCTATTATCCTGTGTGCGCATGCTATGATACTGTGATCTCTGTAAGTTTTCTGAAGCCAGGGGACTGGCTAAGTTCAAAATGGTGCCGTGCGATTAAAAAAATCATGAAGTTCCAATCTTGATGGAAGCTGCCCTATCAAAATCTTATGGGAGTGAAATTATAAAGAAAAGGAAATCGCCAGCAACTCATAGCATCAAATAAAGCTAAGTCATTGCCATCGGCTAAATTATCACCAGAACAAAGCAAGAACAAGGCATAGCCTGTACGATCCCTTCCTCAAAAAGCACTGGGATCACCAATCAGGACTCTCGCTTATTGGAGAAGCCTTTGCAATTTTCAAAGCAGAGGAAGACAGCACATGCTTCTAACTAATAATTCTCATTCTTGCAGAAGGGCGAAAGAGTGGGCCTCTAATACAGTGATCAAGCAATAAAAAGAGCTTATCTGTGCACATATTTGTCTTACAAGAAACAAAGAAAGAAAGGAATGTAGTAAAGATTAAAGAGAAAGGAAGCAAAATTCAGGCCACTTTTGCTTTATCTTTCATCAGACGAAGGTATTCCAAGTCTAATTGAAACGACATCGAATTGCTTGCAGATTTCCACCAAGAATTGAGTGAACTATGTAACAGTTTGGAATAACGTGCGCACAATCCATGGATTCATGTGTATTCCAAATTTTCAAAGCAGAGGAAAACAGCACATACTTCTAAACCAAAGAAGGGCGAAAGGGTGGGCCTCTAATACAGAGATCAAGCAATGAAAAGAGCTTATTCTTATCTGTGCACATATTTGTCTACGAGGAACAGAGTAACAAAGAAAATAATGTAGTAAAAATTAAAGAGAAAGGTAGCAGAATTCAGGCCACTTTTGCTTTATCTTTCATTAGACAAAGGATATGCCAAATCTAATTGGAACGGCATCGAATTGCTTGCAGATTTCCACCAAGAATTGAGAGAATTATGCAACAGTTTGGAATAACGTTGTGCTTACTTTATTTCACCAAGTGTATTTTTATGTCTCTGCCTATATAACCTGGTAAAATCATGCTTCTCTGCTATCCTTCTCCTGATAACTAGTTTAGTTCCTGCACAGCGGTGACCCCAAACCTCCTCGAGAACCAATAACACCAAACACAACCATGACTGAGGTCGTCTCAAGCATCCTCGGACCTCTTCTGCAGAAACTAGCTTCATCGGCAGTTGAAGAAATTCAACTAGTATGCGGCGTCAAGGACGACCTAGAGAAGCTCAAAAGAACGCTAGAGATGATCCAGAAGGTGCTTGCCGATGCTGAGCAGAAACAAACAAAACAGGAAGATGTGAGGCCTTGGTTGTCGAAACTTAAAGACTTCTGCTATGATGCCGAGGACATGCTAGACGAATTTGAAACCAACGCTTTGTGTGGGCAGGCGAGGAGGACCGAGCACTTGACTCTCAAAAGGAAGGTACGCTACTTGTACTCATGGATATCCAAGTTGATTTTCCAGTTTATGATGGCACATAAAATGAGAGAATTGGGAAAGAGACTTGATGGGATCGATAAAGAGAAAACTCGATTTAAGTTGTCAACTGATGTTCATGAAAGGACCATAGTTCCGCGGAGGAAAGCTCATTCTTTTATACCAGCTTCGAATGTGATTGGAAGAAACGAAGAAAAGGAAAGCATAATAGAGCTATTGAGAAGATCAGATGATGCTAGAGCTGGAATTATAGCAGTCCTTCCGATTATTGGAATGGGAGGTACTGGAAAGACGACTCTTACTAAATTGGTATACAAGGATGAAAGGGTAAAGGAGAATTTCAAAAACAACCGAGTTTGGTTATCTATGCCGCTAGAATTTGAAATTGAAAAGATAATAAAAGACATCATCGAGTCTTTTAGTGGCGAAGCAAAATTTGATGACTGGACCCTTGAGATGCTACAAAATCACCTAAGAAACCTCGTGGAGAAAAAAAAGTGCTTGTTCGTAATGGATGATGTGTGGGCAATGAGGAGGGAGGATTGGATGGGATTGACAGATTTGTTAAGAGGCCTTTCCAAAGGGAGTAAAGTCATCGTGACTTCACGGGATCAAGCCATCGCCAAAATTATGGGCACTGTCCCCCTGCTTAATTTGGCCAACCTTTCGTGGGAGGATTCTCTGACTTTGTTTGTGAATTGTGCGTTTGATCAGGGGCAAGAGAAGAATCACCCGGAGCTTATGGTTATCGGCAAGGAAATCGTGAGGAAGTGCGGGGGAAATCCTCTGGCGGTGAAGACTTTGGGAAATTTGTTGTATTCAAAACACAAACACAACCAGAATGAAGGGGAATTTGTAAGAGATAGTGAGATTTGGCAATTAGACACTGGTATTTTACCTTCACTAAGAATAAGCTACGATCTAATGCCGTCTTACTTGAAAGAATGTTTTGCTTACCGCTCGATATTCCCAAAGAACCACACGTTCAGCAAATTTGATTTGATCCAATTTTGGATCTCGAACGGTTTTATCCAACCCAGAAGAAAAAATCAGGAGCTGGAAGAGATTGGACAGCAGTACTTGAAGGAGCTGTTCTCGAGATCCTTCTTCGATGTCGTCGCGGAACGTTATCCGGTAGTGATCTTCAAGATGCATGATCTCATTCACGAACTTGCCATTTCAGTGGCACAAACCGAATCGTGCAACATGACGAAAGAGCGCACGCAGGATATTTCCCCAAGCTCTCGGCATATATCAATTTTCAACACATTTGATGTACCAAAAGATGAACTACGTGGCTGCTTGAGCAAACTCAGCCGTGTTCGTACCGTCATGTTTGAGGAGTTGGGTTCCTCTCAGGAGTTCTTTCTGGAGACGTGCATTGAGCGATTCAAGCACTTGCGAGTGCTAGTGCTACATAAATCCACCTTTGACCTACTGCCCAGTTCTATTGGCAGTCTAAAGCATTTGAGGAATCTTCATTTATGCAATAGCCCTAATCTCAAGAAACTCCCCGAATCGGTCTGCAAGCTTCGCAATCTGCAGTGCTTAACTCTTAGCGGGTGTACGGAACTCGAGGAATTGCCTGCAAACATCAAGAATATGATCAACCTCCGTGTTTTGTTGGTAACCACGAAACAGCAGCGTTTCTCGGAGAGTGGAATAGGATGCTTGACCTCTCTGCGGTGGCTATTCATTGCAGACTGCATGAATTTGGAGACCTTGTTCGATGATATCCAATCGCTCACGTCGCTCCGTGTATTGGCCATCGCAAATTGTCCGAAGTTGGCCTCTTTACCACAAGGCATCAAGAATCTCCAGGCATTAGAGCATCTCTGGATTGGGTACTGCGAGAGATTGAGGCTGCCAGAAGGCGAAAGTAATGAACCGCGCTCCACATCGAGGCTTCAATCCTTCAGATTCGAGGGATTACCGGAATTAGTTTCGTTGCCCAGGTGGCTCGAAGGTTCTGCAAGCACACTGCAGAAGATAAAAATTGCGGGTTGTCCCAACTTGAGGGTATTGCCCGAATGGCTGCAAAATTGTTCTTCTCTGAAAAAACTGAAGATTCGAAACTGTCGTAGATCGTCCTCTTTGCCAGATGGCATTCGCGGTATTGCCACAATTTATAACGAGGATTAGAGCAGTGATGAAGAAGAAGGCTCCATTTCTTGCGTCGAAAATAGCGACTAAATATCTACCCAATGCTCACGTGGTTTCCGCCCCGGAGATTCTTGGTATAAGCAAACTCGCCCTCTTTTTCGACACGTTTATAAATTAAATTTTGATGGTTTGAGATCATGTTTCTTATATTGTCTCTTAATTTACTTGCAGGGTTAATTGGCAGGAGCGTTGAAGAAGAAGATAATTGCGAATAGATATCCAAAATATCTAGATATTGTCTTGTAAGAAAAGAGTGTGGAAATGTGTGGCTTACAGATTGGCCATTGTAGAAATATCTAGAAAGATATCCTTCTAGAAATAGTTGTACTTTTATGTGTGTGTAAGGAGTTCTCTCAATCAATATTGTACAGAGTACCTCTAATAAAAGTTGTATGTTTTCTTTAAATGAGTTTGTGTCTTTTTCATCAATTGGTATTAGAGCTTTTGCTACATGTGGTCTAAGACCGCAACTGAAATCAATAGAGATTGGATCAAGATCGCTCCCATCAATGAGATTTACATCCACAGAAGGAAGAGAATAACTTGATTCACCGATGTAAGCAAACTCCTCCTTGTTTTTGATACGTTTATGAACTAAAATTGGATGATGCATATGATTCAAATGATTTCTTATAAGAATGTATGATGAAGTTTTCTTTTACTCAATTAACATAATTTTTTAAATAGTTTTTGAAAATTGTCATTTTTATGATGTTTGTGTTCAAAGAATGCATGGTCATTGTGAGTTCTGATTTTTCTTTACAAGTAAATACTATAACTTGAGGTTAAAGGAAATATGTACCTCGGAGAAAAATGACATCTCTATTTTACATTGCTAAATAATCATGTGTCTTTTAATGAGTATTTGAGTGGAAATATATGATAATTAACTTACATAATTTAAAGTTTTGGTTGTACTATTTAATTTTATTTATTTCAATTGATTATTTGCCTGACCAATGATCTCTTGCTTTAGGAAGCAATGCACAGAGAATGATGAAATATCCATTGCGATGTGCGTTAGAGTTGTGTCAAAAAAGTTCTAAATCAGAGAATTGATTTAGTATTGAGTAATTAATATCTTCAAAGTCAATGCAAAGGAGAGGTTTAGAATACAAGAATTGGAAATACAGAATGAACCAGATGCGACATTAACGCAGTACTAAATTGAGTTTCAGTTCTTCATGGCACCGCCATTTTTTTTTTTTGAAGACCCACTTGAATATATCACGGCATCCCTATTATAATAGAAAAAGAAGTTCTTCTTTTCGTTCCTAACTTCTTTCTGGACAAAAAAGGGGTTTTTCCCATTAAAAAAAAAAAATTCGTTCCTGATGGTGTGGACAGGTGCATTAGAATCGTAGAGAGTGCCAGTTATCATTTCTACTAACTTAAAGCTCTGATTACTTTCTTTTTTTCTCTCTTTTTTTTTTTATTTTATTTTATGTTTTGTATCCCGTGAAAAACAACATAACATCCCCAATTCGAGAGCCTCCATTTTGACTGCAAGTTTGTAATTTAACTTCAAATCAGGCCAAATTGTTGCTTTTCTTCCAAGAATTACCTTATCATATTTTTCAACCCATCTTGAGTTTCGTTTTTTGAATGAAGGGTAATTACGTTTCTAGGGTAGCCTAAGATAACTCTCAAAAGTCAAGGACGTAAAGTAGGATATTTATGTGGGCAAACTGCGAAGAGGGTCGGGATTTACTCCCAAATAAAATAAAATAAAATAAAAAACATTTGGGGTCAAAAGTGGTTCCCTTCATCAACCTAGGGTTAGGTTTGCAGAGAAAATGCAAATACTATATCGTACTCGATTTTAGGGGCATCCCTCCAGGCAAACTGGTAAGTTCATGACATCCCTTTTGACGTGAAAAACAATTCTTTTGACATGAAAGACAATTCTAGCAAACAAAATTCACGTCAAAAGAAGCGTTATCTATTTCTCTTGCTCCCATCCTCCCAATCGCATCCCTGGATCGTAGTTAGTGAGTAGGCGAAACTCATTCCCAAGCTTGCTGGAATGCTTAGGCCGGAATATGCATGGATGCAAACGAAGCAGTTCCGCTGCTTTATCTTTTTGAACTTCTCCTGCAAGCATCTCAGAATTTGCCAGGCATCATGAATGGATATAAAGCATCCAGCATAATCCAAAAAGGCCGGGGGGGGGGGGGGGGTTGGTGGGTGGGGAACGAACTGCAGCAGTTCATAGCTATAACGTCACTGCAAATGAAAGACAATGAACCAAAAAGACAGGTTTAAAGGTGCTCATTATAGAGTTATTTTACCTATTTTAGGCAGTAATTAATGCATTATCTGTGAGAAAATATTTGGATTTCCTTCTGATTATTTGAACTTTCCTTGTTTATGCAGAACAATAAGATATAGAGAGGATAAGGAAAAGAATGTCAACTATCAGGAATTCAAATAAAAGCAGCAGTGGAAGATAGATATCAAATCAGGAAATTCTTGATTTTGTTCCCTAATGTTATCTGCAAGCATTGGGAGATAGATATCTTGGATATATCCTATAAATAGAGACAGAGAGAGCAGCTAGGGTTTTTTAGAGAGATGGAGAGGAGGGGTTAGATTGTTTTCTATTGTTCTAAGAGTTTTTCAAGTATTTTGAAGAGAAGACAAAAGTGGTAATATAATTCTTGTTCTTTGATTCAAGATGTTGGGTTTGATTTATTTTTTTATTTTTTCTTCTACTATGTTCTAATTTTCTTTTGTTAGGGTTACGATGTAGCCATGATGATGTGAATTTCATGATTTTTATGTTTTACAATTGAAGCAAGTAAGCGTTTGACTGCGAGAGGAAAGATATGGTTTGAGCAACTTTCTCCAAGCACTCCCCACTCTCTGGTTCATAAAGAAAGGGATCAGAATGTATTCAGCCGATAATGGAAAGAGATACATACGCGTGTTTACTAAAGGATCTGCAAGTTCTGGGACAAGATAAGAGATGGTAAGCATAGAATAGGGAGGCCTAAGCATTTATAGTTCACGAGACCACATAAACTTACCAGGTATGGAGGATCTGCAACTATAACTTGGTAAGCATGCTTCATTTCAGTTGGCAACTCTTCTGGTTTATTGTAGTCATAAAACGTGAAGTCACTTCCGTATCGTTCAAAACGTTTGTCATACTCGAGCAGTTGCACAGATACACAGGGATCAATTCTCTGATATGATACTACAAATGAGTTACTTCAAAGACCTTATCTTATAATGACATACCAAATTCCAATGACATGCACACTCGATAATCTGAGAAACGAGTGTTGATGAAAAAAGTAAACCCATATCAATAGTTGATAAGATTGTTACTAAAAATCATCTCATTATGCCCGAATATTTTCTTAGACATCAAGGCTGGCCTAAGTCATAGGTCTGACAGGCACGGAAAATATTTTACCTGTACTACAACAAATGGCACGATGCAACACATATAGATTGTTCACACATTTTACGAAACTATCTTCCCATTTGATAGTTGACAAGACACAACAGACCCACCCACTAATTACATTATATAAAATAACCGCCACAGAAACTCAAAAGTTCCAAGCTTGAGTGTTCCGGCGTGGATAGGATCAACATACTAACAACCTTGAGGTTCTACTTCAAGAAAAAGGTTCAACAATAAGGGGACAAAGGCGATACGGCTTCCGAACAACAATAGTTTCGGTAACTGACCATTCACCTTCATTTCCCTAGTGAGACAACATATGTCAAAATGCCGAATAGGAAAGGATACTCCAATCTGAAATTTGCTTCCGTAAAATGGCGCTTGAAAACAACTTGCTTATTCCAAAGTCGAATCTCATTTGATTAATTGAGCAAGGGGTCACTGAACTTTTAAATGATCATCGCATTTTGAACGAGGCGTCAAGTAGCTACAACCAAAAGGCAGTATCAAGTGGTCCTTTGCGATTACATGGAGTAACAATAACACCGACCGGAGGCTCCTTGTTAACTGGCAAAACACAGAGCGCAGTTCAAAAACTCACAGTCGATCAGTCCGTCAATCCGGTTTCACAATTTTCACGATATTCATAATTTAAGCCTGAGCCACCGCCAAAAATAATGAGCGGAGAATTAAACCCTAACCCAATTTTTCCCCCCAAAAAAAGAAGTGCTCGACCACCGAAAAGCCGATGGAACCAAAACCAAAAAAATAAAAAAAAGGCGCACCTTGAGATAAGCATAAAGCGTGGGGCAAGCGATGCAAACAACGCGAGAGGGAGTGCCCGAACAGAGAGCGAGGACTTCGTCGGCGACGGTCTCAGCCGTCTCGCGGTCGTACCAGAACTGGCTCAGCCTCCAGTCCTCCGTCACCAGCGCCACCTCCGACTGGTCCGCCGGCGACTGCTTCTGGTTCTGGTTCTGCTCGCGGAGGAATTCCTGGAGTGCCGCGAGGGCTTGCAAGCTGAGCGTCGGGGCGTCGTCGTCGTCGTCGATGTCGAGGCCGACGTTGCGATCCGCGACTCCTTCCATGGCTTTGGAATTGGAGAGGAACGGCGATGTGAGGACGGCGGGCGGGGTCGAGGAGCTACGGCAGCACTAGTAGTAGTAACCACGGAAGGCGCACTCCTCTTCATTTTTCTCTTTTTCTTAATTTATTGTTGTGCATTTTCTAGATTCTTAAAGTGAGAATTGGGCGTTTGCTCAAAAAAAAAAAAAAAGTGAGAATTAGGTGAACAATTTTTTGCTTCATTCGAATTTACGAGTCTCGTAATTTAGATTTTATTTGATTCGAAATGCTTAAAACCTAAATATATTCACGTAGAGATGCACATATAACCCATATAGTTTTAACATAACGTCCAAAAAATTGAATCACTTTTATTTTGAAATTTTCAATTATTTCTCGAAAATAAATCATGAATTGTTTTTTTCTAAGCCAAAGAGCAAAGACTCCGAACAATCTCTTAATCATGGTGTCAACTGCCTTTTCGGGGAAATTATTAAAAAAGTCTTAAATTTATTGTAATTGTGGCAATTCAATTATAAATCTTTTATATTTGTGTCACAGTTCAAGTATATCCAACCAATTCTGCCCAACCAACAATAACATAATGCTACTTGCACTGACATGATATTTTTAAAATACTATTTTAATATTTTCTAAATTTTTTTATAATATTTTCTTCTATTTTCTTTATTTTTTTCCCCTTATCCTTCCCCGTATCCTTGTCCTCCCTTTAGCTCGACAAAGGTCACCGACCATAAGTGAGGGCATCATGGCCCTCGCCTAGTTTGAGCGAGGGATGCCAAGCGATGCCCTTACCCACTACCAATGAGGACATTATAGCCCTCGCATGTGGCCAGTGAGGGTTGGCTAGCAACCCTTGCCCGCAAGAGAAAAAAAATAAAGAAAAAGTAAAAAAAAGAATAAAATTATAGATAAATTTAAGAAATATTAACAATATTATTTTAAAAATATCAAGTTAGTGGCAATAGTACCACGTCAACGCCGGCCGGCCAAAATTGATCAGATGAACTAAATTGGCATAAATGCAAAAACTTCGGAATTAAATTGGCAAAAATAAAATAAAATTTATAACTGAATTGATACAATTACAATAAATTTAATATTTTTTTCATAATTCTCTCCTGCATTTTCTATAAATAATGAACAAGTTATGAATGCTAAATTGTTAGAATATCATTTTGATTCGGTTAATCACAAATTCACAAAGAAGGTAAACATATTGAATGGGCAGAAAGTAAGAAAAGCCGAAAGAGATCCAAACGATGAACTCAGCCATTGAAATGCGATTCCAAAAGCGGAACAACAAAATCTGATCCTGTTGCACTAGCCGTCGACGATACATGAAGTTTGCACGAAATTAACTACAAGGACCCAGGAGCCCTCCGAAGAGAAGAAATGAACTCGACATTGAAGCTGATAATTAGAAGCTAACATCACTCCAGAGACGGTGGCCAAACAAAGCTGCTTTTGTGTGACATGTCGCGATTGCCCAGCTGTCTCCGCTTTTATTGACTTGCATTTAACTCGCTTTGCAAATCACAAAACTCGAGAAAATATTTACTAGTGTAACATTATCACCTCATGCAATGATAGTGATATGGCACTATATGCTTAGTTAGATCCTGACACGCAGCAAGTCATTTGAAATTAAATCAGGATATATTGAAAGTTTGTCAGGACAGGTCGGAAAAGAAAACAAACTAATTATGTAGGTTTGATAAATGCCTTTGAAATTGAAATGGCCGTAACTCACTCTGATTTCCTTCGCTCTTTTGCTCTTTTTTATGTTTAGAAATGTCTTTTCATTAACTTTCTCCGATTCCTATTTCGTTTACGAAGGCAAAACGAAATTAGAGAAACTCATGAGCTAAGTAGCATCGACACGTGATATACGACACAACACGACACGATATGCCGACACGTCATTTCTCAAAAATAAAGAATTCTAACACGTTGAGACACGTTGTATATTAAATGAATATTTTTACTTTTAATTAATTTAAATCAAATTCATAATCAAGTAAAAGTTTTTTAATTATGATGGCCTTGTTGCGTGATTCTCTCTTTTTTAAAGGTTTTTTTTTTTGGTGGTGAAGTATGTTGTTTCAGCCTGGTTTGCTATCTTCCCTCAGATTAATGGTGCTTGGGTTTGCTTTTGATCTCTATAGCCGGTCGATTATAGTGCTTGGTGGAAGATTTTGCGTGGTAGAGGGAGGAGGGGAGACCCTCGCGACCAGTTCGGAGGGCGGGGATAGTTTCGTTTAAGCTAATACTTGAATAGATTAGATTCTCAAGCACGACTGCCGCCGACATGATTCCCTAGAGGACATCCGAGATAGAAATTGATGCTTTCTGATAGGGATGGTCGTAAAAACGCGAGTTCATAGGATCTGTCTAGTACATTTGTTCAGTGAGCTCCGGTGATGTTTGAACTTTGTGAGATGATTTTTCAATATTTTGGTGGATGCTCAGCTCTCTATTTATATAAGTTAGACTAGATTGTCAATGCCGAGCTCGGGGGCATATAATAATCTAAAGCCTTGACGGCGGGGGAGTGCTTGCATTTCATGCTTTGGGTGTTGTGCGATTGCTAATGCCTTCAGGCTCTTGGTGACCTTGAATTTCTCCTCATCTCCACTATTCCTATGCTGGATTAGATAGTCTAAAACAAGTGATGCACAGCCTCATAGAGCCTCTTTGCCTTCACAAATCACAGAAGGTGACGGCATGGGGCACATTGAACATGGCTGCAAGTGACTTCTCCAGCGGGGTGACGGTCCTTCATCAACAGCTCAAAGCACGAAATCTCGAGAAGAAACTTCAGAAGGCTGGTGGACTGAGCAGCTGGCTGATGTCACTGGGGCTGGGGCAATTTGTGAGGATCTTCCGGTGTAGGCGCATCAATGAGTTTCAGCTGGCCAACATGACAATGAAGAAGCTCAAAGATATGGGTGCTGCTGCCGTGGGGCCTCGGAGGAAATTGATGTTGGGGTTTCATGAATTATGTATAGGTAAAATTAACATAAAGAATGTAGTAGAAACAAACATATATTTTATACATGATTTTCCGAAGGTATTATTCGTGCGTTTTAATCAAAAATCTGAACATAAAAGGGAGTTAAACGAATCGGTTCAGATGTTCTTTAGTTCGAGTCCCACAAGTGTCAGACCTCTAGTTCAGACACATCAACAACGAACGTCGAACGAAAGAGAAAACTTTCGAATGTACATCACTATGATCGTGCTAGCAATCTCGTGAAGATAATCCGTCATATTCTTGATATTTTAGTCACGGCCGGATGGGAGAAACCTCTTCTTTTTTTTTTTGGGTTTCGACAACGCAAGAAAGAACATGCACACACTTTCTCTATTTTCGGCAACAAGCCCTTTTTCTCACGCAACATCTTTCTTTGCAGACTTTTTTCTTTGTTTATTCACAAATCAGCAACGGTTGCCGATCGTGGGATCAGCAACCGTTGCTGACCCTTATTCTCATGCACGATCGAGCACGATCGTGCATGAATGGAACGGTCAGCAACCGCTGACCGTTTATGCACGATTCCGTGCGTGATGGTCAGCGGTTGCTGACCATCCATGCACGAATTCGTGCGTACACGTGCACGTATTCGTGTGAAATGGTCAGCAAAAGTTGCTGACCATTTTCACTTTAATTAATCAATTAATAATTAATTAAATAATTAAATGAATAATTAATTAATTAATCAATCCCCTTAAAAATAAAAATAATATAATCTTTATATGTGCATTTGGAATACATTAATATGTATTCGCTTTGGGCATGCGTGTGCATCATATACACATAGGCTCGTAACTATAATACAAATTAAATTAAATCTCATTTAATTTAATTTTGAATCGATTCAATTTGATTGCAGTAATTGTAAACACATTTGCAATAACATTTTTCTCTTGTTTCACGTTATCCTAATTGTTTATGGTGTGTGACATCCCTATGTATATTACTAAACTGGTAGTAAGACTTGTACTAACACATTAGTACTCCTAAAAGAATTAATTGTCCTGATTAATTTTTGGGTCCTATAAGCCATAATTGACATCTAGCAATATGTCATGGCTACCCAAATAGTGTGAATACTTTAAGAACATAATGAACCTGTCAACTTTTGCTACAGTGTAATTCAATTCTTCTGTCTTACTATGTCCCGATCAAACAGAGACCATGGAATATTTGTCAAGTCATTAATTCGATCATATGCACAAATCTAATTGACATGCATTTTATTCGAGACATAAACAATTTGTTCTCGATTACAACCCGACCGAGGATTTCAATGCAGTGTCATAATTAGATCGTATAAGATATTATTATTATACTTTGCATGTAACAAGGAGACAGATTCCATATTACGCACACTTGCAACTTCATATATGAACGAACTATGACCATCAGGTATAAAGATGGATCAACGACCCGGCATTATGTGCACTCGTGAACCATAGTTGTTCAATACACAAGTTAACACTATGCCTCAGGTTTAAGGATTATTTACACAAAACCAAAGCATGAATAATTAGACATTGACCACGCTAAAAGCTTTCATGTCGCTAATCGTTACATATGCGTCACGTTCAGTGAAATTGTCTAATACAAACACATATGTTCTAACTCAAGCATCATAATATCAAATGACATGTGACTCATCATTCCCTTAAGTATCTAATATTTAATGGCGAAGTTAAGGACACACCGGTCTCAATAGGATTATTAATATCCATTCAATAATCCATCGATCGGGAACAATTTAAAAATTCAGTCTAACTATGAACCCGTTACATATATTCTTGACGTATCAATAATAGGTCTAGTTACAACTGATCTTATGGAATCATTCATAAATATAAAATAATTGGACAAATGAATGAATACGTCATTGCCATTAATTAAATAATAATAATGAAAGTACAACTTAAATCCCTAATATATAACTATTACATAATAGCTTTAGGGCATACATCCAACAATTGATGCACGACATCGACTGCGTCTGCGATCCTTATCATTGAAGGCTCAAAGTGCCTCGTAGGAGCTGCTAAGCATTTGAGCTATTCGAACAGATACATGATCCAGTAACTGGAGCTAAGGCCAACTCCTTGTGAATAAGAAGCATGTGGACACCAGGACAAGAAAAGCATCCGGCGGCTTTAAAGGGTGTCCCCGCCTGCGAACTTAAGCTGCAGGTATCTCCGTCCTCACTCTTGTACTAAGAGAAACGAACTCGATTGCTCCGTGTAATTAATTTTCTCTTGTTTCTTCCCCTTTTCTAGGCAGGATCGAACACGTTCGACAAATGCCGCTAGTTCTACCCAATTGAAAGAGATCGTGTGCCTGTGTGGTGAAGAATTTTTGAGGCAGTAGAATTTCGGCTTAGATTGCGTTTATCCTCGCTTCTTGGAGTTGCAGCATCCTCGGGTTAAAGGGGAGAGTACAGTCCGTTAGGGTCATTGCACTGACAATTAAAATTTAAGTCTGAAGGCTCCAGTTTGTTGAAGATAGAGAGCTTCCGGTTCTTGGGAAGTAATTAGCTTGAAATGGCCCAATTTGCTTAAAATAAAAATTAACAACTTTGCATTGGGTTGTAACTGGCCTTTGTTACGTTTCTGTCAAATGATATCCTTGTAGGTTTGCTGTGTAAATTTATCTCCTACACCACTTGATGACATGGATTTGAAATACCCGAATAGTGCCGTTTAAATCCAGAATAACTTTCTTTTGTTAGGAGGATTATTCTTTCTTCATAATTTCTTGAAGGTAATTTTTGGGAGAACAAAAAGTGAGTTAATTGACCGTTTTAATTTGATATAAAGACTAATTTCTTTCGTGCACTATTACTTTTCTGGAGAAATAAGATACTTAATGTTATTTTCTTTTCTTTTTTACCACTTAAAGGGATCTTATATAGAAAGCATGGCATTTTATTGTTGTTTTTAACAACTAAAAATAATATTTATCCAAAATTTACAAAGAAATTGAGAGGAAGATTATTAGAAAGCAAGTGAACTATTACTTAATGAGTGAGAATTACATATATTGGAGTGTATTTTTAGAAAATAAAAGTGAGATAAACAATGCTTTTGACTTAAATATGTATAGGCTAGGGAAATAGGACGTAATTAGAAGATCATGTAAACAAAAATAAAATAAAATGAGTGATTATAATTTTGTTTGTTTTACAAAAAATAAATGATTTGAAAATTATTTTTCTAAAAATAATTTTACATCACTTACAATAATAAAATGAATGAAAAATATTTTTATCATCCACAAAAATATTAAGATACAATAAAAAATCTTATTTTGATCAATTATTTCAAATTATATAAATGATTACTTTTATAAAAAAATTCAAATTATTTATTTTTTGCCAAAAAAATCTTTGTACAACGAAATCTGAGGCCAACTTTTTCCAGTGACTGGCCCACGTGGACAAGATCCCCACCGTTGAGTAAGCCTCTCTATGTGCCTGATCTTAGAACGTGCAGTTCGAAAGCAGGTGTTCGTTTCCCGCTCCGTCATCTTCAACGAAGCTCTCTCTCGGAATCGCAGGCAAAAGCTCCAAAAACATGGAGGAGACGATACCGGCGCTCTGCAAAAGCCTCGGCCAATTCTGCAACCACCTGCAGGGCAGGGTCGACGCTCTCCACCAATCCCTCGATCGCCGTCCCATCCCTCTCGGTCTCTCTCTCTCTGTCCCCCTTCTTCCGATCCTCGTTCCATCCAGCGATGAAAGCTGCGAATCGCATCACTGAGTTGAATCTTTTCTCATTTCACTTGCTACTGTTAGTTACTTTGCGTTTGCTTTGGGTATTGGGCCGAGAAAAGTTGCAAGGTCGCGCGTTTTCCTTCTTACCAGTCGATTGATTTTTTTTGGGTGTTTTGATCGCAGATTCCGCTTCTTCGACCTTCATTCAGTGCCTGAACCGCCGCGTGTCGACCGCGAGCGGCGATCTCGATTTGCTCGACTCCATGACGTTCGGGACCGTGTCGTTCGAGGAGCGACCTCGCTCAGCTCGAAGAGCGCCTTAAGAGCTTCGGCTACGTCCCCGGTAGTTTGAGCTCGACAATTTTTCTGCCTGTGTATTTGATTGCGAATAATTGCATGGAAGTAGTTTACTTGGCGTTGAAGTGTGCATCAATGTGCTGGATCGCTAGGAGTTGAAAGGAATGAAAAGGGGCAAGTCAGTTATCTGCAGACTTTGATATCCTGGTTTTGTTTTGTAGATGTTGACGATGTTGAACAAGATACGGTCGATGACTTATCCAGCCCTCTCGAACTTGATCCTAATTCTCCATTATGGATTTGAGCAGCCATCTTCATGTTCGGGGCGACTTACTGCAGCGGCTTCTATGACAAAGAGTTTTGAAGAAGATTCTCTGTATCCTTGTCGGGTTTTAATATAGCAACTTTCTTTTATCCAAGTCTGAAATATTTGGCAAATTGTAGAATTCTAAGCCGAAGAGGTTAAGAGGGATGGATCAATTGGCTAGACTGCACACCTGGCCGGAGCTTCTATCCCTTAGGAACAATCAGTAGACAGTTTGCTTGCTTTGAGTACAGGCCCTTTTCATGAGCCTACCCTGACTGAGTGCGGCAACAGCAAGCCTCAGTGGACTCACTCGAAAGCCATGAGTCTATCTCCTGTCAGCTCCATTGGATGCGTTTGATGCTGGTGTCAGAAAAATAATCTTGAACAGTGTTTATTCCATTGTGACTTGAGAGTATACGTACCGTCGACAACTACTGCTAAGCCATATGATTTGGCAGTATAGGTACCGCCTTATTATATCCAAGTTGCAAATAGTGTTGCAATATGTCAGCTTTGCAATATGCAAATTTTCATCCTAAATGACTGAAAAGTGAAAAAATGGCCAATTATGGTATACTATTTCCTAGATTTTGTTGATTTGTCCTTCCTGAAGTTCCCTAGATTTGATGACTCCATCAGCTTGAAAAGACTTGGTATATCTGACGTAGCTCTGGCCACATTAGCTTCGGAAGGTGAGGGAACTTTGAGGATGTGTTTTAGAAATCTATTTTTGCTAGCAAGACTAAGTTTAGTAAATTCTGAACCGATGAATTGATGGCAGCCGATAGTTAAACGAGTGGACGATGCGTATCTTCCGAATTGGATTCCTCGCCCCTATATATTCCCCGATCATCGTTCTTCGATTCTCCACCTCTCTATATCCGTTGAAAGTAACCCAGCGCTTCTACTCCCCAAGAAATGGCCTCCGACGGGAGGGTTGCTACTCCGCGAGTTGTGATTCCACCAGTCGATAGGAATGAAAAAAATAGAGCCTCGGAGCAAGAGATGCAGAACTTCGTTGCTACTCTGCGAGTTGCGGTTCCACCAGTCGATAGGAATGAAGAGAGAAGAGCCTAGGAGTGAGAGATACAGAACTTCATCATGATCGTGGCTATTCTTCTTGCAGCTATGTCCTTCCAGGCGGCTATCAGCCCGCCAGGTGGGGTTCATTCCGAAGCCGCCGGCAAAAACACTGGAAGAGCCGTCATGGCCACCAAACACAAGTTGGCTTAAAATTAGTGACGTGTTTGGTGGCCATGACGGCTCTTCCAGTGTTTTTGCCGGCGGCTTCGGAATGAACCCCACCTGGCGGGCTGATAGCCGCTTGGAAGGACATAGCTGCAAGAAGAATAGCCACGATCATGATGAAGTTCTGTATCTCTCGCTCCCAGGCTCTTCTTTCTTCATTCCTATCGACTGGTGGAATCGCAACTCGTGGAGCAGCAACGAAGTTCTGCATCTCTCACTCCCAGGCTCTATTTTCTTCATTCCTATCGACTGGTGGAATCGCAATTCGTGGAGTAGCAACCCTTCCATTGGAGGCCATTTCTTGGGGAGTAGAAGCGCTGAGTTACTTTCGAGGGATATAGAGAGGCGGTGAATCGAGGAATGACGGTTGGGAATATATAGGGGCGAGGAATCCAATTCGGAAAATACGCGTCGTCCGCTCGTTTAACTATCGGCTGCCGTCAATTCATCGGTTCAGAATTTACTAAACTTAGTCTTGCTAGCAAAAATAGATTAGTAAAATTAGTCACTATTCCTGCTCGGTCGTTCCATATTCGCTAATGGCAAAACTCTCGAGCCAAATCCGTGTTCAAGGCAACCACAAAAGTATGTTGGTCCATGCTTGAGTTTTTCCTTCTTTCTCGGTCTTCTTTTTTCCTTTTCCATTTTTGCTTTTTCTTCATTGAGGCGTGAACCTCCTCAGCTATTAATCTTTCCTTCTCGTTCCAATTAGAAATCAAGAGGATAAGATGCATGACCTGGAAGGGCCATATCAACCTGCTACGGTGAACTTGGGGGCAAGTGAAGGTACTGATACAAAATATATGCATGGGTTATTGCTTAATTAGATTCTATTAAGTTCACCCCTCCTACTCCCGGACTTTATACTTACGTGATTCGATACACTTGAAACCAGTTAAAGGTCCAAAATCTGTAGTTAAGGCATCCAAAGATGAGTACGAAAGTCTTCCTTCCTACATGAAAAGTCTTGCATCATGGGAGGTATGAAACTCTTAACTTAAGCTTTGTATTTGTCTCTGACTCTTAGCAGATGCACTGCAGGCAATCACTTTTATTTAATATTAAGCTGCTGTCATAAGACCATCAGGGTTAGTAGCGCGTGAACCATATATTCTTTTGAAACAGAAATAGTGTGCTTGCTTGATTGGATTATTCCTACTAGTACAACATCTTAGAGAATTTTGGAAATGAAGTAGGTTAGATGGTTTCAATAGCATTAGAACATTGGCAACCTAGTAAAAGTTACTTGACATGTGAAATCATCTTCCCAGCGCAAGGTTCTGTATCCTTTCTCGCCATAATTTGCTGACAAGGGATCTGCTTTTTGTCCTAACCCATTTGCATTGTGCATTTTACCCTGCAGGATTTGCTTATAGCTATTGAGAAGATATACTCATACCTAAGCAAGAAAGAGAACTGTTCAGAAAACAAGAGCTTCTTTCAAGACGAAATATCATCATTGGCATTGGGTGTGTATATAACATCAGTAGTGATACGAATCTCTGAGTGACCATGAAAGCATTTGCTGCAAACTGACGAGTGCTTGCCTTAACAAGCCTTTTGTCTGTAACTTGATGCCCTCTGAAATTTTATTTCACCAAAATATGGATAGCCATCCTCGTAGTCTTTTTCTTCATTGAGTCTTATATTGGTATTTTCCCTGTTCACTTAAGATGATTCATTGTTCTGCTTATTGCAGGGCCCAAGGCGAGATCCTATCTGCTGCTGCTTACTCGCATGAAGCACCTGGTTGTTGAGACAGTTGATGGATTGACATCGTACAGAGTTTTATAGAAGGAAGTACCTTTGCAGAAATATACTTGTTGGAATTGGGTGTCCAGTTTGTATCAGCCTTGCAGCCATGCATTGTTATGCACAAGGCTTGACGTAAACATTTTTCAAAGCACGAGTTTTGTGGAGAAATCATCTTATGTTTTTATGATTACTTTATTATGGTACCCTGCAATTTTCATCTCAATTCCTACGGTCAATTAATCTGAAAATTCCTCAATTGCCAGCTGATTCAACTCTCAAACAGTTACCAAAGAGTCATCTACTTGTTTGTTGTGGTGAAGCGAGAGAGAGAGAAGAAAGTATTAAAGAGAAAATGTGGGGGAACATATGTTTTGATTGATCACTGAATGATCAATTTGCAGTCATTGGGCAGGCAACTAGCGGTGAGACTCGTGCCCCGACTTTAGATGTTGAGGCATCTACATGGTTGGCATGTATGTTATCTGCTGCATTTTCAAGTTCTCCTGGTAGTTGTAGACTTGTCGCATGGTCTTCTTATGTTAGACAACAGTTGCTTTGTAAAGCACATTCTTGAATACAATCAATGATCACCGCATTTCGAAGGGAAGCAGGGAAGATGCAATTTGGAATGGTGAATATACAATTTTTATGGGCATCCCACCCTTGACAAGAACCAAGCTGGAAGAGGCAAACTATGAACAAGAAGTGATCGTTTCTTCTCCCTTTTATTTGTTTAATCCATTCTCTGTTGCCCTTGGACGTTTTAGTGAAGGATCAAGAAGACCGTGCAAAGCAAAGAGTATAAGAGTCAACCTGCTGCACACCGAAAATACATTCAGTTTCGTACCATCGATAGCAAGACCTAATCAGTACGGGTACATGGAATAAGCTTATTATAGAAATGTTTCTTGTTTCCGTTATCTATCTCAGAGGTCTCTGTGACTCCCATCAAGCAAAGTTCTTTTCCACCCCACCCAAGTTCCAAGGTTTGGCTACTATCCTGCTTGCGTGCCTAGGCTAAATGGAAGTTAGAAATAGTTCTGTGTGATTAAAAAGCATCATGAAGTTCCAATCTCGATAGGAGTTGCACCATCAAAATCTCGTGGAAACGAAATCATAAAGGAAAAGGAAACATCCGGCAATTGATAGCATCAAAAAAAGCTACGAGTCACCGCGATCAGCGAAAGTATAACTAGAACAAGGAAGGCATAGTCTGGACGATCCCTTTCACCAAAAGCACCGGGAAAACCCACCAAGACTCTCGTTAATTTGAGAAGCCTCTGCAAATTTTAAAGCAGATGGAAACAACACATACTTGTGAACCAATCATTCTCATTCTTGTAGAAGGGCGAAAGAGTGGGCCTCTAATGCAGTGATAAAGCAATGAAAAGAGCTGATTCTTATCTGAGCACATACTTGTCAACAAGAAACAGAGTAACAAAGAAAGGAATGTAGTAAAGATTAAAGAGAAAGGAAGCAAGATTCGGGCCACTTTTGCTTTATCTTTCATCAGACGAGGGTATTCCAAATCTAATTGGAACGACATCAAATTGCTTGCAGATTTCCGCCAAGAATCGAGTGGACTATGTAACAGTTTGGAATAGCGTTGTGCACCCTCCATGGGACCATGTGTACTCCAAATTTTCAAAGCAGAGGAAAACAGCACATACTTCTAAACCAATCATTCTCACTCTTGTAGAAGGGCGAAAGAGTGGGCCTCTAATACAGGGGTCAAGCAATGAAAAGAGCTTATTCTTATCTGTGCACATATTTGTCTACAAGAAACAGAGTGACCAAGAAAGGAATGTAGTAAAGATTAAAGAGAAAGGTAGCAGAATTCAGGCCACTTTTGCCTTATCTTTTATCAGACAAAGGTATTCCCTTGCAGATTTCCACCTGGAATTGAGAGAATTATGCAACAGTTTGGAACAACGGAGCGCATGCTCCATTTCACCGTGTGTATTTCTATGTCTCTGCCTATATAACCTGGAACAATCATGCTTCTTTGCTATCCTTCCCCTAATAACTAGTTTAGTTCCTGCATTGCGGTCACACCAAACCTCCTCAAAAACCAATAACACCGGACACAACCATGACCGAAGTCGTCTCGAGCATCCTCGGACCTCTTCTGCAGAAACTAGCTTCATCCGCAGTTGAAGATTTTCAACTGGTATGGAGCGTCAAGGATGACCGAGAGAAGCTCAAGAGCACGCTAGAAATGATCCAAAAGGTGCTTGCTGATGCTGAGCAGAAACAAACAAAAGAGGAAGCTGTGAGGCTTTGGTTGTTAAAGCTTAAAGACTCCTGCTATGATGCCGAGGATGTGCTAGACGAATTCGAAAGTAGGGCTTTGTGGTGGCGGGCGAGGTCGATGGAGCACTCGACTTTCAAAAGGAAGGTATGCTACTTGTCCTCGTGGCTGTCCAACTTCAGTTTCCAATTTAAGATGGCAGATAAAATGAAAGAATTGGGAAAGAGACTTGATAGGATCAATGAAGAGAAAATTAAGTTCAACTTGTTGAGTGATGTTCATGAAATGCCTATAGTTCCGCAAAGGGAAACTCATTCTTTTGTACCCACTTCGAAAGTGATTGGAAGGAACGTGGAAAAGAAAAAAATAATAGAGTTGTTGATGGGGTCGGATGATGGTAGTGTTGGAAAGATAGGCGTCATTCCGATTATTGGAATGGGGGGCAGTGGAAAGACGACCCTCGCTAAATTGGCTTACAATGATGATGAAGTTAAAAAACATTTTGATTGCCGAGTTTGGTTATCCATGCCAATAGAATTCCAAGTTACGACGATAATAATAGACATCATTAAGTCTCTTGGTCACAAAGAAAATTATGATAAACTTGACATGCTGCAAAATTGCCTAAGAAGCATGGTGGAGAATAAAAGGTGTTTGTTCGTGATGGATGATGTGTGGGAAGTAACGGAGGATGCTTGGAGAGAACTAACAGAGTTTCTAGAAGGCGTTTCCGAAGGGAGTAAAGTCATTGTGACTTCACGGAATAAATCGGTCACCTCAATCATGGGTACTATCCCCCCGCTTAAGTTGGCCAACCTTTCGAAGGAAGATTCTTTGACTTTATTTGTGAAGTGTGCATTCGATCAAGGGCAAGAGAAGAATCACCCGGACCTTATGGTGATCGGGGAGGAAATTGTGAGCAAGTGCAAGGGAAATCCTCTGGCAGTGACGACTTTGGGATGCTCATTGCATTCAAGAAACAACCGGAAGGAGTGGGAATATGTAAGAGATAGTAAGATGTGGCGATTAAAAACTAATATTTTACCTTCCCTAAGAATAAGCTACGATCTAATGCCGTCACATTTGAAGCAATGTTTTGCTTATTGCTCGATATTCCCGAAGAAGTACGAGTTTGCCAACATTGAATTGATCCACCTGTGGATCTCGAATGGATTTATCCAATCGAGCGGAAATAATCAGGAGCTGCAAGAGAAAGGACGGCAGTATTTGGAGGAGCTGCGATCGAGATCCTTCTTCAATGTTGTTTGGGAAGCATATCCATTGCTGTCCATAGGGATGCACGACCTCATTTATGAACTTGCCATTTCGGTGGCACAACCCGAATCGTCCAACATCAGAGCGTGGACGCAGGATATTTCCTGGAGGACTCGGTATATATCATTTCCCAACCCATCTGGTGTACCAAAAGATGAAGTAAGCGGCTGCTTAAGCAAAGTGAGCCGTGTTCGTACAATTGTGTGTTGGGGGTTGGGATCCTCTGACTCTGAGTTCTTTCTGGAGACATGCATTTCGCAATTCAAGCACTTGCGAGTCCTATGGCTACAAGATTCTAGCTTTCACCTACTGCCTCGTTCCATTGGCCGTCTAAAACACTTAAGGTATCTTAGTTTAAACGGCAACAGTAATATCAAGAAACTCCCCAAATCGGTCTGTGAGCTTTACAATCTGCAGACCTTAATTCTTGGCGGGTGCAATGAACTTGAGGAATTGCCCACAAGCATCAAGAATATGATCAGCCTCCGTTTTTTGTGGGTAACCACAAAACAGCAACATTTCCTGAAGAGCGGAATAGGATGCTTAACCTCTCTATGGTGGCTAGGCATTGCCGAGTGCAAGAATTTGGAGGCCTTGTTCGATGATATCCAATCGCTCACATCACTCCGTACGTTGTTGATTGTCGATTGTCCGAAGTTGACCTCCTTACCACAAGGCATCAAGAATTTGAAGGCATTGGAGGATCTCGTGATTTTGGACTGCGAGAGCTTGAGGCTGCCAGAAAGCGAAAGTAATGGACCACGCTCCATGTCGAGGCTGCAAACCTTCAGATTCCAGGGATTACCGGGATTAATTTCGTTGCCTGGGTGGCTCGAAGGTTCTGCAAGTACACTGGAGATGATAAGAATTGCGTATTGTCCCAAATTGAGCGCATTGCCTGAGTGGCTGCAAAATTGTTCTTCTCTGAGGACACTGGAGATTGAAAGCTGTCCTGAATTGTCCTCTTTGCCAGATGGCATTCGCCTCATCTCCACATTGACAAAGTTGTGGATATCTGGTTGCGAGAAATTGAGTAGTTGTGGAGAAGACTCAGAAGAACATAGTGGAGAAGACTCAGAAGATGATAATAGATAAGAAGATTGATCAAAATTGATCCACTGGTACAACCGAACTCCCCCTTTATTTCCGATATGTTTATAAATTAAAATTTAATGGTTTGAGATCATGTTCCTTATATTGTCTTAATTTACTTGTATGGTCAACAGCCACGCGGGGCCTTGGAATATGAAGAAATGATCATTTCCACGAAAGCGGCGGATATTTAATTGCGAGGGATTGAGCAAGCAAGCTGATGTTTGAAGAAGAAGATAATTGCGAATAAATATCTAAATATGTAGATGCTGCCTCGTAAGATATTTTCTTATAAGAATGAGAGTGGTAATGTCTAGCCAACAGCTTGGCTACTATAGAAATATTTGTTTGCTTATGAGTGTGTAAAGATTTCTCTTGGCCAATATTATAGAAAGTGCCTCTAATAAAAATGTGTGTTTTCTTTAGATGACTTTTGTGACATCCCGATTTTCCAATTCTATTTTCAATAAATTGAGACGGGCATTTCGTTGGCACGCATATAGTTCCTTTCCTTGAGTTGGCCACTCATGCGAAAACTAGTCTATCGGGTGAAGCTGTTAAGAGTTTCCAATGCATCGGACTTGAGAATTTGACCAGGAAGCGACCTTTCGACCGAGCTAATCTGCAAGGGTCATTACGGCACAAATAAAAATCGATTAGAGATTGGAGATAGGTCGACTCGATAAAGACGTGTGATTGAGTGTGGGTGATTCCACCAGATCACACAATTTTGGTCGATCGGCACTAAATTGACTTTTCTATCGATTGGGTACCCTGTGTTCATATTTGAAACCTTGAGATTACCCCGACAGCCGAAAGTCGTCAATGTTTCAAAGATGTACATTGTGGCTTGAGATGATCAACCACAGGTCGAATGCATAAAAATTTCTAAAGGCTACCCGGTAGGTTGAGCCGCACTAGTATCGTGCCAAAGTGAAATTAACCGTGGAATTGAGATCGAATTCAGAAATTGGAAGTCTGGGTGTGTTACAAATCATTTTAGGATCATTGACTTATCTTCGGAAGATTTTTCATGCAAGCCGAGCTTCTCAGCAAAATAATCAAGAAATGGCTAATTTGGCTCGAGAAATTAGTAGGCCGCTTTTGGTCGCGCTTTTGGGACTTAAGTTGGTTCTATGGACAAGTGAAGACGTGAATTGAAGTGTGGTGACATTGGTTTAATTTTATGGACTTCAATTTGATTCGATTGAAAGAGAATTGATGAGAATTGAAGAAATTTGATGTACAAAAATTGGACCCCGGCGGAAAAGTAAGGCCCCGTTTGTTTGCGTTTCTTTTTTTTGTTTTTAAACAGTTTTTCTGTTTTTTTGTTCCTGGGAACAAAAAAAGAACAACGCGTTTGGGTGCGTTTTGTTCCTTTTTTGTTCTTTTGTTCCCAGAACAAAAAAAAAAAAACAGAAACAAAAAAAAAAACTTGTTTCTTGTTTACGAAAACGAGAAATGAGAAACACTTTTTGTTTTTTTCTTTTTTCTCTTAATTTTTTGTTCTTTTTTCTTTTGGCCGGTCGCCGGCCTCGGCCATGGCCGGCGACCGGCCGACGAGGGCGGCGACCGGCGACGAGGCCGACGCCGCCGGCCGACGAGGGCCGGCGGCCGCCGGGACGAGGGCCGGCGGCCTCGCCCGGCCCACGGCGAGGCTCGCCGTAGGCGGGCGAGGGTCGGCCTCGCCATGGCCGGGCGAGCTCGAGCTCGCCCGGATCCGGCGAGGCCGACCTCGCCCGGGCCGGCCGGCGAGCCTCGGCCTCGCCGAGCCACCGCCCGGCGACGCCGCTGGCGGTGGCTCGGGCGGTGGCTCGGCGAGGCCGAGGCTCGCCGGCCGCCCGGGCGAGGTCGGCCTCGCCGGATCGGGCGAGCTCGAGCTCGCCCGGCCATGGCGAGGCCGACCTTGCGCCGGCGGGCGGGCGATCTCGCCCGGATCCGAGGCCGAGCTCGCCCGGCGGCCGGCGAGCCTCGGCCTCGCCGAGCCACCGCCGCGGCGACGCCGACTGGCGGTTGCTCGGCGAGGCCGAGGCTCGCGCCGGCCGGCCGGGCGAGGTCGGCCTCGCGCCGGATCTGGGCGAGGCCGACCTCGCGCCGGCACGGGCGAGCCCGATCTCGCCCAGATCCGGCGAGGCCGACCTCGCCCGGCGGCCGGCGAGCCTCGGCCTCGCTGGCGGTGGCCGGCGAGGCCGCGCCTCGCTCGCCCGGCCCAGGCGAGCTCGGCCTCGCCGGCCGGTCGCCGGCCATGGCCGAGGCCGGCGACCGGCCAAAAGAAAAAAAAAAAAAAAAGAAAAAAAAGAAAAAAGAAAAAATAAGAAAAAAATAAAAAAATAAAAGAAATAAAAAAATTATCCAAATTTACCAAACATGTTTCGTTTTATTTTTTATTTCCGGAATAAGTTTATCAAACGCCTTTTTTTGTTCAAAAATTGTTCCGGAACGTAAACACTTTTTTCTATTTCTGTTCCCTGGAACAATTTTTAAACAGAAACACAAACAAACGCGCCCTAAATTGCAACCATTGGAAAATGTTGTGGGAGAGGAGATAGTGGAAGATGACATCATGCGGGTGATGTCATGCTGATTGAAGCAAAGGATTGAGGGCTTGACAAGTGGAGGGTGGAGATTTAATCTCCAAAAAGGGGCCATCAACATCATCTTCAACCTTTGGCTTCTTGGGAATGGGGAGGAGAGAGAGAGGGATTCGGCCGGACCAGCAGCTCGCCAGCCCCGACGCCGCTCCTCCGCCGCTCGTCGCCGCCGGTGCCGGTGCCCTCGCCGCCTCGCGCGACCGCACGACGCCCCGCGCGCGCGTCTCGCTCGACTCCGCCTCGGCCGTGCCTTCATCCGCCCCCGCGACCAAGCCCCGTCGACCAGCTGCTGCCTTTGGCCGTTCGCCGTCGCCGGAGCTGCCGCCTTGCTCGCCTAAGCTGCCGCCCCTCTTCTCCGCCGTTCCTCCGCCCATTCCGGCGCCGAATCCGCCCCTAACCAGCAGCCACCGACGAGCAAGAAAAATGGGTATGGCAGCCCCTTCGTGGGCCATTTTGGCCGCCTTCTCGAGCCCGGATGCTCGGCCCGCTCTGAGGAAAGTCGATCCTCGCGTCGTCCCCGTCGTTTTGGTCCGCTCGGCTCGTTAATCCGGTGAGTCTAGCTCACTAAATCTTGATTAGACGGTTAATTATGCCCTGAGTGTGCTTAGTCTAAGTTAAGCAAGTTTAGGTGGTTAGATTAGTTTATTTGATTGATGATTAGATTAGGATGTTTAATTAAGTTAAAGTATGTTTAGTTTAAAGTTAAGTATGTTTATTTTTAAAATAAAGCCTTGATGTGACATAATAGGGTTTTATTTTTGAATTATTTAAAGATTTCGAAATTCTGGAAATTTATAATATTATATTAATTCCGAAATTATTAAAAAAACGAAAAAAATTGTTTTTGACCCGGTTGCTCAGAATTTCGTGCCGATCGCTGCTGTGTAGTCGGATTTTGAAATTGATGGTCGGATATTATAAATTGAATGTGGATTGCGAAAAATATGGATATGATTATTTAATTAATTTTCGGAATAAATTTAATTATTTATTAAAATTCGAAAATTTCGTCGGGACCTTACATTCTCAAAATTTCGTGTCGATCGCTGCTGTGTATTTAGAATTTGAATTTGATGATTGATTATGGTAAATTGAGTGTTGATTGAGATAAATAAGGATTTTATTCATAAAAATCCAAATGTCGGGTTTTGATACAAAAATTGGATTTTAATGATTATATTAAATAGTGGGGTTTGAAAAAGTGAGATATTGGCTTTTTGATTCGAAATTAGCTTGTCCCCACACACGTGCGTAATTTATGGAATATTTTTAATATGAAGAAAAATGGCCGGGATCACTATTTTAAGTGGAAGTGTTGAGTTAAATGCAAAGTGTCCGAGGCCGAGTATGATTTGGTTTGTGTGATAATTAAGAGGAATCGTCCTGGGCTGTTGAGCCGGACTTGCCCCTATATGGGATGCCCACGCGGTGGATGCGGGTCGCAGTGATGGGTACGGGCCCATGCTCCTTCGGGAATGCCGTCGACGCATCTTGACGAAGCCGCGCTCCATGGGGGGAGGTGATGCCTGGCTATATGCCAGTAGATAGCCGAACTGCGAGTAGGCTATGCCCTTGTGCGGCAGTGGATAACAATTGGAATGCATGTTGGGTGTTATTGATGTGTCGGATTATGGGACGGAATTGTATGGCATGGAATGTGATGTGTCATAACGATTTAGTCCTATAATCAGGACCTCCGCGGTTGTTGGTTATATGAAAAAGAATGCGTTCCGGTTGTTAAGTTCATATTACTATCTGTGATTGAGTGATTTGAAATTGTGCTAACTGCGGGAAGGAAGGCGAGGCGAGGTAAGTCTTGTGTGATGTGGCTAGGCCACCGGGGTGTATTTTCTTTCTAATAGGGGTTTAGGGGTTGAACTTGCTGAGAGATCGTCTCATTCCGGTTGTGGGATTAAAATTTCAGGTCCCTAGATGGCGGTCGTGGAGGACCCGAAGCCCTAAGTCGGAAAGGTGGAGCGAAGTATCGGTGAACGTGTCCAGCTAGTTGGCTTTAGGATAGTTCCCCATTCATTGAGCTGGTCTATTTTGTAGACAATCCAGAGTTGTATTTAAATCTATGTGTTTGTAGAATGAGTGTTTGGTATTGTGATTGATTGCCTGCTTTTCTATCCCAAGTTAAATGTTGTCAGGGGATTTGTTTCGCTTCCGCATGCGTAATAAAATGAATGGGTCGGCGACGTATCCTGAGATGTCGCATATTTGATCGACCGCAGTGGGATGTGCGCGACCTCGGGGTTCGGGCGTGACAACTTTTATGTCTTTTTCATTGATTGATAAAAGAGTTTTCACTGCACGTTCTCTACGACCGTAGCTAGAAGCTATGGATGCTCGTCCTCGTCCCTGAGATGTACATCGGTGGAAGGAAGAGAATAAATTGATCCATCGGTATAAGTAAATTCTCCCTCTCTTTTGACACATTTATGAATTTAAAATTGGATATGCATATGATTCAAAGCGATTACTAAACTGGTCACTTTCGATTTGTTTATTTCATGAACAATGTTCTTATAAGTCAAATTCTTCCAGAAAGTGTGCAATGCTATCCGCAAAGCAAAAGTGGCCATTGTGTATTTTGCAATTCCATTTAATTATATATGTTGAGGATTAATTTACCCCTCTAAATAGTAATAAAAAAGTCAAAGCACCTCAAAATGTCGTGTTATTAGAAATTTAGAAGTTAGAATTTGAGGATGAAAAAATTTCAAGGCGCCTCCTATGCTTGGAGGCTTGATTCAAAATGAGATTTCCTCAGCCCATTGACATGTATGCGATAACCTTTCACATTATTTATGTAAATTGTAATTGTTGGATTTTGTCAGCAACACCTGACTACACAATGCCCGTCGGGGGATTAAGGATGGGCAGTGGGACAATTGACTATGACATACAACACATCGGCACCGCTCAAGGATGAACCATTGTCGACTTCATGCGCGACCGAAAGGTACTCAAGTCCAATTGATGCTAATTGAGACTAATAAACTACCACTTGGGTTTGAATGATAGTGACCCAAGTCCGTTCGCGATGGCAATTGCGTTAGAGATATGAATTAGGACGTTGTCGAGGTGATTTAATCCATTTCACCATCAAAAAAGAGGATTTTAAATGGCATGTTGACTAATACAAATATACAGGCCAATTTTGGTGAATTGACTCACTTTTAAAACTTTGTAAGAGTAGATTGACTATATATATGTGTGTATTGAATCAAAGAGAAAGTTTAAAGGGCTACTTTGCAATTTTTCTTTGAAATACGCAACTTGGATAATTTTCACATTTGCATCTTTAATTTTTTTTTTTTTTTGATGACCCAGGGAACCCGCGCACCGTACTAACACGGACAGCCTCGGTAGGCCCGGAGTGACGGGAGATAAACCCTGGGGCCCCACGGGAGGACCCACCATCGCCGTGGAACGGGTAAGATGCCAAGCGTCTCTGCAGAGAATCGAACCCTCTCCCTCCTAGAAGGGGTCAGTGGGTCCCCCCACGGTGGGGAAGACTTAACCAGTGGAGCCACCACGGCCGGTGGTCATTTGCATCTTTAAATTTCCCGGTCAAAGACTATAGAAAAATCTATGATGCAATTTTCTTTTACTCGAGTAGGATAATTTTTGGAATAGTCTTCAACTATCTGAAAATCATAATTTTTGTTATATTTGTGTTCAAAGAATGCGTGGTCATTACAAGCTCTGATTTTTCCCTACAAGCAAATACTATAACTTGAGGTTAAAGGATATATGCACCTCAGAGAAAAATGGGAGCTCTGTTTTACATTGCTAAACAATCACGCCTCTTTTAAAGAGGATTTGTATGGAAATAAAATTATAATTGACTTATGTAATTTGAAACGTTGGCTATATTGTTTGGTTTTAATCTAATCCAATTGGTTGTTTGCTAGACCAATGATCTCTTGCTTTATGAAGAAATGTATGGAGAAAAGATTCTGGTGAGACGCACGTGTGAGCTATGTTCAAAAAGTTCTACGTCAAAGAATTGACTTTGTGTAGAGTAATCATTATATTCAAATTGATTCATTGACTAAAACTTTTGAGTAAATATGGTTTCAATAGAATATGTAGAAAAATTTAGACTTGAGCTACTTCTTATCAATTACCCTGGATGAAGGTATTGAATTCTGCTTCTCCCTTCCAACAATATCCGTATATCATCCAGTTCAAACTCAATGTAAAGAAGAGGTTTAGAATATGAAAATCGTAAACACAAAATGAACCAACGTGAGCATTAATGCTGTTGAGTTCTGGTTCAACATGGCACAGCCTCTTTTTTTTTTTAAAGACCCACTTGAATATATCACTAATGTCCTTATGAATGTACAACAATGAGAAAAAAGACAGTTTCTTTTTTGTTCTGATTCTTTATCTGAAAAAAAAATGGATTTTTCTAGAAAAAGAAGAAGGTATATTTCGTTCATGATAGTGGCTAGGAGCATTGAAATTGTAGAGACTACTGCTTGATCATTTCTACCAACTTAAAGCTCCAATTACTGTTCTTTTTATGTTTTGCAAAAGCATCCTGTAGAAAACAACATAACATCCCAATTTTGAGAACCTCCATTTTGACTTCAATCTTGTAATTTGCCTTCAAATCAGGCCAAATAGTTACCCTTTTTTTCCCCAAAAATCACCTTATCATATCATTCATCCCATCTTGAGTTTCGTTTGTCGAAGGGTAACGTTTCTAGGTAGCATTATCATATCATTCAACCCATTGAGAGTTTCAAAAGTTAAGGACGTAAGTAGCATACATATTCGAGAAGGGTCGGAATTTACTCCAAAAACGGCAGCCAAAAGTTGCACCATTCATCAACCTAGGATTTTTTTATCAGAATCAACCTAGGGTTAAGTTTTCAGAGAAATGCAGATACTATGAAGCACTTGACTTTGAAGTCATGCCTCCAGGCAAACCGGCAAGCTTATAACATCCCTTTTGACATTAAAAACAACACTAACAAACAAAATTCACGTCAAAAGAAGCGTCATCTATTTCTCTTGCTCCCATCCTCCCAAGCGGGTCCCTGGATCGTAGTTAGTGAATAGGCGAAACTCATTCCCAAGCTTGCTGGAATGCTTAGGCCGGAATATGCATGGATGCAAACCAAGAAGTTCTGCAGCTCTATCCTTTTGAACTTCTCCTGCAAGAATCTCAGAATTTGCCAGGCATTAGGAAGGGATATACTCCAAAAAGGGGGGAAAAAGAACTGCAGCAATTCATAGCTATAACGTCACTGCAAATGAAAGACAATGAACCAAAAAGACAGTTTTAAAGGTGCCCCAGGAGGACTAACAGTCGATGAAGACCTGTAAGTAAAAGCAAGTAAGCGTTTGACTGCGAGAGGAAAGATATGGTCTGAGCAACCTTCTCCAAGCACTCCCCACTCTGTGGTTCATAAAGAAAGAGATCAGAATGTATTCAGCCCATAATGGAAAGAGATACATAAGCGTGTCTACTAAAGGATCTGCCAGTTCTGGGACAAGATAAGAGATGGTAAGCATAGAATAGGGAGGCCTAAGCATTTATAGTTCACGAGGCCACATAAACTTACCAGGTATGGAGGATCTGCAACTATAACTTGGTAAGCATGCTTCATTTCAGTTGGCAACTCTTCCGGTTTATTGTAGTCATAAAACGTGAAGTCACTTCCATATTGTTCAAAACGTTTGTCATACTCGAGCAGTTGCACAGATACACAGGGATCAATTCTCTGATATGATACCACAAAAAAGTTACTTCAAAGACCTTATCTCAGAATGACATACCAAATTCCAATGACATGCACACTCGATAATCTGAGAAACAGGTGTTGATGAAAAGAGTAAACCCATACCAATAGTTAATAAGATTGCTACTGTAAATCATATCATTATGCCCGAATCTTTTCTTAGACATCAAGGCTTGCCTAAATCATAGGTCTGACAGGCACAGAAAATATTTTACCTGTACTACAACAAATGGCAAGATGCAACACATATAGATTGTTCACACATTTTACGAAACTATCTTCCCATTTGATAGTTGACAAGATACCACAGACCCACCTACTAATTACATTATATAAAATAACCGCCACAGAAATTCAAAAGTTCAAAAGTTCCAAGCTTGAGTGTTCCGGCATGGATAGGATCAACATACTAACAACCTTGAGGTTCTACTTCAAGAAACAGGTTCAACAATAAGGGGACAAAGGCGATATGGCTTCCGAACAACAATAGTTTCGGTAACTGACCATTCACCTTCATTTCCCTAGAGAGACAACATATGTCAAAATGCCGAATAGGAAAGGACACTCCAATCTGAAATTTGCTTCCGTAAAATGGCGCTTGAAAACAACTTGCTTATTCCAAAGTCGAATCTCATTTGATTAATTGAGCAAGGGGTCACCGAACTTTGAAATGATCATCGCATTTTGCACGAGGCGTCGAGTAGCTAAAACTAAAAGGCAGTATCAAGAACATTAACCAGATCCTCATCGCTGGTCCTTTGCGATTACATGGAGCAACAATAACACCGACCGGAGGCTCATTGTTAACTGGCAAAACACAAACCGCGGTTTAAAAAATCACAGTCGATCAGTTTGTCAATCCGGTTTCACAATTTTCACGATATTAATAATTTAAGCCTGAGCTACCCCCAAAAATAATGAGCGGAGAATTAAACCCTAACCCAAATTTTTCCCCCCTAAAAAAGAAATGCTCGACCACCGAAAAGCCGATGGAACCAAAACCAAAAAAGGAAAAAAAAAATGGCGCACCTTGAGATAAGCATAAAGCGTGGGGCAAGCGATGCAAGCAACGCGAGAGGGAGTGCCCGAACAGAGCGCGAGGACTTCGTTGGCGACGGCCTCGGCCGTCTCGCGGTCGTACCAGAACTGGCTCAGCCTCCAGTCCTCCGTCACCAGCGCCACCTCCGACTGGTCCGCCGGCGACTCGTTCTGGTTCTGGTTCCGCTCGCGGAGGAATTCCTGGAGTGCCGCGAGGGCTTGTGAGCTGAGCGTCGGCGCGTCGTCGTCGTCGTCGACGTCGACGCCGACTTTGCGATCCGCGAGTTCTTCCATGGCTTTGGAATTGGAAAGGGATGGCGATGTGAGGACGGCGGGCGGGGTCGAGGAGCGACGGCGGCACTAGTAACCACGGAAGGCGCACTCTTCTTCATTTTTCTCCGTTTCTTAATTTATTGTTGTGCATTTTCTAAATTCTTAAAGTGAGAAATGGGCGAACAATTTTTTTTGCTTCATTCGAATTTACGAGTCCCGTAATTTAGATTTTATTTGATTCGAAATGCTTAAAACCTACATATATTCACGTAGAGATGCACATATAACCCATATAGTTTTAACATGATGTCCAAAAAATTAAATCACTTTTATTTTGAAATTTTCAATTATTTCTAGAACATAAATCATGATTTGCTTTTTTCTAAGCAAAAGAGCAAAGACTCCCAACAATCCAGTAATCATGGTGTCAACTGCCTTTCCGGGAAAATTATTAAAAAAATCTTAAATTTATTATAATTATATCAACTCAATTATAAATTTTTTATATTTGTGTCATAGTTTAGTACATGTAGCCAATTCTGCCCAGCTAGCAATAACATAATGCTACTTGCACTAACATGATATTTTTAAAATGACATTTTAATATTTTCGAATTTTTTTATAATTTTTCTTTAATTTTTTCCCCTTTTTTTTCCCCTTCCCTTGTCCTTCCTTTAGCTCGACAAAGGTCACAAATTATAGGCGAGGGCATCACAGCCCTCACTTGGTTTGGGCAAGGGATGCCTAGCAATGCCCTTGCCTGTGGCCAGCGAGGACATTATAGCCTTGCCTGTGGCTAATGATGGTCGGTTAGAAATCCTTGCCTGCCCTAAAGGTAGGGGAAGGGAAAAAAAATAAAGAAAAAATAAAGAAGGAAATTTTTTAAAATATTATTTTAAAAATGATCAGATGAACTGAACATCAAGCATAAATACAAAAACTTTGGAACTAAATTGGCAAAAGAAAAAATTATGACTAAATTAACATAATTACAATAAGTTTAAGACTTTTTTCATAATTCTCCCCAACTTTTCTATTTTTTCTATGAACAGGTTATGAGTGCCTTTGTGAAATTGTTAGAATATCCAAGGATACATTTTGATTCGGTTAATCACAAATTCACAGAGAAGGTACACATATTGAACGGGCAGAAAGTAAGAAAAGCCGAAAGAGATCCAAGCGATGAACTCAGCCATCTATTTTGAAATGCGATTCCAAAAGCGGAACAACAAAATCTGATCCTATTGCACTAGCCGTCGATGATACATGAAGTATACATTTGCTCGAAATTAGCTACAAAAGGACCCAGGAGCCCTCCCAAGATAAGAAGTGAACACGACATTGAGGCTGATAATTAGAAGCTAACATCATTCCAGAGACAGTGGCCAAACAAAGCAGCAATTTGCACCATCGCTAGATATTGGTTCGATCGCACACCACCTTACTAGGACCGAAAAGAAAAATAAGAGATGGGGCATGATGTGAAACACAAAACCAAGGCCTGAGACATATGAACTTTCTTCGTCCCTCTGGCGCAGTGCAGATTTCGTGTTTGCACCTGATGCTGGCGTGGGAATTGACGGCGCTCAATCATTCCAGATAGCCACCTGCATCTAGCAACTGAGTGAAGAGTCTGAAGACAGTTTTTGCCCATATGCATAGCCTCATGAGCTCCACAACCAACTTGCCCACCAGAAGATGGCAGCCATAAAGAAATTTCAAGGCATGAGCCCAATCTTACAACAGATATGGCTCCCCCCATAAATTTGTGCACCCACCAAAACGCCCATAGTGCATATGAGCTCCTAATGCTCAGCTAATGTGTTTCTTCACCCGACAAACTTTCACAATCTGAATCGGTGACAGCTACATTTGCATCCCATACACCATGCCCTCTGCTCTTGTCCACTTCCCCAAGTGTTCCTGGTGCTTCAGCATAGTACGCAAGAGCATCGCCAATAGCTACACTGAGAGCCTCCCAGCTTGTTTTTTCGTCATAAATGCAATTCAACAACCTATTTTGGGCATCCACAGAAATAATATCTTTGGCCCTAAGCAACTCGATAAATTCTTTGGCTTCTTCAGCTCTTTCTTTTCCCATAATGGATTCCAGACACGCGGTCAAAGATTGCAGACCTGGCTTCCACTGAGATGGACAAACCAATATTGCTTTCTTCATGGCTTCATATGCCTCCGGCATCTGATTATTTTGGATATATCCTTTTGCCAAATGGTACCATGTCATGTAATCAAGCTTCCCACCTTTCTGTACAATTTCGTTCTTAAGCCTCTCAGCCTTCTCAAGGTCACCAGTTCTGCTATAAGCATGAATCAGGTTATTTGGAATACGAATATCGCAGGTCAAATCACTAGACATCCACTGCTCCAGAATCATTTCAGCACTTTCAATGTCGTCGAACTTCACCAAAGAGTTCATGACACAATTATACCCCTTGTTGTACACTTTTCTCTTCTTGTAAACATCCCATACTCTTAAAACTTCATCTTTATTCCCTGCTACTGCATACTGCGTGATAAGAAAGTCGTATGCTGCATTACTTGTTTTCTCAGTTATCAGTCCCTCACATTTCTTTAGCATTTCCAGAGCTTTATCGAGAAGACCCAATCTAAAGTACCCAGAGGTCACTACGACACCTGTCGTCCAGTCCCAAACAAAATTAGCATCCATTTTCATCCGTTTTACAATCATCTCGAATTTCTCAGTGTCAGAAGCAGCAGTACTCGCACTCAGCCAGATACTGTAGATATATCTATCCAGATTAATCTTTTCTTCCTCCATCTCATTAATCAGAGCATCTACTTTACCATAGTCTCCAGTCCGATAGTAAAGATTAAGCAAATTAGTGAAGCAAAGGACAGACCTTGGGAATCCCAGATGCCTCATTGTCTCCAACAGAGCCTCTGCTTTCTTTGGAAGTTTTGCCTTAGCATAGCAATTAAGAAGAGCAATATAGACCTTTTCAACTTTAAGCTGTCTGGGAAGGTTATCAAAAAATATCTCTGCTTGTTCTATCCCACGGACATTTGAGATCAGATTGAGCCGAACAGCAGCATCCGCAGTTGTAATTGCAAAATACCTTTTATCAGACATCCACATTGATATCTACAAAAGATAATGAGGATTTAATATAATGAGATCTGAATTTAAGAATTATGAGATGATATAGATGGAAGCATCAATTCTCCAACCACTAAATTTCAAAAAGGATCATTACGTAGGCATTGTTATTTAAGGAAAATGGGGCCTATACTAAAACCATATGAAAGTTACTATCTTCAATGGTTCATAGCACAGTGACTGGCTATGTAATGTTAACAGTAGCAAGAATGTCAGGCACAGTTGCCTCAGCCCAGGAAGCCTTTCATTACAAATTTCAGATACTATGCTACCCATACATCTCAATTTGAAACTAATCTTGCATACATAACATGATTGGTAGAAACTGATCATAAAGAACAGTAAGTGAACTTAGCATGTCTCTTTAAGGACAAAGCAAGCCCTGGAACAGTGATGGCAGGAAGCATGAAAATGACTCTCACAGTGCATTACTTCATCTCAGCTGTATCCATCTATATGCAAAATGGTGCTTGAATTGTAGTGAGCTAGCAGTTAGGAGTACAAGAAAACAAAGTTCCATACTTACGATAAAATGCATGCTTGTGTCAGCATGCAGTGGCGGTGCACCTAGCATGTGCAACTTAATTCACTCCCATCAATTCAGTTCATGCATTTTGGCTTGCATGCAAATAAATCCCCAACATCATTTCGTGCCTAATAAATCTAGAACGACACAAAATGCCAGAGCAGCTCTCCCACTTCATCTTTGAATCACTAACCCATTTTTTCTCATTTTTCCAATTTTATCTGAAAATGAAAAAAATTTCTTCCACCCAATCCTTGCAACCCTTCAAAAGTGTTTCTATTCGTGGCTCTACCATTGACCACTTATAACTAGGAAGGGTAACAGAAAGAAAAGAAACACACAAGGAATGCACAACAAAAAGCTGACAGGTCTGTTAGTCATGGGAAAGATTATTCTTCTACTCGATGCAGACAGAAATAATTAAATGGCACAACTTCAGAATCAGTTGCACATCATATTACTACTTATGCAGTAACGTAAAGAACAACAGCTCCTTCAAAGAGCAGGCTGCTCCACTCTTTCAGGAAACAATGGTGGAACAATAATCGTTTCTTCAACGCAGGAAAAGATAAGGGGAATAATATCTTTTGGAAGAAGATGCGTTTAGTCCATTAAAGATTTCCAGAAGACATAAAGGGACATCACTTGTCCTAGCAATCTTGTGCAAACCAGCATTAGCACCCACTCCAGATGTGTCCCAAAAACAGCTTGCATTAAGAGCTGCGAATTTTTTGCTGTACCTTTACAAGGTTGTGACGTGGGTGTACTTGCGGCTATAACAATGTCTTTTTGAACCTCAAAACCATTTGACAAAACGCTGCGGAATTTTAAAAACGCTTTGCTAAATCTTCTGGCCTGGACTGTGGTTCATGTAGAACCAGAATCTAGAATCCTCCTCTTTAAAAGTGCATAGATAGATGAGGATTCAAAAGGGAGGGGTCCCTCGAAACATAAGATACATATCTGTATTTTGCATGGCCTAAACATCCAGCATCTCATTATCTCGCAGCAAGCAAGGAATAACCTGACAATCGAATCAAAACACAGTACCTCGACGGCTCAACCAATCCCCTCTACACAATTTACGGAGTAAAGTCGCGGTTCGGTTCATTTTCACTCCCCGACGTCCTTTTGCCAACGTCCAGCCGAACTAATAAGCCAAATCCAATCGATTACTGGGAAGAGCAAATCCAATCCCGCGACTACCTAACTTTCTTTTCAGCATCTAGCGCCCCCCGCACGCCCCCCGCACAAGTACGCACACACGTATCGTGTAAATACCTCGAGCGCGTGACTGTGCCGACGGTAGGACCTCATCCGCTTGATCAGGCGGAGGAAAGGCCTCCGCTCGACGGAGTTGCCTTCCGCGACCCACTGGTCGAGCACCGGGACGATCGAGATCTTCGGATCGCCGAGTGGGGAGATCCTGCGGAACAGCTCCATCATGGGACCGTCCAGGGGTCTCCTGTTGCCCATTCGAGCCGCTTCGGCCGACGAGAGCGACGACGACGACGACGACGACGATGAGCGTTGAGGAGAGAAGCCGAACGCCGCATTGCTTGCGATTCCGCGAGCCGTGACGCTGCTCGGTGCCCTGCCGCTGGTTTGCAGAAGCTTCATCGAGAGGGCGAGCAGGGGAGAGACCGGGGTTTAGACAGGGGTTAAGAAAAAAGGTTCATGTTTTCCGATTTCAGGGGGCCGTAAGAAAATTTTTCTTCCGAAAGTATTAGGAAAGAGCACGGATCCCCGGTTCTATTCTGGAACCGTTCGGGCAGGGACCGGAATCAGTTCCGCAAATTTTGAACCGGTAATAATTGATCTAATTCCCAATTCCTTATGCTGAGCCGGGCTGAATTGATGGAATCACCCGCCTTAATCTCTCTCGATCTCTCGTCCTCCCATTTGCTCTCACCTCCCTTCGCGTAGCCACCACCGTGGCGTCGCCAGCTTATGGCTGTCCACCGCCCCAGCTTTACTGTGCTCATTATCGTCTTTTACTTTTCTTTTTGCGCCATTAATTTGAGGTTTCGGACATCCTCAAAGGTTTCCCCCCTTCTTTTACTTTTCATTTTAAGTCTTTCAAGAGCAAGCACTTGTGCGTAGTCTTTTACCATTTATCAACTGATCTAAGAGAATTCTAGAACATAAAATTCAGGGATATTTCTTGAGACGAGAAAACCTTAACCAGCACCAAAGATATACAGAACATCCCGCACAATTTCCAAGTTTTTCCAACGACACCGATACACATTCACAAACTTACATGCTGTTTTTGAGCTTAATGCATGTACACGAAACTGTCATCAAGTAGTAAAAGAAGGCAATGTGTTGGGACAACAAAGCTGTCAAACCACCAGACATTTTCGATCCGGGTTGAGTTTGAAACCGAATCAATTTCCATAGTCAATAAGATCGGTTCACATTCTAGAGCTTAAGAGGCCAATTCCCCATTTGCGAAATCGAAACCGACTCACTCAAGATCAATCACCCCCAATAGAAGGCATAACCTTGCTACCTTATTTCGTCCTCTCTTCTTTCAAATTTATCTTCTTTTAATTATGGTGCAAAAATAACATGAATTCTTTTATCGAAGTGATGTTGCATAACACGGGAAGTGAAAGAATTGATCAAACACCATCATTGTAATCAATCCCCAGGATCGTGCTAAGTGCGTTCCCTCTCGTACATAGCTCGACGGCCGATCGCTGTATACTTTATACATTCCCTTGCGGATGCCCTTAGGAAGAACTCGTGGAACTGGACATGAATTAGGGCAGCGCAGACCAACCCTTACATGTAGCAGGTCATGCATATACTAACAGGTTCCATAAGCTGAGAGTGAGCATTTTCGCAAAGCCAATTTCAATTACATCCAAATGGATGGGTTCCAACACCAGAGAAAAACAAAGATGATAGTCCCCACAGTCTACCTCTCTCGAAATCAGAACCATCCTCTGAAGTTTCAAGGCTCACTCCTATTCTCTCGTTTCACTCTAGATGGAATGACATGCTTAACTCGAACAGTAAGATTACGAATTTCATGGAATGACGGTCCACGAGAAACACCTCGCTATCATTCTGCATGGTGCCAAGAAGGTGCCAAGAAGGCCCATGAGTTTGTCAAGCGGATCCACAGCCAGCTTGAACCAACTTCAAAGTGAACAAAAAAACGAAAAAACAAAGGTACCAGTGCTTGTAGCTACCCAAGGAGAGAATCAGAGAACTTGACATGTATTTCGAAAAGAAACGCAACGTGTCAAGATGCAAAAGCATGCAAGAAACCAAAGCGCAATGCAATATAGAAAACACCAACGCTAATAGGATGACTTGAATAAATGAAGCTAACAACATAAAGTATCAGCATCCCTCTTTAATCTTCATAACACGGAGAAATTCAATCCAAAATTTTCATAAGCAAAGGCATATCCAGTGACGTCGTTCCAAAAAGACAAACATAATAAAAAGAAAAGCTACTATGAAACTCTCGCACTTTGAGACTTTGCAGTTCAACTCTCAACGGTTGGCCTTGGCAACTCTCTCTATCTCATCCTTCTTCTTAATGGCATAGCTGCACAAGAATAAACTAGCATGAGTGCACACGACCAAATGACAAGCAGGAAGTTCTGCAGCAAAAAGGTCAGCCATTGTGAGGAAGACAAACAAATGGCATCAGTTACCTGTTGGATGAACCCTTAGCAGCATTAATAAGTTCATCAGCCAGACACTCAGCAATCGTCTTGATGTTCCTGAAAGCTGACTCCCTAGCACCAGTGGTCAAAAGATAGATTGCCTGATTCACACGTCGCAAGGGGGAAATATCCACAGCCTGACGCCTCACAACACCAGCTGACCCAATACGAGTAGCATCTTCCCGAGGACCACTGCAATTAGAGATCATATATCATATAAATGAACTAGGATAATCACAACAACAGTACAATAAGCAATTTCTAAGGTACTTTTACTCATTAAAATCAACCTTTCCAACCACATCAACTATGACTCAGCGAACGCTCTTAACACCCTTGGATAAGCAATAGATATTCTTGATACGCACCTGTTGATGACAGCATCCACAATGACTTGGATTGGGTTTTGATCAGTGAGCAGGTGGATGATTTCCATGGCATGTTTCACAATTCTGACAGCCAACAATTTCTTCCCGTTGTTTCTCCCATGCATCATCAGGGAGTTAGTGAGCCTCTCCACGATTGGGCATTGAGCCTTCCTGAAACGCTTGACTGAGTACCTACCAGCAGTGTGGGGAACATATGTGGCGTGCTTGGCTGGTTGGACAGCAATGTAATCGTTCAATGAAAGGTCGTTCACCTAAAAGCGACAAAAGGGATTGTCGAAATAGAGTTAACATTGAAAAACCGAATCTTAAAGTTTATGCTTCCCCATTTTGGAGAGATGCTTAACATACAGATTCCTCGATGGTTCTCATCAATGATTAATAAAAAAATGATCTGATCCTACTAGATTTGAAAACACAAGATCAAACAAATCTATGCCAAACCACACAAAACAAGAATGCTACAAAATCAGTATGATGAAGAGACATGAATATTCTATAAGCCAAAACAAATCAGACCGAGTATGAACCGGAACAATATGAAAGAGTTGCTCACACACCGAGCGCCTAGACCAAACTTCACAAAGGAGAGAAGTATCTCAGACTTAGAAAGATGTCAATCACCATCACCGCTCCAGAATTTCGAGAGAAATCAGGCCTAACGCTTTAAAATGCATCGACTTCTGCTTGAGATGTATCCAGACTAAACTTACTGAATACATTTCAATAAGCAATTCGAGTTAAGGTCGACGCGCCAATAGCGACCGACACCGACCCCAGACAATATCAACGAAGATCAAACGATGATAAACATGAACAAGAAAGCGATGTCATTAGACCCCAGAAGTTTCAGTAACGCAGCCATTCAAACTCGACCCCCAAGTTAAGGACTTTCCTACATACCCACTACAGCAAAATTACGACTTTCCTAAGATCAAAACACCATCGAACCGAATACTGCTCTCAGTCACTACTCACGCGCTCTTCCGCCAGAATCTAACAGCAGGAAAGTACATCACACGAACCGAGACAAACAGAAAAACACAGAACACATGCGAAATCAGATCACGAATCTACGTTTCGTCCGAAACGACCCGGTTTCAAGGGAGCAATCAGCGGACCTGAACGTCATCGAAGGACCACCGGTTGAAGAGCTTCACGTCAGAGACGGGCTGGATCTCCAGGGTAGTAGCAGGAGCCACGACCGCCATGCCTGCGTACACGAAAGAGAACGCGGTGAGCACGCGCGCGGGGAAGAAGACGCGAAGGACGGGTGCAGCTGGAGATGGAGAGAGAGAGAGAGGGGGAAGAGGGGGTGGTACTTAGAACCGAGAGGACGACGGAGGGAGCGGAGGCGGCAGAGGAGGCGGAAGCGCTCTGTCTCTCTCACTGGCGATGGAGGAAACGAAACCCTAAACTTTGATTTTTATATAGCGCCCGGTGAGCGTTAGGGTTTTAATCGGAGCTGCTTTTTTTTTTTTTTTTTTTTTTTTTGGGTTTGGTGGCGGGGAGAGTCGATGGGCCTTTTTGCTACAATGGGCTTGTTCGGCCATCAAGGCCCAGTTAGTTCTTTTGAAGGTTGCTTCTTTTTTTTTTTTTCTTTTTCTTTTTTTGTCCTTATTTTAATTATATTACTTAGATTTCTTTTATCCATTACGTTTAGAATCAAGCTGGTAAGATGCACTGGATATCACAAAATAAACGAAATATCAAGTCTCAATCTCTATAGTGTATTTATTCATCCATACTATCATTTTAAGGGAGGGTTCCTCTTCTGATCTCTTAACTTAAATTATCTCTGAACATTAATAATGACTCAAATTAATTTTAAATAAATGCAAAGGCTATATTTCATCCATTAGCACTTTAACCGCCACTCTCTACTCTTGAGTCTCCAGTTTCAAGTTAATCTCTACTATCTAATTAAGGGTGTGTTTGTTCTATAAAAATGAATTATTTGAAAAATATTTACCTTAAAATGGTCATTTGTATCGTTTGAAATAATTAGTCAATAAAAAATATTTTCGACATTGACAACAATTTATGTCTCGGGATTCTTCATAAATGATGAAATCATTTTTCAATTATTCATTTTGTACAAGATACAAACGACAATTTTAAGGACATATGTTTTTCAAACCATTTATTTTCTACAAAAATAAATGGAGTCTAGAATGCAATTAGCTTTGTCAACAAGGAAGTCATTCATCATTTTGGATAAATTTAGTGGGCGTCACCGGCCCAGCCCAATGTAAATGGCGAACATAGCATGCGTTGGGCCTAGTGACCCATTGATCTATTGCTTTGGGCAGCAATGCATGGAGAAAATATAAAATTCCCAGATAGGTTAGATTGGTATCTGCAAATACTGATCTTTCTTTTGAATTGTCTGATCCTTAATCTCACTCCCATTTATTGGTTTTATTAAATTATTTTTTCTCAAATGCTTGGAGATTTTGTTTTCCACTTTATTTGAAATTATATTCTAATTTACTATAAAACTAGATGTTAACTTGCGAATTGAGCTAGAAACTTACAAGAAATAAGACAGTCCTTATAATATACAAAAGTATTATATCTCTCTATTATATGAAAAATTTATCAATTAAAGATAGATTTTTTAGATTTATTTATCAAATGAATTTATTCGGGGATACTTTAAATTAAAGTGATGTAGATATTGAATGCAAATACTTGTATTAAAGTGACGACATAAAAAATGACTTGTGATATTGCAGTAAATCGAAAAGAACTTACAAAGTAGGGAAAAAAACAGCAGGCACATGGGGAAACACTTGATAAAATAAGTTAACAAAAGCAATAAATTGGAGTGAAATTAAAAGTGGAGTGTCTACTAACATAAGGCAGCTCGGGGAGATAAACTGAGACCTTATTTTTCCCGAAAACCATAAGACCCAAAACTTTTGCAAACGTATAGCCTTAGAAATGTGAAGTGAGATGTCAATTTATTCGACCCCTAATGCTAAGAAAATCTTATGATTACGCTTTTCACCGTGTAATAAAACCAAAAAATCATGTCGGTTATGATTAAGCCTTCACAATCACATAGGGTATGATTAAACCCTAAAATCAAAACCAGTTTATGTACAGGTATATCACATCATGTCTTGATACATATGTCAACAATGAGTATCAAATCCACTCACAGTACCACGTGCGGGCATATCCATCACCATTGTAAATGATATTTATTTCTAAAATGTTTGCGGACAACATTCACGGGAAGTTAAATTAAATTCAGTATTGTATCGCAAAATGCTATACTTCTTATAAAACATAATACGTGCCATGATGATTTACGTCCCTCACTAGAAACTGCACTATTTAGAAGTAAAGGCTAAATGAGCCCAAAAGTCCGTTCGGTACAAAACTACAAAATTGCCTTACAAGACCCGAATTTTGGTCCGTGGGGCCTATACGCACCCCAGGTCCCCAATGGCCTATAGATTACTTAGCGTCATATAACATCTGAACTACTCTATTTTTGTAAACAAATAATATTTTTCAGACAGCAAATAGATTATATTTTTCCAAATAGATTACATCTGAACTACTGTAAATATGGAAATGAAATATTTTAAATTTGCTTGATGATATAAATAAGGTTTATCAAGGACGACATTGAAACATGCATTTCTTTTTATGGAAAGAAAAGACTTTGGTTCCTGACATAAATATGGAAAACCAAGCGTGAGAGAGGATTCCTTCGGAGTTTGCTTACATCAATGGATCAATTTTAATCAGCTTCTTCTCCACTAACTGCTCAATTTCTCGCACTCGGATATTTTCAATGTGGGAATGAGGCGAACGCCATCTGGCAGAGAGGACATTTCGGGAAGCCTCGTAAGCTCCAGTTTTGTCAGAGAAGAACAATTTTGCAGCCACTCAGGCAATGCGCTCAACTTGGGACAATCGGAAATGTATATCGTCCACAGTGTACTTGCAGAACCTTCGAGCCACCTAGGCAACGAAACTAATTCCAGTAGATCGCTGAGTTCCAAGGATTGAAGGCTCGACAAGGAGCCTGGGTCATTACTATCGCCTTCTGGCAGCCTCAAGCTCTTGCAGTCACCAATGAAGAGACCCTCCAACGCCTTCAGATTCTTGATGCCCCGTGGTAAGGAGGCCAGCTTTGGACACTCCCCAATCCCCAACATACGGAGCGACGTCAGCGATTGGATGTCATTAAACAAGGCCTCCAAATTCTTGCACTCCCCAATGAATAGCCACCGCAAAGAAGTCAAGCGTCCTACTCCACTCTCCGGGAAACGTTTTTGTTTCGTGGTTATATACAAGGTGCGGAGGTTGATCACATTCTTGATGTCTGCGGACAATTCCTCGAGATTCTCGCACAAGGCAAGATTTAAGAACTGCAGATTGCGAAGCTCATAGACCGATTTGGGGAGTTTCTTAATTTTCCCGCCACATAAATTGAGATGCCTCAAATGTTGAAGATCACCGCCTCTCTCTCTCTCTCTCTCTCTCCTGGAGTTCTCTAGAACTTTCTCTAGAGTTCTCCATATCTCACTCCTCCTGATTTCTCTAGAACTCTCCCTTCTCTAGAATCTTCTAGCAAAATCCATAAGCTGCGCCACTTCTCCATAGAAATCTAGTTGTCAGGCTATAATAAAATAATACTTCTAGAATAGTGTAGAAAGTTAAGAAAGTCACCGACTTTCCACCCTATAAATAGGAGCAACTTGCTCCTCATTTGAGTGTCCAACTAAGAGTGTGTGAGTAAGAAGTCCAAGGGGGTGTGTGGGTGTATGTGTAGGGGTCTTGAGAGTGTGTTGAGTAGAAAGTGCTATGTATGCACATGAGTGAGAGAAATTGTGAAGAGTTGTCTGAGTATTGTATGTGGTGTGAGAAATTATTGTAATAGTGAAAGTTATATTTGAACCACGTTTCCGCAAGGTTCAACATCAAATGCTTTAGATCGCCAATGGAACTAGGCAGTAGGTCAAAGCGAGAACGCTCCAGCCGTAGCACTCGCAAGTGCTTAAATCGCAAAATGCATGTCTCCAGAAAGAACTCCTCGGAGTCAGGATCCCAACTCCTGACACATGATGGTACGAATGCGACTTGGCTTGTTGAAGCAGCCACTCAGTTCATCTTTTGGTACACCAGATAGATCGGGAAATGATACATGCCGAATGGTTGGGGAAATATCCCGCGTCCACACTTTCATGTTGGACGATTCGGTTTGTGCCACCGAAATGGCAAGTTCGTAAATGAGGTCGTGCATTTCGAAGGCTAGGAAGGGGTAAAAGTTTTCGAGAACAGTGAAGAATGATCTAGATAACAGCTCCTCCAAGTACTGCCGTCCAATCTCTTCGGGCTCCTGATTATTTCCGCTAGATTGGATAAACCCGTTAGAGATCCATAGTTCGATCAGCTCAATGTTGATGAACTCATGGTTCTTCGGGAATATCGAGCAATAAGCAAAACATTGTTTCAAGTAAGACGGCATTAGATCATAGCTTATTCTCAATGAAGGTAAGATTTCCAATGAAGGTAAGGTATCAGTTAATTGCCACATCTCACTGTCTCTTATATGTTCCCAGTCACTTCGGTTGTTCTTTGAATACAACAAGCATCCCAGGGCCCTCAGTGCCATAGGATTTCCCCCACACTTGGTCACGATTTCCTCGCCGATTTTCATAAGATCCGGATGATTCTTCTCTTGCCCTTGATCAAATGTGTACTTCACGAACAAAGTCAAAGAATCCTCCCATGAAAGGTTGGCCAAATGAAGCAGGCGAACAGTGCCCATATTTTTGGCGATGGCTTGATGCCTTGAAGTCAGGAAGACTTTACTCCCTTTGGAAAGGCCTCCAAACAAATTTGTCAATTCCAACCAATCATTCCTACTCATTGCCCACACATTGTCCATTACGAACAAACACCTTCGATTCTTCACTAGATTTCTTAGGTGATTTTGCAACATGTCAAGGTTGTAATTATCAACATTTGCTTCGCCATTAAGAGACTTGATGATGTCTCTTATTATATTTTCAATTTTGAATTCTAGTGGTATGGATAACCAAACTCGGTTGTTTTTGAAATGCTCATTTACCCATTCATCATTGTATACCAACCTAGTAAGAGTTGTCTTTCCGACACCTCCCATTCCGATAATTGAAAAGACTTCTATAACTTCAGCATCACTTCTCAACCACTCTATTATGCTTTCCTTTTCTTTGTTTCTTCCAATCACATTCGAAGTGGGTACAAAAAAATGAGTTTCCCTCCGCGGAACTATGGTCCTTTCAAGAACATCAGCGGACAAGTTGAATTGAGTTTTATCTTTATCGATCCCATCAAGACTTTTTTTCAGTTCTTTCATATTATGTGCCATCTTAAACTGGAAAATCATCTCGGATATCCACGAGTACAAGTAGCGTACCTTCCTTTTGAGGGTCAAGTGCTCAGTGGACTGCACTTGCCTCCATAGAGCCCTGGCTTCGAATTTGTCTAGCGCGTCCTCAGCATCATAGCACCAGTTTTTGAGCCTCGACAACCAAAGCCTCACAGCTTCCTCTTTTGTCTGCTTCTGCTCAGCATCGACGAGTACCTTCTGGATCATCTCTAGCTTGCTCTTGAGCTTCTCTTGGTCATCCTTAACGCCACCTAATAGTTGAATTTCTTCAATAGCTGGTGAAGCTAGTTTCTCTAAAAGAGGTATGAGGATGCTTGAGACGACCTCAGTCATGGTTGTGATTGGTGTTATTGGTTTTCGAGTAGGTTTGGCATAATCGCTATGCAAAAAAGAAGTAAGTTACCAAGAAAAGGATAGCAAAGAATCATGACTTTGCCAGGTTATATAGGCAGAGCCATAGGAAAACACGTGGTGCAATGGAGTATGTCCAACGTTATTCCAAATTGTTGCATGGTTCATTCAATTCTTGGAGAAAATCTGCAAGCGATTCGATGCCGTTCCAATTAGATTTGGAATACATTCCTTTCTTTGTTACTCTATTTCTTGTAATACAAATATGTGCACAGAGAAGAATAAACTCCTTTTCAATGCTTGATCCCTGTATTAGATGCCCACTCTTTCGCCCTTCTGCAAGAATGAGAATGATTGGATTAGAAGTATGTGCTGTTTTCCCTCCACAATTTCGAAAATTGGAAAAAGAGTTTCTGAATATTAGAAATAATGGAACAAATTTTAAATGATTTTTGGTGTCAATATTTTTAGCACGGCTGTTCAATATTACATAAGAGTCAAATTGGATACACTGCTTCAGATAAAAAGGTAAGTAAGAAGTAAACATCAATTTGAATTGTTTTGTGATTTCCTTGATTTGAATTAATGGTCCAGTCCCATAATATTGATGCTAAATAGACTAAGTTCGAAGCAAGGTAGCAGCTACATTTTTGCACGAAATGGACAATGCATCAGAAAAATTCATTACGGGCAAACCTCCACATACTCAATGCACCTGAAGGATTTCTGGCGTTTAGAAGAGTTGAGAGATTGCCAGCCCATAATGTTTGGCCTTGACCCTCGTCGCGCATCTCAATTGGGTGACAAGGTCTGCAATCAATATGCTTGGGAGCCTGGTAGTTATTCCACGTCCACAGTTGGGTTGAAAAACACATTCCTGACAAAATCTCTCATCCGCCAAAAAAAAAAAAAAAACACAATTGCGTGATGGTGTTATTCATGACCCTCAGTGTTTCAGAAAGATACTAAGCATCGGACACCAATAGCATGTACTAAAATCGAGCAGATGCTAGTACTTCACGGCTTATGAAGAGTTGTTAGACAATAGGACAGGGCTAACTCGAGGAGTATTAAATTGACCCTACTATTGAAGCCAGGAAATGGTTTTCATGAACTGGATATGCACGGTTCCCATAAGATTTCATTCTTGAACAAAAATACATTTTTTTTATTTATTTCATCTGTCCCATAACTGGAATAGGGGGATACATGTTATATCACAATTTTGAATCAGAAAAGAGATTCATCGTGCCATGCTTTTCTGACAATGATTGTTGGCATAGTTCTTGAATACCTCGACGCAAAACAGGGAAAAAGGAAAATTAAACAGCATTCGTATTTGCAACTTTCCGCTCAAGGGTGCATGTAAATGCTCAAATGGTGCTTATCCACAACTACTTTGTGCAATTTTGAGCCCATCCCAAATTACTAGAACCATATCTCAAGCCATCCATGCGATTTTAAGTCCTCTTTCTTCCAACATATAGGGGTTCCAAGAGCTCTTTGATAAAATGCTTTTAAGGGAGCCATACCGATAATCTACCGATAACCGGGGGATCTAGATGGAGTAATTAGATAAAGCTTCATGATTAGTGCTGCGCATAGGATTGCAATTAATGGAAGTTTGGTTCACCAAGCATCTGGGCTTGGATGGTTTATGTACAGTGGATGTACTGGTTTCGTACAAGCTTTCACCTTGAATCAAGTGGGCATGTGATGCTGTGTGGATGTGGTCTCTGGGATTGACTTCATAGTTAATTATCTGTCCAATCTGTGGCTGATGGCTTCACAAGGTTAAGCAGTACAAATCAAGTAATATTTCCTGGAAAATTCGAACGAAAATAAGTTTCTAACAAGCATGTAATGGAAATTAATTTGTCAAGCTCAAAGTAAAGTGCAGTGCAGTGCACTATAATCACATTCACTTTGCAAATTCCGTCGCATCACATACTTTCTTGAAGTTTTTGACAAGTACATAACTTACTTCATGCAAGAAACAAACTGGAAGGTGCCGGCAAAAGCAATCATACGACTTTCTAAATGTAAACTCTGAAGTGCATCTCAGTAAGAAGAAACTCAGAAGAGAACTATAAAGTTGAAACAAGCATAGAATCGTCGATCTCCAGTCCACAACCACACAGAAGAAACGGAACAAGAACATCAAGAGGGAAAAGGTGACAAACAACCATAATGTTACCAACGTTCATAGACACTGGCCTTGACTTGAATTCACCTCTGTGACACTAGACATAAAGCTCTTGAGCATGGGATTTTAGCACTAGGAGAAGCCTTATCTTCCACAGCTGGCGATGCAAAGCATTACTTGCTACATTTAAGGCCCTGTTTGGTTCAGCATTTGGAATGCTCATTTGGGCTCTAAAATCCCTTGGCCAAATGCAAAGCTGTTTGGTTCGTTTTTTTGCGCAACTTTGGCGAGATGCAATTGCATCTTCAAGTGGCTCTAAGTGCGCTTTAGCCCAATGCATTTTGAGGTCCTTTGGCAAGTTGCATCTTCGAAATACAACTTAGGTTTTGTTCATCTCTTCGGTGGAGAAGCCAATCGCCTACTTGAATAAAAATAAAAATAAAAATAAATATATTTATATAAAAATAAATATGTTTATATTTTTATATTTTTATATAAAAATATATTTTATGTTTAATAAATAAATATATATTTATAAATATAAACATATCTATTTTTTCTCCTATTTTTTTATATAAATATATATTTATATAAACATATCTATTTTTTATATATATTTTATGTTTAATAAATATATTTTATGTTTATATTTTTATATTTTTATATAAAAATATGTTTATATAAAAAACGTAAACATATTTTTTATTCGGGCGGTTTGGTCGCCGAATTCGGTGGTCCGGTATAAATATATAAACATATATTTTATGTTTATTTTTTATATAAAAGATATAAATATATCTATTTTTTATATTTTATGTTTAATAAATATATATTTATAAAAATATATAATATATATTTATATAAAATATAAATATATTTTATATAGATATAAACATATCCATTTTTTATATAAATATATTTTATTTTTAATAAATAAATATATATTTATAAATATAAACATATCTATTTTTTTCTCCGATTGCTTTTATATAAATATATATTTATATAAACATATCTATTTTTTATATATATTTTATGCTTAATAAATATATTTATGTTTATATGTTTATATTTTTATATAAAAATATGTTTATATAAAAAATATAAATATATTTTTGCTTTTTAATTTAATAAAAGTTAATTACAAATGTAAATTTTACCTAAACGGTATTTTGGCCAAAGTTGTTTTTCAATGCAAATTTTACCAAACGACATTTGCATTTCGGAAAACCCCATTTACCAAAGGTATTTGCATTTCGCAAATGCATTCCCTAAAAGCCGAACCAAACGAGCCCAAAGAACCTTTGGACTCGAAATATCTGGCGATCACTTGCGGAAATAATCTTTCGTGCTGATTGAAATGTGGAGAGAGAGTCGACACTGCTAGTACACGAAAACAATAAAAGAAACGTGGTTTGAAAATTTTAACTTTTAATCCATAAATTTATCAAAAATAAAGGAGGAGGAGCGAGGGAGAGAGAGGGAGAGTTCGCTTATACCAACTAATTGATTTATTCGATCTTGCTCCGATCTTCCCCCACACTTGCTCACATTTTCATAGGGTTGGCTAAACTTGGCAAAATAGATCTTAAATCCATATACGACCCATTTAAAACATAAATGTGTTATATATGGATCACTTCAATTTTAAAGATCTTATTTTAAATGGGTCAATTTTGCATAAGCCATTTATAACCCGACCCAAATCTAATCTCACCTACTGATTTGATAGGTTTAGATTCGACTAATCCTTCTCTTCACCACACCCACTTCATGAAGTGATCGAAGGGATCTTGCCCATGAATTTAAGCTAGATGTCTTAAGACGTTTTTATTGAATGTAATTGTTTGAGGAAAACTTGAAATTAAAGTGATGTAGATATTAGATATTGAACGCAAGAGCTCGTATTAAAGTGATGAAAACATAAAAAAATAAAAATAAAAATGACTTGTGATTTTTTATGGTCAAAAGGGTAAATTAAAATTAACCACCAAAATACAAATTCCTGCGTTAAGGTTCTTGTGGACGAGAAGCAGAGCCAAAACAGATCCCCTCTCTCTCTCTCTCTCTCTCTCTCTCTCTCACACATGGAGCTCTCAGTGACTCCTCTGTCTTACCTCCGCGTTCCGGCCATCACCCCTCTCCGCAGCTGCGCCTCGTCTCGCCGTCGTGATGGGCGGGGCGGCAAGCCGACGTGCCAATGCTCCAGCGGTCTCTACTTCAAGTTCTCGCAGAGTTCGCCATCGCTCGGCGGGTCCAGTCCGAAAAGCCGGTCGAGACCTGCCCCGAGAAGATCCGATGGGAGGAGCCTTATCCAGGTAACGCTCTTCTGGTCTGCGTCAATTTTGACTGCGGAGCTTCCGGCGTGCTAGCTAGCTGTGCAGGTCCGTGTGATCTTTGAACTAGCGCGATCTTTGTCGGTTGGGCTCTTAGGTGCGATTGATAAGCTGAAACAATGTCAATTTCTCCCGCGATGAAGAAAGAGTGAGTTCGCGGGCCGCTTGTTTAATTGGGAAATGCACTTCACATGATATGTAGCGTTTCACTGGACGACAAGTTAGGCAACATAACATTAAGTTGCACGAGTGCGAGGATGATAATAATGGGAATTGGATGAAATGCTGCTCTCCAGCTTGTAGCTTTTGCACTGCCGGTGCGATACTACAGGTGGTTGGTGGCGGGTTCTGCCCGGATATTGGGATGAGATGTGATGCGACTGGAATTTGTGGTCCTACTTGTCCCGTTGCCTAGTGCAAGTGCGCAGCTCAACATTAAGACTCTAATAGGAGGGGCAATGCTTAATGAAGATATGTGACTTGTTGGCCCAACACCCAAGGAAAAGTGGGAAAACAGTTTAAGTGTATAGGCCTGAGTGTGTACTAAAAATTATTGATCATAGTGGATTTGGTGGTAGTAGCAGTTCTCTACTAAGGGTTTCCCATCACCGCATGGATTTGATGTAGCAGCAGTTTTCACTAGCGGCGAAAACTTTGATACCTAAAGTGTGTCTTGATATCAAACTAAAGGAGATAATAATGGACAACTTGATGAGGAGGGTGTTCTTTAACCCAAGCCGAAAAAAACTCATTGGTCGGTTGTCATAACGCACCTTGAATGAGAAGAACAATCACAGTTGAGGTTTCAAAAAGTCAATTAAAAGTTTCCTTATGCAGAATTCTCAATCAACTATTTGACAAAGCTTCAGTTATGTATTTGTTGGAAGATGCATGATCACACACTATCGTTAACGAACATTCCTTGTGTCCTAGAGTCTTTCTAGTTTACTTATGCCATAATTGAGTGTACACAATCTGCTAGGCCTGTGCTCGAGTTGGAGCAGCTGGATCTGATCAAATATTGAGTAAATTCTCTGAGTTTAAAGATGCATGTTGGAGATTTTTAAGACCTCATACAATAAGAGGAACATCTCTGGGCTCCTTGTAAGTATTCTTTTCCTGCTGCCACAGTTATTTCCAATTAGCTGATCATAACACATAGTTTTTCTTATGTTTTGTCTCTCCCTGCTTGCCCCAGTTTACTTGAACTTATTCTTGCTCATCAACGGTTCATTGGTGGCTAGAGCTCTGATCGAGAACTCGCACCAGATAAAGTGGTCTCTTCTGCTTAAAGCATTCTCTGGTCTTTTTGCTCTAATATGTGGGAATGGATATATTGTCGGCATCAATCAGATATACGATATCGGCATTGACAAGTACGTGGTGCTTACTTGAACATTGTTTTATTAAAATATATCTGGCTAGATGGGTGTTGGTTACAGCATCACTATTACTAGCATGAGAAGTACTGAAAAGTTACAAGATATTGGAACTGCGAAACAGAGCAAAATTACTTCCAGCCTCAACATAGATGTTTGAAGTGAGAAAGAATGAATGTGTTCATAATGAAACAATGCGACATCCCAATTTTTACTGGACATCAGATTTAGGTCAGTGTTTGAGGTACCGTGCAAGCACTCACTGTTATTTTGGAGGTCCATCTTTTTAATTAACCTTCTTGTCATGCCTTTGCTTTTGAGGATAAATGTCCTCAACTTCCTCTCCAGTTTTATGATATGTATCTTTTTTATCTTATTTCAGGGTCAACGAACCTTACTTGCCTATAGCAGCAGGATCTTTCTATTCAACATGCCTGGCTTTTGGTGATTTTTTTTGCAGTGACTGGCCTATCGATTGTTGCTTCAAACTTTGGATCATTCATCACTCCTCTTTACAGTCTGGGTCTTTTTCTTGGAACCATCTATTCTGTTCCTCCTTATAGGATGAAGAGATTTCCTGTTGCAGCATTTCTTATTATTGCCACGGTATATTTTAGGCCTTTTTTTTTTTTTTCCGTAGAATTGAGTAGTTTAAATTTACTTCATCCTTTTGTGCCTTGCTGGAGGACTATGTTCGACTCTTTTTTGGGGGATATTGTACTTGTATTGGCACCATAACTCATAAGTATTGGTATATGACCTTTAAGGCTATAACGGATACTTCATCGCAATATCTTAGAAAAGGAATTGTCAAAACGTTTGGCAAGTCCTAATCTGTCCACAGACTCCACAATTATGATGCTGCATGTAAAATGCAAAATAGTGTATTCTTTTATACATTGACTTATCCAAGTACTTGCAATACTTTTGCATATTCTACATGTCCCAAATTCAGAGGTCTGTAGGAATTAAAGCACCCATTTGCACCTGCCAACACCCTGCTTCCTGGTCAGGGTAAACATAACATCAGAAGGGCAGTAGATAAAATAAACACTTCTCAATGTGGTTGGCCATGTTTGTACCTTAATTATGTGAATGTTGCCATTCTGTTCATATTATGGGAGCTCAATTACAAGTAAGCTCTGGTGGGTTTACATGGTGATGGAATCTTAAATGTGCGTGTTTCTATCAACTCACTCTTCAAAAGATTGACCATTTTAATGTAAAAGGGAGAAAACGATATTGACCTTTGGTGTATCTACTTGCTATCTCTTTATTCTCTTTCTTTATTTTCACATTCTTCCAGTCATTTCTACTTTGAGCTCTTAGTTTCATTGTTCAACTTCACTCATGAAGTTAATGAACTCCCTCTCTACCTTTGCCTTGTTGTAACTTTTTTGTACGAGTGCTTTGCAATGCATTTTTAGAAGTGTTGCGTATCATTGGCTCAGTGGGGCTTTTCAATGAGTAGAGGATTATTTTTCAATGGGCTGAAATGAAAGAATATGCTATGAGATGGACATAATAATTCCTATATCTGAATGGTATGTGTCTTCAATTTAATCGAAAGGTATTTTCTTCTTTGATCTAAGGTTAGTTATTTGTTTACATCCTTCTATTTTTTAGTGAATTTTTTGGCTTAGCAAATGTCAGATGCACAGGACATAAGTTGAGAAATTTGAAATTATTTATGCAACCGGAGGTCTTTCCTAGTCTGGTACTTCAAGTTAATGTCGTGAACTTTAGACTTGACTGTTCTGTTAAATGTTTGGTAATACGACTCTGAGATGATTTGCATGTCCATTGTGTAGTTTTCAAATTTAACGTTTTCCTTTGTGGCTGCATCAGTTAGAAGGGGTTACAGTTTGATTGAATATAATAAAATAAACGAAATATCAAGTCTCAATCTCTATAGTGTATTTATTCATCTATACTATCCCTTTAAGGGAAGGGTTCCTCTTTCGATCTCTCAACTTAAATTACCTCTGAACATTGATAATAATTGGAATTAATTTTAAATGAATGCAAAGGCTATATTTCATTGATTAGCACATTAACCACCACTCTCTACTCTTGAGTCTACCGTTTCAAGTTAATCTCTACTATTTATTGAGGGTGTATCTGTTTCATGAAAAATGAATGATTTGAAAAATTTTGCCTTTAAATGGATGTTTCTCGTTATCGTTTGAAATTGTTAGTTAATGAAAAATATTCTCGACATTGACAACAATTTATGTCTCGGCATTCTTCATAAATGATGAAAGCATTTTTCGTTTATTCATTTTGTAAAAGATACAAACAACAAATTTAAGAAAAGTTGTTTTTAAATCATTTATTTTCCGTGTAAATAAATGGAGTCTAAAATGCAATTAGCATTGTCAGCAAGGAAGTTATTCATCATTTAGGATATTTTCAGTGGGCGTCACCGGCCCAGCCCAATGTAAATGGCGAACATAGCATGCTTTGGGCCTAGTGACCCATTAATTTCTTGCTTTGGGCCGCAATGCATGGAGAAATAAGTATTCCCAGATAGGTTAGACTGGTATTTGCAAACAATGATCTTTCTTTTGAACTGTCTGATCCTTAATCTCACTCCTATTTATTGGTTTTATTAAATTATTTTTTCTCAAATGCCTGGTGATTTTATTTTCCACTTTATTTGAAATTCTATCATAATTTACTATAAAACTAGGCGTTAACTTGCGAATTAAGCTAGAAACTTACAAGAAATAAGACAGTTGTTATAACATATGAAAGTATTATGTCTCTCTATTATATGAAAAATTTATCAATTAAAGCAAGATGTTTTAGATGTGTTTATCGAATGTATGTATTTAGAGGATACTTTAAATTAAAGTGATGTAGATATTGAATGCAAATACTTGTATTAAAGTGACGACATAAAAAATGACTTGTGATATTACAGTAAATAGAAAAGAACTTACAAAGTGGGGAAAAAAATCAGGCACATGGGGAAACACTTGATAAAATAAGTTAACAAAAGCAATAAATTGGAGTGAAATTAAAAGTGGAGTGTCTAGGTAGCTTGGGGATATAAACTGAGACCTTACTTTTCACAAAAACCGTAAGACTCAAGATTTTTGCAAATGTAGAAATGTGAAGTGAGATTTCAATTTATCTCAACTTATTCGATCACTAATGTTAAGAAAATATGATGATCACGCTTTTCACCATGTAATGATACCAAAAGACCATGTTGGTTATGATTAAGCCTCCACAATCACATAGGCTATGATTAAGCCTTGAAAGAAAATAGGCTATGATTAAGCCCTGAAAGAAAAATCAATCTATGCACACGTACATCATATCATGTCTCGATACATATGTCGACAATGAGCATCCAATCCACATCACAGCACCGCATACTGGTATATCCATCACCATTGTAAATGACATTTATTTCTAGAATGTTTGCGGACAACATTCATGGAAAGTTAAATTAGTACTGTATCACAAAATGCTATACTTTCTTATATAAAAAATACCTGCCATGATGATTTACGTTCCTCACTAGAAATTGCACTATTTAGAAGTAAAGGCTAAATAGGCTCCAAAATCCATTCGGTACAAAACTACAAAATTGCCTCATGAGACCTGAATTTTGGGTATGTGGGCTCCATACGCACCCCAATGGCGTATAAATTACTTCGGGTCATGTAACATCTGAACTACTCGATTTTTGTAAACAAATATTATTTTTTGGAACATCAAATAGATATTAAATTTTTCCAAATAGTGGTTGTGCTAGTCTATTTTCTTTGAGAATCGTATCAAACTGTTCAAAGAATATAGATCAGACAATCGAACCATTAGTATTTATTTGAATAGATCCCGTCAATAAACACAGGTGTGGCGGTGGCAAGAAGCGGAGCCGGGTGGAGAAGACGTGGGCCTTCATCCGGGTCTTCTTTTGCCAGCGCAAGAGGAGCTGCTGCGTGGCCACCGCTTGGTCGAGGTCCTCGGCTTCGCTGTCCAGCTGAAGCGAAGCCGTTCTTTTGTTTGTTGACTGCATGAGTCAACAGAGGGGATCCCGGTGGCAGCAGGGGGACGTCGGTTGCTGGGGAAAGCATGGGCCGCCATCCGTCTTCTCCATGCACGAACGTGACTCCATATTGTTGACTCCTCATTCGACGGATGCATGAGCTGCATGGGTCAACTCCTTCAATTGTTGACCCATGCACAAAGGAACATGCATGGGAGGTCTCAACGCACCGCATGCATGGAGATGCATGGCACGGCCGAGCTTGGCTGTCCATGAAGAAGAGGGCAGCGGTAACGGGCACGCGCGAAGAATTTTGGGACCTCCGACTCAATTAGTTGGCGAGACGGCTCGGGATTCACGCGTGTCAATATATTAATTAGAACGAATCTCGGTCTCGCTGGTAATGCTACGTAGGGAAGGTCTTCGATGGGACTATAATTCATTCGATGATCGGACCATTACCAAACGTAACGTTTTGGTCCGGCGATGATGACGAAATGATGTCCGCAAATGGTGTCAATGATGCGGTCCGACGACACTTCCATCGATCCGTGACGCTCTAATACATACTTGAGGTCTGGCAAAATTTCCGGATGCCACAGGTTATCCACTAATTTTTTATTAGTAAATTCAAAGATCTTCTTAAGCTTAAGAGAAGAACTTTTTTTGAAAAAAAATGCTGCACCTTGAGGAAAAAGCATATGAATAAGCATTTCCAAGAAGTACTTAAATTATTTTATGCTCTCAGAGCTTATCCAAATTTGAAGTAGGTATTCTTTGCCTCCATTTCGAAAGAAATTCTACAAACTATGGAAAGATCCATTCAGAATAAACAAAATATTGTTGCTAATATTCCTCTTGGAGAACTCTAACAGTAAATACATCTGGCTCTTGATGATCTCTACATCTAAAGGAAGGCTTTCATGAATTACCTTAAGAGCAACAAAGAACTTGATCGAGCTTGTCAAAAGCCTAAGTTAAGAATCAAGTGTTCAAAGAAAAACTCCTTTGATAATCCTTCTAGTGGGATTGATGCAAAAAGCGATGATGCATCAAAAGATTCTTCCTAGGACATATGAGGAAAAGGCATAAATGGCAATTCTTGCGCAGAAGAAGTTCTAGACATTGGAAAACGTAGAAAATCCAATAGATGTCACGTTTGCAACAAGAAAGGCCATTTTGCAAAAAATTGTCCAAAAGCCGGGGGAAGAAATTCCCATTTGATTTAGAAAATAGAAAAGCAAATTGAAGTGTCACTCCAAGACGATGATGCTAAATCAGTTTTCTCCTTGGAAGATGAACCCACCAAGCATATCGTGTGTGCCATCCAGACATGGGCACAAACCCGTGATGCTGAAAGTCAATATGAAGAACTCGAAGAAGGAATTTTCCTCTGTCCTTCCAAGAAACCTAAGTCTCCCACAATCTAAGATCTTTGTGCATACACTCCTTTCATTCTCCTATATTTCTCTTTAAAATAAGTCCATCCAACTATGACCAACCTATCTCTGTCATTACCCTCATTGATACTAGAGCCAGTGCTTCTATTTTTGATACAAAGATACTTCCACAAAAATACTGGACCTTATATATATGGTATTTTAACTCTGCTTCTAGATATACCTTTACTACAAGAGTTCAAAGCAAACCCATTAGCATTCAGTTTTTTTCCCAAGTATTCCATCACTACCAAAATTCTTGGCTTTAACTCATCAAATAAAGATATCATTATTGGTTCATATATCCTCACATAAATTGCTCAACTTAGAATTTTGTCCAATGGACTAAGGTTCAAAGGACAATTTACTGAATTTGTGGGCATCCAAAGATTCTTTGCTATCTAGATGAGCATGTTAGATCGCATCCTACAAATCATTTTGGATGCATGTGCAGAATTCCATTCAAATCTTGTTAAAAAATGTCATAATCCTTATGGAAAAATCTCGACTTTTTCATCCATCTTCCTTTTAAGATAAACGAGGATATTAATCCGACCAAAGCTAGCCACTCAAGTATGAATCTAGAGCATTTGTTTATGGCACAAAGTGAATATTCAGATTTTCTTTATCAATGACTAATTGACCTTTCAGTTTCTCAAAGGGCTTGTGAAGCATTTTATATCAACAAGCGTGTGAAGCAGAACAGAGGAAATGTCATGCCCCGAACCTCGAGCACGTGTCCATTCCTCTCTGGTCGATAAAACTTTGTGACTTCGTGGACTTGGGCTCCAAATGGGCCTGACCAAAACTGAAGATGGGCTGTTGAAATTCACGGGCTGACTTGCATGAAGATGGGCTGCTTTCTTGGGCTGAATTGTGGGCTTGCTGGACTGAAGCAAAGAAGCAGCAATTTGTTGGGCTGAACTTCGGTGGACTGTGGGCTCGATGAACTCGCTGGGCTGCTGAACCGGTCGAATGGGCTGCACGAAATGGAAGCAAGCTGGCGGAGAAGTCGGTGAAGCTGAGGTAAACGTGGACTGCTCGAAGAAGGTGAATTCGGTGGAGATGCACGCTGATGGAGCACGCGGCAGGTGGCCGAAGTTGCTGGACGTGGCCGCGTGATGATGAAGCTGCTTCGGTGAAGTCGTGGGCGCTGGAGTCAACTTCGGCGGAATGGTTTCACAGGGGTTTTGACCGAGACAAAGAGGATGGCGAGCTGGTGAGGGGAGCAGCTGGAGGTGGCAGCAAACTGGGGAAATTTGGTGGTCTTCAGCAGACGAATTTTGACCGAAGAAGACAAGCTGGTGGAGGAAGACGTGGACTGGCGCCAGTAGAAGGAATAAGCAACGTCGATGGGCTGCTTGCTGAAATTGGAGAAGGACGTGGACGTGGCCTCACGTGCAGGTGGCCGAAGATGGGGTCAACAAAAGCCTTGGTGAACTTGAAAGTTTGACCGGAGGAAACAAATATTAGTGGAGAGGGGCGGCCGTTTGTCGGGTGATTTCGGTGGACGCTGAAGCTTCAACGGTCAGAATGAAAGAAAAACAGAAATGCTCGAGCGTGCGGAAGAAGACGGCAGAATGGGACGATCGGCAGGAGCGAAGGAAGAAATGTCCACAAGGATTATCAAAAATCATCATGACTTAGCCTTGAAAGTCTTCATGCTTAGCCCTTCCATTGAATGCCATGTCTCCTGTTACTTTCCAATAATAATTTCCCACTAAATAACTAAATTGAAGACAATTTTGTTGCCCCAAAATTCAATTCCGAATTTCCTTCAATTTTGGCTGTAATTTCTTCATGAAATTTCCCAAATTGAGGTTCAATTTTGGTGAAGGAAAATCCCGAACAATTTTCTATAAATCCCCGACCCTCAAAGGCTCGGCTTGAAATTCCAAATTTTTATCGATTTAGCCCATTTGAATTTCCGCTAATTTTCCGCAACGTTGGAAACGGTTTTCCGTAAAAATCCCGGAATCTTTGAAAAATTTTCGGATGATTAGTCGACGTTTTTAAAATAGTTCGTGACACCACAGAACTTTCAATTTCTAAAATCGGATTCAAATTCACGGTTAATTTCACCCCAGCATGCTTTTAGCATGACCTAGTCTATTGGGTCACTTTTAGGAATTTTTTGTGCAATTGACCCATGATCGATTTATCTCGAGTCATAATGTACATCTCCGACACATTAGCGACCCTTAGTTGTTGTGAAAATCTCGAGATTTCAATTATAGGCACTGGGTACCAAAATGATAGAAAAATCGATCTAGTGCCAATGGATAAGTATTGGGATCACCCACATTCTGATCACATATCTCAGTCGAATTGACCTATTTCCAGTCTCTGATCGATTTCTGACAGTACCGTAATGACCCTTGCAGACCAACACGGTCGAACAATCAATTCCTGATCGAATTCTCAAGTCCATTGCATTTAAATTCCTTAATTGTTTCCCTAGATAATCCAGTTATCCCGTGAGTGATCAGCTCAGAGAATAACACTATTGGCGCATCGAAGAAATGCTCGATTTATTTAATTGAAAACAAATTATGAAAATTCAGGCTGTCACAAGAAAGATGAGACTGCTCATTGATTACTAGCCTCTTAATCAATTCCTACAAGATAATAAATTTCCTTAACCCTATAGGAATTCTTTATTCTCTAGCCTTACTCAAGCATTATCATACTCCAAGTTTGATTTTAAAGATGGATTTTGACAGTTGGGAATTTATTTTGAAAACAGATATAAAACTAGATTTTGCATTCCAAATCAATGTTCCAATGGACGGTGCTTCCTTTTGGCCTCAAAACAGCTCATTCGATGTTTCAGAAGGTTATGTCCAAAATTTTCTAGCCTATCCCGACCAATGCTTCAATTTACATTGATGATATCCTCTTCTATAGTCCATATGAATATTTTCATTATAAATTATTAGCCTAATTTGTAGAGTTGGTACGAAAGCATGGAATCATGTTATCCCATAATAATATGATCATTGTCTAAAAAGAAATCGGATTTCTTGGGATGCATCTCAAAGATGGAATGTATTATCCCAGTCCTCATATTGCTAAGGAATTGCATAAGTTTCCTAATGAAAATATTTCCCACAAGTAGGAAGTAACTTATCTTGGGGAATTTTGTCCCATAAATTTTAGAGTTTGTGAATCCACTCCAACAAATGCTCCAGAAAGATGCTCCTCGATGGGGGCCACGCAAATTAAGTCTATACGCAAACTAAAAGAAGTTCTATAGCATCTTCCTCCACTGCAAGTTCCTTCCATGGGATAAAGAATTTTGCAAATAGATGATAGTGATGAATATTTGGCTATTGTTCTTTTTGAAGAAATTGATGGAAAACAATGAGTTTATAGACACAAAAGTGGAAAATTCACACAAGCGAAAATGCATTACCACTCTACGTTCAAAGGAATCCTAGTAATAAAATATGGTATCAAGAAGTTTGAAGTCCATCTCATAAGACATCATTTCTTTTTAGAAATAGACATGTCATTATTTTCTCAGATGTTGAAGTTCAAGCAGAAACATATCCCACACCCTTAGCTTCTTAGATGGATAGAATGGTTCTCAAAGTATTCATTTTAAATCAAACATACTACGGGAATACATACATATATATATATATATATATATATATATATATATATATATATCTCAGATGTTGAAGTTCAAGCAGAAACATATCCCACACCCTTAGCTTCTTAGATGGATAGAATGGTTCTCAAAGTATTCATTTTAAATCAAACATACTACGGGAATATATATATATACTTGGTGATATCTTGTCACAGTCAAAAGAATTTGTGGTTACCACATCCATAAATATGTATGTGGTGAGAAAGTCTTAGGGGAGGTTTCAAGACTCAAGAAATAAAGACCAATTGCCCTTTTGATTTGTACCCACCAGAAATCCCTAAGCTCATCCAAGATAATTTTATTTTATTTTTGAAAATCTTGGAAGACTGTGTGGCAATATCATTTTCATATTTTCAATAATTATGATGGCCTTCTCCTTCACCCAAATGGACTGCATCCAAAATATCCATTCATTCATCCTCTTACTTTCTTCCCTAAAGAGGAATTCCCAAAAAACGTAGATGGTTTTACTAGTATTTGCTTAATCACTACACCATTGCCATCGAGTTTCCGACAGCCAAGATACCGCTTATCATGAATAGGATCATCTAAGGAGAAGCCAAGTATAAATATCTTGGGCAAATACTTTGCTGGTTTAAACATCTAGGTGCATGGAAAAATATTTTCAAAGCCCAATTTAAAGCATGCGGGTCTAACCCAGAGCTTTATATAGTTATCTTATTTTTCAGGCCATGATTATTTGTTTGGTCTAGTAGAGATATGTGTAAAATTCCAGCAGATGTTGGTGTATCCACATATAAACCCCAACCTGTTCCAAATGAGATTTTTGCGACCCTACATTGTGGAATCTCAGCTTACCCTTGACAATATTGAGAATTGCAAAGGATATTGTGTTAGCGTAATCAAATCATTTCGTCAAAAGCCTGGCAGTAGAAGCTGATGATGTTTCTTAGGATCATTATGATGATTATTGTGCAACTCGACCGGCAATTGATGCTTACCTAGAACGTACTATAGAATGGATGTGCTAGACAATTTTATGTCATAAACATCTTCATAAGATCTGGCTTCATCATCACAAGATCCATTGGAAGACCATTGTCACCAGATTCTTTTGATCGTAGTGAATTGCAGCTTGCATTCAGTCTAGGCCTCGACAAAGAAAGCCCATCATTTCAACTATAAAGCTCTAGTGATGTTTCGATAAGCTCTCATCAATTATCCAAAAGACAAAGGTCATCTAAATTAGAGGTAGTGGTTGCTCTAGCAACTGACGAAGTAGAGGGGCTCCTTGAAGCAGTTAGGCAACAATATCTAGAGAGATGCAATTTTAATCCACCTAACATTCCTTCTAGTTCTTATCAGCCCTAAATGATACATGTACCGAGTATCTTGAAGTTCTAGAAGTCGAAGTTCTCATCAAGGAATAATGAGGTAGAAGGATCGATATAATTCGGACAGCTTAGATGACGATGAACCAATTCACGAGTACAATAATTGAAGAGGTATGAAGTGGCAAGCTGGAAGGAACTATTCCCTTGCCTATCTTGCTTCAAAGAAGTCAAAAGCAACCCAAAAAAAGTTAGATGAGCGTGAAGGAGAGGAAATTTTATTCAAGTACCGTAGGAAAAGCACCGTTCATGTACTACCCGCGCACTATTTAGCATTGTTTATGTACTATAGCGCACTGTAATAGAAACGAAAAATGTGGAATAAGGGTTTGTTGGAAGCAAAATCTTGTCAGTATAAATGTCAAATAATTGGCCATTGTCGACCAAAAGGAGTTTGTAAAATTATTGGTGATTTCTAGAGCTATCACCACTAAACATATGTTTGTCTTCAATGTCTATTTTATGCATATAAAGGGTGTGGCTTGTAAATGATAAGGGGCAGAATGCACCCTCTTAGAAAATAATATTTTGTGGTTTGCTACAAATCATTAAAGCTCTCTCCTATCTCCCTTTCTATTCAGTATGATTCTCTAAAAACTGGGGATGTTCTTATCAATCCTGATAATATGCTCTGTACTTGCCATAATGTACAACATGTACATCAAAATACTACTACCTTGAAATTTTTTATAATATGAGTCAAAAAATGAAAATGAATTTGGTAGTTAACAGGCAGTCCCTATTCTAAGGCTAGATGAGCCGTGTGTGGGGAGGATGGCATTCTATTTTTGTTTTTGCTAGCTCGAATCATAGGCCAAAGTATCAAATATCTTCCTCCGTCTTCACCAAGAGGTCCACTAGTGGGCTCCAACAATTTGTAGTTGAACATTAAGGGCTAAGAGAAATCGTGGGTTTGAGAGACTCAGACAACTCAAATGATGCTGAACTAATTCATTAGTACAATAAAGGAAGAGGTATAAAGCGCTAAATAAAGAAGTCAAAAGCAACCAAAAAGAAAGATGAGTCACGTGAACGAGAGGAACATTTACTTAAGTAGGATAGCAAAAGTACTATTTATGCACTGATTGGCACTATTTATGTACTTTTTGGCACTATTCATAGCACTATTTATGCACTGTAGTGCATTGTAGCAAAAGCAAAAAATGTGAAATAAGGGTCTATCATAAGTATAATCTTGGCTTGTCACTATAAGGGTCAAATAATTAGCCATTGTCAACAAAAGGAGTCTGCAAGAGTTTATAAAATTATTGGTGATTTCCCGAACTATCACCAATAATCATATGTTTGTCTTTAGTGTTTGTTTTATACCTATAAAAGGCATGGCTTGTAAATGATAAGGGGCAGATCACACCCTCCCGAAAAATAATATTGTGTGGTTCGCTATGAATCCTTAAAGCTCCCTCCTATTTCCCTTTCTACTTGGTATGATTCTCTAAAACCTAAGGATGTTCTAATCAGTCCTAATGATATGCTCTGCACTTCCCACAATGTGGCACCTTTGCATCGAGAATATTGCTACCTTAGAATTTTCTATGATATTAGTAAAAAAATGAAAAGAAATTTGGTGGCTAATAATCAATCCCTATTCTAAGGTTGAGAGGGTTGTGTGTGTGTAGGATAGCATATTTGTCACAAATTTTGTTTTTGTTTTCCCTAGCACATATCATAGGCCAAGAATATGGATTTATAAGTAGAAGGCGAGTCTCGAAATTTTACTATCCTCCATTTAATTATCATTTCAAGCAATAGAAGCGATTATTTTAAAAAATTATTTTCAAATAATTTATTTTTTTTATGAAATAAACGGAGCTACAGTTGTTTTGTCAATCTTCTATTACAAAGTTTCAAAAATGAGTATGATTGACCAAAATGGCCCTCTATGTTTGTATCCTATTTTGATGGGTAAATTACTAAATTGGGATAAATCACCTCAACAACTAGTCCAAGCCCACATTTCACTATCATTTCAATGCAAATTGTCATCGCCAAAACAGTTGGGAGTCATTGTCGCCCAATCCAAGCGATAGTCAATTGGTCTCAATTAGCATCAGTTAGACTTGAGTAGCTTTCAGTCAATCATAGGTCGACAATGGGTCATCCTCAGCTGGTGCGAATGCATCATAAGACGGAGTCTATTGTCCCATAATGGCTATCCTTAATCCGTCGATAAGCATCGAGCAGTCGGATGTTGTTGCAGATTCTAATTTTTAAAAGATTTTACGATTTGCATATTTTTCAATTGAAAAAAATATGAAAGGTTATCGCATACGTGTCATGGGCCTAGGAAATCTCGTTTGGAATCGAAGCTCCAAGCATGGAAGGCGCATCGAAATTTTTTCATCCTCAATTTCTAACTTCTGCTTCGACTATCCCTTTGTTATTTTGATTATTTATGTTGAGGGCTATATTAACTCCTAACATAGATGATTAAATGGAATCGCAATATGCAAAATACCCACTGTTGCTTTGCAGACAGCGTTGCAAACTTTCTCGCAGAATTCGACTTACGGGAACTTTGTTTATGAAATAAACAGACCGAAAGTTACCAAATGAGCAATCTTTTGAATCGTACGCATGATCCAAGTTTAATTCATAAACGTGTAAAAAAGATGGGGAGTTTGTTTATACCAATAAATCAATTTATTAGCTTCCATCGGCGGATGTAAATCTTCGGTACGGGAGTGATCTCGCTTCGATCTAGAACGCATGCAACAAAAGTTCTTATATCAATTGATGAAAAAGACACAAAACTCACCTAAAGAAAGTACGTACCTTTTTATTAAAAGCACTCTTACAATATCGATTGAGAGGACTTCTTACACATCCTTACATAAGCGCACAGATATTTCTAGAAAAGATATCTTCCTAAAAAAGTATCATTGTAGATATATCTAGAGTGGCAGGCCGCATTTCTGCGCTCTTCTTATACGAAAATATCTCACAATCTGTTCGCAATCACCTTCTTCTTCAACATCGGTTCTCCTACTCGATTCCCCCGCAATTAGTTATCCACAGCTCTGTCAATGTAGGAATGCGGCGAATGCCGTGTGGTAAAGAGGACAATCCAGGACAGTCTTTAATCTCCAGTGTTCTTAGAGAAGAACAATTTTGCAACCACTCGGGCAATTCCCTCAACTTGGGACAATTCACAATTTTTATCCTCCGTAGTGTACTTGTAGAACCTTCGAGCCACCTGGGGAAATAAACTAGCTCCAATAATCCCTCGAATATGAAGGATTGAAGGCTCAGCATTGAGCGTGGTTCATTACTTTCGTCTTCTGGCAGCTTCAAGTTCCTGCAATAGCGAATCCAAAGATCCTCTAACGCATTCAGATTCTTGATGCCTTGGGGTAAGGAAGCTAACTTCGGAGAATGCACGATGAACATCTTACGGGGCGATGTGAGCAATTGGATATCATCAAACAAGGCTTCCAAATTCTCGCACGATGCAATCAATAGCCACCGTAGAGAAGTCAAGCATCCAATTCCCCTCTCCGGGAAACGTTGCTGTTTTGTGGTTATATATAAAACATGGAGGCTGATCAGATTCTTAATGTCTGCAGGCAATTCCTCAAGTTCCATGCACAAGCCAAGATCTAAGCATTGTAGATTGTGAAGCTTGCAGATCGAATCGGGGAGTTTCTTGATATCCCAATTGCCCCACAAGCTAAGATACCTCAAATGCTTTAGACTGCCAATGAAACTAGGCAGTAGGTCAAAGCTAGAGTAATCTAGCCATAGCACTCGCAAGTGCTTGAATCGCGAAATGCACATCTCCAAAAGGAACTCCCCAGAGGAACCATCCTCAAGCATGATGGTACGAATGCGGCTAAGTTTGCTCAAGCAGCCATGGAGTTCATCTCTTGGTATACGAGACGGGTTGGGAAACGATATATGCCAGTCTTCGGGGAAATATCTTGCGCGTGCACTTTCATGTTGGACGATTCGGTTTGTGCCACCGAAATGGCAAGTTCGTGAATGAGATCATGCATTCGGAAGAATAGAAATGGATAGTCTTCTCGGACAAAATCGAAGAAGGATCTCGACCACATCTCCTCCAAGTACTACCGGCCAATCTCTTCTAGCTCCTTATTATTTCCACTAGATTGGATAAGCCCATTTGAGATCCACAGTTGGATCAGATCCAAGTTGTTGAACTCATAGTTCTTCAGGAATATTGAGTAGTAAGCAAAACATCGTTTCAAGTAAGACGGCATTAGATCATAGCTTATTCTCAGTGAAGGTAATATATCAATCTCCAATTGCCACATCTCGCTATCTCTTACATATTCCCAGTCGCTGCGGTTGTTCTTTTTTGAAAACAACAAGCTTCCCAATGTCTTCACCGCCAGAGGAATTCCCCCGCACTTGCTCACAATTTCCTCACTGATTACCATTAGGTCTGGGTAATTCTTCTCTTGCCCTTTATCGAACGCGCAATTTACAAACAAAATCAAAGAATCCTCCCATGAAAGGTTGGCCAAATTAAGTGGGGGGATAGTGCCCATGATTAAGGCGATCGATTGATTCCGCGAAGTTACGATGACTTTACTCCCTTCGGAAACGCCTCCTAACAAATCTCTCAATCCCACCCAATCCTCCCATGTCACTTCCCACACATCATCCATCACGAACAAACACCTTTTGTCCTCCACGAGATTTCTCAATTGATTTTGAAGCATTTCAAGAGCCCAGCTATCACATTTTTCTTCGCCACCAAGAGACTTGATGACATCTCCTATTATCTTCTTAACTTCAAATTTTACTGGCATGGATAACCAAATTTTGTGATCAAATTTTTTTTTTACCCTATCATCATTGTATACCAATTTAGCGAGAGTCGTCTTCCCAGTACCCGCCATTCCAATAATCGGAATGATAGCTATCGTTCTAGCTCCTCCATCACATGAGCTTATCAACAACTCTATTATGCTTTTCGTTTCTTTGATTCTTCCAATCACATTCGAAGGGGGCACAAAAGAATGAGTTTCCCTCAGCGGAACTATAGTCTTGTTAGCAACATCACTCGACAAATTGAATTGAGTTCTCTCTACATTGATCCCATCAAGTCTCTTTCTTAGTTTTTTCATTTTATGTGCCATCTTAAATTGGAAAATGAAGTTGGATAGCCATAGGGCATGGTAGCATACCTTCCTTTTGAGGGTCAAGTACTCGGTCAACCTTGCTTGCCTCCACAAAGCCCTGGCTTCAAATTCGTCTAACACGTCCTGGACATCATAGCAAAAGTCCTTAAGTTTCGACAACCAAAGCCTCATAGCTTCCTCTTTTGTTTGCTTCTGCTCAGCATCGGCAAGCACCTTCCCAATCATCTCTAGCTTGTTCTTGAGCTTTTCTCAGTCATTTTTGACACCCCCTACCAGTTGAATTCCTTCAACAGCTGATGAAGCTAGTTTCTCCAGAAGAGGTCCGAGGATGCTAGAGACAACCTCAGACATGGTCGTGGTTAGTGTTATTGGTTTTTGAGGAGGTTTAGCGTGACCGCTATGCAGGAACTAGACTAGTTTTCAAGAGAAGGATAGTAAAGAAGCATGATTTTGCCAGGTTATATAAGCACAAACTAAGGAATACATGTGGTGCGAAGTTATATGCGCAATGTTATTTCAAATTGTTGCATGGTTTATGTGACACCCAGATTTTCGGGTTTTAATTTGACTGGATAAATATGGCCGTTTTGTTCAGTTGAAACCAGGGATGGTGAAATTGGGATGCAAGTGGGCTATACTGATAAGAAAAAGTACCAATTTTATCGATGAAATATTGAATAAAATTATGGAGGTCAAATTGATTTGATTCAAGTGGGATTAAGGTTCAATTTGGGAAGAAAACCCTAACAAAATTCGTATGCCACACTTACCCCCACATTTTGGCCTATCTAAAGCTTCTAGAAGGGGCATTTGTGGCAAGGAAAAGGGAGTGGAAGACAGCTGGTTCGGCTGACCTAAGAGAGAGAGAGTGAGAGAAAAGAAAGGAAAATTGAGTTTTTCTTCCTCCCTTCTCTCCTCCTCCGTCGACGGATTCCCCCCTTCTTCCTCTTCGGTTGCTCGGCACCATGGAAGCCGAAGAAACCGAAGTAGCTCCGCTCGTCGCCACCTCTCGCCGTCGTCGTTGCACGCCCGCAAGCACCGGAGCTGCTCGCACACCTAAGCTCGCCGCCATGCTGCCGTCCGCGCATCTCCGCCCCTTCTCCCTCCTCTGGTTCGAACGAAGCAAAAGCAGGGACAACAGCCATGTCGCTCGGACCAGGGCCGCCACCGACCTCCGCCTGCTGCCGCCCCGTCCGCTTCGCGATTGCCCGCGCGCCGCCGTGCGCAGCCAGCTCTGTTCCCTCGTGCCAGGCGACCTCCTCGAGCGAACCAGCCTCTGTTCAGCTCGGTTCTGCCCCGACCAGCCGCCTCCAGCCACCGCCTACCTCCGTCCAGCCACCGCGTAGCCTCTCTGGCGTCCTCTCGCCCTCCGCTGGCCTCCCCTCGCCGCCTTAGCCACCGGACGATCTTCGTCCAGCCAAGAACAGTGGCTAGAAAAATGGGTTTCCAGCCCTGTTCAAGGCTCGTTTGGGCCGTTTCCGGGCCCCGAACCCGAGCTGTGCTTTGGGAACAATCGTTCCTCGCTTCGCCGCCGTTGGATTGATCTGATTTGCGCGCGATTTGGTGAGTAATCTCACTAATCCCGGATTAGTTGGCTAATTATGCTTTAAGGTTGGTTTAGTTTTAATTAATTATGTTTAGGTTGTTAGATTAGAATAAATTAGCAATTATTAGTCAATTGTAATGCGATTTAGATAAATTGATTGTGCAATTAACAAGTAGACGTGGTCTACTATTTATTGGAAGCATCTCGGGAATTTTCTGACCCCTAATCGGGCTTCAATTTGGTGATTCGGACCTAAGTGAGATTTTTGGGCATTTAAATATTAATTTTCGGAATTAAATTAAATAATTATTTATTTTCCGAAAATTCAAGGGAGATTGTCCGGAACCGGAAAATTATGCTGATGACCGTGGTGAAGTTCGTTTATTTAATCGGGCTTTATTTTGAGCTAAATTGAATTTTTAATATTAATTATTTAATTTTAGAAATTAATTAATTAATAATTTAATTCCTGAAAATTCAACTGGGATGGCCCGTGACTGGAAATTTATGCTGGTGATCATGGTGCAGTCCGTTTATTTAATTGGGCCTTATTTTGAGCTAAATGGAATTTTTAATGTTTAATAATTAATTTTCGAAATTAATTATTTTTCGGAAATTAAGATTGAGATGGCCGACGACCGAAATCTCGTGCTGATTGTCGTGGCACAGTTCAATTATTTAATTGAGCTTTATTTTGTGCTGAATTGAATTATTTGTGAAATTGGGAATTATTCTTTAATGAATAATCTTTGATTAATAATTGGAAAATAACCGGGTGTCGGTTGACAGCACCAAAAGTGTTTTGGTGGACTACAGAAAATGTGGAAGTTATGGAAAGGAAAATATTATATTTTGGATAAGGCCGACCGTGTCCCCACACACGGCTATTTTATCGAGAAGGATAACAGATGGAATGGATTGAATGGTTGGATAGTATACTATATCATCCTACGGGCTCTGATATGTCAGCTTAGCAAGAGCAGTATACTGGTGTACTATATCAGCCTACGGGCGATATGTCAGCTTAGCGCGAGCAGTACACTTTATCAGCTTAGTGTGAGCATCGGGGGTATACTATATTAGCCTGCGAGCGATATGTCAGCTTAGCGAGAGCAGTATACCTTAACCTTGTCAGCTTAGTGCGAGCTATACTATCTATATATCAGCTTAGAGTGAGCAGTCCTGGACTATGGTTGGACTTATAGATAGTATTGAATGTGCCGACCAAGCATGGGTCGTGATGACATGTAATCGACTAGGTCGATTGATCATTGCTTGATCTGATGTTGTGAATTGACCGATTGATTAGAAATGACCATGAGATGGTCTGATTGACTTGTAATCGACTAGGTCGATTGATCGATGATTCGATCTGAGTGTGACTTGATGTGATTCATTGCCTTGGTTGGATGTTGTGAATTGAATGATTGAATGGAAATGACCGTGAGTGGTCTTGTTAGTGTGCGATCGACTGGATCGATTGATCGAGATATCGATCTGTGATATGATTGCTTGGGTGCCTATTATGAATTGTACTGACTAGCAGGTGGGATCCGAGGCCAAGGTAAGTCCCCTGATCTGTGCGTGTTTAGGCAGCCTATAGTATAATAGTTTACTAATTGGGCTTAGTGGGGTAGAACTCGCTAAGACGTAGTCTCATCCCGGTTTGGGGAAAACATTTCAGGACCCCGATGAGAAGCTGATGAGGAGGAGTCTGAGAAGGAGAACTCGGAGGTGAAACTTGAGGAGAAAGATTTTTGGGAGAAGAAGATAATCCTGAGAGGGGCCTTGAGTATAGCCCAGATGGGCTGAGATTCTATCTTCTTTGATATCTCCATTTTGATGTGAATAGAGTTTAGAATAAAAAGTTGTGAAGTGTTCTGGTTTGTATTTTGTATAAAAGTTCGGTTATAAATTTCAACAAGAAAAATATGGCCCTGCTTTTCTATCCCATCGTTTTATTGTCTGGGGATTTTAACTGCTTCCGCATGTGCTTAAAAATGAAAGGGTCAGCGATACATTGTCCTGGGATATCGCATTATAAAATCGACCAAGTGAGACGGATGTGTGCGTGCCTGAGGATCGGGGCGTGACATCCAGTTTAAGTGATATCAGAGCGAAGTTGAAGATTGGAGTGATAAGGAGTGTTGACTATGGGATAGTTAGTAGGAAATGCCTTGAAATTCATGCTGGTGCATGTCTATGTTAGCTGAATGCTAGAATTGTTTGTTGTGTGTGGATCGCTCATCTTCTAATCCAGTGTGGATTTGGGAAGTCGGGTTTCAGTGTAAAGACTGAACCATGAGCGAGTTGGAGCTGAGAACTCCTAGTAAGAGGACTCAATTCTTCGTGAAAATTATAATTGGATGCCTTTCCAATTAAGGGTGAGCGGTTCCCTATTCCGGTTTGATTCCATTTGAAACCTGGAACCTACCCTCAGTTACAGATTCCTTATTTTTTGGAACCTGTAACCTACTCGTCAGAATCAAGAACTTTGAACCTACCCCGTCACAGGTTCCAAGGTCGGTTTCAAGTTCCTACATGTTCTTTTTTTTTTTTTTTCATTTTTAGTTTAAAAAAATGGAAATGAATGCAGCAATAATAAACAAACTTGTCATTTATCAAAGAGAATATAACACGAACACAATCTATAATACTCATAAGCGTTTAATATTCTAGAATGTGAACTATTTCTCTTTTGCAAAGTCTAGTGGTTCAATTCACAAAGGTATTAGATTAAAACATTGAAAAGATCAGCACTTCCTATATTATGAGCTACAATGGATTTACCTCAAAACCGTCATACCAAGCTGCTCCATTTGTAATTCCTCCTTCAAATTCTTTACTCAATGACATGTTACGGTGAGAGCGACTATATATACTTGCCATGAACCGAAAGGCTTCATCATTAAGGATGGCAAAGTAATGTTTCCTGCGATTTAGGATTGCCAATAGTTATTAAGAATATAGGATATGAAAGCAAAAGTACAGTTACTGCAGTAATTTGTGAAAAGTTATAAACAACAAATCAAGTAGGCCAATAAAAGATCACATGTAAATTTCGATTAATGTGCAGCACCTTTCTATATTCTGTTGTCCCTCTAAAACTAAATGATTTCAACTTTTTCGTCAAAAGAAACTACCTCTTCCCAGTGTTGAAAGACAAAAATAACCAAGTTGTGGGCATCCACCTGGAAAGAAGAAACACCAACATTAACTCAAAAAAGCAATTGAAAAAGGAGAATAGATACAGTGAACAAATCCAAGGTGAAAAGGAGGGTTTGCCTTCTTAGCTTCAAAGAGCTTTTTAATAGGAACATACTGACAATCTGAAAGTAATCCCATCACTTGTCCCACAAGATTGAAGACGACACCAGTTTTCAGCTGAGAGGTAGAAGGGCAGTATAGATACACCCTTTTTATCAATCACACACGTATGTGCATGCTCTACGGTAACTTCCCACATCTTAGCAAACATACCAATTCCAAAAATCTGGACATATATAATCAAAACAAATAAGAAGTTTCCGAAGAGGAAAGGAGATGCTTGATTAACTATAATTATTGTGCCCACATATGTCAATATATGTGCACTAAAGCTTAAATCATCACATTTGCCAACTAGAGCACAACATGCATGAGAGATCAATTAATTACATATCTGAGCCTTGAAGGGTCGATGTGTAGCAGTGTTAGAAAATCCTTCATAGTGTGGATGTTTTCCTGACTAAGGCGTTTGTGGAAAGCTCCATCTTTCCCAATCTTTTCCAATCTCCATACTTCATCAAGCAAGGAGAGAGGGTGGTGCTTCTTGTACACTGCAAGCAGAATCAGACACAAAAAGATTTCCTTTCAATATTAAAAGTTGCATGACACAAAACCAGAAGAAAACATGCATAGAAGCGATAACTTTCTAATCTATGGAATCGGTGCATTTAGATATTCCGTGATTCAATATTCTACAAATCATAGAAAGATAGCTCCATGGTGATCCCCGCCAATGAAGGATTCAGTCCTTGCTTCCCTTATTCTAATCCCATCAAAGTTATCTATAACTCATGCCCCTATTTTAGATCTACAGCTCCCAGTCTAGCTCGAATTATCAGTGAAAGCAATCTCACCCAAAGAACAAACGCCATCTTTAAGATTGAGTATTGATTCTCAAGCCTAGAATCAACGATTTGTCCATTAAGAGCATCAACTAGAGCTATTTTCATAATGGAACATTCTTCCCCCTCAATTCTGGCACCAGTAAAGACAAGTAGAGAGAGACTGCTCATAAATTGCAATTGTAAGCTTCTTGTTTCAAAATGATGTACCTCTTTCTCATAACTCCTGGACAAAACGGTGATCTTGTGTTAGATATACTTATTTGAGAAGGTGCTTAAACTGATGAATAACGGCCTAGACAAGTAGTTGTTTTTAACCCCAAGGGAGACAACTCCTAGATTAAATGGATTTGAATACCCCCCCCCCCTAAATCTTACATACAAACCACATTTGTTCAAGAACATCAGGTTGTTAGCTATGGCAAACAAGGGGAAACCAAGAAAATGAACAATAACAACGGAGAGAGGGGGTAGTAGAGATTATTGACACAAAAGGCGAGCTACAAGCGGTGTCGGGGGTAGCCGACCAAGCGAGGCTTTGAGGGAGGCTAGGCGAGCGACGTCGGCGGCGATTGGGCTAGCAGCGTCAGGGGTGGCTAGGCAAGCGGCGGTGGCATCAAGCAGAGGTTAGCGGTGGCTCGTCGAGCAGAGGTTAGCGGTGGCATCAAGGGCGAGCGGCGGTGGCGTTGAGCAGAGGCAAAGAACGGGAGAAGATCGATGCTAAAGAACAAGAGAAGAGAGAAACGTGAAGTGAACTGATTATGGAGTTTTTTGATTTGGGGCTTTTTTTTAGCCCTAACCGATTCCAATTCCGGAACTGAGAATTGGAACCGGTCCATTTAAAACCGGGAGCCGTGCTCACCCCTATTTCCAGTTATATGTAGAATACCATTGTCTCCCTAAAGATAAAGCAAAAGTGGCCTTAATTCTCCCAACTGTCTCTTTAATCTTTACTGCATTCTTTTCTTCGTTACTCTCTTTCTTGTAAGATAAATATGTGCACAGGATTAAAATACCAATTCATTGTCACATCCTTGTATTAGATGTCCACTTTTTTGCCCTTCTTCTAGAATGAGAATATGTGGTGTTTTCCAACCACACTTTTGAAAATTGGAAAGAGACTTTCTAAGATAGTAGAAAATAATGGAACAAATTCCAAATGATTCTTGATGTCAATATTTATGTAGCTGCTGTTCAATATTGAACAAGACTCGAATTGCATACTGTCGAAATATATTAAGGTCCAATTGGGCTCCAAGGACGTGGGCCAAAATTCTAGGCCCAATCCACTTGTTATAATTGAATTGGAGCAACGCAAGGGCATTCCGCAAGTGGGCCTATCAAGCCAGCTCTCTTAGGCTAAAACTACAAACCCAATTTTAAATATAATGAAAACTTAGGGAATAATGACACAAACAATCTTTAAATTTTAGCTTAATATGCAATTGATTCATGGACTTTTAATTTTTTTATTGTGGTCAATTAACTTTAGCCTAGTGTGCAATGTATAAAATGTTTTTATACAGTTTAGGACTCGTATTTGACATATACCAAAAGTTCATAAATTACATTAAACAAATTAAAAGTTTATAGACCATATTGTATATTAGAGTAAAGTTCATAGATCACATTATACATTAAAATTTTTCATACAATTGAACATGTATCAAAAGTTTGAGGATTGTATTGAACAAATTAAAAGATGACCACATTAGGGACCACAATGAAAAAAATTAAACGTAAAGGAATTAAATTGCACATTGGGCTAAATTTCAAACGGTGTTTATGTCAGTTTTCCTAATTTAGCCCAAGCCCATCAATGTCAAGACTTAAACTACTTAGAACTGAAACAAGTTCAGACTCATTAAACAAAATGAGGCCCTCCACCTTAATTACGGCTGGCCGTTATGTCTCTTCCGTCGTCGCCTTCTTCGTGCTCTTTATATTACCGACCAATAAAGGCTCAACACAGAGCATGAATTCCTGGAAAATCACGGCTTAATCAATGTATAACACCCTCGACCTCTAATCCGAACGCAACCAAGACACCGCCATGAGTCATATCAGTCCGCTACCGCCAGTAAAATCATCGACATCACCCTTCGTCGACCGCCGGTGGTCAGAAATCAACCATTGTCGACCATCGCACAAAACCCCCATCCACCAAAATTTATCATCACCAAGACGACAATGCAAGGCAACGATCACCATCGATCGCCCATGTTCATCGCAAGACCCACACCAATCACCAGCATTAGACCTCCCTCATCGGCCAGTAAATTCGCACAACCGGCCCTCTCTTTCTACCACAAAATAAGCAAAATAAATAAAGAGCAGAGACTGGCCAGCAAACCTATGCCGATGCTTGTAACAATCATCATTTAGGCCTTGGATCCAGGATCATCGTCTCACCGACAACCGCCATTAGTAACCCTGGGCATAGAACATAAGACAAAGAAAACGGAATTCAGAAAAAGCACATTCGATCACTGAAAAGGCTATGAAAACCCATTAAAATGACTTAATCCGGACCAATATGCTTTCGGTTTTGACAAAAACGAGACTGACTTGCGCTGGGTTCTATAGGCGTTTCATCGAACATGTTATCTGCGTGGAATGAGGAAAAGATGCTGACCGTTTCAGGACGACTCGCATCCAGACTAGAGGGAAATCACTCAGAAATGTTCGAAATCAACATAAACCAACTCCTTCAGATCCAACACTATGCAAGAACGAAAGAAACAGAGTCTCAGCTCCCACCTCGCTCAACACAGGGCAGATCAGGGACCTGCCGTTACCTGGTCAGCTCAGCATGAAGAGGCTGCAACGGGCCACTGGATCAAGGCCAGGAGCTTCAAGGATCGTCGATTGTTGAGATCTAGGCTAGACAAGGGTTCTTGCGATTCTAGCTCTTCATCCCCTACGTCTGCGAAACAAGGCAGAGCAGAGGAGTAAATCGGGAGGGCCGTTGGTTGAGCACGATGAGCGCGTACGCCGAAGGAGGCCGCTTGTCATTGTCGCTGGATGTGGCGGCTGAGGGGTGAAGGAAGGAGGAGCGGTACCATCGGACCAAGGATCGCACCGAGATGGAGCCATGTCGGTGTCATGCGGTGGAAACGATCGAGAACCGGAGGCACCGTGACGTGAGCGACGAACGTTCGCCCAAGGAGAAGAATAATGGAGAGGATCCCCTTCCTCAAATCGGAGAGTGGTGCCTAAACGTAAGCTTCGGGAGAATGAAAGAACCTCTCTGTTTTTTTTTTTTTTTTCTTTTCAATCAGTTGGGAAAATTCAGAGGTCAACATGTACACTACTACACAAAAATAATGAAGTAAAAGATAAATATTCGTTCAAATTGCTTCTTTATGTCCCTAATTTGAATTAATTTTTTTGTCCCAAATATCGAAACAAGAATACAGTTAGTTCGAATCAAGGTAGCAACTATTGGATGATATGGACAATGCTTAAGAGGATTTCATTACAGGCAACACTCCACAATACTCAATGCACATGAAGGATTTCTGGTGTTAAAAAGAGTAGTGGGAGTGCCAACATGTAATGTTCGGCGTTTACCCTCGTCGCACGTCTCAATTTGGGTGACACAGTCTGCAATCAATATGCTTGGGAGCCTTCTAGTTATTGCATATCCATAGTGTTAGGAAAATCCCTTATGATGTTTTGAAGATGACAAAATAAATCAAAGGCTACTAACATGTTTAATGGTTAAGTAATAGACCATGCAGATAATAGAACATATAAAGGATATTGTCAAAGTCTGAAAACGGCCAGAAGACTGAACGTAACATATGTCCAAAGTATATTATGAAGATTTCCAGACTTCTGTGTCAAAGTCTGAAGACTGCCAGACTTTAGTGTCAAAGTCTGTTTTACATCAGAAGTCTGTCAACTCTGACTAATTCCAGACTGAACGTGAATGCTAAACCAGAAGACAGACTCTATGCTGAAGCTGAACTGGGTACAGACCTTAGAGCTAAATTTGTTCAGAAGCAGAATATGTTCAGACTCAGATTGCAAAGTCTATTGCATTCAGACTCAGATTGTAAAGTCTATTGCTCTCAGACTTAGACAAAGACTCCCAAAGGCATTTTACAAAAATCATTTTCAAAAAGTGTTTGTAAAATCTGTTGGTGGAAATGACGTCAAGTGTTCAAATTGTAGAGATTTGGAACACTTTGAAAAAGATTGTCCTAAAGTCTGGAGACCTATTAAGAAAAATTGGATAAAAGTAGCATATTTTACTAACTCTCATGGACCCAAGAAAAAATGGGTACCAAAGAAAAGATGAGTTATTTTTGAAGGATATAAAGAAGAAAGAAGAAAGAGGGTTTGGTAAGGAATTTTTTATTCTCAATTTGATTTGGGCAATAATTCTCATTATGCTTGATATTCGATATATCCTTGGTTGATTGAGATTTTATAATGATCATATTTTGCTTTATGGAAGAAAGAATCATATGATTTGTTTTTGTGATTTGTAAGTTAAGATTTGATTTAGTACGTGTGATTATTTGAGATAATTCAGATTACTTTATCTAATTTTATACTCTTAGATTTAATCATATTTTGCAAAGTGAAAATCTGTTTTACATGATGATGCAATATATTCTTAGATATTCAAAGATTTCATTCTCCCTGATTTTATTGTAATTTGACTAAGTGAGAATTTATTTTTCAAAATATCATTGTGCATAATATTCTTTCTTTGAATACTTTGTTACAATGAATTAAGAAAGAATATTTGATTATGGAGATTTTCTATTTTACTCTAACGTCAAGGAAAGATCCAAATTAATGGACACCAAAAAAGGGAAATGAGTTGATTGCAGGAAATTCAACAAGGCAAGAATGATTACAAATCTACGCAGATTTTGGAGCAATAAGAAAAGAATCTCAGGCGAAGATTGGTAATATTTTTTTTAATCAATGGTATATTTGAAACATATACTTGGGTAAGAGAAATTGTTTTTCCCGCCTTGCAAATTTCTACGTGCATTTATCATGATTTTGGAAGATTGTTTATTATATTGTGAATATCTTTTGTTATAAATATAAGGTATTACAATTTTGGCACTTGACAGAAATATCTATTTTCCTTTTGCAAGATGCATATATGAAATTTATGCTCAAAGAAATCTCTTTGATCTTGAAAGATATTACTGCATATTCATGGATATTCTTGCTATATTCTTAGAAGATATATTATATCTAGCAAGTTTGATCCGTAAATCAAATGATGATATTACGTGACATTTTTGCAAAGATTATTATCTGTTATACAAGATTTTGTAGGTGACAAAAGAATTTTCCATATGAATTTTGATAAGCTTGATTTGAAAATTATGAAGATTCTATAATATCTTTTGGAGGTTCAAAGATCATATTCTTTATGCAAAATTTTTGCAAATTGTTGAGGAAATCCTTTATGTGTCGTACACAAGGTTGAGTAGTTCTGAATTTTAATTTTACATATGCTATTCAATTTATTTATTTGAAGAAATGGCATTATATATTACGTGGATATTATTACAGCTTATTTGTGAAAAAGTTTGTTAAGTTGATGCAGGTTGAATTCGAGAAAAGCTTAATTGAAGAAAATAAATTTTTGCCTCGAATTTCAAAATGCAAGTGATCGTTACGGATATTGTTTCTACGAAGGAAATATTGGAAAAATATTATGTTCAACATGCACAAACAACAATTGTTTCTATTTGCAAATGTTGTCATGATGATAGGGGGAGAAATTAAATCCAAAAGAAAAGGAAAATAATCGTGATCATCTCAAAAAGACAACAAATTGAGGGGGAGCTTTGATCAATTTTAGAAAAATCTTTTTGAATTGATTGTGATCTTATTATGGATGGAAGGAAAGGTAAATGTGTCAGAATTTGATCTAAAAAATCCGGTTAGTGCATCTTTTATCACCTTTTGTCATTAACAAATCTTTTATTGATATTATCATTTTATTATGACAAAAATGGTACATGCAAGTTATGATGCATCCGTGATTTTTATTAGATATTTGCTGATATATATATGATCGAAGTTAGCTATATTGCATATCTTTAATATTCGACTTGCTTTATAAAAGCTGATCTTTTTGGAAATTATATGTCATTTTATATTCTCTACGTGAATCTATTGTTATCGCTTTTTGATTATGACAAAAATGGGGAGAATATATGAATATGCATATAAGTTGATTGGTTGATATTATTGCATAATATTGAGCTGCGATTATTTTTCTATATATTGTTATGCTCAATCTATTTGCTATCTTCTGATATCATTTGATTTAAATTAATATTTTTAAAAGCATGCTTACAAATCTGCATATTCAGAGATTGTTTTGTCATCATCAAAAATGGGGAGATTGTTAGGGAAATCCCTTATGATGTTTTGAAGATGACAAAATAAATCAAAGGTTACTAACATGTTTAATGGTTAAGTAATAGACCATGCAAATAATAGAACATGTAAAGGATATTGTCAAAGTCTGAAGACGGCCAGAAGACTGAACATAACATATGTCCAAAGTATATTATGAAGATTTCCAGACTTCTATGTCAAAGTCTGAAGACTGTCAGACTTTAGTGTCAAAGTCTGTTCTACATCAGAAGTCTGTCAACTCTGACTAATTCCAGACTGAACGTGAATGCTGAACCAGAAGACAGACTCTATACTGAAGCTGAACTGGGTACAGATCTTAAAGCTAAATCTGTTCAGAAGCAGAATATGTTCAGACTCAGATTGCAAAGTCTATCGCATTCAGACTCAGATTGTAAAGTCTATTGCTTTCAGACTTTACATCTAGATTCAATGAATCGTAACTCAAGCCCAATCATATAACGGCTAGTGATCTGATTTGGATTCCACATCAAGATTGATTTGATTGATTCAATCTAATTGATTGACGATTGAATCTTGAAGACAAGAACTTTCTATACGAAGAAATTTTACTTATGGAAACCAAGATTTTGTTTGTATGGGCGATCGGAATCAATTTGGGATTTTACCTTTGTCACTCAACGGCTACCAAATCTTCTAGATACAGAGCTGTCCAATGGGTATATTGGAAGACGATTCTCCGGGATGCTGTCCAACGGGTAGTTTAGAAGTGGAGGAGTATTTAAGGAGATCATGGACCGATGAGCAAGTAAGAGACGGAGCGTAGAATTTATAATTCCAAAGTCTGAGCGACCTTCGATCATACACTTGTCTTTTGTGAGCTTAAACGTTTGTGATCATGAGAGAAATACCAAAAGAGTCACTTAGTGAGATAGTGTGATCTACTAACTGTTTGCACTCAAAGTTGTAATCTCTTGTTGATTGCATAGTGGAATCCAGCCAAGAAGGTGTTAGCGTGGGAGAGTGGACGTAGGCTTGGATTAAGCCGAACCACTATAAATCTTGTGTTCTTATTCTCTTCCTTAACTCTTTTGTTTGAAGTTTATTTTATTCCGTATATATTTGCCAAGATTTATCTTAAACACCTATTCACCCCCCTCTAGGTGTTCATACTAGCACTCTCACACAGCGGGTTGGAAAAGACACATTCCTAACAAAAATTCTCTTATCCACAAAAATAAATAAGTAAATAACCAAGTGATGGTGCTATTTATGAACTCCATCGTTGCAGAAAGATACTGAGCATCGGACACCAATGGCATGTACTAAAATCGAGCGGATGCTAGTACTTCACGGCTTATAAAGAGTTGTTAGACAATAGGATAGGTCATACTTGAGGTGCATCGAAATTGAACCTAATATTTAAGCCAGGAAGTGGCTCTCATTGGCAGGCAGCCCGTCGCTACTTGCCACAGCAGTTGACAAGGCATTAGACACAAGGCAGGGATTCATGATGGTTCAGCATCAATATTCAGGGCGAGATTAGACAATGAAGTTTTTGACCACTGAAAGGGATTCATGACGACCAGTAGGCCTACTGTCCAAGCCGTGCTTGAAACTCCGTATCTGTTCCATCCCACCATTCTTTGCTGGCAATGGTTATTGCTGTGGTTCCTAAATACTTTGATAGGACAGGCAAAAAGAGAAGATTAAACAGCATTCGTGTTTGCAACTTTTTGGTCAAGGGGTGCGTCCAAATACTTGAAGGGTCTTCGGTGCTTATTCGCAACTCTTCTTTTGACTTTGTATTTTAAGCCCATTCGAAATTACCAGAACTATATCTGAAGCGATTTAGGCAATTTGAGTCCTCTTTCTCCCACTTCATTCCAACATATAGGGGTTCCAAGAGCTTTGCCATACAATGCTTTGAACGAAGCCCTAAGTTTGGTTTACCAAATATCTGGGCTTGGAAGGTTCATGTATAGAAGATGTACCAGTCTTGCGTAAGCTCTGACTTTGAATCAAGTGGGCATGTGATGCTTTGTGTATGTGATTTCTAGGATTGTTGACTTCATAGATAATTATCTGTTAAACCTGTGGCTAATGGTTATACAAAGTTAAGCAGGACATTGGGATATTTTTTAGGAATTTTACAAAAAAGAGTCACCACTAGCCTATTGGGGTTGGCTAGAAATCAAGTGAGGTATGTGAGTATATCTCACTCCCTACACAACCAAAGAATCTAGGGTCAGGGACTTGAGTACACTAATTAACCAATTAGTGCTATTTCGGTACCTAATCTTGTTCACTTTAAAAGAAAATATTTTTGTCAAGCAGTTTGGATTGATTTTACACCTATCCACTAATATGTGAGGCGGTCACGCGAGTGCGCAATTATTAAAGTAACAATCATAGCTACCAAGATCCTAATTGCAGTAAAATTGAATACATGCAATTAAACATAATTAGATATACAAATTAAACATACAATATAATCAAAATATGAGTAAATAAATGCTTAATTACACTAAGAAGGCAAGATATGACAATTCCTAACCAAATCCTACATTTTTTAATTTACTAAATTTTTGAAAAAAAATTAATTAATTTTTTAAAATATTACAATATTATAATAATATTTAAAACAACCCGGGTTGAATCCTCGGGCTGGGTTCGACCTAGTTCGTTGAAAAAGGCCTAAGCTCGGACCGAGCCAGGCCACGTAAAAACCAACCAGGCTAGGCCTAATGTGCAAGCCTTGATCTAATTTTTATTTAAAATAAAGCTCACAAGCCCACTAACTAAAATCAGCCTAAACCCAGCCTTAGTACTTGGCCCAAATTGCTCAAAACCCTACCCGATGGCCATTTGATTGGCGCTGTTGACACCCGAAATTTTCGTCGACATTTTAAATAAATAATTTACAAAAATAAAAAAATTTTGAAATGAAAATAAAAAAAAGAAGAAAAGGGAGAAAAGAGAGAAAAAGAATAAAGAGCCAAAAAGATTAAAAAAATGATGAATGAATGAATGAAAACATAAAAAAGAAAAAGAAAACAAAAGAAAACAAAAAAAATGAAATGAAATGAAAAGAAAATAAATAAATAAAGGAATCAATAAAAGAAAGAAAAAGAGAGAAATAAAGAAAAAGGAGTGAAAAGAAAGAAAGAATAAGAATAAAAAAAAAAAGAGAAAACAAAAAGAAAGGAGATGGACGATTCGCCGGGGGGTTCTTTTTTGTTTCCGCCGGCTCTCTCTCTCTAGAGGCATGCTCTCTCTCTCCCTTTCCTTGGTCTCGCTCGATGGGTCTCTTGCTGGGGAAAATTTTTTGGTTGAACGGACTTGCACACTCCCTCTCTTCGCCGTAACAACCGCCTCTTTCTCTTGATTTCTTCCCGATCTCGGAGGCCGACGAAGAACCCTCCGGCGCCGGCCATGGCTCCGCTCCCTTCCTCGACGATCACCTCCAAGTCTTGCGGTGCTTCTCTTGAGAAGTAGAGCGCCGGATCCGGCATCCTCATGATCAGAGACTCTCTCTCTCTCCCGATCAACTCTAGAAGATGGAACAACTGTTGATCAAGGAACTCGTGGTGCGAGACTGGAAATCGCGCCAAGCTGTCGAAGATATTAGTTCGGTTCCGAGGGTAAGGATCCGAAGGCGGTGACATCGGCGGTCGGAGATCAGTGCTTTCTCTCGGTTGGAGCTCGATCAGTTAGGGTTTTCCTTTATTGGCGCAATTGGAGGTGCGGGAGCTCGCCGGATCGAACTCTCTCTCGATCGTTCATTCTCTCTCTAGATATGGGGTTCCGGTTCAGCTCCAAGGATTGAGCTCCGAGACCCATCGACGACATCGGCGGTGACGGCAACAATGGTGACGATAGGACGTTTAACCATTTCTCTCTTGGCTCTGTCGTTTGCTCGATGTTTGGAGTTTAGAGTGCAGATAGCGTCGACGGTAGTGACGACTTACGATCCTTCGCCGCTTCATTCAAGGTACGTTGAACATAAATTCATCTTCCATATCCGGATGTTCATTGGGTTGAAAAGTGACTGAGGTTTATGATTTCTGTTTATGAGAAACTTACCTACTATCAAAGTTCATTGGGTAATCTGAGCCTGTAATATTGTTGTTGTAATAGTTTGGTTGTGCTTTCCTATTTGGCTATTGCATTTTGGACTCATGGTCGAGATGCCTACTTTCTGCTCGATGAAATGCTCAAGTTAGATCAGAGTTGGGTTTCGAATGTCTTTTGACCGTTGATCGGTAGATGTAATTGATTCATGTCTGAAATTGAATCATTGATAAAATAAGTTTTGCCATGATCGAGGAGAGTCATATGGATCTTCGTGCCTATTTGTTTGTCGTCTGAACATGTTTTGTTACGTCCTGTTTTGATAAAGAAAGGTAAATAAAACATGTTCTAGATTAAAATCAAATTAGTTCTTCTCAAGTTTTCATCAGTGATTGCAGACATTTGGGAAACTCATTATGTCTTTATTCCGCTCCTCAGTGACCTGCATTACTTGCTGATTTTCTGTTTCTTTTGCTGATCTGACCTTTTCTGTTTCAACTAATACGAGCTGGTTTTTGTGGTTTTCTGCGTTCGAAGTCTTCAATGGAGGTTGAAGATGGTTCGATTATCTTTCCAATGAGCTATAGAATGCCCTAATCGGACTTCATTTAATATGGTTTTTGTCTGTCCGAAGTCTGGTCCAGAATCTGCCAAATATTTGTCTCTGTGTTCTGAATGACCTTCTGTGCAAATGACTTAATATGAGATGTTTGTTGTGGTTTTCTGTGTTCGGAATCTTCATAGAGGTTGAAGATGGTTTGATTATCTTTACATCGAACCATAGAAAGTTTTGATCCGATGTCGTTTACTACCTGAAAATAGCTCGGCATTTAGTACCAGTTTTCTGGAAAATTTTGGTGTTCTGACTTGCTCTCTGTTTCGGATGACCTTCTGTGTAAATCACTTGAAATGAGCTGGTACGTGATGTTATTAGGACTTAATATCTTCTAGAGATTTGTAATAGACTTCTCAAGCTTTCCATAGACATATTATATGTGGGATTTGGCCATCATTTGCTCTGCCTGATGCTTCTTGCAAAGAGCTCTGCTAATGTGTTCTGCTTGTTATGATCTGATTTGACCACTTATACAAATGACTTTGTTTGAGCTAGAAAAAGACCTAATTTGCAATTGTCACCTAATAGGAATTCGTAAAGGACACCTTGAGCTTTCTAACAATGCCTAGTTTGTCCAATTTGCCCATCATTTGCCCTGTTTTTCTTCTTTTATAGATCAAGTTTTGAAGTCTGAATTTGTCTTGACCTGCAGTGCTGTCTTGTCTCTATGAACCTGACTGTCTACCAATTTTGTGTGATCTTATACATAATGATCTTCAGGATAAATTCTCAAAGAAAGCTGTCCATAATATCCATATCTATCCCATGCTAAAATTTGAGAATTTTTAAGGTCAAGTAACCTTAGAATTCAAGTTGACATGTAGCAATTTAAATTGTTATGCATTTTGCTCCTAATGACAAGTCACGTGTCGATGTTAATGGATTTGTGTGGCCTTTTGCACATGGATTTAGGGTTAAATGTCTAAATCAAACTTTTTCTTCACATTTAACCCTGCGTCATGTTCAAATTTCATGATTTTCATGCATTAATTAGGTAGCTTAACAAATGAGTTATCATGTATCATTCTCTGATTTGCTTATGATTGATTTGCATGCTTTAGCGATTGTTGCTTTTCGGCCATGAATTTGACTTTACTTGAACTTGATACGCCTCAAGAAATTCCATTCATGAAAGTTGCTATTTATAAAGTGCTTGATTTTGCGTTTTTTCTTAGAGCCAATCATACATGGGTTCTACCCCAATTGCTTTGATCTTAGTTGTGATGATTGTTTCTTTCAATTGTATGCACCTAGTCATAAATTTCTTAGATTAGGTTTAGATTAGGACCTTGAAGATGGAGAAGGCGTGAAGATGGTGGAGGTCAATGTCCATTCCGACCATTTTCATATAATACCCATTTTCCCGACATATGTCTCGGGTTCCATTCGTTGTATAAAACCCGCGAGTTGCGGGCTTGCTTTCTTTTATTTTTAATTATTTTCTCTTTTATATTTTTTAGGACCGCTGATAGATTTACTGTTTTTCCTTGATTGCTTACTTAATGTTTTGCAATTTCAATTTCATTGATTGTTTTCCTTTCTATTTTTTTAGAAATAGAATAGCTTGAAAATGATCAACCACGCATGATCACTTAGTCTCGGAATTGATGATCCCGAAAATGTAAAAAGAAACGCATGGACATATTAGGAAAAACGCAACATACTGTTTAGGTACTGAAAGGGCGCTAATAGCAATATTAGCGTAACCCAAGTCCCCGAACGTAGATATTTGGTTGCGTAGGAATCGAGGAAACACTCCCGACCCTCGATTGGGTTTCTAGCCGACCCCCAAAAAATGAGGTTAGTGGCGACTCCTGTATATTTTTAGGTTGTTAAATACCTAGATCGTTTAAATAAATCCACTGTCACGCAGGGTACGAGCTTGGGAGAGCTCGCGTTCTTGAAATCAAGTACCCTTAAACCGGGACCTTTCCCATCCTTGGATACCTCTCGAGGGGCGGCGAGATTGGGTTGCGACAGGCTTGGCGACTCCACTAGGGATTGGTTACTAGGTTAAGAGGACTTGAAGCCGTTTAAAAATGGTTGTTGTGTTTTAACTGACATGTCTCTTGTAGGATCGTCTGCATGTCAAAGTCGCGTGGAAAATGAGGTTAGTCGCTAACCTCGTGTTAAATGGTTTTGCGGATGGGAGTCATAATGAGAGGCGTGCTTGTAAACCCCTTGTTTTGCAGGTGGTGTAAGGATGTATGAGTGTATGTGGGTTCATATTGAAGTGCTGGATGTTTAAAGTTAAATGCGTGTTTACAAGCTTTAGCATGACACTGCACACACAACCTCGGTCTAAAACCCCGATCGCCCAATCTAGGACCTTAAGAGGGTTTATGGGTGGAATCTGCGAGTGGATGCTCATGGTAATCCATTACTTACATAAACCCGCTCATCCCAACCGATAAAAATAGCATTGATCGACGATAGTAGCGGTGGGTAAACTATTTTTATCCTTTGGGATGAGGACCTTGAGCCTTTAGCACCCTCACCTTAGCGTCAAAACCTCACAGTTTCATGCGACATGTGATTTCTGCTTGCCATGTGTCTGATGGGTAAGATATCGTTCCTTCTTTATCGTGCTTATCTTTTATTTTCCATATTTCAGTTATGCAATTTTTATATTTCAACGACGATTTGTTTTAATCATGTATGCCCCTTTAGGTTTAGATTGGATGGGTAGACTCGAAGTGGACGTTATCCCTGTGCCTGGAATCTCAAGACTCTATTGGTGAATCTCGACCCAAGACATCAAGATTACGTGGAAAAAGTCCCAAGCCTCAAGGATTTCGGTGAGCTAATATTATCAAACAAGAAGACATCACCATAATCGATGAGAAACGCTTGGCCCATGATAACAAGCATCTCCACACGATCCCACTTAGTCCTTAGGTTTTCATTTCATACGCTTTTCTTGTAAAGGGAATTCATTTGTGTTTCACTCTTTTCTATCAAGGTTTCCTGTATTCATTTTCATATACCTTGTAAAATCGAACTACTTTGTAAGCTTCAAGAAAGCAAGATTATGTTTCCCTTGTGTAATTGTTCGATGAAATGAATGACATTCTTGAACATTTTCGTGTAATTTTTAGAAAATGGGCATTCTGATTAAATATTTGTCGTCGTTCCTTTTCAATTGAATAATTTCTTTTGAGGAAATTTTGATAAGAGGAGGTTATATGATACTGGGATCATATACACTTCTTAGCATTATTTCATCTCAAGAAAATATAAAATTGACTAGGATTTGTACTTTAATGGTTTCTTTTGATTGGTACTAATTCGAGTCATTTTCTTTCACAGGGGGTTTTGAAAAACGGCTGAAGAAAGATTTGTTATACGAACTCGCCGCCAAACAAAAATGGAAAACGAAGATACCCGAGCCCGTGTCATTAATATGGAGAATCAAATGGCACAAATGATGACATTATTGGCTGATCTCTCTAGCCAGGTCAAAAACTTGACGTCTGTAACTCTGTTTCTTCTACCATGAATATTCCTACCGCGCCCCCTAAAGTGCCGGTAGTAGAGCCCGTGGCAAAAGGGCCTGTGGAAGAGATCCCCACTGCAATCCCGATAGTTATCGGTCCAGAGCCTTCATCTAAAGAGATTCCGACTTCGCACTGGCGCCTAGCAAAGATCGAAGAACGCCTTTGCATGCTGCAAGGCTACCAGTTGCAGGGGCTTGATAAACTGTCACCCTTTGCCAAAGTTACGGTCTTTGAATTTTCTAAGGAGCCGGAGTTCACAAGGAGATACGACGGCATCGGATGTCCGAAGACTCATTTGAAGTACTATCTGGGCAAGATGGCCTGTTATTCAGATAATCCCCCACTTCTGATCAATTCTTTTCAAGACAGTTTGATTGGTCCTGCGCTAACATGGTTCATAGAGTTAGACATGGAGAAGATCCGTACCTGGGAAGATCTCGTTGATGAATTCCTCTAGCAATACAAGTTTAATACTGAAATTGCTCCGACTCGAGAGGAATTGGTTCAGGTCGAAAAAAGAAGAACTGAATCATTTAGGGCCTACGCTCAAAGATGGAGGGTCACTGCGTCTCAAGTAAAACCGCCATTGTCTGAGAAAAAGACCATGAAGTTGCTGCTTCAAGCTATGCCCCGTGATTTTTTCGAAAAGATGTACAACCATACTTGTATGCATTTTGCTACATTTATAGAGTTGAGAGAACGCATCGAGGGGATCATGCGGGAAGGAAGGTTGTTCGAGAACACAAATCGTCGATATACCCCGAAGAGGGATAAGGAATCGACTATGGAGATCGTCTATGTACAAAATTCCTCTTCTCAGAAGCCATACAACCTTCAAGCTCATAAACTTGCCATGGAAGTAGGGAGATCTTCCAGAAATTTTGAGCGTAAAGGAAAGGCCCCTCAAAGGCAATTTACTCCATTGCCTAGGCCCATGTCCCAACTACTTCCAATGCTGATCGAAAATCATCTGGTCGCAAAAGAGATTCGGAGGGATAATCTGCTAAAGTTTGCCGGGTACGATCTTAATAAGACATGTGAGTATCATATGGGTGAAAAAGGTCATCATGTGGACAATTGTCTGGTGCTCTGTTCTAAGATCTAGGATTTGTTGGATAAAAAGCTGCTCACCTTTAAGGACTCGGCACCGAATGTCCAACAAAATCCCCTTCCAAAGCATTCTGAAGATGTCAACATAGTTGACGCTATCGATGGAAATGAAGAACTCACAGTTCCCACTGTGTAAGGGATGTTTCTAGTTCTTGCATTCAATTTTTAATTGTATTCCATTCATTTCTCCCTTGTGAGGGAATTCGATTCATTTCTCCCCTGCGAGGGAATTCTATTCATTTCTCCCCTATGAGGGAATTTCATTCATTTCTCCCCTGCGAGGGAATTCCGTCCATTTCATTCGTTTGTACTTGTAATAATCTAGATCATAAACTTTCTAGATCCAAGATGATATACGTTGTAATGCAATTTTCGCATATCAATAAAATTCATGTTTTGTTAATAGACGTGTGAGTCCCAAATCAGTCCTATGATGATGCTTTGAGGCCTGAGCCTCCACACGATTTATAGTTTCAAAATGTTTTAGTGGAATGAAGATGTCCAATGACATGAGGGCTAGTTCCCGATAATTTTTTTCAAAACCAAAAAAAAAACAATTTGAATTTGAAAACAAGTTTTTCATGACATTTACATACGTTGCATTCATTTAGATGTATATATACCAACCATTTTTTTCAATTGCATCTCAGGCATGACATTTCACATCATAATAGTCATTTGCATGGCTCGGATTCGCATTCAACAGATTTTGACGAACCCAATTATTCCGACTCAGAGAATGAAGATGATCCTCGAGTTATTAAAAAGGAATGAGTCAAACATGAAAAGTCCAAACCCCCTACCACCGAACAGCCGGTCACTGTAAATTTGGGAGATTCAGACAACCCCAAAGAAACCAAGATTGGGGCAAGTCTCTCTCAAGCGGATGCCAATGGATTAATTGGGCTCTTGAAAGAAATATACGAAGGAGAGTGTGGCACTCATGTGAACGGTCATCTCTTGTGGCACTCATGTGAACGGTCATCTCTTGGCTAGAAATATCATGAGGCTCGGTTACTATTGTTTGACCATAGAAGCCGATTGTATTCAGCATGTGAGGTGCTGTCATCAATGCCAAGTCTATGGAGACAAAATCAATGCTCCTCCTAATGAGCTACATCAAATGTCCGAGTCTTGGCCTTTTTCAATGTAGGGCATCGACATCATCGGACCGATTAATCCTAAAGCATCAAATGGACATCGTTTTATCTAGGTAGTCATTGATTACTTCACCAAATTGATTGAAGCCAGTTCTTATACCCATGTTACTGCAAAGAGTGTGGCAAAGTTCATCTGTCATGATATCATTGCCCGATATGGATCAAATTTGAACAATAAAGTGGTGGATGATTTACTTGGAGAATTCCACATTCGCCATTTGAATTCTTCTCCTTACCGCCCACAAATGAATGGAGCTGTGGAAGCGGCAAATAAGAACATAAAGAAGATTTTAGCCAAAACGGCAGAAAATTATCGTGATTGGCATGATCGGTTGCCATATGCTTTGTTTGCTTATTGAACTTCAATTCGTACTTCGACTGGGGCAACACCGTTCTCATTGGTTTATGGGATGGAAGCTGTATTACCCATGGAAGTGGAAATTCCTTCACTGAGGGTACTTTGTCAAATCAAACTTTATATGATTGATGAAAAGAGAGTAAAAGCCTTATGCCATGGACAAAGCTATCAGAGGAGAGTAGCTAGGTCATTTAACCGCAAGGTTAGACCAAGGCATTTCGAGATCAATGATCTTGTCTTGAGAAAGGTTTTACCTATCATTCCAGATTCTCGTGGGAAGTTTACTCCAAACTATGAAGGTCCATATATTGTAAAGAAGGTGCTACCTGGTGGGGCATTAATCCTTAAAGAAATGGATGGTCGAGAATTGCCAAGACCTGTAAATGCTGATGCTATCTAAAAATATTATCCATGAATAAAAAGTGAAAGGCCTTTGAGCCACTTTTTGATTGAATCCGAGCCACTTTAGGATGTTTGCATCATGCATTTCATGCATACATGTTGCATCTGCATGTTTGTTCATTTTGCAGGATCTCCGACGAAGATTCTACCTGTCCGCAAGAGGTTCATTTCAAGAGTGCAAAATTTTCAAAAGTGTCAATTCTTCTTTAGAACTTAGAAGTGACCTTATCCTTTAGAATGCCAAAAGAGTTGGTTAGAATTCTAGAAGTACAGTTAGAACTCTAGAAATGAACCCATGTGCTAAGCAAAGCCTGTTATGTTTACAAATTTTGTCCAATCTTACTTCCAAAAAAAATCTCCCCAGTAGGGTCAAGGAAACATGTCCTTTCAGACAAAATTTCATTGTATTTTCATTTCCCCAGGGAGTTGAATTTAACCAAAGTGTGCTTTGGAAAACCTGAAAAGGATTGTTAAATATGCCAAGTGGTAGTGCCTAAAATGATGAGAGGCAACCCTTTTACCAAACATGTCCTCATACACTATGAGAGAATTGAGTGGAAAGAACCATGTCTTAGGGCATAGGATTCATTCACAGTGAATACATGATTTGAAATGATAAAGGTACTTCATTTCTTAATCCCAAACACTATTGATATCCCTTGCAAGCCATTTTGAGCCAAATAGGGAGTATTTCAAAATAACCCTGTCAAGAACAACCCCACATTGGGGCAAAATAGGAGGTCTTGGTTGAAAATCATGGAGCAAAAGATTAAGAAAGATTTTATTGCTTTCACTTGTATCAATCTTCTTGTGTTAGCTTCAGGTGATTTCTTGTTGAAACTCGAAGCATCCCAAAGTGACGAAGAGCATTCCGTTCACTACCACAAACACAATTATCCATTGCTTAGCCAATTTGAGCCTTATGCAATTCTTTCATAACCCTAGGTGATGATTATTGCCCCACACTGGGGCAAGGCATATGATTTACCAACAAAATTGAGAAAATTGGTATATGCCACTCGAGGGTCCTAGATACTCAAAAGAGAATAAAATTAGGGGGCATGAAAAAGCGTGTGCCTGGTAAAAGCAAGGCCAATGCCTATGAAAAAAATGCAAGGAAAAACAAGAATGCAAAAAAGAGCGAAATCCATGATCATGCAAAAGATCATTTGTTGAAAAACAAAAGAAATGTCTTGCAAGAGAAAACATGTATTGCAAGCAATGTCATTAGAACAAAGAGCGAAGCTCTCATGTCTCAAGAAAAATTACCCAAAGGATTCTCGAGATAGGTTAAATTTCAAGAGTTGAATTTTTGAAAAGTCGTGTGATGGTAATGATGCCAAGATAATCACTCACTTTTAACCCTTTGATATTTGAAAGTCTTTCAAGCCTTTCTAAGCCTCACCCAAACCAACACTACAACCCTTATCCGAAGTCTCTTCCGATTGGGATGGTTCGAGTTGAATGAGAATATCACATAGGAGCTATTGCTAGAAGAAGTGGAAACAATCCTATCTTATCTTATCTTCAAGGTTCTTGACTTGTAAACCTGACGAAGATATTGATTGAATATTCATTTATTGGCCTCAAAGTGCATACCCTTTGTATAAGCCTATGACCAAGCCATCATTACGGTCCATTTAAAAAACCTTTTGATCAATTGATTGTATTCACTGTGAACGTTTCCGAAAACCTTAGACATAGGTTGAGTGAGACTTCTTCAGTGAGATTTAAATAGTTTTCCCATATCAATGGTTGGGAACAAAAGTCATTTTTGAGAGCTAGTGTGAAAGACCTTTTTTGATTAGGATATTTCCACTTGGCATATTTGACTTAACCTTTAGATGGTTAATCAAATCTCATTTTGTTAAAATCCTCCCTGAAAAGATTTGACAATTGGCATTATTTCGCAAGATTGGCTCTCAAGTAATCTTGAAACTCTTTTTCAAAATATTTGTTCCTTAGTGAACCGGTTTTTGGTCATCCTAAACCATATCATTGTCTCTTAAATTCTAGGTTATCTTAAAACCTTGTCTCCAAGTTCTAGGTCAACTTAAAACCTTGTCTCTCAAGTTCTAGGTCAACTTAAAACCTCGTCCCCAAGTTCTAGGTCATCTTAAAACCTGGTCCCCAAGTTCTAGGTCAACTTAAAACCTTGTCCCCAAGTTCTAGGTTATCTTAAAACCTTGTCTTTAGGTTCATGGGTCTATCCTTAAACCATTAGGTTCGTGGGTGTATCCTTAAATCACTAGGTTCGTGGGTCCATCCTTAAACCACACGGTAAGACATTTCATCCAGTCAAAACCCGTTTTTACACGGTGAGACCTTTCATCCAGTCGAAACCTGTTTTTACACGGTGAGACTATCACATCCTGTCAAGACCCGTTTTTACACGGTGAGACCTTTCTCCCAGTCGAAACCCATTTTTACACGGTGAGACTATCACATCCCGTCAAGACCCGTTTTTACACGGTGAGGCATCACACCCATTCAAAACCTGTTTTTACACAGTGAGACCTTTTTCCCAGTCTGAATCATACGGTTCGTAGGTTATCCTTAAACCATTCCTTTTCCATTTAGTGATTCCATTGTCTTCATTTCATTTCACGAGAGAGAGAGAAACAGAGATAGAGTGAATAAACCCCAACAAGAGTTCAGATACCCTGACGAGCAAAGGTAAGTATTAGGTACGTCCCTAACCAACCATCATTGCTTTTGTCATTTTCTATTTTTCAAAGCCGAGTTGACTAAAAATTTCAGGTATCAATTTTGTCTTTGAGTGGAACCTCTTTGAGCTCCCACCCAAAGAGGGGCATGTTGACACTCGAAATTTTCATCGACATTTTAAATAAATAATTTGCAAAAATAAAAAAATTTTGAAATGAAAATTAAAAAAAAAAAAAAGAAGAAAAGGGAGAAAAGAGAAAAAGAATAAAGAGCCAAAAAGATTAAAAAAATGATGAATGAATGAATGAAAACATAAAAAAGAAAAAGAAAACAAAAGAAAAGAAAAAAAATGAAATGAAATGAAAAGAAAAAAAATAAAGGAATCAATAAAAGAAAGAAAAAGAGAGAAATAAAGAAAAAGGAGTGAAAAGAAAGAAAGAAAAAGAATGAAAAAAAAAAACAAAAAGAGAAAACAAAAAGAAAGGAGATGGACGATTCGCCAGGGGGTTCTTTTTTGTTTCGGCTGGCTCTCTCCCTCTAGAGGCACACTCTCTCTCTAAAAAACGTCTCTCTCTCCCTTTCCTTGGTCTCGCTCGATGGGTCTCTCGCTGGGGAAAATTTTTTGGCCGAACGGACTCACACTCCCTCTCTTCGCCGTAACAACCTCCTCTCTCTCTTGATTTCTTCCCGATCTCGGAGGCCGACGAAGAACCCTCCGGCGCCGGCCATGGCTCTGCTCCCTCCCTCGACGATCACCTCCAAGTCTCGCGGTGCTCCTCTTGAGAAGTAGCGCGCCGGATCCGGAATCCTCACGATTAGAGACTCTCTCTCTCTCCCGATCAACTCTAGAAGACGGAACAACTGTTGATCGAGGAACTCGTGGTGCGAGACTGGAAATCGCGCCAAGCTGTCGAAGATATCAGTTCGGTTCCGAGGGTAAGGATCCGAAGGTGGTGGCATCGGCGGTCGGAGATCAGTGCATTCTCTCGGTTGGAGCTCGATCAGTTAGGGTTTTCCTTTATTGGCGTGATTGGAGGTGCGGGAGCTCGCTGGATCGAACTCTCTCTCGATCGTTCATTCTCTCTCTAGATATGGGGTTCCAGTTCAGCTCCAAGGATTGAGCTCTGAGACCCATCGACGACATCGGCGGTGACGGCAACAATGGTGACGATAGGACGTTTAACCATTTCTCTCTTGGCTCTGTCGTTTGCTCGACGTTTGGAGTTTAGAGTGCAGACAGCGTCGACGGTAGTGACGACTTACGATCCTTCGCCGCTTCATTCAAGGTACGTTGAACATAAATTCATCTTCCATATCCGGATGTTCATTGGGTTGAAAGGTGACTGAGGTTTCTGATTTTTGTTTATGAGAAACTTACCTACTATCGAAGTTCATTGGGTAATCTGAGCCTGTAATATTGTTGTTGTGATAGTTTGGTTGTGCTTTCCTATTTGGCTATTGCATTTTGGACTCATGGCCGAGATGCCTACTTTCTGCTCGATGAAATGCTCAAGTTAGATCAGAGTTGGCTTTCGAATGTCTTTTGACCGTTGATCGGTAGATGTAATTGATTCATGTCTGAAATTGAATCATTGATGAAATAAGTTTTGCCATGATCGAGGAGAGTCATATGGATCTTCGTGCCTATTTGTTTGTCGTCTGAACATGTTTTGTTACGTCCTGTTTTGATAAAGAAAGGTAAATAAAACAACATGTTCTAGATTAAAATCAAATTAGTTCTTCTCAAGTTTTCATCAGTGATTGCAGACATTTGGGAAACTCATTATGTCTTTATTCCGCTCCTCAGTGACCTGCATTACTTGCTAATTTTCTGTTTCTTTTGCTGATCTGACCTTTTCTGTTTCAACTGATACGAGCTGGTTTTTGTGGTTTTATGCGTTCGAAGTCTTCATGGAGGTTGAAGATGGTTCGATTATCTTTCCAATGAGCTATAGAATGCCCTAATCGGACTTCATTTAATATGGTTTTTGTCTGTCCGAAGTCTGGTCCAGAATCTGCCAAATATTTGTCTCTGTGTTCTAAATGACCTTCTGTGCAAATGACTTAATATGAGCTGTTTGTTGTGGTTTTCTGTGTTCGGAATCTCCATGGAGGTTGAAGATGGTTTGATTATCTTTCCATCGACCCATAGAACGTTTTGATCTGATGTCGTTTATTACCTGAAAATAGCTCGGCATTTAGTACCAGTTTTCTGGAAAATTTTGGTGTTCTGACTTGCTCTCTATTTCGGATGACCTTCTGTGTAAATCACTTGAAATGAGCTGGTACATGATGTTATTAGGACTTAATATCTTCTAGAGATTTGCAATAGACTTCTCAAGCTTTCCATAGACATATTATATGTGGGTTTTGGCCATCATTTTCCCTGCTTGATGCTTCTTGCAAAGAGCTCTGCTAATGAGTTCTGCTTGTTATGATATGATCTGACCACTTATACAAATGGCTTTGTTTGAGCTAGAAAAAGACCTAATATGCAATTGTCACCTAATAGGAATTCGTAAAGGAAACCTTGAGCTTTCTAACGATGCCTAGTTTGTCCAATTTTGCCCATCATTTGCCCTGTTTTTCTTCTTTTATAGATCAAGTTTTGAAGTCTGAATTTGTCATGACCTGCAGTGTTGCCTTGTCTCTATGAACTTGACTGTCTACCAATTTTGTGTGATCTTATACATAATGATCTTGATGATAAATTCTCAATGAAAGCTGTCCATAATATCCATATCCATCCCATGCTAAAATTTGAGAATTTTTAAGGTAAAGTAACTTTAGAATTCAAGTTGACATGTAGCAATTTAAATTGTTATGCATTTTGCTCCTAATGACAAGTCACGTGTCAATGTTAATGGATTTGTGTGGCCTTTTGCACATGGATTTAGGGTTAAATGTCTAAATCAAACTTTTTCTTCACATTTAACCCTGCGTCATGTTCAAATTTCATGATTTTCATGCATTGATTAGGTAGCTTAACAAATCAGTTATCATGTATCATTCTCTGATTTGCTTATGATTGATTTGCATGCTTTAGTGATTGTTGCTTTTCGGCCATGAATTTGACTTTACTTGAACTTGATACGCCTCAAGAAATTCCATTCATGAAAGTTGCTATTTATAAAGTGCTTGATTTTTGCGTTTTTTTCTTAGAGCCAATCATACATGGGTTCTACCCCAATTGCTTTGATCTTAGTTGTGATGATTGTTTCTTTCACTTGTATGCACCTAGTCATAAATTTCTTAGATTAGGTTTAGATTAGGACCTTGAAGATGGAGAAGGTGTGAAGATGGTGGAGATCGATGTCCATTCCGACCATTTTCATATAATACCCATTTTCCCGACATATGTCTCGGGTTCCATTCGTTGTATAAAACCCGACGAGTTGCGGGTTTGCTTTCTTTTATTTTTAATTGTTTTCTCTTTTATATTTTTTAGGACCGCCTGATAGATTTATTGTTTTTCCTTGATTGCTTACTTAATGTTTTGCAATTTCAATTTCATTGGTTGTTTTCCTTTCTATTTTTTTAGAAATAGAATAGCATGAAAATGATCAACCACGCATGATCACTTAGTCTCGGAATTGATGATCCCGAAAATGTAAAAAGAAACGCATGGACATATTAGGAAAAACACAACATACTGTTTAGGTACTGAAAGGGCGCTAATAGCAATATTAGCGTAACCCAAGTCCCCGAACCTAGATATCTGGTTGCGTAGGAATTGAGAGAACACTCCCGGCCCTCGATTGGGTTTCTAGTCAACCCCCAAAAAATGAGGTTAGTGGCGACTCCTGTATATTTTTAGATTGTTAAATTCCTAGATCGTTTAAATAAATCCACTGTCACGTAGGGTACGAGCTTGGGAGAGCTCGCGATCTTGAAATCAAGTACCCCTAAACCCGACCTTTCCGATCCTTGGATACCTCTCGAGGGGCGGCGAGATTGGGTCGCGACAGCGCCGTTGCTGAACACCTCCACCAACATCGTCCTGCTATGGTCGCAAGTCTAGACCATTGTAGGAGTACCCAAAGCCCCACACCAAGGCCAATCGACTGATTGGACTTCAAGGCTAGCTTGAACACCAGTCCGTTTGTTTGTTGCTTCACTAGACCAAACCGATGGTCCAATAATCTCCTTAGGCAAATTAACAGCCACAGATCCATCTGTCTGGCAATCCCTAACCACTTAGTAGTCAGAGTGGGACCAATTAGCACTAAAATTAACTTTGGTGGCCTGATCTTCGATCTAAGCTCAAGCATTGGTCCAATCAGACCACTCTTTTCTCTAGATCAAGCCGATAGCCAGGCGATATCCTTTAGCGGTCTGACCACTGCCAACGTCCTCATCCAAGATTCCTCGACCAGTAAGTAGTCGAGACTTGAAGGATCAATCACCGGATCCTCCTCGGTGAACCCAATCTCCAACGATGCCCCTCAAATCCGTCCATCTTGGATCGGTTCCACTCATGAATTAAATTGGCTACTCAATTGACTTATTGGTGATCCATAGGTGTTTGATCCGTCCCTTAGAGCCCCGATCATGTTTTGACGAGGTTGTTTTGTCCAATTACGTCAAAATCGATGAAAATCAAAGCAAAATGTAATATTCTTGGACTCAAATCCAATGAAGCGAAGTTAGAATAGCTAACCAAGGTTAGGATTCACATCTAAGACCTTATGAAATGCTTAAATATGTTGTTAATATGCTGGATTATTGATTTGCTGAGATTGAAGGGAGATTGAAGTTGATTTGTGGTTGATTGTGTTGGTAAATATGCATTTCTCGAATCTCTATGACACGTTTGCTGTTTAGACTAAAACGAGGTCTTAGATATCCTTATTTCAACTTGAGACCTTCTACACTTAGAAAGTGCCCTCTGAGACCTTTGAATTGATAGATTGCATGGCTTAAATGACCAACATTTGACCCTCGAAAAACACATTACAATCTACTCAATTTCTGCAGATTCTTGGTGCTATTTAGGTTTTGCCTTTAATCGGCCTTAGCATTTTATTTTTAATTTTTAATTTTTGTTCAGCCTTTTAGGATAGTTTTTTTTTTTGACGAATTTGTCTTCATGATGGATAGTTTTTTTTTTGATGAATTTGTCTTCATGAAACTTGTTCCTCATTGTCTTAAGAAAGTATTTTTTTTATATAATTTTTGGACATATGTTTCGTTAGGTCAAAACCTCTTAAATCTAAATATGTGTTTGTCTACCCTATACTAATCCTAGGCATATTTCGGGCAAAATTAAATACATGACTTGACATTAGGGCCTTTGTGAAAAAATAAAATACATGTCGTATACTTTCTATTGGTGCATGATTTACATGATTTTGACATCATTTGATATGTCAATCATGTGTGTAAACGTACATTGGTACTGCTGCAATTAGGATAATCAGTACTACGCATCTAGTTTGGCATTTTTGTCATCATTAGTATGGTTGCAATTAGATTTTGAGTTCTTAATGGAAAATATTTGTCATCATTCATTCTGTATGACATATTTTTGTTGGATTTGTGCATATTCTTAAGTGATCAAAATTAGACATGTTTTTAGCTCTTGATATAAGGATTAAAACCTTATCACGCGTATGCCTTTTCATGCTTGTTTAGGTCTCTTAGAGACCAAATTTAATATTATTACTTTCTTGATTTTTGAATTACATATTGCAAGCTTCGTGTGCATATATGGTTCACAATAGTTGAATGGCATTTTGCAAGTGAAAATCTTGTCATAATTGTGCTAGTTACACTTTAGAAATTTTCGAATATGTCATTATAAGTCTTAGATTATTTTGTATTGACATTTAATCATATGACATTTGTGCATTCGACTTAGGGTTAGATGATTCCCCTAATCACTTGTCACATCCAATTTTAAGTTGTATGATCTTCATGCCATTTGTGCAGTGCATGAATAATTTTAGAACTTAATAATGCACATTTAAGTTCTTTTTTTATGGCTGACATCCACAATTTTACAAGGTCTTAAACACCAAGTTGACCTTGATTGGACCGAAACCCTTCTAGGAAATTATAAACCACACCTAGAGATTTCAAATGCTATTGATTTCATGCAAATTACTTGTCGTTAGGTACATTTACCATTTTTCCTAAACTAGACTAGAATTTAAACTTAGGTTTAAATTCGGATCCCTGTTTTTGCTCCTGTCTATATAGACTTTTACCATTTTCGTACTAATTATTCGGTAGGGATTTTGAGGTTGGTCCCTCAATAAATTTTGTTTGTTACCCTGTTGATTATATTGTGGAAAAATTTCATAATTTTAAGACTTTACTTGATAGGATAAATCTTGATTGCAATGACTTGGTATCATGCTGTTTGATAAGTTCTGAATGCATTGTTGCTTATTTTCTGATTTTTATAAAATTATGCTTAACTCTTTTAGAAAAAAATTCTGCATGAAAGTTGTTTCATATTATGTTGTACATGTTAAGTAATTTTTTTCATAAATAGATCATCAATGGGTATAGCCCAATTTTACTGATTTGTTATACTTGGTCTAAAATTTCCTGTTATAAACCTTTGGTTATGATTGCTCCGATAGACTTTTTAGGATAGTTTGTCTATGATATTAAGGCATGTCATATTCATGAAAATTGTTTCAAATCCTTCAATTTTCATTGTCATGATTTTTTTAATGAACGAATTTCCTGAATTACATCGTGAAACTAATTTGGTACATGTGATGGTTTGGACCATATTCAAAATATTTGCAATGCTTGTGAGTGCATTTATGCAAGTCCCGGGTTAGCCTTAGCAATTAAATACATTATATAGCCTAGATTTTCCTTAGTCTAAAATATCTTCAAAGCATTTTCAAACTTCAAATTAACATTGTGAAAGTCACGGTTTGGATTGTATTCAAAATGTTTGCGATGCTTGTGAGTATATTTATACGAGCCCTGAACTGGCCTTAGCAATTGAATACATTCCGTAGCCAAGATATCACTTTGTCTCAGAAAACCTTTTTGATGATTTCAAAACCCATTTTTGAAACATCACATCTACACCCTCATGCATATAATCACATCATTTATCAGAAATGCTTGTATATGATTGGTGCATGTTTTGGTAATAAGTGACTCATCGATGGTTCACTCACATGGTTAATTGATTGGGAAATAAGGTCTAAAAGGCTTACATGTATGTTTAATTACTACAACGCATATGGATTTTAGATCTATGCTAGGTGCGATACATGATACCGAGGGAAATTCTTGGGAAAACACATAGAATGCCTTATTAGGGACTTACAAGCCTTCTATTATTTCTCGAAGTTTGCGAATAAGGTTTAGAATGAAAAGGGTTATGCTATTTCAAGCATAGGAACTGATCATGGGGGTGAGTTTGAAAATTAGGATTTTACGAAGTTCTATGATGAATCTAGTTTTCAGCATGTTTTCTCTTCTCCATACACTCCAGAACAAAATGGGGTTATGGAAAGGAAGAACAAATCCTTATAAGAGATGGCCAAAACTCTCTTGATAGAGAGCAAAATATCCTCTCGATTTTGGGCAGAAGTAGTTTTCACTATTTGCTATATTATCAACAGAGTATTCTTGAGGTCTATTTTAGAGAAAAATCCTTATGAAGTGTATAAAGGAAAGAAGCTGAATGTTTCCTACTTTCATGTCTCGTTAACACCTAAATTTTGGCGACCTGTTTAGTTATTCATCGCATTAAAAAAAATAGGGGTTAATTTTATCCTTGAAAAAAATTAATTGCATAGCATATAGTTTTAGGTGCATTTATTTTTTAATTTAATGAGTTGGGTTAAGCCCACGAAGAGAACAAATCGGCCCAAGCCCATATCCTCAGAGAGATTTTATAGATTTATTTGTGCGAAATTTCAAATTTAAGAAATAATCCTCTTGCAATCCTGAATTATATCAAAAACAAATATTGCGTTCGAAAAAAGGAATATTCGTGGATATGGATTTGGAAAAATTAAAACCCTAACTCGTGGCCTATAAATAGGTTAAATACACATTGAATACATGGCCACCATTGATTGAGAGACACGATCATACAAGAACGAGAGATGGAGAGAGAGGGTGTGGGCCGTCTTCTTCCTTAGACGATTGCTACCGAGCTCCTACATCTCCGTGACTCGACGGATTTTTTTTTCGCCATAAGCTTCACGCCAACGCAACGCTGCGAGACCTTGTTGCTGATTTACCACTCGCACCGCTGCCGCAAACCCAAGTCGCTGCTATTCTTGATCCACGGTCCGAACCGACGACAACCGAGCTTGCCACTCTGCTGTGCCGCCGCTGCTCATCACATCGCTGACGACGCCCCCGCAACCCCTTCATCGACAACGTCCCTGCAGCTCCGCTTCTTGATTGTTACCGAACGCTGCCATTTGCTACTGCCTGACGAAGCCGAGAAACTGCTACCTCGCCGAACATCGCCAAGCGTCCTCTGCCGCAGCCCTTCAGTCTTCTGTGGTTCGTGAGTGACACATGAAGAAGTAGAGAGATACACGAAGGAAAGATAAATCATAAGAGCATAGGGCCAATACACGTGGGAAAGTCTTCATGTTCAGAGGTCAATAGTCGAAAGATAGGGGGCCACATAATAGACACGACAACACATCGAGAGAGGAAGAGATGAGGCGGCCACCGCTTGCGAGCTTGAAGTCCACGGTCAAAAAGAGTTATTATAATCTCGCTTGGATAATTCTAAGTGGTGGATTTGCCTTCCTTTTAAGTTCTGTCCAGATTTTACTATAATATTGTGGGCTTTATGATTTTGTTTCATGCAAGCAAAAGAACGGTTTTTATTTGGCAATGAGATCGCGAAGGATTCGGAAAGCCAAGCTCGAGCTAGCGCTGATCTTCTCTTCAAGTCGATTCATTAAAGTTTCTACTTTTGCAGGTTCATCGGCTGTGACCCACCCGCATCGCTGCTCGCCAACCTCCACCATCGAGTGCCACAACCCTTTCCCGGTCAACTGTCGAGTGGATTCTGTTCGATTCAAATTTGGTAACATTATTTGCGAAATTAGGTAATTATCTTATCTAAATTCGATTTGAATATTTGATTGCCTAATCCACATATTTTATTGCCTAATCCACAACCGCAACTCACTTTTTTTATTCCATCTATAAGGCTTTAGATGAAATAATTAATCACGCGGGAATAAAATTGATATCTTGGTCTTTAAGGCTTAAGATTAATTTATCGATTTTATTAGCGAAATAATCAAGTATGATTAGATATCATTTCCAAATTTGAACAGTGGATAATATCTTTAGTGATCGTGAATGATTTGGTGTTTATCTTTTAATTGTTCTATTTATCCTAAAAAAAAAAATTGCATTTGCATTCCATGTAGATTAGAATTGATTGCATGATAGGTTAGTTATTTTTTTTAAATGCATGTTTATAAGGCATTTAGAATAGATAGCATTTCACTTTAGTTAGATTTTATTGTTAGTGATTTTAATTACGAATTTTTCATAAAAAAACAAAAAATTATCATGCATATGTCATGTAGAATTAGGGCATATTTGGTACGTCATTGCATATTAGGGTTAAATTGCACTTAGTTTAATTTTAGATAATATTTTTTTCTTAATTTATTATAAGCTTAGGTATTTTTTTAGATATATTGCATTTTAGGATTATTTAGGTTAAGATAATATTTTAGTTTAAATTAGGATTTGGCTCAACCTAATTCCTAATATAAATTAAATAGGATCTTAATCTAGTTAGGTAATTTTCACATTTCACCAAATTTCGAATTTCATGAAAAGTACAAAAAATGTCATAGGTTAAATTAGTTCTATTATTTAGGATAAAATGCATTCTTTTAGGAAAAAGAAAAAAATGCCATATGCACATCATTAGGGTTAGATTCACTGAGATGCATGTCATTTTGTATTTTGCTAGGCCCATTTAATTAGAAATTACATGTCATTAGAATTATGTTATTTAGTTAACATTGCATTGCATATTGCGTGATTTTCATTAATTAAGTGAAAACAAACAAAAAAAGAAATTACTTGTTAATTAGAAATCATATCTAGGGTTATTGATGTGGATTCTAATTTAACATTGTAGATGATTTCGTTACTTTGGGGTAAGTTTTTTTTGCAATTTATTTATTACTTTTCTTGAATGTTAAATTGGTGGTTTGCGCACCAGCATTGTCACCTCACATGTTAGGGAAATAGATTTAAAATCAATTCAAGTTGCTTGCCAAACATTTTTTTGAAAATAAAAGAATGGTACCGAAAGGGCATTAGAGAAATCTAGTGTAATCAAGTCCCCGTACTCATAGTCTCTAGTTCGTAGGAGTAAAGTAACGCTCCCATTACTTTACTTAGGTTTCTAATTGATCCACTAAAAATAGATTAGTGGCGACTCCTAACTAAAATATCATTTGCATGTTAAGAACTTAAACCTAAGTCGTGAATTGGTATGAGCTTGGGAGAGCCCGAGTTAAGTCTAGGCTTAACAATCCATTAGCTAAATCCTAGGTGGATCACCTGAAAATTTGGTTGCGACAATGTCTTTGGCTGTAAATGTTTTATTATGAAGAATGCGAATGATCAATCTGGAAAATTCGAGGAGAAATAAGACGAAGGAATCTTCCTTAGCTATTCGACTTCAAGCAAAGTCTACAGGGTCTTTAACAAAATAGACTCAATTTGTAGAAGAATCTATGAACATCAAGTTTCAGGATTATGTGCAAAATCAACCAGATCAGACTCTACTTAAAGAGTCTAAACATGTTCCAGATTTTACAAAGTCTACTTCCCCCGAAGAGGTTCAGACTTTTGGAGAACAGCAACAAGCAGAACAAGAAGATTCAACTAAAGCGAAGGATCAATAGACTCTTAGACCAAATAACAACTGGAAGCACAAATCAAGTCATCCCAAAGAACTCATCATTGGCAACATTGATGAAGGAATTCGCACCAGATCCAAAGGAAGAAAAGAGTCTAGTGCTTTAGCACTTGTTTCTAAGATAGCACCAAAAAGTGTAGACGAAGCCCTGTCTGATGAAAGCTTAATAGAAGTTATGCAGGAAGAAAATTTAACATCAATGATGTATGGGAGCTGATTCCAAAACCCAAAGGCAAATCCGTGATTGGAACGAAATGGGTTTTTAGGAACAAGATGTATGAGAAAGGAAAAGTGATCAAAAACAAAACAAGACTCTTAGCAAAAGCATATACATAGGAAAAAGGGATAGACTATGACGAGACCTATACCCAGTAGCGAAGTTAGAAACAATTAGACTAAAGAAAGCACCTTGAGCCTAGTATGAAATGTTGAGTAAGTTCTTAACCCATAATGGTTTTGAAAAGGGAAAAGTTAGTACTACTCTTTTTATAAAGAAAGAGGGAAAATATTTTCAGCTGGTACAAATTTATGTAGACGATATTATCTTTGATTCTCTTAATGAAAATCTCTGTAAGAAATTTTCAAGATCTATGTAGGATGAGTTTGAAATGATCATGATGGGTGAGTTAACTTTCTTTCTGGGATTGCAAGTAAGACAATCGAAGAAATGTATATTCATTCATGAAGAGAAATATGCAAAAAATCTCATCAAGAAATTTGGGTTGGAGAATTGCAAGAAGAGAGACACCAATGTCAAGTTCCTCGAAATTGGACAAGGATGAAGGAGGGAAGAAGGTAGATTATAAGCTATACAGAAGCATGATCGGTTCTCTTCTTTACCTAACTGTTGCTAGACCTAATATTTTATTAAGTATTTGCATTTGTGCTAGATTTCAGTCTGATCCCAAAGAATCTCATTTAAGTGCTGCAAAATACATCATTAAATATATTGTGACTTCTCCAAAGCTAGGTCTATAGTATCCAAAAGAATGAGACTTCACCATTCCTGGATAATCAGATGCTATTTTAGCAGTTTGTAAAGTCGATAGAAAGAGCATATCTAGCACTTGTCAATTGCTGGGAAATATGTTGGTATCTTGGTTCTCAAGGAAGCAAAGTACTATAGCATTATCAACAGCAAAAGCAGAGTATATTGCTCTTGGGAGTTGTTGCTCTCAAATCCTATAGATAAGACAACAATTAAGAGACTTTGGGATTAAAGAATCATGCACCGAGATTAGATGCGACCCAATGGGTTTGGTCTGATTTATGGTTAACTCGGGACCAATCGATAATTTTTTTTATTTCATTTTTTATACTTCTTGAAAATGCGATTGAGGACCAGATCGACCTAATGAGTTTGTTGATGAGCAAAGTCAGCTAAAAGAGACGAGCGGTGAGCATCAAACAGAGCAAGCGTCAAGTGTAGGGCAAGCATTGAGCGAGGCAAGCAACAAGCAAGATGAGCATTGAGTGGCGAGCAACACAAGTAATCAAAAGCAAGTGAGACGAGTAAAAAAAAATATTTCTTTTGATTTTGGCAAATTGAATAATAAGATGACAAATAAGACAAAAGAGAGTGAGTACTAGAGGAGGATACCGTATGGAGCTGTTTATACATTTTTGGATGCTGTGAAGACTCATCACAAAGACGTTTTCCTCATTTATAAATTATCGTTTTGACATTGTAAAAGACATAAAAAATATAAGTTATTAAAGAACAGTGTAAAATTACTTTGACTCCTCATTAAGGAGCTATTTAATGTTGTTAACGCTATTTGTTTTAGGGTTAAAAAAATTATAAATAATATAATTATATGGCCATGGTTGGTCCGAATTGGATCGAGCCTAAACTCCAGGACCGAGGACCAATATGCACAATACTGGTCCAAGAATTCTAGGACTAAGGACCGATCTAGTCTTTTTGGGAACCGAACAAGATTGGTAAGGTTGGGCTGATCTAGGGTCCTCGGTCCAGGATTGACCCTAGACCAATGCTCACCTCCATCAAGAAGTTTGGGTAAATATGTCGCATTGTGAATGGTTAAGGGTTTTTGCCAATTTTTTTTTCAATTTAAAAATAAAAAGATTCTAGTGACTTAGTTCGCATGTTTCAATATCTTAATGGGCTAAATACATTAAGGCCCATGTCATGTTTCAAAAAAATTAATCATAAAGGGAGAGGGCCCACTTTGAAATATCTTTATAACCGTCCTTTTCCTCTTCCTTTTTCATAAACAATGAGTCTCTTATTTTATGCTTTTTCGTGTGAGAAATTGGCTTTTCTTGTGGCGTTCCACATGGCGAGATTATGGGATGATTTTCTATACATAATTTGGCAAGTGATTAGTTAATAAGGAAAGTCGAATACATGAAATATAATAATAACGAAATATAATTAAAATAAGGAGGAAAAGGACGATCTTCATTCATTAGTGCCCCTCCCCCTCCTACTCGTTTTGCTTCCTCCACTTTGCAACTACCCTCTCTCCCCTCTCCCTTTCTCTCTCTAGCATGCATGCTCTTTCTCTCTCTGGCCCTCCCTCTCTTCCTCGTTTTTGCCTTATCTCTTTGAATTCCATTTTCCATGGCCATGAGGGGGGAAGAGAAGGGCGTGCTGGTGTGCCGCGGCATCCCGGGCCTCGCCGCGGTGGCGGAGGGCCGCAGGCCACCATTATGGAGCCGGTTGTGGCTGTGCCTGAGGGGCAGGGATCCTGGCGGCAGCAACGGCAAGGGCTTTGCAGCGCTATCGATGGCAGAGAAGGGGGAGCGACGGAGGAGGAGCGAGTGCGAGCCAACACCATCGCAGCTGTTGAAGCCCTCATTGGCGACGGTGGCCCTTGTATCGAGGGACGTGGCACTGTTCGTTGTTGGAGCCATTGCGAACGCCGCCACGAAGACCGTCACGGCTCCGCTCGACTGAATTAAGCTTCTTATGCAGTGTTTTTATTTATTTATTTATTGTTTTTTGCTTCTGTTGATTTTGGCGAGCTTCGAATTCAATGGCATTTCCTTTGGCTCAGGAGGATGAATTTTGGTTTGGCCTCATGTGTTTTGATTCGAGGAGAGTGATGTGACTATCGATTATTTGAATTGTGGATTGTTGTAGGGGAATAAGCTACGATAACTATGAAAGTTGAAAAACTATAATCTTCAAATGTTGTTCTTGTTTTTCTGTTACTGATTTATGTTCTTGATATCTCTGGCTTATAGTGCAACCGATTGGTTGTGGCAAAATTCAGCTACTGTTATGACACGGCCATGTGTTTGGAAAGTACGTTGCTGCACTGCAAATGGGAATGATCCTCTTCCTCAGGATATATTTGTGACAGAACAGGGTTGTGAGGAATAATGTGACAAATGCAGGGCCAAGGTCGTTTGGATTTTTGGATTGATTGCCTTGATTTTTCAGTTTGGGGTTATCTTCATGAGTGCATGTTCCTTTAGAGTGGAAGAGGAAAGGTGGATACTTCATTAAAAGAGAAGATAAAGATTTTCTACTTGTTCAAATCTATGTTAATGATATTATTTTTGGACCACCTAATGAAAATCTATGCAAGAAATTTTCTAAGTCTATGTAGGATGAATTCGAGATGAGCATGATGGGTAAATTAATTTTCTTTCTCAGATTATAAGTCAAACAAGTGAAGAAAGAAATTTTCATTCACCAAGAACAATATGCAGAAGATCTCATCAAAAAGTTCGGATTAGAGAATTGCAAAAAGACTGAGATACCAACGTCAAACTCTTTGAAGTTGGATAAAGATGAATGATGAAAGAAAGTTGACCAGAAGCTCTGTAGAGCATTATTGGTTCGCTTCTTTATCTTACTGCTTCTAAACCTGACATTTTTTTTAGTGTTTGCATTTGTGCTAGATTCCAATCAGATCCCAAAGAATCTTATTTAAGTGATGCAAAACATATCATCAAATATGTTGCAACTACTCCAAAGCTAGGTTTGTAGTATCCCAAAGAATGAGACTTTACTCTCCTTGGATATTCAGACGCAGATTTAGCAGGTTGCAGAGTTGATAGAAAAACTACTTCTGGTAATTGTCAATTGCTGAGCAACAGGCTCGTATCTTGGTTCTCAAGGAAGTAGAGTACTGTAGCTCTTTCAATAACATAAGCAGAGTATGTAGCTCTTGGAAGCTACTGTTCTAAAATATTGTGGATAAAATAATAGCTAAGAGACTTTGGAGTTGAAGATTTGTGCACCGAAATCAAATGTGACAACACCAGTGCCATCAATCTCACAAAAAATCCAATTATTCATTCAAAAGCAAAGCACATAGAGATACGATATTATTTCATTAGAGATCATGTTTAAAATAGAAAAGTTATGATACAGTTCATTGACTCGAAAAATCAGTTGGTAGACATATTTACAAAACCACTGGAGAAAAGCCTATTTAAGTCTATTCACTCCAGACTAAACATCATACCCTTTTAACAATTAAAGTCTGAAGATGATTAGACATCGTCCAAAAGTTACGACTGTAAGTTAATTTCTTTTTAATGTAAAAATTTAATTTTAGGAAGAAATTTTGAAAAGGTACGTTTATTTTTTGAATCGTCATCCTTAGAAATTATCTTTTTCGAGTTTTGAATTTATGCCAGTTTTTCATTTTGAAAAAGACAGTTTTTACTTTTTCCTTTGTGACGATCTGTATACCCCGTTTTGTCTGCTTTATATACCGTCGATTTTCTTCTTCTCCATTTACACTCACTCAAATCCTAGAATATAGCACTCCACTTTCTCACACTTTCTAGTTTAATTTGAAAAGATCTCACCTTTTTCACGATTGAGTTCAAGGAATCCCCCAAAGAAAGTCTTCTAGAATCACGAGCAAGGGACCACAGCACATGCCAGAGGGTCCTACACACTTTGATCTGATCGAGGCAGAAGACTCTCCTCAACAGCAGCAACAAAGTCAACAACAACATTCTCAACAACGTCACTCTTCACAGCAAGGGACACATTCCTCCGCAGCAACAAGCAGAAGAAGAGATTATTGAAAATGTTGAACTCGTAAGAACTCTAAAGCCCAAATTTCTCTTTAAACTCTACTCTAAGTTAAATTAGGGTGGAATTGCGATGTCATTAAGTGATGAGTTCTTGAGCGAAAGAGGATACAGGAATGAGACTCACTTTTTGAGAACAATGGGAAAGGATGGGCATTACGCCCATAGGTTTGGCAACAAGGACTTTTGCCAACTTTCTAAATGATACACGGTTCAAAACCTTTAATCAGCCTGAAGGGAAGGATGATGATGAGAGGATGTATACGAATTTTTAGCCTAGGATGGGCATCGTTGCAAATGTTTATGGTAAAAGGATGGACCTTTTTCATTCTAAGGACCCCAAAAAGACTTATTCGAAACTATTGAAGAGAGGGGTGATGAACCCTAGAAGTGTAGAATTTGATTTTCTTGATTCCTTGAAGGTGAAATTAAGGGAGAAGTTTGCTCTTCTTCAACTTGAATGTTTTTGCTCAGAAATAACTGTCACCTACCCAAAACTTACAACTTCTATTCAAATCTTTTTTTTTTTTTTTTCAAATGCAAATAGATTTTTCTTTTACAGTTAGGGACAAATAATTCGTGGTGGATGTGGACACATTGGCTAATGTGATTGGAGTGGAAAGAGGAAGTTTCCAACCAATCAGTGTGTTTGTTGGTCACACAACTTTAGCTCTCATACGGGACAAGCTTGCTGAAGGCATAATTTCTTACTTTAGAATGAACGCCTCCAATATTTTGCTTTAAAATATTGTGATGAATTGCATCAGACCCAAATTAACATCAAAGACTGATGTTTCTCACTCTGAAGCGAAGCTGATGTATGCCATCAACATCGGATTCAAGTTCTCATTGCCTCACACTATCCTAATGCACATGTATAGGACAGTTGTGAAGGACAAGGGGCAACTTCTTTACTCTGCTCTTGTTACTCGTTTATTCAGACATTTCAATATTTAGCCTCTTGCTATTCTGTGTGTTCGAACCATTGCTCTAATTGTAGTTGGACCGAAAATGGTTTCTAAGATGCGTTTGAAGGAGTTGAACAAGGTTTTGGAGAGCATTAAGAAGTCTCCTATTAAGGCAAGACAAGACTCTGCAATAGGAAAAAGAAAAGGCAAGGAGCCCATAAATGAACCTACCAAGAAGAGGAGAGCCATTATCTTGTAGGACGAAGAAGATGAGGATGACATCACTCTCTCCACCTTTGCCTTAAGGAATTTACAGAGTTTTGTTAGCTTTCAAAAGCTAAAGGAAAGTGAGAACAGAGAAAGAGAAGATGTAGAGAAGAGAAGCAAAGAAAGAGAAGAAAGGAGAACAAAGGAATAAGAAAGAGAAAGAGAAGAGGAGGAAGAAGAGGGTCAAGATGATTCTCTTGAACTAACTTTTTTTGTATCCTTGTCCAGTGAATCAGACAAGACAATGAGTGGAAATGCAGGAAAAGAAAAGGAAGAACATCACCTTAATGATGAAAAAGAACAAGAACAAGAAGATGAATTCTTTTCTTCACCTGAAGGCATAGAAGGGAGCAACTGACAAAATAGGTATTTCTTCACCTGTTTTTACTAGTGATGTTATTAGATCTCCAGCAGATCTAGAAGATGTGTATGCCTCTCAATACCATGAAGCAAATCTTGAGGCATCCACTCCAAGTCCTAGTGATTGAACTGCTGATGTTACCTCACATCTTAAGACTCTTGGAATTGATTTGGCTTGACCTAATGCTACATTAGAACTAACAGCAGACTTTCAAAGGTTGCTAGATTTCATTTTGGAATTGAAGGTCAGCAATATGGTTTTGAGTTTGAGATGAAGAACCTCATGACAGCTCTTAAGTCAACTTCAGCCTCTCTATAAGAGCAGTTACAAGCCCTGAAGCTTCAAGTGCAAGAAAATGAAAAGGAAGAGGATATTCAACAACTGAAGGAGACTTTGAAGACACTAGAGGAGACTATCAAGTCTATGGAGGATTTCTAGATCGTTCGCATCCCCAAACAACCATGATTTTTACCCAACTCTATTCCAGTTTTTCTCTACTTTTTTGCTAATGACAAAAATGAGGAGAGAGTTTATGTAGATTTGACTTATGTATCTTTTGATACTTCTTATTTTTGCTTGGTATTTTGGACTGACTTTGGAACCGGTATATTTTGGACATTTGACTGCTATTTGATTTTGAATCTTTTTGACACCTGTAGTAACTAAGTCTGTGATATTAATTGTGGCTGAATAGTTTTAATGTTGCAGGATTAACATGTTTTCTATGATTTCAGAATCGATGCTATTCAGGTCCTAATCAACTTATTATAAGATATCATATTTTTCTTAAGTGTTGTTTTGTATGACAAAATTTTCAAATCTGTAGGAAAGTTTTGTCACCATAAAAAAGGAAGAGATTATTAGAGTAAACTCCTTAATTATTTTGAAGTTGACAAAACCTTTCCAAAAGTTTAGTTTGAGGACTTGCAGACTTAAGTATTATAGTCTGAAGACTTCCATACTCTATTGTTAAAGTCTGAAGACTGTCAGACTTAAGTTTCAAAGTCTGCTATTCTCAGAGCTGATCACTCGTGAAATAACTAGATTATCTGGGGGAAAAGAGAAATCTGAATATTCCACTAGGGTCTGCTTCACAACCATGGAACTGGTTTAGATAATCAATGAATATTTTAAGGAATCAAGAGCTCCTGAGGGCTTTGACTATACCATAGCCTCGTGTTGAAGCCATTATATCTGCCCACTATAAGACCATTGGAGATATTGCACCAAGCAGAGCGAGACTTGTATTGTTAAGCACCGCCTTGTAACATTAAGATAGAAGCTATATATGACTTGAATTTTAATTTGGCATGAGGTTCAATCAATAGTGATTACGACCATCATTGTCATACTAATGAAATAAATTTTTGGGCATTTTGGTGCAGTCGTTGATTCTTGAGAGATAAGAACCTTTAAACTTCTCCAAATCTATAAAAAGACAATAAATTATCGGCAAAAGTCTGCAGCATAAATTAAATTAAATGCAGCCAATAAAACTTACATTCATAATGACTGTTCCTGTATGCTCATATGTATAAATGCTATAGCCATATTGTCTTAACATCTTCCTCACCCAGTCCGAATTAGGCCAGGCCGCGCAAAAACCAACCAAGTTGGGCCTGATGTGTAGGCTCAATTAGGTCTAATTTTTCTTAAAAATAAAGTTCACAAGCCCACTAACTAAACCGGCCTAAACTTAGCCCTAATACTTGGCCCAAATTGCTCAAAACCCTACCCGACAGGGCTTTCACCCGACCCGACCAAGACCTAGTTCACCTCCCCTCTCTCTTGCTGTTTGGCGGCACTGGAGGAGGACGTTTAGGACGTCGGCGACTCGGCGGCGGCAGCACAATGGGCGGTAGACGACGGCAGCAGCAGGAACGGCAATGGCAACTCGAACGAGCGGCGGCTTGGCTCGGATCAACAAGCAACTCATTGGGACGGAGGGTCTGTGGAGATGAGGTTGGTTATCCACCATTTTATTTTTGTTTTTCATTGTCTTATGATGAGAAAATCAGAAATCTGCCATGTGTTCTTGGCCTAATAAAGATTAATTTTGCATGTATTCTTGGCCTAATAAAGATTAATTTTATCCTAGCAACTGCTGTCTACTTCTCATCTTACCTCATATATGCAGACTCGTGCGTTTTGTTATGTAGGAGCTTTCTATAAAGCATGCATGGCTCTAAATAACAACATTCTCTGGATGCTTTAATATTTGGATACTTCCTCGCTTTTGGCTCTTTTTTTTGAGGAATAGCATTTGTGATTGCTCCATTTTTTATTTTATTTTTTTCTTTGAATTTCTTGATGTTGCTGCTCTAGTGTTCAATGTGGAAATGGTGCAACTACTAGGTTGAACCAACTGCTTTTATTCTTCAATTTTATAGGGGACATTTCGAGGAGGGGGAGGGGGAGGGGGAGGGGAGGGAGGTGTGGATGGGCATGGGCCAGGGCTACAGGATTTGGAGGGCCGCAAGATTAGGGTCAAGGGGGAAAATTCAGTAAAATTTGGTCGGAGGGCTGCGGGATTAGGGTTAAGGGGGAAAATTTGGGGGAAAATTTGGTGAAAATTTGGTTTGTACGAGAATGGTGGGGCCGCACGATTCGGGTTTTAAAAGACTATTTTAGCAAAGAGGCACATCCAGAGGGAGTAGTTAGGATATTATGGGATTTGAAGTACTATATATTTTTAGCAGAGAAGTAAACTCGAAAAAGGTGGGTTCTGAGGATATGGAATAGATCATGGTAATGGGAGTCGCCATGGTCCTAGTATTGGTGGCTTTTTTGGTAATGAGTCGGTACCCATCTCTCAGCCGTGAGTATTTTTGATATCAAGTAATTTTTTTTTTTTAGGGCTCCATCTCCTCTTATGACTTCCATGTTTTAATAAGAATTTAATAAAGTGTGTAAGTTGCCTTTTAACAACTCAACAAATGGCTCATTCAAATAATGCTTTCGAGACTCACATATGATATTGTGTTCAAGAATATGTGGAGTACTGGTGGAATTGTTTCTACAAAAAAAATTCAATAAAGCAAATGTTGTAAGAGATTAAGCATTGTTAGGGGATAAAGGAAAAGGCGATCTACATATGACAATTATCCAGAATCTTGAACTTAAAGAATATTTTAGATTTTAACTGAAATTATTCAAAAATAGAAAAAAAAACCTATTTCTCTTCTTTGGTTTTCCAATAAAATAAAGAAAAATCGTACCCTTAATTAAGTTGGTTCGATTTAAAGAAAAATAGTACTCGATATGAAAAGTACTCACGGTTGAGAGATGGGTATCGACTCATCACCATAAAAGCCACCAACACTAGGACCATGGCGACTCCCATTACCATGATCTCTTCCATATCTCGAAACTCACTCTTGTCAGGTTTACCTCTCTGCTACAAATATATGTCAAAGTCCCATAATATCCAAATCACTCCCTCTAAATGCATCTCTTTGCTAAAATAGTCTTTTAAAACCCAAATCGTGCAGCCCCACCATTCCCATACAAACTAATTTTTCACCAAATTTTCCCCCCAATTTTCCCCTTAACCCTAATCCCATGACCCTCCGACCAAATTTTACAGAATTTTCCCCCTTGACCCTAATCCTGCAGCCCACCAACCAAATTTCTCCCTTACCCTAATCCTGCAGCCCTCTGAATCCTCCGGCCCTCGCCCATCCACACCTCCCTCTCCCTCTCCCTCTTCCCCTCCCCGTCCCCGAAATGTCCCCTATAAAATTGAAGAATAAAAGCAATTGATTCGACCTAGTAGTTGCACCATTTCCACATTAAACACTAGAAGCAACATCAACAAATTCAAAGGAAAAAATTAAAAAAAAAATGGAGCAAAAAAGAGCCGAAAGAGAAGTATCTAAATATTAAAAGCATCCAGAGCTCCTACATAACGAAATGCATAACGAAATGCATGAGTCAAAACGTACGACTCTGCATAGATGAGGCAAGATAAAACAAATAGCAGAAAGCTCCTACATAACAAAACACACGAGTCTGCATATATGAGGCAAAATGAGAAGCAGACAGTAATCTTTACTAGGCCAAGAATACATGCAAAATTAATCTTTATTAGACCAAGAACACATGCCAGACAATGAAAAACAAAAATAAACTGGTGGAGAACCAACCTCATCTCCACGCTCACCAACCCACTTCCTCGAACTTTTGCAACACCACGACCCACTCCCTCGAACTTTTGCAACATGCTTCAAGCCCCATTGCCGCCTCTGCATCTCGACCCTACAATTCTGCGCCAGGATGGAGATGTAATCCCTGTTGATCTTCACCTCGAACCTCGCTCTTTCGTAGCTATCCCCCGCTATCCGGATAATCCTTTTGAAGTGGACTTAACATAATAATTCACACCGCTCTGCGTCGTGTACTTTGGATAAGGAGTAATCGGGTCAGAAGAAGGCAAGAAATTCAATAAAAGGATCAACATGACGGGGAGCAGAATCAATTATCCGCCTGTCTCTACCCCATTACAGTCCCGAAGCTAAACCCTCGATACTGCGTAGTTGCCGGCTGCATGCCGCCGAAGAAGTTCCTAAATATCTCATCGGTGTCGAACCCGCCTCATAAAATCCATTGAACCCTTGCGCTGGGCCGCGCCTGGCCGCCTGAGCCATGTGAACAGGCTCATCAGAACCGGTGACATCATACTTCTTCCGGCTCTCCTCGTCGCTCAAGCACTGAAAGGCCTTGGAAACCGCCTTGAACGCCTCCCCAGCCCGGAAGCTTTATTCTTGTCAGGATGAACCTTCAGGGAAAGCTTCCTATAGGCCTTCCGCACATCCTCCACGGTGCAGCTCCTCTCAACCCCTAATATCTCATAGAAGTCCTTCCTAATTTGCCTCACGATCGCAATCTGCTCCTCGGTGTACGACGCTGCGCTGCTCGACGAGGAGAACGAACCAGCCGCCAATGGGCCTCGGTGCAGAACCGATGGCCTCTGCTGGCCAGATCGGTCCGGCGCCGGCCCCTCGCCATTGTTGGCCGATTCCGACTGCGAATCGGACTGCCCCTCGATTTTCTACAGCAGATCGTCAACCGGCAGGCTGGGATCTCTAGACGAGTGCGGCGATCGCCGGAGGCCACGGGAACGCCGAATTGGGGACCAGAAAATTGCTAAATTCGCGACGGCGAGGCATTGAATCCGACGGAGATGGAGTGGATTAGGGGTAGGGCTTTTGAGAGAGAGAAAGAAAGGCCGATGGTCCTCTGGAATCGTAAGTCGCTCGAGATGGTTACGATAGAACGAGTTGTGTTCGGGTGCGGGCCGGTGTACGCTACTACGCGCCCACGCCCTTTCAGTTACACGTAGTCGCGGTGATCCGAGCCGTTCACGCACCGCCTTGTTCTGCCACCGTAGGATTGTTGCCGATTTGGTGTTATAATCGTACGGTGCGCACGTGTACGGGTGAGAGGAGGAGGCAGGACTGATAAGTGCGGGTGAAATACACGAGAAAATATTCAGTGGTCTCGCTGAATTCTAAAGCCAATAAGGAATCTTTTTCAGTGAAATCACATTCACTCGATTGTCTCTATAACATATATCGACAGCAATTTGCACTATATGCATCAGAAATGTATAACATTAACCTTCACACAAGGTTCATTTACACGAGGAAACCCCAGTCAATGGCATCTTGCTTTTCCTCGAAGCGATCGACAGATTCTGATCATTCAACATGCTTGAAGTCGACCCTATGTTGCTATGAGAATGATCACCTCCACCTCTTTATTTCCCAAAGCGTTATTATTATGCCCTTCAATGCCTGATTGATGTCCGTTTTGCTCCTCATTCCCCATCACAATCACAGCGCCAAAATGAACGTGCCTTTGCTCGTCCTCATCATTGTCCCCACCATGCGGGGAATCTTTCACCGGCGACTGCGAATTATCCGCCGGCACTGGCTCTAGCGCCTCAGCAGTGCTATTTATGCGAGCAGTGAACCCTAGCGGATTATTAGCAGGTCTATGCCGGAGCCAATGGTGGAGATAATAAAGAAGATAAAAGCGGAGATAACCAAGAAGCCAAAAAGCACCATGGAAGGGCCACAAGAACTATGCCGGCGGGGTAGAGCCAGCTGGGGGATTCGGTCTTAGGACGGAATGAGTAGAGGCTGAGGAAGACACTCCCCACGACGATGCACACAAAGAAGAGGCTGAATACTGTCAGGACCCATGCATCGCCATCCCTTTCTCCCATAGAGATCTAACTTAGGTGGCTAAATGTTATGAATATGAGAAAAATGAAGAACATGAACCAAATTACAGACAAGCAATGGTTGATCCTATATATGTTTCTTACGCTAGGATGGTTGCTGGTGGTAGACAAAGCGGTGTCGGCATCTCATGGTGGTGGGAGAGAGAGAGAGGGGCGCGGGAGCCTGTTGATTGTTCTTTGCGTAGCCGCTAGGGGCAATGCTATATATATAGGCAAAACGCAATTCAAAGGCTAGTAATATGTCCTTTTGAACTTCTTAGTGCAGCTCCAATTCTTTTTTCTTTTTATGGTTTTCGTAGGTTGGAACAATTATCAAACAGAAAAACGAGAACTAGAAAATGGAATGAAGGTTCTTAATGAAAGCTTTTTATGGTTAGTTTAGAACTGTTGCAACATTTAGTTTGGAACTGTTGCAACATTTAGTTTGGAACTGTTGCGACATTTTGCGTTGTAGCCAAACTCCGAAAATGACATATATCGATACGAGATAATTCGCCTTCTTTGACTTTGGAAAGCTAACCCAACCCATGGCAAATGAGGGCAGTAGCTCGTCGAGAAGTCCGGCCCATGAGCATACTACCTGGAGATCATGTTTTGTGTTCGTGCGTGTCGACTGATCTCATCGTTCATGTTGTTACACAATTGTTTTGATATGATGGCATAATTTCAGAAACTGCCAACCTTACATGATCGAGCCTAGTAACGGCTGACCCATAAAGCAAGAACGTCGCAATTGGATATGTTATCTAATGCGGGAGCCTCCAATTCTGCAGGACAACCCATAATGAAGGCATGGATCTAGAATGAAGGCATCGGTGTGAAGATAGATTTTGGTTATAATTTACTGCAATGGGTCCAAAATGAAGGTGTCGATGTGAAGACCATCAATCAAGTTATCGATATGAGAGATTAATTGTCCATTGATTACCGAACCATTGAACAAGGAGTTGTCGATTACTGACTTTTTCAAATTAAGTTCCGTTTCGCCAAAATAGTTGCCAATTTTCAACACTAATTAACAACATATTTGATGGAAGACTATTCTTGGTTATTTTCTTGGTTATTTGGGGAAGATCCGAGATAGTTATTTTTCTAGATAAGGCTGATGGACGAATTTCGGAAGATGTATTGCAGGGCTGAAGAGTCAATATTTCAGGTCTCCATGTCGTTAATGAATTTTCCAATTACTAGGTCTTTAAATGCTTTCTAGTTCCTGTGTCCTTAATTGTTCCTTGACTAATGTGCACCATACGTCTGTGAGCTTTTTGGGCACTGTAGCCATCGGGAGCATCCTTACTAGTTCGAATAGTAAGCTAGCTTCTTTGACAACGTACATGGATACTAGGGCTAACCAAGATTATCAATTTCACGCTGTTTTTCCTAAAAGAAAACATCTAGAAGTTTCATGATTTATCAAATTATATGGGGAAATCGAACAATTAGGGGATGGAACACAAGGAAATACTACAAATTGATCTTTTTCTTTGATTGGCATGTCTGTGAACCCATGTTGATCCCGATCAATAAAAAGAACCCATGGTGATGTATATACTTATATTATTGCAGCATGTCAGTCAGGGTACTACTGGGAAGACGCAACCCAAAACTAAATTTGTGGAAGTTTGTATCTTTTTGCACCTCTACAGAAGTTTTGATCGGATGTGGATATTCTTTATATTGGCATATCAGGTAGCCTTGATGTTGAGCAGCATTATGTCGTACACTTTCTCTGCAAGAAATTAAACGTGCTCCATTTTCTTGGTTCAGGCCATGGTAATTGTTGCATCCGTCACTGCTCTCTTCCACGAGCATGTTTTCAGACAAGTTTTGACCATCTTCATAACTCATGCTTTCCTGAACTTTCTGAGGGGTATGGTGATGGTACTTTATGTATGTTTCCCCGTTATTACCGTAGACTCAATGTGCTAATTTATGCTACATATAAAATAAGACTAGACATTAGCTAGACCTTTTTGCGGGATAACCACAACATGATAAAAGTCATGTTTAATTGAAATATCAAGAAAATAACCAATATAAAAGTTGACCTTAGTTAAATAGAAATGTGTAGAACTCAGTAGTTATTTCTTTATAATTTGTCCAAGACGTAGTTTGAGGCAATCTCATTATTAAAGAAAAATGCGGGAATACAACAAATTCTTAAATACAAAGACCTAAGAAGGTACATATCAATAAAGATACGTCTATATCACGTATAGACGTCGACAAAACATAAATATTTTGATTCTCTCAGCAATGCAGGAGTGGGCAATTGCTAAAAGGAAAAAAAAAAAAAAGAAACAAATGGAGTGATAATTAAATGAACAAGATTAAAGAAGATATATATTTAAGGATGTAAATGAGCATAAAAAAAGCTAATATCAGGGGAAGGCGAACATGGGAAGGAAAAGTTCAGACAAACTCTCATAATCTTTTCTCATCATATATGAGGTTATCAAGTCCATTCATTTATAAAAGCTGCAACTTAGTAAATTGAAAAAGAAGCAGAAACATGTTAGTTAAATACAATAATTAGAAAAAAATATATGAGGCACACAAATCCTTCTCCTCTTGCAATAATGTCGTGTTGGTGCCACACATGACCTACAGTAGAGCATAGGTTCACTATGCAAAAAGTAATAATACTTAAATCAGAAATCACTAGTCAAATGTGATCGGCATTTTAATGAGATGAAGTAATTTTAACATCGTATCTTTTGAAATAGTAAGTGAAAAAATTCCAACATTTCCTTTGCCAGAAAAAGAAATCAAATTCAAGTTCATATTTCTCAAATTGAGAAAAGGGATAATGTCACGCTTCATACATTCAAAAGGGGACAACATAGTGTCATGATTAATGTCTGTGTGTACTATAGACATGCTTTAGCATCTCCAGTGGGCATCGCACATTACCTCGAATCATATTCGTTATGATTTAGAATGTAAATTTTCATTGACATAAGTTTTCAAAGCCTATTCATATCAAATTTATTTTTGCCGAATATAAAGTATATAGAAAAGAATGGGAGTACCTTTGACCATTTGTAGAGTAATTTTCCGTTTGACGTCTCTCCAATGTCTATCATCTCCGACAAAACTGCATGGGAAACGGAAGAATTAAAATAATCAAGAGAGAAACAGAATAAGCCCAATATATAAGAGAGATTGATATGTCTGACCGAAAGTTTGTAATAGATAGTGTAAGAAATAAGAAAAGATGGGCGAGAGTACTCACATAATTGTGTAACATTTGAGGGAGTCTCCATTGCATCAAGCCATCGAAGTCATTGAGCATTATCCAAGAAGGTATTATCAGAGTAATACGAAAAAAGAAGATAATGGTCAACTTCTTTCTGAAAGATTGTATTATGCTGGCAAGTCTATTTGGAAATTATGAGTCAACAAATATTAATATCTTATAAAAGAGAGCTAGTGCTTGTGTAGTTGCATGTGCAACATTCCGGAAAATTCATTATACTGCAATCTACATATCATTAGGAACTTTCCAAAACCAGTTGAGCCTTAGGAAGGAGAATATTTGCTTAGCCTTGCAGCCTTCTTTATGAAGAATGCAGCAAATCCAATTGTTGTAATAAGGAGAAGGCATTTCTAGCCATCTCAAGTTTTATTTGTGAATCTTAGTGGCAATCCTTAGGAAAGACCTTGTTATAATATATCTCTATAGTTACTGTGCAATATGTTATCCTGGACCAGTTATGACTACATGCATATGTATTGGCAAATTTTATAAGAGCCATGTAGCATATTATCATTTCTGACACTGCCTTCTTCCTTTCCTCTTCTGCAGCAAGTCTGGATATAATTCTAAGTCTAAATGCCTAGAAAAGCATGAGACATTCGCAGATTCTCCGATACATTCTGAAGAACAGTAAGAGGGAAAAGGTGACAAACATCCATGGAGTTACCGACGTTCATAGACATTGGCCTTAACTTGAATTCACCTCTGTGACACTAGACATGAAGCTCGAGCATGGGATTTTAGCACTAGGAGAAACCTTATCTTCCACAGCTGGCGATGCAAAGCATTACTTGCTCCATTTAAGAACCTTTGGACTTGAAATATCCGGCGATCACTCGCGGAAATGATCTTTGGTGCTGATTTAAATGTGGAGAGAGAGTCGACACTGCTAGTACACAAAAACAATAAAAGAAACGTGATTTGAAAATTTTAACTTTCAATCCATAAATTTGTCGGAAATAAAGTAGGGGGAGAGAGGGAAAGAGAGAGAGACTTTGCTTACACCAACTAATTGGTTCATTCTATCTTGCTCCGATCTTCCCCCACACGTGCACATTCTCATAGGGTTTACTAAACTTGTCAAAATGGATTTTAAACCCATATTCATCCATTTAAAACATAAATGTGTCATATATGGATCACTTAATTTTGAAGATTTTTTCTTAAATAGGTCAATTTTGGACGGGCCACTTATAACCCAACCCAAATCTAACCCGACCTACTAGTTTGATAGGTTTAGATTCGACTAATCCTTCTCTTTACCATGCCCACTTCACGAAGAGAGTTAATACTCTACTAAAAGGCTTGCCAAAATATACGGGATAGTGTCGGTAATCAAAGGAGCCCTGCTTATCAATTTAAACTAAATGTCGTAAGACATTTATTGAATGTAATTGTTTGAGGAAAACTTGAAATCAAAGTGATCTAGATATTAGATATTGAATGCAAGCACTCGTATTAAAGTGATGAAAACATGAAAATATGACTTTTGATTTTTTATAGTCGAAGGATAAATTAAAATTAACCACCAAAATACAAAATCCCGCGTTAAGGTTCTTGTGGACTAGGGGTGATCGGGTCCAGGATGGGTAGGGTCTAGACCTGGATCCTGTACCCAACCCTGTTATAACCGGTTATCTTTTTCTGGACCCTGTTCTCGACCCTGTTTGCATTAGACCCTGTTCCCGACCCACCCTATTTTTCCGGTTTGAGAATAGGGTTAACTCTGTTTATATTGGAACCTGTTTTGCATAAAAATTGCTATATCTTTATATTAACCTTAGGGAAGCATGAGGACCTAATGTCTGAAATCGCATTGACTCTTTCTTTCTCCAAATGCCCAACCAATATCTGCACATGATTTATTATACAAGCATGCAGCCCTTTGTTGTGTGCCCCTCGAACCCCACTCAAAAGAAAGTGGATTTGAAAAAAGGAGAACGAGAAGTAAATGAAAGGTACCTCACCTACGATAAATTACAACAGTATTAATGAAAAAGAATTGCCGGCATTGTGAGCCATTCCAGAATGATGATACATCTGGAATTTTTTTTTTCTTTTTTCCCTCATGGCTCCGCTTCCCATTACTCAACTTTGGTAACTCTAGCTGTCGAACCATGAAAATCCCATTTTCAAGAGGACAAAAGAATAACTATCTACCAAGGATTGACTCTGACTAGTGGATTGGATGGTACTAAGCCGATATCCTCTTGGGAGGCAACTTCCGTAAGATAAAGAGGACTAAAGTTGAAGGTAGGATCTTAACCAGCTGTTATTTGAGCAACAGACATTTGAAGGATATAAACAATCAGTTATGGAGCAAATTAACGAACCCAAGAATGAAGTGGGATAAGAAAGTACCAAGTAATATATCAAATTTAGAATTGGGTGATTCAAAACGTCGAGAGATGCGTCTGAATCGAATGTAGATAAAAGGACCTGCATAGTGGAGGCAAATTCAAGGCTCTTGAAACAAACTGCAACCCTGACTAGATCGATATAATGGCGATGAATGTACAAGATCTTATTTCTCCTCCCCTTAAAAGCATTTTCAGTTGCAACTCAACACGCGCACAATGTGTTTTGCTCAAACAGTAGGACCACATCTCTTCAGCAAGAGGTATTAGCTAGAAGACACAAAATGCCTACCTGTTACTGAAAAAATGAAATCCTTGATACAAGCAAAGAACTCTCACTTGGTTTTCCAAAGACAGTAACAAATCATATCTATAATAGGCATTTCGAATAACAGCCTGAAGTTGATATAGTAAAAGCAAGAAAAAATGAGGCTTTTCTTTTCTGGAAAGTTGTAAACTCAAGTACAAACTTTGCATATCTGGAAGAGACAAAAGAGGGAAAAGAGGGAAGTAGGTGCTTACCACAAAATTTCTGATAAGGAAGTAGATGAAGCATATAGCTGTGACAGATCCAACCTGTCAAAAAGGTGCACACCCCATTTCAGGTAGTCAAGAAAATCAATCCAAAAGCTACATTTGGTTTGGCTTTTTGCATACACATCCACTACAATAGCATTTGGCGGGGTGGATGATCCTTGAAAAGTTTCATAAGTCATATCATAAACACCCAATATAAAAGTACCAAGTCGCTTGAAAGTTGGATAAATTGGATATGTATCCGTCAAATGAAGAAACTTTCACAGAACCAAGAAAAAGGGAAAAAGGAAAAAAAGGAAGATCTCCCGAGTGCTTGTGAGAATTGATAGAATAGAGAACTTCACTTACAAACAACTACAGCCTGATCCCAAAAGTATCCAGTTTCTAACAAAGATATTAGTGACAGCACCAAGCACCACCACCAGCAATACAGTTCATATTTTCACTTTAACTCCAAAGTAATAACTACTGATGTGCACAATACTTAAAATATGTCTCTTCAACAAAGGCAAGAAGCAAAAAGAAGTGACAGGACTAAGTTTTGATTTAAAATGAAAGGAAAAGCACCTCATGGAGCTTATTCCTTCTTCTTTAGATTCAATAGGAAAGCGCCTCAGCATGGAAAACAACCTAGAATTATTTGACAACCACACTGATCACAAGGAGAAAATCAAACCACACAGAGTAAGCAGAACATAAAAGTTCCAGATGCTCTGAGTAGTAAACTAGCACATTAACTTCTAATAATTACCTTCCTCCATAAAGCAAGAAGCCCAATGCAGCTAATATTGACACAACCATGAGAAAATAGAGGGAGTTAACATAATGAAATACAAAATTGCAGTCAATGCAAAAAACCATCAGTTAACAGAATGACATGTTACATCGACACAGGAAGAATACCATGAGGCGCTAAATTTAAGTGCTAATTGACAAGCCCCATTTTCACTATATATGAAAAAGGAAATGGGATTGAAAGTCGTTTGCACTAAATGAAAAGCTAATTCAGGCTTGTGAACAAGAATATGTGCCTCTCTGGATCCACCTTTATGACCAACAACAAAAGATAGAGCATTTTCCTAGAAAGCAACTCCCACAAGGACAATCACTTGAAAATATGATTCCTTGAAATCTGGGAGCCCCAAGCAACTACTCCAGCAATTCCCATCTAAATCCAGCAATGGCTGAATGCGGAAAAAATCTAATTTGAACGCGACGGAATGCGCAAACTACACAGGTCGCGGCAACGCAATTCGGACGAGAAATCTCGGCCGTCTTGGTGTAGAAGCTCGAAAGGGGGACTCACTTTGGGCAGGAGGTTGAGGATGTCGAGGCAAATCCTGCCACCATTGTCGATGTTGGGGTGGTAAATCTGCGTCTGGAACGTCATGCTCGGTGGTTGAAATGGGTAGTTGAGAGATTCCACAACAACGACCCCCGAAATCAAAACTCAACAACAAAGACAACTCTCTCATCTCACGAACCAAAACCAAACCACTAAAAAAGAAAAAAATTGAAAATGCACCGTTCGGGAATATGGATCTTGAGCTTGAAGACGCCACCGGCGTACATGGACTCTTCAGGGCCTTCAATTTCAGGAACGAACGACACTCGACACGATCAGCAATTCGGCGGTGAAAACTAGCAAAAATTAGGGGGGCGCGGAGTAGGGAGAGGCAGAGTGGCGACGTTGGGATATCACCGACTGCGGGTGTCACGGGAGGAAGGCGACGGCGGGCGAGCGGAAGCAGCATCAGCGCTCGAATGGATCGGCGGAGGTCGCGAGCTTAGGGAAGTTTGCAAGTGTGAGAGTCTGAGAGTAAAGATAGAAACAAATTAGGGTTTTTGGACTGCCTTAAAAACCGATTCTCAAACCGGTTCCCGAACCGGTCCGATCGATCCAATTTCCGGGTGGGTAATTCCTCGGAACCGGTTCTCGGACTGGTTCAAAAAGGGTTTGAACTTTGGGAACCGGTTTTCGAACCGGTTTCAACCAGAACCGGTTCTCGACCCTGTTTTCCGGGCGGGCCAATCCAGGAACCAAGTTGACCCAGTCCGGTTGCACACCCCTATTGTGGACGAGAAGCGGAGCCAAAACAGACCCTCTCTCTCTCTCATGGAGCTCTCGGTGTCTCCTCTGTCTTCCCTCTGCGTTCCGGCCATCACCCCTCTTCGTAGCTCCGCCTCATCTCACCGTCGGGACGGGCGCGGCGGCAAGCTGACGTGCCAATGCTTCACCAGTCTCTACTTCAAGTTCTCGTGGAGATCGCCATCGCTCGGCACGTCCAATCCGAAAAGTCGGTTGAGACCTGCCCCGAGAACATCTGATTGGAGGAGCCTTATCCAGGTAACGCTCTTCTGCTCCGCGTCCATTTTGACTGCAGAGCTTCCGGCTAAAATAGCTAGTATAAGCACCTAGAGGGAGGTGAATAGGTGCACAAATAATTTTTCAAGATACGGAAGCGATTCTAGGCAAACGATAGAAAGGGAGTTAACAAAATAAAGTACGATCAAGGTAAAGAGAGTAAGGAAGAGAAAATTGAACACAAGGTTTATAGTGGTTTGGCTTATTCCAAGCCTACGTCTACTCTTCCGCACTGACAGCCCACCGGCTGGATTTCACTATGAACAAAAGAGAAGTTACAGCACAGCTTTTCCTTGATTTTACAGTGTAGATGTTCTACCATACCTCCTCAAGGTTTCTCACATATATAGACTCTCTTTTGCATACAAGGTTTCGCTCAAAGGAATTGTCTAAACAACAAGGAGCTTCAGACTTTGGAATTCTTCTATCGCGCACACCTCGAACAACTTGGAACGTCTTCCTTATATACTCATTCATGCCATCATACCCGTTGGCACTTACCAAAGGAATTCCTCCAATCTACCCGTTGGACGGAATCAATTAGGAAGATTATTTGAGCTATTAAAGGAACGTGTCGATAGCCCATCAATCCCGTTCTCCCATACAATCAGGATCTCGGTTTCCATCAGTAGAACATTCCAAGAATATTTAGGCAATCATCGGATCCTTAATCTTCGAGTCAATCTCAATCAATCAAAGGATTCTGTTATGTTTTTTCCAGTCAAGAGATTTTCTCTAGTCGATAAGGTCATATCCTTAATGAAACATCCAGTTCTGAATAACATTTCTTCAATAGATTAGCGACTGTCAATGAGGATAGACTTTGAGTCTTGAGTCTGGCTGTCCGGAGGTCTTCAGACTTTAAGTAGCAGAGTCTGCAAATCTTAAGATTAGACTGATGGAAACGTTTTGTCAACTTCAAAACACTTCAAGAAGATTTCTCCAACAATCTCCCCCTTTTTTATGGTGACAAAACTTTTCTACAGATTTGGACAACTTTGACCTGCAAAACATTTCTCAAACACATATGCATATCTTATAGAGATAAATTGCTAAATGAATACCACTAGAATATGCAATCACAGAAAATAGGCTAGTCTAGTATGTGATATAGCCATCCATAAGATATCAATAGTAGATAATATAAGCAGTCAAGTCCAAGTCAAGTTCAGTTCTCATCCAGACATAAAAAATAAAGTCAAACAGAGTTAAACATCAAAACAATCCAATCCAAACGATAAAAGTCAAAGTTTCAAATCTTGCATCTCTCCCCCTTTTTGTCAGCATTAAAAATGTTGAGATGAAAATGGAATAAAGTCAAGATTGCTTGGGAATGCGAATAAGCTAGAAATCCCCCATAGACTGAACGATGCCTTCCACCCTTTTCAAGTCTTCATTCAGTTATGCAATTTCCTCACCCCTGGCATTGGCCTGAATCTGAACAGAGAGGGCTTTGATTTGATCATTCAATGAACCCGAAGAAGCTTGACCTGTGTTCTGCAAGTTTTGAACCTCACATCCCAGAGCATAAATTTGACATCGCATCTCCAAGAGAATATCCATAATTTTGCGAAAATCTGCTGCATTATCAGTCTAAGTACTTGTTTCAGCATGATCTGATAGAGTAAATGCAGACGATGGTAGATTAGCATAATCACGTAGATTTGGCGATGAAACATCATGACCTTCCTCAGGAAATTGAGAGGCATAAATGTCCTCTGGATCTGCTGGAGAGCGACTGACTCTCTCACTTGTAGTAGGATATGAGGACTTTCCTCTTTTCTCTTGATCTCCCCCTGTTTTCATGCCTTCAGGTGGAGAAGAGTGTTCCTAAGGTTCTCCTTCTTCTCTTTTCTCTTCTTCTTCTTTCTCAACTCTTTCCTTTTCAGCTTCTCTTTCTTCTTCTCCCTTCTCCTCTTCTTCTTTCTCCTCTGTTTCTTTCATCCTTTGTTCTGATTCTTTCTCTAGAACAGAACGACTCAGATTCTTCAAAGCCATTGCAGAAATGGTGATGTTTTCCTCATCATCTTCATCTTCAACGATAAGAGGTCTTCTTTTCTTGGATGGAGCAACCAAGGGCTCCTTCCCTTTCCTTTTTGACGAAGAAGAGGTTTGACGAGTTTTAACTGGAGTCTTCTCCTTGAATTTCTCCAATGCCTTGCTTAGTTCCTTTAGACGCATCTTGGTCACCATTTTCAGTCCTACCACCATATGATCGCACGATCGAGCACAAAGGATTTACGGAGGCTGAATATTCAAATGTCTGAATAACTTCGTCACAAGACTTGGATAAGGAAGTTGACCTCTGTCTTTCACCACTACTCTATACATGTGGAACATAACAGTGTGAGGAAGAGAAAACCTTTTTCCAGTGATTATGGCATACATCAGCTTTGCCTTTGAACTTGAAACATCGGTCTTGGAAGTTGATTTTGGCCTGAGGCAATTGATCACAATCTTGTGAAGCAAAACGTTGAACGCACTCATCCTTAAGTAGGAAATCTTTTCCACTGTTCTCCTGTCCTTAACAAGTTCTAATGTAGCACAAGCAATAGAGACTTTGATCGTTTGATATCTTCCTCTCTCAACTCCTAACACATCTGCCAGCGTATCCATATCCACAACAAAGTCTTGATCTTTGACGCTGAAAGAGAATCTATTTGCATCTAAGAAGCTAAGATTTGAATAGAAATAAGCGGTCAGTTCAGTATAGGCCTCTGTAGTGTCGGAGCAGAACTTTTCAAGTTGAAGATAACCGAATTTTTCCCTCAAGTTCACATTCACAGCATCCAGAAAATCAAAATCCACACTCCTAGGGTTTATTACCCCACGCTTCAACAATTTTGAGTATAGATCCTTTTGTTCCTTCGATCTAAACAAGTCTCCCCTTTTTCCTCGATTTTCAACCGCAACACCCATTCTTGGTTGAAATTAATTGTACAATTTGTCATCATCATTCCCATCTACATGATTAACTCCCTAATCACGAGGATCACTTGGGATATTCGCAAGGGTTTCTTCTGCCACCCCTTTATGAGCAATTCCCAAACTTTCCATTTTTCGCAAAAAGATATATTAATTTCCATACCCTTTGTCTTTAAGAAAATCATCGACATAGTTCAATGGAGTGTGAGTCCCTTTTAAAGCACGATACAACTTATAAATAAAAGCGGGCTTTTGAACTCTTACAGGATCTGCATCATCAATGATTTCTTCCTCTTGTTGATGATCAACGCCTTGAGGACTAGAGGGAGGAGAATGACGCTGCTGAGAATGTGGTGGGCTCTGCTGCTGATCTGGAGACACTTCTTCTTTGGTGAGATCGAAGTGCGTAGGCCCCTCACTTATTCGCCGTGGTCCCCTGCTTGCGATTCTCGAAGACTTTCTTGAAGATGACATCTTTCTCAGTTTTTGGAAGATTCCTTGCTTGACTTTCCCAAGAAAGATGACAACTTTTTCGAAGATTAAACAAGGGAAGAAAACAAGAATGGAAAATCGATGCTTTCTAGGGTTTTTGAGAGTAAAGCAAAGAAGAATCAACAGTGCATAATCGGTTAGGAAGAGAGGTATACGAATCGTTATAAAGGAAAATAAAAAGATGCCTTTTCAAAATAACTGTCCTTTTTCTGCGGAAATAGTCATTTCAAAAAATAACTTCTTTTTCGAAAAGAAAACGTTGCAATAATTACTTCGATTAAATATAGCAATAATTAACCACAGTTTGACAATCGTACATTTTCAAGATAAGATTCGAGAGAGAGAATAACTTACAGTCTAGGTCTGAGTCTGAGAGTCTTTAGACTTTGATTTCCTCATACCTCAAAATGTTGAGTCTAGAACGGATGGTTTCAAATTGATTTTTTTCCAAAGGCTTTGTGAATATATTCGCCAATTGATTCTTTGAATCAACAAATTGAATTGAGACTTCTCCATTTTGAACATGGTCTCTAATGAAGTGATGTCGAATCTCTATATGCTTTGCTCTTGAGTGAAGAATTGGATTTTTGGTGAGATTGATAGCGCTGGTGTTGTCACAATTAATCTCTGTGCATGAATGTTCAATTCTAAAGTCTCTTAGCTGTTGTTTTATCCATAGAATTTGTGAACAACAACTTCCGAGAGCTATATATTCTGCTTCTGCTGTAGAGAGAGCTACTGTACTTTGCTTTCTTGAAAACCAAGACACTATCCTGCCTCCAAGTAGTTGACAGGTATGCGAGGTGCTCTTTTTATCGACTCTGCATCCAGCAAGGTCTGCGTCTGAATATCCAAGAAGAGTAAAGTCTCCCCTTTTTGGATACCAGAGACCAAAGCTTTAAGTTGATGAAATATATTTGATAATGCGCTTTGCAGCATTTAAATGAGATTCTTTAGGGTCTGATTGAAATCTAGCACAAATGCAAACACTAAATAAAATGTCAGGTTTAGAAGCAGTAAGATAAAGAAGTGATCTGATGATACTCTTGTATAACTTTTGATCGACTTTCTTTCCTCCTTCATCTTTGTCTATCTTCAAGGAACTTGACATCGGTATATCAGCCTTTTTGCAATTGTCCAATCCAAACTTTTTGACAAGATCATTTGCATACTTTTCTTGATGAATGAAAGTTCCTTCCTTCAATTGTTTAATTTGAAGCCTGAGAAAGAAGGTTAACTCACCCATCATGTTCATTTCAAATTCATCTTGCATAGTCTTAGAGAATTTCTTGCACAAACTTTCATTAGAGGATCCAAAGATAATATCATCGACATATATTTGAACAAGCAAAAAACTTTTGCTTTCTCTTTTAATAAAAAGAGTAGTGTCTACTTTACCTTTAACAAAACCATTTTGAATTAAAAACTTACTTAGTCTATCGTAATAAGCTCGAGGTGCTTGTTTTAAGCCATATAAGGCCTTTTGAGTCCGAATATCGAGTCCGGTTTCCTTGGGTCTTCAAACCAGGTGGTAGTTCCACATAAACTTCCTCATGGATGAATCCATTTAGGAAGGCACTTTTGACATCCATTTGGAATAACCTGAAATTCTTATGACAAGCAAATGCAAGTAATAAACGAATTGCTTCTAACCTTGCTACAGGTGCATAAGTCTCATCATAGTCGACCCCTTCTTCTTGTGTGTATCCCTTGGCCACGAGTCTAGCCTTGTTTCTTATGACTTTTCCTTTTTCGTCCATCTTGTTCCTAAAAACCCATTTAGCTCCAACAATTGATTTACCTTTTGGTTTAGGAGTCAACTCGCAGACATCATTAATTCTGAATTGTCTGAGTTCTTCTTGCATAGCTTCAATCCAGCTTTCATCGGATAAAGCTTCATCTATGCTTTTGGGTTTTATTTCAGAAATAAGAGCCACAGCACTAGACTCTTCTCGCCTTTTGGATCTTGTGCAAATTCCTTCATTGATATTGCTAATAATAAGATCTTTGGGATGACTGGACTTATGTTTCCAGTTGCTGGTTAATTTATCAGATTGATGGTCACTTCCTTCACTTGAATCTTCAACAGTCACTTGTTGCTGGTCCTTCAAAGTCTGAGCTGCTTCTTGAGATTTAGACTTTGTAGAGTCTGGAGCAGGTTCAGTCTATTCAAGATGAGTCTGAATAGATTCATTTTGTATAGAATCTTGGAATTTGACATTCATCGATTCTTCCACAGTTTGAGTCTTCTTGTTGTAGACTCTGTACGCTTTGCTTGTGGTTGAATATCTAAGGAAGATGCCTTCATTTGACTTTTCTTCAAACTTACCAACTCGATCATTTGCATTTTTCAGTATGAAGCATTTGCATCAAAATATATGAAAATATGAAACAATAGGCTTCTTTTCTTTGAATAGTTCATAGGGGGTTTTTTCAAGAATAGGCCTTAGAAAAACTCTATTGATAATATAACATGATGTTGAAACTGCTTCAGCCAAAAATCGTAAAGAGATATTGCTTTCAATTAAAAGAGTTCTAGCCATTTGTTGAAGAGATCTATTCTTTCTTTCCACAACTCCGTTTTGCTCTAGAGTATATGGAGAAGAGAACAAATGCTGAAAACCAGATTCATCACAAAATTTTGTAAAATCTTCATTTTCAAATTCACCTCCATGGTTTGTTTTTATACTTGAAATAACATACCCCTTTTCATTTTGAATCTTCTTAGCAAATTTTTCAAAGTGAGAGAGTTTCAGACTTACTTGCCAAGAAATATAGCCAAGTAAATCATGAGTAGTCATCCACAATTACCAGGCAATATTTCTTACCTCCAATGCTTTGTATTCTTGTTGGTCCAAAGAGATCCATATGCAAAAGTTGCAGTACACGGTTAGTGGAAACTTGATTTATTGGTTTAAAGGAATTTCTTACATGTTTTCCTAATATACATGGTGTACATAGATCAGACTTTTGGTATGATAAATTGGGTAGACCACGAACAAGCTTCTTTGCTGAGATTTTGGCTATCTGCTTCATGTTAATATGTCCAAGCTTCTTGTGCCATAAGCTTGCTTCGTTTTGGATTGAGATTAGACATTGCAATTCATCTGGTTTCACGTCCAAGAGATAGATATTTCCATGTCTTTGACCCATGAATAACTGAGTAGAGTCTTTACTAGTTCCTAAACAAATACCCTTTTGAAAGTTGATTCTGAAACCGGCATCACACAGCTGATTGACACTGAGCAGATTGTAGTTGAGCCCTTCAACTAAAGAAACATTGCTTATTGTGAGGTTCCCAATTTTTACAGTTCCAAATCCCACAATTTTTCCTTTGCTGTTTCCTCCAAATGAGACTTTTCCACCATTCACTTGAACAAGCTTTATGAAGCAATTTGAATCTCTTGTCATGTGTCTCGAGCATCCACTATCCAGGTACCATTTTACCTTTTTCTTGATAGTGACCTGCATTTAAAAAGAGACTCAAGCTTTCTTTGGTACCCATATTTTCTTGGGTCCTTTTGAGTTAGTAAGATATGCGGTTTTTGCCCAAACTTTATTGACAGGTCTCCAAACCATAGGACATTCTTTCTCAAAATGATCTGCACTATTGCATTTTGAACATCTGAGAGCATTGCGACCTACTGGTTTTACAAAATTCCTTTTAAAATGATTTTTGTAAGTGTCTCTTGTGGGTCTTTGTTTGATTCTTTCTTTCACTTTAGGAAAATCAATTAAATGAATGATTTCAGCGAGTCATACCCAAACCAGATTTATTAAAATAAGGTCTTTCAATAGAAAGTATTTTTTCCAGTTTTCAGATCCTAGAGAAAATCTTTTGAAAATATTTGAGATATCATTTTTCAAGAATGCATTTTCTTTTAAAAGATTATCTTTACTTTCTTTGAGAGAAGAAACATTACGGTCTAAGCATTTCACTTTTTCTTCCAAAACATTCTCTTGTTGTTTTAGAGCAGAATTTTCCTTTTTGAGTTCGGAAATTCTTTTAAAAGAAGTCTTAAGACTAAAACATAATTCATCAATGTATTTTGAAACTTTAATAGGGATTTTGAAGTTACTTACCTCGAATTCACTTTCTGAATCTGAATTTGTCTCGGAGTTTGATTCTGAATCCGATTGTGCCATTAGACATATGTTGGCATAATCATCATCACTATCTTCGCATTCTGTATCACTCCGGGTTTCTGCTTTGAGAGCTTTTCGATATTTTTCAGTTTTTCCTTTCTTCTTCCTCAGAAGAGGACGGTTAGGCCTGATGTGTCCCTTTTTCTTACATTCAAAGCAGACTACATCTTTATTTGATTCATCATCTTCAGCAGACTTGGCCTGTTGCTTTTGAAAACTTTGTTTCTTTGAATTGAATCTTCTTCCTTTTCTGTTTAGCTTTCTAAATCTTCTTATCATGAGAGCAAGTTCCTCATCATCCATATTGTCTTCAGAATCTGTTACACCAGAATCATCATTAGATTTTAATGCAATGTATTTCTTACCTTTAGGATCTTCGTCTTCATTGATTCGTTTCACTTCATAAGACTGAAGAGTCCCAACCAACTCATCAACAGATAATGGCATGATTATTTGAGTCTCTCTGATTGATGTCTTTATGTGATTCCAATCCTTAGAGAGTCCATGCAATAGCTTGTTTACTTTCATGGGATCAGAAATTGGTTGACCTTGACTTTCAAGACCATTCACGATTTCTGTAAAACGACTAAACTTGTCAGTTATAAATTCTCCCGATTTCATTATGAAGGCTTAATATTGACCGAGAAGAATGTTGATTCTAGTCTCTTTCACTCGATCGGTTCCTTCATAGGTAATATGTAGTCTATCCCAGACTTCTTTGGCTGTATCATAAGAAGATATTCTGTTATATTCAGTAGGTGATAAAGCACAATATCAAGAATAAATTGCTTTTACATCAAGAGCTTGTCTCTTGATTTTCTCTTCTTGAGTCATTTCGCTAGACCCAACAGTATCTTTTCCTCTTTCTGAGACAGGTGTAGCTTTAGGAATGATTCCTTTTTCTACAACGTCCCATTCCAGAGGATCTTTTGATCTTAGGAACGCCTTCATCTTGTTTTTCCATATGTTGTAGTCCTTTCCATCAAAGTAAGGCGGTCTGGTATTGCTTTACCCTTCTACCAGCCTTGGAGCCAACATACTAGCCATGGATCTTTAACTCTAAAGCAAAACACTTCAAACAAAGTGATTGCACGAGCTCTGATACAAATTGAGATAGCTAGTATAAGCACCTAGAGGGGTGAATAGGTGCACAAATAATTTTTCAAGATACAGAAGCGATTCTAGGCAAACAATGAAAAGGAAGTTAACAAAATAAAGTATAATCAAGGTAAAGAGAGTAAGGAAGAGAAAATTGAACACAAGGTTTATAGTGGTTCGGCTTATTTCAAGCCTATGTCCACTCTTCCGCACGGACGGCCCACTAGCTGGATTTCACTATGAACAAAAGAGAAGTTACAGCACAGCTTTTCTTTGATTCCACAGTGTAGATATTCTATCACACCTCCTCAAGGTTTCTCACAAATATAGACTCTCTTTTGCATACAAGGTTTCGCTTAAAGGAATTGTCTAAACAACAAGGAGCTTCAGACTTTGGAATTCTTCTATCGCGCACACCTCGAACAACTTGGAGCGTCTTCCTTATATACTCCTTCATGCCATCATACTCGTTGGCACTTACCAAAGGAATTCCTCCAATCTACCCGTTGGACGGAATCAATTAGGAAGATTATTCGAGCTATTAAAGGAACGTGTCGATAGCCCATCAATCCTGTTCTTCCATACAATCAGGATCTTAGTTTCCATAAGTAGAACATTCCAAGAATATTTAGGCAATCATCGGATCCTTAATCTTCGAGTCAATCTCGATCAATCAAAGGATTCTGTTATGTCTTTTCCAGTCAAGAGATTTTCTCTAGTCGATAAGGTCATATCCTTAATGAAACATCCAGTTCTGGATAATCTTTCTTCAACGAGATTAGACTGTCAATGAGGATAAACTTTGAGTCTTGAGTCCGGCTGTCAGGAGGTCTTCAAACTTTAAATAGCGAGTCCGGAAACCTTGATTAGGCGATGGAATTTGTCAGCTTCAAAACACTTCAAGAAGATTTCTCCAACACCGGCGTGCCACCTAGCTGTGCAGGTCTGTGTGATCTTTGAACTAGTGCGATCTTTGTCGGTTGGGCTCTTAGGTGCGATTGATAAGCTGAAATAATGTCGATTTCTCCCGGGATGAAGAAAGAGCGAGTTCGCGGGCCACTCGTTTAATTGGAAAATGCGCTTCACTAGATGACAAGTTGGGCAACATAACATTGAATTTGCTTAAGTGGCAGGATGAGAATAATGGAATTGGACGGAATGGATGAAATGCTGCCCTTAAGCTTGTAGCTTTTGGCAGTATTGGTGCCATTCGGCGAGGGGTTGGTGGCGGGTTCTGCCCAGAAATTGGGATGAGATGTGATATGACTGGAATATGTGGTCCTACTTGTCTTGTTGCCTAGAGCAAGTGCACAGATCAACATTAAGACTCTAATAGGTGGGGTACTGCCTAATGAGTGTTGGCTGGGTCCACCTTCATGTGGGGCCCAGCCAGCATTAAAAAAAAGGAAAAAGAAAAGAAAAGAACAAAAAGAAGTGGAAGTTGTCGTACGTGGGGTGTGCGTCCAAAGAGAGGAGAGAGAAAAACCAGAAAAGAAAACTGCAGCAAAGGAGAAAAAGAAGAGAGGAAGAGTGCTGCAACTTTGCGGCTTTGATTCGAAGGCCAAATATTGTCGGAATCGGCTCAAATTTCAGTATGTTGTTCGTGAGACCGAGGGCTACGAGTTGATGGTTTTTGTTCGTCGAGAACCGTCTCCAAATTCTCCAGTCGCGGTTAAGGTTTTCTTGCTCCAAACTTGTTTGTCTACCTATATGGTGAGAAGAAGATGATTATAATGTTGATGTTGAGTCTCTAGTTGTGACTAGAGAAGAATACTTTGTGTATCCTGCTATTCTTGGTGATTAGTGGATGTTTTTTGGGCGGTCCGTGGTTTTTCCCGCATCGGGTTTTCCACGTTAAATCCTTGGTGTCGTTATTTGCTTTGTCTACTTATTATTTTGGCGTTATATTTGCATTTTGTGAGGCCGTACATTGCTGGTTGTTGCTGGGGGTTAAGAAATTCTTAGTTGATTTTGCTTTGGGGGAGAAATTGATCCTGGATTGCATTTGGAAGTGGTGAATTGTTGTACCCGAGTTCTCCCCAACAAGTGGTATCAGAGCACGGTTGAATTTTAGTTTTAAATGGAAGAAACCAGCAGCGCCATGTTTAAGTTAAATGACTCGAATTATTCTATTTGGAAGCCTCGGATGGAAGATGTGTTATATTGCAAAGACTTATTTGATCCTATTGAGGGTGATGAAGCCAAAGGAGATAAGGAAGATAAAGAATGGGATAGAATGAATCGGAAAACAGTTGGGTTTATCCGACAATGGATTGATGATAGTGTGTTTCATCATGTTGCTCAAGAAACGAGGGCGGACACTTTGTGGAAGAAATTACAAGATCTTTATGAGAGAAAAACTCCATAAAATAAAGCTCTTCTAGTTAAGCGACTTGTGAATTTGAGATACAAGGAGGGGAGTAACATGGCGGAACACTTGAGTGAATTTCAAGATGTTGTAAATCAATTGACAAATCTTGAAATTGATCTTGGTGATGAATTGCAGTCATGCTTATTACTTGGTACTCTTCCTGATAGTTGGGACACCTTGGTTGTGGCATTAAATAACTCGGCTCCTTTTGGTGTGCTTTCTATGAGCATGGTTAAAGAAAGCTTATTCAATGAAGAAACAAGAAGAAAAGGCTTGAATTATGCTTCTACATCGGATGCTCTTGTTATAGAAAACAGGGGGAGAAGTCAATCAAGAAGGTTTCAAAGAAATGATACCCGAGGCAAGTCAAGAGGAAGATCGAAATCGAGACCGAGGAGGAGTGTCAAGTGTTATAATTGCGGCAAAATGGGACATTATGCAAAAGAGTGTTGGTTGCCAAAGAGAGATAGATTCCATGATAGAAATGGAGATCAAAAGAAAGAAGAGAAACAAGCTACAACGGCGGTTGCATCCGATGGCGATATTGTGTTTGTATGTGATGACGGATATGTGAATTTTACATACCAAGACTCTATGTGGGTTGTTGATTCCGCGGCTTCTTTTCATGTCACCTCACAGCGTGATTACTTTGCTTCTTATCGCAGCGGCGACTATGGTTGCATAAGGATGGGAAATAGTGATGTTTCCAAGGTTATTGGCATGGGAGATGTTTATTTGGAAACTGACGTCGGATGTAATTTGGTTTTGAAAAATGTGAGACATGTTCCGGATATTCGACTTCACTTGATCTCTACAGGTGCCTTGGATGATGATGGTTATTGTAATTCATTCTTTGATGGCAAATGGAAGTTGACTAAAGGTTCTATGGTAGTGGCAAAAGGTAAGAAGACAGGCTCTCTCTACACCATGCAAGCTGACTTGATTAAAGAAGAGGTAAATGCAGTGGAGGATTCCTTGGTTGATTTATGGCATATGAGGTTGGGTCATCTTAGCAAGAAAGGACTTGAAACTCTTGCTAGAAAGAACCTTTTACCTTTGAAGGAGAAAAATCTAAAGGAATGCACTCATTGTCGCGGTAAGCAACATAGATTCTCATTTCAGAGTTCCTCTCCACACAGGAAATCAGATGTACTTGATTTAGTTCACACTGATGTTTGTTGCATGGATGCTAGAACTATTGGAGGTGCATTATACTTTGTGACATTTATTGATGATTATTCTAGAAAAGTGTGGGCTATTGCTTTGAAATCTAAAGATCAGGTACTTGAGGCATTCAAGCAATTTCATGTCAATGTGGAAAGAGAAACCGGGAAGAAGCTGAAATGTGTTCGAGCTGACAATGGTGGTGAATATAGAGGCCCATTTGAACACTATTGCAGGGATTATGGTATCAAGCTTGAGAAGACTGTTCCAAAAACACCACAGCATAATGGAGTGGCAGAGAGAATGAACCGGACAATTAATGATCGGATTCGGTGTATGCTTTCTCATGCGAAGTTGCCTAAGCCATTTTGGGGTGAAGCGATGAGAAACATGGACTTGATAAATCTATTTCCATCTGTTCCTCTTAAGGGGGATGTTCCACAAAGAGTTTGGAGTGGCAAAGATGTTTCCTATAGCCATCTAAAAGTGTTCGGTTGTCGGGCATTTGTGCATGTTCCAAGAGATGAAAGATCTAAGCTTGATGACAAGTCTAAACAGTGTATCTTCTTAGGTTATGGACATGAAGAGTTTGGCTACAGGTTATGGGATCCAGTTGCAAAGAAAGTCATTAGAAGCCGAGATGTGGTGTTTTGTGAGTATCAAACTATTGAAGACATTGACAAGGTGGAGAGACTAAAGAATACAGCTCAACGTTCGTTAGTTTCAGCCCAAATCCTTCTAATGTTGATAGAAATTATGGGGGAGAAGTGCATGGAAGTCATGAAGATGGTGAGTCCTCACATAATGTTGATTCTTCAGCTGATGCAGGTGAAATAGTTGAGCAAGAGCAATCTATCCTACCTCAAGTTAGAAGATCTGAAAGAGAGCGTAGGCCTTCTAAAAAATATTTACCGCATGAGTATGTGTTACTCACTGATGCAGGGGAGCCAGAAACTTATGAAGATGCTATATCATGTGAACGAAAGAATGAGTGGCATGAAGCCATGCAAGAGGAGCTTAAATCCTTGCATGAGAACAACACATTTGAATTGGTGAGGTTGCCTCAGGGTAAGAGAGCACTCACAAATAAGTGGGTGTATAAGTTGAAGACGGAAGAAAATAGTTTGCAACCACGATACAAGGCTAGACTTGTTGTGAAGGGCTTTCGTCAAAAGAAGGGTATAGACTTTGAAGAGATTTTTTCACCGGTTGTAAAAATGTCTTCTATTCGAGTTGTTTTTGGGTTGGCCGCCGGTTTGAATTTAGAAATTGAACAACTTGATGTAAAGACGGCTTTTCTTCATGGAGATCTAGAAGAGGAGATATATATGGAGCAACCAGAGGGTTTTGAAGTTGAAGGCAAGGAGCACCTTGTATGTAGATTGAAGAAAAGCTTATATGGTCTCAAGCAAGCGCCTAGGCAATGGTATATGAAGTTTGAGTCCTTCATGGAAGAACAAGGATATGGTAAGACAAACTCCGATTCTTGTGTCTTTATGAAAAGATTCTCAGATAATGATTTTCTTATTCTCCTATTTTATGTGGATGATATGTTGATTGTTGGGCATGATGCCAAGAAAATCAAGAGCTTGAAAAATGAGTTGAGTAAAGCTTTTGCAATGAAAGACCTAGGCCCGGCTAAGCAAATCTTAGGCATGAGAATTACTCGTGATAGGAAGAATAAGAAACTGTGGTTATCTCAAGAGAAGTATATTGAGAAGGTGCTTGAAAGATTCAACATGAGCACATGTAAACCGGTGAGTACTCCACTTGCAGGCCATTTCAAGTTGAGTAGTAATGTGTGTCCTTCAAGTGAGAAAGAGAAGGTTGAGATGATGAAAATTCCTTATGCATCGGCCGTGGGTAGTTTGATGTATGCCATGGTTTGTACAAGACCGGATATTGCTCATGCAGTTGGTGTTGTGAGTAGATTTCTCTCTAATCCAGGTAAGGAGCATTGGACCGCTATTAAATGGATTTTGAGATATCTTAGAGGCATTTCTACACTTTGCTTATGCTATGGAAATGCAAAGCCTGAGTTGAGTGGCTTCTCGGATGCGGACTATGCCGGTGATGTTGATTCCCGAAAATCTACATCGGGTTTTATAATAATCATTGCAGGGGGAGCTGTTTCATGGCAATCGAGATTGCAAAAATGTACCGCTTTGTCTACAACTGAAGCGGAGTATATTGCTATTACCGAAGGAGGTAAAGAACTTTTGTGGATGCAAAAATTCTTACAAGAGTTGGGCTTGAAGCAAGAGAAGTTTGTTCTATATTGCGATAGCATGAGTGCCATCCATCTTAGCAAGAATCCGGTGTTTCATTCAAGATCAAAGCATGTTGATGTGAAGTATCATTGGATCCGAGAAAAGCTAGAAGAGAAGCTCTTCCTACTTGAGAAAGTTCATATCGACAACAATAAGTCCGACATGATGACCAAAGCCTTGCCCGTGATGAAGCTTGATGCTTGTAGAAGAAAAGCGGGCATGACGAATCTTCCCACATGAGGTGGAGGGGGAGATTTGTTGGCTGGGTCCACCTTCATGTGGGGCCCAGCCAGCATTAAAAAAAAGGAAAAAGAAAAGAAAAGAACAAAAAGAAGTGGAAGTTGTCGTACGTGGGGTGTGCGTCCAAAGAGAGGAGAGAGAAAAACCAGAAAAGAAAACTGCAGCAAAGGAGAAAAAGAAGAGAGGAAGAGTGCTGCAACTTTGCGGCTTTGATTCGAAGGCCAAATATTGTCGGAATCGGCTCAAATTTCAGTATGTTGTTCGTGAGACCGAGGGCTACGAGTTGATGGTTTTTGTTCGTCGAGAACCGTCTCCAAATTCTCCAGTCGCGGTTAAGGTTTTCTTGCTCCAAACTTGTTTGTCTACCTATATGGTGAGAAGAAGATGATTGTAATGTTGATGTTGAGTCTCTAGTTGTGACTAGAGAAGAATACTTTGTGTATCCTGCTATTCTTGGTGATTAGTGGATGTTTTTTGGGCGGTCCGTGGTTTTTCCCGCATCGGGTTTTCCACGTTAAATCCTTAGTGTCGTTATTTGCTTTGTCTACTTATTATTTTGGCGTTATATTTGCATTTTGTGAGGCCGTACATTGCTGGTTGTTGCTGGGGGTTAAGAAATTCTTAGTTGATTTTGCTTTGGGGGAGAAATTGATCCTGGATTGCATTTGGAAGTGGTGAATTGTTGTACCCGAGTTCTCCCCAACAATGAGGATATGTAATTTGTTGGCCCAACGCCCAAAGAAAAGAGGGAAAACAGTTCAAGTGTAATTGCTGTTACGGACGGCCGGGGGGGGGGGGGGTGGGTGTGGTGGTGGTTTTCAATTGTCCATCTTCTTGTATAGGCCTGTGTACTAAGAGTTATCCATCATAGTGGATTTGGTGGCGGTAGCAGTTCTCTACTAAGGGTTTTCCATCACTGCATGGATTTGGTGTAGCAGCAGTTTTCACTAGCCCAAAAAAAAAAAAACAGCTCCGATACCTAAAGTGTGCCTTGATATCAAACTAAAGAAATATAATGGACGACTTGATGAGGATGGTTTTCTTTAACCCAAGCCGAAAAAAACTCATTGGTCAGTTGTCATAAAGCACCTTGAATAATAACAACAATCACAGTTGAGGTTTCAAAAAGTCAATCAAAAGTTTCCTTATGCAGAATTCTCAATCAACTATTTGACAAAGCTTCAGTTACGTATCTGTCAGAAGATGCAGGATCACGCACTTTTGTTAACCAACATTCCTCGTGTCCTAGAGTCTTTCTAGTTTACTTGTGCCATAATTGAGTGTACACAATCTGCTAGGCCTGTGCTCGAGTTGGAGCAGCTGGATCTGATCCTATATTGAGTAAAGTCTTGAGTTTAAAGATGCATGTTGGAGATTTTTAAGACCTCATACAATAAGAGGAACATCTCTGGGCTCCTTGTAATATTCTTTTCCTGCTGCCACAGTTATTTCCAATTAGCTGATCATAACACTTTTAGTTTTTCTCATGTTTTGTCTCTCCCTGCTTGCCCTAGTTTACTTGAACTTATTCTTGCTCATCAACAGTTCATTGGTGGCTAGAGCTCTGATCGAGAACTCGCACCTGATAAAGTGGTCTCTTCTGCTTAAAGCATTCTCTGGTCTTTTTGCTCTAATATGTGGGAATGGATATATTGTTGGCATCAATCAGATATATGATATCGGCATTGACAAGTACGTGGTGCTTGCTTCAACATTGTTTTATTAAAATATATCTGGCTAGATGGGTGTTGGTTACAGCATCACTATTACTAGCATGAGAAGAACTGAAAAGTTACAAGATATTGTAACTGAGAAACAGAGCAAAATTACTTCCAGCCTCAACATAGATGTTTGAAGTGAGAAAGAATGAACGTGTTCATAATGAGACAATGCGACATCCCAATTTTTACTGGACATCAGATTTAGGTCAGTGTTCGAGGAACCGTGCAAGCACTCACTGTTATTTTGGAGGTCCATCTTTTTTATTAACCTTCTTGTCATGCCTTTGCTTTTGAGGATCGATGTCCTCAACTTCCTCTCCAGTTTTATGATTAGTATCTTTTTTATCTTATTTCAGGGTCGACAAACCTTACTTGCCTATAGCAGCAGGAGATCTTTCAATTCAACATGCCTGGCTTTTGGTGATTTTTTTTGCAGTGACTGGCCTGTCGATTGTTGCTTCAAACTTTGGATCATTCATCACTTCTCTTTAGAGTCTGGGTCTTTTTCTTGGAACCATCTATTCTGTTCCTCCTTTTAGGATGAAGAGATTTCCTGTTGCAGCATTTCTTATTATTGCCACGGTATATTTTCTGCCTTTTTTTTTTTTCCGTAGAATTGAGTAGTTTAAATTTACTTCATCTTTTTGTGCCTTGCTGGAGAACTATGTTCGACTCTTTTTTGGGGGATATTGTATTTGTATTGGCACCATAACTAATAAAGTATTGGTATATGACCTTTAAGGCTATCACGGATACTTCATCGCAATATCTTAGAAAAAGAATTGTCAAAACGTTTGGCAAGTCCTAATCTGTCCAGAGACTCCACACTTATGATGCTGCATGTAAAATGCAAAATAGTGTATTCTTTTATACATTGACTTATCCAAGTACTTGCGATACTTTTGCATATTCTACATGTCCCAAATTCAGAGGTCTGAAGGAATTAAAGCACCCATTTGCACCTGCCAACACCCTGCTACCTGGTCAGGGTAAACATAACATCAGAAGGGCAGTAGATAAAATAAACACTTCTCAATGTGGTTGGCCATGTTTGTACCTTAATTATGTGAATGTTGTCATTCTGTTCATATTATGGGAGCTCAATTACAAGTAAGCTCTGGTGGGTGTACATGGTGATGGAATCTTAAATGTGCATGTTTCTATCAAATCAATCTTCAAAAGATTGACCATTTTAATGTAAAAGGGAGAAAACAATATTGACCTTTGGTGTATCTGCTTGCTATCCCTTTATTCTCTTTCTTTATTTTCACATTCTTCCAGTCATTTCTACTTTGAGCTCTTAGTTTCATTGTTCAACTTCACTCATAAAGTTAATGAACTCCCTCTCTACCTTTGCCTTCTTGTAACTTTTTTGTACGAGTGCTTTGCAATGCATTTTTAAAAGTGTTGCCGTATCATTGGCTCAGTAGGGCTTTTCAATGAGTAGAGGATTATTTTTCAATGGGCTGAAATGAAAGAATATGCTATGAGATGGACTTAATAATTCCTTTATCTGAATGGCATGTGTCTTCAATTTAATCGAAAGGTATTTTCTTCTTTGATCTAAGGTTAGTTATTTGTTTACATCCAGCTATTTTTTAGTGAATTTTTTGGCTTAGCAAATGCCAGATGCAAGACATAAGTAGAGAAAATCGAAAGGGATTTTGTTTATACAACTGGAGGTCTTTCCTAGTATGGTACTTCAAGTTAATGTCGTGAACTTTAGACTTGACTGTTCTGTTAAATGTCCGGTAATACGACTTTGAGATGATTTGCATGTGCATTGTGTAGTTTTCAAATTTAATGTTTTCCTTTATGGCTACTTCAATTTGAAGGAGTTACAGTTTGACTAAATATAATAAAATAAACAAAATATCAAGTCTCAATCTCTATAGTGTATTTATTCATTTATACTATCCTTTTAAGGGAAGGGTTCCTCTTTTGATCTCTCAACTTAAATTACCTCTGAACATTAATAATAACTCAAATTAATTTTAAATGAATGCAAAGGCTATATTTCATTGATTAGCACTTTAACCACCACTCTCTACTCTTGAGTCTACAATTTCAAATTAATCTCTACCAATTAATTAAGGGTGTATCTATTTCATGAAAAGAAAATGATTGGTAAAATATTTATCTTTAAATGGTTGTTCATTGGTATCGTTTGAAATTGTTAGTCAATGAAAAATATTCTCAACATCGACAACAATTTATGTCTCAGCATTCTTCATAAATGATGAAAGCATTTTTCGCTTATTCCTTTTGTAAAAGATACAAACAATAATTTTAAGAAAAGTTATTTTTTTAAATCATTTATTTTCCGTGAAAATAAATTCAGTCTAAAATGCAATTAGCTTTGTCAGCAAGGAAGTTATTCATCATTTTGGATATTTTCAGTGGGCGTCACCGGCCGAGCCCAATGTAAATGGTGAACATAGCATGCGTTGGGCCTAGTGACCCATTAATTTCTTGCTTTGGGCAGCAATGCATGGAGAAATATAAAATTCCCAGATAGGTTAGACTGGTATTTGCAAACAATGATTTTTCTTTTGAATTGTCTGAACCTTAATCTCACTCCTATTTCTTGTTTTTATTAAATTATTATTTCTCAAATGCCTGGTGATTTTGTTTTCCACCTTATTTGAAATTCTATTCTAATTTACTATAAAACTAGATGTTAACTTGTGAATTGAGCTAGAAACTTACAAGAAATAAGACTATTGTTATAGCATATGAAAGTATCATGTCTCTCTATTATATGAAAAATTTATCAATTAAAGCAAGATATTTTAGATGTATTTATCGAATGTATGTATTTGGGGGATGCTTTAAATTAAAGTGATGTAAATATTGAATGCAAATACTTGTATTAAAGTGACGACATAAAAAATGACTTGTGATATTATAGTAAATAGAAAAGAACTTACAAAGTAGGGGAAAAAAAATCAGGCACATGGGGAAACACTTGATAAAATAAGTTAACAAAAGCAATAAATTGGAGTGAAATTAAAAGTGGAGTGTCTAGGCAGCTCGGGGAGATAAACTAAGACTTTACTTTTCATGAAAACCATAAGACTCAAAATTTTTGCAAACGTATAGCCTCAGAAATGTGAAATGAGATCTCAATTTATCTCAACTTATTCGGTCATTGATGTTAAGAAAATATGATGATCACGCTTTTCACCATGTAATGATACCAAAAGACCATGTTGGTTATGATTAAGCCTCCACAATCACATAGGCTATGATTAAGTACATAAGTCGACAATGAGCATCAAATCCACATCACAAGTACAAAGCATACCGGCATATCCATCACCATTGTAAATGGCATTTATTTCTAGAATGTTTGCAGATAACATTCACAGGAAGTTAAATTAAACTTAGTACTGTAGCACAAAATGCTATACTTTCTTATAAAAAAAAAAAATACTTGCCATGATGATTTACGTCCCTCACTAGAAATTGCACTATTTAGAAGTAAAGGCTAAATAGGCCCAAAAGTCCGTTCGATACAAAACTACAAAATTGCCTTATGAGACCCGAATTTTGGGTCCATGGGCCCTATACGTACCCCAATCGCCTATAAATTACTTAGCGTCATATAGCATCCGAACTACTCGATTTTTGTAAACAAATATTATTTTTCGAAACAGCAAATAGAAATTAAAATTTTCCAAATATTGGTTGTGCTAGTCTATTTTCTTCAAGAATTGTATCAAACCATTCAAAGAATACAGATCAGACATTCGAACCATCAATATTTATTTGAATAGATCACGTCAATAATACAATTTTTTTTGTCAAAACCATTTTTCATTATTTTCAAATGTTTCATAACTTCTAGAAAACAACAGAACGTTCAAATGTTTCCGAAAATTATGCAAGATTCACAGATTGCCTTATTTGCTGTGCTAGTTCCAATAAGATGACGTCGCCGTCCAATGTTTGGGTGGATCGTACAAGTCATCATAGGGGGCTGCATACGCAAACAGCAACTCTGCTTTACTCAAGAGATCGAAATATTATGTCTTTTGAAATGATCGATTCACGTATATCTTAAATTCAAGGAGGAGACTTTTGATTAAGACATGGAACTGTCTCTACAAGAGGAGATCCTTCGGCTTGAGCCATCGCGCAAAAGAAATGGATCTGGCACGGGAATGCATGGAGGAAGGCGCTTCCCTTGTATTCCCCAATTTTACTAGTCCCAAGTTTTGGCCATCCCATCGCTGAGAATTATTTGAAAGCTTCATATAAGTGTCCTTGTAGCAAAGAAAGTGAAAACCAACTAGTCCAACCATATCTGCAAAGACACAAATTTGAAAATGGGGATATTGTCCAGAAAGTCCCACACCTATTGTTTTAAACATTTCTATAAACTTTTTCACGTTTTGCCAATTAGATTTATCCCACTAATTTGATGCCACCATCCTACATGACACGGTCGGTCCTAACATGAATAATTTTTAATAATATTTTAATATTTGCTCGAATTTTTTTATTCTCTTCTTTTCTTTTTTCCTTTTTCTCTCCACTGGTCACCCCGAGTGAAGGCTGAAATGTTTGGTGGTGGCCAGCAAAGGAAAAAAGGGAAAAAGAAAGAAAGAAGGAAAATAAGAAGAAAAGAAAATAATAATAAAAATTCGATACATTCATGAATTAAGATTGTAAAAATGCCAAATGAGAAAGTTGCAAGAAATTTCCCCCACTTTTTTTTTTTGACACGTTCATGAATTAAAATTTGATGTTTTGATATCTTGTTACTTATCCTGTCTTGATTTAATTGCATTGTTAGCTGCCACGCCATGCCTTGGAATATGAAGAAAAACCGTTTCCACAAGAGCTGCGGATAATTAATTGTGGGACAATGGAGCAGAGCACTGATCTTGAAGAAGAAGATAGTTGTGAATATATATTTAAATAACTAGACATTGTGTTGTAAGATATTTTCTTATAAGAAGAGTGTGAAAATGTACGGCCACTTTAGAAATATCTAGAAAAATATCTTTCTAGAAAATATTTGTGTGCTATGTAAGTATGTGTAAGGAGTTCTCTCGATCGACATTGTAAAGAGCTTATCCAATAAAAGGTGTGTGAATTCTTTAAATAAGTCCTGTGTCTTTTTCATCAATTGGTATAATAACTTTCGTGGCTCTTGCTTTATAACTGATATAGCTAGTATAAGTACCTAGAGGGGGTGAATAGGTATATAAATGATTTTTCTCGATAATTGCACAATACTAGACAGTTGATAGATTTGAGACAAACAATAATCAAAATAAGACTGAGAGAAGGGAAGAGAAATTGAACATGCGGTTTATAGTGGTTCGGCTTATTTCAAGGCTACGTCCACTCTTCTGCACTGACAACCTATTGGCTGGATTCCACTATGAACAAAGAGATGTTACAGCGCTGTTCTTCCTTGATTTCTCGGTGTAGATGATCTACCACACTCACTCAAGGTCTCACTAAGTTTAGACACTCTTTGTGTATACAATTTCGTTCAAAATGTATCGACTAATAATCAAGGTGCTTCAGACTCAGGAATTTCTCTATCGATCATTTTCTAAAGCAACTAGAACGTCTTCCTTTTATACTCCTTTATGCCATCATACCCGTTGGCACTTACCAAAGGAATTCCTCCAATCTACCCATTGGACGGAATCAATCAAGAAGATCATTCGAGCTATTAAAGGAACCTGACGATAGCCCATCAATCCTGTTCGCCCATACAATTAGGATCTTGGTTTCCAAGAATAGAACCTTCCAAGAATATTTCGTCGACCATCAGATCTTCAAACGATCTTGATTACGAATAAAAGAATCCGTTATATTTATCTAGCCAAGAGATCTTCTCTAGAGGATAGGACTAAATCCTCAACCAAATACTTCGGCTCTGGATTGCCTTTGTCACTGGATTAGAAAAACTGTCAATGAGAATAGTCTTGAGTCTTGAGTCTTGAGTGGTGAGTCTAGTGCTCTGAAAGTCTTCAGACTCTAAGCAGAAGATATGCAATTATCCAGACTAGACTGATAGAAACGTTTTGTCAGCTTCAAAATATTCTGGAAAGATTTCTCTAACAATCTCCCCTTTTTTGATGGTGACAAAACTTTCCTGTAGTTTTAAACAACTTTAACCTGCAAAAACATTACTCAAGCAATATGGCTATCTCATAAAGATTAATAAAACAACCAGACTCTGCATCCACAGAAAATCGGTTAGTCTTTCATGAGTAAGACCATACAACAACGCTTGATATAAATGCAAACAGTCAAGCATCAAAATCCACACCCAAGTCAGTCAAATTCAAGTTCACACCCAAGTCATACTCAAAAACAAACATTCAAACACACAAAAGAAATTTAAAGTCAAAGTTTAAAGAGTTCAAATGAGTTCAAATTGCAATTCTCCCCCTTTTTGTCATCATTAAAAAGGTGAGAAAAGAGTCAACTTTGCTTGGGAATGCGCACAATCTGGAAATCTCCCATCGACTGTACGATGCCTTCCAGCCTCTTCAAGTCTTCCCGTAGATGAGCTACCTCTTCTCCTTTGGCATTGGCTTGAATTTGAAGAGCGAGGTCTTTCATTTGATCCGCCAGGGTAACAGAAGATGCTTGTCCAGCATTCTTAATGACTTGAAGTTCACAGTCCAGAGCATAGATTTGACCCTGCATTTCCAGAAGAATATCAAGGATACGACGAAAATCTATTGTATTGTCCGTCTGTGTGCTCGCATTTGCTCTCTCGGATGGAGTGAAGGCAGACGATGGAACTTCTGTGTAATCTTGCAGATTTGGTGTTGACGTATCATGTCCTTCCTCAGGCATTTGAGAAGCCTGAAAATCTTCTGGATTTGCTGGTTAGCGACTCACACCTTCACTGTTGACAGTATGTGGTGTAGCCCTTCCTTGCTCGCCATCTCCCCCTGTCTCTAGGACCTCAAATGGGGAAGAGTGATGGTCATGCTCTTCAGCATCTTGATTCCCCCTCTCTCCGGCTTCATCTGCAGACTGTTCTTTCACTACTTCTCCTTCTTTTTCAGCTTCTTTCTCTTTGTCTTCTTTCTCTTTCTCTTGTTGCTCCTCTGCTTCTCTGTTCTTTGCTTGCTCCTCTTCTTCTCTCTTTTCTTTTTCCTCTGCTTCTTTTCCTTTCTTCTGATGTTCTGTTGATTCAGGTACAGAACGTCTGGTCCTTATCAATGCAGAGATAGTGAGATCTTCCTCTTCATCTTCATCCTCCAAGATGAGAGTTCTTTTCTTTTTGGATGGGGCACCAATGGGCTCCTTCCCTTTTCTCTTTGATGCAGAAGATACTGGAGTCTTCACTCTGAACTTCTCCATTGCATTGGCAAGCTCTTTCAGACGCATTTTTGTCAGCATTTTCAAACCCACCACCATTTTGTCGCATGGTCGAACATAAAGAGTATGTGGAGGTTCAATGTTCAAGTGTCTGAAGATCTTGGTCACAAGACCTGGGTAAGGCAATTGGCCATTGTCCTTCACCATTGCTCTGTACATGTGAAAGAGAATGGTGTGAGGGAGAGAGAACTTCTTCCCTGTATTGATCGCGTATATCAATTTCGCCTCGGAATTGGACACGTCAGTCTTGGATGTAGACTTTGGCCTGATACAGTTGATCACAATTTTGTGAAGCAAGATGTTGATGGCACGCATTCTTGAGTAGGTAATTCTTCCCTCTGTATCCCTGTCTTTGACAAGCTCCAATGTGGCACGAGCAATCGAAACTTTGATCGGTTGATAGCGTCCTCTTTCAACTCCAATTATGTCTGCCAACATGTTCACATCCACCACATAGTCTTTGTCTCGAACACTGAATGATATTCTGTTCGCATCTAAAAAGCTAAGATTCGAATAGAAGTATGCTGTTAATTGCGCATAACCATCTGTGGTATCGGAGCAAAATTGCTCAAGTTGAAGCAGATTGAACTTCTCCCTTAAGTTCACATTAATGGCATCCAAGAAATCGAAATCAACACTTCTAGGGTTTATCATCCCTCGTTTCAACAGTCTGAAGAACAGATTCTCATGTTCCTTTGATTTAAACAAATCCATCCTTTTTCCCTTCACCTTCGCAGCAACACCCATTCTAGGTTGAAATTCACTGAACATTTTATCATCATCGTTCCCGTCAGTCGGATTCTGTACCGATACACGAGGGTCACTTGGAATGTTAGCAAGTGCTTCCTCAGCCTTTCCTTTGGGAGCAATTCCCAAATCCTCCATTTTTCGCAGAAAGATATACTCATTCCCATAATTCTTATCTTTAAGGAAATCATCTACGTAGTTCAGCGGAGTCTTAGTGCTTTTCAACGCACAATAGAGTTTGTAAATAAAAGAGGGTTTTTGGACTCTTACAGGGTCTGCGTCCTCGATTATTTCTTCCTCCGGTTGTTGACCCGCACCTTGTGGGGTAGATGGTGTTGAGTGACGTAGTGGAGAGTGAATCGGGCTCTGTTGCTGACTCGGTAAATCTTCCTCTTCGGTGAGATCGAAATGGGTAGGCCCCTCCCTCATTCTCTGTGGTCCCCTGTTCGCGATTCTTGAAGACTTCCTCGAAGAAGACATCCTTTCTTGTCGTTGAAAGATTCCTTTACTCGCTTTCCCAAGAAAAGATGACAACTTTCTCAAAGATGAACACGAAGTAGAGACAGGATTGGGAGGAGAATGCCTTTTTAGGGTTTTGAAGTTTAAGCGAGGAAAACCGTATATATATATATATATATATATATATATATATATATATATATATATAATTCAGTTTAAAAAGAAAAAACCAATCGGCTCAAAGGAAAATGAACAGACGTCTCTCTTAAAATCGATAACTGCCAAATAGAGGTTAATCTTTTTGAAAAGACAAGATTCCGTTTTTTACGGAAATTATAAATTAACTGAACTAAAGATCGTACCTTTTCGATATTGAATATAATAACAACTTACAGTCTATAGCCATGAATGTCGAGTCCGAGGGTTGGAGAGTCTCTAGACTTTAACTTCCTCAAGCTTCAAAATGTTGAGTCTTGAACGGATAAAATCGAATTGATTTTTCTCGAAAGGCTTTGTGAATATATCCGCTTGTTGATTTTTTGAATCAACAAATTGAATCAAGATTTCTCCATTTTGAACATGATCTCTAATGAAATGATGTCGAATCTCTATGTGCTTTGCTATTGAATGAAGGATTGGATTTTTAGTGAGATTGATTGCGTTGGTGTTGTCACATCTAATCTCTGTGCATGAGTCTCCAATTCCAAAGTCTTGTAGCTGTTGTTTTATCCATAGAATTTGCGAACAGCAACTTTCAAGAGCTACATACTCTGCTTCTGTTGTTGAGAGAGCCACAATGCTTTGTTTCCTTGAAAACCAAGACACTGTCTTGCTTCTAAACAACTGGCAAGTTCCTGAAGTACTCTTTCTACCGACTCTGCAACCGACCAGATTTGCGTCTGAATATCCCAGAAGATTAAAGTCTCCCTTCTTAGGATACTAAAGACCGATGCTTGAAGATGAAGCAACGTATTTGATAATACGTTTCGCAGCACTGATATGGGATTCTCTAGGATCTGATTGAAACTTAGCACAGATGCAAACACTCAACAAAATGTCAGGTCTAGAAGCAGTAAGATAAAGAAGTGAACCAATGATGCTCCTGTATAGCTTTTGATCAACTTTCTTCCCTTCTTCATCTTTGTCTATCTTCAAAGAACTTGATATCGGTATGTTGGTCTTTTTGCAATTTTCCAATCCAAACCTTTTGACAAGATCAATAGCATATTTTTCTTGATAAATAAAAGTTCCTTCCTTCAATTGCTTTACTTGAAGACCAAGAAAGAATATTAATTCTCCCATCATACTCATTTCAAACTCATCCCGCATAGACTTAGAAAATTTCTTACACAGACTTTCATTAGAGGATCCAAAAATAATATCATCCATATATATTTGAACAAGTAAAAATCTTTTGTTTTCCTTTTTGATAAATAAAGTAGTATCTACTTTACCTTTGAAAAAACCATTATGTATTAAGAACTTAGTCTGTCGTACCAAGCTCGAGGTGCTTGCTTTAAACCATACAAGGCCTTTTTCAGTCTGAAGACTGAGTCTGGCTTCTTTGGGTCTTCAAACCCTGGTGGTTGTTCCACATAAACTTCCTCATGGATAAATCCATTTAGGAAGGCACTTTTGACGTCCATTTGGAATAACCTGAAATTTTTATAACAAGCAAACGCAAGTAATAGTCGAATAGCTTCTAACCTTGCTACTGGTGCGTAAGTCTCATCATAGTCTATTCCTTCTTCTTGCATATATCCTTTGGCCACGAGTCTTGCTTTGTTTCGTACGACTTTTCCTTTCTCATTCATCTTGTTCTTGAACACCCATTTAGCTCCAATACCAGTTTTACCTTTTGGTTTAGATGTCAATTCTCAGACATCATTAATGTTGAATTGTCTGAGCTCTTCTTGCATAGCTTCAATCCAGCTTTCATCAGATAAAGCTTCTTCTATGCTCTTTGGTTCAATTTCAGAAATGAGAGCCACATCACTAGACTCTTCACGCCTTTTGGATCTGGTGCGAATTCCTTCATTAATTTCACCAATAATGAGATCTATGGGATGAATGGACTTATGCTTCCAATTACTGGTTGATTTGTCTGGTTGATGATCTCTTTCTTTATTTGAATCTTCATGAACAGCTTGATGCTAGTCTTCCAGAGTCTGAGATGCTTCTTGAGTTGTAAGCTTTGGAGGGTCTGGAGCAGGTTCAGACTCTTCATGATGAGTTTGACTGGATTCATCTTGCGTAGAGTCTTGAAATTTAACATTCATTGACTCCTCCACAGACTGGCACTTCTTGTTATAGACTCTGTAGGCTTTGCTTGATGTAGAATATCTAGGGAAAATGCCTTCATCTGATCATTCTTCAAACTTACCAACTCGATCTTTTGCATTTTTCAATATAAAGCATTTGCAACCAAACACATGAAAGTATGAAACAATGGGCTTCTTACCTTTGAATAACTCATAAGGGGTTTTCTCTAGAATAGGTCTTAAGAAGACTCTATTGATGATATAGCACGCTGTTGAAACAGCTTCAGCCCAAAATTGTGAAGAAATCTTACTTTCAATTAAAAGAGTTCTAGCCATTTCTTGAAGAGATCTATTCTTTCTTTCCATAACTCCATTTTACTGAGGAGTATATGGAGAGGAGAACACATGCTTAAAGCCGATTCATCACAAAATTTTGTAAAATCTTGATTTTCAAATTCACCTCATGATCTATTCTTATACTTGAGATAACACATCCTTTTTCATTTTGAACCTTTTTAGCAAATTTTTCAAAATACGAGAAGGTTTCGGACTTATTTGCAAGGAAATATACCCAAGTAAAGCGGGAGTAATCGTCCACAATTACTAGGCAATATTTCTTACCTCCAATGCTCTGGGTTCTGGTTGGTCCGAAGAGATCCATATGCAGCAACTGTAGTATATGATTAGTAGAGACATAATTTATTGGCTTAAATGAATTTCTTACCTGCTTTCCCAGAATACATGGTGTGCATGGATCGAACTTTTGGTATGGTAATTTGGGTAGACCTCGAACAAGCTGCTTTGATGAGATTTTGGCTAATTGCTTCATGTTGACATGACCAAGCTTTCTGTGCCATAAGCTTGCTTCGTCTTGAATTGAGATTAGGCATTGCGATTCATTTGGTTTCACATCTAGAAGATAGATATTTCCATGTCTTTGACCCATGAAAGACTTAGTAGAGTCTTTGCTGGTTCCAGAACATGTTCCTTCTTGAAAGAAGATCTTAAAACTAGTATCACACAATTGGCTAATGCTGAGAAGATTGTAATTGAGTCCTTCCACTAGGGAAACATTACTTATTGTGAGATTTCCAATTTTCACAGTTTCAAATCCCACAATACTTCATTTGCTGTTTCCTCCAAATGAAACTTTTCCACCATTTACTTGAACAAGCTTTATGAAGCAATTTGAGTCTCCTGTCATGTGTCTTGAGCATCCGCTGTCAAGATACCATTTTACCTTTTTCTTGACGGAGACCTGCATTTAAAAGAGAGTCTCAAGCTTTCTTTGGTACCCAAATTTTCTTGGGTCCTTTGGTGTTAGTAAGATAAACAGTAGTAGCCCATACTTTCTTAACAGGTTTCCAAACCATAGGAAACTCTTTTTCAAAGTGATCCGGACTGTTGCACTTTGAACATCTGAGGGCATTACGACCTACAGACTTTACAAAAATTTTCTTGAAATGATTTTTGTAAGCCTCTCTCGAGGGTCTTTTCTTAATTCTTTCTTTTACTTTTGGAAAATCAATCAAGGGAATTGATTCTGCTGTCATACCTAGACCGGACTTATTGAAATAAGGTCTTTGAACTAAAAGAATTTTTTCAAGTTTTTTGGACCCTATTGAAAATTTCTTTGAAATATTTGATAAGTCAGTTTTTAAAAAAGCATTTTCTTTCAAAAGATTATCTTCATTTTCTTTAAGAGTGGAAACACTTAAGTCTAAACTTTTAACTCTTTCTTCTAAAACGTTTTCCTTTTGTTTTAGAGCTGAGTTTTCCTTTTTAAGTTCGGAAATTCTTTTGAGAGAAGTCTTAAGACTAAAACATAGTTCATCAATATATTTAGAAACTTTGACAGGAATTTTAAAATTACTTGCCTCAAATTCACTGTTTGAGTCTGATCCAGAATCTAAGTCTGAGTCTAAATGTGCCATCAGACATAGGTTGGCATATTCATTATCACTTTCTTCACACTCTGTATCACTCCAGGTTTCGGCTTTGAGAGCTTTTCGAAACTTTTCAGCATTTCCTCTCTTCTTCTTCAGAAGAGGACAGTTAGGTCTGATGTGTCCCTTTTTCTTACATTCAAAGCAGACTACATCTTTATTTGATTCCTCATCATCAACAGACTTGGTCTGCTGTCTTTGAAAACTTTGTTTCTTTGAGTTGAACCTTCTTCCTTTTCTATTCAGCTTTCTGAATCTTCTTCTCATGAGAGCAAGCTCCTCATCGTCCATATCATCTTCAGAATCTATATCATCAGAATCATCATTTGATTTTAATGCAATGGATTTCTTACCTTTTGGATCTTCGTCTTCATTATTTCGTTCCACTTCATAAGACTGAAGAGTTCCAATCAGCTCGTCGACAGATAGTGGCATAATTCTTTGCGTCTCTCTTATTGAAGTCTTTATGTGATTCCAATCCTTGGAGAGTCCACGCAGTAGCTTGTTTACCTTCGTGGGATCAAATCCTTGATTCTCAAGACCATTGACAATATCTGTAAAACGGCTAAACATGTCAGTTATAGATTCTCCTTGTTTCGTTTTGAAGGCTTCATATTGACCGAGGAGAATGTTAATTCTGGTTTCCTTCACTCGATCTGTTCCTTCATAGGTGATATGTAATCTGTCCCAAACTTCTTTTGCTATAACACAAGAAGATATTCTGTTATATTCAGTTGGTGACAAAGCACAATATAAAGAGTAAATTGCTTTTGCATCGAGTGCTTGTCTCTTAATTATCTCTTCCTGAGTCATTCCGCTGGTCTCAACAGTTTCTTTCCCTCTTTCAGAGACTGATGCAGCTGTAGTAGTAATTCCTTTTTCTACAACGTCCCATTCCAGAAGATCCTTTGATCATAGGAAATCTTGCATCTTGTTCTTCCAGATGTTATAATCCTTTCCATTAAAGTAGAGTGGTCTGGTATTGCTTTGTCCTTCCACCAGCCCTGGTGCTAGCATACTAGCCATGAATCTTTTACTCTGAAGTAAAACACTTCAAATAAAGTGTGTACACGAGCTCTGATACCAATTTATATAGCTAGTATAAGTACCTAGAGGGGGGTGAATAGGTATATAAATGATTTTTCTCGATAATTGCACAATACTAGACAGTTGATAGATTTGAGACAAATAATAATCAAAATAAGACTGAGAGAAGGGAAGAGAAATTGAACACGCGGTTTATAGTGATTCGGCTTATTTCAAGGCTACGTCCACTCTTCTGCACTGACAGCCTATTGGCTGGATTCCACTATGAACAAAGAGATGTTACAGCGTTGTTCTTCCTTGATTTCTCCGTGTAGATGATCTACCACACTCACTCAAGGTCTCACTAAGTATAGACACTCTTTGTGTATATAATTTCGCTCAAAATGTATCGACTAATAATCAAGGTGCTTCAGACTCTGGAATTTCTCTATCGATCATTTTCTAAAGCAACTATAACGTCTTCCTTTTATACTCCTTTATGCCATCATACCCGTTGGCACTTACCAAAGGAATTCCTCCAATCTACCCGTTGGACGGAATCAATCAAGAAGATCATTCGAGCTATTAAAGGAACCTGACGATAGCCCATCAATCCTGTTCGCCCATACAATCAGGATCTTGGTTTCCAAGAATAGAACCTTCCAAGAATATTTCGTCGACCATCAGATCTTCAAACGATCTTGATTACGAATAAAAGAATCCATTATATTTATCCAGCCAAGAGATCTTCTCCAAAGGATAGGACTAAATCCTCAACCAAATACTTCGGCTCTAGATTGACTTCGGCTCTAGATTGCCTTCGTCACTGGATTAGAAAAACTGTCAATGAGAATAGTCTTGAGTCTTGAGTCTTGAGTGCTGAGTCTGGTGATCTAAAAGTCTTCAGACTCTAAACAGAAGATCTGCAATTATCTAGACTAGACTGATAGAAACGTTTTGTCAGCTTCAAAATATTCTAGAAAGATTTCTCCAACAATGACCACATCTAGAAGAAGTGGAGATTAGAGCAACATTGCTCCTATCGTGGAGATTTGTATCGGCGGAAGGAAGATAATTAATAAAATCATTGGTGTAAGCAAATTCCCTCTCTTTTTTTTTGACACATTTAGGAATTAAAATTGGCGATGCATACAATTCAAATGATTGCTCATTTGATGGCTTTTGGTCTGTCTATTTCATACACAATGTTCATAAGTCGAATTCTTCGAAAAAGTATGCGATGCTATCTGCAGGGCAAAAGTGGCTTGTCTGCATTTGCAGCAATGCCATTTATGCCTATGTTTAGCATTAAGCTCTCTAACATGCGATCGTTAGTGATGCAAGTGTAAATTGACCATGTAAATTGTAAAATCTTTTGAAAATTGGAATCTGTTGATAACACCCGATTGCTCGAGGGGATTAAGGGAGGGCACTATGGGACAATTAACAATGATGTACGACATATCGGCACTAGTCATTACTGACCTAATGACTGACTAAAAGCTACTCAGGTCCAATATATTCGAATTAGGACTAATTGATTATTGCTTGGGATTGAGCAACAATGATCCAAGACTATTCATGATAATAATTTGCATTGAAATGATAGCGAAATGTGGATAAGGGCTAGTTGTCGAGATCATCTAAGCCATTTTACCCATCTAAAAAGAGAGTTTTGAATGACATCTTAAAGATACAAACATATAGGACCATGATGCTGAATCGACTCATTTTAAAACTTTGTACGATATCAAAGAGAAAAATTAAAGGGCCATGTTGCGACCTACCCTTGGGGGGAGGGAACAGGTTTAGGAGTATTGCCTAAAAGACGGGCCGAAGGCCCATGATTACATGCGGGCTCTTCCAAGCCCATGCCCCGCGTGACGTTGGGATATTTTTCATGAATTTTGCACAAAAGGAGTCGCCACTAGCCTATTGTGGTCGGTTAGAAACCAAATGAGGTATGGGAGCGTGCCTCACTTCCTACGCAACTAGAGAATCTAGGTTCGGGGACTTGTTTACACTAATTAACCAATTAATGCCCTTTCGGTACCTAATCTTGTTCATTTTAACAAAATGATTTTTCACAGGCAATTTGAATTGATTTTATACTTATCTACTAACATATGAGGTGATAATGCGGGTGCGCAATCATTAAAGTAATAATCATAATTATCAAGATCCTAATTGCCATAAAATTAAACACATGCAATCAAACATAATTAGATATGCAAATTAAACATGCAACATAATCAATATATGAGCACATAAAGGTCTAATTATGCTAAAATGGCAATACATGGCAAGTCCTAATCACACCCCATCATTTTTGGATTTTCGAAATTTTTAATTTCTTAAAAAAATTAAAAATAAATATAACTAATTTCTAATTTTTTAAAATTTTATTTGGATTTTCGGAATTGTTTTAAATTGTTTTAAATTGTTTTTAAATTTTTTAAAGAAAAATAACTAATTTCTAATTTTTAAATATTTTTTGGATTTTCGAAATTTTTTTAATTAATTGTTTTAATTTTTTATTATTTTTAAAATTTTAAAATTTAATTTTTTTAAAGAAAATATTTTTAGAATTTTAAATTAATTTTTTATTTTAAAAGGTGAACTGGTCGGGTTTGGTTCGACCCGACCTTGGTCAATGCGGATCGGGTCTGGTCGGAGATCGGACCCGGATTCGGTCCAAATGGGGGGCCGGCCGAACTAGCCCGCTTGGAAGCAAGGCCCAACTTGGTAAGGCCTTACCTTGGCTCGGATTGGGCCCAACCAATGGGCCCAATCTGATATGATACTTTCTACTTAAAAAAAAGAAAAAGAAGCCCACTATCTAAGTTAGCCTAAACCCACAAATCCAAAAATCCTTAAAAGCCCAAAAGCCTAAAAAAACCAACCCAAATAGCTTAAAAACCCTACCTGGTCCGCAACCCGTGTCCGACCCGCTCCTTTTGGCCGAAACCTAGGGTTTCTTGGTGGCGTTGGCGGCAGCGGCGAAGGTGATTCGGACGGAAACGGCGGCTGTACGACGGGCGGCGACGTCGGCACGGCGGTGACTGGCGGAGACGCGGCTAGGAGCGGCAGCGCGTGGCAGGGGTCGGTGCGGGGCTCGTTTGACAGTGACTGGCGAGGTAGCTCGGACGGCGTCGGGTTGAGGGCGGTAATGGGTGAACGACGGTGGTTCGTCTCCGGCTGGTTCGGCATCGGGAGCAGCGGCGGCGGGTATTGTTGGTTTGCGAGCAGAGCACAGCAGGTCGTTGCGAGCGGAGGCGTCAGGTCTTCGTGGCTGCAACGGGCACAGGAGCAACAGCTTCTGGCATTGAGGCGGGGCACGTCGGTGGCATGAGTGCGACGACGCAACGGAGAGGTGAGTGCGGTCGTCGGGCATTGGGTGCATTCGGAGGGCTGCACGAGGAGGCGTCGCTTAGAGAGGGGGGTGCTAAGTCGAGCGGCGGTGGGGTCAACGTCGGTCGAGCACCGTTACTGCCGGTAGCGACGGTGGCGGCAATGCCACCGCTTCACCTCGAACTCTCTCTCTCTCCTCCCTTCCGTTCCTTTTTTTTTTTTTTTTTTCCCTAGGGCTTTTCTCCTCCTATTCCATCCTCCCCCCGCTCTGCTCCCCTCTCTCTTGCTTTCTTTTTCTTTTAACCCCCCCTCTGCTAGGGTTTCACGCACAAAGAGAAAGAGAGAAAGTGACATGGGCCGGGCCAAGGCGAGATCAGGCCCAGCCCCTTCCATGTCTTCTTTTTTTTTTTTTCATAATTTTTTTTAAATGAGTAATTCCTAATTCTGTAGACAATTAAATCATAAATAAAAATTGGGAAAAATTAGGTGTCAACAGTTGCCCCTCTTTGAATGGGAGCTCGAAGAGGTTGCATTCAAAGATAGAAGACACCTAAATTATTTTGACGATGGAAAGACCCTAGGTGCATAGGCACGTATTAGATCGACGAAAATGACTCATAATTATGGAAGTGCATCTTGTCAATAAGGTGAAAAAAGACTTCGGGCTGCAAAAGCCTACCAAGTCATAAAAAGTGAGGAAGACTCCAGGATACAAGGCTCTCTGGGTCATAAGAGGTGAGGAAGACTCCAGGATACAAAGCTCTCTGGGTCATAAGAAGGGTGTGTCGCGACCTAATTTTCGAGGGTGAATTACTTTAAAAAAAAAGGCTAATGGATTACTAAGTCCGAAGACTTAGCACGGACTCTCCCAAATCCTACCAATCGCGACTTGATGTTAAGAAATTAATTTATTCAAACATGCAGTTATACTCAATTTGGAGCCGCCACTAACCAACTAGGGTTGGTTAGAAACCCAAGTAAAGTATGGGAGAATACTTTACTATTGCGAACCAGAGATTCAATAGGTCCGGGGACATGGTTACGCTAGATTAGTTTAACGCCCTTTCCGTACCTTTTTATTTTAATTTTAAAAATATTTTGCAGGCAATGTTGATTAATTTTAACCTAAGCTATTAACATGCAAATGGTGGTCATGCGGGTGCACAATCAATAAAACAACATTAAAAAATGCTAATCAAAATGCATGCCCTAAACATGATTTCTAAATGACATGACACCTAATTTTTATTTTTTCTTTTCTTTAAAAAAATGTTAATTATATGCAATCTTAATCTAAATTTAATATGCATGGATTTATTTTAATGACATGTGAGATGCAATTCATATGGTATGACTTAAACTTATCACTATATGTATGCAATTTAATTTATATAATCCTAAATATGCATGTGCTATGTGATATGGGATAAATGACATGGTATTTCTACATACATGCTCTTTTATGATTTTATGATTTTTTTTTTTATAATGATTCATTTTTTAATGCATATATGCAACCTATGCTAAATAATGATGATATGAAATGGGATTAATTATAAACTAATTTATTAATTAACCAAGTAAATGACCTTTTTTGTTTTCTTTTTTAAATGACTTAATAATTCTTATTAAAAAATAATGATGCAATACTAATCTTCGGCTTTTTTTTATTAAAAAAATTACACGACGAGAATAGTAAAACATTAACTTATGACCCACTAATTAAAGCGCAACATGTGGTGTGCACATTATGAAATCTATATAACCTAAATAACATTTTTTGTTTTTTTATATTTTTTTTTTGTGTTTTGGTTTTATTAAAAGAAAATCATCCTAATTCTACATGAATCTTAAAAAAACTAAAATGCGTTGCTTCAAATGCGATATACGTATAGACCTAAATACCTAATATGATGCATGATATGTGATGAGCAAAAAATAATAACATGCCAAAATAAAAATCCATCCATGTAAATCAATGGCATTTTAATATGAATTAATGGTGCAAAGTAATTCATGAATTTTGCCATAAAAAGTCGAAATAATAAAAAATCTAACCCGACGTCTCGCAGGTCAATGTTTTTAATTATCATAACTTAATATGACAAATTTCCTAATGATAAAAATAAATCAAAACAAATCAAGTTAGAATATATAAAAAAAAACTATGAGTTCGAATATTCGAACTAAATTTAGCCTAAGAATTTTACCTATCCTTGATATCGCTTTCTCAAGGGGTGGTGCTGGCACAAGTGGTAGCCTGCAATGGTGATTCACCAAGGGGTCGACCTACAACAAAACAGGGGAGGACCTTGGGCAGAATGAAGGTGCAGCAAGGATAGCAGCAGGTCGTCGGTCACAGCAGCAAAGGTTCTCGGGCTCAGGCGCGAGTGGAGCGCGTTGTGGCTCGGCAGAGCTTCAGTTCAGCGTCAGGACTCTGGTGAAGGCAGGCGGTGGCGAGGCGAGCGTTGGTTCGAAAGGGGCAACAATCTAGCAAAGATACTGCTACAGGTGCGGGCAACGACGAAGGCATTGCGGGCGGTGTTGCAACAACGTTGGGCAGAGCAACAGACACGTCAGGTGCTGCTCGAGGTTCGTAAGAAGGAAACACAGCAGTGGGGGCGTCGGGTGTGGGATCGCAGCGATGGTGTGGCGTCAGCAATGGGTACGGTCGTTGGGTGAGCAGCGAGGGGGCTCGCGGGTGCTGCAAGTCGCAGGTTGCTGTGCGGGAAGGCGAGTCCGACGAAGCGGATTAGGCTTCAAGCGGTGGTGCGAGTGGAATTGGATGGCAGAATGGCGATCGGCAGCTATGTCTGCACGAAGAAGAAGATGAACACCTCCCCTTCTTTTATTTTTCTTTTTTCTCTCTCTCTCTCCCTCTCTCACGTCACTCTCCCTCTGCCCCCTGTACTTTATGCAGGAGACTTTTTACTTTTTCAACTGGAAGAGAAATCCTCTTGCTCGCCCCTTTCACTTGACTTTTGTGTTTTTTCCTTAAAAACTGAAACTCTCTTCTATGTTTTCTCTCTTTTCACTTTTCAATTTTTTGACGAACAGAAACCCCCCTTTTCACGTCTCGCACCCTCTATTTATAAAGTGAAGACTCGAATTTGTTTCAACAGATGGAGATTTTCGCTCAACCTCTCAACAACAAAGTGGCTCCAAAATCACACAAAAACTGAATTTTTTTTAATTTTGAAAAGAAGATATATTTTCAAAAAATTTCCAAAACCGAATTTTTATTTTATTTATTATTTTCTAAAATATTAGGTGTCAACAGGGTGGAAGACTCCAGGATACAAAACTCTCCGGGTCATAAGAAGTGTGGAAGTCTCCATGATACAATGCTAAGAAGGGTGGAAGACTTCAGGATACAAAACTCTCCGGGTCATAAGAAGTGCGGAAGACTCCAGGATACAATGCTCTCCGGGTCATAAGAAGTGAGGAAGACTCCAGGATACAAGGCTCTCTGGGTCATAAGAGGTGATGAAGACTCCAGGATACAAGGCTCTCCGGGTCATAAGAAGTGAGGAAGACCCCCGGATACAAGGCTCTCTGGGTCATAAGAAGGATGTAAGACTCCAGGATACAAGGCTCTACGGGTCATAAGAAGTGAGGAAGACTCCAGGATACAAAGCTCTTCGGGTTATAAGAAGGGTGGAAGACTCCAGGATACAAGGCTCTCCGGGTCATAAGAAGTAAGGAAGACTCCAGGATACAAGACTCTCCGGGTCATAAAAAGTGATAAAGACTCCAGGATACAAGATTCTCCGGGTCAGAAGAAGTGATAAAGACTTCAAGATACAAGGCTCTCCGGGTCACAAGAAGTGATAAAGACTCCAGGATACAAGGCTCTCCGGGTCATAAGAAGTGAGGAAGACTCCGGGATACAAGGCTCTCTGGGTCTTAAGAAGTAGGGAAGACTCCAGGATACAAGGCTTTTCGAGTCACAAGAAGTGAGGAAGACTCCATGATACAAAGCTCTCCGGGTCATAAAAAGGGAGGATGACTGAGGTCTCATCGTGTAAAAACGAGTTTTGAATGGGTATGATAGTCTCACCGTGTACGAGTGGGTTTCGACTGGGAGGCGGATACGCGTGGTTTACGGATGAACCCACCCATCTTGGAAATGATATGTTTTAAAGTTAACCATAAACCTTTGAAGATGACATGGTTTAAGGCTGACCATGAACCTTTGGTTTTTTTTTTTTTTTTTTTTTTTTAGGGAAACACCCGCTAACCCCTTAGAAAACTGCATGGCTTCACCGATGAATCTGTCAAACTCAACTCGAGCAAATTTCATTAGAGACGTCATCAAGAGGCGTATTGGCAATATTGTAACATTAATTGAACAAAATAATCAAGCTGAGTCTGACTGCTTTAGAAAAACATTCGATGATCATTAGCATCATGTGGCACAAAACTGTCATCTTGCTCGTGAATATATCATTAATCATCAAATTCTCTATAGGACAAGTTCTCATCAGAACGGCTACAACTTGAGAAAAAAGGTTCATTAAGCATGCCGAACTAGAGCTTCTTAGTCAGAAAATGTTTCTCACGCACTCTCAATAAAATGGCTACTTGATCCCATCCATTCATATGGGAGATAATTGGTTGCTGAAGGTATCTCAAATAACCTATGTCAAAGGCTTCCAGAAACATTCGCAATGAGCATAATCTGATCGATCAAAAAGGTCTTTTGACGGGATTGCAATATAGGCTCAGTTAGGGCTTACACAAAGGAATTTATTGCTTTGAGGCCAATAAAGGAACATTTGTCACTATCTTCATCGGCTTTACAAGTCGAGAGCTTGGAAGATGAGACAAGATATAATTACTTCCACTCTTTCAAGCAGTAGCTTCTTTGTGACATTCTCATTTTCACTCAAACCATCCCAATCAGAAGAGACTTCGGAAGAAGGTTGTAATGTTGGCTTGCGCAAGGCTCGAAAGGCTTAAAATTTTCAAGAGGATTTTTAAGAGTCGGTGATCATCATGGCATCGTGACCAGGTCACTCGATCTTCCCCAAATCATTTGGCTTTTGAAATACAACACATCTCGAAAGTCCCTTGACTAATCTTTAATGCATGGGAGCTTTGCTCCTTTCTCTAATGTCCTTTGCTCTTGTGATGAATTCTTTTTTTTTTTTTTTTTTGCACAAGTACTTGGACCTTGATAATTTTTTTCCACATAAGATGCAACTTTTGGCTTCTCTTTTTTTTAAACGGGTATTGGCCTTGCTTTTACTAGGCACACTACTTTTTCATGCCCCCTAATTTGTAGAACTTTTTGCTCTTTGAACTTTTGGAGCTCTTATGACTTTCGAGATGCTTTTCACATCTTCTCGTAACTCTCGATTGTATTTGGTCAATTTTTATGCCTTGGCCCAGTGAAAGGAGATGATCACCACTTGGGCTTCAGAAATGAATAATTAGGCCCAAATTGGTTAAAGCAATGGGTATTAGTGTTTGGATAGAGAATGAGATGCTCTTCTTCACATTGGGATGAGTCAAGATTTAATGAGAATTCCTTTGAAGCTATCACCAGAAGATTGATGCGAGTGAAAATAATAGGATCTTTCCCAATCATTCGCTCTATAACACGACTGTAACCTCTTATGTTGCCCCAATGTAGGTTCGTTCTTGACCAGGGTACTTTGGAGGATCATCTCTTTTTAGCCGAAAGGGCTGGCAATATGTCAGCTCGGTGCCTGGGATTGATGAAGGAAATGCCTTTATCATTTTGATCTTTGCGCTCAATGCGAATGGATCCTTCGTCCTAAGAGAATATTTTTTTTCATTCAACTCTTGAAAGTGTTTGATGGACACTCAACTCTCAAAAGTGTTTGAGGGACGTGTTTGGAAATGGGCTTGCCTTTCTTCATACTAAGCACTTTTTGTTTGGCATGTTTAACGTCTCAATCTCACTCTGTCGAGATCATCTGAGTAGATCAATCTCCATAGAGAAATTTGATTTGAAATGAATAATCCGCAAAACGAGAAAACAATTTTGGGATAAAAAGGATGCTCAAAAGGTTTGTAATTTTTTTTTTCTTTTCTCAATTATTCATTTCATTTTATTTTTATTTTTTTGCTTGTCTCTAGGAAAGCGCCAAAATTCTCTTTTGTAATGGAAATTCTCCTTTTTTTTACTTAAAAAAAAAAGAAAAAAAAATTGAGAAAAAGGGTACTTACTTGCAGCATGGCGGTCCGTAACCCGTAAAGAAAGTGAAAGAATATGTTAGTGCAAAAATCTTTAAGGATTGAAATGTTGGAAACGATACATTATTACCCTTCATTCACTTTCATCTTTTGGGCACTAACATCTCTTGGATTCACCTTCGTGGATTATTTGGTAACTCGACAATACCATTCCCTTGCATTCGCCTTTAAGTGCTTGATATCTTCTTGATTCCTTGGTGAAAGGTATCGCTTCTACGGTCAAGGTGCAACTTTTTCATTTATCACCCTGTAAAAAGGGGAAACGAAACGAGTTATCTCCATCCTTAGTTAGGTTCAAATGAGGCACGATAGATGCTTTTTGATGAATTTGGCATTGTTGTTCCAGAAACTTCATTGATGGGTGAATGAGAGATTTTTCTCCAAATCAAATGTTGTTCTCCCACTCTTTATATGGCAAACCTTTTTTCCGTTCATTCTATCCTGTACCAAAGAAAAGGATATGTCATTTTTTATGCTGAAGAGAAATCAAGTTTAGGAACGAGATACATCCTTTTCAAAGTCGAGCGATCAACATCCCAATGTATCTCTCATGGAAGAAGGGATAATATTGCCCATTTGTTTCATCATTTGAATATTTCTTTGTTTAAGATGAACATGACTCAATAATGCTCCATCGCATTTGTTGGAATGTTACAAAATTTGGTACTCTTGATGTCTCCTTGACAATGAAAGAAAATCATGTCATAAACGGTATCAAAAATGGATAATTGGAATCGATACAATTTACTCTTCCTTCAAATTTGCCTTTTTGGATATTTGGCAACTCCTTTCATTTGTCTCATCATGCAAAGTGAGCGAGATCAATGAATTGTTTTTGCACCTAAGGCATTTGCAAATAACAAAACTTCCCAGAACGAAATTCAACTTCGTTCCAACTTTATGGAAAATTGGCGCCAAAGATGCCTCGATGCATGCTTACTCCTCAAGTTCCATGAGCCTACACTTTTATCTTTTAGAATGAGCAAATGTCAATCTCAAATAGACTCATCATCCTACCGGAGAAAGCGATTTCGTGAAGAGAGGGCCTTAGCCAGAGTTGTCTTGGAATTCATTTTGGAATGTAGACGTAAAGATTCACTTGAAACACTTTTGAATTCATTTTCTCTTTTTGTTCTTTTTTTTAATGATGATTTTTTTAATGATTGTAGGATGATTTCCACGAAATTGAATTACATCATTAAAAAAAAAAAAAAAAGTGAGTCACATGATTTACAAAAGCATCAATTGGATTCGCAATCAAAACCTAAAATGGAAAACATGATTCTTAACAAGAATAAGAACAATGATAGAATACAATAAACTCTTGTATAGGTAATGGTAAAAATCAACTCATGTCCTAATGTCAAGGACCACCATGTAAAACCTGCAAAAAGATGACAATGTTAGTACATAATGAGAAAAAATGATATCTCAATGGGATCGCTTCTTACAATAAAATCGAGATGACGGTACATGCCCCACAATCATTATTACGGGGTTTTGGTATTTCGCCAGGATTTTATTATAAGAAAAGGCATCATTAAAATAATCAATCACAGCCATCAATCGAATGTCCACCTTTATTCCAAAAGTTTCGTATGCAAAAGTGTCATTGATTTTTGAAAGATTGATTTGTGATTTTACTCCTAAAAAAAATGAAGTGATTTCTATTTTGAGGAATTTGTACACAAAATGATGTGCATTATAGTCCGAAAAAAGTGAGAATGAGAAAATTTGATAAAAAATGCAATTTCAATTTTTGTGCCCCAATATAAAATCACAACTTGAAAGTTTTTTTTTTTTTTTTTTTTTTTTTTTTTGAAATGATTTTGAGCCCATAACTAGAAATTTAAACAAAACCATGTGTTCAATAGAGGCAAATAAAAAATGTTTAGAACTTGTATTCAAATGCTCAATTGTCAAAAGTGATTGCCAATTTTTCAATCATAAGCTTGCATCACCAATGGCATTTGATTGATTTCCATGAATTTCAAAATGAAAATGTAATACAAAATGAGCAAATAAAAAAGGAAATGATACTTACAATGGGTGCCAACCTTTGTCTCATGCTTTTTTTTTTTTTTTTCAATCACATAGACACGCACATGGAATGTGGTTTGATTTTTACTCTATACGGCCCAAAATGGAGCCATGGGATCACCGGACTGAACTAGCAAGGTCGCGGCTAGGTCGGGTTACCCATGACTCTGGCTTTGTCAAAGAACCGACCCGTGTCGCGCGGTTGCAGATCGGGGTGGGTGCCTTCGACGTGAAGAGAGAAATTTTAGGGTAGAGATGGGCGACTCGTACTACGCGGTTGTAGTCGGAGTGGTATCCATCTCAACACCATCCTAAGTGATCCTATGTGGACCAAGTCCGGCTGTAGGTTGTGTGTGCTAGGGTGTAGTGCAATGCAAAAGATACATGCACAACAATTTATAGGCAAACAACACTCCGTACATAAAAAAATAAACCATACATTCCAACACCTCCCTACAAGACAAAGGTGAGCAAACACTTCCCTTTATATCTCCCATTCTGCAAAAATATTTAACACCTTTAATGTTAGGGACATACCTGAAATCCTCGCTGCCAAACAAAAATATTTTTGAACAAGATTAATTTTGGCCTAAGTCCTTTAAGGTTCAAAACCAATTCTCCAGCGGAGTCGCCAAGCTGTCGCGACCTACCCTCGGGGGGAGGGAACAGGTTTAGGGGTATTGCCTAAAAGACGGGTCTAAGGCCTATGATTAGGTGCGAGCTCTCCCAAGCCCATACCCCTCGTGACGTTGAGATATTTTTCATGAATTTTGCACAAAATGAGTCGCTACTAGCCTATTGGGGTCGGCTAGAAACCAAGTGAGGTATGGGAGCGTGCCTCACTTCCTACGCAACTAGAGAATCTAGGTTCAGGGACTTGTTTACACTAATTAATGAATTAGTGCTCTTTCGGTACCTAATTTTGTTCATTTTAACAAAATGATTTTTCACAGGCAGTTTGAATTGATTTTATACTTATCCACTAACATATGAGATGATCATGTGGGTGCGCAATCATTAAAGTAATAATTATAATTATCAAGATCCTAATTGCCATAAAATTAAACACATGCAATTAAACATAATTAGATATGCAAATTAAACATGCAACATAATCAACATGCGAGCACATAAAGGTCTAATTACGCTAAAATGACAATACATGGTAAGTCCTAATCAAACCCCATCATTTTTGGATTTTCGAAATTTTTAATTTCTTAAAAAAACTTAAAAAGAAATATAACTAATTTCTAATTTTTTAAAATTTTATTTGGATTTTCGGAATTTTTTTAAATTGTTTTTAATTTTTTTAATTTTTTTAAGAAAAATAACTAATTTCTAATTTTTAAATATTTTTTGGATTTTCGAAATTGTTTTAATTAATTGTTTTAATTTTTTTTATTTTTAAAATTTTAAATTTTAAATTTGTTTAAAGAAAATATTTTTAGAATTTTAAATTAATTTTTTTATTTTAAAAGGTGAACCGGTCGGGTTCGGTTCGACTCGACCGGGTCAACGCGGATCGGTGGCGGGGGCCGGCCGAACTTGCCCGCTTGGAAGCAAGGCCCAACTTGGTAGGGCCTTACCTTGGCTCGGATTGGGCCCAACTAGTGGGCCCAATCTGATCTAATACTTTCTACTTAAAAAAAAAAAAAAGAAGCCCACTACCTAAGTTAGCCCAAACCCACAAATCCAAAAATCCCTAAAAGCCCAAAAGCCTAAAAAAACCGACCCAAATAGCTCAGAAACCCTACCCGATTCGCGACCCGTGTCCGACCCGCTCCTTTTTGCCGAAACCTAGGTTCTTGGTGGCGTTGGCGGCGGCAGCAAAGGTGATTTGGACGGAAACAGCGGCGGTACGATGGGCGGCGGCGTCGGCACGGCGATGACTGGCGGAGATGCGGCTAGGAGTGGTAGCGCGTGGTGAGGGTCGGTGCAGGGCTCGTTCGGCGGTGACTGGCGAGGCAGCTCGGACGGCGTCGAGTTGAGGGCGGTGATGGGTGAGCGACGGCGGTTCATCTCCGGCTGGTTCGGCGTTGGGAGCAGTAGCGGCGGGTACTGTTTTTTCGCGACCAGAGCGCGGCAGGTCATCGCGGACGGAGGCGTCAGGTCTTCGCGGCTGCAACGGGCGCATGAGCGACGACTTCTGGCGTTGAGGCGGGGCACGTTGGTGGCGCGAGTGCGACAACGCAACGGAGAGGCAAGTGCGGTCATCGGGCATTGGGTGCATTCGGAGGGCTGCATGAGGAGGCGTCGCTCAGAGAGGGGGGTGCTAAGTCGAGCAGCGGCGGGGTCGGCGTCGGTCGAGAGCCGTTACCACTGGCAGCAGCGGTGGCGGCAATGCCGCCACTTCACCTCGAACTCTCTCTCTCTCTCCTCCCTTCCGTTCCTTTTTTTTTTTTTTTTGCCCAAGGTTTTTCTCCTCCTGTTCCGTCCTCCCCCCGCTCTGCTCCCCTCTCTCTCTTTTTTTTTTCTTTTTTAACCCCCCCTCTGCTATGGTTTCACGCACGAAGAGGAAGAGAGAAAGCGGCATGGGCCAGGCCAAGGTGAGATCCGGCCCGGCCCCTTCCATGTCTTCTTTTTTCTAGTTTTTTGTTGTTTTTGTTTTCTTTTTTTGTTTGTTTGTTTTGTTTTCATCATTTTTTAAACAAATAATTCCTAATTATGTAGACAATTAAATCCTAAATAAAAAATTGGAAAAATTAGGTGTCAACAGGCCACTTTGCAATTTTTCTTGAAAAAACACAACTTGGATAACTTTCATATACGTGTCATTAAATATCTTGTTTGAAGATTTTAAGCTACTTCTTCTTTTTGTTTTGTTTTTTTTTTTTTTTTTAATATAACTTCTCTTTCGACCCCAACCATGCGTGAAGTTGGTTTTCCACCGGTGGTGAATTTTAAATGTCGAAACTATAAATATCGAGATGAAATACTTTAAATTTGCTTGATGATAAATAGGGTTTATCAAGGACGATATTGAAACATGCATTTCTTTTTATGGAAAGAAAGGACTTTGGTTCCTGACATAAATATGGAAAACCAAGCGTAAGAGAGGATTCCTTCAGAGTTTGCTTACATCGATGAATCAATTTTAATCAGCTTCTTCTCCACAACTGCTCAATTTCTCGCACTCTGATATTTTCAATGTGGGAATGAGGCGAACGCCATCTGGCAGAGAGGACAATTCGGGAAGCCTCGTAAGCTCCAATCTTGTCAGGGCAGCTACTCAGGCAATGCGCTCAACTTGGGACACTCGGAAATCTTTATCGTTCGCAGTGTGCTTGTAGAACCTTCGAGCCACCCGGGCAACAAAACTAACTCCGGTAGATCCCAGAGTAGCGAGGATTGAAGGCTCAACATGGTTCATTACTATCGCCTTCTGGCAGCCTCAAGCTCTCGCAGCCGCAAATGTAGAGATCCTCCAACGCCTTCAGATTCTTGATGCCTTGTGGTAAGGAGGCCAGCTTCGGACACATCCCAATCCGCAACACACGGAGCGACGTGAGCGATTGGATATCATCAAACAAGGCCTCCAAATTCCTGCAGTACCAAATGCATAGCTGCCGCAGAGAAGTCATGCGTCCTATTCCACTCTCCGAGAAATGTTTTTGTTTCGTGGTTAAATACAAAGCGCGGAGGTTGATCATATTCTTGATGTCTGCGGACAATTCCTCGAGATTCTCGCACCAGGTAAGACTTAAGATATGCAGATTGCGAAGCTCATAGACCGATTTGGGGAGTTTCTTAATTGTCCCCTTGCATAAATCGAGATACCTCAAATGCTTTAGATCGCCAATGGAACTAGGCAGTAGGTCAAAGCGAGAACGCTCCAGCGATAGCACTCGCAAGTGCTTAAATCGCAAAATGCATGTCTCTAGAAAGAACTCCTCAGAGTCAGAGGATCCCAACCCCCGACACATGATGGTACGAATGCGACTTGGCTTGTTGAAGCAGCCACTCAGTTCATCTTTTGGTACACCAGATAGATCAGGAAATGATACATGCCGAATGGTTGGGGAAATATCCTGCGTCCACACTTTCATGTTGGATGATTCGGTTTGTGCAACCGAAATGGCAAGTTCGTAAATGAGGTCATGCATTTCAAACATTAGGATGGGATAAATGTCTTTGAGAACAATGAAGAATGATCTAGATAACAGCTCCTCCAAGTACTGCCGTCCAATCTCTTCAAGCTCCTGATTATTTCCGCTGGATTGGATAAACCCGTTAGAGATCCACAGTTGGATCAGACTAATGTTGTTGAAGTTGTGGTTCTTCGGGAATATCGAGCAATAAGCAAAACATTGTTTCAAGTAAGACAGCATTAGATCATAGCTTATTCTCAATGAAGGTAAGATTTCCAATGACGGTAAGGTATTAGTTAATTGCCACGTCTCACTGTCTCTTATATATTCCCAGTCGCTCTGATTGTTCTTTGAATAGAACAAGCACCCTAGGGCCCTTAGTGCCATAGAATTTCCCCCACACTTGGTCACGATTTCCTTGTCGATTTTCATAAGGTCCGGGTGATTCTTCTCTTGCTCTTGATCGAATGCATACTTCACAAACAAAGTTAAAGAATCCCCCTGCGTAAGGTTGGCCAAATTAAGTGAGGGAACAGTGCCCATGACTTTGGCGATGGCTTGATTCCGTGAAGTCACGATGACTTTACTCCCTTCAGAATTGCCTCCTAACAAATCTTTCAATTCCAGCCAATCCTCCCTCCTCATTGCCCACACATCGTCCACTACGAACAAGCACCTTTTGTTCTCGACAAGGTTTCTTAGGCAATTTTGTAGCATCTCAATGCTCCAGTTACCAAATTTTGCTTGGCCATTGAGACAATTGATGATGTCTCTCATTATGTTCTCAATTTCAAATTCTAATGGCATCGATAACCACACTTTGTGTTCGAAATGCTCCTTTACCCTTTCATCATTGTATACTAATATAGCAAGAGTCGTCTTTCTAGTACCTCCCATTCCAATAATCGGAAGGACTTCTATAAGTCCAGCTCTAGCATCATCTGATCTTCTCAATAGATCTATTATGATTTCCTTTTCTTTGTTTCTTCCAATCACATTCAAAGTACGTACAAACGAATGATTTTCCCTGCGCGGAACTATGGTCCTTTCTTGAACATTAGGCAACAAGGTGAATTGAGTTTTCTCTTTATCGATCCCATCAAGACTCTTTCTCAATTCTTTCATATTATGTGCCATCTTAAACTGGAAAATCAACTTGGATATCCACAAGTACAAGTAGCGTACCTTCCTTTTGAGGGTCAAGTGCTCAGTGGACCGCACTCACCTCCACAGAGCCCTGGCTTCGAATTCGTCTAGCGTGTCCTCCGCGTCATAGCACCAGTCTTTTAGCCTCGACAACCAAAGGCGCACAGCATTCTCTTTTGTTTGTCTCTGCTCAGCATCCGCAAACACCCTTTGGATCATCTTTAGCGAGTTCTTGAGCTTCTCTCAATCATCCTTGACGCCATAGACCAGTTGAATTTCTTCAACAGCCGATGAAGTTAGTTTCTCCACAAGAGTTCCAAGGATGCTAGAGATGAACTTAGTCATGGTTGTGATTGGTGTTATTGGTTTTCGAGCAGGTTTGGCGTAATCGCTGTGCAAAAAAGAATTAAGTTACCAGGAAAAGGATAGCAAAGAATCATGACTTTGCCAGGTTATATAGGCAGAGCCATAGGAAAACACGTGGTGCAATGGAGTATGTCCAACGTCATTCCAAATCGTCGCATGGTTCATTCAATTCTTGGAGAAAATCTGCAAGCGATTCGATGCCGTTCCAATTAGATTTGGAATACATTCATCTGATGAAAGATAAAGCAAAAGTGGCTTGAATTCTGCTACCCTTCTCTTTAATCTTTACTACATTCCTTTCTTCGTTACTCTGTTTCTTGTAGTACAAATATGTGCACAGAGAAGAATAAGCTCCTTTTCAATGCTTGATCCCTGTATTAGATGCCCACTTTTCGCCCCTCTGCAATAATGAGAATGATTGGATTAGAAGTATGTGCTGTTTTCCCTCCACAATTTCGAAAATTGGAAAAAGAGTTCCTGAATATTAGAAATAATGGAACAAATTTTAAATGATTTTTGGTGCTGATATTTGTAGAGCCGCTGTCCAATATCACATAGAGTCAAATTGGATACACTGCTTCAGAAAAAAGGTCAGTAAAAAGTAAACATCAGTTTGAATTGTTTTGTGATTTCCTTGATTTGAATGAATGGTCCAGTCCCATAATATTGATGCTAAATAGACTAAGTTCGAAGCAAGGTAGCAACTACATTTTTGCACGAAATGGACAATGCATCAGAAAAATTCATTACGGACAAAACTCCACATAATCAATGCACCTGAAGGATTTCTGGCGTTTAGAAGAGTTGAGAGATTGCCAGCCCATAATGTTTGGCCCTGACCCTCGTCGCGCATCTCAATTTGGGTGACAAGGTCTGCTAATATATGCTTGGGAGCCTGGTAGTTATTGCACGTCCACAGTTGGGTTGGAAAACACATTCCTGACAAAATCTCTCATCCGCCAAAAAAAAAAAAAAAAGGAGTGATGGTGTTATTTTATGATCCTCAGTGTTTCAGAAAGATACTAAGCCTCGGACACAAACAGCATGTACTAAAATGGAACAGATACTGGTACGTCACGGCTTATAAAGAGGTGGTAGACAATAGGACAGGGCTAACTCGAGGAGTATTAGATTGAACCTAATAATTAAGTCAGGAAATGACTTTCATCGGCAGCTGGTCGCTACTTGCCAAACCAGTCGACAAGGCATTAGAACAAGGCAGAGATTTATGACAATTGAGCATCAATATTCAGGGTGGGATTTGAGAATGAAGTTATTGACCACTGAAAGAAATCATGACGACTAGTAGGCCTCCTGTCCAATGCCATGCTTGAAACTAAGGGCGTGCATGACAATCATTCTATTTCGGAAATAGTTTTTGGAACAAAAATAGATTTTTCTATTTCTATTTTTATTTATAGAAGAGTTTCTAAGCAAAAATAATTGTTTGATAACGACACAAAATTTCTACTCTAAAAATAGAAATTTGTTTGATAACAACATAAAATTTCTTCCTTTCGACGGTAGCGGATAGTGGATAGCGGTGACGGACGGTGGTGGCGGCGGCGGTGGCGCGCGATCGGTCAAGAATCGACGGACGGTGGTTGGTGGTAACAAATGAAGGACCGGTTAACTAACGATGAGAAATTTTTTTATTTCTCATTTCTATTTAAGAAATAGATAAGTAGAAAAATTCTACTTTTGATTTCTATTCCAAATTTATTTCTGGAATAAAAATCTATTCCAAAAAAAAAAAATGGAATAAATTTATCAAACGGATTTCTATTCCGAAGCAGTGCGGAATATAAAAATTATTTCTGAAATAGAAATTCTGGTTTGTCATGTACCCCCTTAGTATGTGGGTTTGAAGGTCCACTAGAGACCAGAAATTGTTGAAGAAATAATAAGATATTTCTTTTGTCCCTTCTAGGCAATTGGAAAATAAAGAAATAATTAATATATTCAAGATAATTACGTATTTACAAAATACCATCTTAATTCATCATATTTTATCAAATTCGGGATGTGGTATGGTTCTAAAGGATGAACCGGATATGTACAATTCCTATAAGATTTCATTCTTGAACAAAAACACATTTTCTGATTTATTTCATTTGTTCCATAACTGGAATAGGGGGATACATATTATGCCACGATTTTGAATCAAAAGAGAGATTCATCGCACCGTTCTGTGCTGACAATGGTTGTTGGCAAAGTTCCTGATTACTCCGACACAAAATAGAGAAAAAAGAAAATTAAACAACATTCGTATTTGCGACTTTCTGGTCAAGGGTGCATGTAAATACTCAAATGGTGCTTATCAACAACTACTTTGTGCAATTTTGAGCCCATCCCAAATTACTAGAACTATATTTCAAGCGATCAGTGCAATTTTAAGTCCTCTTTCTTCAAAACTTCATTCTAACATATAGGGATTCCGAGAGCTCTGTCATATAATGCTTTTAAGGGAGCCATACCGATAATCTACCGATATAGGGGGAGATCCTGATGGAGCAATTAGATAAAGCTTTGTGATTAGTGTCACGTGCTGTGCAAAGGATTGCAATTAATGGATCTGGGCCTGGATGGTTTATGTGCGGTGATTGTACCGGTTTCGTACAAGCTTTCAGTTTGAACCAAGTGAGCATGTGATGCTGTGTGGATGTGGTTTCTAGGATTGACTTCATAGATAATTATCTGTCTAATCTGTGGCTGACGGCTTCACAAGGTTAAGCAGTTCAAATCAAGTAATATTTCCTAGAAACCCTTTCTAATACGAACGAAAATAAGTTTCTAACAAGCATGTAATGGAAATTAATTTGTCAGGCTCAAAATAAAGTGCAGTGCAGTGCACTATAATCACATTCACTTTGCCAATTTCGTCGCATCACGTACTTTCTTGAAGTTTTTGACGAGTACATAACTTACTTCATGCAAGAAACAAACTGTAAGTTGCCAGGAAAAGCAATCATACGACTTTTTAAATGTAAACTCTGAAGTGCATCTCAGTAAGAAGAAACTCAGAAGAGAAACATAAAGCTGAAACGAGCACAGAATCGTCGATCTCCAGTCCACAACCATACAGAAGAAACGGAAAAAGAACAATAAGAGGGAAAAGGTGACAAACATCCATGGAGTTACCGACGTGGCCTTGACTTGAATTCGCCTCTGTGACACTAGACATGAAGCTCTTGAGCATGGGATTTTAGCACTAGGAGAAGCCTTATCTTCCACAGCTGGCGATGCAAAGCATTACTTGCTCCATTTAAGAACCTTTGGACTTGAAATATCCGGCGATCACTTGCAGAAATGTTCTTTCGTGCTGATTTAAATGTGGAGAGAGAGTCGACACTGCTAGTACACGAAAACAATAAAAGAAACGTGATTTGAAAATTTTAACTTTCAATCCATAAATTTGTCAAAAATAAAGGAAGGGGAGAGAGGGAAAAAGAGGGAGAGTTCGCTTACGCCAACTAATTGGTTTTTTCAATCTTGCTCCGATCTTCCCCCACACTTGCACATTCTCATAGGGCTGACTAAACTTGTCAAAATGGATCTTAAACCCATATACGACCTATTTAAAGCATAAATTTGTTATATATGGGTCACTTCAATTTTGAAGATCTTATTTTAAATGAGTCAATTTTGGTCGGGTCATTTATAAGATGACCCAAATCTAACCCGACCTACCGGTTTGATAGGTTTAGATTCGATTAATCTCTCTTCACCACACCCACTTCATGAAGAGAGTTAACTCTTTAGTGAAAGGCTTGCCAAAGTATCTGCAATAGTGTCTCTAATTAAAGGGACCCTGCCTATGAATTTAAGCTAGATGTCTTAAGAGGTATTTATCGAATGTAATTGTTCGAGGAAAACTTGAAATCAAAGTGATGTAGATATTAGATATTGAATGCGAGCACTCGTATTAAAGTGATGAAAACATAAAAAAGTGACTTGTGATTTTTTATAGTCAAAGGGTAAACGAAAATTAACCATGAAAACGCAAAATGCCGCGTTAAAGTTCTTGTGGACGAGAAGCAGAGCCAAAACAGACCCTCTCTCTCTTTCTCTCTCTCTCTCTCACATGGAGCTCTCAGCGACTCCTCCGTCTTCCCTCCGGCCATCACCCCTCTCCGCAGCTCCGCCTCGTCTCGCCGTCGGGACGGGCGCGGCGGCAAGCCGACGTGCCAATGCTCCACCGGTCTCTACTTCAGGTTCTCGCACAGTTCGCCGTCGCTCAGCGTGTCCAGTCCAAAAAGCCGGTCGAGACCTGCCCCGAGAAGATCCGATGGGAGGAGCCTTATCCAGGTGACGCTCTTCTGCTCCGCATCGATTTTGGCCACGGAGCTTCCGGCGTGCTAGCTAGCTGTGCAGGACCGTGCGATCTTTGAACTAGCGCGATCTTTGTCGGTTGGGCTCTTAGGTGCGATTGATAAGCTGAAATAATGTCAATTTCTCCTCGGACGAAGAAAGAGTGAGTTCGCGGGCCACTCGTTTAATTGGAAAATGCGCTTCACATGATATTAATCATTTCACTAGATGACAAGTTGGGCAACATAACATTGAATTTGCTCAAGTGGCAGGATGAGAATAATGGAATTGGAAGGAATGGATGAAATGCTGCCCTTAAGCTTGTAGCTTTTGGCAGTATTGGTGCCATACGGCAAGGGGTTGGTGGTGGGTTCTGCCCAGAAATTGGGATAAGATGTGATATGACTGCAATATATGGTCCTACTTGTCTTGTTTCCTAGAGCAAGTGCACAGCTCAACATTAAAACTCTAATAGGTGGGGTACTGCCTAATGAAGATATGTAATTTGTTGGCCCACCGCCCAAAGAAAAGAGGGAAAACAGTTCAAGTGTAATTGCTGTTAGGGAGGGGGGGGAGGGAGGGTTCAATTTTCCATCTTCTTGTATAGGCCTGTGTACTAAGAGTTATCCATCATAGTGGATTTGGTGGTGGTAGCAGTTCTCTACTAAGGGTTTTCCATCACTGCATGGATTTGGTGTAGCAGCAGTTTTCACTAGCCAAAAAAATTAACAGCTTCGATACCTAAAGTGTGTCTTGATATCAAACTAAAGAAATATAATGGACAACTTGATGAGGAGGGTTTTCTTGAACCCAAGCCAAAAAAAAAACTCATTGGTCGGTCGTGATAACGCACCTTGAATAAGAAGAACAATCACAATTGAGGTTTCAAAAAGTCAATCAAAAGTTTCCTTATGCAGAATTCTCAATCAACTATTTGACAAAGCTTCAGTTACGTATCTGTCGGAAGATGCATGATCACGTACTTCCATTAACCGACATTCCTCGTGTCCTAGAGTCTTTCTAGTTTACTTGTGCCATAATTGAGTGTACACAATCTGCTAGGCCTGTGCTCGAGTTGGAGCAGCTGGATTTGATCCCATATTGAGTAAAGTCTCTGACTTTAAAGATGCATGTTGGAGATTTTTAAGACCTCATACAATAAGAGGAACATCTTTGGGCTCCTTGTAAGTATTCTTTTCCTGCTGCCACAGTTATTTCCAATTAGCTGATCATAACACTTTTAGTTTTTCTTATGTTTTGTCTCTCCCTACTTGCGCCAGTTTACTTGAACTTATTCTTGCTCATCAATGGTTCTTTGTGATATAGCTAGTACAAGTACCTAGAGGAGGGTGAATAGGTATATAAAAGATTTTTCTCTTGATAATCACGCAATACTTAGATAGTTGAAGGATTTGCAACAAATGATAATCAATGTAAGACTGAGTAAAGGAAAGAGAGAATTAAACACGCGGTTTATAGTGGTTCGGCTTGATTCAAGCCTATGTCCACTTTTCTGCACTGACAGCCAATTTGGCTGGATTCCACTATGAACAAAGAGATGTTACAGTGTTGATCTTCCTTGATTTCTAGGTGTAGATGATCTACCACACTCGCTCAAGGTATCACCAAGTATAGACACTCTCTGTGTATACAATTTCGCTCAGACTGTATCGACTAATAATCAAGGTGCTTCAAACTCTGGAATTTCTCTATCGATCACGTACTCAAACAACTAGAACGTCTTCCTTTTTATACTCCTTTATGCCATCATACCCGTTGGCACTTTCCAAAGGAATTCCTCCAATCTACCCATTGGACGGAATCAATCAAGAAGATCATTCGAGCTATTAAAGGAACCTGACGATAGCCCATCAATCCTGTTCGCCCATACAATCAGGATCTTGGTTTCCAAGATAGAACATTCTAAGAATACTTCGTCGACCATCGGATCTTCAATTGATCTAGATACGAACAAAAGAATCCGTTATATTTATCCAACCAAAAAGATCTTCTCCAGAGGATAGGATTAAATCCTCAACCATATACTTCGGCTCTGGATTTCCTTCGTCACTGGATCAGAAAGACTGTCAATGAGAATAGTCTTGAGTCTTGAATCTTGAGTCTGGTGATCAGAAAGTCTTCAGACTTTAAACTAGACGAACTGCAGATATCCACACTAGACTGAAAGAAACGTTTTGTCAGCTTCAAAATATTCTGGAAAGATTTCTCCAACACTTTGGTGGCTAGAGCTCTGATCGAGAACTCGCACCTGATAAAGTGGTCTCTTCTGCTAAAAGCATTCTCTGGTCTTTTTGCTCTAATATGTGGGAATGGATATATTGTCGGCATCAATCAGATATATGATATCGGCATTGACAAGTACGTGGTGCTTCTCTTTACAGTCTGGGTCTTTTTCTTGGAACCATCTATTATGTTCCTCCTTTTAGGATGAAGAGATTTCCTGCAGCATTTCTTATTATTGCTACGGTATATTTTCTGCCTTTTTTTTTCCGTAGTATTGAGTAGTTTAAATTTACTTAATCTTTTTGTGCCTTGCTGGAGGACTATGTTCGACTCTTTTTTGGGGGATATTGTACTTGTATTGGCACCATAACTAATAAAGTATTGGTATGTGACCTTTAAGGCTATAACGGATACTTCATCGCAATATCTTAGAAAAAGAATTGTCAAAACGTTTGGCAAGTCCTAATCTGTCCAGAGACTCCACACTTATGATGCTGCATGTAAAATGCAAAATAGTGTATTCTTTTATACATTGACTTATCCAAGTACTTGCGATACTTTTGCATATTCTACATGTCCCATATTCAGAGGTCTGAAGGAATTAAAGCACCCATTTGCACCTGCCAACACCCTGCTACCTGGTCAGGGTAAACATAACATCAGAAGGGCAGTAGATAAAATAAACACTTCTCAATGTTGTTGGTCATGTTTGTACCTTAATTATGTGAATGTTGCCATTATGTTCATATTATGGGAGCTCAATTACAAGTAAGCTCTGGTGGGTGTACATGGTGATGGAATCTTAAATGTGCGTGTTTCTATCAAATCACTCTTCAAAAGATTGACCATCTTAATGTAAAGGGGAGAAAATAATATTGACCTTTGGTGTATCTGCTTGCTATCTCTTTATTCTCTTTCTTTATTTTCACATTCTTCCATTCATTTCTACTTTGAGCTCTTAGTTTCGTTGTTCAACTTCACTCATGAAGTTAATGAACTCCCTCTCTACCTTTGCCTTGTAATTTCTTGTACGAGTGCTTTGCAATGCATTTTTAAAAGTGTTGCCATTGGCTCACTAGGGCCTTTCAATGAGTAGAGGATTATTTTTCAATGGGCTGAAATGAAAGAATATGCTATGAGATGGACTTAATAATTCCTTTATCTGAATGGTATGTGTCTTTGATTTAATCGAAAGGTATTTTCTTCTTTGATCTAAGGTTAGTTATTTATTTACATCCATCTATTTTTTAGTGAATTTTTTGGCTTAGCAAATGTCAAATGCAGGACATAAGTCGTGAAAATCGAAAGGGATTTTGTTTATGCAACTGGAGGTCTTTCCTAGTCTGGTACTTCAAGTTAATGTTGTGAACTTTAGACTTGACTGTTCTGTTAAATGTCTGGTAATACGACCCTGAGATGATTTGCATGTGCATTGTGTAGTTTTCAAATTTAATGTTTTCCTTTTGTGTCTACTTCAGTTTGAAGGACTTACAGTTCACTGGATATAATAAAGTAAACGAAATATCAAGTCTCAATCTCTATAGTGTATTTATTCATCCATACTATCCTTTTAAGGGAAGGGTTCCTCTTTCGATCTCTCAACTTAAATTACCTCTAAACATTAATAATAACTCGAATTAATTTTAAATGAATGCAAAGGCTATATTTCATTGGTGAGCACTTTAACCACCACTCTCTACTCTTGAGTCTATAGTTTCAAGTTAATTTCTACTATTTAATTAAGGGTGTATCTGTTTCAAGAAAATTGAATGATTTGAAAAATATTTTCCTTTAAATGGTCATTTCTTGGTATCGTTTGAAATTGTTAGTCAATGAAAAATATTCTCAACATCGACAACAATTTATGTCTCGGCATTCTTCATAAATGATGAAAGCATTTTTCATTTATTCATTTTATAAGAGATACAAACAACAATTTTAAGAAAAGTTGTTTTTTAAATTATATATTTTCTGTGAAAATAAATGGAGTCTAAAATGCAATTAGCTTTGTCAGCAAGGAAGTTATTCATCATTTAGGATATTTTCAGTGGGCATCACCGGCCGAGCCCAATGTAAATGGCAAACATAGCATGCGTTGGGCCTAGTGACCCATTAATTTCTTGCTTTGGGCAGCAATGCTTGGAGAAATATAAAATTCCCAGATAGGTTAGATTGGTATTTGCAAACAATGATCTTTCTTTTGAATTGTCTGAACCTTAATCTCACTCCTATTTCTTGGTTTTATTAAATTATTATTTCTCAAATGCCTGGTGATTTTGTTTTCCACCTTATTTGAAATTCTATTCTAATTTACTATAAAATTAGACATTAACTTGTGAATTGAGCCTTACTAAAAAAAAAAAAAAACTTGCAAATTGAGCTAGAAACTTATAAGAAATAAGACGTTTGTTATAACATATGAAAGTATTATGTCTCTCTATTAAATGAAAAATTTATCAATTAAAGCAAGATGTTTTAGATGTATTTATCGAATGTATGTATTTGAGGGATGCTTTAAATTAAAGTGATGTAGATATTGAATGCAAATACGTGTATTAAAGTGATGACATAAAAAATGACTTGTGATATTATAGTAAATCGAAAAGAACTTACAAAGTGGGGAAAAAAAATCAGGCACATGGGGAAACACTTGATAAAATAAGTTAAACAAAAGCAATAAATTGGAATGAAATTAAAAGTGGAGTGTCTAGGTAGCTCGGGGAGATAAACTAAGACCTTACTTTTCACGAAAACCGTAAGACTCAAAATTTTTGCAAACGTAAAAGCCTAAAAAATGTGAAGTGAGATTTCAATTTATCTCAACTTATTTGATCACTGATGTTAACAAAATATGATGGTCATGCTTTTGACCATGTAATGATACCAAAAGACCATGTTGGTTATGATTAAGCCTTGAAAATTGTTGGTTATGATTAAGCCTTGAAAATTGTTGGTTATGATTAAGCCTCCAAAATCACATAGGGTATGATTAAGTCTCGATACATATGTCGACAATGAGCATCAAATCCACATCACAGTACCACATACCGGCATATCCATCACTATTGTAAATGACATTTATTTCTAGAATGTTTGTGGACAACATTCACAGGAAGTTAAATTAAACTTAGTACTGTATCACAAAATGCCATACTTTCTTATAAGACAAAATACTTGCCATGATGATTTACATCCCTCACTAGAAATTGCACTATTTAGAAGTAAAGGCTAAATAGGCTTAAAAGTCCATTCGGTACAAAACTACAAAATCGCCTTACGAGACCCAAATTTTGGGTCCATGGGCCCTATACGCACCCCAATGGCCTATAAATTACTTAGCATCATATAACATCTGAAATACTCGATTTTTGTAAACAAATATTATTTTTCAAAACATCAAATAGAAATTAAATTTTTCCAAATTTTGGTTGTTCTAGTCTATTTTCTTCAAGAATCGTATCAAACCATTCAAAGAATACAGATAAGACATTTGAACCATCAGTATTTATTTGAACAGATTGCGTCAATAATACAATTTTTTTTGTCAAAACCATTTTTCATTATTTTCAAATGTTTCATAACTTCTAGAAAAGAACATAACGTTCAAATGTTTCCGAAAATTATGGAAGATTCATAGATTACATTATTTGTTGTGCTAGTTCCAATAAGATGACATCGCCATCCGATGTTTGGGTGGATTGTACGAGTCATCGAAGGGGGTTGCATACGTAAACTACAACTCTACTTCACTCGAGAGATTGAAATACTACATCTTTTGAAATGATCAATTCATGTATATCTTAAATTTAAGGAGGAGACTTTTGATTAAGACATGGAACTGTCTCTACAAGAGGAGATCCTTCGGCTTGAGCCATCGCACCAAAGAAATGGATTTGGCACAGGAATGCATGGAGGAAGACGCTGTTACGAAATCGCATGTCGATTCCACAAAAATAATGCTTGCAAACAATTCACCAAATAGAATATAGTAATAAAAGAACAAAATAAGATGAACATGCCAGACAATTTGTTATCGAAGTTCACCCAAACCTGGGCTACGTCTCCACGCAGAGACACTCTGCGAATCCACTAGACTTCGAAAAAAGTTGAAATACAACGACGATCTTCTCTCAAGATCAAGGCACAAAGAGATTGAGAACCATCATCAAGAAAAAAAAAACTCACTTTTTTTTCTCTCTTTTTCTTGCCTCTCTATTACCTTTTTTTTTTTTTTTAGCGTCTTAACGGCTAGGGTTTTTTCATCGCCAATATAAATGTATCGCTTTTAACCTAAAAGCAAATCTGATAGAAAAGACAAAAAGCCCCTAAAAATAAATATTTGGCTTCATCTAGAACAATATCCCACTTGAAGACAAATACACCTAAGCACCAAGCAACTTTACGTCCATCTTTTTCAAAAAATATTAGTTGAAAGACTTGTGCCTCTGTGATACTCCTCATCAATCAACATGGAGTAATACCAATGGTAGTAATACAGAAAATACGCTTCTCTCAGTCTACTACCTTGGTCAACATGTCAGCTGGATTCTTCGAGCCATCAATCTTCTGCAACTTTAACTCATTATCTTTCAATACTGACTTGATAAAGTGATAACGTTTCTTGATATGCCTAGTCCTTGAGTGATAAGCTACATTCTTTGCTAAGTGCACTGCACTTTGACTATCACTCCAAAGTATACTGACCAGCTGTTTTCGATGTAACTCCTCCATATAATCTTGTAACCACATGATTTCCTTGGAGACTTCTGTGATCGCCACATTTTGCGTTTTGTAGTTGAGACACCAAACTCACTACTGTACCTACAACTATAAAGACATATCCAGTGGTACTCTTATCACTATCTCGATCACCCGAATGATCTGCATCTACATAACCCTGCAATTCTAGAGATGTACTACCATAACAAAGTGAGTAATTGGAAGTACCTGCTAGATAACTCAATATCCATTTTACTACATTCTAATGCTCTCTGCCTGGATTCTGCATATCGACTCACAACTCCCACTGCTTGTGCAATGTCTGGTCTCGTGCTCACCATGGCATACATCAAACTCCCCACTGCTGATGCATATGGAACTACCGCCATCTCATCTTTCGAAGCCCAAGTGCTTGGATACATATCCTTGGAAAGTTTGAAGTGACTCGCTAGAGGAGTTGCAACCGGTTTTGTCTTGTCCATGTTAAATCTCTTTAACACCTTGTTCACATAGTCTTTCTGCGACAACTATAATTTCTTATTTTTCCTGTCTTTGATGATTTTCATGCCTAAAATATTCTTGGTTTCTCCCAAGTCTTTTATAGCAAACTGTGATGATAACATCTTCTTCACTTCTACGATTCTCTTCATATTGGAACTAGCCATTAGCATGTCATCCACATATAAAGAGAGATACACAATGTCACCATCATCATATTTGCAAAAATAAACACAATGATCAGATTCACAATGTGCAAATCATTTTTTCATTCATGAAACCATCAAATTTTAGGTATCATTGCCACGAAGCTTGTTTCAAGCCATACAAACTTTTATTCAAGCGACATACCGTGTGCTCATTACCTTTGACTTCAAAACCTTTAGGTTGTGCCATGTATAATTCTTCATCTAAGTCACCGTGTAAAAACATTGTTTTTACATCTAACTGCTCAAGATGAAGATTCTCCATAGCAACTATACTCAGCAGAACTCTAATTGATGTCATTTTCACTACAGGTGAAAATATCTTGGAGTAGTCGATTCATTCTTTTTCATAAAAGCCCTTGACTACAAGTCTCGCCTTGTATTTAATGTTACCATATGCTTCATTCTTAATCCTGTACACCCATTTGTTTAATAAAGTTTTTTTACCTGTTGGCAACTTGGTCAACTCCCAAGTTTTGTTATGAAGTAATGAGCTCATATCGTCTTTCATAGCACACTTCCACTGCAAGTGAGACGTGTCTACCTTTGCCTCATCGTAAGTCTCCGGTTCTCCTGAATATGTATATAAGACATGGCTCAGAACAATATTAGTTAATGGATCAAAAATTACCTTTGGCTTTCTCACATGTGTAGACCTTCTCAAGACAGGTACTTCAGGGTCGTTAGTTTGCTCCGAATCACTGCGTTCCTCTTGAACTACCTCTTCACTGATAATAGGCTCATCTTGAACCTCTCTTTCAAGTGCACTTTGATTTACTGAAAACATCTTCACGGGCATTGTGTCTATTTCAACATATTCTGGTTCTACTACATTCTCATGCTCTGTTTGACGATCCTTGTATATCTTTTCTTCATGGAATACCACATTGTGACTAGGGATGACTTTGTTATTCTCATAATCCCAAAGCCTATAACCATACTCGTCACCACCATATTCGATAAAGACGCACTTTTGAGACTTAGCATCAAGATTTTTTCTATCCTCTCTGTCAATCAAAGCATATGCAATACAACCAAATACTTTTAGATGTGAATAATTAATATTTTTACTTGACCACCGTTCTTGTGGTAATTCTCCATCCAATGCACTAGATGGACTTCTGTTGATAAGATAAACAGCTGCATCAACTGTGGCAGCCCATAAGTGTAGCGGGAGACCTCTGTGTAGTCTCATGCATCTCGCATGTTCTAGAATAATCCTATTCATTCTTTTAGCTACACCGTTCTCTTGAGGAGTTCTAGGAACAGTCTTTAACCCGCGCATGCCCTCTCGACTCAAATATTCTGCAAATTCCTTACTCGTGTATTCACCACCATTATCAGATTTCAGAGCTTTAATATGATAACCTGTCTCTTTTTCTACCATGGTCTTCCACATTCTGAACATCCCGAATACTTATGATTTTTCTCTAGGAGCATAGACCCAAGTCTTCCTTGTCGCATCATCAATGAATGTGACAAAATATCTCTTATCACCATAAAAGAGTTCCTGAGCAGGTCCCCATACATTAGTATGAACCAACTCTAGCTTCTGACCTTTATTTTGTCGTCCATTCAATTGAAAACTAACTGCCTTATGTTTTCCATAAATGTAACTCTCACAAAAATCTAACTTAACATTTTGTAAACCTGGAAGTAATTTCCTTGAGTGTAACTGCTTTACACATTTTTCACCAAGATGTCCCAAACGATAATGCCAAAGAGTAGATAAATTACTTGTAACCATTGTAATTGCAATCATATCACTGATATTGTCTCCTTGGAGAAGGTAAAATGTACCCGTACGCTTTCCCTTTGCTACTACTCGTACCCCTGAGGTTATCTTCCACTCTCCGCAGCCAAAGGTTATTACGAAACCTTCTTGGTCAAGTTTACTAGTTGAAATCAGATTTTTCTTTAATTCTGGAATATGCCTAGTTTCACACAAAACTAGACGTCGTCCACCTGAGATGTTCACAGTCACAGTTCCTTTCCCCACAATGGGACACACATGGTTGTTTCCCACAACCACTTATCCGAAATCTCTACTGGCATAATCATCAAATATGTCTCTTTGCGAGGTGCAATGAAAAGAAGCACTAGAATCAATAAACCATTTATCAGTTGTCAAGTTAAACCCTGCAGACAAACACAAGTTATCTAGCAAAGATTTATCGCTAACCACATTAGCTCATTGATTCTCATCTTGCTGCTTCTTTTTGTAGGCTTCACATTGAAACCTCCAGTGTTCGGTTTTGTGAGAAAACCAACACTCATCTTTTACAACTTGTCTCTCACCCCTTGATTGTGATCTGCCACGCTCGCTAAATTTTCCTCTACTTTTACTTCTTCCACGGTTCTCCACTGTGAGTGCTATTGAAGATGTAGATGCAGAAAAATTATCTCCACCTGAGACTTTCCTTCGCATCTCTTCATCCATGATACTACTCACAACATCATCAAGAGTTAAATCATCCTTCATGGTGCTCGAAATTCCTTGCACTGCAATATTGTAGCTTTCTAGAAGAGAACATAAAAATAATAAAGCTTGAAGCTTCATATCTAAATTTATGCCAGCGGATTCCAATTGACTCATGACCTGCGTCAAACTATTAATATGCTCTGCCACAGAACCTCTATCAGATAACTTCATATTAACCAGTTTCTTTAGCAAAAATACCTGGTTTGATGTGGACGGCTTTTCAAAAATATTCATTAGAATATCCATGGCTTCTTTTGCAGTTTTTGCTTTCACAATGTGGTACCCTGTCTTTTTCATCAACCCTAGACAAATCGCACATAATGCCTTTTGATCAAGAATTTTCCATCCGGCTTTTACTGTCGAATCCACTTCTGCCATCTCGGGTTTCCAACCCTTAAGTGGTGCATAGAGATCTTTTTGATAAAGATAATCCTCTATTTGTAGTTTCCACCATCCGAAATCCTCTCCATTGAACTTATCGATTTTGATTTTATCTTTTGCCATCCTGTTTGCTTTCAATCGAACGTCAACGAAAACCCTCGATGTTCTCAATTAGCCAACCCAGGCTCTGATACTAATTGTTACGAAATCGTACGTCAATTCCACAAAAATAATGCTTGCAAACAATTCACCAGACAGAATATAATAATGAAAGAACATAATCAGATGAACACGCTAGAAAATTTGTTATTGAAGTTCACCCAAACCTGGGCTACATCTCCGCATAGAGGCACTCTGCGAATCCACTAGACTTCGAAAAAAGTTGGAATACAATGACGATCTTCTCTCAAGATCAAGGCACAAAGAGATTGAGAACTCTCATCAAGAAAAAAAACTTACTTTTTTTTTTTCTCTTTTTTCTTGCCTCTCTATTTCCTTTTTTTTTAGCGTCTTGACGGCTAGGGTTTTGCCATCGCTAATATAAATGTATCACTTTTAACCTAAAAGAAAATTTGATAGAAAAGACAAAAAAACCCCTAAAAACAAATATTTGGCTTCATCTATAACAGACGCTTCCCTTGCATTCCCTAATTTTACTAGTCCCAAGTTTTGACCATCCCATCGCTGAGAATTATTTGAAAGCTTCATATAAGTGTCCTTGTAGCGAAGAAAGTGAAAACCAACTAGTCCAACCATATCCTCAGAGACACAAATTTGAAAATAGGGATATTGTCCAAAAAGTCCCACACCTATTGTTTTAAACATTTCCATAAACTTTTTCGCGTTTTGCCAATTAGATTTATCCCACCAATTTTTGTTGGAAATTACTAACGTTGATGCCACCATCCTACATGACACGGTTAGTACTGACATTGACAATTTTTAATAATATTATAATATTTGTTCGAATTTTTTTATTAATTTTTATTTTCTTTATAACCTTCTTTTCTTTTTTCCTTTTTCCCTCCACTGGTCACCGCTGAGTGAAGCCTGAAATGTCTGGTGGTGGCCGGCAAAGGGAAAAAGGGAGAAAAAGAAATAAAAAAAGAAAGAAGGAAAAAAAGAAGAAAAGAAAATAATAATAATAATTCAATACGTTCATGAATTAAGATTGTAAAAATGCCAAATGAGAAAGTTGCAAGAAATTTCCCCACTTTTTTCCGACGCGTTCATGAATTAAAATTTGATGTTTTGAGATCATGTTACTTATCCTGTCTTGATTTAATTGCATTGTTAGCTGCCACGCCATGCCTTGGAATCTGAAAAAAAAAACCGTTTCCACAAGAGCTGCGGATAATTAATCGTGGGACAATTGAGTAGAGCACTGATCTTGAAGAAGAAGATAGTTGTGAATATATGTTTAAATAACTCGACATTGTGTTGTAAAATATTTCTTATAATAAGAGTGTGAAAATGTGCGGCCCCTCTAGAAATATCTAGAAAGATATATTTTTAGAAAATATCGGTGTGCTATGTAAGTATGTGTAAGGAGTTCTCTCAATCGGCATTGTAGAGAGCTTATCCAATAAAATGTGTTTGTTTTCTTTAAATAAGTCCCCTGTCTTTTTCATTGATTGGTATCAGAGCTTTCGTAGCTCTCGCTTTACGACCACATCTGGAAGTAGTGGAGATTAGAGCAAGATTGCTCATGTCTTGGAGATTTATATTGGCGGAAGGAAGATAATTAATATAATCATTGGTGTAAGCAAACTCCCTCTCTTTTTTGACACGTTTAGGAATTAAAATTGGCAACGTATACAATTCAAATGATTGCTCATTTGGTGGCTTTTGGTCTATGTATTTCATAAACGATATTCTTATAAGTCGAATTCTTCGAAAAAGTATGTGATGCCATCTACAGGGCAAAAGTGGCTCCTCTGCATTTGCAACAATGCCATTTATGCTTCTGTTTAGCATTAAGCTCTCTAACGCGCGATCGTTAGTGATGCAAGTGTAAATTGACTATGTAAATTGTAAAATCTTTTGAAAATTGGAATCTGTTGATAACACCCGACTTCTCAAGGGGATTAAGGGAGGGCATTATGGGACAATTGACAATGATGTACGACATATCAGCACCAATCGAGGACAGACCATTGCTGACCTAATGACTGATTGAAAGCTACTCAAGTCCAATATATGCTAATTAGGACTAATTGATTATTGCTTGGGATCGAGCAACAATGATCCAAGACTATTCACGATAATAATTTGCATTGAAATGATAGTGAAATGTGGATTAGGGCTAGTTGTCAAGATCATCTAATCCATTTTACCCATCTAAAAAGAGAGTTTTGAATGACATCTTAAAGATATGAACATATAAGACCATGATGCTGAATCGACTCATTTTAAAACTTTGTAAGATATCGAAGAGAAAAATTAAAGGGCCACTTTGCAATTTTTCTTGAAAAAAACACAACTTGGATAATTTTCACATACGTGTCATTAAATATCCTGTTCGAAGACTTTAAGTTGCTTCTTCTTCTTGTTTTTTAATACAACTTCTCTTTCGATCCCAACCATGCGTGGAGTTGGCTTTCCACCGGTGGTGAATTTTAAATGTTGAAACTGTAAATATCGAAATGAAATATTTTAAATTTGCTTGATGATAAATAGGGTTTATCAAGTACGATATCGAAACGTGCATTTCTTTTTATGGAAAGAAAAGACTTTGGTTCTTTACATAAATATGGAAAACCAAGCGAGAGAGAGGATTCCTTCGGAGTTTGCTTACACCGATGAATCAATTTTAATCATCTTCTTCTCCAATAACTGCTCAATTTCTCGCAGTCGAATATTTTCAATGTGGGAATGAGGCAAACGCCATCTGGCAAAGAGGACAATTCGGGAAGCCTCTTAAGCTTCAATTTTTGTCAGGGAAGAACAATTTTGCAGCCACTCAGGCAATGCACTCAACTTGGGACAATCGGAAATCTCTATCGTCCGCAGTGTACTTGCAGAACCTTCGAGCCACCCAGGCAACGAAACTAATTCCGGTAGATCGCTGAGTACCAAGGATTGAAGGCTCGACATGGAGCCTGGTTCATTACTATCGCCTTCTGGCAACCTCAAGCTCTTGCAGTCACAAATGAAGAGATCCTCCAACGCCTTCAGATTCTTGATGCCTTGTGGTAAGGAGGCCAGCTTCGGACATTCCACAATCCGCAACATACGGAGCGACGTGAGTAATTGGATATCATTAAACAAGGCCTCCAAATTCTTGCACCACCCAATGAGTAGCCGCTGCAGAGAAGTCATGTGTCCTATTCCACTCTCTAGGAAATGTTTTTGTTTCGTGGTTATATGCAAAGTGTGGAAGTTGATCATATTTTTGATGTCTGCGGACAATTCCTCGAGATTCTCGCACTCGGCAAGATTTAAGATCTACAGATTGCAAAGCTCATAGACTGATTTGGGGAGTTTCTTAATCGTCCCGCCGGATAAATTGAGATACCTCAAATGTTTTAGATCGCCAATGGAACTAGCCAGTAGGTCAAAGCTAGACTCCGCCAGCCATAGCACTCGCAAATGCTTAAATCGCAAAATGCATGTCTCCGGAAAGAACTCCTCGGAGTCAGAGGATCCCAACTCCTGACACTTGATGGTACGAATGCGACTTGGCTTGTTGAAGCAGCCACTCAGTTCACTTTTGGTTGGGGAAATATTATGCATCCACACTTTCATGTTGAATGATTCGGTTTGTGCCACCGAAATGGCAAGTTCGTAAATGAGGTCATGCATTTCGAAGGTTAGCTAGAGGTAATTGTCTCTTACAACATTGAAGAATGATCTAGATAACAGCTCCTCCAAGTTCTGCCGTCCAGTCTCTTCAGGCTCCTGATTATTTCCGCTGGATTGGATAAACCCGTTAGAGATCCACAGTTCGATCAGCTCAATGTTGTTCAACTCGTGGTTCTTCAGGAATATCGAGCAATAAGCAAAACATCGTTTCAAGTAAGACGGCATTAGATCATAGCTTATTCTCAATGAAGGTAAGATTTCCAATGAAGGTAAGCTATTAGTTAATTGCCATGTCTCGCTGTCTCTTACATGTTCCCGGTCGCTCCGGTTGTTCTTTGAATACAACAAGCACCCCAGGGCCCTAAGTGCCATAGGATTTCCCCCACACTTGTTCACGATTTCCTTGCCGATTTCCACAAGGTCAACGTGATTCTTCTCTTGCCCTTGATTGAATGCGTACTTCACGAACAAAGTCAAAGAATCCTCTGACGAAAGGTTGGCCAAATAAAGTAGGCAATCAGTGCCCATATTTTTGGGGATAGCTTGATGCCGTGAAGTACTTTGGAAAGGCCTTCTAACAAAATCGTCAATCCCAACCTATTCCTACTCATTGCCCACACATCGTCTATTACGAACAAACACCTTCGGTTCTTCACTAGATTTCTTAGGTGATTTTGCAACGCGTCAAGATTGTAGTTATCAACTTCTGCTACGTCACTAAGAGACTTGATGATGTCTCTCATTATATTTTCAATTTTGAATTCTTGCGGCATAGATAACGAAACTTGGTTGTTTTTGAAATGCTCCTCTACCCTCTTGTCATTGTATACCAACCTAGCAAGAGTTGTCTTTCCGGCACCTCCCATTCCAATAATTGAATAGACTTTTATAGTTTCAGCATCACTTCTCAACCACTCTATTATGCTTTCCTTTTCTTCGTTTCTTCCAATCACATTCAAAGCGGGTACAAAAGAATGAGTTTCCCTCCAAGGAACTATGGTCCTTTCATTAACATGAGGCGACAAGGTGAATCAAGTTTCGTCTTTATTGATCCCATCAACACTCTTTCTCAATTCTTTCATATTATGTGCCATCTTAAATTGGAAAATCATCTCGGATATCCACGAGTACAAGTAGCATACCTTCCTTTTGAGGGTCAAGTGCTAAGTGGACCGCACTCGCCTCCACAGAGCCCTGGCTTCGAATTCGTCTAGCACATCCTCGGCGTCAAAGCACCAGTTTTTTAGCCTCAACAACCAAAGGCGCACAGCATTCTCTTTTGTTTGCCTCTGCTCAGCATTGGCGAACACCATCTGGATCATCTCTAGCGTGCTCTTGAGCTTCTCTCGATCATCCTTGACGCGCCATACCAGTTGAATTTCTTCAATAGTCGATGAAGTTAGTTTCTCCACAAGAGTTCCAAGGATGCTAGAGACGAACTCAGTCATGGTTGTGATTGGTGTTATTGGTTTTCAAGGACTTTAGGTTAGGCAGTATGTAGAAACTAAGCTCGTTATCAGGGGGATGATAGTGAACGTAAAATGATTTTGCTAGGTTATGTAGGCACAGATATTGGAATGGTGTGAAAGAGAATACGGTAAGCACGGGTGAGGAAGAAATGGCAAAGGACGAGAGAGAGAGAGAGAGAGAGAGAGAGAGAGAGAGAGAGAGAGAGAGAGAGAGAGAGAGAGAGAGAGAGAGAGAGAGAGAGAGAGAGAGAGAGAGAGAGAGAGAGAGAGAGAGAAGGCAGTACCTGCAAAGTGGAAATTGAGATTGGAGAGAAGGACGGTGGAGGAGGCGGCAGCCCTCTCCAAATTAGCAATCGTTTGAATCATATGCATATCCAATTTTAAATTCATAAATGTGTCAAAAGAGAGGGGGAATTTGCTTATACCGATCAATTTATTTTCTTCCTTCCACCGATGTAAATCTCAAGGATAAGGATGAGCATCCACAGCTTCTAGCTACGGTCGTAGGGCATGCACAGCGAAAGCTCTTTTATCAATCAATGAAAAAGACATAAAAGTCATCTAAAGAAAACACACATTTTTATTAGAGGCACTTTCTATAATATTGGCCAAGAGAAATCTTTACACACTCATAAGCAAACGGATATTTCTAGAGTGGCCAAGCTGTTGGCTAGACATTACCACTCTCATTCTTGTAAGAAAATGTCTATGAGACAACATCTACATATTTATATATTTATTCGCAATTATCTTCTTCTTCAAACATCGGTGTTATTGCTCAATCCCCGCAATTAAATATCTGCCGCTCTTGTGGAAATGATTGTTTCTTCATATTCCAAGGCTCCGCGTGGCTGTTGACCATGCAAGTAAATTAAGACAATATAAGGATCATGATCTCAAACCATTAAATTTTAATTTATAAACGTATCGGAAAGAAAGGGGGAGTTTGGTTGTGTACCAGTGGATCAATTTTAATCAATCTTCTTCTCTATTATCATCTTCTGAGTCTTTTCCACTATGCTCTTCTGAGTCTTCTCCACAACTACTCAATTTCTCGCAATCAGATATCCGCAACTTTGTCAATGCGGGGATGAGGCGAATGCCATCTGGCAAAGAGGACAATTCAGGACAGCTTTCAATCTCCAGTGTTCTCAGAGAAGAACAATTTTGCAGCCATTCGGGCAATGCGCTCAAGTTGGGACATTCCGCAATTCTTATCCTCTGCAGTGTGCTTGCAGAACCTTCGAGCCACCCGGGCAACGAAACTAATCCCGGTAATCCCTCGAATCTGAAGGTTTGAAGCCTCGACATGGAGTGTGGTTCATTACTTTCGCTTTCTGGCAACCTCAAGCTCTCGCGGTCGCAAATCACGAGATCCTCCAGTGCCTTCAGATTCTTGATGCCTTGTGGTAAGGAGGTCAACTTTGGACAATTGTCAATCCACAACTTACAGAGTGACGTGAGCGATTGGATATCATCGAATAAAGCTTCCAAATTCTTGCACTCGTCAATGCCTAGCCACCATAGAGAGGTTAAGCATCCTATTCCGCTCTTCAGGAAATGTTGCTATTTTGTGGTTACCCGCAAAAAACGGAGGCTGATCATATTCTTGATGCTTGCGGGCAACTCCTCGAGTTCATTGCACCGGCCAAGATCTAAGGTCTGCAGATTGTAAAGCTCACAGACCGATTTGGGGAGTTTCTTGATATTACTGTTGTTGTATAAACTAAGAAACCTCAAGTGTTTTAGACGGCCAATGGAACAAGGCAGTAGGTGAAAGCTAGAATTATCTAGCCATAGGGTTCGCAAGTGCTTGAATTGCGAAATGCATGTCTCCAGAAAGAACTCCTCAGAGTCAGAGGATCCCAACCCCTCACACACAATTGTATGAACACGGGTCAGTTTGCTTAAACAGCCGCTTACTTCATCTTTTGGTACACCAGATGGATTGGAAAATGATATATACCGAGTCCTCCATGAAATATTCTGCGTCCACACTCTGATGTTGGACGATTCGGGTTGTGCCACCGAAATGGCAAGATCATAAATGAGGTCGTGCATCCTTATGAACAGCAATGGATATTCTTCCCAAACAACATTGAAGAAGGATCTCAATCGCAGCTCCTCCAAATACTGCCGTCCTATCTCTTGCAGCTCCTGATTATTACCGCTCGATTGGATAAATCCATTCGAGATCCACAGCTGGATCAAATCAATGTGGTTGAACGAGTACTTCTTCGGGAATATCGAGCAATAAGCAAAACATTGTTTCAAGTATGACGGCATTAGATCGTAGCTTATTCTTAGGGAAGCTAAAATATTAGTATTTAATTGCCACATCTCACTATCTCTTACATATTCCCACTCGTTCCGGTTGTAATTTGAATGCAATGAGCATCCCAAAGTCATCACCGCCAAAGGATTTCCCTTGCACTTGCTCACAATTTCCTCCCCAATCACCATAAGGTCCGGGTGATTCTTCTCTTGCCCTTGATTGAATGCGTGCTTCACAAATAAAGTCAAAGAATCTTCCTTCGAAAGGTTGGCCAACTTAAGCGGGGGGATAGTGCCCATAATTTTGGCGATGGCTTGATCCCGTGAAGTCACGATGACTTTACTTCCTTTGGAAAGGCCTTCAAACAAATCTATCAATTCCAACCAATCATTCTTACTCATTGCCCACACATTGTCCATTACAAACAAACACCTTCGGTTCTCCACGAGATTTTTTAGGCGATTTTGCAACATGTCAAGGTTCCAATTATCAGATTTTGCTTCGCCACTAAGAGACTTGATGATATCTCTTATTATTTTTTCAATTTTGAATTCTAGTGGCATGGATAACCAAACTTGGTTGTTTTTGAAATGCTCCTTTACCCTTGCATCATTGTATACCAATTTAGCAAGAGTCGTCTTTCCAGTACCTCCCATTCCAATAATTGGAAGGACTTCTATAATTCTAGCTCCAGCATCATCCAATCTTCTCAACATCTCTATTATGCTTTCCTTTTCTTCCTTTCTTCCAATCACATTCGAAGCGAGTACAAAAGAATGAGTTTCTCTCCGTGAAACTATGGCCTTTTCATGAACAAGAGCCGACAAGTTGAATGGAGTTGCCTCTTCATAGATCCCATCAAGTCTCTTTCTCAGTTTTTTCATATTATGTGCCATCTTAAACTGGAAAATCAACTTGGATATCCATGAGTATAAGCAGTGTACCATGCTATTGAGGGTCAAGTGCTCAGTGGACCGCACTCGCCTCCTTAGAGCCCTGGCTTCGAATTCGTCTAGCTTGTCCTCGGTGTCATAGCACCAGTTTTTTAGCCTTGACAACCAAAGGCGCACAGCTTTGTCTTTCATTTGCTTTTGCTCAGCATCGACGAGCACTGTCTGGATCATCTCTAGCATGTTCTTGAGCTTCTCTCGATCATCCTTGAAACCACATACCAGTTGAATTTCTTCAACAGCCGGTGAAGTTAATTTCTCCACAAGAGTTCCAAGGATGCTAGAGACGAACTCAGTCATGGTTGTGATTGGTGTTTTTGGTTTTCGAGGAGTTTAGTTAGCCAGTATGCAGGAACTAAGCTTGTTATTAGGAGGATGATAGCAAACGAAAAATGATTTTGCCAGGTCATGTAGGCACAGATATCGGAATGGTGTGAAAGAGAACACGGTAAGCTCGAGTGAGGAAGAAATGGCAAAGGACGAGAGAGAGAGAGAGAGAGAGAGAGAGAGAGAGAGAGAGAGAGAGAGAGAGAGAGAGAGAGAGAGAGAGAGAGAGAGAGAGAGAGAGAGCAGTACTTGCGAAGTGGAAATTGAGATTGGAGAGAAGGACGATGGAGGAGGCAGTAGCCCTCTCTCTCACTGGCGATTGGGAAACGAATCCCTAGTTTCGCGCATGCGGGCAGAGATGATGGACCCATTAGAGGAAAATGTGCTTGACCGACCCATCAGAGCCCCGTTGATTCCAACAATGGATCAGGCCTGTCCAATATGTGATGAAATTGAGTGGCGTGAGCTAATTGATTTATGGAGTAAGCTTATATATAGTTGTAAGTGAACGAACATAATTATCTATTTCATTACAGGTTATGTAGGCACAGATATCATAATGGTGCGAAAGAGAACACGGTAAGCACAAGCGAGGAAGAAATGGCGGAGGACGAGAGGGAAGAGAGAGAGAGAGAGAAATACTTGCGAAGTGGAAATTGAGATTGGAGAGAAGGACGGTGGAGGAGGCGGTAGCCCTCTCTCTCACTAGTGATTGGGAAACGAATCCCTAGTTTCGCGCGTTTGGAGGGTGGGCAAAGATGATGGACCCATTAGAGGAAAATGTGCTTGACCGACCCATCAGAGCCCCGTTGATTCCAACAATGGATCAAGCCTGTCCAATATGTGATGAAATTGAGTGGTGTGAGCTAATTGATTTATGTATTAAGCTTATTTATAGTTGTAAGTGAACGAACATAATTATCTATTTCATTACATAGTTTTGAAATTTTCAATAAAAAAATAAAGAAGTGAATGATGATTCGAGTTCGAGAGGATTTGGAGAGTTGAAGACGTTTCTACATAATCGTCAGAGGTGTAAGTGAGCTTAGCTAAGTGGACAAGTCTCTTCCATGATTGGAATTTTTAAATTTTTGCCGTCCTTGCATGGTTAACCGATATGTGATATGAGAGTAAAATTGGAAAGGACCTAAAACTACGATATGTGTCATTGCTTTATTATTAATAATAGAGATAGAGATCGATATGAGAGAAAGAAAATAAGTTCAATGAAAGGTAGCAACTGTTATAATGTATTTCGAATTTAGGTCTAGATATAATCCGACGCAATGCGTATGTGAGGACGATCCACTGCATTATTAAAGTAAATAAAAGTTGTCGAAAGAACCGTCGGTCAACTCCAATTGTCGATGGTATGCAAAAGAAAAGGAAAGGAAAGAGAACCGTTGGGCATCCTTTCTTTCGTTTGTTTGTTGTGCAAGTGGAAAGCTGGCGTGCATGACTAATCGGGACTGGCAACACTTCACTTCACATTACATGAAGAAGACACGCGAACTTCCACAATTTGCTTTATGATGACATGGAGCTCCGTGTCTCATGTAAAAAAATAAAGACAGAGAGAAAAGAGAGGGCAATCATAAGAGAGAGAAAGGGAAGACAGTGCAGTGCAATGGTCATTATCTATTCATGGATAGCTGCGTTGGTTGAGAGTCCCTCCTTCATTGCCAAGGTCGAAAGTTTGAAACCCGTAGTTGCTAGCAATTTAAGTGCGGGGCTCTGGCGGTGGGTTGCTAGGCTAGTCTCCCCCCAGGTATAGGGGCCCGACCCTTAGGAGTTTTTCGGGCACGGGGGGCCCGTGGTGTAATCCTTGGTTATCAAAAAAAAAAAAAACCATTCAATGGTCATCGCATGGCCATTCCTTCTCATCTGTCTTCTTGTTTCCCCTTTCCCCTAGAGCTTCCTCTATCATAACACGATTAGGAAGAATGAAGAGAGAGAACTATGAGACTACCCAGAGGAGAAAATGTACAGAGAGAACTATGAGTTATTAGGGTTAGGAAACACTAAGCATGCTTCAGTGCTCTAGTGTTGTTATAATTTCTTTCGTATCACTTATTCTACATTGAAATGCTACTCTCCACATGGACATAATTGATATGAAATGAAGGACAATGCAAATTGAATAATTATAAAATAGACAGAACAAACAAAATAAATCGGATTTCAGATTTACATGGTTCAATCAATATGATTTACATTCATGGGAGAGAACCATAGAATCCCACTATATAACAAGCACTATCGCCAGTATCACAACAACACTTGAAAGATTCTTAGTATTTCTCATCCCTCATAATTCCTAAGAAAATCTCAGTATAAGAAATAACATAAATTCAGCTCACAAAAATTTGACTGGCTAAATGACTTGCGTGTGATTATAACAAGAAATCCCCCTATGCTTTAAAAAAAAAAAAACCCACTATGCTAAATCAACAACACAAGAATCTTCACGTTCCTCTCTGCTCAGCTGATGGAAGCATAAGCATCAAGGGGACCACTCCATAATAATAAAATGGAGTCACGTCTTTTCCTGGTGCGTTTCTCTCTCGTGTTGGGATAGGAGATCTCGTAATGTAGAAAAAGATTGATTGGGGATTGGGGATTGGGGGCTCTGTGGTGGTGAAGGCAAACACCACATCAAAGTTATCCAATTTTGGCTATCATCGAATAGGTAGGTATAGTAACGTCTCGCATCTAAGATAAGAAGAGGTAGGTGAAAGGTCTTCTTCAATAACGCAATGTGCGGATGATCCATTGCATTATTGAAGTAAAGAAAAGTTGTGCAGACGATTCACTACATTATTGAAGTAAAGAACCAATTGTTAATAGCTGCTAGGGGTTTGAGATGGGGGAGGTGGGGAGGGGGTTAGAGGTTGGAACATTTTTATAGTAATGTCTTGCGTCTAAGATAAGAAGAGGTAGGTGAAAGGTCTACTTCAATAACGCAATGTGCTGATGATCCATTTCGTTATTGAAGTAAAGAAAAGTTGTGCAGACAATTCGCTACATTATTGAAGTAAAGAACTGATTGTTAATAGCTGTTAGGGGTTTGAGATGGGGGAGGTGGGGAGGGGGTTAGAGGTTGGAACATTTAGTTCGAATAAGAGTATGAACAAAATTTTGATGGTGAATTGAGAATTAGAATAGAATGGAATAACGATTTCAATTTTTAGTGGCATGCGAGTGAAAAGAAAAGAGAGCTGTTTATTTCTCTTTCTTTTGTCTTTCCTGTTCTCGATATGTGTGTAGCTCTCCTTTCTTTTGTTTGTTTGTTGTGCAAGTGGAAAGCTGGCGTGCATGATTGATCGGTACCGGACCGGCCATACTTTACATTACATGAAGGAGACAGGCCCATACTTTACATTACATGAAGGAGATAGGCCCATTCTTTACATTACATGAAGGAGACAGGCGTGCATGAGTCATCGGTACCGGCCATACTTTATATTACATGAAGGAGATAGGTCCATACTTTACATTACATGAAGGAGATAGGCGTGCATGATTCATTGGTACCGGCCATACTTTACATTACATGAAGGAGACAGGCCTGCATGATTGATCGGTACCGGCCATACTTTACATTACATGAAGGAGACAGGCATGCATGATTAATCGGTATTGGCCATACTTTATATTACATGAAAAGGACTTCCACGAATTGCTTTATGATGACGATGGAGCCCCATGTCTGAAGTGAAAAAAAGAAAGAGAAAATAGAGGGCAACCATGAAGAGAGAGAAAGGAAAGATGAAGTGCAATGGTGACCGTTCCTCCTCGTTCTCTCCTTCTCTCCCCTCTTCCCCCCCTTGAAGCTTCCTCTGTCTTAACACACACAGGAAGAATAAAGAGAGAACTACGAGACTACCAAGAAGAGACGGAGAAAATGTACAAGAGTTCTTCTCCAAGAAATTTCAGAGTGGTTTTCTTATTGTGAATATACCCAAATGATTTAGCCATTCAATTCCTATGGTTATGATTTGTTTAATTTCTTATTTAAGTTATTAGATGTAATTGAATCCAGAAAACATCGAATATGTTTGTGTGCTCAAGTGTTGTTGTAATCTTTATTGTACTGTTTGATCTATAAATTGACACACTGATGGAGCCACATGAATCCGGTGTTAGATTAATGTTTTCTCCTTTCCTCCATTTGACCCATTTGTTCGGTCTGTTTTCACGACAACAAACTGCATTTTTTGTATAAAATGGACACTACATAAGAGGATTTCATTACGGACAGCAGTCGACGATACTCAATGCGGATTTCTAGTGTTAAAAACAGTTGTGGGAGCGCCAGCAATAATGTGGCCTTTACCACCGTCGCAAGGATAGTTATTGCATGTCCGCAGCAGGGTTGGAAAACACACAATCCCGATAAAATCTCTTATCTTTAAGGAACTGGGTGATGGTGTTATTCATGAACCTCAGTGTTGCAGGAAGACATTGAGCATCGTACAACAACAGCACGTACTAGAATTGAACCGATGCAATAGAGAGAGAAAGTTGTTAGATAATAGGACGGGGCAAACTTGAGGAGTATCAAAGTCGAACCTAATACTTAAGCCAGGAATTTGCTTTCATTAGCAGCCTGTGGCCACTTGCCACCTGAGTTGAGAAGGCATTAAATACAAGGTAGGGAGAGAGATTCGTGACGGTTGAGCATCCAGATTTAGGGCGGGATTTCACAATGGAGTTTTGATCACCGAAAGGGATTCCAGACGAACTGGCAAGCCTATCGCCGGAGGCCATGCCTGAAACTTCATATCTGTTTCGTGTGACATCCTGAAATTTGACCCCGTTTCGATAAAGTGAAATGGGCATTTCGTCGACGTGCCTATGGCCCTTTTTCTCTGAGCTGATCACTCACGAGTTAACTAACCTATTGGGTGAAGCTAGTTAAGGGATGTATCGGCCGTAAAATCCCTAAAAGCTACCTAATTGGTTGGATTGAGCTAAAATCACGTCGATCGATTTTTAACCACGAAATTGAACTCGATTTTTTTAATCGAATTTAAAGCGTCATAATTCTTATTTTTAGGATCTCGTACGTATTTCATCGTCGTCAATTTATTAACGAAAGAAATTTCAATAAAGAAATTATCGAAAGAAAAATTTGAAGACAAAAGGAAAATAGAAAGGAAAAGGAAAAGAAAAGGAAAAATGAAATAAATAAATGTGTATTTTATTTTCCCTTTCTTTTCCTCTCTCTTCTTTTTCCTCTCTCTCCCTCTCTTTTCTTTTCTTTCTTTTTCTCTTTTCTCTCTCTCTCCTCTCCCCTTTTCCCTCCCCCATTCGTGCGGACCACCTTCCCCCTCCCCCCATCGATTTCTCTCTCCTCTCTCCTCACTTTGACTAGTCAATCCTCATCCTCTCTCTCTCTTTTCTCTCTTATCTCTCCTTCTCTCTCCTCTCTCTTCTTTCTTCCCCCTCACGACAGAACCAGCTCTTCTTCTCCTTCTTTTCTTTGCGTGCGAACCAGGAGCTCGGAGACAGCAGCTCGCCGAGAACCGCTCGCCGCTCGTCCCGCCGCCGCACCGCCGCACCGCCGCGCCGCGCCCGTGCGCCCGTCACCAACCCGCCGTCCGTGTACGCCCAGGCCACGCAAACCAGCCCTGTTTCTTCTCTGTTCCGCACCGACCAGCCACCGTCCGGCCAACTCCGGCCACTGCCTAGCCCCGCCGGACCACCCCCGCGACCCCCTCGCCCTTCGCCGGCTTCCCCTCGCCGCCCTAGCTGCCGGAGCGGCTCCGTTCAGCCCCGACCAGCAAGACCCACGGAGTGGGTTTCAGCATCTTCGGGCCCGCTTTTGGGCCGTTTCCCGACCCCGAACCCGAGCCGTGCTTTGGGAACAATCGTTCCTCGCGTTGCCGCCGTCGGATTGATCCGATTTGCGCGCGATTTGGTGAGTAATCTCACTAATCCATGATTAGTGGCTAATTATGCTTTAAGCTGGTTTAGATTTAATTAATTATGTTTAGGTTGTTAGATTAGATCAAATTAGCAATTATTAGCCAATTGTGATGCGAATTAGATAAATTGATTATGTAATTAGCAAGTAGACATGGTCCACTAATTATTGGAAGTGCCTCGGGATTTTTCCCGACCCTTAGTGGGCTCCAATTAGGCTTTTCGGGCCTAAGTGGATTTTTTAGTATTTAAATATTAATTTTCAGAATTAAATTAAATAATTATTTATTTTCCGAAAATTCAACTTAGATGGCCTGGAAGCGGAAAATTATGCTGATGAGCGTGTTGAAGTCCGTTTATTTAATCGGGCTTTATTTTGAGCTAAATTGAATTTTTAATAATAATAATTTAATTTTCGAAATTAATAAATTAATTATTTATTTTCGGAAATTAAGATTTTGATGGCCGACGACCGAAATCTCGTCTTGATCGTTGTGGCGCTTGATCTGTTTATTTATTTGAGCTCCACGTTGTATGAAATTAATTAAATTGTGATATTTTAGGGATTTACCCTAAATTGATTGGAATTGATTGTGATTGAATTGTTGATTGGTAAATGGTCAAGTATGTTATTCAGTATTTTAATGCTTTGTTGAGTTGATTTAATTATTTAATTAAGAAATCGTTGGGCATTGGTTATTGGTGTTGAAAGTAGATTGGTGACCACTTGAAAGAGGACACGTGGGCGTGAATTGGAATGTCCTGGAGAATGCACGTGGCATTCGGAGACTCGGTATGTCGTCCTGGAGAATGCACGTGGCTCGATGACGAGGCTTAAGCATCTAAAAGGGCACGTGGGCTCTGCGAATTGATGCATCGCTTTGGTGAGATGCACCTAAGATAATGACGTGGCTCGGTGACAAAAGGCGGCATCTAAAAGGCATGTGGGCTCGCGAATTGATGATCGCTTTGGTGAGATGCACCTAAGAGAATGCACGTGGGCGGGCATCTAAAGACGCACGTGGGCTCGGTGACTTGATGATCACTTTGGCGAAAAGGTCGCGCGAGAGAATGCACGTGGGCCCAAGGTTCGAGGCACGTGAACTCGGAGACTTGGAAGGTCATCCTAGAGAATGCACATGGCCTAGCTTTTAAATATCCCACAGTGGGGATTGATTTGTATGACATGTAATCGACTGGTTCGATTTGTTTGAAGTAAATGGGTGCCTATTGTGAATTGTACTGACTTGCAGGTGGGATCTGAGGCCAAGGTAAGTCCTTTGCCCTGTGCGTGTTTAGGCAGCCTTTAGTATAATAGTTTACTAATCGGGCTTAGTGGGGTAGAACTCGCTGAGACGTAGTCTCATCCCAGTTTGGGGAAAACCATTTCAGGACCCCGCTAAAGAGCTGAGGAGGAGGAATCCGAGAAGGAGAACTCGGAGGTGAGATCTGAAGAGAAGGATTTTGGAAGAAGAAGACGATTCTGAGAGGGGCCTTGAGTATGGCCTAGTTCATCTAAGTTTCTGTCTTCTTTTGAGATCTCCGTTTTGATGTGAATAGTTATGAAGTGATTTGTGGTTTGTATAAAAGTTTGGTTATAAATTTCAATATGAAAAATATGGCCCTGCTTTTCTATCCCATCGTTTTATTGTCTGGGGATTTTAACTGCTTCCGCATGTGCTTAAAAATGAAAGGGTCGGCGATACATTGTCCTGGGATATCGCATTATAAAATCGACCAAAGTGAGACGGATGTGTGCGTGCCTGAGGATCGGGGCGTGACATCCAGTTTAAAGTGGTATCAGAGCGAGGTTGAAGATTAGAGTGATAAGGAACGATGGTTAATGGGATAGTTAGTAGGATGGCCTTTAAATTCATGCTGGTGCATGTACGTGTTGCCCGAGTGCTAAAATTGGTTGTTGTTTGGATCGCTCGTTTCTAATTCGGTGTTGAATTAGAAACAGTGTTAGTTGAGTAAAGGTACACCATGAGCGATCGGGAGCCGAGAACTCCGCAAAGAGGACCAAGAGGGCCGTTATTCGGGGTAGAGCTCCGACTCGTGTCGGAACCCGAGGCGGACGTGGTCGAGCGCGGCCACGACAGCTAGCGCAAGTGGAGTGAATCCACCCGTCGTAGATGTCGGGGTAGCCCCTAATGATCCCAAGGTGGATGGGATCTTGCGTGTTCGGGAAGCGATGGGTAATAGAATGGATCAAGCAAGCCGCCGCGTGGAAGCCGCGCGAGGCCGCGCAGAACGTCGCCGCCTCTATCGCCGCTACCGGAGTTGCCCCTGCAGCCGTACCTGCAGTCGCACCTACCGTTACTCCAGCCGCCGTGAATGTTGAAAATCCACCGGAGATAGTGGTCACTGCAAGACCAATCCATAAGTTGGTGGAGCATTTCCTAAGGTTAAATCCGCCAGCTTTTACCGGGTCTGGAGACCCCGGAGCTGCTTCTTTATGGATTCAGAAGCTCGAGAAAGCGTTTGCACTGCTGATGTGCAATGAGGCTGAGAAGGTGATGTTAGCAACTTACCAGCTGGAGGGAGTTGCTGACACTTGGTGGATGACAACACGTGAAATGATCTTTCCGGAAGGTGCTGTTCAGGATTGGAACACTTTCCGTGAAGCCTTCAATGATAAGTTTTTCTCTGAGACTGCCAGAGAGGTGAAGATGGCTGAATTTCAACGTCTTCGCCAAGGTTCCTTATCTGTTGATGAGTATGAGGCGAAGTTCGCCGAACTTTCGCGATATGCCCCTGAGTTAATCGAGAACCCTGTGAATCAAGCAAGGAGATTTAGAGATGGATTCAGACAGGATTTGAGAAGTGCCTTAGTCCTTCTGGATCTGAAGACTTATAATGACATATACCGGAGAGCTCAGAAGATTGAGAAAGATCAGAATGATAAAGCTGCCTGATCTGGATCGAGGTTTAGCTCTCATAGAGACAACATCCACCAAGGGAAGACGCCGATGTTTGGAAATGGATTCCAAAGTCCGCCTAGCAAGAAGAGTGGATTTAATAGGTCAGGACCTATTAGGACTAATGAGTGTCGCTTGTGTGGAAGAATTCATGGGATAGCACCGTGCCTAACTAGGACGGGTGCATGTTTTAAATGTGGCCAACAGGGCCACATAGCCAGATTTTGTCCGAAGAAACAAAGAGGACAACCTCTATTGCTGCCGCCGCCACCAATGAGACAGATAGGATGGGTATGCCCCTCAGAATGCACCGCAAGGAGGACAGCAGAGACCTCCAGCTCAGGGCACTGTGTACGCGATTACTCAAGGTCAGGCAGAAGCTGCGCCTGGCGTGATTACAGGTACGGTCTCGCTCAACGACCAACCTGCTTATGCTTTGTTTGATTCGGGAGCAACCCATTCTTTCATTGCCGAGCAATATGTTAGGATGCTAGGGTTGAGTCCTGTTTTGTTGGAGTCGGCAATTTGCATATCTACGCCCTTGAAAGATAAAGTTATTGCTGCTTTGGGATGTTCGGGGTGCAAGTTAGAGATTGGTGAGCGAGTGGGGAAAATTGACTTGTTAGTCCTAGCCATGTATGATTTTGATTTGATAATTGGCATGGACTGGCTCACCAATCAACGAGCTAAAATGGACTGCTATCGCAAGGCGATTTAGTTTGACCCATTAGGGGATAAGAGCTTCGAGTTTGTCGGGAATCAAGGAGGACCTTCGATTTCCTTAATCTCATCGTCGAAATGCTTGGCTCGTTTGTTAGATGAGGGTTGCCAAGGGTACTTAGCAATCGTCGTGGATACGACGGTTGAAAAGTTGAAAATGGAAGATATTGCGGTGGTACAGGAGTTTCCAGATGTCTTTCCAAAAGAATTGCCAGGGTTACCGCCAGAAAGAGAGATTGAATTTCTAATCGAGCTAGCACCAGGTATAGAACCGATCTCAAAGGCATCGTACCGAATGGCGTTATCTGAGTTGAAGGAACTGAAGGTGCAGATGCAAGAGTTACTGGATAAAGGATTTATTCGTCCTAGTGCATCGCCTTGGGGAGCACCAGTTCTGTTTGTTAAGAAGAAAGATGGTTCGTTGCATTTGTGCATCGACTATCGGCAGCTCAATCAGGTAATGATCAAGAACAAGTATCCATTGCCGAGGATAGATGACTCGTTTGATCAACTGCAAGGAGTGTCAATATTCTCGAAGATCGATTTGAGGACAGGATATCATCAGCTGAGGATTCGGAAAGAGGATATTCCTAAGTCACCATTTCATACCCGATATGGTCATTATGAGTTTACAGTGATGCCGTTCGGATTGACAAATGCCCCGGCTGCATTTATGGATTTGATGAACAGAGTGTTCAAGGAATACTTAGATCAGTTTGTGATTGTGTTTATAGATGATATCTTAGTCTATTCGAGAAGTAATGAAGAGCACGAGAATCATCTGAGATTAGTGCTTCAGACCTTAAGAACACATCAGTTATATGCTAAGTTTAGCAAATGCGAGTTTTGGCTGACTCGTGTTGCGTTCTTAGGTCATGTGATTTCCAGAGAAGGAATCTCCGTCTACCCGAGCAAGATAGAAGCCGTGATCAAGTGGCCGAGACCGACATCAGTGACAGAGATTAGAAGCTTTCTGGGGTTAGCAGGTTATTACAGAAGGTTTGTGGAAGGGTTTTCATCGATAGCGTCGCCTCTAACAAAGCTCACAAAGAAAAATGAGAAGTTCATATGGTCAGACAAGTGCGAGCGTAGTTTTCAAGAGCTGAAGGAAAAGCTGACTACCACACCTGTGCTGACGATTCCATCTGGTCCTGGAGGATTCGAGATCTATAGTGATGCGTCATTTAGGGGATTGGGTTGCGTGCATCGATGCAACATGGGTGGTCGTTGCATACGCTTCCTAGTTGAGACCTCATGAATTGAATTATCCGACGCATGGCTTGGAACTCGGCCATCATATTTGCGTTGAAGATTTGGAGGCATTACTTGTGTGGGGAAAAGTTTTAGATCTTCACGGACCATCGAGTCTTAAGTATTTATTCTCTCAGAAGGAGTTGAACATGAGACAACGGCGATGGATGGAATTTCTTTGAAAGACTACGACTGTGATATTTTATATCACCCGGGAAAGGCGAATAAGGTCGTTGATGCATTGAGTCGGAAGTCTTCAATAGTGCAAATCTTGGTTAAGGAGTGGAACTTAATCGAGAGAGCTCGGGATTCGGAATTCAAATTTGAGGTAGGCCACCTTTCTAGTCTTATGGCCACCCTCAGAATTGAGCCGGATGTCCAGGTCAGAATGAAGCAACTTCAACCGACAGATCCGGACATACAGAAAATTCTTCAATAGGATACCGACAAAAGAAAAGCTGATTTTCAAGTTTCTGATGATGGGGTACTGAGGTTTCGTGGACGTTTGGTTGTACCTGACGATATAGAGCTTAGAGAAGAGATCTTATCTGAAGCACATCGTAGCAATTACAGCGTTCATACTGGAAGCACTAAGATGTATCAGAATTTGCGTCAACACTATTGGTGGTCAGATATAAAGGCGGACATCGCCAAGCATGTGGCCAAGTGTTTGACTTGTCAGCAAGTAAAAGCTCAACATTGCAAGCCGGGAGGATTTCTACAACCTCTCGCGATCCCAGAGTGGAAATGGGAGCATATCATGATGGACTTTGTGACTGGACTACCAAGGAGTCAAAGGGGAAATGATTCAATTTGGGTAGTAGTCAACAGGCTGACAAAATCGGCTCACTTCATTGTAATTCGAAAGGACCTGAGTCTGGATAGACACGCAGACTTGTATGTGCGTCAGTTGGTTCGTATGCATGGAGTGCCAGTTACGATAACATCTGATAGAGACCCAAGGTTTACTACTGCTTTTTGGAAGAGCTTGCAGAGTGCTTTAGGTACAAAGCTTGAAGACAAAGACGACATATCATCCTCGACGGATGGCCGGTCCCGAAAGGACGATTCGGACTCTTGAAGACATCTTTGAGAGCGTGTGTAATAGACTTCAAAGGAAGTTGAGAGGATCAGCTTCATCTGGTGGAATTCGCCTACAACAACAGTTATCAGCAGAGCATCAAGATGGCTCCATTTGAAGCATTGTATGGCAGAGCATGCAGAACTCCAGTGTGTTGGGATGAAGTCGGAGAAAGGAAGATAGCAGGCCCAGAGTTGGTTCAACAATCGGTAGATGCCGTGGCAGTGATCAGAGACAGATTGAAGATAGCGCAAAGCAGGCAGAAAAGTTATGCAGATAAGCGTCGAAGGTCTCTGGAATTCCAAGTTGGTGATCACGTTTTTCTGAAAGTGTCACCAATGAGGGAAACTTCGCGCTTTGATAAGAAAGGCAAACTGAGTTCGAGGTACGTAGGTCTATTTGAGATTCTTGAAAGAATCGGAAACCTAGCGTATCGTCTTGCGTTGCCGCCAAGATTGGCGCAAGTGTATGACGTCTTTCACGTGTCGATGTTAAGGAAGTACGAGCCTGACCCGACCCACGTGCTCAATTTCGAGGAATTGGACGTGGATGACCATGTGTCATACGTTGAAAGCCCGGTTCAGATTGTCGATCGTAAAGAGTAAATTCTGCGTACAAAGACCATCTCGTTGGTCAAAGTGGTCCGGCAACACCACGCGATGCGAAGGAGCGACTTGGGAGGCGAAGAATCGATGAGACGGTTGTACCCCGCCTTTTTGAACAAAGTGTAATGGTTTAAATTTCGAGGACGAAATTTTTATAAGAGGGAAGAGTTGTGACATCCGAAATTCGACCCCGTTTCGATAAAGTGAAATGGGCATTTCGTCGACGTGCCTATGGCCCTTTTTCCGAGCGATCACTCACGAGTTAACTAACCTATTGGGTGAAGCCGTTAAGGGATGTATCGGCCATAAAATCCCTAAAAGCTACCTAATTGGTTGGATTGAGCTAAAATCACATCTGATCGATTTTTAACCACGAAATTGAACTCGATTTCGGGAATCGAATTTTAAGCGCGTCATAATTCTTATTTTTAGGATCTGTCTCATCGCTCGTCAATTTATTGACGAGTCCGAAATTTCAATAAAGAAATTATCGGAAGAAAAATTTGAAGACCAAAAGGAAAATAGAAAGGAAAAGGAAAGAGAAAAGGAAAAATGAAATAAATAAATGTGTATTTTATTTTCCCTTTCTCTTCCTCTCTCTTTTTTTTTCCTCTCTCTCCCTCTCTTTTCTTTTCTTTCTTTTTCTCTTTTCTCTCTCTCTCCTCTCCCCTTTTCCCTCCCCCATTCGTGCGGACCTCCCTCCCCCATTCGTGCGGACCACCTTCCCCCCTCCCCCCACCGATTTCTCTCTCCTCTCTCCTCACTTTAACTAGTCAATCCTCATCCTCTCTCTCTCTTTTCTCTCTTATCTCTCCTTCTCTCTCCTCTTCTTCTTTCTTCCCCCTCACGATAGAACCAGCTCTTCTTCTCCTTCTTTTCTTCGCGTGCGAACTAGGAGCTCGGAGACAGCAGCTCGCCGAGAACCGCTCGCCGCTCGTCCTGCCGCCGCACCGCCGCACCGCCACGCCGCGCCCGTGCGCCCGTCGCCGTCCCGCCGTTCGTGTACGCCCAGCCACGCGAACCAGCCCCTGTTTCTTCTCGTTCCGCACCGAGGCCGCCCACCGTCCGGCCACCTCCGGCCACCTTTGCCCTAGCCGCATGGGACCACCCCGCGACCCCCTCGCCCTCCGCCGGCTTCCCCTCGCCGCCCTAGCCGCCCGGAGCGGCTCCATTTAGCCCCGACCAGCAAGACCCACGGAGTGGGTTTCAGCATCTTCGGGCCCGCTTTTGGGCCGTTTCCCGACCCCGAACCCGAGCCGTGCTTTGGGAACAATCGTTCCTCGCGTCGCCGCCGTCGGATTGATCCGATTTGCGCGCGATTTGGTGAGTAATCTCACTAATCCAGGATTAGTGGCTAATTATGCTTTAATCTGGTTTAGATTTAACTAAATATGTTTAGGTTGTTAGATTAGATCAAATTAGCAATTATTAGCCAATTGTGATGCGAATTAGATAAATTGATTGTGTAATTAGCAAGTAGACATGGTCTACTAATTATTGGAAGTGCCTCGGGATTTTTCCCGACCCTTAGTGGGCTCCAATTAGGCTTTTCGGGCCTAAGTGGATTTTTTAGTATTTAAATATTAATTTTCGGAATTAAATTAAATAATTATTTATTTTCCGAAAATTCAACTTAGATGGCCTGGAAGCGGAAAATTATGCTGATGAGCGTGGTGAAGTCCGTTTATTTAATCGGGCTTTATTTTGAGCTAAATTGAATTTTTAATAATAATAATTTAATTTTCGAAATTATAAATTAATTATTTATTTTTGGAAATTAAGATTTTGATGGCCGACGACCGAAATCTCGTGCTGATCGTCGTGGCGCGTCCGTTTATTTATTTGAGCTCCACGTTGTATGAAATTAATTAAATTGTGATATTTTAGGGATTTACCCTAAATTGATTGGAATTGATTGTGATTGAATTGTTGATTGGTAAATGGCCAAGTATGTTATTCAGTATTTTAATGCTTTGTTGAGTTGATTTAATTATTTAATTGAGAAATCGTTGGGCATTGGTTATTGGTGTTGAAAGTAGATTGGTGACCACTTGAAAGAGGACACGTGGGCGGTGAATTGGAATGTCACCTGGAGAATGCACGTGAGTTCGGTGGTTGAATATGTCACCTTGGCGAAAAAGGTCGCCGAGAGAATGCACGTGGCTCGGAGACTCGGTATGTCGTCTGGAGAATGCACGTGGCTCGGATGAGGCTGGCATCTAAAAGGGCACGTGGGCTCGGCGAATTGATGCATCGCTTTGGTGAGATGCACCTAAAAGAATGCACGTGGCTCGGTGACAAAGGCTAGCATCTAAAAGGGCACGTGGGCTCGGCGAATTGATGCATCGCTTTGGTGAGATGCACCTAAGAGAATGCACGTGGGCCCGGGCATCTAAAAGGGCACGTGGGCTCGGTGACTTGATGCATCACTTTGGCGAAAAGGTCGCCTGAGAGAATGCACGTGGGCCCAAGGTTCGAGGCACGTGAACTCGGAGACTTGGAAGGTCATCCTAGAGAATGCACGTGGCCTAGCTTTTAAATATCCCACAGTGGGGATTGATTCGTATGACATGTAATCGACTGGTTCGATTTGTTTGAAGTAAATGAGTGCCTATTGTGAATTGTACTGACTTGCAGGTGGGATCTGAGGCCAAGGTAAGTCCTCTGCCCTGTGTGTGTTTAGGCAGCCTTTAGTATAATAGTTTACTAATCGGGCTTAGTGGGGTAGAACTCGCTGAGACGTAGTCTCATTCCAGTTTGGGGAAAACCATTTCAGGACCCTGCTGAAGAGCTGAGGAGGAGGAATCCTAGAAGGAGAACTCGGAGGTGAGATCTGAAGAGAAGGATTTTAGAAGAAGAAGACGATTCTGAGAGGGGCCTTGAGTACGGCCTAGTTCATCTAAGTTTCTGTCTTCTTTTGATATCTCCGTTTTGATGTGAATAGTTATGAAGTGATTTGTGGTTTGTATAAAAGTTTGGTTATAAATTTCAATATGAAAAATATGGCCCTGCTTTTCTATCCCATCGTTTTATTGTCTGGGGATTTTAACTGCTTCCGCATGTGCTTAAAAATGAAAGGGTCGGCGATACATTATCCTGGGATATCGCATTATAAAATCGACCAAAGCGAGACGGATGTGTGCGTGCCTGAGGATCGGGGCATGACATTTCGTCCCACCATTCTTCGCCGGCAATGTTTATTGGTGTGGTTCCCGAATACTTTAACAGAACAGGAATATATATATTCAACAGCATTCGTAAGACTTTCTGGTCAAGAGGTGAGTCCAAAGACTCGAGTGGCCTTGGATGGTTATTTGCAACTTTTCTATTGAATGTGCAATTTTTAAACCCATCCCAAATTACAGGAACCGTATCTGAAGTGATCCATCTGGGCCCTCTTAGTTTACAGTGGATCGGGCCAGTCCAAATGTGACGAAATTGAGCGGCGGGAAGTAATTAATTAATTATAGGTTATGCTTATTCTTAGTTGTAAGTGAACAAAAATGATTAGTTATTTCAGTACGCCTTTTGAAATTTTATTATTTCAAAAAACAAAGAAGTGAATGATAATTAGAGTTCGAGAGGATTATGAGAGTTGAGGATGTTTCTAAGTAACTAGTTCATTGGAAAAGTGTCTCACACAAGTGGAATTCTTACATCTTTGCGGTCGTTGCGTGGTTAAGTGAAACTTGATTTACCTAGGGACAAGAGGGAGATTTACCGTGGTATTCTTTAGAAGGTTTCTTTTTTATTTTGCATATTTTAATATTAATTCTTAAATTTTTTTATCCATTACATTTAGAATCGAGCTAGTAAGATCCACCGGTTATAAAATGAAAACAAAATTATAGTACATTTCTCTATTCATACCAAATTTCTAACGGAGAGATTCTTATTTTGACCTCTCAACATAAATTACCTCCAAACGTTACTAACAACACAAATTAATTTTAAATGAATTCATGTCTAGCAATTGACAATGAAAACCGCTATCAAACCGCCACTCTCCCCTACACTCGAGTCTCCACTATCTAAATGCAGTTAGTTAATTGTCAAACAGGAGCATAAAAGATCAATTACATCTTCATAATGACGAAGCTATTCATCGTTGAAGATTATTAATAGGCACCACCGGCCCAATCTACTGTTAATGGGCGCACATAGCATGCGTTGGCCCTAGTGGCCCATCGATCTTTTGCACCGTCTAGCAATAGCAATGCATGGAGCAATTATATGGGTATATTTAAACAACTTACTTCTGAATAGTCTGATCTTTAATTTCACTCCTATTTATTGGTTTCCTTAACTTGTTATCTCTCATATGCATCAGGTTTTTCTTTCCCACTTTGTAAGTTCTATTGTATTTACTATGAAACCAGATGGCAACTCGCGCATTGAGCTAGAAACTTATAAGTAATAAGACAATTCATATAATATCTTAAAATATTGTCAAAACGTTTGGCAAGTCCTAATCTGTCCAGAGACTCCACATTTATGATGCTGCATGTAAAATGCAAAATAGTGTATTCTTTTATACATTGACTTATCCAAGTACTTGCGATACTTTTGCATATTCTACATGTCCCAAATTCAGATGTCTGAAGTAATTAAAGCACCCATTTGCACCTGCCAACACCCTGGTACCTGGTCAGGGTAAACATAACATCAGAAGGGCAGTAGATAAAATAAACACTTCTCAATGTGGTTGGCCATGTTTGTATTTTAATTATGTGAATGTTGCCATTCTGTTCATATTATGGGAGCTCAATTACAAGTAAGCTCTGGTGGGTGTCCATGCGTGTTTCTATCAAATCACTCTTCAAAAGATTGACCATTTTAATGTAAAGGGGAGAAAACGATATTGACCTTTGGTGTATCTGCTTGCTATCTCTTTATTCTCTTTCTTTATTTTCACATTCTTCCAGTCATTTCTACTTTGAGCTCTTAGTGACGTTGTTCAACTTCACTCATGAAGTTAATGAACTCCCTCTCTACCTTTGCCTTCTTGTAACGTTTTTGTACGAGTGCTTTGCAATGCATTTTTAAAAGTGCTGCCGTATCATTGTCTCACTGGGGCTTTTCAATGAGTAGAGGATTATTTTTCAATGGGCTGAAATGAAAGAATATGCTATGGGATGGACTTAATAATTCCTTTATCTGAATGGTATGTGTCTTCAATTTAATCGAAAGGTATTTTCTTCTTTGATCTAAGGTTAGTTATTTGTTTACATCCAGCTATTTTTTAGTGAATTTTTTGGCTTAGCAAATGTCAAATGCAGGACATAAGTCAAGAAAATCAAAAGGGATTTTGTTTATGCAACTGGAGGTCTTTCCTCATATGGTACTTCAAGTTAATGTTGTGAACTTTAGACTTGACTATTCTGTTAAATGTTTGGTAATACAACTTTGAGATGATTTGCATGTGCATTGTATAGGTTTCAAATTTAATGTTTTCCTTTGTGGCTACTTCAGTTTGAAGGAGTTACAATTTGACTGGATATAATAAAATAAACGAAATGTAAGTCTCAATCTCGATAGTTTATTTATTCATCCATACTATCCTTTTAAGGGAAGGGTTCCTCTTTCGACCTCTCGACTTAAATTACCTCTAAACATTAATAATAACTTGAATTAATTTTAAATGAATGCAAAGGCTATATTTCATTGATTAGCACTTTAACCACCACTCTCTACTCTTGAGTCTACAGTTTCAAGTCAATCTCTACTATTTAATTAAGGGTGTATCTATTTTATGAAAAACAAATGATTTGAAAAATATTTGCCTTTAAATGGTCGTTTGTTGGTATCATTTGAAATTGTTAGTCAATGAAAAATATTCTCGACATCGACAACAATTTATGTTTCGGCATTCTTCATAAATGATGAAAGCATTTTTCATTTATTACTTTTGTAAAAGATACAAACAACAATTTTAAGAAAAGTTGTTTTTTAAATCATTTAGGAAAATAAATGGAGTCTAAAATGCAATTAGCTTGTTATTCATCATTTTGGATATTTTCATTGGGCATCATCGGCCCAGCCCAATGTAAATGGCAAACATAGCATGCGTTGGGCCTAGTGTGACCCATTAATTTCTTGCTTTGGGCAGCAATGCATGGAGAAATATAAAATTGGGAAAATGTCACAAATGATCCATATACTTTTACTTAATGTGCAATTTCGTCTTCGAACTTTCGATCGGCTCAATTTGGTCCATGAACTATTGATAAATGTCTAATTTAGTCCTTGAACTTTTGATTGGCTCAATTTGGTCATTGAACTATTTATAAATGTCTGATCTAGTCCTTCGTTACTATTTTTCCATTTTTATAAAATTTTAAAATTTTAATTTTTTTTAATTGTTTTTTGCTTCTCTCTTTAGACGCCGGCTCCGGCGGAGGGAAGCCGGCGTCTGACGAGGGTCACCCTCGCCGGACGCAGGCGAGGGCGACCCGATGCCAAGGTGCTCCCTCGCTAGATTTGCGAGGGAGCCCCTTGCAATCGGGCGAGGAGCACCCGGCGTCGAGCGAGGGCTAGCCGGTCCCTCGCAGATCTGGCGAGGGAGCCCCTCGCTTGACGTCGGCGAAGGCGACCCTTGCTGGACGCCAGCTTCCCTCCGCCAAAGAGAGAACAAGCAAAAAAAATTAAAAACAATTTTAAAAAAATTTAAAACAATTTAAAACGGTAACAAATGACTAGATCGTACATTTATGAATAGTTTAAGGACCAGATTGAGCCGATCAAAAGTTCAGGGACCAGATCAGACATTTATCAATAGTTCAGGGACTGAATTGAGCCAATTGAAAGTTCATGGATGAAATTGCACATTAAGCAAAAGTATAGGGACCATTTGTAACATTTTCCCTATAAAATTCCCAGATAGGTTAGATTGGTATTTGCAAACAATGATATTTCTTTTGAATTGTCTCGAACCTTAATCTCACTCCTATTACTAGGTTTTATAAAATTATTATTTCTCAAATGCCTGGTGATTTTGTTTTCCACCTTATTTGAAATTTTATTCTAATTTACTATAAAACTAAACGTTAACTTGCGAATTGAGCTAGAAACTTACAAGAAATAAGACGGTTGTTATAACATATGAAAGTATTATGTCTCTCTATTATATGAAAAACTTATCAATTCAAGCAAGATGTTTTAGATGTATTTATCGAATGTATGTATTTGGGGGATACTTTGAATTAAAGTGATGTAGATATTGAATGCAAATACTCGTATTAAAGTGACGACATAAAAAATGACTTGTGATATTATAGTAAATCAAAAAGAACTTACAAAGTGGGGAAAAAAAACATCAGGCACATGGGGAAACACTTGATAAAATAAGTTAACAAAAGCAATAAATTGGAGTGTCTAGGCAACTTAGGGAGATAAATTGAGACCTTACTTTTCACGAAAACCGTAATATTCAAAATTTTTGCAAACGTATAGCCTCATAAATGTGAACTGAGATCTCAATTTATCTCAACTTATTCGATCACTGATATTAAGAAAATATGACGATCACGCTTTTCACCATGTAATGATACCAAAAGACCATGTTGGTTATGATTAAGCCTCCACAATCACATAGGCTATGATTAAGTCTCGATACATATGTTGACAATGAGCATCAAATCCATGTCACAGTACCGCATACCAACATATCCATCACCTTTGTAAATGACATATATTTCTAGAATGTTTGCGGACAACATTCACGGGAAGTTAAATTAAACTCAGTACTGTATCACAAAATGCTATACTTTCTTATAAAACAAAATACTTGCCATGATGATTTACGTCTCTCACTAGAAATTGCACTATTTAGAAGGAATGGCTAAATAGGCCCAAAAGTCTGTCCGGTACAAAACTACAAAATTGTCTTACTAGACCCGAATTTTGGGTCCATGGGCCCTATACGCACCCCCAATGGCCTATAAATTACTTAGCGTCATATAACATTTGAACTACTCAATTTTTGTAAACAAATATTATTTTCGGAACAGCAAATAGAAATTAATTTTTTCCAAATATTGGTTGTGCTAGTCTATTTTCTTCAAGAATCATATCAAATCGTTCAAAGAATATAAATCAAACATTCGAACCATTAGTATTTATTTGAATAGATCGCGTCAATAATATAATTTTTTTTGTCCAAACCATTTTTCATTATTTTCGAATGTTTCATGACTTCTAGAAAAGAACAGAACATTCAAATGTTTCCGAAAATTATGGAAGATTCACAGTTGCGTTATTTGCTGTGCTAGTTCCAATAAGATGACATTGCCATCCGATGTTTGGGTGGATCGTACGAGTCATCGAAAGGGGCTGCATACGCAAACTCCAACTCTGCTTCACTCAATAGATCGAATTATTATGATCAATTCAGGTATGTCTTAAATTCAAGGAGGAGACTTTTGATTAAGACATGCAACTGTCTCTACAAGAGGAGATCCTTCGGCTTGAGCCATCGCGCAAAAGAAATGGATCTGGCACGGGAATGCATGGAGGAAGGCGCTTCCCTTGTATTCCCTAATTTCACTAGTCCCAAGTTTTGGCCAACCCATCGCCGAGAATTATTTGAAAGCTTCATATAAGTGTCCTTGTAGCGAAGAAAGTGAAAACCAACTAGTCCAACCATATCCGCAAAGACACAAATTTGAAAATGGGGATATTGTTCAAAAAGTCTTACACCTATTGTTTTAAATATTTTCATAAACTTTTTTGTGTTTTGCCAATTAGATTTATCTTGCCAATTTTTGTTGGAAATTACTGACATTGATGCCACCGTCCTACATGATATGGTCAGTACTAACATGAACAATTCTTAGTAATATTTTAATATTTACTCAAATTTTTTTATTAATTTTTATTAATTTTTATTCCCTTCTTTTCTTTTTTTCCTTTTTCCCTCCCCTGGTCACGCCGAGTGAAGCTTGAAATGCCTGGTGGTGGCCGGCAAAGGGAAAAAGAGAAAATTAAATAAAAAGAAAGAAGGAAAATAAGAAGAAAATAAAATAATAATAAAAATTCGATATGTTCATGAATTAAGATTGTAAAAATGCCAAATGAGAAAGTTGCAAGAAGTTTCCCCTACTTTTTTTTTCGATGCGTTCATGAATTAAAATTTGATGTTTTGAGATCATGTGACTTAGCTGCCATGCCATGCCTTGGAATCTAAAGAAAAACCGTTTCCACAAGAGCTGTGGATAATTAATTGTGGGACAATTGAGTAGAGCACTAATCTTGAAGAAGATAATTGCGAATAAATATTTAAATAATTAGACATTGTGTTGTAAGATATTTTCTTATAAGAAGAGTGGGAAAATGTGCGGCCACCCTAGAAATATCTAGAAAGATATCTTTTTAGAAAATATCTGTGTGCTATGTAAGTATGTGTAAGGAGTTCTCTCGATGGGCATTGTAGAGAGCTTATCCAATAAAAGGTGTGTGTTTTCTTTAAATAAGTCATGTGTCTTTTTCATCAATTGGTATCATAGCTTTCGTAGCTCTCGCTTTGCGACCACATCTAGAAGAAGTGGAGATTAGAGCAAGATTGCTCCTGTATTGGAAATTTGTATTGGTGGAAGGAAGATAATTAATAAAATCATTGGTGTAAGCAAACTCCCTCTCTTTTTTGACACGTTTAGGAATTAAAATTGGCGATGCATACAATTCAAATGATTGCTCATTTGGTGGCTTTGGTCTGTCTATTTCATACACAATGTTCTTATAAGTCGAATTCTTCGAAAAAGTATGCAATGCTATCTGCAGGGTGAAAGTGGCTCCTCTGCATTTGCAGCAATGCCATTTATGCCTCTGTTTAGCATTAAGCTCTCTAACGTGCGATCGTTAGTGATGCAAGTGTAAATTGACTATGTAAATTGTAAAATCTTTTGAAAATTGGAATCTGTTGATAACACCCGACTACTCGAGGGGATTAAGGGAGCACATTATGGAACAATTGACAATGATGTACGACATATCAGCACCAGTCGAGCACAGACCATTACTGACCTAATGACTGACTGAAAGCTACTCAAGTCCAATACATGCTAATTAGGACTAATTGATTATTGCTTGGGATCGAGCAACAATGATCCAAGACCATCACGATAATAATTTGCTTTGAAATGATAGCGAAATGTGGATCAGGGCTAGTTGTCGAGGTCATCTAATCCATTTTACCTATCTAAAAATAGATTTTTGAATGACATCTTAAAGATACGAACATATAGGACCATCTTCTCCCCTACAACTGTCAATTTCTCGCAGTCGGGTATTTTCAATGTGGGAATGAGGCGAATGCCATGTGGCAGAGAGGACAATTCGGGAAGCCCCCTAAGCTCCAGTTCTGTCAGAGAAGAACAATTTTGTAGCCACAGAGGCAATGCGCTCAACTTGGGACAATTGATAATTTCTATCGTCCGCAGTGTACTTGCAGAACCTTCAAGCCACCCGGGCAACGAAACTAATTCTGGTAGACGGCAGAGTAGCAAGGATTGAAGGCTCGACATGTAGTCTGGTTCATTACTATCGCCTTCTGGCAACCTCAAGCTCTTGCAGTCGTAAATGGTGAGATCCTCCAACGCCTTCAGATTCTTGATGCCTTGTGGTAAGGAGGCCAGCTGTCACGCCCCGATCCTCAGGCACGCACACATCCTTTTACTTGGTCGATTTTAAAATGCAATATCCCAGGATAATGTAACGCCGACCCTTTCAATTATTATGCACATGCGGAAGCAGTTATAAATCCCCATACAATAAAATAATGGGATAGAAAAGCAGGGCCATATTTTTCATATTGAAACTTATAACCAAACTTTTATACATGACATCAACTAGAGAACTTCATAACTATTCACATCAATTGGAGTTCACAAAAGAAAATGGAATCTCAATCCCTTCAGGTCATACTCAAAATCTCTCTCGGTATTATCTTCTTCTTCCAAAAATCCTTTTCCTCAGGTTTCACCTCCGAGTTCTCCTTCTTAGATTCCTCCTCAGCTTCTCAACAGGGTCCTGAAATGGTTTCCCCAAACTAGGATGAGACTACGTCTCAGCGAGTTCACCCCACTAAGCCCGATTAGTAAACCATTATACTATAGGTTGTCTATACACGAACAGGGCAGAAGACGTACCTTGGCCTCATATCCCACCTGCAAGTCAGTACAATTCATAATAGGCACTCAAGCAATCATATCACTAATCGAAGCATCGATCAAATCGACCTAGTCGATTAAATGCCAACAAGACCACTCACGGTCATTTCTAATCAGTCAATCAATCAACGACATCAAATCAAATCAATGATCAATCGACCTAGTCGACTACATATCAGCCTGACCATTTCACGGTCATTCAAGCTATTGCTATACAGTCTCAATTGATAAAACCAATTACCGAGCCACGTGCATTCTCCGAGGTAATGCATTAATTTACCGAGCCCACGTGCCCTTTAAAATGCCATTTTGAATCAGCGAGCCCACGTGCATTCTCCGAGGCGATGCATCAAGTCACCGAGCCCACGTGTCTCTTCAAGATGCCAAATGTACTCATTGAGACCACGTGCATTCTCCGAGGTAATGCATCAAATTACCGAGCCCACGTGTCTCTTTTAAGATGCCACACTTAATCACCGAGCCACATGCATTCTCCAAGGCGACATACTTCGTCACCGAGCCATGTGCATTCTCCGAGGTGATATATCTAATCATCAAGCCCTGCGCATTCTCCAAGGCGACGTACTAATCATCGAGCCACGTGCATTCTCCGAAGCGATATACCAAATCACCGAGCCACGTGCATTCTCCAAGATGATGTACTATTCACCGAGCCACGTGCCTTTCATGATGATTCATCCCATTTCTAAAGTAATTATCCACAATTAAATCAATTTAGCACAAATTAAAGCTCAATTAAATAAATGGACTGCTCCACGACGATCAACACGAGATTTCGGTCCTCGGCCATCTCAAACTTAATTTCCAAAAAATAAATAAATAATTAGTTAATTTCGAAAACTAATTATTAAATATTAAAAATTCCATTTAGCTCAAAATAAGGCCCAATTAAATAAACGGACTTCACCACGATCATCAGCATAATATTCCGGTCACGAGCCATCTCAGTTGAATTTTCGGAAAATAAATAAATAATTAATTAATTTCGAAAAATAAATAATTAATATTAAAAATTCAATTTAGCTCAAAATAAAGCCCGATTAAATAAACGGACTTCACCACAGTCATCAGCATAATATTCCGGTCACTGGCCATCCCAGTTGAATTTTCGGAAAATAAATAAATAATTAATTTAATTCCGAAAAATAATATTTAAATGCCAAAAATCTCACTTAGGCCCGAATCGCCAAATTGAAGCCCACTAAGGGTCGGGAAAAATCCGAGGCACTTCCAATAAATAGTAGACAACGTCTACTTACTAATTACACATTCAATTTATCTAAATCGCATCACAATTGACTAATAATTGCTAATTTATTCTAATCTAACAACATAAACATAATTAATTAAAAATAAACCAACCTTAAGCATAATTAGCCAACTAATCCTGGATTAGTGAGATTACTCACCAAATCGCGCGCAAATCGGATCAATTCGACGGGGGCGACGCGAGGAACAAAACTTCCCAAAGCACGGCTTGGGTTCGGGGCCCGGAAATAGCCCAAAAGCGGGCCTAAAGCTGCTGGAAACCCATTTCGTGGGTTGCTGGTTGGCTGCGAAACACGGGAAAACAGAGATGGTTAGGGGCGGAGAATGGTTCGGGAGAGCGGGCGGTGCTCCGGGGAGGGTTGGTGGAGGTCCGGCGGCTTCAATCGGCGGCCGGAGGTGGCGGACGGGGTGGAACGAAGGTTGAACAGAGGCTGAACCGTGCGGGGGAGCACGCTTGGGTGCGAAGGATGGCCGGCAGAACGCACGGCGTCGCGCGGGTGGCGCGGACGGCGGCCCGGCGGCGTGCGGTAGCAACGGCGAGTTGCTTTGGCAAGCTGTTGTCTTCGCTTCAGCTCCTGCTTTTGTTCGCTGGTTGCATGAAGAAGAAAGGAGAAGAAGAAGGGCTCGGTCACATGGGGTTGGGGGGAGAAGAAAGAGGAGAGAGAAGAAGAGATAAGTGAGAAAGAAGAAGAGGTTTGAAAGGTCAAAGTGAAAAAGAAGGAGAGAGAAGCCAAATTGAATTTGTCAAGGGGATTCGGTCGGTGGGGGCTAGCTACACACGAGGGAGAGGGGAGAGGAGAGAGAGAGAGAAAAAGAGAGAGAGAGAAAAAGAAATAAATAATACCATTATTCAAATTTTCATTTTCTCTTTCCCTTTCCCTTTCTATTTTCTTTTGGTCTTCAATTTTTCTTCCGATAATTTCTTTATTGAAATTTCGAACTCGTCAACAATTTGACGGACGATGAGACAGGATCCTAAAAATAAGAATTATGACGTGCTTAAAATTCGATTCCCGAAATCGAGTTCAATTTCGTGGTTAAAAATCGATTAGACGTGATTTTAGTCCAATCCAATAAATTGAGTAGCTTTTAGAGATTTTACTGCAGATACATCCCTTAACGGCTTCACCCAATAGGTTAGTTAACTCGTGAGTGATCAGCTCAGAGAAAAAGGACTGTAAACACGTCGACGAAATGCCCATTTCACTTTATCGAAACGGGGTTGAATTTCGGGATGTCACAACTCTTCCCCTCTTATAAAAATTTCGTCCTCGAAATTTAAGCCATTACACAGTTTGATCAAAAAGGCGGGGGTACAACTGTCTCATCTATTCTTCCGTCTCTCAGGTCGCTCTTTCAATACCGTGGTGTTGCCAGACCACTTTGACTAACGGAATAGTCTTTGTATGCAGAACTTGCTCTTTACAATCGACAATCTGAACCGGGCTTTCCACGTATGACACACGGTCATCCACGTCCAATTCCTCGAAATTGAGCACGTGGATTGGGTCAGGCTCGTACTTCCTTAACATCGACACGTGAAAGACGTCATGCACTTGCGCCAATCTTGGCGGCAATGTAAGACGATACGCTAGGTTTTCGATTCTTTCAAGAATCTCAAACGGACCTACGTACCTCGGACTCAGTTTGCCTTTCTTACCAAAGCGCGAAGTTCCCCTCATTGGTGACACTTTTAGAAAAACGTGATCACCAACTTGGAATTCCAAAGACCTTCAACGTTTATCTACATAACTTTTCTGCCTGCTCTGCGCGGTCTTCAATCTGTCTCTGATCACTGCCACGGGATCTACTGATTGCTGAATCAACTCTGGGCCTAATATCTTCCTTTCTCCGACTTCATCCCAACACACTGGAGTTCTGCACGCTCTGCCATACAACGCTTCAAATGGAGCCATCTTGATACTCTGCTGATAACTGTTGTTGTAGGCGGATTCCACCAGATGAAGTTGATCCTCCCAACTTCCTTTGAAGTCTATTACACATGCTCTCAGCATATCTTCAAGAGTCTAAATCGTCCTTTCCGGCTGACCATCCGTCTGAGGATGATATGCCATACTGTACTGAAACTTTATACCTAAAGCACTCTGCAAGCTCTTCCAAAAAAGCAACAGTAAACCTCGGGTCTCTATCAGATGTTATCGTAACCGGCACTCCATGCATTCGAACCACTTGACGCACATACAGGTCTGCGTGTCTATCCAGACTGAGGTCCTTTCGAACTGCAACGAAGTGAGCCGACTTTATTAGCCTGTCGACTACTACTCAAATCGAATCATTTCGTCTTTGACTCCTTGGTAGTCCAGTCACGAAATCCATCGTGATATGCTCCCATTTCCATTATGGGATTGCAAGAGGTTGCAGAAATCCTCCCGGCTTGCAATGCTAGGCTTTTACTTGCTGACAAGTCAAACACTTGGCCACATGCTTGGTGATGTCCGCCTTCATACCTAACCACCAGTAGTGTTGACGCAAATTCTGACACATTTTAGTGCTTCCAGGATGAACGCTGTAACTGCTATGATGTGCTTCAGATAAAATCTCTTCTCCAAGCTCTACATCGTCAGGTACAACCAAACGTCCACGAAGTCTCAGTACCCCATCATCATAAACTTGAAAATCAGCCTTTCTTTTATCGGTATCCTCTGGAAGAATTCTTTGTACGTCTAGATCTATTGGTTGAAGTTGCTTGATTCTGACCTGGACATCCGGCTCAATTCTGAGGGTGGCCATAAAACTTGAAAAGTGGCCTACCTCAAATTTGAATTCCAAATCCCAAGCTCTCTCGATTAAGTTCTACTCCTTAACCAAGATTTGCGCTATTGAAGACTTCCGACTCAATGCATCGGCGACCTCGTTCGCCTTTCCTGGGTGATATAGAATATCACAGTTGTAGTCTTTCAGCAATTCTATCCATCGACGCTGTCTCATGTTCAACTTCTTCTGAGAGAACAAATACTTGAGACTCTGATGGTCCGTGAAGATCTGAAACTTTTCTCCGCACAAGTAGTGCCTCCAAATCTTCAATGCAAATAAGATGGCTGCGAGTTTTAAGTCATGCGTCGGATAATTCAATTCATGAGGTCTCAACTGCCGAGAAGCGTATGCAACAACTCTGCCATGTTGTATCAGCACGCACCCCTATCCCCTGAAAGACGCATCACTATAGATCTCGAATCCTCCAAGACTAGATGGAATCGTCAGCACAGGTGCGGTAGCCAGCTTTTCCTTCAGCTCTTGGAAACTACGCCCACACTTGTCTGACTATACAAATTTCTCTTCTTTCTTCAGGAGCTTTGTCAGAGGCAATGCTATCGATGAGAACCCTTCCACAAACCGCCTGTCATAACCTGCTAACTCTAGAAAAATTCTGATCTCTGTCACTGCCGTCGGTCTTGGCCACTTGATCACAGCTTCTATCTTGCTCGAATCAACGGAGATTCCTTCCTCGGAAATCACATGACCTAAGAACGCAACACGAGTCAATCAAAACTTGCATTTGCTAAACTTAGCATACAGCTGATGAGTTCTTAAGGTCTGAAGCACTAATCTTAGATGATTCTCATGCTCTTCATCACTTCTCGAATTGACGAAGATGTCATCAATGAACACTATCATAAACTGATCCAGATATTCCTTGAACATTCTGTTTGTCAAATTCATAACAGCAACTGGAGTGTTCACTAGGCCAAACGATCTTACTATACTCTCGTAAAGACCCTATCAAGTACGAACAGCTGCCTTTCGGACAACCTCCTTCATAGTTCGTAACTGACGACTTCATAATCTCAAGTCAACCTTTAAAACATCGATACTCTTTATAACTAGTCACACCATTCATTGATCTTTGGCAAAGAACACTTGTCATTGATCTTCACCTAATTGAGTTGACGATGGTCGCTGCATGATTGCAACGAATCATAGTTCTTTCTCTCTCCACAAAGCTAATGTTCCCCAAAGTGATGCACTGATTTGCATGAATTCCTCATTCCTCAACCTTTATACCTGCATCTTCAATTCTACCAGTTCAGACAACAACAGCTGGTAATAAGCCTTCGAGAGTAGCTCTATCCTAATGCTAGCTCGATTGCACTTTCTATTTCTTTTTCTAACGACGGTTTGACAGTTCTTGTGACAACACATCTAGAAATTCTTAGACTACTAAGATGTCCTCCATCTCTAGTTCTTCAATTTGTCCTACCCAAGACAATCGCCAAGCAACCTTGGCAACCTTCGTCTAACAAACAAGTTGCCTCCAGTCAATGAGATTAATGAAATCGAAGATTCTTTTCGACTCCCAATAACCTTGACACTTTCACATGTTAATAGACTAAACCGGATTACTCAATGATCATGATTTATTATCACAAGATGCTCCATAAGCCCACACTATTTATGTGGCATTAAATTCACACTTCAGCAACTAATCAAGCACAACTGTTGCTAATGATTTCCTCTCTTTCACTTTTATGTCAACAATTTAAGTTCTACCAACTCAGCACAAAGTTCTACTGCGCTTCTCTAATAAAATCACTTCCAACACATTCTTTCTCTGATCGGTGAAAGGTCTATTCTACTCCCATTCCCTCCTGGCCGTATTAACGATGTCTATGCCACCTTAGACTTCCACTGACAGTCCTTCACCTGATGACCATGCTGGTCATCATCACAACAGGTTCTAGTCATATTCGGACACTGGATTCATCCATGCTTCCTTCTACAATTCTGACACTTATCAGGTGAGTCTTCTATTTCCTACCAAGTGATAGCACACACTCTTTCTGGTTGCCCCATCAGTCTGCTAGGACCACTCTCGACCTCGATCTTTTCCCTGACCGATTTCTATTTCTACCTGAACTGGATCTATACCTCGGCTTGAATGTAATGACTCGCTCCTGGATCATATCTCCACTTTGGATCTCAGCAGGTGAAGCGACAACGGCAGTTGCAACACTGATGGCGGTTCGATCCTGAGCCTCTGGCTCATCTAGTTCCCAAGGAACACTAGCATTAAAACGATCTTATCGAACTTAGGATCATTCGATGCTACTACACTAGTACCAACCTGCAGTGGTACTTTTACACTCAAGCTGGCCAGAGCCAAAACTTTGCCTTAACCACCTCGGGTACCGACCTTTGTTGGTGCTTCATCCCGAGTCACAGAGGACATTGTCCTCTTACTAGGAGTTCTCAGCTCCTGCTCGCTCATGGTTCAGTCTTTACACTGCAACCCGACTTCCAAACCCACACTGGATTAGAAAGTGAGCGATCCACACACAACAAACAATTCTAGCATTCAGCTAACATAGACATGCACTAGCATGAATTTAAAGGCTTTTCCTACTAACTATCCCATGGTCAACGCTCCTTATCACTCCAATCTTCAACTTCGCTCTGATACCACAAAAAGGGGATGTCACGCCCCGATCCTCGGGCACGCACACATCCTTTTACTTGGTCGATTTTAAAATGCGATATCCCAGGACAATGTATCGCCGACCCTTTCAATTATTATGCACATGCGGAAGCAGTTATAAATCCCCAGACAATAAAACAATGGGATAGAAAAGCAGGGCCATATTTTTCATATTGAAACTTAAAAAACCAAACTTTTATACATGACATCAACTAGAGAACTTCATAACTATTCACATCAATTGGAGTTCACAAAAGAAAATGGAATCTCAATCCCTTTAGGTCATACTCAAAATCTCTCTCGGTATTATCTTCTTCTTCCAAAAATCCTTTTCCTCAGGTTTCACCTCCGAGTTCTCCTTCTCAAATTCCTCCTCAGCTCCTCAACGGGGTCCTGAAATGTTTTCCCCAAACTGGGATGAGACTACGTCTTAGCTAGTTCTACCCCACTAAGCCCGATTAGTAAACCATTATACTATAGGCTGTCTATACACGCACAGGGCAGAAGACGTACCTTGGCCTCATATCCCACCTGCAAGTCAGTACAATTCATAATAGGCACCCAAGCAATCATATCACTGATCGAAGCATCGATTAAATCGACCTAGTCGATTAAATGCCAACAAGACCACTCACGGTCATTTCTAATCAGTCAATCAATCCACGACATCAAATCAAATCAGCTGACCATTTCCCGATCATTCAAGCTATTGCTATACAGTCTCAATTGATAAAACCAATTACCGAGCCACATGCATTCTCCGAGGTAATGCATTAATTTACCGAGCCCACGTGCCCTTTAAAATGCCATTTTGAATCAGCGAGCCCACGTGCATTCTCCAAGGCGATGCATCAAGTCATCGAGCCCACGTGTCTCTTCAAGATGCCAAATGTACTCATTGAGACCACGTGCATTCTCCAAGGTAATGCATCAAATTACCGAGCCCACGTGTCTCTTTTAAGATGCCACACTTAATCACCAAGCCACATGCATTCTCCAAGGCGACATACTTCGTCACCGAGCCATGTGCATTCTCCGAGGTGATATATCTAACCATCAAGCCCCGTGCATTCTCCAAGGCGACGTACTAATCATCGAGCCACGTGCATTCTTCGAGATGATGTACTATTCACCGAGCCATGTGCCTTTCATGATGATTCATCCCATTTCTAAAGTAATTATCCACAATTAAATCAATTTAGCACAAATTAAAGCTCAATTAAATAAACGGACTGTGCCACGACGATCAGCACGAGATTTCGGTCGTCGGCCATCTCAAACTTAATTTCTGAAAAATAAATAAATAATTAATTAATTTCGAAAATTAATTATTAAATATTAAAAATTCTGTTTAGCTCAAAATAAGGCCCAATTAAATAAACTAACTTCACCACGATCATCAGCATAATATTCCGGTCACAGGCCATCTAAGTTGAATTTTCGGAAAATAAATAATTAATTAATTAATTTCGAAAATTAAATAATTAATATTAAAAATTCAATTTAGCTCAAAATAAAGCCCGATTAAATAAACAGACTTCACAACAATCATTAGCATAATATTCCGGTCACTGGCCATCCTAGTTGAATTTTCTGAAAATAAATAATTAATTAATTTAATTTCGAAAAAATAATACTTAAATGCCAAAAATCTCACTTAGGCCTGAATCGCCAAATTGAAGCCCACTAAGGGTCGGGAAAAATCCCGAGACACTTCCAATAAATAGTAGACCATGTCTACTTGCTAATTACACATTCAATTTATCTAAATCGCATCACAATTGACTAATAATTGCTAATTTATTCTAATCTAACAACATAAACATAATTAATTAAAATTAAACCAACCTTAAGCATAATTAGCCAACTAATCATGGATTAGTGAGATTACTCACCAAATCGCGTGCAAATCGGATCAATCCGACGGGGGCGACGCGAGGAACAAAACTTCCCAAAGCACGGCTCGGGTTCGGGACCCTGAAACGGCCCAAAAGTGGGCCTAAAGCCGCTGGAAACCCATTTCGTGGGTTGCTGGTTGGCTGCGAAACAGGGGAAAACAGAGATGGTTAGGGGCGGAGAATGGTTCGGGAGAGCGGGCGGTGGTTCGGGGAGGGTCGGTGGAGGTCCGGCGGCTTCAATCGGCGGCCGGAGGTGGCCAGACGGGGTGGAACGAAGGTTGAGTAGAGGTTGAACCGTGCGGGGGAGCACGCTTGGGTGTGAAGGACGGCCGGCGGAACGCGCGGCGTCGCGCAGGTGGTGTGGACGGCGGCCCGACGGCGGGCGGTAGCAACGGCGAGCTGCTTCGGCGAGCTGCTGTTTTCGCTTCAGCTCCTGCTTTTGTTCGCTGGTTGCACGAAGAAGAAAGGATAAGAAGAAGGGCTCGGTCACGTGGGGTTGGGGGGAGAAGAAAGAGGAGAGAGAAGAAGAGATAAGTGAGGAAGAAGAAGAGGTTTGAAAAGTCAAAGTGAAAAAGAAGGAGAGAGAAGCCAAATTGAATTTGGCAAGGGTCGGTGGGGGCTAGCTACGCACGAGGGAGAGGGGAGAGGAGAGAGAGAAAAAGAGAGAAAAAGAAATAAATAATACCATTATTCAAATTTTCCTTTTCTCTTTCCCTTTCCCTTTCTATTTTCTTTTTGGTCTTCAATTTTTCTTCCGATAATTTCTTTATTGAAATTTTGGACTCGTCAACAATTTAACGGACGATGCGATGACAATATCCTAAAAATAAGAATTATGACGTGCTTAAAATTCGATTCCCGAAATCAAGTTCAATTTCGTGGTTAAAAATCGATCGACGTGATTTTAGTCCAATCCAACAAATTGAGTAGCTTTTAGGGATTTTACTGCAGATACATCCCTTAACGGCTTCACCCAATAGGTTAGTTAACTCATGAGTGATCAGCTCAGAGAAAAAGGACCGTAAACACGTCGACGAAATGCCCATTTCACTTTATCGAAACAGGGTCAAATTTCAGGATGTCACACCAGCTTCGGACACTCATCAATCGGCAACATACGGAGCGACGTGAGCGATTGGATATCATTAAACAAGATCTCTAAATTCTTGCACCACCCAATGAGTAGCCGCTGCAGAAAAGTCATGTGTCCTATTCCACTCTCCGGGAAATGTTTTTGTTTCGTGGTTATATACAAAGCGCGGAGGTTGATCATATTTTTGATGTCTGCGGACAATTCCTCAAGATTCTCGCACTTGGCAAGATTTAAGATCTGCAGATTGCGAAGCTCATAGACCGATTTGGGGAGTTTCTTAATTGTCCCGTAGCATAAATTGAGATACCTCAAATGCTTTAGATCGCCAATGGAACTAGGTAGTAGGTCAAACCTAGAATGCTCCAGCCATAGCACTCGCAAGTGCTTAAATCGCAAAATGCATGTCTCCATAAAGAACTTCTCAGAGTCAGAGGATCCCAACTTCTGACACTTGATGGTACGAATGCGACTTGGCTTGTTGAAGTAGCCACTTAGTTCATCTTTTGGTACACCAAACAGATAGGGAAATGATACATGCCGAATGGTTGGGGAAATATCCTGCGTCCACGCTTTCATGTTGAATGATTCGGCTTGTGCCACAAAAATGGCAAGTTCGTAAATGAGGTCATGCATTCCTAAGTATCGGTTGGGATAAATGTCTTCGAGAACAATGAAGAATGATCTAGATAACTATGACATCCCATATTTTCAGTCATGTTTTTAATCGAATAAATTGGGCATTTTATTGACGCGTCTATTTGATTACCGAACCGATCATTCTAGAGATAACTAGACTATTTGGAGAAACCAATAAGGATTTTAAGGCAAATAGACTTGAGAATTTGACTAGAGATCGAACTTGACCGTGTCTATCTTTAGAGGCCATTGTGGCACAGTATAAAATCGATTAGAGATCAGAGATAGGCCGGTTCGATTGAGATGTGTGGCTAATCGTGGGTGACACCACTAAATTAGAAAATTCTCATTAACCGGCACTAGGCTGATTTCTTATTGTTTTGGTACCCTGTGTCTGTATTTGAATTATCGAGATTTTCACGACAATCAAGAGTCGTCAATGAGTCGAGTGGGTTCATTGTAGCTTGAAGAAAATTGACCATGAGTCGTTTGCACTAAAAATTTCTGAAAGTTACCCAATAATTTAGGTCACGCTAAAAACGCATCGAATGGAAATTAACCGTGAATTCGAGTCCGATTTCAGAAATGGAAAGTTCGGTGGTGTCACGATCAATTCTAGGAACGTCGACTCAGTCTCAAAAGGTTTTTCAGAGGTTCCGAGATTTTTACGGAAAATCGTTCGGACGTCACGGAAAATTAACAGAAATTCGTATGGACCGAATTTAAGGGAGTCTGGACTTTCAAGCCAAGCCAGTGAGTGTCGGGGATTTATAGAAAAATTGTTCGGGATTTTTTCTTCATCAAGATTGGATCTCAATTTGGGAATTCGTCAAAGAAATTGGAAGCTCAAAATGTGAAATTCGGAACTAAGGGAGGACAGCATTATTTTGGACCTTAAATTGGTTTAATGGTGGAATTTATGCTTGAAAATGATGAGGGAGACATAGAGGATGAGATTGAAGCCTTGAGAGGTTAATTGATTTTGTGGAGGCCATTTGAGATGAAATTGAGATGGGATGAGTGTCAATTTGATGCCATGATTTTAAAATTCGTAAAGCCCCTTCCTAGCAAAGATTTTTGGACCAATTGAGATGTTATGGAGAGTGCATTGTTGGCCTAAGGTGAACCAAGGAAGAAGACTTGGCTAGGAAGGGTTCAAGGGGATAATCATGTGGAAAATGAAGGCTTGTGGGCTCCTCAACCTCATCTCTATCCATCTCTCTCTTCCCTCTCACTCAGCTGCCGTCCAAGACTTCTCCTCTTTGCTCCATTCCGCACGCCCATCCACCGACTCCTCCTGCGCACGTCTCCACCTTGCTTTTCATTTCCCTGGAACTCCTTCGAAGCAACCCAGCGAAGACTCCATCTTCATCCACCGAGACAGCCCATCTCCACCGAGCTTCTCTCCACCAAAGAACCCCGCCGAAGTCAGCTCTTATCTCCCACAGAAGCCGTAGTTGACCGAAGCCCGCGCCCTCTTCTCCACGCGTCCACCTCCTCCTCGCCGCGATTAACTAGCGAAGCCACTTCCGTCTATCTCTGCCTCCATTGAAATTGGTCGGCCACCGAAGCAACTTCATTTTCATCCCACTGAGGTAGCTGCCACGAAGACCGAAGCAAGCCAGCGTCCAATTTTCCTGCAGCTGCTTCACGCGGCCTTGAAATTCCGCTGCCATGTGTTCGTAATCCAACACCGGTCAACAACTTCACTTGTTGGTTGACTCTGCTACCCCGTGTCTTCAATCGAGCAAGCTCAGCCCACGCAGCTCTCCCCCGAAGACTTGCGTTTTGCTGACTGAGCAACATCCGCAGAAATCCAACCGCGAGATCTAGCTGCCAGCTTGCCCTCACTTCTCCCATCTCTGCCGCTCGATCAGTCAACCTTCCACATCGTCGACCGAGTGCAGCTCCTCCAGCAAAGTCGACCGAAGCCTTCTCTCCCTCTCTTGCTGCCACTGATCGACGCCAGCTGCTTCCTCGTGTCTTCACCTGCTGCAGCAAATCCACCGAAGTCTCTCTCTTTCGTGGACCTCTCTACGTCGCTAGAGCTGCCCCAAATTGAAGTTCACAAACCAAGAGCTTCTTTAATCTCGCGGGCCCAACATTTTCGTGGATCAGTCCAAGAAGCAGCCCAGCAATTAATTTAATTGAAGCCCAAACGATTTCAGCCCTATTTCAACTCAGTCCAGCCCTTGTGGATCAGCCCATCAGCCCGCGAAAATTTCAGAAGCCCAGATCAAGCTCAGCCCAAGAATTTCAGTAGGCTCAAGCCCAGAATTTCTGCGGGCTTGCAAGGTTTCTTAGCCTGGTCCAAGTTCGTCGAAAGCCTGATTTCGACCGCCGTCACGTCGTCATCATGGTGTCCCGGTCCCCGCTTTTAATCAAGTGAGTTTTACTCACTAATGCTTTATTAGTTTGCTAATTATGCTTAGGGTTGGTTAGATTTAATTAAGTGCAATTAGGTGATTAGATTAGGTTAGAACAATTAATTTAGTGACTTAATGATGCATGTTAGGTGGTTAGACCTAGTTATTAGCAAGTAGAAAGGTTCGGTTATTTATTGAATGCATCTCGGATTTTTCCCGACCCGTTTTTTGCTCAATAAGGCAATATGGGCCTAAATTGGATTTTTAATATTTATTTCTTTATCTTTCGAAATTAATTATTTAATTAATTATTTTTCCAGAAATTCAACCGGGATGGCGGTAGGTGACCGGAATTTCGTGCCAATTGTCATGGTGCAGTCCGTTTATTTAATTGAGCTTCAATTTTTATGGAATTGATTTAAAATTGTGAAATTTGATAAATTGTCCTAAATTGTTTGTTATTGAATATTTGATTGGTAATGGCCAAGCATGAGTATATAGCGCCAGTACGTTGATGGGCTATATAGTAGGGAGAATGGTGAAACCTAACTGAGAATGTTATTGGCTGAGACCAATCAAGGACGATGTTATTGGACATACGTGGTTCAGTGATTGGAAGTATCACTGGCGAAAACGGCGCCTTAAAGAACACACGTAAATGACTTATAGACAAACGTGGTTCGGTGATTAAGGAAATATCACTGGTGAAAACGACGCCTTAAAGAACTCATGATGTTGTCTATAGCCAATGTCACATTGGCGAAAACGGCGCCCTAGAAAGGACACGTGGTTTGGTGATCAAGGATATCACTGGTGAAAACGGTGCCTTAAAGAACGCACGGTGTCGGTGATCGGTATGTCATTGGCGAAAATGACGCCCGAGAAACACATGTGATTTGGTGAATGAGTACACCACTGGGAAATCATGGTATGAGTGGGAATGACCTAGAAAGGGTCTAGCTGACATGTAATCGACTTAGTCGATTAACCAGTGCTTGATCGGATGTCGTGAATTGTTTGAATATCTGTGTTTAACCTTGAATTGCAGGTTGGAACTGAGGCTAAGGTAAGTCCTCTGACTCGTGTTGTGCTTAGGCAACCGTTTGGCGTATTAGTTAACTAGTCAGGTCTTAGGGGGTAGGACTCGCTGAGACGTGGTCTCATTGGTTATTGAATAACCATTTCAGGACCCTGAGGAGAAGCTGAGGAGGAGGAACCTGACAGGGAGAAAGACTTTTGAAGAAGAAGATGATCCAGAGAGGGATCTTGAGTATAACCCGAGTGTGGATTGAGATCTCATCCCTTTTGTGAACCCTGTCTTAGTGTAGATAGGTGTGAGACAAGTATGCTGTGAATAGTATTGTAATTATACTATGAGTTGTGCCTTCAATAAAAGTGTGGTTATGAATTTCAATATGAAAAATATGGCATGCTTTTCTATCCCATTGTTTTATTGTATGGGGATTTATAACTGATTCCGCATGCGTAATAAATAGAAAGGGTCGGCGATACTTAGTCCTGGGATATCGCACTTTAAAATCGACCAAGTAGAAGGATGGGCGCGTCCCCGAGGATCGGGGTGTGACAATAACAGCTCCTCGAAGTACTGTCGTCCAATCTCTTCAAGCTCCTGATTATTTACGCTAGATTGGATAAACCCATTAGAGATCCACCATTCGATCAGAGCAATGTCGCTAAACGCGTAGTTCTTCGGGAATATCGAGCAATAAGCAAAACATCATTTCAAGTAAGACGGCATTAGATCATAGCTTATTCTCAATGAAGGTAAGATTTCCAATGAAGGTAAGCTATTAGTTAATTGCCATGTCTCACTGTCTCTTATATATTTCTAATTGCTTCGTTTGTTCTTTGAATACAACAAGCACCCTAGGGCCCTCAGTGCCATAGGATTTCCCCCGCACTTGTTCACAATTTCCTTGCCGATTTCTATAAGGTCCGGGTGATTCTTCTCTTGCCCTTGATCAAATGCGTACTTCACAAACAAAGTTAAAGAATCCTCCGAGGAAAGGTTGGCCAAATGAAGCAAGCGAACAATGCCCATATTTTTGGCGATGGCTTGATCCTGTGAAGTCAAGATAACTTTACTCCCTTTGGAAAGGCCTCCTAACAAATATGTCAATTCCAACCAATCATTCCTACTCATTGCCCACACATCGTCCATTACGAACAAACACCTTCGGTTCTTCACTACATTTCTTAGGTGATTTTGCAACATGTCAAGGTTGTAGTTATCAACGTTTGCTTCGCCACTAAGAGACTTGATGATGTCTCTTATTATATTTTCAATTTTGAATTCTAGTGGCATGGATAGCCAAACTTGGTTGTTTTTGAAATGCTTCTTTACCCATTCATCATTGTATACCAACCTAGTAAGAGTTGTCTTTCTGGCACCTCCCATTCCAATAATTGAAAAGACTTCTATATCTTCAGCATCACTTCTCAACCAATCTATTATGCTTTTCTTTTCTTCGTTTCTTCCAATCACATTCGAAGCATGTACAAAAGAATGAGTTTCCCTCAGCGGAACTATGGTCTTTTCATGAAGATTAGTCGATAAGTTGAATCAACTTTTCTCTTCATCGATCCCATCAAGTCTCTTTCTCAGTTCTTTCATATTATGTGCCATCTTAAACTGGAAAATCAACTTGGATATCCACGAGTACAAGCAGTGTACCTTCTTTTTTAGGGTCAAGTGCTCAGTGAACCGCACTTGCCTCTAGAGAGCCCTGGCTTCCAATTCGTCTAGGGTGTCCTCAGCATCATAGCACCAGTTTTTTAGCCTCGACAACCAAAGGTGCACAGCTTTGTCTTTTATTTGCTTCTGCTTAGCATCGATGAGCACCGTCTAGATCATCTCTAGCGTGTTCTTGAGCTTCTCTCGATCATTCTTGGCGCCACATACCAGTTGAGTTTCTTCAAAAGCCGATGAAGCTAATTTCTCCATAAGAGTTCCAAGGATGCTAGAGACGACCTCAGTCATGGTTGTGATTGGAGTTATTGGTTTTCGAGGAGGTTTAGTTAGCCAGTACGTAGGAACTAAGCTCGTTATCAAATGAAAAATGATTTTAGCAGGTTATGTAGGCACAGATATCGGATTGGTGCGAAAGAGAACACGATAAGCACGGGGGAGGTAGAAATGGCGAAGGACGAGAGCAGAGAGAGAGAGACAGAGAGAGAGAGAGGGTAGTACTTGCGAAGTGGAAATTGAGACTGGAGAGAAGGACGATGGACGAGGCGGTAGCCCTCTCTCTCACTGGCGATGGGGAAATGAAACCATAGTTTCGCGTTCTTGGATGGTGGGTAGAGATAATGGACCTATTATTGGAAGTCAGAATATAGTTCTTATGGGAGGTTTAAAAAAGCATGTAACAATTACAAAAACTGCTTTTTTAGTGGGTACACTTTCTCTTTGCGGTATTCCCCCCTTGCTTGTTTTTGGTCCAAAGATTAAATTCTTAATGATAGTTGGTTCTATTCACCTATTTTTGCAATAATAGGAATTCTTGATGGTATTGAGCTAGAACAACCTGTTCTTCTTGAATACGCTGATTTAGTGCTAAAGAATTTCCCGCTGCTACCAATGCTTGACCAACCCATCAAGGCCCTGTCGATTCTAGCAATGGATCGGGCCAGTCCAAGATGTGATGAAATTGAGCGGCGTGAGGTAATTAATTAACTTATGGACTAAGCTTATTTGTAGTTGTAAGTGAACGAACATAATTATCTATTTCATTCCATGGTTTAATATTTTTAATAAAAAATAAAGAAATGAATAATGATTCGAGTTTGAGAGAATTTGGAGAGTTGACATTTTTACGTAACCATTAGAGGTTTAAGCAAGGTTGATTAAATGGAGAAGTCTCGGAATTTTTACGTTTTTGTTGTCGTTGCATGGTTAAGCGATACTTGATATGATGGTAAAATTGGAAAGGACCTAAAAGTTAGATATGCATTGCTGCTCCGACTATTAATAATAGGGATAGCAAAGAATCATGACTTTGCCAGGTTATATAGGTAGAACCATAGGAAAACACGTGGTGCAATGGAGTATGTCCAGCATTATTCCAAATTGTTGCGTGGTTCATTCAATTCTTGTAGAAAATCTACGAGTGATTCGATGACGTTCCAATTGTTGGAGAAATCTTTCCAGAATATTTTGAAGCTGACAAAACGTTTCTTTCAGTCTAGTCTGGATATCTGCAGTTCGTCTAGTTTAAAGTCTGAAGACTTTCTGATCACCAGACTCAAGATTCAAGACTCAAGACTATTCTCATTGACAGTCTTTCGATCCGTGTGACGAAGGAAATCGAGCCGAAGTATATGGTTGAGGATTTAGTCCTATCCTCTAGAGAAGATCTTTTTGGTTGGATAAATATAACGGATTCTTTTGTTCGTATCTAGATCAATTGAAGATCCGATGGTCGACGAAGTATTCTTGGAATGTTCTATTCTTGGAAACCAAGATCCTGATTGTATGGGCGAACAGGATTGATGGGCTATCGTCAGGTTCCTTTAATAGCTCGAATGATCTTCTTGATTGATTCCGTCCAACGCGTAGATTGGAGGAATTCCTTTGGAAAGTGCCAACGGGTATGATGGCATAAAGGAGTATAAAAAGGAAGACGTTCTAGTTGTTTGAGTACGTGATCGATAGAGAAATTCCAGAGTCTGAAGCACCTTGATTATTAGTCGATACAGTCTGAGCGAAATTGTATACACAGAGAGTGTCTATACTTGGTGATACCTTGAGCGAGTGTGGTAGATCATCTACACCTAGAAATCAAGGAAGATCAACACTGTAACATCTCTTTGTTCATAGTGGAATCCAGCCAAATTGGCTATCAGTGCAAAAGAGTGGACGTAGGCTTGAATCAAGCCGAACCACTATAAACCGCGTGTTTAATTCTCTCTTTCCTTTACTCAGTCTTACATTGATTATCATTTGTTGCAAATCCTTCAACTATCTAAGTATTGCGCGATTATCAAGAGAAAAATCTTTTATATACCTATTCACCCCCTCTAGGTACTTGTACTAGCTATATCACCAATTACATTTGGAATACATTCCTCTGATGAAAGATAAACCTAAAGAATCCGGAATTCTGCTGCCTTTCTCTTTAATCTTTACTACATTCCTTTCTTTGTTACTCTGTTTCTTGTAATGCGAATATGTGCACAGAGAAGAATAAGCTCCTTTTCAATGCTTTATCCCTGTATTAGGTGCCCACTCTTTCGCCCTCCTGCAAGAATGAGATGCCCACTCTGTCGCCTTCCTTTTCAATGCTTGATCCCTGTATTAGATGCCCGCTCTTTCGCCCTCCTTTTCAATGCTTGATCCCTGTATTAGATGCCCGCTCTTTAGCCCTCCTGCAAGAATGAGAATGATTGGATTAGAAGTATGTGCTGTTTTCCTCCACAATTTCGAAAATTGGAAAAAGACTTCCTGAATATTAGAAATAGTGGAACAAATTTTAAATGATGTTTGGTGTCGATATGTGTAGAGCCGCTGTTCAATATTACATAAGAGTCAAATTGCATACACTGCTTCAGAAAAAAAGGTAAGTAACAAGTAAACATCAGTTTGAATTGTTTTGTGATTTCCTTGATTTTAATTAATGGTCCAGTACCATAATATTGATGCTAAATAGACTAAGTTCGAAGCAAGGTAGCAACTACATTTTTGCACGAAATGGACAATGCATCGCAAAAAATTCATTACGGACAAAACTCCACGATACTCAATTTCAATGCACCTAAAGGATTTCTGGCGTTTGGAAGAGTTGAAAGCCCATAATGTTTGGCCTTGACCCTCGTCGCGCATCTCAATTTGGGTGACAAGGTCTGCATTCAATATGCTTGGGAGCCTGGTAGTTATTGCACGTTTACAGTTGGGTTGGAAAACACATTCCTGACAAAATCTTTCATCCGCCAAAAAAAAATAAAATAAAATTGAGTGATGGGTTATTCATGACCCTCAGTGTTTCAGAAAGATACTGAGCATCGGACACAAACAGCATGTGCTAAAATGGAACAGATGCTAGTACGTCACAGCTTATAAAGAGCTGGTAGACAATAGGACAGGGCTAACTCGAGGAGTATTAAATTGAACCTAATAATTAAGCCAGGAAATGGCTTTCATTGGCGGCTGGTCGCTACTTGCCAAACCAGTTGACAAGGCATTAAAACAAGGCAGAGATCCATGATAGTCGAGCATCAATATTCAGGGCAGGATTTGAGAATGAAGTTATTGACCACTAAAAGGGATCATGACGACTCGCAGGCCTACTGTCCGCTACCATGCTTGAAACTACCTATGTGGGTTCGAATCCTACTGAGAGGTCCAATAGAGACCAGAAATTGTTGAAGAAAGAATAAGATATTTCTTTTGTCCCTTCCAAGTAATTAGAAAATAAAGAAATAGTTAATATATTCAAGATAATTATGTATTTACATGAAAAAATGACTTGTGATCTTTTATAGTCAAAGGGTAAATTAAAATTAACCACCAAAATACAAAATCCCGCGTTAAGGTTCTTGTGGACGAGATGTAAGACATAAATAATTCATATGCGAAAGCCAAGATCGTTTATAGACAAACCTCCAACCATTGTTTGCATTCACATTCGTCGAATGTCCTGAAAAATCAAGAAAATAATAGGCACACTCTACTAACCAAATTTCCTCACGTACTGATGGTATATTCTAAATATGAGGATTTTGTGTTAGACCTTGTGATCACCCATCAGAAATGAACGTATGTTCTTATTTATACATCGTCTCCCATCAAGACGGGCGGTTGTCACGAAAGGGTACGAAGCGTGGAAAAACTTCATGTCGAACAGTCGCAACTTTAAGAGTAAATTTGGGTCTAAAATGTGGGATCACAAAAAAGAAAATAATAATACACAAGGTGCATACTTATTTCATTAATTGATCATTTATTCTTATGTGTGTTATAAGAGATCTTGAAAGGTGTATACTGTTGTGGGAGAGTGTTCAGAATATAATACACAAGGAAGGATTCGGATATCTCAACCTCAAGGTTCTTAAGCTAAGCTGCAATGTTCCTCATTTGTATGATGTGCTCACGCACACCTCTAACACTAGTGAGCTTCAATGATGAAAACTTCATAATCAGGGTCATGGCATGCACCTTCTCAGAACTTTCAAACTGCGCATCTATGGCCTCCAATAAAGCCTTAGCATTGCTATGTTGAGAAACTGAACCACTAATACTAGGAGATATCTTAGCTCTTATAAATATGGCACAAACGCGATTAAACCACTCCCATTGATTATAAAGAGCTATCTCAGCTAGAGTGCTCGAATCAGTAGGAGCAGGTGGTTCGTCTTTCCTTATAGCATAGTCAATGTCCATCCACCTCAATTGAAGAAGAACTGACTCCTTCCAACTTTATAGTTTTCACCATTCAGTATGGGAACATCAAACTTAAATTCAGAGAAATTCATAGGTTGCGAAACGCATATCAAATAATCATGTTTATGTCACAAAATTTGAGGCAAATATAAATAAATTATTTTTTACCAATGTAAACATGTCATAATATGAATCACATAACATAAAAACTATTTAAATAGATCATAATTACTTCATGAAGAAACTATCATATTATATGCCTTTTCTTAATCCCTGTGGGTAAATTAAGAAAAATAATATGATATTTCATCCTAATTAATCATATTAATATAATGAAAATTCCTGTGGGATAAAATTCATCATATTAATATAATTAATTACAATCAATGTCCATTTCTAAATATGATCCACAGGCTTTTAATATATAATTTAATTAATTAAAGATGCTGTCACCACTCCCTAATTAATTAAATATATGGACCATTGGACATTTAATTTCATGCACAAAATATTCATAAAATACATGAAATGACAAAAATAGTAAATAAAAACATCGAAGGGTAGAACAGTAAATAAATCGGCCAAGGGCATGATTGCAAAAATTTAAAAAAATTGGGGCAAAAGTGTAAGAAAAAAAGGAGCCGTGGGTGGGAGACGACAGGCGCGTGCCGAGCACGTGCGCGTCCAGCGCACAGGCACGTGCTCGGCACGCGCTAGAATCAGTGCGGGCGCGTGCCCCGCACGCGGGCCGTTCAACACGCATGCGCGTGCAACGCACGCGCCTGGCAACTGCCACGAGCGTGGATCCCACGCGCGTAATGGTTGCCGCACACGTGAGAGCGCATGGCGCGTGGATTCCACGTGCCTACAACCGCAGCGCACGCGTGGGCTCCATGCGCCTTCTTCCTCGCGAATAGAAGCGTTTTCTTCGCTGTTTTTCGCCTTTCCGCCGCAGTTTCGCCAGCCGTTTCTTCTCCGGCAACCTATTTCAGACAAAAATAAATAATGGATTTTGAAGAACATGCCAGCACAACCACATGGGTCCAAGTTTCGGCGAAAATGAGCAAAAATTGGCCCTAAAATCAGACGAAAATTTCCCAAAACACAATTCCTTGAACCACCGCGACTTCCGCCGCCCAATTAGCCTCCGGCGAACACCAATATGCCGAAATAACTCATGGCTAACGTTCCTTATGGCGGTGCGACTGTGCGGGTCCAGAATCAAGGGGTGGGTCGCCGGAATTTGCCTGGAATTTGGGAGTTTCTCTCTTGGCCTCAACATTCCGAGTTACTGTTCATGTTCTAAAAGCCCGAAAAACACACCAAAAATTTGAGAAAAACAAGGCAGAGGCACTAGACACGCTCTGATACCAAATGTAAGACATAAATAATTCATATGCGGAAGCCAAGATCGTTTATAGACAAACCTCCAGCCATTGTTTGCATTCACGTTCATCGAATGTCCTGAAAAATCAAGAAAATAATAGGCACACTCTACTAACCAAATTTCCTCATGTACTGATGGTGTATTCTAAATGTGAGGATTTTGTGTTAGACCTTGTGATCACCCGTCAGAAATGAACGCACGTTCTTATTTATACATTGTCTCCCATCAAGACGGGCGGTTGTCACGAAAGGGTACGAAGCGTGGAAAAACTTCATGTCGAACAGTCTCAACTTTAAGAAAAAATTTGGGTCTAAAATGTGGGATCACAAAAAAAATAAATAAATAACACGAGAAGCAGAGCCAAAACAGACCCTCTCTCTCTCTCTCTCTCTCTCTCTCTCTCTCTCTCTCTCTCTCTCATGGAGCTCTCAATGACTCCTTCTTCCCTCCGTGTTCTGGCCATCACCCCCCTCCACAGCTCCGCCTCGTCTCGCCGTCTGGATGGGCGCGGCGGCAAGCCGACATGCCAATGTTCCACCGGTCTCTACTTCAAGTTCTCGCAGAGTTCGCCATCGCTTGGCGTGTCCAGTACGAAAAGCCGGTCAAGACCTACCCCGAGAAGATCCAATCGGAGGAGCCTTATCCAGGTAACGGCTCTTCTGGTCCGTGTCGATTTTGGCTACGGAGTTTCCGGCGTGCTAGCTAGCTGTGCAGGTCCGTGTGATCTTTGAACTAGCGAGATCTTTGCCGGTTGGGCTCTTAGGTGCGATTGATAAGCTGAAATAATGTCAATTTCTCCCCGGATGAAGAAAGAGTGAGTTCGCGGGCCACTCGTTTAATTGGAAAATGCGCTTCACATGATATTTAATCATTTCACTAGATGATAAGTTGGGCAACATAACATTGAATTTGCTTAAGTGGCAGGATGAGAATAATGGAATTGGATGGAATGGATGAAATGCTGCCCTTAAGCTCGTAGCTTTTGGCAGTATTGGTGCCATACGGCGCGGGGTTGGTGGCGGGTTCTGCCCTGAAATTTGGATGAGATGTGATATGACTGGAATATGTGGGTCCTACTTCTCTTGTTGCCTAGAGCAAGTGCACAGTTCAACATTAAGACTCTAATAGGTGGGGTACTGCCTAATGAAGATATGTAATTTGTTGGCCCAACGCCCAAAGAAAAGAGGGAAAACAGTTCAATTTTCCATCTTCTTGTATAGGCCTGTGTACTAAGAGTTATCCATCATAGTGGATTTGGTGGTGGTAGCAGTTCTCTACTAAGGGTTTTCCATCACTGCATGGATTTGGTGTAGCAGCAGTTTTCACTAGCCAAAAAAATAAACAGCCTCGATACCTAAAGTGTGTCTTGATATCAAACTAAAGAAATATAATGGACAACTTAATGAGGAGGGTTTTCTTTAACCCAATCCAGAAAAAACTCATTCGTCGGTTGTCATAACGCACTTTGAATACGAAGAACAATCATGGTTGAGGTTTCAAAAAGTCAGTCGAAAGTTTCCTTATGCAGAATTCTCAATTAACTATTTGACAAAGCTTCAGTTATGTATCTGTCGGAAGATGCATGATCACGCACTTTTGTTAACCGACATTCCTCGTGTCCTAGAGTCTTTCTAGTTTACTTGGGCCATAATTGGGTGTACACAATCTGCTAGGCCTGTGCTCGAGTTGGGGCAGCTGGATCTGATCCTATATTGAGTAAAGTCTCTGAGTCTAAAGATGCATGTTGGAGATTTTTAAGACCTCATAAAATAAGAGGAACATCTCTGGGCTTCTTGTAAGTATTCTTTTCCTGCTGCCACAGTTATTTCCAATTAGCTGATCATAACACTTTTAGTTTTTCTTATGTTTTGTCTCTCCCTGCTTGCCCCAGTTTACTTGAACTTATTCTTGCTCATCAACGGTTCATTGGTGGCTAGAGCTCTGATCAAGAACTCGCACCTGATAAGGTGGTCTCTTCTGCTTAAAGCATTCTCTGGTCTTTTAGCTCTAATATGTGGGAATGGATATATTGTCGGCATCAATCAGATATATGATATCGGCATTGACAAGTACGTGGTGCTTGCTTGAACATTGTTTTATTAAAATATATCTGGCTAGATGGGTGTTGGTTACAGCATCACTATTACTAGCATGAGAAGAACTGAAAAGTTACAAGATATTGGAACTGAGAAACAGAGCAAAATTACTTCTAGCCTCAACATAGATATTTGGAGTGAGAAAGAATGAATGTGTTCATAATGAGACAATGCGACATCCCAATTTTTACTGGACATCAGATTTAGGTCTGTGTTTGAGGTACCGTGCAAGCACTCACTGTTATTTTGGAGGTCCATCTTTTTAATTAACCTTCTTGTCATGCCTTTGCTTGTGAGGATCAATGTCCTCGACTTCCTGTCCAGTTTTATGATTAGTATCTTTTTTATCTTATTTCAGGGTCAACAAACCTTACTTGCCTATAGCAGCAGGAGATCTTTCCATTCAACATGCCTGGCTTTTGGTGATTTTTTTTGCAGTGACTGGCCTGTCGATTGTTGCTTCAAACTTTGGATCATTCATCACTTCTCTTTACAGTCTGGTATTTTTCTTGGAACCATCTATCTGTTCCACCTTTTAGGATGAAGAGATTTCCTGTTGCAGCATTTCTTATTATTGCCACGGTATATTTTCTGCCTTTTTATTTTCCCCGTAGAATTGAGTAGTTTAAATTTACTTCATCTTTTTGTGCCTTGCTGGAGGACTATGTTCGACTCTTTTTTGGGGAATATTGAACTTGTATTGGCACCATAACCAATAAAGTATTGGTATATGACCTTTAAGGCTATCACGGATACTTCATCGCAATATCTTAGAAAAAGAATTGTCAAAACGTTTGGCAAGTCCTAATCTGTCCAGAGACACCACACTTATGATGCTGCTTGTAAAATGCAAAATAGTGTATTCTTTTACACATTGACTTATCCAAGTACTTGCGATACTTTTGCATATTCTACACGTCCCAAATTCAGAGGTCTGAAGGAATTAAAGCACTCATTTGCACCTCCCAACACCCTGCTACCTGGTCAGGGTAAACATAACATCAGAACGGCAGCAGATAAAATAAACACTTCTCGATGTGGTTGGCCATGTTTGTACCTTAATTATGTGAACGTTGCCATTCTGTTCATATTATGGGAGCTCAATTACAAGTAAGCTCTGGTGGGTGTACATGGTGATGGAATCTTAAATGTGCGTGTTTCTATCATATCACTCTTCGAAAGACTGACCATTTTAATGTAAAGGGGAGAAAACGATATTGACCTTTGGTGTATCTGCTTGCTATCTCGTTATTCTCTTTCTTTATTTTCACATTCTTCCAGTCATTTCTACTTTGAGCTCTTAGTTTCATTGTTCAACTTCACTGATGAAGTTAATGGACTCCCTCTCTACCTTTGCCTTCTTGTAACGTTTTTATACGAGTGCTTTGCAATGCATTTTTAAAAGTGTTGCTGTATCATTGGCTCACTGGGGCTTTTCAATGAGTAGAGGATTATTTTTCAATGGGCTGAAATGAAAGAATATGCTATGGGATGGACTTAATAATTCCTTTATCTGAATGGTATGTGTCTTCAATTTAATCGAAAGGTATTTTCTTCTTTGATCTAAGGTTAGTTATTTGTTTACATCCAGCTATTTTTTAGTGAATTTTTTGGCTTAGCAAATGTCAGATGCAAGACATAAGTCGAGAAAATCGAAAGGGATTTTGTTTATGCAACTGGTGGTCTTTCCTAGTCTGGTGCTTCAAGTTAATGTCATGAACTTTAGACTTGATTATTCATATAAATGTCTGGTAATATGACTCTGAGATGATTTGCATGTGCATTATGTAGTTTTCAAATTTAAAGTTTTCCTTTGTGGCTACTTCAGTTTGAAGATATAATAAAATAAACGAAATATCAAGTCTCAATCTCTATAGTGTATTTATTCATCCATACCATCCTTTTAAGGAAAGGGTTCATCTTTCGATCTCTCGACTTAAATTACCTCTGAACATTAACAATAACTTGAATTAATTTTAAATGAATGCAAATGCTATATTTCATTGATTAGCACTTTAACCACCACTCTTTACTCTTGAGTCTACAGTTTCAAGTTAATTTCTACTATTTAATTAAGGGTGTATCTGTTTCAAGAAAAATGAATGATTTGAAAAATATTTGCCTTTAAATGGTCATTTCTTGGTATCGTTTGAAATTGTTAGTCAATAAAAAATATTCTCAACATCAACAACAATTTATGTCTCGGCATTCTTCATAAATGATGAAAGCATTTTTCATTTATTCATTTTATAAAAGACACAAACAACAATTTTAAGAAAAGTTGTTTTTTAAATTATATATTTTCTGTGAAAATAAATGGAGTCTAAAATGCAATTAGCTTTGTCAGCAAGGAAGTTATTCCTCATTTAGGATATTTTCAGTGGGCGTCACCGGCCCAACCCAATGTAAATGGCGAACATAGCATGCGTTGGGCCTAGTGACCCATTAATTTCTTGCTTTGGGCAGCAATGCATGGAGAAATATAAAATTCCCAGATAGGTTAGATTGGTATTTGCAAACAATGATCTTTCTTTTGAATTGTCTAAACCTTAATCTCACTCCTATTTCTTGGCTTTATTAAATTATTATTTCTCAAATGCCTGGTGATTTTGTTTTCCACCTTATTTGAAATTCTATTCTAATTTACTATAAAACTAGATGTTAACTTACAAATTGAGCTGGAAACTTACAAGAAATAAGACAATTGTTATAACATACGAAAGTATGATGTCTCTCTATTATATGAAAAATTTATCAATTAAAACAAGATGTTTTAGATGTATTTATCGAATGTATGTATTCGGGGATACTTTAAATTAAAGTGATGTAGTTATTGAATGCAAATACTTGTATTAAAGTGACGACATAACAAATGGCTTGTGATATTACAGTAAATCGAAAAGAACTTACAAAGTGGGGGAAAAACATCAGCCACATGGGGAAACACTTGATAAAATAAGTTAACAAAAGCAATAAATTGGAGTGAAATTAAAAGTGAAGTGTCTAGGTGGCTTGGGGATATAAACTGAGACTTTACTTTTTGCAAAAACCGTAAAACTCAAGATTTTTGCAAACGTAGAAATGTGAAGTGAGATCTCAATTTATCTCAACTTATTCAATCACTAATGTTAAGAAAATATGATGATCACGCTTTTCACCATGTAATGATACCAAAAGACCATGTTGGTTATGATTAAGCCTCCACAATCACATAGGCTATGATTAAGCCCCGAAAGAAAAACCAATCTATGCACACGTACATCATATCATGTCTCGATACATATGTCGACAATGAGCATCCAATCCACATCACAGTACCGCATACCGGCATATCCATCACCACTGTAAATGACATTTATTTCTAGAATGTTTGTGGACAACATTCACGGGAAGTTAAATTAAGCTCAGTACTGTATCACAAAATGCTATACTTTCTTATATAAAAAATACCTACCATGATGATTTACGTCCCTCACTAGAAATTGCACTATTTAGAAGTAAAGGCTAAATAGGCCCAAAAGTCCGTTCGGTACAAAACTATAAAATTGCCTCACGAGACCCGAATTTTGGGTCTGTGGGCCCCATACGCACCCCAATGGCCTATAAATTACTTAGTGTCATATAACATCTGAACTACTCAATTTTTGTAAACAAATATTATTTTTCGGAATAGCAAATATATATTAAATTTTTTCAAATATTAATTGTGCTAGTCTATTTTCTTCGAGAATCGTATCAAACCTTTCAAAGAATATATAGATCAGACAATCGAACCATCAGTATTTATTTGAATAGATCCCGTCAATAAACACAGGTGTGGTGGCGGCAAGAAGCGGAGCCGGGTGGAGAAGACGTGGGCCTTCATCCGGGCCTTCTTTTGCCAGCGCAGAGGATCTGCTGCGTGGCCACCGCTTGGTCGAGGTCCTCGGCTTCGCTGTCCAGCTGAAGAGAAGCCGTTCTTTTGTTTGTTGACTGCATGAGTCAACAGAGGGGATCCCGGTGGCAGCAGGGGGACGTCGGTTGCTGGGGAAAGCATGGGCCGCCATCCGTCTTCTCCATGCACGAACGTGACTCCATATTGTTGACTCCTCATTCGACGGAGGCATGAGCTGCATGGGTCAACTCCTTCAATTGTTGACCCATGCACAAAGGAACATGCATGGGAGGTCTCAACGCACCGCATGCATGGAGATGCATGGCACGGCCGAGCTTGGCTGTCCATGAAGAAGAGGGCAGCGGTAACGGGCACGCGCGAAAAAATTTGGGACCTCTGACTCAATTAGTTGGCGAGACGGCTCGGGATTCACGCGTGTCAATATATTAATTAGAACGAGTCTCGGTCTCGCTGGTAATGCTACGTAGGGAGGGTCTTCGACGGGACTATAATTCATTCGATGATCGGATCATTACCAAACGTAACGTTTTGGTCTAGCGATGATGACGAAACGATGTCTGCAAATGGTGTCAATGATGCGGTCCAACGACACTTCCATCGATCCGTGACGCTCCGATACATACTCAAGGTATGGCAAAATTTCCGGATACCACAGGTTATCCACTTATTTTTTATTAATAAATCCAAAGATCTTCTTAAGCTTAAGAGAAGAACTTTTTTTTAAAGAAAATGCTGCACCTTGAGGAAAAAGCATATGAATAAGCATTTCCAATAAGTACTTAAATTATTTTATGCTCTCGAGCTTATCCAAATTTGAAGTAGGTATTCTTTGCCTCCATTTCGAAAGAAATTCTACATACTATGGAAAGATCCATTCAGAATAAACAAAATATTGTTGCTAATATTCCTCTTGCAGAACTCTAACAGTAAATACATCTTTCTCTTGATGATCTCTACATCTGAAGGAAGGCTTTCATGAATTACCTTAAGAGCAACAAAGAACTTGATCGAGCTTGTCAAAAGCCTAAGTTAAGAATCAAATGTTCAAAGAAAAACTACTTTGATAATCCTTCTAGTGGGATTGATGCAAAAAGCGATGACATCAAAAGATTCTTCCTAGGACATATGAGGAAAGGGTGTAAATGGCAATTCTTGCGCAGAAGAAGTTCTAGACGCTGGAAAACGTAGAAAATCCAATAGATGTCATGTTGCAACAAGAAAGGCCATTTTGCAAAAAATTGTCCAAAAGCTAGGGGAAATTCCCATTTGATTCAGAAAATAGAAAAGCAAATTGAAGTGTCACTCCAAGACGCTAATGCTAAATCAGTTTTCTCCTTGGAAGATGAACCCACCAAGCATATCGTGTGTGCCATCCAAACATGGGCACAAACCCGTGATACGAAAGTCAATCTGAAGAACTCAAAGAAGGAATTTTCCTCTGTCCTTCCAAGAAGCCTAAGTCTCCCACAATCTAAGATCTTTGTGCATACACTCCTTTCATTCTCCTATATTTCTCTTTAAAATATGTCCATCCAACTACGACAAACCTATTTCTGTCATTACCCTCATTGACACTAGAGCCAGTGCTTCTATTCTTGATACAAAGATACTTCCACAAAAATACTGGACCTTATATATATGGTATTTTAACTCTGCTTCTAGATATATCTTTACTACAAGAGTTCAAAGCAAAACCATTAACATTCAGTTTTTTTCCCAAGTATTCCATCACTACCAAAATTCTTGGCTTTAACTCATCAAATAAAGATATCATTATTGGTTCATATATCCTCACATAAATTGCTCAACTTAGAATTTTGTCCAATGGACTAAGGTTCAAAGGACAATTTACTGAATTTGTGGGCATCCAAAGATTCTTTGCTATCTAGATGAGCATGTTAGATCGCATCCTACAAATCCTTCTGGATGCATGTGCAGAATTCCATTCAAATCTTGTTAAAAAATGTCATAATCCTTTATGGAAAAATCTCGACTTTTTCATCCATCTTCCTTTTAAGATAAACAAGGATATTAATCCGACCAAAGCTAGCCACTCGAGTATGAATCTAGAGCATTTGTTTATGGCACAAAGTGAATATTCATATTTTCTTTATCAATGGCTAATTGACCTTTCAGTTTCTCAAAGGGCTTGTGAAGCATTTTATGTCAACAAGCGTGTGAAATAGAACAGAGGAAATGTCACGCCCCGAACCTCAAGCACGTGCCCATCCCTCTCTGGTCGATAAAATTTTGTGACTTCCCAGGATGAGTCACCGACCATTTCATTTTATTGCACATTTGGAAGCGAAAATAAATCTCCTTACAGTTATCATCTCAAGATAGAAAAGCAGGACAACAGATTCACAAACAAACATGCTTTTATATAAACACTGAGTCATGTACAAAATTCTATGGCCAAAAGACTAGAAAAGACCATCATTCTAAAAAGAAGCAGTCCTAACTGAGCTACGCTTCCATTCATCTCCTCTCAGCTCCAGGTCCTCCACTTGACGACCCTAAAAATTGTTATACAATAACCAGTGAGACAATGTCTCAGCAAGTCTATGCTCTAAACCCCAATTAGGAGGGAAATACGCCCATAAACATCCTAATCATACAATCATACAATCACAGAGCGTTACCTTGGCCTCAGATCCACCCTACAGGTCAATACAGTTCAAATACTTAATTGAACAATTCAATTCAAATCCACCATCAATCAGTCGATTCATTTGACTTCATGTCATTAATGTCATCTATAAATTCTGTCGATTCAAACACTGCTCGCCTAAGCTGAAATATATATACTCATATATCATTGCTCCCCAAAGCTGATATCTAAAATTTGCTCATCGAAGCTGCTAGATCAAATAATGCTCACCGAAACTACTACATAACAAGTGCTCGCCGAAGTTGATGTCTAAAATGCTCACCAAAGCTGCTAAAGCATTATTGCTTGCCATTGCTCACTGAAGCTGCTAAAGATCTATAATAGTGTTAATGCTCCCCGAAGCTGTTATAGATCTATATTGCTCACCTAAGTTGATTTGGTACTCAAAGACCACTTTCGGTGTCAATGCCTGACACCCGATATTTTCCAATTAAAATACCAATATTTTACAAATTTTGGAATTAAATACCAAAAATCCAATCAGCACTTAATTTGCAGAAATTTCACCTAATTGCAAAATTTAACCACACCATTGCAATCAGCACGAAATTCTGGTCACCGGTTATCCTAGCCTAATTTCTGGAAAAATAATTAATAAATAAATAATTTCGAAATTTAATTAATTAATTCAATTTAATTTCTTAAAATACTAACCTAGGCCAAAATTATTAAATTAAATACCAATACGGACTCAGAAAATTCCAGAACCCTTCTAGATAAATAGCACAATTTATCTAGGCCTCACTTAATCTAATCCAACCACCTAACATGCATAATTGAATAATTAAATCGCTAATTTAATCTAACTAACCACCTAATTCCTAATTAAATTAAACTAAATACCCCTTAGACGTCATTAGCATACTAAGAAGGATTTAGTGCATAAATTCACCGGTTAATTGCGGGAACCAATTCACCGCGACGACGACACGACGGCCGAAATCTGAATTTTCGGCTGCGTCGACGGACACTCGGGCTGGGCCTAGAATTGGCCCAACAAATCTCAGCCCAAATTGAGATTTGTTATCGAGTTGGACTGGGCTTGCTTTGTGGGCTTGGGCTCCAAATGGGCCTGACCAAAACTGAAGATGGGTTGTTGAAATTCACGGGCTGACTTGCGTGAAGATGGGCTGCTTTCTTGGGCTGAATTGTGGGCTTGCTGGACTGAAGCAAAGAAGCAGCAATTTGTTGGGCTGAACTTCGGTGGACAATGGGCTTGATGAACTCGCTGGGCTACTGAACCGGTGGAATGGGCTGCACGAAATGGAAGCAAGCTGGCGGAGAAGTCGGTGAAGCTGAGGTAAACGTGGATTGCTCGAAGAAGGTGAATTCGGTGGAGATGCACGCTGATGGAGCACACGGCAGGTGGCCGAAGTTGCTGGACGTGGCCGCGTGACGATGAAGCTGCTTCGGTGAAGTCGTGGGCGCTGGAGTCAACTTCGGCAGAATGGTTTCACAGGGGTTTTGACCGAGAGAAACAGGATGGCGAGCTGGTGAGGGGAGTAGCTGGAGGTGGCAGCAAACTGGGGAAATTCAGTGGTCTTCAACAGATGAATTTTGACCAAAGAAGACAAGCTGGTGGAGGGAGACGTGGACTGGCGCCAGTAGAAGGAATAAGCAACAACGATGGGCTGCTTGCTGAAATTGGAGAAGGACGTGGACGTGGCCTCACGTGCAGGTGGCCGAAGATGGGGTAAACAAAAGCCTTGGTGAACTTGAAAGTTTGACCGAAGGAAACAAATATTAGTGGAGAGGGGCGGCCGTTTGTCGGGTGGTTTCGGTGGACGCTGAAGCTTCAATGGTTAGAATGAAAGAAAAACGGAAATGCTCGAGCGTGCAGAAGAAGACGGCAGAATGGGACGATCGGCAGGAGCAAAGGAAGAAATGTCCACAAGGATTATAAAAAATCATCATGACTTAGCCTTGAAAGTCTTCATGCTTAGCCCTTCCATTGAATGCCATGTCTCCTATTACTTTCCAATAATAATTTCCCACTAAGTAAATAAATTGAAGACAATTTTGTTGCCCCAAAATTCAATTCCGAATTTGCTTGAATTTTGGCTCTAATTTCTTCATGAAATTTCCCAAATTGAGGTTCAATTTTGGTGAAGGAAAATCCCAAACAATTTTCTATAAATCCCCGACACTCAAAGGCTCGGCTTGAAAGTTCAAATTTCCATCGATTTAGCCCATTTGAATTTCCGCTAATTTTCCGCAACATCCGAAATGGTTTTCCATAAAAATCCCGGAATCTCTAAAAAATTTTCAGATGATGAGTCGACGTTTCTAAAATAGCTCATGACACCATAGAACTTTCGATTTCTGAAATCGGGTTCAAATTCACGGTTAATTTCACTCCAGCATGCTTTTAGTGTGACCTAGTCTACTGGGTCACTTTTAGGAATTTTTTGTGCAGTTGACCCATGATCGATTTATATTGAGTCATAATGTACATCCCCGACACATTGGCGACCCTCTATTGTCGTGAAAATCTCGAGATTTCAATTACAGGCACTAGGTACCAAAATGATAGAAAAATCGTTCTAGGGCCGATCGACGAGCATATTGCAATCAGGTGGGATCACCCATAGTCTGATCACATATCTCAGTCGAATTGATCTATTTCCAGTCTATGATTGATTTCTGACAGTGCCGTAATGACCCTTGCAGAACAACACGGTCGAACAGTCGATTCCTAGTCGAATTCTCAAGTCCATTGCATTTAAATTCCTTAATTGTTTCCTCAGATAGTCCAATTATCCCGTGAGTGATCAGCTCAAAGAATAGCACTATTGGCGCGTCAACAAAATGCCCAATTTATTTAATCAAAAACAAATTATAAAAATTCAGGCTGTCACAACTCTTCCTCATATAAAAATTTCGTCATCGAAATTTAAACCTATTACAATCTTTCAGCAAGAAGGTGGGTATGCAATCGTCTCATCGACTCTTTAGTTTCCCAAGTTGCTTATTCAGTGTCGTGATGTTGCCAGACCACTTTGACCAACGAGATGGTCTTGGTGCGCAGGACCTGCTCCTTACAGTCCACAATCTGAACTGGGCTTTCAATGTACGACACTCTGTCGTCCACGTTCAATTCCTCAAAATTGAGTACGTGAGTTGGATTAGGTTCATACTTCCTCAACATCAACACGTGAAAGATGTTGTGCACTTGCGCCAACCTTGGCGGCAATGCAAGATGATACGCTAGGACCCCGATTCTTTCAAGAATCTCAAATGGACCTATGTACCTCGGACTCAGTTTTCATTTCTTACCAAAGTGCGAAGTACCTCTCATTAGTGACACTTTCAGAAAAATGTAATCACCAACTTGAAATTCCAATGGTCTCCGACGCTTATCTGCATAACTTTTCTGACGGCTCTAATCGGTATCTGTCCCTAATGACGGCAACTACATCCACTGACGGCTAAACCAACTTTAGGCCTGTGATTTTCCGTTCCCCGACTTTATCCCAACATACTAGTGTTTTGCACGCTCTGCCATACAACACTTCAAATGGCGCAATCTGAATACTCTACTGATAACTATTGTTGTAGGCAATTCCACTAGGTGAAGCCAATCTTCCCAACTTCCTTTAAAATCCAATACACAAGCTCGTAGCATATCCTTGAGGGTCTGAATTGTCCTCTTAGATTGGTCATCCGTCTAAGGATGATATGCCATACTGTACTGAAGTTTTGTACCTAGAGCACTTTGCAAGCTCTTCCAAAAAACGACGGTAAATCTTGGGTCTCGATCTGAAGTTATCGTAATCGGCACTCCATGCATTCAAACCACTTGACGCACGTACATGTTTGCGTGTCTATCTAGACTGAGGTCCTTTGGAACTATAATGAAGTAAGCTGACTTTGTCAGTCTGTCAACCACCACCCAAATCAAATAATTTCCTCTCTAAGTCCTTGGTAATCTGGTCACAAAATCCATAGTGATATGTTCCCATTTCCATTCTAGGATCTCAAGAGATTGCGGAAATTCTCCTAGCTTGCAATGTTAAGCTTTTACCTGCTGACACATCAAACACTTGGCGACATGCTTAGCGATGTCCGCCTTCATACCTGACCACCAATAGTGTTAACACAGATTCTGATACATCTTGGTACTACGAGGATGAATGCTGTAACTACTACAATGTGCTTCTGATAGAATATTCTCTCTAAGCTCTACATAGTTAGGTACAACCAAACGGCCTTGGAATCTTAGGGCATGTTTGGCAACGTGCCAAACAATGCCAGATTCTGATTTTTTGTTCCCATAATCAGTTTGGGATGAGAATCACGTTTGGTAAAATTTTTGTTCTCGGGAACAAATTTGTTCCTAGGAACAATTTTGGACAAGATTTGAGAATAAAAAAAAAAATTTGATTCTCTGTACAAGAATCAGAAAAAGAATCAAAACGGTGAAACCCTCGCTCTTCCCTTTCGTCATCTCAGTTGTCGTCCGCCATCGCCCACCTCCGTCTGCCCCGCCCGCCGCGGCTGTCCACTGCCAGTTGCCGGTCCGACGAGGTCGCCGGAGGCTCGCCAGGCCAGAGCGAGATCCGGCGAGCTCGCCGGAGGCAAGCCCAGCCACCGGCGAGGCTCGGCCTCGCCAGATCTGGCAAGGCCCAGCCTCGCCGGTGGCCAGACCGGCCTTGCCTAGCCTCGACGAGGCCGGCCTGGCCACTGGCGAGGCTGGTCAAGCCTCGCCAGCAACTAGGTGAGGCTCCGCCTCGCCAATGGCTAGGCGAACCTCGCCCAACTGCCGATGAGGCTCGCTTAGCCACCGGCGAGGCCGAGCCTCGGCGGGGCTAGGCAAGCCTCGCCCAAATGCTAGCGAGGCTCGGCCGATAAAGGCCGACCTCACCGAGGGCCGGCGACGCTCACCGCCCTCGTGCCGGTCGGTCGCCGGTCCGGCAACCGGCCGACGAAGAAGAAGAAGAAGAAGAAGAAGAAGAAGAAGAAGAAGAAGAAGAAGAAGAAGAATAGGAAAAAAAAAGGGAAAAAAAAAGGAAAAAAGTAAAGAAAAAAAGTAAAAAAAATTATTTAAAAATTATTTAAAAATCAAAATAAATTAATTTGGAACATAATCAATTAACATGGTATCAAATGCAATTCTATTCCAGAATAAAAAAAATTTGAAAAGTTACAAACGCGTTTTTTTACTCGAATCGGTTCGAGAACGAGAATAAAAAATAATCATTTTTAGTCATAATCGCCCCGGGAACAGAATCTTTACCAAATGCACCCTTAGTGTCCGATCATCAGAAATTTGAAAATTAGCTTTTCTCTTATCGGTATCCTCTTGCAAGATCTTTTGAACATCTGGATCTGTTGGCTGAAGTGCTTTAATTCTGATCTGAACATTTGGCTCAATTCTGACGGTGGCCATAAGATTCGAAAGGTGACCTACCTCAAATTTGAAAACCGAATCTCTAGCATTTTCTATCAAAGTCCATTCCTTGAGTACCATCTTTGCAACTGAGGACTTTTGACTTAGTGCATCTATAACCTTGTTCGCTTTTCCAGGATGATACAAAATATTACAATCATAGTCCTTTAGGAGTTTCATCCAGCGACGTTGTCTCATATTCAACTCTTTCTGAGAGAATAAATACTTGAGACTTTGATGGTCAGTGAAGACTTGGAATCTTTCTCTGCACAAATAATGTCTCCAAATCTTCAGAGCGAAAATGACTGCTGCGAGTTCCAAGTCATGCGTCGGGTAATTCTGCTCATGAGGTCTCAATTGACGGGACGCGTATGCAACAACTCTACCATGCTGCATCAACACGTAATCTAGTCCTCTAAATGACGCATCATTGTAGATTTCATATCCTCCAAGACCAGATGGTATGGTCAACACAGGCGCGGTAGTCAGCTTTTCTTTAAGCTCTTGGAAACTATGCTCACACTTGTCCGTCCACACAAATTTTTCTTCTTTCTTTAAGAGTTGAGTCAATGGTGACACTAAAGCTAAAATCCCTTCCACGAACCTTATGTAATATCTTGCTAAACCTAGAAAGCTTCTAATCTCTGTCACTGTAGTCGGTCTGGGCCAATTGATCATTGCTTCTATCTTGCTCGGGTCCACGGAGATTCCTTCTCCTGAAATCACGTGGCCTAGAAAAGCAACACGAGTCAATCAAAACTCACATTTGCTAAACTTGCCATACAGCTCATGAGTCCTTAGAGTCCAATCTCAAATGTCCTTCATGCTCCTCTGGACTTCTTGAGTACACTAGGATATCGTTAATGAACATGATCACAAATTGATCTAGGCATTCCTTGAAAAACCGATTCATCAAATCCATGAAAGCAATCGGGGCGTTCGTCAATCCAAACGGCATGACCGTGAATTCGTAGTGGCCGTACTTATTACGAAATGCTGACTTTGAAATGTCCTCTTTCCTGATCCTCAACTGATGATATCCCGTCCTCAAGTTGATCCTCAAAAATATTGACGCTCCTTGTAGCTGATCAAACAAGTCGTCAATCATTGGCAGTGGATACTTGTTCTTTGTCACTTGATTGAGTTGACGATAGTCGATGCATAGGTGCAACGAACCATCTTTCTTTTTCACAAACAGACTAGTGCTCCCCAAGGTGATGCACTGGGACGTATAAATCCCTTATCCAACAATTCTTGCATCTGCACCTTCAGTTCTTTCAATTCTAATAAAGCCATCCGGTAAGGAGCCTTAGAGATTGGCTCTGTCCCGGGGGCTAACTCAATCACAAACTCTATTTCTCTTTCTGGTAGCAAACCTAGCAATTCTTTAGGAAACACCTCAGAAAACTTTTGTACCATGGCCACGTTCTCCATATTTGGTTCCTCAACTAACACATCCACTATAGTTGCCAATTAAATTTGACAACCTACGTCCAGAACCCGGTTGTCTTAATTGACGAAATAGAAGGGATCAAGGGTCCTCCTTGACCGAAACTTTCATCCGTCAATGGTTCAAACTGTATTACCTTACGCTAACAATTCATTACCACAAGATGCTCCTTGAGCCAACTCTTTTTATATATGACGTCAAAGTTATACATATGCAATTAGTCAAGTACAACTAAAGCCAGTGATTCTTCTTTTTATACCTTTATTACAACAACTGAAATTCTACAACCTTAACCAAAAATTTACTGCGCTACTTTGATAAAATCACCCCAAAAACGTTCTTCCTCTGATCGGTGCATGGTCGGTTTGTTCCTGTCCCCCTCGCCATCCTAGTGGTGTTCTATCTACGGTGCTTTCCCTTTGTCCTGTCCCTTGGTGATGGCGTATGTCTGTCCTTGAGCTGGAGGTCTGGCGGTGACGATAATTGTAGTGGTCCCCTCAACCTTCTGGGACAATCTCTGGCCAAGTGACTCTACTGGCCACATTCGAAACAAGCACCCATCCTTAAGGAGCATAGGGCTGACCCATGCCGTCTTCCGCAGAAACGATACACACCATTCTATCTTTGCGTTGGTTTTCCTATTCCACCCTTCCTGTTGGACAGGACGAGGTGTCTTCCTCCAGTCATTGGTCTTTTCCCAAACCAATTTCTATCTTGATTAAAGCCAAACCGCGGGCCAGATGCGGCAGCTTGTTCGTTCAGATTCTTCTCGATTAGTTGAGCTCATCCATACAGCTCATTGTAGTTCTTTATATCAAATGGCACGAGCAAATTTTTCAGCTCCCGTCGGAGCCATCTATAAATCTCATTGCTTTCTCCTCGGGATCTTGGATTAACCTCGGTGCATATTGCGAAAGCTCAGCGAACTTTGCCTCGTACTGGTCCACAGTCATTGGACCTTGATGAAGGCACAGAAATTCTGCCATCTTTAATTGCTTGGCATAACTGAAGAAGTACTTGTCATTGAATGGTCTAATGAAGGCATTCCACCCTGGAACTACGCCTTCTAGGAATACTTCCCCTTTAGTGGCCCTCCATCAAGTACTTGCAACCCCCTACAGCTGATATACTGCAAGGGTGACCTTCTCTTCTTCAGAGCACTTCAGTAACTCAAATGATTTTTCCAGTTCTTCAATCCAATGGGTTGCAACCTCAGGATCTCCTGTCCCAGTGAACTTCGGCGGTTGCAATTTTAGGAAATGCTCAACGAGCTTATGAATCGGTCTATCTACAACTACATTCCCTTCTGGAACTTTAGCTTGTGCGGCAGCGGCTGCGGCAGCTTGATTCTGGATTTGCTGCCCCATCAGATTTCCGATTGTCTGAAGCGCCTGCATGATCCCTTCAAACTTAGGATCACCAGGGGCTATTACCCTGGCATCAACCGGTGGAATCGGCGACGGTACTACACCACTCGCGTTGGCCTCAACCTGCACTCTACCTCGGTCGCCTCGAGTGCCGCCTCTTGTCGACGTTCTAGCCTGAGTCATTGAGGATAAGGTCCTCTGCCTAAGAGCTCTTGGCTCCTGATCACTCATACTATAGACTTTTTACAACACCTATTTCCAACTCCATACCGAATTAGAAATTGAGTAATCACCACAATCAATTTACCAAATAACTATTAATCACATGCATCGGTATAAGATAAAAAAACATTCATACTAATTATCCCAAGAATCCATTACACCTTATCACTCCAAACACAAACTTCGCTCTGATACCACAAAAAGGGGATGTCATGCCCCGAACCTCGAGCACATGCCCATCCCTCTCTGGTCGATAAAATTTTGTGACTTTCCAAGATGAGACACTAACTCTTTCATTTTATTGCACATGCAGAAGCAAAAATAAATCCCCTGACAGTTATTATCTCGGGATAGAAAAGCAGGACAACAGATTCATAAACAAACATGCTTTTATATAAACACTGAGTCATGTACAAAAGTCTATGGCCAAAAGACTACAAAAGACTAGCCTTCCAAACGGTTCTAATTGACCTACGCTTCCGATCATCTCCTCTCAGCTCCAGGTCCTCCACTCGACGACCCTAAAAATGGTTATACAATAATCAGTGAGACAATGTCTCAGCAAGTCTATGCTCTAAATCCCGATTAGGAGGGAAATACACTCATAAACGTCCTAATCATGCAATCATATAATCACAAAGCCTTACCTTGGCCTCAGATCCACTTTGCAGGTCAATACAGTTCAAATACTTAATTGAACAATTTAATTCTAATCCACCATCAATCAGTCGATTCATTCGACTCCATGTCATCAATGTCATCCATAAATTCTGTTGATTCGAATACTGCTCGCCTAAGCTGAAATATATATACTCATATATCATTGCTCCCTAAAGCTGATATCTAAAATTTGCTCACCGAAGCTGTTAGATCAAATAATGCTCACCGAAGCTGCTATATAACAAGTGCTCGCCGAAGCTAATGTCTAAAGTGCTCGCCGAAGCTGTTAAAGCATTATTGCTTGCCATTGCTCACCGAAGCTGCTAAAGATCTATAATAGTGTTAATGCTCCCGGAACCTGTTATAGATCTATATTGCTCACCTAAGCTGATTTGGTACTCAAAGACCACTTTCGGTGTCAACACGACCCTGATATTTTCCAATTAAAATACCAATATTTTACAAATTTTGGAATTAAATACCAAAAGTCCAATCAAGCACTTAATTTGTAGAAATTATCACCTAATTGCAAAATTTAACCACACCATTGCAATTAGCACGAAATTCCGGTCACCGGCTATCCTAACCTAATTTTCGGAAAAATAATTAATAAATAAATAATTTCGAAATTTAATTAATTAATTCAATTTAATTTCTTAAAATACTAACCTCGGCCAGAATTATTAAATTAAATACCAATACGGACTCAGAAAATTCCCGAACCCTTCTAGATAAATAGCATAATTTATCATACTCCAAGTTTGATTTTAAAGCTGGATTTTGACAGTTGGGAATTTATCTTGAAAACATATATAAAACTAGATTTTGCATTCCAAATCAATATTCCAATGGACGGTGCTTCCTTTTGGCCTCAAAATAGCTCATTTGACGTTTCAGAAGGTTATGTCCAAAATTTTCTAGCCTATCCCAACCAATGCTTCAATTTACATTGATGATATCCTCTTCTATAGTCCATATGAATATTTTCATTATAAATTATTAGCCTAATTTGTAGAGTTGGTACAAAAGCATGGAATCATGTTATCCTATAATAATATGGTCATTGTCCAAAAAGAAATCGGATTTCTTGGGATGCATCTCAAAGATGGAATGTATTATCCTGGTCCTCATATTGCTAAGGAATTGCATAAGTTTCCTAATGAAAATATTTCCCACAAGTAGGAAGTAACTTATCTTGGGGAATTTTGTCCCATAAATTTTAGAGTTTGCGAATCCACTCCAACAAATGCTCCAGAAAGATGCTCCTTGGTGGGGGGCCAGGCAAATTAAGTCTATACGCAAACTAAAAGAAGTTCTATAGCATCTTCCTCCACTGCAAGTTCCTTCCATGGGATAAAGAATTTTGCAAATAGATGATAGTGATGAATATTTGGCTATTGTTCTTTTTGAAGAAATTGATGGAAAACAATGAGTTTATAGACACAAAAGTGGAAAATTCACACAAGAGAAAATGCATTACCACTCTACATTCAAAGAAATCCTGGTAATAAAATATGGTATCAAGAAGTTTGAAGTCCATCTCATAAGGCATCATTTCTTTGTAGAAATAGACATGTCATTATTTTCTCAGATGTTGAAGTTCAAGCAAAAACATATCCCACACCCTTAGCTTCTTAGATGGATAGAATGGTTCTCAAAGTATTCATTTTACATCAAACATACTACGAGAAAAAAAATATATATACTTGGTAATATCTTGTCACGGTCAAAAGAATTTGTGGTTACCACATCATAAATATGTATTTGGTGAGAAAATCTTATAGGAGGTTTCAAGACTCAAGAAATAAAGACCAATTGGCCTTTTGATTTGTACCCACCAGAAATCCCTGAGCTCATCCAAGATAATTTTATTTTATTTTTGAAAATCTTGGAAGACTGTGTGGCAATATCATTTTCATATTTTCAATAATTAAGATGGCCTTCTCCTTCACCCAAATGGACTGCATCCAAAATATCCATTCACTCATCCTCTTACTTTCTTCCCTAAAGAGGAATTCCGACAGCCAAGATACCTCTTATCATGAATAGGATCATCTAAGGAGAAGCCAAGTATAAATATCTTGGGCAAATACTTTGTTGGTTTAAACATCTAGGTGCATGGAAAAATATTTTCGAAGCCCAATTTAAAGCATGCGGGTCTAACCCAAAGCTTTATATAGTTATCTTATTTTTTAGGCCATGGTTATTTGTCTGGTCTAGTAGAGATATGTGTAAAATTCCAGCAGATGTTAGTGTATCCACATATAAACCCTAACCTGTTCCAAATGAGATTTTTGTGACCCTACATTGTGGAATCTTAGCTTACCCTTGACAATATTGAGAATTGCAAAGGATATTGTGTTAGCGTAATCAAATCATTTCGTCAGAAGCATGGCAGTAGAAGCTAATGATGTTTTTTGGGATCATTATGATGATTATTGTGCAACTCGACCGGCAATTGATGCTTACCTAGAACGTACTATAGAATGGATGTGCTAGACAATTCTATGTCATAAACATCTTCATAAGATTTGGCTTCATCATCACAAGATCCATTGGAAGACCATTGTCACAAGATTCTTTTGATCGTAGTGAATTGCAGCTTGCATTCAGTCTAGGCCTCGACAAAGAAAGCCCATCATTTCAACTATCAAGCTATAGTGATGTTTCGATAAGCTCTCGTCAATTATCCAAAAGACAAAGGTCATCTAAATTAGAGGCAGTGGTTGCTCTAGCAATGGACGAAGTAGAAGGGCTCCTTGAAGCAGTTAAGCAACAGTATCTAGAGAGATGCAATTTTAATCCGCCTAACATTCCTTCTAGTTCTTATCAGCCCTAGATGATACATGTACCGAATATCTTGAAGTTCTAGAAGTCGAAGTTCTCATCAAGGAATAATGAGGTAGAAAGGATGGATATGATTCGGACAGCTTAGATGATGATGAACCAATTCACAAGTACAATAATTGAAGAGGTCTGAAGTGGCAAGCTGGGGGGAACTATTCCCTTGCCTATCTTGCTTCAAAGAAGTCAAAAGCAACCCAAAAAAAGTTAGATGAGCCACGTGAAGGAGAGGAAATTTTATTCAAGTACCGTAGGAAAAGCACCGTTCATGTACTACCTGTGCACTATTTAGCATTGTTTATGTACTATAGCACACTGTAATAGAAACGAAAAATGTGGAATAAGGGTTTGTTGGAAGCAAAATCTTAGCTTGTCAGTATAAATGTCAAATAATTGGTCATTGTCGACCAAAAGGAGTTTGTAAAATTATTGGTGATTTCTAGAGCTATCACCACTAAACATATGTTTGTCTTCAATGTCTATGTTATGCATATAAAGGGCATGGCTTGTAAATGATAAGGTGCAGAATGCACCCTCTTAGAAAATAATATTTTGTGGTTTGCTACGAATCATTAAAGCTCTCTCCTATCTCCCTTTCTATTTAGTATGATTCTCTAAAAACTGGCGATGTTCTTATCAATCCTAATAGTATGCTATGTACTTGCCATAATGTACAACATGTACATCAAAATACTACTACCTTGAAATTTTTTATAATATGAGTCAAAAAATGAAAATGAATTTGGTATTTAACAGGCAATCCTATTCTAAGGCTAGATGAGCCGTGTGTGGGGAGGATGGCATTCTATTTTTGTTTTTGGTAGCTCGAATCATAGGCCAAAGTATCAAATATCTTCCTCCGTCTTCACCAAGAGGTCCACTAGTGGGCTCCAACAATTTGCAGTTGAACATTAAGGGCTAAGAGAAATCGTGGGTTTGAGAGACTCAGACAACTCAAATGATGCTGAACTAATTAATAAGTACAATAAAGGAAGAGGTCTGAAGCGCTAAATAAAGAAGTCAAAAGCAACCCAAAAGAAAGATGAGTCACGTGAATGAGAGGAACATTTACTCAAGTACTATAACAAAAGTACTATATATGCACTGTTTGGCACTATTTATGTACTTTTTGGCACTATTCATAGCACTATTTATGCACGGTAGTGCATTGTAGCAAAAGCAAAAAATGTGAAATAAGGGTCTATAATAAGCATAATCTTGGCTTGTCACTATAAGGGTCAAATAATTAGCCATTGTCAACAAAAGGAGTCTGCGAGAGTCTATAAAATTATTGGTGATTTCCCGAACTCTCACCAGTAACCATATGTTTGTCTTTATTGTTTGTTTTATACCTATAAAAGGCATGGCTTGTAAATGATAAAGGGCAGAACGCACCCTCCCGAAAAATAATATTGTGTGGTTCACTATGAATCCTTAAAGCTCCCTCCTATTTCCCTTTCTACTTGGCATGATTCTCTAAAACCTAAGGATGTTCTAATCAGTCATAATGATATGCTCTGCACTTCCCACAATGTGGCACTTTTGCATCAGAATACTGCTACCTTAGAATTTTCTATGATATGAGTAAAAAAAATGAAAAGAAATTTGGTGGCTAATAATCAATCCCTATTCTAAGGTTGAGAGGGCTGTGTGTGTGTAGGATAGCATCTTTGTCACAAATTTTGTTTTTGTTTTCCCTAGCACATATCATAGGCCAAGAATATGGATTTATAAGTAGAAGGCGAGTCTCTGAAATTTTACTATCCTCCATTTACTTATCATTTCAAGCAATAGAAGCAATTATTTTTAAAAATTATTTTCAAATAATTTATTTTTTTATGAAATAAATGGAGCTATAGTTGTTGTTTTGTCAATCTTCTATTACAAAGTTTCAAAAATGAGTTTGATTGACCAAAATGGCCCTCTATGTTTGTATCCTATTTTGATGGGTAAATTACTAAATTGGGATAAATCACCTCAACAACTAGTCCAAGCCCACATTTCACTATCATTTCAATGCAAATTGTCATCGCCAAAACAGTTGGGAGTCATTGTCGCCCAATCCAAGCGATAGTCCATTGGTCTCAGTTAACATCAATTAGACTCGAGTAGCTTTCAGTCAATCATAGGTCGACAATGGGTCATCCTCAGCTGGTGCGAATGCATTAGAAGACGGAGTCTATTGCCCATAATGGCTATCCTTAATCCCTCGATGAGCATCGAGCAGTCGGATGTTGTTGCAGATTCTAATTTTTAAAAGATTTTACGATTTACATATTTTTCAATTGAAAAAGTATGAAAGCTTATCGCATACGTGTCATGGGCCTAGGAAATCTCGTTTGGAATCGAAGCTCCAAGCATGGAAGGCGCATCGAAATTTTTTTATCCTCAAATTCTAACTTCTGCTTCGACTATCCCTTTGTTATTTTGATTATTTATGTTGAGGGCTATATTAACCCCTAACATAGATGATTAAATGGACTTGCAATATGCAAAATACCCACTGTTGCTTTGCAGACAGCGTTGCAAAATTTCTCGCAGAATTCAACTTACGGGAACTTTGTTTATGAAATGAACAGACCGAAAGTTACCAGATGAGCAATCTTTTGAATAGTATGCATAATCCAAGTTTAATTCATAAACGTGTCAAAAAGATGGGGAGTTTGTTTATACCAATGAATCAATTTATTAGCTTCCATCGGCGGATGTAAATCTCCGGTACGGGAGTGATCTCGCTTCGATCTAGAACGCATGCAACGATCAATTGATGAAAAAGACACAAAACTCACCTGAAGAAAGTACGTACCTTTGTACCTTTTTATTAGAAGCACTCTTACAATATCGATTGAGAGAACTTCTTACACATCCTTACATAAGCACACAGATATTTCTAGAAAAGATATCTTCCTAGAAAAGTATCATTGTAGATATATCTAGAGTGGCCAATCTGTTGGCCGCATTTCTGCGCTCTTCTTATTCGAAAATATCTCACAATCTGTTCACAATCACCTTCTTCTTCAACATCGGTTCTCCTACTCGATTCCCCCGCAATTAGTTATCCACAGCTCTGTCAATGTAGGAATGCGGCGAATGCCGTGTGGTAAAGAGGACAATCCAGGGCAGTCTTTAATCTCCAGTGTTCTTAGAGAAGAACAATTTTGCAACCACTCGGGCAATTCCCTCAACTTGGGACAATTCACAATTTTTATCCTCCGTAGTGTACTTGTAGAACCTTCGAGCCACCTGGGGAAATAAACTAGCTCCGGTAATCCCTCGAAGATGAAGGATTGAAGGCTCAGCATCGAGCGTGGTTCATTACTTTCGTCTTCTGGCAGCTTCAAGTTCCTGCAATAGCGAATCCAAAGATCCTCTAACGCATTCAGATTCTTGATGCCTTGGGGTAAGGAAGCTAACTTCGGACAATGCACGATGAACATCTTACGGAGCGATGTGAGCAATTGGATATCATCAAACAAGGCTTCCAATTTCTCGCACGATGCAATCAATAGCCACCGTAGAGAAGTCAAGCATCCTATTCTCCTCTCCGGGAAACATTGTTGTTTTGTGGTTATATATAAAACGTGGAGGCTGATCAGATTCTTAATATTTGCAGGCAATTCCTCAAGTTCCATGCACAAGCCAAGATCTAAGCATTGTAGCTTGCGAAGCTTGCAGATCGAATTGGGGAGTTTCTTGATGTCCCAATTGCCCCACAAACTAAGAAACCTCAAATGCTTTAGACTGCCAATGGAACTAGGCAGTAGGTCAAAGCTAGAGTAATCTAGCCATAGCACTCGCAAGTGGTTGAATCACGAATGTACATCTCCAAAAGGAACTCCCCAGAGGAACCATCCTCAAGCATGATGGTACGAATGCGGCTAAGTTTGCTCAAGCAGCCATGGAGTTCATCTTTTGGTATACGAGATGGGTTGGGAAACGATATATGCCGAGTCTTCGGGGGAAATATCTTGCGCGTGCACTTTCATGTTGGACAATTCGGTTTGTGCCACCGAAATGGCAAGTTCGTGAATGAGGTCGTGCATTCGGAAGAATAGAAATGGATAGTCTTCTCGGACAAAATCGAAGAAGGATCTCGACCACAACTCCTCCAAGTACTGCCGTCCAATCTCTTCTAGCTCCTTATTATTTCCACTAGATTGGATAAGTCCGTTTGAGATCCACAGTTGGATCAGATCCAAGTTGTTGAACTCGTAGTTCTTCATGAATATTGAGCAATAAGCAAAACATCGTTTCAAATAAGACGGCATTAGATCATAATTTATTCTCAGTGAAGGTAATATATCAGTCTCCAATTGCCACATCTCGCTATCTCTTACATATTCCCAGTCGTTACGGTTGTTCTTTTTTGAAAACAACAAACTTCTTAATGTCTTCACCGCCAGAGGATTTCCCCCGCACTTGCTCACAATTTGCTCACCGATTACCATTAGGTCTTGGTAATTCTTCTCTTACCCTTGATCGAATGCGCAATTTACAAACAAAATCAAAGAATCCTCCCACGAAAGGTTGGCCAAATTAAGTGGGGGGACAGTTCCCATGATTAAGGTGATCAATTGATTCGGCGAAGTCACGATGACTTTACTCCCTTCGGAAACGCCTCCTAACAAATCTCTCGATCCCACCCAATCCTCCCGCGTCACTTCCCACACATCATTCATCATGAACAAACACCTTTTGTCCTCCACGAGATTTCTCAGTTGATTTTGAAGCATTTCAAGAGCCCAGCTATCACATTTTTCCTCCCCACCAAGAGACTTGATGACATCTCCTATTATCTTCTTAACTTCAAATTTTACTGGCACAGATAACTAAACTTTGTGATCAAAATATTTTTTTACCCTATCATCATTGTATACCAATTTAGCAAGAGTCGTCTTCCCAATGCCCCCATTCCAATAATCGGAATGACAGCTATCGTTCTAGCTACTCCATCACATGAGCTTCTCAACAACTCTATTATGCTTTTCGTTTCTTTGATTCTTCCAATCACATTCGAAGGGGCACAAAAGAATGAGTTTCCCTCCACGGAACTATAGTCTTGTTAGCAACATCACTCCACAAATTGAATTGAGTTCTCTCTACATTGATCCCATCAAGTCTCTTTCTCAGTTTTTTCATTTTATGTGCCATCTTGAATTGGAAAATGAAGTTAGATAGCATAGGGCCTACCTTCCTTTTGAGGGTCAAGTACTCGGTCAACCTTGCTTGCCTCCACAAAGCCCTGGCTTCAAATTCATCTAACACGTCCTTGACATCATAGCAGAAGTCCTTAAGTTTCGACAACCAAAGCCTCATAGCTTCCTCTTTTGTTTGCTTCTGCTCAGCATCAGCAAGCACCTTCTCAATCATCTCTAGCTTGTTCTTGAGCTTTTATCTGTCATCCTTGACACCCCCAACCAGTTGAATTTCTTCAACGGCCGATGAAGCTAGTTTCTTCAGAAGAGGTCCGAGGATGCTAGAGACAACCTCAGACATGGTCGTAATTGGTGTTATTGGTTTCCGAGGAGCTTTAGCGTGACTGCTATGCAAGAACTAGACTAGTTTTCAGGAGAACGATAGTAAAGGAGCATGATTTTGCCAGGTTATATAAGCACAAACTAAGGCATACACGTGGTGCGAAGTAATATGCGCAATGTTATTCCAAATTGTTGCATGGTTTACTCAATTCTTCGTGAAAATTATAATTGGATGCCTTTCCAATTATATGTAGAATACCGTCGTCTCCCTAAAGATAAAGCAAAAGTGGCTTTAATTCTCCTACCTTTCTCTTTAATCTTTACTACATTCCTTTCTTCGTTACTCTCTTTCTTGTAAGATAAACATGTGCACAAGATTAAAATGCCAATTCATTTTCACATCCTGGTATTAGATGTCCACGTTTTTGCCCTTCTTCCAGAATGAGAATATGTGGTGTTTTCTATCCACACTTTTGAAAATTGGAAAGAGACTTTCTAAGACATTAGAAAATACTGGAACAAATTCCAACTGATTCTTGATGTCAATATTTGTGTAGCTGCTGTTCAATATTGAACAAGACTCGAATTGCATACTGTCGAAATATATTAAGGTCCAACTGGGCTCCAAGGACGTGGGCCAAAATTCCAGGCCCGATCCACTTGTTATAATTGGATTGGACCAATGCAAGGGCATTCCGCAAGTGGGCCTATCAAGCCAGCCCTCTTCGGCTAAAACTACAAACCCAATTTTAAATATAATGAAAACTTAGGGGATAATGACACAAACAATCTTTAAATTTTGGCTTAATATGTAATTGATACATGAAATTTTAATTTGTTCAATGTGATTTATGAACTTTAGCCCAATATGTGATGTATTGAATGTTTTTATATAATTTAGGGACTATATTGGACATATATCAAAAGTTCATAAATTACATTGAACAAATTAAAAGTTCATAGACCATATTGCACATTGGGGTAAAGTTCATAGATCACATTATACATTAAACATTTTCATACAATTCAAAGAATGTATTGAACACGTGCCAAAAGTTTGAGGATTGCATTTAACAAATTAAAAGATGACCACATTAGGGACCATAATGAAAAAAATTAAAAGTAAAGGAATTACTTTGCACATTTGACTAAATTTCAAACGGTGTTTGTGTCAGTTATCCTAACTTAGCCCAAGCCCATCTAAGTCATGACTTAAACTACTTAGAAGTGAAACAAGTTCAGACTCATTAAACAAAATGAGGCCCTCCACCTTAATTACCGTTGGCCGTTGTATCTCTTCCGTCATCGCCTTCTTCGTGCTCTTCCTATTACAGACCAATAAAGGCCCCAACATGGAGCATGAATTCCTGGAAAATCAAGGCTTAATCAATGGATAACACCATCGACCTCTAAATCCGAACGCAACCAAGACACCACCATGAGTCATACCAGTCCACTACCCCCAGAATAATCATCGACCATCACCCTTCGTTGACCGCCGGTGGTCAGAAATCAACCATTGTCGACCATCGCACGAAACCCCCATCCACCAAAATTTATCATCACCAAGACGACAATGCAAGGCACCGATCACCATCAATTGCCCATGTTCATCGGAAGACCCACACCAATCACCAGCATTAGACCTCCCTCGTCGGCCAGTAAATTCGCACCACCGGCCCTCTCTTTCTACCACAACATGAGTAAAATAAATAAAGAGCAGAGACTGACCAGCAAACCTATGTCGATACTTGTAACAATCATCATTTAGGCCTTGGATCCAGGATCATCGTCTCACCGACAACCGCCATTAGTAACCCTGGGCATAGAACATAAGACAAAGAAAACGGTGATTCAGAAAAAGCACATTCGATCACTGAAAAGGCTATGAAAACCCATTGACATGACTCAATCCGGACCAATATGCTTTCAGTTTAGACAAAAACGAGACTGACTTACGCTGGGTTCTATAGGCGTTTCATCGAACATGTTATCTGCGAGGAATGAGGAAAAGATGCTGACCGTTTCAGCACGACTCGCATCCAGACGAGAGGGAAATCACTCAGAAATGTTCGAAATCAACATAAACCAACTCGTTCAGATCCGACACTATGCAAGAACTAAAGAAACAGAGTCTCAGCTCCCACCTCGCTCAACACAGGGCAGATCAGGGACTTGATGTTACCTGGTCAGCTCAGCATGAAGAGGCTGCAACGGGCCACTGGGTCAAGGCCAGAAGCTTCAAGGATCGTCGATTGTTGAGATCTAGGCTAGCCAGACAACGGTTCTTGCGATTCTAGCTCTTCATCTCCTACGCCCGCGAAACAAGGCAGAGCAGAGGAGTGAATCCGGAGGGCCGTTGGTTGAGCACGATGAGCGCGTACACCGAAGGAGGCCGCTTGTCATTGTCAGCGGATGTGGCGGCTGAGGGGCGAAGGAAGGAGGAGCGGTACCATCGGACCAAGGATCAAAACCGAGATGGAGCCACGTCGGTGTCAAGCGGTGGAAAAGATCGAGAACCGGAGGCACCGTGACGTGAGCGACGAACGTCCGTCCAAGGAGAAGAAAAATGGAGAGGATCCCCTTACTCAAATCGGAGAGTGGTGCCTAAACGTAAGCTTCGGGAGAATGAAAGAAAGAACCTCTCTGTTTTTTTTTTTTTTTACTTTCAATCGGTTGGGAAAATTCAGATGTCAACCTGTACACTACTACACAAAAAATATTGAAGTAAAAAATAAATATTCGTTCGAATAAAAAATAAATATTCGTTCGAATTGCTTCTTTATGTCCCTAATTTGAATTAATTCTTTTGTCCCAAATATCGAAACATGAATAGAGTTAGTTCGAATCAAGGTAGCAACTATTGCATGATATGGACAATGCATAAGAAGATTTCATTACGGGCAAGACTCCACAATACTCAATGCACGTGAAGGATTTCTGGTGTTAAAAAGAGTAGTGGGAGTGCCAGCACGTAATGTTCGGCGTTTACCCTCGTCGCACGTCTCAATTTGGGTGACAGAGTCTGCAATCAATATGCTTGGGAGCCTTCTAGTTATTGCATATCCACAGCGGGTTAGAAAAGACACATTCCTAACAAATTCTCTTATCCACAAAAATAAATAAGTAAAATAACCAAGTGATGGTGCTATTTATGAACTCCATCGTTGCAGAAAGATACTGAGCATCGGACACCAATGGCATGTACTAAAATCGAGCAGATGCTAGTACTTCACGGCTTATAAAGAGTTGTTAGACAATAGGATAGGGCATACTTGAGGTGTATTGAAATTGAACCTAATATTTAAGCCAGGAAATGGCTTTCATTGGCAGGCAGCCCGTCGCTACTTGCCACACCAGTTGACAAGGCATTAGACACAAGGCAGGGATTCATGATGGTTCAGCATCAATATTCAGGGCGGGATTAGACAATGAAGTTTTTGACCACCGAAACGGATTCATGACGACCAGTAGGCCTACTGTCCAAGCCGTGCTTGAAACTCCTTATCTGTTCCATCCCACCATTCTTTGCTGGCAATGGTTATTGCTGTGGTTCCTAAATACTTTGATAGGACCGGCAAAAAGAGAAGATTAAACAGCATTCGTGTTTGCAACTTTCTGGTCAAGGGGTGCGTCCAAATACTCGAAGGGTGTTCGGTGGTTATTCGCAACTCTTCTTTTGACTTTGTATTTTAAGCCCATCCGAAATTACCAGAACTATATCTGAAGCGATTTAGGCAATTTGAGTCCTCTTTCTCCCACTTCATTCCAACATATAGGGGTTCCAAGAGCTCTGCCATACAATGCTTTGAACGAAGCCCTAAGTTTGGTTTACCAAATATCTGGGCTTGGAAGGTTCATGTATAGAAGATGTACCAGTCTTGCGTAAGCTCTGACTTTGAATCAAGTGGGCATGTGATGCTTTGTGTATGTGATTTCTAGGATTGTTGACTTCGTAGATAATTATCTGTCAAACCTGTGGCTGATGGTTATACCAAGTTAAGCAGGACATTGGGATGTTTTTTAGGAATTTTACAAAAAAGAGTCACCACTAGCCTATTGGGGTTGGCTAGAAATTAAGTGAGGTATGTGAGTATATCTCACTCCCTACGCAACCAAAGAATCTAGGGTCAGGGATTTGATTACACTAATTAACCAATTAGTGCCATTTCGGTACCTAATCTTGTTCACTTTAAAAGAAAATATTTTTGTCAAACAGTTTGGATTGATTTTACACCTATCCACTAATATGTGAGGTGGTCACGCGAGTGCGCAATTATTAAAGCAACAATCATAGCTACCAAGATCTTAATTGCAATAAAATTAAATATATGCAATTAAACGTAATTAGATATGCAAATTAAACATACAATATAATCAAAATATGAGTAAATAAATGCTTAATTACACTAAGAAGGCAAGATATGACAATTCCTAACCAAATCCTACATTTTTTAATTTTCTAAATTTTTGAAAAAAAAATTAATTAATTTTTTAAAATATTACAATATTATAATAATATTTAAAACAACCTGGGTCGAATCCTCAAGTTGGGTTCGACCTAGTTCGTTGAAAAAGGCCTAAGCTCGGACCGAGCCGGGCCATGCAAAAACCAGCCGAGCTAGGCCTAATGTGCAAGCCCTAATCTAAGTTTTATTTAAAATAAAGCTTACAAGCCCACTAACTAAAACCAGCCTAAACCCAGCCCTAATACTTGGCCCAAATTGCTCAAAACCCTACCCGATGGCCATTTGATTGGCGCTGTTGCTCAACACCTCCACCAACATCGTCCTGCTATGGTCGCAAGTCTAGACCATTGTAGGAGTACCTGAAGCCCCACACCAAGGCCGATCGACTTATTGGACTTCAAGGCTAGCTTGAACACCAGTCCGTTTGTTTGTTGCTTCACTAGACCAAACCGATGGTCCAATAATCTCCTTAGGCAAATTAACAGCCATAGATCCATCTGTCCGGCAATCCCTAACCACTTAGTAGTCAGAGTGGGACCAATTAGCCACTAAAATTAACTCTGATGGCCTGATCTTTGATCTAAGCTCAAGGATTGGTCCAATCATACCACTCTTATCTCTAGATCAAGCCGATATCCTTTAGCGGTCTGACCACTGCCAACGTCCTCATCCAAGATTCCTCGACCTGTAAGTAGTTGGGACTTGAAGGATCAATCACCGAATCCTCTTCACTGAACCCAATCTCCAACGACGCCCCTCAAACCGGTCCATCTTGGATCGGTTCCACTCATGAATTAACCTGGCTACTCAATTGACTTATTGGTGATCCATAGGTGTTTGATCCATCCCTTAGAGCCCCGATCATGTTTTGACGAGGTTGTTTTGTCCGATTACGTCAAAATCGATGAAAATCAAAGCAAAATGTAATATTCTTGGACTCAAATTCAATGAAGCGAAGTTAGAATAGCTAACCAAGGCTAGGATTCGCATCTAAGACCTTATGAAATGCTTAAATATGTTGTTAATATGCTGGATTATTGATTTGCTGAGATTGAAGGGAGATTGAAGTTGATTTGTGGTTGATTGTGTTGGTAAATATGCATTTCTCGGATCTCTATGACATGTTTGTTGTTTAGACTAAAACGAGGTCTTAGATATCCTTATTTTGACTTGAGACCTTCTAGACTTAGAAAGTGCGCTCTGAGACCTTCGAATTGATAGATTGCATGGCTTAAATGACCAACATTTGACCCTCGAAAAACACATTACAATCTACTCAATTTCTGCAGATTCTTGGTGCTATTTAGGTTTTATCTTTAATCGGCCTTAACATTTTATTTTTAATTTTTAATTTTTGTTCAGCCTTTTAGGATAGTTTTTTTGACGAAGTTGTCTTCATGAAACTTGTTCCTCATTGTCTTAAGAAAGTATTTTTTTTTTTATATAATTTTTGGACATATGTTTCGTTAGGTCAAAACCTCTTAAATCTAAATATGTGTTTGTCTACCCTATACTAATCCGAGGCATATTTAGGGCAAAATTAAATACATGATTTGACATTAGGGCCTTCGTGAAAAAATAAAATACATGTCGTATGCTTTCTATTGGTGCATGATTTGCATGATTTTAACATCATTTGATATGTCAATCATGTGTGTAAACGTACATTGGTACTGCTGCAATTAGGAAAATCAGTAACACGCATCTAGTTTGGCATTTTTGTCATCATTAGTATGATTGCAATTAGATTTTGAGTTCTTAATGGAAAATATTTGTCATCATTCATTCTGTATGACATATTTTTGTTGGATTTGTGCATATTCTTAAGTGATCAAAATTAGACATGTTTTCAGCTCTTGATATAAGGATTAAAACCTTATCACGCGTATGCCATTTCATGCTTGTTTAGGTCTCTTAGAGATCAAATTTAATATTATTAATTTCTTGATTTTTGAATTACATATTGCAAGCTTCGTGTGCATATATGGTTCACAATAGTTGAATGGCATTTTGCAAGTGAAAATCATGTCATAATTGTGCTAGTTACACTTTAGAAATTTTCGAATACGTCGTTATAAGTCTTAAATTATTTTGTATTGACATTGAATCATATGACATTTGCGCATTTGACTTAGGGTTAGATGATTCCCCTAATCACTTGTCGCATCCAATTTTAAGTTGTGTATGATCTTCATGCCATTTGTGCAGTGCATGAATAATTTTAGAACTTAATAATGCACATTTAAGTTCTTTTTTTATGGCTGACATCCACAATTTTACAAGGTCTTAAACACCAAGTTGACCTTGATTGGACCCAAACCCTTCTAGGAAATTATAAACACACCTAGAGATTTCAAATGCTATTGATTTCATGCAAATTACTTGTCGTTAGGTACATTTACCATTTTTCCTAAACTAGACTAGAATTTAAACTTACGTTTAAATTCGGATCCCTGTTTTTGCCCCTGTCTATATAGACTTTTACCATTTTCGTACCAATTTTTCGGTAGGGATTTTGAGGTTGGTCCCTCAATAAATTTTGTTTGTTACCCTGTTGATTATATTGTGGAAAAATTTCATAATTTTTAGACTTTACTTGATAGGATAAATCTTGATTGCAATGACTTGGTATCATGCTGTTTGATAAGTTCTGAATGCATTGTTGCTTATTTTCTGATTTTTATAAAATTATGCTTAACTCTTTTAGAAAAAAATTCTTCATGAAAGTTGTTTCATATCATGCTGTACATGTTAAGTAATTTTTTTTATAAATAGATCATCAATGGGTATAGCCCAATTTTACTGATTTGTTATACTTGGTCTAAAATTTCCTGTTATAAACCTTTGGTTATGATTGCTTCGATAAACTTTTTAGGATAGTTTGTATATGATATTTGTGACATCCAGATTTTTCAACCCTGTCTTCTACCTGAATAAATCGGGCATTTCATTAACGTGTCTATAGGGTTATTCTCGTGAGCCGATCACTCTCGAGATAACTAGACAAATTTAGGGGAAATTATTAAGGAATTTTAAGGCAATGGACTTGAGAACTCGATCAGGAATCGGCTTCTTGACCGTGTCCATCTTTAGAGGTCAATACGGCACAGTTAAAAATCGATTTGAAATTAGAGATAGACAGGATCGATAGAGATATGTGACTAATCGTGGGTGACATCACTGAATTAGAAAATTCTCGTCGTCCGACACTAGACTGATTTTCTTATTGTTTTGGTACCCTGTGTCTGTATTTGAATCCTCGAGATTTTCATGAAAATCAAGAGTCGCCAATGAGTCGAGTGGGTTCATAGTGGTTCGAAGAAAATCGACCACGGGTCACTTGCCTTAAAAAGTTCGAAAACTACCCGATAGTCAGGTCACGCTAAAAACGCGCCGAATGAAAATTAACCGCAAATTCGAGTCCGATTTCATAAATTGAAGTTTTGGCCATGTCACAATAAATTTTAGGAACATCGACTCGGTCTCCTAAGATTTTTCGGAGATTCGGGAAATTTTACGGAAATTGGGTTCGGACGTCGCGGAAAGTTTAGAAGTTCATATTGGCTAAATTAATGGGAAATTTGACTTTCGAGTTGAGCCTGTGTGTGTCGGAGACTTATGGAAAATTTCTTGGGATTTTTCTACATCAAAATTGGACCTCAATTTAGAGAGATTGGAATTGAAATTTAGTTCGAACTTAGTTAAAATCGAATCTTAAGATGGGGGTGTGCAACATTGGTATCAATTTGGATTTTTTAAGGATACTTGAGTGAGGAAAAATGCCAAGGTAATTGATGGATGACCAATTGATTTTGTGAGGGCCAATTGAAATGAAATTTGGATGGGATGAATGTCCAATTGAAGCTGAGATTTTAAAATTCGTAGCCCCCTCCCTCCTAGCCAATTTTGGACCAATTGGAAAGTCTTGGAGAGGGTCTTGGTGGATCATTGGAGGCCATGGGATTATACTTGGCTTAGGATAGCCTTGAAAGATATTTGTTGTGGAAAACCAAGGCTTTGTGGAGCCCTCACTTCTCACTCTTATCCATCTCTCCCTCTCTCCTCTACCGCTCCATTGGACGACCTCAGCTAGCGGAAGAGAGAAACTGACGCTGCTTCTCCATTCGTGTCTTCTGCCAAGCGTCCATCAAATTACCCCAGAAGCTCAGCATCCACCGAATTCTCCACCGCTTCGTGTCTTCAGCCAGCTCACGCTCGGTCAACAGCGAAACCAGAAGAAGCCCCATCGTTGACTGAAGATTATCACCGCACCGAGTCAAGACCGCCTGTTCCTCCACTATCTTCTTGCGCCTTCTGCCCACAAAGACCCGAGCTCCACGCGGCTTCAATTTTCGTGAAGCCTTGCTGACCGAAGACTCCACCGAGCTTTCTTCATGCTGCCACGAGTCCAACGTCTTCAGCCTGTGCATCTCGTGGAGTCCATGAAGACCGAGCAACCCAGTTGCTGATCGCCCCGTCACCACACGTCCATGAAGATCAAAATCCACCGAAGCCACCATCTTGGTCAAATTCCCACCTAACGAAGGCTTCGTTGACCAGCGGCATCCACCGAAGCTCCAGTGGCCACGGAATACAGCGCCTTCGTCCACCCATGGCGTGTCTTCAGTTCACGCTCGAGCGGCCTTTGCTGTTTCTGTCCGACCCATCAACTCACGCAAACCAGTGAGCCCAGCGGTAGTTCCAGCGAACTGCAAGCCCATCTCATTTGAAGCCCACTTAAATTGCAGCTCAGCCTAGTTCAATTCAACGTACAGTCCAGTTCAGTCCTTGTAGGTTATTTGGGCCGCAAATCAAGCCCAGTAAATTCAGCTCTGAAGCCCAGCAAAGCCAGCAGTTTTCAGCCCAAAGAGAGCAGCCCATTTTTAGTTCAATTTCAAGTCCAACAAGCCGCAAGCCCAGTCTAGCACAAGAGCAAACCTCAGTTGGGCTGAGATTTGTGGGGCCAAGTCCTAAGCCGGGTCCAAGTCTGCCGGTGTTGTCGAAAGTCCAATTTCGGCCGCCGTTGCGTCGCCATCGCAGTGATTCGATCTCCGCTTTTTTCCAAGTGAGTTTTACTCACTAATGCTTTATTAGTTTGCTAATTATGCTTAAGGTTGGTTAGATTTAATTAATTGCAATTAGGTGGTTAGATTAGATTAAAACAATTAAATTAGTGACTTGAGGATGCATGTTAGGTGGTTAGCTATAGCCATTAGGGAGTAGAATTGCTCTATTATTTATTAAATGTATCTCGGGATTTTTCCCGACCGTTTCGCTCCAATCAGGCATTACGAGCCTAAATTAGATTTTATTATTTATTTATTTAATTTTTGAAATTAATTATTTAATTAATTATTTTTCCAGAAATTCAACCCGGGATGGCGGTGACCGGAATTTTGTGCCAATTGTCGTGGTGCAGTCCGTTTATTTAATTGAGCTTAAATTTTTATGGAATTGATTTAAATTGTGAAATTTGAGGAATTGTCCCAAATTGTTTATTATTGAGTATTTGATTGGTAATGGTCGAGCATGGATATATAGCGCCAGTACGTTGATGGGCTATATAGTAGGGAGAATGGTGAGAACTAACTAAGAATGTTATTGGCTGAGACCAATCAGGTACGATGTTATTGAACATACGTGGTTCGGTGATTGGAAGCATCACTGGCGAAAACGGCGCCTTAAAGAACGCACGTAAATGACTTATAGACAAACGTGGTTTGGTGATTAAGGAAATATCACTGGTGAAAACGACACCTTAAAGAACTCACGATGTTTTCTATAGCCGATGTCACCTTGGCGAAAACGGCGCCCTAGAAAGGACACGTGGTTCGGTGATCAAGGATATCACTGGTGAAAACGGTGCCTTAAAGAACGCACGGTGTCGGTGATCGGTATGTCATTGGCGAAAACGACGCCCGAGAAACACATGTGATTTGGTGAATGAGTACACCACTAGGAAATCGTGGTATGAGTGGGAATGACCTAGAGAGGGTCTGACTGACATGTAATCGACTTAGTTGATTGGCCAGTGCTTGATCGAATGTCGTGAATTGTTTGAATATCTGTGTTTAACCTTGAATTGCAGGTTGGAACTGAGGCCAAGGTAAGTCCTCTGACTCGTGTTGTGCTTAGGCAACCGTATGGCGTATTAGTTTATTAATCGAGTCTTAAGGGGTAGGACTCGCTGAGACGTGATCTCATTGGTTATTGAATAACCATTTCGGGACCCGAGGAAAAGTTGAGGAGGAAGAACCCGAAGGGGAGAAAGTATTTTGAAGTAGAAGATGATCTAGAAAGGGATCTTGAGTACAACCCAGATGTGGATTGAGATCCCATCCCTTTTGTGCACCCTGTCTTAGTGTAGATAGGTGTGAGACTTTTATGCTGTAAATAGCATTGTAAATATACTATAAGTTATGCTGTTAATGAAAGTATGGTTGTGAATTTTAATATGAAAAATATGGCTTGCTTTTCTATCCCATTGTTTTATTGTCCGGGATTTATAACTGCTTCCGCATGCGTAATAAAAAGAAAGGGTCGGCGATAAGTAGTCCTGGGATATCGCACTTTAATAATCGACCAAGGAGAAGGATGGGCGCGACCCCGAGGATCGGGGCGTGACATGCCCTTTTTGTGGTATCAGAGCTAAGTTCAAGATTGGAGTGATAAGGAGCGTTGACCATGGGATAGTTAGTAGGAAAGGCCTTTAAATTCATGATGGTGCATGTCTGTGTTAGCTGAGTGCTAAAATTGTTTGTTGTTTGAATCGCTCTATTTCTAATTCGGTGTTGAATTGGGAACAGGTGTCAGTTATTTAAAGCGACACTATGAGCGATCAAAAGCCGAGGACTCCTACAAAGAGGGCCAATAGGGCCGTGACTCGGGGAAGAGCGCCGACTAGAGTCGGTACCCGAGGAGGCCGTGGTCGAGCGCCAGCACAGGCTAGCACGAGTGGAATGATTCCACCTATTATCGATGCTAGAGTAGCACCACCTCCTGTTGGTGCAGGGGTAGCAGCGCCGGGTGAGCAAACAACGGTCGGAATCAACCAAGCTATAGATGTTATGCGGGAGATGATGGGGCAACAGGCCCGAGATCAAACTGCCGCCTTTACTGCCGCTGTTGGAGCCGCCACCACTGCTGCTGCCAATGCTGCCGTTACTGCCGCAGCTGCCGCCATACCTGCTACCACACCTGTCGCTGCACCTACCGTAGCTCAAGCTGCTGGGTCCACCCGGAATAGTGATTGGGAACAGACCAATTCATCAGTTGGTAGAACAATTCCTAAAGCTGAATCCGCCTCAGTTTACCGGGACCGGAGACCTTGAAGCTGCTACTTCATGGATCCAGAAATTGGAGAAAGCTTTTGCACTGCTAATGTGCAATGAGACTGAAAAGGTACTACTTGCAACTTACCAATTGGATGGAGTTGCAGATACTTGGCGGAAGACGACTCGAGGAACCATATTCCCAGAAGGCGTCACTTCCCACACATCATCCATCATGAACAAACACCTTTTGTCCTCCACGAGATTTCTCAGTTGATTTTGAAGCATTTCAAGAGCCCAGCTATCACATTTTTCTTCGCCACCAAGAGACTTGATGACATCTCCTATTATCTTCTTAACTTCAAATTTTACTGGCATGGGTAACCAAACTTTGTGATCAAAATGTTTTTTTACCTTATCATCATTGTATACCAATTTAGTGAGAGTCATCTTCCCAGTACCCCCCCATTCCAACAATTGGAATGATAGCTATCGTTCTAGCTCCTACATCACATGAGCTTATCAACAGCTCTATTATGCTTTTCGTTTCTTTGATTCTTCCAATCACATTCGAAGGGGGCACAAAAGAATGAGTTTCCCTCAGCGGAACTATAGTCTTGTTAGCAACATCACTCGACAAATTGAACTGAGTTCTCTCTACATTGATCCCATCAAGTCTCTTTCTCAGTTTTTTCATTTTATGTGCCATCTTAAATTGGAAAATGAAGTTGGATAGCCATAGGGCTTGGTAGCGTACCTTCCTTTTGAGGGTCAAGTACTTGGTCAACCTTGCTTGCCTCCACAAAGCCCTGGCTTCAAATTCGTCTAACACGTCTTGGACATCATAGCAGAAGTCCTTAAGTTTCGACAACCAAAGCCTCATAGCTTCCTCTTTTGTTTGCTTCTGCTCAGCATCGGCAAGCACCTTCTCAATCATCTCTAGCTTGTTCTTAAGCTTTTCTCGGTCATTTTTGACACCCCCTACCAGTTGAATTCCTTCAACAGCCGATGAAGCTAGTTTCTCTAGAAGAGGTCCAAGGATGCTAGAGACAACCTCAGACATGGTTGTGGTTAGTGTTATTGGTTTTCGAGGAGGTTTAGCGTGACCGCTATGTAGGAACTAGACTAGTTTTCAGGAGAAGGATAGTAAAGAAGCATGATTTTGCTAGGTTATATAAGCACAAACTAAGGAATACACATGGTGCGAAGTAATATGCGCAATGTTATTCCAAATTGTTGCATGGTTTACTCAATTCTTCGTGAAAATTATAATTGGATGCCTTTCCAATTAGGGGTGAGTAGTTCCCTGTTCCGGTTTGGTTTCGTTTGGAACCTGAAACCTATCCTTAGGTACAGGTTCCTTATTTTTGGAACCTGGAACCTATCCATTAGAATCAAGAACCTCGAACCTATCCCGTCATATGTTCGAAGGTCGGTTCCAAGTTCTTACAGGTTCTTTTTTTTTTCATTTTTAGTTTTAAAAAATGGAAATGAATGCAGCAATAATAAACAAACTTGTCATTCATCAAAGAGAATATAACACGAACATAATCTATAATACTCATAAACGTTTAATATTCTAGAATGTGAACTATTTCTCTTTTGCAAAGTCCGGCAGTTCACTTTACAAAGGTATTAGATTAAAACACTGAAAAGATCAGCACTTCCTATATTATGAGTTACAATGGATTTACCTCAAAACGGTCATACCAAGTTGCTCCATTCGTAATTCCTCCTTCAAATTCTTTACTCAATGACATGTTATGGTGAGAGCGACTATATATACTTGCCATGAACCGAAAGGCTTCATCATCAGGGATGGCAAAGTAATGTTTCCTGCAATTTAGGATTGCCAATAGTTATTAAGAATATAGGATATGAAAGCAAAAGTACAATTACTGCAGTAATTTATGAAAAGTTATAAACAACAAATCAAGTAGGCCAATAAAAGATCACATGTAAACTTCGATTAATGTGCAGCACCTTTCTATATTCTGTTGTCCCTCTAAAACTAAAGGATTTCAACTTTTTCGTCAAAAGAAACTACCTCCTCCCAGCGCTGAAAGGCAGAAATAACCAAGTTGTGGGCATCCACCTAGAAAGAAGAAACACCAATATTAACTCAAAAAAGCAATTGAAAAAGGATAACAGATACAACGAACAAATCCAAGGTGAAAAGGAGGGTTTGCCTTCTTAGCTTCAAGAGCTTTTCAATAGGAACATACTGACAGTCTGAAAGTAATCCCATCACTTGTCCCACAAGATTGAAGATGACACTAGTTTTCAACTGAGAGGTAGGAGGGCAGTATAGATACACCCTTTTTATCAATCACACACATATGCGCATGCTTTACGGTAACTTCCCACATCTTAGCAGACATATCAATGCCAAAAATTTGGACATACATAATCAAAACCAATAAGAAGTTTTCGAAGAGAAAATGAGATATTTGATTAACTATAATTATTGTGCCCACATATGTCAATATATGTGCACTAAAGCTTAAATCATCACATTTGCCAACTAGAGAACAACATGTAGGAGAGATCAATTAATTACATATCTAAGCCTTGAAGGGTCGATGTGTGGCAGTGTCAGAAAATCCTTCAATATGGATGTTTTCCCGACTGAGGCGTTTGTGGAAAGCTCCATCTTTCCCAATCTCCATACTTCATCAAGCAATGAGGGAGGGTGGTGCTTCTTGTACACTGCAAGCAGAACTAGACACAAAAAGATTTCCTTTCAATATTAAAAGTTGCATGACACAAAACCAGAAGAAAACATGCATAGAAGCGATAACTTTCTAATCTATGAAATTGGTGCATTAAGATATTTCGTGATTCAATATTCTACAAATCATAGAAAGATAGCTCCATGGTGGTTCTTGCCAATGAAGGATTCAGTCCTTGCTTCCCTTATTCTGATCCCATCAAAATTATCTGTAACTCGTGCCCCTATTCTAAATCTACGGCTCCTAGTCCAGCTTGAAAGCAATCTCACCCAAAGAACAGACACCATCTTTAAGATTGAGTATTGATTATCCTGTAAGAAGAGGCTTCTTTCCTTCCCTTTCTCTAACAATGTTGTTCTTGAATTCTTCAACAGTCCAATTCTCGGTCTCATCGCTCTCAAAGTCACCCTCCAGAACTACAATTTCAACCTTGGCCAATGACTCAGGCCCAGAATCAACGATTTGTCCACTAAGAGCATCAACTAGAGCTATTTTCACAGTGGAACATTCTTCCCCCTCAATTCTGGCACTAGTAAAGACAGGTAGAAAGAGACTGCTCATAAACTGCAATTGTAAGCTTCTTGTTTCAAAATGATATACCTCTTTTTCATAACTCCTAGACAGAAAGGTGATCTTGTGTTAGATATACTTATTTGAGAAGGTGCTTAAACTAATGAATAACAGCCTGGAAAAGCAGTTGTTTTTAACCCCAAGGGAGACAACTCCTAGATTAAGTGAATTTGAATAACGGCCTGGAAAAGCAGTAGTATTCTTGCAAACATGAATTCCCCCCTTAAATCTTACATACAAACCACATTTGTTCAAGAACATCAAGTTGCCGGCTATGGCAAATAAGGGGAAACCAAGAAAATGAACAATAACAACAGAGATAGGGGGGTAGCAGAGATTACTAACACAAAAGGCGAGCTACGAGCAGTGTTAGGGGCAGCTGACCAAGTGGCTTTGAGGGAGGCTAGGTGAGTGATGTCGGTGATGACTGGGCTAGTAGCGTCACAGGCGGCTAGGCAAGCGGCGGTGGCATCGAGCGGAGGTCAGCGGTGGCTCGTCGAGCAGAAGTCAGCGATGGCATTAAGGGCGAGGGGCGGTGGCATTGATTAGAGGCAAAGAATGGGAGAAGATCGATGCTAGAGAACGGGAGAAGAGAGAAACGTGAAGTGAATTGATTATGGAGTTTTTTGATTTGGGGCTTTTTTTTAGCCCTAACCGATTCTTGTTCCAGAACCGAGAACCGGAACTGGTCCATTTAGAACCGGGATCTGCGCTCACCCCTATTTCTAGTTATATGTAGAATACCATTGTCTCCCTAAAGATAAAGCAAAAGTGGCCTTAATTCTCCCATCTGTCACTTTAATCTTTACTGCATTCCTTTCTTCGTTACTCTCTTTCTCGTAAGATAAATATTTGCACAGGATTAAAATACCAATTCATTGTCACATCCTTGTATTAGATGTTCACTTTTTTGCCCTTCTTCTAGAATGAGAATATGTGGTGTTTTCCAACCACACTTTTGAAAATCGGAAAGAGACTTTCTAAGACATTAGAAAATAATGGAACAAATTCCAAATGATTCTTGATGTCAATATTTATATAGCTGCTGTTCAATATTGAACAAGACTCGAATTGCATAATGTCGAAATATATTAAGGTCCAATTGGGCTCCAAGGACGTGGGCCAAAATTCTAGGCCCGATCCACTTGTTATAATTGAATTGGAGCAACGAAAGGGCATTCCGCAAGTGGGCCTGTCAAGCCAGCCCTCTTCGGCTAAAACTACAAACCCAATTTTAAATATAATGAAAACTTAGGCAATAATGACACAAACAATCTTTAAATTTTGGCTTAATATGTAATTAATTCATGAACTTTTAATTTTTTTATTGTAGTCAATTAACTTTAGCCCAGTGTGCAATGTATAGAATGTTTTTATACAGTTTAGGGACTGTATTGGATATATACCAAAAGTTCATAAATTACATTGAACAAATTAAAAGTTTATAGACCATATTGTATATTGGAGTAAAATTCATAGATCACATTATACATTAAAAATTTTCATACAATTGAACATGTACCAAAAGTTTGAGGATTGCATCGAACAAATTAAAAGATGACCACATTAGTTACCACAATGAAAAACATTAAAAGTAAAGGAATTAAATTGCACATTAGGCTAAATTTCAAACGGTGTTTATGTCAGTTTTCCTAACTTAGCCCAAGCCCATTTAAGTCATGACTTAAACTACTTAGAACTGAAACAAGTTCAGACTCATTAAACAAAATGAGGCCCTCCACCTTAATTGCCGTTGGCCGTTATGTCTCTTCCGTCGTCGCCTTCTTCGTGCTCTTCATATTACCGACCAATAAAGGCTCAACACAGAGCATGAATTCCTGGAAAATCAAGGCTTAATCAATGGATAACACCCTCGACCTCTAATCCGAACGCAACCAAGACACCGCCATGAGTCATATCAGTCCGCTACCACCAGTAAAATCATCGATCATCACCCTTCGTCGACCGCCGGTGGTCAGAAATCAACCATTGTCGACCATCGCACAAAACCCCCATCCACCAAAATTTATCATCACCAAGACGACAATGCAAGGCACCGATCACCATCAATCGCCCATGTTCATCGCAAGACCCACACCGATAACCAGCATTAGACCTCCCTCATCGGCCAGTAAATTCGCACCACCGGCCCTCTCTTTCTACCACAACATGAGCAAAATAAATAAAGAGCAGAGACTGACCAGCAAACCTATGCTGATGCTTGTAACAATCATCATTTAGGCCTTGGATCCAGGATCATCATCTCACCGACAACCGCCATTAGTAACCCTGGGCATAGAACATAAGACAAAGAAAACGGTGATTCAGAAAAAGCACATTCGATCACTGAAAAGGCTATGAAAACCCATTAACATGACTTAATCCGGACCAATATGCTTTCGGTTTTGACAAAAACGAGACTGACTTGCGCTGGGTTCTATAGGCGTTTCATCGAACATGTTATCTGCGTGGAATGAGGAAAAGATGCTGACCGTTTCAGGACGACTCGCATCCAGACTGGAGGGATTTCACTCAGAAATGTTCGAAATCAACATAAACCAACTCGTTCAGATCCGACACTGGCAAGAACTAAAGAAACAGAGTCTCAGCTCCCACCTCGCTCAACACAGGGCAGATCAGGGACTTGACGTTACCTGGTCAGCTCAGCATAAAGAGGCTGCAACGGGCCACTGGGTCAAGGCCAGAAGCTTCAAGGATCGTCGATTATTGAGATCTAGGCTAGCCAGACAACGGTTCTTGCGATTCTAGCTCTTCATCTCCTACGCCCTGCGAAACAAGGCAGAGCAGAGGAGTGAATCCGGAGGGCCGTTGGTTGAGCACGATGAGCTCGTACGCCGAAGGAGGCTGCTTGTCATTGTCGGCGGATGTGGCGGCTGAGGGGTGAAGGAAGGAGGAGCGGTACCATCGGACCAAGGATCGCACCGAGATGGAGCCACGTCGGTGTCAAGCGGAGGAAAAGATCGATAACCGGAGGTACTGTGACGTGAGCGACGAAAGTTCGCCCAAGGAGAAGAAAAATGGAGAGGATCCCCTTACTCAAATCGGAGAGTGGTGCCTAAACGTAAGCTTCGGGAGAATGAAAGAAAGAACCTCTGTTTTTTTCCTTTCAATTAGCTGCGAAAATTCAGGTGCCAACATGTACGCTGCTACACAAAAATAATGAAGTAAAAAATAAATATTCGTTCGCATTGCTTCTTTATGTCCCTAATTTGAATTAATTGTTTTGTCCCACATAGCGAAACATGAATAGAGTTAGTTCGAATAAAGGTAGCAACTATTGCATGATATGGACAATGCATAAGAAGATTTCATTACAGGCAAGACTCCACAATACTCTATACACGTGAAGGATTTCTGGTGTAAAAAAAAGTAGTGGGAGTGCCAGCACGTAATGTTCGGCGTTTACCCTCGTCGCAGTCTCAATTTGGGTGACAGAGTCTGCAATCAATATGCTTGGGAGCCTTCTAGTTATTGCACATCCACAGCGGGTTGGAAAAGACACATTCCTAACAAATTCTCTTATCCACAAAAATAAATAAGTAAATAACCAGGTGATGGTGCTATTTATGAACTCCATCGTTGCAGAAAGATACTAAGCATCGGACACCAACGGCATGTACTAAAATTGAGCAGATGCTAGTACTTCACGGCTTATAAAGAGTTGTTAGACAATAGGATAGGGCATACTTGAGGTGTATTGAAATTGAACCTAATATTTAAGCCAGGAAATGGCTTTCATTGGCAGGCAGCCCGTCGCTACTTGCCACACCAGTTGACAAGGCATTAGACACAAGGCAGGGATTCATGATGGTTCAGCATCAATATTCAGGGCGGGATTAGACAATGAAGTTTTTGACCACTGAAAGGGATTCATGACGACCAGTAGGCCTACTGTCCAAGCCGTGCTTGAAACTCCGTATCTGCTCCATCCCACCATTCTTTGCTGGCAATGGTTATTGCTGTGGTTCCTAAATACTTTGGCAGGACAGGCAAAAAGAGAAGATTAAACAGCATTCGTGTTTGCAACTTTCTGGTCAAGGGGTGCGTCCAAATACTCGAAGGGTGTTCGGTGCTTATTCGCAACTCTTCTTTTGACTTTGTATTTTAAGCCCATCCGAAATTACCAGAACTATATCTGAAGCGATTTAGGCAATTTGAGTCCTCTTTCTCCCACTTCATTCCAACATATAGGGGTTCCAAGAGCTCTGCCATACAATGCTTTGAACGAAGCCCTAAGTTTGGTTTACCAAATATCTGGGCTTGGAAGGTTCATGTATAGAAGATGTACCAGTCTCGCGTAAGCTCTGACTTTGAATCAAGTGGGCATGTGATGCTTTGTGTATGTGATTTCTAGGATTATTGACTTCGTAGATAATTATCTGTCAAACCTGTGGCTGATGGCTATACAAAGTTAAGCAGGACATTGGGATATTTTTTAGGAATTTTGCAAAAAGAGTCACCACTAGCCTATTGGGGTTGGCTAGAAATCAAGTGAGGTATGTGAGTATATCTCACTCCCTACGCAACCAAAGAATCTATAGTCGGGGACTTGATTACACTAAGTAACCAATTAGTGCCATTTCGGTACCTAATCTTGTTCATTTTAAAAGAAAATATTTTTGTCAAGCGAGTTTGGATTGATTTTACACCTATCCACTAATATGTGAGGTGGTCACGCGAGTGCGCAATTATTAAAGTAACAATCATAGCTACCAAGATCCTAATTGCAATAAAATTAAATACGTGCAATTAAACATAATTAGATATGCAAATTAAACATACAATATAATCAAAATATGAGTAAATAAATGCTTAATTACACTAAGAAGGCAAGATATGACAATTCCTAACCAAATCCTACATTTTTTAATTTTCTAAATTTTTGAAAAAAAAATTAATTAATTTTTTAAATATATATTTTTAAAATATTACAATATTATAATAATATTTAAAACAACCTGGGTCGAATCCTCGAGTTGGGTTCGACCCGGTTCGTTGAAAAAGGCCTAAGCTCGGACCGAGCCAAGCCATGCAAAAACCAGCAGGGCTAGGCCTAATGTGCAAGCCCAGTCAGATCTAATTTTTCTTTAAAATAAAGCTCACAAGCCCACTAACTAAAGCCAGCCTAAACCCAGCCCTAGTACTTGGCCCAAATTGCTCAAAACCCTAGCCAATGGTCATTTGATTGGCGCCATTGCTCAACACCTCCACCAACATCGTCCTGCTATGGTCGCAAGTCTAGACCACTGTAGGAGTACCTGAAGCCCCACACCAAAGCCGATCGACTGATTGGACTTCAAGGCTAGCTTGAACACCAGTCCGTTTGTTTGTTGCTTCACTAGACCAAACCGATGGTCCAATGATCTCCTTAGGCAAATTAATAGCCACAGATCCATCTGTCCGGCAATCCCTAACCACTTAGTAGTCAGAGTGGGACCAATTAGCAACTAAAATTAACTCTGGTGGCCTGATCTTTGATCTAAGCCCAAGGATTGGTCCAATCAGACCACTCTTATCTCTAGATCAAGTCGATAGCCAGGCGATATCCTTTAGCGATCTAACCACTGCCAACGTCCTCATCCAAGATTCCTCGACCAGTAAGTAGTCGGGACTTGAAGGATCAATCACCGAATCCTCTTCGGTGAACCCAATCTCCAACGACGCCCCTCAAATCGGTCCATCTTGGATCGGTTCCACTCATGAATTAAACTGGCTACTCAATTGACTTATTGGTGATCCATAGGTGTTTGATCTGTCCCTTAGAGCCCCGATCATGTTTTGATGAGGTTGTTTTGTTTGATTATGTCAAAATCGATGAAAATCAAAGCAAAATGTAATATTCTTGGACTCAAATCCAATGAAGCGAAGTTAGAATAGCTAACCAAGGCTAGGATTCGCATCTAAGACCTTATGAAATGCTTAGATATGTTGTTAATATGCTGGATTATTGATTTGCTGAGATTGAAGGGAGATTGAAGTTGATTTGTGGTTGATTGTGTTGGTAAATATGCATTTCTCGGATCTCTATGACATGTTTGCTGTTTAGACTAAAACGAGGTCTTAGATATCCTTATTTCGACTTGAGACCTTCTAGACTTAGAAAGTGCGCTCGAGACCTTCGAATTTATAGATTGCATGGCTTAAATGACCAACATTTGACCTCGAAAAACACATTACAATCTACTCAATTTCTACAGATTCTCGGTGCTCTTTAGGTTTTGTCTTTAATCGGCCTTAGCATTTTATTTTTTATTTTTTATTTTTGTTTAGCCTTTTAGGATAGGTTTTTTGACGAAGTTGTCTTCATGAAACTTGTTCCTCATTGTCTTAAGAAAGTTTTTTTTTTTTTTATATAATTTTTGGACATATGTTTCGTTAGGTCAAAACCTCTTAAATCTAAATATGTGTTTGTCTACCCTATACTAATCCGAGGCATATTTAGGGCAAAATTAAATACATGACTTGACATTAGGGCCTCCGTGAAAAAATAAAATACATGTCGTATGCTTTCTATTGGTGCATGATTTGCATGATTTTGACATCATTTGATATGTCAATCATGTGTGTAAACGTACATTGGTACTGCTGCAATTAGGATAATTAGTAATATGCATCTAGTTTGGCATTTTTGTCATCATTAGTATGATTGCAATTAGATTTTGAGTTCTTAACGGAAAATATTTGTCATCATTCATTCTGTATGACATATTTTTGTTGGATTTGTGCATATTCTTAAGTGATCAAAATTAGACATGTTTTCAGCTCTTGATATAAGGATTAAAACCTTATCACACGTATGCCTTTTCATGCTTGTTTAGGTCTCTTAGAGACCAAATTTAATATTATTACTTTCTTGATTTTTGAATTACATATTGCAAGCTTGGTGTGCATATATGGTTCACAATAGTTGAATGGCATTTTGCAAGTGAAAATCATGTCATAATTGTGCTAGTTACACTTAGAAATTTTCGAATACGTCATTATAAGTCTTAGATTATTTTGTATTGACATTGAATCATATGACATTTGCGCATCCAACTTAGGGTTAGATGATTCCCCTAATCACTTGTCGCATCCAATTTTAAGTTGTGTATGACTTCATGCCATTTGTGCAGTGCATGAATGATTTTAGAACTTAATAATGCACATTTAAGTTCTTTTTTTATGGCTGACATCCACAATTTTACAAGGTCTTAAACACCAAGTTGACCTTGATTGGACCCAAACCCTTCTAGGAAATTATAAACCACACCTAGAGATTTCAAATGCTATTGATTTCATGCAAATTACTTGTCGTTAGGTACATTTACCATTTTTCCTAAACTATACTAGAATTTAAACTTATGTTTAAATTCGGATCCCTATTTTTGCCCATCTATATAGACTTTTACCATTTTCGTACCAATTTTTCGGTAGGGATTTTGAGGTTGATCCCTCAATAAATTTTGTTTGTTACCCTGTTGATTATATTGTGGAAAAATTTCATAATTTTTAGACTTTACTTGATAGGATAAATCTTGATTGCAATGACTTGGTATCATGCTGTTTGATAAGTTCTGAATGCATTGTTGCTTATTTTCTGATTTTTATAAAATTATGCTTAACTCTTTTAGAAAAAATTTCTTCATGAAAGTTGTTTCATATCATGTTGTACATGTTAAGTAATTTTTTTCATAAATAAATCATCAATGGGTATAGCCCAATTTTACTGATTTGTTATACTTGGTCTAAAATTTCCTGTTATAAACCTTTGGTTATGATTGCTTCGATAGACTTTTTAGGATAGTTTGTATATGATATTAAGGCATGTCATCTTCATGAAAATTGTTTCAAATCTTTCAATTTTCATTGTCATGATTTTTTTAATTAACGAATTTCCCGAATTACATCGTGAAACTAATTTGGTACATGTGATGGTTTGGACCATTTTCAAAATATTTGCAATGCTTGTGAGTGCATTTATGCAAGTCCCGGGTTAGCCTTAGCAATTAAATACATTATATAGCCTAGATTTTCCTTAGTCTAAAATGTCTTCAAAGTGTTTTCAAACTTCAAATTAACATTGTGAAAGTCACGGTTTGGACCGTATTCAAAATGTTTGCGATGCTTGTGAGTATATTTATACAAGCCTTGAACTGGCCTTAGCAATTGAATACGTTCCGTAGCCAAGATATCACTTTGTCTTAGAAAACCTTTTCGATGATTTCAAAACCCATTTTTGAAACATCACATCTACACCCTCATGTATATAGTCACATCATTTATTAGAAATGCTTGTATTTATGATTGGTGCATGTTTTGGTAATAAGTGACTGATGATGGTTCACTCACATGGTTAATTGATTGGGAAATAAGGTCTAAAAGGCTTACATGTATGTTTAATTCCTGCAACGCATATGGATTTTAGATCTATGCTAGGTGCGATACATAATACTGAGGGAAAATCTTGGGAAAATGCATAGAATGCCTTATTAGGGACTTACAAGCCTTCTCTTATTTCTCGAAGTTTGCGAAGAAGGTTTAGAATGAAAAGGGTTATGCTATTTCAAGCATAGGAACTGACCATGGAGGTGAGTTTGAAAATCAGGATTTTAGGAAGTTCTATGATGAATCTAGTTTTCAGCATGTTTTCTCTTCTCCATACACTTCAGAACAAAATGGGGTTATGGAAAGGAAGAACAAATCCTTATAAGAGATGGCCAAAACTCTCTTGATAGAGAGTAAAATATCCTATCGATTCACTGCTTGCTATATTATCAACAGAGTACTCTTGAGGTCTATTTTAGAGAAAACTTATGAAGTGTATAAAGGAAAGAAGTTGAATGTTTCTTACTTTCATGTCTGTTAACACCTAAATTTTGGCGACCCGTTTAGTTATTCATCGCATTAAAAAAATAGGGGTTAATTTTATCCCGAAAAAAAAATTAATTACATAGCATGTAGTTTTAGGTACATTTATTTTTTAATTTGATGAGTTGGGTTAAGCCGACGGAGAGAACAAATCGGCCAAGCCCATATCCTCAGAGAGATTTTATAGATTTATTTGTGCGAAATTTCAAATTTAAGAAATAATCCTTTTGCAATCCTGAATTATATCAAAAACAAATATTGCGTTCGGAAAAAGGAATTTTCGTGGATATGGATTTGGAAAAATTAAAACCCTAACTCGTGGCCTATAAATAGGTTAAATGCGTAGGGTTTAGGGAGGCCACACACATTGAATACATGGCCACCATTGATTGAGGCCTATAAATAGGTTAAATGCGTAGGGTTTAGGGAGGCCACACACATTGAATACATGGCCACCATTGATTGAGAGACACGATCATACAAGAACGAGAGATGGAGAGAGAGGGTGTGGATTGTCTTCTTCCCTAGACGATTGCTACCGAGCTCCTACATCTCCGTGACTCGACGGATTTTTTTTTTTTTTTTGCCATAAGCTTCACGCCAACGCAACGTTGCGAGACCTTGTTGCTGATTTACCACTCGCACCGCTGCCACAAACCCAAGTCGCTGCTATTCTTGATCCACAGTCCGAACCGACGACAACCGAGCTTGCCACTCTGCTGTGCCGCCGCTGCTCATCACATCGCTGACGACGCCCCCGCAACCCCTTCATCGACAACGTCCCTGCAGCTCCGCTTCTTGATTGTCACCCGAACGCTGCCATTCGCTGCTGCCTGACGAAGCCGAGAAACTGCTGCCTCGCCGAACATCGCCAAGCGTCCTCTGCCGCAGCCCTTCAGTCTTGTGTGGTTCATGAGTGACACATGAAGAAGTAGAGAGATACACGAAGGAAAGATAAATCGTAAGAGCATAGGGCCAATACACGTGGGAAAGTCTTCATGTTCAGAGGTCAATAGTCAAAAGATAGGGGGCCACATAACAGACACGACAACACATCGAGAGAGGAAGAGATGAGGCGACCACCGCTTGCGAGCTTGAAGTCCACGGTCAAAAAGAGTTATTATAATCTCGCTTGGATAATTCTGAGTGGTGGATTTGTCTTCCTTTTAAGTTCTGTCCAGATTTTACTATAATATTGTGGGCTTTATGATTTTGTTTCATGCGAACGTTTTTTTTTTGGCAATGAGATCGCGAAGGATTCGGAAAGCCAAGCTCGAGCCAGCGCTGATCTTCTCTTCAAGTTGATTCATTAAAGTTTTCTACTTTCGCAGGTTCATCGGCTGTGACCCACCCGCATCGCTGCTCACCAACCTCCACCATCGAGTGCCACAACCCTTTCTCAGTCAATTGTCGAGTGGATTCCCTTCAGTTCAAATTTGGTAACATTATTTGCGAAATTAGGTAATTATCTTATCTAAATTCGATTTGAATATTTTATTGCCTAATCCGCATATTTTATTGCCTAATCCACAACCACAACTCGATTTTTTTATTCCATCTATAAGGCTTTAGATGAAATAATTAATCACGCGAAAATAAAATTGATATCTTGATCTTTAAGGCTTAAGATTAATTTATCGATTTTATTAGCAAAATAATCAAGTATGATTAGATATCGTTTCCAAATTTGAACAGTGGATAATATCTTTGGTGATCGTGAATGATTTGGTGTTTATCTTTTAATTGTTCTATTTATCCTAAAAAAAAAAAAAAAAATTGCATTTGCATTCCATGTAGATTAGAGTTGATTGCATGATAGGTTAGTTATTTTTTTAAATGCATGTTTATAAGGCATTTAGAATAGATAGCATTTCACTTTAGTTAGATTTTATTGTTAATGATTTTAATTACGAATCTTTCATAAAAAAAAAAAACAACAAAAAATTATCATGCATATGTCATGTAGAATTAGGGCATATTTTGTACGTCATTGCATATTAGGGTTAAATTGTACTTAGTTTAATTTTAGATAATATTTTTTCTTAATTTATTATAATTTTAGGTATTTCTTTAGATATATTGCATTTTAGGATTATTTAGGTTAAGATAATATTTTAGTTTAAATTAGGATTTGGCTCAACCTAATTCCTAATATAAATTAAACATGATCTTAATCTAGTTAGGTAATTTTCACATTTCACCAAATTTCCAATTTCATGAAAAATACAAAAAATGCCATAGGTTAAATTAGTTCTATTATTTAGGATAAATGCATTCTTTTAGGAAAAAGAAAAAATGCCATATGCACGTCATTAGGGTTAGATTCACTGAGATGTATGTCATTTAGTATTTTTGCTAGGCCCATTTAATTAGAAATTACATGTCATTAGAATTAGGTTATTTAGTTAACATTGCATTGCATATTGCATGATTTTCATTAATTAAGTGAAAACAAACAAAAAAAAGAAATTGCGTGTTAATTATAAACCATATCTAGGGTTATTGATGTGGATTCTAATTTAACATTGTAGATGATTTCGTTACTTTGAGGTAAGTTTTTTTTGCAATTTATTCACTGCTTTTCTTGGATGTTAAATTGGTGGTTTGCGCACCCACATTATCACCTTACATGTTAGGTAAATAGATTTAAAATCAATTCAAGTTGCTTGCCAAACATTTTTTTGAAAATAAAAGAATGGTACCGAAAGGACGTTAGAGAAATTTAGTGTAATCAAGTCCCCGTACTCATAGTCTCTGGTTCGTAGGAGTAAAGTAACACTCCCGTTACTTTACTTGAGTTTCTAATCGACCCATCAAAAATAGATTAGTGGTGACTCCTAACTGAAATATCATTTGCATATTAAGAACTTGAACCTAAGTCGTAAATTGGTATGAGCTTTGGAGAGCCTGAGTTAAGTCTAGGCTTAACAATCCATTAGCCAAATCCTAGGTGGATCACCCGAAAATTTGGTCGCGACAATGTCTTTGGTTGTAAATGTTTTATTATGAAGAATGCGAATGATCGATCTGGAAAATTCGAGGAGAAATCAGACGAAGGAATCTTCCTTGGCTATTCGACTTCAAGCAAAGTCTACGGGGTCTTTAACAAAATAGACTCAATCTATAGAAGAGTCTATGAACATCAAGTTTTAGGATTATGTGCAAAATCAACCAGATCAGACTTAACTTAAAGAGTCTAAACATGTTCCAGATTTTACAAAGTCTACTTCCCCCGAAGAGGTTCAGACTTTTGGAGAACAGCAACAAGCAGAACGAGAAGATTCAACTGAAGCAAAGGATCAACAGACTCTCAGACCAAATAATAACTGGAAGCACAAATCAAGTCATCCCAAAGAACTTATCATTGGCAACATTGATGAAGGAATTCGCACCAGATCCAAAGTAAGAAAAGAGTCTAGTGCTCTAGCACTTGTTTCTAAAATAGCACTAAAAAGTGTAGACGAAGCCCTATCTGATGAAAGCTGAATAGAAGTTATGCAGAAAGACAATTCAACATCAATGATGTATGGGAGCTGATTCCAAAACCCAAAGGCAAATCCGTGATTGGAACGAAATGGGTTTTTAGGAACAAGATGTATGAGAAAGGAAAAGTGACCAAAAACAAAACAAGACTCATAGCAAAAGGATATACATAGGAAAAAAGGGATAGACTATAACGAGACCTATGCCCCAGTAGCGAAGTTAGAAGCAATTAGACTAAAGAAAACACCTTGAGCCTAGTATGAAATGTTGAGTAAGTTCTTAACCCATAGTGGTTTTGAAAAGGGAAAAGTTAGTACTACTCTTTTTATAAAGAAAGAGGGAAAATATTTTCAGCTGGTACAAATTTATGTAGATGATATTATCTTTGATTCTCTTAACGAAAATCTCTGTAAGAAATTTTCAAGATCTATGCAGGATGAGTTTGAAATGAGCATAATGGGTGAGTTAACTTTCTTTTTGGGATTGCAAGTAAGACAATCGAAGAAATGTATATTCATTCATGAAGAGAAATATGCAAAAGATCTCATCAAGAAATTTGGGTTGGAGAATTGCAAGAAGACAGAGACACCAATGTCAAGTTCCTCGAAACTGGACAAGGATGAAGGAGGGAAGAAAGTAGATTATAAGCTATATAGAAGCATGATCGGTTCTCTTCTTTACCTAACTGTTGCTAGACCTAATATTTTATTAAGTATTTGCATTTGTGCTAGATTTCAGTCTAATCCCAAAAAATCTCATTTAAGTGCTGCAAAACACATCATTAAATATATTGTGACTTCTCCAAAGCTAGGTCTATAGTATCCAAAAGAATGAGACTTCACCCTTCCTGGATACTCAGATGCTATTTTAGCAAGTTGTAAAGTCGATAGAAAGAGCATATCTAGCACTTGTCAATTGTCGGGAAATATGTTGGTATCTTGGTTCTCAAGAAAGTAAAATACGTAGCATTATCAACAGCAAAAGCGAGTATATTGCTCTTGGGAGTTGTTGCTCTCAAATCCTATAGATAAGACAACAATTAAGAGACTTTGGGATTAAAAAAATCATGCACCGAGATTAGATGCGACCCAATGAGTTTGGTCTCGATTTAGGATTAACTCGGGACCAATCGATAATTTTTTTATTTTATTTTTTGTACTTCTTGAAAATGCGATTGAGGACCAGATCAACCTAATGAGTTTGTTGATGAGCAAAGTCAGCTAAAAGAGACGAGCGATGAGCATCAAACAGAGCAAGCGTCGAGTGTAGGGCGAGCGTTGAGCGAGGCAAGCAACAAGCAACATGAGCATTGAGTGGCGAGCAACACAAATAATCGAAAGCAAGTGCGACGAGCAAAAAAAAAAGGTTCTTTTGATTTTGGCAAATTGAATAATAAGATGACAAATAAGACCAAAGAGAATGAGTACTTGGAGGAGGATACCGTATGGAGCTGTTTATACATTTTTCGATGCTATGAAGACTCCTCACAAAGACGTTTTCCTCATTTGTAAATTATCATTTTGACGTTGTAAAAGACATAAAAAAAAATATAAGTTATTAAAGAACAGTGTAAAATTACTTTGACTCCTCATTAAGGAGCTGTTTAATGTTGTTAACGCTATTTGTTTTAGGGTTAAAAAATTATAAATAATATAATTATATGGCCGTGGTTGGTCCGAATTGGATCGACTCTAAACTCCAGGACTGAGGACCAATATGCACAATACTGGTCCAAGAATTCTAGAATTAAGGACTGATCTAGTCTTTTTGGGAATCGGACAATATTGGTAAGGTTGGGCCGATCTAGGGTCCTCAGTCCAGGATTGACCCTAGACCGATGCTCACCTCCATCAAGAAGTTTGGGTAAATATGTCGCATTGTGAATGGTTAAGGGTTTTTGCCAATTTTTTTTCAATTTAAAAATAAAAAGATTCTAGTGACTTAGTTCGCATGTTTCAATATCTTAATGGGCTAAATACATTAAGGCCCATGTCATGTTTCAAAATAATTAATCATAAAGGGAGAGCGCCCACTTTGAAATATCTTTATAACCGTCCTTTTCCTCTTCCTTTTTCATAAACAATGAGTCTCTTATTGTATGCTTTTTCGTGTGAGAAATTGGCTTTTCTTGTGGCGTTCCACATGGCGAGATTATGGGATGATTTTCTATACATAATTTGGCAAGTGATTAGTTAATAAGGAAAGTCGAATACAAGAAATATAATGATAACGAAATATAATTAAAATAAGGAGGAAAAGGACGATCTTCATTCTTTAGTGCCCCTCCCCCTCCTACTCGTTTTGCTTCCTCCACTCTGCAACTACCCTCTCTCCCCTCCCCCTTTCTCTCTCTAGCACGCACGCTCTTTCTCTCTCTGGCCCTCCCTCTCTTCCTCGTTTTTGCCTTATCTCTTTGAATTCCATTTTCCATGGCCATGAGGGGGGAAGAGAAGGGCGTGCTGGTGTGCCGCGGCATCCCGGGCCTCGCCGCGGTGGCGAAGGGCCGCAGGCCACCATTATGGAGCCGGTCGCGGCTGTGCCTGAGGGGCGGGGATCCTGGCAACGACGGTGGTGTTGACACCTAAATTTCGCCATTTTATTTAGGATTTAATCGTGTACAAGATTAGGAATTAGTCACACAAAAAAAAAGAAAGAGAGAAAGAGAAAAAAAACGATCAAAAATGGTCGGGTCGGGCCGGATTTGGCTTTGGCCTGACCCAACCCTTTTCTTTTCTCCTCCTCCCCCGCATTGGGCCGACCCAAGCATCCTTTCTCCTTCAGCCCAGCCCACGCTCGTTTTTTCTCCCTTCAGCCGGTCTTCGCTGCAAGACCTGCAAGGAAGAACAGAAAACAGATCAGCAGCAAAGCGCAGAAGGAGTAGCGATGGAGGAGCAGGGAGATCGGGATGGCAGCGTGATCCGCGGGTCGGGAATGCTTGGTTGGCAACTGGCATGGCCGTGGTCTTCGTGCGAGGGCCTGCAAAAGATAAAGAGAGCAAAAAAAGGAAAGAAACAAAAAAAAAAAAAAAGAAGAGACAGGGAGAATCGGGGAGAGAACGGGGTAGAAACAGAAGAAAAGGGGGAGAACTTGAGCGAGAGAGGGGGAGACGGGTCTGGACGGGTTCTTTGGTGGAGCGAGAACAAAGAGCTCGAGAGAGGGAGAGACGATGAGAGGGAGTTCGAGCGAGAGCAACCTAGAGAGCGAGAGGGTTGAAACTTAGCCCCAGGTGGGTGTCGTTCAGCTGTCCCCAGCGCAAACCGGTGCAACAGAGCTCACGCTTCCCCCATTTCCATGTCCTCCGACGTTGGTTTTGACCGAGAGGGACCAACAATAGCAACACAGGGGGGGATTTTTGGCCGAGAGAGATTGGAGAGGGCCTTTGGTGAGAGAGCTTGAAGGAAGGAGAGGGGTAGAAGCGGAGAGTGACCGAGAAGAAGGAGGCCCGGAATCCACCTCAGCCGAACATCGCTCAGCCACCCCCGACGCGAGCTTACGCCTCCAAGTCGGAACCACCAAGCCGCGGCTTCCCTTTCCTTGAATTCAAGTTTTCGCAGTGAGTTTCCCTGGTTTTTGGTTCAGCTCGTGCCGATTTCCCAAGGATTCTGGCTCGGGGGCATGCGAGGCGAACGGACATTGTTCGATCTATCGATCTCGCCCGCCATTCGCCGCCCTCGAGCCGGGTAGGGACCTCCGCAGACATTTTTCTCTTTGTGCCTTGCTTTTGTCATGTTCCCTCATATTTTTTTTGCGTGGTTTACTGAGTTGGGACGTGAGTTTCGGGTTCGCTTACGCTGTCTTTCGTTGATATTGAGCATTCCCTGCCATTCTCGTTGAATCGTGGTCCAGTTTTGAGTCTTGTTGTTGTCCGTGGCTGCCTCGAGTCGATGCACCCTAAGTGTTTGATAAAATGCCCTCGAAACGCTTCGGGAAAATAGCCACTACCTTTTGCCGTTTCCGAAGTTCGTGTATAGTCGTTTTGATCGCTAGCTATTGATGTCGTCTTGCATGAATTCTTGACTCGTTGATCATGGGTAGTGGTTAGTGAGGTTGAGCAATGGCATTTCTTCAAGAAAGATCTTGACGATGGGGTTGTTCTCGGCAATGAAGAGAACGTTGAAAAGGGAGCTTCAGTGAGAAAGAAAGTCACGCCTAGTTAAGGGATAATTAAATAAAGAGAAGAAAACAAGAGAAACAAACAAAGAGTAATGAAAAAGAGATAACATCAATATGAAAGCCATTTTAAGCGTGTAGGCTGGATGGAGTGCCTGTGTCATCTTCAAAGGGTAATATTTGTCTTCTTTTGTCCATTTTCGCATGCATTTTGCGGATATCCGAACTTGTGACCGTAGGTTGTACTTCACTTCCATCTGGCACTTTGCATTTTATATAAATTCGAGTATGTTGGATAGTGGCGCATGCTGTTCTCGGCTTGGTATGGAATACATACGTGTCAAGATCATGGTTTTGGCGCTTTTAGGTTGGGGTTGAGTCCATGAGAAATTCTGGGTTTAATGGAAGCTTCGGGTGGAGGGGGGCAAGCACGAAGGAGAAGAAGACCAAGAAAAAAAAGAGAATAAAAGAAAGAGAAAAAGGAAAATATGGAAAAAGTGACAAAGTAAAAATAAAATATTAAAAAGAAAGGAAAAGTTGGCCTTGGGAAGGAGGAGTCGCAGGAGGGAAAGAAATAAAAAAAAAGGGGAAAAGAAAAACCAAGAAAAATCAAAAAAAAAAAATAAATAAAAAATAAATAAAAAATAGAAAACTAAAATGGCAAAGCTGGCCTCGGGAAGGACCATTGGGCAGAGCGTGCAGGGGAAAGAATGAAGTGGGAAAAGATAAAAAAAAAATTACAAAAAGAATCTTTTAAAAAAAAAGGCTGTAAAAAAAAAAAATGTTTCTTTTAACCCAAAAAATATTGGATCCGGGTTTGGGTTGGGTCCACGGGCCGGATTGGGTTTACCCGGTCCGAACCCATTTTATTGAAGTATGATAATATTAAATATTAAAATTCAAAAAATTTAAAAAAAATTAAAAAAAATTCGAAAATCCAAGAATGATAGGGTTTGGTTAGGAATTACTTATGTATTGCCGCTTTAGTATAATTAATCCTTTATTTTCTTGTATGTTGTTTTTATCGTATGTTTAATTTGCGTGTTTTGTGTTTAATTTGCACGTGTTTAATTTTAGGGCAAATAGGACCTCGGTAGGTATAATTATTACTTCATTGATTGCGCTTTTGCATGTTCACTTCCTATGTTAGTAGATAGATATGAAATCGATCTAAACTGCCTGATGAAAATCATTTTGTTAAAATGAACAAGATTAGGTACCGAAAGGGCACTAATTAGTCAATTAGTGTAATTAAGTCCCCGACCCTAGATTTTCCGGTTGCGTAGGAAGTGAGGTATACTCCCATGCCTTACTTGGTTTCTAGCCAACCTCAACAGGCTAGTGGCGACTCCATTTGTGCAAAATTCCAAAATATCCCAATGTCACGCGGGGTATGGGCTTGGGAGAGCCCGCGCTTAATCATGGGCCTTAGGCCCATCCTTTAGGCAATACTCCTAAACCTGTTCCCTCCCCCCGAGGGGTAGGTCGCGACAAGTGGCAAGGGGTTTGCAGCGTTGTCGATGGCAGAGAAGGGGGAGCAGCGGAGGAGGAGCAAGTGTGAGCCGACACCATCGCAGCTGTTGAAGCCCCCACTGGCGACGATGGCCCTTGTACCGAGGGACGTGGCACTATTCGTTGTTGGGCCATTGCGAACGCCGCCACAAAGATCGTCACGGCTCCGCTCGACCGGATTAAGCTTCTTATGCAATGTTTCTTTTTATTTTATTTTTATTTTTTTTATTGGTTTTTGCTTCTGTTGATTTTGGCGAACTTCGAATTCAATGGCATTTCCTTTGGCTCAAGAGGATGAATTTTGGTTTGGCCTCGTGTGTTTTGATTCGAGGAGAGTGATGTGACTATCGATTATTTGAATTGTGGATTATTGTAGGGGAATAACCTACAATAACTATGAAAATTGAAAAACTATAATCTTCAAATGTTGTTCTTGTTTTTATGTTACTGATTTATGTTCTTGATATCTCTGGCTTATAGTGCAACCGATTGGTTGTGGCAAAATTCAGCTATTGTTATGACATGGCCATGTGTTTGAACAGTATGTTGCTGCACTGCAAATGGGAATGATCCTCTTCCTCGAGATATATTTGTGACAGAATAGGGTTGTGAGGAATAGTGTGACAAATGTAGGGCCAAGGTCGTTTGGATTTTTGGATTGATTGCCTTGATTTTTCAGTTTGGGGTCATCTTCATGAGTGCATGTTCCTTTGGAGTGGAAGTGGAAAGGTAAATACTTCATTAAAAGAGAAGATAAAGATTTTCTACTTTTTCAAATCTATGTTGATGATATTATTTTTGGACCACCTAACGAAAATCTATGCAAGAAATTTTCTAAGTCTATGCAAGATGAATTCGAGATGAGCATGATGGGTAAATTAATTTTCTTTCTCGATTATAAGTCAAACAAGTGAAGAAAGAAATTTTCATTCACCAAGAAAAATATGCAGAAGATCTCATCAAGAAGTTCGGATTAGAGAATTGCAAAAAGACCGAGATACCAACGTCAAGCTCTTCGAAGTTGGATAAACATGATTGATGAAAGAAAGTTGACCGGAAGCTCAGTAGAGCATTATTGGTTCGCTTCTTTATCTTACTGCTTCTAGACCTGACATTTTTTTTAGTGTTTGCATTTGTGCTAGATTCCAATCAGATCCCAAAAAATCTTATCTAAGTGATGCAAAACACATCATCAAATACGTTGCAACTACTCCAAAGCTAGGTTTGTAGTATCCCAAAGAATGAGACTTTACTCTCCTTGGATATTCAGACGTAGATTTAGCAGGTTGCAGAGTTGATAGAAAAACTACTTCTGATAATTGTCAATTGCTGAGCAACAGGCTGGTATCTTGGTTCTCAAGGAAGTAGAGTACTGTAGCTCTTTCAATAACATAAGCAGAATATGTAGCTCTTGGAAGCTATTGTTCTAAAATATTGTGGATAAAATAATAGCTAAGAGACTTTGGAGTTGAAGATTCGTGCACCGAAATCAAATGTGGCAACACCAGTGCCATCAATCTCACAAAAAATCCAATTGTTCATTCAAAAGCAAAGCATATAGAAATACGATATTATTTCATTAGAGATCATGTTTAAAATAGAAAAGTTATGATACAAGTTCATTGACTCGAAAAATCGGTTAAGCGAGACATATTTACAAAGCCACTAGAGAAAAGCCTATTTAAGTTTATTCACTCCGAGACTAAACATCATACCCTTTTATCAATTAAAGTCTAAAGATGATTAGACAACGTCCAAAAGATACGATTTGTAAGTTAATTTCTTTTTAATGTAAAAATTTAATTTTAGGAAGAAATTTTGAAAAGGTACGTTTATTTTTTGAATCGTTATCCTTAGAAATTATCTTTTTCAAGTTTTGAATTTATGCCAGTTTTTCATTTTTAAAAAGACAATTTTTACTTTTTCCATCGTGACGATCTCGTATACCCCATTTTGTCTGCTTTATATACTGTCGATTTTCTTCTTCTCTGTTTACACTCACTCAAATCCTAGAATATAGCACTCCACTTTCTCACACTTTCTCTCTAGTTTAATTTGAAAAGATCTCACCTTTTTCACGATTGAGTTCGAGGAATCCCCCAAAGAAAGTCTTCTAGAATTGCGAGCAAGGGACCACAGCACATGCCAGAGGGTCCTACGCACTTTGATCAGATCGAGGAAGAAGACTCTCCTCAACAGCAGCAACAAAGTCAACAACAACATTCTCAACAACGTTACTCTTCACAGCAAGGGACACGTTCCTCCGCAACAACAAGTAGAAGAAGAGATTATTGAAAGTGTTGAACCCATAAGAACTCTGAAGCCCAAATTTCTCTTTAAACTCTACTCTAAGTTAAAGAAGGGTGGAACTGCGATGTCATTAAGTGATGAGTTCTTGAGCGAAAGAGGATACAGGAATGAGACTCACTTTTTGAGAACAATGGAAAGGATGGGCATTACGCCTGTAGGTTTGGCAACAAGGACTTTTGCCAACTTTCTAAATGATACACGGTTCAAAACCTTTAATCAGCCTGAAGGGAAGGATGATGATGAGAGGATGTATACGAATTTTTAGCCTAGGATGGACGTCGCTGCAAATGTTCATGGTAAAAGGATGGACCTTTTTCGTTCTAAGGACCCCAAAAAGACTTATTCGAAACTGTTGAAGAGAGGGGTGATGAACCCTAGAAGTGTAGACTTTGATTTTCTTGATTCCTTGAATGTGAAATTAAGGGAGAAGTTTGCTCTTCTTCAACTTGAACGTTTTTGATCTGAAATGACTGTCACCTACCCAAAACTTACAACTTCTATTCAAATCCATTTTTTTTTAAATGCAAATAGATTTTCTTTTACAGTTAGGGACAAATAATTCGTGGTGGATGTGGACACATTGGCTAATGTGATTGGAGTGGAAAGAGGAAGTTTCCAACCAATCAGTGTGTCTGTTGGTCACACAACTTTAGCTCTCATGCGGGACAAGCTTGCTAAAGGCAGAATTTCTTACTTATTTTGCTTTAAAATATCGTGATGAATTGCATCAGACCCAAATTAACATCAAAGACTGATGTTTCTCACTCTGAAGCGAAGCTGATGTATGCCATCAACATCGGATTCAAGTTCTCATTACCTCACACTATCTAATGCACATGTATAGGACAGTTGTGAAGGACAAGGGGTAACTTCCTTACTCTGCTCTTGTTACTCATTTATTCAGACATTTCAATATTCAGCCTCTTGCTATTCTGTGTGTTCGAACCATTGCTCTAATGGTAGTTGGACTGAAAATGGTTTCTAAGATTCGTTTGAAGGAGTTGAACAAGGTTTTGGAGAGCATTAAGAAGTCTCCTATTAAGGCAAGACAAGACTCTGCAACAGGAAAAAGAAAAGGCAAGGAGCCCATAAACAAACCTACCAAGAAGAGGAGAGCCATTATCTTGTAGGACGAAGAAGATGAGGATGACATCACTCTCTCCACCTTTGCCTTAAGGAATTTACAGAGTTTTGTTAGCTTTCAAAAGCCAAAGGAAAGCAAGAACAGAGAAAGAGAAGATGTAGAGAAGAGAAGCGAAGAAAGAGAAGAAAGGAGAACAAAGGAATAAGAAAGAGAAAGAGAAGAGGAGGAAGAAGAGGGTCAAGATGATTCATTCTCTTGAACTAACTTTTGTTGTATCCTTGTCCAGTGAATCGGACAAGACAATGAGTGGAAATGCAGGAAAAGAAAAGGAAGAACATCACCTTAATGCTGGAAAAGAACAAGAACAAGAATATGAATTCTTTTCTCCACCTGAAGGCACAGAAACAAGGGGAGCAACTGACAAAAGAGGTATTTCTTCACCTGTTTTTACTAGTGATGTTAGTAGATCTCCAGCAGATCCAAAAGATGTGTATGCCTCTCAATACCCTGAAGCAAATCTTGAGGCATCCACTCCAAGTCCTAGTGATTGAACTGCTGATGTTCCCTCACATCTTAAGATTCCTGGAATTGATTCGGCTTGACCCAGTGCTACATTAGAACTAACAACAAACTTTCAAAGGTTGCTAGATTTCATTTTGGAATTGAAGGATCAGCAATATGGTTTTGAGTTTGAGATGAAGAACCTCATGACAGCTCTTAAGTCAACTTCAGCCTCTCTATAAGAGCAGTTACAAGCCCTGAAACTTCAAGTGCAAGAAAATGCAAAGGAAGAGGATATTCAACAACCGAAGGAGACTTTGAAGACACTGGAGGAGACTATCAAGTCTATGGAGGATTTCTAGATCGTTCGCATCCCCAAACAACCATGATTTTTACCCAACTCTATTCCAGTTTTTCTCTACTTTTTTGTTGATGACAAAAATGAGGAGAGAGTTTATGTAGATTTGACTTATTTATCTATTGATACTTCTTATTTTTGCTTGGTATTTTGGACTGACTTTGGAACTGGTATATTTTGGACATTTGACTGCTATTTGATTTTGAATCTTTTTGACACCTGTAGTAACTAAGTCTGTGATATATATTGTGGCTGAATAGTTTTTATCTTGTAGGATTAACATGTTTTCGTGATTGCAGAATCGATGCTATTCAGTCCTAATCAACTTATTATAAGATATCATATTTTTCTTAAGTGTTGTTTTGTATGACAAAATTTTCAAATATGTAGGAAAGTTTTGTCACCATAAAAAAAAAAAGGAAGAGATTGTTAGAGAAAACTCCTTAATTATTTTGAAGTTGACAAAACATTTCCAAAAGTGTAGTCTGAAGACTTGCAGACTTAAGTATTATAGTCTGAAGACTTCCAGACTCTATTGTTAAAGTTTGAAGACCGTCAGACTTAAGTTTCAAAGTCTGCTATTCTCAGAGCTGATCACTCGTGAAATAACTAGATTATCTGAGGGAAAAGAGAAATCTGAATATTCCACTAGGGTCTGCTTCATAGCCATGGAATTGGTTTAGATAGTCAATGAATATTTTAAGGAATCAAGAGCTCCTGAGGGCTTTGACTATACCATAGCCTCGTGTTGAAGCCATTATATTTGCCCACTATAAGACCATTGGAGATATTGCACAAAGCAAAGCGAGACTTGTATTGTTAAGCACCGCCTTGTAACATTAAGATAGAAGCTATATATGACTTGAATTTTAATTTGGCATGAGGTTCAATCAACAGTGATTACGACCATCATTGTCATACTAATGAAATAAATTTTTGGGCATTTTGGTGCAGTCGTTGATTCTTGAGAGATAAGAACCTCTGAACTTCTCCAAATCTATAAAAAGACAATAAATTGTCAGCAAAAGTCTGCTGCATAAATTAAATTAAATGCAGCCAATAAAACTTACATTCATAATGACTGTTCCTGTACGCTCTTCTGTATAAATGCTATAGCCATATTGTCTTAACCTCTTTCTCACCTAGTCTGAACCGGGCCAGGCCGCGCAGAAACCAGCCAAGTTGGGCCTGATGTGTAGGCTCAATTAGGTCTAATTTTTCTTAAAAACAAAGTTCACAAGCCCACTAACTAAACCAGCCTAAACCTAGCCCTAGTACTTGGCCCAAATTGCTCAAAACCCTACCCGACAGGGCTTTCACCCGACCCAGCCAAGACCTAGTTCACCTCCCCTCTCTCTTGCTATTTTGCGGCACTAGAGGAGGATGTTTAGGACGCCGGCGACTCAGCGGTGGTGGCACAATGGGCGGCAGACGACAGCAGCAGCAGGAACGGCAACGACAACTCGAACGAGCGGCGGCTCGGCTCGAATCAGCAAGCAACGCATTAGGACAAAGGGTCCGTGGAGATGAGGTTGGTTCTCCACCAGTTTATTTTTGTTTTTCATTGTCTTATGATGAGAATCTGCCATGTGTTCTTGGCCTAATAAAGATTAATTTTGCATGTATTCTTAGCCTAATAAAGATTAATTTTATCCTGGCAACTGCTGTCTACTTCTCATCTTACCTCATATATGCAGACTCGTGCGTTTTGTTATGTAGGAGCTTTCTATAAAGCATGCATGGCTCTAAATAACAACATTCTGTGGATGCTTTTAATATTCAGATACTTCCACGCTTTTGACTCTTTTTTTAGGAATAGCATTTGTGATTGCTCCATTTTTTATTTTATTTTTTTCTTTGAATTTCTTGATGTTGCTGCTCTAGTGTTCAATGTGGAAATGGTGCAACTACTAGGTTGAACCAACTGCTTTTATTCTTCAATTTCATAGGGGACATTTCGAGGAGGGGAAGGGGGAGGGAGGTGTGGATGGGCATGGGCCAGGGCTGCAGGATTTGGAGGGCCGCAAGATTAGGGTCAAGGGGGAAATTTGGTCAAGGGCCGCAGGATTAGGGTCAAGGGGGAAAATTCAGTAAAATTTGGTCGGAGGGCTGCGGGATTAGGGTTAAGGGGGAAAATTTGGGGGAAAATTTGGTGAAAAATTGGTTTGTACGAGAATGGTGGGGCCGCACGATTCGGGTTTTAAAAGACTATTTTAGCAAAAAGGCACATCCAAAGGGAGCAGTTTGGATATTATGGGATTTGAAGTACTATATTTTTAGCAGAGAAGTAAACTCGACAAAAGCGGGTTATGAGGATATGGAATAGATCATGGTAATGGGAGTCGCCATGGTCCTAGTGTTGGTGGCTTTTTTGGTAATGAGTCGGTACCCATCTCTCAACTGTGAGTATTTTTGATATCAAGTAATATTGTTTTTTAGGGCTCCATCTCCTCTTATGACTTCCATGTTTTAATAAGAATTTAATAAAGTGTGTAAGTTGCCTTTTAACAACTCAACAAATGGCTCATTCAAATGATGCTTTCGAGACTCACATATGATATTGTGTTCAAGAATATGTGGAGTACCGGTGGAATTGTTTCTACAAAAAAAAAAAATCAATAAAGCAAATGTTGTAAGAGATTAAGCATTGTTAGGGGATAAAGGAAAAGACAATCTACATATGACAATTATCAGAATCTTGAACTTAAAGAATATTTTAGATTTTAACTGAAATTATTCAAAAATAGGAAAAAAAACCTATTTCTCTTCTTTGGTTTTCCAATAAAATAAAGAAAAACCGTACCCTTAATTAAGCTGGTTCGATTTAAAGAAAAATAGTACTCGATATGAAAAGTACTCACGATTGAGAGATGGGTACCGACTCATCACTAGAAAAGCCACCAACACTAGGACCATGGCGACTCCCATTAACATGATCTCTTCCATATCCTCGAAACTCACTCTTGTCAAGTTTACCTCTGCTAAAAATATTTTCAAGTCCCATAATATCCAAACCACTCCTTCTAGATGCGTCTCTTTGCTAAAATAGTCTTTTGAAACCCAAATCGTGCGGCCCCACCATTTCCATACAAACTAATTTTTCACCGAATTTTCCCCCCAATTTCCCCCTTAACCCTAATCCCATGGCCCTCCGACCAAATTTTAGAATTTTCCCCCTTGACCCTAATCCTGCGGCCCTCCAACCAAATTTCCCCCTTACCCTAATCCTGCGGCCCTCTGAATCCTGCGGCCCTCGCCCATCCACACCTCCCTCTCCCTCTCCCTCTCCCTCTTCCCCTCCCCGTCCCCAAAATGTCCCCTATAAAATTGAAGAATAAAAGCAATTGATTCGACCTAGTGGTTGCACCATTTCCACATTAAACACTAGAAGCAACATCAACAAATTCAAAGGAAAAAATAAAATAAAAAATGGAGCAAAAAAGAGCCAAAAGCAGAGAAGTATCTAAATATTAAAAGCATCCAGAGCTCCTACATAACGAAATGCATAACGAAACGCATGAGTCAAAACGTACGAGTCTGCATATATGAGGCAAGATAAAACAAACAGCAGAAAGCTCCTACGAGTCTGCATATATGAGGCAAAATGAGAAGCAGACAGTAAAATTAATCTTTACTAGGCCAAGAATACATGCAAAATTAATCTTTAACACATGCCAGACAATGAAAAACAAAAATAAACTGGTGGAGAACCAACCTCATCTCCACGCTCACCAACCCACTCCCTCGAACTTTTGCAACACCACGACCCACTCCCTCGAACTTTTGCAACATGCTTCAATGTGGCATAAAGCCCCATTGCCGCCTCTGCATCTCGACCCTACAATTCTGCGCCAGGATGGAGATGTAATCCCTGTTGATCTTCACCTCGAACCTCGCTCTTTCGTAGCTATCCCCCGCTATCCGGATATACCTTTTGAAGTGGACTTAACATAATAATTCACACCGCTCTGCGTCGTGTACTTTGGATAAGGAGTAATCGGGTCAGAAGAAGGCAAGAAATTCAATAAAAGGATCAACATGACGGGGAGCAGAATCAATTATCCGCCTGTCTCTACCCCATTCCAGTCCCGACGCTAAACCCTCGATACTGCGTAGTTGCCGGCTGCATGCCGCCGAAGAAGTTCCTAAATATCTCATCGGTGTCGAACCCGCCTCATAAAATCCATTGAACCCTTGCGCTGGGCCGCGCCTGGCCGCCTGAGCCATGTGAACAGGCTCATCAGAACCGGTGACATCATACTTCTTCCGGCTCTCCTCGTCGCTCAAGCACTGAAAGGCCTTGGAAACCGCCTTGAACGCCTCCCCAGCCCGGAAGCTTTATTCTTGTCAGGATGAACCTTCAGGGAAAGCTTCCTATAGGCCTTCCGCACATCCTCCACGGTGCAGCTCCTCTCAACCCCTAATATCTCATAGAAGTCCTTCTTCCTAATTTGCCTCACGATCGCAATCTGCTCCTCGGTGTACGACGCCGCGCTGCTCGACGAGGAGAACGAACCAGCCGCCAATGGGCCTCGGTGCAGAACCGATGGCCTCTGCTGGCCAGATCGGTCCGGCGCCGGCCCCTCGCCATTGTTGGCCGATTCCGACTGCGAATCGGACTGCCCCTCCATTTTCTACAGCAGATCGTCAACCGGCAGGCTGGGATCCCTAGACGAGTGCGGCGATCGCCGGAGGCCACGGGAACGCCGAATTGGGGACCAGAAAATTACGAAATTCGCGACGGCGAGGCGTTGAATCCGACGGAGACGGAGGGGATTAGGGGTAGGGCTTTTGAGAGAGAGAAAGAAAGGCGATGGTCCTCTGGAATGGTAAATCGCTCGAGGTGGTTACTATAGAACGAGTTGTGTTCGGGTGCGGGCCGGTGTACGCTACCACGCGCCCACGCCCTTACAGTTACACGTAGTCGCGGTGATCCGAGCCGTTCACGCACCGCCTTGTTCCGCCACCTTAGGATTGTTGCTGATTTGGTGTTACAATCGTACGGTGCGCACGTGTACGGGTGAGAGGAGGAGACAGGACTGATAAGTGCGGGTGAAATACACGAGAAAATATTCAGTGGTCTCGCTGAATTATAAAGCCAGAAAGGAATTTTTTCAGTGAAATCACATTCACTCGATTGTCTCCATAACATATATCGACAGCAATTTGCACTATATGCATCAGAAATGTATAACATTAACCTTCACACAAGGTTTATTTACACGAGGAAACCCCAGTCAATGACATCTCGCTTTTCCTCGAAGCGATCGACAGATCCTGATCATTCAACATGCTTGAAGTTGATCCTATGTTGCTATGAGAATGATCACCTCCGCCTCTTTATTTCCCAGAGCGTTATTATTATGCCCTTCAATGCTTGATTGATGTCCGTTTTGCTCCTCATTCCCCATCACAATCACAGCGCCAAAATGAACGTGCCTTTGCTCGTCCTCATCATTGTCCCCACCATGCGGGGAATCTTTCACCGGCGACTGCGAATTATCCGCCGGCACTGGCTCTGGCGCCTCAGCAGTGCTATTTACGCGAGCAGTGAACCCTTCTGGCAGATTATTAGCAGGTCTATGCCGGAGCCAATGGTGGAGATAATAAAGAAGATAAAAGCGGAGATAACCAAGAAGCCAAAAAGCACCATGGAAGGGCCACAAGGACTATGCCGGCGGGGTAGAGCCAGCTGGGGGATTCGGTCTTAGGACGGAATGAGTAGAGGCTGAGGAAGACACTCCCCACGACGATGCACACAAAGAAGAGGCTGAATACTGTCAGGACCCGTGCATCGCCATCCCTTTCTCCCATAGAGATCTAACTTAGATGGCTAAATGTTATGAATATGAGAAAAATGAAGAACATGAACCAAATTACAGACGAGCAATTGTTGATCCTATATATGTTTCTTACGCTAGGATGGTTGCTGGTGGTAGACAAAGCGGTGTCGGCATCTCATGGTGGTGGGAGAGAGAGAGAGAGGCGCGGGACTCTGTTGATTGTTCTTTGCATAGCCGCTAGGGGCAATGCTATATATATAGGCAAAACGCAATTCAAAGGCTAGTAATATGTCTTTTTGAATTTCTTAGTGCAGCTCCAATTCTTTTTTCTTTTTATGGTTTTCGTAGGTTGGAACAATTATCAAACAGAAAAACGACAACTAGAAAATGGAAGGAAGGTTCTTAATGAAAGCTTTTTATGGTTAGTTTAGAATTGTTGCAACATTTAGCTTGGAACTGTTGCAACATTTTGTGTTGTAGCCAAACTCCGAAAATGACATATATCGATACGAGATAATTCGCCTTCTTTGACTTTTGAAAGCTAACCCAACCCATGACAAATGAGGGCGGTAGCTCATCGAGAAGGCCGGCCCATGAGCATACTGCCTGGGAGTTCATGTTTTGTGTTTGTGCGTGTCGACTGATCTCATCAATGTTGTTACACAATTATTTTGATATGATGGCATAATTTCGGAAACTGCCAACCTTACATGATCGAGCCTAGTAACGGCTAACCCGTAAAGCAAGAACGTCGCAATTGGATATTTTATCTAATGCGGGAGCATCCGATTCTACGGGACAACCCATAATGAAGGCGTGGATCTAGAATGAAGGCATCAGTGTGAAGATAGATTTTGGTTATAACTTAGTGCGGTGGGTCCAAAATGAAGGCGTCGATGTGAAGACCATCAATCAAGTTATCGATATGAGAGATTAATTGTCGATTAATTACCGAGCCATCGAACAAGGAGTTGTCGATTATTGACTTTTTCAATTTAAGTTCCGTTTTGCCAAAATAGTTGCCAATTTTCAACACTAATTAACAACATATTTGATGGAAGACTATTCTTGGTTATTTTCTTGATTATCTGGGGAAGATCCGAAATAGTTATTTTTCTAGATAAGGCTGATGGACGAATTTCGGAAGATGTATTGCAGGGCTGAAGAGTCAATATTTCAGGTCTCCATGTCGTTAATGAATTTTCCAATTACTAGGTCTTTAAATGCTTTCTAGTTCCTGTGTCCTTAATTGTTCCTTGACTAATGTGCACCATACGTCTGTGAGCTTTTTGGGCACTGTAGCTATCAGGAGCATCCTTACTAGTTCGAATAGTAAGCTAGCTTCTTTGACAACGTACATGGATATTAGGGCTAACCAAGATTATCAATATCACGATGTTTTTTTCTAAAAGAAAAAACATCTAGAAGTTTCATGGTTTATCAAATTATATGGGAAATCGAACAATTAGGGGATGGAGCACAACGAAATACTACAAATTGATCTTTTTCTTTGATTGGCGTGTCTGTGAACCCACGTTGATCCTGATCAATAAAAAGAAGAACCCATGGTGATGTATATACTTATACTATTGCAGCATGTCAGTCAGGGTACTACTGGGAAGACGCAACCCAAAACTAATTTTGTGGAAGTTCGTACCTCTTTGCACCTCTACAGAAGTTTTGATCGGATGTGGATTTGATCGGATGTGGATATTCTTTATATTGGCATATCAGGTAGCCTTGATGTTGAGCAGCATTATGTCGTACACTTTCTCTGCAAGAAATTAAACGTGCTCCATTTTCTTGGTTCAGGCCATGGTAATTGTTGCATCTGTCACTGCTCTCTTCCACGAGCATGTTTTCAGACAAATTTTGACCATCTTCATAACTCATGCTTTCCTGAACTTTCTGAGGGGTATGGTGATGGTACTTTATGTATGTTTCCCCATTATTACCGTAGACTCAATGTGCTAATTTATGCTACATATAAAATAAGACTAGACATTAGCCAGTGCTTTGTGCGGGATAACCACAACATGATAAAAGTCATGTTTAATTGAAATATCAAGAAAATAACCAATATAAAAGTTGACCTTAGTTAAGTAGAAATGTGTAGAACTCATTAGTATATCTTCATAATTTGTCCAAGACATAGTTTGAGGCAATCTCATTATCGAAGAAAAAGGTGGGAATAGAACAAATTCTTAAATACAAAGACCTAAGAAGGTACATACCAATAAAGATACGTCTACATCACATATAGACGTCGACAAAACATAAATAGCTCGATTCCCTCAGCAATGCAGGAGTGGGCAATTGCTAAAAGGAAAAAAAAAATAGAAACAAATGAAGTGATAATTAAATGAACAAGATTAAAGAAGATATATATTTAAGGATGTAAATGAGCATAAAAAAAGCTAATATCAGGGGAAGGCGAACATGGGAAGGAAAAGTTCAGACAAACTCTCATAATCTTTTCTCATCGTATATGAGGTTATCAAGTTCATTCATTTATAAAAGCTGCAACTTAGTAAATTGAAAAAGAAGCAGAAACATGTTAGTTAAATACAAATAATAGAAAAAGAAAAAATGAGACATACAAATCCTTCTCTTCTCTTGCAATAATGTCGTGTTGGTGCTACATATGACCTATAGTAGAGCATAGGTTCATTATGCAAAAAGTAAGAATACTTAAATCAGAAATCACTAGTCAAATGTGACCGGCATTTTAATGAGATGAAGTAATTTTAACATTGTATCTTTTGAAATAGTAAGTGAAAAAATTCCAACATTTCCTTTGCTAGAAAAAGAAATCAAATTCAAGTTCATATTTCTCAAATTGAGAAAAGGGATAATGTCACGCTTCGTACATTCAAAAGGGGACAACATATTGTCATGATTAATGTTTGTGTGTACTATAGACATGCTTCAGCATCTCCAGTGGGCATCACATATTACCTCGAATCATATTCGTTATGATTTAGAATGTAAATTTTCATTGACATAAGTTTTAGAAGCCAATTCATATCAAATTTATTTTTGCAGAATATAAAGTATATAGAAAAGAATGGGAGTACCTTTGACCATTTGTACAGTAATTTTCCGTTTGACGTCTCTCCAATGTCTATCATCTCCGACAAAACTGCATGAGAAACGGAAGAATTAAAATAATCAAGAGAGAAACAGAATAAGCCCAATATATAAGAGGGATTGATATGTCTGACTGAAAGTTTGTAATAGATAGTGTAAGAAATAAGAAAAGATGGGCGAGAGTACTCACATAATTGTGTAACATTTGAGGGAGTCTCTGTTGCATCAAGCCATCGAAGTCATTGAGCATTATCCAAGAAGGTATTATCAGAGTAATATGAAAAAAGAAGATAGTGGTCAACTTCTTTCTGAAAGATTGTATTATGCTGGCAAGTCTATTTGGAAATTATGAGTCAACAAATATTAATATCTTATAAAAGAGAGCTAGTGCTTGTGTAGTTGCCTGTGCAACATTCCGGAAAATTCATCATACTGCAATCTACATATCATGAGGACTTTCCAAAACCAGTTGAGCCTTAGGAAGGAGAATATTTGCTTAGCCTTGCAGCCTTCTTTATGGAGAATGCAGCAAATCCAATTGTTGTGATAAGGAGAAGGCATTTCTAGCCATCTCAAGTTTTATTTGTGAATCTTAGTGGCAATCCTTAGGAAAGACCTTGTTATAATATATCTCTATAGTTACTGTGTAATATGATATCCTGGACCAGTTACTGTGTAATATGTTATCCTGGACCAGTTACGACTACTTGCATATGTATTGGCAAATTTTATAAGAGCCATGTAGCATATTATTATTTCTGACATTGCCTTCTTCCTTTCCTCTTCTGCAGCAAGTCTGGATATAATTCTAAGTCTAAATGCCTGGAAAAGCATGAGACATTCGCAGATTCTCCGATACATTCTGAAGAACAGTAAGAGGGAAAAGGTGACAAACATCCATGGAGTTACCGACGTTCATAGACATTGGCCTTGACTTGAATTCACCTCTGTGACACTAGACATGAAGCTCTTGAGCATGGGATTTTAGCACTAGGAGAAGCCTTATCTTCCACAGCTGGCGATGCAAAGCATTACTTGCTCCATTTAAGAACCTTTGGACTTGAAATATCCGGCGATCACTTGCGGAAATGATCTTTGGTGCTGATTTAAATGTGGAGAGAGAGTCGACACTGCTAGTACACGAAAACAATAAAAGAAACGTGATTTGAAAATTTTAACTTTCAATCCATAAATTTGTCAGAAATAAAGTAGGGGGAGAGAGGGAAAGAGAGGGAGACTTTGCTTACACCAACTAATTGGTTCATTCTATCTTGCTCCGATCTTCCCCCACACTTGCATATTCTCATAGGGTTGACTAAACTTGTCAAAATGGATTTTAAACCCATATACATCCATTTAAAACATAAATGTGTCATATATAGATCACTTAATTTTGAAGATTTTATCTTAAATGGGTCAATTTTGTACGGGCCATTTATAACCCTACTCAAATCTAACCTAACCTAACGGTTTGATAGGTTTAGATTCGACTAATCCTTCTCTTTACCACGCCCACTTCATGAAGAGAGTTAATCCTCTACTGAAAAGCTTGCCAAAGTATGCGGAATAGTGTCTGTAATCAAAGGAGCCCCCGCTTATCAATTTAAATTAAATGTCTTAAGACGTATTTATTGAATGTAATTGTTTGAGGAAAACTTGAAATCAAAGTGATGTAGATATTAGATATTGAATGCAAGCGCTCGTATTAAAGTGATGAAAACATAAAAAGATGACTTGTGATTTTTTATAGTCCAAGGATAAATTAAAATTAACCACCAAAATACAAAATCCCGCGTTAAGGTTCTTGTGGACGAGAAGCAGAGCCAAAACAGACCCTCTCTCTCTCTCTCTCTCTCTCTCTCTCTCATGGAGCTCTCGGTGTCTCCTCCGTCTTCCCTCCGCGTTCCGGCCATCACCCCTCTCCGCAGCTCCGCCTCGTCTCACCGTCAGGACGGGCGCAGCGGCAAGCCGACATGCCAATGCTCCACCGGTCTCTACTTCAAGTTCTCACGGAGATCACCATCGCTCGGCGCGTCCAGTCCGAAAAGCCGGTCGAGACCTGCCCCGAGAACATCCGATGGGAGGAGCCTTATCCAGGTAACGCTCTTCTGCTCCGCGTCCATTTTGACTGCGGAGCTTGAGGCGTGCTAGCTAGCTGTGCAGGTCCGTGTGATCTTTGAACTAGCGCGATCTTTGTCGGTTGGGCTCTTGGGTGCGATTGATAAGCTGAAATAATGTCGATTTCTCCTGGGATGAAGAAAGAGTGAGTTCGCGGGCCACTCGTTTAATTGGAAAATGCGCTTCACATGATATTAATCATTTCGCTAGATGACAAGTTGGGCAACATAACATTGAATTTGCTTAAGTGGCAGGATGAGAATAATGGAATCGGATGGAATGGATGAAATGCTGCCCTTAAGCTTGTAGCTTTTGGCAGTATTGGTGCCATACGGCGAGGGGTTGGTGGTGGGTTCTGCCCAGAAATTGGGATGACATGTGATATGACTGGAATATGTGGTCCTACTTGTCTTGTTGCCTAGAGCAAGTGCACAGCTCAAAATTAAGACTCTAATAGGTGGGGTATGTAATTTGTGGGCCCAACGCCCAAAGAAAAGAGGGAAAACAGTTCAAGTGTGATTGCTGTTAGGGAGGGGGGGGTGGGGTGGGGTCAATTTTCCATCTTCTTGTATAGGCCTGTGTACTAAGAGTTATCCATCATAGTGGATTTGGTGGTGGTAGCAGTTCTCTACTAAGGGTTTTCCATCACTGCATGGATTTGGTGTAGCAGCAGTTTTCACTGGCCGAAAAAATAAACAGCTTCAATACCTAAAGTGTGTCTTGATATCAAACTAAAGAAATATAATGGACAACTTGATGAGGTGGGTTTTCTTTAACCCAAGCCGAAAAAAACTCATCGGTCGGCTGTCATAATGCACCTTGAATAAGAAGAACAATCACAGTCGAGGTTTCAAAAAATCAATCAACAGTTTCCTTTTGCAGAATTCTCAATCAACTATTTGACAAAGCTTAAGTTACGTCTCTGTCGGAAGATGCATGATCGCACACTTTTGTTAACCGACATTCCTCGTGTCCTAGAGTCTTTCTAGTTTACTTGTGCCATAATTGAGTGTACCCAATCTGCTAGGCCTGTGCTCGAGTTGGAGCAGCTGGATCTGATCCTATATTCAGTAAAGTCTCTTAGTTTAAAGATGCATGTTGGAGAATTTTAAGACCTCATACAATAAGAGGAACATCTCTGGGCTCCTTGTAAGCATTCTTTTCCTGCTGCCACAGTTATTTCCAATTAGCTCATCATAACACTTTTAGTTTTTCTTATGTTTTGTCTCTCCCTGCTTGCCCCAGTTTACTTGAACTTATTCTTGCTCATCAATGGTTCATTGGTGGCTAGAGCTCTGATCGAGAACTTGCACCTGATAAAGCGGTCTCTTCTGCTTAAAGCATTCTCTGGTCTTTTTGCTCTAATAAGTGGGAATGGATATATTGTTGGCATCAATCATCGGCATTGACAAGTACGTGGTGCTTGCTTGAACATTGTTTTATTAAATTATATCTGGCTAGATGGGCGTTGGTTACGGCATCACTATTACTAGCATGAGAAGAACTGAAAAGTTACAAGATATTGGAACTGAGAAACAGAGCAAAATTACTTCCAGCCTCAACATAGATGTTTGAAGTGAGAAAGAATGAATGTGTTCATAATGAAACAATGCGACATCCCAATTTTTACTGGACATCAGATTTAGGTTAGCGTTTGAGGTACCATGCAAGCACTCATGGTTATTTTGGAGGTCCGGTCTTTTTAATTAACATTCTTGTCATGCCTTTGCTTTTGAGCATCAATGTCCTCAACTTCCTCTTCAGTTTTATGGTCAGTATCTTTTTTATCTTATTTCAGGGTCAACAAACCTTACTTGCCTATAGCAGCAGGAGATCTTTCTATTGAACATGCCTGGCTTTTGGTGATTTTTTTTGCAGTGACTGGCCTGTCGATTGTTGCTTTGAACTTTGGATCATTCCTCACTTCTCTTTACAGTCTGGGTCTTTTTCTTGGAACCATCTATTCCGTTCCTCCTTTTAGGATGAAGAGATTTCCTGTTGCAGCATTTCTTATTATTGCCACAGTATATTTTCTGCCTTTTTTCTTTCCATAGAATTGAGTAGTTTAAATTTACTTCATCTTTTTGTGCCTTGCTGGGGGACCATGTTCGACTCTTTTTTGGGGGATATTGTACTTGTATGGGCACCATAACTAATAAAGTATTGGTATGTGACCTTTAAGGCTATCACGGATACTTCATCGCAATATCTTAGAAAAAGAATTGTCAAAACGTTTGGCAAGTCCTAAACTGTCCAGAGACTCCACACTTATGATGCTGCATGTAAAATGCAAAATAGTGTATTCTTTTATACATTGACTTATCCAAGTACTTGCGATACTTTTGCATATTCTACATGTCCCAAATTCAGAGGTCTGAAGGAATTAAAGCACCCATTTGCACCTGCCAACACCCTGCTACCTGGTCAGGGTAAACATAACATCAGAAGGGCAGTAGATAAAATAAACACTTCTCAGTGTGGTTGGTCATGTTTGTACCTTACTTATGTAAATGTTGCCATTCTGTTCATATTATGGGAGCTCAATTACAAGTAAGCTCTGGTGGGTGTACATGGTGATGGAATCTTAAATGTGCGTGTTTCTATCAAATCACTCTTCAAAAGATTGACCATTTTAATGTAAAGGGGAGAAAACGATATTGACCTTTGGTGTATCTGCTTGCTATCTCTTTATTCTCTTTCTTTATTTTCACATTCTTCCAGTCATTTCTACTTTGAGCTCTTAGTTTCATTGTTCAACTTCACTCATGAAGTTAATGAACTCCCTCTCTACCTTTGCCTTCTTGTAACTTTTTTGTACGAGTGATTTGCAATGCATTTTTAAAAGTGTTGCCGTATCATTGGCTCAGTGGGGCTTTTCAATGAGTAGAGGATTATTTTTCAATGGGCTGAAATGAAAGAATATGCTATGAGATGGACTTAATAATTCCTTTATATGAATGGTATGTGTCTTCAATTTAATCGAAAGGTATTTTCTTCTTTGATCTAAGGTTAGTTTATTTGTTTACATCCAGCTATTTTTTAGTGAATTTTTTGGCTTAGCAAATGTCAGATGCTGGACATAAGTCGAGAAGTTCGAAATTGTTTATGCAACTGGAGGTCTTTCCTAGTCTAGTACTTCAAGTTAATGCCGTGAACTTTAGACTTGACTGTTATGTTAAATTGTTAAATGTTTGGTAATACGACTCTGAGATGATTTGCATGTGCATTATGTAGTTTTCTAATTTCATGTTTTCCTTTGTGGCTACTTCAGTTTGAAGGAGTTACTGTTTGACTGGATATAATAAAATAAACGAAATATCAAGTCTCAGTCTTTTAAAGGAAGGGTTCCTCTTTTGATCTCTCAACTTAAATTACCTCTGAACATTAATAATAACTGGAATTAATTCTAAATGAATGCAAAGGCTATATTTCATTGATTAGCACATTAACCACCACTCTCTACTCGAGTCTACAGTTTCAAGTTAATCTCTACTATTTAATTAAGGGTGTATTTGTTTCACTAAAAATGAATAATTTGAAAAAATTTACCTTTAAATGGTCGTTTCTTAGTATTTTTTGGAATTGTTAGTCAATGAAAAATATTCTTGACATCGATGACAATTTATGTCTCGGCATTCTTCATAAATGATGAAAGCATTTTTCGTTTATTCATTTTGTAAAAGATACAAACAACAAATTTAAGAAAAGTTGTTTTTTAAATCATTTATTTTCCGTGTAAATAAATGGAGTCTAAAATGCAATTAGCTTTGTCAGCAAGGATGTTATTCATCATTTAGGATATTTTCAGTGGGCGTCACCGGCCCAGCCCAATGTAAATGGCGAACATAGAATGCGTTGGGCCTAGTGACCCATTAATTTCTTGCTTTGGGCATCAATGCATGGAGAAATATAAAATTCCCAGATAGGTTAGATTGGTATTTGCAAACAATGATCTTTCTTTTGAATTGTCTGAACCTTAATCTCACTCCTATTTCTTGGTTTTATTAAATTATTATTTCTCAAATGCCTGGTGATTTTGTTTTCCACCTTATTTGAAATTCTATTCTAATTTACCATAAAACTAAATGTTAACTTGCGAATTGAGCTAGAAGCTTACAAGAAATAAGACGGTTGTTATAACTTATGAAAGTATTATGTCTCTCTATTATATGAAAAACTTATCAATTGAAGCAAGATGTTTTAGATGTATTTATCGAATGTATGTATTTGGGGGATACTTTGAATTAAAGTGATGTAGTTATTGAATGCAAATACTTGTATTAAAGTGACGACATAAAAAATGACTTGTGATATTATAGTAAATCGAAAAGAACTTACAAAGTGGGAGAAAAAAAAGCATCGGGCCCATGAGGAAACACTTGATAAAATAAGTTAACAAAAGCAAAAAATTGGATTGTCTAGGTAGCTCAGGGAGATAAATTGAGACCCTACTTTTCGCGAAAACCATAGGACTCAAAATTTTTGCCAACGTATAGCCTCAAAAATGTGAAGTGAGATCTCAATTTATCTCAACTTATTCGATCACTGATGTTAAGAAAATATGACGATCACGCTTTTCACCATGTAATGATACCAAAAGACCATGTTGGTTATGATTAAGCCTCCACAATCACATAGGCTATGATTAAGTCTCAATACATATGTCGACAATGAGCGTCAAATCCACATCACAGTACCGCATACCGGCATATCCATCACCATTGTGAATGACTTTTATTTCTAGAATGTTTGCGGACAACATTCACAGGAAGTTAAATTAAACTCAGTACGGTATCACAAAATGCTATACTTTCTTATAAAACAAAATACCTGCCATGATGATTTACGTCCCTCACTGGAAATTGCACTATTAAGAAGTAAAGGCTAAATAGGCCCAAAAGTCTGTTCGGTAAAAAACTACAAAATTGCCTTATGAGACCCGAATTTTGGGTTCATGGGCCCTATACGCACCCCAATGGCCTATAAATTACTTAGCGTCATACAACATCTGAACCACTCGATTGTTGCAAACAAATATTTTTTTTCGGAACAGCAAATAGATATTAAATTTTTCCAAATATTGGTTGTGCTAGTCTATTTTCTTCAAGAATCGTATCAAACCATTCAAAGAATACAAATCAGACATTCGAACCATCAGTATTTATTTGAACAGATTGTGTCAATAATACAAATTTTTTTTTTGTCAAAACCATTTTTCATTATTTTCAAATGTTTCACGACTTCTAGAAAAGAACAGAACGTTCAAATGTTTCTGAAAATTATGGAAGATTCACATATTGCCTTATTTGCTGTGCTAGTTCCAATAAGATGACATCGCCATCCGATGTTTGGGTGGATCGTACGAGTCATCGAAGGGGGTTGCATACGCAAACTACAACTCTGCTTCACTCAAGAGATCAAAATATTATGTCTTTTGAAATGATCAATTTAGGTATATCTTAAATTCAAGGAGGAGACTTTTGATTGAGACATGGAACTGTCTCTACAAGAGGAGATCCTTCGGCTTGAGCCATCGCGCAAAAGAAATGGATTTGGCACGGGAATGCATGGAGGAAGGCGCTTCCCTTGTATTCCCTAATTTTACTAGTCCCCAAGTTTTGGCCATCCCATCGCTGAGAATTATTTGAAAGCTTCATATAAGTGTCCTTGTAGCGAAGAAAGTGAAAACCAACTAGTCCAACCATATCTGCAAAGACGCAAATTTGAAAATGGAGATATTGTCCAAAAAGTTTTACAACTATTGTTTTAAACATTTCTAAATTTTTTTTCGCATTTTGCCAATTAGATTTATCCCACCAATTTTTATTGGAAATTACTGACATTGATGCGACCATCCTACATGACACGATCGATAATCGATTATGACAATTTTTAATAATATTTTAATATTTATTTGAATTTTTATTAATATTTATTTTCTTTATTCCCTTCTTTTCTTTTTTTTTTTTTCCTCCACTGGTCACCCCTGAGTGAAGCCTGAAATGTCTGGTGGTGGCCGGCAAAGGGAAAAAGGGAAAAAAAGAAATAAAAAGAAAGAAGAAAAAAAAGAAGAAAATAAAATAATAATAAAAATCCGAAACGTTCATGAATTAAGATTGTAAAAATGCCAAATGAGAAAGTTGCAAGAAATTTCCCCCACTCTTTTTTCGACACGTTCATGAATTAAAATTGGATGTTTTGAGATCATGTGACTTATCGTGTCTTGATTTAATTGCATTATTGGCTGCCACGCCATGCCTTGAAATCTGAAGAAAAACCGTTTCCACACGAGCTGTGGATAATTAATTGTGGGACAATTGAGCAGAGCACCAATCTTAAAGAAGAAGATAGTTGCGAATAAATATTTAAATAACTAGACATTGTGTCATAAGATATTTTCTTATAAGAAGAGTGTGAAAATGTGCGGCCACTCTAGAAATATCTAGAAAGATATCTTTTTAGAAAATATCCATGTGCTATATAAGTATGTGTAAGGAGTTCTCTCAATTGGTATTGTAGAGAGCTTATCCAATAAAAGGCATGTGTTTTCTTTAAGTAAGTCCCGTGTCTTTTTCATCAATTGGTATCATAGCTTTCATGGCTCTTGCTTTACGACCACATCTGGAAGAAGTGGAGATTGGAGCAAGATTGCTCCTGTCTTGGAGATTTGTATCAGCGGAAGGAAGATAATTAATAAAATTATTGGTGTAAGCAAACTCCCTCTCTTTTTTGACACGTTTAGGAATTAAAATTGGCGATGCATACAATTCAAATAATTGCTCATTTGGTGGCTTTTGGTCTGTCTATTTCATAAATAATGTTCTTATAAGTCGAATTCTTCGAAAAAGTATGCGATGCTATTTGCAGGGCAAAAGTGGCTCCTATGCATTTGCAGCAATCCCATTTATGCTTCTGTTTAGCATTAAGCTCTCCAACGTGCGATCGTTAGTGATGCAAGTGTAAATTGACTATGTAAATTGTAAAATCTTTTGAAAATTGGAATCCGTTGGTAACACCCGACTGCTCGAGGGGATTAAAGGAGGGCATTATGGGATAATTGACAATGATGTACGACATATCGGCACCGGTCGAGGACAGACCATTGCTGGCCTAATGACTGACTGAAAGCTACTCAATTCCAATATATGCTAATTAGGACTAATTGATTATTGCTTGGGATCGAGCAACAATGATCCAAGACTATTCACGATAATAATTTGCATTGAAATGATAGCGAAATGTGGATTAGGGCTAGTTGTCGAGGTCATCTAATCCATTTTACCCATCTAAAAAGCGAGTTTTGAATGACATCTTCAAGATACGAACATATAGGACCATGATGCCGAATCTACTCATTTTAAAACTTTGTAATATATCAAAGAGAAAAATTAAAGGGCCACTTTGCAATTTTTCTCGAAAAAACACAACTTGGATAATTTTCACATATGTGTCATTAAATATCATGTTCGAAGACTTTAAGCTTCTTCTTCTTCTTTTTTTTTTTTTTAATATAACTTCTCTTTCGACCCCAACCGTGCGTGGAGTTGGTTTTCCACCGGTGGTGAATTTTAAATGTCGAAACTGTAAATATCGAATTGAAATACTTTAAATTTGCTTGATGATAAATAGGGTTTATCAAGGACGATATTGAAACATACATTTCTTTTTATGGAAAGAAAAGGACTTTGGTTCCTGACATAAATATGGAAAACCAAGCGTGAGAGAGGATTCATTCGGAGTTTGCTTACACCGATGAATGAATTTTAATCATCTTCTTCTCCACTAACTGCTCAATTTCTCGCACTCGGATATTTTCAATGTGGGAATGAGGCGAACGCCATCTGGCAGAGAGGACAATTCGGGAAGCCTCCTAAGCTCCAATTTTGTCAGAGAAGAACAATTTTGCAGCCACCCAGGCAATGCGCTCAACTTGGGACAATAGGAAATTTCTATCGTCCGCAGTGTACTTGCAGAACCTTCGAGCCACCCAGGCAACGAAACTAATTCCCGTAGATCCCGGAGTACCAAGGATTGGAGGCTCGAGATGGAGCCTGGTTCATTATTATCGCCTTCTGGCAACCTTAAGCTCTCGCAGCTCCAAATGAAGAGATCCTCCAACGCCTTCAGATTCTTGATGCCTTGTGGTAAGGAGGCCAGCTCCGGACACTTCCAAATCCGCAAAATACGGAGCGACGTGAGCGATTGGATATCATTAAACAAGGCCTCCAAATTCTCGCAGTCCCCAATGATTAGCCGCCGCAGAGAAGTCACGCGTCCTATTCCACTCTCTGGGAAATGTTTTTGTTTCGTGGTTATATACAAAGCGCGGAGGTTGATCATATTTTTGATGTCTGCGGACAATTCCTCGAGATTATTGCACCCGACAAGAACTAAGATCTGCAGATTGTGAAGCTCATAGACCGATTTGGGAAGTTTCTTAATTGTCCCGCAAAATAAACTGAGATACCTCAAATGCTTTAGATCGCCAATGGAACTAGGCAGTAGGTCAAAGCGAGAATCCTCCAGTGATAGCACTCGCAAGTGCTTAAATCGCAAAATGCATGTCTCCAGAAAGAACTCCTCGGAGTCAGAGGATCCCAACTCCTGACACATGATGGTACGAATGCGACTTGGCTTGTTGAAGCAGCCACTCAGTTCATCTTTTGGTACACCAGATAGATCGGGAAATGATAGATGCCGAATGGTTGGGGAAATATCCCGCATCCACACTTTCATTTTGGACGATTCGGTTTGTGCCACCGAAATGGCAAGTTCGTAAATGAGGTCGTGCATTTTGAAGGCTAGGAAGGGGTAAATGTCTTCAACAACAGTGAAGAATGATCTAGATAATAGATCCTCCAAGTACTGCCGTCCAATCTCTTCAAGCTCCTGATTATTTCCACTGGATTGGATAAACCCGTTAGAAATCCATAGATAGATCAGCTGAATGTTGGTGAACTCGTGGTTCTTCGGGAATATCGAGCAATAAGCAAAACATCGTTTCAAGTAAGACGGCATTAGATCATAGCTTATTCTCAATGAAGGTAAGATTTCCAATGAAGGTAAGGTATTAGTTAATTGCCATGTCTCACTGTCTCTTATATGTTCCCAGTCGCTCCGGTTGTTCTTTGAATACAACAAGCATCCCAGGGCCCTCAGTGCCATAGGATTTCCCCCACACTTGGTCACGATTTCCTCGCCGATTTTCATAAGGTCCGGGTGATTCTTCTCTTGCCCTTGATCGAATGCGTGCTTCACGAACAAAGTCAAAGAATCCTTCGGCGAAAGTTTGGCCAAATGAAGCAGGCCAACAGTGCCCATATTTTTGGCGATGGCTTCATGCCGTGAAGTCAAGATGACTTTACTTCCTTTGGAAAGGCCTCCTAACAAATCTGTCAATTCCAACCAATCACTCCTACTCATTGTCCACACATCGTCCATTACGATCAAACACCTTTGGTTATCCACTAGCTTTCTTAGTTCAATTTGCAACGCGTCAATGTCGTAGTTATCAACTTTTGCTACCCCACTAAGAGACTTGATGATATCTCTTATTATATTTTCAAGTTTGAATTCTTGTGGCATAGATAACCAAACTTGGTTGTTTTTGAAATGCTCCCCTACCCACTTGTCATTGTAAACAAACCTAGCAAGAGTTGTCTTTCCAGCACCTCCCATTCCGATAATTGAATAGACTTCTATAGCTTCAGCATCACTTCTCAACCACTCTATTATGCTTTCCTTTTCTTCGTTTCTTCCAATCACATTCGAAGTGGGTACAAAAGAATGAGTTTCCCTCCGCGGAACTATGGTCCTTTCATGAACATTAGTCGACAAGGTGAATCGAGTTTCGTCTTTATTGATCCCATCAAGACTCTTTCTCAGTTCTTTCATATTATGTGCCATCTTAAACTGGAAAATCATCTCGGATATCCACGAGTACAAGTAGCGTACCTTCCTCTTGAGGGTCAAGTGCTCAGTGGACCGCACTCGCCTCCACAGAGCCCTGGCTTCAAATTCGTCTAGCATGTCCTCGGCGTCATAGCACCAGTTTTTTAGCCTCGACAACCAAAGGCGCACAGCATTCTCTTTTGTTTGCCTCTGCTCAGCATCGGCAAGCACCATCTGGATCATCTCTAGCATGTTCTTGAGCTTCTCTCGATCATCCTTGACACCACAGACCAGTTGAATTTCTTCAATAGCCGATGAAGTTAGTTTCTCCATAAGAGTTCCAAGGATGCTAGAGACGAACTCTGTCATGGTTGTGATTGGTGTTATTGGTTTTCGAGCAGGTTTGGTGTAATCGCTGTGCAAAAAAGAATTAAGTTACCAGGAAAAGGATAGCAAAGAATCATGACTTTGCCAGGTTATATAGGCAGAGCCATAGGAAAACACGTGGTGCAATGGAGTATGTCCAACGTCATTCCAAATTGTTGCATGGTTCATTCAATTCTTGGAGAAAATCTGCAAGCGATTCGATGCCGTTCCAATTACATTTGGAATACATTCGTCCGATGAAAGATAAAGCAAAAGAATCCTGAGTTCTGCTGCCTTTCTCTTTATTCTTTACTACATTCCTTTCTTTGTTACTCTGTTTCTTGTAATACGAATATGTGCACAGAGAAGAATAAGCTCCTTTTCAATGCTTTATCCCTGTATTAGGTGCCCACTCTTTCGCCCTCCTTTTCAATGCTTTATCCCAGTATTAGATGCCCACACTTCAGCCCTCCTGCAAGAATGAGAATGATTGGATTAGAAGCATGTGCTCTTTTCCTCCACAATTTCGAAAATTGGAAAAAGACTTCCTGAATATTAGAAATAATAGAACAAATTTTAAATGATGTTTGGTGTCGATATTTGTAGAGCCGCTGTTCAATATTGCATAAGAGTCAAATTGACCCTCGTCGCGCATCTCAATTTGTATGACAAGGTCTGCAATCAGATAAAAAAGGTAAGTAAAAAGTAAACATCGGGATTTGAGAATGAAGTTATTGACCACTAAAAGGGATCATGACGACTGGTAGGCCTAGTTTGAATTGTTTTGTGATTTCCTTGATTTGAATTAATGGTCCAGTCCCATAATATTGATGCTAAGTAGACTAAGTTCAAAGCAAGGTAGCAACTACATTTTTGAAAACAATAAAAGAAACGTGATTTGAAAATTTTAACTTTCAATCCATAAATTTGTCAAAAATAAAGGAGGGGGAGAGAGGGAAAGAGAGGGAGAGTTCGCTTGAAATATTTCACACCAACTAATTGGTTTATGCGATCTTGCCCTAATCTTCCCACACTTGAACATTCTCATAGGGTTGACTAAACTTGTCAAAATGGATCTTAAACTCATATTCGACCCATTTAAAACATAAATGTGTCATATATTAATCACCTCAATTTTGAAGATCCTACTTTAAGTGGGTCAATTTTGAATGGGCCATTTATAACCTGATCCAACTCTAATCGGTTTGATAGGTTAGAATTTGACTACTCCTTCTCTTCACCACTCCCACTTCATGAAGAGAGTTAACCCTCTAGTAAAAGGCTTGCTAAAAGTATTTGGGATAGTGTCCGTAATCGAAGGGACCCCTGCCCATGAATTTAAGCTAGATGTCTTAAGACGTATTTATGCAATGTAATCGTTTGAGGAAAACTTGAAATCAAAGTGATGTAAATATTAGATACTGAATGCGAGCGCTCGTATTAAAGTGACGAAACCATGAAAAAAAAAATGACTTGTGATTTTTTATAGTCGAAGGGTAAATTAAAATTAACCACCAAAATACAACATCCCGCGTCAAGGTTCTTGTGGACGAGAAGCAGAGCCAAAACAGACCCCTCTCTCTCTCTCTCTCTCTCATGGAGCTCTCAGTGTCTCGTCCGTCTTCCCTCCGCGTTCTGGCCATCACCACTCTCCGCAGCTCCGCCTCGTCTCGCCGTCGTGATGGGCGCGGCGGCAATCCGACGTGTCGATGCTCCACCGGTCTCTACTTCAAGTTCTCGCAGAGTTCGCCATCGCTCGGTGCGTCCAGTCCGAAAAGCCGGTCGAGACCTGCCCCGAGAAGATCCGACGGGAGGAACCTTATCCAGGTAACGCTCTTCTGGTCCGCATCGATTTTGGCTATTGAGCTTCCGGCGTGCTAGCTAGCTGTGCAGGTCATTGTGATCTTTGAACTAGCGAGACCTTTGTCGGTTGGGCTCTTAGGTGCGATAGATAAGCTGAAATAATGTCAATTTCGTCCTTGGACGAAGAAAGAGTGAGTTCGCAGGCCACTTGTTTGATTGGGAAATGCACTTCACATGATATGTAGCGTTTCGCTAGATGACAAGTTAGGCAACATAACATTAAGTTGCACGAGTGCGAGGATGATAATAATGGGAATTGGATGAAATGCTGCTCTCAAACTTGTAGCTTTTGCACTACTGGTGCCATACTACGAGGGGTTTGTAGCGGGTTCTGCCTGGATATTGGGATGAGATGTGGTGTGACTGGAATTTGTGGTCCTGCTTGTCCTGTTGCCTAGTGCAAGTGCACAGCTCAACATTTAGACTCTAATAGGAGGGGTACTGCTTAACAAAGATACATGACTTGTCGGACCAACACCCAAGGAAAAGTGGGAAAACAGTTTAAGTGTATACACCTGAGTGTGCACTAAGAATTATTGATCGTAGTGGATTTGGTGGTAGTAGCAGTTCTCTACTAAGGGTTTCCCATCACCGCTTGGATTTGATGTAGCAGCAGTTTTCACTAGCAGAGAAAACTTTGATACCTAAAGTGTGTCTTGATATCAAACTAAAGGAGATAATAATGGACAACTTGATGAGGAGGGCGTTCTTTAAACCAAGCCAAAATAACTTGTTGGTTGATTGTCATAACTCACCTTGAATACAAAGAACAATCACAGTTGAGATTTCAAAAAGTCAATCAAAGAGTTTCCTTATGCATGATTCTCGATCAACTAGTTGACAAAGCTTCAGTTACATATCTGTCGGAAGATGCATGATCACACACTTTCATTAACCGACATTCCTCGGATCCTAGAGTCTTTCTAGTTTACTTGTGCCATAATTGAGTGTACACAATCTGCTAGGCCTGTGCTCGAGTTGGAGCAGCTGGATCTGATCCTATATTGAGTAAAGTCTCTGAGTTTAAAGATGCATGTTGGAGATTTTTAAGACCTCATACAATAAGAGGAACATCTCTGGGCTCCTTGTAAGTATTCTTTTCTTGCTGCCACAGTTATTTCCAATTAGCTGATCATAACACTTTTAGTTTTTCTTATGTTTTGTTTCTCCCTGCTTGCCCCAGTTTACTTGAACTTATTCTTGTTCATCAACAGTTCATTGGTGGCTAGAGCCCTGATTGAGAACTCACACCTGATAAAGTGGTCTCTTCTGCTTAAAGCATTCTCTGGTCTTTTTGCTCTAATATGTGGGAATGGATATATTGTCGGCATCAATCAGATATATGATATCGGCATTGACAAGTACGTGGTGCTTGCTTGGACATTGTTTTATTAAATTATATCTGGCTAGATGGGCGTTGGTTACAGCATCACTATTACTAGCATGAGAAGAACTGAAAAGTTACAAGATATTGGAACTGAGAAACAGAGCAAAATTACTTCCAGCCTCAACATAGATGTTTGAAGTGAGAAAGAATGAATGTGTTCATAATGAAACAATGCGACATCCCAATTTTTACTGGACATCAGATTTAGGTCAGTGTTTGAGGTACCATGCAAGCACTCATGGTTATTTTGGAGGTCCGGTCTTTTTAATTAACATTCTTGTCATGCCTTTGCTTTTGAGGGATCAATGTCCTCAACTTCCTCTCCAGTTTTATGATTAGTATCTTTTTTATCTTATTTCAGGGTCAACAAACCTTACTTGCCTATAGCAGCAGGAGATCTTTCTATTCAACATGCCTGGCTTTTGGTGATATTTTTTGCAGTGACTGGCCTGTCGATTGTTGCTTCAAACTTTGGATCATTCATCACTTCTCTTTACAGTCTGGGTCTTTTTCTTGGAACCATCTATTCGTTCCTCCTTTTAGGATGAAGAGATTTCCTGTTGCAGCATTTCTTATTATTGCCACGGTATATTTTCTGCCTTTTTTCTTTTTCTTAGAATTGAATAGTTTAAAATTTACTTTATCTTTTTGTGCCTTGCTGGAGGACAATGGTTGTACAACTTGATGAGCTTTGCTTTGGGTAGAAATTTTCTTACACGACTTTGTTCTTTTAGCATGAAATGGTTAAGGTATTACGAACTGATAGTGAAATGAAAATAAAAAACTGTTTAAGTTGGAAATCCATCTGATTATTTTGCTCAATCCTTGTAAAAAATGCTCATCCGAATCACTTGAAGAAGTAATTTATCTGTAAGTATTCACGATAGGAATACCATGTGGAATAATAGATAGGGTGTAACTGTAGTTATTGCTCTGTGCTATGTTCGACTCTTTTTTGGGGGGATACCGTACTTGTATTGGCACCATAACTGATATAGTGTTGGTAAAGCTATAATGGATACTTCAACGCAATATCTTAGAAAAAGAATTGTCAAAACATTTGGCAAGTCCTAATCTGTCCACAGACTCCACACCTATGATGCTGCATGTAGAATGCAAAATAGTGTCTTCTTTTATACATTGACTTATTCAAGCACTTGCGATACTTTTGCCTATTCTACATGTCCCAAATTCAGAGGTATGAAGGAATTAAAGCACCCACCCATTTGCACCTGCCAACACCCTGCTACCTGGTCAGAGTAACATAACGTCGGAAGGGCAGTATATAGAAAAACACTTCTCAATGTTGTTGGCCATGTTTGTACCTTAATCATGTGAATGTCGCCATTCTGTTCATATTGTGGAAACTCAATACAAGTAAGCTCTGGTGGGTGTACATGGTGATGGGATCTTAAATGTGTGTTTCTATCAAATCACTCTTCAAAAGATTGACCTTTTTAATGTAAAAGGGAAAAAAGAGTATTGACCTTTGATGTATCTGCTTGCTATCTCTTTGTTCCCTTTCTTTATTTTCACATTCTTCCAGTCATTTCTACTTTGAGCTCTTAGTTTCATTGTCCAACTTCACTCATGAAACTAGTGAAGTCCCTTTCTACTTTTGCCTTTTTGTAACTTTGTTGTACGAGTGCCTTGCAATGCTTTTTTAAAGTGTTGCCATATCATTGGCTCACTGGGTTTTTCAATGAGTAGAGGATTATTTTTCAATGGGCTGAAATGGAAGAATATGCTATGAGATGGACTTAATAATTCCTTTATCTAAATGGTATGTGTCTTCAATTTAATTAAAAGGTATTTTCTACTTTGATCTAAGGTCAGTTATTTGTTTATATCCAGCTATTTTTTGGTGAATTTTTGGCTTAGCAAATGTCAGATGCAGGACATAAGTTGAGAAAATTGAAAGGGATTTGTTTATCCAACGGGAGGTCTTTCCTAGGCTGGTAATTCAAGTTACTGTCATGAACTTTAGACTTGACAGTTTCTGTTAAATGTCTGGTTATACGACTCTGAGATGATTTGCATGTGCGTTGTGTAGTTTTCAAATTTAATTTCTTCCTTTGTGGCTATTTCAGTTTAAAGGAGTTACAGTTTGACCGGTGCATAATATTATCTTTGTTCTGTGTATAATGATGTGTGAATCCTGATTGGTGATGAATGAAATATCAGAATCAGTGAGAAATAAGCTTCTTATTTGATGTCCACATACTATGATGATTAAATAAGCTTACTATCTAATGTCTAAGAAACAAATTATAACCATCACTGGTAGCTGCAGGTACGAGGTTTCCTTCTAAATTTTGGTGTGTATCATGCCACAAGAGCTGCGCTTGGACTACCCTTTGAGTGGAGGTGTGTTTATGCCTTGCACATTGTGTTGGTACTTTAATATTCTAAATACCAGAATGTAGTGTAGCACATGTTGACTTATATAGGCCTGCTATATGATGCTGAACCTTTTGACTTGATAATTTACAAAAATGAAAGGTGATGTACCTGTGCTGAGACAGCTTATGGTAGCAAGTATCTCAGTTCCCATATGCATCTTTTGTAGAATATGCCAAGTTGTAGTCTGATTATGTCTGAAATTATTGGAGGCATCTCAGTGCCGTAGTGGACAGCTATTGTGCAGTTTAAGTTTCTTCCCATGTGATCCCTAGCTGTAATTATTGCTAAGTCTTGTATGAAAAGGAGCTTTCTGTCTCTATTCATGCTGCATTCTTTTAATGCATTCTTCATATTAATGCTGGAAGCCTCCTTGGCTCATGAATGTTTTGGTTCAATTTGATCTTCAATCAGTTTTTGGCATCTCCTAACTTCTGACTCACACTATGGTCTCTAAACTTCATCATGTAGCTCACCCGTGGCTTTCATCACGAGCTTTGTTACTCTGTTTGCTCTGGTCATTGCCATAACTAAAGATCTTCCAGATGTAGAAGGAGATCGCAAGTGAGTTGCTTCCTTATGCTGCAATTTTGTGTGGGAAAAGTTCAATTTATCATCTATCATGTTGAATGCATTCTTATGCTGAAGATGAAGCAACCAGTCAGAAAATGTATGTAGATAGTCCTGGTGTCTGAAACTGTTTTGGGATCTTTGGAATGTGTATTTATTTTTTCACCATCTTATATTATTGTAAGTACCCTAGTTGTTTTGCCATTATTGTTGCTTAGTTTGCTTGCTATCTCAAGCTCTAGCAATCGTTATGGTTTCTTTATCTTCTTGTGCAGATGGACAAAACTTTCGAGAATGATTGCTTCAAATTGAAACACAAAAATGGCTGATATAATTTCGTTTTATAGGTTTCAGATATCAACTTTTGCAACCAAGCTTGGGGTTAGAAACATTGCTTTCCTTGGTTCAGGGCTGCTTCTGCTAAATTATATCGCTGCTATATTTGCTGCAATTTACATGCCTCAGGTGTGTACTGTACATATTATTTTAAGTTTCTTTGACAAAAGTGACAGTTGATGCTTTGTTTGGGAGGGTGGGAAATTGTGCTTTGATAAGAAAAACTTTAACTTTTCCCTTCCTTTTCATCTTGTAAGAATCTTAAATTCTTCTTCATTTTCCACACCAACCTCCCAACTCTTCCAAACGGAACCTAAAAGTGACCACTAAGGTGGACATTCTGCAGGCTTTCAGGCATAGCCTAATGATACCTGCACATTCAATCCTGGCGTTGGGCTTGATTTTCCAGGTTTGTTTAAGATCTATCCCTCCATGGAGATAATAATCCTGTTTTTCTTTTTATAGTCATGCAATTACTATTATTCTGATGCATGTGAGGTTCTTACCCTGCTTGTATGTATTTTCCATTATAGTTTCACTTCTCCACCATTATTTAAATTTGGTATAGACTTGTAATTTAATAATTCCATTACTTTCTGAAAGAACTAGTTTTCCCATGATGGCGACGACTAAAATTGGTTGTAATGTTGTCCACGAAACCTAAAGAAAAAAAAGTATCTAACAATTGGTGATCCATGCGGCTGGTTCTACTAATTGTTCAATTTCTTTTGCTGTACCACACCATTCATGTTCTGTTACACAATGTTTCTATTTTATTAAGTGCGACTGCACTGCAGATTGCTTATTCTATCAGCTTTTATATAATTTGACTGTTCCTTCTGCTATCCCCTTGCTTTACAACTTATGGTGGCAGAAAATCATATTAATTAGCTGTTTCTACCATGTTAAAAGAAAAAAGATGCATCTGACAACAATTTAATTGGCATCTTACTTGTAATTTCTATGTGTGGGTGCATTGGCATTGCTCATAGCTGTGGTATGCAAGTGTGCGATTTTTAAGCAATGCATTTACTTGAATACTTCCTGTGTCAAACACAATTGGAAAATTTCTCTTTTTTGGCTAAAAGGGAATTCACTTTAATCAATTGATGAAATCAGAGGATATGTCAAAATATTGAAGATGTTAAATATGAAAATTATTCAACCAAAAAAAAAAAAAGTATGAAATGTACACCTCAGTTTTAACTTGCTATTAAACCATCTAATGCTAGGGTTGTAGGTATCAAGGATTATCCATGACGATATTTCTGATAGAGAGCCTTTCTGAAACAGATAATGTTAAGCATCTCATGCTACAACTGCGATACGTCTGTTTATGCATACCTTTATTTGATGAACTATTGCACTGTCCTAGAAACTTTGCTCTTCTATGATAGTCCTGTTGTGCCTTGTTGTGCTTACATTAATTTGTGCCCTGAAGTATGAGTTATCTCTATTTCTTTCAGGCATGGGTGTTAGAACGAGCAAACTACACTAAGGTAAAAGGCATAGTTTATGTTTTACAGAAAGTATTTCTTTCCCACAACTACAAAGGTGAAATGATTTGATTGGTGTATCTGGATTTTCTGATTCTGTCGTATCAAGGATAAGTAACCCTGTATCAATGCCTTGAGAAATTGATAAAGTAAAAGTTATCAATTTGCAGCTTGACAAGGCATATGTCTATCAGCTCTTAGAGTACTTTGATTCAAGCTCTATAAAACAAATAAAACCAGTATTAAGACTATGCAATGTTAAGAAATCATAACAAAATATTGAAATAAAAAATGTAAAGTATATAATCGGGAAACTAACAACAGCTATGAAAAACAAGAAATTTTATTGCTCTTGACAATAGTTTTCTCTGTACACTTGTCACAACAATCAGAAAATCATGCTGTATAGTTTTATCTCACAGCTGCTAACTGCTACTCAAATAACATTGATAGATTTGACAAAATTTAACTATTTTTTTTTCTCAATATGAATGTGCAAAAACAATGGAGACCTTTGACACCATGCAGGCGAAATATGAACTACTCTAAACTTTTCTATTGTTGACTACTCTTTCCACAGATCACCTAATTATACTGCAGCACCCCTATTTATGTTGAAAATTGATGTTGGCAATATCAAATTCTCCAATTTTATTTAGATATCCATGGTTTCTTCATCTAATTAGGTTTCTACACCTACAAAATTCCCTGGTTCTGATTTTCATGGATCAATATATATCTGTTCTCTGACAAGACCGTTCAATTGCATTCTGCAGGAAGCAATTGCCGGATACTATCGATTCATATGGAATCTCTTTTATGCAGAGTACATCATATTCCCCTTTATTTGAAGATTTTTTTCTTCCATAAATAATTTAGAGAGAGAGAGAGAGAGAGAGAGAGAGAGAGAGAGAGAGGTGTCTGTATGCTTCTGTGCTAATTGTACATATCTGCCTGGTAATGTAGATCTGTATTTTTTTACAAGCTGTGTCAGAAAAAATCCTGGTTCCTTTATCAGCTCGCAATAGCAGATGTTTGAAACATTTGTAAATTTGCCTGCCTGGACTATGAATTTTGGCTTAAGACCTGTTAAATTGGCAGAAACTCAAAGTCTTATGGAGAAGTTCAATTGATTTTGCCCCCACCTTCTTTTTGACCTTGTTGGCTCAAGATTACCATATGAAACCAATTGCCGCATCTGTTAAGAGAACAATATCTGTCTCAGGAGCTTTTACGAGTCCTTTTCCTTATTTCGACTTTTGCTGTTTGTTTCCGCGATGAGGTGGTGGCCCTTAAGATCATTAAGTTAAGCAAACTATTCACCTGAGAAGCCGCTAGACTTACGGTCATGGCAGCAATTGCGCTCACAGTCGTGAAAACGTACTCTAGTTCTACAGTGATCTTGCATCTTGAGAATGTCTGTTCCATATCCTGGATATGATCGGACCTGCATGTCACCTGCCGCATCTGATATGATACGAAGCCTTCTTTATGGATCAGTTCAGGATTCTAGTTTCACCATCATCTTACCCTTGGACAAAGAACATAAGTTATGGGCTGATGCAAGCCAAGGGTGGGTTTTCTCAAATAATACGATCGGGAGAGAGACTCGCACACGGGAAAATAGGACGAATAGAAATTTCAGCATTGTGCAATCTCAGGAGAACAATCGTATCTTTGTCGATACATATCAGATCGACCTAATTTTGAAGCCAAATGAACAAAGACTTCTGGATTTACAATTTCTTTGTTTTGGGTTTTCTAAAATAAGCACTATAGGATGGTCGAAATTGGATTGGAAATAATGAACAAAATAGGAAAATATAGAAACTCTATTGGTTGCTCTTCTAGGCCTCTAAGGAAGTTGAAGGGGCACCGATTCTTCTAGATTGATGACTACAACTCTTCAAGGATGCAGATTTCAAAAGCTCTTGACTCTTCAAGGACGGAGGGAAAATTCTTCTAAGTTTTTAAGGATATGAACTCTATAAGGTTCACGATACTTGCTTCAAAGCAATTTTTTTTTTTTTATTCATTAGAAGTTGTTTCTCTTGTACAAAAAATTGGATGGCTTATATTGTTAACGAAATAAAAACAGTGTCGAAACTAGGAAAATAGTAAATAGCAATAAAAGTGTCTTCATGGCTCCCAAGATGTCTTTCAAACTTCCGCGGGGAAAATAGTAAATAGCATGGTAACTAGAAACTAATAAAAGCGTCTTCATGGCTCTTAAGGTGTCTTTCAAACTTCCGGGATGAACTCAAGATATCGATACGGCTTCTCGGTTTCGTCAAGCTTGAATGCGGGCCAATCTTCTTGGTCGAGAGAGCTGGTCTTTAATGCAGGCTGCATCATTGGCCTTATGGCCTAGTCATAAAGATTTCATTTTCTTCATCTGCTAAGTACGCAACTTGTTAATGGTCTCGATATATTTAGCATATTCAGAGGCACGAGGTTGAACAGGGTGTTAGTTGTCGCCTTCCCTCCTCAGCCTGCCGAGGAATTGGGAACGGCGATAGATGATGAGTGATGCTCTCGCACCAGATAGCTTTAGGGATGCACAGAGAGAGAGAGAGAGAGAGAGAGAGAGAGAGACGGCTCGTGTTGAATCCTGAGAAATTCCTCGGTTTTTCAACTACTCATTGTAGACACGAGTAAAGATGAATGCTAGAGGTGACTTGACCTCCTTCCCATTCCGCAAACCCATTGTTTGCTTTTTCTAGCTCATATCACAACAATGGAGACAAGCTAACAGGAACAGCATTTTGTTGTTTTCCAGGATGTTCCTCTAGGGAAGTTTTCTAAATCTGCTTGCAACGGAGTTCACGTTCCCAGACTTGTACTCAGCAACCATTTTGATGGAGCCACTTAACTAATTTGTGGGGCTATAACCAAATGAAAATGTAATATAAAGAAATTAACTAGCCACTTTCTATTAAGAAATGCATTCGGTATAATTACTTAATTATTTCTTATAGTGTGATAATAATCAACTCCATCCTTGTATTCAATGTGGAAAATTTTTGGAACGCTCCTCTTACTTTCTTTTATTTTTTTGACTTTTTGATAAAAGTTTGCTTTCAATTAGTGAACAAATAGGGAAAATGTTCATTTAACTTTTCTTTGTTTGAAAAAAGAATTATATAGCAATAAAAAGGAGGAAATAATGTCAATTTTTTTTTTGTTACTTTTCTACATTATCAAAGTTAGTAATTTTATTATCAAAATGTAGTGTCGGATAAGAAATGAAAATTAATCGCATAGCACGTGAAAACTAGTAAGAAATTTATGAAACTAAACAACTTCTCTCTAATCAAATTTTATGGATTTCGACAACTTCAGATTAAGTGGAAAGATTATTTTGATTTATGTGCTCAGTCATGTGAATTTCAAAGGAGGAAATAAAACTGGAAAAAAAATTTCTGAATCTTTTTCCCTTCTTTCATTTTCGACTTATTAGGTACTCCAATCTCAGCCGTCCACTCCGAAACATCGACGACCGTCGGATTGAATCCGTGAGGCCCTCGTTTCCCTACTCCTATTGTGCCTTCGCCATCTTCACCGCCGCCACGACATTGGCGCCTATACTTTCGCCAAATAACGCAGACCGGTGCCTCCGTTCACTCCCGACCTCCGCCTCCGCCTCCGCCGCCGCCCCCCGTCCCCCGTCGCTCGCAGCCAAGCCCCCGGCCAGCCGGAACCAGCCGGTACGCCTTTTCCTGTTCTCATCTCCGTTTTCCCTTCTTTTTTTTTTTTTTTTCCGTTCGGGTCTATCGTTCGATGGCCTCTTCGTCGCCGCCGTCGGTCGCGGCTGATGCAGCGGTGAAGATCGAGCGCGAAGAGCTGCTGTGTCTCTGGATTTCGTTTCTTTCGTGTCCGATGCATCGCAATTTTCCCTGCAAAGAAGGACGAGACCTTGTGGCGATTCTGGGGTTTCCTCAGGGCTTGTTAACAACTGACATCGATAATCCATTTTTTAAAATTTATTTTCTCATTGGGAATTTTGTCGAGTTGGTTGGATTGCATCGTGCGTCCATGAACCTGCTTAGGGGACTGGTAGAAATTGTTTCTTTCTGTCGCGAAATGGGTAGAAAATTGGTTTAGCTAGGTTTTCTGAGATAACGCGATTTCATCAGCTCTCGCTTATTCAGATATATCAGCAGTATTTTCTGTTTGGATAGTCCTGTTTGATGTCCCAGTGCCCTTATTGTGGCATGTGAATGTGCAGATCCGAGGGAGATTTGGTTGATTTAATCTGTGCTAAAACAAGATGGCATCGCGTTTCTGGACACAGGTTCGACCTAAATTTTTTGTTGCTTGTAGAAAATATGGACTTAATGACCTCTATCTCTGTCCCTCCCCACCCACCCACACAGACACGTACGTTCAAATGCACCCGTTTACCCCATGCTTCCACACCCGTGAAAATTCTTATGGGAATGGGTTTTGATATAAACAGGGTGGAAGTGAGACTGAGGAGGAGGACAGTGATCACAGCAGTGATGTTGAAGAAAGTGGGGCAGCTGAGTCCGCTGCTCCTGCTGCTGGAAGCAGATACCTTCAGGAGAATGCTAGTGACAGTGATGATTCCGAGGATCAGAAGCGTGTTGTTCGGTCTGCCAAAGATAAGCGCTTTGAGGAAATGGCGGCCACTGTCGACCAGATGAAAAATGCTATGAAGATCAATGATTGGGTTAGTTTGCAAGAGAGCTTTGACAAGATTAATAAGCAGCTTGAGAAAGTCATGAGGGTCGCGGAGTCTGAGAAGGTTCCCTCTCTTTATATTAAAGCCCTTGTGATGCTGGAAGACTTCTTGAGTCAGGCTTTGGCAAATAAGGATGCTAAGAAAAAGATGAGTAGCAGCAATGCTAAGGCCTTGAATTCGATGAAACAGAAGCTCAAGAAGAATAATAAGCAGCATGAGGAGTTGATTAATAAGTATAGAGAGCATCCTGAAAGTGAGGAAGAAGTGGAAGAGGAGGAGTCTGAGGACGAAGAATTAGAGAATGAGATTGAGGACCCCACCAAGATTGATGTTTCTGACGAGGGGGATGACGATGAGGATTATGACGCCCCAGATAGTCTCGATGATGGCTGGGAGAAGAAGATGAGCCGGAAAGACAAGCTGATGGATAAACAATTTAAAAACCCTAATGAGATTACATGGGAAATTGTCAACAAGAAGTTCAAAGAGGTTGTTGCTGCTCGTGGGAAGAAGGGAACTGGTAGATTCGAGCAGGTTGAACAGCTTACCTTCTTGACAAAGGTTGCTAAGACCCCTGCACAGAAGCTTGAGATTCTTTTCAGTGTTGTATCTGCTCAGTTTGATGTTAATCCAGGTCTTACTGGTCACATGCCAATTAATGTGTGGAAGAAGTGTGTGAAGAATATGCTTGTTATTCTCGACATTCTTGTGCAGTATTCTAACATTGTAGTTAGTGATTCTGTGGAGCCTGATGAAAATGAGTCGGAAAAGGGACCTGACTATATTGGGACAATTAGGATTTGGGGAAATTTGGTAGCCTTCCTTGAGAGGATAGATTCCGAGTTTTTTAAGAGCTTGCAGTGCATTGATCCACACACCCGTGAGTTTGTTGAAAGGCTTAGGGACGAGCCAATGTTTTTAGTTCTTGCTCAAAATGTTCAAGAATACTTGGAACGTGTTGGAGATTTTAAAGCTGCTTCAAGAGTGGCTCTACGTCGGGTTGAACTCATCTATTATAAGCCTCAGGGGGTCTATGATGCGATGAGGAAATTGGCTGAGCAGACTGAAGATAACGGAGTTGATGCAGGGGAAGAGCCTAAGGTGGTTGAGGAGAGCAAGGGCCCAGCTGCATTTGTTGTTACTCCTGAGCTTGTGGTGAGGAAACCTACTTTTCCTGAGGATAGCAGGACACTGATGGATATTCTGGTGTCCCTTATATACAAGTATGGAGATGAGCGAACTAAGGCTCGCGCAATGCTTTGTGACATCTATCACCATGCTCTCTTGGACAAATTCTCAACTTCCCGTGATCTGTTGTTGATGAGTCGCCTGCAGGACAGCATCCAGCATATGGACATTTCGACCCAGATACTTTTTAACAGGGCTATGGCACAACTTGGTCTGTGTGCATTTCGGGTTGGCCTTATAGCTGAAGGACATGGTTGCCTTTCTGAATTATATTCAGGTGGAAGGGTGAAGGAGTTACTTGCACAAGGTTTTTCTCAAAGCAGGTACCATGAGAAGACCCCAGAGCAGGTACAAAGTCCTTGCCCGTTTGCCGTGATTGTGTATTTCCAGATAATTGGTTATGAGCAAGATCTATTAGCTTCTGAGTAGGCTATTCAATTTCTGGCAAACCTTACCCTTTGGCTTTTATTTAGTGAAATACCAATTCTCACTATCTGAGGAAGATTTGTTATGCCATACTGATGATTTTCTTTAGCCTCTTTAGTTTCTTCCCCTCTCTTCCTCTCACAAATCTCTCGAGGGGGTTTGGGTGTTTGGTCTACCCATAATAGTAAACATCTTTGTAAGTTCGTTATTTAACATATGATTTGTCTAAGAGTCTCTTAGATTTTACCTCTTCTAAATTATGTTCGAGATTTGAAATAAGAGGATCACAAGTTTTGTTCAGAGCTGATGCTATAAAATTTCTTTTCTTCTCATTCAGGAAAGATTGGAAAGGAGACGTCAAATGCCATATCACATGCACATAAACCTTGAGCTTCTCGAAGCTGTGCATCTGATATCTGCCATGCTGTTAGAAGTCCCCAATATGGCAGCAACCAAGCATGATGCTAAGCGCAAAATGATAAGTAAGAATTTCCGACGGTTGCTCGAGGTGAGTGAAAGGCACACATTCACTGGGCCCCCAGAAAATGTGAGGGACCATGTAATGGCAGCGACAAGGGCCCTAAGCAAGGGAGACTTCCGGAAGGCCTTTGATGTCGTCCAGTCTCTTGACGTCTGGAAGCTCCTCAGGAACAAGGACTCCGTCCTTGAGATGCTCAAGGATAAGGTTAAGGAGGAGGCTCTGAGGACCTATCTCTTTACCTATTCATCATCCTATCATTCATTGAGCTTAGATCATCTGACAAAAATGTTTGACCTCTCAGAGGCACAGACCCACAGCATTGTCAGCAAGATGATGATCAATGAGGAGCTCCTTGCTAGCTGGGACCAGATGACCAGGTCCATTGTCTTCCATGACATTGAACAGACGAGGCTTCAGTCCTTGGCATTCCATCTTACAGAGAAACTGGCAATTCTGGCAGAAAGTAATGAGAGGGCTGTGGAAGCTAGGGTTGGCGGCGGTTTGGATCTGCCACCGAGGAGGAGAGACGGACAGGACTATGCTGGTGGGTCAGGTGTTGGTGGTGGTAGGTGGCAAGAGGGCTCGTCTTTCACTCAGGGAAGGCAAGGAAGTGCTGGTGGCGGGAGGCAACAGACAACTGGCCAAGGCGGAGGGGGTGGCTATTCTAGGCAGTCGCGTGGCACAGGTGGATATTCTGCAAGCAACCGATATCAGGACTCTACTTTTGGAGGATCGGGGAGGTATCAGACTGGGTCTGCAGGAAGGTCATCTCAGATGAACACCTCGGCCCGCATGGTGAGTCTGAACAGGGGGCTTCGCGCATGAGAGGAACTTCGTAATGGTCTCTGACGAAAAGGATCCACGTTGACTGTCATTGATTGATACGTGAGCTTTTCAAGCAGAAAGCTGTTCTGCTATTTCTGAGTCTTGACTTGAAGAAGCATATTTACCTAATTTCTGTTTTCTTTTTCTTTATTTGGCGGGCATAGCGTAAGTTTTGAATATTTCTGTGCTGTTACTTTCAATTTTAGAAACTCCGTTCGTCATCCACATTGTTGTTGCATTTTTGGATAATGTTAGATTACAAAAAGGCAGGATAACAGCATTATGTTCTTTCTTTTTTCTTTACCTCCCTTCTAACTTTTTGAACATTTTTTCTTAACACACGGGAGCGTGCGATGTTGGCTTCCGATTGATGTAGCCTTTGCTTCAATCGACAGCCGATGTCCAAGACTACAATAAACTAATTATCGAAAGCAAGAGCCTCTATTTGTTTTGCGGAAAATGAATAATTTTAAAATTATTTTCTCAAAAAATGATTGTTTATATTTTAGAGAAAATAAATAGATGGAAAATATTTCTATCATTTATGAATATATTTAAATATAGATTGTTATCAATAATAAATATATTTTTCGATGACTAATCATTTTAAGTGATATGAACAATCATTTTTAGGAAAATATTTTTCAAATCATTCACTTTCTATTGAACAATGCCAAAATAAGCGGATAATAAGTAATAATCTAGACTATAGTAAATTTGTGTCTTGCACCACACTTATATGTAGATATAGAAATTAGGCTATACAAGTATGAACTCTAGAAATAGGCATATGATGAATTTTAATATATCTATCGCTATTATAAGTTAATCGTGGTTAAGGAATGTTCATTTAATTTAATTAATTATATGAGGAGAACCAACCCTAATAGATGGTTTAATAATTAAGTTGATTAACATGATTTAACTAAATAATTTAAAGCCGCTTTCTGTTTAAATTTTAGTTGTATGTGTTAAAGATCAATTTGTATTTATAAAGTCCAAAATAAATTTGAAATGAAATTTCGAAACTTCAAGTGGGAAACCCATGTATTAATTCAATGTGCTACTTGGAAGTGTAAATAAGAAAAGTCTTGTTAAGGAAATCCATGTACTAGTTCAATGTGTTACTAATTCTTGACGACATATGATAATTTAACCGAAATACAACAAGAATATACTAGGAAAAACTCAAATCAAAACAAGAGACAACATAACTAGTTCAAAATCGACATGATTAAATTCGCATACTTTCGAGAAAAGCCCTCTTCATTAAGGTGAAAGGCAAAACATTTTTTTTTTTTTTTAAATTAAAAGAGATTATATGGAAAAGCTACATGATTATGAATACATGATACTAATTAGCCATCACATTCTATATTGTATTTTCCTTATTTGGTTTTCTAATAAACATTTCTTCATACCTTATCTGCTTCGTGTTTGTATCATCCCCTACCATGGGGCTTTCAAATTTGGACGAGACCCACCCAATTCAATCGGGAATAGTACCCAAGGTTCAGGTCTTAAAATGGTCATGAAACTAGTCAAAACCCGATATCAGCTCGATTCAATCGAGGGAACCCGACTTCAAGCATCCACCCCTAAGATCCAGGCCCTTTGAGTTCGTCCAATGACTTGGATAAATACATTATACATCATTCAATTGTAGATTATGCAAATCATCAATCCGCCAGTTGAACCGGTCGACCCACAGTCAGACAGATCCGTCAACCGGTTCATTGACCGACCCGTCTCCCCCCGGTCCAAAGTATAATGGGCTTCAACTGAATTGACAGTTAATTTAAAAAAAAGAAAAAGAAAAGAAAAACTGAAATGGAGAGAAACCCTAATTCACCGAGCTCTGCTCTTGCTCTTTCGTACTTCCTCTTCGCTTCGCCGGCTCCGCCCTTCGCCTCGCCGCGGCGAGCTCGTCGTCGCCGCCGCACGCCTCCGTCCTCCGAGGTCCGTCACATCTCTCTCTCTAGTTATAACCCCCTTTTTTCCGCGGCGCTCCCCGCGCCGCGGGCGCAGTTCTCCGCCCCGTGCGGCGGGAAAGGGGGATATGGCCTCCGGCCCGCCCCTGCCCTTGGCCATATCCCGGTGCCAGCGGAGTGCTCTCCGGCTTCCAAATGCACAGATGCTTACTGCTTCTGCTTTTGTGAAGGGACAAAAAAATAAAAAATAAAAAAACAAACCTTTTTTTAATAAGATTCCATCAAATTTATTCTGAGTTATATGGATTTTTTTGTCTGGTTTTGTATTACTCTATTTGAATCTATTTGATATCCTATTGGCCTTATGGTGCGAAGTGGATGTGCAGAGCTGAGGCGAATTGACTGATTTTATTCGCGCCCGAAGAAAATGGCGTCGCGTTTTTGGACACAGGTTCGAGTCTATGCTTTCTAACTTTGTTTTTTGCGCTCAAATTGTGGACATTAGTACTTGTCTCTCTCATAAAAACGTGCCCACATAGTGCACTAGATGCCTCGTTGACTTGTAACCGGTATTACTGAGAGTTCTCACCATGAATGAATTTTGTTAAAAACAGGGTGGGAACGAGACTGACGAGGAGAGCAGCGATTATGGCAGTGATGTCGAAGAAAAGGGGGGAGGTGAGTCCGCTGCTCCAGCCGCCGGAAGCAGATACCTCCAGGGGAATGCGAGCGACAGCGATGATTCCGATGGTCAGCATCGGGTTGTTAAGTCTGCGAAGGACAAGCGTTTCGAGGAAATGTCTGCCACTGTTGACCAGATGAAAAATGCTATGAAGATTAATGATTGGGTCAGTTTGCAGGAGAGCTTCGACAAGATTAATAAGCAGCTCGAGAAAGTCATGAGGGTCACCGAGTCTCAGAAGGTTCCCACTCTTTACATTAAAGCCCTTGTGATGTTGGAAGACTTCTTGAGTCAGGCTTTGGCGAATAAGGATGCTAAGAAGAAGATGAGTAGCAGCAATGCCAAGGCCTTGAATTCGATGAAGCAGAAGCTCAAGAAGAATAATAAGCAGTATGAGGAGTTGATTAATAAGTACAGAGAGCATCCTGAAAGTGAGGAAGAGGTGGAAGCGGATGAGGAATCAGAGGAGGAAGAATCAGAAAATTCGGAAATTGAGGACCCTACCAAGATTGATGCTTCTGATGAGGGTGATGATGATGAGGATGATGCAGCTGGGGATAGTCTCGATGATGGTTGGGAGAAGAAGATGAGCCGAAAAGACAAGCTAATGGATAAGCAATTTAGGAATCCTAGTGAGATTACATGGGAAACTGTTAACAAGAAGTTTAAAGAGGTCGTGGCTGCTCGTGGGAAAAAGGGGACTGGTCGGTTTGAGCTGGTTGAACAGCTCACTTTTTTGACTAAGGTAGCTAAGACCCCTGCCCAGAAGCTTGAGATTCTTTTTAGTGTTGTATCTGCTCAGTTTGATGTTAATCCGGGTCTCACTGGTCATATGCCAATCAATGTGTGGAAGAAGTGTGTGCAGAATATGCTTGTCATCCTTGACATTCTTGTGCAGTATCCCAACATAGTAGTTAGTGATTCAGTGGAGCCTGATGAAAATGAGTCTGAGAAAGGTCCGGACTATAACGGGACAATTAGGATTTGGGGAAATTTGGTAGCCTTCCTAGAGAGGATAGATTCCGAGTTTTTCAAGAGCTTGCAATGCATTGACCCTCACACACGTGAATATGTCGAAAGGCTTAGGGATGAGCCCATGTTTTTAGTCCTTGCTCAAAATGTTCAAGACTACTTGGAACGTGTTGGAGATTTTAAAGCTGCTTCAAAGGTGGCTTTACGGCGGGTGGAGCTTGTATATTATAAGCCTCAGGGTGTCTATGATGCTATGAGGAAACTGGCTGAGCAGACTGAAGATGATGGTGGTGAGACAGGGGAAGAGCTTAAGGTTGAGGAGAGCAGGGGTCCAGTTGCATTTGTTGTTACTCCTGAGCTTGTGCCAAGGAAACCAACTTTTCCTGAGGATAGCAGGACACTGATGGATATTCTGGTATCCCTTATATACAAGTATGGAGATGAGCGAACTAAGGCCCGCGCAATGCTTTGCGACATCTATCACCATGCTCTCTTGGACGAGTTCTCAACTTCCCGTGACCTGTTGTTGATGAGTCACCTGCAGGATAGCATCCAGCATATGGACATTTCGACCCAGATACTTTTTAACAGGGCTATGGCACAGCTTGGTCTGTGTGCATTTCGTGTTGGCCTTATAGCTGAAGCACATGGTTGCCTTTCTGAATTATATTCAGGTGGAAGGGTAAAGGAATTACTTGCACAAGGTGTTTCTCAAAGTAGGTACCATGAGAAGACCCCAGAGCAGGTACGATGTCCTTATCCGTTGTGGATGGTTGTCAAAATTTCCTTATGAACAACCCTGTATTACTCAATAATAGTTACTACTTTCCAAGCAAGTGGTTCATTTATATATACCTCTTATGCTCTGGATTTGGTTTAGTGAATAACTTGTTTTTTGCCATTTGAGAAAGATCTGTTTTACCCTGCAAACAATTTTATTTAGTTTTTCTCTTTTCTCCCTTTCCCCTTGAGAGGATTATCACTTTTGTGTGGGAGTTCACGCTGTGAAACTTCTTTATTCTCATTTTAGGAGAGAATGGAAAGGAGACGTCAAATGCCTTATCACATGCACATAAACCTTGAGCTTCTGGAAGCTGTCCATCTAATTTGTGCCATGCTTTTAGAAGTCCCCAATATGGCTGCAAACACCCTCGATGTTAAGCGCAAAGTCATAAGTAAGAACTTCCGGCGGTTGCTTGAGGTGAGTGAGAGGCACACATTCACTGGACCACCGGAAAACGTGAGGGACCATGTAATGGCAGCCACAAGGGCCCTAAGCAAGGGAGATTATCAGAAGGCCTTTGATGTTGTCCAGTCTCTTGACATCTGGAAACTCCTCAGGAACAAGGACTCTGTCCTGGAGATGCTCAAGGCTAAGATTAAGGAAGAGGCTCTGAGGACCTATCTCTTTACCTATTCATCATCCTATCATTCATTGAGCTTAGATCATCTGACAAAAATGTTTGACCTCTCAAAGGCACAGATCCACAGCATTGTCAGCAATATGATGATCAATGAGGAGCTCCATGCTAGCTGGGACCAGCCAACCCGGTCGGTTATCTTCCATGACATTGAGCACACGAGGCTCCAGGCCCTAGCTTTCCATCTCACAGAGAAACTGGCAATTCTGGCAGAAAGTAATGAGAGGGCTGTAGAGGCTAGAATTGGCGGTGGTGGTTTGGATTTGCCTGTGAGAAGGAGAGATGGCCAGGACTATGCTGTGGGCTCAGCTGTTGGTGGTGGTAGGTGGCATGATGGCTCATCTTTTACGCAGGGAAGGCAAGGAAGTGCTGGTGGTGGGAGGCAACAGACAACCGGCCAAGGCGGTGGAAGTGGCTATTCCAGGCAGTTCCGTGGCACAGGTGGATATTCTGGCGGCAACCGGTATCAGGATTCTGCTCATGGTGGATCAGGGAGGTCTGCTTTTCAGACTGGTTCTTCAGCAAGGGCATCTCATCTGGATGGTTCAGCTCGCATGGTAAGTCTTAACCGGGGACTTCGTGCATAAGAGGAGCTTCTGTTTTTTTTTTTTTTTTTTTTTTTTTTTGGCAGAAAGGTTAATATAGAGGAGCTTCCGTTGGTCACTGAAGACAAGGATATATTGGAGACAGGGATATATTGGCAATTTGCGTTGATTGATAGGTGCCCCTCTCGAGTGGAAATCACTTTTTTCTGGTTAAATGAGTTTTGACTCTGAAGACAGATTGTCTGGGTTTTTTGTGGGCGTAACCTCAGTGTGGAATGTTGTATCATTAATGTTATTACTTTATCCACTCTCCTTTTATACTTCCCATGCTAATGTTACATTAGGAAAACCCTGCCTAGTGAGAATAATGTCACTCTGTTATAGCAAAATAAGCACACGAACCATAGGTACAATGAGATACAAACGGCATTTTACCCGAACCTTAACCCATGCATCTTGTGATTTATATCACCATGCCATCAATTTTGATAGGGGGCCGCTGGAGCTCTAAAGTTCAATAGGGCGTGAATTGAGTAGCTTCCATGGGTTTGATCGTTGGAATTACATTTTGGACTCTGTCAAACTGGTGATACTTGCGAAGTAATTATATAGTCGAAAAGTAAAACTTGGGTATTGCATTTTGATTGCATGTCTTTGGCGGATATGATTAACATGACAGTTGTTGGATTGTTCAATGGTGCTTCTGTATATGGCATAGCCCCCAGTGTATTGTTCATTTGATTGATGCTGACCAGAATGATACAGAAGCAAATGAATAAGCAAGCTTTAGTGTTAGCAACCATCTCGGTTTCTTGTTTCTGCTTGTCTGGTTGTATTTTATTGTAGCTTTTCTTTCTCTTTGGCTTTTTCGTGGATGCCATTTGGCTTCCTGTTGCTACCTTGGTAGCTTTTGGCTTCCTTTTCCTGGTATCCTTCCACTCGACCTGGACTTTCTTGCCTTGTTGAGTGTAAGTTTTTGATGCCAGTTTTCGAGCTGTATAGTTTGGTTTAAGTCAATATATTCTTACCTTACCCAAAAAAAACCATCTCAGTTTCTTGGAAGCAAAATGAGAGTGAGGCTGTCAACATGATTAGAGCAAACATTTGACAGGCCTGGGTCAAAAAACCACATCCACGGCGTGGAGTGAGAAACCTATGGCTACTGATAAAATATCATGAACTCTAGTTTCCATCTCGGGTGGTTCTCGAGCATTAGGAAAAAAAAGAGGAGGAAAAAGCAACCGATTAAGCAATCTTTTCTTCTTGCAAAATTAAGCATACTTAAAAGAGTATGTATTGTGGCTCATAACATAATTACGATGGGAACGACTTCCTATGCTTAACGTACAGATGCAATAACGAACATTCAGGTTCGGTTTCTAGCATAGATTTGTAAGAATATGAACCATTTTTTATAGGCTAATATTGGAGTGAATTTCAAATGCATTCCAAGAGTACACACTGAAATCCACCGGGAAAGATTCATCTTCCGGATCTGTAGAGCTAGCAGGTGATTATGAAATACAAGCGTGGCCAAATTTGTCTTCTTAACTGATGAGGATGGGTAGTCAAACATATATGTTGCTAAATAGAATAGAAGATCCTTAATATTGGCAAAAACGAAATGTGGAAGAAACACATCCCTCCATCTGTGCGTTCCAATAGTGAAAAAACGAATAAGCTTCTTTGTGAGTTCAAACAAAACAGTGAGGTCAAGAAAAAGATGACAAGTTATATGAACCCAAAATTGTGCAGAGGAAAAGAAAAGGAAAACCTCGGGTGTAGACCAAATAATCTACCGACCCATCACTCAAATTGAGAAGTTGCAATATGCCGCAATTTGAACCCTTTTTCATCTCACAAGGTGCCTAGGAAGAAGATGGTGACATGATGTTAACTTTCATGGTCCGCGTTTATATCCGCTGGACTGGAAACCTCTGTTGGCTCTGCATCAGATGTTGTGTGGGCATCTGGATGTGGACCAGTAGTCATATTGGCTTCTGGTTGCGGTAACCTTGCTTCCAAATCCTTGAGAGCCATGGTTAAAGATTTCACATCGCAAGCCGAGGCTAATTCACTGGAAAACGACAACTGTACAGAACGACTATAAATATCAGTGTCCACGCTAGACAATTAGTACTGTGTCCTACGTGCTATATGATGCTGCTCCAATAAATAATTGGCAGTGTGTAATTCATAACATAATTTTCCAGGAAATGAAAGCTAAACAAAATGCTATTAAAAGCTGAAAATTTCAATATTAAATTGCACTGTAACTGTCTGGTGAAATCTTTTAAAATAGACTTCAAGCTGCAATGGGAAAGCTTGTCAGAAATCTTTTCTGCTAAAGCTACACTACTGTTGAGTCACCAGTGTTGACAAACAGAGAGCTACCTCGTGAACTCTTATCTCTTTTGTTTTGTTAAGAACTTAGCAGAGAGCAAAGTGCGAAAGAATAAGACGCTTGCTCATAGGATGTTCTGACATGCAAATTCTATGTAAAAAGAAAACCAACATTAAAAAACCGAGTAAACTAACCTCTAATTGCTCCGCTTGACGTTTGAGATCAGCAGTTGATGCCTCCTTGTGAAATCTTTGAAGAACACGCAGCACATGATCACGGAGACTATCATGAATATGTTGCTTGAGGGTACCTTGAGGTACAGTTGATTGACAGCCAACTTGATAGAAAGGGCACTTCACAAGCTTCATTGGACAAGTGGTTATGCAATGCCTGTCCATTTCACGTCTCATGAGACTTTCCGAGCAATTCTGCTCACACGGAATTACTTTGAATGGACAAGCTAAATCATGTTTTTCCAAGTGGGCTGCTGTAAATCTAGCGTTACAGCCCTCATTGGCGCAGATCATAGACCTGAATCCACAGCTGGTGACGTGCTCGGCCAGGTCTTCAGCAGTGTCAAATTTCATGACGCAATGAAATGCACCTTTGAAATCTACATTTTTAAGCAAAGTCCGTGCAATTGATTCTCTCCTGTCTGTAGCCCAAAATTTACTGAGTTCCATCTCCTGGACAATATCATCTATCTTGTCCTCCCTCTTTTCGCTCAGCAGCCATCCCGAAATCCTACCAAACAAGTTCCTCTTCAAAGTCGCAAAGTCATCAGCAAAATCGGCTATTATTTCATAAGGATCATCGGATGCTTCGGCAGCTAAATCCCCTTCTAGGATAGCAGTCTCGGCCACAAACGATTCGCTCCTTTGGGTCAGATACTCCACGAACTCCTTCCTCAAATCTACAGCCACCAAAGCCGGGGTCCTGAAGATGTCGCCCGTCGTGTTGTCCACGCAGGCCGTGGCCAGTCCGGGGAGCAACATCTGAGCTATCTTGTGAGATATCTCCGTGTCGTAGAGATCGCAGTGAATCGAGGGGCCCCTGCTCTCACCTTCAATCTCCTCGTGCACGCGTTCCATGTCGCTCCCCATAGCATCCAAGGTCATCGATCAACCGAAAATCAACAAAGCACCTGAGGCCGATCATTGTTAGGAGAGATGCCAATCATTCGCAACCAGAAAAAAATATAAGGGCAAAACCAAGAATTCAAAGTAAATCACACCCACTTTTGCAAATGAAGTTCTGGTTTCCATGCATTCTCCAAAAAAAGAACTTGACATCGAAAGATAGAATTTGCAGACATTCCTCTCACATCAGTGACCCTTTTCCCCCCAATTCAAGTGCACCCAGAAAAGGAATGTCGACAAAAGTTTGAAATTTAAAACGCGAGCGCGCGCGCGGCGATCAGCTCGACGTTTCCCGTCCAATTCGAAACGAAACACGCGCCTCCGATCAGGCTCGACTTACAGGAATCAAAAGAGCACGAAACCTCGTCGATCATCGCATTTTCCAGCCACCGCGCGGGAGGATTTCCGGCGAAAAGGGAAATTGCTTCCGGCGGACCCGACGGAGTTGAAAGGGTCGGCGCGATCAGGGCCAGATCCGGAACTAAGCTCTCCTGCAGCGAGAATCCCAATGCCTCTCAGAGCAAGCAGAGAGAGAGAGAGAGAGAGATGAACGTCTGAAGAGATTTCTCTGTCTTGAGTTTTCCTCTTTTTCTTTTTCTTTTTTTTAAATAAAAAAAATGATGTTTTTGTGATGTCAAGGTCAACGGCTTTAACCGTCGCTGTTGGGTTAACAAGATCGACTGATGACAAGGGCAATGCCGAAAGGAGTGTGCAACCACATCAATCAATTAATTAAAAATTAAATGCACGTGTTTTGGATTAACATATGAGTAGAGATGCATTTGTGTAAACGCGTAAAATGAATAAATTGTCCAAACATGAAACCCCACGAAACGATGTGTTACCAATCAACACCGCAATGGACGGAGAACCTCTTGGGGCCTGCAAGCTGGAAGCCGTGCAGAGTGCGTCCCAACCCAATTCAAAAGAAAGTGGACGAGCATCGGAAAGTTCGCAGAGAGAATGACGTTTTGCTCAGGGAACGAGTGCACCGTTCAACTACTTATGGTGCGCGTGGAAACACATTCTCGAAGTCTCTTAGCTCTACCAAGGATCTTGTACAAAATGCCGAGGTGTTTGGTTAAGAAATCTGGAAGTCCTTTTGGGGAATAGGATGCAATCCGAAAGACTTTCCACTTGAGGCCACTAGAGAGACTAGCATTGGGCATTCGGAACTCTGAGATGATAAAATATATTCTAATGTTGCATGACCTCGACAATCCATCACCTAGGTTGCATAACATCAAATGTCCTCTAATTTGGCTCCCTTGGGATCACATGTAGGCGATGGCTGTTGCTAGAGCTTCCAACTTTGCTTGACTTATCAAGGAGGGTCACTGTTGCAATTTTTTTTTTTTTTGGGGAAAAAGTAAACTCCTTAATGATAATGATGTTTGTCAAGTTGTATTTGCATTTTGTTAAAAACTCTTTACCCTAAAATCAATACATAAACTTTGGGGAAATGCTCTTGCAAAACCTTTTACTAGTGTCATCGGCATATTAAACCTATAGATTTGATATGTGCCGATAACTCTAATCCAAAGCATTTTAACTCAATTGATGGGATTTGAACAAATAAATTATGAATCCTAATTTGATGAAATCTCTCAACACACCATCAATGAAGCTAGGGTCTTTGGCCGACGAAGATGACAAAGGGAGATGGAGTTATGGAAGATAACACCAAATCTGTATCAACAATTGATCATAGAAATTGAGATTTGATTACAATTTTAGCATATGATCAAGTCGAGTTGCAAGATAATTATATCACTATCCAAATTAATATAGGAATGTCCTTGAATTTATACCGTATCGACTTAAAGGCAAGTGCATGCTAGAAAACTAAAGTTGGACAGCAATTTTGGTCACTGTGCCTACACCTACACGTCACTTATTTTGATCACAAAGTGATTATATTATTTATATAATGTATCAAAATCTAATTAGATTTATGATAAGGAAGTCAAAAATAACCTTTTGCTCAAAGAAACACCAAGAGAAGAAGATAACTAAATCATTTTCTAAATTCCAGATTTTTTAGTACACAGTTATTCGGATTATTTGGAGATTCCTTTCTTCGTAATTTTCTCTTAATTCTACTTTAGCTTTTGAAATTGATTCAGGCAGGTCCGGGCTTTCAAAGTTCGGGCCGGATCTCAAATTGAAAGAAGACCCGAACCGCACAAACGGGTCGGACCCGGTCCCTGTTTCGGGCACGTGTGGCTTTTTTTTTTTTTTTTTTTCACCAGATACGAGCTGACAAAATTTACAGAAGCTGGAACGGAAGCTCTCTCTCTCTCTCTCTCTCTCTCTCTCTCTGCTTGCTTCGATCGACACTTTGGTATCTCAATTGCCCAGTTGATCGAAAGTAAAAAGGTTAGATTTTTCCTATGAATCTCTCTTTTTCTTCGATGGGTTCTTGTGGTCAGTTCTTTACGTTTGAGTTTTTGTGATCTTTTTCATTCTTTATTTTTTTCTTCCTGAATTTCACTGCGGTTCTTGTAGGTTTTGGCAAGGAGTCGTCCCCCCTGCAATGGCGACGGCGACGTATCCACCCCCGCCTCCGTATTACAGGCTTTACAAGGATTACGTGCAAGACCCCCAGTCGGCTCCCGAGCCTCCCCCTCCCATCGAGGGAACCTACACGTGCTTCGGCGGGACTTACACCGTGGGTTTTGCCCCATTTCTTGATTATCATGCTTTCAAATTAGCGTTCGTTATCGTGGGTCTTGGTGATGGATGTGCCTGATTTGGTTTTGATGCTTGCCGGTGTCGGAATCTTGTGCTTTACCCGTGCATTTTGAAAATTTTCTTTTGCATGGTTTGTGGGGTTGTCTACAAGGGGTAGGAAAGAGGAATTTTGTCGTTGGTTGATTGTTTCTGTTACTATGTGGAATTACATGTTATGTTGATGATGATCAGACTTGTTTGTGCCCTTTTTCTTTGTTTGCAGACCGATGACGTGCTTCCCAGCTTGGAAGAGCAGGGGGTGAGACAGCTTTACCCTAAAGGACCTAATATTGGTAATGCCCATTTATATATTCTGTATAATGCCTGCTTGTTTTACCGTGTTATCGCAAATTATGTGGTGGAATCAATTAGCTGATAGCTTCACCCAGATTCCATAGCATCCTGAGAACATTTTAGGCTTCCAGTGCATCTCTTTGATAATATTACAAATAGAAATTCTCTATTGTTCTGCTCTGACTTGATTTGCGGGAATGGTGTGCCTTTTCATAAGTGGTGGCACCCTTATTCAAAACAAGTTGCATCAGGGTCAAATCATATGGTTTCCTTTAACCCCTGTATGTCTTTGATAATGTTTATATGGTGTAACTGTGGCTTTGAACCATGGCTTAGCCTTTAACTTAAGTTGTAACTCTTTCCAGTGGGATCTGAGTTTTATCTCATGATTATTATAACTTACCGCAAATCATTTATACTTGATACCAAATATTTAAGCCAGATGCAGATATTGGCAATTAAGGTCATCTGATTTTTTTTTTTTTTTTCTCTTCGCAACTTTTCTTTGAAATTGAAGTATCTATGTCTCTTGAACATTTTCATTGATAGAAGCATTAGTGTTATTACCTTGCACTGGGATTAGTTTGTCTTTCTGGTCAATACATAATAGATGTCATCGGGGTGGATGGGTTGGAAGAGATGGTGTTGATTGGAGGATATGCAATCAGCTGGAAGAGTCATTTGTGAGGCTGTCTGAATAATGTCATAGTTCTGTTCAGTATATATCAGCCAATCAATACGTGCCATGAGATGAGATATCTGTGAGAGATTAAGTGTTTAGCTTTTCTTTGAGGATTTTCTCAAAAAGGTAGATGGCTTCCCAGCTAGCTTGTTATTCATATATTGTATCTTTATTCTGAAATTCGGTATTGCTTAGACTGCAGGATTCTTGCTTTTAAGGCATCGGCTATAGTCACTGTAGGTCCCCTGACTATAAAAGCACTGCATTAATTGTTTTTATCTTTCCATGTCTCAATTGACTCCTTTTCCCCTTCTGGCATTGTCCAATCCCTTCCAAATGCCACTTGTATAAGCAGCATGTGTATGATACATCGGCCATATGTGTATACAGGAATGGACTTGCTTCCTCTATCTGTGGCTTACACACAGAGTTTTGGTCTTTCTGCTCTGTACATGTCTTGGAACTTTTGCCGCATCTAATTTCTTTTATTGTTTAGTTGAAAGAGCTGAAGGGATGCATTATAAGAGGCTCTGCCATTATTGCTAAATAGCCTGAAAAATGGCATATGCTGATTATGCTGTCTTTTGGATCGTGAAAATTTCGCCATGTTTATTGACCTGATTGATTTGGAACTTTTTCGTGCCACATTCTACATCTTCCATTAGTCAATCTGTGTCTAAAAAGAGGGGATATCAGTGAAATAATTATATGCTCAACTGTTCTGACCTGTCTGAATTTTTGTTAGTCTCTCTGGCTCTCTGGCTCTCTGACTGTCATTGTCCTTATTCTCTTATCACGTACTAGCTAACAATACTCAAATCGATTTCTTATTGGAGAGGAGAGGAGGTGAGTGAGCGCAAGAAAAATTGTGTGGATGTACATTCTACCTCATCTCCTTTTATTGTGCGTCTAATTCTAATTTTTATTTCAACCCCTAGTTTGGTTATGTTGTGAATGCTAAATCAAGAGTATCTTCCTTTAGATTTCAAGAAGGAACTGAGATCACTGAACAGAGAACTGCAGCTGCACCTTTTAGAGTTGGCTGATGTTCTTGTTGAGAGACCATCCCAGTATGCTAGGAGGGTGGAGGAAATCTCTCTTATATTCAAGAATTTACATCACCTTCTTAATTCATTACGTCCCCATCAGGTAGAGTTCAGTTATGATATGTTTTACCAATCTTTGAGTATTGACCCCTCATCAAAGATTCTTTTGCTCTCAGGCTCGAGCAACACTAATACACATCCTGGAACTCCAGATACAACAGCGTAAACAGGCAGTTGAAGACATTAAAAGGTATGTCTGATTTGGTGCTGTTCCTCAATAGTAAAATATTTTTAAAGGCAATATTTATGAAGTGTGGGCGTGAATTGCTTTTGCCAATTTTATGTTACTGCTAGCCGTGTCATGAGCACAAGAAACTAGCAACTGTAATATCACCATATGTCTGCTTGTGCTCAGATTTTGACTGTTTATTTTTTACACTCTTTTGTAGGAGGAGAGAGGAGGTACAGAGACTTCTCAAAGAATCCCTGGGAACCTTGGATGGCCACTAGCAGAAGACAATGCAAACGAACTGAGCTGCATTTGGGTCATTTGGCGATTTGCCGATCAGATTACAATGAGGCACGTCATGAACATCATGTAGGAGTAACAGCTTCTTCTTATGCTGTCAAAATCTTTTCTTTCTCTGGGTGGTGAATCTCAGTTAAGTCTAAAATGATGCTGTTGAGTTTTACTTGAAGGAGACGATCTAACTCGTTGGAAAGTTAAAACTACCAAATCGGATGTCTTCGCTGCTGAAATCAAATCAAATTTGCTAATAGTTTCATTGAGCCACGTTCTTCTATTTTTTCGAAGGCTTCTGGGCCTCTTGTTTATGCATGATGTTTGGACAAAGCATCAAGGAGCGGTATATTCATGTCATCTTTCATAGCAAGCATTCGACGCTGAGAATTAACTCGGGCAGGGTTGCTGCTCCGAAAGATAAACCAGTCTCGAAGATAAGCCAGTCTCAAAAAACAATCATGTACAGATGAACATTTTCTTAGCCAGCAACATCGCCCACTTTTACGCTAAATCAATAAATTGAGCATCGCTTATGGACAAAGTGAAAGTGGCTCCAACCGAGAGCTGTCAATGGAGCTTGGTTGGCATATATAATATGAGCTTGGTGGGCGGCGGTCGGCTGCGTCGGTAGGTGGTCAGCTGATGGTTGGTGGTCGGTGATCGGCTGGCAAGCAGCAGTGGCTGGTGGTGGTGGCTGGACAGCAGGGGGCAACAACCAGGGGCGAGGGGCAGCAAGAAAGAAGAAAAGAAAAAATGACTTATTTTTAAAAATTGCTTTCGAAAATAATAAGCTATTTATTTATTTATAATTTCTGTTTAAATCTATTCAACGATTATTTTTTATTTTGAAAAATAAAAACATTAATTAACGTTATCAAATGAATTTTTATTTTATTTTTTTTAAATTTCGGAGAGCAAAAAAAAAAAAAATCAAGGAATAGAAACACTTCCAAACAGCTCCTTAGAGTGTATTTGATAACGATTCTGTTCCTGGAAACTGATTCTAACTAAAAATGATTATTTTTTATTTCGTTTCCAGAAACTAATTTTGAGCAAAAAAACACATTTGATAACTGTCCAAAATTTTTTATTCTAGAATAGAATTGTGTTTGATACCGTGCTAATTGATTATGTTCCAAATTAATTTCTTTTAATTTTTAAATAATTTTAAAATATTTTTTTCCTTTTCTTTTTTCTTTTTTTTTTTTTTCCATTTTCTCCTATTCTTCTTCTTCTTCTTCATTTGGCTGGTCATCGGACCGGTGATCGGCCAGATGAGGGCTAGCCCTCATCGGCCAAGCCTCGCCAGTGGCTAGGCGAGGCTAGGCAAGTCTCGCCGGTGGCCGAGTGAGCCTCGTCGATGGCCGAGCAAGCCTCGCCGGGCTGGGCGAGGCCCGCATCAACCAATCTGGCGAGGCCAAGCCTTGATGGGGCGAGGCGAGCCTCACCCAGCTGTCGGGGAGGCTTGCCTGGCCACCGGCGAGGCTCGCCCTCGCCAAATCTGGTGAGGCCGAGCCTCACCAGTGGCTGGGCTTGCTTCCGGCGAGCTCGCCGGACCAGCGACCGGCAGCGGCAAACGGCGATGGGCAGTTGTGGATGACAATCGTGGGATGTCGGAAGGAAAGAATGAACTTTTACCATTTTGATTCTTTTTTTGATTCTCGGACGGAGAATCATATATTTTTTTTTAATCTCAATTCTCTTTCCAATCTATTCCCGTGAACAAAAATTTTACCAAACGCGATTCTCGTCCCAAACTGATTCTGGAAACAAAAAATCAAAATCAGGCATTGTTTGGCACATTGCCAAACAAGCCCTTAGTCCTTCCATCAGAACAAATTGAGATGGCATGCCTAGTCAAATGGAACTTCGTCTTCATGAGAAAAGGTCGAGCAACGTTGATAACACACCCAACACTTTCGAAGCGTAAAGAGAACTCAAAGAAGTTTCTTATATACGAGAGAGAAGAATAAATGACTGCCCCAAAATTTCTCTTCCAAAGGAAGACCTAAGTGTAGTTACTCGGACGTATCCGCTGGTTATTTAAGCTGCCAAAATTCCTACACTAAGTAGAATAAACCCTGCTATCAGAATTAAATGGAGACTATCCCATAGACATATTAGCTGCTATGGATACAAGTTAAAAAAGATACAAGCAGTGGCATATTTGTGATAGATCGACTCATTTTTTGGGTTGTCAAACGAGAAAATCAGTCTCTTGCCCCCAGCAATGTTTCAGCAGTTCAGCTGAAGCACCACATGCTGAAGCATCTCGATGGCACTTTATCGAGATATTGCATAAGAAACCACCGCCAGTGAGGAACAAACTCGTTCTACTCCTGTGTACTCTCAGCATATTCCATTGCCTTGCGCTTCACATATTCGATTCGTTCTTCATCGCCCAATGTTTTCTCAAAAGCAAGATACTTCTTGAACAAGAACTGCGAGGCAGAAACATGCACATGCATGCACAGGTTAGTCAAAGAATGACAGTCAAACTTCCAAAAAGGAAAAAGAAACCCACCTTAATCTTTTTGAGTGGAAGGCTTAGACTAATTGCTCTCTCAAAGAGTGCGCGAATGACATCTGTATCTCCTAGTTTTATCTCCTGCAAATTTCAGGCCATAACTAGGTTAGAAAAGAACCTTTAGGTACAATTTTGAACTACTAAGCAGAAGGGACCCACTTGGTCAAGATAGATGCTCCAAAGATCAGTCCGCTTTGGGTACTGGCGCAGTATTCCCTCAAACAGAGAGCGGCCTCTATCGGGAACTCCGCATTTAAACTCCAAAATTGCAGTTTGTGAAATGAACTTTATATGTTTATGATGAGGAAGACTTAATAGAGCACGGTTTACAATAGGCTGAACACCTTCATTATGCTGTTTCAAAAGCCACTGCACCCGCCTCAACCATACCTGCAATCCCGTTAAATATGAAGCAAAAAGTTTTAAAGCCCCAAGAAAAGACAATCAGTTGTATGATACATTCAGTGTACCTTGCATGAATGCTTGAACTTCCTGACCATTTTCTCAAGGAGGTCATCAACCATCTTATTTTGCTGTGTCCTTTCATACATTGCTAAAAGAGCAAGATGGACCTTCTTAGGATCACAGTATTGTAGAGCTCTTTGAAATACTTTTAGAACAGACTCCTGAGGATAATACTATTTCAGTAACTTCAAAAGCAATGATAAGTAAGATTCACAGCACATAAAAAAAATCATAAGATAATTATCACCTCAGGAGGATTTCCATACTCATTTTCCAGATTAAAGTAAGCAACCCAGATATTGAGCTTCTCATTTTCTTCTCGTACATTAATTGTTTGAAGTGCCCTTCAAACCCAGAAAAAAGGTGATATGAATGTTAATGATAAAATGATTAAAAAAGAATTGCTACCTAACTCCGTTTCAACTATAATATTAAACATGAAGATACAAGCATAACATCATGACCGCGGAAGAGAGCAAACCATCAAAGGACTTACTGAAGTCATATCGTGTTGAGAAAAACAAAGAATTGCAGAAGTTGAGGAAAAAAGGTGAATGCTATGTTCAGGTTTGTAGAGACAAGAGGCCGTCTGTAATTCCAATATCCACCGGGCAATGCATCATGATGTAACTCAGCATATGGCACAATTTGATGCCATAACTCAAAACACTAAAGTTACAGCAACTTCATTCATGGATAAGAATAATTCTAAAGAAAGCAAAGGTGGCTATTCCTAGCATTGACTGGCAGATACACAACACAACTTTAGGACCCTTCCATGCTAAACCTTCTACTAGCTACAAATTTTTCTACATCAGATCTTCTATGGCAATTCTTTCTACTCAAGTGGCACATGCCCGAGAAGTCAGAACCATACAAACTCATTCAACCTTGCCATCTTTTGCTATCTTCTAATATAGTGATAGACAGACAGTGGATAGATTAACTGAAGTATTACCTTTCAGCGATGGAACGAGCCTTCTCAATATCAGCTAAAGAGAGCATGAAAGCCATGTATTTTATCCAAACGAAACTGCTATTAGGAGAGCTTCTAACAAGCCTTTCAAATTCATCAGCCGTCCTAGGAATGTCCTTCTCCAGAAGTCTTTCCTCAGCAGCCGGATCTCTCGCTCCCTGCACAGGATAATAAAGGAATCAAAAGCTGCAAAATGAGAGTAAAGTTCTAAAGAAAGTTGGACCAACTTAATAGGAGAATGACCTGTCTTCCTTCTCTTTCTTCTTTGCCCCTTTCGTGTTCTTCTCAACTTTTTTCACCTCATCATCATGACCTTCCTCTGGGATGATCATGTTATCTTCATCTAGGTGCTCAATTTCATCTAGAGTGACCTCAAGCGGGGGAATTGAAGCTCTCAATTCTGATTGTGCAAGAACAGCATCTTCTTCACTTTCATTATCACTGATCATATGCTGGATCCCATGAGAACTGCTGGATAGCAACATCTGCTTGGTTTCATCTCCATATCCATTTTCTCTAATCAATTCATCAGATTCCTCGTCTGAAGGTACATGAATACCATTGACACTGGTGAAGTATGAGTTTTTCATCCCAAGAGAGATTCGGCGTCTTTCCTCATCAACCTGAATGAGGATATCCATCACAGAACAGAGTTAAACTCACATTGATTCAGTGTTAAGCATAAAAGCACACTCAAAATGGGTCTGAACGCTCAGAGTGGTAGCATGCATAATCAAAGAAACAGGAAGAGAATTCCATGCTGTTCCAACATCTTAAAATTAGAAAGTTACCTTCAATATCTTCACCCTAACTTCCTCCCCTGCTTTGTATTTAGATTCAATATTGTCAACAGGATCATCTGAGACCTCCGATATATGACATAGTCCAACCTAAATTCCAGTTCGTCATAAAGTCAGAAATGCAGGAAGCAAATGACCAAATCTTAATGTTTCAAATGGTGTTAAAATATAATAGCAACAAAAAGTCGATGCACTCATCAGCAGAGAAAGGAAAGAAACAAGAAATTGTCAATCAGACAATCATTACTCTGAAATAGTGACGTGGAATAGAAAATAAGATTTTTCATTAAAATTTCTCAAGATCACTTTTTCTGTCTTCCTTTCTACCATTCAGCTATAAAGAATTAGCATGGAAATGCCTACTCAAAGTTCCTTATAAATGAAAAAAGGAGTCTGAATGTCAAATCTGACAAATCCAACATGCTAAATGATCTTACCAAGTTGGTTTGATCGATTGTGATGAAAAGACCGTATGGCTCCACTCGCCTTATTCTCCCAGATACAATACTTCCAATCTGCAGGCTCGATAAACTGTCAATTCTTGATTTCTCATCATTGGCTGCATTGGATTTTCTCAGAGTAACTTCAACTCTCTTTGATAATGTTTCCACAGATAACACCCTGCACTCGATCTTATTAGCACACGATATGTTTCCAACATCACTTAATTAAAAACCTTGCGCTCAATTAAAAGGAACAAAGAACTTTACCTGCCCTCCACAAGTTTTCCCACAGGAAATTCTTGCTCCAGATTTTTAACATATCCATCAGACAAATTGGATACGAGGATTTTTGCATCAAGTTTCCGAGAAAGCATAATAAAACATCCTTTAGGCGTAATATTCTTAACATAACCCTGTGTGAACCAGGAAAAAGAGAGTTATTTCATAAGAAAAGGTAGAATAGTGCAATCCGTCAAGAAAATACAAATATAACCCAGACATTACCACCTTAAAGTAAGCAAAAGCAAATTGATTCTATGGTTAGGAACGACATTTCAAGTAGACCCATCATTTCCCATATTTGTTAATAGGCAATAATGTGTAGACAATTTCAAATCAAGAATAAAAAGATTTTGCAGACCAATGGTGACCTTAAAGTGGAGATTTTATTTTTCACTCATGTTGTTGCACATGTCCATAAAAGGAAGCCATAAATGCATTTTCAAGACTCAGCATTAGATTGACGACAATTTCATTTGAATTTCCGGAACTACAATATTTACAGAAAACAATGTAGATGCTGCTTGCTGGAACTCTCTGATTTGCGCCTAGTCCAAAGCAAAAGGAAAATCATCTAAACTGACACTCAGACAAACATCCACCCATGTCAAACCCGAAAAAGAATTACAAATTGCATCAAGGAATGTCCTCGAAGAATACTGCAGCTTTTGCATCTCTTACCTGTACAACCATATTAGGATGTAGCTCCTCAATCTTTTCCACACATTTGCAATTACCATTCCTGGGAATGATTTCAAAAAGCAACAGATTTCATCTTCTTTAGATGGACGGGTGAGGAATACAATAATCGAAATATAAGAATGCAATAAGTAACTTAAAACGCCATGAAAAGGGAGAAAGCGTGACTACTCATAAAAAGGACAAAATATCAGGCATCGAACAAATCCTCATCGGATACTTTGTAACTGCTCTAATATAAAGTCAAAATTAATTGATAAGTTGTCTATATCCTCTAGGAGAGAGAAATTTTGAAGCAATTCCAAATCACAGGAGATAATCTGTGGAATCAATAACAGATTGGCCAAATCTAACTGGACTTATTTGTGATAGGATCATCTTCTCATCCAAATGCCTTTCCACTTCATTTATCATATTCCAAACCAATTATAACAGTAATAGATGGTCTTCATAGTTCATGCTTATAAGAGCTGAGGTTAACCATATATGTGCCTTAGTAATGCATCAATGGATTAGCCTGACACTGCAAAGAGAAGTGAATGGTCCCAAGGACAACTATTTGACCAATAACTTTATGCTGTATATACAAAATTCTACCAGTGTCCTCATTTGATAATGGGGAATTTATGTGTTTTCATCCCATGACAACACAGCCATTGTTATGGCAAGTGCAAACAACATAACAGTCCAGGATATAATATTCATTAGCATATTGTCGATGATTTTATTTGTCACAAATTAGGTACTAGCAGAACCTCAAGACCTAATACATATACTTAAGGACATGGATCAGGTATTCTCAAATAAAACTCACCCGTCTGGGAGATCCTCAGTACCCTGAACACCCATTCCATCCAGTGATGCTCGTAGAGACAGATCAACATGTACGCTTCCCTGGGCTGTGCGAGAGATTTCAATGACCTTGCATTTCACAAACTGTCCTTCATGATGCCCAGATAATGGTTCAGACACCCATGAGTCTGTTATTTCAGTATAGTGAACCCGACCATAAACTGAAGGGCCAAGCTGGACAACCAGTCCACCTACACCAGAAAGAATTTTGGAAATTCTGCCACCCAGGATGTCCCCTTCATGCATATGTGCTGTAACATCATCTTTAAGCTTTTGCTCACTTGAATCATCAATCTTTTGTTGTTCATCATGATTCCCTTTCGAGAAAGGACATGGTACCAACCGCAACAATTTTTTCTCATTGTTGGTGCTTAAAACATATCCGGAGAAAACTTTTCCCACAGGAAAGCGATTCCGGAAGTTTTGAAGTTCACTTGATTCACATGCACTATCAAGAACAAACAACTGAGCCTTTACATGCCGAGTTATGGATATCCATGCCCATTCACTGTCTATCTTATATACATAACCCAAGACATGTTGTCCAGCAGTGAAATTAAAATCTTCAGAAGCAAAATCTTCCCCAATTACACGGGCATCTGTACAAAGAGTTAGCATTGAGATGCTAGAACCACAAGTCACAAGCACCTTTAACTCAGAAGAACAGTAAAATCAGAGAGGTGATACTAAAGGGCACCCCACTGCAGTAGTTCCCAACTTTTGGGCTAAAAGGAGGGAGCCTTACCCCTGCTTTTGCAAAGCAGCTGTTTCTGCAACTTGAACTTGGGACCTCCGGATTACAATATAGCATCCTTACCGTTACATATAGGTTCGCCTTCTAGGATAAACAAATTACTAGACAGAAGAATTTTTTTATCTATATTGATGAAGAAGTAGATTTTGAAATTCCAATAGTGGAGGGAGGTGGATCACATTGAGTTTTAGTACATAAGAAAGTCACATCCAAGTGGCCTGTCAGAGTATTGAGTGATGGAGGTTGTGCCATACAGAGTACTCATGCTGGACCAAGACGCTAAAGCAAGAAACACCGCAGCAAAGAGGGAATAACCTCCAAAAATAAAGTATTGTATGAACTACTTGAGCACAACATCCCTAACATTCTCTGTAATTACTATGATGCACATCATGTTTTTCGTTGAATTGACTTGAACACCCCCCTTGGAGTACTGGATAAAAAATGAACAGACAATTACAAATGACATTATCTGAGTTCATTTAGACCAATATCGCAGAAATGAGTTATCTTTATGATTTAAGAACATAATTTAAGGGATTAAGGTAAGTTAGTTAAACTACAAATGTTGACAACACATGTATAATTATAGTGGCACAAGATTTTGAACTATATCATCAGTTAGAGTCTCAAGAAATTAAAGCATTCTCAGCACATTTAAATCCATTTTAGATCTAACCAACTTTTATGAATAGGTTGCCATAAAAATTCTTTAAAATATAGGGCCAAAGTTGCAATATAACAAATTGGAGGGCTGTCCAACAACAAAGCAACTTAAATGTGAACATGTATGGCCAGGCAAAACAAAGTGCTGATGTTACATGGCAACTGACACATTTGACAAGAAGAAGAAAATGAGAAATGAAGAGTTAGAAGACAAAATTGTCATGCCAAGCTCAGAGATGCACGGTCTAGAAGAATTTGGACACAGCATAACTTTCAAAACAAATTAAATACAGGGCTAAACTTAGAGAGCAACATCAAATATAAATTTAATCTTACCACTAAGCAAGGATGGTTTTATAGACAGCTCCCACTGATTATTCTGCTTATTTGATGAGTCAGCTTTCGCAACGATTCTTGCACTTAGCTTTTGCCCAACTTTGAAATTTTTGAATGGATCGTCCACAAAGTTATCATCATCGACCTGCCCAAGAAAAACAGCACACAAAATGCACATGCTTTTAAAGTAGAAGTATGAAGAGCAATTATTGTGCACTCCAAATAATATAATAACATACTGATAAAGTACCTCTGTTATGTGAACTCTCCCATGCAGACGAACCCCGAATTTTAGTCGCATTTCAAGAGGCTTGATTCCAGTAATCTGATAAATGATAAACAAGTATAGAAAGACTAAATGTTAGTGTATTGCAAAAGAACTTCAATGAACTCCTTGTGACAATATGCAATAACAAATACAAGAACATCAAACATCCATGAGCATCTACCTCTGCTTGTACAAGAGATCCCACATTGAAGTTTGATATTTTTCTAGCCTTCTTTGAACTTGATGTGGTGCTGAGATCAGCAACAGAATTAAGAAGCAAGAGCAACCTTCCCATGGTAGCAGGAGTAGGAAGTGCCACAACAGTGGCAGTGACACTGAAAACAATAACAACAAGGTCATGTAACGATTTCATCATCAATATTGTAATAATACGAGATTAAAACAAATCAAGAAGTACAACCAAACAAAGTAATGGAACGTCTAAAACATTGTTAGCAGCTAGACAATAAGCCAAACATAAAGTCGTGTCAGAAGCAGGAAGAGCCACAACAGTGGTGGTGACACTGAAACAAGCAACAACAAAGTCATGTCACAAATCCTTCATGAGTGAAAACTAGACAACCACAGAAATGATTCAAAAAATTTTAAACCAAAAAAAAAAGGAGTTACAGTCAATCTAAAGATCATCAGAAACAAGACAAATAGCTCAAACACAAACATCTTCTGCACCGTCTCAGCCCAATGGAGAGAAGAGAGTGGGTTGGGAGGGACAACAGATAAAGGTATCCGAGGTAGATGCTGACTGCAGTTTGAGAAGCCTGGAAAAGCCTCACTCCTATACTAATGAAATAATACAAAACCAGAAAAAATAACAAGAAAAAAATGCATCACCTTTCTCCATTCGAAAATTGTCTCTGAGGGGCCTTCTGCGTGTTATAATCATATATCAGTGCATGTCCCACAGCATAGTTACACTCCGGAATTGCAAGAACCTGTTTCTTTGGCAAAAGCTAACCTTAGAACAATGTATAAATGAAGTACATAAATTATGAAGAGAAGCCATAATCATGGAAGTAAAATGGATAGTGATGAAAACTTTTCCTTGCTCAATAAAGTTAACAAAACATCCAACACTTGCCAGATAATTTTCTTTCACAATCTCTACCACTGCAGTGACAGTCTGATTCAGCTCTGCATTTTTTTTTGCTTCTCTCTTACGCTTCTGAGAAGTAAAAAAGAATAAGTCAGGTATACAAAGGACAACGGTTTCAGTTAATAAAGGCAAGATATGGTTAATGGTTACTTACTCATGTTCAATGTTTATTACTGAACTAACACAAACAGTTTGCAAATCTATTTATCAAGACATACTGAGGGGACATGGAGATGGAAGTAACTTAACCTTCTTTTCAGAATGGTTAGTAGCACTTTCATTGTTGATCTTGTCAACAAACACTTGCTTTAGAGACAAATCCACAAGCCGCCCCACTTTGGCAACATCAAGAACCGCAGCTCGAACAACAGATCCTACTTCCGCAGAACTTCCTCCTACTGCACAAGTTTCAATTTTCTTTTGAGTCAACAGTTGAAAGGTATACATTCTTCACTAGTTAAACAACATAAATTTGACCAAAACAAAAAACATAGATAAAAGAACTTACATTGATAGTGAGTAATAAAACCAAGTACATCAGCATAGTCGTCAAAACTGACAACCACTCCATAATCCTTTTTCTCCTGGATTTTTCCCTCAACAATACTTCCAATTTTGAATCTTTCAACCCATTTTAGCTCAGTTCCACTTAGGGTCGGAGATTGGAGCTTAGCAATCTAAAACAAAAAGAAGAATCGTAGATAAATGAAAAGGATAACTTCCACACAGAATACATAGTGCAGAACATCAAACGATCTACAACCGAGTAGCCACAAACATAAAATTGTATTGAAGCATTTGGTGACCAGAGTTCCCATTGATACAAATTCCAGCTAGAGCAATGTTAACTTGACTAAGATAGTTAAGACAATTTTTCCAAGGGGAAAGGAACCCTCAACTGACAAAATATTTATGAATGATGATAATGGCGATTCAAGCTACTTAGATTGCATCTGGAAGATAAATTGCCAGGACACATAGTTCACAATCGAGAAGAGGATATGTAAGCCCCAAATCCCCATATTGGTTGGGAGAGCAGCTGGGGAGAAATACTAAGCAATCACCCAGCCAACTGGTTTACAACACAAATTGTAGTCCAACAAAGAAAAAAAATGATTCAACCAAAATTAATATTATTAGACAACAGAAATTGAAGTCCAGTAGAGACCTACAAATGTTCAAGCAGAGTGCCGAAAGTACTGATCAGATGGCCACATGAAAGCCAACTGGTTTGACAACCAGGCAACCAATACTTACTATTATACACGTATAATATTGCTACATATAAAAGCTTTCTTCCTACACTGAAATCTTATCATTTTAGAAAAACCATTCAATTGTCATTCTGTGTGCTTACAAAAGCCACTAGTGAAACAAATACTGCACCCAGTGAAACCCAAGAAAGAATTCCACCTGGCTCCCCAGAAAGAAAAAGATCAAATTGCAGTCATAAACATGCAGCAAAAACACAAATAGTTCTTGCCCTCTTCCTTTCGTATGCAGGGATGGTGGTCTGGCATTAGTTATGAGGTTTATAATTCAATATACCACCATAAGCAGGAAGCACACTAAGCTTGACAGCCTATTTATCCATATGTCTAACATGAGTTTGGCATATGAAAGACAGACAAATTGAATGCTACAAATCTGGAAATTTAAGAGCAGAACAGGAAACACATCACCCGTAGGATTATATAATTTTCTAGCACATTCAAACCATTCTTTTTCAGCTGGTTTTCTTTTCGGTTATATGTTTAGTAATCTCCGCTTCAATTCTTTTAACCATTTTTCTTCACAGAAGGATGTCTTAATAAAGCAAAAGTTTTGCAATTAGGCATGGACATCAAATACCCAATGTTGAGGAGCTTAAATTCATGCCCATACTTATGTCGCAACCCATTGAGACAGGTATATGACGTCTATAGAAGAGTCAAAATAGCAGAGTGAAAATTTATGAGGAAATTTTCTCCTAAATAATACCATCCAATTTAAAGATTGTCCCAATACACAAGTAAAGAGAATAAGACTGCACATAATTATAGGGAAAATGTTCATTTCCAGCATATCGATCAAGGGCCAACTTATACAAGTGAAACCAAAATGAAGACACTACAAAGTATCCAGAAACAGGTTGAAGTGCTCCTTTGTCTACCTTATCCTCTGAGAAGTAGAATTCTTGAATCAAGGATGCATCAGTGGAAGAGCAACATGATTGCTTCAACGAAACTGTTATTCTACCTGTTTCATTGTCAACCTGGAGAAGAATAAAATTGAGAATGAAAAATGACCAATCAGCTATTAAAAATGGGTAAATCACAATCGACTATCAAAGGTTTCACCAACATCAAGTATGTTACTCCGAACAGACTGCCCAATGAAAAAGGCTTCCAAAGGAGTCGCTCTCTGCACATCCATTGCCTTTCAAGGAAAGAAGAGAATCAAATTGCTTGGGTTGTGAGTACAGGATAAGACTAAAGAAACAATGAAATCAGATAACTAATACGACGTGTTCACCTTTTTCCTTGGAGAGAAACCAGTCAAACGGCCTAGGAAACGAACAAAGCAACCCGTCTCGATTATGTTGCAGATGTATCCCTGGGATTACATGATGAGTCTATCAATCTTTAAGAGCAATATTTGTAAATTATAAGCTACACAGCTAATCTTAGAAATTACAACTCACATGGACAATCGAATTTGTATGTACTTGATGCAGATCAGAAGGAAGATCCGCAGCAGCATTGATGAGGGAACTCTTTGCAGAAAGTAACAAAGTGTTTCCTTCAATGTCTACAAAGTAAGAAGTTTAATACCATAAGACAATTGGTGCAAAAAGTTAAAGAATGATGTTGGAGATAAAACATGTAAAGAAGTGAGATTAATTAGAATGAGGAACAGCATATGGAAGTGACTAATGATTAACAGGTGGAAAAGCTATTTTTTACAATGGTTTTTATTTGAGTCATGCTGCAGGTATCAGCCTGGAAAATTTAGCAAGATAAACGCAAAGTCTACAACAAATGTATAAAAATACCAAAATAATGCGGTCTGAAAACAATTAGGCTGTTTCAACAGCCTAAATATAGAGCCTATCCTATCCAGCTTCTGGTGATCACTCAGGATGCTGTATAAGCAGATAAATAGAGCCAGGATCAAATAAAACTGCCTGGGGGTGAGATGACCCCACACAGAATTTCTCCTATCCAGGATTGGAAACAATTTTGTAAGATAATCCTGAGCATTGAAAAGAGAAGGGGGAAGGACATTGGCGGTCGTCCCCACGAAAGGTGACCATACCTAAGGCTGTACCACTGCCATGGTGGTTAGCCCTCTGAGGCAACCTCCATGGTGATCCTCTCTCTGTCTGTCTCTGTCTGTCTCTGTCTGTCTCTCTCTCTCAAATCTAATTACAATGGGTGTTGTTTGTTCATTTCTTTTACTTTTCTGATACCAGAATTCATTATAAGTATTTTACTTTTCCTGTTGGATCACATAGCAGCTCTCTCTCTCGAATCTAATTACAATGGGTTTTGTTTGTTCATTTCTTTTACTTTTCTGAAACCAGAATTCATTATTAGTTTTCTACAATTCCTGTTGAATCACATAGTTGCTAGCCTTGACAAGCATATGTCCTATATATCTGGTAGAGGGTGGGGGAGTGGTAGCAATACCTAGAACAAGAAGCTGCTGAAACTCATATCCAGGCTTTAACACTGATTTCATCAACATAGCATGCTCTGCAAGGTGAGTGCATAAGATAAGCAACAGAATAAAAGGATCTTATTATGGTAATGCATGTAAAAATGAGATAGGAAACTAACAAGGTACCATGGTGATCCGCCAAATGTTCAATAGGAATTGTACCCTTGAGGAAAATTTTTGCCTTAACATATATAACAACCCCATGAGGACTTACTGCCTCAACCACTCCTGAAACAAGGCTACCCAACTTGACCATATCATCTTCAGAAATCCTGCTTGGAAGTTATAGACTAAATATCGTCACTCTCCAGAGTTAAATTAAATCAAAGAATTCATCAAATGGCAGAATTCATGAGCAGTGTGAGGAGCTTTGCCAGTATAAGTGTATTCATGAATGAAACCCCTCCCTCCCTCCCACGAAAATTAAATCAAATGGTAGAATTCATCAAAATGGTAGAATATATGAGCAGTGCAAGGAGCTTTGCCAGCATGAGCATATGCAAGAATGAAGCCCCTCCCTCCCTCCCTCCCTCCCTCTCACACTCCAGAATTAAATCAAATGGTAGAATTCAAGAGCAGTGCAAGGAGCTTTGCTGGTATGAGTGTATGCAGGAATGAAACTCTTCCCTCCAATGCATGATATGTGTGCAACTTGGTTTGTTTGCACGAGCATCAAGAAGAAAAAAGAAACATTAGGTGAGACTAACTTCGCAGGCTTCATCAGAAAACTTAGATTGATCCTTCGAGCTGCAGGAACAGAACCAGTTACTCTGCACTTGACAACTTGCCCAACATGATACATTGAACCTGGATCAGATCCAGGTTCTAGCCCAAGTTCATGCCTGGTTTAGGAGGAGAAAAATCAAATGTGAGACTTTGACAATTATCAAACAATAACAGCTAGCAACATATGCAAGGGTTCTGACATGACAGCATGAGGGCATGAGGGTACATGGACTTGCTCGTCCACCAAAAAATATTCCATTCAACCTTGTTCAGCTTGTCCTCTAATATGGTCATATTCCGTACACACTTTTGCTTCCAAATGGAAAAAATGTGGACAACTATGTCCATTATTCACTCAAAGCTTTAAGTAAAACGAAGTCCTCATGAGCATCATCAAATGATATTGTCATAACCCTAATTAGATTTAAACCGCTGAAAATATGGAGTTACACTACCACTGAGATACTTATCCAAGTAAAACATGTCCTTCTCAAATTTGAATGTGGAGCAAAATGAATCCACCACAAATGCATTTATACAATGGTCTAGTATAATTATTGAATAAAGACATCCTCAAATTTTTTACTTAAAGTTTTATCTGCAGTTAAAATAATTAATTATTTACTGAATTCATTTAAAATCAAGAAAGTCCTCATAATCATTACACTCAATATTATTTTGCTAAAGCAGCACACTTAATTTATATAGTCTGGTTAGTTCACACAATCTAGATTTTGAGTAACTCGATCACACAATCTTATATTAGACAAGCTCAGCCATTAGCACTTTATATTAGTGTCCAGATGAATTTATGGCTTCCGTGTGGGTAGTATTTTCCCCCTATATCATACGCCACTTTTTGTCATAAAATGTAACACAACAAATAACCTTACAAATAGAAATCACACTACGTTTTACAAACTTTAAGTACGACAGCCTTTGCTACCTATATAGCTGGTATTAGTATTTGCATCACAGGTACTATTCTTAACAAAACAGCATTATGCAGTTTTAAATTGAAAATGCCTGTACTAAGATCATACAGTTCTATTTCGTAATGGATATAAATGGCCATTCAAGATTGTGGTAATTCCATGTCTACTACCCAAATCAATTTGTTTCTTTCCTCAAACTGAATATAACTACTGCTGACAGTTGTATCACTGCATTGTCCAGACTGTCAATGGCCCCACCTTGAACATGATATACACTAATCGGATTAGGCATACAAAATCTTTTCTCAAGTACAATTGGTGGAACAGTGAGTCACTTTCATAAACAATTGAAAGTAATCTGAATGTAACAATTTGAATTTCCCAAGGTTCAAGTGGTAAACACTCCAGAGGACCATTCCCGTGAGTTATGCTTGTATGATTTCACCAAACAACTAATTAAAAATTCAACATGAAGAAGAGAACCCACTTGGCAGCATGCAAACAATTCCACAACAAGTGCTGACGAAAGAAGAGTAAGATGACAGAGTCGACATAACAATCTATGCAAGGCTCTAGAATATTCTTAGCAATGTAAAATTACCTAGGAGCAAATCCTTGGACGCCATTGTAGAACCGGACAAAGCATCCATGCTTTTCAATTTTGGTTATCCACCCATGAGTTATAAGTCCCTCTGTAGCATCTGAATATGAGCTAACAATTGTGAGTTTTGATTTTACCTGCCAAAAAATTGATAGATCATTTTCAGCAGCAAGACTAAGATTTTGATTATAGAATTGCCAGAACTTAACTGTTAGATCAGATGCTGCAAACATCAAATGGAAAAGTAACATTTGGGAAGAGGAAAAAGCTAATCGTCCGCACAGATCCACATCAGCACACAAGTGGAAAGCCTCTTTTGTTCTCAAGCTTAGCTTACTTAAATCTAAATATTATGGAGAAAGAACTGCGAGAGTGTACATTGTAGGACATGATTTTCTTAGTGGAATGAAAGTGATGATTACAATTCTCAGTCTGAGAATTTAGACCTTCCACTGTGATGCTTCACTCACATTATCTCTTTTCTAATATCTTGCATTTTTTAGGCGTTCTGGGCAACATTTACTGATTTTTTCTGGCCAATGACAGAAAAATATCCACCCTTTTCAAGGTTTTCAAATTCCATGCGAAATCTCATGCATAGCTGGGTCTATGAAGCTATTTTAGGTTGGTTCTAGAGAACAAAATGAGAGATTATTTTTCTGTCTAAGTACTTACCAAAAATTGTTCCAAATTTTTACGCTATTTTTACAGTGGATTTACTCCATAATGTAATGTTTGATTGTTCTTATGGATTCTTCTTCTTGGAAGTTTTTTTTTGGGGGGTTGGGGGGTGGGGCTTTGAGCTCCTTGGGCTGCACACTCTTGGTGCCCTTAGCAAACTTCTTTACGTACCAAAGATATACATTAAATAAATATTGGCATTTAATGTCATTGGGGTCATGCAGGATTAATTTATTAATAATTTGGAATTAAAAAAAATGTTTTCAGTGGGAAAGTCAAAAGTTACTCTTTTCACATTTATTGAGCTGAACCACACACAAATTAAAGCTGCAAAGACTTTACCATAGCAAGCAAAACCAAATTGAAGCAGGATAAGGAAAGAAAGGGGCATACAAGTGTCTTCTTGTGGGTGACAGTTATTCTCTTAGATTTGCAACCAAGCACACGGAACACCAGCTCAGCTCCGACCTGGAGAGAAATGAAGAAAAAAGTGCACAGAGTAAACTTTTAGAAGAGACCAAGAGAACCATGTGGCAAGTGATCTTAGCTGCTGGAATTACCTTAAACTTTTTTCGAGGTTTTGCAATTTCAAACTCAGACATATGTGGAAGTGGACAAAGTGCCTTTACGCCACCAGAAAACTGAACAATAGCACCGAAGGAATCAACAACTAACACCTTAGCTCTCACCACCATCCCAGGCTTGACATCTGAGTGGGTAAAAACTGATCCTTCAAATGCTGTGGCCTGCTTGATACCAATTACAGGTGCAATATATGTGCTATTAACAAAATGCCATCAAAGAATTAAAATAACCATTGAAAAGATTATTGCAGGATAGTTAATATGCACTAAAAAGGACCATTTCCAAGCATGAGGAATCTAGTCTGTAAGGTGCATTCATAAAGACCCAAAAACTTGCCTTACATATTCAATGTTTCTTTATTTAGCTCAATGACTGGCAGAACATAAAAAACATTAGCACCTCAGAGAGAGCCTTTCACTTGAAACAATAGAGCTTCCCTATTGCCAAATTCAACAAGAAAAAGGAAGAAAAAAATGCAGCCAACCAAAGGAACTCCTCTTAATATTTCAAAATTTACATGAGATAACATAGACATGTATAAGTGATACTCTGGTAGCTTTTATAAAGGATGCATTGGTCCATAACACATACACACATATATTTAATCATATGCAACAGTGCATCATAAACACCCTTCATTGACTGCAAACAAGAGAGCAAACCACCATTTGAGTACAAATGATGGAAAGAAAAGCCAATACAAACTTGTGTACTGAAGAAAGGGAAATAACAAAAGGAGATCCATCATACACTGGAAATCATAAAAAGGGGCATTATATACCATATAGTAGCACCTGTCACCACAAAGAATGAATATCCAGACATTCTATATTATGGCATGTCCTTCATGTTAACAGCTAGTTCAACAGTCACAAATCAGAGACAATTAGACTCCAGTGTAAGCAACCATGCCATCTTAAATTTAAGAGCTTTACAGAGGACCGACCTTCAAAACTCCGACAGCTAGCCCTTCCAAACGCCTAGTCCCAAAAATCCGAACACGAACACAAGTTCCTTCCTTAAATTTCTTGCCCAGTTTATGACCTTCCCCTTCAGTGATATCTGATACCTGGAACCATTGGGAGCAAGATGGCATCAAGTTTAAAGTGGAAATATTAAATTCAATTAAGAGATAGAAGGATAAAAATAGAAAATCCTCAAAATTAACTTACATTAACATATGCTGAAGTAGACTGAGGAGTAGAAGGGATCTCAAGCAAAATGCCCAACCCTCTGTCCACCCTCACTATTTTTGCGTTGTCATAAATATCGCCTACGCTAGCATGCTGCCAAAGTGAAACAAAGAGGTAGTAAATTGAAAAGCATGCCTGTACACACAATTTTTTGTATTGATTAATAAAGAGATTTAATTAAATAAAATTGTTTAAGCACACCATGTTTATAGAAGAACAGGTCAAAAAGGAAAAAAGTTCGGATAACAAAAAAGGCCATCTTAGAGAGAAAAGATTGAAGGGTCCCATGCGAAAGTGGAAAGACTTGTAAATGGCAAATCTTAAACTCATCGACAAGAAAAGCTAATCAAAACTGGGGCCACACTCATATCTCGTGTTGCCTCGTGGTCATAGATCTTCCTTCTTATTCCCTATCAGCTGGAAGATCAACAAAAAAGGGCGCCCTTGAATGAGGCACCCACATCGTGGGGTCTGGGAGGGTTCACAGGACCTACCCTTGCTTTCACAGTGAGCCTGTTCTCGTGACCTGGACACCACCCAAACCTGTGGTGTCCAGGTCACAACAGAATAACCTTACTGTTGCACCAAGGAAAATATCAATGGATTTGATATTTCCATATCCATTGAAAAAGAAAAGAGGACAAAAAGGATGCATGAGATTCCATGCAAGAAAAAGGCCAACCTCTCAAAACCCTAATGTAAATTCTTGTTGGAAACCCTTACATGCTCACTCAATGATGTCAAAAATGACACTGACCTTAATTTCTAATGCAATTATGGTAGAAGAGAGAGCAAGATGGAAATTTTGTTGCAATTATTCTTTGCAGAAGTAGAGCAGTTCAGCAATGCCAGCCAAACTTCCATGGTACCCTAATACAGCACAACGGACAAATTTGGAAGCATAGAGAGCATCTCTCATTTCTGTTATCTCTATTAAGGGCAAAAGCATAGCATAAGTTTTTAGCCTAAACTGGATTGGGCAGAGACGCTAGTTCCAAAGAAGTTGCATCTTGCGCTCCACCAAGCTTAGAAGAAATTATCTTATATTACTGCACTAAGTATAATTCACAGGCCTCTCTCAGAAACCAAGTAACAGGATTGCGAATTAATTGCCAGATCCATAGTGACATTCACTCAGAACACAAACAACATATTGACATCTGACATTCCTCAGGCTAAAGGAGAATAATGTGTGCAATCTTACCAAAGGAGGAGCCTTATTTTGAATAAGATATGGATTCATAGTCAAACCAATTGCTCTACTAAAAGGATCAACAAATAAAATCCGAGCATTAACCTGATATAGCAAGGTAACAGCACATATTAGTAACAGGAAAAGATGATAGGACCAAATCTCATTTTAACATGCTGAAAATATAATGGGCCAAACATGTCATTGATCAGATCTCGACAACTTTCGAGGATAAAGAACTTCATAGACATAAATTGCAACTACTAATATAGCCAAAGGCAGCAGATTATGTGGTACAAATAAAAGAAAACCATAGAACTCATCATTGGAAGCAATCGTTCATCAAAAGTCCCATCGATCCCAGCTACTCTAATTTAATGCCAGCAGTCATATCAGCAAATGCCCCATGAATGAGAAACCAAGTACCCAAATAGGCAGCATGCTCTCCAAGCCTGAAGGAGGATGTAAATGCAAGTTCCAGCAATAAGACCCTGAATGCGTTTGCAGTCTCACACAGTCAACTTACAGTATTGGAAACTTAGAATGCTGTTGTCTCATACAATAAGCTTACAATACTTAATTGTCAATCCACAATACTCTGGCTGATATCATAGCCTTCCATAACCAACCTTGCCTATCAGGATAGTCTCTATGCTATCTGAAACTACTTACACAGACAAACATCTATAGGATGGCTAATGATGTTTCGGTCAACCATCTGTTCTTTCTACAAGTACAGTAATTATCTCAGTGCAAATAGTTATTAATCTTTAAGAATTTCTACTCCTCACAAGAAACTGAAAGTATTGTTGACAAATTTTCCACTCCAGGGATATCAAACAAATGGAAAACCCCCACTGTTACACACTGTCAAAGCAAGAGGTTGAGAATCAAAGCAATATTCACGTCCAAATGAAGCTCGCAAAAACAAAGCTGTCAGCATCTTGCGAAGTTCTGATGTACTAGGGAGAGCATAATAAGACATGCACTCAGCAGAAAATATGACATTATCAACAAAATTTAGATTATTTCCTCATATGACAGTTGCTACAATGTTATGTGGAAAGACAGCAGCCAAGAGCCAACCAAAAAAAGGGACAGTCATGAGCCTAGAGATAGATACACACAAGCTTGAAAATAAAGAGGAGTGATTAAACCTTCTTATTTTTAGTGTAACTGTCCATCCAACTTTTTGTAGGTAAAGCGCTCTCTAAGTGAAACATATCCACCTGTCAATTAATAAAGTGACATGTAACCAGACAAGAAGAATTCACTGCCCTTATAAAATATAAAATCCTGCCCATCTTGTCAAAGATAAGTTCAATGTTCGACAATAAGAGAACCAGTGACCATAAAACTCACAGTTCCCGAGAAGTACGTGAGGAACGATAGCATGACCCCATTCTCAATGGTTGATTGTACACGAGCATTGACCATCATACCAGGAACAAGAAGATCAATTGAGATGCCCTTCACGTCCTTTGTCTGCGTGTAAATACCAATACAAAATAAGGGCAAAAGCAAAACACCTTTGAATGAAAGATAGGTCGACAACTTGTGTAGAATGAATGATTAAGAGATAGCTACCACAAATTTCGACACCATATCCAGGTCAGGGTTCAAATAAACAACTTTTCGACCTTTATCAATGCTTTTGACAACTCCTTGCAAAAGTTTCCCAACTTTTAATTCAGGACCCCTGCTCTCTGAAAAATGAAAGAAGATACATCAAAGCCACATGAGAATGACACACGGCAGACATTACAGAAGCAAGAAAAAATGGAAAAAGAACTATAATACATATAAACACAAGACCTAAAAACCCAAAGGAAGGAATATTTTAGCCGGAATCTCCATTACATCAATCAAAGCAAACAAGCACACACCACTGAAGCAAGCTAGAAATATGACAGTTTAATTTATTGGGAAAGAAAAGGTTTACAGAACTTGGTATCAGAGCATTGTTACATGTTCAAATCTTGAAACTTCCCTCTCACTGTTGTTCTGCCTAACTAATTCTGTTATAAATTTCTGTCTGGGGTTGTCTATTCAATCTCGTCTCCTACTTGTAAAACCCAGCTTACAAGAGAGGGTAGCATCGATAACTATGCTAGTTATATACATAATTAAATCATAAACTTTTGGGAGAAACAATTCCTCTAACTATCATTTTTCAAACTTCTATGAATAAAATACCTCTGCTAAAGAAAAGGAGGAGATATATTATCTGAAAGAATCTTAGAATGATGCCCACTGCAGGTGATTTATGTAGGTAATATTTACAATCCAAACTAAACAATCATGAATTTCAAATGCTATAAGTCAATGCAAGTGACATTATAGCCACAGATGAACAGCCTACATAAACAACTTCAATGCAACTAAAACGCTTGCTATAGAAAATGAGGACTTCTAAAGTGGTAAAAGTGTCTCATGCTTTTAAAACTTGTGTCAGAGATATCATTCCTACCCTGATAAATTAACCATTTACTATTTTCAGTTAAATCAGAATGCTATCCAACTTGTGGTATTCTGAATGTCCTCAAAAGTTTTCAATAAATGATGGCAAGTGGTTGCCTTAAAGTTTTCTTCTGCAAGTGGCAACTCAAGTTAATAATCCCCTTTCATTTAATTCGTTTCAATCTCTGTGAGATTGCCAAACCACCATAAACTCTAAAGAAAAATTGTTTGAAACATATGTCAGAATGACTCATTTCCTGTCATATGCATTGTGTCAGGTTGTTGCTGCTATTAAATCATGTCAGACAATGCAAACTTTCATCAATTCTGCTCCCAAAAATGTTTGTGCAACGAAGATGCATTTAAAGTGAAAATCAGACTGCCTTGTAATTCTCAAATGCTTTAATATCAGTACCTACTTCATACTATCCAACCAAAACTGTAACTGAAAAGAAACTTATGTAAACAAGATAGCAACAAACAAAAATGAAAGTTGTTGAGGCATTACCATCTTCGCTGGCTTTTGGCAAAAATCCTGTAAAAGAAGGTGAGCCATAGTGCAGAATGTAACCATGATCTTCAACACTTCTGACGTATGCTGAGAGGACCTATAATATCAACCGGGGACATTAGTTCCAGGCTACAATTCTGATCAATAGTTTATCTAGAAAGAGATTGTTGATTTATGAAGAGAATTGCCGCCCAGAGATAAGCATGGCTGCCTCATAAAAAGACACTTGCTATACCCAATGATAAAAAAATTGAGCCCAATAACTGAATTATGACTGCCAATATCATACAAATAGCATCATTATATTTTTATGATCATGCAACACGTCAATTAAACTACCAAACAAAATGTAAACAAAATAAACTTCAGAACAATTATTTATTCATCTATCAAAAGGGTCAGAGAGAAATTTACACAATTCTAGAAGTATGAACAACGATCTTGAAAATTTTATATTGACACATGCAGGATGACTCTCCAAATACTTTCCTAATTAAACATTAATATGTTAGTTCAAGAATAGAAACAAAACAACTATTCTATGCTTATGAGTCAGCCCAATACTGAATTATGATTGCTGGGTAAGTAACAGAAAATGATTAAAAAAGCCAAGCATGAGACTGTGTACCACAAAGAATGAGCTTACATTCTTCCCCAGTGTCTAGCAGAATAATCCATCCAAGCTGGGAATGTTTTAACATTAAACAATTAAACTACGACGACTCACATATTGCATGCTAAGATATATTGCTCACATTTATTTGCCTGAAGTTTGAGGGCATGCATTTTGACATATTTGCACTTGATAAGAATGTCCAAGTAAGCCAAAAAAATGCCAGTCCTATTCTTTTGTTTTGTTCATGGTTCAGATAAAGAGGGTCTATCAACAAATATTCAAAGTCAAATCCTTTCACCCGTCTTTTAAGAAAATTCAGAAAGCTTACCATCCCTTCTTGAATGGCTTCTAGTGTAAATCCCTTTTGCACCAAAGAGAGACGCAAAGAGAGCCAGATCTTTCGTTTTGCTTTTTCTTTTTTATCATCATCTACTTGCATTACAACACAAGATACAAGATGCCCAATACTGAACGCGCTCGACAGTGAATTATTTTCACTTTCCTGCATGAGAAAAGGAAAAGACAAGGTGAAGTATCAGGGGTGCATAGAATTATTAAAAGAACAAAGACCATGGCCATGGCAATTGTGGAAATGCATATGAGACAACAATATGCAACAATTACCTTAGTTTCACCATCTAAAACAGGATCTATTGCATCTGATGCCCGAACTAGACCACGTAATCCCCCAGGAAGACTAACGACGAGATCTTTCTCATTGACTTCGCTGATGACTCCCCAAAGCTTCATACCAGGAGCAATATTCTGGACGAATAAATATTATATGAAAACTGTCCACCCAAATTGGCCAAGAAGCATGGAAAGATATTGTATAATAAACAATAGGGAGGAAAGAAAAATTTGGATACTATGAAACTTAACCTAAACTAGTCAATATAGCCTCAACAAAATTCATACAAGGATCGATGACTAAGATGCAGCCCACTGATGACTGATTGCATTTGGGTGGTGGACTGGATGAAGAGAGGGAATCAAGGAAAAAAGGCCACATTGAGCCAAGAGCATGTCAAAATACAAATGTATATGTCACAAGAAGCACGACATTGTAATAGCTCTCACAGTCTGAAGCTCACTAATAGTGCAAAAAGTTAATTCCAAAGCCATGACTATTCTGAATTGATGAATTTCTCTGTGAAGAAACGTAATGTGTGTTTGGGTTTCTGATCAAACTAATGAGCATTGTATACATCTTGCTAACTCCTATGAACAACCAGAGAATAGAGACAGGTACCTTCAAAGTGATTCTGTTTGCAAATCTAGGTAATTTCCCAGTCATGCCATCCCCAAAAAGTGAACCCAGGTCATCTTCTGAAGTAGGCCCCCTCTTCTGCATCTTTCTCGTTTTCTTTTTCTTTGACTCCCTCCCATCAGCATCAAACTGTGCATCGACTTCCGCATGAATTTCTTCACGTTCTTTTCGACTGAGCAAACTTCCGCCACCTGAACATACAAATCAAACAACACTTAAAGAAAAAAACCTTAAGTAGTTATCCGTAGCTACTGTTGCCATTTATTTTAATCGAATGGGTTCAGGTCTCAAATAAATTATGAACATGGCAAACAAGCTCAGAACTCAACCTAACCGTTAAAAGCTGATAAGTGATAAATGACTCGAGAGGCATAGGAACTAGATGATTTGCATCGGCCTAAATTCTACACGTCAAAATGCGCTGAAAGTTTTCTTCTTGACGTTCTTCATCAAGAAATGGTGGGAAGTCTAATCAGACAGCTCCAAAGTTTACCTCTTGGGACATTACTAAGTAATTACAACTTACAAATGTACCTAAACCTCGACACATTAGAAGATAACCATCTTCCGACAATAGGTCTAGAATTAGATCACCCAGGACAAATCCACACCGAGCTCCCATCACAAATGCGCCGACCGCGCCATGACAGTTCAAGCAAAAAACCAACCGAGACCGCTCGTATTACTTTCCAGTCCTCCCTGATTAATGAGGAACCTCCACAGACGCAAAAGGGAGAAAAAGCCGGAGTCCCTCTAACCTCTGGGGAAATCAGGCACGTCGTCCTCGAGCTGCAAGGCCACAGGCTTCTGCCGCGCCGCCTCGCCGGGATTCTTCTTGGCCTTGAACGGTTTCCTGGAGTCCTTCGCGAGCTTCGGGCCGTCCCTCGTCTGGCCCTTCCGAGACTTCGGCGGCGGCGGCGCCATGCCGGCGGATCGTTTGCCTGGGGGGAAAAAATTTCCGCAGGAAGAGACCGACCGAACCGGACGACGTTAGGCGGACGAGCGGCCCCTTTAGCTCTCGCTTGGATTGTTCCGGTGCGGTGCGGTGCGGCGCGCGGAGGGGGAGCAGCCGAGCGCGAGAAGCGAATGAGCGCGGTGGCGAGCAGCTATATAAAGCGCTGCAAAGAAGGCTTTCTTCGGGGGGGCTTTAGAAGGGTTTTGCTGAGGAGAAGAGAAGAAGACAGACCCCAAGGCTTCAAGGCCACCACCCCACTTTGGTGTCGGGTCGAATTGTCCGGTCGGTCCGAATGGGGCGAAGTGTTTTCTAATTGAGTGAAAATATCGTGAGAAAACCCTATACATTTTCGACGAATTTATTATAAACTAATTTTTTCATCAAAAACTCCAAATTACACTGCAATGATAAGTTTACCTAAAATTAATATCTCAAATTAATATATTTGTAATAAATTTTCTTTTTTTTTTGTTAAATTCAATTAAAATTGAAAAACCATAAACAAGTATCTTTGTGACAAATAAATAGTGAAATCTAAACCGGTAGTTATATATCATCCAATTCAATAATTTGATAATAAAATGAATGGAAATTGTAAAAATGGAAATTTGTCAAAAACACATAAATTTGTCACATATATATATTTATATATTAATTAATAATTTTTATAATAAAAAAGTAGTTTTGATATAAGTGTATCGGTTTAGGATTTTTAGTAATATTAACCATTTTAAAATTTTAATAATATGCAAATAATTAATTACAGTCTAACAAAGTACGCCATGTTTATAATCTTAAAATTTTGTAGCATCAAAGTACTAAAAAAGGGCAAACAAATAAAAAAGATAAGAAGTGTGCTGTGAATTATCTGAAGAAATTCCTATTAAAATTTGAGCGGAGCTCTTTAAGATGTAATGTCGGCAACATAAAAATACCGGACTAGAATATGGCCGGTTAAAGTGAAAAATCTAAGAAAAAATTGAGAATTGCCAAGAAAAAAAAGTGGGTTTTGCCTATTAAAAGGAGAATAAACGTTCACGTGATAAATCATCGGAGACAATTTTACTCATTTAGGACATATTGGAAGAGGGAAGGAGATATATATATGCACCTTCCACAATCCCTCTACAACAACTCTATAAGCCAGGTATGATTTGGATACACATATTTTTATTTTCCACTTATAAACACTAGAATCATTTCAACTTATTTTTAATTTATTCAAAGCAATTCTTAACTTAAAACAATGTTTGATGATGCTAAATACTACATATTTATGTGGCATTATATTCATAACACAATATTTGTCATGTCATCCACCTATGAGCAACATAATTGGTTGAGATATTTCCTCTAGCGAAAGAGGTCAAGGGTTCGAAATCTTGCATCGTTAGCAATTGAAGTGAGGGCTAGTAGTGGGTTCTAGGCTAATTTCCCCTGAGATATAGTTGTTATTAGGCCTCTATTGCGGAGGCCCATGAGACCCTAAATCAGTGTAAGCCGACAAGGGCAGGCTTTGGCAAATCCTTGGTCACAAAATATATATATTTGTCATGTCTAGATGTTGGTTATATTATTGTCTATTCTACTATTCCATGACATCTCTTGCTCGTAATGTTATGTAATTAGAATAAATATAATTAATTAAAGTTAACAAAAGCGGCTCATTTACTTTTTGATGACACTGGGAAAAATTACTCTATTTTTTCTTCCAATAGAGTGAACACAATTTAACTGCAGGTTTCTAGCAAGGACGTAATATAAATAAAAATGCAATAAGCACACCATATATTATTCAGCAAGTACATGTTTCTATGAAAAAATAATAACGGAAAATATCAAGAAAGTAGTAGACATGAAATACATAGGTAAACCAATTTAATGCAAACGCGCACACATATACGTGCATATACGTAATCCAATTAAACATGTTAATAACAAAGACTAGCATAAGAGAAAAGGCACCTTTGAGTTGTTTCTTTTAGTAATATTGGAAATAAGTTCAACATATTGCAATCAATTTTTTATTGTGCTAATACTCCTAGACAAAATCAAATCGGCATTTTTGTTACGTAAATAAAAAAAAATTATAGGTATCGCTTGGCTATATTTATACAAGCAGCTTCAAAAAGCGTTTTTCTATAAACGTAACAACCTTTTTACTCTTAAAGAGATGAGATTGGGTCGGTTTTTTATTTTTGGGAAAAAAACAATTTTACCTGTATCCATTCAAAAGTATTTTCACGTACTATTTTTTCTTTAATTTTCAGTATAAAAAAATTGTTTATGCGAATTTTTTTCCTTTAATTTTCAGTAACAGCCTCTCCACTATCACCTTCACACGGTGGACCGGGCCTCCGCCATATCGTCCGTTCATTCATCCACCACGAACGGTTAGATTCGCAAGTATAATCGAAAAGAATGCCATCGCATGCACTGAATGAAACCCCCCGATGATCGAGCAACCGAGAGAAGTTTCTCGAATGCATTCGCCCCGCAAGAATCGCTCATAACCCCCCGACCTCCCGGCCTCGTTACCTCACTCCCTCTCTCCATCAGCGCGAGGCGATCGAAACCAGCCGAATCTCTCCGCGTTTAAGGTACGGATTTCGCCCTCCGATGCGCTCGCGATTGCGGTTTCGGTCTCGGTTTCCGAGCTCCGGCGCGACGGTGTACCGTCGATGGACGCGTCATCGAGTTCGCGGAGGTCGACGCTTTTTGTGGATCCGGCGTTCGTTAGCACCGCCGGATTCTCTTCGCCTCGGCTTGTTTCGATTTGAGGTCGTCGTCGTCGTCGGCGTTTGATCTCGTGCTTAGGATTTGTTGATTTCCAGCCTTCGCGCGCGTTGATCGGATCGCGCTCGCCGTCGGTCGATCGATCGTCGTGGTCGAGGGGGGGAGAGACTGCGTGGTGATCGCTAGGGGGAAACAGCGACGGTGTCGTCGTGTTTCCTTGCGGTGATCGATCTGAGGTCCGGCATGGTAGTTTACGGGATAAATGATGGGACTTGAAGCCGAAAAATGTCTTCCGTTAGATTAATCTCGAAAGGTGTAACCGGACCTTAGAAACGGCCCTCTTTTCGGATGAGAAGTTTGTGCTTTTTGTTTTTCTGGTTATTTGAATGAATCGGATGTTTTAAAAGCGGTTGCTTTTCTTAGATTTTTTTTGTCCACTGCACTCTTTTATTGTATGTCTTTATTTATTTTTCCTGAAATTTCAGACCTTTTCTAAAACCACATGAGGGATTGAGAAATTCTGCAGTCTGAGAATGGTCCTCTCTGCGCATTTTGAAGTTGGATAATTCCTATAGTGGCTGGCATATTCGAGGGTATAATTGTTATTTCATTGGCTTTGGTGTTAAAACAAGGTTATTGTTCTGGCTCACAATCACTAGTGGCAGAATTGTGTTATCTAGGATTATCTTTTATTTGGACGATGATTTTAAGTTCGTAGATTCTTTTGACGTAGGACTGGATAAGGCTTGAGAGTTATTGTTTTGATACTTTGCATGTATATTTGAAGTGGCTGCGGAGCCTTAAGAGTTTCAGTGGGAGCTCGTTTGCATGTGAGTTCACAGCGTAAAAGATGCTTTGGGTGAATGGGGTTTACTTTAGATGCTCTTCGCATTAATAGTATGCAAGTCAAATGGTTTTGCTCCAAAGCGATATTTCTCCATGTGAATCAAATGCTCTTTCTTTGTAGGTAGTGGGCTTTAAGTTTTGGTGCAAATGAGGGGAAGAAGTTTTAGCTACAGTCCATCTCCACCAAGGAGTTACAGCAGGAGGCGCCGAAGCCCTAGTCCTAGGGATCGATATGACAGTCGTGGCAAAGACCTACCTACTAGCCTTCTGGTTCGCAACCTCCATCGTGACTGCAGGTCTGATTTCATGACATTCTTTGGTATATGCTTCGTAGCACAGGCCTATGCTTCTCGCAGAATATTGTCTCTTTATATTTCAGAAGATGGAATCGATCAAGTTAGAATATCAGAGTGCTAGCAGGATAATTACCACGATAGTTGAATTGCTGATTAGAATGATTTGCGTAAGGCAAGAATAAGATTCTTCGCATCTGTTAGTAAATGAATAGCCTCCTGTAGGATATTATGACCTTGTGGTATATGGCAGAGTGATTTACCTTTTCTCGCCATATTACAGAAAAAATATTATTAAAGCAAAGTTGAAAACAAAATTTTCTTATGCAGGGCTGAAGACCTACGTGGTCCATTTGGCCGGTTTGGTCCTCTCAAGGACATTTATTTGCCTCGTGATTACTATACAGGGTAAGTCATGACAACCTTTGCAGAGATATGTCTAGGTTTCTTTGTTGAGTGGGTTAATGTTTCTAGATGAATTTAAGTACTGATATAGCAAGTACTCAAAGAACTTAAAAAGAAATAAGAAGTATTGCCTATGATTGTTCCATCTCTATGTATTTGGCCTCTTGTCAAGATTGTTACCTTTTTCATCAGTTGTTTATTGGAGTTTGGTTTTGTCATTGAAAGTTTTGAAGACACCAGTGAAGTAGTGAGGTGAAAGTTTGTTGAAGACACCTATTGAAATGGTAAGGGTATGGTTCAAGGTTGTCTTAATGTCAATGAAGATTTGAAGAAAGTGGATATGACTTCTTATGAAGAAGTTCAAATTCTTGAAGAATTTCAAGAAATTAAGATTTGCTCGCGCAAGGTGAGCGGCTGCATGACTGCCTTTTCGAATTGAATGGAATGTGGGCAGAATTACTGTCGTGATTCTTCATCTTCAAAGATGACTTGCAAATTCACCTGTGCCCTTGGCATTGGTTTCTAGTTTATGGCTGATGATCTGTTTTTGATGCAGGGATCCCCGCGGTTTTGGCTTTGTTCAGTATGTGTATCCAGAAGATGCTGCAGATGCTAAACGTTACATGGATGGGGAAGTGCTCCTTGGCCGTGAAATGAGAGTGATTTTTGCTGAGGAAAACAGGAAGAAGCCTTCAGAAATGAGAGCGAGAGAAGGCTTCAGGTAATTAAGTATATTGCCTGACAGAACATTAACTCTTTGTGTGCTTTTATTATGCGTTTTACCCTTACATAGGATGGGAAGGCATGGGATAACTTAATTCTTCTTTGAAAATGGAAACTTTCTCCAATGATGCGATAGCACTTTAAGCAGGGGCCAAATGTGTGGTTGGATAAAAGTATTGGGGTGCTTAGAGGTATGCCATTGCAATGGAGGTGGTTGTTTTGTGAGAGAATTATAGCATATTCTTTGTTGATTACATGGAATGTTTGTGAAATAATAACATTGCAAGGATAGTTTGTGTTTATTGCGATGAGATGATGAGTTTGACGGTGTGGAGAATCTGTATTGTGTCATGGTACTTGTTCGAGTTATTAGGCATGAACTGGGAGGGGATTCGACATGGCTGTTATAGTATCAGGTTTTTCTGTTGCCTCTTTCCTGAAGGTTCTTTGTCCTTTTCGACTAATATATTTGGTGATAAGTCAGTTTACCTGTATCATTGCATTCTTAATGAATGGTTTCATGAGAGTCCCTTGATTTAGCTTTGAAAGTTGATTAATATATCAAGGGATGGTTGGCCTTCTCTTGTGGTTTTGTTTAGTAGATGCGTGACTGGTGAAAGCATATTGCTATTATTCTCTTATTTGATTAGGCTGTGCTTATAATCCACAAACAGTTTTTGCACTTTCTTTTCTGGAAATGTTATGGTTGGAATAGCTAAATTGTTTCACTAAAGATGAAAAGCCTTTACGTACTAACCGGAGTTTCCTGGTAGAAGCTGAGATTCATGGGGAATTTCATTGTGCTATTATCAGGGGTCGTTCGTATGATAGGAGACATTCTTCCCGGGGTTATTCTCGATCTCCATCATATGCACGCACTTACTCACGGGATGCATACTATAATTCACCTTCTCCCAGGCGTCGCCGTTACTCAAGGTATCGAGAGTTTTAGTTGCTTTTGTATGATCTTTTCTTCCCTTGTTAGTTGTTTGTTTTGGCTCCACCCAAGATGCTTTGGAGCTTTGTTTATTATATCATTTTTTTAATGAAGTTTTCTTGATGATGCAGGTCAGTATCACCAAGAGGTCGATCTTATTCACGTTCACCTCATCGCTCAAGGAGTCCCAGTTGGAGCTTCAGCAGGAGCAGGAGCCGTAGTCTTGATTATTCTAGGTAATTAAGTAGTGTAAGACCTATTAACGAATGCCAGTAGAGACGGGCGTAATGTATTGGTTGAGGTATGGACCGTGTTAAAAATTTTCTTGTCTCGCAGGATCGTATAATACACTCTCAACTTTAGTGTTGTTTGTTTAGTGTTGTAATGTTGAAATGGAGGCATACGTGTCTTCATTTACATATCATCGTTAATAGTTGCTCCTGCTTTCATGTTTGCCATCTTGTTGATCTTTTCTCCGTTGTATTTTACTTTAAAAGTAGATGCAGATCAAGATATGGGAGTTTGAATAAATTTCGTATTCCTTTTCTTCCCCTTAGGTAGACTTCCCGCATCTTGACGAGTAAACAGTGTCGCTTTCTAAAGTATTATCGTTCTTCAGGCTCAACTTGGAGTGTTCCTCATCCTTCGGGTATAGTTGGTACCTCATCCTAATGTCATCTGTCATCGAAAATGCTCCGTGTACATCTGCAGTGCTTAGCAATCTTTCTCCCAGATCCGGGATTTATAAGCAACCTTGCTTGTAGGCACTAGGGGTATGTATAACGGACTATCTGAACCGAGAACCACTCGGACCGGCTGGTTTGGTCCGGTTTGCGAGAGTGTTGGTCTGGCTCAAAGTGGTGGAACTCGACGTGGAACCAGGCGGACCTTTCAAGAGAGAACTAAATCTAACTAAATCTATAATAGTAGAATGTAAATTAAATACTATCTTGATCTGGTTTCAAGCAATGAGAAAAAAGTAATGAGAAAAAATGAGTGATTGATTCCATTAGATGCGATTGAAATGGGTCAGACTGATGGTTCAATCCAGTTCTCAGGATTGGTCCAAACAGTTCCAATTTTTGGTAACTGGTTCTCCAAGTCCAATTTCCGGTGTCATTTTGAAACTGGACTGGACTGGTGGTAGGTGCAAATGTGTCACTTTAGTTCGCCTTTGAGAGTAGGGGCACTCGATGGCTAGAGTGCGAGCATTACCTCATAATGAACTAGGAAATATCGAGATGTCCATTTGGGCATCGAATTTATTATGAGTAAGTAGAGTTCTGATGAGTCATGACAGATGTAAATGGATTATTTAATGAAACCAAGCACGAATCGATAAAAATGTTCTGGAAACAGATGGGAATTTTGTTGCGTCCTCCATATCTATATATATAGGTCCTGCTAACATACAGTTTGTACGGTGACTTACAGCTTATACTTCCTGTCGCCCTTCGCCGGTTTCTGGGGAGCTTGTCCCGATTGCAAATGTCTGAACAAATTGAAGGATAGACACGTTAGTGGTTATATGAATGGGTGCGGCAGCTTCTTCCTGCCCATGAAATCCCATGATCTGGCTCCTCAAAAGCAAAACAAAGGGTTAATGATCCGATGCTTTTGTCCAGACGCATCGATACACCGAATGTTGGCAAAATACATGATCGAGAAAACATAAGAATGGGGGCATTTGCATCCTTGCCCTTGCTGCCACTCTGGATACCGACAGCGATCCCTATCGGCAGCGGAACACTATCATGTTTATCTGCTTAAGAGCTAGCGATCTTATAAATCTGCTTTAAGATTTTGGTCCGTACCAAAACAGGACCACAAAAAAGGCTTTGGAAGCAGTTTTGTACATAATCACTATACTCACAAAGGCCCAAAATGAATTAGCGACGTTCAATTTTGTCAGCCGGTGACTCTGAATGAGGCGCACCTTCCCTCTTTAACACTCAACTCTTGATCATAAAGAGGCAACGGAAAAAACATATGTATCAGTCTAGTGCTGATTTCCAGTCATCATCTAATGGAAAATGGTCCTTCCTCACATCCTTCGGTGGAATGAAGCTGTCCACAGACAGGCCAGGCACATTGAATGCGAAATCATCGATGATCCATGTTTCTTCCAACCGAGTGATTTCCGGGCCTGCCCGTAGACGACCATCTCCAAATCGCGTGATGATCGCACTCGATTGGCCGGAGTGAGCGATCATAACTCCATCCACTTCACGGTAGTCCCGGATCTGAGTGGCCATCGAGGTCTCCCAGTACATGGGGCGTGTCCCGGGGGATTGTATCCTTGTCAAATAAGAGTCCTCCAAGTAAACCAAGAGTCCATTCTTTTGGCTGAAGTACCCGAAAGCAACGTGCTTGATCGTCTCCGCCGTGCTGTCGCTCCGGTCGGACAAGTCCGCCTGATCTGCAGACAGTTTGAGGACGAAGCAATCCACATCCCCGATCTTCTTCTCTCCCATGTATTCTGACGTAGAGAATACGGCTGCTATCGTTACCGGATCTAGTCCCTGCATGAACTTATGATTTATTCCTCCCCAAAGTTTTACGGATGCTATATCACATAGACATGGTATAAAAGGTGAAGAGCCTCACCTCTCAACACCCCAAATACACGCTCTAAATATTTTATGTGAATGGCTCTGAAAAGTCCTATCATTTGCGCACTATTTTCAATAATAAAAGACCAGGAAGTGCATAGTACTGGACCTAGGAGACACGATCCGCTATACTGGCTGCAATAGTATTGAATTCGGTAGGGTTAGGTAGAGGTGATTTTTGGACCACCGTGTAGCCCCCGTTGTCAAATCTTCCCATGTAAAAACGTCAGGCCGCCCCAGAAGAGGATTGCATTCAAATCACCAACTCAGTGCTCATCTGTCAAAATTTAGGCTGCTTTGAATTTCCCGAAACGCCATTGGGCCGAGCAAAAAACCTAAGCCCTCAAGAGTTTTTAGCTTGTCCACTTCTTTTTTGTGGTTATTTTAATCTGACAGCAGAAGTAAAGACCCCAAATTCATTGGTAGATGTCAAAATCATTGCGCATGTAGACAATTGGTGGAACGTACCAACATGTAGCAAATCAAATGGAGTTTCTATGGAAGTTAGGAGGGGACCATCAAGAAAAGCAATAAATTCGAAAAAGCATTACTAAACACGTGTTTTCTTTTGGCCATTAGTAGCCATGTTGTTCAATAAAATTGGATTAATGATTGAACTGGTTGATACTTCTGTAGAAAATTAGAACTGATACAGTCATAGAGTACTTCCTCAAATTACACGTAGTGTTAAATCTGGGAAAAGAAAAAGTTTTTACTTGCCGTCCCTGAACTTTAACCACTTTTCAAATCAAGTTCTTGTACTACGAGTTTTTCTAATCAAATCATTCAACTTAGACTAAGTTTCTAATCAAGTCCCTCACTACAAAATCCAGCCTAATCCAATTAACATAGCCATTGAAGGACACCGAAGTTTATTGTGGACGAAATATTTCTAACGTGGGATATCCACCCGAGGGGCGGATAATGAATGGATGGCATCTTTCGGCAGCCATGTCAGCTAGATTTGGCCGAATTTTATGTTGGAAAGAATTGATTGACATATTATGTGAATAAAAAGACTTGATTAAAATAAAATCAAAATACTAAGATTTGATTAAAAAAGATTTGACTGAAAATAGTTTTCTTTTGGAAAATGCACCCGGTAATAAGTGAATAAATTTGGGCTAGAAAAGTGGTAGTATTAACTTAGATCGCAAATGTACACATAACTATGCAGACTCTTATAGCACTGGTATATAAATGATGAAGTCAGATTCCTTTTTTCTTTGTTCTCTTTTGTCAATGAAACAACCATGACATGAACATGCATTATTCTGAGACATGACATTCACTGGTCCAGCCCCACCGTGCTATGACAGCAACCTAGGTCGCTTGTTTATGTTTTTTAGCAGAAATTAACCTGTTCTGACGGAGCCACAATAATGTCTAAACCCCTATAGTTTAATTGAAAGTGGAGCAGAGTCCCAGCTAGGTCATGGCCATAGATACATAGACCTAGATCTCCTCTCCGAGTGTTGACTTCTTGCGGGCACAATTTTCAGTGCATCGGTACGTCCCAATTGAGAGTGATCATCGTGACAAAAATTTGGAAAAGAACATGCAGAGCCACATTAAAGAAATGCAACAAATTGCACAATTTTCTATGGCCTGAATTGATTATTTGGTGGGTCCTTCCACAAAGTAAAAACTCAAGAATCGTGCAAATTTAAGTACTGAATTCTAGATAGTGTTAATCTTAAGTGTTGAAATAAGAATGAAAAAAATTATTTGATGATAATTGGAAACTTATAGCAGAATATTATCGATTTCTTAATAAATGTAAAAAATGATCAAGATCGATTGTTTTTATTAATATATTTGACAAGATTCTATTCCCATCAGTTATTTTTATTATTGAAATGCATTAAGTGATCTCTCATTACTTAACATCATTAAGTACTGAATATTTTAATTTAGCACTTAATTTTGTAATCAAATAGCCCTTCATTAAATGCAAACCACTGTCGATTCTGTATCTATATGTCATAGAATGTCGAACAATGCAAATGCATGTCCCCCAGTCTTTTTTATCTTTAGTATATTAATTTGTGAATCGATCAGAACCTAACATTAATCTTGAAGAATCTTACTGTTAGTTTGGTTCAACTTTGAAACAGCTTTTAGCTTTCAACTTGCCTTTAAAAAAAAAAAAAAAAAAACATTGATCTTGAAGAATGTATTCTAAGTATTTTCAGTTTGGTTCGGTTAGAGCTATAAGCTAGAACTCAAAGAAACAGTGTTAGTTGGCAACTTGCCTGAAGAGCTCGACGGAGAGGTCGGACACTGCCCTTTGCGGTGTGTGCGCCGAGCCACGGCGTGTGCCGCCAAGCCACGCTGCCATTGCTGCCAGCCACGACCTTCTGGTCGCCCAACACCAGCTCTAAGAGCCACTTGTCGGGCAACATTTGCCACATCACGAAGCATCCCTTTTGCTGTGAAACGCTGCTCGCCATGGCAGCAGTGGCGGCCGCTGCTGCTCCGCTTGGTCCAACCTCCTCCGTCATCGCCATCACGACTTTTCCTGTGACGAACACGTTCTTCACATGCCCATCCAGCTTCCGGCAGCCTGTAGCAGCCGTAAAATGCTGTACGATGTACTGTGCTGAGGATGACACCTAACAAGAGCACGACAGGATACCTTATACATCAAATGTCATCTCAGAAGAAATGATTTATGCCTGACATTAAAGTAAGGTCTTGGCGACATATAATTCTTGACATTTTCGGAGTTTGTTGAGAAGAACTTGGTAACCAAGCAATATCAATCCGCATTAGCTCTATAACTTTAACCCTGCCTATTGCTTAGTTCAGTCCAGAATTGATGTTGAAAATTTATACAATTCAAGCTTTCGAACTTCAATGGCTAACCAGAGAGCATCTAGAAGTTAGGCTAGTCCCGACTTGATCCTAATTCAATGCTCAAGCTCAGGACTCCAATTTAAGCTTCACGAAAGAAGAAGACAGAACAATTCTCTTAACCCCTATTTGCTCAGCAGGGTACTCTTCATGTTCAGCACAAAAATGTTCAAGACTTATCTTATGATTCTTATCCCCTTTCCCCGCTTCCGTTCACAATTTGCATTGATTTACATTCAACCCATGTTAGGCTGATCATCTGAATTTTCGCTCACTAAAATGATTCAGATTCAGGAATTCTTCATGGGGACACAACAACTTTTTCTTCCTGATCAAAGTGTAAAACGCACAAGCAGAAAGCAATTCCCTTTTCTCATTTCCCCGAGAGGAAACGCAAAAAGAAAGATGCCATCAGAAAAGAAAAATTCCACCTTTGCCTTCCGAAAACATGCAATGCCATCTTTACAGTCGCGGAGAATAACACCACCAACAGAATAAAAACGCAGCAAGAGGAACAACTCATCGAGTTGACTCACCTCATTGACTGGCGTCCTTTGATGGACGGAGACGGGGAAAAGAGGGCAACCCAGGACGCTGAGGAGGACCTTGAGGTGATTGGTGTTCTTGTTGAACGCGAATGACAGGTGGGTCCTGAGCCAGTGCCTCCATGACCGGCCTCCTTGGAGCGGCTCCTGGTGCTCTCCTCGTCGATGGGCTCTTCAGAAACTGGAGCGAGACGACTCATATTACCTTGCACGGAGACCGAGGCAGAGTTGGGTGTTTTTGTGTGCTTGTCTTGTGGAAAACTGTAGGAACCTTAAAGGAACCGAGTGGAAGGAGAGAGCACTTGAGAGAGAGAGAGCTTTTCAGAGCACAAGACGCAGTTTCTGGCGCGTGCGCCTCAGTGGAGTTGGTGGCTGTAAAGCCAAAAAGAAGAAGAAAGAAGAGAAAAGGGGAGTTTGCTAATTGGGGGATTTGGCAAAAGGTGACATCGTCAGTTAACAGTCTTAGGGAAAAGAGAGCTTTTTCTGTCTGCATCTTTTTCACCTCAGAAAAGGGGTTCCTCTTATAAAAACAACTTGACCATAATGGCTTCTCTAGAGAGGAGAATCAAAATGATGGCTGTCACGTTGCTTTCCAATGGTGATGAAAGTGGGCATAGAAAAAAAGATAAGGGGGGGCACATTGGTGAGCAGCTTTCCCATTTGGCGTACCCCTTGTGTGTAGCCTGAATAGCGCGCAGTTCTATGTTGACATGGTCCCTCGAAGGACCGATCAGTGCGCAATGGATTGGGACTTCTATATTGTGACATGGTCCCTCAAAGGACCGATGAGATCGCAATGGATTGTGACTTCTATATTTCTTGTGACATGTTCAAAAACTTTAGTTTTATGATCAAAGAGAGAGATTTACTCTTTTTTTTTTTTTGACGATCATCAATGAGTTGGAACCTTTCCCCAAACAAACTTAGAAATCATCGCCTGAATATCACCTGAAAATCTTAATTGGACATAGAGACTAGAGTAGGCCCATGAGGTGCAGTATAGTTGGTAGTTATAGTTAAATCCTACTTCGAATCTTGGTACAAGGGCGGTTTCTTCAACATGCATTGCTTTTTAATTAGAAATAGAGAATAGAGTAGGCCCACGAGATGCAGTGCAATTGAGCCCTCGTAGCACTTCACAAGGGATCTGCATTCGTCGCAATTAGCAAGCGAGGACAATGGGGTTTCCTTTGTTATAATTGAAAGAAAACAAAAAAGCAAGCAAGCCATAACTAGTATTTAGAAGGACAGGCCATAAAGACAACCCCACCATATACAGGTGCGTGCATGCATAATTGCAAGCTTACCGCTGACCCAACCTTTCTCTAGTAAGTTTTTTTAAAAATCAAGAAGTTATTGCAATTCAAATCTTGAATCAAAATTTCTCCGAGTCACTTCAGAGTAAACTTTGTATCACCTGGTGACCACAATACCAATAGTACATAATCTTCTATAACTTGATACTAAAACGAGTGGTCCTTAAATTTTCATTATTATTCAATGTCATCCATGACCTTTTTTTTTGTCAAATATCATTATCGAACTTTTAAAAAGTGGTTTAATTGTTCAATGTAATCTTCCATTAACATTATTGAGAGAATTTGCACGAAATTTTCCGTTTAGTTTATGGCTTATCATTGTCTTTGGCTAATTTCGTTCATCTGCTTTTTTTTTTTTTTTTTATTTTTTTATTTTTATATTCGTTGAATTTAGTCCATGCACTTTCTTTTTATCTCTCTGTTGTGCCATATCAAATTTAGATGTAATCCAAACACAAAAATTTATCGGTTATGCCATTGCATTAAAACTCAAACATAACTAGCTAATTTAATGTGATAGACAACATGAGAACATTTAAGATGTGAAGTCTTATGTATAGCAATACTTATTTCTGTCCTTATGTTATAAGTATTTCTAGACGTAAAGACCATGTCGTGTTATACACAAGGAGTATTTTAAATTATTCAACCAAACAGTTTAGGCACATTATAAACCAATAAAAAAGGTCAATTCATGCCCGGCGTATTTATTATTCAGCATGATTAAGCTTAGACAAATGTATCGACACATTTACTGTGCATGTTTTGTCAAGAGGTTGTGTGGAAAATTACTCTCTCAAAATAAGGTTTATCAAGATATATCTAGAAGAATATTTGATAACCCTCACCATGCTTAAGTGAAGGTTGTTGGAGAAAATAGCCAAAATATAATACTTTAAGTACTTCCGTAGGCGTTATCATAAGGATCTCACATTTGCTTTCTAATGTTCAATTTGAGTGGCAACTATGGATTCACTCAGAGCTCAAGGCTGCGTTTGTTTGTGTTCTTTTTTTGTTTTTAAACACTTTTTCATTTTTTTGTTCCAGGAACAAAAAAGGAAAAACGCGTTTGGGTGCATTTGCATTGTTCCTTTTTTGTTCTTTTGTTCCCAAGAACAAAAAAAACAGAAACAAGAAACACAAATTTTGTGTTTCTTGTTTCTGGAACACAAATGAGAAACACTTTTTTTTCTTTTTCTTTTTTCTCTTTTATTTTCTTGTTCTTTTTTCTTTTGGTCGCCGGCCTCGCCATGGCCGGCGACGGCCGACGAGGGCCGGCGGCCTCGCCCGGCCACGGCGAGGCTCGCGCCCCGGCGAGGCCGACGCTCGCCGTCCCCGGCGAGGCCGAGGCTCGCCGTAGCCGGGCGAGGGTCGGCCTTGCCATGGCTGGGCGAGCTCGACCTCGCCCAGATCCGGCGAGGCCGACCTCGCCCAGCGGCCGGCGAGCCTCGGCCTCGCCGAGCCACCGCCAGGCGACGCGCTCGCCCAGCCATGGCGAGGTCGGCGAGGCCGAGCTCGCCGGGCCGGCCGGCGAGCCTCGGCCTCACCTGGCGGTGGCCGGGTGAGGCCGCGCCCGCCTCGTTGGCGAGGTCGGCCTCGCCGGCCGGTCGCCGGCCAAGGCCTTGGCCGGCGACCGCCAAAAGAAAAAGAAAAAAAGGAAAAATAAGAAAAAAATAGAAAAAATAAAAGAAATAAAAAAATTATCTAAATTTACCAAACATGTTTCTGTTTATTTTTATTCCCGGAATAAGTTTACCAAACGCGTGTTTTTGTTCAAAAATTGTTCCCGGAACAAATACTTTTTTTTTTTTTTTGCAGAACAATTTTTAAAAACAAACACAAACAAACGCGCCCAAATGTCTGAGATTGACAAGTCCATCATTGCACGTGAGATGATGTTGAATACTGCCATGTCAAGAATTCTCTGCATTTGAACGGAATAGAAGGAAACTTCCTATTCATTCCTGTCCCGTGACAACACCAAAGTGATAAAAAACCAATGACCACTAGCGTACTTGGTCACAATAAGCAAAGCATCATCGACTCATTTCCTTTGCATTTTCTCTCTCTCTTTTCGGGCAGAAAACATGATTCTTTTTGTGCAAAGCGATGATGCTAATCTGGTTCAAGGCATGCGAATTGCGGACACAGTTTTAAACACTCGGACCAAGAACGAAGAAGGTAAGTGGCAGGTGCCTCGGAGCGCGTGGGGGGGTTTGCTCGGTTCTCCTCGGCTCTTCTTAGGTCTCCATCAAAGACTGGTTCTCGGTTAACTTCAGGTAGACAGAACACTTGGGAGGGAACTTGGAAGGCAGGCAATGCTGGTCGCGCATCCACATCTCTTTGTAATCATGTCCGCTCGGCCTCCTCCTCTACCACTCCCTTCCCTTTGCTTTGCTTTGGAAAATACTGCCCTCAAGGTACACCCGTTTCGTACCCCATCACATCCCCTCTTTGATCGACTTTTTCCAACTTTTATTTCGCACATCGATCTCTTGATCGACATTCATTGGCTGGGATCGAAACCATTTTCCGCCGGACAACTCCCGTTGATTCAATTTTCAGGACGAAAGTACCTTCGCTATTATCCAATATGAGAAATTTCAGTCATTTGAGTGATGTAGTTTAGAGCTACATTGTTGGTTAAATAAGAGAGTTGATTTAAGAGTGTTGACACTCAAAAGTAATTCAAGTTGTTGTAAATAGATGATGTGTTGATATTAAGTTGTCAATAGAGCAATTGATAAGTACAATTGCAAATCGAAAGGAAAAATTGGTGTAGTGTTACCAAAGACACTGTCGATAGGTGAAATTGATCAAGATGGTTTTTGATGTAACATAGCAAATGAGCGATTATACCATAAAAGATGTAAATGAAGACCATATGAGAATATTTGATTGATGGTTAATTGATGGCTAAGCTGGGATAGGGATGTGTAGTTGAAGACAGTAAGTACAAAGCCAAGAATTTTAGGACAGTTGAAACTTGTAATTCAAAAAGATAATCGCATATAAACGGTTATGTTTTGTACAAGGTTATATAAAATAAAAATCGACAAGTCGTAAAAGATCCACAATCGACGAGCACTTACACAATTTCTCAATTTTAATCTATCGATTTATTAATTTTATCCTAATTTTTTTTAGAAATACCTTTATTTAGAGTTAATAATTCTTGTTACACAAATTATTTTCTATCTGAATAGCCACGGAATCCGATTATATAAAAACCAAATATCCAACATTTGGTGAAAGTGTCTCGCCAAAGGGCAGCACGCGGGAATGGCTAGATTTTTTAGGCTTGTTGGGTGGGCCTGAGCTCGGCCTGCCTCTATATAATTGTTAGAAAAATTGAAAGATCCTACAGCATATTGAATAGTAGTTGAGATGCTCCAAGTCAGTCGATGGGAAGAGGCCCTTCCCTTGTCTTGCCCGGTGAAATAGTTGAGGGAGAGTAGTCCAATAAAAGTCTAATTAAAAATGATATTATCCCATGTGGATTTTTACTAGTTTGATTATTCGCAATCATTTGCATTTGTTATTGTATAAAAAAATATTAACTGACAGGTGGAAAAAAAATCATGTGTATAAAAGAGTTTATATACATCAAGAGCATGCCGCATTACGAGTAATGTGTGAAATTTAACAAATGGGGTGGACTTACATGCGAAAGGAGCATGGACTTAGAAAATACAGGTTAAAAACTTAATTTGATAATTAAATGAAAATTATGTATGTATATATAAATCAAAATCTATTTAAGTGCCTTTGACGTGAAAGATATAAATATTTTAAAAATAGAAATGGACTTTTTAAAAGTAATGTACAGGGAAATTAAAGATCCGTATTTGGTCCCTCTTGCGGTGTTACGAAGTTTAAGGGAGAGTGAAAGGATATATTTAAGGGAGAAAAACATCTAAATAAGAGGAAAGCAGATATTTCTTTCGGCTAATTTGTTAGGAAGAGGATTTCCGACAGTATTCTTTACACCGTGAAATTACCGTTTTAGGCTACAAGTCTTGGGTTTTACCTTTGAATCACGACGGTTAAACCCCCAGTCTGTATTTGCCTGTCGAATTATTTACCCAAGCAATTTTATTAAGCCCTACAAATGCCGAGCTATTTGTCCCGTGCTCAGCCCTTCATTGAACTCCGCAAGTTCACCAGGGCGCTTATTCCCTCTCTATTATTTTCATAAGAAGTCTTTATTTCTTTGTTTTCCTCTTTAAGTAATTGAGAAATCGAGTGTAAAGTTACTTTGAGATTGCCAATAAAGGTTACTTTGTTTTGCTTTTTTATGGTGAACTGTATGGACAGAGGAACTGTCGTCCTGTGCCTTTCGCCTTGCTAATTTCTTAAACAAGATCATTAATGGTTAGAGAATGGGGAGCCAGTGATCTTTCTATTTACATAATTTTCTATTCAGCCTGCTGCTTGGTTTTGGAGAAAACTTGGAGTGAAATAAAAGAGGAGAGAAAAAGAGGGACTAAAATTTATGCTTTCCCTCGAGTCTGCTTTCGAGCTTGCATTGGGGTATGCCCAGATGGAGGATTAAGATGTACTTTCGTTTTTCACGTTTTAAATTGATAAACTAATGTATTCGTCTTTCTTATAATACTGCATAGACCTCTCTGCTTACTAATTTCCTGGTGTTTTTCTTAATGCTTGCAGAGGCTGTTGCCGATGCAAGCAGAGCAATCAAGTTGGATCCTTCAATGTTAAAAGCATACTTTCGCATGGGGTTAGTACCACTCAATGCCCCTCTTACCATTTTACATGCATGTGGTGATTGCGATAATGGTTCATTGGAACTTGTTATTTTTGTAGCAAAATAGGGATATTATGGTTTGGTCAAAATCACAAATCATCCTCACTATGGTAGTTTACCATAGTCCGAGATGGTCCTCTTTGAAAATGTTCAACTTCTGTTTTAAAACTGATGCGTTGCGACTATTCTTTATCTTTAATTTTCATTCTCCACTACATTACTACTTGTCACATCGATGTTTAGAAGGTCATCTACATGGGTGTGGGATAAAAAGTTAAATATAATCTTATCTAACATTTGGCAACTGGAAGATAGTTCTATGTTCTGCCCTACAAAGCAATGCATGTAAAGTTGCCATATAGCTCTACAGCTTGAGTTGGACCATCTTTGTTCATTTATATAAAGATATTTGTTAAGGCATTCGGAGCTGATGTTCTCTCTCACACACAGCAATGCTTGAAAAGTATCAGACTGCCAAAGCAGCATTGGAAGTAGGTTCCTCTCTGGCTCCTATGGATGCGAGATTTACTGATTTAATCAAAAGGTGGGACGAGAAAATTGCAGGTACTAGATCAGCTCAGTCGCTTAAATGATGAATAAATCTGCATAAATGTGTAATTGAGACAAGTAGCTGAGACAATGTCATATTGGAACTTAACTCTGCTGGAGAAATAAAAGCTCTGTATCTGAACCAAGTTAAATGAAGCTTGATTTTTGTTATTTTGAGGTTTTTTACTCTGTAAGATACTCAATATGCTTGAGCTAAACTTGTTTCCCGTCGATTAATACAAGCTTGAGTTGAGGTCAAAGGGTTCTCGATAGTGCGATGGTGATGTTCCATCATTCATCTATATAAATCTTTTTCAAAGAGATCATAAACCAATCATTTAATTAGGTGCACGATCTTGAGTTTTTATTATTACTTTTTTTGCTTGAGGATTAAAATTAGTTCAATATAGTTTTCGAGCTCCTTGACCTTGATGAGAATCTAGATCAGTTGCATGGGTAAGCTCAGCTCTTTGCTATTCCCCTCAAACAGGCCAACTTCTCGCCTGATCTAGGCACTTTCATGCATGAGTGTGCATACTTGTATTGATCTTTGTGGATGAAATTGTGGAAATCGAATTATATAATTTTTAAGAGATATATGGTGAGATACTCAACCCGCCACTTGTAAAGGCCTCAACCCAGGTGGTACCCATGGAGGTGGTTGGGAAAGTGGTCAGATTGTGAACGAGGTTCCCAATCAGGCGACTTGAAATCTGGATGCAAATTAAAATACAGGTCGTTGTGCCTTTTAGACTTTATGTTTAACACTGAACAATTTATGTTAAGTTTCGAATCAATTGTATATGAGCTGCACTTTTTTCGTTCTGTTGAAGGTAGAGGGAAGTCCTCTCGAAGGTATGGAGGTGAAGAGATGGGAGTGTTAGGCTCTTGGTCCTTTGTAACTTTATGAGACGTATCTTGCCTGTCTACATTGTGGCTGCTTCTGTTCTAGTTTCATGACTCATGTTATCTATTGCATCTGAATCCTGTAGAAATACCTTCCCAATAGGAAAAACCCTTTTGTTGGTAATACATGTAGTGTTGTTAATGAAGTTGCTGGTCGTGAATTTCAAATTGAGAAGCAATAGAGCTCTGGCTTTTGGTCTTGATCTCTACTCTTTTGTGTTTGCTGTTGTTTGCAAATATGACTGACATGACAATGCTGCCGCACGTTGGGATGGTATCCAAGTTCTTTAAAGATCTATAGAAAATATTTTCACAAATGTAATGAAGTAGGTGATACATGCATCTTTCATTATTCTTTGTAAGTTTGTGATTTCAAATGGTTTTATTTGGATAGAAGATGTGTTATGAAATGTAACATTTTGGAATATTTGAAGGACTCTTATTGACGAGGTCATCATGTTGTAGACTAGCAAATGCTTCTAAAAATGATCTAAAAGGTAGTGAAGTTCAGTAAATGCGGTTCTGACTTTTGAGCAAGTCTATCTTATATTGATAATCCCTCTCACAGTCACTACTCATTCTTGTGATGAACGGTCTGAGATTGGCCTTTATTTCTTGCTCTGTTTTGCTTTCTCGATAGTTAACTGCTAGCCATTCAGCTGTTCGGTCTGAGATTGTGCTTTATTGGTTGATCTGTTTTGCTTCTTAATCACGATTGTCTAGGCTGGTTAGAGAGTGGAGGCTGTTTTGGAGGGCTTTAAACGTGTTTTGTCATCAGAGATGTGAGACATGATTGTGGGATTCATACGCAGCTATTGGTTCGGTCTGAGATTGCCCTTTATTGGTTGCTCTGTTTGCTTTCTTAATAGTGAACTGTATGCACAGAGGAGGTGTCATTCATTTAGTGTCTTTATTGGCCTTGCTAATTTCGTAATCGTGATCATCTAGGCTGGTTAGAGAATAGGCTGGTTAGAGAATAGAGAGCCGGTGATCTTTCTATTTGCATAATTTTCCATTCAGCCTGCTTGGTTTTGGACAAAACTGGGGCAAAATATAGGGACAAAAATTTCTGCTTTGTCTTGAGTTCACCTTTCGAAAAGGATGGTTTTTTTTTTTTTTTTTTTTTTTTTTTTGGCAGGGGGGTTCCTTTGTTCTTTCTTTCTTTTTGTAGATGTTACTTATTTGCCTTCTCTTCAAACCTTTTCTGTCAGCTTGAGTCATAGCATATAATGTATTCGTCTATTTTTAAAAACTACATATACCTCCTGCTTACTAATCATGTCAATCTGTTTAAATTTTTATGCTGCTTCTTTAGAGGCTGTTGCTGATGCAAGCAGAGCAATCGAGTTAGATCCTTCAATGCACAAAGCATACTTCCCCATGGGGTTAGTACCGTTCAATGCCCGCCTTTACCTTTTTACAAGCATGTGGTAATTGTGATAATGGTCCGTTGAAACTTGTTATTTATGTACCAAAATAGGGAGATTGTGGTTTTGTCAAAGTGACAACTCATCCACACTACGGTTGTTTACCATGGTCCGATATGGTCCTCTTTGAAAATGTTCGTGATGTTTCTAACTGATGCATTGTGACTATTCTTCGTCTTTAGTTTTCATCTACATGTGTATGGGATAAAAAGGTAGGTAAAATATTATCTACGATTTGACAAATGTAACATAGTGCTATGTTCTGCCCTACAAAGTAATACATGTAAGGTTGCTGTGTAGCTCTACATCTTGCAGTCGGATTATCTTTGTTCATTTATATAAATATATTTTTTGAGGGCATTGGGAGCTGATATTCTCTCTCACACGCACATAGTGATGCTTTTTATGAGCTTGGAAAGTATCAGAATGCCAAAGAAGCATGGGAATTAGGTTCTTCTCTTGGCTCCCGCGGATGCAAGATTCACCGATTGAATCAAAAGGTGTGATGAGCGTATTGCAGGTACTAGACCAGCTTCATCGCTTTAATAATGAATATATCTGAATAAATGTGTAGTCGATACAAGTGGACGAGACAATATGACATTGGAACTTGACTCTGCTTGAGAAATTAAGGCTGGGTACTTGAACTGAGCTGAATGAAGCTTGATTTTTTTTCATCTCGAGGTTTATTTTGTGAGATGCTCAATAAGCTTGAGCTAAACTTGTCTCTGGTTGATTGATATTAGCTTGAGTTGAGCTCAAACTCGGGTTCTCGATAGTGTGATGGTGGTGTTCCATCATTCATCTGAAAGGTCTTTTTTGTAGAGATCAGAAACCAATCATTTAATTAGGTGCACGGGCTGCTCGAGTTTTTCTTGCTTGAGGATTGAAATTAATTTAATATAGTTTTGGAGCAACTTGAACTTGATAGAATCTAGATCAATTGCATGAGTAAACTGAGCTCGTTGTTATTCCGCTTGGACAGGCCAACTTCTCGCATGATCTAGGCATTTTTCATGCGTGAATGTGTATGCTTGTACTGATCGTTGTGGATGAAATTGTGGAAATTGAATTATATCTTAATGATTAAGTCCTTTGTTGAATTATGTTTTAGAGATATATGGTGAGATAGTCAACCCTCCACTTGTAAAGGCCTCAACCCAGGTGGAACCCTTGGAAGGTGGTCGGGAAAGTGGTCGGATTGTGAATGAGGTTCCAAATCAAGCATCCTCAAAGTTGAATGTCAAATCAAAATGCAGGTCGTTGCACCTTTTACACTTTATGCTTAGCACTGAACAATATATATTAAGCTTTGGATCAATCATATATGAGCTGCACTTTTTTATTCGGTTAGTTTCAAAATCATCGTGGTGCCAAGGAGTGTGGACTCTGGAAGTTTGCAGCTTACCATTGGTGATGCTTTGGCAGTTGTTATGCTTCTACTAATTCAAAGCCTTGATATCATCCATTATGAAATAGATCTTAGAATGCGTGCCCTTTCCATAATTAGGCAGGCTTAGTAGTAATCTGACAGTTATTCTTTTGCAAGTGCAGGCATCGCCAGGTGCTGGAGGAAGTGGTTGTAACTATATTGGCAAAAGGCATACCAGCTCAAGATGTCATGGTTCATCTTGGCAAACACTCTGTAATTTCTTTGTCACATGAGATTGTTCACTCATCGATGTTGGACTTACTGCTCTTTCTATGCTTGAAAAGTAGAACAAACACTGACTTGATTGATGTCCTTTACAGCTTAGCGTTATCATTGATGTCCCTGGTGAGGATGCATATTATCTTCAACCCAGCCAACTTGGAAAGGTGTGTAACCAGCAATTCGTTGCAGGGTAGCTTGTATAGTAGGCTTGTTTGTAGTGACTTTTACATTGAACCATAACCTTTAAATCAAATCTTGCGTCTTTCCCAATCTGACATTTATTAAGAAAACTTTCAAAATGTATTAACTTTGACGTGTGGAATCATATGTAGTTATCTTTTACCAAATTTTCCTTTTTCAATTGTTTGGTGGTAGACTAAAAGAAATTTTCGAATGTAGGCAAAGAGGTGGATATATGTAACATGTGGGAGTTGGTCGTTGTGCTATAGGTCTTGTCACATATTTGAACAACCACCGATTTTGAATTACTAAGTTGATTTTATTGGGTTAAATTTCTGGAGACGGGAAGTTCTTCAAATAGGATTGCTAGGCTTTTTACTTTTCCTCGTGTAATAAGTCATGTCCAGGAATGTACTTTCTATTGGCCCTTTTACCCTGTTTTCTTTTCTCCTTTGCTTCATTCTGATTCCTTGTTTTAACAGATTGCACCAGATAAGTGCAGATACGAGTCTTGCCAAGCAAAATCGATGTCCACCTTGCTAAAGCTGAGCCCTTAAATTGGACTTCTCTTGACAGGGCAATTCCTCATAAAGTCACCGTAGTTTCAGGTAATTTGTTCCGCTTTTCTTTTGTACCTTCAGTGAAAATGCTTCACTTTTCTATTTCTTGCTTGTATTCAGCCTGTCAAACCTCCTGAAAATCTCCCCTTACTTTCCCAACAAATAAAGAAAAAAAGAAAATGCACCCCACTTGTATATGCAGACTCAAACCTGATGTCTTGCAACATTACCTAGATTTGCCAACTTCTATAAATTTGAAGGTTCACCCGGTTACTAACTCATTCTGAAAGTGCTATTAGTTGTTAGACTGAGATAGATAATGAGCTGCCAATTTGTCTCACTAAAATGCTGCCTTGAACTCTTGGAAGTTGGGAGTTGTTAGGGAGGTTCCTAACGCGATATTCATCGATCTTGATATAGGATGTTCCATTCAAAGTATATTACAAACAAATAAATTCAACTAAATATGAAGCTTATGCATCACTAAGACATGACAACCTCTGGAGTCTTGCAACATTTTCACTGAATTCCCTAACAGACTGCTTTTGGTCACTGGAGATTTGAATGGTTGTACATGATTTATCCACCACGTTCGAATATGGTTGTTCCTAATAGAGAAAAGTTGGGTGCAGATGCATTTAAGGAGAATAGAGAAAATCTAGCAGATGCGTGCTAAATGAAAATCACAGGATTTGGATCTGAGACACCCTGGGTCTATCTTCACTGAAGCAAAGGGTAGACTCCAATAAATAGCAGAATCTGTTTTCACAATAGAATGGTGTCGAAAATTGCATTTTGACCTCAGATGTCTTTTGCTTGTTGTATTTCAGGAAAATAGAGAAATGTTGGGTGCGGATGAATTTCATGAGAGCAGAGAAAATTTGGCAGATTCTTCTGCCATGGTGGATCTGGATCCCAAGCGCTTAGAGCAATCATATTGCAAGACTTCAAGCTCGCTGTCATGCTCTTCACACAAGCTATCTTGATTAGGCCTAATAATGCCGAACTATTTGCCAGGTGCTCTCACACCAATTTCAAGCTCAGCATGTTCATTGGTACACTTATCCCTCTCTAATTGATTTATATGTTTTCATGCTTAAGTAATTGAGAAATCGAGTATTAAGTCGAGTAGTGTCACACATATCTTTGGTCGCTGTTTTGGAGGGCTTTAAACGCGATTTGTTATTAGGGATGTGAAATTAATTATTGTGGGATTCGTATGCAGCTAGTCGTCCTGTCTGAGACTGCACTTTATCGGTTGCTTTGTTTTGCTTTCCCGATAGAGAACTGTATGAACAGAGGAAGTGTCATTCAGTGTCGTTGCTGCCAATCTGTCTCATCTGTCTCACTTGAATGCTGTCTTGGACTCCAGGATATTGGGAGTTGTTAGGGAAGTTTCTTTCGTGATATTTGTTGGTGTTGGTATAGGATATACCAATTCAAAGTTTGTTACAAATAAACATGTTAGGAGTAAGAAGGGCAAATGAGTCTTTACCACTTTTAGGGTTTATTTTTTATGTATATATATTAAATTTTATTGAATAATACGTACTACGTTCTCCTCACAAAACAAATTCATTTGAACATGAAGCTTTCACTGGGACATGGGAAACCGAGTCTTGCAACAATTTTATTTAATGTCCTAACAGACTGCTTTTGGTCATTGGAGCTTCGATCGGTTGTACATAATTAATGTCCCAACAGACTGCTTTTGGTAATTGAAGCTTTCACTGGGACGTGGAAACCGAGTCTTGTAACAATTTTATTTAATGTCCTAACAGACTGCTTTTGGTCATTGGAGCTTTGATCGGTTGTACATAATTTATCCTTCACGTTTTAAGTATGGCTGTCGCAACGAAGATTATCTTTTCTTATGCTGTTGAATACTATGGGAGATGCAATTATTGATGAGAATTCTAAATGAAACCCATAGGCACTGGATGTCAGAGGCCCCCGAATCCAACACCAAAACGACAGAGGATAATAGGGGTGATCGGTTCCCGGTTCGGTCCGGTTCCACCTTGAAACCGGGAACCGGACCGGGAGCACCGGTTCCCAAAATTGCGAACCGTGGACCGGACCGTTTGGTCCTAGGACCGGGAACCGGACCGACCATCGGTTCCGGTCCGGTGCGGTCCGGTCCAAAAAAATCGACTCTACTTTTTTGCACTAAAGAACTAAAGAGTAACCGCGCTCTTGACCGATCAATCCAATTCGATTCCCGGGCAATTCAACAAAACTAACCACATGTGTTTCACGTGCAAAATATTCAAACTTCATTCGTGTGATTCACGGGATCTCTTGAGGTCCTAATCTCACATCGAAACTAACAAGGAGATTTTTTCTATAAATAAAAGAGTAACAAAAAGGGTTTTAATGGTCTCTAGGCCACATAAGAGATTGTTACCTCAAATTGCAACTTTAGTTGCAATAAGTTATCATGTTTATATGTTTTATTAATTCTATGTATATAAATTATATATAAAAAAATTTGGTTCGGTCCGATCGGTCCGGTTCGGTCCGGTTCCCACCTTGAAACCGGGAACCGGACCAACTGACCACCGGTTCCAAGATTAGGAACCGGGGACCGGACCGCTGACCATGGGAACCGCCCAAAACCGACCGGTTCGGTCCGGTCCGGTCGGTTCCCGGTTCGGGCGGTTCCCGTTGCACACCCCTAGAGGATAGAGACTGATGAAGTTGAATTTGAAAAATCGAAGGTTTGTCGTCAACCTGATCTGTCATTTCTCTTTCTCAAGTTAGGCATGGAATCTGTTTCCACGAAAGAATGATGTGGAAAATTGCATTTTGACCTGAAGTGTCTTTTGCCGGCTGCATTTCAGGAGAACAGAGAGAAGTTGGGTGCGGATGCATTTCAGGAGAACAGAGAAAAGTTGAGTGGAGGTGCATTGCCGCCAAGGTCGTCTCTTTTTTCATGTTGGATGTTTTTTTTTCCCCTCACTTAGGAGGCTTTCAGCAAAGGTTTTGGCACTGCCTTGATCACAGTTGCTCATTACTTGTGATGATGCGTTTAACAGGCATGTCCGAAGAAGGAGATGGTAAGGAGATGGATCTCTTGACAAAAGCCAACATGATTAGATGGCCCGGCTTTGGCAGCAGTCGCATGTTTTCAGTCCGTCCCCTCCCCACTATGAGTACTACTCGGAAATGCGTATGCAGCGAGATAGTCGATATGAAAGAAAGACAACAAATCAAAATTACAATTAGATCCGCTGTATGGTTTGGTAACGTGCTTCTGACACTCCAGGAAGTCGATGATGTCCTTGACCTCCTGGGTAGGCGAGGCAAGTGAGGCACGAAATGGTCTTTGACCATGCATATCTTTTGGTAATACTGGCAAGGGAGCTTCAAACTTTAAGGACCTTAATAACCTCTCCAATCTATGGTCTCTGCCATTTGAATGAGTACAAGTAATAAGCATTCCGATTCTTTCTCGCAAAACGCCATCGTCAGTCTCTCGCCAGCCGCACCTAGAATGATTTCTGTCAGGTAGAGCTGCCAAACCCACTTTGCAAGCAGTGTGTGACCTTACCCTTCCAGATAGATCCGTCTCCTGCATGCAATTTCCAGTGCCACGATTCCAAGGCTAAACATTTCCAAATCTTTACTCACTCTTCCTTCTATTCCGGTGCCAAGTAGCCGTAAGTCCCTACAATAGCCGTTGCTTGAGTTCTCAATTGAGACTCAACAGGCCTAGCCACCCTGAAATTGCCGAGCTTAGTTCGAAAGTCTTTGTCCAATGGTATATTAGTCGGTTTGATGTCTCTAGGTAGAAGAATAGCCCAAGTGCCATAACTTGGCATGGGAGGACACGTGCCATAATTTCAAAATGGTACACTTAAGTGTTAGTTTTAAAGTTAAATGGAACATTTAAGTGCCACTCCGGCGAAAATCCGGCCAAATGGCTTACGTGGCCATTTTCTGGGAGTTTGGTCCAAAACGGCATCGTTTTGCACGCTGACGTGGCAGAGAAAATACAAAGATTCCGGCGAAAATCCGGCCAAATGGCTTACGTGGCCACTTTACGGGAGTTTGGTCCAAAACGGCATCGTTTTGCACGCGACGTGGCGGAGAAAATACAAAAATGACGCCGTTTCGTGTCTAACGTGTAAATAATAATATAAAAATTAATTAAATTATATTTAAAATTAATTTTATTAAAAATATTCAAAAAATTTAGAAAAATTAAGAAAAATTAAAAAAATTAGAAAATTTTTAAAATTTTTTTAAAAAATTAAGAAAAATTTTAAAAATTTTAAAAAATTAAGAAATTTTTTTAAAAAATTAAAAATTTTAAAAAAAAAGGGGTGGAGGTTGAGCGGGGTGGTTGAGGGTTGAGCCCTCACCGCCGCCGCCTCCCCACCGTCGCCAGGAAGGGCTGATGACGGAGGGGGGAGGGTTGGTCGGGGTCGCTGGCCCTCGGCCGACCGACGGCAAGCCCGGCAACCCTTGGCCAGGGCCCGGCCGACCCTCTCGACTTCGTCACCGGCCCTTCCGGGCGGTGGCGGGGAGGAGGCAAGGGCCGCGACCCTCGCCCCACGCGAGCCCTCCCCCAAATCTGGGGCGAGGGTCACGGCCCTCGCCACCTCCCCGCCACCGCTAGGAAGGGTTGGCGACAAAGTGGGGAGGGTCGGCTGGGGTCATTGGGCCTTGGCTAGGGGCCAGCGAGGTCAGCCGACCGGCGTGAAGGGCCCGCGAGCCCTTGCCCAGATCTGGGGCGAGGGTCGCGGCCCCGGCTGCGGTCGGCGAGGGCTGCGACCCTCGCCGTTGGTCGGCCGGGGGCCGACGACCACGGCCGACCCTCCCCCCTTCATTGCCGGCCCTTCCCGGCAACGGTGGGGAGGTGGCGGCGGCGAGGGCTCAGCCCTCGGCCGCCCTGTTCGACCTCCCCCTTTTTTTCTTAATTTTTAAAATTTTTCTTAATTTTTTTAATTTTTCTGAATTTTTTTAAAATTTTTGAATATTTTAAATAAAATTAAGTTTAAATCTAATTTAATTAATTTTTATATTATTATTTACATGCCAGACACGAAACGGCGTCGTTTTGCATTTTCTCCGCCACGTCAGCGTGCAAAACGATACCGTTTTGGACCAAACTTGCCGGAAAATTGCCACGTCAGCCATTTGGCCGGATTTTCGCTGAAGTGGCACTTAAGTGTCCCATTTTACTCCGATATTGGCACTTAAGTGTACCATTTTAAAATTATGGCACTTAAGTGTCCCTCCGTACCAAGTTATGGCAATCCAGGTGTCCCAACCTCGATGTCTTTGTGAATGGTGCATTCCCTCTTCTCCTCAAAGGTAATGCAGAGCCAAAGTAGGCTTAATGCTATTTTATAACTAGTCCTGAAAGATGGCAATTGAGACTCCCATTAGGCATGTACTTGTAAACCAAGATGAATTCTCCGTGCTCACGATACCAGCCGACGAGTGGGACCAAATTTTGATGAATGGGACGGCATATCATCTTCAAAAATAAAATAATGTAAAACCTAAATTATAGAACTTCAGTCCTCAATCATCCATGGAAATTGTTGCAAATTCTAACTATTTGAAATCAAAAGAAACAACAATTATAATTAATCACTCAATAATAGTTTTAAATTTGAAATTACTATTAACTAAACTAAATAATTATTAGATCCATTTCAATTGATAACTTTATTTATCCATGATAATTTACTTATTAAGACGATCCATATCTAAAGTTATAAAAAAAAGGGAAAAAAAGAGAAGGGGTTAAATAAAATATTCACTCATTAGATATATGCAAAGGAATTACAATATATAAAGACAAAGATGAGAAATGAAAAGGAAACACATCGCGCCGGGAAGATAATTAGAGATTTTAGGGTTTCTGATTCTAGTTCCTCCTTAGTTTCAGTTTCGATTCCGATTCTCATAGGAATTGGGAACCAAATTGGTAGCCGGTGGTTCTTGAAAAAGTGGAATCGGGAACCGGACCATCTCTCCTATGAAACAAGAGCTAGACCAATTTTTACCGGTCTAGCTCTCTGATTTTCGGTTTAACCCTAAAACCATACTCATCCCTATACTCTTGTTCCGTAAGTTGAGACTCAACTCGAGGCAAGTTGGAATGCACGCAGTAATTGAAGCAGAGCATGGTATCGTGTTACGGGAAATTATCACATGAGCGTAATGAATATGCTGAATTGAATTTATACCTTGAACATTTGAAACCGTATGCCCCGCAATATCTAATAATTAAGATTAAACTCAATATTTCTTAAATTTATGGAATACTTATCGTATCATGAACGGGTCGTTTGGTTTCTTGGTACTTTTGATCTTATTTCTAAAATTTATTTTTCAGAATTTGAATACCTTAATAGGATTTAATGTCAACGCCTCAAGAGTAGGCCAATAATCTCGATTTTTGAACTTTGCATATGTGGATGGGAGATGATTTAATTTTAAAGTATGGAGAAGTTTGATGGATTGCTATAATTGCATGATCTATTTACAATTTGTCCTTTTGATAAATATTAATATAGCATTTTTCCACCCAACCATGAGCAGTGCAGTTGGTGTGCAAACTCTCGACCTTGTTGCTAAAATGTCTTAAGCAGGGATTAGGTGATTTAATTACTATTTTTGCCCAACTGGTGTCATACTCCGAATCGCCCGTCTTCTCTCTCCTCTGGCTCCGATTTTCTGGTAATATGTCCTCAAATTTTTCTATCATGGCGGATCTGGCTCGTCTTCTCTCCTCTAGCTCTGATTTTCCGGTAATATGTCCTCAGATTCTTCTGTCATGGCGGATCTGGAGACCCAAGCGCTCAAAGCAATGATAGTCGTCGGAGACATGATAGTCGTCGGAAACTTCAAGCTAGCTGTCCAGCTCTTCACACAAGCTATCTCGATTAACCCTAATAACAACACCGAACTATTTGCCGAGAGCAGCTCTTCACACAAGCTATCTCGATTAACCCTAATAACAACACCGAACTATTTGCCGAGCGCTCTCACGCCAATTTCAAGCTTGGCATGTTCGCCAGTACACTTATTCCCTCTCTATTATTGTGACATATTCCCTCTCTATTATTGTCACATCGAGTCTTTGGTTTATTTGTTTTGCTGTGTAAGTAATTGACAAATTGAGTGTTAAGTTGACCTAGTATTATGCGTATCTTGGAGGGTTTTAATCGGCATGTGAAATTGATGACTGTGAGATTCGTATGCAGCTAGGCGTTCGGTCTGAGATTGCCCTTGCTTTATCGATAGTGAATTGAATAAAAAGAGAATCTAGGCTAATTAGAGAATGGGGGCTGTTTTGGAGGGCTTTAAATGCATGTGAGATTCATGTATCATGGGCCGATCAATTGGGATTGTGACCGCCTGGCAACTCGGGCTATTTTGGGTCACCCAAGCCAAGCCTTGCAACTCGGGTTATTTTGGGTCACCCCAAGTCAAGCCTTGCTCAATCATCGCTCAATTGCTCGTGTACCCGGATCGTAGAGATAAATTTTAGAGAGAGGAGCTTTGGAAAGAAAGTGAGTTTTGTATTGCTAAAATAGTTGGATGATTCCAAATGAGGGGGAGGGCACTCCTTCTTATACTCGAGGCTCTCGGATTACATCCGTTGATCTAGATTTTATTCGATGGACGAGATCGCACTACCTCAACTACCGACATAAATGCTAACAACCGTCTACCAACATAAATAAAGATAGAGTCTTCTAGAATCAAGCGTAATGACGGTGTTGCCCGCCCTTGGAAACTTTGGGAAGAAGACTTGATGGGAATCCGAGTGAAAGTAGGAGGTCCTCCACGGATGAGTCACAGGCGTCCCAACCTCTTGGATTGGCATTTTTTCGGGCCGTGACACATGATTGTGGGATTCTTATGCAGTTAGTTGTTCGGTCTGTGATTGCCATTTATTGGTTGCTCTGTTTTTCTTTCTCGATAGGGAACTGAAGTGTCATTCGGTGTTTTTATTGGCCTTGCTAACTTCTTAGTCACGATCATCTACGGTGGTTAGAGAATGGAGAGCCAGTGATCTTTCTATTTGCATAATCGTCCACTCAGCCTGCTTGGCTTTGGAGATACCGGTGCGAAATAGAGGGACAGAAAGCTCACTTTCGAGCTTGTCAGAGTGAAGGGAAATATAGAGGACGAAATTTTCTTTTTTCCCCCTCTTCTTTTGTCGTTGTTGCTTCTTTGCCTTCTTGACAAATGCGAAGATGGATGATTGTGATGATGTACTTTTGTTTTTCACGTCTTATGTTGATGATAACATTATAAAGCTTATATACGAATCCCTGCTTACTAATCATGTCAAGTTGTTGTTTTTTCTGCCTCTGTTAGAGTCTCTCGCTGATGCAGAGATGGCAATTCATTTAGACCCATCAATGCATATGGCATACTTTCGCAAGGGGTTAGTTTTCGAACTTGCAGTCAGATGATCTTTATTCATTTATGTAAGGCTATCTGTTGAGGATATCCAGAGCTGACATTATCTCTCTAATCTCTCTCTCAGCAAAGCTTGTTATCAGCTCGAAGACTATCAGACTGCCAAAGCAGCATTGGAATTTGGTTCTTGTCAGGTACCGGGGAATGCAATATTCATGAAGTGGATCAAACAGTGTGATGAGCTTATTGCAGGTACTACCAGCTTAATCGCTTTAATGATGAATACATCTTTGCAATTGAGACAAGTAGATGCTACTTTAATAATTCAGTTTAATTTTAGACCTACTTGAACTTGATGAGAATCTAGACCAATTGCATGAGTAAGCTGAGCGCGTTGTTGTTCCTCTGGAATAGGCCAACTTCTCTCATGATCTAGGCACCTTTTGTGCATTAGCATGCATGCTTGTAATGATCTTTGTGGATGATTTGGAAATGAGCGCGTTGTTATCCCCATCCCCCTTCTTTTCCCAACCAAAAAGAAAAAAGACAGGCCCCACTTGAATACGTAGACTCACACCCAATGTCTCGCAACATTACCTAGATTTGCTAACATCTATAAATCTGAAAGTTCAAATTGTTCCTAATAGAGAAAAGTTGGGTGCAGATGCATGCCAAATGGAAATCACAGGAACTAGATCTGAGACACCCTCAGATCCATCATCAAAACAGCAAAGGGTAGACTCCGATAAATAGTAGGATCTGTTTTCACAATAAAATGGTGTCGAAAATTGCATTTTGACCTGAGATGTCTTTTGCTTGTTGCATTTCAGGAAAATAGAGAGAAGTTGGGTGCAGATAAATTTCCGCACCGAGAAAATTTGGCAGATCCTTCTGCCACGCCAGATCTGGAAACCAAGCGCTCAAAGCAATCAAATCGCAAGACTTCAAGCTCGCTGTCATGCTCTTCACACAAGCTATGTCCACTAGCCCTAATAATGCCGAACTATTAGCCGGGCACTCTCACGCCCATTTCAAGCTCGGCATGTTTTCCGGTACACTTATTCCTCTCTATTTGATTTATATATTTTCATGCGTAAGTAATTGAGAAATTGAGTGTTAAGTTGAGTAGTATCACACATATCTTTGGTCGCTGTTTTCGAGGGCTCTAAACGCGATTTGTTATTAGGGATGTGAAATTAATGATTGTGGGATTCGTATGTAGCTAGCCGTTCTGTTTGAGATTGCGCTTTATTGGTTGCTTTGTTTTGCTTTCTCGATAGTGAATTGCATGAACAGAGCAAGTGTCATTCAGTGTCGTTGTTGGCCTTGCTAATTTCTGAATCATGACCATCTAGGTTGGTTAGAGAACGGAGGCTGTTTTGGAGGGTTTAAACAGTCTTGTCATTAGGGATGTGAAATTCATGATTGTGGGATTTGTATGCAGCTACTCTTTCGCTTTGAGACTGGGCTCTATTGGTTGCTTTCTCGATAGTGAATTGTATGGACAGAGGAAGTGTCATTCATTGTCTTTATTGGTCTTACTAATTTCTTAATCACGATCATCTAGGCTGGTTAGAGAATGGAGAGCCAGTGACATTTCTATTTGCATAATTTTTCATTCAGCCTGCTTGGTTTTGGTGCGAAATAGAGGGACGAAAATTTATGCTTTATCTCGAGTTCACCTTTCGAGCTTGTCCGAGGGTAGGAAAATATAGAGGATGGGGTTTTCTTTTCCCCCATTTCTTTTTGGGTGGTTTGCTTTCTCTTCCAATGAATGCGAAGATGGAAGATTATGATGTGCTTCGTATTCACGTTTTAAATTGATGATAACATGATAAGCTTATAAATGAATCGCTGCTTACTAATCATGTCCAGCTGTTGTTTTTCCTGATTCTCCCTTTTTACAGAGTCTCTCGCTGATGCAGAGAGGGCAGTTGGTAGGGACTCGTCAATGCATATGGCATACTTTCACAAGGGGTTAGTTTTCGAACTTGCAGTTGGATGATCTTTGCTTATTTTAGTGAGGCTATCTGTTGAGGGGGTCCAGAGCTGATATTCTCTCTCTCATCTCTCTCAGCAAGATGTGTTACCAGCTCAAAGACTATCAGACTGCCAAAGCAGCATTTTAATCAGGTTCTTTTCGGGTTCCCGGAAATGACCGATTCATTAATTTGATCAGACGGTGTGATGAGCGTATTGCGGGTACTAACCAGCTTAATTGCTTTAATGATTAATCTTTATAATTGAGAAAAGTAGATGCTACTTGAACTTGATGAGAATCTAGATTAATTGCATGAGTAAGCTGAGCGTGTTGTTATTCCTCTCGAACAGGCCAACTACTCTCATGATCTAGGCACCTTTTATGTATGAGCGTGCATGCTTGTACTGATCTTTGTGGATGAAATTGTGGAAATCGAATTATATCTTGATGATCAATTGCTCATTCTAAAAGTGTTACTAGTTGTTAGCCAGACATATATAATGAGCTGCCAATCTGTCTCGCTTGAATGCTGCCTTGGACTCCAGGATACTGGGAGTTGTTAGGGAAGTTTCTTACCTGATATTCGTTGGTGTGGTTTAAAGTATGTTACAAATAGAAAAATTCATCTAAACGTGAACAAATAGACAAATTCATCTGAACGAGCGACAGACCATGTAGCGAAGGATAGAGGATCCTTCGTGGAATTCGACAGTACCAACGGAACTAAGTGGATCTATGTGGGAAACAACTCCGGAGCTGAAGTGAAAGGAATTGGCACATGCCAACCGAATATGCGTGGTGGACGCACTTTGTTTCTTCATGATGTGTTGTATGCTCCGGAGATTCGTCGGAATTTAGTGTCGTATTAGTGTTGGTTAAATTAGGTTTTAATATGAACTTCCATAGTAGAGGTGTGAATTTGTTTTTGGAGACAAATTACTATGGTTGTGGTTATTTTCCGGATGGTTTTATTGTATTAGATATTGATTATGTTAATGCTAATATTTGTTATTCCCTTCTCACGTCTCCTAATAAATATGATAATGATGTGAATGTGTGGCATGCTAGACTTGGTCACATTGGCCAACAGCGTATGAATAGACTAGCCAAAGAGGGCTTGTTGGGCAATATTGAAAAAGTCGATTTATCCATACGTAAGCATTGCCTAGAAGGGAAAACGACAAGGAAACCATTTGGAAAAGGAAAAAGAGCTGAATTTCCTTTATATTTAATCCATTCTGATGTCTGTGGTCCAATGAATGTGAAAGGAAAGCATGTGGCTGTTTATTTCATCACATTTATTGATGATTATACTCGATTCGGATATATCTATTTGATTTCTCATAAGTCTGACGCAATAAGTTGTTTCAAAAGGTTTATGAACCTGGTAGAGAATCAATTAGACAAGAAAATAAAAGCATTGAGATCGATCGAGGTCGAGAATATTTATCGATGAGTTCAGAAAATTATGTGATGAAAAAGGAATAGAAAGACAGTTGTCTATTCCATATACTCCTCAACAAAATGGTGTTACGGAAAGAAGAAACAGAACCCTACTGGAAATGGTTAGGTCCATGATGGCGCATGCTAACTTGCCTATCACCTTTTGGAGTGATGCATTGTTAACTGCTGCGTATATACTTAACCGGGTGCCTTCCAAATCAGTTGCTTCCACTCCATATGAGTTATGGACAGGTAGAAAACCGGACTTGAGTTTTCTTAAGTCATGGGGTTGTGCTGCCTATACACATGAGTCCTCTCACAAGTTTGGGAAATTGGGTCCCGAGAGGGAAGAAGAGTATTTTCATAAGATACTCGGAACATTCGAAAGGGTATGTGTTCATTGGTGAGCGGGGAAAGTGGGAGTATAAGCTGAATTTGAATCACGAGATGTCACATTCTTAGAGGATGAGTTTCCTAAGAAGGGCTAAATAGGGGAAGATCACTCCTTATTTGAGACCTTGGATCAAGATAATGATATTAGTGGAGTTCATCCAAGTGGGAGCATAATAGGGAATGATGTACAAAGTGTACAATCTCTCATACGGCGAACAAGTCGCCAAAGTATTTCCCGTTGACGTTTTGACATTGAAGGGGAAACTTTTATGGTTGCTCCACAAGATGAGGATGAGCCAAGAAATATCAATGAGGTTCTGAATTGCCCTAATAAGGAAAAGTGAATTCATGCAATGGAAGAGGAAATGGAGTCAATGAAATCAAACCAAGTCTGGGAACTGGTTGATCTTCCAAAAGGACGCAGAGCTATTGGGAACAAATGGGTTCTCAAAATAAAGCGAAAAGGCTGATGGCTCGATTGAAAGGCATAAGGCTCGCCTTGTGGCGAAGGGGTATAATCACGGGAAGGAATTGATTATGAAGATACGTTTTCTCCTATAGTGAGATTTACCTCGATTCGCATTATTCGGCAATAGTGGCAAGTGCGGATCTTGAGTTACATCAAATGGATGTAAAGACTGCTTTCCTCAATGGAGAATTAGAGGAAGAAATATATATGGAACAACTCTTTGGTTTCATAGTGAAAGGCCAAGAAGAAAAAGTATGTCGACTTTTGAGGTCGATATATGGTCTTAAGCAGTCATCAAGATAATGGTATATATGTTTTCATAATGCCATAGTGGCATATGATTTTAAAATGATTGATGAGGATCATTGTGTATATATCAAAAGATCCAAGGATCATTTTGTGATCATATCATTATATGTTGATGATATACTGATTGCCGGAAGCAATATGGAGTTGGTTAATACTGTCAAGAGATGGTTGTCTTCTAACTTTGAGATGAAGGATATGGGTGAAGCTGCATACATTCTTGGAGTTAAGATTTCGAGAGATCGTTCGAGGAGATCGTTGTCTCTTTCGCAAGAAACCTATATAAATAAGGTTCTTGAACGATTTCGTATGCAAGACTGTAAACCCATAGACACTCCTATTGCAAAAGGTGAAGGATTGAGCCACAGACTGTGTCTAGGGACTCCACAAGAGAAGGAATAAATGAAACATGTTCCTTATGCTAGTGCTGTTGGGAGCTTGATGTATGCTATGATGTGTACAAGACCCGACATATGTTTTGCAGTTGGAATGGTGAGTAGATACCAATCCAATCCAGTCCAAGACATTGGAAAGCCGTCAAGAGAATGCGAGGTATCTAAAGGGAAGCGCTGATTTCAAGTTGACTTACCAAGGAAAGGATCTGCGACTTGAAGGCTATTCGGATCTTTGATTGGGGAGGAGATTTAGATGAAAGAAAATCTACCTACTGGATTTGCTTTCTTGCGAACAATGGCGCCATATCATGGAGCGGTAAGAAGCAAACGTGCATAGCCTTGTCCACGATGGAAGCTGAGTTCGTGGCGTTATCGCAGCGGTACAAGAAGGAGTTTGGCTTAAGAGATTTTTGGATCATTTAGGTGTTATTAAGAAAGCTGCAAATCCATTGTTGGTTAACTGTGATAGCCAAGCAGCTATAGCGTACACCAAAGATCCAAAATATTATGGCAAGACCAAACATATAGATACCAAGTATAACTTTGTGAAAGATATGATTGCATGAAAGGATGAGAACTTACAGTACATATCTACGCATAGAATGGTAGCATATCCTATGACAAAGCCAATACCTAGGGATGTGTTTTGTGGTCATGTAAAATCTCTAGGATTGCGTAGAGTCTGATGTACTAAATTGTAATTTCCCTGAGTTGTTCACATTTATGAAATTTTGTTTTTCATTGATTAATGCCTATGAATCTTTGTATGATCTTTATGCATCTTAATGCTCAGTGCATTATTTTAAGATGAGAAGTATGTCGGACAGATATAAGATTAGCCCACTCACACAGGTAATCGCCTCTGTTTACTGTGTGATAAATAGAGATGAGACTGATTTTAAGCTTATTATCTAGGTGATAATCGAGAGCTCAAGCTTAAAATATGTATGTCGCCTTAACTGAGTGTTAAGATGATGACATAATACTTACGATGTCCGAAAGTAAAATACCCCATATATTTTACTTTATCTATCTAAGATGCCAGATGTGAGTTCTGATGAATTTTGTGAATGAGTAGATACGTGAACTCAAGTTAGACATTGGGTATATCTGAACTATCATCTGTACGGTATTGAAAGGTGTAGACATACGCTCCATGGGAAAGGAGTTAATACCGTAATACGTATTTCATACTACGTATGCATGAGACGACCAATAAGAGTGGCAAAAAGTTTGATCTCAACTTTTATGACGTGTGAGACTCTTGAGGAAAAGAGTTCCTCAATTTTTTAGTCCCCTTATGACTCTTACTTATTCTCAAGATTTCTATTTAGTGTTTGCTATCTTAGGGTGTTGCCAATGGTCATGAGATGATTCGATCTAATGGGGCATTTCTAGAAAAGCAAGTTAGACTGAAATTGAGAGTTTGAAGGAAAGAGGAAGATCGATTTTGGAGAATCACATTGTGGTTTTGTATTCACTGGTCGACCAATTATGACTGTCTTTGTGATAATTATAATTGTGAATACAATATATATATCATTGTTTAAAAGAAATCAAGAGAGATATAGATGTGATCGATCGATCTAGGGTACTGCATACTAAATCTACTCGGAGTGTGACGCCCATTATGAGCTGCTATGTATTCCTAATAGATGTATAGCAACGAGCTCTCAAAGTATGCTGGTCGCACGGATTATTCACCAGTATGAATGTTGAAGAGAGGTAAAGAGAATCCTGTTCGGCCCACCATGTGCTAGTGGGAGATGAAAGCTTTATTAGATGGGCTTAGGGCTCGTCCGCCCATGCTGGGCCCAGAAAGCCTGGTCCACGGGAATAGGGCCCGTGGAAAGAAGGGGGTATAAAAGGGAGGAGAGAGAGAGAGAAGACGTTGGTTGAAATCAGAATTTACGTCTTCTCTCTCCCGTGCGTATTCTCTCTCAAAAGAAAAAAAAGAAAGAACAGTAACGCATACGGCTTGTTCTTCCTCCCTTCAAGGCTTCATCGGATCAAATTGCTTAGTTTCTCTTCCTCCATCAACGTCGGTGTTTAATCTGTGTTAAAAAGGTACGCTCGAATCCGTGGTGTGCTTTAGGATCGGTGATGCGTGTTATTTTCTCGGGCTTCGTCTTCCGCATTGATTTAGGGGTTCGATTCGGTGTCGAATCCAGTTTTCGGGGATCCGTTATTCTCAACATGAAGCTTTCCCTAGGACATGGAAATTGAGTCTTGCAACAATTTTATTTAGGCTCCATTTGTTTGGTGGAAAATAATTTCCAAGAAAATGTTTTTCGAATTTTTTGGCATTTGGTTCACAGAAAATGAATTAGTGAAGAAAAATGTTTTCCACTACTGGAAAAAACAATTTTTAAAAGTGAGGAAAATATTTTTCATTTTTCCCAAACTTTTTCCACATTACTTCCTTTCATCAAATACATTTTCATTTTATTTTTATGCTTTATTTTTCTTTTTTATTTTTTTAAATTAAGTTTTTAATTTTTTTCCTTTTTTTTTTCCTTTTCATCTTCTTCCTTGGCCTTGGCCGGGCACTAGCTGCAGCAAGCCAGCTCGAGCCTCGCCCCAGGCCGGCGAGGCAACCCAAGCCTAGTGAGCTCGGGCCTCGCCAAATCCAACGAGTTGGGCAGGGCTCGGGCCTTGCTCGAGCTCCCTAAAGGTTTGTTGGGCTCTGGCGAGCCGTGAGTTTGTCAAATCTAGTGGCGGAGCTAGGGATGGCCTGGATCGGGCACTCGATCCAAGCGAACCCTAGCTTTGCTGCCAAATTTGACGAGCTGATCGGCCGAGCCTCGAGCTTGTTGGCTTAGGCAGAGCTCGAGCTCGTTAGATCTTGCGATCATGTCTAGGTCGGCCACTAGGCGGCCGGCCATCATGAGGCATGGCGCGATGGAGGAGGGAGGAGGAAGGAAAAGAAAAAGGAAAAAAGAAAAAAAGAAAGAAAAAATTTAAATTTAAAGTAATAAAAATTTGATTTTTTAAAAATAAAAAAATTAGAAATTCATTTTTTAAATATATAAAATAAAAATATTTTTTTGGTCCCATCTTTTTTTTAATTTTCCCAAAAATCAAATTAGATAACGAAAAGAGGAAAATATTTTCCACTCAAATTTCAGGTTTCGAGTCTAATGCCAAAAAATATAGTCATTTTCTTCAAAAATGGCTTTGTAGAAAATATTTTCCGGAAACATAATATTTTCCCTAAATGAACGGTAATGTCCTAACAAACTGCTTTTGGTCAATGGAGCTTTGATCAGTCGTATATAATTTATCCATCACGTTTTAAGTATGGCTATCACAACAAATATTATCTTTTCTTATGATGTTGAATACTATTTTTTTGCCAAATAACTCGTATTGATTCAATTTTCGAAAGTTTAGATTTATATGGTTGGTTCGACTAGAAGATTTGATTTCTCAAGTGTGCTTTGTTTTTGTCATTCTAAGGATCCCGTTGATCAAAACGCTTATGGGATAAATTAATGGCATATGAAGACTCAAAAAGCAAATGTATTGAAAGTTGAGGGAGGGATCGTGTTGTCAAAAAATATATTTAGTAGTCATCAGAGCCTTATAGGACTTGTCTTGAGTTTTTAACTTTTTCAATATTAGCATTTGGCTAGGCAATCCCGAAAACATTTGCCAAACACTACATATTTTCGTCTTCGAAAAATTGAATTAAACGGGTCCAAATTCTCAAAGATGTGTTAGGTGGATCAATGATTTTTAGTAGGAGAGACCGTGTCCGATGTTGTATGCTAATAAATACTGAGCACAGATCATTTGCAAAATCAGGAACGTTTCGACAAAAATGAGAAGAAAACAGCAGTAACGACCAGAACGACGTCGAGGAGCGAGCGAGCCGGCGAGCAAGTAAGCAGACTCCGTCTCCGTCTCCGTCTGCGCGCGCGTCGCCGGGAAAATGTCGCTGCTGTCGCGTTACGGCCGCAGTGCGTACTCGCGCACCCGCAAGCTGCGCGGCCGGGGCGCGCTCCTCCGCCTCGCCTTCCTCTCCACCGCATCCCCGGCCTCGCCCGGCGCTCCCAGCCCGGCCCGACCCGGCGGGCCGCCTCCGATACAGGTCGCGCTCACGGAGTCGGCCGGCCGGGGCGTCTTCGCGACCCGGAGGATCGGGTCCGGCGAGCTCATCCACACGGCCGAACCGGTCGTGTCCCACCCTTCGCTTCACTCCCTCCACGCCGTCTGCTACTTCTGCCTCAGGAAGCTAGACGGCGCGGGCTCTCCGGCTCGTGCGGCGTCGTTCTGTAGCGATGGCTGCAGAGCGCGCTCCAAGGTAGGGACTGCTTACGCTTTTTGGTTGTGCGTACAGTCGATTCGTCGAGGCAAATGTAAGTTCGCCTGTTCGAAAGATCGCGCACGAGCTGTTTGTAGTTTTGCCTTGACGTATTGAACGGCCAGTGACTGTGTGAATTGGCGAGTGGAGAGAGTTTGGATACTTAGATGGCTGTAACGTTAATTGTAATTTGTTGTCTTACTGTCCTTTTGGCTTTGAATTTTGAACTTATCTAACGTTTTGTTGCTTCGATGAATCTTACGTGATATCGTATTCGATATTGGCACACAGGCATTTTATGAAGTCGAGACAAGGGTCGACTGGTCGATCCATGATGAGTATTGTCGGTACGAAGTATCTCTAGTCTTGTTACTGTTGTTTGCTTCCAGAAGTAGAGATTCCATTGCCAGCCAGTTATGGCGACTCACACCCTGGACTACATGTCGCTGCAACTAGGCAACAGATAGGAGCCACCACGAGAGTCTTTTGTTCATTTTTGTGTCTGCCTATCTGCAGCCTGATTGAATTTCACTTGTTTTGACTGCATATGCTTCTGAGGTTGCATATGCAAGTCATGTGTCAATCTTTCATGGTTGTTGGTTAGTCTCTTTTTGCTGACACAAGAGAACTAACTACAGTTTAGAAATCTTATCAACCCAGGTGCTTTTCCTGGGACCATATGCAGGTTCTCATAGGATTCATAAAACTAATTGCCTATATCTAGCACAAGTGACCATGCAAAGGTCTCATTTAAGCTTTTATAAAAGAAGCACGGCAGATTTAAGTCTGATCTGTCAAAGCTTCAATGGCCATTTCCTAATTAGAGTTGCTTTATTTTTGGTCAAGCTTGGTTTACAGTCCAACCTCTTAACAAAAGTATGGATATTTTCCTTCTTCTCTATGAATTTTGAAAGCAAGCAAAGACCATCAAAGCACCAGTATTTATGTTTTGCGTGAGTTGAAAAACTGTACTTTCAGAGAAGAGCATTTAATAGTTAAGTTGGTGTTATTATATTGTGATGAAAAAGCTCGAGTTCTTAAGGGGTTTCCTTTTCTTGATGTATAATTTCATTTATCTCTCTGCAAAGCGCCCAAAGGTTTGAAATATCCCCTCCTGGTAAAACGGCTGGCTTGTATGGTTATATCAGGCGCAACATCCAGCGACTGTCTTGACATACTTCAACCTGCTTATTTGTCTCCTGAGATGATATCTGAGGTGAGAACCTTGTAGCTGATTTTTTTAATCTAAAAATTCAAGTCTTTGGATGTGTGGCTTATTATAAAAGTTTTATTGAACTGTTATAATGTTTTGTCTTCCACACTGATTTTTCTTACTGTACTAAGAATATTTGGGACTGAATTAGCAGCACTGGAGCCTTTTATCATATTGTTGATGTGTCTCCTTAAATGAAAAGCCTTATCCCAGGACAGCCGAGTGCTCCTCTTTAAATTTGTTTGGTGCTGTTTTGGTTCTCAGGAAGGCTATGTGCAGCATTACCTTTTCCATGTAAAGCATAATTTGTGCTTTCCTTTATGAATTTGTAAGGCGCAAATTGGAAACTTTTTAAGATCCATTTTGGAAATTGTCTTCAATATTTGAAAATTGAATTTATCACATTTAGAGATGCTGCAGAATGTATCTTTATTTGTTTTATAAGATAGTTACGAGAACAATACGGAAGACTCACTTTTTATAGTCTCAATGCTTATGTATAGAATGAATAGACTACCAGTTAGCAGGAAATCTTGTTGGACTTCCTTTGACCTTCTAAATTAATGTGATTAGATGGAGGAAGGGTTCGGATTGCTGAAGTGTGCCTTCACAAATGCTCATTTGAAGGATGAGCAGATAGCATGTATCCTTCATGCAACACTGATTTTCATTTTCCTTCTTTGTTTTGTATCCTGCCCTTTGTCATTCTTATGAGAATGATCCTCTTTGACATTTCTAGTTCTGACTAAGCAATGGTACACTACGCTGCTTGCACGGATTCGTATCAATGCATTCCGTGTAGAAGTGGTTGGAGGATCATTTGAGGATTTGCTTTCAATGGCTGTGGCATCTGTAGAAGCTGAAGCTGCTGTTGGAAATGCGGTTTACATGCTTCCTTCATTCTACAATCATGACTGTGGTATTTCCCTGCTCCTATTCCTGATGATTGTTGCAGCGGTGTGGCACAAACTTGAGAGAGAGATAGGGAGGGAGGGAGGGAGGGAGGGAAGTGATTGAGCTTAAGACCAGACTGTCCCTCCTGTGAGAGAAAGTGTATATTTAGTATGACTTGAATTAGCAAATGTAGAGTTTTAGTATAAAAATTTGATAATTTAAAAGATTAATCTACATGCTACTTGGGAAAAAACGATATACATGTACCTTGGCAGAATCACGAGAGAAGTGGTTGAGCTTTTTTTGGCCTCTGCTTTTTGATCAGCTGTTCCTGTGAAAGAAAGTGTGTTTTTAGTCTGATTTTTGAATTAGAAACTGCAGATTTCTAGGATAAAGTTTTGCCAATTTTGAAAAATTAAATTGCATGCTACTAAGGAAGAAAAAACGATTTATGTGCACCTTGGAAGAATGATGAAAGAAGAGACTGAACTTTTTTTGGCCTCTGTTTTATTCAGCTGTTTAGAAGTATTGCACTGTTTTCCTTGCAGATCCTAATACGCATATTATATGGTTAGAAGATGCAGTTGCAAGATTGAAGGCCCTTCGAGATATTGAGCCAGGTTTGTCTCATTTACAGTAAATTTATGCAGCATTACTTTAGTATATGGCATTTTTTTGCTTGTCGCTCAATTGTAGGACATTCTCATCTTAGTCCATATAGAATCTTAGTTTCAACTGGCATCATTTGTAATTAGTAAGTTATTGGTGGAGATTGTTCCATTGCTCTAGCAGTTAGTAGCTTTCCCTTGGTAGCTTTCCCTTGGGCTGTCAGTTTCTGATAGTGCAGGCCATGTACTGCCAAGTTATCTTGTACAATGCATGAAAAGGGGTATTTCGTATTTTCATCTAGTGTTAAGATGCTGAGAGCCTGAGACGGTATCCGTATAGTGTCCAAATTCATTAGCTCCTTTGGCATGCGGGCCATTTGTGAGTCTGGGCATTTAGTACAGAAAGCATTCAATTTGCAATTTGACAATTTGCAAGGACAAGTAGGCTAGACAATGTGATGGATAGTCTGAACTGATGGGGAGGACATAATGATGGTGTAGAAAATCATGGAATACACTCAGGTACCTGCGACATAATTCTTGAGATGAATGGATCAGTAAATATGGTTTTATGGGTCTCATGATGGAGCTTGAGACCAGACTGTCCATTGTGGTCATGTGTCAGGCTGTTGGCATTATCATTCAGTATAATTCGTGCAGAAGAAAATTATGACAACGATTATACAGGAAATAATAGGCTAGTTGTCCAGCTGACTGTTGTTACGTTGCCCAGTCTGGTTCTTCTTTAGCAAAGGTCAATTCTGTGTTGCAATCTTAAAAGGGTATTTTGCAGGCGAAGAACTTAGGATTTGCTACATTGATGCAAGTCTTGATTGGGATGCACGGCAAAGTCTTCTGTCCCAAGGGTTTGGCTTCAGGTGTGACTGCCCTCGATGTTTATCTGGAGACTAGAAGGATTTCTGATATGAAGTTTTGGCAAAGCAGGAGATGAGATTTCTCCTATTCCCTCGCATGCATTAGCGATAGATTCTGCTGCTATTCTTCTATTTTTCAGTTTGCGTGAAAATGTAGGCATTGCATACAATTCAGTAAAACTAAAAGCCTTTGAAGCTACTTAAATTTAGTGAAGTCCCCCTTGTGCAGTTCTGTTTCTGCTGTTCTTTCGATGTCATTGTGCTTATTGCAAAGAACAGGAGATCATCAGATATGACTATGGGTATAGGTTTGATATGATTCTTTTCAGTAGCCAATCAGCAAATCAATACCTTCATAAACACAATCAATCATTTGTTATTATGAAACATAATCGAGTGATCTTAGTAGAAGTACTTAATAATGGCCACATGAGTGCCTGTTAACGGATGGACTATAGTAGCAATGGTAAAAATTGACTACTTCTTGTCTTCACTTGTTTTCCAGATGCCACTGACACCCATTTTATTACACTACATACTGTTATAGAACCTAGTGTGTTGTTCCTTCTAAATAAATGTCCTTCTCTCTTTCATCACATGCCATCTCAGACCCGGGATATGGACGTTAATGATATAATCTTTCCAGTCAATGCTCCTAACATCAAACCCGAATCTCCTCTTCTCTTCCTCGGACATTCTTTCCATCAGTCGCTCAGTGTTGCTGTTGTCGAACCTGGGATTTTTAAGGTAGAAGTGAAATCCGTGTTTAGGTTTAGTGCATTCTCTTAGATAAGATAAGAAAGAAGTTTCTTTTTCTGCACATCAGGGGAAAATAGTGGAACGAAATGCAGGGTTGAGCTGGCAAATTTGTGAATTGTCCGTTCTGTCCTTGACCAACATGTAGTTGATTTCATCACTGATTAATATAACTGTGATAAATATAAATGCAAAGTTTACTAACCTTCCGCGGTAGAATGTGTAGGGCTCATACATGTTGGCCAATTTCTTTGCTTGGTCCACAGATCTACGACAAACAATTTCAAGTTTTTTGGACAGCTTTGCGTCTGAGGTCATGGCTCTCAACCCGCTTATCTGACTAGCACCTCCACTAAGATAAGCTGAAAATTCATCCATGGAAGTGAATAGCTTCATCAATGGGACGGGGATTGGTCTACCTTTTGAGTCGAAGCACGGCGAAGTGTTGTAGTGCTCATACAGCATTCTAGTCAAGTCTTGGAAAACTAGTGGGTTTACGACCGATGAAGCGATCTGATAAATGTTAATTCCTGACTTTCCAGCCATTCCATGTCTCGCAATGGCTGCTAAGGTAGCATTGACTACCATATCGGCCGGTACCTAAAAGATCAGTAGCAGAAACATCACAGGTTGACCAATTAGACTGATTTAGTTAAGTTTTTCTAGGATGATTGCTGCAAGACCCTCAAGAATGGTAGACATCCCTTGTTAATGTTTCAACTAATAGCATGTCAAAAGCAAGTACCATTTTTTTTTTTTTTAAGGTATAGTGCAAGTACCATTTTCTAATAAGTGAAGAAGCTAGCATTTTCGGCAGTTCTTGCGTGGCAGTTTTTGGCCTTGACCTTTTTAAACCAAATCATATAAGCTCTTGTTAACACGAACTTTTCTTAGCATAGTGTAATGGCTGTATCATGTGAACAAACAACCATTTTTTTTTTTTTTTGCCATTTTGAATTTAAAACAGTTTTAGGAGTCCTGGAGAGATCATCAAAGAGGTACTATTGCTTACGACATCAATTACTCCATTTGGGTCAACGAGAAATCCGGTGAGCTGTCCTTTCCCATAGTACATGATGATGGGATCCATCATCCTGAAAATTAAAAACAAAGATTAGCTATTTCTTTTTCTGAATATGGCATCAATAGAACAGTCCATAATCTGAATTGATGATGAAGTACCTATTTCCTTCCATCCATCCTGGAAATGGCTCCTTTATAGTACTCTCAATGACACTAGGTCTGACTATGATGACTGGAACCTTTCCTCTCATGTCGTCAATGAGCATCTCTCCCATAGCTTTCGTGAACACGTAAGTATCTTGCCATCCGAACTTCTTTGCCCTGATTTTAGCCATTGTCATAAATCAATAAGAATGTCATTCGGATTCCTAGTCCTAAAGCAATCATTTTTCATCAATATCTATCTATGATGCAAAAATCGAGTGCGAAAGAGTCAAGTAACAAGCCAAAGATAAATTATCAATCACCTGTTCAGACCCAATTCTTTCATCTTTTTAGCCACTGCGTGATCTTCCAAAGCCTTTCTTGACTCCAGAGCCAGATGAATTTCACTTTTCACATCCAATTGAGGAAGAGACGTTGGTGGTTCAGGACTGTAACTATCTCTGACTATGCTATCTCCCATGCAGAATGGCTTTTCCATAATCTTCCCTTGCCTTTGTCCATTGACATATGCTATAAACGAAAAAGATAGCAATCAACTATTTAGATTCACGTTAAAGATGTTCAGAAAATGCTTAGGCCATAACTGTTACACCCAGAAAGTCGTCCCGACATTATTTACCTGTAGAAACTTGCAAGAAGACTTTTAATTGGCTGCATCTCTTTGCAAAGCTCATGAGATGGTACGGTCCCTTGGTGTTAATGTCAATAGCAACATCGTACCTGTAGGATTATATAGAAATGGATCATTTCAACGGTGCTTTATATGGAGAAGTTCACCATACATAGCTTTTTCTATCCCTCTTTTTTCAGCCAAGCAGAAAAGTTTGCCAGTAGATGACATTATCAATGGATCCATGTAACCAAGAGGCCAAGGGGGAAAAAAGAGAAATCACATGCCTCTCGTCGAATTTGGTATTTGCAGCTGAATTTACAATGATATCTACTTCATTTGCAATGAAGTCAACCAACTCATCTCCTAACCCAAGATTCGATTCAGAAACATCTCCAACCACAGGAATTAGCTTGCTCAGCATGAAAGCTTCATAAGATTTTCCGCAAGTTTGTTGGAGACTCTTGAAGAGCTCTGAATATATTATCTGTGCACAACCATGCGCAAAAAATTCCATCATCAGTAAATGACATAAAGATGGTTGATAATAAGTGGGCAGTAACTTTAGACAACTCAGAAACAGGAGTGGCATACTTCACTTGATAGCCTCGCCATTGCAGCATCCTTGTCTTTTGCTTTCATCAAGAGGAATATCTTACCCACATCTGGAACGGTCCTTAATATCTTCTCGACAAGAACTGGACATCAGTAAATTGAGAATGATTAACAACGGAGATACTTAACAATTTTCAGCCAAAAAAAAAAAAAAAAAGGATTAGAGAAACTTTACGAACAAGAGGTATATGCTTGGAAAAAAGGCTCATGTTTTCACCTTTTGCCAAGAACCCTGTTGCACCAGTAATGAAAAATCTCTTCCCTCTCAAAAATCTGACAATTCCAATGCCATCATCCATCTCCACCAAAGAGTGGGAGTGCCCAGCATAAGGCACCAAATCATTCACACAAATTTCTGCCTGACTCTTCCCATTTGGAGACGTAACCGAGCTTCCTGTATCTATCAGAGCACTACTTTGGTTGGTGCAAACGGACGCAGATCTCTCTTTCAGAACGGTGGACTTGATCGCACTGCCGCTGCCTTGGCAGCACATTAGACTCTTCTTCTTGCCCAATGAGCACTGGTCATGCTTACACAGTGCTCTTCTTGCTGGCTTATTCAGCGAAACTGAGAGAGAATTGAAGGATACAGCCTCCATTTTTTTAGCCCAAAGAACGAGAAAATTCCAAATGCAAAAGAATGATAGCAGACTTAGATATGTGAGGTTGAAGTTGGTTGGCTTGAAACTGAGCTACACCCACTCTGACAAAAAGGGAAAAGCTTAGTAAGTAAAAAGACTATGTTCATAAGATAAGAGGTGGGTTTGGTTTGGTTTTATAGGAAGAGAAAAAATAATGCATTTCAGAGGAATAGGGAGATCAGAGTTAGGTAAATATTAAAGCTTTTCTTCAGCCCCCTATTTAGTCTCTCATGGAGGCTCTCTTTTTGCCATTCTCTTGGGAATTGTCACCACCTGCAAAATTGGCGGGAGCTCTCTTTACCCCCTCCTGGTTTCAATGATCCAATTCCTCCAATCAATTAGCCAGTAGAGTCTGATCACATGCTATTTCTCCCTTGCATAATACAAGAAGTATAAGATCGGTTTGCCAAATTGATGTATAAAATGAAATTTTCGAAGACTCGTTGGATTTTTCAGTATAACTTGCTTGAGTATTCATTTAAAGTTAAACTAATCACTTTACCAACTGAACTCGTTTGATATTTGCTTTACTGTGACTATTGTGAAAAGAGGGGTTATGTGCTCAACCATAACTTGCACAGGGCACCAACTCACATAGCCTTTTGTTATTAGGGTACGGTATACTAAATAATCAAAAATATTTTAGCTCACCAATACGATTCGGTACCTCTACTATGGAACAATGAGATAACAAGAACACTGCAAGTCATGCGTCACCTTAATGGAAATGTGGAATCTTCCTATATGAAATTTAGTAAACTTCTTAGCACCTTCATTCCAAAAAATCCTCTCAAGCTTTTTGATGTAACAAATAGAGGTAAGATCAATGATGCATAATGAGCTCTTCTCTTCAAGAGAGGTATCATCTTCATTGCCCAACAATTGAGACTCCTTAGAGGTAAGGGATGTCGCATCCGCAATTGACTTTGCTAGGTTATTCAAAAGGTTGTGCTTTGAAAACTTCAATGCGTTAATACTTGATTGTTGATAAAATGATATGCATACTAATAACTCATCAAAGTAATTCCATTCTAATCTCAAGATATTCTCCTTTTACTTTTCATTCATCTAAAAAACCTTTCGCTATCTATAAGAGTACCATGAGAAATTTCTTCTCACACAAATCATCCTTCAACTTAACTTGCAGCCATTGAAGCTCTTCACCCTCACAAGATAACGGTTGATTGACTGGAAAATAGTATTCGTTATGTCGGGACGTCAAAATCATCTTAGATACAAACACATGCTCTCCTCTCAAAACAACTATCTACTTTAGAAGTTGTGCACAGCACATGCACTTCACATGCACGGCACATGCAAATTTTAGCTAGACTCACAAGCAAGAAAAAGTCGAGAAGCTCATGCATCTAATCAAATGATAGGATTATGATTACTTTATATATTTCACATATGAATAAATGAAACATCACTATCACACTTCTCACTAGCATAACGAGAACCCAAGTTCGAGCTCAACTCAAGCTCATATTAATCGACTGGGACAAGTCGAGCCCATGAGTATCTTACGGAATAGACATTGTAATAACAAAAATCAAGCTTCATTTATCAAGGATCAAGTTTTATTTCAAGTAGAGTCAAGCTTCAATATCATATTGTCTCATCACTTGTCTTAATTATACATTTATGCAGATTTATTTATCATTCAAGCAATTTAGTTAGTCCAGTATCCGCAACATATTTCTTTGTAAAATTCATACGTTGTACATTGATAAATTTGTACATCTACATTTTGACCCTTGCATGGAATTTTTTAAATTTGCAAGGTTGCCCTGCTCAAAAGAACTTCGTTAAATGAATGTCTGAACAGCGCAGGTAATACCACTCTACCCTCATTAAATGAATGATAGATTTTTACTTGGTTTCATTTGGCTTCACGGACGGCGTACATTTAGCAACTGATCCAAGTACTTTTAAGTTAGAACTGACAACAGATTACATGTTGGCCTAAAAATTGAACTTTGTAAACGCAACACGTTTTATATCGTGGATTCTTTCTGGCCCCCTTGGGGCTGCTCGTGTCAGGTGCACTTTGGATTCTCAGGAAAGTAGCCTGAGTCGGTCTATTCTAGTCCAGTGATTCATTGGTGAATGAAATCACGGATTAATTATCCATGATCAGCAAATATCCAAAAGGTATGATAGTACTGTGTAGAGTGTGCTAATAGCTGAATGTATGATAATGATATGATAGCCCGTTGCTCTACATAGTATCTCAAGAAAGATGCACACTTGATTATACAAAATCACATCACAATACTATTAAAATTTAGAGCATAGGCAAATCCGTATTGGTATCTCAGCTACATAGTATTCGAACATGCTGGACTTTGCTCCGATGCGTTGAGCAGATTGGATTAAAGGAGGAAACCAAGTAAATTTATAAGGAACACTATAAAAAGGACATGCAAATGCAGTCCGTCAACCATTTGCTTTGCTGATAAAATAGAGTACAAGGATAATGACTACCTTCTATCGAGAGCTCGTGCTGAACTAATTTCTATGGACGGAAAGGTTAAAAAGAAAAAAAGAGAAATGCGTCGGTTTCACTTTCTTCTATGTGACGAAGGTGACATTACACGGCAGAGATCATAGCAAGGATTCCCCAAGGCTCTACCTGGAAAGGATAGTATATGCATTTGGGAACACCTTCATCTTTGTCTATTAACTTGGTACTTCCCTCGCCTTAGGTGTCTCCAGCCCTCACCAATGAGATATCATCCTTTTGCGTAAGAACTCAACTGGCAGATGGTTACTTGCAAGTTATATGAGCTTCAAGTGAAGAACAGAGCCAGAGGAGAGGGAAGTACAGATCTACAACATTTTCAACAAAGTATTCCCCGCGTTTAGCATTTGAAGGCCATCAGTACCTTGACTCACAGAAGAAATTGCAAAATGACAAGTAGATACCCACGCCCCAACCATCTGTCTCTTCCTAAACAAGTATGAGGGTGACCTAAAAAGCAAGAGAATCATGCGACAGGACAACCCAATTTGATAGGATAGGACAGTAAAGAGGCACTCTTTTGTTTGACTAAAATTCTCATTTCACAGAAATTTACAGTTCAGATGACATAGATTTTGACAGCATGCTGAGAACTTTTCTTAGGTTGAGTCACTATGTAAAATTTCTCTCTTTAGCTTCATGTTTTATTTTACAGTTAGAGGAAGAAAGTTAACTCATCAGACCAAGTAGAGAAGACAATTGCCACCTGACGAGTCAACGTCTGGGTCTTGGCTTGCAACGAAATTCTGCTAAGAGAGCTATATGATCAGAAGACCACTCTGGAGAAGGAAGTGCTGTATCTTTTCTCAAGCTATCCTCATCCAAGAGCTCCAGCAAAGACTCCACCGTCAAAGAGTCCGCTACAACGATAAATCAGCAGCAACATAAGTGAAAGGATACAACATGGATCTATCTTAAAATGATTGATATGGCCTTCTTAAAAAATCTGCAGAGCATATTACCAGTGTAAAATATATAATCTAATGTGCCGATGAAATCTCTGGTGCAATTAGTGAACAGAGGTTCATTTGTCGTGCTGTCCAACCTCCTCTTCTGCTGCTCCAAACCAGGACCAGCACCCATTCTTGCAAAGGATGAGTAGGCACTGACCTGTAATGTCCAGAAGGTCAAAAACAGTGACAAAAAAACTTTTGGGCTGTAAGAGTTTGATCTTGCTCATTTCACTACTTTAAGCAATCTCTTCAAGAAATACTAGGCTAATGTTTAAATAGAAATAAAAGATGTTACCAATAGTAACTGATGGGCCAGCTTGCTAGGAGGGCGCAAGATACCCAAGGGATCGACCAATAAATCTGGATGCGGCGGATCAACCTTTCCCATAGCAAGAAGTGAATGAGGCGCACTGCATTTATGTTCACCGGTTCCATCAAAAGACCAAAGAAAGAAAGCAGGTCCACAAATGACCAGCCATAAATATCTGCAACTCTGAAACCACATTGAGATCATGACAAACCTTCCTGGGACTGAATTAAAATCGCCACAGACTAACATTGGAATATCAGCGCTGGCGGCAATTTTCTCCAATCCTTTCAAAAGGGTATGGACCTGATTTACATATTAAAAATTGCAAAATTAGATATAAACGTTATTGCCAGAACAGATAATTTGACCAGATGATGCGATATAGATAGAGTGAGAACCTGCCAAAGCTTCACATCCTTTAGATCTTGTGGGACATTAATGTGTGTATTTGCCTGCAGACAAAAGAACCACAAACAGGATATGGTCAAATAATGTTAAATGGCCGAAGGAGGAGGAATGAGGCTCATCTTCAGTTGGTCTACAGGAAAAACTCGCAAGTGCACACATACATATATACATACATGCATGCATACATCATACCTACCAACCTACATAAATATATACATGCATGCATGGCTCCTCAGGCTACGCATTTCAAGTTAACTATTCCAAGCTGTCTTATCTGCACCACCAGAGCCTGGCCCCTTCATCCTTCTTATCTAAAGAGTTGTCTACAGGGCCATGACACACTTTGCCAGAGAACAGCGACAACAAGTCAGAAATTATGATACTTTTCATGTGACGTGAGGTCACTGGAATTCCACTAGCCTCAGACTTCAAATTTCCACGCCAACAGAGGAATCTGGCCTAATAAATGACAAAAACCTCCCTATAGCCCACAAAATGAGTCTAATGATGGCAGAGACTAGAAGAAAGACACAAGCTGACAGAATCAAGAGTGCCAAATTTCTAGAAAAGGCTCAGCAGGTATTTACAAATCGCAATATAGTCGAAAGGATCCAAACAATAATTATGTTCATGCTGATCCTCAATTGAGAATGAAAGCACTTACCACACAAAGAAGCTGTCTTTTTCCAAGATTATCACCTCCCTGATTACTAAATTTTGCTTCTAGAACTGCTATTAAAGCGACATTGTCCTGTGGGATATGGGAAAAATGCTTGAGTCCGAAATGATAAACAGAAAAAAGATCAAAGAACGTGAGCATAATGCAATTGGAAATAACTGGGAAAAAAAAATCCACCACCTTAACTAATCGATTTAAAGCAGCTTTCTTCTGGGTGCTTGGAACCAATGCTTCTGTCAAGGACTGTGCTGCTTTGTTAAATTCAACCTGCATAGACACATTGAAGCCTTTAGCTTCTGATGATATGGAGATGGAGAAGACATCAAATGCAGCAACTCTTTTACCTCGTATTTTTTTACATTAGAAAACCTGTCTCTGCGAAAAAATGTAGCACAGCCATCTATTGTATTGATATTCCCACCATAAACCTGCAGACAATGGACATATAAATAAATAAAATGATGTGAAACCTAAGACAACATAAAATGAGAAGTCCATGAATAACCTCGGTCGTTTTTTTCTTGTATAAAGCTTCATAACCATGTTTGTCTAATTCAGGGGCGAAAAACTCCTCAAAATGATCACTTTGAACCTGGAAAAGAAAACATATCTGTTTTCAATGTACCAAACATGCCAAAAAGGGAGGACAAAACTAATAGTCGATCTCCATCGACGCAAGAGGAGGAGGCCTAGTTAACATTCCATTCTTCCAAGAAAAGTAAATCTGATCAACATACATCCTCTTACTATAAATTCCTTTCCCATTACTCTTTCTACAAAGTAAAGAATCTGCCACAATGGCTAATATATTTAAACAAAAACAGTAATTTAGCAACTTCATCTAGAAAGAAACTAGATTATCTACAAAGACCTGTTTTGCTTCAATTACATACTTAACAAAATTAAGATGTCTGCGACCTGGAACTTCCATTGAGAATAGGAATGCTTATCTCAATATACACCAGAAAATCATGATGGAACTCCAGCTATCAGTCTGACAAGACATCAAGAAGTAACACGAAAGAAAGCGCTCATGTACCTCTTGTAGGCAAACAATGTCTGCACGATAACCAACTATTTCCCGTAGCAAATTCTGTCTGCGATATTGCCAAGAAAGAGCCCATGAAGGGCAGTAACTGTAAAACTCACTGGAGGCATAAACATCAGCCAAAATGTTGTATGAAAGCACAGTAAATGTTCCAGAGGAAACACGATCATCTGAATCTACATTTCCCATCATGTCAACTCCACTAACAGGGATCAATCGTCGTGGACTAGGAGAAGGTGCAGGAATGACGCAAGAAGTCAAAATGGTGTTGACGTGTCCAACAAGAAGTTTTGTCTCCGCATCAACCACCACGCACTCGAACTTAAGAACATGACCGATATCATCTGCGCTTGGGGTATAAGTTTTAGAGCGTCCTACCTCAATCCAAGTAACACCACCACTCCTCTGTGTTACTGTATGTGGATACAAAGGCACTGATCCATTTGTTAATGTAGAACTAGATAAAGAACCAGATGAAGCAGTATTAACAACTCCAGATCCTGAGCTATTGAAACGTCCAAATAACTCTTCCTCCTCATTCCCATTCTCACTGACAGCACTTGCAGCACGGTCATGCAGAGCTCGATGATGCTGCCATGCATCTGAAAAGCACTTAGGTGAACAATGGTAGCTTTTAGCAACAGGTATTTTGGCCTTAACACAACCTAGGCACTGCAACGTGGCTTGTTCAGATGGATGTACACTACAGACCGCAACTTTCTTATCACTTTGAATCCGGTACCTGCAAGTGAAAGAAAGAACCCACCGACACCATTTCATTTCCCAATTCAATCAATTTCTTTTCAGATCAATGTCCAACAAAATATCTAACAAAAGGTAAATAATGCTAACAAGAATCAAAACTAGTTTGACAGTAATGACTTTTGCCAGCTGAAGAATATTAACAGCACAGTCTCCTGTGGATGACTGGTCTAAGATCTTCAAACATTTAATGACCAAAGATTATTACTTAGGACAGTCTCCGGGAACAACTTTTGTTTAGCAATTTATTCAGCAGAAACAGGAAATGCAATGAATCACGACATAAGAGCAAAAAAGAGACAGAGCATGTCCTTATGAAAGGACATCACTATAATGCCTTTTTTTTTTTTTTTTTGTGGTTTGTTTTTGGGGGGGTCTTTGCTATATGCAGAAAGTTCAAGTCTTTAAATTGGCTAGGCAAACTAGGCTAATACACAGTCTTGGTTTGGTCTAGAATTGAGAGGTTTTTACCACTGGGAGGGTGGAATATATGGTCAGACACAGCTGACATTTTGGACATTCGCCTCATTTAAACTTATCGGTAAATTGTGCTGATGATAAGTGAAATGCAAAAGTTACAATTTTTAACCATTCTTTGCAACTGAAGGCAGGGAAATTTCATAGGTATCCTAAAAAGGACCTTAACGATATCTTGAAATTTCATGCAAAAATAATTTAGGGCACATTCTACTATCCTTCTGGAGATCTTTAAGGTCCATTTTGGGATGCAGCTTGTTCTCCCTCTCCCTCCCTCTCTCTCTCTCTCTCTCTCTCTCTCTCTCTCTCTCTCTCTCTCTTGTGTGTGCGTGCTGCACAAGCACCCACACATATATATGCCCCCCACCTACTTCATTCTTCCATTTGTTTTAAATGAGTAGCAACAATTCCTGGTATTGATTTAATGAGATCTTGTTCAAAGTTAGTAGAGTTAATTGATAGGAAATATCAATTTAGAGAATGTCACCCTTTACTCAACACGTTTTAACAAAAACTCACTCACTGTTCCCTTTCGCCATATTAAGTGTCTTTTGTTTACAATTTCTCTTCATGTCCTAATGTTTCTGATTCTTAAAATATGTCATTTCCCATTGGTTGGTCATTGTTATTTCACATTGTTTGAAAGTTTGAGCATGCTGAAGAGACTAAAATTGGTTTGCGAATTAATTTAATAAACAATTTGGTCAACTATAACAGAGTAATTAAACAAGTGGAACAAACACATCCAGATGGCAAGAGCTCATGGCATCACTCTGTAATCCAGATTGGTAAATTATTGTTTTCATCTCTAGCTTTATCCTTAAAGTTTTACATGTACTTAACATTCTTGCATCCCATTTAACATTTTGCAATGTTTTTCATAAGCACAGAGTTTATCAGCCTCTCTTGCATTGTCTTTCCTCAGGATAACCATCATGAGTAAACTCTTCACCTTCATCTAAATTGCTTATTCTTGTCACTCCCCTAGTACATTGTTTGACGTCATTGACATTACTGTGAATCACTTTCAAGGTTTAGTCTAAAATCTGCATTTTTCAGTAACCATGCCAGAATTCACTCATACCAGGGGATCATCAATAACAGATGAACGACCAAAATTAGACTTCACCCTTCACAATAGAACATGCCTAATTACTATGGTAATTTTATGACGCGGTTACCCAGCCATTGCATCAATAATGCATAATGAACCAGGATAAACCTGACCGTAATAATAAATTGATAAGCACCCACTAAATGATATCGTAACTTACCTGATCCTGTAAATAATAAAGGTATAGTCTATTCACATCACAATGCATGCTCTTCGAAAATAAATGCAAATTGACAGATAGCTGGCTAATTATTGCCAACAAAGCCAAGAAACCACAATTCTAACTTGCTTCACCTCATGAGTTTAAAACTTTAAGTCTTAAAATCTTCATTATAAGTAATATTAATTTACAGCATAAGTTCTTTAAACCATGAACCCATAAGAAGCCATACATCACAAGACAAACCTACAAGTTGACAAATTGACATAAATTTTACATGCTCGTAACTTTCTTTTCCACCTGTCTAAAACAGCCAATATTTTGCTGACCAAGCAAGCCAAGACTGCCACGACAAGTGGAACAGCCCTCCGCCCTCTGGACACGCTGATAATTAGACATTCGACTAAACTGCTAACAGGATGAATGTGGCTAACTCCTTCCCATTTGGAGCACACACGTGCCTTTTTGTAACCAAACAGACAAAAATGGCAGGTAGAAGATAGATGCACCATGTTCTCAAACACTTCTGCCATGTGTCGAAAAAGATTAATTCAAAATGCCAACCCAACACAGGAGGCTTGTCCTATTCTTCCAGAAGTTACAGAAAAAAACGTTCATGTTGCGTTGACAGGGAGGATAAAAGATATTTAACTGATCAAAAACTGCTTCCGGAAAGTCTATGCCACAGGAAAATAGTAACCGTAACATCAACGTTCACAAAATCCTAAAGCACATTTGAATGCCCCAAGCTAGCAATGTCACTTTAAGTAAGTAAACCAAGCAAACCAGCATCGCGTCTACTCATTAAAATGCAACAACAGGGACAGAGAAACAAGTAAGCTAGAAAGGGCATAGAACCATTAAAATGCCACTCAACAACGCACAAACATCTCTCAAGCTCAAGTAGCTGCGACACAATTACCCTCTCAGAAAATCAAAAGTAGAAAAAACCACGAACCACGCAATTCCCAACAACAACACGGTCACTCGGACATCAGCGGAACTCACTTACCACTTGTATCTCAAGAAGTGGCCGTCCATTGGGGCGGACTCGGGGACATCCTCGGTGGAAAGGGCCTTGTCGGGGCGTCGCAGGAGCACGTACGGCGTGAGCTCGCAGCCTACAATGGGAATGTCCGAGGGCAAGTGCACGCGGAGCACGCTCAGCATACTTTCTCAATCCTCGCGGCGGTCACGGCAGCAGCGGCAGCGGCGGCGGCGACGGCGGCGGCGGCGCTCGAGCTCTGGCGAAACCGACGGGGCGAAGGCGGCGTCTTCCAACCGGCGGCGGATACCTGGCGGATCCGCCATTTACGAGGCCCCGGCGCCCGCCAGCCTTATCGCACCTCCCCAGCTCCTCTCCCTCGCTCGCCGGGTTCCCCTCACACCAAGAGAAAAAAAAAAAAAATATCGAGCGGCCCCGGGGCCGATGCGATTCTCGATGCGCCGGAGACGGGAGGAATCGAGGGCTCGGATTGCACGGATCGACGGAGGGGGATGAGGGTAGAGAGTGGGAGGGGATCGAGGAGAGAGAAAGAGAGAGAGAGAGACAGAGACAGAGAGAGAGAGAGAGGGGGAAGGGGGATTGATTGATTTCTAGGGTTTTGCAGAAGGGGGGAAGATGGAAGGAGCGGGAGAGTCAGAAGAAGGGGTGATACTGAGATTGAGAGAGAGAGAGAGAGAGAGGAGTACGTGCGTCTGAACTTGTGCTGCTGCTGCTGCGGGGGTTGTACTGATCCCGATCGTGGTCGTGGTCGTGGTCGTGGTCGTGGTCGTGGGTAGCGGTGGACTTTTCCACTCTCTTGCTACTCGGGGGAGGGCGTATATACGTATTTAAAAATCAGATCTACATCTTCAGTGGCTAATATTTTATGTTATGGTTTTATCAGATCTTTGGTGATCTTTAGATTTTCATTCTTCAATATCTCCCTATCTTTTCGCCTCTAATGATAAAAATTTAGTTTTACTTTATCGATTGACTATATTGATTATGAGTTTAGTGATTCTTTACACAATTCATTATCGTAAATTAATTAAATCGGCATGCAAGGAATTAAGTTGTTTTTTTAATCATTAGCCACTGTCAAATTCTCATCTTGATAGTAGTACAAGTCAAAATGCGAATTTGGGTCTTAATGACTCTATGTTGTTCCAATCTGTTTTTGTATTCATTCATTTCAACACAAGCTTAATATTAAAACATTTCAGAAAGTATGATTGGAATTGTACATTGATTGAGTGGTTTGATTGATGAGCTGGAGGCAAAAACAAACAAAACTGTCAGAATGTGGACAAAATCATGCCTATCAACATATAAAAATACATATAAGGAACTACTTTTTTTTTTTTTAACTACATTGATCAAAACGTAGCCCCTAACAAATATAAGATTAAATAATAAAATTGTCGAAACCCATTTATATCAATAATTTCAAGATAAATTTAACTTCACTTTATAAAATAGAGATACGTGCACAAAAAAAATCCTCAAATTTCCTGAGAGAGCGTAATTTAATTCTAAAGACCCGAGAGCAGCCACCCGAGCAGCCATCCGAACTGCCCAGGCCAATTGCAACCCGAATCGACCCGGACCCAATCCAAGGCAGCACAAAAAGGCCCGGCCCAACGGCCCAAAACTCATCCAGCAATCATCATCATCCCTATAAAAACCAACCCTCTTCCCCTCCTCTCATCTTCCTCGCTAGGGTTTTCGCCTTCCAGCAGCGGCTTTCTTCCAGAGACGCCACGACCGGCGCCGCCGAACCTGTGAAAAGAGTAAGCCCCTCGCCCGCGAAGAAGACATGCCGGCGGGTCACGGTGTCAGGTGCCGGACGAGGGACTCGTTCTCGAGGCCGTTCCGGAAGAAGGGGTTCATCCCCTTGACGACCTACCTCAGGACCTACAAGATCGGCGACCACGTCGACGTCAAGGTGAACGGCGCCGTCCACAAGGGCATGCCCCACAAGTTCTACCACGGCCGCACCGGCCGCATCTGGAACATCACCAAGCACGCCATCGGCGTCGAGGTCAACAAGCAGGTAGGCGCTGTGAATTTTTTGGGGCTTCGAGCTCGATTCGCGGTTTCTTCGCGTTCTGGTTGTTTCGCGCCGTGATTTTATACGGCGATGATGGCATGTGGGTGTCATTTGGGTCGGTGCAAGATTCGATGTTTTTAGCTGTGTTGAGTTGCTCGGTCGCTGTAGTTGCGATCTTGTGTGCTGGGTTGGTGATGGGCATTGAAAGCTTCTGTGAACTGAGGTGGTTTAGCTCTTTTGGATCGTTTCGACTATTGGTTTGTCAGCTCGTTGTGTCCCTTCGAGCTTGTTTAAGTTCAAACTGCATTCTTGTGCGCCCGCAAAAGTGCTGATCTCGCCATTATTATCTGCTGATTGTATATCATTATGGATAAAGCCCGGTCCTAGGGGTGGCGATTTGTGTCTTGCTTTCGTATATGTGTTGGTAATCATTTTTTTTTTTTTTTGAAGCTGGAATAGGTCGAATTTGATTGATATGATAAAAATGGTCTTTTGAAAGAAATCATGCATTGCCACATCTGATGTCGAGCCAGTTGCATGTGTTGTGCCCTTGTCAGAATTCAAATTTCGCTGCTACTTTACTCTCGCCCTTCTGACGCTCATATCTCTTTTCGATTCACATTGGATATTGTTGTCCCGCTCAAATTGGATGGCATTGCTTGGTGCGTATTGCATTGAAAAAGAAGCCCTTTTAGTGTATATGCTTTGAATATGCCATTTTTAATTCTGTGGTGGCTGATTTAGGTGGATGTTTTGCATGTTCTCAATGTCTCGTTATGGTGCTGTAGTTAGTTGTTACGTGAGGTTCACTTTGTATTCTGGTATGGTTGTTTGTTGTCTTACTGAAATGCAATTTCTTTTGTCATGAATTAGGTGGGCAACAGAATAATCAGGAAAAGGATCCATGTGCGCCTTGAGCATGTTCAGCCTTCAAGATGCAACGAGGATTTCCGTTTGAGAAAGATTCAGAATGACAAACTGAAAGCTGAGGCCAAGGCAAGAGGCGAGAAAATTAGCACCAAGAGGCAGCCGGAGGGCCCCAAACCAGGATTCATGGTGGAGGGGGCAACCCTTGAAACTGTTACTCCTATCCCATATGATGTCGTAAATGACCTTAAGGGTGGTTATTAGAGCTGATCTGTATTGGTTAGCCCTGAAGTGTGCGCCACATACATGTGGTGGCTGGTTTAGTTATATTCATGATCTAAATCCGAGTCGTCTTTGGGATTTGCTTCTCAATTTTCCTGGGGATTTTTATCTGTTTAGAACAGTTCGTTGAATGCTGCAGAAGCAATAGTATCAAGTTAAGAACTACTATTGAGTTGTATTTCTTTTTATTTTCAATGCCCTCTTTGAAGGCAGCTGATAATTTCCTCAATCATTCTTACGTGTTTTATCTGGTTCAGCCGTGACTTTTAGAATCTGCTATCCTTCGTTCCCGATGAACGCATGCTGCATAATCGGTCTATAGAATCTTTCTGGTGGAATATGGTTATTGGATTATTCAAAATTTTGCTTTGTTTGGTTAAAGATCAAAATTTAGACGCAGATTTGGAATTTGTGGAATTGAATCATCTGGAGGAATCGACCTGCTTGCTCATATCCTTCAAATGGGCGTTGATAGTAATGAATATGACCGATGAAGTGTGGACAAAGGAAAGTATACGTGCTTAAGCAAGAAGTCTGTAACAAGTTTGGAAACTGCTCTCTGGCTTCTTGGTGACTCGGAGCAAAAGTTAGCTTCACCTGCACACTCTCCGCGTGATATATAAGGTTCTGCGTCAAATTCGCTAGCAGAACATCTCAGAACACGTTCTTCTCGTCTCTTTCCCATAGACAATTCCCGATTTTCTGGGTGCATTTCTCGGTTTGCCATGGACACGTGATGAACCTGCATTGAGATGCTCGCCCGCAGAGATGCGAAATCGCAAGGCTCTTTAGAGAGAGGGAGCTCACCAGGGTCGGACCACCAATTTGAAGCTCATAGATGAAGAAGTCTCTGGCATTCCCACCTCTTTTGCTACTGCTTCTTTTCTCAGGTCTTTTTTTTTGTCCTGCAAATGCATATGTTCTTTACATGATCGTTTTATTTCCACGTTAACCCATTCTGGCGTGCTCATGGTACATAGATCGGTCAAAACCGAATCATCTGTGAATCTCATCCGGTCTTCTTCCTTGAGCAGCTGAGTCTTTTGTGGCCATTGCGGCCTGGGGTGTGTACGCGGCGAGGATTCCGGAGCACACGTGCTACAAGCTGATCAGTTTCCAGAAGTGCAGCCCCCAAATATGCGTTAACGAGTGCTTTAAAGAAGTGTATGGGGTCGGAAAATGCAGAAGCGATGGCTTGTGTTTTTGTACTTACTATTGCAAGCTTCCTCCACAATGAACTTTCTCCTTTTTCACTTGGTGCTTCACTGTCACTAGTAAGCTTTAGACGGAAAACAAACCCAAGGATATTATTTTCCACACTCTTCTTCTTCGCTCTTCCTCCTTTCTGGGTGTTGTAAAGACGGCAGAGGATGCTGCAGAAAACTACTACATTACAATCGAGCCGGCGAATGATACTATGGATTCAGTTCGTGGTACGTTCCTTGCATTAGTTGACGATTGCGACATAGTCGTGTTCATGTCATCAAGGCCGGTTTCATCCTCTACGACGTCAGAAAGAGAAGATGAGCGATCCCAAAATGTTGAAATCAAAACTCCGATGTCAGGTGATTGAGACAAGGCATCTTCTGCTTCAATCTTTGCATTCGCTGCCTTATTCATCGATGTGGGAGCGTTTAATCAGCTGACGTTTTGAAGGAAACAACGTTGCATATACTTATGTTTAGCTGAATTTTGATGTAATGATCTCCTTAGGCAAAGGCAAGTGAGCATACGCCCGAACCGATACTGCATTCTATGCATGTGAGAGAGTATACCTACGTATGCTATTCAAGATAGCCGACGCATCAAACTCTTTAAACTTTACGTGTTCTGTCGGATCAGGATTGGTCAGTGTTATTTACCAATTGAACAAAAAAAAAAAAAAAAAAAAAAAAACAGAGACATGATCCGCACTGAACAAAATCGTAATACCTGGTTAAATGGCGGTGGATTTAATGATAATCCTTTGTCACATTGCACGTTCTATAATCCGAACGTGTAAATTCTGTCACGAATATCCTGTTTGTTTGACTCAAATCAGATGGCGATAACAGAGTGCTGCTCTTGCTAGTGCATGCGTATTAGCAAAACACGTTGGAAAGTAGCACCTAAGGTCGAAAAAGCGAGCAACAGATGTTTATATCACGAAATATCCTACATCAACGACAGGAAAACATGGGTCTCTACAGGAACCGTAATCCCTTGTGCTAAAATCCTAGACAACCTTATTGTTAATTTCTTCAACTGATGGCCCGATACGCACACTACTTGAAAGGTAGCAATGCTGCGAGACGAAACACCTTGAAAGTCCTTGATCAAGTTCTGCTGCCAACTGCCAAGTATCTAGGAAGCAGGAGAAGGCACTGCTCCAAGTAAATTGGTGCAGTACTTGTTGACCTGCTCGCCGAGCGAGAGACCAAAGGGGAAAATCCATTGGGCGCATGTAAAGGGGATGCCGATGATGACCTTGCAGCAGTCGGGCAAGAGGTCGAATTTCAGCTCTTCAAACGACTTCAGGAGCTGTTCGGTACACCCCGCTACGCCGTTGATGATCTTCCAACATTCCAATTGACTCATAAGGGGAAAGCCGGGAAGGCCTCTGCCTGTGGTCTGAGACAGAGCAGGCGTGATGGCCATCACGGCCACCACGAAGGTCAGGAGCAATGATGCCCGTCGCGACAACACCATTTTAGCTAAAACCGATTCCTTGCTTTCACTGAAGCTCGTGCCTGATTTGTTCTGCTCTCAGTTGTAGATCTGTATGTGGATGCTTCATGAGCAGCTGGGGCTTTGGCTGTTTATATACAGGCTTCACTGTCTTAAAGGCTTATTCATTCCGAGCGAGGGAGTTACGGGGGCCTAGAGAAACTCATGTTCGCCGCAATTTAACGAAGAAGAGTTACGAGAGACTTGCATTATCTCGCTTTGAATAGCAAACGTGCTTGCATTATCTCGCTTTGAATAGCAAACGTGCAATAACGCTACCAAGAATCTCAACTGTGCTGACCATGATCAGCAAATGTACCACTGCCAGTACTATTTAACTCACTGTTCTAACGAGTTTTTTCGCAAGATCCTATGATGTTATTTGTCGAGTGATCATGTGAATAACAATGTTTCTGTAAATGGAGTGATAAGTCAATCGACCAATCTAGATTATGACAAAACAAAAGATGAGTTTACTGGTGATTTTCCCTTTTTCGTTGGGTAATGTCGGAGTGAACTCTCTATGTCAAATGCGGTTTAACCTGGAATGCTCTTATGTGGCCAAGCTTCTAGCTCAACTAATCTGTCCTTTCACGAGATTAGAGTGGATATATAAGTACATTCTTTACCGATTCATTTATCGCGACCCGAGACAGGAGTTTTGACAAAGCGGTCTCGCCTCTTTAAACAAAATGTGAAAGAGGACATCCCTAATGTCTTCTGATTATGATCCGTCCGGGTCAATTGACAGTCACTCTTTGTTTTCGCCAATTTGAAGAAGGAAAATTAGTTAAAGGCTACTGAACAGGGTGGTTTCCGATTGCAAATCACTATAAGGGGTGTGGATATTTGTAATATGGAACGGAAGTGATATGGTGTTGTGAGCAGTGCTCGAATCTGTCGAAGCAACTTAGAAGGTTGGAGTGGAAGCAGCAAATTCTTTATAAACTCTTAACATCTCAAGATTATACAATAATTTCCAGCCTTCCAGCCTTGTTGAAACTGTAAGAGTTTAAAAACAAGTAGGCCGAGTGGACAGCGGGACTGTAAATCCGATTCTCATTCTTATATCTTTCAAACTCTTTCAATTTTTCTTCATAGAAGATTTGTAAATGGAACCAGTGCACCTTCTACACTTTGTCCATCTCATATTCACATGAAAGTTTCAAGTTCTCAAGATATCACCCCTTTTTTTTATCGTCGTGCCTAGTCCATTTAAATTGGTATCAGAGTTTCCTTACTTAGCATACAAGATATAGAGCAAAAGTTCCAAATGGCTGCCATTGAAAAGAGCTTCTTCTAGCGTCGACATAAAGAAACAAGCTTCTTTTAGTGAATGGCAAATTTATTTCTAGACCTCTTACATTTGATGGAAATAACCATATCTGTTGGAAATGCGGGATGAAAGTTTGCGGGAAGATCGTTACTAGCAGCACGAAAACTGCCATGTCCTTCTACTTTCAAACTTTTGACTTTTTATTAATTTTTGGGCACGGGGACTCTGACTTTTTTTTTTTGGGACACAAAACGACTTAACGAAACCTGTCAAAATATTCAAATATCAACATGTAAAATTATATATGTAACATTTTCTTAGTTTTCTTGAGGGAAATAATATTTCCACGAGCGAAATATGGTTTCGCAAATTTTTCATTACCTAGTTTGATCAGACTAATTCGCCTCTTCAAAGTTCCACTACGGTCTCCATGAGGATTCATGAAAACATTTGAAGAAAAAAAAAATCTGCCAAGTTAAGTAAATAATCAAAAGAAGTCTAAACTTACCTTTCATTATTCTACAACTTCATGTTTTTTTCAAAGTTTTGGTTATTTAACTTTAATGATCTTTAATGCAAATGCTCCCACATAGATTATTTCTAATTTTAAAGATTGCTAGAAATTAGTTTATGAGAATTGCATTTTGTATTTTTGAAAACGTAGGATAAGAATAAGGTACTAATAAATAAAGCTTCATCGGCCCTTCAGTCCCACAACCATAATCGAACCTACCCCTGTGCTTACAGCTCAGAAAGCTTGAAACAGCACTTAACAATACAATACAGGATTTTCATGACCTTCCAGCTCGAATTTAAAAAATTGAAGTCTTGTTATAACTGTACTCAACAGATCACCGTTAACTGCACAAACTAAGGCAATCATCTTGGTTCTTCAGTTAATAAGTTGATGCCGAAACACATATACAAAGAGAAACAGGATTCCAAAGAGCATCGAGAAGGAACCCCATCAACACACGATCAAAAGATGGCGAAACTTACGTTGTCCAACGCTTTTCACCTTCTCTTGTTGAGCTCATTGATGTCGTTCGTCGCTGCGACGACTTCAATAGATGATGCCGCGAGTGCCAAGATCACGACATTACCCGGACAACCTAAGGACGCATCTGTTGCTCAATATTCGGGTTATGTGAGGATAAACGAGAAAAAGAAGATGTTCTATTGGCTCGTCGAAGCAGCATCAGATGCAGACTCCAAACCTCTTCTCCTGTGGCTCAATGGAGGACCCGGTTGCTCGTCAATCGGGTACGGAGCTTTTCAGGAGATCGGACCCTTTCAGGTCCTGCCCAACGGGGAACTTGCTAAGAGACAAATCTCATGGGACACCGGTAATTTTGCTTCAGCAATGCTTGATGCGGCCGACATCAGTTTGCTAATCTCTTGCGATGCTCAACGGAACTATCTCTATCGAAATTTAATGCACTAGTTTGTAAATAATGGTAGAACTAGAGTATATACCATCGCGATAAGATACAACTTTGCCAATACCGTCTACAGAAACCAAAGTGATGACTTCTTCATGCAGGGAGTCCTGATGGTTCGTTTTGGTTATCCCATTTGAACCAATGAACGTCTTTGTGAATGTTACCTCTTTCAAGCTCATGGATCGCCAGTTACTAATGTCATCTCGTTGTCTTGTTGCAGAGGCAAATTTGCTCTTCCTTGATTCCCCTTTTGGTGTCGGATATTCTGTTCGCAGCATTGTTGAGGAAGATGGGGATAAAAGCACTGGTCAGGACCTTCGACTCGGTTTATCTTGGTTTTCATGGTTCTATGTTTTGCGTCTTTCTGATAAATCTGTTCCGAAAGATTAATCGGTATCCCCTTTCTTACGATCTTAGCCATGGACAATTTTGCGTTTCTAAACAAATGGCTTGAAGTCTTCCCGAAATTCAAGTACAGAGACTTCTATATTGCTGGAGAGAGCTATGCAGGTATGCATGTCTTGTCACCATTGAATCCCAATGAACCCAATTATACAACACAATTTGTATCACTCACAAGTTCAAAACTGGACTTGTTTTAGGGCATTTTATTCCTCAACTCGCTCAGGTGATTGTAAATCAAAACACGGGGATTGCCCGACCGGTTATCAATCTGAAGGGACTCTTGGTGAGATGATTAACATGGAGTCTCCAGTTGAACTAGACCCGTTCACTGCCGAATTGAACTAAACTTTTGCTATTTTCTTGGGGGAAATTTTCAGTTAGGAAATCCTACTCTTGACAGATCAACTGGAGATCCTGGAAGGTGGGAGTTCTATTGGGTTCATGGGCTTATTTCAGACGCCACGTACGAAAACATGAGGAAGTTTTGCTCTGTCGATAGAGCTTCGGAAGGCTGCAAAAAAGCTTGGCAAGAAGCATATAATAATGAAATTGGAGTTGTAAATATCTATAACATGTATGCGAGACCATGCGAGAATAACACCACACAGGTGAGACAGCTCCCAAATTTGATTTTAGAGGCACGAAAAGAAATCTTAAGAAGTAGCTTTATCCATTGTTTTCTCTGGATGCAGGATCTTATGTATAGAGACGGGAATGAATTCTGCCTGGAGGCTGACACGGTGAAGTACCTGAAAAGGAAAGAGGTGCAAGAGTCCTTCCACGTTGACCCCTCCTACATTCCTTTTAACTACACCCTCTGCAGGTTTTCTTGATCACAACACAACAACTTTATTCACATCTAGGGCATGCAAAATATCTGGACATAAATTAATCTTGTGATTTGGCTAATGCAGTGAAGCAGGCGTCAACCTCAGGTATAGCAGAAGTGACGGAGAAATATCGGTCCTTCCCATCCTTAAAGAACTCATAGAGGCCCGCTTGCGGATTTGGATATACAGGTGAGGTGTATCAGTTAATTGCCCGAAACAAAAACATATCATAGAACATGCTGGATAGACTTTGGATTTACCTATGATAGAATCATTTGGTAGGATTGGTGCACAAACATTCATATTTATGGGGAGACTAACATTTCTTCTAATTCATCACGAAGGTGTCTTTTCTCTCACCGTTGCTAGTGGCATCGAGTGTCGACTCACATGAATTATTTGCCTTTTCTTGAGTAGTGGGACAACAGATGTAGCTGTTCCTTTGCCAGTGACTCGACGTAACATTGCAGCACTAAAATTGAAATTACAGGAGAAATGGTACCCCTGGAACCATGGCGATCAGGTGAACGCAGTTTAAATCGAGTTAAAGAAAAGCTTCCACAGATTATTCACAATGGTTAAAACTAGACTCTTTGGTTTCCCAGCTTGGAGGTTGGATCGAGATATATGAAGGCTTGACGTTCATTGCCGTAATGGGCGCTGGCCATGAAGTGCCAATGTATCTCCCCTCTCAGGCACATACTATGTTCCAGAGCTTCCTGTCCAGTGCACCAATGTCCAAGCCACCTCCTAAACAGACAAGCTCCACCTGAAGTCACTCGAGCTATGATCCCACAGATTCTCATGTCCATTGCTAAATGACATGGCTCTGGTCAATCTTTTTTAGTTGATGCAAAACCATTGAAGGGCTTGCAGAATACTAGAAGCTTGGAAATTTATAAGAAATAGTTGGTTGGAAGTGCTTCGTATTTCTTCTTGTCAATTCCAAGTTCTCGTGGAAAGCCAGTAATGGTACCGCGAATAGTCAGTGTTTTCCTTTATCTATAATTGACACTCAGGCGGTGGTAGTTACATTTTATAATAATAGAATGCATATACATAGCAAAGTCTCTCCATGATTTTGGCCCTTAATTCTCAGACCGTGTTATCATTTGATGAAGATAATTGAAGAGGGTATTCTTTCGACCCCCAAAAGAGATATTTGGGGTAGTTTTTTTTTTTTGTCAAAATAATCGGGGTCGATGACTATTGCATGATTTTGTACCGCGGTTCACTTTTTCTATGACTGTCGCATGATTTTGTACCATGGTACACTTTTTCTCTCTTGCAAATGTTCATCATTTCTTCATCTATACGTCCCTTCAATGTACAGTGTACCGGAAATTCGAGTCTATACTTGATAAGGGTGAGCATGGTCCGGGTTGGTCCGGGCCACCCCCTAATCCTAGCACCAACCCGTACGGTGTTGGTCCTCAATTTTAGGACCGAGGACCGACTCTATTGAGCCTGGGACCAAGGACCGGACCGACCCAATGAATTCGGTCCGGTTCCAGGGTCAACCCGGGACCGATCGATAAATTTTTTCGTCTTATTTTTTATACTCCCTGAAAAAGCAAATCTACAAATTCAAATTACACATCCATTGACAATGCGACATTGTGCAACTAAATTATAAATACCAATACATATTTAGCAAATTTAAGATGACACAATAGAAATTTCGTATTTGCTAACCGCTCATCAAGATATGGGACAAGATGGAAAATTCTTGTAATCATCTATCTTTAATATTCATAACATCATATGTAAAAGCGTTTTCCTGCATTTGACATGTAAAGTCCATTCAACCAAAAAATGAGCTTCACACCACTTGACTAGCAAATCGCCGTAGCAACTGCAATACTACTCTACTCTTCACAAACTTCTACCATTTAACACAAATTGAAAAGCAAAGTGCAGCTGAAATTTATTAGTAAAATACAATTAAACTATAAAAAGTTCAAAATACTTAATATAAATCATGAATATATAACTTTATATCTTGTTAATTCACTTGAACTTCTAAACATCTAAAAACAAAACAAGCGACGTATAATTAATACTCAACAAAAGTTTTAAATTGAAATTACTATTAGTATTATTGATATAACATTTCAATATAATATAATATAATAGACACTTTACTTAGGTTTGAATATATAAAAGAATTATACATAATATAATATAATATAATATATAGGGTTGATCCAGTGTTGGATCGACTCAAAACTCTTAGGACCGAGGACCAACTCGCACAATGTTGGTCTTGGAATTTCAGGACCGAGGACCGACCCAGTTTCCTTGGGAACCGGACCAGGACCGGCAGGGTTGGGCCGGTCCAGGGTCAGTCTAGGGTCAACCCTAGACAGAGTGCATGTTCTATGGGCAATGGCTGAATTAGGCATGCATCCTATTAGTATCTAGTTTCTCGGCCATATTCTTGCTATTTGTTCGAGTGGATTTTGGTCTAAACTGCGGGACATTTTCCAGGCAATTGGGATCTTGTCATAGTCGAGTGCATTAGAAACGACATTTTCCCAACAACTCAAGAACTGAACTTTTTTTTTTTTTTTTTTTATAACCAAGTATCCGTCTTGAGCCCCTTACAGGTCATAAGGCCCTAGTAGCGCTTGGTGGCGCATTCGGACCAATGTCAGTACCTCGGGGGAGACTAGCACATGACTCTGTTGGAAAAATATGGCTTCGAAATGTGTTGAATAATGAAATCAGATCGAGTAAAACAATTCGGATTTTGAGGCGTGATATTACTATCTTTAAGGATTTATTTGCTCCACAACGTTGCTAATGGTCACTGGCAAAAATCCTCAAGGATATAACAAAGTCTCGGATGAGAATATTAGATAGTAATTCTAGTATTTCTCCGAGTCTCTCTAGAAAACAATCGAAAAATTAGCTGCAATTTTTCAGAAAGAATACTAAAAAATGACCACATTTTTTACCGAACAATTGCAATCCTTTGGGAAAAGTTGCAAAACCGAATAAGTAATTTTGCGTGCTAAGTGCGCCAAATAATCGCGCACCCGCATGCGGGTATGGTGGGGTCTAGCCCCACCCATTCACTCCTTGAGGTACACAAGGAAATCCTTCACTTATAAATTGCGCCACTTCCTCCCACTTTTCCTATGTGAGATAAAGAAAAAAACACTCAATTTGTTTTAACAAACAAACCTCCAACAGACTCTAACACCATAGCCCCCCATTTACAATGCATTAGCAAATGCGGGTTTCGAACTCTTGACCTCGCGATGAAGGAGAGACTTTCAACCAATGCAGTTGATCGCGGTTGGATTCAAGAACCGGACTTTACAACTCAATTTTCACAATACTTCGAGTTTGACTCTTCACCCCGAAAAATACTTCAATTGAAAGAATGAAAGGTGCAGTACTTATCGGGTACTGCGATATGTAGTAAATTCGGCTCAGCAAGATGTCCACGCAAAACCCCTCTTTTTCCTTCTTCTTTGTTTCTTTCTTTTCGTTTCATTCTTCTTCTTTTCTCCTTCTTTTCCCCTTTCTTGCATGCGTCTCGGCCTTATATAGCTGAACGCGCCTCTTTTCTTTTTTTATTTACTTTTCAACATTTCCTTTTTCTTTTACCTACTCAAAAGTAGCAAATGTTACAACCTACCCTCTTTAAGAGAAATTTCGTGAGCGAAATTTCAATTTACCTCTACTATAAAATAGATGGGGTATTTACATCGCCTGCTCCTCGAACTCTTGAGAAATTTTTTTATACTGCACCGTTCACAAGCGGCATCTTGAATTGGCAATAACCCCCATGCTTGTGACGATCGAACTCAAGAGTAGCAATCCGCTATTCGAATATATTCAACAGTGAGCAACAACGTGGTACATTACTATAACTAGAAGATAAGCCATCCTTTATGCCTCCAGCAAATCCCATTTTCTCAACCAAAACCTTTAATGCTCCCTTAATGGGCATTCCACTTGCTACAAAATGATGTCAATAATTTTTCTACACCAACATCATTGCAAACAATAACAACCTTTGCGATCATTTGAAGATTAGCGTCCATCCGCCCAAGGGCCAATCCCGAATTTTTCCATCAAAAGGATCATAGGTTGTCCTGACCATAGTAAATGACCACAAATTACCAAGCCAAGAACCCATAGCACCAAGCTTTGTCACTAACATCTAATTGATGGTCAAAGTACCTATTGTTATGAAGGCATATGACTGTTGTACAGCCAAGAGTCTCAACGCTAGGCACTTTTCCAGGGAGAGCATTCTTTGGTGTTATTTTCTGTGTACCGAGTGCCAAACATGTTTTAATAATAGCTGGCAAACCTTCAAGAATTGCAGCCACCACTAAGACAATTGTTGTCTCAAAGTAATCTGTGCACTTTTTGGAACATGAGTTTTACAAATTCAAAAAAATACAGTACCATTCGCCTTGAAAAGCCTATGATCAAACAACTCGCAGTTAAATGAGCCAACAATCTTGTAATCCTAACAATTAAACGAGAATCGATGTCAAAACAAAGTAAAATATTACAACAACTATGAATCGACTAAACAACGATTAAATGCTAACAAAAGGAGTTATGTGTGCTAACAAATTGCACACCTAAAGCAATTATTCAAGCCATTTGCAATGCGGTGCTTGCACATTAAACCTTAAAATTCTCGCTCTGACTAAATCGTTACATCAAAATGACTCTTGCCAAACCTGACAGCTTTACAGTGATATAATCCACTATTTTCATGAAATCCTATAGCCCAACAGCTTAAGAACTGGACTTCACGGCTTCATTTTCACAAAATTTTGAGTTTGAGTGCTAATCCCACCAAATACTTCAATTGAAAAAACGAGAGGTGCGAGCACTTTGCGATACATAGTAAATTTGGTCAACAAGGTGTCCATGGTGAGTATGCGCAAAACCATTCTTCTTCCTTCTTTATTTATTTCTTTTCTTTTCCTTCTTCTTTTCTCTTTCTTTTCCCCTTCTCGCGTGCATCTCGACCTTAGGTTGCTGAAAGAGCTTCTTCTCACTTTTTGTTGACTTTTCAACATTTCCTGTTTTTGACCCAGTCAAAGGCGGCAAATATTACAACTTGACTTGGAGTTATTTGCGAATTGTCAGTGTACTCTTGAGCTATAATTGACATTCAAACAGTGATTGTCACATTTTATAATAATAGAATGCATGCACAAAGGAAAGTCTCTCTGTGATTTTGGCCTTGAATTCTCAAACCATATTATCTTTTGATGAACTGATAATTTAAGATTGTATTCTTCCGACCTCTAAAAGCGATATTTAGGGTAGTTTTTTTTTTTGGGTCAAAATAGTCAAGGTAGATGACTCTTGCATAATTTTGCACTACAATTCACTTTTTTCCTTTTGCAGATGTTCATAATTTCTGTACATCCCTTCAATGTATAGTGTAACAGAAATTTGAGTCTATACTTGACATTTTGGGTAATGGCCGAATTTGGCATACGTCCTATTAGGGCGTGCATGACAACCATTCTGTTCCAGAAATAGTTTCTAGAACATAAATAGATTTTTCTATTTTTATTTCTAGAAGAGTTTCTAAGCAAAAATAACCATTTGATAACGACACAAAATTTCTACTCTAAAAATAGAAATTCGTTTGATAACGATACAAAATTTATTCATTTCAGATGATGGCGGACCGGCGGATGGTGGTGACGGATGGTGGTGGAGGCGGCTGGTGATCAATGACTAGCCAGCGGCCGGCGACCAGTGGCGACCGGCAGTGGCGGTGGCCGGCGCGGCGAGGGCCGACGGATGGCGAGTGACTGATGGACGGTGGTTGGCGGCAACGGATGAAGGACTGATTAATGAACAATAAGAAAATTTTTTATTTCTCATTTCTGTTCCAGAAATAGAGAAGTAGAAAATTTTAGCTTATGATTTCTATTCCAAACTTATTTCTGGAATAAAAATCTATTCTAGAAATAGAAAAACGGAATAAGTTTATCAAACGGATTTTTATTCTAGAAACAGTGCAGGAATAGAAAATTGTTTCTGGAATAGAAATTCTGAATTGTCATGCACCCCCTTAGTATCTAGTTTCTCGACCTTGTTTCTTGTTACTTGTTTGAGTGGATTTTGGTCTAAACTTTGGGACATTTTTTGGGCAATTGGGATCTTATCATAGTTAGAGTGCAGATGATAGTTGAGGACCTGAGTTTTGTTAGATTTGTACTCGGTTTTGGGACATTATAAGGTCAGCTGGGGCTTTTGCAGAAAAGTTTGGGATTGTAAAAAGGACAAGTAGTCGGTTTTGGTCCTGCCACAGTTGCTGGAGTTTTGCGAACGCACGATAATATTTACTTATGGAAAAAAAGAATTCAATGCAACCAAATCAACACGGACACTTGTTCAGCTGGAGAAAAATGATACGGTATGAGGCTCTCCTTCAGCTTCAACAAAGCCTTTTACATCCATTTGGCTTGTTTTCTTCGTGGAAAGGCAAAAATTGATGCATATGGAAGGAGTGATCTTTGGTAGAGTATATGGTCACGTCATCAAGCTCCAATTATTAGCCCGACCAAGAAAAGACGAAACTAGTATTCATTTTCCCATGGAATCGATGCTCTTCCTGACTAGTGAGTTGAATTCTTCTTTGCTCCACTTGAGATACTTGAACCACTTGGACTTAAGTAGGATTGATTCCAATCATGGATGAATCCTTAAATTTCTTGGTTCAATGAAATAATTGAGGTACCTCAATTTGTTGAATTCTAACTTCTATGGAACGATTCCTCGATAATTGGGAAATCTCGCTAGGTTGGAAGTCCTTAATCTTCATGATTACATCGGAGATTTGGTTATGGATGATATCTTGTGGGTTTCTTATCTTTAATCACTAATATACCTCTACATGGGTGGCTTAATGATTGCGAATGAAAGAGTCCTCATGCAAGTGATCAACACACTCCTGGCTTTATCGCGTTTGAGCTTATCAGTTTGTGGATTTACATAATTTTCATCAGTCTTCTAGTCACTTGGCTAATTTTACTTCTCCCGTTCATCTTTAGTACCTCGATCTTTCAAGTAATCTTTTCAAAGGTCCCATCCCGAGCACTTTATTTCAAAACGTGACTTCTCTTCAACATCTTGATCTTTCGTGGAACTCTTTCAACTCGTCAATTCCCATGTGGTTTGACAAGTTTACAAGCCTTGCTCATCTCAATCTTGAAGAAAATTATTTTGATAGCATTGAAGGAGGCTTATTCTCATTCTTAAAGAACAATTGGGCACCTCAAGTCATTGCATTTGTATGCGAACCAAATCGGATAAGAGATTTCAACAACCTAAGGAAATTCATCTGGACTCATCGAGAATAGCTTAGAGAGTCTAGATATATGTTTAAATTATATCTTAAGGGTGCTTTGCCCAACTAGTTGGTGCACTTCACAAACTTAAAACATATTATGCTTTTCGGCAATTTCTTCACCAGTCCAATCTCTAGTGTCATTGGATCATTATCAAACTTGGAAACGCTAGATCTTTCATATAATGGATTGAATGGGCCCATTCCAACATCCATAGGTTGGCTGTCACCATCAAGATCGTTATATCTTTCTAAAAATCAATTGGCGGGGCATATTCCTGAGTCATTAAGGAAATTGCAGGCTTTGCAACAATTGTCTCTTTATAGTAATCATTTGGAAGGTGTGATTATCGAAATCCGTTTTTCTAATTTGTCAAGGCTCAAAGAGTTGTACATCGGTGACAATAATAACTTGAGTTTTAAGGCAAAACCCAGCTAGATACCCCCTTTCCAACTGGTAATTATTTGGATGAACTCTTGCAAATTCGGAACTAAATTTCTCCGCTGGATTCAGACACAAGTGGAAGCCACATATATCACACTCTCCAATACTTCCCTTTTTGGGCTATTGCTAAAATAGTTGGCCAACTTGACGTTTCCTTGCTTCCTTGCTCAATCTATCTTATAATCAGATTAATGGACCCTTGCCCAACATGTCTATTAATAGTTTTTAATTAGATCTCTCCCACAGCTTGATCTTTGGATCTGTTCCAACAGATATTGGTATTATGTACCAAGCACAAACTCTATATCTCAATGACAACCTAATCAATGGTACTCTATTGTCATCATATGCAACAGGGAGTTGTTTGATTTGAATCTTGCCAATAATAACCTATTTGGTAGTATTCTAGATTGTTGGAAGAGTTCTTTATCATTTTTGACTTTGTCATTTAGTAAGTTGTTTAGAGTAATTCCTAGCTCACTTGGATCATTGCCCCACCTTATCACCTTCCACTTGAACGAAAACTGTCTCAATGGAGAGCTTCCTTAAGCTTTAGATTATTACACAAGTTTGGTGATTTTAGACCTTGGAGAGAACAATTTGTTTGGCAGCATTCCGACATGGTTGATGAAAGCGTTCATCTTGAGACTACAAGAGAATAGGTTTGTCAATAGCATCCCTCCGCAACTTTGCTCACTATCAAGATTGAAAATATTAGACATGGCAATGAACAATTTGATGGGAATGATCCTACATTGTCTTGGCAATATGAGCAACATGATCAACTTCATTCAAGGCAATCCATTTGGATTTGTGATTGTTGCTCCTATACAAGATATAATCCGATCTTATGTTTCTTTGGATTGGGTTCAAGAGCACATGCTTGAGATCATAGAGGGAAGATATATCAAGTACACCAAAATTGTTCTGCAACTTATGGTCAATTTGGACACCTCTAGCAACTTTTTGAACGGGTCAATCCTCGAAGAACTTTCTTTTCTCTCAGGATTGCATGGCTTGAACTTGTCTCACAACCATCTCTCTAGAAATATTCCCATTGGCATTGGGAACATGACATCGCTCGAGTCTTTTGATCTTTAAAACAACCATCTCTCAGGGACAATTCCACATGGCATTTTAGCTTTAACATCCCTAGTCCACCTCAACTTGTCACAAAACAACTTCACAGGGTAGATTCCAAAAGGAAATCAAATTCAAACACTCGGCAATCCTTCCATTTATGCCAACAATCCTCTACTCTATGGTGTTCTTATGAGAAAAAAATGCCTTGGAGTCGAGGTGCCTCAATCACTGAAAATCCCTCACCCCTAAAGATACACATGAAGAGGATTAGCTTGATAAGGCATTGTTCTATGTGGTCATAATGCTTGGATTTGCAACTGGGTTTTGAGGCTTTTTCAAAGTTTTGCAGTTCAAGAAGGATTAGAGACATGCATATTTCAGCTTTGCGGATCAAGCAGCGGACAAGGCTTACGTGACCATAGCGGTGAAGGTAGCCAAGTTGAAGAGACCGAGCCTGTCAAGAAGCTTGTAAGAAATGAGCAATCTCATGCTCTCTCCCTTGCCTTTCGTTCTTCATTTCAGTTGTACTTAGAACTGGTGCTTGTGTGATCTCTTCCCTTCCATGAGTTTGCTTATTCAAGTAATGTAATTAGCATTCTCCGACATCTATTTCTCAAAACACCACTCTTTCTACTTTATCTTCCTGGCCAAGCTATGCTTTTTGCTCAGCCTAAATATGACTTCTACTCGACTTCTTTTCCCTGTTAATGAGTGCTGGTTCGGACAGATTTAAATGGGCCTCAACATCGATGGGCCTCCAATTCTTGGATCATGAGAAGACGGTTAGGGGAGTGGGCAAACAGATTCAAAACTAGAAAATTTCCACCTTAGTTGAATTTTAAAGTTGCTGGTAATTTTCCAATCTTCTTCGTAAAAAGTTGTGACCGATAATTTTCTCGCAAGGATTTTACGAATAACCAAACAAAGAACTAAATTCCTACGTCCTCTGAAATTCTACAAGTACCACCGGTGATTTACCCATAATATAATAAATATACTAATATTCTACTAAAATAGTAACTTCCGAACTTCTTTAAATTTTGCAAATGGTTTTGTTTACCAACGTGAACTGACCAATCCTAATTGATTTAGTCCCTTACCAAGTTTTTTCAAGTTTTACAAGTGCAGTCTATTAACTACCAGCACTACAAGTAGTTTACTAACATTCTGACAAAATTGTAAATTACCAACTTCTTGGAAATTATCGACATCTTCACGATTTTACCAGCTCCTTTGAGATTGTACAAGTGTCTTTTGTAATGTACTAAAACTATAATACATTTACCAACATTGATTGGAAATAATAATTTATTCTAGTGTTGATGATTTACTTATAATCCAGGCAAAATTCCAGAGTTGGTAATTTACTATTTCATTTAAAAGTCGAGAAATTTCTTGTAGTGGCGATAATTCTTTAATGGACTAATCGATATTTGAGTTGTTGGTCCTACTCTTTCCACTACGGTATTTTTTATCCATCAAGTAAGTCAGAAATCTACTAACAAACGGAAAATTTTGTATCTTTATAAACAACTAGACGATAGAAAGCCGGTCCCCTAAAGCCGAATTTGGTTTTTTTATATTCCTTCGGAAGCTGAAGTCGCTGGTGAAGGACGCTGATTTGCCTATTGAAAATGGGGATAGCTCTGGACAACAAGGCTAATTAAGATTGTTATTTCATAATTTACTAAAAATCATAATGTGAATTAGAACGATGCCATTATAAGTACGCATTTGTATAGAGAAACAATCATTAAACCATAAGATTGGACTTAGTCTGTGTCCGGCATTGCAAAAATTAAGCGTAATTCTCCACTATCTCTCTTTTTTCTTTTGGTCGATCTCCACTATCTCCTTAGTGGAGCTGCGTTTCTCCACTATCTCTCTTTTATCTTTTGGCCGATCTCCACCATCTCCTTAGTGGAGCTGCTTTCACTTGGACTAATTTGTATATGTTGAATTCTCTCTTCCGGTTGAGGCGTAGCCATCAATTTACAAAGTCCAATTAAATTCTGTCTTGCAAGAATGGATGTGCCTTTTCTTCTATGACTATGATTATATAAGCAATGGCCGACAAATTCCCGTGCATAGCACGGGCAATAAGATTAATTCTCTTGGGGAGTTTCCGGCCTAATTCAGATCCTAGGAGAAGGTCTGCATTTAACAAAATTCTTGATGAATCCGTCCTTCTCCAATATCTTTAACCTAGGGTTATAGAGAGAGAGAGAGAGATGAATGTGCAGACCACATCAAGCTCCCTTAAAATATAAATTGAGGCGGGAAATCAGAGTACAGTGCTGGTGTTGACACACAAGACGTTAGAAACCAGAGCATCCTGGTCAGTAGAGAAAAAAAAGAGAGTGGGGAAGCAATGTTTAAGATGAATGTCTGTGCACCACAACTAAGCGGAAGCAGTTCAGATTAGGATGGGGCTGGCTGATGCCAGAAGCTTCTGAATTTGTGCCTCTTGCTGAGGATATGGTGCCAGATAAGGAGGATAGTGTGTATGGTTCTGGGCGCTATTGCAAGAAAGCTCATTTTCATTGATAAAGAGAAATTCACTATAGGGTGCCTGGCGAGTGCAAACCCACGTACAAAGGGAGGTCAAGATTCAAAAGAGCTTAATCAAGAGAGAAAGCGTATATTAGCAACCAATGCATTTGCATCTGCTTGTAATTCCATCATGCTAAAATCATTAGTTTTGCACCAGTCACGAAAAATTACTGGGGTTGAAGACTCCTCTCCTTGAAAGGCTTGCTTCCTGTGCTTTTCCCAAACCAGCCAGAAAATAGAGAGGATACTCACAAGATGGCGATCTTCAACCCAAATTTTCTCGCACTCAAAACCGAACCGTTTGACATGGTTCTACCAAATAAAACATTAAAGGCTTTCGATTTCCCTTTCTAGGCCATGTTGTTTTGGTGGCACTTATTCTCCCTTTTAATTGCATCTTCACTGCATTATATGCTCTTTTTTTACGACGTTTGTTCCACTATCCTAGGTAGTCTCTATTTTCATTTGTCCTGTTTTCTCTTATCAATTTTGATGCTCTATATGTTGCTTGAAGACAAGTGAAACAAAAAGGATTTGTTTTATTAATTCTCTCTAAGGACGAGAGCCAGTAGATAGAGGAATAGTTTCTTTTATTCTCTTTTTCGGTTTTTCTTTCTCTTAATCAAATTGGCGGGAGGATGCTTCGTGGGTGTTGATTTTGTGGTTCAGTGTACAATACAGCATCGTCCGTGAGCTGACTCGAATGGAACCTGTCCAGTTCGGAGTCTCTCCGGGTGTACTGGGGCTACGAATCTGAGAGGCGCCCAGGGGGACCAATGCCAGGGGAGCGGACTGGGGATTCGCCGGTAGTTGGTGACTCACAGAGGTCGCTTCTGTCCCTCTTGAAGACTTACCAGCTCATGGACGACATGGCGGTGGACGATTTGATTTCGTGGAATGAGAATGAGATAGCGGAATTAGGGTTTCAATTTAGCTTATTCTTTGATTTAATACAAATAAAATTTGTACTTCACCAAAAAAAAAAAAAAAAAAATTTGTATTGGAAATCAGATTGACATCGTTGTAGCCTTATATTTTATATTTTAGTCATGTTATCGCCACTTATGAGAGACGAAATATTTAAAAAAGTCATGTCGGCATTTTCCATTAGCCGAGTTGGCTAGACTTTACGAAAAGACTCGATTGTGGGACTCGACACTTTTGTGATAAGTTTTAAATTGTTCTAAAGATGAAGGAAGTGATGATCATGTGAAAAATCATAAATGTGAGGTTTACACTTTCGTAAAGTCTAGCTTTGTTTGAAAAGAACATTTAAAATGAATGTCTATGAATGTCTACGAATAATTACACTTTTGTGATAAGTTCAACATGAAAATTAGTCTACTGTGAGGTTTACATCTTTGCCGCACGATACGATGTCTGCATATAGAAAGATACGCTTCCATTGTGAAAGATGCATAAGTGCTCTCCACCATTAAACTCTAACTTGAACATAACTAAGTTTCAAGCCCAGAAGAGGGCTGTGAAAATTTCAAACAAGCGAAGAGAAATCTAAAGCAAGGGTTTATGATATATATATATATATATATATATATATATATATATATATATATATATATATATATATATATATATATTTTAATTAGGCAAGTTTAAATCTGCCAAATTTCAAAAATAAAGAAATCTAAGCATTGTAGATCTACCAAACTCCCGATTCCCTTCCTCTCTCTCTCTCTCTCTCTCTCTCTCTCTCTCTCTCTCTCTCTCTCTCTCTCTCTCTCTCTCTCTCTCTCTCTTCAATTTCTTCTAAATTTTTGACAGATACTTTTTATTTTAAGGTTTTCAATATAGCCACTTAGCATGGCGTATGAAATGCCAACACCGCATTTCACGGGAATTTAGCAGCCCTATCCGCATTTTTTTTAGCAACGTCATTAAAAATTTACCAATTAAATCGGAAATATAAACCGAAAATTTTGCAGCTTTTCCAATTCCATTATGAATAATTGTTTCTGTTGTCTCTCTTAGTACCCATCCGCAGCCTCAATTTTGCTTGTCCCCTAAAGCTGAAGTTGTTTGTTTCCTTCCTTTGGCTAAGAAAGAGTCGAAAGTGAAGGCGCTGATTTGCCAATAGAAAATAGGGATGGTTCTGGTTCTTGAAGTTTGCACAGGATGAGTTTGCCTGGAAGTTTATCTATTGTCGGCGACTGTGTAGAATCTGAATTTAACCTTACGTAAAATGTAAAATAAAATTGGGTTGCTTTATCAAATTTAGCATTATCTGCGTTCACCATTTTAAATTGCTTAAGTTTGCTTGATCACAAGTTGATTTCTAAAATGCTTCGGGTTGTGGGTTTTCTGCGTAACTACTTGCTTCCTTAACGAGGAACGTTGCAGTTTATGATCATCCCATCCATCCTAGAAATAGAAACTCGTCGAAGTAATGTGCCAAAACTGTGTTTTCTTCCTTCGATTCTGCTTATATTTTACCTTGATTTTTCTGTGTTTTTTGAGCTCAGAGGCCTCTTGATTGAATCCAATCTAGGAGTATCGAAATTGATGGCAAAGTACGATCCTTAGCTTCCCTTATCTTCCCCTTGGTTAATGACCTTTGATCTCCGTGGTAAAAAACAACCTTGTTGTTATCCAAGCTAAACTAGGCTTGATCTCTGATGAACGTTTCTGCATTATAACTCATTATCAATTGGTTACACAGGTTTTGAGTCTATAGAGGATTTGAACTATTTATTGAGTTTGAATTCCTCAATCCTTCTCATATCACTATCCATCCAAAGCTTGTTGCTACATTTTCCTTTACAACATAGTTGGTGGTTATATTCTGTTTTTTTTTAAATGCTTTTAGCAGTGATGTAGAATGTTTATCCCCACTCATTGTCAGACCCTTTTTTATTTTATTATATATATATATATATATATATATATATATATATATATATATATATATATAATAAGATGCATTTGCGGTCTGATTCTTTGTTTTTGGGAGGATTTTTCTCTCTTTTTTTTTCTTTGATAGCTCTGAGTTTCTTACTGTGATTTATATGTTGGAATGGTCCTATGACCCTTTCACTTGCTGCACATGAATTGCGCTAATGATCCCTTGCTTTATTACCGTCACTATTTGTTTAGTGATTTACATCCATGGAAAACACTAGACTTATGACTAAAGAATCAAATTATATCCTTCTATTGAAAGAAAAGCCTACATAGAGAAAGTTCTTTTATAGATTTAAACGTTTATGTTTTCTAAGGTCAAAACCATCATTTATCTAGAGTTTTTATGGCAAAGCAAACTCAAGTTTAAAATAGGTGTTGTGGTGGAGGAACTAAGAAATAAAGAGTAAATAATTACATTTGTGATGCTGTGAAACTAATCACAATATATTTTTTTGCTGTTGTTTTCTATTGTCTTGCTTTTTAAGCAATGGCCGACAATTCCAGTGCATTGCTTGTGCAACAAGACCAATTAAGATCGTTATTTTGGTATTGATAATTTAGTAAAAATCATAACGTGAATTAAACGGTGCCATTATAAATACACATTTATATAAAGAAATAATCATTAACCTACAAGACTTGACTTAGTCCGTGTTCGGCAGTGCAAAAATTAAGCGCAATTCTCTACTCTCTCGTTAATGGAGCTGCTTTTCACTTGGACTTATTTGTATAGGTTGAATTCTCTCTTCCAGATGGGGCCCAATCATCAATTTACAAAGTCCAATTGAATCCTCTCTTGCAAAAATGGATGTGCCTTTTCTTCTATGACTATGATTATCATAAGCAATGGCTAGTAAATTGCCGTGCATAGCACAGGCAACAAGACAATTTAAAATTGTTATTTTGGAATTGATAATTTAGTAAAAATCATAACGTGAAATGAACGGTGCCGTTATAGACACGCATTTTTATAGAGAAACAATTATTAACTCATAAGACTTAGAATTAGTTTGTGTTTGGCATTGCAAAAATTGGGCGTAATTCTCCACTATCTCCTTAGTGCAGCTGCTTTTCACTTGGACTAATTTGTAGAGGTTGAATTCTCTCTTATGGATGGGGCCAGTCATCAATTTACAAACTCCAATTACAAAATGGATGTGCCTTCGCTTCTTGGACTATGATTATGATGTGGATCTTACATGTGTTGTAGATAAAGTGCATGTTTGGAACCGCAACTTGTCACATTAAAAGAAATATCTCCCCCCCCCCCCCGCCCCCGCGGCTTTTCTTTATAATTCATCTGGGCTTAATTAGAGGATCCTTAAACCCCCACTCTCTAAAGCATAAATTTGTTCTCTGCCTACAAGACTATCCCCCATGGCTCATGGGGAGATATTGTTCTCAAGTCCTTTCACTATTAACTCTATCGCTCTTTCTAAATAATTCACGCGTTTACCTCTGTAGAAACTCAACTTCCATTTGCATAGAGCAAGAAAGAGAGGCTTTGCTTCAGCTTAAACATTGCATCATAGAGCCATCTCGGTTTATGTTAGTGAATTTTTCTTTAATGTAGTCTGAGTTTTAGTATCCTCGAATTCGAGTTATGGAAAAATGAATTTTGCATTCCACAAACTCTAAATGGAGAGACTAAAAAAGCGACTTAGAAGCTGCCTACTACTATAGCTCATCATTGTCAGATCATTCAAATAATCTTCCGGCTCAACACATTTCAGAAATCAAAGGAAGGAAAGGTACATTAAAATGTCTAGCATCGTTTTGATCAGACATGTTAAATTTCAAGTGTAGTTTAATTTCCTCATTAGTTGATGGATGTTTTGTAAAGATCTTTTCTTTTAATTATAGAAGCTACGTGCGAGGAAAAAAAATTAACAGGGCAAAACAAAGCATGCGACGCACTTCAGGGAAGAATCGTTTTCAAAGGATAACTGTAGAGAAAGTAAATTTTCGTGCCGTTCGTTAGGCTCTAATGCTCCCCTCTCAGTCAAACTTAAACTGTATAATGGAAAGTTTCACCTAAAAAAAAGAAGACAATATTGGCGAACTGAGTTTTATGAAGAAATATTGAACCTGTTTTATGATTACATATTGTTGACTTGACTATGCTAACTACAATCGATCAAACAATGAAATAAAAGGGACACTAGATTTACATAAATCGGCTGGTATGACCTATTTCATATGGAGAGTATCATGATATTCCACTATAAATCAAGTGATGTAATGGAGATTACAATTACATTTGAGTTATTCAAACACTCTCAATATCTTTTTTTTCCTCTAATTAAACTCATTAATGTTTAGCCCCCATAATTTATCGTGAAATATATCTCAATATCACAGAATTTCCAAATCTTACCACATGATTTCACGGCTTGAACACCAACTTCAAGAGACTACATTTACGAATTTTTCTCCAACAATCGTATGAGAATTCCAGAGTCTCGAGAACTCTCAATATATTTTTCGCTGTTGTTTTCTATTGTCTTACTTTTTAAGCAATGGCTGACATATTCCTGTGTTGCACGAGCAACAAGACTAACTAAGATTGTTATTTCAAAATTGTTAATATAGGAAGAATCATAACCTGAATTGAATGGTACTGTTACAAGCACGCGTTCATATAGAGAGACAATCATTGACCCGTAAGACTTGACTCAGTACGTGTTTGGCACAGCAAAAATTTAGCGTAATACTCCACTATCTCCTTAATGGAGCTACTTTTCACTTGGACTAATTCGTAGAGGTTGAAATCTCTCTCTTGGATAGGTCAAGTCATCAATTGACAAACTCCAATGGCAAGAATGGATGTGCCATTTCTTCTATGACTATGATTATGATACGTGGACCTTACATGTGCTGCATATACATCCTTCGAGATGTTACACATGCATCCACATAAAATGCTTGTTTGGAACCCTGACTTGTCACATTGAAAGAAAAATCTCCCCCTGCGTCTCTATAATTGATCTGGGTTTAATTAAAAAAATCCTTAAACCCCTACTCTCTAAAGCATAAATTTGTTCTCTGCCCGTGAGACTATCCCTCATTCCTCATGGGGAGATATTGTTGTCAAGTCCTTCCACTAGTAATTGCTCTTTTTAAATAATTCATGTGTTTGCTTATGTAGAAACTTAACTTCGATTTGCAAGAGTAAGAAAGAGAAGCTTTGCTCTAGCTTAAACAAAGCATCGGAAACCCATCTCGCTTTATGTTAGTGAATTTTTCTTTAATGTAGTCCGGGTATTAGTATCCTCGAAATTCGAGTTATGGAAGAACTCATGTTGCATTCCACGGACTCTAAATATAGAAACTAGAAAGGCGATTTAGAAGCTGCCCACTACTATAGTTCGCCATCATTGTCAAATCACTTGAATAATTTTCTGGCTCGACACATTTCAGAAATCAAAGGAAGGACAGGTACATTAAAATGTTTAGCATCATTTAATCAGACGCGTTAAATTATAAGTGCAGTTTAATTCCCTCATCAGTTGATGTATGTTTTGTAATGATTTTTGTCTTTCAATTATAGAAGCTACGCGCGGGAAAAAATTTAACTGGGCGAAACAAAACACGCGACACACTTTAGGGAAGAAAAGTTTGGGATGGATAACTATAGAGAAAGTAAAATTTCGTGCCTTTCGTTATGCTCTTATGCTTCCCTCTTAGTCAAACTTAAATTGTATAATGGATAGTTTCACTTAAAAAAAGAAAAAGAAAAAAAAGACAGCATTGGTGAACTGAGTGTTTTAAAGAAATATTGAACCTGTTTTATAATTAGATATTGTTGATTTGACTATGCTAACGACAAGCGATCAAACAATGAAATAAAGGGACACTTGATTTGCATAGATTGGCTTGTGTGACCTACTCCATAAGGAGAGCATCATGAGATTTCACTATAAATAATCAAACGATCCAATGGAGATTACAATTACATTCAAGTAACTCAAACACTCTGAGTATTTTTTTGCCCCTAATTAAACCCGATAACGTTTATTCTTCATAATTCCTCGTGAAATATTTCTTAATATCACAAAGAAATTTCCAAATCTTACTGCATGATTTCACGGCTTGAACACCAACTTCATGAGACTTAATTCACGAATTATTCTCCAACAATTGTATGAGAATTCCACAGACCCAGGAACTCTCCATTAACAGTGGATCAACAAGGCCAACTCCCAAAAGAAATTTGCTTATTTTATATATTAAACGTAGAACTCTAGGCCTTGCCGAGTCCAACTCAAATTTGGAAAGTTGATATCTGTCATTTGTTCTGAAACTTCATCCAACTTGGACTTTACTTTTAAGTTTTTAATTTTATTGCTTATTTGTTCATCGAATTCCCAAATAGAAAATCTCTTATATGAATTTAGACTTCTTCTTATGAGCTTAAACTCGAGACATATTCCAACACTAATAGGATGCAGAGTTGGGTAGAAAGCTTAATCGAGTTGACTTATTCATGCTTAGTGATGAGAGGAAGAAGGATAAGCATGAGCCGGCCGTCGAGGCAATGTGTTTTGTGGAAAAACTTATATATTTGCAGTAATGAAGTGCCAATCGATCAATCAATCTCTCTCTCTCTAAGGCACTTGCTTTATTCAAGAGCTTCCTGTTTAAGGCATCGATGCCCAAGGCACCTTCTTAACAATAAGAAGCTCAGGGTGGGAAAGCCTGAGCGATGATCCAACAAATGTTCATGTCCATTATCAGATGAAACGGTTGAGGCCAATTCTTTGTGTTCGATATAGAATTGTTGAAGCGCTTTTAGAATACCAAAAGCTTGGAAATTCATAAGAATTAATTAGTTGGAAGTGCTTGATATTTCTTCTTGTTAATTCCAAGTTCTCAACTACAATGCAGAAAGCTAGAAACTTTACCAGTTGAATGAAAATGACGTAATTAAGGTAAAAGATGAGCTCTTTCCTTTCTATAAATATACAGTAAATAATCTTAGGATAGAAAATATATTGCCTTTGTTTTATGGCACTATCTAATCCAAAAAAATGTATCATCGTCAAGTTCTTTTTCATTAGGATGCGATCAAAATATTGATTGTGACATCGACATGTATCATCCAAGAAATTGCTTTATTACGTAAAGAGAGAGAACGTTCACTTGCCTGGGAGTTATTTGTGAATTGCCAGTGTTATCCTTACCTATAATTGACACTCAAATGGTGGTTTTTACATATCTTAATAAGAGAATGCGTATGCATAACGAAGTCTCTCCATGATTGTTGTCCATCAGAATTTTTGAAAACTCTTCATTTGTTGAGTAGGCTCCACTTTAAGCTCTCTAAACAACCGCGAAACTCTAAATGTTTTTGTGACTTGCTTTCATGTTTCGAGTGACTAACTCATTAATTACATGTTATTGAAATTGATTTGTATATCTGGATCCAATCTTTTCTAACAAAAAAAAAGGAGGGGGGGGGGGGGGAAGAGTGTCACATTAGTCTTGTGCTGGGTTTTGACACATTATTGGCTCAAATGAAGCTTTTGCATAAATGCTTAGGGTAGTAAAACAGTTTGTCCTCCCACAGTCGCTGGAGTTTTGCGAATACACGATATTTACTTATAAAAAGGAAGAAGAAATTAATGCAGCCAAATCGACATGGACACTGGTTTGGCTGGAGGAAAATGAGATGGTATGAGTCGGTGTTATCGACTTATAGCAATGGGCAAAGGCAACCACTCTGTTGGAGTTACTACGTCGCAAAAGCAAAAAAAAAAAAAAAATAGAAGAGTACTGGACTAGCTCTAAAGATGAAGGTGATTATTCTGAAATGTCATAAACGTTGATTTCGACCTAGAATTATCAATGGATTTTCATTTTCATGAACTTTGAAAAGTGGTAAACATTGACTCGACTTGGAGTCATACAAGGGCTTTAATAGAAAGGAACATGTGAACTCTCTCTTTTTTGTAATTGAAAATTAAAGCGATAGATCAGATTCTTCACAATTATTATATATTCTAGATGCATGCATTCGTCTTTTGCATAGCATATAAATTCCATGTGCACATGATATCCTATAGCATGAGAATACACTCATACTTAAAACGAGCATTTCGGACGTTGCAATACATTAATCTTTATTACTTATTCGAAATATATTTTTCATGCTAATACTTTTTGTAAATTAAAACAACAATTCAAAATAGTAATTCTACATGATATGTTAGAAACACATTGTACCGCCTATATTATCTTTATTGTGACTATAAAATCATGTCTTATCCCAATTACATGATTAAAAGAAGTTACCCCTATCTTTAGCACAAATGACGTTCCCCGTTCCCATATATTGCTCCTGTGCCCAAGCGATCCACACCATGGATAACCTAGGTCTGGCCCATAGTATTTGGATATTAGCAATACTTAACTTTTAGGGCAAATCCCAACTGGATCGACATTTCCACAAGGAATGAAGACGCGAGCGGAGGACCATGGCATCTCTCTCTAAAATGCCTCCATTTTGGAGGCTTTGCCTATGTGGTCGGCCAACATGTGAACTTTGTGGCTTGATTTGTCTCACACTCAAATTACCATGCTAACCCTATATACATATGGTTCCAATTAAGATCTCTCCGACAACTTAAATCTTTGTACCTCTTCTACTCTGTCTCCGTGATATCGTGATGAATGGTACATTACCATCATTATTTCGAAGTTAGTAATTTAGTTAAGATCAAAACATAAAATAGATTGTGCCTTTAAAAACACCCAGCGTAGACCGAGAAATGATTTTAATATGAATAATGACACGGGACCCAAAAGACTTGACTTGATCCGAGACTAGCATTGCAAAAAACTGGACAGACTTGTCCATAATCTCCGTAATGGCGCCGCTCTTGCTTCCAAGTTGGCATGAACTTCTCGTCTAGATGGGGTTTGCTCATCAATTTACAAACTCCAACTATAAGAATGGATGTGCTTTTTCTCCCCAACGACAACTATCATGTGTAAATTAAGGGTGTCAATGGTTCGGTTCGGTTCGGTGTTTTTGGAAAACTGAACTGAACCGAACCATTAGGAAAAACTTCCGAACCGAACCGTATGAGACCCGAACCAAATATGAACCGAACCGAAATTTTGATTCGGTTCGGTTTTTCGGTTTTTGGTTTTCAACTTTTAGTTTTCGATTTTTGCATTTGTTTTTTTTTTTTCTGTTGTATTTCCAAGAAACAAGCTCTTATCAGTTTGTTGGTTCGGTTCGGTTCGATTTAGTTAACCGATAAAAACCGAACCGATAAAAAAAAATTTCAATTTTTAATGAGAACTGAATCAAATGAAAACCGAACCAAAAAAACTGAATTTTTCGGTTCAGTTCAGTTAGGTTCGGTTTTCGGTTCGGTTTTTGACACCCCTAGTGTAAACCTTAAATGCGCTGCATGTACATGATACACATGCATACATGCATACACATAAGGTGTAGGCATATAACCACAACTTGTAACGTTAAAAGAGAGATCTCTCCCCGCCTTTCTCTATAAATGATCTGGATTTGATTAGAGGACCCTTAAACCCTTGATTCTAAAGCATGAATTCATCCTCTCCCTTAGTGCTCATGGCAAGATATTGTTCCCAAGTGTTCACCCTGGTAACTCTATTACTTATTTTAGATAATTCATGTGTGTGCTTTTGTAGCAATTCAACGTCTATTTGTAGAGAGCAAGAAAGAGAGGCTCTGCTCCAGCTTCGACGAGGCCTCTTAGATCCATTTGGCTTGCTTTCTTCATGGAAAGGCAAAGATTGCTGCAAATGGGAAGGAGTGATTTGTGATGGAGTATATGGTCATGTCATCAAGCTCCAATTATTACCCCACCCAAGAAGAGTTGAAGCTAGTATTCCTTTTACCATGGAATCGAAGCTCTTTATGGTTGGTGAATTGAACTCTTCTTTGCTCCACTTGAGATACTTGAACCACTTGGACTTAAGTGGGATCAATTCTAATCATGGAAGAATCCCAAAATTCCTCAGTTCGATGAAACAATTGAGATACCTCAATTTGTCTTTTGCCAACTTCGATGGAACGGTTCCTCGACAATTGGGAAACCTCACCAGGTTAGAAGTCCTCAATCTTCATGATTACACCATAGATTTGGTTGTGGATGATATCCTGTGGATTTCTTATCTTCGGTCACTAAAGTACCTCGACATGAGTGGCTCAATGATTGCGAATGAAAGAGTCCTCATGTAGGTGATTAGTACACTCCCAGCTTTATTGCATTTGAGCTTATCAAGTTGTGGATTATATAATTTTCATTTGTCTTCTAATCACTTGGCCAATTCTAGTTCTCTTGTTCATCTTCAGTACCTCGATCTTTCGGTTAATCTTTTTGAAGGTCCTATCCCAAGCACTTTATTTCAAAACATGACTTCTCTTCAGCATCTTGATCTTTCAAGAAACTCTTTTAACTCATCAATTCCCATGTGGTTTGATCTTCAGTACCTAGATCTTTTGGCTAATCTTTTCGAAGGTCCCATCCCAAGCACTTTATTTCAAAACATGACTTCTCTTCAACATCTTGATCTTTCAAGAAACTCTTTTAACTCATCAATTCCCATGTGGTTTGACAAGTTTACAAGCCTTGCACATCTCAATCTCGAAGAAAATGCTTTTGATAGCATTGAAGGAGGCTTATTCTCATTCTTAAAGAACAACCGGTACCTCAAGTCATTGTATTTGTCTGGTAACCAAATCGGAGAAGAGGTTTCAACAACCCAAGGAAATTTATTGGGACTCATCAAGACTAGCCTTGAGGGTTTAGAGATATATGATAATCATCTCAAGGGTGCTTTGCCCAACTGGTTGGTGCACTTCACAAGCTTAAAACATATTATGCTTTTCAACAATTTCTTCTCCGGTCCAATCCCTAGTGCCATCAGATCATTGTCAAACTTGGAAACACTACATTTTTCAAGTAATAGATTGAATGGGATCATTCCACCATGTCACACCCCGATCCTCGGGCACGCACACATCCTTCTCACTTGGTCGATTTTATAATGCGATATCCCAGGACAATGTATCGCCGACCCTTTCATTTATTAAGCACATGTGGAAGCAGTTAAAATCCCCGGACAATAAAACGATGGGATAGAAAAGCAGGCCATATTTTTCATATTGAAATTTATAACCAAACTTTTATACAAAAAACAAACCACTTCATAACTATTCACATCAAAATGGAATTCTCAAAAGAAGATAGAATCTCAGTCTATCCGGGCCGTACTCAAGACCCCTCTCGGGATTATCTTCATCTTAAAAAATCCTCCTCCTCAGATTTCACCGCAAAGTATTCCTTCTTAGATTCCTCCTTAGCTCCTCAACGGGGTCCTGAAATGTTTTCCCCAAACTGGGATGAGACTACGTCTCAGCGAGTTCTACCCCATTAAGCCTGATTAGTAAACTATTATACTATAGGCTGCCTAAACACGCACAGGGCAGAAGACTTACCTTGACCTCAGATTCCACCTGCATATTAGCACAATTCAATAGACACCCAAGCAATCACATCACAGATCAACATTTCGATCAATCGACCCAGTCGATCACACGCCAACAAGACCACTCACGGTCATTTCCATTCAATCAATCATTTCACAACATCAGATCAAAGCAATGATCAATCGACCTAGTCGATTACATGTCAGTTGGACCATTTCTAGGTCATCTCACTCCACACCATATAATCCCCAACAGTACACTCAATCACAGAGCTACAATAATGCTCTCGGGCGTCTATTCTCCAAGGTGATGTACAATAAACACTTTATGTACATACTCTTAGGCATTCCACTTTCCTTCAGCCACATGGGCACGATACTCAACACACAGAAATACGGCCACGTGGGCACGATCTACGCCACACAGGCGTGACCTACACCACACAGGCATGATCAACTATCGCCACACAAGCACGATCAATTATCGCCACACATGCACGATCAATTATCGCCAGATCAACTATCGCCACACAGGCATGATTAATTATCGCCACACAAGCATGATCAACTATCGCCACACAGGCATGATCATCTATCGCCACACAGGCAAGATCATCTATCGCCACACAGGCATGATCAATTATCAACAATTTATGTGCATTCTCTAAGGCATCCTACATGCCAAAGCGATGTAACAATCGCTGAGCCACATCACACAGCATTTCTCCTCATCTTTTATCATCATTGATAAAATATCGTGCGTAGCTACACGATTGGCCTTAGCTAAAATATAATGATTTCGATTCCACAAATCCCACCATGAATTGCGTCCACCAAAACACTTTTGGTGCTATCAATCGACGCCTGGTTATCTCCCAATTAATTATTATCCAAATTAATTAATTCAGGAAAATAATCTTATAATCATAATTAATTCATTTCAGCACAAAATAAAACTCAATTAAATAAACAGACTGTGCCATGACGATCAGCACAAGATTTCGGTCGTCGGCCATCAAAATCTTAATTTCTGAAAAATAAATAAATAATTAATTAATTAATTTCGAAAATTAATTATTAAATATTAAAAATTCCGTTTAGCTCAAAATAAAGCCCAATTAATTAAACGGACTTCACCACGATCATTGGCATAATATTCCGGTCACTGGCCATCCCAGTTGAATTTTCGGAAAATAAATAAATAATTAATTTAATTCCGAAAAATAATATTTAAATACCAAAAATCTCACTTAGGCCCGAATCGCCAAATTGAAGCTCGCTAAGGGTTGGGAAAAATCCCGAGGCACTTCCAATAATTAGTAGACCACGTCTACTTGCTAATTGCGTAATCAATTTATCTAAATCGCATCACAATTGATTAATAATTGCTAATTTATTCTAATCTAACAACCTAAATATAATTAATTAAAACTAAACCAACCTTAAGCATAATAAGCCAACTAATCCTGGATTAGTGAGATTACTCACAAAATCGCGCGCAAATTGGATCAATCCGACGGGAGCGACGTGAGGAACAATTCTTCCCAAAGCACAGCTCGGGTTCGGGGCCCGGAAACGGCCCAAAAGCGGGCCTAAAGCCGCTGGAAACCCACTTCGTGGGGTGGCTGCGATGGCTGAAAAGAGACACGAAACAATCACAAATCAAAGCAGCAAGGGCGGCAAGGTGCGGGGGAGGGCCGGTGGAGGTCCGGCGAGCTCAAACGGTGGCCGGAGGTGGCCGGACGGGGGCTGAACAGAGCTGGGCAGAGGCCGAACGGGGCTGAACGGCGCACGGCGAGGACAGTAGGCGCGAGCGAGAGGCGGCGGAGCGCGCGGTGTGCGCGGGCGTGCGGTGCAAGCGGTGGTCTAGCTCCGGTGCGGCGGTGATGGCTTCGGCAAGCTGCTGCGTTTTTACCGTCTTCGGTTCGGCTTCTGCTTCGCACAAACTAGAGAGAAAAGAGGGCGAAGGTGGGTTACAAGAGAGAGAGAGTGAGGGCGGGAGAGATAGGAAATTTTGACCGGTCAAAAGTAAAAATGTGAAGGGGAAAAGCAAAGTGGAAGCTAGCAAGAGGGAAAAAAGGGGAATGGTTGGCGTGGGGGAGGGTTTCGCACGAAGGGGGAGGGGAGAGGAGAGAGAAAAAGAGAGAAAAAGAAAAAGAGAGAGAGAAAGAGAAAAGAAGAGAGGGAGAGAGAGAAATAAAATAAAATAATACTATTATTTTTATTTTATTTCTTTTCTTTTCCCTTTCTATTTCCTTTCGGTCTTGATTTTTCCTAGATAATTTCTTTATTGGAATTTCGGACTCGCCAATAAATTGACAGACGATGAGGCGGTCCTAAAAATGAATTGTCACACGCCGAATATTCGATTCCCGGAACCGAATTAAATTTCATGATTAAAATCGACCTGACACGATTTTAGTCCAATCTAACCAATTAAGTAGCTTTTAGGGATTTTACCGTGGTTATATCCCTTAATGGCTTCACCCAATAAGTTAGCTAACTCGTGAGTGATCAACTCAGAGAAAAAGGACCATAGGCGCCCCAACGATATGCACATTTCACTTTATCGAAAATAAGTCGAATTTCAGCGATGTCACACACCGTCAATAGGTCGGTTGTCATCTTTGAGATCGTTAGATCTTTTTAATAATCAATTGGTGGGGCATATTCCTGAGTCATTAGGGAAATTGGGGGCTTTGCAATACTTGGATCTTAGAAGCAATCCTTTAGAAGGTGTGATTACTGAAATCCATTTTTCTAATTTGTCAAGGCTTAAGGAGTTGTACATCGATGACAATGATAACTTGAGTTTTAAGACAAAACCCAATTGGATACCCCCTTTCCAATTGGTAGTTATTTGGATGAACTCTTGTAAATTCGGAACTAAATTTCCCCTATGGATTCAAACACAAGTGGAAGTCGTACATATCGCACTTGCCAATGCTTCCCTTTTTGGGCCCTTGCCGAATTGGTTAGTCAACTTGACATTTTTCGAGCTCGATCTATCTTACAATCATATTACCTTACCAAAATGGCCAGCCAACTTATGATTTTCCAAGTGGCCAGTCAACTTGATGTTTTTCGAGAGCTATCTAGAATCCAATATGATTATAGCTCGATCTATCTTACAATAATATTACTGGGCCCTTGCCAAAATGGTCAGCCAACTTGATGTTTGCCAAGCTCGATTTATCTCACAATCAAGTTACTGGGCCCTTGCCAGAATAGTCAGCCAACTTGACGTTTTCCCGGCTTGATCTGTCTTATAATCAAATTATTGGGCCCTTGCCAAAATGTTTAGCTAACTTGACGATTTTTGAGCTTGATTTATCCTACAATCATATTACTGGACCCTTGCCTAGCATGTTTATTAACTGTTCCTATTTAGATCTCTCCCACAACTTGATTTCTGGATCTCTTCCAATAAATATTGATATTATGTACCAAGTATATACTTTGTATATCAATGATAACCTAATCAATGGTACACTACCATCATCATTATGCAACATGGAGTTGTTTGATTTAAATCTTGCTAATAATAACCTATCTGGCAGTATTCCAGACTGTTGGAAGGGTTCTCTAGCATTCCTGACTTCGTTCAATAAGTTGTCTGGAGTAATTCCTAGCTCACTTGGATCATTGACCCACCTTACCACCCTGCACTTGAACGGAAATTGTCTCAATGGAGAGCTTCCTGAGGCTTTAGATTATTGCACAGATTTGGTAATTTTAGACCTTGGAGAGAATAACATGTCTGGAAGCATTCCGACATGGTTTGACGAAAGCTTTCACTCCTTGTTGATCTTGAAGCTACGAGAGAATAGATTTGTGCATCCCTTCGCAGCTTTGTTCACTATCAAGATTGCAAATATTAGATATGGTAGTGAACAATTTGACGGGAACAATTCCACATTGTCTTGGCAATTTGAATAGCATGATCAACCTAAATCAAGGCAATCCATTTAAATCTGTGGCTGTTGCTCCTATACAAGATATAATTTCCTCCTCATTTGGAGTTAGTGATCCAAATTGGGATCAAGAGCACGTGGTTGAGATCTTGAAGGGAAGAAATAACGAGTACACTAAAATTGATCTGCAACTTGTGGTCAATTTGGACCTCTCTAGAACTTTTTGGACGGGTCAATCCCTGAGGAACTTTCTTTCCTCTCAGGATTGCATGGCTTGAACTTATCTCACAACTATCTCTCTGGAAATATTCCCATTGGCATTGGGAACATGACGTCGCTCGAGTCTCTTGATCTTTCGAACAACCACCTTTCAGGGACAATTCCGTTGGGTATTTCAGTGTTAACATCCTTAGCTCACCTCAACCTGTCACAAAACAACTTCACCGGGCAGATTCCTAAAGGAAATCAAATCCAAACACTTGACGATCCTCCATTTATGCCAACAATCCTCTACTCTATGGTGACCTTCTGAGGGAAAAATGCCTCGGAGTCGAGGCACCTCAACCATTGCAAATCCCTCACCCTAAAGACACACATGAAGAGGATAAGATTGAAAAGGCATTATTCCATGCCGTCATAATGGTTGGATTTGCCACAGGGTTCTGGGGCTTTTTTGGAGTTTTGCAGTTCAAGAAGGATTGGAGACGTGCATATTTCAGCTTTGCGAATCAAGCAGCAAACAAGACATATGTGACCATAGTGGAGAAGGTAGCCAAGTTGAAGAGACTGAGACTGTCAAGAAGCGTGTAAGAAATGAGCAATCTCATGCTCTCTCCCTTGCCTTTAGTTCTTCATTTCAGGTGTACTTAGAAGTTGTGCTCGTGTGATCTCTTCCCTTCCATGAGTTTTCTTATTCAGGTAATGTAATTTGCATTATGTGACGTCTATTTCTCAATACACCACTATTTCTACTTTATCTTTGTGGCCAAACTATGCTTTCTGCTCTCTCTCTTGCCAGCCTAAATATGATTTCTACTCTAACTTCTTTTCCCTGTTAATGAGTGCTAGTTTGGATAGATTTCAATGGGCCTCAACATCGATGGGCCTCCAATTCTTGGACCATAAGGGGACGGGTAGGGAAGTAGGCAAACGGATTCAAAACTAGAAAATTTCCACCTCGGTTGAATTTTAAAGTTGCTGGTAATTTTCCAATCTTCTTGGTAAAAAGTTCTGGCCAATAATTTTCTTGCAAGGATTTTATGAATGACCAAACAAAGACTTAAATTCCTATGTCCTCTGAAATTCTACAAGTATCGCCAGTGATTTCCCCACAATATGATAAATTTATTAATATTCCGCTAAAATAGAAATTTACGAACTTCTTTGAAATTTCACAAGTGTCTTATTAGTAATAAACCACCGTCAATTTACCAATCTCCTAATTGTTTAGTATGTTTCCAAGGTTTTTCAAGCTTTACAAGCACGGTCTATCAGTACCAGCACTACAAATAGTTTACTAACATCCTGAAAAAATTGTAAATCATCAACTTCTTGGAAATTATCGATATTTTCATGATTTTACCAGCTCCTTTGAAATTATACAAGTGTCTTTGGTAATTTACTAATACTATAACACAGTTACTAACATTGATTTGAAATAGTAATTTATTTTAGTGCTGGTGATTTACTTACAGCCTAGGCAAAGTTCCAGAGGAGTTGGTAATTTACTATTTCATTTGAAAGTTAAGAAATGTCTTGTAGTGGTAATAATTTTCTAATGGATTACTCCATATTTGAGTTGTTGATTGTACTCTTTCTACCAACGGCATTTAATATCTTTTTAAACGACTAGACCATAGAAAGCTGGTCCCCTAAAGCTGAGTTTTTTTTTTTTTCCCTTCCTTCGGAAGCTGAAGTTGCAGGTGAAGGGCGGTGATTTGCCTATTAAAAATGGGATAGTTCTGGTTCTCAATGTTTGGACAAGATGAGTTTTGCCTGGAGGCTTATGCATTTTCAGCGACTATAGATTCTGAATTTAACCTTACATAAAGATAAAATTCACATTGCTAATCAAATTTAGCTATACCTGCATTCACCATCTTAAATTGCTTGCGCTTACTTGAACATGGTGGATCTGTTTTGCACATTCACCTCCGCAACTAAGAGATGATCTGAAGCAGCTCTCAAAGTATCGCCCCAGTGAAACTTGGCTCTGTTTGGGAAATTTCCCTTGTTTGTCTTTCTTTTTGGGAGTTGTAAACCACTGGCTGCACATAATTTCCACAGGAAACACTAGAAAAAAAGAAGCGTGGCTTCACATGCCCACCAGATGTATCGAATCTTCCTCTGGAGAACACATTGTTGTCGAGCCGGGCAAGAGACCACAGCCTAATTGGAGTGGAAGGAGGCCTGCTGGGGGAGTTCCCGGCCTAATTCAGATCCTAGGAGGAGGCTCTGCATTTAACAAAATTCTAGAGGAGTCCGTCCTTCTCCAATACCTTTAAACTTGGGCTATAAAGAGAGAGATGAATGTGCAAACCTGCAATTTCTACTTGAATTACTTTTGTATCTGCTTGTTCAGTTAATTCGATAGCCTTTTTCATTGCTTTGCGAAATGAAACTCTATTCTTTAATAGAATTATAAATTCTACAAGAAGACAAAACACCGGCCTCTACCAACCTCTTCCGATACCCAATGCTCCATGGGAGGACATCTCAATGGACTTTGTTCTTGATTTGCCTAAGACTCGAGGTGGCTATGATTAGAAACCAGAGCATCCTGGTCAGTAGAGAGAGAGAGAGAGAGAGAGAGAGAGAGAGAGAGAGAGAGAGAGAGGAAAAAAGAGTGGGGAAGTAACGTTTAAGATGAATGTCCGAGCACCATTTTTTGTCAGAAGGAACCCCACGCCCATTATTGAATTGAAATATAATATGACTTAAAGAATTCTATCCTTTCCTAATATATTTCGAGACTACGATAAATGGGGGAAGATAAATCCTCGGAGCATCCGTGCCTGTGATGGCACCACAACTAAGCGGAAGCAGTTCAGATTAGAATGGGGCTAGGTGATGCCAGAAGCTTCTGAATTTGTGCCTCTTGCTGAGGGTACGGTGCTAGATAAGGAGGATAGTGTGTGTGGTTCTGCGGGTGCTATTGCAAGAAAGCTCATTTTCATTGATAAAGAGAAACTCACCATAGGGTGCTAGGCGGGTGCAAACCCACGTTCCAAAGGAGGTCAAGATTCAAAAGAGCTTAATCATAAGAGATAGCGTATATTAGCAACCAAAGCAATCTTGAGAAAAATGTTTTTGACAGCATTGAAGAAGGCTTATTCTCATTCTTAAAAAACATGTGGTACCTCAAGTCATTGCATTTGTGTGATAACCAAATCGGAGAAGAGATTTCAACAACCCAAGAAAATTCATTGGGACTCGTTGAGAATAGCTTAGAGAGTCTAAAGATATGTTCAAATCATCTTAAGAGTGCTCTACTCGACTGGTTGGAGCACTTCACAAACTTAAAACGTATTCTGCTTTTCGAAGATTTCTTCTCCAAACCAATCCCTAGTGTCATTGGATCATTGTCAAACTTAGAAACACTAGATCTTTTGCTTAATGGATTGAATGGGACCATTCCACCATCAATAGGTTGGTTGTCATCATTGAGATCGTTAAATCTTTCTTATAATCAATTGGCGGGGCATATTCCTGAGTTGTTAGGGAAATTGGGGGATAAGTACACTAATGGTGCCATAACTTGTGTACGGCACTCACTTTGGTGCCAAAAGTTTCCACCGGATCACTTAAGTGCCAAATCAGAGAAAAAACGCTCACTTTGGTGCCACCGACGAGAAATTCCGGCCAAAATGATTACGTGGCATTTATATTTAAAAAAAATCGACAACTCTTAATATTGTCCACGGTGGATGGCATAAAACGATGCCGTTTCCTTTTCTTCGTAAGAAATGACGTCGTTTTACCATTCCATGTGGATTACCTACAAAACGATTGTCGTATAGTGGATTCAATACGGTGAAAAATGACGTGGGCCAAAAACGGTGTTTGTATAGGGTTCTCACTCAACACTGCCGGTCGTAACTCACTGACCCACTGTCGTTCACTCGCCCGCCGTCGCTCGGCCATCGCTGTAGTTGCGCCGTCGTTCACGTTCGTTCACTGGCTGCGTCCTCAACTCTCACTCACTCAGGTTTGTCATGTTTTGTACGTGGGTCAATTTACTGAAAAATTTAGGTTTCCGATGGGCAAGTTAGGGCGTGGAGGGCAAATTGAGGGCTCGGCTCAAGGGGAAAGTGGTGGGGAAAGTTGTGGGGACCGAATTGAGGGTTTCGTCGTTCGTTCCCTTTCTTTTGTGGGGAACAAATAGAAAAATAGGGCGCGGAGGGGAAAATGGGCTTGACTCGAGGGGAAACAGTGGTGGGACCGAATTTATTTAATTAATTGGATTGCTTTTGGGGGAAAAGGGGGGGGACCGAATGTGATTGAATTGAAAAATGGGTGGTGGGATCTCACTTTGTTTATTCAACTCGGTTTCTTTTGTTTCTGTAAAAGCTCTGAATTGGGGAGATTAGTTGCATTTGTTTCTTGACAACAAAATGACAATGACCTCCATGTGAAGTTGCTGATTTTGTCATGTGGTCCCAACAAGTAATGACATTTGTTTTTTTTTTTTATTGGGTGTAGCATCGACATGGATGTGAATCAGGTAAGCATCATTGTTTGCTATGGTGGAGAGTTTCTTATCAGCACCGATGATTAGGAAGATACTGGTGGAAATGAAGGTACTATTTATGTCAATATTTAGAAGCCATCATATATTGATTTTCTGAGGGATTTGGTGTATTTTTTACGATTCAAAGTGCAAAAACTACATTACTGTGTTCATGGGAATGAATTGAAGGATGTGTTGAGATTTTTTTAATGACGATAATGGTATTAAGGATATCATTTACTATTATCTTCACGGCGAAGAAGCCAAGGTATATGTTGAGTATTATAGTGATGATGAGGATGGTGAGGATGAGGATGAGGATGGGGATGAACAGACCACCACTGAAAGAGGAGAAGTGAGGGATCCTATTCAAGCGAGTAATTAGGTCGGGGATGAAAGGGAGAGAACTCACATTGATAGAGGTGAACAAACAGTGACATGTCCTGAAAGCTTGGGTGAAGATTTGGGCGATGAGGACTTCATTGGATTAGAATGGGAAATTGCTTTATCCAGTGAATCGGAAGATGAATATTTTGCTTTAGTAAATTTCTTAAGTGACGAAGATGATGATGAAGTCGCACAATCAAGACAAAAGCAAAGGGAATTTCTAAGAAAAAAACTTGCACCTTCAGCAAAAAGGCCTGAGCCAGTAAATGGGGATGGAGTTCCAGCTAAAGGTAATAGAAGTGAAGATGAAGAAAGCTGCGTCGATAAAATTGCTGGTTTAGAGAATGAGCTTGACAATGATGATGATGAACCTGCTCGTCCAAGAAAAAATAAGTACCCTTGTTATGATCCGACTGTTGATAAACCTATTTTGTCTGTAGGCATGAGATTTGACGATGCCAAACAGTTCAAGGAAGCTGTTGTGAAGAACTCCATTGGTGAACAGAGGAGTGTTAAATTCATTAGAAACACGAAGGAATTTGTGAGAGCTAAGTGTTCACAACCCAATTGTCCATGGAAGCTCTATGGCGTGCTGAGTAAGAATGGGTCATTCCAAATTAGGTCATTGCAGGAGGAACATATTGTCGCGACCCGATCTCGCCGCCCCTCGAGAAGTATCCGAGGAGGGAAAGGTCGGGTTTAGGGGTACTTGATCTCGAGATCGCGAGCTCTCCCAAGCTCGTACCCCGCGTGACAGCAAGTTTATTTATGCGATCTAGTTGTTTATAACCTAAAAATATACAGGAGTCGCCACTAGCCTCATTTTTGGGGGTCGGCTAGAAACCCAATCGAGGGTCGGGAGTGTTTCCTCGATTTCTACGCAACCAAATATCTAGGTTCGGGGACTTGGGTTACGCTAATATTGCTATCATCGCCCTTTCGGTACCTAAACAGTATGTTGTATTTTTCCTAACATGTCAATGCGTTTCTTTTTACATTTTCAGGATCGTCAATTCTATACTAAATGATCATGCGTGGTGGATTACTTTCATTCTATTCTATTTCTAAAAAAAATGAAAAGAAAACAATCAATGAAATTGAAATTGCAAGACATGAAGTAAACAATCAAGAAAAGTAGTAAATCTATCATGCAAACTTAAAAGAAAGTATAAAAGAGAAATATATGGAAAAAAAGAAAAAAAAAAGAGAGAAAAACCCGCAACTCGTCGGGTTTTATACAACAAATGGAGCCCGAGACATATGTCGGGAAAATGGGTATTACATGAAAATGGTCGGAATGGACATCGACCTCCACCATCTTCATGCCTTCTCCACCTTCAAGGTCCTAATCTAAACCTAATCTAAGAAATTTATGACTAGGTGCATACAAGTGAAAGAAACAATCATCACAACTAAGATCAAAACAATTGGGGTAGAAGCCATGTATGATTGGCTCTGAGAAAAAAGCACAGAAATCAAGCACTTTATAAAGAGCAACTTTCATGAATGGAATTTCCTGAGGCGTATCAAGTTCAAGTAAAGTCAAATTGATGGCCAAAAAGCAACAATTGCTAAAGCATGCAAATCAATCACAAGCAAACCAGAAAATGATGCATGATAACAGACTTACCAAATCATCTAATCAATGCATGAAAATCATGAAATGTGAACATGACCTAAGGTTAAATGTGAAAAAAAAGTTTGATTTAGACATTCAACCCTAAATCTATGTACAAAAGGTCACACAAATCTATTAACATTGATATGTGACTTGTCATTAGAAGCAAAATGCATGACAATTTCAGTTATGGTATATCGACTTGATGCATGGTTTTTACATGGTCAATGATCTTCAAATGAGGCATGCCATACATCATTGCAAAGCTAATGATATGCTCTAAGTATGTCTAGAAAGCATCAAGCATCAAGTATGCTCTTAAGGAACTTGATTGAGGACATTTTCATAGAAATGCAATCAATTAAAATCACAGCAGGGATTGCACAAAACATGGATGATATTCATTGAAATGAAGACATAAAGAAAATCTATGAAAGTCTAAGTATATAGAAGGAAATGTCCCGATCATCTATCATGAGACATCAAAGTCCTACTTTGTTCACAAAAATCTATATGAAAAACAGAAAAGAAACAGGACAAAAATCCAACATTACATATTGCAGCAACTCAAACATGACTTTATGGAAGTCGTTGACCTTGCTAACGATGATCACTTGATTCAAGCTATACCTCGTTAGAAAGTTTATGAAATTTCCAATGACTCTCATGAAAGATTAAACTCCAGCAAAGCATGTTCACTAACTCAAATTTGAGCACACACATCAAGTCTCAAACATGACAGATTCTGGACTGACATTTGGACATGTGAAAACCATATCAAATGAGATTCAATCAGGGCATTCTACAGCTCATTAGAAAGATATTCGAACCATCTTCGACTTTCATGAAGACTTCGAACACAGAAAACCACAAAAAACAGCTCATATCAAGTTATTTGCACAGAAGGTCAGATCAGTGAAAGAAACAGAATATCAGAGCAGAATCAACAGACTTTGTAGGTGGTTTTCAGCAACCAAATGACGTCAATTATAGGCATGTGACATATCAAATCGAAGCTTGAGAAGTCTATTCTTTATGTCTAGAAGGGCTCGAGGTAAAAAAAAAAACTCGTCTAGCACCTAGTTTCAGTCAAAACAGTAAGTGACATATCAGGTATACGAAATTGCAGATCAAGGCAAATCAAGCTCAATCAATCTCAAGTTCATGATCATTGACTATCAATCCACAAAAAAAAAAAAAAATCATTCAATCAGAGAACAATTCAGAACTCAACAAGGGATCGGGTGTGCTTATAATTCACATCATTTATACGGACCAACTACACATCGATAACTTGCTCGCCCTACTTATAAAAGAAGTTGATTATACAGATTTTCTGTATCCCATAATAGAGAAATCAGCACCAATGCCTATCGATATACCCTCGATGCTAAGGAAGGATAGTAAAATTCAAACTTCCAACTAATAAATTGGACTTAATGGCAGAAACCTTAAGCCCTAAGGCCTCAGCATATTCTGTAATAAGCGTTAGATGATGAACATAGTCTTTGCCCATGAATAAAGACGACCTAGTTACAATTTCACCAAGTATGCAACTCACAGGCCAAATATCAATGGCAACAGCGTACTCTGAACAATTAAGGAGCAATTCTGGTGCATGATACCAGCGAGTAACAACATGCTCAGTCATAGAATTCATTTCAGATGTGGTCCTAGCTAGCTCAAGATTTCCAATTTTAAAGTCACAATTCGCATTCAGAAACAAGTTGCTTGGCTTCAGATTGACATAGGACAACTAGTTCATACTCAGTACAAACAAAAGGACAGCAAGCTTTGAGCATGGTAAAGACTATGAACCTGCATTTAGCTTAGGCATTTCATCGAACATTGAATAGGCGCAAGAAAAACGGGGAGCACCGAGACTGAGCTTGAGTATGGATTCAAAAACATTCAGCATCCAAGACCTCACAATCACAGCATGCATATAGACAAGGCTGAGACCCACACGAACCAGACAACGGCGGCCCGGTCTGACGAGCCTGAAACAAGGCACAAAGAAGACACAAAACAAAGCAATCGGTCGAGGGTTCCTACCTCGGACAGGAGATGAGCTTGAAGATTAGGTTATATTCGTTCGCCTTGCACACCTCCGAGTTCCTCAAACGGTCGTTCCAGCAAGTCAAATCCGGCGCACAAGACAGAGCCGAGAGAAAATATTCGAGGTCAGAGAGAGAACGGGAGAGAGAACCAGATCCTAAAAACTTAATCGGATCAAGAGAGAAAGAGAACTCACCGCTTTGGTGAGTTCGATCCAGAGACAAACTCGGTTAAGCATCGTCATCGCCGATTTGCCCAACCTCTGGCGAGCTTCTGCACCAGAGGACTAAGAGCCGAGCGAACAAGGGTTGAGCATAGGATCCAGAGGAGAGCTGAATCACGCCACAGATTGGGAGCCGCTGTCACCGCCGCCATCTTCGCGGATGTCACCGCAATCGAGCAAACCAGAGAGAGAATCCGAGAGAGAGGGAGTCCGAGAGAGAAAACGAGCGGGCGCCCCCCAGCCAATCTCAGAGATCCGGCCTCCGATCTTCGATCCCTCTCCAATGGAGGAAAAACCCTAGCCGATCAAACCCTCTGTCATCATCGCTGTAACCACCGATGTCTCCGCCAACAGCTGCTTCATCTTCGCTTGAGAGCCCCCGAGATTGATTCAGCAGCGGCGGAAGAGACTTTACGTCAGCGCACCGGACGAAGAGAGACGAGGAACGGGAGGTGATTCGCGATCTTTGAACTCAAGAGCCGAGGTGAGCAGGTCGTTGATGACGAACAGAAGAGATCGAATCAGGCTCTGCCGCCGATGTTGTCGCTGCTACCGACGCCGATCGGTTTCGGAAACCGGATTCCCTATCAAGCTCTTCGTCAAACAGAGAAAACACTTCCGATCACGCACCGATGGAGGAAAACCCTAGCCTTCGACGAGAATTCCGAGAGAGAGAGAATGCTCCCTTGAGAGAGAAAGCGTTCGCGGGAGAGCGGGTGAGCCAGAAATCCCCTTAGCAAGAGAACGCGTCAGAGAACGTTCGCGCGCGAACGGTTTTTTTTAGAGAGATTAAATCGTCCAAATGGCCTCCTCCCCACCAAAAAATGAGCGAGCCTTTATATATATTTTTTAGTGTTTTTTTTTCCTTTTTCTTTTTTTTTTCGTTTTTTTCCTTATTTTTAATTTTTTTATCTTTTCATTTTATTTTTATTTTCTTTTGGCTCTTTATTTTTTTATTTTTTTGCCGAAAAAATGATTAAAATGTCGACGAAAATTTCGGGTGTCAACACATACTTGTCCAATTATTTTTAAAAATAAAAGGATAACGAGTGTGTGGTTATCGAAGCATTTTTTCAACACTATCAAAGTAATGCCGGGATCAAGAGTTCTCAATTTCAACAGTTGGTGAAAGAGCAAGTAGGGGTTAATGTGTCAAAGAATCAATGCAAGAGAGCTAAGATGAGGGTGATGAAAATATTGATGGGTGGGTATAATAAAGAATATGCATAGGTATGAGACTATGCTAGCGAGTGCATGTTTCAAAACCCATCTAGTAGGGTGTATGTAGAGGTTGTGGAGAGGCCACTCCCTGATCTTGGGCCTAGATTTGATAGATTTTATGTCTATTTTGATGCATGCAAACGGGGCTTCTCAGCTGGTTGTTGAAGAGTTATAGGATTGGATTGATGCTTTCTAAAGGGTTTGTGTAAGGGGAAGTTGTTGGCTGCTGTGGGGAGAGATGCCAATAATCAAATGTTTCCGATAGCTTGGGCGGTGGTGAAGATAGAGAACAAGGATATTTGGTCCTAGTTTCTCAAAAATTTAATGGTTGACCTTGAGATAACCGATGGGGGAAGATGGGCATTCATTGGCGACCAATAGAAGGTAATTTCATTGTCAATTAATTCACTCTTTTTTAATATTAATCATTTGCATATTTTTCCTGACTTGTATTTATTTGTTTGAATTTTTGTGGGAACTTATTCCTACATTGGCTGAGTTGATGCCACATGCTGAGTATAGAATGTGCGTGAGACACATATATGTAAACTGTCAAGGAACTTCAAAGAAGATAGGCTCCAGAAGCAGTTCTGGCAGATAGCAAAGAATACAAATATGGCTAACTTCAGATTAGCCAAACAAGGATTGTTGTAGCTGACAAAGGAAGGCTTTAATGCACTCTTCCAAACAGAAGCTAAGCACTGGTGTCGAGCCTTCTTCAGCGAAGAGTTCAAATGTGATATCATTGATAACAACCTCAACAAAGCTTTCAATGGCAGAATTTTAAAGGCCAGGTGCAAACTAATCATCAGCATGCTTAATGATATTCGAGTGATGGTGATGACTAGACTGCATAGGCAAAGAGATGAGGCTACGAAATGGACTAGAGACTGTGGCCCTAGGATTATGAAGAGATTGGATGCAAACATCGCTGCTAGTAGGTTCTGCCATCTAGTTTGGAATGGAGATAATGTATATGAGATTATTCAAAATCAAGATAAGTATGTTGTCAACCTGGATAGAAGAAAGTGTTCATGCCGAGCCTGGCAACTAAATTGAATTCCCTATGCCCATGCAATTTGTGCTATTCAGATGAAGCAAGAAAACCCAGATGATTACCTACATGATTGGTATAAAAAAAGCTCATACCTTGCTTCATACCAATTCATGATGCAGCCTGTCAGAAGCAGCAAATTTTGGGAGCTAACAAATCATGAAAGCCCTCTACCTTTACCGCTGAAGAAGCAAATTGGAAGGCCAAAAAAGAAAAGAAGAATGCAGCAGGAAAAGGCATCAAGTCAGAGGATGAGTAGGACTGGCTCAAAGATGAAATGCTCATATTGCCACAAGGAATGACACAATAAGAAAGGTTGTGAGTTGAAAAGGTAGCATCAACAACAAGATGTAATGGCTGAAGGTAGGACAGTAGGCTCTACTGAAGAGCTTTTTATTGAGCCTAGTGAAGGTAGGACAGAAGGCCCTGCAGTAGTGCCTACTGAAGGGCAAACAGAAAGCCCTACTATAAGGTAAGTATCCTCTTTACCTCAGTAACTTTACATTTCCTATTTGATAGAGTTTGATGGTTGATCATGTGCAGTGGCTTCTCTGGTGCTTTTCCTCTATTATGCATTTGTAATTTGATAAGTTTTCTCCATTTGTTTCGACCATGAAAATGAGTAGATGTCTAATTATTCATTGTAGTTTGTCATGATCCTGATATAGTACATTGTTGTAAGGCTTTTTAAAGGACCAGAAAAGGGCTCCGTTGTAGGCTCAAGTGTAGGGACAGGGACTAGAATAGGCAGGACAGCGACAACAACTGAGTCCACCGTTGAGCAAACGAGAAGAAAAAAGTTCATATAAGTTGTACATCGCTATGTTTGTCTTTTATGGGCTAAATTTTAAATTTGTTATGTATTTCTCAGGTGAGAAGACGAGCAACTGCACAAGTTGCAGAGGCTGCTCCCCCATCTGTGGCTGCTGAAAATGATGCACCACAGTGAACAAGAGGGGTTATTGGAAAAAGATTAAGGCAATATGGTTATGGGATTTACACAGATAAACGGACTGGAATGACTATTTTAAATGTAAGATTTGTAGGCCTCATGCATTTAATTTGTTGTACTTCAATTCATTTGGTTGACAATATCGCTATGTTCTTGTAGCCTGAGAGAACTTCGGAGGTACTTCTCTCTCAAGGTGGGCCAACTCAAAAATCAAGGGCACAGCTAAAGAAGAGTGCTCCAAAGAAGAAGATAGTGGGAATAGCTGCAAAACAGCCATCCAAACAGAACCCAGCACCAATTTCATCTCAACCAACGAATGGGCGCGATAGTGATGATATGGACCAACACATGACACGTGCTAGATAATAGCCACCATCAAAAACAAAGAAAAGGAGGTGACAGAACGCCGAGTTAAAGAACCTGCACATCCAGTTCGAAAGAGTGCTCGGATTATGAATCAATTCAAAGCCCCAAGACAAAAAGGAGATCAGGGTGTTGTCCATATTGACTAATGGGAGGGTGTTGGACTTGGTCTCTTTTTATGTGGTGCTACTGATGGGAGGGTGCTAGACATAGTTTATGTTTATTTTTATGTGGTGCTGGACATTGTCGCATCTTTTTATTTTTTTTTTTTAGGAGGGTGCTGGATATTATATCACTGATGGTAGTTGCTGCCTCCATATTGGCATTAGTTTTTTTTTAAGAGGATGCTGAACCTTCAGTGATTGGGGAGTGAAGTTCATGTTTTTATTTTCTTTTGTAAACAATCAATCAATATCAATGACAATAGCTGTTTCTGTATATTTTGCTGTTGGTGCAATGTTCTTATGAGGTTGCTATTATTTTTAGATTTAAATGTGTGCATATAGTGTTGCTGGTTGAAATCGTTGATGCGTTGATGCTATCTGTCGGGTTTTGGTTATATGTGCTGGAATAGGATGCAGTTGATGCGTTGATGCTGTCTGTGGGGTTCTGGTTGTATGTGCTGGAATAAGATGTAGTTTTGGGTGTTGGTGCATCTCGTTGCAAGGCTATTGTGTTGCAAGAAGATGCACCAACAAGCCAACTGGTGCAAGAACAAGATGCAGGATGTACCACGACTGGTGTAAGTTTGAAATTAGCACTCAAGCGATCACTATTTACAACTTGTGCAACAGAAGTGATCACTTTGTAATCACGATTGGCACTTAAATAATCACTTTTATAAAAACTTAGCACTCAAGCGATCACTGTTTACAACTTTTGGCACTGAAATGGTCAATCGTTAATTTGCCTCCATCCCTTAATTTTGCCATGGTTTGCAGTTGCAGCAAACCAGCAAACCATTATAATGATAAAAATGCAGCAATCATTCTATTTGAAGCAAAAACTAACCAAAACAAATATTACCAATACACAACTAAACAATAAAAAGTGTTCAGAACTAATGCATTCCAACTCTAACCTTCCATTTTGCCATAGTTTGCAGTTGCAGCAAACCAACAAACCAGCTTGAAGAGATTTGATGAACATAACAGAAAATGGAAACGAGAGGGAGAAAAATGAAAAATGATGTAGAGAGAAAAAGTGTATTATTATTCAATGAGAGCTCGCTTACATCAAAGAACTTTTCTAATTGTTTACTCTTGGCTCATTAGTTTTTATATCAATCTGGAGGATAACAATAGAATGAAAACCAACTAACTAACTGAAAACGAAAATAGAAAGTTTGACTTTACACGCTTAAAACTAAATACTGATTTCTCAATGTAAACATGCTACACGTGCTATAATCTCTATTGTTGCTTTCTTCATTTTCGTCAGCTTCTTTCCTTCCTCTGTTCTCGACACTTTCTTTCCTTGCTCTGTTCTTGACATCACTAGTACTTTGTATAGTTCTCTTAACACAAATCAGGAGGGCAAATAAAAAATGCAGCAAGCAAACATTGCATTTCTAAAGTGCTCACAATTAATGCATTCTAACTCCAACCTTGCATTTCTACCATGGATTACAACAAAATCTTCTGCTTCATACAAAAATGGTAGACATACAAACTTCGATTATGGTAGACATACAAACTTCTTCTCATTACTTAACTTCACATTTGAATAAACTACACAAGAGAATAAGAACACAATCAACGCTCGATAAAAGTTTCTTTCAATTTTCAGCCTTGAAACCTCCCTCTTCAAAGGGTCGACCAGAGATGTTAAACCCTTCATTTGAGCTTGCATTGAGTCGACATCCTCAAACTTATCCATTAACGCAGGTGGAGTTGATTTCGGCCTTCAAGTAACTCCAGGATTACTTCTGTCGCTCGATTAGAGAATTTCCTATCAACCTATTTGAAATATTTGCACTTCGAGCCTTCTCTATATCTGCCGCACCCATGGAATCTTCTCCCAGGATTCAACCGAGTCCAAGATGTTCTTCTCGGACTTGGTAACCCACTATAATAGTAACACTCACCATCTAATTCGCTTTTTTAATAGGAATGTGAGCCACTGCTGAAGCTTCTGCCCTCCATTCGCAAGAGCGAGCTGATAACTTTGAGAGAAAGTCGAAGTATGCACTCGAATGAGTCGAATTGGGGATTTAGGGTTTTCAATTTCCAATTCTACTCGAATTTGGGGATTTAGGGTTTCTTATTTGGGGGAAAAGACGCTAAACAACGTCATTTTGTTGTTTGCATGCTGATTATATTCTCCGGCGATCCATGTCGGCTTCAAATATTAATAAAAAAAATGTCACGTTAGATTTCCGGCCAATTAGATCGGAGTTGGCACAAAAGTGAGCGTTTTTCAAAATTTTTGGCACTTAAGTGATCCGGCGAAAACTTTTGGCACCAAAGTAAGTGCCGTACACAATTTATGGCACTGTTAGTGTACTTTTCTCGGAAAATTAGGGGTTTGCAACAGTTGTATCTTGAAAGTAATCATTCAGAAGGTGTGATTACCAAAATCCATTTTTCTAATTGGTCAAGGCTCAAGGAGTTGTCTATCGATGACAATAATAACTTGAGTTTTAAGGCAAAAGCCAACTGGATACCCCATTTCGCATTGGTAAATTTGGATGAACTCTTGCAAAATCGGAACTAAATTTCCCCGATGGATTAAGACACAAGTGGAAGCCAAAGCTATCACACTCACCAATGCTTCCCTTTTTGGGCCCTTGTCGAAATGATTAGCCAACTTGTCGTTTTCCTGGCTCGATTTATCTTACAATCAGATTACCTTGCCAAAATGGTTAGCCAACTTGATGTTTTCCAAGTTTGATCTATCTTACAATCATATTACTGGGCCTTTGCGAGAATGGTCAGCCAACTTGACGTTTTATTGGCTCGATCTATCTAGCAATCATATTACTAGACTCTTGCAAGAATGGTCAGCCAACTTGATTGTTTTCCACGCCCGATCTATTGTACTGTGTTTTACTAGGTTCGATCTATCTCACAATCATATTACTTGGCCTTTGCCAAAATAGTCAGCCAACTTGAGGTTTTCCTGGCTTAATCTATCTCACAATCAAATTACCGAACACTTGCTAAAATGGTCAGCCATCTCGATGCTTTCCTGGCTCGATCTATCTTACAATCAAATAGTTAGGCCCTTGCAAAAATGGTAAGCCAACTAGACGTTTTCCCAGTTCAATCTATCTCACAATAAAATTACTGGGCCATTTCTAGAATGGTTAACCAACTTGACAGTTTTTCGAACTCGATCTATTTTACAATCAAAATTTTGAGCTCGATCTGTCTTATAATCAAATTACTAGACCCTTGTCAAAATGGTAAGCCAACTTGACATTTTACTAGCTCGATCTATCTCACAATCAAATTACTAGGCCCTTTCTAGAATGGTGAGCCAACTTGACGTTTTCTTGGCTCGATTTATCTTACAATCATAGTACCAGATTGTTGGCCAACATGTCTTCTAATTGTTCCTATTTAGATCTCTTCCACAACTTGATCTCTGGATCTCTTCCAACAGATATCAATATTATGTACCAAATAGATGCTCTGTATCTCAATGATACCCTAATGAATGGTACTCTACCATCATCAATATGCGACATGGAGTTGTTTGATTTAAATCTTGCCAATAATAACCTATCTAGCAGTGTCCTAGACTGTTAGAAGGGTTCTTTATCATTCTTGACTTTGTCATTCAATAAGTTATTCAGAGTAATTCCTAGCTCACTTGGATCATTGCCCCACCTTACCGCCCTACACTTGAACAGAAACCGTCTCAATGGGGAGCTTCCTCAGGCTTTAGAGTATTGCACTGGTCTGGTAATTTTAGACCTTGGAGAGAATAATTTGTCTGGAAGCATTTCGACATGGTTTGACAAAAGCTTTCACTCCTTGTCAATCCTAAGACTACAAGAGAATAGGTTTGTGGACAGCATCCCTTTGCAACTCTGCTCACTATCAAGATTGAACATATTAAACATAGTAGTGAACAATTTGATGGGAACGATCCCACGTTGCCTTGGCAATATGAGCAGCATGATCAACTTCAATCAAGGCAACCCATTTGGATCTGTGGCCATCGCTCCTATACAAAAAATAATTTCCTTCCAATCTAGACATGATTATCTGAATTGGGATCAAAAGCATGTGGTTGAGGTCATGAAGGGAAGATATAATGAATACATCAAAATTGTTCTGCAGCTTATGGTCAATTTGGATCTCTCTAGCAACTTTTTGAATGGGTCAATCCTCGAAGAACTTTCTTTCCTCTCAGGATTGCATGGCTTGAACTTTTCTCACAACCATCTCTTTGGAAATATTTCCATTGGCATTGGGAAGATGATGTTGCTCAAGTTTCTTGATCTTTCAAACAACCACCTCTCAAGGACAATTCCACTAGGCATTTTAGCATTAACATTCCTAGCCCACCTCAACTTATCGCAAAACAACTTCACAGGGCAGATTCCAAAAGGAAATCAAATCTAAACCCTTGACGATCCTTCCATTTATGCCGGCAATCCTCTACTCTGCAATGATCTTTTGAGGAAAAAATGCCTTGTTGACGAGGTGCCTCAACCACCAAAAATCCCTCCCCCTAAAGATATACATGAAGAGAACAAGCTTGGTAGGGTGTTGTTCTATGTAATCGTAATGCTTGGACTTGCTAGTGGGTTCTAGGGCTTTTTCGGGGTTTTGCAGTTCAGGAAGGATTGGAGACATGCATATTTTAGCTTTGTAGATAAATTAGCAGACAAGGCATATGTGTTTATAATGGTGAAGGCAGCCAAATTGAAAAGACTGAGACTGTCAAGAAGTGCATAAGAAATGCCTTTAATTTTTCATTTTGGGTATATTTGGAACTTGCGCTCATGGGATCTCTCCCCTTCCATGAGTTCGCTTATTCATGTAATGTAATTAGCATTCTATGACGTCTATTTCTCAAAACACCACTCTTTCTATTGTAACTTCCGGGCCAAACTTTGCTTTATGCTTCTACTCTCTCTCTCTCTCCCTCCCTCCCTCCCTCCCTCCCTCCCGCCTAATATGATTTCTACTTGACTTGTGACATCCCTAGTTTCCAATTCTATTTTCAATAAATTGAGACGGGCATTTCGTTGGCACGCATATAGTTATTTTCCTTGAGTCGGCCACTCATGTGAAAACTGGTCTATCAAGTAAAGCCATTAAGAAATTCTAATGCATCAGACTCGAGAATTTGACCAAGAAGCGATCTTTCGACCGAGCTAATCTACAGGGGTCATTACAACATAATTAAAAATCAATTAGAGATCGGAGATAGGTCGACTCGACAGAGGCATGTGATCAGGTGTGGGTGATTCCACCAGATCGCACAATTCTTGTCAATCGGCACTCGACCAACTTTTCTGTCGATTGGGTACCCTTTGTCCGTATTTGAAACTTTGAGATTACCCCAACAACCGAAAGTCGCCAATGTTTCAAAGATATACATTGTGGCTTGAGCTGATCAATCACAGGTCAAATGCATGAAAATCTCTAAAGGCTACCTGGTAGGTTGGGCCGCGCTAATATTGTGCTAGAGTGAAATCAACCGTGAAATTGATATCGAATTCAGAAATTGGAAGTCTGGGTGTGTCACAAATCATTTTAGGAGTATTGACTCATCTTCGGAAGATTTTTTATGCAAGCCGAGTTTTTTAACAAAATAATCAGAGAACGGCTAATTTGGCTCGAGAAATTAGTAGGCCCACCTTTGGTCGTGCTTTTGGGACTTAAGTGGGTTATATGGATAAGTGAAGATGTGAATTGAAGTGTGGTGATCTCGAATTAATTTTATGGTCTTCAATTTGATTCAGTTGGAAGAGAATCCAGTGGAATTGAAGAATTGGTTGTACAAGATTTTATGCCCCGGCGGAAAATGAAATTATAACCATTGGAATAAGGTTGTGGGAGATAGTGGAGTGTGATGTCATCTTACGTCATGGTGGACCATGTTTGTGGGGCCAAAGAGAGAAAGAGAAAGAGAGAGAATGTGAGGGAAATGGGTCTTCTTCTTCCTCCCTTCCCCTCCCATCGATGCTCTCCCCCATCTTCTTCTTGGTCTTCTTTGAGCACCAGCAGCAAGGGAGAACGTCGAGCAGGCCGCCTGGAGCCACCCGTCACCACCTCACGCCGCCGTTTGCACCGCCGAGCTACTTGCCGTCCGCCTGCACTATCGCCCGCGCCACCGTCGCCCTCCCTCCTCCATCTCTGCTGCAACTCGATGCACCATCAGATCCGAAGATGCCGGAATAGCCCATGGTCCAGCTGGACCGCCGTTGTGCACCTATCGCGTGCCGTCCGCCGCTCGCGTGCCTCCAGCGCGTCACCGTCGTCCTGGCCGCCGTCCCGACCTCCCTCTCGCCTAGCTCACTGTTCAGCTCGTCCGGCCCACCTCCGGCCACTGTAAGGCCTCGCCTGGCCGCCGCCTCGCTCGTCCAAGCCACTGATGAGCTGCCACCACCGCTTCTCCGCCGTCCCCCGTGTCCAAACCGCCGTCGAGCAGCCTCCATCTAGCCGCGACCAGCAGCTGCAAAAATGGGTTTCTCAGCCCCTTCTTGGCCCGTTTCGGCCGGCTTCCCGGCCTCGGATGCTCGGCCCGCCTTGAAAAAAGTTGATCCTCGCGTCGTCCTCGTCGTTTTGATCCACTCGGCTCACTAATCCAGTGAGTTTAGCTCACTAAATCTTGATTAGATGGTTAATGATGCCCTAAGTGTGCTTAGTCTAAATTAAGTAAGTTTAGGTGGTTAGATTAGTTTATTTGGTTGAGGATTAGATTAGGATGTTTAATTAAGTTAAAGTGTGTTTAGTTTAAAGTTAAGTATGTTTATTTTAATATAAAGCCTTAATGGCACATGATAGGGTTTTATTTTTGAATTATTTAATTGTTTCGAAATTCTGGAATTTATAATATTATATTATATTCCGAAATTATTAAAATATTATTATTATTAAAAAAACGGAAAAATTCTTTTTGACCCTAGTTGCTCGAGAATTTCATGCTGATCGCTACTTTGTGCATTTGGATTTTGAAATTGATGATTAGACATTATAAATTGAGTGTGGATTGCGAAAAATATGGATATTATTATTTAATTAATTTTCGGAATAAATTTAACTATTTATTAAATTCCGAAAATTTCGTTGGGACCTTATTCTCTCGAATTTCGTGCTTTGATCGCTCTTGTGTATTTAGTATTTGAAATTGATGATTGGTTGTAGCAAATTGAGTGTGATTGCGATAAATAGGGATTCTTTATAAAATCTCAAGTGTGGAGATTGATGGGAGATTGGCTGTGATTAACCACCTATTAGAGGTCCTGCTCCCGTGCGGCCGTGATTGACCACCTATTAGAGGTCGTGCCCAGTGGGGCCGTGAATTGCCACTAGATAAAGGTCGCGCCCAGTGGGGCCGTGAATTGCCACTTGATAAAGATCGCGCCTAGTGGGGCCATGAATTGCCACCTGATAAAGGTCGTGCCCAACCGGGCCGTGAACTACCACCTATTAGAGGTCGTGCCCATCGGACCGGGATCTACCACCTTTTAAAGGTTGTGCCGAGTGGGGCTGTAATGCCACTAATTCTAATTTTGCCAAGTGGGACCGTGATTACCACTAAATGTTAGACTTACCTGTAGGATCGTGATTGGAAGCAGTGATTGATTTGCTAGAATGACATGAAATCGGCTGAGTCGATTGATCGCTGAGACGATCCAAATGGTTGAATTGTTCTGATGATGTGATTGTGCCGCAGTTGTTTGGTTATCATAATTGCACATGGTTGAATTATATAAACTGTGCTAACCTGCAAATGAAGACTAATGCGAGGTAAGTCTTTGTGTGATATGGCTAGGCCACACGGGGTGTATTTTCTTTCTAATAGGGGTTTAGGGGGTTGAACTTGCTGAGACATTGTCTCATCCCAGTTTGGGGATTACAATTTCAGGTCCCTGGTGGACGAAGCAGCTAAATAGCTTTGGTTGGCCTTGAGGAGTTGCAGAGGCGAAGTCATAAGGATTGGAGAACGTGTCCTGCTAGTTGATTTTAGGATAGTTCCCCTTTTGTCGAGCTGGTCTATTTTGTAGACAGTCTAGTGTTGTATTTAAACCATTTGTGTTTGTAAATGAGTGTTTGGTATTGTGATTGATTGCCTGCTTTTTTATCCTAAGTTAAATGTTGTCAGGGGATTTATTTCACTTCCGCATGCGTAAATAAATGAACGGGTCGGCGACATATCCTGGGATGTCGCATATTTGATCGACCACAGTGGGATGTGCACGTATCTCGGGGTCCGGGGCGTGACATGACTTCTTTTCCCCGTTGATGAGGGTAGGTTTGGACAGATTTAAATGGGCCCCAACATTGATGGGCCGCCAATTTGTGGATCATGAGGGGACGGGTAGGGAAACAGGCAAATGGATTCAAAACTAGAAAATTTCTGCCTTGGTTGAATTTTAAAGCTATTGGTAAATTTTCCAATCTTCTTGGTACGAAAGTGTGGCCAATAATTTTCTTGCAAGGATTTTACGAATGACCAAACAAAGAACTAATTTCCTATGTCCTTTGAAATTCTACAAGTATAGTCTGTTGATTTACCCATAATATAATAAATATATAATAAATATACTAATATTCCACTAAAATAGTAACTTACGAACTTCTTTGAAATTTTGAAAGTGTTTTTTTAGTAGTATACCACTGTGAATTTACCAACCTCCTAATTGTTTAGTCCATTACCAAATTTTTTCAAGTTTTACAAGCGTGATTTAAAAACTTCTAGCACTGCAAGTAGTTTTCTAACATCCTGAAAAAATTGTAAATTACCTACTCCTTTGTAATCATACAAGTGGCTTTTGTAATATACTAATACTATAATACATTTACCAACATTAATTTGAAATAGTAATTTATTCTAGTGTTGGTAGTTTACTTACAACCCGAGACAAAAATCCTGAGGAGTTGGTAATTTAGGGCGCATTTGGTAACATTTCTGTTTAAAAATTATTCCAGGGAACAGAAATAGAAAAAAGTATTTATGTTCTGGGGAATAATTTTTAAATAAAAAAACGCGTTTGGTAAACTTGTTAGGGAATAAAAAATGAACGAAACACATTTGGTAAATTTATGTTATTTTTTTGTTTCTTTTAATTTTTTAATATTTTTATTTTATTTTTCTTTCTTTTTTCTTTTTTTTTTTTTTCTTCTGTTGGCCTGTCGTCGGCCTCGGCCATGGCCGACGAGGGCTGGCGGCCTCGCCTAGCCACGACGAGGCTCGCCGGCCCTCAACGAGGTCGAGCCTCGCTGTGGTTGGGCGAGGCTCGGCCTCGCCTTGGCTGGGCGAGCTTGAGCTCACCCAAATCCGACGAGCCCGAGCTCACCCAGACTTGCCCTGTGCCAGCAAGGCTCGACCTCGCCTTGACTAGGCGAGCTCGGGCTTGCCCAGATTCGGCGAGCCCGAGCTCACCCAGCCTTGCCCCGCGCCGGCGAGGCTCGGCCTCATCGGGCCACCGCCAGGCCAGCGAGCCTCGCTGGTGGCTGGGTGAGCTCGGGCTTGTCGGAGCTCGCCTAGCCAAGGTGAGGCCGAGCCTCAACAGGGGCTGGCGACGCTTCGGCGAGGTCGCCAGCCCTCGACGATGTTGCCAGCCCTCTACGGCTAGTCACCGGCCATGGCCGAGGCCGGCGACCGGCCAAAGAAAAAAGAAAAAAAATAGAAGAAAAAGAGAGGAGAGAGAAAATTTGTTCTTAAAAATTGTTTCAGAAACAAGAAATACCTTTTTCTTGTTTCTTGTTTCTATTCCAAATGTGTTCCTGGGAACAAAAAATAGATTTGGAATAAAAACGCAAACAAACGCGTTTATATTCTTTTTTTGTTCCCTGGAACAAAAAAACAGAAATTTTGTTCAAAAACAGAAAAAAGAACGAAAACAAACAGGCCCTTACTATCTATTTGAAAGTTAGAAATTTCTTATAATATTGGTAATTTTCTAATGGATTACTCGATATTTGAGTTGCTGGTCATACTCTTTCTAGCCACGGTAATAAATATCTATCAACCAAGTCAGAAATCTGCTAACAAACTGAAAATTTTGTAGCTATTTAAACTTGACCATAGAAAGCTGGTCCGCTAAAGCTGGATTTGGTTTTCTTATAGCCTTTCGGAAGTTGAAGTCGCAGGAGAAGGCACTGATTTGCCTATTGAAATGGGGATAATTCGGGTTGTCAATGTTTGGGAAGGATGGGTTTTGCCTGGAAACTTACGTATTTTCAGCGGCTATATAGATTCTGAATTTAACCTCACATAAAGATAAAATTCTGGTTCCTAATCAATAATAGCTTTACCTGCATTCACCATCTTAAATTGCTTAGTTAAAGTGCTTAGGTTTACTTGAACATGGTGGATCTGTTTAGCATGTTCGCCTCTGCAACTAAAGTGATGGTCTGAACTCTGAAGCAGCTCTAAAAATATCGCCACCGTGAAACACGGTTCTGTTTGGGAAATTTCCCTTGCTTGTCTTTCGTTTAGTCGTTGCAAACTGCTGGCTGCACATAATTTCCATGGGAAACACTGGAAAAAAGAAGAAGCGCGGCTTCACATGCCTACCCGGTGTATTGAATGTTCCTCCGGGAAACAAATCGTTGAGGAGCTGGGCGAGAAACCACAGCCTAATTGGAGTGGGAGGCGGCTTGCTCAGAGAGTTTGCGGGCACCTTTTCCTGAAATGCTGAGTGGGCCCCGTTGTTCATAACCTGGAATCAAATTACCAAGGAATCGAGGAAGACTATAATTCAGAACCTAGGGGCAGTTTGCTAGTTAATTTCTTGTACGTTTCTATTTATGTTGTGAATCTTTATTTAATGTAATCCATGTTTTAGGATCCTCAACTTCGAGTTATGGATAGACTTGTCAAAATGCATCATGAATCCATACTTGATGGGCTAACATGAATGCTGGTTGTTCTACGTGGTGCAACTGGCATTGACATAGACATTTTAAAATAATATTTTCATAATTTTTTGAATTTATTTGTATCTTCTTCTTTTTTTTAAAAAAATTTCCTTTCTTTCTTCGTCCTCGGGCCGGTTGAAACCGGCTAAGCAGACCTGAGAAAGAATGCAGCAAAAGGAAAAAGAAAAGGTCGTCATGATAAAAAAAAGAGAGAAAAGGATGCCAGGAAAGCAACGAGTCCTCGGGCGCTGATAATTTTCTCACCAACTGAACAGGTAGAAAAATCATGCCGGAGGAAGTTAATGGCAGGGAAACCACCATCAGTTGAGCACCCACATGACGATCCATGAGAGAAAATCTCGCCAACACGATCCCACCAATGGCAGTCCTCAGCCATATGCCTAAGGTCGACGAGGGTCGCCGGCCAACACAATCCCACCAATGGCAGTCCTCGGCCATATGCCTATGGTCGACGAGGGTTGCAGGCCACTAAGCAGGGCATGGTGACCCTTGCTGGCCATCCGCACCATCACTAGCCCTCCCTAACGATGGTAGGGCAAGTTTACTCGTTTATCACCCCTTTGACTTTTTTCTTTATTTAATTTAAATGAAAATTTGCATTACAAATCAAATTTGAACCAAAACGACATAAAATATTATGTTTAAAGTTTTAGCCACAACATCACCACATAGGAAAGACAAAATATAAAAAACTGTCATGTCAAGGACTCAATTACATCAATTTGACAAGTTTTATGATATAATTGCACTTTTTATAAATTTTAGAACTTATGGACACTTTCTTGACAAATTTTAAATTTTGCAATGCCCTTATCCCAAAACAAAAATAATAGTAGACTAGCTCTCAAGACTATGGAAGTGATGATCATTCCAAAAGTCATAATCGTTGACTTCAACTTGGAGTTATTTATGGACTTTCATTTTCATGAACTTCAAAAATTGATAAACATTGACTCAACTTGGCGTATAAGTTATGTGTGGACTTTCATTTTCATGAACTTTCATTGAAAATCTTAGTGATAGATTAGATTCATTACCATTATTATAAATGTTAGATGCACGCATTCATCTCTTACATGACACATAAGCTTTGGGTGCACGGCATCCTATGAGATGAGAACACATCCATAAATTAAAATGAGCATTATGAACATTTCAATGCACTAATCATTATTACTTACCCGAATTATATTTTTGTATGAAAAAGATACAAAAAAAAATAAGAAATAATTATTCTTATTTGAACTTGAAACTTAGTGAATCAAATACGTTAGAAACTCGTTATATTGCCTACATTATCTATATTGTAACTATAAAATCACGTCTTCTCTTAATCACATGCAACTTAATCACATGCAACAGAAGTCCACCTTTCTGTTTTGGTCAGGGAAGTTCATCCTTATCGTACCGCATTTTTACAAGCAATAGCTCCGCAATCCCTTTTTTGTTCCACGTACCGTGGACGCCAGGTAACCTAGTCAAGCCTAAAGTATTTAGATATTAGTGATAATTGACTTGACTTTTAGGGCAGATCCCAAGTGGCCCCTTCTCCAACTAGGAATCATTTGGAGCAACATTTCCACAATGGATGGAGACACAGGTGGAGGACCATGGCACATCTCTCTCAAATGCCTTCATTTCTGGGGCTTTGCCCAGAAAATCGGCCTAACATGTCGCTTTTGTGGCTTGATTTCCCCCACAACTCCATCTCTGAGCACTCTGGCACGGCCAACTGAGACCAAGCAAAGTCGAGATGATGAAAGTTTACTTTCATTCGATTAGATTCAAACTTAAAATTGCGGTGCTTAGAGTTCGACGTGGTGCACCTTTTGATACCTACTACCCATTTTGTCAATTCTTTTTACCTTTTCTCTCTCTTTTAGGCTATCTCCAACTTTCATATTTTTTTGTAATTTTCTTTTCTTTACATAAATTAGCAAAAATAAGCAATGGCCGAATCCTAAGTTGACACCTGCCCAATTTTTACATCTTTAACTTTAGCCTTATCTTTCTCATGGGGCATCGAGAAACATATAATAATTGCAAAAAAGAAAAATGGTACGGCTGTTTGTAAGAGTTTTTTTTTTTATGTAAGCTACATTAACTGAAATTGATATTTACCGTTTAACAAATTGGTCTAATAATGTAAGATATAAAGATTCTTAATTAGTTTAATATGAGGTTTGCTAGTGTGGGACGAGTAAAGCCTAGCCGGTGTGAGAGGGTCTATGGTTTCAAACTTTATAAATAGTGCTCAAGTCTATTATCTAATCTTGATGCACAAATAACTTTAAATAAGGCGCATTTATGGAATGCTATTCATGAGGGACACTTTCACTAAGCTAGTGATTCGTAAGGCATAGAGGAGAAGAACTTGAGGATTGAACCATTGCTATTCTGCATTAGGAATAATGGATTCCAAATCAACTCAGTGATTCGTAAGGCATGGAGGAGAAGAACTTGAGGATTGAACCATTGCTATTCTGAATTAGGAATGATAGATTCCAAATCAGGTCGCAAAATTATTTTTCTCCATTAATGCGTTCTAAATTCTGGTTATGATGATCTTGGGGTGCCATTTTCGCGGCTTACACTCTTGCCTCCAAAATGACTTGGACCTATCTCCCTCGCAATGATCTAATATGTGGACCTCACAAATACTGCCTATAAATCAATTAAGATGATACACATGCATAGCCAACTTGTTACATTGAAAGAAAAATCTCTCCCTTCCCTATCTCTACAAAAAAATCTACGTTTGATCAGAGGACCCTTGAACCTTCCACTCTTTAAAGTATAAATTCATTCTCCTTCATAGCTCATGGGGAGAATTTGTTCCCAAGTGCTTGCACTAGTTACTCTATTGCTTATTTTAGATAATTTATGTGTGCTTTTGTATAAATTCAATGTCCATTCGTAAAGAGCAAGAAAAAAGAGGCTTTACTTCAAGACGAAACTAATATTCGTTTTCCTATATAACTACAGCTCTTCTTGGTTGGTGAGTTGAACTCTTCTTTGCTCCACTTGATATACTTGAACCACTTAGACTTAAGTAGGATCAATTCCAATCAAGGAAGAATACCCGAATTCATCGGTTTGATGAAACAATTGAGGTACCTCAATCTGTCATTTGTTAACTTCAATGGAACAATTCCTCCACAATTGGGAAACCTCACCAAGATGGAATTCCTTGATTTACATTATAATCATGAAAACTTGGTTGTGGATGATGCCTAGTGGGTTTCTTATCTTCGGTCACTAAAATACCTCGACATGAGTGGCTTAAAGACTTGAAAGCAAAAGGCCTCGTGCAGGTGATCAGCATGCTCCCATATTTATCACATTTGAGCTTATCAAGTTGTGATTTACATAATTCTCATTTGTCTTATAATCACTTGGCCAATTCTACTTCTTTTGTTCATCTTCAGTACCTCAATCTTTCGAGCAATCTTTTCCAAGGTCACTTACCGAGCACTACATTTCAAAACATGACTTCTCTCCACCATCTCGATCTTTTGTGGAACCTTTTCAACTCGTTCATTCCCATGCGGTTTGATAATTTTACAAGCCTTGTTCATTTAAATCTTGAGCGGAATCATTTTGACAGCATTGAAGGAGACTTGTTCTCATTCTTAAAGAAGCAGTACGCCAAGTCATTATGCTTGTGCTATCACCAAATCGGAGAAGAGATTTCAACGACCATGGAAATTCATCGGGACTCATTGAGAATAACTCAGAGAGTCTAGAGATATGTTTTAATCATCTTAAGGGCGTTTTGCCCAATTGATTAGTACATTTTACAAACTTAAAAAATATGCTCTTTAACAATTTCTTCTCCGGTTCAATCCCTAGTATCATTGGATCATTGTCAAACTTGGTAACACTAGATCTTTCATATGATGGATTGAATGGGACCATTCCATTATCATTAGGTCAGCTATTGTCATTTAGATTGTTAGAACTTTCTAATAACCACTTGGCCGGGCATACTCCTGAGTCGTTAAGGAAATTGCGGGCTTTACACTACTTGTCTCTTTACAGTAATCATTTGACCGGTTCTATGCCCAATGGTTTTGGAAAGCTTTCTCATCTCTCATTTCTATATCTTTTTAACAATTCTTTGGGAGGTCTGATTTCGGAAATCCATTTTTCTAATTTGTCAAGGCTGTATTTGGATGTTAGTGACAATAATAACTTGACCTTCGAGGCAAAACCTAACTGGAAGCCCCCTTTCCAACTTCGATTAATTGGGATGAAATCTTTTAAATTTGGAAGTAAATTTCCCCACTGGGTGTGGACATAGGTGGAAGCCGAAGAAATCACACTCCCCAAGGCATTTCAGCGTTAACATTCCTAGACCACCTCAAATTGTCGCAAAACAACTTCATGGGGCAGCTTCCAAAAGGAAATCAAATCCATACACTTGATGATCCTTCTATTTGTTCCGACAATCCACTACTCTGCATTGATCTTCTGAGAGAAAAAAAATGCCTCAGTGCTGAGGTGCCTCAACCTCCAAAAATCCCTCATTCTGAAGATACACATGAAGAGGATAAGCTTGAAAAGGCATTGTTCTATGAGTCGTAATGCTTGGATTTGCAACTGGGTTTTGGGGCTTTTTTGGAGTTCTGCAGTTCAAGAAGGATTGGAGATATGCATATTTCAGGTGAATCTAGCAACCGAAAAAAGCATATGTGGCTATAGTGGTGAAAGTAGCCAAGTTGAAGAGACGAAACAATCAAGAAGCACATAAATAATGAGCAATCCTGTGCCTTCTCCTCCACCGCCTTTGGTTCTTCATTTGTTGAGTGTATGAAGCTTCTTGTGCTTGTTTTGTGTCTTCCCTTCCAATATTATGCTTATCGATGTAATGTAATTAGTAAGCTGTGAGGTTTCCAACTTTGTTCTGAGCGAGAACTCTTGATAAACGGCAAGGAAGATGCCCTTCTTGTGCTACGGACATGCTATTTGACGGGTAAGAAACAGAGCGATTGTCTTTTGCTGGGGACGGTTAGAATGTGCTGGTCTTTGGAGAGGTTGCAAAGCATCGTCCAAAGGCACGATGTTTCGGTAGAACATGATCAAATGATAAGGGGACAGGAGCAAACTCCGATATTTAATTAGAAGAAGAGAAAACTAATGAAGTTAAACCGAAATGATGATGAGTCGACCATGCTAGAGGTGACTGCACTGCACTTAGCTTTGAGTTTTTCGACAAACATTCCAAGTTCAACAAAATTTGTTGAATTATATATCGGTTTGGTTTAAGAAACTGCAATCCCATCCTTGCACTTCGAGCACATTTGTAAAGATCACACTGTGATGAGCTTATCATATATCTTAGCAGGCTAAATCCGACGTGTTGGAAGATATGATGTTGATTTGGTAAAATATATTTAGGATATGCTGAAGATTTATTTTTGATTGCAATTGATTATTTGAATCAATTTAGGATTAGATTTGATACTCGTAGATTAAAGAAATATAATCATTCTTTTTTTTTATTGCTTGTCATCTGTATTGTATAGTGATTCTTTTGTACAAATACAATTAATGAAGTGGCCACCCTTCCAACTTGGAAAGGGAGAGGTGAGGGTTTAAATTCCCACATTCTTAGGGGGATTGGGGTGGAGACGATTTCATTTCAGAAGTGGATTTCAACTCCCACGCCCTACAAGGAAGCAGGACAAAATTCTGAGAGTGAGTGTTAGAGCAGGATTAGAGTAGGACAAAAAAAAAAGTGCACAAATACATTCTCTTCCATTTGCGACATCTTCCTCGCTTCCATATCAACTCGTAACACGATGTCATGTGAGGGATTTGTGTATGCAAAACTAATAGATCAATCTTAATTAAGAATCTTCTTACTAAATGGTAACTTCTATCTAACAAGGAAAAATCTAAGGAGACGAGGTGGGGTGTAATTAATTTTACCTTAAACATCCAAATTTAGGTTTCCGTATGCTCAACTAACGAGCCCCTCTAAATTCTATATATTACCCAAAAACCAGTGATCACGTCCATTGATTTGCATAGTGCACCTTCATCACAAAGTACAAACTGTTGAAGATACCTTTCCCGATGCTAATTGATCTTGATTGATTTTGATTATAGGGAATATTTTGTGAGAATATTATGTATATCTTTGGGATATTGTGTATCTTTTTTTCCCTTAATTATTTAGACATCTTATATTATAAATAGGTTGCAATTACATACTGAAAGATCAAGTGAAAGCAATATACAATTTTCCCAAATCCCAATAGCTTTTTACTTTTTTGACACAAAGTACTCTTTTGATTTTGGTTTGAGATAATTGAAAGATCTCATTTGTCAAGCGGATGGAGAAGCTTGTCATTCCCCATATCTTAGTTGTAGCCCTCCTTTTCTCAGGTTCATTTGCTTTCACATCCATTGCCAAATTTTTTTTTTTTTCCAAATATGTTCAAACGAATCTTGACGATTGACACTACATGCAGGCATGTGCGCGGTGCCCCGTGCAGACGCGGTGACATGTACGCAAATACTGGACCCACGCAACTGTCAAGAATCCGACTGTCTTGCGGCCTGTCATATCGCGCACCCTGACCCGGCGCAACAGGCCTTGGGAGCGTGCCGAGTCGATTCGTTAGGCAAGGCATATTGCGTTTGCTTCTTCAATTGTTGATTGTTCGATCTTTCGCTATGTTTCTTCTTGAGATCAAAAACTTGCGATGGTATCCAACTGAAGATGTCGTCACATCTTGATGACTTAATAATGATAGCATTACGCAGGTTATCGTACTCATCGACATCTATTGTCTCTTCTTCCATGGTATCTATTTAGTGACTTGATTGCATGATTCTGAAATTTGTAATGACCTAATCATTGTGTAATATTGTCCACTTTGGACATTAAGTTCTCAGTGTTTTAAAATGTCAGGGATCCAAACTTTTATAAATTAGCCCAAACTCTCCCCCTAAGCAATGTGAGATTAGAGAAGGACCCAGGACTCTCCCAAGCAATGTAGGACTAGAGAACGACCCATTCCTTTTCCCTACACACATCTGAGGACCGAGGCCCAGACGCACCACCATCCATCCTCCCCGCGCACCGTCGCTTGGGCTGTCACACTTTCCAACCCACAACGTTCTCACTGTGGCCCCACACGACCCCGTGCACCGTCGCTTGCTCTCACACTTTCCACCCCTTAGAAGCACAGTGTTCTCGCTGTGGCCCCACACGACCCCTTAGGAACACACCCTCCCTGCACATTGTCGCTTGGGCTGTCACACTCTCCACTTTTTAGGAGCACAGCGTCCTCACTGTGGCCCCACACGACCTCGCGCAACATCGCTTGGACTCTCACACTTTCCACCCCTTAGAAGCACACCACACGACCCCTTAGGAACACACCCTCCTTGTGCACCGTCGCTTGGGCTGTCACATTTTCCACCCCTTATGAGTACAGCGTCCTCACTGTGGCCTCACACGACCCCGCGCACCGTCGCTTGGGCTCTTACACTTTCCACCCCTTAGGAGCACAACGTCCTCGTTGTGGCCCCACACGACCCCTTAGGAACACATCCCCCCTACGCACCGTTGCTTGGGTTGTCACACTCTCCACTCCTTAGGAGGACAGCGTCCTTGCTGTGACCCCACATGACCCCTTAGGAGCATACCCACACGCGATTGTGAGTCGGCTCTAATACCATTTGTAATGACCAATTGTGTAATATTGTTTGATACCATTTGGATCCAAGCCTTTATAAATTAGCTCAATACTCTCTCCTAAGCGATGTGGGACTAGAGAATGACCATTCCCCTTCTTTGCACACGTTCGGGGATTGAGGCATGGACGCACTACCATCCATCCTCCCTGCGCACCGTCGGTTGGGCTGTCATAGCAGCGTAATTCCCTCTCTTTTATGCATGGATGGGAGCAAACAAAAGGCAAACCAACTTGCGTAAGCGAAAGAGGACTCGGATCCTCAGTTACCAAAAAAAATAATAATAATAAAATAAAAGACAAATGCTACATGAGTGTGTGTCCAAATCGCGAGGAGTTCTGTGTCACGTAAATTATTCATGTGAATTTAGTGCACCTCACCATTTGGATTTGACAAGTTCAACCGAAGTCGATCGCATTCGATGGTAGAGATTTCGCAAATATCAAATCAATCAAGCTCACGCCATAATTTTGGGAATTAATAGGGTTTAGGTGATGCACGACCCTACCTCCCTAAAGCCATAATACTTTTTCCAGCTTCAAGTTCTTTCAAGGAAAGGCCAGTAAATATACTGAATATATGTTCAATTTTTGAGAAATACATTCAAAGTAAATTGATTTTACTAGACCGTCCTAAATTTAGCTTAAATTCATGTGAAAGATAAAACAAAGTACTACCGCCATTTGACATTTTCTATAGCTTCTTAAAACATTTATAACTAGACGCACGAACCATGCGATGCAATTAAATTATGTAACAGCTGATGTAGGAAGAAATTTATAAGTTAATAAGTATCTATCTAACAAGGGAAGGAACGCCCTTTAGTCCCTTCCCACTATCTTTTAATTCTGATTTTTAATTAGATTAAAAATAATACTAATATAAGTCTTGACTACCATTTCTTTAAAACTTATTGCGGAAGTTATTGTTCCAAATTCATATCATCTCTCTGCAGATTGCTCATTTTTAATGTTACGTAGAATGCTTTTGATCTATTCATAGTGACAAGGAGTCTACAGATAAAAGCGATGACGTCATCAGAGCTTACACCGAAATTCAACAATTTCTTAAAGATAGATTTTTTAATTAAATTATTCAATTTGGCTAAAGAATATGAAATGTTTTGAATGCAATGAGCCTGGTTACCTTGAGAAATGAGTGCTCAAGGCTCAGATCAAAGGATCGGAATGGCAAAAGGAAAAAGAAATAAGCCAGGTCACTTGTAAAAAAAGAAAAGAATGTTGATTTAGAAAAATTATGTTGGCGAGACATGATGTTACTCATAGGAATGATCGTGGAAAGCCATTTTCGATCTACAAGGTTTGCATCTCATGTCCGTCATGGTTATGGTAAATTTGGACATATTGCAAGAAACTGTTATTCTAGAAGATGTTGATTCCCGAGGAAGTTTTGTATGGATCCTAGGTTGTTTTTGGTAACAAAATAGGATTTTTATAAATAAAAAAAATTACAATGAGGGGGAGTTTGATTATGTGAATATTTTTAAAAGGAGAAGAATGTTTAATTTGAAAGCTTTGATATTATTCGTGGTATTGTTATATAGTTTTTATCACTGTAAAAAATAGGGAGACCGTTGACCCTATATGCTTTGATGATTACAAAAACATCGACAACTTGATTTTTGTAAATGCGTTCAAACTAGATTAAGTATGGTAAATCAATGGAAAGAGGGAGACCGATTCCACGCCCCGGATGCTTTGAACATGCCTAGCAGCAAAACTCACTGTCCATGCAAGAAAGCAGGCGATCGGACCCTTATGTCTATGGTCCTAGCCAATCCAAAGTTTGGTCAAATTCCTTCTCATCCGACCTCGCAATCCTCCTCCACTATCTTTGAATTATGTTATAGCTAATGTAGGAAGAAATTTCTAAGTTAATAAGTATCTGTCTATCAACGGAGGAAACATCCTTTGGTCCCTTCCACTATCTTTTAATTCTGATTTCTAATTAGAATATATATATATATATATATATATATATATATATATATATATATAATTCTTGACTAAAATTTTTGTAAAACTTAATGCATAAGTTATTGTTCCTAATTCATCAATTTTAATATTATGCAAAATGCAAATCTATTCATAGTGACGAAGAGTCTAGAGATCAAAGCCATGGCGTCATCGGAGCTTACCAGTAAATTCATCAATTTCTTAAACATTAAAATTTTAATTAAATTATTCGAATTGGTGAAAGAATGTAACATGTTTTGAATGGAACAAGCCAGGTCACTTGAGAAATGAGTGCTCAAAGCTCAAATCAAAGGATCTGAAAGGCAAAAAGGTAAGGAAAAAAGCCGGGTCACTTGTGAAAAGACAGAACGTTGATTTAAAAAAGGAAATGAGTCTGTTAAAATTGATCTTGAAAATTCGACAAATGAATATGAAGTTTTGAAAAAGAAAATTAAGAGTGGAGCTCTTCCTTTCAAGGAGTTATGGGAAGCACAAAATAGATTATGTTAGTGAGACATGATTTTACTCAGAGGAATGATCGTGGTTGGTCATGTTTGCATCTCATGGATGTTATGGTTATGGTGAATTTGGACATATTGCAAGAAACTGGGGAAAAATATCAAAATAGTTCTAAACTTTTTGTATTGATACCAATTTAGTCATAAACTTTTCAATTTGACCAATTTAATCATAAACATTTTTACATTAGTACCAATTCAATCCATCCGTCTAATTTAAGCTGAAAATTACTGATGTGGCCATCGGCGGTTTTATGTGATGCCAAGTGGAAAATTTTTATAATTTTTAAATATTTTTTAAATCATTTTTCTCTTTTTTATTTTTTATTTTTCTTTTCTCCTTACCCTTGGCTGGCAAGGTTGTCGGCCGGCCGACCATCGCTAGCCACAGGTTGGTTGGGGCGAGGGGCCCCGCGCCCTCCCCAACCACTGGCGAAGGCCACCGCGCCCTCGCTAGCCACAAGCAAGGGCGTTGGCCCCTGCCCAAATTCAGGTGAGGGCTAAAACCCTCACTTGTTGGCCGACGAGGGCCTCTGCGCTCTCGTTTGCCACAGGCAAGGGTGTAGTAGCCCTCGCTTGTGGTGGGTGAGGGTGCGGCGGCCCTCACCCAGATCTAGGCGAGCAGGGCAACCCTTGCCTGGATTTGGGCAGGGTCGACGCCCTTGCTTGTGGCCGGCGAGGGCATGGCAGCCCTCGCCAATGGTCAGCGAGGGCGCAGGGCCCCTCACCTTGACCAACCTATGGCCGGCGATGGTTAGCTGGCCGACAGGTAAGGAGAAAAGAAAAAGAAAAAAATAATTTAAAAAATCTGAAAAAATTATAAAATTTGTCCACGTGGTGCTACATAAGACCATCGACGGCCACGTCAGCAATTAGTTAGATGGACTGAATTGATACCAATGTAGAAAGGTTTAGGACTAAAATGGTTCAATTAAAAAGTTTATGACTGAATTGATACCAATGTAAAAGGTTTAGGACTATTTGGATACTTTTCTCCAAGAAATTGTTATTCCAGAAGATTTGATTCCTAAGGAAGTTTTGTATGGATTGTTTTTGGTAACAAAGAAGCATATTTACAAATAAATAAATAAAAAGTTAATTTGAGGGGGAGTTTAATTATGTGATTATTTTTCAAAGGAGAAAAATGTTATATTTTAAGACTGAGTTTTTTTTTTTTGGTCAAAAAAATTTGTGTTCATTGCTTAAGGATACATGAGAAGTACATAGACTTTTAAGCAAAGCAAAGCAAAGGCCAAAACACTACAAAACAAAGCAAAATCTAGAAAACAAGGAGGATTAACAAAGCACTGGTAGGGTTAAGCACACACTCATTCCAAAAGAATAGATCTGTCAAGTGAAATAACTAGCAGCTAATCATTAGATCTCATATCGTCATTAATGATGAGCACATGCCAAAAAATTATTCTTCTTCAATAATTATGGTGGTGCACACCTAGATTTGGCTTCCTCTACACTATCGCCAGAGACAACCAAAATAGATAATGAACATAGATCTAACCTTTGGAAGAGCAAATCTTCATAGTTTGGCGAGAAGTTCCTGTAATCATCACTAAAACTGGAGGCAGAAAATCTGTATACGAACAGAGTACAAGATATCGAATCTTCGAAAACAATATTAAACTTCAACATCTAAATTGGAAGAGAAGAATTACTAGGTCTAGAATTGGATTTGGAGAGTTCAAACTCTCAAATCTAGAACTAGATCTGGGAGCATAGCTCCCAGATCTAGAACAGGAGAGAAAAAAGAGGAAAAGTACGAAAAAAAAATGAAAATAGATGGAAGGGAGGGTGAGACTAGCTTAAACACTGTACATGGTTTTTTTTTTTTTTTTTTTAATCTGAAAACCCTCTACATGGTTGAGGGTTGAAGAAGACAATGAAAAAGAAGAGAGAGGAAAAACCTTTCTGGCTTCTTGAATAATTCTGGTGGAGAGTGAGAAAGTTAAAAGCTTCGAGTTTATTCATGGAATTGTTGTAAGATTTTTATCGTCGTAAAAATGCGGGGAGATTGTTGACCCTACGTGATTTTGATTATTAGAAAACCATCAGTAACTATTGACTTTTGCAAATGTGTTCAAACTAGATTAAGTATAGTAAATCAATGGAAAAACGGGAGACCGATTATATGCCCCGGATGCCTGAAACGTGCCTAGTAGCAAAACTCAATCCCTGCAAGTAAGCAAGCGATCGGACCCCTTAGTCAAGGATCCCAGCCGGACCTCTTTTCACCATTTCTTTGCAAAAGCGAGTGGGTGATCGAAAGTTGCAATAGTTGAATATTTAACCATTTGGAGTGGGTAAATTAGGCTCCATTTGTTCAAGAAAAATAAATATTTAAGAATTATTTCATAAAAATAATTGATTGTAGCATTTTCTTTAATTAGTTAATGAAAATTATTTCATTATTGATATCAATTTATGTTTAACAATTTTTATAGACAATGATTTTTTTTTTCGTTTGTCCATTTTTTTAAGCCATAAAAATAATTATTTTTATGATTTTTTTAAATCATTCATTTTTTTTTTTTCAAAACAAACATGCCCATACCTATAGTCAGGATTCGAAAAACATATCATCATATCAAAGTGCGAAAATCTCTTGTACACAGATTTGCTAATGAATATCACCAATGAGATGAGAGATACACCTGAGTGTGAAATATAAAGTCAAATCACTATACATCACTTAATCTTCGGATTTAGTGTATTGTTCACATTTATTTGATTGATTTTTTTTTCACTAAAATTCTTTGTTGCCCGAACTTTGATTTCAAATAGTTTCCACTGTATTTTTGGGCGAAAGATTATTTACTAATCAAGCTGGATAGTATCTGACAAATAAACTGAGCTAATAAATGTTACACCAATATTAATCCTCAACGTTTCCTTAATTGCAAACGAGACCGCCAAGTTCTTAAAAACATGGAGGAATCAGATTATCTTCCCTAGATCTCCACATACATCTAGATCTAATTTCCATACAATCAAATTTACAAACACCTCCTAAAATCTATAAAATCACCTCAAGAATCAAAATTTCAAATATCCACAACATCGCACCTTCCTCTCTACATACGAGTTCGTCTCTTGTTTGTTCGAGATAGCCGTTCAAAGAACATGTCCGATTCTCACCCAGATGGAGACCCTCGCTTTTCCCCGTATTTTCATAGTTGTCCTCCTCCTATCAGGTTTTAATTCCCGACACTCTTATCCCAAAATGTCCCCAAATCCAAAAGGACAGAGAGACAATCAGCATGCAAAATTTGGAGATATTTATGTGCAATATATATATTTTTCCTATTGTGGTTTTAATTTTATTTAAATGATGAAATATATACGCTGAAATAAGTCTGCCCAGGTTCTCAAGATTCACATTTCAAGCCAAAGCGATAATGTGATTCACTTGATAATTGACGAATATAAACTTGCAGGAATGTGCATGGTGATGGTGCCCCATGCAAATGCCGAGAAGAGATGTAAAGAGGTGCTGGACCCGAACAGTTGCACGCTCTCTGATTGCCAAAAGGCGTGTTCCGAGAAGCACCCCATGCAGCGGCCTCATGGAGCATGCCTACCTGATCCCGAACACAAGTTCAGTTGCTCTTGCTACTTCAACTGCTGATTATTATAGATCGTGGATCCCTTTTTTCCGTCTTTCTAGTTGAGATTTAAGGGATTTGCAACTGTGTAGAAAATAAAGAGGTCACAACTTTGACAATAAATTGATAATGTCATTCTTTCTCTCTCTCATATATTCTGGCACACACATGTATAGTTGCCTCCCTAAGGGCTTGGTCCAGGGTTATATTACAATAGGGATTTTGCACCTAAAAATCCAAGGTAAATTAAGAGCCAATCCCTAGTTGCAACGACTCGGATCTGACCACAAACTTAGATATTCCCTTTTGAATCCTCAACTTATTGGGTAGATAGCTTATCTTAGATCGAATCGGGGAAGGTGAACATGATTTGTTATACAATAATTTTTCTCAAACTCTATTTATCAATAGATCAATTTTCAAAAAATTGTTCAAAAAATCTTAAACCTATTGCACTTTTATTAATTCAATGCTAAACTTTTCAATTTTGTTAATTAAGACCTAAACTTTTCACTTTTTACCAATTGAATCCATCTAGCCAATTTTTGTCGAAATTCACTGACGTGGATGTTAATGGTGCCATGTACGATAGGTGGCGATAACATGAACAATTTTTAAAAATGTATTGATATTTTTAAATTTTTTTCTAATCTTTTTTCTTTCTTTCTTCTTTATTTTACTAGGGCCGCCTAGGGATGATAAGCCCATCAAGGGTCGACCTTGCCCAAACCAAATATGGGGTTGGCCCTAGCTGGCCCTAGCCTAGGCCAAGGCAGCCTTGCTAAGCATCTTCCAAGTGAAGGAGACGCCATGCAAATGGTCCTCACCCAAGCCAAGGCGGCCTTGCCAAGTGTTGCCTTGCATCTCTCGGGTGAAGGCAACACCTGGCAAGGCCACCCTCACCAAGTCTTGCTTGGGTGAGGGCTCCCCTAGCCAAGGCTCACCCTCCCTAGCCGAAGAAAAAGGAAAAAAACGAAAAAAAAAAAATATTATTAAAAATTATTCACATCAATATTAGGCATACCACATAGGACAACTGACGTCCATGTTAACAATTTCGGGCAAAAATTGGTCGGATGGAATCAATTGGGAAAATGTGAAAAAGTTGACGACTCTATTAAAATTGAAAAATTTAGAATTAAATTGGCAAAATTATAATAAATTTAAAACTTTTGAACAGTTTTTCCGATGAATTTTATCAACATCTCCCGAGATCGATGGTTTTTTTCATTGGATCTAGATGTAGTACTGCATTATTTTGAAACAGTTTATTCATGGCACTAATTCATTCTATATAACTTCAAGACTACCCACCAAACCTAAAACCCTTCCCAAACTTTGAAACGCAAAACACGCCCAAGTCAACCCCACCATGGCCACATCTCTACCCAAACTCATCCTCATCACGCTTCTCTTCCCTCTAACCATCTTCGCTGCACGATCCCAAACATCCGCCCGCAGCCTGTCCATCGAAGCCGGGCCGAAAAGATCGGATAAGCTGAGTCACCTCCACTTCTACTTGCATGAAGTGTTCGCTAGCCCAAACTTCGCCGCCACACGGATACCCTGAGACCCCTGACCACTACCCAGTCGGCCACGTCCTTCGGCACAATCTTTGCGATTGACGACATGCTGAAGCTGGGCCCTGACGCGGGCTCAAAGTTTGTCGGCCGGGCCCAAAGGCCCCACATCATTGGCGTCCCGGGCCGAGTTAACCTTGTTGATGGCCGTAAACCTTGTGTTCACCGAAGGAAAGTTACAATGGGAGCACTTTGAGTATGCTCGGAAGGAACAGCTTGGCGCTTGAGGCGAGGGAGATGGCAATTACAGGAGGGACGGAGCTTTCCAGTTTGTGCGGGGTTATGTTAGGACCAAGACTCGCTCCATCGACCGGACGAGTGGACTTCTTCGTTTCGGAGTATGATGTCTACATTTTGCATTATTGAGATATGTGGTTTCTCAACCTTATTTGTATGATCTATTCTTTCTTCTTCAAATAAGATTGCAGAAAAGCTTATCGCTCACCCCCTTCATTAAGAGCCAACTTTGTTTGTACGAGGATCCTTTGTCACGGATAAAGAGCCAAGTCGTCACCCTTATCTTTGTTATTTGATTGGATTTTACATGAATGAATGGATCCAAGGTTGTTTTTGGTAACGAAGTAACATTTTCATAAATAAATAAATATAATTTTTTGAGGGGGAGTTAGTATATGTAATTATTTTTTAGAGTAAAAGATTGTTAGATGTTAAGGCTTCCATTTTATTTGCGGTATTGCTATATGATTTTTATCATAGGGAGAATGTTGACCCTATGTGTTTTGATGATTACAAAACCATCATTACTAGTGATTTTTGTAAATGTGTTCAAACCAGATTAAGTAAAGTAAATCCATGGAAAGCGAGAGACCGATTCTATGCCCTGGATGCCTGAAACATGCCTCGTTGTAAAACTCGCTGTCCATGCAAGTAAGCAGGTGACTGGACCTTTACGTCTAGGTCCTAACCAGACCTCTATTTTGACTAATTCTTTTGAAGAGGAGCAGGCGATCAAAAGTCTGCAATAGTAAAAATTAACCGTTTTGGATTACGTCCTAATCATGTTTGGTTATAGTGTAGATTAGACTCCATTTATTTAGTAAAAATAAATGATTTGAAAAGTATTTTTCTAAAATAATTACTTGTCTCATTTTAATTATCTATTTAATGAAAATTATTTCACATTGACATCAGTTTATGTTCAAATATTTTCATAGATAATGAACTTTTTTTTTTCATTAGTTTATTTTTTAAGCAATATAAGTGATTATTTTTATGAAAATATTTTTCAAATTATTCATTTTCCTCGAAACAAACACATCAGCATCTATAGTTGGGGTTCGGAAAACACATTGTCATGTCAAAGTGTGAGAAATGTCTTGTACACATATTTGCTAATGTATATTAAAAATGAGATGATAGATAAACCTGAGTGTGAAATATAAAGTCAAAACACTATAAATTGCTAAATCTTTGGATTTAGAGTATTGTTTATATTTGTTTGGTCGATTAACTTTTACTATGTTTCTTGGTTGCCCGAACTTTGATTCAAATGGTTGCCCTTGTATTTTTGGGCCAACAGCTATTTCCTAAATCAAGCTGGGTAGTATATGACAAATAAGCCCAGCTAATAAATGTTAGACCAATATTAATCCTCAACGTTTCCTTAACTGCAAACGATACTGCTAAATGCTAAGAAAATATGGAGGAAGTTGAGAATAATAATGTGAACGAAAACAAATTTAAAGAATTTATGTATAATTCAATATATTCATAATGAGGATTGCATTAGCCTATTTATAGGCTTTATGAAATAACTATTAAAGGTAACATATCAATTAAGGATATGCATTATCAAATGAGACATATAGATATAATCTAGAGAGATATTCATAATCAAGTGAATATCTTGATATCAAGGAATTAGATTCCCTTCCCTAAATCTCCATATACCTCTAGATCTAATTTTCCATCCATTGCAATTTACTAGCCCCCTAAAATCTATAAAATCAACCCAAGCATCAGAATTTCAAATATCCACAACATCGCACCTTCCTTTCTACATACGAGTTCTTCCTTGTTTGTTCGAGATAGCCGTTCAAAGAACACCTTTAATTCTCAACCAGATGGAGACCCTCGCTTTTCCTCGTATTTTGCAGTTGTCCTCCTTCTCTCAGGTATTAGTTCTCGACACTCTTATCCCAAAATGTATTCAAATCCAGAGAGTCAATCGTGATGAAAATTTGGAGATATTTAGGGTCCGTTCGTTTTGCGGAAAACAATTTACAGAAAAATATTTTCCTTGAATTTCCAGTGTTCAGATGGCGGAAAATAGATGGCCAAAGAAAATATTTTCCAGTCAATGGAAAATCTCACTATCAAATAAAGAGGAAATCATTTTCCGTGCGCAATCTTCTGCTTTTTTTACTCATTTTTGCCCTCTTTCTCACAAAACACTTTTGATCCCATCTCCTCCTCCTTTGACATCGATGATTAGCAATAGCGGAGCATCCCCTCATCCGGCGGTGCTGGATCTCCATCCTCACGAAGCCCTGGGTTTCTGATCTCATCCTCCTCCTCCTTCGACATCCAACGACGGAGTGTCCCCCATACTTCCATCTTCTCTTCTTGTTGGTCACCGGCCATGGCCACAAGTCAGCTCGAGCTCTGCCCCAGGTCGGCGAGGCTCCACCTAGCCTGATTTGGTGAAGCCGAGCTCGAGCCTCGCCAGATCGGGCGAGGTGGAGCCTCACAGAGACGCCGGCGAGTTGGCCTTGGGTGAAGCTCGCTAGAGGCCTCGCTAGATCGCTAGCCGCGAGCTCGCTGGGCGAAGCGACCTTGGTGCCTCAGCTCCGGAGCTCGCCAAATCTAGTGATCGGCAAGTCTTGGCCTCAAGCTCGCTAGGATCAACCGGTCTTTGTCGGCCGACGGAGGAAGGAGGAGGAGGAAGGAGGAAGGAAAAGAAAAAGGAAAAAAAAAGAAAAAGAAAAAGAGAAAGAAAAAAAAATAATAAATAATAAAAATTTTGATTTTTAAAAATACAAATAATTAAAAATTCATTTTTTAAAAAATATAAAAATATAAAACTAATTTTTTGTTCAATAAAAATATTAAAATTCAATTTTTGATAATTTTTTCTAAATAATTAAATTAGCTAACGAACGGTGGAAAATATTTTCCACTCAAAGTTTATGTTTTGACCGAGCACTAGAAAATAGTCATTTTTTGGAAAATGACTTTTAGGAAAAATGTTTTTCGGAAACATGATATTTTCCACGAAATGAATGGGCCATTTATGTTCAATCTATTTGTTTTTCCTTATTGTAGTTTTAATTTTAATTGAACGATGAAATATATATGCTGGAAATAAGTCTGCCCAAATTCTCAAGATTCTCCTTTCGAGCCAAAGCGATAATGTGGTTCACTTGACGATTGACAAATATAAACTAACAGGGATGTGCATGATGATGGTGCCCCATGCAAATGCCAAGGAGAGATGTCACGAGTTGCTGGACCCGAACAGTTGTACGCTCTCCGATTGCTTTAAGGCATGTTCCGAGAAGCACCCCATGCAACGGCCTGAAGGATCATGCCTACCCGATCCCAACCACAAGTTCAGTTGGGATTGCAACTTCGACTGCTGATTATTATAGATCAGCCCCTTCTTATGATGATTTGCTACTTCGAGTCTCTCTTCTTCTCGGATCCCTTTTTTCCGTCTTTCCAATTTGATCCTTAAGGGATTTGCAATCGTGTCGAAAATAAAGATGTGGCTACTTTGGTAACAAGTTGATAATGTCAATGCTCTCTCTCATATATTCATACATGTATGTTTGCCTACCTAAGGGATTGGTCCGGGGTTTTATTATAATGGGGATTTTGCATATCAAAAGTCTAAGGTCAACCAAAAGCCGATCCCTAGTTGCAACTACTTGGATCTAACCACAAACTTAGGAATCCCCTTTTGAATAATCGACTTATCGAGTAGATGGCTTTTCTTAGATCGAACCAGGAAAGGTGAACATGATTTGTTATATGAGAATTTTTCCCAAAATCTATTTATCAATAGATCAATTTTGAGAAATTTTTTGTTTTTTGTTGGAAAAAATTGGAACAAAAAAAAACATATTCGAGAAACACTTTTATCAATTCATTTATATACCTTTCAAGTTTGCTAATTAAGACCTCAATCTTCTTCCCTTTTCTCGCTCGAGCGGCGAGTAGCCAATTAAGTTTGTCCAGCCAAAAAATTCAATGATGTGAATGCCATTAGTGATGATTCTACGGGGACGAGTGATGTTGTGATGGCCGTTCATCATTGGCATTGACAATTTTTAATAATCTTTCAACGATGATTTGACAACCGCGGCATCGTAAGAAGATAAGAACCAAGGGTAATGCTGCCTTGTGTTAGCTGAATTTCATGGTTGCATTCTATATGTAGCATTGCAATGAAATGCTCAGGCTAATCATTTGGATTTCACAGCTCAAAAATAGGTTGGAGAGAGTAGTTGTTTAGGTTTCTCACAATGATGTTTATTTTATTTTGAGCATTCTGTTTGATTGATTATTGCTAGTCATAGTACTATGTAGTTCTTGTAGTTCAAAATACAACTTATGATCTGTTTTACACAAGTTAGTTCAACAATTATCATTTTTGTCATTATAGTCTTCTTGGCTTGCATCTCTTGAGAATGATTTTGTGTTTGGCATATATAGTATTATGTTATTAATTTAACTCATAACTCATATGCTGCTCAACCGATCAAAGATTAAATGGCATCTGAGAGACAGACATTCAATGCAAAGTGGATCGAGTCTGTAACCAACATATTTATTGGTTTGTTGGTGGATGAGGTCAAAAAGGGAAATCGGACCTCTTTTACTTTCAACAAAGCAGGGTGGAGGAATATACAGACTGAATTCGTTAGACAAATAGGATGCCAATATAGCATGGTCCAGCTGAGGAACAAGGTAAACAAACTAAGAAAACAGTATAGCAGTTTTCAGAAACTTATGTCTCAGTCTGGATTGGTTGGGATAATGTCAATAAAAGAGTTGTTGTCGACGATCCAAGTATATGTGAATCTCACATCAAGGTATATATATATATATATATTATTTTTTTTTTAACTTTTTGGTCATTTTGATGTCATTATGTATATAAATTTTAAAATGTATGATTATATTCCTCAAATGTCATTATTGTCAAAATTGTAGGAGAATGTAGAGTAGGCAAAATTCAGGAATGATGGATTTCCCCAGTATCCCGAGCTATGTATTGTATTTGGTGGTACATATGCTACTGGGGAATATGGCATTGGAAATGCTCAAGATGTGACGGTGTTGGAGGAAGATGACAATGGTGATGGCAATGTAGGTGGTGACAACAGTGGTTACAATGCATATGGTGACAACAGTGGTGGCAATGCCTATGGTGATGCTGGTGGTGGCCATATAGATGACTTCGGTGATCACCACACTGATAAGAGAGTCTTTACATCAGAAGATGCTGAAACTTCAACTTGTGGAAAGCACAAATTGGATAGGACTCTAAATACTAAGAGGAGAAGGGGGAGTACCCAAAACAGTATTGATGACACTTGCAAAGCTATACAAGACTTTTTGAAAGTTAAGTCAAGTCAATCTGGTAGTGGCTCTACGACCTCTAGGGTTATGCCATCACCTGTGAACCCTTTCTCCGTAACTGCTGTGATGGATATTCTACTTACTATGCCTGAGATAGACCAAGATCTTTACAATAAAGCAGTCGATCGAGCATGCAATAGTGCCTCATAGAGGGTGGCTTTCATTAAATCCACACTTGAAAGGAGAAATTGACTTTTTTATCATCTTTAGTAGATGTTTGGAAATATATTATGAATCGAATGGGGTTTCATTAGATTGTATAACTTATGTTATCTATTAATATGTAGTTTTTAAAGATATAAGTGTTGAGAGTCTTCGTACTTATATGTAATGGCATTTTCTATTGGGACTATGACTTATGTTATTGATTGTTATTGGATATTTTTTCAAAATTTATATTGATGTTTTTATATTTTTGTGATTGTATAGATATTACGGAAGAGGGATCGGATAGTATATGTAGTGAACAGGTAGAACAAGTTCAACAATTCTTGGATGATGATGATCTTTGCATATTGCTAGTGTGGTTGTGCACGGTTGCGATTGACGCGTCCCTGCATACAAGAGAAACCATTAGGGACAACAAATTATTAGGATCCGAATGGATAATCGAGATTGTTTCTGGACATTCAGATAGGATATATGAAGCCTTCGGGATGGAGAGGCATGTTATTATGAATTTATGTGATTTGATGAGAGTAAGAGCTTGGTTAAAAGATAGTAAATATATTAGAATAGATGAACAAATTGGGATATTCTTATTTTTGGTTTGTCATGGTAGCTCAAATAGAAATTTATCTGAGAGATTTCAACATTCTAGAGAAACGATCATCAAGTATTTCAACAAAGTGTTGAAAGCAATTATCAAACTTTCAAAAGAGATAATCAAACCACCGTTCTTTGATGTCATCCCACAAGAAATTCTTATGGATCCTAGTCATAAGCGCTACTTCAAGGTATGATTTCTATATCGACTTTATACCGTCAAATACATGTAGTTCATGATCTTATATAATCTTAGATTGGTAATAAATTGACAGGACTGTGTAAGTGCTCTAGATGGCACCCATATAAATGCTATTATCCCGGTGTCTCAGTAGGTTCGATTTAGAGGTAGGAGAGGGACTACCACACAGAACGTGTTGTGTGTTCGCTCATTTGATGTGAAATTTGCTTTCGTGTATGCTAGATGGGAAGGATCTGCCAATGATTGTCGAGTGCTTTCGGCAGCACTCGAAACTCATCAATTGCAATTTCCCCGACCACTGGTATGTACTTTGTTTCTATTGACATTTGTGATTATATTATGATTGAATATCATTAAATATATATATAAATATATATATATATATATATATATATCATGTTGTAGGGAAATACTACGTGGCAGATTCCGGTTATGCAGCACTTCCGAGATTTTTAACTCCATTTAGAAAGGAACGGTATCATCTCAGCGAATATAGAGGGAGTGGAAGACAGCCAAGAACAGCAAAAGAGTTATTCAACTATAAGCACTCTTCACTAAGAAATGTAATTGAGAGGTCATTTGGGGCATTAAAGAATCCCTTCACCATTTTGAGACATATGCCTCCATTTACAATTCGGAAGCAAGCACTTATTGTAATTGCATGTTGTGCACTTCATAATTACATTCGTGATCAAGATAGGATGGACATAAATTTTTCAATATATGGATATTCAGAATACCCATTTGGACCTACAGAAGTGGATGTTGCAAATGATACATCGGATGAGTAGTTATCTGAGATAAACATGCTTAGGATAAGTATTGCAAATAAAATGGCAATGGATCACAATATGCATGAGATTTGTTGACTTTTGTAATATTGTTTTTAAGTATTCACTGTGATGAAGTTGAACAATGAACTATATTGCTTCATTATTGTGATGTCATATATGGAAGGATTCATGTTGAGATGTATAAAATTTTTTTTTAAGTATGCACATATGACCATGTTGAAAATATTTTTCTTCACTTACCATTATCAAAATTAAATTGATAAGCATTTCATGAGAATGAGAATTCAATATCAAGTTTATATGTTATAAAAATAAAAAATAAAAAAGTACTTGAAAAAAATTTAATACAAACTTTACTTACAAAATTGTCTACCAAATATGCCATATGATCATGTTCAAAATGTTTTTCTTTACTCACCATGAACAAAATAAAATTAATGAGCATTTCATAAGAATGAGAATTCAATATCAAGTTTAAACTTTATTAAAAAAAGCTTTTTTTTTTGAAAAATTTAAAACATAAATTTTTTGTCGTTTACCAAACGTCTTTCTGTTCTTTTTCTATTCTAGGAACATAAATTGACTGCAGTTACCAAATGTGTTTCTGTTCTTTTTTTATTTCAAGAACAATTTTTTTTTACACTTACCAAACGCGTTCTTTTGCTCAAAAACTGTTCCCCGGAACAGAAACACTTTTTTTTTTTATTTCTGTTCCTTGGAACAATTTTTAAACAGAAACGTTACCAAACGCGCCCATACCTTTCAATTTTGCTAATTAAGACCTCAATCTTTTTTCCTTTTTCTGCTAATTAAGTTTATCCAACCAAATTTGGCCGAAATTCACTGATGTGAATGTTAGTGATGCTACGTAGAATGGCCGACATTGGCATGGACAATTTTTAATAATCTTTAGAATTTTTAGAATTTTTATTTTTTTTTTTTTATGATTATCTTTCCTTTCTTCTTCATTTTGCTGATAGCCGCCTAGCCTCACCTCGGCAAGGGTAAGCCTCGACAACTGGCCCTCACCTAGGCCAAGGTAGCCTCACCGAGCATTAGCCAAGCGAAAGAGATGCTAGGCTACTAGCCCTTGCCCAAGCTAGGCAAGGTGTCGCCTTGGCCTACCCTCATCGGGTCTCGCTTGTGGCAAGGGAGGCTAGCCCGCTCGACCACCATCAAAAGGAAGAAGGAAGAAGGAACGGGAAAAAAATTAAAAAAATAAAAAATATATGTATTATTTAAAATTGTCCATGTTAGCATTGACAGTACCATGTAGAACGATTGACATCCAAGTCAATGATTTTCAGCCAAAATTAATCGGATGGGCACAACTGGCAAAAACTAAAAAGGTTTATGACTCAAATATTGAAAAATTTAGAGTTGATGACAAAAGTATAATAGATTTAAGATTTTTTAGACAATTTTCTCGATCAATTTTATCAACATCTCCCGAAATCGACCTTTACCAAAAAAAAAAAAAAATCTCCCGAAATAAATGGCTTTTTTCATTGATCAGATCATGGAATCTATATGTTTAGTACTGCATTATTTTGAAACAGTTTATTCATGGCACCAATTCATTCTACACAACCTCAAGACTACCCACCAAACCTATAACGCTTCCCAAACTTTGGAACGCAAAACACGCCCAAGTCAACCACACTATGGCTAGATCTCTACCCAAACTCAACCTCATCATGCTTCTCATCTCTCTGACCATCTTCGCCGCACGATCCCAAACATCCGCCCGCAGCCTGTCCATCGAGGCCGGGCCGAGAAAATCGGAGAAGCTGAGCCACCTCCACCCTACTTGCATGGAGTGTTCGCTGGCCCAAACTTCACCGCCACACAAGTAGCCTCAGCCCCGACCACTGGCCAATCGGCCACGTCCTTCGGCGGGGTCTTTGTGATCGACGACATGCTGAAGCTGGGCCTGACGCGGGCTCATAGCTTGTCAGCCGGGCCCAAGGCCTCACGTCTTCGGCGTCCCAGGCCAAGTTGGCCTTGTTGATGGGCGTAAACTTTGTGTTCACCGAGGGGAAGTTCAATGGGAGCACTTTGAGTATGCTCGGAAGGAACAGCTTGGCGCTCGAGGTGAGGGAGATGGCAATTCCAGGAGGGACCAGAGCTTTCCAGCTCGCACGGGGTTTTGTTCGGACCAAGATTCACACCATCATCCGGACGAGTGAACTTCTTGTTTCAGAGTATGATGTCTACATTTTGCATTATCAAGATATGTGGTTTCTCGTTCGTATTTCTACGACCTATTCTTCCTTCTTCGAACAAGATAACAGAAAGGCTCATCACTTGTTGGTTGGATACTACGTACATGTAAAACAAACTGGGAATGATTTTACATGGTGGCCGTCAAATGGTTGGAAATTACATACATGTAAGACAAGTTGAGAATGATTTTTAAAATTGTTTTAATGAAAAATATATTAAGATTAAAACTAAAAATTTTTAGTAGATTAAAAAAATTAAATTTTGATTTTTTTTTGCAATTTTTTTTCCAACAAAATAAAATCATATAATGAACAGTGAAAAATATGATCATTTTCTTAGAAATTGAATTCCTGGAAAATATTTTCTACAAATGTAATATTTTTCGAGAATCAAATGGAGCCTTGCTTACACAACTAAAATCAACGATAGATGCAAAAATATCAAGCTGAGGGAGATGTGAAAGAGACAAGAAGCATTTGCGATATTTAAGATTATTTCATTTTATAAAAAAAAAAAAAGTAACTTCAAACACCAAACAGCCATGGGGCAACCGCCCTACCAATCCCTTCGATCTTCAAATCTGAATTCTTTTGTATGTTAATCATGCAACGGTTTTCAATTTCCCTACGCCTTCATAAACCTCATCATAGTTCCCCAATCCAATCGCCTTTTTTGTCTAATTTTATTGTTGTCGACAGTGAAATTTGACTAAACTCTTCCTGGGGATGCCTGGTCAGATGATCCCCGTGGGGGGTGAGGTGGGGGCACGAGATCGCCGTGTCAGAACCGGTTTTTTTTTTTTTTGACAAGCAGAACCGGTTAAGAAAAGGGAAAAGTTGCCGAAATCATGTGCACGATGCGACATGCCAAGAAAAACGGTTGGGGCACGTTAAAGATGAGAACTGATTAAATGCGTGTTTATATGTAAATACATATATGCCATCTAATTATTTGAAGATAAATAATCGAATGAATATCCGACCTTATCCTTTTTTTTCGTTTTCTTCCCATGGATAATTATCCTGTTTTATCACTCGCGTATTTCGAATCTTAAAAATCGGATTATTTTTTTTTAAACTACAACCGCCTTCTTAAAAAAATCGAATATGGAGATATTTTTATTTGGCTATGTATATAGCCTCTTTGGATGGTTTTACAGAAAATCTCTTTACGTGCACATTGTTCAAATACTTCGCAAGAAAATGAATTTTCTAATTTGGCTAATATCATTCTTTCTTCTAAAGGTGCCTTATCTTCTTTGTTTTGTTATTGTGGTTCTTTTGCACTCACTCGTGATTCCATAACTACTTTTAGCTAATTTGTCCGTGATAACATTTAGGTCCTCATTTTAATTGACACTTCCCTTGGATATTCTCGCATCTCCACCTAGTTGGACACTCCCACCTGGTGTTCCTGGCCACATTAGATTTATTGAACATTCAAGTTGTGCACACATGATTCTAGGATCGCAAATCAATCCCACAAGATACTTGTTCTATCCCAAGACTGACCTATATCTATGTTGGTTGCATGTAAATGCTATCAACCCAATGTCGGAGTTCGTGCAACTAGTGTCTATACAGCAGTCACCCATATTGACATTGACTTTATGGATGTATCATATAAAAGCATACGTGCATAAATTGCAAGAACAATTTATAGCACGTATAGCATTATTTCACATAAATGTGTCACGTTCAAGTACCCTATAAGAATTCTCAAGCTATGAATCCACAGCTGTGTGCAACTAGCATAATTCTCGTGGTTTAGCTCCGTGCGGAAAAAAACTAGCATAATGTCAATGGAAGCTTCTGTGTCTTCCCTCACCTTTCTCACTGCGATCAAATCCAAGGGATCGTTCGCTCGAGAACTGTCGGCTCGAGATCAGTTCAGGCTCAAACCCGAGGAGATGACCCATCTTCGCTTTTATCTCCATGATACATTTACCGGACAACACCTTACCGTAGCAACCGTGGCCCAGGTAGTGACAACGAATACATCAGCAACACATTTCGGTGCCGTCATAGTCATCAATGACCCATTTACCGTTATTGACACCTAAATTTGGGCAATTCATTTAGTTGTCTTTTATATTAAAATATTAAGAATCGGCCCAAACCCCTAAACAAAATACCGTTAGCATAGGTTATAGGGTTAATACCATGAAAAAGGTACGCCTGTGATAAATTTAACTATATTAATTTTTGGATCACCAAAACCTCCAAACTAAAATACTTGTGATAATTTTAACCCAAACTAATTTTTAGGCCACCAAAAACTCCAACCCGGTCACTCTTGACATATTTACCTCTTATTAGCTTCCTCAAATTTTATCATGAAATTGCTGAGTTTGATAACACACACATGAAATACTATATATACATGGGGTAAAATTATCATAAGCGTAATGATTAGTTTTAAGAAAATTTGTCACAGATGTATCAAGTTGAGAATTTTATTACTTTAAAAATTAGTTTGAGGTAAATTTGTTTTGAAATATTTCGTGGTATTAATCCAGTTTATATGTAACGACCTCAACTCCATCTCTAGGGTCTTGAGCGATAGGATTTATTTTCACGATGTCCCAAACTCGTCATTGTCTCAATTCTTTTTATCTTGTTATCATACACATCTAGAAACATGAATAAACAACTCCCTGAACAAAAAATAGCTAGAAGACTGTGATATATATCATACATAACACACTAATTTATATTATAATAGTACTTTTACAAGTTACAAGCCCTTCCTCTACAAGCCTTTTTTTTTTTTTTTTTTTTTTTTTCATTTTTACATCACACTACAAGTTTCCATACAAGCTAGGGGAATTCCTATCTCTTTTAGCGTGATTGCAGCTCGCAAAACTGACGTAAGAGATCAATGCCTATAAGACTAAAAGATGAGAGTCTTGGGAACTCAATAAATAAAATTTTCAGTTTTCTATTAGGAAAGCATCTTATCATTAAAGCCTAACAAGTACAAGACTCGCAAACAATATCGATGGCAGATCAATAACAAATCCATTAGCATCTCTCGACTATCTATATGTGCTCCACTTTCAACTTACCAAATAAGTTATTTCACCAAACAAGTTTATTAGTCAGCACATAGTAACATGCACAATAAGTTCATTAACAATATCAATGGTTCTTCTCATACTTTCACGGGCTTCCAACCTCAGACTGGGCATCCGACCTCAAGCCAAGCATCTCACACTTTCAAGGGCTTCCCATACTTTTAGGGGTTTCCTAGCTCAACCAAGGCATCTAGCCATCAAACCAGGCATCCGATACTTACAGGGGTTTCACATACTTTCAAGAGTTTTCTGACTCAACCAAGGCATTTGACCATCAAGCTAGGTATCACATACTTTCAATGGCTTCCTTGGTTCAACCAGGGCATCCCATTTAATAAATGAGGCATCACTGACAATGCTATGTGACAACATGTGATTTTTCCTTTTTAAGTGTACACACAAGTGTATCACATAAATTAGTTCTTATTTTTTTCTTCTTAGCAGACTCATATATGGCCTGAAGGTGTTCTCATACACATGTGTGTGCCATGAATTCTAGTATTACACTAATAAACATGTCAGGAATGACCCTTGATTTATGACTTGAATCAATCACTTGGCATCGATCTCCACACCGAACAAGGCTTGAAAATGGCATGCCTCAATGCCGATTTAAAAGCTTGTAGCCTTGGGTGATACCCACACCAAACGAGACTTATAATTGCATGCTTGAATGTTGATCCAAGGCCTTGTGACCTTAAGTGACCTTGCCTTGCGTTGAACTCGACTGAAGCAAACCTTGGCCTTATTCCAGGCGTGGACAACTCAAGCACACGTTCAAGTACAACTATGAGAAAAACCATACAAAAGATCCAATATCTTACCAATAGCTTAATGGGTGAGCACCTAATTAGACTCAACAATGGAGTCTACCATCCTAGAGGAGAAATAGGGATCTTACTTACCTAGATGAACCTCGAGAACTAACTTGAATGACTTGATGAGAGCTGATGGTGCAAGGTCGAGAGAAATAGAAGAATTGCATGTAAATGGCAAGAAATGAGAAGATGGCTCAAGGTGAGAATGAATGGGGTGGTTCCCCTATTTATAGGCTAAAAACTCATCATTATCCTTTTCGATTAGCCCAATCGTCTTTCTTGAAGTGGCACGGCTATAACATCGAGGTGGCAAGCCTAGTTTGTAAGGTGGCACACCTAAGGTCTTAGGAAAACATTTGCCATCTTCTTATTAGACCACCTACTTCATGCCATCATGACTTAGCCTACTTGTTTTCCAAAGAGAATCTTACGGTAATGATGACAATATCTTCCATGGATACCTAAGCCAATAGGTCACCAATTTCTTCTTCAAGGTAAATCTTTTGGTCATCATTACAAAATCTTCAAGTGGACACCTAAGCCGGTGACTAAACATTCTCATTAAATGCCTAGATTTGGTTGATCATGAGGCTAGGATATTTAGCACGTGCCTAAATTAAAAAACTTACTTTCTAAGTTTTGGCTTTCTAGAATACTCTACCAAGTTCTCTTCTAATTGGTCTACTTAAGTCCTTGAGTCCTTTGCTTATTCTCTAAGGAAAATCTTGAGCCATCATTATCAAATATTTAAAGGACACTTAAGCGGGGTGACTTGTCCTTGCATTTAATGATATTATGTTTTCTCTTAATTGGTCTATTTGTTTAAGAGTCCCTTACTTAATTTTCAAGGTGGATCTTTGGTAATCATTACTAAATCTAGAGATATCTATTCAAAGTGGTGAGTTATCATTCTTCAAGAAGAACCTAGGACATTCTAGAATGTTCTATTTTGTCCATTTCCAAGGAATATGGCAACCATGGGAAATAGGTCATTGGAAGTGCAACCGGAATCGGGCAAGAGTTTTTTGTGTACATCCCCTCAAGGCCATTCTGTCACACCCAAGATTCATGGCAAAGGCACCCTTGGTGTGATTGTCATAGGCAAAATTGCCTACTTCAATTAAGTTGGTGACCTAGGGCATAGGCTCAATGACTAGCCCTTGGATTGGTTCTGTCCGAGTGTACCAAGCCCATGACCGGCTTGAAGCCTGGGGGAGGCCTAGGCGCAAGACCTAGCACACAGCAGGGCTCTTGGCTTGGTCCGGTATCCACTACAAGGGGCCTATGGTCAGTCCACAACTAGTCCATGGCCAAGCATACTTTGTCTGTGTTCGGCTCTCGGTTATCATGTAGTTGCGTGGGAGCGGTTGATCCGTGGCCAACGCACAATCACACCGGATCGACTCATGGTCATCCAAGGTTGATACATGACCAAGCAAAATCATCCACGGCAAGAACATGATCGCTTTGGATCGATCCATGATCATCCATCGATCCGTGATGGTACCTTACCATCCAACGATTAACTCTTATGGTTAGCAGCCATTCCATGGCCAAATGGCTTGAGTTCACTTGCATGGTCAGTGAATTGGTTTATGGTTGATCCCTTGATCAATCCATAGCCAATCATTTGCCTCCCTTCTAGTTTGGCCGATTGGTCCATGACCAACTTTGGAAATGACCAATGATTGATCCTTGCCATTGGGACACCGAACTCATAGTCATTTTTCATTGGATCGAAAATCGGGATATTACATTATATTTGCAATTTATTTTAGTCATACATCACATGCAAATCACATTATCTTAACACGATGTTACCACAGATCATCACGCGGCATAATTGAGAGTTATGGCCAGCCAGCACTCAAATCCTTGCTTTTGACCCAAAAAAAAAAAAAAATCTCCTTGTTAATAGGGTTTTATCTCCGGTGGTTACTCAATTCAATAGTTATCCATTCAATTATGTTCCTATCTACATTTGAATCATTTCAATAAAAAGTAGTGTTGCCGATAATCTTCGCCGACACAATGAAAAAAAAATAAAATAAAAAGTTACAATAATTGTTCACGTCAATGCAAGCCATGTCATATGGGACGGCCAACACCCACAACAATGATTTTCGAAAAATTGGCTAGGACTAAAGTAGCAAATTGCCAAAAATTTTAAAAATAAATTGGTCAAATTAAAAGGTTTAAGACCAAATTGACATAAGTGCAATAAATTTAAGACTTTTTTTTTTTGTGGGTAATTTCCCAATTTATGGATGGATAAAACATTTCTCGGCGTACCCTCCAAGAATTCATCACTACCATTTTATCACAAAACAACTTCTTAAACCATCAGTTTACAGCTACTGTACAACTCACATTATTCTGATTTGGGCTTTCAAGCACTGCAACAAAAATTAGAGTGTCAGTGAAAGCTTCTCTGTAGTTTTCTTTTTTTTTTTGTTGGTCGGTTCTCTGTAGTTAAATAGAGCAAAATCTACAGACGGAATTATACATAAACCTCGGCAGTCTCTTCAACACGCATCAAAGCTCCCTCTGTCCCTCCATATCTCTCTCTCTCTCTCTCTCTCTCTCTCTCTCTCTCTCTCATATGGCTCCCTTCAAGACAAGTTTCACCATCTTGGCCGCATTCTTTTCCCTCACTTTTCTCACTACGATCAAATCCGAGACACTGTTCGCTCGAGAAATATCTGCTCCAGATCAGTTCGGGCTCAAACCCGAGAAGATGACCCATCTCCGCTTCTATCTTCACGACATAGTCACCGCGCAGCACCCTACTGCCGTGCCCGTCGCCCAAGCAGCGACAACAAATACATCATCTACGTCTTTTGGTCTCGTCTTGGTCATAGACGACCCATTGACCGTGGGCCCAGACCTGAACTCGACGCTCGTCGGGAGAGCTCAGGGAATGTTTGTGATGTCATCACAAAGCGAGTTGAGCCTCACCCTGACGATGAACTTGGTTTTCACGGAAGGAGCGTACAAGGGGAGCACGTTGAGCGTCTTGGCGCAGAACTTGGTTTCGAAGAATCCGAGGGAGCTGGCCATCGTCGGCGGGACTGGCGTTTTCCGGTTCGCTCGTGGATATATTCAGCTGAGAACTCACACTATCAACATGACGACGCTGAATGCGATCGTGAAGTACGATGCTTACGCATTACATTACTGATGGTGAGCGTACGAGAACGAGCACCGCGATGATAAAGGAAGCTTTATTTCTGTGCTTGTAAAGGAAGAGAAAATAAAAGGGAGGGGGAGACTGATTTTAGGGCGTATTCAATTGAGAGCCTATCCAAAACTACTGGTACTTCTAGCGGTCAGTTGGTGGAAGATATTCCAGAGAAAATAACCTTGTCTTTTTTGTTCTTGTTTTAGGAAAAGATCAAGAGGGCATGTTCAAGTTCTATAAGTCAATTTTCCATATCTCTTGATGCAATTTCGAAATTTGATTCTTGCTAAATTGTCAAATGGTATGACTGACTTATTTCACTAAGCATTGGAAAAAAAAAAAAAAGACACTTTTGCCAAGATGTGAACCCCTAGAATGTCATAACTTGGCAGAAATTGACACTTAAGTACCATAACTTACAAAAGGTACACTTAAGTACAAAAATCGGAGCAAAATGGATCACTTGAGTGCCAATCCGGTCAAATTGCATACGTGGCATTTTTTCGACGAAGCGAGTGCAAAACGACACCGTTTTGCACGTTGACGTGGTCAAATAATGCAAAAACGGCATCATTTTGGGTTAACGTGGTAAAAAAATATAAAAATTAATTAAATTTAATTTAAAATTAAATTTAGTTAAAATATTTAAAATTAATAATTTTAAAATTAAAAAAAAAAAAAAAATCGGGAGAGGCGGGCGAGGCTTAGCCCTCAGCCATCGCCACCGCCTTCCCGCCATCGCCAAGAAGGGCAGGCGACGGAGGGGGGGAGTGTCGGTTGGGGTCGTCGGGCCCTGGCCAAGGGTCGGCTGGGGTCGCTGGGCCCTAGCCAAGGGTTCGCGACCCGGCCAACCGCGGTGAGGGTTGCGGCCCTCACCTAGATCCGCCGGTGGGAGGAGGAGTAAGAAAAAAGGAGGAGGGGGGGAGGGGAGGAGGAGGGGAGGTAGCCGGCGACTAGGGCTTGCGTGCCCTCGCCCAAGATCCGCCGACCCTCCCCACCTTCCGGCGACGGCGGGAGGCGATGGTGGCAAGGGCTCGGCCCTCAGCCCCCTAGCTTCCTTCCTCCTCCTCCGTTTCCGTTTTTTTTTTTTTAAATAAATATAAATTATAATATTATTTTTTAAAAATTTTAATTTAATTAATTTTTATATTATATTAAAATTCAAATTATGTCAAAACGACTTCGTTTTGGCCGATTTAAGGGTTTTATTTTGGCCAACATCCGAAACGATGTTGTTTGGGTGTGAATTAGAGAGGAATGAACTCTCCGGTGAGCCACATCGATGAGAAATATTAATATTTAAATGCCACAAATGATTTCCGGCTGATTTCGCCGAAGGTGGCACTCACGTGTCCCACTTTTCTTCAAATGTGACACTTAAGTGTACATTTCATAAGTTATGGCACTTAAATGTTAATTTGTGCCAAGTTATAACACTTTTAGTGTTCTTTTATCCACTTTTGCCTTATAACCATGACCTAGCTTGATGTATAGTTGGTAACTATAATTTCACTAAACTTTGTGAGTAAACGCGTGTTTGTTTATTAAAAGCATTGTCGCGATCTAAATTTTGGGTGCACCACTTAGGTTTAGGCTAATGACTACTAAGTCTTTAAACTTAGCACGGGCTCTCCCAAGCCCATACCAATTTGCGACTTAAGGTTTAAATATTTAGCATACAAAAGATTATTAACTAGAAGTCGCCACTAATCAGTTTATGGTAAGTCGATTTGACACCTAAGTAAAATAATGGGATAATTATTTTACTCCTACGAACCAGAAACTAAAAATACGGAGACTTGGTTACTTTAAATTTCTCTAATGCCATTTCGGTACCATTTCTTTTTAATTTTAAAAATATTTTTGCAGGTAGCTTGAATTTATTTTAACCTAAATTACTATCATACAAATATGGTGACCACACGGATGCTCATTCACTATTAAACATTAAAATAAAAATAAATAAATAAATAAATTACATCACACAAAGAAAGAAATTTTTTTTGAGTTTTCTTGAAATTAATTTTTTTTTATAAAATGTGCATTTAACTAAATGACCTAATTTTACTAATAAAAAAATTATAATTAAATGATCCTATTATGGAAACTAGTTAATATGCACCTAATATTTTTTGTATTTTTTATTGAAATTCGCAATTAATAAAGACCCTAATTAAACTATCTAAAAATAATTTTCTAATTTATTTTAGGGATTAATTTGACTTAAACCCTATCCTATCTTAGAAAACTATTTATTTATTTATTTATTTATTTATTTTTTAAATGATGAGATTATAAAAATATGCCAACTTTATCTAAGAGCCTAAAAAAAGGTTATTTAGGTCCAAACCTAACCTATTTCAAAAAATTATCTAAAAATATAATCCTAATCCTAAAAAAAAAAAAAGAAATCTAATTTACTAACCTACATTTTTTTAGTTTACTAAATCTATATGCTCATGCAAGATTTTGATTTTTTTGATTTTCTGATTTTTTTTTTTTAAAAAGATAAGTAATTATTAAATAAATATTAAATCTAAACTATCAACAAAATAAATGATTAAAATAATCAAAAAAATAAAATATTGTCTCACATGTCAAATTAACGATTATCCTAACCCTCATTATCACCAAAAATAGTTCAAAATAATTAAAAATCTAATCCGAACTCTTATGAATCAAATTAATAATTATAATGATTTAATAATTGAAATTCTACCAAAAAATCCAAAAATTAATATAATTAAAAAAATGATCCGATGTCTCTCGGATCAAATTATTAATTACAATAATTCCGGACAAAATCCCTGCGGATAATGCCTACAATATTTATTGACATCAAATATTACAACTTAAATAAATAAACTAAAAAAAGAACAAAACAATGAGATAAAATGAAATAAAATAAATAAATAAAAAGAAGAAAAAACTAAACTACGTAAGGAGACGGCAGAGCGATGGGGGTGGACGCGGCGACGCGGAGGTTGGATGGCCGGACTGGTAGCGGGCAAACCACCAGACGTCGGGCGAAGGGTGGCCGGCGTCGGAGCTCCGGCGAGGGCTGATGGGCGACGACGGTGAGGGGCGTCACGAGCGGTGGTGGTGAGCAGTGGCGTCGGCGTCGTCTTCACAGCTTCTGGGCGGAAGCAGCGACGCAAGGTCGCTGGCGGAGGAGGGTTCCGGCGGCAGGCGGGACGGCGGCCGGAGGAGCGGTGGCGCGAGGGGACCGGCGGCGCAAGGGTGGTGAGTCCGGCAGTGAGACGCGGCGCGGTGCAGGCGCAGGAGGCGCGACGCGAGCGCGGGGGAGCAGCAGCGGGCGTCGGCGATGGAGCTGCACGTCGCGGGCGAGCCCGGCGGGGCGGCAGTGGCGGAGGCGGTGCGGGGTCAGGAGCGGCGGGCTTCGGAGCTCCGGCGTCTGGCTGGGCAGCAGCAGGTCGCAGGTGCAGAGGCGCGGCGATGGGCGTTGACTCGGGCAGCAGGGGCACCGGCGGGGGAGACCTGCGAAGAAGAAGACCGACTGTCCTTCTTTTTCCTTTTTTTTTTTTTGTTTTTCCTTTTCTTTTTCTCTCGCTTCGGTTGACCTGTCTCCTCACACGTCCCTCTCTCTGCTGTATTTTCAGAATTTTAAAAGCCAAAGCAAGACTCCTTTTTGCTGACTTTGAAGAATGAATAAAAGGAAAACGAAAATTCACAAAACACGAATTCCCACCTCCCATTCTCACAAATTCTTTTACTGCACGAATTTTTCTCTTTGAATATTTTCGAAAAGTGCCCCCTCAGTTACGAAAAATGAACCTTTTTTTATAATGATTCCAAATGGCCGCTTTGTATGGTATTTTCTAAGTTTTCATCTCCAATCACATCAAATCAAATCTATAAATCAGAGCATGATTTTGTAATTAGCTCGATTTTGCTCAGATTTCTTCCATTTTGCAAAAATTCTTGCATTTCATTCACTTAATTTTTAAATTGTTTCTGCATTTAACAAAATCGAATATTTATCAGAATTTCAAATTTTCATACATAATCAATCAAATCAATTTCCTCCATTTTTTCATTTTTTTTCCTTTTATTTATTCAAATGCAATTTTTATTTTCCTTATTTTCCTAGATTCGCTAAAATTAGGTGTCAACAAGCATTTTTTTATTAATCTCTAGATTACAAGTAGTGTATGTAACCATCACCCATGTTAGCATTGACTTTTTGGATATATACTTGTTGCAACCTACCCTCCAGGGGCCATCCTTGGGAAATAGACTAAGAGGTATTCTATCGAAAGACAATTTGAATTAGCATTCACAAAAGATAGCTCGAGCAATTGTGATCCATAACAACCCATTGATTTTGAGTGCAAACTCTTCCAAATTTATACTCTAAGTGACGTTGGGATACACAATTTTGCATTCTTAACAACTTAATATTTTTAGGAGTTGCTGCTAGTTATTTAGGGTCTACTTAAAACCAATTGAAATGAATTCCTATAAAATGAGAGATTTAGTGATTGGTGAAAAAAAATTAGGTACCAAATAGTGGAAAATATTTTTAGTCCATTTTTAGGTTTTAGCCAAATACAAAAAAGTATATAGTTATTTTCTTGGGAATTGACTATCAAAGAAATATTTTCCGGAAACATGATATTTTTCGCGAAATAACTGACCAAAAAATAAACAGAGCTTTTGTGTAATCAACGGTAGATGCAAAAATATCAAGCTGGGGGAGATGTGAAATAGACCAGAAGCATTTGTGATATCTAAGATTATTATAGATTTCAGCAGACATTTCAAAAAAAAAAAAAAAAAAAAAAAAATGGTAACGTCGAGCACCATTGGGCAACGGCCCTACCAATCCCTTCAATCTTCAAATCTGATTTCTTTTATGTGTTATTTATGCAACGGTTTTCAATTTTCTTACGCCTTCATAAGCCTCATCATAATTCCCTAGTGCAATGGCCTTTTTTGTCTAATTTTATTGTTGTCGACAGTGAAATTTGAGAAAATGTTGGCTGCACTTGTGATTGACAAGTCAGCAAAATATAGTCCGTTTATTGATTGACACGTGTCCTCTGGCCCCCACTCTGTCAAATTTGTCGCAGTTCTCTCTCACTTGTCTTCAACCCCCCCCCCCGGCGCCCCCCTCCTCTCTCTCTCTCTCTGTTCACGGCCTCTCTCCATCCCTTCCGACGAAGCAAGCTCTCTCTTCCTCCCGACTCACGCTTTGCCCTGGGGAGGGTCTTGGTCTTGGGTGACCGACAAGCTCTGCGGCGAAATGCTCGACCTCCAGTAGGTTGCTGCCTTCCTCACCGCACCAAGGTCTTGGCCTCCATAGACTACTCCATTGCCGGCCGGTCAACTGAGGTCGAGATCTTGATGAAGGAAAGAACAGCTTCCATAAACATCGAGATCTCGGCCAATATTTTCTGAAGGAAGAGACAGAGCAAAGATAAGACGGAGGAAGAAGAAAGACGGAGGAAGGCAAGCGAAAGAGATTTATGGCAAATCTGACAGAATGGGCCCGCAGGACACATGTCAATCGACAAATGGATTATTTTTTGCTGAGTTGTCAATCAAAAGTGCAGCCAATATTTTCTCGTGAAATTTGACTAAACTCTTGATGGGGATGCTTGGTCAGATGATACGCGTGGGGGGTGACGTGGCGGCACGAGATCGCCGTGTCAGAACTGGTTAAAGAAAAGGGGAAAGTTGCCGAAATCATGTGCACGATGCGACATGCCAAGACTTAAAACGTTTCACAATTAAAGATTTGGGGCACGTTAAAGGTGAGAACTGATTAAATGCGTCGCTAACGCCCGGCGAGGCTCAAGCCTCATCGATCTGGCGAGACTCGAGCTCGCTCGCGACGCCGGCGAGCCTCGAGCTCGCCAGATCCAGCAAGGCAAAGGCCTCGCCGGCGTTGGGCAAGGCTTAAGCCTCGCTGACGCCAGTGAGCTCGAGGCTCGCCTGTGGCCAGTCGCCGGCCGTTGTCGTGGCCGGCAGCCGGCCAAAGAAGAAGAAGAAGGAGAAGAAAAAAAGAGAAAAAGAAAAAGAAAAATATATTATAAAAATAATTTAAAATAATTATTTTAAAAAATATATAAAAATTTCCCATTAAATTTTTGTTGTATAAAACTATTTTAGCAATACAACTTTAGAAAAATAATATATAAAAGCTTGGAAGTATTTTAATAATATAATCTTTAAAAAAAACATAGGAATAAGTTTTTTCTAAATTTTGTTAAATATGAAAATATTTTATTAATATGAGTTGGGTTGGGTCGGGTATGGGTTGGGTATGGGTCGGGTCGGGGTTGGGTCGAAAAATTTACATTAAGCATAAATGGGTCATAAATGAGTTAATGAGTCAATTTGGGTCGGACCATTAATGACCCGACCCAAACCCGACCCAACCCACCCGGTTAACCGCTCTAGTAAATACATATATGCCATCTCATAATTTGATGATAAATAATCGAATGAATTTCCGACCTTACCCTTTTTTCTTCTTTTCTTTCCTAGGATAATTATCCTATTTTATCACTCGCATATTTCTAATCTTAAAAATCGGATTTTTATTTTTATACAACACCCACCTTCTTAAAAAAATCGAATATGGAGATATTTTTATTTGGCTATGTGTATATCCTCTTTGGACGGTTTTATTGAAAATTTCTTTCCGCCCACATTGTTCAAATACTTTGCGAGAAAATGGACTTTCTAATCTAGTTAATATCATTCTTTCTTCTAAAGGAACCTTGTCATCTACATTTTGTCATTGTGGTTATTATGGACTCTGCATTCACTCGTGATTCCATAATAACTTTTAGCTTATTTGTCCGTGATAACATTTAGGTCTCATTTTAACTAACACTTCTCGTGGATATTCTTGCATCTCCACCTAGTCGGATGCTCCCACCTGGTGTTCCTGGTCACGTTAGATCTATTGAACATTCAAGTTGTGCACACATGATTCCAGGATCACAGAAGAATCCCACAAGATATTTGTTCTATCCCAAGACTGACCTGTGTCTATGTTGGTTGCACGTATATGCTATCGATCCGATGCCAGAGTTAGTGCAACTAGTGTCTATATAGCAGTCACCCATATTGGCATTGACTTTATGGATGTATCATATAAAAGCATACGTGCATATTTTGCAAGGACAATTTAATGTGTCACGTTCAAGTACCCTATAAGAATTCTCAAGCTATGAATCCACGGCTGTGGGCAACTAGCATAATTCTCTTGTGGTTAAGCTCCGTGCGGAAAAAAACTAGCATAATGTCAATGGAAGCTTCTCTGTCTTTCCTCACCTTTCTCACTGCGATCAAGATCGTTCGCTAGAGAACTATCGGCTCGAGATCAGTTCAGGCTCAAACTCGAGGAGATGACCCATCTTCGCTTTTATCTCCATGATACATTCACCGGACAACACCTTACCGTAGCAACCGTGGCCCAGGTAGCGCCAACGATTACATCAGCAACACATTTCGGTGCTGTCGCGGTCATTGATGACCCATTTACCGTTGTTAACACCTAAATTTGAACAATTCATTTAGTCCTATTTTATATAAAAATATTAAGAATCAACCCGAACCCCTAAACAAAATACCGTTAGTATAGATTATAGGGTTAATACCACGAAAAATCTCAAATTAATACGCTTGTAACAAATCTATCCAAAATTAATTTTTGAATCACCAAAAACTCAAAACTAAAATACCTATGACAATTTTAACCCAGACAAAATTTTAGGTCACCAAAAACTCCAATTTTATCTCTTATGACATATTTACCTCTCATTAGCTTTTGTCAAATTTTACCATGAAATTGATGAGTTTGATAACACACACATGGAAAACTATATCTACATGAGGTAAAATTATCACAAGCGTAATGATTAGTTTTAAGAAAATTTGTCATGATGTATTAATTTGAAAATTTTATTGCTTTAAAAATTAGTTTGAGATAGATTTGTTTTGAGATCTTTCGTGGTGTTAACCCAATTTATATGTTACGACCCCAACTCTATCTCTAGGATCTTGAGCGACATGATTTATTTTCGCGATGTCCCAAGCTCGTCGCTGTCCCGATTCTTTTTATCTTGTTATCATGCACATGCGGAAATGTAAATAAACAACTCTCCGGACAAACAATAGCTAGAAGACTGGGACATATATCACACTGAACACACTAATTTATATTATAATAATACTTTTACAAGCACTTCCTCTACGGGCCTTTTTTTTTTCTTTTTACATCATACTACAAGTTTCCATACAAGCTAGGGGAATTCATATCTCTTTTAGCATGATTGCAGCTCCCAAAACTGACGTGAGACCTCCATACCTACAAGACTAAAAGATGAGAGAGTTTTGGAAACTCAAAAAATAAAATTCTTAGTTCTCTATTAGGAAAGTATCTTACCATTAAAGCCTAACAAGTACAAGACTCACAAATAGTGTCGATGGGAGATTAATAATAAATCCATTGGCATCTCTCGACTATCTATACGTGTTTCACTTTCGACTTACCAAATAAGTTATTTCACAAAACAAGTTTATCAATCAGCACATAGTAACATGCACAATAAATTCATTAACAATATCAATGGTTCTTCCCATACTTTCACGGTCTTCCAACCTCAGACAGGGCATCCGGTCTCAAGCTAAGCATCCCATACTCTTAGGATTTCCCATACTTTTAGGAACTTCCTGGCTCAACTAAGGCATCTGACCATCAAACCAGGCATTTGATACTTTTAGGGGCTTCCTGGCTCAATCAGAGCATCCCGTTTAATGAATGAGGCATTGCTGACAACGCTATGTGACGACATGTGCTTTTTCCTCTTTAAGTGCACACACAAGTGCATCACATAAGCCGGTTCTTATCTTTTCTTCCTAGCAGATTCATACATGGCCCAAAGGTATGCTCATACATATGTGTGTGCCATGAATTAAACATGTCAGGAATGACCCTTAATCCGTGACTTGAACCAATCACTTGACACCGATCTCCGTATCGGATAAGGCTCGAAAATAGCATACCTCAATGCCGATTTAGGACCTTGCGGCCTTAGGCAATTCCCGCACCAAACAAGACTTAGAACTGGCATGCTTGAATGCCAATCTGATGCCTTATGGCCTTAAGCGACCTTGCCATGCATTGAACTCAACCCGAGCGAACCTCATCCTCATTCCAAGTGTGAACAACTCAAGCACACGTTCAAACACAAATATGAGCAAAACCATACAAAAGATCTAATATCTTACTCACGGCTTGATGGGTGAGCACTTAACTAGACTCAATAATTGAGTCTACCACCCTAGAGGAGAAATAGGGATCTTACTTACCTAGATGAGTCTTGAGAACTAACTTGAATGACTTGATGAGGGGTGATGGTGCAAGGTTGAGAGAAATAGAAGAATGGCATGTAAATGGCAAGAAAGGAGAAGAGAGCTCAAGGTAAGAATGAATAGGGTGGCTCCCCTATTTATAGGCTCAAAACTCATCATCACCCTTTCCAATTGGCCCAATCGTCTTTCTTGAAGTGGCACGGCTATAACATTGAGGTGGCAAACCTAGTTTGTAAGGTGGCACGCCTATGGTCTTAGGAAAACACTTGCCATCTTCTTATTGGACAACCCATTTCATGCCATCATGACTTAACCTACTTGTTTTTCAAGGAGAATCTTATGGTAATAATAACTATATCTTCCATGGACACTTAAGCCAATAAATCACTAACTTTTTCTCCAAGGTAAATCTTTTGGTCATCATTACAAAATCTTCAGGTGGACACCTAAGCCATGGACTAATCATTCTCATTAAATGCCTAGATTTAGTTAATCATGAGGCTATTATATTTACCACATGCCTACATTAAAGAACTTACTTTTTAAGTTTTGGCTTTCTAGAATATTCTACCAAATTCTCTTCTAATTGGTCCACTTAAGTCCTTGAGTCCTTTGCTTCTTCCCCAAGAAAAATCTTGAGTCATCATTACCAAATTTTTAAGGGACACTTAAGTGGGGTGACTTGTCCTTACATTTAATGATATTATGTCTTCTCTTAACCGGTCTTAATCAATTCATTTGTTCAAGAGTCCCTTAATTCTCAAGGTAGATCTTTGGTAATCACTACTAAATCTAGAAGTATATATCCAAAGTGGTGAGTCATTATTCTTCAAGAAGAACCTAAGATATTCTAGAATGTTCTATTTTGTCTATTTCCAAGGAATATGGAAACCATGAGAAATAGGCCATTGGGAGTGCAATTGGAACCGGGCAAGGGCTTTTTGTATACATCCCCTCAAGACCATTCCGACACACCCAAGATTCGTGGCAAAGGCACCCTTAGTGTGGTTGTCATAGGCAAAATTGCCTACTTCTATTAAGTTGGTGACCGAGGGCGTAGGCTCAATGGTCAGCCCTTGGATTGGTTATGGCCTAGCGTATTGAGCCCATGATTGGCTCGAAGCCTGGGGGAGGCCCAAGCATAGGACCTAGCACACAGCAGAACTCTTGGCTTGGTTCGGTATCCATTATAAGGGGCCTATGGTCAGTCCACAACTGGTCCATGGCCAAGCATACTAGGTCCGTGTTCAACTTGCGGTTATCATGTGATTGCGTGGAAGCGGTCGATCCGTGGCCAATGCACAATCGCACCAGACCACGGATCGACTCATGGTCATCCAAGATCGATACATAAGCGAGCAGAATCACCCACGACAGGAACATGATTGCTTTAGATCAATCCATGATCATCCATCGATCGTGATGGTACATGACCATCCAATGACTAACTCTTATGGTTGAGTAGCCATTCCATGGCCAAATGGCTCGAGTCCACTTGCGTGGTCAATGAATTGGTTCATGGCTAATCCTTTGATCAATCCATAGCCAAACATTTGCCTCCCTTCTAGTTGGGCCGATTGGTCCATGACCGACTTTTGAAATGATCAACGATCGATCCTTGCCACTAGCACACCAGACTCATAGCCATTTCTCATAGGGTCGAAAATTGGGATGTTACATTATATTTGCATTTTATTTGAGTCATGCATCACATGCAAATCACATTATCTTAACATGATGTTACCACAGATCATCACGTGGCATAATCAAGAGTTATGGCCAGCCATATCCATAGCACTCAAATCCTTGCTTTTGACCCCCCCCCCCCAAATCTCCTTGTTAATAGGGTTTTATCTATGGTGGTTACTCGATTCAATGGTTATCCATTCAATTCTATTCCTATCTACATTTGAATTGTTTCAATTAAAAGTAAGGTTGCCAATGACCCTAATTGACACAATGAAAAAAAATAAAAATAAAATGTTACAATAATTGTCCATGTCAGCGCTAGCTATGCTATGTAGGACGGTCAATGCCCACAACAATGGTTTTCAAAAAATTAGCTAGAAGGACTAAAGTAGCAAATTGGCAAAAAGTTTTTAAAAAAATTGGCCAAATTAAAAGGTTTAAGACCAAATTAATATAAGTGCAATAAATTTAAGACCTTTTTTTTTTTTGGTAATTTCCCATTTTATGGATCGATATTGCACTTTCCTTTAAAACATTTCTCATGAATGAGTCATGGCGTACTCTCCAAGAATTCATCACTACCATTTTATCACATAACAACTTCTTAAACTATCAGTTTACAGCTACTGTACAACTAACATTATTCTGCTTTGGGCTTTCTAGCTCTGCACGAAAAATTAGAGTGTCAGTGAAAGGTTCTCTACAGTTAAATAGAGCAAAATCTACAGATGAAATTACATATAAACCTCGGCAGTCTCTTCAACACGCATCAAAGCTCCCTCTATCCCTCCATTTCTCTCTCTCTCTCTCTCTCTCTCTCTCAAATGCCTCCCTTCAAGACAAGTTTCACCTTCTTGGCCGCATTCTTTTCCCTCACCTTTCTCACTACGATCAAATCTGAGACAATGTTCGCTCGAGAAATATCTGCTCCAGATCAGTTCGGGCTCAAACCCGAGAAGATGACCCATCTCCGCTTTTATCTTCACGACATAGTCACCGCGCAGCACCCTACTGCCGTGCCCGTCGCCCAAGCAGCAACAACAAATACATCATCTACGTTTTTTGGTCTCGTCATGGTCATGGACGACCCGTTGACCGTGGGCCCAGACCTGAACTCAACGCTCGTCGGGAGAGCTCAGGGAATGTTTGTGAAGTCATCACAAAGCGAGGTGAGCCTCACCATGACGATGAACTTGGTTTTCACCGAAGGAGCGTACAAGGGGAGCACGTTGAGCGTCTTGGCGCAGAACTTGGTTTCGAAGAATCCGAGGGAGCTGGCCATCGTCAGCGGGACTGGCGTTTTCCGGTTCGCTCGTGGATATATTCAGCTGAGAACTCACACTATCAACATAACGACGAAGAATGCGATCGTGAAGTACGATGCTTACGCATTACATTACTGATGGTGAGCGTACGAGAACGAGCGCCGCGATGATAAAGGAAGCTTTATTTCTGTGCTTGTAAAAGAAGATAAAATAAAAGGAAGGGGGAGACTGATTTTAGGGCATATTCAATTGAGAGCCTATCCAAAACTAGTGGTACTTCTAGCGGTCAGTTGGTGGAAGATATTCCAGAGAAAATAACCTTGTCTTTTTTGTTCTTGTTTTAGGAAAAGATCAAGGGGGCATGTTCTAGTTCTATAAGTCAATTTTCCATATCCCTTGATGCAATTTCGAAATTCGATTCTTGCTAAATTGTCAAATGGTATGACCGACTTATTTCACTAAGCATTGGAGAGAAAAAAAAAAGACATTTTTGCCTTATAACCATGACCTAGCTTGATGTATAGTTGGTAACTATAATTTCACTAAACTTTGTGATTAAACACGTGTTTGTTTATTAAAAGCATCTTTGATTAATCTCTAGATTACAAGTAGTGTATGTAACAATCACCCATGTTAGCATTGACTTTTTGGATATATACTTGTTGCAACCTACCCTTGAGGGGCCATCCTTGGGAAATAGATTAAGAGGTATTCCGTCAAAAGACAGTTTGAATTAGCATTCCCAAAAGATAGCTAGAGCAATTGTGATCCGAAACAACCTATTGATTTCGAGTGCAAACTCTTCCAAATTTATACTTTAAGTGACGTTGGGATACTCAATTTTACATTCTTAACAACTTAATATTTTTAGGAGTTTCTGCTAGTTATTTAGGGTCTACTTAAAACCAATTGAAATGAATTCCTACAAAATGAGAGATTTAGTGATTGGTGAATTGATTACATTAGTTGTCTAATTAATGCCATTTCATTACCTATTGTTTGCTAAAGTGACTAGGCAATCTTTTTAACAATTATGAGGCCTAGGATTCTTATCCGCTAATTGTCCAAGCGTTATGGTCTTAATTATTTAACCTAACCATCTAAAGGTGAAAATTAATAATCAATGTATTGAAAAAGTGCAATCAAGTAAAATCGAAATGAATGTGCGCAAACAGCTAACTAGCATTATCTCTAAAAAAGAAAACATTCAAACAAATAAAACCTATTACAAAGCCCTAAAAGCTCATTCATTTTTTGGATCAATTTTTAAAAATATTTTTAACATTTTTTTTATTTTTTTGCTAAACTAGTTCTAAACCACAGTTAGCACTAAATTATAAGTCTAAGCTTTTTCTGAACTTTTTAGAATTTTAGAATTTTATTAATTTTTAATGCTTTTTTAATTTTTTATTTTTATCCTAAAAAGGACATGGATCGGTTCAGGGGACCCGGTCCGAATGTAGGTCTCGCCCGGACCCTGCAGGTCCTGGTCGGGTCAAAGATTCGGACTGGTTCTTGTGCTCAGTCCGAGTATGGCCTGCTTCTTGGCTTTGATGGGTTTGGGCTACCACAACAATTTAAGCCTGATCTATTTAAACTGAATCGAGCCCAACTTAGCTACAATTGTAACAAGCCGATATCTCTCAAAAAGCTATCCAAGCCCGTCTTCCGTTAAAATTTCGTCCAGCACATTATTCATTTTTCTCTTTTCCCTTTCTTACTATTATAATTACTTTATTTTTCTTCTTTCTTCCCCAGGAGTTCATCGTCTTGCTCCCGAGCTGCTTGCATCAAGAGCGAGCCCCCTACCGACGAGCTTTCACCGAAGCTCCGGTCATCACCGATCCCGACCACTACCGGACCACCATGTAGGCTGCGGCTGGTCTATTACCGGAAACATAGACAAACTCATTCTAGAGCGGCTGCCGTTTTTTGGCCAAAACAACATTAAAAATCTTTCCTGACCAAAAAAAAAAAAAACATTAAAAATCTTTCGTCCTATACAATAAACACGTCAACATAACAAATGGAAGGGAATGTGGGGAGCTAACTGTGGCGGACTCAAACTGCGGGCATTACTAGTAAGTAGGGAGGTCTCCGCTCGAAGTTTTATCCACGACCCGACGATGGAAATGGTCATCAGACGGCAGTGGCGGCTGATGTGCTCGAGCTCGCGGAGGACTTGCCGCCGATGTCGGGGAAGAGGATGAGTTGTCATTCTGGACGCGGAAGGTGAGGACCGGAGGAGGAGAGGGTGGTTGGGAGTTCGTGAGGCTGGAGCCAGGGAGAAAACCAGAGACACCAAGACACATTTGCCAGTGAGAAACCATTAGAAGAAAGAGAATCAAAACTAAGATAAAATAACAAATAGGGAGCATATGTCTTGTGTAGGAACATGACATGATATATGCAGAAGGACTGTCGCATCATCGGGTCAATGCTTCGATTCAGCAAAACCTACTGCTTCTATGAAAACATCGTCTGCGAGAATTTTTCCTTTCGCATGCGGGCACGAGATCAAGACACTTTCGCAGTAGGTAAAAAGCTGAAGAGCACATTTCCGATACTGCCCATGCACTATGCAGAGAATCCGGACAGCCTCCCTTATTTTTTTTTCCCACCGGACAGAGTTGACAGTACTTCTTTTGTTACTTTTCGCAAATGAAGGAGCATCGCTACTAGCAGATGCATCGTGCGCACATGGATCTTAGAACTCTTCTTAGCAATTTGGTCTTTATTTCATGGTTTTTTGGGACACTTGCATGTAGATAAATAATGTCAACGCAACCACCTTGCTATTTAGCTAGCTCCATTGCTTCATGTTCCATCGCCAAACGCTCTTACCACGTAGAATTTCTTCCTCCCCTTTGCTCAATTATGGCCGCATCGTTCCGAACAAACCTCATCCTCATTCTCTTGGCGTTAGTCCTCTACTCCTCCGCCACCACCGCACAGGTACTCGACGAGACCGAATTGCTCAGCCTTGGGCGCGAGAAGCTAACCCGCTTCCGCCTCTATGTGCATGAGATATTCGACGGAAGCAATGCCACCGTTGTGTACGCAGCCCAGAACGCGACCAATTTTGATTGAACTACCTCTACAATTTTCGGTCAAAATTAACTTGAAGGACTACGTTAACAAATTATCTAAAAGTTTAGGACTATATTCACAAAATAAAAAAAGTTGAGAACTAAATTGGTCATTATATAATAGATTTAAGATTTTTTGGATAATTTTCCTCGGTCTTCGGCAGTTGTTCGGGTATTGGCATTGACATTGAGAGTCCACCCAAAGCGGCTGCTACCACTGGTGGAAGATTATCCAGATAAGGTAACCTAACATATATATATATATATATATATATATATATATATATATATATATATATATATATTTTTTTTTTTTTTTTTAAGGAAAAGATCAAGTGGGCATATTATAATCTTCTCCCATCTCTAGGCGGCTAATTAATTAATACAATGAACTCGCTCTGCCTAATCATTCGATATTCCTAGTTGGAGCTCCTAACAACATTAAATCTGGACGCGGAAAATGCTCGAAAGAAGAGGGTGGGAGGGATAACGACCCCTGATCTCCTATTAAACATTGTTAAGTTCTCAAATTGTGCACATATAAATATATAACACAGATGAACCACCCAAAATACTTATTATATCCCGAGATTGAGTCCGCATAGATGCTCTCGATGCGATCTCGGAATTTGATTATTTGTGGCATAATATATATTACAATCACCCATGTTAGCATTGACTTTGTGGATGTACACTACACTTTGCTTTACGATATTGCTTGTGATATTAAAGCACACATGCGTAGAATGCAAGAGCAATCCTCATAATACACATATAGCGTTATTTGTCATGGATGGGCCATGCTCAAATACCCCACAGGAATTCATCGCATCATTTTATCACAATTTTTTTTTTTTCTTATGTACTGCCTAGATCATTCTCTTTTGGTTTGTTCAGCTTCAATGGACGTGGGGAAATTAGAAAGCCATTGAAAGCTTTCGAATAGTTGAGAGAGAGAGAGAGAGAGAGAGAGAGAGAGAGAGAGAGAGAGAGAGAGAGAGAGAGAGAGAGAGAGAGAGAGAGAGATAGAGAAAAGCAGTATTTCGACCTAAATTCATTATGGACCAGATGACCTCATATTGGATTGCACGTAAATATCATGCTTGTTTGATACGTTAGTTCTCTGAAATTCTGCGGTTTGATCTCGCGCAGTCCATAGATATGGCTCCAAGGCAAGAATTTGCCTTTAAAACATGCATTTGCAAGTGAGAAACAATGAGGAGAAAGAGAATCAAAAGGGAGAAAATAACAACTAGAGAGCATATGTATAGAAAAATGATAAAAACAAGGTCATAATCTGCAATGTTAACATAGGAACATGGCATAACAGATACAGGATGACTGTCCCATCATCGGGTAAATGCTGCAATCGACAAAACGAATTGCTTTTAAGAAAACACCATCGGTGACAAGTTCTCTTCTCGCATGGGGGTACGAGGTCAAGGCATTCTCGCAGTAGGTATGTACTTGTAAAAATGCAACGTCACACATGTATCTTAAAAATCCTATAAAAAATTTAGTCTTTATTAATGGTTTTTGGGACACTTGCATATAGATGTGTGCTGGTTTAGTATGGGTTTTACATAGGCTGCGGCAATACACCCTACATTACCAGGCGTTTCTAGTCTTGGAGAATGACCCTATCAAGTGCTTGTTAGAACAACCAGCTTTGGTGGAAAAATTAGCGAAATGGCAAATCCTGATTTCCAAGTTTGACATGCAAAGTGTACCACAAAAATCAGTTAAAGGTTGAGTAATTGCGGACATGTTAGCGAATGGCACTATGAGGATGCAAGACGAATTCCAAGTTAATGCTTTTATTTTATTTTTCCATTTCTCAAAAGTATGCCAACGTAATTCCGAGTTATTATAATGACATCTAGCATCAATGAAATTGTTAATGCTTGAATATTAAGTAAGGATCATTTAATTAAAATTGCAAAGTTTTATAGAGACAAAGCAAAAGAATATCATATTTCCTTGTGTATATATATTATATGACATTATTGGAAACAATCGATATTGAGCGTGCCGAAAGGGATGTTGATGAAAATCATTGTATGCCAACGCGATTCTATCTCAAATAATTGGAGAGCGACCTATATCTCGCGCTTCAGCACTTGGGCACAAAATGCACAAATGAGACGTAGATGGAGTGCGAATTCTAAGTATTTAATTGTGCTGGAAAGTAAAGTGCATTCGAATTGAAATCACATGGAACTCAAACGTTTGGAATTGGGAGTACATCGAGATGGAAAATATCAGGAAATGAAATGTGTCACGAAAACGAAAATATAAGGACTCGGAAGAGATGAAACCACTACAATGCATTATATCTTCTCGCATTAGATGTGTGTGTGCTTGTTACTCTCGATCCTTGGATAGTCACGCTTGGGGCACAATGGATGCATTTGGAAGCTACTTTGTCAAGTGGATTTGACTTCCAAAGTTTTTTGGACAAATGCAGATATCATTTGGCAAATTTTTTGAGAGCTTTAAGAAGATGCAATGTATTTCGAAAGGCCTCTAAAGGCTTTTAACCCAAATAGGTTTGGAGGTGCTTTGAGTTTTAAACATTTCTTAAATACAAATACATTTGTTTCTCTTCCAACTTTGCCCTTGGTAAAATTTCATAATTTTGAAGATATCCCTAACTCACTCTACATCATCAGTGAGACTCTCGTGAAGCCAGATCTAGTTGCCAACGGGCCAAATTTGGCATCGATAGCCTCGCCTGAGGTCGCCCAATCTCAAGTGACCATCACTTGATATCCGATTGATAACTATAATTTCACTAATTTTGTGAGTAAAACACATGGAAAGCATCTTTTATTATCTCAGGGGTTGTTTATACAGCTAGTATATATAACAATCATCCATGTTAGCATTGGTTTTATGGATGTGGACTCCACTTTGCATTAAAATAATGCTAGTTCTATAAAAGCATACATGCATAAAATGCTAGAATAATCTATAGCACATATAGCATTATCTCTCGTGAATCTGTCATGTTGACGTACCCTACAAGAATTCAGCACTGCCATTTTATTACAAAACTAATTTTTAAAACCATCACTCTACAGTTATTTGTACAACTAACATTTTTCTCTATAACACACATCAAACCACCCTACCCCCCCTCAGATGGCCCGCACACATCATCTTGTGTTGACTCTCAAAATCATTTGGTAAATTTAGAGAACTTTGGAAAGATGCGATTCCCAAAGGCCTCTAATAACCAAGGTAGGTTCGGACGTATTTTGAATTTTGAGTATTTCCTAAGTGCAAATACATTTGTTTTTCTTCCAACTCTGCCCTCGATAATATATCATAATGTTGCAAATGTCCCTACTTCACGTGATGTTGTCAGCGAATATACAGGCGCCGGCAAGACTCTAGTGGGGCCAAATTTAGTCGCTAGCAGGTGATGTCCAATTGGTAACTATAATTTCACTAACTTTGTAAGTAAAACATGCGTTAGTTTTTGGAAAGCTTCTTTTATTATCTCTGAGATAATTTAGGCAGCTAATACATATAACGATCATTCATGTTAGCATTGACTTTATGGATGTGGACTAGACTATGCACTAAAATAATGTTAGTTCTATAAAAGCATACGTGCATAAAAAATGCAAGAATAATCTATAGCACATATAGCATTATTTCTCGTGAACGTGTCATGTTGAAGTACCCTACAAGAATTTGGCAGTGTCATTTTTATTAAAAAACAACTTCCTGAAACTATCACTCTACAGCTACTGTACAACTAACATCTTTCTCTTTTGGTTTATTAAGCTTCCCTGAACCATATATAAACGTCATTAGCCTCTCTGACACACATCAAACCTCTCTCTCTCTCTCTCTCTCTCTCTCTCTCTCTCTCTCTCTAATGGCCCCCTGCAACACGAGCTTCACCATCTTGGCCGTCTCCTTTTCCCTCGCCTTTCTCACCGTGATCAAATCGGAGACCATGTTCGCTCGAGAACTATCTGCTCGAGATCAGTTCCAGCTCAAACCCAAGAAGATGACCCATCTTCGCTTCTATCTCCACGACACATTAACCGGGCGGCACCCTACTGCCGTGCCCGTCGCCCAAGCGGCGACAACGAATGGGTCGGCTACGCTTTTTGGCGCCGTCGTGGTTTTTGACGACCCGTTGACCGTGAGCCCAGACCTGAACTCGGCGCTTGTCGGGAGAGCTCAGGCAATATACGCGTCGTCATCACAAAGCGAGTTGAGCCTCACCATGACGATGAACTTGGTTTTCACAGTAGGCGCGTACAACGGGAGCACGTTGAGCGTGTCGGGGCAGAACCCGCTTCTGAAAAATCCGAGGGAGCTGACGATCGTCGGCGGGACTGGCGTTTTCCGGTTCGCTCGCGGATATATTCAGCTGAGGACTTACGCTTTCAACAAGACGACGAAGAATGCGATTGTGAAGTACGATGCTTACGCATTACATCACTGATGATGAACGCACAAGAACGATCTCCGCGATAATAAGGGAAGTTCTATTTCTGTCCATGAAGGTGAATAACTACAGTTCCAGTTGAGATGTTGTGTGTGTCCTGTTCAAAACTAGAAAGTGCACGATCAGTTCGTCGTGTTAAGTTTGGTTCCGCAGTCTACCGAATATCTGTTCAATTTATGAGAAATGCATTCAAGGTAAATTGATTTTACTAGACCGTCCTAAATTTAGCATAGACTAATGCAAAAAAGTAAGGAACATGCTTCCATAACAGTGCCATTTGAGTAGCTATATTTTAATTATAAGAAAAAGCCTTATGACGAGATCGATTTTAATCAAACTGATGACATAAATATAAAGAATTCAATTGCAACTTTTAAAATAGTAGATATAATTCTCTGACCAAAGAAAAAGATTAGTTGGATATTATTCTCAAATAAAGGTTTTGTAAATATCTTGTACACTTTGAACTTTCAATTATTGTAGGATTTTATGATCGATTAAGTCAAACTGTGGAGAAAGGTTCCTTAATCTCTGCTTTTATATTGCAAGAAAGTAAGAGGTATTCGTTGTCGTCAAATTTTGTGTGTGTGTGTGTGTATAAGACATACAATACTTGATTTTTCTTTTAATCTCATTTAGATGGATGGAGCTCGTATTGAACTTCACTAAGGAAGATAATGGTTGTGATGAAAGCAAAGATGAACAATATCTACAATGATTTCGTTATTAATTTCAAAGCCAACGTTACAAGTGTTTTTTTTTTCATCTTTTAAGTTAATAGATTTTTATAATGACATTACCAATTTCTTTTTAGTAAGTGATAATAATTTTCTATTTGTAATTGTTTATCTTTTGGTATTTAATTTTTCATATTCAAGAAAATTGACATGGTGGGTTGTCCTCTGATTTTGTCTCTAAATTTTAGCTTCTAATAAGAAAAGATAGAAGTCAAGTAAAAAAAAAGGAGAAAGGAGAAAGGAAACATAGAAGTCAAAAGTTGAAACTGATTAGACTTGCACAGATCCTGAAAAGGTTTAAGGAGAAGAAATAGACGGGAGATCTATCCTAAGGTGGGGGACCTCGCAATGTCACTTCCGTATTCCCTCATTGTCAAGAAAACAAAGATAAACTGAAAATTTGGGGGCCTTACGATGGTGAAGGTAGATACCACGTCGAGACGAAAGTCTCGGCTATCGCTGAGTAGACAAGTATAGTAACCTCCCACACTTGAGATGAGTGAGGGTAGATGAAAGACCCATTTCAAAGTTAGCATGCCTTATGACACTGTACTTAACTACAGGCTAACTTTGTATCCCAGTTGAATACAGTGCCACAAATGTTTATATTTTGGTATTTAATTTTTCATATTCAAGAAAATTGACATGGTGGATCCTCCTCTGATTTTGTCTCTAAATTTTGGCTTCTAATAAGAAAAGATAGAAGTCAGGTAAAAAAAGGAGAAAGGAGAAAGGAAACATAGAAGTCAAAAGTTGAAACCGATTAAAGAGGTATTCCCGTTTTCTCGAAAAGATTTGTGGCTAGGGTTTCCCACACTGTCGTTTTTCAGCCCACGATCATGCTAGCGGTGCCTAGGAAACAAAGTAGCAGCCACACCAAACCCCTGCGACGCAACCAAATGATATGAGAGTTAATTTTAGAATAGATCTTCCAATATACATTTGTCAAGGGAGAGGTAGCTAACCCATATCTCATGATTCATGTGAAGAGTATGACGTACCCAAATCGAATTCTTATACCATTGATGAATTACAAAGTATTTTTTATCTTCGCTTCTCGTTATTTTATATATAAAACCTCAATGAAATCTGAAACTGTTTATTCTTATTGGATTGCATATGGATCCCACTTCTGATCCATGCATGCATTCCTTGAAATTCAATGGCTCAATTACGCGCCATCCATGGATATAGATTTGATATAATGATTTTCTCTTGAGAAAATATATTTGCAAGTGAGAAAAAATGAGAAGAAAGAGAATCAAAACAAAAATAAAATAACAAATAGAGAGCGTATGTCTTGGATGGGAACATGACATAATATATACAGAACGACCGTCGCATCGTCGGGTCGATGCTGCAATTCAGCAAAATCTACTGCTTTTACGAAAACATCATCAGTGAGAATTCTTCCTTACGCATGCGGGCACGAGATCAGGACATTTTCCTAGTAGGTAAAAGCTGAAGAGCACATCTCCGACACCGCCCATGCGTAAACATATAGAAGTCGTTGATTTTATAATTTATCTTGCAATATCTAAAGAGTCTGGAAAATCTACCTTACTTTTTTCCCATCGGACAGAGCATGCAACTTTACTTCTTTTATTATTTTTCGCAAATGAAGGAGCAACATTTGGATGGAAATGCCACTACTTGTAGATGCATCGGGCGCACATAAATCTTGTATTTATTTTTATCAATTCGGTCTTCATTTAATGGTTTTTGGGACACTTGCGTGTAGATAATAATGCCAAAACGAACACCTCGCTATTTAGCTAGTTCCATTGCTTCATCTTCAATCGCCAAACGCTTGTACCACATATGATTTTGTTCCTTCCCGTTGCTCAATTATTGCCGCATCATTCCAAACAAAGCTGATCATCATTTTCTCGGCGTTAGGCCTGTCCTCCACCACGGCTGCATATGTTAGGATAGACACAATAGTTGTGTTAGAGAAATTTCACGTTAGATAATTGATATGATATTAAGCAGTTAATATATATATTAATTGGTACATAACTTATTAACTTATGTTTTTGAGTAAAAATAATTCTAATTGGATATATTGACGGGTTTGGACTTGAGCTCAATTTTGATGATCTTCCCAAGCCAAAGGTATTAGGTCTCTACTGCACGTCCCCGACAAATGGTATGAGGGTCGATGGTTGATTGATAGCTTACTCCAAATGTGAATCGGTGTATGATAAATATCTCAAGGAAGGAATCTAATGACCAATCCAGTTTTTGGAAAATTATGATGAACTGTTCAGCCTTGGGAGTGAGACGCTAACCCACCTCCGCCTCTCTCTGCACGAGGTGTTCGACGAGAGCAATGCCACTATCTTGTATGCAGCCCACGGGAACGCGACCAACCTAGTCTTCGGCACCGTCTCAGTGTTGGACAATGCCCTCGGACCAGAAGCAGGGTCGAAAGTCATCAGTCGAGCACAAGCCCTTGCCGCCATCACCTCGCAGATCGAGACTGCTCTGACCATAGCCATGAACTTCGTGTTCACCGATGGCAATCTCAACAGGAGCGTACTGACCATATTGGGGAGGAACAACTTGGGTCTCAAAGTCAGGGAGATGCCGATCGTGGGCGGGACCAGAGCTTTCCGGTTCGCTTGGGGCTATGTTCGCACGAGCACGGTTTTCATCAGCCAAACCAATAAGACCGCTGTGGCGGCGTGCAACCTGCATGTCTTACATTATTGACGTTTTACGTTCAAGTTGCAAAGAGCTCTCAGTGATAAAATAACGTGGAAGTCTCTCGGTAATGAATAATATGGCAATTTGGCGTCGCAGGTCCGGGACTTCCTTTATTTGCTTTCTCGTGTCAACTAATGTCGCAACTAAACTTTTCTTCATATGTTAGACTTGAAAGAACTAGGTACTTGAGTAATGCCATGTCGCAGGTGTTTGTCCATGTCCGGCACATATTTTGAGCGACTAAGTACTCTGAGTAGCAAGCCGAGCTCTTTGTTCTCCAGTTAGAATGCATTCGGTTCAACATTTACAAAGTCCTTTATACAAGTCATTTAGCAAAATTTCTTAATTGCTTTGGAGATATGTAATTGTATCTTCAAAACTCTTTAAAAGCCTTTAGCCCAGGATAGGTCTGGAGATATTTTGAAATGCTGCATCTCCAAAATGCAAATAGACTTTTTCTTTCTTACAACTTTGCCATTGCTCAACTTCATAATTTCAAAAATTGCCTTCGAAAACCCTAACTTTACCTCATCCACCAACGAGTAGCAAGCGAGACTGGCCAATGGCTGAGTTGACTTGCCAATGGCAGCTATGTGTCATCGACAAATAGTTTAAGGTTTTTAGCAAAAAAGAAAAAATAGCAAAAAAATCCTTTACAAAATGCAATTTTTACCAAATGGCATTTACATCAAATTTTTTAAAATATATTTTTAAAATACACTTTACTAAATACTACTAGCACTTTGAAGAACCCTTTTAATCCAAAATTCTTTCTACTTTCCCAAAAGCATTTTTGAAAATCGAACCGAATGCACCCTTCATGGGTTATCTCACCTTCAAACATAATTTTTTTCTGTTCTTTCTCGTTTCTCTATAGGCTGAAGAAGATAGAAATAGAAAAGCTTCTGCTTTAAGGGAAAAAAGAAATGATAAAAACCAAAGAACATGAAAATTCCATCTCGGTCCGATGGTTCTTCTTCATCTTTTCCTCTCTAGGATTGCGAGTCTGGAGGTCTTTTTCGTTTTTTTCTTTTTTTTTTTCTTTTTTTCCCCGGATTAGTTCAATCTTCGCTTCTCGTCTTCATGATTGATTTTTAGTCTATGTAGAGTAAGTCAGACTGGTTTCGTTAATATGAGGGACTCCATTTTTGATCAATTATTGAAATCCGATTGTTTGGTAGAGTTTCGACTTTTGAATGTTCGTTTTGTTGATTCAAATTTCAAACTCGTTTATCTTCTTGTGTCATGGCTTGCGATTATTTGTGGTTTTTGCAATTTGGAGCTAAGAAACAAACTTTTTAAATTGAGTAACGGGCAAAAACGAGAGAAAAGTGTGGGACTCACCTTAAACCTTTGACTTTCGAGAAAATATTAGGTAGAGCGGCTCTACACAAGTCCATTCCCTGAGCCACATGTGTCACTCAGGGGCCCATCTTTCAGAAAATCTGCAACCCTCCCCTCTCTCTCTCTCTCTCTCCTTCGTTTCTCTCTCTTCTTTACCATTTCTATATTTTTTTCCCTCTTTTTTTTTCCTATTCTTTCCCTTTGGCCGGCCACGGGTGAGGATTGGTGAGGGTGTTGTGGCCCTCGCCTATGGCTAACAAGCATGGCTTTCGTTAGATTCGGCAAAGGCTCAACCCTCACGGCTAGAGCGAGAGTCGCCCTCACCAGTTCTGATGAGGGTTTGGGATGCGACGAAATTGGTGAGGTGTTGCAGCCCTTGCCAGCCACAGGCAAGGGTTGTCGGATTTGGTGAGGGCTTGACACTTGCAGCCAAGGTGAAGGTCGTCCTTACCAAATCTAGCAAGGGCTCAACACTAGTTAATATTTGGCTGAAAAAAGAACATTATTCCATTATCACTATACGGGCGTTATTACATAACTTTTCTTTTTATGTTCAACACTTAAGTTTGAGCCCTGGTATGGGTTTAAGGACCAAACACAAAATTAATAATAGAATAGAAAACAATAAATTAATGATCATTGTACATCATTAATTCTGAAAACCCACTTTTATGCACAAAAAATGCGAACTGTACAAAGATTGATTTGCAAAATTGATTTATTAGATGCGACCGATTTATAGAGATTGTTCAATACCATCCATTTGTTTAAAAGATCACTCATAATGTAACAACTACATATATACATATGTGTGTATATATATTTGGTCGAAATACTACAAATAATTAAGTAATTATGATAGAATTTTTTTTTTAATATATATAGATATATTGGTCCAATCCTGTCCAAGTCGGTGGGTGGGTGGGTGACCTATACTCACTGGTTTTACTAAGTTGGAACTGGGAACCGGACCAGCCCCCATAGAATTGTTGTTCCAATCTGGTCTGATCCAATTCCGGATGGTTTGGGCAGTTCCTCATTCGTTGTAAGTGTTTTGGCAACTACTAGCGATGGTCCCAGTGGGCGGCAGAATAGGCGTCAGCAAATCCTATGGAGAGTGTTGGAAGATATGATTTTGTAATATTCTTTTGATAGGAAATTGAATATACTTTAGGATAGAAAGAGATAGGCAAATATAGTATTTCCTTTATTATTTCTTTTCATTGTAATTAAATACAGAATTACATGTACAGAATGATTATCAATGAGAAAAGAAGAAAAACACTCTTTCTTCGCATCTTCATCTTCTTTTTCTTACATGGTATCGGAGCCATACTGGTTCTGAACCGATTTGCTTCCGCTCTTGATTGCCTCATACACCAACCTTGATTTCCAAAACAGCATTGCCGAAGGAATCAAAAATACTTGATTACCTAAAGGAATTGTATCTGCATCAAGGACACAACAGAGGAATCAGTTTTTTATCATGTCAACACCTCCAGATCTCACCTCCAATCCCGTCGAAGAATCTGCATCCGATGCCTCCACACAAAGAGATCCAGCTGCTATAGTCCCTGCATCAGAACAACAGCAAATCTAGGGTCAACCTCCGCACGTGCCATGGCAACAACAGGCTCAGGCAATTGCAGGGCAACCGTTTACAGGTCACCCTTACCAATGGATGGCATATCCATCGTATCCTGGGCCTATCCCCAACGCATCATTGCCTGGCTACCATGGCAGCGTGCGGGCTGAAGCAGGTCCACCAACTAGTGACGGGGCAAACCCTAGCTTCAACCCGGAGCAGACGGGCGGAGCACCTGTACCACCAGGCCAGGGTTTTCAAAATGCAGATTATGGTTTCGGCCTCGGGAGTTCGAGTCAGGGAACAAATCCCTTTCCGACTCCTGGACCGGGATTTTTCCCGTATCAATTCCTCAACACCAGTGGTCGGCCGGAACCCGGCGATCCACTGTACACAACAAACGGCGATGGCCCAGAATTGAAGATCATAAGTCAACAATTAACAGGTGCAGAAAATTACTCAAGTTGGTCACGCGAATTCCGACGGGCACTCATCACAAAATACAAAGAAGGTTTTGTTGACGGATCGTTCCCGATTCCATCCGACGAAAGAATGGCACGAATCTGGAGGAGATGCAGCCAACTGGTAAGAACCTGGATCGGGAACTGCATCGCACCCGAGGTCGCGGCCGGACTTCCCCCGACGGAGGATCCGAAAAAATTATGGGAAAGCATAAGGGAAATGTATGGAAAACTTGATCAAGTGAAACTTTTTTACCTAACACAGCAAATTTCAGATCTGAAGTAGGGGAACATGAGCATCGCAACAGTATACAACAAACTTTCCGGTCTGTGGAATGAGTTGGAGGCAGCCGAGGAAAAATTCGACTGGCCCGAGAATATCCAACAACAATACAAACAGATGCGAGAAAGGGAGAAAGCAACGCGATTCCTCCTCATCCTCAACGAAGCTTACCAGCCATTTCGATCCCACATACTTACCATGGAGCCTCTGCCGAGTCTCGGCCGGATCTATCAACTCGCCATACAGGAGGAGAGCCAACAAAGATCGGGAGAACACGGCATGGGAGGAGACGGAATTGCTCTGGCCGCGAAGAGCCATTTCCGTTCGACACAGAGAAGCTCGGGGAGGAGAGAGGCGGATCTAGGGTTTGAAAACGAAAACCCTAGATCGATGCCTTATAAGAGGAGCGCGGACGGTGGAGATTATTTCCGTTTACAAACGGACGGCTCACGATCGCTCCAGGGGGCGATGCAATCGGACGGCTCGCGTGGCATCATCTCTGCCTCATCCGACGGCCCACATTCTATTTTTTTAAGTCCATCCGATGGCTCCTGAAGCAACTACTTGATGGGATCGGACGGTCTGCGATCGCCCGGCACCAATGGGCTGGACGGTTCGCGCGGCCCATTTCCTGGAGGATCCGATGGCCCATATGGGCCTATTTCGGCCCAATCTTTTCAGACCAATTTTAGGCCCAGTTCAAATGCCAAAAATGGGCCAAAAGCAAGAGGTAAGATGTACTGTGATTATTGCAAACGCCCGCATCATACAATTGAGAATTGCTGGAAATTGCATGGAAAGCCAGGCGAAAAAGAAAAGGGGAAATTCTCCTCTGTTTTTCAGGTGTCCAGTCAGCAAATGGGAAAATCTATTACCCATGAAAAATATCATGAGCTGATGGAAACTCTGAAGAAATTAGATCCATCAGATAAAGGGGGCAGCTTCACAGGTACATCATTTTGTCTGATGAATTCAATTTCAAAGGATGCATGGATTATTGATTCAGGTGCTAGTGATCACATAGTCTGTGATAGGAATTTACTTTCAGATATTACAAAATTATCTTTTCCTATATCAGTACAACTTCCAAATGGAAATACCACCAAAGTTACAATGACTGGGACAGTAAAGCTTAGTTCTCTTATTACTATTAAAAACGTCCTTTACGTTCCTGATTTCCATTTCAATCTAATCTCAGTTGCCCGAGCCTGTGAAGAAAATTCATGCCACATTCTTTTCCATTCTGATAAATGTTTCTTTCAGGCCCGTTCGACTGGGACACTGATGGGCTTGGGTAGAGTCAGCCATGGATTATATTTTTGGTTGGAATTTCCAAATCCTTTTAATTTATCTCCTGTTGCATTCAATAAATCTCTGTGTAATGCCACTACCACTGGCATCCATTTCATTAATCATAAACGTTTGGGCCATAGTGCGTTATTTCCTTATCCTAAATGTCCTATTTGTCCCATGGCCAAACAAACACGTACTCCATTCCAGAATAGCACTTCTCGATCAACAGAAATTTTTTCTCTTATTCATGCTGATGTTTGGGGGCCATATCATACTTTAAATCATGATGGTTCCAGGTTTTTTCTCACAATTGTGGATGACTACTCCCGTGCCACGTGGATTTTCCTCATGCAATCAAAAAACCAGGTCTTTTCTTATTTAAAGACATTTCTTTCCTTATCCAAGACTCAATTTCAGAAACCAATCCGTAGGATACGTACTGATAATGGAAAAGAATTTTTTAATACTGAATGTAGTTCCTTGTTCACTATAAATGGGATATTGCATGAGAGCTCTTGTGTTTACACACCCCAGCAGAATGGAGTTGTAGAGAGAAAACACCGCCATCTTTTAGAAGTGGCACGTGCTCTAAAATTTCAAGCTTCTATTCCCGAAAAATTTTGGGGAGATTGTGTGATTACTGCAGCATACTTGATCAATCGCATGCCATCACGTATTTTGAAGGGAAAGACGCCTTTTGAGTTATTATATGGAAAAACGCCGAATTTATCTCATCTCAGAGTCTTTGGGTGTCTGTGTTATGTCACAACAGTGGGCCATAGAGATAAGATGGCGCCACGGGCTACTCAATGCATTTTCATGGGCTATCCATCTTTGCAAAAAGGATATAGGCTCTATGCACTCTCTATAGGAAAATTCTTTATCAGCAGAGATGTTGTCTTTCATGAAGATATTTTTCCTTTCTCGCTCACATCTTTACTTGAAGAGGAGAAGACAACACGCCAATTCTTGTTGGAAGAAAATTCATCATCAGGAGGAATATTTATTATTCCTAATCCTCCCAGAGAAGTTGACATCTTGCCTACAACACCTCTTGAGAATCCTGCTGAAAATTCCATTGAGCAGCCATCTACAGAAGAATCATTGCCTGAAGAACTAGTCCAGTTGCCGGATATTTCAGAGATACCATCTACTGAAGAATTATCCACCACACCTCAGGTGTTGGAAAGGCGTTCTCATCGAACCATTCGACCCCCAACTTGGACGAAGGATTATATATGTGGTTCTTCAAAATCATCAGGTACCAGATACCCTATCTCTTCTTATGTATCATTTGATAGATTGTCGCCAGAACATCTATGTTGCATAAGTCGTATTTCTGAAGATCTAGAACCTTCTAGTTATAATGAAGCCAAAGATGATCCTCGTTGGCAGAAGGCCATGGAATCTGAATTACATGCATTGATCGAAAATCACACTTGGGATGTTATATCAATGTCTGATCATCGGAAACCTATTGGATGTAAATGGGTTTATAAGATAAAATATAGAGCAGATGGTTCTGTAAAAAGATACAAAGCCCGGTTGGTGGCAAAGGGCTTCACCCAGCGAGAAGGTTTCGACTATCACGAAACTTTTTCTCCTGTAGCCAAAGATGTCACTGTCCGTTCTTTTCTATCTATTGCTGCTTTTCGTGACTGGCCTTTACATCAAATGGATGTGCATAATGCCTTTCTACACGGTGATCTGGATGAAGAAATTTATATGGAGCTTCCACCAGGATTATGGAGACAGGGGGAGTCGAAGGTATGTCGTCTCCGTAAATCTCTTTATGGTTTGAAACAAGCCTCCCGTCAATGGTATGCTAAATTCACCAGTGCACTTTTGGCTGCTGGGTTCAAGCAATCCAAGTATGACTATGCCTTATTCATCTGGACAAAAGGTAAGTCATCTATTTACTTGATGATCTATGTTGATGATATCCTTATTATGGGGAATGATGATTCTGCTGTTAGAAAACTTAAAGAGTATCTGCATTCAACTTTTCATATCAAAGACTTAGGATCGCCCAAGTATTTTCTTGGAATTGAAATAGCTCGCTCAGATTAGGGCATCTCATTAAGTCAGCGAAAATTTGTGATGGAAATAATATCAGAAGCAGGATTATCAGGTTGTAGACCATCAGTCATTCCTATTGAGCAAAATACTAAACTGACTTCTGTTGGTTATGACACTGGCGTATCCTCTTCTTCTGATGATCCTCTGTTGCAAGAACCCTCAGGATATCAGAGATTAGTAGGAAAGCTGATATATCTCACCATGACCAGGCCGGATATTTGTTATGCAGTTCAGACTCTTAGTCAGTTTATGCATAGTCCGAAGCAGTCCCACATGAATGCAGCCTTGAAGGTTGTGAGATACTTGAAGACTTGTCCAGGTTTAGGGATTCTTCTTTCCCGAAAGTGCAACATGGAAATGACAGCCTATTGCGATGCAGATTATGCCACGTGCCCTATGAGTAGAAGGTCTATTACTGGTTTCTGTATTAAGTTTGGGGAATCATTACTCTCATGGAAGACAAAGAAGCAATCTACTGTATCTTTATCATCGGCCGAAGCTGAATACCGATCTATGGCCAAAACTGTGTGTGAAATAGTCTGGTTAAGGGGTCTACTTCTGGATCTCGGAGCTACTATTAAAGGACCAACTTTACTCTTCTGTGATAATGATTCAGCACTCAAGCTTGTAGCGAATCCTGTACTGCATGAGAGGACAAAACATATTGAAGTGGATTGTCATTTTACTCGGGAAAAGATTCAAGAAGGAATTGTTAAGACAAGAGGAGTGAGGACTTCAGAACAGCCTGCTGATATGTTTACTAAACCTCTTTGTCAAAGACAACATACATATCTTCTACACAAGCTAGGTGTCTTGGACATATACAGACCACCAGCTTGAGGGGGAGTGTTGGAAGATATGATTTTGTAATATTCTTTTGATAGGAAATTGAATATACTTTAGGATAGAAAGAGATAGGCAAATATAGTATTTCCTTTATTATTTCTTTTCATTGTAATTAAATACAGAATTACATGTACAGAATGATTATCAATGAGAAAAGAAGAAAAACACTCTTTCTTCGCATCTTCATCTTCTTTTTCTTACAGAGAGCCTCCCAAAAACTACTGATACTTCAAATGGGACAAGAATTCATCAAATCATTCTATTACGAAACAATTTCCTACACTCTAATTCTACGGTCGTTGGATTACTAACATTATTCTATCCTGGTTTGTTAACCTTCACTGAACGTGCCAAAAATTAGAAGTCAAGTCAAAGAAAGCTTTCCTATAGTTAAGAAATGGAGAGACCCACCAATTAAGAATTGGTAGGGAGGCTGTAGAAAGTTTGTAGAGAGAGAAGCAATTTTTTACCATAAGAAAGCAAAAGCACTTGCCGAAACTCGATCCTTAAAGATCGGGGTCATCGCCTTGAATTTCGTAGAAGAACAAGCAACCAATAATAATTCTAAGCTCCGATACAAATTTGCAACTCAAGCGTGGAACCGTGAACAAACAAAACCGTTTGAGTAAAAAATAAGTGCATATGTAAAATCTGAACATAAGGAACTTACATGATTCGACTACGTGTTTAATTTATAGGGGGGGATTGACAAGATGGACCTACTATAATTGCAAAAAGTAATATTACAATCACTTATTCACACTCACTTATAAGTGTTTCTCAATCCTGAAATAAACTTGAATCCACAAATAAAGAAAAATATTTTTTCCTTACCCTCAACTCTCATGAATGACAATGACTCTCAATAGTCTGTATAGCTCTCACCGGTTTTACACATTAGGTATGCTCATCGTGCACACCAAACCAAACTCAACGACAATACATATATACATTTGTGCACACACACAAAATACAATGAGCCTTTATCCGACGTCAACATGGACTTCAATGTCAATAAGAGAACGAAATATTCTGGGAAATTAACTTCCCCCTTTTTTTTAACATTACCTACAATCCTCTTGGCAAGATTCGATTCGGACTTATCCCAATATAGAAAATGGGTCTGATTCCTTGCACTTCAATTATAGGCCATAATGGACATTTCTCCCTCCGCCTTCAATATTTTGTCATGTCGTCCTGTCGCCACCACAGCGATCGATGGCCGCATATCTGAGGCGGTTAATCTTCATTGGAGGCCTCTGATAGAGATGAGTTCTCGTTTGTTTAAGGTTTCATCATTGTACTTTCAAATTGTCTTGCCAACAATATAAGGTCGGGGTTCGGTCCCACGTTTGCAGGATTTTTTTTTTTTTGAATTCTTATAATAACTGTCAGCTTTTAAGTTGAGATCGTCTTAAAGATATCCATTTTTTTTCTATTTCCAATAAGAAAATCTTGCGTTCACAGCCTATGCCTATATCATATCTTCTCGCACTAGTACTTGTTTTGTCCATATTGACAATTCAGCCTTGGGAAGAATCCCACTTGGGGCACTATAAAATTGCGTGAAATGAAATTGCTATTTCAGAAATTGTGCAACCAGAGCTAGCTTTCTCTATATCTATTCCTTAATCACTGCGTCTAGCCTATCACTCCCTTCCCAATCCCCGCCGCCATGGCCTTAACCCTAACCAAGCTCATTTTCTTTTCATTCCTTATTTCCCCACGGTACTCAATGCGAAATCCGAACTCCTAACCTCCAAGCGGGAGAAGCTCACTCGCTTCCACGTCTATGTGCGGGTAAAAACTGCCGGGAGCAATGCCGCCGTCGCAATTGTAGCCCAAGCGTCGACAACCAACCAATCGGCCACGTCATTCGGTCTAGTAGACATTATCGACAACGCGTTGACTGCGGCCCCGAGATGAGCTCGAAGAACGAGGGCGGGGTACGAGGTATGGAGGCGTTCGCATCGCAAAGCGAGGTGGCCTTGTCGACATCCCAGACTTTTGTGTTCACGAAGGGGAAGCACAACGGAAGGTGTTTGACCTTTGTGGGGAGGAACGTGTTGTCGTTGAAGGTGAGGGAAATGCCTATTGTAGGCGGAACTGGCCTTTTTAGGCTGGCGCGAGGCTATGCTCAGACCAGCACTTACTTATCAGACCTGAATAATGGACTCCTCGTTGTTGTATATGATTTCTATGTGTACCCCTATTGACGGTCTCACTAGGTTAAGCTTGCGAGTTGTCTTTGTTTGGTTCAATAACAATAAAAGCATAACTGAACTCTTAGGCTACTTTTAGTTATATGAATTTCTAATAAAAAAAGAACTGGATATGATGAAATATGAAATTTAAGAATTTTTTTATTCTATCAATTGTTTGATGAGTCGTAGTGATAAAACCAGATATTTCCATATGTTATCATATCCATTATTTAGTATGAACGGGCATATTGATATAAATGAACTTGAAAAATACACAAACGGAGATGGTAAAAATTTCTCATAATTTATTGGTAAAGAAATCATCAACGCACAAATGAAGACAACCTCAATTAATCAATTCATAATTTTTATGTGACCTATGTTTTAAACAGGTTCAACAATGATAAGAAATGTAAACGAACTATAACAACATTGACGAGTTAGATCAATCAACGAACGCCAAATCTAGTCAAAGAGAGTTAACATGATTGCTCCCTTTCGTGATTCCGAAATATACCGTGCTTTGACTCTCTTGCCACATTCATGAAATTTCAACATAAATCACAGAGTTACGAAAAAAAAGGAGTTTCGACTCTTTTGTTGCTTTCATAGACTTTTGACGTGATTAGAGATTTACGAAGGAGGAGTCCCGACTCTCTCGTCATTTCCATGGAGTTTTGACATGAACAAAGAACTATGGAATCACAATGCTTCACAATGAACCATAGATACATAGAAGAAAGAGGCAAAATGAATTAGTAAGATCCATTTCAAATTTGAATTTGTTCATTTAAATTTGGGGTTCTTCTACATCATCTTAATTTGCTTTTTTTTTAATTATTTTTCCTCTCTTTTATTTATTCTTTATTCCCTTCCATCATTCCTTAATAAAATTTTATTAAATAATAAACTATACTAATATACCTAATATATGTAATAAATATAGATACGAAATAAGTAAATACACATAATATATATTTATAGATGAGATCCTTCGTACCATCAGTTTTTCCGTTCCATTTCTCATTCATCCAATGGATCGTAAAGTGATGTTTATAACTGAAGTATTAAAAATTGAGATTTGTTGAGAAACCAACAGAGGTATCGAGAATCTGATCTTCGTACAAAATTAACACTTGTGAAACTTTGCCCCTGCACTGTCCCAAGAAATTCATCATATCATGTACGTAGGTTCGTGAGCAAATGGGCCAACGGACAGATGTGATGATTTGATTAGTAAAGATCGAAACAAAATATTTATCATCATATTGTTCACTGGCATGCATGACTAACTTTGTACAGAGTTTATATACACTGAGAAACAATATCATATTGACCATAACATTTACTTGTAAAGTGGCGCGTGCGCATATATATGGCCAAATTGTTGAGTTTGATAACACACACATGGAATACTATATCTGCATGGGGTAAAATTATTACAAGCATAATAATTAGTCTTAAGAAAATTTGTCACAAATGTATTAATTTGAGGATTTTATTGCTTTAAAAACTAGTTTGAGGTAAATTTATTTTGAGATCTTTCTTTGTATTAATCCAATTTATATGGAACAACCCCAGCTCCATCTTTAGGGTCTTGAGCGATAGGATTTATTTTCGCGACGTCCCAAACTCGTCGTTGTCTCGATTCTTTTAGTATTGTTATCATGCACATGCAGAAATATGAATAAACAACTTCCTGGACAAACAATAGTTAGAAGACTAGGATATATATATCACACAGAACACGCTAATTTATATTCTAATAGTACTTTTACAAGCCCTTCCTCTACGAGCCTTTTTTTTTTTTACATCACACTACAAGTTTCCATACAAGCCAGGGGAATACCTATCTCTTCTAGTGTGATTGCAGCTTGCAAAACTGATGTAAAACCTCCATGCCTACAAGGCTAAAAGATGAGAGAGTCTTGGCAACTCAATAAATAAAACTCCTAATTCTATATTAGGAACTCATTTTATCATTAAAGCCTAGCAAGTACAAGACTCGCAAACTGTTGACACCTCAATTTTAATTAGGATAATTTTATTTTATTAAGTTTTTATTTTATTTCGGATAAATAAGATAAAAAAAAAAAAAAAAGAGAGCAAAAGCCCAGCCCTCTTTTCTTTTCCCTTCCTCTTCCCCCTCCGCGTGGCCCATGTGGCCCATTTTCCTTCACCCTTGGCCCGGTCCCTTTTCTCTCTTCTTCTTCCTCCTATCTTCTTCTTCCTCGCCGCTTGCATCTCACGCGCGGTGGCGGCGACGCGCGCAAAGGGACGGCCTATGGCCGAGGAGTGTAGGGCGACGTCGGCCGGAGGGGATAAGATCAGCGCCATTAATGCCGAGCGAGCTTCGCTGGAAAGCTTGATGGGACACCGGTTCGGCCGAGCGGAACCGGTGGGTAAGCCGGAGGCCGGCAACCGAACCCCTCCGTCGACCGGAGTTCCTTCGCCTATAAATAGGTGGCCGCAAGCATCGTCGGGAGGCGTGGCAAGCTCAGAGATCCTTCACTGAGAGACATCGGGAAGGGTTGAAGGGCGAGCGCAAGAGGGAGCTCGAGTCGCGAGCTCAGCCACCTTCCACCGAGAGACTTCGGGGAAGGCCGGCGGCGAGTGGCCGAGAAGGTCGATCCGGCCGGTGGAGGCTCGGATCGTCCCGAGTGAGGAGAAACAAGGCCGTGGAAGGTCCGGCCGAGATCTGCGCAGCGCCTCGGATCGGAGTTTTGCGCCGCCGTTGCCGTCGAACGTTGTACCGTCGCCGACGCCGTTGCTTCCGGAAGGTTGCTGTCGCGCCCCCCCGTGAAGCCGTCGTTAATCGAAAGGTAAAAGGGCCGTCGCCGAATTCCGCCGTCGCCTTCGCCGTTCATCGCATGCGTCATATTCGCCATAGTCGTTGTCTTTGCGGTCGCCGTCACCGCCGCGCCGTCGCCGCCTCCGCCGCCGCAATACCCCGGTTTCCCCCTCGGCGCCGCGGATTTGCGAATCCTAGGGTTTGCGATTTTTCCGGGTCGCGAGTCGGAGCCGGGTTGGCTAGTCGGGTAGGGTTTCCGCGTTTTTTTGGGCGGCGGAAGACCGGGTTGCGGTCGGATCCGGGTCGGGTAGGGTTCGCGAGGGAGCCGGGTCGCGGAACGGGTCGTGGACCCGGGTCAGCCGGGCCGGGCCGGGCGTCTCCGAACGCCCCGCCACGGCGTCGTTTTTGATTTTTTTTTTTTTAAAAAAAAAAAGAGAAAAAGGCCAAAAATCCAAGTCGAGCCCACATTGCGGGCCCGTCCACATGCGGGTCGTTGGCTCGGGTCGGACCCAACCCGCGGATCCGACCCGGGTCGGTTTTATTTTATATAAAATAATAAATATATTTTTTTTTCAAAAAAAAAATATAAAAAAAATGTTTTAATTTCCAGAAAATCGAAAAATATTAAAAAATCGTTAAAAATGTTTTATTTTCTAAAAAATCGAAAAAAAAAAATAATTTATTTTCCACAAATGTCAAAAAATATTAAAAAATATTTTATTTTTCGAAAAATAAAAAATCAAAAAAAATTTCATATTTTCCAAAAAAGGCCAAAAATTCAGAAAAAGCCAAAAAGACTTGTATTTTTCCAAAAATACCAAAAAATCCCTTTTGTGTCCAAAAAATTAGAAAATGACTCAAAAAAATGTTTTTTCTCCCAAAAATGCATGGAAAATCTCTCAAATATCCAAAAAGCCTTAGGGTTTAAACAAGATTAGGTACCGAAAGGGCATTAGTGATTAACTAGTGTAATCAAGTCCCGATCCTAATTTCTCTGGTTGCAGAGTGAGTATTTCTCCCGATATTTCACTTGGGTTTCTAATCAACCCGCCCCAAATCGATTAGTGGCGACTCCATTTTAAAAATTGATTTACAGGTTAAAAACTTGAACTATTAAGTCGTGAATTGGTGGACTCGGGAGAGTCTGGGCTTAATAAATTTTAGCCGAGCCATTAGCCTCCTTAGGTGCTCATACCTGACCGCGGACGCCGAAAAAAAGAGGTCGCGACAGCTTGGCGACTCCACTGGGGACTTTGAGGACTTAGGCCATTTAATCTTTGTTTAAACGCTTTGCTGACTTGGGTTTTTTTCTTTTGTGCAGGGTAATAGCTTAAAGTTTTTTTTATTCTGTCAAAATAAAATGTTTTGTGATTATAAACTGCTGTGCATGCTTTACTTCGTTTTAAACACTACACATGGCACACACAACCCGGCCGCCGGACCGGGCCGCCATAGGATTTCTAGGATGGTGTTAAGAAAGATACGACCTCGAACGCGAGACCGCGATGTAGAGGTTGCCTTTCTTTTCCCCGAATTTCTTAGCCGAGGTTAGGAGGGTATCCGCTAACGCGAGACTCGCGACGGCGGCGGATATCCTTTTAATCTCACCAAGCCTTCGAGTTAGAAATCGAGCCACACGTCCCATCTCGTATGTCGTTGTGCTTGCCATTTTCTTTAAAAGCAAAGTAATTTATTTACTTTTACTCGTCTTTCGGTTCATGGCAAAATAGGGTCGGGTTGTGTATTTCCCGTTCTTATATGCGATGGGAAGATTTGATATCCAGTTCATTCCTACACCAAAGGGAGAGCTCCTCAGATGGTGGAAGCAGCTAGATCAACTTGGCCAAGAATGCGTCAAAACAAGAATCGGTCATCTCCTCCCATTGCTCCAAATCAATATCCACTGGGGTCATGCAAGCGTTGCCACATTTCTCGGTGCCCCGAAACATCCACTTTCGGGTTTGGCAGATTTGAACCGACTCCGACTTTAGAAGAGTACAAGTCTCGCCATAGGAATGCCTCTAGGAAGCGAGCTTGCCACGCCACCAATCGGCATCAACCCTGTGGTTAGTCTATCACGGTTTCTAAAAAATCATTCGGTAAGAGAAATTGTTCAAGCCAACAACAATGCTTTTCCACTGTCATCTTTAACCGAGTGCTTTGAAAAACAATCAATGACCCAAAAAGCCAAGATCTTCCTCTTAGCATTCTTTGGTTTTATTATTTTTCCCCATCGAAAGAATGCTATAAATCCTTCAATCACACTGGTGGTAAATCAAGTCATTTTTGGAGCAGGGTATGTAAACATGGTTTTAGCCGAAACATTTTTATCCCTTAATCGTTTCAAGAAAAAAAAAGAAAAAATCATGAGGGCCGCCCCAGAAATTTTACAAATGTGGTTCTTTTCCCATATCAAAGGATTCGGGCACTTCATGCAAATATTTGAAATCAAGGAATTCAAACACCCATTGCAAAAATTTCAAAGCTTGGAAAAATACTCTCCCAACGAGGAATATTCTCGGTGGATTAACTTGCTAAAAAACCCGGTCCCTGAGACATTCCTATGGCGGGCTAAATGGTTCTTTGCAGGATAGGCGCGCTTTGCGCTTAATTATTACGACCCCATCCCGTTGCTGGGCATCTCTGGAGCTACCTCATATTATCCATATAGGGTGGCTCGTCGCACGATGTGGTCCTCCAAGAAATCCCGCCACCGCTCAAATCAGGATTGTTCCGAATCTTTTTCACCCGTACAGACTACAACTACTTGGAGGAGATCCGCATAATTCAAAACGCATGGAGTAGATGTCACGCTGAAAAGATTGTCATACCCCGAAGGTTAAAAGGACAAGAAAAAGTTCATCATGCATCAACATTCTACATCCTCAACCATATAATTCCCAAGGAGCTACAACCAGTAATCCCCGACGTAGTTGATAAACTTACCCTGCAAGGGCGAATCGAATCTCTTGAAAGGAGCTTGGAGACAAGCAGGAGACACGTATCGAAGCTAGTATGAAGGAGCAAGCGGCTTCACAAGACTGGAACTTCCCATCGCATATAAAAATGGGCAGTGGGACTTTTAATGTGAATATTTCTAATGTGAATATCTAGGGTCTTTCTAACCGGGTGTAAAGAGCTCTTGTTAGCATTGTATAAATCTCCTGTTAATAAATAAGAATGACTCGACCCTTGCCATGAGCCAGTTTTTCATGCGTTTCCCTCATTTACGTTTTCTCCATTTTTTATGCCGACAGGTAATCACATCATAGTCGCATTTGCCAAATCCAAAAGCTAAAATGGCTGAAGAAAACGTACCAAGCCGTGTCGAAATTATGGAAAATGAAATGAAACAAGTTTTCAATGTGCTTCAGCAACTCTCAAAGCAGATAGATTCCATCCAAGGCAAATTAGCTCCCGCCCCAGCCTCAATCGAAGTATTGTTACCACAATCGTCTACCCGAGGTGATCAAGGAAGAGATACCGATGATAACATGCCCGAATTGGAGGATGATACGCACCAGATCGTAGTCGAGAAAGCAAAGCCCAACAGTCTGTCTAAGACTGAACATGACAAACGCCTTGAGAAGCTTGAAGAGAGGCTAAAGCAATTGCAAGGCCTTCAAGATCCTACTCCAACAGACCTCTCTATCTACTCTAGGGTCAAAATGCCGGAAAAATTCAAAATGCCTGAGTTCGAGAAGTACGATGGCACGACCTGCCCAAGAGCTCACTTGCAGATGTACTTGGTTCGAATGACCCAAGACGTTAATAATGAACCTTTAATGATCCAGTTGTTCCGAGTCAAGCCCGATAGGTCCCGCCCGAGGTGGTACATAAAAAAGAACATAAACCTCATCGAGACATGGAGTGAAGCAAGTGAAGCATTCCTCAAACAGTACAAATTCATAATGGACATTACCCCTTCTCGCGAGGATCTTGATCGCACGGAAAAGAAAAAGCAAGAATCTTTCAAAGAATATGCTATTAGGTGGAGGAATCTCGCCGCCCAGATCAGTCCTGAGCCAACTGACTTTGAATTGAGAAAAATGTTCATTAAAACCCTCCCTTTTGAATACCGCAATCGGATGGTGACCACGATCGCTGAATCATTCAATCAACTCATTCCAGTGGGAGAGCAGATTGAGACAGGTTTAAGGGATGGCTGGTTCACTAAGCCTGCTTCTGTCAGCAGAAGGCTCAACATGAAAAAAGATAAAGAATCCTTGATCGATGTCAATGCCACGTACACTGCAAACACCGGTCATCTCCCGACTGTTCAGACAAACGCAGGCCAGCAACAGACTAATAGCCGTCCACCCCGGGCGCTACAACAACCGAAGACAATTCACTCCGCTTCCCGGATCTCCCTCCCTGTGTTTTGGCAATCCTCCGAAACAAGAGCCTCCTTTCAACCGAGCCAAGACGACCCAATGCTGAAAACTTCTCCAGCTATGACCCGTCCAAAAAATGTGACTATCACATGGGAGAAGTAGGCCATTCAACTGATGAGTGTTTCGTCCTTAAGCATCGAATCCGTAACCCGCTGGATACTAAGGCCTTCTCATTCTAAACCGCGAAGCCAAATGTCCAAAGCAATCCGCTCCCCGATCATGCCGACAAAGTAAACATGATATTCAGTTCGAAGCCGGTCAAATCGAAATGTCAATGCACATATGGTCGACATCTATCGAGGGCTAGTAGAAACCGGGTATTATCCGGGCAATGAAATACCGCCTTTCGCAATAATGGAGGAAAGGGTATTAAAAATGATAGAGGCCGGAATCATTGTGCACGCCGGCCACGCCAACATAGTTTCTACCATATCCCAAGTCCTCATCAATTGGGAGGAAGAGTTTGCGGCACTAAATGCGGAAAAGGAGAAGAATGATTCCACCTTTACCCGAGAGCGTCCTTGAAAGGAAAGGAGCCATTGTTCAAGCATCAACAACAGAAACAGCTATAGTCATTGAGATTCCCCAACCTTACAAATACAAACACAACAATGCGGTACCATGGTCTTATGACCTTGATGTTGGTTTGGTCACAAGATCTGGGCGAACCTATGCTCAAGCAAATACTCAGTCTGCTAAGCCCGTCACTGACGAAGAAGCCAAGGAATTTTTGGCCGTAGTTAAGGCCAGCGAATATAATGTGGTGGAACAGTTACGAAAATCACCGGCGCAGATATCTCTACTGGAATTGCTTCAGACATCTGTCAAACACCAAAAATCTCTCATGAAAGTATTAAGTGAAGTACATGTCCCTGAAACTATTGAGCATGACAAACTCGAGGAATTTGTTAGTACCATCCTTCTAAAAGATCAAATGGCGTTTTCTGATGAAGAGATTCCCGAGGAGGGTAGAGGACACACCAAGGGCCTTTACATATCAGTCAAGTGCAACGCATCTCACGTCGCTCGAGTGTTGATTGACAATGGATCTGCTCTTAACATATGTCCATTAGCGACACTCTGTCGCCTTAAAATAGAGAGATCACGGATCCAGGTACCCAAGACTTCTGTTCGAGCATTTGATGGAACAAATAAGGAAACAGTGGGAGAGATCGAGCTCGACATTCAAATTGGCCCAACCGTATTCAAAATTTTGTTCTAGGTGATGGATATTCCCACTGCATTCAATTTCCTCTTAGGGCGCCCATGGATACATGTCGCAGGAGCAGTACCGTCAAGCCTCCACCAAAGTGTGAAGTTTGTGGTTGGAGGAAAAGCGATCACGGTCCGAGGAGAAGAAGATCACCGCATCTACCACGAGACGGCCATTCCTTATGTTGAACCTAGTGACAAGAGCGAAGCTAGCTATCAATCGTTCGAGCTCGTGTCTACTATACACGAAACTCGAGGGACTTTGCCCCTCGCCCCCGAGATATCAAGTGCTGCAATCATGGTAGGAAAAATCATGGTAGGACACGGTTTCCTTCCAGGACAAGGGCTTGGTAGGAGAGGCCAGGGCATTTGTCAGCCTATTGAAGCTCGGAGAAGACCCTATACTGTCGGTTTGGGATATTCCCCAGATAGAAAAGCAAAGAAAAAAGTCGGCCTTGTATATCCCCGTCTCGAGGAAACTTTCCCAGGCCCAGCCAAGATGATGCATGAGGAAGAGGAAGTAGATACTCCAAAATGGTTCAACCCCGAAAGTGTGAAATTGCCCATAACCCAGGAAGACACAACTTGGCCCTCACTTATAAAAAAGGAGGGGCCGATGACATGACCACCATGCTCGAGGATATTTTCATAGGTGCCATTGAGGAAGAGAAATTAGAAGAGACATGCGATAACTTCTCGTTCATCCGGCTTCGACACCAAGTCGAAGAACTACGCGAGACCGTACACCATTTGACAGAAAACTTTGCTCAAGCTACCCGTGCATTCCGTTCTCGTCACAATGAGGAGCTGGTGATAAATGAAGAGGACCCTACCGACACGACCCGGCAAGGGGCACGGCTACCCTTATCCCTAAGAAGCACACGACCATATTCGCCTCTTCCTAAATCAATGGCCATTATTTTCCCCATCCTCCTAGAGCAAGGGATAATCGCGGAGAATTGAACCATCCTACCCCGAGTACTTCGTTGATTATGATCCATCCAAGCAATGCGATTACCATTCGGGGAATTAGGACACTCGCTAGATGATTGCACCATCCTGAGAGACAAGGTCCAAGATCTTTTGGATGCTGGGGTATTCACGTTCCGCTCTCCATGGCTGTGTTTTGGCAATGATCACCTCCTAGTGGTACCCAGCACCCGTACTTTGTTCCCAGAGCATGCTAAGGAGGCGCATAAAGGAGAGGCAATCATGGACACTTTGGGCCAACCAAGTGGTAAATTTGACTACTATGTCAATTATTCAATTCCCCAAAGTTTCTATGATCATCAGCACAACATCGTCCCTGATGGATGGGGAGGCATGGACGATCTGAAATTCACAAAGTTGGGAGCACAAGGAGGCGTGGATGGTGATCGGTATGAAGACTTCTTCGTGGGCGCTATCAACGAAGGACCGTCAGGGGAAATGGGTGCAGGCCCGCTCGAGTAGAACTCTTTTTTAACTCCTTTGCATACTCCCCTACGTGGGAGCCCGTACATATTTCTTAAAGTCTGGCTTGTTTTGTTTTCAACATCAGTTCCACTCAAGGAACCATTTTTTGAAATCACCTTGTAAATCCGTCTACTAATAAATAAAGTTGAAAACATTTTGAGGGCATGAGGAGACACACCAAACCGGCCCGTTGATGATAGCCAGCCGTCAAATGAAAGAAGAAATCTGAGGCCCGGGTCTCCTCATGTTTCCTTGTCCTAAATCTTCAAGAACAATTTATCACCTTTTCAAAAGAAAGAAGCATTCATGCTGTTAGCCTTATTTGTTCCCTTAACCTCTCTAATATATGGCACAGGAATAATCTAGCGGCAGGCGAGGGTATGGGAACGGTCCAAACCAGCACCGTAAGTAGCCATGATAGCAATTCTGATGACTCAGATGATGATTTTGATGATTCCGACGAAATTCAATGGAATTGGAAGCGCCACGAAGAAGCAAGGCCCCCTACTACTGAAGACACCATCATTGTCAATTTAGGCAGCACAGAAGATCCAAGGGAGATAAAGATTGGCGCGAACCTTCTTGAAGAAGAAGCTGCAAGCTTAATTGCCCTCCTAAAGAGATATCAAGATATATTCGCATGGTCTTATGCCGATATGCCAGGCCTTGATCCAATGATCGTGGAGCATAGCTTGCCAACCAACCCTGATGTGGCCCCTAAGAAGCAGCGGCTAAGAAGAGCTAAGCCTGAATTGTCAAAAAAGATTGAAGAAGAAGTAATGAAGCTCCTAGCGTAGGCTTCCTCGAAGTCTCGCAATATCCTAGTTGGGTGGCAAACATTGTACCAAGTAAAGAAGAAAGATGGTCGAATCCGGATTTGTGTCGACTACCGTGATTTGAACAAAGCAAGCCCAAAGGATGATTTCCGCTACCTCACATAGACGTTCTTGTGGATAGTACCGCTGGATTCAAACTTTTCTCTTCATGGATGGGTTCTCGTGGATACAACCAAATAAAAATGAAGAAGGAAGACAAGGAAAAGACGGCATTCATTACTCCATGGGGAACTTTTCACTATAAGGTCATGCCTTTTGGCCCGAAAAACGTCGGAGCAACTTACCAACGTGCCATGGTCACCCTTTTCCATGACATGATGCATAAAGAAATTGAAGTATATGTCGATGACATGATCGCCAAAACCAGACATGGAGAAGACCATGTGAAGACCCTGGAAAAATTATTCGATCGACTTCGCCAATTCAAGTTGCGCCTGAACCCAGCAAAATGTGTGTTCGGGGCGACTTCTGGCAAATTACTTGGATTCATTGTGAGCTGTAAAGGGATAGAAGTGGACCCGTCAAAAACTAAAGCAATATTTGAGATGCCTCCTCCCTCGACGGTGAAAGAAGTCCGGAGCCTCCTAGGAAGATTAAATTACATTGCGCGATTCATTTCCCAGCTTTCTGAAACTGCAAAACCTTTCTTTAAACTTCTCAAGAAAGATGCACAAATCGAATGGGATGATGACTGCCGACTGGCATTTGAAAATTTAAAGCGGTACCTGATGAAACCCCCGGTTTTAGTACCCCCGACTCCAGGACACCCTTTGACCCTCTACCTTACCATCAACAGTGAATCCCTAGGTGCGATGTTGGCACAGAAAGGACCCCATGATGGGAAGGAACGAGCAATTTACTATTTGAGTAAAAAATTCACCACATCAGAACAAAACTACTCCAAATCAGAAAAGACCTGTGCTGCATTGGTATGGGTGTTACACAGACTCCGGCAAAGTATACCTTGCATTACGGACATTTCTTGTAACCGAGAGTGACCCAATCAAGTATTTGCTTGGTTGCCCGGCCTTGGTGGGAAAATTGGCCAAATGGCAAATCCTAATCTCAGAATTCGACATCCAGGTGATGTCGCAAAAATCAGTTAAGGGTCGGGTGATTGCTGATATGTTAGCAGATTGCCCTAAAGAAGTAGGCGATGATCATTCCCCAGATGACCGAATCTCAGCAATAGAAAAGGACACGTGGACTATGTTTTTTGATGGAGCTGTAAATTTGTCAGGTTCAGGCACTGGGGCGGTCTTAATATCCCCAAATGGGCAACATTATCCCGTGGCTGCAAAACTGATGTTTCCATGCACCAACAATATAGCCGAATATGAAGCATGCATCCTCGGTCTACAAGCGGCTATTGGAATGGAAGTGTCAAAACTAAAAGTGTTTGGTGACTCCGCCTTAATCATCCTTCAGACCGTGGGCGAGTGGAAGACAAGAGATGCCAAACTAGTGCCTTATCACGACTACTTGGAGGAATTGGTAGGAGAATTCCGGGACATCTCGTTTGAATATCTACCTAGAATTCATAACCAGTTTGCTGATGCATTAGCAACACTATCATCTATGTTACAAGTAACGAAGGGGTTAGAAGTAGAGCCTTTGAAGATTGAAGTCCTAACAAGACAAGCCCACTGCATGACTATAACTGAAGAACCCGATGGAAAACCTTGGTATTACGACATCATGAAATACATCCAAAAGCAGGAATTCCCTAAAGAAAGCACTCCCTCTGATCGAAAATACCTTATGAAAATGGCTTCGAGGTTCTTCGTCAGCGGTGAAAATTTGTACAAAAGATCATATAACTCAGTCCTGCTAAGGTGTGTGGATGCAAACGAAGCCACACAAATAATGCAAGAAATACATGGGGGAGTATGTGGTCCTCACATGAATGGACGTATGTTGGCCAAGAAAATAATGAGATTGGGTTATTACTGGTTCCCCTTAGAGAGCGATTGTGCTCACCATGTGCGAAGCTGTCATCGTTGTCAGATCCACGGGGACAAGATAAATGTCCCTCCAACTGAATTGCATCAGTTATCTGAGCCGTGGCCATTTTCAATATGGGGCATTGATGTGATTGGCCCAATCAATCCAAAGGCATCAAATGGGCACCGGTTCATTTTGGTCGCAATCGACTACTTCTCAAAATGGATCGAGGCTGCATCCTATGCAAGCGTAATCGCACGAAACGTTATGAAATTCATCGACGTGACATAATCGCCCGTTATGGCGTACCGGAAGCTATCGTCACTGACAATGGGTCAAACCTAAACAACAAGTTGATTGATCAATTGTTTTCTGAGTTCAAAATCCAACATCTGAACTCGTCCCCTTATCGTCCACAAATGAATGGAGCTGTGGAAGCCGCCAACAAGAACATCAAGAGAATCCTATCCAAGACAGCTGAAAACTACTGCGACTGGCATGAGAGGTTACCCTTCGCACTAACAGCATATCGAACTTCGATTCGAACCTCCACTGGGGCAACGCCTTTTTCCTTGGTTTACGGCATGGAGGCGGTTTTGCCTGTGGAAGTAGAAATCCCGTCCCTGCGAATTTTATCCCAGGCAGGATTGTCCAAGGAAGAATGGACGCAACAAAGGCTTGAGCAACTGAATATGATCGACGAAAAACGACTGAAAGCCCTCTCGTCATGGCCGGTGTTACCAACAAAGGGTAGCTCGATCTTTCAACCAAAAGGTGCGACCCAAGCACTTCGAGGTAAATGAGCTAGTCTTGAGGAAGACGCCGCCAATCTTTCCTGAGCCCGGAGGCAAGTTCGCCCCTAATTACAAGGGTCCTTATGTAATAAAGAAGATACTCCCCGGAGGAGCCTTGATTCGACCGAAATGGACGGGCGGGAATTTTCCAAACCAATTAATTCCGATCGTAAAAAAGTATTACCCTTGAAAGATGTTTTTTGGCATTGCCAAGCACTTCTCTATCGAATGAAAATACTTATGCACCTTTATATATGAATGATGTATTTACACCATCATAAAAAATGTGTGTTTGACTCAATGGAGAAAAATGAATGGTGATGACCACCCTTTAAGGAAGAGTCATAAATCAAGAAGCGAACTCGATGGCATAACTTGAGCAAATCGACATTACCCAGGCAGACGCGTAAGGATAATCCCGGTCAATTTTGCCTAGCTCGGTGTAAAGGATGCGTCATTCAGGAACCGGTTCGGTTAAAAGAAACCTTTTGTCCCAGTCAACAATCTTAGAATTTGGAAGCCTCACTTCTTGTTCCGACACATGCTCTTGCAAGAAGTAATTATTATTAGAAAATTGGAAGTTTTGATTGCTTGAGGTACATGACTTTGCCCGATCAAAGACGAAGGAAAAGTTCCACGTAAGAAAAGCATTGAAATGTAAAAGAGGCCGTCAAGAACTTCCCTAAGAACCAGCACAAATAAATTCCGAGGAAAAGGTAATTTGGCATCATTTCTAACACTCACTCTCGAACTCATATTGACAGGAGGCATTGGAATTCAAGAGCCAAATCAAATGGTTAAACAGGCAAACCAAGTGATCCAAGCAAGGAAAAAGAAACAAAGATGCCCGATCGATTCCCAACCTTGGTGATCATTCATGTGTCATATCCCTAATCAATAGGGACAACCATCGACACCCCTTTGTGAATAACCCTTTTGATGTTCAAAGCTTAACAATACTATTCTGTTGACCTTTAAAACTACCAAGAAGGTCTTTTTGAGCCAAAACCATTGACTTGTTTTTAAAATACTACATGCATTTTACAAATGGTTTTTTTTTGCATAATGATTTTATCTGTCTAAATCACAGATTCCATTGAGAATTATTAGAATAGACAGCTAAATGAAGAATACAAGATTAATCGAGCATGCTAGATGAGGCGCGTCAGAATGATGAAAGGCAAGCCATATCCTACACACAGTCCCCCATCTATACACTTGTGAGATGAGTGCAGAAGATTCCATGGCTGTAGGGTAAAGAGTTCTCTCGCGAATGGTACGATAACCAAAATAGTGAGAGGCATTTCATTGCTCACTCCTTTGAGCTCCTTACACTGGTGAAGTTTCTCCCATACCCCCATCAAGAACCACCCCACACCGGGCAGATCGGAGGCGAAGCAACATCACAAGGTGAGAAGAGAGATAGAAATTTTCTTGCTCGCACTTGCATCAATCTTTGGGTGTCCTTATTGCATATGAACACTCACGTTAATTTAAGTGCCATAGAATGACGAAGAGCAATTCTTTCTCTATGCACTTGTATTCATTGTACAACCCAATTGAGTCTGTAATTTCACCCTCACATGGAAGCAAAATAGAAGTTACTGCCATAGCCCAGAGCACCTATTGAAGATGAAGACTCAAGAGTCTAATAATGGTGCTTCGATTGAACTTGCCTAGGCCGGTTCCTCCTCCGACAACAAAAAACAGGGGCATAAAAAAGCAGTGTACCTGGTAAAAGCAAGGTCAATGCCCATAAATGAAGAACTGGAATAAAAAAAAAAAAAAACAGGAGCATGAAAAAGCAGTGTGCCTGGTAAAAGCAAGGCCAATGCCCTCCAGTCAAAAATACAGTCAAGAAAAAGTTGTTGTTGTGGTTCAATTGATAGAGCCTCCATCTGACAGTGAGAAGAAAGACCGGTGACAAATGCCAAGGCAATCACCAGCTCTCGCCCTTTTACACATGAGTCAAGCCAACATTGCATCCCATTGTAAAAGTCTCTTCAAACTAGGGGCACTTCAATTAATGTAGGATTTCATATGTGCATAAGCATCGCTCGAAGAAGTACGAGCAAGATTACTTTATCTCTTTTCATAGGGTTCTTGACTTGTAAACCCGGAGATGATCGTGCAACATTTTCGTCCATCGGCTTCGACCTTGATGATCCCCTCTGATGAGTCGCTGACCGAGACTTCATCATAGTTTCAACAAAGACCTCTCACATTGGTAAAGTCGTACCGTTTACGAGAATACTCAGACCCCTGCTGACATGATGACAGTGAGATAGTGTGGTCCTTATGAATCCTGCGTCAATGGTCAGGATAGCCTTTTCCATGAGAGTGAGCGGAAAGTCCTTTCGGACTGAAAATCCCTCATCTGGCATGCTCAAGACATCTACATTCTAAATGAAAGTTGTCTTTCAAAATCTTCCCCAGTGGAAATCAAAAGATGCAGAACTGACAAAATTATCATGCATGAATCTCATTTGAACTCATGAATTTACAGCATATACAATCATGTGTGCATATTGTGCAAATAGTAAACATACTCTTAGAGATCAGAGATATTGCCAGGTAAGCATATCTCTATCCCCATTTGTCTTAAGGTACCTATTGCTGTCCAGGTACTCTCTTCTTGTTACTCAACCTATTCGAGTCGTCCCTTAAGTTTGGGTGCTTGCAATTGTCTAGGTATCCATGTTGTCTCTTGAGTACTGGTCACCGTTCGGATACTCCCTTTTTCTGACACTCGACCTGTCCGAATTGTCCCCAGAGTATTGATACTTGTGACTGACCAAGTATCTCTTGGAATACCTACTGCTGTCCAGGTATCCCCATATCGTCAAGTACCCACTATTGTCTAAGTACTTCCTTTTCGTGACACTCAACTTGCCCGAGTTGTCCCCAAATAATAGCAATTTGTTCAAGCATTCCACCGCTTTGTGTGCCCGCGCCTACCTAGGTACGCTTTCTTACACTTGAACCTACCTAAGTGGTCCCAGTTGTATCATTAAATACTTGTGTTCATCCAAGTATCCCAAGATTTTTGTACGCCTGTGGCTATCCAGATGTTCCACCCCTTTTAAGTACCTACGGCCATCCAGGTAAGCCTCGTGCTACATTCAAATTCCCATTTACCAGGAGATGAGAGACCTTCATGAATATCCAAGGTACGTCCTCGATATTCCCAATTACCAGGAGGTGAGAGACCTTCACGAATATCTCAGGTACACCCTCAATATTCCCATTTGCCAGGAGATGAGAGACCTTCACGAATATCTCAGGTACGTCCTCGACATTCCCATTACCAAGAGGTGGGACACCTTCACAAATATCCAGGTATCCCCAAAGAGTTTGTACCGTGATCATCCGTGTACCCTTCGATACTTGTGATCATCCGGTATCCCCAAAGAGTTTGTACCGTGATTGTCCAGGTACCCCTCCGATGCTTGTGATCATCCAGGTATCTCCCACAAATCGATGCCCTGAGAAAGGTCGGCGCATCCTCCCGAAAAAGGTCGGGTTCCAACTAGTGTCTTCAACAGAAATCAGACGCCTCACAAATCGATGCCCTGAGAAAGGTCGGCGCATCTCCCGAGAAAGGTCGGGTACCAACTGGTGTCCTCGATACAAATCAGGCACCCACAAATCGATGCCCTGAGAAAGGTCGGCGCATCTCCCGAGAAAGGTCGGGTACCAACTGGTGTCCTCGATACAAATCAGGCACCCACAAATCGATGCCCTGAGAAAGGTCGGCGCATCTCCCGAGAAAGGTCGGGTACCAACTGGTGTCTTCGACAGAAGTCAAACACCCCCAACAAATAGATGCCCTGAGAAAGGTCGACGCATCTCCCGTCAAGGCGACCGAAGAAAGGTTCGGGTCCTAGACAAATCATGGATTGTTTTAACAGGCGACCGAAGAATGGTTCAGTCCGGAGAAGCAACTTCCCGTCACGGCGACCGAAGAATGGTTCGGGTCCGAGACAAACCACCGATTACTCCAACAGCGACCGAAGAATGGTTCGGGTCCCGAAGGAGCAATCTCCGTCAAGGCGACCGAAAAAGGTTAGGGTCCTAGATAAATCATTGATTGTTTTAACAGGTGACCGAAGAATGGTTCGAACCCCGGAAAAGCAACCTCTTCATATCACCAGGTAAGATGACGCCTTGATACTTGCCAAAACTTGGGATTCACACCCTATCTCACTCACTCCCTAAGTAACTACGGGTATCTTCTTATCGTCTTAGTATATGTAAAGTTATATTGCTCTTTTCCTACATAGAATAATAGATCCCAAATAAAATATGATGCTACGCATGTATAGATAAAATTGAGGCATCACTGTCTTTGAATGCAACCTCGCGAGCTCACCTTCAAAGAAGGGTAGCTGTTGACACCTCAATTTTAATTAGGATAATTTTATTTTATTAAGTTTTTATTTTATTTCGGATAAATAAGATAAAAAAAAAAAAAAAAGAGAGCAAAAGCCCAGCCTTCTTTTCTTTTCCCTTCCTCTTCCCCCTCCGCGTGGCCCATGTGGCCCATTTTCCTTCACCCTTGGCCCGGACCCTTTTCTCTCTTCTTCTTCCTCCTATCTTCTTCTTCCTCGCCGCTTGCATCTCACGCGCGGTGGCCGGCGACGCGCGCAAAGGACGGCCTATGGCCGAGGAGTGTAGGGCGACGTCGGCCGGAGGGGATAAGATCGGCGCCATTAATGCCGAGCGAGCCGCTGGAAAGCTTGATGGGACACCGGTTCGGCCGAGCGGAACCGGTGGGTAAGCCGGAGGCCGGCAACCGAACCCCTCCGTCGACCGGAGTTCCTTCGCCTATAAATAGGTGGCCGCAAGCATCGTCGGGAGGCGTGGCAAGCTCGGAGATCCTTCACTGAGAGACATCGGGAAGGGTTGAAGGGCGAGCGCAAGAGGGAGCTCGAGTCGCGAGCTCGCCCACCTTCCACCGAGAGACTTCGGGGAAGGCCGGCGGCGAGTGGCCGAGAAGGTCGATCCGGCCGGTGGAGGCTCGGATCCGTCCCGAGTGAGGAGAAACAAGGCCGTGGAAGGTCCGGCCGAGATCCGCAGCGCCTCGATCCGGAGTTTTTGCGCTGCCGTTGCCGTCGAACGTTGTACCGCCGCCGACGCCGTTGCTTCGAAGGTTGCTGTCGCCCCCGTGAAGCCGTCGTTAATCGAAAGGTAAAAGGGCCGTCGCCGATTCCGCCGTCGCTTCGCCGTTCATCGCATGCGTCATATTCTCGCCATAGTCGTTGTCTTTGCGGTCGCCGTCACCGCCGCGCGTCGCCGCGCTCCGCCGCCGCAATACCCCGGTTCCCCCTCGGCGCCGCGGATTTGCGAATCCTAGGGTTTGCGATTTTTCCGGTCGCCGAGTCGGAGCCGGGTTGGCGAGTCGGGTAGGGTTTCCGCGGTTTTTTTGGGCGGCGGAAGACCGGGTTGCGATTCGGATCCGGGTCGGGTAGGGTTCGCAGGGAGCCGGGTCGCGGAACGGGTCGTGGACCCGGGTCGTCGGGCCGGGCCGGGGCGTCTCCGAACGCCCGCCACGGCGTCGTTTTTTGATTTTTTTTTAAAAAAAAAAGAGAAAAAGCCGAAAAATCCGAGTCGGGCCCACGTTGCGGGCCCGTCCGCGATTGGGTCGCCGCCCGGTCGGACCCAACCCGCGGATCCGACCCGGGTCGGTTTTATTTTATATAAAATAATAAATATATTTTTTTCAAAAAAATTATAAAAAAAATGTTTTAATTTCCAGAAAATCGAAAAATATTAAAAAATCGTTAAAAATGTTTTATTTTCTAAAAAATCGAAAAAAAAATAATTTATTTTCCACAAATGTAAAAAAATATTAAAAAATATTTTATTTTTCGAAAAATCAAAAATCAAAAAAAATTTCATATTTTCCAAAAAAGGCCAAAAATTCAGAAAAAGCCAAAAGACTTGTATTTTTCCAAAAAATACCAAAAAATCCCTTTTGTGTCCAAAAATTAGAAAATGACTCAAAAAAATGTTTTTTCTCCCAAAAATGCATGGAAAATCTCTCAAATATCCAAAAAGCCTTAGGGTTTAAACAAGATTAGGTACCGAAAGGGCATTAGTGATTAACTAGTGTAATCAAGTCCCCGATCCTAATTTCTCTCGGGTTGCAGAGTGAGTATTTCTCCCGATATTTCACTTGGGTTTCTAATCAACCCGCCCCAAATCGATTAGTGGCGACTCCATTTTAAAAATTGATTTACAGGTTAAAAACTTGAACTATTAAGTCGTGAATTGGTGGACTCGGGAGAGTCTGGGCTTAATAAATTTTAGCCGAGCTATTAGCCTCCTTAGGTGCTCGTACCTGACCGCGGACGCCGAAAAAAAGAGGTCGCGACAACAGTGTTGATGGTAAATCAACAGTAAATCCATTAGCATCTCTCGACTATCGATATGTGCTCCACTTTCAACTTACCAAATAAGCTATTTCATCAAACAAGTTTATCAATCAGCACATAGTAACATGTACAATAAGTTTATTAACAATATCAATGGTTCTTCCCATACTTTCACGGGTTTCTAGCCTTAGATTAGGCATACGGCCTCAAGCCAAGCATCCCTTACTTTCAAAGGCTTCCCATACTTTTAGGGGCTTCCTGGCTCAACCAAGGCATCTGGCCATCAAACCAGGCATCCGATTCTTTCGGGGGCTTTCTAACTCAACTAAGGTATTCGGCCATCAAGTCAGGCATCACATACTTTCAAAGGCTTTCTAGCTTAACTAGGGCGTCCCGTTTAATGAATAAGGCATTGCCGACAACACTATGTGACGACGGGTGCTTTTTCTTCTTTAAGTGCACACATAAGTGCATCGCATAAGCCGATTCTTATTTTTTCTTCTTAGCAGACTCATACGTAGCCCAAAGGTGTGCTCATACATATGTGTGTGCCATGAATTCTAGCATTACATTAATAAACATGTCAAGAATGACCCTTGATTCGTGACTTAAGTCAATTACTTGGCATCAATCTCCACACCGGACAAGGCTCAGAAATGGCATGCTCAATGCCGATTTAAGAGCTTATGGCCTTGGGCAATCCTCGCACCAAACGAGACTTAGAACTGGCATGCTTGAATGCCGATCCAAGGCCTTGTGGCCTTAAGCGACCTTACCTTGTGTTGAACTCAACTCGAACGAACCTCGGCCTCATTCCAAGCGTGAACAACTCAAGCACACGTTCAAGCACAAACATGAGTAAAACCATACAAAAGATCCAATATCTTACCCATGGCTTGATAGGTGAGCACCTAACTAGACTTAATAATGGAGTCTACCACCCTAGAGGAGAAATAGAGTTCTTACTTAACTAGATGAACCTCGAGAACTAACTTGAATGACTTGATGAGGGGCGATGGTGCAAAATCAAGAAAAATAGAAGAATGGCGTGTAAATGGCAAGAAAGGAGAAGAGGGCTCAATGTGAGAATGAATGGGGTGGTTCCCCTATTTATAGGCTCAAAACTCATCATTACCCTTTCCAATTGGCCCAATCGTCTTTCTTGAAGTGGCACATCTATAACATCGAGGTAGCAAGCCTAGTTTGTAAGGTCTCATGCCTAGGGTCCTAGAAAAACACTTAACATCTTCTTATTAGACCACCGACTTCATGTTATCATGACTTAGCCTACTTGTTTTTTAAGGAGAATCTTATGATAATGATGACCATATCTTCTGTGGACACCTAAGCCAATAAGTCACCAACTTCTCCTCCAAGGTAAATCTTTTAGTCATCATTACAAAATTTTCAAGTGAACACCTAAGCTAGTGACTATTAAATGCCTAGATTTGGTTAATCATGAGGCTAGGATATTTAGCACGTGCCTAAATTAAAGAATTTACTTTCTAAGTTTTGGCTTTCTAGAATATTCTACTAAGTTCTCTTCTAATTGGTCCACTTAAGTCTTTGAGTCTTTTGCTTCTTCCTCAAGAAAAATCTTGAGTCATCATTACCAAATCTTTAAGGGATACTTAAGTGGGGGTGACTTGTTCTTGCATTAATGATATTATGTCTTCTCTTAATTGGTTTGTTTGTTCAAGAGTTCCTTACTTAATTTCCAAGGTGGATCTTTGGTGATCATTACTAAATCTAGAAATATCTATCCAAAGTGGTGAGTCATCCTTCTTCAAGAAGAACTTAGGATATTCTAGAATGTTCTATTTTGTCTATTTGCAAGGAATATGACAACCATGTGAAATAGACCATTGAAAGTGCAAACGGAACCAGGCAAGGGCTTTTTGTATACATTCCCTCAAGACTATTCTAACACACCCAAGATTCATGGCAAAGGCACCCTTGGTGTGGTTGTCATAGGCAAATTGCCTACTTCGATTAAGTCAATGACCTAGGGTGTAGGCTCAATGGCTAGTCCTTGGATTGGTTATGGTCGAGCATACCAGGCCCATGACCAGCTCGAAGCCTAGGGGAGGCCCAGGCGTAGGACCTAGCACACAATAGGGCACCTGGCTTGGTCCAGTATCCATTACAAAGGACCTATGGTCAATCCACAACTGGTCCATGGCCAAGCATACTTAGTCTGTTTTCGGCTCTTGATTATCGTGTGGTTGTGTGGGAGCGGTCGATCCGTGGCCAATGCATGGTCACACCGAATCGACTCATGGTCATCCAAGGTCAATACATGACTAAGCAAAGTCACTTACGACAGGAACATGATCACTTTGGACCAATCCATGATCATCCATCGATCCGTGATGGTACATGACCATCCAATGACTAACTCTTATGGTCAAGCAGCCATTCCATTGCCAAATGGCTCGAGTCCACTTGCATGGTTAGTGAATTGGTTCATGGCTAATCCCTTGATCAATCCATAGCCAATCATTTGCCTCCTTTCTAGTTGGGTCAATTAGTCCTTGGCCAACTTTGGAAATGATCAATGACCAATTCTTGCCATTGGCACATCAGATTCATAGCCATTTCTCATAGAGTCGAAAATCGAGATGTTACATTATATCTGCATTTTATTTTAGTCATGCATCACATGCAAATCACATTATCTTAAGATGATGTTACCATGGATCATCACCCGGCATAATCGAGAGTTATGGCCAGCCATATCCATAGCACTCAAATCCTAGCTTTTGACACCCCCAAAAATCTCCTTGTTAATAGGGTTTTATCTCCGATGGTTACTCAATTCAATAGTTATCCATTCAATTATATTCTTATCTACATTTGAATCATTTCAATTAAAAGTAGAGCTGTTGATGACGACACAATAAAAAAATAAAATAAAAAATTACAATAATTGTTCAAGTCAACGCGCCTATGCCGTGTAGGACGGCCGATGCCCACAATAGTGATTTTCGAAAAATTGGCTAGAAGGACTAAAGTAGCAAATTGGCAAAAAATTTAAAAATAAATTGGCCAAATCGAAAGGTTTAAGACTAAATTGATACAAGTGCAATAGATCTAAGATTTTTTTTTTTTTTGTGGGCAATTTCCCATTTTATGGATGGATACTACACTTTGCTTTAGAACATTTATCATGAATGAGTCATGGCGTACCCTCCAAGAATTCATCACTACCATTTTATCACAAAAAAACTTCTTAAACCATCAGTTTACAGCTACCGTACAACTAACATTATTCTGTTTTGGGCTTTCAAGCTCTGCACGAAAAATTAGAGTGTCAGTGAAAGCTTCTCTGTAGTTAAATAGAGCAAAATCTACAGATGGAATTATACATGAACCTCGGCAGTCTCTTCAACACGCATCAAAGCTCCCTCTATCCCTCCATCTCTCTCTCTCTCTCTCTCTCTCTCTCTCTCTCTCTCACATATGGCTCCCTTCAAGAAAAGTTTCACCATCTAGACCGCATTCTTTTCCCTCACTTTTCTCACTACGATCAAATCCGAGACACTGTTCGCTCGAGAACTATCTGCTCCAGACCAGTTTGGGCTCAAACCCGAGAAGATGACCCATCTCCGCTTCTATCTTCACGACATAGTCACTGCGCAGCACCCTACTGCCGTGCCCGTCGCCCAAGCAGCGACAACAAATACATCATCTACGTCTTTTGGTCTCGTCTTGGTCATAGACGACCCGTTGACCGTGGGCCCAGACCTGAACTCAACGCTCGTCGGGAGAGCTCAGGGAATCTTTGTGATGTCATCACAAAGCGAGTTGAGCCTCACCCTGACGATGAACTTGGTTTTCACGGAAGGAGCGTACAAGGGGAGCACGTTGAGCGTCTTGACGCAGAACTTGGTTTTGAAGAATCCGAGGGAGCTGGCCATCGTCGGGGGGACTGACGTTTTCCGGTTCGCTTGTGGATATATTCAGCCGAGAACTCACACTATCAACATGACGACGCTGAATGCGATCGTGAAGTACGATGCTTACGCATTACATTATTGATGGTGAGCGTACGAGAACGAGCGCCGCGATGATAAAGGAAGCTTTATTTCTGTGCTTGTAAAAGAAGAGAAAATAGAAGGAAGGGGGAGACTGATTTTAGGGCGGATTCAATTGAGAGCCTATCCAAAACTACTGGTACTTCTAGCGGTCAGTTGGTGGAAGATATTCTAGAGAAAATAACCTTGTCTTTTTTGTTCTTGTTTTAGGAAAAGATCAAGGGGGCGTGTTCAAGTTCTATAAGTCAATTTTCCATATCTCTTGATGCAATTTCGAAATTCGATTTTTGCTAAATTGTCAAATGGTATGACCGACTTATTTTTGCTATAAAAATATCGTCTGCGAGAATTTTTCTTCTCGCATGCGGGCACGAGATCAAGACACTTTCGCAGTAGGTAAAAAGCTGAAGAGCACATTTCCGATACTGCCCATGCACTATGCGGAGAATCCGGAAAACCTCCCTTATTTTTTTTTTTCCCCACCGGACAGAGTTGACAGTACTTCTTTTGTTACTTTTCGCAAATGAAGGAGCATCGCTACTAGCAGATGCATCGTGCGCACATGGATCTTAGAACTCTTCTTAGCAATTTGATCTTTATTTAATGGTTTTTTGGGACACCTGCATGTCGATAAATAATGTCAACGCAACCACCTTGCTATTTAGCTAGCTCCATTGCTTCATGTTCCATCGCCAAACACTCTTACCACGTAGAATTTCTTCCTCCCCTTTGCTCAATTATGGCCGCATCGTTCCAAACAAACCTCATCCTCATTCTCTTGGCGTTAGTCCTCTTCTCCTCCGCCACCACCGCACAGGAACTCGACGAGACCGAATCGCTCAGCCTTGGGCGCGAGAAGCTAACCCGCTTCCGCCTCTATGTGCATGAGATATTCGACGGAAGCAATGCCACCGTCGTGTACGCAGCCCACGGGAACGCGACCAACCTGGTCTTTGGCACTGTGTCGGTGTTGAACGACATCCTGGCCCTTGGACCCGAAGCGGACTCGAAAGTCGTGGGCCGGGCCCAAGCCCTCATGGCCATCGCCTCGCAGACCGAGTCCGCTCTGACGATGATCATGAACTTCGTGTTTACCGATGGCAAGTTCAACGGGAGCGTGCTGACCATAGCGGGGAGGAACAACTTGAATCTCAAGGTCAGAGAGGTGCCGATCGTGGGCGGGACCGGAGCTTTCCAGTTCGCTCGGGGCTATGTTCGCACGAGCACGCTTTTCATCAACCAAATCAACAAGACCGCGGTGGCGGAGTACAACGTGTCTGTCTTACATTATTGACATTTTAGGTTCGTTCAAGTTGCAAAGAGCTCTGCTTTTGCTTTGTTTCGGTTCTTGTGATGAAATAATGTGCGCAGCTTCTCGGAGACCATTTGGATGCTCGGTAGCAATTGTGCCTTTTTGAGTACACGTGATGAATAATGTGGCAATTCATTCTCCTAGGTCCAGGACTTCCATTATTTGCTTTCTTTTGTGTAATATGTCAACTTGAAAAGTTCCTTTCAGATTGTACAATGATTGTTTGGATACATATGAGACCGAATCGTGAATCGCACGATGATCGTTTGTTTCCACTGTAAAGCAAAAAAGCAAAAAGTAGTTTTTTTTTGTATATTATTTTCTAGTTGCAATTTAAAGAATTATTTAAATTACACATGAATCCATGTTTCCATTTTTATATTTTGGGTAAGTTTTAGGTGTTTCGAATTAAGGAAAGTCAAAGTTGGTCCACTGCAAGATTTATGTTAAGTAAAAAATAAAGTCGATACAGACTGGCCCAAATAGCATATTCTTAAGCAAAGTATCCACCAAATCGTGTTAGCCACATTACGGATGGCCCATCTCAAAAGTCAAAAATAGTGTAGCGTGTAAATATTATTCATCATCGATTAGAGAGTGTATACGAATCAGGAGATAAAAAGGTTGCTTGTGTCAAAAGTTTCCTTTACATTAATAATGCATGCTCTATTTTTCATTGTTCACACACCATGGCCAAGTCAATCACGTTTCAAGAATTTATCGGTTCGGCATCGGTTACTGACAAATAATACAAGTCCTTATGCTGTCTTTGCATTGTATGATCGGCAATGCCCACCAAATCATCCATAGACTAATGGCCTGTTTTCTGTTAAAAGCTGAAAATTAATGTATTTAGTACCTAAGAAGATTAAACTTGCTTGATAGCCATAACTATCTGGACTTACCGATCCTATTAAGTAAAAAAAATCACTTAATGCACTAAGTAAGGATGGGATTACTTATTTCATTAGATAGAAAGTGCATTCAAGTAGGAAATAAGATATTGCATATTACATTGCTAAACCAGTGATATTCACTATATAATTTTTAAGCAAAAAAAAAAAAAAAAATCAAATTCAATATGGGAGCAAGAGAGAGAGTGAACACTCAGTGGCAGCGGTGGTGCCATGAGAGGTGGCCATTGGAGCTGGGATAAGTTACCAAAAATTTTTGCATTTATTGTACAACAATCAATCCTAAATTTTTGAATTTTATCAATTTAATCCCAATTCTTTATAATATTCATCAATACATTCCTTTAGGCCAATTTTGATTGGACTACCTCTGCAATTTTTGTTCAAAATTAACCGGAAGAACTACATCAACAAATTATCTAAAGGTTTATGACTATATTGACAAAATTAAAAAATTTAAAATTAAATTGGCAATTATTTAATAGATCTAGGACTTTTTGGATAATTTTCCTCGGACTTTGGCAGTTGTTGGGGGTATTGGCATTGACATTGAGAGTCTACCTAAAGCGGCTGCTACCACTGGTGGAAGATTATCCAGAGAAGGTAACATAACTTTTTTTTTTAAGGAAAAGATCAAGTGGGCATATTATAATCTTCTCCCATCTCTAGGTGGCTATTAATTAATACAATGAACTCGCTCTGCCTAATCATTCGATATTCCTAGTTGGATCTCCTAACAACGTTAAATCTGGACGCGAAAAATGCTCGAAAGAAGAGGGTGAGAGGGATAACGACCCCTGATCTCCTATTAAACATTGTTAAGTTCTCAAATTGTGCACACATAAATATATAACACAGATGAACCACTCAAAATACTTATTATATCCCAAGATTGAGTCCGCATAGATGCTCTCGATGAGATCTCGGAATTTGATTATTTGTGGCATAATATATATTACAATCATCCATGTTAGCATTGACTTTCTGGATGTACACTACACTTTGCTTTAAGATATTGCTTGTGATATTACAGCACCCATGCATAGAATGCAAGAGCAATCCTCATAATACATATATAGCGTTATTTGTCATGGATGGGCCATGCTCAAAAACCCCACAGGAATTCATCGCATCATTTTATCACAAAACAAATTTTTTTTTTTTTTTTTTGTACTGCCTAGATCATTCTCTTTTGGTTTGTTCAGCTTCAATGGACGTGGGGAAATTAGAAAGCCATTGAAAGTTTTCGAATAGTTGAGAGAGAGAGAGAGAGAGAGAGAAGCAGTATTTCGACCTAAATTCATTATGGATCAGATGACGTCATATTGGATTGCACGTGGATATCATGTTTGTTTCATACGTTAGTTCTCTGAAATTCTGCGGTTTGATCTCGCGCAGTCTATAGATATGGCTCCAAGGCAAGAATTTCCCTTTAAAAGATGCATTTACAAGTGAGAAACAATGAGGAGAAAGAGAATCAAAAGGGAGAAAATAACAACTAGAGAGCATATGTCTAGAAAAATGATAAAAACAAGGTCATAATCTGCAATGTTAACATAGGAACATGACGTAACAGATACAGGATGACTGTCCCATCATCGGGTAAATGCTGCAATCGGCAAAACGAATTGCTTTTAAGAAAACACCACCGGCGACAAGTTCTCTTCTCGCATGGGGGTACGAGGTCAAGGCATTCTCGCAGTAGGTATGTACTTGTAAAAAATGCAACGTCACACATGTATCTTAAAACTCCTATAAAAAATTTGGTCTTCATTTAATGGTTTTTGGGACACTTGCATATAGATAAATAATGCCAACGCGAACATGGCCCACGGGAAGGCGACCAACCTCGGTTTCCGGCACCGTGTCAGTGTTGAACAATGCCCTGGCCATGGGACCCGAAGCGTGCCCGAAAGCCATCGGCCAGGCCCCAAGGCATCTCCAGCCTCGCCTCACAAACCGGGCCAAGCTCCGACCATGGCCTTCGACTCTGTGTTCGCCGATGGCAAGTTCAACCGGAGCAGACTGAGCATATTGGGGAGGGACAACTTGGCTATCGAGGTCAGTTAGATGCCGGTCGTGGGCAGGAATGGAGCTTTCCGATTCGCTCGGGGCTATGTTCTTCCGAGCACGGTTTCCATTTCCCAAGCCAAGAAGACCCTGGTGGCGGAGTACAACCTGCCTGTGTTACATCATTGACATTCAGATTCGTTCGAGTTGCTAAGTGCCCTGCTTTTGCTTCGTTTTGGTTCTTATGATAGAATTATGTGGCAGCCTCTCTGTGACCACTTCGATGATAGGTGTTATGTGTCCTCTGGGTACGTATAATGAACAGTATGGCAACTCATCGTCGCAAGTCAGCCAGTTCCTTTATTTGCTTTCACCTGTGCCAACTAATTCCACACTAAACTCTCCTTCTTGACACTCATATCTCGATTTAGAGACTGCACGTTTTTTGTTCCGATATATGAGACGCAATTCTCAAACCAAGAGAGAATAAATCGCTCGTGTTAAATTTTCTAGTATATGCTCTACTTTTTCTTATTTGCACAGCATGGCCATATGCACAACCATGTTTTGTTGCATGACAAAAATGTCACCTGCCTCCGGCTAACAAATGTCTCACCACCCCTGTGCGAGGGAGAGCTTTTTAGGCACACCCGAGCAAAAGCTGTGTAAAAGTACATTAGACCTGGTCAATTACAATTGAAGAATTTATGGGATCAACGTTGGATCTTCCCAAAAGATACAAGAACTCGTACAGTTTTTACTTTGGTGCGATTCACTATGCCCACCGTTACCCATAGACTAATTGCCAGTTACATATCTCCAATAAGTGCTGAAAATTAATATATTCAACTCTTATTAAAAATAACCACTGGGGTTCGCCCCAATGGCCACCCTTCCAACATGGAAGGGGGAGGTGAGCGGTTCAAATCCCCACCTTCTCAGGGGAGATGGGGGTGGGGACACGTAAGTTTGAGAAAATCCCACTTGCAAGAGGCAGGGCACAATTCACTAAGTGAGTGTAGAGTAGGCATAGAGTAGGACTAACCAAAAAAAAAAAACTCTTATTAAAATTAAGCATGTTTGATAACCATAAGTAGTTCGGGCTTCATGATCTAATTAAGTCAAAAAATCACTTAATTCACTAGGTAAGGATGGGGTTACTTCTTTCATTCGATAGAAAGTGCATTCAAATAGGAAGTAAACTCTTGCATATTACATTATTTGGCAAGTAAAAAATTATTCAATACTCAATATTCAGGTATTATTACACTATTTTTTTTTTTCAGCACTAAGATGGTCCACACTTGATTTTGAAGCCTATTATGGGTTAAGGGAACCAAATACAAAGTCGCTAACAGAACTAAAAAAAAAAAAGAAAAAAAAAGGAGACTAATTAGTAATTATTGTATCTCATTCATTCTGAAAAACCCAATTTTATAAATAAAAAGTGCTAGGTACATAAGTCATGTGACAGATTTGTAGGGATTGTTTAATGCCGTCCACTTGTTTAAAAGTCGCTTACAATTTGATCCTTCATTTCCTAAGTCAATTTTAACGATGTTGTTATTGCTAAAATGATGGAAGGTTTATTTGAAAATAATTAATGTTGAAAAAACAAAATGACCAAGCTGTCATATTGAAATTCGATGTATTTACAAGTTCATATCTTTTTCCGTGCATGGAGAGAGAGAGAGAGAGAGAGAGTTCTTGGCGATGGTTGCGCCATGAGAGGCAGCCATCGGAATTAGCGGTTGCAGGTGTAGCAGTGACCATTGGCGATGCTCGCAATGGGCGGCTGAATCCAAATGTACCTGAACTAAGGCTATAGAGAGTTTGAAGGGAGAGAGAAGCAATTTACCTGAGAACAAAAGTACTTGCCTAGACTGGATCCATCATGGGCTGGGCCATCACGTAGGCCGCACATCGAGTTGCACATGGATTCGATGTTCGTTCCATTTGTGAGTTCAATGGCTTAAGCACACACAGTCCTTAGATATGGGTCTAAGGAAAAAATTTCCCCCTAAAAAAGATACATTTGCAAGTGAGAAACAATGAGGAGAAAGAGAATTAAAAGGAAAAATAAACAAACGGAGAGCATATGTCTAGCAAAATGATTAAAAAAAATTATGTCATAATCTGCTTTATAAACATAGTAACACTATAAAAAATCAAATAATAAATAATAAATTATTGTGAGATTCATTTCTTCAAGAATTTGTGGTTCACAACAAGCGATTATTCTCATAGTAACCTCAAAACTATTATGCTAACAAAGCTCAATGTAGAATGACTAGAAAGTTGTAAAAATCGTCGAATTTATCCTTTAATATCTAGAGAGTTTAGACAATCTCTTTTATTTTCTCCCATCAGACATGGAGCATGTGACTTACTTCTTTTGTTAATTTCTACAAAAGGAGCAATGCTGGGCACAAGCGCCGCTACTTATAAATGCCTCGTGCCCACATGCATCTTCTTATGCCATGGATTAATCTCTCCCTGTTTCGGTGACATCCTATTCTTTCGAATTTGGAAATTGTTGAAATACTTCCTAATGAGTTAGAATTCTTTGTACCTTTAGGGAAGGAAATTCGTGTGTAGATTGATCGACAAATTAGATCATTCAGTACTAGATGCAAATGTCACTCCATCATTTAAAAAGCCACCAATGGATTTAATATCCCTATTGATAGGATATCAGTCCGGTTTAAACTTTGTTAGGCAAGTATAAATGTAATAAACACGCTTTGCCCTTTTTTAAGAAATAGTTTAATTGATGTTCTTTCAAATTGTCTTGCAAGCACAAAAGCGTGGGGGTTTGGTCACAAGTTTGCAGGCTTATTTTGAATTCCCATAGTAAGGGTCAACCTCGGAGGTGAGGTCGTCTTAAAGATATCTATTTTGTTTCTTTTTCCAAAAAGATAATCACGTGTTTACAACCAATTCCTATGTTAAATCTTCTCACCCTATAAATGTGCGTACTTGTTTTCTTCATCTTGACTCTTCATCCTTGGATGCAGTCAAACTTGGAGCCCTATATAATGCATGAAATGGAACCGCTACACTGCGAACTCGTGCAACCAAAACTAGCTTTGTTGTTTCTCTTCCTCAGTCACTAACGTCTAGCCTACAATTCCCTCCCCAATTTCCACCGCCATGGCCTTAACCCTGACCCGCTCTTTCTCTTCTCATTCCTTGTTTCTTCCACTGTACTCACCGCGAAATCCAAACTCCTAGCCTACAAGCGCGAGAAGCTTACTCGCTCCCGCGTGTACGTGCGGGACAAAATCACCGGGAGCAATGGCACCGGCCCACCATTGCAATCGTAGCCCAAGCGTCAATGATCAACCAGTCCGCCACCTCATTCAATCTCGTGACGATTTTCGACAGTGCGTTGACTGCGGGGCCCAGGATGAGCTCGAAGAACGTGGGCGTGGTACAGGTCATGGCAGCGTTTGCATCCCAAAGCGAGGTGGCCTTGTTTTTGGTGACATGAGATAGAGACGTGATCTGCAACAATCACGTGCGTATTAGCTTCTACGTGACCCTTAGGTTTTTAGTAACTATGTTAGGTGAACAAAAATTAAAACCTATTGGTCACCACGATGAGTAGCTCATCTTACATAAGGTCACAAGCTTAATTCATGACTTGTATTAAACTGTGTAATTACAACATATTTTGTACTAGACTCACCGACTTCATATCTTAATTCGCGAGTGATACAATGAAGACATAGCTCGAGTGGAACATCCCGTAACGAATGTAGAACCCTTATGGTGATAGAAGGGGTCATTAGCGCCAATCAGCTTTTTACTTATCAAAAAGAAAAATGTAGCAATGCCAACATAAATTAAATTTTGACATTAACAAAGTTAGCACTAGAAGAATGTTCGGTTCGGCCATGCAGATTAGTTGTCAGGACAATCTATTAGTTGCCAGCAAGACTCTAGCGAGGCCAAATTTAGTCGCTAGCAGGTGATGTCCAATTGGTAACTATAATTTCACTAACTTTGTAATTAAAACACGCGTTAGCTTTTGGAAAGCTTCTTTTATTATCTCTGAGATAATTTAGGCAGCTAATACATATAGCGATCATCCATGTTAGCATTGATTTTATGGATGTGGACTAGACTATGCACTAAAATAACGTTAGTTCTATAAAAGCATACGTGCATAAAATGCAAGAAGAATCTATAGCACATATAGCATTATTTATCGTGAACGTGTCATGTTGAAGTACCCCACAGGAATTCGGCACTATCATTTTATTACTAACCAACTTCCTGAAACTATCACTCTACAGCTACTGTACAACTAACATCTTTCTCTTTTGGTTTATTAAGCTTCACTGAACCATATATAAACGTCATTAGCCTCTCTGACACACATCAAACCTCTCTCTCTCTCTCTCTCTCTCTCTCTCTCTCTCTCTCTCTCTCTAATGGCCCCCTGCAACACAAGCTTCACTATCTTGGCCTTCTCCTTTTCCCTCGCCTTTCTCACTGTGATCAAATCGGAGACCATGTTCGCTCGAGAACTATCTGCTCGAGATCAGTTCCGGCTCAAACCCAAGAAGATGACCCATCTTCGCTTCTATCTCCACGACACAGTAACCGGCCGACACGTTACTGCCGTGCCCGTCGCCCAAGCAGCGACAGCGAATGCGTCAGCTACGCTTTTTGGCACCGTCGCGGTTGTTGACGACCCGTTGACCGTGAGCCCAGACCTGAACTCGGCGCTTGTCGGGAGAGCTCAAGCAATATACGCGTCGTCATCACAAAGCGAGTTGAGCCTCACCATGACGATGAACTTGGTTTTCACGGAAGGCGCGTACAACGGGAGCACGTTGAGCGTGTTGGGGCAGACCCCGCTTCTGAAAAATCCAAGAGAGCTGACGATCGTCGGCGGGACCGGCGTTTTCCGGTTCGCTCGCGGTTATATTCAGCTGAGGACTTACGCTTTCAACAAGACGACGAGGAATGCGATTGTGAAGTACGATGCTTACGCATTACATCACTGATGATGAACGCACAAGAACGATCTCCGCGATAATAAGGGAAGTTCTATTTCTGTCCATGGAGGTGAATAACTACAGTTTCAGTTGAGATGTTGTGTGTGTCCTGTTCAAAACTAGAAAGTGCACGATCAGTTCATCGTGTTAAGTTTGGTTCCGCAGTCTACCGAATATCTGTTCAATTTATGAGAAATGCATTCAAGGTAAATTGATTTTACTAGACCGTCCTAAATGTTGCATAGACTAATGCAAAAAAGTAAGGAAAATGCTTCCATAACGGTGCCAATATATATATATATATATATATATATATATATATATATATATATATATATATATATATATATATATATATATATATTTTTTTTTTTTTTTTTTTTTTGTGCCGGAGGAACCTCTTTAGCCAACAAGCGCCACGTAAGCCCCAGGTGACGCTAGCTTAGAACCCACCACCAGGGCGCCACACGTAATACACCTAATGGTTTGCCAGCCTCCCTGCAACTTGCGTTGCAGGGGCTTCGAACACCTGACATTTCCCTTTAAGGGCAGGAGCCTACCTAGCAAAGTCATCACGGCCGATGGTTGAGTAGATATATTTTAATTATAAGAAAGAGCCTTATGAAGAGATCAATTTTAATCAAACTGATAACATAAATATAAAGAATTCAATTGCAACTTTTAAAATAGTAGATATAATTCTTTGACCAAAGAAAAAGATTAGTTGGATATTATTCTCAAATAAAGGTTTTGTAAATATCTTGTACACTTTGAACTTTCAATTATTGTAGGATCTTATGATCGATTAAGTCAAATTGTGGAGAAAAGTTCCTTAATCTCTGCTTTTATATTGCAAGAAAGTAAGAGGTATTCGTTGTCGTCAAATTTTGTGTGTGTGTATATATATATATATATTAGACATACAATGCTTGATTTTTCTTTTAATCTTATTTAGATGGATGGAGCTTGTATTGAACTTCACTAAGGAAAATAGTGGTTGTGATGAAAGCAAGATGAACAATATCTACAATAATTTTGTTATTAATTTGAAAGCCAACATTATAAGTGTTTTTTTCATCTTTTAAGTTAATAGATTTTTATAATGACATTAACAATTTCTTTTTAGTAAGTGATAATAATTTTCTACTTGTAATTGTTTATATTTTGGTATTTAATTTTTCATATTCAAGAAAATTGACATGGTGGGTTGTCCTCTGATTTTGTCTCTAAATTTTAGCTTCTAATAAGAAAAGATAGAGGTCAAGTAAAAAGAGGAGAAAGGAGAAAGGAAACATAGAAGTCAAAAGTTGAAACGATTAGATTAACAGATCTTAAAAAAATTGAAGGGGAAGAAATAGATGAGAGATCTACCTTGGGGTGGGGGACCTCGCAATGTCACCCTGTATTCCCTCATTGTCAATAAAACAAAGATAAACTGAAAATTTGGGGGCCTCACGATAGTGAAGGTAGACACCACGTCAAGTCAAAAGTTTCGGCTATTACCGAGTAAACAGGTATAGTAGCCTCTCACGCCTGAGATAAGTGAGGATAGGTGAAAGGCCTACTGCAAAGTTAGCATGCCTTATAGCATTATACTCAACCACAGGCTAACTCTATACCCCAGTTGAATACAGTGCTGTAATTGTTTATTTTTTGGTATTTAATTTTCATATTCAAGAAAATTGACATGGTGGATCCTCCTTTGATTTTGTCTCTAAATTTTAGCTTCTAATAAGAAAAGATAGAAGTCAGGTAAAAAAAGGAGAAAGGAGAAAGGAAACATAGAAGTCAAAAGTTGAAATCGATCGAAGAAGTCTTCCCGTTTTCTCGAAAAGATTTGTGGCTAGGGTTTCACACACTGTCGTTTTTCAGCCCACGATCATGCTAGCGGTGCCTAGGAAACAAAGTAGCAGCCACACCAAACCCCTGCGACGCAACCAAATGATATGAGAGTTAATTTTAGAATAGATCTTCCAAGTTAATTAGTATACATTTGTCAAGGGAGAGATCGCCCATTCGTGTCTCCCACTATTTTTTAACTTAATTCCTAATTGTATTTAAAGAAATAAATATAAAAGTATTCACTTCCTTATTGTGCACGAAAATGACTGCCACTCATCTCTGGAAAAGCTACTGGGGAAGATATTGTTCCCAAATCCTATCATATATCTCTAAGTTATTGCGACGTCTTGGAGTGAAAACAAAAGTGAAGCCGAGCAATCATCAGGCGATGGAGACGTAGCTAACCCATATCTCGTGATTCATGTGAAGAGGATGAGGTACCAAATCGAATTCTTATAGCATTGATGAATTGAAAGTGTTTTTTATCTTTGCTTTTTGTTATTTTATATATGAAACTTTAACGAAATCTGAAATTGTTCATCCTTATTGGATTGCATATGGATCCCACTTCTGATCCATGCACGCGTTCCTTGAAATTCAATGGCTCGGTTATGCGCCATTCATGGATATAGTTTTGATATAATGATTTCCCCTCGAGAAGATATATTTGTAAGTGAGAAACGATGAGAAGAAAGTGAATCGAAGCAAAAATAAAACAACAAATAGAGAGCGTATGTCTTGGATGGGAACATGACATAATATACACAGAATGACTGTCGCATCGTCGGGTCGACGCTGCAATTCAGCAAAATCTACTGCTTTTACGAAAACATCATCAGTGAGAATTCTTCCTTACGCATGTGGGAACGAGATCAGGACATTTTCCTAGTAGGTAAAAGCTGAAGAGCACATCTCCGACACCGCCCATGCGAAAACATATAGAAGTCGTTGATTTTATAATTTATCTTGCAATATCTAGAGAGTCTGGACAATCTACCTTACTTTTTTCCCATCGGACAGAGCATGCGACTTTACTTCTTTGTTATTTTTCGCAAATGAAGGAGCAACATTTGGATGGAAATGCCACTACTTGTAAATGCATCGGGCGCACATAAATCTTGTATTTATTTTTATCAATTCGGTCTTCATTTAATGGTTTTTGGGACACTTGCATGTAGATAAATAATGCCAAAACGAACACCTTGCTATTTAGCTAGTTCCATTGCTTCATCTTCCATCGCCAAACGCTTGTACCACATATGATTCTGTTCCTTCCCGTTGCTCAATTATTGCCGCATCATTCCAAACAAAGCTGATCATCATTTTCTCGGCGTTAGGCCTGTCCTCCACCAAGGCTGCATATGTTAGGATAGACGCGATAGTTGTGTTAGAGAAATCTCACGTTAGATAATTGACATGATATTAAGCAATTAATATATATTAATTGATACATAACTTATTAACTTAAGTTTTTGAGTAAAAATAAATCTAATTGGATATATTGACGGGTTTGGACTTGAGCTCAATTTTGATGATCTTCCCAAGCCAAAGGTATTACTGCACATCCCCAACAAATGGTATGAGGGTCGATGGTTGATTGATAGCTTACTCCAAATGTGAATCGGTGCATGATAAATATCTCAAGGAAGGAATCTAATGACCAATCCAGTTTTCGGGCAATTATGATGAACTGCTCAGCCTTGGGAGTGAGACGCTAACCTACCTCCGCCTCTCTCTGCACGAGGTGTTCGACGAGAGCAATGCCACTATGTTGTATGCAGCCCACGGGAACGCGACCAACCTAGTCTTCGGCACCGTCTCAGTGCTGGACAATGCCCTCAGACCAGAAGCAGGGTCGAAAGTCATCAGTCGAGCACAAGCCCTTGCCGCCATCACCTCGCAGATCAAGACTGCTCTGACCAAAGCCATGAACTTCGTGTTCACCGATGGCAAGCTCAACAGGAGCGTACTGACCATATTGGGGAGGAACGACTTGGGTCTCAAGGTCAGGGCGATGCCGATCGTTGGCAGGACCGGAGCTTTCCGGTTCGCTTGGGGCTATGTTCGCACGAGCACGGTTTTCATCAGCCAAACCAATAAGACCGCTGTGGCGGAGTACAACCTGCATGTCTTACATTATTGACGTTTTAGGTTCAAGTTGCAAAGAGCTCTCAGTGATAAAATAACGTGGCAGTCTCTCGGTAATGAATAATATGGCAATTCGGCGTCGCAGGTCCGGGACTTCCTTTATTTGCTTTCTCGTGTCAACTAATGTCGCAACTAAACTTTTCTTCATAGGTTAGACTTGAAAGAACTAGGTACTTGAGTAGTGCCATGTCGCAGGTGTTTGTCCATGTCTGGCACATATTTTGAGCGACTAAGTACTCTGAGTAGCAAGCCGAGCTCTTTGTTCTCCAATTAGAATGCATTGGTTCAACATTTACAAAGTCCTTTATATCCCTTTCAAGATATGCAAATGTCATTTAGCAAAATTTCTTAATTGCTTTGGAGAGATGTGATTGTATCTCCAAAACTCTTTAAAAGCCTTTAGCCCAAGACAGGTCTGGAGATATTTTGAAATGCTGCATCTCCAAAATGCAAATAGACTTTTTTTTTTTTTTTTCCTACAACTTTGCCCTTGCTCAACTTCACAATTTCAAAAATTGCCTTCGAAAACCCTAACTTTACCTCATCCACCAACAAGTAGCAAGCGAGATTGGCCAATGGCTGAGTTGACTTGCCAACGGCAGCTATGTGTCATCGACAAATAGTTTAAGGTTTTCAACAAAAAAGAAAAAAAATAGCAAAAAATCCTTTACAAAATGCAATTTTTACCGAATGGCATTCACATCAAAGTTTTTTTCTTAAATATATTTTTAAATTACACTTTACTAAATACTACTAGCATTTTGAAGAACCCTTTTAGTCCAAAATTCTTTATACTTTCCCAAAAGCATTTTTGAAAATCGAACCGAATGCACCCTTCATGGGTTATCTCACCTTCAAACATAATTTTTTCTGTTCTTTCTTGTTTCTCTATAGGCTGAAGAAGATAGAAGTAGAAAAACTTCAGCTTTAAGGGAAAAAAGAAATGATAAAAACCAAAAAACATGAAAATTCCATCTCGGTCCGATGGTTCTTCTTCATCTTTTCCTCTCTAGGATTGCGAGTTTGGAGGTCTTTTCAGTTTTTTCTTTTTTTCTTTTTTTTCCCCCGGATCAGCTCTATCTTCGCTCCTCGTCTTCATGATTGATTATTTGTGGTTTTTGCAATTTGGAGCTAAGAAACAAACTTTTTAAATTGAGAAACGGGCAAAAACGAGAGAAAAGTGTGGGACTCACCTTAAACCTTTGACTTTCGAGAAAATATTAGGTAGAGCGGCTCTACACAAGTCCATTCCCCGAGCCACACGTGTCACTCGCGGGCCCATCTTTCCGAAAATCTGCAACCCTCCGCTCTCTCTCTCTCCTTCGTTTCTCTCTCTTCTTTACAATTTCTATCTTTTTTTTCCCTCTTTTTTTTTTTTTTCCTATTCTTTCCCTTTGGCCAGCCATAGGTGAGGATTGGTGAGGGTGTTGTGGCTCTCGCCTATGGCTAATGAGCGTGGCTTTCGTCAGATTCGGCAAAGGCTCAACCCTCACGGCCAGGGCGAGGGTCGCCCTCACCAAATCTGATAAGGATTTGGGATACAACGACATTGGTGAGGTGTCGCGGCCCTTGTCGGCCACAGGCAAGGGTTGTCGGATTTGGTGAGGGCTCAACACTTGCAGCCAAGGTGAAGGTCGTCCATACCAAATCTAGCGAGGGCTCAACACTAGTTAATATTTGGCCGAAAAAAGAACATTATTCCATTATCATTATACAATTGTTATTACACAACTTTTCTTTTTATTTTCAACACTTAAGTTTGAGCCCTGGTATGGGTTTAAGGACCAAACACAAAATTAATAATAGAATAAAAAACAATAAATTAATTATCATTTTTTTGTTTTTTGGTGACCCGGAAACCGTCATACAACCAGCAGCCGACGGCGTAAACCTAAGGCCACCCGAGGGGACCTACCTCCTCCGAACCACAATGATCATTGTACATCATTAATTCTGAAAACCCACTTTTATGCACAAAAAATGTGAATTGTACAAAGATTGATTTACAAAATTGATTTACCGATGCAACCGATTTATAGAGATTGTTCAATACCATCCATTTGTTTAAAAGATCACTCATAATGTAACAACTACATATATACATATGTGTACATATATATTTTGGTCGAAATACTACAAAATAATTAAGTAATTATGATAGAATTTATTTTTTTAATATATATTGGTCCAATCTGGTCCAAGTGGGTGGGTGGGTGACTTATACTCACTGGTTTTATTAAGTTGGAATTGGGAACCGAACCAGCCCCATAGAATCGTTCCAATATGGTCTCATCCGATTCCGGATGGGTTGGGCAATTCCTCATTCGTTGCAAGTGTTTTGGCGACTACTAGCGATGGTCGCAGTGGTCGGCAGAATAGGCGTCAGCAAATCCTATGGAGAGCCTCCCAAAAACTACTGATACTTCAAATGGGACAAGAATTCATCAAATCATTCTATTACAAAACAATTTCCTACACTATAATTCTACGGTCGTTGGATTACTAACATTATTCTATTCTGGTTTGTTAACCTTCACTGAACGTGCCAAAAATTAGAAGTCAAGTCAAAGAAAGCTTTCCTATAGTTAAGAAATGGAGAGACCCACCAATTAAGAATTGGTAGGGGGAGGCTATAGAAAGTTTGTAGAGAGAAGCAATTTTTTACCATAAGAAAGCAAAAGAACTTGCCAAAACTCGATCCTTAAAGATCGGGGTCATCGCCTTGAACTTCGTAGAAGAACAAGCAACCAATAATAATTTTAAGTTCCGATACCAATTTGCAACTCAAGCGGGGAACCATGAACAAACGAAACCCTTTGAGTAAAACGAACCGTGAACAAGCAACCATAATGGACATTGTTCCCTCGGCCTTCAATATTTTGTCATGCCGTCCTGTCGCCACCACAGCGGTCGATGGCCGCATGTCTGAGGCGGTTAATCTTCATTGGAGGCCTCTGATAGAGATGAGTTCTGGTTTGTTTAAGGTTTAATCATTGTTCTTTCAAATTATCTTGCCAGCACAATAGCGTCGGGGTTCGGTCCCACGTTTGCAGGCTTTTTTTTTTTTTTAATTCTTATAATAATTGTCAACTTTTAAGTTGAGGTCATCTTAAAGATTTCCGTTTTGTTTCTATTTCCAATACGAAAATCTTGCATTCACAGCCTATTCCTATATCATATCTTCTCGCACTAGTACTTGTTTTGTCCATATTGACAATTCAGCCTTGGGAAGAATCCCACTTAGGGCTCTATAAATTGCGTGAAATGAAATTGCTTTTTCAGAAATTGTGCAACCAGAGCTAGTTTTCTCTATATCCATTCCTTAATCGCTACGTCTAGCCTACCGCTCCCTTCCCAATCCCCGCTGCCAGGGCCTTAACCCTAACCAAGCTCATTGTCTTCTCATTCCTTGTTTCCTCCACCGTACTCAATGTGAGCTCCGAACTCCTAACCTCCAAGCGGGAGAAGCTCACTCGCTTCCAAGTCTATGTGCAGGTAAAACTGCCGGGAGCAATGCCACCGTCGCAATTGTAGCCCAAGCGTCGACAACCAACCAATCCGCCACGTCATTCGGTCTAGTAGACATTTTCGACAACGCGTTGACTGCGGCCTCGAGATGAGCTCGAAGAACGTGGGCGGGGTACGAGGTATGGAGGCGTTCGCATCCCAAAGCGAGGTGGCCTTGTCGACATCCCAGACTTTTGTGTTCACGAAGGGGAAGCACAACGGGAGGTGTTTGACCTTTGTGGGGAGGAACGTCTTGTCGTTGAAGGTGAGGGAAATGCCTATTGTGGGCGGAACTGGCCTTTTTAGGCTGGCCCGAGGCTATGCTTAGACCAGCACTTACTCATCAGACCTGAAGAATGGACTCCTCGTTGTTGTATATGATTTCTTTGTGTACCACTATTGACGGTGCCGCTAGGTTAAGCTTGGGAGTTGTCTTTGTTTGGTTCAATAACAATAAAAGCATAACTGAACTCTTAGGCTACTTTTGGTTATTTGAAATTCTAATCAAAATCTAGGTAGCACGGACACGTTGTCCGTGCTTCCGTGTCGTGTCCGACACGTGTCGGAGCGTGTCGGACACGTCGACACGCTCGGACACGGTCGGGACACGCGGTCAACGCGTGTCAAAAATCTTACACGCGTGTCCGGAAGATGATGGAGGGTCGAAGCGACGGCGAGGGAGTAGAGACGAGGACGCAACGGTGAGAGACGGCTGCCACTGTGATTCTGCGACGGAGCTGACGAGGTTGCAGCTGTGAGGGAGAAAGGGCCAAAGGCGAGAGGAAGAGGAGAGGAAGGCGGTCGTGCGGCAAGCGGCGAGAGGCGACGAGCGGCGAGCGGCAAGGAAGGGGGTCGAGCGGCGAGAGGCGACGAGGAAGGGGGTCGTGCGGCGAGCGGCGAGTGGCGAGCGGTGAGGAACGAGAAGAGGAAGGGTGCTAGGGTTTTGAGGGGCCATCGCGTATTGGGGGAAGGGGAAGAGACGGAGGGATTTTTGATGTTGTGCATTGGGGGAGGGGAAGAGACAGGGACAGCCTGTCTGTCAGTGAAGGGGAGGGAAAGAAAAATAAATTTGGGGGGAGGGAATGGACGATCGCAGGGAGGGAAAGAAAAATAAATTTTGGGGAAGGGGGAAAATGGACGAGGGAAAGAAGTAAAAGGGGGTGGGGTGGACTTAGTGGATATTTTTTTAATGGAAAAATAAATAAAAGAGATTAAAATATAATTTCAAAAAATAAAAATACTGAATTTGAATTAAATTAATTAAAAATAAAAAAATTATTTAATATATAACGTGTCGGAATTCTCTATTTTTTGAAAAATAACGTGTCACGTGTCGTGTCGTGTCGTGTCGTGTCGCGTGTCGTGTCGCGGTGTCCGTGCTACCTAGATCAAAATAGAATTGGATATGATGAAATATAAAATTAAGAATTTTATTATTCTATTAATTGTTTGATGAGTCATAGTGATAAAACCGGATATTTCCATATGTTATCATATCCATTATTTAGTATGAATAGGCATCGATATAAATGAACTTGAAAAATACACAAACAGAGATGGTAAAAATTTCTCATAATTTATTGGTAAAGAAATCACCAATGCACAAACAAAGACAACCTCAATTAATCAATTCATAATTTTTGTGTGACCTATGTTTTAAACAAGTTCAACAATGATAAGAAATGTAAACGAACTATAACAACATTGACGAATTAGATCAATCAACGAATGCCAAATCTAGTCAAAGAGAGTTAACATGATTGTTCCCTTTCGTGATTCCGAAATATACAGTGCTTTGACTCTCTTGCCACATTCATGAAATTTCAACATAAATCACAGAATTAGGGAAAAAAGGAGTTTCGACTCTTTTGTTGCTTTCATAGACTTTTGACGTGATTAGAGATTTACGAAGGAGGAGTCCCGACTCTCTCATCGTTTCCATGGAGTTTTGACATGAACAAAGAACTACAGAATCACAAAGCTTCACAATGAACCAGAGATACATAGAAGAAAGAGGCAAAATGAATTAGTAAGATCCATTTCAAATTTGAATTTGTTCATTTAAATTTGGGGTTCTTCTACATCATCTTAATTTGCTTTTTTTTAAAATTATTTTTCCTCTCTTTTATTTATTCTTTATTCCCTTCCATTATTCCTTAATAAAATTTTATTAAATAATAAACTATACAAATATACCTAATATATGTAATAAATATAGATACAAAATATATAAATACACATAATATATATTTATAGATGAGATCCTTCGTACTATCAGTTTTTCCGTTCCATTTCTCATTCATCCAATGGATCGTAAAGTGATGTTTATAACTGAATATTAAAAATTGAGATTTGTTGAGAAACCAACAGAGGTATCGAGAATCTGATCTTCATACAAAATTAACACTTGTGAAACTTTGCCCCTGCACTGTGTGACATCCCAATTTTCCAATTCTATTTTCAGTAAATTGAGACGGGCATTTCGTTGGCCCGCATATAGTTCTTTTCCTTGAGTCGGCCACTCATGTGAAAACTAGTCTATCGGGTAAAGCTGATAAGAGTTTCTAACGCAATAGACTTTAGAATTTGACTAGGAAACGATTGCTCGACCGTACTAATCTGCAAGGGTCATTACGGCACAGACCGATTAGAGACCGGAGATAGGTCAATTCAACTGAACCATGTAATTCAGTGTGGGTGATTCCACCTAATTGCATAATTCTTGTTGATCGGCACTAGACCGATTTCTCTATCGTTTTGGTACCCTGTGTCCGTATTTGAAACATCGAGATTTCTACGACAATTGAGAGTTGCCAATGTGTCGAAGATGCACTTTGTGGCTTGAAAATAATCAACCACAGGTCAATTGCACAGAAAATTCCTAAAAGCTACCGGTAGATTAGGACGCGCTAAAGTCGCGCCAGATTGAATTTAACCGTGAAATTGAACCCGATTACAGAAATTGGAAGTTCTGTCAAGTCACAATTCATTTTAGGAATGTCGACTCATCTCCAGAAGATTTTTCTACAAACCGAGATTTTTGGCAGAAAAGCAAAGTAAGGCCGTTTATGTTAGGGATTGTCAGAGGGCCGTTTTTAATCGAATCTTCGGAATGCCAATTAGATTACTTGATGGGAAAATGCCATGAGAAGGCCGAGAACACATGGGTTGATTTAATTGAGCTTCAATTGGATGAAATTGAGTGAGAATTGATTGAATTTGATGCACAAATGTCTAAAATTCGTATGCCATGGGGCTAGGGACATTTTGCACCTATTAACAAGCTTGTGAAAGAAGCTTGAGGAGAGAGAGTGGCTAATGGCATGTGATGTCATGGTGGGGGCAAGTGGAAGGAGAGATTGACAAGTGTTGCAAGCTAGAGAGCCACCAAGGGAGCCCCCCTTGCTCAGCAGCCTTCTTCTCCCTTAATTTGTGGCTTTCTCCATTGTTGTTGAAGGAGAGAAGCTCAGCAAAAACTAGAGAAACCGAGCAGCAGCAGCCCTCCACCGTCGCATGTCCATCGGACTCGATTTCCTCCTCTGTTTTCTCCTCGTTCCAGTTTCTGCTCTAGCCGACCTTTCGCCAAAGATTTGAGTTAAAAGTCGACTTCCCGGATGAATCAGCGAACGCTCCACCCACTTCCATGACGAGGACATCCAGCCCGTTCCGGAGCATCCCACCACTCGCCGGAACGATTCTCCGGTCGTCCCGAAATTCTGAGAGAAGCTGCCGCTCGCCGGACCGTCTGGTTCCGCTCTACTCCGCCTGTTCCGCGTTTTCTTGCTGTTTCACCCCATTCTGACCATTCCTTTGCCCGTCCCAACCCCCAGCAGGATCCCCAAGACCCCTGGGACCCGCCGGTTGCCAACCACCCGCTTGCCAGAGCTCCGATCGGCCCGTTTTCGCCGTTGAAGTTGCTGATTTCTTCTCTGCAGTTCAGCCCAGATCAGAAGCAGAAAACCAAAAAGCCATGAGGTCTTCGAGGCCCGTTTTCAGTGTCTTCCTGGCCTCCGTTGGTGTCGCCGCTTTGGGGTTTATCGACCGCCTTGGTGTCGTGGTCGCCGTGAACTCACCGGCACGCAAAACCGGTGAGTTTATCCTCTAATTCTTGCTTAGTGAGTTAATGACGCTTAAGGGGTGTTTAGATTAGTCTAATTAGGTTTATGTGATTAGATTATATTATTTTAATGTAAATTAGATTAGTTGTATGATTAGCTTAATGGATGTTTAATTAGGGCTAATTGTATGATTAAATTAGTGTAATCTTGTTTAAGCCCTAATTAATTATTTTTTATTAAATAATTATTTCGAATTTATAAATATTATTTTATTAAATTATATTATTATAAAATAATATTTAATTATTTAATTTTCGGAATTAAATTTAATTATTTAATAATTTCGAAAATTATCTTAGGATGGCGATCGTTAGAATTTCGCTGATCGCAAAGAAGGCGGTCGGTTTGTGTTAATTGTAAGCTTAAATTGAGAAATTGAGTGATTGATGGTTATGGTTAATTATTCCAAAAGTGTGGAATTGAGTGATATTGATGAAGTTTTGGTATTTAACTTGAAAATACCCGGTGTTGGCTTTTAGCACCGTAATTGGTTTGTATGACCAGTTTGTATCGATTGATTGAATGGATGTTTATGTGGGGATTCATCCCAAATCTGTTTAGTGTTGGTATTCGATTGGATTTTTAATCGTGAAAGGTTGTGAGTAGATCTAGAAAATCATCGAAGCTCAACTGTGCCCTGTTGGATCGTGATATACCACCGAATTGGGAATCGGTCGTGCCCACTGGGGCCGTAATCTGCCACCTATTAAAGGTCGCGCCCGTTGGGCCGTAAATTGCCACCTATTAAAGGTCGCGCCTGTTAAGGCCGTAATTTGCCACCCGATAAGGGTCGCGCCTGATAAGGCCATAATCTGCCACCATTAAAGGTCGCGCCCATTGGGCCGTAATTTGCCATCTAAAGATAGGTCGTGTCTTTTGGACCGTGGTTTATATCGGAGGATTGATTAAGTTCGACTCGTTGAGCCGGAAGTGAAATTGGAATTGGAATGCTTGAGATGATCGGAGAGTGGTTTTGATGACATGTAATCGACTGAGTCGATTGATCACTGAATCAAGTAATTGAATTATTTGGATGATGTGGTTGTCAATATTTATTGATTAAACTGACGTGCAGGAAAGGGACTGAGGCGAGGTAAGTCCTCTATCCTATTTGTGTGGCTAGAGCGCCCTAAGGCGTATTTTCTTCCTAATTGAGTTTTAGATGGTAGGACTCGCTGAGACGTAGTCTCATCCCGGTTGTGGGATAATATTTCAGGTCCCTAGATGACGGTCGTGGAGGACCGGAAGTCCTGGAGTTTGAAAGGTGGAGGCTGAAGAATTGGCGAACGTGTCTGACAAGTTGGTCATAGGACAGTTCCCTTTTTGTTGAGCCTGTCTATTTTATAGTCAATCCAGTGTTGTATATAAACCTATGTGTTTATAAGAAAGCTTGTTCGGTTGTGATTGATTGCCTGCTTTTCTATCCCAAGTTAAATGTTGTCAGGAGATTTGTTTTGCTTCCGCATGTGCAATATAAAAATGAATGGGTCGGCGACGTGTCCTAGGAAGTCGCATTTGTATCGACCAAAGTGGGATGTTCGCGCGCTCGGAGGATCGGGGCGTGACACACTGTCCCAAGAAATTCATCATATCATGTACGTAGGTTTGTGAGCAAATGGGCCAATGGACAGATGTGATGATTTGATTAGTAAAGATCGAAACAAAATATTTATCATCATATTGTTCACTGGCATGCATGACTAACTTTGTACAGAGTTTATATACACTGAGAAACAATATCATCTTGACCATAACATTTACTTGTAAAGGGGCGCGTGCGCATATATATATGGCCAAATATGGCCATTAAGGGAAATTAACAATGTTGGCTATGATCAATCAAGCATGATCAATTTAGTTGGAAAGGGGAAAAGTACCAAAAAGGCCTAAAACTAATTACACTTATGCCAATTTAGTTTAAACCTTTCAATTGTAACAATAGATTCATAAACATTTTGACCATTTATCAATATAGTCAATCTAGTCAATTTTAACTGGAAACCAATACTAGCAATCTTGCATGGCCACAGTTGACTATGCTCGTAATGGGTGGCAAAATAGGCATTAGCGATTAGATTAGTGGGCTACTCTATTTCGGTAGAGGAAGAGAGGAGAGAGAGAGAGAGAGAGAGAGAGAGAGAGAGAGAGAGAGAGAGAGAGATATGGGGTTTGAGGTTGTATTTTTGGACTTCATCAATTACCATATGATAAAAATGCAATGGAGAGTCTACTCAAAACTACTAATACTTTCAATGTAGAAGAAATCATGACATCATTTTATTACAAAACAATTTCGTAAACTATATGTCTACGGTGGTTGGATCACTAACATTATTCCATACTGGTTTGTTAACCTTAAATGAATGTGCGAAAAATTAGAAGTCAAGTCAAAGAAAGCTTTTCTATAGTTAAGAAATAGGGAGGGAGGGAGAGAGAGAGAGAGAGAGAGAGAGAGAGAGACCTACCAATTAGGGATTGGTAGAGGGACTATATAAAGGATGTAGAGAGAGAAAGACAATTTTCTACCATAGAGAACAAAAACACTTGCCTAGACTCGATCCATGATGTTCGGGGGCACTGCGTGGACCTCACGTTGATCTGCATATGGATTTAATATTCATTCCATGTGTGAGTTTTAAGAAATTCAATGGCTTAAGCGCACTCGATCCTTTGATATGGATCTAAGGCAAGAACTACCCCTTGAAAAGATACATTTGGAGGGGAGTAACAATCAGGAGGGAGAGAATCAAAAGGGAAAGATTAACCTATAGAGAGCATATGCCTAGCATATGCCTAGGAACACGACAACAATAATGTCGTAATCTGCACTACAATCATATAACTTGACACAAATTATGTAGAATGACTAAGGCTATAAAAGTCGTCGATTTTGTATCGCAACATGAGATATGGACGATCGCTTTCATTTTTTCCCACAGACATGGACCATGTGACTTTGCTTCTTTTGTTACTTTTCGCGAAAGGAGGAGCAATAATAGGCAGAAGAGCCGCAACTTCTAAATGCCTCGTGCGCACATGCATCTTCACACCTCGAATTTTGTAAGAGAACAATCAATTAACGATAATCCTAGGCTATGGTGCCAATTTGTAACATGAACGTGGAACTGTGAACAAACAATACAATTTGAGTAACAAATAAGCACATGAGTAAAATCTAAATACAACGGACTCGCGTGATTCAATTATATGCCTAATCTATTGGGGGAGATCGGCAAGATGGGCCTGCGATAATCGTAAAAACTGATACTGCAATACTTATTTACGCTCACTTATAATCCTAAATTAAACTCGAACTCACGAGAAAATAAAGTCCTCTCATACTCTTGAATCTCATGAATGACAATGACTCCATATTCTATATGCCTCTCACCAGTTATATACATATTAGGCATGCTCACTATCCACACCAAATCAAACTCAACAATAATATATGTATGTATATGCAAAATACAGTGAGCCTTTATCTGACATCACATAAACTTCAATTTCAATAAAGAAACAACGTCTAGTGAGAAATTAATTTTCCTTTTTTTTTTTTGGAAAATGTCACAAATGGTCCCTATACTATTACCTAATGTGCAATTTGGTCCCTGAACTTTCGATCGGCTTAATTTGATCCTTGAACTATTGATAAATATCCGATTTGGTCCCTAAAAATTTGATCCCTAAACTATTTGATAAATGTCTGATTTGGTTCTGAACTTTCGATCGGCTCAATTTGGTCCCTGAATTATTAATAAATATTCGATTTAGTCCTTAGTTACTGTTTTTCCTTTTTCCTTTTTTATTTTTTTTAATTTTTAATTTTTAATTTTTAATTTTTTTTTTTTGCTTATTCTCTCTTCCCTCCGCCGGCTCCGGCAAGGGTTGCCCTCACTAAACGCAGGCGAGGGCAGCCCTCGCCGGCGTCGAGCGAGGGGCTCCCTCGCAAATCTAGCAAGGGAGCCCCTCCCCGGCGTCAGGCGAGGGGCTCCCTCGCAGATCTGGCGAGTGAGCCCCTCGCCCGACGCCAGGCTGCAAGGGAGCCCCTCGCTCGACACCGAGCTACGAGGGAGCCCCTCGTTGGCGTCGGGCGAGGAGCACCCCTCGCCAGATCTACGAGGGCGGCCCTTGCCGGCGTCGAGCGAGAGGCTCCCTCGCAGATCTAGCAAGGGAGTCCCTCCCCGGAGTCAGGCGAGGGAGCCCCTCGCAGATCTGGTGAGGGAGCCCCTCACTCGACGTCGGGGTGCTCCTCCCCCAACGCCGACGAGGGGCTCCCTCGTAGCCCGGCGTCGGGCGAGGGGCTCCTCGCCGGAGCCGGCTTCCCTTCGCCGGAGCCGGCGGAGGGAAGAGAGAATAAGCAAAAAATTAAAAAATTATTTAAAAAATAAAAATAAAAAATAAAAAAGGAAAAACAGTAACTAAGGACTAAATCGAATATTTATCAATAATTTAGGGACCAAATTGAGCCGATCGAAAGTTCAGGGACCAAATCAGACATTTATCAAATAGTTTAGGGACCAAATTGAGCCGATTGAAAGTTCAGGAACCAAATCGGATATTTATCAATAGTTCAAGAACCAAATTGAGCCGATCGAAAGTTTAGGGACCAAATTGCACATTAGGTAATAGTATAGGGACCATTTGTGACATTTTCCCTTTTTTTTACGATGACAACAATCCTGTAAGCAAGAATCAATTCGGACTTTTCCAAAATTTGGTCTGGTTTCCTTGCACTTCGTTTATGGGCCAAATTTCCGATCGGTTTAGTTTAACTTCGAGCCATAATCAACATTTCCCCCTCCCCGCTTCAATATTTGTTGATGATGTCCTATCGCCACGGTCCGTCTACCATTACTGTGCATCGCCTCCTCCTTCGACAGCCATCTCAAGACTACCATAACAGTCGATGGCCGCAGATCTGAGGGAGTTGATCTTCATTAGGGGCCTCTGATAGAGATGAGTTCTTGTTTGTTTGAGGTTTAATTTAGTGTACTCTCAAATTGTCTTGCCAGCACAATAGCGTGGGGGTTTGGTCACATATTTGCAGGCTGTTTTTTTGAATTCCCATAATAATTTAAGTTGAGGTCATCATAAAGATATCCATTTTATTTATTCTTTCAATATGGAAATCTCGGGTTCACAACCTATTCCTATATTATATTTTCTCAGACTATAAAATGTGCGCGTTTTCTTCATCTTAACTCTTCATCCTTGGAACGATTCTCCCTTGCACCACTATAAAATGCATGAAATGAAACCGCTACATTGCAAACTCGTGCAACCAAAACTAGCTTTGCTATTTCTCTTCCTCAGTCACTGCGTCTAGCCTTTCATTCCCCTTTCCAATTCCCACGCCATGGCCTTAACCCTAACCAAGCTCCTTCTCTTCTCATTCCTTGTTTCTTCCACCGTACTCACCGGGAAATCCCAGCTCCTAACCTCCAAGCGCGAGAAGCTCACTCGCTTCCGCGTGTACGTGCAGGACAGAATCGCCGGCAGCAACGCCACCGTCTTACACGTAGCCCAAGCATCGACGACCAACCAGTCCGCCACGTCATTCGGTCTAGTGACGGTTTTCGACGATGCGCTGACTGCGGGCCCCGAGATGAGCTCGAAGAACGTGGGTGTAGTACAGGGCATGTCGGCGTTCGCATCCCAAAGCGAGGTCGCCTTGTCAATGTCCATGAACTTCGTGTTCACGGAGGGGAAGTACAACGGGAGCAGTCTGACCGTTGTGGGGAGGGATGTGTTGTCGTTGAAGGTGAGGGAAATGCCTATCGTGGGCGGGACTGGTCTTTTCCGATTGGCCCGAGGTTATACTCAGACCAGCACTTACTCGTTGGACCTGAAGAAAGGACTTGCCGTTCTTGTGTATGATTTCTTTGTGTACCGCTACTGATTGTTTCGTAAGGTTAAGCTTGGGAGTTGCTTTCTGTTGGTTCAATAAAAATAAAAACTTAATTGGACTCTCGGTAGAGAGCATGAAAAGGTTTTGTGAGAAGTTTGAAGAGTTTTTTGTAATTCCGTCGATGGCACATGATTAATCATCGGTCCGCCTCTCTTGCTAACTCATTAACAAGCCAATTTTCATTTTTTTTTCTCCAACATTGGATGAGACATTACAAAATGACGAGATTAATTTTGTTGCAAGTGATAAGACATTGTGCAGCGATGACGCAACAAAACAGGACACACTAAGGCGAATGGCAAATGAAGACCACACGCATAACTTTTGTGATCTCCAAGATGATTTGTACCGTCAGTTTTTCCATCCCATTTTTTTTCATTCGTCCAATCCATCGTAAAGTGATGTTTATAACCAAAGTATTAAAAGTTGAAATTTGTTGAGAAACCAATGGAGTAAACAATAAGTGGATCTTCGTACATAAGTTACATCTGCAGAACTTTGCACCTACGGCATCCCGAGAAATTTATCATATCATGTACATAGGTCGCAAGCAAATAGGCCACATAGACATTGTAATCTATGGATTTGATTAGGAAATTGAAACAATAGAGTTATCATCATAATGTTCACTGGCATCGTGACCAACTTTATACACAGCTTATATACACTAGAAAACAATATTATTTTGACCATTCTACATAATATGGCCAAATATGGAAGGGAGATTTAAAAATGTTAGCTTTGGCCAATCAAGTAGGACCGACGTGTTTGGTAAATCTTGCCCTTTAATAATGTTGAGCAATGTGGGGGCCTTTCGACCAGTATAATTTGTCGTTATCTGTTTTTGGTTATCACTACTCTCATTTGTATAATATGGAGATGGAATGATTCGTTTGGAGTATCTATTTTATTAATTAAGAAACAAAGACAATTTATTATAGTCAGTAGAACGTCTTTAGTGCTGTGTGCATGTTCGTGTAAATCAAAATAACTGATTAATGCTTAAGATGTCGTTGGACGGAATGAAATTTCCTTGACTAAAAATTATTCTAAGTTGAATTTGTAATTAAAGAAAATACTCACCTAATTATCAGTGTTGCTCAATATAGTCTTTGCGATCCACGGCTAATGCATATCCAATGTAGAACTTTTATCTTGGAAATCAGATAAATGACTCATCCCGTCCTCAAGTTATATACTCTGTGATCTTGATAGCTTCGTCTCTTTCATCAAAATGAAAGACCAGGCCGATGCATCAACTTTCTTCATCGACCTAGTTGTCAAGCCGATCTGTCCATTCTGAACTTAGTAAACATAAACAGGGTACTACTTATTTTCATTCCAGAGGGTATGTAACGTTAGCGCACAGGCATCAATCGTGGCCTTTTATCACTTGAGTCGACCTTCATTTATCGACATGCTGCTCCTGGACTTGGTTATTTTCACTTCTATCCTCTGTCGACTAAAATCAATTTTCTTGTCGCCCAACTAAATTTATCGACTAAGAGATTTCAACATTTAGCCAATTTTTTTCTCTATCGGCTTGCTCCGTCTCTTCTAGTCCGAGTCAGCGAACCAGGACTTGGAATACAATGGCTCGATTAGTTTACTTAATTAAAATGATATTTGGTTCTGTCGGAGTTGATTTGCTACTGATAACCTATTCACTAATTGCGCTCACTCAATTTATGGCTCTGTATCTTTCCAAAAGATCACAACACACCAATCATGTGGGTATCATTTGGTATTTTCCGTCGGTGTTGGTGTCCTGTAAGGATTTTTTTTTTTTTTTGTTTATACTTAATGTCGGGCATGTTTCTTAACTAAACCTTGAGACACAATTAATAAATAGAAGATAGGGACCAGCAACACGTGAATCACAGGGGTATTGCCTTTTAAGGGACGGTGAGGGCAAGCAACTAGCTTTTCCAATTTATTAGTACTATGTTAAAACCAAAATAAAAACTCAGGCAACCACCAAGTTGGTTGATTTAATGGGGAAGGGGTCATTTACTTGACATAAGGTCACGAGCTCGACTGGCGTTGTGAGTCATCTCATGTTTCCAATCTCCCTAAGATTGTGGAAGGGAAGACATGGAGTAGATCGGAGCAACTTTCAAGGGTGAGGTACGTTAATTTGCAAAAAGAAACTTCTAGGAAGTTTACCGTGCCATATCCTTTCGGAGGATGCTAGTGAGTCAAGCTTGAGCTCCTCCAAGCTTGATAAACTAACATGTTCGTAAAATTATTTGTCAAATCGTAGCTATAGCTATGAAGAATTGGACAATTTGGCTTGTGTTACGTGGCATAATCACGACATATCTCATATAAAAAGATTTCATGATTATTAGCATCTTTGTAGAATTATAAGGATGGGCAACCCAACGTTTTGTGATGGATGTGGAAATCTTATAATGACATCAAGAGGGGGCCAGTAACGCTAGTGTGAATTGGAAGTAAAGTGAAATTACATGGAATAGAAAAATCTATCAAAACGAAATTCTGAGGAATTAAAATGCATGATGAAAGCGAAAACATAAGGAAACGAAATTAAAGATAAAGAAATCTCGTTTTCATAACCAGCAGCTAAATTATATCTTCTCGCATAGCAAAAAAAATTGTGCGTACGCTTGATCCTTGGATAGAATCCCACTCGGGCACTGTAAAATGCGTGAAATGAAACTACTACATTGCGAACTCGAGCAACGAAAACTAGCTTTCTCACTTCTCTTCTCAGTCACTACGTCTAGCCAGTCATTCCCTCCCCAATTCCCACCGCCATGGCCTTAACCCTAACGAAACTCTTTCTCTTCTTCCACCGCACTCGCAATGAAATCCGAAATTCTAAGCTCCAAAGCGCGAGAAGCTCACTCGCTTTCGCTTGTATGTGCAGAACATATTCGCCGGGAGCAATGCCACCGTCACAGCCATAGCCAGGCGCCGACGACCAACCATTCCACCACGTTATTCGGTCAAGTAGTAGTTGTCGATGATGCGGTGACCGTGGGCTCTGAGACGAGCTAGAAAAACATGGGTAGGGTTCAAGGCGTGGTGGCGTTCACATCCCAAAGCGAGATGGTCTTGTCAATGTCGATGACCTTCATTTTCACAGAGGGGAAGTACAATGGGAGCAGTTTGACCGTTATGGGGAGGAATTTGCTCTAGTTGAAGGTGAGAGAAATGCCTATCATCGGCGGAACAAGTCTTTTCCCGTTGAGCCGGGGTCATATTCAGACCAGCACTTACTCGTCTGACCTCAAGAATGGATTAATCGTTCTTGTGTATGATTTCTCTGTGTACCATTATTAAGGGTTTTGCCAGGCTAAGCTTGCAAGTACATTTTGTTTAGTTCAATAATGATAAAACCACAAGTGACTCTTTAGGGAGAGAGCATATATAGGCTTTATGAAAAGTTTGAAAAGAGTTGCTTAGAATTCTCTTGACAGTGCATGATTGGAAATCGGTGCAGCTCTCTTCTCATTGAGAGTTTTGTTGTCAACAAGCAATATTTTCACTAATTCTCCAACATAGGATAAACTCACTTACTAATGTTAGTTATGGCAGGGAAAGAAATAACACAAGAGAACCATAAGTTGGAGCTTTCATGATGGCATAGTATAAAGTGATAAGACATTCCGCAACAATTATTTGCGGTCAGTCTTAAATCAACTATGTGAGAAAAGGTTTTTTATCTTCTTCTTCATCAAGCCGGCAAGCAAGCTGACCATCATCTTCTCTAAGCTACATCATCTCTATTGAAATATTTTGTTATCATAAAAGAGTTATCTATTGATTAAGAGAATACGTGACTCTTGATTTAAAGAAGTTGTGACTCTTGATTATGAAAAGAAGAAACTTTTTGTCCTAAAAGAAGGTTATTGGTAGTTATAAAAAAAAAAAAAAGTGACTCTTGACATGACAAGTGATGATGATTATGGATAAGGTACCTATTTCCAAAAGTTATGTTGATTGGTTCTCTTTAAATAGACACCAATTCACATATTGTTTATAATAACCACAACAATTTTCCATTCACGAAACCTTAACACATTGAAGGAAAAACTCCAAGAGAAATTGAGTAATTGTTGAACCTGATTCTCTACGACTTTGGTGTATATCTTAGCGGTATACTTGTTCTAAACCCGATAACAACAATAGTGGGGGCAAATAATACCTTAAGGACAGTATATGGTCATCACACATCAAAGTATCAAAGATCTACTATTACTTCTCTATCTTCATCACCAAACAAATTTCCCCAACATTCTCAATTATGGTCTCTATTGCAAAGATCATCATCTATGATCCCTTCTCGACACTGGTGACATCAACATCTTCAACTCTATCGAGGCGTTGAGCTTTGTTCCAACTCTACTTATTGTTAGGGAGAGTAATGCCTCGCCGTCATTAGCCACACCATCTTCACAAACACCCAATTTTTTCAACACTTAACAATGCCAGCCATGAACCCTCTTTACTATAGGGCTTATGTTAATAAATCAACGAGCGAAGCCACCATTCAGTCTCTAAGCAACTACAAGCACCAAAGCTGAGCATTCCTTAGCAATCAAAGTTGAGTGTTAGAGGGTGATACAGTTTAGTTTGTTGTAGTACAAATTAAATTTCCGCACAATATTATCAAGGTTATGTGAGAAAGAACGTGTCAATTTTGTGATCGGATACTTTTTCTGCCATTGTCAAATCTGGTGATAATGTGGATTGCAATCCCTGTAAGGTCCAACATATACAAATGTCGTCATCTTGAATCCGATTAGATGTACCAGCAGCTTTTGTCTAGTGTAAGGTCTGCCTTAAATATTGCCTTGGTCACAGAATTTGAAAGAGAGTTACAACTACCATACAAAAGTTGGATGCTTCCGTTGAGGGGAGTTTGAAATTAAGATGGTAAATAATTCCCCATTTGAGATATTATTAGATATTTTTCAATTTTTTTGGTATATTTCCTAAGATGACTAGTTTAGAATATAATAGTTAATTTTCTTGTTAAAGTAAATTACCTCATTTCCTATAAATATTATTGGGGTGTAACTATCCTCGATTGTAACAAATTAAAAGCTAAGTCAATTGGGTTTCAATGTGATCTTTGAGAATTTTTCTTTTTCTCTCCATCTTTCTTAAAGATTTTAGAATATATCAGATGCTGGATTTTGAAGTTGACATCACTATCCCATACCCAATAATCTCGCAGTCTTCAATCATTACCATTTGTCATTCCCTCTTTTTGGGTCATCACTACTCTCATTATCAAATAATAAAGTAAATACAAACGTCTCGATTGGTTTACTCAATTCGCAAATTATATATCACTTCTGACAAACTACACATTACTCGCGTGTACTTTATATTTTATGGCTTGAAGGTGGTTTAAACTTATGGATCTGTATCATTCCAGAAGATCATGGTAGCACCAATCACAGAGGTATCATTTGTATTTCCTATCGGCTTTGGTAACACGTAGGATCTAAGCAAGTCTCACTATTTCAGGAAATTTTCTTAATTAAAACTAGTAACGCAATTAATAGATATGTGAAATGGACTCCCAACACGTCAATCACATGGTTATTACTTTTTACTAACTGCAGGGGGGAGGGGGTGTGCCAGACTTGAGCTTTTTCATGTTAGTATTGGGTTAGGTCAATAAAAATATTTCGTGAGTGGTAGTATTTTGATGAGGATTGTGATAAGGGGCTCGCCAATCTTGGATTTTAGATTTACAAGAGATGCAACACGATTGTCACTTAGGCTGAACATTCCATGATGAATGTAAAACTCTCATGTTGACGCCTGAAGGGGGTCACTAGTGCTAGCCGCCCATTCTAATCGTTTTGCTTGTCAAAAATAATAACTTAGCAATCCTGACAAAGGTTAAGTTTTGAAATCAACAAAGTTCATACCCAAGAGAATGATTTTTTGTAATGTTTCATCTCAAATCATGCTTTGAATGACTAGCACAATACATAATTTAATATAGTTTCGGTTCTAACTGTTACCAAATTTAGAGAAGGCGATGCACATTCAAACTATAAGGTGGTATTAAATTCAGCGATAGAGAAAAGCCCTAGAATAATATCCAAAGGTCTTTCATAAGTTTCTGAAGAACATGTTGATCCAACACTTAGAGCTCATAGGCATCAGGTCTTTATTGCCCTATTCACGACATTCGCATGGTAAGAATTCTATCCGATCAATTTTGCACTTGCATTTTAGGAAATCTCATATTTGATCATCCTATTTCTTCTCTTAGTTACGATGCAATCTCAATACAATGCACATTAAGAGAAAACTTTTGTGATGGTTTGCTCGGTACATTGCTGAATCTTGATGGGAAGAGAAAAGGATCTGCATAAATGCAGGTTTAGATTTGGGAAATAGGGGAATAAGGCATGAGCTCCATCCAACTCCTTTCGCCATTGATTGTTGTTCATATCAATGTTTGAGATGCGACATGATTATCGCTCAGGCTTAACATTCCGTGATGAATGTAAAACTCTCACGGTGACGCTTGAAGGGGTCCACTACTGCTGGCCGCCCATCCCAATTGTTTTGCTTGTCAAAAATAATAACTTAGCAATCCCGACAAAGGTTAAGTTTTGAAATCGACAAAGTTCATACACAAGAGAATGATTTTTCATAATGTTTCATTTCAAATCATGCTTCGAATTACTATCACAATACATAATTTAATATAGTTTCGGTTCTAATTGTAACAAAATTTAGAGAAGGCGCTACACTTTCAAACTATAAGGTGGTATCAAATTCAACAATAGAGAAAAGCCCTAGAATAATATCCAAAGGTCTTTCATAAGTTTCTGAAGAACATGTCAATCCAACACTAGAACTCATAGGCATCAGGTCTTTATTGCCCTATTCATAACGTTAGCATGATAAGAATCCTATCCGATCAATTTTACACTTGCATTTTAGGAAATCTCATATTTGATCATCCTATTCCTTCTCTTGGTTACGATGCAATCTCAATATAATGCATATTGAGAGAAAACTTTTGTGATGGTTTGCTCGGTACATTGGTGAATCTTGATAGGGAGAGAAAAGGATCTACATAAATACAGGTTTAGATTTGGGAAATTGGGGAAGAAGGCATGAGCTCCATCCAACTCCTTTTGCCATTGATTGTTGTTCATATCAATATTTGTTGGTAAGCGCTAAAGGCCCAATATAGTATCTCTCGGATGGGCGCAAAGCCCAGTTAAGCTAATGTGCAGCATGGGCCTTCCCTTGAACTCTCGCTCACACTAACTTGGCACGCCACGGGTTGAGGAGAGATACTTTAGAGAATGCTCCATGTTACTCTTTTTTGTTAGATTTTAGGAATGATACAAATGGGGAGGAGATGTCTATTATACCTGAGCTCATCTAATTACAACCATATATCTTCCCTTAATCTGATGGTGGAGATCCAATCTCCTTACCCACCATCATCCTGCCAAATAAAAATGGAATAAAAAAACCTTCAAAATACAAGTGTACATTACTCATAATACCCTTTATAATATTCTAGAGTTCTTACGAAAACCTTAAACCCTTTAAAACTTCAAAGCATGCTCGACTGTCTTAGCCAACTCAATATTTTGTGCCAAGAAAACCTGCAGCATGTGACATTTGCATCATCTTTGTAACTTGAATATTGATTTTTTGTCGCTTCTGTCTTGTCATAAGTTCACTTAATTTAAACGCCATATGTACTAGTTGATCTTTATTTTACATACAAAGTAAATGGACTTTTCCTAATTAAGCCATCGCCAAGATGAGAGAAATTAAATATTTCGGTCCCTCTCTCCGACACTAATCTACAATATCTTTGGCAGGCAAATGGTAAGTCAACTCTCCTCCCCTTTGGCCTTAAAAATAGGAGCAATGCTTACAGAAGAATGACGTTATTGATTGAGAATGACGGTAAAATATCAACCACCCCTATTATGGAAAAAAAAAAATTTCCCACCTTCTCATTTTCCATTATGAAATTGCATCGTCATTCTCATGAAAGTGGCGTCTTCTGCCTTAAATCCCTCCCCTCAACCAAACCCTTTCCACATCTCTCTCTCTCTCTCTCTCTCTCTCTCTCTCTCTCTCTCTCTCTCTCTCTCTCCATGGCTCTTTGCATCTCGAAGTTCGTCATATTCTCTCTCCTCTTTACCTCCACCATTCTTGACTCCGCAAGCTCTCGCACCTTCGCGCGAAGCCTCTTCCCGCAAGAGCTCGGGCTCAACAAGGAGAAGCTGAGCCACCTCCACTTCTACTTGCACGACGTTGTGAGCGGGCGAAACCCAACTGCCGTGCTTGTCGCCGAGGCCAAGACGACCAACACTTCGGCCACTGGATTCGGCGCCATTGTCGTGATCGACGACCCGTTGACCGAAGGCCCTGAAGCAAGCTCCAAGATCGTCGGCCGAGCTCAGGGACTCTATTCGTCTGCATCACTAAACGAAGCCGGCCTGCTGATGGTGCAGAACTACGTCTTCACCGAAGGGAAGTACAACGGGAGTACGCTCAGCGTCCTTGGCCGGAACGCGGTGTTCTCCAGCATGAGGGAGATGCCAATAGTTGGCGGGAGCAGGCTTTTCCGGTTCGCACGCGGTTATGCTCAGGCGAGGACGCATACATTCAACCCCCATACTGGGGATGCCGTGGTGGAGTACAACGTTTACGTCTTCCATTATTGATCATGTTCCTCAGCTGTTGCGGAAGGAGGTGATTTTGGCTAAAAGGTCCTTAACTTGCATTCCCAATTGCACTTTACCAAACCACACTATTTGCCACCAAAAAAAAAAAAGGTCAATTTTGGTTATTATTGACATGTGATAGATTTAGTCGATGAGGGCAAAATTTGATCATTTATGAAGAGATTTATTGACGACTTGAGAAATCAACAGCTAGAAGGAATTGACAAAAATGGAGATGACAATCTCGTTTGCAAAACCATCAACATAGTGGAATAAAGCAACTATCGAGATAATATAGTCAAAGAAACCATCAAGATAGTGGAGCTACTGAAATCATCAAGGTAATTGAGTCAATATAACCATTCAGTAACCGTTTGAAGTCCCCATTGATAATCGTCAATTGTAAGCTTTAAACATCATACTCTTTAGAGACCTCCATAGATAAACAAACATGTTATCTTTCAATTCATGCAGTGCAGTTATAATTTCTAAACTCGCATCGTCGATTAAAATATGGCGTTATTCTTAAATGTTGATTCCAAATTTGCATCGTCAATTAAATTCCAATTTGTATCTTTGCTATATATCCCAAGTGCTTTATCATCGATTAAATTTTGGCGTTGCAACTTCACGTTCTCATGCTTTATGGACAATTCAATTTCAGCATAGTTTGTGTTTGTTTGGTTCCATTTGAAGTGATTACTCTGCGAGCTTTGTCATCAATTAGTTCCAGCGCAGTTTGCATACTTTAGTTTTGTTTAAAGTGAAGTCATCAATTTTCTTATTTGCCTATGATATTTCCTATCATGAATTGCCACAGGATATATGTCCTCTAATAAAACTGAAGAATGACTTTCAGCATAAGATATTTTGTCGCAAAGTCGAATTCCAGCTAAACACATATGTAAGATAATTCCCAGATAACCCATAAAACATCTAGTCCAAACGTTTCAGTGGCCACTCTATTCTCAATAATTCTCCACACATCAATGACGTTATCATGAACAGCCAGAGTTACATTACGGACGCGAGCATTGGTGGAGCTTAGCGGCGACTTCCAAAAATCCTCGCGAGTAGAACCGCTGACGAATTTCTAATACAACTGCGGCAAATAAAACCGTCACTAAAATGGTAATTTCTTGTAGTTTGTCCGCGGCAAGTAGAATCATCGATCGATCGATCGAGAGAGAGAGAGAGAGAGAGAGAGAGAGAGGACAATGGCAACTGTCCGGCATCGCTGCTGGCGGCGCAGAACAGCCGGCAAGCGAAGAAGGGTGACGTTACAAGGGGAAGAAGCAAAGCAAAGAAAGGGAGAGGAGAGAGAAAGACCCTTGGTCATGCGTGGATGGATAGGTTTTTCTGGGTTAAACTTTTTCTGTAGCAAGCTCACATTAGGTGACATAATATTGGCGTGATGAAGGACCGTTGAAGAGGGCGGGCCAGAGGAAAACAGGCACCTTCCCGTTCTTATTTTGGTCGTGAATCTTTTTATTCTTTGTCTTCAATTACTGAAACCTTTTGCGTGTTCGAATCATCATCCTAAGTCGTTTGTGCGTATAAGATTTGTTGTTCCATCACCGGATGATGCTTTAGCTTCGTTCCCCTTTCCCGCCCCCCCCGGCCCAAAAAAAAACAATGAGCCTCGTCTACAGTATTATTCATAAAGCAGAGAAGATGGGTAAGAAGGCCGGAATGATGTATTTGTTGGGTGGGCCAAAAGCCAAGTTCATTACAAAAGGCCCAACGTTATTGCAATATGGGCCGTAGTGCAAGACTCGGACTTTACCCCCCTTTTATTATCAAAACAAGAATTGAAATGGATATCTTTTAGTTTACACGAGTATTATTGACATCAACTCAAATTCCCTAAATGATACTAGCTTGGGGATAAATTCAGCGGCTAAGGCAGGCAAACTTGATACCTTAGAGGGCAGTTTGGAGTCTGGTAGTTTTTTTTTTTTTTTTAAAGGCGCAATGCTCTTGCTAGGAGCATGGAATGGTCTTATCTAATTTCTCCTCGAGAATTCATCATCGTTATATATTCTACATGCCGTACAGTGACATGTTGGAAATGTTAGAACCTATGTTGTACGGAAAAGCACACATACCATAATACACAACACCTACATGTGCCCCTGGACTAGTCAAGGACTAGCAAAATTATTGTGCTCGTGAAGCATTCAAATTGGAATATTGCTTTAGATAAGGGCAATTCAGTAAATGAAGTGTCCGTCTCTGGGATTGACAGTAACAATCTCCACCCCCTTTGGTGTATGTAACTCTTGTTAATGACATAGCAATTTGTAAAGAAGATAACTGGTCTAATTCACGATATGAGAAGCATTTCACCTATGCTTTTGATGTAGGTGCATTCAATAATCAACACCCTTGTTTTGATTTATTTCAATCCCAGATGAATCTAACATGCATGGTGGGATCCACGAGATGTAACGGGGATGTGTTGGATATTTTATTGGTAAAACATGTATGTTTTTGGGAAGAAACTCAAGTAACCTATAACAGCAACTTTTGAAATTGTTTTAACGAGCTTGTTGCTAACTTCATTAGAGTTGAGCCAGGACAAAATAGGAGAGACACGGTCAAGTAGCCCATAGTGCACCAAATTCTAGTTGTACCTAAACAGGTTTCGAACATCGGCTAACAAGACACATTTGGTTCCATTTCCAAAGTGTGACATCCTGGAATTCGACCCCGTTTCGATAAAATGAAATGTGCATATCGTCGACGTGCCTATGGTCCTTTTTCTCTGAGCTGATCACTCACGAGTTAACTAACTTATTGGATGAAGCCGTTAAGGGATATATCCACAGTAAAATTCCTAAAAGCTACCTAATTGATTGGATTGGACTAAATCACGTCCGGTCGATTTTAATCATGAAATTTAATTCAGTTTTGGGAATCGAATATCCGAGCGTGTCACAATTCATTTTTAGGACCTTGTCTCATCAATCGTCAATTTATCGACGAGTCCAAAATTTCAAGAAAGAAATTATCGGAGAAAAAATCGAAGACCGAAAGAAAATAGAAAGTGAAAGGAAAGAGAAAAAAGAAAAGAAATAAGAAAAGTTTTATTTTTGAATTCTTTTTCTCACTCTCCCTTTTTCTCTTTCTTTCCTCTCTCTTCTCTCTCCTCCCCTCCCCCTCGTGCGATTCTTTCCCCAACCGACTGCCCTTGCTGTCTTCCACTTTGCTTTATTTTATTTTATTTCTCTTTTTTGACCGGTCAAATCTCTCTCTTCTCTCATCCCTCTCTCTCTCTCTCGTCACTCTTTCTTCTTCCTTCTTCTCCGTGCAAGCGAACGAACCAGAAGCTGCAGGAGATCGGGCGAAGCCAGCCACCGTCGCCGCTGTCCCGCCGCCGCACCGCACACCCGCGCACGCCACACTTCCGCCGTTCGCCGCCCTTGCGCGCCGCGCGCTTGCTGTCCCGGCGCCGTGCGACCCGGCTCCGTTCGGCCTCTCGTTCGGCCCACCGTGAGCGCCGCAGCGAGCCACCGGAGCCGCCGTCCGGCCTCACCGGAGCCCCGCCCGCTCTCCCGACCTCTTACAGCCCCCAACCCTCTCTCTTTCTCTCTGTTTTGCAGCTGATCCAGCAAACCCGTGAGTGGGTTTCAGCCGGTTCGTGGGCCGTTTTGGGCCGTTTCCGGGCCCCGAACCCGAGCCGTGCTTTGGGAAGTTTCGTTCCTTGCGTCGCCCTCGTCGGATTGATCCTACTTGCGCGCGATTTGGTGTGTAATCTCACTAATCCTTGCTTAGTGGACTAATTACGCTTATTGGTTGTTTAGTTGTAATTAATTTGGTTTATGTGTTAGATTAGTATAAATTATTATTTATTAGTCAATCGTGATACAAATTAGATAAATTAAATGTGTATTTAGCAAATAGACATGGTATACTATTTATTGAGGGTAGCCCGGGATTTTTCCCGACCCTAATCGGGCTTCAATTGGGCTTTTCGAGCCTAAGTGTAATTTTTGGTATTTAAATATTAATTTTCGGAATTAAATTAAATAATTATTTATTTTCCGAAAAATCAACTGGGATGATTCGAGACTGGAATATTATGCTGGCGACCGTGGTGAAGTCCGTTTATTTAATCGGGCTTTAGTTCGAGCTAAATCGAATTTTTAATATTAATTATTTAATTTTCGAAATTAATTAATTATTTATTTTCCAAAAAAAATCAATTGAGATGGCTAGTGACCAGAATATTATGCTAATAATTGTGGTGAAGTCCATTTATTTAATCGGGCTTTAATTTGAGTTAAATTTAATTTTTAATATTTATTAATTAATTTTCGAAATTAATTAATTAATTAATTATTTTTCGGAAATTAAGATTGAGATGGTTGATGACCAAAATCTTGTGCTGATTGTCGTGGCGCAGTCCGTTTATTTAATTGAGCTCTACGTTGCTTGGAATTAAATAAATTGTGATATTTTAGGGATTTACCCTAAATTGATTGAAATTGAATTTTTGATTGGTAGTTGGCCGAGTATGGCTATTTAGCATTTGTTGAGCCGCAAGTGGAGGGAGTGGTGAGAATTAACTGAGCATTTTATTGGCTGAGACCGATCAAGCACGAAGTATAGACAGGCGTGGTTCGGTGATTAAGGATGTCACTGTGCGAAAACTGCGCCTTAAAGAACGCACGTAGACTGTCTATGATTTATGATGGGCGTGGTTCGGTGATAAGGAATATCACTGTGCGAAAACGGCGCCTTAAAGAACACACGTAAACCGTCTGTTATTTACGTCACCTTGGCGAAAGCGCCGCCCGAGAGCATTGATGTGGCTCTGTGACCGAGTACTCGATGGAAGGTTATATGGTGTGGAATCAATAACCTAGGAATTGTCTGACTGACATGTAATCGACTAATTCGATTGATCAATGATTGATCTAATTGTTGTAGTTTGATTGATTGTTCGTTGTGATTTATGAAGTGTCTATATATAACCTTGAATTGCAGGTTGAGACTGATGCCAAGGTAAGTCCTCTGACTCGTGCTGTGCTTAGGCAATCGAGTAGTGTATTGGTTCCTTAATTGAGTCTTAGTGGGGTAGAATTCGCTGAGACATAGTCTCATCCCAGTTTGGGGAAAAACATTTCAGGACCCCGCTGAGAAACTGAGGAGAAAGAGTCTATGAAGAAGAAGTATTTTTGGAAGAAGATAATCCCGAGAGGGATCTTGAGTACGACCCAGGTGGACTGAAATGTCATCTTCTTTTGTGACTCCATTTTGATGTGAATAGAGTAAAGTAAAGAGTTGTGAAGAGTGTGGAGTACTTTGGTTTATGTCATGTCTAAAGGTTTGGTTGTGGATTTCAATATGAAAGATATGGCCTACTTTTCTATCCCATTATTTTATTGTCTGGGGATTTATAACTGCTTCCGCATGTGCTTAAGAAAAAGAAAAGAGTCGGCGATACATAGTCCTGGAATATCGCATTTTAAAATCGACCAAATAGAAGGATGTGTGCGTGCCCGAGGATTGGGGCGTGACACAAAGAAGGGGGTCAACTATTCCAAACCACGTTGCTTTTATCTCTCTCTCTACTTTTCTCTTCTTGTTTCCTTACTGGCTGCTTTCTCGAGTTCCTCGCATTAGTATTCTAGAAATTTCTTGTCTTGCCCTTCATTTTTTTCTTTATGCGTTTTTTCTTTTTCAATTGAAAAATAATTATAATCATAAACGTTCCATGATTAAGGCAACTACTTTTTGAACGAATCATCATCAACTTTGACACGGTGCTAATAGGGTCAAGTTTAGTATTAATATTATATGGCGTTGCACAGCCGAAACATGGCAGACAAACCCCAAGGCCGAGAAGCAACCAGGAGACTTGTACCTCTAATCGGAGGGGCCCCAAGCCATTTTAAAAGTATATACCCTATATTAGTAGGCCAATCAGCTTGGTAATTGAAACTTCTCATCCTATTGTGAAGGTTACTTAGAAATTGAAGTAATGTAATCCATGACCTCGCTGTCTCTTCACCCTTCTTGATAATTGCTTCTTTTAAAATGATCATTTGTCAATGGAAAGATTTACAATTTGAATCTTAATTGTTTATGCAAATTCCGTTGCATTCACATGTCAACTTTTGAGTTTCACACTATATACGTTATACTTTTCAGACTGAGGAAATGGTGACTTCTAGATTCATATGTTATTTCCTTTCATAAATTTTTGGAAACATACTTTCTCTATTTAAGTTCTAATTTTAAAGGGAAAGTTATAAGCGGACACGCATTGAATACTTTTTCTTCGTTTGTCGAAGCCAGATAAGAAGGTTGGTGGACAATAGCATGCAGGTACTTAGGAAACGTGATCCGGTACCCGACCTTGCATCTGGAATGCTAATTTTTGCCGCGGAACTAATGAGATAGCATCCAACAATTTCAACGAACTGAGGATCTGACTCGAATCTCCCGTTAAATAAAATAACATAAGTTAGGAAAGTGGGTGCAGCGAAGGAGGACACTAACGAAAGCTCTCCATTTGATGAATGTCTCCCTTTTTATTTTCCACGTGGCGACAGGGCACGGTCGGTCGACGGTGCACGGCTCGCCAGGCATCGAAGAACGAGAAGGTGCCGATGAGACTCTCCTCCGAAAGTCCTGCGTTCGCATCACGTTTGCGATCTGGAGATTTGGTCATTTTGTCAACCTTGTGTTTGCCGTGAGTTGACTTGATTTCTCGCACATGCAGTGTGAACATGGAAGTCCTCAAGGGAATCACCGCCACCGACGACGAAGAATCGCTCTGTTGATAACCGCGTTCTTTGCTAGAGGTGATCAGGTCCAGGATGAGTAGGGTCTAGACCCGAATTTTATACCCGACATTGTATAATTGGTTTCCCTTTTTATGGACCCTGTACCTGAATTTATTTATATTGGATCCTGTACCCAATTCATTATGTTTTTCCAGTCCAATTTCAAGGTTAATCTTGTTTTTATTGGAACCTATTTTGTAATTTTTCAATATCCTATATGATTTCGAATTTTATATTAATTTTGTACTTCTCACTGTGATGAAAATATGAAAAACATGTCTCATAATGTACATGTTAATTTTTACTGGTTCTTTTAGTCTTAACAAAAAATCAGCAAGTACATTCTTCTTCCCAACTATATGTTTAGTTTCAAAAGAATATTTTGAAAATCATTCTGCCCACCAAAGCAATTTAATCTTCCTAATTGGTATTGAAACATTAAGCATTTGTAATAAATAAATACATGAACTTTTTAACTAAATAAAAATTTAAGGATCCACGCAGCTAATCATAATAAATAAAATTGTAAGGTAAAGAATTAGCAACAACTATAAGTCTAATATTAGTTTTATTTTTACAACTACTACATGAAACTACTTATTTATGCAAACATAAATCTTCCTACAAAAGAGAAATTAGACAAGTCAATCCATGTGGTTTTAGGCAACGACGAATATGCAAAAGGGAGCCGATGAGGGAGGAAGCAAGTGAGATAGGGGAACGATGAAGGAGGAGTGTCGTGTATGTTTGAGAGGGCAAAGAGGAAAAACGCCATGTAATTATGGAAATAAAAATAGAAATAAGGGGAAAAAAAGGATTTTGGACATATTACTTACAAAACCGATTCCCAAACTGATTCCAAAATTGGTCCGAGGATACAATCGGACCCATTTCTCGAACTAGTTTAAACCGGTTCCGAATTTTAGAAACTAGTTCCCAATCATATTTTTTGAGTGGGCCAGTCCGGTTCCCTAGTGTACCTTATCTAATTGCACACCTCTATTCTTTGCACCACGAAAATGGTAGGTTACCTTACACCAGATGACCATGTCCCTCTCTCTTATTTGGTCTCCTCCCTTCAACTACTCCGCAGCTGAGTAACTTTCTTTATAAAAATCTCATTACTGCAATCTTCCACCGAAACCCATTTTCTCCATCTGCCTCCTCTATAAAACCCTCCCTTCAACCAAAACCTTTTTCGCGCCCGCCTTCTCTCTCTCTCTGTCTCTCTCTCTCTCTCTCTAGCCATGGCTGCTTGCATCGGGAAGTTCGCCGTCTTCTCTCTCCTCTTTATGTCGAGCGTTTTCGTCTCGGCGAACGCGCACGGCTTCGCCCGGAGCCTCCTCCCGCGGGAGCTCGGGCTCAAGAAGGAGAAGCTCAGCCACCTCCACTTCTACTTCCACGACATCGTGAGCGGGAGCAAGCCGACCGCAGTGCGCGTCGCCGAGGCCAAGATGACCAACTCGTCCACCACGGGGTTCGGCGCCGTGGTCATGGTCGACGACCTGCTGACCGAGGGCCCCGAGATGAGCTCCAAGGAGGTCGGGCGGGCGCAGGGGATCTACGCGATGGCGTCGCAGAACGACGTGGGGCTGCTCATGGTGCAGAACTACGTGTTCTCCGAGGGGAAGTACAACGGGAGCACGCTGAGCGTGCTGGGCCGGAACGCCGTGCTCTCCGGCGTGCGGGAGATGCCGATCGTCGGCGGGAGCGGGCTCTTCCGGTTCGCCCGCGGCTACGTCCGGGCGAAGACGCACACGCTCGACCTCAAGACCGGGGACGCCTGCGTGGAGTACAATGTCTACGTCTTCCATTACTGATCGTCGTTCGTGAGATGTCTCTCAAGGCCTCTTTCTAGAAAGATTTCTCGTAGTCTAGGATGAGGGCCGTGTTGTTTATCTTGTTTCTTCGGTATCTAGTTTTTATTCTTCCATTTTTTCGGTCACCGATGATCCTTGCATTGCTATCTACTTTACCAAAAGATAAATAAGGATAATTTATTTTATAAAATAACATGATTACCGGAACGATTTATAATGCAAATCGATGATGGACAAAGTAATTATAGAATGCACTTTTTTTATAAATGTAGCAGATCGACGGCAATGAAAGGCAAAAAAGTGAAAAAAAAATGATGGGTTGAGTTATCCAACATTCTATTCTCATCGAAAATGATGTAAATGAAAATGTTCGTCCGGGAGATATTAATTATGGAATGGTTTAATAGAAGAGACTCATTGTAGAATAATGCCCATGATGGTGAAATTGGTCTTCAAAGTGCATATATCAAATAATTTTTGAGATTATAAGTGGGCATTAAATCAAGTGGATCAATATAAAACAATCGATTTTGCTATAAATTAGCATTTCCGGTCGCTCTAATAGACCACATACTAATCCCACTTCGACCAAAAAAAAATCCCACTTCAGTACATAATGGAATCCACACTAATCATTTAGGAGATGAGTTGGATTGCGTGCCGATGACTACGACGATCACTTCCTTCTAGCTTACAAAATAAACTGTAAAGCTGTACCTTAATTGTTTATTCGAGAAATATTAAAATCCTATCTAAAGAGTACGTTAGCATCTTTGATTTTCCAACATTAAAACCCTAATCCTAAATCCGCTAATCTCATTACATACAAAAGTCTTAATTATTAAAAATGTATATCATAATCTGATAATTACATTTTATTTTTGGTATGCAATTGAATGACCACGTTACTCACTCAATAAGGTAAATGACACAAAGTGATTATCAAATTTTGGCTCAATATACAATGTGGTCTTGAAACTTTTGCTCAATATATAATATCATTCATAAACTTTTTAATTTGTTAAATGTGGTACATGGGCTTTTGGTCCATGTTCAAATCCAATTATTACATTTTATTTTTGGTAAATAATTGAATGCCCTTGTTATTCTTTTGTTACTCTCTAGCACTCCGGCTTCTTTCCATTAATTACTCCGCTGAAAAAATTTCATTTTGAATGATGATATGTTCCAAAAATTCGAGTTATGTAATTTGTATGTTATGAAGGTTGGTGCTAAACAGTTATTAAATGTCGTGCAACTCATTTAATATATTTACGATATTCACGTGCGATATCTATTTCCAATATGTGGCATCATTTCGTACATTGATTTTTTTAATGAAACCCTCAAAAATCCGAAATTTCACTATTGTTTTATCTACCAAAACCCATTTTCTCCATTCCCCTCCTTTATAAAAAGCCTCCCCCCACAACGCCACCTTTTGCCCATCACTCTTGTCTCCAATATGGCTCTTTGCATCACAAAATTCGTCATCTTCTCTCTCCTCTTCACTTCCGCCATTTTCTTCACCGCAAATTCTCACACTTTCGCAAGAAGCTTGCTTCCGGAAAAGCTTGGCCTCAAGAAGGAGAAGCTGAGCCACCTCCACGTCTACTTCCACGACATCGTGAGCGGCCGCAGCCCGACCGCGGTGCACGTGTCCGAGGCCAAGATGACCAACAAGTACACCACGGGGTTTGGCCCCGTCGTCATGATCGACGACCCGTTGACCAAGGGCCCGGAACTGAGCTCCAAGGTCGTCGGCCGTGCTCAGGGGCTCTACTCGTCCGCCTCGCAGAACGACCTTGGCCTGCTGATGGTGCAGAACTACGTCTTCACCGAAGGGAAGTACAACAGGAGCACGCTCAGCGTCCTCGGCCGGAACGCGATGTTCTCCAAAGTGAGGGAGATGCCGATCGTCAGTGGGAACAGGCTCTTCCGGATCGCACGCAGGTACGCTCAGGCGAGGACGCACTTGCTTGACCTCCAGACCGGCAACGCGGTTGTGGAGTACAACGTTTACGTCTTCCATTATTGATCATGCTCAAGAGCTGTCGCCAAAGGAGGCCATTCTAGCAAAGGAGTCCTTAGGTTTCATTTCATACGGCCGTATTCTCTGCTTGCCTCTTTAAGCTTTATCTATTAATTATTTCCGGTATTAGAGAAATTCTTGCACTGTTGATTGTACTTTTTGAAGACCCCAGAGTAATAATCATATTCCCCAAATTAATGGAGACCTGCCTTCAGTGGATACCAAAGGGTAAAGTGCTTGTTGGGACAGACTCGTGAGTAATTAATGTTACTTAATCGGATTTCGAGAGATTAAAGACCACAAGTCGTTGTGGTTTAACCCACCTGCTGTGGGCGTGCTGGCTCGGGCGGACATCCCCATCCCACATGGGGGAAGGGAGGGTTCAATTATCCATATGTTCATGAGCGACCAACAAAAGGTAATATTTGTTTTTTAAAAAATTTGGTCACTTGTTTGTTTTTTGATATCAACATGTCATTTGCTTACATTTTTTATATTTAAAATTATTGTAGGGACGGGTTCCAGTAATAGCTAAGTTGTTGCCTTATGCTGAACATCGAATGTGTACATGGCACATATACACAAATTGGGCAAAGACCTATAAAGGGCTGTCACAATTTTGGCAACTAGCAAAGAGCACGAATATAGCTAACTTTAAGATGGCCAAAGAAGAGATGCTTCAATTGACAAAGGATGGTTATGATGCACTATTCCAAACAAACTCAAAGCATTGGTGCAAGGCGTTTTTCAGCGAGGAATTCAAGTGCGTTAACATTGATAACAACATCTGCAAAGCATTCAATGGGAGGATAACAGATGCTAGATGCAAACCAATTATTTCAATACTTGAAGACATACAGGTTTTGGTCATGACTCGGCTGCACAGACAAAGAGATGATACTGCAAAGTGAACTAAGCAATGTGGTCCTAGGATTGCTAAGAAATTGGATGACAATTTGGCTACAAGTAGGTATTGTCATCCCATTTGGAATGAGGATGAAGGATATGAGATAATGAAGGGTTCTGATAAGTATATTGTCCATTTAGGTACGAGGAAGTGTTCATGTAAAGCATGACAACTAAGTGGAATTTCTTGTGCACATGCCATATGTGAAATTCAATTAAAGGGCCACAACAGAGAAGACTACCTTGATGATTGGTACAAGAAACCAAAATATCTTGCTTCGCATCAATCCATGTTGCAGCCAATTAGAAGTTGCAAGTTCTGCGAGCCAACTGAGATAGCTAGTATAATCACCTAGAGGGGGTGAATAGGTGCACAAATAATTTATCAAGATACGGAAGAGATTCTTGGCAACCGATAGAAAGAAAGTTCTCTATTGATTAACAAAATGAAATACAATCAAAGTAAAGAGAGTAAGGAAGAGAAAATTGAACGCAAGGTTTATAGTGATTCGGCTTATTTCAAGCCTACATCCACTCTTCCGCACTGACAGCCCACCGGCTAGATTTCACTAAGAACAAAAGAGAAGTTACAGCACAGCTTTTCCTTGATTCCATAGTGTAGATGTTCTACCACACCTACTCAAGGTTTCTCACAAATATAGACTCCCTTTTGTATACAAATATTCGCTCAAAGAGATTGTCTAAACAACAAGGAGCTTCAGACTTTGGAATTCTTTTATCGTGCACACCTCAACAACTTAGAACGTCTTCCTTATATACTCCTTTATGCCATCATATGCGTTGGCACTTACCAAAGGAATTCCTCCAATCTACCCGTTGGACGAAATCAATTAAGAAGATTATCACAGCTATTAAAGGAACGCGTCGATAGCCCATCAATTCTATTCGCCCATACAATCAGGATCTCGGTTTCCATAAGCAGAACCTTCCAAGAATATTTAGGCAATCATCGATTCCTTAATCTTCGAGTCAATCTCGATCAATCAAAGGATTTCGTTGTGTCTTTTCTAGCCAAGAGATATTCTCCTGTCGATAAGGTCATATCTTTAATGAAACATCCAGTTCTGGATAACCTTTCTTTAGCGGATTAGAGACTGTCAATGAGGACAGACTTTAAGTCTTGAGTCTAGCTGTCCGGAGGTCTTCAGACTATAAATAGTAGAGTCTGCAATCCTTCAAACTAGACTGATGGAAACGTTTTGTCAGCTTCAAAACACTTCAAGAAGATTTCTCTAACAATCTCTCCCTTTTTTATGGTGACAAAACTTTCCTGCAGATTTGGACAACTTTGACCTGCAAAACATTTCTCAAACACATATGCATATCTTATAGAGATAAATGGCTAAATGAATAACACTAGAATTTGCAATCACAGAAAATAGGTTAGTCTAGTATGCGATAAAGCCATCCATAAGATATCAATGATAGTCAATAGAAGCAGTCAAGTCCAAGTCTAGTTCAGTTCTCATCCAGACACAAAAACAAAGTCAAACAATCCAACAAAATCCAACAAACAGTCCAACAAACCATACGATTAAAAGTCAAACGATTAAAAGTCGAATTGTTCAAATCTTGCATCTCTCCCCCTTTTTGTCAGCATTAAAAAGGTTGAGATGAAAATGGAATAAAGTCAAGATTGCTTGGGAACACGGACAAGCTGGAAATCTCCCATAGACTGAATGATGCCTTCCAGCCTTTTCAAGTCTTCCTTCAGTTGTGCAATCTCATCACCCTTGGCATTGGCTTGAATCTGAACAGTGAGGGCTTAGATTTTATCATTCAATGAACATGAGGAAAGTTGACCCGCAGTTTGCAAGTTTTGAACCTCGCATCCCAAAGCATAAATTTGACATCGCATCTCCAAGAGAATATCCATAATTCTGTGAAAATCTACTGCATTATCAGTCTGAGTACTTGCTTCGGCTCGATCTGATGGAGTAAATGCAGACGATGGTAGATCAGCATAATCTTGTAGGTTTGGCGATGAAACTTCATAACCTTCTTCTGGAAATTAAGAGGCATAAACATCCTCTGGGTCTGCAGGTAAGCGACTGACTCCTTCACTTGCATCAGGATAAGAGGACTTCCCTCCTTTCTCTTGATCTCCCCCCGTTTCCATGCCTACAGGTGAAGAGTGTTCCTCAGGTTCTCCTTCTTCTGTTCTTTCTTCTTCTTCTTTCTCATCTCTTTCCTTTTTCAGCTTCTCTTTCTTCTTCTTCGTTCTCCTCCGCTTCCTTCTCCTCTACTTCTTTCGTCATTTGTTCCGATTCTTTCTCTGGAACAGGATGACTTAAATTCTTCAAAGCCATTGCAGAGATGGTGAGATTTTCATCATCATCTTCATCTTCAACAATAAGAGCTCTTCTTTTCGGTTTTGAAGCAAACAATGGCTCCTTTCCTTTCCGTTTTGATGAAGAAGAGGGTTGATGAGCTTTGACTAGAGTCTTCTCCTTGAATTTCTCCAACGCCTTGTTCAATTCCTTCAGATGCATCTTGCTCACCATTTTCAGTCTTACCATCATATGATTGCACGATCGATCACAAAAAATTTGCGGAGGCTGAATATTCAGATGTCTGAATAACTTCGTCACAAGACTTGGGTAAGGAAGTTGGCCTTTGTCCTTCATCATGGCTCTATACATGTTGAACATAACAATGTGAGGAAGCGAAAACATTTTCCTAGTGAGGATGGCATACATCCGCTTTGCCTCTGAACTTGAAACATCGGTCTTGGAAGTTGATTTTGGTCGGAGGCAATTGATCATAATCTTGTGAAGCAAGATGTTGAATGCACTCATCCTTAGCTAGGAAATATTTTCCTCTGTTCTCCTATCCTTAACAAGTTCCAATGTAGCACAAGCAATGAAAACTTTGATCGGTTGATATCTTCCTCTCTCAACTCCTAACACATCTGCCAGCATATCCATATCCACAACATAGTCTTGATCTTTGACGCTGAAAGAGAATCTATTCGCATCCAAAAAGCTAAGATTTGAATAGAAATATGCGATTAGTTCAGCATAGGCCTCTGTAGTGTCGGAGCATAACTTTTCAAGTTGAAGATAACCGAATTTTTTCCTCAAGTTCACATTCACAGCATCCAGAAAGTCAAAATCCGCACTCCTAGGGTTTATCACCCCACATTTCAACAATTTTAAGTACAGATCCTTCTGTTCCTTTGATCTGAACAAGTCTCCACTTTTTCCTCGATTTTCAACCGCAATACCCATTCTCGGTTGAAATTGGCTGTACAATTTATCATCATCATTCCCATCTACAGGATTCACTCTTCAATCACAAGGATCACTTGGGATATTCGCAAGAGTTTCTTCTGCCACCCCTTTACGAGCAATTCCTATACTTTCCATTTTTCGCAAAAAGATATATTCATTTCCATACCCTTTGTCTTTAAGAAAATCATCGACATACTTTAAAGGAGTATGAGTCCCTTTTAAAGCACGATACAACTTATAAATAAAAGCGGGCTTTTGAACTCTTACAAGGTCTGCATCCTCGATGATTTCTTCCTCTTGTTGATGATCAACGCCTAGAGGACTAGATGGAGGAGAGTGATGCTGCTGAGAATGTGGTGGGCTCGATTGCTGTTCTGGAGACACTTCTTCTTCGGTGAGATCAAAGTGCGTAGGCCCCTCACTTATTCGCCATGGTCCCCTGCTTGCGATTCTCAAAGACTTTATTGAATACGACATCTTTCTCAGTTTTTGGAAGATTCCTTGCTTGACTTTCCCAAGAAAGATGACAACTTTTTCGAAGATTAAACAAAGGAAGAAAACGGGAATGGTAGATCGATGCTTTCTAGGGTTTTTGAGAGTAAAGTGAAGGAAAATCAACAGTGCACGATCGGTTAAAAAGGTGATAGACGAACCGTCACAAAGGAAAATAAAAAGATGCCTTTTCAAAATAACCGTCATTTTTCCGCGAAAATAGTCATTTCAAAAATAACTTCCTTTTTGAAAAGGAAACAAAACAATAATTACGCCGATTAAATATAGCAATTTAAAACACCGACGTCGTACCTCTTCAAGATAAGATTCGAGAGAGAGAGAGAGAGAGAGATTCAAGAGAGAGAGAGAGAGAGAGAGAGAGAGAGAGTATTACTTACAGTCAAAGTCTTGTATGTCTGAGTTTAAAAATCTTTAGACTTTGATTTCCTCATACCTCAAAATGTTGAGTCTGGAATGGATAGTTTCAAATTGATTTTTCTCCAAAGGCTTTGTGAATATATCCGCCAATTGGTTCTTTGAGTCAACAAATTGAATTGAAACATCTTCATTTTGAACATGGTCTCTAATAAAGTGATGTCGAATCTTTATATGCTTTGCTCTTGAGTGGATAATTGGATTTTTGGTGAGGTTTATAGCACTGGTGTCGTTGCAATTAATCTCTGTGCATGAGTCTTCAATTCCAAAGTCTCTTAGCTATTGTTTTATCCAGAGAATTTGCGAACAACAACTTCCGAGGGCTATATACTCTGCTTCTGCTGTAGAGAGAGCTATTGTACTTTGTTTTCTTGAAAACCAAGACACTGTCCTGCCTCCAAGTAGTTGACAAGTACCCGAGGTGCTCCTTCTATCGGCTCTACATCCAGCAAGGTCTGCGTCTGAATATTCAAGAAGAGTAAAGTCTCCTCTTTTTAGATACTAGAGACCAAAGCTTGAAGTTGATGAAATATATTTGATAATACGCTTTGCTGCATTTAAATGAGATTCTTTTGGGTCTGATTGAAATCTGGCACAAATGCAAACACTAAACAAAATGTCAGGTCTAGAAGCAAGTAAGATAAAGAAGTGATCCAATGATACTCCCGTATAACTTTTGGTCGAATTTCTTTCCTCTTTCGTCTTTGTCTATCTTCAAGGAACTTGATATTGGTATGTCAGCCTTTTTGCAATTGTCCAGTCCAAACTTTTTGACAAGATCATTTGCATATTTTTTTGGATGAATGAAAGTTCCTTCCTTCGGTTGTTTCACTTGAAGCCCGAGAAAGAAGGTTAACTCACCCATCATGCTCATTTCGAATTCATCCTGCATAGTCTTAGAGAATTTCTTACACAAACTTTCATTAGAAGATCCAAAAATAATATCATCCACATATATTTGAACAAGTAAAAAACTTTTGTTTTCCTTTTTGATAAATAGAGTAGCATCTACTTTACCTTTAACAAAATCATTCTGTATTAAGAACTTACTGAGTCTGTTGTACCAGGCTCGAGGTGCTTGCTTTAAGCCATTTTATGGTCTTTTTGAGTCTGAACATTAAGTCTGGTTTCCTTGGGTCTTCAAACCCAGGTGGTTATTCCATATAAACTTCCTTATGGATGAATCCATTAAGGAAGGCACTTTTGACATCCATTTGGAATAACCTGAAATTTTTATGACAAGCAAATGCAAGTAATAAACGAATTGCTTCTAACCTTGCTACAGGTGTATAAGTCTCGTCATAGTCGATCCCTTCTTCTTGTGTGTGTCCCTTGGCCACGAGTCTTGTTTTGTTTCTTACGACCTTTCCTTTCTCGTCCATCTTGTTTCTGAAAACCCATTTAGCTCCAATAACTGATTTACCTTTCGGTTTTGGAGTCAATTCCCAGACATCATTGATACTGAATTGCCTGAGCTCTTCTTGCATGGCTTCAATCCAGCTTTCATCAGATAAAGCTTCATCTATGCTTTTGGGTTCTATTTCAGAAATAAGAGCCACAGCACTAGACTCTTCGCGCCTTTTGGATCTAGTGCGAATCCCTTCATTGATGTCACCAATAATAAGATCTTTGGGATGACTGGACTTATGTTTCTAGTTGCTTGTTGATTTATCAGATTGATGGTCACTTCCTCCACTTGAATCTTCAACAGTTACTTGTTGCTGGTCCTTCAAAATCTGAGCTGCTTCTTGAGATTTAGACTTTGTAGAGTCTGGAGCAGGTTCAGTCTCTTCAAGATGAGTCTGAATAGATTCATTTTGTATAGAATCTTGGAATTTGACATTCATTGATTCTTCCACAGTTTGAGTCTTCTTGTTGTAAACTCTATATGCTTTGCTTGTGGTTGAATATCCAAGGAAGATGCCTTCATTTGACTTTTCTTCAAACTTACCAACTCGATTATTTGCATTTTTCAATATGAAACATTTGCATCCGAATACATGAAAATATGAAACAATGGGCTTCTTTTCTTTGAATAATTCATAGGGGGTTTTTTCTAGAATAGGCCTTAGAAAAACTCTATTGATAATATAACATGATGTTGAAACTGCTTCAGCCCAAAAACGTAAAGAGATATTACTTTCAATTAAAAGAGTTCTAGCCATTTCTTGAAGAGATCTATTCTTCCTTTCCACGACTTCGTTTTGCTCTGGAGTATATGGGGAGGAAAACAAATGTTGAAAACCAGATTCATCACAAAATTTTGCAAAATCTTGATTTTCAAATTCACCTCCATGGTCTGTTTTTATACTTGAAATGACATACCCCTTTTCATTTTGAACCTTCTTAGCAAATCTTTCAAAGTAAGAGAAAGTTTCAAACTTAATTGCCAAGAAATATACCCAGGTAAATCGTGAGTAGTCATCCACAATTACTAGGCAATATTTCTTACCTCCAATGCTCTGCGTTCTTGTTGGTCCGAAGAGATCCATATGCAAGAGCTGCAGTACACGGTTAGTGGAAACTTGATTTATTGGTTTAAAGGAATTTCTTACATGTTTTCCCAATATACATGGTGTACATAGATTAGACTTTTGGTATGATAAATCGGGTAGACCACGAACAAGTTTCTTTGCTGAGATTTTGGCTATCTGCTTTATGTTGATATGCCCAAGCTTTTTGTGCCATAAGTTCGCTTCGTCTTAGATTAAGATTAGACATTGCGATTCATCTGGTTTGACGTCTAAGAGGTAAATATTCCTATGTCTTCGACCCATGAATGACTGAGTAGAGTCTTTACTGGTTCCTGAACAAATACCTTCTTAAAAGTTGATCTTAAAACCGACATCACACAGCTGACTGACGTTGAGCAGATTATAGTTTAGCCCTTCAACTAAAGAAACATTGCTTATTGTGAGGTTTCCAATCTTTACAGTTCCAAATCCCACTATTTTTCCTTTGCTGTTTCCTCCAAATGAAACTTTTCCACCATTCACTTGAACAAGCTTTATGAAACAATTTGAATCTCCTGTCATGTGTTTGAGCATCCACTATCCAGATACCATTTTACTTTTTTCTTGATAGTGACATGTATTTAAAAAGAAACTCAAGCTTTCTTTGATACCCATATTTTCTTAGGTCCTTTTGAGTTAGTCTCGATATACGGTTTTTTCCCTAGACTTTATTGATAGGTCTCCAAACCATAAGACATTCTTTCTCAAAATGATTTCACCATTGCATTTTGAACATCTAAGAGCATTGCGACCTACTGGTTTTACAAATGTCATTTCAAAATGATTTTTGTAAGCATTTCTTGTGGCTCTTTGTTTAATTCTTTCTTTTACTTTAGGAAAATCAATTAAAGGAATGGTTTCAGCAGTCATTCCTAAACCAGATTTATTGAAATAAGGTCTTTGAACAAAAAGTATTTTCTCCAGTTTTTCAGATCCTAGAGAAAATCTTTTGAAAATATTTGAAATATCATTTTTCAAGAATGCATTTTCTTTTAAAAGATTATCTTTACTTTCTCTGAGAGAATAAACATTCTGGTCTAAGCATTTCACTTTTTCTTCCAAAACATTCTCTTGTTGTTTTAAAGCAGAATTTTCTTTTTTGAGTTTGGAAATTCTTTTAAGAGAAGTCTTAAGACTAAAACACAACTCATCAATGTATTTAGAAACTTTAATAGGGATTTTAAAGTTACTTACCTCAAATTCAGTGTCTGAATCTGAATCTATCTCGAAGTTTGAATCTGAATCCGATTGTGCCATTAGACATATGTTGGCATAATCATTATCACTATCTTCACACTCTGTATCACTCCAGGTTTCAGCTTTGAGAGCCTTTCGATACTTTTCAGTTTTTCCTTTCTTTTTCCTCAGAATAGGACAGTTGGGTATGATGTGTCCATTTTTCTTACATTCAAAGCAGACTACATCTTTGTTTGATTCATCATCTTCAGCTAACTTGGTCCGTTGCTTTTGAAAACTTTGTTTCTTTGCATTGAACCTTCTTCCTTTTCTATTAAGCTTTCTGAATCTTCTTATCATGATAGCAAGTTCTTCATCATCCATGTCGTCTTCAGAATCTGTTACATCATAATCATCATTAGATTTTAATGCAATAGATTTCTTACCTTTAGGATCTTCGTCTTCATTGATTCGTTCCACTTCATAAGACTGAAGGATCCCAACCAACTCATCGACAGACAGTGGCATGATTCTTTGGGTCTCTCTGATTGAGGTCTTTATGTGATTCCAATCCTTGAAGAGTCCACGCAATAGCTTGTTTACTTTCATAGGAGTCAGAAATGGGTTGACCTTAATTTTCAAGACCATTCACGATATCTGTAAAACGACTAAACATGTCAGTTATTGATTCTCCCGATTTCATTCTGAAGGCTTCGTATTGACCGAGGAGAATGTTGATTCTGGTCTCTTTCACTCGATTGGTTCCTTCATAGGTAATGTGTAGTCTATCCCAAACTTCTTTGGCTGTATCATAAGAAGATATTATGTTATATTTAGTAGGTGATAAAGCACAATATAAAGAATAAATAGCTTTTGCATCAAGAGCTTATCTCTTGATTATCTCTTCCTGAGTCATTTCGCTAAACTCAACAATGTCTTTTCCTCTTTCTGAGACAGATGCAGCTTTAGGAACGATTCCTTTTTCTACAACGTCTCATTCCAGAGGATCCTTTGATCTTAAAAACGCCTTCATCTTGTTTTTCCATATGTTGTAGTCCTTTCCATCAAAGTAAGGCGGTCTGGTGTTGCTTTGCCCTTCTACCAGCCCCGGAGCCAACATACTAGCCATGGATCTTTAACTCTGAAGTAAAATACTTCAAACAAAGTGAGTACACGAGCTCTGATACCAATTGAGATAGCTAGTATAATCACCTAGAGGGGGGTGAATAGGTACACAAACAATTTATCGAGATACGGAAGCGATTCTTGGCAACCGATAGAAAGAAAGTTCTCTATTGATTAACAAAAATGAAATACGATCAAAGTAAAGAGAGTAAGAAAAAGAAAATTGAACACAAGGTTTATAGTAGTTCGGCTTATTTCAAGCCTACATCCACTCTTCCGCATTAACAGCCCACCGACTGGATTTCACTAAGAACAAAAGAGAAGTTACAGCACAGCTTTTCCTTGATTCCACAGTGTAAATGTTCTACCACACCTCCTCAAGGTTTCTCACAAATATAAACTCTCTTTTGTATACAAGTATTCGCTCAAAGAGATTGTCTAAATAACAAGGAGCTTCAGACTTTGGAATTCTTATATCGCGCACATCTCAACAACTTAGAACGTCTTCCTTATATACTCATTTATGCCATCATACCCGTTGGCACTTACCAAAGGAATTTCTCCAATCTACCCGTTGGATGGAATCAATTAAGAAGATTATCCCAGCTATTAAATGAACGTGTCGATAGCCCATCAATCATGTTCGCCCATATAATCATGATTTCGGTTTCCATAAGTAGAACCTTCCAAGAATATTTAGGCAATCATAGATTCCTTAATTTTCGAGTTAATCTCGATCAATCAAAGGATTCCGTTGTGTCTTTTCCAGCCAAGAGATCTTCTCAGTCGATAAGGTCTTATCCTTAATGAAACATCCAGTTTTGGATAACCTTTCTTCAACGGATTAGAGACTGTCAATGAGGATAGACTTTAAGTCTTGAGTCTGGCTGTCCGGAGGTCTTCAGACTTTAAATAGTAGAGTCTGCAATCCTTCAGACTAGACTGATGGAAACATTTTGTCAGCTTCAAAACACTTCAAGAAGATTTCTCCAACACCAACAGATCGCAAAGCACCTCAACCTTTACCGCTAAAGAAAAGAATGGGAAGACCAAAGCGAAAACGAAAAATAACAGAGGGAGAGGACTCATGTCACCTAAGTTGAATAGGATAGGTGTACCGATAAAGTGCTTTTTTTGTCTCATAGCAGGGCACAATATTAAGGGTTGTCAATTAAAGAAGCAGCAGGAACAATTAAGGCCAGCCGAAGGGCCTAGTGAAGGGACAGTTGGAGAAGGAGAAATAAAAAGGCGAAATGAGTCGATTGTTCTTCAATCGACAATAATAAATCCAGTAAGTCATGACAATTGTGTTTATGTTGCTTTACGGCTTGTTACGAATATATACATAGATATAAGTGACATGTATGTAATGTTTTTGTCTTTGTCAGGTTACCGTGACACGTGAAAAATTGGCTAAAGTCCCTGCTATACCTGAAACTGAAAGGCCTGTTCAAAGAAGGCAAGGTAGAAGACAGCCAGCTGCAGGATTGGCTAAAGTAACTGGAGGGCCAGTTAAGTCGACTGTTCTTCAGCAGCAATAAAGAGAAAAAATACCTGTTAAGTTCAATGATTTGAGTTTACTTTTCATTTACGTTATAATATGGCCTAATGTTGTTGCCTTATGATATCATTTGCCTTTTTCTCAGGTTCGAAGAAGGCAAGCTAAAGCTCAGCTACCAATAGAGAGCCAAACTAAAGGGCCACTACAAAATCCATCACCAAGATTATCACAAATGCCACTAAAAGGATCATCACAAAGGGCACTACCAAAGCCAACCGAAGGTGTTATTGAAACTGAAGGCCTAACTAAAAAAACAATCAGAAGAAAGCCAAATTAAGAGCCACCTACAAGAAGGAAATCTACAAGATGCCTAGCTGAAGAATTGGTCGAAGAAGCCCTTACTATAGCTAAACAGCCACAAGAGCCCAAGAAATCACATGCAAGAAGAAGAAGTAACTAATCACAAGTACTTGAAAGTGATGCTCCCCTTCAAATAAGAGGGACTCTTGAGAAGAGGCTAAAACAATATGGTTATGGCCTTTTATACAAATGAGCGTTCTGGAGCAGTTATTCTTAATGTAAGTTTTATAGGTTGCATTTAATTTAATTTACAGTGCAAACTTTTGTTGATAATTGAATTTTCTTTTTGAAGCCTAGGAGAAGTTCAGAGATTCTTATCTCTCAATCCCCAACTCAAGAATCAACGGCTGCACCAAGAAGAAAACATTGCCTGCGCCAACAAGAAAGAAGAGTAAGAAGAACCCAGTTGCAGGTCCATCTGAATCAGTTCAGCCTAAAATAGTTGCAGCTCATTCTGAATCAATTCAGCCTAGGACAATTGCAGCTCCATCAGAATCAACACATCCCAAGACTGTTGAAGAAGAAGTCTCACATCCAATTAGAAAAAGTGCAAGGATTATGAATCAAGTGTGAGATCCATCAAAACGAGCACGAACATGAGGCATTATGCATATTGACTGATGAAATAGGATGTGATATGGTTTGTGGGGCTAAGGAGTCAGTTGTAAACATCTGTGGATGTTTGTTTTTTTTTTTTTTAAATAATAGTTTGTCATTAAGTTAGTTGAGTTTGTGAGATTTCATTTGTCATTGAGTTTGTGAGACTTCATTTCAATGTCAATGGAATGGTTGTTGTTTGTCATTTTTGGCATGCCTTTTTTCATTTTTTTGATTTTGTTTTTACTTTTACTTATTGTTGCTTTTGGTGGTGGATGTGTGGTGGTGACAGGGGTGCTCGTGTGGCTGGTGAAGCCTGGTGGTGGTGGTTGATGAAGCATGGTGGTGGTGGGTTGGATTTGAGGTTTTTGATGTACTTGGTGCAAGATGTAAGTGTACAATATGCACATTTTGCACTAGGTAGTGCTGGTGCAAGCTGGTGTAAGATACCTTACACTAGCAACTTATGCAGCAACATACCACCAGCATAATGGTGGCTAGTGGTGACTTAAGTGAACGCCTGGGATGCTTGATGTGGCTGGTGGTGATAACTAGAGGCCGATGGTAGCCAAGGGTGGGTGGTGGTGTTAGCTGGTACTAACCGATGGTTAGCGAAATGTACAAAAAAAAAAATGGCACTTAACTGATCACATTCTAAAAAACCAAACACTTAAATGTTCACTTTTAACAACAAGTGGCACTTAAGTGATCATTTTAATAATAACTTGACACTTAAATAACTCTTTTTTTTTATCACAACTGACACTTAAGTGATTACTAGATACAACTTATAGCACTCGAGTAATCACTTGTGTCTGTTCTATGTATATGGCGGTTTGTAGCAAAACAGAGAAGCTGTTGGTTTATATATTTGCTGTTGGTTTACACATTTGCTGCTGGTTTACATTCAATTCAAGTAAAATAGTCGCCACAACACATTGACCCAATATGCATTCCATCATCACCGATTTATATTTGAGAATAAGCAAAAATATAGTACAAACAGTATTTGTCGAAATCATTCATTCATTCATTCAATTTCCGTGACCTCTCCACAAGCACAAGAAGTAACACATAATACATATGACAACCTAAAAAAAAAAAAAATTGCCACAACCATCTTGTAGACAACACAAAACTTATTCTCATCTTCCAACAACATAAGTCATTTTTCATTCAAAACAAGTACATTTCTCCACACATTTACAACTATGGCAGTCGGAGAAATTTCTTCTCATCTTCCAATACTTTACATTTCATCATAGAGTACGATAAACAAAAAAACAGCAATACAATAAATGATTGGTAACACTTCCGTTTAATTTTTATCTTTGAAACTTCATTCTTCAAATGGTTAACAGAAATGCTTGAGCTTGAGCTTACATTGAGTCAACATCATCCAAGTCGTCCATAAGCGTAGATGGAGGTTGATGACATCCATCAAGTATGTCCAATATCATCTTTGTGACTCAGTGAGAGAATTTTGTATCGACCCATTTAAAGTATTTACACTTTGAGCCTTGTTCTGTATTAAGCACATCCATAGAATCTTCTCCCAGGATTCGTTCAAGTCTACAATTTTCTTCTTGGACTTGGTAACCCACAAAAATAGAAAAATTCGCCTTCTCCTTCGCTTTGGCGAGAGAAATTTGAGCCACTGCTGAAATTCCTGCTCTTCATTTCCAATATTCGATGGTAGAATTTGGGGCAAATCAAATTAGGGTGTAGGATTAGGGCTCCAACACTTCAATGGCATTTTGCCCGATTTAGGATTTTAGATTTAGAGCAAAATGGGGAGACGATGGCGTTTTCGTTAATTTAAGGGCTCTATTTTGGGCCAACACCTGAAACGACATCATTTGGTGAATTCGATCTGACTCAGCTCTCCGGTGAGACACATCGACGAGAAATATTAATATTTTAATGCCACGTATGATTTCTGGCCAACTTCGCCGAAGATGGCACTCAAGTATCCCACTTTTCTTAAAATGTGGCACTTAAGTGCACTTTTCGTAAATTATAGCACTTAAGTGTCTCTCTGTGCCAAATTATGGCACTTGAAGCGTTTTTTTGCCGGTAAAAAAAGGAGAAAGGAGAAAGGAAAGATGGAATTCAAAAGTTGAAACCGATTGCAGAGGTCTTCCCGTTTTCTAGAAAAAGATTTGTGGCTAGGGTTTCGCGCACTGTCGTTTTTCAGCCCACGATCGTGCTAGCGGTGCCTAGGAAACAAAGTAGCAGCCACACCGAACCCCTGAGACGGAATCGAATGATATGAGAGTTAATTTTAGAATAAATTTTCTAAGTTAATAAATATCTATTTGTCAAGGGAGAGATCGCCCATTGGTGTCTCCCACTATTTTTTTTAATTTATTCATAATTGTGTTAAAAGAAATAAATATTAAAGTATTCACTTCCTTATTGTGCACGAAATTGACTGCCACTCATCCCTGGAAAAGCTGTTGGAGAAGATATTGTTCCCAAATCCTATTATATCTCTCTTAAGTTATTGTGACGTCTTGGAGTGAAAACGAAAGCGAAGCCGAGCAATCATCAAGCGATGGAGAGGTAGCTAACCAATATCTCGTGATTCATGTGAAAAGTATGAGGTACCAAATCGAATTCTTATACTATTTGATGAATTACAAAGTGTTTTTTATCTTTGCTTTTCGTTATTTTATATATGAACCTTCAACGAAATTTTAAAACTGTTCATCCTTATTGGATTGCATATGGATCCCACTTCTGATCCATGCACACGTTCCTTGAAATTCAATGACTCGATTACACGCCATTCATGGATATAGTTTTGATATAATGATTTCCCCTCGAGAAGATATATTTGCAAGTGAGAAACAATGAGAAGAAAGAGACTCAAAACAAAAATAAAACAACAAATAGAGAGCGTATGTCTTGGATGGGAACATGACATAATATATACAGAACGACTGTCGCATCGTCGGGTCAGCTTTGCAATTCAGCAAAATCTACTGCTTTTACGAAAACATCATCAGTGAGAATTCTTCCTTACGCATGCAGGCACGAGATCAGGACATTTTCCTAGTAGGTAAAAGCTGAAGAGCACATCTCCGACACCGCCCATGCGTAAACATATAGAAGTCGTTGATTTTATGATTTACCTTGCAATATCTGGAGATTCTGGACAATCTTCCTTATTTTTCTCCCATCGGACAGAGCATTTGACTTTAATTCTTTTGTTATTTTTCGCAAATGAAGGAGCAACATTTGGACGGAAATGCCACTACTTGTAGATGCATCGAGCGCACATGAATCTTGTATTTCTTCTTATCAATTCGGTCTTTATTTAATAGTTTTTGGGACACTTGCATGTAGATAGATAATACCAAAACGAACACCTCGCTATTTAGCTAGTTCCATTGCTTCATCTTCCATCGCCAAACGCTTGTACCACATATGATTTTGTTCCTTCCCGTTGCCCAATTCTTGCCGCATCATTCCAAACAAAGCTGATCATCATTTTCTCGGCGTTAGGCCTGTCCTCCACCACGGCTGCATATGTTAGGATAGACGCGATAGTTGTGTTGGAGAAATTTCACGTTAGAGAATTGATATGATATTAAGTAGTTAATATATATTAATTGGTACATAACTCATTAACTTAAGTTTTTGAGTAAAAATGAGTCTAATTGGATATATTGACGGGTTCGGACTTGAGCTCAATTTCGATGATCTTCCCAAGCCAAAGGTATTAGGTCTCTACTACGCGCCCCCAACAAATGGTATGAGGGTCAATGGTTGATTGATGGCTTACTCCAAATGTGTATCGGTGTATGATAAATATCTCAAGGAAAGAATCTGATGACCAATCCAGTTTTCGGGCAATTATGATGAACTGCTCAGCCTTGGGAGTGAGACGCTAACCCACCTCCGCCTCTCTCTGCACGAGGTGTTCGACGAGAGCAATGCCACTATGTTGTATGCAGCCCACGGGAACGCGACCAACCTAGTCTTCGGCACCGTCTCAGTGTTGGACAATGCCCTCAGACCAGAAGCAGGGTCGAAAGTCATCAGTCGAGCACAAGCCCTTGCCGCCATCACCTCGCAGATCAAGACTGCTCTGACCAAAGCCATGAACTTCGTGTTCACCGATGGCAAGCTCAAAAGGATCATCCTGACCATATTGGGGAGGAACGACTTGGGTCTCAAGGTCAGGGAGATGCCGATCGTGGGCAGGACCGGAGCTTTCCGGTTCGCTTGGGGCTATGTTCGCATGAACACGGTTTTCATCAGCCAAACCAATAAGACCGCTGTGGCGGAGTACAACCTGCATGTCTTACATTATTGACGTTTTAGGTTCAAGTTGCAAAGAGCTCTCAGTGATAAAATAACGTGGCAGTCTCTCGGTAATGAATGATATGGCAATTCGGCGTCGCAGGTCCGGGACTTCCTTTATTTGCTTTCTCGTGTCAACTAATGTCGCAACTAAACTTTTCTTCATAGGTTAGACTTGAAAGAACTAGGTACTTGAGTAGTGCCATGTCGCAGGTGTTTGTCCATGTCTGGCACATATTTTGAGCGACTAAGTACTCTGAGTAGCAAGCCGAGCTCTTTGTTCTCCAATTAGAATGCATTGGTTCAACATTTACAAAGTCCTTTATATCCCTTTCAAGATATGCAAATGTCATTTAGCAAAATTTCTTAATTGCTTTGGAGAGATGTGATTGTATCTCCAAAACTCTTTAAAAGCCTTTAGCCCAAGACAGTTCCGGAGATATTTTGAAATGCTGCATCTCCAAAATGCAAATAGACTTTTTTTTTTCCTACAACTTTGCCCTTGCTCAACTTCACAATTTCAAAAATTGCCTTCGAAAACCCTAACTTTACCTCATCCACCAACAAGTAGCAAGCGAGATTGGCCAATGGCTGAGTTGACTTGCCAATGGCAGCTATGTGTCATCGACAAATAGTTTAAGGTTTTTAACAAAAAAGAAAAAAAATAGCAAAAAAATCCTTTACAAAATGCAATTTTTACCGAATGGCATTCACATCAAAGTTTTTTTCTTAAATATATTTTTAAATTACACTTTACTAAATACTACTTGCATTTTGAAGAACCCTTTTAGTCCAAAATTCTTTATACTTTCCCAAAAGCATTTTTGAAAATCGAACCGAATGCACCCTTCATGGGTTATCTCACCTTCAAACATAATTTTTTCTGTTCTTTCTCGTTTCTCTATAGGCTGAAGAAGATAGAAGTAGAAAAACTTCAGCTTTAAGGGAAAAAAGAAATGATAAAAACCAAAAAACATGAAAATTCCATCTCGGTCCGATGGTTCTTCTTCATCTTTTCCTCTCTAGGATTGCGAGTTTGGAGGTCTTTTTAGTTTTTTCTTTTTTTCTTTTTTTCCCCGGATCAGCTCAATCTTCGCTCCTCGTCTTCATGATTGATTATTTGTGGTTTTTGCAATTTGGAGCTAAGAAATAAACTTTTTAAATTGAGTAACGGGCAAAAACGAGAGAAAAGTGTGGGACTCACCTTAAACCTTTGACTTTCGAGAAAATATTAGGTAGAGCGGCTCTACACAAGTCCATTCCCCGAGCCACACGTGTCACTCGCGGGCCCATCTTTCCGAAAATCTGCAACCCTCCGCTCTCTCTCTCTCTCCTTCGTTTCTCTCTCTTCTTTACAATTTCTATCTTTTTTTTTCCTTCTTTTTTTTTTCCTATTCTTTCCCTTTGGCCGGCCATAGGTGAGGATTGGTGAGGGTGTTGTGGCTCTTGCCTATGGCTAATGAGCGTGGCTTTCGTCAGATTCGGCAAAGGCTCAACCCTCACGGCTAGGGCGAGGGTCGCCCTCACCAAATCTAATAAGGATTTGGGATACAACGACATCGGTGAGGTGTCGCGGCCCTTGCCGGCCACAGGCAAGGGTTGTCAGATTTGGTGAGGGCTCAACACTTGCGGCCAAGGTGAAGATCGTCCATACCAAATCTAGCGGGGGCTCAACACTAGTTAATATTTGGCCGAAAAAAGAACATTATTCCACTATCATTATATAGTTGTTATTACACAACTTTTCTTTTTATTTTCAACACTTAAGTTTGAGCCCTGGTATGGGTTTAAGGACCAAACACAAAATTAATAATAGAATAAAAAACAATAAATTAATGATCATTTTTTTGTTTTTGGTGACCCGGAAATCGTCATACAACCAGCAGCCGGCGGCGTAAACCTAAGGCCACCCGAGGGGACCTACCTCCTTGTCGCGACCTTCCCGAATTTTTTTGAATGGTGAATTACTTAAGAAGGCTAATGGATTACCAAGTCCGAAAACTTGGCACGGATCCTCCCAAGTCCTACCAATCACGACTTGATAGAAATTAACTCATTTAAACATGCAATTTCAATTTAATTTGGAGCCGCCACTAATCAATTAGGGTTTGATTAGAAACCCAAATAAAGTATGAGAGAATACTTTATTTTTACGAACCAGAGATTTGTCGCGACCAATTTTTTCGGGTGTGGACCACCTAAGGTTTGGCTAATGGATTGCTAAGCCTAGACTTAACTTGGGTTCTCCCAAGCCCATACCAATTCGCGACTTTAGGTTCAAGTTTTTTAACATGCAATTGATTTTTAATTAGGAGTCGCCACTAATCTATTTTTGGTGGGTCGATTAGATACCCAAGTAAAGTACGGGAGTTTTACTTTACTTCTACGAACCAGAGATTTGTGAGTTCGGGGACTTGGTTACGTTAGATTTTTCTAACGCCCTTTCGGTACCTTTATCTTTTATTTTGAAAAAATTGTTTGGCAAGCAACTTGAATTGATTTTAATTCCTTAACATGTGAGGTGACCATGCAGGTGCGCAAACCACCAATTTAACACTCAAGAAAGCAAATGAATAAATTGCAGAACTTACCTCAAAGCAACGAAAGTATCTGCAGTGTTAAATTAAAATCCACATCAATAATCCTAGATATGGTTTCTAATTAACACGCAATTTCTTTTCTTTTTGTTTTCACTTATTAAACGAGACTATAATCCATATGCAATGCAATGCTTTTAATCTAATATGAAATGATATGGCATGGCAACATGTCCTAAACATATGAATAAAAATTTTATGATCTCTTAATGAACATGCAATTGTTAAATATGCAATTTAAATTAACCACAATGACTTAATTATAATGACGTGCAATGCAATGCGATGACGTACAAAATTATTTTAACTAAAATGACATGCAACATTGCAATTTAATATGCGAGCTATATGTCACGCGACATTTATTAAATGACCTAATCCAATGACGGACAATTTTTAATTAGAAATGAACCTAACAATAATCACTAACATGATATGCATTTCATGAGCCTAATTCTATATGACATGCAAATGGCATTTTTTATTTTAAAAATGCAATCTATCCTAGAAATTGCAACTAATTTATCCTAAGACAAATTTTTATGAAATTTGAAATGATCTAGCTAGATTAAGATTCTATCTAATTTAAACTAGGGATTAAGTCATATTAAATCCTAATTTAAACTAAGACATCATCAAAATCTAAAATGCAATTTATCTGAAAAAGATGATCTAAATTTAAAATGAAACGTGCAATTCTAATCTAATATGCACAATAATTTTTTTTGTGTTTTTCTTTAAGAAATTTGAAATTAAAACTAAGACATAATTAAACATGCAATTCAAATAAAAACTAACAACCTAAATGAATGCACTTTCTTTTTCGGATTTTTTTATTTAAAAATTCATAATAAGATCGCAATCCTAAATATGCAAACCTAATCCTAATTAAGATTTTTTTTATTTTTTTATTTTACGAAAATAAGATTTGACTCAACCAACTTGACGGTAGCAAATCAAACAAAAGATAAGATTGATATCCAAAAATTGACGAACCATATCGCGCATGAGATTGGGTTTGGCTAATTTTAAATTAAATCGCAAATCGAATCTCAGGCTTGAGATTGGATTGTCGATTTTTGTAAGGGATTGCGAGTCGGATTTCGGGCGCGAAAATCGGACTATCAATCCCTAGCTTGAGGGGCACTTTCATGTTGGAATCTCAATCAAACATTTAAGAGGAACAATTCCACTAAACAAAACCAGATATAAAGGAAAATAAAAAAACTATAACTGGATAAGCAATAATAATAAAATAAAAAATCTACCTAAATCCCTTTTCCTTTTTTCCTTCTTTCCTTTCCCACGTGCAACCGTGGATCTCCGTGGGCAGCCGGTTGATCAATCCGGCAAGGGAATTCCAGCGAGGGTGAACCGGCGGCGGCAAGCGGTGAAGAGGTGAACCGGCGGTGGCTTCACGGACAGGGGCGTCGGATCGCTGGGAGGTCGAGCAAAGGCAGAGGCAGCAGCGACGGGTTCGGGGCCTGCTGGCGTCGAGCGGACCACCGGTGAAGGCGAGGCGGGCAGTAGCTGAGGCGGTCTGGCGTCGTGGGTGAGGAGCAGTCGGCGAGCAGTGGACTCACGGCTTCGAGCGGGCGAAGCAGGGCAATAGTGTCGTCGCGGGTAGATCGGTCAGACCAGGGGCGTCGCTCGGGCGACGGTGGCTCGGCAGTAAGGGAACTCAGGCGCTGGGCTGGTTGAGGCGGATCACCGGTGAAGGCGAGGGCGGCGTTGCTGCTCGGAGGCCGGCGATGCAGGGGACCGGCAGTGCGGATACGCAGCAAAAGAACCCCCTTGGAGAAGATGAACAGTAGGGGTCTTGTCAATTGCTTTTTTTTCTTTTACGTTTCCCCTATCCCTGTTCTCTCTCTGCCTTTTCTTTTACTTTTCACTTCTTTTGTGATTTTTTTTTTGGACGAAGAGAAGCCTCTCTAACCTCTCGCACGCACGGCCTTTCATAGGGAAAGGTATTGGATTTTCAAATTATTCCTCGAATCACTCTTCGCAAATCTTTTTTCACAAAATTCATCCCATATTGATAAGGATTCGAGATCAAGATCAAATTTTTTCTAAATCTAAATCTTTTAAAGACAAATCGCAATATTTTTTACCCATCTGCCCTATCTAAAAAATTTCATATCCCGATTGAAATTTCAAAATTAATTTTCCCACGAGATAATTTTCGATCATTAAAAATATGGGCTTGGGCCGACTTGCTCGTTTCATGGGCTTAGTCCAACTAATTCAAACTCATCCGCCATCGGTCCAAAAAATGCAAACAACAAAATAAATGCAATCTAAATCTATATGCTATGCAATTAATAAAATTAACCCATAATTTCCTATGCAATAAATAAATAAACTAAATCGTTAAAATTTAGGTGTCAACAAGATTCAATAAATCCGGGGACATGATTACGCTAGATTAGTCTAACGCCCTTTTGGTACCTTTTATTTTAATTTCAAAAATATTTAGCGAGACAATGTTAATTAATTTTGATCTAAGCTACTAACATGCAAATGGTGGTCATGCAGGTGCACAATCAATAAAATAACATTCAAATAAATAAATAAAAATGCTAATAAAATGCATGTCCTAAACATGATTTCTAAATGACAGGACACCTACTTTTTCTTTTTCTTTTAAAAAAATATTAATTATATGTAATCTTAATTTAAACTTAATATGCATGAGTTTTATTTTAATGACATATGAGATGCAATTCATGTGACATAATTTAAATTATTACAATATGTATGCAATCTAATTTACATAACCCTAAATATGCATATGCTTTGTATGATATGAGATATATGACGTCGTAATTCTATATGCATGTTCTTTTTATGATTTTTTTAAATGATTTTTTTTACTACACATATGCAACCTACACTAACAATGATGACATGAAATGAGATTGATTATGAGCTAACCTATTAACTAACCAAATAAAAGACTTTTGTGTTTTCTTTTTTATTTGAAATGACCTAGTAATTTTTATTAAAAGAAAGTAACGTAATGATACAATGTTAATTTTTTTGGCATTTTATATATATATATATATATAAAACTACATAATGAGGATGTTAAAACATTAACTTATAACCCACTAATTAAAACGCAATATGTAATGTGCACATTATGAAATCTAAATAACCTAAATAACATTTTTTGTTTTGGTTTTATTAAAGGAAAATCATCCTAATTCTACATGAATCTTAGAAACAGCTAGAATGCGAGGTTTTAAATATGAAATGCATATGGACCTAAATATCTAAATTCTAGATATAACATTTGATGCATGATATGTGATGAGCAAAATAATAATAACACACTAAAATAAAAATCCATCTATGTAAATCAATGGCATTTGAATATGAATCAATGATGCAAAGTAATTCATGAATTTCACCATAAAAAGTCGAAATAATCAAAAATCTAACTCGACGTCTCGCGGGTCAAAATTTTTTATTATCATAACTTAATATGAAAAATTTCCTAATGATCAAAGCAAATCAATGTTAGAGTAAAAAACTATGAGCCCGAACACTCGAACCAAATTTAGCCTAAAAATTTTACCTAGCTCGGAAAAATTATCTCCAAGATGGAAACCGGCAAGGAATGATGCCAAGTTCACCATTCTCAAGCCTCAAGTGACCTGCACAAAGAAAATGATACCAACAGTACTAAACTTGCTGGACAACTTAGGATGAAGGTTGGTCGGCGTTGGAGCAGGCCGGAATCGGAGCTCCGGTGAGGACTGAGCGGCAGCAGCAGCAGCAGGGAGGTGCGGCGTCGATGACCGGCGAACAGCAGGGTCGCAGGTCGCAGCAATGGTGGCTCGGGCTAAGGCGCAATGTCGGCGTGGAGATACTGTGCGGGGGACGGTCACGGCAACGGAGCTTCAAAAACTTGGGCAGAGGCGGACCGCCGGATTGCTGGGCACGGCAAAGATGGCGGAAGCGCGGCACGGGCTGTTGAAACGTTGCAGTGGTTGGCGGGCGAGGGCTGAACAGCAGGGTTTCACCGGCGGCGAGCTGAGATGCAGATCATGGGTTGAGGTACGCGGGTGGCCGGTGGTGTCTTGACGGGGAGCGGCGGTGGTGCTGGTGCTCGGACGGAGAGAGACGAGCGGCGACGGGCGGTGCAGAGATGGTGGCGCGGCGAGGCTTGCGCGCGGAGGCGCGGCGATGGCCGGCTGAATCGCGAACCGGCGGGTTGCAGGCGAAGCGGAGGGAGCTGCTGCAGGCGTCGGTGGCGGGGCTGGAAGTTGCGGCGTGACCGGCGGGGACCTCTCGGAGAAGAAGCACAGTAACTTCTTTTTTTTTTTTTTTAACTTTCTCTCACCTCAAGTCTCTCTTACTCTCACGTCCTCTCACCTTTCTCTTTCCCTACGAACTCTCTGCCCCTTCTCTGTTTCTCTGCACACTTCTCCTCTTTTCAGCAAAAAGGAGGAAAACTTTTTGACTTTTCTTCTCCTTCCCTCAAGGACCGAAGCCCATTCCTCTGTTTTCTCTCTTTTCACTTTTCCATTTTTTTGACGAAAAGTCGCCCCCCTGGTTCCGAAAACTTGCCCTCTTTTATAGATGAAAGGCTCAAAATCGTTGAAGATTTCCCGATATCTACTCATCTTCTCAACAAAAAATGGCTCCAAAAATCAAACGGTTAATTTTTTTAAAATTTTGAAATGAGAATATATTTTCAACAACAAATATTTTCAAAAAAACCGAATTTTATTTAATTTATTATTTTTTAAAATATTATGTGTCAACACTCCTCCGAACCACAATGATCATTGTACATCATTAATTCTGAAAACCCACTTTTATGCATGAAAAATGTGAACTGTACAAAGATTGATTTACAAAATTGATTTACTAATGCAACTGATTTATAGAGATTGTTCAATACCATCCATTTGTTTAAAAGATCACTCATAATAACAACTACATATATACATATGTGTACATATATATTTTGGTCGAAATACTACAAAATAATTAAGTAATTATGATAGAATTTATTTTTTAATATATATTGGTCCAATCTGGTCCAAGTGGGTGGGTGGGTGGGTGGGTGACTTATACTCACTGGTTTTACTAAGTTGGAGCGCCGAACGAACCAACCCCCATAGAATCGTTCCAATATGGTCGATCCGATTCCGGATGGGTTGGGCAATTCCTCATTTGTTGCAAGTGTTTTGGCGACTACTAGCGATGGTCGCAATGGGCGCGAGAATAGGCGTCAGCAAATCCTATGGAGAGCCTCCCAAAAACTACGATACTTCAAATGGGACAAGAATTCATCAAATCATTCTATTACAAAACAATTTCCTACACTATAATTCTACGGTCGTTGGATTACTAACATTATTCTATTCTGGTTTGTTAAGCTTCACTGAACGTGCCAAAAATTAGAAGTCAAGTCAAAGAAAGCTTTCCTATAGTTAAGAAATGGAGAGACCCACCAATTAAGAATTGGTAGGGGGAGGCTATAGAAAGTTTGTAGAGAGAGAAGCAATTTTTTACCATAAGAAAGCAAAAGAACTTGCCAAAACTCGATCATTAAAGATCGGGGTCATCGCCTTGAACTTCGTAGAAGAACAAGCAACCAATAATAATTTTAAGCTCCGATACCAATTTGCAACTTAAGCGTGAAACCGTGAACAAACGAAACCCTTTGAGTAAAACGAACCGTGAACAAGCAACCATAATGGACATTGTTCCCTCCGCCTTCAATATTTTGTCATGCTGCCCTGTCGCCACCACAGCAGTCGATGGCCGCATGTCTGAGGCGGTTAATCTTCATTGGAGGCCTCTGATAGAGATGAGTTCTGGTTTGTTTAAGGTTTAATCATTGTACTTTCAAATTATGTTGCCAGCACAATAGCGTCCGGGTTCGGTCCCACGTTTGCCGGCTTTTTTTTTGGGAATTCTTATAATAACTGTCAACTTTTAAGTTGAGGTCATCTTAAAGATATCCGTTTTGTTTCTATTTCCAATACGAAAATCTTGCATTCACAGCCTATTCCTATATCATATCGTCTAGCACTAGTACTTGATTTGTCCATATTGACGATTCAGCCTTGGGGAGAATCCCACTTGGGGCTCTATAAATTGCGTGAAATGAAATTGCTATTTCAGAAATTGTGCAACCAGAGCTAGTTTTCTCTATATCCATTCCTTAATCGCTACGTCTAGCCTATCGCTCCCTTCCCAATCCCCGCTGCCAGGGCCTTAACCCTACCCAAGCTCATTGTCTTCTCATTCCTTGTTTCCTCCACCGTACTCAATGCGAGCTCCGAACTCCTAACCTCCAAGCGGGAGAAGCTCACTCGCTTCCAAGTCTATGTGCAGGTAAAAACTGCCGGGAGCAATGCCACCGTCGCAATTGTAGCCCAAGCGTCGACAACCAACCAATCCGCCACGTCATTCGGTCTAGTAGACATTTTCGACAACGCGTTGACTGCGGCCCCGAGATGAGCTCGAAGAACGTGGGCGGGGTACGAGGCATGGAGGCGTTCGCATCGCAAAGGGAGGTGGCCTTGTCGACATCCCAGACTTTTGTGTTCACGAAGGGGAAGCACAACGGGAGGTGTTTGACCTTTGTGGGGAGGAACGTTCTTGTCGTTGAAGGTGAGGGAAATGCCTATTATGGGCGGAACTGGCCTTTTTAGGCTGGCCCGAGGCTATGCTTAGACCAGCACTTGCTCATCAGACCTGAAGAATGGACTCCTCGTTGTTGTATATGATTTCTTTGTGTACCACTATTGACGGTCCCGCTAGGTTAAGCTTGGGAGTTGTCTTTGTTTGGTTCGATAACAGTAAAAGCATAACTGAACTCTTAGGCTACTTTTGATTATGTGAAATTCTAATCAAAATAGAACTAAATATGATGAAATATAAAATTAAGAATTTTATTATTCTATCAATTGTTTGATGAGTCATAGTGATAAAACCAGATATTTCCATATGTTATCATATCCATTATTTAGTATGAACGGGCATCGATATAAATGAACTTGAAAAATACACAAACAGAGATGGTAAAAATTTCTCATAATTTATTGGTAAAGAAATCACCAATGCACAAACAAACCTCAATTAATTAATTCATAATTTTTGTGTGACCTATGTTTTAAACAAGTTCAACAATGATAAGAAATGTAAACGAACTATAACAACATTGACGAATTAGATCAATCAACGAACGCCAAATCTAGCCAAAGAGAGTTAACATGATTGTTCCCTTTCGTGATTTCGAAATATACAGTGCTTTGACTCTCTTGCCACATTCATGAAATTTCAACATAAATCACAGAATTAGGGAAAAAAGGAGTTTCGACTCTTTTGTTGCTTTCATAGACTTTTGACGTGATTAGAGATTTACGAAGGAGGAGTCCCGACCCTCTCGTCGTTTCCATGGAGTTTTGACATGAACAAAGAACTACGGAATCACAAAGCTTCACAATGAACCAGAGATACATAGAAGAAAGAGGCAAAATGAATTAGTAAGATCCATTTCAAATTTGAATTTGTTCATTTAAATTTGGGGTTCTTCTACATCATCTTAATTTGCTTTTTTTTAAATTATTTTTCCTCTCTTTATTTATTCTTTATTCCCTTCCATCATTCCTTAATAAAATTTTATTAAATAATAAACTATACTAATATACCTAATATATGTAATAAATATAGATACAAAATATATAAATACACATAATATATATTTATAGATGAGATCCTTCGTACTATCAGTTTTTCCGTTCCATTTCTCATTCATCCAATGGATCGTAAAGTGATGTTTATGACTGAAGTATTAAAAATTGAGATTTGTTGAGAAACCAACAGAGGTATCGAGAATCTGATCTTCGTACAAAATTAACACTTGTGAAACTTTGCCCCTGCACTGTCCCAAGAAATTCATCATATCATGTACGTAGGTTCGTGAGCAAATGAGCCAACGGACAGATGTGATGATTTGATTAGTAAAGATCGAAACAAAATATTTATCATCATATTGTTCACTGGCATGCATGACTAACTTTGTACAGAGTTTATATACACTAAGAAACAATATCATCTTGACCATAACATTTACTTGTAAAGGGGCGCGTGCGCATATATATGGCCAAATATGGCCATTAAGGGAAATTAACAACGTTGGCTATGATCAATCAAGCATGATCAATTTAGTTGGAAAGAGGAAAAGTACAAAAAGGCCTAAAACTAATTACACTTATGCTAATTTAGTCTTAAACCTTTCAATTGTAACAATAGATTCATAAACATTTTGACCGTTTATCAGTATAGTCAATCTGGTCAATTTTAACTGAAAACCGCTAATATAGATACTAGCAATCTTGCATGGCCATAGTTGACTATGCTTGTAATGGGTGGCAAAATAGGCATAAGCGATTGGATTAGTGGGCTACTTTATTTCGGTAGAGGAAGAGAAAAGGAAAAGAGAGAGACATAGAGATAGATATGGGGTTTGAGGTTGTATTTTTGGACTTCATCAATTACCATATGATAAAAATGCAATGGAGAATCTACTCAAAACTACTAATACTTTCAATGTACAAGAAATCATGACAACATTTTATTACAAAACAATTTCGTAAACTATATGGCTACGGTGGTTGGATCACTAACATTATTCCATACTGGTTTGTTAACCTTAAATGAATGTGCGAAAAATTAGAAGTCAAGTCAAAGAAAGCTTTTCTATAGTTAAGAAATAGGGAGGGAGGGAGGGAGAGAGAGAGACCTACCAATTAGGGATTGGTAGAGGGACTATAGAAAGGATGTAGAGAGAGAAAGACAATTTTCTACCATAAGAGAACAAAAACACTTGCCTAGACTCGATCCATGATGTTCGGGGGCACTGCGTGGACCTCACGTTGATCTGCATATGGATTTAATACTCATTCCATGTGTGAGTTTTAAGAAATTCAATGACTTAAGCGCACTCGATCCTTTGATATGGATCTAAGGCAAGAACTACCTCTTGAAAAGATACATTTGGAGGGGAGTAACAATCAGGAGAGAGAGAATCAAAAGGGAAAGATTAACCTATAGAGAGCATATGCCTAGGAACACGACAACAATAATGTCGTAATCTGCACTACAATCATATAACTTGACACAAATTATGTAGAATGACTAAGGCTATAAAAGTCGTCGATTTTGTATCGCAATATGAGATTCTGGACGATCGCTTTCATTTTTTCCTACAGACATGGACCATGTGACTTTACTTCTTTTGTTACTTTTCGCGAAAGGAGGAGCAATATTAGGCAGAAGAGCCGCAACTTCTAAATGCCTCGTGCGCACGTGCATCTTCACACCTCGAATTTTGTAAGAGAACAATCAATTAACGATAATCCTAGGCTATGGTGCCAATTTGTAACACGAACGTGGAACTGTGAACAAACAATACAGTTTGAGTAACAAATAAGCACATGAGTAAAATCTAAATACAATGGACTCGCGTGATTCAATTATATGCCTAATCTATTGGGGGAGATCGGCAAGATGGGCCTACGATAATCGTAAAAACTGATATTGCAATACTTATTTACACTCACTTTTAATCCTAAATTAAACTCGAACTCACGAGAAAATAAAGTCCTCTCATACTCTTGAATCTCATGAATGACAATGACTCCATATTCTATATGCCTCTCACCAGTTATATACATATTAGGCATGCTCACTATCCACACCAAACCAAACTCAACAATAATATGTGTATGTATATGCAAAATACAGTGAGCCTTTATCTGACATCACCGTAAACTTCAATTTCAGTAAAGAAACAACGTCTAGTGAGAAATTAATTTCCCTTTTTTTTACAATAACAACAATCCTGTAAGCAAGAATCAATTCGGACTTTTCCAAAATTTGGTCTGGTTTCCTTGCACTTCGTTTATGGGCCAAATTTCCGATCAGTTTAGTTTAACTTCGAGCCATAATCAACATTTCCCCCTCCCCGCTTTAATATTTGTTGATGATGTCCTGTCGCCACGGTCCGTCTACCATTATTGTGCATCGCCTCCTCCTTCAACCGCCATCTCAAGACTACTATAACAGTCGATGGCCGCAGATCTGAGGGAGTTGATCTACATTAGAGGCCTCTGATAGAGATGAGTTCTGGTTTGTTTAAGGTTTAATTTAGTGTACTCTCAAATTGTCTTGCCAGCACAATGGCGGGGGGGTTTGGTCACAATTTTGCAGGCTGATTTTTTGAATTCCCATAATAATTGAAGTTGAGGTCGTCCTAAAGATATCCATTTTATTTATACTTTCAATAAGGAAATCTTGGGTTCACAACCTACTTCTATATTATATTTTCTCGGACTATAAAATGTGCGCGTTTTCTTCATCTTAACTCTTCATCCTTGGAACGATTCTCACTTGCACCACTATAAAATGCATGAAATGAAACTGCTACATTGCAAACTCGTGCAACCAAAACTAGCTTTGTTATTTCTCTTCCTCAGTCACTGCGTCTAGCCTTTCATTCCCCTTTCCAATTCCCACGCCATGGCCTTAACCCTGACCAAGCTCCTTCTCTTCTCATTCCTTATTTCCTCCACCGTACTCACCGCGAAGTCTGAACTCCTAACCTCCAAGCGAGAGAAGCTCACTCGCTTCCACGTCTACGTACCGGACAAAAACACCGGGATCAACGCCACTGTCGTAAACGTAGCCCAGGCATCGACCACCAACCAGTCCGCCACGTCATTCGGTCTAGTTGGGGTTGTCGACGATGCATTGACTGTGGGCCTCGAGATGAGCTCGAAGAACTTGGGTAGGCTTCAGGGCATGGTGACATTTGCATCCCAAAGCGAGGTGGCCGTGCTAATGTCCATTAACTTCGTGTTCACGGAGGGGAAGTACAACGGGAGCAGTTTGACCGTTGTGGGAAGGAACGAGTTGTTTTTGAAGGTGAGGGAAATGCCCATCGTGGGTGGAACTCGTCTATTCCGGTTGGCCCGGGGTTATGTCCAGACCAGCACTTACTCATTAGACCCGAAGACTGGAGTTCTCGTTCTTCTGTATGATTTCTTTGTGTACCACTACTGACAATTGACGATATCGCTAGGTTAAGCTCGGGAGTTGTCCTTGTGTAGTTCAATAACAATAAAAACATAATAAAACTATTGAACTACGTATGGTCATCAGTATTTCTATTCAAGATAGAATTGAATAGAATGTAATATGAAATTTGAGGATTTTACTATATTCTGTTCACTATTTGATGAATCGTAATAATAAAGCCAAATATTTTCATATTCCGTTATACCCATTATTTGGTATGAACAGTATATCGATGTAAATGAACTTGAAAACGCACAAACGAAAATGATAAGAATATTTTTCACCAATAAAAAAAAAAAATCACAACTACACAAATAAAGATAACATCCATCAATCAATTCATAATTATTGTACGATAATGACAAGAAATGTAAATGAACTATAAAATCAATAAGGGTAGATCAGCAATGAATGCCAAATCTAGTAAAAAAGAAAACCCATGAATTTTTACTATTGCAATTACGAAAAATATAGCATTTTGACTCTCTCACACATTCGTGAAAGTTTAACATGAATTGCGGGGCAAAAGGGAGTTTCAACTCTTTTGTTGCTTTTGTGGACTTTTGACAAGAACTGAAGAGTTACAAAGGAGAATAAGTTTCGACTCTCTTGTTGTTTACATGAAGCTTTGGCATGAATAAAGAACTATAGACTCATGAGGCTTCATCACGAACTAGAGATAAGAAGAAGAAGGAGGCAATGTGAATTCAAAGATCCCTTCCAAATTTGAATTTGTTCATTTAAAATTAGGGTTCTTCTACTTCATTTTTATTTACTTATTTTTTAATTATTTTCCTTTCTTTTTTATTTATTCTTTATTCCTTCCATCATTCCTTAATAAAAAAATTTATTGCATAATAAATATACTAATGTACCTAAAATATGTGATAGATATTGATACTACATATATATATATATATATATATATATATATATATGTATATGTATATGTATATGTATTTGTATATATATATACACTCGCGTGCGCGCATAATATATATTATAGAATAGAAAGAAATTCAAATATATAAATCAAAATAGAAATAAATAAATAAAAGAAATCGTCCATTATTATTTTTTTGTTATTTTGAAACTTCTTTTTTATAATGTCAGACTTATGCTTATCTGAAAAATGGGTCCAAGAATGACGTATTAGAATCAAAATATTATTTTATATTTAATTATTACTTTAAATTTTTAATTTAAGAAGTGTGTTATTTTAGAAAAATAACTTTTATGACATGGATATAAGAAATCATATCCACCTATATCTTATCTTCTCATGAGATATTTTTATTCGGGCTATATCCTCTTATATTTGACTTAATCCTATTTTCTACAGGAACTATTCATGGGACATGGTAAATTTCATCATATCTCAACTTTTATCCTGTCTACCAAGCATAACCTTAGGGAGAAAGCATGAAAAGGTTTCAGAGAAATCTGGAAGAGTTCTTACAATTTTGTCAATAGTGCCAGATTGGGAACCTGTAGAGCTCTCCTATTACTGAGAGTTTTATTGGCAGAAGTCCAACACAAGTGCCATAACTTGACACAGGGGGATACTTAAGTGCCATAACTTCAAAATGGTACACTTAAATGCCACTTTTTTTTTTCTAGTGAGACACTTAAGTGCCACCTCCGACGACTCTTGTCGAAAATCCTACGTGGTAATATTTTATTATTATTATTTGCCTACGTGGCTCGCCGGAGCCGAGTCGGCTTAGCTCCAAAGCAGCATAAAAATTAAAAAAAATAAAAAAATAAGAAAATTTTAAAAAATTTTAAAAGATTTTTTTAAAAAAAAAAAGAAGGGGGAGGGGGAGGTCGAACGGGCGGCTGAGGGCTGAGCCCTCGCCGCCGCCGCCTCCCTGCCGTCGCCGGGAAGGGCCGGCGACGGAGGGGGGAGGGTCGGCCGGGGTCGCCGGTCGGCCGACGAGGCGGCCCGGCCCTCCCCACTCCGTTGCCGGCCCTTCCCGGCGGTGGCAGGGAGGCGGCGAGGGCCCGTGACCCCTCGCCGGCCCAACCCGGCGCGAGGGCTCGCAGCCCTCACCGTCGGTTGGCCGAGGGCCGCGACCCGGCCGACCCTCCCCCCTCCATCGCCGGCCCTTCCGGTGACGGCGGGAGGTGGCAGCGGCGAGGGCTCGGCCCTCGGCCCGCCCCTTCGACCTCCCCACTTTTTTAAAATTTTTTAATTTTTTTAAATTTTAATTTTTCTTAATTTTTAAATTTTTTAATTTTTCTTAATTTTTTAAAAAATTTTAATTTTTCTTAATTTTTTAAAATTTTCTTATTTTTAAAATTTTTTGAATACTTTAAATCTAATTTAATTAATTTATATATTATTATTTACATGTAGACACGAAACGGCGTCGTTTTTGCGTTTTCTCCACCACGTCAGCGTGCAAAACGACGTCATTTTGGACCAAACTCGTCGGAAAATTGCCACGTCAGCCATTTGGCTGAATTTTCGTCGGAGTGGCACTTAAGTGTCCCATTTTACTCCGATATTGGCACTTAAGTGTACCATTTTAAAGTTATGGCACTTAAGTGTCCCTCCATGCCAAGTTATGGCACTTCAGGTGTCCTCACCTTGAGTTTTGTTGTTTACGAGCAAGCTTTCTATTTATTCTCCGACTCCGACATAGGGTGAGTTTACGTAATACCATTATCTAGAACATAGCAAGAAATGACAAAGAGCACCATAGTTGGAGTCCTCCTGAATGCATATTGTAAGTGATAAGACATTGCGCAATAATGGCGCAACAAAACGGGACAACACGCTAGAGCAAATAGCAAACGAAGATGTTGGGAGAACCAGGCAATAATTTACCATGAGCTAAACCCAATCTAGGATGCATTTCTCTCCTAAAACTAAACCAACCAAAATTAACTTAGCCCCATCAACAACCAGCCATATATAACCTTAGAATAAGCAACAAATTGATAAGGAAATAAAGCCAACAACACCATCAAGGATTTAACATGAAAACCCAATGCAGAAAAAATCACGGACCACCCAACTAATCACTAAAAATAGTAGGATACAAAGTGGCATTCTCTAGTCACACATTAGAAGCTCAACATCAATAATATAACCACATTTTCTCGCCACAAAGGTGAATCAATAAATTCAGAGCAAGAAAACCCTAATTGGAATCGGAGAATTTGGAGAAGATTTTCAACGAACAAAATCAATCAACTCATAACCCTCGATCTTATGAACAACATACTCAAATTTAAGTCAATTCTATCAATGTTTAACCTTCAAATTGGAACCGCAAAGTTTCAGCTCCATTTGGTTTTCTTCTTCCCTGTTTTTGGTGAGCTTTCGGTGAGGGCACGAACGTCTCTCACTTCGGTGAGACGCTCTCTCCCTCTCTCTTCTGGCACATGGACATACGCCAGAAGCGGCCCCCGCTCTCTTTCTTTTCACTTTTTAACTCTTTGAGCTTCCTTTTTTTTCTTCTATTATTTTTCTTTTGTTTGTTTTATTTAGCATACTCGCTAAGCCCGCCAAATGAGGCGGACCCAACCAACGGAAGACCGCATGCACAACATTTGTGATCTACGAGATGAGATCCTTGGTATCGTCAACTTTTTCACTCTATTTCTCATTCATTCAAGCCATCGTAAACCAATGTTTATAATTAAAGTATTAACAATTGAGATCTATTGAGAAACCAATCTAGAAGTGGATCTCTGTATGTAATATTTATTTGCGGAACTTTGCAGTTGCACCGTCCCAAGAAATTCATGATCCAAAGGGCAACATAGAATTATGACCTATGGACGTCTGTGATGACTTGATTGTTACTTATTACCGCTTATTTCAGAAGAATACAATCTTTCAAAGGCCGTGTCTGTTCAGAAATAAGTTTCTCTCTTATATATTCAACATATATGTTTTGATATTTTAATTTTCATTTCTCATTTCTTTCAAAAGATATCCCATCATTATTTTCAATTTTTTTCTTCAACAATTCATTAAAAAATAGTAGAATTGTTATCTGGAATTCTTGTTTGAGACTTTATTGTATTTGGTTGCCATTAATAACGTAATGAGCAAATAATTCCTTAAAAACAGTGTATTTACGCTTTAAAGTCTAGCTCCATTCTTCTCCCAATAGATTAGTTTTCATTATAGTTTATGAAACAATACCAATGGGTTATGAGATATGAGGATTCTATGGGGCTGCATGTTTTCATTTCTTGTTTCTATTTAAGAACATAAATTTTGTTTTTTTGTTCCCGGGAACAAAAAAAGAACATAAACGTATTTATTTGCGTTTTTGTTCAAAATCGGATTTTTTGTTCCCGGAACACAAAAAGAACAGAAATGAGAAACAAAAAAAAATGTTTCTTGTTCCAGAAACGATTTTGAAGAAACACTTCTTCTTCTCTCTCTTCTCTTTTCTTCTTCTTTTTTTTTTTAGCCGATCGCCGACCTCGGCCATGGCCGGCGACCGGCCATGGCGACACCGTCAAGGGTCAGCGACCTCGCTGGAGCGTTGCCAGCCCCCGGTGAGGCCAAACGTCGCCGGCCCCTAGCGAGGCTCAGCCTCGCCTTGGCTGGGCGAGCTCAAGCTCGCCTAGATCCGGTGAGGCCAAGCCTCACCAGGGGCCAGCGATGCTCGATCTCGCTGGATCTAGGCAAGCTCAGGCTCGCCCAACCACCGACGAGCCTCGCCGTGGCTGGGCGAGGTTTGCTGGCGAAAAGAAGAAAAAATAAAAAAGAAAGAAAAATAAGAAAAATAAAATAAAAATATTTAAAAATTAAAAGAAACAAAAAAAATATAAATTTACCAAACGTGTTTCTATTCATTTTTTATTCCCGAAACAAGTTTACAAAACGCATCTTTCTAGTCAAAAATTGTTCCCGAACACAAACACTTTTTCCTATTTCTATTCCCTAGAACAATTTTTGAACAAAAACGTTATCAAATGCGCCCTATGTGTCCTAAGCTAAACGATTGATTCTACTACCAATGCAAACACATCGTAGACTTTCGTTTTTCTTCCAATTGCTAGAATTATATTTTTCTCGGTGATTGTAATTTCTGTTTTATTTTCAATTTCTCAAGTATACGTGAACATAATTACGAGATGAGTTCTGGAGGAAAAAAAAGTGGGCTGAGAAGGAAGAAGTGCAAAATTAATTTTTTTTTTTTTAATCCAACTCAACAAATACATATCAATTATTTATTGACGTGGCATGTGGTAGGTACTGAGTGAGAACAGAGATGAGTCATGTTTTGCTTAAGTTATAATTAAAATTCTTTCAAATTGTCTGGCAAGGACAAAAGCCTGGGGGTTGGGCACGTGTTTGCAGGCTTTTTCATTAATTATTATAATAATAATGGTCGACTTTTACGGTGCGGTGTCTTAAAGATATTCATTTTGTTTCTTTTTTCCAAAAAGATAATCACATGTTCAAATAACCTGTTCCTCTGTTATATCTAATCGCACTATAAACGTGCATACTTGTTTTCTTTTTTTTTGACTTTTCATCTTTGGACACAGTCAAATTCGGGGCCCTATATAATGCATGAAATGGAACCGCTGCATAGCAATCAAAACTAGCTTTGCTGTTTCTCTTCCTCAGCCACTTAGGGTGCGAATGGTAATGTTTATATTCTTTTTTTTGTTCCGAGAACAGAAATAAAAAAAATATATATTTTTGTTCGGAGGAATAATTTTTGAACAAAAAAAAGGATTTGGTAACGTTTGTTTCGGGAATAAAAAATGAATAGAAACACGTTTGATAAAATTTATTCTTTTTTTGTTTCTTTTAATTTTTTAAACATTTTTATTTTATTTTTCATTTTTTCCTTTTTTTTTTTTTTTTTTTTTTTCGGCGGTCACCGGCCTTCGACTCTTGGCCGATGGGGCCGGCGGCCTCGCCCGGCCACGGCGAGGCTCGCCGGCCCCCAGCGAGGCCGAGCCTCCCCGTGGTTGGGCAAGGCTCGGCCTCGCCTTGGCTGGGCGAGCTTGGGCTCACCCAGATCCAGCGAGGCAGAGCCTCGAGCTCGAGCTCGCCCAGATCCGGCGAGGCTCAGCCTCGCCGGGGGCCGGCGACGCTCCGGCGAGGTCGCCGACCCTCGAGGGCGTTGCCGGCCCTCGACGGCCGGTCGCCGGCCATGGCCGAGGCCGGCGACCGGCCAAAAAAAAAGAAGAAAAAAAGAAGAAGAAAAGAGAAGAGAGAGAAGAAGAGAAGCGTTTTTTTTTTTTTGGCTTTGAAGAAGTGTTTCTTTTCTCCAGAAATAACTTTTTTGTGTTTCTTTTTTTTGCTCCAATTTTGTTCCGGGAACAAAAAAACAACAGAAATACAACCAAATGCGTTTCTATTCTTTTTTTGTTTCCGAGAACAAAAAAAGTACAGAAGTGATCCAGAAACGTTTTTTTGAAACGTTTCCATGCACGCCCCTAACCTATCATTCCCTACCCAAATCCCACCGCCATGGCCTTAACCCTAACCAAGCTCTTTCTCTTCTCATTCCTTGTTTCTTCCACCGTACTCACCGGGAAATCCCAGCTCCTAACCTCCAAGCGCGAGAAGCTCACTCGCTTCCGCGTGTACGTGCAGGACAGAATCGCCGGCAGCAACGCCACCGTCTTAAACGTAGCCCAAGCATCGACGACCAACCAGTCCGCCACGTCATTCGGTCTAGTGACGGTTTTCGACGATGCGCTGACTGTGGGCCCCGAGATGAGCTCGAAGAACGTGGGTGTAGTACAGGGCATGTCGGCGTTCGCATCCCAAAGCGAGGTCGCCTTGTCAATGTCCATGAACTTCGTGTTCAGGGACGGGAAGTACAACAGGAGCAGTCTGACCGTTGTGGGGAGGAATGTGTTGTCGTTGAAGGTGAGGGAAATGCCTATCGTGGGCGGGACTGGTCTTTTCCGATTGGCCCGAGGTTATATTCAGACCAGCACTTACTCGTTGGACCTGAAGAAAGGACTTGCCGTTCTTGTGTATGATTTCTTTGTGTACCGCTACTGAATGTTTCGCTAGGTTAAGCTTGGGAGTTGCTTTCTGTTGGTTCAATAAAAATAAAAACTTAATTGGACTCTCGGTAGAGAGCATAATAAGGTTTTGTGAGAAGTTTGAAGAGTTTTTCTGTAATTCCTTCGATGATACATGATTAATAATCGGTCCACCTCTCTTGCTAACTCATTAACAAGCCAATTTTCATTTTTTTTTCTCCAACATTGGATGAGACATTGCAAAATGACTAGATTAATTTTGTTGCAAGTGATAAGACATTGTGCAGCGATGGCGCAACAAAACGGGACACACTAAGGTGAATGGCAAATGAAGACCACACGCATAACATTTGTGATCTCCAAGATGATTTGTACCGTCAGTTTTTCCATCCCATTATTTTTCATTCATCCAATCCATCGTAAAGTGATGTTTATAACCAAAGTATTAAAAGTTGAAATTTGTAGAGAAACCAATGGAGAAAACAAGAAGCGGATCTTCGTACATAAGTTAAATCTGCAGAACTTTGCACCTACGGCATCCCGAGAAATTCACCATATCATGTACATAGGTCGCAAGCAAATAGGCCACATAGACATTGTAATCTATGGATTTGATTAGGAAAATTGAAACAATAGAGTTATCATCATAATGTTCACTGGCATCGTGACCAACTTTATACACAGCTTATATACACTAGAAAACAATATTATTTTGACCATTATACATAATATGGCCAAATCTGGAAGGGAGATTTAAAAATGTTAGCTTTGGCCAATCAAGTAGGACAAACGTGTTTGGTTAATCTTGCCCTTCAATAATTTTGAAGCGGAGACCACCTTCTAACACCCAGCAATGTGGGGGCCTTTCGACCAGTATAATTTGTCGTTATCTGTTTTTGGTTATCACTACTCTCATTTGTATAATATGGAGATGGAATGATTCGTTTGGAGTATCTATTTTATTAATTAAGAAACAAAGACAATTTATTATAGTCAGTAGAGCTTCTTTAGTGCTGTGTGTATGTTCGTGTAAATCAAAATAACTGATTAATACTTAAGATGTCGTTGGATGGAATAAAATTTCCTTGACTAAAAATTATTCTAAGTTGAATTTGTAATTAAAGAAAATACTCACCTAATTATCGGTGTTGCTCGGTATAGTCTTTGCGATCCACGGCTAATGCATATCCAATGTAGAAATCAGATAAATGACTCATCCTGTCCTCAAATTATATACTGTGTGATCTTGATAGCTTCGTCTCTTTCATCAAAATGAAAGACCAGGCCGATGCATCAACTTTCTTCATCGACCTAGTTGTCAAGCCGATCTGTCCATTCTGAACTTAGCAAACATAAACAGGGTACCACTTATCTTCATTCCAGAGGGTATGTAACATTAGTGCACAGGCATCAATCGTGGCCTTTTATCACTTGAGTCGACCTTCATTTGTCGACATGCTGCTCCTGGACTTGGTTATTTTCACTTCTATCCTCTGTCAACTAAAATCAATTTTCTTGTCGCCCAACTAAATTTATCGACTAAGAGATTTCAACATTTAGCCAATTTTTTTCTCTATCGTCTTGCTCGGTCTCTTCTAGTCCGAGTCAGCGAACCAGGATTTGGAATACAATGGCTCGATTAGTTTACTTACTTAAAATGATATTTGGCTCTGTCGGAGTTGATTTGCTACTATGGCTCTATATCTTTCCAAAAGATCACAACACACCAATCATGTGGGTATCATTTGGTATTTTCCGTCGGTGTTGGTGTCCTATAAGGATTTTTTTTTTAAATACTTAATGTCGGGCATGTTTCTTAACTAAACCTTGAGACACAATTAATAAATAGAAGATAGGGACCAGCAACACCTGAATCACAGGGGTACTGCCTTTTAAGGGACGGTGAGGGCAAGCCACTAGCTTTTCCAATTTATTAGTACTATGTTAAAATCAAAATAAAAACTCAGGCAACCACCAAGTTGGTTGATTTAGTGGGGAAGGGGTCATTTACTTGACATAAGGTCACGAGCTCGACTGACGTTGTGAGTCATCTCATTTTTCCAATCTCCCTAAGATTGTGGAAGGGAAGACATGGAGTAGATCATAGCAACTTTCAAGGGTGAGGTACGTTAATTTGCAAAAGAAACTTCTAGGAAGTTTACCGTGCCATATCCTTTCGGGGGATGCTAGTGAGTCAAGCTTGAGCTCCTCCAAGCTTGATAAATTAACATGTTCGTAAAATTATTTGTCAAATTGTAGCTATAGCTATGAAGAATTTGACAATTTGGCTTGTGTTACATGGCATAATCACGACATATCTCATATAAAAAGATTTCATGATTGTTAGCATCTTTGTAGAATTATAAGGATGGGCAACCCAACCTTTTTGTGGTGGATGTGGAAATCTTATAATGACATCTAGAGGGGGCCACTAACGCTAGTGTGAATTGGAAGTAAAGTGAAATTACATGGAATAGAAAAATCTATCAAAACGAAATTCTAAGGAATTAAAATGCATGATGAAAGTGAAAAGATAAGGAAACGAAATTAAAGATAAAGAAATCTTGTTTTCATAACAGTTAAATTATATCCTCTCGCATAGCATAAAAAATTGTGCGTACGCTTGATCCTTGGATAGAATCCCACTCGGGCACTATAACATGCATGAAATGAAACTACTACATTGCGAACTTGAGCAACCAAAATTAGCTTTCTCAGTCACTACGTCCAGCCAGTCATTCCCTCCCCAATTTCTACCGCCATGGCCTTAACCCTAACGAAGCTCTTTCTCTTCTCATTCCTTGTTTCTTCCACTGCACTCACAATGAAATCCAAAATCCTAAGTTCCAAATGCGAGAAGCTCACTCGCTTTCGCATGTATGTGCAGAACTGTTAAAAAATTTTGGATTTGTGCGTGCGGAAGCATGATTTCGGTATTATAGTTATAGTTTTTGGTTAGTGATATTGTGTGCAAGTGTATGATGTAGTTTATAGATGATGGACAAAAGACGAGATAGGATAGTTCGAGGGATAAACATAAATTTTTATGGGACAAGGAGATAATTTGAGAAGGTTTATGGGACAAAGATACTTTCACTAGTTTATGAAAATAATTTTACAATAGTTGAAGAAAATAGTTTGATGGAGATTGGTGGAGGTCTAAGACCTCTCACAGTGGAGGGTTTTCCCACCACACACAAGGTGAAGGGTTTTCCCCTCACACACCTCAAATGATGAACTTACATGCCTATTTATAGATGTGAGTCACCACCTTAGAATATTCTAGTCTTCTCTTGAATGCTAGACTCCTCTAGGCTTCTCTTACATGTTGGACTTTTCTTCTTTCTTTTAGAAAATTCATCTAGAGAATCCTAGAAGTTTAGCAACTCTAGGAAATTCTAGAAAATGGATCACCATTTTCAACAAGAACATATTCGCCGGGAGCAATGCCACCGTCACAACCATAGCCAAGTGCCGACGACCAACCATTCCACCACGTTATTCGGTCAAGTAGTAGTTGTCGATGATGCGGTGACCGTGGGCTTTGAGACGAGCTAGAAAAACATGGGTAGGGTTCACACCCTGGTAGCGTTCACATCCCAAAGCGAGATGGTCTCGTCAATGTCCATGACCTTCATGTTCATAGAGAGGAAGTACAATGGGAGCAGTTTGACCGTTATGGGGAGGAATTTGCTCTCGTTGAAGGTGAGAGAAATGCCTATCATCGGCGGAACAAGTCTTTTCCGGTTGAGCTGAGGTCATATTCAAACCAGCACTTACTCGTCTGACCTCAAGAAAGAATGGATTAATCGTTCTTGTGTATGATTTCTCTGTGTAGCATTATAAAGGGTTTTGCCGGGCTAAGCGTGCAAGTACATTTTGCTTAGTTCAATAATGATAAAACCACAAGTGACTCTTTAGGGAGAGAGCATAAATAGGCTTTATGAAAAGTTTGAGAAGAGTTGCTCAGAATTCTCTTGACGGTGCTGGTGCAGCTCTCTTCTCATTGAGAGTTTTGTTGTCAACAAGCAATATTTTCACTTATTCTCCAACATAGGATAAAGTCACTTACTAATGTTAGTTATAGTAGGGAAAGAAATAACACAAGAGTACCATAAGTTAGAGCTTTCATGATGGCATAGTATAAAGTGATATGACATTCCGCAACAATTATTTGCAGTCAGTCTTAAATCAACTATGTGAGAAAAGGTATTTTGTCTTCTTCTCCATCAAGCCAACAAGCAAGCTAACCATCATCTTCTCTAAGCTACATCATCTCTATTGAAATAGTTTGTTATCATAAAAGAGTTGTCTATTGATTAAGAGAATACGTGACTCTTGATTTAAAAAAGATGTGACTCTTGATTATGAAAAGAAGTAGCTTTTTGTCATAAAAGAAGGTTATCAGTAGTTGTAAAAAGAAGTGACTCTTGACCTAACAAGTGATGATGATTATGAATAAGGTACCTATTTCCAAAAGTTATGTTGATTGGTTTTCCTTGAATAGACACCAATTCACATATTATTTATAATAACCACAATTATTTTCCATACATGAAACCTTAACACATTCAAGGAAAAATTCCAAGAAAAGTTGAGTAATTGTTGAACCTAATTCTCTACGGCTTTGGTGTATATCTTAGAGGTATGCTTGTTCTAAACCCAATAACAACAATAGTAGGGGCAAATAATACCTTAAGGACAATATATGGTCATCACACATCAAACTATCAAAGATCTACTATTACTTCTCTATCTTCATCACCAAACAAATTTCCCCAGCATTCTCAATTATGGTCTCTATTGCAACGATCATCATCTATGATCCCTTCCCAACACTGGTGACATCAACATATTCAACTCTATCAAGGCGTTGAGCTTTGTTCCAACTCTACTTATTGTTAGGGAGAGTTGTGCCTCACCATCATTAGCCACACCATCTTCACAAACACCCAATTTTGTCAACACTTAACAATGCCAACCATGAACCCTCTTCACTATAGGACTTATGTTAATAAATCGAGGAGCGAAGTCACCATTCAATCTCTAAGCAACTATAAGCACTAGAGCTGAGCATTCCTTAGCATTCAAAGTTGAATGTTAAAGGGTGATACGGTTTAGTTTGTTGTAGTACAAATTAAATTTCCGCACAATATTATCAAGGTTATGTGAGAAAGAACATGTCAATTTTGTGATCGGGTACTTTTTCTGCCAATGTCAAATCTAGTGATAATGTGGATTGTAATCCCTTTGTCATGTAAGGTCCAACATATACAAATGTCGTCATCTTGAATATGATTAGATGTACCAGCAGCTTTTGTCTAGTGTAAGGTCTGCCTTAAATATTACCTTGGTCACATAATTTGAAAGAGAGTTACAACTACCATACAAAAGTTAGATGCTTCCGTTGAGGGGAGTTTGAAATTAAGATGGTAAATAATTCCCCATTTGAGATATTATTAGATATTTTTCAATTTTTTTTAGTATATTTCCTAAGATGACTAGTTTAGAATATAATAGCTAATTTTCTTGTTAAAGTAAATTACCTCATTTCCTATAAATATTATTGGGGTGTAACTATCCTTGATTGTAACACATTAAAGCTAAGTCAATTGGGTTTCAATGTAATCTTTGAGAATTTTTCTTTTTCTCTCCATCTTTCTTAAAGATTTTAGAATATATCATATGCTGGATTTTGAAGTTGACATCACTATCCCATACCCAATAGTCTCACAGTCCTTCAATCATTACCATTTGCCATTCCCTCTTTTTGGGTCATCACTACTCTCATTATCAAATAATAAAGTAAATACAGATGTCTCGATTGGTTTACTCAATTCACAAATGATATATCGCTTCTGACAAACTACACATTACTCGCGTATACTTTATATTTTATGGCTTGAAGGTGGTTTGAACTTATGGATATGTATCATTCCGGAAGATCATGGTAGCACCAATCACACGAGCATCATTTGTATTTCCTGTCGACGTTGGTAACACATAGAATCTAAGCAAGTCTCACTATTTCAGGAAAGTTTCTTAAATAAACCTAGTAACGCAATTAATAGATATGTGAAATGGACTTCCAACGCGTCAATCACATGGTTATTACTTCCTACTAACTATAGGGGGGAGGGGGTGTGCTAGACTTGAGCATTTCCATGTTAGTATTGGGTTAGGTCAATAAAAATATTTCATGAGTGGTAGTATTTTGATGAAGATTGTGATAAGGGACTCGTCAATCTTGGATTTTAGATTTACAAGAGATGCGACACAATTATCGCTTAGGCTGAACATTCTATGATGAATGTAAAACTCTCATGTTAATGCCGAAGGGGGTCACTAGTGCTGGCTGCCCATTCCAATTATTTTGCTTGTCAAAAATAATAACTTAGCAATCCCGACAAAGGTTAAGTTTTGAAATCAACAAAGTTCGTACCCAAGAGAATGATTTTTTGTAATGTTTCATCTCAAATCATGTTTCGAATGACTATCACAATACATAATTTAATATAGTTTCGGTTCTAATTGTTACCAAATTTAGAGAAGGTGCTGCACATTCAAACTATAAGGCGGTATTAAATTCAGTGATAGAGAAAAGCCCTAGAATAATATCCAAAGGTCTTTCATAAGTTTCTGAAGAACATTTTGATCCAACACTTAGAGCTCATAGGCATCGGGTCTTTATTGCCCTATTCACAACGTTCGCATGGTAAGAATTCTATCCGATCAATTTTGCACTTGTATTTTAGGAAATCTCATATTTGATCATACTATTTCTTCTCTTGGTTACGATGCAATCTCAATATAATACACGTTAAGAGAAAACTTTTGTGATGGTTTGCTCGGTACATTGGTGAATCTTGATGGGAAGAGAAAAGGATCTGCATAAATGCAGGTTTCAATTTGGGAAATAGGGGAATAAGGCATGAGCTTCATCCAACTCCTTTTGCCATTGATTGTTGCTCATATCAATGTTTGAGATGCGACATGATTATCGCTCAGGCTTAACATTCCGTGATGAATGTAAAACTCTCATGGTGACGCTTGAAGGGGGTCACTAGTGCTGGCCGCCCATCCCAATTGTTCTACTTGTCAAAAATAATAACTTAGCAATCCCAACAAAGGTTAAGTTTTGAAATCGACAAAGTTCGTACACAAGAGAAAGATTTTTCTTAATGTTTCATTTCAAATCATGCTTCAAATTACTATCACAATACATAATTTAATATAGTTTCGGTTCTAATTGTAACAAAATTGAGAGAAGGCGTTGCACATTCAAACTATAAGGTGGTACCAAATTCAGCAACAAAGAAAAGCCCTAGAATAATATCCAAAGGTCTTTCATAAGTTTCTGAAGAACATGTCGATCGAACACTAGAGCTCACAAGCATCAGGTCTTTATTGCCCTATTCATAACGTTCACATGATAAGAATCCTATCTGATCAATTTTGCACTTGCGTTTTAGGAAATCTCATATTTGATCATCCTATTCCTTCTCTTGGTTACGATGCAATCTCAATATAATGCACATTGAGAGAAAAATTTTGTGATGGTTTGCTCGGTACATTGGTGAATCTTGATAGGGAGAGAAAAGGATCTACATAAATGCAGGTTTAGATTTGGGAAATAGGGGAATAAGACATGAGCTCCATCCAACTCCTTTCGCCATTGATTGTTGTTCATATCAATATTTGTTGGTAAGCGCTAAAGGCCCAATATAGTATCTCTCGGATGGGCCCAAAGCCCAGTTCATCACAAAAAGCTAATGTGCAGCATGGGCCTTCCCTTGAACTCTCGCTCACACTAACTTGGCACCCCAGGGGTTGAGGAGAGATATTTTACAGAATGCTCCATGTTACTCGTTTTTGTTAGATTTTAGGAATGATACAAATGGGGAGGAGATCTCTATTATACCTTAGCTCATCTAATTACAACCATATATCTTCCCTTAATCTGATGGTGGAGATCCAATCTCCTTACCCACCATCATCCTGCCAAATAAAAATGGAACAAAAAAACCTTCAAATTACAATTGTACATTATTCATAACACCCTTTACAATATTCTAGAGCTCTTATGAAAACCCTAAACCCTTTAAAACTTCAAAGCATGCTTGACCGTCTTAGCCAACTCAATATATTGTGCCAAGAAAACCTCCAGCCCGTGACATTTACATCATCTTTGTAACTTGAATATCAATTTTTTGTCGCTTCTGTCTTGTCATAAGTTCACTTAATTTAAACACCATATGTACTAGTTGATCTTTATTTTACATATGAAGTACATGGACTTTTCCTAATGAAGCCATCACCAAGATGAGAGAAATTAAATATTTCGGTCCCTCTCTCCGACACTAATCTACAATATTTTTGGCTGGCAAATGGTAAGTCAACTCTCCCCCCCTTTGGCCATAAAAATAGGAGCAATGCTAACAGAAGAATGACGTTATTGATTGAGAATGACGGTAAAATATCAACTACCCTATTATGGAAAGAAAATATTTCCCACGTTCCCATTTTCCATTATGAAAGCCTTAAATCCCTCCCCTCAACCAAACCCTTTCCACATCTCTCTCTCTCTCTCTCTCTCTCTCTCTCTCTCTCTTTCTCGCCATGGCTCTTTGCATCTCGAAGTTCGTCATATTCTCTCTCCTCTTTACCTCCACCATTCTTGACTCCGCAAGCTCTCGCACCTTCGCGCGAAGCCTCTTCCCGCAAGAGCTCGGGCTCAACAAGGAGAAGCTGAGCCACCTCCACTTCTACTTGCACGACGTTGTGAGCGGGCGAAACCCAACTGCCGTGCTTGTCGCGGAGGCCAAGACGACCAACACTTCGGCCACTGGATTCGGCGCCATTGTCGTGATCGACGACCCGTTGACCGAAGGCCCCGAAGCAAGCTCCAAGATCGTCGGCCGAGCTTAGGGACTCTATTCGTCTGCATCACTAAACGAAGCCGGCCTGCTGATGGTGCAGAACTACGTCTTCACCGAAGGGAAGTACAACGGGAGTACGCTCAGCATCCTTGGCCGGAACGCGGTGTTCTCCAGCATGAGGGAGATGCCAATAGTTGGCGGGAGCAGGCTTTTCCGGTTCGCACGCGGTTATGCTCAGGCGAGGACGCATACAGTCAACCCCCATACTGGGGATGCCGTGGTGGAGTACAACGTTTACGTCTTCCATTATTGATCATGTTCCTGAGCTGTTGCGGAAGGAGGTCATTTTAGCTAAAAAGGTCCTTAACTTGCATTCCCAATTGCACTTTACCAAACCACACTATTTGCCACAAAAAAAAAAAATGGTCAATTTTGGTTATTATTGACATGTGATAGATTTAGTCGATGAGGGCAAAATTTGATCATTTATGAATAGATTTATTGACAACTTGAGAAATCAACAGCTAGAAGAAATTGACAAAAATGGAGTTGACAATCTCGATTGCAAAACCATCAACATAGTGGAATAAAGCAACTATCAAGATAGTGGAGCTAATGAAATCATCAAGGCAATGGAGTCAATATAACCATTCAGTAACCGTTTGAAGTCCCCATTGATAATCGTCAATTGTAAGCTTTAAACATCGTACTCTTCAAAGACCTCCAGAGATAAACTAACATGTTATCTTTCAATTCATGCAGTGTAGTTATAATTTCAACGACGCATAATTTCTAGACTCGTGTCGTCGATTAAAATATGGTGTTATTCTTAAATGTTGATTCCAAATTTGCATCGTCAATTAAATTCCAATTTGTATCTTTGCTATATATCACAAGTGCTTTATGATCGATTAAATTTTGGCATAGCATCTTCATGTTCTTATGCTTTATGGCCAATTCAATTTCAGCATAGTTTGTGTTTGTTTGGTTCCATTTGAAGTGATTACTCTGCGAGCTTTGTCATGGATTAATTCCAACACAGTTTCCGTACTTTAGTTTTGTTTAAAGTGAAGTCATCGATTTTCTTATTTGCCTATGATATTTCCTATCATGAATCGCCACAGGATATATGTCCTCTAATAAAACTGAAGAATGAGTTTCAGCATAAGATATTTTGTGGCAAAGTCGAATTCCAACTAAACACATATGTAAGATAATTCCCAGATTACCCATAAAACATCTAGTCTAAACGTTTCAGTGGCCACTCTATTCCCAATAATTCTCCACATATCAATGGCGTTATCATGAATAGCCAGAGTTACATTACGGACGCGAGCATTGGTGGAGCTTAGCGGCGACTTCCAAAAATCCTCGCGAGTAGAACCGCTGACGAATTTCTAATACAACTGCGGCAAATAAAACCGTCACTAAAATGGTAATTTCTTGTACTTTGTCCGCGGCAAGTAGAATCATCGATCGAGAGAGAGAGAGAGAGAGAGAGATGACAATGCTGGCGGCGCAGAACAGTTGGCAAGCGAAGAAGGGTGACGTTGCAAAGGGAAGAAGCAAAGCAAAGAAAGGGAGAGGAGAGAGAAAGACCCTTGGTCATGCATGGATGGATAGGTTTTTCTGGGTTAAACTTTTTCTGTAGCAAGCTCACATTAGGTGACATAATATTGGCGTAATGAAGGACCGTTGAAGAGGGCGGGCCAGAGGAAAACAGGCACCTTCCCATCCTTATTTTGGTCGTGAATCTTTTTATTCTTTGTCTTCAATTACTGAAACCTTTTGCGTGTTCGAATGATCATCCTAAGTCGTTTGTGCGTATAAGATTTGTTGTTCCATCACCGGATGATGCTTTAGCTTCATTCCCCCCCCCCCCCACCAAAAACAATGAGCCTCGTCTACAGTATTCATAAAGCAGAGAAGATGGGTAAGAAGGCCGGAATGATGTATTTGTTGGGTGGGCCTAAAGCCCAGTTCGTTACAAAAGGCCCAACGTCATTGCAAAATATGGGCCGTAGTGTAAGACTCGGACTTTACCCCCCTTTTATTATCAAAACAAGAATTGAAATGGATATATTTTAGTTTACACGAGTATTATTGACATCAACTCAAATTCCCTAATTGATACTAGCTTGGGGATAAATTCAGCGGCTAAGGCAGGCAAACTTGATACCTTAGAGGGCAGTTTGGAGTCTGGTAGTTTTTTTTTTTTTAAAGGCGCAATGCTCTTGCTAGGAGCATGGAATGGTCTATCTAATTTCTCCACGAGAATTCATCGTCTTTATATATTCTGCCATGCCGTACAGTGACATGTTGGAAATGTTAGAACCTATGTTGTACGGAAACGCACACATACCATAATACACGACACATACAAGTGCCCCTGGACTAGTCAAGGACCGGCAAAATTATTGTGCTCATGAAGCATTCAAATTGGAATATTGCTTTAGATAAGGGCAAATCAGTAAATGAAGTGTTTGTCTCTTTGATTGACAATAACAATCTCCACCCCCTTTGGTGTATGTAACTCTTTTTAATGATGTAGCAATTTGTAAAGAAGATAATTGGTCTAATTCAAGATATGAGAAGCATTTCACTTGTGCTTTTGATGTGGGTGCATTCAATAATCAACACCCTCGTTTTGATCTATTTCAATCTCAGATGAATCTAATGTGCATGGTGGGATCTACGAGATGTAACGAGGATGTGTTGGATATTTTATTAGAAAAACATGTATGTTTTTGGAAAGAAACTCAAGTAACCTATAACAGCAACTTTTGAAATTGTTTTAACAAACTTGTTTGCTAACTTCATAAGAGTTGAGCCAAGACAAAATGGGAGAGACATGGTCAAGTAGCCCATAGTGCACCAAATTCTAGTTGTACCTAAACAGGTTCCGAACATAAGATAACAAGACACATTTGGTTCCATTTCCAAAGAAGGGGGTCAACTATTCCAAACTGCATTGCTTTTATCCAAAGAATTGAGATTAGTCAAGAGCAATTATAATGGAGCTTATTGTTAAAATCTTTTTTGACAAGATCATTGTTATAATAATCAAACTCATATGAGACCCATGATGAGTTTTCACACGTTTCTTTAAGATTTGATCGGATTTCACTCCTGTGCATCATTTCTAGAAGGAACTTATAGACAGTATTGCCCTACACATGCCCTGCCGGCCAAAAAGGGAATAATACTATAATGGGTGTGCAGATGCACGCGCGTCTCTGTAAGTTTCATTTTGTAAATCTGGAATGGTCGAATCTTAATGGGCCACATCATGGGCCTTACTGTAAAGCTGATATTGCCTTTGAGTGTCAGTCAAGGTTGGGACCATGGCTGCTCTCTCTCTCTCTCTCTCTCTACTTTTCTCTTCTTGTTTCCTTACTGGCTGCTTTCTCGAGTTCGTCGCATTAGTATTCTAGAAATTTCTTGTCTTGCCCTTCATTTTTTTCTTTATGCTTTTTTTCTTTTTCAATTGAAAAATAATTATAATCATAAACGTTCCATGATTATGGCAACTACTTTTTGAACGAATCATCATCAACTTTGACACAGTGCTAATAGGGTCAAGTTTAGTATTAATATTATATGGCGTTGCACAGCCGAAACATGGCAGACAAACCTCCAAGGCCGAGAAGCAACCAGGAGACTTGTACCTTTAATCGGAGGGGCCCCAAGCCATTTTAAAAGTATATACCCTATATTAGTAGGCCAATCGGCTTGGTAATTGAAACTTCTCATCCTATTGTGAAGGTTACTTAGAAATTGAAGTAATGTAATCCATGACCTTGCTGTCTCTTCGCCCTTCTTGATAATTGCTTCTCTTAAAATGATCATTTGTTAATTGAAAGATTTACAATTTGAATCTTAATTGTTTACTTAGAAATTAAATAGTCCGTGACCTTGCTGTCTCTTCGCCCTTCTTGATAATTGCTTATTTTAAAATGATCGTTTGTCAATGAAAAGATTTACAATTTGAATCTTAATTGTTTATGTAAATTTAGTTGCATTCACATGTCAACTTTTGAGTTTCACACTATATACGTTATACTTTTCAAACTAAGGGGATGGTGATTTCTAGATTCATATGTTATTTCCTTTCATAAATTTTTGGAAACATGCTTTCTCTATTTAAGTTCTAATCTTAAAGGGAAAGTTATAAGCGGACGCGGAATGAATACTTTTTCTTCGTTTGTTAGAAGCCAGATGAGAAGGTTGGTGGACAATAGCACGCAGGTACTTAGGAAACGTGATCTTGTGCTGTAACGACGCATGAAATTCATCCGAGAAAGTTACCTGCCAGAGCATCCATTTATCGCACGTACCACATCTCAGCTGACCCCATCATGTATACGTTCTTGTCGATCTCCGCATATAATCTAGTACCCGACCTTGCATCTGGAATGCTAATTTTTGCCGCGGAACTAATGAGATAGCATCCAACAATTTCAACGAACTGAGGATCTGACTCGAATCCCCAGTCAAATAAAATAACATAAGTTAGGAAAGTGGGTGCAGCGAAGGAGGACACTAACGAAAGGTCGCGATTTGATGAATCTCTCTCTTTTTATTTTCCACGTGGCGACAGTGCACGGTCGGTCGACAGTGCACGGCTCCCCAGGCATCGAAGAACGAGAAGGTGCCGATGAGACTCTCCTCCGAAGTCGTATGTGCGCATCACGTATGCGATCCGGAGATTTGGTCATTTTGTCAACCTTGTGTTTGCCGTGAGTTGACTTGATTTCTCGCACATGCAGTGTTCACATGGAAGTCCTCAAGGGAATCATCGCCACTGACGATGAAGAATCGCTCCGTTGATAACCGCGTTCTTTGCTAGAGATGATCGGGTCTAGGTAGGTAGAGCCTAGACCCAAATCCTGTATTCGAACCTATTATAATAGGTTCTCTTTTTTTATCTCTATTTATATTGGATCATGTACTCAATTCACCCTGTTTTTTCCGATCTAATTTCAATATTAATCCTATTTTCATTTGAATCTATTTTGCAATCTTCTAATATCTCATATAATTTCATATTTTATATTAATACGCGAAAAAATAACATAATTCTCCTAATTTATATTGAAACATTAAGCATTTGTGATAGATAAATACATGAACTTTTTGACTAAACGAAAACTTAAGGATCCACACGGCTAATTATAATAAGTTAAATCATAAGATAAAGAATTAGTAACAAACATGAGTCTAATATTAGTCTTATTCTCACAACTATTATATGAAGTTACTTATTTATGCAAATATAAATCCTCCTACAAAAGAGAAGTTAGGTGAGCCAATTCATGTGGCACACAAAAATTTGGCAATGACAAACACCGTCTGTCTGTTGAATGGTGCGAGAGGGAGCCGATGAGGGAGGGAAGCAAGTGAGAAAGAGGAACGATGATGGAGGAGTACCGTGCGTGTTTGAGAGAACAAAGAGAAAAAATGCCGTGTTTTGCAGGAGTAAAAATAGAAATAAGAGGAAAAAATAGGGTTTTTGATATATACTTACAAAACCTGGTTCCCAAAACCAATTCCAAAACCGGTCTGGGGACCGGTTTGGGTGGGTAATCAATCAAATCTAGCTCTTGGACCAATTTAAACCAAATCCGAATTTTGGGAACCGGTTCCCGGATCAGTTTCAATGGGAACCGATTCCCAACTCTATTTTTCAAGTGGGCTGGTCCGATTCTCGAGTATATCCAATCTGGTTGAACACCCCTATTCTTTGCAGCACGAAAATGGTAGGTTACCTTACACCAGATGACCCTGTCCCTCTCTCTTATTTGGTCTCCTCCCTTCAACTGCTCCGCAGCTGAGTAACTTTCTTTATAAAAATCCCATTCCCGTAATCTTCCACCGAAACCCATTTTCTCCATCTGCCTCCTCTATAAAACCCTCCATTCAACGAAACCCTTTTTCGCGCCCGCCTTCTCTCTCTCTCTCTCTCTCTCTCTCTCTCTGTAGCCATGGCTGCTTGCATCGGGAAGCTCGCCGTCTTCTCTCTCCTCTTTATGTCGAGCGTTTTCGTCTCGGCGAACGCGCACGGCTTCGCCCGGAGCCTCCTCCCGCGGGAGCTCGGGCTCAAGAAGGAGAAGCTCAGCCACCTCCACTTCTACTTCCACGACATCGTGAGCGGGAGCAAGCCGACCGCAGTGCGCGTCGCCGAGGCCAAGATGACCAACTCGTCCACCACGGGGTTCGGCGCCGTGGTCATGGTCGACGACCTGCTGACCGAGGGCCCCGAGATGAGCTCCAAGGAGGTCGGGCGGGCGCAGGGGATCTACGCGCTGGCGTCGCAGAACGACGTGGGGCTGCTCATGGTGCAGAACTACGTGTTCTCCGAGGGGAAGTACAACGGGAGCACGCTGAGCGTGCTGGGCCGGAACGCCGTGTTCTCCGGCGTGCGGGAGATGCCGATCGTCGGCGGGAGCGGGCTCTTCCGGTTCGCCCGCGGCTACGTCCGGGCGAAGACGCACACGTTCGACCTCAAGACCGGGGACGCCTGCGTGGAGTACAATGTCTACGTCTTCCATTACTGATCCTCGTTCGCGAGATGTCTCTCAAGGCCTCTTTCTAGAAAGATTTCTCGTAGTCTAGTATGAGGGCCGTGTTGTTTATCTTGTTTCTTCGGTATCTAGTTTTTATTTTTCCATTTTTGCGGTCACCGATGATCCTTGCATTGCTATCTACTTTACCAAAAGATAAATAAGCATAACTTATTTTATAAAATAACATGATTACCGGAACGATTTATAATGCAAATCGATGAAGGACAAACTAATTATAGAATGCACTTCTTTTATAAATGTAGCAGATCGACGGCGATGAAAGGCTAAAAAGTGAAAAAAATGATGAGTTGAGTTATCCAACATTCCATTCTCCTCGAAAATGATGTAAATGAAAATGTTCGTCTAGGGTATATTAATTATGGAATGATTGAATAGAAGAGACTCATTGTAGAGTAATTGCCCATGACGGTGAAATCGGTCTTCAAAGTGCATATATCAAATAATTTTTGAGATTATAAGTGGGCATTAAATCAAGTGGATCAATATAAAACAATCGATTTTGTTATAAATTAGCATTCCGGTCGCTCTAATAGACCACATACCAATCCCACTTCGACCAAAAAAAAATCCCACTTCAGGACATAATGGAATCCACACTAATCATTTAGGAGATGAGTTGGATTGCGTGCCGATGACTATAACGATCACTTCCCGCTAGCTTACAAAATAAAGTGTACCTTAATTAATTGTTTATTCAAGAACGATTAAAATCCTATCTAAAGATTAAGTTAGTATCTTTGATTTTCCAACATTGAAACCCTAATCCTAAATCCGCTAATCTCATTACATACAAAAATCTTAATTATTAAAAATGTATATCATAATTTGATCATTACATTTTATTTTTGGTATGCAATTGAATGACCACGTTACTCACTCAATAAGGTAAATGACACAAAGTGATTACCGAATTTTGGATCAATATACAATGTGGTCCTGAAACTTTAGCTCAATATATAATATCATTCCTAAACTTTTTAATTTGTTAAATGTGGTACATGGACTTTCGGTCCATGTTCAAATCCAACTATTACATTTTATTTTTGGTAAATAATTGAATGACCTTGTTATTCTTTTGTTACTCTCTAGCGCTCTGGCTTCTTTCCATTAATTACTCCACTGAAAAAATTTCATTTTGAATGATGTTATGTTCCAAAAATTCGAGTTACTTAATTTGTATGTTATCAAGGTTGGTGCTAAACTGTTATTAAATGTCGTGCAACTCATTTAATATATTTATGATATTCATGTGCGATATCTATTTGCAATATGTGGCATCATTTCGTACATTGATTTTTTAAGTCAAACCCTCATAAATCCGAAATTTCACTATTGTTTTTTCTACCAAAACCCATTTTCTCCATTCCCCTCCTTTATAAAAAGCCTCCCCCCACAACGCCACCTTTTGCCCATCACTCTTGTCTCCAATATGGCTCTTTGCATCACAAAGCTCGTCATCTTCTCTCTCCTCTTCACTTCCGCCATTTTCTTTACCGCAAATTCTCACACTTTCGCAAGAAGCTTGCTTCCGGAAAAGCTTGGCCTCAAAAAGGAGAAGCTGAGCCACCTCCACTTCTACTTCCACGACATCGTGAGCGGCCGCAACCCGACCGCGGTGCGCGTGGCCGAGGCCAAGATGACCAACAAGTCCGCCACGGGGTTTGGCCTCGTCGTCATGATAGACGACCCGTTGACCGAGGGCCCGGAACTGAGCTCCAAGGTCGTCGGCCGTGCTCAGGGGCTCTACTCGTCCGCCTCGCAGAACGACCTCGGCCTGCTGATGGTGCAGAACTACGTCTTCACCGAAGGGAAGTACAACGGGAGCACGCTCAGCGTCCTCGGCCGGAACGCGGTGTTCTCCGAAGTGAGGGAGATGCCGATCGTAGGTGGGAGCAGGTTCTTCCGGTTCGCACGCGGGTACGCTCAGGCGAGGACGCACTTGCTTGACCTCCAGACCGGCGACGCGGTTGTGGAGTACAACGTTTACGTCTTCCATTATTGATCATGCTCAGGAGCTGTCGCCAAAGGAGGCCATTCTAGCAAAGGAGTCCTTAGGTTTCATTTCATGGCCGTATTCTCTGCTTGCCTCTTTAAGTTTTATCTATTAATTATTTCCGGTATTACAGAAAATCTTGCACTGTTGATTGTACTTATTGAAGGCCCCAGAGTAATAATCATATTCCCCATATTAATGGAGACCTGCCTGCAATGGATGCCGAAGATTAAAGTGCTTGTTGGGACAGACGCGTGAGTCATTAATGTTACGAATAGTGTTAGAGATCCTTTTAGTGAGACATTGAAAATACTCTTTGCATATAAATTACTTATTTAACTTTTCCACGTCATCTATTTCGTAAGTGATCTCCGTGATATCGATCGGTTGTCAAAAGAGTAGTTCTCTAGAGAGAAAAGTTCTCTTCAGTGAGTATCAGAGATGAAAAGTAAAAAGCGGTCATGCTTCGTCTATTTGACATATGGTAATGGCGGGTTTCGGGCAACAAATTCTAATGCCGCATAAACTCGATTGTCTTGAACAGTACATGTTAAGATTATTAGATTGGACATGAAATAATTCGAAATAGTTAGGCTTGGGCATACATAGGGATGGGTATTGATGTGTTGGAAACATGATGCTTTTTCTGTCTCGGCGATGGTAGCAATTAGGAATTTGAAAACTATGATAATCTAGGACCGATTGATTACTAACTGACTAACTAGGCTCGAGACTGATTGTGTTATCAATTGATGAAAAGAGAAGGCAGAACTCGCAGCTTCAAACCAAAAATGTCATGGCCCCCCAAAAGGAGGAAAGGAAAATCAAAGAGCCTTGATATTATTCGTTAAGTAAATATCATCGACGGCATATGGCCCGTCTTCTAGTAGTCCAAAATCTCTGGATAAATGGTCGGGAGGGAGATGTCCACCCAATGTGCTGGAATCAATCAGCTTCACAAGAACTTCGATCGATCTGATCAGCCGTTACATCGAAACGTCTTACTTGTTGTCGTCCATGGGGCGTGTGCTGTCGGCCGTCCGATCTAAAGCTTGCAACGTCGACCGTCTTGAGCACGTACGTGCTTTAGCTCACGACAGGGTAGACTTTGGCCGACTCGAGTCAATTCAACCTCGCAAATCAACCAATGTCAAGAGAGGAACCAAATTAAGCGGTGCAAGACACGCAGAGATATCTAACCCAATTGACGGTTCCTGGTCACAACCGCACGTTTTACTTATAATCGTTGCCAAGAGAAGTCAAGAGTCAGCTAACTTACCACTTCATCCACGTTAAGTGAAGTCAAGAGTCAGCTAACTTACCACTTCATCCACGTTAAGTACTTCATTAAATGTTTTCCAGGCGCTAATTTGAAGTTTTTCTCGTTGATTCCGCCAAAGAAGAAGGAAAAGTCTTGCAGTGTCTCTTACTTTGTTTGATTTGACCAAATAGAGTAGCATATTCAAGATGCCAACCATTGTAGCAAGTAGGGGCGTGCATGGTCCAGGCAGGCAGTTCCCGACCTAGAACCGAAAACCACCCGTTAAGAACCGGTTTGAAAAATTGAAACCAAGATCCACCTGTTAGTTGCATGGATCCACTTGGGAACCGGATCGGAATCGAACTGCTAATCCGATCCGGTTCCTGGGTGGATCCATGGAACCGGTCTCACAATAATAATAATAATAATATTATATTCTCGAAAGCTTCAATCTTGACGGGAAACAACTTTGGTTTTCGGCCAAAATTGCTGGTTCTTCGCCATCTGACCTATTCTTCTTCTCTTCCTCCCGCAGTCCTGCTTCTTCACATGCTTGCTTTTTGCCCACCAATTACTTGACGTTTTGCCAAGGTGCACTTTGGACATTTTAGCTTCAGCGCCTCTCCATTTGGTGCACTTTGGACTTTTTTCCCACTTTAATTAATTTTTTTAATTATTTGATTTGGGTTTGTTAATTTGTAATTTCATTTTTTTAATATTAAAAATTAATATATTATTTTAATATAATCGGTCCGGTCCGGGTGGGCAGGTAGATGGATCCGCCCATGGAATCGGAAACCAGACCAATACCCACCAGTTCCCATAAATTAGAACTGGGAACCGGACCAATTCCCTCAAGAACCACTGGTTCCAGGCTGCTCCAGTCCAGTTCCAAGCGGTCCGGGCGAGTTTCGGTTCTTTTGCACACCCCTGATAGCAAGTCGAACCTCTGCCGAATTCGAGGTTGCTTTTTGAGACAAATATATCTTATGCCATATACACAAATTAGTTTCTCGAATAACACGAAAGAGGTGTGCCAGAAATCGTTTGATCGTAGAAATTTGGTTGGTGGATTACGGGTATCATTCACTGTACATTTGATTAAAAATTTGGTGCGAGTGATGTCAATAAGTATAATTCATTGATGAAAAAAATTTGCAAATACACCGTAAGTTTTGTCTAATTAGGAATGGCGAAATTTAGAATCCCCTATTTGGACCGACACGGGTCCAAGTGAATGAAGACAATATTCTCGTTAAATAGGCCAAAAAGGAAAAAGGAAGAAGCTGGTCCCCCGTCCCACTGGGCACGCATTTTCAGGGTAGCTGTTCTTCGTGATGTCATCTTGTGGGGGGGACCAGAGAAAAAGTGAGGAGATGGCCAAGCTTCGATGCCATTTTTTTCCTTCTTTCAGGCCAAGCATAGAATTTTTGCAGATCTCATGCTAATGGGTCGGTCCCGTCCGTCACCATCTCCGCGAATAAATTGTCATTTAACGAAAAGTTGAATTACGAAAATATGGCCACTCTAACCCGCAATTCAAGCAGTACTCAAGAAACAAACGAAGAAAAATGCGCTCAAATGAGGAATTTCAATTGTCCTCGTACAAATATAATGCCAGTTGCCGTACAATCGGACACGAAGATCTACTGTGATTGGTTAGGGAGCTAAAGAATTCAAAAGCCTATTTGAAATTGACAAAAGATGGTTTGTGTTATAGATGATACATGGGAAAACAAGAGCTATTGATTTTAAGGAAAATTGTCCAAAACATCCTGGACCTACTACACTTTTGTTAAACTAGTCTTAAGTCTTTTTATTTTGTCAAATGAGTTCTAAATATTTCAGCAATTTACCAATAGAGTCCGTCTAACTATTTAAGCTGGAAATCACTAACCCACACCCAACATGGCATGTCTGGCATTAGCGTGAAATTTTTTTATAATCTTTTGGATTTTTTTCTGATTTTTTTCCGAATTTTTTTAATTTTCTTTCTTCCAAGCTGAGTGACAAACCATCATCTATCATAGACAAGAGATGATAGACTCTCACCAGTCACAACCGAGGGCTTCGACCCTCACCAAGTCTAGGTGAGGGTTTGCAACCTCATTGGACTTAATAGAAAAAAAAAAATAAAAGAAACAAAATCATTTTTAAATATATATATTTAAAATAATCAACTTTAGCAATTTCCAGTTAAAAATTAATAGGATAGACTCAATTGGCAAATTTTCAAAAGGTTTAAGACTTAATTAATAAAATTGAAAGTTTTAAGACTTGATTGGGAAAAATTGAATATGTTTGACTTTCGGAACAATTTTTCAGGTGATTTTCAATGGTTTAGAGATAAGTTTGTTCACAAAATTCTTTGATGTATCGTTGAGATGTTTGGTCAGGTTCCATAACGAGCGAAACCCTCATTTTGTGTTGCCAAGACGTGCACTCAAGGAAAAGGTCTTTGCAATTGAAGTAAGCCGAGGAGCCAAGTGACAACTAATTGAGTGCCAGCACGCTTGTGCTATCAATCAAAAGGCAGTTGATGCCTTTCGAACCGCTTTATAATGCGTGCTAACGTTTGATTGTAGTTAGTGCACTTGACTAAATAAAAATGACTTTTCTCACTTGTTTAGTAAGTCAAGTTTCTGGCCTTAACTTGCTTGTGACAACGACGTCGAGTTGGTAGCAGAGAAAGGCTCAGCCTTCAGGCAAGCCGCCGGTGGTGTGATATGTAGTGAGTTTAGTACACCCCGCCAAAACGGATCCAAAAAAAAAAAAAAAGTGCATGCCGCACTCACAAGGGATTGCTAGTGATATACTGGAGGAAGGTTGGGATGATGTCAAGTCCACATGGCCATTATGGGCTGGGCCATTACTAGATGGGTCTGCTATGTTGCCTCTGAGGAATCAATACACGGGAGATTTGATCTCTAGAGTAAAGAAAGGCACATGGCATTGATTAGGAGTGAGCATGGTCCGAATGAGCAATTCCCACCTTAGAATCGGGAACCAATCCCCAAATCCTCCAAAATTGCATCCATCAATCAATATCAAAGTGAATCTAATTTCTATGTAAAGCATTAAAGTTTGTTCAATTTTAAATTTTGGGTTGAACATCTCCGATTGATCTCCTCCATCCTTTTTGTTTGTTTATTTTGTTTTGACTAAGAAAGCAAGTAAATTGATCATTAAAATGAACAAAAAGCAGGGGGTTTAATCCTATTACACATGCAAGAGACAAAATCAGTCTTAATGTCCAATATTGCAAATATATATGTACATATATATTGGTCGAAAAACTACAAAATAACTAAGTAATATATACCGGTCCGGATAGGCAATTCCATGCTCTAAATCAGGAACCAGATCAATACTCACTGGTTCTAGCAAATTGGAACTGGGAACCAAACCAATCCCTATGGGAACCGTCGGTTCTGGGGCGGTTCAATCCGGTTCCGAGCGATTCCCAGTCCCTTTGCACACCCCTAACACTGATGTATTGAGTACTAGTTTTCTGTCTGGGGAGTAATGTTTGAGATCATGTGAGTTCCAGCGCACGAGTGCTGCTCTCTGCAGCATCTGGGTTTCTGTCAAACTGAATGGTGCGAATGTGCAGCGAGTGATCTCTTCGTGCTTCTTGGCTTGACTATTTCCAGCCTAGTGATGAAGATGAGGGGAGTTGCGAGTTGCTTTGTGATGGATCAAATCGGCCCCCGTCATGGTTTTTTTCACGAGTAGTTTTGAGTACATTGAAGTTGCTCTTCGACGCATTGCATGGACTTAACTGTTCCTCCTGCCTCATAGCCTTCATGAGTAATTGTTCCCATAAATTTGGAGGATTATCTTCATAGGATTTTGTCTGCTTCGATCAACGTTTCGGCTTTAGTAATTACACTTGAGAAAGTAGTAGTTCTGAGTCTGTCTTGGCTATAGTCCGTCGTAAGGTTCTTTTCTCACTTGACAGCATAACTTTCCAAACCCCCCCATTACGGGCAGCATGGCTTACACGATTAAGTGAAGCTTCGTACTTGACCCGCTTCAAATGCACTTGAGATGTATATAACCAACTTTAGAATGAGGCGTTTCACTGTTGAAAATGTGTACAGGCATATATAATAGCCTGATGAAAAAATTTGCATGAGAATATGAACATCCGATCAGTACCTTCATACATGGGATAGTCATCCACCAAATCATCACCCTATTGCGAAGATTTATCTGTGAGGATCTTGATTGATTTACAAGCTAGGTTTCTAAAGTACTAGTCCTCAAGTTAAAGAAAACATTTTTCATCAGGACAATGTAATATACAAATTTCACATTTCATCTGGAAAAACGAAAATAGGTTGGTGTTCCATTGCTACGTGTATTTCAATACACTACATTCAAGGAAAAGAATGTTTGCATGCTCTTTGCTGGCCAGGAAAGGAAGATACTGCACAAGTTGTTGGCATTGCATATGCATTTTAACATCCATTTCTGCCGATTCTTGAATCTCAAAGCGTACAATTTGGTTGCGCCATCAAGACTAATCATAGTACAAGCTCTTTCAGTTGTTGCCTTCACCATTACAAGGCCCAGTACCATTGGGAAACGGTTCGGATGTTAGTTAAAATTTTAGTTCACCGTTACTTTTTATTCCTGTATGATGACTCGGATGATTTATTGAGCACCTGCATTGAACTGCCCTCTCTAACTTTGCGGCGCTTCAATGAACTGTCTAGTGTTAGCACCGTCTGAAGGATTTTTAATGTCTCTTCATTGTTCAGGCTTCCTAATTTTTCCCTTTTTAACTTCACTGATACATGACATATATTTCCCCCGGTACTATTGGGACAACATTCGGATGCTGGAGTAAAAATTTAGTTCACTAGTACTTTGCATCATATAGGACGGCTCAAATGATTTATGGTGGGTGCATCTGTATTAATTTTCGTGTTAAACTTTCCTCTTAACTTTCTGGCACTTCAACGAATTGTCAGTGCTAGTATGGCCTCAAAGATGATTATAATCGCTTCATTTTCAGGATTCCTTCTTCACTTCTTAAAGTGATTAACCTTCTCACTTGAAATATGCATACTAAACAAACCTTGTTTGACCTGGTAAATGTGGAAAGTCATGTTATGCCTCCGGCATCTGTCATTAGTGCGGAGATGGTGAAACATTTATGTTTGTGCTGCATGGCGCTTCTGGTGTGAAACTTCAGGCTTGTTTAAGATGAGTTTTGGTTCATCTCATTCCGAGAAGATGCTTCATTGTAGATCAGGATCAAGAATTATATGCCGTTATATATGACAAAACCTCCCAGAGAACCTATCGATACAGGTTTCATAGTCTTGACAGTCAGCCTGTCAGCCCTTTAATCGTGGCTAAAAGGGTAAGATATTGCAAGTTTTGATAATGCCATGTGAAGAGGTTCGTCTTGTTCATGGCTAGAAACTCACAGTTACTAGAGCTTGGACATGGACATAGATTTCTTAAGTTATAAGCGGGTTGGTAGAATGATAAAAGCAGGATGCGTTACCGGCCCACTCCAAAGCGGGATGAGAGAACGACTTTTGCTTCTCCGCCCCTTTGTCTGGCTGAATTGCAACGGCCGTTATCCTAACCTATCGTATCTGATGTCACCCAATTACTTCAGCAACACGAAGCCTCGTATATCTTTTGCATTTACGTCATCCTGGCTCCTATTCTTGTTCGCTCTGCACTTCGACTTGGCATCCCGACCATATCAGCGTACGAGAACCAATTATCTTTTACAGTTATGGATGAGTTATCGAGATGTGAGATAGCTCATATGCTCTCATTACTGTCCTCAAGATTTCGTGCCTTGGTTTAGAAGTCTGTTGGGACAAAATATGTTAGAGAATATTTCGAGTTTGGGCTCAAAAATTGGGACTTTCTTAATTTATATAGGTGTTAAAAAAATTTTGGATGTGTGCATATGGAAGCATAGTTTTGATATTAGTTATTATTTTGGTTAGTAGCATGTGCAAGTGTATGATATAGTTTGTAGAAAATGGACAAAGATGAGATAGCAAGGGATAGACACGGGACAAGAATAGTTTCACTAATTTATGAAAATAATTTTACAATAGTTAAAGGAAGTATTGGTGGAGGATGATATGGAGTATATATATTCCCATGCTCCTCTCACTAATGGCCTTTTTAAAAGCATGAGTCACCTTCTTAGTACAAGATTCTAGATTTCTATAAAATGTTCATGTAGCCTTCATCTAAGAAATTTTATATTATAGTTCTTCTAGAGACTTCTACATTTATGCTTCTACGTTTATGCTTCTACATTTTTCTTTGCCACATAAGCTAAATTTTCTTAAGGATTTTTCTTGACTTTTCTAGCTAATATCAATCTTGAAATTTCTAGAAAGTTTTAGAAAAAATGGATCACAATTTCCAACAATAGGTTTCTCATTTAAAGAGATTTCCTTTCCCACTATCTTTGTATTGTATGATGTCCTTATCTTGAGGATCAACAAGATTATTAGCCTAAAATAGTGCACAGCCTAGAATAGCTGGATCACAATTTCCAACAATAGGTTTCTCATTTAAAGAGATTTCCTTTTCCACTGTCTTTGTATTGTATGATGTCCTTATCTTGAGGATCAACAAGATTATTAGCCTAAAATAGTGCACAGCCTAGAATAGCTTTGGTAATTTTTTCTACGTACAGCTATATATTTTTCGTATTCATTCGGTAAAGATGTAAGGAAGAGAGAAAAACATCTCTGTTCATCAACAACAACGCCCTTTTGACATCACCCTGTCTCCGATATGGCTCTTTGCACCGCAAAGCTCATCATCTCCTCTCTCCTTTTCACTTCCACCATTTTATTTACCGCAAATTCTCACACTTTCTCAAGAAGCTTGCTTCCGGAAGAGCTTGGCCTCAAGAAGCAGAAGCTGAGCCACCTCCACTTCTACTTCCACGACATAGTGAGCGGCCGCAACCCAACCGCAGTGCGCGTGGCCGAGGCCAAGATGACCAACACGTCCACCACAGCGTTTGGTGCCGTCGTCATGATCGACGACCCATTGACCGAGGGCCCAGAATTGAGCTCCAAGATCGTCGGCCGGGCTCAGGGACTCTATGCGTCCGCATCGCTGAGCGAGATCGGCCTGCTGATGGTGCAGAACTACTTCTTCACTGAAGGAAGTACAACGGGAGCACGCTTAGCGTACTCGGCCGGAACGCTGTGTTCTCCGGCATGAGGGAGATGCCAATCGTCGGCGGCAGCAGGCTCTTCCGGTTCGCGCGCGGGTACGCTCAGGCGAAGACACACTCGCTCGACCTCCAGACAGGCGATGCGGTTGTGGAGTACAACGTTTACGTCTTCCATTATTGACCTTGATCTTATTCATGGCCATATTCTCTGCTTGCCTCTTTAAGCTTTGGGTCCGTTCGTTTCGCGGAAAATGGATAATTTCTGGAAAATATTTTCCCAAAAGTTATTTTCCAGGAAAATGATGATATTTTTTGGTAATCGGCTAAAATTTGAAAATATTTCGGAAAATATTTTCCGGTGTTCGGTAAGGAAAATATTTTCCGCTTCCCAATTGACGAGCGCGAGTTTAAGATCGACGAGCTTGAAGTTCACCCGGTTCAACGACTAGTCAAGAAAGGAAAAGATGGGAAACAAATAAAGGAAAAAGAAAAAAGAAAAGAAATAAAAGAAAAGAAAAAGGAAATTAAAAATAATTTGAATTGAAAAAGAAAAAGATAATAAAAAGATAATTCGAATAAAAAAAGAAAAGAAGAAGAAGAAACGGGAGGAAGAAGTGAAGATTTGTAGAGGTGTGAGATAAGAGAGATCAAGTGAGGAAAATGTTTTCCACTTTTGAAAAGTGAAAAACATTTTCCCCTACTTTAGAAGATTTTTTTCCTTTGATAGAAAACATTTTCCCTAATGAATTCATTTTCTGTGAAACGAACGCCGGAAAATCTGAAAAACGTTTTTCCGGAAATTATTTTCCATGAAACAAACGTAGCCTTTATCTATTAATTATTTCCGGTATTAGAGAGATTCTTGCATAGACCACAGAAAATTTTTATTTGTTTTTTGTTAGTGATATTATAGTAGAGATTCTTAAGATTTTCCATAGAATATTATCCTATGTTAGAGACAATTGTAATATTACTATTGATTTTCTATATCAATTAAGATTTCACGAATCTCCTTTGATTGTACATATCATGATTGATATATGCTAATTTAGGAAATCATCTCATAAAGCCTATTTAATGACACATCGAAATACACACAAATACCTCAACTTACCATTCCGCATCATTACATTTAACTGTTTTAATTTTATTAATGAATGCAAACTGAACACTATCCATATGGGTTCTAAAGTCATTATCCATGGCCCTAAAGATATATTGTGAATGCAGCTTAAGCTCTACAGATGCATGCAACATGTGATGCGCTGTACGTACGTGATGATTATTAAATTTTACGAGGTACCAAGATATACGTCTTACCCAAGCTTACTATCAAAATTCAAAGACATTATTTCAGTACATTCACAACTTACTCAAATCACATACATAAAATCACGGATAGTGCGTGACGCAATACCAGGGATTCGACCTTTTGGCTTAAAAGTCCACCTTGATTAATGCAATATAATAATTAAGAATAATTCGCACACCCTAAAGGTTAATTACTAAATAACATGCATTTTATGGTAGAGTTAAATGACTATAAAATCGACACAAGTTGACTTACCTTAGAGGAGACCTACTGAAGCCGATGCCGGAAAACACGAACGAAGCAAGGGCCAATGGTAAGTCTCGAGCAATAGACCAGCGAAATGGACTGTGCTTCGAATGAAGCAACGCAAGCCAAACTTGACGAGACCTTGCTGGCCTCCGGTGAGGGCTAGGGGTGTCAAAAATTGAATCAAAAAGTGAACCAAACCGAAAAATTCGATTTTTTTCGGTTCGGTTCTCATTAAAAAAAATTGAAATTTTTTTATCGGTTCAATTTTTATCGATTAACCAAACCGAACTAAAGTAACAAACCGATAAAAGCTTATTTCTTGAAAACAAAAAATATATACAACAAAATAAAAAATAAAAAAATTCAAAAACTAAAAACTAAAAGCTGAAAAGCAAAAACCGAAAAATCAAACCGAACCGAACCAAAATTTCAGTTCGGTTCATATTCAGTTCGGTTCGGAAGTTTTTCCTAACGGTTCGATTCGGTTCCATTTTTCAAAAAAAAACCGAACCATTGACACTCCTAGTGAGGACTGTCGAGCCTTGTCCGAAGCTGGCAAGACCAGCAAGGTCAACCCTAGTCAAACTTGGAGAGAGCGAGCCTCACCAGCTCTCGCTTATGGATGGTCGCCGACAATCGAGAAGGTTCATGATTGTGAAGGTAAGAAGGAAAAAAAAGAAAATGAAAACAAAAAAAAAAAGGAAAATTGTCCACGTCAGCATAAATAAGATGATTGGCATATATGTGAGTGATTTCCGACTAAAATTGCGAGAAAAATTTTATTAGCAAATTTTTTAAAATGTTAAAATTAAATTGACCATATTAAAAGATCTAGAATTAAATTAACACAATTGTAATAATTTAGGACCTTTTTGGTAATTATCTCCTCCAACTATACACTTGGCTAGATTAAATTTTGATCTTAACGACATATGCCTAGGCGGTGAATCTCTCTATGCCATGAGTATGGCCAAATTTTCCTTTCTTTATTTCTTTAATCACACACCCCCACTATCTTTTCTTGTCGAGATAGTTACCAAAAAGGTTGTAAACTTATTACAATTATACCAATTCAATATTAATCTTTCAGTTATACTAATTTAATCATAAATCTTTCAATTATGTCAATTTAACGCTAAAAATTTTCATATATTACCAATTGAGTCAATTTGATCAAATTTGACTAAAAATCACTAACGTAAATGCTATTCATCATACATGACATGGCTAAACCTAACATGAACGTTTTTAATAATATTTCAATATTTTTTTGGAATTTTTAATAAATTTTTGTTCTTTTCTTTACTTTTTTTATTTTTTTTATCGGCCAATAGGCAAGGGCCTATAAGCCCTCGTCAGCCATTGGTGAGGATCGCAGCCCTCGCCCAAATTTGACAAGGGCGCCATGGCCAGCAAGGTGAACCTCTCCTAGATATGGTGAGGATTGTGACCCTCACTAGCCAAAATAAAAGGAAAAAAAAAAGAGTTAAAAATTGTAAAAATTATCCACATTACCACCAACCATGCCCTTGATATATAGAATGGACAACGTTTACGTGAGTGATTTCCAACAAAATTAATTGGAACGACTCAATTGGCAAATTATAAAAAAAATTTAAGATTAAATTAGTATAATTGTAATGATTTATGATTTTCTTAGTTATTTCCCAGGATGACGATGTCCGGCCCATATTTCTTTTTTTTCTTCCATCAGTTCAGATCTCCAACCAATTGTTGAACCAATGACCGAGGATATCGTGCCTGCAGAGCTTCCTTGCAACGGTCGAGTCAAAAAAATGTAATTTATGCTTATTTGTTTAAAAAATGCTCCTGATATTCAAATGCTCAAATTTTTATCACTGGTCGGGATCAATCCGTACTTCATACGATAAATGACTAGATGGAGTGAAATAGTCAAAATTTAGGTACGAATGTTTTGGACGTATTAGCTTTTACCATCTGAGCTCGGCTCATAGCTATCATTGCTTAAGTTCCGTCTCTTTCTTTTCTGATACGAAGTACTCTTCTCCGGCCTGAGGCACCTTGGCTAGGACTTGGGAAGCTGAATTTCTTGATTTTTCTTCGGGAGCAACATTGGATCATACGTTAGAAGAGACAGCCTGGACGGACGGCACCACGGCCCTGACCACCTTGTCAATTGCTCCCGTGTCCCATTCGGCGCAATTATGCAGGGACGTTCACCTCACGGTCCAGCTGATTGCGCCTAGAAAAGCTCAGATTAGCATTCTAAGGGGACTACTGTAGAAACTGTCCGCCTCGTTCGAGCCTTCTTAAGGTTGTGGGCCGATGTCTCTTTAATTCCATCTCTCTCTCCCTCTCTCTCTCTGAGTGGTCCCAACGACATTGCAATTGTACTCTTCGGGCTGTCTTCTTTATCTTCATCTTTGCCCATCACATGCTCCCTTCCTTAGACGCATTTATTTGTGGACCCTCGCGATGGTTGGGTTGACGTTAACCCCGAATCTACAGCGTTTTTTCCCCTTAAAAAATTTCGTGTGTCAAGACCCGCGAAACCCGCCTCTTGGGAAATAACAAGAGTTTCTCTGTTCGCCACGCTTACCGTCTTTGGTTAGACTGCTCACGTAGGACTCTTCCCTGAGCTGTGCTTTCGATGTAAGTACATCAAAGTCCGACCGTATTTTCGTCTAACAGCTAAATATTTATTGGAGAAATGAACAGTAGAATCGCTGTTTGACTAGGCTCGTTGTGGATAATGTCAGGGCACCGATTGGAGCACTTATAAAGGGAGCTGTTCATGAACGGTACTCTCTGCAATTAGTGAGCAAGCTCTCCTTTTTCTTAGTACTGCCTGCAACTCGACACCCAGGACCATCCGCACCTCAAAAGTGTTGTTTTCATCTAATGTAGTAGAATTCAATGCAGATACATATATCAGATTTCTTGCCTTTGGAAAATCATTTTGTGCTCATCAAGAATGATGTAGCTCTCCTTCACAGTGTCAAACCGCATGATGATCTCACACATTACAGGCGCAATTCCTTCCCATCTATAATATTTGATTCACCGAAGTATTGCCTGACCAGATCTTTTTTAAATCGTCAACCTTTTCTTTTCACTTTTAACCAATTTTGTCTGGTCCAAATATGAACTTAGCTAACATAGTATCCGTGATTACAGATCCCTTGTACCGTTATTAGTCACTTTGGAATTTTTGGTGAGGCTTGAAATCCAATCTGTAGTCCATGATTCGTGACCGAACTCAGAAATGCTTTTGTAGCCATCAAAATGCAAAGTAGAAAGCTTCATGATCGACTGTTCAATCATGTAATGCCACTATTATTTTGTCCTCGGTCCAAAACGAAAATCAGAACGCCGAAGCCATTTGCGAATCCCATTGAATGCATATCTCTAGCGTCTCGTGTTGCTTCGAGTCATTATATCATTTGGTAACGCTGTTAGCTTTCCAGGTTAAAACTAGGGGTTATGGTCTTCAAGACAGGAAGCAAATGTCGAAAAAATGTAGGGTACCGATGGGCAGTTTCTAGCGCGGTTGGGTCTTTTTCTCATCATTATAATCGGATGAATTTAAAGATCTGTCCACTATTCATGGACAGCGCAGTTTCCAATAGTCTTGTGAGGACGTCGGTATGTTCACACTTGAAATCCAGAAAATTGACGTTTGTTTATAGATGAATTCACACTACAGGCATTTTGATGGTTTTCTGCACCGGCGACTGACAGGGAAAAAAGACCTTCCCTTATCCATAAATTTCGGAAAAAGACCAGATGAGGAAGCAAAACTCCTCGTTTGTCAAATGTGCAGATGGGTTTGTGCTTAAACCTTACACAAGAACAGATGTGTTAGCAAAGAAAACACAAGCGGATTCTTGCAATACTTAATTCAGACCCACCTAACCCCTTTCTCATTCTAGATACACAAACAGTCAAATCACAGGAGATGAGAAAATAAAGGTGGCAGTCTAACTACCAAGTCCAATGTTGTCCTTTAAGGTCTCTTTTTTGGTGCCATGGAGGACACATCCCTTTCTTGGAGGGTTGGTTTTGCCGTCTTAAAGCCATGAAAGGGCTTTGGGTTACTGCCCTGAATGATTGAAAAAGATAAAAATGATAGTGTTCAAAAGACAGACAAAGTGAAAAAGCGACCACCCACCTCTCTCCTCCCAGTCTTGTAGACCCTTCATAGGCACAGTATGGCAACAGGGTACCCTTTTGCTCTCCCCTTTTTTCTTTTATTTCGCCAAGTCAGTGACGACCATTTCTAAGGGGATAACATTCCGCGTTGCTTCAGCTTTGGAGCCCCTAATGGTATGATGAACATGGACCATTTTTGGCCGTATGATACATGGCCTGCCAGATGCTTCAAGCATCTCCCACTTAGGTCTCGAAACTCACCGTGAGCTTGGGGTACAATGAACGAGAAAATCCTCAAAGAAAACACTCACTCTTTATGATTCCGTGTGTTCTTACGTGTTCTTAAGTGAAAATTCATGGCAGAAAGACTTCAAAACGAGGTCGACTGCACCTGGTGCAGGCCAAGGGGAAAACCGAAAACAGCGAACCATTCGACTGAAAATTCCCAATGACTCATTGGGGTCGAAACTCGAAAATGCTTCAGGATATGATGCGAACTTCTATTACGTGTAGATACCCAGAGCAAAAGGGTGTGTGAGAGAGCTTCACTGTAACAGTAATCATCTGAATTCCAGTTACAAGCATTTATTCCCTTCACGTGGAAAGAATTTTCAAGGAGGACGCATCGGTTGTGTTTCAGGCACGCATTGTAAATCCAGATGCAAATAAGGAGTCGGGCCGAAGACGGAGATCTCATATTTGTTAGTTTGAGCTCACATATCCAATCCACTCCTGCGAAACTTATGCTCGTATTTCGCCACTAATACAACTCATACGCAGCTCTTCATTCTAGAGAACAAGCGGAATTCCGACATGCGAGTATTGCGATGAGCACGAAAGCAAGACGATTGTCTACATCAATTGAAGATCGAGACTCACTTCATTTACATAATAAAAATCAAAGGAGAAAGGTTATCATTGCTATGGAGTAAGAAATAGCAAGGAGGGTATCCATAAATTAGAACCGTCTCTCTTTCTCTCTCTCAAATTTTTTCCTCTTATGATTGTAAAACGTTTACTACCGCGCAATTTGAGAGAATTAGAATTCTAAAAAATCCTCGTTAATTATACAGAGTTTAATCAGACCAGCTACAGATGAAGATCCAAGCTCACATGGTCCTGCATGCTCGCCTTCCCATCACAAACGTACCTGCTTTGAGGATTCACGCTATTGCCTCCGCCTGGAGATCGCTTCATAGTCTCGTCCCCGGCGAATAATGGCAGGGGGTGCGCTGAGTGGTGGTCACGGCTGAAGCCGGAGCTACCAGCGGGGATTCGCCACAAGCCTAGAGGACTCCCATTGATGGGCTGTTGATGAGAGAAAGAGCCGTGGCCTCCATAAAACCTAGTGCTGTTACTCGAAATGGTGGCGGTGCTACTATTGTTCCATGTAGGGTAAGACATGGCTGCGGCGGAGCCGAGCCGGTAGTTCATGAAGCCGTAGACATGGGTGTCGGAAAGGCTACCATGGGCCATGGCGGACTGGAGGTGGGCGCGCTTGGCGTGCTGGCGCTCTCGCTTGTGAGCGTTCTGGTGGCCGCCGAGGGCTTGCGAGGTGGGGAAGTTCCGGCAGCAATAGTGGCACTCGAACCGCCGCCCGCTCTCCCCGTTGCTCTCGCCATCCTTGCTTGCCTCCTCGGCCACACCGGTCTCAGCATCGCCCCCGCATTCTTCCTCGTTGCCGCTGTGGCCCTGGCCAGCGCCGCCTTCGGCCCCGAACTCGAAGCCGAACAGCTTGATGCCCTTCTCCTTGTTGACGGGGGCGGGGCGGATGAAGGGAAGTTGAGAGAAGGACTCGACGTTCATGAAGTCGTGAGTCTCTCTCTCGTGAGTCTTCTCCATTAGAGAGGGAGGGCCTTCAAGTTCAAGGACAATGAGAGGAAGAACAAAGAAGAGACACAGAGAAGAGCCACCCTTGAAGGAGGAGGAAGAGGAAGAGGAGTGTTTTGGGGGGTTTTTATGTGGAGGCTAAGTCTTTGAAAGACAAGGTGTGGGGCCTCTAAAAGAGGTCTATATGATCCATGGTGGATTTGAAAGATGACCCATCTATGAGAGTGAGGACCTGACAAGGCCAATAACATGTTCATTGGTACGTTTAGAGAGAGAGAGAGAGAGAGAGAGAGAGAGAGAGAGAGAGAGAGTTTTGCCTCATTGTCAAGGACTTAAGAGTCTTAATATATTCCCTTCCCATTTCATTTCTTAACTGCATGCGTTTCTTTCTCGAATTTTCTTGTGCCTTCCCACCAATGTCTCTGTTGCAAACGAGATTTAATCTAAATTCATGACAACCTCAGATCCAGCTATGAAGAGATCTTATTCTTCTCCCCATAAACAAATGAGGCACAATGCTTCTAAGTGCTGTGTAGCTTTTAGCACAAGTCTTATGTCAGTCAATTACCAAAAAATCGTACATAAAATATTCAACAGCTTTTACAAATTGGACCTTGCCAAATTTTACAGTTATCATCTTTGTTGAAAAGTCCAACCCAAAAATAATTAGGTGGAGGGAGATCTTGTGTACATAAAAATGGGGTGGATGCATATACATGAAAAAGATAGCATTAGTTCTAGTATCATGTTAAAAAATTCAATCCAAAAGTTTAAGTTATAAGGTGGACAAAGACTACGTATATATAAAGAGTATATAAGAGTAATATAGAACACTATTTCAATGGTCTCAATAGAGTGTAAATGTCATGATCACGACCGAATCCAAGCTCATGTCAATCCCCTCTTGTATAAAAAGCATCCTATGTCGCATAAAACCTATGTCGCATTTTTGACTTATTGAAATATGACTTGTCAATCAATGTTGATTTTAGCAAATAGGATTGCAGGATTCATATCCCTCCAAAAAAAAAAAAAAAACGTATGATTTGGTTTTGTTATGCTGAAATTTCCAATGCCAACACAAGTTTTATTTTCCTTGCATGAGATACCTAAAAACATATGTGCGTGGATGTCCTTCCACAACTTATCTATACAAACGACAATCAAGTGATTTGACCTTGATTTACTTCCAGAAAGTTTTATTATGCCAGAATGAATACACGGTGTGCACAAAATCTTCCTTTTTGCGAAGAATTGATTGGTTGTCTGATATGTGGGTAAGAGGAGAAAAAGTTCAAGGATCATCAATAACTTATGGTGATGGAAAAATACACGCATACATACAAGTGCAGTTTCATGTGATAAGAAATACTTCTGAGTGATTATCTGTTGATATTTAGCACAGAAAAAGGTTTTCCGAATTGTGGTATAAAAAGAAAAGGTTTTACAATTCATATACTGGTGAGTGAAGTATTCATGGGACAGATAGAAATTCACTTCTCATACTTAAACAATAAAGAGGTAAAATCGTTAGGATTTTGTGCTTGAAAAAATTGCGATACATCTCACGATCAACTCCTAATTTGGCTCAATTGCTCGAGGGTTTTTAGTCTCGGTACGAATGGCCTATCATTCAATAGGACTAGGGAGGCGGACTTAATTTGATACGTTAAACTGACTTAAGTATCACTTGATTATGAGAGAGAGAGAGAGAGAGAGAGAGAGAGAGAGAAAGGAGCTTATAGTCCACAACAAGTCCATAGTTAAAAAAAAAAAAATAGGAAGTCACAAAATATGAATCCAAGAGATGCCAGTACATCATTGCGACTTACATGTCAACATGCTAATGTATATACAGATAGACTATAATGAGGAACTATACATTGTTTTGGTACCATTTTTCGAGAGAGTACACGCGAGACAGTGAAGGGACGCTAGACCTTTATTTTTTTTTTTTGCTTTTTCAAGTTCTGTCCAATGTACAATACATCATGAGTTTTTTTTTTTTCCAAATTACATCTTACTCACACATACCCATCACATAACACCCCATGTTTTAGTGAGATGTGTGTAAGGACAGAGAGGGAAATGTCGAGGATGACTCTCTCTCTCTCTCTCTCTCTCCAGGACCAGGGGGAGAGAGAAGTTGGTGTTGGTTCTTTATAGCTGTTGGCTGTGTTATATCTGTTGCAGGGATTCTGCAGCAAGTTGTGGTCCTTTTTATGATGAACATGTTAACTAGATTTCAGGATCAACTGATAAGGGAAGTGAAAGTCTAACAACTTGTTTGTTCAATCTACTTTTGATTTGATGAATAAAGTACACCTCTCTCCCAGCCTTTTCCTTCTCTCTTTGGGTCCTGTTTCCTCCCTTATTATTACAACTACTACTATAATTATTATCACCCGGTTCTTGTTGACTATTATGATCACAGTAATGAAAAATGTTTGTGATTGCCATGAGGGTTTCTAAACAATGTCTGTGTCTTTGTTTTGCAATGGTTTTTAAACTAAACATTCTTCTTTTTATTTTGCCACATTTTAAGTAAATTATATAACATATTGACTGTTTATAATATGTCACGCTAGGCTAGAAGTTTGAGTTTTACTGGTCTAAGAGACTTGGAGGATATTTTGCAGACTTTTGGGTAGCTGGATCTCTACGCTCATACTTCTTAATTATTTATAAAGGTAAGGGTGGAAATTACGATTGCAAAACATAATCAGATACATATAATTCATATACATCAGCTATAAATGTAATTAATGACAACTGAATAATTTTCTCTACTTCAGTGTATGTCTAAATTAACCAATTACAGATCGGGCTAGCCTTGAGAAAGAGGCTTAATCATGAAGTCTCGTTACTAGAAAAGTTTCTCAAAATATGGGTGAATAAATGTGAGAGTAACAATATGGACGACACATAGCATCACTACACTTAGGAAAAATTAAGCTTCGTGTTTCTGTTTATGACCCTTTATTTGCCAGTTATGATTCTGAAAAGCTAAGGTGTTTCTTAGTGAAATGAGGAATTATGGTTATTGCCCCCACAAGCCTAAACAGTAGATACTTGAAAGAGATATTGTCTGTGAAGCTTTTCTTTCCTTTCTTTCACGACTTTCAAGAGCCGTTCAGGCTAACCTTTTTTTTCCGTTCAGGCTAACCTTTTAAACCGTCTGTTAACGTAGAAAGTTGCTTCTGTTCAATATAAGGTACAAAACGATGGAGAGAGAGAGAAAGGGAGGAGGGAGAGAATTTGAGTGCTGATGATGATCTTTTATTGCTATGAGGGTCTTCTTTTGCTGTTGAGTGTTCTCAGTTTTCCTTTTCCCTTTTATTTCCTCAGTGTAGCTTTTCAGTGAGAGCTGGAATATCAATCTGAAGTAGCAATTTAATGATGCTGAACTCACTGCCTTTTTCGTGCATGCTTGACTCGTTTTGCAATTATTCCCAACCCCAACTGCTCACTTCCTCATAACTCTCCACCTTTTCTTTGTCATCCCAAGACAAGTCTCTCTCTCTCTCTCTCTCTCTGAATTTTCTAGGGTATTGTCTTATTATGTGATCTTTCTTGGACTACTTGGGTTTGAGCTCCATTTGCACGCATTAATGTTTTTGGGGTTTAACGGAAGTACCGTTTGATGGGATTGTACCAATCTCGAAGGAAAATGGGCCCCCTCCCTCAACATGTCCTCAAAAACTCCACATCACTTCTAACTCTAACAACAACCCTTCATTCATGCAAGCACTCTTTGCCATTAAAGTCACAGTCACAAAGGTAGTGATTTCCTGTGTTGGGTTTTTGGGTTGGGGGGACCATCGCAGGTCCATGAGGGTTTCAATGCAACTGCACCGATTATACCTCATAAAAATCATGCATAGATAATTAGATATAGAGGATATTTTTTAAGTGTCTCCAAAGTACTTGCTAAGCATGTTTAATGAGAAAATAGTCTATTTTTAAAGCATTAATCGTGCGTATTGTGAGGGCAATCAGTGCTTGTAATATTTATTTATCTAGTTTTTTTAAGAAGTGCTTCTAAAGGTAAAGCATTTTTAACAAAATTCTTACGATTTATATGTGTGACGAATATCCAAGAGCATACTTGATGTTTCTTGTCCCTCATGATATTGTGCATGATGAAGTTTAGCATTTTAGAAGTTAAAAAACAACTGGGGTTTGATAGACAAAGCATGAAGCAATATGTAGCTTCCCGATACCATTGCTTTATAGTCGTTCATAGCGAAAGCGTTGTACGACTTCCTTAGCAGCTTCCCTTAACTTTACAAATTTTCATTAAAGAGAAGCATACAATGATACTTGCCCAACTTCCAGAGTCCAAACCTCAATCTTTATCTGCGCAATCACCTCCTCCCCAAAGAAAGAAACATCTTTGAAATGACTTTCCCACATACATTCTAGACATCACGTCCAAAGTAGTTATTGATGTAGTAGATATTCATCTTTATTATGATAAAGCAGGACTTCGGCCAGGCCTTCAATCACGCCATGAATGAACACAGCTTCAAAATTCAGAATTAGATGCAAATATTAAATGACACATAGATGATAGGTTCACGTCCAATTGACGGTGTTAGAAAACCAATACAAAGGAAACACGTCTACGAAAAATTTTGATACCATGAAAGGGAAGCAAGAGCTAGGTAGCTCCCACCCCGGATGTGACATTTCTTTTAAAGCTCGCTTGTCCCATACAATTCACATACGCTTAATCGGTAAAATCTCACCTTATAAAGTGCAGTTTTACCTTTATGACAGCTAATCATGGTCCGACATAAGAAATTGAGACGGGCTCGGCTCAGCCCGGCTTGGCTCGGGAGGTCGCGGAGAGAGAGAGAGAAAGAGAGAGCCGTGAAGGTGGGATTGAGGACGCATGCTGTGGCGCAAGAGAAGGGTCGCTATCCATTTGTTCCTCAACTCCTTCCCCATTAGGTGGCCTGAGGGTGACCTGGCCTCGGGCAAGTCCTGCGTCTTTTGCCTCCCACCTTCGCTCCTCTCTTCACCACCAAGTCCCTAGCTTGACCCTCCATCACTTTTTTTTGTTTCCTCTTCTATTCCTCACATGTGTGGACCATGCATGTTGATTAATCATGCACTCGCACTGCCCTTTTCTCTTAGCTCTGTCAACCTCAGCTAGCTATGGAGCTCGTTTTGAACCGACAGCCTTATGGTAGTTGAATGTAAGAGTCACTACTGCCAAGAGTCTTTATTGCGTAGACTTATTTTATCAAATCAATCTATCAGATGTATTTGGAAGCGTAAGATTTTATCTTGCCCATTTGTGCAAATGACTATGTATGTTGTTTTATTCCGTTTAAGTAATTTCTAAACTTGTTTGGAGTAACTTTTTTATTACAACTCTCGTTCCTACTTTTATTGTGGAGAAAACATTTATCGTGGAGAAAACATGGGAATCGTGAAAAAAATATATATATATATATATATATATATATATATATATATATATATATATATCTTGAGATTTAAATGTTACTATTTGCTCTTTACCCTTAGTCCCAAAGCATAAGCTAATGGACCTCTATCCCAATCTGTATAGCTTTAGACTAGGATTTCTAGTTTTACAAGCTCATTGATATAAGTTTTGCCAAAACAAAGGAGGTCATGAAAATGAGAGCATCATTTGTTTCTTGTGATTGTTAGTGATAGATAATTTAATTGGCTTACGCTTTGATATTTCCATGCATTTTAGCCAACCTAATTTTCTATTCTTTGCCAACTTTAGGAAAGTTTGGGAAATACCAATATACCATTGGAGGAGCCCCCATAATTTTTTTTTTTTTTTGTTAAAAAGGAAGATCTTGGGCCGGTTCGTGTGTCCCTTCACCATTGGCTAGTCCCACCTTGATCCTGCTTTTTTGACAATAATTAGAAACCCAAAATTTTAGCGAAGTGGATGCCCCAAGCAACCCCAAGCAACAAGTTTCAGACATTCCTGTGCATATTATATCACTGGGGACTCCTCCTTATCCTCGGCTAACATTAATAAAGTGCCTATGTTGTCTGTAATATGTATGGAAGAGATATTTCATATTAGCAGAAAAGAACAGAAAGGAAGAATGTGGATGCTAGAGAAAAGCAACTGAGCAAGTGTGGAGACAAAGAAAAATGTGCTTGAGAGAGAGAGAGAGAGAGAGAGAGAGCCCACACATTCTTTTCTTGGATCTCTCAATCGTAAATGATAAAAGCGAGCACACATGGAAAAGAATACAAAATGGCATTGCATGGGCACAAGATCATGACCATGATGTGTTGGGTCCTTTCACATGTTAAAACCCACTTAAAACTGTCAAACGCAATTCGGACAGCTCCAGCTCTTCCAACTCCTTAAAGCTTTGATGGGTATGAATCACTTGTTTGTCTGAAACTCAGAGTTCACTTAGCTTGGACCACCCAAGGCATCTTTTCAGATGTTGCGTTAACGCTTGTGTGGGGCTATAATCCTTCCTTCCCCTCTTTTTTTTTTTTTTTTTTTTTTTTTTGAGTTGGGTGATGTACCCTGGTCCCTCTCCCTTTCATGACCTATTTTTTTTCATTGTGTGACGAGATCATATTTGCCTACAATACTAATTGGGTTGACCAATCAAAATGTTTAAATTCTGTATAATTAATTAATCGTTGCTTTCCATGCTTTCCATTATTAAATGTGAATATTCATGTATAGTTTCATCGGTGTGATAAAGATTTAATACGTCGGCATTTGCCCTTATTGTCTAGACTTAGTAGCCTCTTCATGTTAATTAGAGCCAATTTGCAATTTATTGTTCTTTTCTTACTTTTTTTTCTCTCCTGATTTAGCTCTCGGAGTTCTCTTCTCCTAGTTTAGTTTTCGATTTGAAAGTTTGAACTCTTTCAATCTAATTCTAGATTTGAGTGCTATCCTCTCCCAATCTAGATTTGGGAATTTAATAAATATGATTTGGGGATTCGATGCTTCTCTGCTCTATTCTTATATAGGTTCTCTACCTCCAGTCTCAATGATGATCGCAAAAATTTTGGCATCTCGTTGAATTACAAAGATTTGCCCTTTACATGTTGGATTTGTGTTTATGTAACCTATTATAATTGTTTTCATATGACAATAGTGTAGAGAAAGCTGAACCTTGGCATGCATTATTGAAGTAGGAATTTTCAGCGTGTGTTCATCACTGACAAAAACATAACATCCAGTAATCGACTGCCAATTTTGTTTGACAAAATCTGTTCATGAGGAATGATTTTGTGCTTAACTTTGCAATTGCTCCATCAATCTTCCTTGTGTTCTAGATTTGGCTTTTTTTCTCAGTATTCGTGCTCTGGTTAGATTTGCTTTGTTATGAAGACTATATACTTCTACATTTTTTTAAGTAATGAATACAATTTTCTTTTAACTGAAAAAAATATTAAATGTTCATTATAGCTCGGAGTTAATCTAAAATGATTTGATCTCCGAATCATAATTGAATCGCAAGGAAATCGGCCCATATTAGGAGAACCAAATTGAACCCTTGGCAACAAGATTGTGGGCGATGCAAAAAAATAGGGAAATTAATTTTGTGTAAGACGTCATTTCCTTATAGAACTTGATGTCCATGATGACGTCGGAGATTGGCTCATTTTTCTTGCATATGATTATTATGTTGTTGAGTTTGGTCTTGTATGTATAGTGAGGGCACTTTGTGTGTGTGTGAAAATTTGCAAGAGACATAAAGAGTATTGAGAGACGTAATCCTAAAAAATTGAGAGTCTGAGAAGACTTGTTTCTTGTTATTGATTCTTAGGGGTTCAAGTTCAATCTAGGACTAAGAAACACAGATAAGTGAGAATGAGTCTGTGGCTGAGTTTAATACAACCCTCATATTTGTCGATTACAATGGAATTATCTCGCCAATATCTTTCCACGGAATACCCGTACCGTCGAGCCACGTAAATCCGCTTTGCTCAGATTTCATTTCTGCAATTTACATTTTCATCGAATCACTATGTTTGTTCCCGCTTCCGCGCCAGCTGTAATGCTAATCGATCAAATATACGTATATAACATATGAATGAGGGCAGTGGCCTTGAAAAGCAGAAGTGGTACGATCGTGTCTCATTCAATGTTGATGTTCCATTGATTCGATCGCTCGATCAAGATGGAGAGAGAGGGGGGTGGGGGTGGGGTCTGCAAACACTTGGAAACTCAAAAAACCATCAATCAAGCTAGAAAGAGTTAATATGGGCCAATGGTGTTTGGTTGTGTGGCCATGGCCGCGCAATAATGATGGCGAGAGATTTTCACATATGTCTGTGTGTGTATGTGTGCTTGACATTAAAAGCACGACAGCACTAAGTATCTGAGGCTTTTGGTAGTTGCGAGCTAACCACGTTCACATGAACAACGTTCCCTTCATTTACTTCCATCGCCACTGAAAATAAGCAACAACAAAAATGGTCCACATCTGTCCCTCCCTCAATGCCCCAAAGATGTTGACATATGATTCATGAGAGACAATTCTGAATGATGGATCTCTCTCTCTCTCTAATTTTCGTTTGGGTTGAAAATGTAAGTATTATGGAGAAGTTGGAGTACGGAAGCTTAGGGCTACCCCCCAACACTTCAAATAGAGCTAATAATTAAAAAAAATGAAGGTAGAAAGTCTCCACATAGTAACCAATAAAACATTTGTGTGGGTAAGTCTAATTTTTTGGTAAAGTAAAACTCTACCTCTTATATTTTTACACACCTTGGCCAAAATAATATGGATATCCATTGACTTATTTTGAAACCGTCTATGATTGCACTCTATCCAAATACAATATATGATTAATAGGAAAGATACCTTGAGGAGTCTCACAGCCGAATCTTTGCCTTTTGTTGCCCTAATCATCCATTAAAATTCCTAATTTCATCCTCCTAAAGAATGCCTAATCTCATGTATTGCAAGACCTCTCTCTCTTTCTCTCTAATTACTATCGCAATTAATCAACGTTGTCGAGATTGTGCATTACCAAAGGTGGCAGGCTCCTTTATTCGGCACAATTATGATCGACTGTTTGAATGTCACTATTGAAATTAGTTCATCAGTCATCTATAAATTTGTAGGCCAAACTTAGTACACCAGACATCACCGGAACGCATGAACATTTGATGATATTTCTTAGGCTACATCAGCCATCCGTCGCCTAGATTTGGTGAGGATTGTGGCCGGTGAGGACCACAACGCCCTCACTAGATCTAGGCAAGGGCATCACAGCCCTTGCCTGTGTTTGGTGACCTTTGTCGACCATCACCCAAGCCCAGTCACCAGCAAAGGAAAATAGGGAATAAAGAAAAGGAAAAAGAGAAAATATTCAAACAAAAATTTACAAAAATCGTCAACGTCAATGCTAGTCATGCTGTGTAAGAAGACTAGCATTCATGTTAGCAACTTGCAGTCAACGTAGGTAGAAAATATTACTATGGCAAATCATTAAAAGATTTAGAACTAAATTTGTCAAATTAAAAAGTTTATAATTGAAATAAACGTTGTACAATAAGCTTATGACTTTTTGGAGATTCGTCACTTGAGTTAGATATCAAAACTCATCCAAATTTGTCAATGTTTTGATTCACTTGAAATCACTAGCACTTGAAGAATATATGAGACCCAAATGACCATTCATCTCATCAATTCAACCATATCATTTTGAACAACTTAATGGTATGACCATTTTAACATCTTCTTTTGCCACGTAGGTTCAAAGCTTTAATTACCATCTTTTCGTCAACGACAGGGTTGCATGCAATTTCCCTTTTTTTTTTTTATGCGGTTATACCTAAGATGGGGTTGATAAATCTTCCACGTTTGCCGTAACTATTCACCAATACGAAGCTCACATAAATTGAGTGAGAGCCTGCAAGAGGAGTTAATTTCCATGGACTTGTGGCGGGGCCTAGTACTTGCCATGATAAGCAATGGCTTTCTGAGCACCCCTCAGGTGGTCCTAGAAACCCTACAATATACCTCCCATGTCCTTCGTTTTCATCTTCCTTCCGCACTAGCTAGCTACCTCTCACACATGCACGAATGACAGATTTTCTTCCAAAATGTTTTTATTGACGTGGGGTCGTCGTCGTCATCGATCCGATTGAAAAATCTCTTCTGGGATCGTAAATCGAATGGCAAATAATAATGCATGACCCAAGTACAGGACAATTACCAGAGCTAGAGTTGTTAGTTGCAACGACTTTTCCGAATCGGAGTATCTTCTTTATTTTCTAATTATGGCATGTGTTAATTTTGAGCGACTTTTTCTTAGATATGCGTACAATAATTGTATTGGCCTTGCGAAATGTCCATCCCTCCGCGTCAGGTGGATCAATTTGATTGCTAAGAAGCTAGTTTTGTCACAATTTAGACAATTCAAGAGAGACTAGCGGGGGGTCCCTTGACGTTGATTGCCCATATTTGCAGGTTCATCAGGCTTCATCATGCACTTTAACCCTTTATGGGGAGATCTGCAAGGCAAATCCCATTTCGAGGCCTTGATTGGAAATGCCAACTAACTAATCCCGAATGATTGGATGTTTTAACCGCACATTTATTAGTTCTTTTCACTCCTAGGGCTTAGCATAGCATGGAAACGGATTTAATAAAAAAAAATGGGTTGGCCGGTAACGAGTCCATTTGTTCGTAAAGTACAATTAAGTCGTAATGTCATCATCGGACAATTGGATCTTAAAATTTGTGAAAAATGCACGATATTCAAGTATCTCTATTGGGTCCCTTGATTTTAGATGATGGAAACATTTGATGTCGTCTTCTTGAGTTTGTGTTTTTCTCTCACCCATGTGTTCATTTTTGTGGATGTCCGGCACTAATGTAAGGCGGTGTATTTTTCACTCCGCGGAGATTGGCAAAACAGAAATAATGGAATGATGAGAAAAAGGAAGAAAATGGAGAGAGGGAAAAGGAAGTGGAGCAAGTCAGCAGCGGCTGTCGTCCATGCACCGGCGACGCTCTCTTGCCTCCCTGGAAAGAAGGGATTAGAGGCACGTCCTGATGAACAAACACGCAGATAGAGAGAGAATAAAGAAGGGTGGAGGGGATGGCCTGGAGCTCACTTAAGCCTTCTTGCTACCATCGCCATTGATGGTGGCGAATCTATGGCGGCGAATCTATCGCAACGATTCCACCGCCATATAAAATTCCTAAAGAAGAAGTGATCAACGGGCGGGCTGCCCCGCCTAAGCCCAAGAAGCTCAAGCGAAGAACGGGCTGTTTTGGACAAAGGTCTTACTCGAGAAAGCCCGGTTTGGTCAGGAATTTTTTCTTTATAAATAAATTTCTAGGTTATGAGTGGAACTGGGCAACATATGCGGTGAACAGTTCCAAAATTTTCTTCGACGCACTTGCAACAGAGCTCAAGGCCTCATGTACCCAACTGGGCTTTTTACTGATAAAAGATCACACGCTTTCAATTAGTCGATCCAATCCGTCCATCCACAACTTATTTTATAGCGGTCGGTGCTTCAATCTTGGACCCACTTGGGACCCCAGACCTACGCCAGGGGTGTCGAGCTCAACACGCCGGGCTCGCGGTCCGCTCACAGGGTCGAGGTTGTCGAGCACAAAAAATATTTTCCATTCACTAATTTTTTATAAAAACCGCGACGACCACCGAAAAATGGTCCATGGGCCAAGCCTTTCTGTCCAAACGGTCTCCCTCGAGTTCCCTATCTTTGCCCAGGACAGCGAAGGCTTTTCATATCGCAACAGTCTTAAGACATTGGACGTTCAGGATGAAAGCGTCGAGATATTGACCTGACAGACGCGTGTGTTCTCCTTTGTCTCTGCGGTATCCGGGCCCTGGAGTTTTCAGAGAAGTCAGAATGAACGTGAACGTTGAACATTCATGGTTCGAAGGTCGTGAGACATGTGACCTGGGATGGGACCGAACGAGCTTTGATTAAGGTAAAGATAGTCGTCACTGCTATTTGAATGATGTATGGAAATAAATGTAACGTGATCTCTAAATTTTTAAGTCGTTTAATGTGATTTTTGAATTTTTAATATATGTTTAATCTAGTCTCTAAATTATATAAAAGAAATGTTTAGTATTTTCTTGAATATGAATTAATAGAAAGACAACATTGAACATTTTCGCATAGTTTAAGGACTAAATTAGACATACCAAAAGTACAAAGCGACATTGAATATATTAAAAATTCAGAAATTATATTGTACATTTGTAAAAAAATTAAGAATCATATTAAATAAATTAAAAGTTCATAGATGATGACACTTCATTTATTAACTATGAAAAAATGGAGATGAAAATATTTGTAGGGGATACAAATGTAAGGACACGTATAGAGTCTTGTCATTCGACAATGACAAGACACCTCTCCAAGTTCAATATAGTTCTTTGAATTTAGTTTCATTACTTTTCTAGCTTTGAAATTTGACTAACGGTCCCTCTCTTTCGTGACAAGCCCACTTTACCGTAAACGTTTATTGAAAAATTTCACAAATTAAATGGTATACGATTTTTCTTGTGAACATATTAATTGCTAGTCAAAATTTTAATACTATTTTCGTCTAATTTCACATACTCATGATAACAAGAAAAAAAAAAGTTGCTTTGCTTGATGCATCTACTTATATATATTATAGATGGAATTATCTAATCAGTTCTAAGCTTATCGTAGGATGCCAATTCGGTCTTAAAATTTTGTAACTTCGTCAATTTAGTTGTAGATATTTGTATAAAATTTCAATATAATCATTTTGTTAGATTTTGTCAAAAATCACTAATGTAATGGTGGGACATATAGGATAATCGGTAATAATTAGATCGTCACATTAATGACTTTCGATAAAATTGACCAATATAATTATTTTGAAATTCAATAGAAAGACTTATACCTAAATTGGTAAAATTGAATAAGTTTTAGACTAATCAGTCAATCTTCACATTGTTTTTACATGCAAGCTATATAAACTATGGCAAGAGTGAGTATCATGCTAGGAAAATAAACATATATATATATAAATTTGCACGCAAGTGGGGTAATGATTATTCTTATATAAATCTCTTTTTTTTTTTTTTTCAACATCAACCTATCATTGGGGACCTAACGTAGCACAGCCCAAGGCTATCATGGCCACTAATGATTTCCGACCTGATAACTGTCGGTAGAACTTTTCGTAATTGGATTATTGATTAACTTTAGCAGTTGAATTATCTACTCAACTATATGATATTCGGAGTAGTGAATGTGACGGTCCAATCATGAATGCGATATGAGGTCTAACTTCCGCCACTTTCATGATTTCTTTTAACGTTTTCCAGACCCTTAACCTAAATCATCGACCATCAATGACGATAATTTTTTTTTTTTTTGTCAACATCAATGACGATAATTAATGCCACCGTTTGGTCGCATTTCTGCCTAGAGCCGGGGCCTACCATATCAGAAGAATGCCTTCGAAAGAAACAGCTCTTCAACCGAATTAAATGGGAAGACCGAAAAATATTTTTTTCTGAAAATCAAAATAGATAAGGAAAATTATCCAAGTACGGATGTCAATTCAATCATAAACTTTCCTATTTTACCAATCTTTAAATTTTTGTGTGAAATTTCAATGTAATTATTTCATTCAATTTTCATTGAAAATAGCTGACATAGGACAATTGGCAATGATTGGATTGTCATTTTAGTCATTTCCGACGAAAATTGACCAAAAGAATTACGTTTAAATTTCCGATATTAAGATTAAATTTGCAGAATTAAAAAATTTAAGACTGAATTAACATCCATATGACAAATTTAGGACTAGTTGAGCAATTTTCCCAAAATAGAAACATATCTGGCGTGTACGAAAGAGGCATATGTTCTTCGAGGCAAGAGCGAAGAAGCAAGACAAGTATTCGAAACCTTTTTGTCTCCATGACTTTGTATTCACGAGAAGCTGCAAGTGATTCTCACTTCTAAGGTACAGTTCATGGAAAGAGATCGCAAACCCACCCTCCATTGTGTTCTCTGATACTCTGGTGCGTGTAACATACTACTAAGGTTAGATGACTCTTATTAACTCATGACTCCAAATCCTCATGGATCTAGGCCGTGCTTGTGATCAAATTCGACGTAAACTATTTGGATTGACGAGTTTTGTATGTTTGTAGCAGAGGTGGAGGTAGTAATTGTTTGATGAATATTGCATGTATGTCGTATTTGATGAGATTCACATGAGATTTGTTATTTTTCAATATGGTAGATTCAATTTACTACGTACAACTCATGCAATGTGTTCTCGAAAAATGTTCAAACCACACGAGTACTAGTTCCATTGAATATGTAGAAACATGATACATAGTTTTTGAGGTGGTGTAAGAAGACATGGGAGACATACTTCAAGATATCTATATTATTTACTCGAACTCCGAAACCTCATTCTTTAAGTCCACTCAATAAATTAAGAAAAGGCATAGGGTCGACACATCTATGTTGTGAGATTTGCGAGACTCGTTTACAAGGGAGCCGTTCCTTAAAATGGATCACAAACTTGGAATCGATCATGACTTGCATCATCAAACATCAAAATGGAGATGAAGTTTGTGGAAATTTGATGAATTGGTCGCACTATGGATCGTGCCATTTGATCTGAATCGATTTGTTGGGTGCAAATAAATGGTGGAGTGTGACATCTGATGACTAGTGAGGACTGCGAAGAAGGCAAAAAAGATGGTGCTTTTGCGACCTTTCTTCCTATATCTTGCATTGACCCATATCTAATCATTCATGGAGAGGGACGTAAGCTCGGTGGGTTAGGTGAGAAGCAATTCTCTTTGATACCAAACGGGAATTATTGTTCTCGATTCATGGAAATAAGCAATTGGGGACAACCCCAAAACTCGTGAAGAAAATGGTAAAAAAGAAAAAAACAATTGAAGGGTCGCGACGAAGGTTGTCAAAGCTGTTACTTCACGTTAGCGTGAAACGAAAGGCAAGGCCTTTGTTGCCTTGTTCGATTTAATGGAATTCCCTTATCGTCGCATGATGGTGGGGGAGACATGAAAGCTTAATTCTTTGTTGTTTCTTCCAAAGACATGTTATGTGGATAGAATAAGAAAGCTAGATAGGAGAAAAAGTTAGTCTTCCAATGTTTAGAGATGCGCATCAAATTGGATCGGTCGGGATATATTTGATAAGAACCACGAATACATCATCAAGTTTTAAGGTTGATAGCATTTTGTTCTACTTTACTAGGATAATGTAATTAAAAAAAGCAAAAAATAAAAATAAAAATGGAAAGAAATTATAGAACAAAGAACTCACTCTTCTTTGTCTATCATGGATAACAACAATCTCATCACTGGTTTCACTAATGACCAACGTGTGGTACGATGGTCATTACTCCGAGGGGACCATTGTAAGATCCATACAAAAAGAAGGGATACGATAAGCAGGAAATCGAACGAAACTTCCTGCCCGTTTCAAGATTGGACCATGTCTCCAAGACACGTACTTGGGTAATGCGTCACCGATTATGGACAAAGAAAAAGGAGAAGAATTATTCTCGAAAATTGACAACATCCTAGTAATTTCTTAGCTTATGCCATAGTGGCCGAAAATTACGCAAGATCGCACGTTGGAAGAAGGGCGCGAAGTAGAGAACGTGAGAAGGAAGAAAGAAAGAGTGCCAGAATCAAAAGAGGACGATGCTTTTCTTACTTTTCTTTCTTCCTTTTGGCTTTTGGGTTGACAACTGGTTGAGAAGGAAGTGGGGGTAGATCAGTCAGCGAAAGGGCCAGTGCCCGATGTTTAGGTGGGGTCTAAGATTCGGGATGACATAAAGAAGACAAGAGGGCGAATAAGTATCCGAGACGGCCAGCAATCAGCATCATCCCTCGGTTCACAATGAGTGGTTGGTAATGGTATGATGACTTTCCCTTTTCTTTCTTTTATTAAAAAAAAAAAAAAGAAAGAGGGAATATTGTGGATTTGACAGTGTATATCGATATGTATTGTATGTATGTTATTGTTGCTTTTCTTTTAGAGTCTAGCCAAATAAAAAGCAAACGAGGAAAGAATTAAAGTCAATTCATTAGTTTAAACATAAAGTGAATCAATCTTAAGAAGGGGCAGTGTTTGATCTTTGTTTACTCGAGTTTAGAACCAAGCACATGCAGTGTATCTGAATATTATTTGGTTGGAAAAAAGAATCGTAATGAGAATCTCAGAATCGTGCTTGTGCTATTATACTAATTTAGTTTTAGTCTCTTTATTGTGCTTTCGTTACTATTAAATTCCCTAACTCAACTCTAATCACGATTATAAGTTTAAAACTCAATTTTCTGTCTATCAAGTCGGCCTTGACAAATCAACAAGTGACACCTACATATATGGGTTTCTAAAATAATTACACCGAAAAGCTATGCAGATAGATAATGAAGCAATTTAAATAAATATATCTTATCAAGTAAACTTAACTTTTAAAGTTAGAGGGTTTTTGTGTAATGGTGATATTGTTAAGTTCAAGTTTAGTATCCTGGGATAGGAGCATATTAAAAATTTCAGAAAATGTCGTGTACTTAAAAGATTTTATTTTTTTGTTGATATTTCTTTTTATGATATTATAACGTTTCAATACCTAGGAACAAGCAGGCCGAATCAATGTTGGGGTGTTTATACATACAAGAGGCCTTTTGAGTGGAACATTCTTAAATGCATTTGAGTTCACATGTCGAGTGTAATCACAGTCACTAAATTTGTAAGATCCACGTGATTAACTATCATGATGGATCCAATTCATGGCAAACTAAATTCGAGCAACTATTTTTTTCTATGAAAGTGTTTTCCAAAGAGAATCGTGTTGCTTAAAACTAAATAACATCACCATATATGGAACACTATCAACTTAGGAAGTTGTTTAGTGATGTAATTAAGAAACATCCAAGTCACTAAACCCTTAAAAGGATCTCAAAAGGTACTTGTTAATATTCAAATTCATATATAGAAAGGTGCTTTATTGTCCTCCTATAAAATTTCCCTTTTAAGCGTCCTTAGATGGTTTTCATTTCTAAAGCTAGTATTTTAAATGTCTCATTCTCCCTTTTGATTTTCAAATTGGAATGCCACGTCGAGACTAAATAGAAGCCCGCAAAACATATCCCCACTATACTTATGATGTCCACGTGCCGATGCTCAAGCTCCCAACATTTCGTGCCATGACAAAAAAGCACCACCCCATCGTTGTCCTATAAAAGTTTTATTTTTTAAGTGTCCCATGATAACTTTCATATCAAAAGATTACCATCTTTCAATGTCCGAATTTCCACTCTTTGGATCGAGGTTTATAGGACTGCCGCATCGAGATTTAATGAAAAGAACTCCATGGAGCAACTTAAATGAAAGGCGCAGAAGAAGTTGTTAACACAGTTGGTTAGGAAAAAGGAAAGTATTGCACCAAAAGAGGATAGAAGAAGGAAAAATACATTAATACGGCAGAGATTTTATTTTGCCAAATAAAAACTATTTCCCGTTCGAGATAATTAAGATAAAGAAATTAAAAAGGATCACCTTCCGAAGACACGTCTCTCCAAAAGAGCCGCTTGTCCCCCCTCAAAAATAGAAGAAAGGCAACAAAAAAAAAAAAAAAAAGAAGGGGGAGAAAACCTCGGGGAGCTGATTGGCCTGGCGACTCTCCTGTGACCGTGCGTTTATTACACACTGCAAAGCTGCAGCAAAGTCTGCGCTCCTCCCCCCAAATACTCCAATTCACAATTCATTAGTCATTACCCCATTTTCCTCCTCCCCCTATACTATTAAAAAAATAAATAATTTCTAATTCCACCCAATTTCATGCAAAAAAAAAGAAAATGAAAAAAGGAAAAAATGGAAAATCAGCTCCCTCCATCTCTCTGTCTAGCTCTCCTCTGTTTCTGAGTGTGTCTGTACTGTACCCACCAAATTAAGCTTAATTAAACGCGCTTCTTCCTCAGCTAAACCGTACCCGACTCTCTCTCCTCGCTTCCAGCACACCCAAAAAAAAAAAAGCATTTGGGATTGAAAACGCGATTCGCCTTTTGTTGCTGAAATTGCATCGCTTCCGAGGCAAAGCACCAGCGAAAAGCTATCCCCCCCTGCCCTCCGTCCCCAGCCCCGAAGAGAGAGAAAGCTGGGGAGCTAGAGAGAGAGAGAGCTCGCGAGCTAGAGAGAGAAAGGGCGGCGGCGGCGGCGGTGGCTCCGGCTCGCATTCTCGCCGGTTAACCGGCAGTGATGACTGAAGACGACGACGACGTCCTTGCCGCCGTTCGCTCGCTCCCGCGTCCCTAGATCTAGCCGCGCTCTGCTCCCCGGAACGTCTCCGTCTCCGTCTCCGTTTGTGTAGCTCCCTCCCCCCCTGCTCCTTGGAGTGACGGCCGGCGTGGCGATGGTGGCCTGATCCTGTCGCAGGTACTGCTTCCCCTTCGCGCGAGCGGAGTTGCCGTTGTCGCCTCCTCTGGCTCTTCCCCGCGGTGTGTCTCTGTCTTGACTGCTCGGAGGTTTTCTTGACTACGAGTGAAGAGTCTCTCAGTGTTGGCTCTCCGTGCGCGCGCCCGTCGCTTTTGCGGTTTCGGTTCCTCTCGCGCCTCCTCGTTCGTTCTCTTGCGTCGGTGACGTGCGTGCTCAGTGAAGAGAGGCTACGAGCAATCCGATCCGAATGCGATTTCGCGTTTTCTTTTTCTTCTTTGGTTTTGCCGTGAAGAATCGCGTGGGGAGGTAGTGCGGTGAGCGGTCGACGGGCGTAATCCTCCGAAGAATGTGGTATTGGACGTGCGAGGAATTGCGTTTCCGGTTCGTGCTCTGAGCGCGAGCTCGGACTTGGAGATTCTTCTAAGTGATTTGATTATTGAAGCTTTCTTTCTTTCTTTCTTTCTTTTTTTGGGGCCTGCCAGTTTGTGCGGCGGTTGAATCGAAAGCACAATGGCGTCGAGGCGCGTGTCGAAATCGAATAGATTGAGTCTGAGCAGTTCTAGAGCCGCCAATTCTCCTGCATCCTCGACCACGACGTCTTCGAAACAGAATCTGGAAACTTCCATCGACGGCCAGAGCTCTCCCGCATCGTCTTCGGCTCGGAGCAAACCTCAATTCTTCTACTCGGAGACTTTCCCTTTGGATTCCGAAAGATCCAAAGAGAATGTCACGGTGACCGTCCGGTTTCGGCCACTCAGGTGCATGGGCTTCCTTGAGTAGTGAATTGCTGGTGGAATCGTGTGGGACATCTGCCAATGTGGTTTGTTGGTTTTGTTTGGAACAGCCCCAGGGAAATTCGCCAGGGTGAAGAGATTGCTTGGTACGCCGACGGAGAAACGATCGTGCGCAACGAGCATAATCCATCAATTGCATATGCATATGGTAATTTTTTCAAAAGTGTTTGGCCATGTTGATACGTGATCTCTATCTCTTTTAGCTAATTCCTGTAGTAATAACGAAGTGGGCAGATATATTCACGTGTACTAAATTTTCTTTGGCACTAGCTTTAGATTTCTAAGAAGATTGACTAGAAAATATATTGCGCTTGGAAGGCTACATGCATTTTTTCTGTCCAACAAAAGCTAAGAGTGGTTAGTTATGGTTTTAAGTACAATGAACTGTCAAATAGCTAATTCCAATTAGCTTCAGCAATTTTATCGCAGCCTAGTTGAACTCATCCAATAACTCCCTGCTTCCTTTCCACTTGACATTCTTGCTTGGTTTTACAAAAATTACTGTCCATTCCACGTTTCCTAGCTGACTCCGGACTCTAGACAGCTCCCTTGATAGTCCTTACTGTCAAAAGAATGAACCGCTAGTAATAACACATGCTCTCCTTAATCTTATTATCTGAGATCAACCAATTGGTAGCTGTATTGCCAGTTCAAACTTAAGTTTTTGTGGTAATGCAAGAATGCGGGGGGATTGCATTTGCGAATCAGTAATACTTATTTATTACTCACCATTGTTGGAAGGTGTTAGCAATTCATTGAGGCTTTGTATTATATTCCTATATGCTCAGAAAACTAGACTTTATTTTCTCAAAAATATTCCTTATTTATGAGAGGCTGAAATTGTCCTCATCCTGTGCCAGCAATGAACTTTTTCTTAGTAGTTACAATCTATACTTTATTAGCTTTAACTTTTCCTCTTTTATGCTTCTAGATCGTGTATTTGGTCCCACAACCACGACACGTCATGTCTATGATGTTGCTGCTCAACAAGTTATTGGTGGTGCTATGGAAGGAATCAATGGTCTGTATGCTGTTGGCTATTCAAACTCTTCTATCTCTAATTGCAGAGTCTCTACATTGTACATTTTGCTTTTTGTCATCTATCTTTACCTCCCAAATGCAGGAACTATTTTTGCATATGGTGTGACAAGCAGTGGGAAGACTCACACCATGCATGTGAGTTCATGTACTCTGTAAAGCTTATGTCACCTCATATTGGAATATGAATTTGATCACTTTACTCTGATCTGAAATGTGCTATTGCATCCTTGAGGAGTCATTCATACATTTTCCTCACTCATAGTTTTTCTCGTAGTGTATTTTGTCAGTATCTCCTAGATACCATATGTTTTTAAATGTACTTGGAATTAGGAGTGGTCAATTCCCGGTTTGGTTTGGTTCCAAGGTGGAAATGGGAAATCGACCAAGAGGACTGGTTCCCAATTTTGGGAACCAATGACCGAACCATTTGGTCCTAGGACTGGGAATCGGACTAGACCATTGGTTCCGGTCTGGTCTAATGGAACGACCGCTTTTTTTTTTTTTCCCCATTAAAGGGTGGCTGTGCACAATGAGAGAGAGTGACAAATCTTAAGATATTGATGGAAGCAACGATGAGTGAAGAGTTTTTGTGTCATAGTTTGTGGTACCATTGAACGAGATAGTATTTAGTTCGCATTTTACTATTTCTTTTAAAGAAATAATTTTAAAAAAAAGTATTTGTAGTCGTTCGGTCTGATCCAGTCCGGTTCCCTCTTGGAACCGGGAATCAGATTGCCCGGACACCTGTTTGAATTTTAGGAACCAGGAACCAGACTGATACTCCCAACAACCAGACCAAACTGGCTGATCTGGTTCGGTCCAGGCACTTCCCAATTTGGGCTGTTTGTTTTGCACACCTCTACCTGGAATGAAACTAACACAATCACATTGCTCATAGATGGAGTTTTAAAATAAATAGATCTTTCTTGGGTATTGTATTTATACTATTTGGCAACATCCGGTTCTCAAATTTGTGCTGAGGGTTCCAGTTGCATCAATTTACTTTGACTTTATCATAACAATTGTTATAACATAGTCTGAGAGAGATTCGGCCCTCTTTTGGTTTGGGATTCCTCAGAATGAACTGTTAAAAGAAAAAAATATGTTTTCTACTTTTTGCTAATGTGAATAAATGGAGTGACAGAGATGCAAGATGATTTTTATCCATGGATAGGAATTAACTCCATTTTCTTAAACACTGCAGCATAACATATTCTAAGCTTTATTACACTTCTGTTTTTGTGGTTCATTGAGTATGGTCAACGTAAATGTTTTTCCTGCTTCATGAACAAGCAATTCTTAGTCTTGATTTATTCAATTCGAGTGTGTTTTAACCTCATTTCTTCAGAGTAGTAATTGTCAGTTTGATGAAAGAGAGAATTCCATGCTGAAAGCCTCTAAATAAGAACTTAAAAGTTTTGTTTGGAGTTGGGTCAAACCAACTTGCTTGAATAACAAACTCCCTATCTCTGTCTTCTTATTGTTTTAGCATCCCACTAAATGAAAAGGGTAAGTAAATTCATCCATCAGGATAAAGTTCATGCAACGATGATGTGTTAAGAAGATGCTTTAGTCCTAAGCTAACACCATAACTGTGGGTTGTTTTCTGAACTATGAGGTCAAGTATTTCATATTGTGCTGCTTTATGTGGTGCTTTATCCTACTCCTTGTCATGCATGGCAAACTTAGCTGGAGGATACTATCTCCAGCGGCTTACTGAGTGTAGTAATTTCATGTGATCTCAAGCTATGCATCTGAACTTGCAATCACAATGATGGCTCTTTGCAGGGTGATCAGAGGTCCCCTGGAATTATACCACTAGCTGTTAAGGATGCTTTTAGCATTATTCAAGAGGTAAATTCTATAGTAGTCAGAGCCAGTGGTGTGTCTTCTACCTTGATCTTCTTGTCACAAAATAACATGTTTTCTTGCAATTCAGACTCCGAACAGGGAATTTCTACTTCGTGTGTCTTACTTAGAGATCTATAATGAGGTAAGTTTCTTCTCATGATTTCCAAGTGCTTGGTTCCTTCTGCCCTGTTACACTAATTTTGTTTCTTTCGGTGATTTTGGTATCTGTACTTAACATGAAGCAGTTTGGTTGCTCTAATACACTAGTCTATGAAATCACTGTGGTTTTGATACTTCATGAATTGCAGGTTGTAAATGATTTGCTAAACCCAGCTGGGCAAAACTTAAGAATTCGAGAGGATGCTCAGGTGACCACTTAACAATTGCTACTCTTCTTAGAAATTTCTTCATGCTTGCTTGGGCTTTTTTTTTTTTTTTTTTTTTTTTACTTAAAATATTATTTGTACCTAAATAATTAATTGCACTGATGGAGAGAAGATTGTGATGGACATCGGAGTTTGGAAACCACCCCTAGACATTGGAAATATGTGAAAAAGGTTATCTCGCATTCAAGATGTTTCGAGGGGCAATGCTACCTCCTCGCAAGGAAATATGATCAACCTTAATTGCTTTTGCAATTTTTATGCTATGGAGTTCCATAATCTAATGATTGCTTCAACAGCAATTGAATACAGTCTGCTTTATGCCAAGCTGTCATTTATTTTTAGGGCAAAAGCTACCAAAAACCCTAAACTATGCCTACTATGACACATTTGCCCTAAACTTTTTTCTTGGACACCAAAAATCCCAAATTTGTACCTGTGGACATATTTATCCTCCGTCAAAGTTCAACGAGAACCGTTAAAAACTTGCTTACATGGACACCGGAAAGCAAATAATGTTGACATGGGCCCATGTGACTTAAGTGAAATAAAAACGATGTTGTTTTAGCTGAAAATTCATATAACAGAGCCTTGACAAAGGTTAAATGCGTCACATAGGTACAAGTTTGGGGTTTTTTATGTCACAAGGAAAAGTTTAAGGTAAATGAGTCATGGTAGGCATACTTTGGGGTTTTTGATGTCATAAAAAAAAAAATCAAGAGTAAATGTGTCATAGTAGACATAATTTGGGTTTTATTTTTTGTGGCTTTTTCCCTCATGTTCATTTCATGTTATATTTGTCAAATCTGCCACGCTTGTAAGTAGGCCAAACTGGCGAGTTGGACACATCTTTTTAACAAACATTGAGTTTGGGTCTCACATGGCTAATAAGAAAGGTTTTGCAGGGGACCTTTGTTGAGGGAATAAAGGAGGAAGTTGTACTGTCTCCCGCTCATGCCCTCTCCCTGATAGCAGCTGGAGAAGGTAAATGATGTGAAATTATATTACTCTGGAAGGAAAATAATCATTCGATTGAAGTATAATTGTCCATTCTAATGCATATAATTTGGTAATATTTTTATCTAGAGAAAGGCGTTAGGTCTATCTAAATATAAAGGTAGATGCATGATCTATCATGCAAGTTGAACCGAAAAAATGACACACAGCTTCATGTCCATATAAAGTAGCAAAAGAATAAAAAGGTGTGAATAATCCATATAGAATCAATGGATTCATGGCAAAATTCCTCTATGGTATAATTCATTTTTCTCACAAATGTTTTGGCTGATAAAGGGATCGAATGGTATAATATCTTTGTGTAATTAGTAGATTGGAGGATTAGAAACATGATTGTTACTGTTGAAATGGTTGTTTTTGCCTTAATTGCTATTTCATTAATCTTACTGACAATGTACTGGTTTTATTTGGTAGCTTAATTTTTTTCAATGCTCGTGATAGTTTAACATTGAAATTGTTGTTTGTGTGATTTTTATTGACCGCAGAACATAGACACGTTGGATCCACCAATTTCAATTTACTAAGCAGCCGGAGCCATACAATATTTACTCTGGTATGTTGCTTATATTCTGACAAAAACAAGATTGACTTGCTGTTATAATTATGACTAATGCGTTGATTGAAACATTGAAGTTCTTTGCGGTAGAGTTTTTGTAAATTAAACAATTAAAGAGCCATTTTATCCCCTCCAGAAATGGAGAGGGAAACAAGAGACGGGTCAAAGATAAAGAAGTAAGGAAAGAAAGAAATTCTTTTCACCTATGAAGACTCAAAGAAAAAAACCATCACATATGATTGCAACCTTTAACTATGCACTTTGTCACCTCTCCATAGCAATAGATGGTTTTAATCAGAGAAATCGGCAGAGATACCACACCTGTTTTATATGGAAGTAGAACCTGTTGACCTTCTTGCTTTATCAAGCGACCAGGTATCACTAGCTCAATCAGGCATATAACTCGAATGTTCCTGCCAGACGAGTCAACAATCAGTGATTAATTGCCAATGTAATCACATAATATCAACTGCAAACCTAAATTTGATTAATTATGCCAAAATTGACTAGCTAAAATAATGCGAAACCCCAGGAAAATAGCAGACTCGTTATTCACGAGCAGAAAGTAATTCTAAAATGGATATTGTTTGAATTACCTCAGCGAATGAGTGACATATATAAACTGCCAATAACAATACTTTATCCATCTTGATAAGCTTTGGGCATGTACGTCTCTCTCTGTTCTTTCCTCTTACAATGTTACATCTGCTCCTGCTGTTTACAGACAATAGAGAGTAGCCCATGTGGTGAAAACTCAGAGGGGGAAGCAGTAACCCTGTCGCAACTGGTAAAATCCAAAATCTTTCATTCGATAAGTTTGTTTCAAGTTTTTTGATTGTTTTTTGTAGTTTCAAAGAGCAGCAGATAGCAATTGTTGCCATAATTATATTGTGGTCAAGGTGGGTAGCACCATTGCTGTTGGCTGCTAGCGTGGTGTGAAGGAAAGTCATACTCACTGCTTTATTGGGGACCACTCTTGCTGAGAAAACTGTCCTGTTTTTTCGCGACTGATTTTCTATATCAGTCAATAAGCTTGGATGATTGATCAGGCAACTAACTGTGGCTTGTCCTTTATAATAGCAACTAAATCAACCCAATCAAACAAAGTTTTTTTTTTTTAAAACTAGTCAAGGAAACACTATGGCATTTCATTCAGAAAAGAAGTTGACATCTTATAATTCTTGATCATTTTTATGTGCGCTTTGGTATGTTTACCAAACATGAAAGTATGAATGTCTTATCACAGATGAATGTTCAAAGTTGCAGACCTAGGCTATCTGAAAGTTTTTAAAAGTTAATTGAAGCTGAAGAATTAGCATCTCACTGTTTCTACTGTCTGATAGAAAAGAACTCGGACTGCAATCATTGTAGTGTAATTTCACAACACAATAATATGCCCATTGTAACCATTTCCACAGTCATTGCAATGCGATTGCTTTTGCAACCACTTCCTCTAGGTAGATCATTGCTTCCACGAAGAGTATGCTTTTTCAATTTTTTTTTTTTTTTGGAATAATAGATTAAACATTTTCTTGAGCATTGATTGTTTATAAATGATTTGTTTTCCATATAAAAGTCTGCAACCTGTAACCTTTCATGTTTTACTTATATCTGCAGAACCTCATCGATCTGGCAGGTTCTGAAAGTTCAAAAGTTGAAGCAACTGGTATCAGGAGGAAAGAAGGATCCTACATCAACAAAAGTTTGCTAACTCTGGGAACTGTGAGGCCTCATGTGTTTCTTTATCAAATCAAGTTGTTAGTATGGATCGATTTGGTTTTCTGACTTTTTAGAGATGATAGTCTGGTACTTGACTTGGTGCAGATATTATTTACTGTTTGCCACAGCAAAACTACTTCAGTCTATTCTCGTTTCCCGGCCCCTCCCTCCCTCCCTCCCTCTCTCCTCTCCTCTCTTTCTCTCCCCCCTATGTTTCTTTATCAAATCAAGTTGTTAATATGGATTGATTTCGCGAGTTTAGACAATGGGTATTGTTTAGTCAATCTTAGTGTTATACTTGTGTAGCCAGGAGAAGGAAAAGAAGTGAGCTAGTCTTAGGACAGCAAGGATATGTTTTCCCATTGAAGGGATGCAGAAATTACTGAGCTTTTTGAGTCCTTGTGTAAGTTTGGGGAGATCTAATGACGTAGGTTGAGGAAGACAACTTGTAATATATGCTTCTCAGTTGCTTATCTTGTGCTGAAGAGATCCTTGTGTAGTTCACTGTAAGACTCTTTGGCCTCAATGAACCACCATTTAAGGCTTAGTTTGTGTTTTTATGCTCTGTTTGCAAAAGAATATGCAAAAAAAGACGACAAAATTTCCCCGTGTACTTTTGGGAATGAACAGGATTTTTCTTTGGTTTTTCTGGTATCTAGAAAAGGAAGAAGCAGAAGAAGACAGAAGTGTTGATGACAGCAAATATTATAAGATAAAGCAATGTTTATTTTCCCTAGACTTTATGTCTTGTGCTTTGGTTTCAAAACTGCATTTTTTGGATCAGTTAAGATAAATTGCGAGCAATATCCTCTGTTTGAAATGAGATGTTAAGCAGTTAAATTAAGTTGCGCAGAATCATAATTTTTAAGGCAAAATTGTCACTCAATTGACTAAATGCCAAGTGGGTTCTAAGTTTTTGAACTGCATGCATTCATCTTGTACCCCAGCCCACAACGATATTGATCCAGTCATGAAGTTGTCAATTTTTGAAATTTTTTTTTCTGGGAATTGTTTTAAAGTCATGGCTATTATTTTACTTCTGAAAGGTTTAGTTTTAACTGAGTATTGTGACTTTTAGGTAATATCGAAATTAACTGATGGGAGGGCTACTCACATACCATACCGAGACTCCAAGTTGACGAGGCTCCTCCAGTCTTCTCTAAGTGGTCATGGACGAGTATCTGTAAGCCTTCAAGTTACTTATGTCAAATCATAGATATCATTTCTGAAAAAATTGGTCGATTGTAATTATTATTCTTCTGGAGATTCCAGCTTATTTGCACTGTCACTCCTTCATCGAGCAATTCTGAGGAGACACATAACACATTGAAGTTTGCTCATCGTGCAAAACATATTGAAATTCAAGCAGCACAAAACAAGGTGAGCACACTTGATCTGTCGATTCCCCATATTTGAGGATCCTTATATCTGATTTATTTTTATGCAGATCATTGATGAGAAGTCGCTGATTAAAAAGTACCAAAATGAGATACGACGCCTAAAAGAAGAACTAGAACAATTAAAGGGTATCGTCACCATTCCTCAAAGGAAAGATGCTTCTGGAAAAGATGACATTCTGCTCCTGAAACAAAAGGTACTCTAATAGTCTGTCAGCATGGTCATTATTGTTTGAAAGGGCTGAAAGCAAGTTATTTCAAAAGTTATAAGTAGGATTGTCAGTTAGGAATACAAAGGCCTCTCCTCATTTATTTTTTTTCAATCAAGATAAAATAATCATTGTGTTTACCTGCTAAAAAAAAGCTCTCAACTTTTATTTACCATCTGCTCCCAAAGGATTCAACCTCATTTGAATCCTGTGGTGGATTTCATTAGTAATGCATAGAAACTGCCAGAAGAAGTGCCTAAGCTGTATAAAATGTTGAAAATTGCAGGAGCGCAGCAAGGGTGTTCTTAAATATTGTATACCTTAATCATGATATCCTTGTAATCAATGAAAACAGTTCATGCTAGCATTTGCCAACATTAGGTGGTTAATTTCATCATGGTAGAGACTAGTGGTTAAGTTTCATGACTTTCTTCATGTATTTGCCTCTGTGGCTTTGTTTCTTCATAAAGTGAGGAAGACATAATACTAATTGTATGACCTGTTCCATTTTTTAATTTGCAACTATATGTGTAAAGTTAGAAGATGGTCAAGTTAAGCTTCAGTCCAGATTGGAACAAGAAGAGGAAGCAAAAGCTGCTTTATTGGGCCGAATTCAGCGGTTGACAAAATTAATCTTGGTATCCTCAAAAGATTCACCGTCGTCCAAATTTCCTCATCGCCCAGGTCACAGGAGAAGACATTCCTTTGGTGAAGAAGAGGTGCGGTTAGTTTTCATAATGGCTTGTTTCTATGACCTTAAAAAAAAGAATATGTAAGAGTTTGTTTCTATAGTTTTCTTTTTGTTTAACAACTGTGTACAGTAATTTACTTTAAAAGCATTTTTAGGTTTTGGTTTACTTACTCAACATAAAGCGTTTCATGACTGCTACTTTATTCAACTTATACAGCTTGCATATCTACCCCACAAAAGACGGGACTTGATGTTGGATGATGAAAATATAGAGTTGTATGTTTCTCTAGAGGAAACAGCAGATGAACCAGTGAAGGAGGAAAAGAAGAGCAAGAAGCATGGATTGCTGAACTGGTTGAAGCCACGTGTATGAATTACGAATCTTCTGTTCCTTTCTAGATATTGCATATTTTTATAATTCATATTGCCTTTCTTTTTTTTTTTTTTTTTTTTTTTTTTTGGTGGGGGGGGGGAGGTCGTCTATGTAGAATTCTACTGTTCTTTTTCCTGTGTTTAAGGGGTTCTTGATATGCTTATTAGGAATTCCCATCACTGTTGTTTTAACTTGTGCCATATGCATATCTTGATGCTTTTGTTCCATTAAATGATAACAGAAGAAACATTTAAGCATTGGATGCTTAGCATTTTCTCTCATGTATATGGCCTTATTGGAATTTTTTTTTTTTTCATTTTATTTGACACTAAATCTGTGGTACTGAATTGAACAAGCCATTTTTGTTTGAGATTCTAGTAAAAGCTTCAATTTTAGATGCAAGGTGCTGGTAAACCATGCAGCAATCATACCTAAAGATCTCTAACTGCGGGATCTTCATCTGTACCAGTGAACATCCTTCATGAGGGATCTGTAACTCATTAGATGTTTCAGGCTTCCTAGTAGATTGTGGTACAATGTGATTAATATCATTAAGCTCGGCATGCTACAATTCAATATTAGGAAGACATAATGCATAAGAAAAAACATTATCTCTAGAGATCTGGGTATATTGTTGATACCGAGTCATATTTCACTTGGAATTTTGCAAACTAGACATACAGTAAAGAGCTCACACCTTATTGCAGCATGAGGCCCACGGGTACTCCTCTTTTCAAGTATTCAAGAGAAGTTCATGATACACACACACACACACACACACACACACACACACACATATGTATATGTATATTAGGTCCACTATGTCGTTAGTTAGAATATGGATGTACCAATCTACAGCTTCATCATCTTTTAAATATTTGGAGAACCTATTAATTAAAATGCTGAAGATTTTCTCAGGATTTTCCATAGTACTTGGAAACATAAAAAAGTGGGGGTTTGAAGCATTCTTCAATTTTTTTCATACATTTTCCTCTCTTTTCGTTAATTTTTTTTGCTTCGACTTCCATTATAGCTTTGGCTTCTATTTTCCAAGTATGGTTGCCCTAGTGAACTGGTGCAACTATATGCAACCAAATGCTTTCAACTAGACTTTATCAGCATATAATTTTTCAGTTGAATCTCATGTTGTCTGTTTCCTGTTTCTTCTGTTTACAGAAACGAGATAGTGGCTTGGGTACGCTGGCAAGTACTAGTGATAAATCAAGTGGAGTAAAATCTATTAGCACACCTTCAACACCCCAAGCCGAAAGTGGCAACTTTCTTACAGAATCCAGAAATTCCCAATCTTTAGTAACAGAAAGTTCCCCTGTAGCAGATATTCTTTGTGAGAGTAGAGAGGACCGAGATGTGCGAGAAGATAACTTTTTGGGACAAGAGACACCTCTGGTAAGCCATTTATGTTTTCTATGGCAAGTGTTAGGCAGGAAACTTGCCAAGACCTGGCAGTTGGTTGATATTTTCGTCAACAATTAGTATTCTTATCTTGGCAATGAACTCTCACTCATAGAAAACACTATTACCAAACAGTGCCTAGGAACTGCATGCAACTTTGTGGGTTTATGCTGAAGATATTCTTATATTGTTCATGAGTGTTCTAAGACTGTTCCAAAATTATTCTTCTAGTCTGTTGAATGTTCAGTCACAACATGAATCTGCACATCATGGCCATGTGCTATTCCAGGTTCTGTCAAAAGTAGAATGTTTGGTTACTCTCTTTGGGTTAAGTCAGAGATGCATGCATGCATTAGTGTGTCGTGATTCATATGAGATCTCTCTCCTTTCTCCATCCACACACACATGCACCTAAAGGCATGCAAACTTGATGCACTATACATATGGACATTTGCATATATTGTACAATTGCATGTATCAATGTACTTGTGTATGTGTAAATTTGCAAGTCCAAATTTGTGGTGAGTTACATTATTACCCATATACTTACACTTGTATTCTACGGGGTCCAGAGTAGCATAAAATCAATTGATCAGATTGAAATCCTAAGGGAGCAACAAAAGATATTGTCAGGGGAGTTGGCACTACATTTGAGTGCTTTGAAGCGGTTATCAGAGGAGGCTGCAAGAAACTCTCAGAAGGAACAGATTCATGTAGTTTTTTCTTTCCTTGTATCTTAAATCTTGTATAATGTAATCAAGTACTATCTTAACAGTTTGCTGGTATTCAAGGTGGAGATGAAAAAGTTAAATGATGAAATAAACGTCAAGAATGAACAAATAGCTTTGCTTGAGAAGCAAATTGCTGATTCCATCGTTGCTTCTCATGACAAGATGGGTAAACATGAAGTATCTCAAGTAAGTTGAACTTTTCTTGAAATGTTTCGGCTGTTTTATGGGTTCACAGACAACATTATCCTTTGTATCTCCTAATATTGCAGCACATCACTGACCTGATGACTCAACTGAATGAGAAGTCCTTCGAACTTGAGGTAGTTTATTAATGCACGTGTTGATGCTATTATACATTCCACTCTGTCTGTAGATGCATAATGAACAGCACTGAGTTATTTTTGAATTCGGAATTGTGATGTTTTCCATCTATAATATCCTTTTGTGCCAAAAAAGAGTTGAAAAAACATGAAGACATATGTACAATTACCTGATGGTGGTAGTTGCTTTCTGGTCATCTGTTAAAGCATTAAAGCCTATTTCCCTTTTATGCTGTCATCATGTCTATTTACATTAGATTCCTGCCTCAAGCCTAACATGCAATGCCAAAAGAAGAAAAATGTGGGTTATATATTTCTTACCTTTGTGGTAATCAATCTGAGTTGCTTGCTGTGCAAGGCAACTCCAACTGACTACTTGTGCTACTGCCTCATCTGGTATGCAGAAACTGAATTTCAAGGGCATAGACAGAGAGATGTGGGCCATTTGTTATTTGCATCTATGAGTCTGCTTATAATTAATCTATTTGGCTTGTTGAAACATCAGGTTAAAACTGCAGATAACCGGGTCATTCAAGAGCAGCTCAACCAAAAGGTAACCCTGAGCTTTTAATTTCTTGCATTTCTTCTATACCCTAGTTTTGGTTCATGATGATTGTCACATTTTAAAACCCGTTTTGGACTTGCACTTGTTTTGGTACAGACTCGTGAGTGTGAAGGATTGCAAGAAACAATAACATCCTTGAGGCAACAGCTCTCGGATGGCCTGGATTTGAGAAAGCTTAGTCCATCAGTCAGCTACTCACAAAGATTTGCTGGAGTGAAGAGCTTTCTTGGAGAACTTGGCTTGGAAAAAGAAGATAATTTGTTTACTGACAAAAATGAAGGCTCACTTGTGCAAAGACAGGTTTCCTCTTGCACCTTTAACCATCTCTTCTGATGCTAATCTCTGATCTAGTAGAGTTTTTAATGGAGTCATAGCCAATTGATGGTACTGCTTATGAAAGCTGTGCAATAATTCATCATATATACTCTGTCACTCAATTATAGGGAAGCTTGCAGATTTTGGTAGGAGTTTACTTCCTGCCTTCAGCCAACCAGCAAAGTAAAGGTCTCCTGGAAATTAGATTATTTGCATCTTCGTGAATGTTAAGAAATACGGTAGATGCATTTTTGGTCTGTTCTATGATAATTAAGTTTTTGGGAAAAAAGGCTTATATAACATGATATCAAAACACCTGTCAATGTACAAATCCTTACACTTCCAGAAAATTGTCTGCACCTGCTTGTGCATTCTGAGAAAAAAGGTGTGAATATGAGAACATTCCTGGCAAGTAATATATTTTTCTAGTGCCCCAGAGCATGACTCTTAATTTGTTTGTTCTGTCAATTGTCTTTAGCTATGACGTTTTATTGGGGAGCCAGTGTATAAGTCATAACTTAGTTATGCTTTTCATTTTATACAACATTGTGCCATGAGCATCTTAATCGACTCCTGTACTTCATTAGGCCACCAAGATTGAAGAATTGAACCGAAAGGTGACTGAGTTAACCGAGTCCAACCAACAGTTAGAACTTCGGAATCAGAAGCTGGCTGAGGACAGTTCCTACGCCAAGGGCCTTGCCTCAGCTGCTGCTGTTGAGCTCAAGGCCTTGTCGGAAGAAGTCGCAAAGCTCATGAATCATAACGAGAGGCTCACTGCCGAGCTGGCAGCTTCTAGGAACTCCCAAACGCAACGCAGGAACAGCAGCAGTATGATCCGTAATGGACGGAGGGAGAGCCACATAAAGCGTCAAGACCAAAGCATCTCGCCTGGTGTTGATATGAGAAGAGAGCTGGCAATAATCCGAGAAAGAGAGGTAGCCTATGAAGCTGCTCTTCTGGAGAAGGACCAAAGGGAGTCCGAGCTGCAAAAGAGAGTGGAGGAGTCCAAGCAGAGAGAAGCTTACTTGGAGAACGAGCTTGCTAACATGTGGGTTCTTGTTGCAAAGCTGAAAAAATCACATGGAGTGGAAACTGACATTCCTGATTCAGCGAAAGAAAATCAACGATGACATGGTCTTCAGAATCTGCATAGGTAAGGGTGTTGATGGCTTGAGATGTGGATTGTACGCTGACTTTTGGCTTTGTTTGGGGATTGGTTTGGGAAGATGCAGTTGTACAGGATAATTCTGTGAAGTGAATGAAAGAGCTTGATGTTTTGTAAATACACGAGGGTCTTTCTTTGCTGTGGATGCCCCTCCGATCAAGTGTATTTTATTTGTTTTCTGAAGTCCTAGGAATAATTTGAGTTTCTCTGATGAGTATTGAGTACTACTGCTACCTTGACATCGGTTTTCGACAAATCCCTTTGTGACACGTGTCGTTGAGAAACAGATGAGTACAGCGCCAATGATCTCGAGCTGCTAAATTGAGATCACAGAAAATAGAATCAACACTTGCACCTTTCGGTTTGTACGCATTTAATGACCTCAATGATAATGGCCAGAATCTACTGTCCGTGGATACTAGTACTTCGGACAGGCTTTCATGTATCCGAAGGTTATCTGTTTCTTGTGTATCTTGATATCCCCCGAGCGTGGAGGCGCTGTCACCTACGAGAAAGTGTTCTTAGACACGCCTCAAATCCTTTTTATTTTCGTACTTGCTTTGTTTTTGTCTCTCCATCCATTTATTTTCTTTTCTGTTTACACCCCCAATTGTGAGTCTACGCAACATTACGTAATCGAGTTGCTAGGACAGCTTTGAACCATTTCAACATTGATCGCACCTTCGGGAGAGCTAGTTTGCACTTTTAACCAAAGATACGGTGAAGTTCATAGGTGGTGAAGCGCATAAAGCTTAGTATAAGCTCGAAGCTAAAAGTTTGTAGTTAATCCTAGCGACGACTTTCTCACATCCTTAGTCGTTTATCAAAGTTTCTACTTATACAATGCTGCAACTTTCTTGGTATAATGCCTGACGCATCTTAGTAATTACATACCTTTGATGATTTCTCCAAATAAGTTCATACGTTTTCTGTTGATGAACTCTCACACAATAGTAGGTTTGAGTTTTGAAAAATGGTGATGTGATCCCTTAAGATCATTCAAGGCGGTTTACAAGTTAAAGTGCGTGAAAGTTAGTCTGGACACCACATGACCACCAAACCAACAGAAAACAAAAAAGATGACGATTGATTGACATCATGATGAAATTTTCTCTATTCAAGCTATTAGTGTCGTGTCAAACCAAGTTAAAGCATCACTTTCTCTAAATTGCATTTTGAGCAAATTATGGCTCGTTTAGTAACGTTTCTGTTCAAAAATTGTTCCCTGAAACAAAAATAGAGAATAATTTTTTAACAGAGAAACGCATTTAGTAACTGTACAAAATTTCTGTTCCTAAAATAGAAAAAGAACAGAAACATGTTTGGTAAACTTATATAATTTTTTTTGTTTCTTTTAATTTTTTAACATTTTCACTTTATTTTTCCTTTTTCTTCTTTTTTTCTTCCTTTTGGTCGGTCGCCGACCTCAACCATGGCCAGCAACCGGTTGATGAGGGCGGGCGGCCTCACCCAACCACAGTGAGGCTCGCCGGCTGGTGTGAGGTCGGCCTTACCTTGGCCAAGCGACCTCGAGCTCGCCCAGATCCAATGAAGTTGAGCTCGCCTAGCCATCGGTGAGGCTTAGCTTCACCAAGCGACACCAACTTGGCAGTGGCCCAGCGAGGCCAAGCCTGGCCAGTGGCTGGGCAAGCTTGGCCTCGCCGGGGGCCAACAATGCTCCGGTGACCAACCAAAGAAAAAGAAGAAGAAAAAGGAGAAAAAAAAATGTTTTTCAAAATTACAAGAAACGAGTTTTTTCTACTTCTTATTTCTATTCTAAATCTGTTACTGCGAACAAAAAAATATATTTTTTTCCCGGAAACAAAAGTGTAAACAAATGCGTTTATGTTCTTTTTTTGTTCCCCGGAACAAAAGAACAAAAATTTGTGTTCCGAGGAACATAAACAAATTTAAACAAACAAGGCCTTAGTGCTCAACCACAGAGAGCAATTGATCGAATTAAGGGAAGAACGATAATAATTCTGATAAGTTGTTGTTAAGGCTCGGATATGACTTTGAGTATCTCATAAAACATGCACTTGTTAGAACTTAGTAGGAAATCAGAAAGGTAAACCCAGATGGATGATAATAGAATGCACCGACAGATCTGCGACGTCTTGCACATTATCAGCCAACTAATTGAGCCAGGTTAACAAAAGAAACCAAAGAACCATTAATTCAGCTTTCTCTCTTCGTCTTCTCTAATTCATACTGTGCTTTTTCTACTTTCCTTTCAGTCCACGAGCTTCTTCATCGTTTCATTCCTAGGGTTAATTCTAACGGCAAGAACAATTTACATTCCGGCCTTTTTTATGCTTAAGCAAATTAGTACTTTTGTAGACACATATAAACATATATTTTGCATTATATTTTCTTCAATCTAGTAGAGTTCATACATTTCTTCTTCTCTATTTCAGTTACATGTACATCTCGCCATATAAAATACGGTGTAAAGGGCACAGAAAAAGGTTCACTGCATCACAGCTTCAAAGTTAAGTCCAGAGCTCCCTCTTCTTTTGAGTCCTTACTCCTATTAGCATCTGAGCCACTCCCCCTCTTTGACAGCCCCAAGAAGTCATACCCAGGGCTGGTCTCTTGATTTGCGGCTGAGTACGCAACATTCTGGCGTCTAATCTCAGGCATCGTTGAAGGTAACCCTTGGGCACATTGAGGCCTGTGACCTTGCTCTGGCTTGAATGGCACGCCCATGCCAGAGCCACCACGGTGGGCTGCCGCAGTGTTGAACACTGGGGCAGCTGCAAAACGATCAACCCCGAGAGGCGGTGGTTGGCTTGAGGCAGCAGAGTTTTTCATGAAAGAGAGGCGCTTTTCGATGAAGAGTCTCTTGGCCTCTCTCCTCTCTTTGCGATGCGCATTCTGGTGACCGCCTAGGGCTTGTGAAGAAACGAAAGATCTGAAACAAAGTCTGCAAGTGTAGGGTCTGGGTGGCTCCAGGCTCAAATTTGCTGCTGGTGGGTTCGAATTAGCTGTTGAGCTCTCTGAAGAGTTTGCTTTTGCCATAGAGAGAGAGAGAGAGAGAGAGAGAGAGAGAGAGAGATGGTGTTATAGCGTGTAGGTTGTTAAGCCTTTTTATAGGAGGAAAATGGGGGTTAAGTTTGAGGAAGGAAACAAGAAGTTTTGTGACGACTGTGCTTAAGCAAAACTTTCTTCCGACCTGTTTGTAAGGCTTGTCTGTATGCTTGTATAATAAGCACGACATTTCAGGAAAATATGCGATTATATACATATGTGCTGTTGATCATGCACCTCCCTCACCCGATAAAGCATTTCACTCAATTTTAAACGCGTTAGAGAACAATCGATCAAAACGAGAAGCGATGGAGTTGCAGCAAAGAAAGCTAGCATCAAAAGGCGGGGTTAAGTTTAGGGTTCTCATTAATCCTGGTGAAAAGCATGATGCAGCAGTGAAGCGGAGGACTAGACACCTGGTGTTAAAGGGAAAAGGAGAGAATACGTGTTAATCTCGTCTTCATCCGAGCGTTATGAGCGATGTTTGTATAAACCCTGATATTTCTGCATATGCTGACGTTAGAATAATCTGGTTTAGTCTTGATAAAACAAATGAGTTGCATGATTATGCAAACATCGCTTGCATAAGAACGGCCATGCATGTCGTTTACCTCGTATAGCAGCTGATGGCCAAACATTATCAACCATATATCCTAGTTTAAATTATTCATTTATTCATGGAGAAAGCAGATTGTCATCGAATTAATTATTTAAATGGAATAGCAGACACATGAAGAAAAAAAAAACTTTCACATTGTTGCTGCATATTGACCATCCTCATATATAAGCACGGACCTTAACCTTGGTACTTTCCTTCAATAAACATACACACATGCAAAGAAAACATGCACGTCGTGTTCGGGATTTTCCGATATAAATGAGGATAAACACGTGAGAAAAAGAGTTGCCTTATTCATTAAATATCTATTTCCACATCTTCGCTTCCCTATAAAAACAAAAGTTTAACAGGCGGCTTTTTTTCGTTGCTATAGCTACTATTGAGTTCTTTCAGTATATTCGATCATAATGACATAAGCCAATACTTGAAACTTTTAAATGTATATTGTCGCAACATTATATGCTTGGAGAGATCTCTCTCTAGACGTACATCTAGGACTCCGTTTGCATAATGAGTTTTTAATTAAATGGAGTCCTATTAAATAATTTCTAATCTGCTTGGTTCAAACATGCTATTCTTAGTGAAAAAAAATTTCTTTGATCACCATATTAGTCCCTCACTTTAAAGCCCCTCTCTTGATATTAAATGGAGATTGTGGTCATTAAAGTTAAGGTCAACGGTCATAAATACAGTTCACCTTTAAAGTATGCATTTTATGTTGTCAACTTGTTCTCTTCTTCCCTTAAAAAATAGTTACAGCACTGTTTATGGGCTAAAATTTTCTTCCATATCCTTGCGTAGTTTAACTTGGATAAAAACCTTATGGTACCTTTGTGCATAATAGAGTCACTTTACTCTATATATACTATGCATATTTAATAGGAAAAATTACCTAACTGGTTCTAAATGTATTATACGGATGCCAATTCAATCATAAAATTTCTAATTTTACCAATTTAATCCTAAATTTTTGCCGAAATTCCAACATAATCCTTCAATTAATTTTCACTAAAAATCACTAACATAAGGCTCCAATCATTGCCGTCCATGTGACAAACCACCGCATTGGTGATTTTGGTGAAAAATGACTAGAATAATTACATTAAATTTTCATGAAAATGTTTATGATTGCATAATTAAAAAGTACATAATTGCATGATATTCATACAATAAATTTATAATTGATTGGACAATTTTTCCATATTTAATATAATGTGGTTTTTAGATAATCGAGAACATGCCTACACTACGTAATATATAGATCATGATAGAGTTGATATAACTTAGAGAAACAATCAAGTGATGATCTTTAATTTACTATGTAAGAATAACAATCCATTCTATAACTTAATATGTTAGATTTACACAAATTTTATTAGGATTTAGTTTCTAAAAGTTCTCGTAGGTTTTCTTTATCAAGAAAAATACTCTTTCATTGGGAAACATATGTCTGCATAAAATGCACTACACATGGAAATACCAATTTAGTATAACATATATGTATTGATGTTGTTATCTCTCTCAAAAATTTAGTATCTCAGTAACATTAGTAGTCTCAATAATTACAAAACCTACATAATCCAAACTAGGGTAAAACTACTGGTGAGGAATATCAAAAAGATGTCCATAGAGTCATGTTGGAACCACAGCAAAAGCAAGCCTTCGTAGGGTAGTTGTCATTGCTTACGAACCCAAACTTGGGTGGTCTATCCATGACCAATATGAAGTTTGGGTGAAACTAAGTGGAGGTCCCAACCGACTAATGTTGAAAAATTAACAAATGAGCTGTGGGTCAAGAAACTAGGAGAGAGAGAGAGGGTACATAGAAAAGAACCTCACCACAAATGTACCAAAAACCCTAATTTCTTCTACTTGAGCATTCCACATTACATGAGGAGGAGAAAGTTGTCATCTTACCCATGTACTAGCCTTAATGAACACATTCAAGCCCTGGTAGCATCACACGAGAGAGAGGACTTGTATTGCACGTTAGGCGGAGCTGAAAATACTCTACAAACTCACTCCGTATGTGACTAACGGGACCGAGCCAATCTAATGCATGATGATCGTGAAATCTTTTCAAGAAGAGTAAACCGCAGTCTTATATCTTTTTCCAATGGTCGGTTTTAATTTTGTTAGAACGAAGGGTAGACGACATTGTTTACCTAAAGGTGCCGTTCACGAAAGGCATTCTCTTCATGCAAGATTGTTGTGGCCACGTACTCACACCGCCCGACCCAAGTGTACGGTGGATTCAAGAACTGTGCTTCCATAAGCGATATGCATAATGGAAACAGATTACATGACCTCCTTCAGGAGCCTTGAAAAGCAAGATCTGCTATAAATGCAATCGGATCGTTACGAGCCACATCGAAACCGCATCCCTGCCGACTTTGAATGCCGTTCTGCTTTACCTTCGAAAGCATGCATGCAGAGAGAGAGAGAGAGAGAGATGACTGGACAAGTGTTTGTTGCGTTGATCCTCGTTATGGGGCTTGTGCTGCGATGGTTACAACAATCGCTTTGGTTTCGTTCGGACATTGACGTCGTCATGCAATAAACCCACGTGCTGGAAAAGGGCTCTGGGGGACTCGGATCGACCGAAGTTGAGGCCCAATAAAAGATGGATTCTTCTCAATTGCCAATTGTCGAATTTCGAAGCTCTAACATGCATAGATTATAGAAATTACCCTAAAGCCACTTCAAAAACATGAGGACATAACCTTTTGCCCATATAGAACTTACGAGACCCACGATTATGATCCAAAGTGCTTATTGTTTCTTTCTATTTCAAGCTATTTTCCGAATTTGATTATGGTATCACTTTGCTTCCGACCGATTCAATATTTAATCATTAATTTAAACTTGTCAATATATGATATCTTGAACTTTTATATTCATACATACTTTTATTAGAGAAAAGAATACTATAAGTGTCAAAACTTGGCACAAAATGACATTTAAGTGTCATAACTTACGAAAGGTACACTTAAATGCCACATTTGATAAAAAGTGGGACACCTGAGTGCCACCTCCGATGAAACCAAACGAAAATTATACGTGGCATTTAAATATTAATATTTATTGCCGAGGTGGCTCGCCAAAGAGTGAGTCGGCTCTAAAGCTCGCGCATGATAAAATTTTTGTTTTTTGATTTTCTCGTTTCTGCGTTTAGGAATAGGTTTGGAGTAAATCCGTTTGGTAACACAATTTGATTTCTCTATTTCTAAAACAGATTTCTATTCCGAAATAGATTTGAAGAAGAAATTAGAAGCTAAGGCTGCGCATGATAAAATTTTTGTTTCTTGATTTCTCTGTTTCTCTCGTTCCGAATGGTTTGGAGCAATCCGTTTGATAACGCAAATTGATTTCTCTATTTCTGAAATAGATTTCTGTTTCGAAATTGTTTTGGGGGAGAAATCAAAAGCTAGAAATTGTAGCTTTCTCTGTTTCGAAATAGAAATAGAAATTTTTTTTTTTTTTGAGACTTTGTTTAAGAAACATGCATGACTTATGTATTTCATTTCATGACTTATGTATTTGAGACTTTGTTTATTTATGTTTTTAAGTTGTAATTATGATGATATTATTGCTATAGGCATTTTTCTTTAAGGAATGTCATTGAAAGATCATTTGGGGTATTGAAGAATCGCTTTTTCATTTTGAGGCACATGCCCTCATTTGCACTTCGAAAGCAAGCACATATCGTAATTGCATGTTGTGTTATCCATAATTACATCTGCGATCAAGACAAGATGGATAAGAACTTTTCCCTATATGGAGATCCGATGTACGTGGCTGAACCTACGCAGGATGAGCTTGCAAACATTCAGTTGACCGAGGAGGGAAACCAAATAAATATGCTTAGGAAAACCATTACCAATAAAATGGCAAGGGAATAATATGCTGGAAATTCCATGAAATTGTATTTTCAACTTTTGTAATGTATTAGTATTATTTCGACTATTATTTTGTATTTGAGGATTTCCTATGTTGTTATCTAATCAATTTCTATTTCTAGCACAACTTTCATTTTATTAATTTCGAATCGCTCGCAAATTGCGCCTCCCTCCATGTCAACTAGTACCTAACATAAAATCACTTTGTGGTCTCAAAAGAATGCAAAAAAGTGTAGTGATTTAAACCCGAATCTTGAATGAGGAGAATAAATACATTCACTATTTGCATATTAGCATTTGAAAATACCAAATCTTTTATAGTTTGCATATTAGCATTTTTTATACTAATTACTAGCTTTTATTTACATAAATTGCTAATGTTTTGAAGTTCCTAACTACTCTATCGAATTACCAATATAAATTAAAGTGATTTATCAACTTTTATCAAATTAAATTATCATCATAAGCACCAAGAAGAGTGAGGTAAAAGGATGGGGACAACATGATTCATAGAAATAGATTTTTTTTTTTTTTTTTATCAAACGGATTTGTTTCGAAATAGAAATTTTGAGTCGTTATCAAACGGGTTTCTTTGCTCTAAACTTGGTGGGGAATAGAAATTGAGAAATTGATTTACGCCGAAATCAATTTCTGTTTCAGAAATTTTATCATGCGCAGCCTAAAATTTTTAGCTTCTCGGTTTCGAAATAGAAATTGAGAAATCAATTTCTAGCCGTAAATCAATTTATGTTTTAAATTTTGTCATGCGCACCTAATTCACCCAAAACGACGTCGTTTCGAGTATTGGCCAAAATAGAATCCTTAAATCGGCCACAATGATGTCGTTTTGGCATAATTTGAATTTTAACATAATATAAAAAAAATAATTAAATTAGATTTAAAACAAATTAATAATATAATTTATTTAAAAAAAAAAAAGGAAACAAAGGAGGAGGAAGGCAACCAACGGTTGAGGGCTGAGCCCTCGTCACTGCTGCCTCCCCGCCGTCGCCGGAAGGTGGGGGAGGGTCAGCTGGGGCCGTTGGCCCTTGGCTAGGCTTAACAGCCCCAGCCCTCGCCGCCCGCTCGCTCTCCTCCTCCTTGCCCCCCCCCCCCCTTTTTTTTTTCCTCCTCCTCCTTAGCCGTCGTTGCTTCCCCTTCTCCTCCCCACCCGCCTCTAGTTGAATATGGGTGAGGGCCGCAAGCCCTCCCCTGGCTAGGACAAGGGCCATCGCTCGTTAGGGGTCGCCTCAGCGAGCAGTGGCCCTTTGCTCAACCAGGCGAGAACCGCCGACCCTCCCTGGATTTGGGCGAGGGCTGCAACCCTCGCCCCGATCTGGGGCAAGGGTTCACAAGCCCTCACCGTTAGTCGACCAGGGTTGCCAGCCTCTAGCTAAGGCTTGGCGACCCCAACCGACCCTTCCCCCACCGTCATTGGCCCTTCCCGATGATGCCCTCGACACCTCCCTCCATTTTTTTTTTAAATTTTTACATTTTTAAATTATTAACTTTAAATAGTTTAACTAAATTTACTTTAATTAATTTTTATATTATTTTTTACCATGTCAGCTCAAAACAATGCTATTTTTGCATTATTTGGCCACGTTAGCTTGCAAAATGGCGTCATTTTGCATTCAATTCGCCAGAAAAATGCCACATATGCAATTTGGTTGGATTGACACTCAAATGATTCATTTTACTCCGATTTTGGCACTTAAATGTACCTTTCGTAAATTATTGCACTAAAGTGTCCTTTTCTGCCAAGTTATGACACTTCATAAGTCCGCATCTTCTTTTATTATTTCGATATCCTATGCAAGGCTCCTTTTATTTGTTAAACCTACTGATATGTGAAGTTAATTCCTCCATGTAAAACTAGCATACAAGCCACGGAGTATGCCTAACCTATGATGGATGTAAAATTAACCGCTTGATCAATGTTCTCACCACTTCTCTATCACAAATTTATAGACCACTCTCTCCATTGCTCACACCACGAATTTTACCCCTCTTTTTTCGCTCCCCATAAATAGCAATCTCCATTCGTTTGGAGAAACGCCTAACAATTGCCAGTAGCATATCTAGTTGTATAAGATTTGTAGGATTGATAAGAGCTGACAAGTGAGAACAAGCTTCTTTTTGGTGAGTTAATTGATCTGGGAACCAGCCAATTGAAGGCCGATAGGCTCATATCGACCTGGTCCAGTTTCGCCTATGTCAAAAAGAGCTCAAACAAGTCGCAGCTCTTAGCATACTTAGAATAGGAATAGAGACAAAAATAAACCAAAGTAAATATAACATTGGAGGGACTATCTTTGTGAAATTGGGTGGGTGTAAATGTTGGCACCAAGGGCACCATTGATACATATGATAATGCCGAGAGCACAATCGTTATGTTGTTGAGATCAAGGTGTGCACATTTGTGATGTTGAGAAGTTGGTCATGAATAATCAAGTATCTAATTAATATTTGAGTCATTTGATTATTAATTATCATTCTATTTTATAGATTGATCTTTAAAGTCTTTGCAGGTTTATCTAGATTGGAAAGAGTAAATAGATCTATGCTAAGAGAAAGTGTTGTAAAAGCATAGCGAGTTTCAATTATGTTCTTGATTTTGTGATTTTGTGATATAGTCGTGTATGTAAATTATTCCAGGGGCAAAAGAAGGGAAAAAAAAGGTTTGATTTATCTTTCTAGATTCGAAGTTTAACGCGCGTGCCTTTGCCAGTTTGCAGTCGGATAGCCCAGCCATATCTCCATCGACTGAAACTCCGGCGGTAGATTGCCGTTGTCTTCGCCGCCGCCGCCGCCGCCGATTGCAGCTTCAAGCGAACGGGAGGCTCGCTCTGTGCCGGCAGGTTGCCGCTTCGAATCTCTCTCTCTCTCTCTCTCCCTCTGTGCTCGTAAGTGTTGCTGCATTTCGATGCAAGGCGAACGGTGCTCCGCAAAGATTCAATCTTTTGTTGGGTTGATTGGCCTAATTATGCTGCTGGCACCTAGTGAAAGCGTTGGGGATTTTGCTATTGCTTGTAGAGATTGTATATGGTCGTCTCTGTGCGTTGGAAATCATTTGCGGGGTGGAGGGTTGACTGATTTTTTTTGTTGATGTCAAAGCATAATTAGCCGACTGCAGTTACTGCAAACTATGTTCCGGTGTGCAAAGGAATGCTGGGTCTCATGGTTTTCCAACAGACGATTTCATTAGGCTGAGCTTGTGCTGAAGCGCTGTTGTTGTATGCGGATAAATGGGGTAAACGGTGCTGGGGTGCGGGGATTAATGGCCATTGTCGGGTCAGGAATTGGGGCTATACACACGTGGTGCAGGTTGGGGCGGCTGACTAGTGGGTTTGGAGCGGCGTACCCCTGGCCAATTACACCATCGTACTCTCTTGGCCATTGTTAGATTTGCTAGATTAGCTAAACTCGTATCATGCCATGTGATATAGCTTCGGAAGTACTTGCTATGATCAGACTCATGCTGGAGAAGGATAGGGTCCTCAAATTAGTGATGCAGGTGAACTGTAGATTGAAAGGAAGAATATCAAATCTTTTTGAGTAGAAGGGTATGGTCATAAATATACAGTCTTAAAAGTATGATCCTTGTTTTTTTTGTTTGGCACTGCTATAAGACTAAAATCAATTCATTAGGAGGACAGGAGGAGGAAAGAATAACAGGTACCTCAAATGCAGTGACGTAGTTTGTGTTTACTGTTTTGAACATCATGCTTGCACCAACAATTTGACATGGATTACAGGTAGAGATGAAATCATCAATGTGCGTTAGATACTCTGCTTAGCAGTTGCTTGGTGGATGTTCTCTATTTATATTGCAAGAGTGAACCCTAGTTATCATATTGTTTAGTTGAGGGAATTTTTTGGAGTAGCTTTTGTCAAATAGACAAAGCATTTAGCATCTCATTTTACTTTTTTGGTTACTGAGTGGAAGTAACATGGTTGTCTCTTTGTTGCAGTGCATGAATGAGAAGGAAATAGAGAAAGTATAATGGCTTGACTGATTTATCTTCAGAAGGGGAAGAAGAAGCTCAAGTCGGTTTTTCACGTCACGCTGAATACTTTGCTGGGTTCTGTCACATTTACTAGAATTGAGTTCGCACTTGACTTAAAGTTCTTGATGAATTCCCTACATTTCTCTTCTTCCCTACCTCTGTTCCCATCACATTGCCACCATCCCCTACCTCATACTACGCCACAGTGTTGTTATTTTGGTTCTAGTGACCACTGTCGGCGCAAACACTATTTTTCTCGTTCTTCTCTATCCTATACCTACACTTCATCTAACTTATCAAATTTCCGTTTGTCGTATATGGGCACAAATGCTCTGTCGAATGAGGGGACAATACCTGTTATGAATTTCAAGGAACTCGTAGAGAAAGATTGGTCCTTTCTTGAGATGGATGACAATCCTCAAGTGGGGCACAATATTGGACGCATAATATCTGCAGGAGAATTAGAGAGCACCTCCAAAGTTTTGGTTTCTTTTGGTTCTGAAGGTTTTGTAGATAGGTTGGCTGATATATCAAACTGCCAGCTTCTGCTTGTTGTCCATGATTCACTTCTCGTGTTGGCCTGTATTAAGGAAAAATATGACAAGGTTAAGTGCTGGCAAGGTGAACTAATATATGTTCCAGAAAAGTGGGCGCCTTTTGATGTGGTGTACATTTATTATCTGCCTGCTTTACCGTTTTCCCTTGACCAGGTTTTTGAAGTACTAGCAAAGCGATGCCTTCCAGGTACTTTGCCTTGTTCTTGTTGTTCTCATTCGCTGTTTTGAGCTCATCTCTGTTCATATTTTGTTATCCTCATCTCTGCAAATCCTTCTGCCATTTATTACAGAATAAGCATGATGTTGTTTCCATCCCTAGTAGAATTATTACTATCTGTGAAAAGTACTGCTGAGTGCTTGTTACCTAAACACTATGTTGCCATCACATTTTTGTGTTTGATTGCAGTATTTTCTAGTATTGATGGGCTCCATAAATACTATTTACGGTTGTTTAGATGGAGCTATCCTCCATGTTTCTTAGGTTGACCTTCTCAGAATCTGCATTTGTCTCAGGTGCCAGAATTGTTATTGGTCATCCTCTAGGGAGGCAAGTCCTGGAGCAGCAGCGGCAAGAATTCCCCAACTGCATAGTCTCTGATTTGCCTGATAAGACGACCTTAGAGAAGGTTGCAGTTGCCCATTCCTTTGAAATGGCGGAATTCATAGATGAGCCTGGATTTTATCTTACTGTTTTGAAGTTCAATGGGGCGTGAATACGTCTTCTGTCATGTTAGAGGGACCACTCATATTTACACAACAACTGAGTTTGATCGAGTAAAGTAAATTCAGCTTCATGAGCCCAGAATTTAAGTTTTTATTTAACCTTTTAGTTTTCTCAATCATTTGGAGCAAATTTTCTGGAGCTTAACTAGCAGGAGGATCCATGGAGGAAACCTCATTCTCCATTATTATCCACTGTATCAATGTTTAGATCAAAGTCATTTTCGGAGACAGAAATTAAGTCAGAAAATAATTCCTCAGTGTTTCTCCTCAAACATAACTTTAGATGATGAATGATTAGCTTCTACATAGCAGCTTTCCAGGACAAACAGTGAGGTGAAGTAACTTTACAAGATGAATCTCATTACTTCTACCACCATGAACTCCTAGAGTAGTACTCAGGAATATGAATTACTTATCTTAGATACTCAGTAACAAATGTGGAAGATGAGAGTCTATCAAAAGGAACTAAGGACAGTTGAAAAAAAAAAAAAAAAAAAAAAAACTGAGAGAGAGAGAGAGAGAGAGATTCCAAATCGCAAATTTCGACTTAAAATTCTACAAATGAGAGTCCGGGCCTGCTGGTTTAGAATGAAGCAGCGGCTGCAGTGCCTTGACAACGATTGTCATGTTTGGCCGGAAATCTGCCTCATACTGCACACACAGTGCTGCAACTGCAGCTAGCTGAAACATTAAAGCAAATCAATGAGTTAATTGAATGGTAATCATATCAGGCCATCTACAACCCAAAGCCACATTATTTTCCTATGCTGATCTTCTCAAGACTATGATTTCAGGCACTATGTTTGCATATGTTTCATGTTATCTTCGGCATATTAATCAAACAAAAGACGGACAAGTTCACAAATGTAGCCAATTCTTATTTTCATTTTCCTTGCTGCCCTCTAACCAAAAACATTTCATCAGTGGGACTATCTTTGAAGTATCATTCCTGCTCGAGTAAAATTTTCCTACTGAACTTAGAACTTGATGGATGTTAATGCAAAGACGGAAATGTTGTCATCACCTTTGCGATTGCCTTAGGTGGGTAGTCATCATTAAGCTTTGGGTCGACGCATTGTTTCACTTTGTCTTCACTCAGTCTTGGCGTAGCCTGCAGTATTTCCAAAGACAATAAACTGCAGTTAAACGGGTGACAAGAGAAAGTACTGAACGTCTAAAAATATTGTTGTGGAGGGTAAAAACAGACCCAAGTTACAAGACTCTGCTGTCCTTTGGGCATTGTATGGTCTACAGGCTTTCTTCCAGTCAAAAGCTCTAGTAGAACAACCCCAAAACTGTAAACATCACTTTTCTGAGTTATCTGCCCGGTCATTGCATATCTGCAAAAGAGAGCAAGAGTTCCTTACAACTGTAACCGAGAATAACAATCTGACTCTTAGGCTGGGCAGAAGGTAGTCACTACTTAGGGAAGATTTTACAGTAGACAGACACCAAACCAAATGACTGACCTCTTGTCACAAAGAGAGATGAGCTCCGTCAGGAAGCTATTTGATAATGTCTTGATGAAAAACTAGACAATCGCTTCCCCCAAAATTCCTAATTATAGGACAACTGCTACTTTCAAATGCAATAAAGATATCTATTTCTTCCTCCCAGCGACTGCTCCAAGTAGAGACCACTGACCTTAACCGTTCATGGGATTTCGCAGTAGACCATTTGATAGCCCTATTCTTAAACTTACAGAACTTAAGGAGTTTTTTAACCCTACTGTACTGTTAATGGTCGCATTTCTACAAACATTTATTCTATGGAATGCATTCAAGGGTAGAAATATGATCATTTGCTGCTTTAAGGTTGTGCCATAATTGCAAAATCTTACAATTTGATTCTGATATTCATAGATATCCCAAGTAATAGATCATTTGCTGTTTTAATGTTGTGCCATAATTGCTAAATCTTACAATACGACTCTGATATCCATAGACTTCTTCAATAGCTTTTATATGCACGTAAAATTACTAATATTTTCCTACTTCCTCTAAGCATGCAACCATCTTGACTCCATCCGAAAGATAAAACAAAGACATGCTGGTCATTTGTACAAACTAAGCTTACTCTGGAGCATGGTATCCAAAGGTTCCCAAGACTCTAGTTGAATGCAGTCGAGCAGCCGTGTCCGAAGACTGATTCGACAAGTTAAAGTCCGCAGTCTTGGTGACAAAATCGTCGAATAGCAGGACGTTGCTGGATCTGACATCCCTATGAACAATAGAAGGCTGAACCTTTTCATGCAGATACTCAAGGCCTTTTGCTGCACCATAAGCAATTTTGACTCTCTGATTCCAAGTAAGAACAGGACCGGGCTCAGCACCCTGCACACCCTTCCTTCCTGCAACGACAGAGATACATCACACTCACATTTTTCTCACAACAAGTCTGGAAAATCCCCCAGGTTTTATCGGTCATACCATGTAAGACATCATGCAGAGAACCCATGGTAGCAAACTCATACACCAAGATTCTGTTATTCGCCTCCAAGCAGTATCCAATCAGCTCTACGAAATGTTCATTCTTGAGCCTCGAAACAGTCGACAGCTGTGAGAAAAGACGTGTGACACAATCAGCTTGTTGGATCACAATATTGCAGGGACCGTCTTCAATTAAATATGACTTGGGACATGGGAGAATTACCTGCGCTGCAAAATCCGAGTCGGGTTCTTGTGAAGCATTGGTATCTAATTTCTTTACTGCTGCTTCCTGGCCGGTACTTAACCTCGCGTAGAATACACGGCCATAAGAACCTTCCCCAATCAACGCTTTTGAACCGAAGTTCCCTGTCAACCTATTCAGTTCGTTTAATGGCAAAGCCGGTATTTCAATGGGCAAAACCTTTTGCGTAGCTCCACTTCTGACGACATTGGAGCTCCTTGTCTCCCCTCTCTCGCCACCTACTGAACAAGGAAATGAGAGTAGATACCATTGACTCAGAACCGAATTCAAATAACACTCAAAACTGATCCCCTTCTCCAGAAAACCAACCAAATGTGTGCCAAAGAAAAAGGAAATGATGCACAACACGGACATATGATAATCGCATCCAAGTCACCCGTGAAAAACTGAAGTTGACATTTCTGCATTTTCTACATATTCATTTCTTCATAACAGGAAAAAACAGTATATAGACATCGAAACTTGGTGTACTAGAGGCTGTGACATGACATCCTTAAATACTGTAGGGTACAAAAAAAAGTCAAAGCTAAAGACAGAAGAATGAGAGCATCAAGATGTAAAATTACCCTCGAGAAACATAACTCTCAGTGGCAATTCTGATGCTAACCATTAGAAAAAAAATGGAAGAGACATGCAAATGAGAGCAACAAGTACACTATTCACTTGAGATTGGGGTCGATGGCCTTTTAAGCAGCTATTCTTTCTTTTTCATTATTAAAGTTGCATGCTGAAATTTTCACGAAGAAACAAGATCGAATAGTGTGGTTACCATAGGGATTGCCTCCTCTAGGTGGGGCAGTATACTGTTGAGCAGGAGGCCGATAGCTTTCCTCTTCCACACCTCGGCAGCACCACATGATTCAAGCCTTGACAATATTCTCAACAACCCATCTCAAACAAATTGCTCTAACTCAATGATTTTACAGCGGTACTTGGATCAATCTGAAAATTCGACTTACTCAATGTCAAGGAAAAGTCCTCCTGCAAAAAGCCAAAAAGGAGGAAAAAGAAGCAAAAAACAGATCAGAACAACCGGTCAGATAAAACAGAGGAGCACACGATTCAATTTGAAACTAGTGATCAATTGCATTGATTAAACGTATCAAAAAAATAACACATCACGCTTTCAAGCCTGGATGAAAGACAAGAACAACAATGCAAACATAGCTTTACCTGTCAAAAGACTTGATGTGCAGATTCCGTTCGAAAACAACCATGGACATGAGAGAGAGAGAGAGAGAGAGTTCTTGGAGGCAGAAGAGAAACTGGGTTATGATCTAGATGAACAGAGAACAAGAACAGGGAAGCTTTCTTCTGTTTTATTTCGCGGGAGATTCGCCGTGTCGGGTCCAACCGCTATAACAGAAGAACCATCTTGCATTGCTCGTTTCCTCACCTACGCCTACGTGCCTCCCACGTCCCACGTCCCACGTTTGATTCATGACTTCCTGATCTCGTGCACCTTGCGCAAATGGACGGTCTAGATTTCGCAAACGATTGCCAAAGTCTTAATCACATATGACATGAAAATACTTCCTTAGTTTTCAACAAACGACAAAAGTCCATTTATTTGCAATGTTACATGTATCAATATCTAGAACACGGTTTTTCGCGTCGACTATAGAAACCCCATCACCCAATGCATATCACCTGCATCAACCTTCCGTGATGCTGCTCGTCAAGAGAAATCGAACGAGTTTATAGGATAATGTTTCACCTACACAGTGGAACTCAATCACCGCATCAACTACGATTGTTTATGGATTACCCCAATTACCCCAATCCTAATTAATTCGTGGATACCGAGAATTACTTTCCCACTCGACAGGCAGGGAACTACTTTCGCTTGATTTCACGTCTTGAGTTTCGAAATTGCACAGGTACTCATCTGTAAATAGAAATGCTCCTGCGCTGAGACACAACCACGGCGTACAAATTATTACCGCGGGCGATTCTCAATTAGCAGAAAATCTACTCTTTTTTCTTCATAATTTGAGGAGGGATTTTGACACAAATGCCTGATCCGACCCTACTTCTGGAAAAGAACATCGTTTACGAACATTACCCGGTGCAATATTGCCAGCACGTGTAGCAGCAATGGCCAGTATTGCCTCCGATAACTTTGGAGGCATGAGAAACACCTGCGATATTCAACGATAAACTGAATGCTGGTTCTTTTACCTCGCCAGAATTGGATCGAACAATTTCTTCCACCATAATTTTCGCCTGTTATGGTATTAGACTGCTGCAATGGCAAGTACCAATCTATTTACAGGAATTATCACTCAAGTGAATATATAACTTTTTCGTAGACACGCGAGCGAGCCGAGCTATGAGCCAATATCAGTCAGAAGAGGCCCCTTCACAGCCCCAAAAAAGCAGTACCTCGCCCACTGCTCGTACCACCATGAGTTAAAATTCAGACCTCAACAGTAATATTCTTTTGATTGCTCATTCTTCCTTCCATATGTTGCCAGCGACCCTCAACTTGAGCTCTTGCCGGTCACCGCCAGAGAAATAAAGAGCCAGACTTCTTTGAATGATGAGACCGTCCTGACTGTCACGAACCTTCCGGTGCCCATCTCGGATGCTTCTTGGTTTCCCTACCCATGTCAGCTTACGGCCATTCCCGCCGACTTCTAAACTGTAGCTAAATTTCCTCGCCTCATATTCTTCACCCATGAAACGTAGGAAGGCCATGTAAACAGGAGCCATGCCTAATTGGAATGCCTCAAAGTGTAAACAGAACTGCCTCCCAAAACAATTAAATACCTGCGTGGAAAAAAAGTGTAATTCCAGGTAAAATGCGTGCAAGAAAAGTCTAAACAAGCACCGAGGCTAATGAAAGCATCATATTGTGTCCTATTGATTGCTAGCTGTATTATCAAGTCTGCTAAACAATAGAAGCGGTTCTGTTCACAAGTGCCCTCAGGTCACTGATTGAGATATTATAAAAACTAAAAGTTTTGCAAGACGCAGAGTGCACCTTGGACAAGGGGTTCTGTTCACAAGTGCCCTCAAGTCACTGATTAAGATATTACAAAAACAAGGAGTGCACCTTGGACATTGGATGAATACACACTATAATAATATAGAAGAAAACTGCCTTCATCAGAGAAGCTTACTCAACAGCATAAGCACTTGGTTGATATATTAATGTAACTTACTAATCACAATAGTCCGTAGGGTACTCTACTCACTGATATTTTGCAACGATATTCTATTTCAGCAAACAGAAATAAATGATTTGGGCATGTACCATCTGCAGAGAGGTCATCAAGGAACTCAAAGCAATAACTTGGAACTACTGCAAGGTGGAAATCAACTATGATAAAAGAACATGCACGTAAAGACTAGGCACATCAAAGGCAGTGACAAGTTTCAAAAAGAACATTATCAGTTGTTGGACTCCCCAAGCATCAAGTTCCTTGGCCAAAAAAATCATGGGCTAATGCATAAAAGAACTTACTGTTAACATCCACGTGGCATTCTCAACTTCCTGTGGGTTGGACTTGACATATCGATGGTTGAAAGTGCAGCCATTATGCATGTCGACTTTATGGTCTTCTCTAAGATGAGCAACAAGCATTGGAATGTCGCCCATGATGGAGCACTCAGATCCAGCATAAGGGCAATTATATGGACGGAACTGACACTGCTGCTCATGGCTAGGCTTGCTGAAGTATTGGAAGATTTCGCGACAACCTAAATTCTTGTATCTGCAAGGGAGTTCCAGAGACTCGGCAACTTTCTCCAACGCCAGACACCTTATATCTCCAAGGTCACTCCGACAAATCGGGCAAACGTTGTGGACCCTAATCTTGCAGGTTGAGCATAAAGTGTGGCCATTTAGGCACTGAAGTTGGAGCAGCAAGAAAGGAGAGTCAAGAAACAATGGAAGTGGCATGCTTTCATATTCAAAAGTCAAAATTACTAGCTGAAGAAAATATTACATGTGAAAAATGCTATGCGAGCTTTCAAGTGAGTGAAATATAAATTAGGCATGCATCTCAATCCAAGGACACCGATCAAGTTTCCTCTCAACAAAACACTAACAGCTTATCCAATAATGGAATTGGGAGGAGAGAAGGACATCTTCACATCTCCTGATAAGTTAAGGCTGTCTAATGTTTGAATCCCTATATACCAATCATAAGAAAAATGCCGGAAACACCAACGGCAAAGATACCTGGTAAATTGGAGAATACATAAAGTTTGTGCAGACAGGGCACTCGAGCAGAGCATCTACGCCAGCACTCGAACAAATTCCACGTTGTCCAGGTGAGAAAATGGAAGATTTTGCTGGTGTAGAAGTGGTCTCCTGTTTGCTGATTACTACACTGTAATCAGCGGCAGCAGGGTAAGGTTCATGAACTTCTTTGCAAGTGCCTCCAGCAGGAGCCATTGTCCAATCGAAATAGAATGATCTTGCTCTAACAATTGAATTTCACAATGTTCTATTTTGCTGAGGCTATTGCTGAGCTTTCATTACCTTCTTCTGCAATAAAATCAACAGCACGTAAGCACATCAGTCCTAAAGATGGGGAAAGCTATTTTCTCAACAACCTTTCAGAATTAATCTCCATCCTAAGGAAAAGGTTTTGTTACATTTTTGCAATTCGATCCATTCACGAAGAAACCTATTTATCAGAAATCAAACTAGACCACGTTGATATTTCACTCTCCGAGAAGGATGTATTACAACTTCACTAACGTTTTCCACTGAACGCTGTCATGAATCAACAATTTTAGTAAAGAAGCAAGTCAACAGACGAGACATAACCCCTGTGAAGACTTTATATAACAGTTCAAAATGGCAAAATCAACAGACCTAACTTAAACCAAGAAGCACCATCGGAGTAGGAGGGATCCTAATTCATATAAATTAGCAGTTGTCAGCAAATGGAGCAAAACTAGGATGATGAACAGGTCAACATAGCGTTCTTTTGCTGTGATCCAAGCAAACCAGCAAAAATCGGACACTAAAGCAGAAAGTATTCCAGTTAAATTACCCAGCAACAACAGATTCCAACTGAAAATGACACTTTCACACTTTATACCAAGATAAAACGTGCCTTGTACTGCAAAATCATCCGTAAAGGGCGATTTCTATTTTCGGAGAACCACTGAAGAAGCAAAAAAAATGCAATATTTAAAAGAAAAAAAAAATCTAATTTTTCACCATGGGTGGCGCTGCAATTCGCTCGAATGAAACTAAACCAAATCAAATCGAAATTCCAGCCTAAGTTCCCATTTTTCAGCAAAACAACAGTCGGACCGGATATGCCGAGAGCTTACGTGGGGTTAATTCCTTCAGCAGAGTCATCGCCACAGGAACAAGCAGACAGAAACACAAACACAACCAGAGAAAGCGCCGGAATCAAATCAAGACTTCACATAAGCGCATCTACCCAGTCGAGATTTCGAAGCCCACACGCGATCAAACTCGAAAGGACCAAACTGGGTCGACAGCAATCCACGACCGCGCAAGAAAAAACCCAGATAAAAGATCGGAAGCACGACAAGAAATCACTGTAAAAAAATCACTACAGAACAAGAGAACCATCTCGGGAGGGGGCAAAAACCGAAAAGAAAAAAAAAAAAAAAAGGGAAAACGCCGGGAGCCCCCCGGCGTTTTCCCGCATTACCCGGAACGGGAATCGAGAAGAGCCCATGAACGGATCGCCGTTGCGGAGCGCGGTCTGGCGAGCGAGCGAGCGAACGGGCGACGGTCTAAAAAGGTCGGGTTTCTGTTGCCTCGTTTCCCATGTCGTTTGTCTCCTTCCTTCCCTTCCTCCTCTTCTCTTCTCTCTCTTCCCCTTTTTCTCTTGCTTTGATTTCTGTGTGCTCCTTGGGAAGATTTATTCATTTTCGATTCGTGCGATTAATTTGACTTTTCTCGGGGTGCGCGAGCAGCACAGTAATGTCCTGTCCTGCCGCGGTAAGACGACGATGCCTGTGTCTCTACACCGCACGCTACGTTTGAAAAATCCGAACTCCTCCCCTGCGCATCGTTGACGTTTTCTTTCTAGAATTGGAATCGAGTGATTGCTGCATTTCGCGACCGCGGCGCTTGGCCCGATGGATTCGTACGTGAAAAGTATTGAGTAGGAAAATCACGTATATGATTTGACGTGATGTGTTCGATTTTATCTTCATGGGTGATTTGACGTGATGTGTTCGATTTATGATCGAGAGAGTGTGTGTGTTTTTGCAAAATACGGTTATGTAATGAGACGTTAATGGAAAGCGGGCGGTTAACTCTTTTCTTTGTTTCACTTTTTTGTCTGTTTTCTTTAGTCAATTTCATTTTCCCCCCTCTTTGCTTTACAATTCGAACGACATAAATTTATATTTGATTTAAACATACTGATATAGATATAGACATAAACATATATGAATGAGATTTTTTTTTTTAATGATCTAACGGTGAAATGTATGCATTATTTTTATTTGTGCCAATTATGATGAGTAAATTCTACGGCCACACAAAGGAAGCATCTTCCCCATTTCCATATGAGACCGAAGAATAACAGAAAGGAAATGATTCAAATTCACAGTCACATTAATGAGATCGAAATATCACCACAAACTTTATTACAACCCAATGGGTTACATTTAAAAAAAAAATTAGTTGGATTAAGCTTGAAGCCTCACACTTTTTACCTTGATTTGGGAAAAAAAATGCAACATTCTACTTCTAAAATTTCATTATTCTCATTTTTAACGACCTCACCGTGATAAGTTTGCACTATCCTTTATTTATGCCGATTGTGACGAATAAATTCCACAAGCACATAAAAGGAGCCCCTTTCTCGTTTCCATGTGAGATGAAAAATAACAAGAGCGAAAAGATTCAAATTCACGTCGCATGAATGAGATCAAAACATCACCGCAAATTTTATTGCAACCCAGTGGGTTACATTTTATATATATATATATATATAGTAGGATTGAGCTTTTTGTTTTGGTTTGAAAAAAAAAAACATTTTAAGAATTCATTATTCTCCTTTTTGACAACTTGACCGTGAAAATTTTTCACTATCCTTATTTGTGTGGATTGTGGCAAATAAATTCCGTGGGCACATAAAGGGAGCCATTTCCCCATTTTCATGTGAGACTGAAAAATAACGTGAGAGATATTATTTAAATTCACGTCATATGAATAAGATCGAAACATCGCCACAAACTTTATTGCAGCCCAATGGGTTACATTTTTGAAAAAATATATATATATTTAGTAGGATTAAGTTTGAAGTCTCATACTTTTTGTTTTGGTTTGGAAAAAAAAAGGGTAATATTTTACTTTTAAGATTTCATTATTCTCCTTTTTGATGACCTGGCTGCGAGAAGTTTACACTATCCTTGTTTGTGCCTATTGTGGCAAGTAAATTCCATGGACACATAAAAGAAGTCTCTTCCCCTTTTCCATGTGAGATTGAAGAATAATGAAAGCGAAAGGATTCAAATTCACGTCATATAAATGAGATCGAAATATCATCACAAAATTTATTGTAACCCAATGGTTTAAAAAAAAAAAAATAGTAGGATTGGGCATGAAGCCTCACACTTCTTTTTTTGGTTTGGCTAAAAAATGGCAACATTTTACTTCTAAGATTTCATTATTCTCTTTTTTAAGAACCTAACCATGAGAAATTTGCACTATCTTTATTTGTGCCGATTGTGATGAGTAAATTCCACGGACACATAATTCCATGTGAGACTGAAAATTAACAAGAGCAAAAGGATTCAAATTCACATCTTATGAATGAGATTGAAACATCGCCACAAACTTTATTGCAACTCAATGAGTTACTTTAAAATATAAATATATATAAATATATAATATATATATATATAGTAGGATTGAGCTTGAAGCCTCACGCCTTTTGTTTTGGTTTATAAAAATGAAAAGGCAATATTTCACTTCTAAGATTTCATTATTCTCCTTTTTCATGACCGGACCGTGAGAAGTTTGCACTATCCTTATTTGTGTAGATTGTAACGAGTAAATTCCACGGACACATAAAGGGAGTCCCTTCCCATTTCCATGTGATACTAAAGAATAACAAGAGCGAAAGGATTTAAATTCACGTTACATAAATGAGATCTAAACATCATCTTAAATTTTATTGCAACCCAATGGGTTTTGAAAAAAAAAATAGTAGGATTGAGCATGAAGCCTCACACTTTTTGTGATGATTTGGCTAAAAAAAGCCAACAATTTACTTCTAAGATTTCATTATTCTCTTTTTTAAAAAACCTGACCGTGAGAAGTTTGCACTATCTTTATTTGTACCGAGTGTGGCGAATAAATTCCATGGGCGCATAAAGGGAGCCACTTCCAGTTTCCACGTGAGACTGAAAAATAACGAGAGCGAAAGGATTCAAGTTCACATCATATGAATGAGAATGAGATTGAAATATCACCACAAACTTTATTACAACCCAATGGGTTACATTTTAATATATATATATATTATATATATATATATATATATATATATATATATATATATATATATATATATCTAGTAAGATTTAGCTTGAACCCTTACGCTCTTTGTTTTGGTTTGGGAAAACAAGAGGCAACATTTTACTTTTAAAATTTCATTATTCTCATTTTTTAGGACCTAATCATGGGAAGTTTGCACTATCCTTATTTGTACCAATTGTGACGAGTAAATTCCACGGGCACATAAAAGGAGCCCCTTCCCCATTTTCATGTGAGACTGAAAAATAGCAAAAGGATTCAAATTCACATCTTATGAATAAGATTGAAACATCACCACAAACTTTATTGTAACCTAATCGGTTACGTTTTCAAATAAATAAATATATATATATATATAGTAGGATTGAGTTTGAAACCTCAAGCTTTTTTTTTTTTTTTTTGGAAAAAAAATGACAACATTTTACTTTTAAGATTTCATTATTCTCTTTTTTGATGACTTGATCATTAGAACTTTGTACTATCCTTGGCGAGTAATTTGCACGGGCACATAAAGGGAGCTCCTTCCCCGTTTCCATGTGAGACTAAAGAATAACAGGAGCAAAAGAATTCAAATTCACGTCACATCAATGAGATTGAAAATTCATCACAAATTTTATTGCAACCCAATGGGTTACATTTTTTTTATAAAAAATTATTTAGTAGGAATGAGCTTGAAGCCTCATGCTTTTTGTTTTGGTTTGGAAAAAAAATTGCAATATTTTACTTCTAAGATTTCATTATTCTCCTTTTTTACGACTTAACCATGAGAAGTTTGTACTATCCTTATTTGTGTTGATTGTGGCGAATAAATCCCACAGGCACACAAAGGGAGCCCTTCCCTATTTCATGTGAAACTGAAGACTAACAAGAGCGAAAGGATTCAAATTCACGTCACATGAATGAGATCAAAATATCACCACAAATTTATTGCAATCCCATGGGTGACCTTTTTAAAAAAAAAAAAATCTTTAATGGGACAAAGCTTGAAGCCTCATGCTTTTTGCTTTTGTTTGGAAAAAAAATGGCAACATTTTACTTCTAAGATTTCATTATTCTCATTTTTGACGACCTAACCGTGAAAAGTTTGCATTATTCTTATTTGTGCTAATTGTGGCGAGTAAATTCCACGGGCATATAAAAGGAGCCCCTTCCCCATTTCCATGCGAGGCTAAAGAATAACAGGAGCAAAATGATTCAAATTCATGTCACATGAATGAGATCAAAACAGCACCACAAACTTTATTGCAACCCAATAGGTTACATCTTTTTAAAAATATAAATATATATATATTTAGTAGGATTGAGCTTGAAACCTCTTGCTTTTGTTTTGGTTTGGAAAAAAAAAGGCAACATTTTTACTTCTAAGGTTTCATTATTCTCCTTTTTGACAACTTGGCCATGAGAAATTTGTACTATTCTTAACTATGCCGATTGTGGCGAGTAAATTCCATAGGCACATAAAGAGAGCCCTTCACCATTTCTATGTGACACTGAAGAATAACGGAAGCAAAATCATTCAAATTCACGTCACAAGAATGAGATTGGAATATCACCACAAACTTTATTGCAACCCAATGAGTTCCTTAAAAAAAAAAAAATAGTAGGATTGAGTTTGAAGCCTCATGCTTTTTGTTTTGATTTGGGAAAAAAAAAAGGCAATGTTTTACTTCTAAGATTTCATTATTCTCCTTTGTGACCGTGAGAAATTTGCACCATCCTTAGGTGTATATATCTATATCTTGAGGTTGCCATCCACAAGTGCTGAAAATATGAAATAGTGATATTTCTCGAGTTGCACATACAAAAAGCACCATTAAAGTTTAAGATAAAATTTAGTTAAAGAACATAATGTCATTTTTCTGCTAAAATAATGTGCTTTAAATAATATACGTACATAAATATCTTCATAATATTAGGGCTTGTTTGGCAACGTGCCAAACAAAGTGCCAAATTCTGATTTTTCGTTCCCAGAATCAGTTTGGGACGAGAATCGCGTTTGGTAAAATTTTTGTTCTCGAGAACGATTTTGGACAAGATTTGAGAATAAAAAAAAAATTTGATTATACGTCCGAAAATCAGAAAAAGAATCAAAATGGTAAAACCCTCGTTCTTCTCTTTCATCATCTCGGTTGCCGTCCGCCATCGCCCGCCACCGTCCGCCACCGCCCGCCGCCACCCGCCGCCGCTTTGTCGATCACCGGTCCGCCGCCGCCCGCCGGTCGCCAAAGGCTCGCGAGGGCGAGGGCGAGGTCCAGCGACCTCGCCGGAGGCAAGCGTCGCCGATGGCCAAATGAAGAAGAAGAAGAAGAAGAAGAAGAATAGGAAAAAAGGGAAAAAAAGAAAAGGAAAAAAGGAAAAAAGGAAAAAGAAAAGAAAAAAGTAAAGAAATTATTTAAAATTTATTTAAAAATCAAAAGAAATTAATTTGGAACAGAATCAATTAATACAGTACCAAACGTAATTCTATTCCAGAATAAAAAATTTTGAACAATTACCAAACGCGCTTTTTTACTCGGGAATCGTTCCGGAAACGAGAATCAAAATAATCGGTTCTAGTCGAATCGGCTCCAGGGAATAGAATCGTTGCTAAACGCGCCCTTAGATTAATGATGTGCTAATTTGAGAGAAAGAATTTTTTTGCAAATTAGTTGTTTGAACTTTTATATGTTTTCGGCTCTTGTAGAGAACCTTTCGAAACATTGTTCAAACAGATGCTCTCGTCGGTTTCGCGCGGCTCGTTCACCCGCCTGCGCGCTTGCTCGTTCCGCCCGATTCCGCCATCAAATCGTGCCCGTTTTTAGAGACGAGCTCCCTTCTTAGCCGCTCCTTCTCCTCTTCGATCGAATCCCCCTGGTATGGCTTTCTCGGCTGGATTTCTTGTTCTGAATTTTTAGGGTTTCTTCTTCAAGAATCGCCTGGGTCGCATGGCTTCCGCCTCTGCGATTGCTGATGATACTCGGGGAAAAGGCATCATGGATGCGTCGATAGATCATCCTAACCCTCCCCCGCTTGTTCACCCCGCTTTTATGCGGTACTCCTCTGCTGTAAGAGGTGCCCGAGCCCAATCTGGTCGCTTACGTAGCAGGGGGCGGAGCAGAGCTCGAAAAACTCGACCAATGGGGGGCCTCTCTGCTCGGCCTAGGGTTGTGGGAGATGAAAACGCATTCTCTGGGGCTTCAACTCGCAAGGAGAAAAGAATCTCCTTCAGCCGCGACTCGATTGCTCATCCGGTGCATGCTCCAAGGGAACAGGACCCGAATCCGGTTCAGATTAGCTCCAAGAAGGCGTCTGGAAATTCGTCCTCGATCCCTTCGGGTAGTAAACCCCAAACCCAGGTTCGCTCTTGGGCGGCGGTAACTCGATCTGCAACCAAAGGCTATGGTTTATCTTTCGTTCCTCCGGCTACCATTGAGAATTCAAAAATTATGCAGATGCCGGACGAATTGTTGGAATCGTCTCACCCTAAATGGGAGGAGTGTCTTGTTGGCTACTATATTGGCAAACGGCTACCCTTCCAACTCACGGAGGACGCACTCAAACATGCATGGGGCCACCAACTGATTGAGGTAATTGCTGCAGACCTTGGCTTCTACTTTTTTCACATTCCGGATGGTGAATTCAGAAAAAGAGTTTTGGATGGAGGCCCGATTACGGTAGCTAAAATCCCCTTGATCCTTCAGCAATGGCACCCCATGTTAGAGCTCAAGAAAATAGCTCATGACACCGTTCCTATCTGGATCCGTCTTAGGAATGTGCCTGTGGCGTTATGGTCAGCTGCAGGGATTAGTTTTTTAGCAAGTGCTATTGGTAAACCGCTTTTTGTTGACAACCGAACGGAGCAAATGGCGATGGTGGCTTTTGCTCGCGTCTGTGTGGAGATTAATGCTTCTAATTCCCTTCCTGAAGTGGTGGAATTCATGATGAAAGGGGAACTCAGAACAGTTACAGTTCAATATGAATGGATTCCGGCCCTCTGCCCATCCTGCTCTACTTTTGGCCATAAATGTCCTGTGCCTGCTGAAGCTGGCCCCTCCAAAGTTGGACCTATTCCCTCAAGGTCTCATGGCCCTCCACAAAATGAATGGCGTGAAGTAAGAAATAGGCGGAATAAAAACATTCCTGATGCACAGATTCCTATTTCAACTCTGATTCCTCCCATCTCCCCCCATCCTGATGGGGACCAGCAAGGACTATCTATGCCAAAAAAGTCTTTGCCATCTGATACTCAACCGATATCTAAAAGTCAGGAAGAAGAGTCGCCTTCGGTTGATCCCGCTCTGCGCACTTCTCCTGACCCTGCACCTTCTGCCTTAATTCAACTTCAGGGTGCTCATGCTTCGAACAAGTCGGCCTCAACGGATGAAGAAGATTATGAAGACATTTGCTCTGGTGAATCTGAATCTGTATCACCTTGTAAGGTACCATCATCCATTCCTGAAGAACGTGACAATGCTCCTTCTCATAAGCCAACCCAAGATCCCCATACCCATAAAAAAGGACTTCTCCGCTCGGAATCGGCAGAGCCGACTTTTCCTCCTGGCCCAAAGCCTATTCCTCCCTCGGCGAGGAAAGGGGGGGTAGAAAGAGGTAATATGATCTATCTCCAATTATGTTTTTTGGTGTTTGGAATATTAGGGGCCTTGGAGGTGCCCTAAAGCAAGCTGAGATTAGGAATTTTGTTAGAATAAATCGGCTGAGTTGCATTGGGATCCTGGAGACTAAAATCCCCCTACTGCTCACTCCCATGTTACTGCTTCTCTTATATCTGGTTGGTGTTGGACTATGAACTACTCTAACTCAATCAGGGGCCGTATTTGGATAGGTTGGAATCCTTTGGCTGTTTCTTTTTGCACCTCTGCTTGCACTGCTCAGGCCATTCATGGCCGTTTGGAGTGTCTTATTTCGGGTATTTCCTTTAATTTATCTGTTGTCTATGTGGAGCACTCCTTCGTCTTGAGGAGACCGCTCTGGGATGATTTGATTTCAACTAGTACTCTGTATCTGGATATCCCTTGGATTGTTGCTGGTGACTTCAATGCCATCCGTTATGCGTCGGAATGAGCCGATCGGTCCAATTATTGGATTCCAGCTTTTGAGGATTTTGGTAATTGCCTTATCCAAGCAGGTCTAGATGACCTCCGGTTTGTGGGAAATAGGTTTACTTGGTCTGCCTCTTCTGGTCCCATGCGAAGACAGAGGAAGATAGATAGAGTGCTTACCAATGCAGCCTGGAACTCTACGTTCTCCTACTCTGAAGCTAATTTTTTGGCCCCTGGAGTGTCTGATCACTCTCCTATGATTATCAGGATCCTTCCGGTTCCGAACTCCCGGAGGCCTTTTAAATTCTTCAATTTTTGGATGATGAACCCCTCCTTCTTTGATCTGGTTCGGCAGGTTTGGGAATCCCATATCCCTGGTTCACCTATGTATACCCTCTGCTGTAAGCTTCGGGCCCTTAAGCGAAGACTTAAGCTCTTAAACAAGGAATCCTTCTCTGATATCTCTCTTAGGACTGCTGATGCTAGGCGGTTACTATTGGAAGCCCAGGACGCCATCCAGCTTGATCCTCATAACCAAGCTCTGGCTGATAATGAAAATGATCGCCTCTACATCTTCTCTGACCTTCGCCTCAAAGAGGAATCTTTCTTCAGGCAAAAATCTCGGGTGAGATGGCTCCGTGAAGGCGACTTGAATACAAAGTTCTTCCATCACTCGGTGAATCGCAGCCAAATCCGGAATAGAATCATCTCCATTTCTGAAGGTGATAACTTGATCACGGAGCCTGATGAGATTCAGCAAATTTTTGTCCGCCATTTCCGAAATCTTTTATCAGCTACTGCCCTTTCTTCCAACCCCTCAGTGGAAGAGATTAGAGCAAAATTGGCATATACCCTTGATGAAAATCAGATCTTCGCCATTTCCCAGCCCTTCACTGATGATGAAATCCGAGCTACTCTATTCTCTTTAGCTAGTGGAAAGGCGCCGAGACCGGATGGCTTTAATGTTGATTTTTTCAAGCGGTCTTGGGACATTGTCGGTCCTTCGGTATTGTTAGCAATTCGAGACTTCTTCTCCTCGGGACAGCTCCTTCGTGAGATCAACTCAACAATCCTCACCTTAATCCCTAAGATCCCGAATGCATCGTCAGTTAATGACTTCCGCCCTATAGCCTGCTGTAACACTGTATGCAAATGCATCACGAAGCTATTGGCCAACAGGTTAGCTCTTCTCCTCCCTTCCATTATAAGCCCAACGCAAAATGCCTTTGTGAAAGGGAGAAGGATAAGTGACAACATCATGCTTGCCCAAGAGCTATTTTCGGATTTCCACCATAGTCCCTGCCTCCCTAAGAATATTATCAAGGTGGATTTCTCTAAAGCTTATGACTCGGTAGATTGGATGTTTATTGAAAAGACTCTCCATGCTTTTCGGTTTCCATCCTTATTTATTGACCGTATTATGACTTGCATCCGAACTCCTAGGTTCTCTATATCTCTAAATGGTGAATTGCATGGCTATTTTGATAGCGGGAGGGGTATCCGTCAAGGAGACCCTATATCCCCGTACATTTTCACGCTTGTAATGGAAGTATTTACTGGTATCATCAATGGGTGCACATGCAAGCCTGATTTTAATTTCTTCTGGCGTTGTAAATCTTCTAAACTGTCCCACCTGTTCTTCGCGGATGATGTCTTGCTATTCTCTGAAGCTAACATGGCATCTCTTACGCTCTTGCTGGATGGAGTAAATTCCTTTGCATCATGGTCTGGGCTCGTTCCCAATCTAAATAAGAGTGAAATATACATTTCTGGTGGATCTGATTCTCTTAAGAATTCACTCACTGATGCTTCAGGCTTCCGTCTTGGATCTATTCCGTTCCGATATCTTGGTGTCCCTATAATCTCATCAAGATTAGGAAAGGAAGACTGTGTCTCTTTAGTTGATTCTATCATGAAGAGAGTTCAGTCTTGGACTAATCGATTCCTGTCAACTGCTGGCCGTCTCCAACTTATCAAATCTGTACTGCACTCCATCCAGGTATATTGGTCCTCCGTCTTCATTCTCCCATCTTCGGTTATTAATCGAATTGAGCAGATATTTCGGCAATTCCTTTGGCGTGGTCCTAGCCTTGGAGCTGGTGGGGCTAAAGTATCTTGGGAAGAAGTTTGTCTTCCCAAAGCGGAAGGGGGATTGGGTATTCGCTCGGTTCGCGTGAGTAATATTGCTGCGATGATTAAACATATCTGGCTCCTATTCTCTGATAAAGAATCGCTTTGGACCAAGTGGATTCATTCCGTTTTTTTAAAACATAAAAGCTTCTGGAATGCACCCAGACCGACTGTTTGTTCCTGGTCCTGGAAGAAACTTCATGGCATGCGTGACTTGGTTCAGCACCACTTTAGGTGAAACATTGGTAATGGCCTAACGGCCTCTTTCTGGTTTGATCCATGGCATCCTCGTGGTCCACTAAATAAGCTTTTCTCGGATCGTGACATTTATCGTTCTCGTATCCCGCGAAATGCTTCAGTGGCTACTGGTATTGCGGCTCTATCTACCCCCTCAGCGGTTTCAATGGTTATTGAGAACTGGAATGACCCGATTCCCTGCCTCAACAACCACAATGATCGTTTGGTGTGGCTTGGCCACTCCTCTGGCCAATTCTCTACTGCATCTGCATGGAGTATGCTTCGTCCAAGAGGCTCCCTCGTCAGCTGGTCTCGATTTATTTGGAGCCCCTCATGCCCCTCACGCTACCAAATGCACCTATGGCTGATTACTCGGAATAGATTACCAACCCAGGTTCGGCTTCTGTCATATGAAAGGATCCAAAATGTCTCTTGTGCCTTTTGTTCATCTAGGCCGGATTCAACCGATCACTTATATTTCGGATGCTCAGTCACGGGTCGGCTAGCCTCATTCTGGGCGTCTAATTGTAATTTGACTTGGAGGAATGGATCTTGGGAAGACAACCTTCTTTGGGTGGTAAACCATCTCTTGGATGCGAGCTTTCATCAAGCCATTGCTCGCTTCTCCTTTGGTGCCTTATGCTACCTCATCTGGAAGGAACGAAATAATATCATTTTTCGTAACCAAAACTTCTTCCTTCCGGCCTTAAAGGAGCATTTACGAAATGCCGTCAAAGATAAAGCATCCACTTATTCAGGCGTTCCGGATATTCCTTGCAATCGTAGGCTCCAAATGGCTTGGGGGATCCATCCTTCTATCTTTGACTGAAGCGAGTGTGTCCGTTTCCTCTTTTGGGGATGGTTTCTCTCTTTCCCTGTGGCTGTATTATTTGGCCTTTCTTTTCTTTTTGTTGTTTCCTCTCGCCTTGTTTTTGGCGCTTTTCTCTTCTGCTTGTTTCCTCTTCTTTGCGGCGCGTCCCGTCTCCCATCCTCTCATCTTGACGCATGTGTCTAGTTGAGTGTATGTTCTCTTGGAGTCGGATGTGTTTTGCTGTGCTCTTTGTGTAGCTCCTTGGTTCTCTTGCTATAATACTACTTACCCTTACCAAAAAAAAAAAAAAAAAAACTTTTATATGTTTAGTTTGTTGAAAATGATCAGTTGACGGATAATCATTTACGGTCAAAAAAATATGCATATATTGAAGTTAGGAAAATGAATTTTCTAATCTGTAAATGAGAAACACGTTTTTTGAGAAATTTTCTTTGAAACAAGCACACCTTAAATATTAAAAATAAATAACAGTGTATAATTCCAACATTTTAAAATGGGTAGGGGGCAGTCCCTTGGCTCTTCGAAGATGGTCAAAATCTTGATAAAATGAATCCTATTTTTATAGGGCCTTGCTTTATCAAAATGTTATTTTAATCTTCAGGATCTTCTTGATAGCAACTATACAAGATCCTAGTGTCTCTGCCTACTTGCGGCAAATTGAACAGAGAAGCTTATCTATATAGAGAAAGTGCGGAGTTTATCGGATTCTCGAGATTCCCAACTTGTCTATTTTGGATTATCTAGTCCTCTTTTAAACTAAGAACAAAGTGCTCCACTTATGAAATTTACCCATTTTTTCATGCAAACTTAATTATTCAACTTAGGTTATCAATATAACCAAATCCGTAAAAAGTGTCAGCTTCACTAACGAGATAGATAAATAAATAAAACTATCAGTATAACATGAAATAACACGATCTAATGCACACTACATAGGGACATGCACTTAGCCATACCTCCATTACACGTCATGTATCTGGACCAACGGTCTAATGTCATTTTACTGAAGTCATGCGTATACTTGTGTTCATATAAATGGACCAAAGTTCCGTGTCATTGCACATTATATGCTATTGTGGCTAGGGCGCATATGATTCTCGACACATTCGAGCCATATTATATTCACGTCATTTACTTTTTCTCTCTCATTTATCATATGAAACACAAATTCCCCACATTCCCCCGGAAAATGCACACTCTAATGGAGAGAGGAAGAGATCGGGCGGGCTCGCGATGGTGAGGCGCGGACATCGAGGTACTAGCCAGGATCCGATGCCCCTCGCTAGCCATCGCAATCTAATTTATCCCTAGCTAGACTAACACGATCGCAAAACTGTTGGCCACCATTTTTTAACGGTGGGCTCTTCACCAAACCATGACGAAGTACGTCCTGGTCCCTCCTTAGTGGCTGGGGCGGGCCGCTGCAATGGCCACCGTCCACGTCGCTTAAGATGCCATGGAAGTAACGCGATCATGTCGGTGTTTTGATTGGCTTTTTAAATCTAAAATCGCAATCGAACAAAATGTAGATTAAAATAATGCCGAGATGATTGATCTGGTGGTAATAAGTTAAGTATGTCTTTTTCACAAGGATCACGAGCTCGATTCACCTATACGAGTAAACTTCCGAATGGCTAACGTGGATTATCAAGTAAGAAAAAAAATCTAAAAACTCATTCGGCTCCAGTAGTCGGCCTGTTAATTCGGACCGTCTGCCGCCGCTCTTCCGGATACCCACGAACGACGCACGCTCGGCGACGGTTCTTCTCCGGCGACCTTCCTCCTCCTCCTCCTCCTCCTCCTCCTCCGCGCTCCGGTCCACTGTCCCCTCCTCATTCTCGGTGACTCTACACGCGCCAGTGTTTCGTTTCCTCTCTGCTCAACAGGTCGGAGGTCTGTCTCTCTGCTCTGCTCATGTCTTCCATTTTTAATAGAGAAAACTACTGAGAAAGGTCTTGGGATTTGCTTTGTGGTGTGGGTTTTCTATGAAGATGGCTGGAACTGGCCCGATGCCTTCAGCATGATCTTCGAGTGGCTATGTTGGCTATGTGTCTTCAGTCCCCCTATTGGATACTGGCTAGCTGCACGGCTGTATCTGTGAGACTTGTAGTTTGCCCACCAGATGTTCGTGAAAACTTCTCAAAAAATCGAAAAAAATGGAAAATTTACAGTTTGTAGGGATACTTTCGTGTCATGAAAATTGTTTTGTGAGATTCCGGTCAAATCGATGAAACAACACTCATAGCATTGAGATCACCAAAATAGTTTATTTCTTTATGAAAAGAAAAAGAGATCAGTTAAAATCGTGTTGCGGTCAATTCTGCTTTAGATTATGGGGTCATCTTTATAATTTTTAAGTGTGGAATGAGCGTGTTATGTATCATGGCATCATCTTGGTCAATGTTTCTTTAGCAAAAGCCTCCTAAAACCACATCTTGAATAAGTACTAGCGAGATGCTTTTGAACTGGCCTGAATCACTTTTAGAAACTCATTTCTTTATTCTGGTTAATCTTGCAACACTTCTAAGTAGTACTAGTAAAAAGCAGATGCTATGCACATGATTGATCCATCTGTTTGATTTTTAATTACAAGTATTTCGGTGTTGTTACATTTAGAAATCTCAGCTTATTTTCCTCCTGTAAAAGCTCAATAAAGGGATAGAGATAAAGCTTCCACGTGATTGTCTGAAGTGATGTGCAAAAATTAACTAGTAACCTCGAACTTTCGTTTCTATTCTTTTAAAGCTAATCTTTGTGTCTTATCAAATGAGTGTTTAGTGTTTCATGTTTATTCTACTCTACCCTTTTTTGGCTATTTGCTAATTTGTCCTTTACGTTTCTTGTTGTATGGCTAACCGGAACAAAGAATACTTATCCTAAATCTGAAGATTGTTTGTAACTTATAAATTTTAAACAAATATTTCTGTTCCTGAAATCATCACTAATGAGAAGAAAAGAAGTCATGATAGGGGATCTAAATAAATGTTCCCAATTGTGAAATTGACTGTGGTGGAAAGTGCTACATGAGCGAAGGTTCTGACTTTCAAAATAAGCCTGAAACTGAGAATGTAAAACTGACGAGAACGCAAAATGTCACTCCTGCTCAAAACTTCCTGAGCTTTTCACAGTCATTCATCTACAACTCTGGTTTGGAGAGTGCCTCTATCATATTAATCCACTCTCAATTTGCACTTGTATGTACAAGAGGGCATAGCCTGAAAGGAGCTCCATAGAAGTGGTTTTATCTAAGACCCACTAGTGCTTTGGGTCCAGATATTACTTGCCTAAATTTTTACATGTTGAAAAGTAAATTGAGGGCTTTGCTGTAACGGGTAGTTCATGGCCAAAGGCTTTTCCCTTTCTTTTGTGTCTCCTTTACTATTTTTTATTGTCATGTTGATCGTGGTTGCAAATGCACTATTGGAACATTGTCTGCCCTTTTACAATTTAAGAAAAAACTTATGTTACTTATCATGTTACAACTTTTGACTTTATTTTCTGTTATATGCTTGAACACTAGCTATGGAGGTTGATTCAAATGCAAAAAGAGTGGAAGAAGAACTGATATTGGGTGGGAGATGAATTGATGATGCCTGTGATAATGACAATGTTGAAACAAATTAATTTTAGGAACCTTCAACGGATGTAGATGTAGAGGTTCCACACATTGGGATGCTTTTTGCTTCACAGCAAGAAACTCATTGCTATCATGCGAAATATGCTTATCAGCAAGGATTTGGTGTTAGAAAAATTAGCACAAAGCGTAACATTGACGGACAATCGAGTGATGGATGATGCACTATATCTCGTGTTCTTTTGGACCATAATCATGCTCTTGGTCCCAAAATTTCATGATTTCAAAGATCTCGTAGGAAATTGGATTCTAATTCAAAGAGGAGAGTTGAGTTGAATGATCAAGTGAGCATAACTTTAGACAAGAATTCTTACTCTGTAGCTATTGAAGTGGGAAAATCTGAGAACTTAGCATTTGGTGAGAAAGATGGTAGAAACTACATTGCTGAGGTGGGACAATTGAGACTTAGGATTGGAGATTTAGAGGCACTTTGTAATTACTTTGTTCATATGCAAAGAAGGAACTCAAATTTCTTTTATGTGATTGACATGGATGAGGAAGGACGGTTGTGGAATGTATTTTGGGCTGATGTGAGGTCTAGAGCAGCTTATGAGTCATTTGGAGATGCGTTATTCTTTGATACTACATATCTTACTGATAAGCATGATTTCCTGCTTACTCCTTTTGTTGGAGTTAACCACCATGGTCAGTCTATTCTATTCGGATGTGGTTTGTTATCAAGAGAGGATGTAGGCCCATATGTTTGGCTATTTAGATCGTGGCTGGAACGCATGCATGGGCGTCCTCCAATTGCTATAATTACTGACCAGTGTAAAATGATCCAAGGTGCAGTTGCCGAAGTGTTTCCAAGTTCTCATCATCGACTTTACCTTTGGCACATAATGAAGAAGCTTCCTGAAAAATTTGGAGGTCTAGTTCAATACGAGGCAATAGAACAAATTCTAAAAGGTGCTGTTTATGAATCTTTGAATCCTCAAGAATTTGAAGAAAGTTGGTCCAAAATGATTGAAGAATTTAATTTTGAAAAGAATGAATGATTAAGTTCCTTATTTGCTGATCGTCATCGTTGGGTTCCTATATATGTCAAAAGGGTATTTTGGGCAGGCTTGTCTACAATGCAAAGAAATGAAAATGTGGATGCATTTTTTTGATGATTATGTAACCTCAAAAACTTCATTGAAGCAATTTGTTGAGCAATATGATAATGCCTTGAAAAGCAAAGTTGAGAAGGAGAATAAGGTAGATTATTTTTTTCCAACTCGACCTGCGAGTTGGTTACTAATTTATACTTTGAGAAGCAATTTCATGAGAGCTACACTTATGATATATTGAGATTCTCCCAAGATGAATTGAGGGTCTTATTTTACTGTAATTATGAGTTGGACAAGGTTGATGGTTTGATATCTTCTTTTAATGTGACAGACATTTTAAGGGGCAAACCCAAACAAAGAGTTGTGTACAATGTGAGTTATAATGAAGCATGCTCATGTAATCTGTTTGAGTTTAAAGGAATTCTTTGCTGACATATAGTAAAGATTCTCGTTGAGAAAGATGTGAAAGAGATTCCATCATGTTATATTTTAGCTCGTTGGAGGAACGATTTGAAAAGACGCTACTGTTATGTCATAAATTGTTGCGAAGATCGGCAGACGAGTGAGCATGACCTGCAGTTTGATAGGTTATGCACCAACTCTTTGGAAGCAGCAGAGATTGCGGCAAGTTCAAGTGAAAAGTATTGAGTTTTTCATGAGATACATAGATGAGGGAAAGAAAAGGCTAAAAGATGATTTTGTTTCACATAATCGTCATTTCAGTCAAAAACAGTGATGCCCTATCAACTAGCAAATGACTAACTCCCTTGCGAGGTCAAAGCAAAGGTTGCCCCCCATCCAAAAAGAATTTAAGATAGATAAACGGTAGGGTTCTGTTTATTTTTCTTCTTCTTGTACTTTTTCTTCTTGAGTCAGTGCCATTGATTTTTAAGGTTGGCAGCTTTGTAGGGAAATTTCAGAAAAAAGAGTGAGCAAATTGACTTAGCCATGCAAAATAAGAGGAAGACAGAGGTAGCACTTTAGTTTAAATTCTTTTACTAGTAGTGTTCCTTAACTTCTTATTTGAGGTGAACCAATTCTAGTATGTTGCTTACGAGACCTAAATCACAGATCAACCATGTGAAACCTAGTGCTGCAGAAGCATATAAATGCAGCTCTTCCATTCATTCACCGATCAGCTGTTTTATGTTTCAAGAAGGCGAAGGGGTAAGTGCATGAGGGTCATATGACCATAAAATGCTCAAGATGTTCAGTTTCAGCATGATGAAAATCCTCTGTTTTTCCTTTTCCATGCAGGCAAGGGCAACTGCAAGAAATGGCATTATTGCTGGAGGAATGAGTTCAGAGAAGTAGAAATTGAGTAAATGAGCAATCAGATTGAACCATACAGTCCTAGATTCCCCGAGAGAGTGGTATATTGTGCTCATTCATGTTTATGCAGAACATCTTGATAGCCAATGTATGGTAATAGATGAATGCGATGTTTACTTTGGAGAGTCGCTACTGTTCTCTCCTCACAAAATTGAATTCTTTTTCTTTTGTCCTATGTTCTTCAACATATCCTTTATGTAACAGCAATTCTTGACAGCTGCATAGATCAAGACAATTGTTGTGGTACTATAATCACGGGATTATCAAATATTGGTTAATTGTACATGTTTGGCCTGTAGCGACAGCATCAATCCTCAAACTTAGTTGCCAACGTATTAGGTCAAGGACACTAATTTTTTCTGTGTTCTGGAAAAGTTCTTGCTGTTCACACATGAATTTCTTTGGCTTACGGGACGGTTCTGGTGTTCTTTTGTATGTTCCAAATCAAAAGGACTTCTCATTTTTTGCCAGGTGATTTAATCAAGGTCCTTGGGTAAAATTCGTTTTGCAGATCACTTATTTGGATCGAATTGGAGATTCATTGAACTTCAAGTTGGGGCCCGTTTGGTTCGGTTTTGGGAAATGCCATTAGGAGAATACAAATACCTTTAAGGTAAAGGGGTTTGCGGAAATGTTACACCGTTTGGTAAATTGTAACATTGAAAGGCAACTTAGCATAAACAACGTTTGGCAAAATTCACATTTGTAATTGACTTTTGCTATTTTTTATTTTTTATTTAAGTTTGAAAATCAAATTCCGGCGGCCAGCCAACCAGATCTGGCCGCCGGACCACCAGATCTAGTGGCCTAAGGTCACAGAGGCTAGATCTAACCTCAAGACCACCAGATCTGGCGGCCTCAGGTCTCGACCTCAGGCGGCATCGCCTGGCGCGCGTGAGCCGTGTGACACCACTTGGGTCGCAAGTCTCGCCACCTCGCCATCTCAAGTGATGGTCACTGGGAACGTAGGACCTCCACGCGGCGGTGGCAGCTACCGGAGAAGCCAAATTCTCAGGCGACGGGGAAGGCGGCGGGGAAGACGAAAACGAACGAGGAAGAAGGGGAAAGAAGATGAACAGTAATGTCAATGAACAGTGAATTATCATTTTCAAAATTTCCAATGCTCAAAGCTAGTCCTCTCCTACATTGGGCTTTCAATGCTGATATTTGGTCAATGAGCTTTTGAAAATGGTTGCCAAACACCAAATATTTTTGCAGGGGGCTTTGAAAGCCCATTGGAAAAACTGAACCAAACGGGGTCTTGATTTGTGGTATGTTTAGTTGTGCTAACTTGTTGAAATAGCATAAGTGAATCCACATCTTTCTTGAAGATTGAATGGTGATTGACATTGTGAAAAAAAAAGGGTGATTGACATTAGCTAGCAAGCAAGCTAGATAATGCCTGAGTTTAGAACTCTCAAATTATGTGCCCCTATGTCTTTAACCTAAATGCCCAATCTTTTCAATAAAAAATATTTGCGGAAATCCTGACTAGCGGTAGCGGATCATTTTATAGTGTCATTAATTTTCGTGAGATCTATGTAGGATCCTACATATATTGTAGTGACTGGGATGTGGATAGGAAATGATGATGTCTACTTTTGAGGAAACTTCATTTGTTTTTCCTTTGCCTTTTCGAGGGTAGAGAATGGGTAAGAGAACATTGATTAATAAAAAAAAATTACTTTAAAAGCTATAGATTTATGTTTGAAAAAATGACACAAATAATTTTTAAACTTTAACATATTATATAATATCAATATAATTCCTAAATTTTTCATAATATTCAATTTAGTCTATTAACTGTACTATCTCTGAATTTACACATTGATCTAGAATCAACTTAAATATATATATCAAAAGTTTCAGAAATAATATTATAGATTAGATCAAAATTTGTAAATTATATTAAATAAATTAAAAATTTAATTATAACGTATACATATTTAGTCAAAATCAGAGGTTTTGACACATCTGAGATTTGAGAGGAAAGGGCGTCTAGTCCTTTCCAAAATTCCAGCACTTTCCAAGAAGTAAGAGCTGCATCCCAATTTCCCAAACGAGGGGGTGAGGACTGAGGAGGCCAGGCCGTGTTCTAGACTCTTCCATTTTCAGAACCCTCCAGACCTCTCCCTCCTTCTCTCTTCCCCCCGCCCCTTTCTATTAACCCATCCTACGCCTCCTTCGCCTCGCCTCCCCAGCATTCCCCAGCAATCTCGCGAAAGCTCCGAACTTCCGGCGCTCCTCTTCCCGCAAGTTCACCACCAGCACGACCGCCGCCGGCGACGACGATGGCGAAGTACGGCGAGGGCGACAAGCGATGGATCGTGGAGGAGCGGCCCGACGGCACCAACGTCCACAACTGGCACTGGTCCGAGACCAACTGCCTCGAGTGGGCCCGCGGCGTCCTCACCAAGCTCCTCTCCGACCTCACCCTCCTCGACGGCGAGGGCGACCTCTTCGTCCGCACCAAGACGGTCGAGAAGGTCGACGGCGAGGCCTACGTCAACATCCGCAAGGGCAAGATCATCCCGGGCTACGAGATCAGCGTCGTCCTCTCCTGGGAGGGCGAGGCCCGGGACTCCGACGGGAAGTCCCTGCTCAAGGTCGACGGCACCGTGGAGATCCCCTACATTGCCGACGAGAACGCCGACGAGGACCCCGAGGTCAAGGTCCTCGTCAAGGACGACGGCCCGATTGGGCGGAGGTTGAAGGAGGCGATGCTCAGCCGGGGGAAGCCGGTGATCTTGGAGAAGGTTAGGGTTTTCGTGGAGAGCATGGCGAAGGGAGGCCCGGCCAGGGAGGATTTGGAGACCAAGAAGGTGGCTCCGAAGAACCAGGCGTCCGCACCGGCTGCAGCAGCTGCGGCGGCTGCCTCCGCGGGGAAGAAGGAGGCGGAGGCCGCTGAGAAGAAGGAGGCGAAGAAGAAGAAGAAGAAGGAAGGTTTCAAGACGATTAGCATGACGGAGAAGTTCAGCTGCAGAGCGAAAGATATGTACGAGATATTGATGGACGAGAATAGGTGGAAAGGGTTCACGCAGAGCAATGCGAGGATAAGCAAAGAGGTCGGAGGAGAGTTCAGCATCTTCGATGGTTCCGTGACGGGGAGGAATGTGGAGTTGCAGGAAGGGAAGTTGATTGTGCAGAAATGGAGGTTTGGGAGCTGGCCCGATGGTATTCAATCCACAGTAAGTTCTTTAATCTTTTTGTGTTGATAATTGTCTGCGTTGATGTCGTTAATCTCTGTAATATACGCTCATGGGTTCTTTTGTTCATCGGCTAATTGCAGGTAACACTTACTCTAGAAGAGCCTGAACCTGGTCTGACTGTTGTCAAGCTCACGCACACCGACGTACCTGAAGAAGACAGGTTAGTTTGGGAGCAAGTTTGCTCTTAATTTGCATTGAAGAGGAAAGTTTGGACATTTGATTTAAGTTGAAACTTTCACTAGAGGCTGGCGATTTACTAAATGAATAGATATGGATTGATACGTGAATGGAGGATTGAGAAGAGGGCACGAATTTAAGATAAATAAATTGTTTTGGCACCATTGATGGAATTAACATTTTGCCATTACGTGTATTGAGATGAATTTTTAACTCAAGTTTGACAGTTAAAATGAATTGCCAGTGCTGAACTTTATACCGTGTATTGATTGCACATTTTCCTTTCTGATTCCATCGATTGTAGGTATGGGAATGCAACTGTGGTGGAGAACACCGAGAGAGGATGGCGAGACTTGATCTTTCACAAAATACGAGCAGTTTTTGGTTTTGGAATATGACACTTGAATGTTTTTTCCTCCTCAAGTGTAGAATTTTTACCATGATGTGTCTTTTTCAGCAATGATATAGGTTGGCTGAGATTGTCTTGACATAATTAAATGTTTGATCTTTCAATCTGATAAACTGGTCCATGCGACTCAAGCTTCTTGAAGAACCTGGATTTCGTGCCTCGTGTTTTGTTCTAATAATAAGATATTTCGATCCTGCCCTCAGGTCATGAGTTGGTTGGGATAGGCGCATTAACAAGGTTATTTGTTTGTAGTACTCTTATGTATCTGCACATCTGTAGTCTTTCATGTCTGGCAATATTCTTCACATATTGCACTATTACCCTCAGGCTAATGAGTGGCTGAAATCATTATTGTTGATTGCCTTGTGTATCCGTCAGTTTCCATGCTTTGAGTATTCTAGTTATATGTTAGTACCAGGTTAATAGGTTAGTAATTGTGGTTCTACTCTGATTTCCCTGGTAGGCTAATGTAGTGGTGCCATGAACTACTGTGACTGGGACTTGTGAGATCGTAGCTGGATTTTAGCCTTGTATATGATGGTCATATTCACCTGACACTTCTTAGGGTATGGTTTAATTAGTGACTTAGACTTAGAAAAGGAAGAGAGGGGAGGTTCAAACTTGTTCGAAACTTGTAAGACTCTTGGTGTCTTAGGGATTTGGCGTACTGAAGGTGGAGCTGCCCATTTTGATGTGTACGTAGAACTGACTTTCCTATTTCTCATTTATTAGGTCATAATGGGGGTGACTCTTTATTCATAGCCACAGTTTGCATTTCATCTTTGTTGTAGTGGGATCGGTGCCATAGTTCACCATTCTGTACATTGCACTGACTAAAAGCATATAACTTGTCTAGGAATTATGTATGTTCTTAAATTGCATACTTAAGTGTTGCGGCTTTTTCTGTGCTAGAGATGATGTCTTGTTAGTAGCATGCATCTTGATGACCAGGAAGGGCAACAAGCTATAAGTGATTGGGCAATTTTGGTATAGTTTGTTCGATCTCCTCAAATTATGTAGAATGCTTGGAATTTATCGGTAGAGGAATGCAACTGGTTCACCAAATACATGGTAGACTGGAAGAGGCTGCTTCTTTCTCGTACTCTTCTATTCGGCTTGGACATTTTGCTCCGACTTCTCATAATCTTGTGATGTTTTCCTTTGTCTTTTTATCTCTTTCCTTGTCTCCCAGTGCATTCCCAACGTATCTTAAGTTTTTGTTTTAACAAAAATTCTTTATTACCTATCATGAAAGAGAAAAAAAAATGTTTGGGAACCGTGGTGATTTTTAAATACGGATGCAATTTAAAGAATTTTTGGGAACCATTGGGACGCTCTTAGAGCAATGACAGGAAGTGTCGGGTACGAAACTATTTAAGGAGGAGATTGACATGGTCGAGTTGATTGCATTATTGAACTTGACTGGGAATTATATGCAGACTGCTGTTTTAATGTTCATGTAGTTTAGTAGTGCGCGCCCTTTAATGTTGTGCCTGCTGAATACCAATGACTTGATTCTCATAGCAACATCATAGCTGGTTAGTAGGTTTTAATGGAGACACTGGGGGAAGTGAAACGATGACACGTGTAGACATTGCACCCGAGAGTGTGTTCTGCTTGAAGTTGGAACTTACCATGTGGAAGACAACCCGAAATTCTGTAGTTTGGATCCTTTTCTACTGGTTGTGATCAATGTAAAGAGCGGCCTTTTATGCTGTTCGTGTAGTTTCCAGGATTATGTAATGTGGAGATTCGTCTTCTTTTTGTTGCTCTGGACTATGGGGCTAGCGTGACAATGTGAATGAACATATGGAGTTGGATGGTTATACAAAAGGAAAATGAGAGTGCGGTGGACATTTCGTAGGGCACTTTGAACTTGTAGTAGCAGAGTGGTTTTATCTGAGGGGAGAGACGTAATCTCTTGTGTTCGCATAGCTCTGATATCTGCCGCACGCCGGAGTGTTTCTTATGCTCGCAGCACATTTCATTTATTTATATTTCAGCTGTCTCCCAAGCGATGCCGAAAGAGCACGTCGCTTCTTTAGACTAGATTCGAATTCGGTATAGCCAGGGTCGAGAGAATCGGTGACTCGATCTAAGGATGGTAGTTTGGACGGCTCACGTTTCGACGATGTGCGCATGCTGAGGTAGAAAATTAGCACATGCTCTTATGAGGTGGTTAACTTTCAGCTCAGCGCATCTCCACAGTGCCATGCTGCGATTCGCCGGAAATCGCAAGGTGGCCCTGTCGCCGGGGAAGGGTGCTTCAGCTTGCAGTAAGAACTTTACCGAGCCTGCGTTGTTAATCCGCCGTTACGGTGGTGGCAGTGGTTAGTGACTAAAGATGGTTTGTAATAATCGAAGAAATGGAACTGAAAACCATGTTGCCTCATTCAAATGTGCAAGGGGCTGAAGATGAAAGACGAGAAATGGAGGTGGGTTTTTTTGTTCATTTTGTTTTGTTTTTTTTTTTTTTCTCAACCTCTACTTAGAAACAGACTGGATTTTTGCTTTACGAATTTGCCCTTCGCTTGCGGCGCTCTCGACTCAATATGGTCGCTCCCATGCGGATAAGGCTTTCATCGTCATCTTCCTCTTCGTCTCCTTCGATTCTCGGATGCTCTGAGAAAACTCGTGCCCACTATCGACCCCTCCGAGCTCTCGTCCTTCTTGTTCTCGCTCTGTTACTGGAAGACCGGGAGAGAAATGTCTGTTCTAGCCCCGAACCCTCACGTCCTCCTCCGAGAAGTCTGTACCCGAGAGCAGCAGCACCAGCACCACCACCAGCAGGGGCTGAGCGGCGGCGTCGGCTCTCTGTCCCTGCACAGACCGCCCGGTCACTTTCCCTTCGGCGATCGCGGAGGAGCTCGGATTGCCAGAGCAGGATCGCGAGGCGAGGGGCGAGAGCGGGGGCGTTCTGGCCCGACTCCTCGAGCCACGCCGTCGCGGAGATGGAGCCCATCCAGGACACCGATCAGCTCGACCAGATTCTCCAGCGCGCTCGCGAGTTCTCCCAACCGGTCCTTATCGATTGGTATCTCTCTCTCTCTCTCTCCCCGGAAATCGATGCTAGTCTTCAAACTGGACGTCGTTTTGTACTCCACTTCCTCGAGCTTCGGCTGTTACTGCTTCCGTGGCATTAATGAGCGCTAGATGCATCGAGCTCTGTCGTTCTAGGTGAGACCGTGAGATGCGGCTCGTTACATGTTAGTGACTATTTCTGTGCAAGGTTTCGAGAGATACCATTGGCCTCTGTCGATAATCACCATTTGAACGTTGCGCTACGCATGAATGGGTCGCATTTTTAATACCATGCCGATGACTCCCACCGAGATATCTATGTTTCCAGACTTCGATATTGGCTTCGTGAGTTCTGTATTAGCGATGGCTCGGGGAGATTTGATCGAATTTCGGTCTCTTCTTTTGCGTTAATTCTGCTCCCCTCTTTACAGATACGCAGCGCCCACTCAAAATTATCAATGTGAAAGTTTTGATTGGCAAAGAATAGGGACAGTCCTTTCTTATGTTTTATCGTGATCGCATAATTCAAAGACCTTCGTCGGGATAGAAACTGCATAAGCATATATGCTAATTCGCAGTGTCTGTGTTTTTACTAATACTTTTGTGTCAAGTTGTTTGTCCTAATAGGATGGCTGCTTGGTGTCGGAAATGCATTTATTTGAAGCCTAAGCTCGAGAAGTTGGCTACCGAGTACGAAAGCAAGTAATTTCTCTCTTCTCCCCCTCCTTCTTCTTCCTCTGTGTGAGAGAGAGCATATATGCACTGGACACCCCACCGGTAGGCACGGTAGAATTCCTATTTATGATCCCTTCCATGTAAATCTTAGGCACTGAGGCTCCGGATATCTGCAACGTGGGTTTAAGTTGGAGCAAAGTTTGTTCGATCAATAATTTGGTCGGTTATGGTTATAAGACTGCCAATTTGGTTATTGCTGCTCCAAGAGCTCACTGATGCGTCACAGACAAAAATACACATGGAGAGTCGTGTTTGTTGCGATGTTGTTGAGGTTTCTGCACTAAGTAGTCTTTTGCTGCTGACCAAAGTCACTTGAGCATCAGAGCTTCTCACAGTTTGCTGGATTCCTTCCAAACAAAAGAGGCAAAAAGCCTGTAGTAGTATTGTCTATATTTCTAGCAAATCTAAAAGAGCAAGCGTGCTTCATTCGAACCTAGATGATACCCTTCTTTGGAAAAAACTTTTGCCATACTGATTTCATCTTCGCCTTTACTTCTTCTCATGGTACTGGTAGAATCAGATTCTATTGTGTAGACGTCAACAAAGTTCCTCAGACCCTTGTGAAGCGCGGAAACATCTCTGTATGTCAAGCTACCCAATTTTTTTAAAGCTTTGATTTCTCTCGAACGAGCATCTACTCCTCATCACTGACTATATTTTTCTTTCAATGTTTGCTCTTGCAGAAAATGCCAACCATTCAGGTACGCAGTACATTGGTAGTTCATGGAATTTTCTTTCGTGCTTTGGGTAATTGATAGGTTTGCAAATTTGACTGGACACACAATTTGCAGGTATGGAAAGATGGAGAGATGAAAGAAGAAGTAATTGGAGGACACAAAGCATGGCTTGTCATTGAAGAAGTTAGAGAGATGATCAAAAAGTACGTTTGATCGTGCAAATGGGACCTCTCTCTCTCTCTCTCTCTCTCTCTCTCTCTCTCTCATGTGCATCTCTGGTGCAGTAAAAGCAACATTGTACAGTGAAATCAGCTGTAAAGTTAGTTCATTTAAGGTTATTATTTTCAAGTGAATCTTCATTGGCACGAAAGTTCGTGAGTAGTAATCCCTGCTGCAAAGCCTTACAGACACACTGGACAATAGCTTCCCAATTCCCGCACAAAACTGTAATCAGAGTCTTGAGCACTTCAGGTTTAAGCTGTGAATCGATCAATCAACTGTACAGGATGGTCGACAACGTCCTCTTCTGATTCTTCATGCTTCAGCAAGCACAATTGGCAGCTTCTCCTCAGATTGATGAAGAAGGCTGATGAGCTTGATGTTTGAGCCAGGTGTCATGTCTTTGTTCTGACACAAGAAGGCTCGACCTCCCCAACTGAATGTTAAGATCGCGATTTAACTGCAAGTGCCGAGAACATGGGTCGCACTGGCATGCCAATCTTCTTTATGCTGGCTGCTGGCTTACTTTCAGTGCTGGTGAAGGCAAACGCTCCCTGACAAGGTTGTTTCAAAAGCGAGGAAAGGGTTGCGATCATTGCTCATCACCCAGCGAGTGAACACAAGCATCGGCTTGTGGTACCGCTGGCTGTACAAGATGATGATGGGCCTAGTTACTAGCGGCGAAGTCTAGTTGATCCTATCCCTTGTCCCCAAGAAAGAGAGAATACTTTGTGTCGTCAATAATGACAATGACACAGTTTAGCAGACTGCGAATATAATGGATCGACCCAGCGCTTCGAATCATTCATTGCTTCGATGACATCTGAAAGATTGCCGCGAGGTTGTACCAAGGAGGGCCTCCCAGATTGATGAGCGTACCTTAAAGGACAAGGAAGGTGGTCTTCCGGACGAAAAGCCCAAGCTGCTGATTAAAGCTGTTGAAGTAGCAGTTGAACGACATAGGCAGCATCGGAAAGGGGAATCGTCCAAATCTCACGCTAAGAGCTCGATCATCGTTGGATCTATGGAAATAGGAAGGCCTCATGCTGCCTAACATCCTTGTATATTTATGGTGTCTCACGATTTATCCATCCGGTGGTTTAAATTTGTCCTAAAATAAATGAATGAATGACACGGTGGCTGTACAATTATTCAATTTGGGCCCTAAATTTTCTCAACACTTAAGCCGTTAATTATAAATCTTTCTTCGTGTCAATATTTCCGTCAAACTTATAGACGTGTAGATTATGTCGTACACTCCGTTGGCATGCTCCTTGAAGACATGCTGTCTAGGCACTAGTGGAAGAAGGATGGAAGTGGTGGCTAGACGGCAGAATGGATGCTGTCCACAGCCACTAGCAAGGGTCTGCAGGGCCGACCCTACATGCGGCGGCGAGGCCACTAGCGAGAGCGCAAATTTAAATCGAGGGATGCCCTCTCCGCCCAAATTTGAGAGCCACAACCCTCGCCAACCTCGCGTTGGCCGAGATCCATGGCCTCAAATTCCATCCATAGTCTAAATCGCAAAAATCAGAATAACAATTATTCACTATTCTTATTGTTGAGCCGGATCTAAAGAAAAAGAAAAGTTACGGAAGCTGCGTCGACGCTAAGCCAAAGCATTAGGGTGACGAGGGAGTGAGAATGAGATTGCGCTGTATTTGTCGTTATGGTCCCGTGAATTAATTGAATCCAACCCCCAATTTGCTCAAGACAAGATCCATGAAAGTGTCGGACCGAGTGCAGGAAGAGTATTTCACGATTTGGATGATGGGCCTCGAACCCACATGTCGTTTTCTCCCTTTTTTTTGGCTGTCGTTTTCTCTATACACAATAATTTCGCTTCCGCTCGTTCCAAAATTCGTCTTGTCGACTTGAAAAACAGCACCGGCAGCGGATTTCCGAAGATCGCCATGTGAAAGGAAATCCAGTCCACGAACCGGTCGCACAACCTACATTGCAACCTGTTTAAGTCAAAGAAAAATTATATAATTAGTCCCTCAACTTTGATCTCATATGCAATATAATCCATGAACTTTTGATTTGTTTAATACGGTCCGTAAATTGTAGCACGATATGCGATATCGTCCCTAAACATTTAATTCATTCGATATAATTTTTAAAATTTTGATACATATTCAATCTAATCTCCGGACTATATAAAATTATTCAATGTTTTTTATGAAGTTGGATTAATATAATGACATATCAATCATTTATATATAGTTCATATACTAAGTTAAAAAATTAATAGACTAAATTAAATAAATTAAAAATTCAAGGACAACATTGCACTTTAAATTAAAATTCATGAATTACATTACATATTAAATCAAAGTTCATAAACTAATTACATTATTATTTCATTTAAGTCCTACCAAGTTGCAAAACCGAATGGGTACCCAATAGAATCCCTTCCTTGGCCATTCCCTCTTGGAAACTCCGCCGGTCGCTTGTTCATCGGTACCTCCGACGGGGACTTCGTCGACGAGCATTAAATGACTGGGAGTGGAGATTTGACGTAAAACACTCACCCGTTTTCTGAAATGAGACTTTGCTGGGCAATTCACTTGACGGTCCAAAACTAATACCAATCTACAATTCATTTCCCCTTGACGTTCCTAACAACATCTCGCAAGGCATGGATCGGATCTCACCGATTGTGGCAGCTTTTTCTCTGGCATCGCATTATTGCCGAAAGCGATGTCTCCCTACCCATTTCGTCGAGGCACGTCTTTTCTCTAAATAAAGTTAGGGGTAGATCCATCCTTTATGGACTCTCAAAATCGGTTTGTTTGTTCGAGAGAAATTTATTTTGAGGAAATTATTTTTTTAACATTAGAATGAGAAAACATTAATTACTTTATAAAAAAATTATTTTTTGAAATTAAAAATAATAAGTTTAGATCAAGAAAAACCAACATTTCATTTTTTTTTTTGGTAAAGTACATTTCATTTTAAATCAATGAAAATTAATTATTTTCTTTAAAAATTATCCTTTTTCATGAACACTAAATTGTCGGCTGGCTATATGTTCTGATGTAAGTGTCGCTTTTTACATCAGCAACTTCGTTGTCATGCGGATGATTTGCCAGACACTTAGGGTGGCTATAAAAGTAGGATTGCTCCAATACTTCACTAACGTTAACAGAATGTTTTAGTTCTACTTCCTCCCCTTTCGCATTAATTTCGAAAACGTATGTCGGCGGTCTTTACGTTAAACCCCAGCTTTAAATCTCCAGCATTCGTAATAAACAAAGATGACAAATTGACTGTGCCGTAGCATTACTCAATCTCTAATTATCCGCATTTAAAAGGTAATCACTGTCCTCCTGGCCAAAAAATTCAAAAGGGTTTCTCTCAGCTTGGCTCAAAAAGCCCAAAAACCCACCAAAACTAATTTTTCTCTGAAAATTTGACTTATGTGTAACAGAGACAAAGGTGAAAATTTGACTGTACAAGGTGTAATGTCCACCGCCATCCGTACAGCTCAGCGGTGGGTCCCGCGAGCTCGGTGGTACCCCTCGTGGCGCATTATCGCGACCCCTGTCGCGTCGTGGGGCCCGTCAAATTTCGAATCCAATTTTTTTTATAACATTTAAATTAAAGCATAAAAAGAAAATTGGATCACCGACAGACCAGCGCCCCTTGGATTTGTGTGGCTCGACGCGTCGGCCCAAAATCGTACGGATTTCTTTGTGGGAAAAAATGTGTCGGGGTTTGAAAATTGCGCAGAATCAAAAGATAAATTTATTATCAGATCTAGGGAAGGGTGGCCCGGTTAATTTTTTTTTTTTCAATTATTATTCAGAGGGGAATCCAGGCAACAATCTTATAAGATGGAGTGCGTATTTTAAAGGACTTATCGCTTTCTCCGATTTTACATTCCATCGGGTCAATTTCCAGTCAACGGTCAACGTCTCTCTGAATCATGGAAGTCTATTCAAAACTACTCGTCCAATTGAAGCTGTCGGATCTGCTCAGGTTGTATTCGATTTCTTCCGCTTTTTCCATTGACCTGATAGGAATGTTTTTAATTTCATTCGAAAAGTTTGGATTGCGCCATTAGAGTGAATCTTATATTTTATCTTTCATTTTTCTTAAATCTTGTGGCTCGCATATAGTAACTTAGAGACGAGCGATTTCAAGTTGCGCAAAAGTTTGAATCAATCTATTAGGACAAGTTCTTCATTTTCTATAACTTGAATCCTACCTTGTATACATTGAAAACCTAGAATCTATATTGTTATAAGCTCTAAGGTATATGCAAGTTTCACTTAGATTATTAATTGAACGATTGCAATAAATTATCATATTTAATAATCGCTACTTGTTCGGATTAACGGTTCCAAATTATACACTCGCCATCAAATGCTATCGAATACCGTAGGATTGCATAAAGATGTAAACCAAGAAAAATACAAAAGCTTATTACGAGTTATAAGTTACAAGTTTCAAGTTTCAGGTTCTATTAATCTAGAATTTTGAACCTATTCGTCAAAACAAATTCATCAATTTTTAGAATCTAAACCTACCTTGCATATATTTGAACCTAAAGCTAGACAAATTCCCATTGACTCAATTTGTAAGTTTCAAGTTCTACTTTGAAATCTATTTTACAACTCAAGGCATTAGAGTGGTAAGGATGGCAGTGGAGAATTATCAAACAAATGATTTCCATGAATTGAAATTAAGAAGCTTAGATTGGGAGGAAAATGATTTCCCTTTTTGACAAGAAAAAAAATCACTTTTTCTTAATTATCAAACAAATGAAAGCTAGCTATTTTTCCTTAAGAATGATTTCCATGGAAAATACTTTTATCTATAATGAAATTTTCAATGAAACAAACGCATCCTCCTTAATTTTAGATTTGAAACCTAATGGTACACGGGGCTAAAAATAACCGGTTCATCTTTTCGAGTAAATCTGTCTAGCTTTTCAAATCATTTGGCCATTTCGATAGTATCGAAGATTCGAATTGGACATTTAGCATCTTATATGTATTTCCTATAGTATTGCTGAGAAACCATTGAGATTGAATTTCTCATCTCACCCTTTCGTTCTATCAAAAGATTAAAAAGGAAAGAAAAAAATGAAGTAGTCATTAAGAACAACAACCTGTTATTTTGGGGAAAAAAGCTTATTGAATGTACACACGAAGTCAATAAATAAATAAATAACTAAATAAAACACGAGAGTTCACATCCCAAATGATTGAAAGAATGAATAACATATTTTAGTCAATTTGCACATTCCACGATACGGTATTCATCCTAAATTACAATAGCAGAAACGTCACTCTACAAAATACTCAACGGATGCGGCTGATGTACACCGTATCATTCCACCGCATTCACCTCCATTTATCACAAGACATGCTGCATGCGTGGAAGATTTTTGTCTGGATTCGGAACCAGATCCAGCAGATCGACGGTCACGATTTATTTGGGCCCACTGATCTCAATTCTAGACGGGAATCCCCCTGTGCCCTGTAGTGATTAAACAAGAGATTAGCAGGGACTGGTAGTTGGTGGGATGCCATCGATGCAATATTTTTATTTATCCGATGCTTAATGCAACCTTAGTCTCGTCGTATGTCGTGTGATTAGCATCTCCTTGTTTTCTAATCTCAAATCTGCTCCTAAACTCCCCCACAAAAAATGCCATTTTCTTTTTATCCAACGGCTATTTTCCAGCGACAGCCAAGGGAGACGAGGCGGTTGCAATTTTGCTCTGATTGGTGGCTGCATCAGCGATGGCCACATCACCCATTGGGCGTCATGGGGTTGCCCAACCACGGTGCATCACAACTCCCTCACACCGTAGTGCGCAATTACTATACCCATCACAGACTCATTTATTCCCTCACATGTTTTTTCGACGAATCTTGACTCATATTTGATGAGCCAAGTTGTCGTGCGAATTTGTTATTTTTAATAAATGGATAATAAATAAGCTTAGAATGATAAAATTTAAAATAATATAAATATCAAATGGATTCACAATTTATTTAAACCTAACAAACTCTATAAATTTCTTTTGACAGAGCGTCCGCTCAGTTTGTGATATTGTCTCCGTTTGTATATGAATTTTGATCAATTGAGTTAAATATAAAAATACCTTATGTCAGGTACTCGTACGTTTATTAAATTGTATTTGCGTGAAAATGGGTTAAAAAAAGGTGGATTTACGTAGGATGAGTTTCGATTCGACCGTTCAAACGGTTACCGAGGAGGGAGAGAGAGTGATCGGGTGAGGCGAGGCCCAATGCTTGCGGTGATGTTTTCGCGACGGCGCGGGGGTAGTAAGTACGTACGCGGAGTACCTGTCGTAAGTGAAAGTGGAAAAACGACACGACACACGTTGACCCCAACGCGCTGAAAGCTATTTAAACTGATTGTCAAAAAGAAAGCACTTTTTTTTGTAGCATCGGGTAAGGTGAAGCGGAAGACACTACACTACTGGCTGGCTGGACTTTCAAAGTGGCAACAGCAGAAGCGAAGCGCGTCGAGTGAGCGACCGACCCGCCCAAATTACCATTTTTGCCACTCCCACTGAAAGTCCCTCCTTTTTGGAATTTGCTTTGTGTTCTTTTTTTTTTTTTTTTTTAAAATTTTCCGTTCTTTGTTAAATTTCTAAAAGGTATTAGTCATTTACATCATACGAAAAAAATTCAAGAGCCTTATAAAACTTCTCTCATTTAATTAATATGGAGACTCGACACATACTACACATTGTTTATTACTGGTGATATTAGTTAAATCACAAAATGATAAATTATTCCAAATAAAAGAAATAATGCATGACTATGCTCACTATCAATTGAAGCTATCATAATAATTTGGTTTCAATGTAATATGGCAAGACTTCGCATGCCCACTTATTCTTTGAGAGCATGTTCATGCGCTTGGGTGTAATCATGAGTTAAATAGATTGATTTTGCATGAAAATGCGCATTATTTTGCATCTAGTTTGATAATTATGAAAACGTTAAATTACTTAATGTAACGATGCTCTTTTGGGCATAGCAATTATGGAACATTTGACCAATGATGCTAGCCATTTTTTTTTCTTTTCTGGCACGACAAGAAGTTGCATTCTCCAATTGCTTTAGAGAGATTTGCAGCCTTGGAATTCCATTTCCCATGCCCTCAATATCCTCTCATTAGAAAGGAAATAATGGGTTGTGCCATTTAGTTTCTACGACTATCCTATTGGAGTTAATGTCCTATCATGCAAATAATTTTGACCGAATCCAAATAAAACAATTACAAATTCAAGAATGCGCACACACACACACACACACACACACACACACATATATATATATATATTGTGCATGCGTTGCTAGTGTTGTAATGAATGATTCAATGGGAACTCTCCCATGGAAAATAGTGTCCATTGAATGAGTCACGCATGATAGTACTGATACTATACGAATGTTAACCTTCTCCAGAAGTTAGTGCTAGAATTTCAAGCAACAAGAGAGGGGAGAAAACTTGAGAAATTCAAATTCTTCTTAAGTAGATTAGATCGTGGATAATCGAGATTGAAATTCCAAAAATCAAAATTAGGAGCAATGGTTGATCCATATCTCCTATTCAATTGCTTTATTTGTCTTTTACTCGTGCAATACAAATATGGTCATGCACTTTAAAATGGAAATAGAAGATGGATGTCGAATTGTATTAAGCTAATATCTTGTTCAGGGACGAGTGCGTTCATGCAATTTAGGATAATTACCATTATTAAGTATTTACCATATTTTTTTAGCTATTAAAGAAAAGTATGTTATCATATATCCCTACAACATTCTATGTGCTTTGTGTAAAATTATATTACTGATAGTAAGGGAAAAAAAGACCTTTTTTTGGTATAGTGTAAAATTGGAAAGTCTATTACCTATCATTGATCTTATAACAACTTATTTAATTTTCGTCCCTCTTATTTCAAAATCTCACATTTTTGATGAACTTTTTATTAGTTTCACTAGTTTAAAATGTATATTAAGTCTTTTAATTTACAATACCAAGGCACCTTTTTTCCTTACCATAGTGATGACATACTTTTTATACAGAGCATGTAAAAATTGGAACAATATATAGGAATACACTTAAAACATTATGCATAATGAGGTATTTTAATATTTTTTTTATAAATAGTTCAGTAGAGATGATGTTAATCAATCTTAATTGGCATTTTCAAAAATAAAGATTCTTACTTTATGCAATGTTTTTACTTAATTAAACTTCATCCATTCAACAATTTATCCATAAACTTGATCGACAACATATAAAAAACTAGATTTTTTTAGAAATTTATCTTTTCAATGTCACAAATTTTTATGGAAGTAATTCTATCAATAAAAGAAATATACGGTAAAAGAAATATGTAGCGGCTTTAATATGCATGGAAAATTTACAATGAACAATGAGTTAAACATGCGAAATCTTTAATTAGGATAGGTAGATTCCTATATAAATATAGAAAATTCATAATAAAAAAAGTAAATAATTTCGGGATTACCAATTTCAATTGCAATTCAACCGATAGATGTCGAGTTAGATTTAGTTATGCAAAGATTGGAAATAGCGCCGGCCTTTTGAAATTCCACAATCTGGAGGTGGGTTAGATCGGATAGCACCGGCCTTGAGCACAAGATCCCCTCGAGGTATAAAAAGCTTAAGATCATCTGGAAAATTCTAAAAACGAGCTTTCGCTGAAAATACAGAAAAAGAGTCACGTGAAGCTTCAGTGGCATTCCCGGTATTACCCCCAAACACCAAGGTCAAAGACATAAAAAGCCCCCCCAACTCTTCCAAACTTCATTGACGAGCGTCTTCGTCCGTCCGCAGCAATCTCTCTCTGTGTCCCCCTTGCACAGTCCCTCCCCACTTTCCCCCACTTCACATTCTCTCTCCCTCAGCACAGCACGCAAGCCCACCACTTTCTCTCTCTTGCCGTGTCTCCCTCTCTCTCTCTACGCGCACTCATACCCAGAAGCGCATTTCCTCTTCTGGGTGTCTCTCTTTTCCTCGCCTCCAGGCGAAAAGCAGAGCGAGAAAGATACAGTACAGAGAGAGAGAGAGAGAAGGAACAGGGCGGTGTCGACCTCCATGGCCGACCCCAGCAAGCACCACCTCCCCATCGGCGGCGGAGGCGGCCTCTTCTTCTTCTACTCCGACCTCAGGTCCCTTCTCCGCACCAAGCGCACCGCCGCCCTCGCCTACGCCCTCACCTTCGCCTTCGTCGCCTTCACCTTCTTCCTCCTCCTCAACCCCTCCTCCTCCTCCTCCTCCGACTCCTCCTCCCCTTGGTTCTCCAACATCTTCGCCACCGCCCCCGCCACCGCAACCGCGGCCTCCGCCGCGGATTCTTACAGATCTCAGTCCTCTCCCCTCTTCTCTTACTTCTTCCCCAACGAGGATGGCGCCGCTGCCGACGGTGCCGTCTCGTCCCCTCCTCCCTCTTCGGACAATGTTCGAACCGGATCGAACGCCACGGCTTCTCGACCTCCGGAAGAGCGAAACGGCACTCGAGTCCCGGTGAATTCCGATAAAGATCCGATTTTTAGGCCGAATCAGACCGCTAATGCTTCCACTGCGAGCGCGGCGAAGCCGCCTCCTGCGCGAAACATCACTCTGAGTTCGCCGGGTTCGGCTGCCCTTAAAGCGCCGAAGCAAGACGAAGTGAAGAACGCGACGCAGAACGCAGCAAAATTGGAAACGCCGAAACCGACGACGCCTGAAGTTCCGAAGCAGAATCAGACGAGTGTCGCCGCGCCGGGTTCGTCGGCTAATCGCACCCAGAGCCCGGTTAAGCCACTCGGTCCCCCAGCGAAGAACGATACTGCGAAGGTAGCGCAGGTTGTCGGGGAGAAGCAAATCAAGCCGAACTACACGAACTCCCTGCTGAGAAAACAGGGCAATGACACTGTTTCAGGGACGTCGGCGAAGCAGGGGACGGGTGATTGGATCGAGTCGTTGAAGAAGTGCGATTTCTTCGACGGGGAGTGGGTGAAGGACGATTCGTACCCACTTTACAAGCCGGGCTCGTGCTCGCTGATCGACGAGCAATTCAATTGCATACTCAACGGGAGGCCTGACAAGGATTATCAGAAGTACAGATGGAGGCCTAAGGGTTGCAATCTGCCAAGGTATGACTGCCTTCGAGGTTGATTTGATTTTTACCATGATTGTTCGGGCGATTTCATTGTTCTTCTTGCTTTAGCTAGAAACCAAATAATTAATCGTGGATCTACTCTTTGGAATGTGGGTATTGTTTTTTTTTCCTTTTCCTTCCAATTACGTGTGTGCTTCTGGGGAGTGTCCACTCTGTTTTTTCATCTCTGTTGTTGTTGTTGTTGCCTTTTCTAGGTCAAATCGGAAACCAAGAAGAAAAGTTTGTTTGTTTTTTATTTTTTAATTGTGTTCTAAAACTCTTTCGGTTGAGATTGGGTGTATCTCGATCTTTTATATCTCGATCTAGTAGTTTTCAAAACTTAAGTTTTGCTTGGCCATGCAAATAGGTAACTGAAGATCGTCAAGCATTTTTTTTCTTTTTTTTTTTTTTTCTTCAATCGTTTTTAAACCTTCCTTCTTCCGAACACGGCTTTACCATTTTTGATGTGGTGCTACGTGCATTGTTCCGTGTTGTTGGAGATCGTGCAATTATATGTTGATGTGAGAAGGTTGTGAATGATCAGGTTGAATGCGAGGCATATGATCGAATTGTTGAGAGGGAAGCGGCTGGTTTTCGTTGGTGATTCCTTGAACCGGAATATGTGGGAATCGCTGGTTTGCATCCTGCGAGGCGCTGTGAAAGATCACAAGAAAGTCTATGAAGCCAGTGGCAGACACCACTTTCGCGGGGAAGCATCCTACTCCTTCGTATTCAAAGTAGGTTATCGAATTGTTTTTTTATTTGGTAAAGTAGGTTATCGAATTGTTCTCCTTTTCATATGACCTGAATTCGCATCCCTCTCGCTTCAATTTTAGCCTTACCGCTAATGCTTTGGTGGTGGTATTTGGTAGGACTACGACTTCACGGTGGAGTTCTTTGTGTCCCCGTTTTTGGTTCGAGAATGGGAAATGCCCGACAAGAATGGATCTAAAAAGGAAACACTTAGGTTAGATTTGGTAGGAAGGTCATCTGATCAGTATAAAGATGCGGACATCATAGTCTTCAACACTGGTCACTGGTGGACTCACGATAAAACTTCCAAAGGGTATGCCATTTGTTTGACCATGAATGTGGTAGATACATATCATTTCATCGGTGATGTTTTGTTTCATATGGAAGAAGAGATCATTGTTACCGTCGTTTGGATAATCTGAATGAATGATTGAAATATTTCAGGAAAGACTATTATCAAGAAGGTAGCCATGTGTATGGTGAATTAAATGTTTTAGAGGCATTCCGGAAAGCTCTTACAACATGGGGGAGGTGGGTCGATGCCAATGTAAACCCCAAGAAGTCTATCGTATTCTTCAGGGATACTCTGACTCCCATTTTAGGTATGCTGAGATTGCTCTTTAATTGCTCTCTCTGTGTGGGCGTGCATTGTTTGTGTGTGTAGTGTCATTAACAAAGTTGACGCGGAAAATGTTGCTCCAAGGATTTGGGATTGTTGATTTGTGGGACAATTGTGTTTCCACAAGCCCCCGAACAATCTAACCACAAGTTTATATGAATTAGTGCTTAATGAGCAATGGTTGAATGTATATCTAAGGTAATAGGATTCGTCATCTGATTCTAAAATTGTTAAAAATTATGTAGTGTTCATAATTTAATGTTGCCAAAAGGTTTTAATGTTTGTCTAGTGTTGAATAATGCTAGAGATTCCAAGATTGATTCTCAACATTGGTTTACTTATACAGGCTATCCCATTTGAAGTCCAATTTTAGTATCTCTAGCATTACTAAATAAAACCCAATCACCTCAATTGGACATTAAACTTGTATGTCGAAGCACCGAAGTTCATTCGTCGGTTATCTAATCATTTGCCCTCCTTGCAATGGTTAAACTCTATGTCACGTATCATTTTCCTCGAAGCTGCTTCATTCGGGGCTTTAGTGCGTTTTTTCATCTTATCGACTTAAAAGCTCGATCTTTAACTTAGTCCTCTCTCTCTGTGCAGTGGTGGACAATGGAATTCGGGCGGTCAATGTGACCACGAGACTCAGCCCATCAAGAATGACACATACCTTCGAGAATATCCTCCGAAGATGATTATGTTGGAGAAGGTGTTTAGAGGGATGAAAACACACGTCAATTACCTGAACGTCACCAAAATGACGGATTATAGGAAAGACGGCCACCCGTCGATCTATCGGAAACAACATTTGACAGATGTGGAGAGGAGATCGCCGCTGAGATTCCAAGATTGCAGCCACTGGTGCCTCCCTGGTGTGCCCGATGCATGGAACGAGATTCTATATGCCGAACTCCTTGTGAAGTTGAACCAGAAGTAGCAACTGCAAAAGAGACCCTGATCAGTCTCGAAACTGCACATATTACAGAGGTGAAATTAAATTCTTTCATTACTACCACGCACAAATGAATACTCCTTTCGGTCTTGGTATTTACACATCCAAAGGATGACCGATGAGAGCGAGAACGAGAATAGCTACACGAAAGCAAGTTTTTCCTTTTTCCCCTCTCTTTTCCCTCCCCTGTTAAGAGAGTGGAGGGTGATGGATGGAGCGATCCGTGATGTAACAAAGTCCTATTTTGTTAATAAGTTATGCATATGAAAGATTTCATAGATTCAGCAAACGAAAAACCTATATTTGTTTGGGGCTGAGCAATATTTTGATGCTGCCGCCTCGCTGCATACATGGGTCATTATAGCAATGTTTCTCTTTACAACTGTCTAGAATTATGTTCTTGTTTTCGGAAGAGAACTCGTGAAGGATGATACTGTAAGAAAGATGAAACTGGGTCCACCATTTGAGTACAAATCTCTTTTGCTGCATTTGCATTTTGCACCCATCCAGTCAAAGTCATCGAGAACGATCAATTTCTATAAAATTTTTTTATTTTTATTTTTTCAACGTTGCTGCTGTTTTCATGGCACGTTAGATCCAGATAACATACATTCTCTTTATTCTGCATCATCCTCGGCTTGCGGTGCTGCGGCCACATGTAATTGCGTAACGCATTGCAAACTGGACAAATCAGCTCCTGCTTCAGATCCGATCGTAATTCACGTGAAAGATGTCCCCCGCCCATGCAGCATGATGTTCTCTAGAATTTTCCTTTTCACGCCGGCAAATATAAAATGCAGATCTCCTCTCGAACTTTTCCCTTGCATGTATCACGTATTCTTCGTCCTGAAGCAACTCCCGGTCAAAAGGGTTCCTTTTGCGCGATGAAGGTGACCGATTGGTCCTGTCTTTCGCGATGGTTAGTAAAGAATGATATTCTCGTATTTGGTTTTAGGTTTTAACGTGAAGCACTTTCTCACGGGATCACATGGGACGGTTTGACCGCCATTTCTGACACTTGATTGCGGGAAAGAGACAGTGTCAGCATTGATTGTGTCGGTTAAGTTTTCCTGCTATGGCGTTTGGCTGTTCTTTATCTCGAGAATGACAAGTGTATGGTTCCTGTTCTTCGATACTAAACTAAGGAAAGGTTTCTCAAAGTACGGTCAATAGAAATTAAAAACTTAGATGAATTTATGTGTCGAGCTCTAATTTGACGGCCCGCTCTGGGCCACATGAGTCATTTTGGGAATCGAGAGACTTGTTTAGCGGGTCCAATCTTTTTCATGTCTGTGCTGTTATAGTAATTGGGTTGATAACGTAAATAGAAAAACTAATGAATTCGAAGAAAAAAAAATTAAAGGGTCTTTTGGCCCTCGAGAGTTGAATTTGCGATCCCGTCACGAGCTTTTATTCCAATGGCATGATGCATTAAACTTCAACTTCTTGTCCAATCCAAGCATTTTGGCGGGGAATCCAATCAAACGCAAATCACGATGCCCACTTGGCGATTGATCTGACATGCAGAAATTTGACCGTGCGCCCGCCGTGTCAACATTTTGTAGGAGCAAAATGACCGGATCCTGCTCAAAGCGCATCGAACGAAAAGACTTATCATTAAAAATTGAAATCAAAATATTGTGGTTCAATTGAAAACTTTACTGAATTTCAATAACTACTATAGGTCGTTTATTACTCGATCGGAGAAATTACGTGGCACAATGAGGAGCATTGTTATTATCAATAGAACGATAATGTCGGCTGTCTTGATACTGATTTTACTTAATTCATGTGATTCGACAGTTGAGAAAATTTGGGTTGTGTATCCAAAAAAATGACCAGATTGCTCCAAATTTCCTCGCATTAGCTGACCTCTAGGCCGTACGCAATAATTTTCTCCTAAAAAGCGCAATTATTACATCGTGACTAAACATAGGCATCGAAAGCGAGATGCGCATACTCATGTCTGGAAAGTGGAAAAGGCGAAAATAATGGACGCTTTAGCCCCAGCAGTTCTTTCTGATGAGCAGCTGCTGGCTTGTTCTAGCTCACCTTTCCTCTCATTTCGAATCTTCGCATGGCAGGAAGAGTTTTCCAACAACTCAGTTTGACCGAGGGCCATTGCACAGTGGTGGGTTCCTCACGTGCAGGGGAAAAGCGTTCCCAGATAGTTTCCTCCATCCACAGGCATTTTGCACACAACCTGTGAAATGTCTACTGTCGCGTAAAAACCTGCGCAATCAACGGTTGTCTTAAGAGTTAGGTTTGACCAACAATAGAGGTTGGAACCGCCGCGAATTCTTGAGCTGCTAGTGAATCTCCGGCCGAACCGAACCATGTGGTTGTTCATCTAAGTTGGTCCTTTTGTGGAGTGCTGGATAGCGATGTTGATGCGTTAATCTAGCGTGTGCGTCCAATCGGGCTAATTGTCTGATGAGATCGGCTCTCGGTGCCTCCGGAGTCTTACTACCAAAGAGGTCCGGTTGTTTCCTTACCTTCTTTCTTGGACTTTCTATATATATATATATAAATTGTCAAGGTCGTTCCATAGTCATATTGGATACTAGCGTGATATTTAACAGCAACTTGACAGTCATGTCGTCGCTCTTAGAGGAGCTAAGGTGGACCGTTCTCCCTAATGACTATACAGTGAGATGATCGATGATTTCCAAATAAGCTTACTGTCAGACAAAGGAAAAGTGACTAATATTTGGAAAACCTTCTCTGTTTATTAGTCCCAAGCAATATACATCATTTGAGCGCAACCATAGGACCAGTGACTGCAAGTCGGTTCGATCATTCGGACTTTTGGAATCTATTGCCGATGAGAGCGACCGCTCATGTTCGAGGGAGAAAAAAAGGACTTACGATGTGGGTCTAGGGTTCTTGAAGTCTGCTTGGCAATCAAGCTCTGTTAAGGATAAGATAAGATATAAGTCCAATGATTCAATCCTCACCATAATATTCAAGAACCATTCAAGACCGTAATGATATAGAAGGTTGTAGCGGTCAAATGTCGAGTTACTATGGTCAACTCAAGATTTTTCTTTCTTCTCTATCCAACAGTAAATAAGGCTGGAAATTCTTATTATTAGTGGGAATATAAGGAAAGTATGTGCAAGAACAACATGCGGGTAAAAGGACGAAGCTTAGTCCACTAAATGCAGTACTACGCAAGGACGTCGTGGATTAGCTACCCTAAATCACCATGAACGCTAATCCTCCATATGTTTTTCTAGTCATGTCGCGTTAAGGAGGAATCCGAGAATATTTGTACGGACTTATTTTGCTATATCGATCCAACTGCATTTTATAATATATACGTCGTTTGTTTTGGTACTGGCAAAAAATACAGGCTTTAAATTCCATGCACTGTAATTGGCACCGTTGGACATATACTTCATATACGAATCTATCCCGTATTTATTTTCCTGAAAACACATCGCTTTTCACATGCAACAACGCCGAAGAAGCAGATCTCGAGTATAAAACTGCCACTCGTGCATGATGTTTAGCTTCCTATATATATACTGGATTCACAAAAACCACGTGAACAATCAATCAACAAATATATAATACATCAATCTTTCCTAGAAAAATCATCAAACATTGGTTCGTGGCCATGTCGAAATCTATACGTCTATATAGTTAATAAGGAAAAATAGAGCAACTTAAATCCGAGACAAAGGAAGATAGAGCTGATTGAACAAGACCAAAGTTAAAATGGTGAAGAGAAGCCTGAATGTCATTTACAAGAGAGGAGAAGAGAACAGCGTGCCCATTGCTAATGCATCAGGAAGCAGCTTGAGCCTGCGTATTATTCGGGAGAGGCTGGTGGATTAAGGCTGTTCTAGGATTAGCTGACGTTAATGATGATGATGGAGCAGGCATTTTATTCGTGTTAGTGGCGGCGGCAGTGGAGGCGGAGATGCGCTCGCAGGAGGGGCACATGGAGAGAGTGGTGGCTGGAACCGGATGTTTCATGAACGAGTAATGGTGGGAGGACTTGAGAGCCCTGAGTTCTTGAAGCTCCTTGTGCAGCCTCTTGTTCTCTTCTGTCAGTCTCTCGCAGCATCTCTTCAAGTGCTCGCAATCCACCTCCGTTTGCTTCAGCTTCGTCCTGACGATTCACGTGAATCACATAAAATACGTCAACATCTGCTTTGTGATTACTTTTAAGCAACCAAAAGAAGAAATATTAGACTTTTCTTGTCGAGGTCACAATTTTATCAGCGTTTTGAAAATTGAACTTGTTGACATAAACCATATAGTAATATTTGATGCAGTTCTCAGTTTGGATCATCGTGAATTATGTGATAAGAGTTGTTAAGCTCTCCATATATGGATAATGCATGCCCTAGTGTCTCAGCTCCACCATGAGACATGTAGAATCAGATATGTTCTGTGCTAGAATTGCAGAAATATTTTCACCTTGCTCTTCTGTTCTGAAACCACACTTCTACTTGGCGAGGGCGCAGATTCAGCTGTCTTGCTAATGCAAGCTTTTCTTTCTGCGCATTTACAGAGAACAAGGTTAGTCCAGAAGAAGAAACGAGAACATTAATGCAGGTACGGTGGAAATGAAACCCGAATACGTCGAGTGTGCATTACTATCTTTTTGCATTTGCCAGTATTTCGTTGTCGCGCATTTCGTGAACTCACGAGGAGCATAGTCATTAAAGAGTCTGAATTACATTTCATCTTAACAGTAAGCTAGTCGCTTTATCACTGTATATTCTCAACTTTTGGTTACTAACCTTTTGAAGAATATTATTATAGAGTACTGCTGTGTATCTTAAGAGCTTGCCATGATATTTTTGGGCAAAGTCTTAGTATACCCTCAGCATTATTATTTATCAAATCCCTTGTCCTTCTCAAGCAATGATAAAATGCTATACTGTTTTCATAATTCCAGGAGCATGGTATTTAAACTATGGATAGGATCTTTCGCAAGTCTTCAACATAAAATTAGCTAGTCTTAATTATCTATTCTATTATACAAAACAAAAGAAAGGAATTTTTCTTTTACTGAATATCCTTAATTGCCTTTTCTATAAATAGATGTCCAAAAACTTGTTACGAAAGTGCAGTCGAATTCTAAAACTTTAAAAAAAAGTGTTATCAAATCCTAAAGTGTGTTACTAAAATGTAATCGAGTTTTAAAACTTTCAAAAAATGCAATCAACAAAAGATTTAATTGGATCAATTTGACAAAGTTTTTTGGTTACACTTTTTGAAAGTTCATTTTTGGACAAGTTTTAGGCTTTAATTGTACTTTTTAAAAGTTTTAGGGCTAAATTGTACTTTTTTGACAAGTTTTAAAACTTCCAATGCACTTATAGCTTCAAACAAATATCCTGTCCATGGATGATTAAATTATTATTTTTTTAAAATTTTATCTTTTGTGTTTTTGAGTATTATTGTTTGGATATTTTCTATCCTCCAACAACCTTCCCAAAAATACTTTTAAAACATCGTATTTCTTTCTTTCTTTCCAAAAGTACAATTTCTTGTACCGTTTTTTCACGTCTGTAATTTTTTTAAGTATTTAATGACTACCAATTTATTGCACGCATGCAACGCATGCACACATTTGCTAATATGTATATTAATCATTCATTTTAAGAACATATCAATACATGATTTATGTCACGATCGGTGGAAGTTTTCACTTACAGAAGTAAAAGTTAATCCCACTATGTACGTAAGCATAAGTAAGTTGGGGTAAAATTTATTAGTCACGAGATCAACAGTTTGAGTTGTGCGTAATCCAAGAACTGAATAATTTAGAGTTCTACACCACTTCAATCTCTTCTGCATATTATTACACTTACAGGATTAAGGGTATGGTGTTCCTTGAAGCTCTCTTCAAGAAAAGCAGACTGTTCCTTGGAGAGCCTGAGCTTCTTCCGAGCCAAGCCATTGTCTTCATCATATTCATCGCTGCCTTTGGAACATGCCCTCTCGTTGTCGCCTTCCAACGACAAGGCATCGACCGTCTTGCTCCTTCCGCCTGAGCCCGATCTGAACTCCAGCTGATGAAACGAAGATGTGCCACTGTTCGGGGAAGACAGCCGCTCCGCCCCAGCATCCACCACCTCGGTCTTTGCCACCGCCGCAGTCGCCAGCAACCCGCTTGGCAACCACTTCCCTTCGGCTAGCCCATCTGAAGAATCACCTGTGAAGGTACCATGACCTGTTTTTAGTTGTGTTTCGCTCGAATAAATCGAGAGAAGAGTTCTCGTACTTTATTATATGGCCGAAACAGACGATGAATTTTCTGAACTTATGTGAAAAGTTAGGGGATTCCGAAAAGACAGAAACTCCAATCCCCAGGCTAAGAATTGGCGAAGGAATTCGATGATACGTTCGCAACACTGAAATAGTCATACGAGCAGCGGAAAAGTAACTAATAAGGAAAGCAATGGACAAAAAGATCATCACATCAGTCATTTGAAGATGAGTCAGAATCGGATGATAGGATTATCTAGTGAAGCCCTTTCCATATTCTTTCATATGGAATCAATTGAAGTGATTGATCCCTTTTTCGAACAGGTTTCCTTCGTGCAAATATCGAAGTGGCCAACGAAAGACAGGAGGAAAGAAACAAAATAAACAAGGCTCTATGTTATCACTAGGCTATATAGACAACGTCGAAACCTCCTGTTTTGAGTTTCTAGTTTTGATCCATCTCGTGCAAAAGCTCAAATCTCAAAGCATCGCGAAGTAGAAAATCAGCAAAAACAGGAGCTTACCGTTATTATCGTTGAGCTGAGGAAGCAAAGATGGGCTTCGAGAGGAAAGAGATGAAGCTGAAGAGCCACGACGTCTCTCGGCCGCTTACGCTTATCCTCAACATCGCCACAGCCGTGGTCTCTTGCTTCCTTGGGCCGTCCACAGAAGCTGCTTCCCAACCCAAGATGAAACCCTAGGTCTTCCTTCTCAAGAAACGACGCATCTCCCAATCTCAGACCCAGCTCCATCTGATCGACGCCAAAGAGAGAGAACGCAGCAAATATGATGAAGGCTTTCAGGCTTTGGAAGGAGAAACCTAATTGTTAGTTCATTCCAATCCACGCACACCTTCACGCGAGTGCGCTTTTATGTTCATTTTTATTGCCTAGTCCTAGTAAACGAGGACAGATATGGTCCAAGGCTATCCACATTGGCGAACACACGTGAATCTACATGATTATACACGACCACGTTTTGTACACTAAAGAGAGAGATGGGGACAGAGAGAGATTTGAACTTGGTGGGACCGAAACATGCCAAGTTGCACGTATAAGTGCGATGTATTTTTTTTTTCTTGTATCAAGTCTCGAAACTGCCCACTCTTAGGTATGATGTATTTTCTGGTAAGATATCCATTAAATATGCAAGTCTCTCCTAATAAAATTCCACCTAACTATTATGTTAAATTGAAGAGCAACGTCTATTTTAAAGAGAATGATGAAAAATATAGGTTTTGTAGCTTGAGACTTTTGTTTTTGAGCAAAAATTAGCTGGTCTAATGAAATAAATTGAATTAAGTAAAGTCGAGCGCATGAATAAATTGTTTTGAAACTTAAATAGTTAGATAACAATACGTGATATATTTTATTGTTTAATTTGCTTAGCAGAAAAAATTGTCAATGCATTTTATGGAAAAGTGAATTGATAATAATATGGTATTTGTCCTTGTGGATGATTAATGGAAACGAGCACAAGGCAGCAAACGTGACTTACTTCTCATGATTAAGCCAATAGTGTTTTTTTTTCCTTCAAGGGAGTGGTGGGGTGACTTGTCTATCTATTGATTTGGGGCTGATAGGTTGATGGGCTCATGATCATGAATCATGCGCAATGTTGCTACTGCATTATTGCATGTCGCCAAATAAGAGCCGCATCATCATATAAGCTAGCAGACGATAATTAATCAAATGGCTGAGATTTTTTTATGAGTATTATATATAAAATAAATCACCTAGCTGATAAATAGAGGGTAATGAATGTTGAGTAGAGAAAGGACCAATCAAACAATCAAGCCGATGGAATTAGTTTGACCATTCTCTTGGTGATGACGATGATAGCGACGAGGCCTGTTTTTTGTGTTCATATAGATCATCTATAGAAATTTGTTATATTTATATATTTAAGATTGATCTGGAAAATTGAATGAACTCATGAATATGACATTTCATTGATGAATATTTCATTAAGTTTACTATATTCAACAGAACTCATCCCCTTATTTAGCAAATCAATCTGTTGTAGACTTTGTTTTTTCCGTATAGTTTGAATCATTCCTGTTCTGTTTATTCCTTTTGACATGATTAGGATGGGATAATAATGAATGCTCAAACCCTTCGACTAACCAGCAACGTGCGCACGTGTAACTCAGCCATTGGTACACGACATCAGATTGGCGCAAGTTGACCAAAAGCTGACTCTCTTTTTTTTCCCTCCATTTCCTAGGGTCGGCTCTTATTTTGGGCAGACAAAGCGGGCAACTTTTACTATTCCGAGGAAAGTTTTTACGTGCCAAGAAAATGAGAGTAAATTGCACGACTCAATTAAAAATATTATCCTTTTCGAGGCTCTTTTCAAATCACGCAATTCAGCGATTGGATCGTCTTTAGGGCAGGCTCACTGTATCTCGATTGATCCATTTCTCGATCAGATTTAAGTCGTAATTTCTATAGATTAATCCGATATTTTTAGTAAGGGTTGAATCTAATAACATAAGAAAAGCAAGGACTTTCATAATCTTTTGCGTCGATAATTTATTAATATTCGCTAAAATGGTATCACAAATCAAATTAATTTTAGTGGTCCTCGAATCTCTGAGATACCATAGATTATTTAAAAAACATCTTTTGTTTCATATTGCTGCAGCCTTATACTTGATAACTTCGTAACTAGGCAACTTGTTCTTTCACCTGAAATGAAAAGGGTGAACTTTTTTTGATAGCTCTCTTGAGCAGCTTTCCATCAATGCATCTCTTCTTTTCATTTTCCTCCATAGCGCAACTTGGAAGGTCCATGAATTGGCAATAGCAGCATCCGATGCCTCCCTGATGGCTGATCCCAATTCCGGATCTACTCACATTACTAATTGGATTGAATGAATTTATATTCCTATCAAACCCGGAAAAAATCAAAAGTATTTCTCTTAAAATTATATCCTATCATGTTCAGTTCTCTAGCAAGTGGGCAAATGCAAAAACAAAGATCAATAAACCATTTCAACACATATGCTGCAAATGAAATGCTCTAAACTATAGCTTTGCTTACTTTAAATCGCGAGAACTTAATCAATAGCTACAACAAAAAGGTCGTCCTATGGTGACGAATCGACATGTATGATGAACGTACATGAAGTTTGAATAATATGTATCTATCAATAATTTAACCTATGATTTCTCATGTCTTATTTATAGCGTTGTCTGCTTTATCTAGTAGATTAGGGGACTAAGACTGAAGAATGGGGGAGAGAAAAGTAGGCGTATGTCGGTGGTCCCCTGCGCGTGACTTAGCTTTTTCTTTGTAATAAAGTCGTGAATGAAATCACGCATATGGACCAAGGGCTACGAGTCCATATCACATGACCCGCAATGGTCAGAGATATGCCATTGCTTTTGGGATCATTCGCAATTATTGAAGTCACGGAGGATTTCCCCCTAGGCCGGGAGGAGGCAAGAGATGGCACAGCATCTATCACTTCGGTGGAGTCGGACCCTCCTATCGAAGAGATCGATACTCGTCCAAACTCCATCATAAGATCGCTAGACATTATCTTGCATAACCTTGAAAGTAATGAGCATCTCGAAGTGTAGATTTATAATCTCAACGAATTGGCTGAATAATTAACTGCTCGATTTAGATTCAGCAAAGCTCATGTCAAAAGTACAATATCACTTGTTTTTCTTTATTTTTGGGTGTCGAACTGGCTGTGTGAATTCATATTGTGAGTGGAGTCTTACTCGATGCACGTGGATGAGACGGTTTGTATATATCAAATAAGTTAATCCAACCTAATACTTCACTTTATGAGAAAAAGCATATAGATATATGAATGAGGAAAGACAACTCGGATGATTATTTTACGATTGCCAAGGTTAGGGCAAGAAAAGACACATTCGATTAACCAAGGCACGCAACTTGGGAATCAGAGGGATCATCTTGTTCCCTCCCGGGAACATCATGATTGAGAATATGTCATGCTTTTTTTCTTCATTATCAATTGCAGTGGCTCGCAATGATCTGCATCATCGTCCGTTTCATCATCATCATCATCTCGGTCATCATCAATCATCATCCCTCCCATCTTTCTTTTGCCCTGGGATGCTGCGCTAGTGCGTGGAAAAGAGGAGACACGAGGCCCTTAGAAAAAACACTAGTCTTGGGGGGTTCCGATTTCGAAGAAAAGCCGAATGATGTCGCGCTTCTGTCGACGTTGATGCCTGTTGCTGCTGCATCAGGCTAGTCAAAGTACACGATCCATCATTTCTCATGCAATGATGTGAATCATGAGCAATCATGGGGATCGATTATCTTATGGGAGCATATTGCGTTTGTGTGCTGTACGCAAAGACAAGCGAGCACACGCTGCATAAACGCCCTGCGTAATCACACGGGCTTCCTAGTTAATGATTCGAACTCGGTTTTGTGGGAACATATTGATGTCCATTTTAATGCTATTCCCCATTAGATATTACCCAAGTCATTGATATTTCACGGACATGAAATTTCTAGAATGTCTTGGTATACAATCTTTTGACTCGTTTTTTTAAGAATATTCATGTGGTGTACCAAAAAGAAAGGCCCCAGGGTCTATCGTGTTTCGCTTGTTATTCATAAAAATGTTGTGTTTCAAGTTTGTATCCATCAAGCTTTTGTTGTTGTAATTGAATCAAACTATAGGTAATTGATGGCATTTTCTTTCTCCTAGTAGATCTACTTGGATTCTACCATCAAGTAACTCAAGAAGGTTAAAATTTATATTTAATAATAAACAAAATTAAAATTTCAGTGTGAGGTATTGATACTCACCATCTCCCAAGAATGTATAATATCAAAGAACATGCGTTATGTACGTTTTTTCACCTTTAGTCATATAAATAAAACATAACAATAGTGAAATATATATTTTGGGTTAATACCATGAAAAACCTTAAATTGGTACAAACATGTGATAAATTTACATAAAACTAAAACCTTAAATTGATATATTTATGATAAATTTAATTTTCATTAATTTTATAAAAAATAACAAATCGGTACATTTATGATAAACATATGGTACAATTCCAAATCGATACATCCGTTAATTGTCATGTACTCTTCAACTTAGCAATTTGACAATAGAATTTAGTATAAGCTAATGAATGGTAAATTTATTATTAGTGTATTGGTTTAGAGTTTTCCGTCAAAAAATTACTTTTAGGTGAATTCGTCATAGATATGCTAGTTTAAGGTTTTTCGTAATATTAACCTTAATATTCTCCGCTAGAATGAATAATCGATGGAAAGTTTAGTTTTTTTCACAGCAACCCATTTGCTGTTTCGTATAAAACACTAGATCTCGTAATGGTGCGACTTGGAAAGTGCGCGAGGTCGCGTGAATTACGTAAGTTGAAAACGTTGACTATTCATTGCTAAGGGGCAGCCAAAAAGTTGACCGCTCATTTTGCTGCCTTTTCGAGTCCTTTTGGCGGATGGCCATGGTGACTCTTGACCAGAAAGCTTCAAATCGATCTTGCTTGATGCCTTGTGCCATCATTGTCGATCCAGATTGATTTGAGTATTGCCTTGAATCGCGATCCTAGCGGCTAGGTCGCGATTATAACCCCCCCTCCTTTCCAGGTTTAGTATCCAAAGGCAGGAAAAAAAATTGTGGTCCTATGGTCATAATGGTTGACTAAGGTAACGTGCGTGGGAATTGGAGAAAGAAAATCAAATGTCCAAATACCGAAGATACGCACGTTGGGCGGGCTCGGGCCGGGCCTGTTTGGGCCTGAACCTCTTGAAGCCATCCTGCCTAGGCCCGCCCATTTGGGAGCTTTTCGCTAAAATAATCAATATAGCGACTTTGGTTCGTCACCCTTTTCCATCTCTTCTCGAAAAACATCTCACGAGGCTCTATTTGATAACCGGTCAAAATTTTAACTAATTCTGTTTTTTCTTCATAATAAAAGAAATAATAAAAATTCATTTGGTAATGTCAATTATTTTTTTTTTTTTGTTAGGAACAAATCAATGACCTAGGAATAAATTTTGAAACAAAATTAAAAAGTAGAAAAATGTTATTTTTCCTCATTAAAAATAATTTTTGAATCAAGCCATTTTTTTTTTTTTTTTTCTTCTTCTTTCCTCCAGTAAGTGGTGACCAAGTTCAACAATGGCTAAGTTGGGTAAAGTTAACCCCCTGAGGTTGACAAGGTTGTCAACTCTCGTATTTGGTAGGTCGCTCACCATCGTCAAGATCTAGTGACGGGCTACAAGAGGAAAAATAAGATAAGGAAAAAAGCAAAAAAAAGAAAAAGAAAAAAAAAAACTATCTTAGAAATTCACAAAAAAAAAATTGAGTCGCATCGAACACATTTTTGTTTTTAATATTTTTTCTATTCAAAAAATAAAAATTTTGTGTAATTATCAAAAGCATTCAAATATTTAGAAAGTCATCCAAGAAATAGAATCAAAATTAACTAGTTTTGAGCAAAAATTATTTTCGGAAATAAAACATTTATCAAATACACCCATACTGAACATCTGCACGAAGCTGTGCTTCAAGGAGTACTTCGGCTGTGCACATATATATACATGCAAACACTGCTCGCCCTGTAAACCAGGACCCGACCTTAACTCTGAAGCCCGCATGAAGGTTAAGAAAGTACACGTTGCTATCCACAACGTTCTCACGGAACTGAGAACGTCAAGGCTGCTGCGAGTTCGCATCCCCTGCGGATCAAACGAACAAAGCAAATACAAAATAGAGTTGAAGTAACGAGAGAGAGAGAGAGAGAGAGAGAGAGAGAGAGAGAGGAAACATGATCTAAACATTCATTATTTGCACAACTTAGCAGGTAATGGTAATACATCTAATGATAGGATGTCAACTGGTCCTTATTGGCACACCAGTAGCTTTCTAGCCAGAGAATACATGACACAAACAACAATTTATGATATGGATCGGCAAAAGAACAGCGATTACATATTTAATCCTCGGACATAACAACAGGTACTAGACTTCCATGAGAATCTACAGGATCTCAGAGCGGGGTTCAGTCAAACTTTGTAGCTCCACTAACATCTCCTGAAAAAAAAGAAGTAAAATAAGTTAGAAATGTTTGTAACTCTAAAACAGCAAATTGAATCAGAAGGCACGGTGGTGCCTAAGCAGGCATGATAAAGTATATGCCTTCTTTGGAAACAAAGTTATCATGAGGGCGGGCTTCCATCAGAAATGTGGTTATGATTGTGAGCATTAAACAATAGAAACTAATGAGCTTCCAGGACCTATTCTACGCTCCCGTAATAAATTGCATAAATAAACTATAAAATTGGCAAAAAGGAACATTTTAGCAATTACATTGCTACTGTCCCAGCGAGAAACTACTCCAGTCAAAACCTCATGCCCCTTCATCTGAATGAGGTACATCTTAAAGCAGCCATATATCAACAAGTACGTCAATGAGAACAGTTAAATCACATCAGGTGCATGGACAAATGCTATTATTTACTCGATCAACTTCTTGCAATAGACTACAACAAACCTAATCACTTACACTTTGGACATGGGTAGGTCACAACTTTTTGAACCTAAGTGACTGGCCCTGATAAACATGAAGAGAAATCAGAATAATTCCATACCCAGCTGGACACTGCAAGCCACTTGGAGGCTCATTTGCAAGCACAAACTCCCAAGGGCTATAACTAAGGATGTAAATAAGTCAAGCTACTCATATTTAACTAAAAATATGTTTCACTTAATTTTGTCGAACTTGCATGATTTATTCTTTGTTGCAGATCATGATATTTCTTCCTTGTTACTTTGATTATGACATCCTCAATCCAGCAGTCACAGAAGGTAATCCTTTAAGCCATGCCCATGGCCGTATTACCAGCACACAAGCACTTTTCTTCTGCTTCGTCCCCTCTACCCCCAACCTTTCTATTCCGCTTTGATAAGATGCAAGATATCCCGAAGGATGGGTCAACATCTTCCACTAGAAGCAAGGACTTCTAGGTTGAAACTGCTATAAGTACAAAAGATTGGCGTTTCATTTTTTTGACTTGTAGTTTCTGTTTCACAGATATTGAGCTGATTTCGCCAAAAAGGATTCTGAACTGAGATCCAGCACAAATATGATTTTGATGGAGCGCTAGGTATATAGTTCAAGTTGAGTTTCGCACACAAAGTATATACGCTAAGTCAGGTTGAAGCTCATAAATATATTCAGCCTCAGCATCTATACCATGCATTGCCCACAGAACAAGATGATCTATCCCCAAACAGAACTCAAGAAATAATAGAGCTTAACCATAAAAAGTTCTGCACCAAGCACCAGAATCAGAGAACTCAAATTAACTTTTCTAGACCTCTTACTTCACATGGTGATGGTCAAGGGATTATATTAATTTGCACATTTGAGAGATTTGGGTTAGAGTATCAGTGACAAGTTCAAAAATCAATCTAAGATCTTTGCCTGCATTTTGCAAGACAAATGCTAAGTCGTTCCTTACTGTGGATGTCCTCCTAAGAAACCAAAATATTATGGTTTCTCTGTTTTGCACTCAACTAGACTACACCATTTATCTACACTCAATCATTTTGCAATATTTCAACTTCTCAGTCCTATATGTTGACGGCCAATTTTGACATCTTTCAAAATTTTCCCAGCCATCCAAAGCGACATCTCTTACATCTTTGCTCCTATAGCAATATTGGCCTTCCCCTCACTTCCGCTGCTGTTACAAGCCACAATGCTACACAAGCTATCTGATAATCTGCATAGCTAATGGTATCCATAATGGCTACCACACTCACTCATCCATCATTTAAATCGAAATAATCAAATTCTTATAAAAACTGCTAATTTGTACTAGAAAATCAGTCCAAAATTTTAGGAAGAAAGGGAGCTAAAAGGAAAAATTTATTATGCTGCTCCTCCAATCAATGAAGTAACAACTGATGTATCAGGTCAGTGCAGAATTATTCTGAAAAATTGCCACATAATATAGGAAACATCTTTAAGTACTGACAAATAGCACTTACCTGGTTCTGGAGTACAAACAAAGTCAAACTTTTAAGGAAACTGTTGCAACAAGGTAAGTATATCTTCAGTTTAGTCGTCTTCTTCTGGGTGCACGAGAATCCCCACTGTCCAAATCTGAAAGTCGAGCAACATCATTTCTCCTTCTGGAAGTTGAAGTTGAAAGAGAGACCATGGAATCAATCTCCACAGCAGTGTCCACCTGACTTTCTGAGTTTATAACAGCAGCAATGCTTGAGAAAGAGTCTCTATCATCAACCGGAGGAGGTTGCTCTTGGTTTCTTCCCATACTACGACTGCGCAAATATTCCATTAAGGCTGAAGCCGAACCAAGTGGAGTCGTAAGAGAAGAAATTTCTGCATTTCTAGATTGAGATCTTCTAAGTAAACGTGAGTGCAACCGGCGGCTTTCACCACTCTCATGGCTTGTGGTCTCATTTTGTGTTAAGTCAACTATATCATCTGGAGGAACGACTGTGTTTTGCTCCCTGCGCATCCTCCGAGAAGTTAGAAACCTGTCTATCAAGGAAGCAGTCCTCCCACCTGTTTCACGAGTACCATCAGAGTCTCGTAGATTAAAAAGATCTCTAGTCAAATCATATCTACTTCCAAGGCGTCGGATCATCTCTTCCATAGGGAAATTCAGAACATTTCTATGGATGGTTTGCCTCAAACTCTCAACACGACGTGCATGGGGCCTAACAGGAATTTTAAGACTCGGATCTTCCTCGGGCTCATGAATGTTGTTCCCACGGCCATATATAGGTGTCACGTTCTTACATGTGACTTCTCCTTTGCAAACCGGGCATTCCTTGATATCCTCATGATGTTGTAACCATCGATAAAGGCATGGCCAGCAGAACAAGTGACCACAACAAGTAACAACAGGGTCTCTAGCCAACTCCATGCATATGTTGCAATCGAAGAAACCCCCATCAGTCCCATTATTCTTTGAAACATTGTCCTTATCTGTCGCTCCGTCTTCTAAGAAGTTGGTATTATTTTCACAAACTTTGGGGACATCACTCGCTCTCTCCTCGGCAGTGACACTACCTTCACCTGCTTGCAGTGAAGTCCCATCAACAGGATTATCTATCATTTCATGCAACATTGAAATGTTCGGCACCTCAGGCGCATGTCGCCATCTCCACCGTGGCCAACCCCTTAACCGAGCAGCTTCCCTGGGACCGCGAAGAGGCTCTCCAATCCAATCTTCCAAATTCACAGCTTCAACAGGTACAGATCCTGACCCTGGCTCGGGGATAGGACCCAAATTCAAATCGAGGTTCATCACACCAGATGTCTCCTCCGCCATCACAACCCTTTTAATTTAGGGTTTGAGTTACTTCTGATGAAGAACTCTCTCTATACATAACACGTCAAAATCCAGCTAAAAAAGAAAAGCGCCGAATTATTTGAGAGTACAATATTCAGACGACAAGATTTCAAATTCATCGAAATCAGCCCCAAAACCCAGATTCGATAGGTCTTTCCCCATCCCAAACTCAGCAAACCCAGATGGAAAAATCGCACCTTTATCACCTATACAGAACAACCCATCTCAGAGAACAGCTTATCTCCACCGCAAATCGAGAACCCAGATCGCACTTCCCAATCCCATGAATGCCGAACCCGCGCAAACCGAAAATTCAGGAACCGACGACGACCCTGCCCAAAAGGGTTCACCTTTGAGGCCACAGCGATTCCGACTCCGGAGACAAAACCGATTCCGACAACAATAGGCGTCTTTAATGAAAGGAGAGCCGGAAAAAAAAAGAACAAAAAGAAGGGTAAAACCGATAATCAGGAGCCGGAAAAACCTGGTGTGAACTTTCGAGCCTCGGAGCTTCTTGTCCCTTGGGACGACGGCGAGATTGGAGGGGAGGGTTAGCTCGAGTTGACTCGAGCTGCTTGGGGATCCTATGGAATTTGGGTGGAAGGGGAGGGAGGAGAGGGCTTACGGAAGAGGGGAGAGAGCGCGTGAAATGAATTTTTGCACGAGTTCCATTGCGAGAGGAGAGAGCTCCTTCTTCTTCTTCTGCATCAGCAGCAGCACCACCCACTCCAAAATTCTACGCGGGGCGCTGGCTCGCTTGCTAAACGGATCCCAACTCTTGCCACGATATGTAAAGATGACCTACCATTTTATTAGGAAAAAAAATCCTACATTCCAATGCCTCAATTTTCTACCAAGCCCTAAACTTTAGGTCCAGTAGTAATTTCACCCCTAACTTCTTTTTGTTTAAAAAATATTTACCCAATTTTAGGTTCAATCTCAAATTTATCCTAAACTTTTTTTTTCTAAAAAACGTCACCGATTTTTAAATCTTGTCCCAAATCTGCCATCATTAGCCATTCGTTAAAATATGCTGTCAATTGTCCCTAATATCTCTAATTTTCGTAGCATAGAATTTCATTTCGGAGATAATTTTCTATGTCACATTGCTAAAGTGGTTTTGTTACCATTGTGAAAATGTAAAGTCAAATAATTAATGACAATTATTTGATGGAGGGTTAATGGAGCTAGACTTGAGACTAAATTAAAATGTGTGATTTTTTAAACAAAAAATTTGGGGCAAATTAAAAATTTATGATTTTTTAAGATAAAAATAGCCCGGGTAGAATTGAGACTAAATCTAAAGTTTGAGATTTTTTTTTTTTTTAGAAATTGTTATGGTAAAATTAAAATTGAACCTAAAGTTTAGGATAAAATTGAGACTCGACCTAAATTTTCTAAATTTTGGGATTTTTGTTAAAAAAAAAGTTCGGGACAAAATTGGAATTGGACATAAAGTTGGATTTGTTGTAGGGAACTAAACTGAGATTCCATCATATTAAAACTCAAGATCTATATATAATAATATATTGACATACTTTTGTGAAGTGAAAATTCTAGAAAAAAATTCATGCAATTAACGTCTTTGTTTTAAAACATGCCTCATAGAGTGTCATTTTTTATGTGTGAATAACTTGGGAATTATGACTGATTTTATAGTACCTCTATCTAATATGTTATGACATGGTGAATTTAAAATAGAGCCCATTAGCGAACACTCCACTTGCCCCGAATCCTTTTCTAATGAGCTTGAGTGAGCCCATATTTGACCCAGGATGCTCGTGGCACCTGACAACTGGCCAACTATCATTAGTGGCACGTGGCAATCTACCACCCTTTTGATTTTTGTAGGCAATATATCGCCACATGGTAAGATCTCATAGGTTAAATATTATCTCTCTGGCCATAACTCCCCATAGTTTCTTCGTTCAATGCATGAGAGTAGAGAACGTCAAAGTCACGGCCAACAAACGTATTCAAAGACCTAGCATTTCCAAGCATGCCGATGACTTTGTTTCACTCAAATCCAACAAGAATCCGATGAAGCATCTCTACATATAACATACATGCGTACATAAACAAATAGTGTCTAATCAAGTCCAACAATTTCCACTTCAGCCCACTTTAGACATTGATGAGAAATCTCTTGAAAAAATACACTTTCGAGACAAGCAAGTTGCTTTGTTGATTGCAAATAACCTAAAATGGTATCTTATGCAATTTGTCTCAAGCTCAACAAGCTACAACTAGTCTAAGTGCAAGAAAAAATTGGGATGGGTCGCATGACAAGCTGATTCACAAAAATCAGTAGTCTTGACATAAGTTGCTCCAACTTTTTGGGATTATTTTTTTTTTTATTCTGCATAAATTTTTGAGAAAAATTGGGAAAAGGCATCCTCCAATTAAAAACGACACAGAGAAGTGAGAAAAAACCGAAGGGTCTCACTAATATCAAAGGAACTAGAAGAAGAAAGAAGACATTTTGACACCATGTCAACTCTTTGGTCCGAGAGAGACTTGAATCAATCCAAACCTCTCACTTTCACCCAATATTCTAATTCATTAGAATAGCATGCTCCTCCTTTGTCCTTACTTTATTTAGAAAAAAAAAAAAAGAGCATGTAATTCTGTCTCCGAGCAAAATAAGGTATTCGTGTACAGTTTTTGGACAGTTAGTCCAATCTAAATAATGTCGGGTAAATTAATTTCCAAGACAAAGATGAAGATAATGATAATCTTGTAGGTCACCTGCCTTTTTGCTTGTCAGGAAGTAAGAAACTTTTGCATTTAGGTGAGATATGAAACCAGACAATCAAGCCAAATCAAGAATAATCACAATGATACAATGGATGCGACAAGGGAGGATTTAAAGAGAATAGTAATGTCGAGATTTATGTGAAACCCCACAAGCAATCTTGAATCGACTCAAAAGTACAAAGGGGTTTTGTCATATTAAGAACTACAAAAATACTACCCTTCTAACAAACATGTGCTTCTACTCTCTAAGAGCAAACCCAACTTAATTTGAAACTTGATACAAACTATTACTAATACAACAAAGTCTTTCATCAATTTGAATGCAATTCAATCTCCAATGTGTATGAAACTCAAACTTCTCCTTCTCTCTTATGTGCTTTTTATCGCTCTTACGTTTTTCCTCATTTTTGCAAGACCACACTTTAAAAGACCAGTAAGAAGCTATCTTGAAAATAGACTCACTATGACACTATGGGCCTAAATTACGGATCTTGCTCATTTCACAAACATACACTTAGTCCAACAGTATTGGACTACCTAATTATATTTTCTATGCATAATTATGAGATCTTATGACTATGTTTGGTCAACGATAAAACGAAATGGATCGATAAGTTTCAATTACAATCCCGTGGGAATAAAATCGTCATTTCAATTCTTTGCCAATAAATCAAAATCCGTCATTTGAACCTATTGAATAGATTAAGAATGGAAAAGGAAAAAAAGTTCTTTATTTAGAGAGAGGGTTTAAGGGCTCTCTAGCAAAAGTATGGTTTTAACCTTTTGAAAGTGATTATTCGGCACTTGCTATTGCTTGACTAATGGTGAGATCCATAGCGGCGTAAATAAAAGTGTGAAAACCCAAAAACTTAGTTTGACCAAGAATTTTTAGCCCAAATAGATCGGTTCGTTTTTCGAGCTTTATATATATATATATATATATATATTTATTTATTTATTTATTTATTTTGGGCTGGCCTGGTTCTCATGCTCGCATTGTGTAGCCTAAAATGGCTTGGCCTGCCCCATTTTTTTTCCCGTAGAAATTTCTATATTTGTAGTATTTCATTGATAAATCTAGTCTTAAATGGGAAAAATGGATTTTACGAGTGAACAAGATAATTTATAATACTACTGAAGTAATAAAAATTACTCGCAAATTTGTAAAAATTAAAACTTTACAAGTGAACAGACCGTTCGCAGTTTTTTTAGTTCATTATGTCTGGGGCGTAGCCCAAGCCTAGTATCCCAAAAGCCCAAAATAGAAGATGGGCTGTGTATATAGTTTATTTCGGGTTCAAGTTTTTTTGGGCCTAAAAATTTTAGGTCCGAAATATTGGGCCGGTAAAAAAATAAGGCTAGAAGCCCGATCTGGCCCGCTCATTTAGAGCCCTAGAGATTTGGAATTAAGGATCGGTGCTCTCATCAACACACATCACTATCTATATTTATCCACTACCTATGCAAATCTTTCATGGGCATATCTTCTTGAGAAGTTTTTAGCATGTAGTAATTTATGCAAATCTTCAATATCTACTGGTCGGAAGAAAATTTCTACTCAATACAACAATTTTACACTCAATTTAGATGGAGTGATTAGGAAAGAAACGGATGGATTTAATTAGTTATGAGAGAAATGAAGGAATTAAGTTATAATGTTGTTTGAATACTAGCGGGGGAAAGAGATGAAAAAAATTTATTATGACCATAAAGGCATAAGCGAGAAAGAAAAATAAATTTGTCAAGTAATACAAGTTTTCCTTGGAATCTCTCCAAATTGAGGGAGAGATTTAAGGGGAAAATTACCAAAAAAGTCTTAAAGCTATTGTGTTTGTGCCAATTCAGTCTTAAACCTTTTGCATATTGTCCAATTCAGTCCTATTGACAGGAAAAGTTTGATGTGGCCTACCTAGTCAACGTCGGTTGTCCTACATGGCACGATCGGCGTGGACGCGGTCGCCGGAAAATAAAACAACATCGTTTCCTTTAATTAAAAAAAAAAGAAAAAGAAAAGAAGACTCACGAAGAAAAAGAAATGCTGTCGTCTCTCCTTCATCAACTAAAACCCTAATTTCTCAAATCACAAACTCATGAAGAACCCATATTTGTCTTGCTTTTTCTCTAGATCTGATCTCATCTTTCTTCAATCACGTTCGTCAACCACAAAATCGTGAAGCCAGACAATTATGAACAAATCGAGTCCCCCTTTCACCCGACGCCTTCGTCCATTGTAGTCCTAGGTTCGAATGTCCAAATCGTGAAGACCCCATTCATTCATAACCCGATGAAGACCCAATTTTTCTACCACAAACTACAGCAAACACGAGCAAGTGTTGTGGTCCCTATTTCCTTGTGTTGTCGGTAGCATTGAGCAAAAGCAACAACTTTACGTGGTGGTCCCGAACTCAATGAAGAACAGCCAAATGTATGTCGTCCTTGTCTTATTCTAAATTATACATTTGCCTCGATTTTCCTCAATTCCTTCGTGAGTGTTGTTGCTGTTCTTGTACTCACCATGACGTAGGATAGACTACACAATGACTAAAATGTTGTAAGAATCATGTAAGGCCATAAGCAACGCACTTTAAATACATAAATATTAGCTGATGTAATCAAAATATAAATCAAGTGGAAGAAATTCTAGTTTGCAAATTCTCTCTTCAAGCCCTCAAAACACATTATACTGAGTTAAACCATAAGAGTAACTGTAAAAGTGTAAATGCTTTTTCATAACAATTGATAAAAGAAACAATTTTCGAGTAGCTATCCTAAATATAGGTGGTTATATAAGGATTTGATCATTCTTATCACTTTGCCCTGATATTTTCAATAATCATAATAATATATGCCTAAATAAACATCAAATAGATGATATGTACTTCATGAGCATTATAAGGTGGAAGTCCTTAATTCATAGCAATTTTAGCATTAACTCTTAATAATTTCTTTTTATCTCACAAGAAAAGTTTATAGAGAAAGATATCGCATGCAATTATTTTTATGTGTTATTATATTGTTCCTTTGTTATATGTCTACTTATAACATAAGTTTTGTTTCTGTGGAGCCGAAATGAGTGACAAGTTGGCATGGGTTTGCCTTTTCCACGGAGAAAATTTGTTCGTTGTCCAATGCTTGAATATGTAGGGGGGAAGATAGATTTAGTGCAAGTAAACATCAATTCAAGGAGTTATGAAAGTTTTATCAGTGACATAAAAAATATGGTAAATACTAAATTCCAACACCTTTATTTTAAGTTTCCTGGAAAATCTATAGAAGATGAATTGAGATACATATGGAATGATAGTTGTGTTGTCGAAGAAATTTTCAATTATTTACACCATGGATTGATCGAAATATATGAAGAAAACTCTATAGTCAATGAGGGATGTGAGGGTAATGGTTAGGCTATTAGTGTAGGTGTCGATAATGATGCAAGTTAAGTTACTAGTAAGGGTGCTTGTAATGATTCTGGTTTAGGTAAAAATGCAGTCTTTGAGAATGAGGGTGATTTAGCTCACGATGGTGTATTTGATGAAGATGAATATATTGGCATAGAGGATGATGAATATACAGTGGATGATGATGATGATGACAGGACAAACTTCTTAGCCGATGCAATAATTTCGATTGATGATGATGATCATGATAATGAGGAGCTTGTAGAAGCGAGGAAGAACATTAGAGAGTTTTGCAACAGGGCCACAAAGTATTTGATTAGAGGGGAACCATCTACGCAATTGGCACCTTCCCAACAACCTGTAGTTGATGTGGATAATGTAGTTGATTATGAAGTTGGTTACCAAACATAGTCCTATGAAACGGATGGAGATAAGCATTTGGGATTTGAGTTAGAACTAGAAAATTATAATTTTACTAGAATGAGAAGCAACTTTCCAAGGTATGATCCTAATTGTGCTATACTTGTGTTTATGGTGTCTATGATATTTGATAATAGCAGATAATTCAAAGACGCTCTCATAAAATATTCAGTGGCTGAGAGTAGAGAGATACAATTTATAAAGACTGAAAAGAAATATGTTAAAGCAAAATGTGTTAGTGAAAGTTGTCCTTGGAGAATCTCTAGATCTATTGATACTCGTAGTGGATCATTTCATGTGAAAACTTACCATTCAGAGCACACCTGTAGCATTAGGTTTAAAAATAATAGGGTGATGAGTTCTTGGTTGGCAAATTATTATCTTGCTACAATAAAAGCAATGCCAACTATTAAAATTATTACTTTGAGGGAACTTATCAATGAGCAATTGGGTTGGATGTGAGTATCAATTAATGTACGAAAGCCAAACTATTTGCTTATAAAGTGTTGATGGGAAACTATAAAAAGGAATATGTAAAATTGTGGGATAATGCAGAGGAGCTTAGGATGAGCAATCTTGGAAGTACTATTACATTAAAGGTTGAAAGCTAAGGCATTATTTGAGAGAATGTATATTTGTTTTGCTACTTGTAAGAAAGGGTTCCTTGATGGGTGTAGGAAAGTTGTCGGGTTGGATGGTTGCTTCTTGAAAAGAATTTGTCAAGGTCAGATCTTCTGTGCTGTTGGAAGGGATGAAAATGATCAAATGTTCCAAATTGCTTGGGCGATTGTTAGAGTTGAGAGTAGAGATACATGGACTTGATTCTTAACATATTTGATGTATGATCTCAATATTATGCACACATATGAATAATGTTGGGTCATAATTAGCGACAAATAGAAGGTAAGTTCCCTATTTATTTAATTTTTAGTGAAGCTTATTAGATGATCAAATTTGTAAAATACGATTTATACTGTAATCATTTTTTCCAGGGCCTGCTACAAGCCGTGGCTGAGCTATTGCTTGTAGCTGAACATTGAATGTGCGCCAGACACATCTATGCTAATTGGAGCAAAAAGTACAAAGGGATACAAATGTAAAGAATGTTTTAGCAATGTGCTAAGAGCAATACTATGGTAGAGTATGATGAACACTCTCAAGCATTGAAAAAAAATCAGCCCCGCCGCATATCATAACTTAGTTCAAACAGAGCCAAAGCACTGGTCCAGAGCTTTCTTTTCTACTAATGCAAAATGTGATATTGTTGATAACAACTTATGCGAGGCATTCAATGGAAGAATTATAAATGCTCAATGTAAGTTCGTTTATAGTATTGTTGACGCCTAAAATTTCATTTTAATTAATTAAGTTTTAATTTTGTTTTAATTTTTTATTTTATCTTTTTTTCGGATGATAAATAAACAAAGAAAAAAATGGAAAAGAAATGAAAAAAAGCAGAAACAGCCGCCCACCCTCTGGGCCTCCTCGGCCCACTTCCGCCTAGCTCGGCCTAGCCAAGCCTCCTTCTTCCTCGCGCCTCTGCAGCATGTGCAGGGGGCGTGACGCTGGAGCAGAGGGGAGGAGCAGTGACGACGCATGTGGAGCAGCTGGCATCGGACGGTGATGGGACGTGCAGCAGGGGGGCAGCTGGCGTCGGATAGGACGCCGGTTCGGCCGGCAAAGGCTGTGGCGACCGACAGTCGAACTCCATCGATCGGCCACCCCTTGGCCTATAAATAGGCTGTCGATCCCAGTAGTGACGGACACACAGAGATCCTAGAGAGAGAGAGAGAGAGGGAGCCAGATTGAGTCGCAGCCCTTGGACACCCCACTGAGAGATTTTAGGGGGGTCGAGGGCTCGCGGCCTTAGATCTGAGCCTCGCCGGAGAGGAAGTAGAGAGAGAGAGAGAGAGAGAGAGAGAGAGAGAGAGAGAGAGAGAAGCTGAAGGGAAAAGGGGGTTCGTGTGGGTATCGCCGCCGTCGCCGCCCTCATCGCGCCGTTGCCAAGTAGTGTGCTATTGCCGTCGCCATTTCCCTCTCTGTAGCCCAGCCCTCGCTGCCGCCGCCGCCGTCGCCGCCATCGTCATCGCTGTGCCTCAGCCCTCTCCCCCCTCGGCGCCGCGATTCAGAGACCCTAGGGTTCCTGATTTTCCGGGTCGCGGCCCCGGGTCGTTGGGTCGAATCTGGGTCGGGAACCAGGTAGGGATTTCGCGATTTTGGGGGCGGCAGGAGTCGGGTCACGAGCCGGAGCCGGGTCGGGTAGGGTTTTGCCATGGGAGCGGGTTGTCGGGTTGGGGTCGTCGGGCCGGGCCAGGCGTCTCCAAACGCTCGGCCACGGCATCGTTTTAAAAAAAAAAAAGAGTCGGGCCCGCTACGCGGGCCTATCTACGTTTTGGGGCTGGCCTGGGTTGGACCCAACCCGCAGATCTGACCCGGGTAGGCTTTTATATTATTTTATGTAATATTTTAATAAAAAAATAAAAAATGATTTATTTTCGAAAGAAAATATTAAAAAATATTTTAATTTCTAGAAAACCGAAAAAATGTTTAAAAAATCTTTTAAAAATGTTTTATTTTCCAAAAAAATTTGAAAATATAAAAAATATTTTATTTTCCGAAAAATAAAAAAATAAAAATATCCCATATTTTCCAAAAAATGCCAAAAATCCAAAAAAAGGCCAAAAATTCAAGAAAAAGCCAAAAATTCAGAAAAAGCCAAAAAGACTTGTATTTTTCCAAAAATACCAAAAAAAAGTCCAAAAAAATCCCTTTTGTGTCAAAAAAATTAGAAAAAGACTCAAAAAAGGTTTTTCCTCCCAAAAATGTATGGAAAATCCCTCGAGTATCCAAAAGAATCTCAAGGTTTAAATAAGATTAGGTACCGAAAGGGCATTAGTGATTAACTAGTGTAATCAAGTCTCCAATCCTAATTTCTCTAGTCACGCAGGAGTGAGTATTTCTCCCAATACTTTGCTTGGGTTTCTAATCAACCCACCCCAAATCGATTAGTGGTGACTCCATTTTAAAAATTGATTTACAAGTTAAAAACTTGAACCATTAAGTCGTGAATTGGTGGACTTAGGAGAGTCCAGGCTTAACCAATTTTAGCCGAGCCATTAGCCTCCTTAGGCACTCGTACCCGATTGCAAGCGCCGAAAAAAAGAGGTCGCGACAAGTATGTTGAAGGACATGCGTACAATGATAATGATGATGCATACACAAAGGGATGCATGTGCTAGATGGAAAAGAGACCATGGTCCAAGAATTGCAAGAAAATTGAAAGAAATAGAGTTGGTGCGATTTATTGTCACGTGATATGGAATGACGATGTTGGATATGAGGTGATGGATAAGGGTGAAAAGCATGTGGTGTATGTCTTCAAAAGAGTATGCTCTTGTAGAAGATGATAACTAACTAGTATCCCTTGTCCTCATGTCATTTCTACTATAAATCATAAACAAGATAATACATATGACTATATTGATGAGTATTATAAAAAAGCCAAGTTCTTAGTTGCATATGAGAACATGATATTATCAATTCAAAGAGATAAATTTTGGAAAAAGACTAATATGGAGCCACCAAAGCCATTTCTAGCCAAAGTAAAGCTTGGTAGAAGTAAACAGAAAAGATTAAGGGAGGAAGGTGAGGTGGGGCGTGTGGAACTAGAATGTCAATGATAGGAATGAAGATGACATGTCGAATATGTTTGAAAATAGGACATAATAGCTCAACTTGTCTAATCAAGAAGATTGGGTCTTCATCATGGCAAATACGATTTTCAAGGCCAAAACTTTCGATAAGTACTTATATTTTTCATTGTGTCATGCTTGCTTTTCGGATAAACCTTTAAATGAATTTTTTCTTTTTAGGTTGAAAAACGTTCAGGCAATGTTAATGTACGTGGTAGTATTGGTGGCCATACTAGTGTAAATGTAAGTCCTCTTGCTGTTGGGATGGTTAATAGAATTTTTTTAGAAATTTAGATTATAGCAATAAATATTTTACAAATATAATGAAATGTAATTATGTCAGGTTGAACATACAAATGCCAAAAGTTGCTCGTCGAAGAGGACAAGAAGTGAAGCATCACAAATACCACCACGGGTTGAATCAACATCATTTGCACGTATAGCTAAAGTTCCAGCAAAAGAAGGAGGACTATCAAGGAAGAAGAAAAATGTCAAAAATACTGATAGGAAGCAATGTTGATAAGAAGCACTTGTGGGATTGGGTTTAGTAGAATACTGTCATAACTATTTTTTTTTTTTTTTTTGTCGTTGATCATTGATTAGTAATAGCGAGATAATTTGTGGCATTTGACTTTTTGTTTTTAGATGATGAGATCAATGCAGTACTGTCTTGGGTTTTTGATTGGAACAGATGGGATGCGAAATCCTTTATTGTAATCTCTATTATTTTGCAATGAAATGTTTTGTTCATCTAATATGATATTTGTTTACTATTGTAGATGTTTACTGTATTGCAATGAACTGGTTTCATTGTTTATAGAAGTAGAGACTTGTTGTCCACTTCAAGTGGGAAAGCAATAAACAGGTTGAGAAATAGCCAAAAACTCAAATAGAAGCTAGCAATCAACATTCAATTCATTCCCATTAGAAGATTGTACATACATGTACTTCATGTGGAAGAATACATAAAATGCTCAAAATATGTACCAAAATAACTAATAACACAATGTCTGCAAATATACTCTATGACAAACTCATCATGTTTTTCATCTTCAAATTTCCAAATAACATGTGAGTTAAAATTATTATAAGCATCTACGATGCAACCGACATCGTCTTCCATCTCAAATTTTCTTTTTTTAGCTTGGCCATGTCTTGTTTCACACGTTTCAATTGTGTCTTGAGAGCTCTAACTTCATCATCCATTGAACTACCATCATCCTCATCATGGATTGGAATTGTTTCTTTTTCGACATTACTTTGGTGAAAATTTTTTGACATACTTTTTGTTGGTTGATTGATTTTCACATAAACCCAGATAAAAAATCCGCAACTTCCCCCACTTCTGTATCTCGGGCAACCATAAAATCTCCTTCCTTGATTCTCGTGCACATTCTGTTCGCAAAGGAGATTTCAAACTACAATAGCAAAACATATAATTATCTTTATTAATAGAAGGAACTGAAGTCCTCGATTGTGACGAATTTGTGGATCTCTTCATGAATTCGCAGGTCTCTTGTTATGATGACACCTCACTATTAATCCCAGTTGAACTCGTTTTTATATTTTCAAAATTACAACTGTACTTTTCTCTCGTGATTCTACCATTTGCGAGGGACAAAATAAGGATAGCATAAGTATTGCATCTATAACATTGTACATTTATCTTTTGCGAAAGCACATATTAATGAGAACCTTAGCTAGTCCATTAAAATTAGTTGACATATATATATGAGTAGCACTTACTACCAAATACAATATAGTTGTTGCCTTAATAACCTCCCACTATAACTATTGCAAAAGACGAACAAATGCAGCATCGAACAGTTCAGATAATCTATCAAATAGTTCAACATTGCACAATGTAGGGGAACAAATGATAGGGCTAATCTAGACTTGAATATAACAAGATAGTGCTTAAAACAATATTTACCAGAACTTGGAGTATTAAGTATAAACAGAGAAAGAAAACTCTCAATATATATCAAAAAGAATTTTAATATCGACTCTCCATATTACAACCTACTTTATCTTTGAAAAAATGCCTGTTGCTTTAGCAATGAGTAATCCGTGACTTATTCATGTACTTTGAATTTGCAAGTAAAAGCTACTACGCATACTAAAAGACATTTCGACAGCTTTAGTCAAAGATATGCAATCCAAGGTATGCATATCTCATCCACTCACATTAGAGCCCAGAACAATCAAACTCCAAGAGAGTGCAATTTGCATTCCTCCACCTCCATTATATTAAAAAAAAGAAGTTATACTAAGAAACTGCAAGCAAAAGTTTCGTATGTCAATAAAACAAGATTCATGTTTCCAAACTTTAAAAATTGCATGAGCTGTAAATCTACATTACTTTCTTCAAATAGTTCATTTGAGTAATCACACAGCTAGCCAAAATCATGAAAAAAAGGCAAGATTTATGTTCCAAATCTTTGCAGATTGGACGAGTGAATTTGTGCATGTTGGAGAAATCTTTCCAGAATATTTTGAAGCTGACAAAACGTTTCTATCAGTCTAGTCTGGATATCTGCAGATCATCTAGTTTAAAGTCTGAAGACTTTCTGATCACCAGACTTAAGGTTCAAGACTCAATATTCAAGACTCAAGACTAAAGACTCAAATCTATTCTCATTGACAGTCTTTCTGATCCAGTGTCGAAGGAAATCTAGATCCGAAGTATATGGTTGATGATTTAATCCTATTCTCTGGAGAAGATCTTTTTGGCTAGATAATCATAACGGATTCTTTTGTTCGTATCTAGATCAATTGAAGATCCGATGGTCGACGAAGTATTCTTGGAATGTTCTATTCTTAGAAACCAAGATCCTGATTGTATGGGCAAACAGGATTGATGGGCTATCGTCAGGTTCCTTTTATAGCTCGAAAGATCTCCTTAATTGATTCCGTCCAACGGATAGATTGGAGGAATTCCTTTGGTAAGTGCCAACGGTATGATGGCATAAAGGAGTATAAAAATGAAGACGTTCTAGTTGTGAAAGTGTGTGATCGATAGAGAAATTCTAGAGTCTGAAGCACCTTGATTATTAGTCGATTCATTCTGAGCAAAATTGTATACACAGAGAGTGTTCATACTTGGTGATACCTTGAGTGAGTGTGGTAGATCATCTACACCTAGAAATCAAGGAAGATCAACACTGTAACATCTCTTTGTTCATAGTGGAATCCAGCCAATTGGCTGTCAGTGCAGAAGAGTGGACGTAGGCTTGAATCAAGCCGAACCACTATAAACCGCGTGTTCAATTCTCTCTTTCCTTTACTTAGTCTTGCATTGATTATTACTTGTTGTGAATTCCTCAACTGTTTAAGTATTGCACAATTATAAAGAAATTTTCAAGGAAAATATTTATATACCTATTCACCCCCTCTAGGTACTCGTACTAGCTATATCAATTGGTATCAGAGCTTGTGTTCTTACTTTATTTGAAGTGTTTTACTTTAGAGTAAAAGATCCATGGCTAGTATGCTAGCACCAGGGCTGGTGGAAGGGCAAAGCAATACCAGACCACCCTACTTTGATGGAAAGGATTACAATATCTGGAAGAACAAGCCTTCCTACGATCAAAGGATCCTCTGGAATGGGACGTTGTGGAAAGAGGAATCACTCCTGCTGCTGCATCAACCTCCGAAAGAGGGAAAGAAACTATTGATACCAGCGGAATGACTCAGGAAGAAATAAACAAGAGACAAGCACTCGATGCAAAAGCAATTTACTCTTTATATTGTGCCTTGTCTCTGACTGAATATAACAGAATATCTTCTTGTGTTACAGCAAAAGAAGTGTGGGACAGATTACATATCACCTATGAAGGAACAGATCGAGTGAAGGAGACCAGAATCAACATTCTCCTCGGTCAATATGAAGCTTTCAAAATGAAACCAGGAGAATCTATAACTGACATGTTTAGTCGTTTTACAGATATTGTCAATGGTCTTGAGAACCAAGGACAAAAAATTTCTGATCCCATGAAGGTGAACAAGCTACTGCGTGGACTCTCCAAGGATTGGAATCATATAAAGACTTCAATAAGAGAGACGCAAAGAATCATGCCTCTATCTGTCGACGAGCTAATTGGAACCCTTTAGTCTTATGAAGTGAAATGAATTAATGAGGACGAAGATCCAAGAGGTAAGAAATCCATTGCATTAAAATCAAATGATGATTCTGATGATACAGATTCAGAAGATGATATGGACGACGAGGAGCTTGCTCTCATGATAAGAAGATTTAGAAAACTGAATAGAAAAGGAAGAAGGTTCAACTCAAAGAAACAAAGTTTCTAGAGACAGCAGACCAAGTCTGTTGATGATGAAGAACCAAACAAAGATGTAGTCTGCTTCGAGTGTAAGGAAAAGGGACACATCAGACCCAACTGTCCTCTTCTGAAGAAGAAAAGAGGAAAAGCTGAGAAGTCTCGAAAAGCTCTCAAAGCCGAAACCTGGAGTGATATAGAATGTGAAGAAAGTGACAATGAATATGCCAACATATGTCTCGATGGCACATTCGACTCGCACTCAGTCTGGATCGACTCGGATGAGTGAATTTGAGGTAAGTAATTTTAAAATTCCTGTCAAAGTTTCTAAATACATTGATGAACCGTGTTTTAGTCTTAAGACTTATCTCAAAAGGATTTCCAAACTTAAAAAGGAAAACTCAGCCCTAAAACAAAAGGAAATCATTTTAGAGGAAAAAGTTAAGAGTTTAGACTTGAATGTTTCTACTCTTAAAGAAAAAGAAGATAATCTTTTGAAAGAAAATGTTCTCCTAAAAACGGACTTATCAAATATTTCAAAGAAATTTTCGATAGGATCCGAAAAGCTTGAAAAAGTTCTTTCAGTTCAAAGACCTTACTTCAATAAGTTTGGTCTAGGCATGACAGCAGAAACAATTCCCTTGATTGATTTTCCTAAAGTAAAAGAAAGAATTAAGAAAAGACCGTCGAGAGAGGCTTACAAAAATCATTTTGAGAAAGTCTTTGTAAAGTCTGTAGGACGAAATGCTCTAAGGTGTTCAAAGTGTAACAGTAAGGATCACTTTGAAAAAGAGTGTCCTATGGTATGGAAGCCCGTTAAGAAAGTATGGCCTAATAATGGTTATCCTACTATCACCAAAGGACCCAAGAAAATTTGGATACCAAAGAAAGCTTGAGACTCTCTTTTGATTGCAGGTCTCCGTCAAAAAAAGGGTAAAGTGGTATCTTGACAGCGGATGTTCAAGACACATGACAGGAGACTCAAAGTGCTTCATAAAGCTTGTTCAAGTAAACGGTGGAAATGTTTCATTTGGAGGAAACGGCAAAGGAAGCATTATGGGATTTGGAACTGTGAAAATTGGAAATCTCACAATAAGCAACGTTTCTATAGTGGAAGGACACAACTACAACCTTCTCAGCATTAGTCAATTGTGTGATACCGGTTTCAAGATCTCCTTTCAAGAAGGAATATGTTCTGGAATCAGTAAAGACTCTACTCAGTCTTTCATGGGTCGAAGACATGGAAATATATATCTTTTAGACGTGAAACCGAATGAATCACAATGCCTATTATCAATCCAAGATGAAGTAAGCTTATGGCATAGAAAGCTTGGTCATGTCAATATGAAGCAATTAGCCAAAATCTCATCAAAACGGCTTATTCGAGGTCTACCCAAATTACCATTTCAAAAGACCGATCCATGCACACCATGTATTCTAGGAAAGCAGGTAAGAAATTCTTTTAAGCTAATAAATTATGTCTCTACTAATCATGTACTACAGTTGCTACATATGGATATCTTCGGACCAATCAGAACCCAGAGTATTGGAGGTAAGAAATATTGCCTAGTAATTGTGGATGATTACTCCCGCTTTACTTGGGTATATTTCCTTGCAAGTAAGTCAGAAACCTTTTCGTATTTTGAAAAATTTGCTAAAAAGGTTCAAAATGAAAAAGGATGTGTTATCTCAAGTATAAGAACAGATCATGGAGGAGAATTTGAAAATCAAGATTTTACAAAATTGTGTGATGAATCTGGATTTAAGCATGTGTTTTCCTCTCCATACACTCCTTAGCAAAATGGAGTTGTGGAAAGGAAGAATAGATCTCTTCAAGAAATGGCTAGAACTCTTTTAATTGAAAGTAAAATTTCTTCACGATTTTGGGCTGAAGCTGTTTCAACAGCATGCTATATCTGATTTAGCTAGTACGAGTACCTAGAGAGGGGTGAATAGGTATATAAAAATTTTCTTGAAGATTGCACAATACTTAGACAGTTGAAGGATTTGCAGTAATTGAAAATCAATCGTAAGATTGAGTAAAGGAAAGAGAGAATTGAACACGCGGTTTATAGTGGTTTGGCTTGATTCAAGCCTACGTCCACTCTTCTGCACTGACAGCCAATTGGCTGGATTCCACTATGAACAAAGAGATGTTACAGTGTTGATCTTCCTTGATTTCTGGGTGTAGATGATCTACCACACTCGCTCAAGGTGTCACCAAGTATAAACACTCTCTGTTTATACAATTTCGCTCGAACTGTATCGACTAACAATCAAGGTTCTTCAGACTCTGGAATTTTTCTATCGATCACACTCTTAAAACAACTAGAATGTTTTCCTTTTATACTCCTTTATGCCATCATAGCCGTTGGCACTTACCAAAGGAATTCCTCCAATCTACCCGTTGGACGGAATCAATTAAGAAGATCATCCGAGCTATTTAAGGAATCTGATGATAGCCCATCAATCCTGTTCGCCCATACAATCAGGATCTTGATTTCCAAGAATAGAACATTCCAAGAATATTTCGTCGACCATCGGATCTTCAATTGATCTTAGATAAGAATCAAAGAATCCGAAATGATTATCCAACCAAGGGATCTTTTCCAGAGGATAGGATCGAATCCTCAACCATATACTTCGGCTTTAGATTTCCTTCGTCACTGGATTAGAAAGACTGTCAGTGAGAATAGTCTTGAGTCTTGAGTCTTGAGTCTTGAGTCTTGAGTCTTGAGATTACAAAGTTTTCAGACTTTAAACTGTCGGTATCCAGACTAGACTGATAAAAATGTTTTGTCAGCTTCAAAATATTCTAGAAAGATTTCTCCAACAATATCATCAATAGAGTCTTCCTAAGACCTATTCTGGAGAAAACCCCCTTATGAGATATTCAAAGGTAAGAAACTCATTGTTTCATACTTTCATGTGTTCGGTTGCAAATGTTTTATATTGAAAAATGCAAAAGATCGAGTTGGTAAGTTTGAAGAAAGATCAGATGAAGGCATCTTCCTTGGATATTCTACATCAAGCAAAGCCTACAGAGTCTACAATAAGAAGAGCCAGTCGGTGGAGGAATCAATGAATGTCAAATTTCAAGACTTTACGCAAGATGAATCCAATCGAGACTCAAAGATGAAGAGTCGAATCGCTCCGAGACTTTCCAAAGCCGACATCTCAAGAAATGTCTCGGACTCACGGAAGACCAGCATCAAGGTGTTCATAAAGATTCAAATAAAGAAAGAGATCATCATCCGAGACAAATCAACCAAGAATCGGAAGCATAAGTCCGGTCATCCCAAGGATCTCATTATCGGCGAAATTAATGAAGGAATTCGAACCAGATCCAAAAGTCGTGAAGAGTCTAGTCTTGTGGCTCTCATCTCCGAAATTGAACCAAAAAGCATAGAAGAAGCTTTATCGATGAAAGCTGGATCGAAGCTATGCAAGAGGAGCTCGACAGTTCAACATTAATGATGTCGGGAATTGACATCTAAACCAAAAGGTAAAACTGTTATTGGAGCCAAATGGGTGTTCAGAAACAAGATGAATGAAAAAGGAAAAGTCGTACGAAATAAAGCAAGACTTGTGGCCAAAGGATACACGCAAGAAGAAGGAATAGACTATGATGAGACTTACGCTCCTGTGGCAAGGTTAGAAGCTATTCGTCTATTACTTGCGTTTGCTTGTTACAAAAATTTCAGGTTATTCCAAATGGACGTCAAAAGTGCTTTCCTAAATGGATTTATCCAAGAGGAAGTTTATGTGGAACAACCGCCTAGGTTTGAAGACCCAAAGAAACCAGATTCAGTCTTCAGACTGAAAAAGGCCCTGTATGGTTTAAAGCAAGCACCTCGAGCTTGGTACGACAGACTAAGTAAGTTTTTATTACAGAATGGTTTTGTCAAAGGTAAAGTAGATACTACTTTATTTATCAAAAAGAAAACAAAAGCTTTTTACTTGTTCAAATATATGTGGATGATATTATTTTTGGATCCTCTAATGAAAGTCTATGCAAGAAATTTTCTAAGTCTATGCGGGATGAGTTTGAAATGAGTATGATGGGAGAATTAACATTCTTTCTTGGTCTTCAAATAAAGCAATTGAAGGATGGAACTTTCATTTATCAAGAAAAATATGCTAATGATCTTGTCAAAAGATTTGGATTGGAAAATTGCAAGAAAACTGATATACCAATGTCAAGCTCCTTGAAGATAGACAAAGATGAAGAAGGGAAGAAAGTTGATCAAAAGCTGTACAGAAGCATCATTGATTCACTTCTTTATCTTACTGCCTCTAGACCTGACATTTTGTTGAGTGTTTGCATCTGTGCTAGGTTTCAATCAGACCCTAGAGAATCCCATCTCAGTGCTACAAAACGTATTATTAAATACGTTGCTTCATCTTCAAGCGTCGGTCTTTGGTATCCTAAGAAGGGAGACTTTAATCTTCTGGGATATTCAGACGCAGATCTGGCCGGCTGCAGAGTCGATAGAAAGAGTACTTCAAGAACTTGCCAGTTGCTTGGAAGCAGGATAGTGTCTTGGTTTTCAAGGAAACAAAGCACTGTAGCTCTCTCAACAACAGAAGCAGAGTATGTAGCTCTTGGAAGCTGCTGTTCACAAATTCTATGGATAAAACAACAGCTACAAGACTTTGGGATCGAAGACTCATGCACAGAAATCAAATGTGACAACACCAGCGCAATCAATCTCACCAAAAATCCAATTCTTCATTCAAGAGCAAAGCATATAGAAATTTGACATCACTTCATTAGAGATCATATTCAAAGTGGAGAAATCTCGATTCAATTTGTTGATTCAAAAAGTCAACTAGCGGATATATTTACAAAGCCTCTGGAGAAAAATCAATTCGATTTTATTCGCTCCAGACTCAACATTTTGAAGCTTGAAGAAGTTAAAGTCTAGAGACTCTCCAACCTTCAGACTCAGAAAGTTGATGATCGTCAGACTCTAATCTCTCAGACTCTAAATCTCTCAGACTCAGACATTGACGACTATAGACTGTAAGTTGTTACTCGAAAAGGTATGATCTTTCGTTCAGTTATTTTGAAAACTTGTCTTTTCAAAAGGATTAATTTTGGCAGTTATTGATTTCGAAAAGAGGTATTCGTACACTTTCCTTGTGGCGATTAAACTTCCCTTTTCAAAACTGAGTTATATATATACAGTTTTCATTTTCAATCTTCAAAACCCTAAAAGCTTTCTCCTCCCAATCCGGTTTCTACTTCATGTTCATCCTCGAGAAAGTTGTCATCTTTTCTTGGGAAAGCAAAGTAAAGGAATCTCTCAGCGACTAGGAAGGATGTCGTCTTCGAGGAAGTCATCAAGAATCGCGAACAAGGGACCACAGAGGATGAAGGAGGGACCTACCCACTTCGATCTCACCGAAGAGGAAGATTTATCGAGTCGGCAACAGAGCCCAACTCACTCTCCACTACGTCATTCAACGCCATCTACCCCACAAGGTGCGGGTCAACATCCGCAGGAAGAGATAATCGAGGACGCAGACCCTGTAAGAGTCCAAAAACCCTCTTATATTTACAAACTCTACCGTGCGTTGAAAAGTACTGGAACTCCGTTGAAATACGTGGATGAGTTTCTCAAAGATAAAAATTATGGGAATGAGTACATCTTTCTGAAGAAAATGGAGGAATTGGGAATTACTCCCAAAGGTAAAGCAGAGGAAGCGCTTGTGAATATTCCCAGTGACCCTCGTATGTCGGGACCAAATCCGACTGATGGTAACGACGATGATAAAATGTTCAGTGATTTTCAACCTAGAATGGGTGTTGCTGCGAAGGTGAAGGGAAAGAGGATGGAGTTATTTAAATCGAAGGAACAGGGGAATTTGTTTTTCAGACTGCTGAAACGAGGGGTGATAAACCGTAGGAGTGTCGATTTTGATTTCTTGGATGCTGTTAATGTGAACTTAAGCGAGAAGTTCAGTCTGCTACAACTGGAACGTTCTTGCACTGATACCACAGATGGTTATGCCCAACTGACTGCATATTTCTATTCGAATCTCAGTTTTATTGATGTGAATAGAATATCATTTAGTGTTCGAGATCAGGATTATGTTTTAGACGTGGACATGTTGGCGGACATAATTGGAGTTGAACGAGGACGTTATCAACCAATCAAAGTCTCAGTTGCTCGTGCCTCATTGGAACTTGTCAAGGATAGAAATGTAGAAGGAAAAATCATCTACTCAAGGATGCGTGCCATCAATATTGTGTTGCACAAAATTGTGATCAATTGCATCAAGCCCAAGTCTACATTAAAGACTGATGTGTCAAATTCAGAGGCAAAATTGATGTACGCAATCAACTCAGGGATGAAGTTCTCTCTTCCTCACACTATTCTTTTTCACATGTACAGAGCAATGTCGAAGGACAAGGGACAATTGCCTTATGCAAGTCTGGTGACCAAGATCTTCAGACACATGAATATTGAACCGCCACACACACTTTGTGTTCGACCATGCGATAAGATGGTGGTAGGTTTAAAGATGTTAACGAAGATGTGTTTGCAAGAACTTTCCAAGGCAATGGAGAAATTCAGAGTGAAAACTCCAGTTCCGTCTGCTTCAAAGAGAAAGGGGAAGGAGGCCATTGGTGCCCCATCCAAAAAGAAGAGAACTCTCATCTTGGAGGATGAAGATGAGGAGGAAGATCCTACAATCACAGCCTTGATAAGGACCAGACGTTCTGTTCTCCAATCAACAGAACATCAAAAGAAACAGAGAGAAGAAGAAGAGCAAGTCAAGAACAGAGAAGAAGAAAAGCAGCGAGAGAAGGAGAAAGAAGTTGAAGAAGAAGGAGAAGAAGAGCAAGAAAAGTCTGCAGCTGAATCTAGAGAGAAGGAGAATCAAGACACAGAAGAGCATGATCATCACTCTTCCCCTTTTGATGCCCTAGAGACAGGGGGAGTTGGCGAGCAAAGGTCCACACCTCATGCTGCCGATAGTGAAGGTCTAATACAATCTCCAGCAGACCCAGAAGAATTTCAGGCTTCTCAATTGCCTGAAGAAGGACACGATACGTCGACACCAGATCTGCAAGACTATATAGAAGCGCCATCGTCTGCATTCACTCCATCTGAGAAAGCAAATGCAAGTACACAGACGGACAATTCTGCAGATTTTCGTCGCATCATGGATATTCTTCTGGAAATGCGTGGCCAAATCTATGCTCTGGACTGTGAAATTCAAGCCATGAAGAATGCTGGACAAGCATTTTCAGTCACCCTGGAGGACAAAATGAAAGACCTCGCTCTACAACTTCAAGCCAATGCCAAAGGAGAGGAGATAGCTCAACTAAGGGAGGACTTGAAGAGGCTAGAAGGCGTAGTCCAGTCCATGGGAGATTTCCAGATCGTGCGCATTCCCAAGCAGACATGACTCCTTTCTCACCTTTTTAATGATGACAAAAAGGGGGAGAAAGCAATTTGAACTAACCAACTTTCTTTGACTTTAAATTTGTTTTTGTGGTTGAATATGTTTGTTTTTGAGTATGACTTGACTGAACTTGAGTGAACTTGTTTTTGAGTATGACTTGAGTGAACTTGGGTGTGAACTTGAAATTGACTGAATTGGCTGTGGATTCTGTGGATTTTAATGCTTGACCGACCGTTTGCATCAAGTATTGTTATATGGTATTACTCATGAAAGACTAACCAATTTTCTGTGGATGCAGAGTCTGGTTGTTTTGTTAAATCTTTATGAGTTAGCCATATTGCTTGAGAAATGTTTTTGCAGGTCAAAGTGGTTCAAATCTACAAGAAAGTTTTGTCACCATCAAAAAGGGGGAGATTATTGGAGAAATCTTTCCAGAATATTTTGAAGCTGACAAAACATTTCTATCAGTCTAGTTTGGATATCTGCAGATCGTCTAGTTTAAAGTCTGAAGACTTTCTGATCACCAGGCTTAAGGTTCAAGACTCAATATTCAAGACTCAAGACTTAAGACTCAAATCTATTCTCATTGACAGTCTTTCTGATCCAGTGTCGAAGGAAATCCAGATCCGAAGTATATGGTTGATGATTTAATCCTATTCTCTGGAGAAGATCTTTTTGGCTGGATAATCATAACGGATTCTTTTGTTCGTATCTAGATCAATTGAAGATCCGATGGTCGACGAAGTATTCTTGGAATGTTCTATTCTTGGAAACCAAGATCCTGATTGTATGGGCGAACAGGATTGATGGGCTATCGTCAGGTTCCTTTTATAGCTCGAATGATCTCCTTAATTGATTCCGTCCAACGGGTAGATTGGAGGAATTCCTTTGGTAAGTGCCAACGGTATGATGGCATAAAGGAGTATAAAAAGGAAGACGTTCTAGTTGTGAAAGTGTGTGATCGATAGAGAAATTCCAGAGCCTGAAGCACCTTGATTATTAGTCGATTCATTCTGAGCAAAATTGTATGCACAGAGAGTGTTCATACTTGGTGATACCTTGAGTGAGTGTGGTAGATCATCTACACCTAGAAATCAAGGAAGATCAACACTGTAACATCTCTTTGTTCATAGTGGAATCCAGCCAATTGGCTGTCAGTGCAGAAGAGTGGACGTAGGCTTGAATCAAGCCGAACCACTATAAACTGCGTGTTCAATTCTCTCTTTCCTTTACTTAGTCTTGCATTGATTATTACTTGTTGCGAATTCCTCAACTGTTTAAGTATTGCACAATTATAAAGAAATTTTCAAGGAAAATATTTATATATCTATTCATCCCCTCTAGGTACTCGTACTAGCTATATCAGTGCAAAGGTGTTGGGCATGCGTTGGGCGAGCGTTGAGTGAAATGGGAGACTCGACCACTATTGATTCGACGAAAGAAGAACTTGGCTCAAGGGAAATTGTAAGAAGTGATCGAATATGGGTGAAAGACTAAGAGAAATTTAAGATCTTCATGATTTTAGGGTTCGCGATTTTGGCCGACTCCAAATCTAAGAAGCATCGACATTTTCCGAAAGCTTTCGTGTCGTGTCCGACACGCTTTGATACGTTCCGACACGCAGTCAACGAGTGTGGGAAAATCCGACATGTGGTCAACTTTTCCCGACATGCGAATCCGAAATTCCAACACGCGACTCCGATATGCACGGGGTCAATTTTAAAAAATTTTAATATTTGAAGGTTCAAAATGTAAATATATGAAAAAACAATGAAAATAACAAAAATAAATGGGAAATAAGAAAATTCTTACTCTCAAGTTTCTCCCTTATAAGTTTTGATCTTCCCGTGAGTGACGATGGAACGCCTCTTTTCTCGTTGGCGTCGTTCCATTGCCCCCACATACTTAAAGTTATAATTTTTTTTTTTTGCTTCTTTCTGCCTCTCACAAGCATTGTTTGTGAGTTATCTCTTTTGGTCTATGTTATTGATTTGTGAGTTGTCTTTTACATTTTTTGTGGCAAATTTAGTAATTTCCTTTTCTTTTGGTCATACTTTGAGAGTTCTTGTCTGGAATTTCAATTCTCTCGAGTCTTGTTTTGCAGAGGAGCTCCAAGCTAGTCTATATCATGAACTCTGAACTCTGTTTAGGATTATAAAAAATCTCACTAATCTCCAACAAGTATAAGAAAACAGGACGTGTTCCTTTAAGTTTACTCTTTCATGTTTGCAATTTTTGAATTTCTCGTTCAATTTTTGTTAAATTAAAACAATGAATGATATTAACAAATGTTGGATTAATATTTTTAGTATAAATTAATTCTATGCTCTTATTTATATATATATATATATATATATATATATATATATATATATATATATATAATATATAACGTGTCGGAACGTGTTGGAATTCTCCATTTTTTGAGAAATGACATGTCAGCGTATCGTGTCGTGTCGTATTGTGTTGCGTGTCCGTGTCGGTGCTACATAACTCCAAATTGGGGCTTTGGGTAATTTGGGGTTTGGTTCATAAAGGGGAGGAAGACGACATTAAAGACTTGGCTTGACGATTTTGTGGTTGACAAATGTGATTGAAACAAGATGAGATCAGATCTAGAGAAAAAAACAAGAGCAATCTGGGTTCTTCATGAGTTTGTGGATTGGGAAGGATAACATACCTTTGGCTATTCTTTGTTGAGTTCGGGACCACCACGTAAAGTTGTTGCTTTTGCTCAATGCTGTCGACAACACAAGGAAACGGGGACCACAACAGTTGCTTGTGTTTGCTGTAGTTTGTGGTAGACAAATTGGGTCTTGATCGGGTTATGAACGAATGGGTTCTTCATGATTTGGACATTTGAACCTGGGACTACAATGGAAGAAGGCGTCGGGTGAAAGGGGGACTCGATTTGTTCATGATTGTCTGGCTTCACGATTATGTGGTTGACGAACGTGATTGAAGCAAGATGAGATCAGATCTAGAGAAAAAGCAAGAGCAATTTGGGTTCTTCGTGAGTTTGAGGTTTGGGAAGGATGACATACCTTTGGCCGTTCTTTGTTGAGTTTGGGACCACTACGTAAAGTTGTTGCTTTTGCTCAAAGCTGTCGACAACACAAGGAAACGGGGACCACAACACTTGCTTGTGTTTGCTATAGTTTGTGGTAGACACATTGGGTCTTGATCGGGTTATGAACGAATGGGGTCTTCACGATTTGGACGTTCGAACTTGGGACTACAATGGACGAAGGAATCGGGTGAAAGGGGACTCGATTTGTTCATGATTGTCTGGCTTCACGATTATGTGGTTGACGAACGTGATTGAAGCAAGATGAGATCAGATCTAGAGAAAAAGCAAGAGCAATTTGGGTTCTTCGTGAGTTTGAGGTTTGGGAAGGACGACATACCTTTGGCCGTTCTTTGTTGAGTTTGGGACCACCACGTAAAGTTGTTGCTTTTGCTCAAAGCTGTCGACAACACAAGGAAACGGGGACCACAACACTTGCTTGTGTTTGCTATAGTTTGTGGTAGACACATTGGGTCTTGATCGGGTTATGAACGAATGGGGTCTTCACGATTTGGACATTCGAACTTGGGACTACAATGGACGAAGGCATCGGGTGAAAGGGGGACTCGATTTGTTCATGATTGTCTGGCTTCACGATTATGTGGTTGACGAACGTGATTGAAGCAAGATGAGATCAGATCTAGATAAAAAGCAAGAGCAATCTGGGTTCTTCATGAGTTTGTGATTTGAGAAATTAGGGCTTTAGTTGATGAAAAGGAGACGAGAGCATTTCTTTTTCTTCGTGAGTCTTCTTTTCTTTTTCTTTTTTTAATTAAAGGAAACGGTGTCGTTTTATTTTTTGGCGACCTCATCAGCTTTGGTCGTGCCATGTAGGATGGCCGATGCTGACTAGGTAGGCCACATCATACTTTTCCGGTCAATAGGAATGAATTGGACAATATGCAAAAGGTTTATGAGTGAATTGGCACAAACACAATAGGTTTAGGACTTTTTTGGTAATTTTCCCGAGATTTAAGATGAACATAAAATTGATTAGACCAATCTTTCCTCTCTTCTACTCCCTTTTAATAATAATATCTCTTTCCCTCCATTCACATACGATTGTGTCTTTAGAACCCTTTCTCTTTGATGGTTTTAATTATTAGTGTGATGGGCCTAAGTTGGCCTGTCTGCCCATGTTGGGCCTAAAAGCCCGACTCACAATATTAGGGCCTATGGATAGAGGGATATGATGAAGGGACACGTTTATTTTTGGAGGGGACGTATATAAGGGGGAAATAAAGAGGGAGGAACACACCTTTTGAAGTAACGTACGTTTCCTCCTCTTTCTCTCCCTCAAAATACTTCCAAAAAGAAAGAATAGTATGAAAGAGGCGACACCCATCTTCCCTTCAAGGCGAATTGGCATCATCAGATCGAATAGGGCCAAATTCTCTTCATCATATCGGCGTTGGTGTTTAATCTGTGGCTAACAAGGTATATTCGATTCTGTGATGTGCCTTTTGATCAGTGATACATGTTCTTCCTGGGCTCCGCATTCGTTTTAGGGGTTCGATTTAGTGTCGAATCCGGTTTTTGGGAATCTGACAATCCCTTCACTCTTTCCTCTTAATTTCGCAACATGCAAAATATTATGAAAGGTGTTGCCCAAGAGAAAAGAAAGGGGGAAGCAAAAAAGTTACAGTTATGCCAATCCAAAATGCTAACATTTTACTCCTCATTTTTCCAGGTTGACTTGTAAGATGAGGCCCTCCACTTCTTTGCACTATGGCAAAATTATATTGTCCTTATGCTTACAAAGATGATGACCATTTGATGGTATATCTTACTTGCGAGTAACATCATGAGGGCTTATCCATTGGGAGGCTTGTGGTTTTGGTCTGTACTACGGCATGGCAATAATTCTCCTATTTTATGTGTGGTTTGATGCATTCTTGCCTCCCTTGCCATCGTAAAAGTCTTTCTAGGTGTCACATCTTGTCCATCTTGACAATCGGTCCCTTCCCTTGTTAGATTAGGCATGAGCCTAGTTCGTCCATGAACCACTTATCTTTTGAAGATGATCCTAGTTTAATATCATATGTAATGATCCTATTTATTCTTAAGTAAATAAAGTTTTAATCTTCGAACTAATCAATACGAAGGAAGTCAGCGCCTTTTCCTCATTCTCCACCCTTAGACAGCCTTGAAGGATATCATCAGATATCACGATTAAAACACCGGCCCGTTCAACCACATTTGTTATTGAATCGAGATGTGTCTAAGTCCAATGTGATTTTATCACGCTATTGTATACGGGGTATCAGTCATTGTCTCATGTACTATCACCTTTTTTTCACGAACTAAAATATTATGCGGTCGACGGTAGTGCATAAGAGTTCCTAAAGCAGGGGATGATTAGTATAAGAAGATCTCAACAAAGACGCGTAAAACCGTGTAATAAGTATTTTAATCTAATCGACTCTTAACACTGCACGCTTAACAAGAAATACAAACCTATGGCTCGCTCCCCAATAGAACTGATGTATTCAACCATGCCTGATCTTTAAATCTCATGCTGCTTTAATATCACATACACGCAACGAAAACACCAGAAAAGAGAAAGAAAGAAATAAATAAATAAAGAGCTTTCAGCTCCCGTTGACCTTCCTGCAATTCGATCTGATCTCCCCACTACTTCCGGTGAGAGGACTAATGTTTCCCATGTTTATCATCGATTGAGCAAAGCTCTGGAAGAAGGCGCTCTGGTTGCCGCTGAAGCTGTTGACAATGGAGATCGTTGCGGCTCCAGATGTCGAGAACAGCTCTTGATCGGACAGAAGAAGCCCTTGGTTGTTCTGGAGGTTGGCGTAGTAGTTGTTGTCGAACGTGTTCGTGGTCGTTGGGTCGAGGTTGGCGAGGACGGAGCCGCTTCCATTCTGTGGGCAAAGTTGTTGGAGAGTGGTCAAGTATGAAGTATTTATGGTGGGATCAGGGCCGCCATTGGTGAAGTTGTAGAGCCTAGGGCTGAATGTCCTGCACTGTGCACGTCCAAAGGTGTGAGCTCCTGTTTCATGATCAGATGCACGAAAAGTTAGCTGAGGCAGAACAAAGAATCTGCAAATGCTCAGTTATGGAAGTCGATGAATAGAGCAATCCTAGGTATGCTTAAAATAAGTTGTATACCGAATAAATGTGACAAATTCATTAGGATGCATCTGAGTAAGTGGGTCAAGTTAAATATAAAATGATTGCGATCTACGATGTTACTTGATATATTAATTTAAAACGACCTTAGTAAACTTATCGTTTAGCATATAAATCTATGAGTTTGTATGCAAATTTTGACACCATCCTTTGGATCTTCATATGCAAGTCCAACAATACACTTTAGCTCTTCTTTTTGTCTGTGGTTCTTTACCGGAAAGAGTGACAAGGTCATTGGTGTCCAAGCCAACAGCGGCGAATTGGGAAGTGAGGTTAGCCAAGGAACCAAAAGGGCTAGGTATCGATGTGTTCGCTCCTGCTTGATTCGCCGTCAAGCTGTCCCTCCTCCCCAAGAGCACCGTCCAAGATGGACCTCCTGACTGCAATTTTATAAGAGTGACAATCAAGAGAAGTACCATTATGATTCGTGGAAGCCAAGTATCAGTAGCCAACCCTCGATATGCTTTGAATTTATATTTAAAGTTTCTTTGACTATAGCTATGTCTACCAGAACGACAGAAGCTTGAGCACCGAGGGCGAGAATGTCGGCGCAAGACACGGTCCCAGGACAAGAGCTCTCGATGGCTGATTTGATGTTGTCCACCACATCGAACCCTCTTGTCGAATTTGTATTCGGAGCTGCGTCTTTCTCACTGCTAATGTTTGCGCTGTTGTCCAGCAACAACGATCCATCACACCCCTGTCAACACATAGTATGCTCAAACGTTAGTTCAAGTGACTAACTACCGGATAATCGGATTGAAAGTCAAAACGAAAAACGCTTAATTTAGGACACGCTGTTAACGGGAGTTGACCAAGACCAAGCTGAGGGACTCACGTCAACAAAGCAATCGTGGAAATGGAGGCGGAGGAGGCTGGCGGTGATGCGCGGGTCGGATTGAAGGGCCTGCTGGATCACGGTTTGGACGATGTTGGACACATTCGGGCATGATGTGGCATAAAAGTTTGAGCTTAATTGAGCACTCGACGGATGGAGGAGAAACAACAACGCGGCGAAAACCGCCATTCCCATCAGCGACGAAGGAGCGTGAGAACGGACCATCATGACTATTATTTTGATGTCGTTTGGAATTGTGGACTCCTCTCAAAAAACAGTGGAGAACTTGAATCGTAAAGCACGTTGCTGGTCCTGTATATATAGTAAGGATGCGTCGGTGCTTCTGCGGCTCAAAAGTCGTCATGAGCGCGTAAAATCATTGAAATTATTGCTTGCCAGCTCCGCTGATCGAAGACTCTTTCCATCCTTACTCCGTAAGGTAACATTATTGACGTTCGAATTAGGCGCATATAGAAAACCACGGTGCGAAACTTCGGAGATGATTCCCTGAGAAGTGAGGATCGTAAAAATGATTAATCAACGTTTTAGGGCAATGATCATCCTACACCCACACCCTCTAGAGCTTTGAAATTTTCAATACATGGCGCCATTTTTTTCAGCTCAGATCCAATCAGAAGCAAGAAGGAGTAATCGAGACGGCGAAAAAAAGCATATCCCGGACCCCAAACCCTTGTTCCCTCCCAGGACATATATAAATATATATAAAAGCATTACATTGGGTAGTTTATTCAAATTAGGTAAATAGCTGTAGCAAAACCAGCATGCTTTATCAAAATCAAGAATTAGTTGGTCGCTGTCTCTTCCGCAATCATAGGGGAGTGTGTAAGTTAGATTTGATGTGTACATTTGGAGCGTTTCTCTTCGAATCTATGACCATTACACGTCAATTTTTAACGGAGCTTCTGCTTTATATATTAGACCGGCCTGCTAATGATAGCGACATGCTTCATCATTGCATTTTTTGTGAATCGGCTAGAGTCTACAAGCCAAAGTTAGGTTGCGACATTAATTTAGTAATGATAAATTTTATTTTAAATGATTGCATACATGGTTATTGTTTGGGGCTAGGGTAATCTACTTGTTTTTGTCTAGAGAGGTTTTAAAAGCCAAACTTATAATAAGGGACGTGGACGCGATTAGTGAAAAGTGAAAGAAGTTTCGCATAAGTGACACATGCAAACGCAGGCTGAAAACAAGAATCCGCTTGAATACAATGTAACTTTTGATCAAACTGGAATTTATTTCGAGCATCGTAAGTAGAGGTCGGAATCTCACTTCAAGTGCCTTTGAGCTCATTTTTAACCTCAAGATCCACTGTTTTAGGTGGGTTTTGGGGAAGTTTTCGGATTTTTTTTTTTTTTTTGGTAAGTAAGTTTTTGGAATTCATCCTTCTAAAGTGCACTGTCTCAACTCATTTGTTATTTTCCCGTTCTTTTTATTAGTTAGGTAATGTTATCCTTGTCCATGCTTTTTCAACGCCAGCTACATGGCTCGTGCTTAGTCCGGGCATCTCTTTGTCCATACTTTCTAGAATATATAAAAACGTTAGTCAAAAGAGATGTGATGTAAGAAACTGAGGGTTAGTGAATTATAATATTCATAAATTAGTAAAATACCATAATTTAAGGAGATCAATGATTGATTGGAGGAAGAAAGAGCGTCAAAAAAGTCATGCTCCGTAAACCATGGAAATATTGCATGAATTACGAATGATCTTTTTTTTTTTCAAGACGATATTAACCTAAGAATGCAAGGACAATATAATAAAAGCAGGAAATTGAATTTCAGAACATTTCTTCACTATATGTGAATTTTGTTGGAATCTTTTTGCTCCTGTTCTGTCTTTCGAATTTGTTGCATGCAGGATCTCTAAACAAAAGCAAGCCTACTATTACGAAAGCAATATAGAAGAAAGGAAGATGAATACAAAAGGTCTTTCATTATTATTTTTATACACTAAAAGGGAACTACCATGTATACTAATAGGTTTCCATCTTGAAGTTATCAAGCCTACGCTCTCTCTGCGCTCTTCAATGGGATGAATTATTGTAGTACATGCTGAGCGGTAGTTGTGGGTGTAGTTCATGCGCAAACTCCTATTTCAGTGGCAAAATAGCTCCTAGGATCAAACATTGATGATGACACAAAATCTGTAGAAAGAGACCTAGTTCCATATATGTAGAGATTAACACTGATGGCAAAAGGTCACTTCTCATTATTTGTATTTGTTAGGATGTAAGACTCTTCCACATTAGGTGAGACACAAAACTAATCAATCAGGCCAACCAAGAACAACCACACTAATACGGCGGAAGCAATGAGAGAGGATTCAAAGAGAATAATAATACCCGTATTTCTATGAAAACCCTTTCTACATGAAAAGAAAAAAAATCATGTGGTGACGGAATCCATTACCTAACTTCAATATGGAGTACAAAGAAGTCTAGTCACACCAAGAATTACAGAGACACAAGCTTACCCTTCTACAAGACACTGTACCACAAAGTCCAAATTGCAAAGCACGTGCTACCACTCTCCAAGAGTAAACACAACTCATTTGAAGATTGATAAAACCATTTAGAAAAACAATGAATACAACAAACTCATATGTCTTCAATTTGAAGGCACTGCAAACTTGAATGAGTACAAAACCTGACTCCTCTTTCTCTCTTTTCTCTCTTAGGTCTCCTCTCATATTTGCAGGACCACATTGTTAAGACTAAGAAGCTATCTTAGAAATAGACCCACCACAACACGTGCTGTTGAGTTACAACTCATGGGTCTAGCCCATCACATAGACACTTAGCCCAACAATATTGATCTATCGAATTATATATTTGGGGTTTAATCACTAAAGATGATAAAGAAATGAGATTTTTTCTGATTATGTTTTTCTAAAAAATAGATGATTATGGTGAGAATGCAGTTATCCATTTCAATGTTTGGCAATAATATGAAACCAGCCATTTGACCCTATTAATTAGATTACAACTCAAAAAGGATAAAAAAAGGTTTTATATTTGGAGAGAGGGTTTAAGAGCTCTCTAATGAATGTACGGTTTCAACGGTTTATAAATTGTTATGCATCTGCCATCTTCATGAAATAATTTTGACATGTGCTATAGCCCGACTTATGATGAGATGGGGTGAAGATGAAAGTCTAAGAACCCGAAAGCCTTGCCCAACCCGAAAATCCTTAGCCTAAATAAACCAATGGAGTTTTCGAGTTTTATAATATTTTATTAATTCCACTTTTGTCGCTACATGGAGAGACATTTCGGGCTAGCCATGTTATTGGGCTTCACATTGTGTAGCTCGAAATGGCTCAGCCCATCTGACTTTATTATTTTTTTATATATGTGTTTTTATGTTTGTAATATTTTATTAATATTTTTAATTTATATATGGGAAAGAAATGGAATTTTTACAAGTGAATAGAATAAGTAACTATATTAAGAGTTAATATCACAAAAAACCTCAAACCGGTAAGCTCGTGCTACATTTATCCAAATTAATTTTTGTGTCAATAGTGCCGCATTTACCCCAAACTAATTTTTATGTCATAAAAACATTTAACTAGTACACTCGTGCTTTATTTACCCCAAACCAGCTCCTTTGTACCACAGTTACCCCCCAAAACCCTAAATTAATCACAATTTGGGATAAATATGGCACGTGTATATTAATTTGGGGTAAATGTGACACAAGCGTATAGGTTTGGGATTAGAGTAAATGTAGCACAACTAAACCGATTTGAGAGTTTTTGTGATGCAAAAATTGGTTTTAGGTAAATATGGCTCAATTTAGGGTTTTCAGCGGTATTAGCACTTATATAATTGAAGTGTACAAAGTCACTTGCAAATTTGAAGAGAATAAAACTTTACAAGCGAAATAAGTTACTTGCAATTTTTTATGTTCATTACGGCTTGGGCCTAACTCGCTATCCTGAAAGCATGGGTGAATGAACCAATCCATCTTTTTTTTTTTTTTTTAGGTGCCTAGGAATTTTAGGCCTGAAATTTTGAGTCAGATCAAGTCAAAAATAGGGTAGAAGCTCAGCCAAACCCGCCATTTACACCCTTAAAAATCAGGAATAAACTATCAATAATCTCATTAATACACATCACCATTCATCTTCATCCATGATTGAGCGCAAATCTCTATCGGCATATCTTTTTAAGGAACTTTTTATCATGCAGTACTTCACACAAATCTTCAATATTTATTAGTCAGAAGAAAAAGTTTACCTAAAACAACAACTTTACACTCAGTTTGAATGGAGTGATTATGAAAGAAAATAATGTATTTAGATAATTGTGAGAGAAAAAAAAAAAGTAAAAGGAGTTGAAGGGATCAAATTATAATGTTAGTTGAATGCTAGCGAAGGAAGGATGAAAATTGTTTTATGACAATATTACTTGCTAGAGCAGCTCCTAAAGAATCTCTCATAACTTCTTTACTCTACCATGTGCACATTATGCTATCAAAGATCTTATTGGAAACCCAGACAACACAACTTAATTGATTGATGATGACAAGGAAATTTTAGCAATATCTTTGATCATATCTTTTTTTCTATAAAAAAAAATCTCGAGGTGAAGAATTGCAAAGTTTCAATGCATCTTATAAAAACCTTTGTCGCGATCAAAATTTCGGGTGAACCATCTAAAGTTTGGCTAATAGATTACTAAGCCTAAATTTAGCTCGAGCTCTCCCAAGCCCATACCAATTCACGACTTAGGTTCAAGTTCTGAACATGCAATTGATTTTTCAATTAGGAGTCGCCACTAATCGATTTTTGGTGGATCAATTAGAAACCAAGTAAAGTAACTACGAACTAGAGATTGTGAGTTCGGAGACTTGATTACGTTATATTTCTCTAACGCCCTTTCAGTACTTTTCCCTTTTATTTTAAAGAAAATGTTTTCTAGGCAGCTTAAATTGATTTTAACTTACTCCCCTAACATATGAGGTGATCATACAGGTGTGCAAACCACCAATTTAACACTAAGATAAAGCAGTAAATAAATTGCAAGACTTACCGAAAGTATCTGCAGTGTTAGATCAGAATTCACATCAACAGTCATAGATATGATTTCTAATTAACATGCATTTTTTTTTAACTTATTTAATGAGAATCATGCTTTATGCAATGCATGCTACTAATCTAACATGAAGTGACATGACATGGCAATATGACCTAAGTTATATGACGTAAATAAATTATTTTGTGTTTTCTTAATGAGCATGCAATCTATCTTAGAGAATGAAATTAATTTATTCTAAGACAATTTTTTTGGTATTTTCCATGAAATTCGAAATTAGAAAAAAGCGAAAATTATCTATGCAGGTTAAGATTCTATCCAATTGATACTAAGAATTGGGTTAGGCTAAATCCTAATTTAAACTAGGATATTATCTTAACATGGTAACCTCTAATCTAAGATGCAATCTATCTAAACTTGAAATTAAACATGCAATTTTATCATAATATGCAATGACGTGCAAAGAGTGCCCTAGTTCTAAGTTTTTTTTATTTATAAAATTCGAAATTAAAATTGTCAAATAAGTAAATGTGCAACCTAAAAAAACTAGCATACTAAGTCGATTTTGTTTTGGATTTTTATTTTTAAAAATTTGAAATAAATTTCCTATGTGAAATATGCAAGATAACCCTAAAACAAGCAAATAGCCTAATCTAACTCAGATTTTTTTGGATTTTCTTACGAAAACAATATTGATCCAAATAACACGACAGCACACCCAGATAAGATTGATATCTATAAATTGATGAATCATATCCCGCGCATAGGATTGGATTGGTTAACTTTAAATAAAACCGTAAATTAAATCCTGAGCGTGAGATCGGATTGGTGATTTTCCGTGCGATTACGAGTCGGACTTTGGGTGTGAAAATCGGACTGTCAACCATATGCACGTTGTGAAACTAGGAAGATTTCCTAATTTATAATGCTACTCGAGATTACGGATATCTTAGCATATCGAGAATTTCCATCGTGTGCATCAAAGAATATCTCAAATAAGGAAACGGAATTTTCAAAAATCAAAATAGATAAGATTTTCACCTAATTCGAATATTGGTTTCCGAATTCCGATCCTCAAGCAGCTACTCGTGACCCAATGCGGTGGTGCTCAGCGAGGTTCACGGGATGGCTACTCGCCAGGGGACTTTGCGTGCGGCTCCTTGGTATAGAAGCTTGGCAAGATGACGGGCGATGCAATGGCAGCGGGTCGTCACGGGCTATTCGAACACGGCGGGGGCAGCAAAGGCGACACGCCAAGGACAGTCACGGTCGAGCAAGTTCGCGTCCAAGGATAGAGATGATGACCAGCTATTGCGAAGACTCGGATTGAACAGCTGGTGATGAAGAGAGGTGACAGGCGTGTCCTCGACTGGCGGATCTCCAAGAGCCACCTCCCTCTTTGTTGTCTTTTATCCTCTGCAATTCTCTATCTTAGATCACGTGGTGGGTTTCCTTGACTTGGAACTCTCAACCTTGGTAGACAATTTTGATAGTGGGGAACAAAATCCACCCCTTGAACTCACGGTCTTCAACTTTTAACTTGGACGAGTCAACTCATCAATGACACTATGACGGTGCTTGCCAGTTGGAGATGCGAGCGATGGGGAGCAGCAGCGAAGACATGTCACGGCTACCGTTGGAGCACAGCGAGGCCCTAGGGGACAATGTGAAGCCGCGACTGGCTACTTTGTTGCGAAGTTGCCAGAAGTGGTGAGAGGCAATCGCGTCGGAGGTGCGGCCACTGGTCTGGTCGCGGAGAGGGCGTTGGCGTGGAGAGTTGTCTCCGCTGAAAGCTGGCCGAGATCTCTCCCTCTCTCTTACGTGATTTCTTATTTCACGAATTGTGGCCGTATATTCTCAATTATGTGACCCCCCTTCTCACTCTGTAATGTAGCCACCTATTTATAGGTGAGTGGACTAGGGTTTTTGAGCAACATTCATGAGGATTTTTTCGAACGCAATATTCCTTCATCGATTTTATTCAAGATTGTGATAGAATTTTTCTTAAATCCCAAATCTTGCAAAGATGAGCTCGCGATATTTTTTTTTTTGGTCACACTTGCCCTATCCGATGATATTGAAAAATCCCCATCACTAGTCCGATGTAAATGCAAATTAATAAATAAATGCACCTAAGATTATATGCTATGCAATTTAATTCTATTTTTTTAGGGGTTAAAAATTAATCCCTAATTTTTTAGTGCAACAAATAAATAATTAGGTCGCCAAAATTTAGTTGTCAACAACCTTACATCAAGAAACCTTATAATTGTGCATAAAAATGGACGATGTAGTAAAATAGAATTTGAGATACCTCAATTTTGAATCAAAATTACCTATACTTAATCTAATCAGCCACCATCTTGGAACTGATCGATACGGAAGAGGACATGTTTTTTGCTCATTCTCCTTCTTCAGATAGCCTTTGAAGAATATCATCGCAAATCATCCTTAAAATACTAGCCTACACTGACCTTCGAACACCAATTTATTACCATACCAAGATGTGCTTAAGTCCAATATAAATTGATTAGCGAAAATGTATTCAAGCTATCGAGCATTATCTCCTATCCTTTATTTGTTATATAACCACATGTTTTTTCAAACTAAAATACTACACGATTCATGTTAGCCGACGTTTATAGAATTTCTAATAAACTCTTCAGGGATGATCAATATAAGAAAGTTTGTTGAAGATATTGTTGCCGATGCCGATTGATCTTAATTGATTTTTGATTATAGGGAATATTTTATGTACATCTTTAGAATATTGTGTATATTTTTATTCCTTTGTTATTTAGACGCTTTGTATTACAAATAGTTTGTAATTACATGCTAAAAGAGATAGAGAAAAACAATACACATTTTTCTCCCAAACTTCAGGCCTTCTATATTTCTGACATGGTATCAGAGCCTCCCGCCTTGGCCTAGCTTCCGCAACGCCCTTTTTTCTTTTTGGGAGGATTCATGTCGAAGACTGAGGATTCAGCTTTCGGTGTTTATGAGGGAAATCCACAGTCCCTCAACAATCAGAGAGGAGACGTCATCCCTGCAGAACAGCAAACGAATTAATCAGAAAGTCAAACAGGTCTCGTGTAGCCTGTGCAGCCCAACACAGGATTTAATCCTGTAAATCCCTTCATAGGAGCATACATTCAATGGATCTCTGTATCAATTCAGCCAAATCAAGGAGGTTTGACTCATAATTTACCTCAAATCGAGCCCGGAAGGATTGGTGGGATGGAGGAAAGTCCATCGCACATACCTGGAGCAGCTCCTGGATACGGGTGAAATGGACCTTTCCGGGTCAAAGTGGTTCGGGTCCTGGATACGGGGCGAGCAACCCCTACCTGGCCTATGGACCCGGATTATTTCCGTTTGCAGGTCTCGGTGGCCGGCTAGAACTTGGAGACCCACTGTACACCACCACCGCCGACGGACCAGAGCTACGTCTGATCTCCCAGCAGCTGTTGAGACCGGAGAATTACTCCCTGTGGTCTTGCGAACTTTGGCGAGCGCTCGTAACCAAGGACAAAGATGGTTTTTTGGATGGAACTGTCCTGATACCATTCGACGAGCGGCTTGCGCGACAATGGCACAAATGCAACCAACTTGTTCGGACCTGGATAGGAAATGGCCTCACGGTAGAGGTCGCCGTTGGGGTACCCCCGACCGAAGATGCAAAAAAATTTTGGGAGAATTTACGAGAAATGTATGGTAAGCTAGATAGAGCAAAGATTTTCATGCTAACACAAAATTTAACAGATCTCAAGCAGGGAAATTTATCAATCTTGGCAATCTACAACAAACTCTCTGCCTTATGGAACGAAATCGAAATGACGGAGGAGAAATTAGAGGGACCCGAAGCGACTTTGGCTCAATATCGCGCCATGAGAGATCAAGAGAAGGTCACACGCTTCCTGCTCGTGTTGAATGAGAGCTACTTACCGTTTCGTAGCTAGATCTTGGCCATGGATCCGGTTCCCCCGCTCGGCCGCATATATCAACTTGCGGTTCAAGAGGAATCTCAGAGACTGGCGTCGTCCGAGTACGTGAAGACTAGCGACCGCGTTGTTCTCGCGGCCAAGGCATCGTCGGAGCAGCGATTCAGTTCTGGAAGGTCCGGCCATGGAGGATTTTCAAAGAAAACAGGGGCGCTAGGGTTATGGGAGGAGGAAGAAGAGGCCTTTTATCAATCTCAAGTGGACGGCTAGGATTATTTCGCAAGATCGGACAGCTCGGGTAACTCGCGAGGAATGAATGGCCAAGATTCAATCTTTGGATCTGACGGTGGAGGTTCCATTGCGCGATCAGACGGCTCCCTCACGCGATCGGACGGCTCACCTTCCGCCCTTGCAGCGCCACAATCTGACGGTCCATCAGCGTCCGTTTTAAGGCGATCCAACAGTCAAAATTTGGCCACATCCTCGAACAGAAATAATTCAAACAAATGGAAAGGCAAATTTTGTGATTATTGCAAAAAACCTTATCATACTAAAGAAAATTGTTGGAAATTGCATGGAAGACCAGGGGAGAAGAAGGAACGTGAATTTTCTATAGCAGCAAATGCTAAAGTAAATCAACCGATCAGCAATGACCAACTTCAACAAATCATGAGGACCCTAAGCCAGATGGGAATTCAAGAAAAGATGCCTAGTTATGCAGGTATTTCTTATTGTTTGATGAGCAATATTTCGAGCAATGCATGGATTATTGATTCAGGTGCCAATGACCATATAGTCTGTGATGAACGGTTCTTTTCCAAATTAGAAAAATCCTCGAATAATACTTCCGTTCACCTCCCAAATGGCAGTGACATTTCAGTAGATAAAATTGGGGATGTTGAGCTGAGTCCTTCCATCACATTAAAAAATGTCCTCTTCATTCCAAATTTTCAGTTCAATCTCATTTCCATATCAAAGATCCGTCAAGACAATCTCTGTCAAGTCATCTTTGATTCTGACATTTGTCTCTTTCAGGCCCCTTTGACTGGGAAACTGATGGGCTCGGGTAGGAACTTGGAGGGACTTTATTTCTGGACGACATTTCCAAAGAATTTTTCCTTCAATAAGAGCATCTTATGTAATGCCAATCATAATAAAAATGTCTCTTTATCTCATCAGCGTCTAGGCCATAGCGCTGCTTTTCCTCATCCTAATAGTCCTATATGCCCATTGGCTAAACAATTTAGAATGTCTTTTCCACAAAGTACATCATGTGCTGCTAGAGTCTTTTCTCTATTACATATGGACATTTGGGGCCCATATCACACCCCTTATCGTGATGGGTCACGCTTCTTTCTCACTATCGTAGATGATCATACTCGAGCAACTTGGGTTTTCCTTATGCAATATAAAGCCCAAGTCCTTTCACATCTAAAAAATTTTGTTGTCCTGATCAAAAACTAGTTTAACAGATCCATATGACGGGTTCGTACTGACAATGCATAAGAATTCTTTAATCATGAATGTTCTTCATTGTTTATTTCCAATGGAATTCTTCATGAAAGCTCCTGTGTTTATACTCCTCAACAAAATGGGATTGTAGAAAGGAAACACCGTCATTTGTTAGAAGTTGCTTGAGCTCTCAAGTATCAAGCTTCAATCCCTGAAATTTTTTGGGGAGACTGTGTGGTCACAGCAGCATACCTGATCAATAGAATGCCATCTCGAGTTTTGAGTGGAAAACTCCATTCGAGTTATTGTTTGGAAAACGTCCCGACATTCGTCATCTTCGTATTTTTGGATGTTTATGTTATGTTTCTACCACGGGCCCTCGGGACAAATTGGATCCTCGTGCCATCTCTTGCATATTTATGGGATATCATACCCTTCAAAAAGGATATTTGGTTCTTGATCCATCTACCGGAAGATTCTTCATTAGCAGAGATGTCATCTTTCATGAGGATGTTTTCCCATTCAAGGATAGGCTACCATCACAACAGCATGAAGATTCCCTGATGTCTTCTCGTCCTTTTTTGCATGAAGACGATCCTCCACAAGGATCAATGATGATGCTTCCACAGATAGTATCTCCTATAGCATCTTCAGATGTCCATGCACATGTTGCCTCGGATGGGGACAATGCAATATCCAGCCTTCCTTCACCAAGCATATCCGAAGAACCTGAATCTTCACAAGCTAATATTCTAGCGGATGATACCTCTGCAAACTCACAAGTTGATGTTCCAACTGAACCAACTAATCTTCGGCGATCAAGACACACAGTTCAACCACCAACATGGATAGCGGATTACGTTTGTTCATCATCAAAAAAGTGTGGTACACAATATCCTATTTCCTCGTATGTCAGTTTTGCTAATCTCTCTCCTGAACATAGATACTATGTTAGTAGAATTTCTGCTCAATAGGAACCTACTTCTTATGATGAGGCTGCCACGGATCCTCGGTGGCAACAAGATATGAAAGATGAGTTACAAGCTCTCATCGAAAATGAGACTTGGGATATTGTTCGCCTACCTCCCCATCGTTGACCTATAGGATGCAAATGGGTATATGAGATCAAATATAAAGCAGACGGATCCATTAAAAGGCTAGATTGGTTGCAAAGGGATTCACACAGAAGGAAGGCTTCGATTATGCAGAAACTTTCTTCCCAGTTGCCAAAGAACTTATTGTACGGTCCTTTCTTTCCATTGCCGCCATTCGTGACTGGCCCCTTCATCAAATGGACGTTCACAATGCCTTTTTACATGGAGATCTTGAAGAAGAGATTTATATGGATATTCCACCAGGATTTCGCAGACAGGGGGAGGGGAGTGTTTGCCGTTTTCGAAAATCCCTATATGGGCTCAAACAGGCTTCTTGTCAATGGTATGCCAAGTTTACCAGTGCACTCACAGCTGCAAAATTGCAGCAATCTAAGCATGACTATGCTTTATTCACATGGAAACAAGGTATGTCGTCAATCTATCTTCTTATATATGTTGACGATATACTCATTATGGGAAATGACGCACCTACCATTGAGAGATTCAAGGAATATCTGCATTCTATGTTTCATATTAAGGGTTTGGGATCTCCCAAATACTTTCTTGGGATAGAAATTGCATGGTCAAAAAGGGGCATCTATCTTAGCTGTTGGGAATAACGGATTCCCGAAAAACGGATTCGACACTAAATCGAACCCCTAAAACAAATGCGGAAGACGAAGCCCGGGAAAATCACGTATCACCGATTGTAAAACACACCACGGATTTGAGCGTACCTTGTTAGCCATAGATTAGACACCGACGCCGATAAGATGAAGAGAATCTGGCCCTGTTCGATCCGATGACGCCTTGAAGGGAAGAAAAACGCTTACTGTTTTTCTTTTCTTTTTGGAAAGAGAGAGCGCGCGCGGGAAAAAGATGTACGTACGTTGTTTCCAGGAGGTGTATTCTCCCTCTTTCTCATTCCTTTTATACAACCCTCCATCCACGGGCCCTATTCCTGTGGGCCGGGCTTTTAGGCCCAACATGGGCGGACGGGCCTTAATCCCATCTCATATAAAATTATCATCTCCCACTCGCACATGGTGGGCTGAACAGGATTTTCTTTACCTCTTTTCAACATTCATACCGGTAAATAATCCGTGCGACCAGCATACTTTGAGAGCTTGCTGTCATACATCTGTTAGGAATATATAGCAGCTCATAATGGGCATCACATTCCGAGTAGTTTTAGTATGCAGTATCCTAGATCGATCGATCACATTTATATCTCTCTTGATCTCTTTTAAACAATGATATATATATATATATATATACATTGTATTCACAATTATGATTATCCCAAAGACAGTCATAATTGGTTAACCGGTGAATACAAAACTATAATGTGATTCTCCAAAATCGATCTTCCTCTTTCCTTCAAACTCTCAATTTCAGTTCAGTTTGCTTTTCTAGAAATGTCCCATTAGATCGAATCAAACTCATGACCATTGGCAACATCCTAAGATAGCAAACACTAAATAGAAATCTTGAGAATAAGTAAGAGTCGTGAGGGGACTAAAAAATTGAGGAACTCTTTTTCTTAAGAGCCTCACACGGCATAAAAGTTGAGATCAAACTTTTTGCCACTCTTATTGGTCGTCTCATGCATACGTAGTATGAAATACATATTATGGTATTAACTCCTTTCCCATGAAGCGTATGCCTACACCTTCAATACCGTACAGATGATAGTTCAGACATACCCAATGTCTAACTTGAGTTCACGTATCTACTCATTCACAAAATTCATCAGAACTCACATCTGGCATCTTAGACAGATAAAGTAAAATATGTGGGGTATTTTACTTTCGGACATAGTAAGTATCATGTCATCATCTTAACACTAGTTAAGGCGACATACGTATTTTAAGCTTGAGCTCTCGATTATCACCTAGATAATAAGCTTAAAAACAGTCTCATATCTACTTATCACATAGTAAATAGAGGCAATTACCCGTGTGAGTAGGCTAATCTTATATCTGTCCGACATATTTTCTCAACTTAATGTAATGCACTGAGCATTAAGATGCATAAAGATCAAACAAAGATTCATAAGCATCAATGTTGAAAACACAAATTCATCAAATGTGAACACTTAGGGAAATTACAATATTCAGTACATCAACCTCTACACAATCCTAGAGATTTCATATAGCCACAAAACACATTTCTAGGTATTAGCTTTGTCATAGGATCTGCTACCATTCTATGCGTAGAATATACTCTAAGTTCACATCTTTTCGTGCAATCATATCATTGACAAAAGTTATACTTGGTATCTATAGGTTTGGTCTTGCCATGATATTTTGGATATTTGGTGTACACTTTTGCTGCTTGGCTATCATAATTAACCGACAATTAATCTGTAGTACTTCCAATAACACCTAAATGATCCAAAAAATCTTTTAAGCCAAACATCTTCTTATATTGCTGCTGATAATGCCACGAACTCAGTTTCCATTGTGGACAAGGCTTTACACTTTTGTTTCTCACTGCTCAAACATATGGTGCCATTATTTGGTAAGAAAACAAACCCAGAGGTAGATTTTCTTTCATCTAAATCTCCTCTCCAATCGGTATCAGAATAGCCTTAGAGTCGCAGATCATTTCCTTAATAACTCAGCGTATAATCAGCAGTCCCCTTTAGATGCCTTAGTATTCTCTTAACGGCTTTCCAATGTGCTTGACTTGGATTGGATTGGTATCTACTCACCATTCCAATTGCAAAACATATGTCAGGTCTTGTACACATTACAGCGTACATAAAGCTCCCAACAACACTGGCATAAGGAACATATTTCGTTTGTTCCTTCTCTTATGGAGTCCTTGGACACAGTCTATCGCTCAATCCTTCACTTTTTGCAATAGGAGTGTCTATGGGTTTACAATCCCATATCCTTTAATTCAAAGTTAGAAGACAACCAACTCTTGACAGTATTGACAAGTTTCATATTGCTTCCGGCAATTAGTATATCATCAACATATAATGATATGATCACAAATTGATCTTTGGATCTTTTGATATATATACAATCATTCTCATCTATCATTGTAAAATCCTATGCCATTATGGCATTATGAAATCGTATATACCATTGTCTTGACGACTGCTTAAGGCCATATATCGACCTCAAAAGTAGACATACCTTTTCTTCTTGGCCTTTCACTATGAAACCAGCAGGTTGTTCCATATATGTTCCTTCATTTAATTCTCCATTGAGGAGAGCAGTCTTTACATCCATTTGATGTAACTCAAGATCCATATTAAACACTATTGCCATAATTATGCAAATCAAGGTAAATCTCACTATAGGAGAAAATGTATCTTTATAATCAATATCTTCCTGTTGATTATACCCCTTCGCCACAAGGCGAGCCTTATGCCTTTCTATCGAGCCATCAGCCTTTCGCTTTATTTTGAGAACCCACTTGTTCCCAATAGCTCTGCCTCCTTTTGGAAGATCAACCAGTTCCCAGACTTGGTTTGACTTCATTGACTCCATCTCCTCTTTCATTGCATAAATCTATTTTTCCTTACTAGGGCAATTCAGAGCTTCATTAATATTTCTTGGCTCGTCCTCATCTTGTGGAGCAATCATAAAAGTTTCCCCTTCAATGTCAAAACGTCGACGGGGAATACTTTGGCGACTTGTTCGCTATATGGGAGATTGTACACTTAGCACATCATTCCCCATAATGCTCCCACTAGGATTAGATAATGATGACATCGTCTCATCATAAGGTTGTAATTGAGAATGAGTTGAATTCAATTCATCACTTCTCATATTACTCCCACTTGGACGAACTCCACTAATATTATTATCTTGATCCAAGATCTCAAATAGGGGTAATCTTCCCCTATTTCGCCCTTCTTAGGAAATTCATTCTCTAAGAATGTGACATCCCGTGATTCAAATTCAGTTATACTCCCACTTTCTTGCTCACTTACGAACACATACCCTTTCGAGTGTTCGGAGTATCTCATTAAAATACTCTTATTTCCTTTAGGAACCAATTTCCCAAACTTGTGAGAGGACTCATGAGTATAGGCAACACAACCCCATGGCTTAAGAAAAACTTAAGTCTAATTTTCTACCTATCCATAACTCATATGGAGTGGAAATTAATTTGGAAGGCACCCGGTTAAGTATATAGGCTGCAGTTAACAACGCATCACTCCAAAAAATTATATGTAAGTTAGCATGCACCATCATGGACCTAACCATTTCCAGTAGGGTTCTGTTTCTTCTCTCTACAACACCATTTTGTTGAGGAGTATATGGAATAGACAACTGTATTTCTATTCCTTTTCATCACATTATTTTATGAACTCATCAGATAAATATTCTCGACCTCGATCGGATCTCAATGCTTTTATTTTCTTGTCTAATTTGATTTTCTACCAAGTTCATAAACCTTTTGAAACAACTTAATGCTTCAGATTTATGAGAAATCAAATAGACATATCCGATTCGAGTATAATCATTTATAAAAGTGATGAAATAAACAGCCCCATGCCTTCCTCTCACATTCATTGAACCCCAGACGTCAGAATGGATTAAATGCAGAGGAAATTTAGCTCTTTATCTTTTCCAAATGGTTTCCTTGTCGTTTTCCCTACTAGGCAATGCTCATATATGGGCAATTCGACTTTTTCAATGTTGCCCAATAAGCCCTCTTTGGCCAGTCTATTCATACGATGTTGGCTAATATGGCCAAGTCTAGCATGCCACATAATCACATCATTATCATATGAAGTAGGAGACGTGAAATAAGGGAATAAAAAATATTGGCATCACTACAGTTAACATTTAGTACAATAAAACCATCCAGAAAGTGACCACAACCATAGTAGTTTGTATCCAAATACAAATCTACACCGCTATTATGGAAGTTCACACTAAAATCAAGTTTAACCAACATCAAAACAGACACTTAAATTTCGACGAATCTCCAGAGCATATAGAACATCATGTAGGAACAAGGTGCGTCGACCACGCATGTTCAATTGGAAGGTGTCAATCCCTTTAACTTCATCTCTGGAGTTATTTCCTACATAGATCCACTTAGTTCCAATTGGTACTCGTCGGAATTCCAAGAAAGATCCTCTATCCTTTGCTACATGGTCTGTCACTCCTGAATCTATAGTCCACAAAGGATTGGATTCAGCCAATAATACAGAAGTTGACACATAAGCAAAGTTCTCAAATGTACAAGAGGTGTTTACCTTTTTCGGCTCACAACAATTGCAAGCATAGTGACATTTCTTGTCACAATTATAACACCTCACCCTTGACATTTTCTTCACTTGAGGACGTTTTCCTTTTGTGTTGGTTAACTTTTGATTTCTTGCAATAAGGACTTGATCCTTTGCATTCCCACATATTGAACGAATCAATAAGCTTGTGCATAGAGTACAAAGCACTTTTTGAGCTAGAACCAGCATTGAAAATATCTATTTTCGGCTCAAATGCCGCTGGCAGTCCTCAGCTAGCTCAAGGTGGCGCACGGCACCCTCAAGATCTTTCATAATATGGTCAAGAGTTTTTAGTGTTTCTTGTTTTTCCAGCATATATTGAATCTTCATATTCAATATTTCACAATTGTTGCCGTTCATATCAACAATCACATTCTTAGTTGCTGAAAACATCGATCTGAACACATCAGACATACATGCACGAATAATTAATGCCTATCATTTATGCATCCCTATTTGCATAGGCCCATCATATTAATGAATAATTTCAAGTAAGGCTTCAGAATCAAAAGGTCACTATGTTTCCAATCATCCTCCAAAAATCCTAACTCAAAATTATTATTAATATAATTGTCTTATGCAAATACATTCTATGAAGTTACAAAAACTTCTATTACTACCCACAGCTAACTACCCACAGCAACCAGCAGTAACAGAAAGCAAATAATAATTGACATCCAATAAAACAATAATGCTTTCACATAATACAACTAACATATTAGTTGCTACATCAACAACAATCAAGTAGTAATCATTACATAATTAATCTAAGAAATAAATAAGGAATGTCCTTTCTAATCTATCAGTCAAAACATCTGAGAAAACTGAAGGCACATTTGCCAACCACGGAAAAACTTTTGGAGAGCTTTCATGTTGCCACCAAGGCACATTCACTCTGCGCCATGTGGCGGTCAATTTAAGGGTTGAAGTTTTGGCCAACTCAATCCTATAGTACTCTCTTACAAAAGCTTCCACTAGTCTCCTATAATCCAGGACCACGTTGACCTCCCATAGCCGACCTAACACTGCTTGCCATTCAGGTGGACGAGTGTTCATCAAAGCCGGCACCTTCTCAAAATCCAGCATAAGATAACCATTCCAAATGATTTCCTGTATCATCTAATTGACCTTGACCACATGTGATACTAAATCACCGTCATGCCATCGATAATTAGCCAAATCTGACATCAGCCTTTTAAGTCTTGCATTTCCCTCGTCCGTTCTTGAGATTGCAGGTATCCGTGCATAACGCATCATAGTTCCCGCAATAAATGCAGAACTAAAAATGGATTACTCATAATCCATAATTTATATAAGGAAAAATACATAATTTTTCAAAATTCATGCAACAAATGCACAATAAAAAAAAATGGATTACATATAACTCACATAGGCATAAATGTAAAAAAGAAACAAATTCCTTTTTTTTTTTTTTTGTCAACGGTCAACGGTCAACGGATGGTTAACGGTCGTCGGTCAATGGTCACCAGTCGGTCAACGGTCAATGGTCAACGGGCGGCGGGTCGGGTCGGTCGGGCCGGTCGGATGAACCGACCAGCACGTGCCGCGTGTGTGCGCGGTATGACGTCACGCAGACGTCATCCGGCACGTGCCGCGCGCGTGCGCGGGCTGACGTCACGTAAATGTCAGCCGGCACGTGCGCGGCATGCGCCAGGCTGGTCAGGTCAGGTCGCCGGCCGGTGACCGGCTGGCCAACGGTTGTCGACGATGACATCATCGATGACGTCATCCCGGCGGTTACCGTGACGTCACGGTGATGTGAGCACGCGTCGGTCCGCCGATCGGCGCGTGTCGGTTCCCCGGTCGCAGGCGCGCACGTGCCGATTCGCCACCGGTGCGTGAGGCGCACGCGCTGGTGAAGCCAGCTCTTCGGGTGCGTCGTGCCCACGTGCAGCACCTTCTGGCCGCGCGTGTGGGCGCGTGCGGAGCCGCCCGGTGGCGTTCAACATATCTCCAAACTCGTCTCGACGAGCCCTTTCTTTCTATACCATCAGAATTCGATTTTGACTTACGAAAACTTGGAAAAATGGCCGAACAGCGCTCGGGTGTCGGGATTTCTCGCCTCGATCCGTACGGCCAAATTACTTTTGCAAAAAATCAATCAAAAAAGTCAAACAGGTCGAGAAAATGTGAACTAGGGCTCTGATACCAATGTTGGGAATAACAGATTCCCGAAAAACGGATTTGACACTAAATTGAACCCCTAAAACAAATGAGGAAGACGAAGCCCGGGAAAATCACGTATCACCGATCGTAAAGCACACCATGGATTCGAGCATACCTTGTTAGCCATAGATTAGACACCGACGCCGATAAGAGGAAGAGAATCTGGCCCTGTTCGATCCGATGACGCCTTGAAGGGAAGAAAAACGCTTACTGTTTTTCTTTTCTTTTTGGAAAGAGAGAGTGCGCGCGGGAGAAAGACGTACGTACGTTGTTTCCAAGAGGTGTCTTCTCCCTCTTTCTCATTCCTTTTATACGACCCTCCATCCACGGGCCCTATTCCTGTGGCCCGGGCTTTTAGGCCCAACATGGACGGACGGGCCTTAAGCCCATCTCATATAAAACCATCATTAGCCAATGGAAATTTGTCTTAGAAATTGTGTCAGAAGCAGGTTTATCGGGGTCTAGGCCAGCTGTTATTCCAATCGATCAAATATCAAGTTAACGACAGCTGAGTATGACAAAGGGTTGTCACCTATAAACAAGGATCCTTTGCTTAAAGATCCTTCTGCTTATCAAAGACTTGTTGGAAAGCTTATTTATTTGACCATGACCAGGCCAGACATTTCCTATGCAGTTCAGATTCTTAGTCAGTTTATGCATGCTCCGAAACCGTCTCACATGAATGCGACATTGAAAGTCATAAAATACTTGAAAGGGTGTCCTGGATTGGGAATATTGCTATCTCGAGACAACAATATGGAGACGACATCATATTGTGACACTGATTACGCTACTTGCCCCATGAGTAGAAGATCAGTCACAGGATTCTGTATAAAATTAGGGGATTCTCTAATTTCATGGAAGACAAAAAAACAGTCAATCGTATCTTTATCATCCGCTAAGGCAGAATACCGAGCAATGGCAAAGACTAGTTGTGAAATAGTCTGGATAAGAGGCCTCCTTTAAGACCTTGGCGTACAGAAAAAGGAGCCCACTGTCCTATTTTGTGATAATGATGTTGCCCTTAAGCTTGCAATGAACCCAGTATTCCATGAAAGGACAAAGCATATAGAGGTTGATTGTCACTTCATTCGAGACAAGATTCAGAGTGGGGTGATTAGAACAAGAGGGATAAGAACAGCAGAGCAACCCGCGGATATCTTTGCCAAGGCCTTATGTCAGAGGCAATATTCGTATCTATTAAACAAGCTAGGCGTCTTCGATGTTTATAGACCGCCGAGCTTGAGGGGGAGTATTGAAGATACTGTTGCCGATGCCGATTGATCTTAATTGATTTTTGATTATAGGGAATATTTTATGTACATCTTTAGAATATTGTGTATATTTTTATTCCTTTGTTATTTAGACGCTTTGTATTACAAATAGTTTGTAATTATATACTGAAAGAGATAGAGAAAAGCAATACACATTTTTCTCCCAAACTTCAGGCCGTCAATATTTCTGACAAAGTTCTCATTTATTTTATGTGATCTCTTAACAGAGATGCACAATCTTGCATAATACTTCAGTCAGATCAACACTTAACAGAACACACTCGACGTAGAAACAGAGACCTCCGGCTCTCTGCCCAATAGAATTGACATTTCCAAGAATGTCTGAATTTTATTACACACGCTGCTATTTATTCACGTACACGCACACGGCCCAAACCCCCCAGAAAACACTTTCAACTCTTATTGACCTTCCTGCAATTGCACCTGATCTCCCCGTTACTTCCGGTGAGAGGACTGATGTTTCCCATGTTTATTATCGACCGATTGAAGCTCTTGAAGAAGGCACTCTGGTCGGCACTGAAGCTGTTGACGATGGGTACTGTCGCAGCACCGGCTGTCGAGTACAGCTCTTGATCAGTCTCAAAAAGGCCGTCATTTTTCTGGAGGTTGGAGTAGTAGTGGTTGTCAAACAAGTTCGGGGTTGTCGGATCGAGGTCGGTGATGACTTTAGGATTGAAGTTTGGAGGGCAAAGTTTCTGGAGAGCCGTCAAGTACCACGGGCTTAGGGTGGGATCGGGGCCACCATTTGCGGTGAAGTTGTACAGCCTAGGGGTGAATGACTTGCAATGTGCACGTCCAAAGGTGTGAGCTCCTGTTTCGTTATCATATGCACGAATAATTAGCTAAGAGAACAAAATATCTGCAGATGCTCAATTGTGAAGGTGGATAAATAGACCAATACTAGGAATGCTTAATAGAATTTGTATAATAAACACATGCAACAAACTCGTTAGTAAAAATATAAATAAATAATAATGATTTGTGACGTCACTTAATTTATTGATTCTATCAAATGACCTCAGTATACTTGGTATTTCTCATACAAGTATATGAGAGGCTTGCAAATTTTGATAGCATCCTCCCCCGATATTTATACTCTTGTAATGATATTAGGAATATAAAATTACCCATTGAAAAAATGAATAAAACACGAATATATTTTTAAAATTTGTAATAAAAGAATACACATAAAAGTACACTAGTTTGATTGAAAACAAATCACAACAAAGAAACTATTACATTAATTCGATGGTTTCGGCGCCATGAACCTCGTCATGAATTGAACGATGAAGTGTCATCGTTGACCACTTCTTCGTCTTGATATCAGAAGTTATACTAGATAAGACTTAAGAGTTGCTGATACGGGCTTGATTTAGATCCATTTGAATTAAAGGTAAGTGGGATCCACGAAAGGGGATATTAACTTTACTAACTCAGTTCAATCAAACTAACCCTATCTGAATTAGCATTTTTATCAAGGACTAGCAAATTATGGACCTGCAAATGTATGAACCCATAATTTCTAATTTAATGAAATTACGTATCATCGGCTTCCTCTCGTTTTTGAATTTACCGAGGAGATAAGTCTCGGTCATGCAAAAAATTGTTTTTAAATAATCTATCTTTTTCAGAGTAGTGATGATACACAACTGCTCCTGAAATTAAGTCGAGGGCAATCCTTTACTTATTCAAGTTTAGATTGAAAAGAGACCTTAATCCTTTAGCCAAAATTCCTTCTAATATATGTACATACCCATGCACAACATGGCATGGCCCAGGCACAACGCATGCACGTCAGTCGATCTCAGGTCAAGGGCAATCCTTTACTTTTTCAATTTTTGGTAAAAAAGAAATCATTAATCCTCAGCCAAAATTCCTTCCAGTAAATGTGCACAGCCCATGCACGACCCAGGTACAGCCTAGGCACAACACATGCACTTTAGTCGATCTCATGTTTTAGGAAAATTCTTTACATAAATTCAATTTTAGATTAAAAAAATTAACTTTTAATCCTTAACTAAAATTCCTTCTAGTAGATAGCATCGCCGGGGCACAGCCCATGCACATGCACAGCCCATGCCTGTCAGTTGATCTCAATGAAGAAGAGACCTTGATCATATTAGGAAGTTGAAATGTGCTAAATGAAAGTGATGCGATGTTTTTGCCGATAAGTTATGTGACAAAAATCTAACATTTCACTCTGTTAATCTATTTTGTGCATCAATATCTGTAGTTGCATGTTCGTATCAATATGCAAGTCCAACTGTTCTATTTTACCGGAAAGTGTGACAAGGTCGGTGATGTCCAAGCCCAAAACATAGAATTTGTAAGTGAGATTGGCATAGCTATCAAAAGGGGAGGGGATCGATGTGTTCGCTAGCCCTTGGTTCGCCGTCAAGCTGTCCCTCCTCCCCAAGAGCACCGTCCAATATGGACCTCCCGACTGCAATTTCATAAAAGTGATAATCAAGAGAAACACAATTATAATTCGTGTAGGCCAAGTGACAATAACGAATCCTAAGTATACTTTAAATATGTTTTATGTTTCTTTGACTAAAACAACAAATACCAAATAAACGGAAGCGTTAGCAGCCAAGGCGAGGATGTCAGCGCAAGACACAGTCTCAGGACAAGTGCTCTCAATAGCCGCTTTGATCTTGTCCACCACACCAAACCCTCTTGCGGAATTAAAATTCGGAGCGGCATCTTTCTCGCTCTTTATGGTTGGGCTATTGTCCAGCAATACCGATCCATCACACCCCTTTAAACACGTCATGCTCAAGCATTAGGTTACGTGACTAATAACTCAATAATCAGATCGAAAGTACTGTAAAAAGAATGCGGTAAGTTGGAACTCATCGTCAATGGGAATTGATCTAGTGTAGGGACTCACTTGGACGAAGCAATCGTGGAAATGGAGACGGAGGAGGCTGGCGGTGATGCGTGGGTCATATTGAAGGGCCTCATGAATCACGGTCTGGACGATGCTGGACACATCCGGGCACGTCTTTGCATAAAAATCTGCGGTTAGTTCAGCATTCAATGGATGGAGGAGAGACAACAATGCGGTGGCGAAAAGGGCCACCACCGTCAGCAACGAAAGAGTAGAAGAACGGGCCATGACTTGTTCCGTAAGGTGGTCTGGACTAATCGGACACCTCTCCCAAGTTGGACAATTTGAATCCCAAAGTACCTCCTTGGTCCTATATATATAGTTAGGATATGTCGAAGCTCCTACGATTTTAAAATCATCATGAGCGCGTCAAATTATTAAAATAATTGCTTGCAAGCTCTAATGATCGAAGACTGTTTTCCGACGCTCTCAAGGCGAAATTATTATTGTTGGATTGGGTGAAAGGATCGATTACTGATGCAAGTTTGGAGAGAAAATTCGGAGATGGTTTGGTAAGAAGTGACGATTGAGATAATAAAAGGTTAAGGGTAATAGTCATCCTCCACCCACCACTCTCTTAGCTTCGAAGTTTTCAATACGTGGTGACTTTGGTCAGCTCCAATTAGAAGCAAAAGGCGTGCGAGATTGAGAAGGCAACGGTCGACGCATACCTCAGACCTAAAATTTCATCCCCTGTTAGGATATATGTATAATTAACCATCGTATTTGGTCGTCTATTTAATTTGGGACAAATGGGTATAGCAAAACTAGTATGCATTGTGCAGATTGGCTAGCAAATTAGGTTATTTAACCGAATAATGCGGGTGATAATCATATATTAAATAGGCCATCAATAGATTTGCTTCGTTATTGTTAAGGTATCAGATTGGATCATGTTTTAGATTATGTTTTATTAGAAGAGTAACTATGTAACTTTTGGACTTTGTCCCTTTTCTTACCAAAAATATAATGGTATGCATTAGCATAATCAAGTTTTAGACTTTTAGTGTTTCTTCCGCAGTTAGAGGGAGTGGGGAAAATTATCTAATCAATCCAAAATTTATTGTACGACTGTTAATTTAATCCTAAACTTTTCAATTTTACCAATTAAGTATTACATATTTGCGTACAACTTTAATATAGTCATTTTGATCAATTTTTGGCCAAAATCGTTAATGTGGCGGTCCAATTAATTACAATGTAGTCATTCTGAACAATTTTTGCTTGAAATTGCTAATGCGGCAGTCTAGTCCTTGTACGTTGTACATGACACATTGCCACGTTAGGGATTTTTGGTGAAGATTGGCAGTGAGGATTACATTGAAATTTTGTGCAAAAATAGAGGATTCTATTGGAAAAAAATTGAAAAGTTTATGAATGAATTGACATTCATACAATACATGTAGGATTGATTGGATAATTTCTCCAAAAAGAGTGCATAAGTTATGTTTGATGGATACATCTATCCTTACGAATGTTTCTCTTCGATACATGCCAATCTTAACTTATTTTGTCTAGTGAAATTCAAATGCCTAAACTTAGAATAAATGACAAGGATGCAATTAGTCAAAATTGAAGAAGCTTCCTATTAGTGCAAAATGCGGACGGTTGGCCGAAAATAAGAATTCGTTTGAACATGACCTAACTTTTGATTAGGTTGTTTTAAGGATTATATAGGTAAAAAGACGAAGACTCATTTGAAGTGTCTCTGAGCTCATTTCTTGCTTTAAGACCGACTTTTTAGGTGGTTTTGGGGAGGTTCTTCGATTTCATCCTTCCAAAGTGCGTATCTCAGCTCATTTGTTGTCTTTCTATCTTTTCAATTATTAGGTTTGTAATTTTATTCTTTTCCGAGCATTTTACAGACTAGCTGTTTGGCCCACGCTTCTCCCGGGCATATCTTTTGTTCATAGCTAACAATGCCAGTCAAAGTCATACCAAAAAAATAAAAAATAATGTTAGTCAAAGGACGTCAGATGTGACATAAGGAGCTGAGAGTTGTTGAATCGTAATATTCATTACTTAGCAAAAAATCATTATTTTAGGAGGTCAAGGATTGATCAAAGTCAGAAGAAACGTGGTAATGTCATGTTTCGTAAATCATAAAAGTATAGCATGAATTGCGAATGAATTTTTTCTTTTTCAAGATAATATTAACCTAAGAATGCAACGAAAATAACAATGAAGTAATCCAGGAAATTAAAATTTAAAACACTTTTTTTTTTTATTATTTGTGAATTTACTTCGAATCTTTTGGCTCAAGTTCCGTCTTTCAAATCTATGGCGTGTAGGATCTCTAAACAAAAAGCAAATTTGGGTGAACACCAAAATGAACCTACAATGGTAGTTGAGAACCCGGTTGGATCTTTCGAACCGAAATTTCATTTTATTATTTTGGCATTGCCGGCCACGGTCTTGAACATGTAAGCCTGAGGCATGTTTTGGGTCCACAAAAATTTTATGTTCGCAGCAGTTGAGAATCGATGTATCTCGATGGCAGTTGAGAGGGCATGATCGATGCTCGAAATCTCTTATAACATGGCTAGGCAGCTACTGAGAGTATTCAATGATATCCTCATTGAAAAAGTTTCAACTTCCAATATTGAATTAAATCAGATAAATTGGGCCCGGATATTCCCTCTAAGGAGAGGAGCACGATCCATCTGGTTCTGGGGATGCAGCCTAGGACATACCTAATTTCGAAATAACATGGTTTGAACTGAGTTTTGTCCGGGTTAGGTGATCCTAACGTGGTGCGTTGGAAAGTCTACATTGAGAATGGCACATGGAGGGGACAAATGAGAAACCAAACTTGCGAAATGAATTTAGGTGGAACCTGATTGTTATGTTGATTTAAAAAGTCCAACTCAAAACCTTAAAAATGAGAAGAAGGAAATTTGAATCTCATAGATAAGCGATCGATGTGCAAAACTTTAACATAACGGTTTAAGGAAAATCATATTAATTTTCATTTAGACTCTATTTGTTTTGATGAAAATGAATGATTTAAAAGAACTTTTTCCTATATATAATCGCTTGTATTGCTTGACATAATTAGTCAATGAAAAATGTTTTCATTATCGACAAATATTTGTGTGAAAGTATCTTCGCGAACGATGAAGGTATTTTCCATCCATTAATTTTTGTAAGCAATGCAAGCCATCATTTAAAAAAAAAAAATCAAATCATTCATTTTCCACGAAACGTACTTGTAATATCCAACGGAATATGCATTTGCAAGCTTGCTATCTAATCTAACTGGGGACAATGATAGGAAATAACTTAATTTCCCCATGATAGGTAGAAATAGTTACCTGTGTGTAATTTTATTTTTGGTTCTACACTTTCTGTTAAGGTTGGACGAATTTTTCCTGGTATGGAGATTTTCTGTGTCAATTGAGTGCCCTCCTCTCTTTTTTCCTTGAATGGAATCATATGAGGGGACATATGACAAACCAAACTTGCGAAATGAATCTAGGTGGAACCTGATTGTTATACCGATTTAAGAAGTCCAACTCAAAAACTTGAAAATGAGAGGAATGAAATTTAAATCTCATAGATAAGCGATCAATGTGCAAAACTTAAGCATAATGGTTTAAGGAAAATCATATTAATTTTTATTTAAACTCTATTTGTTTCAATGAAAATGAATAATTTAAAAGAACTTTTTCCTATATATAATTGCCTATATTGCTTGACATAATTAGTCAATGAAAAATGTTTTATTATTGACGATAATTTATGTGAAAGTATCTTCGTGAACAATGAAAGTATTTTCCATCCATTAATTTTTGTAAGCAATGCAAGCCATCATTTAAAAATATATATTTTAAATTATTCATTTTCCGCCAAAAAAAAAAAAAAAACACACTAGTAGTATCCAACGGAATATGCATTTGCAAGCTTGCTATCTAATCTAACCAGGGACAATGATAGGAAAACTTAATTTCACCACGATAGGTACAAATAGTTACCTGTGTGCAATTTTATTTTTGGCTCTGCACTTCTGTTAAGGTTGGACGAATTTTTCCCAGAACAGAGATTTGCTATGTCAATTTAGTGCCCTCATCCCATTTTTCCTTGAAAAGAATCATATTTTTTTACAAAAAATAATTTGAGTTAAATGCAACATGAGTACACCGGTTTGGTCGTTTTTATGGCACAAAAATTAGTTTGGGATTGATGTAGCGAGGGTGTGACAATTTAGGGTTTTCAGAGGTATCATCACTTATATTATTGAAGTGAAGAAAATTGATTACAAATTCGAAGAAAATAAAACTTTACAAGCGAAATAAATTACTTGCAATTTTTTATGTTCACTACGTCTTGGGCCTCGCTCGATCTCCTGCAAGGATGGGCGAACAAAACAATGCATCTTGGGTTTTGGGGTTTTTTTCGTGCTTGGATATTTTAGGCCCAAAAGTTTGAGCCGGGCCGTCAAAAATAGGCTAGAAGCTCGGCCTAGTACGCCATTTACGTCCTTAGAAATCAGGAATAAATTATCAATAATCACATCACCATTCATCTTTATCCACAATGAGTGCAAATCTCTATCGGCATATCTTCTTAAGGAAGTTTTTATTATGTAGTAGTTCACACAAAACTTCAATATCTATTAGTCAGAAGCTAAAAGTTAATACAAAAACTTCATGCTCAGTTTGAAAGGAGTGATTAGGAAGGAAAATAATGTATTTAGATAATTATGATAGAAAAGAAGTAAAATGATTTGAAGGAATTAAGTAATAGCGTTAGTTAAATGCTAGCGAAGGAGAAAAAAGATGAAAACTTATATTTATAATATATTAATAAATAGATGTGAAACAAGGTATAAGTGAGATAGTAGAATAAAATTAGTTAAATAATACACAAATCCCTCATATTCCCTCCTAATCCCTCGAAAGGGATTTAAAACGTACATTAAATTGACCGGACCGTCCTTCCTAATTTATCCTAATCACTACTAATCACACTATCTCTTTTTCTCCAACTAAACACGATTTTGTTCATATAATTCTTTATCTTCCCTTGTATTCCCTCGTCACCAACAAAATGTTTATGTTATAAGTGTAATACCAAATGGAAAAGAGAGGGGGAAACAAAAAATTACAATCACTACAGACCATAATGCTAACATTTTAGTCCTTGTTCGTTCGTTCGTTTTTTTTTTTTTTAGTTTACCTGTAAGTTAAGGCCCGCCGCTTCACATTATTGTGAAATTCTGTTGGTCCTATGGTAAAAAAGATGGCGACTATTTGGCGATGAATCTTACTTATAAATAATGTCACAAGTTTTACCATCCATAATCTAGTTGTGTGACAAACTCTCCCCCACAAACCACTAACATTCTCATTATTGTTGGTCCATATTGTTGTCAAGCAATACCCCTCCTATTCGATATGAGATCTGGTGCGTTTTGCCTTCCTTGCCATCTTAGAAGCTTTGGTAAGATCCACACCTTATTTAAGCCTTCTCGCTTTAGCAATCACTCTTTACTCTTGTTGGGTCAAGGATGGGCCTAATCTGTCCATGGTAGATGATCATACTCTAATAACATTTGTAACTATCATGTCCATTTGGCATGGGTCAAGCCTTCAAAACTAGTGCTTTGAATAGCAACACAAAGTAGTGATCATTCAAGGGTGAGGGTGGATCTTACTTATGGATGACATCACAATAAGGGTTGGAAGTTCAATGACAACAAATTAACAAAATAATGCTTATTGGTCCAATATGGACAACATGGCAAAGCTATGCCACCATGACAATCAGAAAGATAAAATTAGATGTCACGTGACAAGCACATGAATCATCATACTCTTAACTTTGACTTTAATTATGTATCATAAATCTATCATACTTTCTTTTTGTGAAACAAATACTTTTCTCAGTTAATCGAAACCAAGATTTTCTGTCGCTCGTTTTGTTCGAGTTTGCAAATTGATTTACACATATGGACTGTCTATTATTCATTTGTTGGTGGGAGAAAAAGTACTCGGTTCATCCGCCGCCGCCGTCACCGCTAACACGTCTCTAACGACCACCCAAACGCCTATCTCGTATATGTCCTAATAACACTTATTCTGCCTGTCTTCTTTATTTTGTATTTATACATGTATTATCTGGAGAAGGAAGAGAAAATGTGGTGGTCACTATTGACCATTGACGGGTCAACAATGACCGACACACGGTGGCGTGAGCGAAATCACGTTTCACAACAACATCGAATGGTTCGTCTGAGAACGGTTGCGCGGTTCAAGTTTAATTTGGAAGAGATGCGGTTCGTCTGATATTTTACTTAGTAATTGAGACACTCAGAGAGTTTCATCAATTGATTGCTTAACTAATGTAATTGAGACACTCAGATAACAAAATCCGAATTGATAAAAGCAGTATATTCTTTTCGCAGGGAATTCTCATCCTCTAATATGGATATATGCTGTTACATATTATAGTGTTGGATTCGATACATCGAGTCGAGAATACTGTAAATCAAAAAACTTATGATTAGAGAAGTAATTGAAGTAGTTGTGAAACAACGTGGAAGATAAAGAATCTTGCAATTCGATATCAAACATGAGAGAACAAGAAAATAAGGACACTTGAAAATTTACGTGGTTTAGTCCAAACTTTAGGTGCCTAAGCCTCAGGAAGAGTCGGTGACAAATAACTCCCTTATAAATTTGTATCACTCATATTCTTTATTTCAATACGCAATTGGTGAGCAGAATTAACTAACTAATTTTTTCCTTATTAACTAACAAACCGATGTTTAAATACCAACTCTCGAGTCAGTTATCAACTTCTATTTGATGTTTCCATTATGTCAAAATTTCTAATTACTAAGTCATTGATTTTGACTGAAGATGTCAATTCTTAATTCAAATTACTAACTTTATTTGGAGGTCACATATCAACTTTATTTAGCCCATGAATTTACCAAATTGTTTTTACTTACCATTTCTTATTCAAGTCACTTACTAACGTTTATCTATTTTTTTCAAAATTACCAACGATTCTAATAATTTACATTTTTTTGCGTAAAATCGATCAAATCAACACAGGCAAGAGTTTTTTTAAATAAGAGTTGGTAAAGCAAGATTAATTAGTGACTTTCTTCAAAAAAATTAATAAGAAACTCAAATAAAACTGGTAACTTTATATAAGAGTTGGTAATTATAATAGAAGCTGATATGTTATTACTAACGAGACATTCTCATATCAAAGATCTTATTGGGAACCCGTATAACATAACTTGATTGATTGATAATCACAAGAAAATTTTAGCAAGATCATTCATCATATCTTCTATTTATTTATTTATTTTTTTAAAAATTCTCCTTTTGAAGGAAAGTGCAAATTCTCAAAGCATCTTGTTAAAGCCTCATCTTAAGAAACTTTATAACTGTGTATAAAAATGACCGATGTAATAAGATAAAATTTGAAGTACTTCACTTGGAAACGAAATTACGTACACTTGATGTAGGCAGTCACCATCTTGAAACTGATCAACACGAAAGAAGGCGTGTTTTTTATTTTTTTATTCTCCTCCTTTGGATAGAGTTGAACAAAATCATCGTCATTGTTAAAATACCACCCTACACCCACCAGCAAATGCCATTTTATTACCATATTGAGATATGCTTAAGCCCAACATAAATTGATTAAACAATTGTTTCGGGCTATCAAGCATTGTCTCATGTAATTTATTTTACTATATAACCACAGGCCTTTCACATACTAAAATATTATGAGATTGATGTTAGCTCACGTTTATAAGAATTTCCGACAAACTCTTCATGGGTGATCAATATGAGAAGATCTCATTTATTTATTATAATCTCTTTAAAAAGATGTGCAATTCAGCGAAATACTTCAATCAAATCAACTCTTAACATGTCACACTTACGTAGAAATCCAAACCTCTAGCTCTCTCCTATAGAATTGACATTTCCAACAATGCCTGAACTTTTAGTTTACACGTTGCTATTTGCTCACCTGCACGCACCCAAAGCCACCCAAAAAACTCATTCAACTCCAATTGACCTTCCTACAATTGAACCGGACAAGCAGGAGACAAAGAAGCAAGCTTGTAATTTTATATTAATTTTTGTACTCAATATCGGTGGAGGAAGGTGGTGACTCACGCCTATAAATAGGAGTGGTGGTGTCTGTTTTATGAAGTAGAAAAATTAGAAATACTCATTCTTTTGTAATACCAACTATCATAATACAAGTCTTGTTTTTTACCCATACTCCCTAGTTGTTGTAGTTCACTTATATCCACCCATATTTCACACATACACTTGCACACACACACGCTTCCGCAAAAATCCAATTTACTCAACTCGCAAACAGCCGTCTGTTAGCGGCGAGGGTCATGATCTTGCTCATATCTATGCCGAGATCTCTCTCTCTGTCTCTATATGTAAGCGACGCTGCAGTGCCGGTAGTGGAGACGCCACCTGAGCTTTGCAACGGCGCCAGGCCTTCGCCGGTGCCTCCGCAACGCCATAGCTGCCGCCGCCGCTTCCTCCCCGCCACAGCCACTTCTCCCTCCCCGTTTTTACCTTTTAACCTTTTTTTTTTTCTTCTTTCCAAAATTCCCTTTTCTGATTTTCAATAAAATTGTTTATGTAATTTATTATGTTTCACCCACACCAATATTTTCATTTATTTGAGAGAAGGATCAGCTCCAAAATATATATATAATCTTTGAGGCCTAATCAGCAAAAAAAAAAAAAAAAAGTTCAGAGATTGGTAATGTCTTTTAATGCAAATTGGCAGTAATAATTAAACGTTAAGCACAAGGATTTAGCCTTGCTGATTTTTCATCCTTAATAAAATCCCTTTAGGTCTTTAGCATTTTATTCCAATATTCTCCCTCACTTGTCTCACCCATCGATGGAAGTAATACTCCACTAGTAATGAACCCTTGCCGTCGGCACATTGAGATTAGTAGTACATATAACTATTTTAATCAAATTTTTTCTAAGATTAAATGATGTGACAAGAACAATCTTTTGATAAATATATACAAGTGAGAAAATTATATAATAAATTCAAAATATATTTGGTATCTTACACCAACTTATCATCAACGAGATGGGTGAATAAATATTTGGAACAATATTTTCCTTTGATCTTTTGAATGGGACTTTCCTAATATATATGATATTTCATCAAAAAATTCAAGACACCATCTATTTTATTAATAGTTCTCATATATCTTTTGATCTATTTAATGTAACTTTTTTAATATGTGAGAGATCGTTAAAAAAAAAATTTGAGATGCGCCACGTAGTTATATTGATAATTTTCATATATTAGGTTTAGTTAGTTAATAACCTACTTTCAATTAAAAATAAAAAATAAAAGGTCACTGCCTTTCTACATAAAAAGCTTGAAAGTATATATTTGATTTAAAATACGCCGAATTAACATAATATCGACCAACAAAATTTTGATGTCAATACAGTTTCTATAAAACACACTTTGTATATCTCATATTTAGAATAAACATCACATGCACATCAGAAAAATATCGAATTAAGTGCACTTAATGTGAATCCAAATATGTTTTTTTTTCTTTTTATGTCTAATCAAATGGTATTCTCGTATTATGCATTGTAATATATTGTAACTTGTTATGTCAATCATTGTCAAGTACATTCAAAAGTACATTTTTAGACAATTACACCAAAAAAAAAAACAAGGGAAAATTCCATAGAAAAGTAAAGCAAATTTTGAGGGGGATAAAGCGTAGAAAACGGGCAGGACGCAAGTGGGCGAGAGTAGCACTGAAAGCTACTTTCCTTTATTTGTGGTGAACAAATTAGTCAACTGGCCCTTTCATGAATATAGATGTTATGACCGTGTCTTTTTTTCATGATATGTGTATTGCCATTCATGTCATAAGCACAAAAAAGAAAAAGTCGTAGTTGTATGTGGAATCATGCCGAAGATGCGATAACTTCGACGCACCTACGTGATTGTAGCACCGGAAAAAGGCAAGGTGTACATGTTGATGCCGCATTCTCACAATACATCACATCATCAAGCCTGCATTTACAGAAATATTTTCCTCAATAAAAGAATTTTAACTTAGAATTTGATTAACCAAAGATAAACTAACATTAGACATGTAAGACATTGTTAATGTTTCTTCTAAGTTAAATCATGGGATAATTAAACCATGAAGACATCCTCCGAGATAGATAATCTCTCCCGCGTGCGTAAGAGCACCTCGTTGCTGCAAAGTATTGCAACACACATCCTTCGTTTTCATGTCCTTGTCGCTGTCTAGCCTAGTTGGACTAGCTTATTACTTGTTGCTGTACATCTTGTCGCTTCATAATCCTCTCTACTCTAATATGACGGGCACAAGATGAACCTCGTAACACAGAGCGAAGCTCAGTCCTATCAACCAAGGATATAGTATGAGCAACCAATTGAGAGGCCTAAGCGAAACTCAATTTTGAAGCTATCATATTTCATCCCAAACGCAAAGAGCTACTATACCTCTCTATCTATCCAGCGGTAGTCTGTATTTCAGAACCGATGTGGTGTCTACTCACTGCCAATAGGTCTCTTGATTCTCACCTGAGCTTTTTTTTCTTGAGTGAGTGGGAATACAAGAGGTGATATTATGGGATCTTCCATCCTAGGACAGATCTCCCACCTATTTCTCCTCCCTTAAACCTTTTAAAAACCTACTTAAGTCCATAACCGGACCTCGCAACATAGACATATAAAAGAAAAGTCAATTAACAAAAAAAACGAGAAGGGGAGAGCGGAAGGGGACTTGAGAAAAGGGTTAGCGACTTGGGTAGAGACATAATTTCGCTCGGAAGGAGAGATGGCGAGACGGGTAGGAGAGCAACTGATCTTTGGCCGGGGTGCCTGGTGCTCTTCGCGAGCACAGGGGAGGGGGAGGGGATGGGAGGCAGAAGGAGAAAAAGGGAAGAAACCATGGGGAACCAAGAAAAAGGAAAAGAGGTGGAAATAAGCTTGGGACGCGAACGAAACGTATCCATAGGATCAATGTGTCGACACCGCAAGGGAATAGCTCCACCATACAAACATCCCTCAACTTTCAGGCCAAATCCGAATCCGAGCGGAATCGGTCCTACTACGACCGGGTCGATCATATGGGTGGTGCAGGAATCGCATCTAGCCAGAGGCCGAGGCTGGGGAGACCGGGCCGGCCCCGGCCTAATAAATTTTGGCATCGGACGATTTCTCCTGCCGAAAAATAAGGCACTGTACCACAAAGTCTAAATTGCAAAGCATGTGCTACCACTCTCCAATAGTAAACACAACTCGTTTGAAGATTGATAAAACCATTTAGAAAAACAGTGAATACAACAAACTCATATGTCTTCAATTTGAAGGCTCTGCAAACTTGAATGAGTACAAAACCTGACTCCTCTTTCTCTCTTTTCTCTCTTAGGTCTCCTCTCATATTTGCAGGACCACATTGTTAAGACTAAGAAGCTATCTTAGAAATAGACCCACCACTACAACACGTGCTATTGAGTTACAAGTGATGGGTCTAGCCCATCACATAGACACTTAGCCCAACAATATTGATCTATAGAATTATATATTTTGGATTTAATCACTAAAGATGATAAAGAGATGAGATATTTTCTAATTATGTTTTTCTAAAAAATAGATGATTATGGTGAGAATCCAGTTATTCATTTCAATGTTTGGCAATAATACGAAACCAGCCATTTGACCCTATTAATTAGATTACAACTCAAAAAGGATAAAAAAAGGTTTTATATTTGGAGAAAGGGTTTAAGAGCTCTCTAATGAATGTACGGTTTCAAAGGTTTATAAATTGTTATGCATCTGCCATCTCATGAAATAATTTTGACATGTGCTGTAGCCCGACTTATGATGAGATGGGGTGAAGATAAAAGTCTAAGGACCCGAAAGCCTTGCCCAACCCGAAAATCCTTGGCCTAAATAAACCAATGGAGTTCTCGAGTTTTATAATATTTTATTAATTCCACTTTTGTCGCTACATGGAGAGACATTTCGGGCTAGCCATGTTATTGGGCTTCACATTGTGTGGCTCGAAATGGCTCAGCCCATCTGACTTTATTAATTTTTTATATACGTGTTTTTATGTTTGTAATATTTTATTAATATTTTTAATTTATAGATGGGAAAGAAATGGATGTTTTACAAGTGAACAGAATAAGTAACTATATTACGGGTTAATATTACAAAAAACCTCAAACCGGTAAGCTCGTGCTACATTTATCCAAATTAATTTTTGTGTTAACAGTGCCACAATTACCCCAAACTAATTTTTATGTCATAAAAACATTTAACTAGTACACTCGTGCTTTATTTACCCCAAACTAGTGCCTTTGTACCACATTTACCCCCCAAAACCTAAATTAATCACAATTTGGGATAAATTTGGCACGTGTATATTAGTTTGGGATAAATGTGACACAAGCGTATAAGTTTGAGATTAGAGTAATGTAGCACAACTATACTGATTTGAAAGTTTGTGTGATGCAAAAATTGGTTTCAGGTAATTTGGGGTTTTCGGCGGGATTAACACTTATATAATTGAAGTGTAGAAAGTCATTTGCAAATTTGAAGAGAATAAAACTTTACAAGCAAAATAAGTTATTTGCAATTTTTTATGTTCATTACGTCTTGGGCCTAACTCGCTATCCTGAAAGCATGGGTGAACGAACCAATCCATCTTTCTTTCTTTTTTCTTTTTTTTTTTGGCGCCTAGGAATTTTAGGCCTGAAATTTTGAGTCAGATCAAGTTGGAAATAGGCTAGAAGCTCAGCCTAACCCGCCATTTACACCCTTAAAAATCAGGAATAAACTATCAATAATCTCATTAAGACGCATCACCATTCATCTTCATCCACAATTGAGTGCAAATCTCTATCGACATATCTTTTTAAGGAACTTTTTATCATGCAGTCTTCACACAAATCTTCAATATTTATTAGTCAGAAGAAAATGTTTACCTAAAACAACAACTTTACACTCAGTTTGAATGGAGTGATTATGAAAGAAAATAATGTATTTAGATAATTGTCAGAGAGAAAAAAGTAAAAGGAGTTGAAGGGATCAAATTATAATTTTAGTTGAATGCTAGCGAAGGAAGGATGAAAAATTGTTTTATGACATTACTTGCTAGAGCAGCTCCTAAAGAATCTCTCATTACTTCTTTACTCTACCCTGTGCACATTATGCTATCTAAGATCTTATTGGAAACCCGGACGACACAACTTAATTGATTGATGATGACAAGGAAATTTTAGCAATATCTTTGATCATATCTTTTTTTCTATAAAAAAAAAGTCTCGAGGTGAAGAATCGCAAAGTTTCAATGCATCTTATAAAACCTTACATCAAGAAACCTTATAATCGTGCATAAAAATGGACGATGTACTAAAATAGAATTTGAGATACCTCAATTTTGAATCAAAATTACCTTCACTTAATCTAATCAGCCACCATCTTGGAACTGATCGATACGGAAGAGGACATGTTTTTTGCTCATTCTCCTTCTTTAGATAGCCTTTGAAGAATATCATCGCAAATCATCCTTAAAATACTAGCCTACATTGACCTTCGAACGCCATTTCATTACCAACCAAGATGAGCTTAAGTCCAATATAAATTGATTAGCGAAAATGTATTCAAGCTATCAAGCATTATCTCATGTCCTTTATTTATTATATAACCACATGTTTTTTCAAACTAAAATACTACATAATTCATGTTAGCTGACGTTTATAGAATTTCTAATAAACTCTTCAGGGATGATCAATATAAGAAAGTTCTCATTTATTTTATGTGATCTCTTAACAGAGATGCACAATCTTGTATAATACTTCAGTCAGATCAACTTTTAACAGAACACACTCGACGTAGAAATACAGACCTCCGGCTCTGCCCAATAGAATTGACATTTCCGAGAATGTCCGAATTTTATTACACACGCTGCTATTTATTCACGTACACGCACTCGGCCAAAACCCCCCAGAAAACACTTTCAACTCTTATTGACCTTCCTACAATTGAACCTGATCTCCCCGTTGCTTCCGGTGAGAGGACTGATGTTTCCCATGTTTATTATCGACCGAGTGAAGCTCTTGAAGAAGGCACTCTGGTCGGCACTGAAGCTGTTGACGATGGGTACTGTCGCGGCACCGGCTGTCGAGTACAGCTCTTGATCAGACTGAAAAAGCCCATCATTTTTCTGGAGGTTGGAGTAGTAGTGGTTGTCAAACAAGTTCGGGGTCATCGGGTCGAGCTCGGCGAGGACTTTAGTATTGAAGTTTGGAGGGCAAAGTTTCCGGAGAGCGGTCAAGTACCACGGGCTTAGCGTGGGATCCGGGCCACCATTTTTGGTGAAGTTGTACAGCCTAGGGGTGAATGACTTGCAATGTGCACGTCCAAAGGTGTGAGCTCCTGTTTTATTATAATATGCACGAATGGTTAGCTAAGAGAACAAAATATCTGCAGATGCTCAATTATGAAGGTGGATAAATAGACCAATACTAGGAATGCTTAATAGAATTTGTATACTAAACAAATGCAACAAACTCGTTAGTGAAAATATGAATAAACAATAACGATCTATGACATCATTTAATATATTGATTCTGTAAAATGACCTTAGTATGCTTGGCATTTCTCATACAAGTATATAAGGGGCTCGCAAATTTTGATATCATCCTCCCCCGATATTTATACTCCTGTAATTGTATTGGGATATAAAATTACCCATTGAAAATACAAATAAAACACGAATATAGTTTTAAAATTTGTAACAAAAAGAAATTACATATAAGTACACCAGCTTGATTAAAAAGCAAATCACAACGAAGAAAATATCACATTAATTCGATGGTTTCAGCACTCTGAGCCTCGTCATGAATCGAATGATAAAGTGTCATCCTTGACCACTTCTTCGTCTTGATATCAGAAGTTATACTAGATAAGACTTAAGACTTGCTGATATGGGCTTGATTTAGATCCATTTGAATTAAAGATAAGTGGGATCCAGGCAAGGGGGTTTTAACTTTACTTATTCAGTTCAATTAAACTAACCCTATCTGAATTACCATTTTTATCAAGGACTGGCAAATTATGGACCTACAAATGTATGAACCCATAGTTTCTAATTTAATGAAATTACGTATCACCGGCTTCCTCTCGTTTTTGAATTTACCAAGGAGATAAGTCTTAGTCATGCAAAAAATTATTTTTAAATAATCTATCCTTTTGAGAGTAGTGATGATACACAACTGCTCTTGAAATTAAGTTGAGGGCAATCCTTTACTTCAATTTTAGATTGAAAAGAAACCCTTAATCCTTTAACCAAAGTTCCTTCTAATATATGTACATACCCATGCACGACACTGGCATGGCCTAGGCACAACACATGCATGTCAGTCGATCTCAAGTCAAGGGCAATCGTTTACTTGTTCAATTTTAGGTAAAAAAGAAATCATTAATCCTCAGCCAAAATTCCTTCTAGTAAATGTGCACAGCCCATGCACGATGCAGGCACAGCCTAGGCACAACACATGCACTTCAGTTGATCTCATGTTTTAGCACAATTCTTTACTTATTCAATTATATATATTAAGTAACCCTTAATCCTTAGCTAAAATTCCTTCTAGTAGATATGCATCGCCTGGGCTTGGCCTATGCACATGCACAGCCCATGCGCATCAGTTCTATTTTACCTGAAAGTGTGACAAGGTCGGTGATGTCCAAGCCCACAGCGAAGAACTTGGAAGTGAGGTTGGCATAGCTATCAAAAGGGGAGGGTATCGATGTGTTCGCTAGCCCTTGGTTCGCGGTCAAGCCGTCCCTCCTCCCCAAGAGCACCGTCCAATATGGACCTCTTGACTGCAATTTCATAGAAGTGATAATCAAGAGAAACACAATTATAATTCGTGTAGGCCAAGTAATAATAACGAAATTTACGTGTACTTTAAATATGTTTTATGTTTCTTTGACTAAAACTACATATACCAAATAAACGGAAGCGTTAGCAGCCAAGGCGAGGATGTCAGCGCAAGACACAGTCCCAGGACAAGTGCTCTCAATAGCCGCTTTGATCTTGTCCACGACACCGAACCCTCTTGCGGACTTAAAACTCGGAGCGGCATCTTTCTCGCTCTTTATGGTTGGGCTATTGTCCAGCAGTATCGATCCATCACACCCCTTTAAACACATGTCATGCTCAAGCGTTAGGCTACGTGACTAATAACACGATAATCAGATCGAAAGTACTGTAAAAAGAATGCGGTAAGTTGGGGACTCATTGTTAATGGGAATTGATCTAGTGTAGGGACTCACTTGGACGAAGCAATCGTGGAAATGGAGACGGAGGAGGCTGGCGGTGATGCGTGGGTCAGATTGAAGGGCCTCATGAATCACGGTCTGGACAATGCTGGACACGTCCGGGCATGTCTTTGCATAAAAATCAGCGGTTAGTTCAGCATTCAATGGATGGAGGAGAAACAACAAGGCGGCGGCAAAAAGGGCCACCACCGTTGGCGACGAAAGAGTAGAAGAACGGGCCATGACTCGTTCAGTAAGGTGGTCTGGACTAATCGGACACCTCTCTGAAGTTGGACAATTTGATTCCCGAAGTACCTCCTTCGTCCTATATATATAGTCAGGATATGTCGAAGCTCCTGCAGTTTGAAAATCATCATGAGCGCGTCAAATTATTAAAATAATTGCTTGCCAGCTCCAATGATCGAAGACTGTTTTCCGACGTCTCAAGGTGAAATTATTATTGTTGGATTGGGTGAACAGATCGATTACACATACAAGTTTGGAGAGAAACTTCGGAGATGATTTCGTAAGAAGTGACAATGGAGATAATCAAAGGTTAAGGTTAATATTCATCCTCCACCAACCACCCTCTAAGCTTTGAAGTTTTCAATACGTGGCGACTTTGGTCAGATCCAATTAGAAGTAAAAGCGTGCGAGATTGAGAAGGCAACGGTCGACGCATACCTCAGACCTAAAACTTCATCCCCTGTTAGGATAATTAACCATTGTCTTTGGTCATCTATTTAATTTGGACAAATAGATACAGCAAAACTAGTATGCATTGTGCAGATTGGCTTGCAAATTAGGTCATTTAACCCAATAATGCGGGTGATAATCATACATTAAATAGGCCATCAATAGGTTTGCTTCGTTTATTGTTAAGGTATCAGATTGGATCATGTTTTAAATCGTGTTTTATTAGAAGAGTAATGAGGTAACTTTTGGACTTTGTCCCTTTTCTTACCAAAAATATAATAGTATGCATTAGCATAATCAAGTTTTGGATGTTTAGGTTTCTTCTGCAATTAGAGAGAGTGGGGAAAATTATCTAATCAATCCCAAATCATTTGTATGACTACTAATTTAATTCTAAATTTTTCAATTTTGCCAATTGAGTATCAAACTTTTGTGTGAAATTTTAATGTAGTCATTTTGATCAATTTTTGGTCAAAATCATTGACACGGCGGTCCAATTAATTTCAATGTAGTCATTTTGAACAATTTTCGCTTAAAATTGCTAATGCGGTAGTCTAGTCCTCGTACATTGTACGTGACACATTGCCACATCAGGGATTTCTAGCGAAGATTGGTTGTGAGGACTACATTGAAATTTTGTGCAAAAATAGAGGACTCTATTGGAAAAAATTGAAAATTTTAGGAATGAACTAACTTTCGTACAATATCTTTACCAAAAAAAAAAAAAAAAAAAAAAACTAACATTCGTACAATACCTTTGGGATTGATTGGACAATTTCACAGAATAGAGTGCATAAGTTACATTTGATGGATACATCTATCCAATTATGAATGTTTATCTTCGATACATGCCAATCTTAACTTATTTTGTCTAGTGAAATTCAAATGCCTAAACTTAGAATAAATGACAAGGATGCAATCAGTCAAACTTGAAGAAGCTTCCTATTAGTGAAAAATGCAGACGGTGGGCCCAAAATAAGAATTCGTTTGAACATGACCTAACTTTTGATTAGGTTGTTTTGAGGATTATATAGGTAAAAAGAAGAAGAATTATTTGAAGTCTCTGAGCTCATTTCTTTTTACCTTTAAGATCGACCTTTTAGGTGGTTTTGGGGGAGGTTCTTCGAATTCAACCCTCCAAAGTCCACTATCTCAGCTCATTTGTCGTCTTTCTATCTTTCTAACTATTAGGTTTGTAATTTTATTCTTTTCCGAGCATTTTACAGACTAGGTGTTTGGCCCGCGCTTCTCCCGGGCGTATCTTTTGTTTATAGCTAACTATGTCAGTCAAAGTCATGCCAAAAAAATAAAAATAATGTTAGTCAAAGGATGTCAGATGTGACATGAGGAGCTGAGGGTTGGTGAATCGTAATATTCATTACTTAGTAAAATCAAGGATTGATGAAAGTAAGAAGAAACGTGGTAATGTCATGTTTCGTAAATCATAAAATTATAGCATGAATTCCGAATAATTTTTTTTCTTTTTCAAGATAATATTAACCTAAGAATGCAAAAAAAAAAAAAAACAATGAAGTAAATCCAGGAAATTAAAATCTAGAACAATTTTTCCATTATTTGTGAATTTACTTAGACTCTTTTGGCTCAAGTTCTGTCTTTCAAATCTCTAGCGTGCAGGATCTCTAAACAAAAAGCAAACTTGGGTGAACACTAAAAATGAACCTACAATGGTGGTTGAGATCCAGGTTGGATCTTTCGAACCGAAATTTCATTTTATTATCTTGGCAATTCCGGCCACGATCTTGAACATGTAAGCCTGCGGGATGCTTTGGGTCCACAAAAATTTTATGTTCGTAGCAGTTGAACATGGCTAGGCAGCTTCTGAGAGTATTCAATGATATCCTCATTGAAAAAGTATCAACTTCCAATATTAAATTACATCAGATAAATTGGGCTCAGATATTCCCTCTAAGGAGAGAAGAGCGCGATCCATCTGGTTCTGGGGATGCAGCTTAGGACACACCTAATTTCGAAATAACACGGTTTGAACTGAGTTTTGTCCGGGTTAGGTGATCCTAATGTGGTGCGTTGGAAAGTCTACATTGAGAATGGCACGTGGAGGGGACAAACGAGAAGCCAAACTCGCAAAATGAATCTAGGGAGAACCTGATTGTTATATCGGTTTAAAAAGTCCCAACACAAAAACTTAAAAATGAGAGGAAGGAAATTTAAATCCCATAGATAAGCGATCGATGTGCAAAACTTTAGCATAATAGTCTAAGGTAAATCATATTGATTTTTATTTAGACTCTGTTTGTTTCGATGGAAATAAGTGATTGAAAAGAACTTTTTCCTATATATAATCGCTTGTATTGCTTGACATAATTAGTCAATGAAAAATGTTTTCATTATCAACAATAATTTATCTGAAAAATATCTTCGTGAATGATGAAGGTTTTTTCTGCCCATTAATTTTTGTAAGTGATGCAAGCCACCATTTGAAAAAAATATATATATTTTTCAAATCATTCATTTTCAGTGAAACAAATGCACTTGTAGTATCCAACGGAATATGCATTTGCAAGCTTGCTATCTAATCTAACCGGGAACAATGATAGGAAATAACTTAATTTCACCACGATAGGTACAAATAGTTACCTGTGTGCAATTTTATTTTTGGTTCTGCACTTTCGGTTAAGGCTGGACGAATTTTTCCTTGAGCGGAGATTTTTTATGTCAATTTAGTGCCCTCATCCCATTTTTCCTTGAATGGAATCATATTGTTTTACAAAAAAATAATTTGAGTTAAATGTAACACGAGTATACTTGTTTGGCCGTTTTTATGGCACAAAAATTAGTTTGAGATTGATGTGGTGAGGGTGTGCCAATTTAGGGTTCTCGGAGTTATCATCACTTATATTATTGAAGTGAAGAAAATTGATTACAAATTCGAAGAAAATAAAGCTTTACAAGCGAAATAAATTACTTGCAATTTTTTATGTTCACTACGTCTTGGGCCTAGCTCGGTATAAGTGAGATAGTAGAATAAAATTGGTTAAATAATACACAAATCCCTCATATTCCCTCCTAATCCCCTCGAAAGGGATTTAAAACGTACATTAAATTGACCGGACCATCCTTCCTAATTTCTCCTAATCACTACTAATCACAATATCTCTTTTTCTCCAACTAAACACGATTTTGTTCATAAAATTCTTTATCTTCCCTTGTTTTCCCTCGTCACCAGTAAAATGTTTATGTTATAAGTGTAATACCAAATGGAAAAGAGAGGGGGAAACAAGAAATTACAATTACTACAAACCATAATGCTAACATTTTACTCCTCTTTTGTTTTATTTATTTATTTATTTATTTATTTATTTATTTATTTTGAGTTTACCTGTAAGTTAAGGCCCACCGCTTCACATTATTGTGAAATTCTATTGGTCCAATGGTAAAAAAGATGGCGACTATTTGGCGGTGAATCTTACTTATAAATAATGTTGCAAGTTTTACCATCCATAATCCGTCTAGTGGGGTCAAACTCTCCCCCACAAACCACTGACATTCTTATTATTGTTGGTCCATATTGTTGCCGAGTGATACCCCTCCTATTCGATATGAGGTCTAGTGCGTTTTGCCTTCTCGCTCTAACAATCACTCTCTACTCTTGTTGGATCAAGGATGGGCCTAATCTATCCATGGTAGATGATTATACTCTAATAACATTTGTAACTATCATGTCTATTTGGCATGGGTCAAGCCTTCAAAATGAGCACTTTGAATAGCAACACAAAGTAGTGATCATTCAAGGGTGGGGTGGATCTTACTTGGATGACATCACAATAAGGGTTGGAAGTTCAATGACAACAAATCAACAAAATAATGCTTATTGGTCAAATATGGACAACATGGCAAAGCTATGCCACCGTGACAATCACAAAGATAAAATTAATTGACATGCAGCGAGCACATGAATGATCATACTCTTAACTTTGACTTTAATTATGTATAATAAATCTATCCTACTTTCTTTTTGTGAGAGAAATACTTTTCTCAGTTAATCGAAACCAAGATTTTCTGTTGCTCGTTTTGTTCGAGTTCGTAAATTGATTTACACGTATGGACTATCTATTATTCATTTGTTAGTGGGAGAAAAAGTAATCGGTTCATCCGCCGCCGCCGCCGTCACCGCTAACACGTCTCTAACGACCACCCAAACGCCTGTCTCGTATATGTCCTAATAATACTTATTCTACCTGTTTTCTTTATTTTGTATTTATACATGTATTATCTGGAGAAGGAAGAGAAAATGTGGTGCTCACTGTTGACCATTGACGGGTCAACAATGACCAACACACGGTGGCGCGAGCGAAATCACGTTTCACAACAAAATCGAATGGTTCGTCTGAGAACGGTTGCGCGGTTCAAATTGAATTTGGAAGAGATGCGGTTCGTCTCATATTTTACTTAGTGAAATATCAAAACTTTAGGAGTCAAAGATTGACAGGAGGAAGAAAAAACGTCGCAATATCATGTTTCATAAATCATATGATTTTTTTTTAAAGATAATACTAACCTAATAACGCAGTGAAAATAAAAATAGAGTAAATTCAAGGAAATTAAAATCTAAAATATTTGCGAATTTACTTCAATTTTTTTGGCTCAAGTTCCGTCTTTCAAATCTATTGCTTGCAGGATCTCTAAACATAAGCAAACCTACCAACCCATGCGGAAATCGTATAAAAGAAAGGAGGAGGAAAGGTCTTTCATTTCTACTTTTAAACTCCAAAAAAAGGAATTAATATATACTAAAAGTTTAATCTTAAACGATTACTTAGTTTAGTTAAAATATTAACTAAAGACGATAACTCTTCATCAATCATTTCAAACTATTTAAATGTGAGAGAGAATGAAAAAGTTGCAACGCAACAAGCTAGAGGAGGTAAGCTAGAGTTCATGGAGTTTGTCCCGATCAATATATTTCAAGTCAAGTTTGTATATATGCCAAGTCAAGGTAATATCAAATCGCTTAACGTGGCACCGTGATTTTTATTTCTTATTTTTAAAGAATTTTTCCATGGAAATTATTTGCGTGCCTTCTCCTCTGATTTTTTTTATTTTTCCTGTTTTTATGTTTCTCGTTCCTGATACGTGCGGGTCAAACGGTAAGTTTCCATCGGGTTGCACTACAAAAGGAACCTGCACTGTAGTGGTGGTTAAGGTAATGGTTACACCTTTCGAAACGAAATTTCACTTTGTTACTTTGCCCTTGCCAGGCACGATCTAAGAAGATGAAGAACCAGATGGCAATACGAGGATGAACAGATACAGATGAAATGAAGAACTGAATCTAGGATAGAATGATCAACTCTGGAAATGATTTGTATTTCATTGTATCAATTGTATCATTGTAATACAAAGTATTTGAAATAGAAATGAGTACAGATTCTCTGTTCTACCTCCTCTGTTCTATCTTACTTGTAGCCTCTGTATCGAGATCTTCTGCCACTGATCATCCTTCGAAGCTTTTCATATGATACAATGATGCTGAGCATTCATAGATGATACTCCTTTGATGCTGAGCATTCATAGATGATACTCCTTTCTCTCTTTCATTCTCTCATCCTCATGTTTATCTTCTTCCTCACTTCTTATACGGGAGAGAAAGTATATTCAACCAAGAACCAACAAAACTAAGTCTCAGTTACAAGGAAAACAACAGAATACAGCTACACCTTAACAGAATACATCTAATCGATTACACCTTATAGCACACGTGCTGGTTTTACATGACTTGGCAATCCATGTCATTCTCTCTTTCGAGCATCTCCTTCATTGATGACGATCTAGGCTGGTCTTTATTATAAGATCTTTACCGTTGATCATTATTTCTTGTAGTTTGCTGCATCGCCAAGTTCTCTGCTCCCTTTTTGTCTATTGTTTTTCAACACGTGCCGTTTCCATTCTTCTCCATCAACTTTTGTTCCTTTACATTTAACATCTCCCCTCAAATTGGGAAGGGTGAAGGATCCCATTACCAATTTGGTGCGTAAAGATATATGAGCTGATCGGGAGAGTGATTTAATGAAAATGTCAGCTAACTGAAGATGGCTAGGAACATGTTGAACTTGAATGGAACCAGAAGACACCTTTTCACGAACGAAGTGAAAATCAACTTCTATGTGCTTCGTGCGAGCATGCAATATTGGATTTGCTGTGAGGGAAATAGCTGATCTGTTGTCATAGAATAGAGATGTAGCTGCTGCAAGAGGAATACCAATATCACGTAGTATAAAGCTGATCCAGGTTAATTCAGCTGTTGTAGAAGCTAGTGCCCAATACTCTGCTTATGTGGAAGACCTTGAAACTGTGGATTGTTTCTTGGCTGACCAAGAAATCAAATTAGAGCCTAGGAAAGTACAGAAGCCTGTAGTAGATCGTTGAGTGATAGGACAACCTGCCCAATCAGCATCTGAAAAACCATAGAGACTTGTCAAACTCTTGGAGTGGAGATAGTATCCAAGATGGATAGTTCCTTTGACATATCAAAGGAATCTTTTTAATTGATGAAAGTCTACCACTGTGGGATGTTGCATCTTTTGATAGAGAAGATTTGTTGCAAAGGCTAGATCTGGTCGAGTTATTGTCAAGTATTGAAGACCACCTACCAAGCTTCTATATTCAACAGGGTCTGTTAGTTGAGTTTCAGCATTGGCCATGATAACTTATCGTAGTGGCAAGGGTGTTGAGATTGGTTTGCAATCTGTCATATGAGCTTGTTTAAGCAAGTTGACAGCATATTTTGTTTGGCATAGAAATAAACTCTGTAAGGTGCGTTTGACTTCAATGCCTAAGAAGTAGTGAAGATATTCAAGGTCTTTCATATGGAACTAAAGACTGAGATTCTGAATCAATGTGGTTAAAAGTTGAGGTGAGCTTCCGGTCAAGATGATATCATCGACATAAAGTAGTAATAATACTGTATGCGACTCGGTATGAAGAACAAATAAGGAGGGATCAGCTGTACTATAGAAAAAACCAATTTCAAGGAGATAGTTGCTGAATTTATCAAACCAAGCTCTCAGAGCTTGTCGAAGACCATATAAGGACTTGTGAAGAAGGCAGACATAGCTCGATTTTTGAGGATGTATGAAGCCAGGAGGCTGTTCCATATAGACTGTTTCATTCAAGTCTCAATGAAGAAAGGCATTTTTCACATCAAGTTGATGTATTGTCCATTGTTTCGTTAGAGCTATGGACAGTACTATGCGAATTGTTGCATGTTTCACAACAGGGCTGAAAGTCTTAGTAAAGTCAAGTCCTGCTTCTTGATGAAACCCTTTGGCTACTAGTCGAGCCTTTAGTCTGTCTAGACTACCATCAGGTGCCAGTTTGGTCTTAAAGACCCACTTATAGCCTACGACATTCATCTGGTTTGTTCTTGGAACCAATGTCCAGGTGTGATTGGCATACAGAGCACTCATTTCTTCTTGCATTGCACTGTGCCAACCTTTATCAGCCAATGCTGACTTAATGGATCTTGGTTCCATAGGAACTCGATACTCAGCCAGACAAGCATATTTTGGATTTGGCTTGATAATACCTGATTTGAGTTGAGTCTGCATATGATGAACAACAGGATTTCTTTGAGAAGATGATAGGCCAGGATTGTGTTGTTCTAGTTCAGGACTGTTACTGATAGGTAGTAAATTTTGAGAAGATGAAGAACCAGGTACTGGTTGAGTTTCTGTGATAGAGTCATTCTGCATTGGTGCTGATGAAGTAGCTTGTGGCATTTGTTCATTGTCATGACTATCCATATCAGGATGATATTGACCTTTGCTTACTGACTGATGAAGGGAGCTATTGTTTATTATGTCAACACTTGGAGTTTCGAACAATTTAACTCCTTCAACCCATTGTCTATATAAAGGAGTATACTGTCCATACTCATTGATCACACTTTTTGTGAAAGGAAAAGATGTTTCATCAAAAATCACATGTCTATTGATGTATATGCGATTATCAGTAGGTACAAGGTATCTATACCCTTTATGCAGTTCACTATATCCCAAACATACACAGGTAAGGGATCGAGGATCAAATTTGTGTTTTGAGTATGGTCTTAAGCATGGATAACATGCACAACCAAACACCCTCAAATGATCATACTATGGCTGAGTATTATGAATCTTGTTATAGGGTGTATCCATCTTTAGTTTTGGTGTTGGAAGTATATTTACAATGTAATTTGCTGTAACAAAGGCATCCACCTAGAATTTCAGTGGAACCTTGGAGTGATATAACATGGCTAATCCCAGTTCTACAATATGTCTATGTTTTCTCTCTAAAACCCCATTCTGTTCTGGAGTGTGTGGACAGGATGAATGTTGTTTTATGCCACAATTTTGCAGATGATATTGAAATCTGCTACTTACAAACTCTCCTCCTCCATCACTTTCGAAGATTTTGATTTGATGATTATATTGTCTCTCAACTAATTTCTGAAATCGAACAAAGATATCATAGAACTCATACTTCAACTTCATTGGATATAGCCAGCTATATCGTGAGAAACTGTCAACAAAAATCACATAGTATCTAAACTTCTGAAATGAATTGACTGGTGAGGGTCCTCAAATGTCATAGTGAATCTTTTCTAGTGGCAAATTTGATGTAGAATCTGATAAAGGAAAGGACAGAGCTATACTTTTTGCTTTTTGACAGTTGTTGCAAATGTTCGAAGAAGTTGAATTAAAATGAATTAGCTTCTGATGTTGCAGATGGTTCACTATCTGAGAATTTGTATGAGCCAGTCTTTGGTGCCATATCTCTACCTTCACTGTTTTCTGTCTTTGAGTAAAAAAGGCTGCTGCAGTCTGTGTATCAACTTGATAAAGACCCCTATTCTTCCTTCCGAGCTTGACTGTTACTTTGGTATTGTTGTCCTTTACATAAACACCAAGTTTGTCAAAGATAAATGAGCAAGGATAGTCATCTGTGAGTTTAGACACGGAAAGAAGATTCTTCTTTATTTCTGGTACTATGAAAACATCATTAAGTGGTAATGTATTACCTTATGTATTTAGATAAGTGTTACCAATATGTGTAACAGGTAAACATGACCCATTTCCTACCATCACAGTATCGAGTCCTTGGTATTTAGAAAAGGTATGAAGAATACTAGGATTAGCACTGATGTGAGCTGTAGCTCCAGTATCAGGATACCATTCACTCCCTTTTGGATCTTCAATATGCATTGTTGTCAATGCTGCTGGAATATCTTCTACTTGATAAGAGTTGTCAAAGCGATATCAGCAACGGAGAGCATCATGTCCAGGCCGTTTACATATTTGGCATTCCAGTCTAGTAGTATCTGTGTCTTTCTCATCCTGCAAGTTTTTACTTGAGTTTAATGAGAAAGAAGGATAAGACTTGGTATTTTGGTACCTTTGAGAGTATGTGGCATGGGGTCGAAATCCTTGATTGGCTGCAAAGAAGGCATTCCTTTGTCTGAGATGTTGATCTCCTTGCCCTTGAATAGGTACATCTCCTCTGTAATTCTGATTTTTTTTAGCATAACCAAATCCTCGACCTCTATTATTAGTAGCTCTACCTCGGCCATAACTGCAGCCACCCCTATAACTTCCTCTTTGAGCTATAAATCCAGAGGTTTGTGAAAGATATTCTCCATCAGTATTCTCTTTAGGCTGCATCTGAGATTGTCTCTGCCCATAATAGGCCAAATTGGGATTGAACTGACTTCTGGAATAGGTCTTCATCCTTGATTCAAACCTTTCTAGCTGAGCAATAACCTCATCATAATTAGGTTGAGGCTTTAAACAATATATGGTGGTTCGAAGATTCTCATATTCTGGACCTAATCCTTCCAACACACCAAAGATTTTGGTTATTTCATCCACAAGTTTACCTATCGCATTCAATTGATCACATATAGATTTGTATTCCCTGAGATAGAAAGAGAGGGTTTGATCAAGCTTTTGACAAGACTGTAGTTTCCCTCTAAGTTCAAACTCCCTCACAATTGATTTTTGTGTAAATCGTTTTAAGAGTGTCTGCATACTTCAAAGGATGTCTCTAAACCAATTATTAGGCTCAAAATGTTCTCAGTTACAGCACCACTGATCCAAGATGATATCAACTGATCTGTTCTTGTCCAATTAGCATAGTCAGGATTAACAAGTTCAGATTCACAGCCTTCAACATCATTTTGCAGCATTCGAGGAGGTGAAGGAATATCACCATTAACGAAACCAAAGAGCTCTTGGCTTTTCAGAAATCTTTGGATCTGAGCTTGCCATAACAAAAAATTATCTTTGGCAAGTTTGATTGTGACAAAATTCGAGATGTTCACATGTATTGGGAAAGGATACTTTGGTGTTTTTATTGCCACTATCACAAACTTTCAGCTTCAAAGACAATATCAGTTAATCAACCAGGTCAGCTCTGATACCATGAGAAGATAAAGAACCAGATGGCAATACGAGGATGAACAAATACAGATGAAATGAAGAACTGAATCTAGGATAGAATGATCAACTCTGGAAATGATTTGTATTTCATTGTATCAATTGTATCATTGTAATACAAAGTATTTGAAATAGAAATGAGTACAGATTCTATATTCTACCTCCTCTGTTCTATCTTACTCGTAGCCTCTGATCGAGATCTTCTGCCACTGATCAACCTTCGAAGCTTTTCATCCGATACAATGATGCTGAGCATTCATAGATGATACTCCTTTCTCTCTTTCATTCTCTCATCCTCACATCTATCTTCTTCCTCACTTCTTATACGGGAGAGAAAGTATATTCAACCAAGAACCAACAAAACTAAATCTTGGTTACAAGGAAAACAACAGAATACAGCTACAACTTAACAGAATACATCTAACCGATTACACCTTATAGCACACGTGCTAGTTTTACATGACTTGGCAATCCATGTCATTCTCTCTTTCGAGCATCTCCTTCATTGATGACGATCCAGGCTGGTCTTTATTATAAGATCTTTACCGTTGATCATTATTTCTTGTAGTTTGCTGCATCGCCAAGTTCTCTGCTCCCTTTTTGTCTATTGTTTTTCAACACGTGTTGTTTCCATTCTTCTCCATCAACTTTTGTTCCTTTACATTTAACACGATCTTGATCGTGTAAGCTGCAGCGAACCTTGGGTCCACAAGAAATATGTTCGTAGCAGTTGATTCAATGTAACCTCAATAAGAATTAAGGAGAGGTCTCGATCAACACTCAAAACTCTTTTATAGATTCTGACTATTAAATGATATCTTCATTGAAAGAGTTTCGACTTCCATTATTGAATTACAACAGATGAACTGAGTCCACTTGGACTTTGTGGTCCAAGCAAATTCGGAGGGGCTGAACTTGGAACTAAAGGAAGAAAAATAGGGCTTTTTGTGTTTTTGAGTTTTGCATAAGAGTTAACACATGTGAAACATTCAAGGCAGCAAATGTCAAATTCTGCTCGTGAGTTGCGAATTGAAAAATAAGATGAATGATGTGGATTACTCTGTCAACTTTCTGGATAAGTTCTCGAGGAGAGATTGGGACGACCTAGACCCTAAAGGTGGACAGCATGGTCGAGATGGCAAGGGAGGTTGTTGAATATCAGAGTCGCACAGCTCTGGTAACACTCTCACAAGAGAAGCTCTTTAAGAAATGAGATGAATATACTACTTGCTGAAAAATATTTTCACTCTTCATTCTGAAACGATTACAAGACTCGTCTATATATAGGCTTAAAACGCGACTCTTGACATTCCTTAGATATATGAAAAAACATATCTAAATAAATAGAAATAAAGACAACCTGTCTAAATAAATAGTAATAAGGACACTAAATAGTAATAAGGACATTTTAATATGTGTGCCGAAACGGTTTCCATTGGAAACTGAACAGCCTTTTAACCAAAACACGAAGAGTCACAAGAGATAGGCGGTGATATATTCAATAGATGTCACGCCTCGAACCCCGAGCGCGCGCACATCCCACTGCGGTCGATCAAATATGCGACATCCCAGGATACATCGCTGACCCATTCCATTTTATTACGCATGCGAAAGCGAAACAAATCCACTGATAACATTTAACTTGGGATAGAAAAGGAGGAAGCAAAATCACAACATAACACTTTCATAATTCAACAGAATTACAAACAGAGGTCTATGGCCAAAAGTCTACAAAAGACCGGCTCTTGAAAAGGAATTGTCCTACGACCTACAAGTCAGACACGTTTGTTGGAGAAATCTTTCCAGAATATTTTGAAGCTGACAAAACATTTCTATCAGTCTAGTCTGGATATTTGTAGATTGTTTGTTTAAAGTCTGAAGACTTTCTGATCACCAGACTCAGCATTCAAGACTCAAGACTATTCTCATTGACAGTTTTTCTGATCCAGTGACGAAGGAAATCCAGAGCCGAAGTATATGGTTGAGGATTTAATCATATCCTCTGGAGAAGATCTCTTGGTTAGATAAATATAACGGATTCTTTTATTCGTATATAGATCGATTGAAGATCCGGTGGTCGACGAAATATTCTTGGAAGGTTCTATTCTTGGAAACCAAGATCCTGATTGTATGGGCGAACAAGAATGATGGGCTATCGTCAGGTTCCTTTAATAGCTTGAATGATCTTCTTAATTAATTCCGTCCAACGGGCAGATTGGAGGAATTCCTTTGGTAAGTGCCAACGGGTATGATGGCATAAAGGAGTATAAAAGGAAGACGTTCTAGTTGTTTCAGTGAGTGATCGATAGAGAAATTCCAGAGTCTGAAGCATCTTGATTATTAGTCGATACATTTTGAGGGAAGTTGTATATGCAGAGAGTGTCTATACTTGGTGATACCTTGAGCGAGTGTGGTAGATCATCTACACCTAGAAATCAAGGAAGATCAACGCTGTAACATCTCTTTGTTCATAGTGGAATCCAGCCAATAGGCTGTCAGTGCAGAAGAGTGGACGTAGGCTTGAATCAAGCCGAACCACTATAAACCGAGTGTTCAATTCTCTCTTTCCTTTACTCAGTCTTACGTTGATTATTATTTGTCGCAAATCCTTCAACTGTCTAAGTATTGTGCAATTATCAAGAAAAATCTTTTATATACCTATTCACCCCCTCTAGGTATTTGTACTAGTTATATCAATTGGTATCAGAGCTCGTGTTCTTACTTATTTGAAGTATTTTACTTCAGAGTAAAAGATCCATGGCTAGTATGCTAGCACCAGGGCTGGTGGAAAGGCAAAGCAATACTAGACCACCCTACTTTGATGGAAAGGATTACAACATCTGGAAGAATAAGATGAAAGCTTTCCTACGATCAAAGGATCCTCTGGAATGGGACGTTGTGGAAAGAGGAATCACTCCTACAGCTGCATCAGTCTCTGAAAGAGGGAAAGAAACTGTTGAGACCAGTGGAATGACTCAAGAAGAAATAATCAAGAGACAAGCACTCGATGCAAAAGCAATTTACTCTTTATATTGTGCTTTGTCACCAACTGAATATAACATAATATTTTCTTGTGTTATAGCAAAAGAAGTTTGGGACAGATTACATATCACCTATGAAGGAACAGATCGAGTGAAGGAGACCAGAATTAACATTCTCCTCGGTCAATATGAAGCCTTCAAAATGAAACCAGGAGAATCTATAACTGACATGTTTAGCCGTTTTACAGATATTGTCAATGGTCTTGAGAATTAAGGACAGAAAATTTCTGATCCTATGAAGGTAAACAAGCTACTGCGTGGACTCTCCAAGGATTGGAATCATATAAAAACTTCAATAAGAGAGACGCAAATAATTATGCCATTATCTGTCGACGAGCTGATTGGAACTCTTTAGTCTTATGAAGTGGAACGACTTAATGAAGACGAAGATCCAAGAGGTAAGAAATCCATTGCATTAAAATCAAATGATGATTCTAATGATAGAGCTTGCTCTCATGATAAGAAGATTCAGAAAACTGAATAGAAAAGGAAGAAGGTTCAACTCAAAGAAACAAAGTTTCCAAAGACAGCAGACCAAGTCTGTTGATGATGACAAAGATGTAGTTTGCTTCGAATGTAAGAAAAAGGGACACATCAGACCCAACTGTCCTCTTCGAAGAAGAAAAGAGAAAAGCTGAAAAGTTTCGAAAAGCTCTCAAAGCCGAAACCGGAGTGATACTGAGAATGTGAAGAAAGTGATAATGAATATGCCAACATATGTCTCGATGGCACATTCGACTCGACTCAGATTCTGGATCAGACTCAGACAGTGAATTTGAGGTAAGTGATTTTAAAATTCCTGTCAAAGTCTCTAAATACATTGATGAACTGTGTTTTAGTCTTAAGACTTCTCTCAAAAGAATTTCCGAACTTAAAAGGGAAAACTCAGCTTTAAAACAAAAGGAAAACATTTTAGAAGAAAGAGTTAAAAGTTTAGACTTGAACGTTTCTACTCTTAAAGAAAAAGAAGATAATCTTTTGAAAGAAAATGCTTTTTTAAAAACTGACTTATCAAATATTTCAAAGAAATTTTCGATAGGGTCCGAAAAACTTGAAAAAGTTCTTTCAGTTCAAAGACCTTACTTCAATAAGTCTGATCTAGGCATGACAGCAAAAACAATTCCCTTGATTGATTTTCCTAAAGTAAAAGAAAGAATTAAGAAAAGACCCTCGAGAGAGGTTTACAAAAATCATTCAAGAAAGTTTTTGTAAAGTCTGTAGGTCGAAATGCTCTCAGGTGTTCAAAGTGTAACGGTCAGGATCACTTTGAAAAAGAGTGTCCTATGGTTTGGAAACCTGTTAAGAAAGTATGGCCTAATAATGTTTATCCTACTAACACCAAAGGACCCAAGAAAATTTGGGTACTAAAGAAAGCTTGAGACTCTCTTTTAAATGCAGGTCTCCGTCAAGAAAAAGGTAAAGTGGTATCTTGACAGCGGATGTTCAAGACACATGACAGGAGACTCAAATTGCTTCATAAAGCTTATTCAAGTAAATGGTGGAAAAGTTTCATTTGGAGGAAACGGCAAAGGAAGTATTATGGGATTTGGAACTGTGAAAATTGGAAATCTCACAATAAGCAATGTTTCTCTAGTGGAAGGACTCAACTATAACCTTCTCAGCATTAGCCAATTGTGTGATACTGGTTTCAAGATCTCCTTTCAAGAAAGAATATGCTCTGGAATCAGTAAAGACTCTACTCAGTCCTTCATGGGTCGAAGACATGGAAATATCTACCTCTTAGACATGAAACTAAATGAATCGCAATGCCTAATCTTGAAGCAAGCTTATGGCACAGAAAGCTTGGTCATGTCAACATGAAGCAATTAGCCAAAATCTTATCAAAGCAGCTTGTTCGAGGTCTACCCAAATTACCATACCAAAAGTCCGATCCATGCACACCATGTATTCTGGGAAAGCAGGTAAGAAATTCATTCAAGTCAATAAATCATGTCTCTACTAATCATGTACTACAGTTGCTGCATATGGATCTCTTCGGACCAACCAGAACCCAGAGTATTGGAGGTAAGAAATATTGCCTAATAATTGTGGACGATTACTCCCGCTTTACTTGGGTATATTTCCTTGCAAGTAAGTCAGAAACCTTCTCATATTTTGAAAAATTTGCTAAAAAGGTTCAAAATGAAAAAGGATGTGTTATCTCAAGTATAAGAACATATCATGGAGGTAAATTTGAAAATCATGATTTTACAAAATTGTCTGATGAATCTGGATTTAAATATGTGTTCTCCTCTCCATATACTCCTCAACAAAATGGAGTTGTGGAAAGAAAGAATAGATTTCTTCAAGAAATGGCTAGAACTCTTTTAATTGAAAGTAAAATTTCTTCACGATTTTGGGCTTAAGCTGTTTCAACAGCATGCTATATCATCAATAGAGTCTTCCTAAGACCTATTCTAGAGAAAACCCCTTATGAGTTATTGAAAGGTAAGAAGCCCATTGTTTCATACTTTCATGTGTTCGGTTGCAAATGCTTTATATTGAAAAATGCAAAAGATCGAATTGGTAAGTTTGAAGAAAGATCAGATGAAGGCATCTTCCTTGGATATTCTACATCAAGCAAAGCCTACAGAGTTTATAACAAAAAGAGCCAGTCTGTAGAGGAGTCAATAAATGTCAAATTCCAAGACTCTACGCAAGATGAATCCAGTCAGACTCAGTATGAAGAGTTTGAACCTGCTCCAGACCTTCCAAAGCTTACAACTCAAGAAGTATCTCAGACTTTGGAAGACCAGCATCAAGATGTTCATGAAGATTCAAATAAAGAAAGAGATCATCATCCAGTCAAATCACTAGTAAGTGGAAGCATAAGTCCAGTCATCGCAAAGATCTCATTATCGGCGAAATTAATGAAGGAATTCGCACCAGATCCAAAAGACGTGAAGAGTCTAGTGCTGTGGCTCTCATTTCTGAAATTGAACCAAAGAGCATAGAAGAAGCTTTATCTGATGAAAGCTGTATTGAAGCTATGCAAGAAGAGCTTAGACAGTTCAACATTAATGATGTCTGGGAATTGACATCTAAACCAAAAGGTAAAACTGTTATTGGAGCCAAATGGGTGTTCAGAAACAAGATGAATGAAAAAGGAAAAGTCGTACGAAATAAAGCAAGACTTGTGGCCAAAGGATATACGCAAGAAGAAGGAATAGACTATGATGAGACTTACGCTCCTGTAGCAAGGTTAGAAGCTATTCGACTATTACTTGCGTTTGCTTGTTATAAAAATTTCAGGTTATTCCAAATAGATGTCAAAAGTGCCTTCCTAAATGGATTTATCCATGAGGAAGTTTATGTGGAACAACCACCTGGGTTTGAAGACCCAAAGAAGCCAGACTCAGTCTTCAGACTGAAAAACGCATTGTATGGTTTAAAGCAAGCACCTCGAGCTTGGTACGACAGACTAAGTAAGTTCTTATTACAGAATGGCTTTGTCAAAGGTAAAGTAGATACTACTTTATTTATCAAAAAGGAAAACAAAAGCTTTTTACTTGTTTAAATATATGTAGATGATATTATTTTTGGATCCTCTAATGAAAGTCTATGCAAGAAATTTTCTAAGTCTATGCAGGATGAGTTTGAAATGAGTATGATGGGAGAATTAACATTCTTTCTTGGTCTTCAAGTAAAGCAATTGAAGGAAGGAACTTTCATTTACCAGGAAAAATATGCTAATGATCTTGTCAAAAGGTTTGGATTGGAAAATTGCAAAAAGACTTATATACCAATGTCAAGCTCTTTGAAGATAGACAAAGATGAAGAAGGGAAGAAAGTTGATCAAAAGCTGTACATGAGCATCATTGGTTCACTTCTTTATCTTACTGCTTCTAGATCTGACATTTTGTTGAGTGTTTGCATATGTACTAGGTTTCAATCAGATCCTAGAGAATCCCATCTCAGTGCTGCAAAAGTATTATTAAATACGTTACTTCATCTTCAAGCATCGGTCTTTGGTATCCTAAGAAGGGAAACTTTAATCTTTTGGGATATTCAGAAGCAGATCTGGCCGGTTGCAGAGTCGATAGAAAGAGTACTTCAGGAACTTGCCAGTTGCTTGGAAGCAGGACAGTGTCTTGGTTTTCAAGGAAACAAAGCACTGTGGCTCTCTCAACAACAGAAGCAGAGTATGTAGCTCTTGGAAGCTGCTGTTCGCAAATTCTATGGATAAAACAACAGCTACAAGACTTTGGGATTGAAGACTCATGCACATAAATCAGATGTGACAACACCAGCGCAATCAATCTCACTAAAAATCCAATCCTTCATTCAAGAGCAAAGCATATAGAGATTCGACATCACTTCATTAGAGATCATATTCAAAATGGAGAAATCTCGATTCAATTTGTTGATTCAAAAAGTCAACTAGCGAATATATTCACAAAGCCTTTGGAGAAAAATCAATTCGATTTTATCCGTTCCAGACTCAACATTTTGAAGCTTGAGGAAGTTAAAGTCTAGAGACTCTCCAACCCTCAGACTCTAAACCGTCAGACTCAGACAATCATGGCTATAGACTCTAAGTTGCTATTTTATCTAAACTCGAAAAGGTACGATCTTTCGTTCAATTATTTTATAGTCTCCGTGAAAAACGAAATCTTGTCTTTTCAAAAGGATTAACTTCTATTTGGCAGTTATTGATTTTAAAGAAGTGTCTTTTCACTTTCCTTGTGCCGATTGAACTTTCCTTTTCAAAACTGAGTTATATATATACAATTTTCTTTTTCACCCAATCTTCAAAACCCTAAAAGGCATTCTCCTCCCAATCTGGTTTCTACTTCGTGTTCATCTTCGAGAAAGTTGTCATCTTTTCTTGGGAAAGCAAGTAAAGGAATCTTTCAACGACAAGAAAGGATGTCTTCTTCGAGGAAGTCTTCAAGAATCGCGAACAGGGGACCACAGAGAATGAAGGAGGGACCTACCCATTTCGATCTCATCGAAGAGGAAGAATTATCGAGTCAGCAACAAAGCCCGATTCACTCTCCACCACGTCACTCAACGCCATCTACCCCACAAGGTGCGGGTCAACAACCAGAGGAAGAAATAATCGAGGACGTAGACCCTGTAAGAGTCCAAAAACCCTCTTTTATTTATAAACTCTACTGTGCGTTGAAAAGTACTGGGACTTCGTTGAACTACATGGATGATTTTCTTAAAGATAAGAATTATGGGAATGAGTATATCTTTCTGCGACGAATGGAGGATTTGGGAATTGCTCCCAAGGGAAAGGCTGAGGAAGCACTTGCGAACATTCCAAGTGACCCTCGTATGTCGAGACCAAATTCGACTGACGGGAACGATGATGATAAAATGTTCAATGATTTTCAACCTAGAATGGGTGTTGCTGTGAAGGTGAAAGGAAAAATAATGGAGTTGTTTAAATCGAAGGAACAGGAGAATCTGTTCTTCAGACTGCTGAAACGAGGGGTGATAAACCCTAGGAGTGTTGATTTCGATTTCTTGGATGCCATTAATGTGAACTTAAGGGAGAAGTTCAATCTGCTTCAACTTGAGCAATTTTGCACCGATATCACAGATGGTTATGCACATTTGACAGCATACTTCTATTCGAATCTCAGCTTTTTAGATGCGAATAGAATATCATTCAGTGTTCGAGACCAAGACTATGTGGTAGACGTGGACATGTTGGCGGACATAATTGGAGTTGAACGAGGACGCTATCAACCGATCAAAGTCTCAATTGCTCGTGCCTCATTAGAACTTGTCAAAGATAGAGATACAGAGGGAAGAATCATCTATTCAAGGATGCGTGCCATCAATATCGTGCTGCACAAAATTGTGATCAATTGCATCAGGCCCAAGTCTACATTAAAGACTGATGTGTCTAATTCCGAGGCAAAATTGATGTACACAATCAACTCAGGGAAGAAGTTCTCTCTCCCTCACACCATTCTCTTTCACATGTACAGAGCAATGTCGAAGGACAAGGGCCAATTGCCTTACCCAGGTCTGGTGACCAAGATCTTCAGACACATGAATATTGAACCGCCACATACACTTTGTGTTCGACCGTGTGATAAGATGGTGGTAGGTTTGAAGATGCTAACGAAGATGCGTCTGAAAGAACTTTCCAAGACAATGGAGAAATTCAAAGTGAAGACTCCAGTACCGTCTGCTTCAAAGAGAAAAGGGAAGGAGGCCATTGGTGCCCCATCCAAAAAGAAGAGAACTCTCATCTTGGAGGATGAAGATGAGGAGGAAGATCTCACAATCTCTGCCTTGATAAGGACCAGACGTTATGTACCTCAATCGACAAAACTTCAGAAGAAACAGAGAGAAGAAGAGGAGCAAGCCAAGAACAGAGAAGAAGAAGAGCAGCGAGAGAAGGAGAAAGAAGCTGAAGAAGAAGGAGAATAAGAGAAAGAAAAGTCTACAGCTGAATCTGGAGAGAAGGGGAATCAAGATACAGAAGAGCATGATCATCACTCTTCCCCATTTGAGGTCCTAGAGACAGGGGGAGTTGGCGAGCAAGAAAGGTCCACACCTCATGCTGCCAATAGTGAAGGTCTAAAACAATCTCCAGCAGATCCAGAAGAGTTTCAGGCTTCTCAATTGCCTGAAGAAGGACACGATACGTCAACACCAAATCTGCAAGATTATATAGAAGCTCCATCGTCTGCATTCACTCCATCCGAGAAAGCAAATGCAAGTACACAGACGGACAATTCAGCAGATTTTCGTCGTATTCTTGATGTTCTTCTGGAAATGTGGGGCCAAATCTATGCTCTGGATTATGAAATTCAAGCCATAAAGAATGCTAGACAAGCATCTTCGGTTACCCTGGAGGAAAAAATGAAAGACCTCGCTCTACAACTTCAAGCTAATGCCAAAGGAGAGGAGGTAGCTCAACTAAGGGAAGACTTGAAGAGGCTAGAAGGCATAGTCCAGTCCATGGGAGATTTCCAGATCGTGCGCATTCCCAAGCAGATCTGACTCCTTTCTCACCTTTTTTAATGATGACAAAAAGGGGGAGAAGCAATTTGAACTTTAAACTTTGACTTTAAATTTGTTTTTGTGGTTGAATATGTTTGTTTTTAAGTATGACTTGAGTGAACTTAGGTGTGAACTTGAATTTGACTGAATTGGCTGTAGATTTTGAATGCTTGAACTGTTTGCATTTATATCAAGTGTTGTCATATGGTATTACTCATGAAAGACTAACCAATCTTATGTGGATGCAGAGTCTGGTTGTTTTATTAATCTTTATGAGATAGCCATATTGCTTGAGAAATATTTTTGCAGGTCAAAGTTGTTCAAATCTATAGGAAAGTTTTGTCACCATAAAAAAGGGGGAGATTGTTGGAGAAATCTTTCCAGAATATTTTGAAGCTGATAAAACGTTTCTATCAGTCTAGTCTGGATATTTGTAGATCGTCTGTTTAAAGTCTAAAGACTTTCTGATCACCAGACTCAGCACTCAAGACTCAAGACTTAAGACTCAAGACTATTCTCATTGACAGTCTTTCTGATCCAGTGACGAAGGAAATCCAGAATCGAAGTATATGGTTGAGGATTTAATCCTATCCTCTGGAGAAGATCTCTTGGTTGGATAAATATAACGGATTCTTTTATTCGTATCTAGATCGATTGAAGATCCGGTGGTCGATGAAATATTCTTGGAAGGTTCTATTCTTGGAAACCAAGATCCTGATTGTATGGGCGAACAAGATTGATGGGCTATCATCAGGTTCCTTTAATAGCTCGAATGATCTTCTTAATTGATTCCGTCCAACGGGCAGATTGGAGGAATTCCTTTGGTAAGTGCCAACGGGTATGATGGCATAAAGGAGTATAAAAGGAAGACATTCTAGTTGTTTTAGTGAGTGATCGATAGAGAAATTCCAGAGTCTAAAACACCTTGATTATTAGTTGATACATTTTAAGCGAAATTGTATACACAGAGAGTGTCTATACTTGGTGATACCTTGAGCGAGTGTGGTAGATCATCTACACCTAGAAATCAAGGAAAATCAACGCTGTAACATCTCTTTGTTCATAGTGGAATCCAGCCAATAGGCTGTCAGTGCAAAAGAGTGGACGTAGGCTTGAATCAAGCCGAACCACTATAAACCGAGTGTTCAATTCTCTCTTTCCTTTACTCAGTCTTACGTTGATTATTATTTGTCACAAATCCTTCAACTGTCTAAGTATTGTGCAATTATCAAGAAAAATCTTTTATATACCTATTCACCCCCTCTAGGTATTCGTACTAGCTATATCAACGTTCTCCAATCTTTATGACTTCACCTCCACAACTCCTCAAGGCCAACCAAAGCTATCTAGCCGCTCCGTCCACCAGGGACCTGAAATTTTCATCCCACAACCGGGATGAGACGATGTCTCAGCAAGTTCAACCCCCTAAACCCCTATTAGAAAGAAAATACACCCCGGGCGGCCTAGCCACATCACAGAAGACTTACCTCGCCTCAGTTCCTTCCTGCAGGTTAGCATAAATCAAATCACTCAATCACAGATAGTAAGAGGAACTTAAACAACCGAAACGTATTCACTTTCATATAACCAACAACCGCGGGAGTCCTGATTATAAGACTAAATCGTTATGACACGTCCCATTCCATGCCACACAATTCCGTCCCATAATCCGACACACCAACAACACTCAACATGCATTCCAATTGTTATTCACTGCCACACAAGCGCATAGCCTACTCGCAGTTCGGCTATCTACTGGAATATAGCGAGGCATTGCCTCCCCCCATGGAGCGCGGCTTTGTCAGTACATCGACGGCGTTCTCGAAGGAGCATGGGCCTAGAATCAACTGCGACCCGCATCTACCGCGTGGGCATCCCATATAGGGGCAAGTCCGGCTCAACAGCCCAGGACAATTCCTCTTAGTTATCACACAGCTAAAACATACTCGGCCCCAGGACACTTTATATTTCAATCAATGCTTCCACTTAAAATAGTGATCCCGGTCATTTTTCTTCATATTAAAAATATTCCAGAAATTATTCACACGTGTGGGGACACGCTAATTTCGAATCAAAAAGCCAATATCTCACTTTTTCAAACCCCACTATTTAATATAATTATTAAAATCCAATTTTTGCATCAAAACCCGATACTTGGTTTTTATGAATAAAATCCCTATTTATCACAATCAACACTCAATTTGCCACAATCAATCATCAAATTCAAATTCTAAATACACAGCAGCGATTGGCACAAAATTCGAGAGAATAAGGTCCCGAAATAATTTTCGAAATTTATTAAATAATTAAATTTATTCTGAAAATTAATTAAATAATAATATCCATATTTTTCACGATCCACACTCAATTTATAATATCCAATCATCAATTTCAAAATCTGACTACACAAAGCAGCGATTGGCATGAAATTCGAGCAACCGGGATCAAAAATAATTTTTTTCCCTTTTTTAATAAATAATAATATTTTAATAATTTCGGAATATAATATAATATTATAAATTTCCAGAATTTCGAAACAATTAAATAATTCAAAACTAAAACCCTATTATGTCCCATCAAGGTTTATTATTAAATAAACTATCTTAGCCCTTAATTAAACACACTTTAAATTAAACAAACATTTTAATCCAAATCACAATTAAATAAACTAAAATATCCACCTAAACTTGCTTAACTTATACTAAGCACACTTAGGGCATAATTAACTGTCTAATCAAGGTTTAGTGAGCTAACTCATCGGATTAGCGAGCCGAGCGGACCAAAACGACGAGGACGATGCGAGGATCGACTTTCCTCAAGGCGGGCTGAGCATCCGGGCTCGGGAAGGTGGCCAAAACGGGCCAAGACTAAGCTGCCATACCCATTTTTGCAGCTACTGATTTGGGGCTGGAGGAGGCGGATCCGGCGCCAGTTGGGTCGGAATGGGCGGAGGAGAGGGGCGGCAGCTCATGCGGTGACTAGCGGTGGCTCCGGTGGTCTCTCGGTGGCCTTGGTGGCGGCGGCAACAGCTAGACGATGCAGGTGATGGTGCTGGAGACTCGTCAGAGGCGGAACGGCAAGCTGACCTGCGAAGCACGAGTGCGAACGAGCAGCGACCGCGATGACTCCGGCAACGGCGTGCAGCGGTGGTGACTTTGGCTGTGACGTGTGGCGGCGACGGCTGCCCTCGCTTCGCTAGTCTTTGGTTGCTGGGTGTTCGTAGAAAGGAGAGGGAGGAGAGAAGCTGCACAGCGGCTGGATGGGCAGAGCGACGATGAGGATGAACGGCGACGGCGAGACCTCCGGCTAGTGTGCATCGAGCTCGAGCGAAGGGGGGCCGGTCGGGCGGAGGGGCGTGCGGGCGGCTGGGCAAGCTGCTAGTTCCGATCGGCCTCCTCTCTCTCTCTTCCTCAAGTCCCAAGACAAGTCCCTTGATTCAAGAAGGAAGATGATGGTGATGGGTCACCTTTTCTCGGGCAAATCTCCACCGTCCACGTGTCAAGATCTCAACCCTTGGCCTCAACCACCATGACATCATCCCATGTCATCTTCCACTCACTCAAATCCTCCACAACTTCTCTAATGGTTGCACTTTCATTTTCCGTCGAGGTCCAATTCTTGTGCATCAAATTCTTCAATTATAATCAATCCAGTTCCATTTGAGTCCAAATTGAAGTCCATAAAATTAATCCAATGTCACCACACTTCAATTCATATCTTCACTTGTTCACAGAACCAACTTAAGTCCTAAAAGCAAGACCAAAGGCGGGCCTACTAATTTCTCGAGTCAAACTAACCATATTCTGATTTAATTGCTGAAAAACTCGACTTGCATGAAAAATCTTCCGAAGATTAGTCAATACTCCTAAAATGATTTGTGACACACCCAGACTTCCAATTTTTGAATTCGATCTCAATTCCACGGTTAATTTCACTTTGGCACGATAGTAGCGCGGCCCAACCTACCGAGTAGCCTTTAGAAATTTTCATGCATTTGACATGTGGTTGATCATCTCAAGCCACAATGTACATCTTTGAAACATTGGCGACTTTCGGTTGTCGGGGTAATCTCAAGGTTTCAAATATGAACACAGGGTACCCAATCGACAGAAAAGTCGGTCCAGTGCCGATCGACAAGAATTGTGCAATCTGGTGGAATCACGCACACCTGATCACATGCCTCTGTCGAGTCGACCTATCTCCGATCTCTAATCGATTTTTAATTGTGTCGTAATGACCCTTGCAGATTAGCTCGGTCGAAAGATCGCTTTCGGGTCAAATTCTCGAGTTTGATGCATTAGAATTTCTTAACGACTTCACCCGATAGACTAGTTTCCACATGAGTGGCCGACTCAAGGAAAAGAACTATATGCGTGCCAACGAAATGCCCATCTCAATTTATTGAAAATAGAATTGAAAAATCGAGATATCACAATAGAGGCTACGTCAACGGGTGACTATGACCTAAAAGTGAGTGAGGTTAAGCACATGTCTTCTATCCTACATTACCAAAGGGGGAGTCTTGAATTAGTTGATAAGGATTGGGTTCTCTAATATTAAAGCCATGAGGGCCAGAGGCCCAAAACGGATAATATTACACAATATTAACCCCCAAGTCTTTACAAGTGGTATCACAACTGCCTCCCAACATGATGTGAGGCCACAGGGAGGGCAGTGTGCCATGAGGGGTGGAGAATGTGACAACCCAAGCCTTGAGGGTGGACAACGTGGCTGAGATGATAGGACAGGCTGTGCTAGCGGGCAACTATGACCTAAAAGCGAGTGAGACTAAGCACATGTCTCTAGTTCGACATCGCTAAAGGGGAGAGCCAGAGGCCCAAAGTGGATAATATTACTTAGAAGTAGCCTCTAGGTTTGTACAGAGATTATGAGGGAATTGTGACTCAAAAGCAGGTGAGGCTAAGCACATATCTCTAGTCTAACATCGCTAAGGGAGAGGGCCAGAGACCCAAAGTGGATAATATTACATAGAAGTAGCCCCTAAATCCTTATAGAGATTAGGAGGGAATACATTTGGGGATTTGACTTGAATGCAATCTAAGACCAAGGAATACATGGACAATTGATTGATCACATGCTCCATTATTCTCTGGATTCATAAGGGATTTCCTTGCAGTCGGTTCTTTTTGTGGCATAGATACCTAGCATTTGGACTGCACCACATAAATTTTTAGATGCTCTTATGCCTTGTCCTCTTACATTTGATATTGACTGATGAGATACGTTACCTATCGCGTTATTTCACAACTTAGTCTCAACATATTTAGTTCAACGCTATAATACGTAAAAGTATATAATATGTAAAAGTATATATCTGTATTAGAGAGTGAGATTTTGCTTTGTGAAGTATATACAGCGATTTCGATTTGGATTTTATTAATGAGTACCTCAATTACATTTGTCATGAACCAATAGGGAAACTTCACATTTTTCAATGCACCAATTGTTTCGTGTTGTGCACTATCGTTGCATTAAACATCTAATTATTTTAGGTAAGTATACTTGACAAGTGCTTCGATATATTAGTTAACAGCACCCAAACGATTTACCAGTTCATCAGAAGCTCCACGAACACAGGATTCCAAGCATCTAACATTATACAACGAACTCTGTTTATAAACTTTCTAGCTTGTCAGGTTTCGACTGAGTAAGATAAGGAAGACGGGCCCGTTCTGTGGTGTCTCCGTATCTTTACTTAAGTGTTAATCGATACTAAACGTCTTAGATTACTACATATACTTATACAAAAGAGCTTTTTGAGTAACCCATCTACCTTAGCATATATAAATAAAAAGGTGTTTTTATCATTGACAAGCTATTTCAGTACTGATGGATTTATGAGATGGGCTTAAGGCCCATCCGCTCAAGTTGGGCCCAAAAAGGCCCGGCCCACGGGAAAAGGGCCCGTGGAAGGGGAGAGGTATAAAAGGGAGGAGAGAGAGAGAGAGAAAAGAACGCTTGACAATTCAGCGTACGTCTTCTCCCGCGCGTTCTCTCTTCCTCCAACAGAACAGTAAGTTCAAGGCACTGTTTTCTCCCCTTCAAGTCGTCATCGGATTGAACGGGTCCAGAATTTCTTCCTCTTCTTCGGCATTGGTGTTTAATCTGTGGCTAACAAGGTACGCTCGAATCCGTGGTGTGCTTTACGATCGGTGATGCGTGTTTTCCCGGGCTTCGTCTTCCGCATTGATTTAGGTGTTCGATTTAGTGTCGAATCCGGTTTTCGGGGATCCGTTTATTCCCAACATTAGTATCAGAGCCCTAGTTCACGTTTTTCCCGATCAATTCTGATGTTTTTGATTGATTTTTCGCGAAATCCCTTCGACCGTACGGAACCAGGCGAAAATCCCGACACCCGAGCGCTTTTCGGCCTTTTTTTCAGAGTTTTCGTAAGTCGAAATCAAATTCTGAAGACACTGGCAGAAGCGCGACGTCGAGACGAGTTCGGCGATGTGTCGATCGCCACCGAACGTCGCCGCACGCGCCCACACGCGGCCGGAAGGCGCTGCGCGTGGGCGCGACGCTCCTGGAAGCGCTGGCTTCGCCAGCGCGTGCACACCGCCGGCGAGAGAACCGGCACGTGCCGATCCGCGGACCGACGTGTGCTGGCGTCACGTGATGACGTCACCGATGACGTCACGTGATGACGTCAGCGTGACGTCACCGATGACGTCATCACCGACGAAATTTCGCCGGCCGGTGACCGGCCGGCGACCCGACCCGACGGCGATCGACCCGACCCGATCAGCCTGGCGCGTGCCGCGCACGTGCGGCTGACGTCTGCGTGACGTCAGCGCGCTCACGCGCGAGGCACGTGCCGGTTGACGTCTGCGTGACGTCAGCCACCGCACGCGTGCGGCACGTGCGGTCGGTTCGTCCGACCGGCGCGGCCGGTCCGACCGGTCTGACCCGCACGCCCGTTGACCAACCCGTTGACCCGTTGACCGACGTCCGTTGACCGTTGACCGACTGTTGACCGTTGACCGTTGACTTTGACCGTTGACCCAAAAAAAAAAAAAAAAGGGAATTTGTTTTCTTTTTTAAGTCATGCCTATGTGGGTTATAAGTAATCCATTTTTAATTATGCATTTGTTGCATGAATTTTGGAAAATTATGTATTTTCTCTTATATTAATTATGGATTATAAGTGATCCATTTTTAATTCTGCATTTGTTGCAGGAACTATGATGCGTTATGCAAGGATACCTGCAATCCCGACAACGAACGAGGGAAATGCAAGACTTAAGAGGCTGATGACAGAGTTAGCTGATTATTGGTGACATTACGGTGATTTAGTATCACATGTGATCAAGGTCAATCAAATGATACAGGAAATCATCTGGAGTGGTTATCTTATGCCGGATTTTCAGAAGGTGCCGGCTTTGATGAACACTCTTCCACCTGAATGGCAAGCAGTGTTGGATCAGTTATGGGAGGTCAACGTGGTCCCGAATTATAGAAGGCTGGTGGAAGCTTTTGTAAGAGAGCACTATAGGATTGAGTTGGCCAAAACTTCAACCCTTAGATTGAGCGTCACATGGCGCCGAGTGAATGCGCCTTGGAGGTGACATGAAAACTCTCCAAAAGTTTTTCCATGGTTGGCAAATGTGCCTTCAGTTTTCTCAGATGATTTAACTGATAGATTAGAAGGGACATTCCCTATTTATTTCTTTGATTGATTATGTAATGTTTACTACCTGATTGTTGTTGATGTAGCAACCGATATGTTAGTTGTATCATGTGAAAGCATTATTATTTTATTGGATGTTAAGATTTTATTTGCTTTCTCGCTATTGCTTTGGTTCTTTGTGGGTAATTAGTCTGTGGGTAGTAATAGGAGTTTTTGTAACTTCACATAATTTATTTGCATAAGATAATTATATTAATAATAATTTTAAGTTAGGATTTTTGGAGGATGATTGGAAACATAGTGACCTTTTGATTCGAAGCCTTACTTGAAATTATTTATTAATATGATGGGTCTATGCAAATAGGGATGCATAAATGATAGGCATTAATTATTCGTGCATGTATGTCGATGTGTTCGAGAACAATGGTTCAAGCAACTAAGAATGTAATTGCCGATATGAACAAGCAATAATTGTGAAATATTGAATATGAAGATTCAATATGTGCCTGAAAAGCAAGAAGCACTAGAAACTCTTGACCACATTATGGAAGATCTTGAGGGTGTCGTGCACCACCTTGAGCTAGTAGAGGACCGCTTAACGGTATTTGAGCTGAAAATAGACATTTGCTATGCTGGTTCTAGCTCAGAAAGGGCTTGTGCTCTAAGCGCAAGCGTATTGATTCGTTCAATATGTGGAAATGCAAAGGATCAAGTCCTTATTGCAAGAAATCAAGAATTAACCAACAAGAGAAAGGAAAGCATCCTCAAGTGAAGAAAATGTCAAGGGTGTGATGTTACCATTGTGACAAGAGAAGGTCACTATGCTCGCGACGTCGTGAGCCAAAGCGAGAATGCACCTCTTGTACATTTGAGAACTTTGCTTATGTGTCAAGTTCTGCATTATAGGCTGAATCCAATCCTTTGTGGAATGTAGATTCGGGAGCGACGCACCATGTAGCAAATGATAGAGGATCCTTCGTGGAATTCGACGATACCAATTGGAACTAAGTAGATCTATATTGGAAACAACTCTAGAGCTGATGTAAAGGAATTGGCACCTGCCAATTGAACATGCATGGTGGACGCATCTTGATGTTCTATATGCTCTGGAGATTCGTCGAAATTTAATGTATGTCTTAGTGTTGGTTAAGCTTGGTTTTGGTATGAACTTCCATAATTAATGTGTAGATTTGTGTTTAGATACAAACTACTATGGTTGTGGTCACTTTCTAGATGGTTTTATTGTACTAAATGTTGACTGTGATGATGTCAATATGTTATCCCCTTGTTTCATGTCTTCTATCTTATATGATAATGATGTGAATATGATGGCATGCTGGACTTGGTCATATGGGCCAACAACATATGAAAAGACTAGCCAAAAAGGGCTTGTTGGGCAATATTGAAAAAGTTGATTTGTCCATATGTGAGCATTGCCTAGTAGGGAAAATGACAAGGAGACCATTTGGAAAAGGTAAAAGAGCTGAATTTCCTCGGCATTTAATCCTTTTGGACATCTGTGGTTCAATGAATGTGAGAGGAAGGCAAGGGGCTGTTTGTTTCATCACTTTTTAATAGATGATTCTACTTGATTCGGATATGTCTATTTGATTTCTCATAAATCTGAAGCATAAGTTGTTTTAGAAGGTTTATGAACCTGGTAGAAAATCAATTAGACAGGAAAATAAAGGTATTTAGATCCAATCGAGGTTGAGAATATTTATCTGATAAGTTCAGAAAATTATGTGATGAAAAAGGAATAGAAAGATAGTTGTCTATTCCATATACTCCTCAACAAAATGGTGTTGCAGAGAGAAGAAACAGAATCTTACTGGAATGGTTAGGTCCATGAAGGCGCATGCTAACTTACCCATCACTTTTTGGAGTGATGTGTTGTTAACTGCTGCCTATATACTTAACCGGGTGCCTTCCAAATCAGTTATTTCCACTTCATATGAGTTATGGACAGTTAGAAAACCGGACTTAAGTTTTCTTAAGCCATGGGGTTGTGCTGCCTATATTCATGAGTCCTCTCACAAGTTTGGGAAATTGGGTCCCAAAGAAAATAAGAGTATTTTCATGAGATACTACGAACACTAAAAAAGGTATGTGTTCATGGGTGAGCAGGAAAGTGGGAGTATAACTGAATTCGAATCACGGGATGTCACATCCTTAGTGGATGAATTTTCTAAGAGGGGCGAAATAAGGGAAAATAACTCCCTATTTGAAATCTTGGATTAAGATAATGATGTCAGTGGAGTTTGTTCAAGTGGGAGTAATATGAGATATAATGAATTGAATTCAACTCATTCTCAATTGCAACCACCTGATGTGACGACATCATCATTACCTAATCCAAGTGGGAGCATGATGGGGAATGATATGCTAAGTTTACAATCTCCCATACGGTGAACAAGTTGCCAAAGTATTCCCCGTCGATGTTTTGACATTGAAAGGGAAACTTTTATGGTTGCTCCACAAGATGAGGATGAGCCAAGAAATATTATTGAGGCTCTGAACTGCCCTAATAAGGAAAAATGGATTCATGCAATGAAAGAGGAAATTGAGTCAATGAAATCAAACCAAGTCTGGGAACTGGTTGATCTTCCAAAAGAACGCAGAGCTATTGGAACAAGTAGGTTCTCTAAATAAAGCGAAAGGCTGATGGCTCAATAGAAAGGCATGAGGCTCGCCTTGTGGCAAAGGGGTATAATCAACAGGAAGAAATTGATTATGAAAATACATTTTCTTCTGTAGTGAGATTTACCTTGATTCGCATTATTCTGGCAATAGTGACTAGTATGGATCTTGAGTTACATCAAATGGATGTAAAGACTGCTTTCCTCAATGGAGAATTAGAGGAAGGAACATATATGGAACAGCCTGCTGGTTTCATAATGAAAGGCCAAGAAGAAAAGGTATGTTGACTTTGGGGGTCGATATATGGCCTTAAGCAGTCATCGAGACAAAGGTATATACATTTTCATAATGCCATAGTGACATATGATTTTACAATGATTGACGAGGATCATTGTGTATATATCAATAGATCCAATGATCAATTTGTGATCATATCATTATATGTTGATGATATACTAATTGCCGGAAGCAATATAGAGTTGGTTAATACTGTCAAGAGATAGTTGTCTTCTAACTTTGAGATGAAGGATATGGGTGAGGCTACATACATTCTTGGAGTTAAGACTTCAAGAGATCGTTTTGAAGAGATCGTTGTCTTTTTCCGCAAGAAACCTATATAAATAAGGTTCTTGAACGATCTCGTATGCAAGACTGTAAACCCATAGACACTCCTATTGCAAAAAGACGAAGGATTGAGCCATAGTCTGTGTCCAAGGACTCCACAAGAGAAGGAACAAATGAAACATGTTCCTTATGCTAGTGCTGTTGGGAGCTTGATGTATGCTATGATGTGTACAACACCCGACATATGCTTTGCAATTGGAATGGTGAGTAGTTACCAATCCAATCCAGGTTAAGCACATTGGAAAGCCGTTAAGAGAATACTAAGGTATCTAAAGGGGACTGCTGATCATACGTTGAGTTATTAAGGAAAGGATCTGCAACTCAAAGGCTATTCTAATACTGATTTGGGAGGAGATTTAAATGAAAGGAAATCTACCTCTGGGTTTGTTTTCTTACCGAATAATAGCACCATATGTTGGAGCAGTAAGAAACAGAAATGTATAGCCTTGTCCACGATGTAAGTTGAGTTTGTGGCATTATCAGCAGCAGTGTAAGAGAGTGTTTGGCTTAAGAGATTTTTGGATCATTTAGGTGTTATTAGAAGTGCTGCAGATTTATTGTTGGTTAACTGTGGTAGCCAAGCAGCAAAAAGCGTATACCAAAGATCCAAAATATCATGGCAAGACCAAACATATAGATACCAAGTATAATCTTGTCAAGGATATGGTTGCACGAAAAGATGTAAACTTAGAGTACATACTACGCATGGAATGGTAGCAGATCCTATGACAAAGCCAAAAACTAGAGATGTGTTTTGTGGCCATGTGAAATCTCTAGGATTGCGTAGAGACTAATGTACTGAATATTGTATTTTCCCTAAGTGTTCATAATTTGATGAATTTGTGTTTTCATCATTAATGACTATGAATCTTTGTTTAATCCTTATGCATCTTAATGCTTAGTGCATTACTTTAAGTTGAGAAGTATGTCGGACAGATATAAGATTAGCCCACTCACACGGGTAATCGCCTCTATTTACTGTGTGATAAATAGAGATGAGACTGTTTATAAGCTTATTATCTAGGTGATAATCGAGAGCTCAAGCTTAAAACACGTATGTCGCCTTAACTGAGTGTTAAGATGAGGATATAATACTTACTATGTCCGAAAGTAAAAGTACCCCACATGTTTTACTTTATCTGTCCAAGATGCCAGATGTGAGTTCTGATGAATTTTGTGAATAAGTAGATACGTGAACTCAAGTTAGACATTGGGTATGTCTGAACTATCATCTGTACGGTATTGAAAGGTATAGACATACGCTCCATGGGAAAGGAGTTAATACCGTAATACGTATTTCATACTACGTATGCATGAGACGACCAATAAGAGTGGCAAAAGTTTGATCTCAACTTTTATGTCGTGTGAGACTCTTGAGGAAAAGAGTTCCTCAAACTAAGTCCCCTCATGACTCTTACTTAATCTCAAGATTTCTATTTAGTGTTTGCTATCTTAGGATGTTGCCAATGGTCATGAGTGATTCGATCTAATGGGGCATTTCTAGAAAAGCGAGCTGGACTGAAATTGAGAGTTTGAAGGAAAGAGGAAGATCGATTTTGGAGAATCACGTTATAGTTTTGTATTCACCGGTTAACCAATTATGACTGTCTTTGTGATAATCATAATTGTGAATACAATATATATATAAGAGATCAAGAAAGATATAAATGTGATCGATCGATCTAGGTTACTGCATACTAAATCTACTCGGAGTGTGATGCCCATTATGAGCTGCTATATATTCCTAACAGATGTATGGCAACGAGCTCTCAAAGTATGCTGGTCGCACGGATTATTCACTGGTATGAATGTTGAAGAGAGGAAAAGAGGATTATGTTCGGCCCACCATGTTAAGTGAGAGTCTATGATGGATTTTTCTCTGATAGGGCTGAGTAAGGCCTGTCCGCCCATGTTGGTTTTGCACCACCATGTGCGAGTGGGAGATGATGGATTTATGAGATGGGCTTAAGGCCCATCCGCTCAAGTTGGGCCCAAAAAGGCCCGGCCCACGGGAAAAGGGCCCGTGGAAGGGGAGAGGTATAAAAGGGAGGAGAGAGAGAGAGAAGAGAACGCTTGACAATTCAGCGTACGTCTTCTCCTGCGCGTTCTCTCTTCCTCCAAACAGAATAGTAAGTTCAAGGCACTGTTTTCTCCCCTTCAAGTCGTCATCGGATTGAACGGGGCCAGAATTTCTTCCTCTTCTTCGGCATTGGTGTTTAATCTGTGGCTAACAAGATACGCTCGAATCCGTGGTGTGCTTTACGATCGGTGATGCGTGTTTTCCCGGGCTTCGTCTTCCGCATTGATTTAGGGGTTCGATTTAGTGTCGAATCCGGTTTTCGGGGATCCGTTTATTCCCAACAAGTACCATAACATCAGCCTATTTATGATAGCTTACCAAGGAATGTGATGCCTGGGAAAGACATGGCCCGAAAGTAAAGTTGTTAGCTAAATAAAATCGATTTGTTTCAACTTAAGGCCGCTATTTTTTTTTTTTTTTTTTGCAGGGTTGGTTCATAAAATGTGCATCCGTTCATTTTGCAAAGATAAATAATTTGAGAATTAATCGATTATTTAATGAAAAATATTTTTATTATTCGTATACAATCATTTTTTTATATTTAATCATTTTTGCAAGTAACATGAGTCATCATTTTTAAGAAAATACTTTCCAATCATTCATTTTCTTGAAACAAAGACACCATGCTTTGTTTGGTTTGAGCTTATTCATACTAGGATTATTTCGGTTAACCCTTTTATACACGAATAAGGGACTGGGCATGGATACCTGACATTTTCCATACTTTTATGTTGATTGATTAAGTGCTTAATTTGAATGTAAAAGATTTTGTATACAAAAATTAGTGTTGTATGGAGCCTATGCGCACCACATTATGGGTGGAGTTTTACTTAAGACACGTATCTATTGGGATTAATTGATTTGTAAAATTCGGATAATCAATATGTTAAAACATGTTCTGTAACTCATGATGCACGTGTCCGGTTTGTGTTTCCAAGATGCGATACGATTAACAAGAATGTCATGATCTATGTTTTACAGGATTTATTTATGAAATTAAACGAGCATGATGCAAAAACACGAATTGACGGCTTAATCTCTCTCTCTCTCTCTCGGCAGGTTTAGAAACTTGGGGCCTAAAGCTCTGCTACAACATTGAGCTTCGTCGTTCACATACACAAACAACAAATATTGAAGATCGTTTTGTAGGCTTTACCAAGACGTTGAACTTTCTCTATCTCTCGCCACACACACCTAACGGGTATAGAAGCATGTGTTAAGATGCATGTGTAAAGGTGCATTTGTTTTGGCATTTGTAAAGTCCTTTGGAGCCCCAAAGGTCTTTGGATAGATCCAAATGTCATTTGGCAAAATTTTTGGGTACTTTTGGGAGATACAATTGCATCTACAAAACTCTCTAGAAGCGTTTAGCCCAAGATAGGTCCAAAAGAACTCTGGAATGCTCAACAACTGTCAAGCGGCTAGCATGCCACTGGCAAACCTCTGCTGGTAGGTTCTGCCATCAAATACTTTGATATTTTTTATAAAAAAAATTAGTGAAAATCCTTTACAAAGTATAGTTTTACCAAATGACATTTGTCTTAAGGTCGCTTTCCAATGTGTTTTTAAAATACACTTTAACAAACACTATTCGTATTTCAAAAAACTCTTCAGCTCAAAGACCTTTGCATTTTCTCAAAAAACATTCCCCTAAAGTTGAACCAAATTTAGAAAATCTCAAATCGAAAAATTAGTGCAGGATGAAGAAATATTAACATATTGTAATTGACCAATAACTTATTAGCTTAAACTTGAGTGAAAATAAACTTAATTGGATATGTTAACAGACTATTTTTTGGCGGTCTCTGTCGAGTAAAGGCACCGGGCTCCTAACAGCACATTGGGTGGGCTTCCAAGCTCCAACAAGTCTTCTCTCTCTCACGCGGAGGACGTATTGAAACGCCAACGAGATAGATACGCTTCAATATCCAATAAGTGGAACGTGTGATGACTGATGAGGGCACTAAATTGATAGAGAGGATCTCCATTCAAGGGAAAAATTCGTCCAGCCCTGAAGGAAGTGCAGAACTGAAAAATAAAATTGCACACGGGTAACTATTTGTGCCTTGCGTGTTGCAATTGAATTTTTACCTATTATCGTCCCCGGTTCGATTAGACAGCAAGCTTTGCAAATACATATTCCTTTCAATACTAAATGAAAATTTGTAACATTTTCCTTAGACCATTATGCTAAAGTTTTGCACATTGATCGCTTGTCTAAAAGATGTTAGTATGCCTTATTTTCATATGGACTCCCTCCCATCTATAAGCCTTTGGATAGGATTTTTTGACCTGCTTTAACAGTCCAGTTCCACCCAGATTTATACCATGGGCGAGGCTTCTCGTTTATCTACTCCACATGCCATTCTTAACGTAGACTTTCTAGCACATGATAGCAGGACCACCTACTCTCACCAAAAAAAAAAACAAAAAATTCAGTTTGAACTGAGCTCTTTCGACGTTAGGTATATCCTCATCAACTTCCCCAGAACATAATAGATCGTGCTCTTCTCTCCTCGGCGGGAGTATCCGGACTTCATACATCTGATGTAGTTTGACAATGGAAGTTGAATCTCTTTCAAAGGAGATATCATCTAACACACCCAAAAACTGCCCGACCATCTATAAGATATATTGACTGTTGATTTTCGCGTGGACCCTTTACTTCTCAAGTTCGCGTGCTTTTTGCTTCTAATTATATCTGACCAAAATTGAAAACTTCAACGCTAGAGGTCGGTGGGTGGAGGATGAGCATTACCCTCAACCCTTGATTATTTCGATCCTCACTTCTCACGAAATCCTCTCCGGAGTCGCTCCCCAAACTTGTAAATGCGCTCGGTCCTTGCACGTAATCCCACATTTTAATAATCTCACATCGAGGCGACGGAGCGAGGCTGAAGCCGTCTGGTCAATTCATAAGGCTTTGATCATTATAGCTGGCAAGCTATTATTTTAATAAGTCTTGCGCGCTTATGATGACTTTAGAGCCGTAGGAGCTTCAACATATACTAACTATAAATAGGACCAAGAACCTGCTTTATGATTCAAATTACCCAACTTTTGAGAGGGATCCGACTAGTCCAGACAACATCACTTGACGAGTCATGGCCGGTTCTTCTACTCCTTCCTCGCTGACGGCAGTGACCCTTCTCGCCGCATTGTTGTTGTTCCTCCATCCGTCGAACGCTCAACTGACTGCCAATTTTTATGCGAAGACATGCCCGAGCGTGTCCAGCATTGTCCAAACCGTAATCCAGGAGGCCCTTCGAACTGACCCACGCATCACTGCCAGCCTCCTCCGTCTCCATTTCCACGATTGTTTCGTCGACGTGAGTCCCTAAGCTAGATCAATTCCCATTAACAACGGTGCTCTCGATCTGATTACCAAGTAGCTAGTCACGTAACCTAATGTTTAAGCCTGACATATGTGTTAAAAGGGGTGTGATGGATCGCTGCTGCTGGACAATAGCCCAACCATAAAGAGCGAGAAAGATGCAGCTCCGAATTTTAAGTCCGCAAGAGGGTTTGATTTCGTGGACAAGATCAAAGCGGCTATCGAGAGTGCTTGTCCAGGGACCGTGTCTTGCGCCGACATTCTTGCCCTTGCTGCTCAAGCTTCCGTCTCTTTGGTATATGTAGTTATAGTCAAAGAAACATTAACATAAATCTAAAGTATATTTAGGGTTCATTATTATAACTTACCCTACTCAAATCATGATCGTATTTCTCTTGATTATCACTCTTACCAAATTGCAGTCAGAAGGTCCATATTGGACAGTGCTCTTGGGGAGGAGGGACAGCTTGACCGCGAACCAAGCCGGAGCGAACACATCGATACCCTCCCCTTTTGATAGCTATAACAACCTGGTTTCCAAATTCTCTGCTGTTGGCTTGGACATCACCGACCTTGCTACACTTTCCGGTAAAAAAGAACAGTTGGACTTGCATTTTAATACGAAACGTGCAACCGTAGATATCGATGCACAAAAAAGATTTATAGAGTGAGATGCTGGATTTTTGTCACATAATTTATCGGCACAAACATCTCTTCACTTTTGTTTAACACATTCTAACTTCCTAATATGATCATGGTCTAAGATTAATTGTAATCTATTGACATGCCTGTCCGGTACATGGCCTTTGCACGCCTCGTGCATAGGCCATGCACATCTACTAGAAGGAATTTTGGCTAAGGATTACGGATCTCTTTTTTATTAATCTATAATTGAATAAGTAATTTGCCCTTGACTTGAGATTGATTGATATGCATGTGTTATGCCTAGGCCATGCCTGTATAGTGCATGGGCCGTGCACATCTACTAGAAGGAATTTTGGCTAAGGATTAAGGATTTCTTTTTCATCACAGGAGTATGAATATCGGGAAAGATGGTATCAAAATTCGCAAGCCCCTCATGTACTTATCTAAGAAATGCTAAGTTTACAGAATCAATATATTAAGTGATGTCGCGGATCGTTATTACTTATTCATATATCCACTAATGAGTTTGCTGCATATGTTTGGCATACAAAGTCCGTTGAGCATTCCTAGCATTGATCTATTCATCCATCTCCATAATTAAGCATCTGCAGATATTTTGTTCTCTTAGCTAACTTTTCGTGCATACGACAATAAAACAGGAGCTCACACCTTCGGACGTGCACAGTGCAAGTCATTCAACCCTAGGCTCTACAACTTCACCGCGAATGGTGGCCCTGATCCCACCATAAACCCGTGGTACTTGACCAATCTCCGGAAACTTTGCCCTCAGAATGGCGACAGTAGTGTCCTCGCCGACCTCGACCCGACAACCCCAAACTTGTTTGACAACCACTACTACTCCAACCTCCAGAAAAATGAAGGGCTTCTTCTGTCCGATCAAGAGCTGTACTCCACAACTGGCGCCGCAACGAATTCCATCGTCAACAGCTTTAGCTTTGACCAGAGTGCCTTCTTCGAGAGCTTCGCTCGGTCGATAGTAAACATGGGAAATATTAGTCCTCTCACCGGAAGTAACGGGGAGATCCGGTGCAATTGTAGGAAGGTGAATTGGAGTTGAAAGAGTTTTTTGGGTGGCTTTGGGTGCGTGCATGTGAGAAAATAGCAACTTGTAAACTAAAAGTTCAGGCATTTTTGGAAATGTCAATTCTATAGGAGAGAACTAGGGGTTTGTATTTCTACGTCAAGTGTGACATGTTAAGAGTTGGTTTGATTGATATATTTCGCTGGATTGCACGTCTCTTTAAAGAGATCATATTAAATAAATGAGATCTTCTCCCATGAAGAGTTCGTTGGAAATTCTTATAAATGTGAGCTAACATCAATCTCCTAATATTTTAGTATATGAAAGGCATGTGATTATATAGTAAATAAATAACAAGAGACAATGCTTGATAGCCCGAACACAATTGTTCAATCAATTTATGTTGGGCTTAAGCATATCTCAATATGGTAATAAAATGGCATTTGATGGTCGGCGTAGGGTGGTATTTTAACAATGACGATGATATTCTTCAACTCTATCCAAAGGAGGAGAATAAGAAAAAAAAAACACGCCTTCTTTCGTGTTGATCAGTTTCAAGATGGTGGCTGCCTATATCAAGTATACGCAATTTCATTTCCAAGTGAAGTACTTCAAATTCTATCTTATTACAACAGTCATTTTTATACACAGTTATAAAGTTTCTTGAGATGAGGTTTTAACAAGATGCTTTGAGAATTTGCACTTTTCTTCACCTGGAGAATTTACTTAAGGTATAAGTCTCTTTGACGCATTTCCATCTGTTCACCACTTCAGGTGGGGGGAGAGCGAGAGTCGAGCGGGCAGGACGTGCCGTCAAATGAAAAAGAGAGGGGGAAACAAAAAGCTACAATTACTACAAACCATAATGCTAACATTTTACTCTTCTTTTGTTTTGTTTTGTTTGTTTGTTTGTTCTTTGAGTTTACCTGTAAGTTAAGGCCCACCGCTTGACATTAATGTGAAATTCTATTGGTCCTATGGTAAAAAAGATGGCAACTATTTGGCGATGAATCTTACTTATAAATAACATCGCAATTTTTACCATCCTTAATCTCTCTAGTGGTGTCACAAACTCACCCCCACAAACCACCGACATTCTCATTATTGTTGGTCCATACTGTTGCCGAGTGATACCCCTCCTATTCGGTATGAGGTTTGATGCGTTTTGCCTTCTCTACCATCTTAGAAGCTTTGATAAGATCCACACCTTCTAAGCCTTCTTGCTCTAACAATCACTCTATACTCTTGTAGGATCAAGGATGAGCCTAATTTGTCCATGGTAGATGATCATACTCTAATAACATCTGTAACTATCATGTCCATTTGGCATGGGTCAAGCTTTCAAAACGAGCACTTTGAATAGCAACACAAAGTAGTGACCATTTATGTGTGGGGGTGGATCTTATTTATGGATGACGTCACAATAAGGGTTGGAAGTTTGGTAACAACAAATCGACAAAATAATGCTGATTGGTCAAATATGGATGACATGGCAAAGCTATGCCACGAGACAATCACAAAGATAAAATTAAGTATCACATGGTGAGCACATGAATGATCATTCTCTTAACTTTGACTTTAATTATGTATAACAAATCTATCCTACTTTCTTTTTGGGAGACAAATAATTTTCTCAGTTAATCGAAACCAAGATTTTCTGTTGCTCGTTTTGTTCGAGTTTGCAAATCGAATGGTTTGTTTGAGAACGGTTGCGCGGTTCAAGTTTAATTTGGAAGAGACGCGGTTCATTTGATATTTTACTTAGTGAAATATCAAAATTTTAGGAGTCAAAGATTGATAGGAGGAAGAAACAACGTTGCGATGTCATGTTTCATAAACCATATGATTTTTTTAAAGACAATATTAATTTAAAAACGCGGTGAAAATATATATAGAGTAAATTCAAGGAAATTAAAATCTAAAATATTTTTTCATCATTTGTGAATTTACTTCAATTTTTTTGGCTCAAGTTCCGTCTTTCAAATCTGTTGCTCGCAGGATCTCTAAACATAAGCAAACCTACCAAACCATGCGAAAATCGTATAAAAGAAAGGAGGATGAATATGGAAAGGTCTTTAATTTCTACTTTTAAAATCCAAAAAAGGAATTACTATATACTAAAAATTTTAATCTTAAACGATTACTTAGTTTAGTTAAAACATTAACTAAAGACAATAACTCTTCATCAATCATTTCAAACTATTTAAATGTGAGAGAGAATGAAAAAGTTGCAATGCAGCGAGCTAGAGCAGGTTGTTGGAGAAATCTTTCCAGAATATTTTGAAGCTGACAAAACGTTTCTATCAGTCTAGTCTGGATATTTGCAGACCTTCTGTTTAGAGTCTGAAGACTTTCTGATCACCAGACTCAGCACTCAAGACTCAAAACTCAAGACTATTCTCATTGACAGTTTTTCTAATCCAGTGACAAAGGTGATCTAGAGCCGAAGTATTTGGTTAAGGATTTAGTCTATTCTCTGGAGAAGATCTCTTGGCTGGATAAAAATAACGGATTCTTTTGTTCATAATCTAGATCATTTGAAGATTCGATGGTCAACGAAATATTCTTGGAAGGTTCTATTCTTGGAAACCAAGATCCTGATTGTATGGGCGAACAGGATTGATGGGCTATCGTCAGGTTCCTTTAATAGCTCGAATGATCTTCTTAATTGATTCTGTCCAACGGGTAGATTGGAGGAATTCCTTTGGTAAGTGCCAACGGGTATGATGGCATAAAGGAGTATAAAAGGAAGACGTTCTAGTTGCTTTAGTGCACGATCGATAGAGAAATTCCAGAGTCTGAAGCACCTTGATTATTAGTCAATATATTTTGAGCGAAATTGTATACATAGAGAGTGTCTATACTTAGTGAGACCTTGAGCGAGTGTAGTAGATCATCTACACCGAGAAATCAAGGAAGATCATCGCTGTAACATCTCTTTGTTCATAGTGGAATCCAGCCAATAGGCTATCAGTGCAGAAGAGTGGACGTAGGCTTGAAATAAGCCGAACCACTATAAACCGCGTATTCAATTTTCTCTTCCCTTCTCTCAATCTTACTTTGATTATTGTTTGTCTCAAATCTATCAACTGTCTAGTATTGTGCAATTATCGAAAAAAATCTTTTATATACCTATTCACCCTCCTCTAGGTACTTATACTAACTATATCACAGGTAAGCTAGAGTTCATGGAGTTTGTCCCAATCAATATATTTCAAGTCAAGTTTTTATATATGCCAAGTCAAGGTAATATCAAATCGCTTAACGTGGCACCGTGATTTTTATTTCTTATTTTTAAAGAATTTTTCCATGGAAATTATTTGCGTGCCTTCTCCTCTGATTTTTTTATTTTTCCTGTTTTTATGTTTCTCGTTCCTGATACGTGCGGGTCAAATGGTAAAGTTTCCATCGGGTTGCACTACAAAAGGAGCCTGCACTGTAGTGGTGGTTAAGGTAATGGTTACACCTTTCGAAACGAAATTTCACTCTGTTACTTTGCCCTTGCCAGGCACGATCTTGATCGTGTAAGCTGCAGCAAACCTTGGGTCCACAAGAAATATGTTCGTAGCAGTTGATTCAATGTAACCTCAATAAGAATTGAGGAGAGGCCTCGATCAACACTCAAAACTCCTTTATAGATTCTGATTATTAAATGATATCTTCTTTGAAAGAGTTTCGACTTCCATTATTGACTTACAGCAGATGAACTGAGTCCAGATATCCCCTTCAGGAAGAGAAGGGCAGGATCCATTTTGTTCGGGGATGTTGCTTAGGACATACCTAACTTCGAAATAACACAGTTCAAAATGAATTTTGCTTAGTCTTCCTTATCTATACAGTCGAAACCTAACCTTTATATGCAGGGAAATCCTCAAACTAATTCTTTCTGGAAATTTTAGGAACAGAGTTCGATGTATAACTAAGATGCTTGGATTCCTATGTTCGTGGAGGTTCTGATAAATTGATCGAGGTGCTGTTAACAAATACCCTCAAAGAACCCGTCGAGTATACTTATTTGAAATAATTAAATATTTAATGCACTGGTTGTGCATGACACGAGACAATTGATGAATTGAAAACCAGAGAGTTTCATTAATTGATTAATTAACTATTGTAATTGAGACACTCAGATAACAAAATCCAAATTGATAAAAGCAGTATATTCTTTGCGCAGGGAATTCTCATTCTCTAATATGGATATATGCTGTTACATATTATAATGTTGGATTAGATACATTGAGCCAAGAACACTGTAAATAAAAAAACTCATGATTAGAGAAGTAATTGAAGTAGTTGTGAAATAATGTGGAAGATAACGAATCTTGCAATTCGATGTCAAACGTGAGAGAACAAGGAAATAAGGACACCTGAAAATTTGCGTGATTCGATCCAAACTTTAGGTACCTACGCCACAAAGAGAGTCCGCGACAAATAAACCCTTATAAATTCGTATCATCCATCTTATTTATTTCAATACGCAACTTATGAGCATAATTAACTTACTAATTTTTTTCCTTATTAACTAACAAACCGATGTTTAAATACCAACTCAAACTTCTATTTGATGTTTCCATTATATCAAAATTTCTAATGACTTACTCATTGATTTTGACTGAAGATGTCAATTCTTAATTCAAATTACTAACTTTATTTAGAGGTCACATATCAACTTTATTTAGCCCATAAATTTACCAAATCATTTTTACTTACCAATTCTTATTCGAGTCACTTACTAACGTTTATCTAATTATTTCAAAATTACCAACGATTCTAATAATTTACATTTTTTTTGCATAAAATCGATCAAATCAACATTGGCAAGAGTTTTTTAACTAAGAGTTGTAAAGCAAGATTAAATAGTGATTTTCTTCACAAAAAAATTAATAAGAAACTCAAATAAAACTGGTAACTTTATATAAGAGTTGGTAATTATATAGAAGCTGATATGTTATTACTAATGAGACATTTGCATATCAAAGATCTTATTGGGAACCCGTATAACATAACTTGATTGATTGATGATCACAAGAAAATTTTAGCAAGATCGTTCATCATATCTTCTATTTATTTAAAAAAAAAAAACTCCTGGTGAAGAAAAGTGCAAATTCTCAAAGCATCTTGTTAAAACCTCATCTCAAGAAACTTTATAACTGTGTATAAAAATGACTGATGTAATAAGATAGAATTTGAAGTACTTCACTTGGAAATGAAATTGCGTATACTTGATATAGGCAGCCACCATCTTGAAACTGATCAACACGAAAAAAGGCGTGTTTTTTTTTTTTCCTTATTCTCCTCCTTTGGATAGAGTTGAAGAATATCATCGTCATTGTTAAAATACCACCCTACGCCGACCATCAAATGCCATTTTATTACCATATTGAGATATGCTTAAGCCCAACATAAATTGATTGAACAATTGTATTCGGGCTATCAAGCATTGTCTCTTGTAATTTATTTACTATATAATCACATGCCTTTCATATACTAAAATATTAGGAGATTGATGTTAGCTCACATTTATAAGAATTTCCAACGAACTCTTCATGGGAGAAGATCTCATTTATTTAATATGATCTCTTTAAAGAGACGTGCAATCCAGCGAAATATATCAATCAAACCAACTCTTAACATGTCACACTTGACGTAGAAATACAAACCCCTAGTTCTCTCCTATAGAATTGACATTTCCAAAAATGCCTGAACTTTTAGTTTACAAGTTGCTATTTTCTCACATGCACGCACCCAAAGCCACCCAAAAAACTCTTTCAACTCCAATTCACCTTCCTACAATTGCACCGGATCTCCCCGTTACTTCCGGTGAGAGGACTAATATTTCCCATGTTTACTATCGACCGAGCGAAGCTCTCGAAGAAGGCACTCTGGTCAAAGCTAAAGCTGTTGACGATGGAATTCGTTGCGGCGCCAGTTGTGGAGTACAGCTCTTGATCGGACAGAAGAAGCCCTTCATTTTTCTGGAGGTTGGAGTAGTAGTGGTTGTCAAACAAGTTTGGGGTTGTCGGGTCGAGGTCGGCGAGGACACTACTGTCGCCATTCTGAGGGCAAAGTTTCCGGAGATTGGTCAAGTACCACGGGTTTATGGTGGGATCAGGACCACCATTCGCGGTGAAGTTGTAGAGCCTAGGGTTGAATGACTTGCACTGTGCACGTCCGAAGGTGTGAGCTCCTGTTTTATTGTCGTATGCACGAAAAGTTAGCTAAGAGAACAAAATATCTGCGGATGCTTAATTATGGAGATGGATGAATAGATCAATGCTAGGAATGCTCAACGGAATTTGTATGCCAAACATATGCAGCAAACTCATTAGTGGATATATGAATAAGTAATAACGATCCGCGACATCACTTAATATATTGATTCTGTAAACTTAGCATTTCTTAGATAAGTACATGAGGGGCTTGCGAATTTTGATACCATCTTTCCCGATATTCATACTCCTGTGATGAAAAAGAAATCCTTAATCCTTAGCCAAAATTCCTTCTAGTAGATGTGCACGACCCATGCACGATACAGGCATGGCCTAGGCATAACACATGCATGTCAATCAATCTCAAGTCAAGGGCAACTTACTTATTCAATTGTAGATTAATAAAAAAGAGATCCGTAATCCTTAGCCTTCTAGTAGATGCATAGGCCATGTACCAGACAGGCATGTCAATAGATTACAATTAATCTTAGACCATGATCATATTAGGAAGTTAGAATGTGTTAAACAAAAGTGGAGATGTTTGTGCCGATAAATTATGTGACAAAAATCCAGCATCTCACTCTATAAATCTTTTTTGTGCATCGATATCTACGGTTGCACGTTTCGTATTAAAATGCAAGTCCAACTGTTCTTTTTTACCGGAAAGTGTAGCAAGGTCGGTGATGTCCAAGCCAACAGCAGAGAATTTGGAAACCAGGTTGTTATAGCTATCAAAAGGGGAGGGTATCGATGTGTTCGCTCCGGCTTGGTTCGCGGTCAAGCTGTCCCTCCTCCCCAAGAGCACTGTCCAATATGGACCTTCTGACTGCAATTTGGTAAGAGTGATAATCAAGAGAAATACGATAATGATATGAGTAGGGTAAGTTATAATAATGAACCCTAAATATACTTTAGATTTATGTTAATGTTTCTTTGACTATAACTACATATACCAAAGAGACGGAAGCTTGAGCAGCAAGGGCAAGAATGTCGGCGCAAGACACGGTCCCTGGACAAGCACTCTCGATAGCCGCTTTGATCTTGTCCACGACATCAAACCCTCTTGCGGACTTAAAATTCGGAGCTGCATCTTTCTCGCTCTTTATGGTTGGGCTATTGTCCAGCAGCAGCGATCCATCACACCCCTTTTAACACATATATCAGGCTTAAACATTAGGTTACGTGACTAGCTACTTGGTAATCAGATCGAGAGCACCGTTGTTAATGGGAATTGATCTAGCTTAGGGACTCACGTCGACGAAACAATCGTGGAAATGGAGACGGAGGAGGCTGGCAGTGATGCGTGGGTCAGTTAGAAGGGCCTCCTGGATTACGGTTTGGACAATACTGGACAAGCTCGGGCATGTCTTCGCATAAAAATTGGCAGTCAGTTGAGCGTTCGACGGATGGAGGAACAACAACAATGCAGCGAGAAGGGTCGCCGCCGTCAGTGAGGAAGGAGTAGAAGAACCGGCCATGACTCCTTAAGTGATGTTGTCTGGACTAGTCGGATCCCTCTCAAAAGTTGGGTAATTTGAATCCTAAAGCAGGTTCTTGGTCCTATTTATAGTTAGTATATGTTGAAGCTCCTACAGCTCTAAAATCATCATAAGCGCGCAAGACTTATTAAAATAATCGCTTGCCAGCTATAATGATCAAAGCCTTATGAATTGACCAGACCGCTTCAGCCTCGCTCTGTCGCCTCGATGTGAGATTATTAAAATGTGGGATTACGTGCAAGGACCGAGCGCATTTACAAGTTTGGGGAGCGACTCCGGAGAGATTTCGTGAGAAGTGAGGATCGAAATAATCAAGGGTTGAGGGTAATGCTCATCCTCCACCCACCGACCTCTAGCGTTGAAGTTTTCAATTTTGGTCAGATATAATTAGAAGCAAAAAGCACGCGAACTTGAGAAGGAAAGGGTCCACACAAAAATCAACAGTCAATCTATCTTATAGATGGTCGGGCAGTTTTTGGGTGTGTTAGATGATATCTCCTTTGAAAGAGATTCAACTTCCATTATCAAACTACATCAGATGTATGAAGTCCGGATACTCCCGCCGAGGAGAGAAGAACACGATCTATTATGTTCTGGGGAAGTTGATGAGGATATACCTAACGTCGAAAGAGCACAGTTCAAACTGAATTTTTTTTTTTTTTTTTTTTTTTTTGGTGGGAGTAGGTGGTCCTGCTATCATGTGCTAGAAAGTCTACGTTAAGAATGGCATGTGGAGTAGACAAACGAGAAGCCTCGCCCATGGTATAAATCCGGGTGGAACTTGACTGTTATACCAGGTCAGAAAATCCCATCCAAAAGCTTATAGATGGGAGGGAGTCCATGTGAAAATAAGGCATACTAACATCTTATAGATAAGCGATCGATGTGCAAAACTTTAGCATAATGGTCTAAGGAAAATGTTACAAATTTTCATTTAGTTATCCAAAGGAATACGTATTTGCAAAGCTTGCTGTCTGATCGAATCGGGGATGATAATAGGTAAAAATTCAATTGCAACACGCAAGGCACAAATAGTTACCCGTGTGCAATTTTACTTTTCAGTTCTGCACTTCCGTCAGGGCTGGACGAATTTTTCCCTTGAATGGAGATCCTCTCTATCAATTTAGTGCCCTCATCAGTCATCACATGTTCCACTTATTGGATAGTGAAGCGTATCTATCTTGTTGGCATTTCAATACGTCCTCTGCGTGAGAGAGAGAAGGCTTGTTGGAGCTTGGGAGCCTACCCAATGTGTTGTTAGGAGCCCGGTGCCTTTACTTGACAGAGATCACCAAAAAAGGGAGTCCGTCAACATATCCAACTAAGTTTATTTTCACTCAAAAGTTTAAGCTAATAAGTTATCAGTCAATTATGATATGTTAATATTTCTTCATCCCGCATTAATTTTTCGATGTGAAATTTTCTAAATTTGGTTCAACTTTAGGGGAATGTTTTTTAAGAAGATGCAAAGATCTTTGAGCCGAAGAGTTTTTTGAAATATAAATAGTATTTGTTAAAGCGTATTTTAAAAACACATTGGAAAGCGACCTTAACACAAATGTCATTTGGTAAAACTACACTTTGTAAAGGATTTTCGTTAATTTTTTTTATAAAAAATATCAAAGTATTTGATGGCAGAACCTACCAGCAGAGGCTTGCCAGTGGCATGCTAGCCGCTCGACAGTTGCTAAGCATTCCAAAGTTCTTTTGGACCTATCTTGGGCTAAACGCTTCTAGAGAGTTTTGTAGATGCAATTCTATCTCCCAAAAGCACCCAAAAATTTTGCCAAATGACATTTGCATCTGTCCAAAGACCTTTGGGGCTCCAAAGGACTTTACAAATGCTGAAACAAATGCACCTTTACACATGCATCTTAACACATGCTTCTATACCCGTTAGGTGTGTGTAGCGAGAGATACGTCTTGGCGAAGCCTACAAAACGATCTTCAATATATGTTGTTTGTGTATGTGAATGACGAAGCTCAATGTTGTAGCACAGCTTCAGGCCCCAAGCTTCTAAATCTGCCGAGAGAGAGATTAAGCCATCAATTCGTGTTTTTGCATCATGCTCGTTTAATTTCATAAATAAATCCTGTAAAACATAGATCATTACATTCTTGTTAATCGTATCGCATCTTCGAAACACAAACCGGACACGTGCATCGTGAGTTACAGAACATGTTTTAACATATTGAAGAAAATGAATGATTGGAAAGTATTTTCTTAAAAATGATGACTCATATTACTTGTAAAAATGATTAAATATAAAAAAAAAAAAAAGATTGTATACGAATAATAAAAATATTTTTCATTAAATAATCAATTAATTATTAGAAGAATATTTTTCAACTTTGCGAAATGAACGGATGTGCATTTTATGAACCAACCCTGTAAAAAAAAAATAGCGACCTTAAGTTGAAACAGTCGATTTTATATAGCTAACAACTTTACTTTCGGGCTATGTCTTTCGCAGGCATCACATTCCTTGGTAAGCTATCATAAATAAGCTGATGTTATGGTACTGAAATAGCTTGTCAATGATGAAAACACCTTTTCATTTATATATGCTAAGGTAGATGGGTTACTTAAAAGGCTCTTTTGTATAAGTATATGCAGTAATCTAAGACATTTTGTATCGATTAACACTCAAGTAAAGATACGGAGACACCGTAGAACGGGCCCGTCTTCCTTTTCTTACTCAGTCGAAACCTGACAAGCTAGAAAGTTTATAAACAGAGTTCGTTGTATAACGTTAGATGCTTGGAATCCTATGTTCGTGGAGCTTCTGATAAATTGATAAATCGTTTGGGTGCTGTTAACTAATATCTCGAAGCCAAGTATACTTACTTAAATATTAGATGTTTAATGCAACGATAGTGCACAACACGAAACAATTGGTGCATTGAAAAATGTGAAGTTTCCCTATTGGTTGCATGACAAATATAATTGGGGTACTCATCAATAAAATCCAAATCGAAATCGCTGTATATTCTTTACAAAGCAAAATCTCACTCTCTAATACAGATATATACTTTTACGTATTATAGCGTTGAACTAAATATGTTGAGACTAAGTTGTGAAATAACACATTAGGTAACGGATCTCATGAGTCAATATCAAATGTGAGAGGACAAGGAATAAGGGCAACTAAAAATTGATGTGGTGTAGTCCAAATGCTAGGCATCTATGCCACAGAAAGAGCCAACCACAAGGAAATCCCTCACGAATCCGAAGAATAATGGAGCATGTGATCAATCAATTGTCCACGTATTCCTTGGTGTTGGATTGCATTCAAGTCGAACCCCCAAATGCATTCCCTCATAATCTCTGTAAGGACCTAGGGACTACTTCTATGTAATATTATTCGCTTTAACTCTTTGGCCCTCCCCCTTAGCAATGTCAAACTAGAAATATACGCTTAGCCTCGCTTGCTTTTGGGTCACAATTCCCTCATAATCTCTGTACAAACCTAGAGGCTACTTCGATGTAATATTATCTGCTTTGGACCTTTGGCTCTCCCCCTTAGCAATGTCGGACTAAAGACATGCGCTTAGTCTCGCCCACTTTTAAGTCACAGTTGCCCGCTAGGGCAGCCTCCCCGGTCATCTCAACCACGTTGTCCACCCTTAGGGCTAGGTTGTCACATTCTTCACCCCTCATGACACAATGCCCTCACTATGGCCGCACATGCTTTTGGGAGGCAATTGTGATACCACCTGTAAGGACTTTGGGATTACCATTATGTAATATTATCTACTTTGGGCCAGAAGCCTTCATGGCTTTAAAACAAGTTACATAGATTAGAGAACCTAATCCTTATCAACTAGCTCAAGACTCCCCCTTTGGCAATGTAGGATAGGAGACATGTGCTTAACCTCGCTCGCTTTTAGGTCATAGTCACCCACTAACGTAGCCTCCCTTCCCATCTCGACCATGCTATCCACATTTAGGGTCTAGGTCGTCACAATCTCTCATCGAGAACTTATCCAGAAAGTTGACAGAGGAGTAATCCACATCGTTCATCTTATTTGTTTGAATTCGCAACTCACGAGCAGAATTTGACATTTGCTGCCTGGGATGTTTCACATGTGTTCACTCTTTATGTAAAACTCAAAAACACGAAAAGCCCTGTTTTTCTTCCTTTAGTTCCAAGTTCAGCCCCTCCGAATTTTAGTTGGACCACAAAGTCCAAGTGGGCTTTTCTTAATCTATCGCATCGGGCTTTCCATAACGGGCTATAGGTTAAACGTTTTCTTTACCTGACCTCCATGCTTCCAGCTAAGCTATAATTCTCGTCATTCATGCCGGCTCCATCGATGCCCCCGGGTGGACGCTCGACCACTCCATCGTCTACGAAGCCCTAACTAAGCTCGGACTTCTCATGAGCAATAAACTCGGTCCATGAGAGCTCAACTTAATTGGGAAGAAAAAGCAGGGTCGTGTTATGCCGAGCTTTGGCGATAATCACGCGATGAGCTGGTTGCCTTTATGACTTTCAAATCATCAATTAATGCTCAGATTGGACACGAGAAGAATTGACAGTGAGGCCTAGGCTGAGGAAATATCTCCATTGAAAAATCAACACAATGTGCGCGAAGTTCGCCGCCACGAGATTTTGCAGAGGGAGCCAAAATGGCAGAAGAAGGCTTCCGGGATTGGTCTAACGTTTTCATCTTTTTTATCGGGGTGATGCGACGTCACTACACCAATTTTAATTTAAGGAAATCAGTTCGGTCTCTCAAACAACGATGGAGACACCTTTTATCTCGTAAAAGAAGAGATTCTTTCCTTGTCAATCGGTTTCCTCCAAGGTAAGGGATGCTGTTGGCGGAAAACCAACCGGTAACTCCTTGGCCACGATTTACTTAAGGTCTAAGTCTCTTTGACGCATTTCCATCTGTTCACCACTTCAGGTGGGGGGAGAGCGAGAGTCGAGCGGGCAGGATGCACCATCAAATGATGCGAAACAGCGGTCTTAGCAAAACCAATCAAAGTGAAAATGAAGTTCGTGACTAAGTACTGATATAATTATAGTAAATTCGCATTAGCTGAATGTATATAACTCCTCTAATCAAGATTTTTGTTTTTGTTTTTGTTTTTGTTTTTTTTTTTGTGTTTTTGAGGATCAAAATTGTCATCAATGATAAATGCATGAAGTGGGTCCGCGCGCTTTCGGGAATCCTCTAAATCGAGGGAATCTGAGGCTTCAGCAGCCTTGCGATGGAGGGCAAAAGCAGTAGAGGAGAGAAGGAAAAGATGGGAACAGCAGATAAGACATTGACTTTTCATTTCCAGTCACGATCCGACAACTCCCCTTTTCTAGGCCCAACCGTTTCCTTTGTTGCTTTATTGGGCCGATATCTTAGCTGGGTAAATAATGCCCCCACGAAAGTTCGGTTCTCCCTTTAGGTTATAGTAAGTTCCCGCAATCGAAAGCGTTGCAGTGAGATTCTTGAACCGGATAGTGTTCAATTGATCATAAGGAGGATTGCGAGCCAGTTGATCGATCGGGTCTTGAGGAGAAGCCAACAAGTCCCGATGCTCAGCACATAGAGGATGTCCATGCACATTCATACGACTCGAAACTCAATATGCTCAATGTGTTACTCCCGAAAGCTATTTGGTAGGCTAAGTTTAACATGTTATGCCGTTCGCATATCAAACGACTGTGCTAGAAAAGCATAATAGACAGAGCAGGAGAAAGAAATAATAAGGCACGTAAAGGACCTATAAGCGAATCATTGGTTTCAAAGACTTGTTCTCTCGCTTCTTTTCTAATGGAGCGCAAAAGAGTTATGCTCCACTAATCAAACGTGCCGCCAATCAATTACATGACCTTTCAATGACTTGGTAATTCTTTGTTTTAGGTTCTCCTAATTTGAGAATAGCTGGAGCACGAACGCTTTCTTTCTAGCCCTCTAGGTCTTCTTCGTTACCTTTGGAGGACATGGGGTTTGCCTTGTCCAACGCCGCTAAACAATGTTAGCGACGGAAATACTTCCGGACACGAGAAGTTAAGACAAAAGGCACAATGCACCTGTCACTTTCTTAACCTTAGTAGTTGTGGATTTTTCTTTGCTTTTCTTGTTGCAGATCCGAGGTGTGCATATTAAGCAAACGTCCTTTCGTTCCAAGACTTTTCTTGAGGTTCATCGGAAGCCTCGGTAGCACGCCGACGCACAAAGACGAGATGATTCGTCGAGCAATGAAGAGGGGTTCAAAGTTTCGCTTTTTCTTTGAAGACGTATCTCCATACATCATCAATGTGTAGCGCAAGCGAGAGCGTGCATATTTCTTGAATCCGATTGGCTGATCGAGCGTTGTATAACTACATTCAACTCGAAAAGAAAATGCAAAACCCGCATGCCATTAGGGCGTGGATCCTATGCGTTATCCATCTCTCTCTCTCTCTCTCTCTCTCTCTCTCTCAAAAATTTCTGCTTTTCTTCTCTTTCCATTTGCCAATAATTGGAGGTGTGGGCAACGCTTTTCTTGACTGCGTACACACATTTGAATAAAAATAAACGGAGCAGATAAAAGGGACTTTGAAAGCATATGCGCTTTGGCAATGGAAACAATTAGATAATGCAAAGCTAGGAAAGATGACCAGCCCCTCTGTGAAAGAGATGGAAAGAAAGGAACATGGCATGCACTCCTAAGCAAAAAGCCAAGTTGGATGTTCGAGCGAATTTCAGATTCCACTGGATAAAAGCTTCCCGAGAAATGCTCTCCATTTTGGCTCAATCCCGGCACCGTTTCGAAGGCCCTTATTTTGTGGAGATGTGAATAACGAGCGATCTTCTCCGTCTGAAGCGATGAATTCATTTGAACCAATGAATATGTTGGATCAGGCGACAAATGTATTGGACTCCGTTCGAGTTAATTGTGTACTTGTATCTAAATGAATGAACCGCCGTACGCAAAAATCGGGAAATGGCTGCGCTTTTTGGGATGACGAGGTTCGCGACCCCGAAGGCCGCGCCGCTGCCCAGGCGTCGGCAAGGGTTCGCGACCGGGAAGGCCGCGCCGCTGCCCAGGCGTCGGCGAGGCGCCTCCTACACTGCACGCATCGCCGCCGGCGAGGCCCAGTGGTCCCGGTCACTGCATCGACGGCTTGCACTCCTTCGCCGAGCTCCTTGTCGCCATGGCCTATATTTGTTGAGGGCGGTCTTCTTGCCAAACGAGCGGATCTCGTCATATCCCGATCGCCATCGCCCACGTTGAGCCCTCCTCCAGCAGCTTCCACGCCATGTCCTGGCCCTAGCAGCGCGCACGCATGTCCGAACTCGTCTCGTCGGAAGGGCTCGACTCGCAACAGCCGTCTGTTAGCAGCGAGGATCGTGATCTCGCTCAGATCTGCGGCGAGATCTCTCTCTTTCTCTCTATATGTATGTGACGCTGCAGCGCCGGTGGTGGAGGCGCCACCTGAGCTCCGCAACGGCGCCGGGCCTTCGCCAGTGCCTCCGCAACGCCATAGCCGCCGCTGCCACAGCCACTTCTCCCTCCCCGTTTTTATCCTTTAACTTTTTTTCTTCTTTCCAAAATTCCTTTTTCTGATTTTCAAAAAAATTGTTTATGTAATTTATTATGTTTCACCCACACCAATATTTTCATTTATTTGAGAGAAGGATCAGCTCCATTATATATATAATCTTTGAGGCCTAATCAGCAAAAAAAAAAAAAATCAGAGATTAGTAATGTCTTTTAATGCAAATTGGTAGTAATAATTAAACGTTAAGCACAAGGATTTAGCCTTGGTGATTTTTCATCCTTAATAACATCCCTTTAGGTCTTTAGCATTTTTTCCAATATTCTCCCTCATTTATCTCACCCATCGATGGAAGTAATACTCCACTAGTAATGAACCCTTGCCGTCGGCACATTGAGATTAGTAGTACATATAACTATTTTAATCATTTTTTTTTCTAAGATTAAATGATGTGACAAGAACAATCTTTGATAAATATATACAAGTGAGAAAATTATATGATAAATTCAAAATATATGTGGTATCTTACACCAACCTATCATCAGCGAGATGGGTGAATAAATATTTGGAACAATCTTTTCCTTCAATTTTTGGAACGGGACTTTCCTAATATATATGATATTTTGTTAAGAAAAAATATTCAAGACACCATCTATTTTATTAATAGTCCACTTATATCTTTTGATCTATTCAATGTAACTTTTTTAATATGTATCATTAAAAAAAAAAAAAAAAGTTTGAGATGCGCCACGTAGTTATTTCGATAATTTTCATATATTAGGTTTAGGTAGCTAATAACCTTCTTTCCATTAAAAAAAAAAAAACAAATAAAAGGTCACTGCCTCCCTACCTAAAAAGCTTGGAAGTATATATATGATTTGAAATACACCGAATTAAATAATATCGACCAACAAAATTTCGATGTCAATACAGTTTCTATAAAACACACTTTGTATATCTCATCTTTAGAATAAACATCACATGCACATCAGAAAAATATCAAATTAAGTGCACTTAATGTGAATCCAAATATGTTTTTTTTTCTTTTTATGTCTAATCAAATGGTGTTCTCGTATTACACATTGTAATATATTGTAACTTGTTATGTCAATCATTGTGAAGTCCATTCAAAAATCCATTTTTAGACAATTACACCCAAAAAAAAAAAAAACAAGGGAAAATTCCATAGAAAAGTAGGGCAAATTTTGAGAGGGATAAAGCGTAGAAAACGGGCAGGACGCAAGTGGGCGAGAGTAGCACTGAAAGCTACTTTTCTTTATTTGTGGTGAACAAATTAGTCAACTGGCCCTTTCATGAATATAGATGTCATGACCGTGTCTTTTTTTCATGACATGTGTATTGCCATTCATGTCATAAGCACAAAAAAGAAAAAGTCGTAGTTGTATGTGGAATCATGCCGGAGATGCGATAACTTCGACGCACCTACGTGATTGTAGCACCGGAAAAAGGCAATGTGTACATGTTGATGCCGCATTCTCACAATACATCACATCATCAAGCCTGCATTTACAGAAATATTTTCCTCAATAAAAGAATTTTTTAACTTAGAATTAGATTAACCAAAGATAAACTAACTTTAGACATGTAAGACATTGTTAATGTTTCTTCTAAGTTAGATCATGGGATAATTAAACCATGAAGACATCCTCCGAGATAGATAATCTCTCCCGCGTGCGTAAGAGCAGCTCGTTGCTGCAAAGTATTGCAACACACATCCTTCGTCTTCATGTCCTTGTCGCTGTCTAGCCTAGTTGCACTAGCTTCTTACTTGTTGCTGTACATCTTGTCGCTTCATAATCCTCTCTACTCTAATATCACGAGCCCAAGTTGAACCTCGTAACACAGAGCGAAGCTCAGTCCTATCAACCAAGGATATAGGATGAGCAACCAATTGAGAGGCCTAAGCGAAACTCAATTTTGAAGCTATCATATTTCATCCCAAACGCAAAGAGCTACTATACTTTTCTATCCAACGGTAGTCTGTATTTCAGAATTGATATGGTGTTTACTCACTACCAATAAGTCTCTTAATTCTCACCTGAGCTTTTTTTCTTGAGTGAGTGGGAATACAGGAGGTGATATTATGGGATCTTCCATCCTGAGACAGATCTCCCACCTATTTCTTCTCCCTTGAGCCTTTTAAAAACCTACTAAAGTCCATGACCGGACCTCGCAACATAGACATATAAAAGAAAAGTCAATTAACAAAAGGGAAAATATCACAAATGGTCCCTATATTATTACCTAATGTGCAATTTGGTCGAACTTTCGATCGGCTCAATTTGGTCCTTAAACTATTAATAAATATCCGATTTGGTCCCTGAACTTTCAATCGGCTCAATTTGGTCTCGAACTATTTGATAAATGTCGATTTGGTCTGAACTTTCGATCGGCTCAATTTAGTCCATAAATTATTGATAAATATTCGATTTAATCCTTAGTTACTATTTTTCCTTTTTTATTTTTTATTTTTATTTTAAAATAATTTTTTAATTTTTTTGCTTATTCTCTCTTCCCTCCGCCGGCTCCGACGGAGGGAAGCCGGCTCCGGCGAGGGTCGCCCTCGTCGGAGCGAGCGAGGGCGGCCCTCGCCGGCGTCGTGCAAGGGGCTCCCTCGCCGGATCGCGAGGGAGCCTCTCGCTCGACGTCGGCAAGGGCCGCCCTCGCAGATCTGGCAAGGGGCTCCCTCACCAGATCTGCGAGGGGTGCTCCTCACCCGACGCCGACGAGGGCGCCTCGCGGCCCGGCGTCGGCGAGGAGCCCCTCGCGGCTGGCGTCGGCGAGGGCTCGCTCGCCGGATCTGCGAGGGAGCCCCTCGCCCGATGTCGGCGAGGGGTGCTCCTCGCCCGACACCGACGAGGGGCTCCCTCGCCCGACGCCGGGGAGGGGCTCCCTCGCAAGATCTGCGAGGGAGCCCCTCGCTCGACGCTGGCGAGGGCCGCCCTCGCTTGCGTCCGGCGAGGGTGACCGGGCGGAGCCGGCGGAGGGAAGAGAGAATAAGAAAAAAAATTAAAAAATTTTTAAAATTTTAAAATTTTAAATTTAAAAATGAAAATAAAATTAAAAATAAAAAAGGAAAAAGGAAAAAAGTAACTAAGGACTAAATCGAATATTTATCAATAATTTAGGGACCAAATTGAGCCGATCGAAAGTTCGAGGACCAAATTAGACATTTATCAAATGGTTCAGAGACCAAATTGAGCCGATTAAAAGTTCAGGGACCAAATCGGATATTTATCAATAATTTAAGGACCAAATTGAGCCGATCGAAAGTTCAGGGATCAAATTGCACATTATGTAATAGTATAGGGACCATTTGTGACATTTTCCCTTAACAAAAAAACGAGAAGGGGAGAGCGGAAGGGGACTTGAGAAAAGGGTTAGGGACTTGGGTAGAGACATAATTTCGCTCGGACGGAGAGATGGCGAGACGGGTAGGAGAGCAACTGATCTTTGGCCGGGGTGCCTGGTGCTCTTCGCGAGCACAGGGGAAGGAAAGGGGAGGGGAGGGGGGGGGGAGGCAGAAGGAGAAAAAGGGAAGAAACCGGGGGGAACCAAGAAAAAGGAAAAAAGGGTGGAAATAAGCTTGGGACGCGAACGAAACGTATCCATCGGATCAATGTGTCCACACCGCAAGGGAATAACTCCACCATACAAACATCCCTCAACTTTCAGGCCAAATCCGAATCCGAGCGGAATCGGTCCTACTACGACCGGGTCGATCATATGGGTGGTGCAGGAATCGCATCTAGCCAGAGGCCGAGACCGGGCCCGCCCCGGCCTACTAAATTTCGGCATCGGACGATTTCTCCTGTGGAAAACCTATATTGACCGGCGACCTCGCGCAAGAGAATTGCACCGGGGGGGGGGGGGGGGGGGACGGGTCAGGTGGGAAAAAAGGAAAGGGCGGAAAGGGGGAGGGGGTGGAGGCTTTCTTTAATGGCAAGGCAGGAGGGAGGCTTAATGAAGAGCATCTCGGTCGCTGCTACACCAAAAGGGTGGGAAGGGAAGGGGGACCAACTTTTGCTTGTGTTGTTCCTATGATTATTATTATTATTATTATTATTTAAAAAATAAATGAAAAAGAAGGGGAAGAAAGGCGGGCTGCAAACGATAAAACTACCCACTCCCATCATTTTGTAGCATTCCCCTCCACCCAGCCAGGAGAATCGTCCCCCCCATTCAATCCAATCCCCCACCCCCCAAAACAGAACAATTAAGACCAATAAAAATATCACGTCATGACAAAGTGACTTAAAGTCTTATAAAACTTACGATGCTCGATTTTTTTTTTCACACCAAATGCTCGAAATCTTTTAAAATATGTATGTGCCGATATGTTGAATCGTTGACGGCTCTTTTATAAGATTTTGATACTTACCATCAATTTAAAAAATTATCATGTTGTAATGAGGAATTGTTGAGAAATAGGGGTTAAAAAGAGTGGATAAAATGCCCCCCCGAGTGGATCTTTTTATCCTAGTTATTTCTCCCAACGTGCGACTGATCAGACATGTAAAAATTCCCAACGTACGGTCGCCGAAATCCTGTCTTCTCCAACCACGCCGTGCCCTGTCTCCCTCCTCCAACGATTTACCGGCCACCGGATCAGCCCGTCCCCGCACGTGCTTCCCCCACCCCCCACGTGCGACCTCCCCTCAACTCAACTCTCTCTCTCTCTCTCCTCTGCTCCTGTGGTGCAACAAATAAAAGTTAGAGAGAGAAACCAAAGGCATTTTCGGTGTCGCTCTTGTGCGTGGGTGTGTGCTTGTGGTGCGTCTGCTGTGTGCGACTTGTATGAGAGTTAATATATAAATGAACAATTTTCGCCCTTCGGTCTTGGTGTTGTATTAGCAAGTATTCTTTCGGTCCTCGCCCCTTTGCACTCCCTCTCTCTCTCTCTCCCTCTCTCTCTCTCTCTCTCTCTCTCTACAGCGCCCATCTTCCTTCGTCGCCTCCACCTCCTCCCACCCGCATAACGGACCTCGAAAAAGATCGGACCTTGGTGCTGTCCGAGCTGGTGGGTCGGTCTCTGCTGGGCCGTTCTCGTGTTCGGTCAAGCGAAAATCGCACCTTTCCCTTCCTTCGCGTATATTTGTTGCGGCAACCGAAGTAAACGAGCGGCATGAGGATCAGGAAACGGCAGGTCCGGCTCCCTCTCTCGGCTCTCTCCCCGGTCCCTCTCTCAGATCCCCTCTCCAGCCGCTCTTGCCTGGTGCAACTCCGGCCCGCCCATGACGACGACAAAGCCGGCGGCCCCGTCGGTCCGCGGCCGTCTGATCGACCCAATCGGCCTCCCCAGCCGGTCGTACCCGAGACGGAGGGCCGGGATTCGTCTGATTCCGCTGCTGCTGGGGAGGAGAACAGGAGGAAGAGAGATTTCCCGGTGAGTGGAGGGGGAAAGACGTTCATTTTATGCACTTTCCCTTTGTTTTGCGAAAGGGGTTGCTCTCGATTTCCATCCTTCTTTTTGCTTTTCGTTGGGAATAATGCAATTCTTGTTCAATGTGATTTTTTTGGCGAGAGCTGTGCTGTCTGTGATTTGATCCATCCCCTTTTTCACTTAGGTGGGGTAGTAGTACATGTTGGTGTAAGTTTTGTGGTTGAATACTAGATCCTCTATGGTGATGCGTGAGTTTTACAGGAGTTGCTGCAAGGAGAGGAAGAAGATGGAGGAGAGCAGAAGGGTAACGATTCCAGGTAAGAACAGGAAATCAAGATAATTAAACGAAAAGTCAGAAGAAAACCCCAAATTTGTATATCTCTCCTCTTCATGGAAAAATTCTTTGTAGTAAAAAAGATGGGAAAAAAAAAAGAGAGAGAGAAGAGCTTAAAAGATCAGGTAGACCAGTCACTTGATTCACGTTACACCCCCACAAAAAGAAGAAAATAGGGGGAAAAAATGATTTAAGGGAGAAAAAGAGAGAGACAAAAATACCTGTATATTTAGTATATATTATTATCAAAGTGGAAATACTGTTTTAGGAGATTTTTTTATATATAGATCAGCTTTGGCTAGCCACCAAATTGGCTTCCCATCTGAATCTAATCTCACCCTCTTCTTTCTTTCTTTCTTTGCTTCTTTCTTTTTGATTTTCCTTGTTATATATATTTGGCCAACTACTATATATGTATAGAGCCATAGAGATGTATATAATGCTGATGCGGTGCACGTTAGCATAGGATGCTGGTCCCCCATCCAACGAAAGACACAATAAAACATTTTTGCACCCTTCATTGTTGCACTTGCACTCACTCCATTATTATTATTATTGGGTCGTTCCTTTCTCCCTCGTCCCTCCTTCTGTGCCTCGAATTTCTGCGCACAAGTGCGGTCGTCGATCTTCTCTTTTATGACTCGCCATGCTCATTGGTTGTAATGCGTGACTATCTTTGCTCGCCCAGTGCGTCCGCCGTAGAGTATCCGAGCTGGGCTCTCGCAAATTCATTGCCTTCCTATCAAGGTGAGTCCCCCATTTCAAAAAAGCATGAAAGCTCGGAAACGTGTGTGACTGATAGAGCACGGGACTGGGATGACGAATGTGGCTTGTTGTGTAATTGTTAGCAGCGGAGAGATGGGGCGAGGGGGAGAGAGCGTTCCCGCTGAAGAAGAGAAGAGGGAGTTTGGGCGAAACCGTAATGCTGGATGGTAAAGATAGTGGCTTCAAGAAGATGAAGCTCGTCAAGTCGGGGAACGCGAGAACAAGCAAGAAAGATGCGAGGCAGGACGATAGCGAGGAGGATGATGACGGCGAATTTGAAGAAGGGCGAGACCAAGGTGGAGGGGAAGAGAAGAAGATCGTGGTGGGCATTGAGAGCTCCGGTGCAAAGAAGAGAGGGAGAGGCGGCGTGCTCATGGAGGGTTCGAGGTGCAGCCGCGTCAACGGGAGAGGATGGCGGTGTTGCCAACAGACTCTGGTGGGGTATTCGTTGTGCGAGCATCACTTGGGCAAGGGGAGGCTCAGGAGCATGACGAGCGTCCGGAGCAAAAGCAAGAGACCCAACTCCTCGTCGTCATCGCGAGCCAACGAATTACTTCCAGAAGAGAGAGCTCTAGATCCACCGTCGAAAGCGGAAGGTGCCGAAGATGGAGATGAAGAAGACGATGGCGATATCGAGGACAAGGCGGCATTGAAGAAGAAGGTGAAGCTCGGGATGGTGAAGGCTCGCTCCATGAGCAGCTTGCTCGGCCAACCAAGCAGCGCGACCGCAATTGCTGACGCACCGTGATGATGTCGGGAGCATGGACAAGCATTCGCGAGTGCCAAGTCTAGGTTAGCAACAATGCTAGCCATACTATAGGATTAGCGTATGTATCGGTATGAAGCGAGTGATTTAACATACCCAAATCGGGGTTTCGTCCACTTCTCTAAATATCGACTCGCCGTCTGACACGTCACCTAGACCGTTAATTTTGTGTGAAGAAAATTTGTGTGTACCCAGTAGCATTCGACGATGTCGGGGGAGAGAACTGATTAGAAACGAGAAAGGAGGTGTGAGTAATTGATGTAGTAGGTCAAGTGTTTCTAATGTTTTCGAGCTTGTATTGTTTTATGTACGAATCAAGATGAAGAAAAAAGGTGTGTTCTCCGATGATGCAGGAGATTTTTGTGATGGGTTTTTCTCTGTCAGACAGATGGAAAGGGTTCTGGTCTTCAATCCGCGTTTGGTTTTGATTATCCTTCGATGGTCAGTGTGGTATTTATTTTATTCATTTATTCTACCTTTTCCTTGCGGGGGACGAGGAAAGTTAGCCGTATTTATAATAAATTCTGCGGTGGGGAACTAACCCCAGAAGACCGAAAGCTTTCGATGATCACTGTATCATTATTTGACTCGCGATGAAGGGCATGTGACCTGGCGCTCGGCTGCCGCACATGCAAATTTGGAGTTTGCCAAGCGAAGGAGACTGGAAACAGCTCAAAAAGAGGGGGGGAGTGCATGGTCAGAAAACCAATCATGGCATGGGAAAACATTCGACCATTCATCCGAAAGTACGAACGGGAGGGGGAAAAAAAGGGGGAGGGAACGAGATACACGACATGGAGACTTTTCAATTTTGATGGCACGTTAGCTCGAATCAGAATAATGTAAGCCAGTTAAAAAATCTTAGGTAGATTCGCAATTTCATGTAATGTGAACGAGTCGTGAAAATGCCAAGGGCTCGAAAATTTCCACGAGAGCTTAGCTGTCGTGGAGTAGAGGCGTCTTTGGAACCTCACGTCTGTAGAGCCCTAATTTTATCTTGTAAGAAAAAGGTTGGCTTCATCTTCTTCTACATGTCGATGAATTCAACGCACTCGTTCGACTTTTTCAAGCCATCGATCGTGAGAGTTCTAAGAAATAAACGTCAAATTGATTCCATTGAGTGAATCATTATATACGTTTAATATGCTTCAATATGTTTTTAAATCGAGTGGGTCACTTTCGATATGAGGATGCAACGCATCAAGTGACACGCATTTGGCATCTAACTCACTCAATCGTGTCTCACTTTGTTAATCTCAAACATTAAGGTTGCATCTAGATTGAGGACAGCATAATCAGCAAAGTTAGGATTAATTACTAAATGATAAGGTATTCACAAGTTCGATTATTATCCCCGGCAATCCCTGAACCGATTTCATGCAGATAATTTCAATTTGCATGAATTTATTTAAGTTGATTTGGTCCATTTTAACAGAAAAAATCTCCTAAGGGAAAGGCATGTTCTTTGTCCTATATCCGTACGTGTATTGTGCATGGAAAGCTTTTTGCATGAATTTATAACATTATTCTACTTCCAACGAAAATCGTGAACTTGTATAGATCGTTCTAAGTGCAGTATGCTACGTTTCATGCAGTTTATCACCTTATTTCCTTGGTAAGGGTTGATGATTGAATTAGTGAAAATATTGGGTCTATCTCGATTTAGGTTCACTTAGGATATATCCATTATTCATCCATTTTTATTTTTTTATTTTTGTGGTCAGTACTCTCTCAGGACTTATTAATATGTAATTTGTGCTATCTTCGGTTCAAATTCATCTCAAATTATCATCGTCCCCATTTTTTTGCTTATGCATAATAATGTCACATTGACTAGATATATCGCATCACCAATAATTCCGTTCCACATAAAAAGTAGGGGAAAATATAATGCATTGATATATCAAACGATGCGACAGATCACATACTATCAGTCATTGTATATATTGATCGTTATTCAACACATAATAAAAGTCTTCCATGTCACTTAGTTTGTTAATTTTGTAAATCAACTTTTACCGAGGATTAAGCAGGAGATTACGAGAGACTAAGTTCGATAAAGATTGCCCAATATGGTGCACCAGTTGATAAACAGGATTTTCCTTTTTTGCCGGAAGCTAATATGCATATAAGACGCAGTGTGTTGAAAAGCACATGGCCCCGTGGGTCCATAATTTGTCGTTAAGAGCACATTTTTTAGCTTCCGATGGGGAAGCGATCCTTTTACACCATGTAATAATCATGTTTCGTGAAGAATTAAGGCAAGGGAAAGCGTGAAGTCAACGGCAGACATGTCCGTAAATCCAATTGCGAACAGCCCAATTAGAGACAGCAATCAAAGCTAGAATCATTGCCCAATTTCACCAAGATGTGTTCTTTATTGCAGACCTCTGCTGGATCCATTTATGGATGGTCGTGGTCCCATGAATAAGAGAGGCAATGATACAATGGCTAATTACGCGTATATATTTTGAGCAGTGATGAAAAAGGAGGAATCTTATTATGTGAACTTTATCAAAAAGGATCATGTATGAATCATATATAATTTGAGCCGGCATATTAGACTATCCAACCACCACAAGGGATTTAAACCTACGATGATGCTAAAAGATAGCTTTATTAATGATGATCGAAATGTTTAATCATGGGGCTCCTAATACGTAGTTAGGGAGTTTTCCACTCAAGTAATTTGATAGGTGACGGGAGTGCATATATATATGCATACTATGTCATATCAAAGTCATTTTGAAGTAATACGAAACTTTACAAACATCGCTACATGAAAATTCAATGAGTCTGGCAAAAATAAACTTCTTTAACTTCATTTTCTAATTCAATATTTCATATATATAAATGCCTTTGAGACCGATTGTACTTTTGGCATGGTTTTTACCGGTGATAACTATTCGTCAGTTTTTTTTTTTCCCAAAAGATAAGAACTACTTGAGCATTTCATTTTTAAAATTTTATATATCTTACAAGATTATCAAGAGAGTTCATATTCATTGTTTTTGTTCATATGCTGAGACTGTGGATCAAAACCCTCGAAATATAAGTCTCGCTATATCTTACATGCGATTGACATAGTTATTTTTATTTTTCATTCCGCCTGTGGGGTTACGATTTTGCCACCGAGTTCGATGCTCTTTGATTGGATTTCATCAAAAGGCCTTCGATCTCCAGAAACACAGAAAATTGAAGGCAAAATCGAACAGAACCAAAGGAATAAACCAGTCTTGGCAAATCATTCCAACAATCAGAAACTAAAGAGCTGAATCAATATACATCGGTGACTTCGATGAGGGTGCTCGAAGACGCTGGCAACGGAGAGATTGGCAGACTTGTTGTGCTGCTACTACAACGAGGGAAGAATGCTTGAGAAAAGAGATATAGAAGCCAGTGGGAAAGAGAGAGAGAGATTAGGGCACGATCTCGCTAACTTTGAAGAAATGAAGTTGATACGGAGAGAAAGAACTGAAGATTTTTCATGGAGATATATTTCCCGCTTTTGTTAAGGAAAATGAGTTCTGTACGGTTAAACTAACTTTTCTGAACACTTCCCTACGTATATATGAGGAAAGCCATACCAACTTGTACATGTTATCTTGCGGTTCTCAACTTCCGTTTTTAAAACCGAGAAATTACTGCGCTTGGAACGGTAATTTTATGTATTTTATAGCTGCACAATTAGAAAATCGCAGTAGCCTAGCCGTAGGAAAAAACCTATTTTGTTCCTAGTGTCCCGAAATGTATAAACATCATTGGATAGAAGTTAATCGTGAGTAAGGCAATGTCAAACTTGTTTAACTTCCTTTTATTAATTCAATCTCTTGAATATGTCAAAACTTTTGAGACCAATTATACTTCTGGCACAGTTTTTATCGAACGATGAACACTATTCATATGCCGAAATTTCAGCATAGCTCATCCAAATCCTTTTTCTTAGCTTTCTTATTCTTATTAGGGTTTTCTTCTTTACTATTGAAAGCATTTTGTTTTCAGATTTTATCTCCTAAGAATATCAAGGGAGTTCACATTGTTTTTTCTTGTTTAACATCTAAAGTACTATAAATCGATGCCCTCTAAACCAATAATGAATATTATCATCCGTGAATGACGTGTGACAGACTAAATCAGAAAATAATATAAAAATTAAAATATGGGTCTTCGCTATTTCTTACGTGCGACAGATGGACATAGTTTACTAAACTAAATTTATGCTTTAACTTCTTCCCGACGGCTTCCTCTTGTTCTGTGCAATTCTTTCTTCGCAAAAAATGAACTGCCTGTGTTGCAAAGTTGAAAATGGACGTCTTATGTATACATTTCATCTCCTCCCATACCCCACCATGGCAAAGACAGACAAATTATTCTATCTCTCTCTCTCTCTCTCTCTCTCTCTCTTCCTTTTTCATTAAGGATGACGTGTACAAGGATGTGTGTTGTGTGTGCTGTGTGGGATTGATTGGAAGAGAATTGGAAAAAAAATAAAAGAAAATTGAGAAGGAAAGGTGAGGAGGATGTGAAAAAGGTGACGACAAGCCAGGCTGGTTGGACAGCAGGAGCATTATTAGAATTTAGTATGGTGATGTTGATGGACACCACCCTCCCATTTTCCCTTGTCACCAATCTGGCTCCCCATCTGTGCTTCGGTTCCCGGGAGGGGCTTTTAATAATCATCGACCTCACCATAAAGTTAAGCTGGTATTCACTTAGATTATTGGTACACAACACAAGTAATTTAATTGCTGTATATTTATATAAACTTAGCCTACTCATAAAAAAAAGTTCTTTTGGGAAGCCGGCAATTCTTGGAATGGAGCCATTTGTACACGTATTGAATAGTTCGCGTGTCATGATCCATATGTATGTATGTATTAACAGTGGTCTTTCTTATTATACGGTGGTCACTAGGTTGAGACTGATCAAGACAGATGAAATGCCACTTTTGAAGGACATTTATATTAATATTCCTTCATATTCCTTCGAAGAAGCATTAGGGTTTTTGGTCTTGTTTGCTTTGTGGAGAGAGTAACTAGGTATTATGGGGTGATTCTTGTCCGTCTATTGTAGCCTTTGGAAATGATCTCAAGATACTGCATCAGTTGGTGATATGAAAGTGACTATGTAAATTTATTTTATGAATGATGTAATGGACAGAATCAATCACAATATGAAAAATGTAACAAAAGTTATAATTTTCTTATCGGGTCTTGTGTGGTCATCTCTCTTTCTTAAAATATGAGTAATTTATTTTATGGATGATGTGATGAATAGAATCAATCATAATATAAAAAATGTATTATAAATTATAACTTTATTGTTGGGTCATGTATAGTCATCTCTCTTTCTTAAAATGTGAGTAATTTGTTAAAGTGTAATTAGTTTATGTGTTAAATACTCATTGCATTACCAATTCCAGAATCGAGTTTCCTAAGTCACGAGCACCATGCTATATCCTTCTTAATCTTCCTACTGGATTCAGAACAATCGACTACAGTTTTTCGATCCCTCCGCAAAAACCATGCATTTTTTCGCGATTTCAATCATAACATTCCTTTTCCCATGCGCGCATCTGATGTCGGATATTAGGGACAATTGAATCATGTACGTGGAGCATGACAAGATCCATTCCAAGACTGCGCATTCCTCTTCTAACTTCACAGCCTGTTCATGTCTCAAAATCCCAATAAGGTGCAGAAGGAAGATAGGATATTGGTCAACATATCAGAATGCATCTAGGGAATAATGGATATATCAGAGAATTCATGAACTTGCAAACCTAAAATTCGGCTGTTACTGAGCATATACCAGCTGCTCTATACGTATAGGGTACATGCCTCCGGCCATATCATGCTTGAGTTGGCCAGCCCCACTCATTTTTGGCAGTAATACCGCTTAGAAAGCAAGTTAAAATCCCGAATTCGCAAAACTTTCATTAAATACATCATAAAAATCCTTTATAAAACATCCCAAGTCACCTTGTCCAACTTTTCTTTTTATTATTAGGTATTACAGCACCAAAAAAATAGTTTCCTCCAGTTCCGACACCTTCCCTGCAAGCATAGACATAGTAGAGAATATCAACATTCGATACAGAAAGTTTTAGGAAGCATTTCTGGCAAATATTATAGCGTTTCTGTCCACTGTTCACCCCAAGCAAGGGAAATTGGAGCTCTTATCAGTAATAGTAGGGCACTCACTGCAGCTGATCCGGCGCACTGATCTTGATTCGGTGATTTGATGATGGATCCATCGGCATATCTGTATTGGTCCATTTGAAGTGTGAAGTGCTGCACGGGATGAGCCCCAGCCGATGTTACAAATGCTTGGTTCGTCCTAGCATCAGGCACCTTATAATGTGACGCTAAGCCGTGTCCAACTATGTTCCGTTGATTCATATGCTGCTTTTCTTGATTGGACACTCCCACATTCTTGTCCGGCATCATGTTACCACTGGAATTCATCTTCTCTTTTGCTCCAGAAACATATGTAGCATCTTGATCAGCAGCTCCCTTTCTTGGCTGATTTTTCTCTAGATAGCTCGAGTAAGACTTCGCCAAATCGATCGAGAAGTACGCATCGCTGAACTGATGACTTGGAGTCGCGTGGCCTTCAGAAAGCAGAGGCGATTTATCCTTTGGACTTGTCTGTTCTGCAGTCGCCAAAGTTGAAACCGTGTCTAGTTTTCCTCTACTCAAATCAGGACTTTTCGTCCAGGCGCTCCTGATGTTGACGTTCCCTCTTAAAGGGCTAGGCATCTCGACCGGTTTGGCCACTTCACTCCTGGTAAATTTCTGCGCTAGCAGTTGCATTATTTCTTTGTTCGCATCTTCTTCCCTAGTTAGGTCCGCTCGATGGCAAGAAAGAGCACAGGTGAGGTGGTTATTGAACCGACAGCGGTTGCATCTGTATACCCACCCTCTGTAGCTGGGTTTATTGCACAGATCACACCTGAATTCATGTGGGAGTGAGAATACCAACTTAAGCACGTGAGGGTGAGCAGCGATTGCAATTGAAGGAGGCAGGGCCGCACATAATGCGTGATAAGAAACACTACACATGGCACAGCTGTAGTGAAAAGAACCATTGACCTGCTGTTCGCAGGCCTTGCAAGTTGAGTTGCCTCGGAAGGATGAGGACGGTGCGAGCAGGGTCAAGCAGTGATCTGGATGGGCGGGAAGTTGCAGCTTCCTTGGCATGTTGAAGCAGAGCCGGTGCAGGAGAAAAGGGCAGCTCTTGCAGTGGTAGTAGTCCGTTCCTGGGAGGAGACATAGTTTGCATCCAAAACACCGAGCATTTTGCGCAGGGGCCGAGTTTGTGAGTCCCAGTGGATGGTCATGGCTAAAGTGATGAAGAACGGCTTCTTTTCTCATTACTTCCATCGCTACTTGCTCCTCTTGGAGTCCATCATTTGTCACAGAAAACCTATTTTAGCAGCTGTTCACGAGTCCTGGCTATTTAGTTTCTAAGTAAGTACAAAAGAAAAGACAGGACCAAAAAAGAAAGATAACAACATGCAATGCTTTGAGCTGTGCAAATGGCGTTCATACCATTTTAAAGTAATTTGTGGGCTTGAGTCTATGTGGTATATAGAATAGTGGGAGAATTGTGCCGGCCTCGGTGCTTCTTGATTACAAAGTTGCACTTTTGTCATCTCCCGGAATCCCAACTTGAAGATAACGAAGTTGACAACATTGTAATGGCCAAAGTCTCGCATAAAGATTGGGATATCTTTTCATTCTCTGCTCATCTCAAGACGTGGAGCTTCATCCTAGAAGCCAGAGAAAACAAGAGAAGTGCAGGGAAGCCTTTACCAGAAGACAAACGACATGCGACAATCTTTTCCTTTTGGCCCATTTGGACATTGGCAGGCCACACTTTGAGGTTCTCACGGTTCCTACGCCTACAGCATCTAATGTAGTCGGCATTAGGGAAAATCGGAACCAATGTCCGAGGGCTTTATTCTCTTAGTAAGAGGCTCTTACCTTCACTATGGAGAATAACATCACCCTGCTAAATCCTGAGCAGTTTGTGAACTTTCTAAAGCCAGTTTTCTTCCATTTGGGTGATGGAGAGTGGTCCATCGTTGTCGATGAACATTTGCCTATAAAAAAGCAAACAACTCAGGCACAAAGTGTACGAGAAATTTAGAGAGAGACTAGAAGATGGCGAGCCCGTGGCCCATTTGTTCATCTTATCTAAGTATTACAAACCGTGACTAATGTGTATGACATATGCCCTGTCCACGGATGACACACCGGGTAACTCTTCTATTCCCTTCGATGCCACTCAGAGCCCCAGGTACTACTAAACCACCCATTCCAGCGCCACTGAGGTTGTTCTGATTCGATGAGGAGAAAAATCACATTTCTTCAATGATGATATCAAATACTAGATGTGAAGATTCAGAGTCCACAGGCACGAATGGAAGAGATCAGATCACTGGATATCATGCCTCGCTGATGGAAAAGGAGCCTGATGAAGCAATATGTTCTGCCTTGGATGACTTGCATTGCTTCCACTTATTGAGCACACTTTGCGCATAAGTAGTGAAACTAGATAGTCAGATAAAAGACAATCTGATAAGACACCACAATTACGTTCCAATAACTCATTCGATGATCTTTCAAACTGAGTGCCCGTGATCAACGACATGTCAATTCCCGTTGCTTGCAGGGACTGCGGGAGGTTGGGGGGAGCATTTGGTGCTGAAGCAGCAGAGGAGCAACTGAGGTGTACATCAAACTCGCAGGCATCGCATTGGTAAAGCCAGTGGTCAGAACCAGGGTTACCGCAGAGGTTGCAGCGGAAGCCCTGGGAACTTCAGATGCAAATCATGGGGATGGCAATAACTCCACTTTGCGAACGGCATGAGCAAGCACAAGGAGTGGTACTAGACTTGGCACAAGTGGCAGTGATAAGCGGAGCTGGCGCCTTGGTGTCCACAAGCTCTGCAGTAAAAGCACGGCGTGAGGAGGAGCTTTGGGTCATGGCCAGTATCGGCTGGGTGCTGGACCAGCTCAGGCATGTTGAAGCAAGGACGGTGAAGAGAGAAGGGACAGGCTCGGCAAGCGTAGTAATCTTTGCCAGCTATTAGCTGAATGTTGCAGGCCGAGCATACTGCAGTGCCAGCTCCACTGAAGCTGTTAAGTTCCAACGAGTGTGGCTGAAGTGCCGCAAAACTGGCCTTGCCTCATTGTTGAGAGAGTTCATGTGTCTTTGGTGTGAGTGAGTTTCTGTTTGATGCAGTGAATGTTACTAGAATCTGTTATCAATTTATAGCATTGGCTACCTTAGGACGTCAGGATAATGTCGATGTGAGACAAGCAAAAAAACAAGAGGTTTCCTGGAAAATGTCTTCCTACTCGGTGCTTGAGTTCACACGGGTTGATTGTCCTGCAAGGTGAGTTATGTGTGAATCTATTGTTTATCTTCAGATCATTATCACATGCATGTTTTTATCATATTGTTTGTATCTGTGCATCTTCATACTAATTTACCAACACCAACGACAATACAGCTTCTTTCAATGGTGTCAAAATCTCAGCTCAGCCTTCCTTTCCATCTTCCATTCCCTTCGTTACACTAACGCAACATTTGAATATTTTGGACCTCCAGAAACGAAGTAAATCATAGATGGAATTGTTCAGTCGACTAATCCTCCTTTCAGGATGAGCTGAGTCCTGGGATCGGTACCATGTTCCCCAAGTCAAGCTCTCGCATGTCGGATAATTATCAGGCGGTATGCTTGGTTTCAACAAGCTTATCGCTTCATGACAAATCCCTTCGGTTCTGTGCATCACACGAGCTACTAATCCGCCATAAAATTCGCCAAGTCAAAAGGAGAATGTCCGACCTCTCTGCCTTCCTTATCAGAAATTTAAAGGGACAAAAGGATGTTCTCTACTTCTTCAACGAAAATGCTTACGCTTTTCCCGTGAAAATGCGAATGAAATTTTTAAGCCGAAAGTTGGCCTCCTAAAATTGGGGTTAAATCAGACAACCTGAAATTTTTCTTCACTCAAGTCTGGAAAACTGCTTGAATGACTCGTATGTCTGTGCAGTTCATACACATACAACGATTGGTCGTATCACGCTTGAACCAAGCTTCCTCAAGCAAGGGTAGCGAGCATTCCGTATCTTCTTGGAACAACCAAACTGGATTCAAATAGTCAGGTTTCATGCTCAAAACCTAGAAGGCTTAAATCCTGGCAGCAGCACTACCATCGGCCGAACACACTAATAACTCTTAGCCCAAGCTTTGAATAGGACTCACCAATAGAACAATGTAGAGATAGTAAGACTGTCTACTAAAATAGTTTTATGAAGTGATGTTGAATTCTGCGTGTTGTTATTTATATTACTAGGCTCATTTAGACAGCCCACACATCATTGCTTAGTAAACAAATTTACTGGACTTGTCTAAATATGGTTAACACTGTTCTCAAAGTATATCAATTTATTGCAGCCCGTGTCAAAAACCTCAGACCAGGGATTCGCAACCTCATCAAGGAAAACATTTGCATCTTACGCAAATGATCGGTTGCATCAAGAGAACACAAGTAGATCAAGTTTCTCGTAATTCTCCCTCCAGTAACTTCATTACAAAAGAATCAGGCATTAAAGACTTGACTCGGATGACTGGAAGGGCCACTCTTAACGGTAAAGAATTAGATACCACTGTAACAGTACAACTATCCAGCCGTCATTGATGACAAGCTCAAAAACAGATCATGTAATGCAGATCCATGTAAAGCAGATCTATCTAATGCAGTCTCAAATACTAAATGTTGAATAAAGCAACCAAAAGATCAGCTCAGACATCATCAACTTGCACTGTCAAGTCTTGGATACCCAAATCATGATATAAACCATGGACAAACTGGATTAATGATTGGTCACTCATGCCATCCTTCACCTGTTAGCATGAGACAAAACCCGAAGCTTCTTAATCATTATTAAACCATACTGAAGTAAGCTACCAGAAATCAAGTCAGAAGAGAACAACAATCAGGTGAAGAGGAAGGGAGGGCAATGCCTATTACATGCCACAATAATGAAGTTACCTGTACCGAAAGTGAGCCAATCACATGGCCAGGAACTAATTCCCACAACCGAGCCTGAGATATCTCTTTTACATCTTCTCGAGCTGTAATCTGCACGCATCTTTGAACCTTCAGTAAATAAATTGACCAATTTACGTGAGAAAATATAAAGAAATACATAATCACCTGTCTGCAGCATTTGCTCAATGCTGAAGTTGGCATACTAGGTGGAGCCATTTGGAGCAATATACCCCCACTTGCTTTAAAGAGTGGCATAACAAGCATAAAGACTGCCACTGAAACTAGTCCCAAACACAAAACCTCTGCATTCTGAACCCTGCAGAGCAAAAGGATTAAAGTCATCTCATGCAAACTTGAGAAAGAAAAAAGCAAGCAAACTAGCAGGTAATCTTCCTCACCAAAATAAATCAAGAATGGAACTAGTACTTACCCAATGGACAATAGCCAGGATGCAAGTATCAAACCTGCACTGAGAAACAAATATGTGCAAGCTCAAGATGGATTTCTAAATTACAAATGCACAGAAGGCCAAAGAGGACGCAAGAGTGGTTTTATACCTGCGAATGGAATCTGCAAGAACGTGCAGGCAAACTGAGTGGTAATTCATGTCTTCAGCTTTTCTATACACTGCAAACAAACAGAACGAGAGATAAGTAGCACGTAAGATGTTTACATAAATACTCATGCTCTACATTCCTTTTATCAGTCTGCTTAAGGTATGCTAAGTAAGATGCCATTAACATCAATGAAAATTTTCACAAGCTCAAAGTTTTGATCAGCTCCCTCCTTCAAAATCATCCTATTGCTTTGACTTCCCTAGAATGTGAAGTGAGAGGATAGGAAGGATATCTATAACAGAAGACTGTGCAACTCTGCAAGCTACTCACAATATTGCCAAGCCTGAAACTGAAAAGCAAAGTATATATATGCCAAATTTTCCTCATCTTTTTAATGTAAGTGAACGTTTATTTCAGTTGAGGATTGCCAAGTCAGGTACTTGGTATCACTGTGATTCCTCCAAAGAGGTGCCCTCATTAAATAACCCCAAACCAAGGTAATAAAGAAGAACCTAGATGTAAACGCACTATAACATCAATTTAAATCTCACGCCTATCTATGGTCAAAAAGCAGGTAAAGGCTCTATATACAAAAGGTTTCAGCATTGAAAGAATAAAATCAGAGACCACCATGCGGTGGCCTTTGTCCCCTCAAGCTGCCATGAGAAGTTTTCTGGGGTGTTCTCTCTCACTTTAGTTGAATGAGATGAAATGTTAATTCAATTTATGAGAGTTTCTCCCTCTATATATACTTGAATGTTATGACCTTGTGATCTGGTAAGAGAAGTTTGTCTGGTGAGAATCATGCGATGAGAGACTACAGGAAGAGAATGAAGCTAAAAAGTTTGTGGAAATTACTGAATTAGATTTTTAATTAGATTCCAATTGGTTCAGTCTGAAGATGATATTTGTCGAGCTAGAATGAAGTCCCGAGAGCTGAATCAAACATCAAGTCCACAGAGGAGTCTAAGCAAACCATTCAAAAAGTAGAGTTAATTTTGGGCTGTTGAAAGATCCACCTAAGCTGCCTGCCATTGTCTAAGGCTTGCGAGCAAGCTTGAGCTCAGCAGCCATGACCACCGCATGGAGGTTCTTATTTTCAAGTCAGAGAGGGAGAGTCGTGTTTCCAAATAAGAGAGAGAGAGAGAGAGAGAAAGAGAGAGAGAGAGAGAGAGTCCATGTAAGCAAAAAAGTAATGCTGTTAAGTCCATGTCAGAAAAATCCATTGCCAAATCGGTCAACAATGCATGGTGACATTTTTTAAAAGTACAAGGACCATCTTGAACCAAACAAAAGTACAGGGATGATTTTGATTTTTGGAAAACAGTACAGGGACTACTGAACAATGTTTTAATTTAGCCACTGTACAGTCAATTAGTTTAATTGCCCAGTGGGATTTAGTTTTAACAATACTGGTGTAAGGTGGACGCATAATCATGCATGATAGATAAGCAGTTCCATTCAAATTACAAAAGTAAAAGGGAAAAAAACCAGTATGATGACTAAGCAGACTCACCTATATTAATACGAGCATAGTTCCTGAAAAACCAAACGCCAATAAGATTCACTGATAAGTTGGTAACAGCTGAAACTATCAAGTAGTGCCTACAACCACAAGTAAGACAGAGGGGAGATGATGCCATTAGAAAAGAGTATGTATAACATAATAATTTCAGTTGCACCTTAGTCAGTTAGCAGAGATCACAAAAGGATGTATGCATATATGACATATACAACCATGATATGTAACACAGGAAAAGCTGAACCCAATCCAGGCAATTAAATTTCAGTCATGCACCCACAAGACAGACACAATGAGCACCATTGACAAATAGAACCTAAATGACTTTCAGCCTTTCTCTGTATATTTTAGTTAGTACATGAACGAGGTCTCTTCACTAGAAACCTCAGATATAATTAAGGAATTTGAGTTTGGCACCAGAATTTTTATAAAAGCCATTCATCATTCCCATCAACACTGATGCAACTCAATGCCCCAACTGCTATCTTCAGAAAACAATGAAACATTATCCATCTTTAATATCAAAAACATCTAAGTTAGAGGATCCTGGTTAGCTGTAAACTGACACTGAATGGATTTGACACGATGTTACGCCTATTTTCAGTAAGGCAGGGGGTCAGATGCTTTCTTCTATGACAAGGAAGCCCACTGCCAACCTAGAGTTCTTTGAAAACCTATCACTTACATGTATCACGTAAAACCCAGAAGACATTAAGTTGATCGCAGCCATAGATTTCCTATTACTAGTATCTTTATAGAACACTTGAACAGGCAAGTGACATGGTTAAGTAGATGTCCATTCTAGCATTGACTGCTCATGTTAAGCCACTTGAGCACCAAATAAAACTAAAACGACCTCTTTTTGTCTTATCTTCCTTCGTATTTTTTTAATTTAAATATCCAGCTATTCCAAAAAGAAGGTTCTGTCCAATGGAGCCATCAGATTTTCCCCCAAAAAATAAATAAATGAGGAACTTACTTGTGCTCAGATTCGTCTTGGATGAAGGCATGAAGGGCTTCCACAGCGAGGGAAAATGACATGAACAAAAGAAAGAGCTGTCTAAACAAGCAGCAGAAATCATGCGTTAGTCTATCTAACATAATTAGCTCCAGGAAATGGTAGATGAATGATGTCATGACCAGTGCAGTTAGATCAGGGGGAAAAAAGGGGAGGAACAACCACATAAAAGGGCAACCCAGAACAAGGCCGCATGTTCTAGCGTAAACAAGTGGTTACACCAAAGGGTGCTTAACAGGAAATACATCCTCTCACATGTTCTCTAAAACTGGCTGTCCAGATACCAAAGGTATGGTGTCAGACATCTTCTATCCTTCATCGGAGGGGAGAAGGGTGGCTGGAAAACTTCAGCTTAAAATAGGTCCCCAAAAAAGGAGCTAAACTAGCTGCACAGCATGCACTTTAGTAAGGACACGGTGACAAACTTACGGCATTAGTAAATGCAGACAAAACTTCTAGCCTCTTGTACCTGCAAGAAGCAAAACAATGATCAGTCAAGCACATACATCATTTCAAAAAAATGAAAGGTTTTATCTAATTGATTTCAGGAAGAAAAAAGATGAGGCTGATAAAGAAACCAAATGGCCTCCCACTCAAGAAATTTTGGTAAAAATTCATTTCATCGACTCATCCAGAATTATGCCAAAGCAACCTTCACAATGTGAAGTGAACTCAGCCTGCTCACTAATAACAAAGAAGGCACGAATTCAGCTAGCTCTGAGGGGTTATAGATACGTCTAGTCAGTGAGAGTAAAGTCCAACGTTACTCACCCATAAGTGTAGTATCGGTCAGGCTTCTTGCGAGATGCAGCCATCGCAAACAACGAAAAGGTCAAGAGTCCACAGCCAAACGTCAGATGAAATGCATCAGAAACCAAACCTGAGAAAATATCAAAAGACATAATTGAAGAAGCAAAATCTATTTAAAAAAAAAAAAATAGCTTCCTAAATCATCAATACAGACGCGCTCACATAGAAAGACACTAAAACATATAGTCCTAATACGTTGCAGGGAGCTTCGATCAAAAAAACTAACAATCGAATCAATCAAAACAAGAACTTGGCTAGAAATTTACAAGATAAGTGATAAAAAGAAGAAAGCAGTAAGCTAAAAAACCAATTTTTCCGTATATACTCAAAGCCGATGGTGGCAACAAGAGACGATGTCATTACCTATGCGGCCCGTGAAGAGGCCGATAGCCAATTCGGCCGTCGAATACGCCACGTTCAGCGAAATCAACCAGAACAGCCTCTTCATGTACCTATTCCCGGACCTCGCGGCGCCGAAGAAGGACGCCACCGAAAGCAACGCGCCCGTCTGCCTGCTCGACCCCTTCCCCCCATCTCCTCCGACCTCGCCCTCGGCCTCCCCGGCCAACGAGCGGAACCCCACGGGGATATCGACGCTCGACGCGCTCCGCGAGAGCAGGGGCGGCCCCGCCGGATCGTCGCGGCGGACGGAGATCGGGGTGTGGGGTTCCCAGGGCTGGCGGAACGAGGGCTGGCGCGAGTAGGCGAGCCGGCGATCGCTCGCGCCCAATCCGAACTCGCCGTCCCGCTGGCCCGGGCGCCTGTCTCCCTCCATGGCAGACGGAAGGAAGCGGCCGCGGGTGAGTTTCACGGCGGCGAAAGCCCCGGGGGCGGCGTGGATCCCGAATCCCCGACTTTTTCAAAGATTTTCGGATTTCATCGGCGGCTGATGATGATGAAGGCGGAGGCGCGAGGATCCCTACGAGTCGCCGAGCACAGACGGATGCCCGGAGCGGTCGGCGAGCGGCAGTCTCGGCGCGGCGGGTTGATGACGGCGAGGAAGACTTTCGAGTCAAGTAAACGCCGGGCCCTGCTCTGCTCTGCTCGCTCGCTCGCTATTTTCCCTCGTTTTGTTCTCGTTTCTCTGCCATGTTCTTCCTGACACACGGGGGACTTTTTGGTAATTCTGCCTCTTCTTTCTTTTTCTTTTTTTTTTTTTGTCCAGGAAAAAAATGATTTTTCGCGTAAAATTGGATGGTTACATATTGAAAACACAAACAAATTAATCCATTATCTTTGAAAGCATACACCTTTCGTTTTTCTCACCATCTGAAAAGTAATCAATTTAAGAAGGTTCATTTTCTTCTTCTTATTCTTCTTTCGAATAGCATCGGTTTTACCATGCACATCAGAACCCAGCTCCCAAACTCGAAGCACAAAGTCACAGTCCTACTTGCTGGAATTCGAACCATCCATAGCCATTGGCATGGTAATACAGGCGCAAACCAGAAAGGCCTCAAGGCATTTGCTTGCTGCGATTCAAGGATGGATCCAAGGGGGGATGAAGTCATAAAAGGCAAGTCAAAAACCCTTGGACTCAGCTAATGCTGTCGTCGATCCTTCACGAAACAACCACCAGAAAACACCCCGAAAAAGTTGAAATTTCAACGGAGCTGGTGTCACTACATGATCTATTCAATCAATTGAGAAGTTTCACAAACTTAGTTGCTGACCAATCCGGACACTCACTTAGTAGGCTTGCAGGGAGGAAGCAGAGCGGGCGTTGCCGACATAACCAAGGCCAGCCATATAAACAAATATGTGTATCTCAGAGTCAAAATGAGAACCGGGCTCTAACCTGACAAGAGAAAGGCATAAGCAACACACTCGACTCTTAAGTACCGACCAGCAGCAGTAGGATGAGAGGACTAAGACGTCAAACCTCAAGGCACGATTATTTAGCTTACCTATGATTAAAACTGGGAAAGGTAAATTGCCCGCAGAGAACTTGAAATTTCTATAGGGTAAACTTTTTTATTGAAAGGAAAACCCTGACAAATTTGCTGTCTTGGATTGAAATGAGATGCGGGAGTACGAACTGATAGTGATCACATGCAACTTATGTATGATTTCAATAACAAGAAAGAGCAATTTAAATCAATACAGACTGAAGAACTTCAGTTATGTAAAGATAAATTTATGAAGATGGACTTAGAAGCAGCTTGCTCACAAGTATCAACATCATCCCATACATGCATAGTGACCGAATCAAAGCTCAAAGAAGCTCAAAAGGAAGAGTCAAACAGAGAGAGCGATCTCATTGTTGACAAAAAAAACATGGGATTTATTCAAAATGAAGAAGTTGAACATGCCTTAAACCAGCTTGACCATGCAAGTTAACTTATACGACCTTCAGATAATGGACCTCGCATTTGCATCAATCCCTTGCAGGATATTGAAATTTGATGGTCCGACAGTGTCGAGAAAGCCCCTGACCGACAGCTCTGGGACTGATATCTTTTGACTTAGCATCTCATGATCCAGGAAGATGACAACAACAGTAATGTCATCATGAAAAAACCGTCTGATTCCCTTTTCAACCTTCTTAAGATCAGCATATCTCATCTCCCTCTTCCTGGCTGCTTCATTTAAAGCGGCTTTTAAAAGTCTTCGAGCAATTCCCTATCATACAAGAAAAGTAAAGGAAGGTGACAACATCAATATGGGTGTAAATCTTAAAATGAAAAACCACAATTGACAATCAACATACTGCTCTAGGGTTCTTATGCACAATCTCAACAGCTTCCTGATTGGAAAGGTGTTCCCAGAGACCATCAGATGCAAATATGAGAAATTTGTCACTAGGTCTTAGAGTTCTCAAAGATAAGGTCGGTTCTGCTGTAAGCACCGGGCCTACGAAGGGGCTCAGCAAGGTGAAACCGTGGAAAAGAAGGATCAAGAGAGAACTCGGGCTTCTTCAAGTACGCATCTCCTATAGATCTGGATACCTGACAAAGTTTCACAGAAAATAATAGATGTGAACTCCTAAAACAAAGTGATGATCAGCACTTACTTAAGGACATATGCATAATGAGTATACTACAAACAGAATTCCTTTTGTCAAAAGAAGAAAAAAGAATTTGGGCGAGCTGCCACCACAAGAAAGTTCACCCATTATGCTGAGGAAGAGAGAGGTGCGGAAAAAACCAAAAGAGATGGTATGTCTATTGAACAAAACTAAACAAACAATCATGCTATTTCATTTATATAAATCTATTACATGCATAAAAGATTAAAAAAAGTATTAAGAAAACATATTTTAGAAGCAATGATGTTTCTACCTGATGAAACTTTTGATTGTCTCTCTTATAAAAAGTTTAGCCCAAGACTCCATCATTACCAGAAGATAAAGAGGCAAAATGAGAACATCAAAGAAAATTCATTTAACCAAGTGAAAGAAAGCCATTATTCATATTTCTATTTTGTGTGGGTGTGTTTTTTTTTTTTTAAACAATATGCAGAACCCAAAACCCACTAATTTCTAGCAAGAATGACACTTGATAGGTGAAAATAGTTATCATCATTGAAATACACTATGACAGCCAAGCAACACATATGGTGAGAACGAAGCTATTGAGCAATTTCTGCATCATTAAAAGCTTTTTCTTAAGCTGTTTTAGGCTGGCTACTCACCCAAAAGTTTAATCTAGTTTCAGACTCAAAACTTTTTTAGGATTTCGCTATTAATATATAACAAGATCAAAGTCGCCTTCATTTGCAAACCTCCACTTGGCCTTTGCCACCAAGTACAGCATAACACCTTAAAAAAAGTGAATAAGTAAACTAAGGACCGCAACCAAACTCTTTGTTTCTCTAGCCAAAGGGAGAAATCCTCAAGAGAAAATGTTAAATGTATAACCAGAAATTCCAAAGAGAAACTTGTCTTGCAGATGAACCTATCTACCTCAATCACCAACACATACTTCATCACATCTTGCTACCAAATATTGAATGCCACCAGGCAACAGTGAACATAAAATGCTACACTCATGCCAATCACTCTTTTCAAATGAATCACAGTCAAGTTCATCCAATTGCACAATCTTTGTCTCGTACATTAGTTGCTATTCCATTCCAAACCACAGCTAACATGCGCTGTGAACCAATAACAGCAATCGACCACGACCATTTATGTCAATCTGCCAGACTGCCACCACTTCAGAAAAACATGAACCAATAACAGCAATCGACAACAACTATTTATGTCAATCTGCCAGACTGCCACCACTTCAGAAAAACATGAACCAATAACAGCAATCGACCACAACCATTTATGTCAATCTGCCAGACTGCCACCACTTCAGAAAAACATACCACAAGTTCCCCCACTATACTTCTCCATCACCATACATCACATTAATCACATTGACAAAAGAAATGCCTCCTGGAGAGAATATCCACTATTTCAGCAGAAACACTCCAACAATGTTTTTCTTTTTTCTGATAAGTAAGAATGTTAAAATACAAAACATCCTACCCTCAACAATACACCTGAAAGATTATCACCACAAGGACAGGAAAAGGACAATAACAGCAAGATTATTTTGTGAGTTCTAAATTCCAAATCTATCGATCCTTAAAATTTTTGGGTTACCCTCTAATTCCTATAGAACATAGCAATCATCTCCCTGTGCTTTTCAAGTAGTTAGATTGCCCACCGTGATATTCAATTGAATGCTGCTACCTCAATTCAACCATTCAAGCCTTCTGAACAACAGTTATGAACAGAAGAGATCAGTAGAAGAGAGGAAGAAAAGGAAGGGGGGGGGGGGGAGGTTGAACAGTGAAATGGGACAAAAAAGAACAGAAGACACTGCTCAGAAAAAAATTAATAGAAAAAACGTGCATGAGGGCCCACAACAACATGTGTGCAGAATGATTCCATGTCAATCAAAAAACTGCTAAGTTGAAATTCAAATGTTTCAAATACTTAAGAAGAACATGTGTTTCCAAGAGAATATGAGATTGCTAATTCCTTCACCCAGTAATTCTGTATCGTCACACACAGCTCTCTGGATATTATTTTGCACAATATACTATATAGTACACAAGAAGCAAACCTGAATAATGCCTTTGATACGCCATACCCCATGCTTCATGACTACAATGTGCGAATCATCTGGATGCAAGGATCTGAGTTCTTGTCTAACTTCCTCCATACTAGCATTATCGTCTCTCGTCAATTGCTCAGCCACTATCTTATTTGACCTACCTAAGGTACCTACTACTGCACGAGAATCACCGACATTAGCAACATATAATGTCCCCTGCCATATGACTCCAACAAGACAGCAAGACCCAGTTGCTGCAATTAAAGGTTTTATTCCACACGTCCTGCGCACTAGAGTAAGAAATCCTTCTTCAGTGGCAGAGAAAGCACTTCTAATCAAATCTTCAGACATGGATCCACGTTCACGAGCAAGTCCTGTAAGTAAGTGGCATCCAATGTGATGCTAGCATAGACTCATAAGCACTGGAATACAGTCATTAACCTAATGAAATTCGAAGCCCCAATATATGAGCCAGTGAATAGCTATGCTTTGAACTCTTTTGGTGTCACAATTGCTATCAACTTTCATCCCAGAAAGTGACCCTAACTTACAAGAAACCTTATACCCAACCCTGGGATTTGTGATCAAAGTCAATTTCTAGCCAAAACTCAGCTTTTAATTGTTACATACTCCAATCATTATCGAGAATAACTAAAATGCAAGTAAAAGTTTTCAGAAGCGATTTGTCTAAGGAAAGAGTCAAAACTCCAATCAACAGAACATTGTGCAGTCATGCTAGAATCAATATGAAGGTGAATGGACTCAATTCATCATAAATATCCAGTTTGGGTTCTGCTTATGTCCAACATGGGTGTCATTTTCACTGAAGCACATTTTAAACGGAAAAAAGAAAAATGGAATTCCACTTTGGACTAGAAGACGGCTAGTGCTGAAAAAACTAAACTAACCTCCGTCTAGGATTTTGACTATCTAATGAGTCAGCCCGCACTATCCAGTAATTTCAATGACACAACAGTTTTTCCTCCAACCTAAGAGAACAGGAATCCCATTCCTACCCTCAAACATACACTTTCGGATTTGGAAGCTGGTGAAACTGCATCATCTTTCTACCAACTTGTCTTGCCAGGATTTCTATATCTATCACAAAGAATTTTAAAAAAACAAAAATATAGGTTTAGCAAGATTTCTGCCAGATATAAACAAGAGATATGAGAACAACACCATAGAAAAGCCACTACTACCAAAGATTGTCAAATCGAAGATAGGCAAACCAATAGCATCCAAAATTACCAGCATGTGGCAAAGCACTGATTCCTAAAACTAACGTTTCACCGCAATTCCCCGGAAGGCAATTGGTTGATATTTTTCCTTAAAAGAGACCTCGAATTCGTCGAAAGCGCAACCAAGAAACAGAAAAAAGAAGAGAAGACACTCACTCATCAGGTGGAGAAAGAGATGATCACAGATGAAGCGAGAAGCGTCGGGGCCACCATGCCCGTCGTAGACTCCCACGAAAGTGGCTTGGCGGCCAGTCTCCACCTGGCTCTGGTCTTCGAGCACTTCATTCGCCTGGACGACCGCGAAGGAGAACTCCCCGCAGGAGTGCTTCTCCAGGTCCTTGCACCAGACCAGAGAGTCCTGGAGCGTGGGGTCGGCCTTCTCGTCGTCGGCGCCGCCATCATCCTTGCTCATACGGACATATCGACTGACCGGTCTCCAGCAGGCAGACGCTATCCTTGCCAGCCACGAGAACATCCCTCATTTCCCTCTCAAAACCCTAGAGACCTCGAGGACGCAGCGCGTGACGAACGGGCGGAGAATCCTTTCCCCGCGGGTCGGATCCGGACCGGAGCGGAGGAACCAAAGCCGTCGAGGAGGAATTTCCCGGGAGAAGGCCCGGGGGGGCGGGGAATCGAACCGGAGCGGCGTCTCGGAGAAGGAAGGGGAGCGAATCGCCGGACCGGAGGCCCCGGAGGAAGAGACGGTTAGAGAGGCGAGAGTTGACTTTCCGGCCGGTGAATCGGAGCGAGCTCGCGGCCGGTGCGGTACGGAGCGGAGGTGGAGAAGAAGGCGATGAAGAAGAGGAGAGAGAATGAGATATTATAGAGAGGCGCGTCCCTGCAGAGTCTAGAGAGAGAAACCAGAGTTGCTGCAAAGTTTCAGTAGAGAGAGAGAGAGAGGTTTTGCAACGGCGCAGGTAGAGAGAGAAAAGGAGGAAGGGAAGGGAAGGGGAAGGGGAAGGGGAAAGAAAAGTGGACGAAGCGCGTGAGCGTTGCTCGATTTTCTTCTTTCTTTTTCTCTTTTTTTCTTTTTCTTTTTTTCTTTTCGGGGGCGGAATTACGGGGGTGCCATTAATGTCGGAGCATGACGTCGCGGTGGGCAGATCTCCTCTGGGCAGGCGTTGAACTTCTAGACGAGAAGTCCCAGTCCAGTCCAGGCTTTTACTGATTATATGTGGATTTATCTACTCCCCGGGTGAATTCGAGAAGGCGAGAAAAAAAAAAAAAAAAAAAAAGGGGGCAGGGGGGCTTGAGAAAATGAGAGGTGAAAATTACAGTTCATGGAGCTTATAATAATTGCTTTGAGAAGTAATAATTAAGTTGTTGTCTCATATCATACAATAACGATAATTAGCAATTTTCTAGCTTCTATTGACTTTACATTTTATAATGATTTATGGATACGGTATAACAAATAAGTTACATTGAAATACACATTTTGATTTTGCATAAATAAAAAAATGCATGCTCGTTGATCCCACTAGTTTCTCTATCGATTAGTAACAATAAAAATTGATACATCTCTATTCTTTAGGGCACACTTACTTACCCAAGAGCTTTGTTTAGTAATGGATGTGTTTGTAGCAAAAATTCATCGAAGACCATGTTCAATTGAATATTAAGAGCTGAAAAATCAATTATAAAATTTTAAGTATCGATTGGATTTGGTGCTAAAGATGGACATAAAAAATTATCTGATGACTATTGAAAATTGATAATTGAATATTTCTGATCTCTTATTAAAGTTAGAGTAATGACCACTATTTGTGGGTTTTATCAATATATTGGCAAAATTGCAATTGCCATTGAATGAATTAAGTGATCCATTGCCAATTGGATTAAGTGGATTTTTTACTCAATTGAATAATTTAAGTCGATTCTATTCAAATTTATCAAAAGAGCTTCATCTCATTAAATGCCGAGTTTTTAATTTATCAGCACATAATCGGCTTATCAAATAAGCCCCAAGACTTATTTTTCTTCATTGGTCTCCAACAACCTATCTTCTATCTCCTATACATTACGCCAAAAGAAGAAGAAGCTAAAACAACTCTTTTCATCTCACATTTCCATTCCCTCCTATTTATTTCAACTAAAATAAAATGGATCTTTTCCCGAATTACACACGCACTGTATAATGAAAAGACATTGCATATGTAATCAGTACATTTTATTATGAATTGAATCCACTTAATTTCAAACTACTCCCACAAACACTTTTCGAGGACAAATTGAAAACCTCATGAGCTCCTCAAGCACTAAGTTCAAATCAAAGAAGACCCGTTCGGCCCGCAACTTAAACAAATCCGTTCAAAAAAACGCAAAACTTGGGTTTGACTTTTTATAAAGTTGAAGGACACCCAAACTTGGTATTCTCCTCTAAAGCATTACATCCGAATGGGCATCTGCAATTTCACTACTTGATAATTAAATATTGGGAAAAAAAAAACAAAAATAACTAGAATTGACTACAGTCCTCCCTGGAATTTGGAGATCATCTCAATCTACCTCCCAACGTTTCATTTTGGCCCCACATCATGAATTTCTTCGGGATAAAAACAACAAGGAAAATATTATTCTTTTTTTATCTTGGGAACAACACAATTATTCGCTACAAAGCAACCAATGTGACCGGAACCAATAGAAGGCAGAAAATAACATCTCTTACCTTCTCAATATCTTATTCATTCTACCATAATAAACTCAAAACGCTAGACGATAACAATTGATGTAACGCGTGGTGTCTAACTCAACACGGACCCAGTAGCCCATTTTATCATATCGATCAATTAAGCTTCTCAATTTCAAGAAGCCATAAAATAACATCTCTTTACCTTATCAAGACTCGATTCATTGTATCATAATAAACTTAAAACACTAAACTATAACAATTGATGTAGTGCACAATGTCGACTCGACATGGACCCACTAGCCCATTTTATCATCTCAATCAATCAAGGTCCTAAATTTCTCTGACCGAGTGCGGAATCTACACCGGCATCACTCTCGCCATTGTCTATTGGGTGGGTGATGAAGGTGGTTGATTTTCTGCAAGGCGATATAAAGCGATTTCGGCTCGAGGGCCTCTAAAGTCAAGGCCGCTTTTAGGTGGACTAAAGTGCAAAGGTTGCAGAAATTTCCTGGGCTTGGTCAAAAGTGCACGTGAGGAATGGTCCTTTTCTTTCACCTAAGTCGTGAACCTTTTCTGGATGTGTTCCGGAAGATCGTCGGGGCAATCGTTGCTTTAAGCGGAGGAAGATGGATGAGCTAACCCCATGGGACACGCGTGAAAAGGTCCTCCGAAAAGTGTTTCCCTTTGCATAAACACGATTGATCCCTTATCTTCTTCTTCGTATTTAACATTTTAATCTATTATGTTATTGATAAACATGGCTACTTATAGGTGGAAAGAGTACCGTGAACGAGTGTTTTCATGGTACTAATCAATCGAAAGATTTTAATATGAAAAATGTAATGTTATAAAAATGTCGAACACTTTTTTTCTTTTAATTTTGATGTCTAGCCAAATTTTTAATGAGAAATTTGATTTGCTAAAGTTTACTCTTAAAAGTGGAAAAACGAATCATGACGTAACGGCATATATTTGAGGATGTGGATTGATGCGTTTTTTTTTTCTAACCTTGAATACCACCTCTAATTTGAGAAAATAATTCACGTGATATATCACGTGACAAATGATATTACGTGGTGTAACCAATTAATTATCATCGGCCGCACATCTCACACACCATGAATAACACCAAGTAAGATGAGATTCATTGCAAGTGATTGGTCTATTACACTACACCAAACATTGTCGTGTGATATAACCATCACATAGAGTACTTCTTCCTCTCATTCAATGGGTGATCAAAGACCATCGACTCTCTGGATTTTCAATTATGTATTGGAAGCATTATAGTTTTCTATTGGATTGGATTGGTTTACAAAAATGATTTAATCTTCTTCTTGTTTTGTCATTGAAATGTTCATTTGCAGTTTGCCAAATCGGTGTGCGAATGATCTCTACCATTCATGCATTTTAGTTTCCACCACTGCCGATCATTTCTGAACATATGAAGCAACAAAGGAACAAATTAGAAGAACGAAACTGACAAAATAAACCTTACTAAATAAGCATCGTAAGTAATCTGTTCCGAATTATTCCTCTTATTTTGGACAACTTGTTAATAAAATTTATAAGTGTTTCTGAAAAAAAAAAAACAATCTAAGAACGCTCAACGAATTAAACAGAAGAATAAGTTGAATAATTTACAGTTTACAACCACGTCTGACGTCTCCCATGTGCCAAATCCGGCCCGGATAAATTAGTCACGATCCAGGGAGCTTAAACGGCGTCGCTAATCAAGCGATTGTGGCGATTGTAATGCTTCTCCATGAACACTCGCGACGCTCCCTCCACCGTCCTCCGCCACGTCTGCGCTCAAACATCAGCACCAAGTCAGCCAGTCTCAGTTCCGAGCGCTTCGAAGAGATTTCGCGAACGCGCTGATCACATGCGAATCGAGAAGAAAAAGTCAATGCAATCGGCGGTGAAATTACCTTCTCGATGGCTCCCAGCAGCGACTTGTTCCTGATGTCCCTTGCCCCCTGCTGCGACCGCTTGACCACCCCGAGCTTCCGGAGCAACGCCGACCTCCGCTTCGCCGGCGGGAGCAGCGACCGCCTCTCTCCCAGCACCTGTGACTCGCTCAGGTCCACGCTGCCCTCCGGGGACAGAGGGCTGGCGGCCGCGACCCGCCGGTCCCTCCTCCGGCGCTTCGGCGCCCTGGGGTCTTTCCTCTTGTCGCCAGAGTCGGCGAACTTGCTGAGGAGCTGGTCCGAGCGCTTCCTGTCAACGTGCTGGACCGCCGCGGCGGAGGCATCAGGACTGGGTCCCTCCATGGAGAGAAGAGAGAGAGGAAGAGGGCCGACGATTGTTTCAGAGAGGGAGAGAGAAGGAAGAGATGAAGGTAAGGGAGAGCGGGGTGGGGAAGTTCAGGGGAAAATGTTTGCGTTATAATTGTGGAGGGAAAAGGACCGTTGGGAATCGGGATGGGCATTTGCGGCATTTGCGGGGGGGCAATATAGCCGTTGCGATCGAGAATGGGAAATTTCAGATCAGAACAGTTGGAGAGACCCACATGCGTTTGTGGCAGTGAATCTGCTGCGTCTCCGACCAGGCCAACAGCGACCGTTTCCCAGATTTCCGAGGAACCTTCGTCCCTCACCTGACGCGGCCCCACCGGCCGGAGAGCCAAATCATGCCAGGCGCTCGTGCTCGGATCACCGATGATTAGAGCTGGAGATACTAAACTCAGTCCTCGCAAAGATCGATCTGACTGAGCGGAGCAACGAGTTCTAAACGGATATTTTGCTGAGTTAAACTTATGTTAACTATGTTTTGATATCCAATGGGATTGAATTTGTCCATTACATCATTTTATGGAAGTGACTTTGTTTGTGATAAAAGCTACTTATCTTTTGAACACATTCTTCCTTGAATTGTTGTCCGTGCATTCTAGCACTCGAGCTCGGCTATCTTAATTCAATGATAAATGCGTTTGAAAAGAAAAAGTAACATCTCTATTGTGGGATATATGGAAAATCCCAAGTGTGGGTTTCGAAGATAACCCTCAACTGTGATGACAGAAACAAAAGGAATTGGGAGTAAAATGCCTTGTATTCATATATCCAATTGTACACAAATACACTACAAGTACACTAATGTATTTATAGTGTAAGAATAGAAATAAAGAAAGGTAGGAAATGATACAAAAAGTTTTTTTTTTTTGGGTTTTTGTTTTGGAGTGATATACAAAAAATATTTATTATATACAAGATCATCGCTTTTCAAATGCTAGATCAATCATGGATTAGATGAATCAATTAGATTGTAATCGAGATCGACGTCGTGATTATGATCCTCAACCATATTTCCAACAATCGATGCACAAATATAAATGTGTATAGAACTGCATATTGGGTAATTGAATTTAAAAGTTCGTCTTTTCACTTGAGAACAATCCAATGAGGATAGGTCTTCATTTAAATATGCTATCCTTAAAAAACTCAAAAGAGCGAGTCATCATAAAATCATTACATGATCGAATAAATCCCATCATGATTGCCGATAGCCCCAGAGTCATGCCTGTCTTTTCAGTGCCTCGCCTATGTTTGATCAAAGATATATTAACATGACTTGGATGAATTTTAGGTAAATGGCCTCACTTAAAAGATCCAACTCGAGGAAGATCAATCACGTCCTAAGAGCTACATGAACAGTGTGATGGGGAAGTTCTTTTTTCTTTTTCTTTTTTCTTTTTTGGGTCGGTTGTAACGGAGAAGTTTGGGCAAGGTTTTATTGGACCGTTAGCCCAAGGAATTTGAAGATGCTCAGCCCAGACCCATCTAGGTGCGCCAGTGGATCAGACTGTAAACCAAAATCCACTGTTGCTACTTCCGAACGATGAAGAAATGCTTCCTCCGACCACCTCCTTCGCATCCCGCGCCGCCTCTGCGCCTCCACTAGTTCCTCCCTCCTTTTTTAACCAATCAACTGCTCGCTGATCGTTCAAAAGATTCACTCCTTGGACTGCTGCCTATCTCGCCAATTCCCCCGTCATCGGCCTTAATCCACAGTACCTGGGCCGATACCAGAGCTCAACGAGAAGCATCTCCAAGGGGCTCGCGTTTTTGGCGACGTGGAACCATAGCTTCGTCGTCAAAGTCTCGAATCGTCGTTGCCTTTTTCCGATTCTTCGCGACCACCTTCACAGTATTGGAACCCACAGGCTCCCCACCGCCTCCTCTACAGTCGGCTTCCGCCACTGTTCGGAGCCAACTTTCTGCCCCAATTTCGACCCATCCCCAAGCAGCCTAGGTCAGGATACGTTCGTGGGCCGTAAGTCCTCAACGGACAACCTAACCATCATATCATCCTAGCTCGTGTGTCGTGCCTTGCCATGTGCCTTTCGTCTCTCCCAGCTGTCTTGCTTTGTCCCCCCGTCTGCTCAGCTAACTTTTTCTAGCTAGCATTGACGAGAAACGATGCCGGCAAGAGTTTCAATGCGATGCCGGCAAGAGTTTCAGTGCACGTACGTATTCATTTAGCGGGGGCCATGCCGTGCAAGTGTACGAGGCCTTCCGTTTGAATGACGTGGAGCTTTTGTGGCCGGACCGTTCGTCCGGGTGATGGCCCCCGAAACTTGACAGAAGAAGGTGAAAAATCAGTTCGTACGCCCGTTAAAGCTCATCCGCACACTTTGTTTTTTTGTGTACTTTTGGCATGAAGAGAAAAGGACTGCTTGCATTTTGGAGTTTTTTTTTTTTTAATCGATCCTACCTTAATCTTATTCTAATGTTCATGTTCAGACTTTTGCCCTACCAGAAGTCAATCCTGAAATGAAATCGTCCCCACCCCAATCCCCTTTAAGAAGGTGGGGATTTGAACCCTTTATCTTCTTCTTCTAAGTTGGAAGGGTGGTCACTAAGACGAACCCCAATGGTTACTTGCATTTTGGAGTTGATGGAAGGAAAAGGAAGCTGATTTTTTCTTGAACCTCTTTATAGATAAGAGGACGAAAGTACCCCTCAACAAGTCACATTTGCCACCAAATCGACGCTCGATAATTATTAGTAATCCAAAAAAATTCGACTAAATGTTCACGCCTACATTCAAACTCGTAATTTATGATACTCAAGATAAAGTCAAATGATTTATGATAAAATTCAATTGAAAATATTTGCTAAATCAAAATTTCACCGTGATAATTTTTTATGCTTTTTTTTTCTTCATACACAAATCAATATGCTCATTTTCTAGCATTACGTAGATAAATCCCGTCGGTCATTTGTAGATGAATTAAAAGGTCAATCATTTGTTAGAGTTGAATGAAATGAAAAACATGTAATCTTATCTCGTAGATAAATTTTAGCTTCATTTCAGTCTTCAAAGCTCCTTCTGCTTCATCTGTGTAGAATGGATGTAATGGAAAGAGAAAAAAAAAAAAAAAACCTTTCTCTGTCATAAATAAAATAAGAACTTTGGATCGATACCACGTGGTTTTCACAAAACTATTATTGGTGGGGCCGGAATTCTATAATATTTCCTCGCTATCTCTAAGTAATTATTTAAAACAACTCAAGCAATAAAATAAACGAGTGTCGGGACGGAGTTATTGAGAGGGTTTTTTTATTATTATTTTATTTAGAGAGGTTGAGCAACTGTTATTAATAATAACCATTCAAAAAGCCGGTGACCGGAAAGCGCCCGCTCCTCTCGTCACCTAACTTGTCCAAACATTTCGGACGAAACTGCCCCTCTCGGCGGAAGCCGACAAAACGGCGTCGCCCCTTCCCTCCTCCTCTCCGTCATTCCCGGTCGCCGGCCTTTCGCAGTCTCCGTCTTTCTCCGTCTCTCTCTCTCTCTAACAATGACTGCGATTCAGGCCGTTGTTCCCTCGGCCGTCTCCGTCTCCCTCCGTTATCGCACTCCCTCGGCTCCCTCCCTTCTCCCGTCGCGCCCGTCGAGGCCCTCGCCGTCCGTCGGCCGGAGAATGCCCGGCCGGCGGCGGCTCTCGGGCGGCGCCGCCCCGCGTGTGGCGATGGTCCAGCAGGCCGTGCAGGGGGCGCCCGCGACCTACGCCAAGGAGATGGAGCGGCTCTCCGCCAAGGAATCGCTCCTCCTCGCCGTAAGTTGAATGGCCGTTCGAGAGTCGATTGGCTCGCTGTGGATTGAACAGATAATGTCGATTGCCGTAACTGTATTTCTCCAATCAGAAGCCGCTTCGAGCTGGCGAATCGAGTTGATTTTCTCGTCTTTCGTCCTGTTCTATTGTGCTCTCTGCGACCTGATTTGTCAGCTTATGTGCTCGTCAACTGTTATGTTTTTTTTTGGGATGAGGAGTTTGAGTTGATTGCTCGCTTCCGGCTCCACCGTTTACTTAGCTTCAAGCTCCCGCCGTCTTCATTCCGCGACTGTGCAGTACGCCGACATGATTGCGGTCTTGGGATTTTTGTTTGTTTTAGTACGTTTGATTCCGGCAGACTTGTTCGGAATTATCTGTTGTTCATGATTCTGTTTCGTTTAGGATGTGCTTTACTTCTGGCCTGCCCGTCCGGCCATGTCATTACTTTTGTTTCTTCCATCGGAATTCGCCGATCCGTGTGCAGGACCTTTGGAAATCTATCTGCCCTCCATGAAAATTTTGAAATTTAGTTTGCCCTGCTGTTTGCTCATGATTTCCCGTCATCATTCCATGTTCACGGGAATCTGCGAGATGGCATGCAGCATGAGAAGTGCATGTGCACCGTGTTTCATAGTCAGACCTTCCCTTGTGTCTCCCATTTATGCCGATAGCGTTATGGTGGTAGAAGCGCGATGCCGAGTGGAGTCATGGATTCCTGCTTCATGTCAAATGCTTCCTCGTCTCGAGAACCCTCGTTCTCACGAATGTAGTTGTAGTTCGGATATTAGCCTTAGTCACTGATGTTATGAGCTGAAAATGGATGTCATGATGTGTGGTATTTAGTAGGAGCTAGTTAGGACTTCGCAGCTCCAATCCTGCAGCACAAACTTTTCCTGTATAGTCACTTTGCTACGGTATTTTCAGTTCAAAGATTCTGGAGGCTTTGAGGCATTGATCAGTGGCAAGTTGACTGATATGCAACAAATTGATGTGAATGAGAGGATCATTGGTCTCGAGCGACTTAATCCAACGCCTAGGCCAACAACGTAGGTGCTTCATTCAATCATTTTTAGTATCGCCTGTTTCTGGTGAATCTTACTTGTTTGTTCAGCAACCCAGGTCTCCCTTTTTAGAAGGTCGATGGAACTTTGAATGGTTTGGCTCTGGAAGCCCTGGGCTTACTGCTGCTAAAGTGATATTTGAGTTAGTTTTGAGTTCTCTCTCTCTCTCTCTCTCTCTTGTAAGCTTTCCCTGCTGAATTATGAAATCAGTCTCCGTATGTGGCTCTAATTTTGATAATCTAATTTCTTAATCACAGGAGATTTCCAGCAACTTTGGCTAATCTGTCAAAAATGGATATCATGATTAAGGATGGGTATGCTAGAATTACAGCTAATCTGAAGTTTCTAAACTCGGTAATTCCAGGCTTTTTGCTTTGTATATTTGTCTGTGTTACTCTAACTGAAGTGAAGATGCTTCTGGACTTCTCATCTTCTCCAAGTTAGTCTTTCTGGAAAGCCAAGAGGCACTTGTTTACTGCTAAACTTTGCACGAATTTCTTGGTTATGATGGGCTGTGAGATTGCGTGCAGGCTAATATTCTTCTATGATATGCTATGTTTATTTGAATATCTGATTCGTATAAAAAATTTCTTAATCTGGAATAGAGAACTGAGTTCTTAGTACTTGATCTTTACCATTACTTCCATATATGCAAGATGAGTGTAGAATACCATCATTTCCTTTCCCTTCTTGCTTTGAAAGAGAGATCTAAATCAGAGCTACTCTTCACATTGAAATGGAATATGTTCACTTGATTCCCCTATATGGAATGCTATTGCTATCAAGGTGCCCCTTCACTTCATGTGTCTCTTTATGTCACTCATTGCCTTTAATTTTTCCATGCCAATTGTGGCTATGCATATGCTCAGTGGCTGTAGAGCAGACCAATTCCATGCTCATAAATCATCAATCGATTTCCTTCATATCTCAATGACAAGAGCAATGACAACAACAACAAACAACTGAAATCTTTTCTTATCTAGTGGGTCAGCTATGTATTCATTTTATGCACTGTGCTCACTTTTATGTCAAGTCTTCTGTAAGTCAAGTCTTAGCAAAGCAGTCCTGTAAAATCCAAGCATTCCTATATATTCTTGTCATCTCTCCCTTGTGTATTTTGGGTCTTTCGTGCCCCTTTTAACCCTAGTCTCCCAAAACCACATTTCCTCACTTGAGCATTTGAAGACCTTTATCTCGCAGGTTTAGATCACCTCAGAGAATTTCCTTTTCTGTTCCTGTGCATCTCAATATCATTTTAAAACATCTAGTAAGATTTTGTTCTGTGATCAACAGGAGTACTATTCTTCTCTTCGGCCCTTGGATGTCCAGCCTGGTAAATAGTGGAAGGGAAAAAACCAAGTATTCGGAGTACTTTGGACATGCTCCCATATTAATGTGTTCACATTAAGATGAGTTTATAGTTGTCATCTTCTGCTCTGTTTTCTTCCTCCTGTGTTTCTCTTCTTTCAAACTTATTGAGCAGGCTCCTTGTTCTTTGTATAATTCACAATTCTAAAACAAACTACACTCTTTTCATGATCCATTTTTCATAAATCAATCATCACTTCTTTGATGGGCACTCTTTCCTCCTCCAGGAAATGAAATCATGACACTGGGTTTCCCTCTCAGTGAATGTAGTCTTATGGACCATGTCAAATAACTCGTGGAAATTTTATTTGGAATCTGTGTCTTTATTGGTGATATACAAGTAAATAGGTTATATGGATATAACTACGTGGTTACTTTCATTGTTGACTTGCATTTTGATACGTCTAAGGCTGGACTATCATGTTTGAGGGTTTTGATAGCAAGAGATTTTCTTTAATGAAGCTACAAAGCAAACTCATCTTGTCCGCCAAGTTGTCTGTGGAGGGCCCACTTCGGATGAAGGAGGAATATGTGGAAGGGATGGTCGAAACACCAACTATTATTGAAGAAACTGTACCAGACCAGCTAAAAGGTGCACTGGGCCAGGCAGCTAGCACAGTACAGCAACTTCCTGTTCCAATTAGAGATGCTGTCACTGGTGGATTAAAAGTACCTTTAGGTAAGCAATCCAGTGAAATTAACCATTTTATTTGCTTAAGAGTTTTTTGTATCCTTCTTAATTTAACTTTAACCTTCTTACTTTACCTTGCATTATTTTTGTTCTTTGGCATGATTGAACCCCAAAAGTACTGTTGCCTATTCAATTATTTCTGTTGGCTGAGACTTCAATTCTGATTTCAAGCATCAAAAAGATGACATCAACATCTTTAAAAATAAAATGTTCTTCCTGGCATATGCTGCAAATACTGTTCTGTCCTTTCATTGGTCAAAAGTATGATGTCAAACCATACAGGGCTCACAGAAAATCGTGGGTGAGATCAAGCAAGCTAAAAGAAAGGGAAAATGTGTGTGGTTGACATAATTTACTAGATGGGAAGACATTATTTAGGATGTGGCAGTAGAATTAGTGGTGTTCAGCTCAGGTGACATGTTATGACTTTCTAGGGAGAGTTTTTTGTTTCAGTGCTAGAAATCTCTTTGGAGTGACGCCTGCTATTTCTTGTCATTGCTCAGTTAATTTGATAAGTGTAATGATGACAACTCCAAGAGTAAACAAATGCTGAAGGTTGTGCTGGTATATTGGACAGCAATGGGATGCACCTACTTGGTGCTTGCTTGTTACTGAACTTTTACTTATGCCAAAAGGAGGAAAAAGTTATCCTTCTGATGCTTTCATGAACATTTGCATTTCGTGTGTCCTTATTCCTTCACTGAACTCTATCTTCTAATGCCTTCAGGTGGGACTTTCCAGAGGCTTTTCATGATATCCTACCTCGACGAAGAGATACTAGTGAGTTTTTACTAGCATAATTTTCCTGAAGTGATGTACTAATTAGTATCAAAGCGAGTGTTGGACTCTTATGGTGACGCCCAGAAGAATTAGTCACAATGGTTGCCCTCCCTGCCCTTTTTATGAGCTAAAAAAACATATAGAAAGAATATGGTTCTTTGTTATTTTCCTACTGCCTGCATCACGCTATCGAGTCTGAACCTGATTTTTGAATTAGTCACCTAATTGAATGTCAGTTCTCAGAAAGGTTTTACACATTCATCTATGTTTAGCTATCCATGGACTGAAAAAGTTGGGACCAATCCTATCAAGGTTCCTTTTTGGATTCCTAATGTAATTGCTACAAGAGCGTTGGCAGTCATTAGAGTGCTGAATTTTGTTGCAGATAATAAGGAGTACCGACGGAGTACCTGAAGTCCTCACAAGATTGGAAGTACTTCCTACGATGGCCGAGCCAGTCGTGGAGTATGAGAGCTAGAAAGTATGTCATTGACACCGACAACAATATATTGTTTTCCGAAGCATAGTCACAGCGCAGAAGTTTCACGGTTTCCCTCCTTCACTGATCTGCTACTTCATTTCTTTTGTCCACGGTTTGGCTTATTTCTGCTCAGTGGCATTCCTCGCAGAGGGAATGCCTCTCAGTCTCAAAGATTCATTCGGAGTAACATTAGTCGATTCACTAGCATAATTAGCAAAAGCAATCATCTTTTCACGAGGTCTTGCCAGAGGTCAACTATCACGTTTTCTGGTATGCTTTCGGGCTGTTGTGATAAAAACGTGCTTTGCAAGTAGATAATATTGTAGCATGTTTCTGTCATTGATGATGAGGCATTTGGATTTTCCTGGTAGAAAAGGATGCAAAAGAGTTGAAAATTTGGGCGTCGGTGGGAAGTGTGAGCCCACTGGACGGGGAATGCAACCCACGTTGATTGACTAGCATCGTCTCCTTTTTCGGGTTCGCAAGATAGTTAAAACGACTAAAATTTGACGTCGTTTTGCTAATTGTGGACTCCAATCTTGCCTTTACGTCACGCGCAGAGACAAAATCGCTCTTTTTCCTTTTTTTTTTCAATAATCTTTTTGGATGAAGAGACAACATTGCTCTTATCATCCCAAAATTTTGTCTGGGATACCTGTCAATTCAATTTTTAATCAAAGGAGCTTAAATTTGATGGAAGCAGAACGGTTCTCGCACCGTCTATGGAATTTTTTTAATCAAATGGCCTAACTTTCAAGCGTAGAATTTTTTTTTTTTCTTTTTTAGGATCTAATTCTAGTGTAGAGGTTGCTTACATCTTTTAGGGACGGCAATTGTTTACCTGAGATGAGAGTGCGACTAATAAGCTAAACTATATGAAGAAAATACCATTAAATAGTGTTAGAGCGTATCAACAAGGTGAACGTGTATCGGATTGGGGGAGGCGTTCTGCTAATTGACCGCTTTTCTGACATCTAATCAACATTGCGAAACAGCCTAGAAAGTTCAACATTGTGGAATTACTTGGAATATTATAACTCAATGATTAGAATCTTTTGTCATCTTAGAAAAGATTACCCTACTTGCTCTTCGAGATTTAACTTAACGAAAGATCAAAGGAAGAAACCCAACATTTCACGATCATAAATGTCAACGGCTGTCTGAGGAAGTTATTGTAATTATATTGATTTAATAAATTATATGAAAGAAAATACTATTTATGACCTTTATTGTCAAAACTGATATGTTTTATTCATTTCAAGTGTTTAATATCAAATAAAATTTGAATACCATTCGCCAAAGTCCAAATATGCGCAATCAACTATCTATCATTGGAAAGTATTGAGTCGCTCCCAAGTCCAAAATACACAATGAATTGTAGGTCACTAGAAGCCACAAGGTTAATGTCTCATGTGATAAAGTCATTATTGCTTTCAAAAGAATAGAAACAAATGTCTCTCTATGAATATTATCATAATGGAAAATCAATTGATTTCTTCTTTCAATGCTCGAAAGAACACTAGTTTTCACTTGTGAAAAATTATAAATCCTCTCTAGAAAAGAATCATAGTTCCTTCAAAGGAAAAATTACCAAATCAATTTTAAATCTACGGATGTGAATTCGATTTTAAATTTTTCAATTTTATTCCAAATCTTTATGCAAATTTTCAATATAGTCATTCGGATCGATTTTTACCAAAAATTATTGATATAATGGCACGCCACGTAGGATGGCCACCAATGACTTAGCGACTTCCGGCGAAAATTTATTAAAATGATTACATTGAAATTTCACGTACAGATTTATGATTTAATTGGCAAAATCAAAAAGCTTAAGATTGATTTAACATTTATAAAATAAATTTAGGATTTGAACAATTTCCCCAATCTTCTTCGAGTCCATTATTGGCTTAGCTCCACCTTTTAAAGAGTTGTATTATAAATCACAAAGCCAATGACAAAAGGATTGAACAAAAACCCCTTTTCCCACCCACATGCCAAGCATTTATAAACTCCCCAGATTAGGTATACGATCCAATCGAACTACGCAATAACCCCAGCAAGTTGAAGGCCACAGTCAAATCATGAATCTAATTGGTTGGGTTCTGTCTCCCTGCCATCCTGATTGTTGTAATAATGACTGATTAACACTTGATCATATCCGCACGTTAGCCCTCCTAAATTCTATTGCAATTTGCGCATTTATGGCGCTCACCAGGAAGTTGACTTTGGATCGCATGTCAAAGAAAATGATTATAACACCAGCCCTCGGTAGGGATTATCTTAATGCAGCAAGAGAATATCATAACCCTAAAACAGCCTTCATCCTCCACAGCCGTCGCTCTGGATCGCCAAAGATAAGTTTATTGCCATTTCCGTTGCTGTCGATTCACGTCGATTCTCACACCAACCACCTCTCTCGCTAATCAGAATCGAGCACGAAACAGCCGGAGAGATGTGTGCCTCGATCATGTATCCACGCGCGAGATGGTGTGCAAATAAACGTGTGATGATGCGAAATATATACATAGGGTCCAAATCGTGACTGTCTAAGGGTTCATAAGAAGTGCCTCAGCATATGACGATCGCTGCTCTCGTCGGCCTTGCGAGAATTAAAGATCCTTGGAGCCTTTTTAATTACAAGATTTGCAGGACGGTGTTGTATGCTTTTGGAAAATGAAATGAAGTAATCGGAATAGATGAGGATCAAGATGGACATAACACAAAGTTTATGCCAACGAATAATGGTCGAGAACTGTTGATTATCTAGAAAATTACACATTTGATAAAAAAAAATTATCTAGTCTTCTTGCAAGCAAAGTAGTTCATCAATCAAATTTCCTGGACAGTGTTGCACAGCACTTTCACTAATAAACAATGAAGAGAGAGAGAGAGAGAGAGAGAGAGAGAGAGAGAGAGCGGCCCAAACATAGAAGGGACAAGAACCAGTTCTTCATCACGATGAAGCAAACCAGATCATTCTAAAACTAAACAAATATCAGAGTTCGAAGTGGGGAAAGGAGAATCAGACGCATGGCCTGCAGAAGTGCTGGATTTACACTTAATTTAAATCGATGGAGACAATTCTCATACTCCTAGAGACCAAGATTCTGAAAAGGGGGGAAGGAAAGGAACCCGTGTCGGAGTTCATTAAAGATTACTCTGAGGATATACATAGAAAACCTAAGTGATTAAGGTCTGCAAATACCATTGAACTCGTCAGGCAAGTTGAGCAGCTTCGAAGGCGTGCATGTGAGAAACATCCACGCCTAACAAAGGGAACTCTTCTCCATAGCAGCCACCGAATTCCTCGTACGGGCGACCAAACAGTTCACCACCGCTGCCGCCGCTGCCATAGCTCTCGTCTCTCCGCATTTCCTCTTCCATCGTCATCCTCGCTCCTTGCTCGGAATCGCCGTCCCGACCCCGCGCTTCCTCATCGCGATCCTCCGCGTCCCAGCCGACTCCGGTGGCGATCGGTGGCCAGTACTTCTCCGTCGTCGTCGTCGTCGTCGTCGTAGGGTCGAGCCCTCTGGCGACCCTCCTCGGCTTGTTCTTCGCGCCGTCTCTCTCGGAGGGCTTCCCCGTGAGCCGCTGGACGAGCTCGCGGAAGTTCTCCACGTCGGTCTTTATGATCTCCGGCGCGAAGATGTGGACGATGCGTACCTTGGGCTTGCCGTTCGCCTTGGAGATGGCGCGCGAGTGCTTGTGCATGGCGACCCGGGAAGGGCTAGGGTTTGGGGTGTACGCCTCTTGCCTGAAGACCATCTCTTCCATGGCTCAGCTAGAGAGAGAGAAAGAGAGAGAGAGAGAGAGAGATTGTTTGCGAGGAAGAAAGAGTCTGCTTATGTACATGTTCGAGCACAGTGCAGAGATTTCTTTAAGGGGAAAAGAAGAAATTGGGGGATAAAAGATTTAACATATTTAAAGGAGAAAAAACAACCTGTCTTTATGACAGGGAATCGGATGATCCTTGTCTAGTGAAATGCAAAAAGTTTGACAATCACAGCCAGACCGGACCTTGGTCCCCTCTCGTTCAGCAAATGAAGAAACGCCCTAGGACTATGATCAACCATAGAATAATACCCCGATATAAAAAGAGGTCCACAAATCATATTCATAACACGGTTTGACTTTCTCCATTTCATTGATGATTTAACGAAATCAATCCCGTGATCCCTTTCCCAAACTTTCTTAACGTCAAACCGGATACATTTAGGCGACCTTTGTAGGTACCCGAATAAAATTCACCTGCTTGAATTCTTATTTACAGTCCGTGAGGGTCTATAGAGGCCTTCACTTGATCCTGGATATCAGGGTTCTAACGGTAGAAAACAAGAGTAAAATGAAAAATTCAAGACACGTGCAGGACTATACAATGCAACATGGTCAGTCAAAATTGAGATAGAACTACCATGCCTTTAGCAGAGTCCAGCGTCCCTTTATTGATGATGATCACTTGACAAAATCGACCCTTTTTTCTTGAAATCGGAACCTTCCCTTTACCAAATCCCCTAATCTATTCTCACTTTATTAAATCCTTCTGGAGTAAGATCTAGTAAAATCAAAATTGACTTGCAAACGGCTTAATTGTTTAATCGCCCTATAGAACTGTCGCCGGCTTCAATGGAGGGAATTAGATTAAAAGGTAACTCAATGATTGCCCATGCTCGATTCGATGGTCAGGATGGCATCGTATCACAACGTTTAATATAACTTGTTGATCGCCTCAGGTAAACACTCTTCCAAAGATACAGAAGATCGCGTGAATTTTAATCCGACTTATCCTACTAGATTATATGTACGTCACTTTTCACCAAGAACTACTAAGGCTGCGCATGACAAAATTTCTGAAACAGAAATTGATTTCTAACCAGAAATGAATTTCTTAATTTCTATTCCCCGGACAAGTTTCTAAGCAAAAAAACCTATTTGATAACGACTTAAAATTTCTATTTCTGAAACAGAAATCCGTTTGATAACATAACAAAATTTCTATTTCTAGGAATAGAAATTGATTAGATAACAACATAGAAAATCCTCAAATACAAAATAATAGTCGAAATAATACTAAAACAACATGGGAAATCCTCAAATACAAAATAATAATCGAAATAATACTAATACATTACAAAAGTTGAAAATACAATTTCATGGAATTTCCGACATATTATTATCCATTGCCATTTTATTAGCAATTGTTTTCCTAAGCGTATTTATTTGGTTTCCCTCCTTGGTCAATGTATCGTTTGCAAGCCCATTCTACGTAGGTACAGACAAGTATTGCGGAAGCATGAATATGGGTGCCATCAATGGCGCCTATACAGTCTTGTCATTTTATCAAAAACTAATATTATACAAGATTATCAACAAAATAAAATTAATGGTGTAAATGATATATGAGAATTCTACCTTAAAGTAATATTTATGGTTAGGAACCAATCGAGGGAAGGTCGGTTTATTTTGATTCTCGAATTGAATCAGTCCAGTTGTTCATCCCTAATTTCTTTATTGTTGCTCAATGAACCTTTAATGGCCCTTGCATAGCAAAGAGAGAGATTCTCTTGAATCTCTTGCCTTCGAATTAAAATTCAAGATTGTGTAACAATCTAATTATTTTGATTTTGCAAGAATTTTGAATCCGTAAAAAAATAAGGTTAAATTTCTAGACATGTTTTTTATTCATCTATTATATAAGAACTTTTTTTTCAACTAGCCATGCGCGTGCCTTTTCTAGAAGGAAAGAGCCCCATTGTTTTTAAGTAAGCATTTAAGAATTTTGGTCGTTTTTGAAAATTGGAGACCCATTCAATTGCCTTTCATCCTAAAGAGGAAGTTATCAAAAAAAAATTGAAAAAAAAAAAACACTAGCAAAATAAGAAAAAGAAAATTAGCAATAATTTGTGAAGTTGTGGTTATGAGTGAATTAAGTTAGCAAGAAAGCGCAAGATTCTTTTATATGGTTTGATTTCAATTTTTGATTTCTATTTAAACCGAGAAGTTAAAAATTTCAGCTTTCGATTTCTTCAATTTCTCTATTTCGGAATAGAAATCCATTTCAGAAATAGAGAAATCAAATTGCATTACCAAACGGATTTCTATTCCAAACTTGTTCCGGGGAACAGAGAAACAAAGAAATCGAGAAACAGAAATTTTGTCATGCGTGCCCTAAATTTCCAGATAATTTCCCGGCTCGTATTATTGATTTTGGCCGTCATGCTTCCAGAAAGCTCACGTCAAGTCCTAAATGACAAGTAAAATACACATTATATATTGCATCGACAGTTATTATAACATGAGCTCTAGATTTTATAATTTCTTTGTGAGATTTTATAGGACTATTACTAACTGTTCTAAAAGTTTCAACTGTTAGATGAATATGTGGTGTAATATTTAATTATACCAACACTCTCCCTCACGCTTAGTCTGAGATGTGGTATAACATTTAATTATTCCAACATTTTCCCTCACGTTTAGTTTAGTTTTTTTGCCTAACGTCAAGCGTGGGCATATTTAATTAGAGAGGTGTGGTCTGACATTTAATTATTCCAATATTTCCCCTCACACCTAATATGGTATTTTCGACTAGTATCAAGAGTGGACATATTTAATTGGGGAGGCAAACAGGGCCTAAAAAAATTTGAAGTCAGCATCTCAAACTTTAATACCACATGAGATTTTGTGAAATCGCTACAAACTATTCCAAAAACTTAAACTGTTAGATAAAAGTGTGATTTAATATTTAATTATTCCAACATTCTTATTCCATAAAATCAATAGATATTCATATGTAGTAAAAGCGTGAAAGGTATTGTGTTTGGTAAACTAAACTTTATGAGAGTTGATCCTAGATGGCCTCTAACGTGATACGGCCTATTATCCACAAACGACGGTCCAAACTATTTATGACTCGAACTCAATATTTTATAAAGAAAATATTGCACCTTGTGTAGCGTCGAGTAATTGTGCTATCCTTGCCTTTTCTATTTTGCATAGAAAAAAAAAATAACTTTTTTTGCAATCTTATGCTGTACATCGTTAACCATTCGAATTCCACATAACCATGCGCAAATTGTTTTGGGTCGAAGCCATCTGCACAAGCCCAGCACTGTAGCTTAATCGAATTATAAGGTTTGCATGGTATTGCACGAATTCTCATATAGTCAAGTCTCGACGCATCATGTCCCAAAGTTATATAGAGAATCAATCGTGCACTGTTTACATTCACAAACAGCTTTCACTGCGTTCGATTTGTTTTATAGGGTGGGGAAAGGGCGGGTCATACGAGACTCGTGCGAATACGTGCATGCGAGTAACATCGTCAACTCTCCTTACGTATGAATCCGCGTAGCGGTTGTGGAACCGCATGTGTCGTTTGTCACCCTTCTTACATAGAACACCTCAGCCTTGTAATTTCTATCTATTTAGGAAATCTCGAAGTTTCATATATATATTTATAACATTATCTTTGTAATAAATATCAGGAGGATCCATTCCTGAGCAATCGTTCCATTTTTCCTAATAATCCGTCCAAGAAAGAGTGGACCATGAATTTGTGTCCGACACAAACCAAAAAGAACCCTCTTCCTTTTTAGCAAAAACTCCCCTTTTTCAGCAACCTAAATCGACCCACCTCCTCCTCAGTCGGTCACCCTAGCTTTGGAAGAATTCAACCCCCATGTGACATTACATAGCACCACGCGATCAAATTCAGCTTTCTTAGTAACCCGCCCCTCGACGCGCACTTCCCTTGATGGCGCGCTGCTGATCATGGAACTTCCCTTCCTTCATCGACCATCTGAGTTAGATGACGAGTCAATAATCGGACCGGAGATAACAAGAAAAGTAGGAGAGCACTTGAGCCCCTTTGCAAAAGATTTTCCTTGTCTTTGTTTATTTCTCGGATCAAAACAAATCACTATAATTCGTCCTCTTCTACGGATCGGTCGACATTTTTCACAAATTTTACGAACGGAGACCCTTATTTTTGTAGTTGTCATTCCTTAACTTAATTCGACTCTATTTATTGGAAGAAAATAAGTTTCTTGAAATGATGAATCTCAAATTGTAAGTCACCAAAACCCGAAACTCTCAAATTTGAGTTGCCATGAACGCAAAATGTTCCAAATTCCTAGAGAGGGAAAGAGGGGAGGAGCATCGTGGCAGGCGAGATTGGGAATTTCTGAGTTCCCGGGTGCTACTACTGCAACGTGAGTACCGCATCGAACGCGTGCGAGCGCATGTGGGGGCTGTGGTCCTGAAATGGAACCGTAACCGTCTGATCCGCACGTGAACTCGGATCATCTGCTGCGATCACGTCCGTGCCCACCCCCCCAGCAAGTTCCACGGCGCTGCGAGATTCTCTGCGGATTGATTTCTGGAGGCCGGACGCTACGAAAAAAACCAATGTATGATCTCCTGTCGTGTATGGTATTGGCGAAAAATCGCACCGAGCGATGGGAGAGTTCGAGGTCTCCGTCATTTGTTTTGAGGATCTATAGGAACGGGATTAGTCCGTGAACGCGATTGGACCCTAGAAAATCATGCGGACATATTTGCCATTATTTTCTTAGCTATTCGTTCCTCTCTGGTGTAGGTTGGGTCCGGACACGGTTCTTTCATCGACGAGAGAGAATAGGGCGATAGATGCTGTTGATATTTGAATCCACAAGAACGTTCTTATTGTACATACGTTTTTTGTCGACGACATAATGCTTTAAATATTTGCCCACATCACGTCCATCAAGATATATTTGATTTGAGTCGTAATTTGTTCTGTACTCTTTATGATTCGAAGGTTAGAGATCGAAGTGTCATCATCCATCCCATCAAGATGTTAGCAGTCAGCGAGACACCTGACAGCTAAATAGCACAAAGAGATCTATTTCAATATTCACTTGATACATAAATTGAACCCAATAAAAAATGAAGGAGTGCCTTCGATTTGAGATGCTTAGGATAATTTTGATGTTTAAATATGCATATAATTTGTTCCTGATTTTGTTTAGGAAACTATCTTTTTTATAAATTAATTTTTTGTTCTTTTTTTTTTTATAAATAAGAAGAAAAAAATCTATACTGGTTAAATGCGCATTTAATTGGTTCCTCGTTTTGTTTAAATATGCTATGGTAGGACCCAACATCTCTCTGGGTGCATTATGCGATTTCGCGTCATCATCGAGCGGGTCCCACGTCGGTGGGGACCCTTTTTTTTTTTGTTCGCTAACAAACAACCGCCACGTGGCATTATGCGACGTCATCATCGAGCGGGTCCCACGTCGGTGGGGACCCCGCGTAACCGCCACGTGGCTACGTGGAGTCCCCTGACGGAAGTGGACGAGGTGTAGATGGGTGCACGACTTCACAATTCTGAGCTGGATTCCTGCCTTCCTTTTCTCGCTTTTCTTCCTTTCTTTATTTTTCCTTACCCTCGAAGTTTTGTTTTGATTTGATTAAATTTGCAAACAGTCCTTAACTTTTATGTCAATGTACAATGTCATTCTTAAATTTTTAATATGTTTAATGTGAATGTAATCCTAAACTATATGAAAAATCAAATGTTATTATTCTATTAATTCATGTTTAAAGATGGCATTAAATATTTTCCATTTGATTAGATGACGGATTATGACATTATACATTGGATAAAGTTCATGAATCACTCATATCATTTTCCTTTTTATTTTTCAATTTTATGAAGTAGTGGCCAAGCACAGGGATATCATTATTTTCTCAACAAAAAAAAAAAAATCAGCAGAAAATTTTGAAATCACACTTTTGGTAAATAATTAGTGGAGAATATGAAATCGCTTGGTATATTCTAACACAATTAAAATAGCGATGCGACAATGTAGACAGGCAAATTTTGACATCTTTTTTTAGGTCAAAGAAAAAAAGAATGACAGTGATGGCAAAAAATTAATCGATCCATCTACAAGGCTCACATAGATATTGGACTTACAAATTTTAGTGATTTGTAAAAGAAAATAACTATTTTATTGTAAAGGAGCGGGCCTAGGTGGGCCTAAACAGGTCCAGGCCCAAGAAAAATCCGATTGTTCGGGCCCATTCAAATTGTGCCTTGGGCTTCGGCAGGCTTAGATGGGCCGAGCAGGTCGACCCGTCCATGTTCATGTCTCCGGAAAACCGTCACTGAAGAAAAATTTGGTTGCCTCATGCCGAACAGTTTTGTGTTGCAGCACGGTTGGATGGACCGCTATAAACTTTGCATGAGGAGTCCTCAAAACCTCAGCAGGTGAAAGTGAAACCATGCACCAGGCAGCATCGAAACGAGAAGCCAAGAAAGGCAGACATAAAAGCCTAACGGGTGCATTTCTGTTCCCGATTTCATGTCATCCATGGAATGAACATTTACAAATTCAACCACTGGTAAAAACCAAGTCGGGCGCAACTAAGGCGAAAAGAAACTTGTAGAAGAATGTGTGATATGAGACTCAAAACCTTTGGAAAGCACTTGAATAGGCCTTTTAAAGAGCCAGACCGTGGCTTGAAAATATGCATTTGTTTAGGTTGTCTTCAATCGAGAGTGAATCAAGTTATCGTCATACGCTAAATACATTTACTTCGATAGATCATAGCAGATATTGCATTGAAATTATACTGAGTATTCAGCAGTCACGACAGCACCGATCCCTCCCGTTCTCAGCGTTTCTTTCCTTCCGAGTTACTAGATTACCAATTTATTGTAATCGGCGAATGGCAATGCTTACACCCCAACAAAGGCATTATATTGTGTTCAATAAAAATCGACCAGCCTTCATCTCCATTTCGACTTCGATTGCTCGGTTTCAATGTTTTTCTTTTCAATACTATCCGTCCACACTTGTTTGTACGTTCAAGACAATCATACGTGTGGACAAACATGCTCCATGTATACTTTGAAAAAGCTTTTGCAATTGGACTTAACCTTCTCAGGATCGAACTTCGTGAATGGGCTCTCTATAATCCAGGTGAACTGTCCATACTCACCATCAATTTTCTTGTTTCCCTAGGAAACCGTCCAGGCAAATCACAGAAGCTTTCTATCACCAGTCGAAGATCGACCAAACTTAATAATGCAGCTAGATAAGGACTCATCAGACCAATAGGCAATTTGTCAATCAAGAGATTTGCACACCATAATATGAAGTATTTATAACTGTCTCAACGCCAATATCAGATCCATTTGTATGCCTAAAGCTCTAATCCCAGGAAATTCAGCTGGTCAAATTATGTTTCTAGCTTCACCAAAACATAGACTAGTACGCAGTTGAGGACTTGTCACGTTTTGATTTTCATTGGCATCAATGGTTGGCAAATTCAGAGAAGTGGATAGAAGTGGCACGCAAAATTAATTCCCCATCATCATTTAAATGTGATCCCACCACATCAGCAATCAGAACTCTGTCAAAAAGAAGAGAAAAGACGGCAAAAGTTCACCTTAAATGCTTACGCAAATATCCTTCTACAATGAATTGGGGTTTTTTGGGGTGGGTCAACGAAATTATTGAAATGAAGCAGAACTAAAAGTCAAATTCCAAATGGATGCGCCGCATCCTGAATAACCAGAATACATTATCTAGAGTGGGGAGGATGGAAACAATTACCGAACTGTAGATCTTGAAACCGAGCTCTTAATTGTCATCACAACTTATTCTTGTACCAGAATACACCTTTGTTCTGGTCACCTTCGTCGGGCTCAACATAAATACACTCCTTAGCCTCCCTCCATGCGGCCTTGTAAACTGAAGTCCCATCAAAGTGATAATAATCTCCCAAAACCGGCTTTATTGCCTTGGTGGCCTCCATTGCATGGTAGTGAGGCATGGTAGAGAACAGATGGTGGGCTACGTGAGTATCTGTTATATGGTGGAAGACCTTGTTCAAGATGCCATAGTCCCTGTCAACAGTCGCTAAAGCTCCTCTGAGCCAATCCCACTCGGAAGAATCGTAATGAGGAAGCGATGCATGAGTATGCTGCAAATAAGTGATCAACACTAAAAATGCATTCACGACGAGCAAGGGTCCTCCATAGACGCACAGAACCCAGGCAAGCCCTTTCGCTGCAGCTAGATGGTAAAGCCCGTAAGTGACTGCGAGAACACCAGCATCAGATATGTAAATCTGGAGCCGCTCACGATCGGTGTAGATGGGTCCGTAGGGATCATAGTGAGAGGCAAATCGATCATAAGGCCTACCGGAAACATTAAACATCAAGTACAAGGGCCAGCCAAGGGTGAGTGTTACAGTGAGGGTGATCACTCGGCCTAGTGGGTTGTTTAGGTACTTTGAGAACCATGGCATCTGATTCTTTTGCTTTGGAACGAAAACTTCATCGCGCTCAAGGGAGCCTGTATTGGAGTGGTGGCGACGATGACTATATTTCCAAGAAAAGTAAGGAACGAGGAGGCACGAGTGCAGAACAAGGCCAACCAGGTCATCCAGCCATTGGTAGTCGCTGAAGGCATGGTGGCCGCATTCGTGGGCTACGACCCAGACACCAGTCAGAACGCAGCCTTGCACAAACCCATAGATAGGCCAAGCTAGGTAAGAAAGAGGGGAGGGGAGGAGATGGAAAAAAGTGGTAGCAATGTAGTACAAGACGTAGGCTATGGTCAAATCATAGACCACGTAGGAGAATGAGCGAAGGACAGATCGCTGGAAACAATGAGGCGGGATGGCTTTCTTGAGCTGACTTAGCGTGAATGGAGGTTTTAAAGAAGGAACTCGGTTGTGAAGCTTGGTTTCCGACTTCTTCACCGCCGGGCGAACTGACATATTGCCACCTGCACCCATTCTTCCACGACCTGCATATACAAAAGTACCCCACAAAAAAAAGAAAAATGAGTAAACAAACCCCAATATGAATGTCTTCATCTCTACCGAAATTACTTTAAACGGCCACAAACTGTCTAATCAAGAGAAATTGCTAACTGTATGCACTACCAAGCAAAGTTCTCCTACTGAAATTTCTTGAACAGCATATGATAAATTAACGCAACGACAATAAAGTTCTCCTACTGAAAGTGGATATATGAGCCGAATGCTTTAATAACATACAAGCTTTGATCGTACCAGAGGCACCCATTTTCAGCCGCAATCAATTTAAGCATCTGATAAATTTTTATTTCTCACGGTTCCTTTCCTTGTTCCCTCCCACCAAGAGAAAACACAGAAGCACCACTAATTCAAAGGCTTGCAGAGGCCCAGCAGCTAAGCAAGTCCTTGCCTTTCTACTAGAAGATTCATGCATTATCATCTGTTCTCACATCGAAAAGGATATAAACCAGAGCAGCTCTTAATTTCTATGAAACAATTTTTCCATGCTAAATCATCATGCATTTGCCTAGTAGCACATTCTTGCCATCCATGCCAGGACAATGTGAGGAGAAGCACCATTTTTAAACGCTAGAATCCAAGTCCTTTACCTCACCTAACCACCACACAATAAGGAAAGCTCTACTTGTATGCCTCTACCTTTTAGTCGTTGCATTTTACCCAGAGGACCAAAAACATGAATGCCTTCATGGAACAATTTTCTAGCTCATGCAGCATGAAAAGTCCAAGAGTATGTTCGCAAAATGCTACATGTACACACGCCTCTCATGAATCCGATTACCATTTCAATTCCAAGAATGACTTGCAACTCACCGATCTGATTACTGTTTCGGTAGAGTTACTCGCATGCCCAAACCCCCCAGCCACTCGTAAAGAAAAAGAATCTCAACCACGGCTACCCTGTGATGAGTCCGTCCAACCTCAAGCAATAAGGCAATGATTGCTAAGGTATACCCTAGGAAATGGACTTAACGCTACGCTCAGGACACGGAATGAGCCAACCCTTGCTTTGGAATGCCGCAACTAGTTCTCTAACCTAAAAATAATAATAATAATAATAAAATAAAAAAGTATGCAGCAACTAGTTTCATTTCTTTGTAAGGTAAGGTAAAGCTTCCTTCTGGTGCAAACTCGTAGTTCGCAATTAATGAGTTCCGACATATGAGAAAATCCAGGTTACCAAATTTTCCCGTTCAAAAGGTCCTGCTCTCCTCAGTCCGCCAACCGGGAAAAGCAGCACTTGCATAACACTATATAGGTGGGCGGTGAAAGTGCCGTCCACTGCCGGTCACCATCACAGAGTGACAGAACATCAACACACTGCCTAACTCGAGAAGAATCAGCAATGACGCGTTTATCATGCCACTATAAAAAGGCACTTAGAACAGGAACCCGGCGTACACGTTGGACACCCCTAAGCAGCTAGATAAGCATGCGGCTTAGTCCTCGGGGCGGACCCGACTCTACTTGTCCGCGCAGACACGTTACAATCAAGGTGCTCTCATCTCGGCTTTAACTGAAAGAATTTGGAAGTATCAATCGACTAAGCGACGCCCCCAGAGATCTAAGCACGTGGATTAACCCCCTTTAGACTTAAAAAAAAACACTTTTGCGACAGTAACAATCACCTACCCACTCAAGCGCGACAAATTTGAATCCAAACCAGACGTTTGACCTTTTCAAATACTACTAGGTAAAGGCGCCACCTTTTCAAACCAGACGATTGAAGGCGGACTATAAATAGGAAAAAAGGATTTTGAAAAACAAGATTGATTTGTGGACTAAACCCATTTTTCGGTTTTTTTTTGTTTGGGGGGGGGAAATATCTGCGTGAACCACGAAATCCGGCGAGAGCACCAAAAGCCAGCCAGGAAAGTTTGGCGTCTTCTTCCAGGAAACTGCGAACCGCCGAATCAGACTTTCGCCCATTCCAAAGTTTCAAAGACATCTTTGCCTTTTCCTCCCAACGAAAGCAATAAATTAAAGAAAGGGGTCCCATTTTTCTCTCCCTTTTTCGAGCCAAAGGACAGGGCTAATGATAAATAAAACGAAAGACCCGACCACCCGCATTAACGAAAACGAATGGGGTAGGTGAACTTCAAATCAAAAGTACACCTGAATATGTTTTCAAACTACATCGTCTGAATTAAGATTTAAAATTTGAAGGTATTCCCAATAGTTACGGAAAAAATCTCTCCAAATGAAGGACAAAATATGCGAACCCCGATACGTGAACATAGATGCATCCGGACTAGACTTGGAATCAAAACGGAGACTGAACAAGAGAGAGAGAGAGAGAGAGAGAGAGAGAACGGGAAATTAAATAGAACGGACAGAATCTATTTATTTATTATCGGAAAGGATTAAAAAAAGAGAGAGAGAAAAAAAAAACAGTGCATGATGATGCGGTATGCGATGTAATGTCTGCCGCTGCAGGGAACAGCAGAGGGTCACATGGACGTGCCGGACGATTCGGTCCACTCAAATCGAAATAAAGAAATGCGCAGAGCCGTCATGGAGGAGCACGCGAGCGTGCGTTCCCGAGGCCACACACGCAAATCCGAGCACCGTAAAAATATCTCCAGCTCTTCCTCAATAAACAAAAGGAGAAAACCCACCAACGCGGGAATAGACTAACGGTGCGCTGTGCGCTTCGGAAAGGAGGCGATGAGGTCACGTGAGAACCCAAGGAAAGAAACAGATAAAAAAGAAAAACAGGAAAGCACCTGAAGCTAATCAAATCGAAGTCGTTCATCGGAAAAGCATGAGATCCGGTGAAAAACTAGCCTCGAAAACCTATGATCCGAAAGCTCCGAAAACACGAAAGAGATCGCAAACGAGAGCCGCATTAACGCGAAGGGATTAGCCGCGGCTCCTGGAAAGAAGCCGCATCGGACACCCTCGCAGGATGACGAGAAATCACGCGTCGACCTCGACAGAGGAGCGAAAGCTCGGCGCGGAATGCGACCTTAGATCTCGCCTAATCCGGCGCCATTAGAGCTCTCGCCGGAGCGCACGGGAAAGCGCTAAAGCCGCATTCGCGCGGAAGCCACGCCGGAATGCGGGAGCGCGACGGAGCGAGATCGAGAGCCGATCCGGAGAGGAGAAGGAGAAGACGAAGGTACCTGACGAACGAACGAACGAAGCTCCTCCTCGCCTACGATCGGGCCGTTCGAAAAGCCGGCCGCGCTCTCCTCTCTATCTCTATCTCTCTCTCTCTCTCTCTTTCGTTTTTGTGAAGGCGGCTCGGGAAGCGACGCCCCCCGCCCCTATTTATGGTGGGGGATTTCGGGTGGGGCCCGCGCGCGCTCCCTCGCGAGTGCTCTGCGGGGCCCGATCGCCTGCGGCCTCTTACAGCCATCGAGCGGGCGTACGAACGGCTACATTATCGGCAGAGCGATACACGTGGCGCGCAGCCGTTGCGCGGACACCGCGACTGATCTTGGCTGGCCAATCGCCTGCCATCTTGCGATGGGGACCCCCCCGTCACGTGAGTGGGGGAGATTCCCGGTTTGACGTAAATGCCCTCGGGAGACCGAGAGGCGGAGACTTCCTGTTGCCCCTGGGCCAAACGTCAAAGCATGGTGGTGTTGCCGCCAGCGGGCAGCGCAAGTGGTGATGGAATTCTTAGAAAATTGTCGGGCGTTTTAGAAAAACAAAAACAAATATTTGTATATACACATACATATAATTTGTTTTCTTTTTCGCAAAAAGAAATCAACAGTGAGAAGAATATTCTAACTACAAGTTTGGAGAATCCAAAAACAAAAAATCATTCCACATGGGATCCAATGACTACATTCGATATTCAAATTAGAATTCATGATAGGATAAAATTTGTCATATTTTAAATTTAGCTATCACCCAAAACAATAATATAAAAGAGATATAACCAAACAAAATTATCACAATACATGGGACAAAAATCAATAGGATTTATAATACCCATAGTAACAAACTTGCCAAAATTAGCGAAATTAAAATATTTTTTAGATATAAATAGTATTTGAATCTTGAAATAATTATTTTTAAAATTAACAACTATTTCGTATTTCTTTATTCACATTTTTATTTAAATATTTGAAATTATGTCTATCTTATATTAAAAATTAATATATAAATATTTGATTATATTTATCACATTTTTTTAGGTAATTTAGTAATTTATGTATAATAATATGGTTTACTATTAAATATAATTTTATCAAAGAATGATGGGCGGGGAAAAAGATAAAAAAAATGATATAAATACAAGAGAGGGAAAACAAAAATAATTAAGCAGATAATAATAAAGTAGACAAAAATGTTATGATAAATTATTACCATCTTTATTTGTATGAAATTTTCAATTTATTTATGTTGATATACCGTTCATACCAAACAATGAATATTATAGGATGCGAAAATGTCCGACTTTATTGATGCGATTTACTAAACAATAAATAGGACATAACAAAGTTCATACATCCTATATGGTCTTATTCTAACTAAAATCCCTAATGACATTCCACAACCAAAGCGATTGAAAGCATCACTCGTGCGTTTTGCAACATTTGTCCACACGACATATAGAAACATCACGTGTTTTCTCTTTCTATTTTATCTTTCTAATGTTGAAAGAGCTATAATTATTGACAATAATACACTATGCCAGGGGAGGTGGACCGCGAGGATCGACCATGCACGGTCCAAGATCGCCCGACCCCCCTTCAATACCGGTCAAAGGGCTACCCAAGTACATAGGGTTTGACCGATCTAAGACAGTACCGAGCGATATTTATGTAAGCCGTAGGTAGGTATCGCTCCACCGAAGCCGAAGTCGAAGGCAAATGCTGACCGAGCAATGCACGAGTCGCTTTCTCAACACACCATCGACAGCCCCAAAAAAGAAACATTAATTTTAATCCCAAGCATGACTTTAATCACCATTGGACCGGCTGAGATATTTTCGCTGCACTTTTCCGCCTATATAATATTTCCTAATCGAATTCGCTTTCAAAAATTTTGGCAAGGAACTCCCAAATACACGCGACGCACCACATTTTTGACTGCGGCCATAGGGGACCGCAATGTCTCGGTAATGAACGCGGGTCCTTTTTTTTTTTTTTTTTTTTATTAGGTAAAGGTCGGATGTCGAACTTGCACATGAAAGGGATATGACGTTTTCTTGCACCCAGTTGAATTTAAATGTTCAACAGTACCTAAAACGCGTAAATACAAAATAAAAAGATACTCTCTATTAATGCATTCTTAAGATCTAATGATTCGTAAACGATGCATATAATTAAACTCGTGACTACTACAATTCCATTCGACAATGACCCATTCATTCTTTATTGCATACATAGTTTTTTATGACGAAAAATACACTATCGTTTGATAATTCCATAATAGATGCTTGGCATCGGAAATTCTTTAAAAGCATCGGAAAGGGGATATACCATAGTGGAGTCATGACATGCACTTGCTTCTGCTTTACAAGCTGTCTTTTTGCACAACAGCAAAATCAAAAAGAGGAAAGACCAATCGATATGATTAGCGTCGTGTCGCATGTGTTCCTCAGTTTCCACGAAGGCGAGCCCTTACGTTTCGTTCGGTATGAACGAAGCGTCGAAGCTGGTTCGTTCGTGCGTAAGCGCATGGGCCAAACCACTGTTTCCAGTCGTCCTCGTTTTTCAGGTGGAGGGGCCGCTGTCCAACTTGGCACCCCCCTGTTTTAACATTGGCGAGCCGCGAATTCAGTTCAGACCGCATAATAAATTGATTGCGTCACGAAGACATTTGGATCGATTTAAGAGGAACTTTTTAACACCGGTGAGCTGTGAATTACAACTGCGCAATAAATTGATTGCGTCACGAAGAATTTGGACATTTTTTTTTGGTCGAAATCAATTTAAGATGAACTTACTTGGGTAAAACTGAACATTTGGATCAATTTAAGATGAATACAAATACAAACTACGTAATAGATGTATTGTGCCGTGAAGACTTTCGAATCAATTTAAGGTGATTTTTATTCTAGGAAAAATCCAAATAAATATTTGAAGTGTCCTCATTTTTTTCAAATAAGAAATTGAAGTAAATCTTGTATCAAACAAGAGTCTGATGTGATAATAATTATTTAAAATGCAGATTTGAAAAAACCATACTTATTTCAAATAAATATTTAAAGTGGCTATAATTGTTTTAAAGAAGGGCTAGACCTTACCGGTCACCAATTGACTAAATATTCCGATTGATCAAAGGGTGTTTTTGTCCAAATAAAATTTTAATATATATTTTTCTTTCCGAAGAAGGTTAGCAATCACTAATAAGGGTTGACGAGGGCTTGACGAGCCTTGTCGGCCGCTATAGGCAAGTTGTTGCTAGGCCCAAGTGAGCAAGGTGACCCTCACCCAAATTGGTTAAGGGCAGCCTTCCCAAGGTGAGGGTTGTCTTGCCCAAGCAAGGCCATCCTTTGTGAGTCGCTGGTGAGGTGACCTCGCCGATGGCCGCGAGGGTGGCCTCCACTAGGGTAAGGCCCTCCCTTGCTCGTGCTATCGAGGGCCATTAGCAAGGGTGGCCTTTCCTAGATTGGGTGAGGGCAACCTCACCCAGCCCTCTCTAGGCATTACTAATGGCTGGCTAACCATTGACAAAGAAGAATGAAAAAGGGGGAAAAAAAAAAGAAAGGGAAACTTTTTTTAAAAAGGTAAATGACGAATATGCCATTGATTAGCCAAAAAAGTCGACCTTATTTGAAGCATATATAACTAACTTAGGTATTTATTTGACAAAATGATAGCATTCCAAATTCTTATTTAAAACAATACTCATTCTAGATATGTATTTGAGAAAATTAAGGCACTTTAGATCATTGTTTGAAATTTTTCCTTTTATTTTTATGTCGACCAAGGTAGAGATTATTTTGCTAATGAATTTCATATGCAATTAATCTTGGTTTAACTATGCGGGTAATCACGATTTAGGTGCAAATTTGAGCCAGTGGATAGGAGAACATAACTCCGATTGGGACAGGAATTAATTTTTTTTATCTATGATTTGTGGAATATTATCAATCGAGCTCGATCCACTAGTTCTCCTCGGCTGCTACCTAGCCGGTCAAAGAATCAATCGCCGCCATTCCGAAAGCACGTGGAATTTGCTCTCTCTTCTTGAGGCATTATTATTATTATTATTATTATTATTATTATTATTATTATTATTATTATTATTATTATTATTATTATTATTAAGGGTTAACTTGTAATCCGCCAACAAGCCACGTCATTGAATCGAAAATCCGCCAATTTAATTTGGAGTCACGTTATTGATCTGTCGCGACGGCTTGAAATGGAGAAATCAAAGTCTCTCGTTTCAAAAGAGGCTGCGAAAATTTCTATGATAAATGAATAGCAGTTCAATGAAATCAAAGAAAAAATGTTTGACGTAGAAAATAGGAATTAATATTTGACTTGACTAAATGGAGTTTTTGCATTCGTGGGTCGTAGAAATTAATGGTCGTCTTCAGGCTTGAAAAGATAAATCGGGCTAACCAATTCGACTAAGGTATGATGTGGTTTTCAACCATATTTTTAATGTTTATCTTTGACATAGTTGCCCATGAGGAGCATACTTGGTTGACTAGACACCATTGCATTGAAAAGTCGCAACTCTTTGAAGAATTGTCACATGATATTAGTCCCCTCAAATTTTTATATAATTTCGAAGTAACAGGTCTTGAATTTAAATATTTTCGAGTCCATCATTGGCCTTTTCCCACGCTTTAGTCTTAGATCGAGTCCTAATCTCCAAATGAAGGAGAGCGTCACAACATCAAAATGTTAAGTTGGATCATTTAACACGGCTTAAACTTTCAAAAACAGTTTGGAAATCATTTCGTACAATTTTACATGGATCAAGCGCTTACGTCCTAACAACTCAAGACGACATTATTAGTTGATATAGAAAAGGTGCTGGCGTATTATCTTGGAATTTCGCCATTTCCTTGAGAGGACAGACACTTGATTCTTGATTCTCGCCATTAAGTTTGGATGTCAGATCTTAAAGGAGGAAATCCTTTAGCCAATTTGGACCCCATGTTCAAGGCCTATCCGAAGAATCAAATAATTAAAAAAGAGAGGTCAAAGCTGCAATTCTGATTATGGAAAGATCCGGGAGTTTACGTCCATCGAGAACGGCGGCATCGTGGAGCTAAATGCAAACAATGCAAGCGAGGAACAAACGTAGAAAAATACATTTGACAAAGAGGATTCTCGTGGTCTGGCCGAGCATGCGTATCATGTCCCCCCACTATACATGCATAATGCATGCTCGCATTGATTAGGGGGAATGACACGTATTTGAACTTTGAAGTTCTAACAATCTCATGCCTAACTCATTATTATCATGACTATGGCTCGAGCATAACCTGATACGTGAGGTTAGGAGGGCCTTTCGTGGGCTCTGAAATATACTTATCAAAATGATTTTCCTTGCCATAAAAGAAGGTAAGTAGTAAGTTCTCGATTTGTGCCCAGCCCTGATTTCTAACACATGGTTTTACGTGTGACCTATAAAGGAATATTACGTCGCCGAAAGAAGTATTGTTTAGGAATTAACTTTACAAGTGGCATTGTACACTCTTCTACGGGAGGCTTTGATCTTAAGCTACATTTGGTTCTTGAGATATTAATCAAGATAAGATAGGATAAAGCATGATATTAAATCATCGGGATAATAAATGCAGATATATCTAATCCTATCAAGTAATTGGCACATTTCAAGATAAGATTAAAAAATAAATATGATATTCAATTAAAATATAAAATTAAAAAAATAGAAAATTCAATTAATTAAAGACCATGAAAAAACCCTAGATCTAAGAATTGTGGCCACCTCTGCAATGGCTACCATTGAAAACAGCGAGCACCAACATCGTTGTGCAACGGCAACGCAAATCAGTAAATCTTAGACTATGACAAAGAGGGTGGGTGGGGGAATTTTAGGTGACCACCGGAGTAGTCTTTGCATTGCCTCAAATTGATCGAGGTCCAAAGTTGTTAACGATACCAAAGATTTTCAGTTGCTTCATCACCATCACCATCTTCCCCTCTTCCCTTGAGATGTCCAATGTACTTCGTAAGGATTCTAACATTGTCAATGAAGTGGTCCAGGTGGAGCCAAAGTTCCAGCCATTGATGTTTGAGGTGGCACAAGCAATGCTTCAATTAGTTCCACAGATGCCTATGAGAAAACTTATGCTCTATTCATCTCAAAAAGCTACTCTTGGTCATTAGATTTAGCAAGTCCATGATCCAAAGGAAGGGGCATCCAATTGTTGGCGTATGAGAAGCAAAGATGGGAGAAGAAGTGGAAGAAGAGGGTTGACAATGAATCGGAGAGGCGAAGGCATCCATTTGATGTACATGCTTATGATATCTTCTCTTTTTTGTTAAGTTTTTTCTTTTCTTTAAAAAAAAAAAAATTCTTATCCAATCTGAGCTTATCCCATCTCCTCCGCCAGATTTTTTATCCGCGTTTTATTTGGATGTATCCGGGTTTGTCCGATCCGATGGACATTTCCAAACATTGGATATGATAACAAATTACTATATCCATATTTAAATTTGGACTACCAAATACAGCCTTAGTGCATTTCTAAGGATCTAGGAAATCAGATTCCCATCCCTTAATAACTGATGTATTGAAAAAAGAGTAGATGTCACCCGTTGGTTGTAAAAGTCTTTAGGTCTTTGTGTGTGACGGTATTTTACATAGAAAATGCAAAAAAAAAATAAAATATTATCGTCCGTTATAGTCCAAGGATCTGTCTCTCTCATAGAACTGCCCGTTCATCTTGATGCACGAAAAGCAAATGTAAAGCGGACCAAGGGCTTCCAAAAGGAGAAGTCCCTAAAGTTGATCCACAAAATGGGATAAAGCTGGGATAATGGGTAAGTGGAGTAAGGTTCTTTCGGGATAAGCTTGAATGGAAACAATCACGCTCTGGAACAAGAATCTCAAAATATCTCATGCACGGAGAAGAATCCTTCGATTCCGTTTGGGAACTGCTTTCCCAAAGGGCTTTAAAGCTCTAAAATCTTTAAAGCAAAGGTAAATATGGTTTAGTAAATTTTTTGAAGAGTTTTGGGAAGATATAATTACATTTCCAAAGATCTCTAGAGAGTTTTAACTAAAGGCAAGTCAGAGATATTTTGAACTTTGAGTATTTCCGGAACCCAAATACATTTCTTTTTCTTCTAACTTTGCCTTTTCTAGACTTTTATAATTCAAGAAAAGTCCCCTTCTCACATGATGTCACTTGTGAGGTTCGGGTCACCGGTGAGTCTCCAATGTGACTTTGACGAGGCAAAATCTAGTTGTCAATAGTCTCGCCTAAGGTTGCAATACCTCAAGTTGCATTGCTTGGGTTCATGTGACCCTAGGCAACCTCGAGAGAGGTTGACGGTGTTAGATTTGCTCATCAACAGCCTATATTTGGTCTCGATATAGTCTCACTCTGCTGCTGCGTCGTTTGCTGGTTTTGAATTTTCTATTTTTTAGCAAAAGTACTTTTTAAAGTGTGATTTTTCCAAACACCATTTAAACCATTTGCATTTATAAAAGAACCCTTCAAAAATTTAAAGGTCTTTACATTTTCCTAAAAATTTTCCCTAAAAGCCAAATCAAACACAGCCAAATTGAAGATTATCCGTCAAGCAGTCGCTTGGGTGCTTAACCTGTCATAGCATCACTTTTTTGGACAATACTTTTAGTCCATTTACTTTCTCTAAATCCTTGAAAAGTGATTGTAAAGAATCTTGTCCGGCATCATTCGTCCCTCCTTCATGGACTTGAGTATTGGAAAATCCTCCTGAGGTCAAGCCCAAAAGAGGGCTTCCTTTTAGTTGTAACGCGAAATTCGCCATACGGAATGGCAAGGAAACGATAAATGGGCTGCAAAGTATACTCACCGGTGGACCAAGAGGCTCAAATCAGGCCTTATAAAATCTCTAGACCTAAGTGATTGGGCTGGACCGAATAGGCGAACCACATCCATCGCACAACCCCTCAACATCTACAAAAATGGCATGCATCATCCGGAAGTTTGATGTGATATATAATATGATTTTTGAAATTTTAATCAACTCAATATGATTTCTGAATTTTAACTCGATATACAATGTGCTTCTTATATTTTAATATATATTCAATTTAATCCTTTGAACTATATGAAAATATTCAAAATTGAAGTCCACTATTAAATATTTTTATATCATTCAAGATGCTAAATTGAACATTTATCCAAAAAATTTAGAATTATATTTAACAAATTAAAAGTTCATAAATTATATTATATATTTGACTAAAATCAAGAACTCTTTTTATCATTAAGAGAGGAAAAGGGTTGAGTAGATAGGATGACTTAGATAATCGAACCTCGCCTTTCTATTGATTTCCTGAATCTTTTCCAAGCGTTCCGTTGAGGGTCGTCAAGTTGAGCTTCATCCACACTTAACTCGAAGGGAAAAGAGCACCGTAAGTCAAATGCGAAATGTGTCACCCTCGATCGGACACTTCGATCGCTCAATCGATCTTAACGACCAAATTACCAAAGCCCGTGGGGGTTGAGCCGACCGCCGACCGACACCTTGAAAATTCAGCTTCTTTTTTCTTTTTTTTTTAATCCCTTTTGTCCCAATTTTCCCCTTCAAACCACCTCTTAACTAGACTCTCTTCAGTACTTTAATTTACCATTTTTCTTCTTGAGGACTTTCTCTGTTCTCTCTTTTGTGCCCTTCGGCGATTACGAAGTTTTTCCCAACAGACACGAACCACCGGCCAAAGCTGCCCAGCTTTGATTTCATCGAAACTCTCTTTCCCTCTCCCTCCTACCTATTTACTCCCCCGTCGCTGGCCGACTCCGCCTTCTCCATACCCTCCCTCTCTCTCTCTCTCTCTCTCTCCGACATTGTTGTCTCCGTCTCCAATCTCGCCCATCCTTCAGGTAAGTCCCTCGCCCTCCCTTACACCATCTCCCGATCGAAAGCTCCGCTTGGTTCGCTGGTTTTCCGGGTCTGATCCGTGTCGCCGTCGGCACGGGTTGCCGCCGAAATGCGTCGGCATTGCGTGCTGCTTTCTTGAGCTGGGTGCTTAGGGCGTTGCGTCAGTAGTGCGTGTGTAGTAGTGCGCGTGTTGTGTGTTGGGTTTTGAGTGGTGTGTTGGGATTTCCGCGCTGTGCATGCCAGGTGCTTGTGTTGTTTACGCAACGAGCTGGGTGGAAAAAGATGTCGTTTTGAAATGAATCTCGCGGAGAAATTTGCAGGGAATTTTGCTCGGTTCGTCGCGAGTTTTTGATTTTGCCGGAGATCATGGCCGCGACCGCGACTCCAGGGACCCACGTGACTTCGATGAAGCCGGGCGCAGCTCTCCGTAGATCGCATGCCAAGCCGTGCGTGGCGTTTTTGGGTGCGGAGCGGAGAGAAGCGTCGTGGGCGAAGCTCGCGAGCTCTTCTCACATCTCCTCCAGGGACTCGTTGTCGCGGAAACGCGCTCCGGAGCCTGTTGCCTTCAGGAATGCCGTAACTAGAGCGATGGCCGGTGTGAATGAAAGCGGCCCTTTACCGGGATTGCCCGTTGATTTAAGAGGTCTTCTTCCATCTTTTTTTGCCACTCCTTTTTGTTCTTATGTGAAAGTAAACGTTGAGACCAGCTGAATTATTGGCTTAGTACAAAGAGGAGAAAAAGAATGTAGGGCACAAGAGGATTTTCCAATGTCATCATGACTTTTTGCAGGCAAGAGGGCTTTTATTGCCGGTATTGCCGATGACAATGGATATGGATGGGCAATAGCAAAATCTCTTGCTGCTGCTGGCGCCGAAATCCTTGTTGGTACATGGGTTCCGGTATGTGGATTTTATGCGTAGATCAAGTTCCCATGCCATCAGTCCCTATTTTGTTCCAAACTGTTTACTCGAACTCAATGATGTGTATTTGCAGGCACTAAATATTTTTGAGAGCAGCCTAAGGCGCGGGAAATTTGATGAATCACGAGTGTAAGCGACCCTTTTGTGCTTTCAGCATTATTTTGTCTTTAGTCGTATCTGATTAAGTTTATTTATTGTGTATTTTGACTTTTCAGATTGCCGGATGGTTCCTTAATGGAAATCAGCAAAGTTTATCCATTGGATGCGGTTTTCGACAGTCTTGAGGATGTTCCTGAAGATGTAATTGTTCATTTGGAGTTTCCACAAACTACTCCCTCTGTTTTCTTTTCTTTATTTTTTATTTTTGTTTTTTTGGTTGGAACTCCCTATGTGAAATTGTGGCATTAATTATGTTCTTTTTTTTTTTGTGGTGATCTCCAGATTAGGACAAATAAGCGCTATGCAGGTTCTTCAAAATGGACTGTCCAGGTACGTCCTCTTCCAAATTCCAGCTCTAGTTGGAATCTGTAAAATGAAGCTGTAAAGTATTTTTCTGCTTGTTGACATGCTATTTGAAAATAAAAAAAGTTAGTGCTTTGTGATAGGAAGAATTGAACTGCTCTAACCGATAACAGAGTCCAGAGATAATTCCAGGATGATTTAGATTCTGACCTTCTCTTCTCTCCTAAAGAGTGGGATGTCTCCCTTTATATTTATCTCATGTTTCTTCAATATTTTGAAAATTGAGTGATTCCTTGGTGGGGAACTTCTTGGAGACTGAACTGGTAATGGCTTGCTAGGTAAACAGGGACTTTTCCCAATTAACCCATCTAATGACCATGTTGAGGCTTATCTCTGAGTGTCTAGCTATATACTTATTTATCTAATTTTTCAGGGTTATGGTCCTTCATTTTGAAATTAATAGGAGGCTTATAATGCTTTTAGTATCTTATGAACATCTTTCCCCTTTACCTATCAAGCAAAAGGGAACATCTTTCGTATTAAATTCAGATCCTTGGAGTTGCATTCTGGCATTAGCCATTCCAACTCATTTGGTAACTGTCTTTCAGGAAGTTGCTGAATCTGTCAAGCAGGATTTTGGAAGTATTGACATCCTTGTGCACTCACTTGCTAATGGGCCAGAGGTTAAGCATTTTTTAATCTCATTTTTCCCTATGCCGCACTACTGCTTACTGATGATTATATTTAATGCTATGTTTCTCTGTTGCAGGTCAGTAAACCTCTGCTGGAAACATCAAGAAATGGTTATCTTGCTGCTATTTCTGCATCAAGCTACTCTTTTGTATCTTTGCTCAAGCACTTTGTCCCAATTATGAATCCAGGCAACTTTCTTACCTTGTGTACTGTTTGCTCCTTTAACTTTTTGGGCATTCTTGCCTGATACGATCATCAGTTGTCACTGTCATACTCATTTTGACAAGAAGTCCTACAAAACCACTAGTCGGTCTTGCTAACAGGTAGGTTTCTCTTACAGGTGGTGCTTCCATCTCTTTGACATACATTGCATCTGAGAGGATCATTCCTGGGTATATGTTCTTCTTTTGCTTCATTTAAATTAAGTCCTGTTAATGAGATTACTAGCTGACTTATCTACTATGGCAGGTATGGAGGAGGGATGAGTTCAGCTAAAGCTGCTCTAGAGAGTGACACAAAAGTGGGTTTTTTTTCCTCCTTATGTCCTTTTCCCACATGACATGCTTTTCCTCACCCTCCTCAATGGATCTATACTGGGATCTGCAGATTTTAAATCAAAAGCTTATCATATGATTCTGATGCCTGCTTCCTTTCCTGCTTTATTACTGCAGGTGCTGGCATTTGAAGCCGGGAGAAAACATAAAGTAAGAGTAAACACAATATCTGCAGGTACAGTTTGTAGCTTTTTCCTGCAGGTCTCACTTTCTTTGTTTCCAGTGATATTATCTTAATGATGGTCACGGTGTGAACTATCAACAGGTCCATTGAGAAGTCGTGCTGCAAAAGCAATTGGGTTTATTGACATGATGATCGACTACTCTCTGGAAAATGCACCCTTACAGAAAGAACTATCTGCTGGTGAGTCACATGCACTGCTAACAATTGTTATCTTTTTGTTTGTGCTACAGTGATATTAACAGTGTTCATAAAGCAACGAAGCATTTTAGCCATTGGTGATGAAAATTGCTTAAATGCAAGTATGGTCTAGAAAACCAGTTGACTGCAATTTCTAATTCCTGTTCCTCGGCTTCTTTTCAATGAACACAGAGGAGGTGGGAAATGCTGCTGCATTTTTGGCATCACCTTTGGCGTCTGCCATCACTGGCACTGTCCTTTATGTCGATAATGGTCTCAACGCAATGGGAGTCGGAGTTGACAGCCCAATATTCGAGAATCTTGATATTCCAAAGTCTAAGTAAGGCGGGTGTCTGAAAACGTGCATTTGCTTTGTGGGTTCTGCGGAATTTTTTTGGAATAGCAAAAATAAGTGCTTCTAGCTTATTTTCCTTTCTTGCTTTCCCCTCCTGCGGCTCCAATTCTGGCACACCGATTCTCAAAACCAGGATTATCTGCATGTTTCGCCTGGTTCATTCTGTTGCTGTTGGTTTTGGCATGCTAAAACCAAGAAAATATCATTTGACACAGAGGATGTTTTAAGACCCTTTTCTTCGGACAATGTATCATTGCACCATTTCGCTCTTTCTATTTGAATGGTTCCTTCCAATTTCTCTCCATCTTTTTGTCTCCAAGTTTGTTCGAGTCTGGTTGATGTGGGCTGCTTGTGATCTGAGTCTGAGCGAGACTGCTCTGTAGCCATCCAGCATTGTTGTTGCTTTCGTGGAAGTATAAGCCAAAATACGTGCTCTGTCGGGCAAGCAGTTAAAACAGCGTGGTCCTGGTCCTGGTCGTGGGTGAGACAGGAAGCACTTAATGACACATGTGGACGAGGAAACTAGCACCACCACCGCCACTGCTACGTGCTACATTGACTGTCCTTGATTGATCGTAGCTAACTTTTGTAGGGTCAAGCTTTGCTTCATCTTACTCGGGAAAGAAGAAATGCTGTATACACATAACATATAATTATTTCAACAATTGAGTTTAGTCAGAGCATATGCTCGAACACGGGTTTCAGAAGCAGGGTTTCATGTGCTTTCAAGTTCTAATGCAACCTCGAAGAGTGATGCGCTTCCAATGAGAAGAACAGATCAGTATGAAAAACCATGGTTTCTTCCGTCGTGCATGGATCCGGTGGGCATTGACAACAGCTGCAGCAAGTAATGTTTCGTCTGCACTTTCTTAATAGGTGCGAGGCAAAACTAGAGAATGCGACGACAGCGACTTCTCTTCGCGCGTGTAAAAATCGATTCTTTAATCATGCGATAGATTTGCTGAAGATGATAAGACTCATGAAAACTATAGTGGCCGCTTTTCCACTCTGCTACCGTATCTTGAAATGGGTACATAAAATTTGTGAGCTCCGATGCTTCAATTTGATTTCAAATGAGAGTTTCATCCTCAGATATTCATATTCTTAGGCACCGAAACCACATTTCAAAAGAAAAAGATGCCCAAAAAAAACCGCGAGTATATTTTTAGAAAGAAAAAAAGGAATGAAAAAATCACTCAAACCTCCATAAAAAAATCACTATCATTTTTCAACGGCTGAAACTTCCCCACGTGTCCCGGCAGTCCCTCATCCAGCCGTTCCTTCATCCATCCACTATAAATCGCAACGAAGCTGGATAAAAAGGAAAAACGGAACAGGGGACCCACCAAAGGGCAAAGAGTCCCAAGCTTTCACCCATGGGAGGAGCAGCTGGAGTTCCTGGACAGTGAACTTCCAAAATTTTGGCGGATTCTCCTCCGCTCAAATCCCTTCTTCCCCTCCTCCTTCATCGTCCCAATTCGATACCCTCCAAAAAAAATCAAATCTTTCCTCGATTCGAATTTGAAATTCGACCCCTTTAAGTCCGAAATCGAATTGGGTACACTCCCACCACCTCCTCCTGCGGAACCCTAGGGGAAAAATGAAGGCTTCCCTGAAGTTCCGGGAGGACCAGAAGCCGCTGATCCGGGCCAAGGTCCCCCTCAGCATCCTCGGCCTCCCCTTCCAGTCCGGCGTCGTCGCCGGCGAGCCCCGGGAGCTCGCCCTCAGCCTCGGCACCTCCTTCGACTCCGGCCCCGCCCTCCGCATCTCCTACCGTCCCAACGACTCCGCCAACCCCTTCTCCCTCGTCGTCCGGACCGGCACCGGCCCGCTCGGCTCCCCGACCGCCAGCTCCATGTCCATGTCCGCCGAGTTCAACCTCGTACACCGCGGGAGCCCCCGGTTCATGCTCCACTTCCGCCCCGCCCTCGGGGACTTCTCCGTCAAGAAGCTGCAGTCCTCCGAGAGGCCCGCGAAGCCGGGGTTCTGGGGCGGGGGCGGCGGCGCTGGAGTCCGCGCCGTCGCAGCGGAGGAGGAGGACGCCACGATCGAGGTCGTGGAGGCGCCCGCCGCGGCGAACGGCGGGTTCTTGCCGGAGAACGTCACGTTCTTCGGGAAGAGGATAACGGCCCTGACGCCGGACTCCCCGGCGGGGATCTTGTCGGGGTTGCTGTCTGGAATGGAGGTGGCGGCCAGGACTAGGGTGCCGGTGAGGAGGAACGCCGCCGTCAGCTTCCGTTGGGGAGTTAGGGTTCCGGTGGAGATGGAGGCCGAGGGCGTTCGTCCCGGGTCGGGCTTTAAGCTGACGAAGATTCCGTTTCTGGTGATGAACAAGATCGGGATTGAGCACGTGGAGAGCACAGATTCCAAGGCGGCTGCCAAGGTGGCCCCGGAGCCGAAATTTGCAAGCGGCATGGACGTGGCAGAGGCTTGCTTCTCGATGAAGCACCAGCTGGAGATGTTGCAAGCCGAGAATGGGTCCCTGAAGATGGCGATAGAGGATCTCCGGCAGGAGTTCTCGGGGAGGAAGTCGAGCTCACCGGTGGTGGGGTCGGATTCGAGCAAGTACAGGGAATTCGAGAGGAATGGAAACAAGCATTCCAGCGGTAGACTGGATAGTAGAGGCAACGGGAAGAAACCATCAATGGATTCCAGTGCTTATTCTGGGAAATCAATGGAAGTGGACGAGGAGTCGAAGAAGGCATTCAAGGGAGCTTCTGGCACTTGAATTCGTCGACGTGTTTGGGAGTTTCGTAGCGCCAAGGCGCTTTATGGCTGTGGCATGGAAGACGATAGGCTCAGTGATTATATATCTTCAGTTTTCAGGATTTTGTTCTTTTTGGAGATGTCTATGAATTGGCTTTTAGCATTTCTGTTTCCTGGGAAGTGTCTATTGTAAATGGGTTTAGAATAATGTTCTTTTTGGTTACTGAACTGGATAGATGTTTTTTGTTTATTCAGGTTGCTTCTTCATCATTTGTTCATGGGGAATAAGTGGGAATCACCCTTTTTTTTCCCGTAAGGAGTTGCAATGTATACAGATGACGCACAATCGCTAAATGATCTGCAATACATCTATTGTTAAGAAAGAAGACTATTTGCTCTGTTGGTAATTCAAACTTAAAGATTTTCAGCACTATGGTGAAACTTTTAAGGTTTTTAAGCTAGTGCATATGTGATATTCTTCTTGTTGTTCTGTTGCTTCTCACTCATGCTGCATTATTTGCTTTCTTTCCTGTCGATTTGTGCTTGCACTAAATTATGTTGCAAGAGACAGAAAGCAATCTGCATCCCGAACATTTTTGCTGCCTTCTTTAGTGTCTTTTCCTCTGTTACATTCATAGAGCCAACATCTTCAGCTCTAGGTCTTGGTACTGCAGTATGTTGAGATGGGGGAGCTTAAGCTGATTAATCTGTGTTCCTTGGCTCCTGAGTTCTTCATGCTGGCCGGTCTGTACCTTGTTTGTCTTGTACAAGAGTGTGCATCCTGCTTGAGATCCTGTGCAGTATGATCTGTATGACTAAAGGACATGAAGCCGATTCATTTTAATGTGTTGGCACGAGGAAAGTGACAAACATCGTATATACTATATATGATTGTGGTTACTGCTTGAGACCCCAGTATCCTGTGCCGGGGCTGCTCCCCACAGTGTGTATTGTTGTCCTCTGGCTCCTTCCTATTCTGGGACCTGACCTGAAGGCTGTTCTAGGACTTGTTAGCTGATTGATTCTGATTGAGGCGCTTGTGGACTCATTTTGTCAGGAACTTTTCCTTTTAGATGCTCGTCAATTCACTTTGTGAATTGGATTCAATTCACAAAGTGGTGTCTGAATCCCTTCTCCTCCCCTTTCCTGCTAATATTGTTCTCTTTAAATTGTTCTCCACTGTGCTCCTCCCTTTAGAGCGAGTATAGACATGGCTTCATGCTATTTCATTAGGAAAAAGCTCCTGCATATCTGTTGTGTTTAAATGAGGATCAAATTCAAAGATGAAAATATTGGCCAAACCCTCAGGCTCCATACTAGTGCTTTGCAAGTTAAATGTTTTCATCTCCAGATCACTTTGGCCTGACTGTCATGGTTGAGGGGAGAAGTTCTCCCCTGAGCTCTTAAAAGTCTGAAGTGCTCGTGATTAGAGTCGCTGATACAATTGCTATCTCTGCCTATCTGCTTGCTGCCATCCTGTTTTGAGTTGTCAGAAACTTACAAAGGAAGGCCTTTTCATTTCTAAGCTCATTTGCAGAAACTTTAGAGTTATGCCATAGTGGGTTATCCTAGATCTGGTGATTTTTCTGGAATCTCAAGCGATAATTGTTCAAACGGGGACTCCATCTGTTTGTATAAGTTCAGCTCACGTGTAAACTAAGCATATTAAGCTTAAGTCCTGTCACTGTTAATGGAACCGCTGCGTATAGATTGAGGCCTGAAGGTAAAGGAAGTCATCTTTTTTCTGCAGGCTTCCTCCGAGCTGAATGGATGCCTGCAGATTATTTCATTTCGCCGATACATGTGGAAACCCGTCATGTTTTTATTTCTAGTCTCTGCTAGATTAGGCTCTTCAATTCATATATAGCTTAGCTTAACATGAAGATGCTGATATAACACTGTTTAGCAATTAGAAACGTCAGTGCAGCATGTAAGGGTAGAACTCTTCCAGTGACTGGTCCATTTAGTTGGCAACGGCGATTAGGCCACCGACCTGGACTGCTGAATCAGCACATGGATAAATCACGTTGAACCGGCCAAGACCGAATTGACCCAGAAAATACCGGCCAAAGAACGGAAATGGGATCCAGATGAATACCAAATCGGCTAGCTCTGTATGTTTTTCCGAAACATAGTTGGCAATGACATTCTTGCCTTCTCGGTCACTTTTGGGATATAGCGATATGAGTTTGGCCACTGTTTCTTTAAGATCTAATTTGGAATGAACTCAATCAGGGTTTGGATGGCAAAATGATAAGCACGAATCATCCCCAAGGTCCGGTGACATCACCTCATCATCACGAGCATCACTCCTCTTGAACTCACGATTAAAATATTGTGTGATCTGTGGATGGGGATCTTGACATTGTCAGTATGTCGTGGCAATGAAAATTCAACAATTTGCCGCCAAATCCAATCTCCTTTACTGTCGTCCAGCTATCAAGACAGGCATTCGAGGAAGTGGTCAGTTTAAGAAAGTACATCGCCCGAAGAATGAGGTTCAACGTTCTGCTGACAAAGCCAGCTAACATTAGCTGGGCTACCACAATCATAAAAAACAGAAGTTAGAGTTGAAAACACGGTTGATGTGAAAAATGTTGAGATTCGAATCGATTATTTCGTAGAAGTTTTATATACTTTAAGCATATATGGTAATTCTGTAAATGAATTATTAATGGGAATCGAACCCCCAAAACTCATTTAGGACATGTTAGGATGAGACAGGTCAAGAAGGACATTAAACCCGATTTGCACTATGTTTAAAATAAGAAAAAAGACAATCGGCATTAGTAACCCCTTACGCTATTACAGAAGTGCCAAACGCATTGTAAATGTTTAATTCGATCCATAGGTATTCAATCCAACTGTTACTCAAAGGTTTGTTGGTGAGTCTCTTTATCGCAGCTTGCAACTCTCTCTGTTTAAACTTATGCAGACAAGTATTGTCAATAAGTTCATTTCGCTTGCGAGATTAAAGCTCATGCTTTCATAAAATAGAAGAATATGAGAGATATTGAATTGATTCTCACTATTTTTTTTTTTTTTGGAAGTAAAACAAGCGGAGAGGATACACTAACGTTGAAGATTTCTTTTGAATGTAGTATAATGATTACATCTTCATGTTATAATTGTAGATTTGAAGTTGGCATGCTCAATATTGCGCTAGAAATCTTGTTGCATAAGATATACTATAATTAGGCAACAAGGTACTAATTGTTCAGAAGTTCACTCGTAACATAAATCGAACTTGCGACTCGTGGAAGACAAACCCTCTTAACTCAACAAATTACCCACCTCACTGGCGACGTGGCAAAGATGGATCAGAAATATCAAGTGAATGCAGACCCCAACAGAGGCAAACAGTAGTGTATAGTGCTTCGACTGATCAAAACAAAAAGGAAGGTAGATATAAAGCGCTTCAGCTTTCAAGATTCGAATTATAATTCTCAGAGCGTCATGTGCTAAGTCACATGATGCAGGGTAGCTCGGTCCAAGCTCGACCATCGCATTCAATTCAGGTATCAGAAAAGCAGTGCCAATTTGGCAATAGTCAATTCGCCATCACGTGATCAAGCGGCGTCCTCGCTTCCAATCAAATACAAAAATCATGGTACCAAAAATCACCCCCACGTCACATGAACATTTTTAAAAGCTCACTCCATAAAATATTGACGGAGAGCGAACCGAAAGAGACTTCCATTCCACAGACGATAAAATCAAAAGATTAGAAGGAGCACACTGTTTTTTTTTTACGTTGATCACGTGAAGCCACTACTAAGCACTGCTATTGCCTCCACGTTCTTGGTATATAAAAAGAAACCCCATCATCGTCCGACTTTTCAACCATCTTTCACTCACTCACTCCGACAGTTGCTGCAGCTAAGACAATGAAGTTCAGCTCCAGAGTTCATCGTCTCCTACCTCTCATCGCCTTGCTTTCGGTCTGCATTCTCGTCTCGTGCTTCTTCTTCGCATCGTCCGTTCGCCACGGAACGGGGAGCGGTTCGGGCGCCTCGGAGAAGAGCTCGAACGTGATGAGCTCGAGGAAGCTCATGGCCACGAGGGCCTCCGTCTCGACAGGCTACGAGCGGTCGACGACCCGCAAGAACATTCAGCCCAAGAAAGCTGTGGAGCCGAGCCTTAGGCGGGCGCCGAGGAGCGGATCGAACCCTACCCAGAACAAGTAAACCGTAGCTCCAACGTCCTTCCTCGGAGGGATTCTTCCATTTTTTTTTTTTTGCTCCTTTTCTTTCTTTCAAGTCAAATTTTGGACTCTCCTTGTAATGTTCCTTTCTTTTTCCTCGTGTATATACATCACATCTGATGCAAATTTTGATGGTTGATTAGAGAACCTATCTACTTTCCAAGATCTTCGTAAATTTGGAATTCTTCGGTCAGCTTTAGGACGAGGGCGGGCGTTTTGCTTAATGGAGAGAGAGAAATTATTGTGCGATCTATAGATAATGTAGATAAAGCTCATCATTAGTTCACATGATTTATAGAACCTGCAATAATTTCTCGACCGAAATTGGACTTAACCAAGAAACAGAGGGTCCAAGAACAAATCTCCATCTTCTAGGCCCATGGATCCGACACGATGAGGCCTCGCCAGCAATTTGCACAAGGACAGTCATGATTCACGAGCAAGCCGGCTCAATCAGATTAGGTATTTGTACACGTTAACGTCAGTAGCACATCAACCATCGACAGAACAGAAGCAACATCTACAGTAGGTTCCGATTAAGGAAGGATACATATATAAATTAAATAAATCTTGGTCTTTCACTTTCACTTGTTAGCCCATCTTGCCTCGGATTTGGACTCTCTCGTCTTCGGTCTCCGTCAGCACAGTTCTTTCGAAGGCTACTACTTTCGTCTTTCTGTCTTGGATGCTTTGCAGTCTGTTAGATTCAGACAAGACATCTGGAATAAAAGTCGAAGCACTTCGGGAGCATGCGTTTTGCACGAGGTATGTTCTACCGGCACAGGTAGTAGTAGTAGATGTTGGAAATTAATCTAAAAGAAAACACAAACTGTTTGTTGCAATCAGAACATAAAATTGGAGGTGAGGTACGCATATCCGAATCTCCTTAAGGCAATTAGTTCCCGCCAATGATGTTCCGTAGATTCACGAACTATGCCTCCCAAGATACAACACCTCGAACCTGTTTGGATTAACACTATGCAAACAGGACTCGTCGAACCATTCAATTGAACCAAAGACACTCAAAAAATTCAGAAGAGTAGAAAAGTGTATCAGAGCCTTTTTGGAATCGAGTCAAAAAAACCAAAAACCATAATGAAGCTCTAGGCTCCAATCTATTTATAGAGATTTTTAGTTCATGTACAGAAGAGATACATGAATTAAATAGACGCATGCATCCACGAAATTCATAAATCAAGAGATACATGAATTCAAGAGATTCATGAATCCGAGATACGTGAATTCAAGAGACTCGTGAACTCAATAAATATATAAACTAAAAGATACATGGATTTAGGAAATTCATGAATTTAATAGATACGTGAACGGAAAAGTTTAAGAAATTCATAAATCCAAAAAGAAATACGTGAATAGAAAAGACGTATCTTAATTTATTGACATTCATTGATCCATTAACCATAATTATAACAATTCCACACATTAATGGATCAACAAAACATTTTTGACTTGAAGGAATCGAGCATACCTGTTGAAATACACTGCATCAAGATAGTTAGCTTTCGCTTTGAACCTTCTTTAGTGAAAGCCTATCGGACTTACTTAATTAGTCGATGGACTAAGCTTTGAATCGCCAATTGTTTGTGTAAGCCTAGACAATAAACCTCGCACAAAATATTTCCAATTCAAGATTGGTTCTCGGTTGTGTTCGTTCTTTCGGCCTTGAACCTCTCGGGATTCATGCGTGCTTTAGAAAATCTAGCCTTTAAAGATTTTCATAGAGTCGGCCAGCTCCACGCATATAGGTGCATTCCTATTAAAGATTTCATACTATATCTCACTTGGATGTTATATTCCAAGTTATAGGAATCATTAAATGCATAGCGTACCCTTAATAACGCTGTAGGAAAGCATTGTTGCATCATAGGAATGGTAGACAGTGCTTACACTAGAGTTTCCAAAATTTGCGTTGTCCTATTGAACCTAGACCATGGGATCTCCAATTGCATAGGTTAGGTTTCCACCCTGGAATCTCTTTATTGGGTTAAGGCTCTTAAACCCATTCCCCTCGATGCGCAATTTATTTGCTCTTTCGACAAACCTTTTGTCAGCGGATCCGCAATATTTTCCTTTGACTTTACAAAGTCTAAATAAATTATTCCATTTGAGAGCAACTGCCTTACGGTGTTATGTCTACGACGAATATGTCTAAACTTACCGTTATAAATCACATTATGCACCCTTGTAATTGCCGCTTGATTGTCACAGTGTATGCAAATTGCAGACATAGGTTTTGGCCACATTGGAACATCTTCTAAAAAATGTCGAAGCCATTTTGCTTCTTCAGCAGCTTTATCCAAAGCAACAAACTCTGATTCCATTGTAGAGCATGTTATTAGAGTTTGTTTAGAGGATTTCCATGACACTGCAGCACCTCTTAGCGTGAACACATATCCGCTAGTTGATTTCGATTCATTAGAATCTGAAATCCAGTTGGCATCACAATAACCTTCCAAAACAGCTGGATATTTGCCATATTGTAGAACATAGTCTTTTGTCATTTTCAAATATCCTAATACTCTCATCAAAGCATTCCAGTGCTTGTGACATGGGTTACTGGTATATCTACTCAGTTTGCTTACTGAGTATGCAATATCAGGTCTAGTGCAATTCATGATATACATGATGCTGCCGATTACTTGAGAGTATTCTAGCTGTCTAACACTATTTCCAGTGTTCTTTCTTAAAGTTAGGTGTGGAAGAAAAAGATTGTTTGCATCTTTAATGCTGAATCCTTTAAATCTCTCAAATACCTTTTCAATGTAATGAGATTGTGTTAAACCTAAGCCATCAGAATTCCTTAGAATTTTGATGCCGAGTATAACATCTGCGACACCTAAATCTTTCATCTCAAAGCTCTTCTTGAGAATGTTCTTGGTGATTTTGATGACCTCAATGTTATCTCCAAGAATTAATAAGTCATCAACATATAGACAAATAAGTACATATCCAACTGTAGTGGATTTAGTGTACACACATTTGTCACACTCATTGATTCTATACCCATTTTGAATCATTACCCGGTCAAATTTCTCATGTCATTGCTTAGGAGCTTGTTTAAGTCCATACAATGATTTGACAAGTCTACACACTTTGTGTTTTTATCCTTTGATCTTGAACCCTTCAGGTTGTTCCATATAAATTTTCTCATCAAGATCACCATTTAAGAATGCAATTTTCACATCCATTTGATGTACTTGCAAATTGTATTGCGAAGCTATAACAATCAACATCCTTACTGATGTTATTCTTGTGACAGGTGAATAAGTATCAAAGTAGTCAAGACCTTCTTTTTGTCTAAATCCTTTGGCTACAAGCCGAGCTTTGTACTTATCAATGGAACCATAAGCTTTTAGTTTTTTCTTGAAAATCCATTTACATCCAATTGGTTTATTTCCAGGTGGAAAATCAACCAATTCCCAAGTATGGTTACTTAGGATAGAATGGATTTCATTGTCAACAGCTTCTTTCCAGAAAGGAGCATCTGATGACATTGCCTCTTTATATGTTTGGGGCTCACCTTCTAACATGTATGTTAGAAAATTAGGTTCGAAAGATTTTTCAATTCGAGACCTTTTACTCATTCGAAGTTCGGCTTCTTTGGCCACAACTTCATCATTCTTAGATTCTGAATCTCTAAGCATTTTCTAAGAAAGTTCTCCTTGATTTCTTTTTGCAGGATATATATTCTCAAAAAATTCAGCATCCCTTGATTCTACGATTGTATTGACATGAATTTCCGCATTTTCAGATTTATGAACCAAAAATCTATATGCGCTACTATTTTGAGCATAACTAATGAATATGCAATCCACCGTTTTAGGTCCCAACCGAGTTTGTTTCGGAGGAGGAATCGCCACTTTGGCCAAGCACCCCCACACTTTTAGAAAATTATAGGAAGGCAACTTTCTATTCCATAACTCGTATGGAGTTTTACCTGTCTTTTTGTGGGGTATTTTATCAAGAATATAATTTGCAGTTAAAATTACCTCCCCCCACAAGTTCTGAGGTAAACCTGAACTCAAAAGTATGGCGTTAGCCATCTCCTTTAGTGTCCTATTCAATCGTTCAGCAACTCCATTTTGTTGTGGAGTATAAGGTGCAGTCGTTTAGAGAATTATTCCATGACTAGCAAAAAATTCTTTCAAATTGATTGAACTGTATTCTCCTCCTCTATTAGACCTAAGCACTTTGATTTGTTTATCAAGTTGGTTTTCGACTTCATTTTTATACTTGACAAACATGCTCATAGTCTCATCTTTGCTAGTTAGTAAATAAACATAGCAAAATCTAGTACAATTATTCACAAATGTGATGAAGTACTTCTTTCCACCTCTACTTTCTACAAACTTTAAATCACATAGATCACTATGGATTAATTGTAGAGGTTCACTTGTTCTTTCAATGGATTTGAAAGGTTTCTTGGCATACTTGGCCTCAACACAAGTCTCACACTTGTAAGGGGCATCCAACTCAAATCTTGGAATTAACCCCAAGTTTGCTATTCTCTTCATTGTACCGTAGTTTACATGTCCTAATCTACCATACCATAGATAAGGAGACACAACAGTATAAACTGAAGATTTTTCTTTATTAATAGTTTTTGGGTACACATACTTTGAGTTTACATCAATGACAACCACATTGGCCTTAAACAGGTCATTACACAAGTACCCTTTCCCCACATACATCCCTCCTTTTGAAAGTACAAATTTATCAGATTCAAATACAACTTTGAAACCCTTCTTGACAAGTATAGGATCAGAAATTAGATTTTTCCGAATATCTGGTACATGCAGCACATTCAGCAAGACGACCTCCTTGAAAGATGTAAACTTTAGGATCACCTTTCCTCTTCCGGCGATCTTTGCTGATGCAGAGTTAGCCATATAAAGCTTCTCATCTTCTTCAGCCTTCTCATAAAATGAAAACATGTGTTTATCTGCACAGATATGATTTGTGGCACCCGTGTCTAGCCACTAGCCATTAGTATTCGACACTAGAGATGCTTCAGACATTACCACAGCAGATAGTCTCTTAATATTGTCATGCTCTGTCAAATTCAGTTGCTGGGCTGCACCTTCATTCTTGCCTTTTTTCGGGCGCTTCTTGCAATCCTTAGCACGATGGCCAGGCTTGTTGCATATAAAACACGTCCCTTGGAATTTCTGGAATTGCTCTTTCTGCTTGCCTTTTCCTTGAAAAGACATCTTCCTTTTTCTATCTTGCTTGGATTTGGAAGATTCCACAATATTGGGCTTTGGCTTAGAAGAAGGGTTTGCATTCCTATTGTCCTCCTCGATTCTGAGGCGCAGAATGAGATCTTCAAGGCTCATCTCCTTCCGTTTGTGCTTCAAATAATTTTTGAAGTCTGACCAGCCCGGAGGTAGTTTCTCAATCATGGCTGCCACTTGGAATGATTCACTAAGTATCATTCTCTCGCCCGAGATGTCACTCGAATTAATTGCAATTCTTGAACCCGACTCATAGATTTAGAATCCACCATCTTGTAGTCCAAGAATTTGGCAACCATAAATTTCTTGGTGCCAGCATCCTCAGTTTTGTATTTTTTCTCTAAGGACTCCCATAACTGTTTAGCAGATTCAATATTACAATAAACATTATAAAGAGAATTCACTAAACAGTTAAGGATATAATTTCGGCATAAGAAGTCCCCATGCTTCCAAGCCTCCAACGCACTGAGTGTCGTGACATCTTGCTCATTTGGACTAATTATCGGGCACACCTCCGATAAATATTTTGTCAGATTGAGCATGGTCAGATAGAAGTACATCTTCTGCTGTCACTGTTTAAAGCCCACTCCGGTGAATTTCTCCGGTTTCTCATTAGCTGTAACTGGAGGTGTTGCCATCACAGTAGGCAAAGTTCGTTGAACTATCCCTCCAGAAACGGAGCCAAAAGCCATTTGGCTTGTACTGTTCTAAAAAACAGTCCCGAGCATACCAATCGTATGACTTGTACCCACATCACCAAAATTGGTGTTAGCCCAAGGGCCCGTAGCATTGGTTGCTACAAATTCAGACCTTGAGGGTTGAACATCTTCCATAGCAACAGTCGAATCGACCATAGGAACGTCTCCAGAAACATTCGGGACATTAAAAGGCACTTGGTTGTTTCCAACCATCTCAATAATCTTACGAGAACAACAAACAGTGAGTGAGCTAATTGCCTTAAGATTGTTGGAAAATAATCCAAAAGAAAACACAAACTGTTTGTTGCAATCAGAACATGAAATTGGATGTGAGGTACGCATATCCGAATCTCCTTAAGGCAATTAATTCCCGCCAATGGTGCTCCGCAGATTTACGAACTATGCCTCCAAAGATACAACACCTCGAACCTGTTTGGATTAGCATTATGCAAACAGGACTCAATCGAACCGTTCAATTGAACCAGCACACTCAGAAAATTTAGAAGAGTAGAAAAGTGTATCAGAACCTTTTTGGAATCGAGTCGGAAAAATCAAAAACTATAATGAAGCTCTATGCTCCAATTTATTTATAGAGATTTTTAGTTCATGTACAGAAGAGGTACATGAATTAAATAGACGCATGCATCCACGAAATTCATGAATCAAGACATACATGAATTCAAGAGATTCATGAATCTAGAGATACGTGAATTCAAGAGATTCGTGAACTCAATAAATACATAAACTAAAAGATACATGGATCTAGGAAATTCATGAATTCAATAGATACGTGAACGGAAAAATTTAAGAAATTCATGAATCTAAAAAGAGATACGTGAATAGAAAAGACGTATCTTAATTTATTGGCATTCATTGATCCATTAACCATAATTATAACAGTAGATGCCATTTATCTGGACTTCATTGCCGCTTGGTGCTCAGTGTAATTTTTCTGAAAAATACGCTATTACTGATGAGATTGTATACATAAATTCCTATATCTCGCCTCACCGAACTTGGTATTATAAAATATTATGATATCTCCCCTCGGCTAAATTTATGCATCTGCCACTCTCTAACTTATGTGACATGAGACTTTTGACTACACAATTCCCATGATACCCTAATTAAAGGACTTTAAAAGGGACATGAAGTGTATGACCTTAGACATAGTAAGAAGGTGTTTGGGAGCCTATTTCCTGAATGTTGTTACAGTAGATTTGATTGAACATTAGAATCTCTATTATGTCAAGATTAATGAGTGATGTCAAGGCGAGAGGTTTCAAATAAAGTACTAAAGTTCTAGGATAGTGGAGGGCTAGATGAACCGGACCATCCATTGAGTATAAAGAGTATGACTAAGCGATTCGCATATTTATTCATGAGGACGTTAGTTCATAATGCGATTTTCAGCTCATTGTCAATCCAAGCCTTCGATCTGAAGCTCATCCTTGTGCTGTTCTCGTCGATGTTGACGGTGACAGTGGGAAGGAGGGAGGGAGTGCCTGCGTTGGCTAGAGGAGATGCGGCGGTGATGATGACCAGTATTGGCTGTGGCGAAGATCGACGACTCTTGATTGTTCTAGAGAAAGAGATATCGAGCGCGTTGGTTTTGTGTGGGCTAGAATTCCAGTAGGATTGGGGAAAATTAGCCCTTCCCCTAAAAAAAAAAAAAACATCTAAACTTATTGCAATTGTGCAAATTTAATGATAATTTCTTTTTTTTGGTTTTTAATAATCGAGTCTTAAATTTTTTTGCATTTCTGCCAATTCAATTCGACCAATTTTGGCCAGTCAGTGTTGACATGGATGCTAGGCATCTTATGCGGCGCCACCAACATTGATGTGAATAATTTTTAATAATATGTTAATGTTTCTTTCTTTTTTTGTTATGCACTTCCTTCTTCCTCTAGCCAGTCGCCACCAATGACTGGCTAGATGCAAGGTCAGCGAGGGACCTTGCTAGCCTTGACCAAGCTTGGCCACAACTGGGCAAGGCATGACCTCGCTGGGTCAATGCCGAATCAATAGTATATGAGATATTAACTTGAGGGATGATAGATATAATATGCCAGTTGGGGCCCTCAAGAACCTTTTCACTTGATATACTAGAGGATTTTTCTCATACGTGATAGGATTCAGTGTGCAATCACAATTAAAAAGAGAGTAAAACTATGAAAAAAAATTCGAGACACAAGATTTTATCTTGATTTATCCTTAAATTAGGGTTACATTTAGTAAAGAATTCTGCTATAATTAGCACATCACATCTTTATGTTATATCCCTCAATTACAAGAGAAATATATTATTTATACACAATAGCTATTTTTATGGATTTAAGCTCAAATTATTAATAAAATATAGGCTTTTTTTTTTTTTTTTTGTCGAAAGGATATGAAATTCATTACTTACCCATAACATGGGCAGCATAAGCAGGTACATCTAGACATAAAATAGAAAGGAGAGGCATAGGAGGATAATTAACCCAATTACATGGAAGTGAATTAGCTCGATGCGCACGTGCTACCCAGTCCGCGGCCATGTTGTTCTGCCTGGGCTCATAGATAAGAGTTATGTCTTCCATTTGGGCTAGGAGGAATTTGCAGTCCAGGATAAATGGTTGGGCCTGCCAAGGGGGTTCTTCTCGGCCCAGAACACCCTCAACTACAGATAGGCAATCAGTTGATACGTGAATGGGCAGATCAAGGGAGATAGCGTCGAGAGAGACTTCAGTTCGTGCGGCTAGGGTTCGCTTCTCTTTTATCCATCTCAAAGCCAGACGCAGTGCTAGGGTTTCCGCAATTAGGGCTGATGGGGCGAAGATCGATTCAGCAAAACCAGCAGCGAGGCTTCCTGTAGCAGTTCGACAGATCCCGGCCACCGATCCTGCTTGATCCGAACTGCTCCAAGCTGCATCAATATTAAGCTTCAAGGAGGGAGGGTCGGGAGGTAACCAAGATTTACAATTGCTCGTGTCTACCGCACTCCTCTTTGACAATTTCTTCCCCTGTTTTCCCCATTTCAGGTGTAGATCTGCCATAATCCGAGCGTTTTCTTTGGTGCGGGAGGGGATTGGCTTGGTTCCCCTGAATATTGCAGTGTTTCGGGTCACCCAGATATTCCATAGAAGAGCTGCGAAGAGGGCTTTTGATCTAGCGTCAGTTCTTGAGGTGAGATTCTCGAAGAGCCATTTATCTATTCTGGTTATGTGGTCTGGGTTGGTGTCGGCTAGGTTTTGAGGATCTGACCATATGGCTTTTGTCCAGGAACAGAGGATGAAGAGATGCTCCATGGTTTCGGGGGCTTGGCCGCATATCTGGCAAGATGGTTCGAATGTGAGTTTCTGCGATGAAGATTTTCTTTTGTTGGGAGTGAGTTATTGCATATCTGCCATTTTAGAATTCGAATTTTTGGAGGAGTGGGAAGTGTCCATATGGTAGGCCAAAGTGATTTGGGTATCTCGGTATGATGTGGATGGGGATTTGTTCTTTGGGGTTCGGGTCTGAATTTTGCTTACAGTTGTAACCGCTCTTGACTGTGTAGCTGCCAGACTTGTTGGCTGTCCATACAATTTTATCCTGTCGAGGATGTAAACAGAGAGGTTGGGCCAGTATCTCATTTGCAATTTCTTCCTGAAACAGAGCTGTAACCTTGTTTGCATTCCACGCCTTACTTTCACTGTCGATTAGATCAGCCACAAATCGTGGTTCATCTTTGTTTGCTGGACCAATAAGTCTTCCAGTAGGCAGCCATAGGTCTTCTCGGACTCTGATTTTTTTGCCATCCCCAATCTCCCACCTGGTTGCTGGTTCAATGATTGCTCTTCCTTGTAAAATACTTTTCCAGCTCCAAGATGGTCGATTTCCATTTCTTGCTGCCCAGAAATCACTTTTAGGAAAATAAATGCTTTTCAATACTTTGCACCAGAGAGCGTCAGGTTGGTTTATAATCCTCCATGCCTGTTTTCCCAACATGGCCAAGTTAAAATTTTGCAAATCTTTAAAACCCAAACCACCATTGTCCTTCCTGACTTTCAACTCTTCCCATTTTTTCCAATGGATGCCTCTTTTATCAGCATGCTGTTTCCACCAGAATGAAGCTGTTTTTTTCTCTATAGTTCGACATATGGAATTCGGAATTTTGAATATGGACATCACATACTGAGGAATAGCCTGGATAACTGTTTTTATAAGGATCTCCTTCCCAGCTTTTGAAATTAATTTCTCTTTCCACCCTTCCAATTTCCGTTCAACTCTTGTCAACAGCCAAGCAAACATTTGCTTTTTTGTTTTCCCCCAATCAGCTGGAATTCCAAGATACTTCCCTAAATGTTCTGTAATAGCTACTCTCAACTCTGAGGCTAGGTTCTGTCGAAGTTCAGGAGGGCAGCTTTTCCCCACAAAGAGGCCAGACTTGTTAAGATTAATCGCCTGGCCTGTGACATAGCAGTACTGGTTTAGAACATTTGAAACATTTTGGGCTTCTCTGATTGTGCCATCTAGAAAGAAAATGGCATCGTCTGCAAATAAGAGATGAGATAGGGTGGGACAGGTAGGATTTAAGCGAATGCCCTTTACAGTTCCATCTAGAACAGCTGTGCGCATTAGTGAGGATAAAAGGTTTGTCATGATGATGAAGAGATAGGGTGAGAGGGGATCACCCTGTCGAATACCTCTTGTAGGTTTAACCTCAGTTGATGGCTCGCCATTAATTAGGATATTGAAAGACACGGTAGAAATGCATATTTTAATCCATTGAACCCATCTCGCATGAAAGCCCAACTTGAGCATGTAATCACAAAGAAAGTCCCATTCCACTCTGTCGTATGCTTTTTGCATATCTAATTTAAGAATCGCTTGCTGCTTATGAGTCCTCTTCCTCACCCTTAATTGATGAATCACTTCTTGAACAATGCAGATATTGTCTTGGATCAGCCGGTTGCTCATAAAAGCTGTTTGTTCTTCTGCAATGAACATTGGCAGCCATGGTTTAAGCCTGTTGGCCAGCAGTTTGGCAATGATTTTGTAAGTAAAGTTACAAAGGCTAATGGGTCTGAATTGGGTTATGTGTTCTGTATTTGATACTTTGGGGACAAGGGTAATATGGGTTCTGTTTATATCTGGTTCCAATGTACCTAGGCTGAGGAAAGAGTGAACCATGTTGAAAATATCATCTTTGAGAGTGGTCCATTGACTTTGATAGAATAGGCCAGTTAGGCCATCCGGACCCGGAGCCTTTGAAGCCCCTAACTGAAAAACTGCTTCTTTGATTTCTTCATGAGTAACTGGCTTTGTTAAATCTGCATTTATCTCCTCAGTTATAACTGGTTGACACTGATCCAATACAGGTAAATAATTTCGGTCCCCAACAGAAGTGAATAAGGCTTGATAGAAGTTGGTGATGTGAGCAGTAATGGTTCCAGGATCCCTACACCAGGTATTATCATCTATTCGAAGCATAGATATTCTATTTCGTTGTCGTCGTTGAATGGTGGTGGCCTGGAAGTACTTAGTATTCTGATCACCCCATTTTAGCCACGCAATTCTTGATTTCATACACCAATAAATTTCTTCCTGTCGCCAGAGCTCTTCGATTTTCTGAGTAATACTACTGGTTTCCTCCCTATATTGTTCTCCATTGTTGCTGTTAGTCAATTCCGTAAGACGAAATTTGAGGGTGTTGATCTGTTTTTGAGCATTCTGGAATTTTCCTCTGCTCCATTTGTGTAAATCAGCTTTCAGTTTCTGTAGTTTTTGGAGCAGGGTAGTAGTATCAGGATGTTGTGCTTTCCAAACTCGCTGCATGACTTTCGCAAAATCAGGATCTTCAAGCCAAAAGGGCTGAAACCTGAACTGGTACTGAGATTTCTTGCCTGTTGGAGAGAGGGATAAGATGATTGGGCTATGGTCCGAGCCTATGGCTGGTAGAGCGAAGGCTTGGGCATTTGGATATTGTACTCTCCAGTCCATAGTACAGAGCACCCTGTCTAACCGTTTTTTAACTAATGCAGTCCCTTCTCTTTTATTGGACCAGGTAAAGGCGCAGCCCTTGCTTTCAACATCCATCAGAGAACAATCGTCTAAGAACTCCCGGAAAGCTGCAATACGGTTGCGGTCCACCTCCCTGCACCCGACCTTTTCCCAATGGTAAAGAGTTTCATTGAAATCCCCAATGCATAGCCATGGTAGCGGGTTTGAGGAATTGCATTCTTTCACTACACGCCATAGTTTGAGTCTCTCCTGAAAACTAGTAGGTGCATGTAGAAAGGATATACGCATGCGATTACCACTTTGCATATCTGTACATTTAAGATTAATAAGCTCCTTAGAAGTCCCTTCCACTTCCACTTGAAGTTCTGCATCCCACATCAGTGCTAAACCTCCAGCTATTCCGACTGGATCGATGATATATGAATGCTGTAATTGAGTCTTTTGCCTTACTCTCTCCACAACACGGTTCTGATTTTTTGTTTCCATGATGAACACCAGGTTGGGCCGTTCTTGAGCCACAAGGGCCCGAAAATGCTGGACTGTCAAGGGGTTACCCGGCCCTTGAGTTCCGGCTAAGGAGTTTCATCTTTGCCGAGGTGGCTGTTTCGGGCCAGCCACCAAAGCCCTTGTGCTTGCTCCTTCCCGGGATCCGAAGGGGTATCCAACAACAAAGTTTCATCCAATCCATGCTCTTGATTCAGTTTTTTTTCATAGGGACTGACCCTTTTTTGTTTTTTTGCTGCAGGAGCTTTGTGGATTGCCTTTCCTTTCTTTGTATTCTGTGGCAACACCTCACTGCTGGCTGGACATAGGAGAAAAGTCTGCTGGTTTGCTGAGGTGTAAGTTTGATTGAAGCACAGAGGTGTTGTTTGTTTAGGTTGTGCAGGAACAATCGCCAGCGCTAATGAGTCTGTCTGTGGTGTTGCAGCAGGTGTTTCCAGGATCTCTGTCTGAGTCTCCATTACCACCTCATCCTCCTGTTCCAATAGATCAAGGTTGCTATAAAAAGTCTTCCAGTAGGGGCTATTCTCCTTCACTTCTGCCTTTAACCAAGAACCATAGCGGCCTGGTTGATCATGAGGTAAGCCAGTTTCTTCATAGGGTATTTCAGGACAAGCAGTAGCATAGTGACCAATTCGTCCACAGGAATAACAGTAATAAGGCAGCCTTTCATATTTATAATCAATCCACCATTGTTTTCCCCCACATGATATAACATTTCCTGTTTTGAGAGGTCTGGATAGGTCTAGTAACACTTTGGCTCTCCCATATTTTGCACCATTTAGACTTCTGGCCTCAATTTTTATCTCCTCTACTTGACCCAGTTTTGTGGCTAAAAGTCTTATGGCATCTACAGTTATCCTGGCTCGGGGTAGACCGATGAAATGGACCCAAAACGCAGAGTGCGTAAATTCATAACAATGCTCAGGTATGTTTGGATCGCCTTCTTTTAGGACTAATAGATTGCCGGAGAAACACCATGGTCCATGTTGTAAAACTCTTGTTTTCGCTGCCTGTGAAGTAAAGGTAAAGGAGAAGAAGCCCGTTCCAATCTGTTCGCAATGAACAGTGTCGATTTTCCAGGCGTTTGTCATTGTAGAGAGAAATGCCTGAAAGTTAACGTTGGGTCTTGAATAGAGTTTACCATATATGGTTAGCTCACTCTGTTTTTTTGTAGCCTCTGGAAGGTCATTGCCAAGATCCGTGACATCGTCATCAGACCATAGATCACCCATTCTACGACAGAGAGCTGCTAAACGAAGGTGAGTTTCCTTGTTTTCTGCCATATCCTGGGGACGAGATACTAAGATATGCTTTGGCCTTAGAGTGAAGGGAGCTCTGGATTTACTGTGTGATTGACACAACAGCAGCAAAGGAGACTATAGATCCAGTGATCTTTAGCAGCAATCCAGTCAAGTAATGAGAGATCAGCTGTGTCTAACCTTGGAGAGTGGAGTCGAGGTTCAGAGATACAAGATCCATACTACGGAGACAAGATCCATACAAAAATCCAGCAGATTTGGGTTTTCACGCCATTCTCCATCAGATATTCCACCCGTAGAAGGAGAGCTACGAAATCAAACTATACGAGCAGAAACCAGCGGATCTGGGTTTTCACACCAGTGCCCATCGAAGAGACAGCCCGAAGAAAAGCAATGCGGTGGATGAAGGAGGGAAAAAGCTTCTAATCCGGTGGAAGATGATGAAGCTCATACATGATTGAGGAAATTAGGGTTTATTCGTGGGTTGAAAGGGGTAGATGGATTGCTATCCCCACAGGATAGGGAAATAACCTCAACCAGGTTGAGAGAGAACCTCGCAGTGGCGAGAGACGTTAAAATATAGGCTCAAACTATAAAAATCCTCTAGTAGCTTAGGAGGTGTTGCCCTTGCCCTCAAACCCCTGCTTGCTTATCAGGGAGCGAGACCCCGTGCCATCCGGTCAATGGGAGTATGGATCACACCTAACAATACATTCATCCACTTTGCCCGAAGACATATTTGCATGTGTAAAGATTCTAACGCGCTAGCCATTGGAAATAAAACCGTGCACTCCACCAAATTTTAACAACTTACGTGGAAAATCTGTTACCCAATAGGCGACATTTCATTTACTTTATAATTCATGGCGTTGAGAGTACTTATCTTGACAAGCTCTCTCCACAAAAGCCAACTCAACAGAAAAAAAAAGAAAAAGATAAAGAAACTGCAGACCTCAATTCACAAGGCAATCTAGAGGCTCCTAGCCATCATTTCTTGGAAACTCCTATCGGACTCCTGCTTCTCCAGCATGAACTTTTTGTGGCTCACCTCAATGAACATCTCAGCTAGTTTGTCAATATTATTAATGCAATTATCATTAACATCGCCAGAATCTTTAAAATCCTTCTCTTCTAGCGACTGAAGGTACCTCGACAACTGTGTCTCTCCGCTGATTTCTTCCTCACGTTGATGGCGACCACTGTACAAAGCCCTCGAACTGTTCCTTGCCATATTGCGGTACAAACGCCTGCTCGAGTAACACCCGGCAAGAACAGGAGCCGGCACTGGCAAGACGTGCGACCTTGAAGACCAGTTGAAGTAGAACCTGTACGAACTGCCATAGCCATGGAGGCTTTTCTTGTTGTTGCTCTTGAGCCAAGGAAACTTGAGTGAGCAAACCACAAGTTGTCTCTTAGTCCTCACGATATTGACCGCGAAGGACTTGGCTTTTGGCGTGAGACTGCGAATGACCATCTGCAAGTATGGGAAGATGTGAGTGTGCATGACGTTGTTGATATTGATCAAAGCTTTGGAGAGTGAAGCTTGCATCTTCATCATGATGTTCAGATAAAGCTCTTTCCTTGGGAAGATCTCAAGAAGCGAGGGCTTCGAGATGGTGAGCCTCGGGAGGCGGCGGAGGAGAGTGTGGAAGAGGGTTTTCACCTTCATGGTGCTGGAAAGAGAAGGTGGGAGTTTCATGGAGAAACTACGAAGACGAAAAGGATGGAAGGCTTTGTGTCTCGCTGAAGCAGCCATTTTTAGCCTGGGAATCATGGGCTTCTTCAGGATCTTGACGTGCATTTTTGAGGCAAAAGCTGGTGTCTTTCTGAACAAATGTCTCTGAGTCGGGAACGATGGATATATAGAGAGAATTCTGCTTGTTTAAATTGGTGAATGTTTTGATTCAATAATTTAATACTGCAGGGGACGTGGACAATTTAGCTTCTACTTCTGAAGCTGGCCTGTGCCAGGAAAACAAATAAAGGGAAAGAGGACACGAAAGTGATAAGGAACGGTATCTTTTTAACCAAATAATTAGGAATGACGAAACAAAGGAAAATGCTGTCGTGGTTGAATAAATCCAACTCCCTCGGTCCGGGGAAATATTAATCTTGCGTTTATAAATCATACGACTGCACACATCTAATAAATTCGATATAGTAATTTAATTACTATAGTAATAAGAGTGCTAGAAAAACCATTTGCTCTTGATTTCCGGCCAAAATTAGCAACATCAAAAGGTTTAGAATAAAATTGATGAATTGTCAAAAGATTTATGATTAAATTAACACAATTGAAAAGTTTAAGATTGAATTGGCTACCACATAATAGGTTTAGAATTTTCTGGTCAATTTTCCCTTTTTAAAGTTTGGCACTATTCTAACAGCCGTATAATTATGTATCCTTTGTTATTTGGGTTGCCAAAAATGCCAGTGATTCAGATAAATTAAAATTAATAAAGATGTAAGTTCACCCACTAAGTTTATAAATTCATTCACACGGATCACCAAAGATCAACGATATGGTAACATAATAAACAGACATGTTTTAAAAGGAGGAAAACTAACATTTGAAATGGCAAAAAAGTCCCTAATGCTTTGAAATCCATTTAAAAGGAATTATCGAGTACGCAGGCATACGCTACCAGTACCATGGACGTAAGCACGTTAAAGTCATGCGAAGAGTCTCTAACGTTTGTTTCGATATACCGTCGAAGTCGCACGTTATTTCGCAAATTTATTATATTGAGTACGTAGACACAATTGATGTAACCAAATTATTAAGAATGAAAGAAGAGGATCACGATGTCAGCAAATCAGACAACAAAAAGGGGGAAAAGTTAGCGATAGGATTTCCACGCACAGAACCAACAATTTGCCTCTAACATTTTATATATCGAGTCAACAAGCATGGCTTAATTTTATATCTAGTAATTAATAAATGGACATCTCTATTCCAAATTGCTTGTACAGAATTTCTTCTTCTTCTTGATTTGGCGCTAAGACAATTTTGTTGTTCGTGCACTCATATTGTACCTTATAAAGTGTTCATTTTAGAGGGTTTGTGAGAACTCGAGCTCAAACTAATTTGAGTCGAGTTCAAACTCGTGAAGAGACACATCAACCTAACTCAAGCCTATATGATGCGTTTCCTTCCGAAATTCAAGCCTAGTCGAGCTATGTGTTTACGTTGGAACGGGAAATTGGGTCTGCTTGATGTCACATCACTAATGTTTGGAGTTTAGGAACCGCCATATATCGCCACAAGGTCAAGATCATAATAGACCGAATCACGAATAACATAATCAAAGTCCAGGAATCTAATAAAAAACGACATAGTAATGTAATTTGAAAACCAAAGTTATTGCCAACCCAATGGAAATTTCAAGGAACGTGTTCATTGACCCTCACCTTCAAGATTACATTGGCCATCCGCCAGAACTTGCTTAAAAGTTAGGATATACCATGGGAATGGTTTATGTGAATACTTGGCATCGTTAGCACAAACCCCGCCTTATTCAAACTATTCTTGGCGTCTATGATGTTGCGGACTCAACACCTAACAAGATTGACCAGTGGAGAAAGATCGGAGGACTTGTCGAAAATGATATGCATTGACCACGTCTTCATGCCAAAACGTCATGGCGATACCTATGGGATGATTATTTATACCCATTAAACTCTTAACATATATCCAACAAATCTCGTATAGAAATAATGTTTGGAGACTTATTAGCCATACGAATCTTTGAAGACAAAAAATAAAGAAGAAAACAAGTGAATTTTTACATGAAAAACCCTCCGAAAGGGAAAACTACCATGCTGCATCGGACAATCTCTTCACTATCAGTATTAGTATCGGAGTTACAAGTTTCAGCATTACAACTACAAGAAGACACAGCCCCAGTATGTATAGCAAGAGTCTAGGATATACATAGTTATGATGAAAATTACATATATATCATTAGTAGTAAAAGCTTTGAGCTTTGATATTACCTTTCTCCATTAAACTCCACAACTCCATTAATTAGGATTAAGGCACATTTATTGAGTCAATGAGAGTCACGACGAAGAAATGAAATCAATAAGGATGACAACCCAATAAGAGCACCAAGCTTTTAGGTCAAGTCTTTTTTTTTTTTATAAATAAGACCTAATTTGACGTTTTTTGGAACACTCGCACCTTTTTCTCTTAGAATAATCGGCAAAACGGACTATGGCGTTCGCTAAATTCAATTATTTAGCATTGAAAAGTATTTAATAGAAGATTATATGACTACCTATGTTAGCTAGGATTGCAAAGTAGACGACAGAAATATTGCAATTAATGTTTCCCCAAGAAATTTGTTGTTGACTCATTGATGTTGAGGGTAGAGCTGTCAAATAGATGAGTCGGATCGGATCGAAAATGGTCAAACCCAAATCGACCTATATATGCACTCATCGACCCGACCCATTTACTAAAACTTATTCATAATTTATTTTAACCTAAGAAAACCCCCACCTATTTAACCCACTTTAATCTCTTCATGTATATATATAACTTGGATAAAAATGTCATATCAAGTTAAATAAATAAATAAATTAGCACAATAAAAAAATGGTAGTAAATTAGGTAAAACACATATAAAATAAAACTTATAGATTGAAATACTCATGGAGATTTCAACAAATCCTTCTATACAAAAATGTCTCGAGTAAGGCATAACTTCTGGATCAAATCAATGATAACTTTTCGTCGAAGATTTTAGCATCCCTTAAAGCAATGCTTAATAGTTAATCTAATAGTTCGAATAACACTATCGAGCAAACCGAGTATGTAGCATGGAATTTCTTGATCTCCAAATCTCAGTCACCTAGATTCGGTGAGACTAGTTACAATCAAAGAAGAGAGGTGATCGTGACGTACTACTATGATAACAAAGCAACAGAGAGAATGCCCAAAGCCTGCACAATCGCCTTCAAGGAAGCACCACCAACGAGAAACCAATGAATATTTTCTTGCTTTGCAAACTTACTTGGGAAAGACAAAAATATAAAACAATGCCCACAACTATCGGCCAATATATAACAGATAAATATGTTTTTCTAATGCATACGACCTTTCAATGAGATTAAGAAGTTATATCCAAACGGACATAACTTTCTAAAGGCTAAAAAATTATGTCCAAGTAGACGTAAACTTTCAAAGGTTATAAGAGCGCCTAATAACAGTAAAGCAGAAATAATAAATTCAAAATTAAATAATTAAAGAAATACTGTTACTTTATTATGAACAACCGCACTGTTTCAATAGGACATAATAGTTACGTATATAATTATAAATTCGAATTTTAATAAATAAAAAGTAATGATTTCTGATTAGTGCCAAATCCCGTTCATGTGTGCACTCATATCAATTTGATATGGGATAGTGTGCCTCTTAATTTATTTTACAAATAAACTACCGATATTTAGTAGTACTGTATAGTTAATGCATAAGATTATAAACATGATGTCATTCAATGACGTTGGATAGAACTCCCTCCTTCTCCCTGTCCCTACAGTCAGGGGCTGGAACTTAGCATAGGGGACAACCGCAACTCAACTTAGTTTTGTCGGACGCCAATGGAAAATTTTCTAACTTTGAGAAAATTGGACTACGAATGGAGGCCAGCGATTACCCTAAATTTAATGTCACTAGCACTTCGGCAGTGTTGGCCCACGTAATAGGATTCTATATGAACTTGTTAACTATGCCGCTGTAGGAACCGATGACATTTAACTACTCAGAAGGAATCCATACCAGCAGCGTGGATTCTAGAGATGTCATGTCTTGTGTCGTCTGCAACAATTGCTGATATCTCCCGTTTGAATGCATTAAGGTTACTATCCTCCGTTCATATGCACCAAAAATCAATAGTACATGAGATGTTAACTTGAAGGACGATTGACATATGCCCCTCGGGCCCTCAAGAACTTTAATTAATATAATTAGGGGTTTTTCTCATACGTCCGTCCATTTTGGCAGGAAACGTATTTACACGTGTAATGATAAGATTTGAACGCACAAGACAAATTTTAACAACTTACGTGGAAAATCTTTCGTCCATTAGCGACAGTTAATTAGCTTTATAATTTATGGCGTTTAGTGTACTTATGTCGAAAGTTTGAAAAGGGAAACTTTACTTTTATTACAGCTTCGTGGGGTTAATTTTTGCAGCATTATGGCCCTCTTTGGGAGTCTTATATTCAAGTTGCCAGAATCAGACACTTGGGTTGTTTGGTCAGAAGTCTCCATCACTCTACCGCTACCTTAGCTTCTCTCTATTTTCTTTCTATGCCCGGTTCTTTGCTGGACAGGTGCACTTCTGTTAGCTTGTCCGGTAGCAAGAGTACTAAACCTCAAACCTCAACACGTGTCAGATCAAAGATCTCGTTATTATGCCTTTGTATATTTTCAATGAGGTAACTCGTGAAGAGGCTATTTTTCTCTAAAGCTATTGTCTTATTGTAGATGGCAGGACACAGGATCGGAGAGGTGAATTCAGTTTGCATATATGCACGTAAGAGCTTGATTCGAAGATAGTGTTCGACAGGATATCGAAGAAAAGAAAGAACAAAATGATGATGGGCACCACGCCTCCATCTATCCATTCGGTCTATACACAGGATCAAACCTGGGCAACAAGATTTGCATCTTGACATATACACAAGCTCTCTCCACCAAAGCCAACTAACCAGACAAAAAGAAAAAGAAAAAGAAAAAGAAACTACAGACCTCAATTTACAAAGACAATCTAGAGGCTCCTAGCCATCATTTCTTGGAAACTCCTGTCAGACTCCTGCTTCTCCAGTATGAACTTCGCGTGGCCCACCTCAATGAACATCTCTGCTAGATTGTCAATATTATTAATGCTATTATCATTACCATCACCAGAATCTTCAAAAACCTTCCCTTCTAGCCACTGAAGGTACCTCGACAACTCTGTCTCTCCGGTAATTTCTTCCTCGCATTGATGGTGACCTCCGTAGAAAGCCCCTGAACTGTTCCTTGCCAAGTCACAGTACAAACGCCGGCTCGAGTAACACCCGGCGAGAACAGCAGCCGGTGCAGGCAAGACGTGCGACCTCGAAGACCAGTTGAAGTAGAACCTGTATGAACCACCATAGCCATAGAGGCTTTTCTTCTTTTTGCGCTTGAGCCCAGGAAACTTGAGCGAGTGAACCACAAGGTGTCTTTTAGCCTTCACAATTGTAACCGCGAAGGACTTGGCTTTTGGTATGAGACTGCGAATGACCATCCTCAAGTATGGGAAGATGAGAGTGTGTATGAGGGTGTTGATGTTGATCAAGGCTTTGGAGAGTGAAGCTTGCATCTTCATCATGATGTCAAGATAAAGCTCTTTCCTTGGGAAGATCTCAAGAAGCGAGGGCTTCCAGATGGCGAGCCTTGGGAGGTGACTGAGGAGAGTGTGGAGGAGGGTTTTCGTCTTCATGGAGCTGAAGAGAGAAGGTGGAAGCTTCATGGAGAAACTATGAAGACGCAGAGGATGGAAAGCTCTGTGCCTCGGCGAAGCAGACATCTTTAGCCTGGGAATCATGGGCTTCTTTAGGTTCTTGACGTGCATTTTTGAGACAAAAGCTGGTGTCTTTTTGGTTGTGTATAGCTACAAGTGTCTCTGAGCCGGGAGTGATGGACATATAGAGAGAATTCTGCTTCTTTATATTGATGAATACATTGATTTAATTATTTAATACTGTAGGCGACGTGGATAATTTAGAATCTAGATCTAATGCTGGCCTGTGGCAGGAAGCAAATAAAGGGAAGAAGACATGCGAGGCACGGGGATTTATATGTTTTTAATCAAATAATTAGGTATGATAAAAACAAACGAAACTGTTGTCGTCGTTGAATAAATCCAACTCCCTCGTTCACGGGAAAGATCATTCTTGAATATATAAATCACATGATTGCGTACATACGATAGATTAGGTTTAGTGATTTAATTACTATAGTAATAAGAGCGCCAGAAAAACCATTTGCTCTTGAGAGCATCTAAACTTATTCTTTCATGACATACGGGGATTAAGGGCGGTAAATTTAGGATGTACATTTATTTTAGGATGACATATCAACACCCATACAAATAAAATGGCAGAGATTTATTCTCCACGTACAAATTTCTCTAAATTAGGGCTACGTCCGCAGATCAAAAAAGTATGGAGATGGCAGCGTGGGAGAGTTGAGGCAATGGTGGAGAGAGAGAGAGAGAGATGGAAATTTAGGGTTCTATCTTCATGATTTTTAAAGTTTGGCGCTATTCCGATAAAATCATATAATTATATATCCTTTATTATTTGGTTTCCAGATATGCCAGCGATTCGGATAAGTTCGATCAATTCACTATCCAAGTTTATAGATCTCCGATCATTCCTTCAAACGCTGTCTCGTACATAAGTCGAATTAGACGTGGAAAAACCCATATCAAATGGATCATCAAAGAGCAGCAATATGTTAACACAATAACAAACAAAATTCAAGAGGAGGGATATCGAGATTTGAACTCTTGACCCGTACAATGATATTAACATCATACGACCGTTATCTCAAAAGTTTAAGTCATCAAAAAAATGATTCCACCATATATAATTGCTTAATACAAAAGCCACGACAAAAAAGGAAAAATCCCTACGCTTTAAAATCCATTTGATAGGAATCATAGAGTATGCGTAGACCCATGTTACGGTTGACGCAAGGCTGTTGAAGTCATGCGAAGATTCTCTAACGTTTGTTTCGATATACCGTCGAAGTCACACGTTATTTCTCAAATTTAATTATGTTGATTGCGTAGACACAATTGATGTAACCCCGCAACGCATGAAAAAGGAGAATCATCGACTTCAGCAAACCAGACGAATAAGGAGGAAAAAAAAGTTAGTCATAGAATTCCCCGCGCAAAGCCTACGGTTTCCCACTGTAATTATATATATCAAGTCAACAAGCAGGGTTTAATTTATTTTTAGTAATTAATAATTGGATATCTCTATTCCAAATTGCTTGTACAGAGTTTTATTTATTTATTTTATTTCATTTGGCGGCCAGACAAATTGGTAGTTGTGCACTCATATCCTAGACCCTCATGTTGTAACCTTTGTAAGTGTTTAATTTAGAGGGTTTGGCAGAACTCAAGCTCAAACTCGTGCATATATATCAAGCCTAACTTAAGCTTATATAATGTGTTTACTTTCGAAAGTCAAGCCTAGTCGAGCTATAAGCATGAATACTCGATCTCAGCCACCAGTCTAAGTTGGAATGGCAAATTGAGTCCGCTTGATGTCACGTTCTTAACGTTAGGGGTTTAGGAACCGCCATATGTCAACACAAGAATATAATCAAAGTTGCACAATCAAATCGGAAACGGCACGGTCGAAAACCAAAGTCATTGCTAACCCAATGGAAATTTCGAGGAATTTGTTCATTGACCCTCGCCTTCTCGAATACATTGCTCATCTGCCAAAGCTTGCTTCGAACATGGGATATACCATCGACAGGGTTTATGTGAACGCTTGGCATGATTAGCATAAACCCCTACTTGTTCTAAGCACGCTTGGCATCTTATAATATTTCTAATTTTCTCGAATGCATAGATAAGGGAGGGAAGACATACTGAGAATTCGTTTGTTTTGCGAAAAATGAATGATTCGGATAAGTGATTAGTTATATCGCTTACAAGAATAAACGAAAGAATGAAAAATATTCTCATTTTTTTATGAAAATAATTAAAATATAAATTATTATCGATAACGAAATTATTTTTCATCGATTAATTATTTCAAGAAATGCAAGCAATCGTTTAAATAAAATAATTTATATATTATTCATTTTCTATGCAATAAACGGGGCCTAATTATATCGTAATTGGTGGATCTTATGTTAGTTCACTTAACATTGCAAAACTCATCACCAAAAGATTTTTTTCTTTTTTAAAGAAAAAGAAAACTAGTGGACAAAGATTAGAAGACTCGTGGGAGGAGATATGCATTGACCACGTCTCCATGCGAAACGTCATGGCGATACCTATGGGATGATGATAATGCCCACTAAAACTCTATCATGTACCCAACAAACCTACGTCTTAAAAAAAAATGATTGTAGACTTGGGAATCAAGAAAACATTTATTGACTTGACTAGACTCATGACGACAAAGAAATGAAATAAATAAAAATGACTAGCCCGTAGAAGCAGGAAGCTTTTAGGTCAAGTCTATATATATGAATAAGACCTAATTCGGCGTCTTGCGGAACACTTGCGCATTTTGCTCTTAGAATATCCGGCAAAACGACGGTGGCGTCTGTTAATTCGATCATCTGGCATTGAAAAGTAGTTAACAAAAGATGAGATGAGCACCCATGTCGGCTAAGATTACCAAGCGGAACACGATTGATGTAGAGGTATACCTACAGTCGGACGGAAAAAGGATTTCCACAAGTTGAGCATAAACAAAGATGGGGCTTGATCTTCAAGAAATTTGCTGTTGACACGTTGATGTCGAGGGGTTAATAAGACTGGTGGAGCAAGCTTTAATTAAAAAGGATTTCGTGAGAGAATGGATTCTCGATGGATTTCATGCGTGTACCAAAAGACTATTAGATCTCGGGATTGAAATTTCTTAAAATTTAGGATTCCATTTATTTCGTGAAAAATGAATGATAATGATTATTCAAAGTTTTAAAAGTTGCGTTTTGTCTCTTAAACATGATGAGGCATTTATATGTAGAGAGGGCAAATTTGTGACATATGAATCACTGAAAGGAGGTGAATCTAAGGGCGTGCATGTTTTTGTTCCTGAAAAGTGTTTATAAACACTTTTTCTGTTTTTTTGTTCCAGGGAACAAAAAAAGAACAGAAACGCGTTTGGTTGCGTTTTTGTTCTTTTTTTGTTTTTTTGTTCCTGAAACGAAAAAAGAACAGAAACGAGAAACAACAAAAAGTTGTTTCTTGTTCCAGAAACAATTTTCAAGAAACAATTTTTTGTTTTTGTTTCTTCTTCTCTCTCTCCTCTTCTCTTCTCTTTTCTTCTTTCTCTTTGGCCCGTCGCCGGCCTCGGCCATGGCCGGCCGTCGAGGGCCGGTGACGCCGTCGAGGGTTGGCGACCTCGCCGGAGCGTCGCCGGCCCCTGGTGAGGCGAGGCGTCGCCGGCGCGGTCGAGCTCGAGCCTCGCCGGCGCGGTCGAGCTCGGGCCTCGCCCGCGCGGCGACGCCGAGCCTCGCCTTTGGCCCGGGCGAGCTCGGGCTCGCCCAGCCATGGCGAGGCGCGGCCTCGTCGGATCCGGGCGAGCCCGAGCTCGCCCGGCCAAGGCGAGGCTCGGCGTCGCCGGCGTGAGCGAGGCCGAGCCTCGCCTTGGCCGGGCGAGCTCGGGCTCGCCCAGATCCGGCGAGGCCGCGCCTCGCCATGGCTGGGCGAGCTCGAGCTCTCCCAGATCCGGCGAGGCCGAGCCTCGCCGGGGCCGGCGACGCTCGGCCTCGCCGGATCCGGGCGAGCCCGAGCTCGCCCGCCTAAGGCGAGGCCGAGCCTCGCCAACGACGGCGAGGCTCGGCCTCGCCGGGCCGGCGAGCCTCGCCGTGGCCGGGCGAGGGCGCCCGGCCCGTCGGCCGGTCGCCGGAGGGAGGGCGACGAAACCGAAAAAAAAAAAAGTAAAAAATAAAGGAAAAAATGAAAAATGAAAATAAAAATATAAAAAAATTAAAAGAAACAAAAAAAGAACAAAAATGTACCAAACGTGTTTCTGTTTATTTTTATTCCCAGAACAAATTTACCAAACGCATATTTTTGTTCAAGAAGTGTTCCCCGGAACGAAACACTTTTTTTTGTTTTCGTTCCTGGAACAAAAAAAGAATGTAAACGTTACCAAACGCAGCCTAAAAATTCTGAATCCCTATCTTTTATTCTATCGTGTGCGATTGGGTTAAAGATAAAAAAATATATGGTCTTCCAACATAAATTCATTCGCTAAAAAACGGGGAAAAATTTAAACGTCCTTTGCTTTACTATTTGAAGATAAATTTCATTGTTTTAAGTTCTTTTTAAATTGATGCGCACCTTTAGTCGTTTTGACAAAGAGTAATGCGGTCGGTCTTGCTGGCATTATCTTCAATTTGGCTGACATGAGGCTCTATTCAATCAAATCGGCCACATTAAAATTACGTTCTAGGGGGTCCGTTTGATATCCAAAAATTGCTCAGCAATAGTCGGACAAGTGAGGAATATTGAGGTGAACCAGAAAAAGTTGGATAGATGAGATGGACCAAGCAAATTTTCATTATCAATGGGCGCGCTTATGAATTCCTTTAAATATACAGATTCAACTTTGCATATTTCTACAAGATATCCATCCATATTCTTTGCCATACATGATGGATGATGAGATATCCATCCAACTCTTGCGAAAACATAAAAATACACATAAAATGATTACAAAAAACATTAGAGAGAATATCCATAGAAGGAGAAGATGGAAATGCATTGAATTAAAAGACGATGATCTTAAACCACCTCTAAATCTGTATAAATAGAGAGTAGCAAATGGACAAAAAAAAAAATACATTTACTTTAAGGGAAATTCTATGCAAATGATGAAGAATTCGATAAATGGAAGAAAACTATAGAGGGAAATTTACATTCTTACTCTATGCCTTCTTCTTCTTCTTTTATCGATTCATATTATTTTACATGGTCGAAACATTTTATATACATGTACTATGATTCGATAAACGAGAAAATATTAGGTGGGATTGTCTTTCCACATTAGTAATGAGAAACTCTATTAATTGAGTAGCAGGTGTCCAAGTGGGACCCATTAATTTGATTTGTTTTCTTACCTCCGTTAACCCCTCTCTTTTGGTCAAGGCCGCCGCCGTAAAGCTTCCAACCGAAGTTCCTGGATAGTGGATACCAAATGGTGGGGGGTCGGCCGTCGAGCTTGTAGAGTAGGGAGCTGTTAAAGTGCGCTTTGGTCAAGGTTGCCGAAACTGGTGATCGCATTCTCCCATTTCATGTTCTCAAGAACAACAATGAGAGAGAGGAAGGATCGGGCTTAGGGATTCTACAAGGTGTAAATGCTTGTGTTTTTTGAGGTCGGGTGTCAATTTATGAAATTTTCTGCAACTTGAAGTAGGCTCACCTTCCATTTCATTCAATAACTTGAGATTTGTCTGCAAAAGAAACATAGAATTGGAAAAGAAATTTAATTAAACTTTAATTTTGACTTTGATTCCTAATGAGCTCTAAAAGCTCAAGGGATTTTGCTTGTGAATTTTCCTTGAAAATTCGGTCATCTTGTTGTGCACATATTTGTTTGCAGAGCTTGTTAATGGAGTGTAAGCAATTTCTAGATTTATGGTGTGGAGCGTAAGGAGAGAGAGAGAGAGAGAGAGAGAGAGAGAGAGAGAGAGAGAGAAAAGTAAGGGAAGGGAGGGTAACGTTGGGGGGAGAAAAAAATTGAAATTAATAGGCCATTAAGACATATGAGAGCCAATTAATGAAGTGTCTCATTGATAACGTGTCAAGCCGGTCTTACCTACTATTTTTTCTTCGACAAATATTGCAATTTTCTATATTGTGTTTTCTTTTAATCGGATAACAAACCTACACGAAGAAGTTTGAATAAACATAAACAAACTCAATGTAAATTGTAAACCCAAATGGATAATATGATTACCATATCAAAATCTTTGACATATTACTTCTTTTATCTGGGAGAATTCATACCAACCTCGATATTTAGAATAATATAATAGAAACAGTCTTAGATTCTTGCAAAGGCCCGATACTCTAAAAAAAACCAAGTATTTAGGTCCAGTCTGTTCTGTCTGACGCGTTAATCAAGGTACTGGGGGCGATCGGTGAGTGTCGGTGGAGCTGTAAGAGTAAGTCCGTACGTACGAGGAAGATGATAAACAGCGTAAGTAGGTGGGTCCGTGCGAAGATTAAAGTTGGAGATTTCTTTTAGGGTATCGCATCTTATGGCTTGCTGCTGCTACGAATATCATATGACATCGGTGTGGTTGACGGCCTGGCCGCTTCATCTATCAGTATGTGCATCGCCTGCATTTTATTCTTAAAACGATGGCTTCATCAGATAATTAGTCAGATAATTATAATTTTGCGGCACGAATTCTCCAATGGATTGAAAGCTACCAAATTGTTTTTAAACTCCAAAAAAAAAAAAAAATGTGCAAAAGATCCGCCAAAGCTTTCGGTGGCAGTGTAGCATGGTGCTTGATAGCTGGAGCGTTTTAATTAATCATTTTTTTACACTAATAATTCACAATTCGATCGACCATGTGTCGATGTCCATATGAAAGACATTTTTTAATTGAAGTACAGTAATTTTGGCGAGAAAAGAAAAGCTGCCGGTCCGCCATTTTCCACAAAGTTACTATGCATGACTATTTTGTCCCATCGTCACATAAAAATCACATACTTATGTCTTATTAATATGTGATGAAAAAGACGCATTTATATTTTTTAGTGGGACTTGATTTCTTATTTTTCAACGTGTTGTACTTTTTTAATTTTTTTCGGGAAGGGAAATATTTATCTACATAATTTCACTTATTGTTTTTTTTCCCCTTAATTTTTAGGAGTTGAAGTAAGGCCATTTAGCTTAATGCTTTGACTGTGCGAGCTCTTATTTAACGTCGGCCATGTATTTTTGCTAACGTGTAAGTCCTATAGTAAATCTATGGTAACGTGTAAGTCCTATAGTAAATCTATGGTAGGTAACATGAGATCAGATGACAATAACACTTCTATAAATGATATTACGGTAACATGTTATAAACTGTAAATGTCGAACAAAGAAAGTAACATGTCAACTACAAAGGGGGAAAACATGTATGAGATTGAAATAATTATGAGAGAAAAAAAAAAACAGTTAAAAAAATATTGGAAGATCAGAAGGGATTGGATAACGATGGTTTTAGGTTGCAAGTGCAAGCCAGGTCAAAGAAAGGAACATAGTGCATTTGGTGAATATCTTTTTACGGATTTAGGAATAAAAATGGATAAGTGTACTAGAAATCCTGAAATTTATTATGAAAAAGCCATTAATTCAAAAAACTTTCAAAAAGTACAAATAAGTCTTTAAACTTATCACAAATGTACAATTGAGTTAAAACCTTTAAAAAGTGAAATTAAATCATAAACCTTATCCGAAAAATTAAAAAGTACAATAAATAGAAAGACTTGATTGGACTAATTTGACAAATTTAAGGATTTGTTTGTATATTTTGAAATTTTTAGAGCTCATTTGTACTTTCGTGATGATGGATTTAATTAAATTTTTTGAAAATTTTTACACTTGATTGCATTTTTGTAATAAGTTTTAAGAGTTTCAATGCAAACCCCAAGTGAAATCAGATCCCTCAAACTCCTCCGCATCCCTCTATATTTGGGGAAATTCGGGGAGCTTTAGAATGTTACATAAAAGTCAACAACCAAGTCCTCTTTAATCTCTCATCATCCCTCCTAATCTTCCCTTTCCCGTCTTTTTCCCCCCAATTCAAGAGCAAAATCGAATTTCCCATACCCTTTCTCTTCCCTCCTGATCCTTCACATAAAAATCATGTTCTAATTGACATTTTCGTGCTTTGCGATTGATTGTGAGGATAGACTTGTGCCGACAGACCTATCATATGATAATGCAAACTCATCTTGTTTTCATACGATACGTATATAATCAATAGATCATCGAGGCGCAAATCCTATTATTATAAGTACATCTTCCTCGGATCAGCTTAACCGATGCCACAAGTTACGCGGAGTGGTAAGTTAGATTCCTTAACATTCATTTAATGTCCTCGTTAGGTGGTTAGGTGGGCAATGGCATATTAAGATTTTCAAGACTTTTTCCGGATGGGAAGTAGATGACAGTGGTGGCTAGTTCCCAGAAGGGGAAATCATTTCTTTCAGGACAAGTAGCTCAAAAGCACAACAAACCCCATTAGAATTTGACAATCTCTTGGCCAAAAATCTGGACTCTTTTCCAAATTGTTGTCGATAAGTTTATCAAGTGTCACCGACCAGGAAAAGAAAAAAAAAAAAAGTTCATCAAGTGTCAATTGAACAGGAGATGCAATTGGCTGCATCTTCTTGATGAGGAAACGAAGATAATCTCGCCAATCTTTCTCACAAAACTTAGCTCTTGGCATGCGCTGTTCATCGATAGTAGGGGTGTAAATGGTTTGGTTCGGGTTGGTTTTTTTGGAAAACCAAACTGAACCAAATTGATAGGGAAATTTATTGAATTGAATCGAAATCCGATTCGAACCAAAACTAAATTGAACGGAAATTCCAGTTCGATTTCATTCAGTTTTTTGATTTTTTACTTTTGTGTTTGTTTTTTTTCCTACATATACCCATTTCTATAAGTTTTTTTTCCTACATATACCCATTTCTATAAGTTTTTTATTTTTTTAAAAAATCGATTTTTTAATTTTTTTACTTCCTTTTTCTTTCTTCTTATTCTTTATTGGTTGGTTGCTGGCCATGGTGGTGGCCGACATTTAACACCGGCAAGCTCGAGCCTCGCTAGTTCCTACGAGCAAGGTGAGGCTCGAACCCCAACTAGGTGGCCAGATCGGGCAACGCTCAACCTTGCTAGAATCTAGTGAGCTTCACTGGCCTATGGCGAGGCTTGAGCTTGCCTCTAGCCGATCGCCCTTTGCTACCATGGCGAGGCAATTGGTCAACAAAGAAGAAGAAGAAAAAGAAAAAAATAAAAAAAAAAAAGGAAATATTTAGATTTTATCTTTTTAGTTCGGTTGATTGAACCTATAAAAATCAAATCATTTAAAAAAATTTCAATTTTTAATAAGATTCGAACCGAATAAGAACTTAATTGAAAAAAAATGAATTTTTTAGTTTGATTCGATTTTTGACACCCCTAATGGATTGTCACCCCGGCCACAACCCTATGAGGCGTCTATGGCCTAAACCAACCCATTTCCGACATCTCTTCTTTGCAAATCAAATTATCCATTGACCTAAATTTTTGATTACATGACCTGATCAATTCGATCGGGCATTCACCATCTAAGAGGTCTTCCTCCAACAGCAGGTTTTTTTGGAACCTTTCTCTCCCCAACAATTTCATATTAAGAAGATGATCAAACAAGCACGAAACATACTCGTCCATAGGTCAAATTGGATATAGCTGACTAATCTTGCTCTTCATCATTTAACTATTGCAATTCTTTTCTTGATAGCAAGTCACATGTATTTAAGTGGAAGTGTAGCGATGTATGCAGCTGAGGCATCCTAACAAATCGGTAGATTAGGTGATTAAATCCTGTTACTACCAGCTGATCTATTTGTTGTCGGCCCCACCCTTGCCTCCATCGATGCTAAGCGTGCTGCTGGACCTTAACCTCGATCTCATGCTCGAATGCTCAAGTGCGACTCCCAAACATTAGTGTTCGATTTGGATTGACCGGTACTATTTATGATCAAGAGAGATAGGATAGGGGATGGAATGGAATGGTTTAGGGTTGTTACTGCATGTTCCTGATCCTGACACCTAAGAATAGCTCACTTAAATCCTAGCCCAAAAGATTCAATGGACCTCGTACCGTGTGGACATAAAGGTAATCAAAATCAAGGTGCTTGGGCCTTGACAAGAACCACAGATTGAAGCCCAAAGTCATTGAAGACCTATCCAAACCCTAAATGATATTCTACCTTGGACCTGTCTGCCTGCCTGCCAACATGTTTGTGCTCCATATTCTCTGGTATTTGCTCCAATTGGTAAAGATTGCGGCCGCACATAGCAAGAAGAATAAACCCATTTCTTCAAAAGTAAAATTAACTTACACTGCACCAGTGTAAAAAAGGGAAAAAAAAAAAAAGTCCTTTGTAATCATTCTTGTCGATCATCGTTCCGTTGTTTATTGAGAGAGAGAGTATAGTTACAATGCAGTCCCTCTCGATAATTCGCTAGTGTGGTATATCTTTCCATGCAGAATTTTTGTCAATCATTATCTCCGCAAAATAAAAGCATATGAATGGAGATCATTTGGTTTGACTATTCTTTATGACGTATTTTTTTTTCATCGGAAATTTTGAGAGGACCGTATTTTTTTCCCTGTGAATATATCTACATACGTAGAAAGGAATTTCACTATCTAAAAAGAAAACTCGAATTTGAATTCCGCCAGCTCCGCACTCAGCAAGTTTGAGTCCAAAAGGTTCTGTTTTCCGTGCATTGAAATCGTCCCTTTTTGACATGATCGGCACATTGGTTAATAAAAAAAATGCCATATTCTCAGCTCAATTATCAAAAGCATGACAGAAGATAAAATACTCGATTAGTACAATCCTTTTGGATTATTCGTTCCTCCATAAAGTGGGGAAGAAAATGCTGCACTTCGCATCAGGGCTCGCGGCCTCAGACATCTCTTTCGTGTCCTCGAATTGCCTGATCTGAATGTCCCCTCAAGTGGGCACGATTGAGATACTTGAGACATCAGGATAGACTTTTTCTCGAAGCTCTTTTAAAGTTTTTAGGGAACATAATAAGTGCGATAAATGCGTCTCGTGATGCACAGTTTAAGATCAGGCAAGGAGATAGGATTTTATTTGATATTCCCATATCTTTTTTCCTCTATTTTTCATCTGCGTATCAAATTTTTCGCAGTGGTTTTTCTTTTTGATAACCCGAGAAAGATATGTACCTGAAAAATTGTCTTTAAGGTGGCATTCCACGGAACCCAATTTGCCTGCAGATAATCCACCAGGATAAAGCTAAATGGAGCCCATAGTGCTGTCCTCCCATGCAGTCCTGGACTCCGGACAGGGACGCCTTAGTCCTTATGGGAAAATGCCAGAACCTGAAGTTTGTGATTACGTGAGATTAGGCGTCCCTAAACGACGGCTAAAAGGCTGTGTCCCTTCATGGTCTCAAAAGGTCGATCTGATTTACCTGTCAATTCCCTTTTTTTACTTCTGTCTAAGTGAACAAGAGGGGACCATAAATGATTCAGTCTCATCCTGGCAATCCTGGAAACACCATATCGTCTTGTCGTGTAGGGTTTCGGACTGTTTTTACAAAGCCTGTACAGTTATTACTGAATCCTAACAATATGCACGATCAAATTCTAGATACCTGCCTTGCCGCCTCTCACGGGTCATGGCCACTGAGATTTATTTTTCGGGATAGACGCATCAAACTCGCGCATTTGAATGGAGAAGAGAGAAGTCCACTGGAATTAGATGCTTTGTGCAAAAGCAGCCGAGTCTCGGTACATGTAAGCTAATGAATTTACTTTCCAAAGAACCATTAGGCAACTGTTGCCATATCAATAGGATTGGATTCACATTCACCTCAACAATGCCATTACCTCCTCTTTTGACAGTTCATTTCCTGTAGTCAGATTCCGAAATTACACCATTAAACCCTGGACAGAATCTAGAAATGGAAGATCGGTAGGTCATAAAATCAATGACGCCAAGCTTCTCTACGTGCTGCCTCCAAAAGAGTAGATTCCAGATGTCGAGAAAACGACTTATCCAGGCATTGGAAAAGTGTCTCCACTTTAGTTTCGATACCTTCGATTTTTTCTTTCTTCCGACCTTGAAATGGAATGGAACAGGGTTCTCTACGAGCAAATTCGCAAGTTGGGGCGCTGTCCGTAACCAGCCACATCTATTCTCCATCAGTGATTTGCTTCACAAACCGTTGAATCCATTCTCTTTGGAGATGAAATTGCGGTCACCGTACTGACTCATTTGCTAGGAATTAAAATAATCTGTGAACAAGACAGTTTCAACTTTAATGTACCCTTTTGACTGATAAGGTCCAAAAGCTACCCGATATATTTTTGTCATACGTGGATATCAAGATTTTAATCTGGGATCAGCCTTTCTGCCTTCAAACAGGAGATCACGGAAAGCACTTCGATTCGAGTTCCTGGAAAGACGCATCGATCTATGGACAAAGTGCATTGTAGTTCATATTCAGATAATTTATACAATTAATGCTTGGTTATCTATTAATTTATCATTAGGACTAATGATTCCAAGCTTATCTGGAGCTTCTAATGGGCTGTTTGTAAATTCCAATGCTTAGATCAGGACTTAATTGTTTATAGCTCTCGCTGCAACGCATTTAATATGATTCCATATTGCTGTCACGATTTGTTTGCTCTTCTAGGATTGATTTTGGATAGTTTTGCAGACAGGTTGTGTTTACTCTGGCAAAGGCGATGGGTACTCTCCTTGTTGTTATCTTCATCGTTCGTGGCCACACAATTGGCTTGACGAGAAATCCCCTCTTAGTCCTGCACCAAGTAAAATTCTTGCTTTGCACTTGCATTCAGCTCGTGCTTTCTTGTACTGAGTGAGAGAAGAATCAAATCAAGAAGGCTCATTTAATCTAGATACGACGCTAGAACTGGACAAGCTCAAATGAGACTCCTATGGCTGCATTGCACTTGTGCTAAAAATGATTTTGCATCAGAAGGAACTGCTTGTGTCGATGGAACGAGGCTTTGTCTATTTGAGGTTACAAGTAAGATCAGAGATTTTTAACGTCATTATAATTTTCTCTTCTAAGTGTTTGCATCATCAACCAGCATGATTGCCAACATATAGTATAGAACAGAAGTCATGTGGTCGAAGTGGTTCTCTTTTATCCGAAATGGTTCTTTGAACACATGTGGTGGAATCTTGCCGCTTCAACTATAACCTAATTTAGATCTGAAATGACACCTCCAGAAAATTTTCTGGTAACTTTGAGACACCCACTAAGCAAGAGGGATTCTCATATGCTGAGGATCTATCATCTCCTTTGGTAGAAAAGATACGGATACTTTATTTTGTATTGGCCTTTTTGCGAAGCTACATTGGTGCTATCTGTATCTATAGAGAGAATAATCAGAGATTTGTCTCTATGAATATATGCCAGTTTCCTATTGAATTAGGTTAGAGATGCCCATGACAGAACTCTAAAATTTATTTAACCAAATAATAAAGTCACTGGAATCAAATATTGTAGCTTGAAGGATTCCTCTGGACCTACAAATTCCTCTGGTCCACACAGATGAAATGTTTTTATGCAGTTTAGGCCTTTGGCAGAGGGTAAAATTTTAAAGAATCTGCAGTAAAGATGATGACGATCCTTGCTAGTTTGCACAGTTTGTAGAATTGTTGATTCCTATCCCAACGCAATGTCAAAGACAAACCAGATCACTTTCTTTGTTTAATTAAACGAGTTGTTGTTTCCTGTGCATTTTGTGCTTTGTTTGCATCAACAGAGCATTGTTCATTCACGTCCATTTTAGGAATAAACAAAAGGTTATAGAATAATCTATGTTTTATGCTTATCTTATAGCTGAAGCCTCCAGGAATATAAAGAAGGGATCCAGGCTAGTCAATTGAATTCCACATAGCCACAACAATTAGATGATCGTCCTCCCCTCTCTTTCATGACCATTCTGTTCAGGTATTGCGAAGCTTGTAATCCAATAAGAAAATCACGATGACATGAGAGCTGATGCAGTCTATTATGTTCTCGATTGAACAGAAATCTATCAGCTTCCTGTTCGTGCTTGTAGTGAACTCAGATTAACCCTGTGAGGATGTACACTCAGGAGATATACAGCCACGATACGATTAGATCAAACCATGAACTGACTAGCGGTGACAACTTCGAGCGCAACAGTCATCACTCTCGAGTACTCAGTGCGCCACCACCTTGGAATGCTGGAATCTCTGCTCAGCCAACAACTAGGGGTTCATGCTTGCAGTCAGAGAACCTTGGATCTGCTAAATCATCAAATACTACAATGTTGAGCTGTTTCGAATCACCAGCTTCTGCTTTCTATGCAGCCGAGCACTGCATGGGATTTCAGCAGCGTGAATATGATGTTAGCAGCTCATCAGATTGCTCGCAACCTTCTAAAGCATGTGATACCGAATTCCCTCTGTACAGATCTTCCAGGGAGAGTTTCACAATGAATTTGCGAGATCAGCCTGACCCGTTTATTGAGTCGAAAGGGCAGGCCATTGCAAAGTCTCCTTACAGCAATGAGTATGATAGAGCAGCTGAGAAATGCTATAAATTCCAATATACCAATTCGCAGCAGAGCAAGGTTCTTGCTCATGGACAAGACAAATTGCTTGGGGACAGCGCAGCCTCTGTCTGGAGGTGTCTCTCAAGTCCCTTTGCTGAGAAAAGGGAACAAAAGGTTTGACCGTTCTATTATGTGTCTTGCTTTTGCTTATCTTGACTAATATTATGCATTTTGTTCTCAATACTTAGAATGAATAGCCCTTTGTTTGCAGGTCTCTTGCAGATCATCGGGTCATCTTCTCTCACAACTCAGCTTCTCTTCTCAGTTGGAAAAACAGCCTTCAAACTTTCCTTCTGCTAATGCCATGTCAACAGGAACCATTCTCTCGAATAAAACGAGAATTAGATGGACTCAAGATTTGCACGAGAAGTTCGTTGAGTGTGTAAATCGCCTTGGGGGTGCTGAAAGTAAGTGATAAATAGCTTATCGGTTTAAACAATAAGTGAAGAGCGATTCATTTTGATATTCTGATGATTGATCCTATACAGAGGCGACTCCGAAGGCTATCTTAAAGCTGATGGATTCAGATGGATTAACAATTTTTCACATTAAAAGTCATTTGCAGGTATGTACAACCAGGAAACTTCTTATTCACATGAGCCATGAACTCAACAGTAAACCTTAATCTTAAAGATATTGCATTCTTTTTGTTTGCGATGCAGAAGTATCGAATTGCAAAATACATGCCAGATTCTGCAGAAGGTTAATCCTCTTTTTCTAGCAATCTAGTATTAATGATGTTTATTAATTCCTGCCCCTCAGCTGTTAGTCCTAAAAGCTTTTCACTAAACGATAGGGAGGACTGCTAGAAGAACTAGCTCAAATGAAGTTCCCCAAATCGATATCAAGAAGTAAGCCTGGCTCAGTCCATATGTTCTGCGATTTGCAATTTTTCTTACCATGCTTTGAGATAGATAGATATACCCTCTCGAGCACATTACTTCGGGTGTTAATGTAAGAGTTTGACATATGGCAGCAGCCTGCAAATAAGAGAGGCGTTACAACTGCAGTGGGATGTGCAAAGGCGTCTCCATGAACAACTTGAGGTGAAGTTCTGATCCTTTCTTAAAGTAAAGAAAGGGCAGATGATGGAGAGACTTTGAAAGGCATCACGTAAATTTACTTTCACTTTCTCAGTTTTAGAAGTGAATTCAATTAAAGAAAGTTTGGCCTCTTAAACTGCACTCTTTGTTTTCTTCAACTTGCCTGCGGTTCATCATTCTGAAGTTTGATGTCTAAAACAAGAGTTTCTGTGGATATATTCGATAGATTCAGCGGACTTTGCAGTTGCGAATTGAAGAGCAAGGGAGACAACTGAGGATGATGTTTGATCAGCAACAAAAGTCAAGCAATGGTCCCTCCAAGAGTGAAAGTGTGAATAGTCTCGAAGATGTTCATTTCTCAGCCACAGAAGGTCTTCAAAATACTCATAATACTCATTTCCCATCCAAAATAAGTTAGCTGCCCAGGTAGCACAATTTCCTGGTCTACCATCCGCTGCAGTCTCAATCCCTTCCAGCCGGGGAAGAAAGGAAAAATTGAATCAGAAGCTGCTAAACAGCATGATAAAGAAAAAATTATGTCAATATGGAGGACAAGGAAGATGAAAGGACTCATTCCTTCTGCCGATACTATCTGCGCAACCAATTGCTACAGTGAAGAAGACAATGGTTGTCAAGACTGATTGGTTGTTCTTGGTCTACTGTGGTGTACCGACTATAAATTGAATGTAACAGATAATGCTTTATCTTAATTTGGAGCTCTGGAGGGCCAAAGAAATGTCTCATAGGTGTTGATTTAGGGAAGTGTGTTTCTCTGTGTATAATGTCTCAAAATTTATATCGAATAGGTGGGATCTTACAAAGAATTGCTGGGAAAGTGCCTCTGGAGTGTTTGGTTTGTGAGATTTTTGGCAGAATATACTGTGTGATTTATCTGCAACTGTCTGATAACTTTGATGTCGCATTGTATCAATAGTTGGGGAATGAGAATGAATTGCCGAAGAATATTGCAGTCATGTTTTGGTTTTCAAACATATTAAGCAATTCGGTGAATCTTCTGCTTCATTCTCCTAGAAGTATATGCTCACCAGACAGGCACATACGGGGTTGCATCCTTTGGATGCTAATGTCTCTTGGCAGACTTTAAGACCACATCATGGGGTATCACAGGTGCTGCTGTTTTAGTTCCTGTCAAAATGGCCAATTTTTTCTGATTGTTTTCATTTAATATTGTAGTTAAAGAAGCAATACATTATGAACAAAGTTGGATTTTGATTCACAGACTGACTATGACATACTGAAGCGCAAGGTTTTGACAACTTAGAAGATTTTACTCAAATCCAGGCTGCAGCTATATGACATGTCTTTTTAGGGGTCAAATTACCCAGGCGCTGATGTATTTCGAAGATCCAACAAATTTGGGCTAATTAGGGGCGAAATCACATTTGTAACTTTTCTTTTTTCGCCACTGTAACCTGAGAATTCAGAATAAAGGTGGGCACAACTCCAGAAATTAAACAACATTTTGGGGCAACGTGAATAGGAACAGATTACTGCATCAGAGCTTCACATCCATGCTGTCATCAACCAGCTTATGCTAAATTTGATTTTCCAGGAGAGATTCTTCCTCATGGCTTATCTCTATACAAGTATATCAACGGTGATTTTCTTGTCAGCAGCACTACTGAAATGGATTCGACTGCATCTCTAAATAATTTGATTGCACGTTTAGTAGATTTTCACGACTTTAGGACTCAAGACGATCTCCTGATCTTTTTATCACTATGTATCATCCTCAGCTGGCCATCAATGCTGTTCTCTTTACAGCATCTTCATAGTTTTGATCTCCTGATCTTTGGATAATTTACCGCAATGCCATCCTTTTTGGCTAAATCTTAGTGACACCCCATTCTTTGACAAGAAACGGCGCTCAGGGATGATGCTGATGCAGCCTCTGCCTGTCTGGAGTTGTCTCTCAATAGCCTGCGATGACAACAATGAACACAAGCTTTGGAAGTTCCATCATCATATTACTTTTTTATAGCTGTTCTTAACATTATCCAGGTTGTCTTGAAGACTTTCGAAAGGACAGCCACTTGTTTGCAGCCTTGTAGGTCAAATCCAGTTTAGTACTTAGCAGTCATGTGATTCCGTAAACGACGAATCTGCAGGCTCGGTGTTCTCAAACAGAACAAGAATAAGGTGGACTCTTTTGCCATAGGTTGAGAGTGCCATACGAAAGTGACACAGAGAAGACCCGCTAACAGGGCTATGTTGAAGCTGATGGATTCGGATGGATCGACTACACTTCACCAGGAGTCCTAGTAGAGCAACACAATGATTTATTATTGTTATTATTATTTTTTTTTTGTGTACTTTTTTCATTCATTTACCAAAACTGAAGCACTTCTCAGCTACTTGTAGGAAGTAGGTGGCTTTATTTCCCTATATAGTTATACATAAACTACTGATAATACTAGATGTGTTTTGTGTCCAATCTATTAGCCACACAGTTCTACACCCTATTGCCAAAATATCTCATACTTTGCAACAATAAAAATCTAAATAGTTGAATGGATAGAGTATGCGGTGTAGCTTTTCCTTCAATACTCCTCCTCACCTTCTACTCTTCTTTCAATGTGAATCTGGCGATGATGCCAAGTTGCTTTCGGTACTCTTCAAACTCTATAGTCCCAAGCCCCTTGATGAAAATATTTGCAATTTGATCTCTTGTCTTTATGCTTTCCATCTCTCTCTCTCTCTCTCTCTCCCATTAGTACCTTTTCATGCAAGAAGTCATACTGTATTTATATATGCTTAGTTCTTGCGTGGAGGATCAGGTTCTCTACCGATCATATGGCTGATTGATTATCACAAATGAGCACTGCAAGGTATTCAATTACTTGATGTAGGTATTTCATAATCTGCATTAAACACATACTTTCCTGTGCCACCATTGCTATCACTTTATGCTAAGCTTTTGCAATTGATAGTGATATTTTTTATTGCCTCTTACTGCACCATGACACTTTCCACAATCAAAAGGTGAACCACATATCCAATAGTTGAACGTTGTGTGTTATGGTCACCAGCATAGTTAGCACGACATTATATGCTAACATTATAGTTTAGGCAGAGAATTCTGAGATCAAAGATCTCCTTTAGTAATCTTAGTATGCATCCAACTGCATCCTAATGAGGCTTTTGTGGTTTCTCCCATTGCAATGTCAGGCCATGTTTCAGTTAGGTAGATTAGGCTTTTTAGCAATTGCCTATGCATAATTGAATTTTTTAATTATCTTCCTCCAATAGCACATAGTTTCATATTTTAATCATTAATTGTAGAGATTGACTCGTCTAATGCACTTTTATTGACATAAGACTAACTTTTTCTTGTGTTACCAAATCTCGAATCCTAGGAAGTGTTTTAGTTCTCTATGTAAGGACCCGGGTGTGTAATATTGTCTGCTTTAGGCCTTTAGCCCTCACGGCTTTAAAACGCGTTACACAAGTTAGAAAACCCAAACCTTATAAATTAAGTGAGGACTCTCCCTAGCGATGTGAGACAAGAGACATGCCCCCTCCCTACGCATATTCGGGGACCAAGGTGTGGACACACCACCATCCCTCCTTGCGCACTGCCACCTAGGCCGTCACACGCTCCCCCCTTGGGAGCACAGCGCCCTCGTTATGGGGCCGCTCGCGGTTAGGAGTCGGCTCTGATACCATTAGTAAGAACTCGGGCCTCCCATTATGTAATATTGTCCACCTTGGGCCTTCAGCCCTTACGACTTTAAAACGCGTTACACAGGTTAGAAAACCCAAGCCTTATAAATTAGCTTAAACTCTTCCTAAGTGACATGGGACAGGAGATGCGCCCTCCTTCTCACGTCAGGGGACCGAGACGCAAACGCACCGCCATCCCTCCTCCCGCACACCGTTGCTTGGGCCATCACACTCTAAACTCTTTCATTCGAAACTAGATAAAGAGATTGGCTCTAATTCAATACATTTTGCTTCCATCATCTCCGGTGATGAATAGAGATCATCTATAGGGATCAATGCTAACACAATTCTCTCGCCTTCTTAAGGCTCGAGTCCACAGGTGCTATTGGGCAGCCTCTCTGCACCAGAAATTCCGCAGTCTCCCCATACCATGGCAAGCCGAAACACGTGCAAAGTCCAGATGTCCGAACAGCGCCCTTTGCTAAACCCGCTCGCTTGCCGGCCAGGCCTCATGCTGGCAAGCCCGGCCTCGGGCCACCTCTGAGCATGATCCTTGATCACTGATTAGTTCACCGCAAATCAGCTCCCTAAGCATTAAGATCGGGCCTCCCGTCGGGCTCGATCCAAGCAAAACCCGGAAGACAGTTGGCGTCATAGCCCAGTTCGTGCCGCGCGCCGCCGCCTCCGCGCGGTGGTTTCGTATAGCGTCGGCTCTTTTCGACCGCGTGGTGAAATTCGAGGGAGCCGCCCCACACTCCGTCGAGCAACTGACGAGCGGCCTCGCCCTCCACACTCTTCCTCCATTCAAGAAGGCCCCTCTGTCGAGGTTCCATCAATCTCTACTTAGCAGAGGGAGGAAGCAGCTAGATTTTGGCAGCAGGGTACGACAATCGGCGAGGCGACTCGACTCTGTGGAAGCTCAAAATGGTTTGTGGCTTCGTTGCTTATGACCCCTTTTTACGATTGTGAGTAATAACGAGCGATGACCCGTCTAGGACAAACTCAGGGTGAGCACCAGCTAGTACGATGAGGGTCTGTTCGGTTTATGTAGTTAGCCTGGTTAAGTCTTGCAAAACCAAGTTTTGGGCAAGAGGGTTGTTTCAGATTGCTCAAAGTCCGGATCTTTGCGGGACGGCAAGAAGTTATCATGTGGGATTGATAGAGGGTCCTCTGAATAACAATGGAAAATTAGGGAGAACTCGTGGTGTGACTCTTAGGCTAGCGCAAGATGCGATTACGGAGTACTTGCACTTCACTCGAGGCTTGCCCTTCATGGATGCAGAGTTTATAAGTAAGAATTCCCCTCAGTTCCTTGATAGGCTTCTGCAGAAGGTTGATGCCCGGAAGGACATTGGTGCATCGATATCGCGGTTCTTACGCTATCATCCTATAAATGAATTTGAGCCATTTTTTGAGAGTCTGGGTTTGTGTCCGGCAGATTATGCTCGGCTTCTTCCAAGAGAAACGATGTTTTTGATGGATGATCAACTGTTGTTGGAGAACTATCATGTACTTTGTGAATATGGGATTGCACGTGAGAAGATGGGGAGAATTTACAAGGAGGCTCCTGAAATCTTCCATTATGATCATGGGCTTATGATGTTGAAGATTAGTGCCTATGAGAAACTGGGGCTTAGTCGGTCTAATATGGCTAGGGTTATTGCCGCTAGTCCATATCTTTTGACTGGAGATGTTGATAAGGACTTCGTCGAGGTATTAGAGAATTTGAAGAATCTTGGCTTTCATTTCACAATGATTGAAGAGAATATATCTGAAAAGGATTGTTTTAGATGGAGTCAGATTCTTGAGCTCTTCTGTTTCTTTAGAAACATAGGTTGCAGTGAGGAGCAGTTGAGTGAGTTAATTAGACACCATCCAGGAATTTTCTTTGAAGGTTCAGGGGACAAGACATTTTCCCTCATTGGTTATCTGTTAAAATTTAGGTCCTCTGTATGTGAAATACGGTCAATGTTTTTGCAGTTTCCAAATGTCCAAGTTGGAAAGTTTTTGTCAAATCTGAGAAGGTGTTTTATGTTCCTCACTGAGATTGACATGCCGACTGAAGACATTAGCAAAATTTTACGCTCTCATTCCCCATGGTTGGGTGAATGTACTCTGAAGAAACCTAACACCGTATTTGCTAGGTTAAATATTGGAAAAAAGCGGCTTTGTAAAATCATCAAGGATGACCCAACAGAAATGAAGAATTGGGTTCTTGGATCACGAATTGAGCAACTACCTGATGTGAGTAAGAAATTGCTGAAGGTTAAGTTTTTGTTGGGATTGGGATTTACTGATGATTTAACAAAGATAAGCGAGGCCGTCAAGTTATTCAGAGGCAAAGCTGAAGATCTTCAGGAGAGGTTTGATTGCCTTGTGAGTGCTGGTTTGGATCGGAAGGATGTCATTAAAATGCTGACAGTATGTCCCAAAATTCTTAACATGTCAAGGGATGTGATTCAGATGAAAGTGGATTTTCTCACAAATGATTTGCGTTGCCCCTTGTCAACTTTAGTTACATTTCCAGCTTTTATTGGTTATAAAATTCAGAGAATCAAACTTAGATATTCCATGTATAATTGGCTGAAAGACCAAGGAGCAGCTGATCCTGAGTTGGCCTTAAGTACTTTCATCGGATGCTCAGATAGGAAATTTGTTAGTCAGTATGTAAATCGACATCCTAGTGGCCCAAAAGTCTGGCAAAAGTTGAAGGAGGAATTTGTCTATGCAGAGTGTCTAGTGCATGCTTCTTGAATGAGTTTAGCAAGTGGGCAAGGGAGGTGTATGTTTATATTGTATTCTAGACTAAAGCTAATTTATAAATTTCTTCATTAGTGGCATGAAGAATAAGATGCCATTTTTTAGGGGCCTTGGCCTCTTCTCTTCCCGTAAAATCCTCTGTTGATTCAAAAAACTACTCACAAATAATCGGCAATGTTTGAATTCAAAAGGACTTTGCACTTGGAAAACCTGTTCAAAAGTTTCTGGGTGTCATCATTTACATGAAGTGGTATTATCTAGCGTCATGAGGGATACTTTGTTGTCAGCAGAGAAAAAACAAAAAAAGAAGCATGGAAAAGCTGAATCACAGAAACATCGTTGATGGGAAAACTTGATCGATTGCATTACTGTGTTTGTTAGTTCTTTATCAGTAGAGGCCTTACCATTAGTATGCTGCAGAAATAGTTTTGGTTGAAAAATATGGTCTTTTTGGTTGTATCTGTAAGAGGGTCCGCCACTTTAACACAAACGGTGTTGGACTAACAACCCACTGCGCTCTGATTGAGGTTGAAATGCTATGCTACTGATTCATGAGAACTTCATATGACGTTACTTGTCCTGGTTCACGTCGAGTGCAGATGTCAGCCGATAATTCGATTGCTTTATGTTGCAATTCTTGCAATGACCCATCATCATCTTTGTTTATGGCTTTTTTTATAATCATTCACATCTGGAGTTGACTAGGGAAATCTTGGTATGTCCCCATGAAAATATGTTCTTGTTAAGTTTTAGGGTACAGAGTTAAGCCCGCATTAGCCATATTGACCTTCCCGGATTATATGATGGGCTTAGCAGGCAAATTGCCCCTATGTGTAAGCTCCTGATAACGTATGGAAACCCCTTCATAACATGGTGTGATCCAGATTTAAGCATTCTCGAACGGAAAATGATCAGGTATGGCGGATGAAATGTGTGGATTAAATGGTTGTTTTTCTAAATCAACACTGGCGAGTACGGCACTGTGACTAACTATACCCTTCACGACTTTCTGGTGATGTCTCGAGAAAATGAACGATTCTCCCGAAGCGATTCATTTCTGCCGAAGTTTGCTCCTAGAAATATACCCATCCCCTGGTGCCCCGAACACATGAATTTCACCGAGTCTATTGCATCGTGACTGGATAAACTAACACACCTGCATTGATCTTCAGTGCCTCATGATAAGGGCTAGCGATATGATCGGGCCTTGAGTAATTTGCTTCGCCGGCAGCAGCATGTACGTGCATACTCAGGCCGAGTGTCTGGAGGAGTACCGTTGTCGTGCGGTCAGTTGTTAGAATCACAGATGCGAGAAGCGGACGTGATCGAACAGAAGGAATGCGGACCTTGGAAAAACCTAGACGTGATCGAGCAAGACGGGTGGGCCTAGGAAGGACCATGCTTCAGCCCTGTAGCTGGGGAAGAGGGATGCGTGAGCATGGCGCCATGGTCACTGTGGCTACATTAACAAGGTGGTGGAGCCACGACAGACAGGTGCAACATTATTAAAACGTAACTGGGAATCGTGCTTGCAAAAAGAATGAACCTTTCAAAAGCTTTTGGGTTTGTGGTTGAACGCTGATCTGTGGTGCAACCAACCGATCCGTGAACCGCTGATGAAATTTGACTAAGATGGCATCACTGGGCAAAAAACTTTCTGAAAAATCAGGATTCCCTATGTTTCTAGATGCAAGATTTTCCCTTACTTCAGATGCTTACTGGCTCAGGCACACACCCAAGGACATAGCTGAGGAGCAGACCTGTTAATCGGGCGTGGCAAGACGGGGCGGTTGGGTGATAAATGATCCGACCTAACACCTAAGCCAAAAAACTCATTTAATCCGTTTTGACCTATTTTCTACATAATGCAATTCTAGCGACCCATACATAATTCATACCCGACATGAGACGGATATTAATAATGTCATTCTTTACTCATTCAAAGTCGTGTTCTTTACTCGTTCTGAATAGGTTAAAGTCCCTTAACTCCTTTGGTCCAAATTGAAAATGGACCAAACCTACCCATTGTGCTATACTACCCCTAAACTTAAAAAAGTAATATGAGAATCATAGCTTTAAACTCGGACGGACCGTTTTGCAAATGGAAATATGGCATCCTACAGTTCCAACTTTGGTCCCCCTCGAACTCCTAGGGAAAAAAAAAATAATTCATCGAAATTCCTCTCGCTAACTACCATATGTTTCGAATCCACATCTTTATAGAAAAGGAGTCTGCAGAATCTCCACACACGCGCTCCATGAGCACGTCCCATGTTGATGTCGAGGAAAAGCGAACACCTTTTTCCACGTCTCTCATTTGTTTTCTGGGTTTCCCCCCTTCCAAAAGCTGCTTTTCCTTCATTTTCAATTAGGACCTGAAAAGATAAAAATGTAAATTGCAGCGGTCGGTAAGTTTCTATTCACGCCTCTGCTGCAGGGCCTTGGAAAACACATCCTGAACAAACGACGTGAGATAATTGACACCGCATTCTCAAAATCTACGTTGGATTCGGCGCGTGGTCATGAGGTCAGCTTGGGAAAAGTGTAGTAAATAGAGTTCTTCCAGGCCAGAGCCCCCTTGGGAATTTGAATATTACGGTAAAAAGGCGTTGGTTCCTGTACTCACACCTCTCTATTCTTGAAATTTGTTTATTGTTGCTCCTACTAAATGACACTCGCTTGTTCCCTCGTGACACACATACCGCTGTACAGTGTAGACCCTTCTTTTTCCTCCTTTTCGGGTGCGCATAATTAGATCGATCAGGCCCTGTTGTGAACAGTTAATCGCCTACGATTTGTCATTAAATTTGACCGGATCGACCATCCTAAGCACCAAACCTATCGTGGTGATTTCACTGTGCTGCAGTGGCACCTCCTGCTGATATACATTATTGTATCCTAGTCTCGCAGTGATTTTTGCGATTCTCTAGGTAAGAAGTTGACTGCTAGTATTTCGCGCGAGTTGATTACTGGCATGCCTAAGTCTCTTGTCAAAATAAGGTGGATGTTATTCACATGACACGGTGACGAGTAAGTGTACCAACGATTCTTCATGAACTGTAAGCATAATATCTACAACAATAAGACTGGTGCTGGTACAAGATAACCGTGGAGAAGCTGTATGCAAGATAAAAAAAATTAGGCGACATGCATTGCACAGAAAGGTTACCTACTACCAAGTGGGCTTTCCTTTCTATGAGATTTCTTCGACCATCATTAAACTCAAATCATTGAATCGGTTCAAACCTAACCTAATCTAGGATATAACTAAAGACATGGCGTAATTTATCTATCCACATAAAGATTTGCACTTTCCTTTTTTAATTTTTTGGACAGAGCACTTCCCTATTTTAAATGAGGTGGATAAACCCTGCAATTACAATACGATTGAAGCTATAAGTTCAAGCCTCAGCACCCCAAAAGCCAATTCTGGTTTTTCTTTTTTCTTTTTTTAACTTGCCACCCCACCTAGATTGAGTGAAGACTAGATATGACACTCGTGGAGTTGACAAATGGGACTATCACATTGGTGGAGGATAGGTCGGCCAGCAATTAGCATCATACATCATCAACGTTACAGTGGATTAACTCTTTAGGACTGACATTGTTAGCTGTGGTGTCAAGAGATTGCCGTGGATTAGAGTCACTAGCACAAGTCAAAGCCTCGATTTTACTGGATTGTTAGACTAGGTAATCCGAAGTCCTTTAGATGGTCGAATCACCATGCTATTGGGGGTGAATATGTTCCTTTAGTATCTGTGAAGCAACGCAACTCGTCCTTTTTTCGAGTTCCTGAGTACAAAATCTTGCGGATGAAACTGGCTCCTCTGCTCTCAAGAACGACAATAGCGGTCATCCTAGCAAAGGTTCCACGACAACTCGAGTTCTGGTAGACTCACATCATTTCTCCACGCGTTTATATGCGAGTTGATAGATGGAGCTAGCTAGGCGCGGACATCTAGCAGACATCACGTTCCTAAACACAGGGCTGAGCGGACACTGGATTCTACTGTTCTTTCGTGTATGTTAAGGTAACGACAGACGTAGAGACCAGATAGCCGTTTCTCGAGTTAAACAACTCTCCCATCTCACTGGCAGGAAGCAACTAGCCGACAAGTGGTCAACGCTAGGTCAAAGTCCTCGCGTCGCTACATGCGTAAGTGCTCTGCAAGTGACTGCAAGCCATAAATCCCCCTGCGACGAGCATTCACGGAACTTGCCAACGACCCGTCCTCGCGCGCCTCCCGTCTCATTTACGCCAGGGCTGCCGATTCCTGTGCTGCGCCTTCCTCTTCCGTTTCTCGCGAAACGCGAAGACGGTGAGACGAAGACCCGTTAGACCTTGCTGCTATCATTAATTTTACCCATCGTTGTTATGAGCGCTGTCGTCGGCAGAACCGTCCGGCCCAAATCGAGGAGCCTGTCTGCAAATGCATGTTACTTGGCTTCCGCAGGACTGCTTCCCTTCAGCCATAACTGCGGGGAATGGTCATGACTCACGCCATTAGATTCATCGCTAGGTTTTTATCAAGACTTGTACGTGAGCGATGTGGACAATGCTGTCCGGACGGTCCTGCATTATATGCTGCCGGTACTGTTTTGTTTATGGTTCCACACGTCGTGTTACACGATCAGATTGAATTCTTAATTCAGCAAGTGGTGTGCGTATCTTCGTGCCATTTTTTCGTGTATGGATCTTTAAAAAAAAGTTAATAATAGCAACGTGCACGTTTCGCTATCGAGCATAGTAGTCCAGAGCTAGACCGTTTCGAGCCGCGTCTGGAGCGAACCTTGAGGAATGTTTGCAATTGCCTCGTATGGGAAGACTTTCTAGTTCCTGCCTTCAGGTATGCTGGTGAGAGCACGACGATGGACTTGTTAATTCATCGAACATCTATATTATGATGGTCGTCCCTCCTCACCCTTCTATATATTATGTACACAAAAATGCCAATTATAAAGATAAAAATAAGAAATCAAATCTTACAAGATTGTCAAAGCCATTCCCTCTCGATGTCTTATTAGCTTATGGAATGAGGGACAGTGTCTCATTTGTATATTACCGTTGTGTTTGTTCGTTTACAATGCGTTTCTTCCTGTCTTTTTTCAAGTACGTGTTGCTTCCTAAAAGTCAAAATATAAAACATCGGAGATTCTTATAATCATGAAAATAGTATAAAATAGCACCAACACTACTAAAAATGCCACACCAGTATACTCATACCACATTTATTCAAAATTAATTTTTGTGTCACAAAAAATCTCATACCGGTACACTCATGCCATATTTATCCCAAATTAATATAGACATGTCACGTTTACTCCAAATTTTGATATATCTATGATTTTTTGTGATAATTATACAAGTGCATCATTTGGAGTAAATGTGGCACGGTTGTACTAGTTTGTGATAAAAGTTAGTTTAGAAAAAATGTGACACGAGTGGACCGGTTTGAGGTAAATACAACATGGGTGTGTATCAGTTCGGAAGTTTCCATAACACAAAAATTAATTTGACATAAATGTGGCTCGAGACTAGTTCGAGATTTTTTGTGATATTAGTCATTTTAATTATTATATTTTTTTGAGATTCTTATGTTTCAAGAGATTTTAAATGTTTGATACTCCGAGGGAAAGAAAAGGATAAGAATTCAGAACAAAATCTATCATAAAAGCCAATAACTTATTTATTCATAACGTGTCTTGATAGACTTCTAGTTTTTAATCTTCATCTCAACCTTGCTATGCAAGTACTTGTTTTTAATCCTAAACATTTGAAACTTTCACGGTATAATGTTAGATACTCTAGGAGAAGAGAAGGTAAGAATTCGACAGAAAATCTATCAAAAGAGCCAAAAACTTATTTATTCATGACTTGTCTCGATCGATTTTTAGTTTTTACTCTATTTCTCAATCTTGCTATGCACGAATTATTTTTAATTTTAAATATTTAAAAATTTCACACTATAATGTTAGATACCATGAGGGAAAAAAAGGTACAATTCAAAACTTTCACAATGTAATGTAGATACTTTAAAGTAGAGGTGAGCAAGATGGATCGACTAAACTAAATCGAATCGGCCCATAAGTCCAATTCCCAGGAGTGCTGGTTCAATTTCCTATTTCTAAAAGTGGAACTAGTGTCCAAGCAGTCCAATTCTCGATTCCAGGGGGAATTGGACCGACATTATATATATTATTGCCCGAAAAATTGAGGGAAGAGAGCGGTGTGAATGGTCTTACAAATTTGCTTCGCTCCTATTAGTGCTTAAATCTCTCGGTCTCTTTCTTATTATTCACATTTTTCCTTTTATTCCTCCCCTGTTGACCGACCTTTCCCATTATCTTCCAAAGAGAATATCCTTTGTTTGCTTTCCCTCACGACCAAAATCCCTTGCCAATGTGTTGCCAGAATAAAATGGAGACAATCTATTTTGCTTCCCCTACGTTTATTGCCCATTTTTATGTAGTTTGGAGGAATTAATTCCTTTGATCGTGCTAGCAGAAATTTGCCAAAGAAAAGCATGGAAGATTTCTTTGATTAATTGGTCGGATCTCTTTCTCTTCGACGAAGAAAGCCAAAATCTCGCCCTTTTTCTTTTTTAATTTTGTCTTCATGTTAAATAAGTGATCGATCCCCATTTACTGGTTCCTAGGTGGAATTAGACTGGAAACTGAGACCACCCCTATTCTAAGGGAAAAAAAGGGTAAGAATTTGAAACAAAATCTATCAAAAGATCCAATAACTTTTTTATTCTTGCTGTGTTTCGATAGACTTTTAAGGTGTACATGAAAATCATTTTATTTATATTTTAGAATAGTTTTTATGTTTTAGATATGTTTTAGAATATAAATCCGTTTAATGACGCAATTTCATTTTTCTATTTTTGGAGCAAGATTTTTAGTCTAGAAATAGGCTTGCAAAAAAAATGAGATTTTTACTTCTCCAATTTTGGAACAAAAATGAAAAAAAAAAACTTTTTTGATTACGCATCCTCTCTACTAATTGGCCACCCACTCACCATAGTTATCGGCCACTGCTATTGTTGGTCGCCACCGCTACCATCTGCTACCTTTTGGGAAAGATAAATTTTGTGTCATTATCAAACGAGATTTTATTCTAATAACGGAAATTTTGCATTGTTATCAAAATAAATTTTTACTTAGAAACTCATCGAAAAATAAAATAGAAAAATCCATTTCTTTTTCATAAATCAATTTTTGATCATAATAGTTATCATTTTCATCCTTAGTTTTTATGCTTTATCTCAATCTTGCTATCCGAAACTTTCACAACATGCGGATTTTGTTTGTTTGTTTTACTCTAATAAGTCACTTTCATATTTTTGCCTTGTTTTTTTGTAGACGTGTATGTTGAACTCCAAAACGTCTTCACTTCCAACGCTCTAAAAAGGTAAGCATCCGGACTTCCTACCTTTCCCTTTCCAATGGTGGTCATTGGGGGCAGCCCCACTAATTTCAAAATGCGAATATTGACATATAGATTTAAATGTACTCTTTTTAGATTTTAGAAAATATTTTAAATTGAGAAAAGAAAAGGTTTTTTTTTTGGGCCAAAGGAGGACTTCGACCTTTTTTTTTTTTCCTCCCACCCAGCAACAATGATTCGAAAATGGGCAACAATGATGAAGGGCCCACTGAAGTCTGCACTGGGACCCTAACTAATCAATACTGGTGTCATTTTGGAGCTTTCTCAACAGTACTTCCATACTGACCAAAAAAAAAAAAAAACAGTACTTCCATAAATGTGGAATGGACCCAGCGGTATCAATTGCAGTCAGATCCCTCTTGTTTGCATCTAAATTTGTAATTGCAGTGACTTGGATGCTGTCCTGTCACCCATTTTTCTCTGTGGCACATTTATTTTAAATTAATTTGTATATTATAAAAATTCTCAAATTAATATATCTGTATCACATTTACTTTAAACTGATATTCCCGCATTACATTTATTTCAAATTATGATAAATTTGAGATTCTTTTTTGGAATGAAGAGACAATGGTGCACCAATTTGAAATAAACATGGTATGAATATGTTAGAAAATGAATACGAAATGAATATATTAATTTAGAGTTCTTAATGTACTTAACTTTTTCCTCGATTTCTGTCCAATTTTAAATAAATAATCATGTCAAAGTCGCACTTAGACTGTTGCTTAACCACGAGATGGGGGTAGTTAGCTTCCGATGTATCTCTCCCAAACGTGACTGAAAGAAACTGCTAGTTTTCACTTTGATTTGACTGCTTTGATTTTGATAGCTAGTTAGTAGTCCTAGTTTTGCATCCGAAAATGGGGGAATGCTGCTTCTGTCTTTCCTTTTCACGTGCCCATTTTCTTGATTTGTCCTCGGTTTACGCGGACGTGATCATGTAAATCATGACAGAAGGGGGAGGGGGGAAGGGTGCCCTATATATAGACCCGATCACAAATGTAACAATTGACAAACTAATCTAAACAAAATTAGACCAGCCAAATTTGTAAATACGTCTTGAGCGGGCCTAAGAACTTAGGCCTAATCATTCTACAAACAAAGTGCAATATGTTCAGCAACACTTTCAACATAGACTTTTGGGCTTGGTGAGAGATACACATACCGATCTAGTGAGTACGGCAATAGCATCTACATGATGATTAGATAGGACCACCTTAATTGAATCGATACATTAGTACGAAGCGTGATTGATGGTTTTCTTTTTAGTGCCTAAGTAGGGAAGATGAAGGGGAATCCATGTTGTTCTGGTAAAAAATTTCAATGGCTTACTTTTATCAGGGTTAGGAGGCTAGTAAATTGACCGTCGATCCAACTACCTTGAAAAGGCACTCTCCACTTTCCGGCCGGTCATTTAACAAATGATGCAAATCACTTTAGTTTAGTCTGCCTCCCCCAGGAGAAGGGAGAGAATCTTACTCAGTAAACAAAGAGGAGAGAGAGAGAGAGAGAGAGAGAGAGAGAGAGAGAGGAGGACAGGAATCTAAAAAAAACCTGTTAACGGTGCCAACGTAAGTAGTAACAAAAGGGAAAGAACGTACGAATTCTCTTCCGAACGAAAAATGGGTTTCGGCGGTGCGTTCGTACCAAGCAGGGGCCTCCCCCCCTCCCAAAGAAAAGACCGCACTTGATGCGTATGGATCACCAAGAAGGAATCAATCAACGCAATGTTTCGCTAATTATGCAAGAGAGAGGGGAGGGAAAAGAGAAGAAATCCGTCCCTAGAAAATATAGATGGTGAGTCAATTTTAGGAAACGAGGAAGGGAGATGCTTCCTCGAAGGAGGCATGGTGATGATGGCAGATGGCGGGTGTGCTTTCATCGATCAGACCGACCGTGACGTGTGGGGGAGAGATCCATCCGGGAGGGTTCCACATAAATTGCTGAGAAAATTCTCTTCGCCGAACTGAAAGTACTGATGATGTCTCGATTTGGATCGAGTTCGATGCGCCGTAAATCGAAATGGGGCTCGCCGGGTTAGATGGAGGACGTCCTGCGCCTTCTGTTGGTTTAGCCATTAGGGGAATCTTTCAACTGAAACAGGACCCCGCTTCTGCTTTTGACCGAAAGCCCACCTCTCGTTGAACCCTCCTCTTTTAGAGCTCTCTTTTCCTCTCTTTCCCTCTCTTTCCCTCTTTCCCTCTTTCTGTCTAGTCTAAGGCACAGGCTCTGTTCTTAGGCTTCCAGATTTTTCCCTGCCTCGATAGGGCAAAAGAATATGGTTCGTTTACCAAGAAAACTAGAAAAGAGTTTTTGGTTGGAGGGTGGGGGAAGAAAGGAGCCTTTTGCTCCCCCCCCTTCTTCCCTTTGTATGTAGCTAATAAGTACATGAGCAAAAAGGTGACCTTGTACCCTTGTACCATGGGGTTAGATTGCTTAGTGAGATGGCCAAACCCATCGAGTCAGGTCGATGTATTGCGACGTTCATAAAGGGTGTAGATCGAGTATGCAGAACGTACTCTTCTGTATAGAAAAGAAAATTTGAGTCTTGAGTTCGAATACGAGAATATTCGAGAATATTGGATAAGATGATAGTCATTTGTAAATATAGGCTTTCAAGTGCACCGATGAGCATTGAATGGACTCCATTATACACCAACCTTGACCACCAAATCTTAAAGCTTGAATTCTTTGGAGAAGCTTTCATTATTTTGCAGAAATTTCGAAATATGGGAATAATTGTAACTTTATGATTTGTCTCGACATTAAAGTTCTCTTTGTGCATGTGAGAGAGAGTGAGAGAGGGGGGGGGGAATGGGTAATCAAGAAGTGTATAATATAGGCATTTGACATTAGAAATGTATGGACTTTCATTAAAAAAGAAAAGAAAATGGGACCATTTGCAATTGGAGAACTTTCATAAAAAATGGGACCATTATTACTTTAATGGCCCCAATTTTGGTAAACTTTCATTAAAAGAAAAAAGGGACCATTATCACTTTAATGGTCCTATTTGGGTAAACCTCCATAAAAAAAGGGACCATTATTACTTTAATGGTCCTATATTGTTAAACTCTCAACAACACGCATGGGGCTTTTCATATGATTTTTTATGAAGTTTGAGATTGAATTCGAATATTTTATTGGGTTGCTTCACCATCATTCTCATGGTACTGTTTATTTAATTTTTTAATCCAAATGTTCATATATATATATATATATATATATATGATAGATGGTTTTTTTTTTTTTGTGAGAATACTAGTATTTTATTGTTTAGATACGTTTGCATGTAAAAAATTTAATTATTCCGATTGCTAGGGCGATGCCTGCCTTTTTACTAGCTTTACAATAAAGGAGAGATATGTTCACAAAATAAAAAATGATTACCAAGATACGCCCTGCCAAATTTCACGTTAAACATCTTTAAAGATATGGTGTGGCTCTTGTAAATTATGAAGTCGAGATGGTTTTTATATTGTGATTGATCGTGTCGACCATATAAACTGTAGAACGGGCTTATTCAGCACTCTCTCTTTAACTAAAATCACAAAATTGTATAAGCCCTCCCTTTGAATGGGAAAATTATCTATTATTAACCTGCTTTATACAAAGCCGTTAGATTGGTCGGACGGAGTTCTCTTTGGACGGCAGGTTTTCTTTATGGCACACCTTGATGGTAGTTGGAGTCAGTTAATTTGGAGTTGAAGTATCTTAACTATTCCTCAAAGTTTTCTTTTTCTTTTGCAAGCTTTACTTTACGAAATTTAAAGTAGCTGGAGATGGAGAGAGAGAGAGATAGGGTAAATATGAAGTGCATCTTAATTAAGGTTTGGCAACCGCTTCACACGAGCCCCACTTCTGTGCCATGTGAGAGTTTTTTCTTTTTATTTTTCTGTAAAAAAGGGTTAAAACCGAGCGCAAAATTAACATTGAAATTCTACCATCCTCATTTTATCATCTAATGAAATATGAAGTAATTCTTTAAGAGATCACGGTTAGAACTCCGTGTGAAAGGTGTTTATTGATTTCAAAATTAACAAGTCAGTGATTGAAGTGATTTTTTTCTCAGAAGTTAATTTGCAATTTAAATACAAAAAGTGAGCTCGACGGTTTTTCAACATTTTTAAGCAAAGCAGAGTGAATATTATCACGCGTGAATTATTAGGTTAGGATTAGTTGACAGAGATTGATGAAGAAAGAGCTAGAACTAGAAAAGAACCTGACATGGTGGCAATCTTTCTTTTGCTCGATAGGACAAAAAACCAAAAAAAAAAGTCCGAGAAAGCAACGGGCATTTGTCTAGAAATGGGGCAAACTCCTAATCCGTGTTTGGGAGAAAAAGTTTACTGAGAAAATGAGCTATTTCTTTTAGGTTTTTCCCCCTCTCCTTCTCAAATTGTCTCATTACCCTTTTTCTATTTTCCAACCACATGTTCAATCCCCTAACTTCCTTCCCTTTTCCAAACATAGCAAAGGCAGCCTAGGCGTAAATTTAGGAAACGCCAAGAAAGTTAGAGGAATTGTTAAATTTAGTCCTTCCATCAATCTCATAAGTCAATTTAACGGATAAAAAAGTCTTTCTCGAGACGTTATTCGAAATCACGGAATTAAGTAGTAGACCAAACTTTCCATGCACACTTGATGCGATAGGCACATTTAATCCGAGGCCTAAGCCTATGAGTTCTTTTGTCAAGAGAGAAAACTTATGCGTAGTAAATAGAATTACCGACTGACCAGTTGAGACGGATCTTGTCGATATATTGAGAGACATGAGCTATCCAATATTCCAGTTTTTAGGGCGATCGGGACATCGAAATATTCACCTAAAGAAACGTTGGAAACATTCATTAGAGAAACGGGGCATGCCATGATATTGATCCACACAACAACGTGCATGAACAAAATGAAATTTTGTTGGGTGAATTTCCTATTGGCTTCTTCCCCAGCTCTGAGCTATCCTCCAAGAAAACACCAAAAAACTCTCCCCACCACAGTGACGAAGTACGTTACATCAGGTCCCTCTCCTTCTTCCTCCCTCTCTCTCTCTCTCTCTCCTCTCTGAGAGCTCTGAGAGACTGGTGTCCCTTTTAGCTCTCTCTCTCTCTCTCTCCCTCTCTCTCTCTCTCTCTATCTTTCTACTCTCCAAACTTCCCCAATTATTTTTGTTTTTTGAGCTCTTCTCCCCTTTCTTTTTCTGCATACTTTCTTTTGTAATTGTACCACCTCCACCATTTAAACAGGATGGCTGGCATGGGCCACTGCCGTCTCCCCACTTTTCACTCTTAAAAACCCCCCCCTCCTCCTCCCTCCCCCACCCTCCCCTCCCTCTCTCTCTCTCTCTCTCTCTCTCTCTCTCTCTCTCTTTCTTTCTCTCTCTAGCACAGGCACAGAGGCGCGCAGAGGGCACTGATGATGACGACTGGGGTAGCTCCAATGAATGGGCTCTAGAGAACCTCGCTCATGGACGTGGGTTCGGGCTCGTGGACGACGGAGTCCGGGTCCTCTTCTCCTCCCCCTCTCGAGTCCCTCAACGGCCTCAAGTTCGGCCAGAAAATCTACTTCCAGAATAATAACAGTAGTTATAATGCCGCCGCACCCAAGCACGGCTCCGGCTCCGGCTCCGGCTCCGGCTCCTCCTCCGCCGCCGCGCCCTCGCCAGCACCCGGGTCGGGCACGCCCCCGAAGAAGGTGAGGGCCTCCGCCGGCGGCGGCGGCTGCGGGGCGATCCAGGGCGGGCAGCCCCCGAGGTGCCAGGTGGAAGGCTGCCGGGTGGATCTGAGCGATGCCAAGGCTTACTATTCCAGGCACAAGGTGTGCGGCATGCACTCCAAGTCCGCCACCGTTATCGTCGCCGGCATCGAGCAGAGGTTCTGCCAGCAGTGTAGCAGGTCAAAGGCGATACTTTGATTTCTTTTTCGTCTGCCCTTTTGCTTCTTCTATTTTGGGTTCCCTCTATTTCCCCAAATTTGAGGGTCTTTGCGCTTATTGGAACCTAAACCTCCTTATTGGGTAGGTGTTTTTTGTTCGTTCCAGTGTATATCATGTTGGGTTTGCTCCTTCTTGTGGCTTCTTGAAGTTGGCGTGTCGGGAGTTAGATGGGCTACTCGATTGATGGTTCAGCTTTAGTGGAGAGCAATGATTGATTTCGTGTCTTTGGTTATTGTCCTGTTCACAAGTTAGCAGCTTGCTTAATGTTTCGGTTCAGTCGAGAGGTTTTCTTTTTTTGGCGTTCGTTTCTGCTGACAAGCTATCTGCTTGATTAGGGGGCTTGCGTGTTCTTAGACTTTGGCAATGAGTTCGGCTCTGGGCAATTTTTACTCGGGGTGTTGGTCTTGACATTGCAGCTCCCTATCTTCGGTTTGAGTGTTTGTCGGTCATGATTGGAGGTTGCGATGGACTTTCCTTTTAGCGCAAAGTTTCTATCTTGTTCATCATCAAAGGAAGCATGGTGCTTTCCGTGTCTCCACTTAAATTTTTTCTTTTCAAATTTGGCAGCTATGAGGCCCTTGGGCTTCGGCGGTTTGCTTTTTCTTGAATGGAAAACGATGCTATCGCGACTTTTGTATTCCTATAAGAGAGGCTGATAAAGAAAAGGAGGAACTCGTCAGTACCTTTTGTTTGTCTGCTTGTTCTCATTACATCTGCTTCGGTAGTGTCTGGTTGTACTGCCCAAATGGTCTGGTCATTTTCAAGCCTCTTTAGACACCTTTTGTGAATCTTTTGGTGATGTAAATCGTCCGCGTCGGATTATTGGACGGCTCAAAAAGGTGAGCACGAGCATTAAGATTCCACTAGTCCTTGGAACCTTTTTGTCGCTACTGAGAAACACTTCGAACGGTCTAGAACCAATCTGATGAGCATGATGAAATCTTGAATCATTTAGACCGAGAATTATTTTGTTTACGACATGTGGTGACCCTCCTTCTTAGCCAGAACCTCTAAACAGCCGTAGTTGGGGTGTTTAGGCTATGGTAACTTTTTCCGTTGATGCTCCTCCTCCTTAGACATTGCCGTGTCCATTACTAGTGGCCGTTTTCCCTGCTCTTTTGCAACTTCACCTCTTGGAAATTTTATTTTTATGAAATGTCAACATCAGGATTAGAGCAGAAAATGCTGAATTCACTTAGCTCCTCCTCTGATGGGATTGTACGAGTCATTGTTTCCTCACTAACCTAAGTTCTGTTGTTTTCCTAAACATCTTTGAAGTATCTTCTTCCATATTAATGAAGTGGGTAGCAAGGATTAACATCAGAATTAGACCAGAAAATGCTGAATTCACTTCGCCGCTCCTCTGATGGGATTGTGGGAGTCATTGTTTCGTTACTAACCTTAGTTCTGTTGTTTTGCTAAACATCTTTGGAGTCTCTTCTTCCATATTAATGAAGTGTGTAGCAAGGAATAAGTTAGGCATTTTCATCTCTTTTCTTGAGGTGAATTTGATTCATTGTCTTGATGTGTTGTGGAGCTCCATATAGTTCCTTAATATTTAGGACTTCTTTTGTTATTAGTGCGGATTAAAAGCTGGTCTTAATAAGCAGCTCTTTTTTCTTTCATCATAAGCGTGGATTGGAAAGCTCATCTCAATTAGCAGCTCCCTCAGTGTTACTTCAGTGAAGAAAATTGAAATGCATTTGATCGTATATACCTTAAGGATTCTCTGTCGACATGAGTATTATCCATTTAGTTAATTGGATTTCAGCAGAATGCTTTTAGGCTTACCATATCTTAGTTGGCTGCGCTGACTAGAATGGCAGCCAATATCCAGGAATGGTGTTATGCATTGTTAAATTCTCCGCTAGATGCTACATAAATTTCAAACAATGCATTTTCATGTGAAGATAGAATGTCCAACAAATTCTTATAAGTATGCTTCTGTTGAAATAGCAGCAAACAATATGTTTCCGTGGATAGTACTGTTGTATTGTCTCCTATAATTTGTCAGTTCGCTTGTGTATGAAATACATTTTTTTGTGCTTTCTTCTTTTGAGCAGCAATCTGTTATGATGAAATGCCCACACTAGTTACAACATCCTTTTTCTTTTTTCCTTAAGTAAGAAAATTACAGCAAAGAAAAGGGGAGGTAGTATTGTATATATATTAAGAGGCTTTGATGCAAGATTGTGAGCAAAAGCTTCCGCATGTTGAATCATTAAGCAAAGATAAATAAACTCTCGCATCGGTGATAAACTCAAGTGTTGCTTGGTTATGAATGAACAAGCCATAAGTTTGTTGGAAGAAGTGCTAAACTGGGAAATTCCTTGGGAGGCTGTGGATAATGTTAGACCAGAGACTTTGGCTTGTACCATCAGTTTAATGCAACCAACAAGGGGCTCAGATCAGCTGCACTCTATACCCGGTGCATTACGGCCCATCTTTTTGAGATTCATGTGCTGATATGGCATTCTTCAGTAGAAATTGCATTTACATTTTCTCGTTGTGATCCACTTGCTTTGTGAAAGTGAAAGCAACTTGAGTAGCGGTGAGATAAAAAAAAATTCATATATAGGAATGTTAAACTGGGAAACTATAGGCACCTTTAACAATAATAAATAGGTGAATCCTCATTGTTGCTCTGTTTTATATTTGGTGCCAAAAGCATCTCTCCAATGGGTTGAAGTCTTGGTTCCTCTGCTGGCTATGCTATGGGCATTTTTGGAGTGAGTTATGTATGATGAGAATCAATTAGAAAAGCTAATGCTGCAAAGTTTATGTTTTCAGTGTTTTCGATGGAGTAGAGGTTTGTGTGCTTACAAAGCATTTGGCATTGTCAGAGTGCTTTGGTGTTAGAAGTTAAAATTCAATTTTATGTTAAGCCTGCAGTATCTAGGATACGGTCTTGATCACATGTATCATATATAAACCTTGATTAAACTATAGATTGGCTATGGTAGGTTCTTGGATCATATAGCAAGTTTGTTCTGATCTAGTACTCTGCTATGTATGTCCTCTAAAGTTGATGGGTTGTGCCTGTATTGTAGTGAGCTGTTTCTACTGCCCGGTTGCACTTGCTTCGAACTTTTTAGTCAGCAGCATATGCCTGGTCGATTGCTTAACACTTTCTCTGTCTAGAAGATTCTCTCCCGCGGCGGCATAATTAAGTGCTTAAGTTAAGAAATCCAGCTTTTCCTTTGCTATAAGCAAGCCTCGACTTAATTTAGCAAGCCTCGACTTAATTTAACTGCTAGTGTGACGAGCATTTGTAGATTCTGCTGGAACCTATTGAGAAGTGGGATAGAAAATTCAGCATGCTTTTGTCTTGCTTTCATTCTACTTGATGTTTGGCTTATTGAAGACGATTACATACTGCTTTCCATGTTTTATCTATTAACATCTCCTCTACTAGTCTCTTCACAGATTCCATCAGCTTACTGAATTTGACCAAGGGAAACGAAGCTGTCGTAGACGTTTGGCTGGTCACAATGAGCGCCGGAGGAAGCCCCCACCTGGGTCGCTACTATCCTCTCGCTATGGGCGACTGCAATCCTCTATATTTGGTTAGGCATCATCCCCTTCGTGACCCTTTCTTTTCTTTCTTTGGTGCACATTTGTCACAAATAGGAAGACTTCTGTATTTAAATGGCTGTGTTGGTGATGTGAGAACAAATTTCTGATGCTTGCTTGGACAGAGAACACCACCAGAGTGGGTAGTTTTCTGATGGATTTCACAGCATACCCGAAGCATGCATGGTCAGCGCCACGTTTTTCTGAGCGCACAACACCTGGAGATCTGGTCCCTGGACCAGGAAAGGTCTATCCTCATCCATGGCAGAGCAGTCCTGAGAACACTCCCTCTGACCTTTTCCTGCAGTGCTCATCCGGTGGCACAACAGCTTTCCCTGCTCCTGGACTTCCTCCTGGCGAATGCTTCACTGGAGTAGCTGACTCAAGCTGTGCTCTCTCTCTTCTGTCAAATCAACCCTGGGGCTCCACGAACCAGCCGTCACCTCTCGGGACGAACCACATGGTGCACCCCCAGGGCTCGACCCTGGCTCAGTCGATGCCTCCTCATAGTTCGGCCATTCACTTCACAGGTCCTGGCTCTGCGTGGGCCTTCAAGGGCAACGACGCCGGTGGGAGCTCCATTGGGCTAGCTGCTGACCTGGGCTTGGGCCAGTTCTCACAGCCACTGAACAATCAGTTCTCTGGTGACATGGAATTGTCTCAACAGAGCAGGAGGCAATTCATGGAGCTTGATCCCTCCAGGGCATATGATTCCACCCACCAGACGCACTGGTCGCTCTAGGTGACCCCATCATGTTTATGTTGGGTTCTCTTGCATCGCTGCATTTGAATATTTTTTGCGCATAAGACTGCATGTCTTTTTATTGTTTTGATGAACACCTGACGTGATTTCGGTGTCTATCATTGCTGGATGCGTACTTTGTTAAGGCAATGCCCTAACTTGAACTAGGACTTCGCTTTTGTCTTGAACACTTTGCTGTCAGATGTGGATTGTATTCCCAGTTGTCTTAATATGCAGTCACGAACTGCTGTGATTATCTTGTAGTTCCGCTCTCCATGTGGGGGGAAATCGTTTGTCATGGCAGCATTTAGTACATGTGTCCACGTTGCTTGTTGTGCTTGCTGTATGATTTCGCTGCTGGCCAGCAGTTCTTTTTATCATTCCAGGTCCGGAAAATCTGGAGTTGTGATTGATCTGTTTCGACTTTGGCCCTTCAGGAGGCACAGCGTTCGGCTTGAACTGTTGAGCTTGGATGTTCAGCTTTCAGCTACTTCTGCCTCGGCTTCTCGATTTAAATGTGTTTGGTACAGCTCATTGGAGAAGGGCGAGCGTGTGTTTGTGCTCACGCGCAAATTGAATCAGCACGTAATTAACCAATGCGGCCTGTGGGGATGAACAACAAATGGATTTAACCTCGTGTGATGTCATCCATGTATCGTGCGAGAGACTTCACGTACATGCTGAAGTCGAGGAGACGCCTGGTTTGCTCTTCATTGGTCACCTGATCAGCCTGAATAGAACGTGGTGGCATTGGTTTCTTGAAAGGCAGAGAAATAAGAATTGGATGGCAAGAGATGATATCGATGACGATGGCGGCGTTCACAAATGATGAGCGATCACTGTACAGTAGGATGTACGGCGATGGAGGAGATGATATGGCCCGTGAATTGGGCGCGGGCTGGGTACCAGCTTTTACAGTAAGTGAAGTTGAATGTGGCTCGACTCGAACTTACTTTTAAGAATGCATTGGTTAAGAAGACACATTTGCGACCACTAAGATGGTTGATTAGGTGGTGAGGTAGTATCTTGATAAGATTGCAGTGATAGACTCGTCAATTGTGGACCTTTAGATAGAATTGACCCCCTTGTTATTTCTTTTCTTTCTCTCTTTCTTTTTATTTTCCCTGTAACAATTTTCTCTCCTGCAAATCTTTTAAAAATATGAATAAAAAAATTGTGGATGTACGGGTGAGGTCCGTGAGAGGCTTCGCACCGGAAACAAACCCCACCGCCTTGGCGCGCAACTGCCAAAACCGAACTCCTTAACCGTTTTAAGCAAAGCGAGTCAGCACTGAGAAGTGACTTCAAAACTCCCTCCTTTTCTCCAAAGCCGAACTCTCCGATCTTCATCTTCTTCCTCCTCTCTCTCTCTCTCTCTCTCTCTCTCTCCATCCTTGACGACCCACAGAGCTTTTAGCTTCTTCGATCACGATACGTGTGAGACCCTTCTCTTTCGTCATCTTCTTCCTCCACTTCTTTTCGCCGCTTCTCGCGGATCACCCGATTCGAGTTCTTCCGGGCTATGTTTGAGCTGTTCATTGCAGCATCTATCACTCCTATCTTCAAGCGTCTCTCTTGAACAAGAATTTGATAGTGAGACTTGGGCAGAGCGACTTATCTTGTTGTTCATCGGGTTGGTTGTGTGTGCATTTGAAGGTCCTGATCGCTCGAAAGATTGCTGGAATTTCCAAGAAACGAACAAAGAACGACGCTCCTGCTGCGTATTGGCTCGAGAGGACTTGATTTCCGGAAGCAATGGCGATGCGCCACCTGATTACGTTTCTCGTCTCGGCTGTGTTTTCGGCGTCGCTGGATTTGCAGGCTTTTGCATTCACAGATCCTCTTGATGGTACTTATTATTCGATGATCCATCTTGAACTGTTTTTTGCATTGTGTGGTTATCTTGCTTTAGCATCGATTGGCGCTATTTCTCCGTCTGGTTGCAAAGGTATGAGCTAAGAGGCGTCAAATTTTTGTTTCGTTAATCTTACAAGAAGAACAGACCAGTAACGTTTGCGCCCTGAGGGACGCAGACTTTTGAAGGCAAGGTGCATATTTTAAAGTCACGGGTCTTTTCTGGATGTGCCCTTTGATCAGCATGAATTTTGGGTTATCTTTCCCTATTTTTCGGTGGACTTTATAGTTGCATTTTGAGACTGTTCAAGTCCACTGCAAAATGATCATACGGCCCTCATTGAATCGAATCAAATTATGGGTTGGATCTTTCTGCCTTGATAGCAATCCCCACCTTCTGTCATACGACCTAAGCTTCACAAGTAGTTGCTGTTCAGCAAATTATGAGCCTGCTGGGGACATCTGATGCTATTCAAGACTGAAGATGACTAAGTCTCTTGTGTTTGGAGATATGAGTGACGAGAATTACAGATTGTCTGATTGCTTGCCTAATAGTCTCGGTTATTTCTTTGACTTCATTATGCTTTCAACTCTCTGCATGGAATTTCAGTTAATTTTGTGTTTGGGTTGCTTTTTCCTTCTCTGTTGTCTATGCAGCTACAACGCTTCATGGGCTATATGCAGCCTTGAACTACCCTGCACAGCTGAGGGGCTGGAGATCGGATGGTGGGGATCCGTGTGAGGAATCATGGATGGGAGTGGCATGCTCCGGATCGTCTGTGATTTACCTGTAACGCAGCTCTACTCTATAGATGATACAATTTCTTTCTGGCTCGTGTGGATCATATAAACATTATCTTGTTCTTTAGAAAGTGCTTTTGATTTCACACTGGTTACTACTTTGTGCAGTAAACTTGATGGACTAAACCTGAGCGGTTCTCTGGGAGACCAGCTTCATAATTTCCACAATTTGAAGCAACTGTAAGCAGCCTTTGCATGATAAAAGTTAGGTTTTACTACAGAAGCCATGATAAAAGATGTTTGTCTGCTATTTTGCCAGGGATATGAGCTCCAACTACGTTCAGGGTGATATTCCCTATGGTTTACCTCCTAACGTTACTCATCTGTAAGATTACAGTTTTTTCTTCCGTTAAATTTGGTATGATTGATTGGCCATTGGCCTCACTAGAAATGGAACAGCTGCTTTCTTAATTCCTGCACTGATGTCTGTCCTTGCAAGTGCAGCAACTTAGCATGCAACAAGTTGACCCAGAGCATTCCACATTCATTACCTTCCTTAAAAAATCTACGGCACCTGTATGATCTTATTTAAACTGCCAGCTTAGAACAAGCTTTCTCTCATGCTTGCATAATCCTTATTTCAAAGTCCAACTTGCAGGAATCTGAGCCACAATTTGTTATCTGGACCTATTGGCAATGTTTTCACTGGACTGCTGAATCTAAAAGAAATGTAGGTTTTTCAATAATTCAGATTTGAATTGCCTATAAATCCTGAATTCCTCATTTTCTTGTCTCTGCGTTGTCCTTTTTAACCAATTTTCTCTGTGTTGTTTGGAACACGAGTAATTAGGTTATCCCTGACAGTATTTGGCACAACGGATTATCTTATTCAAAAATACCATATTGGGGAAATTCATCTTTCTGCTAATTTGTTAATAAATCTTTGATTGCTCCTTGTGTTTCATGATCCCCTGCCATGAGCAACAAAGATTCAATGCTCACTAATGATTGAAATTTTTATCGACCCTTTTGTATTTAATGGAAGTAATTTGTACAATCACAGGGATCTCTCAGACAATAACTTCACTGGGGATCTGCCTAGTTCGTTCCAGTCTCTGTCAAATCTTACTGGACTGTGAGAATTATCATTCCATACAATGTTTTCAGCTGAAGCATGCCTCACCATTTATCAGTTTGTATTCATATGACATTATGGTTTAATTCACAGGTTCCTGCAGAATAACAGATTTACTGGAGCAGTGATCTTACTGGCTAACCTTCCTCTAATCAACCTGTAGGTTCCTCCCAGCCTTCCCTTGATATCTTTTCTGCCTTGCGCTGCCATTTCCTTGATTTCTTGTTCCCGCTTCTGTTGTCAGAGATATACAAGACAATCACTTCAGTGGTGTCATTCCTAAGAGTTTCCAGAACATACCAAATCTATGGTGAGTCATCAAACTTTCAGTTCAGTCATCATTCTCTTTATGCACCAGTGGCATGTGAGAGACAAAATTAATCGATTTTTTCCATATGCATTTATAAGGATTGGCGGAAATAACTTCCATGGAGCTGAATCTCCACCATGGAACTTTCCTTTTCAAAATATGTCTCTCCAAAGTAACATCAGTAGTCCTCCAACAACACAGTCAAGTGCTGTTGAGAACTATCCCTCTCTTTACGCACATTTGCACAAGAAGGGAAAATTGGGCCCTGGTGGAATTGCATGCATGGTTGGTGGAGGCACTCTAGTAGTAAGCTGTGCAGCTCTTATAATTGCAATCCATATCCATCGGGCTCGTGCTCAGAAAGATAAACTCCTACACAGATCCAATAGCTCATTTCATTCTATGTCTGTCAGAACTGTCAGAGGTGAACTTCTGTTAAACTTTCAAGAATATACTAGTGAAGTTCAGAAATTTTTTAACGTTTTGAAATCTCTGCTATGTATGGATGAATTCCTGAAAATTCACATCAATTTTCTATTCCCTATTGATAATGAACTGTTCCATGACAGAAGAGATCCCACCAAACTTGCCTTGTATCCCACCATCAACTGATAGTGCAAGGCCTGTACCTCTTGCTCTCCTTGCGGGTCGAGGAAATAGAAAAAGCTTTTCCAGGAGATGTGAAGCCCTTGAATGTGTGAAGATTTACAATGCTGCAGAACTTCAATTCGCCACAAAAGGCTTCAGCGAAGAGAACATTATCTGCGAAGGATCCCTTGGCCCTGTTTATGAGGCTAAGCTACCTGATGGCCAGGTCAAACCACCCATAAATTCACATGATTGTAGTAGCCAAATAGCACCAATGGAAGTTTGAATATAATTTCTTTTCTTTTGTCAGATATTGGCTGTGGAGAATGTCAACATGGCATCACTGTCTCTCCATGAAGAAGAACAATTCCTGGATGTGATCTGCACTGTCTGTAGATTGAGGCACCCAAACATCATTCCGCTTCTAGGTTATTGCACAGGACTTGGACTGCATTTGCTGGTCTATGAGTACGTGAGATATGTGACCCTTGAAGATGCTCTGCATAGCGGAAAGTACAAGCCTCTATCATGGAGTTCACGTGTTTGGATTGCCCTTGGAGTTGCTCAGGCATTAGAGTGAGTGTTTCTTATGGCCTTAAAAGATTTCCAACCTGCAAGCTCAAAGTTTTGACTGCTGCACAGAAAGCATGAGTTTTAATCAACCAGTCCATGGCCATGAGGATTGTTCAGTAGTCATGCAGCTGATTAATCAATGATGTGAAGAGTGCTTCAGGATTCTGTGATGTCTAGGACATTAACATCCGCTTGGCCTTGTACATATCATTTTAAATAGTGATCTCTCTCTTGTGGTCTATGGTTTTTCAGCTACATGCACTCCACATTTGCACCTCCTGTTTGTGATGGCAATCTAAAGGCTCGCAATATTTTGCTTGACGAGGAACTCAAGCCACGTATATGTGATTGCGGAATTTCTGTTCTGAGGCCACTTACATGCAGTTCAGTCAAGCTTAAGGTACATGCATAACTGATATGACATCGCATCCAATTAATACTTTCATAGCAAAGGATGGGATTCAGTGGTTTTGGCAGATATTACTTGTGCTTGACATAATTTGAGAAGTTATGGATTCAATGGAAATCTTCTTCATTTACTGCAAATGCGTTGACCAGAATTGCAATCAGAGTAGTGGAATAGAAATTAAATTCTCTTTATTAACTGGAAGATAATGTAACTAGGCTTCTGAAATTGCTATTGGAGACACTGGTTATATTGCACCTGAACACGGTCAACCAGGCATTGATAACACTAAGTGTGACATCTATGCCTTTGGGGTGCTGCTTCTGGAGCTGTTAACTGGGAGGAGACCTTTCGACAGGTGAAGGGGGTGAATTTTTTTTTTCTTTTTCGGAGGGAGGCCAAAACAGATCTTTACTCCTAGTTCTCAGTTGTCTCATCTCTTTTCACACAGTTCAAGACCAAGGGAAGAAAAATATCTGGTGAAATGGGCTTCATCCCAGCTTCATGACCGTGATTGCTTGGAGCAGATGGTTGATAAAAGCGTTGAAGGAACACTCAGCTTTCGGGCTCTATCCCGATTGGCTGATATCATATCCGTCTGCACCCGGGTAGGTGTCATGCTTCTAACTCAAGCAATTGGAAATCTATAGAACAACGTGAAGTCTGTCCCCGTAAAAATTAATTTGCACTAGATATATGGTTCAAGAGCCAGTTTCTCTGTATTCTAAATGAAGGAAAGAACCAAGGATACGGTGCTCTGACATCAATTCTTACGTTGTTCAAGTAGTGAATTAACTTTCTTTTTGCTTTTGTGTATCTTCTGAACAGCATGAGAAGGAATTCCGGCCGGCAATGCACGAAGTAGTGGAATCTCTGTTGTATATGCTGGAAAGGTTCAACATCACAGAAGGCAATGCCACATACAGCAGTGACCTTGAACCTCATGAAAGATCCTTCCGCTCAACCCGCACGCGCTTCTTGGCCTCGCCTACAACAAGTAGCTGGTCATCTGATCGTGCTTCTCAATGAGCTGACAAAAACCGTTCTTTTGTTCTCATTTTGGTCCATCATGTGTCGAGACCACTTGGAATGAATTTCCCTTGGCGAAACAAAAAAAAAAAAAAAGAAAAAGAAAGGAAGACTGGGCGACCTCTGCATAGGTATTCACAGTTAATATTTCTCGTACAGAATCGCACGATGGATAATGGGATTGCTTCCCCAAGATTGTATTGGCACCAGTGTCATCATCGATAGGATCGAGATTCATTTGGACGGTCGATAACTACTAATGACCATAGGACAGCCTAGATATGTACCTCTCGACATTTCTTGAATATGGAATGGACCTCCCTTTCATCTTCTTCTCTTCATGTAGACTTCCCCGAAGTGGTTTATCAAGATACTAAGTGAGAGCAGGATCATCATCACAAGCTAAAGATTTACTTTTTTTTGCTTCTACTAACTTACCCGCACAAAGACTTCAGAAAGCAAGAACTTGATGCCAACTCGTGCAAGTGCATGAGCTCAATGAAACAACACAACAATCTGTTTTTTTATCTTGGGCTAATGAACACATACACATGTGCAAACAGAAGGATAGAGTGGTGAAGGAAGTGGGTTTCTCTTATTCAATAACCACAAATAGTCTGCAATTACGATCTCCTCCACCAATGTTTTCATCAGGTTTAATGGAGGAATCGCCATGGACAAATTTCATCGTGGATAACTGCTCACGGTTCTTTCCATCAGGAAGAGTAAAAGATTCATGTCCTTTTGCTTAAGTTTGAGAGAAATAACTCTGTTTATAGACTAGGTGGGTGATGCAAGTTTGATTCCGGCATAAATAATGTCACACTAGGTCAGTATTCTTCAGAAACTACGTCGTTTTAGGGCCGGTTTGCCCAAAGCAACTTGCCTAGATGTTTGCTTCCACTTTCAAAATGGATGAGGTACCTGATGTAAATTTATTTACACTGACAAGTGTGTATTAATCTGATTTTTCAAAATATATTTGATTGAGTCGTGTAAATAATTATTCTTCCTACGGAGTTAGTATCTTACTATAATGACCGTACATATTATTTTAGGCCATCCATCACCATCCTTTTCAAAATAAAGTTCAAGGAACATTTTCTATGCTCAATTTTCTCCGATCCATTGGAGGAATGCCTTCAAAATGAAAAAAAAAATTCCGAAAAACTACATTTTCACAGAAATAAAAATTTACGAGTTTCTTTATCACGACCTAGAGAAAACATTTTTACCATGACGGGTTCACTTTCTGCTTCATAAATATTTTTATGAGCAATATTTATTCAAAAGGAAAAAAAATAAAAATGAGAGGAGGGCATAATTGTCATTAGGCACAATGCTCATGCTCCTGAGCGAGTGTAAAATTGAGTCCTCGGGGGATTTCATAAGCTGCTGCTGCTCCTTCGTCTTCTTCGCAGTGCCCAGCGCGTGCTCTGCTCTCTCCGGAGTTCCGATCGAGCAGGTACGCTCCCTCCACCGCCTATTCGATCCGTGCCCAATCCGCCGCTCCCGTCTTAGCTTCGAAAATCGGATTTTATTTTATTTTATTTTATTTTTTCCTAATGGCATTTCTAGGTTAGATTGGCTTGAATTTTGGGTTCGATTCGATCGTTCCGTGGTCGATTTGCTTGTCGCCGTCCCTTGTTTCCCCAGTTCCTAGCAAAAGTGAACCGAACCCTTTGAAGCCCAACATCCCGATCGACATTCCCAGTTTCGGTTTTGTGAAAATTTGGTTGCTTGGCTGGGGACATTCGTCATTCGAACTGTGCAATACTGGTCCGTTGATTTTGGAGAAGAAATCGTTCGTTGTTGCGACAAAATGGAGATGGGGATTGTCAGTGTTCGCTAAAGATTTAACCTTTTATTGGTTTTTGCTATTAGGTCAAAGGTGATAGAATGGTTTCTTCACCTGATTTTTTTTTTCTTTTTAAATATCTTCCGTGAGGATCGTTTGTTTTGGCCTTGTTTCCTTTATGGTGCGGTTCTCTCGTAGTGCTTATTGTGTGCCGAATGGATGTGCAGTTGAAAGAAAATCATGGACCCCGCAGAACGTAGGTACTTGGAGGATGAGGACACTCCTATGATGAAAGTGATCAAGGGCGCGACCACGGGTTTCGCCGCCGGTACTATCTGGGGGACCATCGTTGCGACATGGTACGATGTGCCTCGTGTCGAGAGGAATGTCGCTCTTCCTGGGCTACTGAGGACGTTAAGGATGATGGGTAATTATGGAATGACGTTTGCTGCTATTGGTGGAGTTTACATTGGGGTAGAACAGTTGCTGGAGAATCAGAGGATGAAAAGGGACTTCGTCAATGGAGCTGTTGGCGGTTTTGTTGCTGGGGCTACTATCCTTGGTTATAAAGGTAAGTGTGCGTGTCACATTGGCATATTATCTGTTTCAGTTACTTCTGCTTCCGATACATGTGTAGTCTTGAAGCAACATTGGGATTGTATTCACTTACATAATCAGGGACCATTTTTCATGTTGGCATGTGTAGATTATGCATTTTTCGCTCTCTGTCAATGGTATGATTGAGCCATTCCTTCTAAAATAATGATCAATGAGATTGTTGAACTGATCTTAGTACTCTTATATATTGTCACCTGCACAAACTCTCTCATGCCTGGGCTCTGACTGATGAGTCTTTTGTGCTGCTTTCCAAGCAATGCTTTCTCAGTTTTTTTACTGTCTATGCTGAAGTTTACATACTGTGACTTTTTATGTTTGTCAACTTTTACTTTCCCCTTTATATGGTTGGTCAATGTATTGAAATGCTGACTTAATTCTCCCCCTAAACGACTTAGTTCCTCCTCTTTGTGCGTGTAATGTATGGCAGAAGGATGTGAATGTATTCATGGGTGGCAAGATTAATGTTCTTGCAGTGGGCTTGCCTTTATGCTTTTAAGCTGGTGACTTTGATAAGCAATGTTTTTGGCGACAAAGCAGGCTTGTTATGCGGCCTGTGCAATTCTCATGACCTTTGGTTCCCAATAGCTGTCTGGCAGATGGTTGCTGAGTATTTCTAGAGCAGAAATGTTTGGCCTGAGTAAATTTCTTGTGATATAGAGCTAGAAAGAATAGTATCAACTGGACCGTTTTGACTTCTAAACTAAGTCTAGATGTCTTGTTCCAGTCCCAGTTAGTATCTCACTAGGTGGGGAGGAAAACTGTGAAGGGTGAATGTTAGTGGGTCATCTACTGATAAAGAAAGTCTTTGCTCTTTGTGGCTTGAATTTGTGACACTTCCTTTACCCTTTGTCTGTATATGCTTTGTCATCAGCTTTTAAGATCTTGCCTATGAGCAAGTTCCTTATTGGGTTTGACTCGAACATTCCGGTTAAGCTCCTTGGTATCCTAGTTGCATAACATGAGCATTAGTTTGATGTTGTGTACTTCTTGTTGACAGAAACAACTTCTTAAGTAAGTGGAAGTGGCTTTGTTCTATTCACTTACATGCTTAAGTTCCATTCTTTGAAACCTTTTGGTTTTAGGGCTATTTTGTCTTCTGCATAGAATTACAACTGATACTTGAAACTTGGAGAGAGAGAGAGGCTTGTGAATGAGAAGGTGAGTTGAGAATGAACACTCATCGTTGTTTAAGCCAAAAACAACCACTTGTCTTCTTCATTTTTCAATACTGCTCTTTACTTCAGCCTAAATTCTACTTATGCAAGGTCGTTAGTGGAATAAGGAAGTAGATGACTCTATTTTATGGTCAGACCGTTATGATTATATGGACACCCTCATATGGAGTTAACATGTTACTTTTGTACACCAAAACTTAAACCATCTCTGTATATGATGTTAGAGCATCCTATTCTGGCCATCAGATATCATTTATTAGATGACATGAGTAATGCATGTACTCTGTGGTACTTACTGAGGGAGAAACAAGCAAAGCTATATTACACTAATTATAATCTCATGGCAGTTGCTTTTGTTCCTTAAACTTAGAATTGTTTTTTCTGAATTTTATGCACAAGGTAGCACTCACAGTGATCTATGGAGGGTTGATTACTTTCCTGCATTTATGGTGCTATGCAACTTTCTTGTTGGCAAGATTACAGTCAGCTGCACGATATAGTAACTTCATTTGTTGATTGTGAAAATGAAATGTAGATTATTACTGTCCTTGCAGTGACCATCTTATACTTGTGAGTTCTGACTCCATCCTGCTAATCAGAAAAACTTGGAGGTCTTATGCTTATACCTGCATTTGCAGGAAAGAGCATTTCCTCAGCCATTTCTGCTGGATCCGCTTTGGCAGTCACATCTGCTTTGCTAGACGTTGGTGGCCAGACCACAAGAGTGGATACTGGCAAGGAGTACTACCCGTACACTACCAAGAAGAAATCAACTGTTGATTCATGACTTTGTTGATTGATTCTGCCGTTGGAGAGGAGACTATAGCTGGTCGGTGGAAATTTACTCGATCACATCTTTGCTTTGAGAGATGTAATGTCATACTCTTTAGCCATCTTTATTTTTTGTGTCGCCAAGCCTGTATGAATGTTTTCCAATAAATATGCTCTTTTTCTTCTGAGAGTTGTTTAACCTTGATAAGTTGGAGACATTTGGCGCAGCTTAAATGCCTACTTTGGATCTAATAGTGTCATATTTCAGCATCTTCTTGAAAATCTCATTCTAGAAGCTTTCTATATAATCTATGCTTTGAAGACTTAAACCTCCTGATATTGCGATCATTAGATCATTGGGCTTCGGTACTACCTAGAATCGGTGGAGTGGGAAGCATGTTACCAAATGCGATTCATCACGGAGCTACACTTCCGGCTATGTATATGAGTGTTGGCAGATGGACTACTATTATAAATTGATGGGTGTATTAGTTGGGGATTTTTTAAAAAATTGATGGACAAGAGAAATCTTAGTCAGGTCTATCTCCTCTTTTCTAAAATACATTTATTCAGTTTATATCCGATTTATCCTGTTTTAAAAAGTTACTAAATACCTGATATGGTAAGCATATCATATCTGGACTTTTATCCGAATGACCAAATGCAATTTTAGGAGTTTCTTCAATCATTTGATCAAGAAATGGAGCTGCAGGATCAGTGTTCCGAAACAAAGGAGAGTGAAATGACTCAAAGCGGACCCCTTGATTCCTTTGATCAATTGCAATTCACAAGGAAGTTCAAAAGGTCGATACCCTCATGTTAATTACAATCATTGAGTCATGTGATCATGCAATGACATTTCAATCATCATTCGCTTGAAAATAAAGTCGCATCGCATGAGCATCACATGGACCTATTGGCAAAGCAGACAGAGAAAAATCGAGGTGAATTTCGTAGCTACTAATGGGAAATAGACTCGATTCCATGAAATGAACTATTGTGGATGAGAAGGGGGGGAAAGAAAAGCCAAGAAAAGCATCCCAGCATGAGACAATATCAACAAACAGTTTCAAATTCACATATCCTCCTACCGACCCTATTCCGAATTGGAACAAAGGTAAAATCGAAGAAATTAAGGCATCTGAAAGGCGGATGCCTCGTCGTCTCCGACATCGACTACAGGCGAGAGAAATTCATCTTGGTGGGGAAGTGAGGAACAACTATGGTCGCTCGGGTTTCGTTCTTCAGGAAACAGGCTCTCAGGGGCTCCGTCTCGGAGTCGCCTACATCGCTGGAGACGCGAACAGGATTGTAGAAGCAGCAGCAGAACGACGACCAAAATCCCATGTACTCTCTCTCTCTCTCTCTCTCTCTCTCTCTCTGTGTTCCAGTATCTCTCTCTCTCTGACAAGAAGGGTATGAGCAGAATTGAGGGCATCCAAAATGGTTCGAACGTAAGACTAGGTCCGAAGAAACATGAAGTCGCTCAAGACCCGAGTTGGTTGGTCTTTCGTCTTTCTTTCATTGAGGATGAATGGGACTTTGCTGCAATGGCGTTTCTTATTCAAAGCACGCGATATTGACTAATGGAGTAACAGTCATCATCACCACCAGTGCATAGCGCTCCCTAATCTCTCTCTCTGTCTCTCTCTATCATTTGATCATGGTGGGCTTTGTCTGGCCGCGGTGGAATCCCAGAATCCGAATGCCATTAGTGGGTTTTGTCAAATTGGCTGATGCTGGCATTGAATCCGACATATAACTGTAGGTCAACCGAAAATTAGTGAGGCGATTACGTGAGTTCACTTCATCGACATCTTCAATAGTAGAAAATGCATGATTTAAAATTTATTTTTCTAAAAGTAATTACTTGTGTGGCTTGAAATAGTCGGTTAATGAAAAAAATGTTTCATTATCAATAATAATTTATGTTTAAATATTTTTGTAGACAATTAAGATATTTTTTGTTGGTTCATTTTCATAAGTGATATGAAAGATTTTTTTTCAAATTTGTCTTTTGAACAACTCATTTTTACGGAAACAAATAGAGCCCTAATTTGGTATTTGGTGTATTCTTGTCTCTAACTTGTGGAACTTAGGAAAAGTGCTAGATTGATGGGAGAATCACAGGCACATATATGGATGGGACTGGGGACTGATCTCCTTCTTTTTACTTAGATACGGATTAATGTTTTCCACCATCAATTACTGTCCTAGGAATACTAGAGTCGTGACAAGTGGACCACATGAAATCACATGATGGAGATATATCTAATGAGAGGAGCTATAGCATTATGGTTATGAGGACTTCCACATCAACCTCTTAGCAATATTGAAATAGAACTTACTAATATAGATCATGCTAATTTCAATAATTTCCTAGACAGTGGATGTTCTAATTTGGTCTAGGTAAAAATTTTTTAAAAAAATCGAAAAAGCAATGTCCTAATTCTCAAAAAATGCTTGGACTTTAGTTACTGTCCTCTCATCACCAGCAAAGTAAAGGAAATTTGTCAATCACTATTGCCCACGCACTGCTTTTGATAAGTGTCGAGTTCAACCGATAGGCGATGCTTTGGACAAACCGCGTATGCCACTAAAATTTCTGTAGTACTGGAGTTATAGAGAAGATGCCTCGTCTTGATTTTGTAACAACATAGAATGGAAACTGATATGGGCCAAGTCCAGAACATGTTAATACTCTAATTCAAGGGATTTAGATTTATGCTTCCAGGCCCAAGTTGATCTAGCTAGAAGCCCAGAGATGGACCCATCATACATCCATCACTGTACGAGCCAATCGGGTCATGTGAGTCCCACGTGGGTCCACAAGATTGATCCGAATCCCGATCCCGTGGACCCTGGGCTTACATACCCAAGCGCAGCTAATGGATTGCAATCAAAGGAAAAAAAGATCCGGTAGTTCCAGTGATTTGAAATCGATTAGATCACGAAATCCACTTACAAAACTCGGTGGTTACGAATGAAAATCGAAGGTAACTTTTCTCATCAAAATGCGATCCGTTCTCAAATCAACGATCTTTGACAATCCTCAAGTTTTTATCCTTTTTACGAAAATAGCATTGGTGAAATGGACAGCGTAACTACTCATGCCGTGCGAAATAATCAATAATGGATTAAATGACTTTTTTCTCTTTTGCTATGCTATACAACTTTTTGCTAATTACCCACCCTCCGCCTAACACTATCACTCCCACCCATTGCTCCTTCTGAAGAAAGAAATGAGCAAAGATTCGCCTCGTTAGATCTTATCAATCGTCTATCTATCTACCAACGACCAACTTTTCATTAACATGGACATATGATAAATTTAGTTAATGAGAGCAAAGTTTAATAAATAGTAAATGGCATTGATAGAAAAGAAAGGTCTACAATTTGATAAGTGGTAATATTTTCTAAGCTCTTTTAAATAAATGTCGACAATTTGAAGAGCATCAACAACCAATGAAGTCAACAACAATATATGTTAATTATCTAAGATGAAGTCATCGATATTGAGATGTAAACTACCTACTAGTGATATTATCAAATACTTAAGTTTCTTGTGAACTAAGTGTTTGTTGTAACTTCTTGTAATTGTAGATGTGATTAGGATGTTATTCACTTATGTGAATTTAGTAACCACTCGGAGATGAAAATTTGTAACCACTTGGAGATGAAAAGTTCATGGCAATGTGAAGATATGGAGCTAAAAGTAGCCGCTGGAGAGTTGCATATAGGTAGTTATGTAGTGAACACTATAAATATTAGTGTTTTTGCACTGTTGAATCTCACAAAATATTATAATTTGATTATCTTTCAATTACTGCATCGTAGTTTTAGCTATATTTTTCAGATTTTGACATCGATTATATTTCACCGCATATCTTTGCAATAGTTTTTGGAAACTTCATCGTTGGTTAAATTATGACATGTATCTTTGTTGTAGTTTATGAATAGTTCGTCGTCAAAAAAATTCTAACGTTGTATCTATATCTTGCATACTTTAACATCGATTAAATTCCGTTGAAGTATGTCTACCGCTTTCCTTGTGCATCCACAATATTTCCGGTCTGAAATCACCACAGAAATTGTATTCTCTTAATAAAGCCAAAAAATGATTTTTGATGAAAGGTATTTCGCCGCTTGTGGCAAATTCCAACAAAACATTATCGCATCATGCGTTTGCATAATGACCTCAACCCACCTAGTCCATGGTGGACCAAAGGTACATGCGATCGCCTTAACCAACACAGTGCGGCGGTCACGATTCTCTTTGTCCCCCTTCACGGATCTTGCCCCATCTATCTTCGTGGATTTTTTGGTTGCAACATAGACCAAGGCGATCCACTATGGGCAGAAGTTGCAATTGTCCACCAGGGCAACGGCGGTCATTCCAAACTTCCAACGATATTCTCTTTTTTATAAAAATTTGTTAGACAACTATCGATTATTTTGAAAACTCAACTTATTAAATAACCTTGCAGCTCGTTATTTAAATTCTTATCGCTTTTTTGAGTAATTTATACAAAACCATTATCCATTCTTTACATAATTCCACTCTAGATTTGCCAAACACGCCATGGAATTGGATTTCATTGTGCATCCATCGCTATTATGTTCGGTAATTAACCGAACAAAGACATTTGATAGCTTCCTTCCACGTGCGGAGGACTTCATATCTTATTAAATATTCCAACCCAGTCCAAGCCCAGGTGGGTCCCACGCGTGGGCTGGGCAACCGGGCCTTCGGATCCGAGTATTCGGGTGGCCATTCTAAGTGCGCTCCAGCTCAAGATTTTTTCTTTTTTCCTTTTGGGGGAGAGCCAAACAGAGAAAATATTAGGTGCCTCGTAGGACCACCTCATAGGACCACGTCATCCATACTCCAAACCATTGACACATCAACATGTGTCCTTGGGGCCCTTCACATCAGCCAATTTCAAACCTAACACGCTATGCTCTCTGAGCCGTTTGGTTCAACTTTGAGGATTTTTGTAAAAGCAAGGGTGTTGGTTGTGAATATTTTACAAAGTAGCTTTAAGGTAAAAAGAAAAAGGAAACAAAGAAAAGGGAAAAGGAAGAGGAAATGTTGAAGCAAAGGGGAACGATCGTAGGCAATTTGAGCTGGTGGCAGTGGTGGGTGGGGGCGGCTGGTGGCAGTGGTGGTGGGGAGGCAGCAGGTCGCGCGACCTAGTTGGCGTCATCTGAGGCCGTGAGACCCAACCAGCGTCGCCTGGGTTGCGGCCTCAAGTGATGGCGGTGTGGGGGGTTGATGCCCTAGGTTGCCTAAGTAGATCCGGCGACCCTTCAAGTCCAAGGAAGACAATGGACAGTAATTATTTAAGGTAAAAGAGGAAAATGTAATTATCAATGAGGGCAATATTAAAAGAAAAAAACCATCAAACCCCTCTTTAGCATTCCAAAAATGCTGAATACCCAGAGCAGGTGGAGACCTACTTTGGGCTTTCAGTATTTCAAATGCAAGCATTTGGGGAATGAGAGTGTCAAATGTTGAACCAAATGCTAAATTTTTTTCCCAAGAGGCTTTGGGAGCCTAGAGCTCCTTGGGAAAGCCGAACCAAACGGGGTCTCTCTTCTCTCTATCTTTACTCAACCTCTTCCTCACGACCTCTCTCTTCCCGAATTGTGCTCTCTCTTAACGCTCGTCTTTCTCCTTCCCTCTTGACTTGCGATCGAGAAGCAAACGCTTTGCTCTCTCATGTAATCTTCCATCAACGACTCGCTTCCACGCTCCACTTTGCTAAAAGCCATCTCTCCCGAGAAGCCCTAGATTGTGATGACAATCCCCACTTTTCAGGTTCAATTTTTTCTTTTTACCAGGTTTTTATGTCCGCATCTTTATTTTGAGTGAAGCTTACATGTTGATTGTCAAAAATTATTGTTTTGCTACAATGTGTGTAGGGGTGGTTCTTGTAGGATGGAGAAGTAGTCGCTATGCTCTCTCATCTAATCTTCAATCGCTTCCACACTCAGCTTGGCTCAAAGCCGTCCCTCTCGAGAAGCCCTAAATCTGTGGGGCATCGCAATCCGACCAGACCTCATCATTTCGCTTAGGGTTGTCTTTACTGGTCTCTGGTTTTTGTTCGATTCTCTCAACTCAACATGCAAGCCCTTCCTCTTTGTTCCTGTTTTTCTTTTTCTGTTTTGTCATATCTCTTCTTTAGCTTCTCTCGCCATTTGAATTCCTTAATTTTTTCCGTACTCTTTCGTGGATCCTCGCTGGTTTTCGCTTTATTGGTGGCATCAAATTCTTTGATAGAAATGAAAGAATTTCCTTTTTTTTTTTTTTTAAATTGCATGCCTAAGAATTCTGGTCGGTGGAGTTTAAAACAAAGTCCAATCTTGATGATCTTGTTCAATCGGAACTGGGGGATGGGGGATGGGTTAGAAACGTTAGTTGGCCTCTCTTTTATGTATTATAAAGAAAAAAAAAGGCAATCTTTTGATCAGATTTAATACTGCGGATGGAGAGTTCCACATAGCAAATGCATGAACCTAGTCATTCTTAATCGCCTTTGATTAATTTACCGGGATGGGTCGTTAAGCCTCAAATTAAGAAGTGTTTGTACTTTGTTTGTTTCATCCTTGAGAATGTTAAAACTGATCTCTAAATCATTTTGGAGTGGTCTAAATGGTGTCTGGCGATGCTTGTTGCTAGCAAAATATGACTGAAGGAGTAATTCATAGAGTTGCAACCCTAAAATTTCTTTGACCCATGCGGTACAATATGGACGTAATAATCAAAAACAACATCACTAGGACAAATGTATTAATATATGTTGCAGCTGATGCTCATGGCAGCATTTGTCGTGGCTACGACTTTTATGCAAATCTTATGGCATCAACTAAGGTGTGCACTAGCTATTTTAACCTCCAATGCATCAGTCTACAAAATGTGCAACTGTACACGTCTCCTTGTTTGAAGTCATGATCGCATCATTTAGGTATTCCTTTAGATTGATGTACGATGTAAGTAGTCTGGTAATGGATATTTTATTGGTGCAACAAAAGAGGGATGCGAATGCTCAACCATAGGTTCATATCTTGTCGGTGTTTTCTCGATTATTAGCTTTTTGTTCGGGGGATTCAGTGAAAAATATGCGTGGATTGTCGGTGTTTTTCTTGATTGCCAAGAACTAACCAATCAATATTGTAGGACGACATAATGACTTCTTTGGCAACAGCCGAAGTCTGCAACTCAAATGCGTCAGTCGTGGCAAGCGGTGATCTGCGCAGGCTGCATCAAATTCGGGATGTTAAAGAAGTTTGAGGGGCTTCCTTCCACAATTTGCAGCCTACCTACTATAGAATGTGGGTCGGACGAGAATAGATGCATGTAATTTGAAAGAGATGACGAGTATTCTAAATAATAAAGCATAAAAATACAAAACGTGAAGGAGGAGGAGGTGGTCCCTTCGTTTTTGGCCCTTTGTCCAGTTGCGGGATCCCATGTTTGCGCCTTTCTAGGGTGCCGCCCCGCGTAACTAGGGGTGAGCGGTTCCCGGTTCCTTACAGGTTTCGCTTGGAACTTGGAACCTACCCTCAGGTACAGGTTCCTCATTTTTTGGAACCTAGAACCTATCCGTCAGAACCAAAAACCTGGAACCTACCCTGTCACAGGTTCCGAGGACGGTTCCAGGTTCCAACAGGTTCCAACGAGATTTTTTTTTAGTTTAAAAAAATGGAAGACTCATGAAAGACTCAACATCAAGAATAGGAACTGCCGAATTATGCTTGCTAACATGAAAATTTATTGAACAGAGGATAAGTCATGTGGAAATAGCATGTTGATTAATCGAACAAGTTTAGTACAATGTGTGAGAGGTTATACATTTAAAAGAGCTCATATGAATAGAGGAATAGCCTTCTCAACATTTACATGATTACCTGTCATCCATCCTTGTCTGAGCTTCAATATAAGACAAAGCTGCACATGATTTAATAATGCTTTTTGTATATCTTGTGGATATTATATCTGCTTCAGGTGTCATTTCCTGAAAATGGGTAGTAAACAAGATTGTTCTCCTTTCATGGGAAGATCAATCAATATATTGGTATACACAGGGCCAACAATTCATGATTAGTAAGCACATGAGCTATCATTTAGTGTATTCTGGTGATGGCGGCTAATGGACATGCAATCCTCTTTACCAAAAAGAGCACAACAAATGACGAAGATAGAACAAGAAACATACCCAGATAACAGAAAAAGCCAGTCTCTCCACATCTACCCTAAGTGAACATATATCTACAACATAAATTCACATGTTAAGTTTGATATAGGCAGGACCATGGATTAACCACAATTAGTCTTTTCTCTGATGTTAAAGAGACATTTTACAGCTCTAAATGTCATATTACCTTCTGTCAAAGGCTTTGGAAGCTTGTTAATGCAGCGCTTAACAAGGTAAACAGAAGTGCCCCTTTGCATAGCCTCATCATTGAGTGGTGTGGAAGGGTGCAAAAATTTGTCACGTCAGCAATATCTAGGTGACTAACATTAAAGAAAAATTCCTGGCTAAGTCTTCAAAAACCAAAAATTCAAATTGTTGAAATTGTGGGCCCTTGAACTCTTTACTCCTTAGTATGTGAATGCCAGGGTACCTTAGTGCAGAACAAAATTGACTTGAACCCCATCAACATGGAGTCAAATCGAACCATGCTCGAAAAATTGATAGACTAGATAAAGCTTGTAAATCAAGTTACTGAGAGTTTGTCAGAGATTTTGGAGATCAAATTCAGAAATTTGAGGGGAAAATATGTGCGAAACAAAAGGCATAGGAATTATCTCTACCCGGCTCAAGGAAGGACCAAAAGAGGAAATTAGGAATGACAAAAGCAGCTAAAAGTAACTTGGCCCAAGAAAGCCTCACTCACTAGAATCAACAAAACATTTCTGCCAGACAATGCCATGGCAAGAAGGTAATGCAAAAGGACTCAGTAAAAAGAAAGGCATCCTTGTCGAGGCAAGACCACCTCAGAAGATGGTGGCACTTACTACAAAGTGAAGGACAAAATTGATAAATACTCCTTGAATATGCTCGATAACAAACAGGGTGCACCAGAGAAGTTATTATCAGAACATATACTCACAGGATAAGTAGAAGTTTCATAAGCAGCTAGTCAAGATTAAAGAAAATAAAAATCCACAGAAGGATTGGGAAGAAACAGAAACGAACCAGATGAGGCTCTATATCCATTAATTTTAGTATTCTAACATGACATCAACTTCAACTTCTGTTTACCTGAATACAGGCCATGAACTTTCCTATGCAAATGACTCTAGAAAAACCATTATGGCAGGATTAATCTTAAGTCACAACCATGTTAAATCTAAATATGAAGCCCTGGGAAAGCCCAACTCTAAGGATACGAACTCCAACTTCAAAATTTCCATTGGAAAGGGTTGTATAGTGCAGGGCATCATCAATATCCTTGCATCCTGCCCAAAGCAGAAGCATACATTAAACATTAAAGAGTAGAATATTGCCGACTAAGTAAGGGAGTTGCTTGTTGAGCTTAATCTTCTCTTGATTCTCCTTTATATTCTCCTTATACGACTCTAGCTCCAGATTCGTCCTCTGCATCTCCTCCTACCATCACAAAACAGAAAAACAAACGAAATCCCATCAAAACCCCCATCAATGCATGGACCCCAAATTAAGATTCAAAAGAAACCCTCACGCACGAGCCGAAGCACAGAAGCCCCCAACAACAAGTAAACCCGCGCCACGAGCCCTAGCAAATCCAACCAAAGCCATCGACGTCCAAAGAGAGGGACAGACCTTGAGGATGAGAATCTCGTTGTCGAGGAGGCGAAAGCCAGCCCAAGCTTCAAAGCCCCGCGCTTTCAAATCGAGCAAAGAGAATACAACACAAATGCTCAAGAGCTTAAAAAGAATGATGCAGAGAGAGAGAGAGAGAGAGCTTACGGTCTCTGCTACCACGAACGCTGCCTCTGGTGGGATGATACATGGTTCCACGCGAGGTCCTCTGAGCCGACGAAGATGGGGATGCAGTTGTCTTATTCGCCGGCTTCTTGTAGACGAGCTTTACCCGGAGATGTAGGTCTTGCCGGAGAGGAACTCGTCGAGGGACTTGAGGCCCGACTCCGTGTGGAGATTCGTCGAGGAACTCGTCGAGGGCGAGCAACGTCGGGCAGAGACAGAGAGGAAGTGTGAAGTGAAAGTGGGAACTGAGACTAGGGTAAACTAATTTAGGGCTTAACCTAACCGGTTCCGGTGCCTATAAGAACCGGAACCAGAATCGGAATCGCCGGTTCCCAGAAAAGGGGAACCGAGAACCGGAACCGGTCAATTAAGAACCGGGAACCGAACCGGAACCTGCAGTTTGGTTCTCCGGTTCCCGGTTCTACCCGGGAACCACGCTCACCCCTACGTGTAACGTTTGGAGAGGGTGGAACTCAGGACCTGACCTGGCGGTCGACACGTGCCAGTCGGATTGGACGATCCATGGCATCCGTCATCGACCCCTCCCTAAATTTGCGATGGCGAAGGGACGAAACGAGGCCAGAGTTTACCAAGAAAAGGGCATTGATTAGAGCAGAAAATCTCATTTCGTTCCCGAGGCAGCAGCCTTTTTGGACCCGAAACCCTTCGTTCTTCGGGGAGGGCAAAGGCGGACTTATGGCTCGGTGTTTGTGCTACTGATTCAATGGGTGTAAGAAAGAGCCATTCCTTCTTCTTAAGTAAGTCCATCTTTCCGACCATGTCGAAGGACATAAGTACTAGGATTTAGCATACAATCATAATAAAATTGATAGTAAAAATAAGAGGAAGAATTCGAGAGACGATATTTTTCTTAGATTGTTAAACTAGGGTTACATTCAATAGAATGTTTCACTATAATGAACATCTCGAACATTATTGTTACAACCCTCAATTACAAGAGAAAGAAAGCATATATATACTTGGTAATTATTCATGAGTTCAAACTTAAACTACCGTTAAAATATAGCTTCAATTATAAGGCCGGTATTTTGAAATCACCCTGGCCTACATCCAAGAAAACCACTTAGAGGGACGGCAATTTTAAGCCTGTTAATATATTTGATGTAACCATTTTTACTCAAAAACTTAAGTCAATGAGTTGTGAGCCTACTATAATACCGGCCTTATAATTGAAGCTATATTTTAACGGTAGTTTAAGTTTGAACTCATGAATAATTACCAAGTATATATATGCTTTCTTTCTCTTGTAATTGAGGGTTGTAACAATAATGTTTGAGATGTTTATTATAGTGAAACGTTTTATTGAATGTAACCAACTTAATAGAGAAATGAGATGTTTGTTAAAACTTAAGTCAATGAGTTATGAGCCTACTATAATATATAAATTATTTCACACTATACCGATTATATGGTGTGGAGCTTTTTTAAGCATCTCAACAAAACCAGCTAAAACGCCGTATTGAAAAATCGGACAAGCTGCTAGTCTTATCGATCGAATTGGTTGATCCAGTTCGGTTTTAGAAGCATCGCTGCAGGCCGAGGCAGCTAGGTGGCTAGGAAACTTCATGCCTGATCGTAACATGCTACATATCGAGGACTTCCGCGTTCCCCGTTTCGTGCGATTTAATTTTGCGATACATTTTGACGAGAAAGGCCTTGGACATTCGACGTCATCACGATCCTAAGCAAAGTGAATTTAGTGCGCACGCGTACTTCTTGACCGAAGACGGAACACAGCTTCAAGCGTCGAACTTCCACGAACTCGAGGCGCGACCTAAAGCTTAAAAGTCTGCAAGTAGGTGACCTCCATCAAGCGATACTTATTCCATTGGGTTAAAAGAATAATGGCTTACCTACCGACTTTGACCAGTACAAAGCTCCAAACCATTTCGACATCACCGTCGTTTGAGATTCAATAGTTATTCAAATGTTAGTTTGCAGTCTCTGCCAATTCACGTATCTCTGAGATGACCAATAATAACAACGGTACTTCATCGACAGGGTTCGAAGTCAATAAAGAAACTTGAATCTATTGAGCTGAACTCTTTTGAAAGGAGATTGACATTGCTGAAAACTCTAATTTCACTAAGCCTATCGATTCTCAAATTCCAGAATTCTCATAGCCAGGCGGTGCGAAAGACAAGCGCAATTAGAATAGAGAGCATCGTTCTCATTTGGGAGAGCATGGTGTGTGGTGGGACAAAAAAAAAAGCGAGAAAGAGAAAAAGGCAAGGAATTGAGATTCTAAGGCTCCGTTTTATAACTCTTTTGTTCCTTTGTCTTTTTACTCTTTTACTCCCTAGAATGGAAAAAGAACGTCAATAAAATTTTATATTTCCTGAAATAAAATAGTAACTAGTGAATAGATTTGAAATAGAAATAAAAAGTAAAAAAAGTAGCTTTTTATTTCTGACGGGCGATGCTTTGGACAGAACGTAAATCCAACAAAAATCTGTGATGCTAGAGTTATCGAGAAGATGCCTGGTTTTGATTTTGTAACAACATAGAGTGGAAACTGATTTAGACCGAGTCCAGAAACATGTAATAGTCTAGTTCAAAGACCATCTGGTTTATATCTCCCAGGCCCAGGCCCAGTCCCAAGTAGATCTAGCTAGAAGCCCAGAGATGGACCCGTCATACATCTGGCAATCGGCCATGTGGGTCCCACGTGAGTCCCACGAGATCGATCCCACCGATCTGTGCACACTGGGCTTACATACCCAAGCGCACCTAATGGTTCGCCCTAGAAAACCAGCCGGTAGCTTGCCGTAGGACTCCATTTAAAACATGCTGATTGCAAAAGAAGGGTTAAAAATCTAGTACTTTCGGTACCACGCAATTCACTTACAAATTCGGAGGATACGGATTAATATCAACGGTAGCATTTTTAGCTGAAATATGATCTGCTCTCGATCCAAAGGCCACTGGACAATCTCGAGTTCTATCCTTTCTACACTATGATGATGCTACTAAACTACGAAAACAGCATCGGATGAAGCAGACAGCTTAACTACTCGCGCCGTGCGGAATGATCAATAATGGAGACCGAATGACTTTTTTTCACTTTTGCTATGCTATACACCTCTTTGCTAATTACAACATCCACCCCCGCCTAACGCTAGCACTTCTACCCATTTTCTCCTTTTGAAAAAAAGAAAAGAGAAGTTCCTTGTTCACAGCAAAGATTCCTTTCGTCAGAACTTATGTATGGTCTGTTCACGAGTGAAATTTTTTTGATTACCTATGGACAAATTGATAAATTTAGTGAATGAGAGTAGAGTTCAGTAAACAGCAGAAGACGTCCATGAAAAAAGGATCGCCGGAAACCCGGTGGGTAGCAATATTTTTGAATATATAAGCTCTTTTAGATAAATATTGGCAACTTAAAGAGTTTTGACATCTAAGATGAAATCATTAACATCAACATTATGGTATAACTGTTTGGGAAGACATTTTTTGATATTTATGCTTTTTGTGGATTAAGTGTTGTGGTAACTCATTGTAATCGCAGATATGATTAGGATGTCGTTCATTTTTATGATTTTAACAATTACTTGGAGATGATAAGTTCATGGTGACATAAAGATATTAAATTAAAAGAAACTGCTGAAAAGCTACATATAAGTAGTTGTGTTATGGAAGCTATAAATACTAGTATTCATGTACCGTTGAACCCCACTTCAACAAACAAACAAAATATGTATCTTTCGATTCAAGCATCATAATTTTAGTTGTTATTTTTAGATATTTCGTCGTTGATTATATTATGGTATATGTGTTTACTAAAGTTTATGGATACTTCATCATTAGTTAAATTTCGACATATATCTTTGTTGTAGTTTATGGGTGCTTCGTTATCGATTTAATTTTAATATTGCATCTCTATCTTGTATACTTTAATATCAATTAAATTCCGTTGAAGCACGTTAATTACTTTCCTTGTGCACCTATGATAGGAGTCGTCTCCTCTTAGTATAGCAAAAAAAATTTTGGTAAAAGATATTTCGTCATTAAAACGAATTCTAGCAGGACATCATCGCAAGTAAGGACCTCAAACTAGCTGGTCCTTGGTGGACCCTGAACATAAAGTACATGTCTTTTTTTTTTTTTTTTTTTTTTTTTTGGACCCGGGAACCTTCCGAACGCGCTTCGCGAGAAAACCCCGAGCGCCGGGGGCCCCCACCGCCGACCCCCAGCGCTTGAGTAAGACGCGCGTTATGCATCAAGACGCTTCCACGGAGGTTCGAACCCTTCCCCCTCGCGTTTGGGACTGCCAAGCCCTAACCAACGCTTCCACCGCGGGCGGTAGTAACATAAAATACATGTCATTGCTCGATAACTCAACCAATCACCGCACAGTGCTCACAATTCTCTTTGTTTCCCCTTCTCGGCTCTTGCCCCATCCATCTCTGTGGTTTTTCGATTGGGACGTGATTGCCAAAATAAAGGTGACCCACTGTGGTAGTAGTCGCAATCGTTAATAGAGATCATCAGGGTGGCAGCAATCCTTCCACACTTCCAATATTATTATCTTTTTCTGCAAAAATTTATCAGATAATCCTTATTTAAAAACTCAACTTATTATGTAAAGCCGCAGCTTGCCATTTAAATTCTCTATTTTTCGAGTAATTTATTCAAAACTCTTATCCATTCTTTTACATAATCCCACTCCAGATTCACCAGACACGCCATGGGATTGGATTTCTCTGTGCATCCATCGCTATTCTGTTCGGTAATTAACGGAACAAAGACGTTCGGTGGCTTTCTTCCGCATGCGGAGGATTTCACATCTTATTGAAAATTCCAATCCAATATCCAAACCCGGGCGGGCTAAGCAACCGGGCCTTCGGATCCGGGTGTTCGTGTGGCGATTCCGAGTGCGTTCCAGCTCAGGATTTTTTATTTTTATTTTCTCTTTTTGGGGAAAGCCAAAACGACAGTACGTGAAAAGCACAAAAAAACAAAATGCCGAGGAGGAGGAAACGGAACCACCACCCCATCTCCCCTTCTCCACCATTTTGGCCTTTTGTCCCGTTGTTGGGGTCCCACGAACGAGCGCTTCCGGGGTGCCACGTAACGTTTGGTGATGGCGGAGCCCGGGAGGCCGAACCCGACCCGGTCGACACGTGCCGGTCGGTTTGGATGATCCATCCGCCAACCGACCCCCTACCTATATTTGCGATCGCGAAGGGACACGACAAAACGAGGCCAGAGTTTATTAAGAAAAGCGCATCGATTCGAGCAATAAAATCTCATTTCGCTCCCGATGCAGCAGCCCTTTCGGACCCGGAACCCTTCGTTCCTCCCCGGGAAGGGCAAAAGTGGTATTATCGCCCCGTGCTTGTACTGCTTATTCAATGGGCATAAGAAGCGCTTGCCCTTCTCCTTCAGGAAGTCCATCCTTTTGGCTCTGCTCAAGGACATAAGTGTTAGAATTCCCCGCCTAATTATAAAAAAAAAAAAAAAAAATAGAGAGTAAAAATAAAAAAAAGAAAATTAGAGACAAAATATTTTATCTTTGATCACTTTTAAATTAAAGATATATAAATTAGCATCCCACACATGTCTTTTTATAATTTTTAGTACTCAAATTATAAGGTCAGTATTTTGAAATCACCCTAGAGATCAAGATTGATTTCTAAGGAGTACGCGATTGAACCTGATTGAATGAACCTTTAGTCGAGGATATCGCTGGAGGAAGCCAAGTTTGAGCTCATTAATACATTTAGTTGAATTCACCTTTACTCGAAAAGTTAAGTTACTAAATTATCAGTTAGCTATGATATATTAATTATTTCATACTACACAAATTTTTGGATGTGAAACTTTTCCAACAGAGCTCGTGCGTGTAGCTTTATAGCCCAACAACATCCAAGAGACTGTCATATTGAAAAATTGGACAAGCTGCTGGTCTTATTGGTTGAATTCGGTCAATCTAGTCCGGCTTTCGCAGCACCAATGCCCACCAAGGCTGCTGTACAGAGGCCAGTATGTAAGAGTTTTCCTAATGTGGACTACATTAATTGATATTGTAATTTACTGTTTTTACGGTTACCGTAAAACATGGCTGGTCTAAGGTGAGATAGAAGGTTTCTTAATTAGTCTAATATGTGGCTAGTGTGGGCCGAGTTGAGCCTGGCCCGTAGTGAGGGGGACTGGTTAGAAACTCTATAAATAGTGCTCAAGTCTCTTCTCTAACCCTAATTCTCACATGTATCCTCACCTAAGGGGCGTTTACCTAACGCTAAACGTGAGGGGGGCCACCTCATTGAGCCAGTGATACGGAGGACGATAGAGGAGAAGGACTTGATGCGTGGATCCCCTTAATATATGTGGGTAATCCTTTTATGCTTCCGCTCTATATTCGATGGATCCAGGTGCGTTAATCTTTCTACTCAATTGTACATGTTCTTGTTCTAGTTATGGAGATCTTGGGGTTGCGCAATTTGCGTCTTACATGTGGTATCAGAGCAACCATAACCCTAGAACTCGAACGCAATTGGTTTTGCCCTAATTTGTATGGATTTACCATAATTTGTACGGATCTACCCTAATTTGTATGGATTAGCCCTAATTAGTACGGATCTTGCCCTAATTTGTGATTTTCGAGACTTTTTATTCAATAAAAAATAAAATTAAATCACAAATTCGGACTGGGCTCGACGAGGCGAGCAAAACCATGGGCGGCGCGTCGCCGGGGGAGGCCCCACGCGCCCCCACGCGCGGCCACGCGCCGCCGGGCGTCGAAGGCGAGCGCCCACGCGCCCTCACGCGCTTCCACGCGCGGGCCGATGCTCGCGCGTGCAGCGCACGCGGGCGCTGACGTCACGATGACGTCAGCGACCCGGATTCGGATTCAGAATCGGATGACCCGACTCGACCCGAATGGCGATTGACCCGACCCAGGTGCACCCGACCCGACCCGACCCGACCGAGGACCCGACCCGAACCGTTGACCGACCCGAACCGGTCAACCGGTTGGACCGGGCGGCTGGACCTGAAGGTCGGACCGGGAACCGGTCGGACCGCCACCGGTCGGACCGGTCTTGACTAGATTTTGACGCCCGAGCGTGAGCTCCACGCGCCGCGCACTCAGGCGGCGCGTGTGAGCGTGTGGAGGATCCGATCGGCGCGTGGTTGGTGGCGTTGGACTCGTATAGTAATTTCCTATCTTGTGGTATATTTATTTTATATGTTTGATGATTTTATTGATGTGAAATTGCATATGGAATCCTAAATACGTGAATTTTTTAGTGTATTTTTGCGTATTTTTCTTGTATTTTCTATGATTTTGGAAATACAGGTGATGGGTTACTAGTATGTTATCACATAATAAAAAGGTGTGATTCATCAACAAAAATCAAACTTTATTGTGAACTGAAGCTGGCTTAATGCGATACAATTCATATGAGATTGTATTTGAGCTATGTATTGAGCTGATGAGAAACAATAAAGATTATGAAACTTTTGTTACTCAAGTATACTCCTTTACACATTGGTAATATTTGAATGATAGACGACTTAAGGACTCGTGACCAAACTAATGTACTGATTAACACATCTATTTGAATGTGGGTAATGCATGTCAATTAAGTTCTGCATATTGTACATGAACTCATCTGGTCATTGGTTAATGTCTATCGAGTTAAATATTTTTTATGGTAAGGGAGTATGGCAATATTTATGCAGAGCAATAGTATCTACTGTTGAATTTTAGATATTTGGTTCTCTGGTTTGACTCAATTAATAGGCCACTGGTTGAAGTAATGATATTTGTTACCTAAAATTGATTAATAAATCAGTTGTTGGCCTTGGAGTCATGTTTTGCCGTATGAAATTCATGAGTGATAATGGATCAGCTGTCAAGCTTGTCAATTTGGTGCACCCTATATTACTATTGATATTAATTTGTGAGAGATATTATAGATCAACATTCTTTTTATGTTATTCTGGTAATATGTAATTGGGGTGCATAAGAGATGTTTTATTCTCTGTTATGAGAAGCTTCTTGTGTTACTGTGATCAATGATCTCATTGGAATCTGTCTTTCAGGTTCGCTGTGTATATATATTTATATATATGTATGATTAATTTTTATTAATGAATAAAGCAATGTAATTAGCATAATATGTGATTTTGGTGATATGATGCCCCTATCACCTAAGTTAAAATCACATATATATGGTGTATGTGAGGAGTAAAGCTTATATCCCTGGTAAGAGAGAATTTCAATGATTCAATTGAGTGGTGACCGCCAAAGTGGCATGCTTGATTGGGTTTGAGAAATTTCGGTCTCGTATGATGATTGGGATGTCTTTTGGTCTAATGCATAGTTATACTCCCAAAGGAGGTGATTGTGTATTAGTTCATGGAGGGATACATGATAGTGTGGTGGAGGAGCGACTGATTCTAGTGATTCATATGCCCAAAGGTGATGAATTCACGAAAAATTGGAACATATTCTCATAACCCTTATCATGTGGGGGAGTATACAATTGCATGTCATGTATTCTCGCCCAAAGGTGATTATGTGATTTTGCATGTAACTCTCTGGATGTGTACTTGTACGTCAAGTTACACAATGCTCACATGATGCTAATTATATACTACTTGTTTTTCAGTCACCTTTTCTGTAAATGGTAATTCCGTCATCATTAAGGTTTTTTACTGTTTCAAATTTTAAGTTGTGGACATATGATTTGTTGCTTGAGAAAAGAGCAATTGAATTTGCTTATTGTCCATAACACGTTTCATTCTGGAACACTTGAAAAGATGTTTGCCTGCGAACTGCACTGCTATAAGATGATGGAAGCCTTAGTTGCTTGAAATTATGTCTTATTTAATATTGAAATTAGGACACATCTGCAAAAATTGTGTTTAAGTCCTAATGACATATACATCTCGTATATGATTAAAAGGTTGTCAGGTTTAACAGTGGCAATGAGTATTTTGGCAAGTATGATAATGCGAAATAGCTTAAAGGGTCATTTGTCAAATACTTGGTAGATTCTGGGGTGGTAATTTAATTACTATACCTGAAAATTCTGACAAAAAGATTTGGGCGAAAGGCATAATTGCACCATATTGAACATGGTGATGAGTATGATTAGTAAGACTAATTTATTTGGTCTTTTGTGGGCTGATATTATGAAAGCAATTTTTTCATATACAAAAGGGGTATTGATTTTATGACTCTAAAGAAGGTACAAGAATTATGGAATCACATACTCTAAAGTTTCTAAATATTGACGTAATTGTAGAGGATAGCTGCTCTCAGATTATTAAATATAATAGTATGATGGAGGTTACTATGTTTTTGTCTTTACCTATATAGATAATTATGGAATCTCCTGTACCATAGACTAAACTTGTTGAGGTTAAAGGTACTATTCTTGATATAGTTTATAATGAAATTTTTTCAAACCTCTCAAGTATAGAATGAAGTGGTGGTAACTTTATTAAGGAGATTTGTTAGAGAAAGACGATCGTTATTCCATTAGACTATAGTCTATTTGTGAGAGCATGACTATAATATCCACTACATGGTTGATTTAACGACATAAATAAATGTTGTTTCTTATCCTTAATCAAAGCATGTGATTAGATGCCATAAAAGGCGATATACAATCTATGAAACATGTTTGGAAATTTACTGACTTGTCTAAAGATCACAAGTTTATTAGTTGCAAATTGGCGTACAAAACTAAAAGAATTTCAAACAAATATTGTGGAATTTAAAGCCAAATTTGTAACTAACGTTTTAACTCGAAAGAGGGGTGGATTGTTTATAGTGAAGAAATAATTATTTCTTTAAATGTTCTTTCGAGTGAACGTGGCATTAATAATTTATTTTGATATAAAGTTACGCCAAATAGATACAAAATCTATATTGTGCAACTAGATGATTTTGCAAGTAGATTCAAGTAAACTTGTGTGTAGACGAAAAGTTCTAATTCATGGTCTTAAGCAAGTTTCCAGACAATATTATTAAAGTTTCATAGTGTTGTTATTTTGTTCAATTGGGAACAAAGTAATTGAATATCTTGCAAGGTCGGTGGGAGGAAATTTATTTTTTCTCATACTTTATGTACATGATGTTTTGCTTACAAGTTGTGACCTTGAGACATTTTATATCCTTTGTACTGAGGTCTGTAAGAATTGTTCTTGTCATATATATATATCGGATTTTATATTAGATTTTCTTGGAGGACATTTGCTGATCGTATTTTGGAAATATTCAATATACATCATTGCAAGCCAGAAATTGCTCTGTTGTTGAGGGTGATGGACTAAATCTATCACATTGTCCTTATTTAGATATCGAGAAAATCTAATTAAAGGGAGTAACTTGTGTCAGTGCACTTAAAAGTATAATGTATACTCGAATTTGCACTAGACTAAATGTTGTCTTTGTGACGGGACTTCTAGGCGAGATATTGGTCAAATTCAGGACATGATCACTGGGGTTGTCAAGAAGGTTTTAAGGTACTTAAAGAAGACAAGAGATTACATGCTAATTTATAGGCATGTTTAATTCTTGCGGTTAGTAGAGTATTTAGATGTAAACTTTGTGGCTGTTTTGATGACATGCAATCAATAACGGAATACTGATTTATGTTAGTAGGAAGTGCAGTAAATAAAGTTTTATGTCATCTTCAACTATGTAAGCAGTGTTAGTAACATTCTTTTAGGCTGTTACTTGGGCTTTTAGGCTCTAGAACCTCATGATGGAGTTGATCGTTTTAACTTGATGGATAGACCCATATGATTGTATTGAGATAACAAATTTGTAGTATTATTTATTTACTACAGAGGTCTCAAGGGGTCTAGATATATGGTGGTCAAATATTTTTTTACCATTTAGAAACGGTACAGAAAGGTGACTTATAATATAATATATTTTCACAGATGATGTGGTTACAGCTCCACTAACTAAAGGCCTACACCCATGTGTATTTGAGTGACATGTCATTAGCATGGGCCTAGGAGTATCTTCGGATATTGTTGTTTAGTGGGAGTTATTTTGGCTTTATTCTGATAAAGTTTACATCTGTGGTTCATTACACTTAGTAACGGTTTAATATATATCAACTCTTGCATTCAATAAAATATTTTGAATGTGTTGTTATTATGTTGAATACATATTGATAAAGTCTCAAGGGATTGTATAGACCTTGAGTGAAGGCTAGGGGCATCCGGGCATCCGGTTATTAGCCTTGTGCATATGTCTTGTGATACATAAAGAAAGGTTAACCATAAGGACAAGACATATGTGGGTTCATTGGAACCATAAAATATTCTCTAGTGGCACAAGTTTTTTGTGACACCTAAGGTAAGAGAATGGTGATTGACAAATGGGATCTCTCTATGAGAGATGTTATCCATTTGACACACTACCATATTTAATCCATATCAATAAAGTTGAGAACATTTGTGACCATGGAAGGCTCGTGTGTATACATGCGAGTTACCGCCATGATTCGTTGTTTAAGACTTTATGGGATAGGATTGACTATTAAGAATTATCTCTGGACCAATGCGTGCGCATAAGGTACGATTTCAATTAATATAGTCCAAGTGGGAGAATGTAAGAGTTTTCCTAATGTGGACTACATTAATTGATATTGTAATTTACTGTTTTTAAGGTTACCGTAAAACATGGCTGGTCTAAGGTGAGATAGAAGGTTTCTTAATTAGTCTAATATGGGGCTGGCTAGTGTGGGCCGAGTTGAGCCTGGCCCGTAATGAGGGGGACTGGTTAGAAACTTTATAAATAGTGCTCAAGTCTCTTCTCTAACCCTAATTCTCACATGTATCCTCACCTAAGGGGCGTTTACCTAACGCTAAACGTGAGGGGGCCGCCTCATTGAGCGGTGATACGGAGGGCGATAGAGCGAGAAGAAGACGTGCGTGGATCCCCTTAATATATGTGGGTAATCCTTTTATCTTCCGCTTCTATATTCGATGGATCCGGGTGCGTTAATCTTTCTACTCAATTGTACATGTTCTTGTTCTAGTTATGGAGATCTTGGGGTTGCGCAATTTGCGTCTTACACAGTAAACTTCGTACCTAATCGTGACGTGCTCTATCGAGGAAGTTCCGCTTTCCCCGTTTCATACGACGTGCATGCGAACGCATTCCGCAAGAGCACTTGAAGAGAGGAGATGCCTCGCACATTCGACGTCATTACGACCCTAAGCGAAGTGAATTTAGTGCGCACGCCTACTTCTTGACCGAAGACCGAACGCAGCTTCGAGCGTAGAATTTCCTCGAACTCGAGGCGCGACCTAAAGCTACAACGTCTGCAGGAGGCGACCTCCATCAAGCGACAGTTATTCCACGGGGGTACAAAGAAGATGGCTCTTTACCGTGCAAGACTCTGCTCCCTCTGCGTTTGCTAAAGTTGCGCGATCTTGACCAATGCACGGCTCCAAAAGCATTTCGACATTGTCAAATGTTAGTTTGCAGTCTCCCTCAATCCACATGCATCGTTAACCAATGACGCGACCCGTAACTCGTGGACATAGTTCGAACACGATAAAGAAACCCGAACCCATCGAGCCGAACTCTCTCGACGAGAGGTTGACATCACTGAAAACATCAAACTCGCTAAGACGATTAATTCTCGAGTTCCAGAATTCTCAGGGCCACCAGGGAGGGGCGAAAGATAAGTACAGATAGAACAGAGAGCATCGTCTCGTTCGGGAAAAATGTCGTGTGCGGTGGGACAGAAAAACAAAAGCAAAAGGCAGGGGAATCGAGATTCCCAGCAACAGAGGAATGGGCAATTTGGGGATTCCGGTGCAAAAGGCGAGAGCAGATATTCCCCTCGTCCTTCTCTCTCTCTCTCTCTCTCTCTATCTTTCTCTCTCCACCGTTTGCGGTTCCTCCGTTCAATAATTTTTTGCTTTTTCGGCAACCAAAGGGCGCACCGATACAGGGGGCTCCCACGTGCCGAGGCCCGACCGTGGTCCTACGCACGCTCGAGGCGGGACCCACCTCCCCTGTACCACAGCAGAGACAAGGGACCAGAAAAGGGCAGAAGGTAGAGAGAGAGAGAGAGAGAGAGAGAGAAGAAGAGAGAGAGAGAGAGAGAGACTCCTGTGTGTTATTCCTGCAGATCCCTCAGATCCCACCTCCACCCACACCAAAAGCAAAAGAACCCCTCTATCCCTCCAAAGCTCTTCACTTTCTCTCTCTAGCATTCCGTTTTTATCTCCCTAAAGGGAGAAGAAAAGAAAAAAGAAAAAGGGAAAAAAGGAGAGAAGAAGAAGAAGAAGACGGGAACCACTTCCATTGCAGCAGTTCCTGCGTTGCGTAACTCGGTCCGGGAGTCTGCGGCTCTCCGTCTGCGGCTTCTGGGTACTTCCGTTTTCCTCTACCTCTGTTTGTTTGGACGAGATTCATCTTCTCGCTTTTCCTTTTCGTGGGCTCAAGCTGAACGGTTCTGGTCCTTTTCGTTTTTATTTATTTTTCGTTGCGTGATAGTGGCCGTACCTTTTTTAAGTTCGGCAAATTCTGGAATGTGCCTGCATATTCTTGAAGTGCTTAAATAAATACTACACATGTGCAGAGAGACCTGAGCAAAGCTCTGGTTTTTCTGCTTGGTTTCCGAGAAAACGTTCGTGGGGTTTTTTTTTTTTCACTCTTCATTATTTTGTGACCCGGAAGTTTTATGGTATTTTCCAGCTTCGGGGAGAGAGAGAAACCCTTTTGACTGCACCCCCAGACAGTCATTCAAAGCACATTTAAAGTGCTTGATTTTTACTTTCTCGTGAAGGCCGTGACCGTGGGGTTTCATCGGTTTCGGGGTTCCTCCTTCCTTTTGGGTTATTTCCGGTCGTCCGATGTCGGTGAATGATGCGTTGCGTAAGCTGAAAATCGAAGGGTACTACATGTTCTGTTCAGCTACATTTGCTTATGTTCGAAAAGGGTCTGGTCTTTCAGATCTGAAGGTAAATGGAGCGATTTTTTTCGCATTCTTGGAATTTATTGTCGATGACTTTCGAATTTCTGCATTTAATGGAGACGTTTTAGCTGCTTGGTCTCGTGCCTTCTTTATCCTGGTCTGTCTTTTTATTGATTTCTTAGAATATTGACCTCTCTCTCTCTCTCTCTCTCTGTGATACTGGTGATATCCTGATTTTGCTCTCATTTTGAGTTCACCGACGATTTAGGTAACATATTGTTTTGCTTATTGTTAACGGCTAAAAAATCTGCAGCCATATTTTCAGGTTTTTGGGAGCTTTTCGAATTCGAACTCGGTCATTGCTCACTGACTGCCATCTGGCTACCTTATAAGTTCACGCTGTCCGGCTGACTGTGTTTTCTCCCATTTGAGCCAAAATGATGCACAGGCCTCCTCCTCATGAAGACTTCTCTCTGAGGGAGACCAAGCCCCATCTCGGTGGTGGGAAGGTCTCCGGCGACAAGCTCACGAGCACCTATGACCTCGTTGAGCAAATGCAGTACCTCTATGTCCGTGTTGTTAAGGCCAAGGAGTTGCCTGGGAAAGACGTCACCGGGAGTTTGGATCCTTATGTTGAAGTCAGGCTTGGGAACTACAAGGGCACGACCCGGCACTTTGAGAAGAAATCAAATCCTGAGTGGAATCAGGTTTTTGCTTTCTCGAAGGATCGGCTTCAGGCCTCAATGCTGGAGATCATTGTCAAGGATAAGGATTTCGTGAAAGATGATTTCGTGGGTCGAGTTGTGTTTGACTTGAACGAGGTCCCGAAGCGGGTTCCGCCGGATAGTCCTCTAGCGCCACAGTGGTACAGGCTGGAGGACAGAAAGGGGGATAAGGCGAGGGGAGAGGTAATGTTGGCTGTTTGGATGGGCACTCAAGCTGATGAAGCGTTCCCAGAAGCATGGCATTCTGATGCAGCTACAGTTAGCGGGACCGATGCCCTTGCGAATATCCGTTCAAAGGTATATCTTTCTCCTAAGCTTTGGTATTTGAGGGTTAATGTTATCGAAGCTCAGGATCTCCAGCCTAGCGACAAGGGTCGATACCCGGAGGTTTATGTCAAGGCTAAGCTTGGAAATCAGGTTTTGAGAACTAGAGTTTCTCAGAGCAGGAGTATTAACCCAATGTGGAATGAGGATTTGATGTTTGTTGCGGCCGAACCATTCGAGGAACCTCTGATTTTGACTGTGGAAGATCGAGTTGCTCCCAACAAGGATGAGGTGTTGGGACACTGTGCAATCCCGCTGCAGTATGTGGACCGGAGATTGGATCACAAACCTGTGAACTCAAGGTGGCATAATCTCGAGAGGTATATCATTGTAGAGGGAGAGCAGAAAAAGAAAGACACTAAGTTCGCAAGCAGGATTCACATGAGGATATGCTTGGAGGGTGGTTATCATGTTTTGGATGAGTCGACGCATTACAGTAGTGATCTTCGACCCACTGCGAAACAGCTGTGGAAGTCGAGCATTGGGATATTGGAACTAGGAATTCTGAGTGCTCAGGGGCTGTTGCCGATGAAGACCAAAGATGGACGGGGAACAACTGATGCTTATTGTGTGGCAAAATACGGGCAAAAGTGGGTCAGGACGAGGACCATCATAGACAGCTTTATGCCTAGGTGGAATGAGCAATACACTTGGGAAGTTTTTGATCCCTGCACTGTCATCACAATTGGCGTATTTGATAACTGCCATTTGCATGGAGGGGATAAGAATGGGCCTGCAAGGGATTCGAAGATCGGCAAGGTGAGGATTCGTCTCTCTACCCTTGAAACTGATAGAGTCTATACCCATTGGTATCCGCTCCTTGTTCTGCACCCAAATGGAGTGAAGAAGATGGGCGAAATCCATCTAGCCGTGAGGTTCACTTGCTCTTCTTTGCTCAACATGATGCACATGTATTCACACCCACTGTTGCCCAAAATGCACTATATTTATCCATTAACTGTGAGTCAGCTAGATAGCTTGAGGCACCAGGCCACTCTGATCGTGTCAATGAGGCTGAGCCGGGCGGAGCCGCCACTGAGGAAGGAGGTCGTGGAATACATGCTTGACGTGGGTACACACATGTGGAGCATGAGGCGAAGCAAGGCCAACTTTTTCAGAATCATGGGGGTCTTGAGCGGTCTAATTGCTGTGGGAAAATGGTTTGATCAGATATGCCATTGGAAAAACCCCATAACAACCGTGCTGATTCACATCCTGTTCATCATACTGGTTATATATCCTGAGCTCATCCTGCCCACGATTTTCCTCTATCTTTTCATGATTGGAGTGTGGTACTACAGATGGAGGCCGAGGCATCCACCTCACATGGACACCCGCCTCTCGCATGCAGATTCTGCACATCCCGATGAGCTTGATGAAGAATTTGACACTTTCCCCACTTCCCGACCAACTGACATTGTGAGGATGAGATATGATCGCCTGAGGAGCATTGCTGGGAGGATCCAGACGGTCGTTGGGGACTTGGCTACTCAGGGGGAGAGGCTCCAATCCTTGCTCAGCTGGCGCGACCCAAGGGCGACTGCTCTGTTTGTCATATTCTGTTTGGTTGCTGCCATCGTTCTGTATGTCACTCCTTTCCAAGTTGTGGCACTCCTCACAGGATTCTATGTGTTGAGGCACCCGAGGTTCCGGCACAAGCTTCCTTCTGTGCCACTCAACTTCTTCAGGAGGCTACCGGCAAGAACTGACTGTATGCTGTGAGGACACTGTCTCTGGGTGGCCGACCTTCTTGTGATGCGGCAGGAGGAGTTTCGACTTGCGGGTTAAAGCTTTCTTGCTTTCCTTCTTTGGCAGCTGAATGTGGTAATGTCATAAATGGGTGACCTTCTCCTGAAGGTGGTTAGATTTTGCGGATTTTTCTTTCTAAATTTATGTTATTTTCATGGAAAGAACCGACTGTCCCGTTGATAGATTTCATGTTCTCTCGTCTGTAATTTAGTAGGTTTTCCTGCTTGTTAAATCTCTTAGATCGTTTTGGTTCGAAATCTCTTCCATTTTGGGTACAGGAGGCCCCACTGACCCAAGTGCCAAACGCATGTTATGTTAAAGATAAAGGTGCGGTGGCCTGACATGAACTGATGAAATCCCGTTGACCTGAAACCTCAAATTCTCCGAAACGTTTGTCCCTCGCACTTTATTTCTCATTTAGTAATTCATTGATGTGTCTATGCATGTGGAGGGTAGTATACCATGTCATATGCCATCTGTTTACCGAATGAATAGACGTAACGAGGAATGCTTAGGTTGCATTTCGAATTGCAATGTTTGAAGCTTCGGGTTTTTCCCATTCTCTAGTGGTGAGTGATAATGTCATTGGCGCGACTACAAGATTAGCCGGTTGTCAATCCGGGCTGGAAATGCTGACGTTTCCCTTTGTAGTAAGGAGGAAAGTGACAGATGCTGGAGTTCATCAATCTCAGGGTGATCCTTGGGGGGCATTTTTTTTTTTAATAGCATTTATGAATACTGGATAGTGTGGTTTCCGTTGCGTGTGGTTGATGGTCATAAGGGGATCTCCGCGACAGTGATTTATATGGTCGCCGTCGGCTAGCAGTGACTTGATGAAGGGAATATGTGTAGGGTCTTTGCTAATTTATCTTGTACTAAGGTCCCGAGGACAATGACGGCACCCGCCTTAAGCCAATGGAGTCCTTTTCTCGATCGACCTTGCCTTGTGTGGGATCTAATCTCTTAAATTATCAACTGCAAAATGCATAGAGAGGTGGCGCGAGTCGATATTTAAATTGGTGGGTCATATCCAATGTTTGTCGCTTAGAGGTAGTATAGTGGCTGTATGAATTCATCTTAGTATAGTTAGAGAATTTTAATTTTGTTTAGAGAAAAAAAAAAGGGTTTTGATGGAGCGGGGCACGGAAGGTGTGGAATTGTTGTCGTTGTCGTACGTCCCGTGTGAGCTCGATGGGGACATGATTCCAAGTAAATTTTCAATTTTCCTTTTCTGAGGATGGGGTCTTGTTTGCTTGAAGGTGAAGGGTCGTTTCGCTTTCACATGCGTGTTATTTGGGTTGGTGCTATCTTTTGAAATCCGCGCCCTTTATTGAAAAGAATAAAACGGCGAGATCAGCGGAGGGGGTTGGAATTGGATAATGGTACGCGACTCATCTTAATTGACATATTAGATTGCAGATCGGCATAACACTGTAGACTGCGTCTTTGATGGTTTGAGATTCGTTCTCGTGTTTTCTTGTTTCCCTATCTATGTCTCTCATCTTTCTTCCCTTTCTCCTGCTGTATCAGAAGCCAATAGACCTTTCTGCCGGGTCCATGGGCACGGATAGGGCCGTGGCTGTTTGCCTAGAATTGGCGGGGTTAGCTAATTTGTAAGAGATAATGATGCAAATGATCATTGAATTTTGGTTCAATGTGCAACGTGATCTCTAAAATTTCAACTTATTTAATGTGATTCATAAATTTAACTTAATGTTTAATATGATTATTGAATTTTCAATTTGTTCAATGTGAGTTTTGGACCTTGGATATATATTTAATTTAGTTCTTGAATTATCAGAAAATGTCTAATGTATTCTTAGAGACAACATTGAAGATTTTTATAGAGTTTATGGACCAAATTAAATATGTATCAAAAGTTTAGGGATCATATTTAATAAATTGAAAATTCAGGAACCACATTCACATTAAGCTAAAATTTAAATATTACTATTAAATGTTCATGGATCACGATGTACATTGATCATTTGTGTCATCTTCCCAATATATAAAAATGAGTTGTTGTGTTATGAGTTCCGTGGGCTTAGGGAATGGAATCATGAATCTCAATCATGCCGACGGGTCCTCGTCGAACAACCCGCAATCCCCAGATCCAATGCGGGACGGGACAATAACTTCTGGCAATTATCAGCAGTAGAACGTGAATTGGACAGGCGGAAATTGTACTCCAAACCTGCCGTGTTTTTGCACCCATTATTCCATAAACAACCATAGAACCTCTGGCATTGCATGTCTGGGACCACTGGGGCCGTGGATGAATCGGAAAGCGTCTCGCTCCGAAGGCGAGAGAGAGAGAGAGAGAGGGGAAATGGACAAAGCGCAACAGCCATCTGTAAATTTCAGCTGCGGCTGCTGTCGGTTCTCGACCGGCCGATGAAACTAACCCAAGTGGGGTTGAGTCCTGTGTGCGTGCGTTGGAGCGTTGCGGAGACACGACCCGAGCCTCAAATAATTCGCCTAGGATCCTATGTTTCGATTTCTTGTGTGCATGTATGTGGCGTAATCGGATCAGTTAGATGGCGTGGGGGACCTCCCCGCTTTACAGCTCCTCTCGACTTTTTCTATTCCCTCTTCTTTTATCGTTTCACTCTTTTGGACGAGAGAGAGAGAGAGAGAGAGAGAGAGAGAGAGCGGTAGAAACTAGAAAGTATGTTCTCTTGTGTTTGTCGGAGAAAACGTCTTGCAGTTTACCTCCTTGCCACCCGACCTGACCCGACCCGGCTTCAACATGTTGTTTGATGTACTTGGTGACTCGGTCCATCTACCTGAGTTTAATTGCTATAGCTAGATACGTCTTTTGCTTGGGGCGACGTTTCAATTTTTAACTTCATATTTGATAGTTCTTTTCCAACTCTTATCACGTCGATTTTTCCTTAACCTGAAAACACCTCTAACCTTTTGAAACCTGGAACGAGTCGATCTTGAACAAAATCTAATACCGAAATCACCTCCGCCAAAACATCAGAAGCGCCCTCTTTTGGTGAGGCCCCCACCATTGACCCTTTTTAAGGATTGTGGCGTCGTCTTCTACACATTTTTTCCTATCCTCCTTTTCGTGCGTTTTTTTCTATTAATTAATGTCGAGGAAATTAGCACTTTTTAGTTTTCCCATATACATTAAATCAGTCACGACCATATATACATATAATATAGGGTCTTTCTACCTTTTGGATCGGGATTTAGGTTAGCCTTTTGGACTAAACGAGTCGCCCCCGAGGCAACCTGCTCTGGCAGTTTCACTTGGAGTTTCAGCCGCATAACAACATGTGAGTTACAAAGCGCAACCATATATGAAGTAGAAGAATAATTCATAAATATGATACATGTGAGAGCCCGAGATTAAAGTTTTGTCGACAAATCGATTGGAGTTGAGACTATATGTACATAGATAGTTGGGATACATCTTTCAGTATTTCCTTTTTTTTTTTTTTTTTGTATATGAGAGAAAAACTATAGGGAAAATGACATAAATGCTTATTAAACTTTAGCCATATACGTAATATCATCCTATTTGAATATTTTCATATAATTTAAGAATTGAATTAAACATGTATCAAAAGTATAATGACCACATTGAACAATATAAAGTTCAGGGTTGACAATGTATAGTGAATCAAAGTTTATAGATCATTTATATAATTATCCAGAAAAATATATGACCAATTTGCCGTCCCTGACTAATCACACAATCACTTGATCATTTTCCTCAAAAATTTGGTTGGAGTCAATGCTAGGTGGCACGTTGCCGTCAGTTTAAAAAAGTCAAGGGGCAAGTTGCAATAATTGAAATGTTGAGGGGTAAACTTGCAAGTTGCAACAACCCCGGAGACACAGGGCGAAATGTAATTCTCCACTCGAAGAAACATAGGATGTAACTAGAGGAAAATGTGGGCTTATTGTTGGGCTCTTAAGTGGAGATGCACGAGTCATAATGGGCCAACCCCATTACCACTCACAACCAAATGCTAATTGGACAAGCCCATCATTTTCATACATGAGTCAAATTATCAGAAGATAGTCCTAAATATCTAAATTAGAAAAGATTAAAAAATGTCTACAAGAAGTTGGAATGTCAACATTATAATAGATACTTTCACTGATTATGAGCGTCATTCAGGGTATTGCGTTTGAAAAAGTACATTGATATATTGTTAGTTGGATTGACGTCAATATTGTGGCAAGAGATTTTTAACATATTTATTGATTTATAATGAGATGATGCACATATTTTTCATTCTTAGTTAAATCAAATAATTTATAAGATGTTACACAAATAATAAGTTGATGAGACTCGAGAATCGAAAGCATCAAATTATAGTCATTTTCAACTTTAGCAAATTGTCATTTCCACCTCTCGGAAATTTGGGCACGACAACATTCGAGGACATTCTACCTTTGAAGAATTCTTGTTGAACGGTCAATACTGGATCAAACTAATAAGGCGAAGAAGAGGACATTTTGGAAACAAAAATGGTCTGAAAAGGAGAAGGAGCTACAACATTGGCACGATGAATGCAAGTCTAAACTAATCAGAACCAAAACAAACTACTTTATTTCTGTTTGATGCTGCTTCCGACAGGAACGGCCCAATCTTCCTTGGCAACCGAGGCCAAGTCAAAGGAGAAATCATTATCATGGAAGAATTTGATAGATCTATGATAACCGATCATTTCTTGCTAGAAAAGCATCTTGAGTAATCCGGTTCCGCAGACAAAGCAAGTGAAATTTTGTGCTATGTGATTGACTTGTTTCTATGGTAGCATGAGTGGCTGGTGGGAGTAATCATTCGAAAGAACTATCATCCAGAGTGGAGATCTATAGTTGCGATGAGAGGCTTGCGAAACAAAGGAGAGTTACTTCGTAACAAGATAAATTATTTAGATTTAGTAAATGGACGTTGAAATGTGGCTCGAGATGTATAACTAACTTGATTTGAATGTCTTGAGTAAGATGAAAATTACTTTGGAATGCGCGAGGACAAGTTTCAGACATCCTTAATTATGTGGCGAATGTCTGGATTGAATCACAAAAAAATGAGTAGCTACTATAGGTCCCGAACTGACATTTTCAGACCGGAGGAGGATTGAACGTCAGGCCTTGGACTAGTTGGGCGTTTGAACTGACATTTTCAGACCGGAGGAGGATTGAACGTCAGGCCTCGGACTAATTGGGCGTTTGACTCACCTAGACATGAGCAAAAGTGGATTTCGGATGTCTGACTAAGACATGGTCAGACATCTGATATGGATACCAAGAGAAGCTAGAATATCCAAATGTCCGGTCTACTGTAAGCAGACATCGGGGTGTGCGCCTAATTTGCACAGAACGTCAAAGCAGTCAGAATGCGTGAGTATGTGTGGTAAACTTTTATTAATTCTTTGATCAGAATTCATAAGACTTTTTGAGTTATGAGCTAGGAAACACTTGAGCATCGTGTATTTGTAATCTCCTCTTATTGAGTTAGAGAAATATTTCGTTGATCTCTCTTTGCAATGTAATCATACCTTACTAAATTACATGAATCTTGTGCATCAAATTTACTTTCTGCGTTTATACCTCACTTGAATTGTTTGATTTTGCCGTTTTGCATTGCAATGGAACTTCATGGCAAAAGATTTTGACACTTGCATCCAATTAATGCAAGCCAACCAATGCATCCCACCACGTACAACTCGCGCGACCAAAGACGCACGTTTACGTGCATTTGCCCAGGATTCTCCCGGTCGGATCAGTCCATGGAGCTTTTAGCCCGATTAGCAGATTTAGCTTGCCCATCGTTTCGACCAACTCGTTCCTATCCGGCCCGTCGAGCCCGACAAGCACTTGGACAGGTTTGGGAAACGATTTCTCTAGAAGGGAGCCCGCATTAGCTTGACTAAGCCGGGCAAGCCCGACTCCATCTCACCCAAACTTTTTCTCCCCCTTTTCTTTTATAGTTGCTTTTTAATGAAACGAACGAGCTCGAACAATACACTGTTAGCTTGCAATCGAGGCTTGGAGAAAAACCCATTAAGAAGAAAAAATCTCTTCAGAAATTTTTACTAGATCTGTCCATTGATTACCTCTAGTTTCCATGACCCTCTTTTGGACCTGCTATTTTCTCCTTTCTAGCTGTAAGATCATGGAGATGCAGACCTGTCCAAATAGGGTCCCCACCCCCCTAAAAAAAAAAAAAAAAATACATAATTTGAACGCCCATTCTGCGAAAAGAAAAGGGCCATTGCCAAACACAACATAGAAATCTCATCTCCATCCCGACCAAAGAAATTTAATGCACGCAACATGGATCACTTTCAATGCCCGCTTTCATGAGTTTCACCCCCAATCTCTCTCTCCCTCCCGATTTGGCAACCATGGAAAACCCGGTTCATACTGATCATAAATGATAAGGGATGAAGATGTGATATTTGTCTAATCACTCCCCATCCCTCAATAGGCTCCTTCTCTAGCCTTTTGCTTTTAATTCTCAAGTCATTTGGCACGACCAAAACATGCCCGTTTAGGGCATAAAGATAGCCTACCTGAACTAGCCTGCAACTTGGCAAGAAATGGTGCATCAGAAAATGGAAACTCTGTCTCTCTCTCTCTCGCATTCCCTAGTTTTCCTCGGGGAGATTCTCAGTTCCCCCGTGAAGGGGATGGGCTTTGGTCCTTTTCACAGAGAAGTGGAAATTGTGCCAACCTCGTGTCATGAAGATTATGTTCGATTAAAGTCAAAGACAACTACATGTCCAGCTAAAAGCATGGATAGGGGGGATGTGTGGTGGGTTCACTTGAGTCATTGTCAGGTTATGATTTTCGTGCCATTGCTCTAACATTGACATATTTCAGATAGCAGGTGACTATAGTCGTTTTTTCTTAACCACATAACTTGTTGTTAAGTGTAGCTTGAGTTTTCGTTAAGAGTTTTGTAATGTAGTATATTATCAACTTATCTGATTCGAGAGAATTTCTAATGACCAGATCGATATTCATACCTCAGTTTCTCTCTCTCTCTCTCTCTCTCTCTCTCTCTCTCTCTCTCTCTCTCTCTCTCTCTCACATTGTGCGGGCCTATGTTTACACATGTAAACGCATTTTACATGCCAAATTCATTGGAGATAAGTGGGTCGGTGTCATTTAGCTTGATACTAGAGCTAGCTTTTCTTAATATGTAAACAAACGTGTTCTCGTTTACTTCTCCAATGAAACAAACCGTGAATTTGTGGAGGCTTCATGAAGTCCGATTTGCTAATTTCATTTTTCTCTTGTTTTTTTTTTTTTTTTTTGATATTTTTGATATCCAGGGAACCTGTCAGCCGTTTGTAGCCTTACAACCGTACATAGCTGCCAAGTAAACCCTGGAGCGACGCTAGCGGAGGACCTACCACCCCGACGTCATGCTTAAATCGCCGATGCTTTCCTTGGGATTTGATCCCCTCACCTTTTCCCCAAGGCAAGGGGTTCTTATCCAGCGGAGCCACCAAGGCTGGTGGTACCATTTTTCTCTTGTTTATTGTCCAAATAAACGCATAATGCATTGTACTGAACCAGCATAAATCCTTTAGTTAGATTCATAATCTCTTAAATATGCCAAAAAGAAGAAGCAGAAACGATGTGTTTTCATGCCTGACAAATTGCACATACATATTACAACATTGAAGAGTCCAACCGTCCATAGGATGTCTGACTCTCCACCAATTCGATTTGTCCAAATGAATGCACGTACAAGGTCCTGGTTCTGCAAATTTCTGGGAATATTCCGGTTGAGATCGGTCTATAAAATTGCGATAAACCATGAATAGAGTTTACAAAATTTTCTATTTTTAGCAAGTGATATCAACAATCCTAGCCCGGGAGCACAAACTAATCAATCAACGAATCAGCTGAGGGAGAGGGCCGACCAAGTGCTCTCGAAATTTAAAGTCAACTAAATAAATAAAGTAAAACAATGAGGGGTTGGATCAAAAGGAAATTAGTGATAAAGAAAAAAAGTCAGGAGCAGAGAAAGGTCTGTACGTTGAACCTGACTGTTTCGTTTGTTGCACGGTCAATTTCTTGCAAGAAATCTAAATGGACAGGGCATAAATCAAATCCCTTGTTTCTAATTATATGCAGCGAGGGTGGTTATACGACCACGTATTGTGTGGATGATGAGACACTTGCTCTACTCCCACATCATATGTTCAACCTATTGACGCGAATATTCGCCTTCCGATTTCTCTCTCAAGATGACTCGATGATGTCGTTAACGAGAGAGAGAGAGAGATTAAAGATGTGGCTTGCGTTCCCATGAGAATTGCAGCTAAGTAGCTTAATTAGGATGTTTTCATTGATTCAGATAATCGTGGTATACAACTATTGGCCTTTGTTTTTTGCCCTCTATTGTTTTGAGAGAACTCGAAAATCAAATGCTCTCGCAATTTTGATCTTGATGTCAGTTTTTTGGTAGTGGAAAAATGATATAACTCTATGGCAATATTGATAAGTGGTGATTAGGATAAAAAGTGACATTAGAAACGTGCGTTAGATGTTCCTATCAACTGCTTGCATTTTTGAACAACATTTAATGCATCGCATTGAGTTTTGTAGCTTATGCTCTTTCTTTAACCAAACGATTCGGTCTCTAGAACATTTGGGCAAAAATTGGCTGACCTAATCTGTCAATTTAGGCATCACTTCCCTTACTCACCCAAATAGAAAAATAGAAAAATGAGAGAGAGAGAGAGATCTATCATCTAGCAGACCGGTTCATATAAAATATGAAATAGATGGTAACAATTTCTCTCTTTCTTAGACAACGTTTTTATTTCAAACGATTCTAAGTATACTTCGTAAGTACGAAGTAATATGAAGTATTCTACCAATATCATGGATCAGATAAAATACAGACCAAAAATCAAGTAAGGTTCCTCGAGATTTTTCGTAATAAATTATCTAGCAAAAATGCAAGTGGCTGATGACCAAAACCATAAAAAAGATTGTTGATTATTTGTGGCATGTAAAAACCGGTTGACAGAGTTAATGAGGAAATGCATATTGATTAGTCCCATGTTTTCCGATTGAAATCTCAAAAGCCATCGGCAAGAAGTGTCTAAAAAAAATTTTTTTTTTGGCCGCCACAATAACTATAAACCTATATGTCTTGTTGAATTATTGTCCGAAGTCAACGCATGCTATGTCCCGTACCGCGTGTGAAATTCATTTTTCGGATGCGCAAAAATATAAATACACGGGTCGGCCATCATCGGATCAGGGCAATCGCTTCTGAATCTGAAATTGTTAGGGTTTTTCATTCCGCGATCGTTATCTCTGTCAGGTTTCGAATAGTCCGCTCGGCCAATAGGAGTTGGTGGAAAAACCCTAGCTGCTGCTTGAATGGCATTAAGAAAACCTTAGTTAATCACCCAATAATCAAATAATATTACCTTAGCAGACGTGTTCTGATGTACCTAATCCAAATTCATTTGTTTTCTAGCCATTATTTTATCATGCACAAGTGTCCTTCGGAAAAAGGAAAAGGGTTGAAGTGGGATTCGGGAAGAAGGCAACTCGACTTCTATATTGAACTCAAATCCAACTTCTATATATTATATGCAAGAGGACCTTCTCTTTTTTATTGCTTAATAAAGTATTATCTTATACCGAAAAAACTCCTTTGACAGGGAGTTGTTACATATAAAAGTACTTCCGAAGACACATATACTAATACGTAAAATTGCGTGGCAAGTTATCTTGATCGTTTAGTGTTCATTGATTTGACAAACACCAGTAGCCATATTAAAGGGAGAAATCTGTACACATGAATATACAATTATTAATTAAAGCTCTAGTTCTCATTAATGCGCACATCTGGTTAATTGGATTATAATGTTCTTTTCCTCCTGTCCTTTGACAGGGAGTTGCTACATATAAAAGTACTTCCGAAGACAAATATACTAATACGTAAAATTGTGTGGCAAGTTATCTTGAGCGTTTAATGTTCATTGATTCGACAAACACCAGTAGCCATATTAAAGGGAGAAATCTGTACACATGAACATATGATTATTAAGTAAAGCTTCGGTTCTCATTAATGCGCACATTTGGTTAATTGGATTATAATGTTCTTTTCCCCCTTGATATCTGCATTAGTGATGTAGTCCTTCGTCAAAGTTTAGATGTCGTCTCAGTCTTGCAGAGTTGTTGTGTCATTATATGGGGAAACTTTCATATATCGAGCTTGGGTCTTTGAGATTCCATTTTCACCTATATCGAGTATGTCCTCCTACCCATTTGCTGACCCAAGTTAAATTAAATTGGGAAAGATATGGTGCGGCGAATATATATATATATATATATATATAAATCCAGGCAGTGCAAGGTCAGAGAGAAAGAGAAAGCGACATAATCCATCGGTACGACAAGACAAGTACGCATGATGATTGGTGAACGACATATCTGAATGCATTGAACATGTCTTAGACATGAGGTTGTCAGAGAGTCTTCTGCACACCTGATGGGAAAGGTTTTTCGGCTTGTTTATCGATGGCAATCGGCATGAGGGAGGCCGAATAGATGGAAAAGGCAATTTTATATCTCCTCTACAAGATTTAATGTGGTGCATATGCACAATCTGTGAATCTCGATAATCATAATGTCCAAACTCGTGACACGAGTCTCGGTTAATTTCTTTATGTTGTAATTTGAAAACGTTGCATGAATTATTTGGAAACAAAAAGTGAATTCTAATGGAATAAAAGTAATCTTGCGTTATTTCAAGTGCAAAGGTTAGATGAAACGACCTTAATTTCACTTGATTGTAATGGCCTCATGTAAACTAATAGCACTAATTCACCCGAAGAATCAACTTGTATATATGTTTGGACAAGGAATCCTTTTAAGTGCAGAAAAACGACACAAATAATCCATAAACTTTAATTTAATATGCAGTATCATTCTTGAACTTTTAATTTGTTCAATATTAATCTTGAACTTTAGTAATAGTTTGATTTAGTCCCTACATTATGTGAGAATGAAGCAAACAAAAAGATTTTGTTAAAAATTTACCAATAGTTTAAAAACCATATTAAACAAATAAAAAGTTCATGAATAACATTGCATACGAGACATAAATTCAAAGATCATATTGTACAAATAAAAAATCTAAGGTCAATATTGTGCATTGACCAAATTTTATGGGCTATCTACATAAGGCTCCATTTATCTCGTTGAAAATGAGCAAGTTAGGAAATAATTTCTTAAAAATGAATACTCGTCTTATTTACGAAAATGAACGAACGGAAAATATTTTCATCGTCATGATTATATTCAGATATAAATTATTATCCATAATAAAATATATTCATCATTAATAAATTATTTTAAATGATGTAAGTGATCACTTTTGAAAATTTATATATATTTTCAAATCGCTTATTTTTCGTCAAAAACGGAGCCTTATTATTCATTTTATTTTAGTGTTGTTGGGAGGAGAAAACAGAGGGGCAAAACGACAAAGAAATCGCGAGGATGGTGGGGGCTGGTCGAGGGGGTGGGACCCAGGCCCCGTCTTCGTCGAATATTTTCTCATGATTCGACCGAACGACTTTAGTTTTATAATTACAAAATTGGATTAAATTATGCTCCGTGTGGATGGGGCCCACAGGCGGCAACTTCCGTGACCAATTCTGGAAGGGAATAGCGACACGTGTTTTGTATGGTCAACGTTCTAACCCAATAGACGGCCGCTTCTAACCTTGGCGTTCATTTTCTTCATGAAAAATGTTCTCAATCAGGGAAAACTATATGGTTTGCTTTCAACTGCCAGCACGCACTCTTTTAAATCCAAACCGTTACCATCTTCAGTTTAAGGGAATTTTTTTTTTCCAAACCCTAATCCCATTTTTAAGTCCTTTTAACTGATTAGATTCGATGGTTCGGATGTATTTGACCCCGAGTAATGGTATTAAATATTGTAACAATTAATTTAGTTTTTTTTTTTCTAAAGTTATCTAGTTAGGAAGAGGCTTGCGCATGGCTTGGATTTTTCATTTAGCGCATGATAGATTATGATAAATATTCACTTATTGGTCCTTTCAATCCCCGGATTATTTTATATAAGTCATATCCAGGGGCTTCGTCCCTGATTTTATATACATTAGTGTGGAGGAAGCGTGTAATTTACCTGATACGTTTTTTTGTTCCTTTTCTTTCAATTTTTATTTTTTTATATTAATTGACCTAAAACAATGCCTAAGGAAATTATGACTTTTTGGGGGTAGACTCGTCATCAACTCATTTTAAGCTATTGGAGGGAAAGCGCAATTATGACTTTTGATCCGACGACCATTTTCATATTTCTCCATCTTTGCCAATACCGATTCACATGCCTCTGAGTAAAATCTCACATTTAAAAGATCAAATTAGAACACATTTTAATATCTTCCATGGAGTTGGGGTGGTTTAATCTCAAATTCGTTTCAAATATTTTGGATTGAAAATTCAAGATTTGAGAGGTACTTTTGGAAAGAATATAACATCCTCGTAAAAAAGGATATAAGGTTTTTTTTTTTTTTAATACAAAGGAGTGCAAAGTGATTTGCAAGTATATAACTCGGTTATATAATAGAGATATGAATGTTGTCATCAAGTGAAAATTAATGTATGAGTATCGTCTAATTTTTCACTCTTTCAAAGAACTTTCGATAAATCAACTTTATGGTCCCAAAGTTGTTTGCTCCAAAATTTGCTCCTAAAGACATGTAGGGATTCTAAGAACTTGTCCCCATGCCTTGTTTTTTTTTTTTTTGTTTGTTTTTTTTTCTTGACCCGGGAAACGCCGTACAGCCAGCAACCGGTGGAGTAAACCCGAGGCGATCCGCAGGGACCCACCTCCCACGGGCCGTAGGTAAGTCGCGCAAATGACAAGGTGTGGGGTTGCAAACCCGGGGCGACTCGCAGGGACCCACCTCCCACGGGCCGCAAGTAAGTCACGCAAATGATGAGGTGGAGAGTTTAACTCTAGCCTTACGGGTGGCCAACGTGCAACTCCACCATCTCTGCCACCAACGGGGTGGGTTCCCCATGCCTTGTTGAAGTACATATAAAGCATGAAATCAATTGGACATGAAGAGGGGAAAAAATCGATGTCATCCCGATGTGTCCTCCTGTCGAGGTTGCGAAGCTCATCATGTTCTTTCATGTCGCAAGTGAGAAATCAAGCCTAAGCATTAGGTCCGTGAAGCTCATCATGTTCTTTCACGTCCTAAGTGAGAAATCAAGCCTAAACATTAGGTCCGAGAAGCATTGAGTGATTAGCTTTTTCTCTCCCCTAAATCCTGTCCTAACACGCCAAGAAACAAACCCACAATTCCTCATGGAACATACAGCATCACTTCATCTTTAGCTCAGAGTCCACCTGTTGAAAACAAATAGGCATATGCATCCTATTTTTCACGCTGACAACGATAGATATTATGACAGGTCCGGTATAGTAGGTAAAAAACCCTTGGGGGCTGGCTCTTTGGCCTGCATGAGCGCGTGCCGATGGCAATTTTCTGCATCCACCGGGCCCTTTTCGGTAATTCCAGGTGGTGGCATGATGAGAAGCTCGGACAAGGAACCAGGAGCGACTTGAAGGGAAGGGAAACCCTGCTTTTTACAAGGTGCTTTTCCTCTTGTTTGACGAGGAAGCGTGGTTTCTCCCGGTCTTCTGTTGTATTTATTTTTAGAGAGAGAAAGAGAGAGGGGAACAAAAAGATAACCTCATCGACCGCCTTGTCTGAAAATTTTGTTTAAACAGAAGCTCTCGTCCGGAGAGAGTGTGAGAACGCTTCAAAATAAAAAAGAGACTTTATCTTCTGTTTCTTTGCATTCAATTCCTCCTCCTTCTTCCTCTCTCTCTTTCTCTCTCTTCTCGCCTACAGATTATAACCGACTCTTGATTACAGAGGCCGAAAGGGAGGAGAAAATGATATTCAAAAGGGGTGAGAGAGAGGGAGGGAGTAGCTCTCTTCGCCATTAATGGGTTTCTCTCAGGAAACTTTATCGTCACGGGGTCTTGGCGATGGAGAAAGATGATGTTACTGAGTTAGAGAGAGACAGCTAGCCGCAGAAAGAGCTCAGCTCACATCCGAAAAGGAGCAAGTCCCTATACTTTTCTTGGCCATGGATGCCAATAAAGCCATCATCACCGGCCAGCACGCAAGTCAACTGGAGTATCCGCACCAGCATCAGCAGCACCGCATACAAGATCACCGCCATCACCACTATCCTCATCATCATCAGCAGCAGCAGCAGCAAGTTCCTCACGGGATGATGCAATCATCACCATCGTCCTCCGTCACCGTGAATAATTGCTTGTAATTTCACTTGTCACTACCCCGCGAAGCATTTTCTCGCTCCGAGTGTCCTTCTATATCCACCCTTGCATCAAGAAAGCTGAGATTTTTCGCGTTCTTGGTTCTGTGCAAGCGATTTCATCGTTTTGGAGGTGAATATGTTTTTGTTGTCGGCAGAAGCAAGGACGGGGGTGGAGGAGGAGGAGCTTATGACTTGGGCGAGCTGGATCAAGCCCTTTTTCTATATCTCGATGGGCAAGACCAAAATGTTCAAGATCAAAAACGTGAGCTCTCTCTCTCTCTCTATCTCTCTATCTGACAGAAACAGAAATTTTGAAGGGGTATCTTTATTTTGCTTTCAATCATCTCATTCGCCATCGCAGAATTTCATGATCGTATTCCCTTTTGGTTCACGAGAAACGCATGCCATGCCCAAACGGATTGAATCTGATGGTACTTTTCCTTTGACCGAATCGTTACCAAAAAGAAGATCAAGAAAAGATCTCAACTCCACAAGAAAAAGAAAAGAAAAGAAAATCAAAACCATTTCTTTTTATTTAAAGGAAAAAAGCCCGTCTTGATTGCCAAATGGTTCATGTTAGTTTGTGAGTTGGGGTCCATCACCCGTAACAAATCCAAGATCATGAGTCAAGGGGTGACAAGGAACGGGCATGGGTTGTTGTGCTTTTCCGTGCTGTGATACTCCTGCTTCTTTTTCTGTTTGGATTATCAGAGAGCTACCGAATGCATGAGGTCTCTCATTTTCTGGGTCATCCTTCAATGATTGTCTCCCTCTCTTTCTCTCTCTATCATGAGTTACCAAGATATAAGGGGTAATGCTCGTCATCCTTGTCTGTGTAATTACATCCGTGCGCTTGTGTTGCAGAGAATTCTGGGATGAGACCTCCAACTCTCAACATTTTCCCATCTCAGCCGATGCACGTCGACCCATTGCCAAAGGTAAACAGAAACCCACATATCGTATCTCATCAGAATACCACCTTGTCACCACTGCCACTGCCTACATCATCTTCTTGTCGAGCTGTTGATTTATAGATGGCGTTTTGTCGAGACAGGTTAACATGGGACTGGCCTTGCCGCAGGCAAGCGGTTCAAAGAGGCCGCCGGAGCCATCCATGGAGTTAGCCAACGCAAGAACCGAAGTTGCATCTGCTCCTACTGAACCACCTAAAACCAAGGTAGGACATGTATTCCATTCATAACGACCTTACACATACGTAACCTCGCCCAACTCCTTGAATATACAAAGAGACGATACTATTGATTATAATCGAGGAAAAAATAGTACAGTTATTTGGGCTGAGTTGGAAATGAGGATAAACTATTCCTAATTCCGAATTATATATTAGTAATCGACTTGTTTCGTTAAAAAAATGGTGTAATGTGATCTTGTTGTGGGGGCAGCGTGAAGGGAACCGCAAAGGCGCGTCGTCCGCTTCTGAGCAACAAGAAGGTCCTAGAACTCCTGACCCTAAGGCATGTAAAACGATTTTACTTTTTGTAGCAGTAACATATTAATCTCCCTCTTATTTTAGATTCCTCGTATTCATAATTTTTGTCCCCCATTTGTGCATGGGTCTGACACGTATGTTGTACGTGAATGAATAATTTCATGAAGCTGTGTTTTGCATGCAGACCTTGAGGAGGCTCGCGCAGAATAGAGAGGCAGCGAGGAAGAGCAGGCTGAGGAAGAAGGTGACACACGAACGAGATTATTAAAGGGTTCATTTCATGTGCTTTGAGTTAGAGAATCGAACAAAATCGGTTGCTTAAGTTCGTTTCGTCTTTTGTTTATTTATTTATTTTTTTCCAAATCTCAGGCGTACATTCAGCAACTGGAGTCAAGTAGGATGAAGCTCTCGCAGCTGGAACAAGAACTGCAAAGAGCACGATCCCAAGTGAGATTTCTCATCACAAAAACGATCTTCCCCAGAAAAAGCACCTCATTTTTGTACTTCCTATTTAACTCAGAGTGAAATTTATAACGCCCATGATAAAAGAATGGGGGAAAAAGAAGAAAGAAAAAAGAGACTGAGACTAATTGAGGAGCTTCCTTTTTGGTTATTAGGGCATGTATGTCGGAGGAGGAGCAGTATTAGGAGGAGAACAAGGCCTCCCCGTGGGCATTAGCAACATCAGCACCGGTATTACGCTTGACTGCTTTCGCCGATCTTACACCTAAGATAATGACCGAATTGTATTTTACTGGGCGTAGCTTGCGGTGTCTATACAAAATAAGTTTGCCTTGCAATTGTACTTCACTATAGCAGTTAGGAGTGCGGTTAAAATTTTTTGATGCAGATGCTGCGGTGTTCGACATGGAGTATACGAGGTGGCTCGAGGAACACCATCGTCTCCTGTGCGAGCTCCGAGCGGCGGTGCAGGAGCATCTGCCTGAGAACGAGCTGCGGCTGTTTGTGGACAACACGCTGGCTCACTACAACGAGATGATGAACCTCAAGAGCATGGTGGCAAAATCGGACGTGTTTCATCTCGTCTCGGGAATGTGGAGGACCCCGGCCGAGCGGTGCTTCATGTGGATGGGCGATTTCCGTCCTTCCGAGCTCATCAAGGTATATTAATATTTTCCTCACTATGATTTAAGACTGGTGGGTCTGTTGCTATGGGCTTATGAGAAAATTGCACAATCAAAATTAGAATCTTCAAATCCCAAAATGTTCATCTCATCTGAAATAGGTCCTTTAGGGTTTACCATAAGAGGTCATTCAAAGTAACAGTTTTTCACTTTGATTACCGACCTTCAGTTCGTTTATATGTGTGTGTGTGTGTGTGTGTGTGTAATAGGCAAGTTTCTGGTCGATTTGATAAAATCTCAAACTACATTTACTGTTTCTTGGTTGGAAAATAGAGTGGGTGTATAGTATAAAGTGTGGTGCTATTTATAGGAAGGTATGGGGAACATCGGTGCGTGGGGAGACATTTCATTTTGGGGGCAAAAAATTGGTGATCGCTAGAAAAAGACGCCCCTATATGAAGATAAGATAAATGACGAAAGGGGCTCGTGAACCTTTTTCTACCAAAGGGCCAAGTTAGGTTTTTATACTCGTAAAGCGATGTCTCTTCCTACTAAGTAAGACTCGTCGCCTTTCGAAAGGGAAAGATAGAGAGCTGCAAATCTTGATCTCCGATATTGTCCGTCTATTCTCTAGTCTTCTCTTTCATGTCTACAAGCATTTTGTCTCATGTTCATCTTTTCCCTTGTCTTCAAGTACGTAAGCCCCCCGAAGAAGAAGTAGAAAAGCCTAGAAGATGCCGATGCTGATGAATTTCTAAAACTTTCGAAGAAACACCCAAAGAATTTAAATAGATGCTCGGAGGATCTAAAAATGACATTTTTCACTGAAATTCCGGATGAGTCGATCAAGCATGTAGAGATGTGACTATAGTCCTAGAGTGATTTCATGTACCTACCTAATCGACTGCAGGTTGTACTAAACCACATCGAGCCCTTGACGGAGCAACAGATTCTTGGGATATGCGGGTTGCAACAGTCGACGCAGGAGGCCGAGGAGGCTCTGTCGCAAGGGCTTGAAGCCCTCAACCACTCGCTTTCGGAGACCATCGCTTCCGATTCACTGATCTCTCCTCCTAACATGGCCAACTACATGGGCCAGATGGCCGTCGCCATGAACAAGCTCTCTACCCTCGAAGGTTTTGTCAGACAGGTATGCCCTAATCGCGGTCCACCTTAATTAATTTGTCTGCACTTTGGTAGCTTCCATGTTCTCACCATGCATTTAATTAAAAAACGGTTGTCTAGCTGGGTTTTGGCAGACCCATCTTTCCTACCGACATATACTAACTCTATTTTGAGAAAATGGATCTTATGCATTTCTCAATCATGATTTATTCCGCCCACCACATTAGGGAAAGAAAGAAAGTATTGAGTATAGAGATTCATATTTCGAGTCATGTCATGCATTTCCATGGTGGTCCCTAGGGGAATAAGCATCGGAAAAGATATGGCTTCTGTTTTGGGATAGGAAACCAACCCCCAACTCTTTGAACCACTCCATGACCATCCCCTCTCCGGATGCTGGTTGGTTACAGCGTATCTTCCGCACTTTATATTTCCCTGTCTCTGCTCTAACGCATCAGATATCTGCCATATAATTCGACAGTGCGCAAGCCTCAAGAATCTTCTGCGAAATTAAATATGCACGGCCTTTCGGTTGAGTCAATTATAGGAATAAGTTGTTGACAATCATTAGGTTTCATCAGTTCGGTGCGACGGGTATAGCCCTCCGCAAGGTCGTGTCGAAAGTCTCTCTCTTCTCCTAGTTCCTTCCTCCCATCATTCTACTCGAGGAGAACGTGGAAGAGAAGTTTTAACCCCATACAAAATCCACACGAAATCATTTAAATGGACCGACTAAACGACTGTTAGACCGACAGGTCAAGTGCATGACAGGTGCCCTTTGAGTGGAGAAAAAAAAAAGTCGTATTTATTCTAGAAAGAACTAGATAAGTACATAATTCTTTGTGTGATGTCTCCAACTTTTGAATTTGAAGATGCATGCATTTCATTCGGGGAATACAAATCTATAAATGAAAAGATAATATCGTCTTAAAGTGATAAAAATAGTATAATCCAATGTCTAAGAAATGAAATACCCTGCATGTCTAGCATAAGAAAGTATTTTATACGAGAACTATACTGTATATGATCGCGCATGTCATCTGTATCTTCTTCAAAGTGATAGTTACCGATTCACGTGACGCTCCACGTATTACTGGGGCTAACCACGTGCATCCATGATCCGTGTCCCGCGATTTCGCCCATGTCCATGCCGTCCATCCCCCGACATGATGTCACGGTCGCAACCGTTTGACCCTGAAGACACAGAGACGACCAAATTTGCATTAACTGCCCTTTTTGACCCTTCTTCTCGAGACCGCCTTTGTCCACTTTCCTGCCCTAATTTTTCCAAACGAAGACGAAGATCCGAAGGCGCATATATTTTTTATCTCGTTTAATGCCCCTTCCCACCGCCTTTATTTTCAATTTCTTTTAATCGTGGCCGTGTCTGGCTTCTGCGCATAAGGGTCAATCACTCAGCCATAAAAAAGATTTAGATGATCTTCTCTTTTTTTCTTCACCACACAAAATTTCTTCGAGCCGTCAATCATAAGAAGAATACACGAGATATCCATCGACTTGCTCGTCGACTTAAATTTCACGTGCAAACAGAGGGAAATTGCTTTCGACAACGGACGGGCGCCGTTGCCCCCCTTAATTTGCAGGGTGTAAATTGGGATTCTCATGTAAATCAAAGACAATATTTTCAACGAGATATATGTTGATGTGATTTAGATCTTAGCCCCCTTAACTTAGGATTCAGCCAAACTTTCAACTCATGGTTAAGTCAGATTTTCTTCTCTGGTGATGATTTCTCACTCGAATAGGGAATTGTTGTGCTTTTTTTCCACCTCTTTGACTGAGCTCTTCGTGGGTGTCGTTGTCCTCGAGCCCTTTTAATGCTGTAACTCGTGGATGAAGTAGGGTTTTCTTTTAGAGATGCACGTTTCCACAGTTTGAATTTTTAGGAAGACTATGGTAAAGAAACTCGATTACTATAGGAAGAACGATAATCATGGTTTTAGGGAAGAACTCATGGACGTGGATGTGCTCTGTCCTTTTTCATTAGTTGACCATTTTGTATTTTAAACGGGGCCTAGAACTGACCCATTGCGCACACATGTTTCTATAAGTCAAGCTGCATCATTCTATTGCTGTCATTCCAGCAACTATGATCAAATTTTGACTAAAATGGTGGTGGTTTGCATGTCCTACAAGAATAATACTCCCGCACAATATTCCAACTCACCACCAACCGCTCTCTTGAGACTTCTTCTTACTTTGATGCATATGGCAATTAATATTCTAATTCTCCATTTGGATGGTAAGATCCATATTGTCAAAGATAAAGGGAAAAGGCGATCCTTAAAGGTTGGTCATGAACAGCGGAGATATGCAATTCGACCCAACTAGCCTATCATCTACAATGTTCATATCTTGTTTATCTTTTCATCTATTCAATTTATTTAGATTGGATGCATAATACAGCACGGATAGATACTTTTCATCATTAATTCCTTATCAATACGAAGAATGATACTTACAGGCAGATAACTTGAGGCACCAGACACTTCACCGGATGCTTCAAATTCTTACAACTCGCCAAGCCGCAAGGTGTTTGATCGCGATCTCTGAGTACTTCTATCGCCTCCGAGCTCTCAGCTCCCTATGGTTGTCACGTCCGCGGCAAGAATGATGAAGACCTTTCACTAGCCATATTTTAGTAGAGTCCCCTTTTTTCTCTCATGCCACCAACCTCACCAAGTTATGCCAAGTCAGTAGTTACAACGATGTTTAAATACTTCCATTTGCGAAATAGATGTATACATAGAAGGTAGATAAATAGATTTGACTCCATGGAAAGGGAAATCAGCTTCATCCTCTGCATTTGCCCTATCGCTACTTGAGGAAGGAAATTTGATGTAGCAATGATTTCGCTGCCATTGCTGACTAAAAGTGAAAAATCTAATAGAAAGGAGGTAGAAATTATAGGACATTGGTGGTTGTAGAAGAAATTGAATTTTGGCTAATTTTCTCGTTGCTTTGTCTGTTCTATTTGTTTTGTGTGAGCTAGAAAGATACTCCTTGGCATTGAGGAAGAATGCATGCAAGGTTAAAAGCATGTGGTCATATCGTGTTTGTGCGTTGTGAAATTGCGCATGCTTGATGCTTCCTTGTGGTGATTATATAAGAAATAACACAAAATTCCCTAAAAATTGATTTAGTAAATGATACTATATGACTTCTTTGGATATTCATACAAATTCCTTTGTCCTACCATGTCTGAGTTATGCCATCAGTGTCGAGAATTGGACTAAGTCATCAATCTTTTGGTTCTAGCCTAGACAAGCGATTCACCATGGATTTTAGAGGTCTAGGTACAAAATTCTTTTGTGGCGTGTCTAATTAGCCTTAAAAAGATTATTTGACCATGAATAATGCAGGCGGAGTCAACAGCTTCCATCGAAAACCATTATTCTCTTTGACCCTCTAAATTATATTTATATAGGATCAAGGAGATATTATTCAAATTAAATCCCCTTAAAACCATCTTGTTTAAGCAAGGAAAACAATAGATCTCTCAAAGAAGAAGAGATTGACTAACGAGGCTTCCTGAGGGGAATTCAAACCAGACTTTTCTCCAGGATTCGGTAAAATTAGATCTCGAGAAGATGCATTATTCTACAGGATAAATTCAAACATCGCGCCAGACATCGAGGAAAACTTAGAATCGTTGATTAGGTGATCTCAGCAAGCCGCTGGCAACTTAAAAGGGACTGGTTCGGACAAATCATGCAACCAAAGATTCCATCATTAGGTGATGCAGCTGGTAGAGAAAAGGGCAGTTATCTACATACAATATTTAGGTGTAATATTCACATACAACATAGAAAGTCAAATGGACACTCATGGAAACGTGACAGCTCTACCTCTCCATTAATTTTCAATGGACAATTCATACAAGAGATGAAAGTTAATTTTCCTTTGTTTAGTTATTTTTAGCTTGCTTGTGGGGTTTTCCTTGTCAAATATGACTTTAGAAAGGGCAAACCGAAAATTCAAACTAATAGGGAGAGGGAGATTGCATAAATATAAGATCCATCGATGTGCAAACCAGATTGAGACACGTAGAATTGATGGATGGAAAGCTTTACACGTGAAGTAAATCTATGGTAGAATATCATTTTAAAATGTCCAATCCAAAATTTTAAGTTGACTAGATTGAGACACGTAGAATTGATGGATGGAAAGCTTTACACGTGAAGTAAATCTAAAGAATACCATTTTAAAATGTACAATCCAAAATTTTAAGTTGATTGGTGGAGGGATATTACATGAATACAAGATCTACTGAAATTCCACTGACAATTGATATTAAATTCTTTACCAGTGACATTCCTTGAGTGCTATATATTTTGTGGACTCTAAGGATCTCTCCCTATTGCTCATTTGGTTCAATATGCTTTCTTTTTATTGAAGTTTGAAAACGAACAAAAAAAATAGTCTAAAAAATTAAAAAATTACAAAAAAAAAATATTGATATGAACTCATGTATCATTGTTGATACATTTTGAAAGATTATAGGTGTTAGTTGTTAGGTGTTAGTTGTTAGGTGTTATACAAAAGACAAGTTTCAAATGCTATAAGAGAGGAAAAGAAATTGACAATTGGGTAATAGAAAGCCCATCTACATCTAGTAGCAGTAAAGGCTGACTACAGTAGATCATCTCCCAGCAGCATCCTAGGAAAACTTGTGGATCCATGGTCGGCCCATTAACACACGGTCCTTTGTCTAAGCCCAAGAGTCGACACCGTACCTCGAGTCCGTCTGTATCCCGCCTCGCCAAGACGAAAACGTCGAAGTTTCACCGGAAACGAACGACGAAAGACGGCGACGACGACGGCGACGAAGGGTTACCGTTAAATGAGATGACGACGGAGGCCAGTTCGAACAGTGACTTGGCTGCTGGAGCTTTGGACTGTTGCGTTTACTGTATGATTTACAAGCGGTTGGAAACGCTGGGAAGGAAGGATCTGTATTTTGTTACGTATGGGATTTCTGGAAGACAAATGTCTTCCTGCTTAAACATGTGGTTTTCTTCACAAGAAATTGCATCGAATGTCGAAAAAGATTATTGAAGTTCCGCACGTTGCACGTTGAGTATCGAAAGGATGAAATTCACTGCCATCAACACAGGCAGGAGCTGTGGTGTGCTAGTGAAGGATACAAGGCATTCAATTAAAAATTGAAATCCTGGGTAGGCGCATTTGATTTTCTCAAATGAAGTTGTAACCTCAAGTCATACGTATCACGCCCCGCATTCATTCTTTCTTGATGGCAACGAATTTCATGGTAAGAGATATTACTGAAGGGTGCAAACATACTTTTGAGCTAATGCGTTTGTTTCCAAAGCACTGAAGAGTGAGGAGCAGTATATGAAGAAAACATTATGTTATTGAACTGGACTAGTACGACTCAGAAGTAGAATTTGGAGTGGACATCAAATGTGGACTACTGGCCCTGATTGTTTGTCGGTGCTCTCCTCAGCTCAGAGCATGCTGTCGGCCCGAGATGGCAACCTCTTGAAGAAGTTGCTCGGGATCGAGGGAAGCTTGCTCCTGAATCTCGGATGCCGAAGCCAGACTATGCCCGTGGCCAGGGCCACTATCTTAAACGGAGTTATGTAAAGAACCACAGCTGCAATGAGGCAGAAAAGTATGAAGAGGCTGGTAGCTCTCGTATCTCTCCAGCTGAGAAGGGCCTGAAATCTTTCCATTTGCGTGGCCATGTCGCCCACCACGGTCTGGATCCTCCCAGCCACGCTCCTGAGCCTGTCGTACCTCATCCGCACCACATCCTGAGGCTTGGATGTAGGAAATGTATCGAATTCTTCGTCTAGCTCATCTGGATGGACCGCTTCCGCCCATGATAGCTTTGGATCCATGTGAGGCGGGTGCCTCGGCCGGAACCTATAGTTCCATATCCCGATCAGGAACATGTACAAGAAAATAGTCGGAAGTATTAGTTCCGGGTAGCATATCAATATGAAGAACAGGACGTGAACTAGGACCGTCGTGGCGGGGTTCTTCCAGTGGCGGACTTCGCCTAGCCACCTGCCCATAGATATGACGCCTGAGAAGAGCGAGACAATGCGGAAGAAGTTAGCTTTGCTTCTTCTCATGCTCCACATGTGGGAATCCACGTCCAGCATGTACTCCACCACCTCCTTCCTGAGTGGCGGCTCTGCCCTGCCGAGCCTCACTGCTACGATGTTCATGGCCTGGTACCGCAAACTGTCGAGCTGATTCACTGTGAATGGATTCAGATAGTGCATCTTGGGCAACAAAGGTTGCATGTAGAGGTAGATCATGTTCGCGAGCGAAAGAGAGGTGAATCGAACCGCCAATTGGAGCTCTCCCATTTTCTTCAACCCCGACGAGTGGAGGACGAGCAGCGGATAGGAGTGAGTGTATATTCGGTCCGTTTCGAGGGTCGATAGCCGAATCCTTACCTTCCCAATTCTTGAATCAGGTTTTGCCCCACCACCACCTGCCGATTTCTCATTCACACCCAAGTGGCAGTTGTCGAAAACTCCCATTGTGATCACAGTGCAGGCGTCATAGACCTCCCATGTGTACTGCTCATTCCATTTCGGGCTCAAGCTCTCGAGGATAGTTCTTGTTCTCACCCACTTCTGTCCATACTTGGCGACGCAGTAGGCGTCGGTAGTTCCTCGGCCGTCCTTCGTCTTCATGGGAAGAAGCCCTTGAGCGCTTAGAATACCCACTTCAAGTATGCCGATAGGATGCTTCCACAGCTCTCGTGCTGTTGGCCGCTGGTCGCTGAGGTACATGGTGGACTCGTCCAACACATGATAAGCACCTTCAAGACAAACTCTCAGATGGATCCTGCTCGAAAACTTGAGTTCGTGCCTTTTATCTGCTTCCAGGGCACCGAAACCGAATTTCTCGAGGTTGAACCAGCGCGAATGAATTGGCCGGTGATCCAGGCGCCTCTCGAAGACTGTTAGCGGCAATATCAATCTGCCCATGACTTCATCCTTTGCAGGGCTCACTTTATTTTCGACTGTTAGCACCAACTGCTCTTCAAAAGGCTCTGCTGCTACAAATAGCAGGTCCTCGTTCCAGAATGGATGTGTTGTTCGGTTAGGACAGAGCTTGGATTTGAGTACCTGGTTTCCGACTTGTGCTTTCACAAAAGCTTGCGGCAGTTGGCTCCGGTCAAGGGGCTCGGCATCCTGAGCTTCAATCACGTTCACCCTGAGATACCACAGTTTAGGGGAAACATAAACCTTGGACCGGATATTATATACTCCCTCTCCTTGGACTGATGCTGCGTCCGAATGCCAGGCCTCAGGGAAGGCTTCGTCCGCTTGCGTTCCCATCCAAACCGCAAGCATAACTTCTCCTTTCACCTTGGTCTCTCCTCGCCGGTCTGTCAACCTGTACCACTGGGGTGCCAGAGGACTATCTGGTGGAACTCTAGTCGGCACTTCATGCATGTCGAACACCACCTTGCCCAAGTACTCATCTCGCCCGACCATTTCTCTGTCTCGGACAAATACTTCAAGAACTGAGGACTGGATCTTTTCTTTGGAGAAGGCGAAAACCTGTTTCCATTCAGGGTTTGTCTTCTTTTCGAAGTGCCGCGTCTTGCCTTTGTAATTTCCGAGCTTCACTTCGACATACGGGTCACAGTTTCCTGTGATAGGATTCAGGGGAAGATCCTTAGCTTTCACGACCCGCACGTAGAGATAGTACATCTGTTCGACAAGGTCGTAAGTGCTTGCTGCTCTTTCGCTCGTGATCCATCCGCCCCCACCTCGGACACCTCCATGGGGCCATCGTTCCCCGAGCTGAGGTTTCGTGTGCTTCAACTTATAATCTTCTTGGGTGCGTGGAGGGGCTGGCGAAGTCATCGTACTGTTATATTTTTCCTCAGAACCACGGCCAGTTTAGAGCTCTCGGTGATGCTGTAGGCGTGTTTAGCTGAAGTTAGGCAACTACAATAGCACTAAATATTCATCGGCTACCTTACCATGCGAACTCTGAAGTAGACAACATTAACATAATCGTAAACAAGAGCGTGAAAACGAACCAACAAGCAATAGAACGAGCGCTGTGCTAGTGGGTAAGTGTTTGTTACCTTCATATGCAGATGTTACACTTGCAAGTCTAAAGGTCTTTCGAGGTTTCGATGTCGGGAAATTGCTGGCTTCCAGGGGTTTGGATACTTATCGGATGAGGCTCTCCAATTCCGGGAGTTAAGCTCGACTACTTTGTCTTTAGGCCAAAGATGCTGAGCATCTTTCACCTGCACTACCAGCTCAATGTCACCTTTTCAAGTTGCTTTAGCATTCTTTTGAGAAAGACAGCCGCATGATCAACCTCTCATTTAAGAACCCGAAGCTCTGGTTTGTTTAGGGCCAATGAACGCGGCATAAGCGCGTAACTTTGCACTAATAATTTGCCTTAGCTGAATACGTGGCTGTGATTACCGGGAAGAATCGAATCTGACTGATTTGATTAACCTGTGTGAGCCCACTTTCTCACAGAAATCAAGCAAAAGCGGCAGGACTCACCGCCCTAAGAAAACGAAGATGATCTTTCTGGGAATATGGTGCAGAGCAACTAGGCAACACAAGCTTTTGTAGATGCCATTCCGTGCTTTCCCGAGACAATATTCTCAAAGAAATTGCTTTTTATTTTAAGGGCTCCTCCATCTTTAGCACCTCCCCATTCCTTTTGACTTTTTGCTAAGCAAAAAAGAAAAGAGATTCTCGGGAAGGAAGGGGACACATGGGTACTTTTAAAAACTTGCAGTGGGACAGTGCATGCGAAAGTGGCTTTTGCTCTCACCTTCTTTTGTTTCAGACCTCAGCTAGAAGCCCGTATGGGAAGGAAAGAAAGTGCTGGCGAGCTCAAGGGAAAAAGCAAGGGCCTAGGGTAACAGAGAAAAAGCTTAAGATGTGCATAAGACCTTACCAAGAAAGATGCTTTGTTACTCTTCAATGATGATGTTTAGGGTGTTGCTTCTTGGGCCTTTGAGACAGAAATTACAATGCTTCAAGGCCAGAGCCCTGCTTTAAACGGCCTTATTTTTTGGGCTCTGGCTTAGCTGATGAACAAAAAATCTTTCCACTTTCAATGGAGATAGAAAATGTATATGGCTCATGAAGTTTTGAAAGTTTTAAAGTGTTTCTCAGTAAATAAAAGTCAAATTACGTGCTCCGTAGCGTCTTGGAAGGTAAAACATACTGTGAATTTCCCATTAGGAGCATACTTCATCTGTAAAGTTAAATGTTTACTATACTAGTCAAAATAAGAATAAAGTTTTTTTTTTTGGTGAAGAAATATTTTTTGGTGAAGTAAATAAGAATAAAGTTTTGTATTATGTAGATCATACTATTTTGGTGGATGGTTGAATATATCTAAGCGAATCACTCGACCTTATATAGGTACCGAAAACACTTGAGTGCTGCTACAGGTTTGAATTGGTACAGCTTTCCTGCAGCAACTTCAGCTCTCGAGCATCTCCAAATAAATTATAGTTCGGTTAGGGCAAATGCCGAATCGGATGCTTTAGTTGGATTTATGTTTCCATAGGAATGCAATGTGGTAAGAAGTCCGAAGTATTCATGCTTTTTGAGTCCTCTTATGTGAATGTGTTGGGATTATGAATATGATGATGCGCCGTTGAAACAAAGTGTCAATGAGCGAAGACTTTGCTCTCGTTACTCTAAAAATCAAATTATGATGTAATTGCTTGTTTGGGCCAATTACAGAGACCGAGTATCTTACTTGGCTGACATAATTACAAAGGTTTGACAATGTAACGAGTCTTCAACAGCAACGATTGATGACGTATATAAAGAATGCATAAAATTTATTGCCGAGCACTGTGTAATATTTCATTATCCTCTTTCAAGTGCATGCCAGATTAGGAGTGACCCTTGAAAAATTGACCAGTTGGGGCGGTTGCACACATAAAAGGGCTAGAACCTAGGTCTGAAACAACATTCGAAAGTTTAATTAACAAATGGAAGCTCTTCTTTGTTTAGATAATAAATTAATTGAAAGAAATGACGATAAGAATTATAATTCCATGTCTAGACCCAAAAAGAGAAAGTATGAAACAACAATTTCAAACCGTTCGATCCTATTAAAGAAAAGCACGTGTGAGAAACACAAGCACGATAACGACTATAGATTTACTGGAATGCCTCTGACAAGCTTGATTCATCTCTATCTGCCAATAAATACGAGGTGACACTTAGATGAGAGGATGAGGGGAGGACAAAATAATTATTTTTTGTATCCTGCGATGTAAGATCTTCGCAGCCATAAACTTTATGTATGTTATAATGTCTCAATTGATATCTTAATACTTTAAAAAGCAGCTAATGGTTTCAACCCACAATTTCAATTAGCGTACAGCGAGGCTTGAGAGGAGTGCAAATTGCACGCGGAATTAATTTAATAATACAACCAAAAATGACACCTTTTCATCAGTAAAATCTTGAATTGAGATTGTCGTTCTCATGAAATGTCGGTATATCAATCCAGATCGAGGATCAACTGATCAATCCCCAATTATCCAACTCCAATCCTGCGCTAAATTCTACCGGAAGCTATCACTCACGCTAGGAATCCGAACGCTAAATTACAGATCTAACTCTGACGATGCATCAGAACTTTAAATCGAACTCCATTTCCGAGCAAGGCGCATTCACCTACTGAAGCCAAGCTCTACTGGACTCGAAACACGAGCAAAAAAGCAACAATTCCGAGGCGAAATCAATGCCAGATCCGAAATTCCCCCGGACCGCGAGACGCGATACGCGAGTAGACAGGGCGAACCGACCCCGGAAATCCGAGAATCGCGACCGCCGGCGGCAAAAAGGAAAACAGTTCCTGAAATCCGAGCAGGGGAAGAAGAAGAGACCGCACCTGACTTTGTGGTGGGAGGCGAGTGGCGATTCTCCGGTGATCTCCGTGGACGGAAAAGCGGAGCGGAGCGGGAGCGAATCGGGGCTTCGTTCGACTGGAGTTCACATCGAGGGAGAGAAGGAAGGGTGTGGAAAGAGAAAAGAAATATATGAAGGAGGCCATGGTGGCGAGGTCTTGTGCTAACTTCCTTTAGGTATTGATGCTTGGTTCGAGGTGTACCGCGCACTGTATGAGCTGTGGATTGGCGATTAGCGTAAGTGAAAGTCAGGTCCGACGGATCCTGGATCACAAAAAAAAAAAAAAAAGAATTATAATTTCATGTAAGGTAGACGGTTTTAGGGTTGGCCTAAGTTATGCTTGGAACCCAAAATATATCCTGTTGGACTAGGTTTCCTATTTTTTGGAATCTAGAACTCATCATGTGTACCATAAAAATGGAATATGAAACCTACCCAATCAATTTATTCTAGAGCTTACTCGGTAATCAATTTCTTTCCTTTTTTCTTCCTTTTTTGTTTCATTATTTTGTTAAGCAAGATATAAGTGAACGCAATAATAAAAATTTCCATTTCTCAATAACAATAATTTATAAAAGATGAACACTTAAAGTAAAATAAAAAATAAAAAAGTTCAAAACACATAACCATGGTTCATTGGTTCTCGATCCGATTCTTCGGTTTTCTTTTCAATTATTACCCAAAAATTGTATAGATTCCACTTCGTTTTTTAAATTGAGAACGGGAGCCATTTTTATGGCTAGTTTAGTCCTTTCCGATTTTAGCCTGAACTCACGCTTACCTCTACTTTCACGACTTACATGCATGTGAGAAATTCTCATTCCTAAGCCTATTATGAGTACTGCGACTTTTAATGTGGATCACACGTTAGGTAGGGTTGACATGCATGAGCGCGCTATTTTTGCCCCCTGACAAATGCGAAGGACAAGCACGTCGCTGTCAAGTCAAAAGAATTTCCCAAAGCCAGAACTTCGCACTTCATTCCAGTAACTAGTAAACATAAGAAATATGCGGAACAAAGGAACCTGAAATTTGTGCATATTTCGATTTATTGATAAAGAGTAGATTAGCCTCTTTATAAGCTTCATCGGATGATTATTTATGGTAATAAAGCACCATTCAAAAAAGTGTCGATAGGAGCATGTGCTTGGACACGCTACACCCGCAAACGCAGCTAAAACAAACTCTACAAGGTTGATTAAATTGACCGACCAAAAAAAAAAAGGTTGATTAAATTCCTCTCAACTCCTCCGGCAACAATTTCCAGCGTACTAGGCGCATATATGTTTAGATAAATCATAGACCGAGGGACCTTGTCGATTTTAAAGTTGAGATCAGAAAGTCGAGATCGATTGTGGAGCCCAGCTCTTCATGCAACACCAACTTATTAACAAATTTCACACCACAAGTTAAAAATGAAATATTGGCAATTCCTATCCTGTCCACAAGCGAAAAAGACAAACTTATTTGGACAGAAACACTATCAGGCAACTATACAGTAAAGAGTGGGTATAATCAATTAAGGAAAGCCAATATCAACCCAGCACACAATGAAGCATCACCATCGTACCAAAAGCCTCAAGCACTATGGTGCAAGATATGGAGTATGTAGACCCTACCAAAAATCAAAGTCTTTATATGGACTTTATGTCAAAACGCTCTCCCCACGAAGGGGAATTTATTCAGATGAAAAATCATACCTGATCCGACATGCCAGTTGTGCAAAATGAAGCTCGAAACAGCAGAGCACTTGTTTCTGCTTTGCCCCTGGACAACTAAAGTGTGGTCGGATCCATGAATCAGCATTCGAATTCAGAGCAAGGGACTAACAAGCATAGATCGGTGGCTCCTTCATTACAAGAGCGACTTACCAGAAGCACCCTCCTTCGAACTAGTTGCTGAAATGCTATGGTTTGTGTGGAAAGAGAGGAATGGGGCCATCTTTCGAGAGAAGACATTGGATCCGCGTGTAGTAGTCATTGAAACACTCGCAAAGCACAAAAATTTCAGCATCTAGAACTCAAATCAGAAAAAAGGGCTGGAGAGAGACCGTACCTCGTCATCTAAATGGCGTCCCCCTACCCTGAAGTCGCTGAAAATCAACGTTGACGGCGCGTTCGAAGCGGGCACAACAATAGGCGTGATTGCTGGAGTATGCAGAGACGCCACTGGATCTTTAGTCGGAGGCTTTGTGTGCCAGGTGAGAGTGCATCTGCACTTCAAGTAGAAACCCTAGCTCTGTTGGAGGGAGTGGCGTTTGTGCATGAATGGGATGAGAAAAGAGAGAAAAGTGAAAGTACAATTCTAGAGTTTGACTACCTTAGTTTAGTTCAGGCACTGTTGGGGGAGAGTCAAGCATCGTGCAAAGTCTTCGAACTACTCAAGATAGGCCGGCCGTCAATTTACTCTTTGCCTCATTTAAACTTAATCCACTTTTTTAGAGAAAAAAATAAAGTAGCAGGTTTGGTCGTTAAAGCCCAATTAGATCAGTCCCTCCCTACCAACTGGGTCTCAAGCCCACCCCAACCATTGTTCGATGTTCTTTGTTTCGAAGCCTAGTTAGGCACGTTTTTTACTTTACCTACGTGAAGTGAAATGAAATGAAGCTGTTTCGACAGAAAAAAAAAAGTTGAAAATGTCAAAGTCAAATCTTCTCAAATTTGACTTCCCCCAAACGTTTGTGATCCTCTTATCGACCTCGCTCTCCTCCTTCAAGCAAACATCCCTACATGTACAGCCCGAAGCTAAGCCACAATTTTCAGGTCCGACAAGTACAACGCATCCGAGAGAAAAAAATGGCGAGTCCGAATCTCTCGTCAGCATTCTTGCTCTCTCCTCTGCAGCCTCCTGGCGTCGCCATCCTTTTCCGAGCTCTCCAAACCTGGGGACAAGAAGGTCCTCTTGGCCATCAAGAAGGCCCTCAACGACCCTTACATCTTGGCCTCGTGGACCGCCAACACCGATCGCTGCGACTGGTACAACGTCGCCTGCGACGACACCCCGCATCATCCAGCTCACCATCTTCGACGACACCCTCTCAGGCCAAATCCCGGCTGCTGTCGGTGACCTCCCTAACATGCAGATGATCGACCTGAACCGCCTCCCCCACATCACCGGCATGATCCCCTCTTCCCTCAGCGAGCTCGAGAACCTCACCTTCCTCCGCCTTAGCTACTTCAAACTCACAGGCGTCATCCCACCATCCCTCGGCAACCTCTCCAAGCTCACTTCACTGGACCTCTCTCACAATGTACTCTCCAGATTGATACCGAGTTCGCTCACTTCACTCAATAACCTCGACACCTTCCGCTTGAACGACAACCAGCTGTGCGGTAAGATTCCTGTCGGCGGCTCGCTTCAGAGTTTTGATGCATCATCGTACTTGAACAACAAGTGTTTGTGTGGAGCTCCGCTTCCAAGCTGTTAAATTGATGAAATGGTGGACGCATGACTGAAGATTTTCAAGGCAAAGACACTGGAAAGAGAACAAATTTAATAACGCCACAGTCTATATTCATGTAATGGAGTTCCATATGAACAGCAAGTCGGATTGCTTGTTCTTTATTTCCTTAGATGATATTCGGTTGTGTTCACGCAGGACAATAAGAGAGTAAAAGCATACTTACAATGCGAAATAGATTACTCTGGCATGAAATAGAATTGCAGTTGATTACACCACTTCTCTCTTTTAAAGCTATTCGAGGCTCGGTTGGATCCAAGAGCTACCGGTTGTCAACAAAAATACCAAAATATGCACAGGTCCAATGCCACTTTACCAGCCAGCATTCAAGTTTGTGTCTTAATAACCTTTGTGAAACAAGCAAAAACTTTAGCCTAAAGTGGTCCTGGAATGCAAGATCAACATAATTAATATAACAAGACATGTTGAACTGGCTAAAAGTCAACGCCGTTTCACTTCCATCCCTTAACTTCAACAAAACCTCAGAGTCATAATGCTCGCCGCTGGGAAAGCTGGTGATTTTTTGGCTGTCTATGGATATATTTTGATTTGCGATTAATAAAGGAAGATTGGACCCGAGTATTCCTAAAACTGCTTCATCTGAACTCTAGGACCTAAAATATCAGGGGCATTCAAGGAAAAATTACACTTCGGGAAGTAGGGGGGCCTTCAAGTAAGGAGAGTAGACTCCACCGCACCTTGTAAGGGGTATCTAAGGAAGTGGTAGGTCACTATAATAGCTGCCTGTGGAGGGGTAGGTGAAACGCTCACTGCAAGGTCGAATTGTGCTTTGTACAATATCTCTCAACCGACTCGTTGGCCTTGTACCCCGGTTGAGAGACACTGTGCTCACCACTGGGAAAGCTGGTGTTTGTTTGGCTGTCCATTTGATATATTTTTTATTAGCGATTAGTAAAGGAAGATGGCATTGTTGAATATTTACCTCATGTTTTATATCTTGAAAGAGCAATAAGAGAAATAAACGGTAGTTGGCTTTTGTCACGCTTTTATCCAATGTTTTTTTTAGCGTCTTTTGCTTTTCTCAACTTTATCTTTTGGCTTTGGTGTTAACTAAAATTACTTTAAGGCCTGTTTAGTTCAAGTTAGTAAATGGGTTAATTACTCAAGAAATAAAAATCCTGACCTAGAACTTACGTGTTTCTAAGATCCATTTGCAAGATAACGTTATCTACCTTAACATGAAAGTTTTTGGTATAATAAGATGTTAATTTTTGTAATTAACCAATTTCTCTTTTTTGTAAGTATATTATCATTTAATCCAAAAACTCAAGGGCAAACCTCAGCAACCGTAGCCATCATAAGGCTTTTCCAACCGGAAATAACAAGAACAGAAAATTCAGGACTCCCGAACATGCCAACCCAAACAAGACAACAGGCCCTGCTATAATCGGCCTTATTTTTTGGGCCCTGGCTTAGTTGATGAACAAAAAGATCATTTGACCTTCAATAGAGATAGAAAATGTATAGAAGTTTTACAAACTTTTAAAGTGTTTCGCAGCAAACATGACATCTCAGGAAGGTAAAAGGTACTGTGAATTTCCCATCAGGAGCATACTTTATTCATAAAGTTAAACGTTTACTATACTGATTGAAAATTAAACAACGTTTTGTATTACGCAGATCATACAATTTCGACGGATGGTGAAGTGTATCTAAGCGAATCACTCGACTATATATAAGTGCCGAGAACACATGAATGCCGCTATGGATATGAACCGATATGGCTTTTTTGCAGCAACTTCAGCTCTCGAGCACCTCTTAATAAATTATAATTCGATTAGGGCAAATGCTGAATCGGACGCTTCGCTGGATTTGTTTCCATAGAAACGCAATGTGGCAAGAAGTCTGGAGAATTCATGCTCGTGAGTCCTCTTATGTGAATGTGTTGGGATTATGATGATGTGCTGTCGAGATAGTCAAGAAAATCGGGTCGTATCTTAATTATCGTTGCGTGAACAATAGTGTCAAGGAGCGAAGACTTCTCTCTCATTATTCTAAAGATCATATTATAATGTAATTGCTTGTTTGGGGGCAATTACAGAGACCGAGTATTTTATTTGGCTAACGCAATTTCAAAGGTTTGACGATGTAACAAGTCTTAGCTGCAACTATTGATGGTGCATACGAAGGGCACGTAAAATCCATTACCGAGTAATGTATAATTTGCCGGCTGCCGGCTGTGGCGGTTCCCGGGTCGCCAAAAAATAAAATAAAATAAAATAATATATATTAACATCCTCTTTCACATGCAGGCTACCTTAGGAGTGACTCATGAAAGTTTGACTAGTTGGGGCAGACGCACACACAAAAGAGACAAAACCTAGCTCCAAAACCACTGTCGAAAGTTCAATTAAAAATTGGGAACTATTCCTTGTTTAGATAATCAATTAATTGAAAGAAATGATGATGGAAATTGTAATTCCACGTAATGTGAACAGTTGCAGGGTTAGCCCAAGTTACAATTGAAGCCTCCCCTGATAAATACAAAGGACAGGTACGTCTCTTTAAAGTCAAGGAATCTCCCAAAACAAGAACAACGCACGTCGTTCTAGTAACTAGCAAAGATAAGAAATACGCGGAACAAAGAAATCTAAAATTTATGTATATTTCAATTTATTAACAAATAGTACAAGAGCATCTAATTATTTAAGGTGATAAAATAAATATGGTACAAATTATAATTAATAAGAGATATGTACAATCAAATAAGATATCTGCTTAATTCTGAGGTAAGTAAACATCCTAATATCGCTATAATAAATAATATGTACATGATTTTTAAAATGAGAGCAAATGGTTTATATATTTTTTTCATTCTGTATTCGGTTCCCGTCAATATCAATTAGTCGTTTACAAATGTATCCATCGATTGATCTGGCGCAGCTTTTACATGCGGAAAATTCGAGATCGCGATCGGCCCGTCTTTGTCGGGGGAATAATGCTTTCAGGATCATCTTAGATGCCAAGTCCCCTCATGAAGATAAGATTAAATGTAATTTAAGGAGCCCTCGATCTTGACCAGACTTTTAAATTCGAGCGTGCACTGCGTAACGCGGCGGAGGGATACTTTGCCAAGTTATTTGAGTCCCTAAAAATCTTTGGGCTAAAGTAGGGGTGTTTGGCAAAAACATTTAAAGCTCCTTTTGGAGAAGGCCAGCCTTGTGAAGGCTGAAAGCCCAAGGCAAGGGAGGACCTACCTTGGGCTTTCGGCTTTTCCGGCATGCCCACTCGGGATATTATTCATATATATATTTTTTGAAATTGTCCTTACGGATTTTTTGTTTTTCCGTTTTTTGCCCTTGTGAGGAGCATTGTTCATCTTCTTCGTCAAGGGTGGCCCCGGCGACAACTGCTTGGGTCGCACGACCTAGGCACGGCCCTCACCGAGGTCACGCGACCTTAGGCGAGGGTTTCGTAGCCTCGCGACGGCCAATCGAGGTTCTCGGAGGTCGAGGCGGTGTCGCACGACGCGCGCAACCTTATCACCAGGGGTTGCCGCCGACCGCCAGCTGTCGCTGCCCTTGCCGGTTTTCATTTTTTTATTTTTCTTCTGATAATTTTTTTTTTCACAAAGGACTTGTAAATTACAATTTATTAAATACAGTTTGTATTTTGAAAAACACCTTTAAGTCAAAGATCTTTACATTTTCCTAAAGATTTTCCTCAAAAGTCTTCCCAAACGCACTTGAAATATCTTATCCATTTCGTTTGCTTTTTCTCTTTGCCATGTCCAAAGTAGACATCATTGTCCGTATGAGGGGAGAAGTGTCGTGACGAGCTTTTCCTTCTTTGGGATATTGAGAAAAGGATTAGGATCCTTTATATTTAAAATGATAAATACATATTTTAAATTTATTCATTCAGAAATTGTGACTCAATTTATCTTTAAACTTATCGGATGATCAAGGTTTTATCGATTCCCCGCTCTCTAATCCACGGACATGAAATTCTCGTAATCTCACCCACAATTTAAGGACGATTAGAGCCACCGTGTGCTAACCCCCCACCGTGGCACCACCACTTCCCGAGTTTTGACCCGAGTCCCAAGTCTCCACCCTCTAAGCCTAAACCCGATGATAGCATAAGTGACTTTCATCAGCTTCACGGCCTCTTGTACTTTTGAGATGCTGCCACTTTTGAACTTTCTAAAAATTAAATTTTTAAGACAAAAATACCCATACAAAAACCCGACATTTTTCTTTCGTCAAATACGTTCCTAATTGCCTTCCTTTTCTTTTCCTTTTTTCAACTCCTCCATCATCACTTCCGATCTTTTATAATCCAACGTTTGTAATAGCAATAATTATAAGATAAGAACATGTAATGTCGTTTTTGTCGTTTTTGTTATAATTATCATTCTTATTATTATAATACGGTGAAAATTATATATCATAAAAGTTTAAATTATACTTAAACCGACAATGATAACAACTAAGGCAATTCCACGTCTTTTCCACACATAAATATTAATAACAACTCCATAATAATATTAGAAATCTTTATGGTTATTTTGATTACTTGGCAATCTCGCATCAGTATTGGCAAACGCATTAACTATATATAATTATAGTACAACACCATTCAAAGACGTGTTGGCCAAAGCATGTGTTTCGACACAACACAACACAACCACAACACGGTCACAATAAACTCTTAAGTTATTTTAATTCCCTCTCGACTCCTCCGGCGACAATTTCAAACATACAAGCGCATATATGTTTAAATAAATCATAGACGGGGAGGCCTTGTCGATCTCAAAGATCAGATTAACAAATCAAACACCACCAAGTTGAAATTGTCAAATTCAAAACTTCTCAAATTTGACTTTCCCCAAACCTTTTTTTTTTACCCTCCAACCTCTCTCTTCCAACAAGCTTCAAACATCCCTATAAGGACAGTCCCTAGCTAAACCACAATTTTCACGTCCAGCAAGTACATTACATCCAAGAGAAAAAATGGCAAGTCCAAATCTCTCGTCAGCTTTCTTGCTCTCGCTTCTCCTCTGCAACCTCCTGGTATCGCCATCCTTTTCCGAGCTCTGTAACCCAGCGGACAAGAAGGTCCTCTTGGCCATCAAGAAAGCTCTCAACGACCCTTACATCCTGGCCTCGTGGACCGCTGACACCGACTGCTGCGACTGGTACAACGTCGCCTGCGACGACACCACCCACCGCATCATCCAGCTCACCATCTTCGACGGCACTCTCTCGGGCCAAATCCCCGCCGCCGTCGGTGACCTCCCTTACCTGCAGATGATCGACCTGAACTGCCTCTCCCACGTCACCGGCCCGATCCCCACTTCCCTCGGCAAGCTCAAGAACCTCACCTTCCTCCGCCTCAGCTACCTCAACCTCACCGGCTCCATCCCCACCTCCCTCGGCAAGCTCTCCAAGCTCACTTTACTGGACCTCTCTCACAATGACCTCACCGGATCAATACCCAGTTCGCTCACTTCACTCAATAACCTCGACACCTTCCGCTTGAATGACAACCTGCTGTGCGGTGAGATTCCTGTCGGTGGCAAGCTGCAGAGCTTTGATGCATCATCATACTCGAACAACAAGTGTTTGTGTGGAGCTCCGCTTCCAAGCTGTTAAATTGATAAAACGATGGACATGTTACTAAAGGTTTGCTGGCAAAGACACTGGCGAGAGAATAAATGTAATAACGCCAGAGTCTATATTCATGTAATGGAGTTCCATAAGAACAAGAAGTCGGATTGCTTGTTCTTTATTTCCTCAGATGATGTTCAGTTGCGTTCACACATGACAAAAAGAGAATAAAAGCATTCTTACGATGCAAAAAGGTGTATTTTGGCATGAAATAAATTTTGCAGTTGATTACAACACTTCTCTCTTTTAAAGCTATTCGAGGCCACTTTACGACCCAGCATTCAAGTTTGTGCCTTAAAAACCTTTGCGAAACAAGCAAAAAATTTAGCCTAAAATAGTCCTAGAATGCAAGGTCTACCTAATCAATTTAACGAGACATACTGAACTGGCTGAAAGTCAACGCCATTTCACTTCCCTCCGTTAGGTTAACTTCAACAAAGCTCAGAGTCGCAATGCTCGCTACCGTGAAAGCTGGTGGTGTTTGGCTGTCTATAGGATATATCTTTTTCTTTTTTTCTTTTCTTTTTTTCGGTTGAGTATCGGACTTATCTTGATTGGCAATTAATAAAGAAAGATGGGATCCTTGAATATTTACCTCCTGTTTTATATCTTGAAAGAGCAATAACGGAAATAAACAGTGATTGGCTTTCGTCACGATTTTGTCCAATAGTTTTTTAGTATCATTAGCCTTTCTCAACTTCATCTATCGGCTTCGCTTTTTACTAAAATTACTTTAAGGCCCGTTTAGTTCAAGTTGGTAAATGGATTAAGTCCTCAAGAAATAAAAATCCTAACACTAGAACTGGCATGTTTATAAGATCCATTTGCAAGATAAAGTTTTCACATAAACATGAAATTTTTTGGCATAATAAGATGTTCATTTTTGCAATTATCGAATTTCTCTTTTTTGTAAGAATATTATAATTTTGTTCAACAACTCGAGCAAACCTCAGCAACAGTAGCCATCATAAGGCTTTCCCAAGCGGAAACAACAAGAGCAGATAATTCAGAACCCCCGAACATGCCAACCCACACAAGACAACCGACAAAACCTTGCGATGCTAATCGGTCAGCTGCGATATTCCAAGCTCTAGAAAGACAATTTAAAATCAATTGCAATTATCCAATTTCAATGTGAAGCAAACGTTTCGCCAAAGCTAAGGAGCCCAGTCAAGCTATGTGATAGGCAAAATAAAATTAGGATGTGCGTAAAATGAAAGATTCGTGGCTTCTTTTTCATGAATTTCATTTACGCTACTATTTCTTGAAATGATACTGATGACTTCAAGAAAGTTTTTGACGTAACTAGAAATCTAGAATGATTTATGCTCCTTAATATTGCGAGAAACAATGAGATCCTTGATCTAATTTGGGAAGAAAGAAAAATAGAAAAAGTAACATATCCTTATTAGCCATGCCATACACGGTCTAATCTCCTCCTATGCCTTCACACCTGTGAGCAGCTTCACATCATTGGAAGTTAAAAAACGAAAAAAGAACAACGAAATGAACAGAGACAGCGACATTATTTAGTATGCGTCACGCTTAATAAGGATCACCACTTCACGGGCACACCCCACACACGATCACATCCATGGCCAAACTTTCTTCATGATCATCATTGTCATCACTTGCAGCTATCAAGAGGAGTGCCGCACAAGCACTGGTTATGGAAATACGCGGTGGAGTCGAACCTCTGCAGCCTCCCCCCGACTGGGATCTCCCCACAAAGCCGGTTGTAGCTCACATTGAAGATCTGAAGATAAGTGACCCCGGTCATTGCTGCCGGAATCCCCCCGAAGATCTTGTTTTGGTTCAGGTCCAGAGCAATCAGGCTTCCCTGTGGCGGCTCCATCTCCGACATGTTGAACTCGAACATGTTCCTCGCCAGGTAGATCTGCTGAGCGCTTTTGTTCATGCCAAAGAGCGCCGAGGGGTTACCAGAAAGCTGGTTCCACGAGAGGTCGATGTATGTGAAGTTGACGTCCCCAAGTGCTGCGGGGACCTCACCGGTGATCTGGTTGTGGGACAGGTACAGGTAAGGGCTGCTGCCCTGTATGTGGCCGAGCGAGGCGGGGATTGAGCCAGTGAGGGCGTTGCGGTCGAGCCGAAGGGACCGGAGGTTCGACGGGTTGGAGAGGGAGCTTGGGATCGGGCCCGAGAAACGGTTGTAGGATAGGTCGAGGAAGATGAGGTTGGTGAGGTCGCCGAGGAATCCCAGGATGGAGCCGGAGAGGTTGTTGTAACTGAGGGTCAAGTACTGGAGGTTCTTGAGCTTGAGGAGGGAGCGGGGGATGTTTCCAGTGAGGTTGGGCTGCTTGTGGAGGTAGATGGTCTCGAGGTAAGGGAGGTCGCCCACATCTGAGGGGATGGAACCAGAGAGGTCGCCACGGGGGACATTGAGGGTGACGATGCGGTGGGTGGTGCCATCGCACTCGACGTTTTCCACTCGCAGCAGTCGGTGGCCGCGTCCCAGGAGGAGAGGACGTAGGCATCGTTGAAGGCTTTCTTGATCCGGAGGAGGGCCCTCTTGTCGTCAGCATTGCAGAGCTCGGCGGCGGCGGAGAAGGAGGGGAGGACAGCGAAGGAGGCGAGGAGGGAGAAGAGAATTAAGTGGAAGTGGAAGCTCGACATTGCTTTGGTGCTTCGGTGCTTTCTGTGTGTGTATGTGTGGTTTGATGATGTTTCTGATCGAGTTTGATGTTCTTTTCTTTGTGAGGGAATTCGGTTTCTATTTATAGGAAATCGAGGGTTCAGACAAAACAAGACTAGCCCAAAAAGGGATAAGAGAATCAGAGGTCATAAGGCTTCATCTTTTAAAAAAAAAAAAAAGTTTACACTTTCTCTAGGGTGGTTCAAAGATGGTCAAAATAATACAAATTTTGCTCTCTAAATAGAAGATATAAACTCTAAAGATATATAATATAAAATCACATTTGGTCTACAATCAAAGTGGAGTCCAACGCGATGGCTGATCTCCTCATTCACTACCTTGCGGGGAGGCATAGCTGCTTTTGACGTTTAGCTGCAACTTGTTAAAGTGAGTCTTCTGAGATGGGCTGACATTGACTTCGAACTTGGATGCCGTGCTGTCATTGATTGAATTGATGCCACTGGAGTTTTTTCGGAATATATGTGTTCGACTCTTTGATTTATTTTTTATATTTTACTAAGCAAGTAATATGATATCACACAACCACAAGCAATGCAGTTAATGTGTATTCTCCCTTCTACCGCAAAGGTCGGGAGTTTGAACTCTCTTGTTGCTAAAGTACCTTAAGCAGGGGTCTTGAACTAGCCTCCCTCGAGATATTGACGCTTGGTCCAAGGTGCATCGTGCGCTGTATGGGCTGTGGGTTGCCTATTAGCGTAAGTGAAAGATGGGCTCGACAAATCCTCGGTTACCAAAAATATATATATATATATATATATATATATATATATATATATATATATATATATATATAAAACTTGATTTTGGAGAGTATATGAATTAAACGTTCCCAAAATAAACTGTGTCAGCAATTGATAATTGAGGATATTTCAGAGTAATCGCATTTTCTTAAAAATGGAGTTATCCAATCTTGTCCATGCAAGTGCAATCCCATCCACCACCCTCCACAAGTCCTCCAACAACAACAATGTTGAACCACCCGTCTCCTCCTTCCCTTCCTCCTCTCCCTCTCCATTTCCGCCGTCCTCTGCCCGCCTCCTCCGAGCTCTGCCATCCGGACGACAAAGCCGCCCTCCTCCGTATCAAGACCTCCCTCAACGACCCTCCCTTGCTCTTCTCCTGGAGACCCAACACCGCATCGTCTCCCTCTTCATCACCGACGGTGGCTTCGGCCCCGCCACCCGCATCCCAACCGCCATCCGTGACCTCGCCGCCCTCAAGGACCTCACCCTTCAGAACCTAACGGGCCTTTCCGGCCCCATCCTGCCCGCCATTGTCAACCTCAAGGACCTCAAGTTCATCACCTTCACCGCCATCAACCTCGCCGGGACCATCCCCTCTTATCTCAGCCTCCTCAAGAACCTGACGTACCTGAACCTATCCTCCAACAAACTCACCGGGTCGACCCCAAGCTCGCACTCGCGGATCCCGAAGCTCCTGTACCTCGGCCTCGACGGCAACCGGCTCACCTGGTCCTGTCGGACAACCGGCTCTCCAGCGAGGTGCCCGCTTCATTCCGAGGTTTCCAACTTCGGGTATGTGAATCTGGCCCGAAACATGCTTCGAGGGGACGGGTCGGTGTTCTTCGGGGCAAACAAGACCGCGGAGAAGATCAACCTCTCGGGGAACGCGTTGGAGTTCGACCTATAGAGGGTCGAGTTACAAGAGAGCCTGACTGGACTGGACCTGAGCCACAGCAGGATCTCCGCCGAGCTCGAGTCTTTGGACCTGAGCTACAACGCACTGTGCAGGAAGATTCCGGCCGGAGGGCAAATGCAGAGGTTCGGTTACGCGTCCTACTTCCACAACCGGTCCTTGTGCGGTGCTCCTCTTGAGAGCTGCAAGTGAAATCGGTCGCGTGCGTGGTGGTGGTGGGCGGCTTCAAAGACCGACGGTGACCACCATTATATGAGTGGACTCGTTCTCTTGGAGTCAAAGAGAGACTTAAGGCTACGAGTGATCCTCCATTTTTCTCATGAAAAAAAAAATCGAGAGAAAATGATTGTGTGGCAATTTTGAATATATTATGAAAATAATAGTCAATTCTGAAACATAAAAAATCAAGTAACAAATAATTATAAATTACTATGGGACTTATTTTTTTCAAGAATTTATGGTTCACAATATATTGTTATTTTTACAGTATCTCAAGATTGTTATGCTAATAAAGTCTTATGCTAAAATCAAATGTGAATAAAGTTGTTTGTGTCAAATTTCCTTTCGCAATATATGCACTATTTTTTTCCAAAAAAATAAAATAAAACAAACACATTGAACTCTCTATGTGCAAATGGCCTTTTTTTTTTTTTTTTTTTTATTTAATCGACTACAGATTGTTTTAATTGTATAATAATAAATTTTAGTATTATTATTATTATTATTATTTTGGTGGAGCGTATTATAGGTCATACAAATTCTTAGAATGTGATTGTTCTACAGGTATTTAAAATGCGATCGATTTGATTTTTTTTTGATCGAAATCAATTTAATTTAATAGCCTGAATTTACGCACTACTTGTTCTCGTGGGTAACGTGGCATTGCCATTTTTAAAGTGCACCGGAGAAGAAGCTGATTGGGAGCAGTAATTATGCGGATGGATTGACTAATAGGAATTATCAATCACTGAATTTTAGAAAAAAGGACAATTCGAGAAGACAAATCAAATTTTCTTTGTCATAACTAACTGAGCTAAAGCTAATTGAAGTTATCTACGCGAGCTGAGTAAATGAAGCATTTACTTTAGAGGCGGGACATCATGTCGTCAAATCATATTTACTAACTTAGGCTTCATTTATTTTGTAGAAAATAAATAATTTAAAAAATATTTTCTCAAAAATAATTAGTTGTATTATTTGAAAGAATTAGTCAACTGAAAATACTTTTATTATCAACAACTATTTATGTTTAAACATTTTGGAGAATGACAAAATTGTTTTTCATCAATGTATTTTTGTGAGCAAACCACTTAATTATTTAAAAAAAAAATATTTTTCAAACTATTCACTTTTCACGAAGTAATATTTTGGGGGACGTATCCTTTATTGGTAAAAACCTTACCCGATACACGTGAGCAAAGTAATTTACATGTATGATTTACATCATGTGGTCCCGATGAACTTCGTCGGCATCGAATTTGGGAAACTTGACTTGTCCCGAAACAGGCTGCAGGGAGACGCGTCGCTGCTACTCGGGGCGAACAACACGAACGACCACATCGACATCTCGAGGAACCTGTTCGAGTTCAACCTTTCAAAGGTGGAGCTCAGCTAGAGCATTACGTGGCTGGACATTAACAATAACAAGATTTACGGGGCGATGCCGGCGGTGATGACGGGACTGCTGCCCGCAGTTCTTGAACGTGAGCTACATTAAATGTGTTTAGATATAACTTATCAATAATATAAATATTTTTATTAGCTAATTCTTTCAAACAATAAATTAGGCATTTTTTAAGAAGATATTTTTTAAAATTATTTATTGTTTAACAACACAAACGAACCTTAACATTTAATAATTTCTGTCTATCTACATTCCGTGGGCAGAAGATAGTTTTCACGTGTTAATGGATATACATTCTATTATTACTTCCATTTGGTATGGTGACGTGGCATTACCATTTTTAATGCGGGAGGGATTAGAAAGCTACGTGATTGAAGGCACTAATCGTGAGGGTTGGACTGAAGAAATTAAGCTCATTGAAACTTACCAAGCAAGTCAATTAGATGGAGAATACATATTTTTTTTAGGCATGGAATTCAAGGCTTCGTAAAAATTTACCCATCACTGTCCATTAAGCGAGCTTGTGATCTTTACCCCACCATGGTGAGAGCAAGAGTCCAAGACCAACAATACATCTAAATCCATACCCAACCTTATAAGTCAATAAAGGTTTTTTGAGACCGAGAATATATTGAAAGATGGAATCTATTATATTTGGTATATGAATCAAATCTTGACCCACTCAATTGATCACCATAACGATGTTGTGTTTGGTTAATTTAAGTGATTCACTTCGTAACTGTAGCAAATATATATATATATATTGTCCAAGTTGCACATTCGAGTTCGACACGGAGGGAAAGAAAAAAATTCGATCTTCAGATCCATTAATGTGAGTGCGAACGAGACAACGACTTTATTCTATTCTAACATGGTGGCTGTCCCTTTCGACAATTAATTATGGACAAATATTTAAATGCCAGCGTAGGCCTCCCTTCGTTGGTTGACTTTGTCATTATGCCATATCCCGAATCTTTTGTACTTTTATTTTTTTAATCTAGATATCAAATCAAAGTTCTCTTTCAGTGACAGAAGACCTTCTCCTTTCCTCGACCGAAATGATAAAATTTTCATGTTCTTACCATCCATCGCGATCGTTAACCTAGGACGAACGGACAAAAAAGAAACAACCAAAATGAGAGAGTCAAAATTAACCCTGAATGTTAGAAAAATCATGAATTCGATGTTGACAAGAAATGTCAATTAGAGATAATATAAGAATTCGAGTCAATCTACTTTCTATTTTGTCTCATAATTAGGAGGATTATTAGAATTAACTTTCTTCTTTGTGTGTGTGTATGTGTATATACACTCTGAATTGTTATGTAACAAACGATGTACAAAATACAAATTATATAAAAACTGTTTCTAGAAAGTTATATGCATTTTTCAATGTTATTAGAGCAACTCGATCCTAAGACTTGATCTCACCATAGCTAAACGCATTGATTTACAATCACCCGTTGAGGGCTCTTCGACCATGGCGATTATTGAAGATCTGATAACAGCAATGAAGCAACTTCTAACCCAACATCATGCGCTGCCTTCCTAAGCTAAGGCATCGGCTCCAACTATTGCTGTCAAGTTGGATGGCAACAACTATGGCCTTTGGTCCTAAGTTGTCAAGATGTACATCTTAGGCAAAGACAAGTTGGGATTTATTAATGGGGATCTTCCCCAACCTCATTCAACCAATCCTAACTTTTGGAAGTGGAAAACCGAAGATTCCACAGTGATTGGATGGATAATCAACTCCATGGACAAGGCGTTGATTGACAATTTTATCCAATTCCCAACCGCAAAAGCAGTTTGGGATTCGATGGCTATCACATTTGTTGAACGATGTCTCCCGAGTACATGATTTGAAGCACTAAGTTACTTACCTGAAGTAGATAGGAGGTCCTATCGAAAAATACTACAATGATCTTCAAGGACTTTGCGTGGGAAATTGATTTTCGCCGTCTTAACCCCATGGTGTGTCCCAATGATATCAAGTGCTAAAATATGGCTATCCAAGAAGATTGTGTCTATATATTCCTTGATGGTCTTGATGATGGACTTGACAAGGTTAGGCAGATGTCTTACAGAAACAACCGCTTCTTACTATTGAACAAGCTTGCGCATGGGTTCAGCGAGAGTATGTGCATCTGATGTTGACTAACATGCACTCTCCTCCAGCTGCTGTATTGGTGTCACGTGGGGGGAAGATAGGTTCGCGGTTTCTTGACAGCAGCCCAAAACCATAACCTTTGTAGATGGCCTTCACGAGTGCTATGATAGGAGGGGGCAAGTCTAACGCAGGTTCGAAGCACAAGCCGCAACCAACAAAGGGATGCACCCATTGTGGAATCTTAAACATACCATGGAGACCGGTTAAAGTCTCATGGGTACCTCGATTAGTGTAAAGATTTTCAAGCCAAGAAAATGATTGAGACTGAAACAAGTAGGGGTCAAGGACAAGTGTCGTTGGCAATTGGGGACTCACCTCTCTCCTTGGTTTTGTAGGTAGACTCAAGCAATACTTCCATATCGGCTTTTGAAGGTAAATACAATTGTGCTTTTTTCAGTACTCATTAGGGTGAGGACAACGGGTGGATTGTTGATTCTAGCACTACTGATCACATGACACCTGATCTTGGTGACCTCACGTGCCATACCACTCTACGTCGACAAAGTATCTATAATGCAAATGGCCATAGCTATCTAGTGATTGGGGCTGGAAGTGTTGTTCTCATGCCTTCCCCTCATTCCCTCTCCGTATTGTACATTTTGCTCGTGCCCTCTTTATCTAACCGGTTGCTACTTGTTGAGCAAATTGCTGATGAATTAAATTGTAGTGTTCTTATGTATCCCAATTTTTGTTTATTTTAGGATATCCTCATGAAGGAGATTATTGGACGTGGTACCAAGAGGGAAGGGATGTATTACATGGATGATTTTAACACTAGTAGAGTGAATCACACCGGTGGTCAATCTAGTGGTAAAGAGAAAGACATCCAGCTATAGCACTATCAATTACAGCACCCATCCTTTGGATATATAAAGCACTTATTTCCTAGGTTGTTCAGTAGTTTATCAGATTCTGTATTTCAATGTAAAACATGTACCTTGGCAAAGAGTCATCATGTTTCCTTTCCATTGAGTTTCAGTAAAAGTGCAATGCCTTTTTCATTAGTCCACTTCGATGTGTGGGGTACTTCACCTGTTACCACCCTTTTGGGAATTTGTTGGTTTGTGACTTTTATGGATGACTGTATATGGATGATATGGTTGTATTTGATAAAGCACAAGGATGAGGTCTTTAAATAGTTCGTGTGTTCCACATTGCAACACAATTTAGGGCTCAAATCTACATCCTTCGTACTAATAATGGGGGCGAATATTTTAATCAATATCTCATAGCTTACTTTCAAGAACATGGCCTTATCTATGAGACATCATGCTCCTAGACACTCTAGCATAATGGCATTGCAGAAAGAAAGGACCATCATATTCTCGTGACAGCACAGGCTCTCTTGGTGAGTGGTCATGTTCCTAATCATTTTTGGGATGCTACTATTGTTATTGCAATCAACTTGATGAACCAGATGCCCTCTTATGTGCCAAAATTTCAGACCACGCCACAAGTTCTTTCAGAACATGTTTCTCTTCTCTCGATTTTGACACTTCCTCCTAAAGTGTTCAAGTGTGTAGCTTATGTTTATCTTCACAAGAACCAATGAATCAAGCTTGATCCTTGTGTTGTGCAGCGTGTTTTTATTGGCTATAGAACCTATCAGAAGGGCTATCACTGCTACAACCCGTCACAAAGAAGACACATGTCACTATGGATATAACACTTATTGAGTCTGAATTCTTCTACACTGACATTAATTATCCCTTTCAGGAGGAGATGCATCGAGAAATGAAAATTTGGTGGGAGGGTGGTATTTTGGTAGGGACTAGGACTGGGTTTGACTCATGACAGGCCCCACGAGTGATGCCATCAATAGAAAATGTAGCAAATCAAGCCATTAGAGGGCTAATGACAAGAGTTGCGCAGAAGGATCGTCACGTCTTGATAGGAGATGATCAACAATTTGTACCGGTACACGGTGCATGCGAACAGCCTCAAGAACGATCCTCTCTTGAAATTATCCCCTCTTTAGTACCCAACCATTCTCAAGAGCATACTCCGAAGATAAGATGTCCTAGCAAACCTGACTCTTGTGATGATTCTGATGTGGTTATTGGATATAAATTACTTGATGGGCACAATCATGGCAAGCCCCCTAGTTGATACTCACCAAATGTGGAGGAATGGAAATCTAAGTACCTTATTGCAAATTATGTTTCAATAGGGAGATAACATTCGTATCAAATGTTTCCGCAACTCGAGTTCCTAGTGAGGTGCAAGAGGCTTTGAGGAATCCTAAGTAGGTTCAGGCAATGAAAGAGGAGATGGAAACATTACGAAAAAAGCAAGACTTTGAGATTTGTAAAGTTACCAAAAGGGAAGAAAGTAGTGGGGGTGTAAGTGGGTTTATATTATCAAATACAAAACCGATGGCTCCATTGAGAGATATAAGGTGTGGCTGTCAACAAAGGGATATACATAGACTTATAGTGTAGACTACCAAAAAACGTTTTCCCATTTTTACTATCAAATACAAAGCAGATGACTCTTTTGGGAGTTACAATGTGACTGATAGTGAAAGGGATGTACGTAAACTTATGGTGTAGACTACCTAGAAAGGTATTCCCCCATGGTGAAGCTTAATATTGTGAGAGTTTTGTTGTCTTTTACAGTGAATCTAGATTGGTTGTTGCATTAGTTTAATGTGAAGAATGCGTTTCTTCATGGGGATTTGGCTATACGCAAGAAGAAGGAATAGACTATGACGAGACCTACGCACCCGGTTGCAAGGTTAGAAGCTATTCGACTATTACTTGCTTTTGCTTGTTACAAAAATTTCAGAGTTATTCCAAATGGATGTCAAAAGTGCTTTCCTAAATGGATTTATCCATGAGGAAGTTTATGTGGAACAACCGCCTGGATTTGAAGACCCAAAGAAGCGGTTTCGGTCTTTAGACCGAAAAAGGCCATGCGGTCTTAAGCAAGCACCTCGAGCTTGGTACGACGAGACTAAGTAAGTTTTTATTACAAAATGGTTTTGTCAAAGGTAAAGTAGATACTACCTTATTTATTAAAAAGGAAAACAAAAACTTCTTACTTGTCCAAATATATGTTGATGACATTATTTTTGGATCCTCTAATGAAAGTCTTTGCAAGAAATTTTCTAAGTCTATGCAGGATGAATTTGAAATGAGTATGATGGGAGAATTAACATTCTTTCTTGGACTTCAAGTGAAACAAATGAATGAAGGAACTTTCATTCATCAAGAAAAATATGCGAATGATCTTGTCAAAAGGTTTGGATTGGAAAAATTAGTTTTCAAGGAAGCAAAGCAAATCAGCTCTCTCAACAACGGAGGCCGAGTATGTAGCTCTTGGAAGAAGCTGCTGTTCGCAAATTCTATGGATAAAACAACAGCTACAAGACTTTGGCATTGAAGACTCATGCACGGGAAATCGAGATGTGACAACACAAGCGCGATCAATCTCACCAAAAATCCAATCCTTCATTCTAGAGCAAAGCATATTGAGATTCGTCATCACTTCATTAGAGATCATATTCAAAATGGAGAAATCTCAATTCAATTTGTTGATTCAAAAGTCAACTAGCGGACATATTCACAAAGCCTTTGGAGAAGAATCAATTCGACTTCATCCGCTCAAGACTCAACATTTTGAAGCTTGAAGAAGTTAAAGTCTAGAGACTCACCAACTCTAAGACTCGATCTCTTAGAGAGGAAGAAATCCTTATGGAAATTCCACCTAGGTATTGTTGTATCTTCTAAGGCAATGGAGAAATTCAAGGTGAAATCTCCAGTCCGGTCACGCTTCAAAAAGGAAAGGAAAGGAGGCTATTGGTGCCTCTTCGAAAAGAGGAAAAGAACTCTTATCCTGGAGGATGAGGATGAAGATGAAGATGATGAAGATCCCACTATTCCAGCACTGACAAGAACAAGACGTCTCGTGTCTCATTCGACGTAACTTCAGAAGAGCGAGAAGAAGAAGAAAGAGAAAGAAGGAAAAAGAAGTTGAGGAAGAAGGAGACGAAGAAAAGAACGGTACTGCACTGATAAATGCGAGAGAAGGAAATCCCGAGCATGATCATCATTCTTCCCCTCTCGATGTCCTAGAGACAGGGGGAGTAAGCTTGCAAGAAAGGTCTACACCTCTTGTTGCTGAAGATCTAAGACAATCTCCGTAAGACCCGGAAGAAGTTCAGTCTCTCAATTGCCCGAAGAAGGTGATACATCGATTCCAAATCTGCCGGACCGAACGAAGCACCATCGTCTCGCATACACACCATCCGAGAAAGCCAATGCCGGACAATGAGACGGATGATTCTCGAGATCTTCGTAGTATCATGAATATTCTTCCGGAAATGCGTAACCAGATATATGTTCGGATCGTGAAATCCAAGCTTTGAAGCATGCTTTGGACAAGAATCTTCTGGTCTCTATGGAAGATAAATTCAAAGACCTCGCTCAGCAACTCCAAGCCAATGCCAAGGGAGAAGAGGTAGCTCGTCTGCGAGAAGACTGAAGAAGCTTGAAGGAGTAGTCCGTCCATTGGGGATTTCCAGATCGTGCGCATTCCCAAGCGTACATGAATCCTTTCTCACCCTTTTCAATGCTGACAAAAAGGGGAGAATCAATTTGAACTTTCATTTTTTAATCTTTGACCTTTGTGGTTATGTTTATTTATTTTTGAGTATTACTTGAGAACTTGAATTTGGGTGTGAATTTGACTGACTGTGGATTGCGGATTATGAACTTGACTCGGTTGCATTTATTCAAGTGTTGTTATATGGTGTTTCTCATGAAAGACTAACCAATTGTCTCGTGGATGCGAGTACGGTTGTTTTATTAATCTTTATGAGTTAGCCATATTACTTGAGAAATGTTTTGCAGGTCAAAGTTGTTCAAATCTTCAAGAAAGTTTTGTCACCATCAAAAGGGGGAGATTGTTGGAGAAATCTTTCCGAATATTTTGAAGCCGACAAAACGTTTCTTTCGATCTAAAGTCTGGATGTTCGGAGACCGTCAGTTTAAAGTCTGAAGACTTTGTTCTCTCAAGACCCAAGACTCAAGACCCAAGACTCAAGACTCAAAGACTTAAGACTCAGGACTCAAGACTTAAGTCTATTCTCACCGACGATCTTCTACTCCAAAGTGTCGAAGGAAATCCTAAGCCGAGGTTTATGGTTAAGGATTCGATACTCGATATAGATTTCTTGGTTGGATAATCATTTCGGATTCTTTAATTCTTATCTAAGATCGATTGAAGATCCGATGGTTGACGAAACAATCTTGGAAATATTCTATTCATGGAAACCGAGATCCCGATTGTATGGGCGACAGGATTGATGGGCTATCATCGATTCCTTAAATAGCTCGGATGATCTTCTTGATTGATTCCGTCCAACGGGTAGATTGGAGGAATTCCTTTGGTAAGTGCCAACGGCTATGATGGCATGAAGGAGTACAAAAGGAAGACGTCTAGCTGTTTTAAGTGTGTGATCGATAGAAAAATTCCAGAGTCCGAAGATCCTTGATTGTTAGTCGAGATCGAGCAAAATTGTACACGAGAGAGTGTTTATACTTTGTAACGCCTTGAGTGAGTGTGGTAGATCATCTACACCTAGAAACCAAGGAAGATCAACACGTAACATCTCTTTGATCATAGTGGAATCCAGCCAATCGGGCTACAGTCTTGAAGAGTGGACGTAGGCTTGAATCAAGCCGAACCACTATAAACCGAGCGTTCAATTCTCTCTTTCCCTTACTCGTCTTGCGATTGAATTTTTAACTGTTGCAAATCCTCTAATCGTTTAAATATCGTGCAAGCTTCGAGAAAATTTTTGTATACCTATTCACCCCCCCTCTAGGTACTCGTACTAGCTATTTCACACTCAACCCAACGTAGTATGCAAGCGAGAACGTTCATCATATGGGTTAAGGCAATCACCTCGTGCTTCGTTTGCTCGCTTCAACTCAGCAATGAGAAGATATGGGTATTCTCCAAGCAACTCAGATCATATGTTGTTCTTGAGGCGACGTCAAGGAAAGGTAAGGGCCTTAATCATATGTGTGGATAATATGATCATCATAGGAGATGATTGTAAAGAGATTTCAAAAATCCAAGAGAAGATAGCGGAAGAGTTTGAGATGAAAAATCTAGGAGGGTTAAAGCATTTCTTAGGCATTGAAGTGGTTAGATTGAGAGGAGGTGTTTATTATCTCAAAGAAAATATGTGCTAGACTTGTTAGTTGAAGTTGAAATGTTGAAGAGTAAGCTTGTTGACATCCCTATAGTTCAAAATTATAGACTTAGAGAGTATCCGGATTAGGTGCTGGCCAGTAAGGATAGATATTAAAGGTTAGTAGGGAGATTGATCTATTTGTCACAAACTTGCCCTGATATCACATATGTAGTAAGTATCATGAGTCAATTTATGCATGCCCCAAGTAAAGATCATATGAATGTGGTGAGTTGAGTTTTGCACTACTTGAAGTTGGCTCCAACAAAAGGTTTGTTCTTTGTGAAGAATGATCATCTTGAGATGGAGGGATTTACAAATACGAATTGGGCAAGTAGCATATCGAATAGGAGGTCTATGTCATAGTATTTCACATTTGTGCGAGGAAACTTGGTTACATGGAGGAGCAAGAAGCAGAAGGTAGTAGCATTTGAGGCAGAATTTCAAGGAATGTCTAAAGGGTTGTGTGAGCTACTATAACTTAAGAGGTGAATAACATAACTTGGTTTCCCACTGAAGTCTAAGATGAGATTGTTTTGTGATAATAAAGCATCAATTAATTTTTCCCACAATCCAGTTTAGCATGATCTAAACAAGCACATTGAGGTTAATAGACATTTTGTCAAGAAAAATTCAGAGGCTAAGGTGGTTCGGTTTCCTTATGTCAAATCTGAAGATCAATAGGCAAACATACTTACTAAGACTGTGTCAAGCAAAGCCTTTCATAAGCTCAATTGTCAAGTTGGGTATTAAAGTTATCTTTTCACCCACTTGAGAGGGAGTATTGGCATGAGCTATCAATTAGAGATAATATAGGAATCCATGTCAATCTACTTTTTATTTTGTCTTCTGATTAGGAGGATTGTTTTAATTGATTCTCTTCTTTGTATATATATACTCAAAAGCATTGTAAGACAAACGATTTATAAAATATAGAGAATATAAAAAATTTCTCTAGAAAGCTATATGTGTTTCTTCATTCAATGTGAGGATGGATTAGCACTTGTGCTCCCGATCCACCTTAGGTTGAGATGAGGAGGACTTAGTTCGATAGTAAACTCTCCACGTGATGAAAAAAGAACAGGTGATAACGCTGAGATGATCGTCTATGCATGGCAAAATGAATCTACGGTGTTTTGAGACATGGCAAGTGGTGGGGTTTCCATATCTAAAATGGCTCTTAACTTCAAAGTTGTGTTTAGCGTGGGGCTCGCCGAGAAGATTTACACTTAACTATTGCTGATGATGTGCATATTAAAACATAGAACACTAATTCTACAAGCAATTCTTCTATATAATAGAAAAAAGGGTGTATACTTCGCTTATTAGAAAAAAAAAAAATTGTGAAGATATATATATATATATATATATATATATAGATAAAATCATGGAATTAGTGTACCAAAATCAAAGCAAACTATGGCGAATTCATTGGTTTCTTAAGTATTTATTTCGTTTGTCATCAAAATGAATAGGAATTGGCATGTTTTAGGCATATGATTTTTTATTCGTAACTTAAACTTATAATTTTCACTCTACGACTTGAAAACAAAATAAGGTATTTTAAGTTTCGCTTGAATTTTTGAGTGATATCAAGTGTTTTTATTATATAATAGTCAAAGTATAAATTCGTTGGATTTACAAAAGAATATTTAAAGTAGAATTGATCCTGATCTTAGTCCAAAACCAACAAACCCTCTCCAGTGCCCCCCCCTCGAGTTGCCACACACAACCTATGTGGCACCGACATGCGACATGACACGAGTGTCCGACACGACATGATACGTCAACACATCATTTCTAAAAAATAGAGAATTCCGACACGTTGCGACACGTTATATATTAAATGAATATTTTTATTTTTAATTAATTTGATTCAAATCCATAAATAAATAAATAAATAAATAAATAAATAAGAGCCTATAATAAATACACTAATAATATTAATAAATCAACTCATCAATAATTCCTAAAATATATTTATAGTTAATGTGAAACATGTTTTTACCTTTAACAAAAGTTATTGATGAAACTAATAATTAATAAAAAATTAGAATAAATTTATTTAAATAAATCCATAATTTTCTATAATAATCAAAATTTATCATTATTCAAAATTCAATACTTTTATTTTTCGAAATTATTTTTAATCTCATTTATTTGATTTTCCCATTAAAAAAAAAAACAAATCCCTAAAATCCACCCCTTTTTTCGTCCGTCCATTTCCCTCCACCCCAAATGTATTTTACATTTTTTCCCTCCCCCACCAATGACAGACAGGCTGTCAAGCTGTCACTTCCCCACCCACAAAACTCAAAAGTCACGCCACTTCCTCCGTCCATTTCCCTCCATTGTCCCCCTTTTTTTTATTACTTTTTATTCCCTCATAAAAACCCTAGCAAACTTTTCCTCCCTGGCCTCCACCCTCCGTCAGTCTTCCGGACACAAGTGTCGACGCGTGTCGAGAAATGTTGACCGCGTGTCGGACACGACACGGAAGCACGTAGCACCTAGGTAGCACCGACACGCGACACGACACGAGTGTCCGACACGACACGACACGTCGACACGTAATTTCTAAAAAATAGAGAATTCCGACACGTTGACATCGCGTTATGACATTAAATAAATATTTTTTTTAATTAATTTGATTCAAATTTATAAATAATTAATTAATTAAAAAAAAGCTTATAATAAATTTACACTAATAATATTAACAAATCAATTCATTTGAAATTCGAAAGATATATTCATAATTAATGCAAAATATTTTTTTAATTTTAACAAAATTTATCGATGCAACTAATAATTAATAAAAAATTAGAATTAATTTATTTAAATAAATCCATAACTTTCTACAATAACTAAAATTTATTGTTATTCAAAATTCAATACTTTCTTCTTCGTAATTATTTTTTTAATCCCATTTATTTAATTTTTCAGTTAAAAAAATAATCCCCCAAACCCATCCCTTCTTTCGTTCGTCTTTTCCCTCCACCCCAACTTTATTTTACCTTTTTCCCTCCCCAACGCTTGACAGTGACAGGTGAGCTGTCACTTCAACCCCCTCCCCCACGGCATTAGACGGTAGAATTCCTTTCTTATTTCTTTTGGATTTCTTTATGAAACCCTAGTGAGCCGCCGAGCCCCTTTTTTTTCCTATCCTCCTTGCTGCTCGCCACACGACCCCCTTCCCTCCTCTCCTCTTCCTCTCGTCGCCGATCCATCGCAACAATGGCGGCCCTCGCCCTCTTTGGCCGTCTCTCGCCATCGTGGTGGTCCGTTCGTGGCTTCATCTCGCCGGCGGGAGTTTGCCTTCTCTCTTCTTTCTCTCTGTTCGGCTCCTTTTCTAGCCGTCTCTCGCCGTCGCGGTGGTCTGTTCGTAGCTTCATCTCGCCGGCGCTCGCGGCCTCTTCTCCCTCGCCTCCACCCTCCATAAGTCTTCCGGACACGCGTCGACACGCGTGTCGAGAAAAGTTGACCGCGTGTCCGAAAATCCGACACGCGTTGACCGCGTGTCCGACCGTGTCCGAGCGTGTCGACGTGTCTGACACGCTCCGACACGTGTCGGACACGACACGTAAGCTCATATAACGTGTCCGTGCAACTTAGCGTAGCACACCACCTCCTATAAAATACAACTCTCCAACGTCTTCTTCCTCACTCATCCAAAACTCATGCCCCACCACCACCACCTTCAATCTCCGGCCCGCCTTCTCCTCTTCCTCCTGCCCCTCCTCTCCTTCTTCCTCCTCCGCCCCGCCTCCGCCATCCTCTGCCACCCGGAGGACAAGGAGGTCCTCCTCCGCATAAAGTCCTCCCTCAACAACCCCTACCTCCTCGCCTCCTGGAACCCCAACGTCGACTGCTGCACCTGGTATTGCCTCAAGTGCCACTACAAGACCCACCGCGTCATCTCCCTCTTCTTCCTCAAATCCGACCTCCCCGGCCAAATCCCCTCCGCCATCGGCGACCTCACTTACCTCCAATCCCTCACCCTCCACAAGCTCTCGAACTTCACCGGCCCGATCCCAGAGTCCTTTACCAAGCTCAAGTACCTGAATTTCCTGACTCTCAGCTGGCTCAATCTCACCGGCTCAATCCCCTCCTTCCTCGGCCAGCTCAAGAACCTCACCTCCCTCGACCTCTCCTTCAACAAGCTCACCGGCAGCATCCCCGACTCCCTCTCCACCATCCCCGGCCTCGGCTACATCGGCCTCGACCGTAACCAGCTCACCGGGAAGATACCGGCTTCCCTCGCCAACCTCAGTGGTGACGGCCTCTACCTCATCCTCTCCCACAACAACCTCTCCGGCGAGCTCCCGGCAACCTTCGCCGGCGTTGACTTCGGGAAGCTCGACCTTTCCCGGAACAGCCTCCAGGGGGATGCATCGCTGGTGTTCGGGAGGAACAAGACCACGTTCTACATCGACATCTCGAGGAACCAGTTCGAGTTCGACCTGTCGAAGGTGGATTTTAACGGGAGCCTGCAGACCCTGGACATGAACCATAATAAGATTTACGGGTCCATTCCAACGGCCATGGAGAGTCTCCAGTTCCTGAACGTGAGCTACAACCGACTGTGCGGGCCGATTCCGGTGGGCGGGAAGTTGCAGAGCTTCGATTACACGGCGTACTTCCACAACCGATGCTTGTGCGGTGCTCCTCTTGCTAGCTGCAAGTGAAAAACGGATCTGATCTTCGCTGATGCTTTAAGATTTGAGCTAACCAGTTCATAAACTTATGTTATTTCATTAATCATGCTTTGATCAGAAGAGGAAAGGACTGCCTTTCGAATCCCGATGCTTCTTTCAAGTCTTTACTGCATTTAACTCCACGTGAACGGTCGTCATGCTTCAAGCTGATGATTTGGTTGTTCTTTTAGTGAACTCTGCGATCTCAAATTAACAACCTTGTCCATAATATCAAATATGATTTTGTTCTATTTTCCATCACGTTGCTTCAAGCTTTACCCATATATATATAAATCACGTTTCTTCAAGATTTGGACTCCGCTGCGCCCTGTCCCCTGTCAGTGGGGGCTGTTGACAATATAATAACGGTGGTCAAGGGTCAAAGTCAAACTAATAAGGCAAGGGAGTCCCTCCCCTGTTTGTTAATGGATATACACACTATTATTACTTCCAATTGGTATGGTGACGTGGCATTAGCATTTTTAATGCGCGAGGGATTAGAGTGCGACGTGATTGAAGGCCGTGACGCGCAAAACTAATTATGAGGATTGGACTAAAGAAATTATATTCATTGAAACCTTACGAAGGGAGTCGACTAGATGGAGAATACATAGTAAATTTTTAGAGATAGAATTCAAGGCCTCGTATTAATTTATCCATTACTGTCCATTAAGCGAGCTCGTGATCTTTACCCGATGATGAGAAAGAGAATCGAAAACCGACAATATACCTAAACCTATGCCCATCCATGCGAACCAACTGGCGTTTTTTGAGATCAAGGATAAATTGGATGTTTGAACCAATGATGTTCGACGTCCAAGTTTAATTTCGGACCACCCAACTGACCACTGTGATGGTGTTATGTTCAGTTAACTTTTGGCAACTGACTTTGTGGTTGCAGCCAAAAAAAAAAATTGTCTCAGAAGTTGCACGTTCTAGTTTTTTTTTTGGTCGAATGCACGTTCTAGTTGAAACGAAGGAAAAAAAAAATAAGGGGAAAAAAATCATCTTTCAGATTCATTAATGCGAGTTGAAACTGATTTTATTCTATTCTAATACAAATCTTAAACGCCGGCGCAGGCCTTCCTTCATTGGTCCCTTTAGATATGCCGAACCACGTGGAGGAATGAACGTGGCATCCGTGGAATAAGGTTCGAGGAGAGACAGCCTTCGTTCTTGACCGGTCCAAGCGGCGCCAACTATCTGGACATACACTTTAGGTTGATTTTGTCATTACGGGTCGTAATTTACGGGCGTCTCTTCACTTATATTAATTCAGTAAACCTCTTTGCCATATCCCAAACCCTCGTGCTTTTGTATTCTCAATCTATGTATCAAATCAAAGTTCTCTTTCAATGATAGCAAGATCTTTTTCTTTCCTCGGCCCAAATGATGAAACTCTCGCGGTCTTACTGTATATCAACATCGTAACTTAAGATGATCAGAATAAAAAAAAAAATAGTTAGAGAGTCAAAATTAGCACTTGAATTCAACGTAAGGATGGATTAGTACTAGTTAGAAGAGGTGAACAATTCCAGGGTTGGTAGGAACCTACCTATTCCCAGTTGTATGCCCTGGAATTGGTTCTGAAGCCTACCCAATTTGTCCAAGGAGTTGCTAAGCCACAACAGAAAGAGAGAGGCAAAGCTAGGGTTGTCGCGGGTAGAGAGAAAAAAAGGAGAGAGAGACTACAACAGAGACTAAGAGATGATTGACGGGCGATGATGGTGGCTTAAGGTTGAGTTGGGTTGCTACGAGCAGTGGTGTAAATGGGAGAGTTGGAGACTGATAGAGGATTGACGAACGACGATGGTGGTGACTAGCGAGGGGTCGCCATGCGAGGAGGAAAGACAACACGAGTAGAGGGCCGAGGACCTAAGGTTAGAAATAGAAATTAGGGCTTTTGCTTTTAGCTTATAAAACCAATTCCAAAAGTTCCCACATGGTTCTTTTACTTGAAATCGGGAGTCCAGCTCCCACTAGTTTCAAGTTTTTGGATCCAGGAGCCAATTCCCAAACTTGTTTTTTGAGCAATCCGACTCAATTTCTGGATAGAACCAGTTCAATTGCATACCCTTAGTACTCGTGTTATTGATCCACATGGGGTTGATGACTATGACTTAGTTCGATAGTTGGACTCTCCATGTGATGAAAAAAATTAAATCTGTTCATGTCCTCATCTTTAGATAATAATAAAAAAGAAAGGAAAGAATAGGTGGTGATGTTGAGATTAACGTCTATTCATGGCCAAATGAATCCAAGAGTGTTTGAGTTGTGACAAGCGGTGGGATCCCTATATCCATAATAGCTCTTACTTCAAAGTTGGGTTTAGCACGGGCCCACTGATAAGATTTACTCTTGGACTTTACTAGTATAACAATATTCGAGTTACCATAAAAATGTGACAGTTTGTTGTGAGTCACAAATTTTTGAAAGAGTGAGCCTCACAACAACTTATAATTATTTATTATTTGATTTTTTGTGCTCTATAATAAACCATTATTTTAATAATAATTTAAAAACCGTCACACAATCATTTCTCTTTACTCTTATTATTGCTAATGATTTGTATATTAAAACATAGAATAATAATTCCACTGATAATTCTTCTATAGATGGAAGCTTCGCTTTTTAGATTGTTTTTTTTTTGTAATATTTGTATATAGAATAAATAATAAAATAATTTATTTCATTTGCCATCGAAATGAGTAGGCAATTGGATTGTTTTTTTTTTTTTTTTTTTTTTTTTGACGAGGCAATTGGCTTGCTTTAGGCAGATGATTTTCGCCCATAATTTAAACTTATAATTTTCACCCTAAAATTTGAAAACAAGATAAGGCATTTAAAGTTTTACAATCTCTACATGTCAAAGGACAAAGTCGCCAGATTTACAAAAGAAAATTAAAAGTACAAATGATCTTAAAATGAGTCAAAAACCAAAAACTCCTCCCCCATTGCCACACACAAATTCCTCTTGTAAAATACAACGTTCCATGCCTCCTCCTTGCTTACTCACCTAAAAGTCATCCCCACCGCCAGCGCCTTCAATAATATCTTCGCCCGCCTCCTTCTCCTCCTCCTGCCCCTCCTCTCCTTCTTCCTCCTCCGCCCCGCCTCCGCCGTCCTCTGCCACCCAGAGGACAAGGAGGTCCTCCTCGGCATTAAGTCCTCCTTCAAGGACCTCAAAGTCCTCGCCACCTGTGACCCGAACGTCGACTGCTGCCACTGGTACTGCCTCAAGTGCCACTACAAGACCCACCGCGTCATCTCTCTCTTCTTCCTCAAATCCGACCTCCCCGGCCAAATCCCCTCCGCCATAGGCGACCTCACTTAACTTCAAGACCTCACCCTCCACAAGCTCTCCAACTTCACCGGCCCGATCCCAGAGTCCTTTACCAAGCTCAAGTACCTGAATTTCCTGACTCTCAGCTGGCTCAATCTCACCGACCCAATCCCTTCCTTCCTCGGCCAGCTCAAGAACCTCACCTACCTCAACCTCTCCTTCAACAAGCTCACCGGCAGCATCCCTGACTCTCTCTCCACCATCCCGCCTCGGCTACATTGGCCTCGACCGTAACCAGCTCATGGGGAAGATCCCGGCTTCCCTCGCCAACCTCAAGGGTAACAGCCTCTACCTCATCCTCTCCCACAACAGCCTCTCCGGCGAGCTCCCGGCAACCTTTGCCGGCATCGACTTTGGGAAGCTCGACCTTTCCCGGAACAGGCTTCAGGGGGACGCATCGCTGGTGTTTGGGAGGAAAAGAGCACGTACCACATCGACATCTCGAGGAACCAGTTCGAGTTCGACCTGTCAAAGGTGGATTTTAATGAGAGCATGACGACCCTGGACATGAACCATAATAAGATTTACGGGTCCATTCCAAAGGCTGTGGAGAGTCTCCGGTTCCTGAACGTGAGCTACAACCGGCTGTGCGGGGAGATTCCGGTGGGCGGGCGGTTGCAGAGCTTCTATTACACGGTGTACTTCCACAACCGGTGCTTGTGCGGTGCTCCTCTTGATAGCTGCAAGTGAAAAACAGAACTGAGCCTAGCTGATCTTTAAGATTTGAGCGGAACAGTTTGTGAACTTGCGTTTTTTCAATAACCATGCTTTTATCAGAAAAGTAAAGGGGCTGCCTATTGAATCCCTATATTTCTTTCAAGTCTTCAGTGCATTAACTCCACGTGAGTGGTCGTCAGGTTTCAAACTGATTTATTTTGCAATGCAAACAATGCGGCTCACAAACATGGCCTGATGATCTGATTGTTCTTTTATTGAACTCTACGACCACCAATTAACAGCTTTGTCCATAAAATCAAATATGATTTCGTTATATTTTCATTACAAGATGTAGGAAGTAAAGGAACAAGAGCACGTACCACAAGAAGAGCACGTACCAGAATCTCCCCGCACAGCCGGTTGTAGCTCACGTTCAGGAACCGGAGACTGTCCACAGCCTTTAGAATGGACCCGTAAATCTTATTATGGTTCATGTTCAAAGTCGTCAAGCTCCCATTAAAATCCACCTTCGACAGGTCGAACTCGAACTGGTTCCTCGAGATGTCAATGTGGTACGTGCTCTTGTTCCTCCCAAACACCAGCGATGCGTCCCCCTGAAGCCTGTTCCGGGAAAGGTCGAGCTTCCCAAAGTCGATGCCGGCAAAGGTTGCTGGGAGCTCGCCGGAGAGGCTGTTGTGGGAGAGGATGAGGTAGAGGCTGTTACCCTTGAGGTTGGCGAGGGAAGCCGGGATCTTCCCCATGAGCTGGTTATGGTCGAGGCCAATGTAGCCGAGGCGGGATGGTGGAGAGAGAGTCAGGGATGCTGCCGGTGAGCTTGTTGAAGGAGAGGTTGAGGTAGGTGAGGTTCTTGAGCTGGCCGAGGAAGGAAGGGATTGGGCCGGTGAGATTGAGCCAGCTGAGAGTCAGGAAATTCAGGTACTTGAGCTTGGTAAAGGACTCTGGGATCGGGCTGGTGAAGTTGGAGAGCTTGTGGAGGGTGAGGTCTTGAAGGTAAGTGAGGTCGCCTATGGCGGAGGGGATTTGGCCGGGGAGGTCGGATTTGAGGAAGAAGAGAGAGATGACGCGGTGGGTCTTGTAGTGGCACTTGAGGCAGTACCAGTGGCAGCAGTCGACGTTCAGGTCCCAGGTGGCGAGGACGTTGGGGTCCTTGAAGGAGGACTTAATGCGGAGGAGGACCTCCTTGTCCTCCGGGTGGCAGAGGACGGCGGAGGCGGGGCGGAGGAGGAAGAAGGAGAGGAGGGGCAGGAGGAGGAGGAGGAGGCGGGCCAGAGACATTGTTGAAGGTGGTGGTGGTGGGGCATGAGTTTTGGATGAGTGAGGAAGGAGGAGGCATGGAGAGTCGTATTTTAAAAGAGGAAGTTGTGTGTGGAAACGGGGGAAGGGATTTTTCGTTTTGAACTCATTTTAAGATTATTTGTACTTTTAATTTTCTTTTGTAAATCTGGCGACTTTATCCTTTGACATGTAGAAATTGTGAAACTTAAAATGCCTTATCTTGTTTTCAAATTTTAGAGTGAAAATTATAAGTTTAAATTATGGGTGAAAATCATATGCCTAAAGCAGGCGGATTGCCTACTCATTTCGATGGCAAACGAAATAAACTATTTTATAATTTCTTCTGTATATAGATATTACAAAAAAAAATTCTAAAAAGAGAAGCATGCGCCATTTTTTCCATCTATAGAAGAATTGTCGGTGGAATTATTGTTCCATGTTTTAATATACAAATCATTAGCAATAATAAGAGTAAAGATAAATGATTTTGTGACAATCTTTAATCTATTATTAACTTAATAGTTTATTATAAAGCACAAAAAATCAAATAACAAATAATTATAATTTGTTGTAGGGCCACTCTTTTAAAAATTTGTGATTCACAACAAACTGTTATTTTTACATATTCTTAATAGCAACCCAAAGACTGTTATACTAACAAAGTCTAGAAGTAAATCTTGTTGTGGGGCCACTCTTTTAAAAATTTGTGATTCATAACAAACTGTTATTTAAAAATTTGTCATTCACAACAAACTGTTATTCTTACAGTAACCCAAAGACTATTACACCCGACCTCAACTACACCGCCGATGCTTTAAGATTTGAGCAAACCTGCCCGTAAACTTGTTTTTACCTTCGATAACCATGCTTTGATTAGAAAAGGAAAGGACTTTCTTTTGAATCCCGATGCTTCTTTTAACTCCACGTGAGTCGTCGTCATATTTCAAGCTGATGATTTGGTTGTTCTTTTGTTGAACTCTACGACCTGAAATTAACAGCCTTATCCATAGAATCAAATATGATTCTGTTATATTTTCATTAAAAGATTTAGCAAGTAAAAAAACTATTTAAAAAAAAAAAACGCCTCTTTTCATTTCTAGCATTTGCTCATGCTCTTGGGTTCATGGCCATCAGACAATATTGAGATTCCTGACACAACCTGAGTGTTTTATTGAAAAAAAAAAGAGTTCAAATTCTAAACCTATATAAGAAAAAATGTTTGAGTAACTTTCCATGTAATATATCTTAACACGTCTCAAGTGTTTTTTTTTTTTTTTAAATAGTTCAAATCCTAAACCTATATGAAGAAACATGATTGACTAACTTTTCATTTAATATCTCTTAATACGTTAACTAGTCACTGATCAACTAAACTCGTTAAGCACTCTCTTCCTAGCTAGCTATTGGCCTTTAAATTTCCTAGTATATTCAAAGGCAGAATTAAATCTCCATCTCGGTTAAACTCATGCACGTCCATTGGTCCCTTTACATAGCCATAATAGGCAGTTTTTTTCGAAGGAGCAGCTATTAAATCAGAAGCCAACACGTTCCTTCAAGCTTCACCTATATAACAAAACAAAAAACCACGTTTTGAAAAATTTGTACTCCGCTGCTCGCTTTCGCTGGGGGCTGTAGACAATATAATATGGGGCGGGTCAAGGGTCAAAGTCAAACTAATAAGGCAAGTTGCGTCCCTGGTCAAACGTGTGCTTATCTTTCTCATTGTGCAAAAGAAGGTTTTGGTATAGAGCTTGCATGGTGGCCCCCCGTATATACATATCCATGTCCATCCCAGAGCCTTCTTTTTCATTTTCGGTTCAGAACAAAGGGGCTGCTGGTTCAGCAGTTTTGTTTTGGTGCTTCCTCTGCACAGATAAGACAACGTTCACGTTGTATCGGGCCCACGCCTCCGGTCGAAATTAGGGGTGAGCGGGTCCAGGGTGGGTAGGGTCTAGACCTGGACCTTGTTCCCTACCCTGTTATAACCGGTTCTCCTTTTCTGGACCCTGTTCCCTTTTTCATTGGACCCCGTTCCCGCCCACCCCTGTTTTTCGGTCCGGAACGGGGGTTGACCCTGTTTATATTAGAACCTGTTTTGCTTCCTTGTTGCTGCTCTAAATTCAACATAGAACTTTCACATGGGTTTGACAGTTCATAATAAGATCGAGAAGTCTGAAGAGTCTTAACTAACGATGGTTAACTATTAAGAGGAATTTTGCATGATTAAACTTGTAAACTACATAGATCAAACGAACAAATTTGGTGTCATTCGGCTTCACCAACAGTCAAGTATACATAAGATCTTTAATACTCATATCAGATTAGAAAAGGGGACAAAAAAAGCGCCTCATCACCCTAAAATTACAAAATGCCCAAACTTGGGCCTTTGCGAGGGCTCTTCCTCTTCCTCTTTGTGCATAGTACTAATAACAAGCAACGTGCATTTTTTGCTTCCAAGACAGAGAGATTGTGTCATGATCCGGACGGCTGGCCATGGGGTTACGTTGTCACCGACACTTGTCCCGAGTTGTTTGTCCGTAAAAAAATGTTCGGTTTCGCATCCCGAATTAAAATTCCTAACTTGCACCGGGAAATTAGGAAGGAATCCTTCGACTCTGACTCCCCAGTTTGTGCGAACGTGTGTTGCGCGTGAGCGACTGCATATGCACCGTCTCTAACTTTTCTTAACAGTATGCGTAGTTTGACAATCAATTGAGAAAATATGTTAACAAGTTATAAGATATGATAATATCATGTATCATTTCTCAATCATGCCTTAGGGGCATTTTATCAAACAGATTTATGGCCGACGATTTGAGGAGTAGATTTTACTGATCCAATTCTAAACTCGTGGACTGACTCAAATGCCAATGATTCGAAATCAAATGACCCAGTTCATTCAAGCCCGACACAGAAGGTTGAACGCAGAAGGTTGAACTTCGGTTCCAACTACAATCAAACCAACGCATAGCAGCAAAGAATCAGACGTTACCTGATTTAAAGACGATGACGAAGCCACGACCCGTGAGTCAAGGGGAGTACAAGGCACTGGCAGAAGTTGAAGGCGCTGGAACGAGAAAAAGGCCTTTGCCGGTCGCGGTTCCGGAGAGGAAAGCAGGAGGTGGAACGGCGAGATTGAACGGAGGCAGTGTCGGCGCTCGGGTGCGAGCTTGGCGGGGGTTAGCAGCTTCGTGATTTCGGGAAGCGAAGGCAGTCCGGCAACTTCGCGAACGAGATCGTCGACTCCTCATCGGGCCGGAGGAGGTCCCGCCACAGGGCGAAGGCGATGGAGAGCCCGAACGCGCCGGACGGTGAGAAGACGACTCGCGGGATGCCGCGGTTGCGGGCAAAGCGGTGGGTCCACCCGAGGAAGAAGTCAGAGAGGAGCGGGAGGTGGAGGTCGCGGAGGGTGCGGACTTTGGCGACGAAGCGCACCCGCGGCGGGGGGCTTTGGGGAAGGCGAGACGAGAGGCTGGAGCGAGGAGGAGGAGGCGAGGAAGGGGTCGAGCAGGTGGAGATTGTCGGGGGTGACGACGACGGTGACGGTGACGGTGATGGTGACGGTGGGGGCGGCAGGGCGGGGGAGGAGGAGGAGCTTGGCAGCGGTGGTGCGAGCGCGAGGTGAACCGGGAGAGTCTGGTTCTCTGTGTCTGCGCCTCTGGCCCTCTGCAGGTAAAGAAAGAAATAAAATTAGGGTTTGCTTTAGGCGTAAAAACCGGTTCTCCAACCGGTTCCCAAACCGGTCCGGTCGAACCGGTTCTCGGGTGGGTAATCCCTCGGAACCGGTTCCCGAACCGGTTTAAACAGGGTCTGCGTTTCGGGAACCGGTTCCCGGCCTGGTTTTAACCGGAACCGGTTCCCGACCCTGTTTTCCGGGTGGGTCGGACCGGGAACCGGGTAAACCCGGTCCGGTTGCACACCCCTAGTCGAAATTTTCTCGTTCATTTGGGCCTTCCGCATCCCAACGTTGTACAAAGCACAGGACGATGCGTGATTGTCCTGGAAACTCTCAGGAATAGATAGCATGACAGCCCATGTGGCGTGTGAGGTAAGGAGCATGCTTTGCTTGGGTTAATTTGGATGTTCATTTGACCAGGTGAACTCCTAAATTCGCATTGTTGTATCGATGGATCAACCTGGCCTAATACCAACCGGCTGGATGATAATACCTATTTTTAAAATGCCCTTTGAAATTGGATAAGTTCTTTAACTATATTGTGCATGAACCGGGCAGTTGAATTTTATGGGAATGACATTATTATCAATTATGATTTACCCTTTTTTGTATCTATGTAAACATTCCGGACAAAAGATTTACTCACTTGGTAATGGTATACCTGTTAAAAAAATTGTGATGCATTACAAGTGAATTGCTTATTCTTTTTCTTTTTCTTTTTCTTTTTCTTTTTCTTTTTCTCACTTTTGACCGGACGTCGGTGCCAAATTGCCCATCTAATTTTGGGAGTTTGCAGATACTGCCCCTCCAACCGAAGCAAAGGAATTTGCCTCTTTTCAATATGGATTGAATTGGGGCTTGAATGGGAGCAGTCCGTCCAAGGAAATAGCCCTAGGCCCAAAGTGGATTAAAGCGTCCAGGAAATCCAACTAGAACGTGGTGCTTATACAGTGATTCTAACACCCGCTAGACAAAAATTGAAGTTCACACCTACAAATCTCACAAATTGGAAGGAATGAGCATGCTGATTTTATAGGCAACCTTTGAAAGTCGCAAACATAGACTTGAGGGAATATAATGTGCAGAGGCTCTAATAATGAGTTCCAATGCTTTGGGCTGCACCAATGGTTGATTCCTCTGTTATTTCTTAATGAGAAATCTGGGCAAATGGTCTCCAACAATATGATTTCGCGTAAATTTTGTAAGGACCCATCTTGGAACAGGCCGCAGGGAGACACGTCGCTGCTGTTCGGGGTGAACAAGACGAACGACTACATCAACATCTCAAGGAACCTGTTTGAGCTCAACCTATCGAGGGTGGAGCTGAGCCAGAGCATTATGTGGCTGGACATTAACCATAACAAGATTGATGGGGCGATGCCGGAGGCGATTAAGGATCTGCTGCTGCAGTTGTCGGACTTGAGCTCCAACAGGTTGTGTGGGGAGATTCGGGTGGGAGAGCGGTCGTAGAGCTTTGGTTACTCGGTGTATTTCCATAACCGTTGCTTGTGCGGTGTTACTCGGTGGGAGGGTGGCTTGAACTGTTCACGGCCACTGACTGATAATCACCATCTCATGTCTGCGTTCCATAGTGTTCATTGCTCTTGAGTGCGAGAAGTTGTGGAGTCAAAGGCGAAAGCGACAAGTCGACATTTAAGTCTTCAACCACGTTCGACTCTCCGCAAGCGAATGTTTCTCTTCAGTTGTTTTTGTTTTTTGTTTTTGCTTGTATCTTCCAGGCTATTTAGCTTTCAATAAGCTCTTCCATTGGTTTGGCATTAGCATTTTTTATGTGCGAGGGATCAGAAAGCCACATGATCGAAGGCGATGATGCTCTAAACTAATTACAAGGATTGGACAAAAGAAATTAAACTCATGGAAATCTTACCAAGAGAGTTGACTAAATGGAGAATACATAGTAATTTTTTAGACATAGAATTCAAGGCCTTGTATTAATTTAATTATCACTATCCATTAAGTGAGTCCATGATTTTTATCCCATCACAATGAGAATGAGAATTCATAACTGATATAGCTAAATTCATATCTATTCTTACAAACTAATCAAGGTTTCTTGAGACCGATGATAAATTGGAGAATTGAATATATGATCTTCAACATCCAAACCGAATTCAAATCACTCGACTCACTGAGAATTGAATATATGATCTCCCAAAAGTTGCTCGTTCGAGTTGAAAGGAAGGGAGGAAAAAAAAATCATCTCCAGATTCGTTAATGGGAATTCAAACGAAGCAATTATTTTATTCTCTTCTAACATGATGGCGGTCCCTTCGGACAGTTAACTATTAACTATAACTATGGACAAATCTTTTAAATGCCGGCCGCTTCGGATATGCCGAGCCACGTGGAGGAATGAACACGGCATCCGCAAATAAGGTTGAAGGAGAGATAGCTTTCGTTCTTGACCGGTCCAAGTAGCGCCGACTATGGAAAAATTGTTCAATCTAAACATATCAACGATTTGTCGATATAATCGTTCAACTAATTATCTACATAATAAACTTAGGATTAAATAGATAAAAAATTTCATAAGATTTAAGATTTATTTAATAAATGAAAAATTTTAAGACTAAATTGACAAATCATCAAAAAGTTTAAGACTGAATTAACTGGTTTAAAATTTTTTAAATAGTTATCTCCATCTACCATTTGTATATACAATTTTAATTGATTTTGTCAATATGTGTGTCTTCACTTATATTAAGTCAGTAAACCTCTTGCTATATCTCGAATTCTTTGTACTTTCATCAAATCAAAGTTCTCTTTCAATTACGAAAGACCTTTTCCTTTCCTAGACCGAAATGATAGAACTTTTGTGTTCTTTCTATCTATCGTGAATGCAATTTAGCATGAATGAAAAAAAAAAAAAAAAAAACAAATAACCAAAGTGTGAGAGTCAAAATTAACACCATATTTTAGAAAATCATGAATTCAACATAAGATGGTTAGTACCTTTGCTAACAATGAGGACTAAGTTTGATAGTTAGACTCTCCACACAATGAAACAAATGAAAATTTTTCACATCTTTGCCTTTAGATTATTAAGTAAAGATATAAGAATGGGTGATGATATTGAGATGAATTTCCATGCTTGGCAAAATGGATCCAAAGTGTTTTGAGACATGACAAGCGAGATGGGGTTCCCATATTCAAAATAGCTCTTACTTCAAAGTCGTGTTAGCGCATGGGCCCACTGATAGAATTTACTCTTAATTATTAAGGATCTGCATGTTAAATTATAGAGCAGTAATTCCACTAGCAATTCTTCAATAGAACGGGAAAAGAGCATAACTTTGCTTTTTAGAAAAATTATTTGCAAAGAGATATATATGGGGCTACATGGAAACACTTATGTTCTTTTTTTATTTAGAGGAAAGAAATAGGAAAAAGTGTTTTGTTCGGAAAACAGTTTTTGACCGAGAAAGTTGTGTTTGGTAAACTTGTTCCGAAAATAAAAAATGAATAGAAACACGTTTGGTAAATTTTTATTCTTTTTTTGTTTCTTTTAATTTTTTAATATTTTTATTTTATTTTTCATTTTTCCTTTCTTTTTTATTTTTTTCTTCTTTCGGCCGGTCGCCGACCTCCGGCGGCCGGCCAACGGGGCCGGCAGCCTCGCCCGGCCCACGAGGCTCGCCGGCCCCGTTGAGCCCGAGCCTCACCCAGATCTGACGAGCTCGGCCTCACCCAGATCCGGCGAGGCCAAGCGTCGCCAACCCCCGGCGAGGCTCGGCCTCGCCCAGCCAAGGTGAGGCTTGGCCTCGCCTGATTTGGGCGAGCCCGAGCCTCACCCGAGCCTCGCCTGAGCCTCGCCCGCGCTGGCGACGCTCCGGCGAGGTCGTCGACCCTCGACGGCGTCGCCGGCCATGGCCGAGGCCAGCGACCGGCCAAAGAAAAAAGAAGAAGAAAAGAGAAGAGAGAGAAGAAGAAATGTTTCTTCAAAATCGTTTCTGGAATAAGAAACAAGTTTTTTTTGTTTCTTTTTTTTGTTCCAATTTTGTTTCGGGAACAAAAAAAACAAAAAAAAGAACAGAAACGCAACCAAACGCGTTTCTATTCTTTTTTTGTTCCCAGGAACAAAAAAACACAATTTTTGTTCGAGTCTCGAACAGAAACAAGGAATAAAAACATGCATGCCCATAATATATATATATAGACGCACAAACGACTTCCTCCTATAAAAAACAACTCTCCACACCTCCTCCTTTCTCACTCATCCAAAACTCGTGCCTCACCACCGCCACCTTCAACAATGTCTCTGGCCCGCCTCCCCCGCCCCCTCCTGCCCCTCTTCTCCTTCTTCCTCTGCCGCCCCGCCTCCGCCATCATCTGCCACCCGGAGGACAAGGAGGTCCTCCTCCGCATAAAGTCCTCCTTCAACAGCCCCTACATCCTCCCCTCCTGGGGCCCGAACACCGACTGCTGCTACTGGTACGGCCTCAAGTGCCACCGCAAGACCCACCGCGTCATCTCCCTCTTCTTCCTCGCCTCCGATCTCCCTGGCCAAATCCCCTCTGCCATCGGCGACCTCACTTACCTCCAAGATCTCACCCTCCGCAAGCTCTCCAACTTCACCGGCCCGATCCCAGAGTCCTTTACCAAGCTCAAGTACCTGAATTTCCTGACTCTCAGCTGGCTCAATCTCACCGGCCCAATCCCCTCCTTCCTCGGCCAGCTCAAGAACCTCACCCACCTCGACCTCTCCTTCAACAAGCTCACTGGCAGCATCCCCGACTCCCTCTCCACCATCCCTGGCCTTGGCTACATCGGCCTCGACCGTAACCAGCTCACCGGGAAGATACCGGCTTCCCTTGCCAACCTCAAGGGTAATAACCTCTACCTCATGCTCTCCCACAACAGCCTCTCCGGCGAGCTACCGGCAACCTTCGCAGGCGTCGACTTCGGGAAGCTCGACCTTTCCCGGAACAGGCTTCAGGGGGACGCGTCGCTGCTGTTCGGGGGGAGCAAGAGGACAAGCGACATCGACATCTCGAGGAACCAGTTCGAGTTCGATCTGTCGACGGTGGAGTTTAACGAGAGCCTGTGGTGGTTGTACCTGTACATGAACCATAATAAGATATACGGGACGATTCCGAAGGTCGTGGCGGGTTTGGAGCTCCAGTTCCTGAACGTGAGCTACAACCGGCTATGCGGGGAGATTCCGGTGGGCGGGCGGTTGCAGAGCTTCGATTACACGGCGTACTTCCACAACCGGTGCTTGTGCGGTGCTCCTCTTGATAGCTGCAAGTGAAAAACAGAACTAAGCCAAGCCGATCTTTGAGATTTGAGCGGACCAGTTTGTAAACTTGCGTTATTTCAATAACCATGCTTTTATCAGAAAAGAAAAGGGGCTGCCTATTGAATCCCGATATTTCTTTCAAGTCTTTAGTGCATTAACTCCACTCCACGTGAGTGGTTGTCAGGTTTCAAGCTGATTTATTTTGCAATGCAAACAACGCGACTCACAAACATGGCCTGATGATCTGATTGTTCTTTTATTAAACTCTACGACCACAAATTAACAGCTTTGTCCATAAAATCAAATATGATTTCGTTATATTTTCATTAGAAGATGTAGGAAGTAAAGAAACTTCTTTTTAAATAAATTAAAAAAAAAAAAAAAAACTCTTTCCATCCGTAGTATTTGCTCATACTCTTAGGTTCGTGGCCATCGGACATTATTGGAATTCCTGATATGCCCGAGTGTTTTATTAGAAAAGGGAGTTCAAATCTTAAACCTGAAAAAAAAATATTCAAATTTTAAACCTATGAAAAAGAATGATTGACTGACTTTCCACGTAATATAGCTTAACACGTCCATTTCGAGTATAATCAAAGGCGGAGTTAAAACTCCAAACTCATGCATGTGCATTCCCAACACGTCCTTTCAAGATTTGGACTCCACTGCTCGCTCCCGGGGGGGGGGGGGGGGCTAATGAGAAAATATTAGGTAGGTGAAACACTCCATATAGGCGAAATGGAAAATCATACAAAAATCGACACCTGTCGTCACGTCAGCAATTCAAAATTTTGCTCTCCCCCTTCCTCTGTCCTCTCTTCCATGGACCCTGGCACACGCTCTGACGCTCCCCCTTCCTCCTTCCTCTGTCCTCTCTTCCATAGACCATGGCACACGCTCTGACGCTCTCTCTCCTCTGCTCTCCTTTACAGCGAGCAGGGGGTAGTCGGCGTCGGGATTGGCTAGCAAGGGTGCTCCGCAGAGGAAAGAGAGAGAGAGTGGAGCGAAGGTCGTGAGAGGGAGGCGAAGGGGCGTCGGCGTCGGCGTCGGGGGCGAAGGCACAAGTGAAGGGGTCGGCGTCAGGTCCAGTGGTGTAGGATGGAGGCAGACGTGGAGGCATTGGCGGCATCGACGTCGGCGTCAAAGTCGGGGGCGATGGAGGTAACCTCCGAAGGCGGAGGCGAAGGTGGAGGGGCATCGGACGTCGCGTCGGCGGGGAAGAGAGGCACGACTTCATGGAGGGGGGAGAGGGAGAGAGAAAGCGAAGCGGAGCGGAGGTCGCGAGAGGGAGGCGGAGGAGCGTCGGCGGCGTCGGCGTCGAAGGCAACGGAGGCAACCGGCGGAGGCAAAGGCAGAGGGGCTAAACCTTTATTTTTTTCTTTAAACCCTCCGCGATTTCGTTCTCAGCGCAACGGAGCGGAGGACGGGGAGAGACAGGAGAGGAGGAGAAAATATTAGGTACGTCTTACACTCCAGCCTGGCAAACAAGAAGGCGGTGGGAGCGCGACACGTGTCCTCGTGGGACCCATAAGGTCAGGTGCCATCTTCCCCTCCTGGATCTCGACCCAGTGCTTCTTTCTCTCTCTTCTCTCCCAAATAACTCGGCTGATGGCTTGGCTCGGCTGGCAGAAGAAAGGACGGGTAATAAATGCGCAACGCTCCCGCTTAAATTTTCTCTCTCCTCGCTTGAATTTTTTAGGTTTTGTCTCTCTTTCGTGGAAGAGCAGACGAAACGAGCTGCACTTACTTCCTCTGTTTCCTTCTCAGCGCATCCCACCCCTCCGCCTCCGCCTCCGCCTCCGCCTCTCCAAAAAGCCTCGCCGGTCATCTACCTCTGGCACGTCGCCTCCTTCAAGAGCCCCGCCGGTCGCAGCTGGTTCCTCAAACTTTCGCCTCTGACTGTTTCCAACGTGGAGATCGAGCATAAGGTTTGTGCTCGCGTTGGTCTCTCGGCAACTCCTGGGCCTCTGTCCAATTGTCTCCCTCCGACGAACTTGTCATCAACTCCGACTCCGAGCCGCCGCCGCCGCCGCCGATGGCGTCCTCCGTCTCTGGTATCTGCTCGTCCTCCCCCTGCCTCAGGTCGAAGACGCCGCCAGCCTCCACCACGAAGCCATTGGCCTCCGGTAGGAGGGAGCCGGCCTCAGTCTCGTTCCCGAGCGGCGCCAGGCTCCCCGCCATCGACCGGGTGTTGTCCCTGTCGCTGGCCCGATCGGTCGCGAGGGGGATCTCAGTGGACCTATGCAGGGCCAACGGTGCGGCGAAGAAGGAGAGGCGCGGGCTAGAGGGCTGGGGAGGATTCCCGCTCGCTGTGGACGAGGTACGTGGACTGGCTACACCAGCACCGAAGCTAGGGCTTTTCCTTGGACTTGAACAGAATCGGGTCCGAGTTCGTGGAGGAGATAGAGCCTCGGTTCTAGGCCGCGTTCAAGGCGATGGAGGAGCTGGGGAAGGGCGCGATCGCGAACCTACCCTAGACGAGGGCCGCATGGTCGGGCACTATTGGTTGAGGAAGTCGGAACTCGCGCCGGCCGGGTTCCTGAAGGCGCAGATTGAGAGCACGCTTGACGCAGTCTGCAATCTCGCTGTTCTTCTTTAATTGTTGTTTCCTGAGTTTAATGAGCTCGTGGTGATGATAATAATGATATCTATTGCTCCTATTCTAGAGGATTTTTAGAAGAGAAGCTTGACGATCGGTTTATTTATTGACATTTGCTGAATGCCAAGTGTCAAGTTACGTTGAAAGATGATAAAATTTTCATATGTTTTTGGAGCTATTATTCATTGGAGCAAGTTCAATAAGACAGGAAGCTCGTGACTTTTAACTTACAATGTTGGACACTCCTGCCATATAGGTTTGTCTTTCGATCAACTTAGATGGATGTTGGAGCTCCCGAACGGCATCGAGATAGTCAGATAGATCGATATCCTTTGCTAATGGAACAAGTGGAGAGTAGTAGTGGTCATCAGCACATAATTGATGTAGAGAGAAATGGGGACGCCTCATTGACAGCATCTCATGGTGATCAGCAACGCAGGGTAGACTCGACAGAGGATGAGGATGGACTTTCGCCTATCATGCCAGCCCCTGCGGATCAAACAACTGTAAATTCACCAAACAGATTGAACTCTGTGAATTCCTCTAGCACGAGAAGAAGGAGTGATGATTACCATCAGCATCGAACCAGTCCATTGAATTCTGGACTATGGATTTCAGTGGAGTTAGTTGTCACTGTGGGTCAAATTATAGCATCCATAGTGGTTTTGTCATTGTCAAGACATAAAAATCCAGAGGCTCCACTATTTGCATGGGTTGTAGGTTATGCATCTAGTTGTGTGGCAATGCTGCCTATTCTTTACTGGCGTTATCATTCTGGCAACCGTGGTAGTGATCAGCAGTCCAGTCGATCCCATCGAGGGACTTCTCATAGCAGTCAATTAGAGCCTAGCTCTTATACAGCTATCTCTGTCACACAGTCCACAGATGAGGGCAATCAACATTCTGAAGAATAGGCATCATGGAATGGCCAAATTGCAGACACTCTGAGTTCACGGTAAAGCTCAATCGTTTCTTATGCTGCTCATGGATCATGATTGCTTCTCATCTATTCAATTTGAATTTCAATTTGCACATTGTGGGATTGTTGGCTTCATTCAGAATAACCTAGTCTGTACAATCTATGATAGATGGAATCAACAGCTAATTTCGTTTTTGCAGAATTAGTGGGCTGGTGGACCATTTCAAGATGGCCTTAGACTGTTTTTTTGCTGTATGGTTTGTTGGTGGCAATGTGTGGATTTTTGGAGGTCACTCTTCACCTTCTGATGCTCCGAAACTGTATAGGTACCAATTTATAGGGACACTTTTCTATTCTGTCTATACATGTAATTGCTGTGCTTGATGAAATATATGTGTTGTGGCCCTTTTGCAGGTTATGTATAGTATTTCTAACTTTGAACTGTATTGGATATGCCATGCCTTTTATACTATGTGCAACAATTTGTTGCTGCGTACCTTGCATAATGTCTGTTCTGGGCATCCTAGAAGACTTTTCGCAGACAAGAGGAGCCACCTCAGAAACCATCAATGCTCTTCCTATCTACAAATTCAAGGTGAAGCAAGACTTAAATGCTGACGGCGAGGAATTTAACACAGGAGGAAGTGAAGGCGGGGTCTTGGCTCCAGGGACAGAAAAGGAGTGTTTCTTGTCGGGAGAAGACACGGTAAGCATAAAACCCACTTATGTCCTCCCATTCCAATTCTGGAGTTCAAGCACCCTCCTGCTGAATTTTGACCTATAATGTAGGGCTAGCATTTGATTTCGCGTCCTAAAAAGAAAGGCCTCGCCTCACATCTGCTTATACGTTCCTTAACATGGTGAAACTATCATGATAGCGGCAAGTCGCAAATGCTTACTATCGGCAGCTAGGCATGATATTTATCTTCAAGCAGACAAAGTGATGTTGCCATTGTATTTGTGCAGGTTTGCTGTATTTGCTTGTCAAGATATGCAGATAACGATGAACTTAAAGAGCTACCTTGTCACCATGTCTTCCACGTTGAGTGCATTGATAAATGGTTAAAGATCAATGCTTCATGCCCCCTCTGTAAAAGTGAGATTAGCGAGAGCAGTGGGCTTTTGCAATCTGACAGAGACAGCTAGAACTGAGGACGAGTTTCAAGTAGCTCAAGAATTTGCATAAGGGAGCTGCCTATGAATGTGCCAACTACAATGTTTGCTCATTGGACTTACGATGAAACAGGGCCTCTTCGCAGAGACGTGTATTGACTTGGCACAGGTAGCAGGAGGTTATATCTGCAAAGAGGTTCTCTTGCGACGCATCGGATGATTTACCATTGCTACACTACACTATGTAGAAGTGAATCTCTTGCTTGGGAGTGGTCCCACCTTCTCAGGACATGTAAATGTGAGGTCGAAGTTGAATGGTCGGCTCATACACCGGGTCCCGTGAAACGATCTGGGGGTGCTGCAATGGCAAAGGAATCTTTGCGCACAGATCCTATCTCGGGATAACGGTAATGATGTATATAGTTTGTTCGAAAATACAGCACATGGTGTATTTAATCACGTAAATTGCGATAAACTGTAACTATTCATCGTGTCTTGTTCTCTTATTTTGGAGCCCTAGAGTGGGCATGCTTAAGATAAATGGAGGACCTCAGTACTATTGCTGTTACAGACAGTTACCAAAAGCTGATCAAGAAATTACTGCGTAATCAAAGTTGTAGCAATATGCTAAAAAATTACTGATATTTGCAGAGAACAACTTAGTTTTTATCTTTCCTCTTTTAAATAAAAAGATTGAAGACAGATGAGCAATAGAATTCGGAAGAACGTGATGGACAAAAACTGATAATGGATACAGCAATAGCAATTTAGCCTTTGGTTTTGTTTCAGATTCTGTTTGTTTCATAGATTTGGAAAATATTTTTTTAATATTAATCACTTATATCAATTCAAATAATTAGTTCATGAAAACTTCTCTCCATCCCTTGCAATTATGCATGTCTAAATATTTTTATGAACGTTAAAAATCTCTTATTTATTAATTTTTTTATAGGCAATACAAGTAATATTCATTTTTAAAAGTGATACAAATGCATAACTTTTAAGATGCACCGTACACAGTATCGAAGATTATTCCGCACCATCCCTCACAAGATATGAGAGCATTGCGCAAGTGGTTAGTTTGGGACTCAGAAAAGAAGAAAAATGGCTTTTTCTTGAACTTACATATTTCGTGCCATTCATGTTACTATTCTGGTTGTGGTCTCAGAAGGGAGATGAGGCTGCATAATTTCGACCTTCTTATTTTGGTGCGAAAACAGCAAAAATGGCATACCCTTATTTTCGCATTTTCTAAATTTATTTTCAGAGTTTTAGACGACTTAAAAGCAGGAGAAATTGCCAAAGGCCTCAAGAGATAATTTCTTTGAAGGTTGTTTCAGGGAAAACTAGAAGAAAGAAAAAGAAAATGAAACATTTTCCCTACAATCTAAGGAAATTTCCGTACCAGAAAAAAGATCAAGTCCAGCAAAACATATGGCTCCTCTCCAACAACAACCCATTAGGAGACCACTTGTCTTCATCCATTTCATTAGTGATACGAAAAAACCAAAGAAGATAAATTAGAAGATAAATTAGGAGGTTCATATTAGCAAGGATAACATAGAGCCAAGGCCCGAATCACTCACTTGCATACTTAACCAAAAAATAGAAAAGTTTCTTGACCTGAAACTAGAAAACGAAGAACAAAAGCCAACCCAGGAGAGCATGTCTTATTGATGCAAAATCTATCATTTGTAACATCTCATTCCAAAATTTTTCACAGAACGCAATGTTTATACAAAGGAAAAACAATGGTGGATAAATAAGGGAAGTACAACATGTCTCCAGAAGTAAGTTTGCAGAGGCCACTTGTTCTTAAGGCTAACGAAGCATCCGTTCTTCAAAATTTCTCCTGTGGCTCCATCTCAGGGATGTCCTATAGATTGTAAATCTAACAATGCAAAAAGTGAAACCTTAGTTTAACGCATATTCCCATGGAGCCCGCCACCTTTTCTCATTCATGCCCATAGACACACAAGGCTATGAATCCGACTGGAAATGAAAGTGGAGGAAGATTATACACAATTAGCAAAACAAATTCCAAGATGAGAGGGAGAGGGAGGCCAAAAAGAACATAAGCAAATGCCAATCCAATAAAGCGACAGAATGGCCATGAACTGGAAAAGGCCCCATGAATGATACTTCCCCAGTGGTTGAACGAACTATCTCCCAAGCCACAGCTATTGTTTTGAACTAACTCTCATGCATACCGATGAATGTAGAATTACATTGCCCAAAATGAGCTTTCACCTCCACTTGTTAGATAGAGAGGTCCTTAAAAGCTTCCAGTTTTCCATTTGGCGCAAGAGAATCCATGCTTATGCCACCCGCAGGATGGTTGACTCCATTTTCAGGATTACTAGAAATCTGGTTGTACAAGGACTTTAGAACTGCAGAACTGCGACTTCCTTCAAAATACGTGGAGTGCGGGAAGTATTCAGCACAACGTAATTTCCATCCTGTTGAAGATGTATTTTACAAGTGTCAGACACCATCTCAAAAGTCAAATCTAGCTTTATCCACTTATAATATCCCATCTTTGTATTCAGTAAAATGAGTAGGCCAACAAGGAAGTAGGGATAGAAGAATGGTCATCAGTAACGAAATTCACTGACGAGATCCCTCCCTGACTCTCACACCCCAACACACACCCACCCAGCCACCCACTTGCTACCCTATACTGCTGCTACTCCAATTATTCCAACAGATACTCCACATTTTAAGCATAAGTTTAACCAAAAACAGTTGACAAGATCAAAACTTACTTGACGCAGCATCCATATCAACTACTACTGAGGAGAGTAGCTTGTGAACCGCAATACAATCCTTGAGTTTCCATTCCTTAACTGATCTGAGTGCTCCATTTCTATGCAACATAACGTGGACATGCTCAACAGATTATCAAGGGGATGGCAGCGTAAAACGGTCCAAAACAAATGAAATGAACATGGTAGACCTTCATTGCACCAAACAGTACCTTTGCACCAAGTTGTTGCTTGAATCCTCAAGTAATTTCACAGCCTTGCCCTTATTGCTGGGTTCCAAAAGATACAGCATTTCTGCAGCAGCTGCCCTGTGCATCAATGAATCTGCACACACAAAAAAAAAAAAAAAAGACCAAGCACACTTAGAACATGTTATAACACACGTAAGAAAATTGTCTGATGTTGAGGATACCTTTATGCTTATCGACGAATGGCTCATTTGCCTCTAAAAGAGACTTCCCATGCAAATGACTGCAAGATGAACGATTGTATGTGTTAAAAGACTGTCATATTGAAAAAACAAACAAGAAAGATATAGCAAGTCCAAAAGACAGGTTGTAAAGAACCTGATTTCTAGTCGTTCAGCTTCTAATACAGTGCAAATAAGTTTCTCAGAGTCAGTAGCTGGGGCAGCCATGGAACTAACTACGTGGAAAAACTTTAACTGCAGCATAAGAAGCACCCATCAGTAACAACACCAAGCTGTCAAAGTCTCTAGCAACCGGGGAAACAATATAGACCATCACTGAAAAGAGTTGAGGAAAAAGTAGCAGCAACACAGATCAACATACTAGGACTTGCATCAAAATTTACAGACACCCAAAAGATCCGACAGATATATCAACAGCTCAACCCAAGGAGTTAAGAGGACATATGAGAATGATAAAATATCTCGAGTGCAAACTAGAGAGAAACTAACCAGGCACCTATGTGTGTCAGGGCTTTCCGCGTCCAACCAGAGCAGCTGCTTCACCGCCTGAGTTTATGAAAAGAGCAGCATATCAAGATGCATATATTAAAATGGAGTTAAGTAGAAAATTAAATTGCAAGCAGCACATATATAGGAAAAAGAAACAGAACATTTATCAGCTTGTCATTAAGTTACTCCGAACAATATGTTTCAAGAAGTTTCAAGAGTAAGAAAGTCATTAGACAAAAGAAAAAAGAAGAAGCAAAGTAACCCCAGGCAAAATTACCTGAAAAGCAAGCACAGTTTTCCACTTTCTCATATTTACTTCAAACGAAAGAATGTGTGTTTCCAAAGAATCAGGTGGGCTCCTTTGAAGCCGCTTCAATTACTTTGTTGCCTCAGATAGTGGATCCTCGACCTACCACCACATATACATGGTCACAGCAGCAACTATTAATAAAAAGGAAGTTACATAATATATGAAGCCAAAAAGAAGATTGCGCAGGAATATTATATACACTAATTTATCAGGAAGAAGCTGTTCATTGGTACATATCACGCTCTCTCTAGAAACGATAAAGCACATTTTTTGGCGAAAGGAATGTAATCACCAATTCCAATATTAGTATTTTCATGTGCTATTCAGAATCAAAATGGGCAGGCATTCGTGTATATGACAGAATGCCTATCCCCCCTCCTTTATGAGACACTTTTTTTTTAATCGTAGCCTAACTATTTCCCATTTCATAGATGGATATCTAGGGACTCAAGTCTAAATAAAATTGACTATACACAATTGTAATCTGTATCAGACATAGATGGATATCAGGAAACAGCAATTAAAGAAGAACATCGAGATTGCAGACCGCGTCAAGCGTGCTCTCAATCTACACCTTCAGGAACCTGGCCGGCGCGAGTTCCGACTTCCTCAACCAGTAGTGCCCGACCATGCGGCCCTCGTCTAAGGCAGGTTCGCGATCGCGCCCTTCCCCAGCTCCTCCATCGCCTTGAACGCGGCCTGGAACCGAGGCTCTATCTCCTCCATGAACTCAGACCTGATTCGGTTCACGTCCAAGGAAAAGCCCTAGCTCCGGTGCTGGTGTAGCCAGTCCACGTACCTCGTCCACAGAGAGCGGGAATCCTCCCCAGCCCTCTAGCCCGCGCCTCTCCTTCTCCGCCGCGCCGTCGGCCCTGCCTAGGTCCACCGAGATCCCCCTTGCGACCGATCAGGCCAGCGACAGGGACAACACCCAGTCGATGGCGGGGAGCCTGGCGCCGCTCGGGAACGAGACTGAGGCCGGCTCCCTCCTACCGGAGGCCGACGGCTTCGCAGTGGAGGCCGGCGATGTCTTCGGCCTGAGGGAGGGGGAGGACGAGCAAATACCAGAGACGGAAGACGCCATCGGCGGCGGCGGCGGCTCGGAGTCGGAGTTGATGACGAATTCGTTGGAGGGAGACAATCGGACGGAGGCCCAGGAGTTGCCGAGAGACCAACGCGAGCACAAACCTTATGCTCGATCTCCGCGTTGGAAACAGTCGGAGGTGAAAGTTTGAGGAACCAGCTGCGACCGGCGGGGCTCTTGAAGGAGGCGACGTGCCAAAGGTAGATGACCAGCGAGGCTTTTTGGAGAGGCGGAGGCGGAGGCGGAGGCGGAGGGGTGGGATGCGCTGAGAAGGAAACAGAGGAAGTAAGTGCAGCTTGTTCCGTCTACTCTTCCACGAAAGAGAGACAAAACATAAAAAATTCAAGCGAGGAGAGAGAAAATTTAAGCGGGAGCATTGCGTATTTATTACCCGTCCTTTCTTCTGCCAGCCGAGCCGAGCCACCAGCCGAGTTATTTGGGAGAGAAGAGAGAGAAAGAAGCGCTGAGTCGAGATCCAGGAGGGGAAGATGGCGCCTGACCTTATGGGTCCCACGAGGACACGTGTCGTGCTCCCACTGCCTTCTTGTTTGTCAGGTTGGAGCATGAGACGTGAGAAAATATTGGGTGGGTTTAACCCTCCACGTAGGCGGTGGGTTAAACCATTCAGCGATCGACGCGTGGCGCCACGTAGGCGAGGGCGTCAGGCGTTCAAAATTCGCGCAGGCCGCGTGTGGAGCCCACCACTCTGACGCTCCCTGGTCTGCTCTCCTCTGCGACGCCTGAGCCCCCTGTCGAATCGTACTCTCTCTCCTCTCTCTCTCTCCCCCCCTTCTCCGTTCCGTTCCGTTCCGTTCCGTTGCGGAGGAGAACAAAAGTCGCACAGCTCTTCTCTTCCCCCTCCTCTGCTCTCTCTCTCTCCATTCTTGCCGACGAGCTCTCTCTCTCCATTCTCGACTCCGACGCCGAGGACGCCGCCTCCGCCTCCGCCTCCGCCCCCGACGCCCTCTCGCGTGCGACTCTTCTCTTCCCCCTCCTCTACTCTCTCTCTCCATTCTCGCCGACGAGCTCTCTCTCTCCATTCTCGACTCCGACGCCCCTCAAGCCGGTTGCCTCCGTCGCCCCCGACTCCGACGCCCCTCAAGCCGGTTGCCTTTGACGCCGACGACGCCGCCTCCGCCTCCACCTCCGCCCCTCAAGGTCGTGTTGCGGGTCCTCCGGTTGCCTCCGTTGCCCCCGACTCCGACGCCGACACCCACCTCCGCCTCCGCCGACGCCTTTCCACCTCCGCCAAAGCCTCGACCGATCGTTCGGCTGTGGACTCTACTCATATCTCACAGCGTCCTTGTCAGGTACCGCAGTAGCTTCTCGGTCTTTGATTATCTCTGCTCGCTGTTATTCGGATGTGTTATTGGACTTCTGTACAGTTTTACTTTGAGATATTAGTGACTGTCCTTCTTTTGAACTCTAAGAGTGGTCTGCCCGTTAGTATATACAATTTTTCTGGAGTATGTAAGAACTATAAAAATTGGGTGCATTAATGCTAGTTTTGGAGCTATACAAGGCAGTATTTGCCTAACTAATTTTGTCTTGCTCAATTACATCTTTTCCCGACCTCTTACGGTCTGAATTTTACTCTTAAGTTGCCAATCTGCACTATTTTCCTGCAACTTTTGCTGAGATACATTTGAGATAGATAGTCCTTGATCTATGTCGACTTTGGGAGGACACATTTTAATAGACAAGCTGTCTTTCTTCTCACTTGTCCTTTTAGTTAACCCATTCCTATCCAAGAACCACATGCGAGAGGCCCTCGGGAGTTGACTTTTATGATGAATTTGCTCATTCCACCTTGCTTTTGCTCCGTAGACGGGAGTTATTTGTTATAAATTCTGTTAAATCATTAGTGTGTGGGATGCAAAGAAATTGTTATCTCCATTCTTAAGGCATTTTGTAGCCTCTTTCTTTATTAGAACTAATATTTGCTTATCAAACCAGTTCTCTACGAGACACAAAGGGCATGTCCAAGAGTTTCACTAAACATGAGACCAGGCATCTTTCAGACCACAAGGTACTGAGCAGCATGACAAAAGGAGATATGATGACAATTTTTTTATGTTTTACTTTGTTATCGAGCACTATCTTTGGACTTAAAAGGCAAATTTTTGAGGTCGGGACACCTGGAGTGCCATAACTTGGCACGCCGGGACACTTAAGTGCCATAACTTTAAAATGGTACACTTAAGTGCCATCATCGGAGTAAAATGGGACACTTAAGTGCCAATCCGGCCAAAAACCGGCCAAAATGCAGACGTGGCATTTTCCGGCAACATGCTTAATCGACGTGGCAATTTATTAAAAAAAAAAAAAGCACGCGTGGAGAAGGAAAACGACGTCGCCCCATCCACTGTGTATTTGGCCAAACTAAATGGCGTCGTTTTTCCTTGCGAATTTAACATTTTTCGGTTATTTGGATTTTCCATCCATTCGTCCATCAAGTCACACCAGATCTAACGTCCTCTCCAATGCCGTTCACAGCTCGCCGTTCGCAGGTCACCGTTCGCAAGTCATCGCTCACCGTCGTCGCTCACTGTCGTTGATTTGCTCAGGTTTTTTCTCTTCTTCCTCTCCCCTGTGGTGAAATTAGGGCTTCGAGTCGTTTATTAGGGCTCGGACTTGAAATTTGGGGGTCGGCTGGGAAAGCTTAGGCTTTGATGGTATTGATGTGAGATTTATGGCTCAAATGTGGTGCTATAATCCTATTGGGGGGTTCGAATTGACAGTTTAGGATCGACTTCGAAATGTAGGCTCGGTGTAGGGCTCGACGGGGGCAAAATTAAGGCTCGGTGTAGGGCTCGACGTCGCCTCATCCACCGTGATGTGTGATTTAGGGCTTTGATGTTGAATTGTGATGTGCGAAAGTAATTTGTAGTGGTCGGATATGAAATGTGCGATGGTGATTGGTGATTGTTAGGGTTCAGAGTATTGGACCTTGGACATGTTCGAATTGAATCTCTTGTTGTCATGGGGATGGGGACTTTTGGGTATTTTTTTAATAAATTGCATTGTTGAGGACTCATGATGAGGGATCTCTCCATATTTTAAAGGAATGCAACGACATAATCAAAGTAGTTGTCGGGTCCCATCTCTATTTGTCCTTGTCCTGAGGCCTCTTTTCAAGCTGCAACTGTCATCTGACCTATGCATCTTCCCTCTTTCTTTCTTATTTTCTTTAATAAAGAGTGTAGAGACCTCCACTTGCAATTTTCTATCCTTTGTGAATGTGATCCCAAAAATTAATTGTATATTTGTCATCTTTTGTTAAAGAAATGGCTCATGATAAAGACTATGTTGTGGTCATCGTTTACTATGGTGGGGATTTTGTGATTGGGGAGGATGAGTGGGAGTATGAGGGGGGAATGAGGGTGTTATCTTTGTAGATATAAAGAAGGCATTTTATATTGGATTTGTTAGGGATATAGTGACATTTTTGCCTTGTAGAGTACAAAAGTTACTGTACTATATTCCTGGGAAAGGCTTGAGAGATGGTTTGAGAGTTTTGGAAGATGATAATGGTTTTAGGGATGTCTCACATCATTATCTTCATGGCGAAGAAGCGAAAGTATTTGTTGAAAACAATAGTGATAGTGAGGACGAAGATGATGACAGAGATAGCACCTAAGTAGGAGAAGGAGGAGATGATATTCAAGCTAGTACTGAGGTTAGGGATGAAGCAGGGCATGATGGACAAGACGGGAAGAAGAAGGGCGCATATGCTGTTCACCAGAGCGATTATGACATAGGTGATGTCATAATCATTGAAATAGATTGGGAAGTAGCTGAATCCAGTGATAGTGATGATGACGATGACGATGAAGGGTTGGCTGCTGAAGCTGAAAATTTATTAATCTTAAGTGACGATGACAATGAGGAGTTTATATAGTCAAGGAAAAAAACAAAGGGACTTTTTGTCAGATAGATTTGCAACTTTGCAAGTAGCTGATGAAGTTCCAAACAGAGACGAAGGCCTTGCAGATGTTGGTGTTGCTGGCCAGTAGACAGATTATGAAGAAAGCATCGACACTGCTACTTCCCAGGACGAACTTGAAGAAGATCAACGAGCTGTGCATAGAAGGAAAAGTAAGTTTCCTTCCTATGATCCATCCGTTGCCTCTCTTACTTTATCATTAGGTATGAAATTCCATGATGCGATATAATTTAGGGAAGTTATGCTGAAGAACTCCATTGCTGCACAAAGAAATATTGATTTCATTAGAAATATCGAGAAATTTGTAAGAGCTAGGTGTTCGCAGCAAAACTGTCCATGGAAGATTTATGGCGCATTTGTTAAGAGGAGTGGGTCTTTCCAGATTAGAGCATACTAAGAGGAACACACTTGTTCCATTAATTTTCAAAACAAAAGAGTAACAAGTGCATGGTTGTCCAAGCACTTCTTCGATCTGATCAAGCTGATGCTCGAGATGAAAATTACTAACTTTAGGATGCTAGTGAAGGAGCGTGTAGGCATCAATGTATCTAGGAATCAGTGCAAAAGAGCAAAGCAAAAAGTGATAAATATACTTATTGGTCAGTATGCTAAGGAATATGGGTAGGTGTGGGAGTACGCTTGGGAGTGTAGGTTGCAAAACCCTACAAGTAGAGTGTATGTAGAGGTGGTTGAGAGACCGCTTCCTGATCATGGGACCAAGTTCAATAAGTTCTATGTGTGCTTTGATTCATGCAGACGAGGATTTTTAGCTGGTTGTAGACGGATTATAGGATTGGACGGCTGTGTCTTGAAGGGCTTGTGCAAGGGAGAATTGTTGGCAGCGATTGGAAGAGATGCAAATAATCAAATGTTCCCACTAGCTTGGGCTATTGTAAAGATTGAGAACAAGGACAATTGGTCCTGGTTCTTGAAAAATCTGATGGTTGACTTGGATATAACAAACGGGGAAGGGTGGGCATTCATGATCGATCAACAAAAGGTAATGCTTGCTTTTTGAAAAGTTTAGTCAATAGTTTGCTTTGCTTTGCTTTGTAATATGAATATGTAATTTGCTATAATATTTCTTACTTTGAATTATTGCGGGGATTGGTTCCGAAGTAGTCGAGTTGTTGCCCCATGCTGAACATCGAATGTGTGCGCGGCACATATACGGAAATTGGGCAAAGACCTACAAATGGGATAAGCTGCAATTGCAATTTTGACAATTAGCAAAGAGTGCAAACATGGCTGACTTTAGGATAGCCAAAGAAGGACTGCTTCGGTTGACAAAGGAAGGTTGTGCTACCTTATTTCAACTAGAAGCGAAGCATTGGTGCAAGGCATTCTTCAGTGAGGAGTTCAAGTGCGGTAACGTCGACAACAACATTTGTGAAGTATTTAATTCGAAGATAATAGATGCTAGATGCAAACAGTCATCTCAATGCTTAAAGATATACGAGTTGCGATTATGACTCGGCTGCAGAAACAAAGAGATGAGGCTGCAAAGTGGATAAGACAATATGGTCCTAGGATTACCAAGAAATTGGATGAAAACTTGGCTGCAAGTAAGCATTGTCATCCAATTTGGAATGGAGATGATAGATATGAAATAATGAAGGGTGCTGATAAGTATGTTGTCAATCTAGGAAGTAGGAAGTGTTCATGTAGAGCATGGTAAGTTGATGGAATTCCATGTGCACATGCCATATGTGCCATCCAGTTGAAGGGCGACAATACAGATGATTCCATCGATGATTGGTACCATAAATCAAAATACCTTGCTTCCTATCAGTTCATGATGTAGCCAATTAGAAGTAGCAAGTTTTGGGAGCCCACGGATCATGAAGCACCTCAACCTTTGCCACTGAAGAAGAAAATTGGAAGGACAAAACGAAGATGAAGAATGGCGGAGGGAGAGGTTTCGGGTAAGCAAAGAATGAGCAGGCAATGTGCAAAGATAACATGCTCTTATTGTCGCCTAGTAGGCCACACTATTAAAGGTTGTCAATTGAGGAAGCAACAACAACCGTTAAGGCAAGGTAAAGAGCCTAGTGAAGAGATAGTTGGAGAAATGCAAACAGCAAGGCCAAGTGAGTCGACTGTTCTCAAGTCAACAACTAGAACCCCGGTAAGTCATGAAATTTATTTTATGTTTATGTTGCTTTCTTTATCGTTTATCATAAAAATGTACATAATATTCTATTTGGCCTTGTATGTAATTTGTTTGTCAGGTCACAAGAAGAACCCCAGTAAGTCATGAAACTGAACAGCCTGTTCGAAGAAGGCAAGGTAGAAGATGGCTAGTTGAAGGATTGGCCCAAGTGGCGGCATCACGGCCAGGTGAAGGATTTGGCCCTGAAGGATTGACCCAAGCAAGCATCACGGCCAGCTGAAGGATTGACCCAAGCGACATCACGGCCGGTCAAGCTTGTTTTTCAGCAGCGAAAGAAATACCCAGTGGTAAATTCAATCAATTTGTTTTCATTTTCTTTTATTATTATATGTCCCAATATTATATTTATTATATTTTACCTCTTTCTCGAGTTCGAAGAAAGTAAGTTCGAACTCAAGCGCTAACCGAAGGGCCATCAAGGAGCCACCTCAAGGATCACAAGAGCCACATCAAGGATCATCACGGGGCCACCGGAAGAATCACTACAAAAGGGGCACCACAAGTACCACCACCGGTACCACCCGAAGGCCAAACGAAGGAGGTGTCGAAGTTGAAGGGCTACACGGAAGGATAACTAGAACAAGGCCAAGTGAAAGGGCAGTACACAAAGGCCATCGGAAGACGCCCAACACAATGGGTCGAACAAGCCTCGGCTGTAGTTAAAGGGCCTAAGAAAGCAAGACAAAGAGCCAACAAATCACAAGTTCTGAAAGTGACACCCCTATTCAAACAAGAGGGGCACTTGGGAAGAGTTAAGACAATATGGCTATGGCCTTTATACATATGAGCGTACTAATGTAAGTTTTATTGGCTGCATTTAATTTAATTTATGCTGTAGACTTTTGTTGACAATATATTGTTTTTTTATAGCTCGGGAGAAGTTTAGAGGTTCTTATCTTAGGTCCAACTCAAGAATCAACGGCTGCACCAACAAAAAAAAGAAAACAAACATCAACAAGTGCCAAAAAAATAAGAGAAGAACCTAGTCGAGCTCCGCTCCATCTCCTCCGGCTCCAGCTCCTTTTGATTCAATTCGGCCTATGACATTTGCAGCTCCATCGAGTAGTGGATGCGAGAAGGTTGAAGAAGAAGTTGCACGTCCGGTTAGAAAGAGTGCAAGAATTATGAATCAAGTGAAAGGCCCATCAAAAGGGGTGTTATACATATTGATTGATGACATGGGACGTGATAAGATTTGTGGAGCTTAGGAGTCAAAACAGTTATGTACGATGATGTTGTCGTTATATATAGAAAGTCTTGCATCGATGGTTATTTATTTTTTTTTTTTTCTTTAGTTTGTCATTCATTGATGTTGTGAGACTTGATAATATCAATGAAATTAATGAAATGATATAATATCAATGAAATGATCTTGCGCGCTTGTCAATTTATGTTGTTATTTATCATGGATTCGGCTTTTACTTGTTGTTGTTCTTTGTTGATGTTTTGTGGTATAGGCGGAGTCTTGGTGTATCTAGTGATGGTGGATGGTGATGTTTGGTGGTAGGTGGGTCAGTTTGTTGGTGGGGTGCTAATGTGATGGCTGGGGTCTTGGTGTGGCTAGATGGTGATGTCCGGTGATTATTGGTTTGTGGTGGGGGTTATAGGCTTAGCTTTGCACTTACACCTGGTACAAGTGTGCAGTTTGCACATCTTACACCATGTGTATTGGTGCAAGCTAGTGTAAGGCTCAACTTGCACTAGTACTTTGTGTAGCAACACCACCGGCATGGTGGTGGCTGGAGCGCCTAGTGTGTAGTGTGGATAGTGGTGATGGTTGGTGGTGTTGCCGGTCTTGGTGGTCGGCGCAATTTTTACAAAAACCGACAAAAAAATTGGCACTTAACCGATCCTATTCTAAAAAAACTTGGCACTTAACTGTTCACTTTTAACTACAAGTGACACTTAACCGATCACTTTAACAATAACTTGACACTAAAGTGATCCTTTTTTCATCGCGACTAGCACTTACGTGATTACTAAATACAACTTATGGCACTCGGGTAATGACTCATGTTTGTCTTGTGTATATGTCGGTCCGCATCAAAGCAGAGAACATGATTTTGCATTGCAAAACGAGAGAAGATGATTCTACGCATCAAAACAGAGAAGATGATGGTAAACTTATGGCAAGTCCATACCACAAAGACAAACGACAACAAAGCAACAATGATCTTGTTCCACAACACAAACTTCTTCGCATCTTTCAAAAGAAAAAACCCAACGTTTAATCCGAACAACACCATTTTTAACTATGGCAGTCCGAAACTTTTTCTCATTCTCAAGTACTTTACATTTCATCATAAAGTACAATAGACAACAAAACAACACCATAATACACGCTTGGTAACACTTTCGTTCAATCTTCATCATTGGGACTTCATTCTTGAAAGGTTTAGTTGAAGATGCTTGAGCGTGCATTGACACTTCATTCTTCGAAAGTTTCGAAGACACTTGAGCTTGCATTGAGTCAACATCGTCCAAGTCGTCCACGAACACAGATGAAGATTGCTGTCTTTTATGAAGTAGATCCAATATCACCTCTGTGGCTCGGTCAGAGAACTTCTCATCAATCCATTTGAAGTATTTGCACTTCGACGCTTCTTTATATCGGGCGCATCCATAAAATCTTCTCCCAGGATTGATTTGAGTCCACGATGTTCTTCTTGGACTCGGTAACCCACAAAAACAGAAACGCTGGCCTTCTCCTTCGCTTCGATGAGAGGAAATTGAGGCGGCTAGCTGCGAGTCCCGCTCTCCATTTCCAAGATTCGACGAAGGAATTTTGGGCAAATGAAAATTAGGGTTCGAGACTTCAATTCGAGCACTTCAATAGGGATTTTGGCCGATTTAGGGTTTTAGATTTGGGGCATTTGGGGAGACGACGTCGTTTTTGGAAGATTTGGGGCTTTTATTATGGAGACGACGTCGTTTACGGTGACGAGCGCCGACTCGGCTCTCCGGCGAGCCACGTTGGCAAAAATAGTAATAAAATAGTGCCACGTATGATTTCCGGCAAGGGTCGCCGGAGGTGGCACTTAAGTGTCCCACTTGAAAAAAAAAGTGGCACTTAAGTGTACCGTTTGGAAGTTATGGCACTTAAGTGTCCCGGCGTGCCAAGTTATGGCACTTGTGGTGTTCTTCTGCCGCAAATTTTTTGTAGAATGTTGCCAGATGTGCAAGGTTTAGCGCTGATGGAAGGTTTTTTGCAACAGGAAGTGCAGACACTTCAATTAAGCTCTTTGAGGTCGGATTTATACTGTTTTAAACTTTAGTTTTGGCCTCCACATTCTAATGGTATTGCATTTTGTAGGTCTCAAAAATAAAGCAAATGATGCTACCAGATTCTACAGATGTGCAGGCAAATGAGGAGGACCAAGCATGTCAAGAGGGCCTCAGCTGCAATTGAATCAAAATTCAAAGCTTCTAAAAGCCCACTTGTTGCTGGCACTCTTACTGAAACTCTGGCTGCCACCTCTCGGTGGGGGAATGAAATAAGTAGCAAAGATGTTGAGCAAATGCGTTGAGATGAATCACTCAATAAGCACGCTGCACTCTTGAAATATCTTGAGAAGAAACTTGCTCTTGTAATCTTCTTGATTGAACAAACTTATGCTATAAAATTCTGCTCCATTTCCTTAATTATTTATCACATTTTCCATTTATATTTTCCTCTTCTTTCCAGGCTAAAGGGAAGGTCAAAAGGGCTGAGAAAGCTCTAGCAAAAGTGCAGGAGAATCTTAGATCAGCAGACCTTCCAGTTGATCTGGAAACCATAAGTGATGAGGAGAGATCTTTATTACGTAAGATTGGTCTGAGTATGAAGCCCTCCTGCTTATCGGTAAGAATAGCTGGAAGTCATGAGTTTATGAGGTCTTGGTTCTTGTCATTGAGCCCTTTCGAGGCAGATGAATTGAGGGTTTGTTTTTTATTGATACGGATTTATGATGACTTAAGCATTAAGCTGCAAAGCTGCCCTTTTCATCACCTGGCAAATGGTTGAGAAACTGAGATGTTTTCGTGCTTGAATCTGGATGATTTCTGTCCGAATTCAGCAATTATATCTTTGCCATCAAAGAACTATACTCGTGTCTCTGTACTTGTGACAAATTTCATAGACAACAATGATGAATAAGCTTTGAAAGATGCCAGCTATCTGCGAAATGAATTTATCTCTCTATGTTCTCCTTTAAAATCCCATTTAATGGCACCTGATGGAATGGCTAATTTAAGTAAGTTTCTGGCTTGAGGTCTTTTGAATTTAGCAGCTCAGAATTTGGTCTTGTTTGAACTTACAAAAATGAGCTATTCGGAAATTTGCTTCTCCAAATTTTTGCTGATAAATACATGCGATTTTAGCTTGAGTAATTGTGTTGCTGTTAACTGTTTTTTTCGAGGGGATAATGGACTAGTATAGTGTTTACTGATTGTTGTGTTTGGTGCTTTTTTACATATGTTTATCAGTGAGTCATCTGTAGTTTATCGAAAATGAAAAGTGAGTTAAGTTTTTTAAAGAAGTTTCTCCATAGTCATCACTTATTGTTGTTTATTGCTCTTTCTTGTTAGCTTCAGTAATGAGAGTTTCTTTTCCACCTGGTGCAGGATGAAAGTGAAGAGAATGCGAATGATGCCGAGTTGGTAAAGCGCCTGAACAAGAAGAGACGGCAAGCAATTGCTGCTGTTCATAGAGGAGGGAAGACCATTGCTTCTAGAAATTCTTACAAGGACAAAGGTGGAAGGTCATCTCACAATTCCAAAATTCAAAAACAGTTAAGCTCCCAGTAGTGCACATGGAAGAATTCAGCAGCATGTAGGGGCTAGAGGAAGGTGTGAGTTTAAGACTTCGTATTATAGCATATTTCGCTAGGGAAAATAAAGGAGATTTTTGTGTATTGGAAGTATAGATAGGTGACTATTTTGCTGCAGAATATGTGTAATAGTCAGTTACCGTAATGATGTTTATGTAATAGTCAGTTACCGTATCAAAAGAAAAGCCACACATATGCAATTTTGTACAGAAAGAGGAACCCCTTCTAGTATGTTGGTCATTACTTGTCATATGGAGATTGTGTGACGTTTAATTTGTTATTTGCTGCTATTTTCTTGATGTAGTCATCTTCCAAAGGTTTTGATCTTTTTGAGGAGTTGTGCTGACTGTTAAGGATATGTGAGCTTTGTGGAGAAAACTTTGGCATGTACTGATATCCTATATTTTTCTATTGCAGGCCGAGGTACGAATGAGGAAAGAGATGGAAAGATTTGATTGTGAAAGAAGGAAGGAAGAAGAAAGGTTGATGCGTGAACAGCAGAGAGAGGAGGAGAGATTGCTACGTGAGCAAAGGCGAGAATCAGAGTGACGGGAGAAGTATTTACAGAAAGAATCTATTAAGGTAAGTATTTGAGCTTGATATTGCATTTTCGCTGGTTAGTTTCTTTTGCTTTATTTGATTGGTTAAGCAGCATCTCTTATTTTCTCTTTTCTTTACCAACTTCTCTAGTTTTTTGTTTGGAAGGCAGAGAAAAAGAGACAAAAAGAAGAGCTTTGTCGAGAAAAAGAAGCAGAGAGACGGAAAGCTGCAGTGGAGAAGGCCACTGCTCGCAGAATTGCCAAGGAATCCATGGAGCTTATGGAGGATGAACAGCTGGAGCTTATGGAATTGGCCGCTGCAAGCAAGGGGTTGCCTTCAATTGTTAATCTCGATCATGCCACTATGCAGAACCTTGAGTTGTTCAGCGGTAGCTTTTTTATAGCGATTACTGTTAAGACCAATTTCACTCCATTGATTCATTGATTGTGTGATATTGTTGTTTTAACTAGGATTCTATGGTAGCTAAGACAAGCTTTTAAATTCCTAAGCTCTGTTTTAATCGTGTACCTTAAATTCAGTAGAAAGGAAATAGGGTCCGATCCTTTCTAGAAAATTTACCAGTGTTCCATTGTTGTCAAGAATAATTCTATACAATTACCATCATACTAAATGATGTTAACATTGGATATATGAATAAGTCACCACAATCGACTTTGTTCCCAGAAGAAAGGTACTCTGTTTTAGCTATATGTGAGCAAGATAATTCCTACAAGTGCCTTATTCATTAAGTTTTTTTTTCTATCTGCAGGATTCAAGAGTTTCTCCAAACAAAGGAAGCCTTCCAGATGCTAATGAAGGTATTTTGTTGTGTCAACTTTCCCTTTGTTGTTTGACAGCTGCGGACAAATTAACTTTTACTCAAGAAATTTAATTACCTAGTCTCATGATTCAGCTCATCACTCATAGGGACCTAAGATAGTCACGTAATATGTCACCCCAAGAAGAGAGCATAGAAAGCGAAATTTTGTAAACGTGAAAGCACAAAACCAGGATGTGAGTCTTAACAAGCCAATTTTTTAGAAGAGTGAGGGTTCAAGAGAAACTTCGTCATACCCTTTACCCAAAAAAAAAAAAGAGAAACTTCGTCATACTGTATCCCGTAAGTAAATTCACGTCTCAACAATTGTCAGTATTTTACTAGGCTGCAAATATGGTTGCCCCTATTTTCTACTTCCTCTGCTCATGTTTCTCTCTCACTCTAAGAAACTTCTTCTTCTAAGGTTTTTCCTGGATCTGGTTTGTAATTTTGATGAGATGTTTAGAATGGGCGATTGAGTACGGTATTCTTTTCTTTCGTGGACTGACAGCTGTTTGTGATGCTTTCAAGCTGAAAACCTAATTTTAAGCTTTGCCTCTCTGGGCAAGACTAGACAAACTTTCTTTTTGTGAACCAGAAGTTTCATCATCTACATCACATGGCTATATATATTTGGCTCCTGGAGAAGTTCAAATCCAAGTTCCACCACTCCTGACCTTTGAGAATGTGCAGATAACTTGGTGAAGAACGCCGGATTTGAGGAGGGTCCCCACCGCCTGATCAATTCATCCAATGGTGTACTCCTCCTCCCAAGACAGGAGGATCTCACATCTCCCCTTCCTGGTTGGATCATTGAATCGCTCAAGGCAGTGAAGTTCATAGACAAGAAGCACTTCAACGTCCCCTTTGGACTCGCAGCAGTAGAGCGAGTTGCAGGAAGAGAAAGTGCGATTGCCCAAATCATAAGAACCCTCCTGAGTAAATGCTACAATCTCACCTTCGCCGTTGGAGACGCAAGGAACGGCTGCCATGGCTCGATGATGGTGGAAGCTTTTGCTGCTAAAGACACCCTCAAAGTCCCTTTCCAATCGCAAGGGAAGGGGAGGTTCAAGACCGCCAGTTTCAAGTTCAAAGCACTTTAAGCAAGGACAAGGCTCACTTTCTTCAGTTCATTATACCACACCAGGATCGACGACTTTGGCTCTCTGTGTGGCCCCGTGCTTGATGAAGTTAGAGTTGTCCCTCTGTCTAGATGTTGAGACAGGAAACTGAATGATTTTCACAAAAAACGTCGTGGAGACTTCACAAGGAGTTCTAATAGGCGTGTCTTGTGTGTTGACATTTGATTGAGGCAAATTTTCTGCTTTAGCGCTTGCTTGTCGTTATGAGTTATGTGAGCACAACTGCTATTTCCTAGTAGAAAATTATAGTGATGGAGAGATAAGAAACTCCATAGGATCTACAATCTATCATATTGAATAAGATGAGATGGGAATGTTCTCTAGAATGACACCTGGTATATTTGTGGGAAACATTGTCTTCCAATCATGGAGGAGTTTAACCTACCCAGCAAATGGTTTCGGTTTCAGTCATCTTTTACAAAAAATTACAATATGATTGTTTTTATTTGGTGCACCATTGACCGAGTTCTGGAGCATTTCAAGTACTCACTACAGTAGGACATAATCTTTTGCAACTTTGGACTGCAATATAGGCAGTATGCATTATTTTCTAAATGTCATCGGGACATACAACAACATCGATGTTTAAACACAATACTACATCAGTTCAAAAAAAAAAAACACGATACTACATAAATGAAAACAAATTAGAGCCAGTAGGAACCTTCCATCCATATGCAGATGACATTTCCGCAGCAAATGATAAAATCCAAGATTGAATTGGAAGATATTTTTCTCTACTAATATCAGGTTCGACAAACAACAAGCGAGATCTGGCCCAAAAGACAGCCTTGGTAAATGACAATGGAAGAACATTGGGATCAATTTCACCCAAAACATCAGTCCATAACATGGGGATGCACATCCATCCTCTATATTCCCGAGAAACAACCATACTTTGTGAACTGAAACCACCCCACGCACCAAAATCCTCCTCCTCCACACCATATGGAAGAAATGCTGGCCAATCATCATCTTCATCATCATTCAACTTGATGGCACCTCTACCAATACTTGGGCGTGTGTGAAAACTTAAGGCTGATGATATTAAGGCAGCAGCATCAGAGACCAAGATAGTTTGAAAGAGATCAAGGGCAGGTTGCCGCAAAAAAGGATGAAGAGAAGAATCCTTCAAGGAAGACACAAGAGAGGGACCCCTATCCAGTTCAGTATTTTCAGAAATGAGCAATATTATCCTTCTTCCTTGTACATGTCAAGAATTCTAAACTCTGAGATTGGACGCTAAAGTTCCATTCACAATAGATAGAGTTCATTGGGAAAGAAAAAGAGGGATAAGTAAAGCCAATACACCTCCATGATGAAATATTTGAATTTAATAAACGATCATTTGTGAAATAAAAGCTCACTCTCAAGTAAGAATGCCTAAACTTGAGGGGCAATTACCCTCAAGATGCAGCCTTCATCATTTTCCCTTAATGTGCATAGAGCAAAATTCATAAGAAAAATCAATACAAAAAAGGCACAGATATAAAGTAGATATAGCCGTACCACATATATGAACATTCAAAAGGGGGAGAAGGTGGATTCATCTTGTAACCTCTGTGTATGATAAGAAAAGCTATCTGAAAACACGAGATTGAATAAGTAACAAGAAAGATCAGCCCATTAGATAAACCAAACAAGTGCACCAGATAAAACTACCTGAACTCACTAGAGAATATGTACCTGGCGAGCTTTTTGTCTAGTAAGAACACTGAAGTTGCTGCTAACTGGCACTTGATGGAGGAGAAAATAAAGAAAATTCCTTCTTTGCTTCTCAAGGTCGCCATCTTGCCAAGCTTCAAGAGACTGGAGAAGTCAAAATTTACCCATCACAGACATCAGCACTTGAAAGTAAAAGAAGTAATTGAAGGACAGGAGATAAATGCATGCCTGCAAAAGTGTCTGGAAAAGTTCAAAGATATCCTTATGAATTTTTTCATTACGAGAATGGAAACACTGCCCAACAAGTGTGCTTCGCATGATGCTTGGAGATAAGGCAGACCTCAACCATAGCTTACAACCTTAAAGCAACACCAAATGCAAAAAGGAGGAGAAAAATGAGACTCCTATAATGGCAACAATATTGCTTTTGTTCCTTGAAAGGACAAATCAAAAGAAAGCAACAAACCAAGCATTTCAAAGAGAAGCTTCAAGCAAGTGATCGCATGAGAGAATACAGGAGAATCACTGGAGACTTGGTTAAGAACAACATCAAGAAAAATAGAATAGGACTCCAATATCCCTTCTTCCAATGCTGGAGGCTCTAGAAACCCAATCCTTCAAAATTAGAATTAAAAAATCAGAGAGCACAAACAAAGAGACTAAAAATGCCTGACTATACGAAACTTCAGCATCCCAACCTACAATGATTTAATCCCAATCCACGCAGCAGAACGGTCAAGCTCCAATCTTGGCCTTAAATTTTCATTGGTCGAGGGCATCACTTCAGTGACGAGTATCGACCTGGCATGAGGGCGTTTTCTGAAATGTAGGTGCTCTTGGTGAGAATCGGCAGCAAAAGCAGAGCTAGAACACCAGCAACGCAGCAGATGACACTGCGAAGAAGTCCACAAGGTCGAAGAAGCGCGTGAGCTCGCGCTCGAGTCGCCGGAACAGATTCGCCCGAATAACAACGAGCAGAGATAATCAAAGACCGAGAAACTACTGCGGTACCTGACGAGGACGCTGTGAGATATGAGCAGAGTCCGCAGCCAAACGATCGGCCGAGGCTTCGGCGGAGGTGGAAAGGGCGTCGGCGGAGGCGGAGGCGGAGGTGGGCGTCGGCGTCGGAGTCGGGGGCAACGGAGGCAACTGGAGGACCCGCAACACGACCTTGAGGGGCGGAGGTGGAGGCGGAGGCGGCGGAGGCGGCGTCGTCGGCGTCGGAGGCAACCGGCTTGAGGGGCGTCGGAGTCGGGGGCGATGGAGGCAACCGGCTTGAGGGGCGTCGGAGTCGAGAATGGAGAGAGAGAGGTCGTCGGCGAGAATGGAGAGAAAGAGTAGAGGAGGGGGAAGAGAAGAGTCGCACGCGAGAGGGCGTCGGGGGCGGAGGCGGAGGCGGCGTCCTCGGCATCGGAGTCGAGAATGGAGAGAGAGAGCTCGTCGGCGAGAATGGAGAGAGAGAGAGCAGAGGAGGGGGAAGAGAAGAGCTGTGCAACTTTTGTTCTCCTCCGCAACAGAACGGAACGGAACGAAACGGAGAAGGGGGAGAGAGAGAGAGAGAGGAGAGAGAGTACGATTCGACAGGGGGCTCAGGCGTCGCAGAGGAGAGCAGACCAGGGAGCGTCAGAGTGGTGGGCTCCACACGCGGCCCGCGCGAATTTTGAACGCCTGACGCCCTCGCCTACGTGGCGCCACGCGTCGATCGCTGAATGGTTTAACCCACCGCCTACGTGGAGGGTTAAACCCACCCAATATTTTCTCGTGAGACGTTCCTAATATTTTCTCGGAGAGCAGAGGAGAGAGAGCATCTGAGCGTGTGCAGAGAGGTGGGCCAGGGTCTATGGAAGAGGGAACAGAGGGGAGAGAGCAAAAATTGCTGAAAGTGGGACCCAAATTACACGTGTCGACTTTTGTATGTTTTTCCATTTTGCGTACGTGGCCGCAACTTCTGAGTCCAACTCAGCCAAAAACAAGTCCATTTATTTTGCAACACGTGTCTTTAAAGGCCCCACAAGTCAGTCTCTGTCTCCCCTTCTCCCTCCCTCACCCTCTCCTCTCTTTGCACGTCTTTTTTCTCTCTCTCTCTCTCTCTCTCTCTCTCTCTCTCTCTCTCTCTCCTCCACCTAACCCATTTTCCCTTCTTCAACCTGAACCTTAAGCCAGACCTCAAACACACCGCCCTTGCTTCCGACACGTTGCCTCCATCTATGCCTCCATCTTCACCCACTTCTTCTCCGACCTCCAGTGCCACCACCTCCTATTCAACTTCTCTCGCATCCTCTGCGTTTGCATCCGTGTCGACCATAAGGTCGAGGTCCTATGCGCGTTGACGAACCACACCGTGCCTTCACCTCGCTGTTGCCTAAGCCGACCTTGGCGACCTTGAACCACGACCTTGAACCAACCCGGAGTTGATGTCGAGCTGAGCTCTACATCACAAATCTAGGGCTCGCTCGACTTAGATCCAAAATCTAAGGCTCAAGTTCGTCGGCCGAGCTCGAGCTCAACGACGGAGGACTAAGACGGCGATGAGGTGGTGGACTGAGACAATGGTGAGGAGGTGGTGGTCGTGTTTGTGCTCCTCCCCGTCGGAGTGAAAGGAAGAAGAAAATGATAATAATAATTAAAAAAAAAACAAACAGACGAGAAAAGGGGTCGGGTGGAGGTCTCGGAGGAGAAGAGAAAGGCCCCGCATGGCTACACCCTATTTGTTCCCAGGAACAAAAATTTCTGTTTTTTGTTCCAGGAACAAAAAAAACAAACGCGTTTGTGTGCGTTTCGTTCCTTTTTTATTCTTTTGTTCCCAGAACAAAAAAAAGTAAACAAAACAAAAAAACAAAAAAACTTGTTTCTTGTTTCGGAACACAAATCGAAATACTTTTTTTTTTCTTTTATTTTCTTGTTCTTCTTTCATGGCCGAGGCCGGTCGCTCGGCCTCGGCCACGGCCGGGCGACGGGCCCGACGAGGGCCGCCCGGCCTCGCCCGGCCACGGCTCGGCCTCGCCGGACGGCGAGCGTCGGCTCGCCGTCCCCGGCGAGGCCGAGGCTCGCCGAGGCCGGGCGAGGCCGACCTCGCGCCGGGCCGGGCGAGCTCGATCTCGCCCGGATCCGGCCTCGAGCTCGCCCGAGCCGGCGAGGCGAGCTCGCCCGGCCGGCCGGCGAGCCTCGGCCTCGCCGGGCGGTGGCCGGCGAGGCCGCGCCTCGCCCGCCGGGGCGAGCTCGGCCCTCGCCGGCCGTCGCCGCCAAGGCCTTGGCCGGCGACCGGCCAAAAGAAGAAAAAAAAATTGAAAAAGAAAAAAGAAAAAAAGGAAAAATAAGAAAAAAATAGAAAAAATAAAAGAAATAAAAAAATTATCCAAATTTACCAAACATGTTTCGTTTATTTTTTATTCCCGGAACAAGTTTACCAAACGCGTATTTTTGTTCAAAATTTGTTCCCCGGAACGTAAATAATTTTTTCTATTTCTGTTCCCTGGAACAATTTTTAAACAGAAACACAACCAAACGTGCCCAAAGGTGCCATGCCTTAATAAATGCATCGCAGAGGAGAGAGGGTGGGAAGAAGAGGCTACCGTGCAGGCCGAGAGAGAGTGGGAAGACTAGGGAGAGGAGAGAGAGGGAGAAAAAACCTACTTTTGTGTCGAAGATCCAGTGGGGCCACGCCTCTCTACGTGGCGCTTCATGAGTGGTGGCAGACCCGCTGACGTGGTGGTCGGGACCACCCAATATTTTCTCCGGGAGAGAGAAAGAGGAAGACGTCCAGAGAGAGAAGAGAGGGTGAGGGAGGGAGAAGGGGAGACGGAGATTGGAGACTGACTTGTGGGGGCTTTTATGACACGTGTCGTAAAATAAATGGACTCATTTTTTGCTGAGATGGCAGCTTCAGCCAATATTTTCTCAATAAGGCAAGTTGAGTCCTTGGTCAAACGTGTGCTTTCCTTATTTTTCTCATTTTGCGGAAGAAGGTTCTGCCATACAACTTGCTCGGTGGGCCCCCGTAAATTCCTTATCCATATCGAGCAGTAATTCCACAAGCAATCCTTCAACAGAAACGGAAAAAGGGCGTGTACTTTGCTTTTTAGAAAAATTATTTGTGAAGATATATATATATATATAAGAAATTATAGAAATAGAAGTAGAAAGTCTTAAATGAGTCCAAAACAAACAAACCGTCCCCCAGTTTTCACGCACAACTTCCTACTACAAAATACAACTCTCTGGCCATCCCCTTCCTATTTTCAGGAAAGGCCTTCGTCATTTTCCTGAACCACGCCCGGATTAGTTAACAGGGAAGGCTTCACGGGGATCAGAAATGGGACCCCTTAACTCCGAAGAGCATTGGCCGAGTATCTCAATGGGGAAACTATCCCATACTATTCCCCCCCACTTGCCTTTAAATGGCTTGTAAGGGAGAGTCCTTCCGGGATTTCCAGTTCAGGAGAGAACTTTTTAAGGACATGTTCAGGTCCAAGATATATATATATATATATATATATATATATATATATATATATAAGAAATTATAGAAATAGAAGTAGAAAGTCTTAAATGAGTCCAAAACAAACAAACCGTCCCCCAGTTTTCACGCACAACTTCCTACTACAAAATACAACTCTCCACGCCTCTTCCTTCCTCACTCATCCAAAACTCATGCCCCACCACCACCACCTTCAACAATGTGTCCGGCCCACCTCCTCCTCCTCCTCCTCCTGCCCCTCCTCTCCTTCTTCCTCCTCCGCCCCGCCTCCGCCATCCTCTGCCACCCGGAGGACAAGGAGGTCCTCCTCCGCATAAAGTCCTCCCTCAACAACCCCACCTCCTCGCCTCCTGGGACCCGGACACCGACTGCTGCTACTGATACTGCCTCAAGTGCCACTACAAGACCCACCGCGTCATCTCCCTCTTCTTCCTCGCCTCCGACCTTCCCGGCCAAATTCCCTCCGCCATCAGCGACCTCACTTACCTCCAATCCCTCACCCTCCACAAGCTCTCCAACTTCACCGGCCCGATCCCAGAGTCCTTCACCAAGCTCAAGTACCTGAATTTCTTGAGACTCAGCTGGCTCAATCTCACCGGCCCAATCCCCTCCTTCCTCGGCCAGCTCAAGAACCTCACCTACCTCAACCTCTCCTTCAACAAGCTCACCGGCACCATCCCCGACTCTCTCTCCACCATCCCCGGCCTCGGCTACGTTGGCCTCGACCGTAACCAGCTCACCGGGAAGATACCGGCTTCCCTTGCCAACCTCAAGGGTAACAACCTCTACCTCTTCCTCTCCCACAACAGCCTCTCCGGCGAGCTCCCGGCTACCTTCGCTGGCGTCGACTTCGGGAAGCTCGACCTTTCCCGGAACAGGCTTCAAGGGGACGCATCGATGGTGCTCGGGAGGAACAAGAGCACGTACTACATCGACATCTCGAGGAACCAGTTCAAGTTCGACCTGTCGAAGGTGGATTTTAATGAGAGCTTGACAACCCTGGACATGAACCATAATAAGATATACGGGTCGATTCCGAAGGCCATGGCGGGCCTAGAGCTCCAGTTCCTGAACGTGAGCTACAACCGGCTGTGCGGGGAGATTCCGGTGGGCGGGCGGTTGCAGAGCTTCGATTACACAGTGTACTTCCACAACCGGTGCTTGTGCGGTGCTCCTCTTGATAGCTGCAAGTGAAAAACAGAACTGAACCTAGCCGATCTTTTAAGATTTGAGCAGACCAGTTTGTAAACTTGCGTAATATCAATAACCATGCTTTTATCAGAAAAGAAAAGGAGCTGCCTATTGAATCCCGATATTTCTTTCAAGTCTTTAGTACATTAACTCCGCGGGGCCCCCTATATCCTTATCCATATCGGCCTGATTTTTTCCTTTTTCAGTTCAGAACAAAGGGGCTAGTTCAGTGGGCCCCATTTATTGTTATCTCGTTCAGCTGGTCCCTCCACATCCCAACGTCGTCCAAACACACGCGCCGGGCGCCACTCTTAGTGCCCAGCACAGTACGAAGCGTGACCGTCACAGAGGTCCCGCAATCGCTTGGGAATGGATAGTACAACAACTACCCACATGTGGCGTGAGGTAAAGAGCATATGCTTTGCCTTGGGTCCACTTGGTCCACTTGGATGTCCATTTGACCAAGTGAACTCCACAATCCCGGCCGTTGTACCGATCGATCGTGCCTGACCTAATCCCGACCCTAATCCTAAGAAATTTTACATCTCCCGATTTTTAATGTGGCTGGATGACAATGTTTTTACTTTTTCCTTGAAAGAGAAGATTACTTTTTTTTTTTTTTGACTTAAGGAACTCATGCACCGTGCCATCACGGACAGCCCGAAAGGCCCGGGGTAACGGGGGGTAAACTCTGAGGGCAACACGTATTAGCTACCATACACGTGTCACCGGGTAAGTCACCCTGCAACGCCCGGAAATCGAACTCCTCCCCTTACGTTAGGGGGAGAAGCTCGCCGTCAGCAGCGCCACCCAGGTAGGTGGTGAAGATTACTTTTACAATGCCCTTAAAAATTAAGCAAACATTTGAACTATCTTGTGCATAAATCGGACTCATTGAATTTTATGAGAATAATCTTATTATCAATTATGATATACCATTTTTCATATCTATTTAAAGTAGTCTGGACAAATTATTTACTAACTTGCGTTAGTAATGGTATGTGTGGTTAAAAATATCATGATGCATTACAAGTGAATTACTTATGCTTCATTTTTTCTTATTCTCACTTTGGATCCAACATTGATGCCAAATTGCCAATCTAATATAGGGAGTTTACACATACCCCTTCCAACTGAAGCAAAGGAATTTGCCCCTTTTCAATTTGGATTGAATTGGAGCAATCTGTCCAAGGAAATAGCCCTAGGCCCGAAGTTGGAATGAGTCGTAGTCCAGGAAATCCAACTAGAACGCATTGCTTATATGATGATACTAATACCCACTAGACACAAATTGAAGTCCACACCTACAAATCCCACAAATTGGAAGGAATTAGCATGCACATTTTATAGGCAACCTTTGAAAGTTGCGACCATACATTTGAGGACATGTGATATATGCAGGTTCTTCATATGAGTACCAATGCCCGGGGCTTCACCTATGGTTGATTTCTTTGTGTTCTCTGAATGGGAATCTACGCAAATGATGTCCAGTAATTTGATTTCGCATAACTTTGACTTCGTTTTTCGAAGGAAAAGATTTTCTTTCCAAATTCTATGTTTCTTAGTCGCGCCAAATCTTGGAACACTACACTTGTGGACTTGTCTCACCCATTCCTGCATCGACAATTTTACTCAACAAGCAATGGAACTTATTTTATATAACGGAAGTGATCACGATGTCTAGTATTTGAATAACTTGTCAATGCCGTACTTGTAATTTACGATTGACCCAATCTGCTAGAGGTTATCCAGGACATTCCAGAGCATTTGATGTGCAGCATGCAACCCCCAGGGGTGCTGAAAACAGATTCCCAAACCAACAATGTCACGAAAAAACAAGCAATTTCTTAATTCAATCCGACTAGATCATCAAGACGATGGGAACGGATAGGGCCTAGCCTCAGGGACGCAAATCAGGGGGGTGATCCCTTGAAAGAGTAGTCCCAGGCCCCTCCTCCATGTCCACCTTGCCGGTCACTCGCCACACGAACACCGAACCATACAAGCCAGAAGTCGTCTGCACGACCTGAAGCGGCAGCGAGGTTCCAGGACACCCCTCCTCCCACTCCCAAAGGGCGAAAGCTGAACATGCTGACCCCTCACATCCATCCCTGCCTTGTTTTCTCTCACAAAAACCTCTCTGGCCTGAACTAGAGGGGATCCTCCCAGGGTTTAGGATCCCTCCCGATCGCTCACACGTAGATGAAGAGCTGGATCTTCGCTCACACAAATAGAAATTTTCTATTTATGAAGTGGGATTTTTGGATTGTTAAATAAAATTCATGTGATGACCCAGATGAAATGATCCCTTCTGGGCTGATGGCTGCTGATTTGAGAAAGGCTTGATTTCCAGCTTAGAAATTTCTAACCTAGAATCTGCAGATCAAACTTCATTTTAAGGTCAAAGCCACATCCTCCCAACTTGCTTTTAACCCCGACCAACAAATGTCCCACCGTCTCCCACAACCTCTACGGTGAGGTTCGGGCGACCTTCGCTGGGACCAACTTCAGGAAGCTCGATCTGTCCTAGAACAGGCTGCAGGGAGATACAGCGTGGCTGTTTGGGGTGAACAAGACTGAACAACTACATTGACATCTCGAGCAACCTGTTTGAGCTCAACCTGTCGAAGGTGGAGTTGAGCCAGAGCAATACGTGGCTGATTGGACATTAACGGTAACAAGATTTAAAGGGGCGATGCCAGATGCGATGAAGGGTCTGCTGCTGCAGTTCTTGAACTTGAGCTACAAAAGGTTGTGCGGGGAGATTCCGGTGGGAGAGCGGTTGTAGAACTCTGGGTACTCGCCATAACGGTTGCTTGTGCGGTGCTACTCTTGATAGCTGTAAATGAATGGCGGTACTGGGTGGCTTGAACTGTTCGCGGCCATTGACTGAGGATCACCATCTCATGTCTCTGCTTCCTAGCGTTCGTTGCTCTTGAGTGGGAGAAGGTGTTGGAGTCGAAGGGTCTGAAGGCGACAAGTTGCCGTTTAAGTCTTCAACCACATTTGTATGATTAAAGTTGTGGGCACAATAGCATTTATAATGTGCGAGGGATAACAAAGCTCCGTGATAGACGGCAGGGACGAGGTTAGAAAAATTGTAGTCCGAAGTCTGAGAGCCGAGCCTGATTTCAAGCTGAGGTTGACTTTGTCATTGCGCATGTAGCTTCTTCAAATAAATTAATTCAGTGTACCTGTTGCCAAATGCTGAATCCTTGTACTTTGAAATTCTCGAACCCTAAAAGTCTGATCAATGCACTCTTTCAGTGAACGGGAGGAGAATAAACAACTCTACGGAGAGAGTCGGGGGTCGAGATGAACAATTGGCAATGATTGGGTTAGGCCTCTCGTGGGCTTCCTCCAAACACAAAATTGAATCAAACCAAATTTTGGCAAGACACTGTTTCAACAATGTGTTAGATATCACAACTCACAAGTACTTATTTCATTTTCCATTAAAACGGCTTAGGAATTGACTTTCTTAGACAAATAATTTTTACTCAAAACTATGACTTTCACTATAAAAATTGAAAATGAAGTTATTCTAAGTTGCAAAAATATTGAAAATAATCTATATATATACTTGTCCATATATGAATTTTTTAAAAATATGTCGTGTTTTGCATGAGATAATAGTCAAACCGTCAATTCAAAAAATTTACAGCCAAAATGAATCAATAAAAAATCAAAAGTGAAAGTCAATTCCTCCTATAAATGCTACTCTCCGTGTCGCCATACACAACTTCCTCCTATAAATGCTACTCTCCAACGCCTCCTTCCTCGCTCATCCAAGGCTCGCCGCCACCCCTGCCTTACACAATGTCTCCCGCCCGCCGCCTCCTCCTCCTCCTCCTCCTCCTCGCCCTCTCCCTTCTCCACCCCGCCTCCGCCACGGACTGCCACCCAGAGGACAAGGAAGTCCTCCTCCGCATAAAGTCCGCCCTCCACAACCCCTACCACCTCGCCTCCTGGGACCCGGACACCGACTGCTGCTCCTGGTACTGCCTCAAGTGCGACGAGGTGACCCACCGCGTCATCTCCATCTTCTTTCTCCAAGCCGACCTCACCGGCCAAATCCCTTCCGCGGCGACCTCCCCTACCTCCAATACCTCAACCTCCATAAGGTCTCGAACTTCTCCGGCCCGATCCCAAAGTCCTTGACCAAGCTCAAGCACCTGAAATTCTTGAGAATCAACTGGGTCAATCTCACCGGCCCAATCCCCTCCTTCGTCGGCCAGCTCAAGAACCTCACCTACCTCGACCTCTCCTTCAACAAGCTCTCCGGCGGCATCCCTGACTCCCTCTCCACCATCCCCGCCCTCGGCTACATCAGCCTCGACCGCAACCAGCTCACTGGGAAGATTCCAGCTTCCCTTGCCAACCTCAAGGGGAACGACCTCTACCTCATCCTCTCCCACAACAGCCTCTCCGGCGAGCTCCCGGCGACCTTCGCCGGCGTCGACTTCGTGAAGCTTGACCTTTCCCGGAACAAGCTTCAGGGGGACGCGTCGCTGGTGTTCGGGAGGAACAAGAGCACGTACTACATTGACATCTCAAGGAACCAGTTCAAGTTCGACCTGTCAAAGGCGAAGTTTAACAAGAGCCTGACGTACCTCTATATGAACCATAATAAAATTTACGGGTCCATTCCAAAGGCCATGAAAAGTGTTCATTTCCTGAATGTGAGCTACAACCGGCTGTGCGGGGAGATTCCAGTGGGCGGGCAGCTGCAGAGCTTCGATGACACGGTGTACTTCCATAACCGGTGCTTGTGCGGTGCTCCTCTCGATAGCTGCAAGTGAAAAACAGAACTCAGCTTAGCTGATGCTCTAAGGTTTGAGCGAACCAGTTTGTCCACTTCGGTCGCGTTAATTACCGTGGCTTGATCGGACATTGAAAATAAAATGCCTTTTGAATCGGGATATCTCTTTCAAGTCTTTAGTGCATTAACTCCAGCGTAAGCTTGCTAGCTTTTCACCCCTAAATTTCCTGGCATGATAGAAGGACGAACTGAAACTCCATCTCATTCGAACTCATGCTCGCGCATGACCAACACGTTCCTTCAAGATTTAGAGCGATGAAAAACACGCGTTGCTTCAAGATTTGGACTCTGCTGTGATGGGTTGGAGGGCTATGGATAATTTGGGTGGCCAAGACAGGGGTCGGAGTCGAACCAACGGGCAAGTTGAGTCCGTCGTCGAAGGTGAGCAAAACGAAGATGTTGGCAGACAGCTTGTGCGGTGGGCACCTATTTATCCATGTCCAGTCCTTCTCTTTTCGAGAAAATAGTGGGTGGAACTTGACGCCAACGTGGCAAAATTTTAGTCCATTCATTAAGCAACTATATCACGTTTGGGCTCACCATCTGCAACCCTGCAACTTATCTCTCTCCTCAATTAATATTTCATCTTCTCTCTCTTCAATTGTACAACTCTCCCTCTTCTCTCTTATTCGTTTCAAGCCCTCCGACGCTCCCCCGCCGGCAAGTCCCCTCCATGTTCGCGGCCATCTTTGCCCACTTCTTCTCCAACCTCTAGCGGCCCCACCTCCTGCCAACTCCTCCCGCGGCCTCTATGTCGGCGCCGGGTAGGCTAGGAGCTCGAGGCCCTCCGCCACATCGACGAATCATGCCTTCGCCTCGTCCATTGCCTACGACGACCTACGCTTGGTGATTCAAGGCAATGAGGTGGTGGACTGTGACAGATAGTTGGTGGCCTCCGGTGGACTGAGACGGTGAGGTATTGTGTCTCCAGCGGAGTGAAAGGAGGAAGAAGAAGCGGAGCGAAAGGTGGAAGAAGAAGATGACGAAAAAACCAAAAAAGAAAAAGATAAGTAAAAACATTAATTGAAGATAGGGGTGAGCATAGTCGAGTTGGACCGGTCCAACCTCTAACCCTAAGATCGACCTGCACAGTGTCGATTCTCAATTTTTGGAGCCGAGAGCTTGAGACTGAGAACCAGACTAATCCAATGGGTTCGATTCAATTCTAAAGTCAACTCGAGACCAATCGATAATTTTTTATTTCATTATTTGTACTCCTTAAAAAAGCAATTGAAGGCTGGACTAACACAATGAGTTCGGTCAAATCCCAAGATCAATCCGAACCAACCAATAAGTTTTTATTTCATTTTTTGTACTTCTTGAAAGGGCAACCGAGGACTAAACCGATCTAATGGGTTTGATGACGAGTGAGATTAGCTAAGAAATGCAAGCAGTGAGGGTCAAGTAAGGTGAGTATCGAATGGAGTAAGTATCAAGTGTCGAGAGGGAAGCAACAAGCCAAGTGAGCATCGAGCGACGAGTGGCACGAGCGACCCAAAGTGAGCAAGGCAAGTGTCGAGTGGCCAGTGGAAAAGTTGTTTCTTTTGATGTCTACAAATTAAAGATTAAAATGACAAATAAGACAAAAGAGAACGGGTATTAGAAGAGGATGTCGTAATAAGTTGTTTATGTCATTTTGGATACCGTGAAAACTCTTCACAAAAACATTTTCCTCGTTCATAAATTATGATTATCGATATTGTAAAAAACATTAAAAATCTAAGTTATTAAATAATAATATAAAATTGCTTGAACTCCTCACTAAAAAGTTGTTTAATGTTATTAATGCCGTTTATTTTAAAGTTTTTCTATATAAATAAATTATAATATATATAGATATATATATATAATTAATATATATAGAGTTAGGGTTGGTCCAAGATAGACTGACCTTGAACTCCCATGACCGATAACTAACTCACACAGTGTTGATCCGAAATTTTAGGATCAATGATTGATCTAGTCTCCCTGAGAACCGAACAAGGACCGGCAAGATTCAGCCAGTCTAAGGTCAGTCCAGAGTCGATCCGGACCAATGCTCACCCCTAATGGAAAAGAGAGACAAGTTGTGGGGTTTCTGACAGTAGACCCAACATGACACCTTTCGTCTTCTGAATAGACTAGAATTTTGCCATTGACGACTCAATATTTTCTCGTCCTTTTCTCGCTCATCTGGTCCCGCCACACCCCCACGTCGGACAAACGCACACCCGAGAAGCGACGCGCACGCGAGCCCAGGGCGATGCGTAACTGTCGCAGAGGTCCCGCAAAGCACTTGGGAATGAATAGAGAGTGAGGGGAAGAGCATGCTTTGCTTGGGATAATTGGGTTGTCCATTTGACCGAGTGAACTCCACAATCCCCATTGTTGTGCCGATGGATCGGCCCAACCTAAACCCGTTCCCAGTCCCACGAGATTTGACAGCTCCGATATCTAATTTGCATGGATAAAAAACCCATTTACTTTCTTTTCTTTTTTTAAATAAAAAGATTACTTTTAGAATATCCTTCCAAATTGGACAAGTTCTTTCATGAACCGGGATTGTTGAATTTTATAAGATTGACAGTAATTAACAATTGTGATTTACAGTTTCCGTATTTGTCATAGACAGCTAACCTACTCAGGAAGTGAAATCCATGTTAAAAGTTCAAGTTGCTTTATAAGTGATTGCCCATCCTTATTTTTATTTTTTCAATTTTTTTGGCTGAGACATCCTTGCCAGATTGACAATCTAATTCGGAGAGTTTACACAATGGATTGGGGCTCATTTTGGAGTAGCCCAACCAAGGAAATGGCCTAGGCCCTAAGTGGATTAAGGCGTTGTCCAGAAGTCTAATTAGAATGTACTGTAGTGCTGATGGTAACACTAAAACTCACTAGACACAAATTGAATTTCCCGCTTACAAACCTGCCAAATCTCATAAATTGAAGGATTGGTCATGCAGATATTATAGGCAACCTCGACATTTGCAAATATGGACCCGAGGAAATGTGATATATGAAGGTTCTTCTAAAGAATTCGAATGCCTAGGGTTACACCAGTGGTTGATTCCTTTATGTTCTCTGATTGGGAAATCAATGCAAACAATGTGCATCAATTTGATTTCCCTATAACTTTGACTTCGTTTTCAAAGGAAAAGATTTTCTTTCCAAATTCTATATTTCTTGCTCATGGGCCAAATCTCGAAACAGTGTACACGTTGACTTTCACATATTTCTGGGGAAAATTGTCCAAAAAGCCCTCAACTTATTGCACTTTTGCCAATTAAATCATAAACCTTTTAACTTTGTCAATTGAGTCTTAAACATTTTCACTTCTTACCGATTCAGTCCATCCGACTAATTTTGGCCGGAAAATGCTGATGTGGATGCGGCGTAGTGCCACATAGGTGCTGCTAGACGACATTGATAATTTTTTATAAAATTTTAATTTTTAAAAATTTTTATTATTTTTTATTTTTTTTCATTTTTCCTTTTTTTTTTCTTTTTAGCTTTTTTCTTGCCCTTTTTCCTGGTGGTCGGCCACCGGCAAAGGCCAAGAAAAAAGCCAAAAAGAGAAAGAAAAAAAAAAGAAAAACGGAAAAACCAGAAAATAATAATAAAATTCCGGAAAAAAATCAAAAAAATATAAAAATTCATAAAAATGTTAAAATATTATTAAAAATTATTCACGTCGACCGCTAAAAGTCCTACGTGGCATCATCGGCGTCCACGTCAACATTTTCCGGCCAAAATTGGCCGGATGGACTAAATCGGTAAAAAGTGAAAAAATTTAGGATTCAATTGGCAAAATTAAAAGGTTTAGGACTGAATTGGCAAAAGTGCAACAGGTTTAGGACCTTTTAGACAATTTTCCCCATATTTCTGCATCAACAATTTCACTCAAGAAGCAACGGAAGTGATTCTATACAATTGAAGTGGGCACCATGCCTAGTACTTGAATAACTTGTCATTGCCGTAATTGTAATTTACTATAGACGCAATCTGCTAGAGGTTGTTCAGTACATTTAGGAGCATTCCATGTGCAGCATGCAACCCAAGGTATGCTGTAAATAGATTCCTAAACCAACAATCTCATGAGAAAACAAGCAAACATGAAAGGCAATCCAATTTCTTGATTCGATCCTAGTAAATCATCAGAACGATGGGAACGGATTGAGCCTAGCCACAGGGACGCAAACCAGGGGATGAGCCCTAGGAAGAGTAAGCCCGGGCCCCTCCTCCATGTCCACCTTGCAGGTCACTCGCCACTCGAAACACTGAACCATACAAGCCAAACTCGTCTGCACCACCTGAAGCGCCAGCGAGGTTCCAGGACACCCTCTCCGCCCACTCCCGAAGGGCAACAGCTGAAAATGCTGACCCCTCACGTCCATATGTGCCTTGTTTTCTCTCAGGAACCTCTCCGGCCTGAACTCGAGGGGGTCCTCCCAGTGTTTAGGATCCCTCCCGATTGCATAGACATTAACGAAGAGCCGGGTCTTCGCGGGGATCTCGTAGCCTGCAACGGTGCAGGCTTCGGACGATTCGCGCACGATGATTGGCCCTGTGGGGTGGAGCCTCAGCGTCTCTTTCACTATTGCTTGCAAGTAGGGGAGATCGGGTAAATCCGATTCCTGGACCAGCCGGGCATTCCCGACCACGTTGTGAATCTCTTGCCTTGCTTTCTCAAGCACCTCGGGGTGGTTGATTAGCTCCGCCAGGGCCCATTCCGTGGTGATTGCTGACGTGTCAGTCCCCGCCGCAAATATGTCCTTCAAAAATTGAAAAAGATATATGCAAGTTCGTATTTCATACATTTATGGTCGAATTGATGAGGCTAATCAGTCAATGCGGTTTTTTTTACAAAGAAACTAGAGGTGCTAAAGTCAGCTAATTAACCTAGTTTTATATTCCATGATTCATGGGAAGGTAGTTTCCATTAGAGAATACTTTATCTGAGCATGTGGGAATTAAAAAAAGAAATGTTCAACTTACCAGGATGAATGCCTTGATGTTCCCCCTGGTCAACCTCATCTCTGAGCTCTCGTCCTCTGATATATCAAGCAAAATGTCAAGCAAATCTCTGGCCGTTTCACTCCCCCCTCTCTCTCTCCTGATCTTCCTGGCCTCTTCACGCTCTTCGATGATCCTCTCTGTCATCGCATCAAACCTGTCCCTCACTTTCTTGAGCCTCTTCCCAAACCCCTGCAAATCCAAGTTCTTGCAGAACCAGATGAAGTCCGACAGATTGAACTTCCCAGTGAGCTCGGCCACCTCCTGAACCACCTTCCTCACCTCGCCAGCCTCGTCGTCGTTGTCTGAGTACCGCGTGTTCATGGTCATCCTTGAAATTACATTGTTGGTCACCTTGACGAGCTCTGCTCCCACATCCACTTCTTCTCCTACCTCAGCCTTCTTCAACATTGACGCAATGAATCGGTTAATCTCTTCACGACGGACCGGGAGGAGGAGGTCCAGCGTCCGACCGCCCAGGAGCTCCGACATGCACAGCTTCTTCATGAACTTCCAGTACGGCCCGTACGGTGCGAATGAAAAGTCCTGCGACCCGTAAGTGAGGTAGTCAACCGCGGCACTATAAGGCCTGTTGGAGAAGCGGGCCTCATGGGTCTTGAGGAACTCCTTGGCCATCTCAGCGGAGGAGACGACGATGCAGGGGATGGAGCCAAGCCAGATGTGGATCAGGGGTCCAAAGCGGTTGGCGAGCTTGTGGAGGGCTTGGTGGGGGATTGGAGCCAGGAGGTGGAGGTGGCCTAGGATCGGTATGGACCAGGGGCTCGGAGGGAGACAAGAGGCGGCTCGGTATTGGTTTAGCATGGCTCGGACTAGGGTGAAAGAGCCTACCCACACGAGGAAGAGGAGGATGTAGCCTTGGAGGTCAGCCATGGGAGGTTGCTTGAGAATCAACAATGGAGATTTGTCAAATTAGGGTTATATAAACTAGACCTAAAGGTTCACTAATCACAAGGGAGCCCTAATATTTTAGACATAAAATGCCGAAGAGGATAAGCCTTCTGGTGATAAAAGAACCTTGGAACCTAGGCATGTAGAAGTTCCCTTAAAACTAAATGCAAAGTCAAAGCATAGTCTATCAATCTTCCTCTGCAAATTATGATTCTGTTGAGCCATCCTTTTATACTTCACAGGATAACTCAAATCAAAAGGTCTAGCTTGTGTCGTTAACATGCAAATCTTTAGGTCTTGAAATGGGAGCTTTTACCAAGTCAGAAGCTACTCTGAGAATTAGCCAAGGATGGTATCCTTAGGATCGGCAAGATGTTGTCACTTTTCTGCAGTTTGTCTCTTTGCCCTTTGAGTTTTCGGATGAAAAGAACAGGAAAATTCCACTCGGTGGCCGTCTCGTGTGGACGAACGTTGGCGTGTAACCTGGGAATGTGCCAAAGCATAAAAAACACAGAGCAGATGGAGTTTTTAAATGTCTTGTTAGTATTGTGGTTCCTTTCAGAGCCTTTCATTGTCGATAGCGAGGGGCGAGACATTTCTTTGTTCAATTTGGACTTTTTGGCACTAGGACTTGGTCTCCTTCTGGCGCCAAGAAGAGAGGCCGGCCTAGTGCTCCGAACTAATATGGCAATTAATCCTAGGAGTAGGACTTCTTCAAAACATCATGGGAATCAAGTGAGTGATGCCTAGAAAAACAATCAAAAGAAAAAAAATAAAAGTAAAAATTGGAGGGGTGCTGAAGGTGGTGTGCATTTGCAAGTGATAACTATTTTAAGAGGAGGATGTTCCATGCGTCTGACTAGTTTAATAAGCTGTTATGTGTGTTTTTGTTAAGTTATGATCACAAGAAACTCAATGATTTCAATCATTAAAAAATAAATAGCAGATGATCAATGGTCAATGAAAGTAGGGGTGTGCAACCGGACCGGGTCAACCCGGTTCCCGGTTCGGCCCACCCGGAAAACAGGGTCGGGAACCGGTTCCAGTTGAAACCGGTCCGGGAACCGGTTCCCAAAGCTCAGACCCTGTTTGAACCGGTCCGGGAACCGGTTCCGAGGGAATACCCACCCGGGAACCGGATCGACCGGATCGGTTTGGGAACCGGTTTGAGAACCGGTTTTTGGGCCCCAAAACAAAACCCTAGTCGTTCTATCTTTACTCTCAGTCTCTCACGCAGCACGCTCGTCACTCTCAGCCTCTCACGGTCTCATCTCCGCCGATCCATCCGAGCGGAAGCAGCATCGCCTTCCTCCAGATCAGCGCCCCCATCTTGGTCCCGGCCATCCTCGCCACCCCGGCGCTGTCGGCCTCGCTGCTCGAGAAGGTTGGGTGCAAGATGTTCGCGGGCCTCCTCGTCTCGACGCCGGGTTCGACTTCTCACGGGTGGCCAGCACGGTGCTCAAGTCCACCCCCGTCGCGATCTTCACCGTCGACGGCGTCCTCCTCCCCGCCGAGCTGTTTGGCAAGTCCCCATCCCCTACGCCGGCGCCGTTGCTGGTAAGCACGATTTTTATTCTTCCTCTTGAGCTGCCGGCTAATTAGTTCTACTTACCCTCGCGCCGGCGCCATCGATGTTTGCTCTTTTGTTTCGTTCTTGTATTGCAAGTCTGGTGTTTTTTTTTCTCGGTGGGACGAATCTTGAGAATTGGTCAGGAGTTGAGCGAACGAGCGAACGCTTTGAGGTTATTGTGAATCACGATTTTGGTTTTTGGGTCTGTGTTTGTTTTGTGAATACAGATTACTGCTTTGCCTTTTTTTGGTGAGTAGCCTGGATCTGCGATTTTCTCTCTGTGAGGTTCATCTGTGCCTGTGGGCTGCAGATCTGGGTCTGAATAATTTCAACTTTGTGATCAGCTTTTTCATCATCTGAATTTTAGGGGTTATCGCTCTTTATCTGCTTGTGCTTTTGTGTTGAAATTGTGCTGATTGTCACTTTATCTGATTTTTTGAGCTGCACGAAGGCGTGGATTTAATATTTGGAGGATTAAGCATTTGGATACTCAGCAATTTGTTTTTATTGCGTTGTTAATATTCATTTTTGTGGACAGCTCTCCCCTTTCCAGGGGATGCTCATGCACCTTAGAACAAGAAATGAGTCATGATCCGGTCATGGCTTCGATTTTGTTTGTTGCTCTTTCTTTGTGCCCTTTCTCTCTATGATGCTGGTCTGCTCCTATTTCACGCATGATTTGATCAACCGAGACTAATGTGGATCTTATTCAGTTTAGACCTTAAAGTTGATGCATGAAATTAAGTCTTCTCTCACAATGAGCAGTTACACTGATCTGATAATAACACATAGTTCTAGGTGGCAAAACTGCTTCATCATGTGTCTGGTCATATATATATGTATGTATAACTGAGGAGATGTTATGAAATTGGAGTCTCAATTGATTGCTTAAAGAAGCTTTGTCAAATTTCTTAACTTGTATGAAGTAATTGATGTATCTTATGCTTGCTGTATTACCTCAGAGGCTAAATTTCTTCTCGCGCTATGTATTTGGTGTTTCCTTGGGTTTTTCGCTTTACTGCCCGATTAAGTGGCTCCTTGGCTCCTTTTCCTTTCGGTTGACTTGAATTTGGTTTAGCACCAGAACCTGTAGTATGATCATATCATCGTAGATTTGCACTTCTTATTTTTTCTTTTGAGTGGATTGATGGTCAACTTCTTCAAGTGAGGATATCACTTTAAAGCTAACGTTTGTCTTGCTTGGTGTTGGCTTCCTAAGTGAAACTTGTAGTTGTCATGTTCTATTCCTTCCACCAACTTTTGTCTTTCCTTTGTATATATGTTTTGATATATCCGTATCATCAATTGAATCTCTGTAGTTATAGCGCTTCATTTTTGGAGTATCATCTTTTGGTCTTCTAACAAATTAATTTCATTATAGTGGACCATGTGCTTCATACTTGCTCTGTAAAAGAGCCCTTTACAATGACATGTCAAGGTAATGCTCTGGTGTGGTGATATAAGATAGTCAATATACCCCATAGGATCAACTAAGTGGTTAAGGGCATACTTATATGTGTGAATTTGGCACACCGTACAAGTTTGATTCCCACACCACTGAGTACAAACATTTTCAGGGGTTTGCCTACCTAAGGTCCTAAGGTGGGTGCCTCAATCCTAGTTATAAAAAAATATAAGAGTGATTACCTAGGAGGAGCGGGAAGAAGCTAGCACAAACTTTGACAGATCAGAATATCTGCTTGAGAATCCATGTTGTTTCAGAATGGTAAGTTATTACACATCTTTCTTGTGAGAAAACGAATGCCTCAAGTTGTTGCATTCTATTTTTTTCTGGTTTCAGTAGTTGATGTATGCCATTGTTGGCATTGTTGCAGCTTAAATATCATGGAAGTGGTCGAGATGCGATGATTGGTTCGTTGATGGGGCATTGGAATACGATCAATTCTTCTTTTTGCCTTTTCTTTACAGCAAATGATTAATGGAGTTAGAGTGAATACCTGTGATGTGATGAAATACTCTCTTTCTTTTCCTTTTCTAGTGATGTTATGAGGTACAAATTATTTGCTACAACGGTGGATGTGCTTATGTTGATCGATATGAATGTTAAACGCTTTATTTTAAATATGAGTGTTGTACATTTTGCAAAACAGGTTCCAATATAAACAGGGTTGACCCTGTTCCCGGACCGGAAAAACAAGGTGGGTCGGGAACAGGGTCCAATGTAAACAGGGTCGGGAACAGGGTCCAAAAAAAGAGAACCGGTTATAACAGGGTCGGGAACAGGGTCCAGGTCTAGACCCTACCCACCCTGGACCCGATCACCCCTAAATGAAAGTACTAAATCTAACTTCCGATCAAATCCAAATGGATTCTAATATGCCAACCTCAAGGAACTTTGTAGAATTCTAAAAAACTAAGACCATGCACGGGCAAATAATTGAAAACAAACTATTTGCAGAGGACTTATGTTGAATTAAAACAGATAAGTTACATTATTGGACGCCATGCTTGCTCGATGACCATATTTAAAGACAAACTTCTCAATAGAAATTAATGAAGTGTGAAAAGAAAATATAAGCTTTTATATTTTAAGACGAGTACAAGAATTAAGAAACCGCATTTAATTTGAATTCCAAATTCAAACTTAAGCGAAATCTAATCCCAATTATCTTATGTATTTCTTGTCATAAATGCGCGTTAGAGATATGTGCATGTCTTTACTTTGATTCCTCTTGCATATTTGATAAGTTATTCTATTGTGCATCATAATTTTCCTTCTCAAGAATCTATAGCCAGTTCTTGACTTGTGCGCTTCTTTCGGGGTAATTTGTAATTGCTTCTGATCCTTAGCTAAGTTATCCCTTGGTCGATTGAATTCTACATGATTCAGACCTCAATTTTCTTTCATATCTCAAGTCAGTGGATTGTCATGTCACTACATATCATGATCTTCACATGAACTGTGTCCATTGGAAACTCACCAGCAATGAGCTCTTCCATTTTGTGGGTTTCATGGGCTAGGTGTACTGTTATGACCTTTATGCGCTTATTTAGGCATTCAATCGAGTGGGCCTCATAGTTTAAATGTATTGTCATGGTTGGTTTAGGCCATTAAATTCTTCATGTTTAGGCCCATATTTACGATCAGGTGCCAACACGAATGTAACATTACGAAAGACTAAACCATGTTCAAGCATCGGATAATTGATCAAGTTCGGATTCGGCCAAATTTGTACATTTACAGTCGTAACAGATTTGACAAGTTTGGCCATCTACAACAGTTAACCAAATAACTACTGTTCGCATCGGCTTAAATTTTGAGGGCTGCACACTGAAACGCTCTTAATAGGATTGTCATGTAGGCATCTTCGGCCCAATCACAGAAACAAGGCCTACGACTACCAGTCCAGTCCAATAGTGGCCTCAACGAATTGGTGCATTGCTGCATGAGTTTATATGCCGATAATTAAACCTAGTACACTAATCTTATAAAACCGATTTATTATGAGTAACATTATTCTGGAAAGTTGGACAAAGGCTGATTAGACAAACTACCATGAACTGATGATGGATCAGATTACATTTCAAATAGGGGAATAGACGAAGCAACGTGAACTCGAAGTTGGACAAATATGTTTGAAAAAAAACAACCAAAATATGCATTCAACCTAAGCCATAATCGACAGAAGTAGAAATGCTTCATGTCACTTCACGGGCACCGGCAATGGATCGATCCTAGCCACGGGCACACACAAGATGGCATGAGCCCTGGGCAGCGACAAACCGGGCGCTTCCTCCATGCCGACATACCCGTCGACCTTCCAGTCGAAGCATTGGATCATAGTCCCGAGCACGGTATGAATCAAGTGCAACGCCAGCGAAGCGCCGGGGCAAGTCCGCCTCCCGCTCCCGAAGGGCAACAGCTGAAAGTTCTGGCCCCTCAAATCCAACTGGTGTCCCTTCTCATCCAGCCCTTCTCCATGAATGAACCTCTCGGGCCAGAACTGGAGCGGGTTCTCCCAGTGGGTCGGGTCCCGACCTAGGGCCCACACGTTGATGAGGATCCGGGTGTTCGCCGGAACGTCATAGCCACAGATGACGGTGTCTTCCGTCGAGAGCCTGACGACGAGTGGACCTGTTGGGTGGAGCCTGAGCGTCTCTTTGACTATGGCTTGAAGGAAAGGGAGGTTCGGCACGTCCAGCTCGGACACGAGTCGGGATCTTCCCACGACGGAGTCGATCTCTTGCTTCGCTTTCTCCATGACGTCCGGGTGGTTTATGAGCTCCGACAGTGCCCACTCTATTGTCGTTGAGGATGTATCAGTTCCGGCTCCAAAAACATTCTGTTGAAAATGAACGACACTTTTGTCAGGGAGCAACCGAAAAAAAGAACAACATTGTTTCTATTCCTCACGTCTTGTATAGCATGAAGACAAGATTCATATAAAATATCTGAACTGGCATGATTAAATGTATGGATGTCACTTTGTTCATAAAACCAATCAGAAAAAATGTTTTAGTATGATGCGAAAAATGTCGATTTACCATGATGAAGGCCTTAATGTTCTCTCTGGTCAACCTAATCTCCGAGCTCTCATCTTCATAGATTTCCAGCAAAATGTCGAGCAGATCTTTCACTCTCTCTCCTCCCTTTCCCCTTGGCTCCTGATGCTCTCTTATGATTCTCTCCATCATCTCATCATACCTCTCTCTCACATCCTTCAACCTCTTCCCAAACCCTTGCAGATCCAAATTCTTACAAAACCAAATCGCTTCCGACAAGTTGAATTTCCCCGCCAGCTCGCACATCTCCTTCACCAACATCCTGACCTCGTCGGCTTCGTCCTCATCGTCGCAGCACCTCCGGCTCAAGGCCATCCTCGATATCACGTTGTTCGTCAGCTTCATGAGCTCCATCCCGACGTCAACCGCTTGTTTCTTTGCGGCTTTCTCGAACATCGCTTTCAAGAAGCGGCTGATCTCCTCGCTCCTCACGGGGAGGAGGTGGTCGAGGGTCGGCCCACCGAGGAGCCGGGTCATGCAGAGCTTCTTGATGAACTTCCAGTAGGGGCCGTACGAGGCAAAGGTGAAGTCGGCGGAGCCGTAGGTGAGGTAGTCGGCATTGGCCATCTTGGGGCGGTTGAGGAAGGATGACTCGTGGGTTTTAAGGATCTGCTGGGCGGTTTCTGGCGAGGAGGCGACGACGCAAGGGTTCGAGCCGATGTAGATGAGGAACAAGGGCCCGAGGGAGGTGGAAATCTTGTGCAGGGCTTGGTGGGGGATCGGAGCCAAGAGGTGCATATGGCCTATGACGGGGAGGGACCGCGGGCTCGGTGGGAGGCGACCCCCCGTTCGAGTTTTGGCGCGGAGGGCTCGAATCAAGAGTAGGGAGAGTAGACAAAGGGCGAGGGGATGAGGTAGTCTTGTGAGAAGGCCATGTTTCGATTGATTTGTTCAAGACCTTGGAAGCATGTTACTATTTATCTAGGGCGAGGCAGGATGGGTATTAACATCGATTTTTATATTCATCTATTGATTAATGCGATAGAGAGTTTTGTTATAGGTAAAATTTGTCCTGCTTGTCCGAATGCTGATTTATAATCTGTCGTATTACTTAATATATCAATTTAGCACCCTGATTTTCGTATACCTAGGATTACTCTTACTTAGAACACATGGCAAAAGTGGCCAAATGTACATGCAAGAAAGGTGGTGAAATTATAAATCGGCCTGTCGGATGTGGCCCCAGAATCAAGGTGGCAAATGATGTACAATTCAATTAGATATGTTTATAAATTCAAATTTGAGCTCTCTATTGTTGATTTCTCTGGGATGAGACATCGAGATTCTGTTGTGCATCTCAACAAGATGAGACAATGTTTAAACACGGGATCTCGACCTATTTTGCTTATAAGCTTAATTTGAGAGGCGTTTTGTGTGCTATAAAAAAAACTATGTAAAGGTTTACAATTGTTTTTTCTTTGATTTTGTTCTCGTCAGGCTTGTTGGATGTACCGGGGGATTTTGAAATTATTTGAGAATTCATGATTCAGGCATTTGTAATTCTACTTGGTAAATCATGAACATCCAGTCGGTCTCTTCCTATAGACATAGATAAATTGTCAAATTATGTAAATCTCTAATATCAAGTTGGTTCTTTTTTTTTTTTTTTTGATGACTCGGGAATCACCATACAACCGGCAGCCGGCAATGTAAACCCGCAAGCGATACTAGCACGGGGACCCACATTGTTCATCGCATTCATCACAAATGCGACTACGGGGACTCAAACTTCCCCCCAATCGGAAGAGGGGGAACACCCGAACCAACGCGTCCACAACCGGGTGGGTTCAAGTTGGTTCTTCATATCTATTTATCATTAGAATTTTTGGCATCTGTCCATGTTTCTTCAATTTCTGTGTTCCTAAAGGTTTAAATTTTTGCCAAAAAAAAAAAACATATTTTTCATAAAACCAAAGGAACATGCATAGCAAATTAATTATGCAATCCTTAACGAAGAGTTTCTCATTTGCACGCGATGGCTGGCCCATTAATCATAGTTCGTAACATCAATTCATTTCGAAGATCACATCTTAAGTCACTTTCAGATTCACATCACTTGTGACCTAGGGTCCAATGAGAGAAAATATAATAAAGGGAAAATCAGAACCAAATGGTCCTGCCGGGGATTATGTCAACAGGAGAATGAAATATCAACGTTATCACCTAATCCTAGGGACCAAAAACGGGACCACTTCCCGCGTGCAATACATAAATCCAACATTTTAGAACTCATGATATCTTTTTTTTCTAGTTTTAATTTCCGACAAATACATTTAAGAATAGGAACCAATCATCTTTTTGTGTCCGGCCATTATTATGCAACCGGATCTATCATCACTAAGAGCTGCCCCCATAGAGATCATAGAGAGATTTTGGCATTTGGCATCTTGTATTTGGCATTCATGATGTGAATGTTTTTAAGAGATAATTGTGTTTAAATCCTTGTCTAGTGTTAATCAGTCGTCAGCTCGTTTAGGGTGAGACCACCGAAATCTGGACCACCGAAAAATAAAGATAAGCAAATCTGGACCACCGAAATCTTATTAATTAGGGTGATGTTGAAGTGAAAGGTTCATAATTCTTAAGACATTGTCGAGGCCTCCTATACTCACATCAAAGGCGCACTCATTTTGACTAGGATGTTCGTGAATGCGATGAACAATGTGGTCCATAACGTATAATGCAGCGATCATTATAAGGATCCAAAACGAATCTAAAGATAGCAAAGTTGTTTAGATTCCTCAGTTTAGGTATGATTGATTGTATTTTTCATCGCATAACATGTACAATCCACACACTATTCGATTCACCCAAAGAAAAAATTGTAAATTCTTTCGAATGCGAAATGTTCTAGAAGAGATCATGGGTTTCGTAAATGAACAACATTATTGGAAAGTCTAATCTAAAAGCTTAAAATCTGACAAACTGAGGATAAAGCTAATTTTGATACCATATTAGAAATTGCAATGTAAAAGTTTAAAACCATATGTTTAGCCATGTCCTGTTATAACCAAGTTATGATCATCACCTTATGTAAATAGCATCCCTCAAGATAGTGCGAGGAAACAAATGAACATAATGATTCATCCGCTTCTAATATGACATACCAGTCTGAACTAATGGCTGACAAGCAGAGATCCAGGCATGATGCAGCAAACATTTTTTAGAACCCCACCACATCAACCGGTCATCGCCTTATGTAAATAGCATCGCTCAGATTAATATGAGGAAACACATGAATACGATGATTCATCCACTTCTAATGTGAGATATCACTCTGCACTAATGGCTGACAAGCAGAGACCCCGGCATGATGCAACAATCATTTTTCAGAAATTCACCACATCAACTCGTGCTGTATTAGGTGGTGCCTTCCGAATCACATTGTCAGAATGAAGATTCAGTTCATCTTATGTCTCCGAGGTGATGGATCAGATGAATTTTGGCTGGGAGCGTAACTTGTGATATTCAAAGATGTTATTGACGAGAAGTGCATGTGCTCTGACAAGCGCAAGATATTGCAGTTTCTTAATCGTGCCAAGGCATATGTTTCATCAATTAATTCTCGGATAGGATATGCTAATTGAAATTATTGGTTTTAGTTTGAAAAGTGCATTATGACATTATATAAATTCCGCATTTTTTTAATGATCTAGTAGAGATCCGGCTGCCTAAGGATCCATGAAACACTGTGCAAACATCATAAGCTAGTTCAATCCAAGATTTTATCCTATGCAGATGACTTGACACAAAATAGTCTATACGTAACTTGGGGATTGGAACGGATGTCGGCTGTCAAGCTAAAAACCCTGATGCCCCAGTCAACTACACCAATGATGTGGTTTGTGAAGATCTACATTCAAATTCAACTACATAGAGAAAAGAGAAAATGTTGTGTACGCTCGTTCTAACATATCATCCTATTCAGTATTCACACCTTAACAAATAGTTTGACTTATTAAAGTAACAAATCTAAAGCAAAAAATCGAATGGCTGCATCGTAGAATCTTTTACAAATCAGCATAAACGCAACATATCAAGCATATCCACGAATTGATCATTTGGAGATCTTTTCTGATTTGTTTTTTATTCTATTCCCATGTAAATCAATTTATTATCTTTTATCTTTAAGTTCCCCTATAACTATATCAAGCAGAGTATCCACAAATTGATTATTTGAGAATTATTATTATTATTATTATTATTATTATTATTATTATTATTATTATTATTATTATTATTATTATTATTATTATTATTATTATATTTCCATGTGAATCAGTTTATTATCTTTTATCTTTAGGTGATAATATCTCTATTTTCACCTCTACAAGATATTGATGAAAAGTAACGCTTTATGAACTCTTTTCTTCGTTTTCTTAAGACTCTCACGCTAGACTCCATGTTGAAGATTATTATAGACCTCAAGTTTTGAATTAAGATAGGCTATACCCTATATGCACATCAATATTGTACCAAAAAAAAAAAAATATTGGAAAGTTTCAAGCATATACCGCTAGTCGAAAGAAACTTACATAAACTGTCTTATCAACCTTAGATTTGAGCGTTTGGATAAAAATTTCTTTGTCACCACCGATTTATTTTATAATTACTCTAAAAGATCATACAACATGTGCCAAGTAGAAGTGAAGCATTAACTAGACCCAAGTTAGAAAAATATGAATGCTATAAAATTTACCAGATTGAAGGAAATAAACCACATTGCTTGAGATGAAAATGTTTCACACACTGGGAATAACATAATATAAAATTTACAAGATTGAAGGAAATAAACCACATTGCTTAAGATGAAACTCTTTCACACTCCAGGAACAACATTACATAGACAGACCCTTATTTATCCTCGCAGTACATAGAAGCATGCAGATGTAGACATATTAATCCTCAGTCCATTGTTCTACTTCACATGCAAGACGGTCGGGTTCAACCGTCCGATCGGATAACACACGAGCGGGTTCGCAATCGCACCGGAATATCCCGTCACCAGTTTGATATCCACTTTCTCCGCTCCTTTCAAATCAAAGCACTGAATCAGCCCTCCAATCGCCGTGTGCATCACTATCGCGGCATGAGCCACTCCGATGCACGCCCTCCTCCCGCTACCAAACGGAAGGAAATGAAAATCCTGGCCCTTCAGCTCCATATGGTGATTATCTCCGTCGTCCGCCATGAACCTCTCGGGGATGAACTCATCCGGATCTTTCCACGTGCCCGGGTCGTGCATGATGGCGTAGGCATTTATCAAGATGTTGGTGCCGGCCTTTATGTCGTAGCCGTTGATCTTGCAGTCGCTGTTGCATTTGCGGCGGAGCAAGGGCCCCGGAGTGTGCAGCCTCAGCGTTTCCTTCACGACGGCCTGTAGGTAAGGCAGGTTCGCAACGTCTGATTCGTTGACAAGCCGGGTCGACCCTACCGCCCTGTCAATCTCCTCCCTCAGCTTCTTGAGCTTGTGAGGGTGTTTCAACAGCTCGATTATGGCCCACTGCATCGATGCCGACGTGGTATCCACGCCGGCTATCAGAAGATCCTTTTGCCAAGACAGAAGATACTGGTTATTACACAAAACGCAGGATATATCTAGTTTGATTAAATGAATAAGAATGTGTCGACCAACTTACTAGGAAGAAATGCTTGATCTGATCTCTGGTCAACCTGATTTCAGCATTTGGATCTCTATACGTCTCCAGCAAGATGTCCATCACATCTTTCTCTTCACTCGCCTCCCCGTAGTCATCCTCGTACTCCTTGATTATCTGCTCGATCAGCGCATCGAACCTCCTCAGCGCTGTCCTCAGCCTCTTCCCGTTCCCGAACAGGTCAACGTGCTTCAACGGCCCATGCACCTCCGCGAAGCTCAGCCTCGCGCCACACATCATCGTATCCCTCACCATCTCTCTAATCTCATGCGCTTGATCATCGCTCTTCGAACATCTCTTGCTCATTGCCATCCGACACAGCATGTTGTTTGTCAGTGCGGTCAGCTTAGTGCTCAGGTCGCAGGGCTCGCCAAGCTGGTGGCACTTCCATAAGGATCTCAAGACCTTCATCGTCTCATCCTCACGTATGTGGAAGAACCGGTCGAGCTGCGGGCCCGCAAAGAGTTTGGTCATGCACAGCCGCTTCATGAACTTCCAGTACGTGCCGTAGGGCGCGTTCACGAACTCGGCCTCCTTGAAGATGTTGTGGTGGGAGGGCGCGAAGACGAACTTCGAGGCGAACTCGACATCTTGGGCCCTCAAGATCTGCTGAGCAGTGTCGGCATCAGAGGCGACAAGGAAGCGGGACGAGCCGATGCTGATTTGCATGAGGGGGCCGTAGCGGCGGGCTAGGGCCTCGAGGGACTTTGGCAGGGCGGAGCTGAGAAGGTGGAAGTGGCCGAGGATGGGGAGGGCCAGTGGGCTCGGCGGGCTACGCGCCGGCTTCTTCCTGGACAAATGGAAGATGAAGAAGATGAGAGTGGAGAATAGGAAGATGAAGAGCAAGAAGATGGAGTCACCCGCGTCGACGGCCATGGGAAATTTTGTGGTTTGAGGAGTGAATGGTTTAGGAGGATATGTAAAGGAACTTGGTTAGCTATTTATATCGTTTGGAGGAGCTAGGTCGAAGAAACAAAGTAAAAGAGCATAAGAAATCAAAGCGATCGACTCGGTGGATATATATAATCCATGTTGAAGGTGAAAATGGTTGGAATTATTGGCATGGAGTGTGAATGTCTTGGATCTCTAAATATATTGAAATATGCTGACTTTGACGTCCTCTGTCTCCAAAAAAAAAAGTAAAAGTTGGATCCCGTGGGCAAAGCTAGATAAGGTGCCTCGTTCCAACTTTGATGGCCAAAAGATGTACTTAGTTCACTCGACCCATAGTTAACGAACTGAAGCATTAGAAAACGACATTTTCTTTTTTTAATTCAAGAGCGCGATTAGCATGTACTTCGATACCCTCATCACGATAAAGAAGTTACCGAAAAACATCGCTAGCCAGTTATGCCTTGCCATATCCCAGAAAAACATCTAAACTTTTCGTAGGACAAAAAAAACCAAAATTTTTCAAATCACCCATAAAAATTCACAAACTTTTACCGAAAAGACAAAAATAATACCGTGAATTTGCTTGACCACAATGTCAAGCGTGAAAAATCATAACGGATTGAAGTGAAACATAAGGTATAAAATCACAAACTATTGGATTCTTCCTTTCCCTTTTCTCTTGAAATGCGAAACGGACTAGTCTAAATTCAAAAGAATTAGAAACGACGACGTTTTACATCTTTTGGCCTTTTGACGGCATGTCTTTTGTACCCATCGGGAGTGTTAGTCATGACAGGGTGGATAGAAGATTCAACGTTGGATATTTTTTAACTTCAAAGGAAAAAATTATCAGTATTTTTGGGTCGTTTATAAAGTAAGGATATTCCTATCGAAAATCCTCGAATGAATGTGTGCGTGTTTTTTTTTTTTTTTTTTTTTTTGCTTTTGGAGTTGGCCGTTACTCCCCCATCTCATAAAACTGGTTGACACGTATCAGGTTGGATCAAAAATCAAATTCGATCAGGAACTAACAAGGGTCAATCAGAAATATATCTTCGCCTATTCAAAACATGATCAATGAAAGTTTTCTACTGCAAGTTAAGCCCCGGGTTTATAATGTTACACTAATCGCATTTCTATAACAGTGGAATCTTTTGTTCCTAAGACATGCTTAAGAACATAGATGCGACGACAAACATCCTATAGCTAGATGGTTGACATCTTCTTATCTAATTCAATACGAAAAATTGATGAGCAACTTGAGATTTTCTTTTCCTAACTATACTCCTAATTTTCGGTGGTCCAACGAGCCAAAAAGGACGGCCATCCGTTCACGTGCCTGCTTGGTTATAAGTGAACTAATCGGGGTTGCTTTCACATTCCTTTATGTTGTCGATATCAGTGATTCAATCAATTTTTCTATTATGTCCCGGTATTTACTTAGCTTTCGTAGCTCAACGGATCATCATCCTCGGAACCTAGACATTTGATGGGTCGCTTTCTCATATCGATTGAAAATGGACTTGTCAAAAAAATTTCGATTTTATTGAATAAATGGATCATGCAGTGCGTTGGTGCACAGATACATTCACGTAGCTAGCGAGATCACACGAAAAAAAAAAAAAACAAGATGGGTCTTTTCCATAGCTTTCGATCTATATTAGAAATCTGAGTTGGTAGTTTAAATTGTCATAGCCAATGATTATAGTAAAAAACTAGATATCTGCAAGCTGATCTAGACCATAGCATCATTATTATAAGATCATTACTGTTTCGCGATATGGACAAATTATATTTATGTAATTTAGACAAACATGATTTATCCTCTAAGCTGAGCACTTGAAATTTGATTGCAATTTGACTTATTTAAGTGGGACCAGCCCCATGAGGTCATTTTCGGTTATTGAGGGCATAGTTATTATATTCTGCCCGCTACGCACGAATTTATTTTTCCATTTAAATTATATATCTAAAGGAAAAATAAACAAAGGATTGATTTAATAATTATTCGAATGAAACAGTAACAGAAAAAGGCCAATTGGGGTTTAGAAATCAATTTAGAAATACTAGAGAAGATGATAAAAAGAAAGGGAACCACAGGGATATATATAAATATACGTAAATAATGTTGAAAATAAGCGACAATTACATAGATGAAGAATCCTGCCATTCATGTCAATGAACCTCGCCTTTGGTCCCTTTTTCATGTATTCGATGCTCATGCTCCAAAGAAAAATGATAAGAAAATAATAAAATGCACCCAACTGATACATTTTAACAAGGAGGATGCATTTCCCACCGTATGATAGATAAACACAATAGAAGGGAAGTAAGAATGAACGACGGGATAATTATTAAAAACATCATAAATTTATTGACGTATACAAATTAGTTTTAGAATTTTCAATTTAACTAATTACTCATAAATATTAGACGATTTGCCGATATATTTTTCTGGCTAATTTTAGCCAACAATTGCTAATACTGCTGATGACTTGGTCAATTTTTTAAAAATTTCTAATTTTGTTTTCAATTTTTCATTTTTATTTTTTCCCAATTCCTCTCCATCGATCGCCAAGCCTCGGCAATGGCTGGCAAAGGTCGTCGACCACAAGTGAGGACCAGCTAGGGTTGTGATGCCCTCACCAAATCTGACCAAGGGGGCCACGACCTCTACCGTCCATTGTCAAGGCCCCAAGTGGCCGGTGGAGAGAAAAAGGAAAATTAAAAAAAAAAAGTACAAGAAAAGAAAAAAATATTGAAAAAAAATAGAAAATTTGAAAATATGAATGCTATAAAATATACAAGATTGAAGGAAAGAGACCACATTGCTTAAGATGGAACTGTTTCACACTCCAGGAGCAACGTTACATATAAACAAAACCTTATTTATCCTCGCATTACATGGAGATATGCAGATGTAGACATATTACTATCCCTGGTCCGTTGTTGTTCTATTTCACATGCAAGATGGTCGGGTTCAAACGTCCGATCGGATAACACACGAGCGGGTTCGCCATCGCACCGGAATATCCCGTCGCCAGTTTGATATCCACCTTCTCCGCTCCTTTCAGATCAAAGCACTGAATCAGCCCTCCAATCGCCGTGTGCATCACTATCGTGGCATGAGCCGCGCCGATGCACGCCCTCCTCCCGCTACCAAACGGAAGGAAATGAAAATCCTGGCCCTTCAGCTCCATATGATGATCATCTCGATCACCCGCCATGAACCTCTCCGGGACGAACTCATCCGGATCTTCCCACGTGCCCGGGTCGTGCATGATGGCATAGGCGTTTACCAAGATGTTGGTCCCAGCCTTTATGTCGTAGCCGTTGATCTCGCAATCACTGTTGCATTTGCGACGGAGCAAGGGCCCTGGATTGTGTAGCCTCAGCGTTTCCTTCACGACGGCCTGTAGGTAAGGCAGGTTCGGGACGTCTGATTCATTGACAAGCCGGGTCGACCCTACCGCCGTGTCAATCTCCTCCCTGAGCTTCTTGAGCGTGTGAGGGTGTTTCAGTAGCTCGATTATGGCCCATTGCATCGATGCTGATGTGGTATCGACGCCCGCTATTAGAAGATCCTTTTGCCGAGACAAAAGACACTGGTTATCACACCAAATGTAGGATAATATGCAGTTTGATTAAATGAGTAAGAGAGTATGTCGATCAACTTACCAGGAAGAAGTGTTTGATCTGATCTCTGGTCAACCTGATCTCAGCATTTGGGTCTCTATAGGCCTCCAACAAGATGTCCATCACATCTTCCTCTTCACTCTCCCTACGGTCATCCTCGTACTCCTTAATTATCTGCTCGATCAACACGTCGAACCTCCTCAGCGCTGTCCTCAGCCTCTTCCCATTCCCGAACAGGTCGATGTGCTTCAATGGCCCATGTACCTCTGCGAAGCTCAGCCTTCCACCACAGGCCATCATATTGCTGATGATTTCTCTAATCTCATGTGCTTGATCGTCGCTCCTTGAACATCTCTTGCTCATTGCCATCCGACACTGCATGTTGTTCGTCAGCACGGTCAGCTTCGTGCTCAGGTCACATGGCTCACCGAGCTGGTGGCACTTCCATAAGGATCTCAAGAGCTTCATAGTCTCATCCTCACGTATGTGAGAGAACCGGTTGAGCTGCGGACCGGCGAAGAGCTTGGTCATGCACAGCCGCTTCATGAACTTCCAGTACGTTCCATAGGGCGCGTTCACGAACTCGGCCCCCTTGAAGATGTTGTGGTGGGAGGGCCCAAAGGCAAACTTGGAGGCAAACTCGACATCATGGTCCCTCAGTATCTGCTGTGCAGTCGAGGTGTCGGAGGCGACGAGGAAGCGGGATGAGCCGATGCTGATTTGCATTAGGGGGCCATAGCGGCGGGCTAGGGCCTCAAGGGACTTTGGTAGGGCAGAACTGAGGAGGTGGAAGTGGCCGAGAATGGGGAGGGCCAGTGGGCTCGGCGGGCTTCGCGCGGGCTTTTTCTTGGATGAGAAGATGAAGAAGATGAGAGTGGAGGAGAGGAAGATGAAGAGCAAGAAGATGTAGTCACCGGAGTCAACGGCCATGGGAAATTTTGTGGTTTTGGAGCAGAGGAGCATTCGAATGGTTTAGGATGATTTGCAATGGAACCTGGTTAACAATTTATATCGCTCGGAGGAAGAAGGTTGAAGAAACAAAATAAAAAAGCATAAAAATTCAAAGCGATCGACATAGCGGATATAATCCATGTTGAAAGTGAAAATGGCTGGAATTATTGACATGTAGTGTGAATATCATAGATCTTAATGCTGAGAGTTTTTCTCCCGAAAAAAAAAAAAAAAGCATGAAAATACATCCGAAAGACAAAATACTATGGTAAATTTGCTTGACTCAAACTCCTTACCATCAAGCATAAAAGTCATAACGGATTGAAAAGTGAAACATGTTGGGTTATCTCAGATTATGGAAAAAATTGGCAATTGATTTATATATGTGAGGAAAAGTCTCACTTTTCAAACTAGTTTTTGGGATAAAAGAGATTTAAGACCACCCAACACTAATACCAAATTTAAGTTACCAACAAATTTGAACCCAATAGTCACACGACTTATTACCGCTCGAATGTGTGATGTGAGATACGAGTCAATCACATAGGTTGTTGAGGCCCGAATGTATGAGGGTGAGATTTTGTAGGTGTTTAAACTAGCTTTCACGGTGAGAGAAGCATAAGACCACCAAACAAAACATCAAATGGTTGGAATCCTTCCTTTTCTCTGTTCTCTTGAAATGGACCAGTCTAAATTCAGAAAAATCATAAACGACCACGCTTTACATCTTTTGGCCTTTTGATGGCGTGTCTTTTGTACACGTCAGGAGTGTTAGCCATGTTTTGTGCAAATCAGCTCGCATAGCTGGAAGATTTAATGGTGGATATTTTTTACCCTCGAAGAAAAGTATGTAGAGCTTTTTGGGTAGCGAGGATATTTCTATCCTCGAATAAATGTTTTTTTTTTTTTTTTCCGTTTTTGGGTTTGGCCATTATCCCCCCATCTCATGAAACTGGTTAACATGTATTAGGTTGGACCAAAACTCAAATTCCATCCAGAACAAACAAGGATTGATCAGCAATAAATCTTCGCCCAATCAAAACATGATCGATCAAAGTTTTCTACTGCAAATTAAGCCCCAGGTTTACAATGCCACACTAATCGGATTTCTCTCATAGTGGAATCTTCTGTTCTCAAGACCATGCTTAAGAACGTAGATGCGACGACAAACAATCTATAGCTACTTGTCTAATTTAGTAGGAAACATCGATGACTAACTTAACTTTTTCTTAAGTATACTCCCTCATTTTCGGTGGTCCCCATAAAGGACAGCTATTTGTTCATGTACCTACATGGGTTATGAGCAAACTCATCGGGGTTGCTTTCACATCTTGTATGCTCTCGTAATCGCTGATTCAATCAATATTTTGATTTTGTCCCTCTATTTACTGAGCTTTTGTAGCTTAACGTTTTATTATCCTCAAAGACTAGACATTGGATGGATCGCTTTCTCATATCATTTGAAAAAGGACTTGTCACAAAAGAAAATTGGTTTATATTGAATAAATAGGTCATGCATTGCGTCGGTCCATGGATAAATTCACATAGCTAGTGAGGTCACAAGAATAAGAAATGGGTCTTTTCCATACCTGTCGGTCTATATTATAAATCTAAGTTGGTGGTATAAATTGTCATAGCCAATTTTATAGTAAAAAAATAGATATCCGCTAGCTGAACTAGAACATAGCATCCTTATTATAAGATCATTATTGTTTTTGCGATATGGACAATTTATATTTATTTGATTTAGATAGACATGATTCAACCTCTAAGTTGAGCACTTGAAATTTGATTGCAATTTGACTTATTTAAGTGGGCCGGGCCCATAAGGTCATTTTCGGTTATTAAGGGCATAGTTATATTCTACTGCTACGCACGGATTAATTTTCCTTTTAAATTATATATATAAAATAAACAAAGCATTGGTTCAATAATTATACGAATGAAACAGTAACGGAAAAAGGCTAATTAAGTTTATAAATTAATTTAGAAATGCTAGAGAAGATGACAAAAAAGGGGAACCACATAGATATATACAAATATATGTAAATAATGTTGAAAATGAGCAACAATGACATAGTTAAAGAATCCTACCATTCATGTAAATGAACCTCACCCTTGGTCCATTGTCGATGTATTCGATGCTTATGCTCCAACGAAGAAATGCTCAGAAAATTTGAAAAAAAAAAAAAAAAGCGCCCAACCGATACATGTTAATAAGTAGGATGTGTTACTATTTTCCTACCACATGTAAGATTAATCCAATAGAAGATAAGGATGGTCAATTTCAGGATGGATACGTTCTAGAACATACCTTATTAGAATTGATTTCCAGTTTTTAGAATCTGTAATCTGTCATGTTTGCTCCGAAATGCACCATGTTTTTCCAGTTTGGTTCTAAGACTACCCGAAATATTGTTTTTCTTTTGTTTCTTTTTTTTTATTTCAATTTTTACAGCAAAATAATGAGTAACAAAACAGTTCAAAATAAAAGATGAATGAGGGCGAGTGAGCGAAGGTGAGTGCGGAACGAGAGAGGGTTGTGAGGTTCAAACAAACGAGGGCAAGTAGCACATGAGCAAGGAGGAGAGTGAGTCACGAGCGAGAAAGAAAGAGAGTCATAAAGTGTCTGAGCAAAGTTGGAGAAAAAAGAGGAAAAGAGAGAGATAGAGAAAAGGATATCAAGAATAAAACTAGGGTTTTTAGGTTTTATTTTAGTTCGATCAATCCGGTTCTTGAGTGGTGCTTCCCTTATAACTAGGAATTAAACCGGTTTCCACTAATTCCAAAATTTTGGAATCAGAAACTTAGAATCGGACTAGTTTTAAGGGTAATCTAGTCCGGTCCAATTCATGAGTAGAACGAGTATGATTGCACAACCGTCATAGAAGGGAAGCAAGAATGAACAATAAGATAATTACCAAAAAAGTCATAAACCTATTATACAGATATTATTTCAGCCCTAAACTTTTTAATTTGGTCAATATAGTCACAAAATTTTTGACGATTTGCTAATGTAGTCTTTCTCCAATTTAGCAATCAATCATTGACGTGGATGATTTTAGCAATTTTTAAAAATATCATGAATATTCTTTTTTTCCTTTTCCTTTTCTTTTCTTCTTTATTTTTTTCCTATTTTCTCCGCTGGTCACCAGGCCTTGGCAACGGCCAACAAAGGTCATCAACAAGGACCTCGGAATAAAGAAAATAAAAGGAAAAAAAATCAGAATATTAAAAATTTGCAAACACATTTGCATCATCCATACCGCATAAAATAGCCAATGTCCACATCAATTATTGCTAGTTAAAATTTACTGGACTGATTATATTGGCAAATCATTAGTTTAGAAATAATTTGGCTAAATTAAAAAATTTAAAACTAAATCGGCAATAGATTAGGGATTTTTATCATAATTTTCTATCATCATTTATCTAGCTATTTTCTTCATTAGAAACCAAGTCAATTATGTTTCTGTATAACTTATTCGTCAATGAAATAGCTTAAGATATGGATTCGCCTTCCTCTGATTTCTTATTCTTTCTTAGATATTGAACAGATGAGGAAAAATATTCAGCATGTTCCGTCAAAAAAAAAAAAAAGAACAGATGAGGAAATAAACCCATTAAAAAGGCCGTGATTGACCCTTCATCTTCCAAATAAATAAATATAAAAATTGCGTAAATATATTCAAATTAACCGATTGCTTAATGTTCAATGTAGCAAAATGTTTGCACGGTCGAAATAGTGCATCCTCACTGCCTCAAAAGAAACTTGTACTGTTACATTTACCCCAGTGCAATACCAACCAGAAAAAAGAAAATAATTAAATGAGATTATTGGAGAAGAAAATATTTAATCAGCACATAATGGAATTCGTATAGCCGACCTTGTAAATCAGTAGGATAACACTTGGTTGTCGTTGTCTTTGTTGTCGTCTCTTCAAATTTCAAGACTTATTGAGGCATTTCAGGCCTTTTTAGAAGCTTTTCATCACCATTTTCTCCTTCACAAAATTTAATATTCACAAAATCCAGTATATAATTAATTTAACCTATCAAATGACATACTTAACCTTATTTTTGGTTCAGAACCCAATTTTATTCGAAGACAGCACAAAATATCTCTATAGATTTCAAGTTATCTTAGGATGATTTTTGCTGGCATTAATGAAACCACACTCAAGTGTTCAAAAACCAATCGATTATTTATTATAGATATAGATTTGATACTCCTCTAATTAATAAAATATAAAGTAATTGAAGAGAAGAAATTTTTTAGACTATAGTAGTTCTTCCCCAAATACACATTAAAAAAATACATGATTAAGATTCGTATGATATCATAAAGAAAACAGATATAAGCTGGAAATTGATGGGGGAAAATTATTTACATACATGCAACCCAAAGAGCTCAACAAAAAGTAAAACATTTTAATATTTTCATTAACTAATTATTTCAAGTTATACAGATAATTTTTAATATATATATATATGGTAAGTAAAATATATATATTTTTCAAATCAAACATTTTCTACAAAACAAACGAAGCATTAATTTGTGGTATTCATATATCTTTATTTGAAACTCCATCTTCTAAGAATTTGAGGTATGTGATATTTAATGTATTGTAATTTTGTTCTTTTTTCCAGACATGTTTGAATTGAATAATTTAATCTTTGAAGACGCACTATTTCTTTTTGTAAGTCGGAGGCTCAAATCAATACTAATTTCTTTATCATCCCGTGCTAATTTTCCCCATTTTCAGAGGAGAATTTATATAGTCATGTTGCGTTTTCATTTATATGTTTTAACTTGCACATTTATATCGATTTGAGATTGTAATTTTTTTTCCATTTTGTTTTCATTGTACGTTTCCGTTGTCTTATTAAGTCAAATGCTTCTGATGAATTTATTAGACCAATCGAGAGATGCATATAGAGATCACGTTAATATAAAATTACAATTCTATTTCTACCTCCAATAATTAATTAAACATCCCACATGCATTCTTAAAAAAAAAAAAAAGTCATTGCATGAGAGAGAATGATAGATAGGCATATAATTAATCAAAATCCTTATGATAATAATTAAAAAAAAAAAAAAGGAACAAGGCGGAGGTTCATGACCAGCAGTTACATATATTTATTAGTATTCGAATAACGATGAGTTTAAGAAACATATTCCTACTGAAACAGAAAAGGCTCATGCGTGTTTAATTTATCCATGCTAGTAATCGTGCCCCTTAAATGCCTTATGTTGATGGGAAACCGGTAAATTTGAAGTATCGTTAAGTTACATATATAGAAGTTTATAACCAATTACAAAAAATGATAAATATCAACTAATCCATAAAAAAGTTGGTAATTTCTTAAAATTGTGAGTAACTTACCAATAATTTACCAGAAACAAAAAAATTAATCATTCTTCACAGTTCTTGACATCGACCAACATTTCTTAATTCTTATCGGCACAGAAAAAGGACCGATTATTTTTTTCGTACAAAACAGTAGACTCCTCCAATTACCAAGACTCAATATTTGAAATAACTTATTGTATGAATGACTATGGAAATTTTGGCACTTGTGTTCGATCACAAGACATTTTCTGGGATTCAAACCATATAGTATAAAATAACAATACTCGTATAATACATCTGAAAAAGCAATACCCATTTTTAGGAACATCACATAGATGCTTAAAAAAGCTCATATCAATTTATTTTAGTGATATAACAAATGCCCACATTATAAAAACTAAATTGAGTTCTTTCAGTTCCACCCATCACCACTGAAATTCTACACGAATGCGCATGTTATTCCAACATTTATTTGATTATATATTACACACAAGACTCGAGACTTCCCACCTCGGAACTAATTTCCTACTTGAAGGGGTCGAGATGCGCAATCGGACGGCACACGAGAGGGCTCGCCATGGCACCCGAGAATCCCGACCCTATGTTTATATCGACCTTCTGCCCATCGTTGACCTCCCAGTCAAAGCACTGGGCCAGAGCCCCGACAACGACCTGCATCGCCATCGAGGCATGCGATGCGCCGAGGCACCCTCTTCTCCCGCCGCCGAACGGCAGGTAGCTGAAGTCGCGACCCCTTGTCTCGACCTGGTCGAGTCGACCGCCGCCCTCGCCGGGGTTGGCCAGGAACCTCTCCGGCACAAATTCATCGGGGTCGCGCCACGTGTCGGGGTCCCGCATGATGGCGTACACGTTCATCAGCAGCCTGGTCTCGGCCTTGACGTCGTAGCCCATCACATTGCAGTCTTTGCTGCATTCTCTGAAGATCAGAGGGGTCGGGGTGTGCAGCCGCAGGGTTTCCTTCGTTACCGCGTGCAGGTACGGGAGGTTCGAGATGTCCGGCTCTCCGATCAGCTTGGCAGGGCCGACGACGGACTCGATCTCGTTTCTCAGCTTCTCGAAGACTGCACGGTGGTTGATGAGGTTCGCCATGGCCCACTGCAACCCCGCCGACATCGTGTCGATGCTCGCCACCAGCATTTCCTATTTCATTAGGTGGGAAAAAAGAGTATGAGAAGAGGGAAAAAAATCGATTCGTTTTTTGTAAGTTGAGAGCATACAAATTTGGTCAAATTTCGAGAGAGACAAAATGCAGTCATTCTCATCTGATGATTGCCAAAGGGCCTACACTAGGGCTAAGCAATTTCAGTTTCCAGGTTCAGGTGGAACTTGCACGGAAACTGAAATTGCTTAGCTATAGGTTATAAGTTTTAAGTTCCAAATTCCTCTAATTAAGAATCCGAAATCTACCTATCAAAACATGTTCTTCATTTTCAAGAATCTGAACCTACCCTACATATCTTAGAAAAACCTATAGGTCCTCATATTCCAGATTTTATCTTGAAACCATGCTTACCTCTAGTCTCCACTTATCATACTCAAACTTATATAAGATATTTTCAATCAAATTCTTAGGAAAAAACTTATGTGCATGCAAGATCATTGTAAATGAAATTAATCGTTTACGTAAATACCATTTTTCTCATTGTAAAAATTTGATTTCGAAATTAATTTACTCCACATTGATCATGCAATGAATAGTGACCATCATAAATAGAAATTTCCCTCTATCAAATACCAATGACAGGTCTTCGACCAAAATATATATATATCGATGACAGGTCCAACATAGATTGTGGGTACGTGCATCTACCAATTAAAACCAACTAAGCCAAAAAAAAAAAAAAAAAAAAGAAGAAGCGTGTAATCATATATATGCTTCTCTTAATTACCAAAGTGCAGTTATATAATCTCCGAAATAATTTGTTCAGTGGAGTCTTCGCATATTAAAATCCAAAGAAGAACTTACAAAGATGAAGTGCTTGATGTGATCCCTAGTCATCTTCACTTCTGCATTACCATCCCCACAGCTCTCCAACAGCATTTCCAACAAGTCACTCTCGCCACCCTCATCTATATTCTCTTCGTAATCCCTCAGGATCTTCTCCAACACGCTGTCGAACCTCCTCATCGACTCGGTCAGCCTCTTCCCATGCCCGAACAAATCATACCTCTTCAAAGGCCCGAACACTTCGCTCACCCCAAGCTTTGCTCCGAGCTCCAAGATCTCCACCGTCAACCTCCTCACTTCTCTTGTATCCTCCACGAACTTGGAGTACCTCTTCCTCATGATCATCCTGAAGATAATGTTGTTGGCTAGTGTCGTCAGCTCCCTCGTCAAGTCGCAGGATTTCCCTTCGCCAGAGCACTCCAACACCGACCTCACGAGCCTCTCAACCTCTTCCTTGAGGATGTGCCTGAACTGGTCAAGCTGCGACCCTGCAAAGAGCCGGGTCAGGCACAACCTCTTCATGAAGCGGTAGTAGGGACTGTACGGCGCGGTCATGAACCCGGTGTGCCTGTATATGCTGTACTGGACCGGCCCCATCTCGAACCGTGAAGAGAACTCGGCATCGTGGGTCTTGAGGATCTCTTTCGCGACGGCGGCGTCGGAGGCGATGAGATAGGTTGACGAACCCATGCGGATCCGCATGAGGGGGCCATAGCGGCGAGCTAGGGTTTGGAAGGACCTAGGCAGCGAGGAGCCCAAGAGATAGATGTGGCCGATGACAGGGAGCGATATCGGGGGGCTTGGAGGTTGACGGGACGACGAGTTGGCCAGTCTGGCGAAGATCGCGCGGAAGAGGAAGCAAGAGGTGATGAAGATGGTGAGGCAGAAGATGCAGTGCGTGAGATCTAGATTGGTGACCGCCATTGGAGAGCTGAGAGCATTATCTCCGCCTAGGGCGAGTAGGGGTTGAAACTTGAAGGGAATGTGGGAGGTTTGACCGGGGGATATATAGAAGCAGATGCACCTAGTTCGTGCCTAGGGCTAGGATCGCATTCACCTAGTACGATATCGAAATAGGATATTCATATCTCAGATCGAGAATGTGTAGGTTACGTAACGTGGCGTCCGGCGATCCTCGGAAGCAATTTGATTAATTCCCTTGCGTTATCAAATTTTCTGTATAGTCTTTATAACTGGTTGACAAAACGGATTCGGATACCTAATATTCCTAGCTCGACGCCTAAGCAATGCGTAAGAAACATGGTCTTGTTTAATGAAAGTCGTGATCTGATTTGCCAGATTCCCTAGGTGATTCCGATTGGTGATCATTCCGAGCTCGATGCCTGAGCAATGCAAGCATGGTTTTGTTTAATGAAAGTCTTGAGTTGACTTGCCAGATTCCCTAGGTGTTGATTTTTGCACGTAATCTTATATTATTTTTCAGCACTGGACGCACCTACATTTGCGGGTAAGCCATTCATGCAATAAGTCGAGCATCGATCGAGGGTCATGCCGGTTGGGAGCAACACATAAGTACAAGAACAGGCAATAATTGGATTGCCGGTTTCTTTTGTTTTTTCGTTTTATTAGTTGTTCGCGGATTAGTCGGCCACCATTAGATGTACTTCGGAAATTCGAATTGTTATAATTTTTTATTTAAGTGAGTTTATGAAAACGCATCATTCTCTCAATTTGAAAGTATCTTAGATGGTATTATTTCCACTTTTAATTAACAGAAAAATTACCAAAAAAGTATTAAATTTATTACAATCATGCCAATTCAATCATAAATTTATTTTTTTAATCAATTGAATCCTAAACATTCTGCAATTGTGACAATTCAATCCATCCGGCTAAATTTGGGATGTTAATGCTAACGTGGATTTTCTTTTTTTAAAATTTTTAATGAATTTTTTTTATCTTTTCTTCTCTCTTTTTCCCTCTTTTTTTTTTTCTTTCTCCCCCCGTCCTTCCTCCTTCTAGTGATTGGCCAGAGGGGAGGGCCGGTCACCAAACTAAGGTGGCCAGCCAATGGTGAGCTAGCCTTGTCATCCACCAATGAGGTCAAGTTCACCAATCCATTGGCAACGTTTGCCCTCACTGGATCTAGTGAGAGCTCACCTCGCTGGTGGTTGGGTTTGTCATCACGTCTTGCCCAACAACAACCCTCACTCAATGACATTAGGCTTACTCTCATCAATGGCTAGGCAAGCTCACCCTCACCCAACAACGGCGAGGCAAGCTTGCCACTGGCTAGTCACCTCAGTCTGATGACGAGCCCTCCCCTCTAACTGGTCGTCGAAAGAAGGAGGAAGGAGGGGGAGGAAAAAAAAATAACAAACAAAAAAAAATAACACAAAATTAAAAAATTATTTACAGCATCGGCCAACCAAATTTAGCCAAATAGACTAAATTGGCACAATAGCCAAAGATTTATGACTCAATTGGTTAAAAAAAAAATTTAGGACCGCACATTACAATAAATCTAGGACTTTTTTGGTAATTTTCCCTTTAATTAACTTAATCATTATTCGGAGAATGCTTATGAACAAGACCCATATCCAACAACAAAAGCCGGTCAACTTTTGTAATGTTCAGCGCAATTCATGGCTGCCTAGGATACCCAAGATGTGACCTGAGTTTTAAGATAATTTAATCGAGTCCTTTAACTGCGATTTCCTTAAACTATTGCATCCTCGAGAAGAAAAGGTTTACCTTGAAACAACAAACGGTTTAGATTTAGGTAATAGGTATGCTCAATTCTCTGCGCGTCTATGCCAGAGACAGATGCCTATACTGTAAAATTAAGTTCGGGGCATATAGGAACATGCCATTGTTTCAGTCTGTATGAACAGATCATGGTGTACATACCGTGATAGAGAAAAGGCAGGTTGACATAAAAACTGAGGAACGTCCATTCATACTGAGGAAGACATTACCACGTAAGGAGGAAACTGTCAGAAGAGAAATCTCGTCTGAAGAAAAATGATGCTTGGATTCTATTATGCCAATGCCCAGGAGTACACAGACCGACCTTGAGCAAACAATCAAATGCATGTTGGTTCTCTTATGTACATTGTGTTCCAGAAACATCACCAAAGAGCTCAAAAAGGGCTCCAGAAAATGAAAAAGACTGACTCAGGTGCCTACTGATCCTATGCCAAGACCTTCAGCAACTCGTTAATGGGTGAGAAAAATGCCTACTGATCCTATACCAAGATCTTCAGCTAGAGGTTGAAAGGGGTAAAAAATGGGGAACTAGATTGACCGGTTATTGATCTAATGTGCTCAGGCCTGTCTCGTCTTGTGTACTCCAGGATCATCAATGCATCATCGCATCGACATCAGTGTACGAACTCTCTTCTGGCGCTCTGCTTTTTTAGCGCTCGGCGTCCTTTTGAGCCTCTTCAACTCATCCATTACAACTTTTTCAACTGTGTCAATTTGATTCAAAAGCTTCTTCTGGGGTGTGAGGAGCTCTGAGTCACCAACAGAAGTCTGGTTGGTAATGTCAAGCAATATCTTCGGCACCTTGCCTACAGAAATAGGGCAAGGCTTTTCTGGAACCGCTGGACCAGGGGTATATAGAGAAACATCGTGCTCGAGTGGAGCACGCGTCCGTGGTACAGAAGATTCACCGGTGGTCAGTTCCATGGCTACTGGAGTATCTGTTTGTCGTCCTTCAATCTCTGCCAGCCGAGCCCTTCTCCTTTCATATGCCTGAATTTAGGAGAAGATATTAGATCAGCCCCCCACAAGTGTGCAGCAAATATAGTGACATGCTTCTGCAGAGCACTCAAGCAAAATTCCTGAAGTGATAATAATTGCATGATGAGGAATAAACTGTGAAATCAAGATACAGAACAAGAAAGGAGACTATTGAAAAGAAATACGAGGACGATAAATTAGCCCAAACAGATGTAGAGTTGTGACCATGATATGCAGATTGTAATTACTTCAAGCAACTGGATAAAAACAAGGGAACAAAGCCTAAGCATTGGTGGTGAGCAGAGCCAAAAAGTTTACCCCACTGATTGGTAATGGAAATCAAAGTAACCATTTCCAAACGCTTCACAACTACCTTCTTAGTTCTCACCAATCTAGCAAGCCGACACAAATACTGTAACACTGAATTACTAATGGCAAAGGCGCTCATAGACGTATACGAAGGCATTCCATTACCAATTAGCCTAGATTTGCATAATGCTCTGCAGACATGGAGATAAATCATCCAGAGTTTAGATCAGACCAAGCCAAATTTATATGCTCATCCAATACCATTCCAAGCAATTATCCACTCGACTAGCTTGCTGATTGAATTACTGGTCAGTCTATCAATAGAAAGAAAATAGACGTAAAAAATTAAATGTGAAATGCCACTCAACACCGGAAAACATGCATGAGCCATGCTTAATTCGAGAAACTTAAATCAAACCAAACGCATTAAATGAGCAATTACTGCTCTGAAGAGCAACGTTACCCTCACAACGGTTGTAATGTCGCGCAGCGGCGTCCTCGGGTACCAAGAAGGCAAAACACTGTCCGGACGCCCCCGGCCCCTCCTTGCACTACCGCCCGGCGGCGTGTTCTCTCTTCCCACCAATGGAGTCGCGAACAGATTCCTGCCACCCCCCCTCATGTTTCTTGGAGTCCCCAAAACGCCCCTCCCGACCATTGCACCACCGCGGCCCAATCCCACCGGCGCCCGCTCTCCCACGACTCCGGCTGCTCGCCGCACCACCACGGGTTCGAAGAGATTCGAACTCCGCTCCGGCTCGTCTTCGAGCACTCCGAGTATTCCCGCTCGCCTTCGAGTGTAGACCGCGGCCACATCGACTGCCCTCACCAACCTGTCCCTCGATTCCGCCGGCATCTCGAAGCTCCTCCTATCGAGAGACTGAAAACGACACCATCAGAAGACGAAAACATCGCGCAACAGAAACCGAATCTTTAAAAGCACGCTCGACTCAGCAAGAAACGAGATCCGCCGAAGATCTCAGATGCGAAGTTTTCACGATTCCCCCGCCGCAAGCTAGACGCAGCTGCTCTTCCCCGGAAACCCACATACGAAAAGAGAAAATACCCAGATGGGCAAGCAGCGAAATCTGCCAAGATGAAGCAGGGAACCGAGCAACGCTGAAGAAGAAGAAGGGCGGGGCGGCGAATTACCTTGAGAGAGATGGAACTCGAAAAAGGTCGAGGATGGCATTCGAGGAGGGTTTCGGCTGAAGTGGGTCGCGATTTTGAAGGTGAAATCAGAAGAAAGTTTCGCTCTTTTTCAAATCGGAAATGGGCGGCATGAGAGGAGGAGGGGTTATTTTCCCAGTTTCGAGCTCCATTTTTTTCATTTTTTGGTAATTAAGTTCGAATTTTCAAATTTTCGCATTTGGGCGGTTCGAGCCGTTTGCGAGCCTTTTCAACTAAAAGAAAGGTGGTTTTCGAGTCTTGAAACCGCACCGCCCCACATGGAAACTGTGGAAAGAAGTCGCCACGAAGGGATTTGGTTCGGCAAATGGAAATGGCTCAATTGTCCTTTCCTTCCATGAGAAATACCCACAAAAAAAAAAAAAAGGTAAGGTAAATTCCGTATAAAAGTAAATGCGAAAAGGGGACATAGGGTGCGTTTGGAAAGACTTTTGGAGAAAGTCCTTGAAAAAATGCAAAAGCCTTTGAGTCAAAGGTGTTTTTCAAAATGCAAAGTGTGTTTGGTAAATTTATTTGTGAAAGTTCATTGTGAAGTATACTTGTGCAAAATAGTGTTTTGGTAAATTAAATTTGTAAAATGCTTTTATTATTAAAAAAAAAGGAAAGTTGGTTGGCCAAGGCTTCGCCAGGACCGGCCGGCCAAGGCTTCGCTAGTTACCGCCGGCCAGGCTTCGCGCCAGCGAAGGGTAGGCGATCCAGCGAGGGTCGCCGCGACCCTCGCCGCGCCGTCGCGCAACCCACCGCACCACAAAGGTCACCACGAGGTCGCGGAGGATCTGGGTCGTGGCGAGGTCCTGGGTCGCCTGGGTCGCCGAGACCTCCGGCGACCTTCGCGACCCAGATCTGGGTCGCGGCGAGGTCGTGGGTCGCCAGAGGTCGCCGGAGGTCACGGCAACTGACCTCGCCGTGACCTAGGCAACCGACGCGACCCAGATCTGGGTCGCGCGACTGATCGACGACGGTCGCCGAGGTGCGGCAACAGTCGCCGGCCTCTCTCCAACCCGTTGCCGACCCATCGCCACCTCGCCGGCCGAGTCGCCACCTCCCCTGCTAACATCCGAGAATTCGACGAAGAGGAAGATTGAACAGTGCAATGAACAGTAGAGGGGGAAACAAATGCAAAGCCAAAACTGAAAGCCCAAGGCACCCCAAGGGTTGCCTTGGGCTTTCAGCCTTCAGAAGGCTGGCTTTGGCTCAATGGGGTTTCTAAAATTTTTGCCAAACACCTTATATTTGGCCAAAAGGCCTTTGATTGTCTAAAGATACTTGGGAAAGCTGATCTCAAACGCAGCCATAATGGTTTTTTACCATACATCAATCGATAAGCTTTTTTTGGGTAAAAAATTGGGAGCTCAAGGAGTTATATTTTGAATGGATTTGTCAACCATGGAATACTTGACACGTGAAATTCGATGTGGCTTTGGTATAAAATACCTTGGTCATTTGTTGAGCGCTGTTTTTGATTCCTAAATTTCATCAATAACAAGTTTGAGATTTGATTGGAGATTCTTTTCCATGTTGGCCTATCTTCCTAGATCAATGGTTAAGACACAAATGCTTTACTAGCATGACAAGTTGATCATTGAACACATCATTCGATATGGCTGGAATTTATCAATATGATAATAAATCAATCAATCAATTTATTACAATTCAAGGGTTAGGAATAGATACCTTACTTCACTTTTAGAAAAAGACTTAAAAATTTTGGTTTTCGGTGGATTGAAATTCAATCTTAGAGAAAAAGATAAGGAATTACTTAATAACAAAGATGGAGGGTCACATGAAGAATTTACACAAAACATGCTTTTCATGGAAAAATATGAGCTATATGATGAATTTGACTAAGATAAAATTCAATAAGAAAAATTAAAATTTGTCAATGACAATGAGACACATGATGACTCATAATTATATAATTTAAAAGAATAAACTGATCAATAAATCATTGAATTCTTCTAAAGGGGCATTTGTTTGAACCAAAAAATGACCAAATTTTGGTTATTATTGAAATGTGATAAACTTAGTCGATGAGAGCAGAGTTTGATCATTTATATGTATAATTATCGATAGCTTGAAGAATCGACAACTTGATGATATTAACAAAAAGTGAAATCGACAATCTTGAATGCAACTATGTAATGGAATTAAGCAAATGCCAATGCAATAGAGTCAAAGAAACGAGTAGGGAAGTCAATGTAACTATCAGTATAACCGTTTATAACCTCCTTTGTAATCCATGCTTCTAATCTTTGTTGATAACTATCAATTGCAGGCTTTAATTAGCCAAATCATACTCTTCCGAGGAACTCATGTCCAAGCAAACAAATATGTCATCTTTCAATTCCTATACTGTACTTTTAACTTCCAAACTCCCATTGTTAATTAAATTCCAACATGTTTCTTAACTATAGTTTCCAAATTTGCGTCATCAATTAAATTCTGATATATATATATATATATATATATATATATATATATATATATATATATATATATATATATATCTCTATCCCAAATGTCTCATCATCGATTAAATTCTAATGTTACCTGTGAATATTTCTTATTCGGAATTGCCATAGAACATGTCTCTTCTAGTAAACAAAAGAACAACTTTCGGTGAAAATATCACATTGCTAAATTGAACGAAACACCTTCTCATTCTCTTCTTTAAATTTGTCAAACTATATCTCCTATTCTCCCATAAGAAAATAATTAGTCCAAAGGTAGGACTACCTAATCATACTACACGATCCTTTAATCCTCTGCCAAAGATGACAGGAGGATGCTGTAAGAAACTAAACTAAAAACGGCAATGAGGAGTGGACGAGGCACAGAAAAACCAGTAGACATTCTTAGTGCCCATGTCAAAGATTTGCATGCTCACATGGAGGACACCGTGAAGAAGGACGTGATCTCCAAGATAAGCCATTAAAAACCATGTACTAAGGATTCAATCAAACTTGATTGTAAAGGAACTTGCGCGATTCAATCATGTTCTGGTACAGGTCATCCGACGCATTTTCAGTGAGACATATACCACTCAAAAAACCTGGAGTTTCAGTCTCAAGCCTTAATTTCATCAGCTACCCTTTCTTTGCAAAAATCGTTTTGCCGTTACACTAAGCGAAGATGAGAATTACCACTGCTAAATAATACAAGAAGGCTAATACATACAAAGGATGGACTTCTAAGGTAAATGTCGATGGTAAGATTATCTTGCTGAAAAGAAATATAATCTGAACAAAGAAGATTAGGAGGACATGCAGCACCCCCCTTTTCCTCTGCCAGCATCCGCATCCTGTCCAGGGACTGCAATCTTCGTCCCTTTAAGAAGACCAGGATCTGATTCATCGCTTGCATTAAGGGTCTTCTTGGAAATGATCCGGTATATCTCTGTCAAAACTGTCAGGAATGCGGGTTCAACATTGGTTGCCTCAAGAGCCGAAGTCTCCATAAAGAATAAGCTCTCTCTCTGGGCAAACTCCTGGGCGTCTTCCGTTGGGACAGCCCGTAGGCTGCCCAAGTCAGACTTGTTGCCGACAAGCATGATGACGATATTCTTGTCAGCATGACCTCTCAGTTCCTCCAGCCACCTAGTCATGTGGTCGAAAGATTGGCGCTTGGTCATGTCATATACCAACATCGCCCCAACAGCACCTCTGTAGTATGCACTGGTCACTGCTCGGTACCTGTGGAAGCATAGATCACCAAAAAGCTATGAACAACGAATGACATTCAACTACTTGACTAAAAAAGTGTCAGGCTGGGGTTATTGCTTCAACAGAGTTCATTATGTTCAATTTGGGACCAAAGGAAACCAATAGAAGCTTAGAACGGCTCCCACGCATAACATGCTAATCTAATGCTAACGACAGCACAGAGTATCTAAGTCCTAGATGAACTTCATTGGAGAAGTTCAACAAATGCTACGAAAGGCCTTTGGATTCCGTCAGGCTCCTCTTAAGGGGGATCTACCCCTCAATGATTAATTCTTCAATGAATGGATGTAGTAGTAAGGTTTTATCTCACAAAGGCAGGTTGCAGACTTTGAAGGACTAACTCAATCACATTAATATTCATCCACCAATAAAATAAACATGTCCTGCTGGAAGAATTCTGAGTCGATCAATCTTCATAGTGGTGTACTGCCCTGATTTCTCCTTCGAATTGGAATGCTTCTTCCCTACCAACTAAAACTAGAAGGGATGGCAGGGCAATGTTAGTAAGTCAGTGCTCACTTTGGAGATCTCTGTCAATGCTTGTCACTAACTAAAATTGAACTGTAGCGGTAGGAGGTACGGAATTGTGATTTAGGGCAAAAGCAACTGCACATCTGCAACTGGACTAGGAATCACTTTTTGTTCCATGGACAAGCCAATCCAATATAGGCATTGGCATCCGCCGACCATCTACACGAAGGAATATCGCTTTAAGGATAATGACTAGAGTACCGGAGGAACATAAAGAGGCAAGTTGATGGATTGTGCTTGGGCAAGTTGGAAGTTTCATGGTACAAAATAAAATTGCAACAAAATGTCAATGAAACTGTCAGCTAAAGAGGAAAATGAGATGCACCACCTATGAAATCTTGTAAAGACAATGGACTCATCGTAATGAAACCAAACCAAATGATTGACTGTCAGCCAGAGGCCCAAATCCAGACTTCCACCAGCAATGCCATAAAACATTCCTCTTAGAGACCACCATCTTAGTTAAAGGGAAAAAGGGCCAATGGTCTCTTACATCTATGGGATTTGGACAGAAATTGTAGCACATTTCTCACACCAATGCAGATCGGAGATCACGAGAGTCCTTTCACCGTCCACTTGATCAAAATTGTCCCGGAGGGCCAGATCAACAAGTCCCATCACAATTGAATAGCTAGACAACAGGTCGGCAGACTCCAAGGCCACCAGTTACCACCTATAATATGTGCTCTCTCATGTTTCACCAACCCATCACCAAATCCTTTTTCAGCAAGCATAATTTTTCCTCCTGTTCGATTGCCAATTTTTCCTGTTCTTTCAGGGAAATCAGAGCAAGAACAATGTTCGCTATCCCTATTCATCTTCATGGCCTAAACGTCATCCAGAGGACTACAAACTAGTGAACATTGATTCAACCTCAGCCAGCGAAAAAATCGACACTTTTCTCCGACCCCATCACCTCCATCTATTCTGGGCTAAAACAATGACCAGCATTTCCAAAGAGGATCCATTAGCACAAAGCAGGACACATCACAGATTTGGTGTTTCTTCTAAAGAGGTACGCAAAAGAAAAAAGATTCAAATTTTAGGCAGAGAGAGAGAGAGAGAGAGAGAGAGGTGATGAGTGAATGGTGAAGGAGTCCTCACCGCTCCTGACCCGCGGTGTCCCATATCTGGGCCTTCACCGTCTTGTGATCGATCACGAGCGTCTTCGTCTGGAACTCGACCCCGATGGTGGCCTTCGACTCGACGCTGAACTCGTTCCTGGCGAACCGAGCCAGGAGCTGGGACTTCCCCACCGCGGAGTCCCCGATCAGCACGATCTTGAACACGTAATCGATCTTCTGGTTGTAATCTCCATAAAGATTAGACATTTCTCACCTCGCCGCCGTCACGTTCCCCGAAAAGGGAATCCTGTCTATTATCGGGAGGAGCTACGAGACCCTAGCCGGAGCGAACCGGACCATCGATCAGGTGCTGATGAGGGTGGCAGCAGATCGGATTTGCTTCCGGGAATGCATCCATCGACCGAACCGATCAGCAATTTTTTCCTGGGTTGATGGGCCTGGGCGAGCTCGCGATGTCGGATGATTCAGAGAGGAGATCGTGGAGGAGGATTGTCTGGTTCGGAATTTGGTCTTGCGATGTGTCGGACATGGGGGAGCTCGAGAGGACACGAAATGGAAGTGCAACGGAGGAAGAGAGAGAGAGAGGGAGGACCAACGGCCAATGCGGGTCCCTCTTTAACGGTTTCCCTCGGCCCGAGAAATGATCGGGTGCGGTGATGTGTACCTGAGTTTCGGATCGGTCAAGGCAGCTAACGGTGTATGATCGGGGCCAGTCGCATTTCCTTGGGGATTCTGGACTTTATGGGGCTCATATCGATACTCAAATTGTACATCGTTTTTCTTTGTTCTTTTTCCAAACAAGATGGTTTTAGGGAAAATTCTGAATAAAAATACGAAGTGTCTTGATTTTTTTAAATAAAGACATGAAAATGTGTTGAATAAAGGTCCCAAATAATTATAATTGATCCAAATAAGAGTCTAAAGTGGCAATAACTATTTAGGGTTTGATCTTGTCGATCACGAGTTGATTAAATACTCTAATCATTCAAGGACATTTAAGTCCAATTACAATTTTAATTTTAAAATATTTTCTTTCTTATTTTATTTTATTTTTTTCAATTTTCTTTTTGTTTTTTTACAAGCTAGTGGCCGCCAAAGAAGCCGAGCCCTCGCCAACCATGAATGAGATCACCCTTGCCAAATCTGGCGATGTTCAACCTCGCCTGGGGCAAATGAGGGCTCGACGTCCCTCACCGGCGGCTGGCAAGGGCAATCTCACCTAGGGTGAGGGTCGCCTCACTTAGATCTAGCGAGGCCAACCTCGCCAATGGACGCAAGGGCGGCCTCACCTTGGGGGAAGGTTGCCTTGCCCAGGCAAGATCGTCTCTCGTCGACAGTTGGCAAGGCGGCCCTCACCCAGATTTGGTGAGGGCCAACCTTACCAATGGTCGCAAGGGCGGCATCCCCCAAGGTGAAGTCACCTCATCCAAGCAAGGCTATCCCTTGCCAAATCAAGCAAGGGCCTCACCCAGATCTTTCTAGCATCACTACTGGTCAATCGGCCACCACCAACCAAGGAAAGAAAAACCAAAAAAAAAAGGGGGGAAACAAAATAGAAAAAAAAATGGTAAATTACTAAAATACCCATGACTAGTCAAAAAGTCAAGTCCTTATTTAAAATAAGCGTAATCATTTCAGGCTCTTATTTGAAACAAAATTCGCTTCAAGCTTTTATTTGAAAAAATGATGGTACTTCAAGTCTTTATTGAGAAAATGAAGATATTTCAGGCCTATTTAGAATTTTCCCTTAGTTTTATGACCGTGATTGAGAACGATAATTGATTATTGATAAGCGAGATCACTTAAATCAATGGCGGTGAAGGTGAGTTGTGTAACACATGCTTTATAAACTTGTGTAGTAAAGATTGATTTTATTTATGTATCCGATAATATATACTTGATACGACGGATTTGATGAATCACATCTCAAAAACAAGGCGGGAGAATTCAAAGCCATATAAACTCAAAGATTGTCGAAAGCTTGACACCATTGATATAGGACCCAAGTTCCCTACCTTACAATAAAGATGATAACAATTTATCACGCTCCACAATCTCGCTTCACACGTTGGGCTAGCAACACTGGCATTTTTGGCTAATCCCTAGGCGAAAATCACAATACTTGGCGTCGTCGCCCACTTTAGTATGCTTTGTGCGTGGGCAATGTCATTGTTTTTACTTGAACGTGCCCTATCGATTCGGAGTAATAATAGCTTAATTGCAAGGCATGAAACTCGGAGCGTGGTGAGTCGTCCTTGTCCCGATTGCTTTTTTTTTGTTTTTGTCCTTACTATCACGGAGTGTGGTAGATTACTGTAATCCTAATTTTAAACAGTGGGACTTGGATCCCACATAGGTGGCACGTGACTTAGGTATCAGATTAATATGGCATTAAATGCTCTTAGGTCGAGAGTTAGTTTTTGGGACGTGATTTCCCTCGTTTCCATCCCATAAATATAAAATACTAATTTACATAATCAAATATTGGAGGAAAAGTCGCTATATGATTGGACTTCCTATTCGTAATTTGGATTTTATCCAGTCTTGTCCTAATCAATATTATGGGGTCCACGGATATAAAGATTGCTAAATTGAGGTCTTTCATGTTCTTCAGCAACCCTTCGTTGATAGAATGGAAGTTGCTCGAACCATTAGCATAGATGATGACAAGAGGCAGAGTCTCGGTCAACTCCTTTCTTTTAAGGCAAGCCGTCACGCCCCCATCGTTGAGAGACGAGACCAACATGCACCATGAAATTTTTTGACTTTCTTGGTGCACACCATGCTCATCCAATATTAAATCCAGACGCCATCCCGGCCTTTAGTTATAGTTAGATCTGATGAATAGACCTGCTTCAATGGAATGTATCAAATAATGAATGCGAATATTGTTTTTTCAAGTTTTCAACCATTCGTCACTTGAATATGATATTTTTATCAAGATGGCCCTGAATAAATTCAAGGAGACCGAATTGGATATATCGAAATTAACAAGAAAGCCACCTCTATCCCATGTACATCAGGCTCAACGGTTTTCAAAATTCAAGTGACATCTTTTCTAAGGTGAAATTCCATCTAAACGGGACTGAAAAAATTTATCATGGGGACAACCTTTTACTTTAGAAATAGCAGACTACCGGTGCATTCAAGTAAATAATCGACAGCATTCAATGGCCTTCTCAGTGAAATACACAGGCACAGGGCTCATTTAAGAGGAAAGCAAGCCATGCCACAGGCTGATCTTGGCTGATTTTATCAGATGGCTTCCGAGCACCGATGCTATGTCGGTGGGCCGGATCGGCCCCACGTACTTCAAGTTCACCATGCCCAATCCATCATAATGGCTGCGGATTCCCAGTGATTCAGACAGCAGTCAGACAAGGCTGCATTAGACAACTAGCCTTGCAATGCGCTGAGCAAATCCGTAAGAACTTGACATTCAAACAAAACATGATCAAGGGCACAGCTAAGTCGAACCAGAGTTTCCATTACTTAGCTGTAAATCTAAGACAGAGTCCTGCCATCTTCTTATCTTGGAACCTCTAAATCTCTGTTAGCTAACAATATCAAAACATTTAAGTTGGCACTTTGGCAAACATTCTTAGAATACAATAGTAGGAAAAGGAACTATCTTGCGCTCCTTCCTACATTTATGTTTCCAGTACGGTATGAAAAGAGATCTACTTCCCTACTTTCTCTCTATCTTTACACTATGGAAGAACGTCAAACAATTTGGTTCGACAGCTTCTGCATACTTAAGCATTTGCAATTTGCTCGGTTTTCGCTAAGTATCTGCAAAAGGAGATATATTTTCAGGAATCAGTATCAGAGTGCTCTAGAGAAAATGATAAGTCACAGCTTCATGATCAAACTTGTTCTTCATTACCTTAAACTGTTTCTGCAGGTCCTTAATGTACTCCACAGCCAGATCTAGCATGTCCGCTGTGTTAGTTTGCTGCCAAGAAAGATAATTAGTTTCATGAGTTCTGCAACACGATAATTTCCATCAGTAACCCATTCATAGAGAATATCTACCTTGTCCATATTTGGCACCAGCTCCTGCAATTTTCTCATTCTTTCACTTATCCGTGTCCTTCGCACCTGGACTATTTGAATGTTAACAACCATTGTAATTTACACACCAAGAACTTAGGAAACATATTAAACACTATAGTAGAGTATGTTCATCAACCGCAGAAATGATGTAAGTTTCAGCATCAAGACACATGCAAATTCAGTCATTAGGTCAAGACTCGAGAGAAACTCAGTTAATAATATATAGAAGGTCCCAGATATTGAACGAAATTTACCCTTTCAGCAATACTTCGAGGATGAGTGGCACAACCCCGCTTTGCTCTGATTTTACATGGGACGGAATCTTGGAAATGCAGGAACTTCTCTACAGTCACCATCTCTGATGAAGTCTTCGGCAAGCTCATGTGATGGGACAACAGGTGAACCTGATTACCTGGACTCCCATTCTGATTTCAAAATACCAACATTCAGATATGATTTTAGATAAGCAGCAAAGGATGCATAAACAGTATCCAGTATGTCAAGTCTTGCCTGATCACTAGCAAATTTTTTCACATCATTTTCTTCATCTCTCCTCCGACCAATGAAATTCTGTGAGAAATTTGAGGAATCACTCCAAGAATTGAATAGATATCCAGAGCTGTGAAACCGGCTATTCCCACTGCCAATCCCTATTTTTGCATCATCAGAATTCTGTGCTCCAAAGCTTTCACTTCCAAGTTCTGAAATATGTGACAACATCCCCAAGGAACAAGATAACCCAGATGAGAAGCTCATCTGACCGTTCAACTTGTTCCTTGAAGGATTTGATTCTCCATCGACTACAGTCCCCACTCTATAGTTTGTAGTACCTCTCATCGCAGCAAAGCCTGAAAGTTTAAGAAACTTTCTACACTCAGTTCCAAGTAGTAATCCATTTGGAAGAATCTTAATTTAATTCAAAATGTTAGTACACAGACTTTCATCACCTACAACGTCCTACAAAGAAAAGGATATATTTCCTTATATTGACAATTTTCTGAATTTGGACCAGAAAATATTTATCTTAATATAGAATCTGTAAGAAACCAGGCATGACACATGTTGGTAAAAACCAATAAATTCACCTGCACGAGCTAATTAATTCTGATTGATGAACTTAGTACAAACTCTAAACCCCTCATTCCATAATTCCTTTTCCTTTTTCTTTAGATTGATCTTGACCAACATGAATCTGGGGATTGCATATCTTGCTAATTGTTTAGTAATATTGCTTCATGATCAAATAATTTATGCTGTGTTAATCTTAGTACCCCGAGGTTTTTCCCAGTTCGTACTAGAATAATTACAATGACAAGAAATTACATCATGAGGAACTTAGGGAAGTAATGACAAAGCATTCTAATACAAAGAAAATAGAATTTAGAAATTACAATCGACATACAATACCACGCTCCGTTCCTCTTAAACTTTCACTCGCAACACTCGATTCTAAATAATCTTCCTTTACCTGGCTAGTCTTCTAAAACATCTAGTAACACATCGTGCCGCCATCAACTCTGTCGAGATGAATAAAAAAGTGTGTCTAGTAGTCTTAAGTCACCCTCCTAACTCCCTGAGTCAAGAAGAACCACTTTTTGACGCCCGATGAAAGGTAAGCTATTCGACATGAGCTAGAGGAAAGCGTGTATTGGTCATGTCTCTACTTCCTCAGGAAGAATGGCCGAGGCACCGGGATAGCATAAGCTAGAATCATCTAATACAAACTAGAGAAGGAGCAAAGGGATTTCCAATGCTCCCAGATCAACATGTTAAAGCTTTAGTACAGCATTCTCCTAAGCTATGTCTAGAACTTGCTGTCACGAAATGTTGGAAAACTTGGTCAATATAATGAACCGTAAGCATCTCTCCCGGAATATGCCCGAAACCTCTGATGCAATTAGAGTTAATGCTATCTCCTCGCGTTGCTTACACTTTTGAGACCTACAATGCTTTCCACGTAACAAAACCTTAACAAAGTTGCCATTAATAGTCAGTTCTCCACTTTGTACAAGGAAAAGGCAAAAAGAAAAAGGGAACCGCACTTTTACCATTCTGGGCAGAGAGATCAGAGAAGAGTCCAGGTGGAGAGTTCGCCTGCCTCGCGATACTGGAATCGCCAGGTTTCACCTGTGGGTGGCGATCCGCCGCCATTGAGCTCAGCACCCCATACGAGCCGTCCATCGCGGAACTCTGCCTCGGATAATGAGGCGGCAGAGCATAACCGCCGCGCGGCGAGCTCGCATAGCTCCCGACCGCCGCCGCCGCCGCCGCCTCCGCCACCGTTGAAGGGAGAGACTTTTCGTCGAAAGCTTGGAGAGACGGCGAACCCGACTCGCGGCCGGCGCCGCCGTAGCTCAAGAACCTGGAGCTGAACTTGTCGGCCTCATACCCTTCGGACAGGCCGGCCTTACTCGCTCCACCTTCAGCGAAATTCTCGAGGACCGAGGTCGGAGCCGTGCGGAAACGGAGCAACCCGTAACTGGACGGTTGACTCTGGTTGTAGCTCTGGTGGTTACTCGAATCCATGTAGAGACAAACGCCCTCTCTCTCTCTCTCTCTCTCTGTGTTTCTTCTTTGGAACTTGTTGCGGACACGGGAGGCAAATATAACAGTGGCGAGATGCTAGGGGAATTATTGTATATACCCCGGTCGCTTCACTGCGAGGCAGAAATTCCCTGAGAATTTTTATCTCGCTATCTCGGGAAAATCTCGGGGGTGGGGGAGGATTAATAATAGCTTGATTTCTAAGCGGGGTGAAGATAAGATCTTCTGGAGGAAGGAACCCAGGAAGACGGAGCGGGAGCTGGAGCTGCAGCTGGGCGCGTGAGGGCGTGAGCTGAGCAGACAGAGACGGTGAAAATCCGTAGAGCAGGATGTCGAAACGGTGGAGGTCGGAATGAAAACGGAGGGATCGGTGAAAGTTGATAGAGAGATAGAGAGGAGTTCAAAAGCGCCACCGGCAAGGAAGATCTCGCAGAGGGGAGGGAAGATTTCAGCGAGAGAGACAGTTTTTATGGCGCAGAGAGAGGGAGAGGTGATGGTTATCTGGTTCCTTTCCTTTAATGGCAAGTCCGGTCGGAACCAGAGTGCTAAAAAATATGAGAAATATCACTATCCACCCTTTGAGATTAATCAAAATTACCATTTTCTCACTTTTTTTCTCTTCCCGTTACTTCACCACAGCGGGGGTTGTTCCCAGTCAACAGGGGCTGCTGCCCTTTTCCATTCGCATTATTTATTTTAATGTACCAATATCTGCATATTTATTTTTTTATTAATTATTATATTTTTCGAGCTATATACCTGGCTCATTATACCCTCTAAGTTAACCTTTTAACATTATGCTAAAGATCCCTAGTCACTATTTTTATCAAAGCACACGAGTTACCTCTACCCTTTATGTATTTAACGTTCAAGGATGTTGAGGTTTACAAGAGGCCCAAATGAACATAGTTTAACGACTTGCCCAGATCGATATCACTATCCATCCCTTGAGATCAATCATAAATACCATTTTTCACTTTATTTCTCTTATCTAAAGAAAATTCTCACCTATGACATGTTTCACATATCACTTCTAGAAAATGGTCTGTCTTATGGATTATAATTCCCAAGGGAATAACTAAGACCCATTTTCACTTACGTTGAATTAGGGCACTTAAACTCTTATCATTTTCTTCCTTTCTTTCACCGTTTCCTTTATTTTATTTTATTTTCTTTTCACATATTTCTCTCCCACTGTTTCTATGACTAGCTATCTGATTTGCAAGTAACACTCCCGTCACTACTGTTGCCACCGTTGTCGCCAATCTCCACCTTCGACAGTACCAACACCAATGGAGCATTGTTTGAATCTCATCTCGGGTCGTGAATCGAGGGAAGGGAGAGGGAAGTATTAAGGTGTAAGTGTGAGGGTGTTGGGTGAAAAATATCTCCCATTGAGGGTGTGGTATAATGGGAGCAATCAATAAATCTTAAAGCTCATGAATTTTTGGCTTAAATTTGTAAGTGGACGCTTAACCTGAGCAAGAACCCCATTGGTGCCAATTGTGATGATTGATGGTGGTGATTTGTGCTTTTGGACTGCGTTTTTACCAAAATTGAATCGATAATGAAATACCTTTGGATTATACCCAAAAAAAATGTTCCATCGAAATTGAATCGATGATGAAATACTTTTTGAAAATAAATCAATCTATATGTGAATCAACAAAAGATACGAGTGGTCATTTATTGATTTTTCTAAAAAAAAAGTAAAACGATGAGGAATTTAAATGTACAAAAATTGGAGGCAAACATGGCTAGTCATCTAAATTGTGAAAAAAGTAAATATAAGAAAACAGTTGCAAAAAAAAATGTTGAGTTACGTGGTTGATTTTTTTTATCTGGCTATGATTGACTGAAGGGTTCTTACAAAAAGTACACTTGGGGTATTTATAATCCACAATCAACGAATAAAAGCGGTTATATCAACTCATTTGCTCAATGATTTCATTAACTCCATTACTTGACAATTACTTGATGGTTACATTGACTCCACTACCTTAACGGATACATCGTTGGTTTCATCAACTCTCGTACTAGATGATTACCTAACAATTACATCGACTTTGCTATTCAATGATTACATCGACTCCTTTGCTCCAATACTTAGCCATTGCACGTTGACAATTTCAAATATAAGAATTAGGTCTTCTCATCGACCGACTGCACTTTACCAATTGATTATTCCCAACATTAGGCCATTTTCTACTCTCATTGTCATTTTAGCAAGCCTTTGTCGACCAACTTGTCAACTACAACAGTAAGGACATTTCTTGGTGTTTAAAAGAATTCAATGATTCATTAGTCATTCGTTTCATTCAATGTCATCATATGCCCCATTGTCATTTGCAAATTCAAATTTTCATTGCCGAAATTCACACAGGTCATATTCATCATCTGACTCTATCTCTCCATTAAAGTCACATTCTATCGAAAGTCTTCATGTGAGCTTCTATCTTTATCTTTGAGTAGGTTATCATACTTAGATGCTCTCGCTGCCAATTAAAATAAATTGGCAAAATCTCGACCCTCGAATTTTTATCTAAGATTAAATTTGAACCTATTGAAAGCTAAATTCGTGAACTCTTTTTTTCTAAGAGTAATGTAAGGCATCTAGCCTTTCCAATTCGAGTAATGAACTAATTGACTAAGTCATTATTTTAATGATAGAATCTAGTCAAATCAGGATGCCTTAGCTATTATTTTTATAGAAATGAGCATGGAATTGTCTTTCCACCTCAGCTTAGTTTGCAACGAAATTGAGTGGTAAGATAGTGTGTTTAGTGGAAGTAGTTTTCAGCAAAAACAAAAGAAATAATCTAAGTCTTAAAAACTCATTTGTCTTTACTTCCACTTTGAACTATAAATCCATCACGTGTTTCATGATCGATTGTTCATCTTCACCAATAAGAATGGCAAAGTTAGGAGTTTTCAAGCTTCTGGAAAATGGCAATTATTGACATATTCAAAATGTGCTTTCCTATATACATGAATGATGGTAATTCTATCTAATCCCAATTATTATCGAACTTATTCAACGATCTCTTATGAGTGAGTTCAATCATGAATGTGGTTGGTCAACTTTCTCCCTTGACAATGATACCGGTCTTATCAGATTATGTATGTTAATCAGCATGGTAGGTCTAATAAGTGTACTCGCACCACCGGGTGTCAAGGTACACCTCTTTGCAAATGACAAATGGTCTTCAGAAAAAAGAGGATCCCCCTCTGTCTCTCTCTTTCCCAGAGGCTGCCCAGACGATGATGTCGTGGAATTCTCGCCACCTCTTTTCCCTCCCTCGGATCATGTTAGCAGTTGACCGAGCAAATTGGAAAGATCAAAGGGGAACGGGGGAGGCGTCAAAGCTTATAGGCGGCTAGGCTAAGGCTTGAAACTTGAGGCCTCGAGCGGCGTGCGTGCGGTAAATGTAAGAAACTGGGAATCGATGCCCGTGGATAAGGGCATAAGCTGACAAAAGGGCGGAAAGAAAAGGGGGTACCATTCGCAGCCGATCTATCGCATTATGCCCCGATGACGTCACCCCCCCAATTAATCCTGTGAGTACCCGATTCACGCCGCACCCGATTCTCGCCCGTCGTTTTCCCGCTTTTCCAGCGTCGTATTTACAATATCACGTCCACGGCGCCTTTTCCCCATACTGCCCCCCCCCCCCGCTGCTTCGGTCTCGTGAGCCGCTCACGTGCGAAACCTCGGCTATCGGAAGCGGTCGTTTCCCCCATCATCTGCCCAATTCATAATTCGGCCCGAATTTATTACGTGAATTTGCTAAAATTCATGAATCTCGCAAGCTATGGTGGATGTGATATTAGTTTCTCTCCATTCGAGAGATTTTATTTTTTTATTTTATTTTGTCTTTATCTATTATATTTATTTCGTGATGTGCTTGCTATATTTTGATGGTTGCAAAGTACTCCAACATAAATTTTGCATACTCTATGATGCACCGGTGAATGAAATGGATGTAAAGATTTGCGACTAATGTCTATGCATAAGAATCGTCGAATATGCTTGGAGTTAATATTCCTTTTCGCAACGCATAAATCTTTATGATAACTTTGCACTATATCGCATTATTTATATATTCTTTAATAACATAAAATGCTAGCTTTGGGTTCTTCATCATATCTTATGATTCGATTCATGAATTTTTAATTTTTTGATTTACACCGCGTATATTAATTTTCACGATTGTGTGAATGGTATTTTCCTCTTCTTCCCTTTTTGCCATCTTCATAGAGATTAGAAATTAGGCTTGTGAAAAATAAATTATGATAAAAAAATATATCATATTTAAGTTTTACCGAAAAAAATTACATATCCAACGCCATCACTTATCTTCTTAGTCTATAGATTATAGTTAGTGATGCCAGCCCTAATTTGCTTAAAATCATTCAAAAAACTACCGTGTTCTCACTTTGAGTTTAAAATACAACATAACATTTGGAATGAAATCACACATGAACTGCCTTGCTAATTTTGGAATTGGCAAACGCTTGAATATTAATTTTTTCATTATATCCTATAAAATTACTTCAGATTTTATTAGGCGATAAAATAGGGATTGTAATTTGACAGTATTATATTTTTATATTCAACTTTAGCCTTTTTCATACAAAAAAAAAAGAACAGAGATTGAATCTCTGAAGGTTGAATTTTTCTTTACAGAGTTCAACTCAAACCAATGAAAGTTCAGCTCAACCTCTGCCATAGTGACGATCAACCTCATTTACCTACCTATGCCATAGGAGCCAGGCCCAATGGCCTCAACATTTGAGAGAAACCGAAATCCCATCTCTAGAAATCTTATTCGGGACCTTGAATCAATTGGAACGCCAACGATCGCACTCGGGTGCCGAGACCCCAAATCCCAAGTACATGTTAAATTCTGACCCAGGTCGGATCAAGGCTCTCCTTCGAGATCCTTAATCCAGCGCAATGGCGTCAATCCTGGCTTCGAGACGCAGCGACCCAACCCCCCAACGTCTCGAGTCCGCAGCAAGGTCCCCGACTCGATTCCTAGGTTCCCTAATCCATTCCGCACGGTTGTAGTTAAAAGCGCATTCTACAAGTGTAGCAACGGTGGCAGCAACGGCAATTATGATTTTTCCAACCACTATAATCTGATATTCCTAATGAAAACATACCAACCGCAGACAGCCCCTACTTTTTTCTAAATTAAGCGTCACGATTTCCACCGGACAAAATCTCTGCTAATATCAATTCCGTATCAGGGCAACGGACAGAAAATTCCTACAGTACCTTAACAGAAAGAAAAAAGGAATCGACTTCCTTCCCTTTTGGTTCCCCTAGCGGACTGGTATAAAGCAACAAACTAGAAGATGCTCCCCATCTCCGAATCTTAGAATCGAATTCCAGATGAAATGAGCATAATAACGAGTCTTCCTAATCAAGCTTTGGATCCCCATAAAAAAAATAAAATAAAAAGAAAATTAAAAAATATAAAATAATAAAAAGTCATCATTCTGCATCTCAACAGGGAAAGCGAATTACAGTAATCATAATTAAATATTAAATATTAAGGGAAAAAAAGAAAAAAAAAAAAGAAAGAAAGCGATGCGCGTTGACACGAACGAACACTTCCGTTTTGGGGGACCAAGCCCCGGATGCAGCCAAGACCAAAAGTAAATGCTTGCCCCACACGCCCACCCACCACTTCCTTTCTTTGGTAAGGAACAAGACGGCGGTCCTTCTCTTTACTTCCTTCAAATATCTTTTAATGCTTCTCGGTTAGATTAAACTCGCTTAATTTATGTCACTGATCATTTAAAATAATGTTAGACCTTTCTAGAACCGGACTTAATTAATATTAAGATTTACTTTAATCGGCCTCCTCATGGTCCCCTCCCACAATATTAGATCATTTCTTTGAAGCATCATTTAAAAAGAAAGAAACAAGTAAACGGTATTCAAAGGAATCGAGCGAGCAGAATAATTGGCGTTGATGCCAATAAAAAAGAGAATTATTATTGTTGAATCTCGCCAAATGATGAAATCTCTTATCTTTCAACGCGCTGCTTACGCATAAAACTCTATGGAATTGAATTTTTTATATTTTCGCTGCGTGGATATTTATGAAAAATATCCATTTAGGAAAAGACACGGAAGAGAAAAAGGGGAAATCCCATTTGTATTCGGGAGCCCTACTAAAGGAAAAGGCCCTTGGGTCTCGGCGGTTGTGTTGTGTGGATGCAAAGTGGGACACGTGAGGCCTGTTCTCCTGCGCCTTTTCGCATGCTATTTTTAGCAGCGGTCCCCCCCCGGTCCTTGCTCCTTTTACAAAGGAAAACAAAGGGGAAAGAGAAAAGAAAAAGGGCACAAAAAGGGTCCGTCTCCTTTTCTCTCTCTTTCTCTCTCTTTCTCTCTCCTCCCCCGCTGGACTGGCTCCTGCCTTTCTCTTCTTTTTGCCCGCCGGCTCTATCCGGGCCCGCTTCCTGAGGCCCATCCTCCTTCACTGGGCCCGGCCCACTAAGAAAGCCCGCGAAGCCACCCGGCGGCCGCAAGCCCAAAAGTCTCTCGGGCCGCCTCCGCAGTGGTCGAGAAGAGGATAGAGGGTTGGGGCTCGGGAGTCAAGCGACGGATTAGATCCATCAAAATGGTTTATTGACCAATTTCTTAACACACGTGGGTATTAAATGAGTTAGTTATACTAAGTAGACGGGTCATATACCGGTTTACAATTTATTTAGATCCAACATACTTTCCCTTCATTTTTTATCCCCTTCACTGGATCTTATGCTAGCTTTGCACTCTGATCTTAGTTTTGATGTGTTTCTTCATAAATTGAGTTAAATATAAAAGTGTTTTAATAATAAGAGTTGGACCGAATATGAACTGAGTGCGGACCGAATTGTATACCATATGAAAATAGATCATAACAGGTAAAATGGGTATTTAGATCGACTTATTTTCAGGTCGGCCCAATTCATCTGTTTGGTTTGACAGGTCTACGACCCATGTGGCATCGTCGTTCTACAAGATTCGGCGGATTCAAAATTCGAAACGGTGAAGAATTGCGAGGACCGCCGCCCGAAGTTTGTGGGTCCTAGTTAGTTGAGATGTCATCATCCGGTTGACTAGCCCTTCCACGTGGACATGTCCCAGGGGCGACAAAATTGGTCGAAGTATCTTTCTTGAAAATTAATAAGATAGGAGCAAAAACGAGAAAAATTAAATATACAAAAATTCATGAGCCAACGTTTGCCCAAAAAAAGCAGGAGCCAACAAAAATACTGCTGATTTATATCTGCAAAAGACCCGCAACAAAAATCACTTCATGGTCAAAGTCAACCTGGGAGGATCGAAATACGCTTCTTCTACAGGTTAAACCCTCCATGAGGAAAAGTCCAGCTACAGATTTTACAAACCACAGGAAGAAGAGCACTTATGATGATGATTCCTACATCCAGAAAGGATTAAAATGCTTCTTCGGGAGCTTGAGGCTCCGCGGCTTCACTTTCGGTCTCCCCGGACCGTCATCGGACCTTTATGCGGTCCAGGCTCTCGTAGACCACCCTCATCCGAGGACGCAGCTCCGGGTCGAGCTCCGTGCAATTCAGCGCGACGTGGAACGCGGCGACCACTTGCTTCTTCGCGTGGACCTCGTGCAGGAGGTCCGGGTCTATTATGTCGGACAAGGGTCGCTCCTCCCGGAACACTTTCCTCACGAGGCTCTCCAGGCCCTTCCCGTCGTTGTCGGGCCCTGCGTCCGGCACCTGCCCAGTGAGGATCTCCATCAGGACGATGCCAAAGGAGTACACATCGCTCTTCTGGGTGACCTTGGTGCTGGATGCCCGGGTCTCGGGCGCCAAGTAAGCGACCGAGGGAGCCGGCATCTTCAGCTCCATTGCGGAGCTTAAGACGGTTTGGTTATTAGAGCCATGCTTCTTGGACGATGAGGCGGTGAATCCCGGAGTCCCTGAGATAAGACGATTGAGACCGAATCCGGATATGTGAGGCTGAAACTCATCGTCGAGGAGGATTTTCGTGGATTTCAGGTTCCCATGGACGTACTTCCGAGGACTGTGCTCGTGTATGTATGCTAAGCCCCTCGCAGTTCCTTGAGCAATCTTTAGTCTCAATGCCCACGACAACGGCGGTGAACTCTTAGATGGTCCCCCTGTGGAAAAAGATAGTAGCAACCAAGGTTTTATTACAACCTTAAAGACATGTACCAAGAAAATGACTACCAGCGGAAAATCACATGCAACCGCACGACGAACGGAAACAGTGCTCTACATTTCGGCCAAGTTATGTGCAGCGAGTGGGTCATCCACGTTCAACACTCAGCCGGGACAAGCCTTGCTGTTGTGTGCTCCGAAACAATCATGCACGGACAGGAAAGGGACGATTCGCTTTAACTGCTTTAACTCCAGAGAGAGAAAGAGAGAACCAGAAATGTACCATAAAGTGCGCACAATTTAGGTTAGATCCGAAACGACATGATCACAAGTCGGCATCTTTAGCTATTGCCCAAATGAAAGTCAATGGCAGACGACAAATCAATCATCACTTGCAAACAAAATTCGACACTCACATCAAACCATGGTTATTAGAATATCAAGAAAGGTGCTTTAGAGACACGGATGAAGAGAGAGATAAATCATGCATGTGACCTTTTTACATTGTCGCCACCAGCCAAAACCCGACCCTACACTGAGGTGAAAAAGTGAGTTCCCGTGATTCCAGGTTTTACCAGAAGAGGCTCGAGCATTTTATGTCTTTAGTGCGACAGAAAACCCACAGAACAAATTGATATTACAATCATGTTATTTAGGTAAAGCAAAAAGTTCAAAGGAAATGGAGGTGAATGGCCTATTGAAATCAGTAAAAGCTTTGTTTAGATGAATGGAAAAGACTACTGGCGATTCATTCCAAAGATTATCAAAATCACTAGGACCTGTTGAGAATATAAGTTTGGATTAAAATAGAATGCTTTCACAGATACAAAATTCTCCAACATTATGACACTAAAAAATTGGCCTCTTCTAATGGAACACATACACGTTGAGATTGAGAACCATGGGCAATACCATTACAGACAGATTGTCAAACAACCATCGTGGGTTCGACCAAAAAAAAAAAAAAAAAAACCCATCGTGGGAGACTATAGCAGCAGCATATGCAATTGAAGGACTGAGGCCATAGCATTCCTACTGATGAAAGGATAAAAAAGAAGCACCCAACTGATAAAGCAGTCTTCCAAGGTACGTCCCGATAATTTCTTGTTCAAGTTTCCCAAGTGAAATTGTGCGGCAATGATAACCATTCATCTATTATACGCTTCGGACAACACACCCATCAGTAAAAATGCTAATGCCGACACCAAAAGAACTCCCGACATCAGTCGAGGTGGGAACTTACTGTAAAATTGTTTTAAAAGTTTAAGATCTCATGTAAATTTTTAGTGAGACTGGCAACCAACTGTACTAAGAGATACGCAATTTGATATTTAAATACTTTAAACAAGCCCACTGCGTCAAAGAGACCATGCCAGGCGGGGTCACTCATGCTGTCAAGTCTAACCAATATTCAAACGCGAACCCCTGAGTCGGAATCGAACAGCCAGAGACAAAGCATTTTGATTCGGTTTAGCTTAAGCAGTATCATGTGTAGAGCCAGAGAATCATCCAGAGACTGATGTAATCGTGCAAAATTTAATGCGGAAAACACGAAGACATCCACGTGAGTCCTGTCCGGGCCAAGCAAGAAACGCCACGAAAACGTGGGAGAAACGGGTGGTGGAGACTGGAGAGGAAGGTTACCGTGCAATGCGGCGTACAGGCACCCGTTGCGTATGAAATCGGAGACCAGCAGCTTCTCGTCGCTGGCGTAGTAGTAAGCCCTCAGGCGGATGACGTTGGGGTGGTTGACCCGAGCGATGGCCTCCACCTCGGACTCGAACTCCTTGAGCCGCCACGCCGCGTCGCCCTCGCTCAGCCTCCTCACCGCCACCGCCACCCCCGCCGCGGCCGCGGACCCTCCGCCGCTGCCGCCCCGCCCGACCACCACCTTGTACACGATCCCGCTCCGGCTCTTCCCCACCACGTAAGCGGACGCCCTCAGCAAGTCCTCCAGTTCCAAATCGAACCCCTCGTCCAAGACCACGAACTTACCGTTTTGCCCTTCTAGGTCCGCCGTTTCCTCCACCGCCGCTGCCGCTGCTTTCTCCTTCCCCGACTTGTCTCTCCGGAACCTCGTCTGTTTCCTCCTGACGAACCACACGGACACGAAAACCACGCCCGCAATCACTGAGAGTCCGGAAAGAACCGGTATTAGGAGCGAATTGCTCTTCTTCTGAGCCATCCCACCGTCACCCGCTAGCGAGCTGTGAATGCGGTTCGATTTCGGGCCCTCGGGGTCCTCCGGCCTCGCAGACGCACTCGGATCCAGCGCCTGCGGGCACGGCGCCGAGAGCGGGAACCCACAGAGCCCTGGGTTCCCGGCGAACGCCGTGGGGCCCTGGTTCAGCAGCGAGCCCACCTGGGGTATCTTGCCGGTGAGGTTGTTGTGCCCGAGGTCCAAGCTCACCATCACCGGAAACCGACCGTACGACGCCGGGACCTGGCCGGAGAACCCGTTGTACGACAGGTTCAGCGTCCCGGAGAGGCTCCCGAGCTTCGCGAGCGCTTCGGGAAGCGACCCATCGAGCGAGTTGGAGGACAGGTCCAAGTGGGCGAGGTTGCGGAGGTTCTTGATCTGGGTCGGGACCGGGCCGGAGAGCGAGTTCCGGGAGAGGTCGAGGGAGACGAGGGAGGTGGCATTGAAGAGGCGGGAAGGGATGGGCTGGGAGAAGTTGTTGCCGGCGAGGTTGAGCCGCCGGAGCGAGCCGAGGAGGCCGAGCTCGGAGGGGATGTACCCGGAGAGGTTCTTGCCGGGGAGGAAGAGGGAGGCGACCCGGCGGCCGCGGCCGCAGGCGACGCCGGCCCAGTGGCAGGGGCTAGGGTCGGACTCGGACCAGGAGGAGAGGGAGCGGGCCGGGTCGGAGGCGACGGCGGCCTTGAGGGCGAGGAGGGAGAGGCCGTCGGGGGTGAGCGCGGAGGAGGACGGCGGAGATGGAAGAAGAGGCAGAGCAGGAGGCGGAGTGGCAATGCGGGCGGTGCGGAGAGTGGCATTTTGTTGCATTTGGTAAAAGGGTGGTGGAAGGGAGACATTAATTTCGTTGATGGTCCAAAATCCAAATGCATGGGGGGTGTTTTTGGGCTGCTGCAACGAGGAGTTGCAGAGGAGAAAGAGAGAGAGAAGTGGGGGAAGAAAAAAACAGGGGAAGAGCCGAAGGAGAAGTCTTGTGAAAGCGAAGGAGAAGGAGGAAGGAGGAGAGGGGGAGGATTTTGGAGGGTAGTGGTTGGATTTTGAACGTGCAATCAGAGGCTGGTGGATTACGAGGTGGGCACTGGGGAGAAGAGAGACGGAACGTGGGTGCTCGAGAAGTCTCTCAAGTTTTTGAATTCTCGTGACCAGGGCCCTTTGCTCCCCCGTAGTGGATGGAATGGGAGCGTGCGTGGGAGCGAGAGCGAGAGCGAGAGCGAGGGTTGCTGCTTCCGTTTCGTGCCTGGGATCAGTCGTTTATTATTATTAAGTCTTCCCCTGAGATTATAAATTAAACGGATTCGAACTTTGTCGAGCGAAACGAGATCCGCCCGGGGACTGGGCGAGTGTTGTCCTGTGCATCTACGGTGGGAGAGACAGACGTTGACGATGGTGGGATCTTAAAAAAAAAAAAAAAAAAAAACTCTGTTTTTGAACCCGGAAGAGCGCACGAGACAGCTGATCCATCCGAGTTGCTCCACTAAGTGTGGTTTCAACATGGACGTATCTGGTCTCATTATCTCTTGGAGCCAAACGTGTCCTCTAAACCACTTGCAAATTTATACTATTAAAAATTTCAAATTAATATATTTAAGATAAATTTACATTCTATTAATTTTCATTAAATTGAATTAATATCATAGAAAAAAACCAAGATCTAGTAAACACAAAACAAACGAAGGATAAAATCTCAACTTAATATAATTATCTAACTCAACAATTTACTAGTAAAATTTAATAAAAACCATTGTTGAATGAATATCAATTTAAATTTTTCTGATAAAAAATTTAATTTTAAATGAATTTATTATAAGTATACTAATTTAGAATTGTTTGTGATATTAATCATTTTTGTTTTCTCGTCATTTCGCCATTTACTTGAGAGCAGTGCTATGGATATTAACTAGTGTCTGAACGTGAATGTGCAGGTCTGCCAGTCTTGTACAAATTGGCCACTTACCACTTACCTTTGAAGTTTGAGATGTAACAAATCCTAAAAAATAACAATAAAAAAAAAGTAAATAGACGCATGGATCGTCAGTGATATTTGCGATTATGTCTAACTTTTTTGAAATTTTAAAAGCTATGATAATCTTTTTCCATTTAAACATGAAAGTCAATATGCTTCTTTCTAATCCAAAAGAAAAAGTAAAGACAGATGGAATCCTCGGTTGACTTATCAAGTGGTGTGGAACCCTAATGACATGACGAATTCTTTTTAGGTACTATAAGGTGGCTTTATTTGTTATCGTCCATGTAACACGGCTGATTGGACGGAGATTTTTCCACACATATTATTCGCAATATTCATGAGTGGCCAACGGGATAAAGAACATTTCCGTTAAAACGCGAAATAAGTATAATAAGAGTGCCATAATTAATTTTCGTACGGCACTCATTTGAAAATCATAATTTTATTTTCACTCACTAAAATATCACATCAAAATAAAATTGATCATTTAAATATTATTTTCAATAAATCATCCTAGTGGATTTTTTAATATTTTTATTTTTTTTTTTATTATCATTTCCTTTTCTATTTTTTGCTTCTTCTTCTTCTTTTTTTTTTTTTAGTGCCAAATATAGTTATTGGTGACCCTAGCTAGCCACGGAGGTCTCACCCTTAGCCAATGTAACCACAAAGGCCTTGGGCAAGGCTGTAAAGGCCCTTGCTAGATCTAGGTGTGGCGAGGTCTTCAACCGATTAGGGTCGATGGTGATCCTCGCTCTAGACAAAAAAATAATAATAATAAAAAGGAAAAAAATTTAAAATATTTTAAAAATATTAAATAAATTTATCCACGTCAACATCCGTAAAACCACATAGAACAACCAACATCCATGTCAAATTTTATGATGTAAAGGTAAATCACCAATGGTATTTAAGTGATTGAATTATTATTTTTATTTGTGGCACTTAAATAAGAAAAAAAAATTACAACATTCAAATGAGTATCATATGAAAGTTACGACACTTCTAGGTCGCATTTGGTAACGCTTTTATTCCCGGAAACAATTTATGATCGAATTAATTCTTTTTTATTATATTCCTTTGAATAATTTCTAATTATTTTAAGTTGTTTGATAATTGTCCAAAATTTCAATTCTCATAATAGAATTGCATTTGGCACCATCCTAAAAATTTATATTTCAAATAATTTTCTTTTAATTTTTAAATATTTTTTATTCATTTATTTTTTCTTTTTTTCTTTCCTTTCTCCTCTTCTTTTCAAGGGTTGCCGGTTGTCAACCTTGAGACGATCGACAAATGGTGACCTCGTCGGAGCATTGCTAGCCCTCGTTGAGGCCGTGTCTTGTCGCCAAGCCTTGGCTGGGCGAATTTCCGACAAGCTCGTCGAACCTCACCAAACTGGTCGCCGGCAACCGGCAATAGTAATAGTTGAAGAAGAGAAGAGAGAGAAGAAAAAGAGAAAATAGGTTGACCCGATTTTGAAATTGTTATCGAGAATAATGAATTAACTTTTTTTACTTCTCGATTATGTTCCAAATCTACCTCTGAAAACAAAAAAATAGAATTTTGTTTTCGATAATAAAAGCTTTACCAAACAAATTTATATTCCAAATTTACTTCCATAAACAAAAAAACAGAAATTGTTACTATTTGGTAAGTTACCAAACGCACTCCTATCATACTTGTCCATTAAAATGTCCGCGGAGTTCTGCTAATGGACTCGAAGTTTTCATGTGTTCAATCCTCTAAGACCTCCGCACACGGTGATTATGTATTTTTTTTTTGGTCGGAACAATAATTATATCTCAAATGAGCGTTTTGTAACGAATGTAGAGCCCTTACAGCACACTTTCGGAGGTTGCTAGGCTATTCGCTCTTTCCACCCTTTATTCATTGAAAAAATGATTACCTTACCTATTTTGAATTTGATTTAATGACAATATTCTCTTTTGGGCGCGCGCGCACATATATATTCCTTGTTTCCGGACTTTTCCTTTTTACCTTACCGTTCTTCCTCCTCGAGCAATTACAGGCATAATTAGCCGTCGCCACCTACCACCAATTGTCAATGGACGGCCACATGGGACAAAGCCTCCAAACCCCGCAATCCGAGGGGGGTTGGGGACCGACAGGGAGATTCGCAATGAAAGGAGCGAGTGATCGATGACAACGGCAAGGCATGACATCGAATCTTTGGCAATGCTAGATAGGGTCGGGAGAGTTTATGATTTTTGTCACTGAGTGTGGCGTAATTTTATATTCGATTGAATGAATAACTAGATCACGAAACCGAACCTGAAATTTCTTTTAATTTTTAAATAATTTTTTTCTTTTTTAGTTTTCTTTTCTTTTTTTATCAACACGGGATCATTCAATGGGAGTAAACCGAAAACTTTACTTAATCAGCTTTGAATTTTTTTAACTTTGACAATAACATTGTGTATTTCAGTGACAACCAACAAATTCTTTAGTTATCAACATGTTAATAGATGAAAAAAATCAGCTTTGATTTTTTTAACTTCCATTGACATGTTAATAATCGACTTATAATTGTGAAATCACATAAAATCACACATCATAAAAGTGTACAAAATCTAAACATGGGATATCAAAGCTGCAGTGGATGCACCCACATTACATTTTCTAACGGGCGAATTCTGAGTGAAGAATGGTTGTGTTCGATTTGTGTGGTGAGACCAGAAGTATGGCTGACGAGTAAGGGATTTTCATGAACTCCGAATCGTTAAAAGGCATAAAGCTGGTTTCTTTTTCTCCCGGTCGGGATAAAGCTGGTTACAAAGTGCTGCTTTTTTGGGGGGCACTCGTTACAAAAGTGCTCGAATAAGTTGGGCTTCTTTTGCTTTTTCTCGCGGTATCAGACGGTCATTTTAGCAGGACCATCCATGGTGGTGGTGGCGGAAAGCTGCCAGTTCCAGTCTAGTTCGAATTACCGTTAGTTCCGCCATTTGAATGCCAAAGGTTTTAGGACTAGATGGAGAGCCATGGCCCAGAGTGGCGTTCTATTCAGCTAGCTAATCCAGTCGGCTCAAGATGACTAGTGGCAAATCAGCCATTGAGCTCTCGTGCATTTTGTATTAGGTAATCGAAAACACGGGTCTATAAATCTTGAAGTATTAAGCACACGTCAAAAACCACGAAGAACTTTGAATTCCGATATGAAGTCTTGCCTGAGCAGCAAATAAGCTTGCACTCTCAGGTCTAGTTGTGTGCCAATATAGAAGAATCTTACTGGGCAAGAGAACGAAGAAACGGAATCTTAAAAGTTTGGAGGGCAACAAATAGATGGAGCCAAATCGCCAAAAGGCACTTCTGGGATGGGCTTGATGGCATATATATATATAATATGGAAAACCTGGCTCCTACAGAGAGGGTACTTCCATATCTACCAAACCAAAACATCCTTCTGGATTTCGGACAATCATGCTTTTCAGTCGTCCGTGTCGACCTGTTCGTCCTATTACAGAAATTTCCCAATAAGAATTGCCTTGCATAACAGGAAAAGAGTGCGAATCTTTTAGTCTATCTGCCCGAAAAATCACGCTGTCTAAAATAGCGTGTGTCCGCTGCAGGGTATCACCATATGGCATACTCGAACATTATTTGCTTCCACCGCCAAGGCCGCCGTTCTCCTCAAATAAATGGTTCAGGCTTTTTAGTACATTCCTAACATGCAAAAAATTCACAAGAGATTAATGCTCGGCTCTTTCTATTTTTCCCATTAAGTAAAACAAGATGAATGAGATTGTGGAGCTCGCTTTCTAAAGAAATCTACTCGTTCAGATACAACCTTTCAGAAGACGAGTACCTTCATTGTGCTGATAGTTAAATGCTTAAAGTCTCGACTTCACATCCTTCTTGCCAGGAATTTGCAAAGCCTCATAGTGGCCAAAACCATGGTAAAGAAGTCTTATGGGGTTCTCTTTGCCATATTCTTGGCCATACTCAGCTATTGATATAAGGCCTCCGGCATCCTTATCGTACATGTACACAGTGATAGGCATCCTGAAATTGCCGAATTTAATGACTTTATAAACTCAGCTCTCCAATGCTATGACGTTACTGATATCAGCAAGCCTTTCAAACTCAGCTCTCTCAAAATACTTACTTTTGAGTAAGAAACCGAATATTACTAGCATGACAAACCAATGAACACCAGCACATCGGCCAAAAGAAAGAAAAAAAGACATCAAGCAGAAAAGGATCGCCTCAGTCAAAGAATAGAATGTGGCAGATCTCCACGGGAACACATGAAACGGGTGTTGTGCCTGTTCACATGAACAACATATTGATGGGCAATTGGTGTTACAACAAAGTTATCATCTGTACTCAAGCAAGCAACCATGCATTTGGAAAACAAGCACATATCATTCACAAGTCACAAAAAAGCATGTGCATGCACGTGTGTGTGTGTGTGAGAGAGAGAGAGAATGGGGGACCTGAGAACATGAGATGCCATGAGCAATTCTGGTTCACCTCCCCATACATGTGGCTTCCTCATTTGCGAGACATATGTATCAAAATCACCTTCAATAAACCTGTGCACAACATGACTTTATCAGATACAACTCCAGCAACAATTTTAGAGAAGTTCGAGAACTTGGATAGATGACCATTCCGTCTCTTCCCGTCTTTTGATGAACTCGTCCACAACCTGAAAAGTAAAGCAGACTATTCATCACAAGAACTTCATATTACATGTGATTTCAGCTCACATAACATTGGCAGAGGTATCATCTTGGATGAGTCATTCCAAGAAAGATGCATTCAAAGAGAAATGGTTAGCTTAAATCATTGTCCATAAAGATAATGAGCCAAGCAATCACAAAACTGCACTAGGAATGAGTTGAAATACAAATCATCATTTTAAAAATTGATAATGCCGATTCTTAAGCAATTTTATATTGTAGTGAAAATAAATTTTGAACCATAGGAGGAGAGGATAAAGACCCACCAAATCCCGTAATTCATCTGCAAGTTTTCTCTGAAGGCTCTCACTCGGAGCTGGTCTTCCGGACAGAAGACAGGCCCCATGAGCAACAGAACGAAATAAACATCTGCCATCTCCAGGTATGCCTGCATAGCATGAAGTTGTCATCTACCTTTTCATAAGTGCATTCAGGAGAATCCATGTTGAAAATGCATGTTCAACATGGCACTCAGAACTAAGAAGAGCAACATGACTAGAGTCTAAATCTCACCAGTGACAGAGTAATCAGTATAGACTTTCTTCCCATGCGAAATTTTAGCATATGATGAGTCCTCACAATTTTTCTCTTTCCGATCATCAATGGCTGCTTCAGCGTGCTCTGGCTCAAAACTCGAATAACAAACCAACAGCCCAAGAAGCAAACCAGCAGAACCACGCACTTGAGGCCGAGAAATACAGCGAACACTATATCGGACTTCGCTAGGCATCCCTTGCTTTGTAAACAAAAGTTTGGCATTCACTCTGTCACATACTGTTGATATTGAAACATGTCCTTTTTGAGGTATTGTAACACCAACCGAATCTCTAATTACTAGAGACCGCACAACTCGCCTGTGCTTGGAGATAAAGGAACCAAAAAATCCACCCTGGCCCCCTCTAAAACCAGTAATACTACCAGAGGTTGGCACTTCAGATCCACTCAGATCAATAAACTTGGACCTGGAATACCCAGAAAACACATGAAAGTGTGCACTGGAAGGCATCACATCACACATACTCCTCCCCATCTGTCGTCCCCAAATGCGACCACTTAAGCGTAAAACATTCTTTGGACAAGTTATCAGAGTGCAGCAAGCAATCATTTTGGCATTGCCTGTCACGCAAGCAGAATGCAAACATTTAAAAGCGGATCAATCTCCAATTACTGAGATCTCGCGTGCCAAGTTACACAGTGCAAAACATGTTACTGATAATTACAGCCATAGCTGTTGTTACCAATGAACACGTAAACCATGTAAGTTCTATTCAACTTGGCTTGTCAAGCCCTGAAAATGCGAACCGCATACATCTACTAGAAACTCATCTACTCTCACAAAAACTGCCCTAGTTGCGCATAAGTAATGAACAAACAATAAGAACCAGCTGCTCATTTCTAAAAGAGTAGCTTATTCTAGCGTGTTTGAAGACAAAAAGACTGTTGTAAATAATGCATTAGCCTCACCTCCTTCACGCTAATTTACCATATTCGCCAGGGAAAAGTCCCGAGTCAATCAATACCAAAAAGCCCAGCATCTTTATAGTTAATACAAGTACACCCAGAGTTTCCACAACATCGCAAGCCAATCTCCACCTAACCAATTATAAGAGGCTCTTCTTGCCCCCAACAGCCAAATATAGCTCGATAAGATTTCTAACAATTCCCTAAATGCTCGGTTTTTCAAATTAAAAGCACTTCTAGGTGTCAATCCACAATCCCATAACACATTCTGCTTTCCCACAACAAAGCCTTACTACAGGCATTTGACAGCAGATCATCAACAGAGAACCGTACCTCCATTGAAGCCACAAATTCCCATAGACAGAAACGATTTCAGAAACCCGACATCATCAGAACAAGATACGAAGAAGCAGGCGATGCGAAAAGTCAAACGGGAACCAAATCAATTCGCCCACAATATCCGCCCCCCCTTCAAAAAGCAGCAAAATAAAATATTTTGAGAAGAACCCAAATGAGGAAAACGGGGCATTTTATCTGCATCTCAAGAAAGATAGAAAACTCGGGGTCGATTAAAGGAACCGATTCTTGATACGAGCAGAAGCAAGGTATTAGTAACCTTCTCGTTGTTCGAGCTGATCAGTCGGAGAACATTGCGCGACGAGGAGGAGTTTTACGGCTCACGACAGCGTCGAAATGTGCGTCGGAAGCATTCCCCGGACTTCCCAGTGACGGTGGAGCTCAGGCGGTCGTCCGGTCGTCTTCGACGGTGTTCTAGTCCTCTCGCCGTTCCAAAGCGCACTGTCGTTTAGCTCTTGAGAATTAGGATTTGCGCGATTTTATTCTGAGATTCGTGTAGCCTCCGTCTTGCGAGAAAAGTGTCAAAAAATCTAAGCCTTTTTACATTTATATTAATTTAATTTTAAACTTTTTATTGATGTCAATTCAATTATTTTCAGCTAATTTTGATCGGATTATACTAACTAAACACTGGTTAGTTGACTTAACACGACATAATAACTTTTAATAATATTTAAAAAAAATAAAATATTTTTTCCTCCTCCTCCTTCCTCTAGTTGGTCGTTGGACCTTAGCAATGGGCTAAAGGTGATAGTCAACGAGATCGAGATCAACTTCGTAAGCTTATAGCAAGCCTTGCCAACCACAACTAAGGCTCAACCTCATTAGATTCAACAATAGCCTCAAGTTGGTGAGGCTTGACCTCACCAAATTTGACAAGGGTGAGCCTTGCCCATGCTTGGCAAGGTTGAGGTCGACCTCACCAATTGTCACTGAGGACCGACTGGAGGAAGGAAAAGGAGAAGGAAAAAAAATCATAAAATATTAAAATATTATTAAAAGTTATTAACATCAGCGTCAATCGTATTATGTCAGCCGGTTGGTGCCCATCACTAAGATCCGGTCAAAATTAATCAAAATGACTAAATTAGCCTCTAATCAAAAGATTTATGACTAAATTAATATCAATGAAAAGTTTAAAACTAAAATGACACAACTACTTAAGATTTGAGACTTTTTCGACATTTTTCCCAACTAATAAATTGGGTAAAGATTCGAAGTAGCACTTTTCAATATATTTTCAAAATGGATGAATTGCACGTCTTTAATAAAGTCATTTGTTAAAACACCTCTAATAAATCTTAGTGAGTACCTGATAAGCACTCTCTTAACATCTTCCTTACACATATCACCATGCCTTTGACGAAATTTATTCAATTGCGTTGCAATTCGGGCTCCGCCTTGTTTCCAACTTCAGTTGGACTCGAGATTACTCTAAATTTTATTTTTTCGATGATTGAGACCACATTGAGCTAAGTTAGCCTAAAAAACTGAGATAGGTCAAATTTTAAAGATGGCTATCAATTAAGGACACGAGGTGCCTTTGCTTTTTTAGAGTAAGAAGGGGTAGAGAAAACGGGCCAAGTTGATGTGTGAGTACCAAGCACTACGGCACTAAAGTAACCCATGCCATACTCTCGGGAAAAGCTCAAATGGTATTAAACTTTGGGAAAAGTTCCTTGTCATAGAGGAGGTCGCAGTGAGTCAATGATTAGACCTAGATGATTGTTTACCAAAAACATAGATATCCACAAAGTTGTAAGACCATGTATAGGGTTGATGCCTATCCAGTACCGAAAGGTCAATAAAGTCGGTAACTCGATAATAAGGAAGTTAGTGACCGAAACCCTAGTGAACAGTGGCCATAACTATAACGATCCTAAGATAACATAATTCCTTGTTGAGTAACTTCCGACAGTTTGGAATATCCTAATCATTTTTATTGCATGATCACAAACATCATTTTAAATGCCATTCAATAGATCAATCTCTAATGCGAAGCGCCTAGATCACTAACCAAAATAAACCCATAAAGAATTTAAGGTTCAAACTTTTATAAATTTTTTTATTAAATAAGTGCGAGTTTTGTCATGACTTGCTATGGTATGATATCCAAAAAAAAAAAAAAAACTCAATAAATTTGATTTTAAACTAGTAGAGATAATTTATAATTAAGATTATGTTTGATCATTCAGAATTCTAATTAAGACAATACTAGATAAAATATGATATAAAATTCAAGAATTTGCTATATCCTATCGATTGCTAGTGATTATAGTAATAATATCGGATATATTTAAATCACATTATGTATATTATTTAGTATAAACGATGTTAGTATAAATGAACAAATTTTTTTACAAATGGAGATGCTAATAAACTCTCATGACACTCTTGCTTGCATTATTTTTATTTGCTTTTTTTTTATTTATTTCGTTTTTCTCTAATTTTTAATTAATTAATTTTTATTTATTTATTCTCCTTCTATCATTCTCTAATAAAATTTTATTAGATAGTAAATTGTACTAATATACCTAAAAATACTAAAATAAGTAAGAAATATAAATACATATGTATATTTATATATTAAAATTATATTATGAAATAGAATTAAATTGGAGTATATAAATAAAAATTTTTTTTAAAATAATTTATTTTTTATTTTAAATTAATTATATTAGAATTGAAATATTATTTATATCGAAATATAATTTTAATTTTGTTAATTTGAAATTTTTTTCATTCAAGGAAAATAATTTTCTTATTATAAATGTTAGAAATATTATCAATCTTTATCTTAACTCTCAATAAGATAATTTTATCCCGTTTATATTTTCTTATTTTCAACGTGTCTTGAATTGGCATCAAAAGATGGAATAAGATAAGTTTTATTATATTCTGAACTTTACACTGATCACTAAACGCAACCTAGGGCCGGGAAGGTGTTGCGAAGCATGCCCGTCTCGAAGTGGAAGCAATTTACCTCACTCGCCGAAAGGCACCTGCCATCGTTTTTCGCTTTTTCGAGAGGGAAAACAGAGCGAACCGCCGAAAGCTTCTTCCTTTCCATCCGCTCGCCGTCGCCTCTCCGCCCCGATTTCCGGAACTCGAGTTCGGGATCGGACTCGGCCTCGGCCTCGACCTCGCGCGGGCATGGCGTGGGCTCTGATTCTCGCCGTCACCTTCCTCGTCATCAACATTGCCCTCTTCGCCTCCACCTTCTATCAGGTACTGAACCCGACGCTGCTTCCCTTGCCCCTCCCGTGCTCCGACGAGCCGCCGCCGCCGCTTCGGGCGGTTCGCCGGACGGGCGCCGCTCGTTGACTTCGCTCCGTCGGCGACGGCGCTGCTTTAGGTTTTTTTCTTCTCTTTCTCCGGTTCGCCAGTTGAGGTCGCGACCCCGGGCGAAGAACCGGAGTAGGAGGATTACCTAGTAAACCTAGCGTCTGCTGTTTTATCGGCCGCCAAGAGTTCGATTGGTCGCTGGAGTAGGTCGCCCTGCAAAATTGACTATTTTCCATGAATCTATTTCTCCAGTAACTCATGGACATCGAGAGATTCCAGTCAGCCAAATATGTATCTTCGATGCCATTTTTTTTGTGTTTGATCTTTTTTTCCTTTTTTTCCTGGCTTGCTTGCTCATGAGCTTGTAAAGTGTTCGGGTGTGCATCTGACTTTAGCACGTTGTTGTTGAAGACCCCTCGAAACTGCATAAATCCTCGGAATTGTAACTCCGTTGCTGTTTGAATGTTTCGTAGATCCTGATATTATCGGATCTGGAGGCGGACTACATCAACATGTACGAAGCAGCATCTCGGATAAATGGGTTGATCCTTCCTGATTTTATCTTACAAGGAGTTCTCAGCGTGCTTCTACTGATGACTGGACATTGGCTCATGTTTCTAGTTTCAGTCCCTGTTACTTGTTATCACGTAATGCTGTAAGTGTTGTTTTACTTCGACCTTTCCTCTCAGATGAACTTCAGTTGGGCTACCTTCCTATGATGTCATGCTGTTGATGCACTTTGTTCTTGCAATGAGCCCGTTATCCATTTTAGGTCATGAGCATTTCTAAAGAAATTTTAGGAGCCTTTAGAGCTTTAAGAACCCTGAATCTCCCATTTCACAGTGAAGAGATGGGGAATTATATTTGTGAAAGGAAACAAAACTGTCTATTTGCCAAAAAGGATATATTTATTATAATAACAGCATCAGATAGAAGTCAACTATCTCAAAATATTAGAAGCTTTTGTGGAGTTCTGCCCCTTCGAAAATATAAAATGCTGCCCAAATAGTTATTTAATCAAACATATGCTTTGATTATTCAAATGAGAGTCAAATTCTCTGCAGAATACCATTTGGTCGGTCGAAACCCTCTCTGTGGTTTGGGAATGTGTTTGTTCTCTATTACATTCTAAAAAGAAAGGTGATCACTTTTGTTAGTTCCTTGGGTCAAGACTCTAGTTGAATACCTGGGCATTAATTGCTGCTGTTGGTTATGTGAGGTATATACCATACTCATACTTGCAAGGCTTAACTTTATATTGTCAATCTTGGACTAATGTAGTTTCCAGATTGTTCCTGCACTAAACTCAGATATAAGTATATTTAAGACATCGTTTATGTAGAAGCAGTAGCAAAACCTGAATTTTTCCTGAAATCAGTATGATAGCATTGAGGTTAGGTTGGGATCACTTCTTCCCACCTGAAGTCAAAGTCTACCTCTATTACCCATGGGCTGAATTGACATATTAGTGGTATAGTGATGGTGTTGACAGTAGTAGTGGGACTGCTGTAGATCTATTTACATCTGGTCAATCCGTCTTACTCTTTTAATGCACTCCCTTTTGGCCTTGGAAACACCATTCCTTCAGCTTGTCATCATACCTTGAAAAATCAAATTTGAGTGAGTACCTCATGTAGGGAAAAACCCTAACAAGGGGCTCTGATACCAATTGACATTGTCAAAGAAGTAAAAGATAGCAAAAACAACAAAAAGGGGGCTAAAGTAGAGTTGAGTTGAAGTTGGATCAGGGAAAAGAAATTTTAGAGTTTGTGAAAAATGATGTTTATTGAATGAAGAATGATATTGACAAAGAGACTTAAAGGCCTATTTATGCTAGGGTACAAGTGCAAGATGATCTCAATACTTTGTCTTAAATAACAACTTGCATTCTTCTTCATCTCCCCTCCAAAACCCATGTAGCTTTTATACCTGATTTATCCAACTGTTTCACTACGCACTTGCTATGTATGTTATTGTTCCTTTGTTTTCTCTAAGAAAACTCGACCTAGAGTTTTGAAATGTTGAATTGTGAGATATGGTGAATTTGTTCCTATCATCACCAGTACTTGAATAACATCATCAAAACAATCTAAGTTTTCCTGCTTCATGAAAGCTTGTCGGTTGAACCTTTTAGTCGAACCCTCAAATTGTCCTGGAGTAACATAATCTGTCTTAGATGAGAAGAATACTCTCTCTTCAATCAGTACTCGTGACGTATAACATCTCTGGTTAGTTGGCTCAGAATGGGGCAAAAACAATCAGTTTGTTCGATTCTTTTGATAAATGTCCAACCAAAGGACTGACGGCCCCATAGTTTATTTCACAAGATTAACTTTAAGAAAGACAGCTTCTGTAGCAACTTGCCATACCTATGCTAGCAAAAATATGGGTGCATTTGGATGGAGAAAAAGGAGGGATTAATTGGAGGATCAATGTTTATGGACATATTTATCACATGTTGTGCCTATGTCTATGTATCCATGCATTAATGTGTCCAAAAATTTATTGACTATGCGTTTCTCTTGCATGAAACAACTTTTTCCTGCGTTTCCATGCTCCCATGAGAATATTTGTTGAAATTGTCCTATACTAATCCTTGGATGTCAAGAGATGAATTTACTGTTTTGCTTAAACACTAGGTGAAAGGGGCATTTTATGGTTCAATGAATAAAACCGTGGTAACAGGGAGAAAAGTAGAAGTTAAATGGTAAATCTCAAAATATGCTTAGGTTGTGGTAATTTGTTAGTGAATAGCCATAGCATCTGCTTACATTTGTTTATGCCTGCTACTTACAAAATAAAGAATATCTATTTATGTATGTGGCATTATCTCCTTAATAGTTTCTTCCTTTGTATAGGTACGTAAAGTGGCGGCATCTAATTGATGTGACTGAAGTATTTAGAGTTCTTGGGACCGAGAAAAAGTATCGCATGGTGAAGCTTGGTTTATTATCCCTTCTCTTTCTCATGATTATATTCAGGTTTGTACCCATTTCCCTGACTGTATTTAAGACTTCTAAAAATTTATTGTAGAGTACTTTGATGGTAGCTAAGCATATCTTTAATAAGGAGCTAGATTTTGCACTCAAGTGCGTGCTAACAATAGTGCACACGCACACACATAAAATGTTGCTAGACACTTTTCTATAGCACCTTAACTAATAGAAGTTTCTCATTGGTCTTTGGCTGTAGATTTATTCGTGCAGGCCATTTGTTATTTCGAGATCCCCAGTTTGGAGATTTAGATATTCGCTCATCATTCCTGGAGTTCTAGATATTAGTTTGCTTCAGTTTTTCTCATTTAAGAAGGTTAATTTGAAACTTCTCCAGTCCTATGGTTGGCTGAGGTTTGTTAGATGAATCTTCTTAATGGAGATTGACTGAAGGTGAACAATTTGGCACGAATAGAACAGTTGAGAAAGCTTCTTCCAAAAATTCAGTTTTGACTTTTCTTGCCTTGCTTTTTCTTTTGATAACACCTTCTCACTGTAAACAGTTGTAGACATGCAAAATGCTTTCTTGGTGCCAGATGTGCTATCCTAATATTTCATACTTCCCTTAAATCTGTGCTTTTATTGGATGAGACAAATGATTTGCTGGTACTTTACCTTGTGCTCTCCTACAAACCCAACAAAGAAAATAGTTGTAAGCTTTCTGCACTTGGTCCTAGGTTTTTCAAGGTGCAAATTGCACGGTTATTTGGGGCAGAGCAGAAATTGTTTGGTAGTATCACTTGGTATTGGCTTGTCTTTCAAATTTTGCTAGCTCAAGGTAGATTTCTCCACATTCATTGGAGCAAGCTACACAGCATTTGATTCGTTTTAACAATTTCCCACTCTAATAGTTTCCCACAGAGCCTTTCCAAAACAGCTTGCTCTCAAACCCAAAGTGAAGGCGGTCCTTCAGAAATTCTCTGTCTCCAATAACTTAGTTCCCTAAATTCTAAAAACTTGCACTTTACCAGGCTACCATTTGAGGTTTTTTCACTAGAATACTCCTTCTCTGTATGATGAGGCTCCTTCAGCACATGATTTAAAGGAAATTTTTAGATTGGCCCCATGAACTATTCGCTTGCCTTAAGTTTCACCTTAAAGTACTCATTTTGTCACAATTTGCCCCTTGACATCGTTGAGAACTGGAATGTCTAAAATTAAATAGCATCGAGACTACTCTTTATTTTCAGGTTAGTAGAATGTCGCTTTTAAAAGCTTTTTGATTAAACATATGAATACCCCCAGAGTTGAAGTGGTTTAAGCCAAATTGGCTCCAATTTTCTAGCAGTATTCCTTTTCGAGCTTCAATAGTGTCTCTCCAAAAGAATTGAGTCTCCAGTGGTAGCTTCTGATCTTGATATCTCGATTCCATTTTTGGGGCACCACTCCGGATTCCCCTGCTCTCCTCTCTGCAGTGTGCGCTTGTGTATTTGTGTAGCATTTCAAAGTATTCCAGGCAAATGAGTCTAGGGTCCACACTTTTTTTTTCCTGGGTGATCCACACGTATTTTGTTGTTCTCTCTTGTTTCTTCTGTAATTTTGATGCTATTCTCTTCAATTCACGAGCGATAGTCTTTTAGATTTGCTCCTTGTGGCGTGTTCTCTCTATTCTTATCATTTAAGTGGGTTGCTATTGCAGGCTTGTGTTGTCTATTTTTGAATCTTTTGTCGATGACGAAGATGCCTTCCATTCATTTTGATAAACACAGCTGGAGAAGTATAGTGCCACTCATTGCAGGGGCGTTGTACATCGAACAGAATTGTGTTAGGGGTCAGCTGGTTTAGGCCTAGTATCATTGATTGGGAGTGATTTTTTTAATCTTGATTGGGGAGCTACCATCGGCATGCCCAGGCTGGAATTTCGCTCTGATGGTGCTGTGGAATAGTTTATGCGAACCTTCCGTTGTTTGAAGCACCATTCGGATGTTGCTGCAAAAGCAGGACGAGAAATTGTGCATTTGTTAGATGGCTGTGGAGTTGGAAATTTGTACCAACCCTGCCAGCATGTTGTCGCGCTTTTCTCTCGCATGTGAGCGTGAGAAGCACGGGTTGAGCATAGGTGAGCGATGGCTGCTGAGAGCCTCTTGAGACTGCGTCCGATGTTGTACATTGTTTCAATCATCTTTGATGTTTATCTGCTGCTGCAAGAGCGTTACTTCCAGTGCATTTCATTTTCGCCTTACATGAAAACGACCAAGGGGCCCCACTCTCTCTCTCTCTCTCTCCTTCTCTATCCGACAGCTTGCAGAGCCCGACAAACTGGGGGCAGCTTGACAGCACCTTTGCCTTTCTCTGCGCAATAAAAAACAAAAAGAAATTGGAGGAAACTACTTTTTTTGTACGTATAGTTTCGGGGATTTCATTTCTATCTCATATTTTGTTCGATTCCGCGTGGTATAGTCCAGTGACAATTTAAGTCTATCCGGACAAAATTCCGTAGAAAATATTCTGGAAACCGATGAGTCAACAATGTCAACCGAAATGCAGATGTACAAGCCTAATAATTAGACTCTGATGTTTTCAAATTTAGTCCTCGTTTTTCTTTTGTTTAGCGAACGGTACTAGTAGTGCCATCGATTGATGAGATTCTAAGTGCAATTTTCTCCCATTTACATTGCAAATAAGAAGCTCAGATGACGTTGGCTAGTACCTTTTTTGGGGTCGAAGACGTTTGCTAGTACTTAATAAATGAAACGTGTGTGTAAGTCTTAATTCATATTGATGGTTTTATTATTCATAATTGATGAGTATTTTCGGAAGCCATATGATTCAATATTCGAGGATTGAGATGAATCGGAAGAACTCTCATGAATTGTACAAAATATTACTTTCTATGGAAGGAGTTGAGGTTGTGGTTCGAGTACTACAAAGTTATTTTTGTTTTTGAGAAGTAGCCCTAGATCCATCTTCATGGCTTTGGAGTTAAAATGAGAATGTCACCGTTAGTACAATTTACTAGGATATCAATCAGATTGGACACCCTTGCAAACATTGAAATCACTAATTAGTTGGTGGAAACTTGACATTTTTATTAGATTTCAGACGGAAAAGTGATGAATTGCTTATGTCTTCAATGAAAATAACACAAGGAGTAATCACGTCACCCCCAAAGTCCAAGAACTATGTTTGGTTGTTGCTTAAAAAAAGAGTACGAGGATAAAATTGTAGATTGCTTTAGAAGTTCGTAATATACGTACACGATACGTGTCCAGAGACAGTGACAACTCGGCAATTTTGGGTGAATTCTGTATGGGAATTGCGACGAAAGGAAATAATGTCGCCGGATAATAATACAAGGCCTACAATTATGGCCAAACAAAATATAAGGACCGGAAAACGAAATCGCCAATCCTGCGGGGGCAAAATGCGTAATTTCCCAAAGAAGAAAGGCGACCCAATAATTTAATTCGAGGGTGGGCCCACTTCTCTCTCCCCCCACCACCCCCTCGCCCCCGCCCCCCCACCTTCCAATTCGGGGCCCTACACGTGGCCTGATATTTCCTCGGGCCCCACCCACCTCGCCGCGCGAGTCGGGTCCGCGACACCTCTGGGCGGCTTGTCGGGCGGCTTTCGGGTCGCCGATGTGACCCGACGTTTGTCCATCCGCGCGCGCTCCAAACACGGACCATGCGGGCCCCGGTTCTCGGGCCCATCACATCATTCCCGGGCCCACCGTCGGCTCCTCAACCGGGTCTTTCCATCATTGTCATTCTTTGGTCGGGTCGTTACCGAGGCGACGCGTGTTGGGTCGCGGAGCCGTCCGATTCTCCGCCACCGAATCCCTTCCCGTCCGATGTTGCTGCGCCCCGTGGCCAATCCAATCAAACGAGCTGAATAATAAATCCGATATTAATTATTTATTGTTTCTTGAAGATTTTTTTTATTGTTTCTTGAAGATAAAAAAATGATTTTTTATTTATTGTTTCAATTTCAAATCTGTTTCTTCACAAATTTTATTTGACGATGGATTTTTTTTCTTTTCTTATTTCAGAGGATGAAAAAAAAAGAAAAAAAAAGAGTAAACAACAAGAAAGAAAGGAGCAATTAAGATCCCCTGTAGTGGCGGGGATGGAGGACCGTCCTGCGAAAGTTTCAGACCGGCCGGAAGAGCGCCGGGGTGTCCCCCCAATGGCCGGCCAGCTGGAGACGAACGGAGAACATTCTTTTGTCCTCCAAAGGGCAGTCCTCATCAACGGATCAGGGCTTCATTATGAAAGCAGGAGGCGATGGTTGGATCGGGTATAGCTCTTCGCTAGGCATTAAAAGTTTCAGCGCAAATGAACGGCCATGGAGAAGAACGGGTGGGGGGGTGATCAGAAATTATAGTTCGCCTGCAAATGGAAAATGGGGATGAGCTAGAAGTGAAAGAAAAAGTTAAAAAACTCCGTAAAAGCAGAATAGTGGCGACAACAATGGCGACAATAACGAGAGATCTTGCAGGCTTTGAAATGAAGGAGAGGGACGGGAGCGTCTGGTCCGTCAACAGCGTCCTCCCTGTTCGTTTTGGCACGGACCGGTGCAGGAGTTCCCCTCGAAATTGCCAATGTTGTTGTCTTTATTTCCATGCGAGTTGCTCGCTGCCAGAATTTTGACTTTGCGGGGCTGTGCAAGCCCCCCGCCTCATCTTGGGCCTCAAGTGGGCCATGGAGCACCAGGGCCGGAGGGGTTGCCGGACCCGCCTTCGCGCTCCGTCTCTGTCGAAGCTCTGAGAAATTATTGTCTGGACTCCGAACTCGCATCGTTGCACCGGTCGATCTATCACGGTGCATTCCGGTTCGAATGTCGTTGTAAATCGAATCTTCATTTGGATATCGCATGTGTTAAGGCCGATATTATCGTAAACACCACAAAATTTCATGGCAAATAAACACACGGCAGCCCCCCTTACATGCGTATATATTGCCCTTTTGAGAATTTTCTCGTGATATTTTGACCATGATTGTAATAAATTCCTCTACGACGGTCTAACGAAAAATGAAATGCAGGCACGGTGCCCCTCGAGCATCATAGGCCCATCCACTATAACGTATTGACCTCAGAAGAAAAAAAATAGCAACGTCAAGGGTAAATCGCAAAAAGCGCAAATTATTACGTATTCGCCGTGAATTAAGATAAAAGTGGAGGGAAGTTTGTAATAAAACAAAAATTCGAAGAATAGATGAAATTAAATTAGGAAAAGGGGCCCACTATCACGTGGGAAGCACGGAGGTTAAAGGCCCGCTGACGTGGACGTTCCCCGTCTGCCCTCTGAATTTTACGAAAAATCCTTGTGTGGTCCGGGCTCGGTATTATTTATTTATTTATTTGGAGGTCAACTTCATACCATATCTAGGGAAATCCAGCGAGGTGATGACCCCCCCTCTTGTACGGACCACTCATTTTCTATGTTCTTTTAATTTGCACTCCAGACCATTATCTCTCTCTCTCTTTTCTATGACGAAAAAGCCCATCTAAATTGATAAATTCATCGACCAAACAAAAATTGACATTCCAACTCACTACTCATGATTTGACACATCGCCTGATTTGTGGATTTTGCATACCGACTCTATTAAATTCCACATTACTCTTTTGAACTGTTCTTACGGGTAATCGATATGTACAAGCCTTAATGCACATCGGTCACAGAATGCAATTTTAATGTACAATCTACCTAATCTAATGGCTCGTACATGGTGGGCTTATCTATACTAAGGGATGTCGGAGTTGATTTCCCTTTATTTTGTTCTAATTTTGTTTCTCTTGTAATTGTCCTTGGCCATCGAATTGGGATGTGTTTGTTAAACTGAAACAATTTTTTCCAAATTAGTTTTTTTTTTTGGTTCACAAAAAAATAATTAATTGACGGAAAGTCATTTATTTTCAAAAAAAAAAAAAAGAGGAAGAATATTATTCTCTTATTATAAAATTTTCTCCCAAATAACCATACCTCGTAAAATGCACACATAACATCCGTAAAGATAACATGTTAATTCAGGCCGATACTTCACGCGGGGAATCATTAAATGGTGGGAGAGGGCAGGAAAAATGGGGGTGATTATGGCATCATTGGTCGCCATCATTAGCATATTTATGAAACTCTCAAAAGCTGATTTCTAGACAGACAAATTGACCACCATCTAATGCATGCGAAAGGAAACGCACTTGTGCTACCGCGTCTACTAAATTGCCGAATTCGATCCATTGTCCTTCTCTAATGAAATTCTTCCCCCCTTCCCTTAAAAAACCAATGTCGTCGTGTCCATCCCCATCAATCCATCCCTGTCGATCTTAGCTCTAGGGTCGGCAGCTGATTATCCTGATAGTAAGATCTCTATCATGTGTCGTTAAGTTAGCATTTCACCGTTCTAGCCAATTGAAATCGAACACTGATATGATTGCAAAATCCATCTAAATTCATGCAGGGACGATTTTAAATGCTTCCATTTCGACTAAAGTTGCATTTAGTTCAGCTTTGGAGATGGATTTTGAGAATATGCTAAGGCCTTTTAGACCCAATACTCTTAGAAAAATGTAAATTGTGTTTAGTAAAAACTCATTTGCAAAGCAATTTTGAGTTAAATAGTATTTGACGAACTTCTTCTAAGAAAAGGGCTTTGAGTTAGGCTTTTTGTTGGATTTGGCGAATGGCTTAGGCCGTTGGCGAGCAAGATTTGGTGTTGGTGGCCGTTGTCCAAGGCCGCTTGACCTCTAGGGGCCCTTGACAGGGGTTGTATAATCCAAGAGACTGTTGCTTGAAGTCACCCGAGGTTATGGCGAACATCAACAATGGTCACGCTACCCTAACAAGGGTAGTCTAGGACACAACCTTAGGCGGCTTCCCCTGGGGTTGTAGGAACCCAGCAATCCCCGCTTGGGTACTAAGAACCCAAGCAACCATCACCTAGGTTGTGCAACATTGTTGGCCCCAAAGTTGGTTAGATCTAGTCTCATTGGCACCCCTCGCACGAAGAGGGGCAAAAAAAAACAGAAAATAAAGAAAAAAAATTAGTGTGTAGTTTGGGGAAAAAAAACATTTAAGGTCTTCCACAAATACAAAAAGCCAAGACAAGCAAAGACCTACCTTGATCTTTGGACATTGCCAAGCTAGCATTTGACCAAATGCTGAATTGAAATGTCTCGTTTTTTTTTCCTACTAGGGAACACTGAACAAAACACATCATTTTTACTCTTTAATGGCACGTCAATGCTCGTGATTTTTCGGCTCTTTATTTTTACCTATTTCTCACTCCATAAAGAGAAAGTCTCTAGTCTATTATTTAAAACAAAATTTTCGCAACTTGTAATTGGGGTGAAGTGAAGCAACCTGAGAAATAAGAAGTATTTCATGGCACATTATATATGTATACATTCCAATAGAAAATTCAAGACATCCGAATCGACAAGATGAAAAGGCCGTCCGTTCTAACAAAATACATAGACGTCGACAATGACATGAAACTCTGACCATTTAATTCATGGTACATTTATCTCTAAATGGAGGAGATGGTGTCACTGTCATGTATCACATAATTTTATTTACTTCACTTTTTTTTTCTTTCACTTGCTTATTAATTAGATATGGTGTGCTCATCACATGATAGCAACCACTCGTGCATCTTTATTAATCGGACAATTCACATAACATGCGCAGTGGACTAGAGCTGCCATTCGGTCTCCAAAAGCCAAGGGTTATCGCTTAAATAAGGACTAGAAAAGAAATTCGCTTTTCCGCGCAAGCTTTGGAAGGTATTCTTAACGAGTGGGGCGAACGTACAAGCCTGTTGCCTTTCGTATATTGTAAGTTAAGCTCCAATTCAGCTACTTTCCTAATAATTGTGCTAACAACTATTCCAAGGTCTCAAAGGAATTAATCGACGAAAGGATCGATCGCGATCAACGATGATGACTAAACATGTTCAGTACCTCACGTTATTGCTAAAACTTTGGAGTCGTTGTGAAACGTTATCTTTCTATTAACACGAAAATTGTGAATGAGACAATTGTTGGTACATTGGAGGGAAAAAGCTTGTGATGAGAAACGCCAATTAGGGGGATAATTAGGCACATATCCAACTTTTAGCAACATTTTAGTACACGACTTTTAAAGTGGACAAAAATCCAAATATAAATATAGATACAAACACAAAAAGAATTCATAAGAAGATAGGGATAAGAGTGAGAGGGAGCAATGAATATTAACCGATCGAAAAAGTTGTAAAGGGCATGTACGAGTTATTCCCACATCACATCAATCGCGTCAAAAAGTTGTCACTAACATTTTATTTATTTAGCAATCTAGGTCTTAATATTTAATATTATTACGATACATGAACAGTTTCTTTCTCGTGACAGAAAAAGACAGAGAAAAATTATGCTTCGCCAGCATAATTAATTAACATGCGGGCTATTATAGATTTTTCCAAGAAAACGACAGCATAATTAACTGAGATGCGGCCTCTATTTTTCAAGGGGTCGAGTCTTTGCGAACCTTAAAACCGGTGGGATTCTGAGCAATATCTGTCAATGATACGAGAAGACAAAAGTCCAACCAATCTCGAAATTCACCACAATTCAATGAACGCGAATTGAATTTGTCCCCGTCGAATATCGCGATTCCGGCTCGATCACCACCTTAAGATTACGGAGGACTCGAGGTCCGCAATCCTCAATATGCCCACAGACACACGTCTCGTCCGCCACGATACATGCGCGAGAAAAGCCAAATTCGACGGACCGTGGAATTCGATTCGCCGTAACAAAAGAACTGAGTTTTGCCCTGTTGATCATGGCGAGAGCAATAAATGGAAATAAGCGGTCCCGATCTGAAGATTGCTGTTGCTTCTGTCTTGCAAGCGACTCGAGCGATCAATGCGGTTGGTAGTAATAATGAGAAATGTTGGGGGGTGGTACATTTGCATCTGTGCCCTTGGACCAAAGGAAAGGTCATAGGAAACCGTGGGAAGTACCCTTAGAAAGGACTGTCCCTAAAAGTGAAAGCTGGAATTAAATTGGCTCCAGTCCATATGACCACGATCGATTGCAATTGCCTGGCAACTGCCTCTCAGTACTGCTACTTCCAGGCAATGCTTTCTTAAAATTAAAAAAATAAAATAAAAAAAGGTAAAAATACCAGCAGTAAAGCTAAGGTGAAAGTAAATTAAAAAACTATATGAGAGCTGGTGACTCTGGCATGATAATTGTGGAAACGAGCACTACGCCAAGGTCCAAGCTCATATGTCAAAGACCTGGGCATGAGTATCAAGGAACCAAGCATGGGCACAAGTATTGATCTTGGGTCCATGGATTTGAACCCCAAACCCCAACACATGTGCCCTGCTCCATTGCGCTTGTGCCCAACCTCTCTAGACTCGAGCTCGACTTAATGGACTTGGGTCCACAACCAAAGACTCTAGAATAAGTGTTGGGATTCCTATGTCCAAGCATAGAATCTTTGATTTAAGTGTCGATATTTAATCATATTTTGGAAAATGGTTTCATTTCTTACTCTTAAAGGAGAAATTCATTTTCCTAAATTTAAACATAATTTTTTTTTGCTGACACGTTTTCCTAAGCAATATAAACATCGGAAAATGGTTTCCTACAACTTTTTTTTTCTGCAAAACTAACAGAGCACAAAAAAATCATTAGCTATGAGATTAAGTTGATTATGTGATATACATGTCGAAAAGCGACGCTAATGTCTACTTTAGTAAATCCTTCAGATTATGTGGATTTCAGATCGGGCAAAAGGTGAATTTTTCAATTTTCCGCTCAAAAAGAGAGGAGGGGGTAAATAATTCGGTCATTTGTGAATGACGGCGACCCAAGTGTCCTGAAATTAATAGCCCAATCAAGGCCTAAAAATCGCAAAAGATCCGCCAGGGGCTTTCCGCCTAACTCGATCTCGGCCCCGGGTCCATTCTCAAGAATCCGACGCAGGGGGTGACGTCGGCAGAGGCCCCACCCAATCCAATCCAACGGACCCGTCCCCCAGTTCGGACGATCACGCGCGCGGGTCCCGGTCGAACGTACGTCGGAGGAGAGGAACTCGACAACTTGACAACTCAGCATCGACGACCGTCCATCCTCCCGGTCCGAATCGATCACGGGGGGGAGCTTCGCTTCTTCTTTTTGATTAGATCGATCGATCGATGGATCCACCGCTTTCGACGTCTGCGCGTTTCTTCTGCATCATTCCGTTTTGCTTAATCAAAGGCTCCCCGTGTTTTGTCGATTTGCTTCGCCAGTTGTAACCGGGGCCCGGGACCCTCGTCCGATGTCGGCCGCTGGTGCTCTGCTTTTGTCCCTCGACCTCCGCCGCGATCGGGCTCAAAAGGAAATGGGGGAGGATGCATTCCAAAAGATGCTAAAATCGCAATTCGAACTTTTTACCTTCTAACCATATTATCCTTGAACTTGAATTAATGAAATAACGGCATTGGATATTTTCATATAATTCAAGAACTAAATTGAATATTTCAATGATCACATTGCATATTGAACTATTGTTTATAAATTACATTGAATTAGTTCAAAATTCGAATATCATATTGCACATTCAGTTAAAGTTTGTGTTATTATCTCTATTAATTAATGACAGATTTGAATAAGGATTTTTGGGGACCAATGCAAGGTTAGGTCGTCCCAAGTGACGGATATCGCTACGTAGATTTTACATGCATTTATGGGTATAATACTTTTATCTGCATAAATCTATTTCTATATGTATACAACAACAAAGTTAGAGCGTCGAACTCATGTTAATAGCGGCATGACAACTGGCGAGACCAACATAATTGCCTTGCAACAAATACGCAGCACATGTCGCCCACAAAATACAAACGACACCTGTTGCACAATTGACATGTAATTCACGGCGCTTATCATGATTCCGCTAGCTTATCCATAAGATCCGTGACACTTACCGAAAACTTTTGATATATTAGAACTAGTGACCAAAAGAAAATTTCATTTTTGGAGCTACATTCATCATGGGAGTTAGATAAATCCATAAATAAATGTGGTTTATTATGGAACACGTGTCAACAGAATGGATATATTAAACATTCCGAGGACTATCGAGTCCTCACGTAAGTCGGAAATATGGGCAAGAAATTTAAGACCCATCACGATGTATAATTAATTGGGCCATAAATTCATTTACTTGCAAATTCAGTGACCATGGAATTTCAATGGGGATCTCGGTGTGCAGTGTGTGAAATGGCTGTGCCAAAAATAATAACAGAAATTCAAAAGAGAGAGAGAGAGAGAGAGAGAGAGAGAGAGAGAATGGGGATCAAACTAGAGAGAGAGAGAATGGGGATCAAACAGTGCATCATATAAATGCGAGAAAAAGACGGGTCATCCTCTGCGATTAAAAACTGTGTCGGGCCTCCGCTTGTGCCCGGTCCCCGCCACTCGGGACCGAAACGGTGATTTGCGGCCCACCTCTCTACCCTCTCTCTCTCTCTCTCTTCTCTCTCTCTCTTGCTTTGTTTTGTTGTTGGTTCAACCTCCTTGGTTGATCGCAAACTTCATGACGATATATCAATATCGTCCTTCCGACCAAATATTCAAATGACAAATTTATGACTAAGTTGATAAATTTTCAAAAAGTTTATGACTAAATTGGCACAATTAAAAGATTCGAGATTGACTTGACAAACCGTCACGAGGTCCAAGACTTAATTAATATAATTGTATAGTTTAGGACTGGAGTGGTCCACATATAAATAGGTTTATGATCTTTTGACTATTAATCCCCACGACGATGAATGTTCAATCTCATTTGATTTTTTTCTTCTCTATCCAATGTGATGAAATTGGAATGCCGAGTCAATAAACGATCCACCCGTCGTAACTAAATAGGTCGCGTGAAGCGTAGGACTTACAATTTCGTTTTCGGAGTAATTTTTTAAGCAGATCCATGGGAAATCGCTCCTTTTAATTTGCTTTTTTCTCTCTCTATAATCGCGCAAAACCCATTTTTACCATAGGTCGCTTTTGCGAGGAAATTCACCTACGAGAGTTGGAGTCTGACTAGGAGGGAGACAAATTTTGGCACTAACCCATTTTAGTGCATGTTTCGATATCTCATTTAAAGAGGCTGTCCAGTACAAACGTTGGCGCCCCGCTATTGGAAAGTGCTGGTGTGCATCTATACGTAACGTTTAATAGATTTGTCATATAAACTTATGATCTTACTTTAAAGAGAAACAAACCAAAGATCAAGGTAAGCAAAATTGTGCCACGGTGGTAAAAAAAAAAGGTAGGTCGGATCAAAAGAGAATGAGTTAGAATTTCTAGCAAGTTTGACTCATTAGACTTTGGTTATAGTTTGAAGCTACGAAGATTGAAGTGGATGAGAGAGATGGAGCAATTTCAATGTGGAAGTTCGCCTTCCATGTTAATTCAATTCCATTTATTTCCTTTCGGTGTCGTCTTGATTCCTTGCGATTTACATTTTCTCGCATCGAGATTCGTATAATATCATCACTCTATCTAAAGCTCTATTCGCACACTTTATGTCCGCGAAGTGATCTTGATTGCTCTCCCACCGTTTGAAGTTCTATTCGTCTTTGTCCGCTTCGATTTTCATGGATATCTCTTTAGCACGTCCTTGTATATCAATTTTATTCGACGGCAATAAGGAGAACCCAAAGGAGGATTGGATCTTGATGTTTTTTCATCATATTCCATAGTATACCCTAAGTGAATTATCATCTCGTAATATTAAACATGGGGTAAAACTATTATTCAAAACTAAGCTAAATTTCTAGCCAATTCGACGAATGATTAATTATAATTTCTAATAAATTTCAACTGTATATCTACGTTTTATATATTTCATAATTTAATGTCCTTCTTATTTTTAATGCATAAGGAAATCTTTCTTATTTCGTACAATCAAACTGAATCTTTAAGCATTTTTGTTTATTTTTTGGTCCAAAAATATTTTCCCTTGACTATTTATTCTTTCTATTGATTTGTCCTAACCACGGGTTTTAATTTTCCATTTTCCCCCCGCCAAAACGTACATGTGAGCCGACTCTTATGGGTGAAAGCAAGTTAATGACTCCCCACTTTGCTTTCATAGCTTTGTCCCTACTATTTATAATTAAAAGGCTCCATCTTTTTCCTGAAAAAAAAAAAAAGATGATCATTTGTACCACTTAAAAAAATAGACAAGCAAAAAATACATTTATAATCCACGAAAATGTTTAGGTATAGGTTATTATCAATAATGAAGAGAATTTCAATTAAGTAATTATTTCAAATGATGTGAATTATCATTTTTTTTAAGAAAATGTTTTCCATATAAGAGACCTAGCATTACTCCTTTTATTTTCACTTTTTGACCAATAATGTCTTGCTCATGATTCTTGCATTGTCCACATCGTTTATGTAACTATCTCTTAATCTAGTTTAATCATTTGTAAGGACTGTACAATTATTTCTGACACGATAAAGAACCAAAACTGTTGAAATGACCAAACTTTAGGAACTGTTGATTTCTCGGAGGAGGAGGTCGGATGAGCATGTTGGGGTATAACTCATGCCGTCGGCAAAGCTCGATAAAGAGGCTATAAGAATCCCCTATTTGTAAATTTCCAGGTACATGGCACAAATGAACGACGCCCGTAAAATGGACGAATCACTCGACCTATGGGTCAACAATATTGTTTACCCCGGTTCATTAGAATGACCGTTATAAACCATGTCTTGATGTAACTATAATTAACATGGGCTTATGGAACCTAGGAAACCGTCATATTAATCATAAATTTATCGTTTATATATCAATTAAGTTCTAAATTTTTTAATTTTGTCAATTTAATTCTAAACTTTTGCGCGAAATTTCAATATAGTCTTTCTAACTAGTTTTTGTCAAAAATTATAGACGTGACGGTATGCTGCGTAAATTAGCCAAAAGGAATTATATTGAAATTTCGCATGAAAATTTATGACTAAATTGAAAAGTTTAAGATGAAATTGACATGTGTATAATAAATTTATTACTAATGTGGTAGTTTTCCCTATAGAATTGAATTAGAGGTTGAGGACTGAATGTCGAGAAAAATATTTAAAAAGTTTCAAACGTATTACATTAATGCTGATTCAGTATTGAATTTTTTTCATTTGCGCTGATTGAATCCATTCTATCAATTTTGATCGGAGATTATTAACATAGAAGCTAGGCATCCTACATAATGTGATTGATGCCGCTATAGATAAGTTTTTAATATTTCTAAGTTTTTTAATACTTTTTTTTTGTTTTTTGTTTTTCCTTTTCTTTTTCTTCTTTTCTTCTCTTTTTTTCCCCAATTGTAGGCCTAATGAGGATGTTGGGCTCTCAACTAGATCCAAGTGAGGGCTGTGGTGCCCTCACTAGCTACCAACAAGGGCATTATAACCCTTCCCAAACTAGGCCCTCGCCTAGATTTTGGTGAACAATGACACCCTTGCTCGTGGATGGTGAGGGCACAGAGGCTCTCGCCTGTGATAGACAATGGTTGGCCAACCCACGGTTTTGAGAGAAAAAAATGGAAAGAAAATGTGAAAAAAAAAAAGATATGAAAAGCTGATTTTTTTTTTTAAATATTAATGTTGATGCCGATCATGTTATGTATGACGTTTATGTCTATATTAACGATTTCCGGCTAAAATTAAATGAATGAACTTAGTGGCCATGAATGTAAAAAGTTTATGAATACATTTTCAAATTAAAAAAAAGAATTGAATTAATTTTTTTTTTTTGTGAAAAAAGCTATAGTTAAGAAACAGAATTTAATTAACATGTCGGAATTTAATTAACAATGGGAATTTGGAAGAAAAAAGAAAAAATAAAAAGAAAGGAAAAAATAAAATAATAAAATAAAAATGTTTAAAAAATTAGAATAAAATTTACCAAACATGTTTTTTCATTTTTTAATCGAAACTTTTGTTCAAAAAAATTGAATTCATATTTATGTAGTAGAATTGAATTCATATTTATGTAGTAGATTTATGATTTTTTTTTTTTTTTTTTATGAACGTGCGCGTGACTAAAGCACCCGGTACGATTTCGATTTTTCATGCCACCGGTACAAAGGATCTGGTACCTGTCTATCCGAGTTTTAATTGGCACTCACGTAACCAATGAAATTTAGACACTCGACTGGCAGGGTCGCACGGAACCGATGGAATCCCACAGATTACAACCTCTCCGCATTTTTCCGCAGGATCCCACAGGTAAAGTGATCGAAATTAATCAGGTTCGCAAGTTAGACGGTCAATGAAGGTAATGATTGGCACTACAATACCGTTTGACTAGGACTGGTGTTATCGGTATATCTCCATAATATAACCCCAATTAGAAACCAAAGCATTCCAAATAATTCAATAATTTTTCCGGTCTGCGCAATGTTATGATTCGATCCCTTCCCTTCATTTCATAAAGATAATTAAGACCCTCCTTTTTTTATTAATATATATATAAAAGTATTTGAATTTGAATAGAAGTAACGTTCTTTACTTTTAAGCTAGTCGTAATAAGTTATTTTCTACTAAAAGACATGACAAATATACTATATTTCTTCTTAAAGAAGAAGCTTGGTTCATTAAAAAACTGAAATCATTAAGTTATGAGGTCTGATGACTCTCATTAAGAAATACAAGATAGCATCCATAGCGAAAGCGGGGGAAGTATTTTATGTTCTGCTATATTTAAATAGTTTTAGACATTCATATACGAAAGAAAGCTGGAATTATAATCACTAAAAGTCATATAGAAGGAACATGAAAATTATATATTCAATCTATAAGGTACCCCTATGCAACATTGGATTTTCTAGGTGATTTTTCCAACCACAGCCTTTCTTAATTTCTCCAGACAATCTCCATTTTTTCAACGAGTCCTGTCAATTCGACACTCTACACCTGGCATGTAGGCCCATTAAGACCTCGCGCTTCTCATTCAGTTGCCACGTAAGTCACATGAATTATAACTTCCCATTATCATGGGTGGCAAAAGGTGTCATTTAATTAATGGGATTTGCAAGTTAAATGTTCATTACATGTCATTGTCAATATAATAGCATTTGGCCAACATTTTTAATTTGACATGACTCCTAGTCATGAAAAATGTCGCATGCAAAGGTTTTGCATGGTGCATGGCTTTTGTCCCACTCCATCAATGAAAAGATATCTCGAAAAAACATAATTGCAATTAGGAACATGGAACTATTTCATTTGATATAACCTCCAACTTTTTCTTTCTAAAAACTCTAATGGTATGCCATTATTAAGACCTAGACCCCTCAAGTGCCCTAGTTGATTTGATCACCTTTGTTTTTCTGTCGCAACTGATCGACATTGCATGCATTTCCATCACGCAAAATAACTGCATGCCTTTGAACTTTAAGTCACATCCGTATAAGAATAACGAGTTCGGCATTGTTTATGAGAAGACCCGTGAACATAAGAGATCAATCGAATCAATGGACAATCGCCAGTGTAGATCTCACGCAAGCATGAAAGGTCTCTAATCTAGTGACTAATGTTGATTTACTTAACCAAATACCATTATAGTTTAGAAAAAAGTGCTGGATGTATATCTTCTCGATGTTTATGATGTAGATTTCCCACTTTGCTTTCTTTATATTTTGTTACTTTTCATCCCATTAAAATTATCATATGGACATACAAATAATTAATAAAATGCGAGACATGGATGTTCTGATGATGCAATCTTATGAGAATCGTGGATTATTGTGATGGGCCTACTGGGAATCTAAGGGGTGAACTCCAAATGCTTTTATTTTTTTATTTTTTATGGTATTGTTAATGATGATGATATGTAGATTAGGTGTTATGTCATAATTATTGGAGAACGCATCAAAAATCCGGCACCATGTTCGAGGCCATCATCACATGGAGGTACATTCACTAAAAAAAATCGAATCTAAAAGGTCACAAGCCAATAAAGACATATTAATTACTTTGTTTTGCACAATATTCCGTGAGTTTCGTGGATTGCGAAATTTTTATGATTTCCCTTTGCATTTTGCGTTAACAATCTTATCGCTTCGCTGTTGTCACGTTTCCAATCAACCTGCACGTGGCTCGATTGTTCTATACTAATTCACAATTTGGATCGGCAGTTAAAAAAGTCAAATTCACGGTCCATAAATTCAACACATATTTGACGGTAAAAAAAAAAAAAGAAGAAGAAGAATTGACTTTCGACTGCTTTACCGTGAATTAAAAAAAAGAAAAGAAAAGAAAAAGCGACCATCCAATCTCAACCGTACCGGCGCTGCCCCCCGTTCCCTCCCCCCACTCTCTCTCTCTCTCACTACCCCGCTGCTCCTACAAAAGACCGAAGAAGCAACGTTACTTTCCACGCTCCGAATGGCCGCGAATTAATCTCTCTTTCTCCCAAACAGAGAATACGCAGCGACCAACGAGAGAAACACACCCCCATTGACCGCCATTGCAGCACCGCCGCCGCCGGCCGCCGGCATTCCCTCCCCTCCGGCTCCGCCTCCTGCTTCAGCCGCTCCCCACTTTCCGCAGAGTTCTCCGGGCCCCTCCGTCTCGCGTTGGCCCCCGTGAATTCGCTCGCGCGGTTCCTTCCCCCTGTTTTCGATCGATTCGGCGTGGGTCCCGGCCCGCATTCCCGCTTGGAAGCTGACTTGGGTCCAGCTCGATTCGATCAGCTCCCTAGCCGATTCCCGATGGAGCCGACATCTCTAACCCTAGCCGGATCCACCGACGCCGCGCTGGAGTCGGTCCTCACCGAGGAAATCCGGAGCCTGATGGCTCCGCCCCCGGAGACCGCCAGTTCCTTCACGGCCCTCCTCGAGCTCCCCCGGACCCGAGCCATCGAGCTCCTCGACTCGCCGGAGGCGCCCAATTCCCCGGGCGTCGCCGTCCCCGGCGGCCCCGCGGGGCCGCCCCTTGCGCCGCCTGGGCGGCGGTGGCGGCGGGGGCGGCTTCGCTTTAGCCGTGGGTTCCGACCTCGCGGCGAGGTACCCCGCCTTATTCGGAGAGAAGAACGACTCCCCGGAGACGAGCTCGCAGAAGGTGAAGAGCGAACCGTTGACGGAATCGGACTCGAACCCCAACTCGTCGCCGCAGCCGCTGGTGTCCGATCCGACGGTGGAGAACAAGGGGCAGAGGCCGACGAAGAGGAAAGATCGAGAGAGGAAGGTAAGAAGAAGAAGAGAAAAAAAAAAAATTCCCCAGCAAAATCAACACTTTCCGGCACGATTCCTCGTTACGCCTCCGGCGAATTGTGGGTGTTTTCTCTTATTTTTAATTCCAATTCACGTGGACGAATTTCGAGTTTCAGGCGAAAGTGTCGGCGAAAAAGAGCAAGAACGAGAGCTCGGAAGATGCGGAGGAGCTTCCTTACGTCCACGTCCGAGCTCGTCGCGGTCAAGCCACGGATAGCCATAGCTTAGCAGAGAGGGTATCGTCTCTTTCCTTAACTTAATTCGTGCGTTTTTTCCGTACGTTTCGATCGCCCCTTTTGCCGACAAGACTGCAGCGATCTTGTCTGAAGTTTTTCCGCTCGGGACGTTGCAGGCGAGAAGAGAGAAAATAAATGCTCGGATGAAGCTGCTGCAGGAGCTCGTCCCGGGCTGCAGCAAGGTCAGCGTTTCCTTCCTTCCTTCACCGTGATGTGATTTTAGATTTAGTGGTCGTGATTAGTGGGGTGGCTTATATACGTCAGTCTTAATTGTCTCTGAAAAGTGTAATTATGCGGGTTTTAATAATTGCCCGGGTGTCATTTTCACCTTTTTAACCACGATGTGTGGGGGGATGTGGCTTTTGTAGTGAGGGGGAAAAAGGGCATTCCGAAGTGTCAAAGTCCCCGTTGGCAGTTCCGTAATTTCGCCCCGCCCCGGGGGCTGTTCCGTTGCCCTTTCGTTGGGTCGGTTAGGAGGCCCTTTTCAGGGCAATTATGTCAAAAATCCCCGAAAGGAATTTTTGGGTCTTGGCTGGCGTTGAGGCTTTTGGGCATTTGCTGGGGAAATTTCATGTTCGTGATGCAATACAACCGCATCGCATTATCTTCGTGTCGGGGGATGGCGATATTTACCTTGGGCGTGGGGACGGGGATGGATTGGTGGGTCTTTGACACTTGTCTTTGTTGGGAGTGGAGGACTAGGTAGATAGACAAGAATAACAAATTTTTGTTTTTTAAGGGACAAGGAATAGTTCCTTTTCGGAATGCCCAAACAAAACTTGCCAACCAACAGCTACGAGAGACGATGTGATATCACGTAAAGATTCAGTTGCCACCCCCACCTCCTCGTTCCTCTTTCTAAAGAGTGCCTCCATGAGATATTTTCGCAGGATGCAAGGCGAGTTGATATCGGTTTAACAAAATTGAAGCTAGATTTTGGATGAGCTACGTATTTGAAGAAGATGGCTATTGCTATTTTTTTAGGACGGTTGGATGTTCTGGTTATGTCTTTGTAAAATGTGTTTATTTAATAAGGAGGGCATCTTTCTTAGGTAGCTTTACTTGGTACTCGGTGTATAGATGAAGCTTAACAACATTCTGAAGGAAGCATGGTGCCTTTAATTGGTATAACCTTTCAAGAATAAATATGCTTGCAGTGTCTTTATTTTTTCTCACTCGTGGATGATCCATCAACAATTTCTTTGCACTTTATATCCTGCGAAGGAGTTATATTGTATTGAAAATATCTGGTAATGGACACCTCACTGACTGTCTGGCAAATTCATGATCCAATGAAAGTCGGAGCCTGCAGGTACTACTGCAGTCATCATGCCTTTTTTCCATATTCCTTTGATATCCTTATCAAGTGTACTGCCTGGGATTTTGGGATACCTCGGTGACTCTTCTCAAGTAGATAGTGGATTTCCAATTCTAGGGGCTGAACCTTCTGTTATGATGGCCTGACAAATGTCCAGTACATTCCACCTTTTGTTTCATCTTAGTTATTTTTGGTCTTGTGGATGAGATATAAGGATTATATTCATTCCAACCTTCTTTAGGTAAGTGCAACATATTGTGGTGAGTTTGGAAGATTTCTTTCACTCAAATGCCTTTTTGGGTCGTCTTAGGCCTCTCGATTAGCTTTACACCAAAGTACCTTGAAACTATACAGTGAGAGTTTCTGGAAAGTTTCTGGCTACTCGTGTAAATTGTGCTGGAAGCAGTGAATACTGATATTCTATTCTCATAAAATTCGAATGCAGATGAAAGTTTTAATTTTAGAGTAGCGAAAGTGATGCAAAGATAATTTGCTTATGCAGATATCTGGTACAGCTTCGGTGTTGGATGAAATCATTAATCATGTGCAATCTTTACAACGCCAAGTTGAGGTAATTGATACTCACCCTTGAAATAGCAAAGTTCCTTCTGATTGGTCTGTTTGTTAATAGTGCTATATGAAAAGCTTAGGCTTGTTGAAGTCTAGCTCTTATAAATCGCCAGAAAATAATGGAGTTCTCACTCTTGAGCTCTGGGGACAATTCTTCGAAGAAGCTGTCAAATTAATGGGCTCTACGCCTATTATCTGATTCTTCTTCACATTTGGGTACAGTGTTCACCTAACATTTTGAGGTTTAGGATCTTGATGCTTGTGCCTACATTGAGTCCCTTTAGTCATAATTGATGGTGTATATTGATCATGTTGGTTTGCCAATTGCTTTCAATTTCAAATTAAGGGTGTATGGGTTTTCCATTTCTGTTCTGTAAAGATATCAGAAGGCATGCCTGAGTAATATTTTCTTCTTCCACTTGTAAGATCACCAGTTGAATGATGTTTTTCCTTCATTCTTGTCCATGTAAATTGAGAAAGCAATAAGGTGCTGTGGCATATGGAGCTTCATAAGCCTCCGACAAAGTGTGTGCATTGTTGATTGTACTTTCCAAAATTTTAAAGATCATGATTAGCAGTGTACTTTATAATGGCGTGTTTTGGTATTTCAGCTTCTGTCTATGAGACTTGCGGCAGCTAACCCAAGGGTCGATTTCAACATGGATAACATTTTTGCAGAAGTACGTATAACTTTCTTATATTTTATTCCGCACTCTCTTGAAAGAGAGAGAGAGAGATGTCAAGGTGTTTCCTCCTGGGGGTTATCCTCGAATCTTTGGTATCAGCTGCAGCAGAATGTTATGTGTTAGATGATGCCGGGGCTTTGGTAGAAACATCCTGATTCTTGTAATAGTACAACGTTGATTGTTACATCTGAAGTTCTCTTGAAATATCAAATAAAAGGTAGAGTAAATCTGGGTCACGTACTTCATCTGCACATGGTTGCAGCTGGTACCCAAAAAATAAAAACCATCAATGTGCACGCCTCTCTCGGTTGCCTTTTCACTTCAGTAATATTCTTTTTTGTTTGAGCCTTGACATTCAACATGTATAAACCAGTTATTACCCAGACTCTTGCACCGTCAGAAGAGTACTCATTCCCACTGACATTTCTAGAGCTCTAGAACACAAAAACGTACCGCAAAGATTTTGAATTGTCCTCTTTGATAAGGTTGTGGTACAATTTGAATCTTGTACAAGTTTCGTTGAGAAGGAATTCCTTTTTTGATCTGATACGTACAGCAATTAGTCCTTTTTTCAATCAATCTCATCATTTTATGCCATTTATTGCTCACTTCTTTATAAATTTGATGTGTTTTTGCTTATTTGCACTTGCAGAACATGTCTCTGGTAGACAGTAATTTCCCCAGCATGGTTATGCCGTTCATGTGGCCTGAAGTTCAGGTTAATGAAAGCAGACAGCAGTACCATCAGCAATGGCAGTTTAATTCACTTCCACAGCCAGTTTGGGGAACGGAACAAGACAATCATAACTTTATCACCCCAGAGAATTCTCTATTGAGTTATGATTCTCCGGCAAATTCAGGTAGTGTCTGTTGCTCCTTTCTTTGATCCAAGCGACATGTTTCCCACCTTAAAATTTTGCCATCTAAAATTCATAAATATGGAAAATAAACATGGGGGTGTGCATTTCTTTTTCCCAGATTTTGAATATTGCTTAGATAGCTGGGGAGTCATACAGTTCAGCTATGAGCAAATTAACAGAAAGCTGGAAGTTCTTGTTGTAGTTTGTGAGAAACTTTAACCAAGTGCCTTTCAAATTTGGTCCTATACATGTTATTACCGAATGAATCATATTTATCTCTTCTATGCCTGCAAGAAACCCAAATTGTCTGACTAAGTCCCTTTTCATCTCTCCTTTGCAGTGTCCTTGCACTCTAGAGCAACCGAAAATGGAGCTATGAAGGTGGATTGAGGGTCTACTCGTAGTCTAGTCTTAGTAATTAGTGTATATATTAGCAAGATATAAGATTACCACTCTAGCAGGAACTAGGAGGCATCAGATTCCATTTAACCTGGGTTTCCATGCTTCTACCTCAAGTCTTCTTCTAATTTTGGTCCTATGAATTCTTATAATTAGCAGCGGAAGGAAACCCATATTTCTCCCAAAATTGGAGTAGAAATTTCCATATATAATCTGCATATCTGTACTTATATCATTCACTAACTCTGAGTCTGAGTAAGTCAGCCCTTCATGAGAAGGTAAGACTCATCCACATTGTACAATGACAAAACTCCAAACTACTATGGAAGTAAAACTCTGTGCCGCGATGCATATTTGCCTATGTGTTTCTGTTGTGCTTGCGGATATCATTTCATGGTGTGGAGGCTTTGTTGAGTCCCACCAATTTGTTGTGAGTGTGAGCAATTTCTTCCAAGTTTAGAGCCGTTTGTGGCTGTCGAAGATGTATGGTGGCTTTCCGTGACTTTGCTCCGAAACATTCCTTCATGGCATCAGAGTGGAGGGAATGGAAGCTCTTAGCATCCCTTTTAGCATCCCTTTTCACTAAGTAGTACAGAAGAAAAGAGGAGAGGAGAGAAATCCTGCTAGTTCTAGATAATTGCACGGCTTATTTGTCGTCTTCTTGGTCGATGCCTGTGCCTCTAATTGAATCTTGAACGAGATAATCAGTCAGTAATCCCTCGAGCAGACCCAAAAAGCCAGTGGCTGGATGGTACACTTCACTGAGGAATGAGTGCCTAGAGTTTTGCTTTCTTGCTTTAATGGTGCAAACGATAATGGGTCTAGAGAGTGGTAAACTGTTCTTGCTGGGTAGGGTGCCGGTCAAAATTACCACTATGCATGCTCTTTGACTTCTTTTATAGCGTTTCCTCTATTTTCTAATGCCTTGAGTTTCATAGAGGATGGAATTTTTCTCCCTAGCAAAAGGTGTTCGAGAATTCACGAGTCGCGGCCTCTTCTTTGGAAAGATCAGATCGACGGCACTTACAAATCCCATCCCATGCATGGGTCGGTATATTATTGCCAGTTCATATGATTCGACTACCTTCGCCTATTATGATTAGGCAATTCTCTAATAAACCCACTTTAATGCTCCTCCTAAACAGCGCCATCTCGAAATACTTTTTCTATTTCTTGGACCCCAAAGACGATATCAAGAGTATGTTAAACTTCTAGCCCCTACAACGTCCGAGGTAACATCTTCCAACTAGAATGAAGCTTTCCTCGACGTCTGAGGTCATGGATGCTTCAGCAGTAGTCTTTGGCTCCAAGGACTTAAGGGTCGCTTAGAATTCGGAATCAACCTAAGGAGATGCTGACAAAGCGACGCTTCGTACCCATCAACCCATGCAGCTCTCTCGCTTCTTGTCCAATGCACTTGCCCGCCAAACGGCGCGCTCCTCCGTCCTTCAAAATCCCTCAAAGTCGAATGCTTTACGTTCCGACGGTAGTTTGAGGGAAGCGTTGCTGGAGATGGCCATTCGAGGCCCTGAAATGGTGTTTGCAGGATACGTCGCGCTCTTGGACGAGTGCGTGGAGAAGAGGGCGTTGAGAGAAGGCCAAAGAGTCCATGCCCACATGATCAAGACGTGCTATCTCCCGCCAGTTTATCTCTGGACTCGGCTTATTGTTTTCTACACCAAGATTGGGCTTTTGGGTGACGCGCGCCGGGTGCTCGACGAAATGCCGCTCCGGAATGTGGTCTCTTGGACGGCCATGATTTCGGCTTATTCCCAGAAAGGGTATGCCTCTGAAGCTCTGGATCTTTTCCAGCAGATGTTGAGATCAGGTATTCTGCATGAGAGTGAGCAGTGCTTGTTTACCGTGGGTTCTTGTTTACTTCTTGGTGATGCTAACTAACATTTTGCAGAGACAGAGCCAAATGAGTTTACGTTCGCCACGATTCTTGCAACATGCACGGGGGCGTCGGGTTTTCAGTTGGGAAGGCAAGTCCACTCTTTAGTCATTAAGAATAATTATGAATCCCAAATATTTGTCGGGAGCTCACTCCTTGACATGTACGCCAAGGCTGGCAAAATCCATGAAGCACGAGAAGTGTTTGAGTGCTTGCCCAAAAGGGATGTTGTTTCTTGTACTGCTATAATCTCAGGTTATGCTCAGTTAGGTATTGATGAAGAGGCCATAGAATTATTTAGTAGGTTGCAGAGAGAGGGGATGGATTCGAATTATGTTACTTATGCAAGTGTCTTGACTGCTTTGTCTGGGCTTGCTGCATTGAATCATGGCAGGCAGGTCCATGGTCATGTCCTTAGGCGTGAAGTCCCCTTTTATGTTGTTCTGCAGAATTCTCTTATCGACATGTACTCAAAATGTGGAAGTGTTACCTACGCAAGACAAGTTTTTGATAGCATGTCCGAGAGAACTGTCATCTCGTGGAATGCTATGCTAATGGGTTACAGCAAACATGGAATCGGGAGACAGGTTGTTGAGCTTTTCGAACTCATGAGAAAAGAAAAAAAAGTTGCACCTGATAGCGTTACACTCTTGGCTGTTTTATCTGGCTGCAGCCATGGGGGATTGGAAGAAAGAGGGCTACAGCTTTTCCATGAGATTACAAATGGGGAACATGGAGTTCAACCACAGATGGAGCATTATGGGTGTGTAATTGACATGCTCGGGCGTGCTGGTCAGCTGCAAGAGGCTTTTGAACATATACAACGGATGCCTTTTGAGCCAACTCCTGCTATTTGGGGTTCACTTTTAGGTGCTTGTAGGGTTCACTCTAATGTTGACATTGGTGAACTTGTCGGCTGTAAGCTTCTTGAACTTGAGCCTGAAAATGCTGGGAATTATGTGATTCTTTCTAATTTATATGCTACGGCTGGGAGGTGGGAAGATGTAAGAAACGTGAGGCATTTGATGAAGGAGAAGGCAGTGATAAAGGAGCCGGGAAGGAGCTGGGTGGAGCTTGACCAGGTGCTTCACACTTTTCATGCCAGTGATCGTCTTCACCCAAGAAGGGGGGAGGTTTTCGAGAAGGTGAAGGATTTAGCGCTCAAGATAAAGGCATTAGGTTATGTTCCTGACTTGAGTTGTGCTTTTCATGATGTGGACGATGAACAGAAGGAGAAGATACTTCTTGGTCACAGTGAAAAGCTGGCCTTGGCCTTTGGATTGATGGGTAGTGCAGAAGGAGTTCCAGTCCGGGTGATAAAGAACCTGCGGATTTGTGTTGACTGCCATAACTTTGCCAAATTTGTCTCGAAACTCTATGCAAGGGAAATTTCTTTGAGGGACAAAAATCGCTTCCACCATATTGTCAATGGCATCTGTACTTGTGGAGACTACTGGTGATTTTTATTATGGTTCACGAGTAAGGCCTTATTTGATGCTTTGAAGATACAACCCGATGAGGTTATATGACAATTTTGGGTGAGAAGAGATAATGGAATTATTGTAGATGTCAGGTTGTCCAGGGGGAGCAAGTTGTAGAATCCATGACAGATCAGGAAAATACCGAGGCGCTGTTGCTCAGACTAAAGAAAATCCAATATCATGCAGGTTTTGCTGCTCTCTGAGATGACATATGTTAACCTCAGTGGGATGGAGTATGATTCATGCCCCCTTTTTTACGTGCAGCGAGCAAGTTCTGAAAAACATATCTCAAAGTGTTGGTATGAGAAAAGATCGGGTGTTGTGAGTTCAGAGATGGGATTTGCTTGTCTGTATCAACGACAGCACTTCAGTTGCCTCACTCCGAGGCGCAGAGGAACCTAACGATAGTCGGATCATTGATTCGATCCTCTTTTGAAACGAGAACTTAAATTAGGATTCATTTGACTTTGGTTAACTCGAAAGATTCTGACCCAAGTAGAGTAAAATGGTAATTGATTAGTGAGACTGAGTATACGACTAGGATATAGAGAATGGCTAGGATATGATGCTGTATAGGTCTGATTTCAGGCACTAGAGCTTCAGAGTTTTGATGAAACTGAAAAACTCCTGGTCAGTTGATCCAATTGTAGCTGCAGATTCGTCCCAGGAGGTAATAAATGAACTTGTCTACACCAGCCTCATTCGGCTTTACCATTCTTGACATGGTTTGATCCAGTGTTTGTGTCAAGCATGTGGCTGCGTGAATTGAGCAGAGATGACCAAGCTGTACCGACTGTTGATGTGTCAAAATCTCGATAATGAGGAAGCTCGGACATCTTTGGTCGAAGTGCCACGGAAAAGCACGGTCCTGCAAAATGGGCATATTTTCTCCTCTAGAGTCACAACCCTTTTGTTAATTTAAGTAGTGTCGTTTCTTGGCCAATGGTATGGATAATGTACCTCCATCTCTTCTCTAATGCTCTCTATCTGTGAATGATAAGTGCCTGTATTGTAGTACTCATCAAAAGAATAAAAAGATGTTGTGTAAGCATCAAACTAGCTTTAGGCTCGTAAAATAGTGATTTGATCTTATTGGCATGGAATAGACGGATTTTAAAATTTTCACTTAATCTAAATCTTGTAGCTCATACATTTCAATTTTACACTAAGTACACATATTATTTGTTCATAAATATATTAAATCTAGTGGAATAGTTAAAATGTTTTCAATACTTTTTTTTTTAAACTGTGGACAAATGGGTGAGAGCTTTAATCTAGAGCCGTCCTAGTCCAAAACAGGTATAAACTACAACGTTCGTCTTTCATTATTATTTGAAGCAACTAATGTTGTCCTGGTCCAAAATTCATCATGTTAAAATCATGTTAAATAACTCCAATTAACTTGGCAAGAAAACAAAACAAAGAATTAGTCGAGAAAAGTTATTAAAAAAATATAAAAAAAACCCATAAGCCTTAAACGACGTCGCTTCCTCATCTGGAAAAACGACAGCGTTTCAAGCACGGAGGCCGATCGCCAGATCCGCCAAAGACAAGCCTACTTCAGGAGTCTCCCCAATCGCTCCACCCTCTCTCTCTCTCTCTCTCCACTCGCGAAATCATGCCAAGGGCACCGAAACCCTTGACGACGGCGGCCGCCGCCCTCCGCCGCCGGCTCTTCTCGTCCTCGTCCGGGCCCAGCCGGTGGGCGACGCCTGGCCACGAGGAGCGCCCCAAGGGCTACCTATTCAACCGGACCCCGCCGCCGCCCGGCCAAGCCCGCAAGTGGGAGGACTGGGAGCTCCCCTGCTACGTCACCAGCTTCCTGACGATCGTGATCCTCGGCGTGGGGCTCAACGCGAAGCCCGATCTCACCATCGAGACCTGGGCCCACCAGAAGGCCCTCGAGCGGCTGCAGATGGAGCAGCAACAGATGAGCGATTCTGACTGATTAGGGTTTGTGTGGGGGGTGAAGTTTGGAGTAAGTTCGAGTTGAGTTTTGAGCTCTTCTTCCTTAATTTCTTTCTTTTTTGTTTTTACTTGCTGGGGGGAACTGAGGTTCGACGGTGTTTGACTTGGCCTCCGCGTCGAATGTTGATATGGTGTTAGCTCAATAATCATCTATTTGATGTTCGAAATATCTGACTTCTGCAGTGATCGGTGCTGCGAATTGAGCTGGAATCTATAATGCTTTTAATTGACAGTGATTTTTGCCTATTTCGGTTTTCGCACGTTAAATGTTACAATTAGGTGTTAGAAAACGATTCCGTCCGTTGCAGTTCGTTGAAATTCTAGGGATCGCAATGTGGCTTTGTTTCAATCTGGAAGAGGGCTGGGAGATGAATTTTTTGGTGTTCTCATGTGCCACGTAGCTGTTAAAGATCTAGCAGCTTTGAGTTGGAGTTTCAGGGATGTTCTTGTGACTAGCATTGTCGGCAAAAGTTTCGAGCAAATTGCAGATGCTCATCTTTTGTTGTTGGCAAGATCATGATAATAGCTTGACATCGAGAAAGAAGAATGTGGCCTGTGGTTAGGAACTCTCAATGTAGCTTTTGCCACTATATCGGTGTGTAAATGATTGTGCATGAATAAATGGCTAGAAAGATTGACACAGGAATAGCTACTGAAACAACACAGATATGGGGAACTCAAATACTTGAGTTGGCCAGTCACAAACTCAAAATTACTCTGATAATTCGTGTTGCACCATTGTAATGTGCTCTCTCCTGTTAGTTCATCCTTCCTGCCTCAATATCATCTCAGGTGAGGTTGTAAAATCATGTGATTGACTTCTCTGTGAAGCTTCTACATTCAAAAAGTCTAAATTGAAATTGAAAGAATACCTACTTCTGCTGGATTGCTTTAGGACTATGTTCAAGTTTAGGGTTTTGTTTTGGTAGGTAATTAATTTTTTATTCAAGTTTTGAGCATGTTTGTAGTTGAATGATGATATTGATTTTTTTTCGAAGTACTTCCACTATGATGTAAGTGTTGTGATCCGTATTCCAATGGTTATCTACATGTTTGCTGCCTGCTGGAATGTAGCAACTCTAGGAATATGCTTTTCACGGAACTCCATTGTTAGGTTCACTTTTCTCCTTATTACTTTGCGCACAAAAGCATTTTACAATAACATGCTGTTGTTAAGCTTCATATGTCTGGCTATTTTTATACCAGAAAATTTGTACAATGATTGAGATCACTTCTTACAAGATCAATTCTAACGAGAAAAATTTATTCTGACTAAACAATCTACTTCTTTTGGGCCATAGAGTAAACAATCCACTTGGCTTGAGGATATTCCTCTGTTTTGTTCAGATCTTGAATTTTGGGTTCTAGGATAGTCTTAAAAATAGACGGGTAGAGTTAGTTTAATTCATTTGAAGAAATGGCATTTAATTAATAATCTAGTGATAGTTCCTGATGCGGCCTTCTTATGGTGAGAGAGTTGATGTTTCATGCACTCATGATGTGCAGACTCACTCTGTGGTGCATTGCAGGTCATCCATGTTAAGTTATGGATGATCTGCTGCTACTACAAAAGTAAGGAATTGTAGTAGAGTGAGTTTTGCTATAATAAAAAATCGGTTTCTTTATGATGACTTGGAGTTCCAGGGTTTAAGTCAAGATAATAGCATCTTTACAAAAGGATAGCTGGAATGTTTGACCCTGCTTAGACCCTTTAATGTGCAAAATTAATGTATTGAGCTGCTCTTTTACTTGCAAAACCTGCAATGTCAGTTCTATGAATTCGAAATGGTTCTTATTTTTTTCATCTTTTGAATGATAAACCTAGGGAAACCAACCTTGTGTGAAATTTGCAAAACATATACACAAGAAAGATTGCCTTTAATATTCCAACAAACTAGAAGTATGAAATTGGACTTCCTGCTATGCCAAAAGGGAAGGGTGTGTGAAATAGCCTTTCAAATTTGCTTCATATGTCATAACTGAGTATCTACAGGTACTTGGTAACTTATTTCTTTTTGGATTTGGTTCATCTACCCGTGGTCTCGAGTAGGTAATCACCATGCCTAAATCGTTGGATTTATAGTTATTATTTCTTTATTAGCAGGCTGAGCAACTTTTGTCCATGTGCACTTTTTGCGGTGTAGATGAAATAATATGATGCTTCTAGGCACCTTTGTTCAATTGTCATTGTAAATCCTGTTGGATCTCTAGTCTTGGGTGTACATGTCTGGTCATGTGTCGCCTTGTTCTTGTGCTTTCTAGCATTTATCATTTGGCATGTCTCTAGAAGAATTGATGCTTGGAAAGATTGCCTAGATCAGCAATTAAGCCCTGCAACTGCAACTCCTCACTCAACCCCTGCACAAAAACAATCGCTCCCAGTTAAAAAGTTGGCAAGTAGGTATAAAAAAATAGGCATGAAGATGTCTCATTTCATGAGATTTAATGAGCTTTTTCATAATATGGTCCTTCTTTATCATCAAGTGATCCAAGAGCTTAGGAATACGAAGTCGAGAATCCTCTGCTATAAAACACTGCAGGTACTCTGAAGGATTATATTGTTGATGAATAACTGTACGTCGAGTTTCGTGGATAATTTCTTCAGCTCGGGTCATATTCCTGCCTAGTCTTTGTCACTTCACTATCTGAAAGACTCTTGTTCTGCCTAATTGTTGTAGCTTCATTAACTGTTTGGAGATTCTTATGATTCTTTGTTGATCCATGCCGATACTCGAAGTAGGAACCTTTCCCTTTCCGGGCGTGTAGTAGGTATGCGGATTGATCAGCCCTTGAACTTCTTGAATTTTCCTTGGCGCGCATGAGAGGAGTGCTTCTTGAATTGTTTCTTTTACAATGCAAAGCTAGCCTGCTTCAGATAATTCTGCACTGTAGTGCCCTGAAATCCTCCCCAAGACTTTTGTGAACTATTTCTCTTTCAGTTTAATGGGGTCTCAAGCCAAACCAGCGCATGACCGAAAAAAAGAAAAGAACCGAACAAAAAGGGAAATAGAAAATCGGTATACTAAAATCGATTTGGTCAGTCAAATCTCGGTCATTTCTTGTGCTTGGATTGAGGGAAGTTGATGGAGATGGTACCTTAATTACCCTTTCATCGGTTCCATTCAAAAGGCATCCAAAGCACGCGAAAGTAACTTTAATTTCCCTTGTCTCCTCCTGACTAGTGACTCCAATTCTTTGTCTTCTTTTCTATCCATTTTCTTCTTCGTTGTTATAGCTGTAATTCTGACACCAGCAGAAAGAAACAGACGATTCACTTTGAGCTGGTGATTGATGATTGCCTGACAGCAGCGACGGACCGCGAAGTTAATGGGATACGATTTATACCACAGCCTGTAAGCTGAGATGGTTGGGTTGCATTTAGGCCCAGTATCGTCTCGGCGCATAACATAAACTGAAACCTCCTTTCCTTTTCTGAACCTTACTAGACTAGTTGACCTGCGGATTGACGGATGAAAACTCTCACAAACGGAACTTCGTTCAGTAACCGGAGTGCTAGTGTTAACTCTAGGTGGTCGACAGATGACGCCCCGGTACGAATATCTTCATCTTATTTAGTTGTAATTGAAGTTTAGAGCCTTTCTGGACCATCTTATTCTAAATTAATGTTCATTCCGTTCCGAAATTAGTTATAAAGCACAGGGATGGAGCTTAAATTACCTCAGTCAGGAGAAGGAAGAACCCAAACAGACGTGCGCAGCTCACCAGCTCATGATGATGCTCGGATTCTATTTTGGACGAACCTTTGATGGGGTAATGATCAGCCCATTCTATTCCTATTCAAAAAGAAACGGTTGCACGGGATGTGTCCACAACCACGCTTTTCCATGGTTTTATCCTGCCACTTTGCCATAAAGTGCAAAAGGATTCGAGTTTTGCTTCAGCCTTTTTGGCCATAAAGTATCTTCAGCTTTTCAGGGGCCCGTCGCTCGAATGTGGTCACGGGAAAAGGACAGTCTTCGCACTCAAGTGTGCTCAAAAGCGAGGACCCATGAACGTGATCCGTGAGCTGTCCCTCGTATTGGTTCTTCGGGTCCACTCCAATTGCGAATTGCGATATTCCTTTTTTATTTTTATTCCTCAATAAAAGTGTCGGTTATCCCAACAGTTTTTAAGTAGCCCTTTGCAGCCGGTCAGGATGATTCATTAGTTCGTGCACTTTTTACGCAATATACAATATCATCTGTGAACTTTTATTTGTCCATTCAGTCTACTGTGTAATGGTGACCCCGAATTTTCAATTAGTTCAATCGTGTCCCTCAAATGATCTTGCCTTATCGAAAATGATTAAGTAGAAGAGAAGGTCCGTTTATGGTGATTGATTGATGAAAAAGTTAGCTCGTGAATTTAAAATCACACACAAACGATAAACATATATTATTTCTTATAGTTTCCACAAATATATTATACACACATACATAATGAGTTTGTATAATTTTCTTCATTTGGTGTTTGTCTTATCGGACCATCATTGGCCTCATTATATTTTATTGACCATATAGAATGGTAGGATGACATTGAACAAATTTAAATAATTTGAGGTTTTATCGAACCAATTGAAAGTTCAGTGATGATAATATACATTGGAGAAAAGTTTAGCAATCTAATAGAACTAATCGAAAGTGATGACATTAAATATTGGACAAAAGTTCGTGATTAATAGTAACATGTTAATATCTTGAATTTTCGCCCCAATCACCTGAGCTGCTACAAAATCAAGTCATTCATCATTGTCAAACTCCAATGTATATCCATAATTCACGAGCCACGGCTCACAAGGTCTCCAATTCTCAAGGGCTTTGACACAAGCCGTGATAGCTATTCTCGCGTGATGAGTCTTTTCATAATAGTCAGGTGTGGATCAGCATCTCTAGATCAATTGAGTCAAGCAATTTGCTCTCTATTTAAGACTTATATAAAACGACATCATCACCACCCACCAAAATTGAGACCGTAACATTCTCTCTGTTAGGTTGAATTGCGAGATTTATATTTGATTACACGATTAGGTTAAAGAACTTCACTTGTCGCAATCTCCACCTAAAGAGCTCAATTCCCCTGTCTACTCTTCGCTGAAAACTTTGTGAAGTTTTGAACATAGGAAGAAAAATAACGTCATGCGATGTTACCACCATACCGGCCGTATAAACATATTCGAAGTTGGAGTTGGTGGTGACGCCGACGTGGAAATTGCCCTACCAATCTAGATCTACATACATGTTTCATTTGGTGACAAACAATCAACAGCTAGCAATCACCCAGCAGCCAAGAATACAATGAACATAACTTTGATAGAAAATATTATTATGATGGTCATGTCTTATTGTGGGCACGAGAATGACAAAACCCAATCACGAATTAAAGATTGCCATCCCGCCTACCGCACACTGTCCTGTTTCGTTAGGGCCCTCCCTCACCGCCAGATGATTCGAATCCTTCTTGGACGGTGAGTATATCCTACTTTCCTTAAAAACAAAAGACAGAACAAAAACAAAAGGAGAGAAAACTGGAATTGTATATTTTTTCTTACACGAAGAAAGACTTAATTTATTGATGTTAATTTTGCTTAAGAACTACTTAACATGTGAGAAACGAAAAGACATCTAGGCTTCGTTGTTCTTGTGAAAAATGTGACATTTAAAAAAAAAATTACAATATTTTCTAGTATTTGATTGAAACTTGAAAATGAATTAGAAAATGTTTTTCATCATTTGGTATAAATATATATATGATTTTGGACCCAAGCCAGGTTGTTGGGTATTCGAGTTTGGGTATTGAGATCTCGCACTTGGCCTTTGTGGTCAGGGGTCGAGGTGCCAAGGCTTCGGGCTTGTCCTTGATGGACAAAAGTGAGGCAGGGAATTCAAGCACTGACATCTGATTCAACATTGCCTCTTAAATATAGAGTGATGAAACGCTAATTTTTAAACATGTTTTGAAATTTAATTTTCCTTTTTAAAGATGAAATCATTTTCATAATGAATTTAGAACAGATTTTCTATTAATAAGAAAAATACGACTCATTTTCCTAAACAAATCATACGCGAGAAAATAAGGAAAATGGTTTCTATTGGTGCCGAGATCGTATGTTTTCACTGCTAATAATTAGAACGGACGCTAAAAAGCAAAATATGCCGAGGAAAGAGAGGTCCCCAATAATGGAGCGTGCGGTGCGACATCTCCATCTGTCTAGGGTTTGCGAAAGCTGACCGAAAGGGGCATATCATTCATCTCAAACGAGGAACAGCGACGAAACAAGATGGCCCAAAGGTCGTCATCATCGTCGTCAGTCAGCGTCTCCATAAATGACAGTAACACGAGGGGCGCAGCTGAACGGCGGTCGTCGCTGTCGGTGCAGCGAGTCCCGTCCGGCTTTGGACGGTGCACTTTCCATCTCGTGGGTTTCTCCTCATTTTCTAATCCCTTAAGATTCCTTAGAGAAGTCGGCAAAGATCGATCGTCCGATTCGCGCGCGCGCGCGGACGGTCTGCGGACGCAAAAGGAAAGGGCTAACGCCCTTTCCTCCTCCTGCTCCCCCATTTCTTTATCCGGGCTTTTCTGGACGAGTCCCAATCACGCCATTTCCAGCTCACGCACGTGATGGAGATAGCCCGGAGGAAGAACCTGTCTCCATGTTCCTTAGTTTTAAAGTTTCGCGTCGTGATTTCACGTCACATGTCGTCATGATTCGAGGAAGATGGATTCAGATGTACGCCGAGACTCCAACAGCGTAATCGAATGATTGAAAGTTATTCATAATCGATTCATCACGGTGTCTCCCTCGTATAATCGGACCAACTCCTACAGCACACCACGGTCGAAAAACATAAACTAATCGAACCGAGAGTCACCGCTCCGAGACCAGCCCTCAGGGGCACGGATCTAGTACACTTACTAAACTGATGGATGACGCTATTAGTTAATAATTTGAAAGGTATCTTGCGATTTGTTTTCGAGTGGAGATATGCTCCCTATCGTGAGCTGTCCTCCACTGTCCATCGAAATCTATTGGTCAACGGTTTGGACGGGAGAAGTAGTCAAACGGGGTGAATGCTTGGGGAAACTTCTGAGCAATCCGATTGTACCAAATCCATTGGTTTTGCCATTAAATCATATTAGCTGTAAGCCCGTGACTAGCCTGGGCGAGGGTTTTATGTGATACAGAAGGGACAGCAACTAGCTCAAGAGTCATTTGTCCTCGGCAACCTCTGATTGCTAACCAGCCAATGGTGTTTGACCGTGCAGATGAATTCATCGACACACGGAAAAATCCCATCTACATGAGTATAGTCGGTCGATGCCCGTGTGACTATTAATGATTGTATAAATGGAATCACTATTGACAGTGGACCTGATAATAATTATCCATGTAAACGTTATTCATTTCCAACAAGTGTCAAGTGATTTTATATTTGGCGAATGCACATAGATACAAAGTGATTGCGATGCTAACCTAGTTTCAAGATGGGTGATACACATGAACATGGAATTTCATCAATTATAGTAAATGTTTCATGAACATTGCACTAAATACCGAGAGGCTAGAGAGGAGTGACGTCCCTAGTCGGTCCGTCGTTATTTTTTGATGTGGATGCATAGTATGATGAGTGGAGGGCGAACGACAAGGCCCGACCTAACATAATTCCACGAGGTACGGTGCGGTGGTTGCCGAGATGCAGAGGCCATTAATTCTGTGTACGGCCTGCAAATTAGAGAACGGACCGGCCGGTTCGAGCACCGACCGGTTTATCAGTAGGGGGGCATTTTGGCTTGGTGCTGAATTATTGTTGCCAATGACAGTAGGATTCCTCATCCGGAGTTGAAAAAACACAGCACAGCAAGATGGCACGTCACATCTCCCCCTTGCGTCCCCATCGCGAGATTCTCATGCCAAATTTCACGCCATTTTCTCCTCCTCCTTTTCTTAATTTGTTCATTTATTTTATTTTTGCTTTTAAATGTTTTTGCTCTTCTACCAATTCGAGTCTCAAATCCCTAGCCCATGTCGTCCTACCTCAACCTCGATTGCGGCTGCATGTGATTCGGCGTTCGGGAAATCAAAAGCATTGAATTCTTGATAACAAATCATCTCTGTCTTGATACGCAAATTGCTAAGTAAATGTTTAATAATAACAACATCTCAAGTGACCAATGCTTGCCTTGAGGTTTATAGCATTGGATAGCAGAATAATTATATCTCAATCATCAATTAAAAGAAAATATATTTATTTCTATATGTTTCTGCACGTCGTATGGAAATTTACGATGAAATATGTGTGATTGAGTAGAAATAAGGCCTTTGATGCGCCTCAATTAAGGAGAAATAATTTGCTGCAATGATATGATGTAACCGATCAAATGCTATTCCAAATGAGGTGTGTCATCTCATTTTATTGGGGTGAATTTAATTTTTTTTTTCCCAACAAAATACGCCACATGTCGTTGTCACAAACGGAGAACCTGCTCTTGGGGTAAGAACGCGGTTGAACTTGAAAATTGACTTTGTTTTTGAGTATATTAAGGGGGTAGAAAAGAATGCGAGGAAAGCCGTCCCGTTTCCATCGGGAACGGTCTCCCTCAATTGCGACGGTTACGGACAACGACCCCCTCCGGCGACCGGAGAAGCCGAGACAGCGACGCCGGTTTAGGTGGACCGGAAAAGCTTGACCACGACGCGTCCCCGCGACCGGCGATACCCGGTCACCTCTCCCCTCACCGACAGCACTCTTCCCGGTCACCGTTCCCAGACAAAAGAGAAATATCGAAAAAAAAAAGGCCAAAAAAGGCAACCCCATCTTTTCCCCTAAATTTAATTTATCACTAATTAAATGAAACCTCCACGTAATAATAATACAAGGAAGGAAGGGAAAAAAAAAAAAAAAATCCCTGCCTTTGCTTTTTTTAAAAACGCGAAATCTTCCCGCACTGACTCCACCGCGACGGCCTCCCCTCATTTTCCTCTCTCACGTCACGCTGTCTTTTCTTTCTCCGTGAAAGTAACTGTCGGGAAAGAGAAGCGCCGTCCCCGTTCAAGCGGTCGCTCTCGGAGCACGAGGGACATAGGCAGCACCACCACCATCGTCGTCTTCTTCTTCTTACTCCCCTTGGCGATCCCGAGGCGGCCAGCCATTGTCTGCTCGGAGCCTTTTTTCCTCTCCTGGTTCGAGAAATCTTGGAAGGAGGAAGCGCCCTTTCGGTCCTGGTCAGTTCAGTACATCTTCTTCTTGTCCTCCTCCTCCTCCTCCTTCTTCTTCTTCTTCCGTTCTTTACGCCGTCTTCGACGGTTCGTGTGCTGCCTTTTTGTTTTTCTTTTTTATTTTCGGTCGTTCGCGTACTGGATTTACCGTTTTCGCTCGCGCATTCTGGCTCTCCCGTTTTGGTTTTTGCCGTGCTCTGTTTCTGGTGGATTTGGAGGTCCGTTTCGCGGTTCCGCTCGGTTCTCCTCGTGATTTCCTGCGTTGAAGTTCGGTGTTTGCGTGATTTTTTCGTTCTCTCGCGGTGTTTTTTTATTTTTATTTTCAACGGTCTTTATAGACATTTGGACTGTCACACTGCTCGGTTGTCGGATGGAGTTTTAGCGGATCGGACTTCGGCTGGACTGTTACTCGACCGTTGAGTGCGAAACGCTTGTGGCGATCGTGTCGTCTCATGTACGAGCATGTCCGCTTGCTTCTGAGTACTTACGATCGCCGGAATTATGGGTCTCCGTGATTCTGCGGATGCGAGGAGCGGTTCATTCCGAAATCGCACCGAGCTTTCCTGTTTAGATTAGAGTTCTCTGTTTGCTATCATCGGATCCTTCAACTTCAACTTCTTTTTCTTTTCTTCTTTATTGTTCTTTTTTTGGCGAAATGACTATTTCAGAGTTTTTTTTTGGTAATAATGACTATTTCAGAGTTGCATTGCGTCGCACGAAGTAAAAGCAGGACCGTGTGTTTTTCCGCTGGTTAAGATCAGGGATTGCTTCATCAAACGATTGGACCAGTTGTGCAGTCCTTGATGTTCACGTACGACTAATTTGATGCTTTTCACTGCCGATTAATGGGGGCATTGAATAGGGGAACCTCGCCTCGGGCTTGATTGGTCGGTGGGTCCATTGTCACAGATGGTTCCCTGAATTATTTATTTTCGGAGGGACGCAATTACTGCAAGTGCAATTCTTGTGGTCCTGCCCCGTTGGGGTTGTTTGCTGAACTGGCACTAAACAGTCGTCGCTGCCTTTTATTGTATACGAGAATTCGTTTACTTTACATACGCAAAGACATCCGAGTATAATTACAAGATCCCAATTGTGCTTAGACTGCTATCCAAGATCCAAATCTCATTTTGATGTGGCAAACGCATATCGCTTCGTTGATGGAGGGATTTTGTATTGGTTTTAGTGGTTTTGCTGAAAGCTGGGGAAGTACCAAGTGGTGTTAGCCGGCTCCCTGTTTCCCCCTTAGTCTAGTGAGCTCCATCTCTTTATGCACTTTACTTAATCTGGGAGCTATGTGAAATTTTATGATTTTGTGACTTTATTTGAAGAGAAGATGTCATATTCCTTTCCTGGTTACACTTTTTACCTGCTTATGAGCAAAATTTTTGTCCTGATTCCAAAAAGTCTCGCTTGTGCCGTTTGCGAGAAGCTTTTAGCAAAAGATAGCGTTGACAATTTATCTCTTAGACATGTTTTTGTATTATGTTATTTGGACATCGTTGCAGCATCTTGTATGATGGGACTCATAAACGGTTCCCTATTCTTTTCATCTGCTTGTTGATTACCTTTTTATTGCTGAATTCAGATAGCCAAAGCAAGAGCCTGAGGAGGTGCTCCTGGCTTGTTTGGCTTGGAGAAGTCTTTTATGATTGATTAGGGTGGGGTAAGTGGTTTACAGTTCTTTGCAAGTCCAGTCCTTGGCATGCCTGTAAGTCTTTCGTAAGCTTAACATTGCATTTTCTGTTGGTTATATTTGCGTTGCAGTTGGGAGGATAAAGCTAGAAATGGAAAGCAATAAGAAACGAACTCCAAATAGCAGTCAAAAAAAGCGCTCCGAAAGAAATGATAAGAAAAACCAAAAGCCACGTCAGGAGAATGGCGTGAAGGGTTCGAATGCCAGACGAACAGACTCTAAAGCTTCGACTGGTAGACCAGGTGATTCCAGGGCAGGTCCTGAGCCTGCTGAAGTTTATGAAAACGTGGTTATACACTATGTAGATGATGCCAGCAGGATTGAGGATGCAAATGGTAATGCACAAATTCCAGTGTTGCCTGATGAACAAAACAAGGACGAAACCTCAGATGACCATTCTAGTGATCTGGAGAAGGAATCTTGCCAGGGAAAGGAAGAAGGATCAGACACTGAAACTGTTAAAGATTCTGTATCATCTCACGGAGATTCTGTGACCACTGAAGAGGAAAGATCTTCATGGAAAGTGACAAAAGTAAAAACAAGGCAAGCACCACAGAGAGCTCACCTCGTGGATCAAGAACGAAAATTGACCATGAAAACAATAAATCACAGTCCAAAGCATTGCAGAGTACCAATGGGAAATCTACAATGTCCAGGAAGGAGACTTCTGGAGTTTTTACAAAAAGCTTATGTAATGGTGACACTGGGCATGGAGATTTTCCTACTAAACCTTCATCAGAATCTTCTGAAGGAGCAGATGACAAAAGTACTGAAGAGATGAAGGAAGTTGATATATTAGATGAAGCCTCAAATGTCACTCAAAGTGTTGGAAGTGATGGTGATGCTTCTGATGCTGGAGAAAATGAGCGGAAGGATCAGGCTGCTTTGGAACAAAAGATCGAAGAAATGGAGATGAGAATTGAGAAACTTGAAGAGGAATTGAGAGAAGCTGCTGCCCTCGAAATCTCGCTCTATTCTGTGGCACCCGAGCATGGGAGTTCTGCACATAAAGTTCACACGCCTGCTCGACGTCTTTCTAGACTCTACATTCATGCTTGTAAGCATTGGACTCAAGACAAGCGGGCCACTATAGCTAAAAACATTGTCTCAGGGCTTGTCTTGATTGCAAAGTCCTGCAGTAATGATGTCCCAAGGTACAAAAATTTTATGGTTTAGACTGAAGGAAATCAAAAGCTTCTCTTGCTATAATTAGCTTATTAATCTTCTTCCTTCTTTGTCTCTTAAGGTTAACCTTCTGGTTGTCCAACGCCGTTGTGCTGAGGGAAATCATTTCTCAAGCATTTGGCAGTTCACGTAACTCAAGCCCTTTTACAAGGTTTGCTGAGTCAAATGGGAGTGACAAGAAAAGTGAAGCCAAGTCTATGACGTTGAAATGGAAGGGCAATTCTAACTTCAAGCAAACAACTGGCTCTATACAGTTTCTAGAGGACTGGCAGGAAACAGGAACCTTCACGGGTGCTTTAGAGAAAGTTGAGATGTGGATTTTCTCCCGGATAGTTGAGTCCATTTGGTGGCAGGTATGTATGACCTGGATAGACTGTCCTTTTTAAAATTGAAATAATGGTGTAGTAAGATTGCCAAGATAGCCAATAAACTTCCATTTTCAGCTAGGGAGTTGATAGACTGATTTTGAGCTAGTGTGTCATTACTATGTTGGATAAAAAGCTAGTCATATAGGTCAAACCATCTATTTATCCATATCCAATTGTTGTCTGTTATCCAGTCTGCTCATGATATTTGCATAAGTGGCAGAGTTTCTGATATTGTTAAATTCTATTTTGGCCATTGTCTTCTATGCAGGCTTTCACTCCACACATGCAAACACCCGTTCAGGATTCATTTTCCAACAAAAGCACGGGGAAGTTGCTGGGACCAGCATTGGGTGATCAGCAGCAGGGGAATTTCTCTATTAACTTGTGGACAAATGCTTTTCAAGACGCTTTTCGACAGATGTGTCCTGTTAGAGCGGCAAGACATGAGTGTGGTTGCTTGCCTGTATTGGCAAGGATGGTAGGTTTTAGTTGACAAATTTCTAAGCTGTTTGATATTGACCTATAAATTCAATTATATATGGGCTTTAACTGAAGGCTGTTAAAGTTTCTTCCCTTTGCTTCTGAGTCAATTTAACTGTTGTTCTTTTGTCAGGTAATGGAACAATGTGTTGCCAGATTAGATGTGGCAATGTTCAATGCCATTCTTCGTGAATCAGCTTTTGAGATACCAACAGATCCAGTCTCTGATCCGATTGTCGATTCCAGGGTACTGCCTATACCAGCAGGACACTTGAGTTTCGGATCTGGAGCTCAGCTTAAAAATTCAGTAAGTATTTTAGCCACTTTATTTGAGCAAGGACTTCTCACCCATGCATGAAATGATTCCAGATTGCATCATCATCAACGCCAACATAAAGAGCATGCTTATACTTTTGTCCAAGAATGCTCTTCCAAGCATGATCTTCCCTTTTCTGTAATATCATAATTACTCGATTTCAGACAGCTGAATATGATTACAGGTTTTGAAATTGTTTATGCTTAAAACAATCTGACAATTTTTTCCCAATGAGATTTGAGGAACATCATCAAATTGTGATGGATGTCTTTTTGGTACCATCTTTTGGCTTTGTTCTTTGTCATGGTGACACCGTATAGTTCTTGTGTCTTCTAAAATGCCATTGCATGGAATCAAAGGCTTTAGATGCCAATTCTGAACACAAGGTCCTGCAGGTTGGCAATTGGTCTAGATGGCTAAGTGACATGTTTGGCATGGATAATGACAACCCTGCTGAAGAGGATCAGCACAATAACAAGGAGGAATTTCAGCAGGGTGGTGATAGTGAACTTAAGTCCTTCCTTCTTCTTAATGAGCTGAGTGAACTTCTAATGCTCCCAAAAGACTTGATTTTAGATCGATCAATCAGAAAGGAGGTAGGAACTTTTGATATGGCACTTTCAGATTTGATGAATCCTGTCTGTGCACATCGTAACTTCCTAATTTTGCCAGGTGTGTCCGACCATTAGTCTGGCTCTGGTCAAACGGGTGCTTTGCAACTTTACTCCAGATGAGTTTTGTCCAGATTCTGTTCCAGGAGCTGTATTGGAGGCACTGAATGCTGAAGTATGTTTTACTTTCATTTTGAACTGCTCTAGTTACGTCTCTAGCATAAGCTGCACTTAATTGCTACCTGTAAGATCTCTTTGCATAAAAATATTCTATGAGAGGAGAACTATCCATTTGTTATGGTAGGTTTCCAATGATTAATCGCATGCTTTTCCCTTTATTCATTGTCCCTCTGAAATGTAAAAGGATGCCAGGCACATGGGACCGATTGCTGTATTATTTATGAAAAATGCTAAAGGTAGTAAAAAAATTACTCAATGACGTGGCAAGTTTTGATTGAATTTTGAAACAGGTGAGACCAAACTATTAAGACGTTGGTTTGTATGAGAACCCAATACTAACTTTCCATATAACTTAGTAAACCAGTACCAGTAAATTGCTCTGTACCTAGCAATTAGCATTGCTCATAGATTATCGCCACGTATATGCCGATTTACATATTCTGCGGTGCAAGTCTGATTTATTTATAAAATTCCTGCATAAGAAGCCTAGGTCCGAGTTACTGACAATTCTTTAATTAGTTACCTTTATTTTGACATTTTTGCCAAACAGTTGAGTTTTTTTTTTTATAACAATGGCAAGATTCCTGCTGCTGACATTGTTCTTTATGGGTCAATACTTGTACAGAGTATTGTGGAGCGGCGAATTTCTGGAGAAACTGTGAGAAACTTTCCTTATACAGCTGCTCCTGTTACGTACTGCCCGCCTTCCTCTCTTGATGTGGCAGAGAAAGTTGCAGAGGCAGGAGTCCGTTTTCAGTTGTCAAGGAACGTGTCTGCAGTGCAGAGAAAAGGGTACACAAGTGACGAAGAACTTGAAGACCTGGAATCTCCTCTCATGTCTATAATGGATAATATGTATTCATCTCCGACTACCATTAGTAATGGAAATGGAAATGGAAATGGGAAACTAGTGGAGCGTCCTGGTTACACTTTGATGAATGCAAGATATGAACTCCTTCGAGAGGTCTGGTCCGAGTGACCTATGGTTCATGTATATTCCGATTCCCTGTCAAATGTAAAGGTGCATAAGATAAAGTTTTATATCCATGAGAAAGTAGAGAGTGGAGGAGATGAAAAGTGAAAGCTTTTCATGAGCTATCTGATACAACAGATTTCTTGTATATTTGCCGCAACTTGCGAGTTTTACACAGTTCAAGATTTCTTTCATTTTGTTTGTCTGTTTCCATTTGCTATCCAAGGTATCCTTGCTTCAAAAAGAAGTTGTACAGCTGAAATAAAGTTAACCAGCATAAATTGCATGGGGGTTCAGATTGCTATTCACTATTCTACAGGTTATTCTTGTGAAGAAATCTCTTCCTGAATGATTATATTTTGAGTGAAACATGATATGAGACATCTAATTCTGCTTATTTTTATCGATCGTGACTTGTAATAATGTTCGATGCATATGGATGACAAGCCCTATAATCTCCGTTGAAAGAACACAGCTGTGAAAATTGAGAAGGCTGCTTCGCAAGAGTTGGACTTGCTGCAGTCGAGAACTTGATATCTGTGCAAAATAGATTGATTCCAAGGATGAACTACTGAAGAAGTAACTGCGGCCTTTACAACAATTAGATCAAGTGTGATAGATGCTGATCATTAATCAGATGATTAGTTCAAGCCTTGTAGAACTATCCCTCCCTATTGCAAACGCTTCATGTTACCACAATCGCGACGTCAACATTTGCTCCACAGCGAATTTCAGTTTCCTCCGCATCCTCATGAGATGGAAGACGTTTGTTCGCTCGACACTTGTCAATCATGTCAAGTATCCACGTGTTTGCATTCACGAAAATGAAGATGCCATTTCTTCATCTGAGAGAAAGTTCTCAGGCGTTCTTTTCCAGACCATCAAAAATCAAAGAGAGACATGCAGAAAAAAAGTCGAATTTACATGCAGTGACTTTGGCTTTAATGTTCACACTGACATTGGGTTCTCTGAGGCAGAGAACTCCAAACTCGGAGAGCTACCCTTAGAACCGAGTAACTGAAGACTTCTGATGACTTCAGTAATTGATGGTCGTTTTTCCGGTGCCACAGACGTGCAGCGCAGCGCGATCTCCAGTGCTCCCAGCATTTCCTTTTGGGAGGAGCTTGATATCTTAGGGTCAAGAACTTGGAGTGCTCCGTTTGTGAGGTTGATTTTCCGTCGAACCCACTTCACGATATCAACAGACTCGGCCAGCTCCTTTTGCTCTGCTTGCCGGCCAGTCACTAGCTCCAACAACACAACACCAAAGCTGTAAACGTCCATTTGCTCAGTAGCTTTCTTGCTGTATCCGCATTCTGCATTGCAAGAACGAAATGAGTTGAGCAATTTGAGATCTTCTGGAACCATATAAATAGGCATATATTTTCTGTTAAATGAAGATATAAGGATGCAACTACAAACGCGATGAGATTTTAATCATGAAGACCATGGAGATATCAATCAGTTCTGGAATCCAAAAAAGGCATGCCTAACTCAGGACTGCTACTTGTTTGGCTTGAGCTAATGAAGCATACAATGTTTAAAAGAATGAGTTTAACATATAAATGTAAGTCTTGTTACCTGGTGCATTATAACAAGAGGAAGCTAATTCTGAAACGAGTGTTGTCTGAAATGCTGCTTCGCCAACAACTCGGTCAAGAGCGAAATCAGTGAGCTTGGGGTTAAATTCAGCGTCCAGAAGAATATTACTCGACTTGACATTCCTGTGAAGTAAATGAGGAACGTAATCCCTGTGCAGGTATGCCAGTCCTTGCGCAACTCCAATGGCAATCCGGAATCTAAAGCTCCACTGAAGCTGAAAGTCTGACCTGAAAAGTAGGTCCCCCAAGCTACCACCAGGCACAAACTCATAGATTACAAATATTGACTCATCAGAGTGGAAGAAACCCAGAATTTTAGCAATGCTTTTGTGCCTAGTTTTAGCTAATATCTTGATCTCAGACTTCAGCGCTTTAGAAGAGTGGATTCCAAAATTAACCAACCTTTTCACTGCAATTAGTTCGCCACTAGGTAGACTAAGTACATACACTCTTCCGAAAGCTCCACCAGCTCCGGCAGCAGTTTTCTCATCCATTCCCATGATCAAATCCTGCTCGGTGACTCTCAGAGGATAAAAGAAAACCGAACGCCAAACACCTGTTTGCTGTTTTTGCTTTGATGACTTGTGATACACGAAGAAACCAGCAGCTACAATTAACACCCCAACACCCAAAGCCACAGAAATCAGGGCATATGTCAATGTCGTAATCCTTGTCTTGCGGCGGCTTGGTTGGTCATCCAAACATGGTGTCGATAATCCCGGCCCACAAAGCCCAGGATTTCCTTGGAGAAACGAAGCAGGAAGACCTGAAATTAGAGCATATGGAACCCTCCCAGAGAGCTGGTTGAAGGACACATTCAGGAGAGCAAGCTTCAAGTTTTGAAACTGTTGTGGAATTGGTCCAGTGAGATTGTTAGCCGAAAGGTCGAGGTAAGTTAATACCGATAGATCTGCGAGTGATGTGGGGATTTCCCCAGTCAGACTGTTGTCTGCCAGTGCCAATGAAACGAGCCTCCTGCATTTCGTCAGCTCTGGGATTTTACCAGAAAGAGCGTTGTGCGAGAGATTTAATATGCTCATAACGGGTGAATCGCAAAAATTTGGGGGATTTCGCCATGGAATTTATTTAAAGACCCAGAGAATCTATATAAGCTCTTGACTAGACCAAGACCCTGAGGAATTTTACCAGTGAAGCTGTTGTTATCAATCTGAACTTGTTCCAACCGTGTAGCCTTTGACACCGAATCTGGTATATCTCCAGAAAACCTATTGTTTTCAGCCCTTACCACTTTAATCTTAGGCAGTGACCATAAACCACTAGGAAAATCACCAGAAAAATCACTGTTCTGAATTTGGAACTTCTCTAGATTGAAGCACTCGTGGATAGACTCAGGCACCGACCCATTAAGCAAATTTGTATGGAGACTGAGTTCTGTAAGACCTTTCGCGCCGCAGATACCATCAGGAAATGGCCCCGTAAGCCTATTCTGTGATACATCAAAAGAAACCAAGTTCTTGAGTGAAGCCACAACTGTCTGAGAAATCCCACCAGTGAGATTATTCTGAGAAAGGTCCAAAACAGACAAACTCTGTAACCCCGCAAAGGAATCTGGTATCCCACCATAAAAACCAGACCTTTGAAGCAAAAGTTGCTCCAGCCTCACGAGCTTCCCGAAATCGTCATGAATCTCACTCACCAAATACGCATTCTCAGACAAATCAAGATCAACAAGCTTCGTGAAGTTCCCAAGAACAGGAGGCACGTTACCTGAGAGCAAGTTGTTCCCCAAGTTGAGAACCTGAAGGTCCTTGAGAGCACCAATGCTTTCTGGGATTTTTCCCTCGATGTGGTTCCTGCTCAAATCAAGAACCTTCAAGTTACTGAACCCGGCAATCTGGTCAGGGATGGGGCCCCAGATGAGATTGTTGCTGAGGTTCAGAGTGTCCAGGGAAGTGCACTGAGAGAGCTCCAGAGGAATGGGCTGGTTGAAGACGTTGTCAGCAAGGTTGAGGTAGGACAGATAGCGAAGCTCGCATACCGAAGCCGAGATTTCACCGGACAGGTTCATGGCTTGAAGGTTGAGCGCGGTGACGTGGAATGGCGGGTTAGCGGAGCAAGAAACGCCGGTCCAGTTACAGTAGTGAGCGGGAGAGGAAGAGGAAGAGGACTTGGAAGACCAGGTGGACAGAGAGTGGTTCGGGTCTTCGATGGAGGACTTGAAGGAGAGGAGAGTGTCGGCTTCCGAGGAGGCCGAGCAGAGCATGAAGACGTGCAGAGCCACGGAGAGGAAGAGCGGGAGTGTGCAGGCTGCGGCCATCGGAGGCAGCTGTGAGAGACTCAAAAGTTTGGTGCTTGATTCTCTTAGAAGTATATAATCAGCTGAACTGACCCTTCTTAATTTCGCTTCCAAAGTGACGATCTTTGTCGTGTCCGATGAAGAAGAAGATGAAGATGAAGAGGCAAGAAGAGGAGGAGAGAAGGGATGTGTGGGGAGGTGAGTGGGAGAGAGTGTGACTCGGAGGAGGACGAAATGATGCAGAAAGATCGCAGCTTGTGTCGCAAGCTGCGATCTTTTTCAAGAACGTCTGCATGTCAAAAGTTGCAATCAAGTACCTTCTCTCGAAGAAACGCAAAAAGAAAAGCAAGAAAGAGAAAATTTTACGAAAGAGAAAGTTGTGCATAAAGTCATACAGCCTTTTGACATATAAGTAGTATTCCGTGGACTTAATAGCCATATTTATAAACTAATTTTAATTTCAACTATGACGGGATTGAAGTGAGATTACCATCATCAATGATTAGTTCGGATTCAATTTAACAAATATATATTACAATAATTTGAAAAAAATTCCGGGATTACTATTTCAGGAAGAAGAAGGCCAAGTGCTTATTTTCTGCCATTTTTATTTGTTGTATGAGCATCCATAGTTAAATTTACTTGCATCTCTATTCTTCTCCTATTCACGTGATGAGGTATCAAAGAAAATAGCATTTTCAAATTTCTATGAAAAGTAGGGAGAATCACTTTGACAGAGAGTAAGCTATGATTAGAGAAAAAAAGAGAGCAGAATTCATGTCTTTTTGTATGGATAGTGGTAAGAGTATAGTACTATCTTCACCGCTTTTGAATTTTCTAAATTCAAATTCTTCATTGTTAATTATTCTTTTGTTTCAGCAATTAGGGATTGGACTAATGAACTCGACATCAAATCACAAACCACCTCGGTACATCTTCCCAGGCTTTCATTCGAACATGTGCTGGCCTCGCCTAGAGAGAGAGAGAGAGAGAGAGAGAGAGAATCGATCCCCATCCAATGTAATTAGTTTTTGTACCATAGCCTACGACGAGCTTTTGATCGACACTTTTATTGATTGCGCCAGCCGTCTCCGATAGTGTGGTTGTTAGAAACAGGATGAAATTGGGTCGTATTTCCTCCTCCCTTTTAATTTTTTTCTCGCATTCAAATCATTGTCCTCCCCCACTCATCATGCATCGGGACAGTCCCCCTTTTGGTTTTTTCTTAGCACTAGCAATAGCATGCCCAAATCATGCATTGTTCCTCCTTGCATGGCCGCTTTTATGAGGTCAATTCCGCTCTAGACAAGAAGCGAATCCAAAGCCCAGATAGTCAATGCCACCTTACAGATTTTGGAAACCCCTCTTTTGTAGTAGGAGCGGGAGATTAGCCGCCGTCTGCCATGCTCGGGCGAGGTCGGGCCGCGGCCGTATAGGAGATTCGAACTCGCATTGGCTATGTAGTTGAAGTCCCCCAAGACAATGACCCGTGGGGATAGCATGGAAAAGATAATTTGCCCCTTGATTTGGAATCGTCTGACATGAGCTACTAATGAGATGATGATCAATCTTAAACTAAAAATTTTTGGAAAATTCCTACATTTTGTTTTTTTTTTTTCGATTCATATTATGAAAAAAAATCCAATCAATATATCCATGATAAATTTATCCTCCGTTTATTCCTGTTAAATTTTACAATTAAATTGTTGAATTCAATAATACATGGCAACTACGGGTATATTAATTTGGGATTTTAATCTTCTATGTACTTCTTAATCCACAAAAACTTACGAATGGTCGATTTATTACAAACACCCGTTTTTGGATTTTTGATGATTAAAAAGTCATTAGGATTTTTTATTGTGAAAAAATTGTTGCAGGAAAAATTTATATATGCTAGTTTAAAATTTTACATAATATTAAACTCTGTCTGTTCTTGGATTTATCAGCCTCAAGATTATACAAAGCTGTCGATTCCATCCATGACTTAAGGGTGCAGGCCTGAGCTACACGTGCCGGGAAAGCGACAAGCCCGAGCCAAAGGGAAAATTGCAGAGATTATTAGCAGGAGGCAAAGAGAAAGCAGGCGATTCAGAAAGGGAATAAATTCTTTATCAAAGCCCGATGAAAATGGCATAAATAAATATGTAAAAAAGTATAAAGAAATAGGATTGAGATTAGATATGGGAAGAGGAATCTAAAGACGTCCCGTGAGCGCAGAGACGACAAAAAGGGAAGGCGGGGTGGGGGGACTACTGCTGAGTTGAACTGTGGACACGTCGCACGTGCCAAAGTCAGCCCCTTTCCAAGGCATTCGCTGAGCTAGGACTTTCCATATAAAATACGATATAGTGCGACTAAAGTACAAATATATATTATTTAGGAGGTAAACCCAGCAAATAAAAATACAAATCAACGGTACCTTTGTTTCATAGAAAATATAAATTTAGAAAAAAATTTCGAAAAAAAATTAATTATATTACTTAAAAAAATTAGTCAATGAAAAATAATTTCATTATCTACAATAATTTTACTTAAATTTAAAATTAATTTATTTAACCCAAAGTTAATATCATAAAAAATAGATTTTCACATAAGATTTGTCAAAGTTAATATAAGTAGATTTGTTATATATCATCAAATTCAATAATTTAAAAAAATATTGAATAAATTAACCAAAAGTAAATATGTTGTGAGTATACCAATTTGAGATTTTTTTGTTACCCAAAAGTTGATTTAAGGTAGAGTGATTTTTCATAGTGTTAACTCTTTATTTTTACAAACATTATAAATGATTATTTTTTGAAAAATATTTTCTAAATCTTAAATTTTATATGAAATAAATGCCCCTGAAAAATCATCTCTTTATGATTTGATTTTCATATCTCTTGCGGCGTACGTTTACTTTCTCCGAATGGACCGTCGGGAACCGATTTTATGAAAAATTGGTCTTGCCTTTTCTTTTTCCTCTGGAGGAATTGATTTCCATTTATTAGTGTTCAAAAGCACCGTTGGAAAAGGACATGGGCATTTATCATGAGGGCGGGGAAATTTCGTGCTGAAATCGTGTGGGGAAATTGGCGTGAAGGATGGGTGAAACAGGGAATGCAATAATTGACTCGGCCGGACCTACAGAGATACGGAAATTTTTTTTGTTCGGACTTGGGTCGAGTGGATCCGGCGAATTGCGGCTGTTGATTTCGCGAATTCGGTAAACTACAATCGTCGATTAGGTTAGTCTCGCGTGTGTTTCAAAAATTAGGCAGGCGGTACGTTAATTTGTGTCTATCAATGTATATCTTCTCGAAAGTTGACTTTCTTTCTAAAGAGAAGTGAACTTGCTTGTCGTGAAAAAGAAAAAAGCGCGACCTTCCGGTGAAAAGACCTATCAAATTGCACTCTCTCTCTCTCTCTCTCTCTCTCTCTCTCCCGATGCCAAAAGTGAACAACAAAAACTTTGCGACGCCGCTCCTATGTCAAAACTTCCTAAACCGATTTAAGAAATCTCACGAATTAATTAGCGGACGCTTATAGATTTTCTCGGGCATCCTAAAACATACGATTGCCATTCTTGATCAGTGGAGTCAAAGCAAAAGTTCTCTTGCCGTTTCTCTGTCTCGGTCGCACGTTGGACGAAAGAAACGACATTTTGCGTCTCTGGGTCCGTGACTCGTGCGACTCGAGGAACGTCCAAAACATGTGTGGTCAACGCATTGACAATGTATAGGTAGGCTCCCAAAAGCCCTGCTCCCTAGTACTGAGTCCTGACCATCTCTTCCGTAAAGTCATTCCACTTTGGTTTTTGTATCTTGCGGAATGCGATTTCCCTCGCTCGTGAGTCAACTTCTTTTCTGATAGCAGCGGCAACAGAGAGAATCCGAGGGGGGAACAAAAGGAGTAATGGAATGGAACCCTAAGATATCTCATTATCAATATTAACATCATAAAAAAAATTCCAAACTATACTTACTTTCACTAACACTCTCTAAACTTACTCATTATGAAACAAATACAAATTTTTTTATCATGAAAAATCCTAAATTCATATCAATGTCACTTTAGATAGAATTGAGATGGATCATATATATCACTCATGCATAAATTTGAGTTTTTTCACTACATAAAAAAGGTTGATATGGTGGGCAAGTTTAAAATTTTTGATGAAAAAAAAAAAAGTATGACAGTGAGTAAAATTTAGAGTTTTAATACTATTTGCCCATTATATAATAACAAGGATTTTAAGAAATACGACGGAAATTCTTTATTTTCAACACACTGTCTCTCTGTGAACATTTACACAAATTCGATTTTTTTTCTTTATCTATAATGGGTTTTTGTAGCTGGCGATCTATCCAAAAATGCATTCATGTGACACTGGGAACAAGTCATGGGTATTTGTGCAAGTTTGTTTGGGGGGAATTCCCCAAGTCCCGAAAGGTAATCACCATCGTGATTACAGTGCCCCCTTTTTGTCTGTGCTGGAACGAACCGGACATGGGCTGGTGCCGAGTGGTGGGGCATGGAGAATTAGGAGAGTTTTTACCACCGTCGGAAAATATACATTTTGCAGCACTTATTGCATTGAAGAAAGCCATGAGAGAATTTCATTATTGCTTGCACACACTCTCATCAATTGCCCCCTACCTATTCTTGCTTTTTACGGTGGAGTGTGGGGACGCACGCTACTACTACTCGTCCAAAGCTTTTGCCTCCCGTGCTTTTAACTATAATTTTATTTTTTCTTTAATTATCTTGACTCACGTAAAACGGATTGAATCGTTACCGATGATTGGAGCATGACCTTCTCTAACAAATACGTGGTTCATGGGTAGATTGGACCCATTCTCTATTTGGCGAAGGTGGATAGTGAACATCGAGATGAGGAATTAGATAAGTTTTGAAAATGCCATGTATCTAGGATGGTGGTAGGGGGTTAAAAATGGATCGGAGTACACATCGAGTAGGGGATATTTTTGGGTGATATGGTTCAACACTCGAAAGAACAAGTTCTTTATTTGGCGTAGCCTCTGACATTTTTTTAAGTCTTATACCTATTGAAAGAGACTCTATTGAATGCTTGCCCTCAAATGATTGCCATTTTGTGCGATTATTTCTCTTGGGAGCTTATTTCAATGGGGATTGTTCTGATCCATTTCAATGGCCCAGATTGTAAAAATCATCCTTATTCATCAAGCTACTGAACTAAAATAAAAAATAAAATAAAATAAAAAGAAAAAGAAATTAAGGATCCGCAATGGAATAGTCAAGAGGTTCGTGTTATATTTTCAAATGACCTTACCGGCTCTTTTGACTATAGCATGTAAGGAATGCATACTCGAGAGGGGGTTCTCGTCAAATAAATTGCATCACTAAAGTGGAAGCAAAGATTGAATTAGGCAATGCTTGAAAACGATGCCAAGAATGGAATCTTTGAAAGAATAGAGAGGTTCTTAGTTTAATAGATAACTTTGCAAACTTTACCCACTCGTTACCGAGTAAATAAACATATATATGGATTAAGCCTCATAAGCCTGTCACCCATTTAATAATAAGCCCAAAGAATGTCTCTCTCTTTCTCTCTCTGATATCTTGAAAAGGGTGACATGCTTTGGCGCACCTCTAAATATATGAAATTCGCAGCTACTAAGAGCCAAAAGGATGGCCTTTTGTCATGGCCCGTCATCCATTAATACGGTCGAAAGAACAACAGTATTCCATTGCTATATTATGCAAAGCATCGCATCGGGTCAACAAGGTTGCAGCTTTTCATTCAACCACACGTAAATGGTCAAACATTTCCACCAAAAATAAAAATAAAATAGTCAAACCAATGGTATCCTTCTTTTCTCCCCTTGTCTTACATCGATATGTCTACTCGGCGACTTTGTTCCCAGTAGATGCCAACTCGCCCTTTAAAAGCCAGTCTTCAAGATTTTGTTTGTTTTTGCTATAAAAACGAACCATTCGAAAAAATACATTTCTAAAAATAATCATTATATTACTCGAAATAATTTATCAATATAAAATGTTGTCACATATCTAAATATTTTTTATTCTCGAATTTTTATAAGCAATACAATAAAAAAAATAAGTTTTTACATTATTAATTTTTTGCAAATTAAATTAAACTCAACATCAGGGGCATCGTTATGGCACCAGAAAAGCTTGAAACTCCGCTGCGATCATAAACTGACTTCTCCATTTTCACGGGCTGAGCTATGTCTATGTCTAATTAGGTAAAAACCCAATCCAAGAAAATGACTTAATTGGAAACAGTTCGAATTAGGAAAAGTGCATTTGTTTCGTGGACAACTTTGCGTTGAAGGAAATGATCTTGTCCGAAATCCATTTTCAAGGAAATCGATCGATTTTTCCGTGTTTGGTTGTGAGCATGAAAGTGGGAGGAAATAGTTTTTCAACGTTTGATTTTATGTACGGAAGTAGGCTGAATCATGTACAGGAAATAATAAGTTATAAATGCCTGCACAATTGGGTGAAGCTTTCGTGGATAGTTGAAGAGCTAGTAGAGCGTTGGGTGGGATTTGGATGCAAGGAAACACCGACAGTGACTTGAGTTTGCTGTTATCTTAATTGCATCACTTGATTTGTAGTAAAATTTTATATTGCACTATTCGTAAAATAGATCATGTCATCGAAATTATATAAACTCATTGAGCATTTTATTTACTTATTATATTTATTTATATTCGATCACTTGTTTTTGCAACAGGTACTATACTCAAAGACAAAAAGGTCTGACCATCCAAAAGTGATGTTGTGATATGCTTTTTACATGAGAAAATGTCCTCAAAAAATCATGCTTCAAAACATGAGCTAGCAGCTAGCCTGACGATATTCACAGAAAAGTAATACCAGCATCAGAATAGAACCTGACCCTTCAATCCGACTCCTTAATTCTATATCTTACCGAGTTTTTCTGCCTTGACAATAGGGTTTCTTTTAACAAGAGCAGCCTGGTTGGTGGTCCGATAATCAATGGGGCAGTCATGCTCATCAGCATGGCGATGCACCGCACAGAAAAGGTTGCCGCACCTGCAGTTGAACCCGGTCAGACCCACGCGTTTGCGGCATGCAGTGCACCTTTTAGGCCCTTCCTTCACATTCATTCTGAGATTTCTGAATAACAATGCAGCTGAATTCCCAGTTGAAGTCGATTCTGGTAAGCTTGTGATTGATGAGGCTTCAATATCCACTGCACAGCTGTGGACGTCCCTTGCACCAGCAACTGCATGCTCCTTCCCGCTCTCACCAGAGTTTGCTGCACCAATGCTGCCGATGGAGGAAGAAGCTGCAAGCTCAGCTTGTTCTCGCTTCTGCAGCATGTCCTTGTGGCACTTGGAACACATGTTTCCCATGGCCGCACTTCCGAAGAAGCCACAGTTATTGATGCAAAGGATACAGCCTTTTGTACTCTGCCATCCCATCCCGTTGTGAAACTCCATAGCTTCCAACTCCTGCAAACGGGGGTAAATCATTTGTTGATGAAACATGAATTGCCACTTCTTTATTGACATTAAACAGAACATTCCAAAATGATTCTGATAAGGAATGCAAAACGAGGGAAAGCTCCCAGGCATTTTGAGGTTAGCTTTAATGTGAATTGGCAGGAGTCATCAGAAGAACCAGAATAAGTTTTAGGGACAGACCAGATCCTTCATCTCTCTCTCAGACCCAAAAACAAATACAAGAAAGAGACTGAATGAACACATGCTTCTGCTTTCCGAAACCAGCACAATACACTCTGGATATTAATTAAATCATTGATTGGCTTGACTAGATCATATGATTGTTTCATTTATACTATCATGCCAAGGGCTCCATAGAGACGGTAAATTCTGCTTATTAATCATCAACAAAGCCCCCCTCCCTTTCACAAAGACCAGGGAGAGAGTCGAATAGAAGCCCACAAGGAGCTGCTGAGAGCACAACAGCTTTGAGATGATAACTGCAGTGTTTACAAGCAAGCATCACTCCATGCATTACTATCCCCTAGATGTAATATCAGTGTAAAGCATGCAAGCCAATAAACAGAAAACCATGGATCCCAAGAAGTAAATTGACACAAAAGCAAACAAATATTTGATTAAAGCCCCATTTCTTTTTTAACATGCTTTGCTACAGCATGGGCAAACTCTCCTGATGGTTTCATAAGGCAATTTCGCCTTTTCAGTTTGCATCTTCCTAGCCGAGAAAGACTAAGTCCTCGATTAGCATCATTCCCCAATACGCTCTTTCATTCTTAAGAAACATAAATTTCATCTCTTGAAATATCTTTCCCTTGTGGGAACAGCATCGTTCTTGACTCTGAGCATATCATTTCATCCTAATTGTCCCAAGCAGACGTATCTTAGGCAAATTACAAGATCAAAACTTTCATCTTTTTGAGTCCTTCGTTTAGGGGAGAAACAGATATAACAATGAAAACGACAAGAATTCTATGTCAATCATCAGCATTGATATGTACTTGTTACACAAATGGCCCTTAACTCAAGATATAGGCAAAGAAAACACGCCCAGGATCAAAAACACGACACCCCTGCACTTCAATACATGTAACAAGACGCAGTCTTTTCTATTCCTACCACCCGGCACAACACGATATAAACATAATTCATGCCAACAAATCCGAACCCAATGACATTTTGGGATTGCAACTGTAGCCTCTTCACATGGTACTGCCTTTCGCACCGTATACTGACATCCCAAGAACCAAGAAATCACGCTAATCGCCATCTACCAAGTCACGCGCACACAAGATTGTTAACAACGCAGCGAAGTCCAGTCTGCAGGGGGGAAAATAATAAATACCCAGAAAGAGAGAGAGAGACCAATTTCGTCTTCTTCGTTTCGGCCAATCTTGAGCGACAAATCCAACCAGATCACCTGCAACCAAAATGAAGAACTGCATTCGACGTCGAATTCAGGATTCAAAGAAAAGGCAATCCCAGTACAAGCCAGAGCGCGAAAAGACACTAGAATTTTACAGCGAGCGAGAAGAATCCGCAGGCGAAGCAAAGAAGATGATCAAGCGACGATCGAACTATCGAGCGATGGCTTCTCTCTCTCTCTCTCTCTCTCTCTCTCCCCTTTCTCTCTCTCTTTCAAACACACTTGGCGGGTTTTGTGAAAACTGAACGACCTAAGCAAATCGTTATTTATTTCTCTCTCTTTTTTTTATAGCCTTTTATCTTGTTTTCCCCACCTTAAATCCTTCAATTTTTCAGAATCGCAGAAACAAATTAAATCCTTTCAGCCGACTATACATTTTATCTTTCGTTGTTTTTTTTTTCAAAGAAAAAATCCGATTTTAAGATTAAATGGCATCTCTTGACCCACAAATATATTTTCTTTTCAAATCTTGATCATATGATATAGTTTCATTTTCATCGACATGTTATGTGAAAATCAAAACGTCGATTGATTATCATCTTTAAGGTCCTCATAATATGGCCTCTTTCCTTTCTCGAATAATTCTTGCCCAGATTGGGAAAATATGCAGCAATATTAATATTTTTTCAGAATCAATAAAAAAAAAAAAACCTCTAATGTATAATTTTTGTCGCGTGAACTTATTTTTTGAATGAAGCAACGCATAAATCACATGTATACAATGCAAAGTAAGTGCACATCTACGCAAAACTTAGTAAAATTTCAGCACTTATTTTTCAATTATGATGGAGCTTTTTGAGCACATAAGTTATTATTATTATTATTATTAATGATTAGTCTCTCATGACTATGCTTAGAGATAATTACCTATAAATGCAAAATACTCGGATATTCAAGGTAGAAGATGAATACGTTTGGTTTAGTTTTTCAAAAGGTTTTCGACCTTGAAAATCCCTTTGACAAATGCTAGAGTGTTTGACAATTCAACAAGTCTTTGGCCAAATACCAATATTTGGGAAAGTTAAAAATCTAATGCTAGTAGGAGGCTTTTGGTATTTCACCAAATACTAAAATTATATTTTTTTCAATAACCATCCTCTAGTTTTGCCCCTCCATGTAATTGTTCATCTTTTTGTGCAATAGCAATCAACAAAGGACAAACTAGTGGTTGATGATTGCCTGTGTCATGCGTTGCTTGGGTCACATGACCCTCATTGGAGGTAGCTAGAGGTTGGGTCATCTCAACTGATCTAGTTCCACTAGTGTTAGCTGACAAAGGGTTCAGTATTTTTAAATAAAAAAAATATAAATTATAGTGAAAGCCCATTGCAAAAGATTTTTTTGCTGAACATTCCTTAAATTCAAAGTTCATTTTTGCATTCCCTCAAAGAATTTGATTTTGAACATTTGTATTAGGGAAAATTCAAAAAAGGAACTCGAAATACCATCTTTTTTTTTTTTAAATAAGGGCTCAAAGTGGACCTTATTTCAAACGAAAGTAATTGAAGTGTCTTCATTTTCTTAAATAAAAGTCTAAAATAGATATTATTTCAAATGAAAACCTAAAGTGGCTATGTTTGTTTCAAATAAAGTGCGAAGTGGTTATATTTGTTTCAAACAAAGACTTGTATTTCTAGCGATCAATGATATTTTCGTCATTTGTCATTTTTCAATTTTTTTCTTTATTTCTTTTTTTTCCATTTTTGGTCGGTTCTTCTTCCTCTTTACTAGTGGCTAGCCGGCCACAGCAATGCCCACAAAGAGTTGGGCAAAGGATGGCCTTACTTTGGTATGGTGACCCTCCCCCAAGGGCCATTTGGGAGGTCGGCCCTCACCTGGGATTGGTGGGGGCCGACCTTGCGAATGGCCCTTGGGGGAGGGTCACCATGCTTAAGCGAGGCCATCCCTCACTTGTGGCTAATGTGGGTGGCCCTCGCTGGTGGGGGCGACCCTCGCTTAGCCCTCTGCGGGCATCATCGGTAATTGGTTGATCATTGGCGAATTGGAAATAAGAAGAAATAGAAAAAAAAAGATGAAATGACAAAAATACTCTTAACTTGTCGAAAAATTTAGCCAGTCGACGATTGGTGAGGTTGGGTCTTTATTTGAAATAATTAAAAGCCCACTTTGGCCTTATTTCAAAACAACTAAAACCACTTTAGATATTTATTTGAAACAAAGTCTATTCCAAACCCTTATTTGAGAAAATAATAACACTTCGGGTCATTTTTTGAAATTTTCCCTTTGTATTACACCCAAACTTATTTGAAAAGCTAAACTAAATGCACTCGAAAGCCATTATCAATTCCCAAACCCCATCCACGCCATTCCGGCGGGAAAGAAGCTAGGGCGGGCGAAGGAAAACCAGCGAAATGGCGGGAACAATTCCGGCGCCGAAATATTAAAATCGGACGAAACCAGAGCCCTCCGGCCTCGTCCTCTCCCTTTCAAACCCCTCTCCCGAGTTCCCTTTCTTTCTTTCTTTTTTCACGGCAAGCAACCGAGCGAGCAAGCGATCGTCCCTCCCATCTCGACCTCCGGTTCGGCTTCCCAGGCCACGCAGGCATGGGGCGGAAGAAGAAGGAATCTAGGGTTCCCAACGACGACGGCGACGAGACGCGCGGCGAGGATCGCGCGGAGTCTTCCGCTGCCGAGACGAGCTTGTACGAGGTGCGCTTTGGAAAACTCTTGCGTCCCCCGTCTTTACCTAGGTCGTGGTTTTGGGATGGATTGATGGGGATATGATGTTTGGTACTCGTGATGCTCGATTGGATGGATTGGATTGGATTGGCGTTTTCCATGGTCGAGTCCAATTTCGGTGCTCCGATTTCTCCTGTTCTTGAGTTCATTACTCTTGCTTGGCGGGGATGGATAATTAAGTGGCTGGTGCAATCTCTAGTAGGGATTTTGACCTAGGATTTTTGCTAATTAGGTTTAGGTTTCAGCGCTAATCGCTGCTCACATGGTGAAAGCGGAGGTTTTCTTTAGCTGGGAGTGGGGATGTGCATCATGAGTAATCGCTTTAAGCTGAATGACTCAACTGTGCGGTTCAAGAGAAGATGCAGTATTTGTTTTTTCATTTCAGTTGCTGAGACGATGCTGTAAGCTTCATTCGAGAATTTCAATGTTGGAGAGCCGCTTAGGAAAGGAATTGATAACGAAACTGAGAGCTGCTTTGCCGATTCATTTTCCTAGTTTTATTTTTTCATGATCTTAGATGGTTAGTAGAAGTAACTTTTGAGCTTTTGAACATCTCTTAATTGGAATGCTGTCATTTCTGATGCTTCGTTTCCATGGAAGCTGATTACTCCATCCACGAGGCAACCATCAGGATCAGTTCCTTATCTTCAGTTTTCCTTAGGAAGTTTATGATCTGTAAGCACTCATTAGCCTTAGTCTGGTACTTCTGGGCAAGTAAGCTTCCTCTTTCTAGGATCATGTTGGCTGCATAAGAATCAGAAAAAAGGATTGTTCATGTATTGGGAATAAGAATGTAAAGCATTTGCCATGTTTTGTAGCTGCATTTGCTTAAGGGTGAATGGGAGGTTATTCAGTGAAGATGTTATGCATTGCAGATTCTTGGTGTTGAAAGGACAGCAACTCAGCAGGAAATTAAGAAGGCATACTATAAGTTGGCCCTGCGACTCCATCCTGATAAGAATCCTGGTGATGAGGTCAAGTTAATTCCAATGCTCCTATGTCTTAGAGAATTGAAATAGTTTCTGTCGGGCTAGCTCATGTAATCTCTAACTCCACTTTGTCGTAATTTGTCTTGTTCTTGTTTCATCAGGAAGCCAAAGAAAAATTTCAGCAATTACAAAAGGTGATCTCGATTCTAGGTGATGAAGAGAAACGGGCATTATATGATCAGACTGGCTGTGTCGATGATGCTGTGAGTTCCACCTGAATCTCTTCAGAAGCATAATCACAAAAAACAGGAAAGAATTAAGTCTTGATCTCTATCTGATAGATAAATAGCTGCTGCAAGCAAAGAGAGAAATTATGTTACTGAGTTGAATATATTTAAGATAGCATGGTCCATAGACTCTGTGCTTTGAAATGGCCTAGCTAAAATGTGATGAAAGATGATCAAATTGTGATATACTTTAAGCCCAAGTATAATAGTTTATATTATTGGGCAATTAGAGTTTTCTTTTATTATTGCGAGTGCTTTTTCTCACATCTATCTTCCTGGTACTTAGGACCTTGCAGGGGAAGTCGCTCAGAATCTGCATGGGTATTTTAGAGCTGTATTCAAGGTTTGATCATATTCTACCTGGAATGACATCTTTCTGATGTGAATGACATTCTCTTGCGTGAATATCTCTAGGTTTGAAGTTATCTGACATGGCTTCATCCAGGTGGTTACTGAAGCAGACATCGAAGAGTTTGAGGCAAACTATAGAGGTTCTGATTCTGAAAAGAATGATCTTATTGATCTATACGAGAAATTCAAGGGTAACATGAACAGGTGGGGTTGATCTGTCCTTTTTCCTCTTTTTTTTTCCTTTCTTATAGATGCCTATCTGACATAAAAGTATTTGAAATCTTTTGTATCTTTTCCTTCACAGGCTTTTCTGTTCGATGCTCTGCTCAGATCCCAAGCTTGATTCCCACCGCTTTAAGGATATCATTGATGATGCAATAGCAGCAGGTTGGTTTTTTGACACTTTGATCTCTTCTTGACCATTAGATTTACTCTTAAACCTCAGTCAGAATTTGAGACTTCAAGCAGGGCTGGGCTTCATCTTGTTTTATAGAGTTTAATAACGGTGAGGTCAATATGTAAAAAAAATAAAAAAATTGCTTTCACATAAAATTTAGCACAGGTTGCTCATTTACTTTTATGGAGAGCATCATTTTTCTGTCTTTTTATGTTTCTAAATAATGCTGGTCTGAGGATACTGGTGTTTAGTAGCTTAGATCTTGTGCGGGCTTGATAATGTAGTGTACACTATCCTGTTATAGTGCTTAATGCATGCTCTGTTTCTCTGTGTCCTGCAGGAACGTTGAAGACAACGAAGGCATACGAGAAGTGGGGAAAGCAAATTTCCAAAACCGAACCACCTACAGACCCTCTTAGAAAGAAGGGGAAGTGAGTGACACAGCTGCACTGGGCTTTCCATTCTACATAATTTTTGTTTTGATTTCTTGACTGTACTGTTAATAGTATGTTCTTTTGAATTGGAATGCTAACCTTTGTTTCCCATTTCTTGATAGAGCAAAGAAGAAGTCAGATGATCTTCTTTCAATTATATCTCAGCGCCGTAGTGAGCGAAAGGAGCATTTTGATTCCATGTTTTCATCTCTGGTGAATAAATATGGTGGTGGAATGCAGAGTTCGGAACCCAGTGAAGAAGAGTTTGAGGCTGCAAGAAAGAAACTTGAGAGCCAAAAGTCTGCCAAAAAGTCCAGGCAGAAATAACAGGAACATGTGATGTAGCTTCTGATTGGATTAACTTTGTATAGCTTTGGTTGCTTTGAGCACTCTCTTATGCTCCTAATTTTTGTAGCCAAAATTGGTGTGTTTGATTTCCCCTTTGTTTGGATGATATTTCGGGATGACAGATGGTCAATGCACTCTTGGTATGTTTCCTTATCTTCTGGCAGCACAAGAACTAGATTTGTCGTAATACTGGAAATTGCTGACTATAGTTTTTTGCATGCTTAAGTTAGAGGAACTTTACTTTCCCAAATGGGCTTAGACTACTTTTCTACCAAATGGCTAATCATTCTCCAGGGGTTCATTTGAACATTAAAAAGACTGCCAATGAATGGTCAGCAACTTCTAGATGAAGAAGAAAAACTAGAGAAGCTCAAGTTTTGGATTATGAACATGGTTTTACTCATTCTGCTCTCTTGATTTCATCAATGCTACCTGTTTAATTTCGGTCTATGGCATAAGGTAAAGTCATGAACGAATTGTAGTAAATATTATTTTAACGTGAACTCAAGACATCGTTGATTATCCTTGAGATATTAGTTTGAGTTGATGAGGCGATTGAGGGCTTTCATATGGCACTTCGCTTCCTATTCCATATTTATGCTGTCCTCGAATAGATGGGGGGACGTAGATATGATCTGGTGAGCACAAGACTTGCTCAATATACTACATCTCAATTGTCATAAAACAGTGGAGCCAGATTTTAAGTATATTGCATATCCATTTTCATATTGGGCCTGGAGAAATATAAGACTGACTTGTTTTATTAATCGAGCTGAAGCTCAAATCTCTTTGTTAGCTTGGCAAAACAAAACTTGTTAATTCTTCCCGCAAAACAAGTAGGCATCAAGCAATTTTATGTTGCACCAAACTCTCAATTCTGAGACTAATAAGGTCAAAGCTTATGCATTTTAGTCGAAATTCTCGATTGCAATACTAAAATTCTCGATTGCAACTTCAGAGCAATATCTTTGTCTAATCAGATTAGAACCGATCAAGATTTTAGTATAATGCCATGGCCGCATCTTGGGGTTAGGAGCAATGTGTCCTACTTGACTTAGCTGGAAACAGTTGAAAGAACTAGAATTTAACTGTGTCCAGCGCAAGGATGATTAGCAAGTTGGGAATTGGATATCAATTTTGTGCAGATTTTGTTTGCAGAGCCTAGGCCAGTTCACATGCTAAAATGCACAAGAGACGTTCTGCATGCTTACGATTTGCCAAATCTTAACTAGTAATACTTCAAATCACAAATTTTTATAACCAGAATGACACCATCCATCCGAGATTCTGAGTGGCACGTCATTAGAGACACAAATTCCGTACCCAGCAACAAATAAATTGTGCTATCATGAGCTGTGTTGCAAATGCTGTTTACATGAGAAAATGTCCTCAATACTAAAGCTTTAAGACATGAGCTAACTGGCATGCTGCGCTCACAAGAAGTCAAACTAGCATCAGACTAGAGTCTCAGACCCTTCAACGCATCCCCCGCATTCTAAGATATTATCAAATTCTTATTGCCTTGATGACGGATGGGGTTTCCTTTAGCAATAGCATCCTGGGCAGCGGTCCAGTGATCAGAGGGGCAGCCATGCATGTCAGAATAGTGATGCCGATGAACCATCTTGAAGAGCAACCGGAGGTCATCCATCTAATCTCATCTATTTAGTGCAAGCTGCTCTGGATTAGGGCCACTTGCATAGGCCAAAGGTCTAGATTTAATCAGTTCACGAGATTTGTCTTTATTGCATGGTCTCTAGGTAGCTGGATCTTCTCACCCGTGCTGAATTATAGGAAGTTGCTGCACCTGCAGTTGAACCCGATCAAATCCACCTGCTTTCATCATGCAGTGCACCCAGTAGGTCCAAAACTTTTGAATAACATCATAGCTGAATTACCAGTTGCATTGGATTTTGGTGAACTCCGATTGAGGAGACTTTGATACCCAGCGCAGCCCTTGCACAGCCCTTGCACCAGCAACTGTGTGCTTCCCACTCTTGCTGGAGCTTCCCGTGACATTGCTGCTACCAGGACAAGCTGCAAGCTTAGCTTGTTCTTGCCTCGGCAGCATGTCCATGTGGCACTTGGAAGTTGGGAAACATATTGGCTGTGGTGGCACTTCCTAAAAAGCCTCAGTTATTGATGGAAAGGATGGGACCTTTTGGAGTCTGGCATCTTCACTTGCCATATAGATTCCTATAGAGTGAGAGAGAGATAGTAAACAGGGGCTTCTGCATTTTTAAACCTGGATAATTCACTCTGAACACAAAAAAATCATTGATCACTTAATTCTCCTTGACTAGATTATATGACAGTTTCTTTTATATGTATGATTTCGAGTGCTCCATCTCAAATCATAGTGAATTCTTTCATTGGTCTAATGATTAATAAAGGCCCCACCCTTTCACACAAATCATTGATTGGAAGAAGACAAGACGTAAAATGAGTTTTTAACTGCTCCCAAGCATGAGAGCACAACAGCTTTGAAATGACAACAAAAAATTTGCAAGAAAGCATCAACACAGGTATTGCTAGTCCCTAACAGAATATACCTAGAGCATGCAAGCTGATAAACAGAAAGACTGTAGATCCACATAATAAGTTGATAGCAAAGGCAAACAAATATTTCAAAATGCCTTACTTCTTAATCATTCTTGCAAATATGATTTGTAACAGCACAGAAAATACTCTCCCAACACTTGTATAAGACAGTTGCCTTCTCAGTTCGAATTTGATGAGCTCAGGAAAAAAAAAAATCCTTGCTTATTGTCATTCCGTAGACTTTCTTTCATTCTAAAAACATCAATATAATTCTTAGGAGTATCTTTTTGTTATGGGTGCAACTTCAGACAGTCTTGAGAATATTTTTCCTAATAGTTTGTTTAACCAGAAACAGCCGTTTTTTTTTTTTTCCCCTTTTCATATCCTATGATTGAAAGTGTCATTTTTTTGAGTCCCAAATTTTAACTCTACCAGAAAAGGAACAACAGATATGGCGACAACTCACTGTACATTATCAGCATGGCCTGCCTATAAATGGCCCTAAACTCTAGAAAGCACATCTATTGTTGAAAACACGAGGTAAGCAACTTCAATTCGTGTTTCCCCTAAAGGCCTCCTCGACACAATATCTCACAATTTATTCCAAAGAGTCCAATGCCCTACATCTTGGGATGGCAATTGCAACCTGTTCGCGTGGCATCACCTTTCCTCCCACTTGAAAGAAGAAGTTCTATTGCCAACACCCCAAAAAGCAATTTTTAATCATGCCACTCATAATCAAACAAGTTGGGCACATGACATCTTTGACAAAATTGGTAAGTCTAGTCAGTATTTAGGGAATATATTAAAAATCAGAGAGGGACAACTGGGATCTTGTGTTTAGAAACATATTCTAAGAGATTTGAAGACCCAAAATTCCTGCATGAATTATGATGATAGTGAATCACCTCCATTTTAGGAACCAAAAGAGTACAGTAGAGGTCTGTAACCATCATCCATGAAACCACAGGTTCTTGCAACGGTAAGGCCATGGCTTGAAGCTCTCGGAATGCAGCTGTATTTTTGTATGCATCAACAAAAGCTGTGTCATCAAACAGTAAGCATTGAAGCCATAGGCATAATCAAGGCCTCCATTCGGCATCATATATATTCCTCTAGTTCTTATGAAACCATCACCTGCTTCTACCTGGACATGTAAACAAGCTTAGTGTATGAAAATGGCTAATAGAAAAGGCATTGCGAAATGCTGCATTTTCAAAACTCCTCTTGAAGACCTGCAGATACTAATTCCTGTCAAATTTTAAAGCAGAGAAGGCAGAAGAGTGGGGGTTATTTAAAAGGACCAAATAGACTTGAGCTTCATAATAATTGAAGATTTGAATGGAACTGTCTTTACTTTATGAGATGAAAGTGAGATCTGTGTCTTTATGTCTACTGCCAGAAGCAGAAAGAAAATGTACACCAAATTTGAGATCATGTTCATTGAGCCAATAAGGGGACACATGTAAAGTGCCTAGCTCAAGTAAAGGGATTAGTCGAGCTGTGATTTTAATTGGAACTGTGAGGTCCAAGAAATGTCATTTATTGTATATCATGCATTTTCCATGACCAAGACAGACATGCACAATGCACCTTCTTCTCATATCTAATTTGATTGGAATTCTTCTACCGGTATATGGATGTGGACTGATGGCCTGATCATTATAAAGGAATATGCTACCACTTCAAGCCTGTTGTTGCAGAAGAATATCAATATATGTGTTATGTAGCTTACCCTGTAGACCTTTTCGAAGAACATTCTGTTACTGATACATATATATGCCTTAAGCAACATCAGTCATTGCAAATCAAGCTCTAGGAACAAGGCAATCGTGAAGAATGCACCCTTCTCATACCTGTTGCTTGGGAGCATTTTTGGCCAACCTCAACTTTTTCCATTAATCCTTTTCTGCAGCCAACTCTGCTAATTAACGAGAATAATGAAGACAATGCTCCTTTTCAGTCCTCAACATCATACATGAGGGAAACCGCATCCTGAACACCAGTTTCTCCTGAGCAAAGTAAATTCAGAACATGGTATAGTTCTTCACTATGTAAATGAGACTGGTCACCTGCCACAAATGTGGACACACGGTCCTTAACCATAATCCAAGACCATCCAGGCTCTTTAGTCACTCCTTTTGACTTCATCATTTTCCTTATTCCAGCTGCGTCAGTCCATCGCTCATTGGCAGAATAGACACTAGCCAGGGCAATGTGAGTTCCTGCACAATTTGGGTCTAACTCGAGAATTTGCTCGGCAATTCGCCTTCCACGGTCCACATCACCATTGATTTTACATGCTCTCAACAAAGTTGACCAGACAACATCATTGCATTCATATGGCATGCTTTTGATCATGTGTTCTGCCTCATCCAACCTTCCAGCTCGGCAGAGAAGATCAATCATGCAGCCATAGTGTTCTCTTGACGGACTAATTTGTTGTTCCTTGGTCATTGATTCAAAATAGTTAAAACCGAGATCGATTATTCCAGCATGACTACATGCAGTAAGAACACCAATATATGTCACAGGATCTGGTCTCAACCCAACACTAGCCAGCTTCTCAAACAAATCAATTGCTTCATGGTTATAACCATGTTCTGCATATCCATTGATCATTGTTGTCCACACCACAATATCATAATTTGTTGCCGCATCAAAGATTTTAGATGCTTCTTTTATACTCCCACACTTGGCATACATATTAATTAAAGCACTTTGCATTGTAGGTGCCTGTTCTAAACCCAAACACAGGACAATAGCATGAAGTTGCATCCCTTGCTTGAGAATAGCCATATTACCACACACAGTAAGAAAAACTGCAAGAGTTGACTCAGTGGGCCTGAGTCCTTCCATCCTCATGCATGACAGAAGCTCAAAAGCTTCCTCGCCATAACCTTCTTGAGAATACCCGGTCATTATAGTATTCCATGAAACAATGTCTCTCTTGGTGATTTCGTGAAAAATAGCTAGTGCTGAAGATAATTGGCCGAGTTGTGAATACATGCTGATTATGGAGTTTGCCACTGGCAAGGAATTTAAAAGACCTTTGCACAGAACTTGAGCATGTAATTGTTCGCCACATCTAGTTCTTGCAAGACTAGCACATGCAGAGATAACTGCTCCATATGTGTATTCATCAGGACTGGCATCAGATCTTTTCATCCTTAAAAATGTTACAAATGCAGATTCTTCCATGCCCATCTGAATGTATGTTGTGATTATAGTTGTCCACGACACTACATCCTGTGTGGGCATCCTTTCAAGTAACCGCACGGCTGTGTCAAACTTCCAACACTTGTTGTACATTGTGGCAAGTGAATTAGCCACAAATGAGCTCGCATCAAAGCCTTTCTTAATTATGTGCGTATGTATCTCCCTCCCACAGCTCAAAGCACCAAGATCAGCGCATGCCTTCAAAATAATAGCAAATGTGTGCCCGTTACATTGCACTTCTGATTTCCACATTTCTGCAAAGCAGGACACCGCCTCCCTATAGTGGCCACAGCTAACAAGCCCATTTATCAGGGCAGTCCAAGAAATAACATTCTTCAGCGGCATCTCATCAAATATTCTATAACCCAGCTCAATTCTGTCGGCTTTCGTGTACATGTCAAGAAGGGCACTGCCCACATATAGCGAGTTTGCATTTCCCATCTTGACGGCATATCCGTGCACCAACTCGCCAAGATTCGGGTTCATATCAAGCGTGCAAGCCTTGAGCAAAAGACTGAGCACGAAATGGTCCACGTGGAGTGCTGGCTGGACCCGCATATCGGAGAACAAAGCAAAGGCTTCCGTTATATCCGTGGCACCCACATACCCAGATATCAGGGTGGTCCACGAAATCTCGTCTCTATAAGGGATACTGTCGAACAGCGAGCGGGCATCGGCCAAAGAACCCGTTTTGACCAGCTCCCTCAACCGGGTGTTGTATTGGATCATAGTCACGCGACTCGAGGTCGCGGAAGAGAGCCTCCTGATGTGAGGCATGGCCCACGAAATCATCTTCGCGCTAAGGGACGAAGACTCGGTAGCGACGCAATCATGTTCGCTTCGAGCACCCTGTTGCGCTGCTCACTGATGGAGCTTAAGTTGGTGCGCGGTTGAATTTCCCGCCCGTGTTCTGATGGCATTTCCTCAACGCACTCTTTGTTTCGTCCGCTTATACGGTGGGCAATTCCAAGTTACTGGATCGGCAGTTCATGGGTTAATGTTGGGATTGAGCATGTGCAGAGTCTACAGGTGCTAGATGCCACCGTTTGCTGACGGTGGAGACGTGTGATCCACACTCTTCTGCCAAGCATCCACTGCGTTAAGTCTTTACGTCGAGAATGTCACGCCACGACTTCCTCGCATGATTAGCGCGCAAACGATAAACATTTTAGGAAAAATTTCTGACCGTTGTTTTGTCTCTGAGCAGAACACAAAATTTTCACGGAACAAAAGTTCGTTTTCATAAAACATTTCCGTTCCTCCCAATTTCTGTTCTTTTATTCCTCGGAACCAAAAAAGAACAGAAATTTATTTGATAATGTCAATTTATTTTTTCATTTCCAGAATAAAAAAGTAGCATAAGAATAGATTTGGAGCAAAAACAAAAAAAAAAAATACTTCTTACCCACCTCGTGATGGATGAGATGGTTTGCGCCTTGTCGCTCAACCGGTAGAAAAAAGGTTCGAAACTTTTCACCCCCATTGTGTGACTCACTTGTGACCCGTGGGAGGTGGGTCCTGCGGATTGTCTCGGATTTACACCGCCGGCTATCAGCTATACGACGATTCCCAAGTCACAAAAAAAAAAAAAAAACAAATAACTTCTTATTCTCGGAAACAATTTCTAAAAATAAGCCAATTTTCTTTTTTATTTTTCTTTTGTTCCTCTCTCTTGCCGCGGCCACCTTCAACCATTTGAAGCCACCATCGATTGTCGCCAACCACTGACCGCCACCGCAAGCAAGCAAGACTTACTATATCCATGTAAATTATGTCCCCTATCTCTATAAAGGAATTATTCCATTATATTATTGTTCACTAATGATAGTGGAATCACTAGCGTAGAGTCAAAAAGGGAAACCAACACCATTGATCAAAGGCTGTAATAAATCTGCTTATAACAAATTCTTCAAATTCTTATAGAATAACTTGCCCTAAGAGATTAGCATTGGCCTGGGGGTTCGTTATGGTAGAAGGCCTTTGCTGGCCTGTCGATCCATCCTAATTCACTTACGCTATTTCTCACTAGCAACCTACCTAATTTTATTGTAGAAATTTTCGGGATCAATGATTGGACCATGCAAACTAAAAACACATTTTCTTGGATAAAGAAAGAGATTATTCAATCTATTTTCATATCGCTGATGATATATATCATAGCTCGGACATCCATTTCAAATGCATATCCCATTTTTGCACAATAGGATTATGAAAATCCATGAGAAGCAATCGGACGTATTGTATGTGCCAATTGCCATCTCATGTCGATGGATCGTCTCGATTGGAAGATCCCCTATATGGATAATACACATTCCAGTTGACCGAGCTTAGGTTTGCTTTTTGCCGAGATTAACCTAAGTTAAATGGAATCTCTATCGGCCCTACTTAAAGAACCAAATATGAAACTTCATACAAATTTGATAAATATTGATAACTCTCAAATGGAGTATTAGAACGGAAAAATCCATTAGATAATGAACTATTGGTTCTAAGCCATCTCTAGCGATGAATAAACAATTAGAAGTGCTTTTCTTGCATATTCTTGATAAACCAGCGTTTATATATAGATGTAGGGGAATCTGTTTGGGAAGTAAGAAGCCCCTTTTGACATCTCTTCATCTGCAAAGAATTCTTGATATGAAAACACAAAGACAAAGGGCTGATCTTTGAATAGGAAAAAGAGTGGGTTTGCAGGGTCCCAAATGAATTGGCTTATTCGAAAAAAGCCTTGTTCTTTGGAAGATTTATCTAGTGTCTTGTACACTCATCACAAAATATTTCTAAATCCCAATACACCCAATGCCATATAGTTGCCTAGAAGCACAAGCCAGAAAACACAATACGACTTTGTGGAGATTGGTGTTTTTGGTAAACAATTGCTCGGGCCTAGTCATTGCGACCCCCTTTGTGAGGAGGCACCCCTTCTCCCGAAGTTATGGGGCTATTTTGCTAAGTTCTCTAGAGAGAGTTGTCTTGCGCCCCTAGGTATCCTCTACCTACCAGTCGCTTGGGCCTGGTCATTGTGACCCCCTTTGTGAGGAGGTGCCCCTTCTCTTGAAGTTACGACGCTATTTTGCCGAGTTCCTCAAAGAGAGTTGTCTTGCGCCCCTAGGCATTCTCTACCTACTCGTCGCCGCCAGCCGCTACCGCACGACCACCGGCCGCCAACCATTGTGTGGCTGCGGTGGTGGGCGGTGATGGGCGGTGGTAGGTGGGGGTCGGCGATCCGTGAGTGAAAATAAAAAATGAATAAATACAAAAAAGAAATTGCTTCATACCAAGCGCATTTCTATTTTTTTTTCCATTTCAAGAGTAGAAATTTTGTATAATTACCAAATATCTTATTTTACTCATAAATTGTTCCGCCGAGTAGAAATAGAAAAGAATTATTTCTGAAAAGAAACTGTTCTCTAATCAAGAAGCGTTATTATGCATACCCTATATGTCTCCATCCAATATTCTTTTCCTTTCACTAGTTCACTCTTTTGTGAGATAAAACACCCTTAATCAATTGAATTGAGTGTGGACATATGCGGAAATCATACATTGATTGTTGGGGCCAATGGCCGGTGGGGGTTAAGTGATAAAAAGAGTATTTAACGGAAAAATAAAGTATTTCTACTTTTCATTTTTGTTTTAAATTTATTTTTGGGTTAAAAATTTATCTCAAAAATAGAAAAATAAAATTACATTATTAAATAGATTTTTATTCTAAATTTGTTCCTAAAAATAGAATATATAAAAAAATAAACATAATAATTATCATGAGCATCTTTATGAACTGTGACGATGCTTATAAAAGTTGACAGTGAATCGTCATATTTGACCATCTTTACAAGTGGTTGTTCTCAGTGGGCTCAAGTAAGAGGACGTGCAAAGCCAATAAGAATCGAAAGTTTTGGTCCATCTGCTGATTCAACTCACCAATGGCATCTTACACACTTTTGTTCCAACTCACTTTTGTACTTGTAATCACCGAGCGACCAACTAGCCTCATAGATCCCAGGTTCTTGGATAAAATCGGCCCGTTCAAGGTAGAGAACTGGGAATCGAACCAGTTAAGGTATATGGGGTCGAACCGGTCCGGCAGCTCGCCCCTGCTGCAAATCTGATTAAACTACTGCATACTACAAAGGACATTAACATATTCCTTGCACGTACGCCGACACTAGTGTGCTCATCATGCTACCGACATCTCGTATTCTTTTGCCAATTAAAGAAGAGAAGATAAAAGGAGTGGTCATCTCATTTGCTTTTGCTTTATGTGCTAATCAAGCATCACTGGCCCATCATTTCTACAGCACCTTCCCCCCCTACTTTCTTGAATTTATAAATCCTCTCCTCCTCCCCTTTCTCATTTGGTAATATGATTGTCGAAATCTTTGCTCTAGATTGAATTTCGTGAATGGATGTGAAGGAAATTGGCGTGTCTGTCTCGTAATTTACTCTTTGGCTTTTTTAAAATTGGGTACGAAAAGACTTATGGTTCGAATCATTGCAACAATAGAGAGATGCGATGGGAATGTCGCCTCGAATGTTTTCGACAATCAAGAGAAAAGAGGATGCGATGCGGCCATGATGAGCAATGATTTGTAAGGAATGGGCCAAAGCCAAATCAAAAGGGAGTGATGCTACGCATGGCTTTTAAAACAACTCCCGGCAAAAAAATTTCATTTTTCAAAATAAAGTTCATGACTTTATTAATTCATCGTGAGAGATCAATTGAGTTGATAAAGTGATTGCGACTTCATATCTCAAAACATAAGATTTTCAATTCATTATCAATTCCACCTCGTCCGTACACAGAAGCCCCTTCATTAGGTGAGCAAGCAACTTGCTCAAGCTACTCGTCCCTTTTCGAAAAGAAAAAGAAAAAACATTTTTGATTGTTTTGCAATAAGTCACTTTGGAGCTGTCCTAACAAGGTCTTCTCCAGCACAAGTCGTCCCGAGATTCTTTTCGCAAGCCCTACCTAATTGGGTTGAGCCAAATTGTCACTGAAAAAAAGACAACAAAAAGGATTAATTTTCGGACACTCACCTGCTAAATTATCAAGCCTACCAACCGAAAAAACTCGATATGGCAGGTAGCAGCCATCAACCAACGACAAGAAGAAAAAATAAAAAAAAGAAGATAATGATTCTTCTTCACCAAATTTGCGATCCCCGAAAAAACTATCTAATCATCATCGCACCCGAAGATGCCGTTTGAACGCAATAGTTTTTCTTCTTCCCCTTTAGGTGGGTCAGTGATCGAGTGACCACAAGAGCATCACTTAATTTTAACTTTAATAATAATGGTGGGGTTGCACTCGTACAAATAATTGTTTATAAATGTGCAAAGAAAACCCTCAATTAAAGATTAGAAATCGCCCACTTAAATACTGAAAAATGCATGTGCAAGATATTCTGGCCGGGTCTACCCACATTGAAAAATCTAAACTTTAATTGGGGGTGCATTTACAAATTATCCAAGGATTAAAAAAAAAATTCACTCAAAGTTGGCGAATGATTTTAATATTTCTAAAAAATAATCACTCAAGCATGTTGGATTATCATCAACAATTTGTGCCAGAACTTTTTCGAGAAAATAAAGATAAAAGTTTATTTATTTTCTGCGCGAGAAAGTATGAAGTGACCTTACTAATTATTAAGTTAAAATCCCATCATCATCCGCTCTGATCTTTCTTATAGGCCCAAAAACGAGGAGCTGAGAAACTTTCTGGAAACATCTTTCAACCGCAAAATTCTGACGAAGTGTGAATACAAGGTAATCATGATGGCGACATCGCACCTTCGTGCTCCCAAGACATTCATTCCTTCCGCGTGCTCTGCTTGAGAGAGAGAGAGAGAGAGAAGAGTGTAGAGAGAGAAAGACTGACAGAGAGTCCGTCCATGTCCGTGAACCTGCAAATGCAAGCAAAGCTCTCTCCCTCTTGAGCTTTCTCTCTCTCTCTCTTCGCTATAAGAGAGCTCTCGCCTCCCGGCGCTCCCGATTGCTTTCGGTAAGCTCGGCTCGACCGGAGCTCCGATTCCTTCGCCGGAAGTAGCAGATCTGCGGCCGGAGCTTTCGGGGAAACCCTCGTCGGGGGGCTGGGAATCGTTCCCCCATGGAGGCGGAGAACGGCGACGCCGGCGCCAGGATGGAGGCGTACGAGGTGATCGAGCAGATTGGGCGGGGAGCCTTCGGATCGGCCTTCCTGGTCCTCCATAAATTGGAGAAGAAGAAGTAAGTCGTCCCCTGCCCTCCTCTTTTGTTCCGTTCACCGTTCGAGAGTGTGTAGGGAAAATTTCATCGGGAAAGAGCGCGGTGATTTGAAGAGGTCGGGTTTGCTGATTGTGTGTGCGATTTTCAGTTAGTGTCGTTTACTCGGTGGCGATGGTATTGACAATCGGAAGAAATCCTCAGTCCCCTGTTTAGTGTGTGTGGTAGCATCTTGGCTTCGAACCCGAGCAAAAGGCCCTAACTTTGAGTTTCGTCCCGTCGATCTTTCGATTTTTGTCTCTCTGCAGGTACGTGCTGAAGAAAATTCGCTTGGCAAAGCAGACGGAGAAGTTCAAACGCACGGCGCACCAGGAGGTTGCTTTCTTTTCCGATACATATTTATGGGTTTTTCAGTGTAGAAATGGAGTCAGCCGCATTTGTTTCTGCATCACATTGTTTCAGACTGGTTTACTAATTAATTAGTGTAGAGTGTTCTGATATGAAATTCATTCCTTGTCCTCTGTTTGATGCTGTACTGTCTAAAATCCGTACATGCCTGGAACTCATTTCCTTTTATGGACCCTACGTCTTGGTTCAAAGGACTTCTAAAGGCTTAAACGGAACATGACATGGGACGGAGCTTCTTTATCGCAATTTTCGTTTTGCAACACGTTTTAAGTTTCCAAAGCTTTTTTTCCGCATTGTTCTTTTGGCGTTGAAGTCTTCATGCACATTCAAGTGAATTGGCTTTCTGTTCTCCTTACTGATGAAATTTCTTACTGTTTATGTTTCTAATGTTAATTTGTGAGAATTTTGATTCTATGTCAACATGCAGATGGAGTTGATTGCAAAACTACACAATCCATACATTGTGGAGTACAAAGATGCATGGGTGGATAAGGTGAACATCACATTTATACATGTCACATTTCTTTTTTAGAATCAAATCATGACATGTTGAATCTCACTATGTTTTGCTTGTAACCAGGGAAACTGTATATGCATCATCACTGGTTACTGTGAAGGAGGGGACATGTAAGTACATGTCAAAATTGCATCGATGACAAATTAGAATGCTGGATGAATAGAGTTCTGTTAATGTGACATCATCACGTTATAGATGGAGTGGAACATACTTAAGCAATTGTAATGATGCATGTCACAGCAAAATATACATATAAGATGTGATGGAGATATATTGAGTAGGAGATGATCTAAAAGCTTCTTCTCGATTTATTGAACATATCAAATAACATTGATATCTCCTGCTATAGCTAATATTCATTTTTCAATAGGTAAGCATTAATTTTTTCAATATTTTCTTCTAAATGCTCGCCACAAGTAACTGATCTAGGGGAGATCCCTTTTTTCCTTGCAATTCAGGGCTGGGATTATAAAGAAGGCAAGGGGGATATTTTTTCTGAGGAGGTAATTAGTTAGATCTTAAGTGGTTTCTTCTCGTGATAACCCATAGTCCGTACTCACTCCTTGCATTTGATCTTTTTATGTGCAGAAACTCTGCAAATGGTTAACCCAGTTGTTGCTAGCTGTGGACTACCTGCACTCAAACCGTGTACTACACAGAGATCTTAAAGTAAGGTTACGTATTTCTGATACCTTAAAATTAGAAACAGCTGTTTTTTGTGTGAACATGACCTAAGCCCTCTGATTTCAGTGTTCCAACATATTCCTCACTAAGGACAATGACATCCGGCTAGGTATGAAGACCTAAACTCCATCTTATGATTGATTGATCATCCCTGCTTCAAATATCATTTTTACTTAAAGCAGTGTAAGTCAATGTGCAGGTGATTTCGGACTTGCGAAGCTACTTGGCACAGAAGACCTCGCTTCATCGGTATGAAACTGTTTATATCTACTAGATCTTTAATCTCAATGATTAGTCCCGTGGGCAGTGCTTCTACAGATTATGTGTCTGTATATGTCTGGTTAAAGTTATCATTGCTTCAAAGTACTTTGTGAGTTGACTTCATGTCAACTTATCTTCGTCTTGGCAATATACAGGTTGTTGGCACTCCCAACTACATGTGTCCTGAGCTCCTGGCAGATATTCCTTACGGTTACAAGTCTGACATATGGTCTCTCGGTAAGCCAGGAACTTAAATACAGCATTGCTCATAAGAAGGATTATATGAACTTCTTTTATTATAGATATTCATAATTTGACAAGGGAGAGAAATTTGGTGCTTTTCCAGGTTGCTGTATGTTCGAAATAGCTGCTCACCATCCTGCATTTAGAGCCTCTGTGAGTTCAACTCAACTTCAAATACATTTAATGCATGCCCTGTTGCTATCATTATATCTGGACTAGTATCTCCGTGGCACTGCGCCTTAGAATGTGAACTTTTCTCAATAGGATATGGCTGGACTTATCAACAAAATAAACAGATCTTCCATTTCACCCCTTCCTATTGTGTATTCATCCTCACTGTAAGTAGCTTCTCCAAGACCACCACATTTCCAGCAATTCTCTGACAGTTTTTTGTTTTTTTTATGAGTAGCACTTACAGTACCTTTTGCAGGAAGCAAATAATCAAGAGCATGCTGAGAAAGAATCCAGAGCATAGACCAACGGTAATCCAACTTATCTATGCTTTTGTAGAATTAATGGAATTTCCTTAACCTACTCTAATGCCCCTGACCTTGAATTTTCAGGCTGCAGAGCTGCTAAGGCATCCACATTTGCAGTCATACCTTCTTCGGTGCAATAATACTGCCCCCGTCTTTCTTCCCATAAAGCCCATAAACAGCTCAAAGGATAAAAGCGGGAGAAGATTATCTTCTGGGAAGCCAAAGGCAGGGAAAGACCACACAGAGAAGGAGATAGGAGTAGAAGCCTTAAGCCACTCTGAGCATATGGAAGCTAATGGAAACATGGGACAAATTGCTGTGGTAACTCCTGGCAAAGCAACATCCACTGCTAGCACAGAAGATTATCTTGAAACCAAGATGGTTGATCCGACCAGCTATATGGTTGAAGTATCGACCTCTTTGGATGGTTCAAAAGATAGTTCTGCTGATTCTGAAATGACTCTTTTGAATGGAGATGGAGGACTGATTCTAAGCTTGTAAAGGAACACGCTTCAACTGAAGTCACCTCTGAGATCACCTCTGAGGGCACATCGCCTTCTCTGGATGGAGGAGGAGAAGAAGCTATGAAGTATGTTCAAGAATACAAGAAAGTCGATGTCAATGATGGTGTCATGCAGGCTCAGGAAATAGCACAGGCTCAAGAGATGGTTTGCAATCAGAAAGATGAAGAAGACTGTGAATCAAATGGTAAGGCAGAAAACAGCAGTGAGGTGCAAATACTAAATGAAGTCCACGATAAAAATGATGCAGTTCATGAGAATGGTATTCTGTCATCAAGGATCCACAATACTAGTGACGGAAATGATAGAGATCCTGCATGCAGCTCTGACAAATTAGAAAACTCCACTGCCGTGGGAGTTGCTAATGTGGACTATTTACTATCTGATAATAAGACGACCCTATGTAATGGAGTAAAGGCAAAACAAGATGATGTCACCTGTTCCACGCATACTGAGGCTGATGATGCCCTGGTTGTGAACAACACACCACTTGATACCTCTTCCTTGAGCACGCCTCCTGCTAATGGTGGGGAAGAAACCAAGATCAACTGGGAAATTCCAACTCAACACAGAGCTGATGCTCTGGAATCTCTGCTTGAGCTATGTGCACAGCTACTTAAACAGGATAAGATTGATGAGCTCGCCGGTGTTCTGAGACCATTCGGAGGAGAAGCCGTGTCATCGAAAGAGACAGCTATTTGGTTGACGAAGAGCCTCATGTCTACACATAAATTTACCGGAGGGAACTTACCTCAGCAAGATGATTGTCAATAATCTCTCCGCCGAACTTTCTTGTACATGCATGTACTTTTTGAGGGTGCTCTTTCGCTAAAATCCATGAGGACTTTTAGCATTAATTTATCCATTATGTGTACATTCGAGTGTAAGTATGAGAAGCGTCTTTCTTGAAGTAGTGTTCTTCTGAATACCGGTGGAGCTGAAGAAGACGCATTCTTTGTTGAGTTTACGGATTCAGTTGCCCTCTGTTTGCAAGAGGAAGTTGTCTTTTAAAATGATTCGAAGTCATAAGTTATGTGCAAGAATTATGATTGTCTGACTGACGAGCCCTTTCAAGAGTTCAGTACAATTTCTTCACGTACTGCATTTTTTCGCATGAAGTCTTCTACACCGCTATCAACGGATTGTACCATCTTCTTCTTGATGTTGTATGGATTATCAGGGTTAGATCCCTCTCTAGGTCGACAATGGCCAGGTGATATCTTATATTCCCATGCCTCTTCCTGGTGAATCTCTGTATTATAATGTCTTTATACACAGTATTTCGGAGTGCCATGGCCAATGCGTCCTAATTCTCTCTTTTCTGCTGAGTAATACGTTGCCTATGCATCATTTGACCTTTAATCTCATTTTTTTTAGAGACTCTATCCTCAAAAATAAGTTCCTCTCTCATTTGTTCGTGATACAAGTGACGTGCATAAATGCTTGGATGTACATGTGATTATGTTAGATCGCGCTAAATCCATGCGCGGTAACCGTGCGCAGTAACCGGTGACACTGGACGTAGAAAGGTCGACGCCAGAATTGGTATCATGCAACGACCAGGCACTCCACTTGAGAAGGCTTGATAAAATCCTTTATTAATGCGCAACGCCCATGTATGAAATTAACAAATAAAGATAAGAGGACGTGGATCAAAGAAGGGAGATATTCTGAAAAGTCTGTCCATCCAAGGACTTGAATAGGAATGCTCAAACAGCCCTTGGTCTGGTCGGAAGACTCTCTTCCAGGACAATCCCTTCCCTAGTTTTCTCTCGTTCTTTCTCTCCTATCTTGCCATTTTGGCGCTCTAAAGTTCTCACTGCAAATAATAGGCAAAGAAAGACACGACGGAGGCGCCGACCAGAGAGCCGAAGACGGGCAAGGCTGCGGAGGCTCCGCTCGATGGGCCTGGGGCTGGAGCCACAGAGTCACCAGCGGCCAGGACGGTGCTCATTGAGGCGGCAGCAACGAGGACGGCACAGGAGATCTTCTTCATGTCCATTTTCTTGAGAATGCAAGTCCCTTTTTTGCCTTTTCCGGGAGACGAAGAACAGAAAGGTCTTATCTTCCTCTCCTTAGTCTTTTTGTCTCTTTTGGCTGTCCTGAGGATGGTGTGCAGAGGTTAAGATGAATTTATAGGGAGTGTTGGGGCCATTTTTAGGCTAAAAGCAGTTGAGAATTGGCAATGAAAATCGTGGTACGTGGTCGGTTTTGCATGGCATGAGGGGAAAGTTGGCGGAATTTGGTAATTGTCGATGGTGGTGAAGGAGCCGGCCATGCACAAATGTCTCTCCAACGTTAGAATGGCTCTTTCTGGAGAGAAAAAGCAGGTGAACTACGTACATAAATATAGATAATATATTTAACAATATTTACTTTGATCGATTTTTGTATTCCACAAATCGTAAAGTATAAATCTTGAAACAATGATGGGTTCGTTAAATTAGATCTAGTCAATCATTAAAATAAAATGGCATTTACATCGTATCAGAGGGGGCAAAAAGCATACGGGCATAAATTTTGTTCCAAAAGGTGCAATCTTTCGAACGACTTTATCGTAAAAGGCATGGTATGACGAAGAGGTTCTAATCATGAACCGTTGGAATGATACAACATTGTGCATTAGAATTTGGAAGAGTTGCAGCTCCTCAAAACTAACAGGCTCGTTCACTTCGCTCGTCCAACCAGGGGAAGCTCCCTTCTATAGATTAGGTTGGAGATTGGGTGGAAGTTGATTGCCATTGAAGGCCTCGGCCGCCAGCCCTACAACCGGAGTGACATATACAACTGCGTTTTTTATTTTAACGTGTTGATATCCGCACAATCCAATTAGCCTATTGAGAACTGTCGATACTCAATTTCATTTTAACATCTCGTAGTTGGCGTAACAGTTTAGGGACTCAGGAAAGGTGCTAATTGAAGAAAAGCCGAAACAAAATCGTGACAGATCCATATCGGCTGCCGAGCAAGAGTGTGCCCACAAAGCATGATTTTTCCCACGTCATCAAGCAAAAATCACCAGCCGAGCCAAAAGCGAGCGTCCATCCGCAGCTGCAGAGGACGAGACATGACTGTGTACCCTCTTCCCCTCTCGGACAGCTGGGCCTTCGCTTTTCTCCATCTCTCGATCTTTTAGGTCGCTTCGCGAAGCGGCAAACCATCAAAAAGTTTCAATTGTCCTGAAGCCACCTTGGTTGGAGCGGGGCCGTGGTCCCTGCAGTTCTCATTCTTGGCTCAAAAGGCATGAGCAATCAAGCAAAAGGGTCGCATTCGATTCCGATACGCTAACCGCTCGAACGCATGCAGTTCCGATGTCTTCCGGAACTGATCACACCGCTTCAGAGCCTATATAAGTGCACTTCTTACATCTGTTCCCAGAGAAACCCAACTTGCAGTCGCAGCATACCGAGAAGATTGATGGCAGGCCGCGGGAACCGCCGCATGGGAAGTGAAATCGTGATGCTCGTGGTGGTGGTGATGGCAGTGTGGTTGTGCGGAGCGGCTCGGGCGCAGGAGCTGGCGGCCGCTCCATTGCCTCAGCTGGATACGGGGGCGGCCGGGCTGCCTCATTCGCCGCTTCAGGATGCTTTTGCCTACCTCTTGCTCTCCGCTGCTCCTCTCATAGTTTTGCTGCTCTGAGCTACATCCTACACTCTCTGTTTTCATGATACATGCGATGTGATATGATATTTTTGTTATATGATTGTGTTCTATAGTTCCGGCGATGATTCGATATTGTAATAGAAAAGAAATCAGGTCAAGTAGTATTGTCCTGATATATATAAATTTCTTGTATACACTGCCTTCCAGTGTCTTACTTCGATAGTATTCCGACTCATTAGATTTCTGCTTAAACTAGAGCTTCTGAACTCTCACATGCTATTTTTGGCAACTTTAGAACTTGTTCTCCATTCCTCCCGAGGGCCTTTATAGAATTTCGATTTTGGAGTGCGCAACAATTTAAGAATCGCGTGCCTTTATAGAATTTCGATTTTGGAGTACGCAACAATTTAAGAATCGCGTGCCTTTATAGAATTTCGATTTCGGTTTTGGAGTACGCAACAATTTAAGAATCGCGTACCTTTATAGAATTTCGGTTTTGGAGTGCGCAACAGTTTAAGAATTGCGTGCGCAACAGTTTAAGAATCACATTATGTATAAAATCAAAATTTATAAATCATAGGATCGGTTTTGGAGTGCGCAACAGTTTAAGAATCGCATTATATATAAAATCAAAATTTATAAATCATGGGATCGGTTTTGGAGTGCGCAACAGTTTAAGAATCACATTATATATACAATCAAAATTTATAAATCATGGGATCGTTCTTTGCATTTGCTGTCACTTACGGTGAGCCTGAATCAGTCAACAGTAGTGTTGGGACAAAAAAGTCAGTCAACCGTTTCTCTTATAAATTGCCAACAGACACAAGGTAACTGGAAAGTTGCAATTTCGAACGAGCAGTTTGATATCACTTCCGTAACCAAAGATTGTAGGAATGGAACGTCTCGAAGGAAAGTCTCTTCTCCTTGGTGGTGAATCTTCATCGTGGGATTACGAGGTGTTCTTTAGCTTTAGAGGGCCCGATACTCGCTCAACCATCACTGACTCTCTTTATGAGACCATGATTCGGGCCGGGATTCGCGTCTTCAAAGATGACGAAGAGCTCCGTGTTGGAGAAGAGATTGGAGGCGAGGTTCTAAGAGCAATCTCTATTTCAAAAATCTACATATCGATCTTCTCTAAAGACTATGCTTATAGCAAATGGTGTCTTCGCGAGCTCGCACACATGGTGGAGCATAGGAAGAGAGGTGGGAAAGTGATCTTGCCCATCTTCTATGATGTGGAGGCATCAGATCTTAAGCTTAGAATTGGATCATACAGTAAGGCCTTAGAAAATCATGAGAACCAGTCTAGCAAAATTGTGACCAAGCAGTGGGAGGAGGCCTTAAAAGAGGTCGCTGCAATCAAGGGATTGAACTTAAAAAACCTCCGGTAATTAACAATTTCTATACTTTCATTTCTAAATTTATTTGGTCATTGTTTTCACCCTACTTAATGTGCCATTTGGTCTGTTTTCACCCTTTGTCATGCTAGAAGGGTGGCACAAGCCAAAAAAATTTGTCTGGTTCATGCGCTTGGCTGTGGAGCTAGTTTTGGTGGCCAAATTGCACGTTAGAACCTTCGCTGATTTGACCATCTGAAAGCTCTTCAAAATTGCACCCCACATCAAATTTCAAATATTGTTATATTGGGTTGGAAATCCCACTTCTGGAGCTCCCCAGACCCTCCCCTGTTTTACAAGCCATAGCTTACCATCAGAAAGAATTCTCCATATAGGGTATTCGATAGAACTAAGCAACCTATTGACCCCGTGATTCAGAAAGACATTCAGTAGACTCAAAACTATTGACATTCAAAATGTGAATTCAGAGCCAGAATTTACAACAGACCAACAAACTACTGAAACCACAATAAACAAAAAGCTGACTGTTTAGCAAAACCACAAAGCACACATCAGTAAAACCAAGTCTAAAGTAAGCTGTTGTGAGCTACGATAGGCATCCAACCAGACATACTAAATGGTTACAGAAAAATTCTATGGCATTAAAAAGAACTACAGTCATGGTAAGAGACAAAGAGAGAAAGAACCTTCTTTCCATCCCATCTTAGACGGAAGTTTGTGGCCAACATTGTCAGCCTCAATTTTAGCCTTCTTAGCAGCCTCTCTAGTTGCTTTCTGTGCAGCTACATCATTACAGTTTGATAGGAACTTTTCAAGCTCTTCTAGAGGAATGTAATCACCCATGTGATGACCCCTTTTTGCAAGAGCTACAATGGAAAACATGACATGAGCTGAAAATTGATAAAAACCATGCAGAATAGACACTTAAAAGAAAATTACCTAGAGTTAGAAAACATATGTTATAAGAGACAATACCAACCTTGGAAGGGAGCGGTGGACGCATCTCATCTTTTTTTGTTTAGGTTTCTTCCTCCTTCCTCTTGAGCAGTTTTTTTCATGTAAAATTCCATCATTGCTACAGGATTTGCATTTGCCACACACAAGCAAGGATCCAATTATTATAAATGACTATCTAGTTAAGCAAGTAAAAGTACAAACCTGCAAAAGCAATTACCATGTTAAAATGGTAAAAGAGGGCTGAATAGAAGAAGAAGATTATGGTACAACATTGCCTTGTATTTTCTATATATTTCAAGAGAATATCTTCTATGCACTTATTGCTATACAACACAATGAATATATATAGGCTAAGCACTAGGCTTACAAGAGACATGATTCTTGATTCTGCGGAATACAATCTTTAGAGAATTATTTGTCTTGAGGAGCAAGTGGTGGAGGAATTGTAGATGTATTCTTGGAAGGAAATGATTTGACTCGATGACCAAATCGTGGAGGAATTGTAATAGTTCCATGATGCTAAAGGGATTTCTTGTTATGGAAATCCCTTACGAAGATGACAAAATTCTTCTCAGTTTGGGTAGGATTGAATTTGAAATGAACTGCTCATCTATATGCTTGATTTTAACAATCAAAGTTTTTGGTTTCACATATTTATGCTTCTGCGCATGTTTGTGGTTTCTCAAACTGAAACCGTTGTATTATTTATATGGCAGCCAAGATAAACTTATATCCGTTGCGACCCGATCTCGCCGCCCCTCAAAATGTATCCAAGGAGGGGAAAGGTCAAGTTTAGGAGTACTTGATCTCAAGATCACAAGCTCTCCCAAGCTCATACCCCGCGTGACAACGGATTTTATTTATACGATCTAGGTATTCAACAACCTAAAAAATAGACAGGAGTCGCCACTAGCCTCATTTTTGGGGGTCGGCTAGAAACCCAATCGAGGGTCGGGAGTGTTCCCTCACTTCCTACGCAACCAAATATCTAGATTCGGGGACTTGGGTTACGCTAATATTGCTATTAGTGCCCTTTCGATACCTAAATAGTATGTTGCGTTTTTTCTAACATGTCAATGCGTTTCTTTTTATATTTTCAGGATCATCAATTCTATACTAAATGATCATGCGTGGTGAATTATTTACATGCTATTCTATTTCTAAAAAATAGAAAGGAAAACAACCAATGAAATTGAAATTGCAAGACATTAAGTAAGCAATCAAGGAAAAGCCGTAAATCTATCAGGCAGTCCTAAAAATATAAAAGAGAAACAATTAAAAAGAAAGAAAGAAACCCGCAACTCGTCGGGTTTTATACAATGCATGGAACCCGAGACATATGTCGGGAGAGAAACGAATATTACAGAATAACGGTCGGAGTGGACATCGACCTCCACCATCTTCACTTTTTCTCCACTTTTTGGATCCTATTCTAAACCTAATCTAGGAAAAAAGGATCCCTTGCCTCATCTTATATGACTAAGACAACGCATAGAAATCATTATTATAACGAATAGATGTAAGCATCAGACATGAAAATGAATCTAGCAAACTCAAGTCACAAACAGGACAAAATACAATGCATGTTTAAAGGTTCGTAAGATCACCTAAACAATGTACAAAAATGTGAAACTTGCACATGACATAAGGTTGAATGCGAAAAAGGTTTGGGTAAACATTTAACCCTAAATCAGAATGCAAAGAAGTCACACAAGTCATTAATATTGCAAAGTGACTTAGAACTAAGAATGTCATGCATGACAAATTTAAATTGCAATTAGCCGAATGGATGCATGATATTCACATCAAACGAGATTCAAATATGATATGCCCTAAGTATGTCTAGAAAACACCAAGCATCAAGTATGCTCTTAAGGAACTTGATTGAAGACATTTTCATAGAAACGCAATCAATCAGAATCACAGCAGGGATTGCACAAAACATGGATGATATTCATTGAAATGAAGACATAAAGAAAATCTATGAAAGTCCAAGTATATAGAAGGAAATGTCTCGATCATCTATCATGAGACATCGAAGTCTTACTTTGTTCACAAAAATCTATATGAAAAAAAAAAAAAAAAAAAAAAAAAAAACAGAAAAGAAACAGGGCAATATGTAACATAGGCATTCTACAACATTGAAAGTAACTAGACACATCTACTATTTCGTTTCAAGACTAACAGCAACTAGCCACAGAAAAGACAGCATTGCAGTTCAAGACAAATTCCAGATTTCAAAGCTCGATTTGAAAAAAGGAAAGGCAGGGCAAATGATGACCAAGTCGCACATATAATATGTCAATGGAAATCTTGAGAAGCCTATTACAAATCTCTAGAAGACATTAAGTCCTAATAACATCATCTTCCAGCTCATTCCAGTTAAAACAGAAAATTGCAGTAGGTCAAAACAGCAAATCAACCTAAAAAACTACTGCAGAATTGACAGACTTTGTTGGTATTTTTCGATGACCGGATGATGTCCATTCAGGGCGTGCAACATATCAAATCGAAGCTCTACAAGTGTATTTTTTATGTCTAGAAGGGCTCGAAGTCAAAAAACCTTATCTAGCACCTCATTTAAGCCAAAACAGAAAGTCTATCACAAACACACGAAATTGCAGATTAATAGAAATCAAACTCAATCAACCTCAAGTTCGTGATCATTGATCATCAAATTAAGGTGCTTATCAATGTGAGATCAGCATCATAGGAAAGATTAAAACAAGCCCATTTCTTAAGAGAAGTTGAGTCCAATTGATGTCAAATTGATAGTCGAAAAATGATCATCATGACGACATACAAAATCTGAAGCTTGTAAACCTTGTGAACCCCTATGCCTCTGTTATATTCACTTGGTCCCTCAGAAAGTATACAACAGATGCCACAATCAATTTCAAAGAAAACAACATTATTAGATTCAGCATGCATATTTTTCTAAAAAATTCAAGAGCAGAGATATATCAATCAACCAAAACAATCTATACAAGAACAGAGCATCTAATGTCTGTTTAATAGAAGCATGACCTGACAACCATCATTTCAGGTGTGTTTTACTAAGACTGATTACCATTTTTTGCTCTTCCGAGTCTTAATCAGGAGGAGGAACAACTAAAAAGGCTGAAGGCTTTGAAGCTAAAAAGAAACAAGAGGATCGCTGCGAGGGGCGGTTCTATTCTATTCCTGCTCAGCTTGCTCTTGCATCACAAGTAAGAAAACAACTACCAACTAAACTTTCCCTTAGCTTCTCATAAAAGGTCAAAATTCAGCAATGCGGAACCAAGTTCTTCTTTTCCTCTACAGAGTTGATCAAAATCTAAAAGAGGCAAAACCACGACCTGTAAAAGAGAGCGTTCCTCCTGACACCGTAGAACAAACTCGTGCTCCACTGGCAGGAGCGGCGATTTCAATGTTTTTCAGTCTCGTTTCAGGAAGATGCCGGGTTCGGTCGGTTCAATGGCTGAATTGACGAGGAGAATCCTTCATCGTCCGTCGGCGTGAAGAAGCACATGTTCAAAGGGAGCAAAAGAAAACTTTAGGGGATGGAGATACAGAGATGACTTCTAAAAAAAAACTTTATCAAAAGAAACAAATCTGTAATCTGAATGAGACTTGCCGAGATTTGTGAGGGAAAACCCTCGGGAATGACTTGATTCAGAGAGATCGTCGCTGAGCCTTCTTGCGCGTGAAATCACCGGAAAGGCAAAATAAAGAAACGATCTGAAGCCGCTGCCAACGCCACCAATCGGTCTCGGAGCTCTACCCTTGGAGCTGAGCCGAGACCCCCAAACTTGGCGCGGATCCGAAACTTTGCACCTCGAGCTCCGGAGGGACGCGGTCCGCGACAAGAATATCAGATCCAGCCGAGAGCGAGATCACGATCGAGCGAGCGAGCGTCCGAACCAAAGAATCGAGAGCGATCAAGAGCCTCCTTTACGATCCCCAACCTCCGGTCCTCGATCTCCAAGAGCGATCCGCCGAATCAGAGAACCGAGAGAGAGAATCCCCGATCGAGCGAGCGAGCATCTGATCTTCAAGAAAGAATCGGATCTGCTGCCGTTGTCATCGTCCCTGTCGCCGTCGCTGATCGGATTCGGATCTGAGCCCCGCGCCCTGAACTTTTCGATCGGCAGTTGCTCTCCTTCTAGGGCTCAAGGATCGTCGGATTTGGTGCGGATCACGAGGGAGGCGATCGCTAGGGCGGCGATTGCCGCGAAAAGGCGGTGGCGGTCGGCTCCTTCCTCCGGCTTCTCTCCCCGGAGATGGCGGAATTGACCGATGGATTCCTTCGATCTTTTCGGTTTTTCGCCAACTCCCCAGCCCGAGAGAGAGAGAGAGAGAGAGAGAGAGAGATTCAGAGAGAATCCGAGAGCGCCTCTCAGAGGAGAGAGAGAGCCGGTTCTAGAGCCGAGAGAGTCCGCGGAAGAGCGGGAAAGAGAGCCCCAAAACGAGAGAAGGAGAGTTCGCGCGCCAACGTTTTTTTTTTTTTTAGAGAGAGAGACCTCCAAGAGAGAGAAAAAGAATCGTCAAAATGGCCTCCTCCAGAGAGCATCCCCGTGCGAGCTAAAACCCCCCCTTTTTCTTCTTTTTTTTTTATTATTGTTTCCTTTACTTTCTTTTCTTTTCTTTTTTTTTCCCTTTTTTTTGCAAAATATTTATTTAAAATGTCGACGAAAATTTCAGGTGTCAACAGCGTTCCTCGCGCGACCCAGCGCTGTTCGCCTCTGTCTAGCCCTGTTCCGCCACGATCCGACCGCCTCTAGCTGCCGCTTGCCGTGTCGCGACCCGATCTTGCCGCCTCTCGAAAAGGTCAGGTTTAGGGATACTTGATCTCAAGATCGTGAGCTCTCCCAAGCTCGTACCCCGCATGACAGCGGATTTATTTATGCGGTCTAATTGTTTAACAACCTAAGAATATAGACAAGAGTCGCCACTAGCCTCATTTTTGGGGTTGGCTAGAAACCCAATCGAGGGTCGGGAGTATTCCCTCGATTCCTACGCAACCAGATATCTAGGTTCGAGGAGTTGGGTTATGCTAATATTGCTATTAACGCCCTTTCGGTACCTAAACAGTATGTTGTGTTTTTCCTAACATTTTCATGCATTTCTTTTTATATTTTTAGGATCGTCAATTCTATACTAAATGATCATGCGTGGTGGATTATTTACATGCTATTCTATTTCTAAAAGATATAAAGGAAAACAACCAATGAAATTGAAATTGCAAGACATTAAGTAAGCAATCAAGGAAAAGCCGTAAATCTATCAGGCAGTCCTAAAAATATAAAAGAGAAACAACTAAAAAGAAAAGAAAGAAACCCGCAACTCGTCGGGTTTTATACAATGCATGGAACCCGAGATATATGTCGGGAAAACAAATATTACATAACAATGGTCGGAATGGACATCGACCTTCACCATCTTCACGCTTTATCCATGCTTAGGATCCTATTCTAAACCTAGTCTAAGAAATAAGATTCCCTTGCCTCATCTTATATGACTAAGACAACGCATAGAAACCATTATTACAACGAACAGACATAGGCATCAGACATGAACATGAATCCAGCAAAATCAAATCACAAATAGGACAAAATACAAGGCATGTTTAAAGGTTCGTAAGACCACCCAGACAATGTACAAAAATGTTAAACTTGCACATGACATAAGGTTGAATGCGAAAAAAGGTTTGGGTAAACATTTAACCCTAAATCATAATGCAAAGAAGTCACACAAGTCATTAACATTGCAAAGTGACTTAGGACTGAGAATGTCTTGCTTGACAAATTCCAATTGCAATTAGCCAAAGAAAAGACAGCAAGCAAAGAAAAACTAACACTAGAGAACAACATAACTCTGGACATCTTTACAAACAAAACACACAGAGTTTGGAACGGTAGAACACAAATAAGCTACTGGGCAAAGTGATTAGTGTTGGAAATTGGTTTGATGGTGGATGTCTAATATCAATTATCAAACAACAGAACTTTGCTAAAAAAGAGAACAATAGAGCAAGACCATCCCACATGTGATTTACTTTTTTGGTATTATCAACCTCAAAATCTATGCTCAAAAGGTCATAGGAAAGTGGCAGACAATCAGGCCTACCCAAAAACAGAATATGCATTTCTGACCAATGCAAATTCCAGATTTCAGAACTTGATCTAAAAAGAAGAAAAGCAGAGCAAATGTTAGGCAAATTAGACAAACTAGGCATCGTTAGAAAGCTCAAGGTGTCATTTACAAATTCCTATTAGGTGACAATTGCAATTTAGGTCTTTTTCTAGCTCAAGCAAAGTCATTTGTATAAGTGGTCAGATCAGATTATAACAAGCAAAACACATCAGCAGATTAGTGCTCTTTGCAAGAAGCATCAGGCAGAGCAAATGATGGTCAAATCGCACATATAATATGTCTATGGAAAGCTTGAGAAGTCTATTACAAATCTCTAGAAGATATTAAGTCCTAATAACATCATCTACCAGCTCATTCCAAGGACCAAAGCATATCAGTCAAAACATGCATACGAATTTCCACATCATAGCAGAATACAACAATTTTCCAGAATTACTTCCTAACTTTTAAAAAAGATTTCATGCGGCTAACGATATCGGATCAAGGTGTATTATAGCTCATTGGAAAGATACCCGAACCATCTTCGACTTTCATGCAGACTTTGAAAATAGAAAACCACAACAACCAGCTCATATCAAGTCATTTGCACAGAAGGTCATTCAGAACACAGAACACAATAAAGAACGAATTTCCAGAAGTTGGTGCTAAATGCCAATACATGCCAAGGAAAACTGACAGCCACATTACAATACAAAAAGCCAAAAAGGAATGTTTTCATAAACCCACAAAGAATTCAGTACAAAAAAAAAAAAAACTCAGCAAGAATTAATTCAATGCTAGTCCATCAACAATTTGTACATTTCATTAATGGAAATGCAATACACAACTCCAGCCACTATTCTTCTGATTGTTTGTTTACACTCGATCAATGCTTTCTTCCTCCTTGGTGACCATTTTGAATTGTTTGTTGTTCCTTATGTTTCGTTTTGCATATTTCGCTCTATGCATGGGCCTATATGTCATTTTCCAATAGATCTTCCATGCTCGTGTTTTCAATTTGGTAGCCATATCCGTTTCTGGACTTGTCATTCATCATATGCTCCTCTTTGGTACCCCGGAGTGGCAGTCATGCATATTCCATGCTACGGCATCTTTGATTTGACAATTAGGCTCAAGCACATATTGTCGTTGAGATGATTCCCAAAATCTCATCAGAGTCCGAAACGAGGAATATCTAGATGAAGAGTTTAGCGTAGTAGTTCTGCTCTATTAGACGAGTTCTCACCACCGTTTCTGGTGGCTGCCGCAGTTCCCACAGGGCGGCCTCGCTGGTGTGATGATTTGGTGGGAATTCACGATCAGATGGAAGCCGTTATCAAGTTGTTAGGCCTAGGCACTCTTGATGTACAATTTGTGGTGATTCACGGTATGAGGGGTATTGGCAAAACAACTCTTGCTAAGGCTATCTTTGAACATATCTCTTCCCAGTTCTAAGTTGCAGCTTTCTTTTAGATATCCGTGGAAATGACATTTTAAGTTTGCGAAAGAAATTGTCATGTGACATCCTTGCAAAACAACATTGAATGTTGAATACCAAGGATGTCACATGACAATTTCTTTCGCAAACTTAAAATGTCATTTCCACGGATATCTAAAAGAAGGCTGCAACTTTGGAATTGGGAAGAGATACGTTCAAAGATAGCCTTAGCAAGAGTTGTTTTGCCAATACCCCTCATACCATGAATCATCACAAATTGTACATCAAGAGTGCCGCCCCTGTGAGCTCTGAAATATGGCCACGCCTCGTGAAACCAGCGCACGAACTGCTCGTTCTTCTTCGAGCCGCCGCTGCCACCGCCGCTCCCCTCGTCGCCCCCGCTCTCCTCCGGATCGCCGAAGGCGTGGCTCCTGAACCCGAGCCCCCCGCCGCCTTAACCCCGAGCGCTCCGTCCTCCACCGCCGCTAGAGGCGAGGGGCTCGAGAGCCATGCCCTCGCTCACGGCGGCGAGGGGCGGCGCGATAGCTCGTCGGGCTCAACGGTGAGACGGCTCGTTGGACGAGCGGTGGGTGGTGATGGTTCAGTGGCCAAGAGATGGTGGTGAGTAGGGCGTGGGGCGGCGGTGTGGTGGTGGGTGAAGTGGCGAGGGGCGGTGGTGTGGTGGTGGGTGAAGCGGCGAGGGGTGGCGAAGAAGAAGAAGAAGAAGAGAAGAAGGAGTGGTGGTGGGTGAAGCGGCGAGGGGTGGCGAAGAAGAAGAAGAAGAAGAAGAAGAAGGGGTGGGGTTTCTTCCGAGAGAGGGGGAAAAAGGAGAGAGAAGAAAAGAAAAAGGTTGGGGGTTGAAGTGACGTGTGAAGAGGAAAAAAGATGAGAAAAGAAAGAGAGAGAGAAGAAAAGAAAAAGGTAGGGGTGGAGAAGGAAGAAGAAGAAGAAGAAGAAGAAGAGAAGAAGAAGGGGTGGGGTTTCGGCCGAGAGTGGGGGAAAGAGGAGAGAGAACAAAAGAAAAAGGTTGGGGGGCAGAAGTGACGTGTGAGGAGGAAAAAAGGGGAGAAAAGAAAGAGAGAGAGAAGAAAAGAAAAAGGTAGGGGGCAGGAAGTGAAGTGTGAGGAGGAAAAAGGGCAGAAAAGAAATAAAGAGAAGTTATTGCGTATTCTAAAATCGAAATTTTATAAAGGCACGTGATTCTTAAATTGTTGCGCACTTCAAAACCGAAATTTTATAAAGGCACGCGATTTTTAAACTATTGCGCACTCCAAAACCAATCCCATGATTTATAAATTTTGATTTTATATATAATGCGATTCTTAAACTGTTGCGCACGCGATTCTTAAACTGTTGCACACTCCAAAACCGATCCTATGATTTATAAATTTTGATTTTATATATAATGTGATTCTTAAACTGTTGCGCACGCGATTCTTAAACTGTTGCGTACTCCAAAATCGAAATTCTATAAAGGCATGCGATTCTTAAATTGTTGCGCACTTCAAAACCGAAATTCTATAAAGGCCCAAGGGAGGGGAGATACTTGAAGGTGTTGGTAGTGAAGTTGCAGCACAGAAACTTAGAGGTCTTGCCGGCACCACTGTTACAGTAAAAGTGTAGAGTGTAATTACTTTCCTTTTGCTTCTTTCAATATAAATTTTCTTTTTTTTTTGAGCAAATTTCAATATAAATTTTCAAATATTTAGGTTTTATTCTAGCAAATGGACATTCACTTTGGTAGTTGATGACATACATGCATGTGTCACGGGCCGATCGATTGGGATCGTGACCGCGCGGCGACTCGGGCGAATTTGGACTACCTGAGCCAAGCCTTGCTCGATCGAACGCTTACCCGCTCGCTTACCCGGATCGTTGAGAGAGAAAGTAAGAGAGAGGAGCTCTGAAAGGAAGCGGAAGCTTTGATATTACTGAAATGTTGGGTTGGATGATTACAACTGAAGGAGGACACCCCTTCTTATAGTTGAGGGCCTCGAATTACAACCATTGATCTACTTTTCATCTAACGGGCGAGATCGCACCGCCTCAACTACTGACATAAATATTCAACTACCGTTTACCGACATAAATAAAAGGGACAGACTCCCGTAATCTAGCTCATTGACAGTTTCGCCCGCCCTTGCAGTTCGGGAGAAGGCTTGTTGGGAATCCGAGGGAGAGCAGGAGGTCCACGGGCGAGTTGGAGTCGACTCTGGGGAACCTCTCGGGTCGTCCATCTTTTGGCCCGTGACATTCTCCCCCACTCAATTGAGCGACGTCCTCGTCGCTCTCAGCTCGGCGGGCAGCCTTTCGGGCTTTGGCACGAGCCTTCTTGTTCTTGTTTCTCTTCGCTCGTACGCTCGTGAACGAAGGGCCGCATCCTTCCATGATGAAGTCGGACAATCGCGGCTCGGTCTTCGGCTTGGACGGAGCACGCGGCGCACACTCAACCTCGGGGAAGAGTGCTTGGATAGGCATGGCGTGAGTCGGAGTAGGATCCAACTTGGCCTTTGGCTTCACCTCGGTCAGCTTGTTGATGCGCATGACGGCCTTCAAGCTCTTGTCGAGGCGTCGGATTGACGCAATGGTCTTAGTGTCAACCACCCCTTTGATCATGGGGATCATCGATGGGCACTTTTGATCGAGGATCATTATGCACTTGGTCCTCATGTCGATCATGGCTCCCACACTATGGAAAAATTGCATCCCAAGTATGAGATCATAGTCGTCAAGAGGGATTACCTCGAACGCCATTCGGCCCTTCCATCCGCCAATCTTGACGTCCACGTCGGGTGTTGATCCTACGCCATGGAAGTCGCCCGAATTGATCGGCTTGTACGACTTCTCGGATGGCTCCATGTGAAGTCCCAAGGTCTTTGCAACCTCGGTCGACATGAACATGTTGGATGCACCGGTGTCGACCAAAGCGTAGAGCGTTCGGCCACCCACTTCGACCTCCACAAAGAACATGTCGGTGTTTGGAGCGATCCCTTCTTCCTTGGTCGGCGATCGGGCTTGGACTGAGTTGATCTTCCTCACAGCTCCAATCCGGATCTGCCGCTTATCTTCTTTCGGCTCCTCCTTTTCTTCCTCAAGGGCAAGGAGGGCGTTGATTCGACCCTTCTTCGGGCACTTTTGGGTCCAGTGTGGACCTTGGCAAATGAAACAAGGAGAAGGTGGGGGTTGATCAAACCTGCTCGCGTAGTCCGTTGGTGGTCTACCCCTTTGGAAGGCTGGTTTGGAAGACCCTTCTCCCCATGCTTTGGCTCGGCCGCTTTGTTCATGCGCGACCCGGGGAGTGTTTCTTCCAGCTTCATCCTCGCAAGGTCGATCAGTCCTCCAATCTCTTTGTCGACTCCTTGGTTCGGTCTTGGTGAGGTCGACGAGTGATTCGGCTACGCTCAGCGCACGCGCCAGGCTACTCACGTCCCGCCGCTTCAACTCGAGCAATGCCCACGGCTTCAACCCATCCATGAACGCTCCAAGAGCCTCCTCTTCGCTCAGGTTGCGAATCTGGAATTTGAGCTCGGTGAACTCCTTCACGTACTCTCGGATCGTGCCTCTTTGCTCGAGGCAATGGAGCTTGCTACGGGCCTCTTGTTGAGCGAACTCGGGGAAAAAGTAGTCCCGGAACTCTCGCACGAAATCGTCCCATGTGCACACGGGATCGGCGCCTCGTCTAACTTCATCACACCTCTTGCGCCACCAAAGCATCGCCGTATCAGACAGGAACATGGACGCGGTTCGTACCTTGGTCGTCTCGTCGTGCATGTTGACGGCGCCAAAGTATTGCTCCATGCTCCAGACGAAGTTGTCCACCTCCTTGGCGGATCGTTCGCCTTTGAATTCTTTCGGCTTTGGCACCTCAATTTTGGGCACCGCTTGGTTCGGCACAGCACCGTTGGTGATGCTCAGTTTGCACAGGGCGAGCTCAGTCTTGAGCTCTTGGATTTCGGCTTTCATGGCTTTGATCACGTCCCTACGCGGAGCTTCTTCCTCGACCACTTGGACGCGCTCCTTCAACACATCGATCGATGCTTCAAGGGCTTCGTCCTTGTCGTGTAATGGGGCGGTAGCTTCGTTGATGCATGAAGTGAAGTCTTCACGGATTGAACTGTCAACCTCCATGATCCGGTCTCGCACGTCGTCAAGACCTTCCATGAGTTCCTGCACAGCGCTCCGGACATTTGCGATCTTCTCATCGAACGCAGCTACGACGTCCCTTGAGGCGTCTCTTCTCTTTCCACGACCGCAGTGCTCTTGGACTTGTACGGTCTCTCCAACCATGACAGCTTCTTGGCTCGACATTCCTTCGAACAGTTGGCGCTCCTTGATCTCTCGAACGGATCTCTCTTTTGCTCTGATACCACTTGTCACGGGCCGATCGATTGGGATCGTGACCGCGCGGCGACTCGGGCGAATTTGGACTACCCGAGCCAAGCCTTGCTCAATCGAACGCTTACCCGGATCGTTGAGAGAGAAAGTAAGAGAGAGGAGCTCTGAAAGGAAGCGGAAGCTTTGATATTACTGAAATGTTGGGTTGGATGATTACAACTGAAGGAGGACACCCCTTCTTATAGTTGAGGGTCTCGGATTACAACCATTGATCTACTTTTCATCTGACGGGCGAGATCGCACCGCCTCAACTACCGACATAAATATTCAACTACCGTCTATCGACATAAATAAAAGGGACAGACTCCCGTAATCTAGCTCATTGACAGTTTCGCCCGCCCTTGCAGTTCGGGAAGAAGGCTTGTTGGGAATCCGAGGGAGAGCAGGAGGTCCACGGGCGAGTTGGAGTCGACTCTGGGGAACCTCTCAGGTCGTCCATCTTTTGGCCCGTGACACATGAATGTCAGCAAAACAAGAGATGCCTGCGCTAACTGATTATTGTAGGATACTCAGTGATTATTTTCACCTGGGTGCTACTAAACCATACATGCCCGACTCTTTAAGCTTATAATGAGAGTAGGCATCATAGATTTGAACCAGGGCTTTCACTATTCATAGGCATTCAGAGTTTGTTCATCATTTGAACAGCTTATAAGTGAACCTGAAGTCCATGTGGCCATGTTTAGCAAAGTTGAAATGAAAGTAGACTGCACAGACTTGAGCCTTTTTTTTTTTTTTTGGTCGGACACAATCATGAGAGCCTAAGTTCTGCAGTTACTTGGCTTTTGCAGTTCAAAATTGATATGCGCCACCATTTCAACATAACATTCATCTTGGATTAGACTGTTCGGCACAAAAAGGGAAGTTGATGTGTACTTTTGTAGGGGTACTAGACCAACTATGGGTGATCACATCAGTGATTATTGACCACATCTTGGTATTGCGACATTTAGGACCAAATAAAGGTGCATTAAGATTCAAAATTCATTCCAAGCCAAGCGAAGACAATGCGGATTAGAAATATAAAAAGTTGGATTCTTCACAAGCCACTTTTGCATCCGAGTTAGAAACATTTGTGTATAAAGACTTCCGCACGTTACAAAATACTGTATTTTCAACGGTCTAGCGTACAACGTTTACTCTTCTAAATTCATGCAAGTCCATTGTTCGGAAAACGTAAATTCATATTGAATTTTTAGTCCTACAGGGGATATACATGTTATACATGTTCTTTGAATGCCTTCTCTAATGGAAACAGCTCACGTAGAGTTTGGAGGGACGCGGTGTAGACGCACGTAGGTAGAGGGCGGCGCCGCGTGGGTGACCGACTTAGAACGTGGGCGGGATGCTGGATTGAAGATTTTGGTTGACCCATCTTTTTGACAGGCTCGTCTTGCCAACCATTTGATTATTTTCTTTGTATTTGTCCGCTCCGCGTGGATCGCCTCATTCTCTGCTGCTTTTCTAAAAAAGCAACTCCTCACATGGACGCAACATGACGACCCGCTGCCGACACCGAAAATGTACGGCGGAGGCAGAATTATAGCTGTGTTCTCATTATCGAGGGGACCTCTGCAACCTTGGCTCCGAGAGGCAGGAAACCTCTCATGATGTATATGAAAATAAAAAACCGACTTGATGAAAATTACACTCAAAGATTTGAATTTTGAATCCTGAAATATACAACTAAAAACATGTTAAAATTTCACTGTTAAAACTCAGTGAAAACACACAAATCTGACCAAATGGGACTTTCTCAAGAAAAAATTTGACTTTTGTTGGCGCACATTTAAGTCCGGTGGGATGATTTCATCTTTAATTTTTGTCTACGAATGCACTCAATAGTACTTGCGACTTCATGCAAAACAATTCAATGATAAAATTAAAACGCATTCTTCCCAAGTCGATTGAAACAAGATTGAAGGATGTGGGGCGGGTTGATATTTGTTTTCCATTTCAAAAATTGACGGCGGCAAATCAATAACATGTCAAGTTTACAAAATTTTCTTCTTCAATTGACTTGTTTTGTTAAACAATCTAAGGAACGAATGAAAACTGGATATGATCATAGCATATGGTTTCGTTTTTTGTAGAAGAATTATAGATGGGACATACGAAATATATGAATGAATATATCTATATATATCAAATATATGAATGAATATATATATATCAAATACCATATAGAATTACCGATGTTCACAAAGAATCAATCCAATCTAATCAAAACCCCCGCCGAAACAAATCACTCCTCAATCGCTCCCCCCTGTATTACATATATCCACACAACGGCATAGCGCGCACACTCCAAAAAATCGCCGAAACGGGCCCTCAGTACTTGAGCAGAGCGAGAAGAGACAGCGCCACCGAAGATCCAATGACCGCGAGCGAGGCCGGCGCGAACGCAGCTCCGGACTCCATCGGCGCCGGCGCCGGCGCCGGCTCGGACGCCTGAGCAGAGGCCGCCGCGGCCATGAGGAGGACCGCCGCCACGAAGGCGACCGTGAAGGACCCGAAGCTCCTCAATCCTACTGCCACCATTGCCGAAACGAGTAGGAACAGACGAGCGGATCGCTAGCGAGCGAGAGCTTTCGGACCACCGGGAGATCGGAGTTGCAGAGGAGTAGAAGAGTCGCGGGAGTGATGGAGGCTTTGGGATGCGATGAAGAAGAAGAGGAAGGGAGATCGCTATTTATAGGCGGGAGAAGGGGCGCGTGGTCGTCACCGGAGCAGACGAGGGTGGGGACAAACAGCTCGCCAACGTTCACTTAACAGCTAGATTCTTTTTTTTTTTTTTTGAGAGAGACTTAACAGCTAGATTAACTGATTGATGGGCTTTGCAGAAGCAGATGTATAAATCAAATTGCATTTTGTACTTTCCATTAATGGATCTTGCTGAAATTGTCATTAAAAGATGAAAGGGTTCTAGCAGTATAACAGAGTGTGAAGTTTCTCTCCTAATCTATGTGTGTCTTTAATAATTTTTTATTCAATGTGGATCACTCACATCTTGATATCCATCAACTCTTTACATGTATTTAAATAATCTGTCAGGAAAAAGTAAGAATGAAAAGATAACTGAAATGTGAAATCTCCCCTCGTCTCGTAGCTGTCACAAAAATACGTTTTGCCACTACAGGTAGTGTTGATTGAGATTGATGATATGTAAATAAATCTTGAATCCAAACTTTATATGTTAAATTTCTACTCAAACTCAACTGTGACTTCTGCATATCTTAAAGTACAGTTGCGTACACTTCTAAACTTGGACATAATTTATATAATGGCATAAATTTCAGTTAAGTGATCCTTTATGGGTAAAAATGGTGAGACTAAGCCTGCTTACTCAAGCTCAGTATAATATCAAATTTGGCATTTTTTATTGACTTGGCATGAAAGTTGCTAACAATTCCACCTTTGGAGAACACTCAATATCAAAAACCAGTCCAATAAGATCCCCAGCATATTATACTGCACTAGGCGGGTTAGACTAGGATATTTCTTGCTGAGGACATAAATTGTATAGTCTATGCTCTCTGTCTGACAAGGATCTAATATTCTGTTGTATGCTCCTTCAGAGATGAAAGAACTGAACGGAGCTGTTTTATTATGATTGATGACAAAGGCTGACGACAGCATGATTGTGTTCCCATGTCTCCCTTAAGACTTGGATCCTCTATTTTGGCTTAGTGGGCACCCGCAATTTGGACCATCCGCTCCTTGTTCTAGTAATTTATGAGCTCTTAATTCAACTTAGTTCCTTGAAAAATTAGCTGGGCCATCATGATTTCCTTATGTTGTTTCTTTGTTTATTTTTTCCAGACAGTCTGCTAATGGCTGTCATTGCACACTGCGCTTCCTAGTTGGTATCCGTTTGCTATGTGTAGATACTCTTCATTCTAAACTTTTTACCAGTGCTTGTATTGTGTGATAATAATTGGTTTCTGCTCATAAGAGAATATTCTAGATGTTTATTATCCCTTTAAAGATTCTTTTTGCAAATGTCCAGCTCCATGACGTCAAAAAGTATATTTCTAGTTTTCTGAGATCTCTCTCATTTGTATTCAGGGGAGATACTTGAAGGTGTTGGCAGTGAAGTTGCAGCACAGAAACTTAGAGGTCGTGCCGGCACCACTGTTACAGTAAAAGTGCACAGTGTAATTACTTTCCTTTTGCTTCTTTCAATATAAATTTTCACATATTTAGGTTTTGTTCTGACAAATGGACATTCACTTTGGTAGTTGATGACATACATGCATGAATGTCAGCAAAACAAGAGATGCCTGTGCTAATTGATTATTGCAGGATACTCTGTGATTATTTTCACTTGGGTGCTACTAAACCATACATGCCCGACTCCTTAAGCTTATAATGAGAGTAGGCATCATAGATTTGAACCAGGGCTTTAACTATTCATAGGCATACAGACTTTGTTCATCATTTGAACAGCTTATAAGTGAACCTGAAGCCTGTGTGGCCATGTTTAGCAAAGTTGAAATGAAAGTAGATTGCACAGACTTGAGCTAACTTTTCCAAGTTTATGAGATATGAATATTTCACTATCAATTATCTGGTCATCAATGACCCATGCAATCTAAGATAACCTGAATTTTTGTGTATCGAGAAGAAAGTTCTCCTGTGTATCTTGAGATTTTTAATGGCCGTCTCTATTTAATGTCAAAAAATGCTGAATATGTTCATTTTTCCAGGGTACTGATGGGGGAAGTGCTTCTACTGTTAGAGAGGTACTTTTTGTTCTTACGTTGCATGGTGCTAATTGATTGCTGGAATTGCTTTGTTTAAAGAATTTTAAACTCCCCCATACATATGATACCGTGCATATGGAGTTTGAGACGCCATTATCTATGTTTTCCGTGAAAATGCATGCCTCATTAGAAGCTTCTAGTCTTTTAGCTAATCGCTGATGATTTGACCTGGGAACCTCAACTGCTTGAAGGTCAAACTACCCCGCGAGTACATCAAACTTTCTCCTGTATCCAGTGCCATTATTCCTCATAGAATGCCTGATGGTAGTATCACAAAGACTGGTTATGTTAAATTGTCAGCCTTCCTCCAGGTAAAGATGCTTGTCTTTTTCCTCTTAGGTGGGGTTTGGTGGAAATTTGTCAACTCCTTAAGTCATGAGTTATGTGCTTCCATTTTTGGCATATATACTAACGGCTCTTCGGCCAAATCCCCAGAATGCTGCCGCTGATGTGGAAAATGCTATTCAGGAAATGGAACGCCAGGATGTTCGCTCATCATATTGGATCTACGGAACAATCCGGTAGTAGCTGGTTTAATATTAGAGTGATGTAGGGGGAAATTTGCTAGTCACTATTTTCTTTTAGTTTCCGATCTATATAAGTGACGCGATGTCCTTGCACCATCCTTTCAGGGAGGCCTGGTAAAGGCTGGGCTTGATGTCGCACAGATGTGGCTTGATGGGGATGAGACCCTTCTGAACACTATTGATCGTGATGGGAATTTGCAACCTATCAAGATGATCGATGGGCATGCAATAACACATGATCCGCTTGTCGTGCTTGTAAGAATCTGATCCTTCATGAATCATTTTAGAGCAGCCAATCAGGAGGTTCTTCCAACACCTTCCATCTTGCTGATGTGCAAGAAATTTCTTAGTTGCATTACTGCAAATAGAAAGATCAATACATAAAATAGAAATGTAGACCAAGAGCAGTTGTTCCTGCTTTATCTCATTGCTGATAGAAGTGGCAGAATTGCCCTGTAAGTGGAACAGAAGTCCACGAAATAAAAAATGATTGGAGATAGATGCCTGAGCAGTTTATCCTGCCTTAAGCAATGTGGTCTCAATCAAGTTGTTTTGTGCTCTGGATTAAATCTTTTCTCACATCAAATTCAATTTGTCCACCGTTTGAGTAGCTGCAGCGTTATTACATCAAAGCTGTATTCTCTCTAGATGGAGCTTGTTTAGACAATTTGTCAAATCAAGTTTACTTCACAATTATGGATTCTGGCAAATTTGTATTCATTCCTTGGGCCTGATAATGAAATATTTAGTCAATAGAGTTGTTAACTCATTTAAAATGCATTCACTCGGTGATGCTTGTCCGATTTTCTGACAAGCTTCTATGCAATTGTGTTATCTGGATTTGAAGAAGTAGTCTACTGCTCTTCTGTGAGTTCTTCAAAATCTCAGAACCTTTAAACTTTGACTCAGATCATGTTCACCTATTCTTACTTCACCTGGAATAGGTCAATGAGGGAAGTGCAAGCGCAAGTTAGATATTGGCAGGAGCTTTACATGATAATGGCCGTGCTATTCTCGTGGGGCACAAAACTTTTGGCAAGGGCAAAATTCAGGTACTTGGAATATCCATTTGCTTGTAGTCTAAGACACATTGAACCATCTCATTTTGTTTATTTTGGTTGATGCTGATACAGGCTTCCTTCCTATACTTTAGAATGCTTGGGTGGCTAATCACTGATGCCTTTGTTTGTCATTGCCATTTGCTTAATCTAAACAGACTGTAACGGAACTCCATGATGGATCGGCTCTATTCGTCACAGTAGCAAAATATCTATCTCCTTCTCTCCACGACATAGACCAAGTTGGGATAACTCCTGATGTCCAGTGCACGGCTGACATGATTAATGTGCTCAAGGAGTCATTGTTTAAAGATGAGCTCTGTCTCAACCTTGGAATCCGATTCCTGCATCATGGTCGCCAAACATTAGTTGGACATTCAGGAGTCGAAAGGTACAGCTTCCTGAAGGATGGAAATGTCGGATCCATATGATCTCATAGCGTAGACCGTCTGTACAGATCGCTCATGATGAACAAGTGTCTATAGATCTTGAAGGGTTGGACTGAGTGTAGCCGCCCCAGCATATACGAAATTGAATTGCTCCAGAAAAGCAAATGAATTCATCCTCAAGTTTCGATTCTAGAGAAATGAAACGACAGTATAAACGGGTTTGGTGAGGACTTTGCACAGCCGAATGTATATATGCTGCATCCAGTAAGTTAAGGAAACGTTAAGAGAAGAACGTAAAAATTATACAATCATGAGAGCCTGAGTTTTGCAGTTACTTGGCTTTTGCAGTTCAAAATCGATACGTGGCACCATTTTCAACAGAACATTCATCTTGGATTAGACTGTTCGGCACAGACAGGGCAGTCGATGTGTACTTCCGTGGGGGTACTAGACCAACTACGGGTGATCAGATCAGTGATAACTGACCACGTCTCGGTTTTATGACATTTAGGACCAAATAAAGGTGCATTAAGATTCAAAACTTCATTCCGAGCCAAGCAAAGACCATACGGATCAGAATTGTAAAAAAAAAAAAAAAATGGATTCTTCACAAGCCACTATTGGGACTGAGTTGGATGCATGTATATAAAGACTTCCGCACTTTGCAAAATACTGTATTTTCAACGGTATAGCGTACAGCGTCTACTCTTCTAAATTCATGCGAGTCCATTGTTCGGAAAACGTAAATTCATATTGAATTTTTAGTCCTACAGGGGATATACATGCTATACGTGTCCTTTGAATGCCTTCTCTAGAGGAAACAGCTCATGTAGAGTTAGGAGAGACGCGGTGTAGATGCTCGAAGGTAGAGCACGGCGCCGTGTAGGTTACCAACTTAGAGCGTGGGCGGGATGCTGGATTGAAGATTTTGGTTGACCCATCTTTTTGACAGGCTCGTCTTGCCAACCATGATTGTGTCCTTAGTATTTGTCCGCTCCGCGTGCATCACCTCATTCGCAGCTGCTTTCAAAGAAAGCAACTCCGCACATGGACGCAACATGATGACCCGCCGCCGACACGGAAAATGTACGGCGGACGCAGAATTATATCTGTATTCTCACTATGGAGGGGGGACCCCCGCAACCCTAGCTCCGAGAGGCAGGAAACTTCACATCATGTATATGAAAATAAGAAACCGACTTGATGAAAATTGTACTTAACGTTAACGCCCTTACTTCAAAGATTTGAATTTTGAATAAATGGCTAAAAAAAATGTCGAAATTTCACCTTTGGGAGTTCAGTAAAAACTTGCAGATTTGATGAAATGGGTCTCTCTCATAAAAAAATTTGACTTCTGTTAATACACATTATGTACACTTGCTTGACAGATGATTTCATCTTAAATTTTTCTCACTACTTGCAACTTTATGCAAAAGGTTTCGATGATAAATTTAAATGCATTCTTCCTAGGCTAATTGAAACAAGATTGAAGAAACGGGCAAGTTGAGATCCGACGTCCATTTTAAGAATTGACACCAGCAAATCAGTAATATGTTGAGTTCGCAAAATTTGCTTCTTCAATCTGACTTATTTTATTAAAAGATCCTAGGAATTAATGAAAACTGGGTACGATTGCGGTGTAAGTTTCACGTTGGGGTTGAATCTTGATTTCACTTTTCGTAAAAAAATTGCAGATGGGACATATATATGAAATGTATTAATGAATATATATATCAAATACATATAAAATGACCGATGATCACAAAGAATCAATCCAATCAAAACCCCCGCAAAACAAAATCACTCCTCAATCGCTCCCCCTGTATTACATATATCCCACACACCGGCATAGCGCGCACACCCCAAAAAAATCGCCAAAACGAGCCCCTCAGTACTTGAGCAGAGCGAGAAGAGACAGCGCCACCGAAGATCCGATGACCGCGAGCGAGGCCGGGGCGAACGCAGCTCCGGACTCCATCGGCGCCGGCGCCGGTGCCGGCTCGGACGCCTGAGCAGAGGCCGCCGCGGCCATGAGGAGGACCGCCGCCACGAAGGCGACCGCGAAGGACCCGAAGCTCCTCAATTTTGCTGCCGCCATTGCTGAAACGAGTAGGAACAGACGAGCGGATCGCGAGCGAGCGAGCGAGAGAGCTTTCGAACCGCCGGGAGATCGGAGTTGCAGAGGAGTAGAAGAATCGCGAGAGTGATGGAGGCTTTGGGATGCGATGAAGAAGAGGAGGAAGGGAGATTGCTATTTATAGGCGGGAGAGGGGGCGCGTGGTGCTCACCGGAGCAGACGAGGGTGGGGACAAACAACTCGCCAACGTCCAACGTTCACATAACAGCTAGATTCACGGGAAAAAGCCATTTTACATGGCCGTTGGGCTGGCAGTCGGGGGCGATGATTGCGTGCGGGCTCTGGATTTCTTTCGGCACGCGGCGGCTGCTGCGATTGCGACACGTGTACGGAGGGATCTCGTCTGTTTGGGGAACTGTCGGCAGGCCCATTGTATGGCCCATTCCGAAGTTGAGCCCATTGGGCTCGAGACGGCCCTTGCTTCGCTCTTGATTTTTCTTTTTTCTTTTGTTTTTTTTTTAACCAATTGATCGGCCGGTTTCCAGTTTTCATGTTAGCACTAGCAGTAGCATGACGTGGCACTCACGAATTTACTAATACCCAATTAAAAATTGACACGTGTCATTGAAAAAATAAATAAATTAAAAAGTTAATTCTTTTTTTCTCTTTTCCCCTCCATCTTCGACCTCCGCTCCGCCCAGGCTCCGCCATCTCCACCGCCCAAGTCGCCACCGCGGCCACCGTTGTCCCTGAACCACCGCCCCACCATGGCTGCCACGGTCTGCGGCAAAGCTGTTGAGCTCGTCGCCAGCAGCCATGGACGAGCCAAGACTCGAGCTCAAAGCTGTTGAGCAGCAAACTAGATATGGAGATGTAGAGGAGCGTTGCGGCAAAACAGATCTGGAGATGCAGAGGAGCGGTCGGCCATGGACGACCTCTCGGTCTGCGGCAAAGCTGTTGAGCTCGTTGCCGACGACCATGGATGAGCCAAGACTGGAGCTCAAAGCTTTTGAGCACTAAACCAGATTTGGTTTGCAGCAAACCAATCTAGAGGAGTGGTCGGCCATGGATGGCTTCTCGGCGGCAAAGTTGTTGAGCTCTTTGCCGGCAGCCATAGACGAGCCAAGATCTAGAGCAGCAAACCAGATGCAACACCTCCAGATCTGGAGATAATCTCCGCGTCCACTCTCTCCGTCGTCTCGCTGGATTTGGAAATGAGGAATGGGTGGAGGAGACGGCCAAACTGGTTTGATAGGGCGCCGGCAACTCCAACTCCGCCGGTGGCGATGGCGGAAGGAGGGGCGGAGGTGACTTGGGCGGTGGAGATGGCGGAGCCCGGGCGGAGGGGAGGTCGAAGATGGAGGGGAAAAGAGAAAAAGAATTAGCTTTTTTTTTTGCAATGACACGTGTCAATTTTTAATTGGGCATTAGTAAATTCGTGAGTGCCACGTCATCTGATGACGTGGCACTCGCGAACCACTGAATATTTTCTCTTCTTTAGTGGGGCGCTCTCTCTCCTCTTTTCTTTCCAAGGGCTTCTCTTCACCTTCTCTCTCTCTCTCTCCCTCTCTCCGGAGAAATTTTTGCTGGTTTCTCACTCGATCAACGAAGAGACGAAGAGACAAGATTTTTGTTCGTCATCTTCTCCAGAAAAGCGAACTTTGAAGCGATTTCCACCAACACAGATCAAGCAAAAGGCGAAACTTCGGACGACCAAGGCACGGAGAGTGGGAGTCAGTTGCAGTCTCAAGAAAGAATTTGGTTGGAAGCTTAGGTTACTTAGTTTGTTATAGCTTACTTAGTTTGTTATAGCCCTCTTCTACATGCAATAGGACACCGAGCTGATTGTGCTACTTTCAGTATGCAGGTGTTCTTTTGTACATTTGATGGGCTTGGAGGTGGAATGGCTGCTAAGTTTGCAGCGGAAAATTTTAATAAGAATATCGTAGATGAAATGGTGAGAAGAGACAAGGATGAAACAAAGACAATTGTGAATCATGGTTACCTAAAGACAGGTTTGAATTTTTTGAACGAGGAATCACGAGGCGGCTCATGCGGTGTAACTCGTTGATTGGAAGGGGCAACCACTTCATGTATAATGCTGGAGATTGTCGATATGTTCTTTGTAGAGCTGGCACTGCAAAGGCTCACATTTGATCATAGGCCTTGTGGGGAAGATGAAAAGGAGCGCATTGAGGCTCTCACAAACATTCTATTCATTCTTTACATGTACAAACATACTGCCTTGCAGGTTTATACGAAATAAGTTCTTTTATCTTAGCCACTTCCATTCTGTAATTGCTTGAGTTACCAAACTCTGCCTGGGTTAGAAGCTTATGAGACTTCTATCCATTTCGTGAAAAGTAGATTTAAGGATCGAGCTGCTGTATCGGAATGTATATAATGTTTTAACCTTATGTACATGGAGTGATCCACCCACTAATTTCACTTGAAAAAAAAAATTATTTTCCATTGTCGAGGCTATGAAAGTTGTTCAACATACATGATCTATGGGGGTGTTTGGTTGGGCATTTCCAAGGGGCTTTGGGAGCCCAAAGCCCCTTGGGGAAAATTTTAGGTGTTTGGCAAGGGCTTTTGAATACCCATTTGCGAAATGTGGGCATTTTAAATGCTGAAAGCCGAATGCCGGGGGGGACCAGCTTTGAGCATTCGGCATTCTGGAGATGCAATTTTACTGTTCATCGCATCACTGTTCATCGTCTCCTCCGCTATTCGCCTTCTTCTTCGCCGTTCGTCTTCTTCTTTGCCAAAGGCGGCGCTCAGCCGCGATCTGGCCGCCGAGAAGCCTCGCCTGAGGTCGCACAACCTCAGGCGAGGTGGCCTGAGGTCGGGCAACCTCGGCCGGCGTCGCCTGAGGTCGCGCGGACCTCGGCGGACGTCGCCTAGTCTCGCGCGACCAGGCGACGCCGCCTGAGGTCGGTTTGGTTCGGCCGGCGTCGCCTGGTCTCGCGCGAGCCAGGCGACCAGGCGAGGCCAAATCTGGCCGTTCGGCGGCTAGATCTGGCGATCTGGCGACCAGGCGACGCTGCCTGAGGTCGAGCAACCTCGGCCGGCGTTGCCTGGTCTCGCGCGAGCCAAGCGACAGCGAGTCGAATCGGCCGCCGGACGGCCAGATCTGGTGGTTGGCGACGCCGAGATCTGGCCGTCCGGCAGTGGCCGGTCGCCGGAATTTTATTTCAAACTTTAAAGAAAATAAAAAATACCAAAAGCTAATTACAAATGCAAAGTTTACCAAACGGCATTTATGCTAAGTTGCATTTCAATGCTAAAATTTACCAAACGGTCTAACATTTCCGAAAGCCCCTTTCCCTCAAAGATATTTACATTCTCCAAATGGCATTTCCCAAAAGCCGAACCAAACGAGCCCGTCCTAATGCTGTGATGAGCGTCTTTGTTCATTCATTCAATATGATCATACAGTGGCTTCCCTTCTCGTCTTGGAGTTTCCAATAGTTGTAGCATGCGGATATCAAGAGCATGATCTGGATATCAATAAAATGGATGGTTTTTGATGATTAGTATTGCGATTCAACATTGTGCTAGTTTGAGGTGCCATTGGCAAAGATACTTGCTCCCTTATCTCTCTCAAGCGTTTCTCATGTATTCTATTGGAATCAAGGCATAATGTGGCAAGTCCCATGTTCATGGAGTTAAATCAAAGGCAGAATCGTCCTTCCCAGCGCCTTCAAACTGAAAGATCAATAAACCGGGTTATGGAGTTTAGCTAGATAACCCGTACTTGGACAATCGGCATTTCCCAATGAGGACGACGATATACACCACACCAAAAAGAGGACTTTGTAAATGGGCAGACCATCATCTCCTTTTCTAATCAAATTAATCGAACTACTTTAAATAAAATGACATCTCAAGCAAGCTCATCCACTTAGCCTAGAGTTACAAGAAAATGCAAAGGATAAAAAGAAGAATCACACTCCTCTCTCTCCTTCGCCACAATATATCTCGCGGCCGTCGTCGAAACCCCAAAAGTTAGTGCCGCCACTTGAATAACCAGCCTTGCAGGCCTCTTTTGCTTCAAGTTGACGACGTACCCAAGCCGAAATTGGGACCCAAGCCAGTCGGCGATCTCTGGAGGCAGAGCCGGAAATGCGACGAGGACTAAGGAGAGGAAGGAGGAGGGGAGGGTTGGAGATGAGCGAGGGATAGAGAAAGGGCCTCGGGAGAGGAAGATAAGATGGAAGCCTTGTGTTGATGGAAATGGCTTCAATGTTCGCTTTTCTGGAGAAAATGGATGAAAAAAAATCTCATATCTTCTCCGAAGAGAGGAGAGAGAGAGCAGGTGAATTGAAGCCCTTGGAAAGAAAAGACGCGAGAGAGAGCGCCCCGCTAAAGAAGCCTTGAAAATTCAAAAGATGAGAGAGAGTTTTTAAGCGGGAGACAAGCATTTATTGTTGCTTGTGTCAGCCGTCTGCCAGAGGGGAGAAAAGAAAGCGCCCCTCCTATTTTAATATTTCATACATATTCCATGTCAGAGAACACGCGTCAATTTTTCAGTGGACCAGCTAGATTTATACATGCCACGCGAGCTGGTGACATGGTGATTGCCAACCACTAAATAAGCCTCGAAAATTCAAAAGATGAGAGAGAGTTTCTAAGCAGGAGACAAAACATTTATTGTTTAATTGTGTCAGTCGTCCGCCAGAGGGAGAGAAAAGAGCGCCCCTCCTATTTTAATTTTTCGTTTTCTACATATTACATGTCAGAGTACACGCGTCAATTTTTCAATGGAGCCAGCTTGGTTTATGCATGCCACGCGAGCTGATGACATGGTAATTGCCAACCACTAAATATTTTCTTCCTAAATACAAATGAGAGAGATCTCAGAAAACTATAAATATACTTTTTGACGTCATGGAGCTGGACATTTGCAAAAAGAATCTTTAAAGGGATAATAAACATCTAGAATATTCTCTTATGAGCAGAAACCGATTATTATCACACAAAACAAGCACTGGTAATAAACTTAGAATGAAGAGTATCTGCACAGCAAATGGATACCAACTAGGAAGCGCGGTGTGCAATGACAGCCATTAGCAGACTATGTTTGGAAAAAATAAACAAACAAACAACATAAGGAAATCACGATTGCCCAACTGATTTTTCAAGGAACTAAGTTGAATTAAGAGGTCATAAATTACTAGAACAAGGAGCAGATGGTCCAAAATGCAGGTGCCCACTAAGCCAAAATAGAGGATCCAAGTCTTAAGGGAGACACATGGGAACACAATCATGCTGTCGTCGGCCTTTGTCATCAATCATAATGAAACAACTCCGTTTAGTTCTTTCATCTCTAAAGGAGCATACAGTAGAATATTAGATCCTTGTCAGACAGAGAGCATAGAGTATACAATTTGTGTCCTCAGCAAGAAATATCCCAATCTAACCCGCCTACTGCAGTATAATATGCTGGGGCTCTTATTGGACTGGTTTTTGATATTGAGTGTTCTCCAAGGGTGGAATTGTTAGCAACTTTCATGCCAAGTCAATAAAAAATGCCAAATTTGATATTAGAGTGAGCTTGAGTAAGTTGGCTTAGTCTCACTATTTTTACCCATAAAGGATCACTTAACTACAGTCTATGCCATTATATAAATTATGTCCAAGTTTGGAAGTGTATGCAACTGCACTTTAAGATATGCAAAAGTCACAGTTGAATTTGAGTAGAAATTTAACATTGTTGGAAGATATGATTTAGCAAATCATATCAAATTGTAAATTGATATGTAATATTGTCTATCTTAGGTTTAGAAAGATAGGGGATAATTATTTTCCTTTATTATTTCTTTCTTTGTAATTAAATACAATGTATTGTGCACAGATTACATTCAATAGAGAGAATACAACTTTTCTCCTATTTCTTCTTTCGCATACTTTCCTTTGATCTTCTGACAAATATATAAAGTTTGGATTCTAGATTTATTTACATACCGTCAATCTCAATCAACTCATCCCCTTCATATATACCGGCAAGAGCAGCAGGGCTACCGTCCACACAATACAACACTAAAACGTATTTTTGTGACAGCAACGAGACGAGTACTCGTGGTCAAGATCCGGGAGATTCCACATCTCGGTTATCTTTTTATTCTCGCTTTTTCCTGATAGGTTATTTAAATACATGTAAAGAGTTGATAGATATCAATATCACTTATCCATATTAAATAAAAAATGATTAAAGATGCACATAGACTAGGAGAGAAACTTCACGCTCTGTTATACTTCCAGAACCCTTTCATCTTTTAATGACAAAATTTCAGCAAGATCCATTAATGAAAAGGAAAAAATGCAATTTGATTTTATACAGCTGCTTCTGCAAAGCCCATCAGTCAGTTAATTAGCTGTTAAAGTCTCTCAAAAAAAGAAAAGAAAAGAATCTAGCTGTTAAGTGAACGTTGGCGAGCTGTTTGTCCCCACCCTCGTCTGCTCCGGTGACGACCACGCGCCCCTTCTCCCGCCTATAAATAGCGATCTCCCTTCCTCTTCGTCTTCATCGCATCCCAAAGCCTCCATCACTCCCGCGACTCTTCCACTCCTCTGCAACTCCGATCTCCCGGCGGTCCGAAAGCTCTCGCTCGCTCGCGATCCGCTCGTCTGTTCCTACTCGTTTCGGCAATGGTGGCAGCAGGATTGAGGAGCTTCGGGTCCTTCGCGGTCGCCTTCGTGGCGGCGGTCCTCCTCATGGCCGCGGCGGCCTCTGCTCAGGCGTCCGAGCCGGCGCCGGCGCCGGCGCCGATGGAGTCCGGAGCTGCGTTCGCGCCGGCCTCGCTCGCGGTCATCGGATCATCGGTCGCGCTGTCTCTTCTCGCTCTGCGCAAGTACTGAGGACTCGTTTTGTCGATTTTTTGAAGTGCGGGCGCTATGCCGTTGTGTGGATGTACATGCTATACAGGGGAGAACAATTGAAGAGTGATTTGTTTCGGCGGGGGTTTTGATTAGATTGGATTGATTCTTTGTGACCATCGGTGATTCTATATGTTATGTTATTTGATATATATATATATATATATTCATATATTTGATATATATGGATATATTTATTCATATATTTCGTATGTCTTATATGTAATTTTTCTATGAAAAGCGAAATCACATGCTACAATCATATCCAGTTTTCATTCTTTTCTTAGATTGTTTAACAAGATAAATCGATCGAAGAAGCAAATTTTGCAAGCTTGACATGTTACTAATTTGCTAATGTCAATTTTTGAAATGGACAGCGAAATACTTGCCCCACATCGTTCAATCTTGTTTCAATTGACCTAGGAAGAGTGTGTTTAAATTTATCTGTCAATTGTTTTGCACGAAGTTGCAAGTACCATAGAATGCATTTGCAAACAAAAATTAAAGATGAAATCACCCGCCGGACTTGCATGTGCGCCAACAGAAGTCAATTTTTTTCTTGAGAAAGTCCCCATTTGGTCAGATTTGTGTGTTTTCACTGCGCTTTTAACGGTAAAATTTCAACATGTTTTTAGCCGTATATTTCAGGATTCAAAATTCAAATCTTTGAAGTAAGGACGCCAAGTGTAATTTTCATCAAGTCGGTTTTTTATTCTCATATACATGATGTGAGGTTTCCTGCCTCTCGAAGCCAAGGTTGCAGAGGTCCCCTCGATAATGAGAACACAGCTATAATTCTGCCTCCGCCGTACATTTTCGGTGTCGGCGGCGGATCGTCATGTTGCGTCCATGTGCGGGAGGTGCGGAGTTGCTTTTTCAGAAAGCAGCAGAGAATGAGGCGATCCACGCGGAGCGGACAAAATACAAAGAACCCAATCATGGTTGGCATGGCAAGACGAGCCTGTCAAAAAGATGGGTCAACCAAAATCTTCAATCCAGCATCCCGCCCACGTTCTAAGTCGGTCACCCACGCGGCGCCGCCCTCGACCCTCGTGCATCTACACCGCGTCCCTCCAGATTCGAGCAGAGCCGTTCCCATTAGAGAAGGCATTCAAAGAACATGTATAACACATACATCCCCTATAGGACTAAAAGTTCGATATGAATTTACGTTTTCCGAACAATGGACTCGCATTAATTTGAAAGAGTAAACGTTGTACGCTAGACCGTTGAAAATACAGTATTTTGTAACATGCGGAAGTCTTTATACACAGATGCTTCTAACTTGGACTCAAAAGTGACTTGTGAAGAATTCAACTTTTTACATTTCTGATCCGTGTTGTCTTCGCTTGGCTTGGAATGAAATTTTGAATCTTAATGCGCCTTTATTTGGTCCTAAATGTCGCAAAACCGAGACGCAGTCAGCAATCACTGATCTGATTACCCATAGTTGGTCTAGTACCCCCACGGAAGTACACATCGACTGCCCTGTCTGTGCCAAACAGTCTAATCCAAGATGAATGTTCTGTTGAAAATGGTGCCGCGTATCGATTTTGAACTGCAAAGTCCAAGTAACTACAGAACTCAGGCTCTCATGATTGTGTAATTTTTACGTTCTTCTCTTAACGTTTCCTTAACTTACTGGATGCAGCGTATATATATATATTTCTGCTGTGCGAAGTCCTCAGCAAACCCGTTTATACCATCGTTTCATTTCTCTAGAATCAAAACTTGAGGATGAATTCATTTGCTATTCTGAAGCAATTTAATTTTGTATATGCTGGGGCGGCTACACTCAGTCCAGCCCTTCAAGATCTATATAGACACTTGTTCATCATGAGCGATCTGTACAGACAGTCTACACTATGAGACCGAATGGATCCGACATTTCCATCCTTCAGGAAGCTGTACCTTTCGACTCCTGAATGTCCAACTCATGTTCGGCGACAATGATGCAGGAATCGGCTTCCAAGGTTGAGACGGAGCTTTTTTCTTTAAACAATGACTCCTTGGGCACATTAATCATGTCAGCCGTGCACTGGACGTCAGGAGTTATACCAACTTGGTCTATGTCGTGGAGAGAAGGAGATAGATACTTTGCTACTGTGACGAATAGAGCCGATCCATCATGGAGTTCCATTACACTCTGTTTAGATTAAGTAAATGGCAATGACAAATAACGGCATCAGTGATTAGCCACCCAAGCATTCTAAAGGATAGGAAGGAAGCATGTAACAGCTTTAACTGAAATAAACAAAATGACAAATGGATATTCCAAGCACCTGAATTTTTCCCTTGCCAAAAGTTTTGTTCCCCACGAGAATAGCACGGCCATTATCATGTAAAGCTCCTGCCAATATCTCACTTGCGCTGGCACTTCCCTCATTGACCTATTTCAGGTAAAGTAAGAGTAGGTGAACATGATCTGAGTCAAAGTTTAAAGGTTCTGAGATTTTGAAGAACTCACAGAAGAGCGGTAGACTACTTCTTCAAATCCAGAGAACACAATTGCATAGAAGCTTCTCAGAAAATCGGACAAAATCACCGAATGAATGCATTTTAAATGAGTTAACAACTCTATTGACTAAATATTTCATTATCAGGCCCAAGGACTGAAGACAAATTTCCCAGAATCCATATTTGTGAAGTAAACTTGATTTGACAAATTGCCTAAACAAGCTCCATCTAGAGAGAATACAGCGTTGATGTAGTAATGCTGCAGCTACTCAAACGGTAGACAAATTGAATTTAATGTGAGAAAAGATTTAATCCAGAGCACAAAACAAGTTGATCGAGACCACATTGCTTAAGGCATGGTAAACTGCTCAGGCATCTAGCTCCACTCATTTTTTAATTCATGGACTTGTCTTGCACCTACAGGGATATTCTACCACTTCTATCAGCAAGGAGATAAAGCAAGAACAACTGCTCTTGGTCTACATTTCTAGTCCATATTGATCTTTCTATTGGCAGTAATTCAACTAAGAAATTTCTTGCACATCAGCAAGATGGAAGGTGTTTAAAGAACTTCCTGATTGGCTGCTCTAAAATGATTCATGAAGGATCAGATTCTTACAAGCACAACAAGCGGATCATGTGTTATTGCATGCCCATCGATCATGTTGATAGGTTGCAAATTCCCATCACGATCAATAGTGTTCACAAGGGTCTCATCCCCATCAAGCCACATCTGCGCGACATCAAGCCCAGCCTTTACCAGGCCTCCCTGAAAGGATAGTGCAAGGACATCGTGTCACTTATATAGATCAGAAACTAAAAGAAAAGAGTGACCAGCAAATTTCCCCCTACATCACTCTAATATTAACCCAGCTACTACCGGATTGTCCCGTAGATCCAATATGTATGAGCGAACATCCTGGTGTTCCATTTCCTGAATAGCATTTTCTACATCAGCGGCAGCATTCTGGGGATTTGGCCAAAGAGCCGTTAGTACATATGCCAAAAATGGAAGCACATAACTCATGACTTAAGGAGTTGACAAATTTCCACCAAACCCCACCTAAGAGGAGAAAAACAAGCATCTTTACCTGGGAGAAGGCTGACAATTTAACATAACCAGTCTTTGTGATACTACCATCAGGCATTCTATGAGGAATAACGGCAGTGGATACAGGAGAAAGTTTGATGTACTCGCGGGGTAGTTTGACCTTCAAGCAGTTGAGGTTCCCAGGTCACATCATCAGCGATTAGCTAAAAGACTAGAAGCTTCTAATGAGGCATGCATTTTCACGGAAAACATAGATAATGGCATTTCAATCTCCATACGCATGGTATCATATGTATGGGGGGGAGTTTAAAATTCTTTAAACAAAGTAATTCCAGCAATCAATTAGCACCATGCAACATAAGAACAAAAAGTACCTCTCTAACAGTAGAAGCACTTCCCCCATCAGTACCCTGGAAAAAATGAACATATTCAGCATTTTTTGACATTAGATAGAGACAGCCATTAAAAATCTCAAGATACACAGAAGAACTTTCTTCTCGATACACAAAAATTCAGGTTATCTTAGATTGCATGGGTCATTGATGACCAGATAATTGATAGTGAAATATTCATATCTCATAAACTTGGAAAAGTTAGCTCAGGTCTGTGCAATCTACTTTCATTTCAACTTTGCTAAACATGGCCACACGGGCTTCAGGTTCACTTATAAGTTGTTCAAATGATGAACAAACTCTGTATGCCTTTGAATAGTTAAAGCCCTGGTTCAAATCTATGATGCCTACTCTCATTATAAGCTTAAGGAGTCGGGCATGTATGGTTTAGTAGCACCCAAGTGAAAATAATTTCAGAGTATCCTGCAACAATCATTAGTTTAGGCATCTCTTGTTTTGCTGACATTCATGTATGTATGTCATCAACTACCAAAGTGAATGTCTATTTGCCAGAATAAAACCTAAATATTTGAAAATTTATATTGAAATAAGCAAAAGGAATGCAATTACACTGTGCACTTTTACTGTAACAGTGGTGCCAGCACGACCTCTGAGTTTCTGTGCTGCAACTTCACTGCCGAAACCTTCAAGTATCTCCCCTGAATACATATGAGAGAGATCTCAGAAAACTAGAAATATACTTTTTTGACGTCATGGAGCTAGACATTTGCAAAAAGAATCTTTAAAGGGATAATAAACATCTAGAATATTCACTTATGAGCAGAAACCAATTATTATCACACAATACAAGCACTGGTAATAAGTTTAGGATGAAGACTATCTGCACGTAGCAAAAAGATACCAACTAGGAAGTGCAGTGTGCAATGACAGCCATTAGCAGACTATGTCTGGAAAAAATAAACAAACAAATAACATGAGGAAATCATGATGGCCCAACTAATTTTTCAAGGAACTAAGTTGAATTAAGAGGTCATATATTACTAGAACAAGGAGCGGATGGTCCAAAATGTAGGTGCCCATTAAGTTAAAATAGAGGATACAAGTCTTAAAGGAGACGCATGGGAGCACAATCATGTTGTCGTCAGCCTTGGTCATCAATCATAATGAAACAACTCCGTTCAGTTCTTTCATCTCTGAAGGAGCATATGGCAGAATATTAGATCCTTGTCAGACAGAGAGCACAGAGTATACAATTTGTGTCCTCAGCAAGAAATATCACAATCTAACCCGCCTAGTGCACTTACTGGACTGGTTTTTGATATTGAGTGTTCTCCAAGGGTGGAATTGTTAGAAACCTTTATTCCAAGTCAATAAAAAATGCCAAATTTGACACTATACTGAGCTTGAGTAAGCAGGCTTAATCTCAACATTTTTACCCAGAAAGGATCACTTAAACTAAGGTCTATGCCTCACGACCAAAAGAAAAAAAACTAAAGTCTATGCCATTATATAAATTATGTCCAAGTTTGGAAGCATATGCAACTGCACCTTAAGATATACAAAAATCATAGTTGAGTTTGAGTACAAATTTAACATATAAAGTTTGGATTCTAGATTCATTTACATACCGTCAATCTCAATCAACTCATCCCCTTCATGTATACCGGCACGAGCAGCAGGGCTATCGTCCACACAATATAACACTACCTGTAGTGGTAAAAAGTATTTTTGTAACAGCAACGAGATGAGTACTTGTGGTCAAGATCTGGGAGATTTCACATCTCAGTTATCTTTTCATTCTCACTTTCCTGATAGGTTATTTAAATACATGTAAAGAGTTGATAGATATCAAGATGTACGTGATCCACATTGAATAAAAAATTATCAAAAATGCATATAGGTTAGGAGAGAAACTTCACACTCTGTTATACTTCCAGAACCCTTTCATCTTTTAATGACAATTTCAGCAAGATCCATTAATGAAAAGGAAAAAAATGCAATTTGATTTATACATCTGCTTCTGCAAAGCCCAGCAGTAAGTTTTGTATGCCCCCAGCCAGCAAATTCAGGTGGCAAAATTTTGGTTCACTAGATGCAAGTGGAACTGATGCTACTCCTTATAAATATATTCAAACATATGGAACTTCTAAGGTGGTCTGGAGACATATTTGAAGAGGCAATAGGGGATTTTGACCAAAAAGGAAAGAAGGCAACGTTGGACACAGTTTTGTGAACCATACAAAACGATATCAAATTAAGAAGGTAAGATCCTGCACAAGTATGAGGTCACATTATCTTAAGATTCTATAGATCATGTTGGTAAATCCGACCATCAAGTTTTGCAGTTACTGGGTGGAGGGAAATTACAAGGTCACTATAAACCCGATATACAATCGATGTGTAGACCTTAGCCCATCAAAGAAACATAAAAAACAAGGGATGATAGCTTTGCAAAGTTCTGTTGCACTCTGAAATGGTAGAGTCCGCTCAAATATAAATATTTGAAGTATGATAACAAGGAAAGTGCAGGAGTCGAACAAAAACAACTGCAATGCCACTAACCAAATGTCCTGTTTTTGGTTCAGCATTTATGAAGAGGCCAACTCCTTGCAAATTTCCATCACTTCCAATCCTGAAACTTTGATATTCCTGTAAGTATGCATTTGTTAGCAGGACAACCAATGAAAGAGACTATCCTTTTGTGAAATAAAAAAGGGGGCAATTGGAGGCAGGTATCTGATTTATCCATCACAGCTAATCTACAACCCATGTTAAAGAAAAATTTAGCTGTTTCAGCATATTTGAAGAGCATAGATAACTTGCAAAGACCTTTGGGCTAATAATCCGTGTGAAGGGATCTCCAAGAGTAGAAAGCATGGCGCCGATTTTATTATATGCTGCATCAGCCGACCTCAGAGGGAACATTTCCACCATTGTTTGCTGCAGTTTCGAATCCCAATCTGCCAAAGGAAGTTTCCCATTAATTAAACCAAATTTCCACCAGACTCGACTTTGTACTTTAATCCACAATCAGAGTAAGAAGCACGATGCTGCTAAGCAAGTGCCTTTATTATGAAGAAACATCATCCGAGTACCTTGATGGTTGAATGTCGGATCAACGAATGTCTCCCTGATCAAACCCCAAGCCTCGACCAGCGTTCTCTGAACTGTATTTACCTAGCATGGAAACACTCTTCTATCTCACTCATACAGCCAAGACATTATTGCAGTCTAGTCCAGAGTAAGCAACATGAAGCGACAGCGGTAACTCGGACAACCGCGGTCGCTAAACAGCAAGAGATTTTTCAGTACTTAACAAGAAAAGAAGCAAACTGTACATGCGAAGCGCAATTCTTGTCAAAGCGTACATAGGCGATATGGTTTCTCGTTTTTAATTGGACCACTGTTTTTAACACGGAACGAACGGTAAGAACGACCGATCTAACGAGTAGCCACGCGAGCCGAACTCCTCACCTCTCGAACGTGAGAGGCCGGAAACGCGACGGTCAGGGACTCCGCGAGGGCCGGGGAGCCGCCGCCGCACACGGAAGCGAAGGCGGCCGCCGCGGCGGCGAAACCGAAGAGGCCCTTCCCGATCGACGCGAGCGAAGGACGATCATGGGGCTCGGGCTCCGCGGGCGCACGAGAAGCGGAGCAGGCCCTCCATCGCCGCCGCGTCGCGCGGCGGTTCGAGCAACCCGAGCGAAGCGGAAGAGAAGAACAAGAAGAAGAGGAAGAAGAGGACGGCAACGGCAACGGCAACGGCAATGGCGATGGCGACGGGGAAGAAGAGAATCGGGTGAGGATGGCGTGAGACGGCGAGAGGTGATGCTGCGACCCGAGGTCGAACTTGTAGCAGAGCCGCTCCATCGTCAATGGAGAGAAGCGCTGGCGTTTGGCGACTCCCGAAGAGTTATGGTTGCAGCTAGAGAGGGAATCTGGAAGAGAGTGGAAGGCGGAGAGAGAGAGAGAGAGAGAGAGGGAGAGCAGGGGGGGTCCCACATGAATCTTGTGGGAGTTGTGGTGGTGAGGGATCTTGCGTGGAGTGCACGTGTCTTCACCTCAGCTGGCTCGCGTCGCACGTTTCTTCAACGGTCTTTTGGAGGGAAACGACCAAAGAGCCGAATCGAGCCCGGACGCAACTCTTGCTCGATTCTGTGTGGCTCTAATCTTCGAAAATTTGGAGGACTGGAGGACTGAATAGAAATTAGGACCCAACTTTTGATGGTGACTCGAGTGTTAGATTCAATCTCAACCTCAACCTCAAGTTGTTAAATTAAAATACATCATTTTTTCTTGATTTACGACTTGATTGTATCCCTTATTCATTCATTAATATCAGCATGTGATTCAAATGGACAAAAAGCTTCAAGATTTATTTGAATTAATTTTTTTATTTTTCTTTTCACTTAATTTAAATCTTATGATTGAGGCATTTTGACTTTTTTTTTTTTTTTTTTTTTTTCAAATTCAAAGTTCTCGGATGTTTTAAATACACAAGCCCATAATCACTTAATAATGTTTGTGTTTGGAAGTTTTTTGAGTTAGCATTTCAAGCTCGACTCAAACTATTAGACGAAATGAGCATCATCCCTAAACTCAAGACAATCAAATTGAGTTCTAATAATCTACTGGTTAAGCGCAAGTAATTTGTGAATGGCTTTAACTTAATTAGAAATATGAAACTCTATAAGCAATTAAAAGTCAAAATTCCTACCAAAATTGAAGATAAGACAACAGCGGGTTTTTAATTAGAAATTAGAGCCATTTGAAGTTGTTTATTATTAGCTTGATTAGTTGGACAAGCAATTGATTAATACACCGCATCAACTCACAGTTCCAACATTGAAAGGTAATATTATCTTTCGCAATGAACTTTCAACGGTTGCATCTTCCAGCTATGAAACTCTGGAAGTAATTAAAAGTCAAGATTGATACAAAAGTTGAATATAAGACAGCGGCGGGTTTTTAATTAGAAGTTACAGCCATTTGAAGTTGTTTATTATTAGCTCGATTAGTTAGATAAGCAATTGATTAATACACCGCATCAACTCACGATTCCAAAATTGAAAGGTAACATTGTCTCTCGCAATCAACTTTCACCAGTTGCATCTTTCAGCTTGCAAACTTTCTAAGCTACCTACTAAAATAGAGCTTCGTTATATTCTAGTCGAGAGTTCAAGATTCCCATTTCAAATTGTAATTCAGTTTCTTAAGAGGAACATGATTCTGAATTGATATGAAAATGTAAAAGAAATTCCTGAGGCACTTGCAATCCAAATTAGGAGGATTTGGAATTATCAAAATGCCCACAAGGTGCGTCGTTGGGGCCGTGAATCATTTAGATAAGCTCAGGCCAGCGATGCTATATACGGGCCTTGCGCTGCGTTCTGAAGCTAACCAGGTTTTCCATAGGTAATTCGAATTCACGTGAGCATGAGGATATTGACATTTTGGCAACATGGGTGTTAGAAGTTTATATTTCGATCACCCCACACTCTCTTTCCATTGATCAAGTCCATATCTTTTGCTTATCCGCACTCTCTTTCCGGCGCATCTCGGCTATGTCATATAAAGAAAGTTAGGTTTAATTTCTTCCATCTATATGAAGATTAAAGAAAGAATAATGCTCGTACAAAAACTCAGTTGCGACTTGTAAGAATACCCACCCCATACTCCCTTAGCACATGAATCTGTAAATTGAAATTCTCCATTATGAATTGGCCCAATGGGTTAGGTTTACTATACCCCAGAAGATTTGGCCCACTTTGATATTGTATGCAGCTCCATTTCTGAACTGGGCTCATAAATTGGGCCACATGAAAGGCCACCAAAGAAGTTAAATCAACGTCTGTCGCGACTTGATAGCAGGACGGCGAAACATGAGTTCTATGGATCTGTGACTGTACGTACGTACGGCCCAAATACCCGGTCTAGTCCCGGTTCCGAGGGGACGGGTGGTCCTTGGTCTCGAAATTCGGGGCCGACATCTGTGCATGGGTTAGTCGCCGGTCTGCCCGAAAGTTTTGGGTCGGTCCAACCCTGCACTAACCCTCGTACATTATATTATATTATTTATAATTATTTTATATATTCAAACCTAAGTAAAATTTATATTATATTATATTATATTATTTATAATTCTTCTATATATTCAAACCTAAGTAAAATGTCTATTGAAAAAAAAAAAAAAAAACCTAAGTGAAATGATGTTAAAGCTATTAACTCCTCAGGCTCACAGTCACGGACAGACGGCATCCAATTCCAAAAGGCGTGAAGTTTACACCATAAAGGTCCTCATGGCCTCCTCCTCCACAGTCCAGAGTACGTTCTTCACCATGAGGACCAAGGACTCCTCACAATCACGGACTTGTGACGTCCAAAACGGCGTGAAGTTTACGCCATAAATCTCCTCACGGCTTCCTTCCCCCAAAGTATGTTCTCTTCCATTCTGTCTTCTTTGTTCTTCAATTTGCCAAAATCAAAAGTAGCAACATCCCGCTCGCTGCATTGTGGACCCTATCTTGTCCCATATCTTGATGAGCAATTAACAGGTACGAATATGTATTGGTTTTTATAGTTTAGTTACACAATGCCGCATTGTGGATGTATGTGTAATTTGAATTTGTAGGTTTACTTTTATAGGGAGTATAAAAAACGAGACGAAAAAAATTATCGATCGGTCGAGTTGACCACAGGCCGGATGAACCCATTGGGTCGGTCCGGTCCTTGGTCCCGTGCTCAATAGGGTCGGTCCTCGGTCCTAAAAATTGAGGACCAACACTGTACGGGTTGGTCCTAGGGTTAGGGGGTGGCCCGGACCAACCCGGACCATGCTCACCCCTAATGAATTCTATGGATCTGTGACTGTACATACATACATACATACATACATACATATATATAGACACACACATACACACACACAAACACGCACACACACTTGGAAGGATTGAATTATCAATGAAGCAGTTCGTTTTGATTCCAAAAAATGCGATATGCTTAAACATCTATTTTATCATTATCACGAGGTAGCCTTTATTAGAGCTCTTGAAACACTAAACTAGTCTGACGTTGGTGGTTCGGGGTTCCAAGATCTCATCGCAAGCTAATCGATTAGTAGACCCATCAAATAGATGGGTGGGTTTGGGTCAATCACAAATAGTCCAACCCAAATAAACCTACTAAACCCGTTTTGACTTCTTTACACAATTTACAATGGTCGAACTAAGGTGAGAGTATGGAGTGAGTAATCACGAGATTGAGTGAAGGCGAGCAAAACTGAAGATAGAGTTGTAGAAAGTAGTTAATTTCAATAAGTTGTAAACCCATTTATAATTCATCTATAATTCATTTAACATTTATATTGTGTTTAAACCCATTTACTCAATATAACTAACCAATTTATAACCCATTTGACAATTATGTGGGTTAAAAATAGGTTTAAAAGCCACCTTGATGAGTCTAGTGACTAGTCAAGACTCAAGACATTTCAAAAAAAAAAAAAATGAAATGATCTCAGGTGAGAGTTAGTACCTAGAGGCAACTCCTCTACCAGTTTGCCTAACATGTACGTTCAAGTAGTTTCTAAACACTTTCTCGAATGCCTAAATGGTATCAATACCTATCTTTTTTAACCCTACAATCATGCACACGACATTGTTCACACGATCAAAATGACGGGTCATATTATCTCCCATCGTACATGTTCTCCCACATTCCATGTGCCAAATCTGTTCGAAGCTAACGATGATACAAAAAACAAGGAGAATTCGATTCAATAGGTCACAATAATGGAAAAAGAAGAAGAAGAAATTATTGCACGATTAAGAAAATTGCTCAATACCCCACTGACTGCCCTTAAAAGGCAAAACATCTATCATTTTCCGAACCCAGCATTTATGGAGAGAGTGTCGCCCCCATCGAAATTAAAGTTTTTCCCCCAAGACAACAATCGGAATTCCAGTTATGTTAGATTAAGGTCAGATTATGTTAGATGGGTTTTTTTATTTATTTATTTATTTTGGGAGGAAAGAATGTGAGTTGCATCTGCTAAAGAAAACATGAACCCAACCGAACTTGTCAGGTCCAATGCGAGACACAAATTCGTGAAAAGTGGTTTTTTATTGGGACCAAAGCTGTCTGCTAGATCATCTTTTCCCCTTCATATTGCACAAAGAAAAGGGGAGGCTTTGATTGGGCTCCCCAAAGTTAAAAAAATTTAAGGGGAAAAAGGCATTGGAAAGAGGGGAGTGAAGAGGCCTACCCTTAAAGCAGAAAGGCGGGAAAAAAAGAAAAGAAGGGTATTTAATATTTGCCGGGATTGGGAAAAAGCATAGAAAATTAAAAATAGCAAATTAGGTATTATGTACTAGGCGTACTTTAAATTTATGAGGAAGTCATTTCTACCCTTTCAAATCATTCAAAATAGCCCATTTGCATCCATATATGGATAGGTTTTCATGGGTGAAATTGAGGGAGTGAGGGGCTAGATATGTGTTCTTGACCTAATCAATCAAAGGATGATTTCTATGTTAGCCAAACAGTTTGGTGGAGAAATGTAGGAATCACCATGCTGAGACCATAGGCTCATTCTTTACCATCCAGCTACCATCATAAGCCTACAACTCCCACAAATTACTTAAAATTTTATGTCTTGATTTGTGTCGAACATAGTAATATTATGCATTTTCCTACTTCATGAGCATCATAACACCTTGCGGTTCTATGCCAATTTGTCCCTATGGCTAGTATGAGGAGCAAGGTTCTCCTGTGGTCATTTTGACTCGAAACTTGATCTTAGAACTCAAATATGTATGAGATCTGATTATTTGGAAAAAAAAAATGTTAGGAGCAATGACAATGATCTGCCACATGCAATGTATCCTTATTTTTTCTCATAAAATTCTAGCAACGTTAGACATAGGTTGATGTCGAAGGGGTGAGAGATGAATTAGCTGGTCATCAACCAATGTCTATAACATTATCATCAATTCAATTATCAAGCAACCAAGTTTCTAATCAATCATGCATCTCTGATCTCCACGTGGTTGGAACCTAGAGCTCAACTCAGATCTTTAAGACTTCCTCAATCATGAGCTAAAATCAGGCAGGGCTTAGCATTACAAATCATTACATCCATCCTGGATTTGCTAGCTGACAAATTGAACACACCGTCCATCTTGGACCTCCAAATGAAGCAAGTGGAGATCAATAATAGGGTTTGAGGGAGTCGGCAAAAAACAACGATGGGAGGAAGAAAGTGACATATTCATAGGCAGATTTATGGGGTTCATGTATCAGACTTTGCCCATGATCTCTCTCTCTCTCTCCCCCAATTAATTCACCTCTCCATTATGTTCATGTGAAGGGTCCACTTCTCATGCTCACTCCAGGACAATTCGAAGCGGAATTCCAACCATGAGGGCCAAAATTAGAAAGAAACTTAAATGGGTCTTGTGCACTGTGAAATTGGAAAAAGAACATTCAAAAGCCCTAAAGAAAAGGGGAAAATTAGGATTGATGACCAGTCAAAGGGAAGATTAATTACTAAGCCATTGTAAAAGAGACTTATTAGCAGTAAAAGGTGAAGGTTGAAAAGTTAAAAAGTGAGTGGCTGATTCAGGAGCCTCAGGATCTTGTATTCACTTTGAGAACCTGATCTAATGGGATCAATGGGGATGCATTTTTATGGGTCCTTTCAAGAAATATATTGAGAAAATTAGGTGAAATGCTTTAAATTATTTGGGAAGAGTCTAACACATATCATTCATGTGAAAGAAGTCGGACAACGTTTTACCTGCACAGACTTTTATGGTAAAACGACAACTATCGCTACTCTTTATTATGATATCATCCATGCCTCTTTCAATTCTATCATTAATGTACCATATATCTTGGACCGATGCACCTATAAGTTTCACATTTGGTGTGTCTATCTATTTTGGCACTCCGTTTATTTCACAAAAAATTAATAATTTGAAAATTATTTTCCTAATAATGATAATGTGTGTCACTTGAAATAGTTAATTATTAAAAAATATTTTAATTACTGACAATAATTTGTGTTTAAATATTTAGATAGATGATGAGGATATGTTTTGTTAATTCATTTTCACAAATGATATGCGATCATTTTAAAAAATATATATTTCAAATCACTCATATGCCACAAAATAAATGGGGCCTAAATCAGTTTCAGTCCACATTCATGAAGAGATGCTATTTTGATTACATTGAATTATTATAAACCTCATCCGGTTTCCATTTTTCCTAGTGATCGATTCCTTTCCATAACGAAATTATCTACCACAAGAAATCTAGGTTTCGATACATACTACCAAACCCTAGAGCAAACCCTTCACATTTTTGTCAAGAGCGGGCAAGAGGTCCAAGTAAATAATTGAGAGAGAGAGAGATGGACTCCATCTCCCATTCAAATCCAAGAAAGCCAAGCAGTGCATGAGCACTGAGTTTTCTATAAGAGAGAAAAACGACAATCTCTGTGAGGAGCGCGAAATAGGAAGGTGAGGAAATTATTTCCCCAGGGTCCACACGAGAGTTGCCGGGGACTTGCAAATGTACTCTCTCTCTCTCTCTCTCTCTCTCTCTCTCTCTCTCTCTCAATGGAAAAAACTGACAAATCAACGATGTAGAAAACGAGTGAACCCAGTTAATCTTCCCTCGTCTCTTGGTTCGCCTCAACCTACCTGCACATCATGACTCGTATTGATTGTCAAAGGTCCTATGAATCTTAGGGTCCTGTCTAGAAATTTTCTGCAATTTTGTAACATGGGTCACTCACCTTTTCTCTTGCGACAGTTTGGGCCTCTGGCGTGTTTATTCCTTTTGTGTGGAGATGGCTCCAAAGTAAAGTGCTCTCATCCCCACATTTCAAGGGATGGATAAAGCACTTTGAAGCATCTAAAAGGAGAAATTCAATAATTGATTTGTTTTTATCAGTATAAACAGATATAGTAACGTACAATCAGTGCATGAGCAAAATCAACACTCTTGAAACCAGCAGATGATTCTCTTCCTCGAAAAGTATTAGTGAGTGTGCTATTTTTTTTTTTAAATTTTCAGTGCCCCAAAAAAAAATTTGCAGGGTATTTCTTGTAGAGTTTAGATTTGGAGATGATTTTGGGTTTTTGAGTAGGCCTTGAGAAAATATTACTGTAAGTATGTAAATAAGTACAGTGATATACAAGACTTTACTATTGTGGGTTGCTAGATAACAGGACTCCTATAATTAGTTCGACAAGGACCAATAATTACCATCTGTACAATGCAGTAATAATTCGCTCATAGATCTAATTGAACTGTAAAGATGATGACTACACTATGTATGCTTCTTTCTTTTTCGATCCGCATGATGCACAAAATGCACAAGGAGATAAGAAGAATATTGCATAACAAATTTGTTGAAGACCAATGACTTTGAAGTATCAAGATCGAATGTTCTAAAAAATTACTAGAGAGGTGCAGATGATTTTTGTTAGGATTTCGAAGAAAGTTTTTCTCTAAATATTCAGTCATTATATTAGATTTATCGGGACCATCGTGGTTGTTGACCATTGAAAATTAATTGGTGCGGTTACTATGTGTGTCTGCAAATTTTCATGTTATAGACTATATTTCTTTACCACATAATCTATCAACAGAATTAACAAATCGAAAAATCTAAGGAGAGTGTTGAATAATCCGGGCTCTCACTTTACAGAGTCACGTAACTTTATTGAAGAAGATTGATACGGAGGAAACAAGTTTGAGACTCATTAAATCGTCTTTATCTATACGATGTTTCTTTTATGTTCGAAAGCGAAATTCTAATCTTCTTTACCAAATGTTTTCATTTTTCAACCGAAGGACCTATTTGTATGCATACTTCTGCGTCAACACTTCGATTTTGTGAAAGTTTTAAAAACGTTGGATAAAAAAAAAAGGTCAAATATGATGAGCCTAGAAAGTTTTTAGTTAACAAAAAGTAAAGAGTCAATTTGAACGTATAATCATATACTATGTTTTGTTCTAAATCTTTCAAGCTACCCTGTACAATATTTGTGCATGAAAGGGACTGATAATACTTGGGCTAGATATCTATGGGAAATTGGTGAAAGCACTCTTTTTTGAAAGTAAAAGTCCATTGTGTTTGTCGCTTGTTTTGTGCGAAAGGTATAGTGATCCTGGCCTATAATTATCATTTTTTTAGCGTCATCTATGATGCATGTACTAATATGTGTCCCACGAAAATTCAACTTAAGCCGTCCAACTAGCCGTTCAGCACCCGATTTTAGTGATGCCATGTGCAACCGAAACCCTAATTGGCATAACTAATCTGCGAATGATTATCAATTTCACGAGCATACTCATCGAAAAGAGTCGATAAATTTTTACAAAGTTGTAACAATTCGCCGCACACCAAATTATTGCTATGTTGATGCTAACCATGAAAGAATGCATGACCAATAGCATCGTCTCTATGTTATATTATGTTCTAAAGGCTACTGCGTTTAGTCTACGTGCGAAACGCGTATGGACGATGCGTGTAAGTGTTTTCGCAGCATACTTAACAGGCGGCGAGCTGACTTTTAATTGATGAGAATAATAGAATAATGGTGTCACCGGAATAAGGCATTTGAACGATCATCACTGGAGAGTTAGAGTTCATGATATGTTTGTTTTCAAAACTCTGAATGGAATATCTTGTGTTCGATTTGAGGTACTTATAATGTAGGGTATTGTTCCTGTTGGGTTTTGATATATTCTTCCTAATCCGTGTCCTTGGATACTCGCATTTTTTTCCCCTTTATGTAGATACATCGTTATCTAATAGGATCTTCTGCAAGTAGACTTGATTATGTGCCCAAAGTGGATCTTCAGAGAAATTAACTAGATATACCTATGTTTGATTGATAGGCATGAACGTCAAACCAGAGCTTTTGTCCAACCTTTAGCAGAGAGAAAAGCCTGGATCTATATCATCTCTCTCTCTCTCTCTCTCTCTCTCTCTCTCTCTCTCTCTCTCGCCCTGGGTTGTGATTAAAGGAGGCCCTTTTCTTCTCTATGAAGCTTTTCTTGATATTCCCCATAGAAAGATACCCCAACACACCCACAATTTGGAGAATCTCCAAGCATCAAAGCAAATTAGTAGTTAACTTTAGGTGAAGAAAAATGAGAGAGAGAGAGAGAGAGAGAGAGAGAGAGAGAGAGAGAGAGAGACTAGGGATTTTTTTTGGGCTACCCGTTGCAATTTTTTTTTTTTCCTTTTCAAAGGTGATAATTATGGGTCAAGAGATTATTTGGTTTTCTTTGCCTTTCCCCTTTTTCTTTTTGCTCAAATGGGACCTCCCAAAAACAAAAAGTTGTCTCATTTACCCATCGGAGGATCACCACCATACTTCAAATTCTCCTACACTCTTCTCCATCACTCGATAACCTCCGAGAATAATTTCACTAGCCACCTGAATATATGTGTGGTTGGTCCCCTACCTTGTCTTGTTAGTGCCTAAGAGAATCGAGGGATGGAGAATTTAAAGTCGATATTAATTATTACTACAATTTTTCCCTTGAGGATCATAGCTTTATGTGTAAATATAAATGTCCATATGCTCAACTTTCTCTGTCCTCGTATCTTTTTCGTGAAGATCCTTGCAAAAAAATCTGAATTATGCATAATCGGTGATATAAAAAGGTTTAAAAGATGAGATACATAAGATATACATTGATCTTTAAAAAAAAAATTTAACATTTTTTCCAGCATATGTATATGTTTTGAGCTTGGGTTAATAGACTCTATTGGAAAGAGTAACGAGACCGGCACAGGTAATAATTGACATATTGGGATTTCTACATCAAACCTCTAGTCGTTATTGAACTCCATCACTTGCTAATCAAAAGCTGAAAGGGAATTGACATAGCGGGGCTTCTATATCAAAACCCTAGCACCAAATATTTCTATTTTCAGATGGAAATGCCGCGTAATTAGAAAGTGAGTGGCCCTAAATTCAAAATGATGTCCGAAAGAACTTGAAAGCTAAGTGGTGTGATTCAAGCCAGAGGAGACAGAGTGTCCCCACGTGCGTCAGAGCGAGGATTAAAGGATGAAGAACACACACATTTATCCATGGATGCATGATCGGTCTTCTCAGTAAATTGCGATACCAAATAATATATCTTGTGCGTAGAATAAATTAAACTAAGAGATTATTTCTCAAACTCACACAATTGCATGCAATTCCACTATTTTATTGAGAAAAATCGAGGAGAAAAAACTTATGGGGATTTTAAGCTCTCTGGGAAGCTGCCCTAGCTGAACTTTGAGTTTGTTAGGGTTAAACATAAATTTGCTCTTACTTTCACTTTGCAACCCTACCTACATTCAGTATAGAGAAAAAAAAATTAAACATGCATCGGATATAAGACGTCTATCCGCGATTTAAAGCGTGTCTTTTAATATACGGTTTCAGTAAAATAATCTTTAGCTGGCACCCTCTTGATTCACTGGGTACTTTTTTGCCCAACAGTAGACACAGAAATCAGTAAAAAAACTCTGCCAATGGCCGATCATCCCAATCCCACTGACACTTTTGTCAGTTAAACATCTTGAAGATGACGATGAACACGGTGGCGATACATTTGAAGAACAAAACGGACGTGACTTTGAAGAATTTCGAGGAAAAAAGAAAAGCTTTGCTAGGTTTTTCTCTTTTCTTGCGCAGTAGTTCCGCAGCGTCCTGATTTCATTCAATACCATACCGGAAACGCTTTTCTGCACTACATGTTACAAACATGCAGAAACAGCAGCGGTTTCAGAGAGGAACAGAGACTCTCAGACGGTCAAAGATTTATTGAAACGTCTCTTCAATCTACAGTTCACCCGTCAGAGCGAGGTTAGAGAGAGGGCTTTGTGTGCAGCACTGTCGTGAAGCGAGAAACTAGCCCTACAAACCAGAACTTTGTTTTGCCTCCCACCAAAACTCTCTCTCTCTCTCTTTCTCTCTCTTGGGCACACGCAAAAGCACAAAAAATAAAGCTGCGAACGAAGATTCATTCGTGCCATTTTGAAGGGTGTCCATATTCGTGTGGCTCAACTGATGACCCGCATTTTTTTGTCCCAGTCTACGCCCTTAATAATTGATTGCATTTTCACCCTTCTCCCTCTTTTGCTTTTCCCCTCTCTCTCTCTCTCTCTCTCTCTCTCTCTCTCTTTCTCTCTCTCAATGGAAGTACATCACCCTCATCTTTCGCAAAAACGAGTTACCTGTGTCTATTTCTCAATAGTTGAACCAATCAGCATTTAGGAAATGAAATATTTAAATAACCTTCCACAGAAAAAAAATATATATATATATATATATATATATATAGAGCAGTGGAGCCTGTACTTAACAGTATCTTCTTCCTTTTTCTTTCCTGCCGATTCATCCACCGATGTCTAGATGAGCTTCCTCGACATACAAGATAATATTTTTTGTGCAGTGTACGGTTTGCTGGTGAAAAGTTTCATCTTCACAAGTGGTCTCAAGATCATGGCATTAACTCTAAGCACATATGTCGGGGTCTGGAGATCGCTCGTGAAAAGAAACTTTTTCAAGGGCGACGCGCCTTTATGAAGTTCGTATAAAAGGAGCGATCTCTTCTTTCCTTACATTGAGCTATATATAGGTTAAAGCGCAAAAGAATTGCACCCACGAAAGTCCATGGCTGATTAGTTCAATGGATGTCCATTTTTTCAGTAAACTTGAGATGTTGAGTTGGATAATATTTCCGATAAGATTTTCTCAAACCGTGGCATAAAAAATTGTGGTAACTCGATAGATTTACGCACGTTATACTAAAAGCTCCAAACATATCTAATTTCATATGTAATATGACCATATCGAAGTTTTATTCCACAACAATCATGTATCCAAAATGACAAAACAATTGATTGTGTCGTTGTCACTTCTAACTTCTACGCTTCCCTAAATATTTCCCCCCCTTCTAGCCAAAAAATCTAATAATTTTGCTTTGAATTTCCCCAAGCAACGGTGAATCTCAAAAGGGTATATGTTCCATCGATCTACTAACCCATCCTTCTCTCCACTAACCAAAGCGCAGGAGCATCATATGCACCCCCCAAAAAGCTGGTGCATTTTTGCAGGACATGAAAAGCCTCTATACATAATTTTCATATTCATCTCCTCTTTCGCTACTCAGAGAGCCACCATGATTTGGTGAAGAATCGCAGAAGAGAGGACTTCAAAAGGGCAGTTGGTTATTATAGCCAAGAGCAGCCCCCCAAATATGCGGAATATTTATTAACATCCTCGACACTTCATGACACGTCTTTGATTAATTAGTGCCCTCTCGTCATGATCGCCTCCTAAAGGAGCTTCTTTGTCGTTTGACTGGCATCCGCTGGTATGCCTTTATTCGTTCGGAACGGATGATTGTTGCCAATGTGTAGGTCACTCGAAAAGGTATAATTCACACGCCGGGAAGATACCATATATTATTTCAATGTAAGAAATCTCGAATACTTTCCTTTAAAACATAGGATAAGGCATCGAGGTGGTCGGCTAGCTTGAAATAGGAGAGCTGGTCAAAACGAAGTAGTTTCTCCTAGCTACCAGAGAGACGAATACCTACTTATTCCATGAATGCATAAGCTAGTTAAGCATGCATACGTGTTATGCAATGTTCGTTCTCGCCATATAATACCTACCCGCAAGATACGACTCAAAAACTTCAACTAAATCATGGCACCACCACGTGGTGCGACATTCCATTCCAGTAAATACCAAGATAACACGGTATGAACAACATGTCACAAATTACTTCCTCGCATATAGGGGAATAAGCTTAACATTTCCTACCTTTTCCTAGAGAATACTTCTCATTAGTCAGCTTGTGGCTTATTTAAGTTTTTTGAGCCACATACTGAAAGCTCTAATAAGCATCAAGTAAAGAAACTAGATAAATACCTCTCATATAAATTAAGATCGCCGCAACCATCAGATGTTTCAGAATCTACATTTCAAGGTAAAGTACTCCATGATATATATATATATAATGTTTAAGAAGGGTCACACACTAATACATTTCATGAATTTCTTCTTAATCATTGGCCTTGGCTATACAATTGGAGAACAAGCTCACAAACTCTCTAAAAGAAATTCTCAAAAGGCCACTACACTTATCAAACTTGATCATCCTATTTTAGTTACTTGCCATACCCTAATTCGCCTACTCTTCTTTTTTTCCCTATTTCTCACTGCGTGGACTCGTTGTCTTGCTCTACCTCAGACGCTGGCTCATCGTCTTCTTCGAACCTGTCAATGCCATATGCGGCATGGCCGCTTCCAAAGGCCTTGATGTGGTCCTTGAGCGACCTCTTGTGCTTGAAGTCGGACCCGCAAATGCAGTACCAGAGCTTCCCGCAGTTCTTCTCGTGGGTCCTCCAGTCACCCCGGACCGCGAACGCCTTGCCGCACTTGCGGCACATGAAGGGCTTGATGCCATGCTTGCGCTTGTAGTGCGTCTGCAGTGTCCGAAAGTCCTTGAGAGGCTTTGCCCTTGGGTGGTCAATGTTGTTCCGGCAACCAGGCGCGCAGCAGTAGCAGGGAAGCCGGAGCATGCCTGTTGGTTGTGTGCCTCTCAGAGACTCGGGGCCTTTCCGGTATTGAGATCCATGCCCCCACATATGCATCTGCCAGCAAAAAATATATAAAATAAAATAAAATTCCTAGAGTTATATATGCTCATATACATCGGCAAAATTAGACAAGATAGATCATTTGGAAGTAGAATCAGTCTCTCAATTGCCATGCTTATGTCGACGGACAAATTATTGCTCGGAAAAAGGTGATTACAGTTTTTGACTGGCGTTGAGGGTTCTGTCTACTTCTTTATGTGTCTCATGTTAATTGAATTACTAAGCTGAAAAGAAGGACGGCCTCTCTCTCTCTCTCTCTCTCTCTCTCGGCAGCATCAAAGAGATAGTTGCATAGTGTATATATATGACACTTTTCCTCAGACAATGCGACGCAAGAACGTGCCTTTACTAAAGTTTCTATCCACTTGACCTAAGAATGAACATTGACAATTAATGACTTTTAGTCATACGCAGAAAGCATATATTTGTCAATGGAATCTCTAATGTTCTTTTTGGTGAACCTGATTCAAGAAGAAGACGCTCTCATCAGATGGCTTCTGGTTCTAACCTATTCATTTGCTATACGATAGAAGATCAAGGTACGATATATTATCCTTTATGTTAATGGTCCAAATTGAAACGAAGGAACTAAGGGTGGTGGTTCTTGTTCTGCCCCAAGTTTTGCATTTTCTTACCGAGGTTCTTCAGCACAGAATCTAATGAAAGAAAGAAAACGAGAGAGAGAGAGAGAGAGAGAGAGAGAGAGGGAGGAGGGAGGGAGGGAGGGATTTAATGAAAGAAGCTAATATCTTTTCACTCTTAAATCACGGTTCAGTTATACGCAGACTGCCGAATGTTCATACATAGAAAACGCAAGTTCCTGATCAAACCGAAGCCAATCAGTGTCTTCTGGTTAAAAATCTGCAAAGTTTTCAGTTGTACAAGCACTTGCCATAATAGAGCTCGAAGAAGCACAGACTTCAAGAAACTAATCAAGAAGGGAAGGGTGCATAAGGAACATTGGTCTGTGCTGTTCAATCACATAAAGGCAAATCTCTAGCTAATACTGACCTCTCTCTCTTTGTCTCTCTCGGTTTGGGTCTCAGAAAAAAAGATATTTAAACTCAAAAACCCCCACAAAAAAGCATGCAAATCAGACACTGACCATATCCATGAGTCCATGACCACAAAATTAAAATACTACCTCATCTTACCCATGTTAGAAAAACTCGAAACTCCATGCTTTTTAGAGAAAGAGAGAGAGAGAGCTATCAGTACACATATCTGAATCAAGGCGACATCCAAGATCGTCGCGAATAAAACCCAAATTAAGCCCGTTTGTCTTTCTTCTTTCTTTCTTTGTTCTTTCTTTTCCATTTCATATTCTCACTTACTAAAAAGGGAAACTGTGTGTGTGTGTGTGTGTGTGTGTGTGTGTGTGTGTGTGAGAGAGAGAGAGAGAGAGAGAGAGAGAGAGAGAGAGAGAGAGAGAGGCACAATCCATGGATCAGTAAGATCAAATTGTGAAATAAAAACCTAAGCTAGTGGCGTAGTTTAGGTTTACCTGCATGTTGTTGTAACGGTTGAAGGTCTTGAAACAAACAGGGCAAGAGAACTGGGTCGGGCCAATGAGGATCTGGGAAGGGGTTGGGATCCAGTACTGCCCCTTGTTTATCCGGCTCATCAAGTACCCACAATCCTCCCCAACACCATGTTCTTGATCTGGCCTATTGTGATGATCATGAGCAGTGATGATCTCTGACGAAGAACATGAAGAGGAAGAAGAAGCGAGCATCATCACCGACGCCAGCTCAGCAGCGGTCGGGCTTGGTAACCCTATGTGGAGTGCCACAGTCACTCCAGTCTCATCGTCATCATCGTCATCTTGGTCACCATCATCATCCTCATCTTGAGCTCCAGCCGACTGTTTGGGCCTGTCCACTTCCATGAGAAAGTTCTCTTCTTGATTTTGCCCTTGCCCTTGCCCTTGCTCATGTTCTTGTTCTCGTTCTTGTTCTTGATCTTGTTCTTGCTGTCTTGTGGGGCTCAACAGGCTGAGGAGAGGAAGAGCTTCTCTGATAGGAGGATGAGGAGGTGGGTCTTGTTCATGGTGATGGTCGACGAAGGTGAAGTTGTGATAAGCTGAGGAAGAGTAGTAATAAGGCGGCTGTGGATTTGAAGGCGGAGAGAAGTAATGGTGGTGGTGGTGGTGGAGAGGGTTGAATTTGAAGAAAGGGTCGGTCATGGTGAAGTCTCTGATCAATCTTGATGAGAGAGAGAGAGAGAGAGAGAGAGAGAGGGAGAGAGGAATAGTATGGCTTGGTGGTATTAGCTTTTATAGAGAGAGAGAGAGAGAGAGAGAGAGAGAGAGAGTGGAGAGAGCTAGAGCACGTTGTTGACAGGAGTAAAAGGGCGACGAAGATAAAACCACCCAGCGCAGAAGACCCTCCTTTTTTCTTTTTCTTTTTTATTGGCTCTTTATTTTTCTTTCTTCTTCCTCTTCTTTTTTGGGCGCATACCTCAGGAAAGTTAATGTTTGAATTATTGTTGTTGAAAATATTCACTTTAATGGGGACCTAGGCAAAAGAAGGTCAAAAAATAGGGACCTAGGCATAGGATAACCCGTTATATGATGATAATGAAATAAGACGAGAAGAACTTTCCATTGGATGGAGCGAAAAAAAATAATAGAGCCCATGCCGGGTCTCGAAAACAAAGAAATATAAAAGCATATTTTTGGCCTCCGAATTTTAGCATTTTTTGGCCCTCAAGTTCTTGATTATTAGTTCATCTAATATGACCTTTCGACTTGCATATTTTTTCTAATCAAATACCTCCAACGCCAAATCCCTATAATTATAACTAGCTCATCTATTAAGGTTAGCAAGAGTTTAAAATTAAAAATTGAAATGCAATATTCATGTTGAGAATTCTCATTATCGAGGTTCGTGTTGTATTTATCTTTAGAAAGGTGTTTTAAGTACCATGTATTAATGTAGTCTGTGGTTACAAAAGGTTTTCCACATCACTCATAATTGGTGGCTCCTTGAAGGATTTGATTTGAAAATTAACGCAAGTTCGGAGATTTAATTAGACATACTAAAGTTAAAAGAATTTGACTGGGAAAAAAGTGCAAGTTAGGAAACCAAAAGATCGACTTTTACCCAAAAAAGGGAATACATTTTCATATTTCTGCATTTTGATTCGTGCTGTTCTTCATAGAATGAGTCTATCGAGGGTTAAGATGGAAATTGATATAGATCTTGCACAGGTTTTCCATCCCAACATTAAGACCCTTCTTTTGGTCATTCAAACGAGACTACCTGCTAGTCTCCAAACACCATTGATTCCCATCGGGCCTCGGAAACTTTTTGATTCACGGAGTTTGCACAGGACAGCAAGTGAAGATCATTCTTACTGAACTAGCTCATCGTATCAAATCAATGCTTTAATTCTACCCTTCTAATCACTTCAATGCTGGCCTAACAAAAGTGTCACCTTTAAACTATGTGCAATTTGCACACATACAAAAATTCTAGTTATTGTACCGAAAGAAGAAAGAAGTTTTTGTTATTATTTTGAGGCATTAGTAAGAAAAATTGCCCAAGCTGGTCAATGACTAAATGATGTATTTGAGCAATGTGATTTAATTTTATTCTAGCTCCACGTAACATTTCAGGAATATGGTCACAATGGAAGCGAATCCTTACGATTCCTTTAGGATTTGTTTGTTTCGCAGTAATAAATGAATTGAAAAACATTTTCCCAAAAATAATTACTTGTATCCCTTGAAATAACTAATTAATAAAAAAAAATTATTGACAACAATTTTATGTCGAAACATATCTGTGGATGATGAAAATGTTTTCATTTATTTATTTTGTAAGAGCTACATGTGATTATTTTTAGGAAAATATTTTTAAAATAATCATTTTTCTGCAAAACAAATGGAAGTGTGGATCATGGAGGTATTCATATGAAGAATTGAATTTAATCTAGCACACTTGGCTATACATAAATAACAGGTCTAATGATACCGATTGTGGAATTAATTTCTGTTTTTATATATCCAATAAGAATTATAAGTCCTAAACCCAGCTAATAATACTTGATTTATGTTGAAGATCTCTCATACTGACTAAGATGCCCTCACATGAACTGAAAACCGCATGCTTGTAACTGATAAAAAGCTTAGGGCACGGAAGAAGAGAATAAGAAATGGTGCACATCGAACTAATGCACGTACACATAACAGGTCGGCTGCTAATTTGGACAAGAACATGAAACAACTTCCAAAATTTTCTCAGATATCAAATAATGCTGTCGAAGGTCCTCAGGATTTTCCAAATGCTTGTAGTCAGTAAGCAGCTCTATCTTCAGAGGGTTCTTGATAATCGCATGAAAATGAACAAAGGACCGAAAACGGGAGATTTTACTGCTTTGAATAGAGGCTTGTTGTACTATGTATGATTACTGTTTCGATGATGTTAGTGAGAGTCTCCTCCTACCAAACTTGCAAACGAAAACCGAAGTACAGGTGCTCTCGCTAAATTGTCTGTTTCTCATCGCAGAGTATCAAAAGATGCAAATGAATTTCCATGAGGGATTGTAGCTATCAAGGAATTGCTGCAACAAGTTCATGTCATTCTCAAGGGGGGCATACTCGCCTAATCACACTGTTGAAAGGATTCTTGACGTTTTCAGTGAAATAGAACCAAGTAAGCGTGGTTGAGTTCAGTCTTTTTTTCCCCCTCCAAAGCAAACTGAACCGCCAATTGCCCTGAAATTTAAAGAGTTAAAGTCCGCCTAGCTGTCCAATGCGTGAGAGAGAGCCGCGTGATGAAAGTCTACTGCAAGATGGGGTGCAGGCACTGATGATTCAGTGTGGAGAAGGGTTCGCAGGAGAGGTAGAAGCATTACAAAGTAGCAAGTTTAAAGGGTCATGTAAAGTGCTTTAAGTGATGCAAGGAAGAGCGTATGAAAAAGAACATTTCCTAAATCGAAATACAAAGTTAGTAGGCAGGATGCGATGCCGAATGTTGCCCAGGAGGGCACCAATTATGTGGAGATCACCTTGCAGGTGACTACTAGATCATTAGGAGATGAAATAGAGTATTGAACATTTCACAAGAACTAGTTTACTATTCACTAGTCTACAAAAATGGTGGTTAGACACGGCCTACAAGACTGCCAAGACAAAGATACTAAGGATTCACTCATACCTGGTAATGCAAGGGAAGCCTTGATATGTACAATTAGGTAGAGCACACATCGACAGACGTGAGACATATGTTCTGGAACTCAATAAGTCTTATTACTCTAGGTATACTCAATGATATTCGGCATAAGCATACCGATAAAGGTGAAGTACGGAAGATTTTTTGTGGTGCCATGACAACCATGAATATGAAGAAGGTAGATTCTCTCGATCATCTATCGGGAGAGAATGATGCTCTAGGATTCTTTACTTTGGAGATGCGATTCAAAATTGAAATCTACTAGAGATAACCAGAGCATGAGATTAACTGGTTCTCAACGTTGCGTGAAATGAGAGCGTGAACAAAATTGGCGATAAGGTAAGCGGAAAAAAAAGTATGGCTCCAAAAGGCAATTGCTTAAGTGACGATAGTGATTGCCTCTCTTGTTAAAAGCTAATTTCCATTAATTGTCTTATTTGTTTTTATCTCTTAAAATCATGTAGGAACTTTCGTTATTGTTTGACGCGTAAATTAATGAAACAATCAAACTCAATTGTCAATAAGGACTAGTCAGATGTTCAAAGAGTTTGGATACGTAAGTATTATTTTAAAAGAAAAAAAAGGAAAAGGTGCAGTTCCATCGGGAGAAGAGAACTTCTCGGGGCATGCATCGACTCCAACTCTTTGCAGATTCAACAGCCAAAAAGTTATCCATTTGTGAACTCAATCCATCGAGGACTAGGGAACACGTAGTACACATCCATCTCTTTTTATCTAAAGTCGCAAGTGTTAAATCTCACGTAGTTTTCAATGGTAAATTGATGGAGATTGTTATGATTATGTGTGGACTATGTTCTCTTTTTTTTTTTTTTTTGTTCTTTTCTTTCTTTCTTTTTTCCTCCATCACATGTCAAGATTCAATATCTCCAGAACTAAAGGCAATGGGATCTAATGGGTTTTTCCCTTGTCTCTGGGACTTACAGAGTCCGCATATTGTTGGGAAATTGATTGGTCTAAGTTAAAAAGATCAAAAGCAAATCAATTACAAACCTTTACCTTTTGCTTAAAGCCAAATAGAAAAAGCCAACTATGGACAGTGCCCCTTCTGATCCTTCCACCCCCGTTCTTCGGTTAGATGTCCCATAGCCTGATGCAGAACATGGCAGTTTCATATGCAGAGAATTTTTTTATGTACACCAACCAAATCTATTGGAAAAAAAAAAAAAAAGGCACGCTTGTGGCACATGTCATTTTGAAGGTCACTTTTCAAAATGAAAATGTCGTATGATGGAAGACTCGTCTTTTCATCGCTTGACAATAGAATGATTTGTCCACGAACATGTAAAATCCAGGACCACATTTGCGCAATCTCTCTCCCTCTGTCTCTCTATCTCGGGTGCGCACAGGATATTTTTGAAATTAATAAAAGAATGTCTTTGGGATTTGCAAATGTAGCAGCAACTTCTTAGGAAGTCCAACATGAAATATTATTTTTTTGGGTTCATCGGTAACATGAAGGGGGAAGCACTATGAGGATGCATTTGGGTACGTGATTCGTGTAAAAATGGCACATGAGATATTATAATAAGGTCTAGGAGACTCGGGCAACGTGAATTATCTTTTCCAAGAATCAATAACATAAGCTAAGGGGTCGATACGGACAAAATCGAGCATTTAGCACAAGGAGCATTTTGCTGACCTTGTTTATTCGATGAAACATGTCGAGTTTCCAAGACGGCACGAGTGTGCTGGACGTTTTGCAAAGATAAATCCCCGCTTTTGTGTCTCCCTGTCCGGTGTCTCGTGCCGGCATACCCAAAACATCTATTCCCTCGCATTGCAAATCCCCATGAACCCTAAGCCAAAACTGTCAAACGGTCATGAATCTAGGCTCTAGATTCAGAAAATGTGTTCTTTTTTCCGAGTGTCCGAAGCATGTTGCCTGCCCCCCAAAACGAAATGAAAGAAGGGAAAGAAGGAAGCCTGTACAAAGCACGAGGCCAAGAGGAGGCAAGAGAGAGAAGGGAGCAATTAATGTGGTTTGACGATGAGCAGATCATAACTCCAAGCTAATCAAGATCCTCTGTCTCGTTCGATATTACATGATTACCCATGTCGTCAATTTTCTAATAATTCAAATCATAAGCAACGAGGTGTCGAGATGAAACGCGTTAAGACATGTTTAGTGACGGAAGAACCCCTTCCTAATCCACCTAACACCAAATGCACGGGGAAAATTAAAATCAAGACCCGGTACATTTGTCTACCCTGCATTTGAAGCTAGCAACATACTCAACGAAGTTTTATGCAGAGAGGTTAAGAGCATGTAGCCTGATTGGCCTCGCCTCTCCCGTATGTCAGCATGCTATACTTAAGAAAAATGCTTAATCAAAGGGAAGGTGTGGAAAAAAAAGAAGAAAAGGAGCAACGCGGCCCTCAATTTGTAGATTTGTCCCAAGCAAAAGAAGCCAAGTCCTAAAGCCAATTAATAAAATGGAGGATTCCAGGCACCAAGTACAGAATGGAGACAATGAGCCTCTCGTGCGCAATCTGGATGTAGCCACAGTTTACAGAGAGGAGGACAAGGACAGACATTGAAGAAAGAGACCATGAATACAATGATTGAGTGACACTGTTAATGGAAATGGATGACATCACCGGGTAGTCAATACAGTCTTCAAGTCCCTTTCTTCTGTTCCCAGATTGATTAGCGATGAGGGCCTCCCCTACTGGCCCCGTATAACCATCGCATGAGCTATATAATTCGGGCCTACACGCTGCAACCTGCCATAAAAGACCGTCTGCTTCTGATATGAACTGTTCTATTCATCAGAGACAAGGCTTCCTTCAATATGATATGCATACAAGATGGGAGCTTCAAAATAAAATTTGTGGCTGAAAACACGCTATTGAATCACCGACGGGAGCAGATGAGATGGGACAAAATCCTACGGCTGTAGACAAAGGCTTAAAGCACAATAAAGAGTATGAAAGCTCTTGTATCACCGATCCCGGAAGCACAAGCTACCCATATCACATCATGGACTCAAAATTACCTCTGCATTTAAAGTAGTGACCTGGATGAATAATCCACATCCCAAGAGAGCTGTGAGGCAAGAAGGTGACTGCTGATATCGTACTCAAAATCTAGGCTACATATTCCCCCATTGGCGGATCAACCACATGTTAGTGCCGGGGCCACTGCCTTGGCAGCTTTCGCAAATTCTGTGAGAAGGGTCCAGCATTTGTCTCACATCAACTTCAACAAAAAGATATGCAATTTAGGTAGATGAAGGTTGCACAACTAGCATAGTTCTAGTGCAGAGTCGCGTTGGACCACTGTTTTCACCCACAAATATATAACAATCAGGAAGGGGGAGAAGATATGGGGAATTGGAATTTCTTCCTTCATTCAACAATGAAGTCCTACATCCATACAGTTATCAGAGTATTCGCACCATTTCAGTGCTCTTTCTCTCATTAAACTCATACATAGCCTTTAAGATTGGGCTAATAATTGACTAGAGGCCTTGAGAGATCTAAGCCGTCAGGGTGGAGGTGCTAAACCTCAAAAGAATGACCACCTACAGGTTTTCCAGTCACTGAGCCAAGCCATGTGAAAGGCACCTATCACTCTCATGATAAAGATACAGGTATGCTGGCACATGATGGTGAACAAGCACAGATCATGAACTAGACCACTATTTGGAACCTGTTCTGAACTATGACAGTTGACACAGTAAGAACAAGAAATGTGAGAACAAATGTAGCTACGGAGAATCCAATGTTACGTGCACTAAGTCATAAGCACCCCTAAGACAATCCAATAATCTCTGAGGTACCCTTTTTAAAACAATTCCCAGTCCTATTCCCTGAGGCAATAATATCTCCAGAAAAGCATCTTGTCCAGCTTGAAGCAGTTCTACCATCCAGAAAGGCATTGCCAATCTGACAAGCGATGCTCCAATGGTGAAAACCACCATGTTGAAGAAACAAATTCTGGCCTCACAACATGGTAGCCATGAAAAACTTTTAACAGTCCCCAATCCAACTAAGAGCCAACTTATGTAGTGGTGGTTACCACATTATGAACAAATTTTCAACGATGTAATGTAAGATGGAAATGTGACAACCTCTGCCGACATCCCCCACGATACATCAATGTCCTTGTCAGGTGTATTAAAAATGCATTGCCCGTGAGCATGCATTCGAAGTCACAGACGTCACCATCAGTAATGCTCTCAACGTCATCACGATGGAAGGTAAATAATGCTGGGTGGCAACAATTTCTCAGAGCTCATAGAACAAATAAGCATTATATTATTTACAAATTGTTATACCTTGTGCTGCACACTTCCTCTCTGTGGAAATTAGTCACACTGCTTGAAGAACATACATGTCAAATAACTGACCAATATAAACCAGTTTCACAAATGAATTCCATCCCTGGTTCAAGAACTGATTGACCTATTGCTCTATGTTTCTTGATGTGTGATTTTCTGCTTGGATTCTCTTTCTTGCGCTTACTTGCATGCCATGTTCTACTCATCTAATCCAAGATGCTTGAGACAGGCCAAGATTTTCTAACTACTCTCTCTAACCTCACATTGATCAACCTTCAGCTCAATGCAAGTTGTGAAACAGAAAGTCACATCACATGATCCATGAACAATTCAAACAGGGCCAATTCTAGTTTCCTGACCACAGGTTTAACATAGTGTAGAATATAGCCACGGAAGGATCAAAGAACAAAGGAAAAAGACTGAAACAATTTGAAGTATAATTCATAAAAAATCCTCCTTCAAAATGGCAACCCGGAAGCAACATCACCAGTCAAAAGTGCAACCAGTAAGCAAAATGCTACAAGAAAAAAACCTCAAAAATAGATGAGCATCCACATTTCCAACAGATTCAAAAGGACAAATCCTTACACATGGCCGTCTTAACCAGAAATAACTAAGAACAAGAATGTTCGTTTTGTAAATTAATTTGATAAAATTCCTGCTTCCTATATAGTTAGTAGGTGACTCCTCGGTCATACTTGAGGCTTCTTATCTAATGCATGAGTAAGAATTCTCAGGCGGAACCTCCTTTAGTTTTACACCAAGATCAATGATCCTCGGAAAGTCATGACTGATGACTCAACTGATAATGCCTAAGGGGTTTATGCCACCTAAGGAATTGGCAGTTTTGAGATGGCTACCTCTCCCCACTGGAATTGCCCCTCTACCAAAATGACCATGTATACTAATGCCATTCAACTCTCAGTTCCAATGAGCGTAAAGAATGTTTCATCTTCCCCACCATATAAAACGGAAGCAAAATTCAAAGATCAAGTGAAAGAAGAGTCACGTGATATCTACACATGGATAATATTTTCTGTAGATCTACACCAACATAAGCACACACTAAAGGAAGGCCAGCGGGCCCCTCACTCACCCCTGGACGGTTGGTGCTCAGCGCATATTTAGATGAAGGCATGGACTTCATCTGGTCTTTTTGCCTAGTACCGAGCGTGGATATATATATATGGGGATGCAAATGGGGTCTAGAAGGATCTGAACTCAGGAGCTCCTGCTCTGATATCACATTAGATTTTGTAGGATCGGTACTAGCTATTCTAAAAACTTAAACTGTTTCACGAAGGCCTGGTTTTGACATTTAAATATTCTATCACGGTCATACATATTAAGAGCCTGCCAAAATAAACCACAATCCTGATATCCCCACCTCCTCCGAGCCTGCGAAATTTGTTTAGCCTCGCACCCCCTAATGTCAAGTTCCTGCAACCTCCGCTGGTCAAGCCCTTCGACTTCTACAACTAATTTTCACACAATCCAAACTCCACAGAGCAACAAAAAGTAACTTCTTTGAGCTCGACCCAGAAAGCCCACTCCCCTAAATCACATTCCCGAGGTGGCTAGAGCAAAACACGGCATACCCAACAATCCGGCGACGCACACCGAGCAAGCAGAGAAACGGCAAGCGAAACGTCTCGCCGGAAACGCCAACCAATCGAGACCCCCCACTACAGAAGCAAAGTAAGGGAGAACGAGGGAAAGAAGGAGACTCGAACAGTGGGAACCGCGGCTTCCTGAATGGTGAAGCGGATTTCCACGATTCCTCCCGACCCGGCTCGTCGGCGCGGCCTCTTGAGGCGAGAATGATCCAACGAAGGTGGTGACCGGTGCGTCCGGACGGCGGTGGGTGACCAGCGATGGGTATAACGTGACTGAAGCGAAAATGCTCAGTGCAGGCTCAGTGCAGAGGCACGCGCTTGCCTTCGGGCGTGGAGGTGAATCGTTTTCTATAAATTATTTTAGGTGAATTTTATTTTAAGTGAAGATCTGAAATTTCCATTTAATCTCAAATAAAAGATGGAGCAAACATGTGCCTCTCCACTCGCATTCTTACGCCACTTTCTAATGACATGATGGGACATTTTAGAGTTTTTCTTTTTTCTTCTTTTATTCATTTTTTTGTTTCCCTTTCGTCTTCATCATTGCACATGAACATACTTTCGACAATTGATCCCCCTCGATATCACGAAATCACCGCTAAGCTTTTATACCAACATAATCGACAACTGCTCCTCTGTCCATCGGTGGATCGAAGCTATGGCTGTTCTCTCTCTTCTCGCTTGCAGTAATGGACATCATGTCTCCGAGCTCTCAAGCATGGCCATGGCCGATCTCAAGCTCAGTAAGTTCAAGGGCGACTTCATGATGTCAACAAAACAAGACAATTGGAAAACTTAACTGCAATCTTCAATTCATTCGGACTAAATTATATTACAACATGTCCAACGCTTTCTAAAATCATCATTCATTGTTAGTGGAATCTAGCCCCATAAAACAGTTCAAGTTACATCATGCGTGATTATTCCCTGTTATCCTAACCTTAATTAGAAGATTTGCTTTGCATAATTCTTATAAGGGGTTGACTATTGTGACCCATATTATTTGTTTCAATAAATGGAGAAGGATGTTCATACTCGCTGGACAATCCTGGCCTTGATAAAGAACAGCCGCCCTTGTTGTTGAGTTATCCACAAACTCTTTATTGGCAAACTTAAAATCTTCTTGAGCTATCAAGCCTCATAGCTATTTGCCGATTCAAACTCGTGAACTAGACCACCAGGTGATTCAGAGTGCTTATCTTGACAATCGATTGAAAATGAATCATACCGATCAAACTGACGAATGCTTTTGATTCCACATATTGAGAACCGATACTATCTAATGCAGTTCTCTATTCTATGATGGAAACTAACTCATTTAAGAATCTATTACCCCTACTTAACCCAATATTCATAATGTAAGGAATTTGTGATATTTGGGGGAAAAGGAAAAACAAAAAAAAGATTGAGATCTTTTAAAAGTATAAAATCCTCTCAGCTTCATGTAACAGTAAAAAATCTCATTTCCAAACATTACTCTCAAACGATTAGATTTTTGGAATGAATTAGTATTGTTTGGAGTAATTTTTAATTTTTATCGAATATTATGATTCTCAAAATGTAACTCTTTTTACTTGAAACAATTTGAAATCTTCTATTCAACGATATACTATTTGATATGTATGATCATATAGGATCACCTATTTTGTTAAATATAAAAAAAAAATTGTGTCCATTCCTTAAATTTTTGGAATGGAAAGCAAAAGAGAATAGGAAACAGTGCTCTTTGCTTATTAAAAAAATGAATAAATTAAAGAGCCCAAAGCAAACTTCCACATTAAATAAAAAATACCGACTTTGCAAAATCAATACTGTAGGCTTAAAACCACACAAAACCCCTAAATCGGAAATCTCTCATCGACGGGATCGCAGGAAAGTCAAGCTGTCGTTCGTCATGGTCCTTTGTCCGATCACGATCTTTCGTTCCGGCGATCGAGACGGCGATTTCAGCTGCTGATTAGCCATGTTCGATTTCGTCTGATTTGGTCGGAAAAAAAAGGGGTTTGAGAATGAGTCAGCAGCCGTCGGTGATCCTCGCGACCGCCAGCTACGATCACTCCATCCGATTCTGGGAGGCCAAAAGCGGGCGATGCTACAGAACGATTCAGTACCCGGATTCGGTCCGTCTGCTAATTCTTGATATTTAGCATTGATTTGTCTATTTCGGCGATCTTCGAACGTAGTATTTAGCTGCGTTTTTGCCAAGTTCTTCGTTTGAGTTCGGGAAGTTGTGTAATTGTAAGTTTGTGAGGTAAGAAGATATCTTTGTATGAGTGCGAGACATGGTTGGGGATTTTTTATGCAGCTAACCTGTTTGATGGATAGAAGTTTAGCTGGGTGTAATTTTATGAGTCGGTGTATGTGTCCGCAATGTTGATTTTATGTTTCCGATTCGTGGGTGCGGAATGCGTTTTCTTCCCCTGCTAAATTCATGGGGTTTGTTGCTTCTTAATGCTGAATTTGTTCCGCAAAGCAAGTGAAAGCAGTTTGTCGATATGAAGATGAATTCTTTTACTTGCTGCGTGTATAAATCCTTGACATGGAAAAATGAAACTGTGAGTGAATTCATCTCGTGCACTGCGTGCAGCAAGTCAACCGGTTGGAGATAACTCCACATAAGCGGTACCTGGCTGTGGCGGGAAATCCCAGCATAAGATTGTTTGATGTCAACTCAAACACCCCTCAACCGGTATGTCTCTTAACACTTCTCGATACATGTTATGTGATTTCAACTCATACTGATTTACGATGTTCTGTTCAATTGACAAGAACTTCATGAAATCCATCTCAGGTGATGAGTTTCGACTCCCATACCAATAATGTCATGGCTGTGGGGTTTCAGTATGATGGAAATTGGATGTACTCAGGCTCTGAAGATGGAACTGTTAGAATATGGGACCTGAGGTAGAAAAAATGCGCTAAAATTGTCGATGATACTCAAGTTTATTTGGTGGCATATGATATACATTACAGTGAGAACCTTGTTTCTTGTCCTTTCTTGATGCAAAATGCAGAGCTCGTGGTTGCCAAAGAGAATATGAAAGCCGTGGAGCTGTAAATACAGTTGTCCTGCACCCAAATCAGGTCAGATGTTTATTGCCCTGGGTTTCTGGACATCTACGAGAAAAATGCCGTATAGTTTCCTTCCCTTAGTGGGACTATCAGACCCTTTTCTTTCATCAAGATAAAAAGAAAAGGCATATATTGATCAATGTTTGAGTTGGATTAATGTCAAAGTTACTTTTTCCAAAATTCTTTTCATGCTACTAATCCTTTGTATACTGTATCTTGTATTTTAAAAATGGTTGAACTCTCCTGCAGTTCTTCCTTACTTTTTGGTGAAGTTTGCTAAAGTCCAGTTTCCTACATCCCTCGTATAAATGGTTTCTAATAGCAATCTTCCTTCACTTATAGCTTAAGCCCTATGGTTGGTAATTCTAACAAAGGTAAACAATTGGATTAAAATCACCAACTTTGTCTTTCTTTCATCATAAGGCAGGGAAATCTCTCGTGCAAAACTAGCGAAAGTGTAATTAATAAATGGTTTCTCATTTGGCTTAAAGGGAATCCTGTATGATGTGATGCGTTACTGAATCTTTCCAGATTTAAGATAAGCACACCTGAATTACTAAAATTAGATGTGTAAGTGTAATCAGATCCTAAAACTTTCAAAAGTGCAATCTAATCCTAAATCTTGTCAAATCGATGCAATCAAGTCTCTCTGTCAATTCTGTCTAATTTGACTAATGGAAAATGCTAATGTGGCATTTTTAAATGTTTCCAAAAGAGACGGGCATTGGCAAAAAGCTTAAAAATAATAAAAAAATAAAAGGATAACAAAATAAAAGGAAAGAAAAAGAAAAAAAGAAAGCAGTCTTGGGTTGGTCTAGGGGCGACAACCCTGGCCCTCACAGGTGTAGTAGTGGGCAGTGGCCAACCCACCCTTCTTCCTCTCCCCCACTCAAAAAAAAAAAAAAAAAAACAAAACAAAACAAAAAACGCACACACACCAGTCTCTATTGAGTCTTCTTTTTTTCTTTTTACCTTTTTAGCTTGCTCTTTTACTTCTTAATCTAATTTGTTAAGAATTGGCCAAAAAAATAAATAATAAAAATTAAGGTTTGCCAAAAACATCATCAGTTTGATCGTTGCACATGTTAGTTAACATTAACAGCCGCATAGAAGAGAAAATGATAGAAAAGGCCTAATTAACATTTTCTATTAATTAAATTGTATAGATGTAAAGGAGAGACTTGATTGCACCAATTTGATACTTGATTGCATTTTTCGAAAATATTAGAACTCACTTGTATTTTCCCTACAAGTTTTAGGACTTCTAGTGCTCTTATCCTACCAATATTCATTATGACCTTCTAGTTATATTCTTGGTTTTTTCTATGAGTAATTGAACTAGGTGATTATCAGTCTTTTTGAGTACATAGGAGACTTGTTGGATGGATTTAAATTTTCGTGTCTGCAAAGTCTAGCTTTGGTCATATATTGTGAATTGACTAGGGATCATGGTTTGATTATCCAGACTGAACTAATATCAGGAGACCAAAATGGAAATATCCGTGTATGGGATTTGACAGCGAATTCATGCAGCTGTGAGTTGGTATGTATAATGTATCAATTTGATGTTTGTCAAGAGAAATACTCTCCATTGTTACACTGCTAAGATTGAGATACTTTTCGAGTAGCTGCGGAGTACTTACTAACTGCTCCAGAGTGAATTAGGTACCAGAGGTGGATACAGCGGTCAGATCCTTAACAGTTATGTGGGATGGGAGTCTGGTGGTTGCTGCAAATAATAATGGAACATGTTATGTTTGGCGCTTGTTGCGTGGGAGTCAGGTGATTAATCTATGCCATGAAACACCATGGTTTCTGGCTTTTCCTCTTTTACTCATTCCTCACATGTGGCGTGTCTTTGTTTACCTCCGCAGACAATGACCAACTTTGAGCCACTTCATAAACTACAAGCACATAATGGATATATTCTTAAATGTCTTCTTTCACCTGAGTTTTGTGATCCCCACAGGCTAGTTTCTCATCCTTTCTGGGAGCCCTTTTTCCAATTCTGGCCTATATATCAATATTAGTAGCATGATGGGATCTGAATTATGTTTTCAGATATTTGGCTACTGCTTCTTCTGACCATACCGTCAAGATTTGGAATGTTGAAGGTTTCACTCTAGAAAAGACTTTGATAGGTACGTTTGGAACTCACTCTGCCTCCGTTGTGTTCCATTTACTTTTAAAATCACAGTCAAACAAAATTAATGCCATGCACCAGTTGCCTAACTGATTCCTTGTTTCACTTGTTCTTCAGGACATCAACGCTGGGTGTGGGACTGCGTTTTCTCGGTAGATGGTGCTTATCTTATAACAGGTATGTGGCTTCTGTCTCAAGCTGTCCTGATGGATATTTCTGGAGTGCAAGTAAATCTTGCTCCTGAGTCCTGAATGCCTAGGAAGAGGTTAATAGTTGATCACTGTCCAGTTGGTTTGGCTAGTGCTGTGCTTAAGCATTAGAATTTGACTAGTGGCATGGGACTAGTCTTCTTGCATTACTGTATCGATTTTTCTCCAAATTCTGGGTTCATGTGTCAGAAGAAGGGCTTCAAGTGATAATGGGATGGGGGGTTATCCAATTTTATTAGTTATTTGAGCTGAGATGTTGCCACCTTTTCAGTCCTCCATGTTTCTATTCACAGCCTGGGATGTACATCAGGAGAGGTGAAGGGGAGGGAGCCAAATTGTGCAAAGAACTAAAACTCTTATCTAGAAAATGGAAATCATGAACAGGGCGTTAGATGTAAAATAGACAATCACAATAAATATCATCTTCTCGTGAGTATCTTGAGGTTCTTACCATATCGCATTATCATTGATTTGTGAATGTTAGATCAGGATGCGCGTCTAGGTCATTAAAGAGACTCATTCTGGCAAGTGACAATACTTGAATCATATCTCAAACATCTTTAAATCCATTTGCTAAGAATACTATCTTCATCTCATCCTACTCAATATCAAGGGCCCAGTGACCGGTCTCTGAACATATAGGATAATGCAGTATCACGCCATGGAAAGGTGTTCCCGTAATTTGTTCTCTCTCTTCCTTCCTGAGTTTATCTAAACTCCTCCTTTTCTGCGTGTAGCTTCCTCGGACACAACGGCAAGACTCTGGTCCATGTCGACTGGTCAAGATATCAGGGTGTATCAAGGACATCATAAAGCAACTACTTGCTGTGCCCTCCACGATGGTGCGGAAGGGTCTCCAGGCTGATATTGGAAAAACGCTAGGGCTTAAACCGCATCAGTTCGCAAATCCCTAACAGAGGCCGACTGTTTTCCTTTGAGTAAAAAAGTTCGTTGTTGTCCGAACAATCACATTCTTCGCAGATTAAAGTGCACGTAAGTTGCTAGCGTTGGACTATCCAAGTTGTCGTCTTTTGAATATCAAAATGATGAATTTCAGAGGGAACAGGGCTTGATGAAAGCTTGAAGCTTTTTAGCACAGCCAGCTCATGACTCGTGGATCTCAGATGTCCCAAGTTTTCCGGTCTTTCTACTTGATTGCAGCCAGTGGTGGGTTCACTGAAGTGCTTGTAAATATACTCAATAATCAATGTAGTTGTTCGTCGATAATGTCTACATAATTTGCAGAAACAATAGACTAGACTAAACGACAGTATGCAGGTTTCCACTTTTGGCCAGACTCAGCAGAGTAAACAATAAATCGGCATCCATACAAGCAAGCATTTTACAAAATGTAAGGACTATAGAGATGGGGTAAAAGGTTGAATAACACACCCCAAACAAACAAAATTACACGTATCGGCAATAAACAAAGGCTATTGACAGAGCCCCCGACCTAATGAAAGTAGAGGAGAATCTGTCCATCATTTCTCTTTCTTTCCTACTCTGTTGGAGGACTCGCCATCGATCCTTGGCTTCGATGGTGCAACCTTTGCAGGTGTGGACCGCTCCGACTGCGAGAATTTGACTAGTATGTGCATGAGAACAGTAATAATTGCCAGACTGATCAAGGAAAATGCGATTCCCTTCCATGATGACAAGAATGAGGTCCGGCGAAGGAACTGCCAAGCCCCAAAGCCGACCAAACATGTCCAAGAGATGACCACCTATGCCAAAAACGGAAACTGAGGGTTTAACCCAAAAAGAACAGAACATCCAGTTCGTACTTTGGTCATCAAAAAGAATGTTGTAAGCTGTTAAACAAAAAACTGACCAGAAGTGACTTTATTGGCCGGCCTGTATCCTGCAACTCACGGTCACTAAATGTGTCCTCAGCTATATGTTTGTCCAATAATGCATCCTACACTCAAAAAGGCAAAGTTAATTAGGACAAGCAAACTGATAAAGCACAGTTGCATCCTTAGTCCAAGTCTACAAAGTCAGATTACACATCAGGCGAACACTATTTGACTGATATACAAAGTTACTGTCACCTTAGCCACAAATCTATCTCTGCACCACTGTGCAACTGCATCATCTGTTTCAGGCAATTCCTTCATCGAGTGCCTCTCGAGATGCACATGGATCTGCAGGAAGGTAGTGGTCGTTTTCATTAAGAAATATGTATTCATCACTGAAAGTCATCATATCCCATAGACAAATATCCAACTAACTGCAGTTGTTTCACTGTAAAGGAAGTTTTCACAGCCAGAGAATAATCAGGAAATTTCACAAAAAGTTAGGCTACTTGCATTCAGGTACCTTCAGCAATATCGCGTTCATTAATAGATGTAGATGTACCAAGTGCAAATTACAACTAACATTCATTAATTACCGACTCTACAGCTGGACTACCATAAGCTGACGCAACAAGAAAGAGTTACCCGTACCAGGCTGATATACATGAAACCAAAATAGAAATAAGTGATTACAGCCACTTCCAAAAAGCCATTAGCGTCACAATTGGATACTTTTTAACAACATCCATCACTTCTGACTCCAAGTCCAAACTGATCCGAGTATTAAGATGATACTATATACAACACATAACGATGAAATCTATTGGTTGGTCTTAGACAAGATGACATCGACAGACCAAGCAAACATGCAGTGCATGATTGTCAGAACTATCAAATGCAACATTGGCAAATGAACACCACAAAAAAATTACTGTAACAACTTTTAGAGCTTTTGAAGGAATGCCAATTCAGCATCCTTCATTTAAGCAGTGAGTGCGAAACTAACTTCAAATGAAATAAATAACTTACCACCGACGGCTGCCCCCTGAAAAGTCTTAGTATTGTAGGTGCAGAGGAAGATTTAGGAATGGACACTGTGACATCATAAATGGCTGGAACAAACGAACGCATGTGACTGACTGCTGAAACAAAACCCTGAAAGAAAGAAATAGTTAAGAAGATATTCTATTCAAGTATAATTGATAATATCAGTGATCAAAAGATCGTAGCACTCTAATATAGCACTGATCCTAATGAAACTCAGACAGAAAGACCAGAAGAGTTTACCAACCACATATTGACAAACTTCAATGAGGCACATTTGCTTGTTGAACGTATTTTATGATTACAATGTAACTCAATGATTCAACGGATATACGAGAACTTGGTCGATCAAACCTACTTATCATCCAGTAGTTAGCATTGAGATTACAATCTAACTCAAGTAGAGATCTCAAATAAAGCCTCCACAAAATCCTCTCCTTTTTTCTCTCCTCCTGTTTTGGATATATCTACACCAATCATATAATTTTGCTCATGGTAGTTATATCAAATGCTACACAGATCTACTACCCTGCATACACAAATTCACCAATAAGATTTCTTGCAAACACACTAAAAGTGCATGAAACAGTAATCAACGACCTTTAGCAGACCAGAATTGCAAATGAGAATTCTAAGAAGACACTAGCACATACTGAACATCTTTTAAAAACAATGGGCCATATTGTGGGGAAGATCGACAGCAGTTTAGAAAGTACGAACAGAGTCTTTGGAGGTATTTCCACTCTAAACCTAGCATAGTTTAAATAGTTGAAACAAGCAAGACACCCAATTGGCTTTCTTCAGCTGTCCAAAAATACAAATACTAAAGAACATAACTTTTTCAGCCAAAGGAAACACTATCTACTGACCTTAAATATACATGAAGACAATCTTGCCATCACAAATCCCATCAATACCCCAAAAAGTGTACAACATAGGCTACCGAAACTATGAAATGGGGCATTCCCACAAAAAAAAAAAAATTTCCTTGGCCATGTACTACACAATATAGATCCAAAAAAAAAGGGCTTGCTCGATGGATCTTTCAGGCTAATGCATAAATAGTAACGGAACGTTGGATATGAAATCTAAAGCTTCTTAAAGGTCATTGTCTTATTGTGATGGTTCCCCCTGTCATCAGCTTTCTGGTTCACAAAACCAATGTTTGGTGTGTACTGGCAATCACTGACTGTAACTAGTTTTCAACATACAGAATGAAACAGCATAAAAGTCGATCAACTTTTATTTACATTTCTATGCTTCAAGTGATAATTGTTGCATCACAGGTCACTCTAGGCTGAAACCTTCCTGCCACTGCCTATAGAAGAGACTTCTGCTTTTAGGCCATGGAAGATGTTAACTAAGTATTAAATAAAAATAAAAGCCACCCCAGCCAAGCCCATCCAAAAGCAGAAAAAGATAGAAGGATACGAGAAAAGAAAAAAATTTCTTCAATTTTCTCTCCCCAAAAGAGATAGGAGGGGCTGCAAGTAACCTTGGTACGGGGAATCAATGTGTTTCGAGGTACAGGAAGTCCTGTTGAATTTGCATACTCCTGAGCCGCCAAAAGCTTTGCCTGAGTAAAGCGAGTTCCTTCAACAAAAAGAGCCAACCAGAAGGGCAGAGGGTAATCCTTTAGCCTTAGCAGACCTGACTGCAGCAAAAAACCACAAGAACCAACAATCAATTAAAGCACTCCACAAGTACAAATGCATAGATAGTCATCAGCAAAGCAATTTTATTTAACCAGACAGTTAACAAATAACAGAGTGCAAATAATATAAGGTTCCCTTTAGTACCTTTAAGGTGCTTTCATCCTTTGCCCAGCTCCTCTCCAGGAAAAGATACTCGGAAAACCACATTGACCAACCTAGTACCTGCAAGCATGGAAAATCCAAATCCTGCTTTTGAGAAAGCTTATATGCCCATCGCTCTTTCAAAAGGAAGTAAGTCTTTCCAAAAAGAAAGTGAAAGTCACACCCCTACTCATATGATGCAGCGAAGCCAAACTCATTCAAGTCAAAGGGGGCTTACTTTTCCTGATGCAGAGTCATCCTATTCAATTAGCTATGCTAATGCAACTGAGCTGCCTTTACTTTATAAAGCTATAGACTGTGGTTAGCAAGTTGCATAAGGGCTTACTAACTCCTTATAAAGGAGAAATAAGAAGACTTCCTTCCCTACTTGATTTGATTCGTCCTCATTTCAGCAAGATGGACAATAAGGAGGAATCAAGCAACTGACATAAAATGTATGTTTATGTTACAGTCAGGTGATGTGGATCTCTGAGAAAGATAAATGACAAGCTGGTAAATTTTATGTTTATTCAGTCCTTTCCATCTTTCACTGCAATAGATCAAATTGTCCAATGATATCAAACACCTAAAATCAATGATGAAGGTGTGGTCTGATGACAATAACTGCATGCATAAAAGAGGTCAAAAGAAAAATCGCATGCATAAAAGAGTAACAACAACAGAAACAATCAGTTTGCAAGACACATCCTATTTCTCAGAAAACTAAAGCCAATTCATCTCTCTCCTTAAGATTACAAACCATTTTGCTCCACTAAAATACCAGATTTCATTAACTAATTATATGCACACGAGCAAGTTCCAGCTGTGAACATGTCGGGTCTGCTGCTAGAAGTGATGATTAAATTGTTAAAGTACAGCAGTTAGCAAAATATGCTAGCTCTGGAGCAAGAAATACTGGAAACATACCGGAAGAAACTTCGATGATTTCTTCATCACAGCTAATGTGCTGCCAAGGCAACCTGATCGCTGTATACAGATAATTTTTTATAAATCAATATGGAAAAAAGGCAGATCATCATGTCAGCTGACTTTAAATGGAACATAAAAATAAAAAAGTCACAGAAGTAATAAACCAGAAAAAGGGAAAATAATGAAAAGAAGATATGTATGTGAGAGACCTAATTCACTATGGGCCAATGATATGTACCCAATTTCAATGATGATCTGACAAGTATGCACAGTGCAGATGCATGAATTACTATGTAAACAAAGAGTAGATATGTCGAATAATTTTCATGACAGATACTCACCTGAGCCAAGACCCATCCAACCAGCCAATCAATATCACTTCTGTGATTTGATATGACAAGTGCATGTTCTTTGCCTGCAATATCCAAAGATAAACAATTAGCTATTTATAGCTTTCGGAGCAATGAAACTATACAGTTTCTTCCAGATAAAAATTAATGTAGAATTTGCAATCCATTGATCTCAATCATACCCATTAAGTGAAAGGTTTCCCGATCAGTGAATACCTGGATCTGCATAAAAAAAATAAAAATAAAAAAGATTCACGTAATCAGCATTATGGTACATGTGAAACAAAACAGAGTAATGCATACTCCCACGAAATAGTATAATCATTTTGACCAGACAATCTATGTCAAAGTCCTGAAATAGGCAGCAGCGAACGTGCAGAAGCATCTCGGAGAAAGAGAAAAATGAAAAAAGAATTACGAGATAAAAGGAGGACTGATATTGAATTGCCACACAATCTTTACTATGCTCGGCACCTTCTGAAGAAACCTTTACTCATCAAAGCTAAAAGAAGTACTCATAAAAAATATATGCTGGAGCATTTGGATTTCATAAACGCAGCACACAGAAAACTGTGGCCGTGCCTAAAGATGAGGATATGACAGGGGAGAGCTAATTCGTGAACAATTTCGTAGTAGGTGAAGAGTGAGAGAAGTTTAGAAACTTTTTCTCAATATACTGCCAGCCAAGACCGCCCAATCCGCGTAAAGGCACAAACCCCAAGAAGCAAACATTACTTAAAACAAACACCAGTTGAGAATGACCAGATCCAGCAGTAGAAATGAACAAATGATTCCAGGAGGAAAAGGAGAAGTACATCTGGAGTATTCAGGGTCATGTTCATAAAATAAGCCCATTTTATTGCATAATCTATCCTAAATATGCCTTCTGTAGTCACATAGCAGGCCGAAAGTCGAGTTCCCTAGTCCTCCTCAGTCATTACAGACGGTCCAAAGCTAGCAACACTGTACGCCATAGTGTAGGATAAAATGGAAAAATTTCGAAGAGAAATGCAAGAACTCTTCCGCGCGTCTTCACTCTTGACTGATGAGGTAATTCAATGATATCCCAAATTAAACTCAAAGAGGGTAGAACAATAAACTCTAGCGGCTGCTTTCTACTGATTTGCATTACCGGTCTCGGAAATTTTTTATGTATCTTCCACGCCATCCTTACTGATCAATAGGTAAAGATTCACCGAACGAGTTAACCGAGATTGATGAATGTGCCAATACCTTGACTCCCGCCCACCAGTCGACTAGCCATATGAGCTCGAGCCACAACAGCTCGGCCACCACTCTGTTTATTCTTCTGTACGTATTCTTGGACAGCGGCCTAACAAGGACAAAGCACACTGCCTGAAACCAAAAAAAAAACGAGACGGTCAGTTACAAACACTGCGAATAACTTCAAAGGAAAGGAAAGAGAGGGGAATGTTCTCCCGGCCAAACAAGCGGAACAACAAATGCACGACAGCCAGCCATTCGGCCAGCTATTTCACGGCAATCAAACCGAACGGCGATCGAGATAAAGAAGGCGGCAACACTGAAACGACACAAAAGAAGTAGCTCCTTTCCAATCGATCTCCTTCGACGCGTTAGGAGGAGCGACTTTTCCGGTCCGAGCGGAAGAGAGGAGACCTCGGACAAGGCGCGGACGGATTCCAGCGAAACTCGGAGAGGCCGCGCGAGGCGAGCCAGGCAGGCAATCGAGCAAAGCTCCGAATCTGGCGCGCGAGAGGACGGCCGCGGCGGGGAGTGAGGCTTTTTACCTGGACGAGATTGACGACGAGGCCGGAGATGAAGAAGAGGATGCTCAGGGGGACGACGACGACCGCCGCTGGGACCGCCATGGCACGCGACCGACCGACCACCACCTCCCGGCGCCGCACCACCGCAGACGGCGGATTCAACAAGCGATAGAGAGAGAGAGAGAGAGAGAGGATAAGAAAAGAGACGGCGGATTTCGGAGAGAGACAGAGAGAGAGGGGAGCGATCTGCTACGGAGGAGATACACGATTTTAGTGAGAAGTGGGGAAGAAGGTGCGATCCATCGGATCAGCGCGACGGACGATAGAATCGAAGAGGGCGAAGAGGCTAGACAGACCCCCCTGCTTTAAACGCAACGGCGTTTCTGTTCTGTTCTGCTGCCGAGGTGCAGTGGTAACGACAACGGCGAGCGCGATTTCTCGGATTTATCATTATTATCCGATTCCGGGCCACTTGTGGTAAAATGATCGTAAATTTTCCTTTCCCTTTTTTTTTTGTTTTTTTTTAATATTCTTTTTTGTCTATTAGCCAGGTGAAATCCATTTTCCCTTTTTGCTGACCCACAGAAATGGGTTACGCACGTCGAAAGAGTTGATGAAATTCGATCTCAAATATTTTTTTTCTTTCTATGTACCGCCACGTTGAGGTCAGAAAAAGTAAATTACAAAGAGCATGTTCGCATCTACACGATGGATCAAATTCGCATGACTGGCAGTGAAACTAAAAAAAAAAAAAATCAGACCTGCGTGAACTTTTATTTAATCGTTGGAATTATTGTCATTAGAGGGGGTTAATGCCTCGTTTTTTTCCAATGAAAAAACCCAACGAACCATATAATTATCTTTGCTAAAATTGAATATGAATCTTCTGGAGCCGTGATTGAAGCGAGATCCTTTTTTGAGCACTAGTCGGCTGCCCTAGTTAAATGTGAGGAACGCCATTCCTCGGTGGCTTTAGGCCCCAAATCTCTTGTGGGGACAAGTCCATGGGTCCGCCGAATTAGCAGCAAAAGTCCTCGCATTTTCTTCTCTTTTCAATTTCATCCCCATCATTGCTATTTGTCAAAATAAATCCTCACCTCTCAAAATATATCAAATCTAAACCAAAACTATACTTTCTGCAAAAATCGTCTCTTGGTTACCTTTTTTCGCCTTCTTTAGCTGTAACTATTTAATATCTATAGCATTACAATCAAGATAGTATGTTAACTAGACCCAACTATGACTTGTGTAAAAGTTTTTTTTTTTTTTTTAATCTCAAGACTATCGAAGAACTCGTGATTTAATGTCCTATTCTCTCTTAGTGCCATCAACGTGGCTATCCCATTTGTTAAAAATAACGAGCCCTCTCGTACAAAGATTTTAATGTTTATGTAAAATTGAGTTCACACAAATCGGACAGATAGAATACTAACACATACATCATACTAATAAAAAAACGAGACAGGTTTATGATTACTAGGAAGTTGATATTTTAGACGGTGGACGGACTCGAAAAATACGTGATGTGACACTTGATGATCGCAATTTCTTATCCGCATTGTTCTTCTATTTCTCAAACCACACAAAGGGATTAGGTAAAACCATGCTGTAGATGGAAGAGAGGAGGGGATTCTTCTAGGCTCGAGGGGGAGGTCGGCCACCGCGCGTGCGATGCTCTTTTAATTAAATGCCGGCCGGTCAGGGGACCCGCAAGCGCGCCAATCACTGGCTGCGTGTCCCCGTCGCGGGCGACACCGGTGCAAATTCACTTCAATGCCTCGCTTGCTGGCATTTGAAGCTCGCGGTCCTCTGCGATTGCAACTCCCCCCGCTCGCCCAATCCTTGAACGTTTGTTCCCCCCCGGTGCCTAAAAGAAAAGTGGAAATTCGCAAATTCCACCATTTCTTTATGTCTCGCAGGCCCCATTTGCACCGCCGGCTCCACCAAATTTAATGGGCGGTTTCGAGAATTTAATCGCCAAGCATACGACTTCGGGCTCGCTTCGTACATGGCATTAGGGGTGTCAAAAACCGAACTGAAAATTGAATCGAAAAATTCGATTTTTTCGGTTAATTCTCATTAAAAATCGAAATTATTTTTATTCGGTTAATCGAATCGAACCAAACCAACAAACTGATAATAACTTATTTCTTGGAAATGAAAAATAAATACAATAGAAAAAAAATGAAAAAAAAAACTAAAGGAAAAACTAAACTAAAAACTGAAAACCAAAAATCAAAAAACTGAACCAAGAGGTCATTCAGTTCGGTTCATAAGTTTTTCCTAACGGTTCGGTTTGGTTCGATTTAAAAAAAAAAAAAAACCGAATCGAACCAAAACCGTTAAGACCCCTATGCGGCGTAACCGCCCAAGTCAAATGGTGGTGCAAAAATTGTCCCAAAAGTATTGCATTTTTACCCATTACATTCTAATTTTTTTAAATTATCAATTGAATTTTATACATTTTCATATTTTACTAATTGAGTCAATTCAATTGACTTGACAAACCGATACAAATATGGACAATTTATAATGAAATTTTAATATTTTTTCAATTTTTTTACTATCCCATCTTTTTTTTTTTTTCCTTTTTCCTTTTTTTCTTCTTTTCAAGTGAGGCTGGTGAGGGTCATCGGGCCGTTGCATGCCACTACTAGACCAGGGTTGTCGAAACCTTGCTAGCCAAGGGCAAAGGCGGCCGTGGCTGCAATGGCCTTGCCCAAATCTATATGAGGTTGGGTAAGGCTTCGCAAGCCACAACTGAAAAAAAAAAAAAAAAAAGGAAAAAAGAATAAGAGGAAAAAACTTTAAAAAATAAAAATTATCAATTAATTATTAAAATTTATCCACATCAGCGTCACATAGAATGGTTGATATTCACTTCAGCAAATTCGCCCAAATTAATCAAATAAATTCAATTAGTAAAATATGAAAAATTTTATGACTTAATTGAAAAAATTAAAAAATTTATAATTGAATTAACAAAAGTGCAATAAATTTAAACTTTTTTAGATAATTTTTCCAATCATGAACAAATAGCTCCACGCAAACCTTCTAACTCGGCATAAATGATTTGCTCTTAATTAGATCAAGGGAGGGTGAACTTAATTCGATGCGAGAATGGTACGGATTCTGCGTACTTGCTACCGTAAGTGGTCTAATACCGACCTCAAATTGCATGATTCGCACCATAGCCGGTGTCCGCGACGTCCCGATTCGATAGAGGTCCTTAAATAGTCAAAGATTCCGCCGAAGGCTAGGGCCATCGCTGCTCCGTCGCTCGCGAGTGTACCTCCGTTTCAAACTCGAGAACCCGTGAAGAGACATTAGACATCTTCGCCGCTACGTTTTTTTTAATCGAAACAAGACTTTTGACATAATCATCATCCGATCCACATCATGGATTCGTTGAATATTCTGAGATTAGACATCATCCGACGCGAGATGATGTGGTTGGTTTTTGTTTCACACGAAAGAAATACAAGTTACATCAGTATTTGTTCTTCAGAGTAAAAGTAGGGATCACTTTTCTGTTAACGTGTCGTGTTTTAAAAATCATGGATTGATTTAATAATTGATATGATTTATATCTAAAAAATTGCGTAAAAGTCATAAACACGAGCTTTTGATAAATCTTTTAATCATGTCAATTGAATTATAAATATTTTCACGTTTTATCAATTAAGTTAATCTATTTTGATTAAAAATCACTAACAATATCAGCTGTTTTAAGTGATACAATCAATGCTAACATGAATAATTTTTAATAATTATGTAATAATTCCCAATTTTTTATAATTTTTTTTTTTTTTTTCTTCCCTTTTTCCTCTAGCTAGTCGTCAATAGCTAGAGGAAGAAGAAGGAAAAAAATAAAAATAAAATAAAGAACCAAACATAAAAATATATATCATTAAAAATTATTCGTGCCAGTACTAACAGCGCCACGTAAGGTATATAATGTCTACGTTAAAGATTTCTAACTAAAATTAACCTAATAGACTCAATTGGTATAATTAAAAAAATTTAGTACTAAAATGACAAAAATGATTTATGATTTTTGGATAATTTTTCAATTTCTTTATTTGGTTTCTTCTAGCAACAACGCAAGATAACCGCTGTCGAAGATACCTGACTCTGTATCTCATGTCGATGCGTCATGCCTGTCCTGGAAAGTTGTATCTTTCAGAAGAATTCTCAATATAGATCTACTCTCGAGATTACGGGAAAGCTATTCGCTTATTCATTTCATCGCGCATCGCAATGACTCGAAAACCAACTTTTTTGGCTCTTCCTAATGAGCTTTCCTATCGCCTTCATCACAAGCGTGGGACAACCTCCTTCCTTGACACGAAATCTGTCTAAAAGTCGACGTCGTGGATTCCTGTCGTTAGGCACACGCGTGCGGTGGCGTTGGGAATTGGTTAGGCGGTGCAACCATAAATTTGACATAAATACATCCTCAGCCTCGCGTCACGCCCTTCGCCATCACTTCCTCGTGCTCGGTTTGGCCAACCAATCGTCCTCTCTTCCCTAGTTTTTTTTTCCTAATTGAAATCGAAAGGAGTTCAATGGCCATCGACACGACCGAGGAGAACCTCAACCACCCCAACGGCCCACATTGAATGGTTACCATAGTCGTGGAGAAAACTCAAATGGGATTTCCAGTTTGTGTGGATTCGGCGTCAAATTAAGATGTGCCGTCTTAATTCTTGGACTGCCTCGGTCACCTGGGTAAAAGTGTTGAGTAGGATCGAGTGTGACTAGATTAGATAAAAAAAATTTGGGTAGCTGTCCTTCGTTTGGTTAGAAATTACTGATGTCATTGATGACCTTAGGTAAAAAGTGGATAGTAGATGCAGAAGTGCAACTAAATTTGCTTGAATAAAGTGAAAAGGCCGTACATGTAGAGTCCTATAAAGTATAAACCACTGTGACTGTCTTTACAACTGGTGGTCACCTTTCTCGAGGCCTGGTATCCGCCTTGGCAATCCAAAGATTGAAACATGTGGAAGGGGGTACAGTCGCACGTGGAGAGAGAAAAGAGAGAGATTCAAGCTATCACTCAACAATGGTTACTCCCACACCAAAAAAAAAAGAAAAACAATGGTTACTCGAGAGCTCTCGTCTCTGAAAAAAAAAAGTTAAAAAAGTTTTTAAAAATGTAAAGTGTGTTTAATAAATCGTACTTGTGAAAATTTATTGTGAAATATCTTTGGATAAAATAGTATTTGAGTAAATTAAATTTGCAAAAGACTTTTGTTATTAAAAAAATGGTTAATAACTTGAAAAAACCCCAAACTAGTACATATATAACAAATTTACCTTACACTATTTTTTTTACTACCAAAAACCCCAAACTGGTATACCTTTGACAAATTTACCCCAAACTAGTACAATTGTGACAAATTTATTATTTGTTAGTTTTCGTTAAATTTTACTATCAAATTATTAAGTTAAATGACACGTGACAGTTAATTGGTATATCGATTTGGGATTTTATGCGTTGTTTATCATAGTTTACAATTTTTTGTGATTTTTTTATATTAATTCAATTTAGTGAATGATATATTTGTCGCAAATTTACCAGTTTTGTATTTTTTGCGATTGAATACATTAGTTTAGGTAAATTTGTTACAGGTGTACTAGTTTGGGATTTTTCGTGGTCAAAAAAATAGTTTTTGGTAAATTTGTCACAAATGTACTAATTTGAAGTTTTTCATGGTATTAACCCAAAAAGAAAAAGAAAAAAAATGAGAGTTGGCCGGCCAAGGGCTTCACCAATTACCGCCGACTAAGAGCTAATAGTTGCCAGCGAAGGGTAGGTGGTTTGTTGAGGGGGAGGTGGTGTGACAAAGGGCAGAATCCAACTAAGGTCACCATGCAGAGGACACGACGTGGCGAGGGTCGTGGCGACTCGGATCTCGCGATCTGGGTCACCGCATTGTCGTGCGACCCACTGCGCCGCGAAGGTTGCTAGCGCTCGCGATCTGGTCGCCGCAACCCAAATTTGCACGACCAAATTTGTGCATGATCTGGGTTGCGGCGTCCTCCGCACAGCAATCCTCGTCGGAGGGTCATGGGACCTTAACTGGACCATCTGTCCTTCACTGCACCGCCTACCCTTTGCCAAACCACCTACGCTTCGCCAACGACCATGCGTAGATGCTAGTCATGTTTAGTAGAGAGAAGGGAAGAAGATGAAGATGATGAACAGTCATCAGGGTAAAGTTGAAAAAAAAAACAAATTAACGAGAACAATTTTCAAAGAAAATTTTTATTAACCCCCAAGGCATCATGCCGAAAAAGCCCAAGGTAGCCCTCAACCTGCCTTGGGCTTTTAGCCTTGGGAAGGCTTGCCTTTGGCAAAGGCAAGTGAAAAAAAAAACTTGCCAAACACTAAATATTTGGCTTAAAGGCTTTTAACCCCCCAAAAATCATTGGGAAAGCAGTTTCCAAATGCAGTCGATGTATACGTATAAGTGAAATTCACCAAAACATATGCAATGATCTATATGTGAAATTTTCATTGAAATACAAACAACATAACATTGTAAACACTTAATTTTATAAGTTGTATGTGGCACTTACTTTAATACCAAAAGTTTTCGCTAGTTCACTTAAATGCCAAAATCATAAAAACGATCACTTAAGTGCCTCGAGTAATAAATTTCAATTAAACAAATTATATTGCATTTGTAATTAAAAATTTTATTTGAGATGACATTTTTTTGTACCGAAGTGACCACTTTTTTTTTTTAATTAAAATTAGCATTGAAGTAGTCACTTTTCATAACAATTAGCACATAAGTGATCATTTTTTTACAATGATTAGCATTGAAATGATGACTTTTTAACCAACTATATGACGTTGTTTAGAGGTTATATCTTTGATTAGGACGCCTTGAGTGAGTCACGTAAAATTAAAAAATTAATAAAATATCACTACATCGAATTTCCAGCAATTTAGAATGGAGTTAGTACTCAAACGATCATTTTTTTAAAGAGTGGCACTTAAGTGATCCGAAAAAAAAATTGGCAGTAGAGAGAGTGTCATACACAACTTATAACACTTTTAGTGCCCTTCTCCCCTTAATTTTGACTTTGTAATTTCTTTTCCCTTTATTTTTTATAACACAGATGTTGGAAAGCCTTAGATTTACATGCACATTTCAAAATTACATATGTATATACACACACCAAAGAAATATTTCAAAATTTTTATTGTCAAAATACGTACAATCATAAAATAAAACTTTTATCGAGCAACATGACTTTTGCAAATATAGAATTTAAATAAAATCTACATACACAAATATGCACAAGACTTAGAGATTTGCTAAAATGACCATTAAAAGCAAATTGCTAGGTGAAACTTGGAATGTGTATATATAGATCCAAAAAATCATCAAAAAGTTAATCGCTGGGTAAAGTTCGCACGCGCATGTGGCAGTGAATCAACTCCACATGAGCCCTGTGGGGAGGGATTTTAGGGAAACCCTTCCCAATAAACCATGTGAGTAGTTTAAAGACCTGCTTAGGTCTCAACTTGGGCCAGGCCTTGGCTTGGCTGACCCCCCTACCCCAGGAGGGTCCCTCATCGCCAGCGGCTTGGCTTGTTCCTTGGGGTTTTTGGGAATCCCCTAGTATAGAACTCCATACCCAGTGGTTAACCCTGCATGGACTTGGAGGAGCAGTTTAAGGACCTACTCGGGTCCGTGGAATGTGCATATATAGATCCAGAAAATCATCAAAAAGCAAATCGTTGGGTAAAGTTCACACGCGCATGCGGCAGTGACTCAATTTGACACGAGCTTAACCTACTTATATAAATGAATGCAACTCCCTAATTGCTAATCGGGCATGATGGATGATGTATTTGTTATGTTAGACATGTATAGACCCGCTTCATTTAAACATAGAGGGTGCAAAATGCAGAATTTGAGATTCGGCATGCAGAGTATAATTAAATGGATGATAAAAAGGATAATTATAGTTAGGGAGAAAGCTTAAACATGTTTACTTGGTCAAGTTTACCTTAAAAAAAAAAAAAGTGGCAACATCATAATCCGCGAGATTCAGCCCAACCGGACTTGAACCGAAAGGCCTAGCTCATTGGGTTGGGTCACGTCTCTGTTTCCCAAGGGAGATGAAACGTTCGTGTTCTCGATCCTGGCTTGAACATTTGAGATGGAAAATGGTAATTCGCTGAGGCCATGTCGAGCCCAGTGGCCTTTTGGATTTGTTGAGTCCGCCAGTTCCGAGTCCAATCTTTCTAGCTTGGACATGTTATAAGCCCAAAGACTTTGGCAAACAATCTAAAAACAAGACATGATTTGACTCCTAAGTATCCGGATTGGGGCTTAGTATATCCATGCAAATTATGTCTATTATCCCCGCGAATAGACTATAATACTACTTTTTTCACTAATAATAGTGAAATAGACCTTTTAATGAAGGGATGGCAGGGAACGACTAGGGCTCTTGTCTTTCTTGACTACTTGGTATTTGATGTAATTTTTAAGAGAACATCGAATTCTTATAAGGTATGTACCTCACAATACCTAGCAAGGTTCATGACTTGTCTTTAGAGGTTATCGAGTGAAATCATTTGACTTAGAGTAACACATAATTTACACTACATATAAAAGTGTCGATATTTTTCCCTTGCGATAATATTATTGTTCAAACTTTCAAAAGCACGTTGAAAGCATTGTTTCTTATGAAATGACATTCAAGAGGAAATCCAGATGGTACCACCAATGTTTTTGCTCAAGTGGCAAGAAAAGTTCCATTCACTACTAAAGAAATACTTATATTGAAAACTGTTGCTAATCTACTTTTAATATACAATAAAGGAAAAATGGACAGGGTGGATGGACCACACCTTCGGAAGAAATTTCTCCAAAAGTTTCCCTTTCGAACTAATCCACAATTCACAAAGAATTAGGTCACTCGATTGGAATTTTCCAATTCATTATAGAATTCGCGCAAAAAGAACCCGCTTTTGATAATTAAATAAAAAATCAGAGTTCCTTTGAGTAATCCTTGCATCGCTGTCATAGAATTAGGTCGATGTGCCGGAATCTATGATCCCTATGGCGGCTGGATTTCGTATTCAATGGACCCACGCTCGTATCTGGTGTCTTAAAGGATCGAGGAGCTTCTATTTTGATAAAATAATATACATTCGCACTACTTTCTCATCGTCTTTTATTTATTTTTTATTTCCCAAAATGAATATATTAAACGCATGCCGTGGCATTTCCGCGTGTTACGAGAGAGAAAAATTAGGCCTAGTCAACTCTCTATTTTCCAAGGTTTCAGTTCTACAATAAAAGCCCAAGTCAAGATCTGCTCGATCGACGAATTAGTAAAACATGACGGCGACGCTTAAGAGCGTTTGATCTTAGTTCTAGAAAGTTAATTAAACCACCGACAAAAAAATAAATAAATGAAATTAAACCTTTCAAACTTCAGATGCATTAAGTTATTATAATTGGCTAGATCCATTGGATTGGAGCGGGACATGCTAGAGCAACTTCTAGTGATTTAAAACTCTGAGATGAATCCTAAGTCCGTAATTACCTCTGGGGAAATCACTAAAAAATGATAAATTTATTATAATTATGCAAATTCTGTCTTATTAAACTTTTAAATTTAGTCAATTTAGTTATAAATATCTTTTGCAATTTACCAATTGAGTCATTATGGCCATTTTCTTTTATCGAAAATTGCTAATATAAATACCAACAATTTATGTGGTATGACCGATGTTGATGTAAATAATTTTAATATATATATATTTTATGAAAAATGTTTTTTTTTTATTCTTTGTTTCTCCTTCCACATGTAAGGATGCGAAGGCCCTTGCTAGATTTAGACAAGGGTCACAGAGGTCGTCACGCACGGCCTCGATGGCCTCACCCAAGACATTCGTAACCTCATTGGCCGAAGGCTGACTAGTGACAACTAGTTTGGGAATGAGTAACGCCATATCGAAAATTCAAATTTAGAAGGATGAGGAACAAGTTTTTCATTAAAGTGTGTGTTTTTGTAATTTGGATACTAAAGGTCTTAGCTACGAGGCTTAGGTGCACGAAGGCTGGAGAGCAGTAGGTTGGAAGAAAGAGAAGGCGTCGGGAAGATGGAAGGGATCTCAAGAGAGAAGCGACCGTAGAGAGATGAGATGAGCCAACGAGTCGGTATTCCTTTGAATAGGAAGAGACAATTATTTATTAAGGAAATGTAATATGTGCTATGGCAAAAGTATTGCAATAAAAGTACTGAAGTGTTTGTAGCCTCCGGTCTCATGGCACGAGACACTTCAGACTTTCGGGAGTCTCTTGACATGTGATCTGACTGGGTTAAATGGATGCAAATTTTTCCAAAATGCTTCCCAATTTTCGAAGTGCGGGGCGGGAGCCACTGGCAATCTCCCTAGGTTGCCGGTGACAATGACTTTTTTTTTTTGCCAACAACCATTACCAATCAGTTCAAAACATGTTTTCCTTTGGTGGTCCTTTCTCGCGACTTCTAGCTTAACTTTTTCGACTTTTTACAAATTTTTTATGGATGTTCGGTTGTATTTGTCGGCTTACCTTTGGTGGATGTTACCCCCTGACTTCTAGTTAACCCATAAAAATTCTTCAAAATTTAAAAATATTACTAGCCCAAGAAGCAAAATTACCTTTGATCGGATTATACCCTCCACATGTAAAATCCCACGTGAATATTTCATAACTTCTAGAAGCTTAAATAAGATTTATTTTCCTTTTAATTTTTCAAATTTCAGAGATAAAGCAAAAAGGCATGAATTAAAATAAGCCGACAAATACAAACGAACATCCCTAAGCAGTGGTCTTTTTCCTTATTCAACTACTCATTAATGCAATGGAATTGATGGAGTATAAATAAATAAATGACCTCAATGCCAAGAATGCTGAATTCTTATTTGGCCTAATCCCTTTTTGGTCAGAATATCCCCAGCCAATTGATACGAACAACTAATCTTCGATCGAATTCGAACCACGTAATTAATTAAATGCAAAAGGATGAATTCGATACATCTTATAATTAAACATGCTATGAACACATTCGAGATCATTTCACAGGTCGATTTTCGAACTCACGCAGTAAAGACTCGTCAGGTCACTAACACAAGAAGCAAAGCTAAAGCTAAAGCTATTTTACCAAAACTCTCACCTAAATTGCGTCCAAGCCTTTTCATTAAAGCAAAGCTTAATATTCTCACATTTGTCAATCCGATGGTCAACCTCGCACGGCCGATGGTAAAACGAGCTCCGGCCCAAAAAAAAACAGCCCAAAAGAGAAGGCGTCCTCACCGGATTGACGGTTCTGCCCTCGTCAGTTGCCGCCAGACTCAACGGCTCCCCTCCCTCGCACGAAAGTCTTCGGAAGGCGTGAGGGGCATCGGCGGTAATTTCGCTGCCCCCCCGAGCACGCCCGGGAAGTAAAATGAAACTTCTCTCGTCTTTCTCGCTCTTTCTGTCTGTCCGGCATTGAGGAACCCGTTGCGGCGTTGACGTCCAATTTCCACGGCGATCATTGGCGCCGATTATTTAATGGCTTTTCCGGGAACATTCCGGTGGAATATGCAAATTGCGCGAGTGTAGGCCAATGGCGAGACTCCTTTCCTTCCGTCATGTGATTGTCTGACACCATCGTCACGTCGATTCAGCACGTTCTTCTTCTTCTTCTTCCTCCTCTTCGGTGCTCTGGATGCTGTGAGCTGAGCTCGTTCCGTGGCGCCACTTCATTTTGGATCTGGGAGAACCGGTCAGTCGATTCTCTTTTAATCACTGGGGAGTCTTCGCTCGGCTTCGATTGCTCTGTGCTCTCCCCCATTGCACTGATCACTCACTCCTATTGCATCAGCTTCGTTCGCGTCGGCCTTTACCTGTTTGTGGGAATTCGGTTTTTGTTTTCCCTTGCTTCATGATTGTTTCTGCGTGGGGAATTCGACCCGAGCGTCGCGAGAAATCGTGGGTATCGCTCGGATCATTGTTCCGTATCTGGGGTTGGAAAAAGTTGTCACCTTTTTCTTTGCTCTGTTCCTTATAGCTTGCCGTTTTCGACGTGACTGACATGCCGGGTTATCGGACGTTTCACGCCATATACACCGGCAAATCGCTTTGTAATGAACTAGTTGGTGAATGAACTGTCTAGTCTCCGTAATTATGTGAAGTTGTAAGCATTCTTTAGTAGATTCATAGTCTGGTAACTATTGTATTGGTCTCATGGGTGCCGATTTTCGGTTGGACAGGTGCACAGAGAAGCACTGGCAATCCTGAGTTCAGATATTGTGCTGGCGATTCTGAGTTCCATTATCTGCTGGAAATTTGTTCCTGAGTTGCTATTGAAGGATGTTTCATATTGAGAAAGTGAAGTTCTCGTGGTCTTTGGCGGAGGGATTGCTTCTATTGTGGTGTTGATTTCATTGGTTCATCTATTCGTGTATCCCGTTGTACCTTCTTTGGATTACTTAAATGCCCAAAAATTTCAAAACCCGTGCCTGCCTTTAAATGGATCCAGTGAAGGAGGCAAAAGTAATGGTCAGGCAATAAAATCACGTGTTGATCTGGATAATCAATTCCCAGCTGACTCTCACAATGCAGTGGTGTACCGTGGTGCACCTTGGAAGGCCAGGATAGGTAGGTGGCTCTCTGGCTGTGATTCTGTAGCGGAGGAAGTCAATGTTGTCGAGGTAATCAAGACAAAGATTTTGTTCTTTTCCTTGTCAATGGTTGATTTTTCTTCAAGCATTTTCAGGTTAAGGGGTAAATTCTTGCTTATATTTAGCAATTAGAACTAACACAGAAAAGTAGCTTGGTCGGCATCAGCATCTTTGGATACTTAAGTATCAGAAACTGCAAACACATTCCTTTCCTATTTTGATGCTGGATAGAAGTTGATGTTGGCATGCACTATCGTACTCTTGTCTAGAACTTATTCTTGTTTTGGCAGGTTATAGGTGGCCTGAGCTGCAAAGATGATTGTAGTGGTCAAGGCATTTGTAACCACGAGTTTGGGCAATGCCGTTGCTTTCATGGTTTCAGCGGTTAGTATTATCCTGAGGATTCTGTAATCTCATCAATAACACCAGTTTGAGTTAATAAAATAATGATTGGTGTTGTATCCTTTACTTTTAGTTCTCTAATTGTCTAGATCTAACCGAGAGCCCAATAATTGTACATCATCTGTGCTGCAGTCACATAATATATGGAAGACTGATCTTCCCTGCAGGCCTATGTGCCTAACCGGTCAATTTAACTGGGAAAGGGAATTCATCACATGGGGGACAATGTTAGACATATGGAGTGAATAAGATGTAAAGCATTTTGTGGACTTTTTTAAGTCCTGTTTCTTCTTTCATGTTCCTGTCCTGTTATCCATTGAACTCAAATTGCTAAAAAATAGTGCTGCCCATAGTCTTAGGCACAGGGATAACATCTGGATCTGACATTAGCTAATTCCTGGAGTTGGTGCATTTAGAATATATAGCAACTAGGACATTGGCTAGTTTGCACACTGGGTGAACAAAGTATGGCTTCACGGATGGTGATCTACCTTACAGTGGAAACGGCAGGATTTATAGCTTCAATGTATAGCCTTTATGTGTATTACAATCTGCTTTGGGACAATATGGAATACTTCTGTGCGTCACACTACCAAATTTTTTCAGATTTGTTTACTGGGAAAGTTTCACAGGATTTGCTTACCTCATCCAAACTTAAGGAATGTCCATGACTTCACAGATTTAGGATGTTAGAGTTAATCATGCTTTCCATTTTGTTATAATGTTCTTATTCATGCCTTAAAATATGTTTCTGTCCCTAAATTCATTATAGTCTTTGCTTAAATATGCTCTATCTATTTGGGGGTTATTTTCTGCTGCTATGTTATATTGTGGATAATTTCCCGATCTTTTCTGAATAATTTATTCTAAAATTATTTTGTGTAAGCAAATCTAAGAGGGTACTCATAGAAAATGCCCTCCTTTCCATGACTCTTTTAGTTGCCTCGTTATCCAATAAAGTAGTCACCGTCTGGGACAGGGGAAGGATGCTCTGAGGAACTGCATCTGGACTGCAATTACCCAGCATCATCAGAGCTACCATATGGACGGTGGGTTGTCTCAATTTGCTCCGCTCACTGTGATACAACTAGAGCCATGTGCTTTTGTGGAGAAGGAACCAAGTATCCAAACCGTCCAGTGGCTGAGGCATGTGGGTTTCAAGTGAAGTAAGTATATGAAATGACTATAAGGGCATTGATTCACATGTTCTATTAGACTAAATTAGTAGCAACTGATGGAAATATCTTCTAGGCTGCCTTCTGAAAATGGAGGTCCCAAGGTAACTGACTGGGCAAAAGCTGACCTGGAGAATATATTCACAATGAATGGTAGCATGCCAGGATGGTGTAACGTGGATCCAGCTGATGCTTATTCTTCCAAGGTACATTTCAAGGAGGAGTGTGACTGTAAATATGATGGCCTATGGGGTAGGTTTTGTGAAGTGCCAGTCCAGTGCACTTGTATCAATCAGTGCTCTGGACATGGATACTGCCGTGGTGGATTCTGTCAGGTATAAGTTTTACACTCTCAAGTGCAGGATGATTCAACTTCATTTCGAATTCAAGTAGGACAAGTTGATTGATGATCCTTTCTAATTTCGAAGTGTGACAAAGCACATATGCTAGTGCGAATGTTTTTTGATCAGAGATTGTTTTGCCACTCCACAAATGATTGATATTTCACAAACTCTTCTGCATCTTGTGCTAATAGTTCCACTAGATTTTCTAGAGTGACTATTTGACAGATTTTTGTTTATTGTTCTTGATAATGGAAAAGTTATTTGACTGGGGAAGGAAATGCGTGGACAAAAAGTCAGCATGCACTTATTTCGGCCTTTTGGATTTCGAGAATTCTGTAAATGTTTCAGAACAAAAGCTACAGCTGACGGATCTGGCTACTGCATTTTTAGTTTGCATGCCACTTTTCTGTAATAAGATAAGAAGACTTTAAACGACTTAGTTTTATATAATTTGTTTCCTAGTTGATTGCTCCATTCGTTGTGGTCTAAGGACACTTATTGATGTAAAAGTGCCCTACCTCTTGGGAATTTTTTTTGTTCTTGTCCGTGGTGGTGGTAGTGGTGCTGTGTATACATCACTCAATTTTGGGTCTACATGCATTTTCTATTAGTTAATCTTAATGACACCAGTAAGTCAAATTAAACATACCACATCTTGTTGCAATTTATTCTTGTTGTGTTGATGGTCTGCAATTATAACTGAGCATGTTCTAATTGTCAGTGCAAGAATGGTTGGTATGGGGCTGATTGTAGTATTCCATCAGTTTTGTCATCTGTGGGAGAGTGGCCTCGATGGCTACGCCCAGCTCAAATTGAAGTTCCTACTAATGAGAATCTCACGGGGCCTCTTGTCAGTCTCAAAACTTCTCTAAAAAGGAAGAGGCCACTTATATACGTGTATGATCTGCCCCCAGAATTTAACAGTCTGCTTCTCGAGGTCAGAGAGAGAGTTGCCTTTTCTTTTCTTGAGATATTTGGATGATGTAGATATGATTCTTACAATTTGATGGAATCTACAGGGACGACACTTCAAGTTTGAATGTGTCAACAGAATCTATGATGACAGGAATGCAACTCTATGGACAGAACAGTTGTATGGCTCCCAGGTAAGACGTTACAATACATTTCAAATCAACACTGTAGATAAGTCGAGATTTCTTTCTTTTTAGTAGTTATTTTACCAGTCATTAGAAGCTAAATCCTTCCACGGTAGTAACAGTCATTTATCTCTATTCTGGTGATTGCAGATGGCACTTTATGAAAGTATTTTAGCTAGTCCACACAGGACACTGAATGGTGAAGAAGCAGATTTTTTCTTTGTGCCTGTTCTTGATTCATGCATAATTACTCGTGCTGACGATGCACCTCATTTGAGTATGCAGGTACAGTTTCTTAGCAGTTGCTTTAACCTACCTGGTACAGGATATAATCATATTATCTATGTGCATACACATGCATAATGCATCATTTTATTTTCCTTCATTTGTTCAGGTTAGCCTGTGGCTGTTACAGGAACTTATCACCTGATGTTTGTTCTTTTACCATGAGTTTTTGTGTGCTTTAAGAGCTTCTGTGTTTAAATTATTGAGTATAGATTGTCTTAATTTTTCTAAATATGTAGTGATGCAATTGTTTTTCTCATTATCAGGACCACATGGGTTTGAGGAGCTCTCTCACCTTGGATTTTTACAAGAAGGCACACAATCACATAGTTTCCCAATATCCTTTTTGGAACCGTTCATCTGGAAGGGACCATTTATGGGTATGAAATATGGGACTTTTTCCTTTCCTTACACAAAGACAGAGTGGAAGGAACTGAATATTGTAACACAGCCACTCTTGGTGCATATACTTATCATGTGACTCTTGCACTTGCAGTTTTTTTCCTGGGATGAAGGTGCTTGTTATGCCCCCAAGGAGATATGGAACGGCATGATGTTGGTTCACTGGGGTAATACAAATTCAAAGCATAACCACTCAACCACAGCCTACTGGGCTGATAACTGGGATAAAATTTCTTTGGATAGAAGGGGGGACCATCCATGTTTTGACCCTGATAAAGATCTCGTCCTTCCTGCATGGAAGATCCCTGATGCAAATGCTGTAAACTTGAATCTTTGGGCTAGGTTTGGGTTCTGTTTCATCAGATTTCTCGTTCATTGTACTTTTGTCCAAGTGAAGAATTGTGGAGCATTTTACTAAGCAATGTGAATCATTTCTAGGCCCTACGAGAAAAGAAAAAAGTTGTTCTATTTCAATGGAAATCTGGGACCAGCTTATGCAAATGGAAGGCCGGAAGTCACGTAAGTAATCCCAGGACCTTTTAGATGCTTCCATTATTTTATTATGGCGTTATTCATTTTGGAAGATAGTTCTCGAGAAGTGCCTTAGATGGCCCAACCTTACTGAGCTTACAATTTCCTACACCTATGGAGAAGGTCTCGATAGCATCATCAATGCCAACAACCTCCTCAACTAAAAGGGGGGAAAGTGTCCATTGACATTGCTAGAGAGGGAGCAGAGATGAATATACCTTAGTGAATCTAGCTGAGTTCTTTCCCAGAGTGAATTCCATAGCATAGTTTCTTATCTCATTTTTCCTGCTTTTTTCCCCTTGTCTGCAGCTATAGCATGGGTATCCGACAGAAGTTGGCAGAAGAATTTGGATCTAGCCCTAACAAGAAAGGGAAGCTTGGGAGACAGCATGCTAAAGATGTGACAGTGACCCCACTGCGTTCTGAAAACTATCATGAGGATTTAGCTAGTTCTATTTTTTGTGGGGTACTACCTGGAGATGGTTGGAGTGGTCGAATGGAAGATAGTATTTTGCAGGGATGCATTCCTGTGGTCATTCAGGTATTTGTTTTTATTCTGTTCTCCTGATGATGCTCTCTTCTGGACAATAAAAAATGTTTCACATGGGTTTGAGGAAATTATCTACTTTCACCATGCAAAAAATGGGGTAACATTGGCTGTTGGGTGTATTCCTTCTTTGGATATGGATATGGTTGGCTGGCAAGACCAGAAATGCTTAATACGCATCTTCTGATCTTGAATATGATTTGAAACAGTACTAATGTGGGTTTTTTTTTTTTTAATTTGACGTAGCAAAGAAAATATTGCTGGCCAGCAAAAAAATAGAAAAAAAAAGAAAAAAAGGAGTTTGCAGAGAATATTATCTTGTCAAAGCAACTTGTAGGTTTTGAAAGGCAAGGACTACTATTTTGTCAAAGAGCTTTAACCTTTTGGAGAGTTTTTACTTTAACTGGCACATTTTCCTAGAGCATTTGCAAAAGACCGTAGATATAGTGACTAATTTTCTTAAAATTAGTTGGTGCTTTTCTCATGAAACTGATGTAGTTCTGCATGAGGATCCTGGGTGACTGTAGTAGGGTGAACAGAACATGTCCTATTAGTGTCATTTGTGAGTTCCTCTGAAAGATCTGGTTTCCTTCATCTGATGTTAGTGTTACTACATGAATATGAAGTGATTGTCTAGTCAGATTCAACTGTTTGTAATGTGGCATTGCCTTAAGAGCATATATTGCTGAATCATATCCTTTCCATCACTTGACAATGAACCAGAGAAGATGATACAGTACAAAATTGGATTATCATTTCAGAGCAAGTTAAATTTTGTCCTATTTTCGGCTTAGCCTACTTCTTTAATTCGTCTGCTTTTAACAATTCTTGAACTATGAGTCTGTAATCCTAAATCTTGTGCAAAAAAGGTTGAAATTTGTTCTGATATTATTTTTGTTTGAAATTTTTCATGTTCAGGATGGGATATACTTGCCATATGAGAATGTGCTCAACTATGATAGCTTTACAGTTCGTTTGCGTGAAGATGAAATTCCTGACCTGGTAAAGATTCTGCGGGTAAGAGTCTTAATTCATGCTAACAAATTGAAATGGGACACATATAGGACAAATGACACTAACTCTACATCTTTTTCCTGTGACATACTTTTATTACGGCTGATGACTTGTGGCACTCCATTTGCATTACAAGGGATTCAACGAGACAGAAGTGAAGTTCAAGCAGGCAAATGTTCAGAAAATCTGGCAGAGGTTCTTGTACCGAGATTCAATTCTGCTAGAGGCTGAGAGGCAGAGAAATGCTCTGGGTAGAGTGGACGACTGGGCAAGTGCATTTTTGCAGTTCAGTGAAGATGATGTCTTTGCCACATTTCTGCAGGTACGTCTTAAATATTAACCATAAAACAATTGCATGTTAAATTTTGTTGCCCTGTGGATTAAAGGCTTATCATGGATGAGCAACAGCAGCTGCAGCGTCGACAGTAACAGGCAAAAGAGCATGATGTATCTTCAGTACCCACATGGCAGGAAATAAATGTGGATAAGATTAATTTGCTTAGTTCTTGATGTAATCAATTTCTTCCCTTAACATTCTTTCAGCTTTAGCGAGCTTAGCAAAATGTAGTGTTAGCAAAAGACTCCTGTTCTTATAAAAGCTTAAAATCAGCATAAGATAGCTCATCTCTGAAATGTAATCACTGATATGATCCTATTCCTCACATAAAAACCGTGAGGTTTGGATGTAAAACAGCGTAAATAAGCAGGAAAAACCAAATTATAAATCCTTTTGCCATTTTGTCTGTTGAAAGTGGGTCATGCTTCTATTTATCTGTGTAACTCTGTCCGCACATTGTTGACAACTTGCCCGCTTCTTCTGCAACTGCCACAAAACTCAGAAGAGAAAATTTTCAGGTTTTCTCCTTCTCTGAATCAAATTATTTGTTTTGTCACAACCCATACATCATTGAAATTCATAAATTTGAGAATCATGCATTAGCAGTTATGCCAATTTTTGTGGAAGCAAAGTGGGTCGATGTATGTTGATGCTGCCAAATTATTGGGATAGCCACTTTCATGCTGCTTGCCAGTAGACTGCAATGATCTTCGTTCTTGAACAGTCTCCAGTTCCATATCATGAGGAGCATGGAAATGTTTATTGTACTGTCTATATTGCATATTATTGCCATGCAAGTTTTTGCACGTTTATGAGGATGAACATTGACTCATCTATTTTTGACCTTACAAGGTCTTGCACTATAAGTTACACAATGATCCATGGAGGCAGCAAGTCAGTCCTCAGAATAAGGAGTCTGGGCTGCCACAAGAGTGCGTCATGAAAGCCACCTGAAAAACCATTTCAACCCCTGAAGGAGTTCTCAGGTATTGCGGAGGCTGAGTGTATATGTATTGAAGAGAAACTGCAGATAGTAGCAACAACTCTTCTTCGAATGAGCTGCAGATGCCGACGACTTTCTGGATTGAAGAAAGTGCATGCAGTGCCCCACCGTACCAAGTTCCACAGTTTTGCAAGGATGGTGCCCAACTCTGGCATATTTTCTAACCAAAGGCAAACGCCAGTACAGTTGTTTTTTCCCCTCTTACATCTAAAATCTACAGATTCTCTTTCATGATCATAGAGGAAAGGATCTCAATTTTTCTTTTAAACGCCAATATTTATTCGTTCTTAGATGGTCAGTAGTCATCATAACTAGAAAGCTAGTTCCCGTCCTTGCTTGATATCATTATACGGGAGCCAAAGCCGGAGGGTACTTCCCAAAATTTCAGGAACATTTGGTTACAGAAGTTTGGAGTCCCAAGCACTTTTCTCTCTATGCAATTATATCATTGAGCAATGACTGAAGGGGTTTGGTTGAGCTAAAACACTACAGCTTCTCTTTCCTGATACATGAAGATCCGCTTATTCACTGTCCTTAAGCAACCATGCTAGTCTTGGCAGGCCCCGCCAAGCATGAGACAGGTTTTTGAGGGCCAAGATCATGCAGTGTCCATGGTGATTCCTCAGGCGAAAGGCCGAAGGAAACCATTTGCGGATGATATCGTCTATTGCCAGATCTTTCGAAGGAGAGATTCATGTGGGCCTAAAGCTGCAACAAAAAGTCGGTGATCACAGATTTTAGAGTATGCTGGACCACCTTGACATGAAAATGAAAGCCAAGTTATGAAAAGTGAAGGAAAAATTAATGACTTTTCACAGTAGCAAACAACAAAAACCAGAAAAGAAAACAGAATAATGGCTTATCTGACTCCACTGATGAATATATACCGAAGAATGGTCCCACTCAGATTTCCTGTTGATCTCTAAGATTATCCAACTCCTGTGGCCCTTTCAAAGTTCAGGCCCTACAAAACGAATCATCGAATCAGCGTGCCCCCAACGCCATCTCCCTAACGCATCCCGGAATTTCCTTGAAAATCCAAGTTGATGTACCAAATGCAATCACAGCCGCGAATGGCACGAGTCTCGTGCGCGATCCAAAACTCCTCTGATTGTAGGAATTTAGCCGGTCGGTAAGGGGTCGGATCTGTGTAAGTCAAACGTCCGGTCATTAAAACAGACAATGATCCATTTTGAATAATCCAAGTTGATGTACCCCCCTATCAATGTTGTGTCCATTTTCAATAATCCTGCCTTTTTTATAGCAAGAAGCTATTACAAGGGGAAACTACAAAAACCATCTTCAACCTTCTTTAGTATATATAAAAGTGAATTTAAGCCGTCAGATTTTATAAGATTCACATTAAATTTATATGGATCTTTCATTTTAATATTGGGATTTGATTTAAGACCTTTTTTATTACTAAAACACAGTTTTGTGTTAATTGACTAAATTACTCTTCTATCATGGCCTCTCTCTCTCTCTCTCAAATTTGTCTCATAACTTGTGCTAAGTTTCTAAAAAGAAATTAGTAGACGTATTATTGTGGAATTAAGCGATTGAACAATAAAACAGATAGAACAAAGAAATAAATTGAACACTAGATTTAAATGATTTGGTCCATGTAATTTACGTTCACTGGAAGAGCAGCAAATAACTTAATTATGAATAAAAGAATATAACGGATATTAAAACCATAGTTGAGTTACACAAAGCAAACACTCTTGTTATTTTGCAGCTCCTAATCACCTCCAATAACTCACATAATATTTAACCCACAATTCTTCACAAATAATCTCTCAACCAAAGGAATTAACAAATCTTAACAAGAAATTTAATGGTCTTGAACACATAAAATTTTGGTCAAATCCCACGATCAAAGCCCACAGAGATCTTTTGAAATATATGTATACCTTTATGCGCCGCCCGTAGAATTCCTATGTTGGTCCATCAAAGTAGTCCATGCCCATTGGGATTAGGAAACAAAATCCAACCATGCTTTCCTTTCTTCTGTTTTATATTATTTCTTCTTCCCACTAGGCAACAAATTGCTCAATAAGCCTTTCCTTTTCTATGTCATCTCTTTACGGTTAAAAGTCCAACAACGCTGCGACGTGAAAATATCAAATGGCGTGCCAACTTATTATTTCAATTCGGGTTGGAGTCATTCAATAAGCTCAAACTTAAAATATAATTTAACATTTATTTCGGATGTTTTATCGAATCACCTTTCATGGTCTTTTAAATTATTAAAAATACAAGATGTTTAGTAAAATCATACTTCAAAGTCGAAAATTCTCTTGCTTTTCTGCGATCATCAATTTATTACTTTGCTGAAGATATAATATCATTAAATTTTTTTGAATTCTCACAAGATTGTCCATTTATTCTTTTGTCTAAATTTTAAGTGATTCTAGTGGAGTCCGGATCTAGCTAGTTAAGGCATTCTCATACCCAGACTTTTATTTAATCAAAGAAAAAAAATTTATGGACATGACTCACAAGCAATATTAATAACTTTTTTCCCGGTCGAATAACAAGAAAAAAAAAGTTTAGTCTTCATCTTCCCTTCTTCTTTTCTTCTTTTTATCTCCTTCGTCAAACTTCATGTTTTCAAGAAGGAAAAATCTTTTGTACGTGTTATTTTAGTAGAAAAATTAAGCCGGTGCTCAGCAATTAGTAGACAAGAAATAATAAATAATGAAATAAATTATTTTTTTTGGAAGTAAAATGAAGTCGAACCTCTTTTCTTTCTGAGAAAATGTGTTATTAAATATCCACTAATGCTTTAACAAAATTAAATTCAATACGACCGGTTAACATAAATAGATGGATTTTATTTAACATTTATGTAATGAGTTAATCCTTCTTAAGACACCTTCCTTTTCTGGTGCTTCTGCAGGTGACTCCAACTCCAAACAGAGTAAAATAAAAATCACATTTTTCCCTCCCTCCCTCTCTCTCTCTCTCTCTCTCTCTCTCTCTCAGTCGACATTCCGACCATGAACATCTCCACCCTCAGGCTCGACTCCAGCCCCGCCTCCACCCCTTTTCACGGGGCCTTCGCCCCTCTCTCCGCTCGCCGCCCCTGCCCCGCCGTCGTCTGCTCCGCGAAGCCGCCGCGGGCCGCCGCCGCCGCCGCCGCCTCCGTCAGCACCGCCCCCGAGTCGCCGGCGAGCCGCATCGGGGGGCTGAGCCAGGTGTCCGGCGTGTTGGGTTGCCAGTGGGGGGACGAGGGCAAGGGCAAGCTCGTCGACATCCTGGCCCGCCATTTCGACGTCGTCGCTCGGTGCCAGGTGAGCCTCGGCATCCGTTGTATTCGTTCGAATCTCTACGAGTACATGGCGTTTGGCCTTTTTGTCTTTTGTGCGAATATATTCGAGAAAGGAACGTGAGTGGTATTCTTTTTTTTTTTTGGAATAGATAGTAATCAGGCCGTTGGATTTGACATGTTGAGCATGCAGTGTCTGAAATGATTTGAATGATTATAAGGGGAGCTCGGGAACCTCTGGAAATCAGCAAATGAATGCTTAAAGAATGTAGTTCAAAAGTAAATTTTCAAAAGTAAATTTCGAGGTAGTCGGGGAAGAACTTGGAAGGGGGTCGGAAGGCATGCATCAGATTTGTGGTGTAAGAACATCAGGGCATTTGGGTGTATATTCATTGAGATGGGGGGACAGGTGGCACCTTGAGGTCTAGATGACCTTGATCGTGGTCTAAAGCTCCGTCTTTGGATTCAGAACGGTGAGTTGAAAATTCTTTTGCTAAGGTTAGCTGGGTTGGGACAATTGCTTGCGTTGAGGAAGTTGGATTTATGAGAATTATTTAAGATTTAACTTGAAACAATCTCCGGTGTTCTGAGATTGGTGGCTTAATCGATGTGGTGGTAGCTGCAAATTGGAAGAAATTAGCGGTACGGCGAAATCAATCGGCTGGTTTCATCGGCAACATCATGTTGGTCCACCGATAAGGTATCTGGAGATGCCTAGATGGTGATGTTGTTATGATGGAATGCTTGAGTCAGTTGGCATTAAGAGTCTAGGGGAGTACATAATGTCTACTGAATGAACTTGATTGATTGATTGATTGATTTGACTCAATCAGACCTTCAAAAAGAACACTGTTGTCAAGGAGTTAATGACACTAAGGTCGTATCTCTCGACCGATGCTAATGGCTTTAATGTTTTATTTGTTGCAACTTCAAGGGTAAATTTTTTTTATCTTTTACAATGATGGTCTTTCTACTTTCTCCTGACCGGTGAATATGGATATTTTTACCCTTCACTTATTTTTGTGAAGGTTGTAAATATCTTTACCTACAACGGATAATCAAAAGGTTTTCATGGTCCATCTTTTCTAGTGATGGTCTTCTTCTTTCTCCTGACCCCTGAATACGGAGAACTTCTCCTTTTTTAGGGAAGTGTGTACGTATCTTTACATACAATAGATAACTGGAAGGTTGTCATATCCACACTCCGATTTTGGGATAATTATGGTAGCTTATCTGTTTTGTAGTACTAGTGACCATCCATCTCGTCACATCATAACATCTGCCTTTTCTTATTGTGGATGTAAGATGGAGACCTCCATCTACCATTAAGATGATGATTTATTGAAATGAGGCCATACATAGGATGTTATTATGCTATGCATTTGTTATCTCTAATGTTGCTTGCTCAGAATTTGAAGATTAGAATGTTGATGTGTTCATCCATTTCCCCTTCAATCATTTAGGAAGAAGATGACGAACAATGATGGGTCTTCCATTTTCCATTTTATACTTTGTAGCAGTAAACAACAAAAGTATATGTCAACTAACAGAGAGTTGTGCGTTAGAGAAACTTCTTCATAAGGGTGAGGTACTGCTACTAGTTGATGTTGACCGAGAGAAAAAGTCGGTTTGCACAGTAAGTTGAGTCTAGATACTGTGCAGCACTTTATCAGATTTCTTTGTAATATGGCATGGTTGATGTAATGAGAAATATAGCTGATCATTGGATTCTAGAGGAATAAATTTACTTCTCTTCTGCAAGTGATCTTGTGTGTTTATAGCCCATATTCCTCCATTGAGCGTGGATATTATCTATTTTGTAAAGAGCTATCTTATTCTTAAGTTGCTGGCTTTTACTGAATTTGTCAATTGTAAATACTTTTTATTTTGAACCTTGAAGATTTTTTGACACCAGGGTGGAGCTAACGCTGGGCATACAATTTACAATTCAGAGGGAAAGAAGTTCGCTCTTCACCTTGTTCCATCAGGTATTCTTAATGATGACACTCTATGTGTCATCGGAAATGGAGTTGTAGTGCATCTGCCTGGATTATTTAAAGAAATTGATGGATTAGAGGCCAATGGAGTCTCCTGCAACGGAAGGATTTTGGTGTCTGATCGTGCCCATCTGCTATTTGATTTCCATCAAGTAGTGGATGGTCTTAGAGAAACAGAGCTTGCTAAATCTTTTATTGGAACGACCAAAAGAGGAATTGGTCCTTGTTACTCCAGCAAAGTGATTCGAAATGGGATCAGAGTGAGCGATCTCAGGCACATGGATACTTTTCCTCAAAAGCTTGATCATTTATTATCAGATGCAGCTTCAAGATTTAAAGGCTTTGACTATGGTCCTGACATGCTCCGAGAAGAAGTAGAAAGATACAAGAGATATGCAGAAAGATTGGAGCCTTTCATAGCAGATACTGTGCATTTCATGAATGATTCGATACTACAAAAGAAAAAGATATTGGTTGAAGGCGGTCAAGCTACCATGTTAGATATTGACTTTGGAACATATCCCTTTGTAACCTCCTCAAGCCCCTCAGCTGGTGGAATCTGTACCGGTCTTGGCATTGCACCCAGAGTCCTTGGCGATCTAATTGGAGTGGTATCTGCTTATCTTATTAAATGTTCTATTAAACAAGTTGGTGTTCGTGTCGGTAATTTGCAAGTGAAGTTTGAATTACTTACCTCGAAATTTCTTTGCAGGTTAAAGCATATACGACAAGGGTTGGTTCCGGTCCTTTCCCAACAGAAATATTGGGACAAGGGGGCGACCTGCTCAGATTTGCTGGGCAGGAGTTTGGCACAACTACTGGTCGTCCTCGTCGTTGCGGATGGCTTGACATAGTTGCACTGAAGTACTGCTGTCAGATTAATGGCTTTTCATCTCTAAATTTAACCAAACTGGATGTTCTATCTGATCTTCCAGAAATCCAGTTAGGGGTTGCTTATAAACAAATTGATGGCACACCGATCGAATCATTTCCAGCAGATCTGCGTCTCCTTGAGCAATTGAAGGCAAGCATTCTCATCAGCCACTTGACTTCATGACGTGTCCTGTATCTTGTGTGATTAATATATATATATTTGCTAGTTGCCGATAACAAGTCTGCTTGAGAAAGGTGGTAAACTTAATTGCTTGACACCCGGGTGTCCCCTTCTCGATAACATGGATTAGGCAACCCATCATCTTACTTGATATCAAATTAGAGGCCATTAAAGCATGAAATAGAGATGTGCTCTTCGTTCATCTTTGTAGCCTATAAATAAAGTAATTTAACTTTTGCAGCACATATACAAGTCTTGCGGAGTTGAGATGATAACTCAAATGTCTGTTTGGTATGTTCCTTTCATGTGTTCAGGTGGAGTACGAGGTTTTACCTGGTTGGAAGTGTGACATTTCTTCTGTCAGAAGCTACTCCGACCTTCCAAAGGCTGCACGGCAGTACGTGGAAAGGATCGAAGAGCTTGTGGGCATCCCAATCCATTACATTGGCATTGGACCTGGACGGGACGCCCTTATTTACAAATGATAAGGAATCCGTTCCCCCGAACATGCTGGATTTAGCTTATTGTCCAAGACAGGAAAATGTATTTTCACTTGAAAGCAAAAATTTTGCAGTATTCTTCTGTATTTTCTTGGCTGAAAGATTATCTACGGGGGGGGGGGGGGGGGGGGGGGGGGGGGCTTCACGTAGGAATCATGTATGCTCAATTGTTGGTGGTGGCTGCTTTCTCATGGTTATGTCCAGCTTAGTTACTGAAATCAGCTAACTCCTTTTGTATTGCGCTGAGCCAGGACATGGCCACAATAATTTCAGGTTTCCTTCTCGCTTTTGAGAGGGGCGACTTCCCTTGATTTTCCGACTGAGAAGCGAAGTCCAATGGGGAGAGGTGCAACTTGCTCCAACAATTAGCCACTTGATCAACCATCTGACAGCAGATTAGTGGTGGTAATATAGCTCAGCGGTCACTAGTAAGTGTCTAATTATTGGGGTAGAAGGATAGTAACCAACTCGATCGACCTATCTTAGTGGTGGTACCAAAGCTGACGTAAATAATGCCACGTCAGACACAAACTATTGTACCCAAAATCCCACAACATAAATACTATTTAACTATGAGACAAAAAAAAATATTTAACTAGAAATTAAGTACATTAAATTTTTTAAAATTTATTGTGAAAATGTAATTAAATCTTAAAATTTATAAAAAGTGAAATCAAGTCAATTTTTTTTTTTTTAATTACTGCAATCAAGTTCTTTCTGTAATCTTGTCTAACTTGACTATTGGAAAAATTACTAATGTCAAGTTCTGACTGTGCTTCGCTCCGCTTGATCATCCTCCTCTATTCATGTCCCCCCCGCCCTTTCAATAGGATTTTCTCACATAATTGCTCATATTCACGATAAGATCTTTGGGAAAATTCCAAATAAGAATATGAAATATCCATTTTTTTTTTTCAAATAATGATATGAAGTTGATATTATTTTAAATAAGGATTTGAAATACCTTCATTTTTTAAAATAAGAGTTTGAAGTGGACCTTATTTTAAATAAGGACCTAAAGTGATTATATCGGGGCCTAAATTCACAGTTGTGAAATATAATTTGTCCTTTTAAAAAAATATTTTTTCCTTAAAAATAAATAAAACAAAACTTTAAAAAATAAATAAGGGGAAAGGGGAAAACACAAGCGAGAGGGTGGCCACTGCCCCATTGCCAAAGGGATGGCAGTGAGAGTCGATGGTGAGAGTTGGCGATGAGAGAGGGCAACAACCATCTCTTGGATTTGGGCGAGGGTGGCGGGCCCTTGCCCTTGTCTAGGCGAGGGCCACCAACCCTTGCACAAGTCTAGCGGCCCTCAACCAGGGCCCTTGGACCTTGTTGCCTAGGTCTAGAGGTGCTGGGTGTGGGGCGAGGGCGAGGGCAAGGGTTGGCCCTCGCTTAGATTTGGGAGAGGGTCGTCACCCTCTCTTGTCCTATTGGCTCTCGCCTTTGGTCAGTGAGGGTTGCTAACCCTTGCCCAAGTGTTGGTGACCCCGTTGGCTATTGCAACTACCCCATCGGTGATGGGGCAATGGCCACAACCCTCTCACTTGTGTGTTCCTCTCCTTCTTCTCCTCTTTTTATTTATTTATTTAATATAAATTATATTTGAACAAAAATATCTCTGACTAGTCGTAATTTTTTGTCAATCGATGAATCGAGGAGGCTAGGCTCTTATTAAAATATTCATAATCATTTTGATTTTTTTTTTTAAAGCTGATATAATCAGCTCAAATCCTTATTTAAAACTTCTGAATCTTTATTTGAAAAAGTGACCATATTTCGTGTCTTTATTTGAAATTTTGCCGAGATCTCTTGAACGCTGGCGCAATTTTTTCCCATCCTTAAGTTTCCAGGGGGCATTGTCTAAATTGGAAAACCCCCGCCGGCGCTTCGGCACGTTCGATTCGGACTGGACTTTCGGAGGGTTTCTTTTGCACGCGTAATCAGAAGCCGCAGCGCCGAGCAGCGAGTATCGCTGCAACCCGCAGGTGGCGTTGCAGAGAGAGAGAGAGAGAGAGAGAGAGAGAGATCGGGATGGGAACGAGAGAGGTGTACGAGCAGAAGCTGAGGAACGGGAACCTGTACCACGATCCCACCATCAACCCCGGCCTCGGATCGCCGCGCTGCCCTCGCTGCCTTTCCCTCTTGAACCCGCAAGCTGTAACGTAACACCATCCTCTGCGTCTGTTGTGTTGCGTCTCGTCCGTGTACTGAATCCCGCCTTTCCTTTTTTTTTTCTTTTTCTTGTTTTTGGGTGTTTTTCAGGGGAATGGCGAGTGGACCATCACTCCCGTCCTGCACGACACTACCGCCGTGGTGAGTTCTCACTTCTTTCTCGTTGATTTGGAGTTGTTTTGTGCTGTTTGTGCGTGCTGTTTCCGGTTCCTGGCGAGAAATCCGTAGTGGTTTTTGAAAAGATGGAAGAAAGTTTAGTCTTGCTTGATGTTGGCATGGAATAGTTTCGGATTCCTCTGTTTGTTTGCAAAAATCATTGCCGTTCTGTGTCGTGATTTATTTGGGGGAATGTTTTGTTTTGGGTTGGTATGGGGGGGGGGGGGGGGGCGCGCAGCTGGGGGCTCTGTTTTCCACCGTTTGTATCATTCGAGTCTTCTCAAATTTCACGCATTTCACTTGTTCTTGGCTGTTTAGAGTTCACAGGGTGGCTTTCACCCGAATCAATAGTGGAAGCCAGCAAATAAAGCTTTAAGTTTTGGAAAGTATTATTAGGTTTGATGAATTTTTGGATCCTCTATTTGAACATTCCCTGATGTGTAAAGCCAAGCATGACGATGCTTTTACTCCATTTGGTTGAAGGCCAAATTAAGATGTTGACTTTGGATGGATATTGTTGCTGTTAAATCTAAATAAAGTAAATCTCTTTCCTCAATAATTAGTCAAAAATTGGCTTTTACCGTTACAGTCCTCAATGTTTTCAATTAAAGAACTATGCTCTCAAGTGGCTCGGCACACTTATTCTTTGAGGAGATTGGTGCTTTAGATGGTCGTCACTAGCCGCTCTGGGTCTCACTAATCTCTAGTGTTTCAACAGGCTGGTTCTGGACTAGGTGCACTGCTTAGTGCTGTTTATAGTTTTAATACAGGTAATGTGAGATTCTTTAAACTCACTTCTTACATCTCAGTTCTGAATTTTATCCTCCATTTAACATCCTTCTGAAACAGGAATCCCATTCATACAGAATCGTGTTAGAGGACCCAAATGGCTTCCTTTTGTTGTTGGGGTATTTCCTATACTTCAATGTCTACTTTTGTAATTTCTAAGGTCAAATTGTTCTGGCTCCCTTGCAGTTGCTGCATAAGTGTTAATGAATAACAAATGCATTGTCTTCTTTATTTGCAGCTTCCCCCGCTGTTGCTCTTTTCTGGGGCCAGTGCTGCATTTGGAGGTATGAACAGATGCTTCCGGGCTTTCTCTAATTGGCTGGTCTTGGTTTGCATTCATTTTGCTGACCCACGCTCATTTTCCACCATATAGCAATTAGAATGGTTGCTTTACTCATTACATACATATTAAAGACACTGGCATTAGCTGGATGATGCCATTCCCTAAAATTCATTTCACCATATGGAAATGCCTAGAGAGATTATTTTCCTTGTTAGCTTTTTTTTTTTTTTTTAGAATGCTATTAACCCAGATTTGCAAATGTTTGGTTTCTCTCATTTTAAAGCTTACTTTCCTTATAGAGTTATGGGAGCCCAGATTTATCTCCCCTGTTATGAACATAAGTTAATGAAGTCCATGATTTCCTGTTGAACTGTTTCTCTGATTCTCTTGGTCCATCAGAAAATTATCGTCTTCAGTGTTTTGAAGGCGTCTTTCAAGAGTCTTACTTATTAGGGGCACCCCCACAAAGACCCCACACATCTATTCTCATCATTGCATAATTGTCTGAGTACTCAGGGCAAGATGATTCTATAGATTTTATGATGAAATGTTGTTGAAAAGGTTGATCAGAAAAGGTTTTGGCTTTCAAGTTAACAATTTTTATCCAGCACCTATTCTTGCATCTCTTCTGTCAGAAAAACTACATAATGTTTAAAATCATTGGCATTCTTCAAGCTGTTGATTCTCCTTATTACGCCCTGTGATTTGGTTGCCACATATAGAGCTGAAGTTAAGAGGTTGACATGTACAACATATGGCTTTCTCTGCAGGTTGTATGGGCAGCATTGTTATTTGTTTATTCACTTTTGGATATAGTTAGTGTTGCTAAATAGCATATGAAGGATTGCTATGCATGGGGAAGTTTTGGAGTTTGACATAAAAATTTTGAGCTCACCTTGTAATCAACGGAAAAAAGCCCTTTCACCTTTTAATACTAATATTATAAGCAGCAAAGCTCGTCAGCCTCAGTTTGGTCCAGACTGTCCATTCGAAGCTATTGACAATGGATATTTATTAGGTCTGATGGAGTCCCAGAGCTATCTGTGCCCTTATTTGGGTTTTGTAGTGCAGTGTTTTGTAGGTATTTAACTCTTGCTTTTAAGGTGAGAGGGATGGAGATGTTCTGTTGTGAAAAGCATAGAATAACCTGGGAAGATCCTGGCTTTTATTATTTTTTTCTAAGGGAGTTTAGAGTAAAAGCCGCAGAGTGCACATCCATTTTCTATTGAGAGTGTAAGAGGGTTATAATTATCGAACTTTAGATGGAGCAAGTGGCTAATTACTTCTTAATATTGTAATTATTCCCAACAATTGCAACAAACTGTACTTTTAAAAATGTACTTTTCATGCTTATTAGACTTGTAATAACGTTTCTCTTTTGATCTTGTAGCTTATGCCCTCCCCAAGTTTACTCAACTCACTGTGACCTCATACTATGCTTCCTCAAGTGCATCTCACTATTGGATTTCACTTCTCACTCGGAAAGTTGAGGAAGGTCATACTTCTGAAATTCAGAGAGGAAAGGTCAAATGATTTTGTGCAGGTGCATACATATAATTTTTTTGTTTTATCATTCTCCAATATTGTAATTATGGAGCTTAATTCTATAGTTGTGTAGAGTTGCTTCATCTCTGTCATTTATTTGAATAGAAAAGGTTGTGCTTGACAGCAACCTGTGTTATATATGGAATAGCCCAAAGCTGATGATTCTACACAAGGTTTTTTACATTTTGATGTCCTAGTGTTGCTCATTGCATGTACTGCTGATTGTGGTTTCGCCTTAAAATTTTGTTTGATCATGCAAGGTTTTGTGTACTCATTTTATCCATCTATCATCTCATCATGCAATCTTCCTGCGAGATCCACAAGTGTGTTGGGGTGTAGTTTACACCGAACAGTATACCTAACACATAATTTGCTCAGTTGTTAGTTAGAGAGAAGACAAGATCGATGGTAGGAGCACGTGATCTTGACTTGCAAAGTTCCTAGACAATTACAAAAACAACATTTGCAATAACTTATATGAAAAGAATGGTGTTTTTGCTTTTGGGATGTTGGTGAATGCTTTCAGCAAGATTTCAGACAAGATCCTAGGTTTGAACAAACTGCCAACTTGAGTCACTATGGGAAAAGTTATTGGTTCAACTTATTTAAAGAGTGATGTGGTGAATAGAGCTGATGATAGTGCTAGAACTATTCAGGACTGTTCTTTCGGTGGCAAGGGTGAATCTAACTCATTCTTGACATTTGATTGGTGTGGCCTCATGGAAAGAAATTCCGATAATTGCCTATTTGATATCCATCGGAGGCCACTTCTTAGAATTCCTTTGTATGATTCTCATTTTCTTCCAAATTTCCTTCTTGAAGTTCCGATTGTCTGCATCCTGTCTAGTTAACATACTTGTCAAACCAAATTGCATGTTTTGGTCCAAGAGATTATCTCAAGCTACCGGAGAACTAGATCTCAAGCTCAGGTGCACTTCAAACTTAAGAACTCCTGGGCGAAATGGGTGGACTATATGTGAAATAGAAACGAAGAATGAGTTAAGAAACAGTTTTCAATGACTGGCAGGCCAAGATTAGGTTATCCTTTTCTTATTCAGTGATAATGCCTAACTTCTACATTAAACATGAAAGCCTAACCACGAAATGCTCACTGTAAATGCAGATAGGTATGATATCCATTCTTTAACGGAAGAGTCATCTTAACATTTGCTTGATCTGCAGTTTGGATATATCCCTATGAATTGCTAGCAGTAAGTACCTGAACCAACTCTATTGATTTTCCAGTCCCACAAGACAAAAAGTCAGACGAGGGAAAAAAAATGAATCTGACTCTTTTTATTACTTCTCTGAATGGGCAGGAAAACTAATGTGTACAATTGGCAATTCAGCAAGCTTCTCTCCTCATAGTTAATGCACCTTTTAAAAGCCTTATGGTTTCTATTGCTGATCAGTTAGATATTTTGTGGAAAGAAAGAGGCACAAGGAACCTGATAAACATTCTTACCCATTCTTGCTCGACAGTTTTGTGTCTGTCTCTGTCAATTGATCAACTTATAAGCTCCAAAGTGCTGCTTGCTTGTCATGAATTATCGCCCAAATACTGGGACATGGATTTGAGGTTCAACTCTCTGCAACTGCAATGGTGTTAAGACTCCTTGACAAGATAAAGAAGAATAACTCATTCGTAGAGCACCGTCATCTCGATAATTATCTGTTGTCTGTGACATGGTCGAAGGTTTATATAGGGATGACCTCCTTGGATGTTTGGTTTTCGGTTTTCTGTCATAAATTTGCTTATGTCGCCCTGGTTACCTCCCTCACCTGGACCCAGAAGATCGCTATCAAGGGGCCACGATAGTTTGAAAGACCTACTTGAATTTCTGTGTTTCCCTGTGATTTACTCCGAAATATATTTTCAAGCGTGACATTGCACTACAAAAATCCAGCGGACGGTCCTACCGTTGTTGCCGTCTTTAGATAAAAAGAGTAGTCATTCTTTTGTCCAAGAAGATATGCCGATTGAGCATTGTATAGAAAAATGCAATCGGGTGCCCAAATCATATAAAACCAGGGAAACTCCATCACAATTTGCTCTATTTCGAGGGAGACAATGATTGGTATTATATAAACAACATAAGCCAACCAAATGGTGGAAACAAATTGCGATTCACTAGGCCCATCTTCGATTTTGAATCACGAGATCATAACTTCCCGAATTGTATCCACCTTTGATCTCGACCAAGTCTCCGAAAGGCGCTCTCTACTCTCATTATAGCATCTTCATCTGGTTTCACACCCAACTCATCCATGTCCGCAAGGAACTCAGGCATTCCACAAAAAGAATATAAGTGTCAACGCACAAATTACAATGGAGCTACGTGAAATCTTTCAGTGAAAGAAAGAAATCAGAGAAGCCAAGAACCTGTGAAATGTAATCACATAAAGCTGTTTCATGCAACTTGAGGAATGAAAGCCAACTCCGCAAGTAGGAAAGCCTACACACCTCCCATCATTTTATCTTGCATTTCACCGTGATGTTACAAAGAGATCATCCTGGAAATGAATTTACTACAGTTTTCTCAGGAGGTTTCATTTTCTGATTCAATAATTCTTAGGAAAGTAAAGGGAATATGGGCTTATTTGGTTCGGTTTTCGGGGAATGCATTTGCAAAAATGCAAATACCTTTGGGCAAAATGGGGTTTTTCAAAATGCAAATATCGTTTGGTAAAATTTGCATTGTAAATGACTTTTATTAAATTAAATAAACAAACAAATATTTGTAATTTTTTTTTTTTTTTAAGTTTGGCCACCGGACCTCCGAATGGCCAGATTTGGCCCTTGGGTCGAGCGATCCCAGGCAACGGCCACCTAGGTCGCGCGATTCAAGCCATTAGTTGCCTGGGTCGCATGACCCAGGTGTTGCCGAGGTCGGGCGACCCTCAAGTGGTGATCGCTGGTGTGCGCAACCCCTTGACTGGCGGTCGTCGGCCTCCGTGCGGTGGTTTTCCTTGCGGATGAACAGTAACCGGAACTTAGATTCTGAAAATGTAAGTTTCCAAAGGACCTCCAGACCTGCTTTGGACTAAGGGCTCTTAGAGTCATTTGGATATGCAATTGTATCTTGCTAAAGTCGCCCAAAAAATCAAATCAAACATGTTTGCATTTAACCAATAGACTTTAGAGTCCCAATGCCCATTCCTAAGGCTGAACCAAACATGGCCTATATCTAAAAGATGTCATGAGGTTAGTTAAGAATCTCATGGACGGAGTTTATCTATCTAAGATGAGTTTCCTCATAAAAAAGATCAAAATAATAATAAATAGGGATATGTTCAGCAGAAGTTCTAAAACTTGTCTAGAAAGTGCAATTGAGTATTAAAACTTACAAAAAATTCAATCAAGTCCTAAAACTTGTCAAGTTGGTTCAATTGAGTCCTAAAATTAACACTGTCAAGAAAGTTAACAGAAATTGCCGACGTCATATTTTAAATGTTTTTTATTTTCAAATGGCTTTTTAAAATTATTTTTTATTTAAAATATTTAAAAATTAGATTAAAAACTAAAAAGGAAGGAAAATCCAAATTTATTTAAAAAAACAAAAACCGTTCAAAAAAAAAAAAAGGCATCGGTGGACTTTTGCCACCGCCCATCGCCGGAGGGGTCGGTGAGGGTGGTCGGCCCTTGCCCAGGCGAGGCCTTGTCGGCCCCAGGTGAGGGCCAGCCACCCTTGCCAGGTCGGGCGAGGACGCCCGGATTTGGGCACGCCGGCCATCGCTCACCCTGGGTGAGTCTTTGCCGACCCTCACGGGGGGCTAGCGACGGTCGCCTGCCTTGGGTGAGGCCTCGTCGGCTCTCGCTCGGGGTTGGCAAGGCTTGCTAGATTTGGGCGAGCCTCGCCCAGGGCGGGCGACCGTCGTCGGCCCTCGCCTGGGGCTGGCGACAGTCGCCGGCCCTCGCCTGGGGCTGGCGACGGCCGACCACCCCCGCCCAGGGTTGACAACTGTCGCTTGGCCCCTCCAGCGATGGGCGATGGCGGCGGGGGAGAAGAGCACCGATTTTTTTAAAACAATTTAAAAAAAAATTTATAACTTTTCTTTTTAATTTTTGGTGAAAATAAGATAAAATTAATAAATCTAATTTTTTAGTTTTTAAATCTATTTTTAAAAAAATGAATAAAAAAATCCATGTGGAAAATAAAAACTTATTTAAAATGACACGTTAGCATTTTTAACGGAAAATGCTAACGGTGTTAACTTTATGACTCAATTGAATAAACTTAATAAGTTTTAGGACTTAATTGAACTTTTTGTAAGTTTTAGGATACAATTATACTTTTTCGGACAAGTTTTAGGACTTCTTTGAACATATATTGTGGATGTGTCTTTAGTATTTTCAATTAAACTTTGGTTAAGGTACTTTCATTTAATTACTTAGCACCAATATCGCACTCGAGGAGTTTTCCCCGCCAAAACTCTTGTAGGTTTCAAGGGACCCTTCAGCCTCGACAAATCGAATTAGGACTAGAGGGACTCGATTAGAAAAGTGGGCGAGTCGAAGAACATAGACAAATAAATAAAAAGTCCAAGGACTTCAAGTGGGAAAAAAGCGCTAGTTCGGGGACCAAAGGTGAGATTTTCAAAACATAGAAGCAACAGAGCGTCATCGGACGAGCGCAGTCGAGCACAAGACGAAGAAGAAGAACAGCCCTGCGAGAAGCAATCGGCGAAACGAGGAAGAAGCGCAAATGGAGGGAGGGAAGACGAGGAAGAGAGCAGCTTCGGCGTCCGTTTCGCTCGAGCAGTTCGTCTCCACCATGTCCCCCTTGATCGATTTGGAGAAGGTCGCTTCCCTCTCTCGCGACTCTCAGTTTTTTCGCTGCTGCTTTTTTGCAAAAAATGAAATCTTTACTCGCGCTCGCGTTCGTTCCCGAGCCCGACGAGCGATCGCTCGAGCTCACGGTTACTGTGATCCTGATCGCAGGAAGCCGAGATATCGGCCTCGATCAGTTCGGGAGCCGCCAGGAGCTTGGACGCTGCTCAGAGGAAAGGCTCCGTGATGCTCAACTTGAAGTGCGTCGATGCTCAGGTCCTCTTGCTTCTTTTCCCCTTTTCGATGTTCGTATTTTAATTTGATCGGAATCGATGGAAATTATCCGCATTTGATCGCCTTTAGTATCCTAGAGTCTGTTCGGTATGGCCGTCGCTATGCGGTAACCGAGCCGTGTCCTAGCTGCATTGTCCTGCGTCGTTTGTAGCAACGTGTTTTTCAAAGCTGCGGTGAGGTGCGGGCGCAATATAGTGTTTAGCCGAGCACCTTGTTGTTAGTTTTCTGTAATTTCGGGAATTGTTCTAGTCTGATGCATCCTCAGCAGATAGCGTAGCTATTGCGTTTTTCTGGATTAAGGGCGCAGCGTGATTTGATTCATTTCTTCAATAGACAGGTTTGATGGGGAAAACGCTTCTTGAATTCCAATCCACGAAAGGGGATGTCCTTCCTGCTCATAAGGTGAGCCTTCTAGAGATATAACAGATTTTTTGTTTATCTTCATCTACTTGTGTATTCATATGCATATTTCTTTGGCTATTCCATATCGAAGAGCGTGATTCTCTCCAAGCTGAGCTAATTCTATATGAATAGTTGATGTTCATGTGGAACGACATTACCCCTATTGGGTTTCTTTTCATCTTTGTGGATAAGAGATTCCTTTTCATTGCACGTTATATATTACTCCATAAACTCATCATTGACAGCAGTACAAACGTTTTTGGATGGAAGTTTTGGATGTTGGGACAGTTGATGCACGTTTAAATTTCTGTTTAGAGATGAATCCACTTGTCTTCACTGTTCTTGTTTTCGATATTTTTTTTATCAACTTGTTATTTAACTTTTCACTTTTTTACAGTTTGGCACTCATGATGTGGTCATTCTAAAACCTAACAAGGCCGATTTAGGATCTCCTTCTCTTGGGCAAGGTGTAGTTTACCGCCTGAAGGTAATTTTAGCCTGGAACAGATTGCTGTGTTAGTAAATGTTTGTCTTAGAAGGTCCACGAGAGTCTGACCTTAGTTTAGTTCTGTGAACTGCCGGGTATATGTTTCAGGATTCATCAATTACTGTGGCCTTTGATGATATACCGGAAGAAGGTTTGAATAGCCCCCTGCGGCTGGAGAAGGTTGCAAATGAGGTATGGTAAAAGTGCTGATTTTTCTATTAGAGATCATTTCTAGTAGTCTTACTTTTAATTGTTGCATTCCAGATTTCCTTTTCTGACTTATTTACCTGCTAGATGTGTAAATTGCTTGGGATGATTAGTTCCTTAACTTGTAGTCTTCGAGGACGATTCATGATTGATGTGCTGCTAAATTAATTTGTAGGAGAGCAAACACAGTAGACCAGTAGTTTGATCCTGTAATCAGCATTCTCATTCAACAGAACATTTCTTTAGTATCAGATCAATACCCACTATCAATTGATGGTATTTATGACTTCCACACAGGTGACTTACCGAAGGTTGAAGGATGCTCTGATACAACTAAGTAAAGGTGTACAGAAGGGGCCAGCTGCTGATTTAGTTCCTGTTCTCTATGGAGAAAGACCCCCTGGATTTTCAAAGAAAGATACCACAGTCCACCCCTTTAACACCAACCTTGATCATTCTCAGGTATGTTCCATTAGCACCCAAGCAAAATTAATTTTATTTGCTTCAGCATCAATTTTCATTGGATTGGTTGATTAGCTGTATATTAAAGTCAATGTAGTTGACTTACCACCAGGAAGACACATCAAGATACTGTTATCCTCAATATGATTGCTGTGTCATCTCATGTCCACTTTTGAGCATCCTCCATTTAGTTTGTTGTAGTTTTGTGCACCTGAGGTTGCATTTTTCTAAAGAGCTATAATTTAATTCCAAAAAGGAACAACAAATGAGAGCTTATATAAATCTCTCATTGCATGATTTTAACTTGAAACAATGTTATATTCTACTTGTCTGATCTGACTAAAGAAGTTCCGATGGGCACATGAATTCTTTTTGGGTGGTCTTAGAGGACAGCTGAAAACATTGCTTTGCTTTTATAACCTTTACTGCATAATTTTTTTAAAGTTCATTTTGGGGCAATTTTCTTCTGTGTGGGAAGATACATTGTTGATGTTATGCATTTATTGTTGATCTTCATTATGCTTCATGTTTCTAGACTAAAAATTGTCACCATTTTTTCTCCCAAGAAAGATGCCGTATCCAAGGCTTTGTCATCGAAGAATGTATTCTTGCTGCATGGTCCTCCTGGAACTGGGAAGACCACAACAGTGGTAGAAATTATCTTACAGGAAGTAAAGCGTGGATCAAAAATCCTTGCATGTGCAGCTTCAAATATTGCCGTGGATAACATCGTTGAGCGACTAGCTTCTCACAGGTATTTGAATTCTTGATCTTAACTCTCTCTCTCTCTCTCTCTCTCTCTCTCTCTCTCTCTCTCTCGTGTAAAGTCTGAGATTTGGTTTTAAAGATCCATTAAGCAAGCATTTTCTGTTTTAACTAGATGGCAGACTTTGGTAGACACAACTTAGGGATACTTTGATTTTTCTTTCTGCTCTATCTAGAGGTTCGATTTTATTCTTCAGCTTCTCTAATATTTGGGCATCCTAAGAATTCAAGCCATCATAGATCAGCCCTGTTGGCTAACGTTTGTGATGAGCGTTGATGTTTTCTGTATGTTCTAGAAGTGATAAATTTGTCAGGCAATTGATGGAAGATCATCTATTGTGTTTTCTTAATTTTTTATACTTTAGACCCTTTGAGTGACATGAATTTGAGTTCTTCACTTCTGAGACTTCTATTACCCAAGCTAAAGTTTTTCCTTCCATTTATTTCTGAAAATTTTGCTTTTGTAACACCAGAGTGAAGCTGGTGAGGTTGGGACATCCTGCACGGTTGCTGCCTCAAGTATTGGATAGTGCACTTGATGCACAGGTGTGTAAGTTGTTTTCCACTACTGGCTTCACTGGACATGACAGGCAGTTCATTTGTATGCCAATGGAGAATCTTAAGATGATCTGGAGCTTCAACTACTGGCTAAACTATACTCTATCCTTGGAAACTAACTTAGTTCTTGTTCTTGAGGCTGATAGGAATCTCCTAACATTTGTAGTGTTCTACACGCTCAAATCATACTAATGTCCTTGGTTCTAGATCCTTTATTCTTCATTTGCCTCCATTTAATTTGTCTTTAGTGAACTACAGCTGGTGCAGCAGAATTAATACATTTCACCAGCTCAGTCTCATTTTGTTATGGCTACTTGCTTGGTGTTAGGTCCTTCGAGCAGATAATAGCTCGCTTGCAAACGACATTCGGAAGGAAATGAAGGTATGAACAAATTCAGATAGAAGTTCCATTTGTGATGTTGCTTGAAGATTATGTACTTACTATTAGCTTCATGTAAATGGTGTTATGAGAGAGTGAGCATTTGGGAATCTGAAAAATGAATGGGCAACTGGAGGGTCAGTGGGATGAAAATCTCTTATGATTCATTTTAGCTTTTGAGTTGTTTAGGTTTGAGGCCTTAACCAATTGGAAAATTGGATCTGACTGAATTGATGCTAAAATTCTTTGTCCTGGTTCAGGCTCGATTTCTTGTTCTTCTTACTTTCCTACCTCGCAGTCATACTTGTGTGTTTATGTACTTTTTTTGGGGCATTCGTTTAGGCATTGAATGGGAAGCTGCTGAAAACCAAAGAGAAGGGCACCAGGAGGGACATTCAGAGGGAGCTTAGGGCTCTTTCAAAAGAAGAACGCAAGAGGCAGCAGCTTGCTGTGACAGACGTTATTAAGAATGCAGATGTGGTATTGTCGACATTGACTGGTGCATTTACTCGAAAGTTGGAAAATACATCATTTGATTTAGTGATCATTGATGAAGCAGCTCAAGCGCTTGAGATAGCATGCTGGATGGCTATACTGAAGGCAAGTGATTGGAATGATGTATTATTGTTAACTTGAGTAGAAATACCTGTGTTATTATTGGACAGAGCACATTATTTTCTTTTCTTTTTGCTGTCAAACACACTTTTCTTGTCCTTGTTCTGGGGGAGAAATAAGTTGCTTGTGTGCATATCTATAGATAAATCATATTGAACACTGGTTCATGAATAAAATTTTCAACGAGAATGCAAATTTTGAGAAAGTGTTAGGTTGTGTTATTCATTTTCTGCTGAAGAGTGAGAATATTAAAAATCTGTTTTCACTTGGTAAGCCAAAAATCCAAAACACTTCTCTGTAATTTCCAGGGAATGCAATTTCTCAAATGTCACATAGTGCAGTTTCATCACCTTTTTCATTTTCAAGTGGAATTAGAAGAGAAAATCACGAACATGCTCTCAAACTAAGATCTTATAGTCCCATGGTGCGCGAATGGTTTTCCTTTTCCAAACTAACAGCAATCTCAGGCAGCAAGGATGGGAGACAGTGTAAAAAGAGGACAGCTGAATCTGAAGAGCTAGTAATACTGGCTCTCATGCACTATTATAAGATCTGTGTTGTTGTGTCAGGGTTCTAGATGTATACTTGTCGGAGACCATCTTCAGCTTCCACCAACCGTCCAAAGTGTTGAGGCTGAGAAGAAAGGTTTGGGAAGAACACTTTTTGAACGCCTGACAACTTTATATGGAGATGAAGTCACATCCATGCTTACTGTTCAGTACCGCATGCATGAGCTCATCATGAATTGGTCTTCGAAGGAGCTCTACAACAGTAAGGTGCTTATTCAATTAATGATAAGAGAAGATTTGTGAAAGAGGACTCCATTTCATCAAATGAACATTATTATTTATGTTGTTCATTATGATTTGTTGAATATCCGTGACAGATTGAAGCTCATTCCAGCGTTGCTGCCCATAGGCTTTTTGATCTTGAGGATGTAAAGTCATCAAGTTCAACTGAACCGACCCTTCTTCTCATTGACATAGCTGGGTATGTAGGTCATTATATGCTTACTTATATGTTTTCTCCACAGGTCAAATCACGTTTGGCATTTCCCTACTGCAAATTCAAAATCACAATATCATATCAATTGTCTGTGGTATCAAGCAATCTGTTTATTTACGATCTCATTGTTTGTAGATTAATAGATATATACCAAAATATATATAATAATGCAAATGACAGTTAGTGAAGTATCATAGTATTACCAAATATGAACAAGTAGCTGCAAAGATACAAACTTCACCACAACTGAAGCTGTTTCAGTATGATAACTAATTGTTCATTTCATGGCATCACTTGTGCTGAGTAACATTGTCCATTCTGAAAACTTCAGTCGGCTTTTGTGGATTTCTAGGTGTGACATGGAAGAAAAGAAAGATGAAGAGGAAAGCACATTGAATGAGGGTGAAGCTGAGGTTGCGATTGCTCATGCAAAAAGACTTGTCTCCTCTGGAGTCCGTGCTTCTGATATTGGAATCATAACACCTTATGCTGCACAGGTACCTGCTCTTTGCCAAACATACCTTGACATTTGATGTGGATTGAAGTTGAAAATTGCAGATTGTTTAGGATGTTCCTTTATCCAAACCAGAACTACTGAATAATGTGATTGCATGCAAGTCATGTTTGATTAATACAGAGTAGTCTCACTATGCCTCTCATTGTTCCTGAAGGTGGTTTTATTGAAGATGCTGAGAGGCAATGAAAACAAACTCAAGGATATGGAAATCTCAACAGTGGATGGTTTTCAAGGTCGGGAGAAGGAAGCGATCATTATTTCAATGGTTCGTTCAAATTCAAAGAAAGAGGTACTTCTTTTTCAGAATCCATTAGTCTGTTTCTTTGTTCCCACGTCATTTTACTTCAGGTATGGGACCAATATGGAGTAATATGTTTTAATCTTCCTTTCTGTTTTCATTGCAGGTGGGTTTCCTGAGTGACCGCAGGCGAATGAATGTGGCCGTTACGCGGGCAAGAAGACAGTGTTGTCTCATCTGTGATACCGAAGCCGTGAGTAGTGATGGATTCTTAAAGAGACTAATTGAGTACTTTGAGGAGCATGGCGAGTATCAAAGTGCCTCAGAGTATTGCAACGAATAAGCAAACCGTCTGGTTAGGTGAAGCCTTTGTTATTGCTTTCCTTTGGGGTACTTGTCATACAGGTTTCGGACTAATTGTTAGGGCCTTGAATTTCAACACCCAAAGAAAGAATGTTACATGAATTGAGTCAACCAGGTAATCTGAAGGTTGCTTCACCAAGCCTGAGCAGCCTATCTTGATTTAATGACGGTTATGTCTAACGCTGCATATTGAGATATTGATGGGAATTGCTTTAGATTATAAAGAAAATCTATGATGGTTCATTTCCAATTACCGAGCTATCTCTTTTATTGGTCTTAGCATTTTGATTCTTTTTGGCTCTGAACAACCAAACGCAGCTTCTGTAGTTATCACCCAAGAGACAGTATAATGCTATAGAACCTTTATGACCGAATCATATAACGAGCTTTTTGTTCGGCTTTTCTGTCAATTCATTAGGTTTGAAGACTGAATCATATAATGCAAGGTAAAAATAAATGCTGAAAATTGTGGGATCAACATTCTACACTGCCAGTATTCCGATCGATCATAAGACTAGGAGTCTCTCTTTATCTCTCTCTCTCTCTCTCTCTCTCTCTCTCTCATATTGAACTCTGTAAACTAGTTTTGAACTATATGAAAACTATTCTCCCAGTGTCACTGTCAGATGTTTCTCTCAGAAATTCCAGATGGTGGAAGGCAAAGCAAACTCTTCACTAATATCATAAACCTGGCAAGTGCTGCCTTCTGCATAAATCTGTTGATCCGCATAACCATGCATCTCCATCAAACTATCCCAATTGATACCCTTTTCATCAAAAGCCACTATTTGTTCATAATCCTTGAACATACCTTCCTCGGTTCCATTCACGTCTTCAACTTCTTTGGACTGGTTATCTTCCTTCAGGACTCCCAACTGCTCAAGGAACTCATTTAGATCAATTTGAGGCTTCTCCTCGCGATGCCCTGTAGCCGGTGCCTTCTCTGACAAAATTTCAACCTCCTTCTCCTTCAACTTACCGACTTCCAAATCGATTCTCGAGTCTGAGGAAGATGAAGAAGGGGAAGCTGCGCCACCGAAGCCTCCATTCTTCCTGAGCTCTTCCAGCCTCTGGTGGATGACATGGACATTGGGCTGAGCACTCAGGTTGAGCAGGCCGCATGAAGGGAACATGGAGATGAAGTTCTTGGATGGGAACCATTTGAGCTTGTGATGCAGAGGCCTGTTCGATGAGAAAACGGAGGAGTCGGGTGGCGGTTGATGGCAGAGGTGGGGTAGGTTGAGATAAGCATCGGGCCCGTACAATTTCCGAGCAGCCTCGTCGTAAGCCATGGCCGCCTCTTCAGCAGTGGCGAAAGAGCCCAACCAGAGCCGGGTCCTCTTCTTGGGTTCTCTTATTTCCGCGACCCACTTGCCCCACGTCCTCTGACGCACGCCCCTATACGAGCACGAGGCATTTAGAGGGCCACCTTTGCCTCTCGCTGGGCCTTTTTTCCATGGCTTCATCGGAGATTTTCTTGAGCTGTCCATCTCTCTATGTTTCTGTAAGCAGAGCGTGAGCTCCAAGTGAAGTGAAGTGAAGTGAGGAGAGCGACTGAGGGTGCAAGAATTCTGTGGTGAAAGGGCGCGGGATATGTAGAGATTTGGGGGGTTGGGGTTTTGGGTTTTAAATGAAGTCACGTTTCGGAAGAAAAGTTCTTTCAAAACCCATGAGGCTGTATGACCGTTAGCGAGAGATCATGTTTGCTCCTATTATTTTCAAACCCATGTTCTTTTCCCCTTTTTTTCCCTTTTTATTTGCTTGGATTAAATCTTCTTTTTTGTGTTGTTTTGAGGCTTTATCTATAGTAATTGGTTTTCTAAGATTAAATCTTCCTTTTGGGGGAACGAGTGTTTGTGCATGATGATCTCGTTAATCGAATAAGTAATGTGCAGATTTGTACACAAATTAGGATCGCATGCAAACGTTCGCGCTTCTTCAAATACGTCATGCCAAAAATCAGGATCTTATTTGGTCTCTTGATATTCGCTTAGCCGGGGTTTGGTAAAATGGAAATATGCAATATTTACTGGCTTGTGATGTGAGTATGGGAAGGAAAGACTGCAACATTCATCCAAGTGTATAGATATCAACCTTCATATATAGGGCTGAGGATTAGCCTCAAGGGTATTGCGCATGTTTATCTATGTGAGAGGCTCACATAGATAAACATTATCATAGCTCCTGATGAAGATTAGCAAAATCATATTTTGATGATTCTGTAGTAAAACCAGGAAACGACAATTTATCACCTTTTTGTGGAAGATGATGTTCGCACTTTTAAGGCTTATAAAACCAAAATGATCCATCTCAGCTCATTTCATCATGTGAACATGTTCGATCTCACTGCTCACTTCCAACAGCTATAGCTCCAGGTGGTGATCCATAATGGCTTCGTGCTCGACGAGAAGATATATTCCAAGCTTTTGGTCGTCCAGATGGGAGCCACAAGTCAACCGAAAGCACGAGCGAAGTCAGAGACATGAATCAGCTACGTTTGAGGAAGGGACAAGATAAAGCTCCCAAGTGGAGTCATAGTGTATATCTGCTTTCTTACATTTGTACTGTGACCCTTCATGAATATCATCCTCTCATCTTTAATGTGAACGGCTAGCTGGCCAAAGTCAAATTAGCCTTCCTCTCCCTTTTTCGGCATCTCACAATGGTAGGGGAGAGAGAGAGAACATATACATATAGGCTCATTCTAATAGGTCAAGTTATTTACAGCCCGACATAAAATAATCCGACTCTTAAGCTCTACTTAAAAAGCCATCATTTGATACATTTCTGAATAGATAATTGATTCTATTACTACCACATTGACGTGACGGGCTATATGAAGTTATCATAATATACGATACAACGGTGGTAATCATGCATACAGACATCACAATAGTTCACGGTCTAGTGCCCAACAATGCTCACCGAACATGGTCTCATTCGAATGAGTCTTACACAATAGTTTGGTGAGACTACCTACTCGTACAAAATGATTGATTTTTGAGTCGAGAGATACGAGGATGACAGTAAGAATAAAGTGGAGACACTGCCGTGCTTTGGATTCCACAGGAAGGGGTGTGATTCGATCAAACATAGATATGGATCGAAGAGCAGCGAGTCCATTATGTCATACGTGAAAGAAAAGAGAGTACACATGCATGAATTTCAAGAATGAGGAAGGGAGCTGCTCATCACCTCACCACATTTTCCACTTTCACGAGCTCTCTCTCTCTCTCTCTCACATGCCTATACGTCCCTCCTGATACCCGGGGCTTCACCTTTATCCCATGCCTCTCTCTCTCTCTCTCTCTCTCTCTGTGGTAGAAGCAGTGATGAATCACTCTCAGTCACTCATTGGAGCTTATTGCCGCTTTCAGAGAATGAAATTCACGGGGTTCCTTGAACAATGGTGCAACGAAAGAAAGATGCTCCACGAGGTTTTTGATCCAATGAGATCCGCAGCAATCGGGAACAATTTAGACACCTTGGAATACGGTATGAATTTCCAACCGAAGGAAAAAATATTCCGCAGAAAACAATGCTGTAGGAACTATCCCTCTTGAATTTTATGCGCGCTTCAAACTAACCCAAACATTATTTTTTCTCATAAAATTAGTAATTGCGACTAACAAGGCAGTCCTATTAAACGGATGGGCTAGATCGGGTCGAAAATGTTGGATCTAAATTAACTCTTTTTTACACAATGCGAATTTAGTGACTCATACATGACTATATATCACTAAAATACGCATACACAAATCGAGGTGAAAGTAGAAAGTGAGTGAGCAAGTGTGAGATCAAATGAGGGCGAGAGAGTCATAGAGAGAAGTCAAGTCTAATTAAATTATGAACCCATTTAACAATTGCATTATTTTGAGTTTTACCATTCTAAACCCATTTATGACGTATTTCTTGTTTATAACAAACTCATATAACAACTTAATCCCTCAAATATAGGCTAATAATTGGGTTAATGACCCATTTTGACAAGTCTAACAATGGCAACGGGCAATGCTTAGGCTAGCCAGCACACAACCCATGAAGGCCTAGTATCATTTATGCCGTGACAATGATTTCCTAGGTCAGGGCACATTATGCCCAAGCCCGCTTTTACAATTTTTGATACTCTTTAATTATAATGAAAAATCAATTAATATAAACAAGTGACACGTTATGTTTAGATATGACCGATTAATCATTATTATCAAAAAAAAAAGAGTTGGGCTTGTGGCAGTCCAAGCCCAACCCAGCCAAAGCCCGAGCATGGCTTGGCACGGCCTAGTGGCCATTGCTTCTTGTGATTAGAGATGGTCGAGGGGCGAGCAGTCCCCTGAGCTCGAGAGGCCCGAGATTTTTTTTGTGGTAAATAGGTCGCTTTGGACGATGCTCTTACATTAGAAAATCTAGCCCCCGCATCTGGGGCTCAACACACTTCACCTCGAGCCGATAATTCTACATAAAGCTTTTTATGATGAGCTAAACTTAGGCAGTACATGAGGCCTGGCGTTAGCATGCCCAGTGATCACCTCTAATTGTGATTGTTCGGAGTTGTACCCAATATCTGCTCAATCATTAAAAAGACAACAAATGTGTCTAGTTCACTTTACGTCTATCCATGCTTTAAACTTGCTAGCATTTTTCGAAACTATCAACAGCAATCCCCCGTACTTTACTTTGCCAATGAGTTTGCACATTTCTCCGACTACAGTTGAAGTCCATACGATAAAGTTCTCTTCAAAATCGTACCTAAGTAGCTTAGTCATCATCGACAATTGACACGTGAATCGTACGTGATTTCCATACTTATAAAATCACTTTTTTTTTTAGTCCATCCATTTTTTTTTTCATGATGACACAAATAGTTTGCCTGTACTTTCATCCTAAACGTTATGAATATGGATACACTTTGATCAATGGGCCACACTGAATAGGGATATCTGGTTTAAAAATCTTTGTCTAGACTTGACCATTCTTTTAACAATATTAAAATAATGGGAGGCATTTGGAAGCTTAGGCCCAAGAAGTCCAAGTCTATTGACATCACACTTCGAGCGTTATCGGATCAGGCAACCTTAGTGCTAGGAGTATCAAAAACCGAATCGAACCAAACTGAATTCAAAAATTCAGTTTTTGCAGTTTGGTTTTCATTCGGTTCAGTTCTCCTTAAAAACTGATTTTTTTTTTTTTTTGCAGTTTGGTTTTTATCAGTTAATTGAATTGAGCCAAACCAACAAACCGATAAGATTTTTTTTTTTTTTTTTTTGGAAACGAAAAATATATGCAACATAAAAAAAAAAACAAAAAACAAAAAAACAAATGCAAAAATCGAAAACTAAAAGCTGAAAACCAAAAATGAAAAAATCTCAAACCAAACCAAAATTTCAGTTCGGTTCATTCGGTTCGCAAGTTTTTCCTGGATCGGTTCGGTTCGATTTGGTATTTAAAAAAAACCGAACCGAACCGAATTGTTGACACCTCTACTTAGTGCACCACCATGACCATGATCAAGTCTTCAACTTAGGATTAGCTTCAGCCATGTAAGACCTCGAATTACGCTGGAGTCCAAAAGGTTGTGCAGTTCGTTGCTCTGGCCTGAATGTAGCACTGGACATGGGTTGCTTCAACAACTATCATCAATTGAAAAAAATTACACAGGGTAGTGCTAGGATGATGTTCAAATGAATAGGGCCACGATCGGGGAATCAGAGTCCATTTGTTTGGCCAGTAAACGTTGCTTTCCACCGTGGATTGTGTTGGCGTCGCGACGTGCTCCGCAAACCATGCTAAGGTCAAAACCAACCAAAACGTAATCAACTCGCGTCCTTAACCCCCAAGAAACTCCGATCACGGGGTCAACCCGGCGCCATACACTCTTCAATAAAGACCCAATTGAATACCTTGAACCGGGCAAGTCATTAGACCTCTGCTGATCAACACTAGAACAACAAGGCAACAGGTGGAGGGGTCAAAGCAATACCGCTCGATTGATTTGATGTAATCGACTAATCACAAGACTCAGTGCCGTACGCATCTCGATCACCTTATGCAAATGTATTTCACAGATGTCATGTCTAATTGGTTCATTCCTTCACGTGTCGTCACGTATCACCGTCACGCATACCGTCCAAGATACATGCATGACTGTGGAGCGATTGGTCCGAGCGTGACCACAACTGACCAACTACCGTTCAAAATGGGCCGGGGGATCCCGCGACTCGTGGCTGTGTTCGACGAACATCTACCGTGGCAGGCCGCCGACCATCCACCACTGCCTCCCACAAAACGGATGGCGGTGCTGCTGACCATGCCACGAACACGACACCTTTTCGAAACGGAGAAAACGAGGTCTTTAAATGCATCCTTATCCAATCAAATCATAGCTCAGTCCCTTAAAGTCGCGAGGCGTACCAAGGGGGTTAAGACCATAATTAGAGAGGATGAAAATTAGTAAAAAAAAACTGTCTTTACCTGCTCAGATCTATCGAAACAACAAATGGGGTGACGTTCAATATCATCTCCAAGCATGCGAAGCAATCAAAGAAACAAAAATCGATTGCTACTCTCGAGTCGTTCGTCCCATCGGTCGTGTGTCAAAAGCTGCAAGTCACGACCTTTCCTCATTCTCTTTCGAGAGAATTACCCGGCGATCGGGCAATTCGACCGGATCAAGAATTCGCCCGTGCCTTGTCGCTAACGACCGAGAAGAAAATACTGTAGGTAAGAAGCAGACACGTAGCTTATCTTCTCACCAGAGAAAACGATTGCCTGGTCTTATGTGATAGGACAAACCACCTCGAATTCACACTCACCCCCACCTAGGACCTCACCTAGTATCTCATCAAATTCTTGAATCGGTCCATCCTAATAAAAAATTGTCCTTTTAAGACATCTTTCCATACGAAAAGAAAACCTGGGTTGGCTCCATGAATGCCCCACCAAACCCATTCCTCCCCAACCACCAGTCACTGTTCTCATGCGGCAATATACTAATAAGTTAAAATGACCGCAAGAACATCCAAGTCAATCCAGCATCTCCATTATTTATTCAACAAAGGTACAATGAGGGGAGGGAAAGAGATGAACAGTGCTCCGGAAATCAAGCTCAGCCTCGGGACCTTCTTCAGAATTCCATCTCGCTTCCCAGAATCGACGAAGGATTAATCACCCCCCACCAACAACAATAAGAAGAGAGAGAAAAGACCCACATAAAAAATGGCACGAACGCCGAACTAAGCATGCGATATTCCCAACCTCAGATCCCTTCTCCATCGAACCGAAGCAGAGCGCTTCAATACAAGAACGATCGAAACAGAAGGAACGAATCGAGATTCGGAGGAGAAGCAATATCAATATACCGTGCGCGCCCAAAAGGAATAACCTTGAATCCCTAATCGAGATATTACAATTGAAAAATCGAATCTTGACTGTGTTTGAGGGCAGCAACCAGCCGAATTTACAGGAAAAAAAGGGAAAATCGAGAAACCTTTTCTAACCAATCTATGTATCTACCTGGAGAAGCGGACGAGGGAGTTGTAGAGGCGGGAGAAGGCGAGGCGGATGCGGGGGTACGCCCGGAGCGTGTACAGGGTGGTCTGGCGGAAAAGGCCCTCGACGGTCTCGACGAAGAGGTTGAGGCTCCTGATCGGCGGCACGTACAGCGTCAGCGGCACCGCCGAGAACGCCACCGCCAGGAATAGCTGCAGCATAATCGGGCCGGCCAACCACCAACCAGTCGCCGATCGCTGATCCGGGGGCGGAGGGAGGGGCCGGGGGGTGGTGGCTCCGGTGGCCGGACGGACGGGGTCGGCGAGTCCGGCGAAGACGCCGCGGGCGTCGTCGTAGAGAGAGAGAGAGATATTAGGAGGGAGATTGGGTGATGGGTGGTCGTTGAAACGTGTGCTGATTGGATCTTGAGATAGAGAGAGAGAGAGAGAGAGAGATGGTTTTTATTGGATTTATGGAGGGGGAAATATTTCGGACGAGGGGTTGCGTATTTTATAATTCTAGCTATTTCTTTTTTGCCCCTTGAAAATTAAAAGGGGAAATTTTATAATTGATTAAAGAGAGGAAATTTGAAGGCAATTTCCCCAAATTCCCTTTCTAAATTTGGGTTCATGGGAAGATTCTTGACGGTGGAAAGGTCGGGATCTACTGAACAAAGCTTTGACCAGAAAATTAAAATTTGGAAATGCGAAAGAGGTTCATGCCGCACTTTGAAGTTCGGTGAGCAAACGGATCAAGGTTGACCAACATACGAAAGATTTTCTCACCGGCAATTTCTCCGAATGGCCTTTTTTTTTGGCAAGTCGTGATCGATTCGAGCAATAATCAGAACAAGGATAGAAATACGAGATCATAATTAATCAAATCAAGTGCTTCCCGAGAGTAAATGGATCGCCTTGGTGGGGGCCCTAGAGTTGGGGAAAGTAGAGCGAAAAAGGCGATATTCTCTCTTCGAAATAAATGGTGATTGGTGGTTAAGAAGATGGTAGATGGTGGGCTTTTTGTTTTGGCAAAAACCTAGCGACGTGGCCCGTCCACCGAGGTTCTTACCGGCGGCGCGTTTAGCGGTTTTTCTCCTTCTCTTCTGTGGCCCCAAAAGAAACACGATTATATAAGCAATTCAATTGAGAGACCACGGCTACAAATGGAATCACCAAAAGTTCATTCACCATAGATTGTCGATCGATAGATTATTTGAGTTCGTGAACAGCTGAGCTGAATTCTGAGGAGGGGGTTTGGATTCCGAGTCATTCCATGAGAACGAATTGGAATTATCAATATGAATCCTGAAGATGGTAGTTATTTCATTGTCGTCAACAGCTTCACTATAGCCAGATTTTTTATGCTAGCATTGAGCTTGACAAGGACTGAGATCACCTAAACAATATGGGTACTTTGGTGATCTTTCCATCGCTAGGCTCTTGACCATGTCCATTTGCCGGATTTTATCATGTCGTATTATTGACATTGGTAAGATTGAACGACCCCTTCGGGTCGGTTAAATTGGTTGGGACACTAATTACATGCAAGCTGCTATGAATTAATGTAGATTGCTTCAAATTACACATACTAACACAAGTCAAGACCACCCAAATAATGATAAGTAGTCTGGTAAATTTTTCTGGAAATGATATTTATTGAAAAGATGAAATTTAATGGTAATTTCCTTAAATTCCCTTTCTAAATTTGTTTTATTGGAAGACTCTTGACGGTGGAAAGGAAGGAGTTCTACTTAACAACATTTTGACCAAAATTTAAATTTTGGAAATGCGAAAGAGATTCCGACCGCACTTTGAAGTTCGGTGCACAAACGTGGGTCAAGGTTGACCAACGTACGAAATATCTTTCTTTCCCTCTATTTCTTCGAATGGCCTTTTTTTTATTTTTTTATTTATTTTGGCAAGTCACGATTGATTAGAGCAAATAAGGAGAAAAACGAAAGAAATGCGAGGATTAATAATTAATCAAATCAAGTGCTTTCCTAAGAGCAAAACAATCGCTTGGTGGGCCCCCTGAAGTTGGGGGAAAAGATAGCAGACAAAAGCGAAATCCTCTCTTCAGAATGGATAGTAATTAGTGGCTAAGATGATGATAAACAGGATGAGAAAATATTCAGTGGTATGTGCGCGCCGGTGCGCACATACCAATGAACACCGGCACATGTCCCCGAGCGGGACCCTCTGAAAAAAGAAAGGCGCTGGTTTTTGGTCGGCTCGGCTCGGCTCCACGCAGAAGAAAGGACGGTCCCGCTCAAAATTTTTCTCTCTCCTCACTTTGAACGAGCGGGTTCTCTCTCCTCGTAAAAGAAAAAAGAACGCTCAGAGCCTTCCTCTGTTTCCTCCTCCGCGCATCCCACCTCCTCCGCCTCCGTCTCCAGCTTTGCCTCCGCCTCCGCCTCGTCCTCCGCCTGCCTAAAAGCCTCGCTGGTCATCTGCCTCTGGCATCTCGGTCTCGTTCTCGAGCGGCACCAGGCTCCCCGCCCTTGACCAGGCGCTGTCCCTGACGCTGGCTCGCTTGATCGCGAGGGAGATCTCGGCGGACTTTGGCGGGGTCGACGGCGCGGCGAAGAAGGAGAGCCTGCTGCATTTTCTCTCTCTTTTTTTCAACGAAGCGCGCTTTTTCTTGCCGCTTCTGCCTCTCTCTTCCTCAAGCACTCCTCTCCTCTCTGTCCCGAGCCCTCTCACTCACCCCAAGCGGCCCCCTCCTCTCTTGCTCGAGCCCTCTCACTCACCCTAACCGCTTCCCTCCTCGCCTCTCTCCTCGTCGCCGTCATCGACTTTCCAGCTGCGGCTCCAGAAATCGCCGGCTGCCGACTGGCCTCTCGAGCTTCTTTGAAGCAAAAGAGTTTGCGAGGCTAGATACCCTGGTGGCGGTGCTAAGTTTTGGGGTTTCGGCGACGCCATGACGGCCGCGAGGGATGTTGTGGTGGAGGAGAGAGAGGCGTATGGGTACCGTGAGACCTCTCTTTCTCTTTGCCTTTTTTTTCTTTTCTATCGCCTCTGTCTCGCCGGAGTAAGAGCGCGGAGCAGAACGTCGAGCGCAGCGAGGAGAAGCGGGAGAGAGGCAATGTCTACTTCGCCCGATGCAGATTCAGTCGACGCCCTTCGCTCCCAGATCCATTCTCTCCAGACGACAATCAACGTACTCCTCTCTCTCTAGCGCTCGCCATTGGAAACGCTTCTTCCTCCTTTCTTTTCTATTTAAAAATTCGATTGCGATTTCCTTGAAGCTGTAACTCGATCGAGCGGTTCGTACCCGCACGTGTGTGTGGGAGTTTCGATTGCCTTTACGAGCTGCCGCGTGCTAACTCTGTCGGTTTCGCGACTTGGCCCCCATTGCATTTCGGGAGCTGGAGAAGCAGAACGCCGACCTTTCTTCTCGACTCTCTGGATGTTGCTGTCAAAAGGTGAGCCATTTCGATTCTCCCTTTTCACTTTTCGAGAGGATTTCACTGTCTTTACGACTTCTCGAATGAATCTTGATATCTTGGTAGCAGCCCGAAGCTGGTGTCGGTGTTGGGTCGAGCGCGTGTTTGAGTCGAGCATGCATTGTTTGTCGGTGGTTTGAGTGAATGCATGCATCTTTTGGTTGGCGCTTCTTTGTTATTGGCCATGCATATAGGGGATAAGCGAAATTCAATGTTCCGTGCTGAATGCGATGTACTTGAGCTTATTGCTTCATTTTGTGCAGATGGAAGACAAGATTGGTTGTGTCATAGACGGAGGCGGAGTGGTCGATGGGAATGGCAAATCAATGAAGCTGGACAAGAAGACTAGGAAGAAAAAAGGTGCTACTGGTCAAACTTTTTGAGCTCCAATTGTATGTTTAATTTGAACCATCGAGATCTTGTATGTTTATTGCTCTTCAAGTTCCAGTCGAGGGTTTTTCAGTGACTTGGGAGGTCAGCTTGTTTTCAGGAACGGGAGGAACAGTTTAAGTTCAAAAGTCAAACAATAATTAAGTGGCCTTCTTGCAAATTTTGAGAGGTTACAGGATACTATAGTGCTGAAGTTTCGTGGAGTTGCATAGCAGGCTGTGTTAGTTGTGACTCCAAACAGTCTAAAGAAAAAAAAGTGACCTTAAGCGCTAAAACTAGACATAATCAAAGCATCAATATTGTTGTGCGAATAGTTTTTTATACTAAGTTTTATAGGGTTCAAGTTAGTAATTTCTTACAACCCTGTTTCCATAGAGATGAGCATGCTGTTCGGCTAAAGTTCTTTCAATGTGCAGCCATATTTTAGTGAATGTTGTGATACCTCCTGCTGCAGATTTCAAAACAGGAATTCTCGAACACCATCCAAGGCGATATGTTGCTCTAAGATTGATGTATTTTGGACAAAGGTACATACTGTAGCCATTGTACTGTTTGTCATACAATGCAACTGTTGCATCATAAAACGATTTAATCTGGTATAGTATATTATCTTTCCCTTTGTCTTGATTTTGTTTGTTCTTAAGAGGCAGCATGGAATATAAAATACCTTAGAAATTGTGAAAGTTTAGCTGTTATTAATAATTTGAGGATATTTCTGCTATGGAAGCATTCATGTTCTAAAAAAATTGAAATGCGAGGGTGTCACTGCAGAAATCTCTTAAGTTGCAGAATCTGTCACAAGTAAATGTGTAGTGGATGTGATTCGTGAAATATGTGGCTAATTTTCTGTTACCCACATGGCAAGTCTGACTAATTTCCTAGACATATGAAATCCTGAATGTGTTGTGCCTTAGGCCATTGGATGTACTGTGGCTTTTCTTTGGCACAATGAAATCGCTTCACTTTTGCTTTATTTTACAGGTTTTATGGTTTTGCCTCTGAAGCACAATCGGATCCAACTGTCGAGGTCCGGTCCTACGTTCCATCTTCTCCCCAAAATTTTCATTCATTTCAGCATTGGGCCTAATGGAAAATATGTGCTATAAAAGAGGGTTCTACTTCTTCATAAGATTTAAATTTATGTTTTCAGTAAGGACACCTATCTTTCAGTATACTAGTAGATTAGTTTGTACCATGCAAGCAAAGTCACTGAGTTTCTGCTTATTATCAAAGATACATGGAAGAGTTCTTTAATATTGTGCAATGCGAATGTTTAAATCATGGATGCTATCAATTTAAAATCAACAGATGTTCTATTTTGGCATTTTTGACATTCTTGGCAGACACCTAATTCATTTCAATCTGATCCCATCATACTGATTTTGGTGTCATGTAGTCTGAAATTTTTAAAGCTCTTGAGAAGACTAAGCTTTTAGTTGGTGACAAGAAAAAGTCACAGTACTTAAGACGTGGCAGACCAGACAAAGGAGTTTCATCTGTTAGACAAGTAAGTTCAAAAACTGCTACTCCGCTTCTAAGTTTCTTGATGGATCGGTAGATTGTTATTTTGTTCACAGATGCTAGATTGGGGTTTATCTTTGGCTCACTATTCCGTGCAATCACCATTTCCTTGCAGAGACAATGTGGGTCTTTGTTTCAACCTGTATTAAATGTCGAGCATTTTCTTGCAAAAACACGTGTCAACTTATATTTAGTAGACGAGCACAATCTCAGTTGTATTTTGTAATTTTTGATTATTTCTTAAACTTGGAAAAACAGATGACAAGGCTACTCAGAAACATGTTTAAGGGCTTCTGGAAAAAGATGGTTATTGTAGCATGTGTACTACTTAGTACTTTTAACTACTAAAATGCAATTGTGGAAGTATGGGCACAAGGGGAAATTATCAGAGTTTTTCCTTATAACAACCATATATTTCCATCCTCGTGATAGATGTGATTAATGTGAATATTCATGATGATGTTCCTTTCACGAGAGCTTTTGTTGATCATAATCTTACCGCATAAGAATTGGTTAGGAGCAATATGTGAAGCTTGATTTTCTCAAGGAATTTGAGATTGGGTGTTAATTAGATCATAGAATATTGTAATTGGAGTGCAAATTCTGAAGTGAATTTTTGTTAGAGAAGCAATGATGTGAATTGGAGATGAGAAAGTACCAAAGAGCAAGAGCTCTGATAGCTGGGAGTCTCTTTGCAAGATGATTGAAATGTTGATAGAGATACCACCACAAAATACAAGAAGGTTTTATGACGTGGACAAGTGTCTAGTATCAATTGTCATTTTACCGAGGATAATTATGTTTGCAAGTAGGCTCTTTCTTTTATGATTCATGTTGTTGTTCTATTATCTCCTGTTTGCTTCTTTTCTTAGGTGCATCATGAGTAGGCTATGTTTGCTTTCTGATGCAGGTCATTTCCCTGCTTCTACGATCAAACCGTGACCTAAGAACACGAGATGATGCAAACAATTGGGGACTTTCTATAGATAGAGATGGTATGTTGTTTGAGTGACTGATCTTTAATTGTTTTGAGCTCTATTTTATTGCTATGAGTCTTTAAATTGCTTTTGAATGAAGTTTGAACTTCATTGGAAATTTGTGACTCAATTCAATTGCTGAGACCCATTAAAGAGAAAAGATTAATTGTTAAAAATTGGTGTATTTTGTGCAAGACGATGTCCGAGCTGGAAATAAACTGCTGGTACCGTAATAAAGCATCCATTAAATATACATATTCCTATACATACGTGTATACATCGCACTGCTTTCCTAATCAAAAGTGGCTTATTTCAGACTAAGTGGTTAGCATTTCCAAGTTAGCAGGGTATTCTGTAGGAAAGTGCATATATGTTGGGATTATGCAGTCCTTACAGATTCTTACTTTATTTGATTTGCTGCAACGAATTATTTATGATGAAAAATTATCATGTTCAATATGATGCTTACTTTCATTTATATGTCAGTCTTAGACGCGAAAATTGATTATGTGAGAGTGTTGAATCGAGTCTTACCCAAAGATATCCGAGTAAGCGGCTGGTGTCTGTTCCAATTGATTTTAGTGCAAGGTTGTTTTCCTTCTCATGGTGGCATGGTGTACTTTATTTTTATTCGATATGATGGGATTCTATTGATGAAATGCGTTAGAGATGCCTCCAATTTGTTGATTTTATAATGTTAATGATTGCGGAAACATAGGTAGGGTTTGCCTTTTCACATGATTTTGTCTTCCTCAATATCTTGCAGGTTTAGCTGTATGAGCAGGGAGTACAAATATTTCTTTTGGAGAGATAATTTGGATATTAGGGTAACTCTTCATTTTATAGTTTTTTTTTTTTGGTAAGAGTAAGTAATATATTAAAAGGGGTCAAACCTTGTACAAACAACACGGCTCCAAAAGCTTACACTCAAAATGAACACGCTCATTAAGAGTGAAAGGAAGCCGCGAGACAAGCAACGAAACGACCAACGAAAGCCAACGGCAAACAAGCCTGGCAAAACCACCTAAGCAGCAACCGAAAAGCCTATTCATTTCATAAACTACTTTATGCTGATTTTGAACCAAAAATTTGATATTATGACTATTTCATTTCATTTGATAGAAGTCCTTTCTCTGTTTTTGGTTATTATCCTTTATTGGTACATGTACCAATACGACCTGCATAAATCACAACTAGAAACATTTCTGCATACAAATCACAAAAAGAAGAATTTATTTGTGCAATTTGATAGTTTCCCTAACTGGCAATACAAGGAAACAAGAAACAAGTAGAGGCTTTACCAAGTTTGGCTCTGAAACTGTGAAAGGTAGGAGTTGAGTCAACGGTTTATATAGGTTGGCATATGCTTAGGTCAACAAGTGGCACATACTTGAATCTTAATAAGCCAAATCATATGCAGACCTAAATTTTGAATTTTACCCTACGGCATGGTTAGAAATTATTCCATAACCATACCAAGCCACTAAAAACCAAGGGATGCACTCTAAAATCAAAATTACAAAAATGACCGTTTTTCTTGAGTTTTCTTTAGCAGACTCATGCTAAATGATAAATCAAGCACAAAAAGATGAGATTACGAGTACATACAGGATAATACAAACTTCATCACTTTTAAGAATTCCTGTGGGATCGGCTGTCCCCATTAGATAGTAAGAATCTGGAATAGGAATCCTTCCTCCTTTCAAACTCTTCTTTTAATCGTTCATCAGGATGGACAGACAATTCTGTAGGTATGTTTTGTCCAGAGGAAACCCAGATAAGATCATTCTGGCTGCAGTCAAACCATCCTTCTCACCATGATTCACCAAAACTGTTCATACGGCAAAAGAACAAAAGGAAAACACAAGGGAAAATGTTTACACGTCAAATAGCAATTGAAGGAAATACACACCCAGGGGAAGTAAAAGCAGCAAAGATGAATAGAGATGCATTTTTTTACTTATGCATATTTTGAATCAAGAAAAAAAAAAAGCACATCCAAGTATAGAAAAAAAATTGGAGAAAAATCTATTTTTGGACTGTTTTAAGAATAGACATTATTTCAACAGTCCAAATGTTCAGAAGAATACTACCTCTTAGAGCTGCTCGTTTACTAGAGAAGACACTATTTGCATCTCCAAGAGCATTCTCCACCATGTCCAAAAGAAATTCATTAGGGACCCTGCCATAGCTTAAAAGTGCAATCAAAATCTTTGAAAGATATGCAGGCTTTGGTTTATTACTGCATCAATGAGGACCAAGGTGGAATCAGTTCTTCCGAAAAGGTAAAATTTGAAGGCAGAAAAAGCACCAAACAAAAAGCAATGGGATTTAGTAATTCACAAGAAAAACATGTCCCATGTTCAAATTAAACTGTTGAAAGAACAAGAAAGCCACTAACTTTTCAGTCTGTTTATGTAAGGGTCTTTTAACCAGTTAACTCCAAAGGAAAATCTTAACACAATGATCAACAAATCAATAGCATAGCCAGGCAACAAACCCACGAGATAACACCGTGATCACAAGTACTAGGGTCGAGGTACCATAAGAACCTCAAGAGAATTAATTAAAACAATGATAGCCTGCGGCAAAATATGTTGGTTGTACCTTGTTTGTACTATTTCAAGTGCATCAACGGTCCCGATATCTGAAAGCTTCGGGTCCTTTTCAACCTTGATCATCGACGGTCGAATATGAATTGTATGAGGGAGCTCTGATTAAAATTCGGCCAAAACAATTAGAACGAAAGATATAAATGAACCGATAGAAAAAATGAAATATATCGCAAAGTATGGAGAATTATTGAAGCTAAAATACTAATAACTAGACTCACACTTACAGCTCAAAGCTGAAATGATACTTAATAATGCAATGTAGATTTTCCTTTTTTATTTGTCATAATTTTTTTTTGGAGATTAGTTTTTCTTGCATAGCAAGAGGAAGATACCACTAAGATGATACCTATATCCACAGGTCATAGACCTTAAAAGCAGAAGCAATCACACCTCCTCCCTTGAAAATATTTCCATGACACTTCAAAGCTATGTCCTCGGATAGAAATCCAGTCCCACCGGTATGTTTTTGGCAGAATGGAATTGCAGTCTTTCACTGTGGGTTTTGGGTAGGCCCAAGAGATTCAAGAAAAAACAACAGCAAAACATCTTAGAATCTCTTCCCTTTCTTGTTTGCTCCACCCACAGTAACCTAGATGCCTCCTCTGCTTTAGCATAGGCCAATTGGTAGGCATTCTTTCTCATCTCAGCCTCGATTTTCTCTTGTTCCTCTCTGCTAGCCTGCCTCCTCCCATCCTTACATGATCCAAGATCTCCAACACCCAACCCTGCTGAAACTGCTTTCTCTTTGCCAGCTTTCCCCTCAGCTTCTCTTTTTTCCCTCTCTTCTTTTTCTTTTCTCATTCATTCTTTCTCCTCTGCTTTCTCTATTTGTTCTTTGCGCTATATATTTGGAGATGAAAAAGCAACAAAACAATTGATAGTAACACAAAAACGAATGCATGTAAAAGAAATCTTAAACTAAGCATCATAAAGTGCCAAAGCATGGAAGAAGGGTAGTCTAAGCACATGTACAACAACGAGAGATAGCAAATAGTGACCATGACACTAAGGCTATTTTGAGAGCACCAAGGGCCGAATTTGGAGAGAGTATCTAAAAATACAAATTTTCCCTCTATTTCTCTCTCACAGAAATTTCAAACTTCTCCCGACTTTCCACCTATCCCGTCCACTTTCACTATTTTTCCCAAATATAGCTAATCTTCCAAACATCATAACACTACTAGACACTAGTTTAGAGGGATGAAGTAATTTCTTTAGTGAGGTAAACCAAATGCTTCCCAAATCTTCCATCCATTTACCTACAAGGCTGGGATACATCTGGCACATCAATATCTAATAGTCACAACATCCACACTCATTCAGAAAATGCTTCATTGTTTGGTAAAACTACCAAACAGTTAGTACTTGTAAAATATCTATACGAAGCTATACTATGATGAGTTCATTATCATCGAGTGTGAGTTTTTCCAATTCCATAGACCATAATATCTTGCTATCCTTTGGATGCGGGATGAACAAAGATGATATATACGTGCGGTAGCCAAGCAACTACGGTTTAAGGGCAAACTCGGGTTTAATGAGATCATGACAACTAAATTCAAGTTATTTTGCCAAGATACCACCGAATTAGGAAAAACCAAACCTTTAAGCTGTTCAAACCGCACTTTCGTACTTTCTCCTCACTTTTCAGTTTTGACAATTCTTCCTTGTCTTTTGCAAGAGCTACTTTAGCTTTGTTTCCACCTCCCGTTTACATATGGCAACGCCCTCCGGTACACAGCAATTTTTTCTTCAGCTCATCTCGTCTTGCTTTTCCAGTTCCCGACATGTATTCGGGCACTTCACTTTATCACCGTATTTGTCACTCCCGTCACAAAGATCGAGTATCATGGAGCGGGCAAAGAACATGTGTTAGGAGGAAACATTAAGAGGAGGCAGAAAAAGAATGACCACTGCTAGTTAACCTTTGTCCAATGAGATGCTAAAATCGGTGTTACAAGAACCGAACGATCTAGTAATTCCGTCAACCTATTAAGGTCGATGATGTCGGCATATAAATCTTTTATAGGACCTTAGCATTTAGTAATTGTCCAATTGACAAAAATCCTAAACAATGAAAAGGGAAAATTAATCTAAGCATTAATTAGTATCTTATGACAATATTATGATGTTACTTAATCCACACATTCATCATCCATTTTACTAACAATTGATCACTCTGAGATCCTTGCATATGACGATAAGCATGTAGATTTCATTCAAAAATGCACCTTTTGTTTTCTCTCCAACCTTTCCCCCTTCCTGCAATTTTTCTTGTATTCTCGAAACACCGTTTTTGACGAGTGTTCGGGAAAAGATCAATCCGAGCTCAACCAATTCTCCATCTCACCTAGTTTTGACCACTTTCTTTTCACTTGGATCGAACCGGACCAAGCATGCAAACTGTTCTCAATTGAAGAAGCCACTCTTGTCTAGCTTTTGAAACAATCCTTAAGATGTAAACCCGAAAAAATAGTTTCCATTCATTTCCCATATGCATATATCTCACAATCAATGTCCTTGTCCTCAAAAGTTGGAGAGTTCCTAAAAAGTAGTCTCAAATCTGTTCATCACTTGAAATATACACTTGTTTACTTGTCTTCATGTTATTAGGGTTCATTAAATAGTCTACGTAAAGTAATATTTTAATAGTGATGTTTGTTGGTGAGGAAGACAATCCAGGACATGAAGTTGCTAAAGCGAGTAAATAAATCCGTTGTTGCACAATTATTATTAATCGTGCCCCATGACACTAAAGCGTGGAACATCTCATTGCGTGAAGATTAGAGATATCCTTGACATTGAAGCAATTAAAATCCACAAAGAGGACTTGGCCCTGGTCGTTCATAATATCATATATGATATTCTTATGTCTAAGAAGGAATTGCAACCTTGTTGGGCAATTCAAATGCGCAGGATCTTGTTCGGTGGTACATGAACTTACATGCATGTGTTATGTACGAGATGATCGAAGGGAGAATGAGGTCCACAATCAACACAGGAAAACGAATGCTTGGAAAGGCCAAGACCATGGAGAAAAATTTCCGATGGACTACTTACCACAAATGCCATCATTTACTCTCGGAGAAAATATAATGACAGGAACATGTCCTGCATTCCGACAATAAAATTTTCCATTTGGGCATGCTGATGTTCCCGCATTATCGAGTCGAGAAAGTGAAGTTACAATTAGAAAAGTACGTAGCTCTAGTGGTGGACACTACAAGAAATCTGCAGACATACATGAGATGTTCTAAAGAAGGAAACAAAGCTGGGTGAAAGTAATGGTGTCATTTAGAATAGTCTAAACATCAAAGCAGGTCCGGATATGGACACTACTAGGTGTTTCCACACATACTATGTTCTATAAGAAGAAATAAAGCCTAGGATTAGTAACAGTCTTTTTTGGATAAGTAATATCTAAAACCGGTACAAGCCTAACAAAAAGAAACCCATGGTTTGTGATAAGCACAATACAACCGAACTAACATGAGTCCAGTGAGCTTCTTGATGAACCATCATTACTAATATATCAATGGAGAGCATCGCTCAACTATGCCGGTTATGGAAGTTGGCCCGAGACCATCCCATATAAACCGAATACACACTTCTTTGCTCTTCAAAAGCATTTATATCAAATAAAGCAATCCCAGTTTTTGCCGATCTATGATGCTAAACCGATTCTTCATGACAATTACCAAGGAAAATATTATGTCCTCATGATATACCCGCCAAGTTCGTAATATCTGGTGAAATTGCTTAAGGTAACAATTTGTCTCGCTTCGTTCGGCAAGAAAGAAAAATGGGAGTTCGAAAGAGGCACCTCTTCGTTCCAAAGGAAAAGGAAAGTTGAACCACTAAATGAATTCATATGTGCCCCATTGTGCAACTCTTCTGTGTCTCATAATTTGGGACAGTGGACTCACAAGGTGCTTCGTAATTGGACACACATGCTCGACCACATGAATGTACAAAAGCGAAATATTACCTTTGATGTCAGATAGCTATACTTGTGAACTAGCATGGCTTTCAGATTGTTTTATCTCCTCATACAACATGGCTTTATATATCATTCTGTCCCCTTCACAAATTCTACATGTTTCCTTTCCACTATCTCACAGTGTAATAGTAACTTAATAGCTAAATGTTGATGCGGAATTTCTGCCACTTAGACTGAGGAGAAATATCAGTTCTCTTGACAGGCAAAGCATCTCACAAAAACTGAGAATCTACTCCAATTTTTTTTTTTTTTTTTGGTGCTTAATTCCAAGTATCTACTCCTTAATCAGTACAAACATAGCCACTATCCACTTTTACTTTTGTTCGACAAAAGTACCCCTTCATCATGGAATAAAGAAAGAAAGCTATAGCCTCAATCGTCATTAAATATAGACTGCATGCATCAAAAGCAATCTTTCAAAAATATATGGATGTAACCATCTTTCTAAAAAGGGCTAGTAGCTCACCAGCACATCCAAACATGCTTCCCCTATCATATTAGCAATACCTTGCTCACAATCTCAGGATGGAAACCACAGTGTAAAATGATGATCAGTCGTACCTTAAAATCACTACGAATGTTAGAGTTGCATTCGTCATCCAGCTGCTGAAAGGAATAATCAGCCTTTCCTAATCTAACCCTTTTTGATGATGGACTAAGTTTTGCTTCACGTATGGTATTATGCTCGAGTTACGCGATTCATATTTGGAAGATAGAGTACACTTAAGCGGTAAAATGCCGAGATCCGGCCTTGTGACATCCCAAATTTTCAACACTTGTCTTCTACCGAATAAATCGGGCATTTCATTGACGCGTCTATAGGGTTATTCTCGAGCCGATTATTCTCGAGATAACTAGACTATTTGGGGAAATTATTAAGGAATTTTCAGGCAATAGACTTGAGAACTCGATCATGAATCGACTCCTTGACCGTGTCCATCTTTAGAGGTCGATGCGGTACGATTAAAAATCGATTTGAAATCGAGAGATAGACTAGATCGATAGAGATATGTGACTAATCGTGGGTGACACCACTGAATTAGAAAATTCTCGTCGGCCGACACTAGACGATTTTCTTATTGTTACGGTACCCCGTGTTCGTAATTGAATCCTCAATATTTTCACGACAATCAAGAGTCGCCATTGAGTCGAGTGGGTTCATAGTGGCTCGAAGAAAATCGACCACGGGTCATTTGCCTTAAAAAGTTCTAAAAACTACCCGATAGTCTAGGTCACGCTAAAAACGTGCCGAATGAAAATTAACCGCCAATTCGAGTCCGATTTCAGAAATTGAAGTTTTGGCCATGTCACAATAAATTTTAGGAGCATCGACTTAGTCTCAGAAGATTTTTCGGAGATTCGGGAAATTTTACGGAAATTGGGTTTGGACGTCGCGGAAATTTGGCGGAAATTCAGATTAGCTAAATTGGTGGAAAATTAGGCTTTCAGACTGAGCCTTTGTGTGTGGGGGATTTATAGAAAATCACTTGGGCTTCTCCTTTGCGCGAGCACCACACTCCCTCCTTCGGATGTTTACGGCCGCACAAACACCCACTGAAGAAGACAAGAAACCCACGCCATTTGCTCTCTTTGTTCGTGCGCTAACCCTCACCGAACGAAGAAGAATCACCCAACAAACACCCGCGAAGCCCACCGAAGTGAAACCGCCCCAAAATCTCTCTCTCTCCATTCACTCGTGTTCTCACGCACGCAGCCGAAGAAGCCGAAATCGAAGCCGCAACGTCCCACCGAAGCTCTCTCCTCTCCACGCCGTCACTTGGCCGCGTCTCGCGGTTGTTTAGTCAACAAACCGGCGTTGAAGACCACTCATCTTCGTGTCTTCATTCGCAGTCGACAAACCAGCCCATCTCACGAAGACCGAAGCCCCACATGGCTTCACGCACCGATTCCCTTCAGTTTCTTGTCATCCGCAAGCCTCCACCGGCGAATTCCTTTTTCATTCGTTGACTCCACCGTTCGTGTCTTCGACTCGGCCGCCCACGAAGACACGAAACCTAGCCGCGGCCTCGCCAAAGCGCCACGTTGAAGCCCATCTCCTCCAAGACCCATACGAGCACCAGCCTTCTCGTGCCTTCCTCTGGTCAGTCAACCGAAGTAGCTGGAGGACTCAATGGAGTTGTTGCCGCGTCTTCTTTCTGCCTCGCGTTCAGTCGACCAAGCGGATTGAGGTCAGCAGTCCAGCACCGGCATTTCGTTGAAGCAGCCCAGCGTCTTCAGATCTTCAACCCAATTCCACGGCAACAGTTCACGAACCTCACGCCCATTCAAAGCCCAACGAATTTTGGCCCATCAGCTTGTAAGTTCCAGCATCAGTTTGGCCCAAGTTCAAGCCCAGTTCAATTCTGTCTTAGTCTTGAAGCCCAGCATCAATTGGATTGGAAGCCCAGCAATTTCAAATTTTTGGGCCCAGCAAAGACAGGCCCAATTCAGTTTTATTTCAAGCCCATTTTCAGCAATTGTAGTCTTCAAGCCCAGTTTTTGAAGCCCAAGTCTTAAGGCCCGGTCCAAGCCCGCCGGTGTCGTCGAAAGTCCGATTTCGGCCGCCGTCGCGTCGCCGTTGCGGTGATTCGATCCCCGTTTTTAATCAAGTGAGTTTTTCTCACTAATGCTCTATTAGTTTGCTAATTACGCTTAGGGGTTGGTTAGATTTAATTAAATGCAATTAGGTGGTTAGATTAGTTTAGATCAATTAAATTAGAGACTTAATTATGCATGTTAGGTGGTTAAAAATAGACATTAGCAAGTAGGCATGCCATGTTATTTATGGAATGAGTCTCGGTAATTTTCCGGGTTCGTATCGGCTTCCAATTAGGCTATAACGGGCCTAAGTTGGATTTATTGCATTTGTTTAATATTTTTCGTAAATATTTAATTAATTATTTATTTTCCGAAAATTAGGCTGGGATAGCCGACGACCGAAATTTTGTGCTGATTCCAATGGTACCTTCTGTTTATTTATTCGAGCATCAGATTATGAAATTTTAGTGAAATTGGTGAATATGAGAATGTATCCCAAAATTGGGAAAATGCCGGTACTTGAAAGGAAAGTAACTGTGTGAGGTTGTGAGTTGGATTAAAGATTGCCAGGTGGGGCCGTGATGCCACCAGATTGAGAAAAATTGCCAGGTGGGGCCGTGATGCCACCAAGTTGAGAACATTTGCCAGGTGGGGCCGTGATGCCACCAAGTCTAGAAAATTTGCCGAGTGGGGCCGTGATTCCACTAAAAATAAATTATGCCTATAGGGTCGTGATTCAGAGTCAAGAATTAAGAGTCGGGATGACCATGTAATGGTTTTGATGACATGTAATCGACTGAGTCGATTGATCGTTAAGTCGATCTGATTGATTGGGTACTATGATTATCAGTATTTATTATTTGAACTGACTTGCAGGAAGGAAAGCGAGGCCAAGGTAAGTCTTCGACCCATGATGTGCTTAGGCAGCCCTCAGGGCGTATTAGTTTGCTAATCGGGTCTTAGTGGGTAGGACTCGGCGAGACGTGGTCTCATTGGTTATTGAATAACCATTTCGGGACCCGAGGAAAAGGCGAGGAGGAAGAACTGAAGGGGAGAAAGTATTTTGAAGTAGAAGATTATCCGAGAGAGGGATCTTGAGTACAACCTAGATGTGGATTGAGATCCCATCCCTTTTGTGCACCCCTGTCTTAGTGTAGATAGGTGTGAGACTTTATGCTGTAAATAGTATTGTAAATATACTATAAGTTGTGCTGTTAATGAAAGTGTGGTTGTGAATTTCAATATGAAAAATATGGCCTGCTTTTCTATCCCATTATTTTATTGTCTGGGGATATATAACTGCTTCCGCATGCGTAATAAAATAAAAAGGGTCGGCGATAATTAGTCCTGGGATATCGCACTTTAATAAGCGACCAAATGTAAGGATGGGCGCGTCCTCGAGGATCGCGGCGTGACAGGCCTCTTCCAAATTATCAGAGATGTTCTAGCATTGCGGTTGCGAGAAATACAGCGGATGGGATTCGAAAAAGCCTCTAAGAAAGGATAATTTCCAGCCTGTGGTATGTTGAACCTCACGTGGAACAACCTGTTATCACACTTGGATGAAAGCTGAAAAAGGAAAAAAAGAGCCTAAGTTTCAGGGACGAGAAAATTTTCTTTCCATGTAAGCTGTATGATTGTCTTCAATAAAAAACATCATTAAATGAGGCAATTGTCTTCAATATATATATATAAAATCATAAAATGAGGCAATGGCAAATCAAAGACTATTATCCTGGTGGTGGCAAACTAGAAAACCAATAAGGCACTAAACTTGCACACCGATAATTTAGTAAATGTAGTTCATGCTAATGTAGAGGAGAACACACATACAAGCGAAATGTCACATATAAAAGTTTGAATCAATAATAGGTCATTACTGCCATCAATTGCGTATGGCAATAGAGAAACGGGTGGAATTCTCTATAGTGAACGATCCATCCCATTGAATTCCAAATACTTCAGGTGGCCTAACCGATTAATAGAGCTATCAATTTCTTCCAATCTCGTACAATTTTTGAGAACTAGTCTTTTCAAATTCAGGCACTTGGAGAAGTTGGGTGTCCTCTTTAAATAATTGCAGCTTTCTAGATATATGACTTTCAGATTATCATTTACCTATAAAATAACCAATTATTAAGGAAAATAATGGCATAGGCAAAGGTCAACTCAATGTAACAAATGGATACACACATAAACGAAAAATAATGCATTATATGAAATTGTACCATGCATGCTCCCCATCCATTCTAGTCTTCCATAATATCACTCTCTGAAAGCTTGAGAACAGCCAATTTCTTTAGACGTAAGCCGGTGGCATGTAGTTCTGAAGGGCAATGACGCCAACAGAGCCATGTTAGATTAGAGAGAAGATTTTTGAAGTCTCCGACAAAATTTCCTCCATCCAATTCAAGGAACCTTAAACTTGCCAGCCTGGAAAATTCGCCACTCGTAAAATTATGCCCGTCGTCAAGTCTTGTGAGTTTGAGTGCTGCAATGTTTTTGTTCCCTGATATTTTCAGAGCAACATGTTAGCAACATGATTGAACCATTCGAGTAAGTGCTGAATATCAAAATAGGGAGCATGTATCTAAATTCAACTAATAGTGAACACGAGGGAACCAGCAAAAAAATGAGGCACATAGATATTATCTTATACAAAATGGGGCAATTTCCCTGAATCATTATCTCTCCCATTTAGATGGGAGTCATAATGGTAAAAATTAGTTCTTTTGGAATGTTATTCATTTCTCTCAAATTATGCAAAATCATCAATGTCCCGTGTACAAAAATGAGCGATCATTTTGGATGAAAATGAACTCTAAATACACATAATTGCATGTTCAGTTTTTCTAGGCATACCAAGTTATTCGAACCACATTTGAGGCAGTCTTCGGACACCACGGCCCTCTTTGCGCTCCTCAGGATTCCTAACGCATTCTTGCTCGACAATCTCTCTTCTAAGATCTCTGAGTTGATTGTGCATCCATAATCTATCATCTTCATTGACTTTGATCAAAGACAAATGAATGAGGACATTGAGTCCAGTATGTGGAAAAAAATTACAAGCTTTCCACATGTAATATGCATGGATTCTTTCTTCACCAATGAAGTGACATGCAATGTCGAGAAAAATTTGTTGTTGCGAGAAGTCCAATTCTTCATAACTTATCAACAACCTTTTCTTGACTTCCTCATTGGGTATTGCTTTCAACTTCTTCAATGTGTCTTTCCAAGTTCTCATGCTTCTTAAATGAAGAAATGAACCTATGACCTCGAGTGCCAATGGTAGTTTTCCACTAGTATTGACAAATTCAGATGAAATTTTGACGTAATCATGTGGAGGTGAATCACTTTTGAAGGAGTGCTTGCTGAATAGTTGAAGAGCGTGGCCTAACTCCATTATCTTCATTTCATAAAAATAGAAATCTTGGTGATTAAGTGGGATGATATTGTCATCTTGGTAGTCAGTTTGGGGAGCTAAGAAATGGGTGTTCCTGGTTGTGATAATAATTCTGCTTCCCGGCCCAAACCAACTAGACTCACCAGCTAGCTTTATGAGCTGATCCTTCTTGTCCATATCATCAAGAATAAGGATGACTTTCTTATCATGGAGTCTTTCTTCAATCATGTCCCTCCGCTCATAAGCATCAATAACTTTTGAATGTTGAATACCAAGGATGTCATGTGACAATTTCTTTCGCAAACTTAAAATGTCATTTCCACGGATATCTAAAAGAAAGCTGCAACTTTGGAACTGGGAAGAGATACGTTCAAAGATAGCCTTAGCAAGAGTTGTTTTGCCAATACCCCCTATACCGTGAATCACCACAAATCGTACATCAAGAGTGCCTAGCCCCAACAACTTGATAACGGCTTCCATCTGATTGTGAATTCCCACCAAATCATCACACCGGTTTCTCTACATAGGTGTCAACTTACTGAAAACTTCTTCCAGAGCAACGGCTATAAGTTTATCTTGGCTGCCATATAAATAATGCAACGGTCTCAGTTTGAGAAACCACAAAGATGCACAGAAGCATAAATATGTGAAACCAAAAACTTTGATTGTTAAAATCAAGCATAGATGAGCAGTCCATTTCAAATTCAATCCTACCCAAACTGAGAAGAACTTTGTCATCTTTGAAACATTATAAGGGATTTCCATAACAAGAAATCCCTTTAGCATCATGGAACTATTACAATTCCTCCACGATTTGGTCATCAAGTCAAATCATTTCCTTCCAAGAATACATCTACAATTCCTCCACCACTTGCTCCTCAAGACAAATAATTCTCTAAAGATTGTATCCCTGAGAATCGTGTCTCTTGTAAGCCTAGTGCTTAGCCTATATATATTCATTGTGTTGTATAGCAATAAGTGCATAGAAGATATTCTCTTGAAATATATAGAAAATACAAGGCAATGTTGTACCAAAATCTTCTTCTTCTATTCAGCCCTCTTTTACCATTTTAACATGGTAATTGCTTTTGTAGGTTTGTACTTTTACTTGCTTAACTAGACAGTCATTTATAATAATTGGATCCTTGCTTGTGTGTGGCAGATGCAGATCCTGTAGCAATGATGAAATTTTACATGAAAAAAGCTGCTCAAGAGGAAGGAGGAAGAAACCTAAACAGTCAAAAGATAGATGCCTCCACCTGCTTCCCTCCAAGGTTGGTATTGTCTCTTATAACATATGTTTTCTAACTCTGGGCAATTTTCTCTTAAGTGTCTATTCTGCATGGTTTTTATCAATTTTCAGCTCATGTCATGTTTTCCATTGTAGCTCCTGCAAAAAGGGCATGGGTGATTACATTCCTCTAGAAGAGCTTGAAAAGTTCCTATCAAACTGTAATGATGTAGCTGCACAGAAAGCAACTAGAGAGGCTGCTGAGAAGGCTAAAATTTAGGCTGACAATGTTGGCCACAAACTTCCGTCTAAGATGGGACGGAAAGAAGGTTCTTTCTCTCTCTGTCTCTTACCATGACTGTAGTTCTTTTTAATGCCATAGAATTTTTCTGCAACCATTCAGTATGTCTGGTTGGATGCCTATCGTAGCTCACAATAGCTTACTTTAGACTTGGTTTCACTGATGTGTGCTTTGTTGTTTTGCTAAACGATCGGCTTTTTGTTTATTGTGGTTTCGGTAGTTCGTTGGTCGTTGTAAATTCTGGCTCGAATTCACATTTTGAATGTCAATAGTTTTGAGTCTACTTTTGAATGTCTTTTTGAATCACGGGGTCAATAGGTTGCTTAGTTCTATCTAATACCCTATATGGAGAATTCTTTTTGATTGTAAGCTATGGCTTGTAAAACAGGGGAGGGTCTGGGGAGCTCCAGAAGTGGGATTTCCAACCCAATATAACAATATTTGGAATTTGATGTGGGGTGCAGTTTTGAAGAGCTTTCAGATGGTCAAATCAGCGAAGGTTCTAACGTGCGATTTGGCCACCAAAACTAGCTCCACAGCCAAGCGCATGAACCAGACAAATTTTTTTGGCTCGTGCCACCCTTCTAGCATGACAAAGGGTGAAAACAGACCAAATGGCACATTAAGTAGGGTGAAAACAATGACCAAATAAATTTAGAAATGAAAGTATAGAAATTGTTAATTACCGGAGATCGTTTAAGTTCAATCCCTTGATTGCGCGACCTTTTTAGGGCCTCCTCCTTTGCTTGGCCACAATTTTGCCGGACCGGTTCTCATGATTTTCTAAGGCTTTACCGTATGATCCGAGTTCGAGCTTAAGATATGATGCATCCACATCATAGAAGATGGGCAAGATCACTTTCCCACCTCTCTTCTTTTGCTCCACCATGTGTGCGACCTCGCGAAGACACCATTTGCTAGAAGCATAGTCTTTAGAGAAGATTGGTATGTAGATTTTTGAAATAGAGATTGCTCTTAGAAGCTCGCCTCCAATCTCTTCTCCAACACGGAGCTCTTCGTCATCTCTGAAGATGCGAATCCCGGCCCGAATCATGGTCTCATAAAGAGAGTCAGTGATGGTTGAGCGAGTATCGGGCCCTCTAAAGCTCAAGAACACCTCGTAATCCCACGATGAAGATTCACCACCAAGGGAAGAGACTTTCCTTCGAGATGTTCCATTCCTACAATCTTTGGTCTGCGGAAGTGATATCAAATTGCTCGTTCGAAATTGCAACTTTCTAGTTACCTTGTGCTGTTGGTAATTTATAAGAGAAACGGTTGACTGACTCTTTTTGTCCCAACACAACCGTTGGCGATTCGGGCTCACCGTAAGTGACAGCGAGATGCAAAGAAAGATCCCTACGCGCGCTTCCACGAGATCCCTTACCTCGGATATTTGTTCTTCATTTGTAGTTTTAACGCACCTCCTAATCTAGAGAACTAAGGAGAGCCCGTGTTTTTCGTAGTGTTTTCTTAAAATATATCTGAGTTGATTTGGGGAAGTCTTCAAATTTATTAGGACTAGAGACTAATTCCCTGAAAAAGCATCGATTTTTAGTGGAGCGTGGAGCCCAACATGAGTTGAAATGAAAAATGAACAACTAAACCTGAGTGCATGTAAGACGAGGCTGGGAGCGAAGGCGAGCCCGCGACGGCAAGAGACGGCCAGAGAAAGAGCAGAGATCGAGGTGAGGGCCGCCACTCTGTGATGCTGCAATAATTGGCGATGAGGCTGTAGTTGCGAGGGAGGAAGGGCTGGAGGCGAGGCGGTGACCGAGAGCAAGCGGAGATCGAGAGGACGAGGAGAGGAAAGGCGTCGTGCGGCGAGGAGGAGGAGGAGAAGAACGGTGCTGCGGTGTGCAACCGGAATGTGATTCTTAAACCCTTGCGCGCGCGATTCTTAAACCGTTGCGCGCGCGATTCTTAAACCGTTGCGTACTCCAAAACCGAAATTCTATAAAGGCCCACGCGATTCTTAAACCGTTGCGCGCGCGATTCTTAAACCGTTGCGCACTCCAAAACCGAAATTCTATAAAGGCCCACGCGATTCTTAAACCGTTGCGCACTCCAAAAGGTGAGGGCCGCCACTCGTGATGCTGCAATAATCGGCGATGAGGCGTAGTTGCGAGGAGGAAGGGCTGGAGGCGAGGCGGTGACCGAGAGCAAGCGAGATCGAGAGGAAGAGGAGAGGAAAGGCGTCGTGCGGCGAGGAGGAGGAGAAGAAGGGTGCTGCGGTGTGCAACCAGAATGTGATTCTTAAACCCTTGCCCGCGCGATTCTTAAACCGTTGCGCACGCGATTCTTAAACCGTTGCGCACTCCAAAACCGAAATTCTATAAAGGCCCATGCGATTGTTAAACCGTTGCGCACCCCAAAAGGTGAGGGCTGCCACTCTGTGATGCTGCAATAATCGGCGATGACGCTGTAGTTGCGAGGAAGGAAGGGCTGGAGGCGAGGCGGTGACCGAGAGCAAGCAGAGATCGAGAGGAAGAGGAGAGGAAAGGCGTCGTGCGGCGAGGAGGAGGAGAAGAAGGGGTCTTTGCGGTGTGCAACCGGAATGTGATTCTTAAACTTTGCGCGCGCGATTCTTAAACCGTTGCGCATGCGATTCTTAAACCGTTGCGCACGCGATTCTTAAACCGTTGCGCACTCCAAAACCGAAATTCTATAAAGGCCCACGCGATTCTTAAACCGTTGCGCACCTAAAAGGTGAGGGCCGCCACTCGTGATGCTTGCAATAATCGGCGATGAGGCCGTAGTTGCGAGGAGGAAGGGCTGGAGGCGAGGCGGTGACCGAGAGCAAGCAGAGATCGAGAGGAAGAGGAGAGGAAAGGCGTCGTGCGGCGAGGAGGAGGAGAAGAAGGGTGCTGCGGTGTGCAACCGGAATGTGATTCTTAAACTTTTGCGCGCGCGATTCTTAAACCGTTGCGCATGCGATTCTTAAACCGTTGCGCACGCGATTCTTAAACCGTTGCGCACGCGATTCTTAAATCGTTGCGCACTCCAAAACCGAAATTCTATAAAGGCCCACGCGATTCTTCAACCGTTGCGCACTCCAAAAGGTGAGGGCCGCCACACTGTGATGCTGCAATAGTAGGCGATGAGGCTGTAGTTGCGAGGGAGGAAGGGCTGGAGGCGAGGCGGTGACCGAGAGCAAGCAGAGATCGAGAGGAACAGGAGAGGAAAGGCGTCGTGCGGCGAGGAGGAGGAGAAGAAGGGTGCTGCGGTGTCAACCGGAATGTGATTCTTAAACCGTTGCGCGCGCGATTCTTAAATCGTTGCGCACGCGATTCTTAAACCGTTGCGCACTCCAAAACCGAAATTCTATAAAGGCCCACGCGATTCTTCAACCGTTGCGCACTCCAAAAGGTGAGGGCCACCACTCTGTGATGCTGCAATAATCGGCGATGAGGCTGTAGTTGCGAGGGAGGAAGGGCTGGAGGCGAGGCGGTGACCGAGAGCAAGCAGAGATCGAGAGGAAGAGGAGAGGAAAGGCGTCGTGCGGCGAGGAGGAGGAGGAGAAGGGTCTTTGCGGTGTGCAACCGGAATGTGATTCTTAAACCCTTGCGCGCGCGCACGCGATTCTTAAATGCGCACTTGCGCACTCCAAAAGGTGAGGGCCGCCACTCGTGATGCTGCAATAATCGGCGATGAGGCGTAGTTGCGAGGGAGGAAGGGCGGAGCGAGGCGGTGACCGAGAGCAAGCAAAGATCGAGAGGAAGAGGAGAGGAAAGGGTAGTGCAGCCAGGAGGAGGAGAAGAAGGGTCTTTGCGGTGTGCAACCGGAATGTGATTCTTAAACCCTTCCGCGCGCGATTCTTAAATCGTTGCGCACGCGATTCTTAAACCGTTGCGCACGCGATTCTTAAACCGTTGCGCACTCCAAAACCGAAATTCTATAAAGGCCCACGCGATTCTTAAATCGTTGCGCACTCCAAAAGGTGAGGGCCGCCACTCTGTGATGCTGCAATAATCGGCGATGAGGCTGTAGTTGCGAGGGAGGAAGGGCTGACGGTCGAGGCGGTGACCGAGAGCAAGCGAGATCGAGAGGAAGAGGAGAGGAAAGGCGTCCTACGGCGAGGAGGAGGAGGAGAAGAAGGGTCTTTGCGGTGTGCAACCGGAATGTGATTCTTAAACCTTTGCGCGCGCGATTCTTAAACCGTTGCGCATGCGATTCTTAAACCGTTGCGCACGCGATTCTTAAATCGTTGCGCACTCCAAAACCGAAATTCTATAAAGGCCCACGCGATTCTTCAACCGTTGCGCACTCCAAAAGGTGAGGGCCGCCACTCTGTGATGCTGCAATAATAGGCGATGAGGCTGTAGTTGCGAGGGAGGAAGGGCTGGAGGCGAGGCGGTGACCGAGAGAAGGCAGAGATCGAGAGGAAGAGGAGAGGAAAGGCGTCGTGCGGCGAGGAGGAGGAGAAGAAGGGTCTTTGCGGTGTGCAACCGGAATGTGATTCTTAAACCCTTGCGCGATTCTTAAATCGTTGCGCACGCGATTCTTAAATCGTTGCGCACACGATTCTTAAACCGTTGCGCACTCCAAAACCGAAATTCTATAAAGGCCCACACGATTCTTAAACCGTTGCGCACTCCAAAAGGTGAGGGCCGCCACTCTGTGATGCTGCAATAATCGGCGATGAGGCTATAGTTGCGAGGGAGGAAGGGTTGGAGGCGAGGCGGTGACCGAGAGCAAGCAGAGATCGAGAGGAACAGGAGAGGAAAGGCGTCGTGCGGCGAGGAGGAGGAGAAGAAGGGTGCTGCGGTGTGCAACCGGAATGTGATTCTTAAACCCTTGCGCGCGCGATTCTTAAATCGTTGCGCACGCGATTCTTAAACCGTTGCGCACTCCAAAACCGAAATTCTATAAAGGCCCACACGATTCTTAAACCGTTGCGCACTCCAAAAGGTGAGGGCCGCCACTCTGTGATGCTGCAATAATCGGCGATGAGGCTATAGTTGCGAGGGAGGAAGGGCTGGAGGCGAGGCAGTGACCGAGAGCAAGCAGAGATCGAGAAGAAGAGGAGAGGAAAGGCGTCGTGCGGCGAGGAGGAGGAGAAGAAGGGTCTTTGGGGTGTGCAACCGGAATGTGATTCTTAAACCTTTGCGCGCGCGATTCTTAAACCGTTGCGCATGCGATTCTTAAACCGTTGCGCACGCGATTCTTAAATCGTTGCGCACTCCAAAACCGAAATTCTATAAAGGCCCACGCGATTCTTAAACCGTTGCGCACTCCAAAAGGTGAGGGCCGCCACTACGTGATGCTTTGCAATAATCGGCGATGAGGTCATGTAGTTGCGAGGGAGGAAGGGCTGGAGGCGAGGTGGTGACCGAGAGCAAGCAAAGATCGAGAGGAAGAGGAGAGGAAAGGCGTCGTGCGGCGAGGAGGAGGAGAAGAAGGGTGCTGCGGTGTGCAACCGGAATGTGATTCTTAAACCGTTGCGCACGCGATTCTTAAACCGTTGCGCACGCAATTCTTAAACCGTTGCGCACTTCAAAACCGAAATTCTATAAAGGCCCACGCGATTCTTAAACCGTTGCGCACTCCAAAAGGTGAGGGCCGCCACTATGTGATGCTGCAATAATCGGCGATGAGGCTGTAGTTGCGAGGGAGGAAGGGCTGGAGGCGGCGGTGACCGAGAGCAAGCGAGAGATCGAGAGGAAGAGGAGAGGAAAGGCGTCGTGCGGCGAAGAGGAGGAGAAGAAGGGTCTTTGCGGTGTGCAACCGGAATGTGATTCTTAAACCCTTCCGCGCGCGATTCTTAAACCGTTGCGCACGCGATTCTTAAACCGTTGCGCACTCCAAAACCGAAATTCTATAAAGGCCCACGCGATTCTTAAACCGTTGCGCACTCCAAAAGGTGAGGGCCACCACTACGTGATCTTTGCAATAATCGGCGATGAGGCGTAGTTGCGAGGGAGGAAGGGCTGGAGGCGGCGGTGACCGAGAGCAAGCGAGATCGAGAGGAAGAGGAGAGGAAAGGCGTCGTGCGGCGAGGAGGAGGAGAAGAAGGGTCTTTGCGGTGTGCAACCGGAATGTGATTCTTAAACCCTTCCGCGCGCGATTCTTAAATCGTTGCGCACGCGATTCTTAAACCGTTGCGCACGCGATTCTTAAACCGTTGCGCACTCCAAAACCGAAATTCTATAAAGGCCCACGCGATTCTTAAATCGTTGCGCACTCCAAAAGGTGAGGGCCGCTACTCTGTGATGCTGCAATAATTGGCGATGAAGCTGTAGTTGCGAGGGAGGAAGGGCTGGAGGCGAGGCGGTGACCGAGAGCAAGTAGAGATCGAGAGGAAGAGGAGAGGAAAGGCGTCGTGCGGCGAGGAGGAGGAGAAGAAGGGTGCTGCGGTGTGCAACCGGAATGTGATTCTTAAACCCTTGCGCGCGCGATTCTCAAATCGTTGCGCACTCCAAAAGGTGAGGGCCGCCACTCTGTGATGCTGCAATAATCGGCGATGAGGCTGTAGTTGCGAGGGAGGAAGGGCTGGAGTCGAGGCGGTGACCGAGAGCAAGCAAAGATCGAGAGGAAGAGGAGAGGAAAGGCGTCGTGCGGCGAGGAGGAGGAGAAGAAGGGTGCTGCGGTGTGCAACCGGAATGTGATTCTTAATCCGTTGCGCGTGCGATTCTTAAACCGTTGCGCGCGCGATTCTTAAACCGTTGCGCACTCCAAAACCGAAATTCTATAAAAGCCCACGCGATTCTTAAACCGTTGCGCACTCCAAAAGGTGAGGGCCGCCACTCTGTGATGCTGCAATAATCGGCGATGAGGCTGTAGTTGCGAGGGAGGAAGGGCTGGAGGCGAGGCGGTGACCGAGAGCAAGCAGAGATCGAGAGGAAGAGGAGAGGAAAGGCGTCGTGCGGCGAGGAGGAGGAGAAGAAGGGTGCTGCGATGTGCAACCGGAATGTGATTCTTAAACCCTTGCGCGCGCGATTCTTAAACCGTTGCGCACGCGATTCTTAAACCATTGCGCACTCCAAAACCGAAATTCTATAAAGACCCACGCGATTCTTAAACCGTTGCGCACTCCAAAATCGAAATTCTATAAAGGCCCACGAGAGAGCCCACGTTCCTTGACAAGCGGATCGCCCGAACCGAACCGACCCGACCCGCATGCGATTCTTAAACCATTGCGCACTCCAAAACCGAAATTCTATAAAGGCCCACGCGATTCTTAAACCGTTGCGCACTAAAAACCGAAATTCTATAAAGGCCCACGGGAGAGCCCACGTTCCATGACAAGCGGATCGCCTGAACCGAACCGACCCGACCCGCATCCGTTCCGTTTCTCGCTCCTCTCAAATCCCCCCTTCATTTTGAAAGTTGCAGGTTCGGCCATGGACGACCGGTGAACAAATCTCAGCAAACGACAGCAGCGACGAGGAAGAGAAAACGCTCTCTCAATTTCTCCTCCGGCGGCGCGGCGACGGATGGCTCCTCCCTTCGTCTTCCCTCCGAATCTCCAGGCTCTCGAAGAGGAGCCCGAGGACAACCGCCTCTATGCGCAGAGCCCCGTCGACATCGCCTCGCTCCGCTCCTCCGAAATCGAAGAATTCGTCAAAGGTCCGCTTCAACCTGCGCTCACACCGCCGCAATCGACGATGAGTTTTTTTCGCGAAAATGTTTTGTTTTTCGCTGAGGTTGGTGTCCCCGCGGCTCTCTCGCAGGCCTGTCGTTCGATCTCTCCGACAAGGAGCTGTTCTGCGTGGAGGAGCAGGACGTGTTCGACCGCGTGTACTCGCTGGTCCGCAGCTTCTCCGGCCTCGCCTCGCCCTGCAAGCTCAACGTCGAACCTCAGCGTGCTGCTCCCGAACATCGACTCGCTCGCGCGACAGGACGACGACGGCATGATCCTGGACCGCACCGGCTCGCACCGCAACGCCTTTAAGATATACACGTTCTTCCTGCTCAGCATAGTGCGTGATGAGGAAGCGAGCGTTGGCTCCGGCAACAGTTCGAAGGTATTGAGCTCGTCTTTTTGATTTAGATGATGACATCGGAAGGGCAAGCACGTCGAGCCGATTAAGCGTCTCTGCTTACTTTAATTGAATTGGCGCATTCCTTTTCACCATATTTCATGGTCATCCATTTGAAGTTCCTGTTTAACCTAATTGGCTTGCTGCCCATTCCACTCATGTACAAGAAGGTTGTCAGATATCGCCATTGGTGTCATATAAACATGTATGTTATTTTGCTTGTAAATTGGATAATTATCATGTGAGAGTTTCAGTGAGGTTTTGGATCGTGGGTTCAGGTGGCAGCAACCGCAAGGAAGAAACAGCCTCTGAACTCTTGGAACTGGGAACAACAGAGGGGACGGGTGCTAAGTCTAATTGCTAACTCCTTAGAGGTCAACCTTTCGTTGCTCTTTGGGTCATCGGATCCAGATGAAAATTACCTCTCTTTTATTCAAAGTATGTGCTGAAATTGGCCAAGTTAATTCCTTTGAGTTTGTCTTTTAGGTTTCTCTTATGGATTGACCTTTGTTTCTGGTCACTGCAGAAATGTATTCTCAATGTTTGAAAATGCTTCGCTCTTAAAAGACCTCGAGACGAAAGATGCTCTCTGTCGTATCATTGGGAGTTGTGCCAGCAAATACCATTACTTAGCACAATCATGTGCTTCAATCACGCATCTGATTCACAAATATGATTTTGTTGTCACCCACATGGCCGAGGCTGTTGCAGGGGCTGAGAGAAAATATGCTGATGGTAGCTTGGCCAGTTCTCTAATAAGAGAGATTGGAAGGAGCTGAAAATGTTGGATGTTTTCTAGTTGAACTGGCTGACAGGATACCCAAGTTGATATCGACCAACATTGGAGTGCTTGTATCACATTTTGGTGGAGAATCTTATAAAATAAGAAATGCTCTTGTTGGAGTTCTAGGAAAGCTGGTTGCAAAAGCTTTTAAAGATGTTGAGGGTGAGGTTAGTTCTAAATCTGTTCGCCTTCGAGCAAAGCAAGCTATGTTGGAAATCTTGCTGGAAAGGTGTAGGGATGTCTCAGCTTACACTCGAAGTCGAGTTCTTCACGTCTGGGCTGAGCTCTGTGAAGAGCATTCTGTTTCAATCGGAGTATGGAATGAGGTTGCAACTGTTGCTGCTGGAAGATTGGAGGATAAGAGTGCCATTGTCAGAAAATCAGCATTAAACCTACTTATCACAATGTTGCAGCATAACCCTTTTGGTCCGCAGCTTAGAATTGCTTCATTTGAAACTACACTGGAGAACTACAAGCAGAAGCTAGATGAGCTCGAACCCACTACCCATGAAAATAGTGTAATTAATGGTTTATCACCTGAAGATTTATGCAATGCCGATGGAGAAATTGAAGATTGCAATGCTGAAACTATGTCTCAGGAACAACAAAATAGCTTACCTGATAGTTGTTTACCCCATACAGAAGATGCGGTCGCTAATAAAGATAGTTCTGTGCCAGATGTTGGCAACTTGGAACAGACCAGAGCCTTGGTTGCATCTCTTGAAGCTGGATTGAGATTTTCTAAGTGTGTATCAGCCACAATGCCGAATCTCGTACAACTGATGGCTTCATCCTCTGCCACTGATGTCGAGAACACTATTCTGTTGTTGATGAGGTGCAGACAGTTCCAGATTGATGGCTCAGAAGCCTGCTTGCGTAAGATGTTGCCATTGGCAAACTTCTATCCTCATCATTGTTTTGAAATCATGGAAAAGCTGGTGGTTTGGCATAAATAATGTGGAACCAGCTTTTTGATGAACTTGGCATTTATAATCTTATACTCTTGTAGGTGTTTTCTCCAGACAAATCCATCTATGAAGCTGTGGAGAATGCCTTTATTACAATTTACTTAAGGAAAAACCCAGTAGAGACAGCTAAAAATTTAGTCAATCTAGCTGTTGACTCTAACATAGGTGATCTAGCTGCTCTGGAATCCATTATTGGCGCCCTGGTATCAAAAGGAGATATAACAACCACAATGGTATGTTCATTCTCTCAGCTCTATAGATTTTTTATTGAGCAGTTGAGAATTACTTTGTTATTACAAATCAATTCCACTCCTTTTGTCATGAAAACTAGAGGCAGTTATCCTGTCTTCTAGTTAAATTAATCAGTTCATAAATTTGTGGCTGCTTATGATAGATCATATAGATTCATTTGGACTAGTGAAATGGTTGTAGCCGAACCCTAGAAGAACCTTTATAGCAATAACAGGATATGGTGTTGGAGTTCTTTTTATCATCATCATCGTTATACTTTTACTACTACTATTACTACTACTAGTATTGTTATGGTTATTTATCAATTTTATTGTAACTGCTAAGTATACATCAGGCTTATGACTCGATGTTAGCATGTAGAGTTGCTTAGTCACATACTGTTACTTGTTCCTTCTTCTTTTTTCTCGTTCTCATGGATGGATAGCGAATAAACTTTTGATTAGCCATCTGCAGCACAATGGGCTTTTAAAGTTTTTCCCTGAACTTTGCTTTCTTACTGTGGCATATGTGGATTATTCCATTATTTGGACACTGTGTAGAATGTTCATGTATCTTATGAATTGATTGTCTCAGGAAGCAGTATAGTTAACAATTTTTTTAAGAGTTACAAGCTTAACAAAAGTCTACACTCTAGGTCCATATCATAGTTCGCAAATGTAATACTGCATGATAATTAGCATTAGGACCAGCGTGACCATTTTGATGTACTCTTTTATGCTAATTTGAATTAATTTTAGGTTGAGTAAAAAGACGTGATGGTGATTGGCACCTTATAGTAACAACAGTTGATTGTTAATGCAATATACTTTTGGTATCTAGCAATAGTTTAGGGATTTGAGCCCTCTAGCTATGTATCCTTTTCTGGAATCAGAATCTGAATACAGGCAGGAAGCAGATTGGCCATACATATTAAGAAAGGAAAAGAAAAGACTGGCCATTTTTTAGGCTTTGGTTCGTTTAAGTATTGGCTTTAAATTTTCATTGCATCTCCTTTGCAGCTACAGATTCTGTTATTGACTTGAAGTTACCATTTCCAACTGGTTAAAGAAGGCTTTTTATTTTCTCTGTCATAAAAACTGTCTTTTATTTGCTTGTGGGAGTTTTGAGTAATGTTTGGTTATAATTCTGTAAAAAGAGACTAGTGATTGAATGTGGAAAGTAAAATGGCCATTGTGTTGTTCAATTGCCCTGCTTGAAAAATTCTAATGTGAGACTATCTTATCTGCGATCCCTTCCCCTTAAGGAATTATAAATTAATGAGACCTACTTGCAGGTTTCTGCTTTGTGGGATTTCTTTTGCTTTAATGTCAATGGAACTACTGCAGAACAAAGTCGCGGTGCTTTATCTGTGCTTTGCATGGCAGCAAAGTCGTCTGCTGGCATCCTCAGCTCTCACATTCAAGACATCATTGATATTGGATTTGGACGCTGGGCAAAAGTGGATCCTTTACTAGCAAGAACAGCATGCATAGCTATTCAAAGATTGTCTGAAGAAGACAAGAGAAGACTCATGATGAGTAATGGTAGTGGGTTGTTTGGTACTTTGGAAAGTTTGGTCACTGGTTTTTGGCTACCAGAGGACATATGGTACGCTGCTGCTGATAAAGCAATAGGTGCCATATATACACTTCACTCATCACCAGAAACTTTGGCAGCTGAACTGGTCAAAAAATCTCTCAATTCTATGTTTGATGTGAATGGAGGGGATGAAATACAGAAAGATATTGAGAATTGTAGCACAAGTGGCCATACAACGATTCAAGTAGCCAAGCTAAGTAAATTTCTTTTCATTGTCAGTCACGTTGCCATGAACCAACTGTTATATATTGAATTCTGTGCTTGGAAAATCCGAAAACAGAGATCCAAAAAGGAGAAAGCTGAAGCTGATGGTGTGGCACTTGGAGAGAAACCTAAGGTGAGATACACTGCAGATGTGATTTTGAAGGATTGGATGGTGATAATACTGAATGTACACTCGTAACCTCAAATTTTTGTGATTGAGAGCTTCTCATTTGTCTCCTCCAGGAAAATGGTATTAGTGCTGAACTTGGTCTGGCAGCTTCCGAGGATGCATTTCTTGATTCACTAGCAGAAGGAGCAGAGTCAGAAATCATTTCTAGCAGTTCCTCCGTGAAAAATTTGATTGGAAGCTGTGCATCTTTCCTATCGAAGCTCTGTAGAAACTTTGGTTTGATGCAAAAGGTGCTTGATAATTTTTTTATATCCGTTTCTGTTTATTTGATGAAAACTCTATTTAATCATATGCAGCAGAGGTTCTCTGTGCTCTATGAATCACTAAGATTTAATATTCGGGTTGGGTTGTTCTATTGCAAGCATAACTTTCTCTAATCACTTGAGAATGGATTAAATTAAACAATGACTTATTGTGCTTACCCCACTTTCAAGTGGGGACTGTAATTACTTCCTTTTCTCCATTGCTCGACTGGACTGGAATGCCATCATGAGGTTTTATTGCATGCTTAACATTTGAATCGTGCATTTTTGTCTACTAATCACCCGGGAAACTCACTAAACCTTTCTAAGTTTTCAGTGTCCTGAATTACAAGCATCCGGAATGCTTGCTTTATGTCGGTTTATGATAATAGATTCAAGTTTTTGGTATGGACTCTCTCTCTCTCACTCAAGATCACCTGTCCATGGTCTATAAGTGGTCCTTGGTTATGTGTGCTTGTCTAGAGAAATGCACTTATGTCTGACATCTTTTGTTTATGATGATTCCAGTGATGCCAATCTCCAGCTTCTATTTACCGTCATTGAAAATTCACCATATGAGATTGTTCGTTCCAACTGCACCATAGCACTTGGCGATTTGGCAGTTCGGTTTCCTAATTTACTAGAACCATGGACTGAAAATGTCTATGCTCGGTTACGGGATCCTTCTCTATCTGTTAGGAAGAATGCTGTTCTTGTGCTCTCCCATCTCATATTGAATGATATGATGAAGGTAAATGGACAGATCCTGGAATATCTACAATGATATAAGTATTATCAGATTCATCATGATTGGAAATGCCATTGCTTGTCCAGGTGAAAGGTTACATAAATGAAATGGCTGCGCGATTGGAAGATGAAGACGACAGGATTTCAAGTTTGGCTAAACTATTTTTTAATGAATTGTCTAAAAAAGGTAAAATATGGTATACACGTGATAAAATGTATTATAATTATGAAGATTTACATGGTCACTCCCTTTTAATTTCTTCTGATAATTTTTCTCTTCATGGTGCAGGAAGCAACCCGATATACAATCTACTTCCGGATATATTGGGCAAATTATCCAGCCAGAATTTGAAGAGAGAGTCTTTCTGCAACATTATGCAGTTCTTGATCAGTTCCATCAAGAAGGTTTGCTTTGCCTAATTCATCTAGAGAATTCTCTATAATCAAAACATCGAATTTATCATCTTTCGAAATTTTAGGACAAGCAAATGGAAGCTCTTGTCGAGAAGCTATGCCACAGGTTTGGGGGAGTGACAGGTGGGTGCCAAAAAACTTGCTTTTTATTTGTAAATTTATGGCATGAAAAGCATCACTGAATCAACATCACCTCAGCCATAAGATGGTGGCTGGGTATGTGATGATGTGGTATATTGTAATCTTTATCGGCCTTTGGGTAAAGTGTTGAATTATAATTGTATGTTCTTTTGTATTTCACCTTTGGAGTTCCTCGTGGCATGATTTGACCAGTTGAATCCCTAATTTGGGCAAGAGAGACATGGAGGTTGTGGACTCATTTTATCTTTTTGAGAAACTTCTCCCTGCTCTCAGTTCTGCTCTTGGAGTAGATCACTTGGAGCTTGAATTTCTTTGCACTTAAATAGGTGATGGGAGGAGTTTTAAATTTCTTATTTCATGTAACTTTTTATCATTCTCCGTGGTTCCAATGCAGTTATCAGGCAATGGGAATGCATCTCTTATTGTCTTTCTCAGCTGGGTTTTACTGAAAAGGGACTAAAAAAACTCATTGAATTATCTAAGACTCATGAACATACGCTTGCGGAGGACTCTGTCATGGATCATTTTAAAAGCATTTTAAGCAAGGTACTTATTAGTAAAATATCTGCTTCTAGTTTGATACTTTCCTGTTTGGCTATTCATATCTTTGTACACTTTGCTTGAAGCAGGGGAAGAAGTTCGCCAAACCAGAATTGAAAACATGCCTCGAGGAGTTTGAAGAGAAACTGAATAAAGTCCATGCCGAGAAGAAGGAGCAAGAAGTAACTGCAAAAAATGCTCAGGCTCATCAAGAGAAGATGGGTAGCTTGGAAACCTTTACATCATCTTGTAGTTCTGGAGTGGAAGGTGTGGAAGTTAACTCAACTGAAGGTTGGTGTTTGGACATCTAGGACGTGTGCTTGTTGTTTTCTAGGCTCACAAGTTAGATGGAAGCATCTGCATCATATGAGTTTGGTCAGATTTTTGTCATACTAGTTCAGGACAATATTGTTAAGCTTGACGCATCTTCTATGTTAAGTGTTGTTGTGAAAGGCTGAATAAGCCCAAGATAGAGAAGTTTCAACGGATCATCTGTCTTTATGTGTTCTCCTAGTAAAGTGTCATGGCTGCAGTTGACCAGAATCAAACGCCCTAAAATTTCATGAAGTCTAATCTAGATTATTGAACAATATGGAGGCCGTTGCCAGATGACCATGTTGTCTAACGAATGGTTGAAGTTAGCATATGGTTTTCTGTTCTTCCCTAGTTGAGGCAAAATCATGAGAAGGTGGGACAAGTCAACCTGTCAATTATCATTTGGTAGTAACTCAGCCAGGTGAGATATGGTTTGTAACTTGAAGTTTTGTTTCTGCTACATCGACAATGTCAGTCTCAGTAACGCAACCAAAAAAAAAAAAAAAAAAAAAAATGAATGCCATGAATGTGCATATGATTCTAAGCATTTCTATAGTTCCATACACCACTGTTGTTTGTAATCTTGCAGCGTTGTATACATGAAAATCTCATGACTGGGACAAATGATATGTTTCTTGTCCTGGGAATAAATGGTGTTAACATGAGTTGGATGATTTGCTGCACAGTTGTTTATGGAAATAACTTCGAATTTTGTTATATTATGCACAGAGGGAGAAATTACTAACGCATCAATAGAAGATACCAAGGGATCTCTTAGTGGTAATCTGAATTCTACCATTGAATCAGAAGAATCTTCGGATGCTTCCAGTGAAGTAATAGAATCAGAATCAGGAGACATGGAATTTCAATCGCCAAAAGTTGTCTTGAGAGGTACTGCAATTTATCTGGCTTTCAGTTAAATTTGTTTGCAATTTGCCTGCAACAACATAAGCTGCCTACTTTGTCTTTAACTTTCAACTGGATGTACATACGTGCGACGTACAGGGTCCAAATCCAGAGCCAAGGAAGCCAAAACCAGGGGTGAAAGTAGCAATGCTTCCACATCCACAAGAAAGAATCTCAGGGTAAAGCGAAGGTAGAGTTGCACTCTTTCAGTTCTTGTCCTTGCATTTCTGCAAGTACTTATCCGTGATGGTCACAGCTTATACCCACATGAATTGTTTGAATCTAATGAACTTATTGTTTAACCAAAATTAATATCATTGATATGGTGATAATTCATTAGTCTTTGGGCACAAAAGGGGCACAATCATATTGACTTCCTATCTTGCTGTCAATTTATGCCTTTTCTGAATCCTGTAAGTTTCATGTGGAAGGCTAGAGGCAGTGATTTTGAGAGAGCTGGCTTGGCTCATTTCCTTCTCATTTCCTATTGTTAAGGAAATCAAGCCATGTGACTGTAGTATTTACAATTATACTGCCAACCTAATGTGCTTTCGAATCTGCAGGTCAAAAGAAGAGTTGTAGATTGATTGGAGCATTTCACCATCGGACAATTCAGAGGGAGGGAAGCCATCATCTTTGTGGCGAGACCTCTTTTTGAATATTTGTTACAATGCGACTGCGTAGCCTGTATCTGTATGTTTCCCTTTGATATTGAGATTATCCAAAGAACTAACGGAATGTAAAACGATTGGTTTTACTGCTCCATCTTTGATTGCTCTTCCTCTCTCTCTCTCTCTCTCTCTCTCTCTCTCTCTCTTTCTCTCTCCCAAGCGAGATAGTGAACTAGCCAACAAAAGAACATGTGAGATAATACATGTGAGTTGACTTACTAATCATAATCCGTTCGGGGAGCTGAGCCTTTTGATGGCATTTGCGGCTGCCATGTAAAAAGGACTTTCTTCGTATTAGCAAATCAGTGAAGAAATTGATCCTATTAAAATAAATATAAATTTAGTGGTCAATCTAATTTTTTTATTAATTTATTGACACTTTTATGATATTACGCCTCTTGTTTATGGTGAGCGAATTGCTGGCTTTTCTTATTTCTTATCATTTTTTGTTTGTCTTTCTTAGCAACGCCTTAAATTTATTAACTTTTATGTGAACTTGCCTATCTTTCTTTGAGTGACTGATCAATTTTATTTTTGACTAAATTACTAATTGATTTTTGATTATCAGCTCTCATTTTTAGTTATTTGGAAATGTTCATTTGGTCTATATTTTTAGATCTATCAATTTTTGTTATTATTTACTATGTCATATTTATTTTTCTCACAAGCACCATTAATCCCTATCTCTTACATATACCAATAAGGAAGAAGATCCGTGTTTTTTTTTTTTTTTTTTTTGGCACAAGACTATCAAATTCTGTCTAATGACAAGATCGTTTTTGAATACTGATGAACGATGAATTAAAGGAAATGAGACCCGTCCCCATTGTTATAGATTATACTTGCAGCTATTAATTAATTAACTAAATCCACAATAATAATGAAGATGACTTTTGTAAGTAAAAAACCAAGTTCACCCTAAAAAATGCGTTTCCATATCATCTAAAAGATGGATTTCGAGTTCTATATATGAATAAGAATCAAATTGGGAAAAGATTGACCCGTGATTTCCGAGTCCGACTTTCCACGTACTAAAAATTGGCGCTTCTTTTTCTCCCCAGAACGTGGATCCCACAAGGACACGTGTCGTGCTTCCACCGTTTTCTCGTGCTGGGACGTGAGTCGTACCTAATATTTTCTCTCTGGGGGATTTATTCCGGTGCGGCCACATGACTCCTTTTCCCGTACACTACATAGACGTGGCCCAGCTTTTGCGGTCCAATTGACCGAAGGTGCCATTGAAGGGTGATCGGTTTCCGAATTGGGCCGGTTTCGCCCCAGAACCGAGAACCGAACTGATAGGGCTAGAAAGGTCCGATCCGGTTTCCAAATTGGAAAGATCCGATAGGGTTTCAACAATTTATTGGTCCAATGCAATTAGAGCGATTCAATTCCGCATTTGAAACAGAAAACCGGACTAATTATTCCCAATTTCAATGAATTATTTACAACCGCTTGGGTTGGTCCAATTGGGTTCAATTCTTGAATGCACATCCCTCGGTGTATCTCTACATCTAAGATTTTTAATTCGAAATTACTTAAACTTTAATAATACTTGAATAATGACATTTAGATTCACGTATGAATTTATAGTTGCAATTTGAATATCTTAAATTTCGTGCAAAAGCAAAAATTATTTTGCTCTTACTTACTTTTAAGTGTCACAAACACGCATTTAAATTATATATGACCCCAGTTTGGTGAAATTGAAAAATCAGCGTTAAAAATTCAACCAAACAATTTTATTATTCACATGTGCAACTGTTGAAAATTGAGATAAAAAGTTTTCCCGTAATCATTAAAAATTTGATGACCAATGACTACTAATTCTTTATCAAATATGGAAGTATGATCACTGTTGATAGGTGTTGTGTCGTGATGACATCTTGGATATTTTAACTCCAGGCCTCCACTTTCGCACGTGGCGCGATACCAAGTCGTCATATACGTGGAATGGTATGAAAGTCTTGAATTTTGGACAAGATTGAAAGAATACCTTGGATGGTCATTTCAAAAACTAGATAAAGAAGACATAACCTGTTTGATTGGACATGTGACCGAAAGGAAAACATACTAACGTATGTTGGTCATTTTAAATACAAGATAAAAGAAAAGAGTACTACTCGCAGGGTGCTTGTAAGAAAGCATCTCTATCTTAGCAAAATAATCAACTTAGTCGGCCGAGTAGTTGGTTAAACCAATATAGTCTTAAATTTACTACAATTTTTCATATTCAATCCTAAGCTTTTTTTATTTATTTATCAATTCAATTATAAATATTTTGTAATTGTGTCAACTTAGTCCATTCATCCAATTTTGATCAGTCGACATCAACATGGACACGGACCGATGTCGACTAACGCCGACTTGGATAATTTCTTAATAATATTTTATTTTTTGAATATTTTATTCTTTTTTTTTCACGTTCTTCGTCCTTCTTTCGATTGGTGACCAACCAAAGGCAAGCACCACCAAGGTCAACCTTGTCGGCCATTGGCGAGGGCAAGGCCACGACCTACCCATGGCTTGCAAGGCTCACCGAGGCCAAGGTTGCACGAAGTTGCAACTTTCGACCTCACGGCCTCTAACGAGGTTAGGCATCGCCCATGGCTAGCAAGCCTTGACCCTTGCCAAAGGCTAAGCGAGGTTGTGGCATTTGGGAAGGTCTGGCCTCGCCCATGGCCAGTGAGGGCGAGCCTCACCAGCCAAGCAGTAGGCCTAGGCCCAACCATAGCTAGGCTTCCCCAAAGCCGACGAGGTCCCTCGTCTGCCTTGCCTTTGGCTAGTCGCCAATGGTGATTTGGTAGAAGAAAATAAATAAATAAATAAATAAATAAAATTAAAAAAAGAATAAAATATTATGAAAATATTGTCTGCGTTAACATCGGTCATCATTAACATTAGTGTCGGCTAGATAAAATTGACTGAATTGATTGAAGTAACACAATTGCAAAATGTTTAAAATTGAATTAACAAAAATAAAGAAATGTTTATGCTTGATTGGAAAAATTGTAAAAAATTTAAGACTTTTTGGATAATCTTTTCATTTTCAAGTGATTTGGAGCTTTCTCGGTCACTGTTTTAAATCTCCAAATCGCTTGTCAATCTTAATAAATCTCGATTTGTCCATAACAAGGGTTTTATCGTATAGCAGGCGTCGGTAGCAATGGTTCAATTCGAATAATACCACTAAAGATGAAAACTATTGTCCGGAGAGGGCGGCCGATGCTGATCGCCTTTGTCAAACTTTTTTTGATATTTGGAAAGTTGAAATGCCAAAGGGGAAGACTTTTGGGCATGGAGAAACTGACAGGTGGCCGATCCAGGTAATTGGGGGACCGAGCCATCATTTATCCCATCGATTCTTTGCCCCATGATAATGGTCCTTCTCAGAAGGCCCACGACTCACGCTCTGATATTCCCATTCCCTTTCAAAGGGTAGAAAAATCCCCCCCCCTCTCTCTCTCTCTCTCTCACACCCTCTTTCCAGATTTCAGCAGACATAAATTTCTCCCAAGGGGCTTTGGGGGCCCAAAACCCCTTGGGAATGCCCAACCAAACACCCCCATAATGGGCCTGTTTGTTAAAATGTGTTTCTGTTCCTAGGAACATAATTTTTGTCTTTTTTATTCCTGAAAACAAAAAAGGAACAGAAACGCGTTTGTTTGCGTTTTTGTTCCAAAATTATTTTTTTGTTCACTGGAACGGAAATAAGAAACAAAAAAAAGTTGTTTTTTTATTTATTTCTGGAACAAAATTTAGGAACACTTTTTCTCTCCCTTCCATTTTCTTCTCTCTTTTTTCTTCTTCTTTTTTCTTTCTTTTTTCTTTGGCCGGTCGCCGGCCTTGGCCATGGCCGGCGACCGGCCGTCAAGGGCCAGTGACGCCGTCGAGGGCCAGTGACCTCGCCGGCCCCTGGCGAGGCTGACCTCACGTCAGGCTGAGCGAGCTCGATCTCGCCCAAATGTGGCTGGGCGAGGCTCGGAGCTTGTCGGGGGCCGGTGAGCCTCGCCGTGGTTGGGCGAGGCCACCGGCCAAAAGAAGAAAAAGGAAAAAAAAAATGAAAAGGAAAAAAAAAGGAAAAAATTAAGAAAATAAGAAAGAAAATAGAAAAAATAAAATAAAAATATTAAAAAATTAAAAGAAATAAAAAAAATTATACAAATTTACCAAACGTGTTTATATTCTTTTGATATTTTTGGAACAGATTTACCAAACGCGTTTTTTTGTTTAAAAATTGTTTCCTGAAATAGAAATACTTTTTTCTAATTCTGTTCTCAGAAACAATTTTTAAATAGAAATGTTACAAACCGCATCCACTGTCTTGCATTTGCTAGTGCCATTCGAACCTCATCCCAAAATTACTAGATTTTTTCGGTCCATAGAAACCAAGGATATGTCCAAAAGCAAAATCACCTCTGACCATCGTGACATAAGTCCATGTAGATGGGATGATTTGTTATCTTAGTTAGCTGAATAAGGAACCATTTGAGCTCAGCTTTTCACATGTTTATATCTTAGTCATTTGGTGAATTAGAATCAATCATTCTTTTACGACGATTGAAGTCATTAGAACCATATTTCTTTTTTTTTTTAAATTGACATCAAAAAAAGCTAAAGCTATTAGTAGGCAGGTTGAATATAAATAGTACCATATTGAATTTCGTAAATAAATAATATGAGATAATACTTTAACATTCTCAGACATTCTTGGAACTTGATAAAAGCTGAAGAGCTCTCGAATGAACTTCAAACATGTACACTTGTAATACTCATATAGTATTCATCAACCTTTGTCTTGGACTAAAAGGGTTTGAAAGTCTCCAGATAAAACCCTCACCAGTTGCATCCTATTGATTGGTCAGAAAAGCAGGCATACCCAAATCTGAACAGACAATCAAATTGCTGATAAAGCCTTTAGGGCTACCTCATATTGCACAATAAGTCGAGTTCACAAAGGAAAAAAAAAAAAAGCATAGATCACAAGTCATGGAAGGCCTAATCTTTCAGAAGTTGAAAAGGCACATCATCATAGTCACACAACACCCTCACGAGGTTCACGCAGAATCAACAGACTTGGGAGAGGGGAGCCGACAGATGAGCTAGTGCCGTTTTTGGACGTCGGCATCAAGTTCGACCGCTTCATAAAGGCCGAGGACCTTTTGTGGTGAAAGCCGCACCGGAACGAGCCTTCGTGCGTCGTCGGCAAGCACAAGCACTGGCCCTTCGGCGAGCTCAGCGGCGCAGCCGCGGCCTCTCCTTTGGGGGAGGTGCTTACGCTGATGCTTTGCTTGGAGGCCATTGGAGGGTGGCTGGAACCAATGAACACCAAGTTCAAAACCTTTTGTATGAAGATAACAAAAAAGAGAGAGAGAGAGAGAGAGAGAGAGAGAGAGAGAGATGGTGAAGATATGGGGGACTTTGGGATGATAAATATGGAATGGGCGAGGTCAGAAGAGAGAATTCGAATTGAGTGGGCATTATTTTAGTCTATATATGGTTTGTCCATATTGTAACTGACCATAGATGTGGCCACGTCCATGTATCAATAGGTTCTAGCCCCCAGTTTAAAGCCTAATCGTGAAGGAAAAGTAGAACGCGTCTTTTTAACTTTTTCCATGTTCATGTTATTGCGGGGCGTCCAACGTCAGTCCGTGACAAATTAAAAGGTAACTAATCTATAAATTTAAGGAAGTGGATCTACAAAGGGGAGAGAAAATACATACGTAAGATTTAGGATATAATTGACGTGTGGAATCAATCAAGAACCTTTGAGGATAAGGATGGCCCAATTCATCTCACTAGGTTTATAGTCAATTAGCTAAGCCCATCCGATTCATATTACTGTGAATATTCATGATGATGTTCCTTTCACGAGAGCTTTTGTTGATTATAATCTTACCGTATAAGAATCGGTTAGGAGCAATATGTGAAGCTTGATTTTCTCAAGGAATTTGAGATTGGGTGTTAATTAGATCATAGAATATTGTAATTGGAGTGCAAGTTCTGAAGTGAATTTTTGTTAGAGAAGCAATGATGTGAATTGGAGATGAGAAAGTACCAAAGAGCGAGAGTTCTGATAGCTGGGAGTCTCTTTGCAAGATGATTGAAATGTTGTTAGAGATACCACCACAAGATACAAGAAGGTTTTATGATGTGGACAAGTGTCTAGTATCAATTGTCATTTTACCTAGGATAATTATGTTTGCAGCAGGCTCTTTCTTTTATGATTCATGTTGTTGTTCTATTATCTCCTGTTTGCTTCTTTTCTTAGGTGCATCATGAGTAGGCTATGGTTTGCTTTCTGATGCAGGTCATTTCCCTGTTTCTACAATCAAACCTGCGACCTAAGGACACATATGATGCAAACAATTGGGAACTTTCTATAGATAGAGATGGTGTGTTGTTTGAGTGACTGATCTTTAATTGTTTTGAGCTCTATTTTATTGCTATGAGTCTTTAAATTGCTTTTGAATGATGAAGTTTGAACTTCACTGGAAATTTGTGACTCAATTCAATTGCTACCAACCCATTAAAGAGAAAAGATTAATTGTTAAAAATCCGTGTATTTTGTGCAAGGCTGATGTCCGAGCTGGAAATAAACTGCTGGTACGGTAATAAAGCATCCGTTAAATATATATATTCCTATACATACGTGTACACATCACACTTTGCTTTCCTAATCAAAAGTGGCTTATTTCGGACTAAGTGGTTAGCATTTCCAAGTTAGCGGGGTATTATGCGGGAAAGTGCATATATGTTGGGATTATGTAGTCATTCTGATTCTTACTTTATTTGATTGCTGCAACGAATTATTTATGATGAAAAATTATCATGTTTAATATGATGCTTACTTTCATTTATATGTCGGTCTTAGACGCAGAAATTGATTATGTGAGAGTGTTGAATCGAGTCTTATCCAAAGATATCGAGTAACTGAATTTGGTGTCTGTTCGATTGATTTTAGTGCAAGGTTGTTTTCCTTCTCATGGTGTACTTTATTTTGATTTGATATGATGGGATTCTGTTGATGAAATGCATTAGAGATGCCTCCAATTTGAATCTTGAGTCTGGTGATCAGAAAGTCTTCAGACTTTAAACTAGACGATCTGCAAATATCCAAACTAGACTGAAAGAAACGTTTTGTCAGCTTCAAAATATTCTGGAAAGATTTCTCCAACAAACTGCAATTACAACCTGTCAAGGAAGGCCCTTATCAAAATTAAACCAGCCACCTCGCATCTAGCAATCACTAAACACTATCATAACAATGTTTTCATGATTTCAATTAACAAGTCAAGGACAGGCCAATAGGCTTAGAGCAAGACATAGCCTGCATATCATGTCCTACGAGAGATGCCTTATTCAAATTAAAAAGTCTAAGCCACCCTCAGCATGTCCTGGCTGAATAATATTAGAAATAAAGAGAACTCATGAGACATAGTAAAACAAAAAAGAAAACAAACCTCTTGTCTAAAGGAGTTTATCAATTCTTCTGAATATTCTTGCATCGAGAATACCTTCACCGCCACATCCTGCAATTGGATTAAATGCAGAGAAAGTTAAAATCCAAAAAAAAAAAAAAAAAATCATCATCAGGAGATCGCATAGGTCTATACCAAACAGTGAGATAAAGTAAGAAGCCAAATTCATTGCACTAAATCTCCTCTTTCATTTAGCAAAACGCATAGGTCTATACCAAGCAGTGAGATAAAGTAAGAAGCCAAATGCATTGCACTAAATCTCCTCTTTCATTTAGCAAAATAAGTAAACATTTCTCCTGTGTTTCATGTTGGCAACATGAGTAAAATTCACTCCACCACCATGCATTACATATTATAAAGAGAACTTGAAGTCCATAAGTGAATAGCATAAGAGATAGCCAAACGCTATTAGAGGAGTGAGATAAGTAGTACGTATACCATGAAGTGAGGTACATGCATTTTACATCATGACAGCATGCATCACTCTGTTAAACTAAATTTAACAGAGCGTGATAGACAGTTCCACAAGAACCTGAGAGAGGAGGAACGGCAGACTAAATATCAGAATGAACACTAAGAGAGTAGAGTTTATTACCATAAGCATCGCAAACACACAGAAACAAATATGACCAAATGATCTCAGAAGCAAGAAAAATCTACACTGCATGAAAATAATCAATTGAGACTGGATACATTTGCAGTGCATCTCAGCAAAGTTATTGGGGAATATACATATCAACATTGAAGAATAACAGATCTGGCCTTTCAAGGACTATCCATGATTTGCAACAATAGCACTCATTTTAGAGCCTTTTCGGAGTATGTCCTACTGGCATAATGAATAGCCAGACCCAAGATTAAAGAAAAACTACAGGCGAAAAGCATACTACTAATGACTTTTCAGGCATCGCTGAACTCCTATAAAATCCCTTCCGTCATCCCGTTAGACAAAGAGAAAGAGAGAAAAGAGAAAGAGAGAAATTACCTAGACAAGCAGGTGCCGGATCTGGAGCTGGAGGGGGGCACGGTGGTTTGCTGTCGAAGAGAGAGAGGGCAGACAGAGACGCGAGTAGAGAGAAAAAGTAAGGGATGGACGAGTGGGGGCCGGAACCGGAGCCAGAGGTGCGGCGCGGTGGTTTGCCAGTCGGATTCCACACTCTTTCTTCTGTTTCCTCTTTGCTTTGCCGACTAGCTCCCTCCCTCTCTTTTTGCTGCTCTTGACTTTTCATATGGACCAACTCTCGGGCAATTCCAAGCAGTCGTATGACATGTGTTTGGTATCTTTTGCAATGATGCACAATCACCGACCTTCAACGAACATAGCTTCTCCAGCTTCAAAGCATCAGGGAGGGGCCTTTCTTTGGAACTGCAATCTCCAGTTGAAAACCGTTCAAGTTCAATCTCAATTAATTGTGGGCATCTCGTCACAAACAAATTTTGATGCTCCTTTAAGCTCGAAACATTGGATATCCTCACAAGCCCCTCCCATTCCAACACTTGCAGTACCTGGAGATTCTTTAGCTGTCCAATCACATTGTCGAACTCGAGCTCTCCAAATTCAAAGTCGTAAAGCAATACCTGACACAAATTGTCCAGGTTGGAGAATATTGACCATTCTATTGGGGCCTTCACACCTTGTAAGTTCAACGATTTCAAACTGGACGGAAACCCAGTTAGAAGCCATAGGTCGGCACAAGTTATTTCTAACTTCCTGAGCTGAGAAAGGGATCTCAAGTCAGTTGGACGCATGGTGGTATCGCAAAAATCCACATACAACCACTGCAATTTATGAAGCCCTCCGAGATAACTTAGGTTCGGACGTCGAATTCATCCTGGTACAAATGGCAACGGTTGTGTTCTCACACAAGTATAAATGCAATCACTTATCATTAGATTATTTAAACTAGTGAGGTTCGAGAGGTCGGGTACTGCCAGCAACGATGGAGACTTTATCCTTAGGTTTGTTAAACTTGTGGGGAGGTCTGGTACTAATTGAAGCCAATTACAAAAACTTATATCAAGTTCTCCGAGGTTAAAGAGCTGACTGATTGTCCTCGGCAATCTACTAATCTTCGTGTTGGGCATGATCAGAGTCTCCAATCGAGATAGTCCTGTGATTTCATTAGGATTTTTGCCCTCGAGAATGTCACAATCGTGGGCTGTTAGCTCCTCAAGATTCTCCAGAGTCCCTATACTCTCTGGTAGCTCTCTTATCTTACTTTCCTGCGAATTCATGAGCTGCAACTGTCCGCCAATAGAATGGGGTAATTCTTCGATAGGTGTAGAAGATAAATGCAATTCGAGTAGCGATTCTAATCCTCCAATGGAATCTGGTAATGCACTTACATTAGTAAAATCTAAATTCAAATAAATGAGTGATGTTAACTTTCCAATGGAATCTGAAAGCTCTACAAAGTTGCAACACCCACTTAGAGACAGATGCTTCAAAACTTGTAGCCCTTTTATTGAGGGCGGAAGTTTTCTAATGCCATCCTGATTTTCCACCTTCAGCACCGACAAGGATTTCAGACCGTCAATTGCGTATGGCAATAGAGAAACGGGTGGAATTCTCTGTAGTGAACGATCCATCCCATTGAATTCCAAATACTTCAAGTGGCCTAACTGATTAATAGAGCTATCAATTTCTTCCAATCTCGTACAATTTTTGAGAACTAGTCTTTTCAAATTCAGGCACTTGGAGAAGTTGGGTGTCCTCTTTAAATAATTGCAGCTTTCTAGATATATGACTTTCAGATTATCATTTACCTATAAAACAACCAATTATTAAGGAAAATAATGGCATAGGCAAAGGTCAACTCAATGTAACAAATGGATGCACACATAAACGAAAAATAATGCATTATATGAAATTGTACCATGCATGCTCCCCATCCATTCCAGTCTTCCATAATATCACTCTCTGAAAGCTTGAGAACAGCCAATTTCTTTAGACGTAAGCCGGTGGCATGTAGTTCTGAAGGGCAATGACACCAACAGAGCCATGTTAGATTAGAGAGAAGATTTTTGAAGTCTCCGACAAAGTTTCCTCCATCCAATTCAAGGAACCTTAAACTTGCCAGCTGGAAAATTCGCCACTCGTAAAATTATGCCCGTCGTCAAGTCTTGTGAGTTTGAGTGCTGCAATGTTTTTTGTTCCCCGATATTTTCGAGCAACACGTTAGCAACATGATTGAACCATTCGAGTAAGTGCTGAATATCAAAATAGGGAGCATGTATCTAAATTCAACTAATAGTGAACACGAGGGAACCAAAGCAAAAAAATGAGGCACATAGATATTATCTTATACAAAATGGGGCAATTTCCCCTGAATCATTATCTCTCCCATTTAGATGGGAGTCGTAATGGTAAAAATTAGTTCTTTTGGAATGTTATTCATTTCTCTCAAATTATGCAAAATCATCAATGTCCCGTGTACAAAAATGAGCGATCATTTTGGATGAAAATGAACTCTAAATACACATAATTGCATGTTCAGTTTTTCTAGGCATACCAAGTTATTCGAACCACATTTGAGGCAGTCTTCGGACACCACGGCCTCTTGCGCTCCTCAGGATTCCTAACGCATTCTTGCTCGACAATCTCTCTTCCAAGATCTACGAGTTGATTGTGCATCCATAATCTATCATCTTCATTGATTTTGATCAAAGACAAATGAATGAGGACATTGAGTCCAAGTATGTGGAAAAAAATTACAAGCTTTCCACATGTAATATGCATGGATTCTTTCTTCACCAATGAAGTGACATGCAATGTCGAGAAAAATTTGTTGTTGCGAGAAGTCCAATTCTTCATAACTTATCAACAACCTTTTCTTGACTTCCTCATTGGGTATTGCTTTCAACTTCTTCAATGTGTCTTTCCAAGTTCTCATGCTTCTTAAATGAAGAAATGAACCTATGACCTCGAGTGCCAATGGTAGTTTTCCACTAGTATTGACAAATTCAAATGAAATTTTGACGTAATCATGTGGAGGTGAATCACTTTTGAAGGAGTGCTTGCTGAATAGTTGAAGAGCGTGGCCTAACTCCATTATCTTCATTTCATAAAAATAGAAATCTTGGTGATTAAGTGGGATGATATTGTCATCTTGGTAGTCAGTTTGGGGAGCTAAGAAATGGGTGTTCCTAGTTGTGATAATAATTCTGCTTCCCGGCCCAAGCCAACTAGACTCACTAGCTAGCTTCATGAGCTGATCCTTCTTGTCCATATCATCAAGAATAAGGATGACTTTCTTATCATGGAGTCTTTCTTCGATCATGTCCCTCCGCTCATAAGCATCAATAACTTTTGAATGTTGAATACCAAGGATGTCACGTGAAAATTTCTTTCGCAAACTTAAAATGTCATTTCCACGAATATCTAAAAGAAAACTGCAACTTTGGAACTGGGAAGAGATACGTTCAAAGATAGCCTTAGCAAGAGTTGTTTTGCCAATACCCCTATACCGTGAATCACCACAAATTGTACATCAAGAGTGCCTAGCCCCAACAACTTGATAACGGCTTCCATCTGATTGTGAATTCCCACCAAATCATCACACCGGTTTCTCTGCATAGGTGTCAACTTATTGAAAACTTCTTCCAGAGCAACGGCTATAAGTTTATCTTGGCTGCCATATAAATAATGCAACGGTCTCAGTTTGAGAAACCACAAAGATGCACAGAAGCATAAATATGTGAAACCAAAAACTTTGATTGTTAAAATCAAGCATAGATGAGCAGTTCATTTCAAATTCAATCATACCCAAACTGAGAAGAACTTTGTCATCTTCGAAACATTATAAGGGATTTCCATAACAAGAAATCCCTTTAGCATCATGGAACTATTACAATTCCTCCACGATTTGGTCATCAAGTCAAATCATTTCCTTCCAAGAATACATCTACAATTCCTCCACCACTTGCTCCTCAAGACAAATAATTCTCTAAAGATTGTATCCCACAGAATCGTGTCTCTTGTAAACCTAGTGCTTAGCCTATATATATTCATTGTGTTGTATAGCAATAAGTGCATAGTAGATATTCTCTTGAAATATATAGAAAATACAAGGCAATGTTGTACCAAAATCTTCTTCTTCTATTCAGCCCTCTTTTACTATTTTAACACGGTAATTGCTTTTGCAGGTTTGTACTTTTACTTGCTTAACTAGACAGTCATTTATAATAATTGGATCCTTGCTTGTGTGTGGCAGATGCAGATCCTGTAGCAATGATGGAATTTTACATGAAAAAAGCTGCTCAAGAGGAAGGAGGAAGAAACCTAAACAGTCAAAAGATGAGATACCTCCACCTGCTTCCCTCCAAGGTTGGTATTGTCTCTTATAACATATGTTTTCTAACTCGGGTAATTTTCTCTTAAGTGTCTATTCGCATGGTTTTTATCAATTTCAGCTCATGTCATGTTTTCCATTGTAGCTCCTGCAAAAAGGGGTCATCACATGGGTGATTACATTCCTTTAGAAGAGCTTGAAAAGTTCCTATCAAACGTAATGATGTAGCTGCACGAAAGCAACTAGAGAGGCTCTTTGAGAAGGCTAAAATTCAGGCCGACAATGTTGGCCACAAACTTCCGTCTAAGATGGGATGGAAAGAAGGTTCTTTCTCTCTCTATCTCTTACCATGACCGTAGTTCTTTTTAATGCCATAGAATTTTTTTGTAACCATTCGGTATGTCCAGGTTGGATGCCTATCGTAGCTCACAATAGCTTACTTTAGACTTGGTTTCACCGATGTGTGCTTTGTGGTTTTGCTAAACGGTCGGCTTTTTGTTTATTGTGGTTTCGGTAGTTCGTTGGTCGTTGTAAATTCGGCTCGAATTCACATTTTGAATGTCAATAGTTTTGAGCCTACTGAATGTCTTTCTAAATCACGGGGTCAATAGGTTGCTTAGTTCTATCTAATACCCTATATGGAGAATTCTTTCTGATTGTAAGCTATGGCTTGTAAAACAGGGGAGGGTCTGGGGAGCTCCAGAAGTGGGATTTCCAACCCAATATAACAATATTTGGAATTTGATGTGGGGTGCAATTTTGAAGAGCTTTCAGATGGTCAAATCAGCGAGGGTTCTAACGTGCGATTTGGCCACCAAAACTAGCTCCACAGCCAAGCGCATGAACCAGACAAATTTTTTTGGCTCGTGCCACCCTTCTAGCATGACAAAGGGTGAAAACAGACCAAATGGCACATTAAGTAGGGTGAAAACAATGACCAAATAAATTTAGAAATGAAAGTATAGAAATTGTTAATTACCGGAGATCTTTTAAGTTCAATCCCTTGATTGCAGCAACCTCTTTTAGGGCCTCCTCCCACTGCTTGGCCACAATTTTGCCAGACTGGTTCTCATGATTTTCTAAGGCTTTATCGTATGATCCAGTTCTGAGCTTAAGATATGATGCATCCACATCATAGAAGATAGGCAAGATCACTTTCCCACCTCTCTTCTTTTGCTCCACCATGTGTGCGAGCTCGCGAAGACACCATTTGCTAGAAGCATAGTCTTTAGAGAAGATTGGTATGTAGATTTTTGAAATAGAGATTGCTCTTAGAAGCTCGCCTCCAATCTCTTCTCCAACACGGAGCTCTTCATCATCTTTGAAGACGCGAATCCTGGCCCGAATCATGGTCTCATAAAGAGAGTCAGTGATGGTTGAGCGAGTATCGGGCCCTCTAAAGCTCAAGAACACCTCGTAATCCCACGATGAAGATTCACCACCAAGGGAAGAGACTTTCCTTCGAGACGTTCCATTCCTACAATCTTTGGTGCGGAAGTGATATCAAATTGCTCGTTCGAAATTGCAACTTTCCAGTTACCTTGTGCCTGTTGGCAATTTATAAGAGAAACGGTCGATCGACTTTTTGTCCCAACACAACCGTTGGCGATTCGGGCTCACCGTAAGTGACAAAGCAAATGCAAAGAAAGATCCCTACTGCGCGCTTCCACGAGATCCCTTACCTTAGTTTGTTCTTCATTTGTAGTTTTAACGCACCTCCTAATCTAGAGAACTAAGGAGAGCCCGTGTTTTTCGTAGTGTTTTCTTAAAATATATCTGAGTTGATTTGGGGAAGTCTTCAAATTTATTAGGACTAGAGACTAATTCCCTGAAAAAGCATCGATTTTTAGTGGAGCGTGGAGCCCAACATGAGTTGAAATGAAAAACGAACAACTAAACCTGAGTGCATGTAAGACGAGGCTGGGAGCGAAGGCGAGCCCGCGACGGCAAGAGACGGCCAGAGAAAGAGCAGAGACCGAGGTGAGGGCCGCCACTCTGTGATGCTGCAATAATCGGTGATGAGGCTGTAGTTGCGAGGGAGGAAGGGCTGGAGGCGAGGCGGTGACCGAGAGCAAGCAGAGATCGAGAGGAAGAGGAGAGGAAAGGCGTCGTGCGGCGAGGAGGAGGAGAAGAAGGGTGCTGCGGTGTGCAACCGAAATGTGATTCTTAAACCCTTGCGCACGTGATTCTTAAACCGTTGCGCACGCGATTCTTAAACCGTGGAGGAGGAGAAAAAGGGTGTTGCGGTATGCAACCGGAATGTGATTCTTAAACACTTGTGCACGCAATTCTTAAATCGTGGAGGAGGAGAAGAAGGGTGCTGCGGTGTGTAACCGGAATGTGATTCTTAAAGCCTTGTGCGCGATTCTTAAACCGTTGCGCACGCGATTCTTAAACCGTTGTGCACGCGAAGAGAAAACGCTCTCTCAATTTCTCCTCCAGCGGCGCGGCGACAGATGGCTCCTCCCTTCGTCTTCCCTCCGAATCTCCAGGCTCTCGAAGAGGAGCCCGAGGACAACCGCCTCTATGCGCAGAGCCCCGTCGACATCGCCTCGCTCCGCTCCTCCGAAATCGAAGAATTCGTCAAAGGTCCGCTTCAACCTGCGCTCACACCGCCGCAATCGACGATGAGTTTTTTCGCGAAAATGTTTTGTTTTTCGCTGAGGTTGGTGTCCCCGTGGCTCTCTCGCAGGCCTGTCGTTCGATCTCTCCGACAAGGAGCTGTTCTGCGTGGAGGAGCAGGACGTGTTCGACCGCGTGTACTCGCTGGTCTGCAGCTTCTCCGGCCTCGCCTCGCCCTGCAAGCTCAACGTCGAACCTCAGCGTGCTGCTCCCGAACATCGACTCGCTCGCGCGACAGGACGACGACGGCATGATCCTGGACCGCATCGGCTCGCACCGCAACGCCTTTAAGATATACACGTTCTTCCTGCTCAGCATCGCGCGTGATGAGGAAGCGAGCGTTGGCTCCGGCAACAGTTCGAAGGTATTGAGCTCGTCTTTTTGATTTAGATGATGACATCGGAAGGGCAAGCACGTCGAGCCGATTAAGCGTCTCTGCTTACTTTAATTGAATTGGCGCATTCCTTTTCACCATATTTCATGGTTATCCATTTGAAGTTCCTGTTTAACCTAATTGGCTTGCTGCCCATTCCACTCATGTACAAGAAGGTTGTCAGATATCGCCATTGGTGTCATATAAACATGTATGTTATTTTGCTTGTAAATTGAATAATTATCATGTGAGAGTTTCAGTGAGGTTTTGGATCGTGGGTTCAGGTGGCAGCAATCGCAAGGAAGAAACAGCCTCTGAACTCTTGGAATTGGGAACAACAGAGGGGACGGGTGCTAAATCTAATTGCTAACTCCTTAGAGGTCAACCTTTCGTTGCTCTTTGGGTCATCGGATCCAGATGAAAATTACCTCTCTTTTATTGCAAAGCATGTGCTGAAATTGGCCAAGTTAATTCCTTTGAGTTTGTCTTTTAGGTTTCTCTTATGGATTGACCTTTGTTTCTGGTCACTGCAGAAATGTATTCTCAATGTTTGAAAATGCTTCGCTCTTAAAAGACCTCAAGACGAAAGATGCTCTCTGTCGTATCATTGGGAGTTGTGCCAGCAAATGCCATTACTTAGCACAATCATGTGCTTCAATCACGCATCTGATTCACAAATATGATTTTGTTGTCACCCACATGGCCGAGGCTGTTGCAGGGGCTGAGAGAAAATATGCTGATGGTAGCTTGGCCAGTTCTCTAATAAGAGAGATTGGAAGGACCAATCCAAAAGACTATGTTAAGGACACTGTAGGAGCTGAAAATGTTGGACGTTTTCTAGTTGAACTGGCTGACAGGATACCCAAGTTGATATCGACCAACATTGGAGCGCTTGTATCACATTTTGGTGGAGAATCTTATAAAATAAGAAATGCTCTTGTTGGAGTTCTAGGAAAGCTGGTTGCAAAAGCTTTTAAAGATGTTGAGGGTGAGGTTAGTTCTAAATCTGTTCGCCTTCGAGCAAAGCAAGCTATGTTGGAAATCTTGCTGGAAAGGTGTAGGGATGTCTCAGCTTACACTCGAAGTCGAGTTCTTCACGTCTGGGCTGAGCTCTGTGAAGAGCATTCTGTTTCAATCAGAGTATGGAATGAGGTTGCAACTGTTGCTGCTGGAAGATTGAAGGATAAGAGTGCCATTGTCAGAAAATCAGCATTAAACCTACTTATCACAATGTGGCAGCATAACCCTTTTGGTCCGCAGCTTAGAATTGCTTCATTTGAAACTACACTGGAGAACTACAAGAAGAAGCTAGATGAGCTTGAACCCACTACCCATGAAAATAGTGTAATTAATGGTTTATCACCTGAAGATTTATGCAATGCCGATGGAGAAATTGAAGATTGCAATGCTGAAACTATGTCTCAGGAACAACAGAATAGCTTACCTGATAGTTGTTTACCCCATACAGAAGATGCGGTCGCTAATAAAGATAGTTCTGTGCCAGATGTTGGCAACTTGGAACAGACCAGAGCCTTGGTTGCATCTCTTGAAGCTGGATTGAGATTTTCTAAGTGTGTATCAGCCACAATGCCGAATCTCGTACAACTGATGGCTTCATCCTCTGCCACTGATGTCGAGAACACTATTCTGTTGTTGATGAGGTGCAGACAGTTCCAGATTGATGGCTCAGAAGCCTGCTTGCATCTGTCTCTAAGTGGGTGTTGCAACTTTGTAGAGCTTTCAGATTCCATTGAAAAGTTGACATCACTCATTTATTTGAATTTAGATTATACTAGTGTAAGTGCATTACCAGATTCCATTGGAGGATTAGAATCGCTACTCGAATTGCATTTATCTTCTACACGTATCAAAGAATTACCCCATTCTATTGGCGGACAGTTGCAGCTCATGAATTTGCAGGAAAGTAAGATAAGAGAGCTACCAGAGAGTGTAGGGACTGGAGAATCTTGAGGAGCTAACAGCCCACGAATGTGACATTCTCAAGGGCAAAAATCCTAGTGAAATCACAGGACTATCTCGATTGGAGACTCTAATCATGCCCAACACGAAGATTAGTAGATTGCCGAAGACAATCAGTCAGCTCTTTAACCTCAGAGAACTTGACATAAGTTTTTGTAATAGGCTTTAATTACTACCAGACCTCCCCACAAGTTTAACAAACCTAAGGATAAAGTCTCCATCGTTGCTGGCAGTACCCGACCTCTCGAACCTCACTAGTTTAAATAATCTAATGATAAGTTATTGCATTTATACTTGTGTGAGAACACAACCGTTGCCATTTGTACCAGGACGAATTCGATGTCCGAACCTAAGTTATCTCGGAGGGCTTCATAAATTGCAGTGGTTGTACGTGGATTTTTGCGATACCACCATGCGTCCAACTGACTTGAGATCCCTTTCTCAGCTCTGGAAGTTAGAAATAACTTGTGCCGACCTACGGCTTCTAACTGGGTTTCCGTCCAGTTTGAAATCGTTGAACTTACAAGGTGTGAAGGCTCCAATAGAATGGTCAATATTCTCCAACCTGGACAATTTGTGTCAGGTACTGCTCTACGACTTTGAATTTGGAGAGCTCGAGTTCGAAAATGTGATTGGACAGCTAAAGAATCTCCAGGTACTGCAAATGTTGGAATGGTAGGGGCTTGTGAGGATATCCAATGTTTCGAGCTTAAAGGAGCATCAAAATTTGTTTGTGACGAGATGCCCACAATTAATTGAGATCAAACTTGAACGGTTTTCAACTGGAGATTGCAGTTCCAAAGAAAGGCCCCTCCCTGATGCTTTGAAGCTGGAGAAGCTATGTTCGTTGAAGGTCCGTGATTGTGCATCATTGCAAAAGATACCAAACACGTCATACGACTGCTTGGAATTGCCCGAGAGTTGGTCCATATGAAAAGTCAAGAGCAGCAAAAAGAGAGGGAGGGAGCTAGTCGGCAAAGCAAAGAGGAAACAGAAGAAAGAGTGTGGAATCCGACTGGCGAACCACCGCGCCGCACCTCTGGCTCCGGTTCCGGCCCCCACTCGTCCATCCCTTACTTTTTCTCTCTCCTCGCGTCTCTGTCTGCCCTCCCTCTCTTCAACAGCAGCCCCCTCCGGCTCCAGATCCGGCACCGGCTTGTCCAGGTAATTTCTCTTTCTCTTTTCTCTCTTTCTCTCTGTCTGACGGGATGACGGAAGGGATTTTATAGGAGTTCAGCGATGCCTGAAAAGTCATTAGTAGTATGCTTTTCGCCTATAGTTTTTCTTTAATCTTGGGTCTGGCTATTCATTATGCCAGTAGGACATACTCCGAAAAGGCTCTAAAATGAGTGCTATTGTTGCAAATCATGAATAGTCCTTGAAAAGCCAGATCTGTTATTCTTCCATATTGATGTTTATATGTATATTCCCCAATAACTTTGCTGAGATGCACTACAAATGTATCCAGTCTCAATTGATTATTATCAGGCAGTGTAGATTTTTCTTGCTTCTGAGATCATTTGGTCATATTTGTTTCTGTGTGCTTGCGATGCTTATGGTAATAAACTCTACTCTCTTAGTGTTCATTCTGATATTTAGTCTGCCGTTCCTCCTCTCTCAGGTTCTTGTGGAACTGTCTATCACACTCTGTTAAATTTAGTTTAACAGAGTGATGCATGCTGTCATGATGTAAAATGCATGTACCTCACTTCATGGTATACGTACTACTAATCTCACTCCTCTAATAGCGTTTGGCTATCTTTATGCTATTCACTTATGGACTTCAAGTTCTCTTTATAATATGTAATGCATGGTGGTGGAGTGAATTTTACTCATGTTGCCAACATGAAACACAGGAGAAATGTTTACTTATTTTGCTAAATGAAAGAGGAGATTTAGTGCAATGCATTTGGCTTCTTACTTTATCTCACTGTTTGGTATAGACCTATGCGTTTTGCTAAATGAAAGAGGAGATTTAGTGCAATGCATTTGGCTTCTTACTTTATCTCACTGTTTGGTATAGACCTATGCGATCTCCTGCTGATGATTTTTTTTTTTTTTTTTGGATTTTAACTTTCTCTGCATTTAATCCAATTGCAGGATGTGGCGGTGAAGGTATTCTCGATGCAAGAATATTCAGAAGAATTGATAAACTCCTTTAGACAAGAGGTTTGTTTTCTTTTTTGTTTTACTATGTCTCATGAGTTCGCTTTGTTTCTAATATTATTCAGCCAGGACATGCTGAGGGTCGCTTAGACTTTTTAATTTGAATAAGGCATCTCTCGTAGGACATGATATGCAGGCTATGTCTTGCTCTAAGCCTGTTGGCCTGTCCTTGACTTGTTAATTGAAATCATGAAAACATTGTTATGATAGTGTTTAGTGATTGCTAGATGCGAGGTGGCTGGTTTAATTTTGATAAGGGCCTTCCTTGACAGGTTGTAATTGCAGTTGATAATCTAGATTCAGACTGAGGCAGTGAGGGATAATGGGTTGGCCTTTTAGTTGATAATGAGCCCAAAAAGTGATCTATATTATCCTCGGAAGAGACGAGTCAACATCGAGGTGCCAAATGACTCCATCTATGATGTCACTTGCCCCTACATCTTCTGATTGTTCTTTTTTTTTCTTTTTCCTTTTCCTGATAAGAACTGCATAGTCAGATGGTTTAGGAAGAACATTCTGAAAACCAGTGTGATAAAGAGATGAAGTAAGATTGACCAATATGTTCGAACTGCATGCATTTATCTCTATCTCTCTGCACTTGTATGATGAGCCCATATTTTATTATTTTATAAAATTCTGAAGCCTTTTAATGAATAGAATTTTTTGTGCTTATTCTGTAGCAACTGGGATTTTTTCCCCAAAGCACGGATATAGTTTATTGGTGTTGTTCCACTAATACAGCAACGCAACATTTCTAGTCCATGTGGTGATAGCAGGTGTTGATCTCTTCTTTTTTTTTTTTTTGCCAAAGGATTATGGATATTTTTCCTTATATTTTCCATGCCTTGATCCATTGCATTATGATTAATTGTGTTGTGTTGGATGGATGTAATAGCACGTGGGTCTACGAAAGGATTATACCTTCTCGTTTTACTCAAAATGAGGAACTTATTGTTATATGTCCATGCTCTCCCCCTCAGCATGCGTAGTACCATGCAGATTCTGAGAACCTCTTTTGATGTTGCCACAAATTTTCTCACTTCTCATAAAGTACGTTCATGTAGAATATTATGAAACCTCATTAGCTAGTTGTGGAACTAATCTTAAACCTGCAGGGAAAATGGGTCCATGTTGGCTTCTTCAGATAGCGAGTTTCCATTTGGAAAATGGGTCCATGTTGGCTGTCAGGTATGTATATCAAGTGTCTGAATTACTCTTTCTACACATGGTTTTTAAACTGCTCATTCCTTTTGAGTTGATAACTGCTGAAATTTTTATGGCTATAGCTGAGCACATTAATGTGTGTCATGTTTACCACTTATTGGTTTGAGCTGTCGAGCTGAAGCAAGTTGTTACTGAACATTTTATCTGTCTGTTTTACCTTTAACCAATCATTTTCAGATGTAATTGGAATTGTATGAATGGTGCATGATCTTCAAATATATAAAAGTAAGGCGTATTGGATGGACATTCATATAGCACATAGAACTGTTGCACTTTCAATGTGACTGAAAAGAACAAGCTTTTATAGAGTACATACATGGAGTATGATTCTATTCATATTCATTGGAGTGCCTGTGATTAACTAATTGCATGCATTATCTGGAGGATCTTGGACAAGAATTGTTATCTGCAAAATTTCATGTAAGTATATGTCTCATTGTTGGTCGGATGAAAGAGATAAAGTAGAATTTTAGATTGCATAAATGGTGCTCAACCGAAAGTCTCTTGTCAATCTTATGATGTCATTGTCTTTCCTAGGTTTCTTACTCTTAGGGCCTTTTTCCCTTTGTAAGTTGCTCAAAGTTCTATCTTCATGGCAGGTCTCAACTTTTACGGCTTCACATTGACGGGGAAGTGGTGGATGAGGAGCCCCTAAGTGCCTCAAAAGATGGAGAATCTAGCCCTTTTAAGGAAAATAAGTTTGGTTAGTACCAGTGGAATTAATGATGGTATAGAAGGTTATTTATATAGTCCAAAGGTCTTGCACCCTTCTTCATCCATTGAGGATCATTATAAGGTACCTTCTGTTGAGTTTGTTTGACCTTATTCATGTGGATATGATTTCTTTAATGAATATTTTCCTGTAATGCCAGGACTCACCTGTACACTTAGCTATTGACAAGTCATCTCCTTCTGACATAGAAGAAGGTAGTGAAGGTATCTGGAGTATCGCGGGTGGAAATGTAAGTCGTTGTATCTTCCTTTTAATCTTATCACCGCTATTTTTTTTTTTTTGACAAAATCTAATTGAGTGTCACCTCCAGTTTTGAGCATTGTCGTTGAACTGCCTTGACGAAGTTGAATTTTTTATCTGTGACGTCAGGAAGCGATATTTCTATGTTAATAGCTTCCAACTTTTTTTGTTGTTTTTCTTTCAATAGAGAAAAGTTGGCTCTAGAGCTTGCCTCTTTGGAAAAAGTATCAATTTCTGATATGGCTTAAGTATTTGCAATTTCAGCTTTTCCAATTGTTTCCTGTTGTGCTTCCAAAGCAAGATTGCGAATTGGAGATTCCTTGTAATTGTCTATCCAAAATGAATTTATATTAATGATTGACTAACTGGGTCATAGCTTTCCTTCCAAGTGTGTCTGGGAAATGAGATGGGCTGAGAAAGCTTACTCAATGGTGTTTTACATTCAGCATGGTTGTATGAGTCTGTTCTTCCTTCTTTGAAACCCAATAGACTCCTTATATGTAATGTTCAATTTGCTCCTTAAAAGTCAGGTGCCACTCTAGCTATGGCCTTCTTCCAATATGCAGTGACAATTGGTTTACTGAATTGCAGGCATCGTGTTGGAGGAACTTTGCATTGGATGTTGTCTTGCTAGATGCCTTTGGCCAGATTGTGAATAAGGAAATGGAGGTTTGCTTCTTCTTGCTTCTTACTGTGGCTGTCTCTCTCTCTTGCTCTCTCACCAACCCCACCTAAAAACAACTATCATAAGAGAAAAAAAGGAAAAAGGAAAAAATCATAGATAAGGTGCTGTTAATAATTGACTTTTTTTGTGTTTTTTTTTGGTAGGTTGTTGCTTCACTTTTGTATGCTAACAGTGGGTCACTGGTGGAGAAAACCAGTGATGATGAAGCCCCGCTGTTGACAAGCTATGATGGAATCGAATTCGATTCCTATGAGAAACCTAGCAAATTATTGCATGGCCGCGCTTCTTTTAAGCTCAAGATATCTCAGGTAGATGTTGGTTGGGTGATTTGTATTGTGCTAATGATAGCTTGTCATCTGAATTAAAGATTGCATTAGTGACCTGCAGTTGTTTCCAAATATTTGAGTAGGACTGTATACACGAAAAGTAGATGGCATGGGGTAATTGCTAGTAGCATCTCATTAATATGTTAAGCAGTAATAGCATGCTCTGGAGATTGCCTAATCCAAGTAAATAGAAAAAAAAAATTATCACTAGCTGGGCAGAGTAATCATGTGCGTAGGTTGTAGATTAAATTTTTCTTTGGTTGAATATTTTCTTAAACATTGTTGGCTATAATGGTTGGATCACCTCTTCAAGAAAAACTTACAGTAGAATTGCAAGAACTTGGACCAATTTTTCCTCTTTCATATAAATACGTCTGGGCATACATAAGGTACTCATACTTAATTCATTTGCCAAGATTGAATCAATTCCAAAACATTTTTTGAATTAAATTCCTAGTAAAAAAGAATATAATAATACATGCCTAGGAGTAGCTGTAATGACCTATTATTGATTCAAACTTTTATATGTGACATTTCTGCTTGTATGTGTGTTCTCCTCTGCATTAGCATGAACTACATTTACTAAATCATCAGTGTGGCAAGTTTAGTGCCTTATTGGTTTTCTAGTTTGCCACCACCAGGATAATAGTCTTTGATTTGCCATTGCCTCATTTTATGATTTTATATATATATTGAAGACAATTGCCTCATTTAATGATGTTTTTTATTGAAGACAATCATACAGCTTACATGGAAAGAAAATTTTCTCGTCCCTGAAACTTAGGCTCTTTTTTTCCTTTTTCAGCTTTCATCCAAGTGTGATAACAGGTTGTTCCACGTGAGGTTCAACATACCACAGGCTGGAAATTATCCTTTCTTAGAGGCTTTTTTGAATCCCATCCGCTGTATTTCTCGCAACCGCAATGCTAGAACATCTCTGATAATTTGGAAGAGGCCGGCATCTGGCATTTTACCAGTTAAGTGTACTCTATCTTCCAAATATGAATCACCAGAACTCGAGCATAATACTGTACGTGAAGCAAAACCTAGTCCGTCATCAAAAAGGGTTAGATTGGGAAAGGCTGATTATTCCTTTCAGCAGTTGGATGACTAATGCAACTCTAACATCCGTAGTGATTTTAAGGTACGGCTGATCATCATTTTACACTGTGGTTTCCATCCTGAGATTGTGAGCAGGGTATTGCCAATATGATAGGGGAAGCATGTTTGGATGTGCTGGTGAGCTACTAGCCCTTTTTAGAAAGATGGTTACATCTATATATTTTTGAAAGATTGCTTTTGATGCATGCAGTCTATATTTAATGACGATTGAGGCTTTCTTTCTTTATTCCATGATGAAGGGGTACTTTTGTCGAACAAAAATAAAACGTGGATAGTGGCTATGTTTGTACTGATTAACGAGTAGATACTTGGAATTAAGCAAAAAAAAAAAAAAAAGTGGAGTAGATTCTCAGTTTTTGTGAGATGCTTTGCCTGTAAAGAGAACTGATATTTCTCAGTCTAAGTGGCAGAAATGCCACATCAACATTTAGCTATTAAGTTACTATTACACTGTGAGATAGTGGAAAGGAAACATGTAGAATTTGTGAAGGGGACAGAATGATATATAAAGCCATGTTGTATGAGGAGATAAAACAATCTGAAAGCCATGCTAGTTCACAAGTATAGCTATCTGACATCAAAGGTAATATTTGCTTTTGTACATTCATGTGGTTGAGCATGTGTGTCCAATTACGAAGCACCTTGTGAGTCCACTGTCCCAAATTATGAGACACAGAAGAGTTGCACAATGGGGCACATATGAATTCATTTAGTGGTTCAACTTTCCTTTTCCTTTGGAACGAAGAAGTGCCTCTTTCAGAACTCCCAGTTTTCTTTCTTGCCGAACGAAGCAGACAAAGTGTTACCTTAAGCAATTTCACCAGATATTACGAACTTGGCGGGTATATCATCAGTACATAATATTTTCCTTGGTAATTGTCATGAATAATCGGTTTAGCATCATAGATCAGCAAAACTGCGGATTGCTTTATTTGATATAAATGCTTTTGAAGAGCAAAGAAGTGTATTCAGTTTATATGGGATGGTCTGGCCAACTTCCATAAACTGGCATAGTTGAGCGATGCTCTCCATTGATATATTAGTAATGATCGTTCATCAAGAAGCTCAGCTGGACTCATGTTAGTTCAGTTGTATTGTGCTTATCACAAACCATGGGTTTCTTTTTGTTAGGCTTGTACTGGTTTTAGATATTACTTATCCAAAAAAGACTCTTACTAATCCTAGGCTTTATTTCTTCTTATAGAACATGGTATGTGTGGAAACACCTAGTAGTGTCCATATCTGGACCTGCTTTGATGTTTAGACTATTCTAAATGACACTGTTACTTTCACCCGGCTTTGTTTCCTTCTTTAGAACATCTCATGTATGTCTGCAGATTTCTTGTAGTGTCCACCACTAGAGCTACGTACTTTTCTAATTGTAACTTCACTTTCTCTGACTCGATAATGCAGGAACATCAGCATGCCCAAATGGAAAATTTTATTGTCGGAATGCAGGACATGTTCCTGTCATTATATTTTCTTCAAGAGTAAATGATGGCATTTGTGGTAAGTAGTCCATCGGAACTTTTTCTCCATGGTCTTGGCCTTTCCAAGCATTCGTTTTCCTGTGTTGATTGTGGACCTCATTCTCCCTTCTGATCATCTGTACATAACACATGCATGTAAGTTCATGTACCATCGAACAAGATCCTGCTGCATTTGAATTGCCCAACAAGGTTGCAATTCCTTCTTAGACATAAGAATATCAGATATGATATTATGAACGGCCAGGGCCAGAAGTCCTCTTTGCAGATTTTAATTGCTTCAATGTCAAGGATATCTCTAATCTTCACTGCAATGAGATGTTCCACGCTTTAGTGTCATGGGGCACTGATTAATAATAATTGTGCAACAACGGATTTATTTACCTGCTTTAGCAACTTCATGTCCTGGATTGTCTTCCTCACCAACAAACATCACTGTTAAAATATTACTTTACAGACTATTTAATGAACCCTAATACCATGAAGATAAGTAAACAAGGGTATATTTGAAGTGATGAACAGATTTGAGACTACTTTTTAGGAACTCTCCAACTTTTGAGGACAAGGACATTGATTGTGAGATATATGCATATGGGAAATGAATGGAAACTATTTTTTCGGGTTTACATCTTAAGGATTGTTTCAAAAGCTAGACAAGAGTGGCTTCTTCAATTGAGAACAGTTTGCATGCTTGGTCTGGTTCAATCCAGTGAAAAGAAAGTGGTCAAAACTAGGTGAGATGGAGAATTGGTTTAGTTCGGATTGATCTTTTCCTTAACACTTGTCAATAAACAGTGTTTCTGAGAATACAAGAAAAATTGCAGGAAGGGGGAAAGGTTGGAGAGAAAACAAAAGGTGCATTTTTGAATGAAATCTACGTGCTTATCGTCATATGCAAGGATCTGCAGAGTGATCGATTGTTAGTAAAATGGATGATGAATGTTTTAAGTAACATCATAATATTGTCATAAGATACTAATTAATGCTTAGATTAATTTTCCTTTTCATTGTTTTGGATTTTTGTCAATTGGACAATTACTAAATGCTAAGGTCCTATAAAAGATTTATATGCTGACATCATCTGACCTTAATAGGTTGACAGAATTACTAGATCGTTCTGGTTCTTGTAACACTGATTTTAGCATCTGCTGGACAAAGGTTAACTAGCAGGTGGTCATTCTTTTTCTGCCTCCTCTTAATGTTTCCTCCTAATACATGTTCTTTGCCTGCTCCATGATACTCAGACTGCTGTGACGGGAGTGACAAATACAGTGATAAAGTGAAGTGCCTGAATACATGTCGGGAAACTGGAAAAGCAGCACGAGATGAGCTGAAGAAAAAAATTGCTGTGTACCATGAGGGCGTTGCCATATGTAAACAGGAGGTGGAACAGGCTAAAGTAGCTCTTGCAAAAGACAAGGAAGAATTGTCAAAACTGAAAAGTGAGGAGAAAGTACTGAAAGTGCAGTTTGCTGTCGAAGAGAGGGAGGGCAGACAGAGACGCGAGGAGAGAGAAAAAGTAAGGGATGGACGAGTGGGGGCCGAAACCGGAGCCAGAGGTGCGGCGCGGTGGTTCGCCAGTCGGATTCCACACTCTTTCTTCTGTTTCCTCTTTGCTTTGCCAACCAGCTCCCTCTCTCTCTTTTTGCTGCTCTTGACTTTTCATATGGACCAACTCTCGGGCAATTCCAAGCAGTCGTATGACATGTGTTTGGTATCTTTTGCAATGATGCACAATCACGGACCTTCAACGAACATAGCTTCTCCAGCTTCAAAGCATCAGGGAGGGGCCTTTCTTTGGAACTGCAATCTCCAGTTGAAAACCATTCAAGTTCGATCTCAATTAATTGTGGGCATCTCGTCACAAACAAATTTTGTTGCTCCTTTAAGCTCGAAACATTGGATATCCTCACAAGCCCCTACCATTCCAACACTTGTAGTACCTGGAGATTCTTTAGCTGTCCAATCACATTTTCGAACTCGAGCTCTCCAAATTCAAAGTCGTAGAGCAGTACCTAACACAAATTGTCCAGGTTGGAGAATATTGACCATTCTATTGGGGCCTTCACACCTTGTAAGTTCAACGATTTCAAACTGGACGGAAACCCAGTTAGAAGCCGTAGGTCGGCACAAGTTATTTCTAACTTCCAGAGCTGAGAAAGGGATCTCAAGTCAGTTGGACGCATGGTGGTATCGCAAAAATCCACGTACAACCACTGCAATTTATGAAGCCCTCCGAGATAACTTAGGTTCGGACATCGAATTCGTCCTGGTACAAATGGCAACGGTTGTGTTCTCACACAAGTATAAATGCAATCACTTATCATTAGATTATTTAAACTAGTGAGGTTCGAGAGGTCGGGTACTGCCAGCAACGATGGAGACTTTATCCTTAGGTTTGTTAAACTTGTGGGGAGGTCTGGTAGTAATTGAAGCCTATTACAAAAACTTATGTCAAGTTCTCTGAGGTTAAAGAGCTGACTGATTGTCTTCGGCAATCTACTAATCTTCGTGTTGGGCATGATTAGAGTCTCCAATCGAGATAGTCCTGTGATTTCACTAGGATTTTTGCCCTCGAGAATGTCACATTCGTGGGCTGTTAGCTCCTCAAGATTCTCCAGTCCCTATACTCTCTGGTAGCTCTCTTATCTTACTTTCCTGCAAATTCATGAGACTATCTTAGGATGACCCTCCATAGACAGGCCATTTTTTAGGCTTTGGTTCGTTTAAGTATTGGCTTTAAATTTTCATTGCATCTCCTTTGCAGCTACAGATTCTGTTATTGACTTGAAGTTACCATTTCCAACTGGTTAAAGAAGGCTTTTTATTTTCTCTGTCATAAAAACTGTCTTTTATTTGCTTGTGGGAGTTTTGAGTAATGTTTGGTTATAATTCTGTAAAAAGAGACTAGTGATTGAATGTGGAAAGTAAAATGGCCATTGTGTTGTTCAATTGCCTTGCTTGAAAAATTCTAATGTGAGACTATCTTATCTGCGATCCCTTCCCCTTAAGGAATTATAAATTAATGAGACCTACTTGCAGGTTTCTGCTTTGTGGGATTTCTTTTGCTTTAATGTCAATGGAACTACTGCAGAACAAAGTCGCGGTGCTTTATCTGTGCTTTGCATGGCAGCAAAGTCGTCTGCTGGCATCCTCAGCTCTCACATTCAAGACATCATTGATAATGGATTTGGACGCTGGGCAAAAGTGGATCCTTTACTTGCAAGAACAGCATGCATAGCTATTCAAAGATTGTCTGAAGAAGACAAGAGAAGACTCATGATGAGTAATGGTAGTAGGTTGTTTGGTATTTTGGAAAGTTTGGTCACTGGTTTTTGGCTACCAGAGGACATATGGTACGCTGCTGCTGATAAAGCAATAGGTGCCATATATACACTTCACTCATCACCAGAAACTTTGGCAGCTGAACTGGTCAAAAAATCTCTCAATTCTATGTTTGATGTGAATGGAGGGCATGAAATACAGAAAGATATTGAGAATTGTAGCACAAGTGGCCTTACAACGATTCAAGTAGCCAAGCTAAGTAAATTTCTTTTCGTTGTCAGTCACGTTGCCATGAACCAACTGTTATATATTGAATTCTGTGCTCGGAAAATCCGAAAACAGAGATCCAAAAAGGAGAAAGCTGAAGCTGATGGTGTGGCACTTGGAGAGAAACCTAAGGTGAGATACACTGCAGATGTGATTTTGAAGGATTGGATGGTGATAATACTGAATGTACACTTGTAACCTCAAATTTTTGTGATTGAGAGCTTCTCATTTGTCTCCTCCAGGAAAATGGTATTAGTGCTGAACTTGGTCTGGCAGCTTCCGAGGATGCATTTCTTGATTCACTAGCAGAAGGAGCAGAGTCAGAAATCATTTCTAGCAGTTCCTCCGTGAAAAATTTGATTGGAAGCTGTGCATCTTTCCTATCGAAGCTCTGTAGAAACTTTGGTTTGATGCAAAAGGTGCTTGATAATTTTTTCATATCCGTTTCTGTTTATTTGATGAAAACTCTATTTAATCATATGCAGCAGAGGTTCTCCGTGCTTTATGAATCACTAAGATTTAATATTCGGGTTGGGTTGTTCTATTGCAAGCATAACTTTCTCTAATCACTTGAGAATGGATTAAATTAAACAATGACTTATTGTGCTTACCCCCACTTTCAAGTGGGGACTGTAATTACTTCCTTTTCTCCATTGCTCGACTGGACTGGAATGCCATCATGAGGTTTAATTGCATGCTTAACATTTGAATCGTGCATTACATTTGAATCGTGCATTTTTGTCTACTAATCACCCGGGAAACTTACTAAACCTTTCTATTGTTTCAGTGTCCTGAATTACAAGCATCCGGAATGCTTGCTTTATGTCGGTTTATGATAATAGATTCAAGTTTTTGGTATGGACTCTCTCTCTCTCACTCAAGATCACCTGTCCATGGTCTATAAGTGGTCCTTGGTCATGTGTGCTTGTCTAGAGAAATGCACTTATGTCTGACATCTTTTGTTTATGATGATTCCAGTGATGCCAATCTCCAGCTTCTATTTACCGTCATTGAAAATTCACCATATGAGATTGTTCGTTCCAACTGCACCATAGCACTTGGCGATTTGGCAGTTCGGTTTCCTAATTTACTAGAACCATGGACTGAAAATGTCTATGCTCGGTTACGGGATCCTTCTCTATCTGTTAGGAAGAATGCTGTTCTTGTGCTCTCCCATCTCATATTGAATGATATGATGAAGGTAAATGGACAGATCCTGGAATATCTATAATGATATAAGTATTATCAGATTCATCATGATTGGAAATGCCATTGCTTGTCCAGGTGAAGGGTTACATAAATGAAATGGCTGTGCGATTGGAAGATGAAGATGACAGGATTTCAAGTTTGGCTAAACTATTTTTTAATGAATTGTCTAAAAAAGGTAAAATATGGTATACACGTGATAAAATGTATTATAATTATGAAGATTTACATGGTCACTCCCTTTTAATTTCTTCTGATAATTTTTCTCTTCATGGTGCAGGAAGCAACCCGATATACAATCTACTTCCGGATATATTGGGTAAATTATCCAGCCAGAATTTGAAGAGAGAGTCTTTCTGCAACATTATGCAGTTCTTGATCAGTTCCATCAAGAAGGTTTGCTATGCCTAATTCATCTAGAGAATTCTCTATAATCAAAACATCGAATTTATCATCTTTCGAAATTTTAGGACAAGCAAATGGAAGCTCTTGTTGAGAAGCTATGCCACAGGTTTGGGGGAGTGACAGGTGGGTGCCAAAAAACTTGCTTTTTATTTGTAAATTTATGGCATGAAAAGCATCACTGAATCAACATCACCTCAGCCATAAGATGGTGGCTGGGTATGTGATGATGTGGTATATTGTAATCTTTATCGGCCTTTGGGTAAAGTGTTGAATTATAATTGTATGTTCTTTTGTATTTCACCTTTGGAGTTCCTCGTGGCATGATTTGACCAGTTGAATCCCTAATTTGGGCAAGAGAGACACGGAGGTTGTGGACTCATTTTATCTTTTTGAGAAACTTCTCCCTGCTCTCAGTTCTGCTCTTGGAGTAGATCACTTGGAACTTGATTTTCTTTGCACTTAAATAGGTGATGGGAGGAGTTTTAAATTTCTTATTTCATATAACTTTTTATCATTCTCCGTGGTTCCAATGCAGATATCAGGCAATGGGAATGCATCTCTTATTGTCTTTCTCAGCTGGGTTTTACTGAAAAGGGACTCAAAAAGCTCATTGAATTATCTAAGACTTATGAACATACGCTTGCGGAGGACTCCATCATGGATCATTTTAAAAGCATTTTAGGCAAGGTACTTATTAGTAAAATATCTGCTTCTAGTATGATACTTTCCTGTTTGGCTATTCATATCTTTGTACACTTTGCTTGAAGCAGGGGAAGAAGTTCGCCAAACCAGAATTGAAAACATGCCTCGAGGAGTTTGAAGAGAAACTGAATAAAGTCCATGCCGAGAAGAAGGAGCAAGAAGTAACTGCAAAAAATGCTCAGGCTCATCAAGAGAAGATGGGTAGCTTGGAAACCTTTACATCATCTTGTAGTTCTGGAGTGGAAGGTGTGGAAGTTGACTCAACTGAAGGTTGGTGTTTGGACATCTAGGACATGTGCTTGTTGTTTTCTAGGCTCACAAGTTAGATGGAAGCATCTGCATCATATGAGTTTGGTCAGATTTTTGTCATACTAGTTCAGGACAATATTGTTAAGCTTGACGCATCTTCTATATTAAGTGTTGTTGTGAAAGGCTGAATAAGCCCAAGATAGAGAAGTTTCAACGGATCATCTGTCTTTATGTGTTCTCCTAGTAAAGTGTCATGGCTGCAGTTGACCAGAATCAAACGCCCTAAAATTTCATAAAGTCTAATCTAGATTATTGAACAATATGGAGGCCGTTGCCAGATGACCATGTTGTCTAACGAATGGTTGAAGTTAGCATATGGTTTTCTGTTCTTCCTTAGTTGAGGCAAAATCATGAGAAGGTGGGACAAGTCAACCTGTCAATTATCATTTGGTAGTAACTCAGCCAGGTGAGATATGGTTTGTAACTCGAAGTTTTGTTTCTGCTACATCGACAATGTCAGTCTCAGTAACGCAACCAAAAAAAAAAAAAAAAAAAATGAATGCCATGAATGTGCATATGATTCTAAGCATTTCTATAGTTCCATACACCACTGTTGTTTGTAATCTTGCAGCGTTGTATACATGAAAATCTCATGACTGGGACAAATGATATGTTTCTTGTCCTGGGAATAAATGGTGTTAACATGAGTTGGATGATTTGCTGCACAGTTGTTTATGGAAATAACTTCGAATTTTGTTATATTATGCACAGAGGGAGAAATTACTAACACATCAATAGAAGATACCAAGGGATCTCTTAGTGGTAATCTGAATTCTACCATTGAATCAGAAGAATCTTCGGGTGCTTCCAGTGAAGTAATAGAATCAGAATCAGGAGACATGGAAATTCAATCGCCAAAAGTTGTCTTGAGAGGTACTGCAATTTATCTGGCTTTCAGTTAAATTTGTTTGCAATTTGCCTGCAACAACATAAGCTGCCTACTTTGTCTTTAACTTTCAACTGGATGTACATACGTGCGACGTACAGGGTCCAAATCCAGAGCCAAGGAAGCCAAAACCAGGGGTGAAAGTAGCAATGCTTCCACATCCACAAGAAAGAATCTCAGGGTAAAGCGAAGGTAGAGTTGCACTCTTTCAGTTCTTGTCCTTGCATTTCTGCAAGTACTTATTCGTGATGGTCACAGCTTATACCCACATGAATTGTTTGAATCTAATGAACTTATTGTTTAACCAAAATTAATATCATTGATATGGTGATAATTCATTAGTCTTTGGGCACAAAAGGGGCACAATCATATTGACTTCCTATCTTGCTGTCAATTTATGCCTTTTCTGAATCCTGTAAGTTTCATGTGGAAGGCTAGAGGCAGTGATTTTGAGAGAGCTGGCTTGGCTCATTTCCTTCTCATTTCCTATTGTTAAGGAAATCAAGCCATGTGACTGTAGTATTTACAATTATACTGCCAACCTAATGTGCTTTCGAATCTGCAGGTCAAAAGAAGAGTTGTAGATTGATTGGAGCATTTCACCATCGGACAATTCAGAGGGAGCGAAGCCATCATCTTTGTGGCGAGACCTCTTTTTGAATATTTGTTACAATGCGACTGCGTAGCCTGTATCTGTATGTTTCCCTTTGATATTGAGATTATCCAAAGAACTAACGGAATGTAAAACGATTGGTTTTACTGCTCCATCTTTGATTGCTCTTCCTCTCTCTCTCTCTCTCTTTCTCTCTCCCAAGCGAGATAGTGAACTAGCCAACAAAAGAACATGTGAGATAATACATGTGAGTTGACTTACTAATCATAACCCGTTCGGGGAGCTGAGCCTTTTGATGGCATTTGCGGCTGCCATGTAAAAAGGACTTTCTTCGTATTAGCAAATCAGTGAAGAAATTGATCCTATTAAAATAAATATAAATTTAGTGGTCAATCTAAATTTTTTATTAATTTATTGACACTTTTATGATATTACGCCTCTTGTTTATGGTGAGCGAATTGCTGACTTTTCTTATTTCTTATCATTTTTCTTTTGTCTTTCTTAGCAACGCCTTAAATTTATTAACTTTTATGTGAACTTGCCTATCTTTCTTTGAGTGATTGATCAATTTTATTTTTGACTAAATTACTAATTGATTTTTGATTATCAGCTCTCATTTTTAGTTATTTGGAAATGTTCATTTGGTCTATTTTTTTAGATCTATCAATTTTTGTTATTATTTACTATGTCATATTTATTTTGCTCACAAGCACCATTAATCCCTATCTCTTACATATACCAATAAGGAAGAAGATCCGTGTTTTTTTTTTTTTTTTTGGCACAAGACTATCAAATTCTGTCTAATGACAAGATCGTTTTTGAATACCGATGAACGATGAATTAAAGGAAATGAGACCCGTCCCCATTGTTATAGATTATACTTGCAGCTATTAATTAATTAACTAAATCCACAATAATAATGAAGATGACTTTTATAAGTAAAAAACCAAGTTCACCCTAAAAAATGCGTTTCCATATCATCTAAAAGATGGATTTCGAGTTCTATATATGAATAAGAATCAAATTGGGAAAAGATTGACCCGTGATTTCCGAGTCCGACTTTCCACGTACTAAAAATTGGCGCTTCTTTTTCTCCCCAGAACGTGGATCCCACGAGGACACGTGTCGTGCTTCCACCGTTTTCTCGTGCTTGGACGTGAGACATACCTAATATTTTCTCTCTGGGGGGTTTATTCCGGTGCGGCCGCGTGACTCCTTTTCCCGTACGCTACATAGACGTGGCCCAGCTTTTGCGGTCCGATTGACCGAAGGTGCCATTGAAGGGTGATTGGTTTCCAAATTGGGCCGGTTTCGCCCTAGAACCGAGAACCGAATTGATAGGGCTAGAAAGGTCCTATCCGATTTCCAAATTGGAAAGATCCGATAGGGTTTCAACAATTTATTGGTCCAATGCAATTCGAGCGATTCAATTCTGCATTTGAAACAGAAAACCGGACTAATTATTCCCAATTTCAATGAATTATTTACAACCGCTTGGGTTGGTCCAATTGGGTTCAATTCTTGAATGCACATCCCTCGGTGTATCTCTACATCTAAGATTTTTAATTCGAAATTACTTAAACTTTAATAATACTTGAATATTGACATTTAGATTCACGTATGAATTTATAGTTGCAATTTGAATATCTTAAATTTCGTGCAAAAGTAAAAATTATTTTGCTCTTACTTACTTTTAAGTGTCACAAACACGCATTTAAATTATATATGACCCCAGTTTGGTGAAATTGAAAAATCAGCGTTAAAAATTCAACCAAAGAATTTTAGTATTCACATGTGCAACTGTTGAAAATTGAGATAAAAAGTTTTCCCGTAATCATTAAAAATTTGATGACCAAGGACTACTAATTCTTTATCAAATATGGAAGTATGATCACTGTTGATAGGTGTTGTGTCGTGATGACATCTTGGATATTTTAACTCTAGGCCTTCACTTTCGCACGTGGTACGATACCAAGTCGTCACATACGTGGAATGGTATGAAAGTCTTGAATTCTGGACAAAATTGAAAGAATACCTTGGATGGTCATTTCAAAAACAAGATAAAGAAGACATAACCAGTTTGATTGGACATGTGACCGAAAGGAAAACATACTGACGTATGTTGGTCATTTTAAATACAAGATAAAAAGAAAAGAGTACTATTCGCAAGGTGCTTGTAAGAAAGCATCTCTATCTTAGCAAAATAATCAACTTAGTCGGCCGAGTAGTTGGTTAAACCAATATAGTCTTAAATTTACTACAATTTTTCGTATTCAATCCTAAGCTTTTTTTTTTTTATCAATTCAATTATAAATATTTTGTAATTGTGTCAACTTAGTCCATTCGTCCAATTTTGATCAATCGACATCAACATGGACACAAACCGATGTCAACTAACGTTGACTTGGATAATTTCTTAATAATATTTTATTTTTTGAATATTTTATTCTTTTTTTTCATGTTCTTCGTCCTTCTTCCGATTGGTGACCAACCAAAGGCAAGCACCGACAAGGTCAACCTTGTCGGCCATTGGCGAGGGCAAGGCCACGACCTACCCATGGCTTGCAAGGCTCACCCAAGCCAAGGTTGCACGAAGTTGCAACTTTCGACCTCACGGCCTCTAACGAGGTTAGGCATCGCCCATGGCTAGCAAGCCTTGACCCTTGCCAAAGGCTAAGCGAGGTTGTGGCATTTGGGAAGGTCTGGCCTCACCCATGGCCAGTGAGGGCGAGCCTCACCAGCCAAGCAGTAGGCCTAGGCCCAACCATAGCTAGGCTTCCCCAAAGCCGATGAGGTCCCTCGTCTGCCTTGCCTTTGGCTAGTCGCCAACGGGGACCGGCAGAAAAAAATAAATAAATAAATAAAATTAAAGAAGAATAAAATATTATGAAAATATTGTCTGCGTTAACATCAGTCATCATTAACATTAGTGTCGGCTAGATAAAATTGATTGAATTGATTGAAGTAACACAATTGCAAAATGTTTAAAATTGAATCAACAAAAATAAAGAAATGTTTATGCTTGATTGGAAAAATTGTAAAAAATTTAAGACTTTTTAGATAATCTTTTCATTTTCAAGTGATTTGGAGCTTTCTCGGTCACTATTTTAAATCTCCAAATCGCTTGTCAATCTTAATAAATCTCGATTTGTCCATAACAAGGGTTTTATCGTATAGCAGGCGTCGGTAGCAATGGTTCAATTCGAATAATACCACTATAGATGAAAACTATTGTCTGGAGAGGGCGGCCGATGCTGATCTCCTTTGTCCAACTTTTTTTGATATTTGGAAAGTTGAAATGCCAAAGGGGAAGACTTTTGGGCATGGAGAAACTGACAGGTGGCCGATCCAAGTAATTGGGGGACCGAGCCGCCACCGGGTATAAGGTAATGCCTTATACCCGCACCGGACTCATTAGGCAGGTTGATCCTGCGGGTCCTAATCTCCGAAGAGAGTGGCCCGTGGCCTCCAACCCGGCCCTCACCGGGTGCCGCCCCCTATGCACGGCTGTTAACCGGCATTGTGGCGGGAGGGGCAGTGGGGTGTTTTAATTTTCTTCCCCACCACGGGAATACGCGGGGCCCAACCGGGGACTCTCACCCCTGCCAGGTTTTCCTTGGAGTTGGGTTTATCCCGCTTGAGCCTTTTAAGGTCCTACTCAGGACCTGAGCCATCATTTATCCCATCGATTCTTTGCCCCATGATAATGGTGATTCTCAGAAGGCCCACTACTCACGCTCTGATATTCCCATTCCCTTTCAAAGGGTAGAAAAATCCCCCCCCTCTCTCTCTCTCTCTCACACCCTCTTTCCAGATTTCAGCAGACATAGGGTCCGTTTGATTCGGCTTTGGGGAAATGCCCTTAAAAGAATGTAAATATCCTTGAGATAAAGACGTTTTTCGAAATGCTACACCGTTTAATAATTTGTAATCTCAAATGGCATTGAAATGCAATTTTGGCATAAATACCGTTTGGCAAATTTTACATTACAAATGGGCTTTTGCTTTTATTTTATTTTTAAAAAAAAATTAAAAATCAAATCCGGCGGCTGGCTAACCGCCGGCCAACTCCGGCGACCAGATCTAGCCGTCCGGCCACCTAAGGTCGCAACCTCAGGCGACGCCGTTGCCGCCTGGGGGCGCGACCTCAGGCGTCTGGAGGCGCAGAGGCCAAATCTGGCCTTCTAGCGGCCAGATCTGGCCTCCGCACCTCTAGATTTGGTGGCCTGAGGTCGCGCGGACCCAGGTGGCCCGACCTCAGGCGGCGTCGTCGCCGCCTGGAGGCCCGACCTCAGGCGCCTGAGGCCAGATCTGGCGGCCTGAGGTCGCGCAGACCTTAGGCAGCGTCGCCTGGTTCATGCGCGCCAGGCGTCGTCGCCTGGGTCGCGGGTCACGCTACCCCCAGGCGGGGGTCACCTGGGAAGCGCGACCCTCAGGTGGCGGTGGCGGCTGCCGGAGAAGCCTGATGGGCAGGGAAGAAGAAGACACCGGGAAGAAGAAGATGACGTCGGGAGGAAGAAGACGCCGTGAAGAAGGAAGACGAAGGTGGAAGATAAATGAACAGTGATTTTTGCATTTTTGGAATGTCGAATGCTGAATGCCGCCTCTCCCCAGCTTTCAGCATTCAGCCTTCGGAATGCTCATATTTGGGCATAGGGGCTTTCAAATATTTTGCCAAACACCCAAAATTTCTCCAAGGGGCTTTGTTGGCCCAAAACCTCTTGGGAATGCCCAACCAAACACCCCCATAATGGGCCTGTTTGTTAAAATGTGTTTCTGTTCCCGGGAACATAAATTTTTGTTTTTTTTTATTTCTGGAAACAAAAAAGGAACGAAAACACGCGTTTGTTTGCGTTTTTGTTCCAAAATTATTTTTTTGTTCACTGGAACGGAAACAAGAAACAAAAAAAAGTTTTTTTTTTTTATTTCTAGAATAAAATTTAGGAACACTTTTTCTCTCCCTTCCATTTTCTTCTCTCTTTTTCCTTCTTCTTTTTTCTTTCTTTTTTCTTTGGCTGGTCGCTGGCCGTCAAGGGCCAGTGACGCCATCGAGGGCTGGTGACCTCGTCGGCCCCTGGTGAGGCTGACCTCACGTCAAGCTGAGCGAGCTCGATCTCGCCCAAATGTGGCTGGGTGAGGCTCGGAGCTCGCCGAGGGCCGACGAGCCTTGCCGTGGTTGGGCGAGGCCGCCGGCCCTCGTTGGCCGATCGCCGGCCATGGCCGAGGCCAGCGACCGGCCAAAAGAAGAAAAAAAAAATGAAAAGGAAAAAAAAGAAATAAGAAATAATAAAATAAGAAAAAAATTAAAAAATTAAAAAATTAAAAAATTAAAAGAAATAAAAAAATTATACAAATTTACCAAACGTGTTTATATTCTTTTTATATTTTTGGAACAGATTTACCAAACGCGTTTTTTTATTTAAAAATTGTTTCTGAAGTAGAAATACTTTTTTTTTTTTTTTTGGTTAGAAATACTTTTTTCTATTTCTGTTTCAGAAACAATTTTTAAACAGAAATGTTACAAACCGCACCCACTGTCTTGCATTTGCTAGTGCCATTCGAACCTCATCCCAAAAGTACTAGATTTTTTCGGTCCATAGAAACCAAGGATATGTCCAAAAGCAAAATCACCTCTGACCATCGTGACATAAGTCCATGTAGATGGGATGATTGATATTGCGTTGGATTTTCAAATCGTTGTTAGCTTAGTTAGCTGAATAAGGAACCATTTGAGCTCAGCTTTTCACATGTTTATATCTTAGTCATTTGGTGAATTAGAATCAATCATTCTTTTACGACGATTGAAGTCATTAGAACCATATTTCTTTTTTTAAAATTGACATCAAAAAAAGCTAAAGCTATTAGTAGGCAGGCTGAATATTAATAGTACCATATTGAATTTCGTAAATAAATAATATGAGATAATACTTTAACATTCTCAGACATTCTTGGAACTTGATAAAAGCTGAAGAGCTCTTGAATGAACTTCAAACATGTACACTTGTAATGCTCATATAGTATTCATCAACCTTTGTCTTGGACTAAAAGGGTTTGAAAGTCTCCAGATAAAACCCTCACCAGTTGCATCCTATTGATTGGTCAGAAAAGCAGGCATACCCAAATCTGAACAGACAATCAAATTGCTGATAAAGCCTTTAGGGCTACCTCATATTGCACAATAAGTCGAGTTCACAAAGGAAAAAAAAAGCATAGATCACAAGTCATGGAAGGCCTAATCTTTCAGAAGTTGAAAAGGCACATCATCATAGTCACACAACACCCTCACGAGGTTCACGCAGAATCAACAGACTTGGGAGAGAGGGAGCTGACAGATGAGCTAGTGCCGTTTTTGGACGTCGGCATCGAGTTCGACCGCTTCATAAAGGCGGAGGACCTTTTGTGGTGAAAGCCGCACCGGAACGAGCCTTCGTGCGTCGTCGGCGAGCACAAGCACTGGCCCTTTGGCGAGCTCAGCGGCGCAGCCGCGGCCTCTCCTTTGGAGGAGGTGCTTACGCTGATGCTTTGCTTGGAGGCCATTGGAGGGTGGCTGGAACCAATGAACACCAAGTTCAAAACCTTTTGTATGAAGTTAACAAAAAGGAGAGAGAGAGAGAGAGATGGTGAAGATATGGGGGACTTTGGGATGATAAATATGGAATGGGCGAGGTCAGAAGAGAGAATTCGAATTGAGTGGGCATTATTTTAGTCTATATATGGTTTGTCCATATTGTAACTGACCATAGATGTGGCCACGTCCATGTATCTATAGGTTCTAGCCCCCAGTTTAAAGCCTAATCGTGAAGGAAAAGTAGAACGCGTCTTTTTAACTTTTTCCATGTTCATGTTATTGCGGGGCGTCCAACGTCAGTCCGTGACAAATTAAAAAGTAACTAATCTATAAATTTAAGGAAGTGGGTCTACAAAGGGGAGAGAAAATCCATACGTAAGATTTAGGATATAATTGACGTGTGGAATCAATCAAGAACCTTTGAGGATAAGGATGGCCCAATTCATCTCCCTAGGTTTATAGTCAATTAGCTAAGCCCATCCGATTCATATTACTGTGAATATTCAGGATTATGTTCCTTTCACGAGAGCTTTTGTTGATTATAATCTTACCGTATAAGAATCGGTTAGAAGCAATATGTGAAGCTTGATTTTCTCAAGGAATTTGAGATTGGGTGTTAATTAGATCATAGAATATTTTAATTGGAGTGCAAGTTCTGAAGTGAATTTTTGTTAGAGAAGCAATGATGTGAATTGGAGATGAGAAAGTACCAAAGAGCGAGTGTTCTGGTAGCTGGGAGTCTCTTAGCAAGATGATTGAAATGTTGATAGAGATACCACCACAAGATACAAGAAGGTTTTATGATGTGGACAAGTGTCTAGTATCAATTGTCATTTTACCTAGGATAATTATGTTTGCAGCAGGCTCTTTCTTTTATGATTCATGTTGTTGTTCTATTATCTCCTGTTTGCTTCTTTTCTTAGGTGCATCATGAGTAGGCTATGGTTTGCTTTCTGATGCAGGTCATTTCCCTGTTTCTACGATCAAACCTGCGACCTAAGAACACATATGATGCAAACAATTGGGGACTTTCTATAGATAGAGATGGTATGTTGTTTGAGTGACTAATCTTTAATTGTTTTGAGCTCTATTTTATTGCTATGAGTCTTTAAATTGCTTTTGAATGATGAAGTTTGAACTTCACTGGAAATTTGTGACTCAATTCAATTGCTACAGACCCATTAAAGAGAAAAGATTAATTGTTAAAAATCGGTGTATTTTGTGCAAGGCTGATGTCCGAGCTGGAAATAAACTGCTGGTACGGTAATAAAGCATCCGTTAAATATTCATATTCCTATACATACGTGTACACATCACATTGCTTTCCTAATCAAAAGTGGCTTATTTCAGACTAAGTGGTTAGCATTTCCAAGTTAGCAGGGTATTCTGCAGGAAAGTGCATATATGTTGGGATTATGCAGTCATTACAGATTCTTACTTTATTTGATTGCTGCACAATTATTTATGACGAAAAATTATCATGTTTAATATGATGCTTACTTTCATTTATATGTCAGTCTTAGACGCAGAAATTGATTATGTGAGAGTGTTGAATCGAGTCTTATCCAAAGATATCTGAGTAACTGGCTGGTGTCCTGTTCCGATTGATTTTAGTGCAAGGTTGTTTTCCTTCTCATGGTGTACTTTCTTTTGATTCGATATGATGGGATTTTGTTGATGAAATGCATTAGAGATGCCTCCAATTTGTTGATTTTTAACGTTAATGATTGCGGAAACGTAGGTGGGGTTTGCCTTTTCACATGATTCTGTCTTCCTCAATATCTTGCAGGTTTAGCTGTATGAGCAGGGAGTACAAATATTTCTTTTGGAGAGATAATTTGGATATTAGGGTAACTCCTCATTTTATAGTTTATGACTACATTTCATAAACTACTTTATGCTGATTTTGAACCAAAAAATTGATATTATGACTATTTCATTTCATTTGATAGAAGTCCTTTCTCTGTTTTTATGCTAGGCAATGGAGAGTGCAGGCCAAAAGTTTGTGGGGGATCATGATTTCAGAAATTTTTGTAAGATGGATGCATTTAATGTCCACAACTACAAGCATCATATAACATCCTTTGAACTCTCTTCTAGTGATAAGAGGTTGGTTCTGGTAGATGTTTTTTCGAGATCTTTATAAGTTAAGGAAAGATGCAAAGATGCATCTATATTTTTTGTTGGTATGACGAAAGAGAAATCAAAAGGCAAAAAAGGGCCTTTTCATTTTGGCCAGTTTCTCTCATGTACAAGTTATTATATTAATAAGACCAATCTAGTTTGCAGTGTCTTTTCTGATTTTAATGAACTTCCTTTTATGCAGGTTGGAAAGTAATGAACTGTGGTGTTTCAAAATTAAGGGCAGTGCATTTTTGTGGCACCAAGTTCATTGCATGGTTGCTGTGATGTTTATGGTTGGCCAAGGTCTTGAATCTCCTGATGTACATAATATAAGATACTTCGCCATTCTCTGTCCCATAAGTTGAACGTAGGAAATGGGTAAGAGATAGTTTGTTTGATATCTATTAGTCAATGCAACAAAATGCACGGGGCTGCCAATATTGGACAAGACATTATGGAGAATAGGCTTTATATGAGATGACACTGTGCGATCTGCATAACCATATGGTGACACAAACTAATCCTTTTTTAGTGAGTCAGTTGTTTGGCATGTGGAAAATAAAGATGTAATGTTCAAATGCTTTGCTAACACTAATTGGCATGAGCAAGAAACATGCTATTAAATATTGAAGGCTCTGGAAAAAGGAATGCAAAATGCATCAGAGAAAAATTCTCAATGTTCTGATGGATTCATTAGTCCAGATGGTCAAGCTGCGCTCAGAATTGGTGCTAGTAAAGAGAGAGCTAAGAAGAGAAAGCTTGTGCAGAAAAATGACATTCAGAAGAAACGCATGACTGACAATGGAAAGCAAATTATTGCTACTTCTAAGAGCAGGAATGATGATGGCAAGCAAATTATTTCTCTTTCTAAGAGCAGGAATGATGATGGCAAGCAAATTATTGCTACTTTTAAGAGACATGGATCGAAGAAGAAAGCTGCAATACCTGAAATAGGTAATTCACAATTAAGAAAGAGAACAATTGTAAACAAGGGTTCAAGGTCTGCCATGGAAGAAAATGGAGCAAAAGAAGGTTCAAATGGTCCAAATAAACAAAAGGTAGATACTTTTACATTGGCCTTTTCATTACTGACATATTACGCATAGACATATATAAGATACTTTTATTGAGGCTTGATGATATATTTAAAATTGATTTTGTGGTGCAGAAGCTTTCTGGAGAGTTGAAAAGCCCACCAGTAAAGCCAAAGAAAAGAGACCGTCATGTGAATGATACACCAATGTGCATAAGCGGCACCGCCAGAGTGAATTTCAACAGGTAAATCTACTTATGACCAACTTTGTTGTTTGATTCTAGTGATCAATCTTAGAATCCATCTTTAATTCATTTGACCCTTTTCTGCTTTTCAGGTTGATCGGGTTTTGGGCTGTCGTGTTAGAGGTAATGATGCAAGTTCATTGTTCTATGTTTATGTATGTATTGTAGACATCCTTAATTCTGTTAGTTTACTTGTTCTAGAGAAGCAGGACAAACATCGACATAATACTTCTGGCGAAATCAACTTAGATGCAAGAGACAGGGCTGGACTTGCTGATGACAAACAAGCTGATATAAGCATTGACAGTGATATCAAATTGCACAATCTAAATATTTCTAAGTGGTTATTCTCTCATTGGCTGGAATTTTAATGGTAAAGCTGGAGGAAGAGTCGAAAACTGTAAAACTTGGTTGACAACATTTCATCTTTCTTCTATTGAGGTTGAAAGACGTTGTGATTTGAGCAGGTTTGTCAATGTAGACCTGCTGTGTATAAAGATTACTTACTAGGTTTAGTTCAAATGCTTTACTGTTGTTCCTTTTCAAGTGCTGAATGTATTCTCCTCTGTTTTTATCCTCTAATTTTGCGGGAGTTACCCCATATCCATTGCAGCAGCTACTCTCTGATGAGAAGAAGTCTCCCCAAGGTTTTAGTTTCTCCAATCCTATTCAATTTGAACAACTAAAGACATATTGGTGCATATGTAAATGGCATTTGAAACAGCGCATACATATAAATAACCGAATGTTTGTGTAGATATATCACTTGCTACTCGAGTCACCGAGGGGATGATTAGGAACTCTTCCAAGGATTTGTATCCTCACATTTCGAAGATAAATACCAAGCTAGTATGGCAAGGAAGATGATCTAAAGAATTTCTGCAGCTTTTAAGTGTGTGTAGATATACAAACAAAATCGACATTAGTTAACTTTTGGTTAGTTTTGGAAATCAGAACAATCTTGAATTTTTAATTCTTGTTATAAAGAATATGGTTGTTCTTAATTCTCACTCTTTGTATTGTTGGAAGATATCTTGAAAACTTTGTTATTCAAACATCGAAATGCTATGTTCGAGTTCTTTTTGGCCCTCAACTACAGAATACCAGTATCATACAAAATGCAATGCTGCAATTTCGCAAAATAATGTGGGCAAGAAGAACTCAATTTCACCAGGTATGTTTTTGTGCTTGAAGAGATAAAACTCTACACGTTGCTATCTCAGAGTCCTGATTTCAATTAATATAAATCTATAAGAAATGATGCACAAATTAGGTAAACTATATACACATTTCCCCTTTGTCCTCTTGAAAGCTTGGCGGAGTTTTAACAATGGCTTTTCATGGTTGCTAGTATTGCTCATTATGCAAAAAATTCATCACACTACAACCAGAAAATGAACCCTTATCGGCATAGAAAATTTGTGATGTTTTGCCGATATAATATATATGATATAAGCTTTTAGTCTCACACAGAAGAACCTTCTAAAAGCTTGAGGAGATAGAACAAGGCAAGAGAAGAAAAAGTAAATGCACTAGTTGACTTGATCTAAGGGTGATGTATCGGACAGAGCCACTCAGCAACCTCACTCTGGTTAAACACCTGCACTAACTCATCTTTATGCTAATCTAGCACCTGTAACATTTGAGTAAGACAAATATACATCGACTAACACTATAATATCATTTTCTATAACAAAAGCTTTACATAGAGGTGTCCTAATTTGGCTAATCATCCCTATCTTTGCAGTTTCATTGCTCACCATCACTCATCAAAGTCTACAAGAAAAGAATTTATGCCACCACCTACAAAGCACCCTAATGCTTCCAGTCCCATGAAAGAATTCCATAGTTTGATGGGCCCTGAATTCCATAATACAGGAAAACACCACCTTTTTAAGTTAACACTTATCCATTAACAACCTTCTAAGGACACTTGTGGATAGTATGTGCCAATCCAAGGTGCCGAGAACACATACTGACTTTATGAAGGTTTACTCGATCCTTTCTATCTTGCCACGGTGATATGAACCAATTCTAGGTAAGAGCAGGACAAGAAACCAGAAAAGCCAGATAACACCCTTGGACATATCTAGGATTTGGAAGTGCCGATATTGTAGACGAAACCCATTTGAAACAAAGCCCAGCGGTCTGGACATCTTACACTCTTCATCTGGCTTAAGGTACCTCAGCATGGGTAATGAGAAAACAAGCGAAAAATCACAACCAGATAAACTTGCTTGCATAATCTGATTTTATGTGCCGAGCAACATATTCTCTATAGGAAAACAAGAGTATCCAATACTTTAAAGGGAAAATATATCCCATTAGTAGAATGGATGAGGACTAACGTACGAGACGAAGAACTTCTTGAAAAGTCTACTTAACAAAAGCATAACTAAAGAGCCTTAGCAAGTGCCCGGAAACGCTTTGACATTTTCCCTTTATGAAGTCAATACTCCTATGAAGCGCCCTCCTGGTACACAGCAATTTTTTTCTTCAGCTCATCTCGTGCTGCTTTTCCAGTTTCCCGACATGTATTCAGGCACTTCACTTTATCACTGTATTTGTCACTCCCGTCACAGCAGTCTGAGTATCATGGAGCAGGCAAAGAACATGTATTAGGAGGAAACATTAAGAGGAGGCAGAAAAAGAATGACCACCTGCTAGTTAACCTTTGTCCAGCAGATGCTAAAATCAGTGTTACAAGAACCAGAACGATCTAGTAATTCCGTCAACCTATTAAGGTCAGATGATGTCAGCATATAAATCTTTTATAGGACCTTAGCATTTAGTAATTGTCCAATTGACAAAAATCCAAAACAATGAAAAGGGAAAATTAATCTAAGCATTAATTAGTATCTTATGACAATATTATGATGTTACTTAATCCACACATTCATCATCCATTTTACTAACAATCGATCACTCTGCAGATCCTTGCATATGACGGTAAGCACGTAGATTTCATTCAAAAATGCACCTTTTGTTTTCTCTCCAACCTTTCCCCCTTCCTGCAATTTTTCTTGTATTCTCAAAAACACTGTTTATTGACGAGTGTTAAGGAAAAGATCAATCCGAACTAAACCAATTCTCCATCTCACCTAGTTTTGACCACTTTCTTTTCACTGGATTGAACCAGACCAAGCATGCAAACTGTTCTCAATTGAAGAAGCCACTCTTGTCTAGCTTTTGAAACAATCCTTAAGATGTAAACCCGAAAAAATAGTTTCCATTCATTTCCCATATGCATATATCTCACAATCAATGTCCTTGTCCTCAAAAGTTGGAGAGTTCCTAAAAAGTAGTCTCAGATCTGTTCATCACTTCAAATATACCCTTGTTTACTTGTCTTCATGGTATTAGGGTTCATTAAATAGTCTGTAAAGTAATATTTTAACAGTGATGTTTGTTGGTGAGGAAGACAATCCAGGACATGAAGTTGCTAAAGCAGGTAAATAAATCCGTTGTTGCACAATTATTATTAATCAGTGCCCCATGACAAGCGTGGAACATCTCATTGCAGTGAAGATTAGAGATATCCTTGACATTGAAGCAATTAAAATCCGCAAAGAGGACTTCTGGCCCTGGTCGTTCATAATATCATATCTGATATTCTTATGTCTAAGAAGGAATTGCAACCTTGTTGGGCAATTCAAATGCAGCAGGATCTTGTTCGATGGTACATGAACTTACATGCATGTGTTATGTACAGATGATCAGAAGGGAGAATGAGGTCCACAATCAACACAGGAAAACGAATGCTTGGAAAGGCCAAGACCATGGAGAAAAAGTTCCGATGGACTACTTACCACAAATGCCATCATTTACTCTCGAAGAAAATATAATGACAGGAACATGTCCTGCATTCCGACAATAAAATTTTCCATTTGGGCATGCTGATGTTCCTGCATTATCGAGTCAGAGAAAGTGAAGTTACAATTAGAAAAGTACGTAGCTCTAGTGGTGGACACTACAAGAAATCTGCAGACATACATGAGATGTTCTAAAGAAGGAAACAAAGCCGGGTGAAAGTAACAGTGTCATTTAGAATAGTCTAAACATCAAAGCAGGTCCAGATATGGACACTACTAGGTGTTTCCACACATACTATGTTCTATAAGAAGAAATAAAGCCTAGGATTAGTAACAGTCTTTTTTGGATAAGTAATATCTAAAACCAGTACAAGCCTAACAAAAAGAAACCCATGGTTTGTGATAAGCACAATACAACTGAACTAACATGAGTCCAGCTGAGCTTCTTGATGAACCATCATTACTAATATATCAATGGAGAGCATCGCTCAACTATGCCAGTTTATGGAAGTTGGCCAGACCATCCCATATAAACTGAATACACTTCTTTGCTCTTCAAAAGCATTTATATCAAATAAAGCAATCCGCAGTTTTGCTGATCTATGATGCTAAACCGATTATTCATGACAATTACCAAGGAAAATATTATGTACTGATGATATACCCGCCAAGTTCGTAATATCTGGTGAAATTGCTTAAGGTAACACTTTGTCTGCTTCGTTCGGCAAGAAAGAAAACTGGGAGTTCTGAAAGAGGCACTTCTTCGTTCCAAAGGAAAAGGAAAGTTGAACCACTAAATGAATCCATATGTGCCCCATTGTGCAACTCTTCTGTGTCTCATAATTTGGGACAGTGGACTCACAAGGTGCTTCGTAATTGGACACACATGCTCAACCACATGAATGTACAAAAGCGAAATATTACCTTTGATGTCAGATAGCTATACTTGTGAACTGGCATGGCTTTCAGATTGTTTTATCTCCTCATACAACATGGCTTTATATATCATTCTGTCCCCTTCACAGATTCTACATGTTTCCTTTCCACTATCTCACAGTGTAATAGTAACTTAATAGCTAAATGTTGATGTGGCATTTCTGCCACTTAGACTGAGGAGAAATATCAGTTCTCTTGACAGGCAAAGCATCTCACAAAAACTGAGAATCTACTCCATTTTTTTTTTTGCTTAATTCCAAGTATCTACTCCTTAATCAGTACAAACATAGCCACTATCCACTTTTTACTTTTGTTCGACAAAAGTACCCCTTCATCATGGAATAAAGAAAGAAAGCTATAGCCTCAATCGTCATTAAATATAGACTGCATGCATCAAAAGCAATCTTTCAAAAATATATAGATGTAACCATCTTTCTAAAAAGGGCTAGTAGCTCACCAGCACATCCAAACATGCTTCCCCTATCATATTAGCAATACCCTGCTCACAATCTCAGGATGGAAACCACAGTGTAAAATGATGATCAGTCGTACCTTAAAATCATTACGGATGTTAGAGTTGCGTTCGTCATCCAGCTGCTGAAAGGAATAATCAGCCTTTCCCAATCTAACCCTTTTTGATGATGGACTAAGTTTTGCTTCACGTACGGTATTATGCTCGAGTTCTGGCGATTCATATTTGGAAGATAGAGTACACTTAACTGGTAAAATGCCAGATGCTGGCCTCTTCCAAATTATCAGAGATGTTCTAGCATTGCGGTTGCGAGAAATACAGCGGATGGGATTCGAAAAAGCCTCTAAGAAAGGATAATTTCCAGCCTGTGGTATGTTGAACCTCACGTGGAACAATCTGTTATCACACTTGGATGAAAGCTGAAAAAGGAAAAAAAGAACCTAAGTTTCAGGGACGAGAAAATTTTCTTTCCATGTAAGCTGTATGATTGTCTTCAATAAAAAAACATCATTAAATGAGGCAATTGTCTTCAATATATATATAAAATCATAAAATGAGGCAATGGCAAATCAAAGACTATTATCCTGGTGGTGGCAAACTAGAAAACCAATAAGGCACTAAACTTGCCACACTGATAATTTAGTAAATGTAGTTCATGCTAATGCAGAGGAGAACACACATACAAGCAGAAATGTCACATATAAAAGTTTGAATCAATAATAGGTCATTACAGCTACTCCTAGGCATGTATTATTATATTCTTTTTTACTAGGAATTTAATTCAAAAAATGTTTTGGAATTGATTCAATCTTGGCAAATGAATTAAGTAAGAGCACCTTATGTATGCCCAGACATATTTATATGAAAGAGGAAAAATTGGTCCAAGTTCTTGCAATTCTACTGTAAGTTTTTCTTGAAGAGGTGATCTAACCATTATAGCCAACAATGTTTAAGAAAATATTCAACCAAAGAAAAATTTAATCTACAACCTACGCACATGATTACTCTGCCCAGCTAGTGATAATTTTTTTTTTTCTATTTACTTGGATTAGGCAATCTCCAGAGCATGCTATTACTGCTTAACATATTAATGAGATGCTACTAGCAATTACCCCATGCCATCTACTTTTCGTGTATACAGTCCTACTCAAATATTTGGAAACAACTGCAGGTCACTAATGCAATCTTTAATTCAGATGACAAGCTATCATTAGCATAACACAAATCACCCAACCAACATCTACCTGAGATATCTTGAGCTTAAAAGAAGCGCGGCCATGCAATAATTTGCTAGGTTTCTCATAGGAATCGAATTCGATTCCATCATAGCTTGTCAACAGCGGGGCTTCATCATCACTGGTTTTCTCCACCAGTGACCCACTGTTAGCATACAAAAGTGAAGCAACAACCTACCAAAAAAAAAACACAAAAAAAGTCAATTATTAACAGCACCTTATCTATGATTTTTTCCTTTTTCCTTTTTTTCTCTTATGATAGTTGTTTTTAGGAGGGGTTGGTGAGAGAGCGAGAGAGAGAGACAGCCACAGTAAGAAGCAAGAAGAAGCAAACCTCCATTTCCTTATTCACAATCTGGCCAAAGGCATCTAGCAAGACAACATCCAATGCAAAGTTCCTCCGACACGATGTCTGCAATTCAGTAAACCAATTGTCACTGCATATTGGAAGAAGGCCATAGCTAGAGTGGCACCTGACTTTTAAGGAGCAAATTGAACATTACATATAAGGAGTCTATTGGGTTTCAAAGAAGGAAGAACAGACTCATACAACCATGCTGAATGTAAAACACCATTGAGTAAGCTTTCTCCGCCCATCTCATTTCCCAGACACACTTGGAAGGAAAGCTATGACCCAGTTAGTCAATCATTAATATAAATTCATTTTGGATAGACAATTACAAGGAATCTCCAATTCGCAATCTTGCTTTGGAAGCACAACGGGAAACAATTGGAAAAGCTGAAATTGCAAATACTTAAGCCATATCAGAAATTGATACTTTTTCCAAAGAGGCAAGCTTTAGAGCCAACTTTTTTCTATTGAAAGAAAAACAACAAAAAAAGTCGGAAGCTATTAACATAGAAATATCGCTTCCTGACGTCACAGAAAAAAGATTCAACTTCGTCAAGGCAGTTCAACGACAATGCTTAACACTGGAGGTGACACTCAATTAGATTTTGTCAAAAAAAAAAAAATATGTAGGATTAAAAGGAAGATACAACGACTTACCTTTCCACTCACGATACTCCAGATACCATCACTACCTTCTTCTATGTCAGAAGGAGATGACTTGTCAATAGCTAAGTGTACAGGTGAGTCCTGGCATTACAGGAAAATATTCATTAAAGAAATCATATCCACACGAATAAGGTCAAACAAACTCGACAGAAGGTACCTTATAATGATCCTCAGTGGATGAAGAAGGGGGCAAGACCTTTGGACTATATAAATAACCTTCTATACCATCATTAGTTCCACTGGTACTAACCAAACTTATTTTCCTTAAAAGGGCTAGATTCTCCATCTTTTGAGGCACTTAGGGGCTTCTCATCCACCACTTCCCCATCAATGTGAAGCCGTAAAAGTTGAGAGCTGCCATGAAGATAGAACTTTGAGCAACTTACAAAGGGAAAAAGGCCCTAAGAGTAAGAAACCTAGGAAAGACAATGACATCATAACATGGTGTGTCATTCACATGACGGTCTCTTTTCTTTGGCTTTACGGGTGGGGTTTTCAACTCTCCAAAAACCTTCTGCACCACAAAATCAATTTTTAATATATCATCAAGCCTCAATTAAAAGGACTTTCCCTGTGCCTTTGCACGTGGAAACCATCAACTTAGAACTACCAACCAAAATATATCCAAGGCTTCTAGGTATCTTTAGAAAAAAACACGCCATGCAAGAGGACCAAACACCAAACTGCGTCCACTCAATATATTGTAGAGGTTCATATCTTAGGAAGCAAAGGAAAAAAAAAAGTCCCATACATTTGCTAAATGTAACTGAATGTGAGGAAGTATCTTATATATGTCTATACGTAATATGTCAGTAATGAAAAGGCCAATGTAAAAGTATCTACCTTTTGTTTATTTGGACCATTTGAACCTTCTTTTGCTCCATTTCTTCCATGGTAGACCATGAACCCTTTTTACAATTGTTCTCTTTCTTAGTTGTAAATTACCTATTTCAGGTAATGCAGCTTTCTTCTTCGACCCATGTCTCTTAAAAGTAGCAATAATTTGCTTGCCATCATCATTCCTGCTCTTAGAAGTAGCAATAATTTGCTTTCCATTGTCAGTCATGCGTTTCTTCTGAATGTCATTTTTCTGCACAAGCTTTCTCTTCTTAGCTCTCTCTTTACTAGCACTAGTTCCAAGAGCAGCTTGACCATCTGGACTATTGCATCCATCAGAACATTCAGAATTTTTCTCTGATGCTTCATCATATTGTTCTGAACTCACCAGTTGAGAATGAGATGAAGCGGGCACAGAAGGAGAAGCTAACCTTCTGGTTGAAGGTGCTTTTGCTGGAGGTACATCTACCTTCTGTTCATCATCATTTTTCTGAGAGGAAGAGGTTCCATCCGTAGAACCACCCAGGAATGGGTAACCAGGCTTGATGGTGCATGGCTCCTCTCCTGGGGACAGATCTGGCTTACCTTCCAATGGTTTAACTTCAGGTGTTACAACAGAATTCCCTCCACTCAAAGACCTCTTGCTTGGAAAATGGGAGCCACCAAGCATTCGAGATACTTTTTCCGTGCTAGACAATGTCTTGGATCTTGACCCACAAATTTTCGTCCGAGCTTGGTTCAAACTGGAATCGAGATGGCTTATTGGCTCAACTGAATCACTTTTCGAGCGGCACTTAGGACATTGCCATTTCCCTAGTGGAATCCACTGGAAATGGAAAACCATAAAATGAGACAACTAAATTATCTCAATCAAGTACGATAAGACAAATGACAGCAATTAACACATCTAACTCAAGGCAAGACCCTTCAAATAGCTATGAACTACCTTGAGAGGAGGATCAAGGCATATACGTTCCATCCCCAAAACTCAGCAGAACCTCAACACAGCATCTAATTCTCTTTATCCCAAGACATAAGCTCGTGCTGCGAGACACAAGCATGAAGTGTGAGGCACGTGTCAATCTAGCTAACGAAAAAAGAGAAAGGAAACGGTTAACTAGTTACCAAATCGACCAGGTCCCATGAATGGTTCAGCTTCATCTGTCACACCACCTTGCTGCTGCTCCTGAAATTTTTCATGTGAAAAAGCGAAAAAATCAGTTGCCTCAAAGATTTTACTCAACGAGAACGACAAATGCTAGCTGTTAATTTTGTGATCCTGGCTAGATAGTTAAAAGAACGACTCTATTTTAAGAAATTGGAGTGTTGAAAGAAGACGTTCTACTCACGGCATCAGTCTCCATTTCAGCAGCTGACAGCAACCTATTTAAACAGTGTCCAGATATTTTGCAAACCAAGAGCTCATTGGCAGGATCCATAACAGTTTCTCTGCACGTCTCATCACAGACTGAAAGAAAAGACGATGATGAAGGAAACCTCATTAGGAAAGACATTCCTGCACGACACATACAAATTGGATATACTAAAGAGACTTGTCATTGTTAGCAATTAAAGTATTTTACCCTGAACATTTCCAGTCTTCTCACAAACAAAGACATCGCCAATTTGATGATAAGAACACGTGTCTCCTGAACAAACATGGTCCAGAACCAATGCATCAGTGAACCCTTTGCTGCTTTTCCACAAGGACACTTGATCAGCAACTGTCTTGTCAAGAATTATCCAATCATCATTCACCTTCAGAAGCAAACATGCATGTGAAATTAAAAGGATGAACCCATGAGTCCTTGAGCAAACCAGAAACATATGCGGTACCACTTGGAATATTTCAAGGAAAGTAACTCTAGTAAAGCATGTTGATCATAATTGCTAGGTCAAGAATGATAGTGTAGTAATGCTAGTCAGAATTAAATCTCAAGCAAAAAAGCCTTTACAAATAAGAGCCACTAAATCAGCAACCATCAAGTCTTTTTCCTTTGACCAGTTTCCATAACTTCATTACGGTTGTAACGCAAAAATGAAGAGGATCAACCAGGATATTATTAGTATAAAGCTAAAGAACTAAATGTGAAAGTCACATCAGAAGACACCAAGTGCACTTCTACCCAACAATCTGCTTTCTGGAAGAAATCCAGTCAAGGTTTGAACAAGCTATAGCACTGGCACCAATTTATACAAAATTCCAACAAATCTAACCTTTGACCTGTAATATCATCACAATGAAGAATCCTTACAAAAAGCAAGCTCCATCTACCTGTGAAGGAAGAGGTGCCTGTCTTCTCTTTGCAGCTTGCATTTGGATACTACATTGCTCCTGGCGTAGTCTCTGAGACCTCCAAGGCTACTGAATTCTGTTCTTTATCATATTTCTGAGCGTCAGGACTGTTCTTAAGTACTGGGGACAAAAGCCTCGAGCTACAGCTTGCCATGTAAGCTCGAGACTGAAAAACTTCTACAAACTCCAGAATTTAACAGCCGATTCATCTCGATCCAGGAGCAAATAATACATTCCTCAGGGATATCTATGAGCTCAAGACAAGGGATTTTGTACAAACTCGCATTATGCAAAACCTGAAGAGATGGACCAAGACAGGCTAAGTCAAAGAATTTTGGTGAGAGAGATTGAAAAGGCCTCCATGCACCAGCTTCTAGTAAGATGTGGATGCTTCTGACAACTTCATATCTGTACAAAAGAATTTTCCTTGACAGAAAGGTATAGCTGACAAAATTGCTGCCAATCCCAGAGTATCCCCTTCCTCAACCGTTGATCCCGGAGCAAATGCTCCTATCTAGAAGTCGTACAGAAGATGAATCAGATTGCCTAGTCGAAAGTTATGTTTATGAATTTCCTATCACAAGTTAAACAAGATGGGCTATAAAATAGATTTCACCTGTTTTTTAGTTCATGGACGAAAAACCAATTTATTTTGAAGCCTGATGAAGCCAATAATAGCACAGGAAGGCCAAAATGGCCCAGGAACATAAACTGGAACCTGGCCCTATATTTGCTACTGTAGTAAATGTTATGCGAGGATTACAGATCCTACTACTAATATAGTTGTCTTTGGCTCAGAAGAAAGGGAGAAACCAAAAAGAAAAGATATCGGCAAAGCGTTAGATGCGGCGAGTTCATCGTGATCCATCAGCCAAAAGAGCCCATTTAGCATATGTCCCACTGTTTGATCATTCTCATTACACCTCTCATGTAAGTGAAGGGAGATAGAGCTCCATGCGATGAATATGTTCATTGTTAATCAGAATATGCAAATAACTTTCACATAGCTAAGATCAAAATCATTAGATGTCACTAGGGAATCAATTAGAAATTAGAGGCATCTAATAATCAAATGAGAAGTATGAGTGAGATCTTAAGCATAGTGCCCCATGGTAATGACGGAATGGATTAAGCACTGTTTGCAAAGCCCAAGGACAGATTCAGAGGAGTAAGCAAACAAGAGGCTCGACAATATTTGTTTTGAGTGGGACTAGCATGTGGAAAGAAAATGAGATCCATCACAATTATCATCACATTAAGAGGTTACTCTGTCAAGAACTTGCATGTTGTCTAAGTCACTTTGGGGAGTTTAAGAAAGCAAGAGCAATTAGTTTTCAAATAAAGAAATGACTGTTAATGGGATGCAAACCTGTTTCCTCACGATGAGTATGAGGCCTCTTTTCAGTTCTTCGCTGTAAGGTTCACCTTCCACCAGAATGACAAAGGCATAAATGCCTTGTCCTTTCACCTAGAGACAAAAACATGATTTGTTGATTTGTTAGCATTTAAAGCAAGTGCAATGAAAATTTTATCATCAATTTAGTCCTCTCTAAAGTACCTCATGCTCAACACCAACAACCGCAGCTTCCGCACATTTGGGATGCGAGACAAGAGCAGATTCAACTTCTGCTATTCCAATCCGGTGTCCACTGCAGAGGCAAGTGAAGCATCATCAGATAACTAGTCCAGAATTCAAGGCACTGGGTGCTTTAAGAAGGAAAAGAATTGGTCCTGGGAAGTTTCTCAACAAAAACAAAGCCACATTGTATGAGCACATAAAAAATGTTTGAATGAAGGTACCAAAAGAGAATATCTTGAGAAATTCATGTAGCACCTGACATTGATGACATCATCAACTCTACCAGTCAGCCAGTCGTAACCATCCTTGTCCCTGAATGGGTTGAGCAAATTAAAAAATAAGGAAATCAAATAACACAGCTTATGCTGCAAAAAATATAACCATAACTACACCTTCCAAAGATATATAAGCGCAAGATTGTCATTCAAGTTAAGGAATTGTATAAACATCCCTAGTAAGAACCCAGGCATAATGCAAGTACCTCAAGCAATAATTTAATAGTTGTATCAACTAACCTGCTGCAGCCATCACCAGTAAAATAGTATCCTGGGAATGGTTGAAGTATGTTGTTTCGTATTGCTCATGATCACCATAGACTGTACAAAATGCCCCAGGCCAGGAACTTTTAATGCACAGGTATCCACTACACTCACCTTCAATTTCAACCCCCTTTTCATCCACTATGACAGGCTGCACAAAACAAATGTGGAAATTAGTCGGAGAGACACCTTGTGAAAGGCTCTTAAGTTGTTCAAAAGTCAAAGGGAATGAAAGAGTTTAGAGACCTGAACCCCAAAGAAAAGAAAAGTAGCAGATCCAGGTTTCTGTGGCCAGGCACTAGATAATGGTGTGATCTGCAGGGAAGGTAAGCATCACTGGAATCAGACTGAGACCATAAAGTGGATATTGTGGGCATTCTTTGTAAAAAATTCTAACATGATAAACCCAAACAAATAACAAAATGTACCATGAAGCCACCAGTTTCAGCTTGCCACCAAGTGTCAGATATAGGGCACTCTGAATCCCCGACTACATTGAAAAACCACCTGAAGAAATGTACACAGGTTTATGGATCTAGTGAAACATTATCTACATTAGAAAGTTAGGATAAAGCTCAGTACCTCCACGCACTTGGATCGATAGGCTCGCCAACACTTCCTAGGACCCACAATGATTTGCGTGAATACTTACCAAATAAGCTTCCAATTCAATGAGTTACTTTCACACGGCCAGGTGTTCCAATCATTATATCGACCCCTCTCCTCGATTGGCTCTCCTGAGCATGATAAGGAGCTCCACCATACAAACAACATGATGTTAAGCCCACTGCTCCACCATTAACTTCAAAATCAGAAAACACCTAAAATAATAGAGTAAACGATGTCGGACATCTATCTCTGTAAAAAGATGAGATTATTTCTATAAGCTTGATTCCAATACCTGCTTGGCCAATTCCCTAGTAGGTAAAAGCACCAAAACACTTGGTGGCCTACCACATCCTGTCTTCCTTGAGGTTTTTGCAGGCCCATTCGTCAGAGATTCCAAAATGGGCAAGACAAAAGCTAGAGTTTTGCCCTGGTACAATTCACACAGTGAACAAGGTGATAATCAGTGCTCAAAAATTAAAACCCATCAACTACAGCAATGAGCAACCAGTTCGAAAACTCATGTTCCTAGCAGCCAATCATCTTTAAAAAACTTGAAATGCAACTGCGGCCAAATAGTCTTCACGCCACTTTTGGTTTTTTTATGTCAAATAACACCAATGAACTAATGTACAGATGACTCTGCCACAAACTAGAAGACTCATATAGCTGTAGGTTTTTTGGTCGAATTACCAGCTGTAGGTTCGAATGCCTGAAAAGATCGGTTGGATTTTGACTTTTGCAATGACAATCAGGGGCAGAAATACAGGGATTTAGGACCAGAAATGCACGAAAGACATTTCACGAACCAAGTGCACTTTGCTACACTCTACACTATGATTGCTCTGTCATGCTGTTAATTAAAACAATATTCACCAAGCTCATACATCAACCATTCACTACTCATAGAGCAGATAAAACCTGCTTCTCTTTTCATATATGTCAGCTTCGTGACCCTTTTCCGCATCACACACTATCATTACTCCAACGTCCAGACCATTCACTTCTCTAAATTGTCAGTTAATTAGCAGATTTCAAACAAGCACGCGACCATCAACATGTCAATCCTGCGAAATTCAAATAAAAAGATGTTCATACCTGACCAGTGCAGGCACGGCCGACCAAATCAGTCCCATCGTGGACGATATCAAACGTCATGGTCTGAATGGGAAATAGCGCCTCGATACCATTGTCCTTCAACTTCAACCTCAAGCTGTCCGAGATCCTGAAATTCAACACAGCGTGGGGTTTCTCCTCCTGAGCCACCTTATTATCGCCGTCGCTCAACCTCGCCTTCTTCTTTTTCTTCTTCTTCCCCTTCAAGTTCTCGGGGTCAACCATCTCGGAGCTGGTCTCTCTCTTGTCTTCCTCGTCGTCCTCGCGCAGCTCCAGCGCCTTCCTCTTCTTCTCCTTCTTCGCATCCCCTGATGCTCCGGGAGCTTCGGCTGCTTGGATTCGGAGCCTTTACTGCCGCTCTTCTTTTCCATCTTGTGCTTCTTGTCCGACTCCGCCGAAGACGCGAAGCCGCCATCGGCCTCGAGCTGGACCTTCGCCTTCATCTTCTTCTCTTTGCTCTTGCTTTTGGAGTTCTCCGGGGTAGAGCTGAATCAGGCACAACTATCGAAGGCATCGATGAAGCTGTCCGGAACCACGAGAGGAGTTTAGGAGACGGAAGGGGAGGGAAGGGGGTGGTTTTGTCCTCTTCTCTTCTCCTCCTGTGCTCGATCTCCGCGTTGAAAATAGTCGAAGGCGGAGGCAGAGACAGAGGGGGCTCGGGAACCAACTGCAATCAGCGGGGCTCTCAGGGGGCAATGTGGGGGCAATGTGTCAGCGGCAGATGACCGGCGATGCTTTTGGGAGGCGGGGAGCAGAAGAAGCACGAGGCCCTCACGTCCCGACCATCGACCTCGAGGACATAGAGTCCAAAGACCTCGGGCTACTCGGAGTCGGAGCTGATGACGCGTTCGTCGGAGGTCCAAAAGTTGCCGAGTAACCAACGCGAGCACAAACCTTGTGCTCGATCTCCACGTTTGGAACAGCCGGAGGCGGAGGAGGTGAGGACCCAACTGCGACTGGCGAGGCTCTTGAAGGAGGCGACGACCGGCGAGGCTTTTGGGAGGCAGAGGCGGAGCCGGAACCGGATGCGCGGAGAAGGAAACAGACGGTCCTTCTCTGTTTGTTCTCCTAAAAGCCAATAAATTCAATTGAGGAGTGAGAAATTTTTTGGGCGGGAGCGTTAAAGCATTCATTGACCTGACATTGTTTCTGCCAACGAGCCGAGCCGAGCCGATCCGATCCGAGCTGAGCGGATCCTTTCATTTTCCAGCGGGTCCCACACGACAGGTGTCGAAAGCTGAATGGAACGTGTGCACCACATCAGCGGATGACGTGGCACGCACGTACCAATGAATATTTTCTCGATAAACAAGGCCCACCGACCGGGATTATTACCGGCGGCACTTTTAGCAGTTTTCTCTTTCTATTTTGTGGCCTCGGAGAAAAAGATTAGAAGAGCAATCCATTTGAAAAACCCCCACCGCCTATGTAATCACCGAAAGTTCCTTCAATTGTAGCATGTCAATTGACGGCCTACTCAAGTTCAGATCTTATGATAGTTACTAGATTCGGAGTTCATGAACGACCAAGCTAAGTCCCAAGAACAAGGTTTGGTTTTCCACTCGTTCCGTGAAAATGAATTGGGAGTTATCGATACAAATCATCGAGTTTGAATAGGCTTTGTCGGCCTAAAGATTTTAGTTGTTTCAACAACAACCACCTATTTGTAGCTGGATTCTTCATGCTAAGATCAAACCCAGCAAAAACTAATGTCACTCAGATGATATGGATAATTCAGTGATTTTTTAATCGCCGAGCTCATCATCACGCCCATTTGTCAAATTTTATTGTATCACATTATTGACATTTGTAAAGATTAAACAATCCCTTGGTCGGTTAAGTTGGTCAGGAGAATTTTCAATTGATAAATTGAAGGTTGCTGTTTGAAACCCACTAACTAGTAACTACGTGCAAACTACTCCGCTACACACGTCAAGATCACCCAAATGATAAGTAATTTGGCAATCTTTCCGTCGTCGGTCTCGTGACCACGTCTATTTGCTAAATCATTCATGTCGTAGTATTTAACATTTGCAACTTCAAATCTCGTTTATGAAACGCAATTGTGCTTTGGGGATAGGCCGAATTAGTGGACCAATACGTGAAACTAGAACTTGAAATTGGACCTCATTGCAACCCAACCAAACAAACAAAATCCGAAAAGCCCGTCTGATTACATGAGCAGGCTGGGCCGATTGGAGATTTCCCGTGGAGCCCAACCATCTTATCACTCATGCTTTTGTCGGTCCGGTGACGGGTGATGTTCGAACGATACTTTTAGACAATTTTTAAGCGACCCATCACTGGTAACAGTGGCCCAGTTAGAAGTTTTTACTTGCAGGAGTTGTTATTTGTGTGGGAAACGCAGGTGATGATGACCAGTAGTGCCATCATTTGCTTAGAAGGTTGTAACAACTAGCGGCATTAGTGATGGTAATCTGGCGAAACACAAACTTACCAGATGATCTTATAGCTCATGGGGCATGTGCATGGCGTATAAAATGAAGAAGACGGCATGAACGAGCCGACAACATGGCCGACCACACGTGTCCTGCGCTCGCGCCAGCTCGTCGCCCTACGTGTTTCCTGCTGAATCAGAGGCTCATGAAGGTGGCCACGAGAAGAAGAAGAAGAGGACGACGAAGCAGCTCAGCTCGTTCTCGTTTCGTTGACCGTCCCCCTAATGGTACTGTATAGAAAAATTGAACTAACTCAACCCTAGCAAACTGAAGAAGAGGAGGAGAAAAGCACCATTCAAAGAGTAAAAGGTTATGTCGCACATATATATTTTCACTTAACATAGTTAACGAAGGAGGCAGAAGCGAGCGAGCTTGTAAAAACTTTATTACAAGCAAGGCCTAGTTTATCGACTTTTTCACGTGAAAACACCCTTTTAAACATCGACTTTGCATGGAGGAGAGGCCAGCAGAGGCACTTGACCATCAAAGCCCTTCTTCAAACCCACCAGCACATCGCACCTCGCATAAAACCCGTAGTGCCCCGTCCTTATTACACCCGCCTTGTATCTCAACCTCCCCATCACCACCACGCTCAGCCCCACCACCCCGTACAACTCGTCCACCGCCAGCCCGTTCCCCACCTCCGCTCCCACCGGCACCGCCGCCCCGCCCAGCACCGGGGACAGCTCCACCGTGGTCCGCCTCTCCTGGAAGAGAAACGGCAGCGACGCCGGCGGGGTTATCGCCTGGTTCCGGTACGAGACGAAGGCCGAGAGGCGGTCGTAGTAGATGGAGACCCGCGGGCTGGGGTTCCTGATGAGGAGCGTGAACTGCATGGTGGTGGAGATGACGGGCGGCGACGTGGCGTTGAGTTCGTACACGGCGGCCCCGATGACGGAGAAGCGGGGCCGTTCGGGGCGGTAGATGAGGAAGACGATGAGGGCCGTGACGCCGGCGAGTAGGAGGAAGATGGTGATGGCCGCGAGCGCGGACCGACGTAGAGAGGAGGAATCGCCTTTCTTGTCATTAGCCATATTGGGATGGGGGAGGGGATGGTTTGCTAGGTTCTTGAAGAACTTATGGCGTCTAGAGAGAGAGAGAGAGAGAGAGAGGGTGAGTATGTGTGATCGTGGCAAGTGAAGACGAGAAGAGAGCTGAGGAAGGAGAGGAATATGTATGACAAGTGGAGCAGAACAGAAGGGAATAAGTTAAAAAGGGACGGTCGGGTCACCTTGGAACAGTTCTGCCTTCCTACCTCAACCTTCATATTTTCGCTAATGTATTGTACGATGTGAAGGCGTTTCCCCCAGTTCCCGGTTTTACTTATTTCTCTCGTCACTATTTTTGGATTCTCGGTTCTTGTCATGGGTTGTTTCGGATTTCCCTCATCTTCTTACACCTTTCTATCTCGATCTCGGACCAGGTTCGGAAAGAAACAATATTTTTGTCCAAGGTCTCAAAAGGGAGAATAAAGTTATCAGGTATAAATTCTTCGACCACCTTTTTATGCCTATGTTTCTGCACGGAATGCTTTATTGATACCAGGAACTACAGTGGATAGCGATGAGCGGGCTTATTTCTACGGAAAACAATAGTGTCGTAATCAGCCACGATTGGTTCATGAAAAAGCTATGGGGAGAAACTTCAACGACAAACAAGGTTTGCGACGATGGGATACAATTTGGCCCATCTTTCATCGAACGTGTAGAGAAGAATCGAGAATGAGGTGAGATAACCGTACGCATGACATTGCATGCCATGGGGTGAAATTCATAACCATTCTCTGTCTTCAAGATAGCATTCGCTACGCACCAAGTGCTTGTGCATTCCAATGGCTTCCGAATCTCGCGAAATTGGGAAACCGGAGCAGCTTCATTACGTTGGATGCAAATCAATATGAGAATGAGAGTGAGGGAATTGAAGATGAAAGCAGGAACCGAGAACGAAAGAAAAGATAAATGGACCGCGCAGGTAGCAACGTTAACCATCTGTCACAATTTGATGTGAGAATCGATACACTACACCTGCTGCAACATCACGACCCTTAGGGCTACTACAGATTCAACAAATCACCGCATTACAAAACACAAAAAATGAGACTAAAAAGATATATGCACATCTTAGTCTTGAGTGAGGCATCAGTATCCATTACTGGGTCACTGACATAAGGTACATTTGGTCACAGTGAAAGACAATCTGTGATGCCGATTTTAGCGAAACGGCACTGCACACTAAAATAAACTAAATTCAACTTTTCGAAAAAAAAAAAAAAAGGCAACTTCAACCGAAAACTAGTTTGGCCAGTCACTAACTTCTATTTAACTCACAACTATCTGAAGGTATGATGATACGACCAAAACTATGTTTTTCGTCATCACCTACGATGATGGGTATTTCCTACTTAACTTGGCAGGAGCCTCTCAACAGCTGTTTCTATACATCTCAATATTAGAGAAGAAGACAACTTTAGGAACTGTACAGTTGCGAAGTGAATCTTCATCAAGCAGTCCAACAAAGCACTTTTCACCCAGGAAAATCAGTGCAGGGACCAAATTCAAGAGGACAATATGCACATTAATTTTCTGCATGTTTCCCGTACGTCTTTTGAAGGATCAGTTCTTGATAGAGTTGAAAGTACAGATCTTGCTTCCACTAGTCCACCCGATATGCTAACCAAAATCGCATCTTCACTAGCCATAAGAGACGCCACTAGTTTTGCAGCAGCCACTCTTTCCTGAGAAAAATCACAACCTTTCAACATGACAGACGCTTAAATAGAAACCGCAAATCAATTGTGTACCCATCCATCTACCAAGCACACTAGCCATTGCTATTCCAATAAAAGTGAGCTTTTGTCAAGAATTTGAACAATGTATTCAGCATATTAATCCGTGGGAAAATGCCTTCTCCAACATTTTCACCACACCGAGGAGAGCAAGTTAAGATTAACAACTCCATCAGAGCAAATTATGAACTACTTTGTAAATAGCCATAAAGCACTGGGTTTATATCTGGTGGGACTTGCATACACACAGTTTGTATGTAGAAAGTGGCTTCATCACAATAAGAAATATCTGTAGAACATAACCACATCAACAGATTGCGTATCAAACCAATATCATGTTTTCCTAGGCATACATTCTATAGGCTTCTTTCACATTACAAATTTAAGAGGACAGTGACGTAAGAATTCATGTGGAATCAACACATACCACGCCTTACATGCAAATTTGGCCACTTTCTACAAATATTTTGTAGCATACTGCCTCCCCATGTCAACAGGTTTGAGTCATAACATGCAATATTTCATGTCACTAACTTCACTGAGAAAGAGAATGGGGAAACACAAGCAGGGCAAGAGGACGGAAGAAACTCATGGAGATAAAATGCTGTCATAAGTTGCAGTTGCATATTATAAAAAAACAACAGATTCAAATAAATAAATGCAAAATAAATCTTAGTACCTTTTCTGTCCCTTCTTTAAGATATTTTAGAGATAGCTTGAGAAGATCATATGAATAAGGAAGCACAGCAGATTTTAAATGGTAGACTGCCGAAAAGAGAACCTGAATACAGGCAGCTCTAATCTCAGCATCCAGTATCACCTGCATTATTATAATTGGTATCCTTTTATCCCATTTATAGGAAAAAGTCAGAGCTGAGCTCATACGAAAACTTCAATACTGTATATAATGAGTGTACCTCAATAGTATGAATGAGAACTGGAATTGCACTTTGAGAAAAGGATTTCTTGCCACCTTCTGCTATCTTCTGGCTCACACTGATAAGAACATTAGCCATGCATAACCGGAATGGGAGGGCTGGGGGCTCATTGCTCAAACCAGAAGTGGAATCAACATCATTGGCTATCAGTTGACTGATTACATGACTGAGAACAGAGCAAGAGCCAATTTTCCCTGCACAACAAGCCAGAGGTCAAATCCTAAAATCATTAACACAAAACTGCACAGTCGAGGAGAAGTCTGGGTTACCTTTCCCTCTAGAAAATGTGATTTTCTTCAAGGTAAAATTACTGAACGATTCTGGGGATTGTAGCTCACCACAAATCATAAGCGCTAGACAATCAATGCATCCATGCTGTGCTTTTGAAACTGTAATGAAAGGAATCATCAAGTCTCTAACTTAAATGATAAAGGATATGGTGGTTGAATAGCCAAATATGTCTGTACCGTCATCACCGTCGAGTGAAGGCCAATGTAGAACCACTTCAAGATATTTTATGATCTCAAGCATAACAGGATCAAATGTAGGATGTCTGCCCCTAACCTACAAGCATAAATTTGAACAAGTGAGGTTCCAAACTCAACCTCAAAAGAAGCAAACAAAAACTTCTTGTCTTAAACTCAAGCACATGGCTAGATCTAACGGGGAAAAAAAGGTGAGTTGCGAAGAAATTAAGCAAATGACATGGTCATCCAACACAGTAAAAGCACATTACCACAAGAGAAGTGCAGACTGAAAACAAACAAGCCTTTATCTTTAGTATGTCCTGATGACATACAGCATCTTCCAGATGGAAGCGAATAATTGGAAGAAGTACCTGGAAAATAAAAATAAGAATAAGAATCAGAGTCTTTAGGAAAACAACCACTGTTATATAAACACAAATTTATTTCTTCCTGTTAGAGTCTCCAGAGAAACTCAAGAATCAACAATAATATGTAAAGAAAAAGTAGGTACTCCAATTCTGAAACCCTCTAAACTATCCATCTTTCAATACCAGCCCATTTAACTAGGCTGTTAACTAGCATACATAAAGGCAGCTTGGCTTAAGGACCAAACTGATTCTTAAAAGATTTACTAGGGCAGGAAAAAAGAGTTAGCTCAAGCGTACTCATGGACAGCTATGCTAATGTCTTAAGTGAGTGACTCAATGTCAGAGAACTTCCTGAAAGTACATCCTATGGCTCGTACTTTTGAGTGAATGGTTAAATAATCGCAAATATAAGTGCTTAGCCGATATTTACCAGAGGATACAAACGACCACAGAGTTCAGCTGCAAGTTTCCGAACATCTTCAAATTCAGTCTTGGAAAATGCCCTGAAATTTCGTGCACCATGTACAGACCAGATTAGAAATGCTAAATTCTATTTTGGCAGTTGAAACCTTATAACGATCATATCACAGATCTACCTCTTCAGAAGGAGAGCAGCAACACAGCCATCATCAATGATGCCAGCGCCTGCATTTGCTGCAACAGCCTCAGATGATAAGAAATTGACGAATCAAAGGAGGAGAACAAATTTTGCAAATATCAATCATGGCGGCATCTTATTCAGCAGTTGTGGAATGCTCATAATGATTGGATGACTCTGGGAATACAAATAGTCAGCATCTACATCAATGTTTAGAGGGAACCACTTCGCTCATTTCAAACAGATGGCACACCACGCACGAGCACGGTGATCTTGGATTGAACTAGACTTTCTGGTGAGTAATAAGAGTCACCGTCAGGATTCCCCTAACTCAAGGTGCTCACTATAGTTCACTGTCGTTCCAAAGGAAAGCATCACTCTGGTGTAAACAAGAACCAGTACTTGCACAGGGATAAACCAAACAAGATTGGGTAGAAGATGATACAATTTTACTCTGAGCAAGATATTACCCACAAATTCCATAGTCTAGTCAGATTATGTTCCAATTAAGGATCATAATTCACAAAAACCAAAGTAAATGCTCATATCAGCAGATAATAAACGTTAAATTTTGCAGAGAAACACAATTAGTACTCAATAAGTATATCAAATAATATATAAAATCAGAAGAAAAGGCTAAAAAATTTCACAATCATAGCCAAAGAAGAGTAACAAAAAGAAGAATATTATTTTCAGAAAAGGAACTGACAACGTCCATCTACGCATGTGCTACTAAATATGTCTACAGTGAGACAAATTTACATGTAATAGATATATATGGATATGCTAAGACAAAAGAACTTGTCCTTGCCATCTGCCAAATGATAGGGCTGCAAACAGTCTTTCCACGAAAAAGTTGTACACAAACCAACTTTTGATTTTTCATTTTTTTTCACCACTTTTTGGTAAGTATTTTATTAAGTTTAATATCAGCACCAACATCTACTGATAGTAGCAGTCCACTTCCACTTTCTTTTTCTTTTTTTTTTTCATAAGTATCCGAATCTTTGGATCGACTAATCCTCCACAAATGCACGCAACTTCCCCCGGGGGTCAACATGCACCGAGCAGGGCTCCACCCATAGGATGGTTGGTCCAGCTCCTAAATTAGTCTGAGCAGAGACAATGTAATTGCAACTTGATAACTGCTGCCTCCAAATAATGCTCTTACCCACTCCATAATATAGCTGTGTTGTCATAGGGAATGAATGCATTGAGCAGGAAATTGGAATCATAAGAATAGTGCATATACATCAATAAGTTCTTGACAATTTCCGCAAGGAAAAGAAAAAGATGTAAGCTTTTAGAAAAGATACAAATTTATCCAAGAAGCCTAAGCAACTCCCACAACCCATGCACTAAAAATACTTAGATAGTAATATGAGGGGAGGGAAGTAACAAAACAATATTGAATGAGAATTTAGGACAGATGTCTTAGAAAGCAAGATACCGTACCGTGCATATTGTCTTGGTTGAGAAGTTGACCATACAAAATAGATGAATTGAGGTCGTCAAATACTCTCAAAGGAAGAATTTTAAGAATGAGTAGAGGGCTAAGGCGCTCAAACAGTGATTTCTGCATTCTCTCCTCATCATAACTTGTGGTACCCCTCAGAGCAAGCAGGCTTTTGTCAACCCTGCCAAATATTACTAGGAGAGTAACTAACAGACTGCACAGAACAGCACATGGTAGGCGACAGAGAAATTTACAAAATTGGAAACAAAGTAATCTCACCAGAATCTCCGTAAATAAACAAAAAGACAACAGGACAGAAAAAAGTACACTTAGCACAAAAGGAGAAATATTAGCGCAAAGGTGCAGGGATGAAAGAGACAAGAGAGGATTCCCTTATATTTATGATGTCTGTGAACAAACTACCTCTTCATGTTTTAACACTAGAACTTAGGAAACACAGAAATAGCCACCAAGAAAGCTAGTGGTGTATGGGAGACCACACTTTGAAAACAGGCTGCATCATAGGGAAAAAAGCAGAACAGATGAGAATCAAACATTTAAAAAACATACTCTTTCTGTTCATGCATGCATAACAGGATGCGATCTAGCACCATATCTTTGGCATCCGCCAGATGTTCGCTTATATAACTCAAAAACCGCACAAGAATGGCATTTGATGGCTCACTGAACATCTTGTCGATTAGGGACCCAACCAAAGTTTTCCAGTCTCCAACCTGTGAAATTCAAAAAATCAAAATTAAACTTAAAAAAGCTAAAAGGGAAAAGGAAAACTGGAAATATAGATATAAGATGACATTGAAGCTATTAGAACAAATATCGTCTGATTTGCATAAAAAAGTGACTAAGAAAATGTTTGGAAAAGACCAAAATTCACTCTCTTGCAGCAAATAACGTGCACAAGGCATGATCATCCTCGGAGCCTACAAAGGCATGATCAATAGCAGAAGTCATTTTTTAACCATTGTAGCAAGAAAAGGAGATATCCCCCCGTTTATTGTTCATTCGGGTGCATAATGCCTTTAGTTCAAGGCGTACCAACTCCCCACTTATTGAGAGAGATGCATTGAAGAATAATATGTGGAGCAAACAAGAGAAATCTGGCTGATGAAGTCAGTGCAAATGTCATCAATATATGCAGTTCATGCTAATAGAGAAATCTGGCTAATTGTAAAAGCAGAGAGAACTTAGGATTCAATTAAGGCAAGGAAAGAAATGATAAACCTAAGTGTATGAATGTGCATAAGCCAAAGATGTACAAAAGAAGAAATTATTTTTGAATTGGCGTCTCGATTTAGTCATTGTTAACATATAAGCAAGGATATGACAATAGTGCCTTAATATTCTTACACTGTCAGACCACTCTGGAGTCAGCCTGAGTACTTGATCAGCTTCTAATTTTGATTCTGCAAGTGCCACAGAAAGATGAGCTTGAATGCATACAATTCTCTATCGAGAGAATAATAGAAACTTCCACTCAGCAGAATAACTGAGAATTAAATGCCTGATGTAGTGAGAATTCCCATACAACTGCTCTCAGTAGCATGTGAAAAGTGGAAACTGTTAAACAGATTGTTCATGTGTATCATCGAAATAATTGTCACAGATAGTGTTTCCACCACATAGTCATAGATTAAACCATAGACTTATAAACAATAAAAATTAATAAATACCCATTAAATTTCGCTTATTAAAATGGAAAAAATCTGAAATTTTATCAGTATTTTTATTTGCTAAAAGGGAACTATCTGACACAGTGTGATCACAGCATTTTGGTGGCTAATGTGGACCATTGATAAGAACTTTTAGAGCATAATACAAAATAACAAATGTCTATAATCCAGGCCATTAAAAGAAGAATTTTGCATCCCCATAGAAATGCACCTACAACTTTCTCTTCGGTAGTTTTAGGAATTTCCAAGCTACTACTGAGGTTGCTGCAACAGAAACAGAAGACATACTACAGTCAGAAAGAGGACTTCCAAAAGATAATGTTGAAATAATCAGGATAATCTGTTAGTTACAGTAAAACAGAGAATTAAATGCACACGCGCACACTGTGTGTGGTTGGGAAGGGGGGGCGTGTATATATATATAGAGAGAGAGACAGAGACAGAGACAGAGACAGAGACAGACCTAAGGCAGTCAAGCAGCATAAATATCACTTCAGATTTCTGTTTATGAGACCGAAGCATCCCAATGAATGCTTTCCTTGCAGATGACTGCAATGTTCTGTCTGAAGTATAAAGGATTTGAACCAATCTAGGCAACACTATTGAAGGCTCTGCAATAAGTCAAACTAATCAATATGATTATCAAGACGACTGTCATCATCAGAAAATGTATAACTGGAATAGTTTGCATATATCACAGTGAACAATAGTAAGCATCAACTTGGAGAAAAACATGAGATTCACATGTTCATTACGGCACTTAAACTGTACAACAAGGAGGGAGAGCCATCTTAAAATCCAGAGCAACACAAGGAACATAACGCATTTCTCAGTTTATAGCATGTCCCTGAACAGGACTCAAATAGAGTACCCCAATAGGATATATAGGCCAAGAGTAGACTTGGTCATCAAACTTACCCATGTTAGAAAGTGAATCAGATGCCAGTTCACGAATTGTACAATCTCCATCATTAAGGCATCTCAGCAAACCATTTGCTATATCTTCCCTGTAATATTTCCAAACACAAGATTAATAAGAACTACCGATTGAAGTGTGCTGAGAGAGATAGAGAGAGAGACAGAGAGACAGAGAGAGCAATCATGAATCAGTCAAACAGCAGAATCTTACCACTTCAAATGAGGGAGTCCATTCACTGTCTTTGATGATATGCTTATCAGTTCACATATGACATCAATGGCATTTCTTCTCTGCATAGTGTTTCCACTAGCAAGACGATCTATAACTTCTTTGACACAGTGATTCTCCGAGTTTCTGACAATTCATTATCAACATCCACTATAATTACATGAACCCTGAAAACCTATTATATATAAGAACTGATTAGTGAAAAGAAACCAAAACATACATGGAACAATATTCTGCAATGAGTTTAACAGCAGCTCTAGCTGTTCCATCCCTCTCATCCAGAAGCTGAAGCAGCAAAGGGATCACCGCATTGAACTGTTCTTTCTCCACAAGATTGTTTTCATCAGAACAGTTCAACTTGAAAATTGTTTCCTTGAATATGCAGACAATCCGATCTATCACATCTTCATCTGCATAGTTTAGCTTAAGGAAAAAGGGCAGGACGTCAGTCTAGCTACAAAAGGATAAAGTGGAACCAACATATAAACCAGCAGAGTATGGTCGAACAAGAACTGTGATTTTACAATATCTTAAACACTTTGATCACATTGAATCGTGAAAATGTCAGCTAATAGTTCCCAGCATGGCTTTGACACAATTTTGATTGAGTAGGATTTCATTTCAATTTACATTAGATAGCAAATCAGAAACTCTTTCCAGCCATACTCATGCCCCGAAAAGAGATATTTTAACATATCGAATGCTAAAAAAATATAACAAGTTTTTTGAGTTGATGTCATTCAGATAACTTGTAAAACCATCCTTAAAACAACAGTATTATTATTTGCAAAGGAAAACTGGCAAGACAACTCATTGTCGCCAACACTGAACTTACATGGCTACACCACAAATGAATGGAGAAAATTACATGATCCACAAGGCTAGCTCAAGATAATATCTTACCAGGTTACCCACACCCACGAGCTTTTATCAATTTAAAAAGTAAGCAATACTGCAGAGAGCATATTTGTCCTTCAAATAAGCTCCGACACTATCATAAGTTATTGCTTAAATATTTCCAAAGAATTTAAGAAATTGATCACTTGGATTCCAGCTTATAAATAAAAAAGTATTGCAGTTTCTTGAAGCCCTCAAACAGAAATACCTGAGGTAAAAGGACCTGGGATATCTGTGATCCATATTCCAACACAGTAGTTTCAAACCTCTTGCCAACAAGACGGCCCAATAGAAGACATAAGCAATTCAGGAAAAACTTTCTGGTCTCAGCCCCAACCTCATCATACTCTTCATGCCTGTACGAACATCTCTCTGCATAGGACTGCATGTTTGAGTAGCAGCAACTAAGTAAGCCAGAGATGACGCCAAAAGGAACGCTGAGAAATTATTAACTTTCTAATAAAAGAGAAATTCATGCTCGGTGTGCTGTAAAAATTGCGAGAATTACAAACAGAAATATAGAAAACAAGAACATTTGAGGCACGCAAACACTATCCTCAAAGTTTCCGTACTTTACGAAGTGCAAAAGGCGTGTTGCTACTGACTTGCGCGGATATCACCAGCTAGAGATCGAGAAGTTCCAACAAGGAAATTGCTCCACTGACCACTGCCTAAAATTGCTTCACAAAGAAGCAAATGTTCACCGCCAAACATTTGCTTTGTAATGACACAAAATGACTGACTTAATTTATGGTCCATCCACATGACTTCCACCGCCAATAAAATTCGATCAAAGAAATTAATAAGCCTTTTGAAATCCCTCTTATATACAAACGGTGATCCCAATGAATCTATATTGACATTGCAATACACATACAGAGTAGATACATAAACCAATAATGATGCATTAGAATAACCATGAAGCCATATCCAACTTCTTTGAAATAAAATACATTGCAGTAGGACCTTCTATCCCAGAACTATCTCATCAGTTTGCCCTACGTTTAATAGATTGACCACTGAATTTGATTGCTTAAGCTTCAGTGCCGCACTGATAGGGGCTCTACATCACCTCTACTTTCTAGGACAAACTTGTTGGCTTCCTTGGAAAAAAGAGTTCCTCAACCAACAAATAGCATTATCATAGCTTTAATAGATGTTTCTAAAGGTATCTTTCGAGTGACAGAGAGAGGAGGATGATAAAAATATAAGGTTGCATAAACTGAACTTGTTCCATTAACCTGAATGCCAGATAAGTATCGTTCCAACCATGCTTTATAATGCTGAGAGAACCTGTGATCTTCCAAATGCAATAACTTGCCATAATGCTTCCAACATGAAGAGAGTAGTAGTTCTTGAGTCTTCACTGTATTTGAGTCTGACTTCAAGTTATATGAAACAGAATTATCACTTATAGAGAATTTCGGAAAAAACAAAAAACAGTAAAAACCTCAAAAGAAGTGAAGATGTAAAGGACCTGCCTCATTTTGGGAGCAATTGTGCTTCTGAATATCCAGTAACCATTTGAGAACTCCTTCCAGCCCTCTAGCGTGTAAAGACCGGCTCTTTCTGCTCCACTGCATTGTAGTATGGGTACCCCACGTAAATAAGAACAAATCTAGAATCTCGACTAATGAAACCAGCCTGAGCCAAAAGCCTTCAGTAGCTTAACAGGCCAATGCACTTATGATTTTCAGTAAAAAAAATTTATTGTTTCTTATTCCTTCAGCTACAGTCAAGGAAAAAGCAATCTGAGTACGCAACGGCCAACAACCAACTAGCTCAGACATTCCCTCACAATCTAAACTCCATATAGGAGATGAAAGAGACATACAGCAAAAAGCAGCTGCACCAGATTGACGAGTTCCTCTAGGTGATTGGAAAGCAAATTCTTCAGTTCCAGTTCCATTTTTGGGATTCCTACAGTTCCCTCATCAGCAGCAGGCAAACCCGTACTTGTGTTTACAGATATATCTGAATCTACATAACTTTTCTGGTTGCTCACGATCTCATCTTTTCTTGTCAATGCTTCAGTGAGAGCCAGAAAACAATCAGCAGCGGAAATTGAAAGACGAGAAGGTAACTCATATCCATCCTGCAAGGAGCTGTAAAAGACCATTTCGAAGGACAACATTAACGCTCTGCACAGCCGTAGAGAATTTTCTTGAGAGCATATAGTGACATTTCATTAGATAGCTTCCACAACATTCAACAAATAAAGAAAAGATAAATGGAGATACTTCAAAACATAACCATAGTTTCTAGAGCATACCAATAGTTTCTTCAACTAAAACATAATACTAGACGCATGTGTTATGTGACTTGTATAAAGTATATTTCATGCTATTAGTTAGTAGGTGTGCAATAAAAAAGGTAATTAGGGTTTTGGTTTTCTCTCATGCTTTATAAACGGAGCCATCCTATGCACAACTTCTATAAAGTTAATGACGAGATGTAGTCTTTTAGTATTTTTTTCTCTCTCCCTCTCTCTTGATATTCTAGAATATTTACACAGCTTACTGAACTAATCTTCAAGGTGCAAAAGCATATTATTTGATGCAAATTTCATATTAGGATCTAGGGAGAGCCTTTGTCACAGGAGGGTCCTCCCACATACCTATGACTTTGTTACATTGTAACGTAATGAGCAAGTCCACTAGGCAAGACCAGTGCCATAACTTAAGGAAAAGTTCCTTATTTTGTTGTCATCCATCTCCTAATTCTACGCAATACAGAAGCTCTACATGCATACTTGTCCTCAAGCACATGGATTTGTCATTCTTTTGCATGAACAAACAAATAACTTTCAAGACGGAGATGGCAAAAAGCCAATTTCAGGGGGAAAAAAGCATAGATAAAATGGGATAGAAAAAGAGCGTTGTTTCTAAACTATTAGTATCGACCATCCACAGTTTTTAAAGACTCAATTTGTTCATTAGCATCAGTAAGAGGGTTCCAAAGGGAAAGGACTTTTACAATTGCAATTCTCTCATTGTGATAGGGGGTCACTTTCTCCGTAAGATAGGTAAATAGCTTTCCAGGGAGATTGAAAAAATAATCCATTAGCAAATAGATCATATTTGCTCGGGTACTTTTTATTGGATTTCCTTTTCCGCTTTTGCTTTCTCAAAATTTCTGGTGGCTCATCCCTGTTCAACAAACATTAATTTCGCTTTTAATCCAGCATTACTTATTATTTAAGAATTTTAGTGAATTGGTTCAGAAAGTAACTTCTACTTAATCTAGTTTGACACCAAAAACTCCAAAAATTAGATGAAACACAGTAGGAAATAATGGAAATTATTGTTTATAACTGCAAATGGGGGATATCTTCTAAATTTCTTACAGTTTTCCTACTGAGAAGTAGCACGGTGCATCTGGAACCATTTCTTTCCCCCATGTAAAAAATTTGCAAGTTTTCCATTTTGAATCAAAACTCTTGTTCTCATCTCTCCACTCCCCCACAACCTTCTGCCTATGTAAAGCTAATGAACAAGCAAAAAAATATCCATATTTAGATGGGATGATTCCTTGGTATCCCATTTGAGGAATCCCTGCATGCCTCACTTAGCTTAGACTGCACTTTAGTTTTCTACGGTCCACCAACAAAAGTTTGGCAACACAGATGAACAGGAAAGGATAGACATGTATATTCATCTACACATTCCCAAAGGATTTCCACAAATTTGAACAAAATAGACCTTTGATTTTTGTGATGCATTGAAGAAAAGAGAGAATTAATTCAATGCACCAATAAAAGTTTGGCAACACAGATGAACAGGAAAGGATAGACATGTATATTCATCTACACATTCCCAAAGTTTTCCCACAAATTTGAACAAAATAGACCTTTGATTTTTGTGATACAATGAAGAAAAGAAAGAATTAATTCAATGCAGAAAGCACCAATTCTTGGATTTTTCAGGGCACTAGAAACCCAATTACCACAACAGTTTGGAACTCCTTGGACTTGGAAAAAGTTACAGCATCTTAGAACAAACAACCCCACGCCCATCCCACTACAAAGAGATATGGAAGGAAAAGCAACCTAAAAATGGCCTGCCAACACATCAACTTGGTTTTGGAAAACCAAAATAGTTGCAAGAAGTGAACAAATCAATACTTCACAGGCATAGCATGATTTTTTTTTTTTTTTTTTTGGTCGTGGCATAATAGGATTTACATGCCCAGCATTTATAGAGCGAGCATCAAGTCATCAGTGCAGGTCCCGGAATTCAGAAGTGAAGAGACACATACCTTCCTTTGCGTATTATAGAAGAAAGATGTGAAATGCATGGACAAAGCATCTCCACAATCACATTGTACTTCCTCCTTAATCCTGCCATCAGAAGTCCAAAAGGGAACTCCACCATCAACAATAACCTTAAGCAACGTCTCAACAAAGAAAGTTTCCTTGATGAAGCATAGTTCGATGTGGAATGCCAAAGGCAACCTTTTTTCATAAAATGGATTCTAAAAGCAACTCACTGAATACCAAAAGGAATAAATTTGCCAAAGAAATCAGATTATTAGAATTTTACATCCTCATCTAAGTGATGTCAAAAACAACACCAAATGGACTAAGAGTGCAATTATAATCACAATGATCCATTTTGATGGATGAAAAATCAGGCAGACACATACAAAAAAAATAAGGATACTGAAAATGATTTAGTATGTACAAGTGCTTTGTCTTAACAGTAATGAGCATGATGTACACTTACCATCCAATAAAAATTGATTGATTGCACTCTCACATTCCAAAAGACCTCGTACTAGGGTACACCAGCCCAGTGATACATAATGATCTTCTTTTCTAGAGATAATGTCAGCGAGACTCTGCATGAAATATTGAAAAAGGAACTCGTCTTGAACAAGCCAGTCAAGAAGTATCAAGATTTGGCCACCGTGTCTTGATTCTTTGCTCCTCAGTGACTGCAAAAACAAGTGCTTCACATGTAACAGCGAAAGATACGACAGCACAAGTAGAAAGGTACCCAAATTTACTGAAAACAAAGCTCATGGGATATAAGAAGCAAGATCAAAGAATAAATCATTTAAACTAAAAAATGAAGTCAGATGCTTAACTCATAAAATAAAAGCTAATGATAGAAAAGGAAGCAATCATTAAAAGATAAACTACAAAAGTCAACAAGATGACACATGAGCTATATCTGCACAAAAATATTGAACATAAGCCATCCACTTATCCACATAACCCTTACTCCAGAGGAATGAAATGACATCTTGTTCCTGTAAAAAAGAAAGGTTTAACACACCCCTTTCATTCCACTCATAATGATCCATTTAGACCTCTAGGTTAGATAGATCCAACTTTCTATTTGCTCGCGGGATCAAGGTGGACTGCCACATTCTCCTTTCTTCTTAAGAACCCACACATCCCATGTCAAACACAATATTTAAAAGCCACTTTCCTGATAAAGCTTGAATTAGTAAGTACAGAGTTCTCTCCTGTGCAGCTCAAGTACAGCAAAGGATAAATGACATCATAGTTCATGAAAAGAGTTGCTCACGTCATCCAATCCGATGGGCAGAAACTCCTCAAATATCCAACAATATCTACACACTAATTAGAACTGTTCAGGTATGCATATGAAAGAACCAAACGAAACGCATTGCGAGGTAACAGAATCAGCTGAAGCCACAACTCGTTTGCCCGAAACCGACATCCTTATCGAATAGAGATTTCAAGCAACGAAAGGCCCCGAAAAAGTGAGAAGTGCTTAACGGCTTGCAAACACTGACAGGTTTCCCCAGACAGCATGAGCAAGTATTCTCCAAACAAAAACAGCCTGACAGGAAATAATTCACTGAAGCAAGCGAACAGTCCAAGTAAAAAACACGTACGTGTTCGAACATCGGAACGAGAATCTGATCCAACCGCTCGTTTCTCTCGGCCGCGTCCTTAACGTACTTGTGCAGAAACAACAGCGACTCGTCCAGAGAACCTGTTCGACACCAGCAGAGATATAAGCACGGAATGAAAACAGCCGGCATCAAAGCTCGCGGCGGCGCCGCAGCCAGCAAACCGGCGACGGGCGAACGCCGCGACGCGACGCACCGGTCGGAGGCGGCCGGAGGAGGTCGGGAGAGAAGCGGGAGGCGGCGTCCCGGAGCTTCTTGGGGCGAGCGGAGAGCAGGGAGGTCAGGACTCTGCCGAGACCGAGGGAGACCATCGATTCGGGGCTCGATCGCCAGAGCAACGGCCGCTCTTCTCCTCCTCCCTCCGCCGCCACTGCCATCTCCATCGCGACCGGTCGAGGCGAGATTGTTTGCGAGAAGAAGAGAAGCTACGAACGACCGGGCGGCGGCGGCGGCGGCGAGCGAGTCGAGAGTTGCGCTCCGGCGAAATTGGGTTTTTCTCGGCCGCCGGCGAACGGAGAACGAGCAAATAATTTTGGAGGCAAAAGTCGAGATTTTCGATAATGTGCGGAGGGCTTCTACTAAGCTCCGAAGTTTTTCGTAAATACGGGATGGGCGGAGTGTCGACGGTGCACCGATACTACCACACCATTACACGTGCAGAATCACAATCGGGCAAAAAAAATCTTTTCTTTTTTTTTTTTTTGTTAGGAAAGAAATCCCGATTCAAGTATTGACTTCATTATTGGGGCTTTTGTTTCGTAACCTATCTATCGAGGCTAAGAAATGTTAGAAGAACTGTTGGATGACATGAGGAGTTCTGCCTTTTTGTCTCCAACAAGAATGAATCCAAATATGTCTGGGGAAAAAAAAAATGTGTGGGCACTCAAGCCAATGGAGTTTGACCCCTAAAGACCCCTAAAAAAGAGTCAATGAAGATAAAACGATGCAAGTGGTATATGATGTTTGAGACATGAGAAGGCAGATTAATTAAAATTTGCATCAATAGATCTAAGATCTCTAAAGGAATGTACAAAGAAAAAGATTACCAACAAAGGAAGTTTAGGACTCGTCGTCATCAGAGGTGTGCTCTTGGTCAAAGGCTTATATCATATTTTATTGAGCATATGTTTACTAGATAAATTTAGAACAAGGAAGATACGTTGAATTAATTAAAAAAGTGTGGAAATCCATCTTTACTTAATGCATAAGAAACTAACTTAGAGCTCATGCGTAACGGGAAGGATGAAAGCAAGATTTGACACAAAATACCACAGACACGCGAGCTTCAAATGAGGAACAATTATCTCAAAATCAACCATTTGAGATAAGTTGAGAAACTTCCAAGAAACATTGGTAATTACTTTGCCAATTACATTTTTAAAACTTACATTGACTCAAACATCGGAGGTTCCCAAAAAATTTGCTCAAATGTACTTTCTTCCATGCAATGGTCAGAGCGCAAAGTCAAGAATTTGGGCGAGAGATTGAGTTGCGGTCTAATTCAAATTACAATTATAAATGTCCTATGCTCGTAAATTAAGCATTTTCTTCTATACGATTGTTGTTGCATTCCAAACTAAATTCATATTATTCCATTCAAATTAAACTATTACCAGCGTCGTACCGTCGCAAATGAAAAAATTTGGACCAAAATTGTCCTATGAAATGCCTCAAATCATCTAAGGATCTGAAACTACAGAAACGACGCGGCACAATAGCGGCTATTGTCAATTGCCCTTTTGAATGTACCGCAGACAAATCCCTCCGATCGAGTGGTTTCAACTTCCTCGTAAGCCTCGAACGAGATTGCTACGTCACGGTCGTTGCACCGCGTCCGAGGTTCTCTGGGGAGCCATGGCTGACCGTACAATTCATTTCGGAATTTCCGCGGTTGTCCATTCGATGCTTCCGTCAGTTTCTTTGTGCGATGTTGCGCAGAAGTTCGCTGCCTGCCACCACGAAATGAAGATGCGACTCTCATCGCACGTTTGATTATTATTGTCATTTTTAATATTCAAGATTCTTCGAACCCCGCCTGCATTCGGGCAAGCATCATCTAGGGGAGGCTCGCTCTCGCTTCCGTGGTGAATTGGTTAGTTCAGCACTCCTCGTCAATTCGCTTCCCTCTCGCGTTGAATCTTTCTTGATTTTGCATATCGCCTTGCTCATCCTATTCATCTCTGGGTTCTGAATTTCGATATGGCAAAAGCTCAACTCTGTTGAATTCCCACGGAGGTTCCTGTTTCTCCGGTTTGAAGTTGTGGGTCTTTTCTTTTTCCCCCTTCCTCGTCCTTGCTTGCTGAAAAGCGGTCAACTTTGGGTGATTCTTGAAGTGGGGAGACTGCATTTTCTTGGGACTCTGTTAATTCCCCCGGGGTTCCTGTTTCTCTGGCTTGAAGTCGGGTCTTTTCTTTATCCCCCGTTCTCGTTCTTGCTTGCTGAAAAGTGGTCAACTTTGGGAGATTCTTGAAGTGTGGAGAGGAGACTGCATTTTTCTTGGGGCTCTGATATTGGTCGAGGGTGCTTTCTGTATTAGGAAGAACATTAGGGCGATGCCTCTGTCTATGTTCTTCAAGGATGCGAGGTAGTCATTTCCAGTACCTACATATCTTTTTATCGACGTTCTTGAGTGAAATTCCAGTTTCCAATCTATTTCCTCCATTGTTAGGGCTGATGTTATTACTTTCATTTCGTGAACTGTAATCTGGACTAGCTGCCAGGTGTTGCCACAACTGTAAAAGGGCAAGTTTTTGTGCATGAATATAACGACTTCCATATGTTCTGTCATGGCAGTTTAGGGTTAAATAGTGTGAGAAGCCTATGCTTCACCTGTTGAAGATCATTGGTCTTTTTGCTTTTACCATTAATTTCTTGTCATTGGAGCAGTTTTCCCATCTTACGAATAGTTCAGTCCAGTATGCGGTATGCTATGCCTAATTGTCATTTGGAATTGTCGTGGTCAGAAACGTTTTCAAGAAAGATGAGCTCAGTATTGAGATAGCCCAGATTGCACTCCCTGCAGCGTTGGCTTTAGCAGCTGATCCCGTAGCTTCTCTCATTGATACGGCGTTCATTGGCCATATAGGTCGGTCATCAGCTCCTCTTTTTGGTTATTCAGGATACTCTGTTGTGTAATACGTTTTTTACTTCGTATCTATTGTAACATCTCATGAACTAGCTCCTCTTTTTGGTTATTCAGGATACAGTCTTATTGACCGAATCTAGATAATTCATGCAGGCGATGCCTTTACTGATGGTGCTTTATGGATCATGCTAAAATTCTTGTAATCGATATTCTATTTGAGAGTAAATACCCACACTGTTGGTATATAACAGTGTGCTAAGATGAAATGCTAAGATGCATTTTGTCGTTATTGGTATTCATTTTCTGTAGGTTCTCAAAATCATTGGAACGGCCTTAGGAGTATTGAAAATTGATGGAAACTTCCTAAACTTGTTCTTTATTTGCAATTGTATGTTTCAACACTCAACAATTTCGAGAGCATTTAATATATTTGTGCTCATTTCTTTAATCTTGAAATATATCAGGTTAAAAAGTGTGGAGATTGTGCATTCTTGTTGTGTTTACGTGCCTTTTCTCTCTAATGTGCTGCAAAACATAATGTTTTTCTCTATATTTCTTCCATTGACTGTCAATAACTAAATACATCTGCCATTTTGCAATGTGACTTCCTTTCTTCAAAATCTTGGGTGAGATATATGCAGGTCCGACTGAGCTTGCAGCTGTAGGAGTTGCCATTGCCATTTTTAATCAAGTGTCGAAGGTTGCAATTTTCCCTCTTGTCAGTATTACAACTTCATTCGTTGCGGAAGAAGATACCAAAGAGCGATTGCATATTGAAGCACAAAAAAATGAAAATGGAGACAAATTGTTTCCTGTTTACAAGGAAAAGGACATTGAAATGGAAGAGCTGTTACCTCAGAGCGGTACACTCTATTAAACTCTCCTTTCTCAAGAGCCACTCAATTCCTCGAAAGCACATTGATAATAAATGCTCCTCCTGCTTGGTCATGTTGATTTTCTGTTATCCGTGCCACTTTTTGACATGTTTGAAAACTGATTCTCTTTTGCCAGATTCTACGAGCAAGTCATCATTTACTGACACCAGTTTTGGTAAAATGGCTGATCTTGACAATAAGAGAAGATATATCCCATCAGCTTCATCGGCATTGGTCATCGGGAGCATACTCGGAATACTGCAAACTCTGTTCCTCATATTTGCTGCCAAGCCAATCTTAAACTACATGGGCGTGAAGTCTGTGAGTTTTGTGTTTTTTGGTTGTGCTCTTATTATGGGAAACTTATTGTGCCCTGTATCGAGGGGATTCAGTCATTCTACTTTCAAAACTGATCTGCTTTTCCAGTCCACGTGGTTTGGATTATAACTTCTAGTCCAGCAAATTTTTTGTCTTCCACTTGGTACATGTAGCTAATCATACTGAGACTAGGGATATCTCTTGGTGCAGGACTCATCCATGTTAATGCCTGCTCAAAAGTACCTAACATTGAGGTCACTTGGTGCTCCTGCTGTTCTTCTCTCATTGGCTATGCAAGGAATCTTTCGAGGATTTAAGGATACAAAAACTCCTTTGTATGCAACAGGTCAGCTGAAGGCTCCTTCTGCCAAACTTTCATTATCTACTTGGACTTTTTGTTGCTAGCACAAACTATAATTAAGTATTGCTATGGATATGCGAGCGCATCTAAAGAAAGGAAACCGATGCATTAGCCTACTGTGGAATGCAAATTTTGCGTTCTGCCTCTTACAGAGCAGCTTCAATGTCCACCATGTCATGTCATTTTGTGTGTTTAGTTATCCATGTTGGCAGAAAAGCCATTGGAATAGATACATTTAATGGGGTCTGATTGCTTCAATGTATGCATTCAGACCTCTTGAGGTTTTGATTTTCACCAAGTACCCTAAAGAAGCCAGAGCTTGGTTATAAGCACCATTTACTAAGTACTGAAGCATGAGGAAATTCATCTCTCATGGAATTCCCTCCTCCCTCCATGATGCCAACTTCCATATCTATAGGTAGAGTTGAATGGAGACAATGATGTAAAACTCATTTTATTCAAAGGAATAAATTCTCCCCTGTACTTTACTTTCTTTTAGACTTTCGGTGAATAGATTTTCTTTGATAAAGCCTTCCAGCCTTTGTGCATAATTGTTGATTGATAAAATGGTTCAGGGGGGGCACAGCAAGATCATGTGATAAATTCCTGTCTCTTGGATATTTAGGAAGACGTGTCTAGTGTGGTATGTCTAGTAGATATTACCTGTAGGAATTGCTACCACTGTGGAGGGGCCAGCAAATGGACCATAAATATCAGGTTTCTTAAATTAGGTACTCACAAAAATGTATTGTCCACATCATATAGCATTTGCATCAGCAAATTTAATGTATACAATTTTTGTTATTATTGCAATTCAAAGTTGTGTTTTTAATTGGTTTTAATGATTAATTCGGGGTTTTTGTTTGCCATGTAGTGGTGGGTGACGCTTCAAACATCATCTTAGATCCTCTATTCATTTTTGTTTTCCGGATGGGCATCAGCGGTGCAGCAATTGCCCATGTTATATCGCAGTAAGTTCATAATGTATATAGACGTTTTCCCCTTCTGTGATTGTATTTTTGCCTGATAATGATGCAAATTTCTAGGTGGTTTTCCTCTCTGACACAGCAAATTGTTATTTTTAGGTATTTGATTTCCCTTATACTGCTTTGGAGATTAATGTCACAGGTTGATCTATTACCTCCAAGCATTAAAGACCTCAAATTTGAGCGATTCCTGAAGAATGGTAGATTATATATGTTGTCAGCTCCTTTATTTTTTTGGTTTTTACAATTATTTATAAGTCCATCCTCATATTTTTTGAAACCCAGCATTGTTTCTTTTTAATCTTATGAATGATGCAGCTTCAAAAAAAGTAAAAAATGATTTGATAATTTATAGATAAATGAATATGTAAGATATCTTATCAGATGGCAACACCATCTATGTGGTATTGCAAGTTCCTTCTCTAGATTGGACGCGAATGGTGTTCTTTCTTTTAACCATAAGCAAGGACATGATTAGTTGATTCGCTGAAGTTATGCAAATAAGAAAAAGATATAACCACTGCTCGTGAAGAGCTAATCATGGTCAATCTGGTGAAGAATATTAGACAAGAAATATCGCATTGGATGCCAAGGCACATTTTCTCTGTGAATTTTGTTTGAGTTAGCTGTACAACAGCTAATGTTCATTGAAGTACTAAAAAGTCAAATTATTTTCTCATTGACATTTCTATTTGCTCCAATTCTGATATGATGAAATCATATCAGACATGTCCTGATTTGCTCCTTCGCACATCATTTCTTCTCAAACTTGTCTTGTGCTCATTCCTTGTGGAAATTATTAATCCAGTTAATACTTTTCCCTGTGAAGCCTGAATGCTTCTTCTCCATGATGGGTCTGGTACATGGATCAACACAAATGTTTGTAATAAATGACGAAATTTTGGTTTAGTGGTTAAGCTGACCTATCTTGGTGCATTATATTACAGGATTTCTCTTGCTGGTGAGAGTAATTGCTGTAACATTTTGTGTTACCCTGGCAGCATCATTGGCTGCCAGGCATGGAGCAACATCAATGGCTGCCTTCCAAGTTTGCCTTCAAATCTGGCTTGCAACCTCTTTGCTTGCTGATGGATTGGCTGTTGCTGGACAAGTAAGAAATGGTTGGCTTAAAATTTTATGTTTCAGTAATTCAGAAAATGGATGGTTGAAACAAGTAAAAGAGATCTCACGAGTAATGTCTCATCGAAATCAAAGAAATGCCTTGGTGATGTGCGGTTTTTCTGAAGATCATTTTTTGAAGATGTAAAGTGATGCGTAAGCATCAAATGGTAGATGCTGGGAACAGCAGAAACAGTCTTCCCTAGTATTCTCAATGTCGTCTCTCCATCTTCTACTCAAGTGAAGGCGTTATCTAGAGAAATTGATGCACTTATGAATGTCAACAGACATAGATATGTATTTTTTGGCAAGTATTAGAACTTGACAGTCTTATTTAGTGTGAGAAGTTATCTTAGATGCGGCGTTCTCAATTCAATTCCTTGAACAAGAGTTACTTGACTCATAGTTTCATCACATCTCTGCTATTGTCTTCTTTCTACTTGCTTTACTGCATCAGCTTAAGAGTTGAGGTATTGTTGGCTCAGTCATTTACCGATCTCCTTTGTCGCCATTCTATTATAAGTCTAGAATAAGTGCTTGCAAGAGAGCTCCATAGTTTCCCTGGGAGATTTACAATCTAATTGAAGGATCTCATAAGCGTTTGAGGATAATTATCTAGAGGTTTTGAGGTGAAAATGCTGATGCCTTAATCTGATAACTTCTAGCTCGGTTCAGACCCATATGTTATCTGATTGAAGGCACTGTAAACCATAATATTTATTGACCAATTTTATGTTTTCCCCCAATAAGGCCTTAAGTTTCTTTTTAGTGAACTTTATCAAATTTTCCTTTTCAAGTAGTTTGAGATGAGCTTATTTTTCTCAGGCAATCCTAGCAAGTGCATTTGCCAGGGCAGATTATGAGAAGGCCATGTCAACAGCTTCTCGTGTATTGCAGGTATATTCATATTCTTACCCTGAGGGAGTAACTTTGTTCAGCTCTCTATATTCTGAAACGCCTTTGATTTTAATATGCAGTTGGGCTTGGCCATGGGGCTAGTTCTCTCTGTTGTCCTTGTCACGGGGTTACAGTTTGCTTCCAGATTATTTACGGAAGATGCTGGTGTTTTACATCTTATTAGTGTGGGGATTCCGGTATCTCCCTTTTCCACGCCTTGAAGTTCAAGAAAAATATTTCTAATCATCCAAGACTGAGTTATACCTGAACTGAACTTTTACCTTTTGCTTGTTAGTTTGTTGCAGTGACTCAACCCATAAATGCTTTAGCCTTTGTTTTCGACGGAATCAACTATGGTGCATCTGACTTTGCATATTCAGCCTACTCAATGGTAAGTGCCAAGTGGTATGCGACTGAAGATCTTGTCATTTTAGAGATCATACTATGCACTGCTCCACAGATAACAAAATTGCACATGTACGAAAGCATAGTTTTTGAGAAAGGGCCTTGTTACCTTCACATTTGAGCAAGTTAAACAGTGCGCCTCTCTCTCTCTCTCAACTTCTTTTGATTTATTTACTTGCAGGTGCTGGTGGCTATAGTGACCATTGTATGTTTGTGTGCACTGTCCTCAACCTACGGTTTCATAGGGATTTGGATTTCTTTGACCATCTATATGACTTTGAGGACATTTGCTGGTTTCTTAAGGTAATGCTCTGTTTCTATCAATGCTCTTTGCGCCTTGTATCTCATCCTAGATGCCACAATCACACGTGCTCTGTAATTTTTAATTTTTTTTTTTAATTATGTTTCTCCTTCTATGCAAGACTTGAATATGGATACACTACAGAGGACTTTTCCTAATAGCAGTTGATCATATTACTGATGATTTTAGTTACAAACGAGAATCCTCATCTTAACAAACACCGATTTTCGGAAATATGCAGGATTGGTGCTGGCATGGGACCTTGGGGATTTCTAAAGAACTAATTGCGGCCTCAATCTATCATTTGGTTTTTTGCTCTATTCTGGACAGCTCGCATACCCATCACACGGTACTATCGTTGCCTCATTACCTTGACGTGATACCTCCACACATGTACTTAGATCGTTCCCCGCAATTTGAAGTGCTAGAAAGTGCTGCAATAATCTTTCACATGAAAGAGATGGTAGCTTCTGAAAGGAAGCCCTTCTTTTACCATGTATAAACAGTCATTCAATTACACATATCCACCGGTCTCATCATTGGCAAAGGGCTGATTGTTTAAACATCCTACGTCGGTACCATTCAAATATTACCCTTGAAGAAGCTGATATAGAAACAGAGTAATAATTTCGATGATTCCAGGTTATGAAGCGCTTGCATGGTATTCGTGATCATTCCATGCGTGCCCTTTTGTGCCAAATCATGAACCTAACCTCTTTTGAGGAACGGGCATTCGAAATCAACCTGTTTCGCATAATATCTTCCCATTCAAAATGTCTGAACGACCGAATCATAGTCACTTGCTGTATCCTAGATTTGATAATGGTAGATACGGGACAGTTTCTACAGTCGCTTAAATATGAAATGCCTGTGAACCGGGCAGATACATGCCCTTTGATCAGAAAAAACAAACGAAGGAAAAGACGAAGTCCGAAAGCCAAAATGTAAAACTCAAGTAAGGAACGTTTCCTCCACTATGCTTGCGTTGCTGTGGGTCTCCAAATCGATGCTTTTCAGCAACCAGATAAGAAGCATGGCGACAAACCTACTCTAAAATCCAACATCGCGGCCTAGTAGGACTAGGAAATTTGGTCCTATGAATATGATGCCATGAAATATATTCACATTCGCCAATCCACGAAACCAAAAACGACAAATGGCGATCCCATCCTATCTCTTTCGAGCTGTGGCGGTCGTTTTCTCTCCCTCAGATTTCATCGATCATTCTCTCCCATTCTGTTCCCTTTGTCAGAGATTGGAGAACCTAAAGGCACCGAAAGGTGTCATCCCCCAATAAAAAAGAGTGACTTAAATTTCCTCTCGACGTACACCTACCCATCTCGCCTTTTATCCTTGTCTACCTATTTTGTCTGTTCAATTTTCCCTGATTTGTCAAAAGAGAAAGGAAAAAAGAAAAGGGAAAAAGCCACGGCTTTCCAAGGGGAAAATGCTTTCCGGGCCGATCTCGGCATCGACCGAGAAAAGTGCGGATGGTAATCATGAACGCCCTTATAATCTAATCAGGAATGATGGGCGATGCATCGGCACATATCCCAGCAGGATAAGCAATCTCAAAATGCAATTAGCGTGCTCCCTTTTGTTTTTTCCCCACTAGATTAAAAGAGTGCTAACTCGATTCCCGATCAGAGCGAATTTTTCCAAAGGGCCACTTCCGATTTTACGTTCCACATAACTTGTCACATCGAAGGGATACCCACGTGGAGAGGGTACGAATCAAGGACGATAATGTTTGGCTCAAGCCTCATCTTCCACCGAAGCAAGATCCACCAAAGCTCTTTGAAAAGCGTTCTTGATAATTGTAAACCGCTGGTATTCCCGTTAAAGAATATATTATGGTTGTTTTTTTCCATTAAAAGAACAGAGCTTCACCCATCCACATACCAGACCCAAAGGGTGATCCTTCAGTGCAAAAATGAGAATCCACAACAGCACGGCTTTCCATGAACCTTTTCAATAATTTACTGATCGACAAGCAAGACGCTTATGAAGAAAGAACAGGGAGAGAGAGACAGAGAGAGAAGAGGACAATCACAAAGGAGGGGTTACATGAGGAAACAAAAAATAAAGGTATTAAAATGTTTGATGGACTGTTACATCAAAGGATCATAGCTTCTTCTCCACTTCTACCACCAGCAGTAACAGGTGAACTTGGTTATTGGTTTTCATACTACAACACCAGACACATCATATCCCCTCTTAACTTTCATTCTCACAAATATTGGGAAAAAAAAATATCCTCAAAAGAAAATGATCATAATTTCTCTTTTGATCTTTACCCCAAGGGTGTAAATAAATCAGAAGAGCGAAAGAATGGAACAAACATTAGTCCCCAGTTCCATTTTGATGAAATATGATAAGACGGCAAAAAGGAAATGACAGTAATATGGACCTAAAATTGGAAATATTAGAAAGGAGAACACCTAGCCTGGGTTTAATTTCTCTTCATAACCCAGAGGGTCTTCCTTTTTTTTCCCTACTTTCTGTTGTAATAGAATGATAAAATGGTTAAAAATGAATTCCTTTTCTCCAGTGACTTCACTGACCCCTTTCCTGCCTTGTTATCTTCTTCCAGACCCCACCCCCAGCATCAAAAATTTCCAGAAAAAACATAGTATTTACCAAAAAAACTTTCCGCTGTCTACTTCCTCAAGGCCATGTAGGAAAAAAAACAACCTAGTTTTGCTGAGCCACGAGCGGATCGAGCTGCATCTGCTGGAGCCATGCTCCTAGCACTTCGTGATCAACCGATTCCATCTGCGAGCTGATACTCGGAACCTCACTGGATGTAGCGGGGGCTGGAACACCAGAGAGAGTTGATGAAAGCTTTTCTTTCATCTCCGTAGGAGATTCTTTAACGAGAGATTGAACCCATGAAAGATCTGGCTCCTCACCATTGTTCCCAAGCTCAAATGAATTAGACCTGCGAAGTTTACCTAGTTCATCTGCACTCACAGCCCAGTCTGGTTTCCCGTTTGTAGCTCCCCATTTCGACCAAGAACCCACGGGGGAACCCACAATGGCGGCTGAATTGGAACCGAGTTCACGAGAGCTCAGGCTGCGTAATTGCTGCTGCTGTTTCTCTCGTTGGGCCAACATCGACACACGAGAACTCATAGGAGAGATGGGATCCATGTTACGAGGGGACATTCGCCCAGATTGAACACCGAAAGATGCTTGCAACAAAGGGTGGTCAACACTTTTAGGAGAGAAGGTTGTGTTGATGGGTGATAACATGGTCTGCTGCTGCTGCTGAAATTGATTGATTACTGCAGATTTGTGCGTTGGTGAAAAAACAGCAGAAGCCAGGGCTTGATCAGCGTAGCGAGGGGATGAGCTCTCAGCAGAGAAGAGATCATCAAGGTTTGAGGGGGTCAAAGTTTTCAACCGACCAGAACGGTTCAAGGAATTAGCACCCATCGATTGTTGTGAAAGTACGGAAAACTCATTTAGGAGCTGCTGCTGTTGCACATCATAATCTGACAGCAAGTCAAAATCCTCCTGAGGAATATCTCTTGCATTAAGAGAAGATCTCAAGCGGCTGGACTGAAGATTGCTTCCGGGAAGATGCAAAGTTGGTACATTTTGCTGGGGCCAGGCAACAGATGGGTGTGAAATACCATTAGCAGATGGAGACATGGGAGGAGTGAAGGGTGAAGGGGACATGATGGATACTGATGATGGGGAACCAGGTAAGAGGCTCATGGCTGCAGCAAAATCCATGGCAGCAGCTCCAGAGGTACTCGAGCGAGGAGACGGAACAGCAGAACCAGTGGAGACGTACAATGGACGCAGCTCTTGCTCCGTGTGGGCAAAGAAGCACACTCTCCGAGCACAACTTGTACCATCCTTGCATAATCGAGTCCGATACTGAGCAGGATGGAGCCAGCACTCAAAAACACCATGAGCATATTCACACATATCTCCACGTCTACAAGCACCCTTCCGGAAATCAGGGCAAGGGACACAACTGTAGTGGAACTTCCTTGGATCCCTTCTACGGGCATTTTCCCCTGGATGAACAAAAGGGCACTCCGTCCAATCATGGGAGTACGCTCGTGAACAAGGCCGCACTTTAAAAGAATACATTCGGAATTCATCCGTTGAGTAAATGCTATTCTTGATATCTGGAAGAGATGGATCCACCGGGTATTCCTTCTTTTCTGATGCATAAAGAACAGGAGCATCACTTAACTTTGAGTTCTTGGGGGAAGAACAATTAGCAGATGCTGGGGAACCATTATCCGGGGAAGATGAAAGTGGGGGAGAGGTTGAATTGGAAGTGGCTACGGACACTCTCAGACTGTGTTCACTTACAGATCCTTCGGTCGACAAGAGCCCTTCAAGAGCAAACTTTATTGAAAGGAGTTTTGGAGGAACAACAATAACATCCACAGGCCGGTGACCGTTAGCATCTGCTAAACTTGGGTCAGCACCAGCTGCCAGGAGTAGGTTCACAGCATCTACAGCATTCACGGCACCACCAGAGGCAGCACAGTGAAGGGCTGTGCTCTTGTCTGTGCTGCAGGTTCGATTCACATCAGCATCAGATAGGCAAAGAATGAGTCTCATTACATCAACACTACCATATGTAGCAGCCACCATAAGAGGAGTTCTTTGCATATTAACCATCTGCTTCGAACCCTTTTGGCGACCATACCAATATCCAATCTCATCTATGCTCGAAGGATCACGTTCCACGCATCGTCTGAAAGATTCTGTGTCATTGTTAGCAGCAAACTCAAGCAAGCTGGCAAAAGTGTCCTCAGTCTGAATGGTCAGTTGACTCATGGCTGAGAACAGGATCTTAGTATACTTGGGGATACTAAGTGGAGATCGAATGCAGAGTATTACCCACACCAATCACTAGCGCATGCTTTCTTCGTCTGAAAGTACAGAGGAAACTATTAGCTTTTCCCATCAGCATGAATAGTGAATCAGAATTTCAAGACCAAAGCTCAAGGTACTAACAATATCAGCAAATAAGGCGAATGACTAGAGCAAGAAAAAAATTTTGCAAATCACAGATTTCAGACCTAAGAGGCTGAACAGATAAAGACTAACGGAGGGGGGAAAAAAGGCAGCTCCAGCAATACCGATCCTAATAAAGAAGCCGAAGCCCGAGAATACAGACTTGCTCAATATTACATGAAGCAACACGGTAGCCGCCTAAGAAACTTATTCAAGTGACATCAGCACCCATGTATGAGAAGCTAACACAAAAAGTAAAACCTCCTAATAAGAATGTTCAGCAGGCGTTTTAATCAACCATGGCCACCTAAAGTAGCCAAGAAAGTCAACAATCGAGCCGATTTAACGAAATATTTCTTCATTTTCTCCTCAATTTTGCACATCAGCCAAACAGCAAAAGACAGAACTAGAAGCTTAAATCGACATTCCAGCTGCAACAACATCCCCATCTTCCAATGTTTCCAGAGCCAAAGCAGCACGTCTATCACTTCAATACCACAGATTGGCAAATCAAGAATGACCATGCCTAAATAAAAACCCGAACTTTGTTGGAAACAAGAACTCAACCTGAAGATTGAACATCAGGCAAAACCTATTTTCAATATTTCCCCAAAAAAAAAAAAACAGATAAAGAACGCCAATGGAAGCGAAACAGCAATGAGGATCTCACCTACATCCACAGAAAATCCTTCTGTACAGGAAAAAAGAAGAGCCGAAGCAGAAAAACAAAAATCCGCAAAAAAGAAAAAAGCAAAAATAGTAGACGGACAGTGTGTTTCTCGGAACCCACGCAGCAGCACAGATCAGAGCTCGCATCGCAGCAGAAAAACAAAACCTTCGCCTCAACACCCACCAAGAGAACATCTCAGAGAACAGAACAAATGGAGCAAAGCAAGAAAAAAGGAAAAAAAAAAAAACCCAGATACCCTGTGCATGCGACCCGGCGACAGCACCGAGAAAAAGAGCACCAGAGATCTTTGCAGAGGAAGATGAACGCAGAGCAGAGCGATCAAAGGATAATCTTACCGATTCGAACTAGCCCAGCTCACTGAGCAAGCAAGAGGCGTCGCAGATCTAAAGCCACTGACGGCCCCTCAGTCCAGAGCAGAGCGCGCGATGGATTTGCCCAGACCCAGATAGCCCAAAAAAAAAAAAAAACAGGAGCTTCACAGTGGTACCCAGAAGGGTAGAGAGAGAACAAGAGAAAAAGAATTGAACTTTCTCAGAAGCTCGCAGCGAGGAGAGAGAAAGACGACGACGCAGCCCTGTCCCTCAAAGAAGAGACTTTGTTAGAAGCAGAAGAGAGAGAGAGAAGAGAGAAGAGAGAGGAGAAAGGAGAGAGGAGGGAGAGAGAGACCTATTTTGTTGCTCTTCGTGTTCCATCTCTATTTCCTATGAAGCTCCTCCTTCTTCAAGGGCATCATGCGCAGGGGCAAAAAAAAAAAAAAATTGGGCCAAAAAAAATAGAGAATTTGCGAAAGGCCGAGAGGGGGAAAAAAAGAAAAGAGAAAGAAAAATTATTGACCCACTTTTTTTATTTTTTATGTTTTATTTTTTATTTTATTGCTTTTTTTTGTTGGGGTTAGATAAAATCGCCCATCTATCCAATAGAATCTGAAGGGGAAATTTTTTAAAGAAGGAGGCAGGCGCACTGACAATCTCCCCCCCACCCCCGAATTTTAATTTAAATTTGTCAATTTTCGGCGAACCCATTTCGCGTATTTATAGCCGGGGGGCAGATATGTCACCGCGCACGAATCCCGGGGCAGGACGGTAAATGCGGACGCCGGGGATCTATGCGATGCGGGTGAGGTGGCGACATCCGATTGGGGGAGGGCGGATCGGGACGGTGTCGTTTGGTGGAGTTCGCCGGAGGTTCTTGCAAAGGAGGGGATTTCTTTTTTTTTTTTTTTTTTTACCCCGCGGCCCGGTCTTTAGGTCAAATTACGCGGAAATTCAACCCAAATTCACCCCACATGAAGGTTAAATCCCGGGGGAGGGAGGGGCGGGGATCCCCTGCGGCCGAGCTTAGCCGGGGCTCAACGCTGGTGGGTGGGAGGCCCGCGATGCATTTTACGAGATTGTCCTCGTAGGTTCTAGAGGCCTCCCCGTCTTATCCACTCCGTCAACGACACGTCAGCACGGCGCCCCGGTCCCGGCATTGCATTTAATTTAAAAGTATGGACGACTTAGGGCGAGTCGGCCATCGGGGGGAGAACGTACTCGGCAATATACACGAAAATACGACTCCAATTTTATATCATATAACGAGATCAATTCGAAGCGAACGAAATTAGACCCGACTTCGTATAAATTATCACGTTGCATATTGAGCACAGATACTAAGAAACTCGAATGAATTGGCCAAACTAGTTCTCGAGAGACCAAAATCAGGCCAATATGATTGACCGAAATTGGACTTATCCCGAAGTTAATTTTATAATCATATCTAAGTATTATAATAACATTAGAGAGTATAATATTATATTGATTTATGAATCTTGCACATATGTATGAGTTATCGATAGGAAATGGATTATACTACAAATGCTTTTGGGAGAGCCATTCTTGCAAGCTGTCAGAGCATGCGAACCCAATCAAATAATTAATTAATTTGGACATTTTTCTTGTTCTTTGATCGGAATTAATTTGGGTTTGGTATTCAATATAATTTAAGATTGATATCACGAGATTATATGATAAATTTATCCTAACCTTAACTTAGATATATATACAATAAACTTATTTTAAATTAATTTTTTTACAATCAAAAATCTCAAACTGCTGTATTTGTGATAAATTCATTATCCGTTAATTTTCGTAAAAATAAATTAATATCACCAAAAAATCACAAATTATTACACTTATGACAAATGGAAAATAAGACTCTAAACCAATTAACAATTATGTGTCATCTAACTTAAAGTAATTTCTTTTTTTGGTAAATTAATTTAAAGTATTTTTTTGGGAAAGTAATTAATAATTTAAAGTAATTTTGATTTGAAGTTGTGGATAAATTTATCATAAATATTAGTATTTTTAACTATATTAACTCCGTAATCTGACGTCCGAACTCGAGCGGATCCAGGTAGAACAGGGAGCAGGCGATTGTTCTTCCGATCGGGAGACCGGTGGGGGAGGTGGAGAAAATTACCGGGGGGGGGGAGACCGGTTAGGTGAGACAAAAGCGGGGCCGAGGTGACCGGTTGGGCCGGTGGGCCGGGGGCGGGCGGGGATTGAACTGGAATGGAATGGGGGGTCTGGCGTCCGCCAATGGGAGAGCGGGAACCCTTTTTTCCGGAAGCGTAGCGGTGACGGACTCGAGGAAGGGGTTAACTCCGGTTAGTTGCGGGGTCAAATCACAGGGGGAGTCTCTATGTTACCCGGGGGCAAAGGGCAAAAAATAAAAAATAAAGCACGGAGCGCCAATGAAGAAATTTTAAAGGAAAAAAAAAAGCGAAAAGGAAAAGGATAAATATTTTCGATAATGCTGGTTAATTTAATTAATTCCTTAATTAATTAAGAAGAAAAGTGACGAGGCGGGGACTCTGGAGTTGGTGACGTGGCGTCGTTGAGAAAAAGAGGGGTAAAACGGGAATAGAAAATCCCGTCGTGCAAAATAGAATAGGATTTTGCTAAGGGCGAACTCGGAGAAACCATTTTAGTTCAAAAAAAAAAAACTCGGAGAAACCTTTTGGTAGCCGCCGCAGTTGACCCAAAAAAAAAAAAAAAAAAAAACGAAAGGGAAAATGAACTGATTATTTATTTTTTCGCGTACGTAAATGGGAGTCGTACCGTATGGAGATGTTCAGAAAAAAAAAATAAGCCAGTGGGTTGAAAATAGGAAAAAGACGTTAGTAATTTTGGCTATCGTCCCTAAATTTTTAAATTTTTCGAACATAATCCATAATTTTTTTGCATATTCAATTTAATCTACGAATCATATGAAAATGTTCAATAATATCTTTTCATTAATTTGGATTAATGTAATTTGCTTATTTGACTTCAAATTCGGTATGTTTGAAATCATTACGTGGATTATTTACATAAGATATTAATTCAAATTAGAAGATAATAATATTTTTAATTTGTTCAATTTGAAAAAATTGATTCGTTATATATTGATTTAAGTTGAATATTTTATATGGATAATTCACGCATGACATTATTTTTTGGCTCATCATTCAAACTTATTAGAGTGGAAGCCAAATCAATAAATTTTTATTAAGTTAAATTAGCGCAACAATGACACTGAACATTTCCATATGATATAAAGACTAGATCAAACATTTACTAAAAAGTTCAAGCATTACACTTGAAAAAATAAAAATTCAAAGACAATATTGCATAATAGATATTCATGGACCATTTAGGTAATTAATCTTGTATTGGGAACAAAGTTGCAATATTTCGACTACCAATAAGTGACAGCCTCATTATAGAACCGTATTATATATGTATTGATCATCGAGCGAAGACTAATCATGCTCTGTGAATTGACAACCTACAAACAACATGACTATGAGAGAGATGCTAGTCAAGTTTCCACCGTCCAAATTACAATTTGCCATATGGTTTAATATGTAGTCAAGTAGTCAAGCGGCATATTCGTTTATCAATTCAAAATTTCCAAAGTGATATTGAATCATATCATAATTTGTCGAGAGTTCATGTCACATCTTTTCATTAGCAAAATTCGTATGACAAAGAATTATTAAAATATTCAAAAGAGAAAAATTTCAAAAGACATAAAATTTGAAAATAAAACTACGTTGTGAAATTCTGAAAGGGAATACGATAAGACACTTAACCGTCTCTTAATCGATATAATGAAGCCTTAAATTCTTGTGGAAGATTACAATTCATTTAAAACAAAGACAGCTTTTCTCATTAAAAGTTTGGGATTTGACTGCATTTTAATAATATTTCATTATACTGATTCTAAGATCCGCTCAAATCGCATTTCGCAATCGCGTTAGAAAATTCCCGCAAGGCAGCATCCACAGTCAAAATGCTTGCGATAGGAGGATCCCGACAATTACCAAAACGTCAAGTCTCGTTTAGACCCAAAATTGCCACAAATAAAAATAAACTAAACTACACCAAAGATAGAGAAATGTCGAGTCACACGGACGTGCGTGTTCACCAAACGAGAAAACGAAACCTGAGGTTGAAATCATGGGACGTTGGGGCGACGGTGAACATTTCCCGTTGCCGGTCTTCTCGGATTCTTTCCCTTTCACCGAAACGGAGACGTTTAACTACTTCCCAGACTCTTTACGGCAAATGCTGCCCCCCCAATCGAACCTAAAAGCAATCGAAATTAAATGCGTCAAGGCATTGGATTTGTCGCCGGCATTCCAACAGAAAAAATAACTGCCGCTGCCCATCCCCCCCCCCCCCCCCCCCAACGAGTTGGCCGAACGGATCTGGGGCGATCTTAATTATTTAATCAATTGGAGAGATGCCCTTGTGGGAAACAAAGGCGAGATCGAGCGGCGAATGTGGTCCGAAACGATGGGGACGCACCGTGCCTTCGCTGTCGCACGAACGAAATCTCATCAATGCCTCTGGCCCCTCTCTCCTTTTCGAGAGGTTGCGTCTTGGTAAAAAAAATGCGATTGGCCCCCGGATGACGAATTGGATATGGTCAGAACTGGAGGACGGTTGCCACTGGGTTTTCGAGTGGGTAGGTTTAGTACGAGACTCGGTTTAAAAGAAAGGAAAGGTACGATGCGGTTTTGGGACGGGACGAGTTTTCGTTAGGTGGGCTGCGATGTATCGGACCCCAAATGACCGTGGCACTGGATAACTCGTCGTTTCGCTTTCTCGTAAAGTTGGAATTAAGTCGAATAATGCGGGAGTGTCGGCAAGACGGGAAGGTAATCGACAAAGCATTAGCTCGAGTTGATATTGATAATTTTGGCTTGGTTGCCCTCTTGGTGATATGTCTTTCAAACGAGGTGTTGAACCTGCAATGCACTTCACAAGTTTCAATATCAATAAGGCGTGTCAACCCAATTATGGGCATTTAATCCACCTTTAATCACTCCAGGTGCTGGAAATTATTATATATGCCTATCCAATAGTAGCCGGTATTGAAATCCTAATATAATGTCTACATTCACTACCGTGAGGTTCCATAATTCCCTATTTATTTTTGTCTTCTCGACAGAGAGAATAGGAAGATAGCGTGGGATCTTTTATCCTATGGCGGTTCTGAGATAGCTAGTATAATCACCTAAAGGGGGTGAATAGGTGCACAAATAATTTATCGAGATACGGAAGCGATTATTGACAACCGATAAAAAGAAAGTTCTCTATTGATTAACAAAATGAAATACGATCAAAGTAAAGAGAGTAAGGAAGAGAAAATTGAACACAAGGTTTATAGTGGTTCGGCTTATTTCAAGCCTACATCCACTCTTTCGCACTGACAGCCCACCGGTTAGATTTCACTATGAACAAAAGAGAAGTTACAACACAGCTCTTCCTTGATTCCACAGTGTAGATGTTCTACCACACCTCCTTAAGGTTTCTCACAAATATAAACTCTCTTTTGTGTACAAGGTTTCGCTCAAAAGAATTGTCTAAACAACAGGGAGCTTCAAACTTTTGAATTCTTTTATTGCACACACCTCGAACAACGTAGAACGTCTTCCTTATATACTCATTTACGCCATCATATCCGTTGGCACTTACCAAAGGAATTCCTCCAATCTACTCATTTGACGGAATCAATTAAGAAAATTATTCGAGTTATTTATGGAACGTGTCGATAGCCCATCAATCATGTTTGCCCATACAATCAAGATCTCGCTTTCCATAAGTAGAACATTCCAAGAATATTTAGGCAATCATCGGATCCTTAATCTTCGAGTCAATCTCGATCAATTAAAGGATTCCGTTATGTCTTTTCCAGCCAAGAGATCTTCTCTAGTCGATAAGGTCATATCCTTAATGAAGCATCCAGTTCTGGATAACCTTTCTTCAACGGATTAGAGACTATCAATGAGGATAGACTTTGAGTCTTGAGTCTGACTGTCCAGAAGTCTTCAGACTTTAAATAGTAGAGTCTGCAAACATTCAGACTATAATGATGGAAACGTTTTATCAACTTCAAAACACTTCAAGAAGATTTCTCCTAACAGGTTCTACCGCCTGTTTATCAATAAGGGCATTTAATCTACCCTTGTTCACTCCAGACGCGGCACTTCACAAGTTTCAATATCAATAAGGCATGTCAACCCAATTATGGGCATTTAATCTACCCTCATTCACTCCAAACGCGGGAGACTATTATACTTGCCTACACGATAGTAGCCAGAACTTAAGTCATGACATGGGACATATCTTCACTACGGTAAGGCCCCCTAATTCCCTGTTTATCTCTGTTTTCCTAACGGAGAGAAAATAGGAAGACAACGCGTGGTCTCTCATCCCAAGACGGTTCTCCCACCTATTTTTTCCGTAAACCTTTTAAGGACCTACTCAGGTCCTAACCTCCAATGCACTTCACAGGTTTCAATATTAGCAAATATCTTAAGAGACAAAAAGTCAAATCTCAATCGAACGGTTTGCATGTAGACACGACTAGACATATCAAAATGGGTCATAGCCCCATTTCATAACTCATCTACAATGGGCCGAATCATTATATGGGTCAATTAAATTCATAAAATAGGTTTATAATCTACTTAGGTTAAAACCTGCTTTTATGACCCTCTCTTCATTCTCTATTGCCTTCACTCGATATTGCGCTCACTTACTCACTCTATTCGTTAGATTTGTATTATAAGGAAATGGGTCGAATGGGTCAAATAGGTTTTTTCTTGGGTTAGACTATTTTCGACCTGAATTGATCCAGCCATTTAATTGGTCCAAGCACAACTTCTAGTCATCAAATTAGACAATTGAAGCTAAGTAGCACTCTTGTAAATTCAAAAGGATCATGAGCTTAACAATGGAATTGTAAGTTTTTGTGAGACTACAACAAAATGTTGTAAAATTTTAAACTGTTGCATGAGTATGTGATTCGTTATTATCAATATTCTAACACTTCCCCCTCACACGTAGGGTGGACTTTGGCCTTAGTATAAGGTGTGAAGAATACGAAAACAATGAGACAAATAAAGGTTTAGAAAGATTCAAATTCATGATTTCCTACTTTAATACCATATTATAAACAATAAAGTAGAATGGAGGAATTGTAAAAATTTGTGTATATTTTGATATATCACAGTGAATGATTAAACAAGATAACATATTGCACAATCTCGAGAAATATAAAAAACTATAGGAATTATCCTAAATATCTTTAGCATCCCCTTCAGAAACAAGGTATACTAAAGATGTCAACTTGAGTTTTAATATAGGTTTGAACATTGTCAAGCAGTTGAGATGTGGCGGAAGAGGTGGTGTCCGTTAGCTATTCATAGAAAAACTTCTAGATGTAACTAGTTTGGGAGCATTGAGTCCGATGGTGGCGTTGCTTCTCAAAATGACACACGAAATGTCAATAATTGGAGGAGAAATAGCAAGCGACCAAAACAATTGGCTTGCGAAAATAACCAAGTGACCTGGCCTATACGGCTGACATCATAGCATAAAGTGACCTATATAGTTGGCTTGGAAAGATAATTACCGAGCAATGTTGCCTATGCAATTGGCATCGAAAGAAGAGTCACATTTGTGAAAGGCTCAATTGGGTGATGTGACTATTGTCACTGGCATCGAAATACAACCATCATGGAATAGACTCCACTAAGCACTTTGTCATATGAAATGGCTCTATGGACTATGCGACAAAAGTATGTTGGCTATGAATGAGATGAATAATGTTAAAATCAACACTTAATGGAAAAAAAAAATAACAAGAAGCAAAATTAACCTAATGCACTTCGGGATCGATTAGCTCCCATGCTATATGAGATTTTACAAGAGCATTGTCAAATATTCTAAAAAATTAAATCTTTAGATGAATGCATAGATTATTATATAAATATTCTTATAGAAACTAAAGTGGAGCTTTGATCGAGACACGTTGACGTAGGAGCACACGTGGATTGAGTGGAGCAGATATATTATAAATAGAAGATTCACGCGCAAGTAGAATTAGATTAAAGCGCTCACAACGAGTGGCACCTCGGGCGATATAACACGAGATAGATTAGTCGATAATGATGCCCAGTTGGCTCGTAATTTAGTATTTGTGCATCCGGATTGGGCTTAATTAAATAGTTTATTGAGTACATGATTTCTTTCGATGATCTCCATGTGTTGTTGTAAATTCAGGACATGTTCACAGTGGCGGTGGGATGGAGTGCGTGTTGGATTGTTTAATTTATCATTTCATTTGTCTTGGAGAATCCACGTTAAATTATAATATATTTCGACAAGGGAAAAAGGAGGCATGAAGTGGGCTTGGAATTTGGAACAAATCTCGATCTCGTATATGCTTATATGCCTCGAGTACTCCTTTTGAGTTTTGATAAGGTTCGATGTGTTTTGAAAGTTTGCCAAATTTATCTCATCACCGCCCTCTTCTTAATCGTCTCGAGATTGCGAATTTACGTGACACGACATTCGCATCCGCTCAAATCAATTATTATATTCAGAATTTTAAAGGTTTCCTTCGTATTAAAACAAATGAAGAAAAAAGGGGAAAGTCACACCTCTTGATATATAATGGCTAACTCGGATGAATGAGAGTAAAATTTTCCAAATCATATTGAAATTTATTTCTAGTGCAGTCGAAGAAAGTGTAAATACAAAAACCTCGATTTTTGGCGATATACAATTCTCCTGTATTTACGTTGCAATAGAATAAAATAAAAACATTCTTCTCAACTTTGATCAATTATTGATACCAAAAGCATATTTAAAAAGTGATCATTGGGGAGTAGATGACCTAAAAATGAAAAACAAAAGCACATGTCACCAAACTAAAAATCTTAGGTTCTTTCCTATTAAAATTTTGACGTATTAATTAAATCACATCGTTTAGTGTGAGATTTTGTGGGATCACTACCGACTATTCTAAAATTTTAAGTTATTAGACGAATGTGTGATTTAATATTTTCTTAATCGCATTTAACCAGCTATTATAAAAATTTAAGTAATTAGATGAATATGTGATTTAATATTTAATTATTCTAATACCTCCCTCACGGTTAGTCTGCTTTTTTGTCTAGTACTAAGCATGAAATTTAATTTGAGAGGTAAATGTGGTCTAAAAAGATTTGAGATTAGGACTTGCAACTCTAATACTATGTAAGAATTTGTGAAACTATGTCAATTATTATAAAAATTTAAGTTATTAGATGAATGTATAGTTTAATATTTAATTATTCTAATATTTATAATAATATACAGCAAGGTTCTTTCTCTTTTTTTATTTCTTTTAATTCGGGAATAACATATTCCACCATTAGTATCATCGCCCCCCTTTCTCTATCGACGCAGACACGAAGAAGCACTAATTCTTCGTGCACTTGCATGTTAAGATAAGATAATGGACCCAACTTTATTTCCTTTTCTTTTTGCACATTTAGGACATGTAGTGTAAGTGTAACCAAGATTGTGACGATGTCCTTTTCCTTTTCATATGACTATTAATATAAATAAATATAAATAAATATAAATATATATACGTGCCTTTGGAAAATTCGCAAAAATCCAACCGAGAACCCAAATCCGATGCCCCCACTAAAATCCCCAAAAGTCGACACCTTTGAAAGTGACTTTCTTGTGGTGGAAGTGGGCCCGGGCGATCAAAAGCAAGCTCTCTCTCTCTCTCTCTCTCTCTCTCTCTCTAACGTGTCTCCATCCTCATTTTTGGGTGTACATGCGGATTTGTATATTCTTATGTACATCCATCGAAATTATATAACTCGAGAGGGTGACGTGACTTTATTCACTTAGCTAGGTTTTATAAGAGTTGCTATCAAAGCATTATATACAAAGTAATGCGGTTTTATTTATCTAGTGACGTGATCGAATCTTTACTGATGTTCGAATATAATGTCGCGTGTGATTCGTTTAGGATTTTGTCGTGGTGAAGGTGAATCGGCTTTTTATCTTGTCGCTAGAATCACTCTTTATTTTCGTTCCAATGTGCAAAAACCACGGGTAATGCGTACACTTGAATTACATAATGGACAAAACATTGTCATTTGAGGAATACGAGGTTGCATTGAAGCACAAGTGCCTTATAATCATGTGTATGACCTATCATATGGGTTGGTCGAGTCAAAATTGATCCAACTTAAATTAATCAATTCGATATGTGTTTGACTCATTTCCATGCATATATAGATATAATAATCCATATCCAATCCAACACATACTAAACATATACCCAACCCACACATTATCGTTAAGACAATTCCTCATATATAATCCAATATAAGAAAATCCATACCCAAATTAAGATGAAAGCACAGAGTGAGTAATTGTGAGATTGAGGGAGGGTGAGAAAGTAGAAAGAGAGTTGTTATCTTAAATCTATATGTACCTCATTGATTAAATATAACAAACTCACATAACAACTCATCCCATTAAGTAAAGGTTAATGAATGGGTTTATTACCAATTTTAACATGATCAACTCCTAGGTTAGCATGATGGTATGTGGGGAAAGTTTTAGCTTAGAAACCAGACGTTGCATGATCAATTCGTCCCACTAATCGTGGGTTAGCACCACTTACACGAATTAAAAAGATGATACTGACTTCATTTGTTTTATTAAAAATGAATTATTTGAACTTATTCGTACTACTTAAAATAATTAGTCAATAAAATTTTTATCATTATTAATAATAATTTATATGTAAAAATTTTGTGCATAATATAAATATTATTTTTTCTCTATTTATTTTTATAAGTGATATATGTAGTTATTTTAATTTTTTTAAAATTATTTATTTTTTGCAAAATGAAGGGACGAAACTATTTTGTGGGATCCACCCACGCATAGCCGCACCTTCTTGAATTTGGTCATCGAGTTAGGGATTCGACTCCCATGACAGTTCCGTGATTTAAGTAGGGGCCTTGGCGGTGGGTTACTTGGCCAATGTCTTTCAAAGTATAGTCGGTGTTGTGCTCTTTAAGATGAGCTAGGTTAGATACTGGGCATAAAAAAAAAGAAAAAATTATTTTGTGGGTGTTACATGGTATTCGACAGCCCATTTATTGGACAGGTCGGATATCTGCGCGTCCGTCGATTATAAAGTTGAAGAGTTTCTTTCAAGAAAAAAAAGAAGAGGATGATTTTTATTATGTTTAGAATTTTTTCTTTTTCGCGGGGGATTGACTCCTCGGGCGGGAACCAAAAGTGGGCCCCTCCCCCCCAATCCTGAGCATCACGAACACTTGTCGCGATCCGATTGCGTCGACGGTTCTAATCACCCCGAGCGGGGGGGTTTTCTATCGTGTGGACGAGCTCAGAGTATCGGATCTGTAGCATCAGAACTTCGCAGGGGAGGTTCCAGAACAAACCCAACCCCCCCCCCCCCCCGGTGGGCCCCGCCCCGAGAGAGGGGGCTTTCGGCTCTTGGTCAAGTATCTCCCCAGATGGGACGATCCTGGCCGTCGACGGGTCGCCATCAGATGATTATCCACGCATCGATTTTTCTCTTCTGTTTTATTTTATTTATTTTTATTTTATAACCTTTGATTATTTTGGATTGTCTGCCTGAGGAGAGGCCCCGCGGAATTCTGGCAGAAGTTTTTTCTCGGAGGGAAAGGGAAATTGGAGACATGTTTTGTTTTCACATCGGACTTGGATTGGACCTCACTCCTATCCTTGTCGCTTTTTTTACGCGGAGGTCCCTATAATTTTCCTTATTTCCCCTCTTATCTTTTATTTTTCCAAAACTTCTTCTTCTTCTTTTCCTTAAAAAAAAAGGAAATTCGTATTCACACGTTTCGAACATCGCGACATATGCGCACAAAAAGAAAAAGAGGAAATTATTGAATTCTCTTATTGGTCGATACGTGTGAAGATGCATTTGGATTGGGTGTCGGATCGTGTAAGCGACGTTGCTCGAGAGAAAAAATTGATTAGGGGTGGCCCTCATAAATCTTAAAGGAAATCGGGAAAAACAAAAAGGCGAGAAAATATGGACCACATGAAAGCTAAAAGACGATGGGACTCGTTCGTGACGAAACGAGGTTTGAAACACTATGATCCACGATGGATAGTGTCGTAATAACTTCAGAAAAAAAAAAAGTTATTCGAATTTGAGATTACGGTTTCAAGTCAAAAACATGTGGCACCGTGCTTTTATTTTTCATATATCATATTATATATGAGAAATTAGCAGATATAAAAATTGAAAAAATTATTGGGAATATTATATTTCGTTCACAATGCCTCCGAACCTTCACTGTCGCGTTCTTGGATTATCAGAAGGCAATGTAGCAGTTTTCCCACTTGTTAAGGTTGACAATTGTACAAGGGGATGATGTGCACGGTCCCCATCAGTATTTGGTCCTTTAGATTCTCGAGATATATAAAATTCCATTAAATTATCCAACAACAAAAGGTAAAGGGTTGCCTAATTGCTAAAGCCTAAACTCCCTTTGGAATTGGTTTTTCTTCTTTACTAACTTTTTTTGGAAAATTATAACTAACCCGTCATGCATCATGCTATGCAGAAGTTAAGGTGATATTTAAACGTGACAAGCTATGTGGAAAGATTCAAACAAATGATACAAGTTAGTATAAACCGACCATCGAAATCTATGGGCGCGTTTAGTAACCGTTTTATTCTCGAAAATAATTTTTATTTAAAAAAATGATTTTTTTATATTATGCTCCCAATAATAATTTTGTAGCTTTTGAAGGCATTTGTAACCATCTAAAATTTCTATTATTGGGATATAAATGCGTTTGGTAGGATTTTGATTTTTTTAATACTTTTATTATTTTTTTCCTCATTTTCTTCCTCCTTCTTTGTGGCTGGTAACCAGCTGGACAAAATTAGCCTTGACTTGGCTTGATGAGGCTCGGGCCAACAAGCCTCATTATGGCTTGGCGTTGCCAAGGCAACACTCTGGCGAGGTCGTTGGCTTTTATTTAGCCGGTCGTCAGTCATGGCCGAGGTCGGCGATCAACCAAAAGAAAGAAGAAGAAGAAAAGAAAATAACAAGAAAGATAAAATAAGAAAAATTAAACTTGATTCCAAGAATTATTCTCGAAAATAGGAAGCAACTTTTTTCTTTTTATTGATTCATTTCCAAATCTATTATTGTGAATAAAAAACGAATTTTTGTTAAGGAACAGAAAATTTGCTAAATAGATTTTTTTTTTTCAAGGAATACAAAAAATAGATTCTCTTATTATCGAGAGTGTTATCAATCAAGGCCTAAGCTTATTCACTATCACTGGTGAGCTGACATGACTGTATTTATTATTTGAATGTACTGATATCCGCATGTCTCAGGCCCTCAGCTCCTTATTCCCTCTCTGTATATCTGTCTTCCTCGGGGAGAGGAAATATCCTTTAGGTGTTTTACATTCAGGGATGTGAGGTCCACAAGAAACCCAAACAAAGTAGTTTAAGTATTTATTTAGATCCAAAGTTACATAGTATCTTAATTAGTATTTCGCCATCTTCGATTTCTCGAGATATAAAATTCAATTAAATCACCCTAACAACAAAAGTAAAGAGTTACCTGATCACTACAACCCGAACTTCCCTTTGAATCGGCTCTTTTCCTCTTTAATTATTATTTTTGTTTGGAAAATCATAACGAACCTATCATGCATGATGCTATGCATAAGTCATAGTCATGCATGATGCTATGTATAAGTTATATTCATATTTAAACACGAGAGCGAACGATTCAAGCAAATGATGTAACATAATGACCATCGAAATCTAAGCCCATTTGCTTCCGTGTGTCACGCTTGGCTCAATCACGATCCCCAATTTGCGCCTAATTCATCGACCTCGATCGAGTCTAACGTTACCCATCTTGATACCATGATCAATTTTCTTAATCACCCCTAAAGAAACACAAACAAAAGAGTCGTTCGTTCCGGTGTTCGTTTTTCCAAAGGTTTGCTCTTGCAACTACTCGGGGAGGGGATCGACCTAGAGAAATCCCCTTCCTCCTTCGATGGTCACGATGATCTTTGGGGTTCCAGACAAGAGAGAAAGCCCATCGCCAATGGCGAATGACTGAGCCCCCTCCAATCGGGGAGAAAGAGAGAGGGGCCCGTTCGAGTGGACCGTCGCCTTCTCTGCCGTGACATGCGATTGAAAAAAGCACCGGCGGTTCCCAACTTTGAACCGGCCGATCAGGGTCGGTGCTGCCATTGGGCGTCTCGCCCGAGGACGAGCGAGAGGTCTAGGATCCTATTTAACTGTTGTCGCATTCAGGAATCGAGAAGACTTTATAATTATATCAGCACAGCGAGACTGCTGCTCGCGATAAGGGATTGACTAATCAGTGCACGATTAGTGTCGACAATCCATTTTTATAAAGAAAAAGAAAACCCGAAATTATATATATGAATTGGTCTAAGGAAAATGCACCTAATCTCTTGTTTTTTTAATCCGAAAGCGTATAAAAGTATGGAATAAAAAAGCGTATTATAAGGGGATATTTACCTAACCTTGCGATTCTCTAATCGTAGAGAAGGAATTTCCTTTTTAAATATATTCTCCAGTGAAGCTTGAGAATCTTGATTAACAGTACACTTAGCACGAATTTGCAACCTGACAATTGATTTTTAACTCATTAGGTGAGGGGTTGCTTTCACATTTCATATTTGCGTCCCTGAAGTCCATCGCATCGCTTGCGCAATTTGGATCATTTAGCAATTAGGAAGAGGATGTATCTGTGCCGCAGATGGACTCCGATTTGTGGGGAAAAAATAGAAATTATTTTTTCTCCTTACCTTCTGATTCGAATGATGTCACGAGGTCGCCTCCCTTCTAGCTAATTCGATCCATAAATGCCCCCAAATTTCGTGTATCGAAAGCGAAGAAAAAGTCGGGATTTGGTTCTCCGGATCAGATCCTTTCACGAGGCAGTCCAGTCAGGTGGTACTTAAAGTTGAATTTCACGGATGCCGAACTGATCCAAAGCGAAAAAGGAGGCCCACGAAACGCCAGGCGATTGGCTCGATGGTCATGGGCTTGGGTCCCATCGATGCTTCATGGGCTTTATGGTCTGGGCCACGTAAATGGGCCTCGCGTAAGATTTGACGATGTTGGTCGTTTTTGCCACCTGAAAATAGATCGATTTCGAAAGTAGATTATGGAGGCCCCATCCGATTTACCACAAAATCCGACCATGTTTTGTCCGAATGTTCATGGTTGCATCGCAGATGACAAAGAGGAGGAATCTCGTGGACCGGATCCGTGCCGTGGATCATTGGAAGCAGGTGCAAGAGGCTACCAACAAGCGTACCTCACCACCACCTGTCGGACTCAAGATGTTAGACAACTCCACTTTCATATTTCAGACCATCCCGAGTTCCTACTCGGGACACGTATTTACTCAACAAGTTACAAATTTTGGACGTCATTTATGCGCAAAGTCGATTAGAAATATGCGTAGTATCGATAGTTTTTGACTCGCCAATTGGAAAATTAAAAGGAAAAAATACATCTTTTTTTTTATCGAATTACGCCCTTCCTTTCTAAAGTAGGGGTACGATGGTTTTATCTTTTGTCCTCTCTTATTTCTCCCTACATAGCAAAAAAATGTTTTATCTTATGTCCAATGCCGTCCTTCCATTAATTCAAATTTGAAAATAATATTAAATATTTTCATATAAATCAGAGTTACATTAAATGCATACTAAAAATTCAAAAATTGCACTGAACAAATTAAAAATTTATGAACCGAGTTATATATAAGTGAAAAGTTCATTTGCAAAAACTTTTTTTCAAAATTCGAGGGGATGGCTTTTAAGATCACAAAAGAATATGCCACCGCATGCGCTTTGACAGGGACGAGGCAGCAGACTGATCTTACTCGTCCGCTGTTTTCCATTATCTTCTTCCTATTTAACAGCAATGATTCAGAATTGCAAAGGGGGAAAAGAGATCACCAAGATCTCGTCATCGAGTGTCAAGGGGAAACTGACGTCCCTCCTCTTTTTGTCTTTTAGCTCATCTCGATTCCCTTTTTACAGCTAATAACAACAAGACGTGGAAAGCCAAAAATACGAGTGCTTTGGCATGAGTATCCATCGTTGAGTTTGTCCTCTTTGAAGCCCTCGTGTTTACAGTAGGGATTTCTCTCATCGAGGGATCTTATTAATCAACGAGTGTGCCCAAGGCGCCCATTAATTATATTGGATAATAATGCATTTTCATTTTGAACGCATTGATTACACGTAACACGAGAAAAATAATACGTTGAAAATGACTCGCCTTTTTCAATAGGGTTTTATAGGGCTCGTTCACCAAAGAAAATGTGGATTCGGTTGTGAAAATTGTCGGCAAAGCCAAAAACTTATTGTACGCCTATTAATTTAGCTTTAAATATTTTAATCGTGTTACTTTAGTTTTAACTCTTTTAATGATTTGATAATATAGCTATTCTAATCAATTTTGAGCACATGGTGTTAATACTGTAATGAATAAATTTTGCAATTTTTTATTAAATTTTTTAATTTTCCTTTCATGTTCTTTTCTTGGGCGCTCCTCATGGCCTCTAGTCTTGCCAAATCTGGCAAGGGCCATGATGCCCTCACCCATCGGAGCCTTCGCTAGCCACAGTGAAAAAAAAAAAGGAGAATGCATGACATGTTTTTCACATCATGCTATTTTGAAAATGGATAAAGCAATGGATGGTTTTCAATGTAAATGATGGTTTGGAGGGACATGCGTAAGAGGGTTTTCACATCTAAAACACTAGTACCCTGCGATGTGAATTATGGATTACACATCATTTGGAATTATATTCGGATTTCAACGTCGGTGATAATTACACACTATGAAAGTGAAATTGAAATTCATAATTGTGTAAGACAGACCAATACTGTTTTAGGACACAATCACAATCATAACCACTGTGATTTTTTGAGCTTAACTGCCTGCTACAATGGTCGGGCCTTGTCCTTTGACAAAATGTGATGATATAATTTATTGACACGAGCAACTGGATGTTGGAAAAACTGCATATTATATATATGTGTCCATGTGCCAACCGGGCCTTCATTTCGCACTATTACGAATATGAAAATAATGGAAAAAATTGGATTCGATTTTCAACTGCTCTCATTGGAAATAGGATTGAATACGAATTCGAGTCATGGCACACGGTTTCATAAAACCGTACGATTTTCCGATCTAAATCAAGTAGGTTTTACATAAAGAAGATTTGGCTTAGCATGTTCTGTCGATATGGGTAGGAAAAATGGTATTCTTAAAAAAATAGAGAAATCAGAACCAAGTCACGATGATACAGGTCAAGCCCTTCTTCTTGCGCCAAAGATCTTATCATTTCCGAATGAATTAGAGTTACATCTCTTTTCCATTTCCATTCAAGAGTTCTTATGTGTTTCTGTGCACCTTTGAGACCCCGAAAAATGGACAAATTCCTTTTCTTTTCTTAGAACACCTACATTATATTGTTTGTGCGACATTATTGTTGGCTGTGTCGTGCATTGGACGACATTCTTGCACATTCGATAGATTGCATTATTAATCGCTTGGTACCGCGGAAGTGGCATGTTAATTGTTTGTCTAGCCATGATTTTGCTTACCCCTCTTTTTAACTTTCTAGGTTCCGAGGCTATTTGCGAATCCATTAAGAGTAGAATTGTTTGGGAAGATGATTTATGTTAGTTTGTTCTGAATAATGTTAGGAATTGGGAAAGTTGTTCCTTTGAACAGAGGTTTGTCTTTTAAATATTTATGACCTTTTGGCACCCCCACAGCGTCTATTATTATGTAGAGAGAAAAATGAGGTTGGGCATTTGCGTTTTCTAATCGGGTTGGAAGTTTCTGAAAAAAATTGACTGATACCAGAAAAAAAAAAAAAAAAAGAGTCTTTTTCTTTGCCGCCCTCTCTTCTCTCTTATTGTCTTCTTCAAATTTCAACCACTGGGAGGCCTTGAATTAGTCTCACCCTTCCCTTCCTCTCTTGTTGATTTTATTTGTATTTTTTTTTTGTTTTCTTTTGATCTAGATCTAGAAGCTATTTCCTCCCGGTCTAGCTTTAGATCCAAGATTTTGAACTTTCTCAATTTAGTTTTAGATTTAAGAGTTATTCCCTCGCGATCTAGATTTGGAGTTTAGTAAATATAATCTCGAGAATTTGATAAACCTTTGTTTTGTTCCTATACAACCTCAAGCTACAATGGACATCACATAAGCTATGTCGTCTTACTAAATAATGAAATTTTTGCTCTTTCAAACATTAGGTCTATGTTTATTCAACCTATTTTTGGTTGTCTCTATCTGGCAATAGTATAGAGCAAGCCGAGCCTAAACATGTAACTCCAATAAACAACACTATAGTTATTGGAGAATGAATTTTCAACACGTGCTCATCACTAGGGATGACATGAGGTCCGATGATTGGCTGGCGATTGTATTGCTTAACGAATCGTTATTGTAGAATGAGTTTGTGTTTAATTTTGCCGATTCTTTGTCGACCCTCCTTCTTTTTTGGATTTGGCTTTGTTTTGTAGTATTTTGGATTTTGCTGCATTGATTTGTTTTACTATGAAGTTTATGTACTCCTCAAGTATCTTTTGAAGTAATGAATATAATTTTATTTTGACAACAAAATAAAAAAAATAAAAAAAGAATAAGAGAAAATCTTAAATGGTCATGGAAGAAAAAGTGCACATATACTCACACGGAATAAACTATACAAGGTATGTTGTAAAACCTTTGATAGGGTGTATGGTGTAAGATAGGATGATCTAAAACCTTTGAACCTTCGTTTGACCTTGCCGGTTCTACAGATTCTCTTCACACTCCTATCATCGATCGTTGGCCGTCGGATGATGCTAGCCGCCCGAAAGAACAATCCTACGATAAATCCCAGCCGTCGGACAATAATAATAAAAAAACGAGATTGTTATACCTAAGAAGTTGCGTGTGGAGCGAAGGTTTTAGTCCCCCCCCGGCAACATTTATTCTTCAATGAAACATAATCCGACTTACGTGCAAAAAAGAAAAAAGAAAAAAGAAGAAAACCACTTTGCACGAGGTCCTCGTTGATTGTACTGTCCCTTGCCTACTCGGTCTTGGTCTACTACTAGGATGATGGCGCAGCCAGCTAATTTCATTAGTCATTAGATTTGGTAAGATTAATTGGAAGGAGAGACCGTCGTGTTCGGCTTAACTTCGTCATAGAAAAAAGCTAACTACATGTTCATCTTATGTCGGAGGAGATTGAACTATTGCGAGCACTTTTTCCAAGTTGATTCCAATTTCAGTGGGAATGGATCGAACCGTTCAGGCCATGGACAAGGTAAAGACCCTCCCTCAATCTGGTGGTGTTCGATTGATTTTTATGAATAGAAGAAACTAATCAGTGTACTACGACTTCAAGAAAATCACAATATTTTTCGATATTCAGTTAAAACAAAAAAATATTCTAGAAAATGCTTTTTGTTTTTCGATATGAAAAATTTGATTTGGTGTTTCTCAATATAGTTCTTTTAATAAATTTTTAGCAAAATTTGATTTTTAAAATTTTTAAAATTTTATTTTTTCCTTCTTTTCCTTTTGTTGGTTGCCGGCGATTGGGCAAAGGCAATCTTGAGGCCTACGGTGATCTAATCTAGCAAGTGGCTAGGTTGAGCTCACTAGAGGGGAGCTCGCTCGAGGCTGGTCAACATAGCTAGTGACCGGCCGAGATAGATAGAAAAAAAAAAGAAAGAAAAATAGTTAATATCCTGAAAAATCCCAAATTGATACATTTGTGACAAATTTATCATTTTTTTTACCATAAAAACCTCAAATCGGTATACCTTTAACAAATTTACTCAAAACTAGTATGCTTGTGACAAATTTATCCTCTGTTAGTTTTTGTTAAATTTTATAGTCAAATTATTAAGTTAAATGACACGTGACAGTTGATTGGTATATCAATTTAGGATTTTATGCTCCGTTTGTCACAGTTTACAATTTTTGTGATTTTTCTTGTGGTATTAATCTAATTTAGTGAGGGGTATATTTGTCACAAATTTACCAGTTCAGTGTTTTTTGCGATAGAATAAATTAATTTTTGGTAAATTTATTATAAATGTATTGGTTTAGGGTTTTTTATGGTCAATCGGGATAAATTTATCACGGGTTTATCAGTTTGAGATTTTTTACGGTTAAAAAAATAATTCCAGGTAAATTTATCAAATGTGACAAGTTTAGAGTTTTTATGGTCAAAAAAATAGTTTTGGGTAAATTTGTTACAGATATACAAGTTTAAATTTTTTTAGGTATTAACTCTTAGAAAAAAGAAAGAAAAATGTTTCCTGAAAAAGTCCGTTTGAATATTTGGATAAAGTAAGGCAACAAAAGGAGAGGGATTCCAAGTGCCAACGACTCTCGAATTTTCAAGCTGAACATCTCTCAGCAGCAGGAACAGAGGTCGAGGACAGGGTGCGTCCAAAACCCCGTTCCCTCCTCCTCCTCCTCCACCAAAAATGGCCGAGAAAATGGACCATTGGATTCCTCTCGAGCCGCATCATCCGCATCTGGCCCTGGGCGTACCCTACCGACTCCTCCCCCTCGAGAATATTAGATAAATCCCACCCCCTACCCTCCCTCTCTCTCTCTACCCCATCTTATTATCTTTTAATAATGAAAAGGGCACGACCGCTTGCGTTTTTGCCCTTCTTTTGACTCCTGGTCCGCTCATTTCAGTAGTCATTTTCGCCTTCGTTTTCTTCGCTCCGAGGGTAGTACTTCCTGCTCTCTGCTACCGCTCCCCACCTCTCTCTCTCTCTCTCTGTGTCTCTCTGTCTCTGGCGCGGGCGCCCGGCCGCTTTCTGGCTACTTTCCGGCCGCATTGCCGGCCGCTTTCTCGAAAAGATCCCGTCTTTCTGAAGCCCCACTTTAGATTTATCTTTCCCACACGCATTTCTGTCCCCATAATCTTTTTCCTCTCTCTTTTGGGTTTCGGGTTGAGAGAGGGAGGCTCCGAGGGTGTTTTCTTTCCTGGGTTTCCTTTTCTTGACCAAGTCGGTCGGGGGCTTCGCTGCCTCATGCTCAGGTCAGGCCCTTTCCCTTCACTTGCCTTTTGCATTTGCGCTTTTGAGCTTGTTAGTATCTGGTCAGTTCCTTTTTTTTTCTTGTTTTTGAAGCTGCTCATTGTGGTGGCCTGGTTGTTGTTCTTCGCGTTTCTTCCTCCTTGCAATCTCTTGTTGGGTTTCTTGAAAATGAACTGTCGAAACGTTTCAGTGGGTGTCCGTCTCGCGGTCTTCATGTGCAGCAGTAAGATCCCACAGTCGATGGGGTCGCTTGGATCGTTTGGCTTTTGATCTTGTGCATGTTGCTGGGTTATCCCGTTTTCGACTCATCCCTCTAGAAATCTTGGTTGTTAACAGTATCGCTGTCGACAGTCTATCTTCTGTAGCGTGAAAGCGATGGCATTGCGCAGGGGAGTGGCTGGTTTTGCATCGATTGGGACGCCTTACTGTGCTTAATTTTCAACTCTAATCCCTTATTTTTTTTTTCTCCAGGTTCCTATTAAAAAAGTTTCTCCTTTTCAACCTCCACATGTCACCAATGCTGTAAAGCTTTTGTATTTTGCGAGCTCTTCTCCCTTATTCTCGCGTTGGCTTCAACCCTTTGATGATTAAGTGGACCCCTATGCTTGTTTACTTACATAGGCCGGGTTCTATAGTCCAAGCTGGCTTCTTGATTCTGGCTGCTGATTTTGACTGTCTTTTCAGGTACCAAACGCCAACGACTGGATTTTTCCGTTGAATTGTGTTCGCTTCGCCTCGAAACCGCCTTGGGATTCTTGCAATTCGGTTGATTTCACCTAATTATCTTTGAAATGTGCTCCTACTTCGGAGAAACTCCTCGTTGATTTGCTGAGGTTGGAAGATGCTATTTCCTTGGAATTATTGTTGGCTGCCATCTGCATTATGGCTGCTTTGAGAATTTCGAGGTTTGTCAATCATCTTGCCTGATTCTACATCATCACTCTCTCACTGGTGTTTGTCACTTCGGCTTGTCCTGAAGCTGTAGTTGTGGGGCCGTTGGGTACACGGATGTACCTTCTTCCCATATCTTAGCATCTAAGTATGGTTAAACAGGTTGAGTTTTGGTTTTTGTGGATTTGCCTCGCCACTGGGTACTTGCTATCGTCGACCGTGGTTTCAGAAGTTTTCTTAGGTTCAAAACTTTCTGTTGAAGACAATAACTTCTGGGTCTCCTCCAATGGGGATTTTGCACTTGGGTTTTATAACTGCTCGCCTCAGTCATTTCAGTATAGTGTTGGCATCCGTTTCAATTCAAACTCTATTCCTGCTAATGAGCAAAAAGTGGTTTGGGTTGCTGGAGCTGACCTCATGGTTGGAAACAAGTCTTATTTTCAGCTCACCCAAGAAGGAGAACTCATCCTGTTTGATTCCTTGCTAAGCACCATTGCTTGGAGCAGTAAAACAAGTCAATTGGCAGTAGTTTCGGCTGTTCTAAATGATGATGGCAATTTTATCCTTCTCAATGACAAGGGGGACAAAGTTTGGCAGAGTTTTGACAGTCCATCTGACACACTTCTCCCGGGGCAGAAATTATCGGTCTTTGAGACACTCAGAGCACAGAAGGTGAATTCAATGTCAAGTTACTACAGTCTCTATATGAATGAGTCTGGTCAGTTACAACTGAGATGGGAGACCGATATCAAATATTGGACTTTTGGAAGGATTTCAAATTCAAATGTCAGTGCTGTCCTCAAAGCTAATGGAGTTCTGCTGCTTCAAAATGAGAATTCAAAGCCTATTGACTCTCTTTTTGGGGATGATCACAGTGAGAACGTGAAATTTCGATTTCTCAGGCTAGATACTGATGGTAATCTACGTATGTACTCATGGAGAGAAGCTTCAGCCTCTTGGATAGCAGTCTGGCAAGCGGTTGATAATCAGTGCAATGTCTTTGCAACTTGTGGGGATTATGGAATATGCTCTTTCAACAGTTCAGGCTTACCTGATTGTGTCTGTCCATTTAAGTCTGCTTCTGCGACTTACTCGAAGTGCCTGCTTCCGTATCAGCAGGGATGCAAAGCCGGTTCTATCATGGTCTCTTATGAGCATACTTTTCTTCATGAGATGTATCCAGGGAATGATTCAGTTGTCCTAAGTAGTCTACAGCAATGCAAAGATTTGTGCCTGAAGGACCTGCTCTGTACTGCAGTAACATTTAGTAATGATGGATCAGCAGAATGTCTACTCAAGACGTCTCCTTATGTCACTGGTTATACAGACCCATCTTTAACTTCGGTATCTTTTGTTAAAAAGTGTTCGGACCCAATTGCTGTTGACCCAATTCGTCCAAGACCGTCTCCGGCGCCTATCCCTGTCAACAAGTCTTATAGGTTTTGCATTCCTTGTCTAGCCGGAGCTGCCTCTGGAACTTTCGTTACAGTCCTTGGAATTCAGTTAGCTGTTGGATTCTATATTTATAGAAGGCGTAACTGGATTTGGAAGAGACCCGCATTGACCTGTAAAGATCCTTACTCAAAGAGCTTGGTCGTGTTTTCATTCATGGAGATTGAAGAAGTCACTGGAAACTTTAAGCACCAAATTGGGCCGAAGATGTACAAGGGAATGCTCCCAAATAGGCAGCCCGTTGCAATTAAAGATGTGGAGGCAACTGTGGCAGAGAGGAAGTTTAGAGCTGCAGTCTTGAGAGTGGGAAGCATTCATCACAAAAATCTCATAAGGTTGGAGGGCTATTGTTGCGAGTCTATCCACAGGTACTTGGTCTACGAATATGCTAAAAATGGCTCTTTGGAGAAGTACATTGAAGACCCTGAGCTGAGTAAGAGATTAACTTGGAAGAAGAGAATGGAAGTGTGTTTGAGCGTGGCAAAGACATTGTCTTATTTGCACTCAGAATGTAGAGAGTTTATAAGTCACGGGAATTTGAAATGTGAAAACATTTTGCTGGACGAGAATCTAGATGCCAAGGTCTCTGAGTTTGGGCTCTCAATAATTCACGGTGAAGCACTAAACCCTGACATGTCAGCTGAGAGGGATGTGGAGGATTTTGGGAAGCTGGTGATTGCTTTGGTCAGCGGATGTCGTGATCACCAGAGTGTAAGTAAGTGGGCTTACAACGAAATGATCGTTGGGCAGGTCGAGAAGGTGGTAGATAAAAGAATAAAGAGCGAGGTCAGCTTAGAAGAGTTGAACCGGGTCATGAGGATTGCATTTTGGTGTTTACAAAGCGATGAACGGTTGAGACCATCAATGGGGGAGGTTGTTAAGGTGTTAGAGGGTACTTTGACGGTTGACCCCCCACCACCTCCTTTTTCTCGAGAGAGGCCATTGGAGGAAGAAGAATCTTCCAGGTCTGGCTCAGAGTCATAGAAGTTTTTTTCTATTTTGCATCTCCTTTTTGTAGTAGGATTGACTAAGCTTTTCAGCCGGAATTAGGAGTTCGACTGACTTGCCCTTGTTGGGTCTATAAAATCTTTGTATAAAGCAAATGTACTGATATCTCTTCTCAAGTTCAGCAATTGTAAAATCTCTCTCTCTCTCTCCCCACTCGCGCGTGCGCACACTTGTGGATGTATTTTGTATGAACTGTTATTCTTATTTCACTGCTTCCTTTTTCTTGGTATTGGTTGTGCTGCTGCTCCATCTATTTCATAAACAAGATAGATGAAGCAGTGGTTTAAAAATATGGTGCTGGAACCTGGTAGTAGGCAAAACCTGAGAACGTCTCGTGAGAAACTTAGTCCTGATTGGCATAATTTTCTTTGTGTGTATGCTTTGAACGAGGACTTCTTTGGATTTAGCTGTGACTAAACCGGATGACGATGTCTAAGTATGAAGGTGCACTCTTTCATCTGGTTTCATGTCCCCCCAGTCCCCCCAGTTACCAGCTGACAATTCCTGACTTTGCTCTTCATTACAGGAACCAGATAAAAAGTAAGAAATAATCTTAAAAAGAACAGCTTTGCGCAATAAAGAAAGTACTTCAGCTGCAGCCTGCAGATACTAACTTATCTATGATCACCATCTGATCATCATCATACTATTAAAAGCCCCAAAAGAAAAGCTGCAATAATGCGCGACATGGGATTTTGTGAAGAGAGGACATTTTAAATCGTAGTACTATGTAACAAATGCTGGGGTTATTCTGAAAAGTTGCTTCTCTCTTATCTATAGTTGGTAGAGTTTTGAATGAGTCTTCAATCAGCTAGTTAGTGGAAGCAGTTAGCTGCTGCCGTAGGGTTCTCTTGGATTTTACTTCTAGAGAACGAAGAAACTTTCCCAGGTATTCAAACAGATAAAAACAGAGGCTCTTTGGATTGTTGTTGCCGCCAGGTTTTGACACTTCCAAGCAGTCACGGTGGAAAACACTGAAATGGTGCTTCTTTCTGAGGTCGCACTTTTTATTTTTTGAAACAAAAGTTCAACTAGAATCCATTAATGATCCAACTGTTCCACGAGACGAGCGACTATATTAGCTGTTCGCGTTCCTTTCACGTTAAATTCTAAAATTGCGGTCCTTCGACTGATTCATCATTTCACATTTATCCCTCAAAGCATAGGAACCCTTGAGAGCTTCTCACTAATGGCACCTCCTGGCAAAACCACAGATGTTCCACTAACGGATTGTTGTACGCCGAAGGCAGAAAAGTTCAGAATACCAGAGATCTTGTCTTGTCCGCCAGCTCCAATGAAGACGAGGAGGGTGTCGTTGGCTCTGAACGGCTTGCCGAGAAAATCTCCTACAACCTTCTTCACTCACCCCGATATAGACACGTTCTTCCTCGTTGCATTCCATAATGTATCGACATAATCTGCCCTTTTCTGGATACATATTTGATTCATTCAGTTACTTAGGAGGCGACTGAAACTTCAAGTCTGCAATTAGGTACTCAACATGAAGATCAGGCGCAAACAACATCGAGGATGCACCCTGCAGGATTAGGCCTGATGAAAGTTAGTTCTTAATAGTCTTGTATCGTTGTTTAATATAGTTCTGCTTCTGCTAGTGTGGTTAGCTGAGAGTTTGGGTTCCAGCGTTTGCTTCGGCACCGCAAGTCCGATTCTTCCAAGTGATCAGCGAATCTTCGCAGAATTTTCTTTCTTTTTGCTTAATTCTTGGTGGAACATGCAGGACTTAGTGGAAGCAAGAGGTCTGAACAATGTATGAAGCACTGAATAAACTTCCATGTCTATTTAATCTTCTAAGTCTCCTTTCTTGGATTTGTTAACTCTCTATTAAGTAATTCATGGGTTGGATGACTCCTCAGTAAATAAGCTAAGTAGGAGGTGATTTTCATTTTTGCAGATCTTACTTAGTTCTTTATAGTTTTGGGTGGGGGTGTGGAGATGCCCAGAGCTTGCGAGTCATAAATTCATGATTTGCTTTCATGGAAGGCCTGTGTTTATGCATTTATGAAAGGAAGCTTGACATAGGGATGATCACAAAAAGTGGCATATTGATCTCTAGAAACGTTTATTGTCCGAAAATAAATTTAATGACCAATTTAAACTTGAGAATTTTCAGCTAAATTTAGCATACCGGATGTTGTATCATCTCTAAGATAAAATATGATTGGGGAGGAATTACTTCATTCATTGGAATTAAATAGGCTTTTAGAAGGTGTGGAATTGGGGGCCTTATGCGGTCCATGGATGACCGATTCCACTCGTCTTAGCCAGACAAAATTATGTTCGCATGTCTCTTACATGACTCCAACTCTACATGTCATATCATATGAAACTTTAAGAAGGGTTCCATGATCTTTAGAATTGGGGGCCTTATGCAATCCATGGATGACTGATTTTGCTCATCTTAGCCGGACAAAATTATGTTCGCATGTCTCTTACGTGACTCCAACTCTACATGTCATATCATATGAAACTTTAAGAAGGGTTCCATGATCTTTTGAGAATTGGTTCTTAAAGCATGCAACGATCGGCATATTGAATGAGATGGACCTCATTTGATCTTACATTTCTTAAAGTTTCATATGATATGACATGTAGAGTTGGAGTCACATAAGAGCTTAAAGTTTATGCATTCATGAAAGGAAGCTTGACACAGGGATGATCACAAAAAGTGAGATATCAATTTATGGTCCAAAAATAAATTTAATAACCAACTTAAACTTGGGAATATTTAATATGGCATATCAGGCGTTGTATCATCTCTAAAATAAAATACGATCGGAGAAGAATTACTTCATTCTTCAGAATTAAATAGGCTTTCAAAAGGTGTAGGACTAGGGCCTTGTGTGGTCCATGGATGACCGATATCACTCGACTCAATTGGACAAAATTACATTCACATGTCTCTTACGTGACTCCAACACAACATCTTGTATCACATGAAACTTTAAGAAATATAAGATCAAACAAGGATCCTCTCATTCGATCCGGTAATTACCACATACTTTGAGAACCAACTCTCAGAAAATTCATGGAACCCCTCTTATAGGACACGTATTGGGCACGTTTTGGATCGATTTTGTCAAAACCCTTTAAAGCCCCAAAGTCTCTTGGTCAAATGCGCGCAAATTTTTTGGATAATTCTAGGAAAATGCGATCGCATTTTCCAAAGACATTTGGCCAATAAGCTCGGAGTTGCTTTAGACTTTTTTCTTCCAATTTTACCCTCAATGTACTTTCATAATTACGAAAATGTCTTCGAAACCCTAATGTCGCCATCAAAAGCCTCAGCCGGCGAGCCATTACCGCTAGCCTTACTTAGGGTCGGTTGCCTCACAGCTAAGTTTCGCTTGATAGATTTGTTTTTTTTTTTTTTTTTCCAACTGCATTTAAGTTATCAATATATTTTTTAAATTACATTTTATTAAATATTATTTACCTTTCGAAAAATCTCTCACTTGAAGCTTTCTCTTATAGCCGAACCAAATGCGCCAACCGTCTGAGATCAGCTCGAGAGCCAAAAGCCATGGAGCAGAAGTTGGTGGGTGGGCGAGTGGCTCGGCGCTGGCCAGCTTGGGGAAGCAGCGGATTAGGCAAAAATGCAAAAAGCAGCCAAGTCAAAACCCCGATGTGACCCCCGCAACTCAAAGTGGCCGCCACCTTCCACGGTCGAAAATCCGCGAGGCCGCAGCTACCCAGCCAAAAAGCCGACGCACCGGACCGCCGCCGGACGATCCCGCCGGTCGGAATCCGAATCGACGACCACCTTAGGGTTTTGTCCCCGTTCATTGGTTGCCTGTCGCAGCTTGCAAGGGCGTCGACGTGGCCCTCACTCCTTTAACCCTTTTTCCTGAACCTTCTCCGAATAATCCACGTGGAGCGATCGCCGCCCCCCTGTCCCCGGCTCGCGAGACGTGTGCCGCGCTCCCGCCCGCCGGGTCGCCGTCGCGAGATCCGCGCGTGGCCTGTCCCCGCCCGCCTCCCGGTAAAAGGACAGCCCCCTGTCACCTAACGCCACGACAGCCTAACTGCACGTCGCCGTTAACTAGCGGGAGATCGGGCACCACGTGTCGGGCCTCGCGCTGTCCCGCGCGGGGGCGGGGCCCACGCGCCCCTCCTGTGGCTGAACTTCCCCCGCGCCGGACACGTGGAGGGGACCACGGGTGCCGGAAACAGTAACGTGGTTAATAAAAAAATCCGATTTTTTTTATTTTTTTTTTGGGGAGATAATGGTTGGTTTAACGCTAAGTAGCGTGATTAACAGTTGATTAGGATGTGTCGGGACGGGTTTGCCCCCCTCCTGCCTGGTGCTAATGATCTCATTAGTTGATCTCCTTTGGCCACCGGTCTGTGCTCCTTATGAGGTCATTCATTAGATAAAAATAACTTTAAAAAAAAAATAAACATCTATACATATAATGAATGATTTTTTTTTTGTGATTACGTATGAGATTACGAAGGTCATGGCTCGCTAGGCTCACCTAAATTGAATCCCAATAGCACACGAAACGGGGGATAATGAGCAAGTCACTCCCTTCTAAAGCTTGGATTGCCCAATCTACCAATCCAAATTCGATTTGACTTTCTATAAATAAATAAAAAATTCGACGTCTTAATCATAGTTGAGTCTGAATACTCGTACATTGATGACATCAATTCGATACCATACATTGCACCCAACTTTGATCCCATTTGTAATGCACGTTAAGAGAATTTGACAACGCAAATGTTTGGTTGATTTTTCTAGTATTAGCTTAGAACAAAAGCTTTTCAAGTCAATGAAAGCCTTCTCTATTGATCCAACATCTACGATCCAATTGAACGATGAGCATCGCGCCAATAAACCATTGTAGATTATTAAAATCAAAAATCTAAAGAGCTAACTAGTGATAATTCAAAATCCATAAGTAGTAAATTATTGTCGAAGTTCACATGTGAAGACCTATATTGTAGTAATTTCAAAGATCCCCCAAGGGAAGAACTCCGATTTGATCGTCTTTTCATTTCCATAACTAGAAAGTTGAAGTCAGAGTTCGCATGGGCATGCATAAAAACAACATCGTCGTCGTTGTCATTATCAGTCAAGAACATTTGTGTCCGCATATCTATAACCTAAGAAAGGCAGGTATCCCTACTTCGCGAACCACTCACATCTAAATCAAAAATCCTCTCCACAAGTTAGCCACTTTATCACAACCCCAATCCAATTTTTTCCAAAGGGAGCCCAATTTCTCAAACTTGACGTTTGAATTCAAGGCCACAAATCGCACGGATTTCTGGCCTAGAAAAATCACAATCTAATGACCTATGCCACCCCTCCAGTAGCGTTAGGGTGGGTTAGACTTAATACACATCGGGAAAATTTCTCAATCACGTTTAAACCATTCTAATCACTCGAGACCCCGATACAACTTCGATGAATTTAATCTCTTTTTTTTTTTCTCCAGAAATTCAGGTGATTCTCTCGTCTTCGATCGTCAAGAAATTGTCGACTCGCTTCACTTTCATCTTATTATCAGCGTTACGAAAGCGAGATGGACAGGGACGCAATTCTTACCTTATTTAATTAATGACGTCATTCGTCCGAGAAAATAGAGAGAGAGAGAGAGAGAGAGAGAGAGATCACGTCAGATAAACTAAACTTACCGGTAACGGTAGGGCGATTTGGTCCCGTGGGGTAAGCCAAGGGATATTAACGTCATTGTACAACCGACGAGGTTGTCCGGACAGTCCGGGCACCTCCACCTGTCCGTAAGGGATCCCTCGGAAAACATTAATCAATCCAAATTATACTTTTTTCAACGTCACTCCTCCGTTTTCTTGTTTTTGAAATTGTCTACCCTCCGTTCTTTTTTTTTTTTTTTTATAAATAATTTCGCGGAAAAGTGATTGTTTTTCCATTTTTGGTCTCTCCCGTTTCCGAGTGATGTGATGCTATCTGCTGCTCCCCTTCTCTCGACTCCCATATATCTGAGGATTCGTCGACGGGGTTGGGATCGGCTCGTCGCCAGTAGAAGAAGCTCTGCGGGTTTTCTCTGGTTGTAGAACTGAGTTTGGAGAAGTAAGGCTCTGCCAAGTTTCCCTCTGCTCGATCCTCTTCTCTTTCTTCTTCCTCTCTCTGTGGAGTTGGTACGAGTCTGTCTGTCTGTCTGTGTGCTGTGTATGTGTGTGTATGTATGTGTGTACGGGTGTGTGTATGGGTGTCTGTATGTGCGCGCGCATGAAGACGAAACTCGGGTCGATGGAGTTCTTGCTGGTGGAAGAAGTTCGGTGTCGCGAGAACTTCGCGGGGGCGATCTGTACTGTTACGGCTCTAATTATTTGAAGACTGTCCATCTGCTGGTTGTGTTTGTGTTCTTTCTGTGTTGCCCGTGATTGATCCGGGCTTTAATTAAAGTTCATGAGGCATGTGAGTATGTACGTACAATTCATGCATGCATATCATGTGTTTTTCAGCACTTCTATCAATGGAGATTCGTTGTCTGCATATGTCCACGAGGATTAACGAGCTATTGCCTGCTAAGTGCTTATTATGGATGTATTTTGAGCGGTTTTCCTTCTATTTTCCATGCCGTGATTCGGATGAAAATTGGTTTGAGGCAATAATTTGGTCGCCCTGAATTTGATTTTGTCTCCGATCTGATTCTAAGACGAATTGCTTATATACTTTACTTTTTATTTAGATCAAAGCGATTGATTTCAATTCAAAACTCGATCGATGGTTTGGTCACTAAGTATAAATTTAGTTGTGTGGCGATCGATCAAATCGAATATGAACGTTGACTTGATCTAGCCTGTCGCTTGAATGATTTCAATGGAAATCAAATGTGAAATGTTCTTAGCTATTCGATATAATGGGTTTATATCTCTAGCAGAAATTCTTCTTCAACTCTTCAAGAACTATATCTTTGTTTTGAGGTCCTGAGTTCTTTTTTTTTTTTTTTTTTTTAACTTAATTGAATGTTAGGTGATACAATAGCTGTTTAGGAGGTTCACCTTGGCAAGTAATTAGCCTGTCTCACCAGCTTGATCAAATTAAAGTTCTGTCGTGTTCCATGCATTTACTCCACTTCTAAACGCAAGTAACGTTCTTATTCTTTTTGATATCTTAAAATGAGTAAAATGGCATGATTTATATTTGGTGTTTAGCGAAGGCATTAGGTTTTAGGAGTCATTAGTGTTGATAATTGAGTGTATCATCGACTCCACATTGTGAATTCTTTTCACCAGTAGTATTAGAGATGATGTACTTCATAAAGTTTTCATGTGCTTAAATTGGGAAATTTTTATTAGCTATTCATATGTCTTTGATACGCGAGTTCTAAAATAGGAAGAATTTGTGGACTGTTCTTCAACTTGTAGATGGAAGTGTAGTTACTACTTTTTGCTTGTTTATCATTCTCAATACATAAATATTCGAATACATCCTCTCACCATAAGTTGGCTTAGCACCTTGAGGCAAAGCATACAAAACTGAATTTCCTAGGGATCCATGTGAGGAGAGTCAGAGATTAGATTGGAAATGTTGCAACCTTCCTCCCCGGTTGTTAGTTTCGGATTATACAGGAAAATCCCACCAGGGCCGCCTTCATTCTTGCATTGGAATCGGTAGTTCCATAAGCTAAACGATTCCCATATCTCTGCAGGAACTATTGCTGTGAATACTCTTCCTCCGGTTGCTTGTACTTGAGCTCAGTTAAGAGCAAGATGGGAAGAAACATGAATAACAAACTGGAAGTAAATCCTTATGCAAATGGAGGCGGCGTGCATCCGTTCTATTCCCACAAAAAGCATCACGCTACCTTTGTGGATATGTTGAAAAGTTTGGATGATCAGCCGACAGGAAATAATTCAGACAGTGCTTTAGGGACTAAAATTATCGGATTACGTTCAACAGGTGCTCCAGAGGTTAACGGTGTTAACCAACATAGGCACCATGCAGAGGTTTCCCAATCAGGTAATGTCACTGTGTTCAAAGAAAATAAATATGGCCCTAGAATTCCTAGCCACAATAATTAATCGAGGCATCATTCATTTGAGGTTTTTAACCTTTTAATGATGTTTTTCCCATATGCCAAGTTATTGAAGGAAAAAGTTTATTGTTGCATGGCATGCTATGTCATGTTTAAAGTTCAACTTCAAGTAGGTGCAAGCATTAGTTAAACTGCCGAATGCTATGCAGGTGCAATGTCTGGATGCTGAGACCTTCGAACTCTTTCCCTAATTTCCTGTTTTTGTACATGCCTGGGAAGATGGGTTTCAATATCTTTGCCTAGACTCTTAAAAGACTTCTCTTTCTTTCAGAGTGAGGGATATGGCATGAAAGTATGTTTGCGTGGATCTCGTGATGAATTATATATCGTGTTGGTTTTTGCGTGCCTTCTTCTTAGGATTGGTTAGTTGCATGTTAGTGGAAACAACAATCTCCTAGAGTTATTTGCAAGTTTTCGTGATAGCTTGTACACACCGACCTAAAGCTCGTGAAATTAGTTTGCTTGGGTTCAAATGTGTTGCTCGAGAAGTCAATTCGACTTTCCCAAATGCTTCTGGGTACTTGAGTATGTGAGTATCTCATGGCTTTAAGTGTCTGCAATGATATATCAGCTTTTCAAGTATGAGGAAGAGGGATACTGCTATCTTCATGATGATCTGAGCTTTTATAATTTACAGGGGCAGCGATGGCAGAACTCTTTAAACAAGAGCAGAGGCGTTCAACAGATGGTGTCTCGATTCTGCTACCAACATCAACAGACTATGCTACAGCACCGTCCCAGCAAGTTTGCCACCCGATTGTAATCTCTCTCTCTCTCAGACACACACACACACACAGAAACACACATCTTCTTGTATGTCTGTGTGAGTGGTGGTGCGGTGATTGCATGCTTCCTATGTGTGGCATGGTGTCAGATTTATGAACTGTTAATTGCATGTACCACAATCTTCATTCCTATCAATTGAGCACTTCAACAGGCATTTTCTAGTGGGAAAAAGTCTCCAAACAAACATGACATAGGGGATATTCTGGAAATAGTTATGAAAGAGGAGACCCCGTTTCTAATAAGGAACTTCCACGCAGGCATGTGGATCATACGAATATTCTGAGCAATACCATGATGGAGTTAAGCCAGCATATGGACCTCAGATATCGGTAGGTGCTCCTCCTGCCAACTGTTGAGAACGTTTAGCTTAGTTCGATCTCAGCCTACTATTGAAACCTTCAAAACGAGCATAAATGGCACGATAACATGATGAAAACCTTTGGTTTAGCTACTCAACGTGCAGATATGAACTCAGATTTTAAGCCTTGAGGTGACCGTGAGAGGGCATAGAGGCTGCACGCAGATAGAGGATTACTGATGAGATTGACGATTGCACTATGTGCAGGCACATTCTCAGTATCTCGGGTTCAATTCCTTGAGATTGGGGTTGCCTCTCGGAGTGGCGGAGGAACCTGTTTATGTGAATGCCAAGCAGTACCATGGTATCTTGAGGAGAAGGCAGTCGCGAGCCAAGGCTGAGCTGGCGAGGAAGTTGATTAGAGAGAGAAAGGTAATTCTCCGTTGCATACCTTTATTAATCGAACAAAATCTTCATCACCCTAAACGACACTGTATATCCAATGCCTTTCAGTATTTGCATACATCCATGTAAAAGCTCTTTGCCTTCTTTGGCCCTAAACATTATGCCATATCTGAATAGGGTCAACCTGAGTGAATAATGCAGTGAGCTTATGAATTGGAAGATTCTGTATCACAGTTTGTTTATGGTCATGATCTTAGTCAACTTTGTCTTGGTCTTACGTGAACAAATTATAGTCAGATAGTTGCAGCTTCACTAATGAATGTGAAAGGAGTTCTAGCTTAATATAGTTTTTGCAAAATTCATTGAAGTAAAAAAGGAGACTAATGGCATTGGACTAATATAGCAACTAGAGAAATTGAGCTGATGTCAGCTGCCATTACGATGTAACTTGTATAACACATACGGTGAAGTTCCTCTCTTTCTGCAACACTTGGGGTTCTTTTTAGTTATCACAAACTTCTTCCGTATGGTAATCCCTTGTCTTGGCTTGCCCCCCAGCCCTATCTTCACGAGTCCCGACATCTGCACGCCATGAGAAGAGCAAGAGGCTGTGGGGGCCGCTTTTTAAATACGAAGAAGCAAGACGATGCTGCAACCAATCCAACTCCTGAAGGTAGCATCAGCAGCGATTCTAGGAGTACCGGTTCAGCCAGTGAATCCTATCTGTCAAGCTCCAAACTGGCAACTTCCGCGCTATGTTTGAACGAGGATCCATCAACCAGTCTCATCAGCAAAGAAAATGTGCCTCATGCTCAAAATGCACTTCATACGTGGGCAAACCATAGTGGCAACTGCATCACTCGTTTCTCAAATCATACATGATCTCACTTGACTTCGTACCTATATCCACCCGATGATGCGCTGAAGGAGATTGCGACAGGCAACAGCTCTGAACAGCCTTTTGCAGCAGCATCATGGAAATGGGACATGATAACACAACTCTGGGAAATCAGGTTAACTAATCCAAGACACTGGGAAAAAAAAAATCAAGTTTCAGCTTTTTTTTCTTTCGTGTTTTGTAGCAACCAATAGCGGCATAAGGGAGGACGGCAGCATCCTGCACGAGGGCCACAGGACCTGCTGCCTAGTCAAGGAAAGTACTTATCGCACTGGATTTTCGCGACATTCTCGTGAGGGATGTGGCATTATTGCCTATTGGTGTGCTTCTAATGTAAAGAGTAAATGACCGACCCGTCTTTCAGTCTTGTGAGAAAAGAAGCTACAATGTTTATCGTCAACTCACGCGATCATGTTTATATCTTGTTGTCAACTTGTAGTTCCAAAGTCTGTACAAACTTATACTGTAACTTGTGTCCTCTTTTTATCTTCGGACGGCTCCTTGGTTAGAAATTTGAACTCATCAAATAGTTCTTTCGGTGGCAGTGAAGCAGTCTTATTCACCAGGATTCAGATTCAGGAACACTCTAGTCTTTCGCTGCTCGATGCCGAGGACATGTCTTGTGTATGATTGAAAATCAAGACCCGATGCGACGGACCAACGCACAAACTGTCGTCATTCTTATGAAGCTGGTTTCGCACGTCAAAATAGACCGTTGACCAACCCTTCGAATCTTTTCGCCACCACATCGAAGCGTCCGTGGATTCCACTCCCGGCGTTCCAAAAACGCCGTGAGGAATTTACTCCGGCGCGTGGAGGTGGTCCCTTCGCGAGACCTGGAAGCTGGCAGATTCACTGTCCCATCCCGTGGGGGAAGGGGGGGGGGGGACCTAGTGCAGAGGAACTGGAACAATCGAAAGACCCACAAGCCCACCGACGCCTGTCTGCTGCCCCCACGCGCACGATACTTCTCCGGTGTCCGATTCGAGTTCGAGTTGTCCTGTCGATTCTAGGAAGCTTCCCCAGTTCCATCACCGACGGCAGCTGGCCGAATCCGATCGGTGTGTCGCGTTCCGTGCCTCACGGCTTAGTGGGGTTGCGCCCTTTTTATTCGAAGAGCCGAAAGGGATCGCCCGCCCACTTTCTTCCCAACTGAAAACCGCATTAAGGGTCCCGTTCTGCAGTAAGTAGCCCCATGACAAATTCGGATTTTTGTAGACCTATCAAAATGAGTCATAAATTTATATATATGGATTAAATTGTTATGTAAGTCGGTTATATTGAGTAAATGAGTTATAAATGGGTTTAAACATAACATAAGTATTTTTTTTTGTGTAAAACATAATATAAGTGTTAAATCGATCATAAATGGATTTACAACTAATTTAAACCCAACTCACCTTTTGACTTTCTATTACTCCTGCTCAATCTCACTCTCACTCGCTTCACATTCTTCCTACAATTTGGATATGAGTTTTCCGATATTAGATTAAATATGAAAGTGTTTTGGTAATATAGGTTGAATTGCATATGAATTAATAGATTTAAGAATAAATGAGTCATAAAGAGATTTATGGATCGATTGGGTCAAACTATTTGTGACCCGATCTAAACCGCCTATTGATAGGTCTATAGGTCTAGGCTTTTGCGAATAAAGTCACTAAAAATTGTTCTTACTATTGATCGATACCTGGAAGAGGAATTGGTACTGACATGTGGAGCGAACGGAGCTCTATGGTTGTGTTCCTATTAGCGTGTGCGAGGTGGGAACAAGGTCGGAATGGATGGATAAGCTCCGTATAGCACAGCGGGTTTCAATTTTTGGTAAGTCTTAAGGATTAGGAAATCCGATACAATAAGTGCGTCCCATAACAGGTTTATCGATTTGCTTATCATGCACATTCCCAGGTGACATCGGGTACAACCACCCATAGATTTCATTTAGATTGGAAAATCCGATACAATAAAAGTAGACCTCGCAATGAGTTTAATGATTTGCTGACCATGCAATTCTAAGGTGACATCAAAGACAACAACTTGTGGATTAGCCCTCACTCCAAGACCCAATTGGTTATTCGCATCGCATTGATTTCATCGGTGAAAACTAAACAATGGAACATGAACTAAGGCAACAGCAAGTCGTTGTCCAAAACTCAATTTATTGGTTTAGTGGTAGTGTTATGTGCGTTTTGCACACAGCTTTTCATGGGTATCAATCATTATTCGTGAATTATCTCAAATTGATTTAGAGCCTTTGATTTCGTTTATTTTGCGAAAAAAAAAAAAAAAAATAATTTTGAAAATATTTTCAAAAAAATAACTATTTATATCACTTGAAATAATTAGATAATAAATAATTTTATAATTCATATTAATTTATATTTAAATAGTTTTGTAGACAATGAAGGTACTACTATTTATTGCGAAATACACGCAGCTTTTGTACCGTCCCGAATTTTCCGCAAACTTACCAAACAGCACATGCTGGACGCCCCACATCGTGAAGCTGACGGCTGCGTGTTGACCCGAAATTACGGAGCGCCTGGTACATTTGGGTTCCATGCCATCAAGTTGGACTTTTCTTGGTTCGTATAAGCCAAGTCGGCAAATCCATCTGGTCAGTCCAGCCTTTTGACCGTCGCCCACAAGATCTGACCCACCGACCGCACTATCTAATATGCATCCAAAATTTTGAATTTATAAATAAATAGAGGTCACATATGTGTAAAGTGTATATAAATCCTGTAACCTAGTGGTGAAGATGGTAGTGAAGATAATTATCCAAAATAAATATATTACATTTTTGCCAATTCATTCATTAACCTTAATTTTACCAATTTTCTTAAACATTTTCAAACTTTACTAATTGATCTGCCCAAGTAATTTCCATCAAAATCAACTATCCTAATTTTAATAATTTTTATATATTTTTTTGATTTTTAATTTTTTTTTCTGTCCTTTGGTTCAAATGGCCACTGGCTACTGGGCAATGGCCAACAACCCCCACCCTTCCCCGGCCATTAACCCTTGAAGCCCCACTAAGTATAGAAGTATGATCTTACTAACACAACATCAAAGTTATTATAGATGTGATGGAGAATAGAAGACATGATTGTATAGCCATTTATTAAGATAACTTAAATGCTATCCAAATAGTGCATGATGATGTTTTTCATTAATGGACAAACATATTGAAATTGACTTTTATTTCATCCAATATCACATTCGCCTTGTCTTCACTTCATTGGTGAACAAGATATCCTCACCAAGACACATCCACCCACCCATATATTTTTTGGGTCTTTTCTCCAAACTCATGTTTGAGGGGATCTTAAATATACATTCGATTATTGTGTACTATTACGAATTTTGAGATTAGGTTTACATTAATTGTGAGTAGTTTAATTGTCTTCTCACCCACGTGCAGGGGACTTGCACTCTTCATTCTTTTCATTTTCATCACCATTCTAAACGGTCAATATGTCTCATTTCTTCTAAATTTTCGCAAATCCATTCATTACTCGTTTACGTAAATGCGAACTCTCAATCAAAAGTCAACAGCACATAGAAGTCAAGAATCAAGATCGCTTCTCAGCTGACTACTATTTCAGAGAAAGAATGCCCTGTTTTCCAATATTATCACAAGATCTTTCCCTCCCAAAACAGGCAACTTTCTAACGGGCAATACATCAGACCACTTGTAGATGACGCAGATGCCGCGGAACTGAGAACTCACCGATGCCCAATATAGAAAAATAAAAAATAAAAAAATTCAGAAACTCGCAAGAAGCAAAGTATGCTTCTGAAAATCCCAAAGAATCTAGAAAATCCAGTCTCAGCAATTGTCCATGAACATTTAGAGCCCTTACGTTCGTCGACCTCACGCTGTGATGTTAAAAAGTTATGACAAGAAGATATCCCAAAATCGACGTAGTTAGTGGCAAGGGCGACGTGGCAGGCACTGACTTGGTCATCTGACCTCTTTTAATTCATCTGAAAATGAATCAACTGCATACAAGTCTAACCCCCTAGTACGGCCAGGTGCCCCACCGTTGAGACGGGAGACGTCCAACACAATCCTGCCGGACCGCAACAAGTTAGATTTCATAGAAAGGCTCAAAAGCACGCATGAGAAAGAGAGAGAGAGAGTTTACCGATTCTTGGATGCCTTCTCCAACTCCTGGGTTCCACAATCTATAATGATCTGATTATCCAATTTTGATGCTGAATGGACCACAGGCAGATCAATCCCTCTAGACACTGTATTAGGATTTGAACACGTTAAATTTCATTTACAAAAGCAAGATAGCAAATATAGATGTTAATTGCAAAATATAAGCTATATGAAGATGTTTTCACCTGGGTTGGGGGCTGCTCCGACATTTCCATCTAGTCCCAGGAGTTCCTGCACAATAGAAAAATCACCACAGAACCGTCACGAGGTTGTTCATCAATTTTACTGAGCCAAAAAAATCTACATGGCACAACTGAAAAATGATGATGAGACACAAAAAGAGCAGAATCACCTTAAGTCTCTGATAACAGTCTTCGAGTTTGTCATTATACAAAATATGGTCATAAAGGCCTGATGATATTCCTTGTTCAAGCTCTGCCTTAGCATTTCGAAGACGCTTTGAAATCTGTTCCTCAGTTTCGGTTCCCCTGTTACACGTGTGGATTTAAACCAATATCTCGAATGCACAAGGACATGAGTGTCTTGCTGCTCAAATGCTAACCTGGCACGAAGTCGCCTTTCAAGCTCCTCCATCGAGGGTGGACGAATAAAGATAAAAATAGCTTCCAGAGGACTTCCCCGAACGGATCTTGCCCCTTGAACGTCAATATCAAGGATGCATCTCTAAAAGTCATATGAAAGTTTGTGATTAAAAGACGGCAGAAAAAATCTCATTATAACAATCTTCAACTGGAAAATTGTGCAGATAGACTGATCACAACAAACATAAAGAAACAAGGTACCCTAAATCAACAGATAGCAAGTTCGGCAAATACATAACATCAGATGTTGCACCATAAAAACAAAAGTTAAGAGTTGAAAAATCTCCCCGTCAACAAAGGGAGGCTGCACTGGTCAGAAGCTGATGATAGCTGTTGTATTGACTCACTACAAACTATTTTTGAGCATGGATTTGCAGAAACCCATACCTTTCCCTCATCGGCTACAACTTCAACCACTTCGATACTAGTCCCGTAAAGATTCCCATGAACTAATGCATACTCGAGGAACTTTCCATCTTCTATCTCTTTCTCCATGGCACTTTTCTCAGTGAAATGGTAATCAACCCCATTTTTCTCCGTACCTCTTGGAGCCCTGGTCGTGTGGCTTACAGAAAACCCAAACATGGATGGATATTCCTTCATAAGCTTATCTTTCAGGGTACCCTTGCCCACACCAGAAGGACCACTAATCACAATTGGCTTCTCAGCATTGCCTCTCACACCCTTACTCCATGCAACAACCTCAGTGTTCCCACCACGCATTGTCTTCTGATCTCGGACATATTTGGTATCCAACTGTAAGAGTTCGGTCAAATTAATATCTTAAGACAGAAAGAGAATCTAAGAACCATAATAAGTTGCAAATGAGGGACTGGAGTTTAGGCTATAACTGCTAAAAGAACACATAAGCAGCAAGAGACAGACCTCAAGGAACCATATGCAATCATCTGGACTTGCTCCCTTCTTAATAATCAATATGCGGTCCTCATTCAGAAGTACTGCTAAATGGCCTTTGCAAGCTCTTGGTTTAGTCCCCAGTACAACAGGATAATCCCTATAAACTTAACCATTAATTACAGATCTCGACTCTCACTAAAGTAAGGATTACCCAGCTCCCCAGGTGGAGTTAGAAGCTCACCATTGCGCTGTTGATTCATCGTATATTCGGACACCTAGAGATGTCGATTTCCCATCAGATCCCTCGATAACATACTGCAAAGGATAGAAATTTTTTACTTGGTAAAAGGATCCTCACAATGGAAGCCAACTGTCATATGAACAAATGTAGGTACGAGGGGAAAGTTTTAGGGAAATTCAAACTCAGAGCATCGTAACATCATACTTTTTTATTCCCAATTACGATGGCAGTCTCGCCGCTCTTGGATTTTAAAGTATTTCCATTCGCAAACTCCTTGAGCGGATTCTCATTGCAAAAAGCTGGAGCTTCTTCCTGGCAACCCATCAAGCAGAACACATCAGATCACCGAATCTAGAAACATTATCAAATCGCATTGCTCCCCAAAAACTCCTCTTTTTCTTACCAACCGTTAAAGCAAAAATTTAAACTTTAAGAGGCTCACCATTGAGAATCTTAATTCTTCACTCTAGAGAACCCCTGCTCAACAAGGAATCCAAAAAGAAAACATCAGATACATCCCGTATTTCCTGGATCTAACATTGATGACAACAAACATCAATCAAGAACGGACCGAAACACAGAGCCGCCACTAGCATTAATCCTCGAAGATCACGGAGGCCGCACCGAAGCAACAAGACTCGAGCGATTCACAAATCGCGACGCGAAGCCAACAAATATAAACAGAAAGTTGCAAAGAATAGCCAAAGAAGCCACATTCACGAGCTCATTCCCTTCTCAACACGAGCTCAAAACTTCCAAAAAGAACCGAACGGATCGACGCAAAAGCAGACCGCCAAAACAAAATCCCACCTCCCAATCACGTCGAAGGAAAAAAAAAAAAAAAAAAAAAAAAACACAACAGATCATGCACGAACCGAATCAGGTCCCGAAGCCAACAAGACAAACGCGCCGCGCGGAACACACGAAACGGAAAAGCTCCCACATCAGAATACCTTCGCTTGGCGGCGGGCGGCGAGCGGCGGCTGGCGGCTGGCGGCGGCGGCGGCGGCGGTTCCACCGACGGAAGCGGAGCTGGAGCTCGTCCCGGTCGAGCCCGGCAACACCCCTTCCACCCCCACGCCCGAAGAAGGAGAGAAGAGCAGAGACGGCGCACGAATGCTTCGGGAGCACGCGATGGCGTGGCCTTTTTCCGAGCTCAAGTGGCCCTCGGAATGCCGAAATATAGAGAAAAATAAAACGGGGAAGGAGGAGGCGAGAAAAAGAGGAAAAACGAATCACGAGAAGCGGTCGCAGGAAAAGATTTCACAGCAATTCTAGTATTTGTAGGAGAGGGAAAAAGAAGAGAGAGAAAATAGGTGTTTGGAGGACCGGACGGGGTGGTGGCTCTTGGTCGCATTCAATTCACGGAACAAGCAACACTGGCTTTTTTTCCCCCTTTTTTCAAATTCATTAATTGATCACTTACCTTCTTTTTTAAGGTTCGGCAGGTTGTTGAGAAGCTTCCCCATAAATTTCCTCTTTTTCTTATATGAATATATATATTTATTTATTTGGTCTTTTTTATTTTCTGATTTTAATTTGGTGTTAGCGAGAGGAAGGGGGAAAAGAGGGAGAAATTTCTTATTGGGTGTAGACCCGCTTTTGAAAGCCCTCCCTTTCGGAAGAATTCAACGACGGGGAGGTTTCTTGGTAGATAAATGCGCCGCGACTTTGGAAAGAAAGAAGAAGACCTGGCATTATTTTCTCTTTTTTTTTTTTTTTTTTTTTGTTTTCCATTTGACTTGGAAAAATTGAAATGGAGCAGTTAGACTCACGTCTCCCCGCTTGATCAGTTTGTAACTCACGCCAGGTCCAACTTTCGGAAACTCGGATTTCGACGGAAGAAAGAAACGTCCCAAAATTGAGAAATTTCGTTTTCTCAGTACTTATTTATTTCTCGCGCCTAGTCTAAATTAATTTGTACCCTTTTATCATATTTTCTCTCTGAGGGAAAATGACGAAATCTCGGCATCAAAGTTCTGCCGAGTTCGAGATGAGCCACGAGTCTTAGTAAAGTTAAGGGAGAAAAAAAAAAGGGTTATGCAAACGTGGCACACGTGTAAATAATTTATCAGAAGATTAATCATTATCATAAGATACTTGAGAAATAAGTATTTATTAGGTAATGCTGAGGCAATGTTACAACGGGTTCCAGTCTCAACCCCACTTGGCAACTAGATGGGCCCTACTTGGCCATTTAAGGATTCTCAGAGTTTTTATCTCTCATTATTGATCCCTTAAAGTGCTAAAATGGTCAATTCCTTCCTTATTTTTCATTTAATTTTTTTATCGTCCACCAAACATACTTGACATGTCCAGTTGAATTTTCAACAACTCAAATCTCGAGGGAAGAAAAAGAAGTTCCAGAATCGAGAAATTTATTTTCTTGATGCATATTCCCCCCCCCCCCCGGCGTATGTTCTAAACCAACATGTACCTTTTACCCTATCTTTTTTCTTGACAGGTGAAGGGACGGTATCTGAGGACCATAACAAGTTTTACCTTGTTCAAGATGAACACAAGGTACTCGCGAGCAATCAAGTTCAAAGAAGAGTCAACATAATGCTAGGGCAATTTTATAATGGGTTTTAGCCTAAACCCACTTGGCAACTAGATGTGCCCCACTTGGCCATCTAAAGATTCTCAAAGTTTTTATCTTTCATCATTGATGGCTTTAGAGTGCTGAAATGGTCAATTCCTCCCCTAAATTTTTTAAATTCTTTGTTGTCCAAGTTTTAATAAATGGGTCGATTTGATTTGAAAGGTGTATCGGAAACAAAGCAATTAGTTACAAAAAGTATGCCGACTTCAGCTTTGCAAAATCCAAAAGCGTCTTTTGACTACGTTTCCAGGAAAATTCGCGGACCAATCGGAATCGGGTCTTCCCCCCTCGGCGGTCCGAATCTTGTCGTGAATTTCAGTGTGGGGGGGCCCCCCTTTCCCGCCCGCGGGGATATCGATTCGGGACCGATTTGAATCGTCGCTTTCGCAAAAGCAAGGACCATGGAAAAACAGGTGTGTCGTGGGGTCGGAATCCATCCCCCGACCGACCCCACGACAGAAGGCTGCCGCCCGCCATGTTCCTTTTCCTACTTGCTTTAGAGAGTAATTTCGGAATCTGCAAAATTGATTGGCCCGGCGACAAAGGCGCCGCTCCTCTCTCTCTCTCTCTCAAGAAATTGCGGGTTCGATTCGTATCGTGAAAAGACCTCCTAAAACGCCTTGCCCTGCGTTGCCTAGCTATGGCACATGTCGTGCGGAGAAAAGCGTCCCATTCACTAGCGTGTTGACAAGATTGCGGTGATGGCCTGTCGAGCAAAACTTTGAATCTATAGTTTGAATTGGTCTGAGCCTAAGGCTAGACTTGATTGCGGCATTCGTCAATTGGACTCATAAGTAAGGGTGTCAAAAAAGCTTGCACCCACCTAACTCAACCCGGCTCGAAAATTTAGGATATTCTGGGATCAAGATTTAGTTTTTTCGGGTGGGGATTTTTATATGTTGGTATTAATAGGGTTAGATCGATGCAAGTTTTTTGAGCACTCCTATATATAAAGTAGTTTTGAATAAATTTTCAATTTTGCCCTTTCAATTGAACCATTTTATAATATTCTAGTATGATCCAACCCATTATATTATGTTATATGATATTTGAGTCTTGAGCAAGTCCAGTCAAGTCAATTGTGAACTTATAGGGCATTTGGTTGAGTCGAGTATCATGAACACTTTGATTTGACCTAACCCCTTGACATGCTTACTCATAGGTTAGTCGCAATGTCCAACCCAACTCCATTGTTCGGGTCAGATTTTTCAAAAGATGCACATATATTTCGATTTGGCATGTCCTAATGACAAGACAAGACTTTTCATTTAGCCCACTTTTGCAAGTCCTGCCCACTTGAACTTGGGATTGGGTGAGAAAATAATATGTAATCATGTCATGTTTTCATAATCAAATAGAAAATTAAATGCAAATTAGCTTTTTCATCTATGGAATAAATGAGCGTTTACTTTTCTACCGAATATAAGGCTTTGTGACATCTTTTTCCTTTTTAGTGTTTGGGATTTCACATCTAGTTAATATTGAAGCCCATAGATATTTCAAAATTCTTACCTAAGGGCATTTAAATATTTTGAAATCATATCAAATTTTTTATAAAGCATTCATGCTAAAATAGTTTCTGATTTTTCCGGAAAAAGTCGAAATATGTTTCAAATTTGAAAAGGGGCAAAAATACCCGATTTGCTCTTTGTCGTTTATAACTCGATGATATTTAGCATGAAAAATTATTAAGTGTGGATCCAAACTACTCGCAAAGCTTTCCACATCAGTTTACTCTCTCTCTCTCTGAATAAAAAAAGTTATCCTATGATATCATGGAAGGCATATCCATTAGAATCCGTTCATACTAGTCATATCCTCTTTTCCTTTTGTCATTTACAAATCGGTATATCATTCCTCATGACCCTTCAAATCGCCACCATATCCCTCGATTTTTCTTCACGATGCGGTGATTTTGCTTTTCAAGTTCCCTTTTATGAGGGAATAGCATCGATCCCCATATACCAACAACTCGTGAAGCTAGGACTTTGCGAAGAACACGCTACTTATTATTGAGCATGCGATTCTTAATGCGACGGTTATTCCTGTGGCAAGCGTAATCGGTATCTTAAATAACAAAATGATTTTTTTAATCGAATATGCCTAGTCAGTGTTTAGAATACCCTAGTTGGAAAGATAACTGGCGAGTGCTGCTCTCTTCGTCATCAATGATGGAACAACCTCACTGGGCTTTTGGCCCGACTAATGTAGGATTCGCATTCTAGAACCTGATGTCTTGGGCTATTGTTTTGCTCAAATTGGCGACGGAGAATCGCAAATCGTGCGTGCTGCATTTGGGCTCGATCCAGTGGAATGCTTGAATATTGCACGAAATATTTGAACATGAAATCGAGAAAGATTAGAGTTTGGAAGATTAGGAATTAGGAAAATAGAAAAGAGAACATAGATTTCTAGTATTTCGTAGGGACAAGTCATATGCGATACTAGGAATTCATCATTGAAGATTGCTCAGGGATCTTCAGGACAGGGACAAGTACTTGTGAGGTCCAATGGGTCCAATGGATTTTTAGTATTTAACTTTCGAATATTCATCTATTTGTCCTTGAAGATCACTGAAGGACAGAAATTAGTACTTGTTAGGTCCAATCAAGTCCGACCGATATTTTAGTATTTAACTTCTGAACATTCGTCTATCCGTCCTTGAAGATTGTTTCAAAACAGGGATGAGTACTTGCGAGGTCCAGTCAAGTCCAACCGATATTTTGGTATGTATCTTTCGAACATTCATTTATACCATTTGTCTTCTCTTGGAATTTAACAAAGGGGCAAGGGATGCTAAAATCTAGACTTGTGCAAGAAGAACGATATTATCAGCTCGACTAAATCCAGTCACACAATGTGTTTGTCAATATGAGTGTGCAAAAAGATTGGGAATAATTTGAGATCGGATCGGATTGGCTTAGAATTAGTGGTTCCCATTGAACTAGCCCAATTTTCGATTTTAAGTGTGGAATTGCCCACTCAGACTGAATCGATACATACATATATACATTTTTCTAAATTTTTATGTTTTAACTTTCCAAATCAACACTCTAGTTTTCTTTTTGTCTCTCTTCGTCTCTCACTTCACCTATCTTGCGCCTTCACATCCCTCTCTCACTCTCGTTCTAGATCACCACTAGCCTTGTTGCTCCCTCTATCACTCTCACTTTAGGTCCCCTCTAGCCTTCGACCTTGTCCCTTACTCTAAAGTCTCACACTTCTTCCAAAGTGGGGGACGTTTTGACTGGTTCCATGAATCCACCGGGGAATCGGTGATTCTTGATTGGGTCAATGGAATTGATGGGCTATTCCGGATTCTACCACCCACCCTCAAAACCGATCACCCTTGCTCGTCGATCTTCCCATTCTCCAATGCTCAGGGACGCTTTGCATCCACTTCTTCCCTCTTTCGTCCGAAAGGGGTTCGGGAACTACGTCTCCCCGGGTCCATGGGCCTGGCCTACGCACCGTCGCATCGTGGAGAGGACCACAACCAAATGGGCCCACCCAAGAACCCAAATCCAACCGCCGAGGAACTTCCCCATAAAACACGGTTAACCCAAAGCCTCGTACTCGACCGCAAACGTCCCTGTCAAGACGCTAAGATTCTTTTTTTTAGTTACCGAAGCTTTTATGATTTAACCCCCCGAGTGCCAGTCGCCATCTGCTCCCCCCAAAAAAAGAAAAAGATAGAAAAAAACGACACGACAGGAACAGGAACGAGTCGCCATCTCCATCCCCATCCCCGGCTTTCTTAACGGAAGCCACCAAGCAATCCTCCTCTAATCTTTCGATCAAAAAATTTAAAAAAAATAAAAAAATCCTCCTCTAATCTAATTGGGGGACGCGTGTCTCGCCCTCCGGACTCCCATTGCATCAGCCGATGACTCCCACTCCTCCTCGGGTCCACGCGGAGGCCCACGTGGAGGCGCCCCATTGGCCGAGCCCTCCTCACCGTCCTTTTTTCGATTTTTTAATTTCGAAAGGCGTGCAGAAAATATGCGCGTCCGATATATATAAAACACGAAAAAGTAAGCAATTTTGGAGATAATGTTGATTAAAACACGCGAGACGTGGTCAGCTGGGAAACCCCGGGATTACCGATCTCTGTCCGGCCGACGCGCACGTGGCGCCCGCCGGGTGGACTCGGCCGGGAGATTTTCCCGGGAGCAATTATTAGGTGGACGGGACCCGCGTGAATCCGGCACGTTCGCGGACGTCGGATCGAGATGAGGAACCGTCGAATCGAAATCCGACGGCCTCGATGGTCCGAGCGCACCTTGAGGAAAGTTCGTACCCTGCATGGAAGAAAGGTACGTGATTTCCGCCGCGTGGGTCCGGCCCCTCTCGGAGGCCGCCACGTGTGCCCATCACAGGGCGTGATGGCAACCTCCGGTGACAGGTGTGTAGGTTCTGAGTAGACTGGAGGGGAACTGCCGAGTAAGCGTGGGGCCCTTGCACTGTTTCGACCGACACTAAACTACAAAGTTTTTTTTTTTATCAACAGATCCTGTTGATAATTACTAGGATTCTTTCTAAGCGGGAAGAATTAACCAGAGATACTCTCAACTTTTTAAAAAGGGAACCTTATCACAAATTCTTGCAATTGTGCCCTTCGATTTCAGCTGGTGATGCCTTTTTGGCCCACCCGTTATCTCCATAGCCAAATAGCAAATCCACTTTTCGAAATGCACATGTACTGTGTTCATGAGACCGTGTTTCTTATGTCTAGTTCAAGCTCGTGCACTCGTCTTTAACTATTTAATTTATAATCAGATTGACAAATCGTCAAAATATTAACTAAATTAAAAGATTTAAAACCAAATCGATATAAGTATAATAAATTTATAATTTTTTGATATTTTTTTAAGAATTATAAATAGAGGAATAAATAACGTAAAAGATCATGCGATATTTGATAGCCATTTAAAAGAGAGGAATTAGATAGAGAGAGAAGAAAGAAAGGTAACGAAAACCTTGTGCACGAGCGCAACAGGAGAGAGGCAAGAAGCCAAAACTTCTGTCAATCGGGCAGAAGTGACCAATTTGGGAATCATTAGCAGATAAGATCTACCCTTTGGGCTTACCTAACTTTGCTTTATTAAGGGGGAGGGCGATTAATGGAAATCACTCTGGCGACCTCTCGAAGTCAAGCAAATGTCCATTTTAGTACATCAGATCCGGGCTGTCGAATTTGATGGATCTTGTATTTTATATTTGTCTCGCGTAAAATCTAAAATCGACAAAGAATTAACCTCGGGTTCAATTCAGTACGTGTATCACGTCCACTAAAATGATTTGAATTCCCTGCACTTTCAACGCGTCACGTGTGTGGTTCTCATTCCTTCATATAACGACGCCACGAGACAAAAACTGGAGGAGGACAGAACACGAACCTATGATTAAACCCTCTCTCTCGCTACCTCGTCATTCCTAGTCCTCTCTCTCTTTTTCTAGTTCTCGCTCACTTCCCTGATATGCTGAGCATCGAAAACCATCGCCAGAGGCCTACCACAAGCAGCACCGGATCAGTCGACGACGACGATGAGCAGCAGTTCAGAGACATCCACGCCCTGACCCCGCCGCCCCCGCCGCCGCCCCCGCCCTCTAGCCGCAGGAGAGACCCGTGGGAGACGGGCAGCCACGGGCGGTCGTCCTCCCTGTCCGTGGGCAGCGACGTGGCCTCCAACGAGAACTTCACCACCATGAGCAGAGAGTTCAGCGCCCTCGTCATCGCCGGTAAGGCCACCGATCAAAATAATTCTGCTTGATTTAGTTGGAGTGTGCAACAGTCACTCGTTAAAGCTGCTACAGAACGAGGCTGATCGTACTGATAACTTCTCCACCGTGTACTCTAAATCTTTCACGGTCATAGAGCGATGCGAATTCCGTTTTATGATTCGTACGCGATGTATGCAAAGAAGTGGGTATGAAGGATGACACGGCGCGAACTGCATGGCCTCTTGCAGGCTCTGCCATCAGCACCGAGACCGAGCAGGGGACGAGCAACGGCGGGAACGGGAACAACTTGACGATGATCGGAGAAGAAGACGACGGCACTCCGGTGGAGGAGGTGAACCCGCTGGCGATCGTCCCGGACAACAATCCCCTGGACGAGGTTAGGCGGAGCGTTAGCCCTCCGAGGCGACCGGGGCCAAGCGCGGCCGGCGGCGGCGGCCCGGGAGACCAGGTGACGGTGCAGAGGGTGAAGAAGGAGGAGGTGGAGACGAAGATAAGCGCGTGGCAGAACGCGAAGGTGGCCAAGATCAACAACAGGTTCAAGCGGGAGGACGCCGTCATCGGCGGCTGGGAGAGCGAGCAGGTCCACAAGGCCTCTTCTTGGATGAAGAAGGTCGAGGTACGTGCATAATCAAAGCGATCTGGATAAGTGTTTTCTGGAATTTTATTATTTTTACCAACTGATTCATTCAGCTTAAACTGGAGTAGTGGATTAACGTAATTCGCTCTGAAATGATGACCCGTTTGACCAGAAGATGGTCCATCTGCTGGATGCATTTATATTAGTTGCGTGGAAATTTATGCCACACAATGATTGAAAGAGCATAGTTTAAGCTAAAATTCCTAAAGGTCTCCTCAAGTTGAGGGCTTAATCACCTGACGAGATTATTGCCTAACCTATCGCTAAGACCATGTAGTTCAATAGTATCGATCTTCTTATATGTAAGAAGCCTAGGATTGATTGGCTTGTCGTCTGGTCACTTAGATCGATATGAATGAATTTGATTCTGCAGAGGAAGCTGGAGGAGAAGAGGGCGAAGGCGTTGGAGAAGATGCAGAACGACATCGCCAAAGCGCGCCGGAAGGCGGAGGAGAGGCGGGCGAGCGCGGAGGCCAAGCGGGGGACCAAGGCCGCCAGGGTCCTTGAGATCGCCAACCTGATGAGGGCCGTCGGTCGGGCCCCCGCCAAGAGGTCCTTCTTCTGATGTGTTGTAGTAACATATAATACCAAAAGAACAACCAAAACAAAAAAAAGAAAGAGGGTGTTGAGTGTAATTATGTTAAATTATGGGCATGGGAAAATAAGTGCCCCTTCAACAATTTTAGGCCTCCTTCGACCTTTTTCTGGAACGGGGCAACATTGGAAGGCGAGCGTGTTGGATTTCGGACCGTCTTTTTTCAGTTTAGGAACTATGAATTGAATGGTGTTTGCCGAGGGGCTCTCTCGGGGGCGTCGTGTCATCAATTGCTCTTTTCAATTTGCCTTCTTAGAAAGGGCATCTTGTGTATTGGCGGATGTTGCCTGACAAGCATCTTGTGTGTATTAAATTGAACCCGGATCGTTATGAGATTTGCCAAATCTTATGATTCGGAGTCGATTTGGTATCTGTACCGTCACTCGGTAAAAATGTTTTAGGTGTGTGCTTGCGATGAAATGAAGGAACAGCCTTTTTTTTGTATATATATGTGGACTAGGTGGGTGGAAGAAGTTGATGCCAATTTGGCTAAATAGTTGACCTAAAGCTGATGGTCGGTGCACCTGCTTTTGGTGATGTGATGTTAATTTGTGCACCAATCAAATTTCTCTCTAATGTGAAGGCTGCTTATCTACTGTCAAGTCACGAGCTCTGAGGAAATTGCAATTTCACGTTGATCTCATTTTACCAACTTTCCATTTAGAAAGGGAGACTGGGTGGGGCTATCTTCGTATAATATTTGCCACTACAGTGCAGATGCACGATGTGCATCTAATGTCCCTGTCATGTTAGTATAGGCAATCAAGTCAAGGCTTTTGTGCTTTCATATGGGAAATGAGAGAAAATGGAGGGATTGAAAATTTAAGTAATAAATTTTAAACTTTTGGCCATTTCCGTGACAGGAGAGGGCCAGAGGGGAGGATAATTTTTAAATATGTGGTGCTTTCTCTGAAAGATTTGTTCTGCTCAAAAGTAGATTTGTGCCTTCTTGACTCGTTTGAGCATAACGTCTGGCAACGTATGCTAAAGCATTGTACCTTAAGAACATGCCTAGAAAGATTTACTTATCGGCCGAAAGAATAAGAGGACCAGAATGAAAAAGTGCACTTTCCCTCGTAGATAATTAGATGGAAACAGTAGGACGCACTTGATGTTCGGCGGTAACGCTGTAGATTACGTTTAGTTCGGTTTTTTTAAAGTCTTTTGGGACTCCAGAGATTCTTAAGCTGAAGTTTTCTATTCTCAAAATTCTTTAACCCAATGAAGCTCCCGTTCAGCATTTGCATTTCGATATTTTGGAAATGCTGCAAGTAGGTGAATGAATTTTTTTTCTTATAATCTTGTTTTCACTAATATTTTCATTCTCCATTTCTACCCTTATTAAGGACAAATTGTGGTTGGGATTTGTGGAGGAGCTAGAGAGATGGTGGTGAAGGGTCAACTAGGGGTTGCGCGACACCGTTGTTGCGTCACCGAGGTTGCACCACCTCGATGAGCTGTCACCTAGGACATGTGGCATCGGTAGCCCATCACCTCCTAGGGTCACCTACCTCGACGTCAACTATGATAGGGTTGCAATACCTCTCATTTGGTGTTGCATGACCTTGGCAGCCTTCACTTAGGGTTGCGTCAACACTCGATTTGTAGATTTGGCACACCTAAGGTCACACAACTCGGGTGTTGTCTCGTTTAGAATTGTGCGATCGTGATGACCCTTACTTGAGCTGTCCTCCATGGCCTAAGCTCTCTCTCTTTGTGAAATTTCTTTATAGAATAAAGTGCAAGATTGTGTAAAAGAATTATTTATCTAAAGTCACGTATGTTTCACGAAATCCTATCCTGTATTTATGCAAAAATTAAATCAAACGCACCAAATCTGATAAAGTGCACAGATTTCCAATGGCGTAAATGGATCGAGGATATACATATCCAATCCATGAGCGAAGAGAAGCCACCATTTTATCTAGAGACATACCAAATGAAACGCACCAAGTCCTTCGCATTATATTGTGGTGAAACAAGATATTTTCCCACTAACCCCCTTTTTAAAAAAATAGAAAATCTCCCTTTTTCGATGTGCTGGCCTCCATTCTGTCCCACCGGTTTCTCTTGATTTTTGTTCAGGCGAACTTATCCATCGACATCAATTAAATTGGACATCTCAATAAATCACATGAATTAGTGCTTTTTATTCCACAAAATCCGCTACTTTAGACCTCCTCGACATATTTGCAAAAACTGACAGATGAAAGTGGATGCAAATCCGGAATTAAAATAACGCCGAAAGTGCTTCAGAACAAATTTTCATGGGGCCGACTTACGCTCCACCGGAAAAGCAAACTCTTTATTTTGGAATAACGACTTTTATCGAGTGGAAAGGCCAAGCATGACTGTTCTCTAAAGTAATATTAAGCGCATTTGATGCTCCAATCGCATTCTTAGTTCCTGCTATCCGACAAGCAATCAAAAGAAAACTATATTTATAGATGTTTGTCTCGTGATGAGATGGATCCTTAGTGCGACATGTGAATGATGATATATCCGGCATGGCTCATATTCGATTGACTAATGAAAATATGTTAAATGAACTCAAATTAGAAGTATTTTCCCTTTAGTGATGCACACTGCTTTATGCTTCGATAAACTAATATTTTTCAAAAAGTTTAGGAAATGTGCGGGAGACTGAAATTTACTGAGAATTGTGTACATATGCATAACCTAGGGTTAACAAGTAGTTTAGCTTGAGAATGGAATTGAGACGATTCTCAAATCTTGATCATGTTGTTCAATTGCAAATCGTTGTTGATTAATCATATTAGCAACGCGATATACTTTTCAACCAATCTTACATTTGAATTTCGAAAACTCTCATCACCCGGTGAGTTGTTTCTTCAAATATCGCTGTTGCGCAATGTATCCGATGCATCATATGCCTTTTTCTCATTTCATTTGTTAAGAAATGTTCTACTCTCCAACTCATCAAGCCTTCTCTACAGTCTCCATGGGTCAATGGCCCACAAAACAAGAGTGATGAGATTAAGCGAAAAATATTCTGCTAATCATTCGCCTTCGCTGGCACGGGCTGAGGAACGAAGGCCCAAACCAAACAATTGCCAGGCACATGGATCCTGCGAGATGGGCCGGCCCATGGACGGCCCGACCCCCTTAGAGTGTATACCCTCTACTGGATTATCCCACGTACCTAGTGTGGAAGATCCTCTTGGGACTTTTAATTTTTAGTAGTCTTCCCTCTTTCTTAGCATATTTTCCTTGACTACGGCTTATTTGTTATTTCTCTTCCCTTCTAACTTAGGTGGTGATGTTTTTACTTGACCGAAATGGCAGAACTCTCGTATCATGTCCCTCTCGAGCTACTTACTTCGGGTGTATAAAACATGTAATATTTATATGAGATCGCCTTACAAAATAAAATAAACAACGAGATTCAAAATGTTACAGTTGAGTGTCTATACAAGTATCAAATGACAATTTGATACCTCACTTCACAAGGGCATATTTGAATTGACTTTTGCTATTCATTCAAGCGCAAACAAACAAGCCCTAGATTTATAGTTCATTATTATGGTTTATATAAGATACATTTTAGGGAAAAAGCTACAAAAAATCCTGAACTTTGCCCAAAATGACACATTTATCCCAATTTTTTTTTTGTGACGTAAAAAACCATGAATTTTGCCAATCGTGACACATTTACCCCAAACTTTTTTTTGTAACACAGAAAACCTTGAACTTTTATTATGTGACACATTTACCCTCAAATTATAGGACATTTTGGTATTTTCATTTTTAAAATTTTTAAATTTCTTTTTTTTTTTTTCCTTCTTTGTTCCCTCTACGGCTAGCCAGCGGAGGGAAGCTGACGTCTGGCGAGGGTTGCCCTTGCAGGCGTCGGGTGGCCCTCGCTTGCGTCTGCCGAGGGCAAGGACACCCTCACTGACATTGGGCGAGGACAGCCCTTGCCTGCGTCTGGCGAGGACAACCCTACTCGCCCGATCTGGCAAGGGGTGCCCTCGCCCGATACTGGCGAGGGCGACCCTCGCCGAACGCCGACTTTCCTCCACTAACCGACGAAGGGAAGAAGAAGAAAAAAATAAAAAGAAAGAAAAAGGATAAACTAGAATAAAAAGACAAAAGTTCTCTTAATGGAATAGATGTGTCACAGTTTGAAAAGTTTGGGGTTTTTCATGTCACAAAAAAAATTAATGTAAATATATCACTTTTAGCAAAGTTTAGGATTTTTCATGACTTTTTCCTATCTAAACAAAAGTCGTGAAATAGAAACTCCTATTTAATAATCGAATGATTTTATTTAGCACCATTAGAAACGGCATAAGTATTGGATAATAAAATTTACTCGAGTGCATATGAAAAAATTTATGTTACTCAGGTTTCATTCGTTTCACTGTAAATGACTTTTGAAAAAACGTTTTCTAGATTTTCCGGTATTTATTTTAAGAAAAATAAATTAGTTAAGGAAAATGTTTTCCATCCTTAAAAAAAAACAAGGGTGAGGAAAATGTTTTTTACTTATTTCATAACTTCTTCTATCTTGCTTTTTTTTAATCAATACATTTTCGTTTTATTTTTATGCTTTCTTTTTTCTTTTTTGCTTCTCACTGTTCCGCTCTCTTTCTCTCTCTGTCTCTACCTCCGTCCTCTCCGCCGCGGTTTCCCCCGTTCCGTCTGTCATCTCGGCCGAAGCGGCGGTGCGCTCCTTGGCGACCGGGGGGGCTTGAGAATGGGGGGCGACCGGCGGATGCCGCGCCGATTCTGGACCCCCCCGGAGCGATTTCTAGGGTTTTCGGAGGCCGCCACGCCCATTGACCACCTCCCACGTTCTCTCCCCTTCCTCCGTCTACTCCAATCTCCGATCAATCACCGGCGAATCGCCAAAAAACCCTAGCCCGATCGAAAAAATGACGTAAAATTGTTCCCACGTCTCCAGCTTCGGTTCCGGGGTTCTCCAATGGCGATGAGGCGGTTCAGAAACCGGTCCAACGCCCTGCTCACTCGCCGCTTCACCTCCCCGCCCTCTCCTCCGCCGCCCCATCTCCTCCGCCGCGGCGGCAGCAACCACCAGCATTTGGCCTCCTCCAACCCCAATCCCTTCCGCGGCGTCTCGGTCCTGTTTTCTCGCAGTCACTCCACGATGATCCCGCCGCCTGCCAAGTCGCGCCTTTACGCCTCCTTCTTCTGCACCCTCATACACCTCTTCTTGACCTGCGGCAGGTACGCCAAGGCCGTGGACGCCTTCGCCTTGATGCGGAGCCGCGGGATCCTGCCCGGCTTGGCCTCGTGGAACCGGCTCATGTACGGGTTCAACGCCTCCGGCTTGGTCTCTCAGGTGAGGTTCTCTACTCCGAGATGATCGACTGCGGCGTTGCTCCTAATGTCTTCACGAAGAACGTGGTGGTCCACGCTCTGTGCAAATTGGGGGACGTGAATTCGGCCCTTGAGTTGCTTCGGAGCGATTCGGATGTTGATACAGTCACTTATAATACGGTCACGTGGGGATTCTGTAGGCTGGGTTTGGTACGGGACGGTTTTGGGTTGTGCTCAGCGATGGTGAGGAGCGGGATTAGTCTCGATTCTTTTACTTACAATATATTGGTGAAGGGGTTTTGTGATATTGGGATGGTAGAGTATGCTGAATGGGTCTTGGAAAATTTGGTTAGCGGGGGGATTAGCAGGGATGTGATAGGTTTGAACATTTTAATTGATGGTTATTGCAAACGCGGTGATGCGAGTCGGGGGCTCGAGTTGATGGATGTCATGAAAGGGCAGGGTTTGTTGCCTGATATTGTTAGTTATAATACCTTGATCAATGGGTTCTGCAGAGCCGGTGATGTTGTTAAGGTTAACAGTCTTATTGAAGAAATTTCTAGGATCAGTACTACACAAGATGGAGAGGGCTGTAGGGATTTGCAAGCAAACCTCATTACATACACCACACTCATGAGTTCGTACTGTAAGAATAAGAGCCTCGACGAAGCATTCTCCTTGTATGAGGAGGCAGTCATGAGTGGGTTTTTGCCTGATGCTGTTGCTTATGGTTCGATTGTGAATGGCCTGTGCAAATGCAGTAGGTTGAGTGAAGCAGGGATTCTCTTAGGAGAGATTGAGGATATGGGGATTGATCCTAATCATATTGTGTTCACTACTCTGATTGATTCCAATCTGAAGAATGGGAAATATGTGGATGCTCTTGCACTTGTAAGCCAAATGGTAGTCCGTGGGATTGTTTTTGACATGGTCGTGTACACTTCTTTGATGGATGGGCTCTTCAAGTTGGGCAAAGTTGAGGAGGCAGAGAAGGTGTTTAGGACTATGATGAATGATGGTCTAGTTCCGAGCTACATCACCTATTCTGCATTGATCAACAACTGGTCCAAGTTAGGAGATATGGATGTAATAGAACGGACACTAGAAAAGCTGGATAATGAAAATATTTCAACAAATATCATTACATATACTTCCATCATATGCGGCTACATTAAGAGAGGCATGTTTGATGGAGCTGTCAGTATCATGAAGACGATGGATCAGCTAAAAATATTGCCAAACATATATACTTATGCTGCTCTAATTGATGGCTTCTTTAAAGGAGGTAGACAAGAGGTTGCTCTTGATCTTTACAGTGAAATGAAAAGTAGGGGTTTGGAAGAAAATGAGTTTGTAGTTGATGCTATCATGAACAACTTGAAGAGGGAAGGAAAGATGGAGGAAGCTCAAGAGCTTATTAAGGATGTAATATCTAGAGGACTGTTGCTTGATCGAGTGAATTATACATCTTGGATGGATGGCTTGTTAAAGGTAGGGAAGGAGTCCGATGCCTTAAAGCTCGCTCAAGAAATGATGGAAAAAGATGTTGGGTTGGATGTTGTTGCATATAATGTGTTGATCAAAGGTCTTTTGAAGCTCGGCAAAGATGAACTGGAATCAGTGTTTGCTGAAATGAGAGATTTTGGTTTGACTCCCGACCATGCTACATACAATACGATGATAAAAGCATGTATTGAGAAAAGGAACTTGGACAATGCTCTCAAACTTTGGGATGACATGGAGATCTCAGGTTTAACTCCAAACCTGATCACATATAACATTCTTGTGAAGGGACTATGTGAAACTGGCCTGATAGAAAAAGCATTCTATGTGGTAAACAAGATGTGCAACCATGGTTTATGTCCTACCTTCACTATGTATAGGGCTTTGCTAGATGCATCCTCAAAAGGCAGGAGGGCCGATGCAGTTTGGCAAATGCATGAGAAACTTCTAGGAATGGGCCTTGCACTCAACCGTGCAGTGTGCAACTACCTCATAATTACATTTTGCAGGCTTGGGATGACCAAGAGAGCCACTTTGGTTTTGGAAGATATGAAGAAAAAGGAAATCCCATGTGATATAATTACATACAATGCCTTGATTCTTGGGTATTGCAAGGGAAGCCATCTGAATAAAGCTTTCACTTTATACTCTCAATTGTTGGTTGAAGGGGTTTCTCCAAATAATGCGACATACAATACTCTTATGGGTGGTCTGGCATCTAATGGTTTGATGAGAGAAGCGGATGAATTATTCGGTGAGATGAAAAGAAACGGCTTACTTCCCGATGCTATGACATACAACACTTTGATCACTGGCCATGGTAAAGTTGGAAACAGAATGGAGTTCATGAAACTCTATTGTGAGATGATAACTAAAGGCTTTGTTCCGAAAACCAGCACTTATAATGTGCTTATTAGTGATTTTTCTCAGGTGGGAAAAATGGAACAGGCTAGAGAGCTGATGAAAGAGATGCAAGCGAGGGGTGTGTCACCTAACTCTGCAACCTATGATATTCTAATTTGTGGTTGGTGTGAGCTTTCTAATAAGCTGGGGCTGGATAAAGTGTTGAAAAGGTCATACAAAGCAGAGGCAAAAAGACTACTAACTGAGATGAATGAGAAAGGATTTGTACCATGTGAAAGTACCCTCTCTCATATTGGTTTTACCTTTTCAAAACATGGGAAACAAGTTGATGCCGAAAGGTTTTTGAAAGAATTTTACAAGTGGAGGAGTATAGATTGAGTGGACCATAAGCAGTTGAGTAGATTCACCATATACTGGGGCCATCAACCTCTTCAGTGGCTTGGACAATCTATATAGCAGGATAAACATCAGCTTCCATAGGGTATGCCCTTTAGTGAATTTACTTTTTCTGTTCATCTCATCTTTTTCATTTTTTACATACATGCTCTTGCATATGCATATATTTTGGGCTCACCTTTTTCTTATTCTTTTTGTAAGTTTTGGGAGGTGATTGCAGATTTTGAGGTTTTGAATGTATGTGCAGCAGCAAGTGCTTGTACTTGTGTTTTTGCATGTGCTTGGGCATTCAAGCAGAAGTCCCTTTCACTAAATCTATTTGGACACATCTTCTGCTGCTGGATGATTTCTTTTTTCTGTGTACTGACCACCTTACCGTTAACGTACAATATACTCCTGAGGATGTCCGTCCCTATTGGAATATCTGTCATCTGTGTGTGCTCTGCTGCTGAAGCATTCTTATAGCTGTCGAGTGAATTATGAAAATCTTTGTATGCATCTTCAAGCAGTTAAGAGGATGCTAACACTAGATATTGTGGATGCAGACTGGAAACAATTGAGAGTTATGTTTTCCTTCCATTCTTTTGTATAGCTAGTGCCTCAACAATGACTGCTACTTTGAGATGAAAACTATAAGAGATGTTGCTCAGCTGGGGCTCAAGTAGGAGCATGAACACTGGGAAGATTACCATCCTGAATATGATAATAGCAAGCAGTCATGTAGCCTTGTATGAATCAGTCTTCTTAGGTGATTTGTCCTCTGTTCTGCTGAGAAGATTAAACAAAGGAATTCTTACTGTGGTGTGGGTCAAGAGAGGAATTCTCCATTTCTTTTGTTCATCCTGAATACACACATTTTCCTCCTGCCTTGTTGCTCTCTCCAACTTATGACCAAGGTAGCCTGATTGTAATTGATTGGAAATTCAAGCTATCTTCATTTCCTAGGGAAGTATTCTTGCTGCAGCTACATGAATAGCCATTCCATCTCTTAAAAATCTGACTTTGTTAAATGTCTTCCCCTTTAAGCTCTTGAGATCCTTGAACTCTTTTGGTGAAGTGTATCCATTGTAACTTAAACCTCTTTCTTAAGCTTGTTTTGTGCATAAATTGTAACTTAACCACCTTCCTTTATTCTATTTATATTTTGCCTTCTGTTTATCTTTCCCCTTTTCCTTTTCTGTAGTTTTTACTTGTCAGTTGGGAAGGTCAGGTGTGCATCTAGGTAGGAAAGTGAATTCTTTTGGATCTGATTTCAGGGAAGTATTGATGTTTTGATTGAGTGCTTGTGACTGGAAATGAATCAACAGTCAGCTTAGGATTGCTTATTTGCATCACATGAATGCTGGTTGCTATGGCATTGGAGTCTAGTGTACTTTGCTGCATGAATCTCGCAGAGTTAAATTGCATAAGGCTGGTTCTGGTTTTTAATTCGTTTGTTTTCGTTATGTAGAAGTTTTGTAAATCATCAACTCTGTTTCTACCCAGACATCTGCAGATGCTGATGCTACTTTGGATGTGAAAATAGGTGTGGAATTAAGAAAGAGCAATGTTGAATGGTAGATGCCTTAAGTTGTTTGTTTGTTTTCTCCCAAAGGGTTAAATGAATGCCTATATTTGATTGTTGGTTTTGGGTTTGCTTTGGTGGTGGTGTTGATGGGGGATGCTGGATTTGGTTATGAGGGGATGAAAAACTATGGGTAAAATTTTCTTAGAAAAAATGGGAGAATTGAGAAAGCAGATTTCAGCAGATATCAAGAAGCTGGGGTCTGTTTCTCTTGTTGCATATTAGTATGAACTGGAAGATCCAATTTTCAAGTCCATGTGATTGATAGTGGAGTAGTATAGTTAAGGCTTTGAAGGATCATTTCAGTTTGACCCTTTTATTGAACATTGTAAGTCACTCATGAAAGCTTGTGTCCTGCATCTTCCAGTATTGCAAGCATGATATGCTTCTTAGCTACCTGTACTTAATGCTGCAAGCTGTGTACAAGTGTAACATGCTTATGTCCTCATGACAACTTTTTGCTAAATCTGCAATATGTTCTTATGATATCGATTTTTGATACCAGTGTACGTCATCTTCTGTGCAAACACAGTATGCAAGCTGATTGAACGACATGAGCTGGAATGCCAACTATTTGAATTTGATGGCTTAAATTTGCCTCTAAAACTGCAAGTACTTTCGGCCAGAGATAGTGACTGTGACTGGAGAATCACTCCGGACTTTTGTTTACCATGGATTATTGGTAATTAATTTGCTTCCTTGCTATTCTGTTGGCTTCTGGCTTCAGCATGCTCTGTACTGTATCCCTGAAGTAGTGTTTTTTCGTCTTTTATCAGATTGGTTATCTCGAATGCTGCAAGCAATGGGGTTTTGCAAGCTGCTTTATCTGGGCATGCCCTCCACTGAAAGGGCAAGATTACTTGTTTTACTTTCATCCTGAAATTCAGAAAACACCACATAATCAGAAACTGCGGAAATGGTTTGTCCCATTTACCTTTCTCCTTCCGCAGTTGTCTGTTCATCAATTTGTTCATGTACATGCCTTCTCAAAAGACTATGCCCATCTTTTTCCCACTGATTATTTTGTTATTCTTTTTTTTTTCCTTTGGCCATACTGTGCTTATCATGTCAAACTCTGTTTTCTGGTTTTTTTAAAGCTAAACATTTCTATGATTGTATTTAATGTATCACTATCAAACCAAAGTTTTTGTGTATTTGCAGGTATCAGTCAGTGCTGCACAAGGCAGTTGAAGAAAAGTATAGTCATAAGCACTTCAAATCTTTACGATCACTATTTTCTTCCTCCTCAAAGAGGTATGACCAAGATAACTGCTGCTCGTTTGCCATACTTCTAAGGCGACTATTGGTCTGCTTCTGCCGAGAATTTGATCAAGGATATATTGAACAAAAAGATGTGGATGACTTGCAAAAGAAAGGACAAAAAATTTCGTCAAGAATTTTGAAAGCCATGATACATAAAAGCTCTTCTGATGGTGCCAAAAAAGACATTCTTTTCATGCAAAAGGTATCTCATTTTGTTCATCTCAAACGTTATATATAGTACTGTTGCTCTGGCCTCTAGATTGATTATAACCTATGAACCAGACACCCGAACAACAAGGAGGTTTAATTAGCCAATTATTGTTGGTATGAACGTGTATACAGATTCTGCCTTTGTTTCCCTCCCAGTTATTCGGTTTACTTCTATTCAGAGCTTAATATGAGGAAGAAGAATTCCCTCTTTGCAACCCAGGTTCCAAATGTCAAATTGTCCGTGACTCACCTACGCTCACAACCCCTCGATTGGGGATGGTGAGGTCGAGCCACGCTAGATCTAGCGACAATAGCCTCGTCGGCCATTGGCGAGGTCGACCCTCGCCTTGGTTGGGTGAGGCCGAGCCTAGCTAGATCTGGGAGGGCCTCACCTAGCCAAGGCGATGGTCGACCTTGCCGATGCCGGTGAGGCTCCTCGCCCAAGGATGACTAGGCTCGACTTTGCCAGATGTGGTGACGGCAGCCTCGTTGTCGCTGGGCGAGGCTTGGCTAACGTCGTTGGTCGTTGACTAGAGGAAGAGAAAAAGGTGGGGAAAAAAATTTCAAAAATTATTAAAAAAATCGTTTTTTTTTTTTTTTTAAAATTACCACATAAGTGTTCACTAGGTCCACTGTCCCGGCCGCCATTTATGTCAGCACCGGCCGGCCAATTTTGACCGAAATTAGCATAATTTACCGAAATTAGCATAATTGTAAAAGGTTTATAACTAAATTGGCCAAAAAAAAAAGTTTAGGACTGAATTGGCACAATCGCCAAAGGTTTATGACTTTTTTGGTAATTCTCCCCTACTTTATGCTTTGATAAACTAATATTTTTCAAAAAGTTTAGGAAATGTGCGGGAGATGGAAGTTTACTGAGAAGTGTGTACATATGCATAACCTAGGGTTAACAAGTGGTTTAGCTCGAGAATGGAATTGAGACGATTCTTAAATCTTAAATCATGTTAAATTGCAACACGAAGTATTGTTGTTGATTAATCATATTAGCAATACAACATGTTTTCCAACCAATCTTACATTTGAATTTCAAAAACTCTCATCATCTGGTGAGTTGTTTCTCCGAATATCGCTGTCGCGCAATGTATCTGATGCACCATTTGCTTTTTTCTCGTTTCATTTGTTAATAAATCTTCTACTCTCCAACTCATCAAGCCTTCTCTACAATCTCCATGGGTCAATGGCCCACAAAACCAATCGTCCCGACTGGGGCCCATTGTTCTAGTCCACGGGCTGAGGAACAAAGGCCGAAAACAAACAATTGCTAGGCCCAAGAGTGTAGCACATGGATCCTGCGAGATGGACCGGCCCATGGACTGCCCGACCCGCCAGAGTGTATACCCCAAACTAGAATATCCCACGTACCTGTGTGGAAGATCCTCTTGGAACTTTTTGATTTTTAGTACTCTTCCCTCTTGCTTAGCATATTTTCTTCGACTACGGCTTATTTGTTATTTCTCTTCCCTTCTAACTTAGGTGGTGATGTTTTTACTTGACCGAAATGATAGAACTCTTTTATCATGTCCCTCTCGAGCTACTTACTTTGGGTGTATAAAACATGTAATATTTATATGAGATCGCCTTACAAAATAAATTAAACAATGAGATTCAAAAAGTTACGGTTGAGTGTCTATACAAATATCAAATGACAATTTGATACCTCACTTTACAAGGGCGTATTTGAATTGACTTTTGCTGTTCATTCAATCGCAAACAAACAAGCCCTAGATTTATAGTTCATTATTATGGTTTATATAAGATATATTTTATACAAAAGTCATGAAGTAGAAACTCTTATTTAATAATTGAATGATTTTACTTAGCAATATTAGAAACAGCATAAGTATCGAATAATAAAATCTACTCTTGTGAAAAAACTTATGTTACTAATATTAGAAATTTTATAAGTGTCCCACTCGACACTGAATGAAAGTCATCTTCTAAGAAAACTTGTATATTTTCGCATGCTTTGCTTGAGTTTTACATTCATATAATACTTAGTTTTTTTTTTCTTTTGAGAAATGTAGAAGATTATTATTTTTATTACTTTTTTTTTTATGACCCAAGAACCCCGCGAACAATGATAGACGAGTAAACTTTCGGGAGATATGAAGCGGGATGAAAAGATTAAGATTCCATATGCAAATGTAAGAAAGTACTCTAATGAGTAATGACAAATATCGCGGTGAGATTTGGATAAGATTCTGAACTCCTTCGAAGAGGTGAAGGGTTCAAAAAGGGAAAGCGCTTCAAACCATAAGTGTGACTCGGGGTGGTGGGTCCTGGTGATGAAATGCAAAAGATTATTTCTATATGCAAATGTAAGAAAGTATTCTAATGAGTAATGACAAATACTAATTGCAAAATGTCCCACGTCATCAATGCACAAAAACCCACTTAAAAATTGAATGTACTTAACGTGAAAAAATCACTTTAGGTATAATATATCGTTGAGAAATCTCCTTAACATACTTTTTTTTCTCAACAAAAAGCCTTGTAATCTTATTCGGCATGGAAACGAATTGTTTCATTAGCATTAAGTGCTTGAAAATTAGTATATTCTTGTCTATACGCTTCGGATATATATATATTATTTTTAATAATTTTTTAATATTTGTTAATTACTTAATGAATTTCTTCGCAATATATTTAGCGCATTTAATATTTCAAAAAAATCTATTTTACTAGAAGACATTAGACTAGATTAGAACATTAGATACTTCGGTCGCGTCGGACCCGCCGATAGCCCCGGGAAAATCCCGACCCCAAAATATAACAGATAAAAAAAGCGCACGCGGTGACAAATCAACAGGAGCCACGTACTTGGAACCGTCCACGTCACCCTCCAAACGGGCCCCACCGTCTACGTGGACGAACATCGGGCCGCAACTGAAAACCCAGACTACGATGAAGAAGCGCAGCAGCAGCACCACCAATCACCGCCTCATTTGCCAAATCGCTTCCGCCTCGCTTCCTCTCCCGCGCGCGCAACTCTCACCCTGCAATTGCAGAGAGAAAGAGAGAGGAGAAGAAGACGGAGATGGAGATGGCGCTCGGCTTCCGCGGTCCTTCGCCGGCTCTGCTGAGCCCCGCCTCGAGCTCCAGCGCGAGACGCCCCCGCACTTCTCCTCAGCCGGCGAAGCAGCTCTTCGGCCTCGGCTCGAGCTCGAGCTCGAGCTCGGGCTCATCCTCGCCGCTCGCCTCCCGGACGAGCCTCCGGTGCCGTCCCGAGCGTCGAGTCCACCGCCCCATCGCCTGCTCCGCCGCTCAGACCACGGAGACCCCCACCGGTACGTTTCGGAAACTCCGCCGCAGCCGCCGGGTCTGAGCTGTCGCTGTCGCTGCGGCGCGGCGGCGGAGTTGAGCACTCGCGGCTCGCGATTGCTCTCGAGTCTGCTTTTGATGTCTTGTGCCGTGCGAGTGAGCATGGGGTTCTGTGTTTGTTCGTTGTTCCGGGGATTCCGATTTCTTAGCTGGAAATGAACTTTCGTGACTGGAGAAATGGCGAGAGATTTTTTAGATCGTCGGTGCGTTGAGAGAGTACTGATTCCGAAATTTTGTTCTCGCAGAGGAGAAGAAGAGCCAGTTGATAAGGAGAAGCGACATAAGGAATATAGCCATCGTCGCGCATGTCGATCACGGAAAAACGACTTTGGTGGATTCTATGTTGAGGCAAGCCAAGGTACGGCTCGAAATCGCTTTCTAATCTGACTGCCGGCAGCGAAGCGCTCCAAGGACTCCAAACATTGGTCTTCGGCAGTTTTATATCTGAACCAGGAACACGTTCTCTTTCGAGTGGAATGATATTTTGCCGATGCGTGTGTCGGTTCTCATTCGCAGGTCTTTCGTGATAATCAATTTGTACAAGAGAGGATAATGGACTCGAATGACCTCGAACGCGAAAGGGGAATTACAATTCTTAGCAAAAACACCTCCATTAACTACAAAGACTCGAAGATTAACATAATTGACACGCCGGGGCACTCTGACTTTGGAGGTGAAGTGGAACGCATCCTTAATATGGTGGAAGGAGTGCTGCTCGTGGTAAATTTTTTTAATTTTCCTGTTCATCGTGTTATGCAGTTCTTCGGGTTTCTGAAAAAGGAAACCTAAATTATCTCATAATTGATCAGGTGATGTCATTTTAGAGATGCGACAGTCTTACTGTTGCGATAAGATAATTTAGCTACAGACCAAGATGATATGGTAACAAATACATTTATAGATAAATCTTAAACCCAAAATTAGGAGAATTTGAATTCCGTGCATATCTGGATTCTAAACTTTATTTTAGTCGATAGAGGTTGTCACTGAGTAAGAACTATGGTTTCCTCTGATTGTTCACTTCACAATTTTGCACATTTGATGCTTTGCCGACATGAATTTTCATTTCGTAGTTCTGAATTTGCCTTTTTTTTCCCCTTGTCTGTAATGTACTTTCGTCTGAATAGATGGTAAGGAAGACCTTATTTGAATCGCATATTCAATTCTACACTAGAAGGCATGTATGCTCCGTTAGTTAGTTATTGCTTTACGTCAAATGACAGTCGATCCTCCTTTGTTGTTGGTTGCTGTTTTATTTATTTATTTATTTTTGTTTATGTGGTTGATGTATTTACTCCAGTGTTAACTTTAATGCACACCTCTCCTTTCTCGAAGGTGGATTCTGTTGAAGGTCCCATGCCACAAACAAGATTTGTCCTGAAGAAGGCATTGGAATTTGGTCATGCTGTAGTTGTTGTTGTCAATAAGATCGACAGACCATCTGCTCGTCCAGATTTTGTCATCAACTCCACTTTTGAACTGTTCATTGAACTAAATGCGACAGATGAACAGGTACTTGTGGCATATTCAGGAAGACAATCACATCTTTGTCGTGACACGTTGATAGATAAAATCTAGGTTACTGAAGTATTTTGCATAGTAGTAATAGTTTCTGGTAGTCTAGATGGAGGTATCCGTCACAATTTAAGTCCTTTTGGCTCTTATCTATATGGTTACCCTGAGAATCTAAATACAAGTAATTGGGATTTTGTTATTCTTTCATTACTTTTCCCCTTTTATTTTTGGGTCTTTAGAACTGGATTCATCAGAAGTTAATTCATCTAGATGTGATGTGCGTGCAGTGTGATTTCCAAGCAATATATGCTAGTGGTATTAAAGGAAAAGCTGGACTTTCCCCAGATAATTTGGCGGAAGACCTTAGCCCACTTTTTGAGGCGATAATCAGATGTATACCCGGACCACGTATTGAGAAAGATGGTGCCTTACAAATGCTTGTCAGTGGTTCTACACCTTCATAGCTCTCTCTCTCTCTCTCTCTCTCTCTCTCTCTCTCTCTCTCTCAAATCTGTTATGTCATTTTCATCATTGTTATAAGTTGTGTTTAGTGCTGCTATTATGTGCTACCTCATATTGGGCTAGGAAGAAAAAGTAATTTCCTGGACTTGTCTGCAAAACTAGAAGATGTATACTTTTTACCTTTTTGCACAAATTTCCCTGTGAGGTAACAAATGGAGTTCAACATAATGCTGGTCAGCAAGTCTGGAAAATAAGTAGATATGAATGAGTCTCTTGTTCTCTCAAAGCATCATATTATTGTGCTTCCAGATCACAACCTATCTTCTTGAGTTATGGATATTTTGATTGTTAACATATCATGATTCCAGTAATGTGTAACAAATCACTTTTTGTTATTTTAGGCCACAAACATTGAGTATGATGAACATAAAGGACGAATAGCTATTGGGCGCTTGCATGCTGGGACTTTGAAGAAGGGCACTGATGTGAAGGTACAACTCGAAAGCTCAAACTTTTTCATGGATGTCTTTACTTTTCCTTCTCTAGAACTTCTAGCTTGCCGGTCTTTCAGAGATAGCTTACAGCTGGAACTTCTCTCAATCTTCGTTAGTGATGTATTGGATAATTGTGTAAAACTAGTCCAGCGGACATATTGGTTTTAGTTGGTCTACTGTTATTCAACATACATGCTTATGAAGTGTTCATTGGTAATGAATCCACTTTGTAGAAAATGCATTGATGAGTCGGTGAAGGAGTTGTGTGCTATTTCGTGGACCTTTTTCTTAAATTTAATCTTGAGATGAGATTAGTTTGGGACATTTTTCTTTTATGCTTTAGTCTTAATGATTCATTTTTCTAGAATTAAGAGATAAGTAACTTATGCTCAAATGGTTTTCGTCAATAGTTATCTTTTTCATTAACCAGAGATTCCAATCTTATGCTTCTTAATGGAAAATTATTGAATCTTTCCAATTTAATATTTGAATCCACAAAGGTTTAAATGACTTACTTACTCGTCACAAAATCAGAAATTTAATATAAATACTCTATAATAAAACAACTATTATTCTGTATATAGGTCAACCAAGAATATCCTTACAGCCAGTCTTTGTTTGAAAGCTTGTACAGAGCTACAGATGCGTGTATTTATCATGGGTATAGCTTGCTTGCTTATTATCCTGATTGAATTTAATGTGAAATATAGTCTCAAAAATTCTTTTATGCCTATTATTGACCGTGTACTATGCCACAACCCTGGGTATGTGGGCTGGAATTAGCTGTATGCTTGTCAGAAAGAAATAAAGTTTGCTCTCTTTTCTGACTATTTGAAGTTGTTTCTTCTTTAGGTATGCACTTCAGAAGATTCTTGTCGATATGCAAGAGTTAGTGAGCTTTTTGTGTATGAAAAATTCAGTAGAATTCCTGTAGAAATTGTGGAAGCAGGTGATATATGTGCAGTCTGTGGCATCAGCGATATCCAGGTAATTTATTCATTTCCTGCATGATGATCACAAATGTTTAGCTAGCTTTCTGCTTTATGACTAGCGTCTAATCTGCTCAGATTGGAGAGACAATCGCTGATAAAACATCAGGGAAGCCATTACCTGCCATCAAGGTGGAGGAACCAACAGTGAAGATGTCATTTTCTATAAACACATCACCATTTGTTGGACGTGAGGTATGCTATTACAACAGTAATATACTGGAAGTCCTTTGAGGCTTACTTGTCAATTGTAACATAAAATTGCGGCATGAATAGATATGTCTTTTTTGCTGGGTTCTCTTTTTTAGAGTTCCAGAATTCTATCACATGTTAACCGGATCTGCTTTATTTAAGAATTTCATGGCAAGAGCACAAATATTCTTTTACTAAAAAATCTTATCACTAATTAATGTCCCTGGATTATCCTCTGTAATATTATTGGTGCTCAAAGGTCCTCTAGGAAATTGTTAAAGTAGCTTGTTTGCATTGACAGTTTTCTATATGTCTGGCGATGTGTGCCCCTCTGCAGCTTGAACTGTACAACCTTTCTGGCAGTTTGACAGGAAGTTTAAGTAGTGATTCAACTTTTTTCTTATGTTAAAGTGTTTAAGTATTAAAAAGCACCTTCATCTATTATTAGATTAGTCGGTGGTGGTCCAACAAATTTCATATAGTTTCGAAGTGGGGGATCCTGAGTTTCAAATCTTTCTAGGTCTCTATGTGCCTCAATTATTATGTATTTCCACGCTTTAGTATCAAGTTTCCAGCCTACAATTGAAGGTGAGTGTTGAAGTATTTAAATCTTAAATTGCACCTTCATCCAATAGCTTAAAGTTTTATAATAGTTGGCAGTGGCCCCACAAAACTTCACATTTTAAGACTTTATGAGTTATGCATATGTTTCTTTTCTATAGATTGGAAATATAAGGTTAATTGTGGATCCCAAAGTTGGTATTATGGAGACCCTTTTCTATCTCCTTACTCTTGGCATGTTAGCGAAAGTAGCTCAGAAGTTTGAGTAAGGCTTAATAGCTACATGGAGGATGGTTTGCTTTATCCTAGACACTCCATTACTTTGCCATTTTGTCTGTCTGCTTTTTCTTTGTTTCTGATTGTGATGACATGTTTAGTATTTGGATTGCCAGTGAAACTATTTTGGAAGACTCACATGGGGGAATTAATTTTTGTATTTTCAGGGAAAATATGTTACTAGTCGGAACTTACGTGATCGACTATACCGTGAACTTGAGCGGAATTTGGCGATGAAAGTTGAAGATGGAGAAACTTCTGACACCTTTTTAGTCAGTGGGCGTGGTACCTTGCATCTCACCATTCTGATTGAAAACATGTAAGTGTACTCCCTCTTCTTTCCATTCTCATATATGTATGCCTATTCGCTCATTATTGCCTTTCAGGCGAAGAGAAGGATATGAATTCATGGTGGGCCCTCCTAAGGTCATTAGCAAAAGGGTGAATGACAAGTTGCTGGAGCCTTTTGAGGTGAGTGCCTAATTATCATTCCTTCACAACGTATAATTTCAATATTGATATACTTTCAATCTTTGCGGGATGCCTGGATGACTTTCTATTTCCTAAAATCAATTGAGGACGTTACTGGTAGAGCGAATCCAGAAAGAGTACTGGAGGATCTGCATATTCTGTTATGTATTTAAATAAACCCGTGTTTCTGCACCAGATAATAGGGTTCTCCATACTATTTAACTTAGAAAATTGATTCTATTCACTTGGAGAACTATGCTTCAGAAATTACGTGATCTTGATGTTTGATATCCATGCCAGATTGCTACAGTGGAGGTACCAGAAGAACACATGGGATCTGTCGTTGAGCTTCTTGGCAGAAGGCGTGGGCTGATGTTTGATATGCAGGGGGTCGGGTTTGTAAAACAATTTCTCTCCTGTTATTTACATGACCGAACTTTGAGGTTTCTTTGTGTAAGTGTATATATTGCAAATTTACTACAGCATTCAAAATGTATGTTGGATGCATAAATGACATCTTATGGAAGAAGTTTCCGTAGCCATTTTGGTGCCTGGTGGCACCATATTTGATCATTTTATGGTATATAATGCTATGCTAGTCAATTTTTTTTCCTTCCATTTGTAAGAATAAATGATGCTATCTGCTCACTGGAGATCTGTAGATTTTAACATTCTTGCACAACATTGCATGCTATTTAAGAGTAGACATAATTTGTGAGATGAGATGCCCTCGCATGCTGATGTTCAGTTCTCAAGATCTTTGATTGTGCTGAAGATATTAATCTGCACTCAAAGGCAATTGTTTTACTGGACTTGTCTTAGTTGCTGCTAGAATGGTGCAGATCAGCTTTAGTCTTGGTAGAATAGTGCTTGGTTCTTTGCAATATGTTGTTTAATTGAGTGCTGACTGCTGCTGCTTCCTTGGCCATTAGAATCTCTCTTCTTCAGTTAGTTTGTTGTGTGAAAAAAGTGATTTTGATCTTAATTTAGGTAAACTTTTGTGTCTTCCAGGTCAGAGGGAACTACTTTGCTGAGATATAAAATACCAACTCGTGGCCTTCTTGGACTGCGTAATGCAATTTTAACTGCTTCTCGAGGAACAGCTATTCTCAACACAATATTCGATAGCTATGGTCCTTGGGCTGGTGATATCAACACTCGGGATCAAGGATCATTGGTAACTTTCTTTTTGGGGGAACCTTATTATTGGTTGAGAATTGGTGCCATATGTAAAATTTTACTTCCATGCTTTTATTAACCATACCTTTTCTCTCTATCTTTCTCTGTTTGATAGTGACTATGAGACTGATTTTCAGGTTGCTTTTGAGGATGGAACAAGTACATCCTACGCCCTTGCAAGTTCTCAAGAGAGGGGGCAGATGTTTATTGCTCCTGGCTTGGAGGTTTATAAAGGTCAAATTGTAGGAATTCATCAGCGTCCAGGGGATCTAGCCCTCAATGTCTGCAAGAAAAAGGCAGCAACCAACGTACGCTCCAACAAGGAACAAACTGGTGAGAAGCAGCTATTTCAAAGTTGTGCATTTTCTTCCTGTTACCTCTGAATAAATAGGTAGAAGCACTTGTGAGAAGTTCCTAAATTATTATGTTAAGAGTTCGCTTCCCATCTTTGAGATGTTGATTGCTCCTATTTAATGAAGACAGAGTGTCACTTCAATTGAACAGCTGCAGTTACATTCATCCTCTGTGCATTTTGGTTACACAAGTTAAAAATTATCTCCCAATGGATATCTGGATATGTGTCATAACTTCCTCTTTGATTAATTGTAGCAAAAATTCTAGCAGTTAACCTTCATTTTTATTTTTTCAAGTACCTACATCATATTCATGTATTTGTTGTCCGGAAAGAGGCTACTATTAGATTTGCCAAAACAAAGGTTTGATCCTCTCTTTTATTTGGGATGTCACTGTGAACTTCTCATCTGGTCACATACAAGCAGTAGTGCAACATTCTCCGATCTAATAATTTAATATTTTATTCCCTTTTGCAGTGGTGCTTGATACGCCGTTGGATTATAGTTTGGACGATTGCATAGAATATATTCAGGAAGATGAACTGGTGGAGGTGACTCCCTTAAGTATCCGAATGTGCAAAAATCCTAAACTTTCAAAGAAGTCCAGGTGAAGGTGAACAGCTGAACATCTGCTTGTTGCATTATTAGTCATCTGCTGGTCGAGCAACATATGATTAAGTTTACATGTTGCTCTCTCTTTCTCTCTCTCTCTGCGGGATGGTATATAGTAAATGTGGGAAGCTCTCTACATGAACTACTTTTGGTGATCCACCTTATTGGGTCATCCAGATCTTGCCCATTTTTTCCAACCTTTCTAACTCCCAGCGAGTTCATACATACAGGAAGGGACATCAAGCGCTGTATCATTGCCAATTGGAGGTCATAGTTAAATTGTAATACTTCTAATTTTGGACATCAATAGTGAAGCATAGAATATACTCTTGTACTCTTTTACCCGAATGAATCATACTTTGGAGATATTGAGAGATTCACTGCCATGTCTTTTTTCACTCCATCATACAGCCATTTTATTGCATTTCCTCGCTCAAGTTTATGGTAAACTTTATTTGTTTGCATTCTATTTTTCTGCATATGCTGTCATACAATCACCATCCTTTCCGCTTGAGTCAATTCTGAAGTACCTCTTATCGGTGTCCTGTAGTTTCTGTCATCTCTTTCTTTTGTCTTGGCGATGCAGTGTGGAAAGGTTCAGTGGTCCATGGCATGTAGAATGTTGACTGTTCTGAGTTGATACTTTCATGAACTGAAAGTCTTAAGGCCATCCTTCTAGAACCTTGATTTTGCATCCATCTGTTTAATTAACGAGTCATGCCGCACTCTGCAGATCCTTATTACCCTTAAGCCATCTTATCTTAGTCTGTCTTACATAGACTCAACGAATCAGGGATGTCTTCTAGAATCCTTATACATCTAGAACGACAAGTACTCTTCCCTGGATATTTGCCAAGTCTCAATGGCTAAGCATCTGAATCCAAGGTGCGGATTAAGAAGAAACCATCCTTCCCGCGCACGTGTGCATCTGGAAGCTGAATGGTTCTGCCCATGATGTCTTTCATCTTTCATTGTCTTTTTGCCCACAAATCATCGAAGACCATGTCAAGATTATCTACGATGTCTTGTCAAAGCAGATTCGTCAAAATATCTCAATCATCAAAGGGCTGTATATGGAGATCAGGACGACTTTTATTACCGTATTCGGTCGCTTTCCTCGTTTGACCTTTACGGTGCAAGATGACGAGAACGAGACGGAGCTTTAGAATAGTGCACCGTTGTTGACTTCTCGCTCTTCCTCTTGTTGGCTTTTAATTTCTGTCTTCGATAGAAGCCTTGATTTGAACGGGCCATCGGCAAGTTGCTGAGACGGCAATGTCTAAACACAACGTTCTTGACTTGGCATCCTTGCATCCTGTTCTGGGACTCCGACCTTTCATCTAGCAACGGCTCCGTTAGTCAACACACCTTGCGAGCGAGCGTGATGACCGAGTTTCGTTTGCTCTGTGGAAACAACATCGTCGTTTCTTCCCATCCCTTTTCACTTTGAAACGTCCCATGGATCTCGAAAGTGGATTTTCAGACCCGATCTGAAAATCCACAACGGTAGGCTTGCAAAATGGAGGAGATTTTGGTCGCGCGATATAAACACGGCAGGCATCAATAAAATGCAATACCGGATGTCTCGGTGCTCGCCCACAACTAGATCTCTCTTATTTGTCATTCTTTCCATTTTGTCCGTCTCCGCGGCAGCAACCTCCTATATCAGAAACAATGCAAGGCCGACGGATTGGATGAGGATTGGAAACAACTTTAGCTCATCAAGCTTGTTACAAGAGAAAGGGTAAGACGACTTCGTCAACACACGACCACCTCCCGCCACACTAATGAAAGGCTAATGCCCTAGGACAGTTGGAATCTAAACCTTCTAAAGTTAGAAGCTAATGCGAAAGAATAAAGGCTACGAACAACAGCACCTTTTAAAAAATGGTTGATGGGCCATCCAAAGAATTCCAAAGGCTAATGTGCCCCACCAATTCATCATCCTCTCCCTTGGAATAAGTAGAACCACCAGAAGAGACCTACGCAAAAGGTGGGGAACGCTAGATCAAGGGTAGGAAGTTTTGCTAGGTCATATTGTCAGCATATAAAATTATACACAAGCACGTTTCATTTGAATTGATGATGTCTATATAAAAGACATCGTTAAAACGAGTACTGCATATCAAATCCTCAATTACACTCACCACTCTATTCGAAGATATTTGTAAGGGAAATTATTTAAAAAGTCCTAAATCTTTTAATTTTGTCAATTTAATCATAAATATTTCTAAAATTTGCCAATTTAGCCATTTCGACTAATTTTGATCGGTGATCACTAACATAAACACCGGCTGTTTCACGTGGCATAAGACATGGACAATTTTCATATCTTTTTTAGGCCAACAACAAATGGAGGGGCTTCATAAAAATAACCTCCAAACAGGTCCAGCTACATAGCACTGATTTCCTCAGCTATTTTTTCTGCTGTTTTAACAAAAGGAAAAACAAAAAGCCTTTTGCCAATCATGAGTTTCCTTTACCCTTTTTCGGGTGTTTTTCGGTTTAGCGGGCCAGTAAGAAAGCACGAATCGTCGTCTGCCTCCGTCGCTTTTTCTCCCCGCTGCCGTTGAATGAATCCACGCTTTGTTTCTTTACAACCCGGCAACGTCTCCTCCAGGTGACCCTCCCCTCCTTTTTTTATCAGCACTTTTTGGCTTTACATTACAGCCCTTGCACTCCTCTGTTTCTATCTTTGCACGCATCCCTCACTCTCCATGTCGAGTAATCAATACGTGCCGACGTTCTTTCCGTTCATTTCTCACCGGAAATAGTGAAAACGACTCTTCGTTGGCTCTTCCTCTTCCTCGGTGAAACATGCCATTTCAAGTGGTTTGCGTGTGCTGGGCCTGAGGTGACATGATGCCCACCGTCTAAACTCCCCATCCCTCTCCCTTGGGCAACCTCTGGGCTCTCTACGGTCCATCGATTTTCTCTCCACTTTTCATTTAGTGGGTCTATGCTAGATATCGAAAAAACGACGTGTTAGATATCACCTATTAAGAAAATCTTGTGATGTGATTGAGCGGTAACAATCGGTCGATATTGATAACTCATGTAAATCATTAAATAAGAGGAGGTCATGGCGATCGGCGAAAGTCTTTTAAATTCATCTAAATATGCACGTTTGGGAAATCAAGGAAGAATGACTTTTATATTTCAAGATATTCTTTTGCCATTTATTTATAAGAATGAGAATATGTGATAGGTTCTAATCTAAAGAATTATATAAAATTCCGACGTGGCATGAGTATATTTTTGTTCTTTTTCTTTCCTTTTGTTTATTTTGATTACAACGCATTTTGAGTGCCGATATATCCTCACGTTTGGATTGGACATAAAATTACTTTACTCCAGCGGTACCGACAGTTATAATTAGAGCACTACCGACGAGTGCCCAAGTGATAAACTAATAAATAAATAAACGAGAAAGAGAGAGAGAGAGAGAGAGAATTTCCAACGTTATATTCAAAGTCAAAATCTTGGAGTTTGACCGGCCAGCTGAAAGGTGGCGGGGCTTTTGAGATGCTCAAGTGGCATGCCTGAATTGTCCGAATTACCCCCCTCCCTCCTGCTCGGAAGGGGACATGAAAAGACTTTCTCTCCTGCCAAAAAAATTCAAAAAAAAAAAGAAAAGAAAAAGCAGAGAGAGCTGTGTGCTTTGACGCAAATGCCCCTCTAGCGAGAGTGGACATGGATCAAATTACCTCCAATGGCATCCTCTGTTTTCCCCATCCCTTGCAATCTCATTTTTCCATTTCCCCTGTGTAGGTGATGTCAAGCATACCAAACTATTAGGCCTGATAATTGTGGGTCGCATTTAATGTTTGATAAAATTCTGTCGCATCTTTTAATATAGCAATTCAGACACCATTTTCTCTACATTTATGATGTTTGTTTTGATATATTTGAATTGTTTGTCTTTCAATTTCTCGATCGAAATTAGTTATATTTGAATTGTTAGTGGCATGCTTCGGACATTCATCAACCTTGATGTTTAGAATGGTTATCATTTTTCTGCACATTAATTGAGGTACTTTTTGAGTTTATTAGATACAGTTGTTAAATGGTAGCATCCTTGTTACAATTACTTCTATAAAAACCCTAGGATGCAGCTCAAAAGCACACTATGCATGCCCATAGATACCACATATAATGAGAGTGTGGACAATAGGTAATTCAATGGACATGTTGTCAAAGCTATCCCATTAGCTAAGCTGTAATACTCTTCAAATGTCTGCAATGGATGAGGAACTTAGAGGGGTTCACAAAAGATGATGATCGATGGGTACTAAGCCGAACTTCTTGTCAAGGTGAAAATTTGTTGAATATGGGTCGAAATTAGACCCAATTCAGTTGGAACCTTCAAAAATACAAAGCGCACGAGGAAGCATTTTCAAATGTCCTAAATCATGTGATGAATGTCTGGATGAGGAAGTGGCTCCTTGCGAACAACTGAATTTAAGGGACCTCTAACCATTAACTAGGGAAGCAACAAAAGATGATTGAAGATTTACGAGAAGAGAGAACATCCACCCGAACATAACGTGTATGGGACCGAAAATAAAGCATGAGATTTAACATATTTTGCTCATTATGTGAAAGCGTAACTCAAAGGGAGCTTTTAGAGAGCCACTAAGAGAAATTAAGCAAGAAAGACTTTACTGCTTTATCGATTATTTCTTGCGAGCCTTATATTGATAGGGCGTGATCATGATTAGGAAACACTTGGGAATGAGTGTGATCATGCGATTATAATCTCCTTTTTTGCCAATTAAAATGAAATTATCCCATCGATCTCTCCCTATAAATTACACAAATCGCCGAATCACGTAATTTTGCCATGTCGAGTTTCCCTTCCCAATAATGTTCTTGCTTTGCTTGCATATGCGAACTTGCGCCAACACATATTCTAATAGCTTTTCCTTACCAAACTCCCACCCGTGTCAAATACCCAGAAAAAACACATGTATTTGGTCTTCAACCACTATTAAATTCGGTACCCGTCGCAAGTGCAGGCTACATAAAAAAAGAGAATCGGCACATAACAAAAGCACTATACCTAAGTCAACCCACGATTTTCGTCAAAAACTTAATCCAAACGTTGTACATTAATCTTCAACAGCTATCCAGATTATGTCCTTGTCATGATCTTAAAAATCGTTAGTTGAAAACAACCGCTTCGGAGGGCTTTCTTTTTTAATATGATAGTTGGGTGAGATGGACAGCGAAATCATTTCTTTTATTTTATTGGGATTTTAAAATTTATGAAAATAGTTAGGTGATCCTTACTCAATGAAAAGCTCGAGAAAATAAAGATGCACATAATAATCATTTTATTTTTGATAAAAATTATATTTTTTTGTTCACAGAAATAAGTTTAAAATAGAAATTGGTTCGGTAATGCAATTCCATTTTTTTTAAAGAATTTTTAGTTTAGAAATAGATTTAAAACATAAATGAGAAATAAATATTTTATCCATTTTTGAAATAAAAATGAGAAATAAATACTTTTTCCATCACTCGTTCTCACTGCTATTAGCCATCCACCTATCGTTGGTTACTGTCACTTAATATGGAGAAATTTTGTGTCATTATCAAATGCGTATTTATGATCAAAAATTGGTTAAGAGAATATAAATTAATTTATGGAGCATGATGATTATCATTTGCGCCCCAAACAATCACTAGACCATTAAGCCAATTAGCCAAAAAATGGATTTAGAGGAAAAAAAAAGAGAAAGTTATTTTTGAACTTTTATCGTTTTTATTATTACTATTATTTATTTTCTTTTTTGGAGTGGGCTAATAAATGGGCTGGGGATTATCCTCAATTTAAAAACTTTCCAAATAACGAAGAGGTGAAATCTAGACCAGCTTCGGCTTAAGTGACGTGGTAATTAACTGACGGGTCCACGTAATTTAGTGGGGAAATATACTCCAAAATTATCCGATGCCCGGGGGGGGGTGGGGGGAGAAGGTGAATTGACAAAAGCACCCTTGCCGCTCCACGTCCACCGGCCGTTATATGCACGTTGCGAAACGGCACTTTAGAGAGTGGGGTCGGCTTCTAGAAGGGCTCGCCCCGTTGGCCAATGGTTGGAGTACACGTGTCCACGCATGACCTTTTTAGAAGGTCGGTTTTCTAGAAGGACGCGGAGCAGAAGGTAATTGCGAGAATATCCTTGGCTCATCCAAAATCCGGAAGCATTATGTACGAAGGGAATAATAAATTGAACACGAGAAAATTCATGCCTCGATTCAATTGCGCCTGATCCACATGACGTGATCCATCAATCATGTTATTCACGAGGCACGAGTCTAAATTTTAACTCAAAACCCCGTTTTCTCTTATCTTCAAAATAAGCGCATATTCCATATCACGAATTTTATAATAATGTTCCCTTTGTCTATGTATACTTTGACCAAATTTTTTAAGCTTCTGCTGTGTTATTATTTTGCATTATAGAAGTGTATCATGAGTTGTATACGGAATTTTGATTTCGGATGGAAAGATTATAACATATTTATTTGAGGATCATTTCTCCTCATTCCATGTTATCTCTATGAGGACTAATACATTGAATTATCGAAATGAAAAATCCCACGCAAAGTATTTGTCCAAACTTGGGACTCCTAATAACAAAATGGAGTGTGCCAATGAGCAATTATTAGATACGTTGAATGTATCAAATGTTCGATTCCATTAGGTTATCAAATTCGATGAATGGTTCCATGCGAAATTCACCCGATCTTAATGCTCGGAGCGCGGGCATGCAATGCCCACATGATAACGACGGTCCGAAGAAATTAATGAGGCGAAAATTCATATTCCCTATGCACAAAAACCCCGGGGGTCTCATCATGAAAATTGTGACCCCCATTTGCAAAAACCTCGTGGGCGCACGCATTAGGACGGTGCACGTGACCATGCACGTGTTGTTATTTTCTAATGAGGGTTGTAAATAAATGATAATTGAACTCCATTTTATTGTTTCCAGCGCTTTCATCTATGTTTATTCTCTACTGACAGTGTATGCTCTAATCTATTATTCATTTCAATTTTTTTTTTTAATGGGAAGTCAATTGCTATTTTTGGTTACGTATACAAATTCTTGAAATTTTTGTTCTTATTTTTAGACCCATGTTTAAGCAATTCAAGAAAACTCATACTCCGATGGAGTGAGCGAATGCGAGATCCAGCAAGAGTGAAAGAATGTAAAGAAAGTAAGTTGCGGACTGGTTGAACACCTATAGGATGCATTTAGCAGTTAGGATAAAATTCATTTGATAATAAATTTGTTCCTATCTCGCGTTTGGTATTTGCGCAATACAAAATAAAATTATACATAAGGGCAATATAAATCGGATAAAATTATTTAATGGGAGAGGTGGTATTAAGGTAAATATAATTTGTAATATCCATAATAGGAATGCTATTTTTCTTGGATAACAAACTTCTTAAATTAACGAAATTAAAATTGTATTTCAATATAAATAATACTTGAATTATAATATAAGAAATTCAAAATAATAAAAACTAACAATTTATTTCTTTAGTTTAATCCTACATTTATTTATAATTTTGAAATCTATTCTATCTTATAATTATCAAATATAAATATAAATAATGTTTATTACATATTTTAGGTAATATTAGTACAATTTGCTAATTAATAAGATTTAATTAGAGAGATGGAAGGGAAGAAGGAAATAAAAAAAAAAATTAAAAAAGAGAGAAAAATAAAAAATAAAAAATAAAATAAAAATAAAATAAGTAAGAGTGTTGCAATAATTTTTTTTATCTTTGTTTATAAAATTTTTTCATTTATATAGATATGCTGTTTATATAAAATAATATATATAATATGATGTGAATATATTTAAATTTATTATTGTAATCATTAGATATTTCATATCATAAATTTCACATTATATTTTTATCAAGTCCTATTATGGTTAGAAATCCAGACAACTAATGTAGTGATATCATTATATTTTTTATTATACTAAACTTGTATACTGAAGAGAACTTATCCATGTAACATTCTTAACTTGTCAAGTACGAGCGAAGAAATCTATAAAAAAAAAAAAAAGTACGAGCGAAGAAATAGATTTATAATCTATTTTGGCAAGTCTTCCTGTTAAGGTAATTTCCATCGTTTTGGGTAAGTCTCCACCACTCAAGAAGGGCAGCGAGTGGCATCCATGAAAATAGGAGGACAACTCCCGGGGCCTTTGTTCCGCGAAAGACCATTTTTTCATCTTGATTTCCTTTCGTCTTTCCTGACCGGAGCTCTGTCTCTCTCTCTCTCTTTCTTTCTCTCCTCTCTTTTTCTTACTGTCGATCACGGGCAAGAAAACGATCCTTGTTTTGGACATTCTTGGTAAACAACATACAAAACAAAGAAAAGAGAAACCTCTCTCTCTCTCTCTACCTCCATCTCTCCCTTTCCTCTCTTCCTCTGAGACTTCACACAAGAACAGAGAGAGAGAGAGAGAGAGAGAGGAAAATGTCTGTGAAAGGGAGAGGAAGGCTTTCTCTCTCCCTCTCTCTTTTTTAATTTTCTTCCCTCCTCCCTCGTTCTCTCTACAATTTTTTCTTCTTTGTTGGGTTGCTTTGAGGGGGGTTTGACCGATCCGCGTCCTTCAGCAATGGTGGCTGGTGACGCGCTATATTCCTCTTCTCATCCGCTTCTCCATCCTCCTCCAAACCCCTCCTGCCCTTAAATTCCCCTCCTCCATTTTCTTCGCAATTCGCCTTCTCTCTCTCCCCTTCTCTGAAATTCTTGATTTTTCCACCTCCTCGTCCTTCTGCGCGTTTTCCCGGAAAGAAAGGCGAGAACTTTCGGATCTTGCTCTTCATCTTTCTCCGATCTGGTCTCGACCCAGTTCAGGATTTCCGCGATTCTTGCGTAAAGTCGGGTTCCTCAGATCTGCGGGGTCGCTGAAATCCTAGAGATTCGGACGCCCGGAAGAGATCTTGATCGCCACCCATGGGGAACTGCTGCGCCACGCCCCAAGCCGAGGGCGACGAGAAGAGGGGCAAGAAGAAGCCGAACCCTTTCGCGATCGACTACGGTGTCAATTTCAACGTCAACGGCGGGAGCCACAAGCTCGCCGTGCTGAAGGATCCGACCGGGACCGACATCGGGCTCCGGTACGAGCTCGGCCGGGAGCTCGGGCGCGGCGAGTTTGGCATCACGTACCTGTGCACGGACAAGGAGACCGGCGAGGAGCTCGCCTGCAAGTCGATACTGAAGAAGAAGCTGAGGACCGCCGTGGATATCGAGGATGTGAGGAGGGAGGTGGCGATCATGAAGCACTTACCCAAGCACCCGAACATCGTGACCTTGAAAGACACGTACGAGGACGACAACGCGGTGCATTTGGTGATGGAGTTGTGCGAAGGAGGGGAGTTGTTCGACCGGATCGTCGCGAGGGGACACTACACGGAGCGTGCCGCCGCTGCAGTGATCAAGACTATCGTCGAAGTTATTCAGGTTTGTGTCTTTTTTGTGTTTTGTAATTGGATTTTGGGCTACTTCTTGGTTCTTTAGATTGATGGTTAGATCTGATCTGTGGGTTTCTATCTGCCTTTTTAGATTGTGAATTCAAATTACCACGTCTCGTGTGTGATTTTTATTACTTGATCTAGCGGGGAGATGAAATCCTGCTTCAGGCCTGTTGAATGATCGCCTCACTAGGTGGGTTAGGTGGCACTTCGCAGGCTACTAGGTGGACGCATGTATCAAATTTGTTCGATTAAATCAGAGTGTGACTGGAGGAAAGACTGTAAGCTAGTTATCTGAACGGATTGACAAATTATGGTGCTACTAAATTCTTGAAATCTGGAAATTTGGAGAAGTGTGTTATTGAACTTCTTCTTCCTGTTGGGAGTGTCAAAGATGTTGAGGAAAAGGGTGTGAATTCGATCAGGGGATACCCCCCGACTAGCTTTTTGCTTTTTTTAAAGGTTTAAAGACTATGTGCTAATGTTATGATGCCATTTCCTATGTATCTTGACATTCCCAGTTGGCGTACTACTAGATTACTATTAATTTCACTATAGGAGAAGAGAAAGAGTGACCCAGCATTCATTAATGTTTGTGATGCTGCAGGTTTGCCACAAGCATGGGGTGATGCATCGGGATCTTAAGCCCGAGAATTTCTTGTTTGCAAACAAGAAGGAAACATCACCTTTGAAGACAATTGATTTTGGGTTGTCAATGTTCTTTAAACCTGGTAAGTTTTGTGGTACCCATCACATAAATCTTCTGACTTCTCGTGTCCAATTAGATACTTGTAGCTTAGATATTTTCCTGAATTTAGAGATTTCTTACAGGTGAAACATTCACCGAGATAGTTGGCAGTCCTTACTACATGGCTCCAGAGGTGCTTAGAAGGAATTATGGCCCAGAAGTGGATGTCTGGAGTGCCGGAGTGATCCTTTATATTTTGCTTTGTGGTGTCCCACCTTTTTGGGCAGGTTGCTTCCTTTTCTCTTTTTATCTGTTAGGGCTGCTCTGGTTTGCAGTGAAATGGTGTATAAATTCACAAAGATGGATCTGCTGTGGGCTTGGATTCATAAGATAATTGGAATGCCTGTACCATTTAGTTAATGCCTGCATCGAATTCTTTTACCAAATGTCTGGCATGCTTGATCTCATGGATCCTAGCTCGTTTGGTGAGTTAGAGAGTTGGAGTGGAAGTCAACCGTTAAGGTCTTCTCAGCTTTTTGGTCCTAATATCTATGATGAATCTTGTCCAAAAATTTCTTTTACGAGAATGCATAGTTTTCAATGTAATTAGTTGGAAATTTAGTGTCTCAAATGTATTAGAATCAGAATTTTAGAAACCGGATTAACATTTTGTTTTATCATCTTTTTCTCTTCTGAGTGAATCTTATATTTGGACTGCACTCATGTTTTGTGTATAATGCAGAAACGGAACAAGGTATCGCCCAAGCTATTATCAGGTCGGTTGTGGATTTCAAGAGGGACCCTTGGCCAAAAGTTTCACCTAATGCAAAAGACCTTGTGAAGAAAATGCTGGAACCTGATCCGAAGAGGCGCCTTTCAGCTCAGGAAGTGCTAGGTGATGTTTCTTTTGTTGTTTTGATTTTATTTTTGAGTGAATAATAATGCTTAGCTCCTGTCAAGGCAGATGGGTGAATGCTTGAACTCATTGTGTTTCCTTGTCAAATGCAGATCATCCTTGGGTACAAAATGCAAAGAGGGCTCCTAATGTTTCTTTGGGTGAAACTGTGAGGGCAAGGCTCAAACAATTCTCTGTGATGAATAAGCTCAAGAAACGAGCTCTTAAGGTATCATTGTGGCTCATTTTTCTTTCTTCACCTAACATGTCAGTCAAAGTTGACAAAGACAGATGCTCCTTTACATTGTGCATGTTGCATCTTCTGAATTTGCATGGACTTCGAAATTGACAGGTAATAGCTGAGCATCTGTCTGTGGAGGAAGTTGCTGGCATAAAGGAGGGATTTCAATTGATGGACACAGGCAATAAGGGCAAGATAAATGTTGACGAGCTACGAGTTGGTTTACACAAGCTTGGTCATCAGATCCCTGATGCAGATCTTCAAATTCTAATGGATGCTGTAAGTACAGCATTTCATAGTTTTGAGATCTGGTGCTATGTTTTTCTTTCGTCTCTCTCCTTCTCTCTCTGAATTCGGAGTTCATGAACTGGACTCTGATCAGTGACTTATGAGCTTGCTTTAAACAGATAGGATTGCCTAGTCAATGATAGCTTATTACAAGGAAAGAGAACTAGGCGGTTTCTGTTACACTACTTTGAGACCTCATTCAATTCATGCATGCTTGATTAGTAGCTGCTATTGATTGAGGTGGTTGTGGTTAAAAAGGCCTTCATCTAAGTAATCTGTGATTGGCAATGAGAAACATGACTTTGCCATTGGCCTTCAGATGAGTGCAAGCAATGCAAATGCAGACCATCAAATACCTTTCATCAAGCAAATTCATACAAATCTGTGACAGTAAATGGTTACTGCATATCCATGTCAATCCCTGTACATTTTGAAACTTCATATAGGAAGAATATGGAGAAGTTATAGCTATGTAGAAATATTTCTCTTTCAACTGCTTGTTCTTCACTTTGAAAGATGTTTAGCAGAGCAAACTTGTTGACTTCTCCGGATTTGCTTTTCACAGGGTGATGTTGACAGGGATGGATATCTTGACTATGGAGAATTCGTTGCTATATCTGTTCACTTGAGAAAGATGGGCAGTGAAGATCATCTGAAAAAGGCATTCGAGTTTTTTGATCGGAACCAAAGTGGATACATAGAGATTGAAGAATTGAGGGATGCCTTGGCCAATGAAGTTGATACTAGTGAAGAAGTTATTAGTGCCATCATGCAAGATGTAGATACGGACAAGGTTAGTTGGGTGAATGTGCACATTTCCACCGTAATTATTCATCTTGTTTGCTTTTCATTTGGTTATCAAATTAATTTTTCTACCTAAAACCAAAGCAGGTTTTGCTGCAAAGTGCATAACTGAATATGTGTATGGCTAACTTAAAAAGGAAAAAATGCATATGAAGATGCTTTGGAAATGAAAAATGCATTTCGAGAAAACTGCCTATTAACAAACCGGAAAAATCGCAATTCTCAAATTACTATTAATGAGTCTTAAAGTGCCCCTAAGGTTGCTACCTGTAATTTTCTTGTTTATTTCTAGTTATAGTTTATGCTTTTGGGAGAGTATCTTAGTGGATTCAGAATTTTCTTGTCCGGGGGTCAAGTAATGGGGGTCAAGTATGAGCTTGATCGAGTTAACTTTGTCATGCTGTGACTTTTTTGGCCCATTGGCTCTAGTTCTAACCATAACCATATATCCTCGATATACCAGTGTGTGACTTGGCGTTGAAATCTTTGATACTAAATTTTTCATGGCGTGGTACTTTGTAGGATGGGCGTATCAGTTACGAAGAGTTTGCTGCGATGATGAAGGCCGGCACAGATTGGAGAAAAGCATCGAGGCAGTACTCAAGAGAGCGGTTCAACAATCTCAGCTTGAAGTTGATCAGAGATGGGTCCTTGCAATAAAATGAGGCAAAGACGATTTGACGCGGGGGATGTTACGTCGGGGGTATAGGGTACGAATGAAAGGAACGGTGGAACTGTTCTTTGGCTTTTCAGAAATTATTTTTCTTGGTTTTTTCGTTAATTTTCTCCCCTTCCTTCTAGGGACCGACCCGGGTACGAACAAATAGAGGATTTGGGCCCCTGTCTGGTTAATGTCTTCAGAGGAATTGATTTGTGTGTCTTTGTTTTGTTGTTGTGAATCCCACTGAGAAGAGGGAAGAGGAGTGGATGGAGGTTGGAGAGAAGAGGTGATTGGTGAATGTAAATATTGATTTGGCAAATATTATTCAGTATAGAGACAGTCAAATCACATGGTTTTTGTTTAGGGGGACTTTGCAGACCTTGTGAAGAAAGTATTTTGTCTGGTCAACATAGCCCTCTGTGTTTTATTTTTGGGATGCAGAAGGCCATTTGATCGGCATAGGAATGGCAGCCAGTCGGTTTCGTCACGTATAGTGGCAAAAATCCAAGTACATCAACTTGTTTTTCCGGCTCGAATTGTGTATAATTTGAGATGGCTCAATTCGATACTCTCAGAGCGTGAGAAGGTATCATGAAATTACCCTTTGCTCATTCTTGGGCGTTGCCAAGTGATTCAAAGAACAGTTTCCTCTGCATCGGTGTTGTCATATACTTAAAAAGAGTCGAATTTCAATACTTGGATGATACAACCGAGTGAAGCTCAGGAGAAACACTGCTGATTCAATCTTGCGAATTGGCTTTGGTACTTCGTTTGCTGCCTCAAGCTCGACCGGATACCATTTTCCAGCGAGTAGCGATTGCCATTTTTGTGATTGTTGTGTTGGGCATTAATTCGATCGACACATGGGATCAAAAGGGATAAAAAGCTTTCTCTTGAAACACGATGATTCCAAGTTTGGATCGAAAGAAGCAGAGGAAGTTGAGTGAATGATGAAACGAAGGAGTTATTTTCATGAAGGGAATTGAATGGAAGAACACCCACTACTCTTTGGAAATTCCAGAGAAATGGAGAAGACCAAAAGTCAATTGATATGGCCATTTGAAGGTTTCCATAAAATTTACCCTTCAAAAGCCCTGAAAAAGAGCATCTGGCCTGCCCAAGAAAAGCAAGCTCTCCCTCCTCCACGTTACATTTCAGCAGCTTCGTTGAATTGGGGCTTCTGCAAACAAGAAAATTCGACGAAAAACAAAATTTGGAAAGTCAACTTATTTTTCTCTTTTCTCTTCACGTTCTTTATGAACAGCTTACGTTTGCGCTCTAGAAAGCTTCATCCCAAAAAGTCAATGCTCTAAGACAAATCGCGACAGCTTCTAGGAAGGTGTAGGTGACCAAAATCATGACCAGGAAAAAGTGATCTTATGGGAAGAAAATTTTCTAGCCGAGTTCATCAATTTGTCGTCCTTTTGTCAACCAAATGCAAAGTATAAGCTTGTCCCTCTTTCTTTCATCTCTACATGGTGATAAAGTTTACGTTATGTTCCATACCATTCTAGTTCTTCTATGATTAAGGTGCATCCAATGAAAATGAGGATAATAAAAAACAAAATTTCATTGCCAGATTAAGGCAACACTTTTTTTTTCTTTGGGTCTGAAAATAGATTTTCATTACTAACGATTAGATAAATTACATAAGGTTTCAAGATCATGGCATAAAATTGAACATAGTGGAAAGGAAGGACTCTCTTTCTAATTTGGTGATAGGGAATACGTACGGTGGGCCTTGGCGATCCAATCTACGGCCTGGTTTGCATTTCTGGGCTCATATATTAAATCAACCCCATGAAGTTGACCCATTAAATTCCTGCAGTCTTCAACTAGTGACCGCGCAGCCCAAGGGGCTTCCAGCCGGCCCATTACACTTTTCACAGGTTGGGAGTTGTCGGATGAAACCATCACGTGCAGGGGCTTCTCAGTTGAGTTTAGATCAGTTCTTGCTTCTGTTCGTACTTCTGTACTTTGCCGACTCCTACTTTTTTCCTTCAGCCACGACAAAGCTTCTCGGATGGCTAGGGTTTCTGCAATTATCGCCAAGGGTTTCTGCGGATTCCAGCAGCCGATCCCTCCATGGTCGTGCTGCACCAGGAAGCATCCACCTTTAGCTTGAATAATTGAGACATCACTACCCAGGGCCGACCCGGTTGCAAGGAAAGTTCCTGGATTGGATACATTGGCCCATATCAACTTTCTGGCCCATTAACACGGAGATGGCCGGCATACTTGGGCCCGATAGCAAGATCTCCAGTTTAATTGGGTCCTTGGGGCCACAGGCCCGGCCTATCCAAAGCCACATCGATGGACGCACAAATGAGCGCAGAATGGCATTTGTGAGTTTTGGGCCAAATCAGTCACTTCCACGCCACCGGTCGGTCCCCTCTCTAACTTGGACGGGCTGAAAGACCGAGAACAGACGGGTGAGCTATCTCCACTCACCAGAATTTGAAATTTTATCGAAAAATCTTAAATTTATTGTACTTTTACCAATCAAATTCTAAAATTTTTTTAATGTTTTGCCAATTGAACTCATTTAGCTAATTTTATCCGAAAATAGATAATGTAGATACCAGGTGAATAATTATTAATAATTTTTAAATATAGTTAGAAATATTTATTAAAAAATTTCCTTTCTTTTTATTTTTCCCTTTTTTCCTCCACCAGCCATTGTTGAGCCTTATTGACCTTTGCTGGCCTTCGGCAAGGGCTGCCCTCACCATGCTGGCGAGAGTCACCCTCGCTTGGGAGAGCGTGGGTTGCCCTCGCCAACCCGAGCGAGGGCAAAACTCGGGAGCCCAAGCGAGGGCAACCCTCAGGAGCTCAAGTTGGGGCATCCCTTGCCCAAAGCTAGAGAGGGCAACCCTCACCTAAGTTCATTGACCTTCGCTAGCCATCAATGAGGCCTGGTGATGGCTAGTGGAAGGAAAATGAAAAAATAAAAAGAAAAGAAGAAAAAAAAAAAAAAAAGAAATTGAAAAAAAATAAAAATATTATTAAAATTTCTTAATGTTAATGCTAGTCATGTCACGTAAAACGCCAACGTCCACTTTAGCAATTTTTAGTCAAAATTGATCGGATGAACTTAATTGATAAAATGTGAAAAGTTTTAGGATTCAATTAATAAAATTGAAAGATTTATAATTAAATTGATAAAAATGCAATAAGTTTGAGATTTTTTGAATAAATTTCCTACAAAATTTGGTCTGACTCATTTCTTTTACTCTCGAATACTAACTTGAGCATCAATGGGTTTAATGTGGGACTTTGACAATTGCTTGAACGGATTTAGTAACGCAACAAGCACGTTGGGCCGGGCTGGGCCGGGCCAGGCCAGGCCGGTACAAAGCAAGTGCTCGCATGTGTAAGAAATAGAATTATATTGCAAAAGCCATTATATGAAGGAGAGCCAGAGCCAGGAGGGGGAGTGATTGAGAGTCTAGAGATGCCGCAATTCTAACTTCTAGGGCATGGTTGGACCTTTGAGTGGGAAGCTAAAAAGTGGTCTAGACCTTTCATTCGCTCGCACTCGCCGAGCATGTCCCATGTGTTCCCAAAAGCCTAAAACAATCCACAAGAATGGGACACAAGAATTAGGTAATTTTTAGGCCCAGCTAACTTTAGCGAACTCGAGATCCGCTCGCGCAATAATTTATCCAAATCAAGTTGAAGCTCCACATGCCACACGATTAACTTGTCATTGCGATGCATGTGCCGAAAAGCGGACAGCCGGGGCTAAGCAACGAAAGAAACCAATACAAAATGCAAGTGGCGATGAAAAGAACATCGATTGTCGAATTGCTCGATGACCGAACTCTTTTGGGGGGCCACGATTGCTGAAACGACACTTGGACTCATCTCTCTGGTTACGATCGTTCGTGCACGGCTGAACCACTCCTTCGGTTTCAGTCGATTAGCTCTCCGCCAGCAAAATCGGCCATCATGCAAGGCCCGCAGCGCCCGCAATCATCACGATAACCTTGCGACCATGACAAAAAAATTCATCGCCATTATCCATGTGCTCGGTTAAAGACAAGAAAATATGGGTGTCCGTGAGCAATGATTATACCCAAAATCCATCCGCAGATGACACATGGACATCGAGTTGCTCGGGTCAGATAATGGATAGTGGATAGAAATCTTCCAGAGAAAAAGGAACCAATAATTGATAAGAGTCAGCAGGGTTTCCGGGTAGAACCGCAAATCTGAGGACCGGACCATTGAGAACCGGTCTTGTCCCATGTTCTTATTATATATGGTAAGTTTCAAAATCTAACCCGTAGATTCCAAGTTTCTAGTAGAAGTTGAAATGTGGAATCCAAAATAAGAATTTGTATTTTTCTTGTTTTATGTTTTCGCATAATATTAGTGTTGAAAATATGCACGAGACTTTTATTTTGTTGATATTTTATAATTTTCATGTGTCAAAATATTAATTGTGATTAAGTAAATTATAATGCAAATCATAATAAATAGATATGATGATTGCAATCATTCACTTAAAAGTATATATGGAATTTGAATAGATCTAAAACCTATTTTGGAATTTGTGACTTCGATTACAATGCTTGCGACATGCGAGACTAACTATACTGATTGTACAAGCAAATCACTATAACAAATCACTGTAGCGTTATTGTAATAATAGGCTAGGGAAATCACTGTTCATTGTTAGTGTTTGTTACTGTTTATATGCAAATAATTCCTTATTAAAATTTTCGGAGCCTTTATATGTTTTGGACCCGTGAGCTTGGTCTTTGTTTGTATGTGACCTCCCATTATTTATAAAAGGCAAATGAGGATATAATGTCTTGGATAGAGTCCTCTTAAAGTAAAGTGAGTATTTTGTGAAAACTCTTCATAACTTTTTAAATTTCTCCTTTTCTCCAGCTTGATAGGATTTTTTGAAAAATGCAGCTCGGATAGTTAAAAACGTTATTAAATATGTAAAGTAGGATTCAGGTTTTAAAAATTTAGGAAATCTACTTTGATAAGTGAAATTTCAAACTGTTCATCCCTAATAAATTAATAATTGTGGCATCTGCCATTGGCTTCTCCAAGTGGGTTTTCATTGCTGATCGAGCTCAATCAAGATTCCAATCCAAAACCCATGAAAACAAAAAAAAAACCGTCACAACCAAAAAGAATGACAGAACAACGTACGCCAAAGATCGTCTCTTTGTCCGATCAGCATGATTCAGGCGGGTGTGTGTGGCAATCGTGCTATCCCATCCCACCCACGTCGACGTCTCCGAAACGATTGATTGGAGCATGTTTTGTGCGATTGCGTGGACACAGGGCGCCCCTGGTTATCCTACGTCCAAGCGAATCCGACCATCGAAACCCCCGAACAGTATGCGACATTGGGGGTGAAAAGCAAGAAATGAAAGGAATAAGACAAATGCGTTCGACAGAGATTGTGGGACAAGCCAGGGCACGTACGTGGAACGCACTCGGAGGAATGGAGATAGACGTCCAAACCGATAAATTGGGGTGACTGACGAGTGACAAAACGAGTTGGTAGGGTCTGAAAATCCTAAATTCGTCAGATTGATGTTGAAGTAAAGCAAAAATGCGATCGATTTGGGGATTGAAACGCGACTAGAGCGAGTCTTGGAACCGATGTAGGAAGCGACTAAATCGTTGGCACAAAAGATAAGATGTCCGACCTAATCCTCCTGTCCTATGTATTGACATTTGCTGAAAAGTAAGGAATAAATGAATTTGGGACCGAATTATTTGCAAGGGTTCGAAGGTATATGCTCTTCGAATGAAACCAAGCGTGTGTTTGTGATTGATTCCCCGTGTCAAGCACAAATTCCACGAGCATGCATTAGCCATGTACTAGTTCAAGAAGAGCTCACGTCAAGTCTCTAAACTTGCATTGTTGGTTCAATGTGATTTTCAAATTGCGAATTCGTAGGGCCGAATTCTTGAACCGGTGGTCCACTTGATGCGTCGGCTTCAGTATGCAAGTTGTGATTTCGATTCTTATTAATGACTTTAGGCAATAATTTTGATGAGGGGTCATTTTACGGAGAGCAATCCTCACCATAATATCCACCACCTATCTCGTATGGCCCTATTTATGGAAGAGACGTTGACTTTGCTATTAGGCCGTTGATTTTAGGAAATGTCTAATTTTAGAATATCCTCATTCATTCAATTAGTGTATCTTCATTCATTCATTTGCTGGCCAAATGAAAATAAAAAAAAAAATCCTCATTCTATTTATGTCAGCATTGTATTGTCAATAAAGAAGTGTTGAAATTTAGACCCTCGAGTTGCATTTTGCTACAATGTTTAGACGATTGTTTTCTCAAAAATTTGAATTGTTGCATTTGCTACCATGTCTAGACGATTGTTTTCTCAAAAATTTGAATTGCCGCGAAACAAACCCTAGTAAAGGTTAGTCATGTAGCAGCTAGTTTTCATTCCTGTGCGCCCGCGCGGACTATGAATAGTTCTTGTAACTACAAAAAGAGATACGTAGGAAAAATTCATTCAGAAGCCTAGAAAAATAATTATAGAGTTTATTGCGTCTAACTCATTATACTTGGTTACTCTCTTGATACCAAAAAGAGATTTAGATTACAAACAACAATTTTCCTATATCTCGATCGGTGGAGGTTTATTTTAAACAAATAAAGATGCTTTAATCTAAAAGGAAGTAACAATTTAATATCAAAGAGCAGGCAAAAATTAAGGGTTATTCCAATTCATCAACATTAATCCTAAGTTATTATGTCATTCATGACATAACTTAGATAACTTTGGAATAATATTGTATGAGAAAAGTGTGAGAATAATCCTAAATTTATTGCATTCTTGTCAATTTAATCTTAAACTTTTATATATTATTATTTAGCCTAATTTTTTTTTAATCTAAAGCCAATTTAGTCATTCCAGTTAATTTTAACTTGACATTACTAACGTAGATGTCGGCACAGCCAGCAATAACAAAGACATTTTGAATAAGATTTTAATAATTTTCAAAATTTTTGAGTTCTTTTATTTTTTTTTCCTCCTCTTTTCGGTGGTAGGCACACCTATGAATGTGACGGTTAGCCTCGATAGGGCAAGGACAAATGCCAACAAGGCTAGGCATCGCCTGGGTGAGGGCAAACTCGCCGGAGCCATGCTCTAGCCCACACGAAGATTGGCAAGGCCACTCTAGCTTGAGAAAGGGTTGGCCTTGCCAAATTTGGCGAGACATAACTTAGACAACTCTCTTTGGTACAATATCTTACTATGTAGAGTTAAAGATATTTGGTCATAGGGAAAGTATAGTGTCTTTAAAAGTTGTCGTGATATAAAAAAGTAATACAGACAACGAAATGAAAGATCTCTTTGCGGCTTGAGTTCAAAGGGAACGACAGGAATTATGAGAACCAAGCATTGCGTAAACCAGTCCAACTTTCGCTTTCACCGATTTCCGGGGCAAGCACCAACCAATCACGGAGAAAGTCTTGCACGCAATCGGTGCATATGAACCCACTTCATCTCAATCATTATGTCACGTGAATTATAAATGGGGCTCACAACATTTAAACGGCCGAGATGAGATTGGCTTCCGTTCCATGATCCGAAGCGCATACGGTAATTTTTTCCAGTCACAAGGGCGGGCTGCAAATTCATAAGTTTCTCCGGACGACGATCGATCGGGAGAGAAGGGGACAGGAGCAAAACGACATCCGCGGTGACGAAGTCGCACATGCCCGCCCCGACGCACTTCCCACTTTACTAAGATTCCAGCGACAATTCACGTTCACGCCCGCAATGGTCCTTCCCTTCTTTTAACTCCCAACTGCCTGTCGTTTTCGTCAGTAAGGCCTATTAGTGCTGTTTTCCAAACAGCTTTTTTCGTCTAAGGAAACGAGCAATTGCCAATGCATCATCTTTCGAGATTCGAAGCTTGATCAGAACTCGACCCCGCTCGAAATCTCGGACTTCGACGTGTAGATGTTATGAGGGTGGAGTTGGTTCGACCATTAACGAGCTTCTGTCGGAACGAAAAGAAGAGGCGCTTCGAGTCTTGGAAACTGCGAAGACATAAATGCCGTTGTCGATCTGTATGATTTCATAGAGCCTGCCTTCAAACATCGAGAGTTTAAAGTAGAGAATTTCACAAGGCACCTGCCGAATAGATGGAGTCATCAGGTATAAAGTCGTGATACCGCTGTTGGAAGTTTGCTTGGAAAACAAATGAAAGTGCCTTGTCTCACATAAAAAAATTGGGGATGTATAAGTTAATATTTAAGAGTGGAAATCTTTTAACATTACAATTAAAGACAGTAGGCTAAGTGAACTTGACCCTAAAATACCCATGTGCAAGTTCAAGAATAATTGCGCACTTAGTGCTCTCGGATCATAATTGACACTAATTCTCATGTATGAAAATTTGGATTTATAATTATAATATAACCTTTATGTTCTAGTGAAACAGTGTGATTGTTGGTAACATAGCTATGTTTATTTTATTATTATTTAATTCTGACTTTTATTATCTTTGCCTAATGGTTGTTAGGCACTCTTTTAGAATGTTGTGTCTGTTTAGTTATAACTTCTTAATATCTAAAAGGTTTTGTATCTGTTCAAACATATTTATTTGCTATTGTGTATTCAACGTTTATGTTCAATACTTTTAACTTCCATTTTCGTTTCTTTCTAAACATGCGTAGCATTCTTTTCCAATTATTATTATTATTTTTTTAACAAAGTTTTTGGAGAAATAGTATTCTTAATCCGAGACTCTATTGTATATTGGAGAATTATTATCAAAATTATTAATGATGTTGTGGAGCAAATAATTTCTCAAAAAGAGTATTATTGCACTTTAAAATTTGATTCCATTTTTCTTCCCAATTGAATTTTTACTAACAGCGGCGGTAGTGCAGGGTCCTTTTTTTTTTTTTTTTGGCTGTTGGGTGGTCTGATGAAGATGCACGGTTGAACCGCGAGGGGAGGACGGATCTAAAAACGGGTGGTCGATGAATAACCCAATTCATTAGCCAATGATTTGAGGACCAATATGACGAGCATCTAAATAAGATCTTCTAAATTGATGAATTTCTGCTTTATTTCCGTTCTTATCGTTATTTTTTAGATGCCGAATGCACGGCGGCATCTAAAAAAGTTGTGATCGTGCATAAGGTCGTTATTTAAGATAAGGGCTGCGCCTTTAGATGGAGAATTTCGCGTTCTTATAAATTTCATCTTTTACAAAGCATCATCAACAATCATCACTCACGAAGAGCTACAAGTTTGCTTTTTCTTGGAAGTGGCAACTGGCGAGCGTATGGAGACCAAGTCATGATTAACATAGAGATGAGCTTTTCTCCCACTTGATTCCTTTTTTCCAAGCCCACTTTAAATTTGGGCAACCACAACCATTTCAATACAAATCTCCTAATATAATAATATAGTTGTAATATTCGGCACCCATGCAAAATAACAATATGGGATGCCATTCATTTTGCCATTACAAATCGAGCTTTCTCGAGAGTTGGACGGAAAGACGGTATGTTTGATTCCCGAGCGGCGCCGAGTGCGAATGATGTCATGTTTGGACCGCCCATTTGGTCTAGATTTGATGTTTGGTATTTTATATATTTAGAGATTTACCTACCTGGGTGGGCTTTTATGCGTATTTATTGATCCAATGATGGGAAGATGTTTGCTTTAAATGACTTACTTCACACCCAAATTTGTTTGTCGTCGTGATCCTTTTTTCTTAAGGCTTAAACTTGATGTTCGATTCGAGATTGCCTTGAAGATTGTTCTTATTCGGTCAGCAAATAGCCAACACTTGTCAACCTAGCATCATTTGAAATGTTTCATGACAATAACTACTAAAAGAAAAATGATTAATACTCTGAAAAATCCCAAATTAATATATTTGTAATAAATTTACTCCAAATTAATTTTTGACCATAAAAAACCTCAAACTTATACACCTTTGACAAATTCACTCCAAATTGATATATTTGTGACAAATTTACCCTTTATTAGTTTTGTTAAATTTTACTATCAAATTATTATGTTAAATGACATATGACAATTAATTGGTATACTAATTTGGATTTTTCTCTCTATTTGTCATAATTATACAAATTTTGTGAATTTTTTGTATTAATCCAATTTAATGGAATGTATATTTAGTTTAGGTTTTTTGGTTGTGAAATAAATTAATTTAGAGTATATTTATCACAAATGTATCGGTTTGGGAATTTTTATAGTTAGTTGGGATAAATTTGTCACACATATATCAATTTGGGATTTTTCATGGTCAAAAAATTAGTTTTTGGATAAATTTATCATACACGTACTAATTTGAAATTTTTCATGTATTAAAATCAAAATATGCTTGTAAAAAGGAACCTAATTTTTCTATTCGATGGCTCGAATTAGACTTCTGCTTATTATATATGCAGGAATGCAAAGAGGTAGGCTCAAACACTTAGTGACCCACAATATTTCCATAATCTAGCTAAAGACCCGCCAAAAGAATTAGGTTATTTATTTATTTTTTTTGGGTCGGTTAATTAGGTTATCAATTTGGCTACGTGTTGATGTGCGCGGACCACTGGCGGAACACGTACCACGTGTCGGAGCATCACTGGCTGCTGCTTCCAGTGCTGACTGGGATGGTAGCTACGTGGACGAACCTCCACCGCCCTTCCGACGGATCTCGTCCCGCAGAAGTTCTGCTCGGTTTCGTTTTCTTTCTGGACGAGAGCCAAATTTGGATTCTGATTACTTCTCGGAATTTTAGCCGTGTTAGGCCATTGAAAAGAGAATTTGACTTTTTGGGGCGATTTTAGATGGTAACGCTTTTTAGAAGACGTGAAGATCTCGGGGTGTTTAGTGTAGAAATGCCGCCTTTCTCACGTTAAAGGCTAAAGTTAAAAGCCAAAAGTCAAAAAGAGTCAAAAGCCTAAATTCAAAGCCAACATTTGTTTACTTCATTACAAATGTGTTTTGCCCAAATAATTATCCCATCATCATCTGAAGAATTTTGAGTTCTTTTTTAGATTACGTAGGATATTCACATATTTGGTTTGACTTAATCTTCATGGATGCACAAACTGCTTTAGTGTAAAAATCCCACGTTTCTGACGTTAAAGGCTAAAGTTAAAAGCCAAAAGTAAAAAAAAGTCAAAAGCCTAAATTCAGATTCAACATTTGTTGAATTTGTTACAAACATGTTTCACCCAAATAATTTAGAAAATTATCCTATCATCATTTGAAGAATTTTTTTTTTTTTTTGAGATTATGTAGGACATCCACATATTTGGTTTGACTAAATCTTCATGGATGCACAAACTGCTTCGTTCACATTTGTCAAATGAAGCTCCTCTCAAAATTATATGAGGGACTCTGTAATTTAGGTATGAGATTGGTTTTATTCAATCGAAATATTCGATAGCTTAGCTCACCTTTTAGATAGGAAAATAATGTTGATTGAATCATGAATTGTGAAGTATTAAGAGCAGTTTATTTCCATAATCTACCCCTAATACATAAAAAATGAATGTGCATAGATAGTGATCTAATCTAAAATACACGGATCAAAACCCTTAAAAGAATTATTGAGGACAATGTTCACTGTCCAAATTGAAATGTCCCATGTCATTGTTATATCCTCAGCAATCACTAGCTTGTCGTAAATATGAGATCAACAACACAAGAATTGTAGGTGGTTGATTACCAATGTGTCATGCAAGTTGTCTCACTCTAAAGAATGGCCACTTCCTTCAGTTGGATTATATATATTTGCACATGCTTGACAACCCGGTTCACATGAAAAGCACATACGGATCGATCCTATGAATTAACCACGTTTTATAACATCGGTTCTGATACACTCCACCGTGCCTCCACAGTTGACTGGGCGGTGACTTTCGATAAATTTCGAGTCGCTAGCTACCATACCTTTGCTCGTGTCTAAGCGAAAACCAGTCAGCATCTAATCACCCATCGAGTAGAAAAAGCCAGGAGTGGCGGCCACAGCGTTCAAACCGCCCCGGACCGGTCCTTTTCCCCGGCTGCCGCACCGCAACATCGAAAGGGACAGCCCCAGAGACGCATTCAATTTGCCTATCATTGAGAAGATATTATTGTGCTACCACCATTAAAATATTAATTGCACCCTTCTCCTCCTCCTCAATTATGGAGATCTGCTGTCGTTGTAGGATCCACCGACTCCAGTCACACCTCGTACGACGTGGAAAGAAAGCCGTGCGCTTCTGTTCCTGTCGAACTTCTCTCTGCTATTCTCCTACATCGTCGGTAATCTTCCTCTCGCGCGTACCTTCATATCAGATTACAGGGGCGGAAAACAAGGGGAAAAAAATCAAAGATTTCACGAGAAGTCAAAGTTCCATTGTTTTCTTCTTCTTGAATAGAGATTTTATAGAGGTTGCCCACGTGAAGAAGCAATTTCTGGCACGCTGGGTGTGAAGACTACGTACAAGCCCTTTCATCGCAATCACTCGCAATCTTGAATCTTCCAGAAATTTAAAAAAGAAAAAAGTGTTAAGAGCAATTAATAATTAAACTAAACTTTCATTTATGACTAAGCGTTAAAATATCTAAATGATGAGCTAAATGAGGTCTTATAAAATTTGAACTCAGTATTTTTAGCTTTGATATCATATTGAATTTGTGAGAACACCTCCAATTATTTTAAAAATATTAAATTGTTGGATAAATGTATGATTTAATATTTTTTAATCTAATAAAATGTTAGGTAGCCTATCAAGCCTTTTTAAAATAATACATCTCAAATATACCAACTGTTGACATTAGCATTTACTCATTAAGAATGTCAATGACTTGAATTGGTTCGAGATTTCATGATACTAGAACAGACTTAAACATATTTGGTACAAATATGCTTGTAAGTCGAACTATAGAGTACTCGATCGAAAAACACGGTTTGGGTCAACATGCAAAAGACAATGGGGAATGAGATTTTCTTGAATGGCGTTTCTCGTGAGGTGACTATGTATGGTTTGAAGTGTTTCTATTCGTTTTGGGTACCTCATCTAAAATTAATTAGCATAGGCCAAAAAGGAATACATTAAGCAGCAACAAATCCATTCCTCTTCTTTTTATTTATTTATTCCTAACAACTAATTAATGTGCCTTACGTAATCATCCGAAACTTCGCGCTTAACTGAGGACTTGGTTGAAATAATCATAAATTTATCCCGGGAAGGACCTGAAAACGCACCCCGTCATCCACGAGCAAGAACGCGACAGAAAGTTGGCGGGATTTCTTGAGAGCCCTCCGAACGAACATGAAGACACGCAGAAATGGATGCGTTGCTCGTCGGATCTGACGTGTCGTGGGCCCCACATGTCCACTTTGGTTTAATCATGTAATTTGTCAACATTTTAAAAAAATAAATCTATCGGTTTAATTTTCCCCTTATAAAACAATTCTCCAAATAAAAATCCCTTACGAAACGGAAAAAAACATACGAATCCGACATCCACTCTCTCCCCGCCTGACGTGGAACCGACACGTGTCGGGACGCCATTGCACCCGCGGCTGCCCGGTGGGCCCCGCGCACTCCGGAGAGCAAACGGAAAGAACACGGTGTGCCGAGGGTCTACGTGCCGCGATCCGGACCGGCTCTTGTCTTGTCTTGTCTCTACCATGGAGGAAAAGACGACAGGAGGTGATCGTTTCGATTGTGGAGATGCCATTACGATCGCGTTGAACCCCATTAGCGCTTCGTTTATCAATCTTTCCTTTTTTTTTATCCGTTTTTGGGCCCTCTGATATTCTTTTTAGGCGAAAGGCGTATCGAATTGGGCAGTTCTGTTTTATGCCTAAATGGGGCATGTTTGACCCCACGAGGGCCATAAAAGGAAGACTAAAAATACCATGGGGTCGACTCTATTTTTGGACAAGGATGAGCTCTTTGCCTTTTGTGGGATGAACTCGTGTGGTGGTGGTTATGCGGTGGAATGCACTAATGATGCTTAGTTAAGTACACGGAAAGTAATGAGGCAATACCCTCCTAGGTCTATGCATAGAGTCTAACTCGATGCGAACAATTAAGAGTAAGAATAAGCATATTAGACTGTCCGTATTGGACCTAGTTCGATTTTCAAGGGTGTTAGTTCGATTTTTGATTTTGTGAAAATGAAATCAGTGACTTTCGATCGCTTTTTGGTTCCGGAGGAGGTTTCTTGTGGAAAGGATTTGAATGGAGGAAGATGCTGCACAATTTCTTTAAGTCCATGTCAACTCTTTAAAAAATATATATTTTTAAATTTATTAAAAATAGTAATAAACTTTAAAATAGAAACAAATTTAATTTTTTTCATGATTTTTTTAAAAATTTTTTCTAAGTGATTGTTTCATTGGATTGGAGCAAACCGATTAGTCTCAATCTAAGATGGTCTAGTCTGATCTTCAATCCCAAAAATTGGGAACCGGAAGGAATCGAGAATTGGAACGAAACCGATTATCTCTCATTAGAAGGTGGATTGGGCTAAAAAGTTCAAGTACACCATCTTATGCAAATCAAACATATGTTAAAGAAAGAACCTTTCACTTACCAAACTACATGGAACGCATCACAAGATAAAAGCTTGCGTGTGTGTGTGTGTTTTTTTTTTTCTTTTTTGGAAGTTTCAATATTTCATCATGTAATTATTCGCAACATTCTTGGATAAGATCATTTTTATAGGTTATTTATCATTCCCTTGTGGAATGATTCCGTGGGATGCTTTCTTGTTTGACATTGCTTTGCGTGCGTGCGCTGATTAGAAAGAACAATCACATGTAAATCTCTCTCTCTCTCTCTCTCTCTTTGATTTTTTATTTTTTTGGCGTGAAATTGATGTCTTCACGCACATGGCCCTGGTTTCTCCATTGCCCTTGCCGTACTCGCTGCAACTAGTGGCTGGTGCGTTCCCTCCTATTTTAGTGATTCACGCAACCCTTTTTTATTTTTAACGATAGCAATCAGAATGCTTTTCCTTACTTATGTTGCCAAAATAACTTAAGTTTCCCGGTTGATGCAACTCGATTGTGGGAAGAAGCACACGAAAATGATGACAAGCTTATAAAAAGCAACCGGTCAGAGTGAAAGCCGCTCAATCTAGTCGAAGCAAAGTGCGACATTTCGTTGAATTCGCGCGTTTCTCGAGTGAATGACGAATATATTATCCGACGGGGTTTCCTCACCGCACATAGGAAATGCACCTAATTTGCGATCTGATCAGGAAAACAAACACAAAAAGATTCCCATGTGTTCTCTGCGCCGTTCATCATCTCGAATGACACCCGCAAAAGACGTGTTTTTAATTCAGAAAGCTGCCTTTCCTTTTACCTTAGACATACATAAATCGGGCATTCATGACTTCATGTTCTGGCAAAACGACAAGTATAGATATAAATATACATAATATATATAGTCTTTACCATGTATGTGTCCTGATGCACTGTCTTCACGTTGGAGGAAACTTTATATTTAAGAAGGCAAAAACCATCCCCACCACGTAAAGAAAAATGGGTCTTTTGTTCCCTTTCAATGGGCTATAAAAAAAAGCATGAACTGTGAAATCTTTGCCCTTTCATGAAAGCAAAAAGGGCCTTTAATCCTGCTCATCGCCCCCCTCCCCCGGCGAAATCGCCAGAAAAAAAAAAAAAGAAAACCGATTTATGGCGACTCGGTGCGCACAAACAGGGTTATCCCAAAAACAAAGAGAAAATTAACTACGCCGCCAGAACTTGCTTAAAATACCACAGTGCACGCGTAATAACTCCAAAAAAATGAAATAAATATAGAATAAAACAGGCCAGATAGGGGAGAAAGAAATATAAAAATGAAGATGTGAGGAGGAAATGAATCTTGGGTTGTTGCGTTTCGCGGGGGTGGAGAGGCGGAGCCACAAACTCTAGAACGGCGTCGATGATTGAGGACAAGTTGCTGCGGCGGTCGCCGTTAGCTCGGCATTTCCGAGGTGGGGATTAAAGATATTTGGCCGACAGAGAAGAATTGATGAAATCATTTCGCCGTCCGGATCAGCTTGTTTGAGTCATTCCACGGTCCACGGCAACAGTAAAAGTGTATGCAAGTCACTTGCCGTCACACACGAGTGAGTGACGTTTGTGCGTGGAGTTAGATTTTTGTAGTCGAATCTTTTCGCATGCGAACCATCGTCCGACAATGAGCTTGTAGATCGAGCACATGGAGAAGCAAAAATCGGAAGCCAGAAAACTTTAAGAAAATTCAGCAGCGAAGCCGGATGGGATTTTGCATCGAGGCATGAGTTAATTGATCGATTTTTTTTTTTATCGGATATCTCCGAAGAGACAATTGATCGATGAAAGTGAGCAAACAAAATATGTTTATTCGATTCATGTATCTCTTGAATTTTTGTATGTTTTTTAATACATGACTTCTCTAGCTTTATAAATTGATTTGAACTATTTTTCATTTAGAGAAGAAAGATAGCCTTGTATCTCTTCACTTCAATTTTTTCCAAAGCGTGTCGGTTTCGAAAAATATTCATTTGAATTCTATATGTTTAGTGCTAATATAAACGGGTTTGAGATGTTGTGTTTTGAGAGATATTATTTACGAAAGAAGATTCTGTAATCAATACCTTAGCTCTTATCTAATGTGGTTACGATTGTATAGCAATTCCGCAATTTCAAATTTAGTTTCTTTACTTGTTAAGAAGAGATATCCAATAGATTTACTCATTGATTTGGTTATTATTAAAGCTGTTATTGCTTTCTTAGAATTATTTTTTCCTACCTTAATTTTTCTAATTACAACAAATAATATTGCATTTATAGTTTCTAGCATATTCTTGAGTCGCTACATTGCAATCAAATTTTTCTTCACAAGAATAGTTGAGTGCACTAAAACCAATTTGCTAAATAACATATGGGTAAGGTGGTAGATTTTTATCGAGCGCAAAATATGCTCATTTATTTAAAACAATTAGTTACAATTTATTCAATCATTTCTCTTGATGAATCGGTTTAATATATTTATTTTTGATTTTTTTATAGTATTTTTTTTTTTTTTTTTTTTTGTGGCTGAAATCGGAAGGAAGTTTTGCTTGCTCTTCCTAGAAATTACCAGAGCAAGACCAGCTCCACCGTCGTCGCCGAATTCAGCAATTCCCATAATCAATAAAAAGAGACCGAAAAAATCCCATTTTTGGGATGGGGCCTTTTGTTGTTTTTCAGCCCCGCCCAGCGACGTCGATCCAAAGGGGATCTCCACGCGTCGAGATCCGGACGGCTCCCGCGCACCGAACTCGCTCGACGTTTAACCATCGACCGGGTATAAAATGGGGCCACCTAGCGTTGCCGAGTCCGCAAGAGTCTCGTGAGAATTTCAGAGCTTCTGCCGAGGGCTTTCTTTCTCTCTCTCTGAGAAGAAGCAATTCTCTGTTGAATGCTGCGTTTCTGCTGAGTTCGAATTTCTCTCTATCTCTATCGTCTCGTCATCTCTCTCTTTTTCTGCGTTGTCGTCGCCGCCGCCGCGAAGAGCAAGAGATCTTTCGCTTTCGCCGCTCCATTCTCTCTCTCTCGCTCTGCAAAGCTTGAGTCTTGGGGATCGTCTGGTGAGTTTCCCGGTCGGAGAATCTTTCGAGTTTTCGAGCTTTTTGGTTGTTGTGTTGGTTTTTTTGCTTCCGCTACCATGGACGATGAACGGACCTCTGCCTTTTTGAGTTTTGAGCTGCTTCTCTGTGAAGAACTCTCCGAGCGAGAGCGAGAGAGAGAGATGCTCGGGTGACGTGCCTGATATTTTTGACGTTGTTTGAGCCTGAACTGCGCTGGACACGGAATGATCGGGACTTCCGTTCGAGATTTACGAAGGACTTCTTTAGTTCACGGAAGAGGCGGACTTAAAAGCGGAAAATTTTTCCATTCGGTTTCTGACTGCTGAGTGATTTTTGCTTGCTTTTCTGGCGGTCGTCTGGACATTGCTTGGGATTTTCATGTTCGTACTCTGTTGCCTCGAGGCGAATATGGCATCGATTCACCGAATTTCATGATGGATCGCGTCATAAAACGAGAGAACCGTCTTCGAACCTTAAGTTAACTCCTGAGATTCGCATGGCTTGAGGAAAAAAAAAAAAATTTAATGAAATCTTGGGATGCGAAAAAGACGTACCCGTGAACTTCAGTTGGACGCCTCGAAAGTTGCTACCCCTGTTCAAGTGCTTTTTTTTTTTTTTTTTTTTCACTTTGCTCTCGTGAATCTGGTCGTTCTGAATCTTTGAAACCTCTTTTCTCGTGCGTCTTTCAGCTCTACTCCACCCCCATTTCACGGCCACTCGTCTTTTTCCACAAATTTTACTTGCCTTTCCTCTTTAGATATACGTTCTGTTTTTTCTGTATTTACTCCTAAAATAAGAACAAAAATCAAGGAAAGAAGGACCAAGTAAATGCCAAGGTGTGTAAAGCTAAAGTTCGAAAGCGCGAGCTGGGCATGGGGACCTGCCCAGCTTCGTTAGGACGATTTTTTTTTTCTTACTTCTCCCTTTTTTTTTCGCTTTTCTCGGAAAAGATTAGGACTTGGAGGGTTTTGATGTCGTCTCTCTCGCTGCAAGTTGTTTTCAATTCCTTTCCTCTTTTCTCTGCCTAGTTTGTAAGGAAACCCCCGAAGATTCCCCTTATTTCCAGACAAAGGCGGTCGTTGTAGTAGCTTTTGCTTCTTGGAGCGCTCCTGGAAGGGTCCAAAACAGCTCCATCTAACCCCGAAAGGGATATTTTGTTCTGTTCTACGATGGCCGGAACAGAACAAAAGCACCCGAGAGAAAAATTAGCGTGGCTTCCGTGTTTGAAATTATATTCTCGTCCTCTTCCAGGAAAAAGAATGAAACGAGAGAACAGATAGGCGAAGGCTTAACTGGTCGAAATGAAAAACCAAGAATAATATTTTTAGCATCTTTTTTCTTCTTTTCTTTTCCTTCCTCTTTCCTCATTTTTTGTTCTTCGGGGTAGCTGAGGATGTTGAGGACAGTATCGGTGCATCAACACAAATGGTTTGCTCATTCATGGAAATCGCGTGGCGGTCATTCTGATTTACGCCTAACATTTCGCCGGAATCATAAACCCCTGGGTTATTCTTAGAACCTTCCCTCAATATTTTCTTTTTCCCTTTTTTTTTTTTCCGTCCTCCTTTTTTCTAATAGCATTAGAATTACTTTGGGTGAATAAGTTTATCCTTGTTGCTGTTGATTTTTGTCCTGTATTGTTCCTATTTGAGGCAAGATTTGCTTCAAAGGGGCAAGCTGTTTACTCTTGGCTTGTGTCTGAAATTGCTAACTCTACAGCCTGCCTGCTCTTTCCGCAGTATTAAGGTGCTCGACAATGACGGTCACACCAAAAATCTCCATCAACGACGGGAACCTTGTGGTTCACGGAAAGACCATACTCACTGGGGTGCCGGACAACATTGTGTTGACTCCAGGGTCTGGAGTTGGGCTTGTTGCTGGTGCCTTCATCGGGGCTACAGCCTCTCACAGCAAGAGCCTTCATGTCTTCCCCGTTGGTGTTATGGAGTACGCACTATTCCACCTTTATTATTTATATTCTTTCTCTATTCAATATGTGTAGACTCGTACAATTACCAAATCCTGTTATGTGCATTTCTATATATTATTTGTGCAAGTGATTGCAACTGCAATTAAACCATGCCTTAAGTAGTCATGAGAGGTTGGATTTTCTTTAATATCATTAACGATTCTGAAATGAATGTGATGCTTCCAAGTTCTTGAAAAAGTATCTATACATTAGATTTGATGCTTGCGGTTATAATCTGGAAAAGTGGCAGTGGGCATGTATTACTGTGGTTTTAATTGAACTTACAACGAGCTTAATGCTAGGAGATAGCATGTTGCCATATTTAAAATTTTTCTTCTATATATACTGTTGGGGGGGATTTCGATTTAGAAGAGATATCCAAACTTTCAACATCATTTCTTTTTTCCAAGCTCTTAAATAGTACAGGTCAGCCAGACCTTTAGTAGCATCCCAGTAATACTGGATATATGGGCAGTAAACTGGTTCTACTTGCTTGATTGCCAATTAGATGGTCTAAAAGTAGTCTGGAATGAATGAAGACTGAGAACCTGCTTATGATCCATTTCTGGAGACTAAACATCAGTACACCTCTCTACACTGATATGATATAAGATAATAGTTCTGTTCATAGCATGGTCATCTCCTTACTGTATTTTCCTCTCTTACATTATGATTTTAGGCTTGGGTTTAGTAGAGTAAAAGTATGACGAAGAGATATTAATGTAAGCATTTGACTGGGCAAATTCTGAAATTTCTTGTTCTATTATCTTCTGATAGGGATCTGCGGTTCGTGTGCTGCTTCCGGTTCAAGCTCTGGTGGATGACCCAGAGAATGGGAACATGTGGGAGAGATATCCCGCTTGAGACCCAGTTTCTGCTTGTAGAGAGCAAAGACAACACAGAGACAGGGGAGCAGGGTGATCCATCGACCATTTATACCGTCTTCCTCCCTCTCCTTGAAGGCCCATTCCGTGCTGTTCTTCAAGGCAATGACAAGAATGAGATAGAGATCTGCCTTGAGAGTGGTGAGTAGATCATGGTCATCAAAATGTATGAGACGTTTTGTAGACCATACACACACTGGTCCTGCGCCCAATTAGGGGACATGTCATCTGTTAGTTCTGTCACTTTCCATCGGGCAATAGTGGAGACGCATGACCATATGAAATCATGCGGTGAAGATGCAATTGACGCGAACTCAGTCAAGCTGGAGAAATCACACAATTACTGCATTCGCATGACACAAATTACTGGAGCTTATAGCATTTGTGGAAGAGCAATGTAGAGTCAATCGAGCTCAAAAGAACCAAAACGACGAGTTTTTTTGTGTCCTGTTATTCGGTTTTGCAGGAGATAGTGCTGTTGAAACCAACCAAGGTCTCTACCTTGTCTATATGCATGCCGGGACTAACCCCTTTGAAGTTATCAACCAGGCAGTGAAGTGAGCCCTCCTAACTTTCATGAAATTATTATGTCGAATAATCTCAAACTGTTTTAAGTTGCACCATACATCATGAATAAAATTCTTCTGGACTCTGAAACAGGGGTGTTGAGAAACACATGCAAACTTTTCTTCATCGAGAGAAGAAAAATGTAGGTGCTCTATTCATTTATTGCCAAGATGATTTAGTGCCTCTCATTAGAATAAAACTTACTCGACCTTTTCATTTGGATTTTGTCCAGTTGCCTTCTTTCCTTGACTGGTTTGGTTGGTGCACATGGGATGCATTCTATACCGATGTCACAGCAGAAGGAGTTGATGAAGGCCTTAAGAGGTAAATAATGAGAGCATCAGTTCAGCTTCAGCATTTTGTTTTTAAGTAATATCTTTAGTAAAATTAGCTACAAGGATGGATGATGGACTTTGTGGCATTCCTCTTTGCAGCCTGTCTGAGGGAGGGACACCTCCAAGATTCCTTATCATTGATGATGGTTGGCAGCAGATTGAAAACAAAGCCAAGGAGGAAAGTGCTTCCGTGGTACAAGAAGGAGCACAGTAAGACCCCGCCCCCTTTGTTAATCTCCTATTCAATAACCTTGGAAAACAGAAGCATGATCAGGAGCTATAAGTCCAAGCTTTAAGACTAAAATTTACTGAACTGAAAACATATATATCATTTTGAAGGACTTGCGAATGTATATGCCTGTTAACCTTGTCAATTATGCAGTACATGGTGACAAGATTCTTAAAAAAAATTAGTAGATGTCTTCCTGAGTTTTTTAACTAATCACTTCTGTCTTATTTTGTTTGCCATAGGTTTGCTAGTAGGCTGACTGGCATTAAAGAGAACTCAAAATTCCAGAAGAATGGCCAGAATAATGAACAGGTCTCAGGATTGAAGCACGTTGTTGATGAAGCCAAGCACCATCGCAATGTCAAGTAAGTCTCTTAAATGACTTTGATTCTCATTTTTCCTCTTTACTTTTTGTAATCATTTGGATTTTGCAACATTTCCTGTAATTTGTATGCTTTCTCTCAACAATTTTCTTCCTTCTAGTTAATCAGCAAGCAGTAAAAATAAATCTGGTCCTCCAACACATACTTTGATGCCTTCACTTTGCTTATAACCATAGTATACACCCAACTTTGAAGTAATAGATTGAAGCTACTGGGCTCCAATGAGATTATTTGCTTTCTGATTGTATATGTGTGACTAGAATATGATGATATTTGGCTGAAGAGTCAGATAATTGTATTTAAAGTTTTTAACATTTGTAACTGGTGCAGGTTTGTCTATGTATGGCATGCTCTTGCCGGTTACTGGGGCGGAGTAAAGCCAGCTGCTGCTGGTATGGAACACTATGACACTGCTCTGGCATATCCAGTCCAGTCCCCAGGTGTGCTTGGCAACCAGCCAGACATTGTCATGGACAGTCTCTCTGTTCATGGCCTGGGTCTGGTGCATCCCAAGAAGGTATTCAACTTCTACAATGAGCTTCATGCCTACTTGGCTTCATGTGGAGTTGATGGAGTGAAAGTAGACGTTCAGAACATCATTGAGACTCTAGGTGCTGGTCACGGGGGAAGAGTGTCTATTACCGCAGCTACAACCAAGCCCTTGAGGCTTCCATCGCTCGAAACTTCCCGGACAATGGATGTATTTCTTGCATGTGCCACAATACTGATGGGATTTATAGTGCCAAGCAGATTGCTATCGTGAGAGCTTCTGATGACTTTTACCCCAGGGATCCCGCGTCCCACACCATACATATTTCGTCTGTGGCTTATAACACACTTTTCCTTGGGGAGTTTATGCAACCTGACTGGGATATGTTCCATGTAAGTACTGAGAACTTGTGAAACCCTGACATACAGTCAATTCTCTTTTCAGTTTTGGTTGCTTCGCTTTAACTTCTAACCAACTGAAAATGTTATAAAGAATTGTACAGGATAATCATTTTGGGAGATAATTAGCATGTAATAGTTTTATTACGGAGTTTTAGTTGATGTTGGTACTTTTTATCAGTTGCTCATAACTAAGTCTTAGTTGACATATTTTGCCTTTTTTTTTTCATTGAAATTGATAAGTTCTTTGCTATTGTTCTACATTCCCTTTCTGCTGTTTACAAGAGAAAATGACTGCCGCCGCATCATTTTCTTATTCTGTGAACCTGAGAAGCTGATGAAAATGTTTTCCTTTATCAGAGTTCACATCCAGCAGCAGAATACCATGGTGCTGCTCGTGCTGTTGGAGGCTGTGCAATATACGTGAGGTAGTTTTGAGCATAGGCTAATATCATGCATATGAATGCTTGTTTTGTTGTTGATAAGGTTTATAATGGGATTTGTGTCTTCTTGTGATGTGTATATCAGTGACAAGCCTGGCAACCACAACTTCAAGCTTTTGAAGAAGCTTGTTTTGCCTGATGGATCTGTTCTACGTGCACAACTGCCTGGTAGGCCTACACGTGATTGTCTCTTTGTTGATCCCGCACGCGATGGAGTCAGTTTGCTCAAGATATGGAACTTGAATAAATGCACTGGAGTGGTTGGAGTATTCAATTGCCAAGGTGCTGGCTGGTGCAAGGTTGTTAAGAAGACTCGCATCCATGATGAATCACCGGGTACCCTCACCACCTCTGTCCGTGCCACGGACGTTGATCTCCTTTCCCAAGTGGCCAGTCCAGATTGGAATGGAGAGACTATAGTTTATGCCTACAGATCAGGTAATTAAATAAACCTGTTGTTCTGAAGAATGATTCGAGAACATAGAGTTTCTTGTATACTTGAAAGGTTTCTGTATGGAAAGGGAAGTTTCAAATTGTGATACTGTTGGAAATTCCAGGGGAGTTGATTCGGCTGCCCAAAGGTGCGTCCGTCCCTGTTACTCTCAAGGTTCTGGAGTATGAGCTTTTCCACTTCTGTCCACTGAAGGTACGAATTCCATCCTTTTCTCTCTGCCGCCCGTGTGATAACCATTTCAGACTTTCCGGGCTTTGCAAGACAGTTCCTAATACCGACCTTTCTCTTGAGCAGGAAATCACATCTAACATCTCTTTTGCTCCAATCGGCCTGCTTGACCTGTTCAACTCTGGTGGTGCTGTCGAGCAATTCGACATCCACGTGGCTTCCGACAATAAACCTGCGACAATCGCACTCAAAGTGAGGGGCTGCGGACGATTTGGCGCTTACTCTTCTCAGCGGCCACTGAAATGCACCGTGGGCAACGTCGAGACAGAGTTTGACTATAACTCCGCCACGGGCCTGGTGACGGTGAACCTCCCTTTCCCAGAAGAAGAGATGTACAGATGGCCGGTGGAGATTCAGGTTTAAGCTTTGTCACTGCAGTAATAAGGTATTGGATAATAATGAGGAGGGATTAGGATGGGGTGGGATTTGCAAGAGTGAGGGTGGATTGGGTCAGTGTGGTGGTGGGGTAGGTCTTCATTGTCTAAGGTATTTGAGAAGGGGAGTGAGAAAAAGACCCTTTAACACGGGGCATTACCACTAGCGTGTATGCTTTCCTTCGATGCTCTAATAAAAGTGCTAATGAATTCTGGATCCCTAGCCTTTCTTCCCGGTTTGTTTAAAGCTCGCGAGTACTCTCTCTCTCTCTCTCTCGTGCATGAACAAACTGTCGGCGAAGTACGAGCTAGAGCGATCCAAAGCTGATGAAACTGAACTACCTGAGTCCCCAATCTCTCTTGTGCCGTCGTGACGCTAGAAACATTCGACCTGGCTCATAGACTTTCTGTTCTTGATAGAACTGCTAGGACGGTATGGAACAGCCCCTAATCTTTTCGTGAAGGGATTGGCAGAGGTCTTCATTACGCCGGCACCGGGAACGCATCATCACTTATTTGACAGGGTATGGCTAAAAAACATGCCCATATGATTTTGTTGCTTGATCAGGATATCCAGCAAAAACCGGTTCTTACCCTTTTGAGAATGAACCGTCTTTCCCCGTTGGTTCTACCAAAGATAAAACAGCTTGTCCTCGAAGAGCAGAATTTCCATGCTCGAATGTAGGGATGTTTTTGTTTGGTAAACTTAAATCGTTAAAAAGAAAGGTTAAGAAAGCTTGTCAATGGTAACGAAGGTAGGATGGGTTGGTAATTTGGGAATCTAAATAAGCGTCGGGAACTTACTCATGTAAAAGTTGGTAACTATAAATTAATCCTTAATTTAATTCGAGAAAAAGTTGGTAATCACTTCTATGCTTTGGAGCCTTTAAGTGGCGAGACCCATCAAGGGTTTGATTCTTTGCTATTATGGCCCCTACAAAACTATTCTTCTGCCTATGAGGTGACACAAGACAGCCAACATCCAAAGCAACAATAAACCCAAACTTGCCTTTCCATTGGCCTTCTCTCTCTTTAATGAAACCTTAGAAACTAATTGCTAATTATTAACATTATAGTTTTGTTGAAACTGTGCAACTTGGCTTTGATTATTTAAACTTTAGACGACTTTGTTGGGGAAAACCTTTCAATTAGGTGACCTCCACATGAAAACCGACCATTCAACTTGCTCTGGGCGTCAGAAGCAAGTAATGTAAAATTTTGCCTTCTAAAAGGCAAGTGGTCATAATTGAGACTGATCTTCACAAGATTTTGCCTTGTGATACGATCCAATTGATTATTAACCTAGGAGCTCAGTGAATGCTTAAGTGGCGATTGCGTTTCTCTTTCTTGGTAAAATTAGCGCCATATCTTCCTACTCCTTGTTGGAGAAAACTCCCTTTAATCATATCTCTAATTGATGGGTCACAATTATCAATCCAAACTTAATTATAACTCTTTTTTGGCTAGAAAAAAAAAACTTATTTATAACTAAACGTGTGATGTTTGTTCCTGTTATCTAATGATTGGGGAAATTACAAAAAAAAAAAAAAATCTTAAATTTATTACACTTGTATCAAATTAGTCATAAACTTTTCAATTTTACTAATTTAGTTCTAAATCTATTGATGATTTGTCAATATATCCCTTTTGCCAATTTTAATCAGAGATTGCTAACACGGACACTAGTTATCCTACATTTAATTATAATTATAGTTACAAGATTTAGACTCTTGCATTTTCTTTGCCCAAATTAGTGAGAGTGAGGGCGGTGAAGCCCTTACCGATCATGGGTGAAGATCATGGCCCTCACCGTATGACTGGTGAGAGGGTTGGCCAACTCTCATCTGTGACAGGTGAGCGTTGTTGGACTTGGTAGAGAAAAAAGGAAAAGAAAGAAAGAAAAAGAAAAAAAAAAGAAAAGAAAAATTAAAATAGAATAAAAAATTATCAAAATGATCAAAATTAGCATAGACTATCTTACAAGATATTGTCAAGTTTTACGTTAGTGATTTTTGACTGAAATTAACCGGAAGGATAACACTGACAAATCATCAAAATATTTAGGATTCAATTGATACAATTGAAAAGTTTAAATTGAATTGACACAATTATAATAAATTTAAGACTTTTTGGTAATTTTTCTCATGTTGATCAGAGTTATGATTGTACATGGCTCTAGGAAAACATGTCCCCTATTATAATGGATGTTATAAGCATTTGGACCGTCTTAGATTATTATTGTTGAAACGTACCATGTGAATACTTTTGTAATTACCCAATACATGGAGCGCCGGATTATACTTTAGTATGATCACTCGGGATTAATCGGGTGTTCCAACGATTTCAGGCATACCCCAATCTTATAACACGATATATCCCAATCGAATGGATAAATCGAGGAATCAAAACGCACGGCCGTATGTCCATCTCTTGCATCTTCATCATCATCATCATCATCAGAAAATCCTAACAAGCATGCCTGCCTACTGCCTCCCCCATTGCGCGGTTAATGGAGATCACGAACGTCCTAATCAATCAAAGCATTTTAAGGCTCGTTTTTCTTGCACTCCCCTACCCGAAACGGCGACCCGAAAATCAGGATGAAAGGCCCGAAAAATCTATCTTTCTTTCGGGTCAATCTTGGCCAGTTGCCCCATCCCTTCCCAGATGAACACACCGTCGACTCATTGACATTTAATGGTTCGGGACACGCCCTGGCCTCACAAAACATTGTAAGTGTCCCGTCGTCAACCGACGCACGTGGCGTCGGCGTGGCCATCCATCCATACGTGGAATGTCAATCACGCAAAGCTAAAAACTCTTTTTTGTCCGTCTTAAACTCTTCCCCTTTCCCCCCATCTTGACATCACAAGGAATTTTGGCACCCGATTTCATCATCGCCAGACTCAAATGAGTTAAGAGTCATTTGATGACGTGAGTTTTAAGTAGAGAAAATTATCAAAAAAGTTATAAACCTATCGTGCGAATGCCAATTCAATGTTAAATCCTTTCGATCTAGTCAATTTATTTCTAACCCTTTTAATCACCAAACTCTTTTTTATCCATGTTTTGTGTTAGTCTTTGCCAACCTAGGCTCGGGTGTTTATTGCCTGAGGCCTGGCAAAGGGAACAAGGAAAAAAGAAAAAAAAGAAAGGAAGAGAAAAGGAAAAGAAAAAGAAAAAGAATAAAAAAATAAAGAAGGAAAATATAAGAAAAGAAAAAAATTAAAAGTTATCCATGTTAATGCGGGCCATGCCAAGTAGAATGATTGATGTTCATGTTAGAGATTTTCAGTCAAAATTGACTGGATAAATTCAATTAATAAAACATGAAAACATTTAAAATTCAATTGACACTATTGAATGGTTTTGAATTGAATTTACAGAATCATTATAGGTTTTAAATTTTTTGGACAATTTTCTCAAATGAGGAACTTTTGGGTATTTTTATCTTCAAGCACTAGGGATTTGGTCTATCGTGATTGCCCTAACTTCACCGAAATATGGACGGCAACTTTGTCGTCTGATGCAAGCATTTTAGGGGGTGGGTTTACTAGGACTGTTCGATGGTGTACGTTCGTGATGGAAATTGCTCTGCACTCGGACGTACATCTGTATCTGGAAAATCGATCAGGGTGTCTGGTTGGCTTGCTGCTAATGTAGTTTCTCGATTTAGAATATGATGCGAGGGCTATCGTGCACGACCACATAACGTACTTTTGGTCTCTTAAGCTATCTTGGTCATTGGCGTCATGCGTTGATATAAGGGAAGGGGAAGGGAACATGACGATTGTTCGGCGAAATTGTTCGGCGAAATTGATTTATAATTTGACGTGACAGATTCTTATTGGATGTTGACTATGGTTTCCTTATTTAAGAACTCACTTCCAATTTACAACATGAGTTTTCGAATCAATTGTATAAAAATGATCTTTTCACTAGATGTGCCATTCAAATGAATGACCACTGAATTTTATGTTTGTTTATCGAAATTCACTCTAGTTAAATCCAGGTAGATTCGGTGAAATTGGAAAATCAATCAAGCAAACCAAGCACAAAAAAAATTGTTTATTTATTGATTCGTGATTTGAAATAGAGATAATGCAACCAATGAATTGGAATTTTTTTTTTCAGTTCTTTTCTATTTATGACAATTCAAAGATAAAAAGTAAATTTATTAGTTAATATTTGTTTGATTATTTAATTGAATTGGTTTCTATTTAAATATGGACATGAGAGAGCTGAGGCCCTTCAAACCGAACCGCAGTCACTCCCGATGTGATGTCATGTGATATCAACTACAAATCCTCTCATGCTAATTTTAAAAATAATGTTTGGATACTAAAATTGATATACGGTTGTGGTAATTAATTAAACGTTGCAACCCTAAGTCGTTCGTGTCAAATATGTTCTTTGAACATTAGGTTTTCATGTTTGAAAACTCTGTCCCTTTTTATAGGAAAAATTGGCCAAAAATAACCTAAACTTATTGTATGATCATCAATTCAATCATCAATTTTTTAATCCGATCAACATAGTCCTAAACTTTTTGTCAATTTTTCATCACGGTTCATCCGGCCAATTTAGATTAAAAACGGTTGACTTGGTGGCCCAATTAGCGTTGACCGTTTTATATGACACGGGGCAGAGATAGTCTTAAACAAAACAAAGCTGTTTTGTAATTTTTAAAATCATTCCTTTCTTTTTTTTCTTTGTATTTCCTATTCTTTCCTTCTCTACTGTTAATCTTCTTACCTCCATTGGTCACAGGCATAGGGTGAGGGCTTGCAAGCCTCATGGGCCGTTGTTGAGACCCTGGCGATCTGTGAAGGGAAAAAGAGAAGGAATAATTGGAAAAAAGAAAAAGAAGAGAGAAAGAAAATGAGAGGAAAAAAAAGAAAAACTTTCAAATTTTTTTTTTTTTTAAAGTGCAAAACAACATCAGTTCATTTAAGATTGTCCATATCAACTGGCAGCCATTCCATGAAGGACAACTAAATTGATTGGATTGACACGGTAGTAATTTTCTACCTAAATTGGTCATATGAATTGTATTGAAAAATTGCCAGAAGATTTAGACTATAGTAGATAAATTGGAAAGTACCTTATAATAAATTTATAGCTTTTTGGACAATTTCCCTATCGTTTGAAGTAAGAACGCCTAATAATATTTATAGCTGGATTATCGAAAGTTAAGGATTGATGTATTCAAAACCAAGATGCTTTCTTACCAATCTGACGTACCCAATCCTTATCCCTTTGGTTTTGTCTCCCATACCCTCAAGCGTCATGCTAATACCCAACCTTCTTTCTATCTACGAATCTCTATAAATACAGACTCTCTGATCACTGCCTTCCCTTAACATTCACCGCCCTACATCATTCCAAAACACAAGAAGAGGGACCCTCTTCGATTGTCATCTTTCTGTCGCTATCCCAAGCTCAGGAGAAACCATGGACTCCAAAACACCAGTCGTACACATCCATGCACTGATCATAAGTGTTTTCTGTCTCTTCTTCAGCTCCAGTTGCAGGCATCTACTAGAGGCGCCACGGATTCATCTTCCTTTCCGAGCTCGTAGGAGCTTATTGTTGTCAGCTCCTGCCACGACTTTCGACGTCAGTGACTTTGGAGCTCGGGGGGACGGAAGCCACGACGATGTTCAGGCATTTCAGAAGGCGTGGGAAGAGGCGTGTTCAGCTACAGGAGCTGTTCTTGTGGTGCCCGAGAAGAACTATCTCCTTGGGCCGATCACCTTCTCGGGTCCCTGCCAAGACGACATCACTTTTCAGGTAGATAAACAAGAAGATAATGTGTAGCCATGAGATCAAAGGCTACGGTACAGCTTACAACATAAGCATGCATGCATGCATACAGTGTATATGAGAAGATCGAAGATCATCGATATGACTTTGTATATCTATCACGTGCTTGTACACGCAGATTAACGGGATTATAAAAGCGTCGGACGATCGGTCCGCCTATGATGGAGACCGGAGACATTGGATCATGTTTGATGGGGTTCAGAACTTGGTCGTCCAAGGCGGCGGAACCTTTGACGGCAATGGGCTCATCTGGTGGCAAAACTCATGCAAAATCAATAAAGCTCTCGTAAGCACTTTGCATCAACGTTGCAAATTATTGCATACTCCACCAAACTCTTCTAAAATTTTATATCTGACTATTGTCGTTTTTTTTTTATTTGCAGCCTTGCAAGGACGCACCGACCGTAAGTTACCATTTACCAATCTCTCTCTCTCTCTCTCTCTCTCTCTCCCCGTGCATGTATAGCTCTGGAGAGGGAAATTTTCTAGCATTTCAAACAGTTATTTTTTTACAACGAGCTGATATTTTATTTTTTGTCTAAACCGCCGATTAGGGTTTGTCGCTCCATATAATAAAAGTTCCTTACATAGGTTTCCCTTTTCCACATTTAACAATTCTTGTATATGCAAACGACGAATTGTGGCAATAGTGTCACCCTTGTCCCAAATATTCAACTTATTTTATGAGACATTTAGTTCTTGTATTATAAGAAAGAGAAGATTGGCACAAGTATAATTGAAAACATGGGCGATTAATTGAATTTAACCTTATTATAATCTACTCTTTGCGCCCAAAATTGCCTTAAATTTCTCTGTTTTTAAACTTTGAGTCAGAAGTTAAACGTGGAGCTGAAATAATGAGTGCCCATCGCTGAAGAAATGAGTTATTAAGGCTTGTTGTCCATCGTTAATCAGATGACCTATCTTGATTTTTCATCGTGGAAAGGCAATTTGAATGCATAGTCATTAATTATCGGGAAGGGGTTTGATTGAATAATGATAGAAATACAATCTCTTTCGATGAAACTTATTTGCCATGCGATGTGAAATATCACATTGATCATGCAAACAAGCCGGTCATTTTTATGTGAATCGAGTTTATTTTGCTCAAATGCTCCACCAATATATGTCGCGACATATAATGCATACTCAAAGATTCTTTACATCATCGTGAGAAAAATTACCAAAAAAGACCTAAACCTATTACATTTGTATCAATTCAATCATACATTTTTTGATAATTTGTCAATTGAGTCATTTCGGCCAATTTTAGCTAATAATTGCTGACGTGGATGCCAAATATCCTCCATGACATGGTTGACATTAATGTGTATAATTTTTATAATTTTTTTTTCTTTTTTGCTTCATTTTTTTTAAATGGTTGGTGGGTGTCTTCGAAGACCCTTATCGGCTGTGGGCGAGGGTGCAAAATACCTCCCTAGATTTTGGTGAAGGCTGCCTCCCCTGTAGTCGGCAGGCGGCCCTAACCTAAATCTGGCAAGGGCCTTTGAGCCCTTGCATGTGGCTAGCGGGGCTTGAAAAGTCCTCACCTGCAATCAGTGAGGGTCGTCGGTGATCCTCACCCAACAAATGAAAAAGAAAGCAGAGAAAAATTTAAAAAAAAACAGCAAGTTCAATGTTTATTATAAAAACTGTCTATATTTATGTTGGCCATGTTATGTAAAATGGTTGACGTCCATGTTAACGATTTTCCGTAAAAATTGACCGAAATTACTTGGTAAATTATCAAAAGGTTTATGACAAAATCGGTCAAATTAAAAGGTTTGACATCGAATTGGCACAAATGCGATAAGTATAGGAGTTTTTTTTGATAATTTCCCCATCATTGTGCCATCAACTTAAGCAGTTATTGCTCGTTTTGCTAGGCTCTCACTTTCTACAACTGTGAGAACCTGATAACACGGAACTTGAAGATTCAAAATGCGCAACAAATTCATGTTTCGTTCGACAAGTGTAGCGACGTCCGAGCCGCCGATCTCCAAGTGACCGCCCCAGGTAGCAGTCCAAACACGGACGGGATTCATGTCACCGGTACTCAGAACATCCAAATTTCTAGCTCCATCATTGGAACAGGTAATTTCCAGATGGCCCTTCTAAAACTTCAATCCCATCGCGGAGAAAACCTTCCGTTTAGGATCCGAAAAATGACTCTTGTGTCACTGTCCCATCTATTCTGCACATTCAAGGTGATGATTGCATCTCAATTGTGGATGGATCGCAAAATGTTCAGGCCATGGACATAACCTGTGGACCAGGTCATGGAATCAGGTAAAATTCGGAGTGAATTTTGCCAATATAAAGAGCTTATCTTCTTTCTTTTCCCCCCTAGTTTCTTCAGCTTTCTCTCAGCTAAATTACTGACCTTTGGTCTTGTGATCTGTGTTTGGGGGATCAACCCTAGCATTGGAAGTTTAGGGTCTGGAAACTCAGAGGCTCATGTTTCAGGAGTAACGGTGAATAGAGCCAACTTTTCTGGAACCACCAATGGAGTCAGGATCAAGACATGGCAGGTAAACAATTTCTTGCTTAATTTATGCAGAAATGATGTAGTTTACGGCTTTTTGCAGTCACCTATCATCTCTTTTTTTCTGGATAATTTTCTCAGGGAGGGTCCGGAAGTGCTAGCAACATAAAATTCCAGAACATAGAGATGCATGATGTGAGCAACCCCATCATAATAGACCAAAACTACTGTGACCAGGATGAGCCATGCGAGCAACAGGTAAAAGAAATTGATCGCCCCATGCGATAAGATGGAAAGTCGAGCTAGTTTTAAACTGTCCTTGTAAATTCTTTAAGTTACTTGATCTTTTGGGTGAAGATGATAAGAATTGATCTCTGCAGAGATCGGCTGTTGAAGTGAGGAACGTGATGTACCAGAACATAAAGGGCACGAGTGCCTCAGATGTGGCGATCGAGTTCAACTGTAGCCAGAGCGTTCCCTGCAAGGGCATAGTTCTGCAGAACATCGACATGCAAAAGACCGGAGGTGGATCAGCAACAGCTTCTTGCAACAACATTGATCCCGAGTACATTGGCACCGTTTCGCCCCATTGCTCTTGATGAGATCTACATCAATAATATTCAGACTAAGTTCGTTAGTAGTAATAATAATAATAATACCCTAGTGTGAATGGATCAGTAAATCGGCATCGACGGCATCATATCATGAACGTCGATTGTCGAATAGGCTCAACGCGTTTGCATTTTAGGATGATCTTTTGTTTCTTAACATAGAAAGTTAGAGCTAGAAACGTGGTGGGGTTGTGGTGTACTGAAAGCAGTGTTAAGATTACTTTGGATGGAAAATCAAAGTATTGGAATATGATTATGCTAAACTTGCATTTGATGATTTAAATGTCGCCCCAATAATGGAATTTCTGACACATAATTCATGCCTGCAAGCTTTTTCATTGAGAGATATGCTTGATACCTTGATAGCAAAAGGTCTTTTTTCTCTTTTCACAGCTCGAGCTTATGAGAAAATTGTTGTTTACTATGATGTATAAACACGCAAGTCCCTCATGGCTGTCATAAGCATATCCAGGCTTGAAAAATCAGTCCATGCTAAGCGGGCTGGGCCGGGGTTTCGGGCCCCCTATTTCCTTCGGCTAACTTAGTATATGTTGCAAGTTTGGTTCATATTTGAGCAAAGTCCCAATTTTGAATCACTCATTAAGGTTCGAACCTTATATGGGGCAACGCGATTATCGATTAGTAGAGCATTTGATAGGTTAATTTATTCAGTTAGGCAACTTCCTTGAATTAAAAAAGCAAAAAATATGTACAAAACATAGAGCCTAACCCACTAGCTCCAGTAAAAAGTCCAAGTCTATTGTCTTTTCTTTACTTGGATATATATATGCATCCACGATTTTTAGAAAAGCAGTGTCCTTTCAATTTGAATCATTCACTCGGTTTTACGTTCAAAATGCAATTTATTGATTAGTATAATACTTGATGGGTCGGTTTATTCCATTACAACACTCTCTTGTATTGAAAATGCAAAAAATATGTATAAGAATATATAGAACTCGATACATCGGACTCGCAAATATATAAATACAGACCGATCTTGTGAAAGTAGGATCTTTTCGACTTTGAATCATTTGCTTGAATTAAGGTTCACATCTTATGTGATGTATACTATTACAAATATTAAAAAAAATGATAAATACGTATATAATTATATAGAGCCCAGCTCACTGGTTCTAACGAGATAAATTTAAAATCTTTTTGTCTTTTCCTTTGGATGGAGATATATAAGTGCCGACAATTCTTGTGAAAAGCTGTGTTTTTCAATTTTGGTTACATAACTGACATCATAAACTCATTCATGGAGACAGCACTCCTCTTCCTCTCTCTATCCAAGATATGCAGGTGATCACTTTCGTCTCGATCTCTTTCCTAGTTACAGAAATAATCCATGTATCGACTAACATCGTTCTCACGTTCCATTAGAGGAGAATCACAATTCGGACAGACGAGTAGTATGATTTACTTTTACACAGCTTTGAGCCTATGTTCCATTTCAGGAGGAAAATGAAAGTACACTAGACCGTTGTCCTGCTTGAGAAGTTGTCTTTTTTTCCCAAAAGAGGCGGTCTTGGTTTTTTTCCCTTCCTCTCTCTCTTTTGTTTTCGGTTCTTTCTCCTCGTCATCGAGTTCTTGCTTCAGAAGAATTCGAGTGTGTCGTCTGTCAGGGTTGTGATTCTCCTTTGGTGGCGTGCGAACGATGACAGCCGATAAGAGGGTTTCTCTGTGTCTAAAGATTGAGAACGAGACGTGGGTTTTGATCGATTCATGCTCCGCCGCCGCGATTCATCGTCCAGCGACGGAGCTCCGGCGGACTTTGATCTCGAGCTATGAAATTTGACCCTTATTATCATTCGGTTGCAAAGTTTTGTAATTTAGCTCTTTTCTTGCCGGATTGTGCGCGTAACGCTTAGCAAAGATGCTTTACGATCATTTCTTTTTGATGGGTAAGATGCTTTACGTTTGGGAGCTCCATGGATGTTTGTGCTGATTTGCTTGGACTAACTCTTCTCTTTGCATTTATGTATCTGGGGTTGTAGCTAAACTTGATTGTTCAAATGAGTTCAGCAGATGGAATGATTAAGAAATGATACCTAAACGTTGGGCATATGTTGCTTTTTGGGGAAAAAAAAAAAAGAAGTCCAAGATTTAAATAAGCCACTAGACTCCATTGAGTGGAACTGATTTCTCTTTTTGCCCTCTCATCACGTACTTGTGATGAAGCAGCTGAACATTGTGAAACTTCCCATTTATTTTTTGGTCCCCCTATTTGACTGAGCACTGTGGTCGATGAGGAGTGCTTGCTGTGATAATCTTGAATGAGACGATATCAAGATGCTTTTGTCATCAATTAAGGCATGTTTGCCAACGTTCTGGTTTTACTTATGTAAGTAATCGCTTTGGTATGAAATTGATTTTGATTGGTGGAATGAATGACAGTGACAGATGATTTCCCTTCAGGGATCAAGGTTGTGCTAGTAACAATACTTTTGATATGCCCAGGATCTTCTGCTAGTTGTTGTTGAGTTCACTGACTTATCATTGCTTCAAAGATGCATGATTTTATTGCTGAGACTAGTTTTATAACATCTTCTGAAGACATAATTAAAACACTTCATCCTATTTCTGTGTAGTGTTCTTTACTAACGTTGCCCTTCAGCATGTTGATCATGATTTGCTGGTGATTAATTTTTTAGTATTTCCTGATGACATGATTTAATCTAGCAGTACCCTTTGCTTTCTTTGCTTTATTTTATATGTAAAAGAAGGAATGATGTTGCATCTATTCAACTTGGTGCACACTTCCATGAACCAGATCGATCTTTAGAAGCATATGGTTGGGAATATTTTGAATGATCTCATCATGGCATCATGAAAGATATTGTTGTTGATCACGTTGCATAAATGATGGTAATGTCTTTCCTTTTAATCCTACACGTTTTGTTGGTGGATGCGATATTGTTTTTTGCATGAAATAAATGAAACAACAAGGTTTGTGGCTGCCGGATATGGCGGGATCCCATGGACCCGACATTCCAATAACCGTCTAGAGGACCTAACACACGGATAACTGACAAACTGCATTGAATACTTCATTGTCAAGAATCTGTTTAACTTTAGAGCAAATTCCTGCATGCTAAAAAGACTATGTCCTCACACCTTATTTTAGTTAGAATGGAGATTTTATCCTCGCGAGGGATCTTCATTGATGTCAAACTGAACCAGGGTTAAGCTCTGTCTAAATAAGCACGTTTTACATGCAGTCATGGTTTTATTAATGCTTCATTATGGTGGATAGCCAAAGAAACTTTATTATTATCTACAAGCAGATTCTTGGAGAGTATATTCTAACTCTTTGCCATGTGTCCTTGCTTTGATCATGTCGTGCTTCTTGGTTGGTTCGTTAGTCTTGCAAAATTCGAAAGATAATTACATTTTTATGCAGATCAGTCTTCTTGCATAATGTGAGAGATTTATAACTATTCTTCTTTTTCTCTGTGCTTATGACGTGTCTTTATTTCAATTCAATCCTTATTACCAAGAGTAATGATAAGACTAAATACCTTGTTTATTCCCCATTTTTCTTTTGCTCACGGAGATTGGAGATAATTTGAGATATATAGTACAAATATTTTGCTCATGAGTAACTCTTTGCCATGTGTCCGTGCTTTGATCACATCTTCCTTCTTGGTTGGTTCATTAGTCTTGCAAAATTGTCAAAAGATAATTATATTTTTATGCAGATCAATCTTCTTGCATAATGTGAGGGATTTATAACTATCTCCTCTTTTTCTTTGTGTTTGTGAGTTTATGATGTGTCTTTGTTTCAATTCAATCCTTATTACCATGAGTGACGATGAGAATAAATACCTTGTTTATTTCCCTATTTTTCTTTTGGTCATGGAGATTAGAGATAATTTGAGATATATAGTACAAATATTTTGGCATTATGGATATTGAGGTAGCTGTGAAGAACATATTTTTAGTTTTTTGCAAAATAAGAATTACTCGTGCACAATAGGTGGAGCAAGCAGTTGTATTCTGACGATATATTTGTTAATCTTGTCAATATGCTATGTGCTTCTTTCTGCCTGTAACTTGCTTGATTCATTCGTTATTTCATTTGTATTGCTTTTAGTGGGGATGTTTTTATTGTTTATGGAGGGAATCACGAGATGTGGATGAGGAGGTGGAACCAGTGTTTGCGACATAACAATTGCAGAGAACTTCATGTGCAAATGAAATTAATGCTGTCAATTTGTTTCAATTGCCTAATTGTACTTAAATGCCTAGTTTTACGGAGCAACCAACTTGCCTTGCTCTCTGTTTCTGCGTGTTTTACTGTTAAATGTCCTATAAGAGACTTGCTGGTTTTTGCAGCCAGTCGACTGGGATATATGATTGATGACCAAAATGGTCATCCACAGTATATTGCTTTTGTCATCAAACCGTTGCCTATCGTTAAAATGACCTCATGATCCCATTAAGATATATAACTATTTAGAACAAATCCATACTTGCCATTTTGAGCCAGGATGTCCTTCAGAAATACTTGCTGCTCATCTACAGTATGACTGGATAACTTGCAATCTTGTGGTGGATGTATCTTTTTACTTCCATGTTACCTGAATAGAAAACAGAACTATATTTTTTAAAGGTTTGGGGAAGGATGTCTATGATAAGTAGCGAATCATTTTTGTGTTTCCAATGGAAACAGATGATCCTTAATGCAATCTTTTGATCGTTCTATATTTCACTCAACTTCCAATTCTTTAGGCTTCTCTCTGGCAGCACAGAGAAAAATCTGGTTGATACATGTATGTAAGGTTGGAGAGTCCGTCACTTCTCTGAGAGTCTTTGTAGTTTTTTGATTTCTCTGGAGGTCTCTCTTGCAGGATTTCTTTTAGTCATCATATTGATCGTGGATGCTACTTATCTGTAATCTCTCCTTTTGTTTTATTTCCTTCTTTATTCTCTTCATGGCCTCTTATATTAAAAATCCTTGTGCCATTCTGGCTTCACTTGAATCAACAATCTTTTTTTTTTTTTTTTTTTTTTTAAATATCAATTTGAAATGATGAGCTCCAATATCTTTCAATATGAGTAGAAGATTATGTGATGAGATTTCTCCTTGGCTACGTGAAATGTACTCCTTTCTTCTATTGCTGAGCATATATGAGCCCTGCTTGTATTCAATTTTATGGGTTGTCATCCTTCAACTGTTTACCCATGTCCACTCCATGGTGGAAGTCGAGGCTTTAGTATGTGTTCTGATTCTGTTCGCTAATCCATGCTGTTAATCTTAAGTTTAAACCCTCAGGGCTGAAATACGATGTCATTGCTAAAGGGATTAGACCAGACTGTAGCTAGCCTTGGTGGATTATGGGTTTGACATGTCAAGATATATCAATATGGCAAATTAATAATATATGCTTGCCCTCTTGGAGTGTCGGGTGCAGGAGTCCAGGTGGTTGTCCTCTTTGAGTTCAGCATGCAGGAGTGCCCGCTTGAGAGTTTAGCTGATTTTGTATCCGTCTGAGTCTTGTTAACCCTCCTTGTTCAGTCGCATACCTCCTATTGAATTTGAGAATCAACACTAAGTGTTGTCGCAGGATATTCCAGAATGATGTCTCTTCTGTCTTATTATCTGGCTTGAAGTGGTGCTAGTTTACGGCATTGTTGATACACAAATGGAGTAGTTCTGGGAGAGGGAGGTAATATTTGGAAATGCAAAAATACAATCGTCCAGTGAATCAAAGTCAGCTTGCTGGTGAGGGTGTCTCAGCCGCTCTGTTGAGAAGTCGCTTGCTGCTGGGCAGGAGTCTGCAAGATCCCGAGACGAGTCGTTCAGAAAATTTACAGAGGAGAGCCAGCAATTGAACATTGTAGGTCCTTGTTGCCGTTTAGATACAAAAGCAAGCATTCCCTTGTTGTTTGTTGATCAACGGGAAATTCGGGAAGCACCTCTATGTTCCTCACGCTAACCAAAATTTACACCGAGCAGTTAGGGGAACAATGTCATCGATTGTATTGTTCCCCCCAGCCAATCATGGCTACGTCTTGTTTAGCAATCGGTACAAATAAATGGATCGATGGTTTCATTTCATGATACTCGGACGTGCATTGAAAAGGGGTGACTATTGGATGACTTCCAAAAGCATGATGGTAGCAGAATTGAAGTTGAAGTTTAATTGCATGACGGAGGCTGCTCAAAGTTTCATTCGTCGACTAGCAATTGATGAACCATCAACCGCTAGCTAGGCATTCTTCCGTCTTTCATCATTTCAAAATGAAAACAGCTCATATTTTCCTCCGTATTCTCTCCTGGGTTCCTTGTAGGAAAAGAAAGTACCCACCCAAAACGGTGATCATCTGTCCTTGTACCAATCCAATGTCTAGCCAAAAGAAAAGAACCGCTGTAATACTGCCAAATGAAGCAAATGATTATTGCTTCTATAAGAGGCAAAAGCTTGGTTTATGAGCAAATGGTACCGTTTCTCAATGGGCATTGGACAAGCAAAAAGCCTAGTTGTTACTTTACTAATTTGAAGGGGGCAGTCGGCAACTCCCGCATTATTACCGATGTTGATTTTCTTCATTTTTAGTCAATGCAACTCGATCAAAACCATGCACTGTTATCATTGATGCCCATCGTCCTCCTCTAGATCTGCCCTTTTGTCGTAGGAAATGGCGCTCTTTCATTCTTTTTTTTTACTAGGTTTTTTGGTTTCTTGTGTTGAGAAGAGAAATGAATGGACATCGATTAGAAATTGTAAGGTCGATAATTTCGATATTTGGAAAAAAAATGGCCCAAATTAAGCAAATTGTTTATAGGCATGCCCACCTGACAGAAAACAGAAACAATCATTATGTAAATTACTTTGCATGCATATCTGATTTCCGTCAATGAAGCAAATAAAAAGGGCGCCGTCATTCTCGAATGGAAACGTGAAAGTTGAAACGGATCCTATCGAGAAAAAAGAAGACCACATAACATATTTCAAGCACAGGATGCTTCCTTTAAACTGCAGAAAAGCATAATTATATTTCTTAAGCAACGCATGTTACAGCCCCTACCCAAAGAGTCACCATAAAAGCTATTCCTTTTTCATTTTTCTTTTCTTTTCTTGGTGTGTTTTTGCAGAACGTAGAAAGCATTCCCTTTGCTTTGTTGTAACAAGTGGAAGCTTTGGATTGGCAATATGGGGGAATTCTGGAATGATGTGAACTGGGGTTCAAGAAACCAAAGAAACTTTTAAGCTTTCTTATATAACAGTGACAGATGTGCATGGTGAGATTGTGGATATATATACGTTAGTGTTCACGGAAGAGAGACAATCCCATGTACAGTCTGCAGAGCATTCCTTCCTCTGGGTGTTGAATTTTGTCTGTCCTTTTCTGTGTTACAGACTTATGTCTGGCCATTGAAAAATCTGAGAGCAACTCGAAAAATTCAGGTGAATTCCTATCATTGGGCAGGGAAACAAGCAAAACAGGTGACTCTACATGTTCTTGTGCTCATCTCAACACTTGATGAACGCTAGGTGCTATTTAGACGTGAATTCCAATGTTGAAGAAAGTTGAGGCTTGATCTTCTTTTTCCTGCAAGTAGTAAGGTGGTGGCGAATTTGGTGCGCCCCAATTTGATCTTATTTGGAGAGAGTGCACTTATTATTGGAAGATGAAGCAACTGGCAAGCAAGGTACCGGAGAGTGCGGTTCATGAGCCTTCCACATGTAGAGATGATACTGAATCCAATGCCGGCACTGAGTCCGAAATAGATGGCTCTCTGTTGTAAGTGTCTTGCATTTGCAGTGAGCTTGCCTGATAAATGCATCTGTTTCTTCCTTCCATGTAAATTTCACCTTTGAGAATAATTCACATAGCAATTGACATGTGCCATCTATTGATTGATTGTTCTGATTCTGGAATGCAGCAACGACAAGGCGAGGCAGCCTCTATCTAGGAAGATTCCAATCCCATCTTCTAGGATTAACCCTTATCGCATGGTTATTGTAATGCGCCTTCTCGTGGTTGGATTCTTCTTCTACTACCGTCTGAAGAATCCAGTTCACGATGCGTACATGTTGTGGTTGGTATCTGTAGTTTGCGAAATATGGTTCGCTGTGGCTTGGATGTTGGAGCAGTTCCCTAAATGGCATCCGGTGAACCGCGAGACCTATGGCGAGAGGCTTGCCCTGAGGTTTTGTTGTTTATTTGTTAAATTGTCCGCTGAAAGTTTCCTCTCTGCTGAGTTTATTGTTGCTCAAAAGTTTCACACGTTACCGATGTTGGCACAGATATAACAGGACAGGAGAGCCGTCTCAACTTCCTGCAGTTGATATTGTAGTCACCACCAACGATCCTTTAAATGAGCCTCCCCTTGTTACAGCCAATACCGTACTATCCGTTCTTGCAGTGGATTACCCGGTCGAAAAAGTTTCTTGCTACGTTTCGGACGACGGAGCTGCGATTCTCACATTTGAGACTCTACAAGAAACGTCCGAATTTGCGAGAAAGTGGGTTCCCTTTTGCAAGAAGTACAGCATCGAGCCAAGGGCCCCGGAGCAGTATTTCTCGTGCAATGTGGATTACTTAAAGAACGAGATTCATCCGTCCTTTGTCAAAGAGCGCCGAGCCATGAAAGTAGGAAACTTTTCTGGAATACATGTACAACAATTTGTCACGTGACATGGTTTTTTGCATGTCAATGATATTGGAACTACTTGTGGATGTGTACAGAGAGAATACGAGGAGTTCAAAGTGCGGATTAATGGGCTCGTGGCAAAGGCAAGGAAAATTCCAGATGAAGGATGGGTCATGAAAGATGGCACGCCATGGCCTGGAAATAACGTGCGTGATCATCCGGGAATGATCCAGGTTTGTCCCTCAGTTCCATCCACATATTTCCTGCACTGATGTCATCTATGTGCTGCGTTAATAAATTTCACTGTGCATTTAAGGATGCCAACCAATATTATACAAGATAATTTCCAATAGTGTATTTAAGATTCATGCCGAACCTGCTGTGGATTGGAAAACTCCCTCAAACCGGTAGATAATTTGTGCCGCCAAGCATTAAAGGATCATATTACTCTCCCTTTTGTGTCTCTGTTATGCAGCTAATGTTTTTTTCTTCACTCTTCTTGTTCTGCTGAAGATCTTTTTGGGCCATAAAGGAGGACACGATGCCGATGGTAACGAGCTTCCCCAGCTGATCTATGTGTCTCGTGAAAAGCATCCTGGATTTCGACACCACAGTAAAGCTGGTGCAATGAACACACTTGTAAGTCATAATTGCGTAAGCTTAAGCTTTTCTACCTTAATTTAGGGATCAAATCAACTGACTGGTATCAACCTTCCGACAGGTTCGTGTATCAGGAATACTTACCAACGGACCTTTCTTGTTAAACCTGAATTATGACCATTATGTTAACAACAGCAAGGCACTGCAGGAAGCAATGTGCTTCCTAATGGATCCAAATTATGCAGAATCGGCTTGTTATGTTCAATTTCCTCTGAGATTCAATGGGGTCGATAAGAATGATCACTATGCTAACCGCAACACCATTTTCTTCGATGTAAGTTGCACATCTTCTGTTTCCTATGTAGTCCATTAGTCATGCTTTATGCGCTCCATGACTGCCTTTTTTGAATTTCAGATAAATTTGAGAGGCTTAGACGGCATTCAGGGCCCCTTATATGTCGGTAGTGGGTGCGTTTTCAACAGGCGAGCTCTTTATGGTTATGAGGCTCCACGCAAGATCAAACAGAGAAAGAAAGGAATTGTCTCGACGTGTTTTGGAGGGTCACGTAGAGGGAGTTCTACAGCAAAAAATAGAACTGACAAGAAAATGAAAATTTCAAGCAAGAGTGCGGACCCTAACGCTCCAGCGGTCAGTCTAGAAGATCCTCAAGAAAGGATAGAAGGTGGTTTTATACAGTTCCAGTTAGTGTATATTAATGTACTCTCGCTTATGACTATGAAAACTTCATTTTTATCACCGATCTGTAAATCAACATTCAGGCTAGGGTCCTTTCTCATTGGCTTTCATCGTCTTTTGGGTCGTACTTTCTCACAGATTTTGAAGAAGTGATCTGAAAATGCAGTTTAGTTTAGACCCACATGATAATGAAACTTCTGAGGCCCGGAGCAATAGCTATTAATCCATTTAAGACCGTAACATGGTGTAGAAAAGATTGATTTTGGCAAATCACCTCAAAATGACTGAAGCAATGGCGGGCAAGTTAAGGTTGTCTCGGACTAGTGAAGCTAGATAATGATCATCCATGGAAGTTTTGATGTGTAGGTGATGGATACGAGGATGAGAAGTCGCAGCTGATGTCGCACTTGAGCCTGGAGAAATGGTATGGTCAATCATACGGCTTCATCGAGTCGGTACTACTTGAAACAGGGGACATTTCTCAGTTCGCATCTCCAGAAGCTCTCCTCAAAGAAGCCATTCAGGTTATTAGCTGCGGATACGAAGACGGCACCAAATGGGGAAGCGAAGTATGCCTCTATCACCCAATTCTATGGTGGTTTGCTGAAACACTTTAGATAAAACATGAGCTTTTTGCCCAGTATAAACAAAATGAAAATATTCCTTGGTGACAAAGAATGCTTGGAATCTACTGTCTCTGTGACCATGATGTTATTTTTGCAGATAGGATGGATCTACGGTTCTGCATCAGAGGAGTTCGTGACGGGACTAAAGATGCATGGCCGTGGTTGGAGATCGATCTATTGCATGCCGAAACGTGCTGCTTTTATAGGCTCTGCTCCCACTAACCTGTCGGATCGTCTAAATCAAGCTCTCCGTTGGGCCCAAGGTTCGGTTCAAGTGCTTCTTAGCCAGCATTGCCCCATTTGGTATGGCTTCGGTGGGAGACTGAAATTGCTTCAACGGCTTGCATATATCAATGCCACGGTTTATCCATTCACGGCCATCCCGCTGCTTGCATATTGCACATTGCCGGCTGTCTGTCTGTTCACCGGAAAATTCATAATCCCACAGGTACCCTCGATATGTATTGGATTGTGACCTCTCTTGACTCTCGTAAGACGTTAGTTTTGGTAAAATATCACGTATTATATCCAAACAAGTTGTGATAAGTCGAAACTGCATCGTTGTGTTCATTTGACGAACTATCCATCATATGTCTGCAACACGTAAATAGAGACTTAATGCTCCTGATCTGTAGCTTATTGTTTCTTTTCTCCAAATGCAGATCACCACCATAGGCATTATCTCTTTTATCTCACTTACTTTATCGATCATCGCCACCAACATACTAGAAATGAGATGGAGCGGGGTGAGGATTGATGAGTGGTGGAGTAACGAACAGTTCTGGGTAATAGGAGGTGTCTCGGCGAACCTGTTCGCTATCTTCCAAGGCCTGCTCAAAGTCCTCACCAGAACCGATATCAGTTCACATACTTCTTCCAAAGAATCCAGCGAAAATACTGACTTTCCTGAGCTGTACATGTTCAAATGGACGAGCCTGCTCATCCCACCAACGACCCTCCTAATCATAAACCTGATTGGACTGGTTGCTGGATTGTCTAGTGCCATTAGCAGTGGGCATCATGTTTGGAGCACGCTGTTCTGCAAGCTGTTCTTCGCTTTCTGGGTGATAATTCATCTCTATCCCTTCTTCAAAGGACTAACTAGCAACCAGAACAGAGTGCCAACCATCGTCATCGTGTGGTCGATTCTGCTGGCCTCTATCTTTTCCTTGCTCTGGGTGCACATCAATCCTTTTACAACCCGGGTGGTCGGCCCAAGTTATGAGCAGTGTGGTATCAACTGCTAGGTACCATAGAAATCTTGCTCAAATCCGAGCGTGCTCAGAACTTCTCACCACACATGCACATGTTCAGTTTGACAAATTGGCTATATGAGTGAACTTTCGCTGTATAGAGTTTCGTGAATCAATTGATTTGTTGATCTTATACGGAAATGTAAACCTAGCATTATACGGTTGTGTTGCAGACAAGTTCCAATGTTGATCTTTGATGAAGTTCGGTTTTGTTTGAATAATGACTTGGACATATATGCATTGCAGCGATGCAAAATGCACGACTCTCAGTGAAACAACACTTTTTTCTGTGTTTCCCGTAGAAAAGATAGATTCATTCGCGTGATTCCAATATCTCCTTCGTCCAGGAGTTACGAATGATGAGCCACGAACCCTTTTCACTGTTTCTGCTAGAAAAGGAGGCAACGGTCGCAGGAAAGTTTTGCAGTCCATGCAGCTTTTAGGAAAGCAGCATGATTAGATATTATGAGAGACATGGACTTGGAGGCTTCAGTATTACTTTTCTTCCCATCAAAGAAAGGAACGGTATAAAGACTCTTCCTCACTATAGTCACCAAAAGAAATGTGGTGAGAAGTATTCTAGAAAATAGTGAGATGAGAGGAGACCATAAAGGTATAGACTAGGCTAAAATCCCACTCCAATTCCATAATGAAAAGTCTAACTTAAAACTTTAAATTGATAAGTGGAGAGAAATTATGTTACCAAAAAAAAAAATAGGATAAGTTTTTTAGAAGTCCTAAAATTTATCATAAAAGTGTAATTAAGTTCTAAAACTTTTAAAAATGGCAATTAAGTCTTAAATCTCGTCACGAAAATGTATAATTAAGTCCTAAAACTTTAAAAAACACAATTAAGTCCTAAAACTTGTTAAATGTATTCATCCAAGTCCTTTCGTTAATTCATACTTTTTGAAAATTTTGGGAATTAAATTATACTTTTATGACAAGTTTTAAGACTTAACTGCATTTTTTGAAAATTTTAAAATTTGATTATATTTTCGTGACAAGTTTTACAACTTAATTACAATTCTTGAAAGTTTTATAACTCAATCTCAATAAGTTTTAGGACTTCTAATGCATTTATCAAACATGCTAAAATTAAACATTCATTCTTTTGGTGAAGTGGATTAGGACCTCCATTTGGAGTTTCGAACATCAAATCATCATGGGGACTCAAATGCTCAAGGGAAATTTGATCGATGATTGATCATGCGCTAATATTCGCTGAAATTTGACAAAAGGGTCTCTATAGCTCGCTTTGCTCAATCGATATTTTCAGTAAATCCTATATTATCAAAGAGATATACATAGAATATCTAATCAAGAGAGCACCAAATGAAGTTAGGATTTCCAAGAGTAAAATGAAATATTTCGTATTGTTATACATAGAACCTCTAATTGCAAAGAGAATAAGTGAGCAATAGCTCAAACCAACTCTGCAACACCATTCCCATATATTTTCAAACCTTAACACTGATCACGGGCACTACATAACCCTCTCCCCTCCTTTTACGCTTTTACCCCTCCTATCTCCCTTAAACAAATAAAAAGAAAATGACTAAAAAAATAAAAGAAAAACTCACCGTCTCCCAGCAGCAGCAGCAGCCCCGCTTCACTTCTTCTCCGCTTGCTCCGGCTCCGGCGCCGGCGCCGGCGCGGGCTTCTCCTCCGGCGGCGGGAGCCCGCTGTCGATGCAACTCCTGCACCGCCTCTCGACCCAGCCCTCGATGTCGTTATCCCCGCTCCCGCCGAGGTGCCGCCCTCCGCAGAGGCGGGCCACCATCCCCGCGACCACGCCGATGATCGTGATCGCCGCCAGCACCACCACCAGCGTCTCGATGGACCGGCGGGCGTAGCGGCCCGGCGGCGGGGGAGGCCCCGCGAGCGGCGTGTACAGGCCGTCGTCCGCCATCGGCGCCGGGGGAGGCTCTGTTTCTCGGCGAAGGGAGTTGTCGACGACGTGCATGCGAAGCAGACGACGCCGGACGGCGATGCGAACGAGACTGTCAACTGCTGAAGCTGAGAAGGAGAGACGGCGAGAGAGAGAGAGAGAGAGAGAGAAAGAAGCGAGGAGAGAGATGGAAATGGCAGCAGAGAAAGGCAGGGAAAGGAAAAGCGGTTTAACGGCATTGTTTCTTGGAAAATCACAAATATAAATTTTTTTTTTGTTAATTTCTGGATGAGAAATTTAAAAACACCAACGATTTTTTTAATTTTTAATTTTTGTAATAGTTCGATTTGAGCTGTTAGCATTGGTACTTACATTCTTGTTGGCCATCAAGGTCGCTGCTTATGAAATATATTTATTCCGTGAGACAATAAGAATACCAAATCAATTGAAAAAGAAAAATAAAATTCCAAGTCTGGATCATATGATTTGTATTTAATGTCTAGTATACTCATGGCTTTACTCTTCAACTTTCCTCTGAATTCGTACGGGCAAACTAGTACCATCCCCGTACCACCTTCGCTAAAATGACAAAAAAAAAAGGTACAATTTTACAATTAAATCGAATGCGGGTAGAAAAAATTGTGTGGAGGAAAATTTCTCTCCTTATTCATTCTGGGAAAAATGTAGAAAGGGGAGAAAAATGTTAATGCCTATAATTTAATCGACCCGGAATTACAAAAGAAAAAATAGAAAATGGGAGAGAATGGGACAAGCTGACATGTCAGGGGTGGGTTTTGGACCACTACTTGGCACCTGAGCGGAAAATGACTATGGTAGCCCCACGTGAAAATTTCAGATTGGCGGGTGGCGGGCTCGAGGCCCGAGTCGAGATTGTGTGTGTTACCTCTCCCTCTCATCAGAATCTTACCCTTCTTGTCACCATCTTCGTGCATTTCAATGCGGGGGGTGAAGTTTATGATTTGCTGAGGCGGCATGCCTTTTTATGGATTTTCACCGACAGAACGGTCGGTCAAAACAACTCACGACCATCCAAGTCGAAACCTTTCGAAGGGGGCGAGACGTGTCACATTTCAATACGGTTAAAAATGACCTCAAGTGATCAAATAGTGTCTAGAAATTTCTTAGAAGGTTGGGCCCTCTCGGTCATATAAAAAAGATTTTCAGGCCCAGATTGGTTTGCTAGGGCCCAACCTGACCTAGGTCCAAAATGGGGCATGGCCCGTGACCTAGTGGGCCGTTTCGAGCTCAATCCAACATGACTTGCTGCCCTGCCCTAATTCCAAATCCATAGAGTTAGGGATGAATGCTAAATATTTTTGTCTCTTAAGTAAAACTCCATGCATTTTTTCTACGTATTTTGAAAAGCAAATATATTTTTTGTCTCTTAAGTTCAAGCTCTTTTTTTTTTTTCCTTTTTTGTTTCTTTTTGCATCTGTCCCTCTTTTCCTAGCCCTTGCACTTTCAACCGAGGGTATTCTCGTCGCATTATTAAAATGAACTCTGGAAGAAGCATTTCACACAAGTCGCCCAGTCAAAGCCCAAGGCCCATCAAGCCCGTGAAGCCGAAAGTAGGCTTTTCGGGTTGATAGGCCCATATCAAGCCCATCTTCTCCGTCCCGGACAGGCCCGGCCCAATAGCCACTGCTCGTCTTCCCCGCACAAAAACCCTAGCACCACCACCGCCACCTATAAAGCCTTTCTTCATTCGCCGTCTCACTCTTTCAGACCCTCGCCAGCGCTCCCCTCGCCTCCTCAATCGCCGCCCCCGTCCCTCGCGTTCGACAGAGAGAAGAAAAGCCATGGCGGAAAGAGGCGGCGGCGACCGTGGCGGTTTCGGCCGCGGGTTCGGCGGCCGCGGTGGCCGGGGCGACCGCGGGGGCCGTGGCCGCCGCCGCGCGCCGCGCCAGGAGGAGGAGAAGTGGGTCCCCGTCACCAAGCTCGGCCGCCTCGTGAAGGAGGGCAAGATCCACTCGCTCGAGCAGATCTACCTCCACTCGCTGCCGATCAAGGAGTACCAGATCATCGACACCCTGGTCGGGCCGTCGCTCAAGGACGAGGTGATGAAGATCATGCCCGTCCAGAAGCAGACCCGGGCCGGGCAGCGGACCCGGTTCAAGGCCTTCGTGGTCGTCGGCGACAACAACGGCCACGTCGGGCTCGGGGTCAAGTGCAGCAAGGAGGTGGCGACCGCCATCCGCGGCTCGATCATCCTGGCTAAGCTGTCGGTGATTCCCGTGAGGAGGGGATACTGGGGGAACAAGATTGGGAAGCCGCACACCGTGCCGTGCAAGGTCACCGGCAAGTGCGGGTCGGTCACCGTCAGGATGGTGCCGGCGCCGCGGGGAGCAGGGATCGTGGCGGCCCGCGTGCCGAAGAAGGTGCTCCAGTTCGCTGGTATCGAGGACGTGTTCACGTCGTCCAGGGGATCCACGAAGACTCTTGGGAACTTCGTCAAGGTATGTCCTCTACTCGAGCGAGCTTGGTTTTGTTCTGTTTTGTCTTTTCGTTGCATTCCTAGACCATGCTTTGATGCTGATGCGTTGGATGTTTTTGTCTTGTGAAGTGAAAGTGTGAAAATGGACTATATTTGAAGGCCTTTGATCTGTTTGAATTCTTAATGTCGAGTATGAGCTCGACGCTATGACCTGTCTTTGTGTAGTTTGCGTGTAGTAGTGATCATCACGGGGTTTATAAGCAAGTTCCATCCAATGGTGTCGTTGATGATCGCTAAAGTTTGGTCCTTTAGCTCATCATTGTCATAAATTTGTATGCAGACTTCATATGAAATTTGCACTTCTCGTCATGACAATCCATTGCTTATGCGGTATAGTTTTATGAGATGAAGTTTATGTGAAGCAGAACTAGAATGGATGCTTTCTTGCTTTACGATCAATCTCTGAATCTAGTCTTCCTCCCCAATATTACGCCGTTATGGTCCAATTGGTTATGATGCCAGGATTTTGCAATATTTGATTGATCCCGATTCTGTGTATTCCATTTACTATAGAAGTTCCCAGGGAATTCATAGACAGACTGTTTCCTACAAAAAAAAAGTAGTTGTTCTTTTATATCCTTATTGAGTTGATCCCACAGATACGTATAATTCAGAAGACTGAGTGAATAACATATGCAGTATCTCTTTCTTTTATCAAATGTCCTACCGGTTGACTCTCTTTGTAGAATGGTTGTTGTGTTGTTCGTCGATCCACTGCAGTCTTTACTCTCGAATGCATAGTTTTAGATTAAAAGAAACAAGAAGAAACATAGAATTTAACAAAAAGAGTTTCTTAAGGCAGGGTTGGGTGGACACGTAGGACAAATTTTGCTTTCTGTAGTCGATAAACTTTCATCTGAAATTTGCCAGATCTGCTTCCTCATGAATGGCCTATGCTGTACTTTGTCTATGTGATGCCATGGTGTTGAAGTGATATTGCTTGGTCATGGAATTTTGGCCTTCCATTTTTTTTTTCTCACTTTTTATTTCCTGCGATTTTCCTCAACATCCTTGATCAAATGTTTTCTCTAATTTGGAGATGTCTGTGTGTGCATTGAGACTGTGCAAGTTCTTCTAGAGTTTAGTAACGTATGGTGCTCTATGCAAATCTTGCTTGTCTGCAGGCAACCTTCGACTGTCTCCTGAAGACTTATGGCTTCCTTTCCCCCGATTTCTGGAGGGAGACAAGATTCATAAAGTCTCCCTTCCAGGAGTACACTGATCTGTTGGCGAAGCCCACCGGGAAGCTGCTCGTATTGGATGACGCCGAGAGGATTGATGCCTGAAGTAGCTCTTTGGCGGCTATGAGTGGTGTAGTTCGCATCAGCAACTTTTTTACTTTAGATTGTTTTGTGTTGTTTGTCTTCACATTTGTACGACATTCAGTGCCTTTTTTGTTATAATTTGGATTGAGAATGGGATATTTGGTCCATACTAAAAAAGATTTTCCAGAGCTTCTCGTCAGATATCTGGCCGTGCTTTTGATTGCACGAGTGCGCGTGCTCATTCAACTCGGCGAAAATCCAATCTGCCGTGCGGAGGGAACTTGCCATGTGGGAAAATCTGTTTAGATAGGGAAAGGCCGAGCCTAAATGATACGCTCAGCCAAAAATGCGGACGTGGCTTGAATTGGGGACCTGCTGTTTGGTTCATACTTTGTTCAAGTGTAAAGGTGACGAGGTTTTGTCCTCTGATGTCCATAACTACAAGAGCAATTAATTTCCGCTGCAATCAGTGAGCAACAGGGTTTAAGATTAAGAAGCAAACTCATAAAATTGTGCTAATCATTTTGATTCTAACTTACGTGCTGGGTAAGCTATCCAAAACTCTCGTCTGAACTTTTGGTTTTATGCGTTTTTTCCTTAAACTTGCATTTTGTGTTTTCGTTAGCCAGCCACTAATGCCTCAAGTCTCTGTTACCGAAATTCACTACACTTCTATTACTCAGCAGACCGTTGATAGCAATGACGAAACACTGATGAAAAGGAGGAAGTGACCTTCCGAGGCTACTGCTTGAAATGTTTTGCTCTTTTGACTCCAAGAGGTGCGAAAATGTGTTATGGTTGTCCTTCGTCAAAGTCGCTAAAAGTGAGCAAAGAGCGTAAGACAGGTGGGTGGTTTCCGAAACTCATTCGGCCCAAGTTTGTCGTACAACCACGTCAGTAGTTGTGCCACTTTTCGAGCCCAATAGGCTCAGTGGATCCTCGGGGCACTTTCTCACACGTTTCTCCACCCAATTCCATATGCATGTTTCGTTCCCCAGTTCAGCACGTTCTCTTGATGAACCCCGGTTCAAAACCGGTTCGGTTTTCGATCCTAAACCTCGAACTGGGTCTGTTCTAATATGGAATTACCGAACCGACCGAGACCGGTTTCCCGTTTTCAGAATCGGCATCGGATCGGTCCCCGTCTGAACGTGAACCAGCTTTAGATGGGCCGTGTAAGGTTGGTTCCGGCCTGTTTCCGGATTGAACCAGATTATTATTAATCGGGGTCAAAAGTGAGTCATTTCAGAAGCACAGGGGTTGAAAGTATAATTTCTCAAGAGATATGCATAACCCTGTAACCAAACACTCCGAAATGCCCCCTCCAAAACCCTAGCTCTCGCGCCACATATATATATCTTCTCACTCTCTGCCTCATCCATCAAACCCTAGCTCATTTGCTTCCGCACCGCTCCCTCGCGAACCCGAGAAAACCACGATGGCAGAGAGAGGCGGAGGCGACCGCGGCGGCTTCGGCCGTGGATTCGGCGGCCGCGGAGGCCGCGGCGACCGGGGCCGTGGCCGCCGCCGCGCGCCGCGCCAGGAGGAGGAGAAGTGGGTGCCCGTCACCAAGCTCGGCCGCCTCGTGAAGGAGGGCAAGATCCACTCGCTGGAGCAAATCTACCTCCACTCGCTGCCGATCAAGGAGTACCAGATCATCGACACCCTGGTGGGGCCGTCGCTCAAGGACGAGGTGATGAAGATCATGCCCGTCCAGAAGCAGACCCGGGCCGGGCAGCGGACCCGGTTCAAGGCCTTCGTGGTCGTCGGCGACAACAACGGCCACGTCGGGCTCGGGGTCAAGTGCAGCAAGGAGGTGGCGACCGCCATCCGCGGCTCGATCATCCTGGCGAAGCTGTCGGTGATTCCCGTGAGGAGGGGATACTGGGGGAACAAGATCGGGAAGCCGCACACCGTGCCGTGCAAGGTCACCGGCAAGTGCGGGTCGGTCACGGTGAGGATGGTGCCGGCGCCGCGAGGGGCCGGGATCGTGGCGGCGCGTGTGCCGAAGAAGGTGCTCCAGTTCGCTGGTATCGAGGACGTGTTCACCTCGTCCAGAGGGTCTACCAAGACTCTCGGGAACTTTGTGAAGGTATGGTCGTTTTGCGTGTAGATATTCTCATGCTGTATTGATTGGATTTGCTATCTGTTTAGGCGGGGTGATGCGCTTATTTGGTTTCGGCTAGTTGTTTGATAAGTTTGGTATGGATGGTAATAGCTTCTTTGTAGTTGAGGTTTGTGAGATGTTCGTGCATACCTTGCCTCTGATACATTTGGGATTATACTTGGGAAGTTCAAGGCAAATTCATTGAAAGTGACTGATGTTATCTGCTCTGCCCTGGTTTTGGAATTACTAAGGGTGGTCGGTCCTGAACTCCCATAGCTTATCATCTCCATGAAAGCAAATTCAAACTCGGCATAGGTGTGTGATTCTGACTTTGCCTCATGGAGACAATGAGAGAAAAGGAGGGGGAGAAAGGGGGTGGGTGGGATAATGGCTTAAATTCTGATGCGGAGTCTTGGGAATTAAATTAATATGAAATATCATACTGCTTGTGCATTTATTTTCATGTTTGATCTTTGTGCCTTCTGTTTTTTTCTAATTGTGCAGGCTTGGTGCTCTCTGTTGGTCAGAGCGTGTGAAATGGAAAAAAAGTAGAAATAAGTTTTAGAATCTACTTCTTTGAAAACAAAGAGAAAAGAGTAGAATCTAACCGAGATGGCTTGTTTAAGGTTGGCCTTTTGGAGGAGATGAAATTTTACTTGAACTGTGCCTGTTCTGCTGTGCTTCCTTTCCAAGTTGATTGATGGTGTCTCTGTGGTGGCCCATCAACTTGTCGATACAGTTCTTAAGTTATGTTTCTGAGTCATGGAAGTGTGTGCCTTCTGATGTTCAGTTGCATTTCCTAGTTTCTGACTGATATGTCCATCCAGGTTTCTCAAATTCATCTAGAAGTAGTAGTAGATGCATTATGTTCATTTCACGAGGAAGGCATTTTTTGTGTATCAAAAGTTAATTGGGTTCTATGTATCACTCTGCTTGTCTGTAGGCAACCTTTGACTGTCTGCTGAAGACATACGGCTTCCTTACTCCGGACTTTTGGAGGGAAACACGATTCACAAAGTCTCCATTCCAGGAGTACACAGATATGTTGGCTAAGCCCACTGGGAAAGCACTCATTTTGGATGATGCCGAGAGAATCGATGTCTGAGCTAGCATTTCGGCTGTTAAGAGTGTCTAGTTTTTGTTAGTACTTTTAATTTGTTTAAGATGTTATGTTTTTCCTTCTGAGATACCATGTTGCTACCTTAACGGTATAACTAGGCACTGCTTCATTTTGTGCTTTTTGTCTTGATTTTGATGAAGGTTGAAATACTGTGATAAATCTTTCAGATCTTCATATCGAGTTCTCGTTCAAGTTATAATGTCTGGAAAGAGCAGGTCTTTTTGAGCTGGTCGAATTGCATTCTTAACAGAAGCTACAGTCGATGTCGAAGTTGAACGCTCCAGAGGGAAAGGATGTTGCCTGTGTTTTCGATTGATATGGTCTGTTCCTGGATGGGTAGGATACAGACTTTGGATCTAGAACCTATCTTTGCTCTAATACTGGTTTTGGAACCTGTCGGGTCGACCTAAGAACTTATATTTCTTTTGTTCCCATTCCTGGATTCATTTTTTTTTTTCAATAAGATAGTATGAGTTACAAAATCATTCGAAGTAAAAGATGAATAATAGAATTATCCTCTCTACCAAAAGCTACAATCCAAAAGATGATTCAAACATGCAACGTAAATCATTAATTATAAAATTCCATCCCTTATTCATCCATTAAAATGTTGCTTCGATTTCTAACAACCTGAAAATAAAACAAACAACAAAATAAAATTTGCAATAAATTTATATAAAACTTCAATCTAGAGGTTAGAAATAGACTAGTCGGTTTGAATCTTGGGTGGGTCTTTACTCAGAATCATAATCCAGATCTGTTTTTCAGGGGTCTAGTCTGGTTTTCGGATAGAACCGATCTGGTCCAATATTCCTAATTATTGCTGGCCTTTAAACTAGTAAGGCCCCAATGACTTTTGATAATTAAAAATTATGTGCCGGCTTCAGCCTTGTTAGACAGAAAATACACTGGAATGCTTGACTCAGGAAGTGAGAACTTTTCAATGCGATCGAAATGAGCAAAAAGACCCCCGGTTGCTTTCGTTTCCCTTGGGACGTGCTTGCCTGGGAAATTTTATTGTAGTAGTTAAGCATTCTACCTGCTCACGCCAAACTAGATTAGTTCTTGCATGATCATGCGTGGTTTAGGTACCTACTCCATCAAAAGAAGTTGTCGCAGTTTAAACAAAGGGATGCTGTCGGCATGAGATGATGCAAGTCGGACATCTTATCCCTTTCACATTGTAAATTGCGGTAAAGAGATTTCGGACGGTGGCAACTGGACCGAATGGCCTTATCACCGCAGGAGCATGTAATCTAACGTTCATTGCATAACCGGGTTTTGGCATTTGAAGCCGGGTCATCTTGATGTTCTTGCTCTGAGTGATCTTCACGTGACATCCTTGTATTGCTTTTGACAACTTGAGAACCCAAATCTCTATCTAGTTTATTGTAGCGACTCGAATGGAAAATACAAAAGAATTCGTTAGGAAATCAACTCAGGAATGAGCTCATCGGTGTGACTCTAGGATTGTGTTGTACGGGTCGTCGGTTCTTCAATCTTAGCTTTTTCAGAGACACTTTCTTCTTTTAACTAAGAGGTGCCTTGTGGATCGTTGATTGTGGTGAAGATTATATCTCACCACAACATAGGAGGTTGGGACCTCATTTTAGACGCCCCGCTTGATAGGTAACCTCTGATGAGCTAATGGAATTGCACTCCTTATCTTAATGTGCCGATGCTTGCATACCTTAACCCCAATTGGAAAGGATTGTTTTTCTCCCCCTTCAATTTAAACGTAACAATTTAGGACTTACCAAAGTCCAACCTTACAAGAGGTCCCCAACTATTATATTTATCGAGATGTGTGAGCCATCTCTATCTCCTGAGTTTAACGTGGAGGAACATCTCAAAGAGAGGACTCTTACTTGTTTCCCCTACAAGTCTTTTTAAGGACCTGTCAAGGTCTGCTTTGAGGGCCGCTTTCTTCTTCTATTTTTTGGTGTGTTGGGTACCTCATATCATCACCTTCTGCCCAGGAAATATAGCGGGAAAAGACGAGGAAAGCTCTCAGAAATCGGGTCAAAATCCGGATCGTGTCTAGCCTCTCCTTTTTTCTTTTTTTTTTTTTTTCCTTCTGGTCTTTGGCTTGGAGCGGTAGCGGGACGGCCAAAAAACGAAGACCCGATTCCCCTCCAATCCAATCTCAGGAAGACCCGGCCAACGACTTCCCGGCGCGCTCCGTTCCGATTCCCTTCCCTTTCTTCACGCGGATTTTGGAATTTCTCGCGTCCACCGGGTCGCGCTCGTGTCTTAAATTCCGCGCATAATCGGGAGTCAAACCTTCGCTCCTCGCGATTCCTCGCCTCTTCTTCTTCTTCCTTCTCCGACTTCGATTCCTCTCCTCGTCGTCCGTCGGCGAATCCTCGGTCCCTCTTGTCCGGTCCGGGGGAGCTCGCCGATATTCCCGATGGGGACGCCGGAGTTTCCCGATCTGGGGAAGCACTGCACCGTCGACGACTGCAAGCTCATCGATTTCCTCCCCTTCACTTGCGATCGCTGCAATCAGGTCTCTCTCTCTCTCTCTCTCTCTCTCTCTCTCTCTCTCTCTCTCTCTGTTTCTTTTTTTTTTTTTTTTGGAGGGCTACGCGCTTGGTTGGGAATTGCGTCCGCACGAGTTATCCGGTTCTTTGGTTTAGGATTCGGATGCTCCTTAGCTCAAGATCGTCTCTTGTCTTGATCTTTGTCTTGATTACGGTGCGTGGGGGCGAAGGGGGAGGACGTGACGGCGATAGCGAAATTGCTGGAGCTCGATGTTGGGCCGCTTTTGATTCGTTCATGAGTAGAAGTGTTGGGTCGAACTGGTAAATCTATCGCACTGGGTGTGGTTTGCCGTACCGAATGGAATATGCAAAGAGGAATCGGCTTCGTGCACGTCGAAGTTAATTTTGGGAATATGAAGAGCTGCCTGCATATGTAATATTCGCGGATCTCTGTCTGGGCATGAAAAACCTGTTAAAGAGTGAAAGGGAAAGTTGGGATGAATCTAATACCTACGTAGGAGAAGGAACATAGACTGGTGTTTAACGGGAATGTGAGTGCACAGTGAATTCGCTCGATTCTGGGAACAGCTAGTTGCCTGCGTGTCGAATTGGTTTGGGGGAAGTGGGCACTCGTTTGTCATAGATGAAGATGACTCTGGAATTAAAACGCTGAAGTGGAATAAATGTAACATTAAGTGTTGGGCAATGTGTTTTTATTCATATATTTCTAATGAGTGAACTATATTATGTGCATGTCAAGATTCTCTGGAATCAGACAAGTTACCATGGTGTAGCCATTAAGGTCCTCTGCTCACTAGATATTTGCTCTTAAGTCTAGCGGAATGTAATATGTGTTTCTTTCTCATTTTCTGTTTTCCTCTTCGAATTAGTCACTAAAAACAAGATAAGTCCCCCTCTTCCGATTATTGCTTACCAGTTGTGTGGTTTTCATATCTGGCCACGTTTATCACTTCTTTCGGCTTGGTGCATTCATCTGATTTATGAAAATACATATGGCTGTAGGTATTCTGTCTGGAGCACCGGAGCTACATCAAACATCGATGTCCAAAAGCTGACAAGAAAGATGTTACAGTTGTTATCTGTCCACTCTGCGCAAAAGGTGTCCGGCTTAATCCTGATGAAGACCCAAATATTACTTGGGAGTCCCACGTTAATATAGAATGTGACCCTTCAAATTATGACAAAGTCACAAAGAAGAGAAAATGCCCTGTACCTGGCTGCAGGGAGATCCTCACATTTTCAAACACAATTAAGTGCAAAGACTGCACTCTGGATCACTGCTTGAAGCACCGGTTTGGTCTAGACCACAATTGTGCAGGTCCAAAAAAGCCAGACGCTACTTTCCCCTTTGTCAATTTTTTGAACAGGAGTAAAAAGGAAGTGTCAAAATCAAGTGGATCTCCAGCAACATCTTCCAAGTGGACAGCGAGATTTCTGAATGCTGCTTCAACAGTTCGAGCCTCAACAGAAGCAGGCATGGCAAAATTGAGTAATGAATTAAACCGAACATTGCAAATTGCGAAGGATGGGGTGGGGCAGAGTGGCAGCAGCGTTAGCAGTGCTGGTAGTGGAAGTGGAAGTAGGCAGCTAGAGGAGTGCCCACAGTGTGGTGCAAAGTTTTCATCCGTCACTTCTCTCATAGAGCATGTGGAAAAGGTCCACGAGAGCAGTGGTAACCGTGCCCCTGTTCGAAAGGTTACGATTGATGTATGCCCCAAGTGCAGTAGAGGATTTCGTGATCCCATTTCTCTTGTGGAACATGTTGAAAGGGATCATGGTGGTACTTCAACAGCTTAGCTATACTTTATGACGTTACAAAAGCAACATGTCTAATGAGAGATCTTGGGAAGTTATTCTTTTGTCAAATTTTTAAATTATTGGCAAATGTTCAGTTTGTGAATGCGTCGGACCTATTTGTCTGAGGCCTCATTTGTGACTCTTCTGCAAGTGCACTGTTAATTGTGAGGGGGCCGTGCAAGAGGAAAGGTGGAGTGGGAAATTAGATAGAACTATGAGCTTTTTGATTGTGAACCACTCTCTGTTAGTTATGCAAACAACTATTTGATGTGGCTTTCCCTTCATTGATGTTTTTTCTGTCCGATGAGGAAATGGAGAGAGAGAAGCATGCCAATGCAGTCTTGCTGGGAAACAATATTACCCCAGATTCTGTCAAATAGTGCCCTACTCAAATGTTGCAATTTCTAGTATATGGCGATTTTACTTGTGATACGTAAGTATTCTGACAATCGAAGTTTCGCTTAAGAGGTATGTTTGGGCACTTGTTAACGTGATCACTAGCATCTTGTTCGTCTGTGATAGAATGCTGCCTTGACAATACTTTCAATCATATCGGAAGAGAAGTTTCTGGACCATGTCATCTCAATTTTCCATTGGAAATGCACATTCTTCTCCCTCACAAATCTCAAATCTAGAGCAACATTGACATTTACACATGCATTTTTACTGAAGCTTCTAAACTTATTGCAGATGTGGACTCAGCATGCCTTTTCAACTCAGCACCCTAGATTTGTCACATACTTTAGGAAAACGGTGAAATGAGTTCTTGCAGCTGTTGGAATAATTTTATGCTGAAATGATTGTTGCTTATGAGTTGGATCATGCTCGTTTTGACCACTCCACTGTCCATCCTTATATTATCACCCCACTTCTCTACCTGATGATTCAGAGTCTAGATGCACTCAAGTGCTTCCAGTTGTGATATTGGCTTTCATGGCTGGATGACTTTCTCACTCTCAAACTCTTTTCATGGTCATTCATTCATCTTCTCCTTTGGCAATACCTGGCTTGACTTTGCTTTAAGGAGCAGCAAGCAATCAAACCCATCTTGCCTTTTGGAACTCCTTTTGGCTTTGCAAAAGGCGACGGCAGATAATGAGTGAGTGAGTCCAATTCGACTTCGGCCCCAGCTCGCACGAGTTGTATTGTTAAATGCACGTACCGTCCGATCGAGGTAGCAGGTGAAATGCAAGGATTTTCTTAATTCTGGCACCAGGCTTTTCAAAAGGATTACAGATGAGCAAGCTCCTTATGCGATGGGTGCCCTTTGTTTTATTTTAGTCAACTCCAGTTTGAATGCGCAAGCTCTTGCCTAATCTGCAACGAATTCAAACCTTGGAAAATAAAAAAAATTAAACAGATCTTGGATCTCTATCAAGGCTCTATACAGTTCATCTCCTACCTCACCATGTAGGGAATCCCATGCCCTGCATTAAAAGTTGCCATTTCTAGATTGCAACACAAACCGTGTGTATGAAAAAGAATATGAATGCATTGATATGAACTGCGCGTTCAAGATTCTCATAATTGAATTCATCTTGTCTTGATCTTCAGAGTATAATTCACCAGCTGCATGATTTTCCTGTTACATTTGTAAAACTTTCATGGAAAAATTATGATTTAAAACCTTATTGTGGCAGTGCTCACAATTTCAACATTTTGAATTCCCCTTTTGACCAAAAATAAATTCCCTCAAAAAAATATTTTTTCCAATAACAAGAAAAATACTTTGCTAGCCTTCAAATTTCCAGTTTGATAAAAAAAAAAAAGGCATTTACGTATGTTTATGTTTCGGCAAACTTCATATTTAAGGATGTGTTTAGATAAATTTTTAATTTTTCCTTTTAATCTAATTCAAATGTTGTGAAAGACTCATTTTGGACTCCAAGATTCTCTTTATCATACAAATTTTGATATATGAACTCACATATAATTTTCTTTGATTTTGGTTTATAATTTTGGGTCATATTGAATTTTGCCGTGGAGAAACAAATGACGTCAGGCGTTGTCCAGCTGTCAACTGTCAACTGCCAAGACAGCACACCACGACCGGCATCGTTCCCGCGAAAACCTGCCGTTAATTCAAACGTACAGAATATTCACAATAACCCCAAAAATGACAAAACTAAAAAAAGATGGAATTTTTTTTTTTTTTGGGTCGGAAGAAAAAAAGAAATCGAAGAAACAAAATCATCAGCTGTGGTGGCCTTCCACAATGATGTCGTGTGAGGCCCACACATGTCGAAACCGTTGAATGCGTTTTATAGGCATTTTTCAAGCGCTTCGGCAGGCGCCCGTTCGAATCAAGATAGGAAGAGAGAGAAAGACAGAGAGAGTTTTGCGGGTGCCACATTCCGCCATCGCGGAGGAAATTTGCAATTTTGATCGCTTGGGTTCCGAGGATTTCCTGCCCTCTCCCCCCTGGTCTTTCAGTGATTTCCGAGGTATCCTTCTCCTTTTCTCTCTCTGTCTCTGTCTCTGTCTCTCTCTCTTTTTCTTGTTTCAATTTCGCACCCACGTTCGATCACCCTTGAATTTTTTGTTTGTCATTTCCGTTTTTCCGATGACAATCTTGTTCGTCTCTCAATGCGCTGTCTCGCTGTGTTCTTGGTCGGTGTGATCCTATGTCGAGCTTCGTTTGCTCGTGCATTTCGTTGAAATCTGGGGACCTTCAACCTCGAATGGGTTCATTGATTGATGGGTTCTTTTTTGTTGTTGTTGTTGTTGTTGGTTTTTCTGATTTTGGAAATTCGTGTGTCGGCATTTGTTAGGGGGTAGCTAGAAGTGACCCTTAGATTGATGATCGTTTGCAGGCTGCTCGTCGAACCGAAGAGGTTACGCATTCCGTCTCGCTGCAGCCCTTTCTTTCCCTTCTTGCGTGCCGGCCATATAAGCTCTGACATTGGTTCCGCAAGGGGAAGAAGGGTTGTGCGGGGACCGAAATTTTCTTTGAGATTTCCAGCAGCGATTGCGCGGGGATTTGGAACAACATGAGTGTTATTTCGGGCGTGATCTCCAGGCAAGTTTTGCCTGTTTGTGGCAGTCTTTGTTTCTTCTGCCCAGCGATGAGGGCAAGGTCTAGACAGCCTGTGAAGAGGTACAAGAAGCTTATTTCCGATATATTCCCAAAAAACCAGGTTAGTGATCTTCAAGCTTGGTTTGCACTTTTCATATTATGGGCGTCAGCAAGTGATGGTTTTGCAATTTATTTGCTGATTAAGACTTAAAAAGAAGCTTGCTGGGCTTGCTCAAATGGATGCGTACATGGGTTTTGGGACGACATAAAACTTTCAAATTCAGTTGGTGTAGCAAAATTAGCAAAATTCTCTTTTTCGATCAAGCTTCTGGTTAGCATCACAGCAAAGGGCTTTTTAATTATTATTCCATTTTCTCTCTGTATGAGAAAATCATCACAAAGGTCTGGTAAGCAAGAGCAGGGGTCTATAATTACCTAGACAGCACCTATGCTGCTAAGCAAGCTTCAAATTAAGGAACCATAATTTCTATCGCTTTACTGGAGGCTATAAACCACGTGCTGTGTGACTCAACTCTTGATTAACATTGGAATCATCATCACCAAGATGAATCTGGAGGAAATAGAAGTGATCTTGTCACAGATTGCAGATGTCAGGATAAATCATTGAGATAATCTTGAGTTATAAGATACCCTAGTCGTAATTGCATCCACTGGGTTGCACATCTATGTTCATTTTTGTGCACAGGCAATGATGAGAGAATGAATGGTTGGAACTGATATTGGGCCTCTTTGCCACAGTAAATACCTTATTGGCCTCTTCTCAAAACAGATATTAGTGGCTCCATTGATGCAATTCTTCATGTCAGTCCTTTTCAAAATTGAGCATGGTTTCACTGCAATAAGAGGGACTTGCCTCTGGATTGCTCATTTGTATCTTAACACAGTATATATTTAGTACAAAACAAGAGCAGCAAGTGAGGGAATGTTACCTTTTTATATTTTAGAAAACTCAAATCTTTATTAGCAGTCGATATTCTTATTCTGTATCATGCCTTCTTCTATGTACTGTCTAAATGCATGTTACTTTGTATTATGACAGGATGAAGAGCCAAATGACCGGAAAATTGGGAAACTGTGTGAATATGCTTCTAAAAATCCTTTGCGTATACCAAAGGTACTGTTGTGGGATTGACAATGTCCTGATTTGCATTCTTATTTATGCTCAACTATGCTGAAAATAACTGGGCCACAATGTAGAACCATATATCCATTCAGCATTGTTGATCGCTTGGTTCAGTTGATTGGATCGAGTTTTTGGTTGACTAATATCTGGTTGAATTGCATCTTTGACGAGTTTATTTTGTTGTAGAAGAGCTTTGCGCTTTGAATATTGAAGTTTGTTCGATACTTTAATGGAAATTCTGTAGCTTGTTATGGAACCTCTTGTATCAATTGCTCTACCAATTGTATGCAGCAAAAGAATTAGAAATTTTTTAATTATTTTTTCTGGAGAGCTAGATGGTCATTTTGAACAAGCCTATGATTTGGCATGGACTTTTTCAAAATTAGAGCCTGGAAGCAGGAATATGGTTTGCAATCAAGGGTGGAGGGTAATTCTTCTGAGCCAAAAAAAAAAAACCAAAAAGATTGGAGGGTAATCTGAAGCTTCTGATGTTCCAAAATTTCTGTCCAGTGGAGCTGTGAAACTGAAAACTATGTTGACAAAGGGATTCAAGATTGCTGTTCATAGGTATATATGCCTCTGAAAAACTCACATAGAAATTAGACATCGCAGTTAAGGTGGCCCTTGATCAGAAAATATCAGGGCAGTTGCAACCAATGAGAGATTTGGAATTGTTTGACAAAAAATGGGTGGAGCAATGACTCTTGAAAAATGCCATAATCTTTCAGCTAGAAGAAGCTTTAGCTCTGGATGGGGGTGCTAAATTGAACTCTCATATGTAATTAATGTGCTGAGGTAATTTGGCTGCTGATTCTTGGAATTGGGTTCTGCTTCTGTTGTTGCAAAGATAATCAAAGCAAGTGGTGTCACTGTGGACAATGTCAAAAAGTTGATCTTGCTAGTGTAATGTCTAAAGCCTGTAATTCTATGGTTCCCGTACATAGGAGAGTTAATAGGTTTGGTTTCATCTCTGTGTTTGTGAAAACTTAATAATATTTTCAGCCCTCAGCAAATGGCTAATTTTTAGGGACCACTTGACAATCAATGACTATTTTCATTCCTGTGGACTCTAATTTGTTGAGGTGCCAAGCACGTTGACTTGTGTGGGAAAGGGAGAGCTCTAGAAAGATGAATCCATGCTCCCTCTCTTTATCCTTTAGAAGATAACTGTATCACATAGGAAACTGAAGGTCTAGATGCTTGTTGGCCCGCATTCTGGGGGATTGCCAGTTCATGAATACTTGGGGTTTTAGCATGGCTAAGGATAGAGAAAGTGCAAAGGTCATTGTTGACTGACATTGGTTTTTCCTGACAGCCATGCTGTATCAATCTCAAGGAATAAGCACAATATTTTTTCAAAGTCAAATCGTCTCGTCGGAAAACCTACAATTGCATCTGTTGAGTTTTTAAAACCACAGGCACCATTGATATGCAAATATGTCTGAAATATTTTCGTGATTAAAATGGCAAATTTGTTATAAGACCTATTAGATCAATGAATTTAAAGAAACAAGGGCTGACTCACTTGGTGGGGGCCATTCTTTTTGAGGTGTTGTGTCTAAGTTCAGGTCTCTCCATCCCTTTGTCTGCACTATTTATGAAAATATCCCATTGATGATTTGGAAAGAAATGAAATATTGTAGAATGATTCTTCAGACCTCAGGTTAGTCATTTTAGGTTACTGAAGTAAAATTTGTTCAGGATAATTAATTAAAATTTCAAGGTGCCTCTCATAATTTTTGGCTCATCATGTATGCTGCATTTGGATATTGTTCGAAATCTTTTTCTTTTAATGTGTGGAATAATTTGCAAATTTCCTATGGAATTTATTCTCCTTGTTAATTTTATATGTCTTCGGCGCTGACAGGAAAAGTTATATTTTGCTTACTGTTTATGTGTTTCTGGTGATTGGTTCATAGTACAAGGCTTACAAGTTCGTTGAGAAAATGCTAGACTTTATGGTTTGCCTTTTCATCTTGGTGATAGTTGCTTATTCTGAACAGATCACGAGCACACTTGAACAAAGATGTTACAAGGAGTTGAGAACTGAAAATTTTCGATCTGCCAAGATTGTCATGTGTATCTACAGGAAATTGCTAGTTTCTTGTAAGGATCAGATGTGAGTTTGCCTTCCCTCAATACATATCCGTTCTCTCTGTATGGCATTCATATACATCACTCAGTAATGATATCTTAGTATAGGTTTCGAGTACCTATAGCAGGGGCAGATTATCTGACTGTCCATTAAATTATTGTTTTAGTTGTGGCCCTCCTCCTGGGAACAGTTCTCTGCAAAAAAATTTGTTGGTTTGATTTTTGTATTTGATTTGAGAGTACCATAATGGCAGTAGGTGAAACTGTTGAGTTCTATGGTGGGGAACTCTATCATGCTTGTGCAGCTGAGTCTCAGGGAAAATGTTTACAGAAGGCATAATATATACGCAGAATGGACTCTGGCATTTCCTACACAAAAACACTGGATCTGTTACCTTATCCAGTGGCAAAAAGATCTTTTTTTTTCCTTAAAATAGTGGTTTTGTGGCTCGACTTAGAGTTTTGTTAGTACAGTGTAAGTTTCAGCAAATACTGTTATGTATTTTAAAGAGACAGCAAGATAAAGAGGCATTTCTCCAATTGACTTATTCAACTGTGAAATTTAGTCATAGTGTTTATGTTGGGCTACTTGGAACCTTTTACAACAAATGAAAACATTCACGCATAATACTCTTCAGCATTGATTTTCAAACTTGGAATAAAAGCTTTCAAATGATTCTAAAGCAATTAAAGTCTATGGATGTGCTCCATAGTGATTTGCTTTCCACTTATTGCCTCTTATTATATTTAGCTCAAAGGAATGGCTTGTACCGGCATATCTCATGTGGCCTTTTTCCCCATCTCCCCATCTCCTCATCAGGAAATAGGCAGAGCCACTTGTCTTATATCCATTGACTATGCGTGTGCTGTCTAACCTTAAACTTATGTTACAGGCCTCTGTTTGCAAGTAGTCTACTAAGCATAATTAGCACTTTGCTGGATCAAACAAGACAGGATGAGATGCAACTAATAGGATGTCAGAACCTTTTTGACTTTGTAAATAATCAAGTGAGTTCTAATGGTGGATATGTATACTTTAGATTGTGAATTTTACTTGTTGAGGTTTTCATGTGAATGTCCAAGTTTTTCTAAATTAATTTGATTTTGTAGAGGGATGGCACCTACATGTTTAACTTAGAAGGCTTTATTCCGAAGCTCTGTCAATTAGCTCAAGAACTTGGCCAAGACGAGAGAGCGCAGCATTTACGCGCAGCTGGTCTACAGGCACTTTCTTCCATGGTATGTTCTTTTGTCCCAGTCACTTGTATACTTGTATACCCTTAAAGTTTCATTTGACCTTATATACATGTGGATAGAAATAGCTAATGAGAATAAAGATACTGATAGTTGTAACTCTGTTTGCTACATAAACATGGGCACAGCTCTCTCCCCTTCTCTCTCTGCTCCCCCCCCCCGGCGCGAAAAAAATAAATAAATTGGGTTTAGTCATCAGTAGAACTTGGTTAAGTTGATCAGATAGTGTCATGCCATTAGCTCCCTTTTACTTAACTTGAAGCTCTCTTTGGGGAGAATATAAAGTGGCGAGGGACCATTTAATGTCATTTCAGTCTCCAAGAACTCTAGAAAAGCACTCCCTTTACCTTTGAATTGGTTTTATTATTGCACGAAGAAGATACTCTTGCGCTGTGAAGGCAATGTGCATCCTCATATCTTTGAATTGTCTGGTGGTGGCTTGTTTGAGACAGTGACACCTTGCATTGTGGGTCCATAGCCTCTGGAACTTCCCATTTCTCTGGCTGGTGAATCAAAGATGGTGGGAGAAAGTGAAGATTTGTAACATGAGACCCTACTTCCGCATAGATTTGGAGTGAAAATGTTGTATGATCTGCAAGTAGGTAGGACCCACTCCATATAGACAAATGGAGTGCTTTTTGATGATTTGGCCCAACTGATAGCAATTTTATGGACCATGAAATTGGCCTTGAATCAAGTCACTTTGAAAAATGTTATTCCGATTCATGTCTGCAAAGGAAGAATGTGGTTTGGGATTGAACTGAGAGGGACATGGTTTGCATTTTTTGAGCTGTAACTATTATTGTAGTCTATGGAGGAAATAGCAAGTAACCCATAGTCTGTTGGGGTAATTTGAGGATAGTGTAGACTGACAAGGAGAGTGAGTTGGTTGGTATTTGTACCTAGCTGTGAGATGTTGATACCTGTGGGATAATCTTGAGCAATGTTCAATTAGATTTGTAAAATATATGGATGCTTGATCTTCTTGTAAGGTATGATATTTTATTTTGGACTAACAGGGGATGTTTAGCTTGTAGTGGGAGTTGCATTGTATGCATTCTTAAAGTCTGAGTAATTACCTTGCTATTCATTAGTTTAATGACCATTCAAGTATTACCTTGTGATCTGTGCTGAAGCACTAAACCTGACGTATTCTTGTGCAGATCTGGTTCATGGGTGAATATTCACATTTTTCAGGCGAGTTCGACAATGTGAGTATATTGAAGTGCTTTTTCTTGACTGTTGCCTGAAGAATTTAGCAGATTCTCATTAGAATTCCACATTTTTCAGCATCTGCTTGAAGTTCATGTCTTGATGATAGGATTTTCCTTCAGCTTTTTTTTATTTTTTTGGCCCCTCCCACGCTCTTATTCTGGTAAACAGAAGTCTTGCTTATGTAGAACCCTTTATGTACTTTGTACCTTAAAGCATCATGCCAAACTTTAGATCACAACTGATGCTAACAAAAGCTTTGGATCACAGTTTGCACATCATTGCACAACTTTGTACCTTACAACATCAAGCCTAACTATGCCCCTTAAAACTGACCCACAATATTTCTTTTTTCATTAAATGTCAATATTGTCTCTCATTCTACACATTGCAACTAAAGCCTTGGATCAAACTATGTTGACTGGCAAATGTTGATCCTCAAAGGTTTATTTGTGTCGGAGCATTTGATCACTATGATTTAAATACAAAATCTTCTTAGCATCTTTGCCATATTGCAAATAACAACCGGCAAATTTAACTACAAACCTGCAAGTCTGTTGCCACTACTGATTTACCTTTACTTTTCCCTTTCACTAATAAGGTGGTCTCTGTGGTCTTGGAAAATTATGGGCATGCTAAGAAAGTCTCTGAAGACCCAAACAAGCAAGGTTCTGAGAATCGTTGGGTACAGGAAGTGCTAAAACATGAAGGTCATGTCTCTGCATCACCAGAAGTCACAATGAGGGTTCCTTCTTGGAAGAAACTTGTTAATGACAAGGGAGAAGTAAATGCAACAGTGTAAGCTCTCACGAAATGAAATTGAATTATGCATTTGCTTTTGTTGTAGTTTGTAATCAATAACTGTCTAATAACTGTCTAGAATTTTACTCCTCCTTTTTATGCCAATAGGGATGCAAAGAACCCTTGCTTTTGGTCCCGTGTTTGTGTTCATAACATGGCCAAGCTAGCCAAGGAGGCAACCACAATCCGGCGAATACTAGAATCATTCTTCCGTTATTTTGATAATGGAAATTTATGGTCTTCAGAACATGGTCTTGCCTTTCCTGTCCTGAAGGACATGCAACTTTTGATGGAGAGTTCTGGTAATTGGATCTATTAATTGCTGTGGCAGCCATTGCCAGAGATTTTTGCCAATCTGGAAACTTAATTGTTCGTTCATGACAGATCCTGTTTTTACTGTTCCTCACAGGTCAAAGTACACACTTTTTGCTGTCCATACTAATCAAGCATCTTGATCACCGAAATGTCCTTAAACAGCCCAGTATGCAGATTGACATTGTTGAGGTGACAACCTTCCTGGCTCAGCATGCAAAGGTGGAACCCTCAGTAGCCATCATAGGTGCTGTAAGTGATGTCATGAGGCATCTGAGGAAAAGCATACACTGCTCGCTTGATGATGCTAATCTGGGAGAAGATGTAATTAAATGGAACAGAAAATTCCAAGAGGTCGTGGATGAGTGTCTGGTCCAGCTGTCTCTAAAGGTTCTATTCTCTAACTTTTGCACCCTCTGTTGGTCAAGTTTTTTTGCTTGTGTGGCTTGCATTCCGTTCATCACTTTTCTTTCTCAGCTAATGCTTATTGATCTGTTTTGTGTGCTATTCGCTATACTTTTATGGCTTTTTCCTGGACAGATAATGATGAATTTTGTGCATGATGTTGGGTAATAGACTGTATTGACATTGTGACAGGTTGGAGATGCAGGTCCAATACTTGATGTTATGGCTGTCATGCTGGAGAATATATCCACCATTACAGTTATAGCCAGAACAACAATTTCTGCTGTTTATCGCACTGCCCAAATTGTTGCTTCTCTACCAAATTTGACTTATCAAAATAAGGCAAGAAGTTAAGTCCAAGTATTTTCATTATTATGTCTTTGCCGATTTCATCTTGAAAAATGACGTTTACTTCCTCTTCTTTTAGGCATTCCCAGAGGCTCTATTCCATCAATTACTGCCAGCTATGGTGCATCCAGACCATGAAACAAGAGTTGCCGCCCACCGCATCTTTTCAGTTGTTCTTGTTCCATCTTCAGTTTGCCCCTGCCCATCTTCTGTTATTTCTGAGTCCAAGAAGGGGCAGGACCTTCCTAGGACGCTTTCAAGAACTGTCTCAGTATTTTCATCTTCTGCTGCCCTTTTTGAGAAGCTAAGAAACGAGAAGATTCTGTCAAGAGATCATGCTCCTCAGGATGATAAAGAGAACAGTGAGGGGGATACAAGAAATAACGACATTGGGATGCTGAGCAGATTGAAGTCAACATACAGTCGAGCATACAGCAGCAGAAATCCTTCTGTATTACTGAATACAGATAGAAATCCCGTGAGCAAGTTAAATAAGGAACTGGTGAGTCTCAGAGATGCATCTGTTAGTTCTAATGTCGTTTTTGTTCAAGGGTGGCTTCCCAATGCCAATTTATTGACACATGAAAATTCTGAAGCTAGGAAACTCAAGTTTGTGCTCTTATCCAATCAATCTTAGGCTGATGCTAAATGACATGTCTCGGCCACCCCATCTTTTGTTTCACTGACGCTTTCATGTTGCTGCTTTATGATGCAGAAATATTTTTGTGTAATAAATGGTCTTCTACTTGAACGTGAATCGGACCACTTTGTCAATATGTTGTTAGACGACTATGATCTTATTTAGCATCGTTTTCTCTTGCATGCAATTCTTACTTTTAACTAGGGATGGAAATGATATTTTCTCGTATATCAATTTGGTCTTTTTTGCATGGTAAAGAATATTTTCCTTTAGGTGTAGTAATACATATTTCTTATACGCATGAGATGACAGTGGGCGTGATGAATTTCCTAGGAAACTCAAGTTTGTGCTCTTGTCCAATCAATCTTAGGCTGATGCTAAATGACATGTCTCAGCCACCCCATCTTTTGTTTCACTGACGCTTTCATGTTGCTGCTTTATGATGCAAAAATATTTTTATGTGTAATAAATGGTCTTCTACTTGAATGTGAATCGGACCACTTTGTCAATATGTTATTAGACGACTATGATCTTATTTAGCATTGTTTTCTCTTGCATGCAATTCTTACTTTTAACTGGGGATGGAAATGGTATTTTCTCATATATCAATTTGGTCATTTTTGCATGGTAAAGAATATTTTCCTTTAGGTGTAGTAATACATATTTCTTATATGCATGAGATGACAGTTGTTAAGTTTTTTGGACTTCAGGAGGCTGTTCCTCTCAGGTTGAGTAGCCGCCAGATCACTCTGTTACTTTCATCCATTTGGGCACAGTCTATTTCCCCAGCAAACATGCCTGAAAATTTTGAAGCTATTGCGCACACATACAGCCTTGTATTACTGTTTTCTAGAGCCAAGGTATCATTTAAGTCCAGTTCTCAAGTTTTGTATAGTGCTACATGTCATGCAAATGCATTCCTTCTCATCATGTCTGTTCATGTTGTCACACCATCGAAAGAAATACTGCAGTTCAGTTGCAGAAGGATCTACACAACCAGCCCCACATAATGGCAAAAGACTTTCCCTGTAGTGCGGTTGTTCTCCATGGGAAAAGACTTAGATGTTGTTTTTACCAGTGTTACTAAGTTCGGATTGTGTAATCTGGTTGTCAAAAAAAAATTTCTTTGTTTATCTGAATGCTACCTTTTAAGGATTCCTCGTTAAAAGGATGTCTAGAAAGATACTCAGAAAAAGGGAAGTGTGGCATTTTTAACATGATGAATGCGTTTTGGACCATAAATTTCTGGTCATTCACTCAAGGAGTAATTCAGCTTTTATTACCTTTTTCTTTTGGGACATTAGGGGCAGTCTTAGGACATTTGGACATGGCAAACAAATTGAGTCAGGTTTTGTTCCACATCAGGCACCTTTGGCTCTGTAATGTCTGATTGAAATAAATTTGGTCATTGGGTCATGCTCGACACATAATAAACTTAGCCTTAACAGATCGGTAATGCGGTTGCATACTTTCATACTTTGTGATGAAAGATTTCATGTACAATGCCAGTCGATGTAAATGCTTGTATTTTGGTACTTGGATGGCAATCTTTCAATGAATAAAATTTATAGACTCAGTTCCTGAATATTTTGTCTTGCTTGCAGAATTCCAGCAATGAGGCGCTGGTTCGAAGTTTCCAGCTTGCCTTTTCCTTGCGTGATATTTCTCTCAAAGAAGGAGGTCATCTACTAAACTTTTATCTTATGCATTATTCATGGTTTTACCGGACAAGGATTGATATTTCTTTTCCTTTGTGATGACAAACAGTTTTTATGTGCCTAGTACTGTGAATGATTGTTCTTGCAATTGCTGATGTCAAATAAAGGGACTAGTAATGCTCAGATAGACTCTATATTTCAACTAAATAGTAACATGTAATGTCACTCAGCAGAACCATCAATGAAGCTCTAGAAAATTTTGCTTCGTAGGTTCTCTTTAGCATGCAAGAGTTGTTTTGTTTGATTGACTTAATTATAAAGTTTTCCAGCAGTTTAAACTGCTGGAAAATATTTCATGACTTGCTGTGGCTTTGCTAGCTTTGATATCTTAGAATGCTGTTGATTTTCCCATGCCTTACCATGATAAGATTCAAAGTAGAATTACTTGATGTCAATTTGATTTGAGAATTGGGTCCCTATGAGGCTGATTGTCTCTTCATTACGGGACTGGAAATGCCATAGTTTCGGGTCCCATAACTTCTTTGATTTCTATGTTTAAAACTGATAATTTCTGTCTGAGCCAACTAATTTCACTTTGCATCAATTTAAAATTCTTATTCTTTGTTTCCTGAATTGAAAAACTGTAGATGTCTCTGTGCCTATGCTGCGATGACAATAATCATGGTAATCAGGAGGTTCTTTTGCTTTCTTCAGGTCACTAATTTGGAAAAGAACAAAAAAGGATTCTTTTGTCCATGTTCCGTGTATAAATGAAAGAGAAGTTAAAATACCACAGTAATGGCTTCCTGTAACTTTTACTAATCACAAAGATGCAGACATAGATTATGCCATTCTAAAATGTTGGATTTGGATGGGCTTTACTTTTAGTAAAACACCTGCTGTATCTCAATTTAGGTCTGGCTCAGATGCTTCATTCTGCAGGACCATTGCCACCATCACGTCGGAGGTCCCTTTTCATGCTGTCCACTTCAATGATCATATTCTCTTCAATAGCTTATGGAATTGTCCCACTTGTTCATTGTGCCAAGATAGCACTAACAGAAAGAACGGTGCGAGTTTTATTTCAACCTCTCGATAATCTTTATCTTGCAAGGAATTTTTTATGCTAAATGAATTTAATACCTTCAATCACATGTCACTCTTATTGTGTAAATACTGGAGCCTTTGTTATTTCATAAAGAGATTCTTTCCATTTTCCTTGAAGTGTCCAGTCAATCTGTCAGTAACAAATAAACTTTATTAGGTCTAATAATCTTTTTGTGCTGGAATCAGGCTGATCCATTTCTGAAGTTAGTTGAAGATCGCAAGTTACAGGCTGTAGACACCGGATCTAGACATCAAATGAATGGTTATGGATTGACAGAAGATGATGCCGCTGCCTTAAAATCTCTCTCTCTCATTCAGTTCACCGAGGATCAAAGAAGGGAATCCTGTGCTTCTGTAATTTTGAAGACTTTGGGCAGCTTGCCGGAAGTAACTTCTGGATGTCCTTTATCACCTGAATGTTAATAGATGCATTGTATATTGAATTTGACATGTTGCTTAAGCTCTGACATCTTTTTTGCAGCCTGAGCTGTCCACCGTTAGGGAGCAACTTCTCAGTGAATTTTTGCCTGAGGATGTCTGTCCTCTGGGGTCCCAATCATTCACAGACTCTCCATCCAAAATATATCAGCTTGAATCGAGAACGAGAGAATCTCATGATGATGTAATTCTTGTGGCCAATTTTATTTACTCCCTTTTTTATATAAATGACATTAATATCAATTTCTGTTTTCTTTTCTATCCAACAGCCCCCTCTATTACCTGTGGAAGATGATGCTTTTGCAGATTCATTTGAAAGTCAAACTACACAGAATTTAGAGGACATCGCTGTGGGCGGACCCAATCTCTTGAGCATAGATCAACTTCTAGAATCTGTATGTGATATGTATTATTTCTTAGCTACTAATATGGAATTGACAGTTGCTGATTCTGCAAAGTTTTGAGTTTTGAAATAGTTTTTTCCATCCATAATGTTGGTTTGGTTCTCCAATTTTCAGGTACTGGAGACTGCTCATCAAGTAGGGAGATTATCTGTTTCAACTGCCCCAGATGTGCCTTACAAGGAAGTGGCACAGCACTGTGAGGCACTTCTCATAGGAAAGCAGCAGAAAATGTCCAACTTGATGAGCGTCCAGCAGAAACATGAAAGCTTGAGGAGCTTAACCTTGCAGAAGAATAATGATGTGATGACAGGATCTCATTTCCCTGCGGAGATGGATACTCAAAATCACAGGGTAAGTGATTCATAACGTAAGTACCATAATTTGTCTGCATGTGTTTTACGTACCCACCCCTTCCCCTGGTGCCTTCTTTCTCTTTGCCTTGTGTCTTCCTTTCAACGAGAGAGAAGCCACAAGGCAAAGGCATCATATATTAAGCAGAAACGGGCAGCACAACATTGAGGTACTCAATTTGTAGTTCATCAAATGGTGCTACATCCACAGCCTTAGGGTACTCGATTCGGTCAATATAATTTGAGGTCCCCTACCTTTTCTCTGTAGTTTCTGTTAGAAATGCCGGCTTCTAACGTATTCAATCGACAAAAAACCATTGCAGGTTGGCAATCCTTTCCTGGATAATGACCATAATGCCAATATGCAGAAACCACCCGTTGGCACCACTGCATTATTGTGTTCAACCGAATACCAACATAACCCGAGCTTCTTCAGACTACCTGCGTCAAGTCCATACGATAACTTCTTAAAAGCTGCAGGTTGCTGATCCTTCGGGAGTGTGAAGACGACATGGTTTAGGATAGGTGGCGCACTGGCATAAAGCTAGTAGCGGTTGGACATAGAGCTCAAAGACTTCCCTGGCGTCGAAGCATTTGTCGCATAGTTATGGTACATACTATCTTCTCGGAATGGAGGAGGAGCTGGTCAAGGTTCAATGATTTTGTCACTCCATACCCAATTCATTCATTCATTAAGTGGTGTTGCCCAGATTTTTTTTTGGGGGGAGGGGGGGGGTGGGTGGGGTGACATTCTCATGATTCCTCTTCCTAGAGTGTTGGTACCACATCTGGGTTCGCGTACATTTCTTTTGTTGAATCCCTTTGATGTATAGATGGGGCCTTCAGTTCTCTCTCTCTCCTCTCCGCTTGTTTTTCCTTTTCTTTTACGTATTTGGATGGAGAAATCGGCGAAGTTTCGAGGCCTGAAGGCAAATGACACTCTCCTCCCAGATATAACATCTGGAAATCCTTCATACCTTATTTATTAAAAATTTTGAGTGCATCAACTCCATTTGAGTGCCAAGAGCAAGTAGAGTAGCTTTCATTAGGATTGTGCTGAATGTGCCATAGTTCATTCCATTCTCATGGCTAATGCATTGGAGCTTCTTGTCAATGTTACGCTGATACCATGAATTGCAATCCTGCACCTTCTTAATTCTCCCATCGATACTCATCGTATCATCGTATAACACGAAAAAGCATCGGCTTGTCTCATGCAGCTTATCCAATTTTGTAATCCAAAGTTTTTCTCGCGAAAACTTCTAGATTCTTGAAAATCTCAAAGCTAAACAAATCGACCACTCTCTCTTATTAATCTTTATTTCTAGGCAACTGATGAGGCTTGGTTGGAGTAACTTATTTATGCATAATTGGTTTTCGAAAAAAAAAAAAATATTGACCTGTGAATTTATTTAGAATTATTCCAAAGACTTTTTGGAGCTTAGAATTTTTAAGTTTCGTTATAACAGATTCGGAGGGAGCACATTTGAGCCGTTTATTTCGAAAGAAAGAAAGGGAGCCGTACCCTCAGTCGAGAACCTACTGTCCAGATTTTCAAGTAAATCTTATCATAAATGAATAACTTCTAAGAACCTGCTAAAAAATAATTAATAAATTTAATATAGGAAGGGCACATTTTATATGGGGTTAGTATGGCATGTGATTAATGATTTCATTTTAAGTCAAAGCAATTTTCAAGATACTCGGTAACTTTCTAGGTGGAAAAGTAAATACGTAATTAGTATTTTCATAATATTTAGAGGTGATTCTAACTATGATTAATAACTTTTACGATAGAAAAAAGTGAAATTTCCATATGGTCAGTAATTTTTACAATGCTCGGTAACATTTAACAGGTGTTTATTAATTTTCTTATATATATATATATATATATATATATATATATATATAGTATTTTCATAATATTTAGAGGTGATTCTAACTATGATTAATAACTTTTACGATAGAAAAAAGTGAAATTTCCATATGGTCAGTAATTTTTACAATGCTCGGTAACATTTAACAGGTGTTTATTAATTTTCTTATATATATATATAAGGCGCCGATATTTTTAAATAGTTTTGATGCTGATTAACGTGGTTAGTAAAGTTTCACTTACTAATAATGTAAAAGCTACTAATGAATCTCATAAGGGAAAAAAGAAAAATTCAAAAAATCGGGTCACCCATCCCTTCACGGCAGCGATACACGTGGCAATACCATAGGAAGGCTCGAGAACTCGAAGCAAAGGCCGGTTCTGGTAAAAGCCATCTCTGTTCTTCCCGACATACTTCGGAGCAAAACTTTAGGAGGTCTGTTCTTTAGGTGAGTTGAGAATTTCCATCTTGTAGTGCCCGAGCATGTTCCCTTTTCCTTGTTCATGTGTTTATCGATTTGGGTTTCTTTCTCGGATGTGTTTTTTAGCTCGCTTGCAAGCTCTCTGTTTGGGTGTTGTGGGAAAAATGCAGAGAAAACTTGGGAAGGTTTTTGGGTTTGGGCTACTCTGTTTTTTTAAACTGGGTGTGTGGGGGAGAGGTCGAAATCGTAGTGGGTTTCACTGAAACGCGTGCGAGGACTTGCTGGGTTGGCTTGCTTTGAGATTGTGGCAGGGATGGTTCGGTAAAGATGAGGAATTTCGGAAATTTAAAAGTGGTGTGCAGCTGTAGGAACTTGGGATATTAGAAAAGAAGAGGCGAAATGAAAGCTGAGGTGAGAGATGGGTCCTCAAAGTGACTCGGACCTGGTTGGGTTATGATCATCTAAAAAGCATCTCCATCTTGTTCAATGATATGATGATGTCTAGCGATTGGCGTGAGATTGCAGCACAGTTTCTTTAGTTGTAGAATTGCTCTCTGGGTTCATTTTCTCGGGCTGTTTGGGTTCGACTGATGCGTCGTTGGTTCGGTTCGTCTGAGGGAGTCTTTGTTTCTGCTTGTAAAGTCTGAATCTTATGGAACACTTGTGTTTGAGATCATTGAGATTGCTGCAGCGACAGAGCTAGGCATGCTTGGCATGAGATATCGTAATCAAAATTCTCCTGTTAACGTCTCAGTTTGGTATCTGTGTTGTCTATCCCTCACTGTAAAGCTTTTTCGCCTCTTTTTTGTTTAATGCAATTAACAACCTTGATTCTGCCCCTTGTTCGCAATGTTTTTCCTGTCACCCATATGGTTTTCAGGTATGTGCTCAATAGATCGTGAATTTGCAAAATCTTATAGGAGACTAAATGCAATTGTAGTTGTAAGGATCCTTTCCATCTAAAAGAGGAAATTAGCTAAAGATGGAGAATGAACATCCTGAACTCAACCTTCGGAGCCTTCTTTATGTATATACATGCTAGGATCACTATCTCTTTTCTCACTTATGTATCTGTGGTTTCTTCTCTTCCATCCCATTTTCTTTTTCAGTTGGAAAAATGTCAGCCACGTACATAATAAGTGCTGTGCTCGGATCATTTGCAATCGCATTTGCAGCTGACCACTTCTTTGCTGACAAGAAGATATTTGGAGGCAAGTGAAAGTTACGATCATCTTTTTTTGACTGTTGTTTGTGGATGCATCTCTTGACCAGAAAGTTGTGAATGCTAATGCTGTCTAATTTTTCTTTTTCCACTGTCCTTTTGAGTATTCAGGAACCACACCGTCGACCATTGCCAACAAGGAATGGTGGGAAGAGACGGACAAGAAATTTCAGGCATGGCCTAGGACAGCAGGCCCGCCAGTCGTTATGAATCCTATCAGCCGTCAAAACTTCATCGTCAAATCCCGCTCTGAATCTTGAATCTTAATGGTCTTGGATCTCTCCCTTTTGTAACTAATGCCTTGTCAACTAGCGTAGCAAATAGCAACTGGCTTTCGATGATAGGCATGTCCTGGGTTGAATATTATGTTTTTTTTTTTTTGGTAAGGAGGTTGAATATTATGTTTGTATGAAGTCTTCCCAAAATTTGGTCTATTTGTCTAATAAAGCACTATAAGGTGTGTAAGTACCTGTGTTGGTTCAGTTCTAGCACATGCCGTTGGTGTCTGATGCTCACTATCTTTCTGTGACAACACGGACATCAATGCGGATGATGCTATCGCTCAGTTTTTCTGCAGAAAAGAGACTTAATCATGAATGTGTCTTTTGGAATCCTGCTGGGGACTCGCAAAAAGTCCATGCTTCTAAGCATTTACATTCAGAATCTGTCAGCCAAATTGAAATGTGCAACGAGGGCAAAGGCCACGCATATGTTTTGGCACTCCGAACTCTTTCAACACAAGAAGTCCTTCATGTGCATTGAGTATTGTGGTGTATCGATACTTGGCAGGAAAATCATGATCAAATCATGATCGCGGTAGCAGACTAGAGGTTTTTTGAATGAAGGATCTGTTAGAGGTTTGTTTGGTAAAACAAACAGTGTTTTCTTTGTCCCACATAGGAAAAGTAGGAGGGAATGGGCTAATTTAAAAGTGCAGATTTTTCTTTATGTACTTAAAGAATGATTGGGTGGGGCTAGACCCCACCATACCCGCGTGCGGGTGCACGAATAATTGCGTGATTTTGGCGCACTTAGCAATCACGCGATTTAATTAACACTAATCCCTTTGTTATTTATTCTAATTTTTATTTCTTTGTTATTAATTTTTTAGTAAACTCAAAGGTTGTCTTTTATTTTGAGAATTTCAGAAATAAAATATATAAAATGAAAATTCGAAATTCTATTTAAAAAAATTATAATTATTTCGAATTTTGTTTGTGTCTTTTCAAGACAACCTTTGGAAAATTACTTATTTGGTTTTAACTTTTCGCGAAGGGTTGCAATTGTTCGTTTTCGACTTCTTCCGAAGAGTCGCATTTGTTTATCCGAACAATTTTCTAAAGACATGTTTGTTCGCAATTTTCACAAAGAGTTGCAAGACAGTTTTATATATATATACTTGTCATTTTCGGAAAGAAGATATGTGGTCATTTTTCGAGTCTTTTTTCTGAAAAAATAGCAGCCAATCTTTCGATTGTTTTCCTAGAGAGATCTTGGAGAAATACTAGAATTGTTATCTAGCATTCTCATCTGAGACTTTGTTGTATCCTGAAGGATTTTTGCTGGTGACCATTAGCAATGTTGTGGGGCAAATAAATCATTAAAGAAAGTGATATAACGCCTCAAAGTCCGAGTTGTTTTACTCGATCCGATTTCATTGTTCAACCCATTTCGAAGCCATATATTTCCAACAATTTTAAGGATTTATTTTGCTACAATGGAGTCGGAGACAATCAAAGTTATGGATCAAGATATGGTCAAACTGGACCGATTCGATGGGAACAATTTTGCTCGCTGGAGGGACAAGATGATGTTCTTACTCACTACTCTGAAGATTTCCTACATATTAGATCCTAACTTGGCGCCTTTAGAAATCCTAAGCCTACTGCTGAGGGAGGACAGCCAAGTGCGGAAGTCATTGAGAGGGTTAATAAGGAAAAGAAGAAACGTGCGGAGGATGAATTACTTTGTCGAGGACACATTTTGAACACACTCTCCGATCGTCTGTACGACTTATTCATTGAAATGAAGTCGGCCAGAGAAATTTGGAATGCACTGGAATTCAAGTACAAAGCGGAGGAGCAAGGTACCAACAAATATCTAATCGCAAAGTATTTTGATTTCAAGTTTATTGATACTAAACCCTTGCTGGAATAAGTCCATGAATTGCAAGTGATTGTGAATAAGATTCGTGCCCTAAAGATTGATATTCTAGAAGCTTTTCAAGTTGGAACAATTATTGCAAAATTGCCTCCAAATTGGAAAGACTATGGAAAAAGGTTGATTCACAAGTCGAAGGACTTTACTTTGGAACAAATACAGAAACATCTTCGCATTGAGGAAGAGTCGCATTGAGGAAGAGTCACGTTTACGTAATAATTCTGTTTTGTACAATTCCAAGGTAAATGTCGTGGATAAAAAATGGAAACTCGGCCAGAACTTCAAAGTAAAAAGCAAAGGGCATAAATTCAAGAGAACACAAAAGAAGCAAAAGGGTTGATGTTTTGTTTGTGGCAAACAGGGACACTACGCCAAGGATTGCATTCACTGCAAGAACATTTCAAAGGACAAGAACATTCCGATGGTGAAAGTAGATGCAAATCTGGTTGAAGAAAATTATGTAGCCATGATTTCAAACATGTTTTCGAACATGGAAATATCTAAAATCAATGATGCGATGGCTATGGTTTCTGAAATTAATTCTACCACTGTCCAATCCGGTTGGTGGTTAAATTCTGGAGCAACAGTCCATGTGTGTAAGGACAAGTACATGTTCAAGCAATTTGAAGAGATTGTTGACTCAAATGTTCAAGAGATCCTGATGGCGAATAATACTCTTGCAAAGGTTGCTGGAAAAGGCACGGTGAAGATAGACTTCACTTCTGGAAGGAAGATAACTCTTTTTAATGTGTTATTTATACTCAAAATTAGGAAGAACCTAGTTTTTATTGATTTACTTTGTAAAATGGGGTTTCGGGTTTTGTTTGAATCCGACAAGGTTATCCTGTCGAAAAATGGGCTGTTTGTTGGGAAGGGTTATGCCAATGATGGCATGTATCAACTGAGTATAAATAATAATATTTCTAATTCTGCTTACATTGTCGAGTCTTCAACTTTATGGCATAGTAGGTTGGCACATATAAATATTTGTTATTTGAAGAATATGAGAAAATTAAACTTGATAAATTTTAATGGCGAATTTGATAAATGTGAAATATGTGCTAAGTCAAAACTTACTAAAAAGCCATTTCCTAGTGTTAAAAGAAATTCGAATTTATTGGATTTGGTTCATAGTGATATATGTGAATTTAATGGTATGCTAACACGTGGAGGTAAAATGTATTTTATTACCTTTGTGGATGATTGCAGTAGGTTCTTATATGTTTATCTCATGAGATCAAATGATGAAGCATTTACCATGTTTAAGAAATATAAGGCTGAAGTAGAGAATCAATTAGAAAAGAAAAGTAAAGTTCTACGATTAGATAGAGGTGGAGAATATTTCTTAAATGAATTCTCTTCATTTTGTGAAGAACATAGTATTATTCATCAAGCTTCAGCACTATATACACCACAATAAAATGGTTTAGCTGAAAGAAAAAATCGATCTCTTGGAGAAATGGTTAATTGTATGCTTTCAAATTCAAAGCTACCAATTAATCTTTGGGGAGAAACATTATTTTCTGTATGCCTATATTCATAACAGAATACATTCCAAGAAAAATGACATAACTCCTTATGAAATATGGAAAGGTAGAAAGGCAAATTTGTCATATCTTAAAGTGTGGGGGTGTTTGACATACTACCGAGCTCAAGATCCTAAGAGAACAAAACTCGGTCCTAGAGCAATCAAATGTGTTTTCGTTGGGTATGCTGAAAATAGTAAAACTTATAAGCTTCTCGATTTAGAATCTAATATCATAATAGAATCAAGAGACATTGAATTCTTTGAGAATAAATGTTTTACAAGTTCTGAAATTATTGAAAATAATTCAAGATCTATGAAAACTCAAAGTGATTCTCAAGATAAAGAAACAAATGATTCTAAAGACATGATTGAACCAAGGAGAAGTACTAGAGCTAGGAAAATAAAAGACTTAGATCATGATTTTATTACTCATGTTTTTCTTGTTGAAGGAGATGGAGATAATAATGTGGTAAATAAATACCCTTTAGTGTTAAATTTAGAAGATGATCCTAGAAGTTTTGATGATGCTATGTCTTCTAGAGATGTTTCTTTTTGGAAAGAAGTTGTGAATGATGAAATGGACTCAATTATGTCCAGTAATACTTAGGTATTAGTAGATTTGCCGAAAGGATCAAAACCTATTGGATGCAAATGGGTTTTTAGAAGAAAATATCATTCTGATGGTTCTATGCAAGCTTTTAAAGCTAGGCTTGTAGTTAAGGGATATAGATAAAAGGAATGAATAGATTATTTTGATACATATGCTCCTGTTACACGTATAACTTCTATTCAAGTTCTTTTTACTCTAGCTTCATTTATGATATTTGTGTTCGTCAAATGGATGTTAAGACTGCTTTCTTAAATGGAGACTTAAATGAGGAGATTTACATGGAACAACCGGAGGGTTTTGTTCTTCCTAGAAATGAAAGAAAAGTATGTAAATTGATTAAGTCTCTTTATGGACTTAAGCAAGCTCCTAAGCAGTGGCATGAAAAGTTTAATTCGGTCATATTGTCAAATGGTTTCATCAATAATAGTGCCGATAGGTGTATATACTCTAAATTCACTAAAGACTATGGTGTCTTAGTGTGCTTGTATGTTGATGATATACTTATCTTTGGAACGAATATGACTGGAATTAATGAGACTAAGAAGTATCTAACTTCCATATTTAAAATGAAGGATTTGAGTGAAGTTGATACTATCTTAGGTATTAAAGGTAAGAAAAATAGTGGGGGTTATTCTTTAAGCCAATGTAGTCATGTTGAAAAATTATTAAATAAATTTCAACATCTTGGTTTTAAAGAAATAAGTACTCCATTTGATTCCAGTATTAAATTAAATTATAATACTGGTAGAGCGGTGGCACAACTAGAGTATGCAAGTGCTATAGGGTCTTTAATGTATGCGATGTGTTGTACTAGACTCGATATTGCTTATTCTATATGCAAGTTGACTAGGTATACTAGTAATCCAAATATAGAAAATTGGAGAGCTATTGCTAGAATTTTTGGTTATCTTAAGAGAACTAAAAATTTAGGATCGTTCTACAATAATTATCCGACTGTATTAGAAGGATACACTGATGCTAGTTGGATTACAAGTGTGGGAGATGAGCATTCCACTTCTGGATGGATCTTCACACTAGCTGGAGGTATTGTATCTTGGGTGAGCAAGAAACAGACATGTATAACTCACTTAACAATGGAATATGAATTTATTGCTTTGGCGGCAGCTAGGAAAGAGGCTGAATGGATTAGAAATTTGTTGTTGGATATCAAATTATGACCTAGTCCTATGCCTCCTATTTCTATCCATTGTGATAGTCAGGCCACTTTGGCAAGAGGCTATAGTAACATCTATAATGGTAAGTCTAGACACATTAGTTTAAAACATGAATATGTGAGATAATTGATTAAAGATGGTACCATAACAATTGTCTATGTGAGATCAAGTAAAAATCTTGCCGATCCTTTGACGAAGGTTTTACCAAGATATATGGTAATAACTACCTCACAAGAAATGGGGTTGAAACCCTTTAATTGAAATCACCAATAATGGTAACCCGACCTTTTTCTAGAACATCACTAGTTACAAGGTTTAATGGGTAAGAACAAGTTATTGAATGTGATTGTTTGATATTGACATAACCCTGATATGAGAAGTCAGTATCGTCTGTTACGTTTTGTAGATTAAATTGAATTTTTAATGAAATATGATACAAGTTTGTAGTGTGTTAATAGTAACAGAAACACATGGTAGATACTTCATCTATATGAGCTTAGAAGTGGTGCCGCTTCTTACGAAAGTGAGGGTTACTTTCTAGAGAGCTCATGAAACAGGATCAAGCACAATGCCATAATAGTGCAGAGTAATATAGAACTTCTCGATGAAACAAGAGGTTAGTGTATGTGTGGTATGTCCGGTTCTATTACATAAAAGTACAAGTTTAAAGCCAAGCTACTTGTCACTTTGATAGGGCTTTGATATACTTGCATTAAGTAAAGGTTCAACTCGAAAGAGACCTTTATGTATGTATATTAATCTTACTGAAATTTTGGTTATATGGTTTTTAAAAAATTAATTTTGAAATCCTTGTTTTACAAACAAAGTGGGGGATTATTAGAGGTTTGTTTGTTAAAACAAATAGAGTGTTTTCTTTATCCCACATAGAAAAAGTGGAAGGGAGTGGGCTAATTTAAAAGTGCAGATTTTTCTTCATGTACTTAAAGAATGATTGGGTGGGGCTAGACCCCACTATACCCACGTGCGGGTGCACGAATAATTGCGCGATTTTGGCGCACTTAGCACTTACACGGTTTAATTAACACTAATCCCTTTGTTATTTATTCTAATTTTTATTTCTTTGTTATTAATTTTTTAGTAAACTCAAAGGTTGTCTTTTATTTTGAGAATTTCGGAAATAAAATATATAAAATGAAAATTCGAAATTCTATTTTAAAAAATTATAATTATTCCGAATTTTGTTTGTGTCTTTTCAAGACAACCTTTGAAAAATTACTTATTCGATTTTAACTTTTCCCGAAGGGTTGCAATTGTTCGTTTTCAACTTCTTCCGAAGAGTCGCGTTTGTTTATCCAAACAATTTTGTAAAGACGTGTTTGTTCGCAATTTTCACGAAGAGTTGCAAGACTGTTTTATATATATATATACTTGTTATTTTCGGAAAGAACATGTGTGGTCATTTTTCGAGTCTTCTTTCTGAAAAAACAGTAACCAATCTTTCGATTGTTTTCCTAAAGAGACCTTGGAGAAATACTAGAATTGCTATTTAGCATTCTCATCCGAGACTTTGTTACATCCTGGAGGATTTTTGCCGGTGACAATTAGCAACGTTGTGGGGGCAAATAAATCATTAAAGAAAGTAATATCACGCCTCAAAGTCCGAGTTATTTTACTCGATCCGATTTCATTGTTCAACCCATTTTGAAGCCATATATTTCCAACATGATCATGATTGATCTATCAAGATTGGGCAGATCTCAAAGCTCGTAATTAGGTTTTCTAATGTATTCTTGAATACTTTTTTGGAGGCAATATTATTAATGTATATTTATGTAATATATGCAGATAGTTGGTAGGTGGGAATATGTGATCTCCACCATTAAATTGAAGAGAGATCTATGGCTATGCTAAAGTTTATACTTGTATATAAACGGATCTCCTTCCATTTTTTTGAAACATAATAATAGAATTTTTAATGCTTCTCTTTAGAGTTTCTATTTTGAGTTTTACGGTTGAAGTGAAATGGCCTTATTTATTTATTTATTATTTATTGTAAAGAAATTAATTATAGCATGCCCCCCAAATGTTCATATAATTTTTTTTTTGTTTTGTGCCCCACAACTCTTTCTCGCTCAGGCTTGGTTCAAAATATAGCAAAAATATTAGTAGCATTGCAAAAAGCTATGTCGGGATAATTTAATGTTGAAATGATGATAAAAGACATTGTCAAGCATCTAGTTAACAAGCAACGATGGCAACGACGTGTTAAGAGGGCTTTTCCTAATTGGTAGCCAAGGAAATAGTGAGCAAGTGCAGGGGAATCCTGTGGCAGTGAAAATTTTCCTGAGAATCTATAGGTTACGGTGAGATATGGCAATTATTTTACACCATTAGAACTCAGCTACTATCTTAATCCCATCTTAATTAAAACAATGTTTCGCTTATAGCTCGATATTCTCGTAGAACTATGAGATCAACAACCTTGAACTAATCCAACTGTGATCTCGAACGAGTTTATTCAATCCAGTGGAAATAATCAGGAGCTGGAAGAGATTGGACAGCAGTGCTGGCAGAGAGCTGTGGTTGAGATCTTCTTCGATAATGTTGTGGAAGACTTTGCTTCTGACCTTCAAAATGCACAACCTCATACATGAACTCACCATTTTGGTGGCACAAACCAAACCATTCGACATGAACATATGGACGTAGATCTTTCCTCGACAGCTTGGCATAAATCGAATGCTTGTGCCATTTAGGTGGCACGTACCGAATCTTCTTTCTTCCCATAGTTTCTCTCTCCTTTTTGGTGTGCACTGAAGATATGTAGATATATCTGTCCGCCTGTGTCAGCTTTGTTGAATTCCAAAGTTTTGTTTGGTGAGATAAAGATGGATGATGCGATACAATACAAATTATTGCTTATCTGGTGACTTTTAGTCTGTTTCTTGCATAAACAGATGTTCTTGTAAGTCAAATTCTTCGAGAAAGAATGGAATGCTATCTGCAAAGAAAAAGTGGTTAGTTTGCTTTTGCAATTTCATTTTATGCTTCTGTTCTGCATAAAAGCTCTCTAATACTCCATCGTTAGTTATGCAAGTGTCGTACATTTTGTCCATTTGTTATTCATCATCCAAGAATGCCCACCTGAACCATGAGCTTGATAAAATTCCATCCTCATCACAGGCATTTCCAAGTAAGAAATACTTGATTTCTCATTCTGTGTTTTGTCATCAAGTTCTTTTAGACAAACGAAGAAATCACAGGTTCACAACAGCATCACATGTTCGCTTGGTTTAAGTCCAAGCTTGTACGGAACGGCTACATGTTAAGGTACTTTTTCAACCCAGCGAAATTTCTTGAGACCAAACAACTTTTCATTTCAAAAAATTTAAAGTGAATTTTGGATGTGTTTATTTCATGAAAAATTCAAGACTTGAAAATATTTCTAAAAAAAATAATTGTTTATTTTGCTTACTAAATTAATAAATGAAAAATATCTTCATCACTGCATAAATTGTTGTCGATTAATACGTTGACTAATTTGTGTGCATGGAAAATCACAGCACCCTCTGAAAATTCACATGACAGACCGACACATTTCACGTCTAAGTTGGTGCTCCCGTGCCTCCACATGGGATTCTGCTTCTTTTCATCTGAAAATCTCACTTCCCTCTGCTTTTTTCTTGAACACTTAGTCTTCTTGGATTGAGTATAGAATAACATTTATTTGAGGTTGTGTCGTGTTAATAAGAATATAGGAATATGAATTGAAAGTACTAAAACTTATTAGGAAAGTACTATTGTGTCTGAAAACTTAAAAAAAAGATAAAATAAATCAAATCTTAAAACGTGTTAAATTGGTGTAATTAAGTCATTTTGTATCCAATTTGACTAAAGGAAAATACTAATGTAGTTTTTTTTTTCTTACAAGACGATGACGTGGCTAAAACATGAAAGTAGGAAAAAAACGACTTTGGTCTAAATATGATTTTTTGATCATTAGATTAAAAAAAGAATAAAGGAAAAATGATAAGGGCTGCCGCCGCCCCACCATTGCTGGACTGAGAAGAGCCAGCAATGGTGGTGCATGGCCAGCAAAAAATTACGAGGGTCACCACGCCTCGTCGACCGCAGGCAAGGGTTGCGGTCCTCACCTAAATCGGGTGAGGTCACTAGCCCTCTACTTTTTACTTCACTTTTTTCATTGTAGTGAATGCAGTGCGACTCTATTAAAGAGCAGCTATACAAATATAGACATGGAGAATCATTTAGAAAAAAATTCCGTTATTTTCCGATGGTCAGAAAGTCTTTTACCAATTTTCAAAAATTGTGAGGGAAAAAGAGCACATACTTCTAAGCCAATCATTCTCATTCTTGTAGAAGTACGAAATCGTGGGCATCTATATTGCAGGGATCAAGCAATGAAAAGGAGTTTATTCTTCTCTGTGCCCATATTTATCTTGTAAGAATTAGAGAACACAGAAAGGAATGCAGTAATGATTAAAGAGAAAAGTAGCAGAATTGAGGCTACTTTTGCTTTATCTTTCATACGACGAAGGTATTCCAAATGTAAATGGAACGGCATCGAATTGCTTGCGGATATGCACCAAGAATCGAGTGAACTCTGCAAGACTTTGGAATAACGTCGTACACACTTCATTGCACCATGTATATTCCTATCTCTCCGCCTATAGAACCTAGCAAAATCCTGCTTCCTTTTTATCCTTCTCCTGATAACTAGATGAGTTCCTGCACAGTGGTTATGCTAAACCTCCTCGAAAACTAATAACACAAATCACAACCATGACTGAGGTTGTCTCTAGCATCCTCGGACCTCTTGGGAGGAAACTAGGTTCAGCGGTTTTCGAAGAAATTCAACTGTTATGGAGCGTCAAGGGTGACCGAGACAAGCTCAAGAACTTGCTAGAGATGATCGAGAAGGTGATCACTGATGCTGAGCAGAAGCAAACAACAGATCAAGCTGTGAAGCATTGGCTGTCAAAGCTTAAAGACTTTTGCTATGATGCTGAGGACGTGCTAGACGAATTCGAAGCCGAGGCCTTGCGGAGGCGAGCGAGGCCGACTGAACATTTAACCCTTAAAAGGAAGGTACGCTACTGGTTCTCGTGGCTATCCAACTTCATTTTCCAATTTAAGATGGCGCACAAAATGAAGGAATTGAGGGAGAGACTTCATGGGATCAATGAAGAGAAAAATATGCTCCACTTGTCGAGCAACGTTCCCGACAAGAGTATAGTTCAACGGAAAGAAACTCATTCTTTTGTGCACGTTTCGAATGTGATTGGAAGAAACAAAGATAAGCAGAGGATAATAGAGCTGTTGATGAGAACGGATGATGACGGAGCTGGTAAGGTAGGTGTCATTCCAATTGTTGGAATAGGAGGTATTGGAAAGACGACTCTTGCTAAATGGGTTTACATGGATGATAGGATAAGCAAGTATTTTGATATCAAAGTTTGGTTATCCATGTCAGTCGATTTTGAAGTTAAGAAGATAATAAGAGACATCATCGAGTCCCTTAGTGAGGAAGCAAAATGCGATAGTTGGAGCCTTGAAAAGCTGCAAAATCACTTAAGAAGTGTTGTGGAGAACAAAAGGTGTTTGTTCGTAATGGACGATGTGTGGGAAGTGAGTAAAGAGGATTGGAAAGGATTGAGAGATTTGTTAGAAGGTGTTTTCGAAGGGAGTAAAGTCATTGTGACTTCGCAGAATAAATTGATCGCCTCAATCATGGGCACTGTCCCCCCACATAATTTGGCCAACCTTTCGCAGGAGGATTCTTTGACTTTGTTCATGAAGTGTGCCTTCGATCAAGGGCAAGAGAAGAATCACCCAGACCTTATGGCAATCGGCAAGGAAATCGTGAGCAAGTGTGCGGGAAATCCAATGGCAGTGAAGACATTGGGGAGCCTTTTGTATTCAAAAACCAACCCGACCAACTGGGAATCTATACGGGATAGTGAAATATGGCAATTACAAACAGATATTTTACCTTCATTAAGGATAAGCTACGATCTAATGCCTTCTTATTTGAAAAAATGTTTCGCTTATTGCTCCATATTCCCGAAGAATTACGAGTTCAACAACCTGGAACTGATCCAACTATGGATAGCAAACGGGCTTATTCAATCCAGTGGAAATACTCAGGAGCTGGAAGAGATTGGACAACGGTATTGGGAGGAGCTGTGGTCGAGATCCTTCTTCGATGACGTCGTGGAAGATTATTTGTTCCTGACCTTCAAAATGCACGACCTCATACACCAACTTGCCATTTCCGTGGCACAAGTCGAATCATCCAACGTGAACATGAGCACGCAGGATGTTTCCTCGACCATTCGGCATATATCATTTTCGGATCCATCTCTTCTACAAGAAGGTGAACTACCTAGCTACTTGAGCAAACTCAGTGGCGTTCGCACCATCATGTTTCCAATAAAAAAGGAGGGTTCCACTGGGGAGTCCTTTCTAGAGATGTGCATTTCGAGATTCAAGCAATTGAGAGTGCTCTATCTACATGACTCTAGCTTTGAACAACTACCTAGTTCAATCGGTGGTCTAAAGCATTTGAGGTTTCTTCATTTATGCGGCAACCATAATATCAAGAAACTCCCCAATTCAATCTGTGAGCTCCACAATCTGCAGAGCTTAGGACTTGCCGGGTGTGAGGAACTGGAGGAAGTGCCTGCAGACATTAAGAGTATGATCAACCTCCGCTTTTTGGATATAACCACAAAACAGCAGCAATTCCCAGAGAAGGGAATAGGATGCTTGACTTCTTTGCGGTGCCTATTCATTGGAGACTGCAAGAATTTGGAGGTCTTGTTCAATGACATGGAATCACTCACGTTGCTCCGTAAGTTGTTCATTGGAGGTTGTCCAAAGTTGGCATCCTTACCACAAGGCATCAAGAATCTGAAGGCATTGGAGAATCTCTGGATTTGCAACTGCGAGAACTTGAAGCTGCCAGAAGGCGAAAGTGATGAACCACGCTCCATGTCAAGGCTTCGATCCGTGATGTTTGTGGGATTACCAAAGATAGTTTCTTTTCCCAGGTGGCTCGAAGGTTCTACAAGAACACTGCAGAAAATCGATGTTGTGCATTGTCCAAACTTGGGCACATTGCCTGAGTGGCTGCAAAATTGTTTTTCTCTGAGAAAACTGAAGATTGAAGACTGTCCTAGATTGTCCTCTTTACCAGATGGAATTCGCCACATTGCCACATTGAGAGAGCTGTGGATAGATGATTGCAGGGAATTGAGCAGCAGAATTGCTGCTAGAAGTGGTGAAGATTGGAGCAAGATCGCTCACATCCCGGAGATTTACATTGACGGAAGGAAGATGAAATGAATTGATTAATCGGTATAAGCAAACTCCCCCACTTTTTCTGACACGTTTATGAAAAAATATTTGACGTTTTGGATTGTTACTTATATCGTCCTCATTTACTTGCAGCGACTGTCACACCATGTTGATGGAACCATGTTATATTGCCAATTGAGAATTCCTTTGAGTTCCTGAAGAAAAAGTTTCAATTTTTGCTCATGGAAGATCCTACTTTCCCAGCAGTGCTGAAGTCCCATGCTCAAGATCAAGAAAATAATGTTTGGTTGATCAATGTCAACGTTTTCTTCTTATTGTTTCTCTTCTTTTCTGTTTTGTGTGGTGTGCTCCAAAGATTCCGTATATGTATCTGTATGCCCGGGTCAGCTTTGTTGTCTTCTGAAGTTCTTTTTGGAGAGTTAAAGATGGATGATGCGATACAATACATGATTGCTTCTCTGGTGACTTTCAGTCTGTTTCTTTCATAAACAAATGTTCTTGTAAGTCGAATTTTTTGAGAAAGAATGGAATGCTATCTGCAAAGCGAAAGTGGTTACTTTGCTTTTGCAATTTCATTTAATGCTTCTGTTCTGCATAAAAGCTCTCCAGTATTCCGTCGTTAGTTATACAAGTGTCGCACATTTTGTCCCTTTGTTATTCATCATTCAAGAATGCCAACCTAAACCATGAGCTTGATAAAATTTCATCCTCACAAAGGCTTTTTCAAGCAAAAAAGGTACATGATTTCTCATTCTGTGTTTTGTCATCAAGTTCTTTTAGACAAACGTAGAAATCACTAGTTCACAACAGCATCACATGCCCCCTTGATTCGAGTCTAAGCTTGTACAAAATGGGTAGATGTTAAGGTACCTATCGAACTCATCCCGGGACTTGACAACTTTTCATCTCAAGATATTCAAAATGAATTTAAGTCTTATTTGTTTTACGAAAAGCTCGAGACTTAAAATATATTATTTAAAAAAAATCATTTAGTTTGTTTGTAAAAATTAATGAACGAAAAATGTTTTTATCACCTGCGAAAATAGTTAGATATAAATTATTATCGATGGTGGAATATTTTGCGTGCATAGAAAATCACGGTACCCTTTGAAAATTCACAAAAAAACAGACCGACACATTTCACGCCTAATCTGGTGCTCCCATTCCCCCACTTGGCATTCTGCTTCTTTTTATCTAAAAGCCTCACTACTTTCTTCTTGTTTCTTGAGCACTTGATCTTCTTGGATTGAGTATAAAATAAGACTTCTTTGAGGTTGTGACGTGTTAACAGACTACATGATATATGCATTGAAATTATCTCAAAATTGCAAAATTGCGATCGAGTCTTCAAATTTTTAAAAATGCAATTGAGCTATAAAACTTGTCAAATTAGAACAATCAAGTCATTCCGTTAATTCCATCCAATTAGGCCAATGGATAATCTCAACATAACTTTTTTTTTTGTTCTCTCTTCTACATGGCAACAATGTGGCTAAAACGTGAAGAATATGGCTAAAACAATGTCATTTTGGTTTAAATATGATTTTTAAATCTAAATACTATTTAGATTAGATTAAAAAAATAAAAAGAGAAATGAAAAGAAAATGGTGACCGCCACCTCACCATCGCTAGAAGGTCTAGCAATGGTGGGGGATGGCTAGCCGAGAATCGACAAGGCTCGCCGGGCCTCACCGATCGCAAGCAAGGGTTGTTATCATCACCCAAATCAAGCGAAAGTCGCCATTGCAATACAACTCTTATTTATATTAAATAGAAGTTATATAAATATGAACACTTATGGCACGTTTGGTAATATACTAAATGGTAACCGATTCTATTCTTTTGCTCATGGAAGTAAATTTGGCATAAAAATCCATTCTTTCTTCTTCTTTTTTTTGTTTCTAGGAATATATTTGAAATAAAATCAAGAAGTAGAAAAAAAATTGCTTTTCTGTTCCTGGAAGTAATTCCAAAAACAAACCTAATTTTTCTTCTCTTCTCTTTCCTTTTCTTCTTCTTCTTCCTTTTGGCTGGTCGCTGGCCTCAGCCATGGTCAGTGATCGGCTAGATGAAGGTGCTGAGCCAAAAAGAGGCTCGTTGGCCCAAGCCTCGTCGGTGGCTGGGCGAACTTCGCCTCGCTAGATCCAGGCAAGGTCAACCTTGTCGGGCCACCACCAAGTCGCTTGCCTTGGCTAGGCGATGTCAACCTAGTGGTGGCATAACAAGGCTAAGCCTCACCAATGACTAGGCGAGGCTTGGCCTCACCAAATATAGGCAAGATCAAACTCGCCTAACCAAGGTGCCTCGCCTTACTCACGGCAAGGTTAGGCCTCACTAGATCTAGGCAAGGTCAACCTCACCTAGCCTAAGTGAGGCCCGAGCCTTGCCATGGCTCGGGTTTGCCAAGGGTCGGTGACATTTTGGCAAGCCATCATCTAGCCGACGACTAAAGGAAGGAGAAGACGAAAGGGGGAAAAGAAAGGAATTTTTTTTAATAAAGTTATTAAAATATTGACAAAAAATTGTTTGAACTAGAAATTTTAAGGGTTTTACCAAACGCATTTATATTTTGAGAATAGAAATTTTGGACAATTAGTAAACGCTTTCAAATTCTCAGAAATTGATCCCGGGAATGGAATAAAAAAAATAATTTCTAAGCAAAAATTGTTCTGGGGATTGAATGGTTACTAAACACACCCCTAGAATCATTTATAATTTTTTCCATTATTTTCTAATGATCCGAAAGTCTTTTTCCAATTTTCAAAAATTGTGAAAGGAAAACAACACATACTTCTAAGCCATGTATTCTCGTTCTTGTGAAGTACGAAATCGTGGGGCATCTAATACTGGGATCAAGCAATAAAAAAGAAGCTTATTCTTCTTCTCTGTGCTCATATTTATCTTGAAGAATTAGGGAACAAAGAAAGGAATGTAGTAATGATTAAAGAGAAAGTAGCGGAATATGTAGTAATGATTAAAGAGAAAGTAGCGGAATTCAGGCTACTCTTGCTTTATCTTTCATCCGACAAATGTATTCCAATTGTACATGGAACGGCATCGAGTTGCTTGCGGATATCCACCAAGAATCGAGTGAACTACGCAAGACTTTGAAATAACGTCGTACACACTTCATTGCACCATGTATATTCCTATTTCTCTGCCTATAGAACCTATCTTTCTCCTGAGATGAGTTCCTACTCGGCGGTTATGCTAAACCTCCTCGAAAACCAATAACACAAATCACAATAATGACTGAGGTTGTCTCTAGCATCCTCGGACCTCTTGGGGGAAAACTAGCTTCATCGGCTTTTGAAGAAATTCAACTGGTGTGGAGCGTCAAGGATGACCAAGAGAAGCTAAGGAACTTGCTAGAAATGATCGAGAAGGTGCTCACCGATGCTGAGCAGAAGCAAACAACAAATCATGCTGTGAGGCTTTGGCTATCCAAACTCAAAGACTTTTGCTACGATGCCGACGACGTGCTAGACGAATTCGAAGTCAATGCCTTGCGGAGGAGGGTGAGGCCGACTGAGCATTTGACCCTTAAAAGGAGGGTACGCTACTTGTTCTCATGGTTATCCAACTTCATTTTCCAATTTAAGATGGCACACAAAATGAAAGAATTGAGGATGAGACTTCATGAAATCAATGACGAGAAAAATGAGCTTCACTTGTTGAGTAATGTTCCTGACAAAAGTATAGTTCAACGGAAGGAAACTCATTCTTTTGTGCTTGTTTCAAATGTGATTGGAAGAAATAAAGACAAGCAGAGGATAATAGAGCTGTTGATGAGAACAGATGATGACGGAGCTAGTAAGATAGCTGTCATTCCAATTGTTGGAATAGAAGGTATTGGAAAGACTACTCTTGCTAAATGGGTTTACATGGATGATAGGATAAGCAAGCATTTTGATCACAAAGTTTGGTTATCCATGTTAGATTTTGAAGTTAAGAAGATAATAAGAGACATCATTGAGTCTCTCAGTCATGAAGCAAAATGTGATAGTTGGAGCCTTGAAAAGCTACAAAATCGCCTAAGAAGCATTGTAGAGAACAAAAGGTGTTTGTTCGTAATGGACAATGTGTGGGAAATTAGTCAGGAAAATTGGGAAGGACTGAGAGATTTGTTAGAAGGTGTTTCTGAAGGGAGTAAAGTCATTATGACTACGTGGAATAAATCGGTCGCCTCAATTATGGGCACTGTCCCCCCGCATAATTTGGCCAACCTTTCGCAGGAAGATTCTTTGACTTTGTTCATGAAGTGCGCCTTTGAACAAGGGCAAGAGAGGTATCACCCAGACCTAATGGTAATCGGCGAGGGAATCGTGAACAAGTGTGGGGGGAATCCTATGGCAGTGAAGACATTAGGAAGCCTTTTGCATTCAAAAACCAACCAAAGCGACTGGGAATCTATACGAGATAGTGAGATATGGCAATTACAAACTGATATTTTACCTTCATTAAGAATAAGTTACGATCTAATGCCTTCTTACTTGAAACAATGCTTTGCTTATTGCTCCATATTCCCAAAGAATTACGAGTTGAACAACCTTGAGTTAATCCAACTGTGGATTGCAAACGGGCTTATTCAACCCAACAGAAATAATACAGAGCTGGAAGAGATTGGACAGCAGTATTGGGAGGAGCTGTGGTCGAGATCCTTCTTCGATGATGTCGTGGAAGACTATCTGTTCCTCAAGTTCAAAATGCACGACCTCATACGCGCACTTGCCATTTTGGTGGCACAAAACGATTCATCCAACGTGAACATGCGCACGCAGGATGTTTCGTGGACCACTCGGCATATATCATTTTCTGATCCGTCTCTTATTCGAGAAGATGAACTACCCGGCTACTTGAGCGAACTCAGCGGCATTCGCACCATCATGTTTCCAATAAAAAAGGAGGGTTCCACTGGGGAGTCTTTTCTGGAGATGTGCATTTCGAGATTCAAGCACTTGAGAGTGCTATATCTACATGATTCTAGCTTTGACCAACTGCCTAATTCAATCGGTGGTCTAAAGCATCTGAGGTTTTTCCATTTATGCGGCAACCGTAATATCAAGAAACTCCCCAATTCGATATGTGAGCTCCACCATCTGCAGAGCTTAGGACTTGCCCGATGTGAGGAACTGGAGGAATTGCCTGCAGACATCAAGAATATGATCAGCCTCCGCTTTTTGGACGTAACCACAAAACAGCAGCGATTCCCGGAGAGCGGAATAGGATGTTTGACCTCTCTGCGGTGTCTATTCATTGGAGATTGCAAGAATTTGCGGGCCTTGTTCAACAACATGCAATCTCTCACGTCGCTCCGTAAGTTGTTCATTGGAGGTTGTCCAAAGTTGACATCCTTACCACAAGACATCAAGAATCTGAAGGCATTGGAGAATCTCTGGATTTGCAACTGCGAGAACTTGAAGCTGCAAGAAGGCGGAAGTGATGAACCATTCTCCATGTTAAGGCTTCGATCCATGATGTTTGTGGGATTGCCAAAGATAGTTTCTTTTCCCAGGTGGCTCAAAGGTTCTGCAAGAACAATGCAGACAATGGATGTTGCGCATTGTCCCAACTTGAGTGCTTTGCCCGATTGGCTGCAAAATTGTTCCTCTCTCAGAAAACTGAAGATTGAAGACTGTCCAAAAATGTCCTCTTTACCAGATGGCATTCACCACATTCCCACATTAAGAGAGCTGTGGATAGATGATTGCAGGGAATTGAGCAGCAGAATTGCTGCTAGAAGCGGTGAAGATTGGAGCAAGATTGCTCACATCCCGGAGATTTACATCGACAAAAGGAAGATGAAATGAATTGATTAATCGGTATAAGCAAACTCCCCCACTTTTTCTGACACGTTTTTGAAATAATATTTGATGTCTGGAAGTAATGTTACTTATATCGTCCTCATTTACTTGCAGCAACTGTTGCACCATGCCAATGGAACCCTGTTGCATTGCCAGTTGAAAATTTCTTTGAGTTCCAGAAGAAAGAGTTTTGATTTTTGCTCATGGAAGATCCTACTTTCCCAGCAGTGCTGAAGTCCCATGTTCAAGATCAAGAAAACAGTGTTTGGTTGATCAATGTCAATGTCTGTGAAACCCCAACTCCACGACTCTTCTTTCTTCTTATTGTTTGTCTTCTTTTCTGTTTTGTGTGGTGTGCTCCAAAGATACCGTATACGTATCTGTATGCCCGTGTCAGCTTTGTTGTCTTCAGAAGTTCTCGGTGAGATAAAATTGGATGATGCGTCCAATTCGAATGATTGTGTCTGGTGACTTTCGGTCAATTTCTTTCATAAACAATGTAAGTCGAATTCTTTGAAAAAGTATGGAGTGCTATCTGCAAAGCAAAAGCAGTCGCTTTGCTTTTGCAATTTCATTTTAGGCTTCTGTTCTGCATAAAAGCTCTCTAATATTCAATCGTTGGTTACGCACGAGTGTCGTACTTTTTTGTCAATTTCTCATTCATCATTCGAGAATGCCAACCTGAACCATGTGCTTGATAAAATTTCACTGTGTTTTGTCATCAAGTTACTTTTAGACGGACGCAGAAATCACAAGTTGACAACAGCATCACATGCCCGCTTGATTCAAGTCAAAGCTTGTACGAAACAGGTACGCGTTAAGGTACTTAATAATCCAAATCCTCGGTAAGCGAAGCTTTCGCTGATTGTAAGCATGTGCACAGCACTTGCCGCTAACTACGGTCCATCTGAATCTGATTCCCCCTTATCAAACTCAGCGAAGCTTCTTGAGAATTTTCATGTTGTAGTGCCCAAGCATGTTACCTTTTCCTTATTAGTGTGTTTATTGATTCGGGTTTCTTCCTCGGATGTCTTTTTAGCTCGCCGGCAAGCTCTCTGTTTCGGTGTCGTGGTAAAATGCAGAGAAAATTTGGGAAGGTTTTGGGGTTTGAGCTACTCTTTTTTTTTTTTTTTTGTTTAACTTGGTGTGTGGGGGAGAGGTCGAAATCCTACTAGGTTTCCCTGAAACATGTGCGAGCACTTGCTGGATTGGCTTGCTTTGAGATCGTGGAGGGGATGGTCTGGTAAAGATGAGGAATTTTGGAAATTCAAAAGTGTCGTGCAGCTGAAGGAACTTGGGAATTAGAAAAGATGAGGCAAAATTAAAGCTGAAGTTAGAGATGGGTCCTCAAAGTGACTCATTTAAAAAGCAGCTCCATCGTGTTCAGTGATGTGATAATGTCTAGCAATTGGCATGAGACTGCTGCATAGTCTCATGGGTTGCAGAATTGTTCTCAGGATTCATTTTCTTGGGCCGTTTTAGTTTGACTGACGAGTCGTCGGTTTGGTTAGTCTGAGGGAATCTTTGTTTCTGCTTGTAAATTCTGAATCTTATGGAACATTTGTGTTTGAGATCATTGAAATTGCTGCTGTGACAGAGCTAGGCATGCTTAGCACTAGATATTGTAATCAGAAATTCTCCTGTTAACCTCTCAGTTTGGTATATGGGTTGTCTATCCCTCACCATGAAGGATTTTTGCCTCTTTTTTGTTTAATGCAATTAACAACCTTGATTCTGTCCCTTGTTCGCAACGTTTTTCCTATCACCGATATGGTTTTCAGGTATGTGCTCAATAAATCGTGAATTTGGGCAATTGTATAGGAGACTAAAGGCATATGTAGTCGTAAGGATCCTTTCCATATAAAAGAGGAAATTAGCTAAAAATGGAGAATGAACACCCTGAACTCAACCTCTGGAGCTTTCTCCATGGATATACATGCTAGGATCACCATCTCTTTTCTCGCTTATGCATCTGTGGTTTCTTCTCTTCCATCCCGCTTTCTTTTTCAGTTGGAAAAAAGTTGGCCAAGTACATAGTAGTGCTGTGCTCGGATCATTTGCAATCGCAAGGATGTTTCTTTCATAAACAAATGTTATTGTAAGTCGAATTCTTTGAGAAAAAATGGAATGCTATCTGCAAAGCAAAAGTGGTTACTTTGCTTTTGCAATTTCATTTTATGCTTCTGTTCTGGATAAAATCTCTCTAATATTCCGTCGTTAGTTATGTAAGTGTCGTACATATTGCCCATTTGTTATTCGTCATTCAAGAATGCCAACCTGAACCATGAGCTTGATAAAATTTCATCCTCACCAGAGGCATTTCCACGCAAAAAAGTACTTGATTTCTCATTCTGTGTTTTCTCATCAAGTTCCTTTAGACAAACACAGAAATCACAAGTTCACAACGGCATCGCATGCCCGCTTGACTCAAGTCAAAGCTTGTACGAAATGGGTACATGTTAAGGCACTTCTCAAACTCAAAGAAGTTTCTTGAGACTTTGATAACCTTTCGTTTTGAGAAATTTAAAATGAATTTTGGTTGTGTTTATTTTATGAAAAAATCTAGATATAAAATATATTTTTCAAAAAAATAATCACTTATTTTACTTGCAAAAATTAATGAGTGAAAAATATTTTTATCACCTACGAAAATAATTAGGTATAAATTGTTATCAATGATAAGAATACTTTCTATTGATAAATTTGCATGCGTAGAAAATCAAGGCACCCTTTGAAAATTCACAAGACAGACCGACACACTTCACGCCTAATTTGGTGCTCCCGTTCCCACACATGGGATTATGCTTCTTTTTATCTGAAAGTCTCACTGCATTCTGTGCTTCTTGGACACTTGATCTTCTTGGATTGAGTATAAAATACGGTTTCTTAGAGGATGTGTTGTGTTAAAAAGAATACGGGATATCTTAACTGAAAGTTCTAAAATTTATCATAAAAGTGCAATTGAGTCTTAAAATTAACAAAAAATGCAATCAAGTTATAAAACCTATCAAATAAGTGCAATCAAATTATTTCGTGAACTTGGTTCAAGGCTAAGGAGAAATCCTAACCCGACTTCTTCTTTTTTATAATTCTCTCTTTCCTCTGTGATAATGACATGGCTGATGAAAAATAGGATTAAAACAATTTTGTTTTATTCTAAATATGACTTTTAATTTAAATACTATTTGAATTATATTAAAAAAAGAAAAGGAAAATGGCGAGGGCCGACCGCCGCCACCCCACCATCGCTGGAAAGGGCCAACAATGGTGGGGGATGGCCAGCAAAGGATTACTAGGGTCATTGGGCCTCGTCGACTGCAGGTAAGGATTGCAGTTCTCCCCCAAATTGGGCAAGAGTCGCCAACCCTCTACTTTTTACTTCCCTTTTCCTGTTGTAGCAAATGTGATACGACTCTTACATGCATCAAACAGCAACTATATAAACATAAACACCTAGAATCATTTATAAAAAAAAAAAAAAATCCGTTATTTTCTAATGGTCAGAAAGTCTTTATCCAATTTTCAAAAATTGTGAAGGGAAAAGAGCGCATTCTTCTAAGCCAATCATTATCATTCTTGTAGAAGTACGTGGGCATCTATAATGGAGGGATCAAGCAATGAAAAGGAGCTTATTATTTTCTGTGCTAATATTTATCTTGTAAGAATTAGGGAACAAAGAAAGGAATGCAGAAATGATTAAGGAGAAAGTAGCAGAATTCAGGCTACTTTTGCTTTATCCTTCATCCGACGAGGGTATTTTAAATGTAAATGGAACCACATCGAATTGCTTGCGGATATCCACCAAGAATCGAGTGAACTATGCAAAACTTTGGAATAACGTCGTACACAATTCATTGCACCATGTATATTCCTATCTCCTGGCAAAATCATGCTTCTTTTTGTATCCTTCTCCTGATAACTAGATGAGTTCCTGCACAACGGTCATGCTAAACCTCCTCGAAAACTAACAACACAAATGACAACCATGACTGAGGTTGTCTATCTTGTGGGGAGACTAGTTTCAGCGGCTTTAGAAGAAATTCAAAAGTTATTGGGCGTCAAGGGTGACCAAGACAAGCTCAAGAACTTGCTAGAGATGATCGAGAAGGCGCTCGCTGATGCTGAGCAGAAGCAAACAACAAATCAAGCTGTGAGGATTTGGCTGTCAAAGGTTAAAGACTTTTGCTATGATGCCGAGGACGTGCTAGATGAATTTGAAGCCAAGGCCTTGTGGAGGCGGGCGAGGCCGAAAAGGAAGGTACGCTACTGGTTCTCGTGGCTATCCAACTTCTTTTTCCAATTTGAGATGGCAAACAAAATGAAAGAAATGAGGAAGAGACTTCTTGAGATCAACGAAGAGAAAAATGAGCTCCACTTGTCGAGTAATGTTTGTGACAAGAGTATAGTTCAATGGAAAGAAACTCATTCTTTTGTGACTATTTCAAATGTGATTGGAAGAAACAAAGACAAGCAGAGGATAATAGAGCTATTGATGAGAACGGATGATGATGGAGTTGGTAAGGTAGGTGTCGTCCCAATTGTTGGAATGGGAGGTATTGGAAAGACGACTCTTGCTAAATGGGTTTACATGGATGATAGGATAAGCAAATATTTTGATCTCAAAGTTTGGTTATCCATGTCAGTAGATTTTGAAGTTAAGAAGATAATAAGAGACATCATTGAGTCACTTAGTCATGAAGCAAAATGTGATAGTTGGAGCCTTGAAAAGCTGCAAAATCACCTAAGAAGCATTGTGGAGAACAAAAGGTGTTTGTTCGTAATGGACAATGTGTGGGAAGTTAGTCGGGAAAATTGGAAAGGACTGAGAGATTTGTTAGAAGGTGTTTCCGAAGGGAGTAAAGTCATTGTGACTTCGCGGAATAAATCAATTGTCTCAACCATGGGCACTGTTCCCCCACATAATTTGGCCAACCTTTCACGAGAGGATTCTTTGACTTTGTTCATGAAGTGCGCCTTTGATCAAGGGGAAGAGAAGAATCACCCAGACCTTATGGCAATCGGCAAGGAAATCGTGAGCAAGTGCGCAGGGAATCCTATGGCGGTGAAGACACTGGGGAGCCTTTTGTGTTCAAAAACCAACCCGACCAACTGGGAATGTATACAAGACAGTGAGATATTGCAATTACAAACTGATATTTTACCTTCATTGAGAATAAGTTACGATCTAATGCCTTTTCACTTGAAACAATGTTTCGCTTATTGCTCCATATTCCCGAAGAATTACAAGTTCAACAACCTGGAACAGATCCAACTATGGATCGCAAATGGGCTTATTCAATCCAGTGGAAATACTCAGGAGCTGGAAGAGATTGGGCAGCAGTATTGGGAGGAGCTGTGGTCGAGATCCTTCTTCGACGATGTCGTGGAAGACTATTTGTTCTTGACCTTCAAAATGCACGACCTCATACACCAACTTGCAATTTCAGTGGCACAAACCGAATCATCCAACGTGAACATGAACATGCGCACGCAGGATGTTTCCTCGACCACTTGGCATATATCATTTTCGGATCCATCTCTTCTGCCAGACGATGAACTACCTAGCTACTTGAGCAAACTCAGCAGGGTTCGCACTATCATGTTTCCAATAAAAAAGGAGGGTTCCACTGGGGAGTCCTTTCTAGAGATGTGCATTTCGAGATTCAAGCAATTGAGAGTGCTATATCTACATGACTCTAGCTTTGACCAACTGCCTAGTTCAATCGGGGGTCTAAAGCAATTGAGGTATCTTCATTTATGCGGCAACCGTAGTATCAAGAAACTCCCCAATTCAATCTGTGAGCTCCACAATCTACAGAGCTTAGGACTTGCTGGGTGCGAAGAACTGGAGGAATTGCCTGTACACATTAAGAGTATGATCAACCTCCGTTTTTTGGATATAACCACAAAACAGCAACGATTCCCAGAGAAGGGAATAGGATGCTTGACCTCTTTGCGGTGCCTAATCATTGGAGACTGCAAGAATTTGGAGGTCTTGTTTAATGACATGGAATCACTCATGTTGCTCCGTAAGTTGTTCATTGGAGGTTGTCCGAAGTTGGCATCCTTACCACAAGGCATCAAGAATTTGAAGGCATTGGAGAATCTCTGGATTTGCAACTGCGAGAACTTGAAGTTGCCAGAAGGCGAAAGTGATGAACCACGCTCCATTCCGAGGCTTCGATCCGTGATGTTTGTGGGATTACCAAAGATAGTTTCTTTTCCCAGGTGGCTCGAAGGTTCTACAAGAACACTGCAGAAAATTGATGTTGTGCATTGTCCCAACTTGGGCACATTGCCTGAGTGGCTGCAAAATTGTTTTTCTCTGAGAAAACTGAAGATTGAAGGCTGTCCTAAATTGTCCTCTTTACCAGATGGAATTCGCCACATTGCCACATTGAGAGAGCTGTGGATAGATGATTGCGGGGAAATAAGCAGTAGAATTGCTGCTAGAAGCGGTGAAGATTGAAGCAAGATTGCTCACATCCCGGAGATTTACATTGAGGGAAGGAAGATGAAATGAATTGATTAATTGGTATAAGCAACTCCCTCTTTTTCTGACACGTTTATGAAAAAATATTTGATGTTTTGGATTGATGTTACTTATATCGTCCTCATTTACTTGCAGCGAATTACATTGCCAATCGGAAACTCCTTTGAGTTCCTGAAGAAAAAGTTTCGATTTTTGCTCATGGAAGATCCTGCCTTCCCAGCAGTGCTGAAGTCCCATCCTCAAGATCAAGAAAATAATGTTTGGTTAATCAATGTCAATGTTTTCTTCTTATTGTTCCTCTTCTTTTCTGTTTTGCGTGGTGTGCTCCAAAGATAATGTATATGCATCTGTATGGGGCATTGTCAGCTTTATTGTCTTCAGAAGATCTTGGTGAGATAAAATTGGATGATGCTTCCAATTCAAATGATTACTTATCTGGTGACTTTCGGTCAATTTCTCTCATAAACTATGTAAATCGAACTCTTTGAAAAAGTATGGAGTGCTATCTGCAAAGCAAAAGCAGTCGCTTTGCCTTTGCAATTTCATTTTACGCTACTGTTCTGCAATAAAGCTCTCTAATATTCGATCGTTAGTTATGCGCAAGTGTCGTTCTTTTTAGTCGAACTGTTATTCATCATTCGAGGATGCCAACCTGAACCATGTGCTTGATAAAATTTCGTTGGGTTTTGTCATCGAGTTAGTAAACGCAGAAATCACGAGTTGACAGCAGCATCACGTGCCCGCTTGATTCAAGTCAAAGCCTGTACGAAACTGGTACGCATTAAGTACTTAATCGTCCGGATTCTCCGTAAGCTAAGCTTGCATTGATTGTCAGCATGTGCACAGCACTTGCCGCTAACCGCGGCCCATCTGAATCCGATCTCCCCTCATCACACCCAGCGAAACTTCTTGAGATCCGACAATTTTCGTCTCGGGAAATTTAAAATGAATTTAGGCAGCAGAAATCACGGAAAATTCATTAAAAGTCATGTGGGGTCCCACGCACCACGGCTCTGTTCAAAGACCCATTTGTGGGTGTGGAACACCGTGATCTGGTTAAAGTCCCCTTTGGAAAATCACCAAGACAGACCGACACATTTCACGCCTCATTCGGCGCTCTCGTTCACCCACATGGGATTCCGTTTCTTTTGGTCGGAAAATCACATTGCCTTTTGCTTCTTCTTTTTTCTGCCAAACTTGATCTTCTTGGATTGAGTAATTAAAAAAAAAAAAAAAAAAAAGTTTCTTTGAGGTCGTATCGTGTCTATAAGAATACGGTTGGTAGTAGCTACTGTCTCTTGCACAAGCACAGACAATGAGTCCTTTTCTCTCTCTTTCCCTTGCACTCTCTCTCTCTCTGTTCCATATTCTCTCTGTCTCCGGAGCTGTTATTCTCCCGCTGGATGGTGAGCCCTTCTCTTGCTTGTTCTTTTCTTGCCCTTTTGCTAAAGCCTTTTGGTCATTTCATACAATGAGCAAGAACAACCGTTCGTAGACAAGAGGACCCTTTTTCTCTTGCTAACACAGGAGTGAGCAGTGAGCAGTGAGCAGATTCGTGATAGTTTGGTCTCTAAGCTTAGTATTTGAAGAAGTGCTAATTTTGATCCACTCGTTGACGAAGACCCTTTGTTTTTCTGCTTCTTACTCGCAATACATTTCAGGACTCCTTCCAAATGGGGACTTTGAGGAAGCCCCCAAGCCGAGCGACCTCAAGAAGACAGTGATCGTAGGGAAGCACTCCCTGCCCAAGTGGGAGATCGATGGCCTGGTCGAGTTCGTCTCAGGCGGGCCGCAACCTGGCGGCTTCTTCCTCCCGGTCCCGCGCGGGGTCCACGCGGTGCGGCTGGGCAACGAGGCATCCGTGTCTCAGTATGTCAGCGTCAAGCCGGGGTCAGAGTACGCCCTCACGTTCGGCGCCACCAGGACTTGTGCACAGGACGAAGTGTTGAGGATCTCAGTTGGCCCTGGCCAGTCTGCAGACTTGGGGATACAGACCCTGTACAGCAGCGATGGTGGAGACACCTATGCTTGGGCCTTCAAGGCTGCTTCCAAATCTGTGAAGGTGACCTTCCACAATCCTGGGATCCAGGAGGACCCCACCTGTGGGCCCCTCTTGGATGCTGTGGCCATCAAGGAGATGCTTCCGCTCAAGTACACTCCAGGTAAGTTTTTTGTCCTTTCGATTTCTCTATAAGCATAATAAAGATACAGAGAAAGGATCTGACCCCCGGCCGGGGGACCTAATCGGATGGCTGATACTCCTGTAGTATTAGAAGGAGGAGCAGCTTCCTTCCTTATGAAATTGCAGTCAGTATGCCTGACCAGCATACCATATTCTAGAGTACTACTGTCCTTTGGCTTGCTTAGGAGTTCATTAGAGAGAACAGTTCTGGCTAGACTAGATCTCACATCAGTAATTGTGTTTTTTTTTTTTTGAACAGAGTAATTGTGTTTGGAAACATGGTCTTTTGTTTTGCATTTGCGGCTTGTGTACCGTCTATTGCGCTGCGACTTAGCCAATCTGACCATTGAATGTGCCTTGTGCTCCTCAATGTCGGGGTGATGACCCGCTCAAATGGGCGGATCAGGTTGGGCCTAGCCCATACGCGAGCCTATCTTTTTTTTTTTTTTTTTTTTTTTTTTTTTTTTTTTTTTTTTTTTTTTTTTTTTTTTGCCTTTGGGTGACCTTAGGTTAGAGGAGCATCTAGTTTGAGCTTCGAATCATTAGTTTTATAAACCGGAAGAATCACTCACCGAAATTTTTTTTCTTTTCTGCCCTCTTGTTCATCCATTCAGGTAATCTCATCAAAAATGGAGGCTTTGAGACTGGCCCGCACGTGTTCAAGAACTTCTCGACAGGGGTCCTCCTCCCTGCCAAGCAAAAGGATTTGATCTCGCCGTTGCCCGGGTGGATAATTGAATCCATGAAGCCGGTCAAGTACGTCGACAGGAAACACTTCTTCGTGCCTTCCGGGCTAGCTGCAGTTGAGCTGGTTGCGGGGAGAGAGAGCGCGATGGCGCAGATAATCCGGACAGTCCCCAACAAGTTCTACAACCTCACTTTCACCGTCGGGGATGCCAAGAACGGGTGCCATGGGTCGATGATGGTCGAGGCCTTCGCAGCCAAGGACACTCTCAAAGTCCCGTATGAGTCCACCTCGAAGGGCGGGTCGAAGACAGCGAACCTCAAGTTCCAGGCGACATCAGCCCGCACAAGGATCACATTTTTCAGTGCTTACTATCACACAAAGCTGCATGATTACGGGCACATGTGCGGCCCTGTCTTGGATGATGTTAAGGTTGTCCCTGTCAACTAGATTGTTTCTGAGAGAGGTAATAGGGCGCGGCAAAAGCGATCGTGAGTTCATCATTTGCTATATTGGTATTTAGAGGAATGTGGCATGTTTCCATGTTATGTTTCAAGCGAGATACAGTCTATACATAAACAAAACAAGATGCACCTTCAACTATTTGAATATTTCTTCTTCTTTTTTAATGAGCGTTTTTATTTATACAAGAAATCCCGAGACTCGAAATCAATTTGAATAAACTCTCCTACTTCCAACTTTCAAGATTAGTAAGGGATCGACATCACAATGACTAATGTCTACATAAAGCATGACAGAGAGACTAAAGAAACATTATTAAATTTGCCATATTGATTTTGCATAAGAAAACAGTGATCTCAATTTTTTTTATTTTAAAGGTGGCAATTCCTATACCAAAAGAAGATTCAACGCAAAAGAGTTTGAATAAGCAAATGCGTAATTGCTTGAACCTTTGGTTGCCCATGAATCGTGCCAATCTAATTAATGATCTAACCTTTGTTGCCCAAAATAATTCATATACCTAAGTCCTAGGAACTATATGTAAGTGAAAATCAAAATGAACGAGCATAACACTATAATAAGACAATGCAAGTAATTTCTTTTCAATTTCGTGATTTTGTTGAGTCTTTTTCTTACAGTTATTTGGTTTTTGTAACCAATCAGATTAACATAGCCACATAAATTAAATTATACCTCAAAGGAGCTATTCCCATACACTAATTTAATGTTCTAGCTTATAGAATCTGTGGAGAAGGTCAAGGTTTTTTAACAAGCCGTGTTCAAAACACGACCCCCAAAATTATACTAACACCCCTCCCTATTTCCTAAGAGTACCTAGGTCTAAGTATCGATAACTCTTTCGCACATGCACTAGTTATCTGCACATTTTCAACAGATCTAGAATATGGTCAACACCCCACCAGTGCATCAAGTACCCTACAACCAGAAAGTGTTTGCTAACGAGATCCACAAAATTCGTACCAGTAATACAGAAACAATTTAGGCCATCAAAAAGTTGCATCTCAAGTACCGTCGATAACAGATCAAGAAAACTACCCGTTGTGCAGGCAATGCAATTCTTCAATTACGCTCCTACAAGACCTTAATTTCCATAAATCCATTCAATATTGTAGCCATTCAGTTCAATGCCCAGATTGTTCCAAACCAGTCTCCCTATACCATTGTGTAAATATCTGACTTATAAACAAACACCATGGTATTCATTTGATTTCTTCTTTCTTTTTTAAAGGTTATAAATATCTTCTCCTTCACACTTTGCAATGAAGCAAACCATACTAAAGATGTTAGGTACACTTATAAACACCAAGATGCGAAAGGAGAATACTATCTAATATCTACTTCCCCTAAGTTGCAGCTGAAAGACTGAAATTCCTCTTTGCATGTCTAAGCACCTTCATTCCCCAGATTCTCATTTTGCCTCGCAGTTCCACACATAACTGCAACAATTAAAGATAAACAAGTTATGGAAAAACAGTTCCATTTTTTTATTGGAAAAACGAGAATAATAAAACTGGATTCTATGCAATACAAGAATCGGTACCACCTGAATGGTCCACAGCGTCAGAGTACTTCTCCTCAAAAGTTTTATGACTTGGAGCCCTACAAAACGCCAAGATTCATAATAAAGCCACCTCTCTTCTTCGTAATCACGCACCATAACCATAATTCGAAAAGACTGTCCATATTCAATAACCATACAAGCACACTATACCCTGTGGTTATTAACCTGAGGTGCTCCTTCTGGAGGCAATGATGAGCTACCATCCTGAGTGCGACGGGAATGTTGCACAAATCGGATCATTTCCTGATACGTCGCTTCAAACTCATCCATTCGACGCCTAAGAGCAGCATTTTCTTGCCGAGTTGCTTGAAGTTCATCTTCAATCTGATCTAGCCTGCGTTCAATTGCATCCAATCGACCCTCCAGGTCTACCCCATAAGAAGAAGAGCATCTAGATACTCTTAAATGTTTTGGATTTACACCACCACCATAAGTGATCACACGAGCACGCCGCTTTAGGACCATGCTGTTAATGGTTCTCACAAAAAACAAGAACACGTACATCACTTTTAGTTTGTACACTCAAGAAAAAATTGGGGGAATATAGGTGAAAGCTATCCAATATTGGATGACAGAAGAATAACCTCCCCCATGTAATATTTTCATGCCAAGTTTACTACAGTTTAAGAATTGACAAAGGATTTGAAATTACAATCAATCAAGCATCTAAAACTATATCAAGCCTAGTTAAGAATTTAGCTGGAAAGCCACCATTAAGCCAGAAAATCAACATGCCAACAATCTTTAAAGCCTCTAAAATTGTCATAGCACTACCAAGAGCACTCAAGTGACAAAATCTTTGATGATATCTAAATAAGGAGACTTCTGATCTCTTTTAAATTGGATCTGAACAAAAAGCAAAACACATACCGATTTCCTAGACTAAACATCGCACTTAAATCACTACCTCACTTATATTCATTTGCATAATCTGCTAAATTCCCATTCTTCATCTCGTGTCACTGAGTAATTCCATTCCAAACATGAAACATATCAAACTTCCTCATTCCTGATAACAGCAAAACCAAGAAATTCATAACTTATTTTGCAAAACACAATACCAAGAAACTCCCTTTCTCTAGGGAGAGCCACCAGAAGAAGAAAGCAAGCCCAACGATATATATTGACATTAAATTCTGTCTGCTCAACTAACTCCAACATAAGTTATTATTATCAGTGAAATAGCCGCTGCACTCGGTGCCAGAATACCATACATCTCCAAATAAATTAAAGTCCCTAAGCAAACTCTTTTCATCTCAGTCTATTCAATCATGATACAAAAGCCATAGAGATTAGGAGAAGGGCATCTGCAGCGAGACCAGCTCGTATATACTCCTGCGAATTTGATAACACCATATTGACACCAAACAGACCCAAGCCTTTGAGAGAAATTAAAAACCAATGAAGTAATCCTTCCCATCACATTTTTTCATCTTTTGAATTGGTAATCCTACATCCCCACCAAAAAAAATTGGTAATCCTACATATTTCTTTAAAAGTTAATCTAATACATAACAAGAACCTCCCCCCACCCTCCCCCCCCCCCCCCCAACAGAAAAAAAAAATGCATGTTTAAGAGTAATGTATAGTCCTGATAGTAGGCCATATTGTTAACAACTTCAACCAAGATAGTTGAAAGTTTCATAAAAGTAGGATCCTTTGCTTTCAAGGGCAAACAGATTACTACAACTGCAAAACTGCCAGTAAACTTATGCTACCACAGAAAAGATGGTTGAAATGTCTAGTGTTGAATGTCAAAGAGAGGAGAGAGGACATTACAAAATCTCTAGAAGATATAGAACATTTTCTGTTGGATATCAACGATCTGGACAGCAGCTCAATAATGAGTGTGTGGCCTTCCATGAGTTACATACAGATGCAACTTTTGCACAAATGTATATTTAAAACCTGCTACCAACTTTCAGGATACCATGTCAAACATAACTGCTGATTGTGGTAAATAATGGAAGATTCCCTTTTCCTATTTTTGAAAATAAAACCTTAATCTAGAAGACAAGAAAAGCCAGGACAAACAAATCAGTAATAGACTCAACATCGGGGAAGCACATGAACAAAATATGAAGAATGATGCATCTACCAATTAATCACCGCAACAGAACTCCCTCTCTCCCAAATCCTTTGGTTGAAAGTAAAGCATCATTAATTACATAAAGCAAAATCTGCCTTTGGTAATTGGTGTTTAGTGAGCCTCACCTCAGTATCGGTAGGCTTAAAAACAATACATGAACTAGCAGAGGCATTTTTCAATCGATCACACATGTTTTCTACTAGACCTTCGAACCAATTATATCTCATTCTCTTGAATGTATAGTCTGCACTCGCTATATACAGGTACAATTTTTAAAACTGGTTTTTGTCTGTTAACTACTAGAGATAAAACTCCAGCTCTCCAGAGTGTTAAATACACAGCTTAATGTGTCTCCAGTGCTTCAGGTTAAATGGCTATTCAAAGACAATCGAAGGCATGTAAACACTTTGGCTATAGAGTCAAAAGAATGTAGACTACTCCTTGCATTTCCATAGTGCACATTCCCCGACGAGAAAGACAGCTTAATCCAGTCTTAGGCCACAATTCTACCTATGGGTATACAGGTGACCCCATCACTTTCCAAAGGCAACACGAGCATCGGGCTTTTAGCATGCAGCAAGTAGCAACCGATAGATAACGCCATCATAACAGCCAAAGGGAGCATCGAATTTACAAACACTGCATCCCAGCCAAGAGCAGATCAAAATGGGTCAAACTTCCAAAACCCAAGCCGCGCCTAAGAACTTCATGAAACCGACCGAAACAGCTCGACGACATTTGCCGTGTTCCACGAAAGCTAGAAGCTTAAAATGCAGGTAAAAGAAAGGATCACACTCATCACGGCAAGAGCCACAGGGATCAAGAGAAGACGGAAGAGGAACCGCGAAGCACCACTAAAACGGAGGGAAACCGAAACGCATTGGAAACGACAACGACCGAAGAGGAACCGCGAAGCACCCGCAATCGGGCAAAAACAAGCGACGTTCTCTAACACAATGGCGACCGAATCCCGCGGCGGGGAAAAAAAGCCAACGAAATCGAAGCGCCGCCGCGGCGCACGCCGAGCCGAGCCGATTTTACCTTGGGAAGCGCGGGGGAGGCTGTCGGAATCGGGCGCCGATCGCATGAAGGCGGCCAGGGAGGAGGAAGGAGGAGAGGGAGCGATCGGAGGGGCCTTGCTTGAGCGAGAGAAGGAAGAGGAGAGAGAGGTTAGTGAGAGAGAGAGAGAGAGAGAGAGAGAGAGAGGGGAAGCGTTTAGGGCACACTGAGGAAGAATGAGCAGAGGGGCTTGGGCTGGAGGAGAGAGAAATGGAGATGGCAGTTGGTCTCCAATTAAACATTGGCCCACAAAGGGCATAAAACAAAGGCTCATTTTTTCTTTTTCTTTTTTCCTTTTTCCCCGCGGTGGTTGGTTGTGGATTTATTTGGGGTAGATTATATCGGGAAAAAAAGTTCGTTTTTTTTTTATTAGGGTGGCCCCACTTACATCTCTAAATAACTATATCTACTTCCATTTGTATTAAAAAGACAAAAGTGCGACCAATCTTTCAAATGCAATTCAAAATGATGATCTCACTCCTCCTTTTTTCTATTTGTTTTCCTTTTTATATTTAGGATAGTCACCATGACTAAGTATCTCACGTATTAAAGAAATGTTTTTTTTTTAGCGTATTAAAGAAATGTTCATTCTCAGATGTTCTTATAATATTTTATATACTTCGTGTATAAGAAAGAAAAAATGTCTTTTTTTTTTTTTATATAACCAAGGGACTCCACCACGAGCTCCTCGTTCTCGGACAACACCAAAGGTTGGGCCCCTTATACCTCGGGAGAGACTAGCATATGACATCACCACTATGCCCCCCACTTAAGACGTTAGCATTTGGAGATTCAAACTTGCAACCTTAGCGATGAAGAACAAGTCCTAAACCATCATAGCTATCCATAAGTAGGTAGAAAAAAAATACATCTTTGATATATTATAAAATCGAAAGTCTCTTTTATAGCAATTTAACTATTTTTTCCTCTTTTCTTGAAAGCTTACTTTCTCTATGTTAATCTAAAATATATATCAAGTTTCTTTATTTACAATTTCAAGGACTTTATGTTTTTTTTCCTTATTATATTGACAAGATACTTTAATACATGTAAGATGTTGGAGGAATATCAAGGAGTACACTAAAAACATTATGCATAGTGACATATTTTATTTTTTTTGTAAATATTTCACAGATAATATTAATTTTGTCAATCCAAAATAATGATATTTCACTTAAAATGTATAAAAAAATTAATTTATGCAATGTTTTAATTTAATTAAATTTCATTTACTTAACAGGTTATTTATAAATTTGTTTGACAAGGCAGAACGAAACTAGATTTGTGCGAAATTTCTTTTTTTGACAAAACAAATTCTTATGGAAGTAACATCAAACAATAAAAGAAACATAGTGCATTCAATATACATGGAAAATCTATAATAAACAAAAATTAGGCATATAAAATCATTAATTATGGTAAGTAAATCCTACATAGAGATATAAATGCTAAAAAATATAGTAAATAAATTTGGGATTACCAATCTAAATTACAATTGAATAATAGACAGCAATTTTATCTTTTTGGTGAAAATTATGTGGATTTAGTTAGGGGTAGAAATAGCATTGCCGTTTTATTAATCCTTAAAAAAAAAAATTTTGGCATAGACATTTGAGGGATTTCACTGAAGAAGATCAACTCAAATTTAAAATCCACGAGAGGTTTATAGAAGACATGGTTATATTCTGATTGATTTAACATTTTGTTATTATTTAATCATGCAAAATAACTTAATTTTTATATATAAATAATTTTTTATTTTTTTTCAATGTTTGTAAATATTTAGCCGAATATGATTGATAAAGTATTTTTCAAATCATTTCTTTTTTCCGGATGGAACTCAGGGAAATTGGCCCGGTCAGCCGGATGGTAAGCCGTGGTGTCGAAGCTCTGTTCTCTTCTCTCAGTTCGCTATCGGAGGTTTCCAATTTGTGATCGGCGGGGAGGGAGCAATGGAGTTTCGTCGATTTCCAAGAGAGAGAGAGAGAGAGAGGGCTCTTCAGGTCCTCATCGGCGATCTTGGGATCGATAAGGTCTTCAGAAAACAACTTGGTTTTGACAAAATCATTGCTAAGATTGACTTTAAAGACATAATCAATCTCGATAATCTATAATTTATGATGCTCGCTTCATTTTACCTCTCACTCTGAGTTGGAAATGCAATATCACTTTCGTAAAGGAAATGATCACGTGTGACCGATTTGCAAATTTTAAAATTCATAAGCGCTTGGGCATGAAATTCTTTTTATTGCTTCCTAGAGAGTATGGCTTTGAAGTTTTATGGATTTTTTTTTGTAAGTCTTAAAACCGGTTAGGAAAGTGTAATAAGTCATAAAACTTATAGAAAGTTCAATCAAGCTGTAAAACTTGTTAAATTGGTACAATTAAGTCATTCCGTTAATTATGTCATTTAGACTAATGGAAAAGTCCAATGTGATTTTTTGTAAATATACCATCTTCTTCTTTAAAATTGACATGGCTCAAACATGAAAAACATGATTAAAATGATGTTGTTATGGATTAAATTTTAATTTTTAAATCATTAATATTAGTAAAATAAAATAAAATAATTAAAAAAGACACAAGAAAAAGGAGTAAGGGCAAGGCGTCCAACCCTTGTCACCACCATTGCCCCCTTGCCAAAAAGGGGCGGCAAGGGTTGTTGGAGCCTCGACCAAGGCCTACAACCCTCACCGAGTCCTCACCCAACTATGGTGATCCTTAGTGAGGGTTGCCAAACCATGGTGTAGTCTTCGTCGCCCTTGTTGAGGCCTTGACAACTCCTTGCAACCCTTGCTAAACCCCCACTAGCCCTTTCCAACGATAGGAGCGATAGTGGTAAGGGCTGCCACCATTGCCTTTAGCTTCTTCTTTTTTCTTTTTTAATTATTATTATGTTATTTAATTAAACTTCTATTTAAAGAATTAGAATATAATCTACATCATGCCACATTAGAAGATTTTTTTTTTTAAATGCCACATTAGCATTTTCCATTAATTAAAACGAATGAAGTTAATGGAAAATTTCGAATATATTAATTTGATAAGTTTTATAAGTCAATTGCACTTCTCAATTACACTTTCATGATAAATTTTATGAATTCTACTAAACATATCCCAACTTATTTCACTATGATTTGACCCTTTTATATTAAAAAAATGAAGAGTAAAAATAGGCGTTTCTCTTTCTCATTGCTAATGCAAACCAACAGTGACTCTTTCATTTCCCTATTGCCATTGTTGATATGGAAGACTTTATTTGACAATTATGATAAAATTCATAATACAATAAAATTTATTCTATTATGTATTTGGTGTTTATTCCAAATAAGATAAAGTTGGATATAATGTGATGATAAAATTATCCCATATGAGAGATGTGATAAAATTAGATATGATTTTTAATGTCCATAATAAAAAAAAATTATTTCTCTCAAATGACAATATTCTTAAATTAACAAAATTAAAATTATATTTCAATATAAATAATATTTGAATTATAATATAAGAAATTTAAAATAAAAATAAGAATTAGGTTATTTTAATATAAATGAATTTTATTTTATTTTATAAAATAAAGGGATAATACCTTAAAACAATATTCTTAAATTAACAAAATTAAAATTATATTTCAATATAAATAATATTTGAATTCTAATATACCACAAAAAGAAATTCAAAATAAAAATAAGAATTAGGTTATTTTAATATATATATTGAATTTTATTTTATTTTATAAAATAAATTCAATATATAAATATGGATATATATTTATATCTGTGATATATTTTAGTATTTTAGGTTTTTAGTATAGTTGACTATTTAATAAAATTTTATTAGATAATGATGGGAGGGGAAGAAAGAAAGAAATTTAAAAAATAAAAATAAAATAAAATAAAATAGACCAAAATATCGTGAGAAGTTTTTACCATATTTATTTATAATTTTTTTTATTTATAATATATTATTTATATTAAATAATATATATGATATGATTTGAATATATTTGAAGTTATTACTATATCTGTTATTGTTATATTCAGTTCCCCTTTGTCCTTCCCTCGCTCAACTATTTGTTGAACATTGAATTCGCCCGATATAAGATTAGCACCAGTAAGTTTTCTTGGTTTCGCATCTTATTCTATCATACTCAACTTGCTAAAAAATCTGGACACGAACCGCGTCTTCTTGACTCTCGAGCGCTCCATCTCCATCGTTTTTACCTCGCAGGACACGTATCTGCCCGCGATTAGATCAAGCTCTCGTGCCGCGAATCAAATCGCAAGCCCGCAGCTCCACGACTCCGCCGGAGCTTTTTCTTCCATCGCAGTCTCTCTCGAGCCGAAGGAGGTTTTCCGTTCCGGTCCGCGGCCAGCAGGGAGCGGAGAGAGTTCCCGTCGATCGGCGTCTTGCGATCGCGAGGGGCCGGAGGCGAAATGGCGGTGGGGAGGGAGGAGGTGGAGATAGTGAAGCCGAGGTCGGACAAGAGGGAGTACCGCAGGGTCGTCCTCAAGAACGATCTCGAGGTCCTCCTCGTCAGCGACCCCGACACCGATAAGGTCCGTACGCTCCCATCGGCCGCGCTCGTTTTCTTTCCGATTTGTTTGTGTTGCCGGTTAATCTGTCGCATTTGCCTATCGGCGTGTCGTGAAAGGAAACGATGCTTTACGACGACACCGTCGACTTAGTGGATGTGGTTTTTGATGAAGTTTTGGGTGGTGCAGTGTGCTGCTTCTATGGATGTCAGCGTCGGCTCCTTCAGCGATCCCGATGGCCTCGAAGGCCTTGCCCATTTTCTCGGTAAGTCGTTCTTATCATCATCATCATCATCATCATCATCATCATTGTTGTTGAAAGCATGTGTAGAAGCTGTAATCTCTGCAAGGAGCAGTGCCCCTGCGATTATCGATTGCATCTCTGTTGATTGGTGTATGTGCAGTGAAAAGAATAGAACTAGAACTTGAGTTCAGTAAGTTTTAGGTCGAAAATGTTGATAGTTTGCAAATCACCCAGACCACAATTTGGGTGTTGAAGGTGAAGAGTATCATTTATTCACTGGGAAATTCACTATTTAATGGATATTTTAGTGATGAATCTGGTAGAAAAAAGGCATGTAACAGATGTAGGTAATTTCCCTAAATTTAGTGCAAAACCATGCTTCAACATGTCATACTTTGTATTCTCAATTCACGGCATGAAGCAGCCTTCTAGGAAAAGCGGTGGTTGTTTGTGTTTTGAAAGCTCATCTTCTCATGTTGATTTTAGAACACTAGTTCATTATGTATAAAATCATGTTCACCTGAAAGCAGTATCTTCAGTAATGAATTTTGATCTACATGATCAACTTATTACACCTTTGTCATCGATCCATTAGCTTTAACTATTTCCTGATTATGTATACAAATAAGCTGGCTTCTTGGAGTTTCTTTTTTCTTTTTGAGTTCTTAGGGTCCCAAATTTCATAATGTATGTTTTTTTTGCCTCAAAAGGTGCTTCTTTTTCTATCATGTGTCTGTGAGTCCTGCCTTCTTATATTTGATATGCTGTTGCAGAGCACATGCTGTTTTATGCCAGCGAAAAGTATCCTGAGGAGGATAGTTATTCCAAGTTCATCACAGAGGTAACTGCTTATGATTTTTAAAGTGATGCATCTGGCTTATCCCGTTCATCATTGAGAATGTTTCATGTACCTGAGATGCTTGGTAGAAGGTTGAGCTGCCTCCCTGACCCTTCCCACTTCCCTGTTTCTTTTGAATTTTTCTGAAGCAATTAGCGTAAGAGACGAGTTGCTTTAGGTTCCTTTTTTGCCTCCCTGAATGCATGTAATTGGACGGCTAAAAAAGAAACTAAAGTCTTTCTGATACTGTTGCTACAGAACAAACTCTTAAATCGACGAGTCTAATTTGCAAATTTAGATCTTAAAAACATGCAAAGACAAGAAACAATCAAGGCCAGCTGTTCATTTTGCTTTCATGACATTATACATGGCAATAGCTTCACATAAAGATCATGCATTTTCTACTTGTTTTTGTTATGTATGGTACTTTTCTTCCATTTTTTCCCTCTCCCTTTCGGAGTTTAAATCAAGACATTATTTAATTGCTATATGCTGCAATAGCAAGGTATCCATGCATTATTTTGGGGATAGGTTAACTTTTTAAAAATAACAAGGCTGAGGGTATTGTATTATGGTATCTGTGTGGAACCTGAAATTGTGGTCTCTAGAATCAGGAGCTTGTGTTTGCTTTCTTTGGCATCAACTTCTTGGTAATTTTAGATGAACAAGGTTTCTCGAGTGGTCTCTGTCCATTCTCTGTAAATTATGGCATCTGCTTCTGCTTCTTGCTTATTTTGCTCTCTTGGGATATTTTGTGGCATGGTAGCTTGTTTTCTATATTTGGTTCCTCTATCCTCAAAGAAACTCCTTGACATTTTATATGCTTTTACATGGCTGAAGTTTGTAAAATAACCGTCTCTTAATTTTTATCTCACTGTGATTAGCATGGGGGTAGTACAAATGCTTTTACGGCATCTGAACACACAAACTTCTATTTCGATGTTAATGTTGATAGCTTTGAAGAGGCATTGGACAGGTACATGGTGAACTTCTCTCTTTTTTTGTCAATGATAGCTCAAGGAATTTTTGTATAACTTCTGCACCTGTTGTATTTCTTACCTATGGACCAGGTTCGCACAGTTTTTCATTAAACCCTTGATGTCTGCTGACGCCACAACGAGGGAAATTAAAGCCGTTGATTCTGGTTAGATTATTTATAAGGAACCTCAGAATTGTAATTCAATTCTTCAATGTCATGTCTCTGTTTATTTGTACGTGATCATTTTCTACAGAGGCTCATTGTTAGCCTTTTTGTCCATGCAGAGAATCAGAAGAATTTATTGTCTGATGCTTGGCGCATGAACCAGGTGAGAGTTAAATCATTGACAACACATAATGACATTTATTTTGATGGTCATCTAGCTACCTTAGAAAATTTGAGGGTTTCCTTACCAGAGCTAAATGGTGGAGATATTGGTCTTCAACAATCAGGCAACAATCAGGCTAAGCCCATTTTACACCTTTTTTTTGGGATAGGTAAAAGAAAAGATTACTGTAGGCCACCAAGGGGGTGCAAACCTATATACAAAAAGAGTTAAGTTAAAAGACAGATCATCTACAGTGTCTATTAAAGCATTTACATCCAATATTACCATCAACTGTAGCAAAAGCGTAATACTTTAACCAACTTTGATAATTACAGAAAAGCGTCTCCTCTATGATGAAAGATCTCTTATTCCACTCTTTCTGAATCAATCAAAAAGCAGCAAGAAGGATTGAAGAAATCTTGCTTTACTTAACATAAGGCAAAGGAAGACCTTGCCAAGCCCATAATGCTCGTGCCATAGATCATTCTATAACCCAAGATTGCCCAATGCACACACCCAGATCATTCTTGTCCATGGACAGTGAAGAGATGTCTCACTGTCTCTGCTTCTCTTTTTTTTTTTTTTTTTTTTTTTTTTTTTTTGGTAAAACTAAGTAATCAATATAATGGGGAAAGGTCAAATGGTACAACCAAACGGCTCCAAAAACTTACACTCAAAATGAACATGCTCATTCTGAGTGGAAGGGAGCCGAGGAAAAAAACCAAAAGGCACAAACCAAACGGAGAGCCAGGAGCCAAGTGGCAAACGCCAGGCAAAATGACCTAGCGTCTCTGCTTCTGTTTTGCCCACAAGAAAGAAAAAAAAACATCTACTGACTGGCAGAACCCCTCTTTTCTGCAGATTGTGTAAGGTGAGAGTACATTCCCAAGATGCCTTCAAAATGAAAAATTAAACTCTAGTTGGTACTCTCACTGTCCAAATAGCTTTCCAAGGAAAGCCTCATTGCTACCAACAATCTTCTTTTCGAGTAACTAAAATACGGCATTACGAAAGAAATCCCATCTCTACGACTCCTTGAAGACAAAGTATCCACTGTAGTGAGAGAAATATTAGAGCCATACAGCAAATAGAAAAAGCTGATAAAGCTCCAATAATTCTCCCATTAGATTATCTTAGCTTTTGCAAGTTTTTATATGATTTCATTGTGCTGCAATAAATCACTTTTGACTGCATAAAACGGTGATTCTGTACTCTTATCCTCTCACTCTTGCTGGTGCTAACGCTGGTCCATCTTTGCAGCTTCAGAAACATATGAGCGAGAAAAGTCATCCATATCATAAGTTTAGCACAGGTGAGCGTCTCAAATTTTTCTGTCTCTAATGCAGAAGAGGATGGAAGTTCTTTTGTTAAACCCCTCAGTTCTTGATTAGTAAGGTATCAGATTTTAGGTCTTAGGTATTAGAGCTTAATGGGCCGAGCAACTTGAAACCAATTTATTTTTAATTTAATTTGTAAAAGAACTCCAGTTTCATGTGTGTAGTAATTGTAGTCTATTGCATCGTCTGTACACTATAAAAAGAAGAAGCAAGTGATTTGTCTTGTTGCAGTTATATTATTTTTCATCATTGTGAAAACATGTTGCTCCTGCATATTGTAGGAAATTGGGATACCTTGGAGGTTCGACCGAGACAAAAGGGACTGGATACCAGAAATGAGCTAATCAAATTTTACAAAGAGAACTATTCATCTAATCTAATGCATCTGGTCGTATATTCAAAAGGTTTGTTTTGAATCTAGTTTCTATATGCTGAAGATTTTTGGAAAAAAGAAATATTGATAACTTGAATAATTCTGTCAAGATTTCATATTAAACTCCCTTGAGATGGGAAAAAAAATTGGTAAATAATTTTCATATTCAGGTAACTTCTTTTTCTGATGTTGATGGCAGAAAATCTTGACAAAATTCACCGTCTGGTAGAGGAGAAGTTCCAAGAAATTCAAAATACTGATAAAATCTGTTCTCGTTTTCCTGGACAACCTTGCAGCTCAGAGCATCTACAGGTTTTCATATCCTTGCCAAGATTGTTGTGCTTAGTCTAGGATTCTGCGGTTTTCAATTTCTAATTTAACGGTAGAAGGGATAAGACTTCTTAAAACAAGCTATTAGGATTTTGATTTCTAAAATTTGATCTCCAGATTCTTGTGAAAACTGTCCCAATCAAGCAAGGTCACAAATTGAGGGTTATCTGGCCAGTAACTCCGGAGATTCATCACTATAAGGAAGGGCCTTGCAGGTATCTTGGTCATCTTATTGGCCATGAAGGAGAAGGGTCTCTGTTTTACGTCTTGAAGATATTGGGTGGGTCTGCACATCTTTCACATGATTTCACCCATCAACTTTCCGATACATGCATTTATAATTTTGATGCAAAATTATGGGAAGAGGGTACATACAATTTTTTTTCACTGATGGTTGCACAAATAGATCGATTAATTTTTTGTAGAAATTTTTATGAGTCAGTAGATCTCTGACTTCCTTTACAATGTTAAAGGTAAAATTTGCATGTTTAAATTTCTTGTGATATGTAAAAGTACTGCTCTTACTTGCTTTTTAATTTCTTGCATATATGCATTTGTATATTCAAGTAATATCTTATGAGTGCCCTTAGGGGCACGCAATAACAAAAGCCTTTTGCAATTACTTTAGTGTGATGTCCTTCTTTAGGAACTAGAAATAGAATCCACTTAGGAGACTCTGTTGGTTATATTGTTTGGTTGATCTATAGGTGCTTTTGAGAGTTTTACTTCCACACAAGTTGCCTTTCCCTTTTATCTGCACCTCCTTTATTCACCTGTTGATATGAAGGAAATGTATACTGGGATGTTAGCATAACCATGTTTTTTCTCTCTTCAAAATTTTAAATATGCAATAGACGTAGATTTGGATCCTTTTTGTCTGAACCCAATGCAGTCAGTCATCCTTTCTCTTCCTGAAAGGTGATATAATTTTTGTCATTCAAATTTAAATGGTAAATCCTAGCTTGTGGGATTTCAAAGCTTCAGGGCACATGAAGTTCCGTGTAACTGCCCCTCTCTCTTGAAGAATTTTTATTTTAAATTTGCGACTATGAAGTTGTTGCCTACCCACCTAAAAAGATAGGAAAGTGCTAGTTGTACCATTAAGTATAGCAAATTGTCTGGTCTTCATATGCAGAGGTTCTACTGTTTCTCTGGAAGGTTTAACATTTTTTCTTCCTCATGAAATTGAAAGGACAGCTGAATGTGCTGTAATTTCTGCTTTTTAACAACAGAAAAATCTATTGGCCAAAAGAAAAATGCCAGGAAAATCCCTTGCAGAGGTGGAACATCATTCTTCTTAGTATTTGGCCTGAAATAACACAACAAAGCTTGTCCATAGCACTGTCCTAACACCTCAGTAATGTAGTCTGGCTGCAATTAGAGATCTTGTGTATTCTTCCATCTTGCCGAAAGGCAATGGTTTATCGAGATCTTGGTGGGGCTGTGTGTGACAGGCTTAGACCAAAAATTTTGTAGCAGGGTGTGACCCTTATGGTAATGCTTAGAGGGGGTAGCTAGCACTGGTCACCTCCCCACCCTTTTTACTTAAAAAAAGGGCAATGGTTTACTAAGATCTTACCTCTCTGACATTATTCACCCAAAATCATGCTCTTGAGACCGTTCTCTTGAATGTCGTCTTCCCATAAACAATAGAATTGTTGAGCAAGCAAACTAGCTGTAACCTGTTAGCTTATTATTTAGCAACGATGATTTTGGGTTCACTTTGGTAACACTACATACTACACTATTAGAAGCTCTTCATGGCACCGGAACTCAATGTTGGATGACCTAGGGCTTCTATTCTTGCTTAGTATGGTTGAAGCAACCTAAGTGTTAGCTTTTGAACATTACCCACTTTTGTGGCGGAAAAGTTGTAGTTTTCTGGGGAGGTTGAACCTTGAGGATGTCTTTCTTTTTCTCCTTTTCCTTCAAGTTTTGGAGGACTCTGAGGTAGAAGAACTTCTTATTATATTTCCTGCGAATTGCTCCTTTGTGCATCTTTTATCTACACAAGTAGAAAAATTACATAATGCTTTGTCTACTCTTGCCATTTTGTGGCTTTGATGCTGCAGGATGGGCTACGGGTTTGTCTGCAGGTGAAGGAGAGTGGAGTTGGGAATTTTCATTTTTTAAAGTGGTAATCGATCTTACTGATGCTGGTCATGGTTAGTGTCTTCATATTCCTCATTCTCTCCTCTAGGTTTATCATAAGAAAGACCTCTCTCTCTCTCTCTCTCTCTCTCTCTCTCTCTCAATCCGGCATGTGCTTTTGTTGGATTTGTTGTCTTAGGCATGTGCAGCTGTGCCATCAGTTTCTGTGAATCTGCCTCTGCTTGTATGTATAAGTATTGCATCCTGGCTTTTGTCAGCCCCTTTCTCATTTTTTGCATTCTCAAATGTTTATTTGTGCGGCCACAGATATGATAGGCTTTTACATTTTCTACTTAAGTTGTTAATTTTTTTTAATTACCATTTATCTGTATTGATTTGCGATCAGAGCATGCTTTATTCATTGATGTTTATCATTTCCCTAATTTTTAAGTTGGATTAATTGATGATCACGTTGCATGCTGCATACTTGTTAAGTGTTCTAGTGAATTTAGGAGATAAAATTTGTGGTGAAAATGTCTATTTTTATGGTTGGGCAGTGATTATTTTTTTCTGTTTAATTTGCCTTTTTATTAAGTTCTTGACTGAAACGTTTGTATTTTCCCAAATTCGACAATACTGTAGTTTCATGGTGGAAAATTTGGACTTTATAATTTTTTAGACAGTCCACGCCTCAAAATTATGGAACTGGACCTATGCCTGTTGCACTTTAGAAGATGTATGACAATTTTTGGCTTGAAATTGTTATATGATGGAGTTGTTTTTTCACTACCAGATACTTAAGTTGTCTCATAAGGTCCTCTTATTCCAAACACTATACTATACTTATAGGAGCTTTGACTATTTTTGGTCTCCCAGCCGTCTATAAATACTCTTTTGTCCATTTATCTATGGATTAGTTCATTTTTTAAGGTTAATTCTGTTTTGTTGACTTTTTTTGCAGAACATGTGCAAGATATTATTGGATTGCTGTTCAAGTATATTTCTCTCTTACAGCAATCCGGTGTTTGCAACTGGATATTTGATGAGGTAGGCAAATGAACTATGTGGAAAAGGTTGCTCATTTTCTTACTCATCTCATGGGAAAGCAAAGACTGACTTCCGGTAGCATGCGTATGAGCAATTTCTTCTGCTGCTATCAGTGGTTGTCTTATACTCAGTTTCTTGATTACATCTCATACACTTACCTGCTTACAGAAAACATTAAGTGCATCACCTTTTTGTGGCTGGTTAATGATCTTGTTCATAAATGTATAGTACATTGAACATCTCAAGTTGTTTTGGCAATTGCACACAAACAGAATCAGGGAAATCCTGGCATAAAGTGGTTATGTATTCTTTCTAAATCATTTGGAAACATATCATTATGGTGATAAATAATCATGAGCTAAGCGGTCTATTCATTTATACTTTACCGAGATGTGCGAGATGAATGTGAGGCAGGTAAATCCACTATGTGTTTTCATATCTATATCTGTATCTGTATCTATACATTAATGAAAGTAGTTATTACTTGCACATGGTTCTGCCGCCTGGCCTTGTTTATGTGCAAGATTACTAATTGATTTCTTTCACATGCTGTAATGTCACTTTTTCGATGGGGTCACCCCTAACTATTTTGAATTTAACGCGATACAGTTCATGATGTTATCGAAGTTTTCTTGATTTTTAAGTTGTATTTTGTTGTACAGTTGTTGATTGTCGATTTATGTAAACATAAACTTTCCTTGAAACTTATACAGTATATTATGTGTTGTTGAAGCTCTCAGCCTTGTGCGAGACTAAGTTTCATTATCAAGACAAAATCTCTCCCATTGATTATGTGGTCAATGTTGCATCCAATATGGAGGTGAGTTAAGCATTTCTTTATAATCTCCCTTTTGCCTTTTTTGATATACTTGTGTGTTGGTGGTGCCTAAGTGTTATCAAGGGCTGGCTGGAATTCTTTTGATGTAGAAGTTAACTTGACATTAATTTATTGAAAAACTTTTGATCTGTAACTAGGAGCTCGTTTGGTTTTGATTTAAAAAGCAAGAGGGGATTTCTCTCCAAAATGTGAAAATAGAAGAAATACTTTAAATTTTTTGAGATATTATAATTAAATTTATATTTCAATATTTGCATATTTGGAAAGGTCTTAAGTGTTCTTCATTGAATGATGGCTTATATGGAAGCATCAATGAAAGGATCATTAAAATGTTTTGAACATGCTACTCTTTTTCATAAAAGTCCATGATGTGAGGCAGCTTCTGCCACAACTTAAAACATAATCCTGTCCCTGAAGTGGAGCGGTCTTACACCTGCAAAGTGCTAGTTGTTCAGCTAGAATTGATTCTGAAGAGTTTGAAGGCTGTAAACAACATGACAAGTACCTGCAAAGCTCATCTCTTTAGAAGATGAGATGTAAACATTTGGTTCTTTAAGTAATCCATCTTTTAGTAAGAACTGGTGCTTGTGCTTAGAGAGATTTTTCTCCTTTTACATTTAATGCATGCCATGCCTGATTGAAGTGAAATCATCGTGATTATTGAGTATCTAATGATTTGCCACTTTGTTAATGGAACTTTAGATATATCCACCTGAAGATTGGATTGTGGGGTCATCTTTGCCTTGTAAATTCAATCCTGGCACTATTCAAATGGTGCTGGATAAGCTCTCTCGAGACAATGTCCGGTGAGTCTACTACTTCTCATAAAGGATTGAAATCATGCTTTAGGGGTTATCAAATGACACTTTCCGTTGTTTCTAATGGCTATTTGATCGTTCTTTTCCTGGTTGCTGCATTGTAAGTGCATGGGAAGGTTTATCAAAGAAAATTGAGTGTTTTGATGTGCTTGAGTTTTCAAGAGGAATCATCTCTTATATACAAAATTACATGAAAGTAAAGCTACTTAGAACTTGTCTCCCATTATTTTTCCTAATGCGAGAAGTTTTAGAGGGCTAAGTTCACCAGGCCCCCTGTATGGATGTCACACCTACATAGAAAACCATAGGGTCAGGTTCCATTGGTTTCTCAACTTCTCTGAAGGCTATAATTCTATAGTCTGGAGGATCTGTTTGGCGGGTACCCTGATCGGACCTGACTGCAGTATTATTATTCTTTTCTTTTTTGTGTTTAATGTATATGTATTTATTCAAAATAAAGAAAAAGGTCGGGTTTTAGTTTAGATATAACTAATTGGGAAGAGTTTTGGAACTTTATTTGGAAAACATGTTTTAGGGTACTAATCAGGTTTGTGGTTTTTATGGGGTTGGCCATTCCAACCCACCACTCTGCCATTCATTTCTGCACCTGCAAGAAAAGGCAGTATCAACGCATACACTTTCACATGCATGCACCTGTCCAGGCACATCCCTTCATGCTGGCACCGTATTGTCTGTATAGAGGCAAAGACTTGGAAATGTCATCTGCATTGATACTTTTGGCAAGATCTGCTAGGATTTGCCAGTAAGGATATTCATGCACGGGTTATGCCTTTGTCAAAATTGAGAAATCTCTTTGTATGTTTAGCTTTTTATAAAATATTTTTTTCATGAAAACATGAATGTGGTCCTTAAAGTTATTCAACAAATAGGACAATACAACTGGAGAAAGCAGATGCCCAACTGCCATTTCATTACCCATTTTTTAGTTAACAATTTCCACTTTCCAGCTTGTTCGTTGAACATCAAATCCAGAATCTGCTGATAAAATCATGACTTATCCAAGGCTATACCATCCCTATTCACCAGAAACCAGTCACACTATTTATATTATTAATTATGCACTGAAAATTCTTTTCAAGGATTGCAATGTGACTATCCTTTGCAAATTGGAATGTTTTTCATGCTTACTTCTGTCAACATAATCTAAATAGGAATTACTTCTTTTATCCAACAGAATCTTTTGGGAGTCCAAGAGCTTTGAAGAATCAACAGACATGGTGGAACCATGGTATGGAACAGCATATTCCATGAGCAGAATCTCCGTCTCTACTATACAGGCATGTCTTCCTTGTTAATTATGTCACTGATTTCCATTCAAAGTGGAGTGGTCTCACAGATGAAGTGGCACATTATGCGTAAATGATAAACATCTTATATTGAATTGATTTTGACTAGTTGGCAAAATTGCCGCCAACACTGAATATTCATTCCCTGCAATGTTCAAACATTTTTAGGTCTACCAAGCCTTTTTTTTTTCCTTTTTTATATTCTGGTGGCATGATTCTATTAGATACTTTACGAGTCATTTGTATAAGATGTCTGAGAGATAATCCCCACTATAGTACCATCAATTGCTTATGTTATGTGTACCCATTCAAATATAATATTGTGGACCCTCTGAGATAAACTGGTTTTCTTTTCAAATATAGTATGCAGATTTACACTAAAAGAGGGAACATAATACCATGAGATGGAGTATACATCCTTTTCTTTTGCTGGAGAATGGAAAGGATTATCCTTTATATTGTCTGTACTGATTTGCAGGGATGGATGTCGTCTTCTCCTGATGAAAATTTGCATCTGCCAGTACGCAATATATTCGTCCCTACGGACTTATCTCTAAAAATTTCAGAAGAAAAGGTGTGGTGTATGATACATTCTGAACTTATCCTATTAATCTTTAGCTCCTATCATGACTGATTTTATGAACAGATGAAATTGCCAATTCTTTTGAGGAAGTCATCATACTCATCATTGTGGTTCAAGCCTGATACTGTATTCTCCACTCCCAAGGCATATGTTAGAATAGATTTCAGCTGCCCCTATGGTAGCAACTCATCTGAAGCTGAAGTGCTGACTGATATATTTACGCGGTTGTTGATGGATTACCTGAATGAATTCGGTAAGATTCTAAAGTACACTAATGACATGCTCTATGATGGATTACTTGAATGAATTTGGTAAGATTCTATAGTATGCTAGATGATATGCTCTAAATGGTTACCTCATGCTATGTTTCATATCAGTCTTTATTTAACTGTAGTTATTCCTTTGAAAAATGGTAGTCAATTTTCCCTCTTTTTCTGCAATCTGTTCTTCTATCTATTTGGGTATTACTATGATCATATATGGCTGGTTCTCTCCATAATTTTCTTTTTTGGGTGTGCTTCAGCTTATTATGCACAGGTTGCTGGCCTTTATTATGGTGTGCATCATACCAACACAGGTTTTCAGGTACTAGTTTTAGTTTTTTTAAGCACAAAAATACTGGGAAATGGTTTTAGACTTTCCTTTACTCAGTTTTTTCTGTCCCGAAAAAGATCCTTAAATTTTTCTCAATAGAATTGATGTGGGTGAGCAATTCTTTAGAGTGCCCTTGTCTCTCTTGTGTATGCGGGAGTGGACATTCTATGTGCTGATCATTTGTTTTATTACTTAGGTCACCGTGGTTGGTTATAATCACAAACTGAGGATATTACTGGAAAAAGTCATCGAGAAAATAGCAACCTTTGAAGTAAGACCTGAGAGATTTGCTGTGATCAAGGTTAACTTTTAGCTCTCTCTCTTTCTCTCTCTCCCCGCCTATCTGCACCCTTTACCTTCAGTTTTTGCACAAGTTACATTAGTGATTCTCTCTTTGTGCATGTATGTTACAGGAAGTGGTGACGAAAGATTATCAGAATTTGAAGTTTCAGCAACCTTATCAGCAGGCTATGTACTATTGCTCACTAATACTGCAGGATAATACTCGGCCCTGGACAGAACAACTTGAAGTTCTTCCTTCCATTAAGGGCGAAGATCTCACCAACTTTTTGCCCCTGATGTTATCGAGGACCTTCCTGGAATTTTACATAGCCGGTATGTAGTAATCTACAGCTTCATTTTACAATCTGTGATAGGTCGCTGCCTTCCCTTTTTGAGTTTTAATTGTATCTGCTACCTCTTGTCTAGGGAATATTGAGCGTGTTGAAGCAGAGTCTATGGTGCAGCATGTTGAAAATATTCTTTTCCATGGTCCACAGCCAATATGTCAACAATTATATCCATCCCAGCATCTGACAAATAGAGTAGTTAAACTTGGAACTGGATTGAGTCACTTCTACTGTGCAGAAGGCCTAAATCCAAGTGATGAGAATTCCTGTCTGATGCACTATATTCAGGTAGTTCTGTAACTTGATTTGCATATGCAGGAATGAAACTCAGATGTAACCTGAAAACTTAGCATATATGTTATCTCCGAAATGAAGATTGCTTTAGCTGTCATTCTCCTTGTCAATCTTCACTTAAAAAGACTTTTAAGTTTAGAATTTACATGTGGTGTGGTTATTCTTGTTCCTTTGTGTTAAAGGGAGTGTAATGCTTTATTCGTCTACAGAATGATATAAATAGTATTTATTTAACATCAGTAATTCCTCTTGTTACATCCTGTTTCATCCTTCATTTGGTGAACTCAAACATTAGAAATTTGTCTTGGTTTCCCTGCCCAATGAATATACTTTTGCCTAGTACATCCAGTCGAGTGCTTGTTTCTTCCATTTGCTGTTGGTGATTGAAAATCTGCTGGAAGACCAGAAGATGGACATTTTGTGGGTTTGGTAAGGATGTCATCGGATCGGTAGTTGTCTGAGGCTTGACAAAGGAACATCTCATATTTGATAAGTCATATATTATTAAGGATACTGTCATTTATTTTAAATGTATAAACTTGCTTTTTCAATTTTAATGTTAACTAATCTATGTTTTATCTTTTACTCTGAAACTTTTCTTTGTTCTTCTGTTGTCTGTGAGTTGATTTACATATTTCATGTTATTGCTTTCTTGACACATTTGTATTCCTGTGCCGAAATCCTGAAGGGGTAATTAACTCTGAAAATGAGAGTGTCTAGCTCCCCCTCCCACTACTTCTCCCTCTCTTCTTCTGGTATGACTTTGGTAATGTCTTGCTTTTTAATTTTTCCATGTCCTGTTTCTTTGGAAGGGTTTGATTGACTATTTGATTGATTATGTAGGTTCACCGGGATGATATCGTGATGAATGTAAAACTTCAGCTTTTTGCTCTAATTGCCAAGCAACCGGCATTCCACCAGCTTAGATCGGTAGAGCAGCTTGGGTACATAACTGTGCTTATGCAGAGGTACTTCAGGCACTCAAACTACAAAATTTACATGCACCATTGTTATTCCTCATATTTATTTTGTTTCATTCAACACAGGAATGATTATGGAATTCGTGGACTACAATTCATTATCCAATCCACAGTGAAGGTGACTGGCAACATTTTGTTTGTCTTTTAGGACCAAGGTCATTACCTCATATTTTAATTATCCATCTTTTTAGGGGCCAGGGCATATTGATTTGAGAGTCGAGGAATTCCTAAAAATGTTCGAAAGCAAACTATCTCAGATGACAAATGAAGAATTCAAGGTGAGTCAAATGATGCTTGCATTTGGAAGGTACTTCAATCGAGGGCGAACCTTCATTGGCAAAATAAAATGGTTGAATAATTGAAAATTGATAATAAATATCAAATGGTAAGATTACCGATTGAATTTCTGGTATTTGATCTATAATGAAAATTTTGTTCATGATGCTTGGAATGTGGAAGGTACATCAATATGAATGAAACTTGGAATGATGTAGCCACTTTCGTGATGATTCAAATAATCAAGGATGTTGTCAACTAAGTAGTGTGAATGTTCATATTATCACTCTTAAGAATCCAGCCTGCTTTCTTCTTCAGTTAGAATCTGCAGCAATGTTGGATGCAGGCTTTACTGCACAATAGAGGGCACACAGAAGGGAAAGTGAGCTGATGTTATCTGTTGGTCCATGGACAAATATTGCTTCTCAATTCTTGTTCATCTTCTTCCTGAATGCCTCCTATGGAAGGAGTGATAGAACTTGCACCTGGAAAAAATTGCATCAAGCACTTCCTCAGTTTATCTTCCTGGATAGGCTAACGGACTAGTTATAGTGCATGTAACCCCGCCAACCTCGCCGCCCCCTCCCCTCTCAAAGGGGAAAAAAAAAAGCACCTAGAATCTTTTGGGAGGTTATATGTGAAATACTCAATAGGAAAAATCTCTTGTAGTGATGTTTCATTTCTGGGGTAAAAATCACTTCCAAAAAGGATTTGCGCTGCAATATTTACTTAATGAGAATCTTCTTTCTTACCGACTTCCCCTAAATCCATCCCATTTTCAAGATTTGTACTCAAATTAATGGAGGATAATGCAAACTAACTGTGCCATCTTTAGCTGGGAGACATAGCATAATCAAACTAATCGTTTCCTTATCATATGCAGAGCAATGTGAATGCGTTGATCGATATGAAGCTCGAGAAGCACAAGAATCTGAGGGAAGAATGTGCATTCTACTGGAAAGAAATCTCCGACGGCACTCTGAAATTTGATAGGAGAGAAACTGAGGTATGAACATTGATCTAGACATTAACTTTGTTCTTTCTGCTTTGACCACTAAAATGGGTGGAGTTGCCAGCGCTAGGAGATAGTGGTTAGAAACACGATTGATATTAATGACACCTTTTGTTTAGCGTGAAATTCTCAAGGCAGACTTAAATAGTAAAGTATCAAGTTCTTACAAATGATAGTGGAACAGGTAGAAGCTCTGAGACAGCTAAAACAGCAAGAGTTGCTGGATTTCTTCAATGAATATATAAAAGTTGGTGCATCTAGAAAGAAGACGCTGTCTGTTCGTGTTTATGGGAGCCTGCACACATCTGAGTACATGAGCAACAAAAACCAACCGGCTCAACCATCCTCGATTCAAATTGAGGATATCTTCAGTTTTCGAAGATCTCAACCTCTTTATGGCTCATTTAAAGGGGCTTATGGTCAAGTGAAGTTGTAAGGTGTTGAATTGTCTTCCAGACGAAGGAAAGCCATGTTATTCAGACGGCAGTACTTTGGAATAGAAGGAACGCCCAGAGTATTCTGGATCCATCTGTGTTTGGAAATCCTCCATGAACGGAGGGGGGGGTGTTTTACCTCATTCATTCAAAGGCCCGCATGCTCGGACATAAATATCGTCCATTTATTCGTCTAATATCCCTGATCTTTGAGGCGGAGAGAATATAGGCCTCTTGCCTTTTTCTCGTTATGACCTGCATAAGTGAAGAACGAAGCTTGTTTTGTTATGTACCTCAGCTCTGAAACCTCCATGCAGATGTGGGAGCAGAAGCGACACTCGAATTTGATAAGGATGTTCTCCACATTGTGGGCTGTAAAATATATGTATGTTATATGTTAGCGTTCACTTTCAGGGTTTGTTTGATAATTATTCTGTTCTTGGAAAAAATTTCTATTTAGAAATAGTTTTCTCTCATTCTATTCCTTAGATCAATTTCTAAGCATTTAAACATGTTTGGTAATTGTATAATAACAAAAGAATAGGGATGTGTTTGGTACAGTCTTTAAATTTTTTTAGGGAAAATTGTCCAAAAAGTTTTAAATCTATTGTATTTTTGTCAATTCAGTTCTAAATTTTTCAATTTTGCTAATAAAGCCTTAAACATTTTCATTTCTTTCAATTGAGTCTATTTGGTCAATTTTCATTGGAATTTGTTGGTGGCACTGTTGGCGTTAACGTGAATAATTTTTAGTAATATTATAGTATTTTTATGAATTTTTAATTATTTTTTATGATTTTTTTTTCCATTCTTTTGGTCTTCTTGTACCTTTTGCTAGTGGTTGGGCTTTGGCCATAGGCGATGTTCGGCCACTGGCCATGGCAAAGTAGGTTGGCCTTGCTCACCATAGGTGAAGCTCCGTTAAGTGAGGGCCAGCCTCGGTGAGAGGTGCCCTTGCATAGGCGAGGGCCGGCCAGGTGGTGAGACAGGTGAGGGTTGGCATCACCTAGGCTAGATATGGCAAGACCGGTTCTTGCCCAGGCCAAGGCAACTTAGCTAGGTGTCGATCTAGCGAAGGCAACACCAAGCGAGCCCGGCGAGGTCGCCCTGGACTTGGTGAGGGTTGGCCTTGCGTGGCATTATCTTGGCGAAGATGACACCCTGACCTCGGTCTAGCGAAGGCAACGCCGAGTGAGCCTGGCGAGGTCGCCCTAGCCTTGGTGAGGGTTGACCTCGCGTGGCATCATCTTGGCAAAGATGATGCCTCGGTGAGGCCGCATGGCCTAACCCTATTGGTCTTGCTTGGTTTGGATGAGGGTTGGCCTTGCAAAATTGGGCTTGAGCAAGGTCGACCCTTGTCGGCCCTTGCTTGTGCGAGGGCACCCCTCGCAAGGGCTAGCCCTCACTTGGGTAGGCCTCGCAAGTGGAGGGAGAGGCTAGAGGCCAGCCCACCTACCATGGCCGATGGTCGGCCATTGCCTATGGTTGGAGGATGGTCGTCGGCAAAAGGGAGAAGAAGACCAAAAAGAGAAGAAAGGAAATAAAAAATTAGAAAAAATAATTAAGAAAATTCTAAAAATATTATAATTTTACTAAAAATTATCAACGTTAATGCCGGTGGTGTCATGTGGCACTATCGAAATCCATGTCAGCGAATTCCGATCAAAATTAGTCGGATGGACTCAATTGACATGAAGTGAAAATGCTTAGGATTTAATTAGCAAGATTAAAAGATTTAATTGAATTGGCAAGAAATGAAAATGTTTATGACTTAATTAGCAAGATTAAAAAGTTTATGATTGAATTGACAAAAGTGTAATATGTTTATGACTTTTTAGATAATTTTCTCAATTTTTTTGTGATATGAAATTTCTTTTAATACCCTAAAAAACCCTAAATTGGTACACTTATGACAAATTTACTAAAAACTAATTTTTTGTTCGATAAAAACCCTAAACTAATACATTTTTGATAATTTTACCTCAAATTAGTACACTTGCAATAAATTTATCATATGTTAATTATTAAGTTGAATGACACGTGACAATTGATTGGTGTACTAATTTGCGATTTTACTCTTCGTTTGTCACGATTATATAATTTTGTGATTTTTTATGGTATTAAGCTAATTTAACGGAAAGTCTATTTGTCACAAATGTACAAATTTATGATTTTTGGCGGTTGAATAAATTAGTTTGAGATAAATTTGTCACAAATATACTAGTTTTGGGTTCTTTATGATCAATTGGGGTAAATTTGTCACAGGTGTACCAGTTTGAGAATTTTCATAGTTAAAAAACTAGTTTAAGATAAATTTATCATATATGTACCAATTTAAGGTTTTTCCATAGTATTAACCCTAATTTTTAATAATTTTTTGAGATTTTTTTTTTCTTTCCTTCTTCTTCTTCTTCTTCTCCTAGTTGGTTGTTGGTAGGGGTAGGGGTGAGTGGTTCTAGATTCCATATAGATTCCACCTCAAACCTAGAATCTACTTGTTAGAACATGATTTCCCTTTTTGGAACATGAAATTTACCCTGCATATCCTATAATCTAAAACCTACCCCATTAGAAGTTCTAGGGTCGGTTTTATGGTCAACTTAAGTTCCACCTAATTATTAATTGAATGATTGCCCTTTGATAATCACCACTTGCTATTATAATTCACTGATTATAACTAATATTTGGACATGAAAATTATGAACATTATTAAAGTAAAAGTCTCAGTCATAAAATTGAAACTCAATATTGATAAAATAAAATTCTTAGTTATGAAAATGAAGTTAAGACTAATACTTTTAGATTATACACTTATTATCGAGTGTTATAGAATATTGTAGTATCACACCAAGGCATAGATTAAAAAAAAAAAAAAGGTATTAAAACTTGGTCCAAGTTCTAGGTTGAAAGTTTTAGATTCATCTAACTAAGAACTTAAAATCTACTTGTCAAAACATATTCATCATTTTATGGAATATGGAACCTACTTGTATACTTTGGAACTTGAAACCTATAAGTTCTTATTGGTCAAGTTCTCAGGTTCCAGGTTATATCCTGGAACTATGCTCGTCCCTAGTCATCGGGCCTCGGTGATGGCCAATGACTAGCTAGAGATGAGAGTTGGCAACCTTGTAGGCCTTATGGAAGCCTTGCCAACCTTCAAGGAGGTTGGCTTCATTGTGGTTGGGCGAAGTCAATATTGCCGTGGCGTTGAGCCTCACCAACCAACCCTTGTGGAGGCTTTAGGGAGATTGCTAGACCTTGTCTTTGGCTGGTCACCGGCCATTGCCAAGCTTTGTGATTGGCTAGAGGAAGAAGAAGAAGAAGAAGAAGAAAAGAAAAAAAGGTCTTGTTTCAAAATTGTTTCTTGGGATGAAGAAGTAGTTTTTTTTTTTTTTTTCTACTTCTTATTTCTGTTCTAAATTGCTATTGGATTATTCCCAAGAATAAAATAATTAGTTGTCGTCACCAAATGGATCTCTATTCTTTTTTTCTTTTTTTTTTTTTGGAGAATAAGGGTGAGTTGGGTAACATTTTTGTTTTGGGTAATAATTTTTTTTTTTCAGAAATAATTTTTTTTATTCCTTGAAACAATTTTTGATTAAAACAATGCATTTCTTAACTATACAAAATTTTCATTCCCCAAAAAGAAAAAAAGGACAAGAATGCATTTGATATGACATGTACGTTTTTTTGTGTTATAGAATTTTTTAATATTGTAATACTTTTTTTTTTTAGATTTGTCTAGTTTCTTTTCCTTTTTCCTCTCTTCTTTCTCATCATTTAGTCGGCAACCAATGGTGGCGGCGATTCTCCACCGACTAATTAGAAGAGGAAAAAGAAAAGAAATTGAAACTTATTTTTAGAAATTGTTCTCAGGAACAATAATGGTGCGTTTGGTGACTAGTTTATTCTTGAAAATAATTTTCTCTTAGAGATAATTCTTTTTTTGTTTTGGTTTCGGAACAATTTTTGAGCATTTGAAGGCCTTCGATAATGGGTCAAAATTTTTATTCGTGGAATAGAAGTGCATTTAGTAGAACTCTTTTTTTTTTCCGTTTGTTTTTTAATACTTGTATTATATTTTTCTTAATTTTTTCTTTTTTCTTTTCCTTTTCTCTTTTCCTTCTTCCTCGAGGCTTAGCCTCACCTAGATTTGGCAAGACCGAGGGTCTTAATGGCTAGATGAGCCTTTGGACTTTGCTTGGTCGGTTGTCAGCGACTATTGATAATAGCGGAGGTGACTGGGAGTGGCTAGTGACCCGCTGAGAGGAAGAAGAAGAGAGAAAAAGAGGGAAAGAGAAAAGAAGAAAATAAAAAAGAAAAATAGGTTAGGCTTGATTTTAGAATTACTCTAGGGAACAAGCAACAATTTTTTTTTTTTTTTTTTTTAACTTCTTGATTTTATTTCAAATCTATTCTTATGAACAAAAAAATTGTCAAACGGATTTATGTTCTTTCTTATTCCCGAGAACAAATGAATATAATTAGTCACTATTAGATAAGTTAACAAACATGCTTTTTTTTTTTACTTTTTGTTTTTATTCCAAATCTATTCCTTGATTACTTTTCTGTTCCGAGGAAGAGAAAAATTAACTAAAGTTATCTAACGGATTTATGTTCTTTTTCTATTTTGGGGAACAAAATAACAAAAAAACAAAGAAATAGGGACATCACCGTGCAGATCCTAAGAAAACACAAATAGTCAAGAATTAGCCGATTATCAAACGGGCCTTAATGTCCTGGCCAACCCTTTCTCTCTTCCTTTTTCTTTTTCACTTTTTTTTTTTACAAACTCTGGCAATTGCTATTGAGGTTTTTAACTAGATCAAGAGGATTGAGTCGAACGTGATGATAAAATTTATATTCCTTCAATGAAGTCTTCTTTTGATAAGATAACAATTATACGTGATATTCACATTTTAAGTTTCGATGATCGTATTTGTGCACTCATTAGAAGCAATTGGATGTAACGATGTGCTCGTCTTTCTTTTGATTCAATCTTCATTACCTTATCATCAAGATTATAGATACCTACCAATGCGGTAGCTTATAGAAATTGCCTTGCTTCTAATAAGTAATAAAATATTAGGACATTGACTGTCGGTCGGGACTTGTTCATGTGGCGAGGAGGTTATCAAATATCGAATGTAAGTATCAAAGTTAAAATGGTTTATCTTACACCCTTGTTAGCGGATGTGTTTGTTTGAGTGAAATTGTCTTTCGGAAATTGATTTTTAGACTTTTACTTGTTTGGTTCCTCGAAACTAACTAGTCAATTGAAAATATTTTCAGGTCAACAAAAATATTCAGCAAATTCATAAATCTAAAAGGGTAAAAACACTTTTGGAATTGCTCATCTTGAATTTTTTATATTATTGTTTCTTCTTTTTTTGTCATTTTCTTTTCTTTTTCCTTCTCTCTCTATCGGTCACTAGCCTCGACGATAGCCAATGACTAATCATAGGCATAGCCGATGAGGCTCGAACTTGCCAAATCCCAATAAGTTTGAGCCATAGGTACGGGCTGGTGAGGCTCCACCTCACTAGATCCGACAAGACTTAAGCTCATTGGCCGTCATCAAGGACTAGCAATCGACGGAGGAAGATGGAAAGAGATAAGGAAAGAAAAATAATAAAAAATTTGTTTAAAAAATCTTTTATAATGAAACTTTCCTGAAATTTTCCTGAAAAATGATTGGTCGAAAATATTTTCTTTCATAATGAAATTTTCTTTCTAACAAACGCACCCATAACTTAAGTTTTGAGCACCAAAAAGAACATTTAAGTTGCAATAATGTATTTTCCATTTTTCTCCTTTGTTAGTATCCAAACAGCATGCTAACACACCATCCCTTCAACTCCTTTCAAATCCCCCTCCCTTCCTTATCGTCCGAACAAGTAAAATACATATAAAAAAATGATGAATAGATCTTAGTAATAATATTTGTTGTAATAGATCAATCAAATGCGAGATGCACATGCACATGCATACGTATATGAATAGAATATGATTCATTTTAAATGGTAATGTTCGATTACATCATTGTAGCATATTCCAATAAACGCACACAACTTAATTCATTAGCTTGAGACAAAAATTACTTAATGTGGTAGGTAGGAATGACTTGCTTAATTGGTCAAGTGTTAAAAACAATATAATACAAAGCAAAGTCTTATCAATGAGATTGCCAAGATAATAATAGAATTTACTCGACTAGTATTCACCATCCTGTGTTCAGAATGAAAATAATAGAATTTATTCTCACGCATTATTGGGTGACTTTCCATTTTCATTTTCAGTAATTTAAATGTTTCGGGGCTTAATATTCAATAATTAAATTTTCAGCATTTATTTTTCAATTCGATTAAAGGAGTCCCTGAGAAGAGTGCATTTTCCAAGAATTCCTTCCTTTTTCCCACCAAGCAAGCCCCTCTTATCGAGAGTAATGTTTTAAATGCGCGGCGACCCTGTAACTTTCGCGGGAAGGAGCTGGCCGGAAGAGCGGGGCCCTGCACGCGTGCCTCCCTCGCGTCGCCCACGCTGACCAGCGACGGCGAGAGCCGATGCTGACCCGGCGTCTTGGACTTTGACTCGGAGCGTCCCGTCTCCGATCCTTCCCCTCGCCCGCACTTGACTGTCTCTCTCTCTCTCTCTCTCTCTCGCGGATTCCACGGAACGCTTTGTGCGGCCACGTCGAATCACGGAGTGGTAGCTCTCTCTTCTCTCGCCGAAGGAGGTTTCCACTTCGCGACCGGCGAGGGGGAAATGGCGGTGCGGAGGGAGGAGGTGGAGGTGGTGAAGCCGAGGTCGGACAAGAGGGAGTACCGGAGGGTCGTCCTCGAGAACGCTCTCGAGGTCCTCCTCATCAGCGACCCCGACACCGATAAGGTCCGTCCTCTCCCATCGCCCGCGCTCGTTTCCTTTCCGATTTATTTGTGTTGCCGGTTGATCCGTCGCATTTGTCTATCGGCGTGTCGTGAAAGGAAACGATGCTTTCCGACGACACCGTCGACTCAGTGGATGTGGCTTTTGATGTCCTTTGGGTGGTGCAGTGTGCTGCTTCTATGGATGTCGGCGTTGGTGCCTTCTGCAACCCCGAAGGCCTCGACGGCCTTGCTCATTTTCTCGGTAATAGTTTGTGTTTTTTGTTTGTTTATTTATTGAAAGCTTGTGTAGAAACTACAATCTCTGTGAAGCGAGTATTGTTTGCATCTTTGTCGATTTGTGTGTGTGTGTTGGGGGGGGGGGGATAATCGGTGGTCTTCATATCATCTAGACCAGAATTCTTATGTTGAAGGTGAAGAGGATCATTTATTTATTCACAGGGAAATTCACTGCTCACGGATGTATTAGCGACAAATCTGCTAGAAAGAAACAAGGCCTGTAACAAATGTAGGTGGTTCCCCAAACATCGTATTGGTGTCAAGTTCAAATTGGTGCCGATTGTTTTATTGCAAAACCATGTTTCTGCATCTCAAACCTTGGATTCTCGAATCACAGCATGAAGCACCATCGAAAGAAAAACGAACTTCTTTCGATGTGTAGTTACCTTTTGTTTCTAAAGCTCATCTTCTCATCCTGATTTTACAACACTAGTTCTTCGGGTATAAAACCTCGTTCATCTGAAAGTGACATCTTCAGTAACGAATAAGCTGGCTGCTTGGAGTTTCTTTGCTCTTTTTGGGTTCTAGGGGCCCAAACTGCATAACACGTGTTTTTTCACCTTAAAAAGTGCCCTTTTTTCTATCATATGTATTTGAGTCCTGCGTTCTTAGTTTTTATATGTTGTTGCAGAGCACATGCTGTTTTATGCTAGTGAAAAGTATCCAGTGGAGGATAGTTATTCCAAATTCATTGCAGAGGTAACTACTAACTGCTTCCATTTTTTCCATGAAGCATCTGGCTTATCATGTTCATGACTGAGATGCTGGGTAGATAGTTGACATACCTCCTTTTCCACTTACCAGTTTCTTTTGAATTTTCTACAGCAATCAGCATGACAGAACAGTTGTTTTTAGGTTTGTTTTTCTGATCCCAAATGCATGATTCCTGAGGACTAAAAAAAGAAACTGAAGTCTTTCTGATACTGAAGCTATAGACCAAAATCTTAAATCAATGAGTCCCATGTACAATTTTAGCATCTTGGAAACGAGCAAAGGCGAGAAACAATCAAGGCCAATGGTTCATTTTGCTTTCACGACATTATACATGGATTTACCTCCTTATAATGATGATGCATTATCTAGTTGTTTTTGGTTCTGAAGGTACATTCTTCCATCGTTTCCCTCTCCTTTTCAGATTTCAAATCAAGACTGTATTTAACTGTGTTAGAATATGTAAATAATAAATCATGCCTTCATCTAATAGCTTAAAGTCTTACAATAGTTGGTTGTGGTCCTACACAAAAATCTCATATGGTATCGGAGCTGGAGGTCCTTAGTTTGAATATTTCCAGGTCCCATTTGCCTCCCCAATTAAATTTCCACACTTAGCACAAGCCAAAAAACCATACTAAGGGTGAGAGGGAGTGTTAGAATATGTAAATAATAAAGCACGTCTTTATCTAATAGCTTAAATTTTTTAGACTAGTTGGTTGTGGTCCTACACAACAATCTCACAAACTGCTATATGCTGCAATAGCAATGTATAAGTGCTTAATTTTGGGAATAGGTTAATCTCTTTCAGAATAATGGGTAAAAAGGTATTTTGCTATGGCATCCTGTGTGGAATCTGAAATTGTGATAATGAGAATCAGGAGTTTGTGTTCACTTTTCTTCGGCATCAACTTTCTTTGGTATTTTAAATGGACGAGATTTCTTGAGTTCTCTCTTTTCATTCTATGTGGAGTATGGCATCTGCATCTTCTTCTTGCTTATTATGCCCTATTGGAATATATGGTGGCGTGGTAGCTTGTTTTCTATGTTGGTTTCTTTACCCACAAAGCAACTCCTTCACATGATTACACTTTGACATGGCTGAAGTTTGTGAAAGTAACTCTCTTATACTTTTTGTCACACTGATTAGCACGGGGGTAGAACAAATGCCTTTACATCATCCAGACACACAAACTACCATTTTGACGTTAATGTTGATAGCTTTGAAGAGGCATTGGACAGGTACATGGTGACATTTCTCTTTTTTTTCGTTGATAGCTTGAGGAAATTCTGTAAAACTTCTGCACCTGTCTTGTTCTCTTACATGTGGAACAGGTTTGCGCAGTTTTTCATTAAACCCTTGATGTCCCCTGATGCCACCATGAGGGAAATTAAAGCTGTTCATTCTGGTTAGATTGTTATTAGGAACCTTAATGATAATAATTCTATTCTTCAATAATTTGTCTCTGTTTAATTTCTATGAGATCATTTTCTATAAAGGCTTACTGTTAGCCTTTTTATTCACGCAGAGTACCAGAAGAACTTACTACTTGATAGCCGGCGCATGAACCAGGTAGGAGTTAAAGAACTGATCACAGATATTGACATTGATTTCGACTGTCATCTATCTTCCTCTGCAAAATGAACTTTGAGGATGAGGTCTCCTTACTGTAACTAAATGCTGGATATAATGGTGTCCTGAACAATCAGGATAAGTATGGTTTGTTTTATAGGAAAAAGAAAAGATTACTATAGGCACCAAGGGGATGCAAACTTGTATGCAAAAAGAGTTCAGTTACAAGACAAATCATCAATAATGTCAATTAAAGCATTTATGTCCAGACATAACTTTCCACTGTACCAAGAGTGTAAGACTTTCAACCAACTTTCAGTAACAACAGAAACAGGCGTCTACTCTCAGATGAAAGCTCTCTTATTCTGCTCTTCCCAAATCAACAACAAAAAAAGGCAAGAATGATTGAAGAAATCCAACTTTTCTTAAGATGAGGAAAGAAGACTTTGCCAAGCCCACAATTCTTGTTCAATAGATCCTCCTATTTCCCAACATACAGTGCATGCATAAGTGTCAATCCAATCATTACTGTCCATGGATGGTGAAGAAGGAGATGTCCCACCGTCTCTGCCTCTCTTTTGCATAAAAAAGCATCTATTGACCAGAACAATATCTCTTTTCTGCAAAATGTCTATGGTGAGAATACATTCCTGAGATGCTTTCAAAACAAAAAATTTAACTCTACGGGGTACTAACTTTCCAAATAGTTTTCCAAGGAAAAACCTCCTTGCTACCCTCAATCTTCATTTCCAGCACTATAATAAGACTTCACAGAAAAATTCCCAACTCTACCACTTCTCCAAGACAAAGTATACACAGAAGTGGGACAAATCTTAGAGGCGTACAGAAAATTGAAAAAATTAAGAAAAGCTTCATGAGTTCTTCTGTTAGATTATATTTGCTTTTGTAACCTTTCTGTAAAAATTCAGTGCAGAACAATAAATCACTTTTTTAACGCATAAATTGATGACTCTGTACTCTATAGAGTCAGTTATTCTCTCACTCGTGCTGGTGCTGACACTGGTCCATCTATGCAGCTTCAGAAACATATAAGTGAGGAAAGTCATCCATATCATAAGTTTAGCACAGGTGAGTGTCTCTAAAAGAACTCCAGTTTCACGTGTGTTAGTAGTTGTTGTCTATTGCATTATTTGTATGCTTATAAAAAGCAAGAAGCAAGGTGATTTGTCTTGTTTCAGTTATATTGTTTCTTATCATTGCGAAAACACATTGCTTCTTGCACTTATAGGAAATTGGGATACCTTGGAGATTCGACCGAGAGCAAAAGGACTAGATATTAGAAATGAGCTCATCAAATTTTACAAGGAGAATTATTCAGCTAATCTCATGCATCTGGTTGTTTATTCGAAAGGTTTGTCTCGAATCTGGTTTTTAAATACTGATGACCTGTGGAAATAGAAATACTTATAACTCAGATAATTCCCACCAGATTTTGTACTAAATTCCCTTGAGATGTCCAAAAATTTGATTAACTTTCATATTTGGCTAATTTGTATCTTTGATGATGATGGCAGAAAGTCTAGATGAAATTCACTCTATGGTAGAAGACAAGTTCCAAGAAATTCGAAATACTGACAAGAGCAGCTCTCGTTTTCCTGGAGTACCTTGCAGCTCAAAGCATCTACAGGTTTTCATGTCCTTGCCAAGATTGTTGTGTTTACTCCAAGATTCTGCAATTTCCAATTTTTAATTTTAGCGTGGGAAGGGTGAGACTTATTGGAACAAATTATGAAGATCTTGATTTCTTAAATTTTATCTCCAGATTCTTGTGAAAGCTGTCCCAATCAAACAAGGTCACAAACTGAGAGTTATCTGGCCCGTAACTCCCAAAATTCAACACTACAAGGGAGGGCCTTGTGGGTATCTTGGTCATCTTATTGGCCATCAAGGAGAAGGGTCTCTGTTTTATGTCTTGAAGACATTGGGTGGGTCAGCACATCTTTCACATGATTTTGCCCATCAAATTTCCAAATGCAGGCATTCGTAATTGTGATGCAAAATATGTGAAGAAGGAACATACAAAATTTTTTGACTGGTTGCAGAAATAGGTCAAATAATTTTATTGAAAAAACGTCAATGGGTCTCGGTAGATCAAATATGACTTCTTTGACAATGTTAAAGATAAGTTTTGCACGTTTCAATTTCTTGTGATAAAAGTACTGCACTTGTTTTTAGTGTCTTTTCATATACGAGTGCCCTTAGGGATACTCAATAACAAAAAATTTATGACTTCTTTGACAATGTTGAAGAAATTTCTACTTGCAAATATACTGGGGTTGCCAACCCACCTGAAAGGTAGGAAAGTGCTAGTAGTGCATCAATATAGCAAATCGTCTGGTCTTCATATGAAGCTGCCTTGGGCACCATTAATCAAGAAAAGAAATTGATCTTTTCCTACAGGTTTGCAGAGGCGCTACAGTTTCTTTGGGAGGTTGGAAAGTTTTTCTTCCTCGTAAGAGAAAACAGACAGCTGATGTGCAGCAATTTCTGCTTTTCAACAACAGAAAAATCTATTGGCCAAAAGAAAAATGATAGAAAAGTCCCCTGCAGAGCTGGAACCTCATTCTCTTCCATATCTGGCATGAAATAACACAACAAAGCTTGTACATAGCGCAGTCCTGATATCTCAATGATGTAGTCCAGGTGCAACTAGAGAGCTGGTGCATCCTTCCAACTTGCCCAAAGGGAATGGTTTATCTAGATGTTGGTGGGGCATGGGCTATGGGCTCACCAACATAGGATTTTCAGACTGTAGGTGTTGCGGAGTGGCAATGGTTCAAACTGAATATTCTACAGCGGGGGTGGGACCCTTATGGTTACATCCAGAAGGGGTCATTAGCGCTGGTTGCCTCTCCTCACTCTTTTACTTACAAATTAAGGCAATGATTTATCTCAATTTTACCTCCCTGACCTTTTTATCCAAAATCATGTTCTTGAGACTGTTCTCTTGAATATCTGTCTTTCCATAAATAAGTGAATTCAAGAGCAAGTAGACTAGTTGAAACCTGTTAGTTTATTATTAGCAACTTGAGGCTGTACTCTTGAATGGCATCCTTCCTTGAAGAATAGAATTGCAGAGCAAGTAGGCTAGCTGGAGCTGTTAGCTTATTTTTTAGCGACAATGATTTGGGGTTCACTTTGGTAACATTACAGACTACACAATTCTAAGCTCTTTGTAGCACTGCAACTCAATATTGGATGACCTAGGGCCTCAATTCATGCTTAGTATGGCTGAGGCAGCCTAAGTGTCAGCTTTGAACACCACCCACTTTTGTGGTGGAAAAGTTGTAGTTTTTCCGGGGAGGTGGAAGCTTTAGGACGTCTTTCTTTTTCTCTTTTTACTTACAAGAACTTATCTAATCTAACTACATTACCTGTGAATTGCTCTCCTTCGCATAGGTTTTTTACTCAAAAGTAGAAAAATTACTAATGCTTTGTCTTCTCGTGCCAATTGTGGCTTTGATGCTGCAGGATGGGCTACGAGTCTGTTTGCGGGTGAAGGGGAGTCATATTGGGAATTTGCATTTTTTACCGTGGAAATCGATCTTACTGATGCTGGTCATGGTTAGTTTCTTCATGTTCTTCATTCTCTCCTATTGGTTTATCACTAGAAATGCCTCTCTCTCTCTCTCCCCTAAACCACCCCCTAAACCCCCCCCCCCGGGCACACCCGCCTGCCCCTTTCTCATATGTGAGACCACAGAGATGATAAGCGTCTCCATTTTCCAGTTAGTTGTTAGTAGAGTATTTTTATTAGCATTCATCTTTGTTATCTGCAATTTAAATATGCTTTTTTCATTCATGTTTGTCAACTGTCCTAATATTTAAGCTGGAGGAATTAGTGATTGGGTTGAACTTAATATTTCCTTTTTTGTCTTATCTTCCCCCTTATCTTTCTGTTGAATTTGGCTTCCTCATTTAGTTCTTGACTGAAACATTGCTATTTCTCCCAATCTTGATGATATCATTGTTTCATGGTGGCAAATTTGGACTTGTTATGTTTCTGACGGTCTATGCTTGAAAATAATATAATTGTCATTTACATAGGCCAGGCCTATTGCACTTTAGAAGATGCTTGGCAATTGCTGGTTTGAAATTGTTATATGATGTAGTTGCTTTTCTGCTACTAGATACGGTCCTCTTATTCCATACACTATACTTATAGGAGCTTCAATTTTTTCTTCTTGCTGCCATCTAGAAGTACTCTTTTGTCCATTCATCTATGATTGGTAGGTTTTCGAGGTTAATGAAATTTGGTTGACTTGTTTGCAGAACATGTGCAAGATATTATTGGATTGTTGTTCAAATATATTATTCTCTTACGGCAGTCCGGTGTTTGCAAGTGGATATTTGATGAGGTATGCAACTGAACTATGTGGAAATGGTTGCTCATTTTCAAATTCTTCTCTTGGGAAATGCAAAGATTGACTTTTGGTGGCATGGATATGAGCAATTTCTTCTGCTGCTGTCGGTGGTTGTGTCATACTCAGTTTTTCAACTGGCATCTCCTTCTCGTACCTGCATATAGAAAAAAATTGAAAACAATAAGTTCATCACCTATTTGTGGCTGGTTATTCTTCTTGTTGATAAATGTATAGTACGTTGAACATCTCCAGTAGTTTTGGCGATTGCACACAAACAGATTTGGACATATACCGGCACAATATGGTTCTGGATTCTTTCTTATTCATTTTAAACATATCACTATGGTGAGAAATAATCATGAGCTAAGTGGTCCATTTGTTTATACTTCATTGAGATATGCTACATGAATATCAGGCTCGTAAAATTACTACCTGCTATCATATCTACATCAAGTGTTGGACATTTGGAATGCCAAAACTTGGCACGGGGACACTTAAGTGCTAAAAATTAGGAAAATAACACTTAAGTGCTAAAATCGGAGCAAAATGGATCAGTTAAGTGTCAATGGTGAGAAAATTTGGCCAAAATGCTAATGTGGCGATTTTGCTGCGAAGCAAGTGCAAAACGATATCATTTTGCACGTTGACGTGACTAGACAAGTGCAAAAATAACATCGTTTTGCTGCTGACATGGATAAATAATTAATATAAAACTTAATTAAATCAAATTTAAAATGAAATTTAAAAAAAAAAAAAAAAAAGGGAGGAAGGAGATGAATAGTTGGAGGTGGTTGAGGGCTTAGCCCTCCTCGCCGCCGCCGCCGCGCCGCCGCCACCTTCCAATCATTATTGGGAAGGACCGACGACGGTGGGTGATGGTTGGTCGGGGTCACCTGGCCTTGGCCAGGGGCCGGTGACCCTGGCCAACTAGTGGTGAGGGCCTATGAGCCCTTGCCTAGATCTAGGGTGGCTAGGCCAAGGGCCGGCGATCCTCACCAAATCTGGGGGAGGGTCGGTCGCCCTGGCTAGCGGTTACCCTTGGCTTGGTCGGGCAAGGGTTGGCGACCCTCACCAAATCTGGAGGAGGGCTGCGACCCTTGCCCCAAAATTGGGTGAGGGCTCGCAGGCTCTCGCTGCCGGTCAACTAGGATCGTTGGCCCATGGTCAAGGCCTGGTGACCCCAACTACCCCAACTGACCGTTAGCCCTTCCCGGTGACGGTGGGGGCAAAGGTTGAGCCCTTAGCCGCCTCCAACTGTTCATCTTCGTCCTTCCTCTCTCTCTCTTAAATATTTTTGTTTTAAATTTAATTTGATTCATTTTCATATTGAAATTCAAATCTGCGCCAAAAATATGTCATTTTTGCATTTCTTTATTGAGTTAGCTCTCCGATGAGTCATGTAGGCGAGCAAAATTAATAAAAATTACCACATAAAATTTCCGGTGGGATTTGCCAGAAGTGACACCTAAGTGTCCCTTTATGCTTGTATCTATACATTAATGAAGATTGTTAATAATAGCAGATGGTTGCACTGCATGGCATCGTTCACGTGCTGGATTACCAATTAATTCCATTTTCATTGACATGCTTTAGTGTCACTTTTTGGGTTGGATTGAACATAATTATTTCTATGAATGCCACATTAATTTAATGCATCTTGGTTCATGATGTTTCAAAGGTTCTTGATTTTCAAGCTGCATTTTATTGGATAGTTGTTCACTGTAGATTTTCTTTTTGTAAATATATACTTTCCTAATCCATTTTTGGATGCGTTGATGAAGCTCTCAGCCTTGTGTGAGACTAAGTTTCATTATCAAGACAAAATCCCTCCCATTCATTATGTAGTCAACGTCGCGTCCAATATGGAGGTAAGTCAAGCATTTCCTTAGATCTCCCTTTTGCCTTTTCTTTAATTTACATGCGTGTGGGTGGTGCCTAAGTGTTATCAAGGGCTGCGTAGAATTCTTTTGAAGTGGAAACTAACTCGACATTAGTTTATTGATATCACTGAAGTTAATCCGTAACTAAGAGCTTGTTTGGTTTTGATTAAAAAAGCAAAAGTGGATTTCCTTTCCAAATGCGAAAATGGAAAAGATACTTAAGTTTCACGAAAGATTATATTTGAATTTACATGTCAATATTTGTATGTTTTGCAAAGTTTGAAGTGCTCCACCTTGAGCAATGGCTTATACGGGTGCATCAATGAGGAGATCTTTAAAATGTTTCGAAATTATTATCTTACATGGATTTCCATGGGGGCAGCTTCTGCCACAACTTAAAAAATGCACCTGTCCCTGAATGCTGTAGAGTGGTCGCGCATCTGCAAAGTCCTAGTTGTTCAGGTCAAATCGATTCTCAAAAGTTTGAAGACCATAAACAGCATGACAAGTATCTGCAAAGCTCATCTATCTAGGATCAACATCTTCAGATGTTTGTTATCAGTTCTTGGGGTTAAAGTAAATGAAATTGAGATGAGATGTAAATATTTGGTTCTTTTAAATACTCCATTTTTCAGTAAAAACTTGCGCTTAGGGACATTCTTCTCCTTTTGCGTTTAATGCATGCCATGCCTCGAAGTGAAATCATTGTGATTATAAGTACCAAATAGTTTAGTAGTTTTTTTACTGAACTTTAGATATATCCACCTGAAGATTGGATCGTGGGATCCTCTTTGCCTTGTGAATTCAATCCTGGCACTATTCAAGTGGTGCTGGATAAGCTCTCTCCAGACAATGTCCGGTAAGTCTATTAGTACTAAGAAAGTATTAAAATCATGCCTTAGGGCTTATCAAATGACCGATGTTTATGATGACTATTTCATTGTTCTTTTCCCGGTTGCTGCATTGTAAGTGCATTGAAGGTTTATCAAAGACAATTTAGGTCACCAGTCCTCTCTATGGATGTCAAACCTGCATAAGAGTACCAGAGGGTCACTTTAACTTGCTTTCTCAACTTTTCCGAACTCTCAGATCCTATATGGTTTGGAGGATTTAGTTGGCATGTACCTCAATAAAACCTGACCACAATATTTTTATTCTTCTGCGTTGTGTTGTTTTGGTATTTATATTATTGATTTTCGTTTTAGGAATATTGATTTATTCAAAACATTAAAACAAATTGTTGGGTTTTAAGTTCTCATATACTTAATTGGGATGAGTTTTGAAGCTCCATTCAGAAAACATGTTTGAGGGGACTAATCAGGTTCATGGTCTTTGTGGGGCCAGCCATTCCAAAGCCACCTCACTGCCGTTTCTACACTTTGACATGCATGCACCTGTCCAGACACACGCCTTCATGCTGGTGCCATATTGTCTGTATAACGGCAATCAGACTTGGAAAAGTCATCTGCAATCATTTATTATGGCCAATCTGCATGGATTTGACAATAAGGATATTCGAGTACAGGTTACACTAAGTCAAATTTGAGAAATCTCTTTCTAAGTTGAGTTTTTTATAACATGTCTTTTATGCAAACGACTGAAGAAAGCAGTTGCTGAACTGCCATTTCATTACCCATCTTATTTAGCCATTTCCACTTTCCGGCTTGCATGTTGAACATCAAATCCAGAATGTTCTAATAAAACCATAACTTATCCAAGATGGTTAAGCATCCCTATTTGCCAGAAATAAGTCATGCTATTCATTTTTATTGCTAACGTATGCAATGAAAAATTTCTCCACAAGGATTGCATTGTAACTGCCCTTTCTTTAGCAAATTGGAATGTTTTACATGTCAATATAATCCTAAATAGGAATGAGTATGTTTTTCAACAGAATCTTTTGGGAGTCCAAGAGTTTTGAAGGATCAACTGACATGGTGGAACCATGGTATGGAACAGCATATTCCATGAACCAAATCTCTGCCTCCACTATACAGGTATCCCTTTTTTGATAGTCTTGTGACTGATTTTCATTCCAAATGTGGTGATTTCACAGATGAAGTGGCACATTATGCTTTGATGATTTTATCTTAATTTTCGATTGATTTTGTTGAGTAGTCGGCAAAATTGCGGCTCCCACCATGAATGTTCATTCCCTGCAATATTCAAACATAATCAGGTCTACCAAGCTTGTTCATTTGGTATTCTGGTGGCGTGATTCTGTTAGATACTCGGTGAAGCATTTGTATAAGATGTCTGAGAGATAATCACCACTATAGTCCTATCAATTGCTTTTGTTAGGTGTACTTCTTCAACTAAAATAATGCTCCGACCAACTGGAGTGATTGTCCCTCAAAATGTAGTGTGCATATTTACACTAAAAGAGGCGAGATAAATGAGGTTACCTAGACATGGAGTATACAATTTTTCTTTTGCTGGAGAACTGAAAGAATTATCCTTTATTTTGTCTGTACTTGATTTGCAGGAATGGATATCATCTTCTCCTGATGTAAATTTGCATTTACCAGCACCCAATGTATTCATCCCTACCGATTTATCCCTAAAAATTTCAAAAGAAAAGGTGTGGTGTACAATACATTCTGAACTTATCCTGTTCATTTTTTAGCTCCTGTAGTGACTGATCTTTTGCACAGATCAATTTGCCAGTTCTCTTGAGGAAGTCATCATACTCAACATTGTGGTTCAAGCCTGATACTGTATTCTCCACTCCCAAGGCATATATTAAAATAGATTTCAGCTGCCCCCATGCTAGCAACTCATCTGAAACTGTATTGCTGGCTGATTTGTTTACGGGGTTATTGATGGATTACTTAAATGAATTTGGTAAGATTTGAAAGTACACTAGACTGTATTGGAATATCTCACGCTATGTTTCATATCAGTCTTGATTTTACTGTAGTTTTTCCTTCGAAAATGGCATTCAATGTTCAATGTGATTTTGTATAGCTAAAAGTCGCATTCAGTCCGTCTTCTTCTGTAAATCTGTTCTTCTATCTAATTTGTTTATTGCTGTGACATATATAATTGGTTCTCTTCTTAATTTGCATTTTTGGGTATGTTTCAGCTTATTATGCACGGGTTGCTGGCCTTTATTACAATGTGCATCACACCAACACAGGTTTTCAGGTTCTTGTTTTTGAAATAAGCTACTTTATTTTAGGTAAGCATAAAAAGACTGGGAAAATCTTTTATGCTTTTTTCTTCACTCAAATTTTCTGTCTTGAAATTTTTTGAAATGGATATACAGTGGGCAAGCAATTCTATAGAGTTCCCTCCTCTCTCTTGTGTATGCAGGAGTGGACATTCTCTCTGCTGACCATATGTTTTCATACTTAGGTCACTGTGGTTGGTTATAATCATAAGCTGAGGATATTGCTGGAAAAAGTCATCAGGAAAATTGCAACCTTTGAAGTGAGACCTGAGAGATTTGCTGTGATCAAGGTGAACTGTGGTTCTCCCTCTCTCTCACAGAAAAAACCTGCACCATTTACCTTCTGCTTTTGCAAAGTTAGCTTTGTGATTCTCTCTTTGTCCATATATGTAACAGGAAGTGGTGACAAAAGATTATCAGAATATGAAGTTTCAGCAACCATATCAGCAGGCTGTGTACTATTGTTCACTAATACTGCAAGATAACACTCGGCCCTGGACAGAACAACTTGAAGTTCTCCCCGCAATTAAGGGCGAAGATCTCACCAATTTTTTGCCCCTAATGTTATCAAGGACCTTCCTGGAGTTCTACATAGCTGGTATGTAGTCTACAGCTTTATTTTAAAATTTGTGGTAGATCACTGCCATCCTCTTTTGAGTTTTGAGTTATATCTGCTAACTCTTGTGTAGGGAATATTGAACGTGGTGAAGCAGAGTCTATAGTTCAGCATATTGAAAATACTCTTTTCCACGGTTCACAGCCAATATGCCAACCTTTATATCCATCCCAGCATCTGACAAATAGAGTAGTTGAACTAGGAACTGGATTGATTCACTTCTACTGTACGGAAGGCCTAAATCCAAGTGATGAGAATTCTGCTCTGGTGCACTATATTCAGGTAGTTCCATGACTTGATTTGCATACGCAGGTGCGAAATTGGCAGGATGTAACCTGAAAGCTTGGCATATATGTTGTCTTCGAAATGAAGATCATTATGGCTGTCACTCTCCTTCTCAATCTTCACTTATAAAGACTTTAGATTTAGAATTTATGCATGCTTATTCTTGTTCCTTTGTCTTGAAGGGAGTGTAAATCTTTATTCTTGTCTTCAGAATGATATAAAATAGCATTTATCAGACATTATGAATTCCTCTTGTTACTGTCTCTTTTACTCTCTGACATTTGGTAAATTCAAAAACTAGGAGGTTGTCTTATTTTCGCTGGCAAGTACATATACTCTTGCCTAGTCTGTCCAGTCAAGTGTTTGTTTTTTCCATTTACTGTTGGTGACTGGAATTTAGCTGGAAGACCAGAAGATGCACTTTTTTTTTGTTTTTGGCAAGGATGCCATCAGATCTCTATTTGTGTGGGGCTTGACAAAGGATACCTCTGAATATATTATTATTTGATAACTGTTCTTTGTTCTTCTGTTGTCTGTAAGTTGATTTACTTCTGTCATGTTATTCATTTCTTGACACATTCGTATTCCTTTGCCAAAATCAGAAAATGAGAGTGTCTAGCTCCCCCTCCCCTCTCCCCCACCCCTGCTTGCTTCTCCCCCTCTTTTTCTGGTATGTTTTGCTTTTTTAATTTTTCAATGTCTTGTTATTGGAAGGGCCTTGATTTGCTAGTTGATCGACTATGTAGGTTCACCGGGATGATATCGTGATGAATGTAAAGCTTCAGCTTTTTGCTCTAATCGCCAAGCAAGCAGCATTCCACCAGCTTAGATCTGTGGAGCAGCTTGGGTACATAACCATGCTTAAGCAGAGGTACTTAAGGCACTTATTGACCTACAAAGTTTCAATGCATAGTTGCCGTTTCTCATATTTTTTGTCTCCTTCAACATAGGAACGATTATGGAATTTGTGGACTACAATTCATAATCCAATCCACAGTGAAGGTGACTAGCAATATTTTGTTTTAGGACCAAGGTCATTGCCTCATATTCTAATATATCCATCTTTTTAGGGGCCTGGTGCTATTGATTTGAGAGTTGAAGAATTCCTAAAAATGTTCGAAAGCAAACTATCTCAGATGACAAATGAAGACTTCAAGGTGAGTCAGATGATGCTGGCATTTGGAAGGTACATTAATTGAGTGACAACCTTCGTTGGTAAAATGAAAAAGTTGAATAATTGAAAATTGAGATCCATTAGACATATTGAATGCTGAGATTACCCATTGAATTCTGGTATTTGATCTATAATCAAAATAGGTATTCATGATTCTTAGCATGTGGAAGGTATGTTAAGAGTGAAATCCTTGAATGACGTTGCCACTTATATGAGCATTTCCTGGTTTAGATAGTAAGGCTATTCTCAATTAAGTAGTAAGTTGTGTAGATGTTCATATTATTACTCTTAAGATGTCAGCTTGCCTTTTCACCAGTAAGAATCCACAGCAGTGTTGGATGCAGGCTTGACTACTCAATGTAGGGTACCGAGAAGGGAAAGTGAGCTGTTGTTATCAGTCGGTCTTTGGACAAATATTGCTCCAAGCCTTGTTCATCTTTGTTTTGAATGCCTCCTATGGAAGGAGTGATAGTGCATATACCTGAAAAAAATGGCATCAAGAAGTTCCTCAGCTTCTTTTCCTGAATAGGCTCATGGACTAGTGATGGTGCATAAACCAAAAAAATGCATCAAGAATCTTTTCAGACCTCATATAAGAAATACTCAATAGGAATCGCTTGTAGTGGTGTTTTGGTTTCTAGGGTAAAAATCACTTCCAAAATTACTTAATGAGAACTTTCTTTCTCACTGACTTTCCTGCAATCCATCCCATTTTCAAGATTTGTACTCGAATGGATTCTTGTGTCAAGGATAGTGCAAAGTAACTGCGCCATCTTAAGCTGGGAGACATAGCATGGTCATACTAATTGGTTCCTTATCATATGCAGAGAAATGTGAATGCGTTGATCGATATGAAGCTCGAGAAGCACAAGAACCTGAGGGAAGAATGTGCTTTCTACTGGAAAGAAATCTCCGATGGAACTCTGAAATTTGATAGGAGAGAAACTGAGGTATGAAGATCGATCTAAACATTAACTGGGCAGATATACTGTAATTCTTCTCTCTACTTAGACTACTGAAATGGGTGGAGTTGCCAGCACTAATAGATAGTAGTTAGAAACAAGACTGAAATTAATGACAACCTTTGTTTAGTGCAAAATTCTCGAGCCAGACTTCAGTAATATAGTATTAAGTTCTTACAAATGATACTGGATCAGGTAGAGGCGCTGGGACAGCTAACGCAGCAAGAGTTGCTGGATTTCTTCAACGATTATGTAAAAGTTGGCACAGCTAGAAAGAAGACGCTATCTGTTCGTGTTTACGGGAGCCTGCACACATCTGAGTACACGACTGACAAAAACCAACCGGTTCAACCATCCTTGATTCAAATCGAGGATATCCTCAGTTTTCGAAGATCTCAACCTCTTTATGGCTCATTTAAAAGGGCTTGTGGTCGAGTGAAGTTGTAAGGTATCGATTCGTCTTCCAGATGAATGATTCAAATGGCAATATTTTGGAATAGAAGAAACGTTGGGAGTATTCTGGACAGCCGCGGTTGGAATTCCGATGAACGGGGGACGGACATCATTCATTCCGAGGCCTGCATGCTTCCAATTCTTGTTCATCTTCTTCCTGAACAGTGGTCATTGCTTTCGAGGTTTTCGACGAGGCCGAGAGGACCAAGTCGAACGCCAAGATAAAAATTTATATTCCTTCGAAGAAGTCGTGTTTGATAAGATAACAATTACACGTCGTGTCTATGCTTTTAAGTCCAATCATTGTATTCACGCACTCATTAAAAGCAATTGAAGATATCAATGCGTCGTCATTCTTTCGACTATAGATGCCCATCGATGTCATCACGGTTGCTTATAGAAAATGCTTTGCTTCTAATAAACAATAAATCTGTGGGGCATTGAAAGCAAAAAAAGAAAAACTATAGGACATTGATTGTCGCCTACCTGTTTGGACACGTTCATGTGACGTGGAGGTTGTTGATATTGAATGTCGGGATCAAGTTAAAATAGCTTATCTTATACACATGATCCCTTGAACTTGAACCCTTTCGAATCCTTTCCCCTCATCTCTATTCTTCTCCCCTGAAGAAGTAAAATGTTTTCTGAACAATGGATGAATCATGTTGCAATGATGCTTGATGTAATGGGTCAATTGAAAGTGAGATGTGTATGCACATGAGTATAATACAATTCATTGCATGGGTAAAAAATAATTGATTATTGCCACATATGATAAATGTCGTAGGAATTATATTCCTCCAAGTAGTGTCTGATAAGCACATTAGATGCGTTAGATAACCACCGATTGCATATTGCTTAATTGATTAGTTCAAGACAAAAATGACTTAATAGGTTGAGTAAGAATAACTTACTAAATAGAATATAAAGTAAAATATTATCAAACTCACTATCCCATGTTTAGAAAGAAAACAATAGAATTTGTTCTCATAAGTTATCAAGCAACCTTTTTATTTTCATTTTCAATATTTAAATATTTTGCCTCTTAATATTCAATACTTACATTTTATATTTTATTTATCAATTTGATTAGATAAGCCATAAATAATTCATTCTAGTCTCCATTTATTTCGTGAAAAATGAATAATTTAGAATTAAAAAAAACGATAACTTATGTCACTTAAAAAATAAAATGAACTGAAAACATTTTCACTGTTCATGAAAATGTTTAGACAAATAAACTATTTTCACTGTTCATGAATATTTTATAAAAAATGATTTTATATTATTTATTTTTTGCCAAATAAACGGAGCAGCCAGCTCCTTTCTATTTAAGGCAATATTTTAAATGTGAAGAAATCCGGTAATTTTCGCGGGAAAGGAGAGCTGGGGCCCTGCACGCGCGCCTCCTTCGCGTCGTTGACGACGAAGACTCTGGCAAGCGACGACCATACTTTTCCATCGAGCCGAAGGAGGTTTCCGTTCCAGTTCGCGCGACCGGCAGGGAGGGAGAGGATTATTGTCGATCGACGTCTCTCTTTTGCGTGATGGCGGTGGGGAGGGAGGAGGTGGAGATAGTGAAGCCGAGGTCGGACAAGAGGGAGTACCGGAGGGTCGTCCTCGAGAACGATCTCGAGGTCCTCCTCATCAGCGACCCCGACACCGATAAGGTCCGTACGCTCCCATCGGCCCGCGCTCGTTTCCTTTCCGATTTGTTTGTGTTGCCGGTTAATCTGTCGCATTATGCCTATCGGCGTGTCGCGAAAGGAAACGATGATTTACGACGACACCGTCTCCTCAGTGGATGCGGTTTTTGATGTCCTTTGGGTGGTGCAGTGTGCTGCTTCTATGGATGTCAGCGTCGGCTCCTTCAGCGATCCTGATGGCCTCGACGGCCTTGCCCATTTTCTCGGTAATTCGTTCTTCTTATTATTGTTGTTGTTGTTGTTGTTGTTGTTGTTGTTGTTGTTGTTGTTGTTAGTTTGCAAATCACCCAGACCACAATTTGGATGTTGAAGGTGAAGTGTATCGTTTATTCACTGGGAAATTCACTATTTAACGGATATATTAGCAACGAATCTAATAGAAAAAAGGCATGTAGCAGATGTAGGTAATTTCCCTAAATTTGGTTTTGAAATCGAGTTCAGATTGGTGCTTTATTGCAAAACCATGCTTCAACATGTCATACCTTGTATTCTCAATTCACGGCATGAAGCAGCCTTCTAAGAAAAGCGGCAGTTGTTTGTGTTTTGAAAGCTCATCTTCTCATGTTGATTTTAAAACGCTAGTTCTTTATGTATAAAATCGTGTTCGCCTGAAAGCAGTATCTTCAGTAACGAATTTTGATCTACACGATCAACTTATTACACCTTTGTCATTGATCCATCAGCTTTAACTATTTCCTGATCATGTATACAAATAAGCTGGCTTCTTGGAGTTTCTTTTTTCTTTTTGGGTTCTTCGGGTCCCAAATTCATAATGCATGTTTTTTTGCCTCAAAAGGTGCTTCTTTTCCTATCATGTGTCTGTGAGTCCTGCCTTCTTATATCTGATATGTTGTTGCAGAGCACATGCTGTTTTATGCCAGCGAAAAGTATCCTGAGGAGGATAGTTATTCCAAGTTCATCACAGAGGTAACTGCTTATGATTTTTTGGTGATGCATCTGGCTTATCCTGTTCATCATTGAGAATATTTCATGTACCTGAGATGCTTGGTAGAAGGTTGAGCTGCTTCCCTGACCCTTCCCACTTTCCCGTTCCTTCTGAATTTTTCTAAAGCAATTAGCATAAGAGACGAGTTGCTTTAGGTTCCTTTTTTGCCTCCCTGAATGCATGTAATTAGAGGGCTAAAAAAGAAACTAAATTCTTTCTGATACTGGTGCTACAGACCAAACTCTTAAATCGACGAGTCTAATTTGCAATTTTGATCTTAAAAACGTACAAAGACAGAAACAATCAAGGCCAGCTGTTCATTTCGCTTTCATGACATTATACATGGCAATAGAATCATGCATTTTCTACTTGTTTTTGGTTATGTACGGTACTTTTCTTCCATTTTTTCCCTCTCTCTTTTGGAGTTTAAATCAAGACATTATTTAATTGCCATATACTGCAATAGCAAGGTATTCATGCGCTATTTTGGGGATAGGTTAATTTTTTAAAAATAACAAGGCCAAGGATTTTGTATTATGGTATCTGTGTGGAGCCTGAAATTGTGGTCTCTAGAATCAGGAGCTTGTGTTTGCTTTCTTTGGCATCAACTTCTTGCTAATTGTAGATGAACAAGGTTTCTCGAGTGGTCTCTGTCCATTCTCTGTAAATTATGGCATCTGCTTCTGCTTCTTGCTTATTTTGCTCTCTTGGGATATTTAGTGGCATGGTAGCTTGTTTTCTATATTTGGTTCCTTTATCCTCAAAGAAACTCCTTGACATTTTATATGCTTTTACATGGCTGAAGTTTGTAAAATAACCCTCTCTTAATTATTTATCTCACTGTGATTAGCATGGGGGTAGTAGAAATGCTTTTACAGCATATGAACACACAAACTTCTATTTCGATGTTAATGTTGATAGCTTTGAAGAGGCATTGGACAGGTACATGGTGAACTTCTCTCTTTTTTTTTTGTCAATGATAGCTCAAGGAATTTTTGTATAACTTCTGCATCTGTTGTATTTCTTAACCTGTGGACCAGGTTCGCACAGTTTTTCATTAAACCCTTGATGTCGCTGACGCCACGATGAGGGAAATTAAAGCCGTTGATTCTGGTTAGATTATTTATTAGGAACCTCAGAATTGTAATTCAATTCTTCAATGTCATGTCTCTTTTATTTGTACATGATCATTTTCTACAGAGGCTCATTGTTAGCCTTTTTGTTCATGCAGAGAACCGGAAGAATTTATTGTCTGATGCTTGGCGCATGAACCAGGTGAGAGTTAAATCATTGACGACACATAATGACATTTATTTTGATGGTCATCTAGCTACCTTAGAAAATGAACTTTGAGGGTTTCCTTACCACAGCTAAATGGTGGAGATAATGGTCTTCAACAATCAGGCTAAGCCCATTTTGCTCCTTTTTTTCGGGATAGGTAAAAGAAAAGATTACTATAGGCCACCAAGGGGGTGCAAACCTATATACAAAAAGAGTTAAGTTAAAAGACAGATCATCTACAGTGTCTATTAAAGCATTTACATCCAATATAACTTTCAACTGTAGCAAAAGCATAATACTTTAACCAACTTTTGATAATTACAGAAATGCGTCTCCTCTATGATGAAAGATCTCTTATTCCACTGTTTCTGAATCAACCAAAAAGCAGTGAGAAGGATTGAAGAAATCCTCCCTTACTTAACATGAGGCAAAGGAAGACCTTGCCAAGCCCATAATACCCTTGCAATAGATCCTTTTATAACCCAAGATTGCCCAATGCACACACCCAGATCGTTCTTGTCCATGGACAGTGAAGAGATGTCTCACTGTCTCTGCTTCTCTTTTGCCCCAAAAAAAGAAAAAAAGCATCTACTGAGCAGCAGAACCCCTCTTTTCTGCAAATTGTGTAAGGTGAGAGTACATTCCCAAGATGCCTTCAAAATGAAAAATTAAACTCTATTTGGTACTCTCACTGTCCAAATAGCTTTCCAAGGAAAGCCTCGTTGCTACCAACAATCTTCTTTTCCAGTAACTAAAATACGGCATTACGAAAGAAATCCCATCTCTACGACTCCTTGAAGACAAAGTATCCACTGAAGTGAGAGAAATGTTAGAGCCATACAGCAAATAGAAAAAGCTGATAAAGCTCCAATAGTTCTCCCATTATATTAACTTAGCTTCCACAAGTTTTTATATGATTTCATTGTGCTGCAATAAATCACTTTTGACTGTGTAAGACGGTGAGTCTGTACTCTTATCCTCTCACTCTTGCTGGTGCTAATGCTGGTCCATCTATGCAGCTTCAGAAACATATGAGCGAGAAAAGTCATCCATATCATAAGTTTAACACAGGTGAATGTCTCAAATTTTTCTGTCTCTAATGCATAAGAGGATGGAAGTTCTTTTGTTAAACCCCTCAGTTCTTGATTAGTTAGGTATCAGATTTTAGGCCTTAGGTATTAGAGCTTAATGGGCCAAGCAACTTGAAACCAATTTCTTTTTAATTTAATTTGTAAAAGAACTCCAGTTTCATGTGTGTAGTAATTGCAATCTTATCGCGTCGTCTGTACATTATAAAAAGAAGAAACAAGTGATTTGTCTTGTTGCATATTGTAGGAAATTGGGATACCTTGGAAGTTCGACCGAAACAAAAGGGACTGGATACCAGAAATGAGCTAATCAAATTTTACCAAGAGAACTATTCATCTAATCTAATGCATCTGGTCGTATATTCAAAAGGTTTGTTTTGAATCTAGTTTCTATATGCTGAAGATTTTTGGAAAAAAGAAATATTGATAACTTGAATAGTTCTGTCAAGATTTCATATTAAACTCCCTCGAGATGGGAAAAAATTTGGTAAATAATTTTCATATTCAGGTAACTTCTTTTTCTGGTGTTGATGGCAGAAAATCTTGATAAAATTCACCGTCTGGTAGAGAAGAAGTTCCAAGAAATTCAAAATACTGATAAAAGTTGTTCTCGTTTTCCTGGACAACCTTGCAGCTCAGAGCATCTACAGGTTTTCATATCCTTGCCAAAATTGTTGTGCTTAGTCTAGGATTCTGCGGTTTTCAATTTCTAATTTAAGGGGGAAGGGGTAAGACTTATTAAAACAAGCTATTAGGATTTTGATTTCTAAAATTTGATCTCCAGATTCTTGTGAAAACTGTCCCAATCAAGCAAGGTCACAAATTGAGAGTTATCTGGCCAGTAACTCCGGAGATTCATCACTATAAGGAAGGGCCTTGCAGGTATCTTGGTCATCTTATTGGCCATAAAGGAGAAGGGTCTCTGTTTTACGTCTTGAAGATATTGGGTGAGTCTGCACATCTTTCACATGATTTCGCCCATCAACTTTCCGATGCATGCATTTATAATTTTGATGCAAAATTATGTGAAGAGGGTACATACAATTTTTTTTCACTGATGGTTGCACAAATAGATCAATTAATTTTTTGAAAATTTTTTTATGAGTCAGTAGATCTCTGGCTTCCTTGACAATGTTAAAGGTAAAATTTGCATGTTTAAATTTCTTGTGATATTTAAAAGTACTGCTCTTACTTGCTTTTAATTTCTTGGATATATGCATTTGTATATTCAAGTAATATTTTATGAGTGCCCTTAGGGGCACGCAATAACATAAGCCTTTTGCAATTACTTTAGTGTGATGTCCTTCTTTAGGAACTAGAAATAGAATCCACTTAGGAGACTCTGTTGGTTATATCGTTTGGTTGATCTATAGGTGCTTTTGAGAGTTTTACTTCCACACAAGTTGCCTTTCCCTTTTATCCGCACCTCCGTTGTTCACCTGTTGATATGAAGGAAATGTATACTGGGATGTTAGCATAACCATGTTTATTCTCTCTTCAAAATTTTAAATATGCAGTAGACGTAGATTTGGATCCTTTTTGTCTGGACTGACTGCACCCGATGCAGTCAGTCATCCTTTCTCTTGCTGAAAGATAATATAATTTTTGTCATTCAAATTTAAATGGTAAACACTAGCTTGTGGGATTTCAAAGTTTCAGGGCACGTGAAGTTCCCTGTAACTGCCCTCTCTCTCGAAGATTACTATTATTATTTTTTTATTTATTTGCGACTATGCAGTGGTTGCCAACCCACCTAAAAAGATAGGAAAGTGATAGTTGTAGCATTAAGTATAGCAAATTGTCTGGTCTTCATATGGAGAGGTTCTACTGTTTCTCTGGAAGGTTTAGAATTTTTTCTTCCTCATGAAATTGAAAGGACAGCTGCATGTGCAGTAATTTCTGCTTTTTAACAACAGAAAAATCTATTGGCCAAAGAAAAACGACGGGAAAATCCCCTGCAGAGGTGGAACATCATTCTCCTTTGTATTTGGCCTGAAATAACACAACAAAGCTTGTCCATAGCACTGCCCTGACACCACAGTAATGTAGTCCAGCCGCAATTAGAGATCTTGTGCATCCTTACATCTTGCCGAAAGGCAATGGTTTACCGAGATCTTGGTGGGGCTGCGTGTGACAGGCTTAAACCGAAAATTTTTAGCAGGGTGTGACCCTTCTGGTAACGCTTAGAGGAGATCGCTAGCACTAGTCACTTCCCCACCCTTTTTACTTAAATAAAAGGGCAATGGTTTACTAAGATCTTACCTCTCTGACATTATTCACCCTAAATCATGTTCTTGAGACCGTTCTCTTGAATGTCGTCTTCCCATAAACAATGGAATTGCCGAGCAAGCAAACTAGCTGTAACCTGTTAGCTTATTCTTTAGCAACGCTGATTTTGGGTTCACTTTGGTAACACTACAGGCTATACTTTTATAAGCTCTTCATGGCTCCTAAAGTCAATGTTGGATGACCGAGGGCCTCTGTTCTTGCTTAGTATGGTTGAAGCAACCTAAATGTCAGCTTTTGAACATTACCCACTTTTGTGGCGGAAAAGTTGTAGTTTTTCCGGGGAGGTTGAATCTTGAGGATGTCTTTCTTTTTCTCCTTTTCCTTTAAGTTTTGGAGGACTCTGAGGTAGAAGAACTTCTTACTATATTTCCTGCGAATTGCTCCTTTGTGCATCTTTTATCTACACAAGTGGAAAAATTATATAATGCTTTGTCCACTCTTGCCAATTTGTGGCTTTGATGCTGCAGGATGGGCTACGGGTTTGTCTGCACGTGAAGGGGAGTGGAGTTGGGAATTTTCATTTTTTAAAGTGTCAATCGATCTTACTGATGCTGGTCATGGTTAGTGTCTTCATATTCCTCAGAAACACCTCCCCCCCCCCCCCCCCCCCCCCCCCCCCCCCCCCCCCCCCCCCCCCCCCAACACCTTCTTCCCTCCCTCCCTTGCACACCTGCGCTTGCATGTGCTTTTGATGGATTTGTTGTTTTAGGCATGGGCAGCTGTGCTATCAATTTGTGTGAGTCTCCCCCTGCTTGCATCCAGGCTTTCGCCACCCCTTTCTCATTTGTCACATTCTCAAGTATTCATTTGTGTGATCACATAGATGATAAGCTTTTCCTTTTTCCACTTCATTGTTAGTAGTTTTTTTTATTAGCATTCATCTTTATTATTAGCAATCAGAATATGTTTTTTTCCATTCATGTTTGTCAACTTTCCTAATATTTAAGTTGGAGGAATTAGTGATTGCGTTGCATTTTGCATACTCGTTAAGTGTCCTAGTGACAATTGGAGGTAAAACCTGTGGTGAAAATGATTTTCTGCTTGGGCGAGAAAGAGCTTTAGTTTCGAACTTAATATTTCCTTTTCTGACTGATCTTCTTTTTCACTTTGATTTGGCTTCTCCATTTAGCTCTTGACTGAAACATGGCTATTTCCCAAACTTGATGATACCATGGTTTCGTGGTGAAAAATTTGAACTTGGTATACTTTTAGAGAGTCTACGCCTTAAAATCATGTAATTGTCATTTACCTGTGTCTATTGCACTTTAGAACATGCTTGGCAATTGGTGGTTTGAAATTGTTCTATGATCGAGTTGTTTTTCCGCTACTAGATTCTAAAGTTGTCTCATGAGGTCCTCTTATTCCGTACACTATACTCGACTTATAGGAGCTTTGATTTTTTCTTCTTGCCGCCGTCTAGAAGTACTCTTCTGTCCATTCATCTATGGATTAGTTGGTTTCCGAGGCTAATGGAATTTCGTTGACTTGTTTACAGAACATGTGCAAGATATCGTTGGATTGTTGTTCAAATATATTATTCTCTTACAGCAGTCCGGTGTTTGCAAGTGGATATTTGATGAGGTATTCAAATGAAATATGTGGAAAAGGTTGCCTATTTTATTGTTCTTCACTTGGGAAAAGCAAAGATTGACTTCCGATGGCATGCATATGAGCAATTTCTTCTACTGCTATCGGCGATTGTGTTTGTACTCAGTTTTTCAAGTGGCATCTCGTTCTCTTATCTGCATATAGAAAAATATTGAAAACCATAAGCGCATCACCTATTTGTTATCAGTTGTTCTTCTTGTTCATAAATGTATAGTACGTTGAACATCTCAAGTAGTTTTGGCGATTGCACACAAACAGATTTAGACAGAAACTGGCACAATATGGTTCTGTATTCTTTCTAAGTCATTTTAAACATATCATTATGGTGAGAAATAGTCATGAACTAATTGGTCCATTTGTTTATACTTCATTGAGATATGCTACATGAATGTCAGGCAGGTAAATCCACTACATGCTATCTTTTTTATATCGATACCTGTATTCTATACATTAATGAAAGTGGTTATCACTAGCAGATGTTTGGACTGCATGGCATCGTTCATGTGCAAGATAACCAATTAATTGCTTTTCCATTGACATGCTTTAGTGTCATTTTTTTGATTGGGTTTCACCTGATAATTTCTATGAATGCCACATTAATTTAATGCATCTTGGTTCATGATGTTTTCGAAGTTCCCTTGATTTTCAAGCTGCATTTCATTAGATAGTTGTTCACTCTAAATTTTGTTTTTGTAAATATATACTTTCCTCAAAACTTATCCACTCTTGGATGTGTTGATGAAGCTCTCAGCCTTGTGCGAGACTAAGTTTCATTATCAAGACAAAATCCCTCCCATTCATTACGTAGCCCGTGTCGCATCCCATATGGAGGTAAGTCAAGCATTTCCTCAGATCTCCTTTTTGCCTTCTTATTCTTTTTTTTTTAAAATATGTGGGTGGTGCTTAAGTGTTATTAAGGGCTGCGTAGAATTCTTTTGAAGTGGAAATTAACTTTACATTAATTTATTGATATCACTGAAGTAAATCTGTAACTAAAAGCTTGTTTGGCTTTGATTAAAAAAGCAAAAGTGGATTTCCTTTCCAAATGCGAAAATGGAAAAGATACTTAAGTTTTATGAATTTACATGTCAATATTTGTATGTTTTGAAAGGTTTTAAGTGTTCCACATTGAACAATGGCTTATATGGGTGCATCAATGAGAAGATCTTTAAAATGCTTTGAAAATAGTATCTTACATGGATTTCCATGGGGGCAGCTTCTGCCACAACTTAAAACATGCACCTGTCCCTGAATGCTGTAGAGTGGTCGCACTCTTGCAAAGTGCTAGTTGTTCAGGTCGAATTGATTCTCAAGAGTTCAAAGGCCATAAACAGCATGACAAGTACCTGCAAAGCTCATCTATCTAGGATCAGCATCTTCAGATGTTTGTCATCAGTTCTGGGGGTTAGATTAAATGAAATTCAGATGAGATGTAAATATTTGGTTCTTTTAAGTACTCCATTTTTCAGTAAGAACTTGCGCTTAGGGAGACTCTTCTCCTTTTGTGTTAAATGCGCACCATGCTTGATTGAATTGAAATCATTGCGATTATGAGTACCATATAATTTAACAATTTTTTACTGGACCTTAGATATATCCACTAGAAGATTGGATCGTGCCTCTTTGCCTTGTGAATTCAATCCTGGCACTATTCAAATGGTGCTGGATAAGCTCTCTCCAGACAATGTCCGGTGAGTCTATTATTACTAAGAGAGTATTAAAATCATGCCTTGGAGGATTATCAAATGACCGATGTTTATAATGATTATTTCATTGTTCCTTTCCCGGTTGCTGCATTGCAAGTGCATTGAAGGTTTATCAAAGACAATTTAGTTTACCAGGCCTCTGTATGGATGTCAAAACTACATAGGAATACCAGAGGGTCAGTTTAACTTGGTTTCTCGACCTGTCCGAACTCTTTGATCCTTTATGGTTTGGAGGATTTAGTTGGTGTGTACCTCAATAAAACGTGACCACAATATTTTTATTCTTCTGCATTGTGTTATTTTGGTATTTATATTATTGTTTTTGTTTTAGGTATACTTATTTATTCAAAACACAAAAAAAAAAAAAAAAAATTGTCGGGTTTTGGGTTCTCATATACTTAATTGGGATTAGTTGGGAAACTCCTACCAGAAAACATGTTTTAGGGGACTTATCAGGTTCATGGTCTTTATGGGGTCGACCATTCCAAACCCACCTCATTGCCATTTCAACACTTGCAAGAAGTGGAAAAAAAGCGGTAATAACATACACTTTCACATGCATTCACCTGTCCAGACACAACCCTTCATGCTGGCACCATATTGTCTGTATAGAGGCAATCAGACTAGGAAAAGTCATCTGCAATGATTTTTTATGGTCAATCTGCATGGATTTGACAATAAGGACATTCATGCACAGGTTACACCAAAGTCGAACTTGAGAAAGCTCTTTCAATGTTGAGTTTTTCTATAACGTCTTTTATGCAAACGGCTGGAGAAAACAGTTGCCAAACGGCCATGAAGAAGCATCTCCTCAAGGTTGTTAAGGATAAGGCCCTTGCCTTTAAGAATGTTGAGGACTCTCCCAGGAACAGGCGGATGCAACGCTCGTGGGATGTGGACCCCATTATCTTCGCTTCCTCTGATCATAGTCTGACATAGGCTTTTCGGTTGTTACTTTGGTGTTTTTGCCAGGCTTGTTTGCCGTTGGCTTTCTGTTGGTCGTTTTGTTGCTTGTCCGCGGCTTCCTTTCACTCTTAATGAGCATTGTTCATTTTGAGTGTAAGCTTTTGGAGCTGTGTTGTTTGTACAGTTTGACCCCTTTTAATATATTGCTTACTCTTACCAAAAAAAAAAAAAAAAAAAAAAAAACAGTTGCCAAACTGCCATTTCATTACGAATGTAATTTAACCAATTCCACTTTCCAGCTTGTTCGATGAACATCAAATCCAGAATGTCCTAATAAAATCATAACTAATCCAAGATAGTTACCATCCCTATTTGCTAGAAATAAGTCATGCTGTTCATAATTATTGCCAACGTATGCAAGAAAAAATTCTCTGCAGTGATTGTGTTGTGACTATCCTTTCTTTGGCAAGTTTGGAATACTTTATATGTCTATATAATCCTAAATAGGAATGAATATTTTATCCAACAGAATCTTTTGGGAGTCCAAGAATTTTGAAGGATTAACTGACATGGTGGAACCATGGTATGGAACAGCATATTCTATGAACAGAATCTCCACCTCTACTATACAGGTATCCCATCCTTGTTAGTCTTTTCACTGATTTTTTTTCTATGTGGAGAGGTTTCACAGATGGAGTGGCACATTATGCTTTGATAATTTAATCCTAATCTTCAATTGATTTTGTTGATAGTTGGCAAAATTGCAGCCCCCAAAATGAACATTCATTCCCTGAAATATTCTAACATTTTCAGGCCTACCAAGCTTGTTCTTTTGGTATTTTGGTGGTGTGATTCTGTTAGATACTTGGTGAATCGTATATATATGATGTCTGATAGATAATCACCACTATAGTCCCATCAATTGCTTTTGATAGGTGTACTTCCTCAACTAAAATAATGCAGACCCTCTCAGACCAACTGGGGTGATTGTACTTCTTTCAAAATGTAGTGCGCAAATTTACACTAAAAGAGGGGAGACAAATGAGATAACTGGAGATGGAGCATATGATTTTTTCTTTTGGTGGAGAACAGAAAGAATAATCCTTTATATTGTCTGTATTTGATTTGCAGGAATGGATGTCATCTTCTCCTGATGAAAATTTGCATCTACCAGTACCCAATGTATTTATCCCTACCGATTTATCTCTAAAAATTTCAGAAGAAGAGGTGTGGTGTACAGTACATTCTGAACTTATCCTGTTCATTTTTTAGCTTCTATAGTGACTGATCTTTTGAACAGACCAACTTGCCTGTTCTCTTGAGGAAGTCATCGTACTCAACATTGTGGTTCAAGCCTGATACTGTATTCTCCACTCCCAAGGCATATATTAAAATAGATTTCAGCTGCCCCCATGCTAGCAACTCATCTGAAGCTGTAGTGCTGACTGATTTATTTACACGGTTGTTGATGGATTACTTAAATGAATTCAGTAAGATTCTATAGTACACTAGACTATATAGGAATATCTCATGCTATGTTTATGTCAGTCTTGATTTTACTGGAGTTATTCCTTTGAAAATGGCATTCAATGTTCAATGTGATTTTGCATGGCTTAAAGTAGTGTTCAGTCCCTCTTCTTCTGCAAACCCGTTTTTCTAATTTGTATATTGCTGTGACCATATATGTTTGGTTTTCTACTTAATTTTCTTTTTTGGATATGTTTCAGCTTATGATGCACGGGTTGCTGGCCTTTATTACCGTGTGCGTCACACCAACACAGGTTTTCAGGTTCTTGTTTTCGAAATAAGCTACTTTTAGTTTAGATAAACATAAAAAGACTGGGAAATGCTTTTATGCTTTTCCTTCACTCATTTTTCTGTCCTGAAAAAAAGATCTTTAAATATTTTGAAATGGAAATAGAGTGGGCAAGCAATTCTACACAGTGCCCTAGTCTCTCTTGTGTACGCAGGAGTGGACATTCTATGTGCTAACCATATGTTTCCATACTTAGGTCACTGTGGTTGGTTATAGTCACAAGCTGAGGATATTGCTGGAAAAAGTCATCGAGAAAATTGCAACCTTTGAAGTGAGACCTGAGAGATTTGCTGTGATCAAGGTAAACTTTTGCCCTCCCTCTCTCTCACAGAAATATCTGCACCATTTACTTTCTGATTTTGCAAAGTTACTTGTGATTCTCTCTTTGCCCATATATGTTACAGGAAGTGGTGACAAAAGATTATCAGAATTTGAAGTTTGAGCAACCACATGGGCAGGCTATGTGCTATTGTTCACTAATACTGCAAGACAACACTTGGCCCTGGACAGAACAACTTGAAGCTCTTCCCTCAATTAGGGGTGAAGATCTCACCAAATTTTTGCCCCTAATGTTATCGAGGACCTTCCTGGAGTTTTACATAGCTGGTATTTAGTTTATAGCTTCATTTAAAAATTTGTGGTAGATCGCTGCCATCCCCTTTTGAGTTTCGAGTTATATCTGCTACCTCTTTTGTAGGGAATATTGAACGTGGCGAAGCAGAGTCTATAGTTCAGCATATTGAAAATATTCTTTTCCATGGTCCACAGCCAATATGCCAACCTTTATATCCATCACAGCATCTGACAAATAGAGTGGTTAAACTGCGAACTGGATTGAGTCACTTCTACTGTACAGAAGGCCTAAATCCAAGTGATGAGAATTCTGCTCTGGTGCATTATATTCAGGTAGTTCCACGACTTGATTTGCATGTGCAGGTGCAAAATTGTCAGGATGTAACCTGAAAGCTTGGCATATATGTTATCTTTGAAATGAAGATCATTTTGGCTGTCACTGTCCCTGTCAATCCTCACCTATAGGGACTTTAGATTTAGAATTTAATTATGCTTGTTCTTATGTCTTGAAGGGAGTGTAAGGCTGTATTCTTTTCTTCAGAACGATATGAAATAGCATTTATTGGACATTATAAATTCCTCCTGTTACATCCTCTTTTACACTCCGACATTTGGTGAATTCAAAAATTAGGAGGTAGTCTTATTTTCACTGCCATGTGCATAAACTCTTGCCTAGTCTGTCCAGTCCAGCGTTTTGTTTTTTTCCATTTACTATTGGTGATTGGAGATTAGCTAGAAGACCAGAAGATGGACTTTCTTTTGTTTTTGGTAAGGATGTCATAGGATCTCTTGTTGTCTGGGGCTCAGCAAAGGATACATCTGAATATATTATTATTTGATAACTAGTATAATCTGAAGGATCCCATTTTTAATACGATATAGAATTGTTTTTTCAATGTCATTTTAATTCATCTACCTTTTTGTAGCAGCTTATATATTCTTACTCCGAAGTTGTTCTTTGATCTTCTGTTGTCTGTGAGTTGATGTACTTCTGTCATGTTATCCCTTTCTTAACATATTCATATTCCTTTGCCAAAATCCAAAAAATGAGAGTATCTAGCTCCCCCTCCCCCATTTCTTCTGGTGTGACTATGGTAATGTTTTGCTCTTTTAATTTTTCAAGCTCTTGTTTCTTTGGAAGGGTTTTGATTTGCTATTTGATCGATTTTGTAGGTTCACCGGGATGATATCGTGATGAATGTAAAGCTTCAGCTTTTTGCTCTAATCGCCAAGCAAGCAGCATTCCACCAGCTTAGATCTGTGGAGCAGCTTGGGTACATAACCATGCTTAAGCAGAGGTACTTAAGGCACTTCTTGGCCTACAAAGTTTCAATGCATAGTTGCCGTTTCTCATATTTTTTGTCTCCTTCAACATAGGAACGATTATGGAATTCATGGACTACAATTCATAATCCAATCCACAGTGAAGGTGACTAGCAACATTTTGTTTGTCTTTTAGGACCAAAGTCATTGCCTCATATTCTAATATGTCCATCTTTTTAGGGGCCTGGTAATATTGATTTGAGAGTTGAGGAATTCCTAAAAATGTTTGAATGCAAACTGTCTCAGATGACAAATGAAGACTTCAAGGTGAGTCAAACAATGCTGGCATTTGGAGGTACATTAATTGAGTGACAACATTCGTTGGTAAAATGACATGGTTGAATAATTGAAAATTGAGATTCACTAGGAATACATATCAAATGCTAAGATTACCCATTGAATTCTGGTATTAGATCTAGAATTGAAGTACGTGTTCAAGACGCTTGGCATGTGGAAGGTACATTAAGAGTGAAATCTGGCGTGGCCACTTTTATGAGCATTCCCTGTTAAGGATATTCTCAACTAAGTAGTGTAGGTGTTCATACTATTACTCTTAAGATGTCAGCTGGCCTTTTCTTCAGTAAGAATCCACAGTAGTGTTGGATGCGACTGCTGAGTAAGGGTTCATAGAAGGGAAAGTAAGCTGACGTTATCTGTCAGTCTGTGGACAAATATTGCTTCCAAGTCTTGTTCATCTACGTCCTGAATGCTTACTATCGAAGGGGTAATAGTGCATGTACCTGGAAAAGATTGCATCAAGAACTTCCTTAGTCCCTCTTCCTGGATAGACTCATGGACTAGTGACGGTGCATGCATCCAAAAAACAAAAATGCATCAAGAATCTGTGGGGATCTTATTTGAGAATTACTTGGTAGGAAAAATCTCTTGTGATCGTGTTTCATTTTCTGGGGGTAAAAATCACTTCCAAAATTACTTAATAAGGACTTCCTTTCTTACTGGCTTTCCCAAAAGCCATCCCATTTTCAAGATTTGTACTTGAGTGGATTCTTGTGTCAAGGATATTGCAAATTAACTGAGCTATCTTTAGCTAAAAGGTATTCATGGTCATACTAATTGCTTCCCTATCACATGCAGAGCAATGTGAATGCGTTGATCAATATGAAGCTCGAGAAGCACAAGAATCTGAGGGAAGAATGTGCATTCTACTGGAGAGAAATCTCCGATGGAACTCTGAAATTTGATAGGAGAGTAACTGAGGTATGAGCCACGACTTGGACTGTAATTGTTCCTTCTGCTTTGACCTTTAAGATGGGTGGAGCTGCCGGCACTAAGAGATAGTAGTTGGAGAAACACAGTTGATATAAATGATAGCCTTTGTTTTGGACGAATTTCTCAACCAGACTTCAGTAATAAAGTATTAAGTTCTGACAAATGATATGGGAACAGGTAGCAGCGCTGAGACAGCTAACGCAGCAAGAGTTGCTGGATTTCTTCAATGAATATGTTAAAGTTGGTGCAGCTCGAAAGAAGACACTATCCATTCGAGTTTATGGGAGCCTGCACGCATCTGAGTACACGACCGACAAAAACCAACTGGCTCAACCATCCTCGGTTCAAATCAAGGATATCTTCAGTTTTCGAAGATCTCAACCTCTTTATGGCTCATTTAAAGGGGCTCATGGTCGAGTGAAGTTGTAAGGTATCGATACTTGTCTTCCAGATGAAGAAAGTCAGATAATGTTGAGGTTCTCTCTAAACAGCAGTATTTTGGAGTAGAAGGGACGCTGGGAGTATTCTGCATTAGAAATGGACACTGTTGCAGTCGGAGATCCTCTATGAACGGGGAGAACTTAAATACTGTCCGTTATTTGCATTTTTTCTTCAATTATAACCTGCATAAGTAAAGAACGCAGTTTGTTCTGTTATTCAGCTCATCTCTGAAACTTGAGACTTCTACGCTGAAGGCAGCAGAAGTCGGCTGACTTATGTACAATTTCAGGAACTAGGTTGTGCATTGGCGACACCCAAATTGTGTAATTATGTATGTTGGGCCTTCGCTTTCAATGTCTTTGCCAGTCCTCTCTTGTTTCTTGTGGCGTTTTCTTTGCTAAGGTAAAATGAGATTCCTTGGTGTGTATGATTTGGTTTTGCTTTTTATATTCATGTTAATGGCGTGACAACATCTATATGCATTTCATATAAAGTGATTCCGATCTTAGTGCAACCCTCAATGGTCAATCAATGAAAAGGAAAAATAAAAGTAAACGTGATAGACCACAAAAGTAGGACAAATTATCAAAAAAGTTTGAAACCTATTTCATTTGAGCCAATTTAGTTTTTGATCAATTTAGTTTTAAACATTTTAATAATTTGGTAATTTTGGTCAGAAATTGCTGACATTGATGCTAGCCATCTTTTATGGCACGACTGATATTGACATGAATAAAATTTATAATTTTTAATGATTTTTTTGAATTTTTTGACTTCTTTTTTTTTTTTTGCTTTTTTGTTTTCCTTTTTTTCTTATTCCTTCCACCAATCCAAGGTCTTAGTGGTGGCCGCAGGAGTTGCCTAACCCAAATCTAGCAAGAACATCGCCACCCTTACCAGCCAAGTGATTGGCAAAGGCCACTATGCCCTTTCCAGCCTCATTTAAAAACAAAAAGGAAAAGGGAAAAAGAGGAAAATAAATAAATCATCTAAAAATTACAAAAATTGATCACTCTAATGTCAACCATATTATATAGAATAGTTGGCGTCAATGTCAGTAATATCCAGTTAAAATTGATAAATTATCAAAAGCTTTAAAATTAAATTGACTAAAATTTCAACTGGTATAAATATAAATAGTTTAGAAATTTTTTGATAATCATTGCAAGGATTGGAAAAGGAGAACAGAGAAGAAAGCCACTTTCCGATTTAGTCAGCCGAGTACAGCGTCCACTAGGCCAAAGACGCCAATGATCATCCCGAAACGCGATTGTCCGTCCTCCATGTCTATTTCTTCTTCGTTTTTTTTTTTTTTTTCTTTCTGGACGACGGTCGATGTTTTCGATCAGACAGAAAAAGAACTGAATCAAATGGGAAGACAAAAATTCCGTTGCCTTGATACTCCACCAAAGAAGTCTTCCTTAACAAGACTAACAATCGCACCAGTTTACGAAATCCACTAAACTAGTTCAAGCTAAGCCAATAAATATGTCGATTCATTATTTATCTTGCAGAAATAATCCATTTATCTATTCTTATTTTTGAATTATTGCAATAAGAATAATTAATTATTATGTCTTTTAGGAGCAAATCTTTCTTGATCGTGACACCTCAAAAATATATGTGATGTATAAAATGATACTCGATCTTTTTAAGTTTCCACTGTAGTATTTATAGACTCTTCTCAAGCAATTGAAGGTATCAATTTGCTTGTCATTTTGGCATTAAGTTTCATTTTACCTCTCACTCTTCACAAATTGTGTGGCTATATGTAGTGGGGCTCATGTGCATGTATGTCGTTTCGTGTGTGGTACACATCGTCATTCTTTCCAAGTAATTACCCATATAAGAAAATGATTTTTTTAAGTCACGACTTTTGATTACAATAAAAATTGCGCAACTTATCTAATGAAAGATACATAATCAATGACTTTGATCAACTCGATTTGTGTGGGCGAGCGTAAGAGTTTTTTACTGGAATTACCCATTCAGGAACCGGGAATTTCTCCGAAAGACTTGTTGGCGGACAGCATGCGAGAAGATGAATTTGCCAAGACCAGCTCGGGCCATAGATTTTATGTGATCCTTTTTTGAGATATTTTTTGTCCCTTTCAGTTTATAGCCAGAAAACTGACGTGGTGCGCGTTGTCAAGAAAGGAAAGAGCGACGAAAAGACCCACCTTCCGTCAAGCCAATCACGCACGCACATTTAAAGGGGCTTGTGGTCGAGTGAAGTTGTAAGGAATCGAATCGTCTTCCAGATGGATTATTCAAATGGCAATATTTTGGAATAGAAGAAACGTTCGAAGTAATCTGGACAGCCGCGGTTGGAATTCCGATGAACGGGGGGACGGACATCATTTATTCCGAGGCCTGCATGCTTCCAATTCTTGTTCATCTTCTTCCTGAGCAGTGGTCATTGCTTTCGAGGTTTTCGACGAGGCCGAGAGGACCGAGTCGAACGCCAAGATAAAAATTTATATTTACTTCGAAGAAGTCACGTTGGATAAGATAACAATTACACGTCGTGTCTACGCCTTTAAGTCCAATCATCGTGTTCACGCGCTCATTAAAAGCAATTGAAGATATCAATGCGCTCGTCATTCTTTCGACTACGGATACCCATCGATGTCATCACGGTTGCTTTTGCTTTGCTTCTAATAAACAATAAATCTGTGGGGTATTGAAAGCAAAAAGAAGAACTATAGGACATTGATTGTCGCCTGCCAGTTCGGACACATTCATGTGACGTGGAGGTTGTCGATATCGAATGTCGGGATCAAAGTTAAAATAGTTTATCTTATACCCTTGTTGTAACTATCAAGTTCTGAGTAGTTAAAAGGACATATAAGTCGTAATGATTTATTTTTCATTCTTATCCTCTGTTTATCCAAGCAATATTCTAACACTCGATCCCTTGATCTTGAACTCCTTTCGAATCCTTTCCCCTCATCTCTATTCTTCTCGCCTGTACCAAGTAAAATGTTGCCTGAACGATGGATAAATCATGTTGTAATCAGTCAATTGAAAGTGAGATGTGTATGCATGTGAGTATAGTACAATTCATTGCACGGGTAAAAAAAATTGATTATTGCCACACATTATAAATTTCATAGGAACTATATTCTTTCAAGTAGTGTCTGCTAAGCACATTAAATGGGTTAGATAATCACTTATTGCATATTGTTTAACTGATTAGTTCAAGAGAAAAATTACTTAATAGGGTGAGCAAGAATGACTTATAAAGTAAAATTTTATCAAAACTCACTATCCCATGTTTAGAAAGAAAACAATAGAATTTGTTCTCATAAGTTATCAAGCAACCTTTTTATTTTCATTTTCAATACTTAAATATTTCGCCTCTTAATATTCAATACTTAAATTTTCAGTTTTTATTTACCAATTTGATTGGATAAGCTGTAAAAAATGCATTTTAGGCTCCATTTATTTTATGCAAAATGAATAATTAAGAATTTTTTTTAAAGCGATTACTTATATCACATAAAAAATAAAATGAAAAAAATAATAATCATTGTTCACTAAAATGTTTAGACAACAAAATTATTGTTAATAATGAAATATTTTTCATTGATTAATTATTTTAAACTACATAAACGATTATTTTATATTATTTATTTTTCGCCAAATAAACGGAGTAGCCAGCTCCTTTTTATTTAGGGTTAATACCCTTAAAAACCCCAAACTAAGTACACTTGTGACAAATTTACCTCAAACTATTTTTTTGACCACTAAAAACCCTAAACTGGTATACCTTTGACAAATTTACCCCAAACCGGTATACTTGTGACAAATTTACCCTATGTTAGTTTTCTTTAAATTTTATTCTCAAATTATTAAGTTAAATGACACGTGACAGTTAACCAAGTATACCAATTTAGGATTTTACACTTCGTTTATCACAGTTTACAATTTTTATGATTTTTTTGTGGTATTAATCCAATTTAGCAGATGGGTATATTTGTCACAAATTTACCAGTTTATGGTTTTTTGCAGTCGAATAAATTAGTTTGGGATAAATTTATCATAAATGTATTAGTTTAGGGTTTTTTATAGTCAGTTGGGGTAAATTTGTCACAAGTTTACCAGTTTGGGATTTTTATGGTCAAAAAAAAAGTTTGGGGTAATTTGTCACAAATATACCAATTTGGATTTTTCAAGGTATTAACCTTTTTATTTAAGGCAATATTTTAAATGTGCAGAAATCCGGTAATTTTCGCGGGAAAGGAGAGCGGGGCCCTGCGCGCGTGCCTCACTTCCCGTCGCTGATGCTGACCAGCGACGACGACGAAGACTCTCGCAAGCGACGACCGTGCATTTCCATGTCGTCGCTGATGCTGACCAGCGTCTTCGAACTTGACTCGGAGCGTTCCGTCGACATTAGCGCTACCACCACTCCGTCGGAGCTCGAAATCTCTCTCGAGTAAAAGGAGGTTTCCCGGTTCGCGTGACCGGCCGGGGAGGGGGAGGATCGCCGTCGATCGCCGTCGCTCCTTTGCGTGATGGCGGTGGGGAGGGAAGAGGTGGAGATAGTGAAGCCGAGGTCGGACAAGAGGGAGTACCGGAGGGTCGTCCTCGAGAACTCTCTCGAGGTCCTCCTAATCAGCGATCCCGACACCGATAAGGTCCGTCCCTCTCGAATCGGCCGCGCTCACTCTTTTTGCGTTTATTCCTGTACTGGTTAATCTGCTGTTGTTTGTCTATCGGCTCGTCCTGCAAGGAAACGATGCCTTATGACGACTCTGTTGACTTAATGGATGTGGCTTTTGTTGTCCTTGGATGCTGCAGTGTGCTGCTTCTATGGATGTCGGCGTCGGCTACTTCTGCGACCCTGAAGGGCTCGAGGGCCTCGCGCATTTTCTCGGTAATAGTTCGTATTTTTAATTGGTCGAATATGTAGAAACTACAATCTCTGTCAAGAGCGGTGCCTGTGGAAGTATCTTTTGCATCTTTGTCGATTTTTGTATGTGCGGGGAGAAGGAAAAAGAACAAGAATCTTGAGTTCAGTAAATTTTAAGTCAAAAATGTTGATAATCTTCACATCATCCAGACCAGAATTCTTATGTTTGAAGGTGAAGAGAATCATTTATTCAAGGCAAAATTCACTGCTCATGGATGTATTAGCGACAGATCAGGTAGGAAAAAAGGTGTATAACAAATATAGGTGGTTTCCCCAAATATAATTTTAACATCAAGTTCAAATAGGTGCTGATTGTTTTATTGCAAAACCTTGTTTCCACATCTCGCACTTTGGATTCTCAATTCACGGCACAAGCCGCCCTCAAAAGAAAACCGAGAACCAAGATGTGTGGTTTCTTTTTGTTTTGAAAGGTCATCTCACTTGTTGATTTTACAACACTCGTTCTTTAGGCATAAATCCTTGCTCACCTGAAAGAGACATCTTCAGTAACGGATTTTGATCAGCACGGTCAACTTATAATACCTTAGTCATTGATCCACCAGCTGTAATTATTTCCTGATCGCCTAAACTAATAAGCTGGCTGCTTGGAGTTTCTCTTCTCTATTTGGGTTCTAGGGTTCCAAACTGCATCATGTGCGTTTTTTCACCTCAAAAGGTGCTCCTTTTTCTATCATATTCATTTGAGTCCTGCCTGCTTATTTTTGATATGTTGTTGCAGAGCACATGCTATTTTATGCTAGTGAAAGGTATCCAGTGGAGGATGGTTATTCCAAATTCATCACAGAGGTAACTGCTTACATTTTTTTCCATGAAGCATCTGGCTTATCCTCTTCATGACTGAGAGTGTTTCATGTGACTGAGATGCTGGGTAGATAGTTGATGTGCCTCTTTTTCCACTTCCCAGTTCCTTTTAAATTTTTCTACAGTAATCAGCATAACAGAACAGTTGATTTTAGGTTTCTTTTTCTGAACCTGAATGCATGTAGCCTGAGGACTAAGAAAGAAACCAAAGTCTTTCTGGTACTGGCGCTATGGATCAAAATGTTAAATCAACAAGTCCCATGTACAATTTTAGGATCATAGGAAGGTATGCAGGTGAGCCAGTTGTTCATCTCGCTTTCATCACATTATACATGGAAATTAGCTCCTTATAGTGATGATGCATTTTCTAGTTGTTTTTGGTTCTGTAAGGTACATTCTTCCATCGTTTCCCTCTCCCTTTCAGAGTTCAAATCAAGACACTGTTAACTGCTATATGATGCAATGGCAATGTACCAGTGCTTAATTTTGGGAATAGGTTAATCTCTTTCAGAATAATGGGTAAAAAGGTATTGTGCTATGGCATCCGGTGTGGAATCTGAAATTGTGATCCTGAGAATCAGGAGTTTGTGTTCACTTTTCTATGGCATCAACTTTCTTTGGTATTTTAGATGGACGAGATTTCTTGAGCTTTCTCTTTTTATTCCATGTAGATAACGGCATCTGCATCTTCTTCTTGCTTATTATGCTCTATTGGAATATACGGTGGCGTGGTAGCTTGTTTTCTATATCGGTTCCTTTATCCACAAAGCAATTCCTTCACATGATTATGCTTTTGCACGGCTGAAGTTTGTGAAAATAACTTCTTCCTTTTTTTTTCATGCTGATTAGCACGGGGGTAGTAGAAATGCCTTTACATCATCTAGAAACACGAACTACCATTTCGATGTTAATGTTGATAGCTTTGAAGAGGCATTGGACAGGTACATGGTGACATTTCTCTTTTTTCTCATTGATAGCTTAAGGAAATTCTGTAGAACTTCTGCAGCTGTCTTGTTTTCTTACATGTCGAGCAGGTTTGCGCAGTTTTTCATTAAACCCTTGATGTCCCCTGACGCCACCATGAGGGAAATTAAAGCCGTTAATTCTGGTTAGATTGTTTATTAGGAACCTTATTATATTCTTCAATGATTTGTCTCTGTTTAATTCTACGGGATCATTTTTTGTTCATGCAGAGTACCAGAAAAACTTATTACTTGATAGCCGGCGCATGAACCAGGTAGGAGTTGAACCCCTGATCTTGACTGTCATCTGTCTGCCTCTGCAAAAGGAACTTTGAGGATGAGGTCTCCTTACCGTAACTAAATGCTGGAGATAATGGTATCCTGAACAATCAGGATAAGTATGGTTTGTTTTATAGGTAAAAGAAAAGATTATTATAGGGCACCAAGGGGTTGCAAAGTCGTATACAAAAAGAGTTCAGTTACAAGACAAATCATCAATAATGCCAGTTAAAGCATTTGCATCCAGACATAACTTTCCATTATACCAAGAGTGTAAGACTTTCAGCCAATTATCAATAATAACAAAAATGGGCTTCTCCTCTCAGATGAAAGCTCTCTTATTCTGCTCTTCCCAGATCAACAACCAAAACAAAACAAGAGTGATTGACCAGCACAAGTGCCACCCAGATCGTTCTTGTCCACGGACAGTGAAGAAGGAGATGTGTCACCGTCTCTGCCTCTCTTTTGCATGAAAAGGCATCTATTGACCAGCACAATCTCTCTTTTCTGCAAAATATGGAAAGTGAGAATACATTCACAAGATGCTTTCAAAACAAAAAATTTAACTCTAGTGGATACTAACTTTGCAAATAGCTTTGCAAGTAAAAGCCTCCTTGCCGCCCACAATCTTCTTTTCCAGCACTAAAATAAGACTTTGCAGAAAAATTCCCAACTCTACCCTTCTCCAAGACAAAGTATCCACAGAAGTGAGAGAAATCTTGGAGTCGTACGAAAATCGAAAAACTGACAAAAGTTTCACGAGTTGTCCCACTATATTATGTTAACTTTTGTAACTTTGCTGTACAAAATTTATTGTTCTGCAATAAAACACTTTTCAATGCGTAAAATGATGATTCTGTACTCTATAGAGTCAGTTATTCTCTCACTCGTGCTGGTGCTGACACTGGTCCATCTATGCAGCTTCAGAAACATATAAGCGAGGAAAGTCATCCATATCATAAGTTTAGCACTGGTGAGTGTCTCCACTTTGTCTGTGTCTAATGCTGAAAAGGATAAAAATTCTTGTTTGTTAAACCCCACAGTTCTTGATTTCTTTTGATTTTTAGTTTCTAAAAGAACTCCAGTTTCATGTATGTTAGAATTGTAGTCTATTGCATTATTTGTATGCTTATAAAAAGCAAGAAGCAAGATAATGTGTCTTGTTTCAGTTATATTGTTTCTCATCACTGTGAAAACAAGTTGCTTCTTGCAATTATAGGAAATTGGGATACCTTGGAGATTCGACCGAGAGCACAAGGACTAGATATTAGAAATGAGCTCATCCAATTTTACAAGGAGAAATATTCAGCTAGTCTCATGCATCTGGTCGTATATTCAAAAGGTTCGTCTCAAATCTAGTTTCTAAATACCGATGACTTATGGAAAAAAGAAATACTGATAACTCAGATAATTCTAACAAGATTTTGTACAAAACTCCCTTGAGATGTGTAAAAATTTAATAAATTTTCATATTCAGCTAACTTGTATCTCTGATGACGATGGCAGAAAATCTAGATGAAATTCTCTGTCTGGTAGAAGGCAAGTTTCAAGAAATTCAAAATACTGACAAAAGCACTTCTCGCTTTCCTGGACAACCTTGCAGCTCAGAGCATCTACAGGTTTTCATGTCCTTGCCAAGATTGTTCTGCTTTGTCTAAGATTTTGCAATTTTCAATTTATAATTTAAACATGGAAAGGGTAAGACTTATTGAAACAAACTATGAAGATCTTGATTTCTTAAATTTACCTCCAGATTCTTGTGAAAACTGTCCCAATCAAGCAAGGTCACAAACTGAGAGTAATCTGGCCTGTAACTCCAGAGATTCAACACTACAAGGAAGGTCCTTGCCAGTATCTTGGTCATCTTATCGGCCATCAAGGAGAAGGGTCTCTGTTTTATGTCTTGAAGACATTGGGTCAGTCTGCACATCTTTCACATGATTTTCCCCATCAAATTTCCGAATGCATGCATTTGTAATGTGATGCAAAATATGTGAAGAAGGAACATACAAAAGTTTTTGACTGATGGTTGCAGAACCAGGTCAAATAATTTTATTGAAAAAGAATCAACGAGTTGGTAGATCAAATATGACTTCTGTGACCATGTTAAGGATAAGTTTTGCATGTTTCAATTTCTTGTGATAAATAAAATTACTGCACTTGTTTTTAGTGTCTTTTCATATATGAGTGCCCTTGGGGCTACTCAATGACAAAAGCCTTTTGCAATTCTTTTATTTTGATGTCCTTTGTTAGGAACTGGGAACAGAAAGCACATAGGAGACTCCGATGGTTATATCATTTGGTTGATCTATAGGTGCTTTTAACAGTCGACTTTTGCTCCCTCACAAGTCGCCTTTCCCTTTTATCTGCACCTCTGTTTCTTATCTCATTCATCTGTTCATATATGAAGAAATTATATGTGACTGGTTTGTAAGCATATCCAATAGTTTTCTCTCTTTGGAATTTTAAATGGTAAATGTTAGTCTCCGGAAATTTTGAAGATTCTGGGCACAGGGATTTCCCTGTGCCTGCCTGCCTGCCTCTCGGTCAGTCCATCCGTCCGTCCGTCCGTCCGTCCGCCCGTCCATCTCTCCCTCTCTCTCTCTCCCCAGAAGAAATTTTTACTTGCAAGTATGCGGGGGTTGCCAACCCACCTAAAAGATAGGAAAGTGCTAGTTGTAGTATTAAGTATAGCAAATTGTCTGGTCTTCATATGGAGCTGCCTTGAGTATCATTAATCAAGAAAAGAAAGTGATCTCTTTCTACAGGTGATACTGTTTCTCCGGAAGTTTTCAGAGTTTTTCTTCCTCAAAATAAAAAAGACAGCTGAATATGCAGCACTATTTGCTTTTCAACAACAGAATAATCTATTGGCCAAAATAAAAACGATAGAAAAGTCCCCTGCAGAGCTGGCACCTCACTCTCCTCGGTATCTGGCATGAAATAACACAACGTAGCTTGTCCATAGCCCAGTCCTGATATCACAATAATGCAGTCCAGTTGCAACTAGAGAGCTGGTGCATTTTCCATCTTGCCCAAAGGCAATGGTTTATCTAGATAGTGATGAGGCTTTGGTGATGGGCTCACCAACCCTGGATTTTCAGATTGTAGGTGGTGTGGAGTAACTATGGTTCAAAATAATCTTAGCAGCGGAGGTCATTAGCATTGCTTGCCTTTCCCCACCCTTTTAATTATAAAAAGAAGGCAATTGTTTTTCGAGATCTTACTTCCCTGACATTTTTACCCAAAATAAATGATGTTCTCGAGACTGTTCTCTTGATGTCATCTTTCCGTAAATTATAGAATCGCAGAGTAAGTAGACTAGCTGGAAACTGCAAGTTTAGGATTTAGCAACTTGAGGAATTCTGACCACACATTTGTGAAAGGGTGAGCACTGGCTTTGATACCATGTTAGAAAATCCAAAGTAATAGCTTAAGTTGATCAGTGGAGGGAGACCACATGAATATAAAGAGCATTTAGTATCCATTGTCAAGTGATGTGGGATAATACTTCAATAGTTGTAGTTTTTCTGGGGAGGTAAAAACTCTAGCATGTCTTTGTTTTTTTCTCTTTTTCCTTAGAAGAACTTATCAAATCTAGCTACATTACCTGTGAATGTCTAATGCTTTGTCTTCCTTTGCCATTCATGGCTTTGATGCTCCAGGATGGGCTACGAGTTTATTTGCGGGTGAAGGGGAATCGTGTTGGGAATTTGCATTTTTTACAGTGCAAATCGATCTCACTGATGCTGGTCATGGTTTGTTTCTTCATATTCTTCATTCTCTCCTCGTGGTTTATCATAAGAAACACCTCTCCCTCCCTCCCTCCCTCCCTCCCTCCCTTGCTCACTTGCGCTTGCACATGCTTTTAATGGATTTGTTGTCTCGGGCATGTGCAGCTGTGCGGTCAATTTGTGTGGGTCTACCCCTGCTTGCATCCAGGCTTTTTGCCAGCCCCTTTTTCATTTTTCACATTCTCAAGTATTCATTTGCATGACCACAGAGATGATAAGCTTTTCCATTTTCTACTTAGTTGTTAGTAGTGTTTTTTTATTAGCATTCATCTTTATCATTAGCAATCAGAATATGTTTTTTTCATTGATGTTTGTCAACTTTCCTAATATTTAAGTTGAAGGAATTAGCGATTGTGTTGCATTTTCCATACTTGTTAGGTGTCCTAGTGACGATAGGAGGTAAATTTGTGGTGAAAATGATTTTCTGCTTGGGCGAATAAGAGCTTTGCTTTCGAACTTAATGTTTCCTTTTCTGTCTTATCTTCCCCTTTATTTTTCTGTTTAATTTGGCTTCTCCATTTAGTTCTTGACTGAAACATTGCTATTTCCCAAACTTAATGATACCTTGGTTTCATGGTGGAAAATTGGACTTGTCATATTTTTAGACAGTCTTCGCCTTAAAATTGTGGAATTGTCATTTACCTCTGCCTATCGCACTTTAGAAGATGTTTGGCAATTGCCGGTTTGAAATTGTTACATGGATAGTTGTTTTTCTGCTACTAGATGCTAGAGTTGTCTCATAAGGTCCTCTTATTCCATACACTATACTATACCTATAGGAGCTTTGATTTTTTTTTTCTCCCAAATGTCTAGAAGCACTCTTTTGTCCATTCATCTATGGAATAGTTGGGTTTTGAGGTTAATGATATTTGGTTGACTTGTTTGCAGAACATATGCAAGATATCATTGGATTGTTGTTCAAATATATTATTCTCTTACAGCGGTCCGGTGTCTGCAAGTGGATATTTGATGAGGTATGCAAATGAACTAAGTGGAAAAGTTTGCTCATTTTCTCGTTTTTCACTTGAGAAAAGCAAAGATTGACTTCCGATGGCATGCATATGAGCAATTTCTTCTGCTGCTATCCGTGGTTGTGTTATACTCAGTTTTTCAACTGGCATCTCGTTCTCCTACCCGCATATAGAAAAAATTTGAAAACAATAAGCGCATCACCTATTTGTGGCTGGTTATTCTTCTTGTTCATTAATGTTTAGTACGTTGAACATCTCAAATAGTTTGGCGATTGCAACAAAACAGATTTGGGCAGATACTGGCACAATATGGTTGTGTATTGTTTCTAATTCATTTTGAACGTATCATTATGGTGAGAAATAGCCATGAGCTAAGTGGTCCATTTGTTTATACTTCATTGAGATATGCTACATGACTATCAGGCAGGTAAATCCACTACTTGACTATACCTGTTTCTATACATTAATGAAAGTGGTTATTACTAGCAAATGGTTGTGCCGCATGGCATCATTCACGTGCAAGATTACCAATTAATTTCTTTTTCGTTGACATGCTTTAATGTCACTTCTTCGATAGGGTCATACATAATTATTTCTATGAATGCCACATTAATTTAATGCATCATGGTTCATAATTATTTCTTTTGGATATACTTTCCTAAAAACTTATCCATTCTTGGATGTGTTGATGAAGCTCTCAGCCTTGTGTGAGACTGAGTTTCATTATCAAGACAAAATCCCTCCCATTGATTACGTAGTCTGTGTCGCATCCAATATGGAGGTAAGTCAAGCATTCCTTAGATCTCCCGTTTGCATTCTTATTTATTTACATGTGTCGATGGTGCCTAAGTGTTATTAAGGGCTGTGTAGAGTTCTTTGGAAGTGGAAGTTAACTTGACATTAATTTTATTGATAACACTGTAGTTAATCGGTAACTAAGAGCTCGTTTGGTTTTGATTAAAAAACCAAAAATTTCCTTAAATTGTGAAAATGGAAAAGATACTTAAAGTTTTGTACAAAGATTGTATTTAAATTTACATGTCAATATTTGTATGTTTCGAGAGGTTTCCAGTGTTCCACATTGACCAGTGGCTTGTACGGATGCATCAATGAGAAGATCTTTAAAATGGTTTGAAAACGTTATTTTGCACGAGGGCAGCTTCTGCCACAACTTAAAACGTACACCTGTCCCTGTATGCCGTGGAGAGTAGTCGCACACCTGCAAAGTGCTAGTTGTTAAGGTAGAACGATTCTCAAGAGTTTGAAGGCCATCAACAGCATGACAAGTACCTGCAAAGCTCATCTATCTAGGATTAACATCTTCGGATGTTTATCATCAGTTCTTGGAGTTAGAGTAAATGAAATGATGAGATGAGATTTAAATATTGGTTCTTTTAAGTACTCCATTTTTCAGTAAGAACTTGCGCTTAGGGACATTTTCTCTTTTTGCGTTTAAAGCACGCCATGCCTGATTGAAGTGAAATCATTGTGATTATGGGTATCACATATTTAACATTTTTTTACTGAACTTTAGATATATCCACCTGAACATTGGATCGTGGGATCCTCTATGCCTTGTGAATTCAATCCCGGCACTATTCAAATGGTGCTGGATAAGCTCTCTCCAGACAATGTCCGGTGAGTCTATTGCTTCTAAGAAAATATTAAATATCATGCCCTAGGGCTTACCAAATGACCAATGTTTATGATGACTACTTCACCGTTCTTTTCCCGGTTCCTGTATTGTGAGTGCATTGAAGGTTCATTTAAAAAAAAAAAAAAATTACTTCACCGGGCCTCTGTATGGATGTCAAACCTGCATAGGAATACAAAGGACCAGTTTAACTTGGTTTCTCGACTCGTCCAAGCCTGCATAGGAATACCAGAGGACCAGTCTAATCAGGTTCGCCGTCTTTGTGGGCCCGGCCATTCCAAACCCACCTCACTGCCATTTCTGCACTCGCAAGAAGTAGAAGAGGCCAGTAATAACATGCACTTTCACATGCATGCACCTGTCGAGACACAACCCTCATGCTGGCACCATGTTGTCTGTATAAAGGCAATCAGACTTGGAAATGTCATCTGCAATGATTTTTTATGGCAAATCTGCATGGATTTGACAATAGGGATATTCATGCACAGGTTACGCTGAGTCAAAATTGAGAAATCTCTTTCTATATTGAGTTTATTTATAACATGTCTTTTATGCAAACTACCGGAGAAAGCAGTTGCTGAACTGCCATTTCATTACCCAATGTTATTTAACCATGTCCACTTTCCAGCTTGCTTTTGAACATGAAATCCAGAATGTCCTAATAAGATCATAAATTATCCCAGATAGTTACCATCCCTATTTGCCAGAAATAAGTCATGCTATTCATAGTTATTGCTAACGTATGCAATAAAAAAATTCTCCAGAAGGATTGCATTGCAACTATCCTTTCTTTAGCAAATTGGAAGACATGTCAATAATCCTAAATAGGAATGAGTATGTTATTTAACAGAATCTTTTGGGAGTCCAAGAGTTTTGAAGGATCTACTGACATGGTGGAACCATGGTATGGAACAGCATATTCCATGAACAGAATCTCCGCCTCTACTATACAGGTATCCCTTCCTTGTTAGTCTTGTCACCGATTTTCATTCTAAGTGGAGGGGTTTCACGGATGAAGTGGCACATAATGCTTTGATGATTTAATCCTAATCTTCAATTGATTTTGTTGAGTAGTTGGCAAAATCGCAGCCCCCACCATAATAATTCATTCCCTGCAATATTCAAAAGTAATCAGGTCTACCAAGCTTATTCTTTTGGTATTCTGATGGTGTGAGTCTGTTAGATACTGGGTGAATCATTTGTATAAGATGTCTCAGAGATAATCACCACTATAGTCCCATCAATTGCTTTTATTAAGTGTACTTCTTCAACTAAAGTAATGCAGACCCTCTCCGACCAACTAGAGCGATTGTCCTTCTTTCAAACTGTAGTGTGCACATTTACACTAAAAAAGTGAAGATAAATGAGATTACCTAGACATGGAGTATACAATTTTTACTTTTGGTGGAGAACAGAAAGAATTAAAGGTTGTCTGTATTAATCGCAGGAATGGATGTCATATTCTCCTGATGAAAATTTGCATTTACCTGGACCCAATGTATTCATCCCTACCGATTTCTCCCTAAAAATTTCAGGAGAAAAGGTACGGTGTACGATACATTCTGAACTTATCCTGTTCATTTTTTGGCTCTTATAGTGACCGATCTTTTGAACAGATCAACTTGCCGGTTCTCTTGAGGAAGTCACCGTACTCAACATTATGGTTCAAGCCAGATACCGTATTCTCCACTCCCAAGGCATACATTATAATAGATTTCAGCTGCCCCCATGCTAGCAACTCATCTGAAGCTGAAGTGCTGACTGATTTATTTAGTCGGTTGTTGATGGATTACTTGAATGAATTTGGTAAATGCTAAAGTACACTAGGCTATATAGGAATATCTCATGCTATGTTTCATATCAGTCTTGATTTTACTGTACTTATTCCTTTGAAAATGCCATTCGATGTTCAATGTGATTTCGTATAGCTTAAAGTAGTATTCAGTCCCTATTCTGCAAATCTGTTCTTCTATCTTACTTGTATATTACCGTAACCATATACTGCTAGTTCTCTCCTTAATTTGTTTTTTTGGGTATGTTTCAGCTTATTATGCGCAGGTTGCTGGCCTTTATTACGGTGTGCATGACACCAACACAGGTTTTCAGGTTCTTGTTTTTGAAATAAGCTACTTTTAGTTTAGTTGAGCATAAAAATGGGAAATGCTTTTATGCTTTTCCTCCGTTCAGTTTTTCTGTCCTCAAAAAGACCCTTAAATTTTTTGAAATGGAAATAAAGTGGACAGGCGATTCTACAGGGTGCCCTTGTCTGTCTTACGTATGCAGGATTGGACATTTTATGTGCTGACCATATGTTTTCATACTTAGGTCACTGTGGTAGGTTATAACCACAAGCTGAGGATATTGCTGGAAAAAGTCATCGAGAAAATTGCAACCTTTATAGTGAGACCTGAGAGATTTGCTGTGATCAAGGTAAACTTCAGCTCTCCCTCTGTCTCACAGAAATATCTGCACCATTTACCTTCTGTTTTTGCAAAGTTAGCTTTGTGATTCTCTCTTTGCCCATATATGTTACAGGAAGTGGTGACAAAAGATTATCAGAATTTGAAGTTTCAGCAACCATATGAGCATGCTATGTACTGTAGCTCACTAATACTGCGAGAAAACACTTGGCCCTGGACAGAACAACTTGAAGTTCTTCCCTCACTTGAGGGCGAAGATCTCACCAACTTTTTGCCCCTAATGCTATCGAGGACCTCACTGGAGCTTTATGTAGCTGGTATGTAGTCTACAGCTTCATTTTAAAATTTGTGGGAGATCACTGCCATCCCCTTTTGAGTTTCAAGTTAAATCTGCTACGTCTTGTGCAGGGAATATTGAGCGTGGTGAAGCAGAATCTATAGTTCAGCATATTGAAAATGTTCTCTTCCATGGTCCACAGCCAATATGTCAACCTTTATATCCATCCCAGCATCTGACAAATAGAGTAGTTAAACTAGGAACTGGATTGAGTCACTTCTACTGTACGGAAGGCCTAAATCCAAGTGATGAGAATTCTGCTCTGGTGCACTATATTCAGGTAGTTCCATGACTTGATTTGCATACACAAGTGCGAAATTGTCAGGATGTAACCTGAAAGCTCGGAATATATATTATCTTCGAAATGAAGATCATTTTGGCTGTCACTCTCTTGTCAATCTTCACTTGTAAAGGCTTTAGATTTAGAATTTATGTGTGCTTATTCTTGTTCCTTTGTCTCAAAGTGAGTGTAAAGCTTTATTGATTGCTTTCAGAACAATATAAAATAGCATTTATAGGACATTATGAATCCTCTTGTTACATCCTCTTTTACAGTCCAATATTTGGTGAATTCAAAAATCAGGAGGTTGTCTTATTTTCATTGCCAAGTGCATGTACTCCTGCCTAGTCTGTTCAGTTCTCATTGCCAAGTGCATGTACTCCTGCCTACCCTGTTCAGTTCGAGTGTTTGTTTTTTCCATTTGCTGTTGGTGATTGGAAATTAGCTAAAGACCAGAAGAATCCCATGTTTGATCTCTAGTTGTCTGGGAGTTGACAAAGGATACATCTGAATATATTGTTATTTGATAACTAGTATACTCTGAAGAATCCCATGTTTTAATACTAATATATGAACTTGCTTTTTCAATGTCAATTTTGATTCATCTATATTTTTGCAGTAGCTTATATATATACTTCTCTGAAACTGTTCTTTGTTCTTCTGTTGTCTGGGAGTTGATTTACTTCTGGATGTTATTCCTTTCTTGATGCATTCATATTCCTTTGCTAAAATCAGAAAATGATTTTGTCTAGCTCCCCCTCCCCCTGCTTGCTTCTCCCCCTCTTCTTCTGGTATGACTATAGTAATGTTTTGCTTTTAAATTTTTCAATTTCTGGTTTCTTTGGAAGGGTTTTGATTTGCTATTTGATTGATTATGTAGGTTCACCAGGATGATATCATGATGAATGTGAAGCTTCAGCTTTTTGCTCTAATCGCCAAGCAAGCAGCATTCCACCAGCTTAGATCTGTGGAGCAGCTTGGGTACATAACCGAGCTTATGCAGAGGTACTTAAGGCACTCCTTGACCTCAAAGTTTTAATGCATAGTTACTGTTTCTCTCTCTCCTTTTTTTATGTCTCCTTCAACATAGGAACGATTATGGAATTCATGGACTACAATTCCTCATCCAATCCACAGCGAAGGTGACTAGCAACATTTTGTACGTCTTTTTGGACAAAGGTCATTGCCTCATATTCTAATATGTCCATCTTTCTAGGGGCCTGGTAATATTGATTTGAGAGTTGAGGAATTCCTAAAAATGTTTGAAAGCAAACTCTGTCAGATGACAAATGAAGACTTCAAGGTGAGTAAATGACGTTGGCATTTGGAAGGTACATTAATTGAGTGACAACCTTCTTTGATAAAATGAAAAGGTATAATAATTGAAAATTGAGATCCACTAGGAATGCATATCAAATGCTAAGATTACCCATTGAATTCTGGTATTAGATCTATAACCGAAATAAGTGTTCAAGACACTTGGCATGTGGAAGGTACATTAAGAGTGAAACCCTTGAATGATGTAGTCATTTTTATGAGCATTCCGTGGCAAAGATATTCTCAACTAAGTAGTAAGTAGTGTAGATGTTCATATTATTACTCTTAAGATGTCAGCTTGCCTTCTCTTCAGTAAGAATCCACGGCAGTGTTGGATGCCACTGCTCAGTAAGGGTTCTGAAGGTTTGCGGAAGCTAATAGTGATAGTTTCAGGTGAGTATGTGAGATTTTACTTAGCTAGGGGATAGCAGAAGGATGTGTACATAAAAGTGGACTTTCACGGCTAGGGAAGCAGAGGGAAAAAAGGGGAGGCTTTTATTAATTGATGAGAATTACAGAGAAAAGGAGAAGGAGCTCGGGTTGTTGGACTGCAAACTCAAAATGGGCGACCACGAGCCTATTTTTAGGGTTGGATGACCGACTTACTCAAGGAAAATTTTCTGCCCTTGTCAGACATTTATTTCCTTCTTCTCCTAGACACTCCTACAGGGCTTTCCAGACTATTCATTGCCGCCTAAGCTAGATTTCTTTTCATAGGAATTTTCTTGACTTCTCTACATTTTTTTAACCGGCTCTTCTAGTCAACTATCTCTGCCATGGACTCTTCTACAAAATTTGTAGACTCCAAATTCTTCCTCTACATTTGATTGGAATTATGAGAAAAGCCTTTGAGAAAATACAAAAAAATTTTAAATTAAAGAAATTTTTTAAATTACAAATTGCGTGTAGTGAATTATAATTTGAAAGTCCATCAGGAAGTATCAACAAAATAGTGTTTGAAGAAATTTTTATTTATAAAGGATTTTTGTAATTTAAAAAAAAAAAAAAAAAATAGCTAGTTGGTGAAGGATAGGCGGCCGTTGACGCTCAAAATCTGTTGCCGACAGTCGACATATCAAGTTGCAAGATCTCAGGCGGCCACCGGTGACAACATCTTCTCCTCCTTTTCATCTTAAATCACCATCATCTTCTCCTCCATCATCTCAATCTCTCCTCTAGGACCTTGAAGAAGCAGAGGCCCAGTGGTCCCAACACCGGAGGGCTTCGCCCACTACGACCTCCTGTCCGAGGAGACTGTGCTCCTGATCCTCGACTTCCTCTACCATGTCCTGCTCGATCGCAAGTCCTCCCTCGTCTACTGCTCCTTCCACTCTGACGAGTCCCGCCACCAGAAGTTCCTCCGCCCCCTTCGCACCGGGCACCTCCCCACCGCCCTCGCTCCCTGACTCAATGCTGCCGCCCTCGACGTGTCCCTTTGCCCCCGCGTCACCGACGCCTCCCTCGCTGTCGTCGCATTTGCCTGCGAGGACGCCCCCCGCATCACCGATTCTTCACCACCGTCGGGCTGATCTGAGTGGCCGCGAACCCAGATCTGAGTCGCGGCGTCCCCTGAGTTGCGGTGACCTAGATCTGGGCCGCCGCAACCCAGATCGGCAGCCCCTCGCCGTGGTCGCGCGACGAGTCAGATCTGGGTTGCCGCGACCCGTGAGAGGTCGGGCGAAGGCACGACTCGCGGAGGTCTCCTGACTCTCTGGTGATGGTCACCTAGGTTGTCGCGACCACGCCGGTGTCTCTCTAGCCGTCGCCGACTCCTCGTAGCCAGGTACAACCAAGCCGGCCACCCTCAACGGGAAGATGAACAGTGTCACATAACAAGGGCATAAACGAAAAACCAAAAGTTCGTGAGGACAATTTCGGGAAAATAAAAGATTGCACAGTACCGACGTGGGCAAATCTGCTTTGGTTTTTCAGCCTTCTAAATGCCCACTTTTCTTCAATAGAGTTTGCAAAATTTTTGCCAAACACTGAATATTTGGCTGAAGAGACTTTGGTAACGCACCTTAAGTCCAGATTTTTTATAGTATTCTCTAGCTGATTCTAGAAATTGGATCAGTAATTTAACAGGTTTGTAGAAGGGAAAGTAAGCTGATATCATCTGTCAGTCTATGGACAAGTTTTGCTACCAAGTCATGTTCATCTACGTACTGAATGCTTCTCATGGAAGGAGTAATAACGCATGTACCTGGAAGAGAATGCATCAGGCACTTCCTTAGGATAGACTCATGGACTAGTGCTGCTGCTTGCATAAAAAAAAAACAAAAATGCATCGAGAATCTTTTGGGAGCTTATATAAGAATTACTCGTTAAGAAAAATCTCTTGTAGTGGTGATTTCAATTTCTGGGGTAAAACTAACTTCCAAAATTACTTAATGAGAACTTCCTTTCTGACGGCTTTCCTAATATCCATCCCATTTTCAAGATTTGCACTCTAGTGCATTCTTGTGTCAATGATATTGATACTAACTGTGCCATCTTTTAGCTAAAAGGCATAGCATTGTCATGCTAATCGTTTCTCTATCACCTGCAGAGCAATGTGAATGCTTTGATTGATATGAAGCTCGAGAAACACAAGAATCTTTGGGAAGAATGTGCATTCTACTGGGAAGAAATTTCTGACGGGACTAAAAAATTTGACAGGAGAGAAACTGAGGTATGAACAACAAATTGGACTAATTAACTAGGCAAGTATTCTGTAATTGTTCTTTCTGCTTTGACCTATAAGATGGGCGGAGCAGCCAGTACTAAGAGATAAGTAGTTGGAGAAACACAATTGGTATTCATGATAGCCTTTGTTTAGGATGAATTTCTCAACCGGACTTCAGTAATCAAGTATTAATTTCTTACAAATGATATGGGAACAGGTAGCAGCGCTGAGACAGCTAACGCAGCAAGAGTTGCTGGATTTCTTCAATGAATATGTAAAAGTTGGCGCAGCTAGAAAGAAGACACTATCCATTCGAGTTTATGGGAGCCTGCACGCATCAGAGTACACGACCGACAAAAACCAACCGGCTCAACCATCCTCAGTTCAAATTGAGGATATCTTCAGTTTTCGAAGATCTCAACCTCTTTATGGCTCATTTAAAGGGGCTTATGGTCGAGTGAAGTTGTAAGGTATCGATACTTGTCTTCCAGATGAAGAAAGTCAGATAATGTTAAGGTTCTCTCTAAACAGCAATATTTTGGAGTAGAAGGAACGTTGGGAGTATCCTGCATTAGAAATGGACGCTGTTGCAGTCGGAGATCCTCTATGAACGGGGAGAACTTAAATGTTGTCCATTATTTGCATTTTTTCTTCAATTAGAACCTGCATAAGTAAAGAACGAAGTTTGTTCTGTTATTCAGCTCATCTCTGAAACTTGAAACTTCTACGCAGAAGGCAGCAGAAGTCGGCTGACTTATGTACAATTTCAGGAACTCGGTTGTGCATTGGCGACACCCAAATTGTGTAATTATGTATGTCGCGCCTTCGCTTTCGATGTCTTTGCCAGTCCTCTCTTGTTTCTTGTGGCGTTTTCCTTGCTAAGGTAAAATGAGATTCCTTGGGTTTGTATGATTTGGTTTTGCTTTTTATATTCATGTTAATGGCGTGACAACGTATAAATGCATTTCGTATAAAGTGATTCCGATCTTAGTGCAACTCCCAATGGTCAATCAATAAAAAGGAAAAACAAAAATAAATGCGAAACTCAGTTTCAAAGCACAAAGGTAGAACAAATTATTAATAAAAAAAACTGAAACCTATTGTACTTGAGCCAATTTAGCCTTTGGTCAATTTAGTTTTAAACTTTTTAATGATTTGATAATTTTGGTCAGAAATTGTTGACGTTGATGCCACGTTGCCAACTATCTTTTATGGCACGACTAATACTGATGTGGATAAAATTTGTAATTCTTTAATGACTTTTTATTTCTTTTTTCCTTTTTGGTTTTTCTCTTTTTCTTATTCCTTCCGTCAATCCAAGGTCTTAGTGGTGGCCGCAGGAGTTGCCTAACCCAAATCTGGCAAGAAGGTCGTGACCCTTACCAGCCAAGTGAATGGAAAGGGCAGCTATGCCCTTTTTGGCCTCATTTAAAAACAAAAAGAAAGAGGGGAAAAAAGAAAAAAGAAAATAAATAAATTATTTAAAAATTACAAAAATTGATTACGTCAACGTCAACATACCATATAAAACAATCGATGTCTACGTTAGTAATATCTAGTTAAAATTAATAAATTATCAAAAGATTTAAAATTAAATTTACTAAAATTTCTATTGATATAAATAAAAATAGTTTAGAATTGGAAAAGGAGAACAGAGAGAAAGCCACTTTCGATTTAGGGCCTGTTTCTTAATGTTCTTTGTTTCTATTTATGAACAAAATTTCTATTTTTTGTTCTAGGGAAAAAAAAAAATAGAAAGACATTTATTTGCATTTTTGTTCCAAATCTATTTTTTTGTTCCTAGGAATATATTTGGAATAGAAATAAGAAACAAGAAAAACGTGTTTCTTGTTTCTAGAATAATTTTTAAGAACAAATTTTCTCTCTCCTCTCTTTTTCTTCTCGTTTTTTTTCTTCTTTTCTTTTTCTTTTTTCTTTGGCCGGTTGCCGGCCTCGGCCATGGACGGCGACGGGCCGTTGAGGGCCGCGACCTTGCCGAGCATCGCCACCAGGCGAGGGCGCCAGGTTGGCGAGCCTCGGCCGAGCGGGCAAGGCCGCTGGCCCTCGTTGGCCGATCGTTGGCCATGGCCGCGGCGACCGGCCAAAAAAAAAAAAAATAAAAAATAAAAAAAATAAAAAAATAAAATAAAAATATTAAAAAATTAAAAGAAACAAAAAAAAGAACACAAATTTACCAAATGTGTTTCTGTTCATTTTGTATTCCCAGAACAAGTTTACCAAACGCGTTTTTTTATTCAAAAATTGTTCCCGAAATAAAACTTTTTTTTTCTATTTCTATTTTTTAAACAGAAAACAATTTTTAAATTGTCCGTCCTCCACGTCTCTTTGTTTGTTTGTTTGTTTGTTTTCTTTCTTTCTTTCTTTTTTTAAATTCTGAACGATGGTCGATGTTTTCGATCAGACAGAAAAAGAACTTAATCAAATGGGAAGACAAAAATTCCGTTGCCTTAATATTCCACCAAAGAAGTCTTCCTTAACAAGACAAATAATCGCACCACTTTACGAAATCCACTAAACTAGTTCAAGCTAAGCCAATAAATATGCGTCCACTAGAATTAAACAAGTTAAAGAAGACACCAATGGTCACCCTAAACCAGAGGAAAACACGATTGTCCGTCCTCCACGTCTCTTTGTTTGTTTGTTTGTTTGTTTGTTTTTTTCAGAAAATAGTTTTCTTTCAAGAGAAAGTGTGCGAGAGTTTATTGTTAGTTTTTTAAATTTTGAACGATGGTTGATGTTTTCGATCAGACAGAAAAAGAACTTAATCAAATGGGAAGACATGAAAAATTCCGTTGCCTTAATATTCCACCAAAGAAGTCTTCCTTAACAAGACAAATAATCGCACCACGAATGATACAACCGAGGCTGGAGAAATGATTTACGAAATCCACTAAACTAGTTCAAGCTAAGCCAATAAATATGTCGATTCATTATTTATCTCATCCCTGCTTCTTTTATTTTTGATAAACAAGAATCCATTTATCTAGTAATAAATTCCAACTTCATCTACAGAAGTCTGGAATTAAGCAATTTATCTCATGTCCTCACACACCAGAGCAAAATGGTGTCTCGGAGAGAAAACATAGACATGTGATTGAATTAGGACTAGCAATGATGTATCATGCTAAAGTACCACTGAAATATTGGGTCGATGCATTCAAAACAGCAGTTTATGTTATCAATCTTCTACCCACAGCAAAACTACACATGCATTCACCTCATTACAAACTCTACAATCAGACACCAGACTATTACTATCTTCGAGTTTTTGGATCAGCTTGTTATCCATGTCTCGGGCATTATTCTTATTTTTGTACATCTTCAACTCATCCTATGCAAACTAGACTACGGTCTGGAATTATTAAAGCAAACCCCAAATATGCATGTCTGGTTGAGTATAAGATTCCTGTTGAACCAAAATCAATAAAGTCTGCATTAGCACACCAAGGATGGTATCAAGCAATGCAAGAAGAAATGGATGCCATATATCGAGAATCAAACACAAAGGAAGTAGTTCCTCGAGATAATCACATTATTGCAATAAGAATAATTAACACTTAAGTGAAACAGTGTATATGGAACAGCCTCCAGGCTTTAAAGATACACAAAGGCCTCACCATGTTTGTCTTCTTCGAAGATCTCTTTATGGACTTCGACAAGCTCCTCGAGCTTGGTTTGATAAATTCAGCAGCTTCTCGCTTGAATATGGCTTTTTACGTAGCTCCACCGATCCTTCTCTGTTCATCGCATCGAATCGGACACTATCCTTCTCTTCTTGTATGTAGATGATATTATTCTCTTTGGCAGCTCATCTCACATGATTCCTAGTCTCATTACTTCACTAAGCATTCATTTTCATATGAAGGATCTAGGTGCTCTACACTATTTTCTTGGCATTGAAGCTACACGAAATCCAGATTATCTATTCCTTTGCCAAACCAAATATGCTCTAGATCTTCTCACCCGAGCTCATATGCAAGATTCCAAACCTCTTTCAACTCCTCTCTCACTCAAACCATCCATTTTAATCAATGATTCTCTACCTTTGCATAATCCTACTGAGTACAGAAGCTTAGTTGGTGGTTTGCAATACCTCACCTTAACCAGACCAGACATTGCTTATGCCACAAATATACTCTGTCAACGAATGCAGCAACCTACAATTGCAGACTTCAACAGGTTAAAAAGAGTCTTACGGTATGTAAAGGGTACCATCAAGCTTGGCTTATTTCTTCACTCTCACAGTACAATGCATCTCTATGGTTATTCTGATTCAGATTGGGCTGGTTGTGTCGAAACCAGAAGATCAACAACTGGTTTCTGTGTATATATTGGATCCAATCTTATATCCTGGGCAGCAAAGAAACAACCTACCGTGAGCAGATCATCTACTGAAGCTGAATACCGTGCTCTTGCATCAGCCACTGCTGATCTTACATGGGTCAGTTTTGTATTACGTGATATAGGCTGTTTTCTTAAGCCTCCTATTCATTTGTATTGTGATAACAAGTCAGCAATATCTCTTACTCTGAATCCTATCTTACATGCTCGAACCAAACATATTGAAATAGATTTTCACTTTGTTCGGGAAAAAGTCTCCTCAGGGTCACTACAGGTCAGCTACATTCCAAGTTCTTATCAATTAGCTGATATTTTTACAAAACCATTGACAAGCAGAGCACATTCTTATATGCGAACCAAATTGGGAATTTCTACACTCTCCATTCCCAATTTGAGGGGGGATGTTAGAAGAATTAAACAAGTTAAAGAAGATCGAAGTGTATAGAAGTCGATATACGAGAAAAGCCAAACTGAAGAAGTAACTGGAACAGGAAGCTAAACCGAGAGGAAGGTCGTGAGTTGGCGATCCAAGTGAACGAATGAGCTGGCGATCCATGACTACGGAGCTGGCGAATCCGTGAAAGCAGAACCTGAAACACGAAGAGATCAAGCAAATTAAAGAAGCAGCAGTCGGAGAAGAAATACACGTGTGTTGATTCACATTATTCGGTTGTAACAATTCTATAACAGAAAATAGTTGAGCCGGTGACTAGTATAAAAGGAAAAGATAGAACAAGAGAAAGTGTGCGAGAGTTTATTGTTAGTTTCTAAGGTTGAAAGCTTCTCTCGATTCATCAAGAGCTTCTTCTTCTTCTTCTTCCTCTCGTATCGTGAAATGATGAAAGATTGTGTAAAGAATAAACTTGAAGTACTGAAGAAGAAATACAACAGAAGCTGAGGTATTCTCATTGCTTGTTCGAGATCTAAACTTCTCTCATATATCAATCTTGTTATTATTATTTCTTCTCATTAGGAGCAAATCTTTCTTGATCATGACACCTCAAAAATATATTTGATGTATAAAATGATACTCAATCTTTTTAAGTTTCAACCATAGGATTTATAGACTCTTCTGAAGCGATTGAAGGTATCAATTTGCTTGTCATTTTGGCATTAAGTTCAATTTTACCTCTTACTCTTCATGAATTGTGTGGCTATATGTGCATTCTCATAGTAGTGGGGCTCATGTGCATGCACGTTGTTTCGTGTACTGCATACGTTGTCGTCATTCTTTCCAAGTAATTACCTGTATAAGAATATGATTTTTTTAAGTCATGACGTTTGATTACAATAAAAATTGCGCAACTTATCTAATGAAAGATACATAATCAACGACTTTAATCAACTCGATTTGTGTGGGCGGAGTGTCAGAGTTTTTCACTGGAATTACCCACTCAGCAACCGGGAATTTCTCCGAAAGACTTGCTGGCGTACAGCATGCGAGAAGATGAATCTGCTAAGACCAGCTCGAGCCAAAGATTTTACGGGGTCCTTTTTTGAGATATTTTGTCGCTTTCAGTTTATAGCCAGAAAACTGACGTGGTGCGCGTTGTCGAGAAAGGAAAGAACGACGAAAAGTCCCACCTTCCGTCAAGCCAATCACGCACGCACATTTTCGAGACAAGAAAACTGACGTGGTGCTATTGATTTGAGAGTTGAGGAATTCCTAAAAATGTTCGAAAGCAAACTATCTCAGATGACAAACGAAGACTTCAAGGTGAGTCAGATGATGCTGGCATTTGGAAGGTACATTAATTGAGTGACAACCTTCGTTGGTAAAATGAAACAGTTGAATAATTGAAAATTGAGACCCATTAGACATATTGAATGCTGAGATTACCCATTGAATTCTGGTATTTGATCCATAATCAAAATAGGTATTCATGATTCTTAGCATGTGGAAGGTACGTTAAGAGTGAAATCCTTGAATGACGTTGCCACTTATATGAGCATTTCCTGGTTTAGATAGTAAGGCTATTCTCAATTAAGTAGTAAGTTGTGTAGATGTTCATATTATTACTCTTAAGATGTCAGCTTGCCTTCTCTTCAATAAGAATCCACGGCAGTGTTGGATGCAGGCTTGACTACTCAGTCTAGGGTACAGAGAAGGGAAAATGAACTGTTGTTGTCGGTCGCTCTTTGGACAAATATTGCTCCAAGCCTTGTTCATCTTTGTTTTGAATGCCTCCTATGGAAGGAGTGACAGTGCATATACCTGAAAAAAAAATGGCATCAAGAAGTTCCTCAGTTTCTTTTCCTGAATAGGCTCATGGACTAGTGATGGTGCATAAACCAAAAAAATGCATCAAGAATCTTTTCAGACCTCATATAAGAAACACTCAATAGGAATCGCTTGTAGTGGTGTTTTATTTTCTGGGGTAAAAAGCAATTCCAAAATTACTTAATGAGAACTTCCTTTCTCACTGACTTTCCTGCAATCCATCCCATTTTCAAGATTTGCACTCGAGTGGATTCTTTTGTCAAGGATAGTGCAAAGTAACTGCGCCATCTTTAGCTGGGAGACATAGCATGGTCATACTAATCGGTTCCTTATCATATGCAGAGCAATGTGAATGCGTTGATCGATATGAAGCTCGAGAAGCACGAGAATCTGAGGGAAGAATGTGCATTCTACTGGAAAGAAATCTCTGATGGAACTCTGAAATTTGATAGGAGAGAAACTGAGGTATGGAGCTCGATCTAAACATTAACTGGGCAGATATACTGTAATTCTTCTCTCTACTTTGACTACTGAAATGGGTGGAGCTGCCAGCACTAATAGATAGTAGTTAGAAACAAGACTGAAATTAATGACGACCTTTGTTTAGTGCGAAATTCTTGAGCCAGACTTCAGTGATATAGTAGTAAGTTCTTACAAATGATACTGGATCAGGTAGAGGCGCTGAGACAGCTAACGCAGCAAGAGTTGCTGGATTTCTTCAATGATTATGTAAAAGTTGGCTCAGCTAGAAAGAAGACGCTATCCGTTCGTGTTTACGGGAGCCTGCACACATCTGAGTACACAACTGACAAAAACCAACCGGTTCAACCATCCTTGATTCAAATCGAGGATATCCTCGGTTTTCGAAGATCTCAACCTCTTTATGGCTCATTTAAAGGGGCCTGTGGTCGAGTGAAGTTGTAAGGAATCGAATCGTCTTCCAGATGAATGATTCAAATGGCAATATTTTGGAATAGAAGAAACGTTCGGACCATTCTGGACAGCCGCGGTTGGAATTCCGATGAACGGAGGACGGACACCATTCATTCCGAGGCCTGCATGCTTCCAATTCTTGTTCATTTTCTTCCTGAACAGAGGTCATTGCTTTCGAGGTTTTCAACGAGGCCGAGAGGACCAAGTCGAACGCCGAGATAAAAATTTATATTCCTTCGAAGAAGTCATGTTTGATAAGATAACAATTACACGTCGTGTCTACGCTTTTAAGTCCAATCATCGTGTTCACGCACTTCATTAAGAGCAATTGAAGATATCAATGTGCTCGTCATTCTTTCGACTATAGATACCCATCGATGTCATCACGGTTGCTTATAGAAAATGCTTTCCTTCTAATAAACAATAAATGTGTGGGGGCATTGAAGGCAAAAAGAAGAAAAACTATAGGATATTGATTGTTGCCTGCCGGTTCGGACACGTTCATGTGACGTGGAGGTTGTCGATATCAAATGTCGGGATCAAAGTTAAAATAGTTTATCTTATACCCTTGTTGTAATTTAAGTTTGAGTAGTTAAAACTTAAAAGGACATATAAGTCGTAATAGCTTATTTTGCATTCTTATCCTTTGTTTATCCAAGCAATATTCTATCACACGATCCCTTGAACTTGAACCCCTTTCGAATCCTTTCCCCTCATCTCTATTCTTCTCACCTGAACAAGTAAAATGTTTTCTGAACGATGGATGAATCATGTTGCAATGAGGCTTGATTTAATGGGTCAATTGAAAGTGAGTGAGTATAATACAATTCATTGCACGGGTAAAAAATTATTGATGATTACCACACATTATAAATGTCATAGGAATTATATTTTGAGGGAGTTGGGGTGGGGACAATTTAGTTTCAAGAGTGGGTTTTGACTCCTACGTAGGCAGGACAAAAATCTGAAAATAATAGTTAGAGTAGGACTGACATAAAAAAAAACAAACAAACAAACCTGATTAGTTCAAAACAAAAATTACTTAATAGGTTAAGTAATTGACTTACTAAATAGATCACCGCCTTGGTAGCCGCGATGGTTTTGGCTCTCTCCCTCTCACGAAGGAGAGGAGTTCGAATCTCCTCACGGTCGTTAGGGTCTTAAGTAAGACGTCGGGGTGGTGGGTCCTCCTACTTACGTGTCCCCCTGGGTTTACTTGTTGGCTGCCGGCTGTACGAGATTCCTAGGTCACCAAAAAAAATAAAAAATAACTTACTAAATAGTAGAAAGTAAAATTTTACCAAAACTCACTATCCCATGTTTAGAAAGAAAACATTTATTAAGCAACCTTTTTATTTTCATTTTAAAATATTTAAATATTTCGCCTCTTAATGTTCAATACTTAAATTTTCAGTTTTTATTTACCAATTTGATTAGATAAGCTGTAAAAAAAATGCATTTTAGGCTCCATTTATTTTATGCAAAATGAATAATTTAGAATTTTTTTTAAACGATAACTTATATCACTTAAAAAATAAAATGAAAAAAATAATAATCACTGTTCACTAAAATGTTTAGACAACAAAACAATTATTTTATATTATTTATTTTTAGCCAAATAAACGGAGCAGCCAGCTCCTTTTTATTTAAGGCAATATTTTAAATGTGCAGAAATCCGGTCATTTTCGCGGGAAAGGACAGCGGGGCCTTGCGCGCGTGCCTTACTTCCCGTCTGATGTGATGCTGACCAGCGACGACGACGAAGACTCTCGCATGCGACGACCATACATTTCCATGTCGTCGCTGATGCTCACCAGCGTCTTCAACTTGACTTGGAGCGTTCCGTCGACATTAGCACTACCCTCACTCCGTCGGAGCTCGAAATCTCTCTCGAGCCGGAGGAGGTTTCCCGGTTCGCGCGAACGGCCGGGAGGGCGAGGATCACCGTCGATCGCCGTCGCTCCTTTGCATGATGGCGGCGGGAAGGGAGGAGGTGGAGATAGTGAAGCCGAGGTCGGACAAGAGGGAGTACCGGAGGGTCGTCCTCGAGAACTCTCTCGAGGTCCTCCTCATCAGCGATCCCGACACCGATAAGGTCCGTCCTCTCCCATCGGCCGCGCTCATTCTGTTTAAATTTTTTTTTTTTTTGTAATGGTTGATCTGTTGTTCGTCTGTCGGCTCGTCCTGCGAGGAAACGATGCTTTCTGACTCGACTTAATGGATGTGGTATTTGTTGTATTTGGATGCTGCAGTGTGCTGCTTCTATGGATGTTGGCGTCGGCTTCTTCAGCGACCCCGAAGGCCTCGACGGCCTTGCTCATTTTCTCGGTAATAGTTTGTGCTTTTTTTTTTTTTAATGTTTTAATATTACTGAAGGCGTGTGTAGAAACTACAAATCTGTGAAGAACAGTGCCTTTGTGCGATTATAGTTTGCATCTTGGTCGATTTGTTTTATGTGCGGGGAGAAGAACAAAGAACAAGAATCTTAAGTCCAGTAAATTTTAGGTCAAAACTGTTTATAGTCTTCACATCATCCAGAAGAGAAATTATATGTTTGAAGAAAGAGAACCACTTATTCACAGCGAAATTCACTACTCACCGATGCATTAGCGACAGATCTGGTAGAAAAAAGGTGTATAACAAATATAGGTGTTTCCCTTAATGTAATATCGAACATCAAGTTCAAATTGGTGCTGATTGTTTTATTGCAAAACCATGTTTCGACAGCTCACACCTTTCAATTCACGGCACGAAGCACCCTTGAAAGAAAAGCGAACTGAGATTTTTGGTTTCTTGTTGTTTCAAAAGCTCATCTTCTCATGTTGATTTTACAACACTAGTTCTTTAGGTATAAAGCCCTGTTCACCCGAAAACGACATCTTCAGTGACAGATTTTGATCTACGTAATCAACTTATAATATCTTTGTCATTGATCCATCAGCTGTAATTATTTCCTGATCACCTAAACTAATAAGCTGGCTGCATGGAGTTTCTCTTTTCTGTTTGGGTTCTAGGGGTCCAAACTGCATCATGCGTGTTGCCTCAAAAGGTGCTTCTTTTTCTATCATATGTATTTGAGTCCTGCCTGCTAATTTTTGATATGTTGTTGCAGAGCACATGCTGTTTTATGCTAGTGAAAAGTATCCAGTGGAGGATGGTTATTCCAAATTCATCACTGAGGTAACTGCTTACATTTTTTCCATGAAGCATCTGGCTTATCCTGTTCATGACCAAGATTGTTTCATGTGACTAAGATGAGGGGTAGATAGTTGACGTGCCTCCTTTTGCAGTTCCCAGTTCCTTTTGAATTTTCTATGGTAATCAGCATAACAGAACAATTGTTTATAGGTTTCTTTTTCTGACCCCAAATTGTAGCCCGAGGACTATAAAAGAAACTAAAGTCTTTCAGATACTGGTGCTACAGACCAAAATCTTAAATCAACAAGTCCTATGTACAACTTTAGGATCTTAGAAACAAAGGCGAGAAACAATCAAGGCCAGTTGTTGATTTCACTTTCATGACATTATACATGGAATTAGCTCCTTACAATGATGATGCGTTTTCTAGTTGTTTTTCGTTCTGTAAGGTATGTTCTTGCATTGTTTCCCTCTCCCTTTCAGAGTTTAAATCGAGACAGTACTTAACTGCCATATGCTGCAATTGCTGTGTATCAGTGCTTAATTTTGCCAATAAGTTAATCTCTTTCAGAATAATGAGGAAAAGGATATTGTGCTATGGCAGTCTGTGAGGAATCTGAAATTGTGATCCTGAGAACCAGGAGTTTGTGTTCACTTTTCTTTGGTGTCAACTTTCTTTGGTATCTTTAGAGGGATGAGATTTCTTAAGCATTCTCTTTCTATTCCCTGTGGATTACAGCATCTTCTTCTTCTTCTTGCTTATTATGGTCTGATGGAATATTTGGTGGCATGGTTGCTTGATATCTATATTTGGTTCCTTTGTCCACAAATCAACTCCTTCACGTGATATATGCTTTTACATGGCTGAAGTTAGTGAAAATAACTCTCTTCATATTTTATCACACTGATTTAGCACGGAGGAAATATGAATGCCTTTACGGCATCCAAACACACAAACTACTATTTCGATGTTAATGTCGATAGCTTTGAAGAGGCATTGGACAGGTATATGGCGACCTCTCTTTTTTTCTCATTGATCGCTTAAGGAATTTTTGTAAAACTTCTGCAGCTGTCTTGTTTTCTTAACTGTGGAGCAGGTTTGCGCAGTTTTTCATAAAACCCTTGATGTCCCCTGACGCCACCATGAGGGAAATTAAAGCTGTTCATTCTGGTTAGATTGTTTATTAGGAACCTTAATTATAATAATTCTATTCTTCAATAATTTGTCTCTGTTTAATTTCTACGAGATCATTTTCTATAAAGGCTTACTGTCAGCCTTTTTATTCACGCAGATTACCAGAAAAACTTACTACTTGATAGCCGGCGCAAGAACCAGGTAGGAGTTAAAGAACTGATCACAGATATTGACCTTGATTTCGACTGTCATCTATCTGCCTCTGCAAAATGAACTTTGAGGATAAGGTTCCTGACCGTAGCTAAATGCTGGAGATAATGGTATCCTGAACAATCAGGATAAGGCCATTTTGTATGGTTTGTTTTACAGGTAAAAGAAAAGATTACTATAGAGCATCAAGGGGGTGCAAACTCATAAAGAAAAAGAGTTAAGTTACAAGATAAATCATCAACAATGTCAATTAAAGCATTTATGTCCAAACATAACTTTCCACTATACCAAGAGTGTAGGACTTATATCTGTTAGAACATTTAAATAATAAATCACGCCTTCATTTAATAGCTTAAGCCTTTAGAACAGTCGGTAGTGGTTCCATAAAATCTCACATGGTATTAGAGCTGGAGGTCTTAAGTTCAAATCTTACTAGGCCCTATTTGCCTCCCCAATTTAACGTTTTCCATGCTTAGTAATAGGCAGAAAAAAGTCCAGACTAAGCATGAGGAGGGAAGTATTAGAATATTTAAATAATAAATCACACATTCATCTAACAGTTTAAGCTTTTAGAATAGTCAGTAGTGGTCCCACAAAATCTCACAAAACCAACTTACAATAATAAGAAAAACAAGCGTCTCCTCTCCTATGAAATCTCTCTGATTCCACTCTTCCCAAATCAACCAAAAAATTGCAAGAGGGATTGAAGAAATCCTCTTTTTCTTAACACAAGGCAAAAGAAGACTTTGCCAAGCCCATAATTCTTGTTCAATAGATCCTCCTATATCCCAAGATACAGTGCACACATAGGTGCCACCTAGATAGTTCTTGTCCACGGACAATGAAGGAGGATATGTCTCACCGTCTCTACCACTCTTTTGCATAAAAAAGCATCTATTGACTAGCACAATCTCTCTTTAATGCAAAATGTGTAAGGTGAGAATACATTCCCAAGATGCTTGCAAACAAAAAATTTAACTTTGGTGTGTACCAACTTTGCAAATTGCTTTCCAAGGAAAAGCCTCCTTGCATGCCACCCACAATCTTGTTTTCCAGCTCTATGATAGGACTTTATGGAAAAGATTCCCATCTTTACCACTTCTTCAAGAAAAAAGTATCCACAGAAGTGGGAGAAATCTTAGAGTCATACAGAAAATCGAAAAAAACTGTCAAAAGCTTCATGAGTTCTCCCATTTAATTATGTCAGCTTTTGTAACTTTTCTGTACAAAATTTATTGGTCTGCAATAAATCACTTTCAATGTGTAAAATGATGATCGTATATTCTCTCACTCATGCTGGTGCTGACACTGATCCAACTATGCAGCTTCAGAGACACATAAGCGAGGAAAGTCATCCATATCATAAGTTTAGCACAGGTAAGTGTCTCAGCTTTGTCCGTGTCTAAGGCCGAAGAGCATAAACATTCTCCTTTGGTAAACCCCTCATTCTTTGATTATTTTAACTTTTAGAATAATTCCAGTTTCATTTTATGTTAGTAATTGTAGTCTATTGCAATCTATGTATGCTTATAAAAAGCAAGAAGCAAGGTGATTTGTCTTGTTTATACTGTTTCTCATCATTGCGAAAACACATCGCTTCTTGCAATTACAGGAAATTGGGATACCTTGGAGATTCGACCGAGAGCAAAAGGACTAGATATTAGAAATGAGCTCATCCAATTTTACAAGGAGAACTATTCAGCTAATCTCATGCATCTGGTCATATATTCAAAAGGTTTGTCTCGAATCTAGTTTCTAAATACTGATGACTTGTGGAAAAAAAGAAATACTCATAAGTCAGATAATTCCAACGATATTTTGTACTAACTTCCTTGAGATGTGCAAAAATTTGATAAATCTAAATATTCAGCTAATTTGTATCTCTGATGACAATTGCAGAAAATCTAGATGAAATTTACTCTCTGGTAAAAGACAAGTTCCAAGAAATTCTAAATACTGACAAAAGCCACTCTCATTTTCCTGGAAAACCTTGCAGCACAGAGCATCTACAGGTTTTCACGTCCTTGCCAAGATTGTTGTGTTTAGTCTAAGATCTTACAATTTCCAATTTTTAATTTAAGCGTGGAAAGGGTAAGACTAATTGAAAGAAATTATTGAGATCTTGATTTCTTAAATTTGATCTCCAGATTCTTGTGAAAGCTGTCCCAATCAAACAAGGTCATAAACTGAGTGTTATCTGGCCAGTGACTCCAGAGATTCAACACTACAAGGAAGGGCCTTGCAGGTATCTTGGTCATCTTATAGGCCATCAAGGAGAAGGGTCTCTCTTTTATGTCTTGAAGACATTGGGTGGGTCTGCACATCTTTCACAAGATTTTGCCCATCAAATTCCCGATCATAGGCATTTGTAATTGTGATGAAAATATGTGAAGAAGAAACATACAAAAAATTTTGGCTGATGGTTGCACAAATAGATCAAATAATTTTTGTCAAAAAAACTTTGACTAGTCAGCAGATCAAATATGATTTCTTTGACAATGTTAAAGGTAAGTTTTGCATGTTTCAATTTCTTGTGATATATAAAAGTACTGCATTTTTTTTTTTTTAATGTCTTCAATATACAAGTGCCCTTAGGGGCACTCAATAACAAAAGCCTTTTGCAATTATTTTAGTTTGATGTCCTCTGTTAGGAACTGGAAACAGAATGCACATAGGAGACTCTGATGATTATATCGTTGGGTTGATCTTTAGGTGCTTTTAACAGTCGACTTTTACTTCCTCACAAGTCGCCTTTTCCTTTTATCTGCACCTCCATTTCTCATCTCATTCACATGTTCATATATGAAGAAAATATATAAAACTGGTTTGTAAGTATGTCCATCAGTTTTCTCCCTTCGGAATTTTAAATGGTCAACGCTAGTCCCTGGAAATTTCAAAGTTTCTGCCTGCCTCTCTCTCTCTCTCCCTCCCTCTACAGAAGAAATTTCTACTTGCAATTATGCTGGGGTTGCCAACCCAGATAGGAAAGTGCGAGTTGTAGCATTGAGTATAGAAATTGTCTGGTCTTCATATGGAGCTGCCTTGGGTACCATTAATCAAGAAAAGAAAGTGATCTTTTTCTACAGTTTTACAGAGGTGCTACTGTTTCTCAGGAAGTTTTAAGAGATTTTCTTCCTCATAAAATAAGAATGACAGCTGAATGTGCAGCAATTTTTCTGCTTTTCAACAATGGAAAAATCTATTGGCCAACAGAAAAATGATATAAAAGTCCCCTGCAGAGCTGGAACCTCATTCTCCTCAGTATCTGTCATGAAATAAAACCACAAAGCTTGTCCACAGCAGTCTTGATACCACAATAATGTAGTCCAGGTGCAACTAGAGAGCTGATGCATTCTTCCATCTTGCCATAAGGATGATAATCTTCTGGTAACATCTGGAGGAAGTCATTAGCACTAATTGCCTCTCCACCCTTTTATTTATTAAAAAAAAAAAAAAAAAGGGCTACGGTTTATCGAGATCTTGTCTCCCTGACATTTTAACCCAAAATCATGTTCATGAGACTATTCTCTTGAATGTCGTCTTTCCAGAAATAATAGAACTGCAGAGCAAGTAAACTAGCTGTAACCTGTTAGTTTATTATTTAGCAACTTGAGACTGTACTCTTAAATGATGTCCTTCCACAAATAATAGAATTGCAGAGCAAGTAGGATAGCTGGAGCTTGTCAGCTTGTTATTTAGCAACAACTATTTGGGGTTCACTATGGTAACATTACAGACTACACAATTGTAAACTCTTCATGGCACTGAAACTCAACGTTGGATGACCTAGGGCCTCTACTCATGCTTAGTATGGCCAAGGCAGCCTAAGTGTTGGCTTTGAACACCACCCACTGTTGTGGTGGAAAAGTTGTAGTTTTCCCAGGGTTGGTGGAAGCATTAGAATCTCTTTCTTTTCTCTTTTTCCTTAGAAGAACTTATCTAATTTAACTACATTGCCTGTGAATTGCTCTCCTTCGCATAGGTTTTTTACACAAAAGTGGAAAAATTACTAATGCTTTGTCTTCTCTTGCCATTTTGTGGCTCTGATGCTGCAGGATGGGCTACGAGTTTGTTTGCGGGTGAATGTGAGTCATTTTGGGAATTTGCATTTTTTACAGTGGAAATCGATCTTACTGATGCTGGTCATGGTTAGTTTCTTCATATTCTTCATTCTCTCCTATTGGTTTGTCCTACGAAACACCTCTCTCTCTCTCTCCCCCTCCCTACCTCCCTTGCACACCTGCGCTTGCATGTGCTTTTGATGGATTTGTTGTTTTAGGCATGTGCAGCTGTGCTATCAATTTGTGTGAGTCTCCCCCTGCCTGCATCCAGGCTTTTGCCGCCCCTTTCTCATTTGTCACATTCTCAAGCATTCATTCGCGTGATCACAGAGATGGTAAGCTTTTCCATTTTCCACTTCGTTTTTAGTAGGATTTTTTTTTAGCATTCATCTTTATTATTAGCAATCAGAATATGTTTTTTTTTTTTTTTTCGTTCATGTTTGTCAACTTTCCTAATATTTAAGTTGGAGGAATCAGTGATTGCATTGCATTTTGCATGCTCGTTAAGTGTCCCAGTGACAATTGGAGGTAAAAATTGTGGTGAAAATGATTTTCTGCTTGGGCAAGAAAGAGCTTTAGTTTCGAACTTAATATTTCCTTTTCTGACTTATCTTCTTTTTCACTTTAATTTGGCTTCTCCATTTAGTTCTTGACTGAAACATGGCTATTTCCCAAACTTTATGATACCATGGTTTTATGGTGGAAAATTTGAACTTGATATATTTTTAGAGAGTCTACACCTTAAAATCAAGTAATTGTCATTTACCTATGCCTATTGCACTTTAGAAGATGTTTGGCAATTGCTGGTTTGAAATTGTTATATGATGTAGTTGTTTTTCTGCTACTAGATTCTAAAGTTGTCTCGTGAGGTCCTCTTATTCCGTACACTATACTCTACTTATAGGAGCTTTCATTTTTTCTTCTTGCTGCCATCTAGAAGTACTCTTCTGTCCATTCATCTATGGATTCGTTGGTTTTCGAGGTTAATGAAATTCCGTTGACTTGATTACAGAACATGTGCAAGATATCGTTGGATTGTTGTTCAAATATATTATTCTCTTACAGCAGTCCGGTGTTTGCAAGTGGATATTTGATGAGGTATTAAAATGAAATATGTGGAAAAGGTTGCTTATTTTATTTTTCTTCACTTGGGAAAAGCAAAGATTGACTTCCGATGGCATGCATATGAGCAATTTCTTCTAATGCTATCAGCGGTTGGGTTTATACGCTGTTTTTCAACTGGCATCTCGTTCTCTTATCTGCATATAGAAAAGTATTGAAAACCATAAGTGCATCACCTATTTGTTATTGGTTATTCTTCTTGTTCATAAATGTATATAGTACGTTGAACATCTCAAGTAGTTTTGGCGATTGCACACAAACAGATTTAGACAGATACCGGCACAATATGGTTCTGTTTTCTTTCTAAGTCATTTTAAATATATCATTATGCTGAGAAATAGTCATGAGCTAATTGGTCTATTTGTTTATACTTCATTGCTGCTAAATGAATGTCAGGCAGGTAAATCCACTACATGCTATCTTTTTTATATCGATACCTGTATCTATGCGTTAATGAAAGTGGTTATCACTAGCAGATGTTTGGGCTGCATGGCATCGTTCATGTGCAAGATAACCAATTAATTTCTTTTTCATTGACATGCTTTAGTGTCATTTTTTTTATTGGGTTGCACATAATAATTTCTATGAATGCCACATTAATTTAATGCATCTTGGTTCATGATGTTTTCGAAGTTCCCTTGATTTTCAAGCTGCATTTCATTGGATAGTTGTTCACTCTAGATTTTGTTTTTGTATATAAATACTTTCCTCAAAACTTCTCCATTCTTGGATATGCTGATGAAGCTCTCAGCCTTGTGCGAGACTAAGTTTCATTATCAAGACAAAATCCCTCCCATTCAATACGTAGTCCGTGTCGCATCCAATATGGAGGTAAGTCAAGCATTTCCTCAGATCTCCCTTTTGCCTTTTTTTTTAATATGTGCGTGGTGCCTAAGTGTTATTAAGGGCTGCGTAGAACTCTTTTGACGTGGAAATTAACTTAACATTAATTTATTGATATCACTGAAGTAAATCTGTAACTAGAAGCTCGTCTGGTTTTGATTAAAAAAGCAAAAGTGGATTTCCTTTCCAAATGCAAAAAAAGGAAAAGATACTTAAGTTTTATGAAAGATTATATTTGAATTTACATGTCAATATTTGTATGTTTTGAAAGGTTTTAAGTGTTCCACATTGAACAATGGCTTATAAGGGTGCATCGATGAGAAGATCTTTAAAATGCTTTGAAAATATTATCTTACATGGTTTTCAATGGGGGCAGCTTCTGCCACAACTTAAAACATGCACCTGTCCCCGAATGCTGTAGAGTGGTCGCACTCTTGCAAAGTGCTAGTTGTTCAGGTCAAATTGATTCTCAAGAGTTCGAAGGCCATAAACAGCATGACAAGTACCTGCAAAGCTCATCTACCTAGGATCATCATCTTCAGATGTTTGTCATCAGTTCTTGGGGTTAAAGTAAATGAAATTCAGATTAGATGTAAATATTTTGTTCTTTTAAGTACTCCATTTTTCAGTAAGAACTTGCGCTTAGGGAGACTCTTCTCCTTTTGCGTTTAATGCACGCCATGCCTGATTGAATTGAAATCATTGCAATTATGAGTATCATATAATTTAACAATTTTTTACTGGACCTTAGATATATCCACTAGAAGATTGGATCGTGGGATCCTCTTTGCCTTGTGAATTCAATCCTGGCACTATTCAAATGGTGCTGGATAAGCTATCTCCAGACAATGTCCGGTGAGTCTATTATTACTAAGAGAGTATTAAAATCATGCCTTAAAGGATTATCAAATGACCAATGTTTATAATGATTATTTCATTGTTCCTTTCCCGGTTGTCGCATTGTAAGTGCATTGAAGGTTTATCAAAGACGAATTAGTTCACTGGGCCTCTGTATGGATGTCAAAACTGCATAGGAATACCAGAGGATCAGTTTAACTTGGTTTCTCGACCTGTCCGAGCTCTTTGATCCTATATGGTTTGGGGGATTTAGTTGGCGTGTACCTCAATAAAACGTGACCCCAATAATTTTATCCTTCTGCATTGTGTTATTTTGGTATTTATATTATTGTTTTTGTTTTAGGTATATTTATTTCTTCAAAACACTAAAAAAAATTGTCGGGTTTTGGGGGACTTATCGGGTTCATGGTCTTTATGGGGTCGACCATTCCAAACCCACCTCACTGCCTTTTCTACACTTGCAAGAAGTGGAAAAAGGTGGTACTAACATACGGGAAAATTACCAAAAAAGTCTAAATCTATTGCAATTGTGTCAATTTAGTCCTAAACCTTTTTTTTTAGTTAATTTAGTTCTAAACCTTTTACAATTGTGCCAGTTTAGTCCATCCGGCCAAAATTGGCCAGCCGACGCTAAAGTGGACACCGACCATCCGGAGATACTAACATGGCAATTTTTTTTTTTTTCGAATTTTTAAATATTTTTTTGAATTTTTTAAATATATTTTTTTTTCAACTTCTCCTTCCTCTGGCCGGCGAGGCCGGCCTCACCAGCGACTTTCATGAGCGCGGCCAGCGCCCTGTTTGTTGCCTCCATTGTTAGAGCTCGCCGAAGGCCTGAGGGTTTTTCAGGTCGTTTGCAGAGGGTGGATTGGAAAAGACGACGACCCAACTCGGCTTCCGCAGCAATGAACCGCGGAAGCCGGAGCTGCCGGAAACACAGAGCAGTGGGCAGGACCGTCGCCTTGGCTGGGCGAGGCCGACCCTCGCCTTGGATCTGGCGAGGCTCGGCCCCGCCCAGCTATGGCGAGGGTCGATCTCACCAATGCCGGCGAGCTCGGCCCTCGCCATGGCTGGGCGAGGCTGGCCAAAGGAAGGAGAAGCTGAAAAAAAAAAATTCAAAAATTCAAAAAACTATTTAAAAATTCGAAAAAAATAAATAAAAAATAAAAAACTTTGCCATGTCAGCTTTCGCCGGACAGCCGGTGTCCACATCAGCGTTGGGCGGTCAATTTTGACCGGATGGACTAAACTGACACAATTATAAAAGGTTTAGGATTAAATTGGCTAAAAAAAAAAAGTTTAGGACTGAATTGGCACAATTGCAATAGGTTTAGGACTTTTTTGGTAATTCTCTATACACTTTCACATGCATTCACCTGTCCGAACACACCCTTCATGCTGGCGCCATATAGTCTGTATAGAGGCAATCAGACTAGGAAAAGTCATCTGCAATGATTTTTTATGGCCAATCTGCATATATTTGACAATAAGGATATTCATGCAGAGGTTACACCAAAGTCAAACTTGAGAAAGCTCTTTCAATGTTGAGTTTTTCTATAACATGTCTTTAACGCAAACAACTGGAGAAAACAGTTGCCAAACTGCCATTTCATTACCAATGTAATTTAACCAATTCCACTTTCCAACTGGTTTCATGAACATCAAATCCAGAATGTCCTAATAAAAATTTTAACTAATCCAAGTTAGTTACCATCCCTATTTTCTAGAAATAAGTCATGCTGTTCATAATTATTGCTAACGTATGCAATAAAAAATTCTCTACAGTGATTGTATTGTGACTATCCTTTCTTACGCAAATTGGAATGCTTTATATGTCAATATAATCCTAAATAGGAATGAATATTTTATCCAACAGAATCTTTTGGGAGTCCAAGAGTTTTGAAGGATTAATTGACATGGTGGAACCATGGTATGGAACAGCATATTCTATGAACAGAATCTCCACATCTACTATACAGGTATCCCATCCTTGTTAGTCTTTTCACTGATTTTTTTTTCCTAAGTGGAGAGGTTTCACAGATGAAGTGGCACATTATGCTTTGATGATTTAATCCTAATCTTCAATTGATTTTGTTGAGTAGTTGGCAAAATTGCAGCCCCCAAAATGAACATTCATTACCTGAAATATTCTAACATTCTTTTGGTATTTTGGTGGCGTGATTCTGTTAGATACTTGGTGAATCATATTTATATGATGTCTGATAGATAATCACCACTATAGTCCCATCAATTGCTTTTGATAGGTGTACTTCTTCAACTAAAATAATGCAGACCCTCTCAGACCAACTGGGGTGATTGTACTTCTTTCAAAATGTAGTGTGCAGATTTACACTAAAAGAGGGGAGACAAATGAGATTACTGGAGATGGAGCATACAATTTTTTCTTTTGGTGGAGAACAGAAAGAATAATCCTTTATATTGTCTGTATTTGATTTGCAGGAATGGATGTCATCTTCTCCTGATGAAAATTTGCATCTACCAGTACCCAATGTATTTATCCCTACCGACTTATCTCTAAAAATTTCAGAAGAAAAGGTGTGGTATACAGTACATTCTGAACTTATCCTCTTCATTTTTTAGCTTCTATAGTGACTGATCTTTTGAACAGACCAACTTGCCAGTTCTCTTGAGGAAGTCATCGTACTCAACATTGTGGTTCAAGCCTGATACTGCGTTCTCCACTCCCAAGGCATATATTAAAATAGATTTCAGCTGCCCCCATGCTAGCAACTCATCTGAAGCTGCAGTGCTGACTGATTTGTTTACGCGGTTGTTGATGGATTACTTAAATGAATTTGGTAAGATTCTAAAGTACACTAGACTATATAGGAATATCTCATGCTATGTTTATGTCAGTCTTGATTTTACTGGAGTTATTCCTTTGAAAATGGCATTCAATGTTCAATGTGATTTTGTATGGCTTAAAGTAGTGTTCAGTCCCTCTTCTTCTGCAAACCTGTTCTTCTAATTTGTATATTGCCGTGACCATAAATGGTTGGTTTTCTACTTAATTTTCTTTTTTGGGTATGTTTCAGCTTATGATGCACGGGTTGCTGGCCTTTATTATGGTGTGCATCACACCAACACAGGTTTTCAGGTTCTTGTTTTTGAAATAAGCTACTTTTAGTTTAGATAAACATAAAAAGACTGGGAAATGCTTTTATGCTTTTCCTTCACTCATTTTTCTGTATCTTTAAATATTTTGAAATGGAAATAGAGTGGGCAAGCAATTCTACAGAGTGCCCTAGTCTCTCTTGTGTATGCAGGAGTGGACATTCTATGTGCTAACCATATGTTTCCATACTTAGGTCACTGTGGTTGGTTATAGTCACAAGCTGAGGATATTGCTGGAAAAAGTCATCGAGAAAATTGCAACCTTTGAAGTGAGACCTGAGAGATTTGTTGTGATCAAGGTAAACTTTTGCCCTCCCTCTCTCTCACAGAAATATCTGCACCAATTTACTTTCTGATTTTGCAAAGTTACTTGTGATTCTCTCTTTGCCCATATATGTTACAGGAAGTGGTGACAAAAGATTATCAGAATTTGAAGTTTGAGCAACCACATGAGCAGGCCATGTCCTATTGTTCACTAATACTGCAAGACAACACCTGGCCCTGGACAGAACAACTTGAAGCTCTTCCCTCAATAAGGGGCGAAGATCTCACCAAATTTTTGCCCCTAATGTTATCGAGGACCTTTCTGGAGTTTTACATAGCTGGTATTTAGTTTACAGCTTCATTATAAAATTTGTGGTAGATCGCTGCCATCCCCTTTTGAGTTTCGAGTTATATCTGCTACCTCTTTTGTAGGGAATATTGAACGTGGCGAAGCAGAGTCTATAGTTCAGCATATTGAAAATATTCTTTTCCATGGTCCACAGCCAATATGCCAACCTTTATATCCATCACAGCATCTGACAAATAGAGTGGTTAAACTGGGAACTGGATTGAGTCACTTCTACTGTACGGAAGGCCTAAATCCAAGTGATGAGAATTCTGCTCTGGTGCATTATATTCAGGTAGTTCCCCAACTTGATTTGCATATACAGGTGTGAAATTGTCAGGATGTAACCTGAAAGCTTGGCATATATGTTATCTTCGGAATGAAGATCATTTTGGCTGTTACTGTCCCTGTCAATCTTCACCTATAGAGACTTTAATTTAGAATTTAATTATGCTTATTCTTGTTCCTATGTCTTGAAGGGAGTGTAAGGCTATATTCTTGTCTTCGGAATGATATAAAATAGCATTTTGGCTGTTACATCCTCTTTTACACTCCAGCATTTGGTGAATTCAAAAATTAGGAGGTTGTCTTATTTTCACTGCCGTTCGCATATACTCTTGCCTAGTCTGTCCAGTTGAGCTTTTGGTTTTTTTTCCATTTACTATTGGTGGTTGGGGATTAGCTAGATGACCAGAAGATGGACTTTTTTTTGTTTTTGGTAAGGATGTCATCAGACCTCTTGGTGTCTGGGCTCGACAAAGGATACATCTGAATATATTATTATTATTTGATAAATAGTATAATCTGAAGGATCCCATTTTTAATACGAACATATAGACTTGTTTTTTTAATGTCATTTTAATTCATCTACCTTTATGTAGTAGCTTATCTATTCTTACTCCGAAGTTGTTCTTTGATCTTCTGTTGACTGGGAGTTGATTTACTTCTGTTATGTCATTCCTATCTTAACAAATTCGTACTCCTTTGCCAAAATCCAAAAAATGAGAGTATCTAGCTCCCCCTCCCCCTCTTCTTCTGGTGTGACTATGGTAATGTTTTGCTCTTTTAATTTTTCAATCTCTTGTTTCTTTGGAAGGGTTTTGATTTGCTATTTGATTGATTATGTAGGTTCACCGGGATGATATCGTGATGAATGTAAAGCTTCAGCTTTTTGCTTTAATCGCCAAGCAAGCAGCATTCCACCAGCTTAGATCTGTGGAGCAGCTTGGGTACATAACCGGGCTTATGCACAGGTATTTAAGGCACTCCTTGACCTACAGAGTTTCTATGCATAGTTATTGTTTCTCATATTTTTTCATGTCTCCTTAAACAAAGGAATACTTTTGGAATTCATGGACTACAATTCATAATCCAATCCACAGTGAAGGTGACTAGCAACATTTTGTTTGTCTTTTAGGACCAAGGTCATTGCCTCATATTCTAATATGTCCATCTTTTTAGGGGCCTGGTAATATTGATTTGAGAGTTGAGGAGTTCTTAAAAATGTTCGAAAGCAAGCTATCTCAGATGACAAATGAAGACTTCAAGGTGAGTCAAACAATGCTGGCATTCGGAGGTACATTAATTGAGTGTCAATATTCGTTGTTAAAATGACATGGTTAAATAATTGAAAATTGATATCCACTAGGAATACATATCAAATGCTAAGATTACAAATTGAATTCTGGTATTGGATCTATAATTGAAGTAAGTGTTCAAGACGCTTAGCATGTGGAAGGTACATTAAGAGTGAAATCCTTGAATGGCCATGCCACTTTCATGAGCATTCCCTGGTAAGGATATTCTCAACTAAGTAGTGTAGGTGTTCATACTATTACTCTTAAGGTGTCAGCTGGCCTTTTCTTCAGTGAGAATCCACAGCAGTGTTGGATGCGACTGCTGAGCAAGGGTTCATAGAAGGGAAAGTAAGCTGATGTTATCTGTCAGTCTATGGACAAGTATTGCTTCCAAGTCTTGTTCATCTACGTCCTGAATGCTTACTATCGAAGGGGTAATAGTGCAGGTAGCTGGAAAAGATTGCATCAAGAACTTCCTTAGTCCCTCTTCCTGGATAGACTCATGGACTAGTGATGGTGCATGCATCCAAATAACAAAAATGCATCAAGAATCTTTGGGGATCTTATATAAGAATTATTTGATAGGAAAAATCTCTTGTAGTGGTGTTTCATTTTCTGGGGGTAAAAATCACTTCCAATTGCTTAATAAGGACTTCCTTTCTTACTGGCTTTCCCAAAATCCATCCCATTTTCAAGATTTGTACTTGAGTGCATTCTTGTGTCAAGGATATTGCAAATTATCTGAGCTATCTTTAGCTAAAAGGTATTCATGGGCATACTAATTGCTTCCCTATCACATGCAGAGCAATGTGATTGCGTTGATCAATATGAAGCTCGAGAAGCACAAGAATCTGATGGAAGAATGTGCATTCTACTGGAGAGAAATCTCCAACGGAACTCTGAAATTTGATAGGAGAGTAACTGAGGTATGAACCACCTTTAAGATGGGTGGACTGTGTCAGAAAAAAGGGGAGCACCGCCTCTCTCTCTCCTTCTATGGATTTTTCCAGGAGTGTAATTGTTCCTTCTGCTTTGACCTTTAAGATGGGTGGAGCTGTCTTGTAATATTTGCTTATATAAAATCAAGTGTTTATTTTACTTTTACATCCACTTGATTTCTCAACAAGCTGCTGGCACTAAGAGATAGTAGTTGGAGAAACGCAATTGATATAAATGATAGCCTTTGTTTAGAACGAATTTCTCAACCAGACTTCAGTAATAAAGTATTAAGTTCTTACAAATAATATGGGAACAGGTAGCAGCGCTGAGACAGCTAACGCAGCAAGAGTTGCTGGATTTCTTCAATGAATATGTTAAAGTTGGCGCAGCTAGAAAGAAGACACTATCCATTCGAGTTTATGGGAGCCTGCACGCATCAGAGTACACGACCGACAAAAACCAACCGGCTCAACCATCCTCAGTTCAAATTGAGGATATCTTCAGTTTTCGAAGATCTCAACCTCTTTATGGCTCATTTAAAGGGGCTTATGGTCGAGTGAAGTTGTAAGGTATCGATACTTGTCTTCCAGATGAAGAAAGTCAGATAATGTTAAGGTTCTCTCTAAACAGCAATATTTTGGAGTAGAAGGAACGTTGGGAGTATTCTGCATTAGAAATGGACTCTGTTGCAGTCGGAGATCCTCTATGAACGGGGAAAACTTAAATGCTGTCCGTTCTTTGCATTTTTTCTTCAATTATAACCTGCATAAGTAAAGAACGAAGTTTGTTCTGTTATTCAGCTCATCTCTGAAACTTGAAACTTCTACACAGAAGGCAGCAGAAGTCGGTAGGCTTATGTACAATTTCAGGAACTAGGTTGTGCATTGGCGACACCCAAATTGTGTAATTATGTATGTTGGGCTTTCTCTTTCGATGTCTTTGCCAGTCCTCTCTTGTTTCTTGTGGCGTTTTCCTTGCTGAGGTAAAATGAGATTCCTTGGGTTTGTATGATTTGGTTTTGCTTTTTATATTCATGTTAATGGCGGGACAACGTATAAATGCATTTTGTATAAAGTGATTCCGATCTTAGTGCAACTCCCGATGGTCAATCAATAAAAAGGAAAAACAAAAATAAATGTGAAACTCAGTTTCAAAGCACAAAGATAAAACAAATTATCAAAAAAGACCGAAATTTATTGCACTTGAGCCAATTTAGTCTTTAGCCAATTTAGTTTTAAAATTTTTAATAATTTGATAATTTTGGTAAGAAATTATTGATATTAACTCCAACCATCTTTTATGACACGATTGATACTAATGTGGATAAAATTTGTAATTCTTTAATAATTTTTTTGAATTTTTGACTTTTTTTTCCTTTTTTAGTTTTTCTTTTTTTCTTATTCCTTCCACCAATCCAAGGTCTTAGTGGTGGCCATAGGAGTTGCCTAACCCAAATCTGGCAAGAAGGTCGTGACCCTTACCAGCCAATTGATTGGCAATGGCCCCTATGCCCTTCCTGGCCTCATTTAAAAATAAAAAGAAATAGGGGAAAAAAGAAAAAAAGGAAAATAAATAAATCATTTAAAAATTATAAAAATTGATTATGTCAACGCCAATCATACCATATAAAATAATTGGTGTCTACGTTAGTAATATTCAGTTAAAATTAATAAATTATCAAAAAATTTAAAATTAAATTGACTAAATTTTCAACTGGTATAAATAAAAATAGTTTAGAAATTTGTTGATAATCATTGCTAGAATAGGAAAAGGAGAACAGAGAGAAAGCCATTTTCTGATCTAGTCAGCTGAGTACAGCGTCCACTAGGCCAAAGACACCAATGCTCATTTTCCGTTGCCTTAATGTTCCACCAAAGAAGTCTTCCTTAACAAGACAAACAATCGCACCACTTTACGAAATCCACTAAACTAGTTCAAACTAAGCCGATAAATATGTCGATTCATTATTTATCTCCCAGCAAGAATCCATTTATCTATTCTTATTTTCGAATTATTGCAATAAGAATAATTAATTATTATGTCTTTTAGGAGCAAATCTTTCTTGATCATGACACCTCAAAAATATATGTGATGTATAAAATGATACTTAAATCTTTTTAAGTTTCAATCGTAGTATTTATGGACTCTTCTAAAGCAATTGAAGGTATCAATTTGTTTGTCATTTTGGCATTAAATTCAATTTTACCTCTTAATCTTCATGAATTGTGTGGCCATATGTGCATGCTCATAGTAGTGGGGCTCATGTGCATGCACGTTGTTCCATATATCGCACATGTTATCATCATTTTTTCCAAGTAATTACCTATATAAGAATATGATTTTTTTTAAGTCACGAGGTTTGATTACAATAAAAATTGTGCGACTTATCTAATGAAAGATACAGAATCAACGACACTAATCAACTCGATTAGTGTGGGAAGAGTGTAAAAGCTTTTCACTGGAATTACCCGCTCAGGAACCGGGAATTTCTCCGAAAGACTCGTCGGCGGACAGCATGCGAGAAGATGAATCTGCTAAGACCAGCTCGAGCCAAAAGATTTTATGGGATCCGTTTTTTGAGATATTTTGTCGCTTTCAGTTTATAGCCAGAAAACTGACGTGGTGCGCGTTGTCGAGAAAGGAAAAAACGACGAAAAGTCCCACCTTCCGTCAAGCCAATCACGCACGCACATTTTCGAGACAAGCAAGTTCATCTGTTCAGAGACGACGGGCTGAGGTCAAACTGCAAAACTCTTTGCTTTTCAATCTTTTCTTGGACCCAGAGAGCAGGATGGCAGAAACCATGGTGGATCATTGCATTATCAAGGCCAGAAATGACAAGAGGGAGTACAGGAGGGTGGTTCTTGAGAACTCCCTGGAGGCCCTTCTCGTCAGCGATCCCGACACTGATAAGGCAAAAGTCGATGCTTGGAAACGGCTTTCACATTCTTTCTTGTTTCTTGATTGAAGCACTTGATGAGTACATCTTGGTGCCTTTTTCGATTGTTGTTAGATTAGATGGATCTTCTAATGCTGGGTTGGTTCTTTTGTGCTCAGTGTGCTGTTTCTATGGATGTGGGTGTCGGCCACTACAGTGACCCTCCGGGCATCGAGGGTCTTGCTCATTTCCTCGGTACCTACTGTTTTTCTGTCTCTTTCTTGAAGTAAAGAACATTATTGCAGTATTCGACTGTTCAGCCCAAAATATTAGGACAGGAAGACCGGTTGATTGAGCGTGTGTTCAAAGGTTGCCTGCAACGCAGATCGCTCAAACTGCGTAGCTAAATAGAAAAGAGTCAATTATAAGAAATCTGACTTAAGCTGTAGCATCAGAAAACCTGGACTAACTACTATAACTATAATTATGCTCCAATATCATAAGATATCCCCCCCCCCCGGCCCTTCTTTTTTTGTTACTTCAAAAGTTCCCTGCATGAAACTTGAAGGTGACTTGAATTTAGAACTCTCCTTCTGTTACTTTCTTGGTAACATGATGATTTTGCACATTATCTCAACCAAGGATGACTTTACCTGTTGCAAAGCGATTAATTAACTGCCTAGTGCATGCCCTTGTTTGCAAGTGGAGAAAGGTACCCTGCCTTATTTCTGTATCCTTCTAATTCAACTGTATCACATGCAGAGCATATGCTGTTTTATGCGAGCGAGAAGTATCCGGAGGAGGATAGTTTTGACAAATACACATCTCAGGTACGCTGCTGACCCTACGAGGCTTCTTTTATTTTAGCTGCTAGTCTACATTTTTCTTTCGCAAGTTAATTGTGGAGCTCAAAAGGACAACTAGATTTGGACAGACTTCGCAACATTTTTAAAGGCTGCACTCACATTTCTAGCATGTAGGCACATCTATGCTTCTCTCCTGTATAATCCGTTTCATGATAATTAAGGATATGTAACTTCCAAAGTCATTTCAATTTGGAAGCAGAGATCTAGATTTGATAAGTTGTACTTCCATAATTACTCTTGTACCTGTTCTACCTGGTAAATGCATGTTAGCCTTTTCAAATGGATGCTACATGATAACAATTAGTGTACATGCTGAGACATCCCTCTGTTTTTCCTTCAAGAAATGGATAAGAACCTCATTCAGATATAGTTCTTATAGCTCTGGTCCTTACTATGAAGGAGAGTCTCAAGTGTCCTTAGCCTGCTCAATGCATTCTGGTGCAATCGGACCACCCTGCCTGTGCCTTCGAGGAATGTCAGAAGTTCTTTTACTTTAGAAGATTAGTGGATACATCTGTGCTGGCAACTCAAAATGCATACGAAGTATGTGCAAAATTTAGATCCTGTGCAACTGCCAAGGACTTCTGCTAGATTTAAAGTTGTTTTCAATTTTATGTATTCAATTAGCTTACTTTACCTTAAGTAGATCTTCTTAGTATGTCTTGTTGTATACTCTTGATCCCAATCTGCATATTTTGTGGTTTAATTTTCCTATTCAATATGCATAGCATGGAGGGGAACAAATGCTTTGACAGGTTCTGACCATACCAACTATCATTTTGTTGCAAATGCTGACTGTTTTGAGGAGGCTTTGGACAGGTAGATGATAGTTTCATATTCTCTTGCTATCCAATTGTTACGTTTAGGCAATCTCTGAGTTTTTTTTTTTTTTATGTAGATTTTCTCAGTTCTTTGTCAAGCCATTGATGTCATCTGATGCTGTTAAAAGGGAGATCAAAGCAGTTGATTCTGGTGATTATGCTTCACCGCAATTTGGAACATTATCTTCCTCTGTTTAGCTTGAAGAAATAGTAGCATGAAAGTCAACATGGTGCTCCATCTAAATATGACTGATCACTTCTTCCTTTCCTCTTACAGAGTTCCAAAAGAACTTCCTTTCTGATTCTTGGAGAATAGGCCAGGTACCACGTAGTCACCTGCATTTCGCCTTGCATAGATTTTGACACCTTTAAATTAAATCCTTAAAGTGTATCTGTTTAGAAGCATCCAAGGGTTGATTTAAGGGTGCTTTAGTTTTTACATCCATGGCAGCATGTTCAGAACTTTTTCAATGTTATATGTATTCTTAACCTACTTCTAAAAAAAGGTTCCTTTCATTCTCTTTTACTCTGCTGTGCATCTTTGCGAAGAATAGTTACAAAACTTATATTTCACCCAGTGAGTTCATATTGTGTTGAATGTTGATATCAACATGCTTTGTTTTTCAATTGTTGTAGATAATCATATTGTTGATATATGGTGTGTTCTGACTCAAATGTATTTTTGTTTATTTCCCTCCGCACAGCTTCAGAGCCATCTGAGCATGGAAGCACATCCCTATCATAAATTTGGTACCGGTAGGTACTCCATTGACAAATCGACTCGGGACGTGCTATAAGATCCTGAGTTCCTGTGTTGTGGAAGAGATCTTGTGAAGTGATACTCAAGTAAAGGCTTGCCCCTATAGGACATTACATCATTATGCCTTTAGAGGTCTTGGCCCATGTGTGCTTGTGAAAGGCCATTACATATTTAGCTGCGCAAATAAGTTGCCTATGTTGCTTTGCCTATCAGCCAGTCTTCTGATAACCATTCCATTTGTCCTCACATAAAGATATCAATCTAGTGTTTCTTCATTTTTTTCCTTTCAAATTTTTTTGGAACTCAAGAAACATATCACATTCTGTTACCAGACAAAAGGTTTTAATTAAAGGGGTTAAACTTGTGCTCATTCACATATGCAACTTGATATATTTCGCACTGAAAAAACTATGTTCCTTTTAAGTTTCAAACCATCATATCAGAGATGTCGCTGAAGCAACTATGCTCATTTTTCAGATGAGTAAATGTTCAACACGGTACTAAAGATTTGTATTTGTAGAGTAGATCTCCATTATAGGGAAGAACTTGTACATTTTTTTTTTTTTTGGTCGAAGGGAAGAACTTGTACATTAGTGGGTTCTGATTTGGACGAATTCTGGCAAATAATGGGAAGTCATTGAACTGGTTAATAAGCTCCTACCTGGAGCTAGTAATTTCATTGTGCCATTCATACATACAAGCCAGCATCAAACGCATTATTTTCTAGTTGTTACTGTTACTATGAAGTTTTTGAGAAAATAGATGGCTTGCTAATTCTATATGTTATTTTTGTTTCCAGAGAATTAGACTGCGCTTTTTTCCTTTAAAATAAAGACTTCAGTATTTTATGTATGAATTGGAACCAACTAAGATGCTTATCCTTAGACTAGGGAATACGTGACACACTGTAACCTGTGAATACTTCACTACCTTAGGAAACCGACAAACTTTAGAAGTTCAACCAAAGGCTAGGGGGATTGACATAAGGCAAGAACTTATTAAGTTCTATGAAGAAAATTACTCTGCCAACCTCATGCGTTTGGTTGTATACAGCAAAGGTACTGCTTGCATCTATATAAGACAGCTTTACAATTAATACATTCTCTTCATTTGGTGGTGCAATTTTGTAAAATTTCATGGATCTCCACAGGATCTCTTGATAAAATCCAAGATCTAGTAGTCCAAAAGTTCAGCGCTATTTCCAACAACAAGCGGAGTTGTTTGGATATTTCTGGTCACCCCTGTTTGTGGGAACATTTACAGGTCCATTTCTGCAGTCCACTCCCATTTTTTGTTGGAAGACATGCACATTCCTCATTTCCTGTTTGGTAAAAATTTCTATCCAGAAGAAAGTTAAAGAAACTCCTACTTGTTGTCCAGGTTCTTGTTAAAGCCATTCCAATATGTGATGATCACACGCTACAAGTTCAGTGGCCAGTGCCTCACAGCATTCACCATTACAAAGAAGTCCCATGCAGCTACCTCACCCATCTTATAGGCCATGAGGGAGAAGGATCTCTGTTTCATGCCTTAAAAAGATTAGGTCTGTTTCTCATGTCATTTACATTGCTTATCTTATCCTAATCCTCAGGAGGATTCGTCTTAATGGTAATGTTCCTTTCTGCTAGGATAACCTTCTTGATTGAGTTATTTTCTGGTAATTGCAACTTAAATATACGCATCTCATTTCCATGTAGGAGATTTTTTTTTTTTTTCCATGTATATGCAGCTCCTCTATATTCTGGTTTCTTGCTCCCAATATGCTTGAAATGTCAACTGAAGCAGAATAGAGTCATGCTCTATGCTTTTGACTGGAAAGGAAAAGGGTCATGCTCTGTGCATCTCTTTTTTCTGCCAGTATGAGGAGCATAAGAGTTTAATTGACCAAAAGATATTCTTCATTTTACCCTCCATGGAGCATAGGGTGTATAAACTTTATGATCTGTTCGAGTGAATTTTTTTTTTTACTTTTACTTTTTCATTTTCTTGTTGCCTTTGAAATTTGGCTTTAAATTAGTGTCAAACGCCTGAAACCTTTTCAAAACATGACAAAATTGACATAGAAAATAACTCTCTTTCAAACTTTTGGGGGAAAGAAAATAGTACTCCTTTCTAAACTAAATAATTTGATTGGGTTACGCAAATTTATGATTGTCTAGGGTTGAGGGGGCATAAAAGCATCTGGATCCAAATTGTCTGCTTATCGTAATCATTGTAAGAAGAAATTAACTCGTGAAAGTAAAATATCCAATTAGAATTGCTGGAGCCAGCATATTGCTTTGGCTTAATTGTTTTCAGCTACTTTGATCAATTCTCTTTTCTGAATGGTTTATGATCAGTTCTGATGCAAATGACTTTGCAGGATGGGCCACTAGTTTGTCTGCTTATGAAAGCGTTGTGGATTCAAATAACTCTTTCTTTAATGTTGTTATTGAGATGACTGATGCTGGTCATGGTATGTTGTTCTGTTCTGGCTATTCTTGCCTCTGGGTGTTTCTCTGTTTTTCTTTCAGGTCATTTGCAAAAAACCATTCTCACAAAGTTGGGGCTTTGCTTATTCCCTTTGGCAAAAAGTCCATCGTGTAAGAAAGCCCAGATTATGAGGCTTGAAATTCTAATTACGTATTGCACCAAAAATGCAGAGCACATGCAAGATATCGTGGGATTGCTCTTTAAATATATTGACATCTTACACCAGTCTGGCATTTGCAAGTGGATATATGACGAGGTATGGATCCAAAATACCTATTTAGGACTATGAGTTGCAAATCTGATAAGTTCAGGATACTACCTGCGGCCCTTGCGTGTATTTATTCATTTCTATGTTATACATTAGCTAAGAAGGTAATTGGCTGGTATATGGACTTTGTATTACAGCAACAATGCTAGCCAAGAATCCTGACACTCTGCATTGCAGCATTTTCGTAATTGGGAACTTGAGGCTACATGCATTCGAACTTCTTCTATACTTTGCTAGATACAGCTTCTATCAAATGTTGTCAGAGCAAGTCTCTTAGGGGACATTAACATTATCAATTGTATTAGTTAAAGAAATAATAGCCTCAAACAGTTGTGAGAAATCAACTTTTTGATGACACATGTGCTCCTTAAACATCCCTCTGTCCTTTAATGGCTGTCACAAAATGTGATGATGTTTCCATCATGGTAAAAGTTCTGCAAAATGTGGAGGTATAGTTTATTGGATGACTCTGAATACGGGTAGAACTGGCAGATGTATCCATTAGGGCTTCAATGGAAGGGAAGTCATCTAAATTTTGGTCCTTGGAGCTCTATCTTTGATTGTGACTTTCGTAACATGGTAATGCATTACAATGTAAGCTTACAAGTTGAAGAAGCTTGTCGAGGGTACTTTTCTTACTAGAATAGTTGCTTTTAGTTTGTCAAATGAGAAAGCACTACCTCATTTGTGTTAAAAGAGAATTAAAAGAGAATAACGGATCTGTTGAAGTATCTACATCGCATGTCTACCGGGTTTATATGGGCCGTGTATTCATGTGGTCTCCTTACACTTACCAGCTTAAGCTTTTGGGTCAGACATTCTAACAGCATCAAGGTTGGTTTTTGACGGGCCTGATAAAAAGAAAGAGATCGTAATTCTCTAATCTTTATCATTGATTTATTGAGCAGTAACTGAAGACACTTACAGACACTACCATGTGTATATGTTTCCATGTCTAAAATATTTTGAAATGAGTAAAATGGTATTTTAATTGTGTCTTTTGCACCAAAAAAAAAAGAAAGGAATGAGTAAAATGGTATTTTAATTCTGGCTTTTGCACCAAAAAGAAGAAAGGAATGAGTAAATTCTTGCATTTCGTACGTGAGTAGACAATTAGACATAACATTTCCAAATTGCAAAGTATATTAAACCTGTCAAATTGATCATAAATGGCAGTGGCATGGAATGAGTGAATATGCTTCAAGTTTAAATTGGAATTAAAGGAATCTGGACCTACCCTTTATGAGCACCTCATCTTGTGTGATTAAATATGAATGTCAGAGGTTCTCTGTGGATCCTAATTTAATCTTTCGGTGAAGATTGCAGCTGTAAGGGAGACGATGTTCCACAATCAGGATAAGATCTCTCCAATGAGTTATGTGGTATCTATAGCATCAAATATGAAGGTATCCAAACTTTCCTTGTATAATGCATTTACCTCTCTAAATTGATGATGTGCATGCATTCTATGGAAAATATTTGTATCTTTCCTAGTTCAAACTTCAGACCAATCCTGCTGGTCCTCTTCAAGAAAACTGGAATAGCATACAATGTAGATACTAGATATTGTCTCTTGGAAGTTTAGGAGTCAGAGGGAATTGGTGTGATGAGGTAACATAAAGTCGTATTCAGATTTAACTTAGATTTTGGGTTACAATGGCACCTAACGGAAGTCATAAGATGTGATCAATTTCCTTTGCTAGACAATAAGTATATCTGGTTGTACTTGGATGTTTCTTTTGATGATTGCACTTGGATGCTTTTCCAGAGCAGTATCAAAACTTTTGACTTTACTTTCATCTTTTTATTCAGGCCAGCCTTAAAATATTGGACTTTAGCATACAGCTTCTACAAATTTTTTGCCCCTTTCTCCACTCAGTCCATTACTTTTGTCTACTTATTTACAACTCTTTTGGTATATGAATCAGGAAAAGTGGCATATGATAACTATTTCAATAAAAAACATAACTCCAAAAGGCATTGGAATATTTAATTTAATATCAATTTTTTTTCAGTTGTACCCGCCAAAAGATTGGCTTGTGAAGTCATCCTTGCCTTCTAAATTTAATCCCAGCATCATCCGTGCAGTACTCGAGAAGCTTTCTTCAAGAAATTTCCGGTAATTTCTTCTCATCCTGCATCTGTTGATATGTGTATATTAGATATATCCTTTCCTCTTATGGGCATCTTGGAGAAAGAGGCTATAACATCTGAATATATACCATAGCAATCGTGAATGTGTCAAATACATTGACATGATGGATTTGCTCAGTGACAGAGGATTGCATTGTCAATCTTTTTTTTTTATCTTCCTAAGCTTCCCTCTTAATGAACACAGTTCAAAAGAGTTAGTTTTTATTGTTGTGACTATCTGAAATACTTCCATTAGCCTAATTGTGTTCATATGCTTGAGCCTGGAGAACTTTCATCACATTCTTTCATGTGACCAACAGAATTTTTTGGGTGTCAAAGAAATTTGAAGGGGAAACTAACATGGTCGAGCCATGGTATGCAACTGCATATTGCGTAGACAAACTTACTGACTCGACAATCCAGGTATCAAAAGATGTGGTCCTCATAGACCTTAACTGTTTGTTACTGTATAGTCAACTTCCAAAGAATGCATTTTGGTGTTCACTTTTGATTCCTTATTATATATCAGGAGTGGGTGCAGCATGCTCCAAGTGAACATCTTCGTTTGCCAGTGGCTAATCAGTTTATTGCGACTGACTTGTCCCTCAAGAAGACTGATAAGGTGGTCTGATCAATCTTAGGTCCATTTGGCATGCTTTTTGAACTAATCCACCATCTTGACATTCATAACATTGGATCAGGTCATGTATCCACTTTTGTTGAGGAAAACAAGCTTTTCGACGTTATGGTACAAGCCTGATACGGTGTTCTCTGTTCCTAAGGCTACTGTACATCTAAAATTCATCTGCCCTTATGCTTGCAACTCTCCTCATGCTGAACTTCTTGCAAGAATTTTTAAAAGTTTAGTATGTGATTACTTGAATGAATATGGTAAGCCTTTGATGGTTTTTAAGCAATAAGTGGTCATACAATCATTTATGATGTTTCTTTTGATGGATACCAGCAATGCCTGGTAAAACAATCGTAGCTTAAAGATGTCTCTCAGCTCATGACTTGTCTTCATTGCACTTGCAGATGCATCAAAAACCAATCCTTAAAAATAATTCTTGAATCTTGTCCTTGAAGATCTTCTTAGATTTTTATTTTTTTTTCCTGTTGTATTCAGCTTATTATGCTGAGCTTGCTGGACTATATTACGGAATATGCCAGACAGATGATGGATATGAGGTATGTATCAAGATAAATTTGATACGCAGCTCATCCTGTGCAAGAGGATAACCAGATGCTCTTTAGACTCTTTGATGGTCGCCTCGCGATGCCTTTAGCTGCATTTCTTTGTGGAATCACTTAGTCAAGAATGAGAGAAGCAATTATCAGGCCAAATTTTGGACTTTCAAAAATTTGTTGTAATTGGCAAGAGTTGACCCTTCTTCATCTCATACCATTCTTTTAGTGAATTAGGGATTGATGGGCATTTTTGTGAAAATAACTAAAAAAGACAGCTGAGTATCTAGAGTGCAGGTTCAATATGTGCCTGATTTCCTATAAGTTAAGAAATAAGTTGGACAGTTCTCTATTATAATTGTGTCAATTTCCTATCTGTGGCCTCATTTTGTCATGCATGATTGCCATCAAACTAGTTTCATTTTCTGGTTAGTTTTAGCACATTCATCAACTGAGATAAGAGTGGAATGATGTACAATGCCTGCATCAACCCATAGATTTTTTGCTTGTGGCTATTGGTTAGTCATTTGTTTTTTCTGTCCCATGCCAGAATATAGATACTTTATCTTGCTACAAGAGGCCCCAATCCACTACCCATCCAAGGTTTCTTGAATGTGTTATAAATTATTGTGACTATGTGATTTGCCTGCATTGGTGAAAGAATCAGCTTCTTTTATGTAGAGAGTTCTGGCCATAGGAAAAAAAGTACACACATATAGGTACATTTATTTTTTTGTGTGTGTGTGTGTATTTACATATATATACAAATTGGGCGTTGCTTCGATGCAGAAACATTTCCTTTTTCACATCCTCATCCCTCCAGTAAGTGAGGTTCTCCATTTAGAACATGCTCACTGTTTTTTCTGATTTTCTTAAGCTGGAAGTCAGTGGCTATAATCACAAGTTGCGGGTATTATTGGATACCATCCTGAAAGCAATGGCAGATTTTACGGTGAAGCCAGAAAGATTTTCTGTGATCAAGGTAATCATGAAATTTATGCTGCAGAAAGAAGCTTATATCAGTTCCTGTGTATCAATAATCTTTCATACGCTTGGTTGAGGAAAGCTAGATAAGTGCAGGCCAGAAGCAGCAACTACTTTTTACATTGTTTGACTTTTGTAATATGATCTACCAAAACATTTGCATTAGTTCCTGTAAGGACTGCAAAATAAATTTTCTTGGTGGGGCCGTCAGGACTGCAGAACAATAGGAGAAGCATCCTGTTATGTGGGTTTTGTATTGGTGGAAATTGTGGATACTGCTGCTAATTGATCTAAAAGCTCAAGCTATTATGTGAAGAAGTATTTTACTGTTTAAATGTTTCAACAACCCCACATGCATAGGCTAAACTTTGACCTAAGACTGAGGTGTGGAAATTGACTACAATCGGGGGACTCAGGAGTGGTTTGTCAGGACCTAGTATAATACCATGTTGAAATTGCAGGACCACGTAAGTTCAAGCTTTTAGATGGAGACATAATTTAAATTTTAAAATTCTAACAAGTTTAATGTATTGAAATACTTTAAGTAGAATTGATATTATCTTTGCCTTATTTATACTCTCAAAGTGCATGTTGGCACAAAGTGCTATAAACTTGACAATCCATGTTCTCTTGGCAATCAAATAGCTTGGACAAGACCAATTAATTGTGAACTCTGGTCAACTTTTCTCAAGAAGCTTCTACAACATTAGGCAGAAATGCCAATCATTTTGTAGAGTAATGTTTTTATCTGGTCATAGTCAATATCCAATCGGGAAATCTCTTCGTACATGACTAAGTCGTGTAATTGCAAAAGGTCCAAATACACTTTGCTGATTCAAGCAATACCTCTTAAAAAGAACCACCACTAGAGCAGTAGCTTCCAGATTGGTTCTGTTATGCTTTGACATTAAAAACGTCATAAAGTAATCTTATACGTCAAGTTTCCTGAGCTATGTACCGGCTGCACCAATTACTGTTAAGACTCATCTTTTATTGTCTTCCAGGAGAAGTTGACAAAAAGTTATCAGAATTTCAAGTTTGATGAGCCAAGATATCATGCCTCATATTATCGCTCTTTAATATTAAATGACCATTCATGGCCTTGGGAGGAAGATCTAGAAATACTTGAGACTCTTCAGCCTGAAGACCTTTCTCGGTTTGCACCTACAATGCTCTCAAGAGCATTCTTAGAGTGTTACATAGCAGGTTCAGTGATTTTAGAAGTTATCCCTTTCTTTTTTAAGTTAACTCTCTCATATTTGAATCTTGATCTACTTTTATTTTGTTATCATCTCACTAGGGAATATAGAGAGTGATGAAGCAGAGTCAATTGTTCATCATGTCGAAGATGTTTTCTTTAATGGTTCTCATCCTATATGCAAGCCTGCACTCCAATCCCAGCTCATGACAAGCAGACTCATCACACTCGATGAAGGTGTAAGTTACATCTACTCAACTGAAGGCCTAAACCCAAAGGATGAGAATTCTGCATTGCTTCACTATATTCAGGTACTTTTACTCAACAATATTAATGATAAGAACAAATTTCTGTGCGCATAACATTTTTTCATGAAATCTTCTGGCCTGTCTTTTGCCTGAATAGACGTTCAAGATGACTCCCGGCTCCAATGAACTTAATTGGCCTAGGCCTCCTTTGATCTGCTAGTATGTTTCTCTGGGTATGTGAGGGTGTGTTTTCGGCCAAAAATCCATCCGGTGAACATCTTAAAGAATGCCTGTTCAAAAAAATGAAAAAACATCTTAAAGAATGCTTTTAAAGGCAGACTGGACTAGCAGAGAGATGGGGGTAGGTTCAACAATTAGAATTGCGCATGGTTTACCCCCTTGGGATGGTTGATTTCTGACACGCCAATTCACTTTCAGAAAGTATATGCTTATCCATTAGCAAAGACAAAAAGTTCATCAGATTACAAGCATTAAAAATCATGGAATAACTCATTTTGGTAGGTCTACTGAGTCTTTTTCTGTATATATTTGATTACAATCTCCATGGATAATTGCAGATCCATCAAGATGACATTACTTTGAATATGCAACTTCAGCTTTTGGCTTTTATCGCAAGGCATGAAGCCTTCCACCAGCTCAGAACAGTTGAGCAACTTGGTTATGTCTGTTTGCTCACACATCGGTAAAACCATTTAATTTCTCCTTTCTTCTCCCCAGATGTGTGTTCTGCTAATTATTCTAAGGGTTTCGTGCAGATATGACCTCGGTGTGCATGGCCTGCAGTTCACTGTTCAGTCTGCCGTGAAGGTATGCCACAAGGTTCTCTGTGTTTTGACTGCCTCATCACCTTTAACTCCTTCACTTTGTTAATCTTAACAGTGCCCAAGGTACATCGACACAAGGGTCCAGAGCTTTCTTGAGTCTTTCGAAAGTAAACTTCTTAAGATGAGTGAGGTTGATTTCAAGGTGAGTTGTTTCTCCCATGTTCCATCATGAAAATCATATCAGCTTGTCAAATAATCTTTAAACCATTACACAAACTTGTGGAATTTCGAAATTAACATCAAACCTGCCTTTGACAGAGCCATTTAAATGCACTAATCGAATCAAAGATGGAGAAGGACAAGAATTTGTGGGAAGAATCTGAGCGTCACTGGGAAGAGATAACTGATAGAACTTTCCTATTTGATCGAATAGAAACTGAGGTACAAGATATTGCCTCTCTTTATCTCTCTCTATTGCAGACATCAAATCCTAGTCTTCTCAGTAATCACTGAGCAAATCAACACCATTTTTCATCTGCTGTTGGTTTCGCCTATATTCATCTTCTGCTTGATCTCTTTTTATGGAACTAAAGTTACCTGTATACAATTGGCAGTATGCCCTTTCCCTCCTCTCAGCTGAAACTGCCTAATTTATCTTCATAAAGCCAGACATGCAAAGCAACTCACAAAAATTCACTTCTTTTGCATCGGACCAGGTCGCAGCATTAAGGAAGCTGACAAAACAAGAATTGATAGATTTCTTCAACGAGCACATAAGAACTGGAGCGCCCAAGAGGAAGGTGCTCAGTGTACGAGTTTATGGGAGCAAGCATTCGTCAAAATTCGAAGTGGATAAAAATGAAGCAGTTGGACCAAACACAGCACGAATAGATGACATTTTCAGCTTCAGGGCATCGCAACCTCTTTACGGTTCACGTAGAAGAGGGTATGAACATATGGAAGTTCACAGCAGTTCTAAATAAGCCAGAATTGAGGATCTTGAATAATATACTCCCGAAACATTTCTCCAAAATCTATACCACCACGCCACACTTGCCCCGTGGCATTTGTACCTTATAGCGTTTTAGTGTTTGGTGTGTATAAATGATTAAAGGTATTACTTGGGATTTACTGGACAGCAGAGTATAAGATTAGGTGTTTTCTCCAGCTCAATGTTGCTGACCGAGTGAGCAAAACTGCTCGTGCTGGAGTTAGGCTGTTACGCATATCCGGATCTATACCATTGAGAGTTTCATAGCAAAACAAGCTCATAAACTATGAGAATTTTCAAATTGAAGAATGTCCTAGTTGCCAATTCTCCATCCAAGCATACTTGCTCTGTAGTGAAATGCTGGCTCTTCTCGCGATTAAGTACCAGAGGCATCTGGAAATACCGAGAGCTTGGCCCCTTGGCACCGTAAAACATTATCCGATTCATGTTGAGGACGTCTGCCAAGAGGCTGCACAACCTTGAAGCATGGAAAAATGCTAGCAAAAGGCCGTGAATTGATGAGACATAGCCTAGACTGCAGTGCAAAGTGCGATGAATGATGTAGTTATGGTGCCACGCAATATTGTTCCATTGTCCTCCGTGGTCAATTTGTGGATGCTGTACAGCAAATTCTTGTTCTCAAATTAGACAATAGTGCTTGTTTTTTAGATCTCGTATTCTGGGAACATTTAGAGCACAACGCCATGGCACTTGGGGACAACAATTATCAATTTGGACATTGTCAAACTGTTAACAAGAGATTGATCAAGATCGAATATCAATAAACTCATCGAGAAAAACAAACCGGATAAAAAATTCATTCATTCAAAGAATGAATCATTGCTACATGAATTATCGATTTATGCTATCTAAGGACCAAATTGAACCAATTGAATGAAGACATTCTATGTGAAAAAATATGTGAGAAGACTAGAAACAACTCGATTTTTTGGCTTGATATCTAGGATAAAATTGATTTGATTGAATGGAGACACAATTCGTGTCTGAAAAAAATATGTAAGAAGACAGAAACAGCTCAACTTTTTGGCTGGATGTCTTCCCTAGAAATGCTCAAACATATCCCAAATAGAGAAATCTAATCTCTTCCTCACACGACAGAATAAACAATGAGTTCAGTAAAGTCGATCCTAAGCCTGTGGTCCGCACGAGGGCCGTCGCCCGTGCCACCGCTCGAGTGGTGGTGGTCGTGGTCGTGGTCGTGGTCGTGGTGGTGGAGGTCGTCATGGTTGGAGGGAGGATGGTAATACAAACGTGCGGTTTGTGGGCAGTGAGAGTGGAACCTTGCAGCCATCCTCATCCCTAGATCCAACAATTCCACGTACTTCCCCATGCCTCTCTCGACGCTTCCTCGTTCCTCCGCCGTTCTTGATTTAGGGAGAGAGAGAGAGAGAGAGATTTGCTGTTTGTGGGAGAGAAAGGAAGGAGCTTCAGGCGTTATATAGTCGAAGCCACCGCGTTGCTTATTGCATTGGACCTTTCCTCTCTCTTTCCCTACCAAGAATTTTCGCGTTGACAATTGACTTGTTGGTCCAGTACTTTGTGTTAATCTCTTTCCCACCCCCTTCGGGCATGAGTTTTTTCTATTGAGTCCATCTTCTTCTCTTTTTCGTTCTCACCTAGTTTGACATTAAAGGCGACCCTCTCTTTTCACTTTGCCATAGCAGTATTACTTCGTGGTTGCATGTATTGAAGCTGGAATAAGGATATTCTTGTACTCATGGAAAAAATGAATATTGAAGATTAGACGGACTTTTTGGATTACCCATATGTGCATCAACAACCGGCTTAGGTTTAGTCACCAGCAACTAATCAATTTGATATGGTGGTCCATCCATCGTACTTCATATGGTAGCCATAGCCACGATCGGCAATTCAAAACCTTTCGGCTTTAGATAGTGAGGGACAGAATTGACAATACATCAAAGAGGAGGTGGGGAAATATCGGGATTTCGAGAACTGGAGGGGCAGAAAGTGGTAAGTTTGGCCAAGACAGAGGGCCCCTGTTGCTTTCTTGGCTTTTCATTCCGCCCCTCCCGGAAATTATCTTCCAGGAAGGTAAAAGGCGTCCAACTTTTCCGGCCAAACGCGGTCCGCAATAGCCGGCTTGACTTGTAATGACGCAGTCCAGCTCGCTAGTTTCCTTGCCCTCGGTCAGACAGAAAGAAACTCCGAGGTTTCGTCCGTTTCCTTCTTTTTATTTTTTTAATTGCCACTTGACATAAATAATTGGACAATGAATACGTTCAGCCGTCAAAATAATGAATGGAAAAAAAGAAAAGCATCACGAGTATGGTAATTCGTCGCGCCTTTAAATGATGAATGAGACAAATGCAGTTGGACTCCACGACACGGGAAAAGTCCGAGCACATGCAGTGCTTTGTTCAAACGAAGCGGCTTAATATGCTTTCTCTTCGAGAATTTCTTCTGGAAAAGGAAAGGGAGTTCATACAATGAATCGAGGAAAAAGTCAGTGCTAAGGTGGTTGGTCTAGTGGTAAAAATTTCCTGTCCTTTATGGAATCGCGATTCGATTCACCCAGTAAATGAACCTCTAAAAACTTGTGCTATGTTCCTTAGCTGCTACATCCCGATTATGAATATCTTGATAGGGATGGCTCACCGATTTTGGATCTTTTGGTAGTGGATGGCTGAATATTTTATGGCGGGTGCGAAGCTTTTATGATAACTTAGAGGGAATGGTCAAGGCGGATCACCCATCTCTCTTTTAATTATATAAAAGATTAAAGCTCGTGCATAGTATTGCCGTCTACTAACTTGTCTAGTATCCACAATATATTGATGCAACCAACTGTCAATTCTAGTCAATTTTTCTTGATATTCATTAACATAAAAATTAAAAAGTAAATTTTTTTCTTGAATACTATCAATTTGTTCTACATTTTTTCTTTTTCTTTTTCTGTTGGAGGAAACGCACTGTTTGAATGAAGCATGGACAAATTAAGTGACTGCTGTATTGGAATGGACGAGGCCTGCAACCAGGGATGCATCGATCCATTTCTTGACGCTGCCAGGTTGCTTTAAGGGACGCGCATGACAAAATTTTTATTTCAGAAATTGATTTCTAGTCAGAAATTGATTTTTTTAATTTTTATTCCTCGGACAAGTTTCTAAGCAAAGAAACCCATTTGATAACGATTTAAAATTTATATTTCTCGGGAACAGAAATCCGTTTGATAACAGAATAAAATTTCTATTTTGAGGAATATAAATTGATTAGATAACAACATAAGAAATCCTCAAATACAAAATAATAGTCGAAATAATATTAATACATTACAAAAGTTGAAAATACAATTTCATGGAATTTCCTATTACATGTGCTTACGTTTCCTATTACGTAATATTTTCTTTCGAAAAATAAACAACGTGGAAAAAAATCAATTGAAATTCAATTGTAGTGAATATGTCGTTATGTTTTTGCTGAAATTGATTTCACATTAATCAAATAAGTCTAATGATATCCATGATTATAATAGTCTAATCTCGTAAAAAAAAAAAAAAATCCTAACTTCAAGTCTAATTCCAATTTCTTTCCAAATTTTGTTAAAAAAATCCTCACCATGTTCAAAAATCATCACCAGTTTTTTTCAAAATTATCAACACTAGGATTATTTAAAAATTTATTATCAAAATCTGTATTTTCATCAACACTCTTACAAGAACAATAGATTCCTTATTAGATCTCTTTTTACCCACGTCTTGATAAGTGAGGACACTATATAAAAGAAAAATCGGATGAAACCCTAATGATCTGACACCTTTTTACCGCCTCAATATAAAGTTTATGATTAAAAAAATAGTTAACCAGATAAAGCCATTGTCTAGCGTACTACAGAAGAGTAGGTAAAGAAAGACTCATTAGATATGAATATGGCAAATTGACTATTACCATGCATTAAATATCTTGCATGCAACAAATGAAGCCTTGTTCATTCAATTCCCACCATCCGGCCCAATGATTAAGATTTTCAATCAATATTGATTGAAATGATTATATTAAAAAAATCATTAAAATATTTTGGACTAAATTACCTAAATTGAAAAGTTGAGAAAAAAATTTTCTATTTTTATTTCAGAAATTAAGAAGCTAAAAATTTCAGCTTCGATTTCTTCGATTTCTCTATTTCTCGGAATAGAAATCTATTTCAAAAATAGAAAAATAAAATTACATTATTAAACGGATTTCTATTCTAAACTTATTCCGGGAAGAGAGAAACAGAGAAATCGAGAAATAGAAATTTTATCATGCGCACCCTAAGAGTCTGCAGTAGGCTGTCAGTTGATTATGACTACGTCTCAATTTCATGCGGCCAGAATAATCAAACATCCTAGACCTGCGCAAGCAAAGGAGAACGGATTAGGATTCACACAAAAGAAACAAGACTTGGAGTGTCAATCCCTTCGTGACAACAAAGAGGCCACCTAATGAATTTCATAGCCAGTAACGGTGTGATGGTTATGAAAATTTACAAGCATTCTAAAGATTTTTGCTAAAAGTTCTCACAAGAGTAGCCCCGCTCCATATTTATATAGTGATTCCCTCGGGTGTAATTTATAGTTTAACACACCACTAGTAATAGTTATAGAATTCATTAGGAGCTTAGCTCAACCTTTTTTTCAATGCATTCTTGCACTCACACCTTAGGAGGGACAATAGTTTTAAATAGTGCATATGAACCTAATTAATGATATCACTAATAATATTGGTTGGGTTACCATTACTGTTAATTTTTCTCAACTGACTTAAGTCTCATTCCCCTTGATTTATCATAAATTAATCTTCTTCCCACAGGTTTAGTCAGAGGATTACACAATCGATGGACATAAATCCATCTTTAAGTAGCCATTATACCATATCATGTCTCAATTTGATGTGTCTATTTTTACCATTGAAAATCTTATTCTTTAGAATGGCTATTACCATTTGTTAATCACAATGCACAGGCATAAAGTGTCAGTTTCATTCCCAAAGAAATATCTAGAAGTTTCTTAGGTTATGTTTAGTAACATTTCTACTCCAAGTAATAATTTCTTTTTAAAAATAGTTTTTTTCTATTTCTATTCCTTAGAACAATTTTTGAGAAAAAAAAAACGTGTTTGGTAACTACACAATATTTCTATTCTCATAATAAATAAATAAAAATGAATGCATTTAGTACGACCCACAATTTTTTTTTTTGTAACGTAAAATTTCTTTTAATTTTTTGATAATTCCTCCTCTAGCCGGCGGTTGTGGCGGCGGCAAAGAACCGGCATCCGGTGGCAGGGGGCGATGGAGGGCACACAATGGGGAAGAAGAAGAGAAGAAATAAAAGAAAAGAAAGAAAGTGACTTATTTTTAGAAATTATTCCTATGAACAATAAGCTACTTTTTTCTATTTCTTATTCATGTTCCAAATCTATTCCCTGCTACTTTTCTATTTTGAAGAATAGAAAAATATTATCTAATGGATTTATATTCTCTTTTTTTTTTTATTCTGGAGAACAAAAAACAAAAATCAAAAGAAATAGGAACCCTACCAAATGGAGCCTTAACCACTTAGCCTCATTGCCAGCCAGTCTAGAGCTACAAATTCTAACTCCATTGTGGATTTAGCAAATATTGTTTGTTTGGTTGCTTTCCAAGTTATAGTACATCCACCAAAAGGGAACATCTATCCATTAGTGGATTTTATCTCATTTGAATTTGAAATCCAATTAGAATCTTTGTATTTTTCTAATATAGTAGGAAATCCGCTATATAAAATGCCACGGTTTATGGTTCCTCTCAAATATTTCATTACTCTGTTCAAAGCAATCCAATGATTGTGATTAGGATTTTGTGTGTACCTTCTCAGTCTACCAACGGTGAATACACATCTACTAGTGAATTTTGTCTCATTTGAATCTAGCAAGACTTTGGCTCTAATTGATGTACCGCACTAGTGGTAGCTTTTCAATTAGCAACCTCAAAGTAAGTTTTTCTTGTAAAACTTTGTTTTCCACTAGCTTGTGATAATCATTGATATATGTCTTGGTCTCCTTATCATCGGGCATTTCCCATCAATAATCATTTTCGATCACAAACTACTATGTACCCAAATCTTTAGCAGTGTACTTTGCAGCCATGGATTCCCATTTTTTTTTTTACTTTTTTGTATGGATGGTAGACATCAAACAATTTTTTAAAAACTATACCGATAATTGGGTGCTTACATACCTTGTTAGCATGTATCCATTGTTCTTGCAGCTTATTACAGTTGGTTCAAGTTCCATAAGTGTGAAAGCTATTCCGTGCAAATCTAGGATGGAGAAAATTCTTTGTTGCCACCTTTTGAAGTTGTTGTAAGTAAAAACTTCAATCTTTGATATGTCCGGGACATATCAAGGTTGAAGTTTTTACCGTGCTCCATTTACCTATCCCTTTCAAGTGAAATGGGAATTCTAACTAAGAAGAAGGGTGATATGGGTGTTTGATTTTATTGTAGTTTTCATTTGTCATGTTAGAAGTGTAATCCTTTTAAACACTGTATATCAAAAATATAAGCATTTATCTATTATATATATATATAGTCAAATGTACACTTTGAGTGCCAAAATTTGGTACAAAGGCATGCTAAAATGATCAAAAGTTACGGAAGTGATACTTAAGTATAGAAATCGGAGCAAAATGGATAGAAAATGACATAATGATTTTCTGGCAAGACAAGCACAAAACGATATCGTTTTGCATGCTGATGTAACTGGATAAGTGCAAAAAAAGTTCGCTGATGTGGCTAAATAATTAATATAAATATTAATTAAATTAAATTTAAAACTAAATTTATTAATATATTAATTTAAAAAGAGAGAGAAAAAGGAGCAGGAGGCTACGGCGAGGTTTCGCCGCCGCCTCCTCCTCCTCTTTTTTATTTTTTGGCGTGGAAGCGCCAAAGCTGGCATGTGGTTCATGCAAAAATTGGGTGTGCTGCACGCGTCAGTCGTCGGTCTCTCTCAACTAGAACTGATAAATTATTGTATGGACATGGTCTATATAGCACGTGCGATCACATACATACATGCATATATATAATCAACGACTTTAATCGATTAGTGTGGACGAGAGTCGGGTAAAAGTTTCCCGCTGAAGTGGCCCATGGCACACACAGAACTGGGAATTTCTCCGAAGGACTCATTAGCGGACACCATGCAAGAAGATGAGCTGCTAAGACGTGATAATTTTTCCTTTTTCCCCTTCTCAGTTCTAATAAGGAAACTGATGCGACGCACCATGTCAATAAAATATAGAATGATGAAGTCCTCCGTTCAAAGACAATGGGCTGAGCTCAAGCTGGAACAGGTCAAATTCATATGTTAAAAGACGATAGGCTGAGCTCAAACTGAAGAAATGCAAAAGCTCTTCCTTTCAAGCTTTTCTTGAACGCAGAGAGCAGAAGATAACGAATGGCAATAACCATGGTGGATGGTGATCGCATAATCAAGGCCAGAAATGACAAGAGAGAGTACAGGAGGGTCGTTCTTGAGAACTCTCTGGAGGCTCTTCTCATCAGCGATCCTGACACTGATAAGGCAAGAATCAATGCTTGAAAAAGCTTCCAGGCTAAGCTGTTTCACATTCTTTCTTGTTTCTTGATTGAAGCACTTGATGAGAAAATCCTGTCCCTTTTTCTTTGTTGTTAGATTAGATGGATGTTCTAAAGCTGAGTTGTTTTTTGTACTAGTGTGCTGCTTCTATGGACGTGGGTGTTGGCCACTTCAGCGATCCTCAGGGCATTGAGGGTCTGGCACATTTCCTCGGTACTCACTGTTTGTCTGTCTTTTTCTTGAGCATAGGGAACATTATTGCAGTAGGCAACTGTTTATCCCCAAAATAATTGGACAGGAAGGCCAGTCAATTAAGCATGTCTTCAAAGGTTGCGTGCGACACATTGCTCGAACCACATTGCGGAGTTGAAAAGAATCAAGAATAAGAAATCTGACTTAAAACCGTAGCATTCCCATCACCTGGATTAACTACTGTAATTATGCTCTGATATCATCAAAGATCCCCGCCCTTTTGCTATTTCATAAGGTCGAGACTTACCTGCACGAAACTTGAAAGGTGACTTGAAATTAGAACTCTCCTGTTACTTCTTTGGTGTGATGATGATTTTGCGCATTATCCTTAGTAAGGATAAGTTTAGACATTGAAAAGCAATTAATTAACTGCCGAATGCATGCCCTCATTCTGAAGTGAAGAAAGCTAACCTAACTTATTTACGTCTTCTTATAATTTGAATGCATCATATGCAGAGCATATGCTGTTTTATGCTAGTGAGAAGTATCCGGAGGAGGAGAGTTTTGCCAAATACACATCTCAGGTACCACCACTGACAATACAAGGCTTCTTGTTTGTTCTAGCTGCTAGTCTACACTTTGCTTCCGCAAGTAAATTGTGTAGCTCAAAAGGACAACTAGATTTGGAGAGGCATCTGCAACATTTTTAAAGGCTGCGCTTGTATTTTTAGCATGTGGACCCATCTATGCTTCTCTCCTTCTGCAAAGTTCGATTTCTTGATAATTAAGGATTGTGACACCCAAAGTTTTTTCGATTTGGAAGCAGAGACCTAGAAGATTAGTGAATAGATATGTGCAGGCAACTCGAGATGCATACAAATTATACCTGCATTTTAAGTCCTGAGCAAATTTACGAAGGACTATTGTTAAATTTAAAATTATTTTCAATTTCATGTGTTCAATTAACTTATTTTGCCTGAATTAGATCTTCTAAGAAGTCTTAACATTTACCCTTAATGCTGATCTGCATATTCCGTGGGTAATTTTCCTAATCATTTCATATAGCATGGTGGAGAAACGAATGCTTTCACAGATTCTGACAGTACCAACTATCACTTTGTTGCAAATGCTGCTTGTTTTGAGGAGGCTTTGGACAGGTAGATGGTAGTTTCATATTCTCTTGCAATGCAACAGTTCCATTTAGGCACTCTCTGAGTGTTATTTGCTTCTGCAGATTTTCTCAGTTCTTTGTCAAGCCATTGATGTCACCCGATGCTGTTCAGAGGGAGATACAAGCAGTTGATTCTGGTGATTATGCTTCACTGCATTTTGGAACATTTTCTTCCTCTGTAGCTCAAGGAAATTATATCATGAAACCAATATTGGTGCTCCATCTGAAATATGACTAATCATTTCTTCCTTTTCTCTTATAGAGTTCCAAATGAACTTTCTTTCTGATTCTTGGAGAATACACCAGGTACCACGTGTTCAACTGCCTTAACCGCACATAGATTTTGACACCTTTCGAAAATTTTGTCCAATCTGAAGCATTAAACTGTATCTGTTAAGAAGTATCCAAGGGTTGATTTGGGATGATCCAGTTTTTACATCCTTGACAATATGTTCAGCACTTCTGAATTTTGTGTATTCTTAACCTACTTCTGAAGAGAAGGTTCCTTTCATACTCTTCACTGTGCTTCTTTGCTAAGGATGGTTACAAAACCTATATTTCAACCAGAGACTTCAGGTCATGTTGAATGTTGATACTGACATGCTTTTTTTGGCATTGTTGGGAATGGTCATGGTGTATACATACTAAGGGTTCTAATTTAATGTGTTTTTGTTAATCTCCCTGCGCACAGCTTCAGAGGCATCTGAGCATGGAAGGACATCCATATCGTAAATTTGGTACCGGTAGGTACTTTTTGTGAATTTACTTGGCCATGTTATAACATCCCTAGTTCCCAGTTGGTGGAAGAGTGCTTTTGAAGTGATGCTCAAGTGCTTATGCTGCTTCCCATACTTGCCAAATCTTTCCAATAACAATTCCATTTCTCCCCGCATAAAAAATTCCATTCTAGTGTTTCTTCATTTTTTTCACTCCAAATGTGATATATTGCTTCAGAAACTCACTGCCCAGAAACATATCACATTCTGTTACCAGACAAACAGTTTCAATTACAAAGGTTAACTTAAGCTTGTCTTCATTCACATACGCAACTTGATATACTTCGCACTGAATCACAAAGGAAAAAAGGTAGTCTGAGACCAAATAAAATCCTCTGGGTTTCAAACCATCTTAATTGGACATAACCTTGAAGCAAATAGCCTTATCAATCAGTTGAGTAAATGTTTGACACAGTACGAATTATTTGCTTTCGTAGAGTAGATCTCCATATTGAGCAAGAACTTGTACATTGGCAGGTTCTGATTCCAATGAATTCTCCCAAATAATGGGGAAGTCATTGGACCAGTTGATAAGCTCCTATCTGGAGGAAAAAAAGAAAGCTGATCGATTCTGTGTGCTATTTTTGTTTCTGGAGAACGATACCGAGCTTTTTTTTTTTTTTCCTTAAATAAGGTTTCAGCATTCCTATTTTTGGTTTTCCTGAGCTGTAAATTGACTTGGAACCATCTGAAATGCTTATTATTAGACTGTGGAGTCCATGACACTGTAACTGTGAATACTTCGCTCCTTAGGAAACAGACAAACGTTAGAAGTTCAACCAAAGGCAAAGGGGATTGACATAAGACAAGAGCTTATTAAGTTCTATGAAGAAAATTACTCTGCCAATCTCATGCGTTTGGTTGTATATGGCAAAGGTACTGCTTGTGTCTATATATTGCAGTTCACAACTATTAGATTCTCTTCATTCAGTTTTGCAATTTTATGGTTCTCCACAGGATCTCTTGATAAAATCCAAGATCTAGTGGTTGAAAAATTTCAGGCTATTTGCAACAACAATCAGAGATGTTTTCATATTTCTGGTCACCCTTGCTTAGGGGAACATTTACAGGTCCATTTCTGCAGTCCTGCTCCCATGCTTTGTTTGTTGGAGTATATAAACATTCCTCATTTCCATTTTCTGTCCAGAAAAAAGTTAAAGAGGCTCCTTGTGGTTGTCCAGGTTCTTGTTAAAGCCATTCCGGTATGTGATGATCACATGCTACAAATTCAGTGGCCAATGCCTGCCACCATCCACCACTACAAAGAAGCTCCATGCAGCTACCTCACCCATCTTATAGAGCATGAGGGAGAAGGTTCTCTATTTCATGCCTTGAAAAGATTAGGTCCGTTTCTCATGTCATTTACATTGCTTGTCATATGGAAATCCTCAGAGGGATTCATCTTGATGACAGTGTTCCTTTCTGCTATGACAACCTTCTTGATTGATCTATTATGTCCTTCTGGTAATTACACTCAAATGTACACATCTCATTTTCCATGTAGGAGACTTTTTTGTCATTTAAATGCAGGTCCCGTATATTTTGGTTTCTTGCCCACAATATGCTTGAAATTCCAATTAAAGCAGAATAAAGTCATACTCTTTGCTTTTTACTCTGAAAAGGGTCGTGATCTACCAGTAGACATAAAGAGTTTAATTGACCAAAAGATTTTCATCATTTTATGCTCCATGGAGCATGGAGCATAAACTCAGGATGAGTTTGAGTGAACATTGCTTTTGTACTTTCACCTTCCCTTTTCTGGTTGCATTCGGAAATTGACTTTAAATTAATGTCAAACGCTTGAAACCTTTTCAAAACATGCAATTATTGACATATAGAATCCTTTAGGACGTTTTTAAAGCTTAAAATAATATTTTCTTGCAAAGTTTTTGGCAGAAAGCAAAATTTACTCATTTATAGGCTTAAACATGCAGATTAGATCATGCAAAATTTATGTTCTTCTGGGATTGAGGGGTCATATAAACATCTAAAATTGCTGGGGCAAGCATGTTGCTTTGGCTTAATTTTTTTAGCTACTACAGAGTTTTATTTTAGGCAAGATTTATGATCAGTTCTGATGGAAATGACTTTGCAGGATGGGCCACTTGTTTGTGTGCTTGTGAAAGCTATGTGGATTCGAATTCCTCTTTCTTTGATGTGGTTATTGGGATTACTGATGCTGGTCACGGTAAGTTATTTTGTTCTGTCCATCCTTGCCTCTGGGTTTTTCTCTATTTCTTTTCAGGTCATTTGCAAAAACCAGTTCTCTCCAAACCGAGGGCTATGCTTATTCTCTTTAGCAAAAAATCCATCATATAACAAAGACCAGACTATGAGGTTTGAACTTCTGTTCACATATTGCAACTGAAAGCAGAGCACATGCAAGATATCGTGGGATTGCTATTTAAATACATTGACATCTTACGCCAGTCCGGTGTTTGCGAGTGGATATATGACGAGGTATGGAGTATGGATTCCAAATATCTATTTAGAACCATCAGTTGCAAATATGATAAGTTTAGGATACTGCTAAGCAGCCCTCGCATGCATTTACTCTTTTCAATGTTGTACATTAACTTAAAAAGTAATTGGCTGGTATATGGACTATATGTTCAGAATCCTGCCACTCCACATTGCAGCATTTTCATAATTGGCAACTTAACACTACGTGTGTGCAAGCTTCTTCCATACTTTTGTAGATGCGGCCTCTATAGAGTGTTGTCGGAGCAAGTCCCTTAGGGGATATTCACATCGTCAACTTTAATGGTTAAAGGAAATTAATAGCCTCAAAAAGCTGTGAGAAGTCGACTTTTTGAGGATTCATGTGCTTGTTAAACATCCGTCTCTCCTTTAGTAGCTGTCACGAATATGAAAATGTTGCCATCATGAATGACATATCTGTCGAGCTCTGCAAAATGTGGAAAAATGATTCACTGGATAACTCCTAATATGGGTAGAACTGGGCAGATGTCCCTGTCAGGACTTAATGGAAGGGGAGTTATCTAAGTTTTGGTCCTTGTGGCTCTATCTTTGATTGGGACCTTCTTAACATGGTAGTGCAGTATAAAATAAGCTTACAAATTCAAGAAGCTTGTTGAATGTATTTTTCTTACTAGGATCGTGGCTCTTAGTTTATTAAATAAGAAAGCACTACCTTGTTTGTGTCAAAAGAGAATAATGCATCTACTAATGTATCCCACATCACTTCTCTATGGGATCTTCCTCCCAAATCAGCTTAAGTATTTGAGTTGGACTTTCTAACAACATCAAGCTTGTTTTTTGAGAAGTCTCTTAACAGTAAGAGATCCTAACTCTCTAATCTTTGTCAGTGTTTTCTTGTACAGTACCCTAAAGACAATTATTTAGCACTACCACGAAAAGATGTTTCTATGTCTAAGACATTTGAGATGAGTAAAATGTTAGTTTAAGTTTAGCTGTCTTTGTCTTTTGCACCAGAAAGAAGAAAGGAAAGAGTAAATCCTTGTATTTCATACATGATTAGAAAATTTAACGTGCAAAAGCCATAACTTTTTAATATTTCCAAATTCCAAATTGCATTAAACCTGTCAAATTGATCATAGCTGGTAGTTGCATTTAATGGCCAGGTGCCCCTCAAGTTTGAATTGGAATTAAAGGAATCTGGACCCACCCTGTATGAGTACCTCATCTTGTATAAGCACATAAAAAATAAACATCTCTGTGGATCCTCATTTTATCTTTCATTGAAGATTGCAGCTATTCACAAGATGATGTTCCACAATCAGGATAAGAACTCTCCAGTGAGTTATGTGGTCTCTATAGCATCAAACATGATGGTATTGAAACTTCCCTTGTATAATGTGCTTACATCTCACTTGATGATGTGCAGTCTATGGTAAATACTTATATATATTTTTTTTCTAGTTCAAACTTCTGACCGATCTTGCTGGTTTATTTTCAAGTAAATTGGAATGACATACGATGTAGATTCTAAATATCGTCTCTTGGAAGTTTAGGGGTCAGATGGAATTGGTTTAATGAGGTAATGTAAAGTCATATTCAGATTGAACTTACATAACTGCTTTACAACATCTGACACTGAATCCAGTTGGCAGTCGTATGATGAGATAAATTTCCTTTGCTAGGCAATAAATACATCTGGTTGTACTTGGATGTTTCATGTCCTAGTTTCAGTGTTCGAGAGCAGTATCAAAGCTTTTGATTTTATTTTCCCCTTGACTATTCAGGTCAGCCTTAAAATATTGGACTATATTTTGTAGCTACTACTAATCTTTTGCCCCTTTCTCCACTCCGTGGTCAACTTATTCATGGCCCTCCTTTTTCCTGCTATATTTGATTTTTGGCTTATGAATCAGGAAAAGTGGCATATGATAACTTTTTCTGTTAAAACATAACTTCAAAGAGCAATGGAAGATTTAAACTATTATAAATTTTTGTCAGCTGTACCCCCCAAAAGACTGGCTAGTGATGTCATCCTTGCCTTCTAAATTTAATCCAAGCATCATCCATGCAGTACTAGAGAAGCTTTCTTCAAGAAACTTCCGGTAAGTTCGTCTCATACTGCATTTGATGATACATGTATATTAGATGTATCATTTCCTCTTATGGACATCTTAGAAAATGAGGTTCCAATTGTTCTCAGTGATTTTTGTTTCTAGAAATAAACCCTAGCACGGTAGAAAATTGTGAATGTGTCGCATACATCAACATTATGGATTTGCTGATATGCTATCAAAGTTTTCATCCTTTTCTTACTTCCTTATTGATGAAAGTTACTCCATTTGAGAAAAGGATAAAATGCTTATTTTACTCAGATGAGTGACACATGAATGCAGTTTCGATCTTTTTAATATCTTCCTAAGCTTCCCTCTTAAGAACACCATTACTAGGAGAGTAGTTTTGATCATGATGACTATCTGAACTACTTTGATCAGCCTCAATGGATTCATATGCTTAAGCTTGAAGAATTTTCATTACGTTCTCTCATGTGACCTACAGAATTTTTTGGGTGTCAAAGAAATTTGAGGGGGAAACTAGCATGGTTGAGCCATGGTATGCAACTGCATATTGTGTAGATAAACTAACTGACTCGACAATCCAGGTATTGAAAGATGAAGTCCTCATAGACCTTAACTGTTTTTGCTTTAATAGTAAACCTCCAAAGAATGCATTTTGATGTTCGCTTTTGATTCCTTATTGCATACCAGGAATGGGTGCAGCATGCTCCAAGTGAAAATCTTCGTTTGCCTGTGGTTAATCAGTTTATTGCCACTGATTTGTCCCTCAAGGAAACTAAAAAGGTCTGATCTATCTTAGGTACATGTGGCATTCTTTTTTCACAATTCGACCATCTCAATGTATGTTGGTGAATTTGGAACAGGTCATGTTTCCAGTTTTATTGAGGAAAACGAGCTTTTCAACATTATGGTACAAGCCTGATACAGTGTTCTCTGCTCCTAAGGCTACTGTAAGACTAAAATTCAACTGCCCTTATGCTTGCAACTCTCCTGATGCTGCACTTCTTGCAAGAATTTTTGAGCATTTACTATGCGATTACTTGAATGAATATGGTAAGGCTTTGATGGTTTTTGAGCATTAAGCAATCATGCTATCATTTGTAATTCTTCTTTTGATGGAAATCCAGCAATGCCTGGGAATCCGTTGTAGCCTGAAGATGTCTCTCAGGTCATGTCTTGTCTTCAGAACTTTTGCAGATGCATCAAAAGCTGATCCTTTAAATTTTTTCTTCAATCTTATCCTTAAAGATCTCTTTATATTTTTTCTGTTGTATTCAGCATATTATGCTGCACTCGCTGGACTGTATTACGAAATATGCTCGACAGATGATGGATTTGAGGTATGTATCTCTTGCTAGAGTTAAATTTGTATGCAGCTCATACTGCATAAGAGGATAACCAGATGCTCTCTGGACTCTTTGATGCTTGCCTCGTGATGCCTTTAGTTGCATTTCTTTGTGGAAATACTGAGTCAAGAATGAGAGAAGCGATTATCAGTTAAAATTTTGGACTTTCAAAATATTGGTGGAGAAGGCAAGAGATGGCACTTTTTTTTCATGCCATTCTCCAGGGTAATAAGGACAGATGAGGGTCTTTGTGCAAAAAAATCTCAAGTGAGTAATCAAAAAGAACCAATACTCTTCACGAGGATGATATGTATACTTGGACCCCGTCTACTTTTCCCAAGACTGGAGCCTGATTTTCAATAAGATTTGCCTAAAAGTAGGACCCTTTGTCATACTTTGCTTTCTCAAAATTTTGCAACATCAAAGTTAAGTCTCCACATATGGAGTGCAGGTGCAATGTGTGCCAAATTTCCTGTATTTACCTATTGCACCAGAAATATTTTAGATATCTTAAGAAATAAGTGCACAGTTATCTTCTATAACATGTCAATCTCCTATCTGCGGCTTCATTTTGTCATGCATGATTGTGCGTCAAAGAACTGCTTATTCCTGGTTAGTTTTACCATATTCATTGAGCAAAGAATGGGATGGTTGTACAATACCTGTATCAAACCCATTGCTACTTATAAAATTTTTGCTTATGGCCATTGGTTAGTCATTCATTTTCTCAGTCCCCATACCAGGATATAGATACTTTATGTTGCTGCAAGAGGCTCCAGCCTAATACCCATCACCCATCAAGCTTTCTTGGATCTCTTATTTATTATTGTGACCATGCAATTTGCCTGTATGGGCGATCAAATTAGCTTCTTTCATATAGACAAAGAGTACTCACAAAAGAGAAATATATATGCACATATATATATGTACATGTATGTATCTATACAAACTGGCCATTGCTTTGATGTAGAAATATATATTCCCCTTTTTCACATTGCCATTCCTGCAGTAATTGGGTTCTCCATTTATCACAGGCTCACTCTTCTTTCCGATTTTTTTTTTTTTTAGTTGGATGTGAGTGGCTATAATCATAAGTTGCGGTTACTGCTGGATACTGTACTGAAAGCAATGGCAGATTTTACAGTGAAGCCCGAGAGATTTTCTGTGATCAAGGTAATCATGAAGATTTATGCAGCAAAAAGAAGCTTATATTAGTTGATATGTGTCTATAATCTTTCTTACCCTTGGTTGAGGGAAGGTAGATAAGTGCAGGCCAGATGCAACTACCTTTTTACATTGTTGGACTTTTGTCATCTGCTCTGCTGTTGAAAGCTTTTGCATTAATTACTGTTGAAAACATAGCATTAACAATGTGGAAATTGTGGGTACCGCTGCTAATTGATCTAAAATTCTAAGATGTTTACCTAAAGACATTTTTTACGGTTTAAATGTTTTAATGACCCCCTGCATGGGCTAAACTTTGGCCTGAGACTGGAGCGGGGAACCTAATTGCCGAACCTGATGTAATACCATGTTCAAACCGCTGGACCACGTCAACTAGTCTAAAAGTTCAAGTTATCAAATAGAGAAATGATTAAACATTTTAATATTCTAACGACTTCAATGTATTGAAATACTTCAAGCAAGCAACATTGATATTATTCTTGCCTTTTTCATACTCTCACCACATCTTGGCACAAAGTACTGCAAACTTGACAATCCATGTTCTCGTGGAGATCGAATAGCACGGACAAGACCAATTTATTATCAACTCTCGTCAGCCTTTCTGAAGAAGAATATTAGGCAAAAAGGCCAGTTATTTTGCAGAGAAATGTTTTTATCTGGTTATATTCGCTATCCAATCAGGTAATCTCTTCATACATAACTAAGTCATAAAATCATAAGGGTCCAAATACACTTTGCTGATTCTAGGAATACATCTTAAAAGGGCTAGCGCTAAAGCAGTGGCCTCCGCATTGGTTCTATTGTGCTTTGACATTAAATACTTCAAAAATTAATCTCAGCCTCCAAGCTTCCTGAGCTGTGTACTGGCTGCACCAATCGCTATTAAGACTCTTCTTTTTCGTCTTCCAGGAGATGTTCACAAAAAGTTATCAGAATTTCAAGTTTGATGAGCCAAGCAATCATGCCTCTTATTATTGCGCTTTAATACTGAATGACCATTCATGGCCTTTGGAGGAAAATCTAGAAAGACTCAAGACTCTTAAGCCTGAAGACCTTTCTCAGTTTACTCCGACAATGCTCTCAAGAGCATTCTTAGAATGTTACACAGCAGGTTCAGTATTTTCAAAAGTTATCATTTTCAGTTTTTATTTAAATCTCTTATAATTTAAATCTTGTTCTACTTTTATTTTGTTATGGTCTCACTAGGGAATATAGAGCGTGAAGAAGCAGAATCAATCGTTCAGCATATCGAAGATGTTTTTTTTAAAGGTTCTCATCCTATAAGCAAGCCAGTACAGCCCTCCCAGCTCATGAAAAGCAGACTCATCACACTTGACGAGGGTGTAAATTACGTCTACTCAACTGGAGGCCTGAACCCTAATGATGAGAATTCTGCATTGCTTCACTACATTCAGGTATTTTTTACTCGGCTATTTTGACAGGAAAAGACAAATTTCTGTCAAGATAATTTTTTCATGAAATCTTTTGCCCCGCCTTTTGCCTGGATGCACGTTCAAGATGAATCTGAAATTCTTTAGATGAGACTAAATTGGCCTTGCCACCTTCGATCTAATAATACGTTTCTCTGGATTTATATGTGGAGGCTGCATTTTGCATGTATTTGACTTAAAATCCATCTGGTGACACATCTTAAAGAATGCTTTTAAAGTCAGACTGGGCTGAAGTTCAGCAGAGAGATGAGGGTAGGTTTAACCATTAGAATTGCCACATTGATCATTTGATGTCATTGTTGGCTGGAACATGATTGCATTGTCTAATTGTCGTTTCACAGGATAGATGTTTGGTTCAAGCGGTAGACTCTTGTTATTTTGATTTCATGGGAGGTTCAGATCAGTCCACTTTCCATCGAATGCCTCTCTTAGGTTAATCTCAGGACATATGTACTGATTGTTAGTTTCAGGTCATTCAGTTGAGTGTATATTTCCACAGATTGAAGCCTAGAGGAAACAGTTCCAAACCTTTTCGCCTCCTACATCTTACTTAAGCATTCCCAGACCCAGGTCCTGATAGCAGTTGGACCAGGTTGAGAGATTGGTTGGTAAATCATCCAATGGTGGTCAACACCAGTCCAAACCCGTAGTTTTTGGTGACTCAGAGAGTCCCAACGAACAAAACGAGGTTGGACTTGGGAACTGTCTTGGTTTAAAAAAAACCATGGTCTTTGTATCCAGCTACTTCGTAATGCAGAGTTTTGGTGCATGTTTTGGTAGTTGTAAGCAGTATCTTTTGAAAGCCGAGTCTACTACCTGATCAATCGAGGCTTTGATACTACAAGAAGTAGTTGAATTTTTCATGCATATTTTGATAGCTATAAGCCTATAACCAGTGAAATTCGGTTTTTCCCTTTCCGTTTTTTGTACAATATTCTAAGAAATAAATAAATAAATAAAGCAAGAAAGCATAGTTCATCCCCTCGGCATGTTAGATGTCCAACACACCAATTCATCATCGAAACATATATGCTCATGCTGTCACAATGACAAAACATTCGTCAGATTACAAGCATGAAAAATAAGAGCAACTAGTTTTGGCAGGTCTACTGAGTCTGGTTTTCTCTTTGACGAGGTAATAAAAGCCATGTCGTGCAGGGACATTTGAAATATCAAGTAGATTGAATTCTTGATCATCTTCCCTATTTCAGTAATTCTTTCTGCTGTATGAGATCATGCACAGATACAGTCCTTCATGGCTCACTGTTATCTTTCATTATTGGCGGCCTTTTCTTTTGCCAGCAAATGGCATTCTTGCTTGCATCTTATCTTTATAAAAAAAGTTAAAATTACAATTCGGCTGAGCTTGCTATATATTTGATTAAATTTCCCATGGACAAGTGCAGATTCATCAAGATGACATTGCTTTAAACGTGAAACTTCAGCTTTTCACTTTTATAGCAAGCCATGAAGCCTTCCACCAACTGAGAACGGTTGAGCAACTTGGTTATAGCTGTTCACTCACAAATAGGTAAAACCATTTAGTTTCTCTTTGCTTCTCCCCAGAGGTGTGTTTTGTTGGAAGTTTGTTTGTAAAACAAACTAAATGTGTGTTTCTTTGTCCTACATAGAAAAAGATAGGAGGAGGTGGGACAGTTAATAAGTGTGAGACTTCTTTAATATATCTAAAAAAAGATTAAGTGTGGACTAGACCCCACCATACTTGCGCGCGGATGCGCAATTATTAGCACTAACTCCTTTGTTTTTTATTTTATTCCATATAGTTATCTTATGAACTTTTATTAGTTCAAAGATTGTTTTTGTTTATTGAGAATTTTTGGAAATAATAAAAAATTCAAAACTTTATGTATTAAAAAAAAATTCTTGACAAAGGCATTCGAGGAGGACTAATAATAAAAAAATTATTTTTTTCTCGTTTATGTATTAAAAAAATTATTTTCTTAACAAAGGCATTCTGAGAAGTACTGATAATAAAAAAATTATTTATTTTTTCTCGGCACCCTTCAACTCGTTTTGACATATTTATCATTTTGAGTGTAAGTTTTTGGTGCCGTGATCCCGTGCTTTGTATAGTTTTGTTAAAAGTCAATTTCTTGCTTACCTTACCGTAAAAAAATATATTTTTTCTTATTATTTTATTATTCCGAATTTTTATATTTGTGTCTTTTTAAGACAACTTTTGAAAATGGTACTCGTTCAATTTGCAACTTTTCCCGAAGAGTTGCATTTGTTCATTTTTCAACTTCTTCCAAATGGACATTTTTGTTCATTTTGCAACTTCTTCGGAAAGGATAGATTCATTCACTTTACAATTTTTCATAAAAAGTTGTCTATGTTCTTTAAGACCGATTTATATATATGTCAATTTTCTAGATGAACGAATATGAGATTATTTTCAAGTCTTCTTTCCAAAATTATAATTATATTTTCAATTGTTTCCTAAAGAGACCCTGAAGAAATACTAGTTGTCTAATATTCTCATTTTGAGATTTTGTTGTATCCTGAAAGATATTTATCAGTGACCATTAATAACTTTGTGGGGTAAATAAATCATTAAAAAAAGTAATATTACACCTCAAAATCCGACTCGATTACTATATTCATTCGAATCATATTTTTCCAATATGTTTTGCTAATTAAGGGTTTCATGCAGATATGACCTTGGTGTGCATGGCCTGCAGTTCACTGTTCAGTCTGCTGTGAAGGTATGCCACAAGGTTCTCTATGATTTGACTGCCTCATCACCATTAACTCCTTCGCTTTCCTTATCTTAACAGTGTCCAAGGTACATCGACGCAAGAGTCCAAAGCTTTCTTGAGTCTTTCGAAGGTAAACTCCTTAAGATGAGTGAGGATGATTTCAAGGTGAGTTGTTTCTCCCGTGTTCCATCAGGAAAATCACGTCAGCTTGTCAAATAAGCTTTAAACCATTACACCGAATCTGTGGAAATTCCAAATTGACTTCAAACCTGCCTTTGACAGAGCCACTTAAACGGACTAATCGAATCAAAGATGGAGAAGGACAAGAATTTGTGGGAAGAATCTGGGCGTCACTGGGAAGAGATAACTGAAAGAACTTTCCTATTTGATAGAATCGAAATTGAGGTACTAAGGATTACCTCTCCTGTTGTTTTCGCCTACATTTATCCTCTGCATTTTTCACAGAACTATTATCTGCATAGGATCTGCAGTATGCCCTTTCCCTTCCCCTCAGCTGAAATTATTATCTTCAATAGCAGTACATGCAAAGCAACTCGCAAAAATTCACTCCATTTGCAATGGAACAGGTCGCGGCATTAAGGGAGCTGACAAAACAAGATTTGATAGCTTTCTTCAACGAGCACATAAGAATTGGGTCACCTAAGAGGAAGGTGCTCAGTGTACGAGTTTACGGGAGCAAGCATTCTGCAGATTTGGAAGTGGATAAACATGAAGCGGTTGGACCAAACACAATACGAATAGATGACATTTTCAGCTTCAGGGCATCACAACCTCTTTATGGCTCGTGTAGAAGAGGGTACGAACGGATGGAAGTTCACAGCAGTTCTAAATAAGCTAGAACTCAAGATCTTGAGAAATATACAGAAAACATCACTCCTGAAACATTTCTCCAAAGTTCATACCATCTTGGTGCACATGCCCGTGGCACTTTTACCTTGTAGCATTAAGTGTTTAGTGTGATAGCAGGATCCAAAATCAGGTGGTTTCTTGAGCTCAATCTTCCTGAGAGTGAGTAAAACTGCTGGGTGCTGGATTGAAGGTGTTTTGCACATTGGAATATATTCTATTGGGAGTTTCATAGCAAAAGAAGCTCATAAACTATGAGAAATTCTTCAAATTAAAGAATGTCTCACTTGCTAATTCTCCATACAAGCATGCTGGCTCTGCGGTGGAATGCTACCACTTCTCACAAAAAAGCACCGGGTGCATTTATAGCACCTCGAGGAACCGTTCTCCTCTCATGGGTTTATTAGACATCGTATCACAAAATACTAAATCTCAACTGTTCCACCGAGGGATTGGCCCCTCAGCACCCGCGAAATACTCTCTGATTCATGTAGGGGACAGCTGCCAGGAGGCCGCGCAACCTCAAAGCTTGAGTAAAAAATGCTAGCAAAAAGCAGTGAATCAATGCGAGATAGCCTAGACTCGCCAGCAAAATTCAGTGAACGATTTAGTCACGGTGTTATGCTGAAATCTTTCTTGTCCTCCCTGAACAGGTTGTGGATGGTGTAGACCAGAACCTTGTTCTCAAATTAGAGAGCACAGCGCTTGTTTCTTTTTTCCTTTTTTTTTCCTTACTCCTGTCATTTTGGAACATGTAGGCACTACTAGAACCACAGCGCTTGGTGACAATAATCATCGTTTTGGGCCTTGGCAAACCGTTAAACGAGAGATTGATCGAGATCAAATGTCAACGAACTGGTCGAGAAAAACAAACTTGGGACAAATTTTTCATTCAAAGCCTTTCATCACTACTTCATGAATTACCCATCTACACTCAGCAGGAACCAAATTGAACCAATTGAATGAGGACACAATCTGTGTCCAAAAAAATGGCTTGATGTCTTTCCTATAAACACTCAACATAACCAAATGCAGAGTCTAATCTTTTCCTCACAAGACCGAATAAACAACGAGTTCGGTAGAGTCGATTCTGAGCCTGTGGTCCAGACGAGGGCCGTCACTTGCGCCGCCGCTCGAGTGGAAGTCACGGTGGTGGTGGTGGTCATCATGGTTGGAGGGAGGATGGTAATACAAACGCGCGGTTTGTGGGCAGTGAGAGTGGAACCTTGCAGCCACTCTCACCCCAAGATCCAACAATTCCACGTACTTCCCCATGTCTCTCTCGACGCTTCCTCGTTCCTCTGCCGTTCTTCATCTAGAGAGAGAGAGAGAGATTTGCCGTTTGTGGGAGAGAAAGGAAGGAGCTTGAGGCCTTATATATACAAAGCCAGCGCGTTGCTCATTCCAATTGGACCTTCCTCTCTCTTTCCCTTCCAATAATTTTTGCGTTGACAATTGACTGGTTGGCCCAGTACTTTGTGTTAATCTCTCTCCCACCCCCTTCTGGCATGAGTTTTTTCCTATTGAGTCCACCTTCTTCCCTTTTCGGTTCTCACCTAAGCCTTTGACATTGAAGGTGAACTTCTCTTTTCACTTGACAATAGCAGTAGTCAGTAACTTTTTTCACTTCGTGGTTGCATGTATTGAAACTGGAATAAGGATATTCTTGTACTCATGGAAAAAATGAATATTGAAGGTTAGACAGACTTTTTGGATGACCCGCATGTGCATTAACATGCAGTTTAGGTTTAATCACTAGTCGCTAATCAATTTGATATTTCAGTTTCATCTGTCAGCATATTCTCGCGGTCCGTCCATCGTACTTCATATGGTAGCCATGATCGGCGATTCAAAAGCTTTCAGCTTTGGATTGGATAGCGAAGGACAGAATTGACAATACATTGAAGAGGAGGTGGGGAAATATTGGGATTACGAGAACTGGAGGGGCAGAAAGTGGGAAGTTTGGCCAAAGCAGAGGGCCTCCATTGCTTTCTTGGCTTTTCAGTCGCCCCCTTCCTGGAAATTGGCTTCCAGCTTCCAAAAAAAGGCGTCCAACTCTTCTGGCCCCACGCGGTCCGCGACGGCTGGCTTGACTGGTAACGACGCAGTCCGGCTCGCTAGTTTCCCTGTCCTCAGTCAAACAGAAAGGAACTTCCAGGTTTTGTCTCTTTTCTTCCATGTTTTTCATTTGCCATGGCGTACATAATTTGATAATGATTGCGTCAAGCAATGGAAGGAAAAAAAAAAACATCACGATGACCGTAATTCTATCATTATCCATAAGAGTATTTTGGGAGAGTTATAATTACAAACTCGTCAACTTCGAATTTTCAAATTCTACGCGATTGAATATTTCGTAACGAGTATGAGACCCTTATAATAATATCTAGAAAAAGTCACTAGCTCTAATTGCCATTCCCGATCCTTCTAATTATCTCAGAAAAAAGAAATCTAGGAAAAAGTTAGAAATAGTTTACAGCTGCACTGTCAAGAGAGACAGCTTGCTTATCCAATAGCGCCTCTGATCAACGATGAGTTCCAGCTGGCAAGGACCAAATTGCAATATCTATCTTCCATAAATGGGCTGCGAAGATGGTCTCCACCAAGTTTCTTTGCAATTTATATAATTATATACCTTGATATAATTAATAGCCTTGAATAACTTGAGAATTGTATTGGCCACGTGACTTGAACACGTGATTTCGTATTTATTCACAACATGTGAGTAACGAATATTGTAGACATTATAAATTATCTATATTCCATCATTCTTACTCTTGTAAACTTAACACATGCACCAAGAGAAAATTATTATTGGAAATACAATCGATAAATTGGCATTAACACTAGAAGACAACTTTTGCTTAGCATTCTACGGGTCCATTTACGTATCATTTAATTGATAATTTACCCATGTACACATATATTTCCAACGATGAAAATAAATTAACCGTGCATGAAAATGAGCAAAATAAAGGAACAAATGAAATATTTCCCAGGTATAACAAAAGAAACAGGTACAACTTTCCCTTCACGAGTCATATACAGAATTTGAGAAAGAAAGGAAGAAGTTGGGACTCTTAGCAAAAATGACAATACAAGTGTACAAAATAATTAAATACGAAGATTTACTCCTATTCCAATGGCGATAAAAGATAGCCAAAAAAATAATCATAGAATTTACACAATTAAGAATCACTTCAAAATTAGTCACACATAGGTAATCAAGGCAATGAGAAAAATGTTACCTTAACTTCGGGAAGACTTCACAAAAAAAAAAAAAAAAAAAAAAAGGTTTTCAGCTCATGCATTGTATCTGCCTTGCGCTAATACATTTTGTACGTATCTATAATATATCGATACTGAAAAATTTTCAGTACTTCTCGATTTGCGTTACCGTATAGTTAAAAAAAAAAAAAAAAAAAAGGTTGATTTAGCTTTAACAAGATGTTTATCCGGCAACCAATTTTCATGAACTCTATACAATTTGTTCCTTTTTCTTGGAGGAAACACGCTGTTGGAACGAAGCGCGGACAAATTGGGTGAATGGCGTATCGGAATGGACGAGGTCTGGACTCTGGAGTGAAGGATGCATCGATCAATTGCTTGACACAATCGGGTTGCTTTGACAGCCGGCGATCGTTCGTCAGTTGGCTACGACTCCATCTTAATTTCGTAAGACCAGAATAATCAAACACCCTAGAGCTATGCAGCGAAGGAGGACGGATTAGGACTCACTCAGAAGAAACAAGACTTGGAATATCAAGCCGTTCATTGACAGCACGACACCTAATTCATCTACAGGCTACAGCCCCAAAAGGTTTTTCCCTTGCTTTGCTCTGAAAACTGGACGGGGACCAGTGGCTAACTGCGAAAGAATGCTTATCCAACATTCCATTACATTTCAAAACTGCTGCTTTTGCCGAATAAACATTTCTCTACATGTGATCAAGACGCTGGAACAAACCCTTTTGACCAGAGAATTTCGGGGAGCTTTGAGAAGGAGAAGAGACGCGGAATGGAATCGAACTTTCAAGACAAATGCTATTGCAGCTCAGTACTTTTCAAGTGGAAATCGACTAGCTATCATTGCGGATATTTCCACGAGAGAGGTGTTTCTCCAAAAGGATGGTTCTGCATCTGTGGCAGTCGTCTAGAATGAAGCATGGTATTGTGGTGAAACAGTTCAAAAAGGTTAATCAGTCCTAATCATGCTCTATCAGGACAGAAATGGTAATGCATTTGGAAACCAAGGTAGGTAAATTTCAAATCGTATTTGCTTCACCGCTTCACATCACAACAGGAAATACGAAATGATCAGTTATTTCGTCGGCCATTTGGATACTGGCCTATTTCTTAGTTACACAATGAAGAGTTCTTAGTTTGACAAACCATCCGCCAAATGTGGATGTTAATGCAGCACTGCTGCTCCCACAGGTCGAGTGTCCCGCATATGAACATAACTATGATATGAAATAATATTTCTGTTACTAATTCAACTTATTCTGTGGATCTAAGGATTGTCCCAAATGAGACAAGCACATAGAATGAATACTCTAGTCTGTCACGAAATTAATTTTGCCGGCTATGCTCGAGTTCTATATACCGTAGGATGAATATATCTTTAGTGACATGATATTTATTGGCTCTCCTAAATCTAAGGATACTACTATATGTCATCATGTTATGCAGTCTACTTACCTGCAACACCTTTTTGCTACTCCCTTTGCGTGACCTACAGGAGTAAGATCGACACTCACCAGATAAGAATCATGTAGAGAACGGCTTCAGCGCAAGTTTATATGCAGAAACATGCCTACTCTAGCACAGCTCCCATCAATCATCATTATGGAATCCATCGATGTGAAGAACTTACTTCGTAAATATAGGGGTCATGCCTTCCTCCTGTCCCGGATCTTTTGACTTCATCTAGTTTAAGCAACCTGCAGGTGCAGTGACAGATAAACGTCAGAAAACAAGGAAAAGGAATTTGCACGATCGTAGACTTTTAAGGACATGATAGACTTATCAATGACAATGCAAAACCCGCAGTGAACTAACTCGTTACACAATCACCATACTGTTTGTAATGATCGGTTCATTCAGTTCACAATGCAAGTTATAAATGCTGCGAGCATCACTATTAGTCATTAACAGTTGATCATGATGCCATCACAAGCAGTCTATGAATTGTTGCTAAAATGTTGTGTGACGTGGTATCAAAGCTCGACTGCAGTCACATCGGTGATTATTGCCTAGACTTAATCTCGTGAACACTAATAGAATTTCCTAGATCATGAGGATTCCACAATAAGTCACTTGCCCAAAGACATGAATGATATGTTAGTCGCAGCTCTGACGATTAGTCTAGTTTGCCAAGTCATCCATAAACCAGCAAGAGTTCTTCCACACAGCATGCACAAGGAGTTGAGCAGCACCTTACATTCTGAGAGCCTTGCTGGTGTCAGGGCTGTCACCAAGAACTTGACGGATCTTCACTTCAGAGGCACAACCTCGAGAGAGGAAGGTCAGAATGGCATCTGCTTGACGGCGCATGTGTGTTGAGCCTGGGCGCTTCTGACTGAGCAACTCACGATGATTTGCCTCACGCTTCTTCTTGAATTTCTGGACTCCAAGGTTTTAGCGCTTGAACCCTCGCTGGAGCTACTAGTTATACCTGAAGCCGCCTTTGTTGATTCAAATTCAGAGGAGGATGTCGGGATCATCTTGCCAGCGTTGGACTTCCAGTTGTCAGAGCTCTTGATGATCTTCGAGCGAGCTCTTCGGGCCACCTATGAGCAAGTGAATATCAATTTGAAGTCACATTCATCGATACGTGCGATTTGCTAAGTGATGACATAAATCGGAATTTGAAAACACCAATGCAAATATTCAGAGAACAGGAATTGACTGTTGCAGGCATTTTTGTAATCTGTGCATAGACTGAGCGAATTCAAGCAGAGTACCATGCCGCCTCAGAGATAACATGATGATGAAAGCAGATTGCATTAGCTAATAGTCGGTGTTTATCGAGAAAGAATAACAAACAATCCAACTCCGTAACGAGTTGAAAATAGAGAAATCCTCTCAGAAAGTCGCCGAAACTGACGACCTCATCGCACGGTGTCCAAACTTCAAATCCAAGGAGAAAATAGCGGAAGGAAAACGACAGTGGAGAAAACAGAGGCATGAGGATGCAGAGGAAATCTCGATGATTCAACTCGAACTACGACGTCGAAATTTCAAGTCCAAAATCCAGATGAATGTACGACGAAAGAAGAAACCGGAGTCGCTTCCGAGGCATCGAGTCGTGCCGCAAAAACACAAGGAACTAAATGAGACCGGCTTCCATATGTTCGGCTGAGAACAAACAAGATTCAGAACGACGATCATCGACGCATCATGCACGACGATCAGCGAGGACAACTGAGCTGGCGACTACAAAAACCAGATTCGGGAACTCGGAGCTCGACGCGCCGCTCTAATCCAAGCAAGATCATCTAGCGAACGAACGAGTAAGAAGAAGAAGAAGCGACAGCGCGAGATCACTTGGAGCTTGAACTCGTGGAAACGAGCGGCGACGGCGATGATCCGCAGCTGCTGCGCCCGGAAGTCCTCGGGCGAGGCGCCGCTGGCCTTCGACGACGTGCACGACTTGGAATCGGCCAACTCCAAGCTCAGCGTCGAGCCGGAGCCTGCGCTCCCTTCTTTGATCGGGTCGACGGCGGCGGCGGTGGCGGCGGCGGCGGCGGCGGCGTCCTCGCGGGGCCTTGTGAAACAGAGCAAGAAGAGAGGCGTCAATGGCGGATGCAACGAAGACGACGAATGCAGAGAATGCAGAGAATGCAGAGAGAGAGAGAGAGAGATACGGAGGAGGAGGAAGAGGAGGAGGAGAGAGGGAGGGAGGCTTGGCGGAGAGGAGGAGGAGAGCGGAAGCAGCAGTGCGTTCGAGGGAGCACGGGAATGGCGTCAGTGACGTCATCCTCTTACTCGTTTCTCTCCCTTTTTTTTTTTTTGGGAAATGGCGGGCAAAAAGGTTCAATTTAAACTTTCTCTGTCGAGGTGGTCACGCTCGCGAGGCGGTTTGGAGAATGAACTGAAACCGTTCGTGCGAGCTGGGTGGAAAATCAATCCATATTCACTTACATCACTTGAAAATTCAAAATCTCGGTAAAAAAAAACTCTCCATAGATACATTTTGTGACATAGTATATAGGACAGTTACTACAAATGTATAAATACTGATGTAACTATTGGTGGATGCTTTTTGCATAGAGTCATGCGAATCCGTTATTACTCACAAAAACTCTTGATTTTTTTTATCGAAATTCATGGCCATATTAAGAAAATTCATTAAGACGGTCGAATGTGTAATTTTATACCAGCTAAGAGTTTACTTATAGTAGATAAGTGGATGCTTGATTTTTTTGTTCCGAGTTACTTACTATGTGTTAAAATTACCAAATGCTAGGGGTAACATATTTTCTAAGCAATGAGAAAGTTAATAACCACGAAGCAAGGGATGCCTTGATATAATACTAATAATGTGATCTCTTGATTTATCATTGCTCTTGTTAATTAATTTTGTTGACGTTTTATCGTCTATATAGAGTTGCAAAATAACTATGGTGATCACCCAATATTAAGATAACTGCCTCAATGGAAAAAATTATTTGAAGGGTTCGAGTTGAAATACAAATAAGTCTAAGCCAACTTCTCTTATTATCAGATAATTTAAAAACACATCATCAATGTTGAAAGAGCAATTGGCTAGAAATGCTCATTTACAATCATTCAAGTCTTTATGAAACTGGTTTCAATTAAATCTCATCAATGGCTAGAGGTCAATACAAAATTCTCCACACTTTCATTTTCAATTATAATTATGTGTGGTTTTTGTTGATCCATCAATAATCGGAATTTTCAGTCTTTACCGAACCTATAACGGCTACGTTTGGTTTAGCATTTTCAATGGGCTTTGAGTCCAATGCAAATGCTGAAAGCCCAAAGCTACTTGGGAAAAATGTAATAGTGTTTGGTAAAAAAATTTTGCAAATGAACTTTGAATTGAATGTGTGTTTGGTAAGAAGAACATTTGTAAGGAGCTTTTGATGGGTATAATGTGTGTGTGTGTGTGTGTCTATATATATATATATATATATATAGATATTTCTTTTCTTTTCTTTTTTTGGAAAAATTACCTAAACCCTTCGCCGGCCGACGAAGGGCGCGGCCGCGGCGAGCGGGATCCGGCACCGCGCGCCGTCGACCGAGGTCGCCCGAGGTCGCGACGGGCGAGGGTCGCGCGACCCAGCTGAGGGTCGCCGGAGGTCGCCCGACCTCGAGCGACCAGGGTTGCGGCCGCGCGACCCTCGCCTACGGCCGCGAGACCCAGGCACCGATCGCCTGGGTCGCACGGCCCCTGGGTCGAGCGACCTCGGCCGAGGGTCGCCCGAGGTCGGGCGACCTCCGGCGGCCCTCGGCGGGTCGCGACCGGCCGAGGGTCGCCGAGGTCGGGCGACCTCCGGCCCCCTTGGCTGGGTCGCGCGACCCTCGCGAGGGTCGCCCCGAGGTTGGGCGACCTCAACCGACGGCCGCCGGCGCCAAATCGGCTAGCCGGCGTGCCGCCTCTTCGCCGGTCCGGCGAAGGGGTCGCTCCTTTTTCATTTAAAAAGATATAAATATAGGGACAATAATTAAAATATAAAAAATTAATAAGGGTAGTTTAGGAAGAAAAAAATGCTTTTAGCATTTCCAAGGACTCCACTTTCATTTGAAAGCTCCTTCAAGGGGTTGCCAAACACTTTTATTTTGGCTGAAGGGGTTTTAGGGGCTGAATGGGCTTTCTAAATGCCCATCCAAATGCACCCAACATCCTTTGCATAATTACTTACTTATCAAAATCAAAAGTTACTTTTCTTAGAAATTCAAACTAAAAAACTTAAATAAGATGCACAGGATTTCATAAAATGGGGCAAATGCACATTAAAAATAAATTGAGATGGAACCTGATTCCAATGTCATGTTAGAAAATCTAACCAGAAATTTAAATCAGTAACTAGAGAGAGATCACGTGGATATAACATCACACGAACCCATGACTGAATTCGTGTCTGACCCGATCAGACGGTGGAGATGCATTTCATCACCCTCCCAGAGTCGTGTAAGAAAATTTCAGAAACGGCGAGTACATCTCGTCCGTCGGAAGTGGCGAAAAGGGGCTGCTTGTCTCGGACTGGGTGCGGCCCACAAGGGTCCGAATAACTCCCACGGGCTGTCCGGGGACAAGCCCCGACTCCGACCCATTTTATGCCGCCTCGGTCCGGTTCGCTTTCGGAGGAAAAGCAAAGTTGGCCCACGTCCTCGAGGAATTTCGTGGGGCAAAGGAACGGCAGCTCGACGTGAAGACAAAATTTCCTACACCAACATGCCCAAAGAGAGAAAATTAAGGTACTATAATTCTCGACACGACCAATCTGCACGACGTTACGCACAATCAAATAAGTTTGGATTCGATATAAATTGACATGTACGATAAATGCATGACGAATTTTGTGTCCCACAATATTCAGCCGGCTTGTCAGTTTAAATTCGAATCAACAAAATTTGGGCTCATATGTTGATAGATATGTTTTTTCCGAACATGACATGATTACGTGCGTTATTCAAGTCTAAAGGCACTTTTTTCCTTAAGAGTTTATGAAAGTAACACTAGTGTTAATGGTGTGTTCATTTAATGAAAAATTAGTGATTTGAAAAATATTTTTCAATAGATAATTACTTGTATCTTTTACACAAATTAATTAATGGAAATATTTTCAACATCGATAACAATCTATATCTAACTATTTTCGGAAGTAATGAAAATTTTTTCCATTCATTTGTTTAATCAAAACGATATAAGCCAACATTTTTATAAATTTTTCCAAAATATTTATTTTCCGTAAAACGAACGTGTTAAAATAAAAGGGTAAATGAAAATATATAAAAAGTTACAGAAACCGTAGATCAAAATATAAACTCCGGCTCCGTAGTCACTTGAAATGAAGTTATTTATATTGTCTAAAGCACGTTACCATGTATGGACATTTTAACACGCTCATCACCCACAAGAGTCGACTCATATTACTAATTATTGATATTAACAATTATAAAAATTTAACTATAACATAAAATTATCAAACATCATCTATTATCAAGAAGTATATTAACTGATCTTTCTAATAATAATTTAAAATTATAAATTATTTAAAAGTAATCATAATTTTTTATTAATTAAAGTTTATTGATTGTTTACAGCTGAATAGTTAATAATTAACAGTTATCGGTATAAGTTAATTGATTTTTTATTTTAAAAATATGAAAACAAATCATGATTCTTTTCTAGAGGTGAAAAGGACATTCCATGTGCATTATTCATTGCACCTCATATCCGCACAACAAACATAGGAATAGGAATATTCTTCGAGTCAAACTTATTGCTAAACATACTCTAACGAAAACATTCATTTTTCCATTGAGTCAACGTAAACGATTTATATCCAAATTAAAGATATTTCATTCCATCTCATCTCACGAAGATCACAACATCATGAACCCAAATAAGATATCTCGAGCTCCTTCTAGCCGAAGCCCTATACGTTCACACGAAAACCACAAATCCATTAATATTAGGTCGAAATTTAGCTTTGCTCACCAATTTTTCTAGTGGCTTTCGAGAGAAGCTCATCATGAAGACATATTCCATGAGGGTGTCCTCGTCTATGTTAAGTCTTTCGCATGATTTCCAACATTAAAACGAAGCAAATCAATTTCATCAATTTAAAAGAACATCGCTCGAGAAGAAAAAAACCCAACTCGCGATGAAAATGACGAACAAGGATGTTTAATCGGAAGCATTGCATGGCAAAATGATACCTCACTTATGTAGCCTTAATGCTTATAAGACACGCTCTCTACCTAATACGATTTCGGGTCCTTGTATTTCTCCCTCTCTTTTCCTTGACTTTCCATCCGAAGATTGGTCATAAAAGAATTCGGACAATTCGAGAGAGAGAGAGAGAGAGAGAGAGAGAGAGAGAGGGCATAAAACCGAGCCTCTCAACTTGGCAGGTCGCCTCTCGCCATCACACAGCAGATGAGCCCAACCGCCGCTGTCCGAACCTCGACGATCATCCCCGCGAGAACATCAATCAAGATCAACCACTAATAAAAGATCGTCCTTTAAATCAAATCATCCGATCCATATAATAATGCAATGGAAAAACCCGCGGATCCGTCGATTCCCACGTTAGCAAATGAAAACCGGGAAAACGAAGGCAAGAAAACAGACGCCATACACATGCCCTGTGCAGCAGATCCGGACAGGGACATCATACCCCACTTCGGAAAAAAAAAATAAAAAAAGGGGGAAGGAGAAAGCGAGCTGTACCAAACGCTTCGCCTTCGCTAATTAATTATAACACTCGCAGCAAGCTCAGCGTTTTCTGCCCGTGGAAAAAGCAAGTCCAAGATTGCATCTTAAGCAAAGAAAGCACAGAGCAGCCCCGCGACCCGACCCAACCACCGCCCTCTGTCGGCAACAAGAAACCGCATCGAGCTGAGCTCGTCGGCGGGAGGTTTCTTGGGTTCTTGGTGGTGGGTTCTTGAGTTCTTGGGTTCTTGATTCGTGGGTTCCGTTCCTTCGCGGGGTTCGCTCTGTTTCAGCTCGTCGTCTTGGTTGCGTCGTTTACTTCGGAGTCAAACTTCAGATTGACCTCGAGCTGAACTGGGGTTGGAAGTGCGAGTGCGATTTGCTCAGTCCTCCGCCTGAGCTCCCCGTGGAAATGCTGGTCCAGGACCGGGCGGCGCCGGCCGCTCCCAAATCGCCTAAGGCCCAGATCAGAGCGACCCTCCCGACCCTGCATCAGAACCATCGGTTCTCCGAGCCCAAGAGCCTCGATTTCTCCACGTGGGCGTCCGAGAATCTGTACAAGATCTTCACCGTCGGCCTCCTCATCGTCGCGGTGGCCTCGATTCTGTTCCTCTACAATGTTGGCGACTCGGCGGCTCTGCTCTGCTTCAAGAACACCCAGGCCGAGAGCCTCCAGGCCCTCCAATTGCCTCGCGTCGACTGGGGCTCCGTCCCCCGGGTCGCCGACAAGTCCTCGCCTTACGCAAATTTCCGATCGGAGAGGTGGATCGTGGTCTCGGTTTCGAGTTACCCGTCGGATTCGCTGGAAAAGCTCGTGAAGCTCAAGGGGTGGCAGGTCTTGGCGATCGGTAATTCCAGGACCCCGGCCGACTGGAGCCTCAAAGGTGCGATTTTTCTGTCACTGGAGCAACAGGCCACTCTGGGTTTTCGGGTGGTTGATTTCTTGCCTTATGATTCGTATGTTAGAAAGAGTGTTGGGTATTTGTTTGCGATCCAGCATGGGGCGACCAAGATCTTCGATGTGGATGATCGCGGGGAGGTGATCGATGGGGATTTGGGAAAGCATTTTGATGTTGAGTTGGTTGGTGAGGGTGCTAGGCAGGATATAATATTGCAGTATAGTCACGAGAACCCCAATAGGACTGTTGTGAATCCGTATATTCATTTCGGACAGCGGTCTGTATGGCCTAGGGGATTACCATTGGAAAATGTGGGTGAAGTCGGTCATGAGGAGTTCTACACTCAAGTTTTTGGTGGGAAGCAATTTATACAACAGGGTATTTCAAATGGCTTGCCTGATGTTGATTCGGTGTTTTATTTCACTCGAAAGTCGGGTTTGGAGGCCTTTGACATTAGATTTGATGGCCACGCTCCAAAAGTGGCATTACCGCAAGGAATGATGGTGCCTCTCAATTCATTCAATACTATGTATCAATCCTCGGCATTTTGGGGTCTGATGCTTCCGGTCTCTGTCAGCACTATGGCTTCTGATGTACTGAGGGGATATTGGGCACAGAGGCTCTTGTGGGAAATCGGTGGTTATGTCGCTGTTTACCCGCCTACCGTCCATCGATATGACAGAATTGAGGCATATCCATTTTCCGAGGAGAAGGATCTTCACATTAATGTTGGCCGTCTAATTAAGTTTTTAGTTTCATGGAGATCAAGTAAGCACAGATTGTTTGAGAAGATATTGGAGTTGAGCTATAAGATGGCAGAGGAAGGTTTTTGGACTGACAAGGATGTGATGTTTACTGCTGCTTGGCTCCAGGACTTGCTCTCTGTTGGATACCAACAACCCAGACTTATGTCATTAGAGTTGGATCGGCCTCGAGCAAGCATTGGCCATGGTGATCGGAAGGATTTCATCCCTCAAAAGTTGCCATCAGTTCATCTGGGAGTTGAGGAAACTGGGACTGTTAACTATGAAATTGGCAACTTGATTCGCTGGAGAAAGAATTTTGGGAATGTGGTGCTTATTATGTACTGCAGTGGGCCTGTGGAGCGCACAGCTCTTGAATGGAGATTGCTTTATGGCCGGATTTTCAAAACTGTTATCATATTGTCGGAGCAAAGAAATCCTGACCTTGCTGTTGAAGAGGGTCACCTAGACCAAGTGTACAAGTAAGTCGAGTTTATACATATGCATTGTTCTTTGTATGTCGTTTCCCTGTTTTTCCTTGCACTTATTTCCTACACATGGAGTGAGTATGCCCACTTTGGATCATGCATCAGTTCCAGCAATGTAGCATTCAGATTAATTGTAGTGGGGATCATAACTCACTTCCTATAGGACATAAGCTTGTGATGTTTCAGTGAAAGATGTTGCAGCTTATTGTAACTAAAAGCCCAGATTTATAGTGATCTGGTGACAAACGGATCAAACTAAAGCTCTGTAATTAGATGGAATATCACCATTTAATGACAACCACTAGTTAGAACCTGTATGCATGAAGATATGGGGAAATAATGCACATGTATATATATTGTACAGGCTGCTCAATTTGCATGTAGGGAGTAAAATGTCACCTGTGAGGCACTTTGATACCCTGCCTTTGAGATAACCTGAGGACTTTAGAAAGGTCTTTAGGATTTGGAACGATGTTGCTAATTTGAGAGTTATCCCCTCAGGCAAAAATCTTCTCTGATAGTTGTCATGCCTACCAGATACATTAACACAAAAGCTTTGCTGGTTAATGCTCTTAGTCTTTTGAAATGTCATCTTCAAGATTTGGAAAATAATTACAAAGTTCAAGGGTGTACTTAACAGTTTTCGTAGGATAGATATGTAAGCTGGAAGTTAAATTATGAGATTGATTGCATGTCCTCAAGTATTTTTGTACAATTACAGTATCAAAATGTTGAGTACAGTGTTTTGATTTAGTCTCACCTGTATGAGGTCACTCTTTTGTGCTTTACAAGGTGTTGGTTTGGGCTGACATTATACTAAAATCTAGATAAAATCGCATATTTGGTCCCTTCTTTGTTGCTTTTGTTGTTTGCACTTCATTTTTAGCTGAGTAGGCAACTAGATAATACACAGCTCATACCATCTGATTCTGTTTGCAGACAGCTGCCAACTATATTCAATAGATTTCCCAGTGCAGAAGGATTTATGTTCCTGCAGGATGACACAGTTCTTAATTACTGGAATCTGCTACAAGCAGACAAAAATAAACTGTGGATCACTGATAAGGTAATGAATTCTCACACATTCTGTAACCACATCATAATTGAATACGGGAATGGGAAATGGTCAAATTTTCAATTAGGCTTCATCTATTAGATGGCAATGAGTTGGACAATAATCCCAAAACTTGAAAACATTCCGACTCATCTTTCAATGGAAAATTATTTGAGCACCTTGAGCTTAATGATTTCTGGTTCTTAAGGATAGTGGTCCCTCTTTATGTTCTCTTGGCAGATACTCTGCATCAAGTAGGTCGACTGACTACTAAAAATATTTCTCAAGTGGTGATTATTCTCTGAAACAAATAAAATCAAAACTGTGTTCCCTTTTTTTCTCACCAATTCCTTTTTCTTTACAATTTAGTCAAATGGATAAAGCAGCTTATCAAAAGAACAGTTGATAGCTGTGGAGACTTCTTTAGCAAGTTCTTTGGTGCCACGGAGCCATTGTCATTACACTCAAACATGCTTAATACATGCTTTATGCATCCATTACTTTGGTGCCACGGAGCCATTGTCATTACACTCAAGCATGCTTAATACATGTTTCATGCATCAATCACTAACTTTTTCTTGTATTCTTTCCCGAATTTCACTTTTGCACAATATGTTGGTTATTAAGCTCTCCTCTTTCTTTCACTCATGACTAACAAAACTTTGGCGAACCAGGTATCTAAGTCTTGGACCATGGTCTCCGTGAGTGGCAGCTCTGACTGGATCTCGAAACAAGGGGAATTGGTAAAGAAGGTTGTTAGCTCAATGCCAGCTCACTTCCAGGTCAAATACAAAGAAGCTGTCAACAGTCAACAGAGCTTCGCTGTATGCAATTCTGAAGTGTTTTACATCCCCAGGCCTTTTGTTGCTGACTTTGATGATCTTGTTAGTTTGGTGGGTGATCTAGATATACATCACAATGTCGCAATACCCATGTTTTTCTTGTCGATGGACTCCTTTCAGAATTTCGACCCGGTCTTTAGCACAATGATCTACAAAAAGAAACCTCCATCGAGTAATTCGACATTTTATTCTGCCCAAGCACCAGCAGTACATCCTTGGAATGTCTTAAGTGAACAGGAGTTTATTAAACTCATCAGGCTAATGGCCGAAGGCGACCCTCTTTTGATGGAGTTGGTTTGAACATATAAAGCCGTCAGATTTTGCAGAGGAATGGACACATAGAGGAGCTGCAGGGGAAATAACAGAGAATTATGTACTGAAAACGAAGATCGCTTGGTTAAATTGTATCGATAAGTCCTTTTTGACCTTCATTTAACTTTACAATTTTAACCTTGGGAGGAAGAAACTATCTTCCCTTCTTCTTTTTCTTTTCTTGTATATTAGCCTTGTACCATTCATTTTGTGACTGGGAAGCCTCTCCAAGGACATGATATCTTCATTCGTAATTTCCTCGTGAATATATTGAAAGGAAAATTGTTTCTCTCGATGACCTCTTTGTGGGTTTGGTCTACCCCAGTTTTATATATGGAGCTGCTGAGACACTCTCGCCTCTTCCCTTATTTCCTTTTCTGACAGGAGTTTTGCTGGGGCTGCTCCAAGAAGCCATTTTAAGCTATCTTGTTGTTGCTACAGTTGCTTTTGACCATGATGGGAATGCATTTTTTCTATGACGAGTTTGCATTAATGACAAGTGAGGAAATTCTATCGCCATTCATTGTCTTTCACCCGACAAAATCCTAGGATTGCCCTCCCTTCGTTCTTAAGAGTCCTCAGAGAAGGGAGCAGGAGGCTTTGTCTGAAGTTGTTTTAATGCCCTATTGGTGGAATTTCCTGAGCCAGAAAGATGGCGTAGAAACACTGATAAAATGGCCCAGGCGTGCCTGAAGTGACATTTTCACTTCGTCAATGACTTGAATTGCCTTATCAGATTTTTCTGATCAAAGATCCTTACCGGAAAAAAGAGGCCACAACAATATTGGCAGTGTTGAAATCATCGGTCATGTCTATTCAGTTGGAATCGGCCTAAAAGTTGAGGGAAACATCACCAAACAGGACCTGATGAATGATCTGTACTCACTAATCGCCAGTCTTCCTCTTTACCATTATTAAGTTATTAACCTCTGATAGAGCAATTTCCTAGCAGCATGGAAGTGCTTACGTTGCTGCCATTTCATTTCTTCGAGGATAATAAGGCATTCCATTGGTTGGTTGGAACAACATATTTCTGGTGCATCTTACGACTACTAATTGGATACCTTAGGCATCCATCCAGGTATTCATTTGCCAGCTCTTGCATTTTTTATTGTTTTTTTCCCCGGTTGGGGATCTGACTCCTGTTTAATGACTATACTTAATGACTTCTTGTTCTCTGTCTCGTCAGTTTGAAAATACTTGTTAAGATACGTCATACTCAAATCCTAGGAATTTGTAAATGGATCGACTTGTCGGTTACCATTACTAAAAGCCTGAACAGATTAATCGCATTGGGAAACCTGAGGAGAGTCATTTTACAAATTTTCCCGTAGATTACATGTCTATCCATTCCTTGGATAGGGCAAGCTCAAATAAATCACAAACTGTGAATTAGATATTTGCACTACAATAAACACTCGAATTTTTATTATTTACCTATCTATCCCTTCGATCTTGTCCTCGACCTCAGAGTAGAGCTGCCTTAACCTCTCGATGTTCTGCTCAGATGTCTCCCAGTACCCACGCCCATTTGCTTCCAAGAATGTCTGCAGCAACTTTCTGAAGGAGTTAGGATTTGTGTTCATGAGCCTGTTCAGCATCTCCTCATCCTGAATGAAAGTAGAGTTAGCCTCTTCATAGACCCAGTTGTCGACTTGGCCTGACGTGGCACTCCACCCGACTGTGTTTGTCAGCCGCTTCTCAATTTCCCGCACACCCTCATACCCACTAGACATCATTCCCTCATACCACTTTGGGTTCAACAACTTCGTCCGTGCATCCAATCGCACGGTCTCCCCAAGTGTGCGCACCTAAATCACAGAAATAGTTCATACTTAGCAAAATGATGTATGGGACTTCGTAAAGTAAAAGGCAGTGAATCAGAAAACAAGCTTCTGGAGGCATGCATAGTCTGAAAAGGTTGAAGCAAGAAAAAACCAGAAATTTGTTTAGTGATCTTCACCTGGGCATTAGCTGTTGTAGTGTCTGCAATGTACGCACTGGGCTTCTTCCCGTCCTTCCTCAAGTTCTGCACTAAATTCGTAGGGTCTGAGTCAAAGTAATGGCTCACATCAGTGAGTGAGATTTCAGAAGAGTCCAGATTCTGGAATGTTGCATCAGCAGTGCTAAGAGCCATCTCAAAGACTTTCCTTTTTTCAGTCATTCCAGCACCTGGGGCATCGGAATCAAATGCAAAGGATTTTCTGCTCAAGTACATGTCCTGGAGCTGCTTCTCATCATTCCAGGTGGAATTCTCAACAGCAAGGTTGATGTTGGAGGAATAGGAACCTGATGCATTAGAAAAGACACGGGTGGCAGCTTCTCTAACATCAATGCCTAGGGTCTTGGCTTGTTCCATTGCATGCTTCCTCACATAGTTCAGTTCTTCGGGTTCATCCAGCTCAGCCACCATCTTGATTGCTCGATCCAGTAGGTTCATCTGCAAAAGTTAAACTGATCTTAAAGGGTATGTTCTAGATTGCATGACGAGAACAGATCAAAATAATTCACGATGATGAGACACATTTGAATTCTAATTTGATTGTAAAGACAGGACTCAGATACTTTTTCATCGAACACAAAAATAAAAAAAAATATACTGACCCTTCAGTTTCATAGTGGGTAAAGCGCCATACCTGATTGATGAAGAGGTCTCTGAACACCCCAGAACAGTTGACGACCACATCGATCCTCGGCCTTCCCAACTCTTCAAGGCTTACTGGTTCTACACGGTTGACCCGTCCAAAGGTATCGGCAACTGGCCTCACGCCAATCATCCACAAAACTTGACCCAAAGATTCACCGTACGTCTTGATATTATCTGTTCCCCAAAGTACAAGAGCAACTGTTTCAGGATACTTTCCACCATTATCAACCTTCTGCCTCTCAATTAACCTATCCACAACAACCATTGCACTCTGCATTGCCGCTGTAGTTGGAATAGCTTGGGGATCCAGTGCGTGGATGTTCTTTCCAGTCGGCAGTACTTTAGGATTTCTAATAGGGTCACCACCCGGCCCTGGCATGACATATTTTCCCTCCAATGCTTGCTTCAAGCTCCCCAACTCATTATCAGCCACAACAAGTTTCAAACACTCCCCAAGAAACTCGAAGAGAGTCCTAAGCTTTTCTCTATCTGCACGGTAAAACTTAGTGCTCGACAAGTACTGGATCCAGGGTTCATTTATTCCAAACCCAAGAATGGAGCTCAACTTGTTGGTGACGTCAACAACTTGACCCTTGTTATTAGTTGTTCGCTCTACAAAGGCAGTGATAGAACCACGAGATGCTTCAGTTATCTGTCGAAGCAGCTCTACATCCTTCAATATTCCCTTGTCACTTCCTCGGTACACATCCTCTATGTCCCGTCCAACAGTCTCAGCTAATATAGATGGGAGCGATAATATCCCATCTTCAGGACGATCTAAAGCAGCAATATTCACCAGTGTGGCAACCGCTTCCATCGCTGATGGGGGCTCACCAATGACGTGGAGCCCACAAGGTAGAAGTCGGGATTCAATTTCCATTATCTTAGAGTAAACCTTTCCAACAACCAGATCACGTTCTTTCACTGAGATCTCAGCTCCCTCATCCGGGAGATCCACATCTCTGTCGAGATTGCATTGCTTAGCTGTGCTTATAATGGAGCTGACAATCTGCGGTCCACGGCCTGAGTCTTTGAGGGATTGGTATGAAGAGATGAGCTCGCTCAGTTGCTTAAGCCCCTTGTAAAGCCCTGCATTCTCTGCTGGAGGAGTCAAGTAGCTTATGGTATTAGCATAGCTCCGACGTTTAGCAATAGTAGCCTCGGAAGGGTTGTTAGCTGCATAGTAATAGACATTCGGTATGTTTCCAATAAGACTATCCGGAAAACAGACATCGCTCATTCCCACCTGCTTCCCTGGCATGAACTCTAGTGAACCATGGGTGCCAAAATGGAGAACAGCATCGGCCTGAAATATTTTCTCCACAAAAGAGTAATAAGCAGCAAATCCATGGTGTGGACTTGCTGATTTGGAGAAAAGAAGCCGCATAGGATCGCCCTCGTATCCAAAAGTGGGCTGAACTCCGATAAAGACATTTCCATACTGTTTTCCATAGACCAAGAGATTTTCTCCATCAGAGTTCAAATTACCAGGCGCCTTACCCCAGTTCTCTTCCAATGCGGTGGCATAAGAAGTGAGATCATAATATTCTCTCACGCCCATTTTGTAGGCAACATTCAGATTTGGGCTGCTGAACTGAGCCTCTTTATCATGAATGACTTCTTCAATCAAAGCTTCAGAAGTCTCTGGAAGGCCCTCCACATTGTAGCCATCCCTTTTAAGTTCTTTGAGAACGGAGTAGATAGAAGAGAAGACATTAAGGTATGCCGCCGTTCCTACGTTTCCTTTATCCGGAGGGAAGCTAAAGACAGTAATGGCAAGTCGCTTCTCTGCCTGCAGCAGCACATATTTACGTCAGAAAAGACTGAGTAGAGTTTCAAGTAGTACAATGAGTTTTTGCTATTGACATCTCTCTCTTCCCACCAAGACAAACTGCCAGGAGGAAGGTATACTCTACTTCAAAGATGTAGAGTTTCCAGTTCACAGGAACTTGGTTACTTAGCCAAAGAAATCATGTCTGATATAAGAATAGATGTCATAAAGGTTGATCTGTATCAAATTTGCCCCCTCGACTACCATGCCATTAATGTTTAGGTGCATATAAATGCTGGGTTAAAGATAGAGTGTAGAGGACATTATATTTTGCCAAACTAGAAACTACAAGCAGTAGTAATTAATATAAAGGCAGACACTACTTTACTTGGGTAGGAGTGATGTTTTTCACCTGCTCTACATATGGTGTAAGACAGCCTAGAAAGAGGGGAATATTGTAACCGAACTCACTAGCTATTTTATCATCACATCCTATTGGAAACAGTTCTGCAATATCAGATCTAGGAACAGAAAATAGAACTAAATGCAAATAAGATGATTTTCGAATGCGAAAAAAACAGGCATGTTGCAGTGAAGCAAGTACCTTCGATTTTCTTTTCAGTTCAGCCCATCTGATTGCTCTAGTGCAGAGCTGCTCCACCCTCTTGTGAAGAGCATGCGATTTCCCTGCGATGAGTCAATGACAATATTATTCAGCACTTGATGTGTGATAAATGAGGATAGGATCGCAAAGAGATGGAAATGCAACATGGAAGCAAAAAGGTGAAGTGGGTATCTCTACTGTTCTTGAAGATTCAAAACAAAGCACCGAGATAGGTCAAATCAGGAACACAGAACATCGACTTCGTGAAGTGGATGTTAGTATCATCTCAGAAGAGATCAGCCCATTGAAAAAGTTTTGTTTTGTCCTTTTACAGATGATAGGAAAACACTTCCGTGAATTCATTTTAACAGCTAAATAGGGCAGGTGAAAAAAGGGGAACTGGATAAAGGCATCGTACTTACCAGTTCGAGGATCACGACCAGCAAAGACAATGGGCTCCATGCCGCCATCCAGCTCGGGAAGTGCAACCTGCAGAGCTACCTGAATTGGATGCAAACCCAGAGTACTGTTTAACCACTCCTCCGTGGTCTGGAACACCAAAGGCACTGCAACTATGTAAGGGACATCGAGCTTTCCCAGCGCCTCCACCGCCCTTGGATGATCCTGCCTTGCCGGTCCCCCCACAAGAGCAAACCCAGTTAAAGAAATCACTGAATTAATATATGGTTTCTTTGTGACCGGGTCGATCAGGAACCTTTCGACAGGTCCTGAGAAATCAAGACCGCCTGCAAAAATGGGTATGACTTTAGCCCCACTCGCCTCCAATTCCATAATCACAGCCACATAATGGCTCTCGTCCCCCGTGACAATGTGGCTCCTCTGCAAAACCAACCCGACTATGGGGGCATTCGGCCCCTTAAGCTGCTCATTAACATCCTTTCTGGTGCCATACCAATTCAAGTACTCCTTTACATCATCATACATACAAGGAGCCAAAGGGTGCCAAATTCCACTGTCCAAGAATAGAACTGGGTCTGAGTACTCAATCTTAGTCCCCTTCAGTGCCGGAACATAAGACCCCGAGATCATCTTCAAGAAATTCTGCAAGTTATCCGGCGACCCACCAAGCCAGAACTGCAAGCTGAGGATATAAAGCCTAGCATCCTGAGCCTTGTCGCTTGGTAAGTACTTGAGCACCTTTGGCAACGTCCGCACTAGCTTTAACATGCTATCTGCAAACCCTGCGGACGACTTCTTCTTCTTGAACAACTGGAAAAAGGGGCTCTTCGATTGCCCGAGCTGCGACATACTGAACGTGCCCAACTTGTTGAGCCTCATCACCTCAGGCATTGAAGGGAACACCAAGACTGCATCAAGCCTGTCCCTTTCCTTTTCCACTGCAGCCTTCACTTTGAGTGCAAGCTCCTCCACGAAGATCAATGACCCAATGAAGATATTCGCATCCTCAAGGTCCTTGCAGAAAGTTTTGTACGTATCCGCATCCCTAAGCTCCTCAACTAGATAGCCCACAACTTCAAACGAAGCATACCTCTTGGTCTTGTTCAGCGCTAGCACTGCAGCCGAGAGAGACGACTGGTACTGAGCCTCCAGGACCACGTACACAATCTTCACCGACGGGAGGCTCCCGTCTCTCTCCGGCACAATACGGCGGACCTCAGGCGTCGTCTGCGTGAAGAGGCCATTGCCCGCCACTGCGCATTTCACTTTCACGGCGGATTTCGAAGAATTGCCTGCTGGGTTCGTCTTCTTGGGAAGGAAGGAGTGTAAAAAGTAGTGCTTTTGAGAGAGGGAGGAGAGCTGATCAGCCTTGGGAGCTGGTAATGTGAATTGCGACGATAACAAAGAAGCCATTTCTGCGATCGCGCTCAAAACAAAAGAACTCTCTGTTTCTCGTTCGCTGGGAAAAAAAAAAAGAATCAGACGAACAGAGAGCGCAGAACGAAGTGATAGAGAGAAGAAAGATCAAGTTTTTTGGCGACCCCTCAGCGTCGAATTCGTGTCTTGGCGACACTAAATGCTTTCCTCCTTCTTCAGGATATGAAAGCTTCTCCGCTTATATCTCCAGTCTCGACACAGAGCGCACTGAAGACTAAGAAGAGAGAGAGAGAGAGAGAGAGAGAGGGGATACAAACAGTTGCAAGGGTGCTGTCGGGTTTAGTGGAGAAGCGAGGGACACGTGGCAACAAGGGTAGTCAGGCAGTTACGATTGGAGTTTTCCCTCTTTGCGGTTGAGCTTTGCTCTGAGGCTTTTGAGCGAGACCAGAACAGAAACAGAGACAGCGAGAGAGAGGGAATTTGGGTAATTCGCGGCTTATCTATCTGCAAGGGTCATGGCGATGGAGTTTCCTGAATTCTGATTGGCTGGTTTGGATTTCTCCATCAAGCGGGTCGCGAGGAGGGCACGAATGGATGATGATATGTGAGAGAGAGAGAGAGAGAGAGAGCCCAAGTGGAGGTGACGAAGATTTGTCTCACTCTACAGTGGAAATGCCCTCCCCGTCCTTGTAAAGATTCTTTGCTCTTCTTGAGTTTGTGTCTCTCGGTGAGAGGAGGGCCTGATATTTTCTTCTTTCTGTGGACTGCCAGGGAACCAGGTTTCCTACTTGCGGTCCAAGTGATCTTGCACGGCCCTTTCACTTCCCCGAATGCTTACCTCGACGTGGCCTACAATCCATCGATCAATGAAAACTACCCGTTGCGAGAATCGGACAAGATGAGTTTTTATGGACTCAAAGAAAGTAATTGCGTCATCAAATCCATGATTTTGGAGGTCTTGATAAGAATCGAATTTGCCTGACTGAAGTTTATCATGCTCATAGTGGAATTAGCATTTGAAGGGTCTATAAATAAACTCCATGATGACTTTGATATGTTGGGATTTGGTCGAGAGAAACAATGTGGCTGGTAGAATTGAATGAAGAACCAAAAAATGGGTGAGTCCCAAATATTTACAGTTTGGCTAACATAATTGAATATCGATATTGTTTATCAAGGTGAGCAGCACCAAGGTACGCTATCTTCGTTATATGATACATGACTTCATTTGTATTTCGCAATCGAGATCGAGATCAACATCTACATACGTCAAATTGGCCATAACCTTTGCAGGAGTTCATCAGGTGTTTGGGGCTCCCAAGGTTGAATAGACCCAATACTAACTCTCTGCATGCCTCTGGGTTTAGTTTTCTCCTAGGACATAGGGCTTTGAACACATTTGTCTGTCGATGTAGCCCTATCATTATGCAAACATGGGAAAAAGATCATAGGTTAGTTCAGAGAAGAGCTTGAGCTGATAAATGGACCCAAGTGGCTGATGATGTGTTTGTGTGTGTGTGTGTGTGTGTGTGTGTGTGTGTGAGAGAGAGAGAGAGAGAGAGAGTAGAAGTGGAGGTGTCGAAGATTTTTCTCACTCTGCAGGGGAGGGGCCCTCCCTTGCTTGTAAAGATTCTTTGCATTTCGTGTTTGTGTCTCTCGGTGAAAGTGACCTGATATTTTTTCTGTGGACTGCCAGGAAACCAGGTCTCGTGCTTGCCAATGGCGTCCAAGTGATCTGCACAGCCCCTCTTCTTCCGCAAATGCTTACCTCGACGTGGCCTGTCATCCATCGCGGGAATCATACGAACACGGGCTCCGCCAACTCGGTGATTGCAATTGCGTCGAGTCCATGAATTCAGAGGTTCCGATAAGAATGGCATTTCCCAATTCGAGATTAACCGCGCTCGCAATGGCATTTAAAGGGTATATAAACAAAATTCACGATCACTTCAGAATGTTGGGATTTGATTGAGTAAGCAAAAAGGTAGATGGTGAGAGAGTCAATATGGCTGCCGGAATTGATTGAAAAACAAAGAAAATGGGCAAGTTTCAATGTTTGCTGCTTGGCTAATGCAATCGGATATCGATGCTCTGTATTAAGGTGATGAGCGCAGAGGTAATGGTAAGTTGTATTGATTAAACAATATGTATACATGACTTTGTCTTGAATTTCACAATCGAAATCAAAATCAAAACCTATTTACATCGAATTAGCCATAAAATTGGTGGGAGTTCTTATCCAAAGGTCATGTGTTTTGGGGCTATTCCGAAAGGCTTGAGGTTGAACAGGCCCAATACTTGCTCTTTTCGTGCCTCATGGTTTAGTTTTCTTCTAGGACATAGGACTATGAACACAATTTTATGTCAATGTAGTCCTCTCGTCATGCAAACATGTGAAAAACATCATAGGTTTGTTCAAAGGAGAGTTTCAGCTGACAAATGGACCATCCCGTACTAAATTAAGAATTAAGTATAATTATTTATGATAAAGTATTACATCAAATCTGTCAATTCGAATAATGTGTCCCAAAAAAGAGAGGACAAAGGAGGAATTTCTTCTTCTTGCTTGGTTGGTATTGACGTGAAAGTGAGGGAATACCATACAATTACCCTTCCCCTTAATTTGTCCAAAGCAAGCGTGTTAAAGGGATTAATATGATGAACGGCGATATCCTCCTTTTGGATGCAAGATCACCTTTTTTGGAGTCTTGCAAAACTAGGCGTTATAATTGGCAGGCCGAGTATACCTTTTCCTTGCTAAAACCACAAGAATTAAATGTCAACAATTGTTGCAAGCTAACTCACGTTAACCTTAATTATAAGACAATAGAAGGGCACGTTAACAAGGAACATGTGTAGTGAAAGAAAACAAGGTTATGAGTTTGCTTCATCTGGGAATCTCCATATTCAATGTCATCCTCATTATAAACATAAACTTCATAATCATCTATTAGCCAATTCATTCTTAACAAAAACTAGGAATTATTTGTAAATCACTCTCCGTTTCTTGAAGAAGTATTGGCTGAACGAACAATCACTAGGACGCTATTTGAAAGCGACTTTGTTCATGCTAAATAAGCACGACGATATCAAAAGTTCAGGTCGCGTGATGCAAGTGGCAAAAAGATTAGGGGCACAGCGCCATAATAATAGAACTCCATAGGTACAATGTGAAATAAGAGGCGAACTTCCGGGGCGCAAGTGTAAAGATTCCCTAATAATCTTCTAAGGGTCTAGTTGATAACTGAATTTCATGACGTCATCTCCCTGTTAATCGATGTTGGGAAGCCGATCGAAGCAGCCGATCTCCGATTCCAAACCCTAAACCCCCGGGATAAAGCTCTCGCCTTTGGATTTGAACCTGAACCAGCATGGCCTGCAATGGCGCCAGCTGCCAATCCAATTGCTACAGAGACGAGGACGAGCCCTCTGCCAAGCCGGACGACGTCCGCTCCGCCGCCGCCCCCGCCGCCGCCGACGAGGGCACCGGGGCCGTCTGCGTCAAGTGCAAGGCCAACGAGCCGATTGCCGCCGCGGCCGCCGCCGACGGGCGGTTCTGCGCCGACTGCTTCCGGAGCAACCTGTTCGGCAAGTTCAGGCACGCCGTCGCCTCCAACGCCATGATCTCCCCCGCGGACAACGTTCTCGTCGCCTTCTCCGGCGGCCATGCCTCCAGGTCCGTCCACTTCTTCGAACCTGAAAACAAAAAGTGCCGTGTTGTGTGCTCGTTGTGTGCTCGTGTCTTGTTCCGTAGGATATGTAGTGCTAGTAGGGGGAAGTTCAAGTGGTGGTGTTGCTGTTAGTGTATCTATCTGAAGACGGAATGATTAAGCTTTTTGTTCTTTTTTTCATTCCGGGGTGTGTTTTGCTGTGATTTTTTTCTTGCTTGCATGAATTAGTTAGGAAAGAGGGAGAATCCTAGCAAGGATTGAACTTTGATTGGTATAATCATCAAATGAGACGTCTGAATGTCTTTCTTTTGGGGACACGCTTTGTAGGGTGGCTTTGCAGTTTGTGCATGATATGCAATCCAAGGCGCAGAAGAACTTTGATGCGAGTAGGGATCTGGATAGATCGTTGCCGGTGTTTGGTGTTGGGGTTGCTTTCATTGATGAAAGTGCTGCTTATCTGATTCCGTCCAGTGAAATGGATAGAGTACTTGGAGATATCAAGTTAATGGTATCACAACTATCCCCACCACATAAAGAGCTGCATATCTTTCCTGTAGAAAGTGTCTATACTGAAGGGTCAAGGGACAGCAGGGACCGGTTAAAGGAGCTACTAGACAGAGTAAGTGATGCTACTGGGAAAGAAGATCTCCTGGCGCACTTGAGGATGTTGGCCTTGCAAAAGGTTAGACCATGGAATTGTGAGTTAATGCAAAGTTTTAAGGAGGTTTGAAAAAGGTTCATAAATGCTGAATTTTTGCTTATCTTTTAGATTGCCTCCAGTTATGGGTACAATAGAATCGTGTTGGGATCGTGCACTTCAAGAATTGCTAGCCATGTTCTCTCTGCCACTGTGAAGGTTCGGATTCACATCTGTTCAATAATTATTTTAATTGAGCATAGCTTTTCCTTTCAAAGTTAGTGACCTGTCCATGGAAATGATCTCATTGGAGTGATGCCTGTTGATAATTATAGATGATAGAGTTTGCTTAGGCATGCTGAGCATGAAATTACTACGAATTTTGTGAGCAAAATAGAGTACAATCGGGTTTTATTACAACTCATGAGTTTCTGAGCTTTATACTATAAATGTTTCTTTCACCTGGATTAGAACAATATCTCATTCCTGCTTAACTCAAAGGTCACTTATCCTTGGCTCAGTATTGTCATTTCAAGCCACACCTCATGTTTTGCAGGTATCTGAATGAAATGACCATTGTGCAATGTTTTTAGATCCACAAATGAAAATTTTTGCCAGTAGATTGCTTTCTGACTACCACTACCCTATGTCCACATGACTAAAGATCAATTTCCTGGAGCAGCATCGGAACTGATGTTCTCTTCAGTGAAGTGAACTCAGTAAAAACTAGTATCTAATTTGATAAATTGAGGCTGGACTGATTTCCTGAGACTATTAATGCATGGGACGAGCAATGGCACCGATTACCCTTTGGCTAGCCCTTCTTCTTGATGCGGTACTCTCTACTGATGGAACTCCTGGTTTATGCATGTTTAGATGAGGCTGTTGGTCCGGCTGAGGACCAATATATATTTTCAACCTCAACCAACCAAGTAGAAAATAATCTAGATCTCCTTCTAATGGCATTGAGGGGTGTGTGTGCAAGCATGCCGCAAACATGTGCCTTTGTGTGAGCCCACACCGCATTGTGATGCCTTGTATTTTCTCTTTGCTGGTTTCCTTTTTAGATGGAAGTAGATACTTAATCCCCTTTAAATAGCTTCATTTTGCCTGACTTTGATAATGGAGCTGCAGTAGATGCATACCAATTTATTCATGGGAGCCCATTTTACAGTCTTTTAGCTTTTCTTTGTTTTAATTTACCAATCTAACATGAAGTGAAAAGTAACTGAGTTTTGGTAAGCAGTTATTATCTCTGATTAATGATGAAAGGGCCAGGACTATTCATCACCATGGGCTATCTATGTGTTTAACAGGGCCAGGGCTATTCATTACCTGCAGATATACAGTATGTTGATGCTAGATGGGGGGTTCCTTTAGTGTTTCCACTTCATGATTGTCTTGCGCAGGAGCTCCGCATGCTATGTCATCTAGATGGGTTTGTAAACTACTCCTTCAGTACTCTTTTTCTTGTCAACCTACCTGTGATATTTGGAAGTGTTTTTCAAAATTTTGTACTGTATCTTTACATTGGTGTGCACAAATGGTTTAAAGTAAGTTTCCTTTTTGTGCCATTGATCTGTGATTTAATGCTGAGATCATGGTACTGTGGATCATGGACTTTATTTGTCATTTTGGCAGGGCAGCCTTAAGACTGCAGAGTTGCCTAATGGACCATGCTCCAGCATCAACAGCTTGGTGTCATCATTCATAGCTTTACTTCAGGTGATGCCACTTCTTCTTGCCCTTATTTGTTGACTAGAACTGCTTCTGGCAGGAGTGACTAATTGGCTATGGTGGCTAGAAGTGTTTGATAAATGATAAAATAGAGAAAGAATGTTTCTTCTTTTGTTCCTGTAGGCCACAGTTGGCCTTTTGGTTCCATTGTTGCCTCTGATCCATGTACAAGCGAAAGGGAAGTACATGACCTGTTGATAGTAGAAATTGAAGCTCATTTGCCATTGGTTTTGTGACATTGAGTAAGAGTACAATTTGAGAGAAGATCACCTATATACTTCCTTTGTGAAAGATTTCTAATTGTTTTAGTCTGATTACTTTTATTCATTCTTATGTGGTGAATAAATTGCTGATGGAAACTTTTGTTTCAGGAAGAAAACCCTTCTCGTGAGAGCACAATTGTGAGAACCGCTGGAAAGCTTACCCCATTTCACTTTAATAGGATTCCGGAGATTAATGATTGTAATGTTCCTTTGGCGACCCGACGACGCCAGAAGAGGTCCAATCTCAAGCTTAATGGATCGATATCCTCGGAATCTTTTTGTCCCATATGCTACAGCCCACTAAACAAATCTGACTTGCCGGCTTTAGGCAGTCTCAAGACTCGACAGTCAGACTCTGATGTTTTTGGTGCTGCCTGCTGTTCAAGTTGTCAGTTTCAAATACTTCCTCGGGATGCCTTTGATATAGAGCAGCTCTATTCACTTTTGCCTGAGGCACTGGTTTCCCGAGCAAAACAAACCAATAAATATGATTTTGGCTCCCTAAGGTGATGATTTACCTTTACAATCCCACGATGTATCTTTTGATTTTTTTCCAGGGGACCTAAATTTGCAACATCTCATAATCTAAACCCTTTTTCCTTTTAGTCTCCTATTTCCCACTGGAAGTATTTTGCGAGTAATCTTACCATTGTTTCACTGCTTGTACTTTCAGGGAGCAAATTCAGGATTACTTGCTTTCAGACAGTGAGACTGACCCTTGAAGTCTTCTACTGTTAATAGCCCTGTTATGGCGCCAATTTTGATAGCATCATTCTTTCGAGCAGGAGTTCATCGCTGTTCTTGGACCTCTCGCATTTAAATGCATTGCTCAGTTTTACAGATGACCTGTGCTCGAGTAACTGTGCAGAGGCGATACCCTGAAATAGGTGGTCATTTGCTAGGCGGCTTTTATCCATTATCAAGTTTCAACCTCTGCAGAAAATTTTGGCTGCCTGTAAAAAAAAAGGGAAATTTTTTATTAGTATTCCAATATCATTTTCTTGTTTTCTTTTTGTTCTAAAATGTTTTTTCTCTTGAATTATAGGTAGATTATATTCAGAATCCCCTGCACCTTCATGTGAGTGCTTAAATTACTGATGCGTTGATGTCTCATTTGAGACCTAAATTTTTCGCTCTTATAAGATGGCTTCCAACGAGAAAGAAGAAGAAAGGGATGATCTGCGTTTGGCTAGAAGAAACTTTTTCGCGCTGCCTACTTAGCTTAAAGTCCTTTCTTCTACTAGAAACTAATGCGAGAAGACAAGCAAATGTGCTCGTGGTGGTGTAATCCAAAAGATAAAACTGCAATCGCGGAGGTTTGATGATACAACTTCAATATGCCAGGATTCTGCATTTCAACCTGACAGGAAAAACAAAGAAATCAAACCCAAGCTCATCAAGAAACCCAATTCCGCCTACATTTGACCCTGTTTCGGGTGTATGGTCCAACACTTCTCCACATCGCAAAATTTCCAAGCCAACTCTATCCACTCAACAATAGCAAGTCCACTCATAAGTGAACCCGCAGCATCCGAATCCACGCAATGCCATCAAAAGGATGAAAATTGTCCAACCTGTACCAGGAGCCTTCTCGATCAAAAGAACTTGCCATACAATCATGTAACGTGGGTAAAGAATTTTTCCAACTGATCTTGTTTTAGAACGATGCCAAGTTTTTCTGAATGAACTGTATTAATCACCCTATCGTCCACATTTTCAACAGCATCTGCAGCCTTTATGTCCATGTATTCATTCAGATTGTGCACTGTTCCATCTGCACGAACAAATCCAAACAAAGCTACAACCTTATACCGTGTCTTTTCAAATTGTTCATAGATAAAGAGTTACCTAGGGAGCTAAATGAGCATAAATAACATAGGACTTTACTGAGGCAATGCTTCTTATACACATCTCTGACTCTGAGTAATGATAAAGGAAGCCAAAAGTTGTGAAAATCAGCATATGCAAATTAATTAGATTTCAAGCTTGTATTAGTATTGACCTCCTAAGCTTGATGTTAAAGAAATATGATAGAATTCCATTTTCTCCTACCTAGCATCCCCTCAAGCTCCCATCAGATATTGTACTATGTATCTGGCTCACTTTTACTTCATGACCCTTAAGTATTCAGTTAATTAGAAAGGACCTTTTTTTTATGGAGACACAAGAAATACCATGAAAGCCCTAGTATGGAGCATTTACAAGCCCAGAAAATACCAGAAGTTGGATCTGTCTAATTTTATCTCTTCAAATTTTTGTCATTCATCATGGAACTAACAGGCGAGTGGATACAACATACGAGTGCTATGACCATATGCATGGCATTGTCTAAACCAGGGAAAATTACATCATATTCATTTACAGGCATGAAAATCTGAGTTTCAGAATTTAGCATTTACCTTCAGCAACAATTGGATCATTTGCTGGAGGTTGAGCTTGCCAGGTCCCATCTGGCTCTTTCATATGTCTTCTATCAGATGCAAAGTGACGTAGAAATATTGGAGCATGCACAATGCGGAAGAACCTGAACTATGAAAGGAAAAGAACACTGTGTCGGATAAAGTCATGTTAACTTGACCTCTGTATTATCTCATTAACACCGGGAAAGGCACATGCTAGTGTTTTCCAGTATTGTAGTTCAAGCCCTGAAATGCCAATCAGGAATAAAAAAGTCATAACACTGTTGACCTAAACTGTTGATTGCTCAACTCCTCTCAGAAGCAAATTTTACTCATCATAGCAGACTTGAATTTTTTAAGGACAACATGTAGGAAGTCATTGAGAATGCTAAGTAATTATGTAGGTATTATAATTTACAACTCCAGGAAAAAAGACTTGCCTCTGATACTCAGGAAACAGCTGAAACCAGGGTCGTGTAGTTTCAGAAACATATAAAGCCAAGGGAGAAGGAAACTGGAGGGCAGAGTCCAAATCCCACACCACAATAGAGGAGTCTGTTTTTCTCTGTACAAAATTCTGAGATTATGCAGAGAAACAAAGCATTTTGCTAGTACTTTTACTAGGTACAATTGAGACAGTTTATGCTCCCAGAGGAATATATTAAATGGATCAGAGTACATGAATGTGGAATCTAGCCAATCACCTGAACACAGATGACATGATAATCCCAGAGTACAAGTCCATCTGTGAATTTGCTGGCCTTCTGATGCCACAGTGCAATCTGCAGAAATCAGGAAGCAACAATAACATGCCCCAGGCATCACCATACAAAGATTTTAAAGAACCCAATTTCATTTAAGATTGACTTCAAAGAAGAGAAAAAACTCTATGATATCAAGCCAATACGGAGATTACGCGATTCAAACTTTGCAATTTTTATGTTAGCAAGGAATTCAGTTTCCAAGTCTAGTATCTTTTATAAGAACAAGTCCAGCATACAGTTAACTCTCATCAGCTTGTGAGAAGGATAGCCCATATTCCATCTCAGGAATAAAAGTGAACGCAGGGCATTTGAATTGCTCAGGATAGTATTTTTAGAGCGTCACCATTGTTCTCTTCCTTCAAAGTCTCTACTAGACCTATAATTATTTTGTATGGACAGAAACAGAAGGAATAAAATCACGAAGAACCACCCAAGGAATATGGAGAGAAATAGAGAAGCAAAACAGCAGGAAAGTTTCAACGAAAAAGAAGTACATGCCTGCTTCTTGTCATTGGAAATGAAGATGATATAAAGGTCGGATCCATCAGGTTGAGCCATCCCATTTGCACATAAGTTCTTACAAAGAAAGTAGGCATTCTCCTCACTGCCAAAAAGAGACACAGAATCTCACATGACAGTGTAAACTCAAAGGCACCCATTAGTTTATCATCTCCTGCATACTACTACAAATCCCATGTTTATCATCCGAGAAGTCGGAGTACAGCAGACAAAAAGGAAGATCAGCAACAGCAAGAACTTTTTCTGTGTATTGACATCCTGAGTTGAAGAAGAACTGAGAGCTCAAAAACATGGTCATCCGATACCTTAAACATTTTTCATTATCAAATCACAACCAGTTTTAAGTAATCGAATTAACTTAACAGATAAACCACAAACCCAATACACAGCAATATCACCCTCAAAATTAACAGGAAAAAAAAAAATGCAGGATTTAAAAGCTCTAACTGATAGGAAGCAGCCCCCTTTCCCCTTATATAATCTCCTATTGCAGATGCAAAACTGAAGCTCACAAAAATGATTCTACCAAAGACCCAACTTTCTATAGAATTCCAAGAGAATCCCACTTTCTTCTTCCTTCTTTTTTCTTTGGGGTAAAAGATTCCAACTGACGCAGCCATTAAACAATCAAAGTTTCAAAAAGACAAGCGATGGAGTCACCCCTGCTGCCCCCGGTTCCGCTCATGGAAGAGAAGAATGAAAACCGACAGAACGTGCACGATGGATAGGGAAAGCAGGAATTGGCCGAGCTGAACCGAATCGACCACAAGGGTTCGGGATAGTTACCAGTAATAAGGAGTGTGGTCGAATTGGGAGACATCCACGGCTGCCGAGCTCGCCATCCCGCTTGTCTAGCCCCGCCCGAGTGAACAGTGAAGCGCCGGTCTTTATATCACCCGAGTCGAGTCGAGTCGAGCCGACACCCGCCAGGACGACAATGGACGCTCGACGAATTTATAGCTGTCGTGTCGGAGCGAGTGATTAACGACGAAAGCAAGGTTTTTTAACTTTCTCATGGTCGGAAATGGAAGGAAGTTTTCCACGCGTGGCTTTCTGGTTGTCGAACGTGGGCGGTCCAACAAGACAAAATGCATGAAGAAGAAGAAGAAGCACGATCCATATACAGGCCCGAGCCCAACAAACCCTCGCGAGGATCTGATCTCGCAAGCGTGCGCATGGACCCACCCGCCGCCCGCCTCCCCTCCGACGCGGCGGCGCCGGGCCGCCGCCGCGTGGTGTGCCCCGGCTGCGACCGCCCGGCCCGGGTCTGCCTCTGCCACGTGATCCCCAGCCCGCCGATCCCGACCGCCGCGAGGGTCGTGGTCCTCCACCACCCTCACGAGTCCCGCCACAAGCTCTCCACCGTCCCCGTCCTGTCCCGGTGCCTCCTCAACTCCACCGTCCTCCTCCACCGCAAGCTCCGTCCGGGGCTCTCCCCTCTCCTCGACCGCTCCCCTCCCTCCATCTACCTCTTCCCGCCGTCCTCCTCCTCCTCCTCCTCCTCGACGGCCTCCCCCTGCCTCACCCTGTCGCAGCTCCGAGCCTCCGACCTCCTCCGGCGGGCCGAGCCGGAGGGGCTCGTGGTGATCGCCTTCGACGCCACGTGGAAGCACGCGCGGGAGATGGTGAGCGCGAGCGAGGAGTACCTGTCGCGGTTCGCGGTCCGAGTGTGCCTGGACTTCGACTACGACGAGGGCGTCGACGGGGGAGCATCTACGATTCGGAGCTGCTGCTCCGGAAGGAACCGTACGGAGGGTGCGTGAGCACGATGGAGGCGGTGGCTAGGGTTCTGAGGGCGGTGGAGGCGAACGGGGAGGAGGTCGAGCGGAGGTTGATTGGGGTCTTGAAGGAGATGGTGAGGTTGCAGGCGAGCTTCTTGAAGCCCGTGAAGCCGAGGAACAAGCTGTTGAAGAAAGGGAAGCAGAGGGCGGCAACAGAAGAAAATGGAGCAGGAGCAGGAGCAGGAGCAGAGTGAGCAACTCCAAATGTGAAGTCACATGTCCACTTTTGTTAGAAAAAGATGGGATTTTGAGAATTGGTTTTGTTCAGTTGTTTTGGTTGTTTCTTATGCTTTGTTAGTTGCTTCCCCTGGGATGAGAAGAAGAAGAAGAAGAATCTGATTATCAGTCGATGAATTGGTGGGCATCGACGTCCAACTGCACAATATTCTTTGTGTAGGTGGTGACCAATATCAGTTTTGATGATCGAGTTCATTTTGACATCGGACCTACTTGAGTCGATGATAATTTTGAGCATGGGTCGACATGCTATTGTCTAGTTCAGCTTCTGGGTACGTTATTAGTGTAGTTAAGCTGTTGGATCTGTGTTAGTCTGGTGGAATTTCATGGTGGCGGCTCGACAGAATGTGTAGTGCGCGCTTTGTGATGCAGATTTTGTGTTATCAGTGAGAAATTTGTAGTATAGGATTAGTCGTGACAGAGCCGGTGTTGAGCTAATATCCTGCCGGGGCATTTTGGAGACCCCAGGAGAGTCGGAGAGCTTTCCTCTGGACAAGTGCTTCTTTATCATGTCCCCCAGATGAAGGCATACGGATATGCGATTGCCAGGTCAGGCCATGTATAAAGGTTCTTCTGTATAGGCATTCTCATGGCTGTTCAGAGGAAATTGGTGCTTCTGTAAGCAACTAATCTAGAGCAAACATCTTGTTTAATCTGAGAGTTGCTCTATTTGGGAAGTTAACGCATAGTGTCTTACATTAAGGAGTTTTATCTTCTAATCTTTTAGATTGGTGCAGATTATCATCTCTGGGCTTTTTGATTTGATTACCAGTCACCTAGCTCTTTTTGCAGGAATCTGGTGATATTGCTAGCTCAGCATTGATGAATGCCAGAGTTTCAATTCTAAACTAGTCTCATTTCTTTCTGATTGAATCATATTTCTGCTACAAGGTATTAGGTAAGTTTTGGCGGAAATTTCAATCGTGGATGCTGAGATTTTAAGTAATGAGGTTGTAAAAGAGCGTCGATTCAGATATATTCACCATCACTGAAGGCCCGCTCATGTTGTTGGTATCGTTATATATCCTCAGGGGCCAATTTTCTTTCCTAAAACGAATCTATCTTGAGTCCCATGAAAGGAAACCCAAATGGTTACTGCACAGGTGGGGAGGTCAGTTTCTTGATTGTTAAACGGAATAGTGGAGCACGTAATTAGCACCTTCGATTGTGAGACAAACTAATGTAGCGTGTAATTAGCATCCTGTGAATGAGGAGTTGCTTAAAGGTTTTCACATTGAAATAGTAGTGAAAACGAAGGGAGCCTGTCTGCCAGGCATTAAAACATCATGTCACTGCTGAATCATATGCACAGAATCGGTTTGCTTTCCAGTATGTGCGAACCGAACCATCAACTTCAAGCTGGTGTCTGTACTTCTCCGAAACTATCTTGATCTGGGTCTGCTCTTTTGCGGCACTGCCATGTCGGCATTGGTGCTGTGCAGATGGAGTCCGTCCCAAGATGGTCAAGAAGCCGTATTGGAAAACAAAGGAAACCCATACGACTGACTGCGCATGCCTGTTGTGGGGGCACAAGAAAGGGGGATTCTTCTCAATGGTCCTCGCATCTCAGTCATCTTTTGCTTTGATCATCCTCTGAAATCTCCAAAACCCTTCTTGTTCCAGAGGCCGTGGTGCCCACAGACGAGGAAAAAACGGATTGGTTTTCCTACCATGTCGCTTTCAGAGCCTTCGACTTTTACAGAATCAGGACCGACCAAACCGCCCAGCACCAACCTCGCTTGGCTCTTTCATTCTCGCATCCTGCAGTGTCCTGGCCTGGTGGTATTCTGTCCAACGTTGAAACCGAATCTTTTGAATTCCATGCTTGATGTCATCTGAACAATCTGTTTCCTAAACAGAAAGAAAAAGTACGTCTGAAATTATAAAGAATTATACGTGAATAATTCGGATGCGATTCTGCATCACAACCACCACCACAAGATTGCATAAATTAAAATAACCCAAGAGCCTCTGAATGAAAAAAATTGCACCATATGACATGATAACATATTTGGCTGGGAATCAATTTCTAGAATTCTAACCCCAACATGAGAAATGCTTGTAAATTGCAAAAATGGAATGTTTGCTAAATGAAAATTTTCCTTTTCTTTTGGGGAATAAATACGAGTTCCATAAAAATAATCATTTGGGCAAAAAATTTTAGTTGCCAATGCACCACCGGCCCCCCTCCCGCCAATGATGCGCCACTTTTTTTCTGATCCTTGACCATGATCGGATCGGATCGCATCGCATCATCCTGCAATTCATAGGACCAAGGCCAACACATTTTGAGGCATAAGGGGGACCCCCACTGTTTGTCTTTTCAGTTTTAGGAGCCCACGATTTTCATATAAATATAGAGAGAATTTTCCTGGAACAAGCGATTGTCCAATTACCTGTCATGGAAAGAAAAAGGGATGGTCCAGCAGGCACAAACATCAAGTGCTTTTTTTGGGGAACGTGCTTTTTGCGTTTAATTTGCGTAACGTTATGTTCGTTGAAAGTGATTGGAATAGAAAAAAAGGGCTGTGTGATCATTAGAGAAAATAACGAAGAGAGAAAGGGTTTGAAAAAAATCGAGTGTATGCGTAATTTGAATGTAGGCGAGAGAAAAAGAAATGAAAAGAATGCGTTGTACTATTCGCTATAAGACTACAATATGAGAAGGAAGAAAATTGGCGTATTCCCTCCTTAGCATCTCTCCCTTTCTTTCCCTTCATCCAAACAAAATTGCATTTCCAGAGTCACTTCTTTTCCATCCTAATCCCTCTCTGATCGAAATATGTGTGAATTCCCCCATTCTCTACAGAAAATTCTTATCTGGATTCGAACTTGTGAACTCAAAATAATTATAACAAGTGATCACGTGAAATTAACATATGGAGTGCACACGATTAATCCTTATAATGAACCTAGCTATTGAAGACTTTTTGTCGTCAAAAAGAAATTTTCATTCATTATCAAATTGATACATCAAAAGAAATCTCAAAAGTCATAGTTACAAAGCAAACCAATAAAAAAAAATAGCTTTTATGTGAGGATGTGTCATAGAACTTCTCTTCATCTTATATGATTTCTTTTAAATACACATACATCATGGTATATTACAATTTACACAAGGAGCCTTAAGTTTATAAAATATATAGTCCTACAAATCACCATCATTTGCAATCTTGAATAATCAAATTTACCCATTTTTCCTATCGCCACTCTTGCTACAGCTCGCCATAACCATTGGCACAAGACTAGTGCTCTAGCACTTGCTCCATCGTGACTCCGATCATATTCGTCGCGACCAATCGACAACTACAACGATAACATCATTAATAACCGCTTCAGCCGCTACTAACCAGTAACCACCGCAAGTGACCACCAACTATCACCACCGGTATGCCACTGTAACTATCACCACTAACATATTGTCGCCATCATCACTTGATTGCAGCACTCGCAAATAAAATAATTCGATTTGAATCATAACAATTCAATTCACTCACAAGTGCTTGTTCTCCACATTATAGCCCTATCGTCGCGCTAGAATTGCGAACAGACAATATGAACTTGAACTTATAATTTCATCAAAGAATTTCTGCTATTAAAACCTACTCATTATTTTCAACTCAAAAAAAAAAAAAAGAGGAGAAACTTATTTATTAAGTTAATTATTATTATTCGTCCTTCGAGAAAATAGAGATAAAAACGGAAAATCAGATAAATCCATCGAATCCAATCGGCATCGGCAGCAAGGGAGAGAAGAAGCCTTTCCACCGCCGTGGCCGGTGCCATTTTCACCGGATCTCTGCCTTAAATAAACCCTCTCTCTCTCTCTCTCTCTCTCTCTCTCTCTGCCTTAAATAAACCCCCCTTTCTCTCTCTCTCTCTCTCTATTTTCCTTCGATTAATCATCATTCCATTCCTTCCTTCCTCTTCTTCGCCTTTTTCCCACCTCTGAACTACAAAATCTCGGAAGCCTCGAAAACAGCAAGAGAGAGAGAGAGAGAAAGACGGAAGCTCGAGCTCGCCCCCGACGGAAGCTCAACGGCTCCGACTTCCTCCGTCTTCCGGCCGCCGCGCGCGTCTCTCCACCCGTCCCCTGCTTCGAGGGAGAGGAGAACGGGGCCGCCAGGTAACTCCCGTTCGAGTCTCCTCCTTCTCGCGATCGGTCCTCCGCTCGCGTTGCGGATCTTCCTGCTTCCGATCGCAATCCGGACGGACCGGCGCCGTGCTTTGTTTCCGTTGCTTCTGCGCGAGTGTTGAATGGATTCTCTGACTGGCCAGCTGGCTCTTCTTGATGTTCGATGCTAATTCTGTTGTATTGCCTTCGTTGATGTTGCCGTCGTCGTTGTTTTTGCTTGATTATGTATTGGTTCTGGTTCGAGCTCTGAACGGGAAGCTCGGCGAGAGTTCTGGACGCATTGTTTGTCCCGGGGCGTGCGGTCGCCCCCTTCGCGAATATGAATTCCGGCTAAAACGTGCTGAACTTTTGAAATGTTGAATTTGGCATGAGATTGGTAGGCTTCGTTGCGGCTTGTGTAGCTGAATCTGGCAGGGAGCTGTTCTTGAAAAATCTGCTCTTTTCTTATGTATGGCGGCTACATTAGGTTCTGTTAATTTCTTTGGACGCTGTGCGGTGTAATTGTCCTGCCACTTGATGTAGTCCAGTGGTTTTAGCGTTAGTTCCTCATGGCTGCAATCTATAAGCCATACTGATCTGGGATTCTCTCTGTATCTCATGTACAATAACCATGGAAAGCTTTTGGAGAGCTGGAATGCTTACCTTTCTGGCTGCTGACAAGTTAGCGAGTAAATGTTGCTGGTTGAGCATTCTAGTGCTCCCAGTCATGTGACACATTGGATGTTGGGATGGATGCGATTCATTGCATTAACTCCAAAAAAAATTTGACTCGGGCAAGGAAAAGAGTTGGTTTTCTCTGAAGATAAAGCCAGTATATCCATAATTTGGAGCATTAAGATTCATCCAAATCATGCAGAAATGTCACTGTCTTTCAATTAGGACGACAGAGTGCTAGTATGCAATTGATGCTGGACATTTGATTAATAACCAATTAATTGCTATTTGAAGAAGACTGTAGCTTCCGCATACATTGACTGCTTGTCAGAGCTTTCATAGTGGATAAAGTGGGCCCAATATGCAGAGAATAGAAGTTTACCAAGTTCTTGGGTGAAACTCATGTGAAACCTGTGGGGGTTTGTGATCATTCATGAGGTCTTGTATATTTTTTATTTTTAAAAGAACATAAAAACTTAGCTCTTTTTATGCTTGCATTATGTGGAAAAAGGGAAATGGCCAACTAAAGTCCGTAATGCAACAAAGAACTAGAGACATTGAGGAATTTCGCAACTTTAAGTATCTATTTTATTTGGCATCTACAATTCAAAAGCAAAGGCACACGTATTATCACCATTTCAGTGACAATTACTGTGGAAGGTAGTGGAGAAGTTTGCAGGATGTGGAACCAGAAAGGTCTCCCCTCTTTGAACCGTAGGGATAAGCAAGCTGAGACATTCAGGCTTCGATGAGAGCAATATTATAATTAATTAATGTCCTAGATAGTAAATGTTATCTTTGTGAAAGATGATTAAAGAGTCATGCAATCTGATATTTGGTAATAAAAGTTAGTCTGCAAATGATAGGCTGGTTTAAGATTAAACAGAGTCGATATGTCATTCTTTGTTGCAACTGGGTTACTAAATAGCAAAGCAGATGTAAAGACCCATGGATCTATAGACCTTTAGAACAATGCTTTCTATCGTATAACTGCCTAGCAAACAACTCTTTGTGACAGAATCAGTCAAAAAACTATCTGCCCAGCAAGCAACTCTATGTGACACAATCAATCAAAAAACTATGTTCCAAAAAGATTCAGGTAGTGTTTGATTCACTTCTATTCTGTGCTCTAAATTGATCTTGAAAATCTGGTGGACAAGATACCTGAGAGCTACATACTCCCAATGATGTAGTCTTTCGTGACATGAAGGTGCTTCAGAGTACAATATTTTTGTGAATGCTAGTATGTTATGGACCTTTTATTGCTCTGAATGTAATGTAGATCACAGATGGGGAAAGAGCTCTTCAATTCAAGGCCACAAATCTAAATTATGGTTTTGGCCTTTCTGTCTTTGGCTAAACAAGTAGACTTAGTCAAGAAGCACACGTAGCCCAAGGTTTCATTTATTTTATTTATCTTTGGCATCTGTGTCGTTCCTTTTACTGATTTATTTTTATTGCCATGAGAAAGCTTATAGTTGGCAGTCTATTTAAGCTTCGGCGGCACTACCCATGTACTTTTCTGTGTTTTGTTACTGCTGTTCTTGATAGGTACTTCACCCCCAATTCTCTTACAGTTCATGAGTGGCTGTTCTGCTTTAACTGTGGTTTCCTGTGAATCTCAATACCAGAATCCCGAGGTTTCTGACTCCGCTGACAAAGATACGAAGGAATTTGCAAGATGTCTAGCCCTGCAAAACTTTTAGATCCGGCATTTCAATCAGTTGGTCAGAGAGTGTATCCTATTTATAAAAGAATTAACATTATATATACTGGATTTTATCTTCTTCCTCTTTTCCAAAATCTTTGATCTTTAAATTTACTTGACTTTATTTTTTTCTTTTCAAGATCTTTGATGTGGCTCTTGGCAAAAAAATCAAAGTTCTTTTTATCTTTTATATATGCTGCTTTTGATTTTAAGCTTGTTAACCCTAATAGCTTTTAGTGGGACTGAGATTTGGCGAATTGAGAATTTTCAACCAGTAGCCTTGCCAAAGTCCGAGTATGGTAAATTCTACATGGGGGATTCTTACATTGTTCTACAGGTATGCCATGTTCCTCCCCATTCTATTGAGGAGTATAAAAGTAATCAAGTATATGAACACATGTACACGCTCACACCGAGGTGCGCAAGCACACACAGAAATGGGAGAAAAGTTCTCTCCCTTTTTCTTTTGTGGGATAATGAAATTGTAATAAAAGTTCAGTAGTTTCTTTTGAATAACCAGATACTTATGTTTGCAAATCCTATTCCAATTGTGTACTGCTTAGACTACGTCTGGCAAGGGCGGTGCTTACCTATATGACATACACTTCTGGATTGGAAAAGACACAAGTCAGGTACATTTTAGAGCCTTTGCTTCTTTAAAATCTTCAACTTGCCTTAACTTTATGAGGTATACCTGTAATTACGAATTCTCTTCATAGGACGAAGCTGGAACGGCTGCCATAAAAACTGTCGAACTAGATGCAGTTCTAGGTGGTCGTGCTGTGCAGCACAGGGAACTGCAAGGCCATGAATCTGACAAATTCTTGTCTTATTTCAAACCTTGTATCATACCTTTGGAAGGAGGTGTAGCATCTGGATTTAAAAAACCTGAGGAAGAAGAGTTTGAAACTCGTTTATATGTTTGTAAAGGGAAAAGAGCTGTGAGATTGAAGCAGGTTAGTGAACTTTCGACGTATTCTCGCAGCAAGCTAATTTGGACGTGATAAGCTTTAATCAACAGAGTACAGTTACTTACCTTTACTTGTGCAGGTCCCTTTTGCTCGATCCTCATTAAATCACGATGATGTATTCATCTTGGATACTCAGAATAAGATTTATCAGTTCAATGGCACAAATTCCAATATCCAGGAAAGGGCAAAGGCTTTGGAAGTGATTCAATTTTTGAAGGAAAAGTATCATGAGGGGACGTGTGACGTCGCCATTGTTGGTAAGAGTGCATTTACTTTTGATGACTTCCTGCTCATTTTTGGAGTTTTTTATTTTTGTATTTGATGAAAGCAAGGGATGTTAACTTTATGATTTTCTGTGATAGAATCACGATGAGGATTTTTGCACTGTCATTATATGATCTCCCTTCTTATGCATCCACGTTTCCTTTATCATGATAGATGATGGGAAGTTAGATACAGAGTCAGACTCAGGTGAGTTCTGGGTTCTCTTTGGTGGCTTTGCTCCAATTGGCAAGAAGGTGGCTAGTGATGATGAAGTTATTCCAGTAACAACTCCAGCTAAGCTCTATTGGTATGTCTCTTTTGTATATGGGAAGTAGGAATAAACACAGCTCAATTAGTTGCGGGGCACAGTGCCTCCTTTTTCAGTGTCCCCATATTTATATTTATTACAAGTGTACGTAAGGATACCGATACCTTCAAGAAAACTGATCTCCAAGTTTGCTTGTGCTTTTGTGTATGCCTTGCACTTGCATATGGTCAAGACGTGAGATTTCACATTCTTCCCTTCTCCTGGTTTATCAGCGTGTTTTGAGGATAGTGGTCAAGTAATGAAATCAACCCAATCCTGTTGACCCCATTCTGCTTCTTTCCACGAGTAGATAACTTTGGTTCATGCTGTTCTATGACGAAGAACAATTGTGTTTAATCCTTTCTATGTGTAGCAATTGTTTTTCATTGTTGAGTCTCTTAAGTAGGTGCAAGAGAGCTTGCCATCTGATTATTTTCTACTGACAATTACGTACATTTACCATCTTGTATGGTTTCCCTTGGTAGCATCATTGAGGGAGATGTGAAGGTTGTTGAAGGTGAACTATCTAAAAGCATTCTGGAAAACAACAAATGCTACATGCTCGATTGTGGTTCTGAAATTTTTGTGTGGGTTGGCCGTGTAACAACGGTGGATGAGAGAAAAGCTTCCAGCCAAGTGGCTGAGGTAGATCTGTAGTCTTTGGAGCTTAATCTTCACAATGTAGAGGTTTCACGTGCTCATTTTTGAACTTATATTCAGGGTTTCGTCGCTAGCCAAAACAGACCAAAGTCAACACGTGTAACCAGGGTCATCCAAGGTTATGAAACACGGGCATTTAAATCCAAGTTTGATTCTTGGCCAGCTGGATCCACTGCTCCTGGTGCTGAGGAGGGCAGAGGGAAAGTAGCAGGTGTCACTTCTCCTTCCAAATTTGTCGTCTTATTTTTAAATGCTTTCCTTCTTGAATTACTGAAGGACAATTCACGTTTTGCTAGCTCTACTGAAGCAACAAGGTATCGGTTTGAAGGGAATCGCAAAAGGTGCTCCTGTCAATGAGGAAGTCCCACCTTTGCTTGAACAAGGTGGAAGAATGGAGGTATAGTGGATGTTTCCCTCTCTTAGTTTCTTAATGAGGCTGATTGAGGTGACATCTCTCTAAATATTCTTCATTAATTATACCCAGGTGTGGCGCATAAATGGCAGTGCTAAGACGCCATTGCCTAAAGAGGATGTTGGGAAATTCTTTAGCGGAGATTGCTACATTGTTCTTTATACATACCATTCAGGGGACAGGAAAGAGGATTACTTTTTGTGCTGTTGGATTGGAAAAGATAGTATTGAGGTAATTGATGTCTTGCCAAGTTGTGCTAAGCAATTTAATGCACTTGATGTTTAAAAACTCAAAATAGGCAATTTGTTTTACATGAGAAAATATCATGTTGCTGTTGCTTCCTTTTACAAATAAGAAAAATATGGGGATGTAAGTTAGCTATGGTCATATGGGAGTCTGGATTCACTGTATATGAGATGGAGGAAGGAAGAAAATAATTGGATAACAAAGGAGAGATGAATCGAAAATTTTGTAGATAACTATTTATGAATCTCTAGTTGTCTAGGTATAGATGAATGCCAAAAAAAAATAGATGCTATAGTTCCTCTTTTATGCACGTCCATTGAATAGTACAAAGGATGTTGATGGATGATCTATTAACCAAATTGTTCTCAGATGCTAGAGTTCCAATATTAGATGTAAACATGCTGTTTCTTCATAAAAGAGTGAGTTGCGCAAGTCATCCACACAAAGTGGGTCTCTCTAATCTTTGATTTTATTGTCTGTCAAGTAGTAATAGCATTCTGGCTATGCTTGGAAGGTTAAGATTCATCACTAATTCTAAGTTTATGAGTCATTTATCCATCCTTTCTTCTCATAATATAATTTGCTTGGACTCATGGCATTCATAAGTTATTTTCTATGGTTCAAAATAGGTATTCACACATGCTGGTGCCATCCTTCAATTTCAGCTTTGGAACAGCTGCTTTGGCTGGATGTTCCATATTTGATGCAAGAATATTAACAAGATATAATTTTCTTATCTAGGAGGACCAAAAAATGGCTGCTCGTTTGGCTAACACAATGTCCAACTCATTGAAAGGGAGACCTGTTCAAGTACATCTCTTCTTAGTCAACTTGAAACTTAAGATTTCTATTTAATAAATTATTCTCTAGCATTCTGTTTAATAAATGCTTTTGCAGGGCCGTATATTGCAAGATAAAGAGCCACCTCAATTCATTGCACTTTTTCAGCCCATGGTAGTCCTTAAGGTATCCTTTTGTCTTTTTCGTAATAATGTTGTAACTTATGCAATGAAATGCATATATTGAATTGAAGGATTTAGAAATTTAAATTGCTCTCTTTTAATCTGATTATTCTTCAGGGAGGTTTGAGCTCAGGTTACAAAAAGTTCATTGCGGAGAAAGGTTTGACAGATGAAACTTATACACAAGAAAGCATTGCTCTCATTAGGGTTTCTGGTACTGCCAGTCACAACAGTAAAGCTGTCCAAGTTGATGCAGTAAGTGTTGTTGAGTACCTTTTGATGTACGCTTCACATTTGTCCATGTGATCCTTGTCATTCAAACAGCTACTTTTTCTTCTCATGCCTGAATATCTTCCTTATAGTATTTCCTCTGTCAAAGTAGTGGAGTGTGCAATATGATAGTATGTGGGCTCTGTTTAAAAGGTGAATGGGTTAGGCAGAATTTAGTTGAAGTTATTATCAGTTGGATGAATTTGTTCTTTGTTATCATTATGCCTACCTTGACACCTTGTAATATAACATCAGTAGATTATGGTTACCTGCTTTGGATTTCTATGCTGGAAATCCAAACTTGGGACTGATTCTGTACAGACTGTCTTCATCATATGATCATAGGAATTGTTATTGTTCTTCCTTCTGGGAGTAACCTTTGGAGGCAAATATTGTTTTATCCTAAGGGTAAACTCCATTATTATATGATGCCAGTAGTTCTCACTTGCAACGCTAGCCTTAAACATGGAGATCATGATTTCAAATGCAGTCATCTTCCTTGCTATGCTAACTACAAAGTGCACAATGAATAGGTGGCAACATCATTGGATTCTGCTGAGTGTTTTCTTCTTCAATCTGGATCTTCAGTTTTCACATGGCATGGCAATCAGAGCACTTTTGAGCACCAGCAACTTGCTGCAAAAGTTGCAGAGCTGCTAAAGGTACTATCTGTATTCATTTTCTCGTATTTTCTTATTTTAGGATAAATGCAGCTGTTTGAAAACATAACTAGTGTTGAGTGATTTGTGCATCCTCGTTCTTGAATGAATGCATGGAGATTTTGAAGTCATAATATCAGACCCAGAAAAGGGAAAAAAGCAAGAAAAAACTTACGTAACCAAGATCAACAGAGCACATTGTTAAAAATCCTCTATGCAATGAAAGGCTGAGGATTAATAAAGTGTGCCCTTTTTATGGACGCAGCATTGTGGGAGCATTTAATATGAGGAAATTAAATGTTGGTCTCAAGAGGCACCTATGTCCCAATCCTCGAAGATCATTTACATGATACCTTACCTAGAGGGTGTAAAACTGGTCTTGCATCTGGGAAAGAGAAATGTCGGAAAAAACAAGCATAAAATCATTTAAATTGACAGAAAATAGTTTCCCTTTCTTCAAAAGCATAACCAGAAAAAAAAATTATGTATAGCAGTCGACATGTTTTTTCTTTTTCTTTTCTTTTTCAGAAAAGTAGGAGTCCTGCCATGGCCTTTATTCTCTCTCCACTTTCTTCATCACCAACCATGCTAGTGACAAGGGACTTCAAAGACTATCTTAGAAGTTTCTTCATCTAAGGACTTCCATATGTGCAAATGCGACCATTCATATAGTTAGGGCCTTCAATCCAAGCATGATACCTATTTATACTGGAAAAGGTTCTGTCGGATCTGATGAAGCTGTATTATTTTCTCAAAAAGACAAGCTGTTGACACTATGATGGAAGCTAGTCTCTCCATTAAAATTTAAGAACCTGGGTTCATATCCTATTACTTTGTTCTTTCCTTTCCCATTATTGGTAATTAAACTTTATGCTTCGATGTGTGTGTGTGTGTGTGGGTGAGGTGTCTAGAGTGAGGGAGATGGAGTTGCGTCACACAACCTTTAGTACTTAATGCCTTAGCTAGTTGGATAATTATTTCTGGAAGTTTTGAAACCAACTAGGCTATGCATAATTGTATAAATGTTATATATTGCCTAATTCAGGTTTCAGTTACCAGATATTTTTGTTTGATATATGATTTTTGTGTCATGCAGCCTGGGGTTGCTTTGAAACATGCAAAAGAAGGTACAGAGAGCTCAGCCTTCTGGTTTCCACTTGGAGGGAAACAAAGTTACACTAGTAACAAGATTTCCCAGGAGACTGTTAGGGACCCCCACTTGTTCGCATATTCTCTTAATAAAGGTCCGGATATTGACCAAAGACTGTCCTTTTTATTCTTTTCTCATCTTCAACTGCAGATCTTTAATAAAATTGGCTAGATTCTGATTTCTCTTTTTTCCTTTATCTCGTGGATACCACAGGAAAGTTTGAGGTGAGTTCCAGCTGATCTTGGGAATTATTTTTTGAGTTTGCTTGGAGTGGCTTTTACTGTCGCTTTTTCTTCACTCTTAAACATCTGACATGGTCATAAAATATAAATGTTGACGCTTGTTCCACATAAATTTATGCGTAATTTTAAAATTAAAAAAATATTTTAGGTATTGGCAGGAAAGTAAAAGAAAAGTTCCATCTGAATTTTCAGAAATCCCCACAAACAAACAGCCATATTTCTTATGATTCTTCTTTGTAGGTTGAAGAAGTACACAACTTTTCACAAGATGATTTGTTAACGGAGGATATCATGATACTGGATACACATGCTGAAGTGTTTGTTTGGGTTGGTCAGTCTGTGGACTCGAAAGAAAAGCAGAGTGCTTTCGAAGTTGGTCAGGTATGACCACTTAGTTAAATAACGTCTTCAGTTCTCTTTGTTGTTCACTTAGCTCACTTTTGGCTGTTCTTTGCAGAAATACATCGACATGGCTGTGTCTCTGGAGAATTTGTCTCCAGATGTACCACTTTATAAAGTTACAGAAGGAAATGAGCCATCCTTTTTCACAGTATATTTTTCGTGGGACTCTGCAAAAGCAATGGTATGCGTTTCAAAAATGGGCATTGTCTTTTCGCTTTTGCCTCGATTCCAGCTATTTGGTTATACCCTCTCACATTCAACATTATTACTGAAAATTGCAAATGCATTTTGTTAATTACTGCAAGTACATTTTGTTTTTCTGCCTTGTTTTTGCTTCCAAAGCTGCATAATGTCCATTCACATAGTTGCCATCAATGACCACTAGAGGCGAAGTAGTTTCTGAAGCTTATAATTTTGAGCGAGTTATCTGACTGTCTTATCTTGGAAAGAAAATCTAAGAGCAAGAAACTTTCTTAGCAAATATCAATCCAGTTTCAACTTCTTTTTTCTGAACTGATAGTTGAATTCCGAAGTAGCTGGTGAAATATAGATTGTATCTATAATGAGAGCCAGGATTAACACATGCAGGCATGACAGTTTGGCCATATTAGAAGAGACAGAATAAACGTTCATAAAATGTTTCTGTTGGAAACCTGTTTTGACCCAAAATATTTCAGCTGGGACTGGCAACAGCAATGACCGTTGAAGCTGAGTCCTCAAATTGAATCATCAGTTTCTTTTCCTTGGTTACACTGAAGAAACTTTCGTGGGACTATGTCAGATGAAAGATAATGCCCCTTTTGTTTGTGTGGAGGGAGCTTAGGATGTGAAACAAAACATATGGACCAGCGTCCAGAGTCTAAGGTAGACTGCAGAGCTTTTAGTGCCAAGGCAGTTTTGGTAGGACTGAGGAAAAGGTGATGCTTATTCCTGTGGGAATGTCATTGAATAGATGTTAAAGTTGCTTCTTGCCCATGTTTTATTGCTATGGTCCTATATTTCATTACCCAACTTAGGTAAAATCCACCTGTCATTGCTGAATTCTGGTGCCCTTTCAATCACGTTTTTGAGTTGTGGTTTTAATTGTTAACCAACCAATACATTGAACTTTTATCACTTTGACATTGATGCATGCTAAACATTTTCCAAACGATTTTTCACTGGAAATCTGGTGTGGCGTCCTATGTTTCTCACTGGGAGGATGCAGCCTGACACACATGAGAAAACATCCTACTCTATTTACTAGTGGGGTTTAAAAGTGATTTTATTATCAAATAACTTAGAGGCACTTGTTAAGCACCAGTTCAATGATTACAGGTTAGATTAACCTACTCCAGAATAGGAGACGCAATCCTTGCTTAGGGACTGATGCATCAATTGCTGGATTCTTTTTTTATTACGTGGTTTCAAGAACACTCATGTAGCTGCTGAATCAAATTGAGCTGCATAGTCTTTTTGTGCCTGCTCAATAGTTTTTGAGGTTCTTGTTGATTCTTTTTGTGCTTGCTAATGGTTACCATAGAGATTAAACCTACTCCATACTAGGAGACCCATTCCTTGCTTGGGAACTGATGCATCAATTGCTGGATTCTTCTTGTATTTCTCGGTTTCTTTATTCTCATTAACGGTTAAGAACACTCATGTAGCTGCCGAATCAAAGTGAGCTGCATGGTCTTTTTGTGCTTGCCCAGTAGTTGTTGAGGTTCTTCTTGATTCTTTTAGCGGATGAAACAAGTAGTAAATTCAGTGGTTAGTGAGTGGAAGCTTCAGAATACTGAATATGTATAGTGGAGGAGAAAGATATTTATCATGTTGCCATATATGCCTGTACCGACTGGGCTGCTCAGTGTGTGTCTTGATGGTAGATTCACTCGATGTGAAGCATCAAGTTTCCATTCATTTGCTTCAGGGCAGGTTTTATTTTGTTGTTATTCTTACGTAATCATCATCTTCATCATGCCTATGTCTTTCTAGTACGCTTAATAATATGATGAGATTATGGCAAACAAAAATACATGTTTCTGAACCTCCCCCCCCCCCAAAAAAAAAAAAAAAAATCCTCTTATACTTTTCCCACCATCCTTCTTGTTCCTTAAGGTTTTCAATGGATGAAAAACATGCTATCCCTACCATGGATGTAGACATTCACTCTAAAATTGACTTTTATCTTTTCGCCATTAATGTTTTTCCAAACAATGCAGGTTCAAGGAAACTCGTTCCAGAAAAAGTTGGCATTACTTCTGGGGATAGGCCATTCTGCAGAGGTAAAAAGGCTTGACTCTGGATTTCTGCGGATGTGAATTAATTCCAGTCATCTGCCCTGAAGATTACACTATTGAAATAGCCCAAACCATGTTTGTGATCATTATGCGCCCAGCTATCTAACTCTTGATTGCGCCCATTCTTCACTTTTATAGTCTCGGTCTGCAAAATCTCACACAGTATGACTCTTGGGTTGTGCTTCACTTGGATGAGTATATCTTGCACAAACATACATCAGTAATTATTATTATCATGATGGCTGTATACTTGTCTCAATGTAGTACCAGGATAGATCAAATGGGAGTCGAGAAGGACCAACACAGAGAGCTTCAGCTTTGGCAGCCTTGTCCTCAGCATTTAACGCATCTCCTGGCATATCATCTCCAGTAAGATTGCTATTCTGGCAGTAGCTTCACCTTAGGAGTGCGAAATGAAATCTTCCTTATAGGTTCTTATTCTTAAGTGTTATTTCAAGCTTGTAAATTTTGTCTGATTATGAATAGTTTGAAGTTTGAAGTTCATGGGATGTGAGTGTCTTTGCTATTTTTCTAGTTGGATTGTCGAAGTTCATCTTGAGAATTCAGCTTTTTGATTTGTATGGAAAATTATAGGGCGAGGACAAAACCAATGGATCAAATCAAGGTGGTGCAAGGCAGAGAGCTGAAGCTTTAGCTGCATTATCCTCTGCATTCAATCAATCATCTGAGAAAAAGGCCTCTTCTCCTAGGCCATCTCCAGCAGGTCAGGGATCACAGCGAGCTGCTGCTGTAGCTGCTCTATCTTCAGTTCTTTCCGCTGAAAAGCAGAAGTCACCAGATACCTCTCCCACTCAAGCAAGTGGAACTCCTGCAGAAAGCATCTCACCAGGTAATAATTCACAATCTGCACTTTTTGTATAGGTTGATTACTATTTCGATAGGATTAGCATTATGTTCAAGTCTTTTGCTTGCTCTAAACGTGACCTGGCTGAATTCTTTATTTTATGTGCCTGTATTGCTACTAGTCTCTCTCTCTCTCTCTCTCTCTCTCTCTCTCTCTCTCTCTCTCTCTCTCTCTAACTTACACTGTATGTGCAGCTGAACCGAAAGATGAAAAACCCCTTTCTGAGACAGAAAGCTCAATAGAGGCATCACAGGCTAGTGAAACAGAAGGAAATGATTCAGAACCAAAGCAAGGATCGGAGCAGGATGAGAATGATAATGGAGGCAGCGGAGCGATATTCACCTATGAACAACTGAAGGCTAAATCAGACAATCCCGTGACTGGAATTGATTTTAAAAGGAGAGAGGTAAGTTGCTATCGACTCCCCTAAAGCCAACAGGTTTACCTGATTCTCGGTTCCCAATTGAACTTTCATATTCACTCCAAGCAATTCTTTTTAGGCCTATCTGTGCGATGAAGAATTTCAGACTGTGTTAGGTATGACGAAAGAACAATTTTACAAATTGCCGAAGTGGAAGCAAGATATGCAGAAGAAGAAGTTTGATTTATTTTAGGTGCTAAATTATACAAGAACTGCCTCCTATGCTCCTTTTTTCCTGGACCGCTCAGGGTTCGGTGTGGAGTCACGTTGGACAAGCAGGCGTGGGTTTGTTTTGTCTATCGTTTTTTGTGCGTCAATGAATGTGTAGTTTATAGCAAGAATTAAGTTTGTGTTTGCCGTTTGTTAGGAAGGACGGTCTCTGCTTTTTTCCTCCTGAAAAGGTAATGCCTCGCATTTTTTCAACCTCCTTGTTCGAAGGACTGACAAAGGTCAAATTCTTTTATTCGGTCGAGCATAGTTCATTTTCGGTCTCTCTTTTTCCCTTTCATTTCTTTTTCCTCTCAACTCGTTTACCAGACAAACTTGTGAAAAGCAATGTACATGTATTGGATTTGATCTCGACTTAATGTAAAATATGGCGATTGGTTTTGTATTGGTACTCGGATCCATGTCCTATTCGGATTTTTCTTTTTCTTCTTCTCGTCGTACTCATTCAACTCGCTCGTTGAAATTCACACTTGAACAGGGAATGCGCAGAGCTATGCTTTCAAGATTAAAAACTTTGTACGACATGAAGATAACTGTCATGCGATCCTGTTCTTTTTCGTCAAGAATCGCTCTTTTTATCTTCAAATGTAACTTTCCTTGACGTAAAGATTCGAATGTCAACTTTCTATGACATAAAGATAAAAAGAAATGCTTGGAAAAGTGCCTACATCTTTAAGGTCAAATTATACGACATCGAGATGACTTCATTTTAATTGAACTCTCGAGACCTCAAAAAGGCCATTTCCGCCCTGAAATTGCGCCAATCGCTGAACATCATTTATCTTGGAACTCATGATTGTGGCAGGTCTTTTGGGCAGTCCTCATGGGGCCAGAGCCAACATCATTTGAGGTTAAAAGTCACAATCGATTTAACTTGCAAGCCCCAGATTGGAAAAGAGAAAATAACAATATACGCTAATCATTCCCGACCGATTTAACCTTTTCTTGCCTGCCTTTACATGCGGCCTACCCTTAGAGAGAGAAAATCCATCCCTCAAGTGAAGTGAACCCCCTCTTCCTCGTGATAAAGCCATCTCCGTCAATCAGCAGCCTCCAGCCACTCGCACTCCAACCAAAAACCCTTATCCAAAGTTGCCACCAACCCGAATAAATCGCGATGATTGGCCAGTTACGTCTCTCAATCGGACGCCAAGGGTGCATTATTCTTTTGGGGGGTCGCCCACAAGCTTACGCCCTCTCATTATGTCGTTCGTCTTGTTATTAACTTAAGCGTCATGGATAGAGACTATGGAGCTCTTTTTGCACGTCAAGTGACAACCTATCATCTCTTTCCCCACATTGACAGAAAGATAGGGACAGAGACATAAAGAGAGAAGAGGGTAATATTCGCGTAGATTATTATATAATTCTGGCTTCTATTGCTGGGATAGAGTAGGATAAGAAATGGGTTGCGCTTGGCATGATCTATGATGCAGCCATGGAAGATGTAGATGACAGCGGGAGCAATTAATGTTTTTTGAGCTAGAGCTAAATACATATCTAGGTTCACATGATCTGCCACACGGATGTAACATGACCCGTATGCGACCCTAGCATCATATGCCATCCGTGAGAATATATGCCTCTTTTTTGGTTTTTTGGGTGGGGTCCCAAAAAGTCATGTGGCTACTGCTTGTGTAGCACGGTAGAACCTCCTCATTTGGATATTGATCAATAAATACGTCCGAAAGCGACCTGGTGACCCACTAATTGGATTAAATACCAGGTTTTTTGATTGATCGGTGAAGATCTTGATGATGATGATTATATCTAGATTCTCGTGTTATGTCGGGGCTCCCCACAAGTTTTCACTTTCCTTGTAACTCTGTCGTGTCCAACATATTTCACCCAAAGAAGATCCTTTCTGATCACATGAATACAAGGAAAAATTCTGTTCGGATCGAGTCATCGGCACGGGTTGATGAACCCATTCAAGAAACAGCAAAATGGCGATGATCCTCTTGCATTGCACAGGGATCAATCAAAAAGGGTATTGTCTGCATCCGGGGGCTGCTCTGCTTGGCGCTTCTGCAATTGGGGAACATTGATGACTTTCATTCCCCAGAGAACATTTGATAAAATAAATAGAGAGGATTCCAATCATAATCGGACGTCTCGGTAATCAAACAAATTGGCGTCATGTGATTTACAGGGAAGAAGACAGGGTCTGATTAGGGCTCTGCAAGCTGCTGTTTTTGGACGGACCACGTTTGCGAACTAGAACTGCGCCTTCTCTCTCACGGAACTGAATATTTTTATATCACTTCCCAAAAGGCATTTCATCAATATAAACTAGTTGTAAAGTTTAGGTTCTCTCATAGAAATCAAACTAATTAAGTTCAATATATTAACTGCGATGTTGTTAAGATTTAGGACGAAATAACTTTCCCAATTTTCTAGACATATCTTAGAGATATTTCACGAAAAAAAAAAGGCAAGGAAAAAAAAATATATACTCATTTGGTATGAAAACGCGAACTCTAAGTTTAATTTTATGAGCGATCAACATGGAATGTTTGTCTGCATATTCAAATTATTGATCAAGCAATGCCCAAGTGACTCTATCACGTCGGTAGAATAACAAGAAGGATACGGCATTTGATATTAAATTGACATAATCAACGACTTCTTACATGTACTATATAGCAAATACGACAAAGTGTTCCTATTCTGTAAAGAAGGCAATTACGTGAGATTAGCATAATTATAATTTTTTGGATTTTCCTCAATTAAATTCCACAAGATGCTTGCCAATCACAGCATCCAAACAAATCGCACCATGTGATCATCATTTATAGTCTATTGCCTGTCGATTAGAAAAACATTTTTTTAACGCCACCCTTTTTGAAATCATAAGTAATTTTACCCATCCAACTAGACTTATCTCCTAATTAAATGCAATTTTCTGGTAAAAAGAGAGATTAACTAAAAAAATAAAAATCTTTGGGACCATGTTTTGCATGCGGACCGGCGTTTTGGCCCTTTCGGTGTAATTTTATGGTCAACATGATGCAATGATGGTGGTGAATGGAGAATTCCAACTTTTCTACTTTTTCTTTTTGGAAAAGATGAAAGAGAATAAATTATTTAATTGACAGCTTGGGTGTCTATATTGTCTTATTTAATTTTTCCATAGTGGTCGGTCATGACAGGGCAAAAAAGTTGTAAATTTCTGTTGTCCACTTCTCGTTCTGGAAAGATCTTATTAATGATTTTCTGCGATTTGTTTGTGTTTTTTATGACAAGGTTTGGGGGATCGCATTAGAGGAGGAAAATTTATTTTTAAAAGAAAGTTTTGTGAGAAGTATCAACAATGGTCATCAATTTCAACTAGAATAACGCTTTTGTCAAAACCCAATTGAAATTATGCGAACTGTATTCAGGAGGAATGCTCAAATGGTGGTCCTTGACAGTATGTTGAAAGAATATCGAGCCCATATGCCGTTGGATTGTTGACCGGCGAAAAACTATACTTAAAAATACTTATACATAAAAATGACTTCTAAATGGTTTAGTTTGTAATCTATTTATCAAAGACGAATAGTAACCTCTTTCCCGTCAATGCGAGAACTTATTCCAAAAAGCAAAAGGGAAATAAAGAGAAGACATGATATTGATGTTTACATGATGTCAAGTATCTAGATTTCTAAGCAAACCGTTTTAGAGATGGCCCAAATTAGCTATGTATAAACATAATTTGATTCGAAATTCAAAGCATTGGATGTTACACTTCTCCCGTTACCAATCTACTTTAAATCAAACGAATATCACTTGAGGAAAGTCAAAGTTTGACTTGCGCTAGTGATTGAGTTGAATTTCGCCAAATTCCAATTGGTTCTCAGCGCGAATTGACTGGAATTAGTTGGGTACTTACCACGACGAAGCTAACACGAACTGTTGTTTGGTCCCTAACAGAAGACCAAGTTTAGAATTATGTAATGAAGCAAGAAACCGTGCAAAAAGTCAATTATTCCAATGGTTCCTTTGAAGCACAAAAGCCACTGTCGAGGACAAATGTTGTCCTTTTTTTTTTTTTTTTTTGTCATAAAAGGGAAAAAAATGTTGTCATTTTTTATTTTATTTTCACGAAAAAAAGAAAGGGTCATATCTTCTCAATTCACCCACTTTTTTTTTTTTTTTTTTTTTTTTTACAAAAGTCAACTTTATTTTTTTGTCATGTGCCCACAGGAAAATACAAGAAATGCCAAAAAAAAAAAAAAAAAAGGGAAAAAGGGCGATGTTCCCCACTGAACTCATTTTCGGTCACTGTGTGTCTTGAGTTAGTGATGTTACCTTTGGACTAATAAAATAGAAAAGAAAAGGGTTACAACGAAAAAAGGCTGCCACCTGCGAAAAACTTAAAGTCCGCTATCAACATCAAAAAAGAAGTTTCTCAATGTTCACACAAATTCTCCAAAATTTAAATAATAAATAATAATAATAAAAGAGGAAGCCGTTGTTACCAACTCACCAAGTCCACTCAAATCCGCTCGTGATCCACCCCCCAATCTATCTCCCCAATCTCAATTTCGTTTCACACAAATTTGTGAGCCCCCCTCCCTCGCTCTCTCTCTCTAGAAAGAAGCAACCTAGAGAGAGAAAGGCAATAAAATCAAAAAAAGAATGAAAAGAAGGAAATAAAAAATAAATAAAAAAAGAGGGGAACCAAAAAATGATAAAAAGGGGAGTGGGGGCTGTCTCATATGAACAAGGGGGTGCCACAAGAAGAAAGCTCTTCCCCCCATCCTTATCATTTTGGTGTCGGTGGACTTGGCCTTTTGTCCCTTTGGTTCTTGGATATCGATCGAATCCAAAGCCTCCCCAATTTCCTATCTTTTCCAATAATTATTTTCACTATTGGCACTCATCAATCACACGACCCAAAATCTGATTAGATTACTCAACCAATCCAAGCTTTTAGGCCGTACCCATGAAATAAATCGGGACCAAAAATGTCACGTCCAAATATCCGGTCTAAAAAAAACTTGACTTCATAGGCAAAAGAATAAGAGCAATGCGGAGTTTGATAAATTCGCAGTTCTCTCTTTCCAATTGAGGATAGGTATGAGATAACTAGACTTATGAGCACTTTGTAATTTGGAAATAATAATAAAATTACTTACATATATAAAGTAATTAATGAGACTAAAGTAATTAATGAGGCACTTGAATCTATATGTCAATGGAGAATTAAGGGATTTGGAATTTCAATGTCGTGGGAGGAACGCCAAAATATAGAACAAGGTCGTCCAGATTTGGTATGGTCCTCTTGAAATTATTAATTAAATGATTATTTATTTGTTTAATAGTGAGAATTTGACTTGCGAGTCTCAGCATGATATTATATCTATCACGGACCAATTCTTACCACATGGCTCGCTGCTCTTTTTCTTCCTACCACGTGATTTGATTGAAGGAGAAGTTAGAATCAAACGCAGTACAAAATTCCACGGCGAAAATTGGGGTTACTTCGATTGATGATGCTGCGGGCTAAAGCTAGAAGCCACCGACTATTCGATTAATAGCCTCCGGAAAAACTACAGGATTTCGACATTCGCACGCATCGTTTTCGACTATCTTCAGACCCGGCGATTCTAGACACGAACTTCTGCCCGACACGATTCGCAATCATACGGATATGGATTTGACATAAATAGGTCGACCGTCTATGAAATGACAAAAGAAAAGGTGATAAAAGGGTCTAGTGCGGGTTGGATTTGTTCGAGTCCAGTGCTCAGCATGACCGTGGAAGCTTCTTTGGTTTCTTTCGCGGCAATTTCCTGAGCGAAGTCCAAGAACGGATCGAGGGAGGTCAATGGCAATTATATTTATATAATGGATCGAGAATAGATCGAGAGAGGTCAATGGCAATTTCTTGGGTTGTCTTGTGATTTCATTAATTATATAATGGGGTCAGGCCAGTCTCCGGAAAGGGCGAAAATGATGACGATGATTATTATTAAGTATATAGTTAATTATTAGTATCAATGTTATTAGTGAGATTAGATAAATTGGATAAAATCTCATGGCAGAGAGACAAAATTCTGAATCCTGGATGCGGCTACCACATAATCACACACAGCACAGTCGGATTCGTTCATCATCATCAGTGAAGAAGTGCCGTTTTTGAATGCATAAAGACCTGATCTTTGATACTTCCTCATCGGGTGTGTTGGTGTCGGAAGGCTGGCGAGCTCTCCAAAAACACCCACGAAAATATAGATGACGGGGATCTCATTCGTGTGCTCATCACTGAATCTGGTGATCAACCACTGAACATTCACAGCAACATTTGCATTCCAACATTTGCATTCCAACATTTGCTTTGTTCAATGGTTATTTGGGATTTGCTAGATTTGAAAGCTTTCTATGTATCTTGGGAGTACTATTCTAAAAAATGAATGGGTCTTTCTTTCGGTTAAAAAAAAAGAAATATTCCTAGCAAGAACGCTTTTAACGAAAGAGAAAAAAGGGGGGTTATGGACGGGGTTAGGGAGGAGGGTGGGGGGCACAAAAGCCGGTCTTTAGGTTGCATTAAAAGCCGGGAGCGAGGAGGGAGGAGGGCATAAAGGATCGCGCCACCACCCGCGTGCGCACATGCCCGCCTATGCCCGCTTTCCCTTTTTCATCATCCATTCACGCGTCCATCCAATCTTTTTGCTCCCCCCCCTCCTCCAAAACTCAAGCCTTTTCCTCCCCCCAAACTTCCGACGCCGCACGGGGCGGAGCGGCTCGTCTTCCGGGGAAGGGCGGCCACCAAGAGATCGATGCCCCGCTAGAGGTATATCTAGGGGTTTCCGACATCGAGTTTCCAATTGCTCACATCGCTAATTCGCGTCGACCCGAATGGAGACCCGGGTGGAATAGGGTTTTTCCGACTAATTGAGGTCGCAAAATCGACCGGCTTAGGTGGCATGCCAATTAATGGATGGAGGACAAGCGCCGACACCGAGCCCACACGTCCCACACCAGAGGACACTATACCCCTGTCCTACGACCTGCAGGACAAGAGCCCGACCCACCCAAAAAAGCCTCCTTCGAAAAATTAAAATTGACGAAAACATGGAGAAAAGAATCGCTCCGATGCTATACAATTAGAATTTTCGAAATGCCAATTCTTATTGCCACGGATTTTATGTACATTTCTATCAACAAAATCTCGTAGGAACCAAAAAATAAAACAAGAGGGAGAAAAAAAAAAACACGAAATTCGAACCGATGATTGGCATTTCTCTTTATCTGACCGTAATGTAATTCGCTATTTTCTCTGTCTATAAACTTCTTCTCTCTCTCTCTCTCTCTCTCTCCTTTTTTTTTTCCAAATTTTAGTCTCTAACAATCGCTATAAACAGAAGAATCCAACTCGGACGAACATATTTGCCTCATGATCGTACCCTTTACGTCGTGGAAATGACTGTTGTTATTGCCATTATTACCGTATTTGATCAGAGGCGAGACCCAGCCGCCGCCGCCGCCGCCGGAGTCCTCCGGCGACACGACCAGGTTCACGTTGCTCAGCACGAAGTCGTTGCTCGCGAGCTGGCCCAGCACCCCGGCCTCCGTCACCGCGCCCTTCCTCTTGTGCTGCTGCTGCATGGACGCCCGGACGACCTCGTTCAGCATCGCCGCCGCCAGCCGCCGCACGCCCCGCGTCCCGCCCATCACCACCCCCGGGCTCACCGAACCCTGCGGCGGCTGGGCCCGGCCCGAGCCCCTCCTCCCGTGCTTGCCCGATTCGGCCTTGCTCGGCGCCGCCGCCGCCGTCAGCAGGTGTACCGTCTCGGGGCTCCGGCTCCTGACGCGGCCGAGCGGGTCGCCGAGCACGGCCCAGGTCTTGGCGTCGATCAGTATCGCGTGCTTGAAGCTCCGCCGGACTCGGCCGAGCAGCATCGAGTAGCATGCCCACCGCCGCAGGCTCATCGGGACGTGGTCCATGAACCCGGAGAGCGAGTTCTCCGGGTCGAGCTCGCCGGCCTCGAAGCCCACCACCGACCCGTAACTCGGCTGCGCCGGCTTGGCCGGACTCGCCGCCTCGCCGCTTCCGGCGGCCGCGGCGGCGTCGCTGCTGGAATTGCTAATCCGCGCGCGCTTGCCCCACAGTGGCTCGCCGGTTTCCTTGGACGGCTTCACGAAATGGGTCGCGTCGAAACTCCCGGGAGACCTCGAAGTCGCGGCGGTCGCGTTGAATCGCTGCGCGTAGTGATGAAGAAGCTTCGCGAACGACTCGTCCTCTTCCCGAATTACGGCACCGAATCTCGAGGCAGCGGCGCGGGAAGGGAAGATGAGGACGACGTCGGCTCTGGCCGTGAGGCCGGACCGATGCAGCGTCCGCAGGAACAACCGGAGCTCCTCCTCGGAGAGGCTCTCGACCAGGTGAGCGACGACGAGGCCGTTCATGGCGCGCGTGCCCCTCCTGTACAGGGTGCCCATCCCCTGCAGCGCGAACTGGTGCTTGGAACCGCCAGTTTTGGGCCTGGTCCGCCAGGAGAAGGCGGGGAACGACCAGAACGACGGAGGCGCGCGGTCGTTTCGGGGCCGGGGAGCGAGCAGAGGCTGAGGTTGCTGCTCGGGCAAGAAGCGGCGGGAAGAATAGACGGCGGAGGCGGGGACGGAGGCGGAGGAGGGGGAAGAAGGGGGGTCGAAGGTGGAGAGGGCGAAGACGAGGAGGGTGAGGGAGACGAGGAGGGCGCAGATGGAGATGGTGGACTGAGCTCTGCTCAGGAGGCGGCCGGAGTGGGACCTTCTGAAGGGGGAAGGAGAAGGAGAAGGAGGAGAAGGAAGGAGAGGAGGAGGAGGAGCACAAGAGCTTGGGCTTGTCGACAATGTCGGAGGAACCGGAGGCGGAGCGTTGCTGGTGCTGGTGCTGGTGCTGTTCTTCGGGGAAGAAGACGAGGAGGAAGCCCATGCCTGAGCTCTGGTCGCTGCTCTTGCCTTTGCTCGTCGCTAATATGCCCATTTGCGCTCTCGCCTTCTCTCGATCGATCGATGGATCGATGGATCTTATGGCTGTGCAATGAACCGTGATCGCTGAATGTGAACTGGTGATTGCGACGGTGCGTGCGTGAGGGAAAGAGACAGTGGGTAGTCTCTGTTTCTGGATTCTGCTTGTGCTTTGTGAATGTAGGAAGTAGCGTCCTGTTTTTCAATGGTAAAGGCAAGAACGGGGGGCCGTAATTTTAAACTCGGCTCGGTTCAGGTACCTACCATAAATTTAAGGATTATTATTAAGAAAAACTTTAAATCAATATATTTATAATGAATTTATATTCAAAATCACAAATTACTATATTTTTAATAATTTCATCATCAGTTAATTTTCATTAAAATAAATTAATATCACGAAAAATCATAAATCGATATATCTATGATAATATAATAATAAAATTTAATGGAAACTATGAAAAAAAATTTTATAATTATATTAATTTAAAGTAAATTTTTTATGAATGTATAAGTTTTGAAGTTTTTCGTAATATTAATCATAAACTTAAAAATATTTTGTTCAATACATCATTTTATTTTCATATATTCCGTTTGATTCGCAAACAATGAATCTAAAGAACAGAAATTAAAGACTCATCATTTCTAAAAAGTACTTTTCGAACCATAAAGAGTGGAAATTGAATATCTTTTTTATTAATTTTGTGTAAAAAAGGAGAATTTTCTTGAATGGGAGGAGGCAAAACGTTTTAACCGCGGAGAGTGGTGGGGAAAAGGACGGAGTTCCGCGTCCCATTCGTTTCTTTCTGGCTCTGTTCCTGCACATTTAATGAGTGGATCCATTCCACTCTGTAAATACCTTGTAATAAAGGACGTGGAGGACGAGGGAGGGCCATGTCGACAGGGTTTTGCGTCTCTTGCCGGTCGTGCATTGTTGCGGGTGGTCCGGATCCTGAACTTTGTGAGTTGGAAACTAGATTGAGCTCGAAAAAGCAAAATTCATGGTTATAATTCAACAATTATTGGGGGAAAAGAACTGTCTGATTGCTTCCACATTAAGAATCGTATGCTCGATGCACACGAGACATGAGGTCGAATTTGGATTATATTGGATGCATGTGATTTGATGGTATTTGCCCCCATCAATCTATTACCTTTAGAATGGACATGCCGATAATCAAGGACTTAACTTTTCCCAGGAGATTTTCGTGTATTACATGTATGCCTCTAGTGAGGTAGGAAAAAGGATTATGGGACACTCTAGCTTTAATTTAGTTTTGTGGGATAAGATACTTCCTACTTATGGTATGGTAGTAAATTGATCATCAATGATTGCTTAGGTAGAATTCCGCTTCAAAACACAAAAAAAAAAAAAATTATAGGGATCATTTTGAAAAATTGAAATGTTAACCTTTTCCTAAACATTTTTTCAATAATTGATCGTCTCGCTAAATATTTTGAAACATTCTAAAAATCCCCTTAAATTAGGTGTGATTTCTCAAATTTCTCCAAAAGTGAGGCTCGTTTAAAAATACTGAAGTTACCATTTCCTAACCCAGAAAAAAAAAAAATTGTTGCCGTCATTGTTTTACCTCCATCTTATTAGCAATCAAAACATTTACAAAACAATGGTCATGCACATGGCGATTGTGGTTAATTTTGAAATTTTTTCCCTCTAACCAATTTAAATCTCAATGTCTAGACAAGTCACGGGACAAGTCATTAGTTGGACATACCTCTTCAAAAGAAACATCTTCCAACCGCCATCTCTCATCAAAACCATTCACAATTGTCGTGACATCCCGTCCACGTGAATGAAAACGAACCGATTGATCAAAGGACGGCGAAGGGGCAACGATGGGGGGAGGCTCCAGAAGGGGACCGATGATCGGGAAGGTGGGGTTGCATTCGTCACCCAAAAAAAGTTGAAAAAAAAAAAAAATCAGATCTAAGATCTAAAATCACTTGTGGGGTTGCACGCAGCCTTGAATGAGGATCAATCAAATGGGGCTCGGTGCCGACAAAGTTTGGGCGAGAGGCCGGCTGCTCGGATCCAATTCGGTTCACCTCTCGCCCGCATTTAGTGGTCGTGAGAGAAGTCACCTATTGCGCGGGGCCCTCCCATAAGACATATCTCGTGCTGTTGGATTTTGCCCAAGTACACTTGCCATATGTAACCAACCATCTTTTGGAAAAATGTTTTTCAAATCGACAAATTGAGCCATCGCAATACTTTTTGTATGTCTAGTTTCTTGAATTGGTGTCTCAAGTACGCTTTACTAAAATGATTTGTGATATTTGTATTATTTTACTCTCAACTCTCAAGCGATTAATCTTATCGATTGCTTCTTTTAGAGCTAGCAGATCAAAAAGATGACGGAATCTCGATTTTGAGTTACTATTAGATCAATTCAGCATGTAGCAAAAGAATCAAATGTACTGATATTATCATGGATTGTTATATCAAATGTATGGGAATTTATTAATATTTTCGTCATTTTGAAGAAGAGATTTTTTTATGGGCGGAGAGATTGACACGACATTTGATAATGCCGGTGATAACTTGCGAGTGAGCGTGATGCATTCATCATGCTCTGGAACTTTTGACTTTGTTCAGCATATTGTTTTTTAGTTTACCATTGTCATTGAAACTTTTAAGGAGAGGTTTGACGTGGTCCTCCATTGGAATCATTGCTGACGCAAATGTAATATCTCATTTACCTTATGATTTATTATTATTTTGTTCATTTTTGTCCTTATGTTCAATTAAGTCCCTTGACTATTTTGATTTTTTAAACACCTAAATCTCGGCCAATTAGAAGCACTCTAGAAATAAATTCCGAACGCACCAAATTGATGTGAAGGACCACGTCTTTAAGATGGTTAGTGAAATAGACTAGTCAAGGTGCGTGAATACTGACCTTGACACCATCTAATCGCTACACCAACAAATAAAATGGATGGACGATGCTGGTTAAAAAATGATTTTTTTGCATATTTAAAATGTTTGCTTATGTTTACATTATTTATTCCTATACGTGCCGTGCTAACATAATAGATGCTTTTAAATAAACGAGTGAAAAAGTATTTAGAAAGAGGTAAGATAGTCAATGCATACCCAACATGTTTATCATATATCATGATTAAGTTCATGCCACATTAACAGCCGATCCAACTTTTAATATCATAAGAAGCACTAGAAAAAAACAATTTCCAATCCAAATCCGTGTCTTGATCACCTCTGTACGCATGCACATTTATGTACGTGTGCCCGTGGGGGGAGAAAGATGTTCTTAATTTATAATTTTGCATTCATAATAATTCTCAATTACCCTATAAATCTCCCGTCCTTTCATTCTACCGCGAGTGAAATTATTTCAGAAGACGTGTTCGGATATATTTTATAACATTTTCATTCTCTGTAATATAACCCTTTTCACGATTTTTCACCATATCCAAAGGCGTGTAATTCTATTTTTCTTTTTTGCCCTTTTTTTCTAATTTTATGCAAATATTGGAATTATCACTTCACTTTCCTCTTCACGACAGAGCAGAGTTTCTGCGACTGGTTGGGGAGCTGGACCGGAGCTGGAACTGGAAGGGAGGAGCCGCATAATCACGTGGAGGAGAGGACAGGGACCTTAATGCGGGTACTGCACTACCAACCGTCGGTCGACAGAGGAGGTTGTTGGGGGGGGGGGGCGGGAAGATCGGACGGCCGCGATCCGCTTTTCGGTTTCCGAGGCCCCATCATCGAGTGTCGGTCTGGCGACGGAGGCGTGGGCCCCGCCGGGCCCCTCTCGATCCCATCTCGACAGTCCTCGAAGCGCGCGTAGCCACTCCTACGGTGAGGCGCCCTGCACCGAAACACCGTCGCTATTATTGCGTCGCGACCCCCCGGACAGGACCGGGACGAAACAGTTTTGCTCAGATCCGATGGAACCTTCCACGAAGCCGAAGCACCACGTGTTTCTTCAATTCTGCATGGCGCTTTAAAACCCCAATTTCTTTTTTTTTTTTTACCTTTTTTTGTTATAAATAAAACCGACCATCATTTATTTGGTGACTTTTTTTTTTTTTTCAATATATGGACATTTGGAAATTGAATTTCAACGAAATGAGCAAGTCGACTGGAAGATCAAGGTAAAAAGATAGCATCATCAGTATCGAACGCGGGAATTTTCATGATGACGTCAATTTTTATCTCGTTGAAGGAAAGGTTGGCGCCGAGCAAGTCATCATAATTCAAAGATTTAACCGAACTAATCAAAAGTTCGTTAACTAAAAGTTTAAAAGGTCTAATTGAACTGATATAAAGCTCATAAACGGCAAATCTGTTTTTGGAAATTTTTCAAGCGCTAAATTACATGATCATCCCAGTGATTGATCTTGAAAGATGAAACTTTCAACGTGCTTCAAAATGCAGAAAACAGAGCAATGTCTAGAATAATGAGATTCGCTTACAAAATCAATTTATCAAGCAACATGACATTCTGCTGTCACTTAATTAAATCAGCAAATGAATTAAAATGCCCTATAGAAATCGGTTTTGGAGTTTGAAAAGTCAAGGGAGCAATCCCCCCCACCTTTTTTTTTCCCTGCCCTTAATTGCATTGCACATCTAAAACACGAAAATGTGAGTCAGCGGAGGAATTTGGGAATAGTTCGAAAATTTTCAATCACTAAAGTAAGTACCTCGAAAGATAGAACTTTTGACAAACGTTGGAATGTAGAAATTAAATCAACGTTTAAAGATTATGAGATTTACTTAATGATAAGATTTACTTACTATATCAATTTGCCAAGCGACGTGACATTCTATGGTTAGTTAATTAAATTGGCGAGCGAATTAGAACACCCGACAGAAATTGGTTTTGGAAAATCAGGGACCTTTTTAATTTTTATTCTTATACTTCACTTTAATATTTTTTTAAACCGGCCAGATCTCATTGCACATCTAAAAACGAAAACGTCAGTCCGGCAGAGGAATTTGGGATGTTTAAAAAGGGGTTGGAAACTTAGAAGCACGGGCCTTTTCTTAATATTTACAGAGTAATAGATATTAGATAGGCGTGGGAGAAAAGTTATCGGGAGATCATCGTGACGCCCGAGGAGATTTTAGATCTTGCGCCCTTTCTTTAATTGCATTCAAAACGTGGATTTCATCGGCCGTTCAGAGCGCGTGCTCCTGGATTTAAGCAAAAACCGATTATCTTAACCGTGATTTAAAGAAAAAAGACGACTCAATATTCAAAGCGCTAAACTCTAGACGTGTAGCTAGAAAATCTGGTACTTTTAAAAAGGTGTAAAATTTTCAATTGGTCCTCTGGCTACTATTAGCCCTTGCTTGGGAATTCGACCGAGATGCTAAATACTAATTAATCATTGTTCATCTCGATGTCGAGAGATGTTTTGATTTATTTTAGATTAATATTATGGAAAATCTCAAATCGATACTTTGTTACTGATTTATTAAAAACTAATCCCTAAATTGGTAGATATATGGTAAATTCACCATAATTAGTTTTTGACCACAAAAAAATTCAAATTAGATATATTTATGATTAATTTATCATCTATCCAATTACTTATGAAAAAAATAAACTTATATACTAGTGATGGATAAAGATTAGAATGCCAAATTAATATACTTGCTAATTGTCACACCTCATATAATTTAATAATTTGATATTAAAATTTAACAAAAATTAATAAAATCATAAATTTATCACATGCATATCTATTTAGAATTTTAATTAGAGATAAATTTATCATAATTATATTAGTTTATAAATTTTCTTGACATCAACTCCATTCATTCTATGCAATTGACGATGGGGAAGGATGTGTGCCTCACGGTGCATGGGGCGAGGCGAGGCGTGCTGCATCCTTGTATCCGCGACGTCATTTCGATTGTACAATTCGTACAATAATCTCTCCAACTTGTAAAGACCAAATTGGATTCGAATTTGGTGTCGAGTGATGCTGCCGGGGGATCATACACGTGGATGACCCGCTTTTGACGGACTTTGAACGTCGGCTTCCTCCGTCGCCAACGCTTCGGTTCGGGGCGATACTCGGCATGGTCCACTTCAATGTGATGGGCCATTGGCCACCAATTATTGGTCGGACGGTACGGAAAGGCCTGTAATTGAGAGATCTTTTCAAATCCAATAAAAGCCCAGGCATGGCCACATTGGTGGGTCCCGCGGCAACGTCCCATGTGCTGTTATGACTGCACGGTCCAGATTTGTAATTTCCCATGGGCCCAATTCTCAACCCAAAAAGCCTTTCCTGGGCAGATTTTTCATTTATTTTTTTATTTTTTTAATAGAATTCGACCAGGACCAGGAAAAGTCATTTTTTTTTTTGAGCTAATAGACTGAGAAATTTTGAAGACGTTAGTCAGTACAGTTCGTTAGATTTTTTTTTTTTTTTTGGTCGGTGTTATTCTAATTGAATGCATATGAAGTTGGCTTGTCCACGGAAAATTTAAAATTTCTAGAAAATTTTACAAAAATATATTCAAAAAAGTCATTTCAAGAAAATGATAATATTTTTAATATATGGTTGAAATCTAAAAAAATGAAATACAAATTATTTTTAGAATAATGATATAAATAGATTTTGAACTTTGGCTTGATATGCAATTTAGTCCATTAATTTTTAATTTGTTTAATATGCTCCATAAACTTTAAATTTGTTTAATATGATATTTAAACATTTTGTACATGTTCAATACAATCATTGAACTATATTGACATATTCTATGTAATTCTTCAATTAATTAAAATTAGGGATTGCATAAACATTTTTATATAGTTTGGACTATATTAAACATGTACCAAGAGTTAAAGAACTATATTAAATAAATTAAAAGTTTAAATCAAATTATACATTAAGCTAAATCTCATGAACCAAATTGCACATCTAACACAAGTTTAAGACCTATTTGTGTCATTTTTCCATTATTTTTCACTATTATAAAAATGAAAACTTAATTCCTAGTTGCTGAGGCTAGTGCTAAGCAAGCATAGCATTAGAGACCTCACCTTGAGTGTTAGCAATTTGGCTAGGAGAGTCAAGTACCTAAGCAAAGGGATAAGGTTCCTAGGCCCAGCTTTAAGGGAATTAAGCCTAGTCTTTGTGGACCTAAGATAGAGTCTTAGTGACTTGGGCATGGGAGTTGGATGCTTGTGCATGGTTGCCAAGGAATCGAGCATGGACATCAAAGTAAACCAAGGTCTCAAGCATTTTTGAAATTTCACTATTTTTGCCAATCAAGACATTTAACTTTCAAACCTAATAATTAGGGATGACTTGTCCATTGAAATTGATAGGATTAATATGAAAAACATTGTTTTGCCTTCGCATAATCAATTAATGCATGATACTAATAGTCAATTTGGTAACATTTATATTTAAGATAATAAATTTTTTTTTCAAAAAATATATATTTTTTTATTTATATTTCCAATAACAATTTATCAATAAATAAACAAATTTGTAACTATATAAAATTCTATTTTTGAATGAAAAAATAATATAAATGCATTTGGTATGATTCACAATGCATAATTTCTTTTAAATTTTTTCTTATTCTTTCTTATTGCCGCCATTGTCGATTGTCATTGCTAGCGTCGATCGTCGCCGTCACCCACCGTCACCGCCAACCGTCGATGATCACTGACGACGTCACTCGTTACCCACCACCTGTGCCGCCCATCGACTATTGATGTCGCTATTGACAGTGGCGATCGATCATGACATTAGCGACGTCAGCGGTGGTTGGTCAATGATGGTTGATGATGGTTGGTGGCAATCATTGGCGAGTGGCAATGACGATCGTTGGCGATGATTGGTCAGTCGGTTGGCTAGTCGGCAAGCAGCGATGTCAACCATCATCGATGGTGGGTGGCAGCAGTCGGCGATAATGGTGGTCAATAATGGTCGATCGGTGGTCAATGATTGGCAATCGATTGGGAGGCAGGAGGTTGTTGGCCAACGGGTGACAGGTGGCGGCTAGAGGTAGGCGATGGCAATGGTGGCTGGATAATAGGGGCAATAGCAAAGGGCATGGGGCAACAAGCAAAAGAAGAAAAGAAAAATAAAAGAAAAGAAAAAAATAACTTATTTATAAAAATTGTTCATGGAAATAAAAAGAATTTTTTTTACTTATTATTTATGTTCTAAATCTATTCCCTAACCACTTTTATATTTCGGAGAATTTTTTTTTAATTTTTTGTTTTTTTGTAGGAGAAAAATTTGAAGGAATAAAAATCCAAAAAGTAAAGAATATAATAAAATTTTTATTCCGGGGAATATGATCGAAAAATTAATTAACGTTACAAAATGAATTTACGATGTCAACCATCATTTTCTTGTTTTGGGAAAAAAAAAGTGAGCGGCGGGAGGTTTTGGGAGGAATGGCAATGGAAAGTTATCAAATAGGCCATAAAAATCCAAAAAGAAAAAATAATATTATAAAATGCAGAGAAATAAAAAATTTCTTAACATTAACACGGCACCCATGCTTTCGGAGAATAAAAAAATTAGATTTTTATTTGCTTCATTAAACACATGAATAAAACAGGCTCTAAAAATCCAAAAAGTAAAGAATATAATAAAAAGAGCAATCAAATAAATAAAAGCAAAGCTTTTAAAATTAAATTTTTATTTGCTTCATTAAACACATGAGCTACCGATATAAAAAAAAATATACATGAGCTCCAATTAAATTGACTTAGTGGCAAACAGAGTCAATTAAAAAAATTAAGCAAAATTCAAAATCTCGATTATACATAAAAAAAAGTTATAATAAAATGATTAGAGAAAAAAATAAAAAAATCTGGGGACTTGGCCGTTTTATCCCTATCCTTAGCTGCCGCCACCGGTTCGTTAAGTCCTCGAGCATTCACCTCATCTCCGGCGAAGTCCGACGCTTCACGGCGGCTTTCGCCGAGGCAACCGCGAACTCTCATCCGTCCGGCGACCTCCACCACCAATTTCGCTCCGTCACCTCATGGCGGCGACGATTCCCGCCCCCATCCCTCGCGCTAACCTCGCCGAGCACCCTCGCCCCCCGACTCGACCCGCTTTCCTCCTCGCCCGCGCCGTCCTCGCTCCGCAGCGCGGGTCACATGCAAAAAGTCCGCCGCGGACCAGTCGGCGGCGGCGTTCGAGGCGAAGAAGTCCGTGCACGTGGACTACGACGAGGGGCGGCACGAGGTCTGGACTCGAGTGAGCGGGCTCAGGAAGAAGGATATACCGATGCGGTACCGGATACGCGTGAAAGGCGACCGGTTCCAGAAGGACTGGACCGTCTCGGTGGTGGTCGAGAAGGTCATGGAGATCAAGCACTGGGAGGATGTTCACGGGGTGCTGAATCGCTGGGTCGGAAGGTTCGCGAGGAAGAACTTCCCGCTTCTCATCAAGGTATCGTCGTAAGGTATAGAACCTGTTATTAAAATCAGGAGTGTTATCCTTTTGGTTTTGAGAGTTAAGTGTGCCGGTTGATTTATGGTGGTCACTACTTAGTTTCTAGGATATGATCTGCATGTGAGAGGTGAGAGGCATTGAACTCGAAGTTCGAAATGGAGAAATTCAACATTAGCGTGTACACGTTACTTTGCATATGTATTGAGTAGGATTGTGGGGGAGCAACTTCGTGAAGTTCATTTCCAGGTTTAACAGGTATACGTTTGCAGTTGGCCGTATCATTTCGAGCTAGGAACAAGTCTGATTTTTGCATGTCGCTTCTTATTTGAATTAGAACACGACAATCGACAGGTTTCTTCATTAATTTGTCAAACAAAAACAGACTGATGTTTGGATGTTGTTTCCCATTCTGCTTGCGAAGCTGATGTTTCTCTCTTGGTTAAATCCTTCATGGAATTTGAGTGGAACCACTCACTTTTTGTCTTTTATGTTTTGCAGGAGATTACAAAAACGGGGTCTATTGGACATAGCAATGAAGTTTTTAAATGGATGAAGAATCAAAAGAATTACTGTGCTCGTAAAGACATCTACAATATGATGATAAGGCTGCATGCTAGGCATAACCTGACAGATCAGGCTCGTGGTTTGTTCTTTGAGATGCAAAAGTGGAGGTACTGTGAATGTGCTAAATTGCTCCTTTATGCTTTCTTTAATCCTCCTTCTAGTCTTCCATTGCTTCGAATCTCTTTTGGTAGAAGACAAGAATGTTCCTGTGGCAATCACATAGTTTCCAAGGCACATTCTCTCTCTCTCTCTCTCTCTCTCTCTCTCTCTCTCTCAATGCTCTTTTATGTGTAATATGTGGAGTAATGCTGATTAAGCTATGGTCACTGAAATAGGAGGGCTAAAACAATTTGTCTTACACGGACGAGCATCAGCAGACCTTAGTAATATCTCAGATTTTGCAATATGGTTTCCCTTTAGCAGCACATAGACTCTTTGTTTTGTTTGTTTCACCTGCATATTATCTTATCTTAGAATGCAGTGTTCTTGCATTGAAAGTTGTGTATGCTCGCGGAGCCATAAGCCAAGAAATCCCCTTATTGATGATGATTCCAAGTCAGCTTAAGTTTCTTCTCTGCAGGTGCAAGCCTGACGCTGAAACCTACAACGCTCTTATAAATGTACATGGACGAGCGGGTCAATGGCGCTGGGCTATGAATATCATGGAAGATATGCTCCACGAGGCTGTGGGTATTTTCATTTTTTTTTTTTCTTGTGATTTTTATCTGGTTTAATGCAAGCTTCCTTCAGCAACATTTTCATAAGAAATTATGCTGACTTCATGCAAGCTTCCATTTATAACCTTTAAGATTTGCAAAGTACTTAGGATGAGCCTTTCCCAGTATCTTTTTTTCATGTGGTGGGAACTGCTTAATTTTATTCTCGTATGAAATGGATTTCTTCTTCCGGCTGTTATTCTTTGCTGTTTCTGAAGTAAACTTTTTGTTTGTTGTGTGACCCATTCTTTTCAGAGACAAAATGAAATGGTATCTTGGAAGGAGAACCTGTAATTTAAGATTGCTGTTAGAAAGTTCAAGTGAATAAAAGTGGATTTAGTGATGGTTTTATTCTTCTCGCTTTCTCAGTTTCATGATGGATACCTCATGTAGTCCTTGATTGTGTTCATAAGCACATTTCCATTTCTGGAGTTTATGTTTCTCAATCATATATTTGCACTATATGAAAGAGTAGAAAAATTAGAATATCTCTTCCTGGACAACTTTGCTTGGATGTTGTCAGGCAACTTAAGACTTCTGTTACTAGCTAGTACCTGTTGGAGCAGATGGTAGTGTGAAAAGCAGTTCCCATCAAGCAACCATATGTGTTAGCTCTTATGTGAATATGCAAACTTGCCATGTCGGTGCTGATTTCAATTTTTCTCCCTTTATTGCATCTTATTTTAGGCATTAACACATTATGTTAAATAAAGTATTATGATACTATCCCATGCTTGCAGATTCCTCCTAGTCGATCAACATATAATAACTTGATCAATGCTTGTGGATCTAGTGGAAATTGGAGGGAAGCTCTCAAAGTGTGCCAGAAAATGACAGAAAATGGAGTTGGTCCTGATCTTGTGACACATAATATTATTTTATCTGCATACAAGAGTGGCTCTCAGTACTCAAAAGCTTTATCCTATTTCGAACTGATGAAAGGGACAAACATACGTCCTGATACCACTACTCTTAACATTGTCCTGTACTGCTTAGTGAAGCTTGAAGAATATGGGGAAGCCACCAATATCTTTAATTCCATGAGGGAAAAGAGGGCAGAGTGCCGTCCTGATATTGTAACGTTCACTACCATCATTCATATGTATTCAGTCTGTGGACAGATTGAGAACTGCAGGGCTGTCTTCAACACAATGCTTGCTGAAGGTGTGAAACCTAATATTGTCTCATATAATGCACTAATAGGTGCATATGCTTCTCATGGAATGAGCAATGAGGCTTTATCAGTGTTTAATGAGATAAAAAGAAGTGGTCTCAGACCAGATGTGGTGTCTTATACTTCTCTACTTAATGCTTATGGGAGAGCCCAGCAACCAAAGAAGGCCAGGGATGTATTTAAGATGATGAAAAGAAACAAATGCAAGCCAAATATAGTGAGCTACAATGCGCTAATTGATGCTTATGGATCAAATGGTTTGATTGTTGAAGCTGTTGAGGTTTTGCGAGAAATGGAGCAGCAAGGGACTCAGCCCAACATTGTTTCTATATGCACACTATTAGCAGCCTGTGGCCGTTGCAGGGAAAAGGTCAACATTGATACTGTGCTCATGGCGGCACAGATGCGACAAATAGAACTCAATACAGCTGCCTATAATTCAGCTATTGGGAGCTACATGAATGTTGGGGAATTTGAGAGAGCTACTAAAATGTACAGATCTATGAGAGCAAAGAAAGTAAAACCTGATTGCATTACCTACACCGTGTTGATAAGTGGTTGCTACAAGATGTCAAAATACAGTGAAGCGCTTGAATTTTTCCATGAGATGATCAATTTGAATGTTCCTTTGACAAAGGAGGTTTATTCAGCCGTAATCTGCACCCACAGCAGACAGGCAAGAATTTTGGAAAGACATGTTTAGAATAGTGATGCTAACTTTATGAAGCTAACTTTTTTTTTTTCCTTCTATTGTCATGTTTCAGGGCCATCTCACTGAAGCCGAATCCATGTTCAGCAAGATGAAACTGGCTGGTTGTTCTCCTGATGTTGTTGCATATACAGCAATGATACATGCTTATAATGCTGCTGGTAAGTTCTTTCTTTTTCTCTAGTCTTTCAAGATGATAAGAATTATCCAGGTTAAATCTCACACATTCTGTCAAATGCAGAGAACTGGGAAAAAGCCTATTTATTATTCCAGGAAATGGAAATGAGCAAAGTAAATCTGGACCCAATAGCATGCTCAGCTCTGATGAGAAGTTTGAATAAAGGAGGTCAGCCATCTAAGGTTCTAATCCTCGGAGAATATATGAAAGAAAAGAACCTACCCTTCAATGATGCTATACTATTTGAAATGCTGTCAGCATGTAGCATGTAAGCCTAAATGTGCTTGTTTTCCTTTTTCTAACTTTCGATTACAGTTCTTTCTGCTTCTGTGCGAATTATTTTTACATTATATAGGAAATATCTTAGCAATTCTAGTCCATGACAGTGCTGTTGTTGCTTTGAATATCTTGCCCAGTTCATTTATGTTCTTATAGTTATTTTGTTTATTTATGGGCAAAATGTTACTAGTCTACTGGAATTCATGAGGCAATCTTCCAGGGTAGCAGCCATCCACGAGTGTAATATGACTGGAGGCTGGAAAAGTGGATCTTGATATTTACTTTGGCTGTATACTTTAAAGTTCCTTTTAAAGTTTCCACTAACCTGTACAAGTGGGAGACCACAGGCATCTCTCTTCTAAAATGAAATAGGGAAGAATTTTCTTTAGCTGGCTTGAACTTCTCTGTATCTATTGGTGTATAAGATGCACCTAATGAGAAAACTGTTCAAAGTTTGGTCGATCACATAGATGTACCCTTAGTAAATTAATTAGATCAGCAGTTTTCATCTTTTTGTAAAAACCATTTTAAAGTAGTTTTAATTCAGAGCAACATGATAATATCTCCAGATGCTTCCTTCTGCACTTTTATTAACACTAACAGAAAACCATTGTAAAGCAGTTTTTATTAACACTACAGATAAAATCTTCGTGTGCTTCCCTGTTTTGGATCATAAAGTTCATCAGGCATAATGACCATGCAAAAAGCGATAGGATATTGTCTGGTTAAAGCCAACAGAAGCACTTTTACTGTTTCAATTGGTAGTGATTGGTGTTGGTAAATGGCTAGTCAGAAAATAATCACTGGATGAGAAATTGCACAATGCTATTGCTTTCATTTGTTGCATTTTTACTGCTTCCTACGACCGATCATTTTTTGATTTAATGTTTATGAGTTCTCTTTAATGTTTCCAAATATTCATTTGGATGTCCTGTCATTGGTTTGAACTTCTATCTAGCATAGTTGATATAAACTAGTAGCTGCAAATGATGGCTGTATCACTTGATTATGTATCTGAAGAGAATTCAATATTGTATGCTTTTCATGTTACTGGTATGGAGATCTCATTTTGATAAATGTTTGTTCAAGTTCTGATGGGCACCTCTCTGTGAAATTGATTTTCCACATTTTCTTCAAATACTCACTGTCGATTCCCCCTGAAAATCTAATTTGAGTTACATTTGAAGATTGCGGGATTGGAGGACAGCAATTACTATGGCTGGATTGATAGAGCCTTCCTTATCTACAACGTCAGTTGGATTGCTAAATCAACTTTTGCATTTTCTTGGAAAAAGTGGGAAAACTGAGGCAATGATGAAGGTAATGGAGAAAAAAAGTGGCTATGGTTGTTTCTCCTAGAACAGATACTGTAAAGTGAACAAGCTCATGCTTTTCTTAAAACACGTGAATGGTCTGAGGTTCCACCTCTGCAAAGTACCTTCTTTTGCCAATCTTGATATAGCTTCCCTTCATTTGAATTATTTCTTGAGAATTATCAAAACTTATGCTTAAGAATCTGCAAAAAGGTGGCTGCATTTTTCTTTCTTTTTTATTTTCTATGAGGTTTTGTTGATTATGGTTCAAAATTGGTTAGTATGGGGTATTTTGGTGGTTTACAGCTCTTCTACAAGCTATTGGCATCTGGCGCTGAAGTGAACTTCTCCACCTACACAACAGTGTTGAAAAATCTTCTGGCCGCTGGAAACTGGAGGAAATATATTGAGGTAAAAAGTTCGATGAACTTATCTTGTCATGTCCTTAATTAGGATTCTGTCGTCTGTTGGAGTTCCTGAAATTATTTTCTTTGGGAAGCTGATCAGTGACTGCCCTATTGGTAACAAATTTTTGCTATTTCAAGTAATATTTTAATCTTAAGCCAGAAGAAAGTATTACAGCAATGAAAAGAGGGCCAGTATGAATAGAGAACTAAAAGGCATCTTCATGACTAGGTACTGGAATGGATGAAAGATGCAGGAGTTCAACCTTCAAGTAGAATGTATTATGACATATTCTCCTTTGCCCAAAGGAGTGCTGGCGCTGAACATGCTGCTTCAATATATCATCGAGTTGGTAAGCAGATTCATGATTCTCTCACCTGGATTTTGTATTTCTCTATGATATGCATCTTCAATGATTATTATTTCTTTGGCCACTTCAATGGTGGACATGTACATTATGATTTCGATATCATTTTATGGATTTATTGATGATTGAGTTGCGCTTCAACTCAGAATTGGGGTCTGATTAGCTCTAGTGACTTGTGGTGATATCATACTGGTTTTAGTTAGCATTGTTCCTTTTCCCAATGCAACTTGCGTTTTTGAATCTCAGTTGCACATTTTGATATAGTTTCTTGCTTGCATGATGCATGTTATTCTTCATAATCGGTACATTCATTTCCTACCGTGATCTGCAAGCTTACATGTAGTAGCAGAAAGACATGGCTCTGTTGATGGACTGAGGAGGACGTTGATGATGTTGTTTTCTTTCCTTTTCTCTCTCTGTGCATTAACTGAACTGCAGAAAAGAGATTGGTTGTGCATATTAGCAGAGAGTGCAATTTATATCTTTAGGCTTTGTTTAGGAGGGGGGAGGGGAGAGAAAATTCATTGGCGGAAGGAATTTTTTTAAAAATTTTATCCCTTCCTCCACCTCTCATCTTCTCTCTTCCCCTCCAATCCTCATCACTTGCATAATGCTAAGCATTTGTCTAATTTGAGTGCATGGTCTGCCCGCAGTAAGATTTTTAATTGCAAATTCACCCTTGACGTCCAAATCCCATCGTCTCTAACTTCATTTCTTTCATTTGTTTATCTTCTAATTTCATTTTAAATAACTTCCCCATGCCATCTTATCTGTTTTAACTTCCTCCTTTTCATTTCCTCTATTTTGTCATGTTATGCTTCAGGGTTGTCAAAAGAGAAGTCGGCTGACTTGGCATTAGTCAATGATCATAGCATTCAAACACTGGCATCTTCATATAAAGCCAACGAGGTGCTCATGACAACTCTTTCACATCCAAAGGATCAAGCTTGCAGATAGGATGAATATTGCGGTGATCAAAATGCATAGTAGCTCATGAACTAGCGTATGTGGAAAGGTGCAGGTTAAAGAAGATAGTCCTTAGCTAAGAGGCTTTTGACTCAATGGCATCTGCCTTCCTAGGAATGGTGGAGTCCCAGGATTCGACGACTTTTGGACCTTGATCTTTGGATCAGATGAAAAGGATTTTGTGATGGAATCCACTTGGCCATTCTCTTACCAAGACCCTGAAAGAGAAGGAGGAGAGGCTTTTGACTCGACAGCATCTGCCTTCTTTGGAATGGTAGAGGTCCAGGATTTGGCAACATTGGAACCTTGGATCTTTGGATCAGATGAAAAGGATTTTGTGATGGATCCACTTGGCCATTCATTTTCTTACACAAGAAGAAGTTCCTGTACATGAAACTCCTGTGATGTTTCGGCTTATTGATCTATTAAAATTTGAGAAGGGCCCCTTCTCCATAGCAATAATAGAAAATATAGAAAAAAGAGCTTTAATTCGAACTTTTGCATGGGGGGAGAATTTGAGGTTGAACTAATGTGCTCATCATCTCTCTTTAGTTCGGATCATGCCGATTTTAAGTTGATGCGGTAGGTAATATGGGTTGAGAGGTCTTGTCTTGGACTAGTCCAGCAACTTTAGAGAAGATATGAATTTACAATTAGTAAAGAATCTAAGACGGTGCAAAAGAAAGACGCAAGATATATTATATGATTAGTGGAAACTGGAAAGTAAAATGTTGAACGCGGTAACACTTTGTGGTGAGTATAGGTGCTTGTCACTTTCTCCAGTAAAATCTCTTCAAAAGTACAACATTTCCAACTTAATTGAAAGAGAGTGAACAAGCGGAGCTAATTTCAGCACTAGCGGTCTCTGGTGACCGCAACTGTGCCGCTTGCCTGCGCCATGGCTGCTGCTGACCCCCAGAAGGTGGCAACTTGTTTCGCCAAGCTCGGACCGTTCAATATCTGGGAAGAGCCCGACTGCGGTGTGCCCTGCCGAAGTTACGACGACCGAGAAGTCCCCCACTCTTTTCAACATAATGATGGCGATGGACGACCCGCCAACAGATGAGCCCCGAGCCGACATCCCCCATGCCTAAGGTTTGGAGGGCTCGACAAGGGTCGGTAGTCGGGCCTGCTCTTGAACAGGAACCTCGTTCTCAATGGGACCGCGCTAATCCCGACCCATGAATCCCATAAGGAGACAGCCATTATAACCGGTCGGAACCAGTATTTCCAATTTGTCCTGTGGATTCGCCAAGGCCAAAAAATATTGTACCAATACCACTGCTGCCTTGAATGCGATTGCTAAAGTATCACGTCTCCGGACGACTCCTTCATTCACATTCAAATTAAAGAAACGTTTCCCTCGCCTCTCATTCATATTTCGTGTTTATTTTCTTCTTCTTTTTTCCCCGTTCTGCTTACCTCAAACCCTTCATCGCCTCAAACATCTACTTTACGGAAACAAATGGGAGTCACCACGAAAAATCGCGCATGAGAAGAGGAACCCTGTCGTTACTTTTGGAATCATTGCGTAATCGAGTTGGGTGCTTTGGACTGACTTTTCAGCCGGGGGGGACTCGAGCTATGCAGACGTTGCTGAATCGGTTCGGCCTGGTGGGCTCATACCATGAAACCGTAGTCAAAATTACTAATGAAATTTTTGAGATTGATAATAATCCTTCTCAACTTAACTTAGTAAACAAGAATATTTTCTTTTTCTTGTTTGAAGAATGAATTTAAGAATGACGATCAACCTTGCGATCTGATCATTCTATGTATGATACTAAAAGAGGTGGAATGATCACACCCAGGTGCGACTAATGATGGAATATGAACCGTTTGTTCCTTATTTTATTTTTATTTTTTCTGTGGATCAGTGCGAGCCGTTTGTTCGGCCATCGTAAAATGTCCAAAAAAAAGTGGGCTCCTCTTTTTGGTCAACAATTCACCCTTATTTACCCAACACCCCCGGCAGCCAAAAAACAAAAAAAAAAAATCGACAAGAGCTGGCAATTTCGCCGAAGGAGGGGGCCGTTTTGTCTTTTCGAACGGTTAGCACCACTGACATGCATTGCATCGACCAACCACGATCCCCGGCGTCTTGACAAGAAATCGCAGACAAATGGCGTTACCCCTCCACGTGCTCCTCCTCAGGGAAAAAGGGCAAAAAGGGAAAACAGAAAACGATGAAATTACGCAATTATCCTCCTGGCCATCCTAGCCGTTACGAACCCCTTTCAAAGACCTGCGCTCGGCTCGCCACGTGTCGCTCCCACCGCAGGCAGGGGACATTCTCGTCCATTCCCCTCCCCGCCTCTTCCTCTCCCACTCGCCTTCTTCGCTCTCACTGTAGTTTTCCCCCTCCTCCCCTGCGAATCATATACGGCGAAACCCCACACTTTCACTTGAATTCTCTCTCTCTATCTCTCTTTCTCTCTCTTCTTCTCGTTCGCTCCAGAGTTTCTCTCTCTCTCTCTCTCTCTCTTCGAGGACTTCGAGAGCTGGTGACTCCTTCCGATTCCGCCATGGCTTCTTCCTCCTCGGAGCCGGGGCTGAAGTCCGAGTCCGGCGGCGGCGGTGGAGGCGGAGGCGGCGGGGAGGCGTCGGAGGCGGCGGGGGGCGATCAGCAGCTGCTGCTCTACCGGGGCCTGAAGAAGGCGAAGAAGGAGAGAGGTTGCACCGCCAAAGAGCGCATCAGCAAGATGCCTCCCTGTGCCGCCGGGAAACGCAGCTCCATCTACCGCGGCGTCACCAGGTAGTCGGTCGAACAAGAAGAAAACGTGTATAGCGTGAGCTGAAGAAGCTTACGGTCGGTCGGCTCGCTTGCATGCGTAAAATCGATCGGGTTCCCTGTTATAGATTCTTGTAGATTCTGAGCCGCTGCTTGTGCTTCAGAAGCTCTATGCTACGCACGATCGTCGTCCATCATCGTGCGGTTTGTGATTCGAGGACGTGCACTCATCGTGCGGTTTGTGATTCGAGGACGTGCACCGACGTATCGTTGAGTAGAGAGTCACTGCGATACGACTATGAGGTCGTGTTCGCTGTCAAAAACGTCATGTCGCGAGTTCCATGGTTAACATAGAAGTGTTACTTACCGCGAGAAATATTCAAGTGCAGCCTAAATTTCGGGAAGTAAAGCGAATAGTAGGATATCTGCATAGACGTATCGCAACCAGTGGTGCGAGTATATAGGTACGCTGTGTGTGTACACGTGGTGTCGATATTAGTTATAATGTTACTGGCGAGTGAGTGAGATGTGCAAGAGTTCTTTACGAGACATTTTTAAGCTTGATGAGTTCACGAGTCTACTTGATTCAATTGTAGATCCTCACTTAAATGCTGCGTGGTTCTTGCATCGATTTCACTGGTGAATCCAGTAGGGTTGAAATTTCTCTCTGGGTTATTGGATGCCTTTGTTTTTTTTTTTTTCCATATGTATGTTGCGATGATCTAATTGACCAGAGGATATGTTTGTCCTGATCGGCATGTTGCTCGAAACTGATGCTAAACCTTTCAATGTTGATGGACTGTAGGCATAGATGGACTGGTCGATATGAAGCTCATCTCTGGGATAAAAGTACATGGAACCAGAATCAGAATAAGAAAGGGAAGCAAGGTTGTTCTCGTTCTCTCAACAAGACCTCTAACACGTTGCTTGAACAAATCTGGATTATTCACTTTCTTAAACTGACGTCATGTTTTCTCTTCGTAATGTCCGTGGAATGGTTTGTTGAACAATCTACTCGGCCAGTTTATTTAGGTAAGTAAAGCTGTAGTTGATATGTGTGCTTTTTGAAATAGATTGATACCAATTGCCAGCTTTTATAAGCTCTCTCTCATTTCGCATTACACAATGACAGGTGCTTATGATGATGAGGAGGCTGCAGCAAGAGCCTATGATCTCGCTGCCTTGAAATATTGGGGACCTGGGACACTCATTAATTTTCCAGTTAGAAAATCCCATTCCCAAGCCTTTTCCTCAATCCTTTTGCACAACATTCTAAAATATTGAGTCTTGTGTGTGGTATCCTGCTTCATCTTAAGTTTACTTAATCCTATATAACGGGACATCTATCCACAAAGAAAGAAGTAGAAAAATATCACGCTAAACACCCATTTCACTAATTTCTTGATTGGTCATCCAAGTAGAATTTTTCTTACACAACCTGCCAACTTAATTAGGTCATTAGATGTATGGTACAGTCTACTAAGCCTGACAAATTACGCAGGTCAAAGACTATGCCAGAGATCTTGAAGAAATGCAGAATGTCTCTAGAGAAGACTACCTTGTGTCTCTTCGTAGGTAAGTGAACATATATGATTTATCATCGATCTGTTTACATTATACACTCCACTAAATTTATTCAGTTGCCCATTAAATATTCTTGCAGAAAGAGCAGTGGTTTTTCAAGAGGAGTCTCCAAATATCGAGGACTTTCTAGGTTTGCTACTACAATATGAACTTCCTTTTTGATCAATTTTGTATATACATGGGTGTGTACATGCCACATATGATCGAATTTCTTAAGATTAGCAGGTGCTAGGAGCTTTGGATTCATCACGAGTAGATTTTTTTCTAGAATCTATTTTCTAGACTGAACATCTTTTCTAGGATATTATTGTTGGATACGCTGGTCTGTCAGTTAATTTGCAGTCCCATTCACGTTATGCAGCATTCATAATATCAATTCTAACAATGATCCCAGCTCAAACTTCTGCTTTCTTTTCTTTCATTTCCTTTGATAGATTCAAATAATTCGAACTTATTGAATGCTTTGTTTTGTTCTGCAAATCTGTTGCTTTTGATATACTAGCCGATGGGAGTCATCATTCAGTCGCATTGGTGGAGCAGAATACTTCAGCAGCATTTATGGTGGGGAACTAAAGCTTTAAGCATCTCTGTTTTTGTCTAGGAAACAAGCTATCTATGAAGTGTCATCTTAATCTGACCTTAAAATCATATGTCTGATCACAAAATTAAATTGAAAAGGTGCAGGCGAAGATCCAGCAATAGAAAGTGACTTTGGAGGCAGTTTTTGCATTGATAGGAAGATTGACCTAACCAGCTACATAAAGTGGTGGGGCCAAAACAAAACCCGACAACTAGACTTGGCCACAAAATCAAGTGAAGAAGTAAAACACTGTTCCTCTGATGATATCAATACGGAACTAAAAACATCAGAGTGGGAAGCTACAGAACCATACCAGATGCCCCATTTAGGAGTACCTCGTGATGGCAGAAGGCACAAAGGGTCCACTTTATCTGCCCTTGGTGTTTTGTCACAGTCGGCTGCCTACAAAAGCTTGCAAGAGAAAGCGCTTAAAAAGCAGGAAAAGGACCATGACAATGATGATGAAAACAAGAATACTATCAACAGGATGGATTATGGACAGCCAGTTGAGAAATCTAGAAGCCATGAGGCTAGCGAGAAACAAGGAGTGACAGTTGGAATGAGTGGAACACCTCCGCCTCAAAGAAACCTCTATCCCTTAACTTCTTTCTTGAATGCACCCTTGCTTACCAATTACAGCAGTATCGACCCAATGGCAGATCCTGTCCTGTGGTCATCTCTTGTTCCTGGGCTTCCTGCTGGACTCTCGCGTACTGCTGAGGTTGGTGCTGTTGCTTTAGACTTAGCTAGGCTATTAAGAAGCATCTTTTCATAACAATTCATTGATTGAAGAACTTGGATAAATCCTAAAATCAGGCAACACAATTTCATTAATTTTTTTAATTGTTGGCTGTAATTCACATAGACATCCATTGAGATGTGCTAACAAAGATAGGTCTGTTTCCCTGTAGCCTTTGATGCCCTTTTGCTGTGTTCTTGATATTGGAATAATTGATTTATCAAACTTTGTTAATCTGCATGTGTGTACCTGCACTTGTACATGAAAACTGGACTTAAAAGATTAAAAGAGAAATGTTGTTTGTCTCGGTTAGTATTGACATCTGACATTCATATGATAGCTGCTGTGGGCATGTGAGAAATCAAGGATGGATAGTACCTTTCAAGTGATTATTATTCCCTAAGCGAGCCAGTTCCTCCCATTCAATGACTTGTCTGACCTAACTCTAATAAAATGGAGGGGACATAATCTACAATAGTCATCCACCCTTTGACTATTGTGCTATTACTGTGTTATAGTGATCTTATCATTTGGTAAGATTCACAAGAATTGCTTCTCTAAAATTTTCTGTGTTATCCGAACCTTGATCTTCAAACTTCATTCTTCTTGTGGAAATCTACCTCGCCCATGAAATATTCAAATTCCAATTGCAGGTTCCGAAGACCGAGACCAGCTCGACTTACACTTTTGTTCAGCCGCAGGAGTGATCTGTCTGTCACTTGTTGGTACCAAATTTTGTGTAAAGATGGAGTTGCATACTCAGACTTCCATTCGGAGATTTAGCGGAAGGCTGCCAAGTCAACATAACTTAGAGAGTTCAGTTTCTTCAAGAACCAGAGGTGGCTTTTCCCCTGTCGGGTCGACATGGTTTCTACCGGGCGGAGGACCAGAAGCACAAAGGGCCGAGCTGTATATGATTTAGATGTTGTAATCTTTTGTATCGCTATATATTACAGAGCAAAGAATACGAGATCGCAGAGAGTCCTAGGCATGAATATAAATTCCTTTTTCCCTAGAAAGCAGTGTGTCGACTCTTGTTCTTTTGCAAGTTCTGGACTACAAGCATAAAAAGACTAATGCAAACAGAGGGAAGTTTTATTGGTCTCCAAGAATTACATAAGAGCCAGGCACTTGCAACGCTTGTTGCGGGTCGGTACTTTAACCCATTCAATTGAGGAATATCAAGAAACAGAACAGATTTATTACTACAGAGTCTGAGTAAACATGATCCGGGGTAATTACAATTTATCTTGGTTGATCCTTTCTCCACTCCAAGATGACGCAACTTGAACAAAGGGAGACCACAAAAGCACATCACTTTCATCGCAACTGCGACATCCTGAAATTGCTTGCCTTCAAAGAATGTGTTTGCCTCCGTCTAATGGACTCTATGTCTCCTATATCCAAACCAGGAAGAAATGTTTGACGACACAACATCCCGTAGAAAAACAACGAATGTGTTGTCTGCTAATTTCGTCCCCATCTAATGTTACAGAGTAAGAACTACAAAAATATTCGGACGCTCGGGGATTACCCCGACAAACCCATCTTCATGGTAACTTCTATTGCCACAGTGATGTAGAGCAGGTCAAAGAGCAAACTAGAAGGTTGTGTCAGTTGCAATCACACCGATATCTCCACCTCGATGTGGAGGAAAGTTGAGGATGCCCTGGAAACTGAGAAGCTGGCGTTTACCCAGGCACCACTTGTTCCAGATTACGCATGTTTGAGTGCCTGTGTAGGAGTGATTCCGTAGATTCATATAGATGAAATTTCAATCCTAGGGATTCCATTTTATCAATTAGACCGTAGGCCCATTGCCTTCTATCATCAGAAAGTAGAAGAGAGCGAATCAACTGGTTGCAGTGTCTAAACTTCACGTGGAATCCTCTCTCCAGCATATAAAGGAAAACCTCCACCGATGCATCCAAGTATCCTTCCTTACACAGAGCAGGGAGCAATGTCGAACAGCTCGTGTAAGTGATTTCGAGCTCGTTCTCTTTTAGAAGTACAAATATTTGAAGAGCTTCTTCAATTCTCCATGCTTGGCACATGCCAATAAGCAAAATGTTGTATGGTGCGAGATCAAAGTCCTTCAGACTCATCTCCAGCTGTAGCAAGTGTCTGAATGCCTGCTCCACTTCTCCTTTCTCAAAATGATCCTCAGCTACTTTTAGGGTTCCGTCATCTCGGCCGGGAAGGTTATTCAGATACTTTAACCAGAGACTAAATGCCAATGGAAGCTTTTGTCTCCTGCACGACCAAGTTATAAGACATTTATATACTGAAGAGCTAGGTGGGATGCCCACCCTTTCCATCTGATCAAAAAGCTTGAATGCTTTCTCTTCTCTGTCAACCCTTTGTAGCCCATCGATAACAGTTGCATAGGTCACCGAATCTGCAAGCCCCTTAATCTGTAGCTCCTCGAACAGCTTGAGAGCAGCATCTATCTTGTGTACCTTGCATAAACCATCTATCAATGTATTGTATGTTTCAATACTCGGCACGACATGGTCAGCAAGCCTCATTAGAAGGTGGTAGGCCTTAAGAAACAACCCAGATTCGCACAACTGCGTCACCATCTCTTTGAGCCTCTCGCTATCTGAGCCCTGCTTGGAACGTTGAGAAAGCAGAAGGAATATTGAAGGATTCCTGCCTATCTCCATCTTGTGGAGCAAAAGGTTGGCTTCCTGGAGCTGGCCAGCCTTACAGAGCCCATTTATTAAAGCATTGAAGGTCACGACAGAAGGCAAACAGCCATGTTTTTCCATCTCGTCAAATATCTGTCGAGCCTCTTCAACTAGCCCATTCCTGCACAAACCACATATGAGAATCGTATAAGTGCAGGCATCGTGAATGGAATCACGTCGCGATATCTCAAGTTGAAGAGACCGGGCCTCGTCAAGAAGACCCGCGTCACAAAACCCTTTTACTATAGCGTTATAGCAATATGAGTTTGGGGTTAGACCTCTCTGGGTCATTTCCTCAAGCATACTCATTGCATCCTCCATCCTGCCTGCTTTTGACAAACCCCGAATCATTATGGCATACAAGGTGACATCAGGTGTGACCTCCTCCTTAACAATCCTCCTATACCACACATCCACTTCATCATATCTCCCAGCTTTAAATAAACCATTAAGCAAACTGCTATACCCCTTCAACCCAAGTGCATAACCCTCCTTCTCGAATGTCGGCAGAACCAACAAAGCCTCATCTATCTTACCTGCTTTGCAGAACCCATCAAGCAAAACATTGTACGTAACCGTATCGGGACTACACCCGCTCTCCCTCATAGACTCAAACAGCTTATAAGCATAATCCGTGCTCTTCGCTTGACACAGCCCTGCGATCACAATTGTGTAAGTCCTCTCATTGGGCGATATACCTCTCAGCGTCATTTCGTCAAACATCTTGAGAGCATCCTTAATCTTGCCAGTTTTGCAAAACGCGTCGATCAAAATAGTATAGGTAGCTTGGTTCGGCAAACAATCTGACTTCGCCATCTTATTGTAAATCGCCAGAGCCAATATAAAAATCTGCTTCCGCACAATAACGTGCATTATCTTATTATAAGTATAAACATTGGGCTGACAATCGAAATCCCTCATCCTCTCGAATGCATCCACGGCCTTCTCGGCCATACCCATCTTCCAGTACGCCGAGATCAGCACCAGGAAAGCGTCGGAAACGATCCGAAGCCCGCAGCTCCTGACCTCCTCGAGAACCCTCCAGTACACATCGAACGCGCCTTCCTCCTCCGCGAGCACGTCGACCACCAAGCGGTGAGAGTCCCACACGCGGAACCTCCTGTCCCGCATTGCCCAGAAAAGGAACCGGAAGCAGCGCGCGCGGTCCCTCTGCTCCCGGACGACGGACTCGACGACGTCGTGGGAGAGGAGCGGGGAGATGCGGTCGAGGGCCGGCTCGACGGGGCCGGCGGCGGCGTCGAGGATGGCGAGGACCTCGCTGGAGGCGAAGAGGTCGTCGGCGGCGCGGCTATGAAGCCATGGAGGTCTGGGAGAGAAGCGGGGGACGGCGGTGCGAAGAGGCCGGAGGAGGGTCGTCATGGTAGGGAGGAGGGAGCGTGGACGGCGATCGTTGCTTCCCGGGGTATCATCGTTCGATGCCCGCCTACTGTTTGTGAAAATTCAGTTGAGCTGATGGGCGATGGCAGTACTAGCAGTTCTAGTTCGGGTCTTCGAGGAATTGGGGGCGACGGCGCACGGCTTAAGACAGCCGAACAGTGACCAGCCGATGAGATCACTGAGGGACTGAGAGATCTAGAGAGAGAGAGAGAGAGAGAGGGGGGGGGGGGAGGGGATTGGAACTTCCCTTCTTTCGACAAAATTGAGGAATTAGAAGGTTTGACCGTAAAAGGAGTGCATCAAAGTGGTCTTCGTCATTTGGGAAAATTTCGAGTAAGGGATGCATTTTTTCGAAAAAATAGTGTACCATAAAGATTTGTCTTAAATATGAGTCTAAAATGACTATATGATCTTAAATAAGGATCTTTTCACTCTTTATCTTCTTCATGCTTAGAGGAAAGTTGCAAATCTCGTGCTCACCTTTAGCTCACTGATGATATGAGCCGATGGGGACCAATTTCAAGCTCTCACTGCTTGGTAATGTCAGCGTTTTTTATCCTTTGAATGATAAGGATTATAAGGAAAATCGTGGCCCGATTCCTAAAAACCCTATCTGGATTCAACCCAATTCCTAGAAAAACCTACCCGGCCGCAACCCGTTTTTCCTTCACCGACCGGACTATTCCATAGCCCTCGAGACCTGACGATCCGTGGCACTAAGGTGTAGATACTGCAAGACCAATTTGACAACATTGAGGTTACTATTGCTAGAGTTGTGTGGGGATGCTTTTTCTTTGCACCCGGTAAAGATAGCCGAGACAAAATCTCAAGAGCTCTCACTACTCCGTCGATGCAAAAACTCCAACACATCACGTAATGAGAGCTCGTGAGCACATCGGTTTGAAGCAGGGAAGCCAACACACATGAACTCCAACACACATGAACTCGTTGAAAATAGGCAATCGACCCATGTTTAATGACAATATTGACTTTTAAGGTTTCGTTGAATCAAGAGCAATCATTACAGTGATCACCTTCTCACTCGAATCGTAATCAATTCAAAGGCTGAATTGCCTTCCCTCTCTTTAGATTCATATCTGACTTGATCGCGTCTTCATTGACAACGTACTAGGCAACCAGAGTAGAAGCGGTTGACACAAAGCTATTGATGCCAGTCCCGACGTAATGGTCATTGATGTTGCCGAACTTGAAGTTCTAGAGTACATCGAGCTCAACAGCAAAGAGGTGGTTGAAGAACTGAGCCGCCAGCATTGAGGAGCCCCAAATATTAGCTGGGGAAGGCCCTGAGGTCCATGGTAGCAGGACATCGAAGGCGAGGCTACAGCTTCCCAGAGTCGAGTGCTCGGTGACAACGGCGAAGACGAAGGAGGTGGTGAAGGAAGAGATGTCGCCACCCCAATAGTTCTTGAACCGGAGCAAGAGGAGTAGAATGCATGGCCTATCGGCGGCGAGATGAGTAGAATGTATGACCTATCGGCGGCTCGTCTCGTTGGTGAGCTTCGAGGATGCGATTATCATTGAGACAACATTCATTTCAAATCATCTTTTGAGAAAACACATCCACTTTAAGCTCTTATTTAAAATTTTCCTTATTATTTTACCTCTGAATAAATCTTGAGAACTTTCCCATTTAGTCTTCAACTTTTGGAAATCTTAGTTCTCTTCATTTGAATTGTCTCTAGTCGAGTCCTCATTTAATCTATTTGTCAAGTGTTCGATGTAATTACTGAATAAAATTTTAAGTCGTGAAATACGCATATTAAGAAAGAGAAATATTTGAGCATTTACGGACCGAACTAAGATTTACGAAAGGATTTGAAATTAAGTGGATTTTACATATATTATTTTGATTCTTATTTTCTGATTGACGAATTTTATAAATGGTATAAGATGTATACAACACAAGTGGATCTCAAAAGGAAAAATTAAAGGAACTGTTTCAAATAAATTGTTCTTAAAATTCAAAGTTAGTTTTGCTATATTAATTAAACTGCATTAGTTATTTCACTCTTCGTTTGATACATTTGGTTGAATTAAAGAGCGTATATCATCTAAATAAAAATATTTGTTGAATTAAAGGATCTCATACCATTTACTTACAAATTTTATCATTCAATCTTCTCTGTCTTTATAATCAATTTCAGATCAAGTAAATTCTTGATAAAATTGATTTTATAAAAGGATTGGTTCCATCAAAAGAAGATAATAAAAATAAATGATACGCAAAATACGCATGTTTGAAATGAGTTGTGATTTTATTTTTTTAGGTTTTGATTCACCAAAAATTATGCAAATGCGCTCGGGGAAATCACAAAGGTAAATTTGCTCTAGATGACATAATTTATATCCAACACAAACAAATTTGAAAAGAAGAAAAATCAATGAAATGGGACAACTAGGGGTATACAAAAGAATCGAGAACCCTACGGAACTAGAGTGGACTAGACCGGAACCAGCGATTCCCAAGAGAACTGGTTCAGTTCTCGGCTTGAATAAATTGAAACTAGTGGGTAACAATCTAGTTCTTGGTCTTAAATATGGAATGCCCACCTGCCCACTTGAATCAGACCAGTAATATATAAACATACATGTTTAATTTTTAAGAAAACTTTATGACCAAAAAATAATTTAAGAAAAATGAAAACCCTAAAACCCTTAATTTGGAGCTGAATTCCCATTAATTGAGTGTTCGTCTTGTTTCACTCTCACCTCGTTTGAGTTGTCTCTTTATCTCTAATTTACAGCTTTTACTCTCAAGCTCAACACTTATCGACTTACGGTCTTGACTAATAACTTTATCTTTTTACTAATATTGCAACTAAGAATATGGAAATTATTTGTTTCGACGGTCTAGTTTTCAAGTGGGTTCATGAAACCGGTCTCATCAAGCTTCATGTTCCTAGGTGGGTCCATGGAACCAATAATCGGTTTCCAGTTTCAATTTTTCAAAACCAGTCCTTAATGGGCGGTTCCTGATTTTAAAGTGGGAACCATCCATCCGGACCATGTTCATCCCTACGTGCAATGCATTTTGTTGCGATAATAACTATAACCCCTCCTCTCAAATTGGAGTCAGAGAAAAGCTCAGCCAAATGTGGAAATGAGACTGGAAACCTTTCTAGGAAACTAGATGCTTCCAAGAGAAGCGAACATGTTTCCATTGCAATCTTCGTGGTATTTTCTCTGCCGATGTGTGATTTATTTGACTAAACCTTTTTTTTTTCTTATTTACACATCGGTAAAAGCGTGTTGTTAATAAGTAGCTGGGCGGGAGAATTTTAGACGAATCGAGGAAAATTAAAGGTTGGAGTATAATTAAGAAGTTCTTATGAAATAATCTTTTTAGTAATAATTAAACACCATCATTCCATAACGTGAAGAATTTTGCCCCTCCGAGGCCCACGAATTTATAATTTTCTAACATGGGCCCGTCCCTGATAGTGCTGCCTTTTGTAAATTCTATTTCAAGCCCAATCCGGGCAATCAATTCTACGTTATGTCCTCTTGACCCAAAAGCCAATTAGAGATGAGAGACCAAAGGTGAGTATCGAGTCTGGTTCAACTCGAGAACCAGATCGAATTGGCTTGGACCGATTGATTCAAGGCCAATTGTAAGGAGAACTAATTCAGTTCTGGGTCCCAAGGTTGGAACTACTGTTCTATCTAGAAACCAGATTAGTTAAATCAGTTCTAAAGCAATTTATACACACACACACACTCTTCTGAACTCATTAGAAATCGAATTGGGAAGAAATAATCGTCATGGCTACTTGACCAACATATGTTGTGGTAATGAAATGGTGCAATTTTTATATTATTTATCGTAACTTAATTTTTTATGCAAAACAGAAAGTGGGCCAATTCCTAAGTAGAATCAGGAGTAGAGTCAAAGGGCCGCCGGTTTCTTGTTCTAGGCCGAAAATGACCATACAAGGATCCAATCACCCCCATTGTAGAGTCTAGTTCCACTTGCTCCTTCACCTCCATTTAAGACATGTTGACAAATCATCGTTGTATAGCAAGAGAAAGCTCAACAAGTCGATAGCCCTAGCCTCCAGAAGCTGAGAGAAGCACCATGTCCTAAATTCAATGAGTTCTTACCATAATCTCTCGGGTCAAGGCATGCGAAAGTAACTTCTCGCGAACTCCCTCAAGTTTAGGCACAGAAAGCTTTGTCTTTTATCAAGCCAAAAGAACGGTTTAACGCATGCCATGAATGCGAAAGTCATGTCACGTAATCATGAGCCACTCCATAAAAAAAAAAAAAATGATGATCTAAGGTACTCATCACGTTGACACGATAGACGCACAAGTCACATTCCACCAATGACTATACAATCTATCTTGCTTTGGCCCCCAGGTTTGAAAGTTGTATAGTTACCTAACATTCTCCGCCTCAACTCAACTTCAATCTAAATTTAAGCAAACTATGACAATTACCAATCTTGCGACCACAACTTTTAAAGTTGTATGGCTACCAAACGTTCTTCACCTCCACTCAATTTCGATATAAGTTTCATCAAACAAAGGTAATTGTCGGTCTTCTGAGTATAACACCCTTTAACCATCTCATATGCCCCGTTTAATTTATTTTTCGACTTAACGGTTAGGTGGTGTCCTCATTAGCTCTCACGCATCCTATTTAATCTATCTCTAGGGATGATTTTAAAGCACACTTCTCAATTTCGGGGTGATGCATTCGAGATTTTCCTCCTTGATTGCCTGCACTCGATAATAATAAAACCCACAACTTCATTGATAGAGGAGCAGATTCTATTGTCATCCGAGCCCACACACCCCCTTTTGATTTTGAAAGCCCAAAAGGAAGAGGGGACGATAATTGATTTCAGATTCAATCGATGAATCATTGGAACACACGGATCTCGAGAATCACTGGCAAAAGTTAAGAAGGGTCAAAAGGACACGATAATCTCTTTAGTTTAGTCACTGAGGGGGCAGGGTGGTTAATTAACTAACTTTCGAACTTTCATCATCTTCCTTTCGCCAAGGAATATGCCGTGTCAGTCATAATAAGATGCCCCTCCTGCCGGGGATGATTCCGGCATAATCCCGTCTCTTTTAAGGTTTTTCTATTAAGAAAAAAAGGGTGAGAAATGTAAGCGAGCAGAGGGAGATTTCATGGCAATGAAGACTGCTGGCTCCATAATGACCAATGGGAAAAAGCCTCCCATAAGCCGCGACTAATTTAGTGATTAAAGAGGGATCGTGCCCGTTTATGAGGCGCATAATACGCATTGGAATTATCCCCGCACGACGAAATACAAGACGATTACGTGTTTGAATCACCATCTTGACTTTGGCTCACATCTGACTTGCTTCGTGAAATCAGTAGAAACAATCGAAGTGCGGTTTTTTTCTGCTTATCCAAGTGCTTTTTTCCCTTCAAGGAGAAATAACGGACTTCATTGCCCAAGTTTCACGGGCTACATATGCATGTGATATGTACCTTCGTATTGTCTATTGCCACGTGCCATAGTAGGGGTAAGCAGTATAGATTCGATTCCAGGTTCTATTCATGTTCTATCTAGAACTTGAAATCTAGAACCTACATCTCCAAAGAGGTTCTTTGATTTTTGGAATTTATGATCTACTTATCATAGGTTTTAGGGTTAGTTTCAAGGTTTATCTACACGTACTTTTAATTGAATGATTATAGTGAATCATTACATTTAATAACTACCATTTATTACAATCCGTTCATTATAAATCATATTTAGACACCTGATAGATATCACCAAAAATGAAAATTCAGACAAATGATTTCAAATTGCACACTCATCATTAGATACTTTAAAATGCCGTTGGATTGCGTGAAGACATGGGACTAGAAAAATACAAAATCTTGTTCTAGCTCGGAACCATACTCACCCCTAACATATAGATCGAAGATGATAAACAAATTGACGTGCGGCAAGCAAGTCCTGGCCAGGAAAAAAGTTTGTAGCGACGGAGCAAGAGAAAGCATCGAGCGACAAAAAGTTACTATTAAGAACAAGGAAGAAATCAAAAGCTGGGGCTTCTAGAGGAAGAAAACAGACCAAAATTCGTTCTATTAGGAAGCTTCCTGCACAGTGCATGGTCCCTTTGGTCGCCGTACACGAGTGGAAATTTAAGGAGACTGGCGACCGCACACGGAATGGGCATTGCCTATGTACATTACGTTACCTCTAACGAAGTCGTTCGATCGGAACAAGCAAATCACATGCGATAATGCATGTGGTGTAGCCAGCAAGAGAGTCTTGAGCATAGTATTTGCCGCTTCTAATCTGACTTATAAGTGAGTAGGATTATTGAAATATGTCATATGGGTATATAAGGTTAGAATGTCCAATCAAAAAGTTTATTTATTTTTTGGTTTTAAATTAATAAATAAACGAATAACATATGTATAAAAAAAGTAGAAAAACAGATGTAAAAGTTAAACTCTGATATATGTACATAATTTTTTGATTAATGATAAATATGGTAAGACGTGCCTACTAGATATATCTACTAAGCGACATGGTTATATCTATTAACAAGATTATGGCTTAGATAACATCGGAGTTTGCTCTATTAATAGTAGCCATTGATTTAAGTTTTGCCGGGCATGAAAAATTTAGAAGATACAGGACTTGATGCTATTAAAATCGCTTAAAAGAGATGGAAGACTAATCGTTACATGCGAAAATCGACCCGGGTACGGTTAACATGGCAGAATCTTTATTGTGGACTACCCAACTCAAAAAAAATAAAAAAAAAAATCCAGCCATACGGGTATAATATCTCTCGATGCTTTCGCGAGTGGGACTTCGTGCGGTCGTTGTCGCGAAGGACGGCTGAACCAACATTCTTCATCGACAAAACCGGGCCCCAAAGTCACTTTTGAAATCAGAAGGTCCAGCAATTTCTTTTGTAAAATTCAGAAAAAATGAGCTACGAGCTCATAGTGAAAATTTCAAATAATTTTCCGAAATAAAATCAAAACTAGAAATATGCCGTAATTCAAAGAAAAGGGCAAAGCTCACGCCTTTTGATTGGTTCGTTATCTCCCTACAAAGTCGTGCGCATGTTTGAGACCACCTAGAGATTTGGTTGCTAATCCCAGTCAAAATCAATCATGTGGTTGCTTATTTTTGAGGATTAACATCGTGAAAAATATCAAATTAAAATATTTATGATAAATTTATCTCAAATTAAATTTTTAATCACAAAAAATTTTGAACCAATATACCTATAATAAATTTAACCTAAACTAATTTATTGGCAATAGAAAATTTGAAATTAGTATATTTGCGATAAATTTATCCTCAATTGATTTCTATTAAATTAGATCAATATCATGAAAAATCATAAACCGATATATTTGTGATAAACAAAGAGTAAAGCCGTAAACTGATACATCCGTTAATTGTCATGTGTTATTGAACTCAACAATTTGAAGGTAAAATTTAATAGAAACTAATGGAGGATAAATTTATTATAAATGTAATGGTTTAAAGTTTTTTGTGATAAAAAAATTAATTTTGGATAAATTTTTCTCAAAATATTAGTTCATAATTTTTCGTGACATTGATCCTATCTTGATACAATGAGCTCATGGCTTAATGAAATTGTTTGGCTATTGGATAGTCAAAAGATAGATTCAACTTGATTCGGACAGACAGTTAACTTATTTATAGAGTTGGTGGGAGCGGTCCAATCATCTGGCTCTAGTGTCAAACCCAATCGAATCGAAAGCTCTCGTTCTTAAACCATCTAAATTTTGACCCCTTGCAGGGGGAGGCAGGTGCGCACTCGAGCATAATATACAAAAAGGTCATCATACATTGACCATTTTTGAATATTATAAAACGAGATTGAAAAAAAATGGAAATTAGAGAGAAGACCCATGCGGATTCAACAGGTGTCCGGTTTTTCATATTGTTCGATCTCGACGATTACGTTTGTTAATCAGGTAATTAAAATAATATTGTCCGAAAAGCAAACATCCTAGTCGAGGACAACGGGCATTGTTTATGTAGGGGGCAAAAAGTAATAATTTAATTATGTTGAATGGAGTTCGAGAAAACCGAGAAAACAAGGCATTAACGATGCAAACGATGATAGAGGTCGAAGCTTTTTGGGTCCCAACTTCTTCTTTTTTTGTGTCTGAATGTCGACCGTGCTTTGTGTCTGATAAGCTTGTTCCACTTGCCTTACTGTCTACGACAAGTTATAGTGGAGGGTGATGCTTTGCCCCCGAAGTTAAAAATCCATTGAAATATCTTCGTCCTTCTACGTCAGGTAAAGATGCTCCTTTTTGGCTGATAAAGCTATCGAATATAAGCTTAATTTCAATTTCCCATTAAAAAAAAGACTAATTTCACAAAAAATTCTAAATGAGTACATTTATAATAAATTTATCCCAAATTAATTTTTACCATAAAAAAACTAAAATTAGTACACTATAAATAAATTTACTCAAAATTAATTTTTTGACAGCCAAAAACCAAAAATTGTATATTTTTGGCAAATTTACTATCCGTTAGTATGTGTTAAGTTGGATTAATAACACATAAACTAATACACTTATAACGAACCGAAGATACACCCAAACTAATACACTTGTCAATTGCCACGCGTCCTCTAACTCAATAATTTAATGGTAAAATTTAATAAAAATTAATTATGAATAAATTTGTTACGGGTATATTAGTTTGGGAATTTTTGTGGTCAAAAAAATTAATTTAGGATAAATTTATTTTAGGTATATCAATTTTGGGTTTTTCATATTATTAATTCAAATAAAAATAACAACTCAATTTACGATAAATTATGAAAAATTATAGAATAAGTTTATAGGTTATGAATTATGTGGTTGGTTCAAGATGTTTTCATAATATAAAGAAGTCTAGTTTCAGACTCAAAAGGGCAAAGGAGAAAGCATCCTCCCCCAAACACCATTGACTATCAAAGATAAAATGAAAAATTGCTGTCTCTTTCTTTGCCGTCTCCCTTTCAGCCCATTTTCCAGCGTATAAGTTTGACATTGCGTGGACATGGCAAGGACGGCACTTCCCTCCTTGTAAAACTCACCTCACGATGATGGAGTCGCGGCCAGCCGGCTAGCAAATGGGGCTGCGGCGACGCTACGTGCTGCAACGTGGCGTGGAGCGACGAGAAGCTCACCCATCTCGAATCGTCTAGTGGGGGGTCCGACCAGTGTTGAGTAGCTATAACTCGCACCATAAATGTCCTAACCTACCTCGTATACGAATAATAACTGATTGGGAGTGATCGAAACTTACCTTGTCTCGTGGTTGCCCCATCACCGTTCAACCCATGGTCCCACTTTGTATCATGAAACGACAGGGGGTGGGTCCATGTAGGGTGCGTTTGGGAACCACTTTTGAAAAAAGCCTTTAGGAAAATGCAAAGACTTTTGACTTAAAGCTATTTTTCAAAATGCAAACTGTATTTGGTAAATTATATTTTGAAAGCTCTTTGTGAAGTACTTTGAGTAAAATAGTGTTTGAGAAATTACATTTACAAATGAGTTTTGTGATAAAAAAAATTATCAAAAGAAAAATTTAAAAAAAAAAAGACCGACAAGGGCAGTGGCTGTTAGCGACTTCCAGCGACCCCGGATTTGGGCGGGCGAGGTCGCGCGACGTTGTCGCAACTTCCGGCGACCTCGGACTTGGGTCGCGGGAAGCAGTCTAGTCGCGCAAAGGTCGCGCGACCTTGCGTGTCGCCGGAGGTCACGCGACCACGTGGTGACCAATCCGGCGACCAGATTTGGTTACCACGAGGTCGCGCGACCTTCAACGACCAAATTTGGTTGTGCGGAGGTCATGCAGCAAGGTTGCCGCGAGGACCTGCAACCTTCGGCTGACTTGCGACCTCCGGTGGACCCTCGCTGGAGGTCGCCCGACCCTGAGGCTCGCGGTGTTTCGGAGAAGATGAATAGTGCTCATACAAGGGCACGCACCGGAAAAACGAAAAATTCGTGAGGACAATTTTGGAAAAAAAAAAGATGAACAATTAGCTCCCAGCATGCCGAGAATGCTGAAAAGCCTTCCAAATACTTGTTTTCCCATTAAGAGACTTCGAAAGCTGGTTCCCAAACACCCATTTTTCGGCTCAAAGGGCTTTTGATGCCCAAAGCCCTTCAAAGTTACTCCCGAACGCTCCCGTAGTCCAAGGGACCATGCAAGTATTGTTTGAAAGGGCATATGCTTAGAGATATTCCCTTTGAACGATGGGGTGGATAGGGAATTGAATCGGGTCCCCCGGCATTGGGCTGTAATCTAGCTCCCCTATGTCCCTACCAAGTTTACCAATGGAGACACTCCGTATAGTTAGTTTCTTGATAATCGGTACTTGCATGCTACCGGCACCACGCAATTACAATATGGTGAATTCCGCGGGTCATCATCGCATGACTATCTTATTAGATCGATGCTCACGTCTCTTTATGAAATTCGGCTTCGATGCTTTGAACGAGAGAGATGTGTCAAGAGCACGTGCACTTTTCCTTCCTTTTCCTTTTCATGCTCTAAATTTGTTCGTTGAAAGTTTGAAATGAGTCTTTCGCGATTAAGATCATCAAATTTGATGAGCTCGATATTGCCGGATCCAATTCCAAATCCGGCCAGCTTTGACGACTTAAGCTTACATCTATCATTTCCCTGCATATAGTGGGTTTGTGACCTCAAGATATTTAATAAGGGTAAGCGTAGCTCATGCTCAAGGGTCATTGCTTTCTATGCTACTCTTCCCATTTCGAAAGGTGGGACGTACCACTCCAGGTAGCCCGTCGTAGTTCCTACCAAACCAAGGAGAGAAGGCAAGATGTCCTTAGAAAGCTAACGTGAAAAAAGGCTTAGTCGTTATCGGCTTCGAGAGTGACTTTTCACTAATGGGATTTCTGTCTAATTAGTAGCCTGGTTTGGGCATTGACTTATTGAGAGCAGAATAAGACCAAGGCTCCTTTATTTTACAAAAAAATAGTATTTAAAAAAATTATAAAAAATTGATCATTTATGTCATTTGAAATAATTAATCAAGGAAATCTTTTTTTCGTTATATAGTAAAAAATATTTGTTGTCTGTTCATTCGTTTTAAGAAGGGATGCGGACGATCATCTCCCTGATCATTTGAAAATAGGATAGAAGCAGTTTTCCCAGCGCCCGAGGTATGGTTTTTGAGTAGTAAAGCCACTCATAACTTATAAATTCATAGGAAGCTAATACATCGCGGGCAGCTCTCAGTCATTCGGGGACAAATAAAGTATGGTTCCTTAGGGCGCGCGTGATAAAATTTCGTTTTTTCAATTTCTTCGTTTTCCGTTCCCCTAGGAATGGGTTTGGAATGTAAATTCGTTTGGTAACGCAATTTGATTTCTCTATTTTGAAACAGATTTCTATTCCGAAATAGAGAAATCGAAAGAAATCGTGTTTGAAATTTTTAACTTCTCGGTTTACGAAATAGAAATAGAAATAGAAAATTTTTTTCTCAACTTTTCAATTTAGTCCAAAATATTTTAGATCAGTAATATTGAAATAGAAATAGAAATAGTTAATTTAGTCCAAAATATTTTAATGATTTTTTAATATAATCATTCTAATCAATATTGATTGAAAATCTTAACCATTGGGCTGGATTGTGAGAATTGAATGAACAAGGCTTCATTTGTTGCACGTAAGAGATTTTATGCATAGTAATAGTCAATTGGTCATATTCATATCTAATGAGTCTTTCTTCACCTACTCTTCCGTGTATGCCAGCCAACGACTCTATTTGGCTAACTATTTTTTTAATCATAAACTTCATATTAAGGCGGTAAAAATGGGTCAAATCATTAGGGTTTCATCCGATTTTTCTTTTATAAGGAAAAGAGATCTAATAAGAAATATGTTGTTCTTGTAAGAGTGTTGATAAAAATATAGATTTTGATAATAAATTTTTAAATAATCCTAGTGTTGATAATTTTGAAAAAAATTGGTGACGATTTTTGAACACGGTGAGGATATTTTTAACAAAATTTGGAAAGAAATTGGAATTAGACTTGAAGTTAGGATTTTTTAGGAGATTAGACTATTATAATCATGGCTATCATTAGACTTATTTGATTAATGTGAAATCAATTTCGGCAAAAACATAACGACATATTCACTACAATTGAATTTCAATTTTTTTTTGCCACGTTGTTTATTTTTCGAAAGAAAATATTACGTAATAGGAAACGTAAGCACATGTAATATAAATTCCATGAAATTGTATTTTCAACTTTTCTAATGTATTAGTATTATTTCGACTATTTTTTGTATTTGAGGATTTTCTATATTGTTTTAGTATTATTTCAGCTATTATTTTATATTTGAGAATTTCCTATGTTGTTATCTAATTAATTTCTATTCCTAGAAATAGAAATTTTATTCTCGTTATCAAACGGATTGCCCGAAATAGAAATTTTGAATTGTTATCAAAACGGTTTTTCGTAAACTGTCCTAATAGAAATCGGAAATCAATTTACGCCGTAAATCAATTTACGGAATAGAAATTTTGTCACGCGCGCCCTTAGGGTGCCACGTACGATGATTTGTAAATGTACGCAAATTGCGTTTATAACTTGCAAGGAACTACTCAATCCAATTATATGTCATTATCCGAAGCCTGTTGACTTGAATGGCAACAGGCGTAATTCAACTATTTTATCACGATTGCATTTCCCAATTTAGCCTTCATAGATATTTTCTACTTTTAAGCAGCTTTCTCAAGGTTGTTCCCTTGTGTACTTTGCACTTTATTAATAGAAACAAGCGTCTCATCAAAAGGCTTTTCATTTCCGTGCACAACTCGCATATTTTGCCCTTTATCAATAGGAACCGAAAAAAAAAAAGGGAAAATCATTGGGATTCGCCACAGTGGCTATCCTTCCAACATGGAAGGAGGATGGGGTTGGGACGCGTAAGTTTTATGAGTGGGTTTCGACTCCCACGTCTCCCAAAAGACAGGACAAAAATCTGAGAGTAAGTGTAGAGTAGGAATAGAGTATGATTGACAAAAAAAAATATGAACAAAAAAGAAAAGAAAAGAAAATTGTCCGACCAAAATAAAAATAAAAATACAGGAACAATAATTTATTCAAAGCAATTTTTACTTTTGACATTTTAGCGCTTGAAGCCTTCAAATTCACTTTTTTGTTGCAAACATAGAATGTCGTGAATTTTTAAAAAGCTCATGGGATTTTCTTTTGGGTTAATATTACGAAAAGTCCTAAATTTGTGTATTTGTGATAAATTCAAGTTCTTTTAATTTTTGTTAAATTTTATTTTCAAATTGTTGAGTTAAATGATATGTGGCAAGTATATCAGTTTAGTATTATACTCTCTAATACTTTGTGATTTTTCATGGCGTTGATCCAAATTAATGGAAATTAATGGATGGTAAATTTGTAAAAATATATATTAGTTTGAGATTTTTTAGTGGCAACAAAAATGATTTGGGATTAAATTTATCATTAATATATTGATTTGAGGTTTTTCATGATGTTAATCATTTTTTTTTTTTATAAATTCTTAACGCTAGGATGATTACTTTATTTTGTTTTTGGGGGTGGGGAGAGTGGACTGAAGTACGTTTTTCTGGTTAAAGGGGAGGAACAGTCAAACATGGCCCTCCCTGGCACAATAAAAGAAAGGAAAATGAGAAAAACGTGAGTAGAAAAAGAGAAAAAAGAAAAAGGAAAACGAGTGACGATGTTGTAATTTCTTTCTTAGGAAGAAGGGCGTTGCGCCTAGCAACTTAGTCACTAGCGTGGGCGTCTTGAAATTCCAAATATATCCCGAGCTTTGGAAAAGCCAAACCACCGAACCAGTCTCCAAGAGGCAGCGACATTCCTCGCCCCTCTGCCACCTCCTCCTCGCTCCGCTCCAAACGCCATTTCTTCTCTCTCTCTCTCTCTCTCTCTCTCTCTCGCGGGACGATGGCTAGGGCTTAATCCGGCGGAGAAGGCTGAAGCTACAGAACCTGCGAGAAGAACCGCGGGGCGCGTGCTCGAGGAACTGCGTCGGCGAGCGAGAATGGGGGAATCGTGGAGGCAGCTGAAGGTCATGCTCCGCAAGAACTGGCTCCTCAAGATACGTCACCCCTTCGTCACCGCCGCCGAGGTCCCTCTCTCTCTCTCTCTCTTTCTAGACTTGAATTCCGGCTCGGGATGTGGTGTGAGAGCTCCCCGCGCTTCCTCCGATTGCGCCGAGGACTTGATCGAATTGGAGTGATCAGTGAATCCGACTCGCTCTCGGATCGTCGATCGCGGCGGCTTCCGACTTTTCGTCTTCCTTCCTTCCGCTTCGATCGCGGATAGCCGTTGACTCCTGTCAGTTCGGAGTCTGCCGAGAGATGACGTTTGCCGGGCCTTCTTCTTCTTCTTTTTTTTTTTTTTTTGTTCAGTTCGCTTTCTCTCTCGCTCGACTTGCCGTTTTTAGCTCGCCCGAGGGGTCGTCGATGGCTCGACTGACGGGCGTGTTCTGCTCTGGCAGATTTTGCTTCCCACGATCGTCATTTTGTTGCTGGTGGCGGTCAGGACGCGGGTGGACACGCAGATTCATCCTGCACAAGCGTGAGTTTCTTTTGTTGTCATCGTGGCCAGTGTTCAAGTTATCGGTTAAATTTGTGTTGCCCCAATATGTTAATGCTTTGTGACGAGCATAAGTAACGGTACTCGTGTAAGACCCCGTCAGTGGGAAGTTTTTCCTGCTTTAGATGTAGGTGTTATCAAATCGCAGCTTAATTGATGGGACGATGTATAGCATTATACAAATAAGATGATGGCAAGAGCTTGTTCCAGGTACATCCGGGACGATATGTTGGTGGAAATTGGCAAAGGGATATCCCCTAATTTTCAGGAAGTTTTGGAATTACTATACTCGAAGAGGGAGTTTTTGGCTTTTGCACCCGACACAGAAGAGACCAGGATGATGATTAACTGGATGTCCATAAAATTTCCCTTGCTAAAGGTACCTGTAGTTCTTGCCTTTTAGGTATATATGCACATATGGATCTGTGCACGCACTGTGTTACAGTCCTCGTTAATTTAGAATTTTCCTTTATTTTAGCTTGTACAACGACTACTAGCTGTGCCATCATCCTGCTTTGTTCATTAAATGTTATGGTTGAGTTTATTGAATTTGATTCTGTCAGCCTTATGCTTTCTTAGTTTTTTTAACTTTGATCCCAAGAGGACACTGGCTTCATTGTATATGAAGATTGAATCAAGTTGCAGGATTGGCTTGGACAACCTCCTGCGAGGGAGGGCAGCATTGTTTCAATTTGTTAATCGAGTAGCACATCTTATTCCGGGACGATTTAATGGAGCCAACTCTCGAACTTTATAATTGTTTAGAGTTATGCCTAAAATATAATGTGAGGACGTGAAATTGCTACCTCACAATTAAACCTTTTGGGAGAAAAATGTTATCTAGCACGGTATAGAGCACAGCTCATCCCTATTTTGGGTCCTAATACTGTCTTGTATTTGTTCTTGCTCCAATTAATGTGGTCAAGTCCACCTCCTATATTAAACATACTGGTTATACAAATGGGGAATTTTCTGACCTGGGCTTGATATACAATATGAGCTTGTTATCTAAGAGGTAAAGCTTTTGGGGACAAAAGTATTAGTTTCCAAATATGTCGACAGGACTTTCCAGTTCATTGGCGGCTGAGAATTGGTACCCAACCGGATTCTTTTTTTTTTTCCTTTTATCGTCAATAGAAATCCTTCTTCTTTGATAGGACTTGCTGTTATTATACCCATACAGAGTATCAATCCTTACATTTCTGCCTTGCAAAAAGTGTGCTTTGGACTTAACGATTTTCTCGTGACATTTGGTTGGAGGATTTATAGTCCAGACAATTATGTTCTCCATGATGGTCGACTCATCAAATTTAATGATGCAATGACTCTTATTTCAACAACCAAGCACCTTCAGAAGGCAAAAATTGCAACAGCCTGAGCATAAGAAAAAGCAAAATATCGCACTGGCGTTCTAGCCAGAAGTAGTTTATTTTTCCTCTCTCCATTAGAGACAAAGTTGATTTTCCCCTCTTCATTAGAGACAAAGTTGAATTTTCCCCTCTCCAATAGAGACAAAGTTGAATTTTCTCCTCTCCATTAGAGACACGACTTTATCCTATAATCGTCCATCTTTTCACTGGAAGTTTCTTCTTCTCTCTTGCATTTGATGATGAGTTGTCTTTTTTATTCGAAAGCTATATAATGTAGATGAAATTTTTTCCTCAGATGTGAATGTGATGTGTATACATGATGCAATGTAAATGACTACTTTTGTTCTGATGCAGCTCGTACATAAAATATATAAGGATGAAGAAGAGCTAGAAACCTACATTCGGTCAGACATCTTTGGTACCTGCAGTCAGATTAAGTGAGTATTACATTCTTGCTGGTTTGAACATGAGGTAGCATGCTACAGGCAACTTTTTGTCATTGTTGCCTTCTATTTCGTTTGAAATGATGAGCTAATCAGAGGACAGAGTAATTTTTTGAGTTATAGCTTTTAATTGGTGGTACTTCTTAAAGCTCATTGGATCACCTTTTGTTTGGGATCTTGTGCTCTGCCATCGATTTCGTGTCTTGCCAGGTCCTTTCCCTTATGTCAATTGCATTTCACGAATTTTGGTTCTTTGTATGATCAATATGTGTAATTGTAATGAGATTTCTTGCCACCGTTTCTATTCTTCTTCACATAGCTGGATCCAACATTTGATTAACTGTCGAATTTGACTAAGGTTGCCTTCTATTATTCATTTATGTACTATTGGTTCACATTGTTCAGAGTGCTTCTGTAAGGAGGAACTTTAACTTACATGATCCCATCATGGTCGCTGATCTGAAGCTTTTTTTTTTTTTTTTTTTTTTTTTTTTTTGGGGGGGGGGGTGTGGGTACTTAACACCGGGAAAAAGTAACCTCACCTCTTCTTCTTTCACACAAGAGAAGCAACTGCTTGTTGGATCTGTGGCATTTAACATGGATTTTATTGACTTCTTCTGCAGGAACTGTTCAAATCCTAAAATTAAAGGAGCAGTCGTATTTCATAGTCAAGGCCCTCGAATATATGACTACAGTATACGCCTCAACCATTCATGGGCTTTTTCGGGGTTTCCTGACACTAAATCCATTATGGACACCAATGGCCCATTCGCCAACGACTTGCATTTGGGTGTCAGTATCATACCAACGATGCAGTATAGCTTCAGTGGATTTTATACTGTATGCAGCAGTATCCTTACAACTATGTTTCTTTGCCAGTTCTTTCTTTTTCGGTTCTTTCATCCTGTTGCTGTGACCTGCTAGTCTTTTTACTGTTTACCTTTCAATTGCAACACTCATTCATGCCTCTTAGCCAAGACAAAAGGAAAAACTAATGTCCTAGTGCGATTCTTGGTCTCATAATGAGTAACTTGTTTGCATTGTCACTTTTAGTGTAGTCTTTCCTCTTCTCTTTGTACCTCCTTGTCTTTCACCTCTTTGTATATGATATGTACTGCTTCTTTTCTTTTCATTGATGATTGTGTCAAAAAAAGAAAAAGATAGTAAGTAGCATGGAAGATGATGCGAAATGAGTTATTGAGCAGATCTGTTTCCTTGGCTCCTTTTGACGATAAAAAAGGTCTTTGTTAAAATGATGCTTTTATATTTGATGATGGTTAATTGTTAATTCATGTTACTTGTCAAGGCAATGATTCCTTGTTCGATGCACAGTAGTTGTACGGCATGAGAGCGAGCCTTTTGGAAGTTAAAGAGGATTATACTCTTTATGATTTACATTCATCTGGTTACCCTAAATAAATGACTTTTAACTTTGTTTTTGATCGGAAAAGAGTAATTTCAGCATCTTGGAAATTAATCCTTGAAGTTTCTGTACTTCAGCTAAAAGACTGATGTGATTATAATCTTTGAATATTCTGCAGCTTCAACAGGTCTTAGATTCATTTATCATTCTGTCTGCCCAGCAAACCCAGAGTGACATGCTGAATATGACCATCGAACCTTTGTCAAAATCATCTGAGAGACCTTCCTCACTTGATCTATCTTGGAAACAATTCATTCCCTCCAACATAAGGATAGCGCCATTTCCAACTCGTGAATACACTGATGATGAATTCCAGTCTATCATCAAGAGTGTTATGGGAGTATTGTACGTATTCCCAGAGATTTTCAATTTTGAAATTCTATTTCACTTGAATTCTGGTACTGTTAATCTTGTGAAGACGCTGTTCTGGTAAATGCCGATCATCCTTTAATTAAGTTCTCCTTGGAACCAAATGAACAGGTACCTTTTGGGTTTTCTCTATCCAATTTCTCGCCTAATCAGCTACTCTGTCTTTGAGAAGGTACGTAAAATAAGGTCTGCATTAGTGCAATGATGATATTTTATACACATATATTACTCTAAATGACTATCTCGTATTTATTATTTTAAATCAGAGATGAGAAAACCATTATCAGCCCCAGCTTATCTGTTTTATGTTCACAAAATTCCAGGAACAGAAGATAAAAGAAGGTCTCTACATGATGGGTTTGAAAGATGGGATATTTCACCTGTCTTGGTTTATTGCATATTCTTTGCAGGTAAATGTAGCTTATCTTATTTATTTTGTCACTCTTTGTCCTTAGTATGTATAGAACGAGACAATGCTTTTTTACCAATCCATGTTGTCACTTACATGTGAAGTGATATAAACCAAGAGTGGACTATTTCTGCAAGAAGTACCAGTAGAGCTGGGTTTGAAATGGCTAGTAGGTTCTTCTAGAAGTTGGTAGTATTCTGTCTGGCCTCTTAATTGGTCGATCACTTGTTCAGTTCAAATTGGATCATACAATTACTGATTTGTATTTTCATGTATTCTTTCAGTGTTACTACTCATGAACCGATTTATTCTATCTAGCTTCTTACTTACTATGGGAACATATTTTGACAGGCTCCTCACTTTCTTAGTTTGATATTTTCTGCAGTTTGCAATTTCCTCTGGAATTATCACTGTTTGTACAATGGACAACCTTTTCAAGTACAGTGACAAATCCTTGGTTTTTGTGTACTTCTTCTCCTTTGGACTGAGTGCAATCATGCTGTCATTTATGATATGTGCATTTTTCACACGAGCAAAAACAGCTGTTGCAGTTGGTACCCTTTGTTTCCTTGGGGCCTTCTTTCCTTATTACACGGTGAATGATGAAGGTGTTCCTATGTAAGTAATCATGCTGAAATATTTCATTCAGGATATCCTATTTGTGATTAAAGTCACAGTACCAGGTTACTCATGCAACAGTTTTCTGCATATAGGATTCTGAAAGTCATTGCTTCTCTGCTTTCACCAACGGCCTTTGCTTTGGGGTCTATTAACTTTGCTGATTATGAACGTGCTCATGTTGGGCTTCGGTGGAGCAATGTTTGGCTGGTACCTTTGTGTTTTGGAGTCTTGATATTATGTACTGTTTAATATTAGTGATGCTAATTGTTCATGATGATGGATCATGCAGGCGTCATCTGGAGCGAATTTTCTGGTCTGTCTAGTAATGATGATGTTTGACTCACTTGTGTACTGTCTCATTGGTTTTTACCTGAATAAGGTATGTCCTCTTTGAAGAATACTTAGAAATAGTAACGATTTTTAGTAGTACCAGTAACTAAATGTTGGTAAGTAGATATTTATGGTTGCTAGATAAGTGTCAAGTATTTTAATTAAGGACATTATACAAGATTCTCTCTTGCACGTACTAGAAGTAGATCGTCCTATGTAATCTTGCATAAGTGAAGTGAGTAATCCGACCGAGAAAAAAAGGAAGAAGTGAGTAAAGATGTAGCTGTTGATATCCTCTGCATCTTTCTCTTGTGATCTTTACTTGGTTAACTTGCCTCGTCGAGCTACTCAGAGTGAAGTTTTGTCAACTCCCTTGCTATTCCCTGTCTAGTCTCATCTTCAAGTGTTAATTTCCTTTGTCAAGTTATTTTGATTTGCATGTTCTCTGTCCTTTGATGGAGTTGCTGTCATGTTGAGTGCCCCCATTGATCTCAGCCACTCGTCACATCTTTTTTGGCTGTTGGAGAAGATTGTTGTAGGTTGACACAGTCACAATCAAGTTGCCATTGTTCCCCACCACCTGCACAGCATCATTCTTTCTGCTCATCTCGTTACTTGGTCATCAGCATTAGAGAAAGGCAAAGGGTAGGCACATCATCTTTGCCAAGCCATAGCCAGATGTCCTTGTCCCTGAGTCATCCTTGTTGAACTGTTGATCTCTGTTTCTGTTAGGCCAAAATTGATCTTGGCAAGCCATGTCTCCTCAATGTAGATCTATCACAGATGAGCTTTTGATTAGGAATCCATTGCTTGAACCACCATCCATTACTGTCGATTTCCACTGTCCATCAGATTATTGTGTTCACTGTTACAGTTTGTAAGTCTGCCAGTTGTCAGCAACTATTGTGGTGGTTTATTTCTATGATTTGTGGGGTCTTTATTTGATTCGTCTTCTATTCCTTGAGAGAACTCCTAAAAGAAGAAGCTTTAGGAGAGCATTGCTCCAATTCTTGTCTTGTTTTTGCATCATCGTCAGAGAAATCTTGTCCTAGTTGTCCTCTGAAGAGAATTGCCTTCTCAAGTACAGAATCCTCACGGTTGTCATCTGTTGTGGGATGCGTCTTCAAACTACAAGCTTGCGAGGGCAAGCAAAGTCGCTGTTAAATCTTCAGGCAGCCGTAAACACCCGAGTAAAAAATCATAGTTGACATGACATGACAAGCTTTACTTTAGTTGTTGTTAGAATATTTAAATAATAAACCATGCTTTCATATGACAGTTTAAGCTTTTAGAATAGTTGGAATTGGTTCTATCAAAATTTCACATGGTATTAGAGCTGGAGATCCTAAGCTCGAATTTTTCTAGGCCCCATTTGTCTCCCCAATTAAATATTTCCACATTTAATACTAATCAGAAGACTAGACTAAGCATGAGGGGGAGTGTTAGAATATTTAAATAGTAAGCCACGCTTTCATCTAACAGCTTAAGTTTTTAGAACAATGGGCAGTGGTTCTATCAAAATTTCACAGTTAAAAAGAAAATTAGAATAAGCTACAATAAGAAAATGAAAATAAAAAGCCAATAAGATACATGTAATCTTCTTATATTATATCTAAGAACTGTTAGCACTTAAATTGGGTATCATTTAAGTTTGCTACTTTAATATTAGAAGTTTAAATAGAAACTGTTGAATTACAAGCATATTTGGATTTCTGACTATTGCATTTGTTATGAGATGCTAGACAACTTCCATCTTTTAGTGCGGGTCTTCAATTTGCTGACACCTTCCTGCTGCTATTGATCTATGCTTCTCTTGGAATTCCACTGTCTATTATTTTTTTAAACTTCTATCATTGCTATTTTATTGATGTATTCAGCTTATCAGGTCCTTACGGGTCAGTGCGGAGTGCTTTATCCTTTGGATTTTATACTTGACAAGGGATTCGGACGGAAGAAGAATAGTCCAAAGCACCAGGCCGTCAGTGTGGAAGTACAGGACAAAAATAAACATTTGAAGAAGGGGGCCACTTTTTCTGAAATAGATAGTGAACCTGCTATCGAATCAATAAGTTTGGAAATGAAACAGCAGGAGCTTGATCGGCGGTATAGAACTGTTGATATAGGATTACCTTTTTTTATGTTCTTCTAACGGTGGCGTTCACACACTAAGCTGATTAACTTGCAGATGCATACAAATTAGGAACTTGCATAAGGTGTATGCCACAAAGAAGGGGAAATGTTGTGCAGTGAACTCACTGCAGCTAACCCTATATGAGAATCAGATACTAGCTCTTCTAGGTTAGTGCCTTGTTGTGTCTTTCTTGTGATTCATCTATATTTCAGGTCATCAACTTTTTGGCTTTATTCTCACTTATTGGGCTTAAAGCTTAGTCTATAATGGAGGAATGATTTTGTTGTGGTTAATTGTACAGATTCTGTTAGATTTCTGGCAAGTCCTTGTGATCTCTATGCTAAACCGTATGGTGCAAATGTTTCATATCGAGCCTTTTCCCTAATATTGTTCCAAAGCAAACAAATGATCAAATCTTTGGATTAATGATGGAAGATCATGGGCTAACAAATGAATGGCTATACTTCTGTTGGGCAATGTTAACGTGATTGTCTAGTGAAATATTCTTTGTGATCACTCTTATTTCCTCTTCATATAATAACTGTCTTAACTCCAGCTCATTAAGGGATATCCTGTTAATTGGATTCTTTTAGGCCCAACTTTTTTTTTTTTGAAACAACACATAACTCACTACAGAGCATATCGGTAGCTACAACTTCGTCTATGTGGACCTTTATGTTCATTCTAGTGTATTCACTGGCCCAGTAGGTCCCCTCAGAAAAGCTTCTATATGACTTTTCACTTTTTCCAATGGAAATAACCAAGTCAATTTAATGTTTACTTTTTTGTCATTGAAATCTGCGAACGCTCTGTATGAAGGACATAATGGAGCCGGTAAGAGCACAACAATTTCAATGCTTGTTGGACTTCTTTCTCCCACATCAGGGGACGCTTTGGTGCTTGGCCGGAATATTACGACGGAAATGGTAACTATCTCTTCCAAAATAGTTTCTCTGTGGTGGTCATTCCATTCAGCTTATGATGTAGAGAACTTGGGTGCTGTTCTTAATTTATGGCAATGATCCAGCTGTTTCCTAATTATCCAATATCGTCTTGTCATTTGATATTTCAGCTATTGTGGTAGGATTATTTGTTTGATAAGTTTAGCAAATAATCTGACTATGTTCTTTCTTAAAATTGTTTGCCTTCCCTGTATATGGGTGCCACATGCGGAGATGTAGTCTTATTGTAATTTACATTGTTGCGAGTATGTGCCTCTGTAGAATGTTGCTTCCCTTATCAATCTAAGAACTAAGGAATGTAGAAAGAGCAACTTTTTTCTAGAGAGGAAGGCGTTTCAAGTGATATACCACCTCCAAATTCTTTCATTTGCTCGCTCCTGTGATATGTGCCGATTTTTTTGAAGTTGGTTTGAGCCCAGGGCACTGAAAGTAGGATAATTCTATTTGAACACGTGACTTAGATCAAGTCAAAAGTGGGTGCGGTGGACATAGGAGGAAATGAATTACAAGGTTAAAAACCTCAAATGTTGTGAAGGTACCCAAACAGTTGACTCCAGCATGTCAGGGAAGGGTAGGTTTGTGCATATAGTATTGCTAGCTTGCTAACGCTTGTCTTGTTGTCAGTCTTCTGGAAAACTTAGAGTTTAAACTGCAGAGTGTCGATCCATCTTTCTCCAAGATGGCATCGGTGTCCTGTGTGTCCACTGAGTTCCGAACATATTAACCTTCTCAGTTTACATCTATGCATTTTCTTGGAAAGGATGTGCATAGTAAGATCAAATGATTATTTGCTTGTGTAATGCTAGATGCTTGACGGGGCTTATAATCAGAGATTTTTTTATATTTTGCCTGATATTTTGTGTTATTTGGGTTAAAGTTGAGTGGGCAACTGTTTATTGTAAAAGTTTAAGTTGTTGGACAACATGCTGTTTATTCTTCTATTTTAACACTCCCTGTCACTTGAAGACTGATAAAATCATGAAGCCTGAAGGATTTTTTCCTCAGTGTCTTAGACGATTTGTATCTTTTCCTCTTTATCCAAACATAGAGTATTTATTGCAATGAATGAAATCTTCTGCAGGATGAGATAAGGAAATGTCTGGGAGTTTGCCCTCAGAATGATATCCTTTTTCCTGAGCTGACTGTAAGTGAGCACTTTGTTTATTTCTTAATTACATCAGTAGAATCTGCTGCAAATACTAAATTAAACCTTCCACAAGTTTCTTCCTCACTTCTGGAACTGGATGTGATAATGATCTTGATGTGTGTGTCTCAATTTAGTCATGTGCATGGCTCTCATTTGGAATAATTAGACTGCATCATCAAGGCTGGATTTTTCAGACAAGAGTTCATGTATTTTGTCATAGTTCAATGTCAATTTTGTTTCTCATGCTGCATGGACATTAGTTACTCTTCCAAGTGCTTTTTGAAGTTATCTTCAGAATACAATACTTGTGTAAATGATACTTGAAGCATACATGACCATCCTTTGTGGCATTTATCATGTAAGAGAAACTTGAAGGAAGATCCTATTTCTATCAAGAGATGACATTGATAAAAGGGGGGAATTGTCCAATCAGTCCTAAACCTATTATATGGATGTTAATTCAGTTCTAAGTCTTCCAATATGCCAGTTGAGTCCTAAATCTTTGTACAAAATTCCAATGTAGTCCTTTTGGTGAAAGTTTGCAGGATATCCCTTACATGGCGGTGTGCCATGTGGGATGGCTAGTGATGATTAGATTGCCACGTAGTGAGTTCTGACGAAAATTGTCCGAAAAGACTATTAAAATTTCGAGTCAAAGTTTAGGAATAAAATGACAAAATTGGAAAGTTTAGGACTGAATTGGTGTCCGCACACTAGGTGTAGGACTAGTTGGGTTATTTTCCCTAGATAAACAGCAGGAGAGGTAAGCTTGCTTCAACACCTCTTAATGAGTTGTGTGTATACATACATACATACATACATACATGCATATACACACACATATATATATATATATATATATATATTTATATTTTGGGGGTCAAATTTTGGTTGGAAAACTAGCAATAGAAGTAGGAACTCATTTTTAAGTCCCTCTGACCAAGTTTTATTTACATATATTCTTCACTTTGGTTTCCCTTTAAACATTTAGGATTTAGAATTGTCCACTTGTGCTATATTTGAAAAGGTTGACAGGGGACCACTACTAATTTGTGATCTCTGTTTGCAACTATTGATTTTTATGCCTATCACATGACTCGGATAATCATGGTTATCCAACAAAGAAAAGTGCTATTACTGCAAATTACCTTTGTATTTGAGTGTTGAGTAGATTGGCAAGTCAGAATTGATCTGTGAGATGCATAACTTCTGGTCCATATTGGTAGTTTTGCGGCCTTATTTATGAATGCCACTGTCAGGAAATGTGCCAGAGTCAATGTTCAATGGTTAGGTTTCTGCTCGGCCTTATTATTGCATAACTAAGCCACCCTCCATCTTTAAAGTTTCTATATAGTTTTCACTTCTTCTTAGCATGGAACAACACTGCGATAGTGTTTGCAGGTTTACTTTGCATATCCTTGTATCCCTATAGAATTAAGAATGGAGTAACATTTGTCTTATTCTCCTCCCTTCATGTCAGTATGTTGTACATCTGAATTCATTTGCTTGATATACCTTCTTTATTCTTGTTATTTGACTACCTTTCAATGCTTTTGCATTTATCTTAATTATTGTCCGTTGACCTGTTTGACTATTGTTGGCAGGTTCGGGAGCACTTGGAGATATATGCAGTATTGAAGGGTGTCAAGGAAGATCTTGTGGAACGTGTTGTGACTGATATGGTTGACGAAGTGAGTCCTCTCTATACAATTGAGATGCAGCTTACCTTCTCTATTTTTTTTTTCAACTTTTTATTTTTTTATTTTTTATAATTTGGGAGTATAGACCTATAAGTATTTTTTACGAGCCTCTTCCTTGATGTGAGGCTGTAGGGTAGCTTTTCTTTTATTCTTGTTTTGTGCTAACTAGGAGGAAATCCATAACTGAGTTTTGTGGGTTGGTAAAAAGCTCTTAGAATGTGTGAGCCGCCCCTCCCCATGATTGGGGGGTGTGGAGGCTTGAGGAGTTCAAGCTGCACTTCTTAGTTGTCGGGCAGTCTCCCAACACTACAACATTGATTTCTAGGGCTTTAGCTTTTCTCACCAATAATAAGGATAAATTGTGCTATTAAATCCCCCACTGATCCTGGGAAACAATAGCTGCTGCTTTGAGCCTTTTGCAATTGGGGGCTGCATCAGAGAACGTTTCTCTAGATGCTTACGTTGATGATTTGCTTGGTCATTTTATATAAAAGAAGCTCTAAATGGTGTTTAAGTGTATCCCCATAATTTACATGCAGAATGTAGGCCCTGAAAGGGAAGTTATGCTGCCCTAGTTTCCTTTCCTTTTTTCTTTTATTGCACGATACCACAAGGATCACTCGTATGTTAATTTTGACCAGGTAGGTCTGGCTGATAAAATCAACACCTGCACAAGGGCTCTTTCCGGTGGAATGAAGAGAAAATTGTCTCTTGGGATTGCTCTGATAGGAAATAGTAAGGTGATACTTCTTCTAGGTTTCCTTTTGGAGGCCCTATTCCCTAGTTTTATTAAGTAATTTCTGTTGAACAAACTAAATTTGTTCCCAGGTTATCATTCTTGATGAACCAACTAGTGGAATGGATCCATATTCAATGCGATTGACATGGCAGTTAATTAAAAAAATCAAAAAAGGAAGAATAATTCTATTAACCACTCATTCAATGGATGAAGCGGATGAGCTGGGAGACCGGATAGCCATAATGGCTAATGGTTCCTTAAAATGCTGTGGAAGGTTAGTCCCTACTTTACTTGCAAAAAGTTAGTGATTTCATTCTCGTTTGATTTTGTGTGACATCATGCCCATGTCATCAGAAAGGAATGTTTGAATGTGGAAAGCCTAGTTACTAATATTCCAATTTCCAGAGCGAGCTATGCTTGGATTTCCAGAGCAGTTATTGCAACTATTCGTGAATGCATAGACACATGAATGACATATAACTGGAGCTCTTTTAAATCGGTCTGATTTGGAAGAGTTAATCACTTTCATCACATATTTATAAGTAATGTTGGAGATTTGAGTTTGGTGGAGCGGCCTAAAGATATTCTGATCAAATACTGTATACACACTGTGTAACACGGTGCAGAACTTGGAACTCTTGAAGTTGAGTGCACCACTTTTTGTTTAAAAAAACATAAGCTATTAGAGGATGTTGCATATCTTAATGCCCTCATGTGAAGGTTGGTAGTATATCAAAGACTTTGAGTGTGCGAACCAAGACGTGGATAAAGAAATTGGAAGTCTGTGACTTTTGATTGAGGGAAACCATTTGTAAATGATATATTTTGTGAACGGTCCCATGTTTTTTGCGCAAGAAAGCTGACATTAGGAAGGCCTGATCTCAAAAGGTCATGCTTTTGAACTTTTTCTTTCTGGACCTTCCTTTTCCTTGGAAAGGTCTTGCCCTTTGTTGACAGATTTTGTTTTTATGAAGAAGATCAAAGTGAGGAAAAGGCCATAAATGAACCTCATGTAAGAGAGAATGGTCATGAAGTATTGACACCTGAAATAATTAGCATGTGACTTTTAAATTATGGTCTGTCCATCTCCCTATCTTCCCTCTCTCTCTCTCTCTCTCTCTCTCTCTCTGAGGATCTTGTATCACCTTTTTCTCAGTATAATGTGGAACCCCTATATTTACGAATGCTTCATATTTCTCATAGTTTGAATGGTATATTGTATTCAGTTAAGTACATTGGTACTCTGAAAGTGAATTTCAATTTCTTATGGTTGTTACCTTGGACAATGATTTTGGCCAGTTCCCTTTTCTTGAAGCATCAATTTGGGGTGGGCTATACACTTACTTTGGTGAAGGTATATTCATTTATGTGTTCATTTCCTATGTCCTATGGATTTGTCCAGGTTGTTTATTCGCACTGACGTCCTTTCTCTGTAATTGCTCGTGCTATTGCCATGCAGTCTGCTCCAACTGCATCTGTTGCTGCTGATATTGTGTACCGTCATATTCCATCAGCAATATGTACAAGCGAGGTAATTGTCATGATAATAGCCACATATATGCACACATGTGCATTGGCAGATCAAGTTTCATGTGATGCATACTATTCCATAATATGCCAGGCTTCACCAATTGTCCTGGCTGAAAGCTTAAGCATATTAGATATCAATATGCCATTTGAGATTTCTGTGTTGACTTTCCTCCATATGCCAACTATCTTTCTCTCTACATCAGCTTTTTTTTTTTTTTTTTTTTTTCTGAAGCTGTGAGTGAATTCACAGGATTCTTATTTGGTGCCTTTCCAGGTTGGAACTGAAATTTCCTTCAAGCTTCCTTTGGCATCTTCTCCTTTTTTCGAGAGTATGTTTAGGGAAATTGAAGGTTGCATGAAGAGATCAATGCCTTCCTCAGGAAAATCAGGTGTCGATGAAAATCTTGGCATAGAAAGCTATGGTATATCTGTCACGACATTGGAGGAAGTATTCCTAAGAGTAGCCGGATGTGATTATGATGAAGCTGAAACTGCTACAGAGGAGAACATCTCTGTTTCGGCTAATCACAGTCTCTCTCAAGCTCCTCATGGCAGTTCTATGAAAATGACCTACCACAATAAAGTTTGTGGAAATTACAAAAAGGCCATGTGGATTCTGCCTGCCTTAATTGGGAAAGCGTGCAGTCTATTTGTTGCAGCAATTTTAAGTGTGTTGAATTTCTTAAGTATGCAGTGCTGTTGTTGTTCCATCATTTCAAGGTCTATATTTTGGCAACATTGTAAAGCTTTGTTCATAAAGAGGACCATTGCCGCTCGGAGGGACCGCAAAACAATTGCTTTCCAGCTTCTGATACCAGCAGTTTTTCTGTTTATTGGGCTTCTTCTGCTGAAGCTTAAGCCACATCCTGATCAGCTGTCCATCACTTTCACAACTTCCCATTTTAATCCTTTACTAAGTGGTGGTGGGGGTGGTGGTCCAATTCCTTTTAATCTATCATGGCCTATAGCAAATGAGGTATGTAAAATACACATGACATTTTTTTATGCGTGGTTTTGATTAATATATGAACGTAAGACAGTTGATGGTGAAAAAGGGGTAAGTAAGGAATATCCAACCTTGCTTTGTGTTTTGTTGACCAATGCAATCATCCCTTCCTCTGATGGCTACTGATATTCCAGGTAGCCCAACATGTTGAAGGAGGATGGATTCAGAGACCCAAACTGAGTACATATAAATTCCCTGATTCCCAAAAGGCATATGCTGATGCAGTTGAGGCTGCTGGGCCTAATTTAGGACCAGCTTTGCTTTCCATGAGTGAATATCTCATGTCTAGTTTCAATGAATCCTACCAGTCAAGGTGCTTAAGTAAAGCTCTCTGATGATTCTTTCTAATGACATTACATTTTTTGGATTTACTTTCCTTGAGTGATCACATTTCTAGTATCAATGAATCCCAGCAAGGCACTTAAGTTCAGTTCTCTGATGATTCTTTCAGTTTTCTATCTTCAGCATGACATCACATTTTTCCTGGGTTAAGGGTATCCTATAAATCTGAATGGTGTGATACGATGATTTTACTTCCGAGCAATATTTCTTTCACCATTAAGGTACTTGGACCTTAAGTAGCATTTGGATTGGAATGATCTAATTTCTCACTAAGGGGAAGATATGATTAGCTTCGTCCCTCTAAATGGTGCAGTGATTGGATGAACATGTTAGGTCTGGAAAAGTAGCCTCAAAGCCAGATTTTATTTATTGTTCATCCGTGCACTTTTTTTTCCTTGGCCAAAAGAAGTGTTGATTAGACATGGAATAAGCATCTATGGGCCCCAAAATTCACACTGTTCTCTTTTCATACAAACAGTGGCAGAAATAGATTGGCATTTAAAGATTGTTTCATCTTGAGGACTGGTGTATCATTTGATAATCTTAACTCTTACTTTAGTTTTTTTTTTAAGCTACAAGTCACAATCAATGCTTTAACTTCTATATCGATTCTCAATATGAACAGTGTGGCCAGTGTATCTTATCTTGCATGACAAATCAATTTAAGCCTTGAATGACATGGTCTTTCTGACTTGTCTTATTTGCAGGTATGGGGCTATTGTGATGGATGATCAAAATGATGACGGAAGTTTAGGTTACACTGTACTGCACAATTGTTCTTGTCAACATGCTGCTCCAACTTTCATCAATTTAATGAATTCTGCAATACTTAGGCTAGCTACACAAGACAAAAACATGACTATTCGAACTCGCAATCACCCTCTTCCAATGACAAAGAGCCAGCGGTTGCAGCATCATGTATGCATGCCTCTTCCCTGTGTACTATGCTTCTTGGCTCCAAAATTTTTTAATGGCCGTTTGATTAACACATTTCTTTTGTGTTTGTAAATTGCAGGATCTGGATGCTTTCTCTGCTGCAATTATAATTAATATTGCGTTCTCATTTATTCCTGCTTCATTTGCTGTTTCTATTGTGAAGGTATAATTTTCTCTTGTAGCATACAAACTAGTTTAATGCCTTTGAACTGCACCAATTTTATCTTTGTTTCCTGTACTAATAGCTTAGGTAGGCAAGATTTTTTTAGTTGTTCTTATTTCTGCCTCTTGATGTTGCAATTCTCTAATTTGTATGCTTTGCTTTATATTTTCCTTTGGTCACACAAGCTCTTCAGCATGTTAAGTGATCCTTTCCAGCTTCATGTACTCCTTTAAGCATTATGTTAATTGATACGTAGCATGCTCATTTAAGTCCTAAATACATGTCTCCTACAACATTATTTTGTTAAGCATTTCTCTAGCAAAGGTGCAGATTCTCTTTCCTAGAGGACTGACAGACTGACAGATTTAGGTAGTTATCGTCCGCCAACTTCCCCTTCTATCTAACAATTCTTGAGCACCATATATTTCCCTTCCATTCTGAGGTGGGAGGTCTAATAGGATGTACCTACTAGCAAAGTGCTATCTATCATCTTGACCTGTTACTTCACTGTTGCAAGCAACTTGCTTCTTCATGCATTCCTAGTTCAGCTTAGATTCAGAGTATGCATTGTCTTGCTCATACCAAGTTTGCTTCCACTTCTTAACTTGTCCTTAGCCTTTTGAAATGGAACCGTGTGATTATTTGTTTAATTATTGTATGACGTTACACTATGCAGGAGCGGGAAGTGAAAGCTAAACACCAGCAACTAATTAGTGGGGTATGAGGCTTTAATTGTAATTTGCCACTGTAAACAATGTAGAATCAAAGCTCACGGACTTATTTTACTTTCAGGTTTCCATACTCTCATATTGGACTTCTATCTACATATGGGACTTCATCAGCTTCTTATTCCCTTCATCTTTTGCAATTGTTCTCTTCTACATCTTTGGTATGCACTTGACATTCTGCCTGGATGGATTAATTGACGTGACTATGCTTTATACTTCTGTTTGATGACTCATTCTTGCCATCTTAATCAAATGAAACAACTTTATCCATGTTTCCTATTTAGCAACCTTCTCCCATTGCTTCAATCCTGCCATTTATAGCTGGCCTTTGAATACTAAATAACTGTAAAGCAAGACCTTAAACAGCAGTACAGGATCTAATGCTGGCTGCTCCATCAATTTAATCTGAAGTGATCACAACTTACCTTTTACAGTATTGTCTATGTTCACCCTACTTTGAAAATTAGAGGCAGTGATTTGAATATTTGATTGTTTTTAAAATTCGTTTCAAATCAATGGGAGGAGAGGGTTGTACATAATTAAAGGGCTTAACTCCTTACCTGAAAGTGGTCTGAAAAATCAGGATAATATAAAACTTAGTGAGGATGCTTTTCTAGCCTCCCTTTCTAATCACTGCATTGGCAGAATTTGTAGTAAGGGTAATGGAGAGAGATACACCAGCCTGACAAAGAGGGGGGGGGTGGAACTATTCTGGAAGACTCTCTTTAACAAATTCTTGGGAATTCGCTTTCTACTAGTTAGCCATGGTTAAATATTTTATTGACCTATATGTAAGTTGGTTTGATCTATTAGGTTTGGATCAATTTATTGGAGCTGGTAGCTTTCTTCCAACGTTCCTGATGTTTTTGGAGTATGGCCTGGCAATTGCTTCGTCAACATATTGCCTCACATTCTTCTTTACGGACCATACCATGGCACAGGTGTGCAAATCTCCCTGTGTGTGCTATTTCACTTCTCAGGCACTGAGCTTTACTAGATCTGCTGATGTTAATAAAACTTGCAGAATGTGGTTCTTCTGGTTCACGTCTTCACTGGCCTCATTCTCATGATCATCTCATTCATCATGGGGCTCTTGCCGACAACAAGAAGTGCAAACGATTTTCTCAAGGTTCAAGTTAATGCTATATGAATGTCTCTTATCTTGGTCAGGGATCAGTCATGACGTCATTAGTTGAGTATATGCTTGTAAGATAGCAGTGTGGAGACTTGAGATAAGTGTGTGTGTTGGATGATGTTTTGGATTATACATTTTTTTCCACTAGGAAATATCCTGCGATATAGTTGTCAGCCAAGCTCTTATTTTCTTTGATGCTTGGCGAACTGTCTGGTAAGACCTTAGTGTGTCTCAGATCAAATATTAACTGCCAGAATCATGTTATATAATTTTGTCTTGTTTTTCCATGAGATAGGGTAACAAGAATCTTAGCGTCAAGTTTTTCCCTTTTGAAGTCTAAAGAAAGTTTGTTCGCTGCCTTTTACCTCCAGGTTACTTTGGACCGTCCTCACCATTGGGCCTATGTTTCTTGTGAGAGAGCTGCCAAAATACAGATTGTCATTTTGATCCCTTGGAATATGTGCTGATGATTCTTTTTGTCTAGATAAACACATTGGGTGTCTTGAATTTTTTGGGAATGCGTACTTTTGCCTCACTTTCGTTAATGTGGTACTTGGATGTGGCTATCACCATGCTTAACTTCTCTAGAAAAAGTTAGATCAATCTGTTAATCTGTTGAATTGAAGTGACAGCATATCCTTTTTGATTAAATCCCAAGTTAAATTAGATTTTCAGAGAGCTAAGTGTCTTTTCTATTCTGTCTCACTTACTTGTTTCCGGCAAAACTTCATGTTGGTAAGTCATATGTTGATCTCAAGATTTTGACACATGATGATCTTCTCTCTCAGAACTTCTTTAGAGTATCGCCAGGGTTTTGTTTTGCTGATGGACTTGCTTCACTAGCTCTTTTACGGCAAGGGATGAAGGATAACTCCAGCAATGGAGCTTTTGATTGGAATGTGACTGGCGCCTCTCTTTTTTACCTTGGTGTAGAGGTATTTCTCATCTTGACTCTTGAGGCCTTTTGCATGTTGTTTTTCTTTTTCTAAAACAAATAAGAAAATCTTTATTAGAAAGGTGCATAGTTATTTGCAGCATATATCGCAAGTGCATGTTTGCATTCATACATGTACTAATGCAAACATGCACTAAATATGAGTCTATGGACTTTGTTTTAGATATCGAAATCTTTTTGTCAATTTTTTGCCATAGCATGTTATGTTGTTGATCCATTGAAAATGGGCCAACTCTCATTTAGTTTAACTTTTTGTCGTGGCAGAGTATTGTCTACTTCTCTTTGACTCTTGGACTTGAACTCTTTCCTTCTCACAAGCTGACAGTGGCTGCAATTAAAGAGTCTTGGCAAAAAATTACTGGGAACCTTTCTAATAATTCCGCTAGTTACTCAGAGCCTCTCCTAAAATCTTCTTCCAAAAGTGGTTCTCTTGATTACGATGAAGATATTGATGTCCTAATGGAACGGAAAAGGGTACTTTCAGGTTCCATTGATAATGCCATCCTCTATTTGCGGGACCTTAGAAAGGTACTACTATACTTCTTGTGGATGGAATGTTCATGTCCATTAAAATTTTTCTAACCTGATCCACAAAATTTAGGCATACTCTGGAGATAAGAATCATGGCATAAAGGTTGCAGTACATTCTTTGACCTTTTCAGTTCAAGAAGGAGAATGCTTTGGTTTTTTGGGGACAAATGGAGCTGGGAAGACAACAACACTATCAATGCTGACTGGTTGGTGCAAATATTTCTCACAAATGCTAATTTGTAGCACCGAAGATTTGTTACTGCAAATATCATATCTTAGATGTCCCTTTGTGCATGTCCCCCTTTGTTGAGGGACTTGTTTTCTAAGAAACAGTAGAATGTCTTGAAAAAAGGATGTTTTCTCCTGCAGTTTTTTCTTAATAAGTCAATGTTTCTCTGTTTATCTAGATCTTTCAAGGATTTCTCCATGTGTTTTGCAATTAACGGAAAGCCAATAAGTGGAGGAAGTCTTACCAAGCAGGATAAATAATATCTATCCTTTGAACCTTAAAAAAAAAAACAACCCTCCATCTTTCTCTTTAGGGAAATAATAAAAAAAGATGAAATAAGAGAAAAAGGTAGTAATCTGGGTAGTGGAAGAGGCGATTTCCTTTGATCAAATGACATGCATGCAGGGGAGGAATATCCAACTGGTGGAACTGCTTCTGTTTTTGGCAAAGATATCCGCTCGAATCCCAAAGCTGCTCGGCGACATGTATGTTTTGATATTTTGCACTATTTATATTGTTTGCTGTTGATGTTCAACTACTGGAATATCTGAAGCTTGCTAATGTCATATTTCTCCAGATTGGTTATTGCCCGCAATTTGACGCACTCTTAGATTATCTTACTGTCCAAGAGCATCTTGAGCTTTATGCAAGGATCAAAAGAGTCCCAGACCAAAGGATTAATGATGTACGTTGTCAAAATGAATTGCTCTTGTTATGTATGCTAAAGAGATGGCTTCTTACCGAATATTTATGTATACACATGGAATCAGATTATAGATTATTTATTACTTGTATGGAAAGTGTTGAGCAGATCGCATCTCACTGTAGTGCTAGCCCTTTTCAATTATTGCATAAATCAGTGCTGCCTTGAAGGTGGACTGCTAATGCCTCCTCTGTCTTTGCAGGTTGTTATGGAGAAGTTAGTGGAGTTTGACTTGCTTAAATATGCAAAAAGGCCATCATTTACTCTTAGTGGGGGAAATAAGCGCAAACTATCTGTTGCAATTGCGATGATTGGAGATCCTCCTATAGTCATTCTCGATGAGCCCTCTACAGGTATGTTAATAACTATTGTCATTTTCTTAATTAGTTTTGGCAACTAATGTGATTTTTTTCTCCCATATTGATAGTTTAGTAGTTCATTATGAGTTCTCATGGAAATTTGGAATTCTAAAAGTTCTAATTTCGAGGATTCCTTTAAACTTCTAATTCAGTGGAAATATCTTGGACATTTTTTTTTTATTGTACATAAATAGATGTAAATTCCACACAAATGTGCAGACACATTTTATAAACCTTGACATTGTGTGAGTTGGTATTGAATTGTAAAAGTACTTTAGGGTTTGTTTCGCCGAAAATAAATGATTTGGAAAATATTTTCCTAAAAATGATTGTTTATATCACTTACAAAAAATGAATGAATGAATGAATGAAACTATTTTCAAAGTTCACGAAAACATTTATTCATATATTGTTGTCAATAATTGAAATGTTTTTCATTAACTAATTATTTCAAGCGATATAAGCGATTGTTTAAAAATGTTTTATGAATCATTCATTTTCCATAAAACAAATGGACCACTAGTTGTTTTAAGCATGTATGGTTTCTTCTTGATGTATGTTCCAGATAGCAGGGGTGAAAGATGCTTAGACTAATGTGTCTAGATTTATCCTATCAAATCTTTCATGCAAATGTATTGCAGGTGATGCAAACTAGTTACAGTCATTTGCTTTGGTCGATAGGCATTTGTTCTAAGAGGATGTACAGTTTATGATACCTTATTAAAATACTGAAAAGCAAATTTTTTTGTGGTGACAGGTATGGACCCCATTGCCAAACGGTTCATGTGGGACGTGATATCCCGTTTATCTACCAGACGAGGAAAGACTGCAGTTATTCTAACCACTCATAGTATGAATGAAGCTCAAGCTTTATGTACAAGGATTGGAATAATGGTACTGATCGAATTAGTAGTTTTCCATGAGCTGAAAATAATATTTTCGTCAAGTGTGGGTTTATTGTTTTTTCTTCTTGCTATAATTGAAGGTCGGAGGCCGATTAAGATGCATTGGGAGTCCCCAGCATTTGAAAACTCGCTTTGGCAATCATCTTGAGTTAGAGGTATGGCAATGTGAAAAGAAGTTCTTATGGCTTTTTCAAATACCCATTGCTACTGCTTTTTCTTCAGGTTAAACCTACTGAAGTTGACCACATAGACCTGGACAACCTTTGCCTAATTATCCGAGGAAAACTTTTTGATATTTCTCAAACCAGAAGCTTACTTGACGACCTTGAAGTTTGCATTGGGGGCATGGACTCCATTACTGCAGAAATTGCAACAGTGGCAGAGATTAGCTTATCAAAAGAAATGATAATGGCAGTTGGACACTGGCTTGGCAATGAAGAAAGGGCCATGAAACTTCTAATGGAGGCACACATTTCAGATGGGGTTGTTCGAGAACAGTTGTCAGACCAGTTGTTTCGAGATGGTACAGTCTTCTTATGTTAATTATAAAGCTTTTGTGAGCTTCAAAGTTACAATCATATATTCATTGGTTTACTGGAGAAGAATTTAGCCTCACCAGTTTGTTTGTTTTGATTTTCGTGTAGGTAGTATACCATTGCCTATATTTTGCGAGTGGTGGTTAACCAAAGAAAAGTTTTCAGTCATTGACTCATTTGTTGCATCATCCTTTCCTGGTGCAAAATTCCAGAATTACAATGGGTTGAGTGTCAAATATCAGGTAAAGTCATGATGACTTCATAGTTTGTGGCAGTTTGCTGGAAAATATGAATCTGCTGAATGACACCCAGTTTATGTCATTTACATTAGTAGTGGTAGGAGGAAAAGTAAACTGTAATGCCATATCTTGCAGCCATCTTAGGTTGTCATGGGATCTATTTACTGACTTCCTTTTCTAACTCCAGTTCTGAGCAATAAAATGCATTGCATCTAATCCAAATAAACTAATTTTGTCATGAAAGGGTGTTGTAAGAAAAAAGTTACTAATTTCTTGGACCATTAGGTCAAACATTGAAGTTCCCACCTTCATAGGAGAACAGCCGTTTGATCAATAACAGTGAAATTTCAATTATTCTTTTTTCATCAATTACTTTTGATGTATCGTTCATTTCATCGCATCAATTAATGTGCTTAAATAGTTCATTTTTTTTCCTTAGTAGACTTGAGAAATTATTCCTAGGATATGCACGAAAAACCTAGCTGGGTTTTAATTACAAGATGTGTTAAATTCAGCAAGAGGAGCCTTTTAATCCTGGAGGCTCATTTTTTAATGTCGTTCTGGTTGCCAAATTTGACAAAAGACTGGGTCCTCTGATGAGGCATTTTTTTTTTTGAGAAAAGAAAATACTGAACTATGAAGCCATTTTATAAATTGGAGTTTCCAAATAATCTCGGTGAGAAGTGAATAGGTGCGCTGCCTATTTCAAAGGTATTTGACTAGAAAAGATTTACTGGTCATCCACTATCCAACACTCTTATTCTCTCCTTTATTTGGTCAGTGGGACTGCTTGTGAAGAAAATCTTGCATAGGCACAATTGTAATCTATAAGCTCTATCTGCCTCCGACCCGAGTTGGAGAGAAATCCCTCAAGTGAACCTCTAGTCAATGCGTGATACACACATTGGTAACTGAAAACACGTGTTAATTGTTAAATAGTCAGGTGAACAAATTGTTTTTTGTGTTAGCCAGGTTAACAATATTTAAGTTGCTTAGAAATCAGTTTTGAAGAAGTTTAAAGTTGAGTTCCTAAACTGTCATTTGACTGCCTTTGTCAAGACTGCTAATGATTGCTAAGCATTTCAACCCATTTGAGTGGAAGGATTAGCTATTTGTTTACATCCATTAGTTTGTAACGGATTTAATGCAAACTAGCCATTTATGATCATTAACAGTGTTGGGGTCCTTGCTTGTCGGCAAAGTGGATTGAGTTTGGTTCACGGTTGATTGTTTCTCTTGGTGGCCGGTAGGCTGCTCTGACTTTGGTCATTGTTGCAGAATAACACCATGTTTGTGGGCAAGTGCATGTCTTTTATCTGTTGTTGTTCTCGTGTACTTAGACTAATTCGTTTTGTTCCTCGTGGGACTTTTCTCTAAGTTTTGACTTATGTTTCTTAAGTAAGATCGAACTTCATCGGAGTATTTTCTGCAGTTGCCATACGGAGAAGGCTTCTCACTTGCCGATGTTTTTGGGCATTTGGAAAGAAACAGGTAACCTTTATTCTTGGTTCTTTCGTCCTTCTCTTTCTTAACATGCTTGTTGACATTCTGAACATTGTATTCATGTCAGGGGCCGGTTGGGAATATCAGAGTACAGTATTAGTCAGTCTACTTTAGAATCCATATTCAATCGTTTTGCAGCAAATGCCTGAAGTAGCGGCAATTTTGCGTTGATTAGGAGGGGGCGGCAAAAGATATGAGCTATAGGCCACAAGTTTCCGGGCAGGAAGAGCCGTCTTTCTTGAGCGCTTCCTTTGTGCAATTCTTTTAGCCATTTGTGAATAGAACGAACTGGCACATTGTACGAGAATTAAAAGTTGTGGTCTTAGCTAATCATTAAAAGCTGCCCAATCAAAGTTATAAGAGTAAAAGAGTTATTGCCTCCTGGAAATGTGCACGGTGAGGGTAAATGATTTCGCGGGATTTGGGTGCTTGTGGCGTAAGAAAATCTCTTGGTTTGGATCTTGAAAGTGAACAGGAGGGAGACAGAGATGGGTCACGGGAAATGGCGGAGAAAAAAGTGGATCCAACGTACGGAAAATACACGGAACCTTGCTGTATGATGCATGATGCGGGATCTCGGTTTCCGAACAGTGTTACTGTTACTTGTTCAGATTGTGGATTCTTCACGTTACTTTTTCGTTCTTTCCCGTCCACTGAGAAGCCGGGTAAATAAGGGGAAAAGAGATGGCCTCGTGGGGGTCTCCCTTTCCTGCTCTACACAAACATCAAATCGAAGTCAAATTAAGATGGCCGAAGTTTCTAGGTGCTGCTGGCCTCCAGAAACTGAGCTCTCAAGTCTCTCTCGAGTCACGTTCACACCTTAAAACACTCCAGAGATTACTCCCATGTCCGTTACGTTACATCACTAAGCCCTGACAGAATGATTCAAAAAGTCAGCGAGAATTTTGGGTTTTTCGAAGGATTGGACTCGACGCGTGGCCATAAGAGTAGACACGTGACATGGTCTTTTCTAACTGGCAACGAATAGGAGGAATTCCCACGCATTCTTCCTACTTGGGCTTTATTTGGTAAGCAGTCAAATAGTAATTATATATATTTTTTATTTCAAGAACAAAAAATTAAGAAATAAAAAAATAAAAACTTATTTGGAAATATTTTTATTTAAGGAAATAAATCTGTACCTAAAAATAAATTTAGAACATAATCAATAAATAGAAAAAAATTATCTTTTTGGTTATTGAGAATAATTAAGAATCATGCTCAAATTATTTTATTATTTTTTTTTCATTTTCTCTTCCTCTTCTTCTTTTCTCCCGCCGGAGGTCAGTGAGGCTTCCCTAAAGCCTATGAGGTTGCTAGCTCATGGTCAAGGTTGTTGGCTCTTGTCTAGTCAATTGTAGGCCAAGGCCGAGGTCTTCGGCTCTTGTCTAGCTAGTTGCCGGCCATGGCTAAAGTTGCTAATTGGGTAGAGGAGGGAAGAAAAAAAAAGAAAAAAAGAAGAAAAAATTAAAAAAGTTCAAATTAAAAAATTCAAGATTTGTATTTAAAATATTTTTATTTTGAAAATAAAAATTTTGTATAATCACCGAACATTTTTAAAAGTTTAAAAACTCATTTAGAAATTAGGATCAAAAAAATTATTTTTTTAGAAGTAAAATGGTTATCAAATACACTTTAATTTAGTTCCTCCTCAACTCTAGTCAGAGGAACAAGTGCATGATTGACATCTAAGGCAGAAACTTCATTTTCAGGAAGAGAAAGAAACAAGGGTTCCTTTCGTGTGTGAATGCTAGAAAAACTTTAATCTAGTGGACGGACTCTCCGAGACAATGATCGCGAGAAGGTGGAACCCTCTCTCTCTCTCCTCTCTCTCTCTCAGTGAGTTATTTTGGGAGGACCCATGTGCGCATTGAGGAGACATTTCGGTAGAAAAAAGAGGCTTCAACGTTATCATCATTTATGTTAAATTGTCGTTGGCTCAGAAAAAGTATATTAAGCCGGACCCATTAGCCCTCGCGTCCATGGATGCGGATCTTCCCATTTGGAAGCTCCCATTTCCGTAGGTTATCCAAGTCCATGAGACCATACTGAGCTACCAAATCCTTGCTAGATTGTCGACACTTGAGAAGGAAATCGATGCAATCAGCTATCTGCTCCACAAGAGACTTTGCCAACTTCTTTGACATTGTTTGTTCATGGGTTTTCATCTGGAACTCGGAAACGAAAACGGATAACTGAGAACTCGTATAAGGACAGCTTAGATCGCATCGTCAAATTCAACGCCACTAGAGAAAATAATCTGTTCCCATTGGTGTAACTATCCTGCCTTAAGTACATTCGCGAGGCAGCTGGAGTATTTCTCATTGGTCAGGTTGGTTTGAGGTCTTCTTGTAGGAAAATGGGTTATATACATGCGGTCCAAGTCCAAGATCGACCGGGTAGACGTGCAATCTTTTCATCATATGCCGAAGAAACCCATTTTTTTCCCCACCTAATGCCTGACCAAGTGTGATTTTGACTTCAAGTCTTATGTATCTTGGTGGGCTGGATAGATTCTTTTGTCGATAATCATGGCAGGATGAGAAATAAGTGCATAACATAAAAACTTACATAACTTATTATGTGATTCATTTGATTGAGAATGCATTAACCATAATTGGACAGGTATGACGGTGTTACAATTACTCAAACACTCTTAGAATGTATTCTGGAGTTCAAACAATGAAAAATAAGGTTAAAATCTCGTTTTGAATCAATTCCATGTAAGCACACTCAAACAAAATATGAAGCTTTTTGGATATCGCATGCTCACTTGAAATTTTGAAAAGGTTTCGCCAGGCTCTTAGACCCCTGGTTGAGAACTTGGCTGCCTGATCGTAGGCTCGAACGGATTGTGGCCAAGAGCCTGGAGAATACCGTAGGTTTCGGACACTGCAGGGCATCTAATGCTGTCTGCTAACATCAGTTGGAACCACAATGCTATATTCTACTTACATTCTGATCATTTTCTTCGTGCAGGATATTCACAAACTCCATTTTCATGTTGGTTCCAGATCAAATCGGATCGAACTTCGAGCCACAATTGATAATTGTACATGTATCATGGCCGCAGCTCTACTCCAGAAGAGCTCTAATCAACCAACGCTACTTCTCACTACTAAACCCTAAATAGGGATACATTTGCTTGTTATGGCTCAAATGACTTCTTGTGGCATTGCAATGGGCACCAAGAGGAATCTTCCACGCCCTGCCTTAGCTGAATTAAACGCACGAAGTAAGCTAGTCGACATTGGTGTCTTTATGGTCATAGACTACTTTGTCTTTGGCAAGTGTAGATCACACTTTTAATAAGATAAGATCAATTGAGTCCATTAGACATGACCAGGGCAATGATTACATAACCAGCATCTTAAACTTCAACGGTTGATGAACCGACCAAAAAAAAGTTCAACAGTTGATGCAAGAAAGAGAAGACAACCATCGTCAATACATTTATCATTTCTCTCGTGTTTCACATGGAACGGAATTCACGTTGGAAAAGTTACACTGCCCCTAACAGGGAACCAAATGACAAGTTGATTCATTCTTTGTAGTTGGACAAGTGCTTATGTGAGGCAAAATTTGAATGTAAAAAAAAAAAGGAAAAGAAAAAAATTATAAAAAATAATTCATAAAATCTTAAGAAAATTTGCAAAGTTATTCATGTTAATGCCAATCGTGTTGGGTAGAACGATTGATATCCATGGCAATGATTGCCGGTTAAGATTGGCGAGAATAATAAATTGTTAAATTGTTAAAAAGAATTAGGATTGAATTGATCAAATTAATTTTTTTTATTGATTTGATATTCATACATTGAGTTTAAGATGTTTTACTTTTGGTAATTATCCTATAGGCAAAATTTTGATTGGTCAAGTGGATTTTAAAATGCTCTATTGGAAATGTTTGGCTTCTGCGGAATATTTGTTGCATGGGATTCGATAAAATCAACGATGGGCAGTTTCCGCGTTCTCGTGCATCTCTTTCTGTGCTATCAATTCTTTATTATAACTACTAGTTAGCTTCATTTCTATGGGGGAAAAATCATTTCACCAGGTCAGACATTCTCAATGCTGTGTAAATCGTCATCACGTTGCCATCATGAAATCTTCATGGGTCAAAATAAGATCGCCGCTCTTTACTTCACCGTCCTCTTTGTTTTTTTCCCTTCGTTTTCGCTCATATTTTATGTCCAGATAATTGTTTCTTTCGGTACTCCAAAGGCTAATGATATAATCATGAATTTCATGGCTGTCCATGACTTTCTTGCTTTTATGTATAGTTTAGTGGGTAAGATTGACTCTGGAGTTTAAATGGTATTTTCAACAATAGGTAGATTTCGTTTTTCACGTGGCGAGGTGAATAAATTATCTTTGATATCCGATATGGTCCGAAAGTTGTTCATCTTTTTAAGGACATAAAGGACTATAGCAAAATCATCACCGACCACTCCTTCACCCCGGCACCCCCACACCAAAAAAAAAGGGCACCATCACCGACCATTTGAAATTTCACAGGAATTTTTGGTGAAATTGTTTGGTCGATTTTAACACAATGGCATGGATGCCGGTTCAATCTTAAACTCTTTAATTTCGTCAATTTAGTTTTAAAATTTCTAACAAAATTTGAATGTGATCCCTCCCATTGATACTATCGGAAAATTACTAATGTAATGATGTGCTCATATAGGACGGCTGGCATTAATCAGACTGCCATGTGCATAATTTTTTTATGTAGATTGGCTAAAGGACTACATTGTAATTTTACACTAAGGTTTAAGATTAAATTTGGTAAATTGAAAGGTTTATAATCGATTGGATAATTTTTTTGAAATTTTCTATTGAGGTAACATGTCCGGCTCACAATACTCATTGTGTGGAGTAATTTTTCTTATTAAAATCTTAAATTATTTTCGCAAGCACTAATTTATGGCAAAACATAAGCTATTGAAAATGCTCATGCATACGTAACAACCCCTTCGGAATTCTCTCTTATGCACGCTAATTGCTAAGGGCGAGGAGTTTTAGGTTCCGTATAGATTCCACCTAAAACCCATAATCTACTTGCTACTTTTGGAATAGCTTCCTCATTTTTTGGAACATAAAACTTATCTTACATACTTAGGAACTTATAACCTACTTGTTACAGGTTCCATGGTTTATCTATATTGCACTTGTAACATTAATTGAACAATTATAGTGAATCATTACCTTCGATTATCATAACTTATATTTAGCTACACAAAAAATATGAAATATTAACAAAATAAAAATTTCGGTCATTAAGTGAATACTCAAACTAGTGGTTCCATTTTGACAAAAAAAAAATAATAAATCAATAGTTCCAAATTATACACTCATTATCGTATGTTATGAAATACCGTAGGACCATGCAGAGACATAGACCGAAGAAAATACAAAAACTTATTTAAGGTTTTAGATTTTACCTGTGTATAATTTAAAACTTATCCGTTGAAATAGGTTACTCAATTTTTGGAACTTAGAACCCGTCCTACATAAAACCATGCTCACCCGTACTCATTACCAATCAAAACCGAGCTTCTCCCGCTTATAGCTAAGCATTGTCACATCCTAAATTTCTTTGATTTAATTCACTAATTGCTCATTTGCCAATTCAAAACAATTTAAAAAAATTCATGAAAAATACCAATAGTTTACTGATAAGTTACCAGGAAAGAAAAAAGCGACCTCTAATTTTATTTTTTCACCAATCGCTTTGTAAATCTTACCCAATCTTTTTAAAATTTGCTAGCACAGAAAAAAGAAATCCCATTTTAGAGCATGAAACGATAGAATTATTCTAATATTCAATTTGAAGCCGTAGAAAGTTACACATCTACCTTGATCCACGAACTACTTTCGCATTCGCGTATCAATATATACATTATATAAAAAAAAAAAAAAAACACTTAGGGCCACTATTTCTTTTTTCCTTAAAATCATAGTGCCCTCTTTCATTTTTTTTCCTGAGTAATTATTTTTCACTATTCTCTAACGCGATAAAATATATCCTTTTGATTATCATTACTTGCATGACTGAGAAAGCAAAATGCTTGCGCTCTCCCTAATGCGTGCACCTTTTCTCTTCCTTTCCCCTCTCTGATCTCCTTTAACCTCCAATCTCACCCCGAACAACTTCAGCCCTTCGCTGCCATTGTTGTTTCCCTTCTCTTCCTCCTCCTCCTCCTCGCCGTCTCCGTCCTCGCGCCGCGTGTATTTCGCGACGAGCTCGAGGAGCTCCTTGCACTTGTACTTCATGACGGTGAGCTCGGAGCTCAAGGCCCCGTTTTCCTTCTTGAGGCGCTTGTTCTCGTGGATGAGATTGCTGTACTCGGACGAGGAGGAGGTCGACGACGACCTTTGGTCTTCGTCGGAGGAGTTATTGTGGTTGTTGTCTTGATGAGCTTGCGTCGAAGGGTTCGAACGCGGCTTGTTGGCCCACGCCTTCCTGCGGCGGATCTCGCAGAGCAGCTCTCTCTCTCCCTTTCGGAACATGTCGTTGCAGAACTCCCATCGGCTTGTCGCTATTTTGCGAAAGCCCTGTTTTTCATGAAAAAGGATGCAAATTTCTGTCATTAGATTGCCTTTGTTACTGAAGGAATACACAGATCGACTCTCATTACTCTAATGACATGACAAAAAACTAATGAAAGCGATCGACAAAAATCGACATAATCATGTCATAAATGAACCAATTACGGTAAACCACATTGAGCTAAAGTGCAGCTGCAGCATATGCATACGCAGGCAAGACTAATGGGAACGGTTGCTTAGAAGTCAATCTTGTCTGCCAGATTTCTGTGGCTGGAAAAGCATAGCTTTGAGATGAATTTCTGCTCGATCAAAAGAGAAAAATCCATGTGTATATGCAGTCCTCTGCTATTGGCTTAAATGATTGTCAAGTATAGATCATGTTTTACAACTTTTGACCGGCTTATATCGTCCACAATATATTCCAATGCTTCGTGCTGGTGTGTGCTTTGAATAATCTGCATTCAGACCAGAGGGTTACCAAAAATCTTTTATATTTTAAACCTCTAGCAAGATAATCAAAGTTGAACTTATTGAAAGTTCTTCAGATCCAACACCAGATCCCCAGTCAAACTAGCCTACTAGCTAACATGTGCCGGAGGATGGAGACTAGAGATTCTCTTCTTTTCTGCTCAACCTTTATCTTATACTATTTTCAACTTTCTTGGTAGAGCTGCCTTTCTTCTTCTTTTCTTTAATTAGTCGCCCCATGTTCTACGTTATACAACACATATGTACTAGCTGATTTTCTTTCCTTAGTTTTCCCCCACTTCCTCATTTTTAATTCAATCAAATCCTACGTGAAAAACTTCACTTCCCATTAAGTTCTAGCTAATGAACTTTAAGCATTTGCATGGGACTTTCTTTCCTTCCTTTTTTCCAATTCATATGATACATGATGCTGACAAATTTAAGTTTGAACATAGTTTAACTATCCACATGACGCGAAAAATCACCGACCCTTTTGAACTCTAGAGGACCATCATATATCAGAAGATTGAAAAGAGGGAAGCAAGCAAGCAAGGCTTATCGTTACGTACATAAGTGTTGAGCTGCCTCACGAAGCTGGAGAAGTTGCTGTGCTTGAAGAGCGTCGGGAGGAGATCTCTCGCAAACTCGGCCGGCTGCCAGACGACGAAGGCGGTGCCGTCAGCATTCCACGATATAACGTCATCCGTCGCCGGGTCCTCCACGAGCATGTACGTCTTGAGCAGGAACGGCGGGGGCGTCGACTTCCTCACGTACTCCAGCAGCAGGCCCTTCTTCTCGGCAATATAATCGGCGTTCGCCTCCATGACGACGATACCAATAACTGTAGTCACCTCTCGACGTGTCTATCTTCACAGTTTGCGAGCCGAGAGAGGGAGAGAAGATGAAGCGAGAAGAAGAAGGTGATTAATAAGGACGAAGGAGATGATCAGCGGAGAAGAGAAGAAGGGCCGTTAAGAACTCCCAACTCCAGCAATAGAAGCCCAACACGATTCCACAGTTCATGAGATTTGCAAGAGTCGCTTTTGTTCTCTCTCGTTTCTCTCTCTCTCTCTCTCACACAAAATAGAAGAAAAAAATGGTTGAAAACGTACGTGAAAGGATCATCTCTCTTCTTATATAGCCTCGAGAAAGATCATGGAACGCTCCTAACTTTGAAATCTTACTTTGATCAGGCTTCTTCTTCGTCGTTTTAAATCTTTTTCAAGTGTGTGTGCAGGAAATACGGTGCGGAGGGCGTAGACTTTTTCGGGAGAGTCAAGCAAAATAATTTGACATTCCGCACGTAACCCTAGACAAAAGCATGTATGGAGGGAGGGAGCCAGTGCTAGTCCAAATAGAACCCACCCACCACTTCCTTCTTATTGCCACATCAACGCATTATGCAACGCAACAACCCCCCTTTTCGCTAAAATTCCGAGTTTGGATGGCGTACGTTGTTTGACCGGTCGGGTGTGCAGCTGAAAGAAATATTGCAGGGGGACCCACAACGAAGGGCAGGCCATTCATAAACACGGTTTTTGCCGATTGAATTGTCCAAAAAGCCTAAATGTATCATTCGGTCATCAATTAATTCATAAACTTTTCGATGTAATCAATTTAGTTTTAAATATTTTGACGACTTGTCCATGTAGTCTTTCTAACTAATCTTGATTGCAAATCGATGATGTAATAGCTATATTAACAAATTGCTAAAAAATTTAAGACTGAATTTTCCTGATTGAAAAATTCAGGGCTAAATTGATCCAGTATATAATAGTTTTTGGAACTTTATGTGCAAATTTCCTAGAAATATATGTGGGTGTATTAGTTAGTGTGAGATATATACCGACCATATCGTTAATTTGAGAGGAGTTTCTATGCATGGGCTGCATAAAATCACAGGTTATCTGATTAGCTATTTACATAAACCACGTACTTACATCCATCTATCCATCGCCTCACATTAGCCCTAGGCAGCACGTCATGTACGTGGAAACGTCTATTGAGTCTAAGCGATTCCCGCCCGGTCCGTGTGTCTTCATAGTCTCACGCGTTTTATCAATACAGTCAGCTGACCCAAAATATCACGCAAAACCCTAGCCGACGTAGGGTTGCTCGGATTCGCAGGGCATTAGTGGGAACAGTGACATCTAGACAAAGCCAATTCGACCACTGTTGCAAAGCGACACAAAAGACAAAGAACACGATCGACTTCTCCAATCTGATCCGGGAAGTTTCTATGAGATAGTGCGGGTGACAAGAGTGGGACAAGCAATCTGTAAAGAAAAGATTTTCCATCTTGATGTACTTTGGACCTTGCTGTGGGTTGAAACTTTTCTAATGGAAATGGGTGGGGGCAAGTTAGGCTTGTTCACTTAGAGAAAGCCTCTCCTCGTGGTGGCGGCCATTAGTTGTTCTCCGTCTACATAAATAATTGCTGGTTTAACTTCTTCTGGTGTGCTGTGCTTTCTACGTTCCTTTTGCTTCCTTCGGTTTCATTAAAAAAATCGAATTTCAATATCTAACGTGACAGTTCTTCTATCTAAAAGCCTCCCCCTGTTGATCACGATTTTCAACCCCCGTGATCCCACCCTTGGACGTCTTCTTCTTCTTCTTCTTCTTCTTCTTCTTTGTTCTTAGAGAGAGAGAGAGAGAGAGAGAGAGAGAGAGAGAGAGAGAGAGAGAGATCGCTTTGTTGACTTTCTGCGATGTTTCCTATCTGAATTTCTCCAGTACCACTATCTCCTCTCGGCCCACGTTGCAGAAACGCGTCACGTAGAAAATCTAGCCCTCAGAGTCAAAGGGGACATATGCGGGGAGAAAGCCGAGTCTGCGGTTGGAATTCCGTGCCACGATCCGAGTCCAGCAATGACCAAATATCATGGCGGAACATGAAAGTTTAGGTCATGCTTCAAGATGAAAAATCCACATATACACACCGTTCATTCTTCCTTTTCAATACGTGTAGCTCGAGCAATTGTATTTCGGCCAATAAATCGAGTCCCTTTCAGCTTCGGTTGCTTCGATATAACTTCTGCTAGCAATTTCAGAGTTTGAAAATAGGACTTTGGCATAGAATTAAACGCCACGGATCTTTAAAAATATGAGACTAACGTTTGAAAGTCATCTTATATGATTTGCGGTTTGGAAAAATAGATTGTTTTCCCCAAGAGTCAAGTCACCAAGGCCTTTCGGTCCAGTTTAAGCAAGAACGGGCAACCTCTTAAGTTCTAGGAAAGTAAACCTAGAAAGAAGGGTCAAACACCCTATGTCGATCATTTCTTACTTCCAGATGCTGATGCATAGTATTATAAGTAGATATCGAATGGGGTTTAGTTGAATGAACGAAACTAGTGGTTGGTTAAAAATAAATTAATCCAGATCGACGAAAATCAGTAATGGTTCAAGACTTCGAAGTCCCAAGAATATAATCATAAATTGGATAATAGTATGAACGGCCCTTGAACTTTGATACAATGTTCAATGTGGTACACAAACTTTTAATTTGTACAATATGGTCCCTAAACTTTGACCCGATATACAATGTCGTCCTTAGAATTCTAATGTGTTTAACATAATCCCTAAACAATTGATAATGTTGAGAAGCTCAAGAACCACATTTAATATTTGATCAAAATTCAAGAATCGCACTAATTAAATTAAAAATTTAAGAACGAAATTACATATTAGATCAAAATTTAGTGACTATTTGTATTTTTTTTTTTTAAATTATGTTGAGGGATATGGACATAATGACAGGTCATGTGAAAAGGTATATCATGCGTACAAATTCGTTTTGACACCATCGAGAGAACGACGAGATCAAAGCGAATGATGGAAGGTGAAGAATTCAATCGACCAATTAGTGACGATTTAATATGGGAAATGAACAATTGGGGAAGTTTTGGAAGGTAGTGAAATTTGGTAGGCAGCTGAGTTTTCTTGACTCAAATTTTTCAAATTCTCTCTCTCGTCGATTATCGTGGTGTTACCTTTTTGTTGGTAATTGCTGGTTTCGTCACTGTACGTAGTCCAAAGGAACAATTGATCCGCAGCTTCGTGTTCCCATTGGCCGATCAAGGGATTGCGCGGGGAAGGGGCCCCCAATCATGAAAAAAATGCATTAAAAAAATGGAAGGAAAAAAAATAAAATATGAGCACCCCTTGAATATAAAGTTGAAAATTTGGATAACTTGGCTATTAAAAAAATGGGTTGCGTTGGGAGCAAACGAGGATTACTAACCAAAGGGGCCATTTTTTTTTTTAATTTCTTGAGAAATATTGCTAAAAAATATTAGTCGTGTTCTTTCTAGCAAATTAGAACCACAACATATAATCTTTTATGTAGTGAAAATGATAGACATACTAAAACTGATTTGCAGTATTGATTTATTAAGTGATGTATCGGATTGCAAACGGCTTTCTAAACAACCAGGTTGCATTCAAAAGTCATTAACAACTTGACATATCATTAGTGAATTAAGTTTGTGAACCAGTCTAAAAACCTCTAGTGTTTTCTTTATGTTGGGAGGTATGGAGGGTCGGCAAGAGCCCCTAAGCATGTAGATTGTGTAAGAGTCGATGGCGATTACGTGTTTAATCAAAGTTTATCGCGATTGCTTTCTAAGTCAATGTCGTGAATCAAGATCTTCGTATTTTGCCATCGTGATGTGATTAATCAAGAAGCTAAACCTAATTTTGCTCCGTTTAAGATAAGTTTCCTTGCCCACAAAATTTACAGAGTTTGTAGATTAAAGCACGCACGTTTCCAGCTATGCGAAACTTGATGTAATAAATTAATAATAGGCCGAGGGCAACGAACCTGAGGCCCATGGTTTTGATTTCAGTGATGGAATAGTAGGCTGCCGAAGCACAAGGAAAATAGTACATGGGCTCGGTATTAAAGAGCTTCGTTTCTTTTTTTTTTTTTTTCCTCTTGTTTCCTTGGTACAATATTGGATCGAGACATCGGGATTCTAGTCATGTACTGAACTGAACATAGACTGTTAAAGCCTCTCAAAAGCCTTTTGATTAGATAATTCCTATCTAATTTCCTCGCTATTTTTTTTTTGTGAGAAAATATAGTCGAGCTTCATTACTTCACGCAAAAAAACACGGGCCTCGGAAATAATAAGGTCTTATAAAGTACTAGGAGGATTAGTCAGCCAATCTCTAAAAATATAATTACCTCTATGGACTTTAGCTACTTAGTCCATTACTTTATTTGCTTCTCTTGGGCAATGGGCTATAATCAAGTTTTCAAATTGGGCCATCTCGCTAATTGAAGTGTTATAGTGCAATTTGAATGGGCATGAATGCATAACTTGGAGTAGATAGGGAAATAAATTTCAATTTGTGCCTTTTGGGGATGGATGGATCTGGTGGGTATTTGCAAACATCAACTAACTTTCTAATGAAAGGTGTTATAGCGTTACTAATCTATGTTCTTAGTTGGGCAAAGTAATGATGATGATATATTAATACAAACGAGATATGTCTGTATGTTGTTTGGGTTAATAATTGTATTTGTTATATTATTTAAAATGTTAGCGCCGACCCGAACTTTCGCAAGACAAATAATATACTGAAAATTATGACAAAATAAATATCAACACCAATAAGATCTTCCTCTAAAGTTTATATGAACTTTTTATACAAAATGGATTTGAACCCAACCGTGGAAGATTTATCTTCCCATTGAAAGAAAATAAGAGAAAGAAAATTGCAAAATTTTTAAATCACAATATAAGTATATGCAATATTTTGAGTACTTAAAAAAATAATATATATATATATATTTAAAAGCAATATAAAAAGCATAAAAAAGAATGCAAATCCCCCCCCCCTTTTTTTTTATAAGTTTTCCCGCACTTGGGGAAATATTCACTTTGGTGTTGTTAACTTGGTGTGCAAAGGTGAGCAAGTTATATTGGGCAAAAAAATTCCAACTCGGTACATTTATGACAAACGGAAGATAAAATATAAAAAGTTTGATTCACCACTTATTTAGAGGTTGGGGTGGGGACGTTTAGTTTCAGGTGTAATATTTGACTCCGCATAGATGATAGTACAAAAGTCTGAAGTGAATTAAAAATTTAGTGTAAGATAAAAAAAAAATACGTGAATGCAAGAGATTTTGGAACGTAGGCTTGTTCAAAATGCACCAATGTAAGTCAATTTACCAAATTGGAAATGAGCGAGTAGGATTGTTGCCTACTCGCGCCCGTTGTAGACAGGAGGCCACCCAGCGCGTGCGCCGCAACCGCGACGTGGCCTTCAACCCACATTCAACCGCTGGTCGTCATCGAACCATCCTCTTCTCAGTCAGCCTTTTGTATGGTCCGAAACAAATGGCTGCGAGCGCTAGCGCGAGGATAGGAGCCCCCTCGGAATCGCCGCCGTGCCCGCTCCCCGAGCCCCCGCCGCCGCCCCCGCCCCCGCCCCCCGCCGCCCCGCCCCCGCCGCCGCGATGACCCCGTCCATCGCCGCCTCTCTCCCCCACCGTCACTCCTTCCTCTACTTCAACAGCTGGTCCTCCGCTCGCCGCCCTTGCCCCCGCCTCGGCTCCCCCCGCCCGCGCTCTCTCCTCCCTCTCCGGCTCAGGGCTTCTTCCGACGACTCGCCGCCGTCGTCCAGTTCCGCAGGTGCGGCGCTCGCGATTTTCCGTATCCAATTGCGTGCTTAGCGATTGTAGGCGGTCTTGTTCGTGAGGATGTTGCGTCAGCGATGAGTACAATGCGGTTGCGGTCGTCGGATTGCCTCCTGCTGGAACGTTGGAACTATTCGCGTTGACTTTGGATAGCTCCGAAGGCGTGAATTCCGGCCTTCGATCGCCTTCGAGTTTTCGTGTCCATTTCACGTGTCGAGTTGCGCTCTTTCGAGTCTAGGCATGCGTCTTTTGCGTCGGTATCTTATCTAGTGCGTGGTGCGGATGTTGTGTGCTGAGTGATTGCATTGCGGAGTCTGTCGCCGTTGATAGTTCTGCGTTCTATGGATGGAGAATTTGTGTTACTTAGGATTGCTTCTGATGCCTAAGGATTTGGAAAATGGAAAGTAGGATTTGATCTCTCCTGCCTGAGTTTGGTGTCCATTTTATAGGTTGATTTAGGCTGCCTGAATGGGTAAGCATTTGGTGTGGGAATTTCATCTTAACTATTGTCTTAGCTCTTTATAACCGTAAAAATCCTGTGTGCAGCGTAGGATCCAGCTATGTGAATTAACCTGCTTATCCTTGATATCTTCTGGATGTCGGTTGATATTAGAGAAATGAGATAAATGACAGTCTTAGTTGATATTTTCCCTCTTTCTTGGCTTTGCAGCCGGAGGAGTGGAGAATTTGGTGATCATTGGTTCGGGTCCTGCTGGATACACAGCAGCGATATATGCTGCTCGTGCCAATTTGAAGCCGGTAGTTTTTGAGGGGTATCAAGTAGGGGGTGTACCAGGAGGACAGTTGATGACCACCACTGAAGTGGAGAATTTTCCTGGTTTCCCTGATGGAATCACTGGTCCAGATTTGATGGACAGGTAAAGTTATATGCTGGACACTACTTCGTCTATCTTGTGTCATCATGTATTTGGCAACGTTTGTATTCTTCTTTCAATTTATGTGATGATGCTGATGAGAATCTGGCGTGGCTTGGTCCTGTTATTAGGATGAGGCGGCAGGCTGAGCGTTGGGGAGCAGAGTTATATCAAGAAGATGTAGAATTTCTTGATGTGAAGAATAGCCCTTTTACTGTGCGAAGTGGTGAACGTGAGGTGATTTATTGACTATTGTTTATTTGAAATACTAACTTGAAATTGGAATGTTTTTGAAATGCATCTGATTGATCATGCTAGTTTTTTTATTTATTTATTTTTGGGGTCTAAGATTGATCATGCTAGTTCAATGCCTTGGAAATAGGTTCTCTGCTACTATCAGAGAGAAATCTCTCTGTGAAATAATGAATGTATCCTTCATGGCTAACCTTTCCGTATAACACAAGAGTAAGATTTGAGCAGAACTGGTGTACCGAATCTCAACCATTAGAATATATTGCATAAGAATTTTCAGCATTAGAATCACATGCATATTATTGCCACCGTAAAGCAGGAAGTTGCAGGATTTTCTTTGATAATCAAATAATCGTGAATGTTCTCACTATTCTATTGTGATGTCCTATATATCCCCTTTTACTGGAAAGGGAAAAGAAGTATGACATGGCCAGCTAGCCTTGTTAATGTTCCATGATTTTGCTCTTGTGGATTCGTAGTTGGCTCGGCAGATGCTAGAAAGCTGCACTTATGAATTTGCATTGTGGTTGTATTCCAGGTCAAGTGCCATAGTCTTGTATATGCTACCGGAGCTACAGCAAAAAGACTTAGGATACCCCGTGAAGATGAATTCTGGAGTAGGGGAATCAGTGCTTGTGCTATCTGTGATGGTGCATCACCACTCTTTAAGGGGCAAGTGCTCGCTGTGGTTGGGGGGGGAGATACAGCTACGGAGGAAGCACTGTACCTGACTAAATATGCTCGTCATGTTCACTTGCTCGTACGTAGGGACCACCTTAGAGCATCCAAAGCAATGCAAGATCGGTGAGACTCTGTCAATTATTTCGTGTTTATATTTCAGAACTACTTATTTTTTGTGAGCACCGACAATTATCAATTGCCCAAGTAGGTTGAAATATGTTGCTGACATTGTCGAACATCTTTAATATTTCATCTCTCTTTTAGTCAGTGATTTGTCATAACTTATATTCTTTATTATTGTGGTCCCTTCTGGATCGTTCTTGACAAGGCATGGCTGCTTTCTTCTTTGCTTTAAAAAAAGTTGTCTTGCATCTCCTTTTAATGTAGTTTTACCTAATTCATGAGCGTTTATGCTTTGAACTTCTAATAGCCGGGTCACTAGATTTTGCAGTCATAAGCTTTCTATAGTTGGTCATTTCAGATTAGATTGTGAAGACTGAATGAATGAGACCTCCTCCTGTCAGACCATTAAAATGATAAATTTAACATCTATCCATAGTCGGTCAATTCAGATTTAAGTGTATGATGTGTGTCTAGGAATAGTTGTCTGCTTGCACAAAGTTTTCGTAAATTTTACGGCCTCAACTTATTTGCTGCTAAAGAAAATTCTTGTCACCGTAACACAATGTAGCATATCATGCTGTTGAGTTAGAGTATTAAGCAAATCACCTAGATATTGAATCTGGAAGGTGCAAAAATGTTTTTGGGCAGTCTTCTCTTTAGATTTGCTGCATTAGTGTTGGGAAGTTTACCGTACTAATGAACCATCTGTACTTTGAGTTTTCAACTTCCTGAATGTTTGTTTAACAGGTTGATTATCGCGAATGTTTCAGAGTGTACAATAATCCAAATATCACCGTGCACTTCAACACGGAGGTCGCAGATGTTGAGAGCAATTCAAAAGGTCAAATGTCTGGCCTTTTACTTAATAGAGTTGACACGGGAGAAAAGTCTGTGCTCGAGGCAAAGGGTTTATTCTATGGTATAGGCCATTCTCCAAACAGTCAGTTGTTGGAAGGGCAGGTTGAACTTGATCATTCCGGTTACGTGTTGGTTGAGGAGGGTTCTGCAAAGACTTCTGTAAAAGGTGTATTTGCTGCTGGAGATGTACAGGTAATTAAGTCAAGATTTATTTGTGCATTAGTATTGTTCTACTCTAGAGTCTTTTGAGGCTTGTCAAAATATATGTTAAGCTTTCTCATACTTGCTCCGCTCCTTTTTTATTTTGGTCACTTGCTCTGCTCCTATCCTGCTGCTTTCTTAAACATAGGAGCATTCTTGTTATGTCATGCCTATTTCGGTCACATGTTCTTTGGGGAATCCAGCGATTCAGTTCACCTTGCCCAAACCAGTATAAAGCAGAATATATACCAGAGCTTGATTTAACCTGCCTTTTCTTTGCTTATTATTCTTTGCAAATAACCATATGACCTAGATTCTTAATAATTGTTATTTCATGCCTATCTAACAGGATCATGAATGGAGGCAAGCCGTAACCGCGGCTGGATCAGGATGTATCGCTGCTTTGTCAGTGGAAAGATATCTTGCAAGCAATAATTTGCTTATTGAGTTTCATCAGGTATTTGAACTTTTGAAGAAATTTCGTTGCAGCTTCTCTATCTTCTTTTAGAGAACTTTATCAAACTAATCTGCCATGATCAATATGGTTCTATTGAGAAAGCTACAAAATACGGTAATAGTTATATTCTTTTTACTTCAAATAGCATAACGAGAGATGCAAAGTCTATAGCTAATGAATATTTGTGGCTGCCTTGTCTTTTATATGTGCATTTAAGATGTTGTGCGGTTGTTTGACACGTTCACTGTAGCGTAGATTTGCTATTAGTTGCTCTGTGTGTGTCTTGTACATCTTCAATGGCCTAGATGTGCTTTCAGTATCTTGGCTGGCTAAATTATCATCTGATAAAACTGGTCTTTTAGATTTTCAGAAGCCGCTCCATTAACTGTCTGAACCACTTCGTTGTGATATCTAGTCTACTCTGAGCCGTGTTGGAATTCTTTGCTGTTCTGGACCCATCAATGAAGTGGGAACTTTTAATTGTCCAAAATTGATGACATCCTCTTCATGTAAACTTTTTGGCAGCCTCATACTGAAGAAGTTAAGAAAGAAATCACAGACAGAGATGTGCAAGAGGGTTTTGACATCGCACGGACCAAGCACCGGGGGCAGGTGTGCTTTTATGCAGACGCAAAAATTAGCATGTCATGATTAATAATTCCTTGTTGGGAATTTTAAAGTTCAGGCCTTTTGTTTTTTCTTAACTTGTATTTTTGTTTCCCCTAATTCAGTATGCTCTGCGGAAGTTGTACCATGAAAGCCCTCGGCTTGTGTGTGTACTATATACATCACCAACATGTGGTCCCTGTCGGACTTTGAAGCCTATTCTTGGCCAGGTACTTCATGGTGCTCCCTTCAATTCAAATACCATGGCATTTCATAAATGTATTATGTCTGCACAGTTTGCTTTCCTTTTCTCCTGGCTACTGCATCTCACATCTGGAATTATACTTTTAGAGATGACGACTCTGCTTGAGACTTCTAATTTCTTTCTGAAAACTTATATAAAAATAAAGAAGTTGATGAGTGGTGGACTACAAAGATCTAGTAGCTTGGAGAAATCGGAATGCGTCTTTAGGCGATGAATGCTTTATTGATGACCATCCTAAGGTTTGAGTGTGATATGAATAGCTTTGTTTTGGGTCATTCTCGACAATTGCATTAATCTCACTCTAGGGTGCTGAGTAGTAAAATTGTGTGCTGATGCTAGTGTCCCACAATACCTGTGGGGATACACATGACATTTTAAGCTACTATTATTATTCGGCATATATTGATTTTTTTTTTTTTTTTTGGTCTCTGCATTTAATGGGCCTTATAAATTGTGCAAATATCTGATCGTGATCACCTGTTTGGCTAACTATGTCGCTTTGCTTATTTCCCCCTAACAGGTGATAGATGAATATGATGAAAATGTACATTTTGTTGAAATTGATATTGAAGAAGATCCAGAAATAGCAGAAGCAGCAGGAATTATGGGCACACCGTGCGTGCAATTTTTCAAGAATAAGGAGATGATCAGGTTAGATTATGTAGTTCTCTCATTCCATGCTTCTTTGTTTGCCCGTGCATCCAGGCTTCGTATCGTTATTATAACTGAGCTAGTCATTTACTTATTCTGCATGTTTGGGAAATATTTTTTAGATGTTGGTTTGAGATCGAACAAAGTAATCCTGTCTTGTTTGGTGTATTTAGGCAATTCTATGACATCTATGATCACTTTTAACCATCTTCGTCCCCATCCAGAGAGTTCTTTCTATTCAGGAATAGCCATTTGTCAAATTCACTGTCTCTATCATTGACATAGTGAGCTAGCTCTAATTGCTGGTGCAAATTATTCTATGCTGGTGTTACAGGATGGTCTCAGGAGTCAAAATGAAGAAAGAGTACAGGGAATTTATTGAGGCAAATAAATGAGAACATTTCCCGTACTTGTTTAGTTGCTGGCAGTGTCTTGTCAATTCAGTTTTGTTCCATCCAAGCTAGCCGGTCGAATAATGCCCCATTCTATTCGATGAGATCTTTCTATTCATCAATCCCAATGGATTATACTTCTACCGAGTTCCAAAAGCAAAGTAGAGAAATTTAACATTTGATTGAATCATTGAAAATCTCGTGTAAGTTTTGACAGATTTATAGAGGGAAAAGTGGAATCTTCTCTAATCATTCTTGTTGCACCCTCCGTGCGTGCACGGTTAACTCAAATTTTTGTGCAAATGTAGCATTGATAACATGGAGAGATAGGAAACCTTTTTTTCAATTGAATATGTTGAGATTTGGATTGGTGACACATCAGATACCCATTATACGAGATACTTCGTTCTAAGGCAGGGTCGTTCCGTGATTGATCCTTAGTAAACTAATAAAGCTAGCAAGCCCTTTGGTAGGTCCTTCGGTCTGTGGAGATCCTTTGACAGGGAGTGAACTCATGAGTGATATAACACGCGTAGCAGAATGGCGACTCAGTCACGTTTTACTGAAGTCAATTTAAAGTTGATCCGAACATTTTGAAAGTTCATTATCTGTTTTACCTTGATTTTGCTGCCTATTAGGAAATAGGAATAATCGGGCGGAGTTTAGTCAAAACATTCAATGCTCGAACGTGGCGCAGCTAAAAAAAGGTCAAGATTTTGGACACGCGAATTGAGCAGGCTTGATTTCGGCCTGATATCAATATTTTTGTACTGAATGACAAGTTACTGCGTCGGCACATTAGTTATTTATAGACCGCAGAAAACAAACGGGAAGAAGTGTGTCTCGGATTGAAATATAAATTTCTATACCGGTGCTCTAAATGTGATGCGAAAATGAGGATCAGTGTTAGATGCGGAATCGCTCAAATTTAGTATTATTATATATATATATATATATATATATATATATATATATATATATATATATTTTTTTTTTTTTTGGGTCATAGCTCCAATTTAGTATTTGAGAAGCTTAAACTCACTCCTTTTGGCGTTTGAGCTGCTGGAACTCGAGAGGAACCCACGCCAGTTCGATGTTTCGACAAATGGAGCTAAAGTACATTTATTTAAGTAGGTTTGACTGATTTAATTTTTCTTTTGCAAAAAAGCCGTAAAAAATTCCAAAATATTGTCATTGTGACATTTATTTTAATTTTTTTTATTGTAACATCAAAATTCCAAATTTGTATTTATATGATACATTTACTCTCTGTCAATATTTCATTAATGAGCTATGTTAAAAATCTGTCTGTATACTGAAAAGCAAATGGCATTGACATGGTACTCATGTGACTTAAGTGAAATAAAAATAGCATTGTTTTGATTAAAAAATCATCTGATGGAATTTTGAAGGATGGTAAATATGTCGCATGACTACAAGTTTGGGAATTTTTTGTTTAGGACAATTGTGTCACAACAACCATAATTTAAGGTGTTATAGTGGACACAACTTGAAGATTTTTGTGGCCTTTTCCTTTTCCTATTTTGCCACATCTATCCGCTCGTTTGTTGACATAAGTTGCACCTTTTCTGTCCTATTGTCAACACTGAAAGGAGAGTATTTCAGGAAAACTTCATCTCCTCCAAGATTATTGCATTGCCCATGTGCCTCTCTTCCTGTAATGAACCTTTTTCCTAACAGTCAACAGTATTCTCGAAAACTTTGACTTTTGTTCTCGTCCTTGGTCCCCCACAAAGATATTTCATATCCTCTTGTCTTAGTTTGTGCTCTCTCCATTATTTTGATGCACCGTGGGTGGCACTGGCAAACATTCATGGAAAGTGAAATGTATCAGATCGATGCTTATATATGTATTCATCCTAGAAAAGATAGTGCCTGAAAAGGGTGATTTTAAAAATGCATGTGATCTTGGTAAATGCATGTCATCGGCATACCGAGGGGCTAGGGAAGCTGTCGTCTCTTTACTTGCTTAACGCCGAGTGTAATTTTTGGGAAATATGTACTATAATCCCCGAGATTCGGCATAAAGCTTCATGTATTGGGTCGGCCTAGTTGGAGCATCATGAACTTTATTTCTTTTATTTCGTTTCCCTTACTTAAATTATTGATTTCAGCACCACTCCACATTCTACCTTTCTCAAAAATTTTCTCTTTGATTTTTTTATGTCAACGAGATGACTTTTATATCCTCGGATCTTGTCACTACTAATTCTTCGCCTAGCTGTTTTGATGTTTTTATGTGCACGTCCCACATGGGTGACGCACCCATGTCTTTGCATGCATGCGAGATCTGTGCAGATATTCCCCTTGATCTTCCCTCCTTTCTACATTTTATTTTGGGCTGTATATTCAAATCGCACATCTTGTCGTCGACTGTTGTTTCCTGGTGTAAACTCAGCCACATCAACTCATTTCTTCTTGTCTTGCACTCAGATTCATTCACGGAGAGAGAGAGAGAGAGAGAGAGAGAGAGAGAGAGAGAGAGAGAGGGCGAGAGAGTTCTACACGAGTCTTCTGGCGGATTATTCTAGGACGATCTCTACGTGACGTGCCGTGATCTTCAACCGATAAATATAATCTCGCAAGGGAGTTACGTCTCGATACAACCTCGAACATGTAATTAATCTCCATACGCATGTTTTTGAAGAGTGAAAAAGAAAGTAATTGCTCCAAAACTTCCAACGTATGATTGGCTTGATCACATAGAATAAATCTAGATGAGAACTAGATTTCTTGACATATGATTTGTCTGATTTAATAGAACAAATCTAAGTGAGACTTACTTGATATGACATCGTTATTTATGGATCTAGCCAATGTGGAGGATTGCTGCCAATTCTATCCATGATCTTGGTCATGAACGAATCTAGAACAAGTACGTTGGGAAGCCAAATGCGTGGTTGATGAGTAGACAAATTATTTAGTGAGTATGTCATATTGATTAGTAGGTAATTTTAGTTAGCGAATTCTCTTTTCTATTTCATGCGACAAAGATGTATTTATGCTGCTGTTGTTGTAAATAGAAAGATGTTTATCTATAACATAAATAGTGAAAGATGTACAAAGAAATTTTTAATGGATTTCTGACGCACTTTGTAATCGTTAAGCAAAATAACTCTTTTGACTTTTTACGATTACAATCACAAGATTCACAATGGGATTCTTTCCTAAGTCTCCTATAAGATTCAACAGACGCAAACTTTTAATGGATACTTAACATTACCAACATCACATCTGATAGTAAATAGAACCTTCCCTAGGCAAAAAAAAAAATGTGTTATTTCTCAAGTTGGAAATAATCAATTGCATTGCATTGATTTATCCTAGAGACATGGCGAACAAGTGGGGCGCCACACCATAGATGGTGACCAATATGCCATAAAGCACGGCCATACAGTCTTTCACTATAGAATTATAGATGGAACTCGATCTTGGTTCCATTAGAGCAACTCACAAACAAAATGAGTGACTTCAAATATGTTCACTGCTCCGGCCCAAGTCTGATGTTCGTAGGATAGTATTTACAACAAATCAGAAAACTATATATTAGTAATATTTCATCAATCAATGTGGCGGTCCAAGTCCTACCTTATGGTATTTGTAATGTAATGACTGAGAGAGCTTGCACATCTTTAATTCCAAGGTTTCTTTGAATTCTTTCATCCCATCGCACAAGTTTAGCTTTGACTAATGGCACAAATTGGGAGCGTTCTTAATGCCTTGAGGTTGTCGCTATCGACTCAAATGTCAAAGACATTGTTATATGCTAGTTCTCATGTCCGAAGCAACCAATTATTTAATTACCTCATGTTCCATAATCGGAAGTATCGTCATTTAGCTTTAGAATAAGAAGGTACCTACTGAAAAGTCCCTCAAAATTACTTTCTAAGACTATGAAAGTTCAAGAAATCCAAGGAATGCTTGGCACTCAAATTGAGGACGCATTTGTGAATTTTTCTTCCTTTAGCCAAAATGACACCGTAGTAGATCATTCCAACTCGTTTTGCCGACAACACAATACACAAAAGTCATATCGTTTGTTTTACGAAAAATACTTTTCGGGGAAAGGTCTTTAGAAGGACATGGAAAAGATTGGGCAGACGTCAAACGTGGTGGTGGACAATGGGCTCAGACGCTTTCTCCACGAATAACGGGAGTGAACAATGATGTGTCCGGAAAGGAGACTTAATTTTTGCACCCTCTAACCCAAGTCATAAGGGAAAGAAAGATGCTCCCCTCCATTTAGGACGTAAAGGTTAAATGAGCCAGTGGGGGATCCCCTCTCCCTCCCCTCTTTTTCAACGAGTGTCATTTCATCCCGGACGGTGGGGACTCGCCCACCCGATCGGCGCCTCCCCCACTTTCCTCAAGAGAGAAAACTCTCCCATTTTCTCCTCCTTGATCGAGTGGTTTTAATACTTTTGTTCGTACTTTTCTAAAAAAAAATCTTCCCAAATCATGATCCCACGAATTGGTCTCCCTCTCGTGTCATATCGATTTCTTTTTTCTTGGTCAGAGGTTAGATTATATATCCATGTGCTAGGCGTAACTCTTACGTATAGAAGTTTATAATCAAATTCGGTATATTCGAACTTGATAATGTCGAAAAATATTTTCTTTTTAGAAAGAACAATGTGTCATCTAACTGTTTTCCCTTAGATATATGAGATGTGGTGATTCGAACTCTATCAAACGTAATGATATCATTCACGTCAGACTTAAAATATGGGCTGACCGTCTCGAATCGCTTCTAAGTCATATTTAATAATTAATTGGCCATCAGCCATTCTCGAGTGTATTATGACCAATTAATAAGAATCGAACTTGTGTCGATCACAACCTCGCAAAAGTCCACGGAATAGAATGCATGCATTAAAAATTCAAAGTCAGCACTATGGAATTTTTATTAATGAGAGTAAATCTAAGAATGCGACTTTCAATATATTAATAATAATCTAAAAATGGATTGCGCATTGAATATGTTGCATATCTAAAGTTACTTCAAATACCAGTTGCAAACATTTTTCGCGTCTAACAGAAATGGCAAAGGAAGACACGTAGAAGATTTTGAGTTTTATGGCTACATTTCCTACATATAAAGATGACACCACAACAACACTGAGATCGCCAAGACTTCAAGCTCACATTTACAAACCAACAAAAGAAAATGTATTTCCGGTTGTTTTGGTAGGCGGAGACGGAATTGTTCGAGCTGACGTTCCTTTTCGAAGGGCGGAATCAAAATATAGTGTTGAACAAGTGGGTGTAATTGTTGAGTTCTATGGTGGGGAACTTAATGGAGTCAATTATTGTGATCTTGCTATTGTGAAAAAATATGCTAGATGTACCCAATTAGGTGAAATTTTTGAATTAGATTGTGCTACTTTGAAATCTCATGGTGTTTTTTTGTAGTAGTCCAAGGGGTTGGTTTACTTTTGGACATGCTTCGTTTGCTCAGCTCTTCTTCTTCAGACACATTTGGCATGGTGCTAGAACCTTGTTCAAAGATGTTTTTGCTGGTATTGACCCCGATTTGGATGCTCAAGTGGAATTCAGAGCATTCCAAAAACTTGGAAATCCAACTATAAGAAGACAAGTAGTCTGATACAAGATTTTTCTATGATATTTTTCCTTTATTTTTTTGTCTAGCTCTTTGGGAGATAATCCCTAACAAACAGAACATGTATGGAAGCTATAATTGTAAAGCAAGATCAAATTTATGGAAGCATTGGTTTATACATTCCTCTTAGTCTTAAGTCTCGACTCTAGGGATAATTTTGTTTGCAATCTTTTTTCGAGAACCACCTAAAGTTCCAACTAAAAAGGTAAAATGATTTTTCATTATATCAATTAAATTGAAGAAATAAGCCTCCCAACATTGGGAGGCTCATTACTTCAACTAGTCCCTATATTCTTCAAATGGATCTCTTAATTGTTGATGTAAGGAAATGTCTCTTACGTACCCATCTTATCTTTGCGCGCGTTTGTGTTTGCGAAACACGTATTTCTATAAAGTAACAGGTAAACTTGTTAATCATAAGGCCGCCCTTCTAACCACGCAGGTAGCCGGCTAAGTCAATTCTAAATTTTATATTGCTTGAAAACTCATTGGCTTTTTCCTGTCCTTGTAAGAATTGTATATTGATTATCCACGCAAAAAAAAAGAGGAAAAAAAAAAGGCAGTTGAGATCAAATTTTGCAGATTATCCATGCTTGACTTGGAGGATGCTCAATCCTCTATTTCTTCAATTCTTTTTTCTTTCTCTCTCTCTCTCTTTTAGGTATTTATAAAAGTCTATGTTTCTTCCATGAAGAGAGCGGCAGCATGCGCATGGAGAATTAAACTATAGGAAAGCGATGATGATGGGGAGGCGACGATGATCACACGCCGATAAAGACATCTCTTGCAACGACACCCCCGCCTTAGTCAATCGAACTAATTTAATTCAATTAATCGAAAATAACAGCTCACCGGAAAAATGAAATCGAACTCTTTTTTCTTTTCTTTTTCCTGCATGCATGTGTGCAAAGAAAGGTGGAAAAAAAACAAATAAAAAAGACAATAGTATATGCCACATATACGTCTGAAAAAAAAAGACATCATCGTCACCATCGGATGCGAATAGAGAAACAGTAAAGATCTCACATAACCACTACAGACTATATTGAATTACATCATGATGGTGTGTATAATGTATGACTGACCATCTTCCTTCTTCTTCTTCTTCTTCTTCGTCTTCTTCCTGAGAACTTCAACTCCGCCACAGCTGACGGCTCAGATCATTCCATTCGCCCTCTCGACCGGCGAGATTTGAGACTGAGTTCGCTTCGCGTCGTTTCCTCTCTCTCTCTCTCTCTCTCTCTCTCTCTCTCTCTCTCTCTATCTCTACCGCTTTCATAGTCTCAACAGGAAGATGCTGAGCTCGGGGCCTCCGTTGCCATCTGGGTTCAACATGTAGAACGCCTCGGAGTCGCGGCTCCCAACCACACGCTCGAACTTCGCCCTCATGTACAGCAGCTCGCCGTCACTACCGGCGTCGGCCTTCTTTCCGCTGTCCGCCAGCACCGGGATCACGCCGGCTCCGACCGACATGGACCGCACCGTCCTCAGCACGTGCAGGTCGGAATCTGTGCACTCGCGGGACGCGGCATACCCGCACTTGCGCCCATTGCAGTACATGGTCCAGGCCGGTTCCTGGAACAGCTTCGGCGGGCGGTCGGCGGAGTCGTCGGCCTTCTCGCACTCGAGGGCGATGCGGACAAGGCCAGAGGACATCTCCTTGACAAGGGCGGAGGTGGAGACGGCGAGCTCGAGGAGGAGGACGGGTTCGGACTGGGGGCTGTCCTGGACCGCAAAGGATACGGCGCCGCGGCGGTAGCCAAAGAGGGTGCCGGTGACTTTGCGGCGAAGGGAGGAAGAGGAGGAGGAGGGGGAGGAGAGGGAGAGGAAGCGGCGGGTGGCGGCGGGGGTAGGGATGAGGGTTTGGAGCCGGAGGGAGGAGAAGAGGCTGAGGAAGGAGCGGAGGAGGGAGCGGATCCTAATGGAGCTGATGGATGCAGCCGACGATCTGGAGGAGTTGTGGAGGAGGATCTTGTTGTTGGAGGGGTCGGAGGCGGCCACATCTTCACGGTGGGAGAGAGAAGGGCGTCCGTGGCGATGGCGGGTTCCGTGGTCGAGGGAAGTTCGAGGAAGGAGTGATTCTTCTGGTGCTTCTGTAGCTGCTGCTGCTGCTGTTTCTCTGGAGATCGAATTCTTGTGATCTCATAGTGCGTGCGTGAGAGAGAGAGAGAGAGAGATGAAAGGACAATTTGACGAAACGGGAGAAAGCTTTTGCTCTGGTGTTGCTCTGTAGCTTCGTTATGGAGGGATGAGAGGTCTAGAGAGAGAGAGAGAGAGAGAGAAGAAGAAGAGGAGGAGGAGGGAGATTGGAGGAGAGGGGGGAAGGCCGACAAAGATGATGATGGTGTTGGGGGGAGAGGTGGGGGAAATATATATATAAAGGGCGAACTGTGGAGGCTTGTGGGTTCGTGTGTTTTTATGATTATCATCATTTGCTTGTGCATGCTCATGCTCACCCCCATTTTTTCTCCACTTTTCTTTCTGTTCTTTTATCTCTCTCTCCCTCTCTCTCTCTCTCTCTCTCTCAATGAGATGACATATACCCAAAAAATAAATGTTAACCATGGTTAACGAATTTTCTACACATGTACATGCAAAGTCAACAGTGCTCCCTGTTCTCTCCCCCCTTAGGAGCTGATTGACCGATGTAAATATAGCTATTGAATAGAGGACCTCTACATCTAACCTTTCAAACATCAATGTTGTCACATCACATTTTTGAATAGAGGACCTCATTAGACTTGGTCGTGAGTTTGGCTCATTGGCCTGCCTGGAGAGCATTTTAGACGCGAAGCGACTAAGATGAATTAACTGTATAATTCACCAATCGTTTGATAAATTCATGATTACGAGAAATTAATCAGGATGAAATTTGTTAGCCAAATATATCCAAATTGAGATTTAGACATTGAAAAGAAAAATAGGAGCCTCAAAACAATTGGCGGAAGGGTCCAGCTTAGCTAACCGTCAAGGAAACCGGTTTCATCTTTTACCTTATTATTATTATTATTATTTTTATGTTTTCTTATTGGAAGCAAGAGATAAAATTGTAAGAGGACCCATGCAATCAATTTTTATGAATATAATGAAAGAAAAGATAAAATTAAATACGAAATATAAATAATTACAAGTAAAAAAATATTATCACCTACTAAAAAGAAATCATTAATGTTTTATATAGATCCATTAAATTTAAGAGATGAAAAAAACACTTGAAACGTTGGCTTCCTCAACCATTTTTTTTTTTTTTTTCTATTTTTCTATTTTTTTCGAGATTTGTATAATTCTTTATAGCAAGCTCAAATTGAGAAACAAATCAAAGTAATAATATTCACACAATAAGAAACAAATCCTACAATACTATTTAGCTAATAAAAAAAATATGAAGAATTCGGTTGCAACTTCTAAAATAGTGGATATTATTCTCTAGCCAAAGGAAAAAATAATGTCGATATTGTTCCCAAATAAAATAAAAAAAAACTTAATAACTCAAAAAAATAGGAATGTAATTATCTTTTTTTAAATGTGTAATTATCTATGCTTTGAACTTCAATTGTTATATTTTGTAATTAAATAAGTCATAATGAAGTAGAGAAGGTTTGTCAATCTCTATTTTTCTAGCAAAAGTATAACGCAAATGTCAAACTTGGCATGGGGGACATTTAAGTGTCAAAAGTTCCGAAATATACATTTAAGTGTCAATTTCTTTGAAAAATGGGACATTTAAGTATCAACTCCAGCGAAAAGTACCGAGAAATCCGACATGGCTTATTTTTAATAATACAAGTCGCATTTGTGACTCGCGAAAAACTAAGTTAGCAAAGAAGAGCCAAAATAATGTCCTTTTAACTCGAATTTTAATATAAATATTAATTATATTAAATTTAAAACTAAATTTAAGAAAAGGGGGAGATTGTAGCACTTGTTCATTGAGGGCTATGTAAGCCGTCATTGCCCTGCCATCTCTAGAAGGGCTGATGGCGATGAGGGAAGGATCGGCCGAGGTCGCTAGGCCTTAGCCAAGGGCTAGCAACCCTGGTTGACTAGAGGTGAGGGCCTCCAAACCCTCGCCCAAATCTAGGGCAAGGGTCATAGGCCTCCCCCAAATCCAATAAAGGTCATTGGCTCTTGCCTAGTTAGGCCAAGGGTTGTTGCTGGTTGGGACCAAGGCCTAGCAACCTCGGTTGACACTCCCCTCACCATCGTTGGCCCTTCTCGATGATGGTGGGGCAATGATGATGAGGGCTTGCATAGTCCTCGCCAAATAGGTGTTGCAATCCTTTTTTTCTTTAAATTTAGTTTAAATTTAATTAAATTAATATTTACATTAAAATTTAAATCAGGGGCAACATGATGCCATTTTCAGCTTATCAACCACATCAGTGTGCAAAACAATATCATTTTTGGCTTATCTCAAAATGATGTTGTTTTTCACTTAACTCATCGGAAAAATACCATGTTAGCATTTTGGTTGGAATTTCTCGCCGTTACATTTAAGTGATCCATTTTTCTTTGATTTTGGCATTTAAGTGTCTCTCTTGCCAAATTTTGGTACTTAGGGGGTCATCGCTCCTACTTTTCTTATTACAAGAAAGTAAGAGGTATTCATTGTTGCTGAATTTTAGTTTGTATCTATATATTTTAGACATACAATTCTTAATTTTTTTTCTCTTGTTCAAATGAATGGAGTTCATATGAAAAGCAACTTCGCTAATAAAAATAATGATGGTGATGAAGATGAGATGAACAATGCAACCAAAGCTTATAATAAGAAAACATAAAAAAGAAAAGAAAAGAAAAGAAGAAGGTAAAAGATGAAACCGATTGAAAAAGTCAACCGGTTTCATCAAAATATGTGTGGTCCTTAGTTGACCGTCACTCTGTCATTTAATAGGGGATAGTTGGCTAAGCTTTTTCATTGGTGGAATAGGTAATCACTCGATTCAGATGCGGAGAACCCTAAATTTAAATAACATATTTTCCATGCTAGGTAATTTTTGGAATCACCTTCACCATTCTAAGGATTGAGCCTTACTAGATATATGTGGACGAGATGTCTGTGTGCATTTATGGAGATTGATCAAGCGAAATGGACGAGACAATCTGTGTACATTTTTGGAGATTGATCGAGCTTGAAATTTTGATTACCACGTACATAAAAAAATAAGTGAATAAAACGACATTATGTCCTCAGCCCCCAATAACACATTGAAATCGTAATCTTTGCCATCAACTTCATCGAGCAATAAAACCGGCCAATTCGAATTCAAGCCAATACAACGGCTATGATTTTGATTGCTGAATTTGTCTATTAGTGCTTCCTCGATCACACATAAACCTTGCATGTGTCTTCGAGATTTCTCTTCTCTCGGGGGGCGAATAACATTATTTTAGGGAGACGTATCAGGTTGACCCTCGGGATCAGAATCACCACACAAACATGCCACAAGGCCTCGGAAGTGTAGGAACATGATGAAGACGTAAAGCATAAACTATGCATATCATTGTCCCCACGCTCATAAATATTAAAAGAAAAAAAAACCCTAACGAAGCGGTCTTTAACCTCACATTTATGCATAGAGAGAGAGAGAGAGAGAGAGAGAGAGAGAGAGAGAGAGAGAGAGAGAGAGAGAGAGAGAGAGAGTTTGCCTTCATTATCAGGGCATCAATGGGCAATTTTAGGGTTTTACATGGGTGGCATTGGCTCCTTTTACCAAATGGAATGACCCTTTTCTTTCCCATCTTATAGAACGCCCCATCATGTGACCTTTTACCTATTATACATATACATATATTATAGGTAGAGAGAGAGAGAGAGAGAGAGAGAGAGAGAGAGAGAGAGAGAGAGAGAGAGAGAGAGAGAGAGAGTTTGCCTTCATTACCAGGACATCAATGGGCAATTTTAGGGTTTTATAAGGGTGGGGAGCATTGGCTCCTTTTACCAAATGGAACGGCCCTTTTTCTTTCCCATCTTATAGAATGTCTCATCATAACACCTTTTATCCCGGACATTTAATACACACACACACACACACACACATATATATATGTATATGAAATTAACATGATACTCGTCCAACTAATTTAAGCATCCCAAATTTGTTAATTCTTATGCGTGTGTTACTTGCTGCGTCCTCACGAACGCCAATTAAGAAACCCACCACAGCCACCCCCCCAAGAAAAAAGGGGGGGGGGGGGGAGAGGAAAATAAACTTGTTCAACAATAGTCTTATTTTAAGGTTGGAGAGTACTCACTTCGAGCATGCGTACTTTCATGATATAGTTTTAAGGAAATGTTAACGGAAGGTGTGCGAGCCCTACGGCTCGAGAGACGGAGCATACGGGCAACAGCATAGGTCAATGCGAAAATTGGATTATTTATATGGCCGAAGAGGACCAAAGTTTGTAACTTCTTACCTGTCCCGTTTCGAAAGAAACAAAGAGGTCGAGCTTATTAAATAAAGCCATCTAACTAATCATGATAATCGGTCGTTATCATGAACGTAGGCCCTATACGTTGTGAATCTGAATTATTCTATTTTTTTAATTTTTATTTTTTGGGCGGTTCCAAACCAAAGGAGCACCAAAAATGCCTCATGACCGATGGGACTGGTGGCCTAACAAAATTTTTGAGGGCTTGAATTAAAAATTTCGAGGTCGTGCCACGCGGGCAATATCATGGCCAGGAGCGGAGGACGTAGTTGTTGTTTTCAAGCAAGGTCGTCGTCGTCTTCTCCATGTATGCGCGATTCAGCATCGAAGCTTCGTCATGAACAGTAGGGATTACGATTGTCTTTTGTTTGGATGGTTTTTGGACCTTTGCTTAGTCTCTTCTTTCTATAAAAAAATCGTGGTGAAACCCCGTGTCGCTCCTCAATGCCTTAGGAGGCCATAAAATATGATTTGGCCTATAGGGATAATGAAATCTATCTCTATGTTATCTAGAGGTCCGGATCAATTCGATGATTGATGATTGGTTTAACAATAATACCACCCCGATGCCGTTCATACCACGTTCGAGAGATCATGTCGTTAAAGATTGTTCGAAGTTGTATTTCACCATTTAGTCGATGTTGTTATTATTCATCTCGTTACAAGTACAAGCTTTCTTAGGATTAACAGGAAATAGTCGTTGGAAATTGATTTTTAGTTTTGTTTTATTGTATTGAAAAAGAAGATAAAAATTTTAACCATGTATGAATTAGATTAAGCATAGTTACTATAGAGAAAAATTATCAAAAAAGTCATAGACCTACTACAATTGTGCCAATTCAATTTTAAACTTTTTTTTTTTGGCCAATTTAGTCCTAAATCTTTTGTCCTTGTGTTAATTCAATCCATCTGGTCAAATTTGGCGATTAGGCACTAACACAGATGCAGCCAACACCAACTATCTGATTGATGCTAACGTGACAATTTTTTTAAATTATTATGTTTTATTCAAATTTTTTCATTATTTTTTTTATTTTTTCTCTTCTTCCTACTGTTCTTCTTCTTCCGTCCCATAATGGCCAGCAAGGCGGCCTCACCTAGATCTAGGTGAGGGCAGCCTTGCCATGGCCTCGTTGGTCGCGGTGACGGTGGTCTCGCCCATAATTGGGAGGCCAGAGCTATCTTCGTCCGCAGCTAGAGAGGCCCTAACAAGGCTAGCCTCATTTGTGGTCCCCAGGCCTTTGAAAGGCGCCTTATGGTCCTCCCTCTCTCTCTCCATGATCGTCAAGCTTGATTGAGCCTCGCCGCTGCACTTCGACCTCAATTTAAGGCGGCTACGCCTTGTGGAGGCTTGGAGGTCGTGGGCAAAAGTGATCATGGCTTCGTAGCCACAAGCGAGGCTACCTTCATCTGCAACAAGCGAGGCTAGCCTCGCTTGTGGCCCTTAGGCCTTTGGGTGAGGTCGAGTGAGGGCTCACCACCCTCACCAGCGATTGTCGAGGGCTTCATAGCTCTTGCCTAGTGACCAACGAGCTCTTTGACCAACTATTGGGGGAAGAAGAAGAATAGTAGAAAGAAAAGAAAAAGGAAAAGGAAAAAAAAAAAAAAAAAATAAAAACTTGAATAAAATAAAATATTATTAAAAAATTGCTACATCAGCACTAACCACACGGTTGGCGCCAACCAGCCAAATTTAGTTGAATTGACTAAATTGACACAAATCCAAATAGTGTAGGACTAAATTGGCAAAAAAAAGTTTATGACTGAATTGTAATAGGTTTATGACTTTTTTTTTATAACTTCCGTGTCACTATAGAGAATCCTCAAAGTTAATTTAGTGATCGACAGAAGCTCTAACTATTTTGTGACTTTCAAGTACATATTTGCTAAGTAGTATCAACACTGATATGCAACATGTAATATGATACAATATGACATGCCGAAATATCATTTATAAAAAAATAAAATAAAAAATTCTGACATGTTAGGACATATTGTATATAATATACAAGACAAATTATCATTTTTATTATTATTATTTTAATTTAATTCTAATTCACAAGTAAATACATAATAAAAAGAGAGACTAGAATGAATTTACACTAAAATCTACTATTTGTCAATATCATTCATTATTTTAATTTGACAAATTCAACTCTATTCCAATGATACATAAAACTTGGAGAGAAAAAAAAGTAATTCCCATTCTAAACTTGCATGTTGGAAGAGAAGAGAAAGAAAAAAAAATTTAGAATGTGAATTGTGTGTAGCGGGTAATAAGAGTCAAAAGAAAAGAGAAGACTAGGTTTTTTTTTTTCTTTCTCCATTTATTTTACTTTTTTTTTTTTTTTGCATATTTATATTTTGACTATTTATTTATTGATTTTTTTAAAAGTTGACCCTAAACATATCGAAATCACGTGTCGAAATTTTGAACTCGCATGTTGGAATTCTCAACTCGTGTGACGGAAAATTAACCAAGTGTTGGATTTTTCGGCATATGTTGACCAAGTATGGGACACGTGCCGAAATGTTTGAAATAACACAAAAGCTCCTACAAAGCGTTAGTGTATCCTAGCATATTTGCGTAGCGCTTTGACTCCCTCCCACCCCAATTTCTCTAACTTTAATAAATTTCTATGGATACATGCATATCGCCTACCCATGCATATCAAGTAAAGTTATGAACTGAAGTTAGTTAATATAAGTTGACCGCGTTGAAGCTTAAACATAAAATAGGTTAGATTCAAATGAGGCGCTTAACTATTCAATCGATTCCTGAAGACAATTTTTCTGGGGCTATTAATCGATTAACATAATATTTGAAGTTGTGCCTTACCAAAAAAAAAACATAATATTTGAAGTTGTAGTACAGTGGTATCTCTATATAAAAAGATTAGGTTAGATTGCACTTTGCATTTCAAGAGTTTTATGTCTGATGTGCTTGGGGTGGACCATCTAAAGAGGCAGGACAGGGGACCTTGACAAGCTCTACCTACTCAAGGAAGCAACTGCACCAATAATGGTGGTACCATCCTTCCCGCAATGTAAAGGGCACAAAGGATTCATTGAAAAAACTTAGTTCACAAGAAACAAATATCAGATGGGGATTTAAATCGATGAGTTCTTCTTTTTTCATAACGAGAAAACCCTTTTTAAGTAGGTTAATCTCGGGCGGTACAACAGCAAATTAACTTCGCAGCCCAAAACATTTTAAGCATTTGACGCGAGCGTTTAGTCGTGTTGGTTCGTAAGTGAATTTCACCGAACCGCTCTTCATACAAACTTGAATTGTTCATTGTGCAATCTAGACTTTTGTCGAGCTGCTACAACAAAAATACCTTATAGATCTCGCGGATCAAGCACTTGAGATGATAATTATCCAACAAGCTTGGCACGTGTATATGTTGAGATGAAATGAATCATAATATAGAATTCGCAGAAATTTGTGAATTATAAGTCTATGTAATTTCAGATCTTTAGCTTATTCGTGTTATTAAGTTGACTCTACTAATCCTTTGTTGGAAATTAAAAGGAACAGCATATAAATAAATAAATAAAGGATTATATCATAATTACAACCGTTCAATTTATTGAGCATCTACTCCTACATCTATAAACTGATATTATTTATCCTGTAATAAATACAAGCTTTCTTGGAATTATCAGAAAAAAAAATCAGTTCGGAAAGTGATTTTGAGTTTGCTTTTATCAGAAAAATGGAGGAAATAAATAAGTCAGGCTACTTATTGATCATCTCATTAAATTAATTGAACTCAACTACCATTCTTTTCGAGTTTTAGTAGTTCGAGCATTCAGCTTGCTTGAGATTTGAAATTCAATATACACATTTAGTGCGGCGAGCGGTACTCTGCCCTCCCAAAAGAAATGCTCTTGACTTGCCTTATTAGCGATCAATCCACTAATAATCAAAAGGAAAAAGCTTAGCTTATCGTCACTCCATAGCTAAGGACCGTACATTTTGGATGGAAAGTCAACCAGTTTCCATCTTTTACCCCATTTTTCTTTTTCTCTTTATTTATTTATTTATTTATTTATTATTATTATTATTATTATTATTATTATTATTATTATTATTATTATTATTATTATTATTGCAAGCTTAAATTGAGAAATAAAATTGTAAGAGGACCCATGCAATCAATTTTCATGAATATAATGAAAAATAAATAAATTAGATATTGAAATATAAACAATTACAAGTAAAAAAATTACCACATGCTAAAAAGAATTCGTTGATGTCATTATATAAATTTATTAAATTTAAAAGATGAAAAAACACTTAAAACTAGGGATGTGCAACCGGACCGGGTATATTCGGTTCCCGGACCGGCCCACCGGAAAACAAGATTGAGAACCGATTCCCATTAAAACCGGTTCGGGAACCGGTTTCCCAAATTCGAAACCGGTTTAAACTAGTCTAGGAATAGGTTCCAAGTGATTACCCACCTAGAAATCGGTTCCTAAACGGGTTTTGGAACCAGTTCCTCGAACTGGTTTTATAAGTAGAGGTCCAAAATCCTTTTTTTCCTCCGATTTTTATGTTTACTCCCGCAATCACACGATGTTTTTCCTCTTGGCTCTCTCAAACACGTACAACACTCTTCTTTGTCATTCCTCTTCCTCACTTGCTTCCCTCTCTCACTGGCTCCCTCTCACACCGTCCGATGGATGGACGATGTTCGTTGCCGTGTATCACATGGATTAGCTCACCTAATTTTTCTTTTGTAGGAGGAGTTATGCTTGCATAAATGAGTAGTTTCATGTAATAGTTGTGGGAATAAGACTAATATTAGACCCACATTTGTTATTAATTCTTTGCCTTATGATTTTATTTATTATAATTAGCCTTGTGGATCCTTAATTTTTCGTTTAGTCAAAAAGTTCATATATTTATTATTATTCTATACAAATTATGAGGATTATGTTATTTTCTCAAGTATTAATATAAAATTCGAAGTCGTATAAGATATCGGGAAATTACAAAATAGGTTCTAGTGAAAATAAGGTTGACCTTGGAATTGGATCGGAAAAATAGGATGGTTGGATAGAGGATCAATATAAATAGGATCGGGTATAAGATCCAGAAAAAAGGAGCCGGTTATAACAAGGTCGGGTACAGGGTCAGGTTCTAGACTCTACCCACCCTGGACCCCCCAATCACCTCTACTTGAAACGTTGACTTTGCAACTAATAACAAAATCATTGTGCAATGAATTGACTTCTTGGTTCTTTTGCCAAAATCAAATTACTCTATAAGGACTCTCTAGTAACTAAAATTAAGACGAGTAATATTGATTACGCACAAAACAAATGAAGTAGAGATTAAAGAACCTTTCTCCAAAATTATGACTTATTCAATTACAAAATCGTACAACAATTGAAATTCAAAGCATACAAGATAATTACACATTCTACAAAAAAAAAATAATAATTACATTCCTTTTTTTTTTTTTTAGTTATTAAGTTTTTCTTTTTATTTGGGAGCAATATGTGTACATAATCTTTTTATTTGGCCAGAGAGTAATAACGACTATTTTAAAAGTTGTAATTGAATTTTTTTATACATTTCTTATTATTTGAATAATATTGAAGGATTTGTTTCATATTATGTGAATATTATTACTTTGATTTGTTTCTCAATTTGAGCTTGCAATAAAGAATTGTACAAATCTCAGAAAAAAAAAGAAAAAAATAGAGTAAAAATGAAACCGGTTGAGGAAGCTGACATTTCAAGTCTTTTTTCATCTTTTAAATTTAAATAGATCTATATAATGACATTAACGCATTCTTTTAGCATGTGGTAATATTTTATACTTGTCATTCTCTATATTTCAGTGTTTAATTAATCTTTTTATCATATTCATGAAAGTTGATTGTGTGGGCCCTCTTATAATTTTATATCTCAATTTAAGTTTGCAATAAGAAAACATAAAAATCAGAAAAATAAAGAAAAATAGGATAAAAAATGGAAGCCGTTTGAAAAAAGTCAACCGGTTTCCATCCAAAAAGTGGGGTCCTTAGTTGACCCTCACTCCATCATTTAGCTAAGCCGAACCCATATGGTTACTCCAGGTTCATTTCCTATTCGAGATAACTGCTTGGAGCTCGGCTATGAGGAAATAATTCCTCAGGAATCCCCCCTTATCCCGATGTTGCCGGCCTGGCCGGCCTTTGATGGATTGGATCGGAGAATTTCAGTTGACGCGCAAAGTCTAATCTAAGCAAACAAATTTTATAAAAATAATTTACTTACGATCCTTGCACCTTTGACCATTTAGATGTTCGATTAATTAAATTAAACCCGAACGCCGTCCTGAAATCAAGGGCCCATTGCTCGCTCCCGCAATCGTCCGAACTCCCAAAGCCCAGATCGCCCCTCCCCAAAGCCCTAGGCCCAGTCAAGAAGAGATCGTGGTCATCGCTCCACACCGAACTCAACGGCCACGATCCTGGCTGACGTCGAGCGGGGGCCGCCCTTGCCCGATGCCACCAAGGGTCGCCCTAGCCAGCCCAGGCAAGGGTGACCCTCGCTCGACGCTAAGGGAGGCGGAGGGAAGAGAGAAGAAGAAGAAAAAAAGAAAAACAGAAAAAAAATAAGATAAAAATGCTTTTGATGGGATAAATATGTCACGTCGTCTTAAGTGCAAGCCATGTCTTAAGTGGGTTGTCGGGGGTGGTGGGTCCTCCCGCTTACGCAGCCCCTCCAAAGTTTGAGTGTTTTTCAAAAAAAAAAAAAAAAGTTTATGGTAAATTTGTCACTTTGGACAAAATTTGAAATTTTTGGTAGTTTTTTTCCCTAAAATAAAATATAAAAAAACGGATTTGAATTCAAAAAGTTCGAAACGCAACGTTACAATACGACTCTTCGATTCTGAAAGCAAATCGCGAAAGCTTGTCCGCTCTCTTTCTCTCCGATCGAAAGCGTCTCTCTCTCTCTCTCTCTCTAAGATCAAGAACGAGAGGTATATTCTCGAACCCATTTCTCTTTTCCGCTCAGGGAAGTACGAATATCTGCGGATATGTTGAGGACCCAGTTCCTCCATCTGCCTGTTTCGTTCCTCGCTTTTGCCCGTTTGGAAAGCGATGAGGCGACGGGTTCTTGATCTCTGAATCGCGCGAGTTCGACATTTGATTCGAGATTCTAATGCTGCATGTCCGTTGTTTGGTAGTGGGCGAAGAGGGATAGGCTCTCGTGGAGGACTCGAAGAGAGCGAAGACATCACTTTGAAAGCTGAAGAAGATGCACATGATAAAACATCACTCTCGTTCCCGGAATAAGTTTGGCTTCGATTTGGAAATAGATTTGAAGCTAAAATTTTTAAAGGTTTGAAATAGAAATTGAGAAAGGTTTGGCCTGTTTACCCGACTCTAAAGATCTTTTCTTTTGATGAATTTTGGGACCGAGGGTTTGTCGGTTTTCGGGTTTTATCTGATGTGTTTTCCGCAGCTTGGAGACGGTATCAGGCCGATGAGTGGCTCGAACGTCTCGTGGGTCCGCTTGGATTGCCGCGTCAGCCGACGGAGAGGGAGTTCTTATCTTGTTTGAGGAATGGCCAATTCCTGTGCAATGCCATCAATAGAATTCAACATGGAACTGTGCCCAAGGTGTTGAGTCCATCTCATTGATTGTTCTCTTACCCTAGAATTTACATTTCAGTCGATCGAGGAAAAGGAGGCGCTTGTTTATCTAGAGTAGATGAGATTTGAGTGTGATCGTGTTAGCATTGGACCACTTTGCATCTCTGTTGGGGTCAATTACGTTGGGAGATATGCGCAAGTTGTGCAATATTCTTTGAGATTGAGATTGATATGTTAGATCAATCAATGTCAATCCAATATTGGAATTGATTTTGTAATATATTTTATTTCATTTTCTTGTACATTTCTAGTGCTATAATTGTTGAGTATTGTGCATTGAATCAATATGGAAAATAAATAAAGAATACATTCCCATATTTTTTCTTCGTTCTCTCTTCTCTTCTTTACTTTCTTTCATGGTATCAGAGTGGGATATGCTTGTGATTTAGCTTCAACTTCTGCGATATTGATTGCCTGCAGATTCCTTATTATTTTGGTGAGAGATACGCCAACCCGCAAACAACATTAGTACTCTAGCGTAAGAATCAGTTTCTTAAAGATATAAAAGCAAGTGAAGAAAAGAAATTCTTTACTGTGAGGAAAGAAATTCTTTACCATTACTATGACAGAGAATCAACCATTAGCTATTAAAGAGCGTATATCAGAAAAGGGAACACCACGAATTCTAGAAATGCAAAACCCTACCCTAAGCTCACTTGCAGAGGTCGTTGGAGTCCAAAGTCAGCTCAATCCAAGCCCCTTCTTTCATTAGTAGCCCAATTTAAGGCAACCTACTTCGAGCCAGCCTATTCCAAGCTAGCCCATGGTGGGCCAACTATACTAGTGGGTGTCGTTTCTTGTTCAGCCAAATCCATGGTACTATGGGCCAAGCCCAAGTACTCCATAGCCAGGAGTTCAAGTTTCCAAAGATAATGTTTAGCCTAATGATGGCCCACTAGCCATAGACACGGTAAGCACAAACAATGGGCCGAGAACTTCAAATGCAAGTTTATCAAATGGGTCAAATAATCTGGGTATGGGTGCGAATCCCTACCCATCTTTTCCACCTAGATTTTTGTTGTACTTTATTGCAACGACCACTGGTTGCCTAGAACCTGGTGATGCCCTCTATGTCTCTTCGCTGATGGACAAGAGCTTTTGCTCATTAGTATACTAACGGGATCTGAGAACTACTTGATTTGGGCACAAGAATTTTGACGAGCCCTAGTTACTAAAGATAAAGATGGGTTCATCAACGGTTCTATTTCAATTCCAACTGATGAAAGGATGGTAAGACAATGGAAAAAAATGTAATTAATTAGTAAGAACATGGATCATGAATTGCATAAGTCCAAATATTGCAGTCGGTCTTCCCCCCACAACAAATTCAAAAACTATGTGGGACAATATAAAAGAAATGTATGGCAAATTGGGTTGCACAAAAATTTTCACACTAACCCAAGCGCTCTCAGAGTTGAAGCAAGGAAACATGAGCATCACCGCATGCTTCAACAAGCTATCAACCCTCTAGAACAAGCTAGAAGCAGTGAAGGAAAAGATTTGAAGGACCCGAAGCAACTTTGCAACAATATAGGGCGATAAGAGATAGAGAGAAAATGACGTGATTCCTCCTCATTTTGAACGACGCTTACTTGACGTTCAAATCTCAATTGCTAGCCATGGACTCAGTACCATCGCTCGATCGTATTTTTTAGTTGGCCATCCTAGGAGGAAAGCGAGAGAGAGGCTCACCTCACTAGAACACAAGAAAGGAACGAAGAGCATCGCCTTGCAGCTTGTGGTGAGAGGAGAGAGGCGAGCTAGAGAACCCTAGAAAGAGACAACATGTGACGAGAGGGGCTAGGGTTTGGGGTGGATTCGTGTGGTTTTAAGGTGCCTTGAGCGGACGATCCATATCACACACTATGATCGAATGGCTAGAAGGGGCACAATCCTCCTTCTGAATTGGATGGTGGGTAAGGGGCCGGCTTTAAAGCATCTAATAGTCCAAACTCTTCAGGTGGATCAAAGACCTATGGGTAGAATGTGAAAGAAAAAAATAAATTATTTTGTGATAACCGTAGGAGACCCCATCACACCATTGACAATTGTTGGAAATTGCATGGTATGCCCGGTGAAAAAAGAAAAAAGGGGGAAGGAATCTTCAATAGCAACCTATCAAATCACTAGCCTAGCTGGTTCAAATAATAATTAGCCCATCACCCATGGGCAATATCAGCAGCTTATGTAGGCATTACAAAAATTAGACACTTCCAACAAAGGAAGTAGTTTCTCAAGTATTTCTCATTGCCTGATAAATCTCATTTCTAAAAATGCGTGGATAATTGATTTAGGGGTTAGTGACCATATTGTTTATGGTAAGGGATTCTTTTCTATTGTTCACGAAGAATTTAATATTCCTATTTCTATGCGACTATTGAAACGAAATGCTACTCATATCACCACTACAGGAATAGTTAATCTCAGTCCTCCAATAACCCTAAGAAACGTCCTTTATGTCCTTAATTTTCAATTCAACCTCATTTCTATATCTACAGCTTGTAAGGAAAACTCCAATCGAATTTTTTTCTATACTGATATCTGCTTATTTTGGGCCTTTTCGACTAGCAAAACTGATGGGCTTGGGCAATCTCTTCAAAAAACTATATTTCTGGACTAACTTTCCAAGAATTTTAGATTTGTCTCAAATTTATTCCAATAAGCAATCATTGTGTAATGTGACTATCAATGATAAAATTTTCCTTTTGCATTCCCAAATGGACCATAGTGCTTTGTTTCCCTACTCTCAATGTCATATTTGCCTACTTGCAAAACAATCGTGTGCACCTTTCCCAGTTAGGAAGAGTCGTGCCAATAGTATTTTTTCACTAATTCATATTGATGTCTAGGGACCCTACCATACTCCTCATCATGATGGATCTCGATATTTCCTTACTATTGCGGATGACTATTCCTAGGCCACATGGCTTTTCCTTATGTAGTCTAAGGGTTGGGTTTTCTCAAATTTGGAGACATTTCTTTCCTTATTGAAGACCTAATTTGGAAAATCTATCCAATAGATTTGGACAAATAATGGAAGAAAGTTTTTCAACCACGAGTGCACCTCTCTTTTCTCATCTTAATGCATTTTACATGAAAGCTCATGCATGTACACTCCACAATAAAATGGGGTAGTGGAAAGGAAACATTGCCATCTTTTGGAGGTTGCATGAGTATTGAAATTTCATGCTTCCATCCTAGATAATTTTGGGGAGATTGCATGGTTACAACAGCTAACTTGATTAATCAAATGTCAACAAAGGTACTCAACGGACAAAGCCCTTTCAAGCTCCTTTTCGGAAAGAATCTAGAATTGGATCATCTAAGAATATTTTGGTGTCTATGTTATGTTATTATAGTGGGTCCTTGAGACAAAATGAGTTTTCGTGCCAGGCAAAGTATATTTATGAGATACCCAAATCTTCAAAAAGGGTACCATATGTTTGAACCTTCCATAGGAGAATTCCTTATAAGCAGGGACGTCGTATTCCATGAAGATGTGTTTTCATTTGCTGATGCTCAATCCCCAAGAGAAGACACCGATATTGCTTCTCAACCATTTTTCACTTAAGAAGAGACATTCCAAGATCCTAAATATATCCTAATTAGACATCCGGACAATCTCAATAGATCTTTTGTAATCGATTTGATAGCTACTGAATTTATTTCTTTGTCAACAACAACTGAAGATGTGACTATTGAAGAAGTTCTAAATCCCATTCTAGGACAACTTTTGGAGAAACCTTTACCAACAAAGCAAGATTCTCCTCGACATTTAGGTTGAACCACACGTCCACCATCATGGACTAAAGACTATGTTTGTGCTACGCATAACTCGCTGGGTATTCATTATCCCATCTCATCCTATATTTCCTTTAATCAACTATCTCCGGAACATAAGTGCTGTATTAGTTGAATATCTAAATAGCAGAAACCATCTAACTATGATGAAGCATCCATGGATATACGATGGCCAAAGGCCATGGAAGCAGAACTACAAGCCTTAAATGAAAATCATACATGGGATCTTGTGACTCTGCCTTTCGATTGTAAGCTAATTGAGTGCAAATGGGTTGATAAAGTATCAAGTAGATGGATCGATTGAATGATATAAGGCTCGATTGGTGGCTAAGGGGTTTATGCAGCGAGAATGATTTGACTATCACGAAACATTCTCTCTAGTGGCCAAAGACGTCGCAGTCCGTTCTTTTCTATTGGTTGCGGCTTTGCAAGATTGGCCATTATACCAAATGGATGTTCACAATGCATTTCTTTATGACGATTTAAATGAAGAAATTTATATAGAACTTCCTCAGGGCTTACGGAGACAAGGGGATGATAAACTATGTCATCTCCACAAATCTCTTTGTGGTCTCAAACAAGCATCCAAGTAGTGGTATGCAAAATTTGCTAATGCTTTCACAGTAGCAGGTTTCAAATAGTCCAAATATGACTATACTATTTTCACATAAACAAAAGGTACGTCATTCATTTACCTAATGATATATGTTGATAATATACTCATTATCGAAAATAATGCAATTGACATAAATAGCCTTAAGGATTACTTGCACTCTACATTCCACATAAAGAACTTGGGATCCCCTAAATATTTCCTAGGAGTTGAAATTGCCCGATTTGATCAAGGGATTTCTCTCAACTAATGGAAGTTTGTATTATAAATCATATTAGAAGTAGGTCTGTTAGGATGCAAGCCAGTTGTTGTTCCAATCGAGCAAAATGTCAAGTTAACTATGATGGACTATGATGAGGGAACTTCTCAAGATGATCATATCCTCAAAGACTTGTTAGGTTACTAAAAGCTCATTGGAATGCTCATATATTTGCAATGACCAAACCAAATATATATTATGTTGTGCAGACACTCAGTTAGTTCATGTATAAGCTGAAGCTATCCCAAATGAATGTTGCCTTAAAAGCTGTGAAATACTTGAAGAAATGCTTAAGACTGGGGATACTCCTTTCTAGAAAGTGCAATATGGAAATGATGGCTTATTGTGATATTGATTATGCAACTTGCTCGATGAGTAGAAGATCAATTACAAGATTCTGTATCATGCTAAAAGAATCTTACTCTCATGGAAGATGAAAAAGCAACCAACCATCTCATTATCTTCAACAAAGGCGGAATATCGAGTTGTGGCAAAAACCATTTGTGAGATAATGTGGGTGTGAGGCTTGCTTCGGGACCTTGGGGTACAAATAAAAGGGACCAACCAAGTTGTTTTATGACAATGACGCACCTCTCAAACTTGCGTCCAATCCCATAGTGCACGAAAGAACAAAGCATAAAGAAGTGGATTGTCATTTCATCTGAGAGAAGATTCAAGAAGGGGTAATTGAAATAAGAGAATTAGGACTACATGACAACTTGCAAATGTCTTTCATCAAATTGCTTTGTTAGAGACAACACACACATCTATTAAGCAAGTTGGGTGTCTTTGACATTTACAAACCACCAACTTGAGAGGGAATGTTGGCAAATATGCTCGAGTTGTCCAATATTCTTTGAGATAGAGATTGATATGCTAGATCAATCAATGTCAATCTAATATTGGAATTGATTTTGTAATATACTTTATTTCCTTTTCTTGTACATATCTAGTGCTATAGTTGTAGAATTGTATGTTGAATCAATGCGGAAAAGAAATACATAATAGATTGCCATATTTTTTTTCTTTTTTCTCTCTTCTCTTCCTTGATTTCTTTCAAATTGGATTAACCGAGATGTTTGCCTGTATCTCTCCTCGAAACACAGTTACCAAGGAGGGAATTTGAGATTCGTTTGTTTGATTTGATTCACCTTATTTTTGCGCTAATTGTTAGGTGGCGGAGACTTATTCTCCTTAGCTACCGCACACAGCTGAAACTCAACTATTGACCGCTTATCAATACTTTGAGAATGTCCGGAACTTTCTCGTGGCGGTTGATGGGGGATGGGTGAGAAGCCTTGTCGGCCACTGTGGGGGAAGAAGGAGAACAGTAGAAAAAAGGAAAAAAAGAAAAGAGAAAAAAATAAATAAATAATTATAATAAAATGAAATATTATTAAAAAATTATCATGTCGGCATCGAATGTACATCGACATCATCAAGCTAAATTTAGTCAGATAAATTGAATTGGCACAAATGTAAAAGATTGATGAATGAATTGGCAAAAAAAAATTATGATTGAATTGACATAGTTGCGATAGATTTAGAACTCTTTTTAATAATTTTCCCTTTACTATAAAAAATCCTCGAAGTTAATTTAGTGATTGGTAAAAGCTCTCGACTATTTTGTGACTTTTGAATACATATTTGAGTAGCGCTTTGCCTCCCTCCCACCCCATTTCCTCTAGATTCAATAAATCTCTACGGATATATGTAAATCGTCCATATCAAGTAAGGCTATGACCTAAAGTTAGTTAATGTAAGTTGGCATCATTGAAACTTAAACATAAGGCCGGCTGGATTCAAATCAAGCACTTAACTACTCAATTGATTCCTAAAGACAATTTTTCACTGGGCTATTAATGGATTAATTTAATAGTTGAAGTAGTAGAGTGGTGTCTATATATAAAAAGGACACTTGGACCCTTAGAGTGTCAAAAGTTGGCACAAATGGACACTTAAGTGACAAAAGTTACCAAAATGACATTTAAATGCCAAAATCGGAGCAAAATGGATCGCTTAAGTACAAAATTCGGCCAAAATGCTAACGTGCGTAATTTCTGGCAAAGTAAATGCAAAACGATGTCATTTTGCATGCTGATGTGACTAAACAGTGTTAAAATGATGTCATCGTTTTGGTGGTGACATGATAAATAATTAACATAATAATTAATTTAATTTAATTTAAAATTTATTTATTTATTAAAAAAAAAAAAAAAGGTGGGTGAGGAGGAGGAGGAGGCGGCCGGGCCGAGGACTCAACCCTCACTGCCATTGCCTCCTCTCCGTTGCCAAAAAGGTGGGGGAGTGTTGACCGGGGCTACCGAGCCCTAACCGGGGGACGGCGGCCCCAGCCAACCGTTGATGGGGGCCTATGTGCCCTTGCCTAGATTTGGGGCGAGGGTCGCGGCCCTCCCCTAGATCCGGCGAGGGTCGTCAGCCCTCACCTAGCGACCCAAGGGCTGCCGCCTGTTGGTGGGTCGCCCCAGCACTACCCCTCGGCGAGGGCTCGGCGGCCCCGGCCGACACTCCCCCACCTTTCTGGCAATGGAGGGGAGGCGACGGTGGCGAGGGCTGAGCCCTCAGCTATTAGCTGCCTCCCCCCCTCCTCCTCCTCCTTCCCTCCCCCCCCCCTTTTTATAATAATTAATTAATTTTTAAAATTTAATTTAATTAATTATTATATTAAAATTCGAATTATACCAAAACAATGTTGTTTTTATGTGTGGTTTGCTAAGTTAACCTTCAAGTGAGCCACGTAAAGGGAAAAAATTAATAAACAATTGTCATAAGATTTCTAACAAGGTTTGTCGGATGTGGCATTCAAATGTCCCATTTTTATAAAAAAATGGCACTTAAGTCTTCCTTTCGTAAATTTTAGCATTTAAGTGTTCATTTCTGTCAACTTTTGGCACTTGAGACATTCTTTTGCCATATAAAAGTATTAGACTAGATTGCACTTTCCATTTCAAGAGCTTTTATGTTTGATGTGCTCGGCACGGACCATCTAGAGAGGGGGACCTTGACAAGCTCTACCTGCTCAAAGAATCAACTGCACTAATAGTGGTAGTACCATCCTTTCCGCAATGTAAAGGGCACGAAGGATTCATTAACAAACTTAGCTCCCTAGCGACAGATATCAAACGGAATTAAAATCGATGAGTTTTTCTTCTTTTTTCATAACGAGAAATCCTTTTTTAAGGAGGTTAAGCTCAAGCAATACAATGGCAAATTAACCTCGCAGCCCAAGAGATTTCAAGCATTTGGCACGAGAGTTTAGTCACGTCGGTTCATAAGTAAATTTTGTCAAACCATTCTTCGTACAACCTGGAATCGTTCATTGTGCAATCTAGACTTTCCTCAAGTTGCTATAACAGAAGTACCTACCTCATAGATCTCGCAGATCAAGCACTTGAGATGACGGTGATCCAACAAATTTGGCACGTGTGCGTCTTACTATGTTGAGATGAAATTGATCATAATATAGAAACCGCAGAGATTCATGAATTATAAGCCTCTATAATGTCAGACTTTAGCTTATTCGTGTGATTAAATTGACTCTGCTAATCCTTTGTTGGAAATTAAAAGAAACAGCATATAAATAAAAAAGGGATTATATCATAATTACAGCCGTTCAATTTATTGAGCATCTACTCCTTCATCTATATACTGACATTATTTATCTCATAATAAATATGAGCTTTCTTGAAATTATCAGAAAAAAAATTCAGTTTGGAAAGTGATTTTGAGTTTGCTTTTGTCAGAAAAATGTAGGTAATAAATATGTCAGGTTACTTATTGATCATCTCATAAAATTAATTGAACTCAATCGCCATTGTTTTCGAGTTTTAGTAGTTCGAGCATTCAGCTGGCTTGAGATTTGAAATTCAATACACACATTCAGTGCAGCGAGCGGTATTCTGTTGCCCTCCTAAAAAACTGCTTTTGACTTTCCTTATTAGCGATCAATCCACTAATAATCAAAAGTAAAAAGCTTACCTCATCGTCACTCGTCACAGCTAAGGACCATACATTTTGGATGGAAAGTCAACCGGTTTCCATCTTTTACCCTATTTTTCTTTGTTATTAGTTGTAAAGTCAACATTTCAAGTGTCTTCCCATCTTTTGAATTTAATAGATATATATATATATATATATATATATATATATATATATATAATGACATTAATGAATTCTTTTAGCAGGTGATAATATTTCTTATTTGTAATTATATATATTTTGGTATTTAATTTTTTATTATATTCATGAAAATTGATTATGTGGGCCCTCTTACAATTTTATCTCTCAATTTAAGTTTGCAATAAGAAAACATAAAAATCAGGAAAAAAAAGGTTAAAAGATGGAAACCGATTGAAAAAAGTCAACTGGTTTCCATCCAAAATGTGTGATCCTTAGTTATCACTCCGTCAGTTAGCTAAGCCGGACCCATATGATTATCCTGGATTCATTTTCTACTCCAGATAACTACTTGAAGCTTGGCTATAAAGAAATAATACCTCAAGAACCCACCCTTGTCTCGATGTAGCCGGCCTGGCCGGCCTTTGACTGATCGGATCAGAGAATTTCAGTGCGACGCGCAACGTTTAAACTAAACAAAATTTTTTATAAAAATAATTTACTAAGGATCCGTGCACCTTTGACCATTTAGATGTTCGATTAATTAAATTAAACCCGAACGCCGTCCTGAAATCAAGGGCCCATCGCTCGCTCCCGCAATCGTCCGAACTCCCAAAGCCCAAATCGCCCATCCCCCAAGCCCTAGGCCCAGTCAAGAAGAGATCGCGGCCGTCGCCCGGCACCGAACTCGACGGCCACGATCTCGGCTCGAAGTTACCGTGCGAGATGTCCACCCCCCGGAACGGATTTGAATTCAAAAAGTTCGAAACGCAACGTTACGATTCTGCAGTCGGACTCGAACCCCCACGACTCTTCGATCCTCAAAAGGAAATCGCTAAAGCGGGTCCACTCTCTTTCTCCCTGATCGAAAGTCTCTCTCTCTCTCTCTCTCCAAGATCAAGAACGAGAGGTATATTCTCGGACCCATTTCAATTATGTCGAGGACCGAGTTCCTGTATCTGCTTCGTTTCGTTCCTCGCTTTTGCCCGTTGGAAAGCGATGAGGGGGCGAGTTCTTGATCACTGAGTCGTCGCGAGTTCGGGATTCGATTCGAGATTCTAATGCTGCATGTCCGTTGGTTGGTAGTGGGCGAAGGGAATGGCTCTCGTGGAGGACTCGAAGAGAGCGAGGATGCACGACATCACTTTGGCTTCGAGAAAAGCTGAAGAAGCAGGTTGGTTCCTTTGTCCGACATTAAAGATCGTTTCTTTTCATGAATTTTGGGACTGGGGGTTTGTCGGTTTTTCGGGTTTGTTTGATGTGCTTTCCGGCAGCTTGGAGACGGTATCAGGCCGCCGAGTGGCTCGAAGGTCTTGTGGGTCCGCTTGGATTGCCACGTCAGCCGTCGGAGAGGGAGTTCATATCTTGTTTGAGGAATGGCCAATTTTTGTGCAATGCCATCAATAGAATTCAGCCTGGAGCCGTTCCCAAGGTATTGAGTCCATCTCATTGATTGTTTTCTTGCCGTAGAATTTATATTCCAGTTGGCCGAGGAAAAGGAGGCGCTTGTTTACATAGAGTAGATGGAATGTGTGTGTGATCACGTTAGCATTGGACCACCTTGCATCTCTATTGGGGTCAACTGGAGTAACCGAGATGTTTGGCCTGTATCTCTTCTCAAAACTCAGTTACCAAGATGGGAAAATTGAGATTTGTTTGTCGATTTGATTTACCTTGTATCTGCAATGATTGTTAGGTGGTGGAGAATATCTCTCCTCAGCTATCTTACACAGGCGAAACCCAACCATTGACCGCTTACCAGTACTTTGAGAATGTCCGGAACTTTCTCGTGGCGGTTGAAGATTTAAAGCTCCCGGCATTTGAAGCTTCGGATCTTGAAAGGGTAAGTTAAGACTCACTACGGTTTTGTGCTTTTTAATGTGTTTATATTGGAAGGGGTGAATGATTTTTTAAATCGGATCTCGCAGGACACTTTGGATGCAGGATCAGCGGGTAAGGTCGTCGATTGCATTTTGGGCCTCAAAGCTTACCACGAGTGGAAGCAAATGAATAGCGGTGATGGACTTCATAAACATATGAGATCTCCTCTGGTCATGCATTCTGCTAATAGGATGAATGCTAGATCTGCAGCTGCGACTCCATTGGACTCTCGCAGACAATTGTTTGACGCATCCTGCGCAAATGAAAGACAGCCCCCTATTGGAGAAAGTGGAAGTTTTGAAGGTTAATTTACTTCACGTCTTTGAGGACAACCTTCATTTCTTCTATGTAGGCTAAGCACTGTAATGCCTAGGCTCTCTTTGATGGAATAATATGTTGTTTCATTTATGGCAGAAAGAAATATTAGTGGGAATATGGGCCATTGAAATTTAATTTTTCGATGAATAAATGATTTTGATGTGCATGGAAACACCTCACTAGAAATATTCTGCAACTACAATAATAGGTTTTCTTACATGACTTGATCAAAACTGCAGAGCCTAAAAAGTATATGTCCTGTTGTCCTTAGAAGACCATACCAGTTTCGACTAGTTACGTTGCTGGTTGAACATGGAATCTACATGTCAGTTTAGTCCTCAGTTGCCTTCACTTTTTCCCCACTGACAATCTTTCGGTGCTTCATTCGGTATTATAGGATCAATAGTCAAGTTATTCACTGACTATATGGTTGAGGCGAAGGAAAATGTTGACAGGAACCTTTTTGCCACCATTGCTAATGGTACACAGGTAAGAAGTCAGACTTTGACAAAATCACTACGAAATTGCAGGCCTGGTTCCTGATACTTCTTCTATGCTGTTTTCTTCTGTCATAGGATTCAGTCAAGCTCTTCATGAAAATAATCTCACGTTATTTGGAGGAGCAACCTCAAGGCAAGCACCCCGAGGTAGGAAGTTTGATTTTCTTCCATAGCAGCATTGGTTGCTCATTGCCTATATGCCTCACATCTATTAAGTATTTCTTCACAAATGCACTAGAAGGTAGAAAGAGTACAAATTGCACAGCTTGTAGATTGAGTGAGAAGGCATTGCTTTCTTCTATCGCATTGATAGAGCAAATATTGCCTGTAGAAATTTTGCACACACTTTTTGTGCCTAGTTGATGTGTATGAGATTAAAATTATAGTTATAAGACTAACCAGAGGAGTAAATATGTTGTTTTTTTCCAGTGCTTCCTTTGCATCCATGCAAGAAATACAGTGCACTAAACATCACAGGAGTGGCATTTCCATTTTTTTCCTACAAATAAAATAAGCAGCAAATCTTCTTTGCTGAACTATATGTCATGTTCAACCATCAGGGAAACATTTTGTACTCAAATCTACTGCCCATTATAATTGATATAGGGATGAGAAACTTTTGAGTTTATTAAGTTTTTCACTTTTTGATACTGATGGTTTTTGTTTCCTATCATAACCACAAATGACATGAATTGTTTCAACATCCAATTTCAGCTGGATTTAGTTTTTGGATATTTACTAAAAGAAAGAGGCAGGTTGCTTTCAACATCCTCACCCCTGGAGGATTTGTCCACTCGAGGATCCAAGGTATGTTATCTTTGTGAACTTACTCCCCTGCAGTTAAGTTGCAGTTACTGATATCCTTTTTCCTGCCTTTGTCATATAGTGTTGTCCATTGGCATGAGATGATTTGTGCAAGAAATTTATATATATTATGTTCCCTTAATTTGCTCTTGTTATCACATTAGTTGATGCTTTATGGTGACTTTTGGTCCATTGGCACAATCGGGTGTGGGTTGTTGTCCTTATTGAAATGGGTATCGCATTCTCTTTCTATTATGTACTCTGAAAAGAAAAAAATTAAGCGGCTCATTGGTCCACGATCACTTGATTATAGAAGCTAGAAATTAGTTCTTAATACATATGGTTACCTGAATATCTTTGATGCTCGCAATTAAGTAGCTATTATCACCATGGAGAATTTGTAATCTGATGCCTCCACACTCTTCTTGTTCATAGTGCTGCAGAACCTGCTCGAAAGAGGGTAACTGCGATCATCGAAATGTATTTGAGATGCAAGAGAAAGAACTTTTGGTGAGTGCCTCTATATACGATGCAGCAAATCTTTAGGAAAGAAAAGCTTGCGGACTTCTTTTGCTGATTTTTGCAAAATGAATTTGAAAGATTTTGTTTGATAAAAAGATTTTAGTAGGGGTGGTTGGGACTATAATAGATATTTTCAATTTTCATTTAAACTTGCTTGCAGGATAGAATAATAAAGCAAGGTCTTTAAGTTAACATGATTTCATGTTCCCGTCAACAATTGTAAATGATGAGAAAGTCTAATATTTGCATCTTGCAGGATATTAAAACTTTGTTGGTGAAGACAAAAAGGGAGTTTGAAGATCTGCAGTCCCAGTTTCAAAGAGATCTAAAACAGCTAGGTAGGAAAAGTAGACTAAAAAGTAGTCTAATTAGTTCTTTTTTTCTGAGCACAGGCGAGGCTTAGGACATGGAGCTGCATGTTCCTTGTCCTTTTGCATTGAATGTCAACCGTTTTAGATGAGTCTCGTCTAGATACTTTATTTATTACAGCTCCTCCGCTGAGTGTTATTATCTCAGATTGAGGCCATTGTCATTAATATGCTCCCAAAGATTTGGCAATAAATCTCAAATTTCAACTTGAAGAATGAATCTATGGGATGTTGTTATGATCTTCTTCTTGCTTTTGCATTTTATTAAACAGAATAAAGCTAGATGTGACATGCTTCCCGAGCATTAATATGTATTTTTGCTTTTCCAATGGATCAGGCAAGCAAGTCCAGGAGATGTCTACTGCTGCCCTTGGATATCATAAAGTGGTGAAGGAAAATCGAAACCTTTACAACATGGTTCAGGATTTAAAAGGTTAGCGTTTTTTTTTCAAGGAGAGTTATTTGTTTATGAATTGGATCGCATAACTCAATTTTTTGAGCAGTCTGCATTTATCCGCAGAAGTATATGCTTATCCATGTGTCAGTTGCTTTTAAGTAAAGGAGCTTTTGTGGTTTTATTTCCAATGTTACGAGTTTAATTTGACAAAAATCTTTACAGGAAATATACGAGTATACTGCAGAATTAGACCCATTTTTAATGCGGAAGCCAAAGATGTGGTAGATTTTATTGGAGAAGATGGTTCACTTGTGATTGTTGACCCTTCAAAACCCCATAGAGATGGAAGGAAAGTGTTTCGGTTTAATCGGGTTTTCGGTCCACTTGCTACTCAAGGTATCGTTACACTTCATCTTACTGTCTAAGGGTATATCGTTGGCCAAGTGATTGTCCTGCAAGTTGATGTTCATCTCCTAAATAACAATGTAATTGTTTTTTGCCATGTGGCCCTCTTTGCAGATGATGTGTACATGGATACTCAACCTTTGATTAGATCAGTTATGGATGGTTACAACGTCTGCATTTTTGCTTATGGTCAAACTGGATCGGGTAAAACACATACAATGGTAAGAACTTAAGTGTAGCTTTAGTAGATCCAACCTTTGTGCCAGATCACCTCCTAGGCTCCTAGATAATTTGTTTAAAATAAAAAGTGTGCATTTTCCTTGTTGTTAGATGGATGTACTATTAATTTTGTATATCTACCTGCAAAGCATGAACATAATTCAATCTAAGCAGATGCTTAAGATTGCTTAAGTTGATTTGAGGAATAACTAGTTATTGCCTTTTGGAATTGCAGAGTGGTACATCAGGCGAACTGACAAAGGACATGGGGATTAATTACTTGGCTCTCAACGATCTCTTCGAGTTGTCTAACAGAAGGAAGGACAATATAACTTATGATATTCACGTTCAGATGGTTGAAATATATAATGAGCAAGTGCGTGATCTCCTTGCTGAGGATTCAGCAGCCTCAAGATATCCTTTGAAATGGATTATTCTGTCTCATATAGATACATTTGATGTCAAATAAGTAGATTAAAAGACTGAAGAAAGCTTAAGTTTCTGAAATGTAAATTTGGGTTCCTTGACTATGCACAAATTAGAGATTCAAAGCTGTACCAGTGACGGTGGCTTGAGCCTTCCAGATGCTACCATGCATTCTGTCAAGTCCACAGCTGATGTGGTCAACCTAATGAAACTTGGTGATATGAATCGTGTTGTCAGTTCTACAGCACTGAACAGTAGAAGTAGCCGGTCTCACAGGTCAGTTTTTGGACAGGCAGAGTTTCCTTCCCATTCTTTTTGGTATAAATTTTGATGTAGTTTCCAATAGGTAGATTATTCAAGAGAGTGATATTGATGTCCATTGGATGCATCCTTGCAGTGTGCTAACAGTACATGTTCAAGGGAAAGATGAATCCGGATCCATCCTCCGCAGTTGCCTGCATTTGGTTGATCTTGCAGGAAGTGAACGGGTAGATAAATCTGAAGTCACAGGAGAGAGACTGAAGGAGGCACAGTACATTAACCGGTCTTTGTCTTGTCTGGGAGATGTTATCACAGCTTTGGCCCAGAAAAACTCCCATGTACCTTACCGCAATAGCAAACTTACGCTTCTGCTGCAAGATTCCCTAGGTACCTATTTCGAAGTTTCAAACTTTGTCAGGTGTCATTGAAGCTTCATTTTAGGATAAAATTACTTATTCCCAGAGTAAGCATTTCATAGAATTGAGATACTCTGATTATGATCTTTGGGTAATGGTGACACTGCCTTTATGCATTTTATTTCAGGAGGAAATGCGAAAACATTGATGCTGGCTCATGTGAACCCTGAGAGAGATTCATTTGGGGAATCAATGAGTACCTTGAAGTTTGCCCAGAGAGTTTCAACGGTTGAACTTGGTGTTGCACGCTTGAACAAAGAGACCAGTGAGGTCATGCAACTCAAAGAACAGGTAAATGTACTTGGGTAATCTCTATGGTTCAGATGCCTTTCTGACGATAATCAACATTACAATTCTAGGGGGTTGGATCTGTCGATTTGGCTTCCTAATTATAACTTGGATTGCATCAATTTGTTTTGCACAGACGTGATCTTTTTCTGATTTGAGCATGGAGATTAGCAAGTAAATGTTCTCGGTATTGCTAGTTGGTTTTGAAATCCATTGTCCAAGTAACTTACAAATAAATTGCCATATCCCTCCCTCCCTCCCTCCTCTCTCTCTCTCTCTCTCTCTCTCTCTCTCTCTCTCTCTCTCAGCTTTTTTGTATCATTATTTATTCAGTGTTTCTGTTTGTAAATTTATTCTTCGACAGCCTGTCAATGCCTTGAGATAATAAGTAGGTTTTCAAGCATCTCAATGAATAGACCTTGTCATCATACTCTAAGCTTCATGATTTCTCAGATGGAAATAATGTGCAAGCGCTGTTATGTCCACATACAACACACCTTTTAGCTGCTGAAATCTTGCAGATTGAAAATCTTAAAAAGGCACTGGCGAGCAAGGAAATGCAAAGCATGCAGTTCAGTAGAACAAAGGAACCCAAGTCTCCGAATGGACCAAAAGCAGTAAACGAACGCACACCTCCACGTTTGAGGAGATTAAGCATTGAAAACAGTACGCCAACAATCAAAACTGGGAGAACGATGAATGTTGCTGAGATGAAGGCAAGAAAAACTCCTGCATCTACTCGCACACGAAGATTGAGTTTGGAAGGCCCAAGAACCGCCAAAAATAATAATCTGCATATCAAAGTACAAGAGGAATTGAAGCCCCCACCATTTGAGCCAGAATCGAATCTGAAATATGGGCTGTTTCAAGATACAGAAATCTCCCGATCCTGTCAAACTCTGAACCATCAGGTTTCTGTGACCGATAAGCACCTTCAAAAGGCCACAAGGAGCCCGACTAATTACTTTGATCTGCAGATTCCCCCTCTTGAGCTGCCAAAGACTCCTAGTCCTGAACCAGTCTTAGCTAGCAAAAATGAGATCCAGATTGTGATGCAAGGAGAGCGCATTCTTCGTACTGATCCTCGAACGCCCAACTTGCTGATTCAAAGCATGAATGGCAAGGAATCTCACATAAGGAAATCGCTGCGCACCATAGGGAAGCTCATCAATGGATCCGAAAAGAGGTCAGTGAAATATTTAACTATCTAGTCTTAACACTGAATTGGACAAATTTAGTATGGTATGAAATACACAAAATGCAACTGAAAAATTCCAAAATGAGGGGTAATGCGAGAATTTGCTCACATCAGTATCTTGCCATTAAGACTTGGTTTCTATGCAACTGCAGGAACCAAAGAAATGTGACAGAAGCTCGTTCACCTGTCAGAGGCTCTACTACTTGCGTTAAAAATGGAGTATCGGCAATTGCAGCTAACACACGGACACTTAGGAGACAATCACTAACAGGTGCTGGTTCAGACCAGTCTCACCGGTCTTCTCTGGGTGGCAAGTCCACTAATTCCAGTAAGCAGAATCAGCATAATTAAATTTAATTTACAGTATATATTTCATCTCATTATGTCCATCATCTGATTATTTGTTTTTGTTTCTTCAATAAGATGTAAAAGACACAAGGAATGCCAAGACGCCTCCTCCAGTCCACCCCCCATCATCCACGATAGCAAAGCGTTGGCTGTAGCTATAGATAGCAAAATTTAGTGTTCAATGACCAGCGAAGTGATGCTTTGACTCGAAGCTGACTGAAGTTTTGACATGGGAAAGACTGAAGAGTTAGCTGACAAACGCAATAGCAATTTTTTGGTTTAACACACTGCTTATGTACATATTGCTTATGTTCATATTGACACAAGTTCATCAAATAATGCCCGAAATTTCTATGCCAATGTTTTCAAACTGCTCTTGCCCATTGTTCTCTGAATCTCTGACTTAAGTCATCAAAGCTATCGGCATCTTTTAACACAAATGGAGGAAATGACAGGTGCCTCTGCTGATAATCCAGCTGCTCTTCTATCGTATAGCTAGCTAAAAATCAAAGATTATAGCATGACATTCATAGAACGTGACGCCAACATGGTACTATAGAATCAAGTGTTCTTATTTTTAGTATAGTTGATTATAATAGCTTCATAGGCCCTGAAACTGAGATCCCTCAGTTTATCCAGCGACACCTTGCGTGATATAAATCTTACATAGTTGACTTATTCAGTTATAAACCTCCCATGTAACTGAGGGGCTCATCAGTTAAAAAAACACACACATCTATAGCAACAACTTCCATGTTTCATTTTCCAAAACAGGATCCCATGCCCATCTTTGAAGTTCAGCTTAATTTAGTTGAGGATGCAAACAAGCAGATGGCCATTGCCTTAGATTTACCCAAAAGTGCTACTGTCAGGAAAACAGACGTGAAGGTTAAGAGGAGCATCATTAACAAGTCATCCAGTTCACCAAATTGTTAAAAATGCCTTCTTTACAAGTTTATGATGAACCTGAAAAACTGATTCACAGATGAGTGTATTTATTCAAGTTTCAACCATTCAGTCAATGGAAAGAAATATCAACAATTATTTAAGGAAGGTGAAGAGAAGGAAGTAGTTAGGAAAGCTTAAACAAGTCGGTTGTTTGATTGTAGCTAATTTGCCCGTTTATTTTCTTGAAGGAATAGTCATAGGCTTGAAGCAGCCGCTTTTGGAATCTCCTCATGTCCAAGCTCACACTCTGTCTGTCGAGATAGATCTCCTTAGTGTATTGCCATCCCTTCCTAGTCACACTCTTTGGATTCGTAAGGACTGGATCATCTTTATCGTATTCATTATACAGTGAGCTCTCTCTAGGCGAAATCTTGCAGCCAATATACTTGAGACCAAGCTCTCTAGCAGGTTTACCAAAGCATGTCTCAGCTGGTGAATCCGTCCCTAAAGGAATGACTTGGATGAGCACAGAACCAGGCTTCAGGAAAAGGAAGTGGGTCAAAGCAGCCCCGTGTACACCAACCATAACCTCGCTCTTATTAAGCAAGCGATACATCTTCGCCAGTTCAGTCGTTCGCTTAGGCCGCGAAACTTCTACTCTGAACCCCATCTCCTCTGCCATTTTAACCAAGCAGTCTTCGTTAACTAACGCCCTGGACCCACTGCGCGATAATATCACTAGCTTTGGTTTCTTCACCTGGTGTTTCTGGTCGTCTTTATTAATTTTCATCGATCGCCCCAAAGTTGGCACTGAAGCCGATTGATTCAGTTTCACCTGTACCCCTTGCTCCTTGTCTGGTATCGAACCTTTTATCCGCGGCTGGTAAGCACGGTCAAGGAAGTGTCTGAAATCGAGGATGGTCTTATTCCCCTTCATCAGTGAAGGATCCACAGTAAGGTCATCATGGATTTTCAGACCAACAACGGCCTCCGGGAAGCAATGGGTTCTTTTATCTCCAGCAAAGTCAATGGGCGGATAGTTCGAGAGGCGAGAAAGGATGTTCTCATACTTCATAATCCACCAATGGCGATATTCAAGGATGACAAACACAACCTCCTTCTTGAAATGCTGTGAGGTAATGTACAGCGGCAGAATCCCATCATTGAATTCATAGTAGAGGTTACCCGTGTATCCTCCGGTCGAAAAGAAAAGTGCAGGAACGTCATGGCGGACATCACACCGATGGTTAGCGACCATGGTATCTTTCTTCACAATAAGGTCAAGCTCATCAATTTTATCCATGACAGGGTTCTCCCATTTTCGAGTATAGGGCCTTATTTTTTCGTGCTGGAGTTCCTCATCATCGTGCCTTTTGGTGGCTCGGTGAACAATTGAGATGAAGTCAATGAACTTGCTTTGCTGTTTCGAATGATAAAGGAAGACTGAAGAAGAGGGAGAGTGTGTCCTTACATCCCCTTTCATGATGCATACATCAGAGCGAAAGCCGCTCCTATCACAGCATATAGTCCCTGCAATTGTTTGCAACAAAATGCTTTAATTCAAAATTTTGGGAAAGGCCAAAAGAGATTCAAGTAGTCCAGCTCCATTCTAGAATTTCTACGTGCAATAAGGGAACAAGCAAGGACAAAAGAAACTGTCAGTATGTTCTTGATGATTATGGGCTCTGATTAATCAATGCTTCTGCAAAATAGAGAAAACGGTCACCAAGAAACTGAGGGCATAAAACAGAGCAGCAGCATACGAAGTTCTGATAATTTCGACTGGTTTTCCACCATTTTGTACCTGGTAGATACGCATAAAGAATAATTCCAGGGAACAACTACAAAAGCAGTTTCCAAGAAACTCATTTTGTTCAAGGTTTTGTCTAGGATTTTTTCCCTTCCTTTTCTTCAGTTTGCCATTTTTCAATGCAGTTAATGAGTGAATACGCACCATTAGACATTGAAGAACAAGGACGGGCATTTTCATTGTGGTTCTCACGAGCGCCTTTACTGTCCACGCCGAAAGCATCTGCTAAATCCCACGAAAGAAAACCATCAAGAGAAGGTCAAGAGAATAACAAAACAAAGCCAAAAAAAAAAAAAAAAAGAAAGAGGAACATAGAGAGACGAGCAAAACCCAACAGAGAGAGGCTCCTGGAACCGAGCAGCTGAGGGACCAACACGAAGCAGCAAGAGAGAAAAGAAGAGAAACAAGGAGGTAAAAGAGCTTGGGCTTCTTCCTGCAATGCGACTCTTCATTGTCGAAGATATGCGCTTCGCCTTTTCTCCATTGATGGAACCTCCGGCGGTGCACCGTCTCTGTCTTTCGGACCAATGCCCACGGATAGTTTTCGAAAAATCAGATTTTTCTTCCCCTCTGTTTCAGGCCTTGTGAGAATTGAGAGAAATACGTAAATCCAGGAAGATTGGAAGCGGGTGCGCAGGGATTTTCTCAGGGAGAGAGGAGAGAGAGAGAGCTGCATGAGCAGCAGAGACAAACAGTGTTTTTTGAGGTTGGAGTGCATGCTCTTTTTGTTTTTTGACTGAAACAGAAATTTCATCCAAACTAAGCAACAAGACTTGGAAATGGTAAATGGATAAGCACTTCTCTGTTCAAAAGGTGGCAAGAGTCTTTCTGGGCTGTCATATATGAAGAGAGAGAGAGAGAGAGAGAGAGAGAGAGAGAGAGAGAGAGTATAAGATGGGAATAACTTCTACGTGAAAGCTACCATATAGGATGATGAACATCTCATTTATTGGTTAATAGCATGTCAGAACACAGGAAGGAGGCATACGAGATGCGGGTGACCTTATAAGCTAATTATACTTTCCATAAACGATCGAAGCTTTTGAAATCAGTGTTTGGATCAAGCCTCATAGGCCGAAGTTCGAATACTAATGCATTTCATGATCGACCTTTGGACACCTTTCCAAACGTTCGAGAATTACGACATTCCACGTTAGGATTACAACGAATGCGTATTGCTACCACGGTTTTCGAGAATAATGCAAGCAGTGCCTTCTTCCCCTGGGCATGGATTCAAGTTTATTCAAGTTACCCTCGGCCTGACCTCTGCTTATATGCTTATGCCGCCGTACACACGGTCGTCACGTTCACCTCCAGGCCCGAGTTGGTTCAGAAGACGGATTGGACTTCGTTCCTGGTTCATCGCCCGTCACCATCAGGAGATATATTTGGAGACGGATCAGATTGGTTCCCCGGAGAGGAAAGTACTGGCGGAGAAGGAGGACTCAAGGTGGTTCAGTCAGGTAATCAGTAACCCTTGCTTCTGATCCTAGTGGCTATGGCTCAGGAGCGGGATAACAAAAAGTAAGGATTCGACTAGCTTTGAGCTCTCACGTAGTTCAGGTTGAATCAGTTTCCTTTGGTTCGGTGGTATTTTATTCATATGCAACAATCTTCATGATCTTCTTTTGCCTCCCCTTCGTCGTTATGACTCCAATCTATGTCCGGTCGGGTAATCCTAATCATGAACTGAACGACTTGCCTTGTTTTGATCGATGGTTCACCGCTCGGGTGAACAAACCAACGAATTCCAGGGGAGGCCCGCGGTCAAGAGCGAAAGCCCTCTCCAACTTTATTCATATGTTTAGGGCAAGTGGGTGTCCTTCTTCCGGTCTTTAAGCCTGTCTGTCCGTCCTTCTTTACCTATTGATGACTCTGCTCCTCCCCGCGCCACATGATGGGAAACTTCAACAGGCGGTTTGTCATTTATTGATGGATTTTTCAGGATTTATCTCAACCATCTACTCAAAGAAGTCCGTGCTACTATGCTACTATAAGGAGCTTCATGCTTTGAATACCCTTTAAGTGTTATGTGAATTGGCCTCCGGCGGCTGACGGAGGCACAGTCCATTAACAGGTCCTCTGTCCTGTTTGGGAGATGTTATCTTGGCTTTGGACGCAGAACTTCCACGTCCCTCGCACTCACTTGAATAGCAAGCTTCCTAACGCTTCTCCTACATGATTTTTTTCTAGGTACCAATTTCTAAACGTCCATTTGTCTCACGAGCTGGCGATGCTTCATTTTAAGATTAAAGTGCTAAATACTCAGCATCTCATACAATGAGAGATGACTCTGCTCCTTTATGCTGCGGCGTTGAAGAGCTAATGCTTGCTTAGGTGAACTCTGATGCAGATTTGTTAATCAGATGAAAAAATCAAGATGCCTCGATTAAGCGCCCCCCAAACTCAAGGCGGTATCGAATCAGATATCTGGGCAGTTCCGAGGTCCTGCGACTGTCTGACTAAACCAGCAGGATTCCAAGACACTCCTAGTCCTGAACGGCTCATGGCTTGCGGACATGAGACCCAGATTGTGTTGCAAGGAGAGCGAACTCTTTGTACCGATCCTCGAACACTCAGAAGCGCCACTGGCAGCTTATCTCATGTTAAGGAAATCACAGCGCACCTTATGGGGAAGCTCGTCAATGAATCAGAAAAGAGGTCGGGTGTCATTTTTTCTATAATCGTCTTGACACTGCATTCGACAAATTCAGTGGAGTATAAAATGCACATAATGCGACTCAAAATTCTGACTGAAGGATGTCGTGTGAATTCGTTTACATCGGTGTCCTGCCACTAAAACTTGTGGTCTATGCCACAGCAGGAACCAAAGAAATTTGACAGAAGCTTGTTCGCCTGTCACAAGTTTGACCACATTCATTCACAATGGAGGATCAGCAGCTGCAGCTAACGCAACGACACTTCGGAGACAATCACCAACAGCGGTTCAAATGTCCGGTTCACAGGTATTCTCCCGGTGGCAAGCCCACCAAGTCCAGCCAGTCAGAATCATGATAATTAAACAATAATGTATGATTTCATCTCGTTTTTGTCCCTCATCTGAGTATCTGCTTTTGCTCTTTGGATAAGACATAAAAGACACAAGGAATGCTGAGACGCCTCCCCAGCCTCACCCATCATCGAAGACGGCAAAGTGCTGGCTATAGCTTTACATGGCAGTTTTGATCACACGGTGGCATTTTTGATCATCTAAGCGTCACTTTTGTTCTTGGATAAGATGCAAGAGACCTAAGAAATGCTGTGACGCCTCCTCCAGCCTCACCCATCGTTGAAGGCAGCGGAGTGCTGGCTATAGCTATATATGGCAAAATTTACGTGTTTGATCGCCTATTGCAGTGGTGTTTCCACGCGGGGAAAGTACCAAGAAAGACCTAAACTTATTGCATTGGTACCAATTCAGTTATAAACTTTTCAATTGAATCAATTCAATTATAAACCTTTTAATATTGGTACCAATTCAATTTATCCGGCCAATTTTGGCCAACCGTTCTTGACATGGACGTCGGCTAGTGACCGAACGCTAATGTGGTAATTTTTATGTTTTTTTATTTTTGAAATTTTTTATTAATTTTTTATTAATTATTTTCTTTTTCTTTTCCTTTTCGTCTTCTTCCTGGCAGTGGTTAACAAGCCTCCAATGAGGCTCGCTGGCCACTAGGTGAGGGCCGCGAAGCCCTCGCCTACCGCCGGCGAGGGTTGCGACCCTCACCCGACCTCTCCGCCGGCAGCTTCACCCGAATCTAGGCAAGGCCAACCTCGCCCACGGCTAGCGAGGGCTTCGCGGCCCTCTCGCCAACTGCCGGCGAGGGTTGCAACCCTCGCTCGGCCTCGCCTAGGGTCGCCTCACGTGGCTTAGCCCAGATCGGGCAAGGCCAGATTTCGCCATCGGAGCAACTAGTGGGATTGCTTGCGGGTTTTTACTCATGGAAGGAGAAGAAGAGCAAAAGCCAGCAACAACGAAGTGGAGGAAATTGAGGTTAGGAGAGGTTGGGCGAGGGCTGCAACCCTCGCCAGCCACGGCCAAGAAGAAGACGAAAAGAAAAAAATAATAAAAATAAAAAATTTGAAAAAAATCATAAAAATTGCCGTTAGCTGATCGGTCACCGACCAACGTCCACATCAAGACTCCGTCGGTCAAAATTGGTCGGATGAACTGAATTAATATCAATATTAAAATATTTAGAATTAAATTGGTCCAATTGAAAAATTTATGATAAGTTTACGAATTTTTTGATATTTTTCCCATTTCTGACACGAGAGAGATTAGAAAATCGATGGACTGGACGAATGCCATTGAAATTTCTTGGGCTTAACACATTGTTCATGTGCCCATAAATCGACCCAAGTGTTGAAATGAAATTCAGATTTTCCACGCCAGTATTTCCTAACACGACTGCTCCTGTCTATTGTCATTCAGTGTCTGTCATTGAAGCTGTTGGCATAGTTTAACATAGTTCCTGGAACGTGACAGCTGCCCCCGCTCTTCTATACATACAGCCTAGAATTTGGGATAAACTGAAGCTCAAAATTCATATTATAAAATTTTATGCAACCACCGCCGACGATGTTGAAAACTTTAACTCTTGAACGAAAATGTGATTTTAATGTTGAATAAAACACACATCACATGACACCAACATGGCAGCATCCGATGGAGAGGTTACTTGTTTTTGGCATTAATGATGATACCCCACGTGGATATCTGAACTTACATCGTTGGCTTAGTTCAATAAAAGCAATACAGCGCGATTTAGGATCTATCGGTTACCCTTTAAAAAGAACTCTATAGCAGCAACTTGTATTTTTCATGATTTGAAAGAGGGATAACTAGCCCATTTGTTTCCAATTTCCGCTAAATTTAGTTAAGGACACAACCAAGAAGATAGCCGTTACCTTAGATTTCCATTATTCTTTTCGAACTTTACGAAGAAAAATAAGATTTCTGAAAACTCTGACAGCACTCTGCTCCAGAAACTGCCATATCATCCAAAAGATACTAATAGAATAACTTCATTATGACACTCAAAGGTCCAACTGCCAGGAAAACACACATGAAAGGGGACATGGAAATTGGTCGTCTTAAAAGCTTTCGAATTTCTTTAAAAGAAGAAGATGGGACCTGGAAATTACTGAAGATGTGCTCTGTACAAGCTAATGATGAACCTGAAAGGGGAAAACGAGACGTCTCTCTCGATTGTAAGCATATGTTTATCTTCAACATGCCTTGGACTGGCATCAAGAATTAAGAAACTGAACTACAGATGAAATTGTCTATTCAACTTCAGCCAGAAAGTCGTGGACAAAGTTCCAACACTAGTTCAAGGAAGCAGAAGAGAACAGAGTAGTCAGCAAGGCTTGGCCAACTTGATAGTTTGATTGTAACTAATTCGACAGTTAAGGAACTCATTTCTATCTACTTAGCACGTAACAACAAAAGATTCTCATCGAAACCTCTCTTACCATGTCTATCTACTACATCGTGATTGTGCAGAGACTCAAAAAACAGAAGTTTATTTTGGTGCATGCCTTTACATGAAAAAAGGACTGAATAAAATCTCTAAACTTTACAAAAGGACTGTCCTGGTTGCAATGTACAGCAATGAAATGTATCCACAAAAAATGGCAAAGAATGCATGAACAACAAAGCTAATCGAACTTCAGCAGAGAATTAGAATGCCAGTTAATTTTCATGAAGGAATAGTCGTAAGCTTTAAGCAGCCGCTTGCGGAATCTCCTCATGTCCAAGCTCACATTCTGGCCATCAAGATAGATCTTCTTAGTGTATTCCCATCCCTTCTCTGTCACGCTCTTTGGATTAGTAAGGACTGGATCGGCTTTATCATATTCACTGTACAATGAGCTCTCTGTAGGCAAAATCTCATACCCGATATACTTCAAACCGAGCTTTCTTGCAGGCTCGCCGTAGTATGTCTCAGCTGCCCAATCTGTCCCCAGAGGAACAACTTGGATGAACACCGACCCTGGCTTCATGAAGAGAAAATGGGTCATCGCAGCCCCATGTACACCAATCATGACATCGCTCGAATTAAGCACGCGGTAAATTTTCGCCAATTCAGTCGTTTTATCAGGCCTCAAAACTTCTACTTTGAACCCCATCTCCTCTGCCATTTTAACCAAGCAATCCTCGTTCAATAACGCCCTTGACCCACTGCGTGAAAATATTACTAACTTCGGTTTCTTCAGTCGGGGTTTCTGATCCTGTTTATTGATTTTCATCGATTGCTCCTGAGCTGACCCTGAAGGTGGCTGGCTCAGTTTCAGCTGCATCTCTCGCTCCTCGTCTTGTATCAAACCGTTAATCCGTGGCCAGTAAGCACGGTCAAGTAAATTTCTGAAGTCAACGATGCTCTTTTTCCCCTTCATCAGCGACGGATCCACGGTGAGCTCATCATGGATTTTCAGACCCACAATGGCTTCAGGAAAGCAATGGGTTCTTTTATCTCCACTATAGTCGATTGGTGGATAATTCGTGAGGTGAGAAAGGATCTGCCCGTACTTTGTAATCCACCAACTGTGATATTCAAGGATGACAAACACCACCTCCTTCTTGAAATGCTGCGAAGTTATGTACAGCGGTAGAATCCCATCATTAAATTCATGGTAGACATTACCCGTGTAGCCTCCCGTCGAGAAGAACACTGCAGGGACATCGTGCCAGACATCGCACCGATGGCGAGCAACCGCAATGTCTTTCTTCACAACAAGGTCTAGCTCATCGATAGTTGCCATGGTAGTGCTCTCCCATTTTCGGGTATAGGGCCTTATCTTTTCATGCTGGAGTTCCTTGTCATCGCGGTCTTCGGCTTCTCCGAGAAAGCTCGAGAACAAGTCAACAAGCCCACTCGTCTGCTTGGAACTATAAAGGAAGACTGAGGAAGAGGGAGAGTGTGTCCTCACATCCCCTTTCATGATGCACACATCAGTGCGAACGCCGCTTCTGTCACAGCATATGGTCCCTGCAATTTTTTGTGACAAAACGCTTAAATTCACAATTGGAAAAAGGCTAAGAGAGATTCAAGTAGTCCAACCTAGAATTTATCTACGCAATGAGGGCACAAGATACCACAACGCGCAAAAGAATAAGTCATAACTGATGAAATCATTCGGGTGATTATGCCCGCTGATTAATCCATGTTTCAACCCAACAGAGGAACCGAGGGCCAAAAAACAGCGCAGCTTATGAAGTATCGAAGTTCCGAAAACACATTTTGTTGTCCACCATTTTTTAGCTTCTAAAAAATGTATTTTGTTATAACATCTCGTATAAATTTTTTCTACTTCTTTTTATTTGCCTTTTTTAGATGCAGAACAGGAGTGAGTACCCACCATTAGACATCGAAGAACAAGGAGGGGCATTTGCATCGTAGTTCTCACGAGCGACTTCACTGTCCACGCCGAAAGAATCTGCCAAAACCCACCAAAGAGACCATCAAGACAAGGCGAAAAAAATAAAAACAGAGCAAAATAAAGGGAAACAAAGAGAAATAAGCAATACAGAGAGAGAGAGAGAGAGAGAGAGCTTACACAAGAGAGAGAGGCTACTGGAACCGAACAGCTCAGGGACCAACAACACAAGGCTGCAGGACAGAAGAGAGATCAGGAGGAGGTAGAAGAGCCTGGGCTTCTTCCTCTTGTGACCGAAGCTTGCGAAGTCAAACACGACGAAGCCATGCTCTTCGTCGCCGAAGATATGGGCTTCCCCTTTCCTCCACTGATGTAACCTCTGGTGGTGCACCATCTCTCTCTCTCTAATCTCCACAAAGTTCGTTCGTTCACAAACCCAAAAAAACAAAGATAAGAAAGAACAGATCTTTTCCTTTCGCCTGGCCTTTGTTCCCAAGCTTCTTGCTTTGAAACGGAATGAACCCAACTGGGATTTGGAAGAAACACGTAAGGAAGGAAGATAAGAGAGCGACTGGAAAAGGGATTTCCTCAAGAAGGTTTTTCCCCAGAGAGAAGAGAGAGAGAGTTGCGTGAGCAGCAGAGACGCAAAGTCCTGCTTTTTAGAGGTTTAAGGGAGCTCTTTTTTTCTTTTTTCTTTTCCTCTCTCTCTCTTTTGAAGTGCTTTGAGAAAAGGAAAGAGGAAGGGAAGCTGCAAATGAGGAAGTGCCTCTCCTCCGTTGAAAGGTGGCAGAGCTTTCCTGGGCCGTCAAATATGAAGGAGAAAGACGGTGAGAGATATTGAGAACGCGTCTGAACTGGGATTATATATATCGTTGTGGCAGCGCCCGTTCAATCAAAAATATCCAATAATAACAACCATTAACAAATTAGGTTCATCCACTAATGATGTTCAGTATTCCCACTGCAGAATGCATGTGAGGTTTCTGGGATTCCACGAGCTGATCTCCCTTAATAAAGGTGCCTATTCTATTGAAATAAACGCGTTGGGCCTTTGTAAGCTAATGCTCATTGCTCTATACCTGTAAAATTATTAGTAATTTCAAATATTATTGGTGATGTACATGATATGTTATGGAAAAATTACCAGGATAGTGCACGCCGAGCCTTTTTTTTTTTCATTTAAATCGGAGCATGGGAAGTATCATATAGTTTATAAATAATGTGAATCGATATCATCTGATTCGTAGGTGATGGAATAATTATTATTATTTTTTCTAGAGGCATGGATAGATTCAAAGTCCATTCAACAAAAGGAGGGAGAGAGACAGAGATAATGTCTCGATCCGGGTCAATGGCGTGGGGGAGAGAAGTGCGGACTCGGTGTGTCTGGGTTGGCTGGCAGGCTCCTCCTTTGGACAAATCTACTAAGTGCTAACCCTAGTCCTCCAGGCGCTCTTTTCCTCCTTTGCTCATCGATTTTAGATTAAATTACAATACAAAGCTTTGGACACGGTTTGTTTGTTGGCCACGAGGCCTAAAGATATGGTTGTAATTCTTTTTATTCTTACTATTTTCTCGCTTGATTCGATTGCTACATATGATGGAGCTTTGGTTTCCTCACATTTTCGAGGCGATTTGCACGTACGTAATCTCATTCTACCAATCTAAAGGTCTAAGCTTTTAGTTTTTCAAATTTCAACATCTGGCGTCACTTAAATACGTGATTTAATGTGCCTTATGTATATATACTGTCCTTTTACCAAACGATATGAGTTTTTGAATCGGACCGCATTGCCTTTTCCGGACTTCCCTTGTTTGGATGACATTAGTGGATGGTGATGTTTTGATCTTTTTGGGGAAGCTAAGGGTGTGCATGGAAACGTTTCTAAGAAACGTTTCCGGCACACTTCTGTACGGAAAGTATTCCCGGGAATAAAAAAGAAACAGAAACGCGTTTGGTTGCGTTTCTGTTCCTTTTTTGTTTCTCGTTGAAGAAACGTTTCTCTCTCTCTTTTTCTTCTCTTTTTCTTTTCTTCTTCTTCTTTTTCCTTCCTTTTTCTTTCGCCGGTCGCCGGCCTCGGCCATGGCCGGCGACCGGCTGTCGAGGCTCGGCCTCGCCGGATCTCGGGCGAGCCCGAGCTCACCCGGCCAAGGCGAGGCTCGGCCTCGCCCGCGTCGTCGAGGGCCGGCGAGCCTCGCCGTGGCCGGGCGAGGGCTTAGAGCCCCGTCGGCCGATCATCGCCGGGCCGGTGACCGGCCGGAAAAAAAAAAAAAAAAGAAAGGAAAAAATAATAAAATAAAATAAAAATGTTTAAAAAATTAAAAGAAACAAAAAAAGAATAAAATTTACCAAACGTGTTTTTGTTCATTTTTTATTCCCCGGACCAAATGTTACCAAACGCGTTCTTTTGTTCAAAAATTATTTTTCGGAACGAAACACTTTTTTTTATTTATGTTCTCTAGAACAAAAAAAGAACAGAAACGTTACCATTCGCACCTAAGAAACTTTGATAGGGAACGTCCAGTTGCTCTCTCTGGAGCCTGACTTTTGGGCAGCTTGCTAGCTCACGTTAAAAAAAGCCGAGTCGCCAAGACACGTCCTTGACTCGACAGCTGGTATATGGCCGGCAATTCTCGTAATGTGAGCTGCTTCACACGGCTTAACGCAGCATCGGACAAGATTCCCCTCGCGAAAGGGCAAAGTCGTTAACTTCCTTCCGTCGCAAGTTGTTTGCTCTTTAACATAAGCCACCGAGACCCATTCGTGCAAGAGACTTCAATCCGCGCTTAAGACACTCCGAATAATGTCAACCCATACGTGTAAGAGACTTCAATCCGCTTTTAAGACATTCCGAATGATGATCATTGTATTTCTAAAAATAATTTGTAGCCAGAAATTAATTTTTTTATTTTTATTTTTTGATGAGTTTCTCAATCGAAATGCATAGTTGATAATAATACAAAATTTTTCTTTTCAAAATAGAAATTCATTTGTTAGGCATTTTGTGAGATAAAAACATCTTTTTCAATTGAATTAAAAGTGTTGATCCAAAAATCGTATGTAGGCAAAAGTGGGGCGGCCGTTGCCAAGTGATGAATAAAGCAAATGATAAAAATATTTTTATTTTTATTTTGTTCCAAAAATAGAAAAGTTGAAATTCCCACCTCTAAACCTATTTATGAGCTAAACATTTGCCTTTGAAATAAGATAATGAAACTACACTACAAAATGAATTTATGTTCCAAACCTGTTTTGGAGACTTGAAAAATAGAAAAATGGAGAAGAATAATCGTTATAACAATATAAATAATAAATCATACATTCATTAACAATTTAAACTTTTAGAACATAATCCCATAAAATCTTACATAATATTAAAAATTTGAAGTCCTAAGTTCGAATTTTGTCATGCTCCATTAGCCTCACGCTTTGAGAGTCAAGTCAATACATGTGATATTCAAGTCGTAGGGTATGGCGTCACATCCTGGGCTTCCAAGGAGTTCGCCCGTAGAAACTGACCGGTGCGAGTTGCCTTATCACCGTAAGCACGAAATTCCCATCTTGTTCGGAAAGCGTGAGCAAGAGCATGGTTGTTGACATTTGACTATATAAATATTTCCTTTCGTTTTCGCGAAACTTTGTTACCAATTCGGACCCGCAAGCCTACGCTCCAGCTTGACGCCTAGCAGAAATCGACTGGCGCAATGATCGATCAAGATAAAGATACATCACTTTGCGTCCGTGATAAATATATGATTTCGATGCATGTTGACTTTAGGTGCAACTGAAAAGTATTCCGCGTGTTCTTTAAACTCCAATTATTTGCAATAATTTCGTGAGATGTCCATTTTGGATTAGGCGTATTGAAAACACCTACCGTAATCAATTAGCATCACATCATACCCGAGAAAACTATTTCTTTTGCCAGGATTCTTGCAAAACGCATCTAACGGATCCCCTCTAAATACATCGGTTATGAGCCTGTGAATCATTTAATTAGGATAATCTCTATTTTGAGTCTAACACACTCGATAAGAGGGACTAAAAACAAGGTTATGAACCCATGGATAATTTGATTAAAATAATTATTTTGAGTCAAATACACTTAATAAGATGGATTAAAAGCAAGGTTATGAGCCTATGAATATTTTAGTCAGGGATAATACCTATTTTGAGCTAATACACCCAACAAGAGGAATTAAAAGCAAGCGTATATTTTAAGTGGGGTGCCGTGGGAGGTGGCGTATCTCTCCTCTCTCTCTCTCTTTCTCTCTCTCTCTCTCTCTCTGTCTCATTTTTTTTTCTGTGAAGAAGTACTTTGACTTTTGATGGTTCTCTATGAAATGAATTTTAGTGCATGGTCTGTGACCTAGTCATTTTTTTTTTTAACAGATGTGACCTAGTCATTAAAATATTCAACTATTAAATCATGTTTTCGTTGGTCGATGGTGGTCTCACAAATTTTTCCGTGATTTTGGAGCGGTCCTTACCATATATTTCCCATGTTCTAGTCTTAGGAAAAGTTACGAACGATTCTTCAACCCAGGCACTTAATTAGTCACCCTCGAGTGCAAGTAGCTTGCATTAGCGCTCATTCTAGAAGGCAAGCGAAATTAATAATTTTAGGATGTTGAATATTCCTTTTTTCTCTCGGAAAATACGTCTGCAAATATTACTTTTTTTGTGACATTTTTTGGTTGCCTGTCACTTTTCATCTTTGTTGTGTGGTGACTTTTAGCTGGAGCACTATTCTGTAAACTTTCTGCTTTTTTGGCTCTATGATTGAGGCTTTTATACTATCAAAAAAAATCACAAAGCATAAAAAGAAGAATAAGAATATACGATACGGTTTTCCATTTTAAAACGTTCAAAAGGATAATTTACATCGTCGACCAAAGAAAAGGTGTAGAGCACATGATTCCCAGGCTCTTGTATTAACTTCTTTGAAAACGAAAATGGCCAGCAGCACATCAAAGTCCGAATTATTCAATTAGTACTTTACACACCCATTTGCTTTTTTGCCAAATTATTTAAACGATCAAGACTTCACTGACTTCTAATGATTGAATGAAGTGTTCTCGCCGGGTATATTGTGGTTTTATCGTAGTGCAATTAATCAAACCTAATCATTTTCATTAATATACATGTGAAAATTATGCCTATCATCAGCAAAAGTTACTTCTTTACTTGCACTACCTTAGCAAGAGGACGAGGTTCTCGAGGCTCGTAAAAATAGAAAATTGATTTTTCTTAAAAATTAATATAGTATATTTTGCTGTCATGTTAGATGTTTGAATTGAACCCCATTATTTATTTATTGATTAATGAACTGGAACTTATCTTGGAATGCAAAATGATGTTGCATGATTGCATGGTAATTCATGTTCATTTGATGCAGTTCATGATACACATTTTATAGACAGAATAACATATTGTTGCAATATAAGTTAGTAAAAACATAAACCGACTAGTGTGTATCAAGAATAGGAATAGTTCTAGATAGTCCAAAAGCCACAAGCCAAAAACCGTATCTGAGTCACTCAGAAAAGTAGCATTTTCTTCAAAAGCTGAGGTACTATACATAATTTCATGGGTCTCAGTTGAAGTCGATATCATCGAGGAAAATACACGAATTAGCGACTAGCTTCAAAGTTTTGACTATATACATAACTATCTTCAATCCACGTTGCCTGAAACGCACGCGAGAACACGCTCAAACTGGCTGATTTTTATTGGGTTGAGAAAATTAATTTTTTCGAATTCTCATCTTTGAGGGACAAAATGAGGTGACGTTGGTGCAAGAGAAAGTAGATATATTTATACAAATAAATGTAATATTATAAGCACGCGACGTGGTAATTGTCCAAGAAATTGGCATTTTGCATGCAAAGTCCAACGTCTTGGTGTCGGAACGATAAAAAAATTTCACTTAGGCAATGTTACGGCGTATTTAATTTGACCTAGGTACGACTACATGCATCGGATGGAGAGACCTTGTAATTCGCATTTTTCGCGCCGGCTGATGGTGCCATTGAGTTCTTCCCCCTTTCAAGAATCGCTTTCATCTTCAATTTAAATGACCAAATAATCAATTCACACCTTTATTTTTTTTTTTTTTTATTAAGGTTTCCTCTTTCAACCGCAAAAAAAAGTCATATATCGGATGAATTTTCTCCATCACCATATGTATCTTCCGTGTGATGTGCGTTGTCTTAGTTGTGGCCTAGGGCACTAATTAAAATTACCAAAAAAAAGAAAAGAAAATCATTTTGAGCCGCTACAGAGATTGGGAAAACATGCATTACAGGAAGATTAATTAATAGAAAATCCAAATAAAATTCAATAAGTGCTTTACAAACACCATGACTTTCTTTATAAAAAAAGATGACACGTCAAATCAAGTCATTGAATTCAGTATGCATCTTGCAAGGTTTCTCGATCTCCATTTATATGGTCGAGGATGAAGATATTTGAACCTAGACATCATTTGATTCATGAAAAATGAATGATTTAAAAAATATTATTTTGAAAAACGATGCCTTGTATCTATTAAAATGATAAATTAACAAGAAATATTTTTATTATCAATTATTAATTATGTTTCGATATTTTCATGTACCGTGAAAATATTTTTTGCTTATTTATTTTTGTATGCAATACAATCTACTTTTTTTAATAAAATGATTTCCAAATCATTCATCTCCTACAAAATAAAATAAAAAATAAAAAAAGCCCTAGTTTGGCCTTATTTACTATAAAGGGAGTAAACTATTTGTATGTACTAGAGGAAAAAAATATTTGTATATTTATAAAATCCAGGGATATCAATTTGTTTTAGTAAGAATGAAGGGATTCCATTCTAACTTTAATATATGATTTTACTTAAGTAGATAAAATGAATCTAGACAATTGAAAAGGCCTAGCAAAGTAAGATGGAGTGAAGCAGCATCCACATCCCACATACCACATGCTTCTCTCCTTTCCCTTTTTCATCAATTTCTAGAATTATCTTTAGACTTTTTCTTATTCACTTCTTTATTATATTCTATTTCATTCTCGACTTTAGCATACCTCGTGCGATTCGTCAGGTAAAAGCTAGCTCTTTCCTCTCCACCATGAGAATGTCCCCGTTTGAAGCTATCCTCAATTCCGTCCAAAAAAAAAAAAAAGCTATCCTTAATAATATTTTTTAATATAATATACATTGTATATCGACTATATATATATATATATATATATATATATATATATATATTTGTGGATTCCATGATGAAACTTAGAATTGTTTACGGTTGAAGTGTCCACGGCCGTAGGCCACGGGATTCGATTAAATGATGTGCGATGGTCTAGAACTACATAACAAACCTTTGACCGGAACATAAATTATGCTTGGGAATATTAGCGTGACGTAATTTCGTTGGAATTAGTATAAACCGCCCATTATGAAAACGTAAGGGAAAAGGGGGAGGGAGACGGTAAAAAATCAACATCACTTTCCAAACCATTGGAAATTGGAATTCTGACCATGTATTGTATGTTAGAAAAATATTAAGTTGGAGAAGGAGCATTTGATTAGACTTAGAGGGTAGGCTCAGCTACCTGTTTAAAAGCTTCTTGATTATTGTGAATGGACAGCTTGGCCTCGCATTGACACGGTTGTCATAGGCTAATCGCCATCGGCTTTTTCTGCAATTCGCTGTTTAACCTAATTAATGCTTAATTAATCATGTGCAAAATTTTCCAACGAATCCCGCGATGGGAAATAAAGAAGAAGCTGGAGTTCTTGTCAGCCGTTTCTGAAAGGCGGCAGGCGGCCGCAAGTGGACGGGTCCCGGTCATCCAAGTAATGAAATGGCGATTAAAACAGCAAAATAATTGCCCGATGAATACTCGCTCCAAAATACGCGTCACCCGTGTCTGGTTGCTATCGTTGAAATTATGCCCGATCAATAGAATTGATCGACTTTTGAATGGGTCAGCTCTTATGTTCCTATCCTAAAATTTGGAATTAATCCTGTGGTTCTTAAATTCCGAGTGATTATTTTCAGTGAAATTATGCTTGGTTGATGGTTACTGTCTTTTGAATTAGCACCACATCTCCCTTATAGTTTTGGTCTTTTTGGCAAGTGATGGTAGCGTGATTTTTAATCATGGACTTGGACGAAATGATAGATGAAAGGAAAATCGATGGCATCTTTTTAGTTTCAATACTTTCTTAGTTCGGAGAGAGAGGAGAAAAATTTGTGATATCCATAAAACATTTAGAATAGGTCAAAGATGAGAGGATGGAGGCAAACCTGTTTTTATTTCTCAGTGTTGAGCACTTATTGGAAAACCTGACCAAATATTGGCGATTGATAAATGGGTATAACCTAAATTCGAGTTTGAGGTGAGATTTACATTTTGTGGATTTGCATCAACCTCAGACTTGTTCTTAAAGCCAGTTTCAGCTAACTGAAAAATATTTGCTCATTTGAAAAGCAAGCATACTCTGATATTTCGGTTTCTATTTTCGCGGACGTTGATCCTGAACACTTTTCTTCAATTAAATATTACAAAATCTAACAAGTTTGGATAAGAACATCCAATATATATAGGAGAAAACTTCGATGACAAATGTCAAGTATACTTCGTATGGAATATTTGGATTTTGAATACGTTAAACATAGACCATAGATGACTTTCTTAAGAAGTTGCCCAAAGAGTATTATTTAATCGAAATCCCATAAACAAATAAAACAAAAATAGGGATAGCGTTCATCTTGGAACTTTCTCCCTACAGATATTATTTACGGGAGGGACGAGATATCTTGAAATTCCCGAAGGTGACGACTGAGAAAGGGTCGTCGAGGGTTGGCCCATCTCATTCATGGAGCTCGCGGAATTTGACCGTCAGACGACGATACGAAGGTACTGTTTTGGCTCCGAACCCGACTTCTTTGAAATGGACCCCCCCGAGAGGCCAGGTTCAATCACGTGGGAACGCACGTGCATCCGGCCGAACTAGGCAACCTTGGAGTCCATTACTATATAATACATACGCAAAGGCCACCCATGAGAGAGAGAGAGAGAGAGAGACAGAAGCATGGCCGTGGGCTTTACAAAATCTCGATGTTTATTGACAGGATAACCTTTCCTTAAATTTCTCAAAGGAAATGTTAGAACTCCCTGATCCTGTCATCTCATTCATGGAGCTTGCCGAATTTGACCGTTAGACAACGATATGAAGGTACTGTTTTGGCTTCAATCTTCAATAGAGTTCCAGGTTCAATTAGGTGGGAAATTTGAGTCATGTGGTCGATGTTTATTGGGATTAATGTCAAAGGAAAAGAACTCCCTGAGATAGATTACAATCTTGACGGGTTGATCCTCATCGATCCGGATGATGGTAGGTATGCGAATATATAAGAAGACTCACTGCCTTGCAACCCAATCAATGGCGGTTCCCCGTTCAAATAATGTTGTAGCAAGGTCTTGGGAAAATCTGAAAATTTGCTAATACAAGTGATTATCGAAAATTGATTGAAATGATTAAAAAATTTTGGAAAAGGTTTCTAAATAGTAAACTTGAAAATTTTTAAAATAAATTAATATATTATAAATTTATGAATGAAGACATTTTTATCATGTTCCTCGTGATTGCCTCACATTTTCGTGAGAGAAGAAGAAGAAAAAGAAAGAGTGTGCTAACTCAAAAAGTCAAGAGTATGTCCAGAAAAGGTGGATAAAGATTAGACAAACATAGCACGTATCACGGGTGACTTTAGACCACCTCTGCTTTAAGGGACATGTGATCCGCAGGCCTGATCATTTGGAAGCTCTGTCCCTCGATTTTTGGCCTCGCTCTTCGTTTTTTTTTTTTTTTTTTTTTTTTTGGTCGAAAAGGAAGTACTTCATTCATTCATTAGATAAGATGAGTCTTACACAACATCGATGGATAGAATTCGGAACAAAGGATTTCCGATAGAGGAAGAGGAGGGTAGCTCACCCAATTTACCGGGAGTTTCCGAGCGCGATGTGATCTGGCCACCCAATCAGCCGCCCTATTTACTTCGCGTGGACAGTAGAGGACCTGGACGGGATTACAAGATTTCATCATTTCTCGGCATTTTGCGGTAATGGCCTTTAAGGCCCATGGGGGTTCGGCCCGGCCCAGAACCATCTCCACCAAATTAAAGTTGTCGCTTTCAACCACCCATGTAACCGGTTGACTAAAGGAGTTCTGCACGTGCGACACTTCTTGTTCCTTCAAGTACTTGAACCCGTGCAGGAGAGAGAGAGCTTCAGCTTGTTGAGCGGATGAAGCCCTAGCTTCGCAGGCGAAACCCGCGACCACCAAACCCTTCGAATCGCGGATGATTCCGGCGATTGAGCAGAGAAACTCGCCTGGGAGCCACGAAGCGTCGACGTTGAGTTTCAGATCTTTCCCGTCCGGCGGCTTCCACCATCCAGGTTCGGCTCGAGTTTGTGGGTTTTCCGTTCTGTTGGTTTGCCATCGACTGAAACTCCTTTGCTGTTCTTGAGCAAGATCCACGAGATCTGCTGGTTGCAGGGGTTTGGCTCTGAAAATGAAGTGATTCCGGGACTTCCAGATGTTCCAGAGGACAGAGGCGACGAGTTCTTGCTCCGGTAAGCCTTTCTTCTTGCTGAAAACTTCCATAAGCCACAAATCGAACCGCTTAATGTTGTTGGGATGGCTGATAATGTTCAAGCGAGGGTCAGCCCAAATAGATATTGTCCATTTGCACAGCAGAAATAAATGTTCTACAGTTTCCATGTGGTTAGAACAAATAGGGCATAATGGATCAGGAAGTATTCGCCTTTTGTACAAGTTCTCTCGTGTAGGTATAGCATTTTGACACAAACTCCATAAAAAGATTCTCTGTTTTGGGGGTATAGAAGTAGTCCAGATTCTTGTCCACAGAGCTCTTGGGGGGGTGAAAGATGAGGATGCTCTGTTTATATCAGTTCTGGTAGAGGGGGATGAGGCTCGGTTATAGCCACTCTTCACTGTGTAGTGGCCTGTTTTATTTCCTGTCCACACAAGACTATCTTTCTCTGGGTATGTGCTGAGGTCCATCGCCAAAATTTCATTTGCCGTAGTTTCCTCAAAAGTGTTAAGTATTAGAGGTTCATTCCAGGTTCTCAAATCTTCATTGATCGGTCGATACCATAATAGGGTCATGCGATTCTTTGGGCCACCTAACACACCCGATCGAAGCCATCGATCTTTCTCGATTTTTATAGATTTTCCATCCCCCACTTTCCACTTGACTTCGCCGCTATGATGTCTCGCTGTTAAGATACTTTGCCATCCCCAAGACGACCGCGAACCTTTGTTTGCCTTCCATAGATCCCCATTTGGATAGTAAATACCTTTCAAGATTCTGCTCCCACAGTCGAAGGGGAGTTAGCTAGTCGCCATGCTTGCTTTCCGAGCATGGCCCTGTTAAAATTAATCAAGTCTTTAAATCCCAGACCACCCTCATCCTTCCTGGTTTTTAAGACTTCCCATTTTTTCCAATGCAAGCCTCTCGTTTGCCTCGCCTTTCGCCACCAAAAAGCTGCAATCCTTCGTTCTATAGCTCGACATATTAAGAGAGGGAGTTTAAAAACTGACATAGCATAAGTGGGAATTGCTTGTACAACGCTTTTAATAAGAACTTCTTTGCCCGCTTTTGTTAATAGTTGTTCTTTCCAGCCTGCTAACTTCGAATTAACTCGTGCCAATACCCAAGCAAACATCTCTTTTTTAGTATGCCCCCATTCTGTTGGAATGCCAAGGTATTTACCTGTTTTTTCGACAAGGGGAACTCTGAGTTCGGTTGCTAAGTTTCTTTTCAAGGGTGGAGGGCAATTTCTGCTAAAGAAAACCCCTGATTTGTTTAAGTTAATGGCTTGCCCTGTTGCATAACAGTATTGGTGGAGGATATTGGCTAGGTTTTGGCATTCAATAAGAGTTCCTTCAAGAAAAAATATTGCATCATCTGCAAAAAGTAGATGTGTTAGGGTAGGGCAGAACCTGTTGAGTGTTATCCCCTTAATACTGCCTTCATTTGTGGCTTTCTTCATCATCCATGTCAGAACATTTGCTGCTAGGATAAATAGATATGGCGAGAGGGGGTCTCCTTGCCTAAGGCCTCGCGAAGGAGTAAAAAACTGAGATGGTTCCCCGTTGATGATAACGCTCAAGGACACCGTAGTAACACATTGCATAATTAGGTGTACCCACCTCTCACAAAATCCCATTTTCAGCATACAATCTCTTAGAAAGTCCCATTCTATCCTGTCATAAGCCTTTTGCATATCCAGTTTTAAGACAGCCTGAGATTTTTTCTTCTTTTTGGTGGTTCGCAGGTGATGTAGAACTTCTTGGACGATGAGGATATTATCCTGGATTTGGCGTCCTTGGACAAAAGCACCCTGTTCGGGCTCGATGATTTCCGGAAGGTAACTCTTCAATCTGTTGGCCAGAACTTTGGAGATGATTTTATAGCTGAAGTTACATAAACTGATCGGTCTGAACTGGCTTATATTTTCAGGGTGTTTCGTCTTCGGTATCAAGGTAATGTATGTTTTGTTGATATGGGGATCAAGAGTACCTGTATGAAAAAAATTCTGCACCAACTGAAAAACGTCGACTTTGATGTCCTCCCAGGAATGTTGGTAGAATAGCCATTAAAACCGTCGGGACCTGGGGCTTTGAGGGATCCCAATTGAAACGTTGCTGTCTTAACTTCTTCCATGGTAAGAGTAGCCATTAGATTTGCATTAATGTTTGCGTTAACTGGGCATTGGCATTGATCCAGAATTGGTTGATAATTTCTGGGGCTTGATGATGTGAACAGTTGCCTAAAGAAAGTCCCTATATGAGTTTTAATAGCTGAAATATCTCTACTCCAACTGAGATCTTCTAGTTGCAGCATTGTGATCTTGTTTCTTTGCCTTCTTTGCACCGTAGTTGCGTGGAAAAACTTGCTATTTCGATCCCCCCATTGTAGCCAGTTAATACGAGAGCGTATGCCCCAAAATTTCTCTTCTTGGTGCCATAATTGTTGGATCTGCTGTACTATTTGGTGGACTACCTGCTGACTCGAGGGATGAGGAGGTTCATTGTTGAGTTCAATAAGTTTCTGGTTGAGTGCCCTAAGTCGAGTTGGAGCATGTGCAAACGTAGCTTTACTCCACTTAATTAGAGCTTTTGATATTTCTGCTAGCTTTGTCGAGAATTTAGCCTGGCTCCCGGGTGTATTGCTCCATGTTTGTCTTATAATCTCTCCATACTCTGCATGGTCTATCCAATAGGCCTCCATTCTGAAAACTCTCTTTCTTTTCTGACTTTCAGGGTGTAACACAAGGAGAAGAGGACTATGATCTGAGCCGATTGCTGGGAGAGCTTGTACTTTAGCATCATGGAAGGTAAGTCTCCATTCCATATTAGAAAGGACTCGATCTAGGCGTTTTTTTTAACAAGATCCTCCCCTTCCCTGTTATTTGTCCACGTGTAAGCGCACCCTTTACTTTCAATCTCCATAAAAGAGCATGTATTTAGGAAATCTCTTGAATGCTGTGATTCGATAGTTATCGCTTCTCTTTTCCCCACTTTCTCCCATACATATAATATTTCGTTGAAATCGCCCATGCAAATCCAGGGAAGAGAGTTGGAAAGCTGAAAATGCATCAAATGCTGCCATAGCTTTAACCTTTGTCGAAAATTTGTTGAGGCGTGAACAAAGGTGATTCACATGGAATAGCCACTCACTGAGTCAATACATTGCAGGTCTATGAATTCTGGAGAAGTTTCGTTAAGTTGAAGCCCCACTTCTTCTTGCCACATAACAGCTAAGCCTCCCGCTATTCCTTCTGGATTAACTGTAAATAGGTTTGAGAATTTGAGTTTCCTTTTGATGCCTTCCACCATCGATGCTTTATTTTTCGTTTCCATCAAAAAGATAAGGTTGGGCCTTTCAAGAGCAACTAGTGCTCTCAATGCTTGGAATGTCAGGGGGTTGCCCAGCCCCTGACAATTCCAACTGATGATTTTCATTTCGTCAGTGGTGGCTTATTAGGGCCAGCCACCAAGGCCCACTCTTTGCCATCCTTAACGATCTGAATTGGGGTTTCCAAAAGATCAGTATCATCAATCAATAGGGGAACTGGTTCTGCCATGCATTTTTGTTTCTTTGCCTTCTGCACTTTCATGCTCTTCTTGCTGCATATGCCCATCTTCGAAAGAATGGGTTTAGTAGCCTCATAACAAATTAACTGTTTACCATGTTCAAGGTTTTTCATAGAGCAATCAGCTAGTTCTACTGTTGTCTCCTGTTCGTATAAGCTCTCTGTTCTTTTCTTGCTGCTTGTAGGGGCTTTGCTGGGCCTCGCTCTTCGTTTGGAGGCGAGCCAATTCGCCTTGATTCGTGGCTCCCTTGCTTCCGCCCTTTCTCCGCATTTGATTACAACTTGAATCGGTCGGTCTCCACGGCGGGACTTCAATCAACAAATCCGATTTTCCCGGACCCCCTTTTGCTTACCAAGTTCATTGATACATGATCTCGTACAGACCTGAGAATATCGCAAGCGTTCGCACGGGCGAATTTCGAGTTGCATCGTGTCGACTTCTAGCCAATGTCACTGTTCATTATGCCTAGGTTTTTTTTCCCCGCCATCTTCGGAGACTACAATGATTATTGCCCTTACACTGTAACAATAGAAAAACATTTGTTGAGTGATGCAAGGTTGGTCGAACGGCAATACAACACTAAGCAAATTATCCAATTAATTCTAAACTTATTATATGATCAAGCTTTTCTTTCGTTAACATGATATTGGTAAGCAAATTATCCAGTCAATTGCAACCTTATTTTATTAATATTAATTCAGTGATAAATTTTTCAATTTTCTTCAGAATAAGTTCTAAAATGTTGTATAAAATTTCCATATAGTCATTTCTTTCAATCTTCACCAGAAACTACTAATGTAGTGGTGCGCCAAATAGGACGATTGGTGGAGGTTGAACACAACACCAACAATTTCTAATAAAAATTGACTTAAATGAATGTATTGAAATTTTACACAAAAGTTTATAATTAAATTGATAAAATTATAAAATTTATAGTTAAATCGACATTGCACAATAAATTCATGACCAATTAGATAATTTTTTGCGTAATTGGTAATAACCAAAATTGTGAAATTCTTAGATTTCATGGGCGTGGAGCTCGTGCTTAATAAAGTGGGGGAATTAATCGGTGGACCGCACTCGTTGTAGGAGTCGAGCAAAGCATGCTCATATTCGTTCACAAATCCCGAAAGCTGGACGTGCTTGTCGAGTGGGTAATGTCATCTTCTTTCCGACCACGTGCATAAAGCATTTTGCTTCGGCATCGCTGTGCAGCCCTGCAACAATCACGGGGCTCGTGGTCATGGGGATCTGCAGATTTTTCTCCTCGCAGATCTAACTGAAGTGACGCATGAGACATAAGCGGGTGACTTGTTCCAAATCTGTGAAAAAGAACTTGGAAAAGAGAACGATCGGCAATAATAGCATGCGACCATGCACATCGATCGATTCTAAAGTGGGTTCCCATCGAGGAGGTTCGTATCTAACCTCATCATGTCTAATCATACTGAAAAAATGAGGGGATAAGTATAAAAGTTAGATTTGAAATTTGGCCATTGAATTTATTTTAATTAATGAAGAACTTAAGTTTTTTGAAAGGATTCGCCATCGGGTTTTAGGTTTGCTTGCTTTGAACGTTGAATTTCTTCCTTTACCTAGTTTGGTTCGGCTCCAAAGTTGGAATAGTCTATCATCTCGGCGCCAAGTCGATTGAACCAAGCTGTGAAAAATTCTCATTCCTCGACCTAATAAAGACCCGAAATTGACATGTGACTTCTCCCTGAACTCTATATGGTCTGGAGTCCCAAAGGAAACAATTCCGGCAGTGCAATTGCGAAGAAATCTTTCACTGTAAAGTTGCCTACCCTGATTAGGTTTTGAAATTCAGGCTGGCGGCGCATTTCAGTACGAATAGCCCAGAGCTAAAGCCCACAGTCTGGTACGAACTATGAAATGGTTAATTTCGTCGTACCAAAGTAGCCCAAGTTTTCCCTTTACGACTACTACAAGGGACTCCTTTATTGGGCTGCCAAAATGGTACTCCGAAGCAGCCCACGGAGCGTAGTTTTCAATTCAAGGATGCAACGGGAAGCACGAGTAAAAAGACTTCCCTTCATCTTGTGTCCAAAGGGTTCGAACGGATGGTTCTCCAATCCCTTGCCCACCGAGTAATTACGAGAGCTCGCACGAGGTTAACGATGTGGTTGGGATGGGAAAAGATTTACTTGAGAATATGGATTGAGGATGGTGGAAAGTAATTTAACGTCAATGTGACAGGATTACGTAGTGCAAACATAGAATCCGAGATTACGCGAACAAGATTTTGTGTTTCCAGCTGTTTATATGCACATCGAACCTTTTGATCTAGTTATTACATAGCTAGACATGAACTACGGCGGCGAGTATATCTTCCTTGAACATGACTGGTTTTTCTTTATTCTTTTAAATTAATCGAGTCGATTTTTTTATTTTGTTTGATGAAAATATGACGTGAGTTAGTTTTATCAAATTCAATATTTGCAGTGGTTTGTTGAATGATCTGTTGTCATCATCACTACACTCTCTCTCTCTCTTTTTATGTAGAATTAGTATAGCATTTAACTGTCATCTAACCTTTGGGTTTGGATTATATGAAAAAACCTTTTTCATGATTCTCGCCTCAATGGGCAATGATCGTGGGTTTAATATAAGTTTTTTTTCCCTTTAATTTGAACTCATTAGATGGTAACGCAAATCGATCTTGTAACTTATAAGTATTCATTATTAAATATCTAGCGTTACGCTTCATTAGCTGCCAAACAAGAGATGGAATAACGGAGAATCCTATCCCAGCTTCATTTATATCCTTAACCCTATCCGAAGGCAATCGCAACCGCACGGCAGAATTCGTACTTTCCCCATCAACGGCTCGCGTCCACCAGACAAAACATCCCCGCATGGGACTGCTCGTACCGGAGGATGGGGGACAGCGGGAGCCGCTATCCCATCACGGAACGCGATCACATCCCCAACCTAGCCCACCACTATCCTCGTCTCCAAACACCGCCCTTGGCCGTCCAACCCCAAGTCAACAACTCTATAAATACCCACCCACCCCGGCCCGTTCCGCATTATTACCTCCCTCCTCTCTCCTTCCGTCCGTTTCTTCGCTCTGCAGATCTCTTTCTCTCCTCGTCGCCGGAACGTGAAGTCCACGAAAACCTTCCGGACGATCGACGGCGGCGAGCGCGATTCGGTATCCTGCCTTCCTCTCTCCGGAGCCGCCGCCCCGCCCCGCCCCGCCGGAACGATGGATGCGTTCTGCACCGACTGCAAGCGGCAGACGGAGGTGGTGTTCGACCACTCGGCCGGGGACACGGTGTGCTCCGAGTGCGGCCTCGTGCTCGAGTCGCATTCCATCGACGAGACCTCCGAGTGGAGGACCTTCGCCAACGAATCGGGCGACAACGACCCCGTCCGTGTCGGCGGCCCCACGAACCCGCTCCTCACCGACGGCGGGCTGTCCACCGTGATCGCGAAGCCCAACGGGACCTCCGGGGAGTTCCTCTCCTCGTCGCTGGGCCGGTGGCAGAACCGCGGCTCGAATCCGGATCGCGGCCTCATCCTCGCTTTCAAGACCATCGCGACCATGTCCGACAGGTGAGAGCTCTCTCTCCTCTTGCGGCGCGGGAGCTCCGGTGCTAGCCGGTTCTTGCTTGAGCGAAGGGCGCTGGTTTTGGAGATGATTACGAAGTGGGAGAAAATGAGTGGTTGTGCAACCTTAATTGGACGTGATTATTTTCTCGATATTCCCGGTAGATTTAAATTGAAGCGTGGACGATGGATCGAACTGTCTTGGTTACACGATCGCCGTAGCTTTTTCATGTGTTTGCATCTATTCGAGTGTAAATATCTAAACTCACTGAAGTATTTTGGAAGCGAGAGCTGGATATGCTTTGGAAATCACAAGATGAATTGATTTGACTGGAATTGAGATAGTTTGGGATTGCTGTTGCGGCTTACTTTGTGGGGAATGATCTAGGTTTAGGGCTTTTGATTGCTGAAATATGATTATTTAAGGGAGAGTTAGCCAAAGAGGGGAAGGGGATAGAACCTTGGTTTGATCTGGTTAGTTATATCCAAGTGGCCTCTCTTTCATTGTGATCATGACATAGAAATGTAACCAGGTGGTATTGGATTAGAATCTTCGTTATTTTATATATGATGACTACATGTTCTGGACACCTATTTGGTAGTTGATAGATAGTATGTTCTTTGCTCGCTATAGCCACTGTGGTTAATTTTAGTTTACTTGCCCTAAAGAAGAATCTAAACTGCATAACATAGTTTAAATTTCTAATTTGCTTTTCCATTAATGTCTTACATTGCTTATTTGCTTTCAGGTTGGGCCTTGTTGCAACCATCAAGGTATGCTATCATTCCTTATAATTTTTGGGTTCCATTCATTCTGTATCATGTCTACAGGTTTATCATCCTGATTTGTAATATTATTCACTATGTCAAAAGTATAAGTCATGGCTTCCATCCACTTACTAATGCTAATGGAATCTTCCCTTGAGATAGATCCTTGATTGCATCAACCTATCAGCAATAGATAGCATATCTACACATCCAGCTAAGATAATAGAAGAACTGGGTTTTTGCTGCCAACCTATTTGAAAGTGTCCTTGTAGCTATGTTTGCTCATTTGCTTCTCGTAGACGCTTTTGCCTTTAATTTCTTTAGATTTATGTGATATACATTGGGGAAAGAATGGTACTTGGGCTTTCTACAAAGCAAAGAGACTTTTCCTTGAACACAAACAACGTGTCCTGTTTTGCAAAAGAAACAGCAAATTCGGAATTTTAAATGCTACTGGTAGTTATGGCAGGAAATATTGCTATAATACCCTCTAAGATGTAAAGGAAGTACATTAGCATTCTCATTTATTTTTGGAAAAAGGCGATTGCTCTTCTGAAATTTAATCATGTACCATTTTATACATTCTCTTTGATCTTTCTCCAGTATTTGCTCATGACACTATAGATGGAAATTATTGGAACTCATCATTAGAAGGATTGTTTTTTTTTTTTTAATTGACAGAACTACTTATGATATTTAGAGGAATTTTATGTATCATTAAATTGATATAAGCAGAGCTTTAAAAGGTGTCCTGATTGGTATTGTGATTGTGTCTTGACTGTGAGGTGATGAGTAAATTTATTGGTTGTAATAAGCACAAGTGGATCTTGCAATTTTTACTATGGACATGCGGGTAGCTTGACAAATATTCCAGAAGCACTTTTCTTGGTAAAAGATGTTTTCGCCCTTCATTCTTGGTTCCTTGAAGCACTTTTCTTTTGAAAAGGTGTTTTTGCCTGTCATTCTTGGTTCCCAAGTGTTGGATTCATTAGCAATCCGATATTTAAATAAAAATTGATTGAGTTATATCTCATTTTCCTTTCCCATAATGGGTAGCAGCCGTGTGGTTTATCTCATATGTGGGAGATGAGACTGTTGACCCTTCTTTATTGGCCTTTTTGTTAGCTCTCTGATTTTCCATTGCGAAGGATTTGCTGCATATGGATACTCTGTGACTTGTCCCACTACCTGGGCATTTTCATTTATCTAACAATAGATAGTGTGCTTTGAATGAGATTGTTTAACTTTTACTTTTTCACTCTTCTTCTTTGATGTTGGAAGTGGCACTCCTTACTTGCAGTCCTTATTGTTCAAGTACCACTCTTTGTTTATATACTGAAGATCTTTTTGCAATTTGTTGTACCTATTCATAGTAGTTGGCTTGTCCGGCGTCTACTTTTTATGCACATGCCTTTGTTTATAAATAACTTAGTAATCCTTTGTTAATAGGGTATGTTGTAAGCTCTGATTTAAGTAAGGACATATATAGACCTAGGCACATTCTCTTACTGTTCGTGTATACCTCTTTTGTATGGAAGTATATTTACTGCTGAGCTATGTTTTGATAAGCCAATTTCTCTCCAAATGTAGGATCGGGCCAATGAGATATTCAAAAAAGTAGAAGATCAAAAGTCTAGTAGAGGAAGAAATCAAGATGCTCTTTTGGCTGCATGCCTTTACATTGCATGTCGACAGGAAGACAAGCCACGTACTGTAAAGGGTATGGCTTAATTCTTCTAATATCCGGAAGCTTCCTGTTGATATAGCCCTCCCATGTGTTGATTTCCCTGAATCTGGTTTTCCACTAGAAATTTGCTCTGTCGCCAATGGAGCCTCAAAAAAGGAAATAGGCCGGGCAAAAGAGTACATTGTGAAGCAGTTGGGTTTAGAGAAGGGACAGTCGGTAGAAATGGGAGCAATACACGCTGCAGATTTCATGGTAAAGGATCCTTCTTTATGCTTCTTTATGTTTTTCTGTCTTGATCTGTATGATCTCTCTCTTTCTCTGACACTGAGATTAATATGATCTCTCTCTTTCTCTGACACTGAGATTAATTTGATTTTTAAGAGGCGTTTTTGTTCCAATGTTGGGATGAACAACCAAGCTGTTAAAGCTGCTCAAGAATCTGTGCAGAAGTCAGAAGAGTTTGACATAAGGTACTCGCGATTATCCAGCTCATTGCACAAGTTCCCCTTTTTTCAGAAGAACTCATGCATCCATCATCCTACTTGTGGAGATATTTGTAGAATTTATAATGATGATCAGATAATTGTTCTGAGAAAAATAGTACATTGAGGACTTTTTTTTCATAGGAAGTTTCAAAGAAAACAAAACCACATAGGGAATTCAAAAAAACAATGGAAAAAGAAGAATGCACTCTTATAATCATTGGGCTGCTGCCACAAAAAATGAGCTGGTCATGTAATCGTTCTTTGGATTGGATCCTTTGTGGCAGAAATTTGGGTGTTTTTATGGTGGAACACTAGCAAAATATCATGGCTCCTAAGGATATAGGAGTCTACACTTTAATGGGTAATGGTGCTTTCCTCCGTTTTGACTTGCCACCCGAACTAATGGGGACTTGAGAAACATTGGCAGCTGTTATCATGGTTACCATTTTGGCTAGTGGCTACTTGAAAATATCGGTGGTTATTTTCTTCTTGACTGGAACTTTAATGGTAAAGCTGGAGGAAGAGTTGAAAACTGTAATACTTGGTTGACAACATTTCATCTTTCTCCTGCTGAAGGTTGACAGATATCGTGATTTAAGCAGGTTCCTCAATGTGGGCCTGCTGTGTATAAGGATTACGTACCAAGTTTAGTTCAAGTGTATAAGGATTGCTTACCAAGTTTAGTTCAAACTTATGCTTTACTGTTTTTCCCTTTAAAAGTGCTGAATTGATTCTCTTTTCTGTTTTTGTTCTCTGATTTGCAGGAGGAGCCCCATATCCATTGCAGCAGCTGTAATTTTCATTATTACCCAGCTTTCTGAAGAGAAGAAGCCTCTCCGAGGTTTTAATTTCTCCAATCCTATTTGAGTTCAAACATTTAAAGATATGTTTTCACAATCTTAATTGTTCACGGATAAATTGTGAAGTTAGATCTTGAAAAATGGTTATTTACTTAATAAATCCAGTTTCACAATCTTAATTGTTCATCGAGACATCGTTGATCAGGACAAAGTGGTTATTTACTTAATAAATCCTGTCAGATAAAATAACTGGATAATACAAACTTATTATGATGAAGAAGTTCAAGTCATGGTTTCCATTTTCAATTATCAAGGTGCATATTTAAATGGCATCTGAAACAGCTAATATTTATGCAGATATATCACTTGCTACTGGAGTTGCTGAGGGGACAATTAGGAACTCCTTCAAGGATCTGTACCCTCACATTTCCAAGATAATACCAAGCTGGTATGCCAAGGAAGATGATATAAGGAGTCTCAACAGTCTTTGAGTGTATAGATATACAAATGGAATCGACATTAGTTAACTTTCAGTCAGTTTTGGAAATCGGAATGATCTCGAATTTTTAATTCTTGTCATAAAGAATATGGTGGTTCTTAATTCTTTCACTTTTGTATTGTTGTATGATATCTTGAAAACTTTGTTATTCAAAGCAGTTGAAAGGCCGCGTTCAAGAAGTTCTTTTTGGCCCTCGACTACAGAATACCTGTGTCATGCAAGATCTCTCTCTCTCTCTCTCTCTCTCTCTCTCTCTCTCCCTCTCTGTGCTATTTTCAGGTCATCTGGGTGACAGTTCCATGGATGGGACTATTGGAAGGTGAACTGGAGTTTCCAGACGAGGTTACACCAATCTTATGTTTGGACCAGAGTCTATGACTTATTCTGTGTTTGGTTCCTGTCCATGTAGAACGTGGCCGTCCCTAGGGATTCACTTTTCCTTTAGACCCCCGTTTCATCCCTGTTCTCCTCAGTTGTCTCTGTCCTAGGATTCGGCTGCCTCTCTTACCCACTAGAGAGACACCATTTTTGGGTAGCCTTAGATAGGTGCGGCTTGTCTGAGTCTACGCACGTGTACCTATGTTTGTTACACCGTATTAGTAAAACGGCGATGGGATCTAGCCACCGCGAGCGTTCTGACTCTGCATAAGCCACACGATCCACGAGGGAGTGCGCTTCGAGATGCGCGAGCATGAGGTTTCAATCTCGATCCTAAATCAAGCAAAGGCAGGGCAGACGATGAAAAATTATTAGTTGGAGAGAAGGCCGGGATGTCGAAGTTTCACGCCACGTTCCATGAAAAGCGGTTTATGTTACCTAGAAGTTGTGACAGCAGATCCAATCTAACACGTATCGACAAGTAGCGAAATTTATACGGCATTTCTCGAAATGATATATATATGCCAATACAGTTCACTTTTTCGTAAATGGTAAACTTTATCCATTAGGTCAAATGTAAAACAGTATACATGCCATACTGTTTCATAGATAACCCATCTCAACAAACAATTCTACATGAAATACAAAAATAAAAAGCAGTAAAAAAGATCGGAACGATCCCGTCTTGAATTTGCATCCTCGTAGATAGGACAATCTATGCCAAAGGTCTCAAACCCACCCCAAGAACGATCCTGTCTTGGGGTTCCATAGCCTATGTATAAAAACCTATACCATCCCTTGTGTACAAAAATGTATATCGAACTTTTCGAACACATCCCAAGAACGAGGGGTTCATCCTCTTTTTGTTTATCCTTATACTTAACCCCTTTTTGATTGATTTCTGATCTCTCTCTCTCTCTAAGCCAAATTTTGAAAAGAAGAAGAAGAAGCGTACAACACCCTATAAAACAACAATTTCCTCCCACCAACAAAAATCATGTCCAAAAAATTACCAAACGGCCTAACAATGAAAGACGTCTCAGGGTCAGTGGTGGTGGTCATGGTGCCTCTCCCGGCGCAAGGCCACCTCAACCAGCTCCTCGAGCTCGCCTACCTTGTCGCCTCGTACGGCATCCCCGTCCACTACGTCGGCTCCGCCTCCCACAACCACCAAGCCAAGCTCCGCTCCCACATCCTGCCCTCGTCCTTACCCAGCGACATCTGCTTCCACGACTTCCCAACCCCGGCCTTCCCCTCCCCCGCCCCGAACCCTGATTCGACCTACAAGTTCCCCTCTCAGCTCCAGCCGGCGTTTGACGCCGCTTCATTGCTCCGCGGCCCCGTCGCCAACCTCATCCTCTCCCTCTCCTCGGAGTCGAGGCGGGTCGTCGTGGTCCACGACTCGCTGATGGGGTCCGTGGTCCAGGACGCCGCCTCAGTCCCCAACGCCGAGAACTACGTCTTCCACTCGGTTTCCGCCTTTGCGCTTTACTGGTTTACGTGGGAGGCCACGGGGATGGTGCTCCCGCAGGAGGAGGAGGAGGTCGATATCGCCGAGCTCGTTTCTGCCGAGGGCTTCCCGTCCGTCCGGGTCTGCTTCACCGACGAGTTCTTAAAGTTCATGGCATCGCAGCACGAGTTCCAGAAGTTAAGCTCGGGGAGTATCTTCAACACATGCAGGGTTGTCGAAGGCCGTTACGTGGACTTATATGCCAGCGCAACAGCGAACAGCATCGCAACCAAGCACTGGGCGATCGGGCCGTTCAACATGGTCAAAGCACCCGAGAAGAGTTCAAGAAGATCTGCTCACGCGTGCATGGAGTGGCTCGACAAGCAAGCACCGAGCTCGGTGATATATGTGTCCTTCGGCACCACGACGGCGCTGAGCAACGAGCAGATCCGTGAGATCGCGATCGGACTGGAAAGTAGTGGACAGAAGTTCATCTGGGTACTGAGGGAAGCTGATAAGGGGGACATTTTCAGCGGAGGAGAGGCGAGGAAGATGGAACTGCCTCAAGGGTTCGAAGAGATGGTGGAGACTCGAGATATAGGGGTGGTGATGAGGGACTGGGCACCGCAGCTCGAGATCTTGGGGCACCCGGCAACCGGCGGGTTCTTGAGCCACTGCGGGTGGAACTCTTGCATGGAGAGCATCAGCATGGGTGTGCCGATCCTCGCATGGCCGATGCATTCGGATCAGCCCCGGAATGCAATCTTGATCACACGAGTTCTCAAGATTGGGCTCATTGTCACGGACTGCATGAGCCAAAACAAGGTCGTGAAGTCGCCCGCGATCCAAGATGCTGTGAAGGCGCTCATGGCATCGGAGCAAGGGGACGAGATGAGGAAGAAGGCGGCGGAGCTAGGGGTCGCCGTACGGGGGTCAATGGACAAGGGCGGAGTTTCTCGGGCCGAGTTGGACTCTTTCATCACTCATATCTCTAGATAAGTTCTCGCCCTTTCTCTTATTCTGTTTTCAGCATTAAAGATATGTCTTAGTCGGGGAACATTCTATATAAATTCAGTCTGCAAGTGATTCCATGTGAAAATCAATCATTATATAGAAATTATATGAAAGCATGTATTTTCTTTAACAATTAATTTAGATTTGTATGTATTCTTAATAGATGATTAGCTTGATCAAGTAGAATGAGTTCAGATGATCATCGTTCCAAAATTAAGTATTCGAAGATCTATGGAGAACTTAAATTGCGACTTGTCCTGGATTCTAGTTTTAGGAACATGTTTTTGTCAAGGACGTAAACATGTGCGAGACTTAACATTTGCTGTCAAGGACAGTACCCAGTTAAGTTCCAAGGCCCTCCTGGTTTCCTAGGCTCTAGGAACGTGTAGTTGTCATCACGAACGTACTTGAAACACGTGCGAGACTTCCTAGGAGAGGGCAGTTGTCGTCGAGGACGTACCTAAACACGTCCGAAAGGCCCATCCAAAAAAATTAAACTGGTAATTACCTGCCCTCCGGGCCAATATCCAAGGGCAAAAATTACAGTTTGCATCTTCAGTCGTTAGTTGTATTGGTGAGCATTGATCTCTATGGGACTCATCTTTGATACTGCCGACATTTGTAATCAATAAATTGTCAAATGATCATATATTTGTCGTTGCACTATCGATTGACAATGACGGCGAGCAACCCAGATAAGGTTCTCCTCTTTTGTTAATGCAATTGAATGACGAGAGCTAGTTAGGATGCGTGGTGACATAAAACTCGTATTGATAAATTATGATAATTCTTTTTGGCCAAACTATATTAAATTGGAAATCTCAACCAAAATCAATATCTAGTGCAATCTAACACATATAGTCGTCATTGTGCTATGATTTATAAATGTTTCTCATTTCGTCTAGCTTGCAATCTTTAGACATATCTCATCTTGTAGAATTACTGCATTTTCCTTTTCACCGGGTGCACCTAGCCAGGCCTGCGCAGCATGTTGTGATGATTATCATAATTTCCAATCCAAAATTTTAAACTTTTGAGTAGAGGTAGACTTCATATCTATAAGGCGCGTTACAACCACGTATTTAAGTGCCGGGAGATTGCGTTTAACACCCCCTCGTATGTAAGCCATCTCTTAATTACTCCTATAATGTGTATGAGTCATCTTAGTTATTTGTGAAAATGGGCACGGTTCCTTTCTTGTGTGCCAATTATTGTGAACCTACCACGAATGTGAGATGAGTGCGCTAGAATTTGAACTCTTGACGGTTGCTCCGATACCAAGTTGAAATGTCCAACTTAAAAGCTTAAAGCTACATGCATTGAGATTATAGTTAACAATAATTGATGCTGTCATATGCTTGATTATCACCCATAGGAATTTGTATTGTCTACTTATGCTGTACAATTAAGTTGTAAAACTTTATTTCCAAGAAAATCTCTTGAGTCTTGATGTATAAATTATGTCTTTCTCAAGGTTATTTCAAAACCGCGAGCACGTTGTTGAATTCAAATATATGCATATTTATACGTGTGTATGCATACAAAAATGGATCATATTCACAATAAAGAAAACAACAGCAATTTAACAGTACTCTATTTTACAATTAAACTAAAAGAAACAAAGGAGAGATAAAAGGAAATTACACCAAAATCCTATCACTCATGGACGGCATGTCCAAATGCCTTTACTAGAAATTCAGAATCGTCTTGCACTTTTCTTCTTCTTTCTTCAAAAGACGATTCCTTCAATTTTTAATCATATTTTTCTCGATCCTTGAATGAAACTTCTTCCGACAAAATCTCTGATCTATCGCCCACATTTAATTTATTCTATAATAATAGATTTACACGTGAGGAGCACAACTTGTCGCTCATAGATTTTGTCGGAGCATTTCTCTAAGTAGAGTAGTAGGAAAATGGAACTCCATTTAGCAGTGCGGACTTGTTGTTCTGGGGGCTATTCAGGCTAGGGGTGAGCAGCGGTCTAGGATCGACCCTAAACCGACCCTAAACTGGCCCAACCCTGCTTGTCCTAGTCTGGTTCCTAAGAGGACTGGGTTGGTAATTGATCCTGAAATTTCAAGATCAACACTGTACGGGTTGGTCCTCGGTCCTAAGAGTTTTAAGTCCAACCATATATATTATATTATATTATTTATAATTTTTTTATATATTCAAATTTAAGTAAAATGTTTGTTATATTATATTATATTGAGATGTTCTATCAATAGCACTAATAATAATTTCAATTTAAAACTTTTGTTGAGTATTAATTACATGTCGTTTTGTTTTGTTTTCAAGTGTTTAGAAGTTCAAGTGAATTAACAAGATGTGAGGTTATATATTCATGATTTATATTAAATATTTTGAACTTTTTATGGTTTAATTGTATTTTACTAATGAATATCAGCTGCACTTTGCTTTTCAATTTGTGTCAAATGGTAGAAGTTTTTGAAGAAGTAGAATAATATTGTAGTTGCTACGGTGATTTACTAGTCAAGTGGTGTGAATCTCATTTTTTGGTTGAGTGGACTCTACATGATCGAATGCAAAAAAAACGCTTTTGCATATGGTGTTATAAATATTAAATATAGATGATTATAAGAATTTTCTATCTTACCCTATATCTCGATGAATGGTTAGTAGGTACAAAATTTTTATTATTATGTCATCTTAAATTTGCTAAATATGTATTGATATTTATAGTTTAGTTGCACAATGTCGCATTGTCGATGGATGTGTAATTTGAATTTGTAGATTTGCTTTTTTAGAGAGTATTGCGGTGGCGAGTTGGTTTTTTAGGGAGAGAAAAAGTTCGAGACTTGCCGGAAAAAACGCGCGACTTAATCGCTAGTGGGGTCGCGGTGGGGGCCCCATGGGCACAGGGGTTTACGTGGACGGCAAACGGCCCAAGAACGGTTCCTCCAAAGCACCGGAAAAAAATTATCGATCGGTCTCGGATTGATTGAATGGCTGGATCGAATCCATTGGGTCGGTTCGTTCTTTGGTTCGAGACTCAATATGGTCGGTCATCGATCCTAAAAATTGAGAATCGACATTGTACGGGTTGATTTTAGGGTTAGGGAGTGGCTCAGACCAATCTGAACTATGCTCACTCCTAATTTAGTGAGTGGATTTTGCCGATGACAATGCCTATGATTTTTGCTGTCAGTAGGAGTTGAAAGTAGTCCTGGTACTTCTGCTGAAGAACCGGGACGTAGGGGCCACCGCACCTCTTTGAAGATCCTCCGCCACTAGGATCGACATCAGTGTTTTGGAACTCCAGTCATTCGACGATGACCAGTGTTAGTACTGAAAACCCTAGGGAGCATCACGTTTTGAAGACGAAATGCATCCCCCTTCTTTGCCCCTTGTGCACATCACCTTCCTTGCACGACTGGAAGACGGGAAAGATCGGTGAGACTGACACGAGCGCTCCTTTTTCTGGGTTTCGGACGCACGTTCGCCTTTGTTCACACGGTCTTGTCGGATAGACGTGGCGACGTAGGGAACAGCCGCCTTCCATTTAAGTCTGATGCCACTCATTAGGTCAGCCAGCAATTTCCTAGTGCATGAATGTGTGTGTGAACGATGAGGAACTGGGCCCTCCGATGGGACTTGTGTTGCGGGCGATTTTCATTCTTATCCTTCGGTATTAATTTACACATGATATCTGCCGTGTTAGATTCGAAAACCTTGCATCATAATTTGCTTGTATTGCTCAATGTATAATACAAATATTTATACGACATATTGCTTAACAGAAAAAGGAAAGAAAAGATTACCCAGTATATCTAACTAATATAAGAGATATACTAAATATTATGCTATCTCAAAGCAAAAATTAAATCCTAACTAATAATAAGAAATACACTAGATATAAGAAAAATAGAATGTAAATCTTTAGCAAATTTTCCGTAATACTCTCCATCAAGTTTGTGCATGGAGATCACAAATGCCAAGCTTGTTGATGATAAACGCAAATCAATCTTGACCTAGTGCCTTAATAAAGATGTCTGCGAGTTGAAGTCTAGTGGGTACATGATCGGTTCTAATGGTGTCCGATTGTACGTGTTTGCGAACAAAGTGGCCATCCATCTTAATGTGCTTTGTTTGTTCATGAATTATTGGGTTCGCCTTGATGGGTAAGGCAGCTTGGTTGTTGCAATTAAGACCCATTGGTTTGTCGTGCAATACCTTGAGGGAAGCAAGTAAAGTGTGCAACCAAATCAATTCAATGCAGTTGCCATAACACAATATGCGACTACATCAGAGGACTGAGAAACTGTTATATGCTTCTTGGTTCTTCAAGACATAGGACAACCATCGAGCATGACAAAGTAACTAGTAACTAATCGCTAAGTCATCGCGTAACTTGCCCAGTCGAAGCCACAAGAGGCAATCAAGTGAAGTGAAGCCAAGATTGATAATAGGATCCCCTGTCCTGGCTTTTTCTTGAGATATCAAAAAACTCATATAGTTGCTTCCAAATGACACTTCTTTGGTTCCTACATGAACTAGGAAATTATGTTGACAAAATAACATAATTCAAACTCAGTGACAGTGAGATAAAGTAGATGTCCTACTAATTGACAATAGTAACTTGGGTTTATCATGGTAGGTCTAGTTGTTGTAGCTGATCGGTGTTGTTATTCCAGCAACGAAGTCACTAGTTTAGCTGCTAGGATGTCGCATTCTGATAGGATGTCATGTACATATTTTGATAGGATGTCATGTACATACTTTCTCTGGCATGGAAATAATCTTAAAGCCGTTCGCGTTACTTCAATTTCCAAAGTGTACTTTAATTGGCCAAGGTCCTTGATAGGAAAATGCTCATTAAGGTACCATTTGAGCACTGTGCACTGTTTTGAATTATTGCTTGCCAAGATGAGATCATCAACATATACTAACATGGCTAGCAAAGTACCATCATGAGAATATGTGAACAACAAGTAATCTCCTAAAGATTGATCAAATCCATACTCCCTCAATACATTAGAGAATTTTGAAAACCAATTTCAAGATGCTCATCGAAGACCATATAAGAACTTGTGTAGTTGACATATACGATTTGAGCTCGTTGTTGTGTAAGATGGTGGAAGCTTCATATAAACTTCCTCATCCAAATCGCCATGTGGAAATGCATTGTTGATGTCCATCCGATACAACTCCCAATTATGAGCCAATGCAACTGCCAAAAGACACCCGACTAGTTTAGCCACTGGTGGGAAGGTTTCATGGAACTCCACACCTTGTATCTAGGTGAATCGCTTGGGGGATAAGACGAGCTTTATATTGCTCACTATTGCTGTCAACTTAATACTTGATTTTGTAAACCCACTTGCACCCTATGGGTTGCTTAAGGAGTATTTGGTAACGTTTCTGTTTCGAGGAACAATTTTTGAACAGAAATAAGTTTTTTTTTTTTTTTGTTTATGTTTTTAGAAACAATTTCTGAGTATAAGAACGCACTTGGTAACTACAAAAAATTTTTACTCTAGGAATAGAAATGTGTTTGGTAAACTTGTATAATTTTGTTGTTTATTTTAATTTTTCAATATTTTTCCTTTTTTTTTTTTTTTTTTTTCCTTCTTTCTCTTTGTGGCCGGTCATCGGCCACGGCGGCGGTTGGCGATTGGCTAGGCGAGCTCCAACGAGCTCACCGAAGCCTCGCCAGATCTGGGCTCGGTTGAGCCTTGCCGGTGGCCTCAGTGGCTAGGCGAGCCTTGCCAATCCTTGCCTAGGTGGTGTGAGGTTGGTCTCACCTGGGTTGGGTGAGCTTGAGCTTGCCTAGCCACCGGCGAGGCTCGGCCCGAAGAGCCTCGTTGTGGCTCAGCGTCTTTGGGGGTTGGCGACGCTCGGCGAGGTCGCTAGCCCTCGTTTAGCCAATTATCGGCGCTGGCCATGGCCAAGGCCGGTGATTAACAAAAGGAAGAAGAAGAAGAAGAAAAGAAGAAGAAAAGAAAAAGAAGAAAAAAAGAGGAGAAAAAAGTTGGTTCTATACTTGATTCATAACTTGAAAAGAAGAAAAAAAGAAAGGAGAAATGAAAAATTACTTGATATTATTAGAAATGCCCATAAAATATTCGTAAAGCAGAAACATAGATGAACTCCTCGAAACAACAAGAAATAACTTTTTTCTACTTCTTGTTTTTGTTCCAAATCTGTTTCTAAGAACAAAAAAAATATTTTTTGTTCTCGGGAACAAAATTTTTACCAAACACGTTTTTGTTCCCTGGAACAAAAGAACATAAATTTTTATTCCGGGGAATAGAAACAAAAATAAACAAACAAAGTCTTACCTTTTGACAAAGTTGCCATAGTCCAAGTCTTATCCTTCGAATGCTTTAATTTTGCCACCATCGCTTCTCTCCACAAAGGATTTTTAATAGCCTTGGTGTAATTCCTAGGTTCAATATTAGAATCAACAATAGCTAAAAAGATGATGTGAGGCTCGACAAATTGTTCATAAGAAATAAGTTTCTTGATTGGATAGACCATACCTGAAGATATTAATGGAGTGGGCTGAGGAATTGGGGTCTTCGTTTGGACCATACAGTACACATAATCTGACGGACGGGTTGGCTGTCTTTTTTGTCGTGCCAGTCAAGTTGGGACTGGAATTTGGTCATTGGGCTGCCCACTAGGTTGCTCTTTAACTTGGACTGTACCATCACAATCCTATATCATTGTTTGCCCATTTTCTTGACAAACTTGGCTTGGTGCCCTTTTCTCCTGCCACTGGAGTTGATTCAACCCTCGTCAATAGAACCTAGCTCACAAGCTGGTGGTAAAAGAGGAAGAGAGTCTTGATTCTCATGTGCAGGTGTTGAGCAAATGGGAAATTCTCTTCATAGATAACAATATCACGAGATACCAATAATTCTTCGGTTTTCCAAATCAAAAACCTTCCAAACCTTCAAGCCATTTGGATATCCCAAAACTACATAATTTCTTGCCCTTTTTGCCTCAAATTTATTTTTGCCTTTTGATAGTTTGTGAGTATACCACAGTGCAACAAAAACTTGAAATGACTATAATCCGAAATAAAAGCTTGAAAGGTGTTTTTCTAGATAATAACCAAGTTGGAGTATAATTGATTAGATAAGCAGTCGTTAATATGCATTCATCCCAAAAACAAATTGGTAGATTTGCTTGAAAATGAAGTGCCCATGCTACATTGCGGATGTGTCGGTATTTTGTTTCAACTTGCCCATTCAACGGTGGTGCAATGACGTCTAATGCATGACTCCACTTTTGGGGGAGAAAAAAAGCTTCATGAAATTAGAAAGAAATTCACGGCCATTATGACTCTGCTTCATTTTAACTACTTTACCAAATTGGAGTTTTACCATATGATAAAAATTAATAAAGATTTTGTATGCCTTTGATTTTTTCTTCATTAAATAGACCCAAATTGCCCGACTATAATCATCGATGATGGTTAAAAAATAGTGTCTGCCGTAAAGAGACCTTGTCTGATTATGATCCCCAAACATCACAATGCAACAAATCAAAACATCCACTTACTTTATTTAACTTAAAATAAATGAGGAATGGGCTTGTTTTGCAAGAAAACATATATCAAACAAATCAACACCTTTTTTATTTATTTTAACACTGGCGATCAAGTTCGAAACTTGCCATGACGGGTGCCCCAATTTTGATGCCAAATGTCAATATTTTATCCCTTGATCGTTGGAAAAGTCAAATCAGAGCCTGTACATCCAAGATGATAAACCCCTTCTTGAAGATTATCCACTCCAATCAATCTCTTCAAGGATAGGTCCTTGTAAGACATATCGAGAAGAGAATAACGTTACTGAGTATTGCAAATTCGAACTCAGTTTTCTGACAGAAATAAGATTGCACTTAAAGTTTGGGACTATAGCACATTGTGCAAGATAAAATTAGGACTTAAATAAACATTGCCTCTCTTGATGGCATGAGTCACTTTTCCATCAGAAGTTTGTAAAGGATAAGCAGCCCGACGTTCCTCGATCGATTTAGAAGCAAAAGCTACCCTATCATCTATTCAAGGGCACCACTATCGATAATTCGATTTGTGGAAAAATCGTTGGGCCAATAGACCTCACTAGTGAGTTGATCATTTGAAGTGAGAGGTTTCATCGTTGTGAGCAGATTGACTAAATGCTGATATTAATCATTGCCAATTTTTGTTATTGTATCAATCCCCTTTGGATCTCCTCGACTATTATTTACAATATTGTCATAATTGCCGCTGCTAGCCTATGCAACTATAGAAGGGTTCCCTTCGTGTGCCTTTCCACCTCACCTTGGCTCCTAATTTGGAGGATATCCAATCAACTCCTAGAAATGACTTCAATTTCAAGTGAGATTCTATGGAATTACTGCTTAAATGTTTAAGCTATTAGATAATGACATGATTTAATAATTATGTATTTTATCACTCTACCTCATGTTTAGTTTGGTTTTTTTGCCTAGTACTAAGCATTGGCATATTTAATTGTGACATAAATGGGGTTTGAAAAGATTTGAACTCAGAACTTCCAACTCTAATATCATGAGATAATTCATAATTTGCTCAACTTATAGTACAAATATTTATACAACTTCTTGCTTAACTGGAAAAAAGGAAAGGAAAGCTCTACCAAATATCTCTAACTAATTATAAGAGATACAGTAAATTTTATGCTAACTAAAAGACAAAAGTAAATCCTCACTAATCATAAGAAATGCACCAAAATTAGAAAATCAGAATGTTAATCTTTAGCGAGTCTTCCGTAATAATGTCTATGTACCAAAGAGAAATCCCATATCATTCATTAGATCTCATGTTTTCTTTTCCAAAATGCCCTATTCCCCCCTGAGGAGGTGGGGATTTGAACCCCTCACCTCCCCCTTCCATGTTAGAAGGGTGGCCACTGGGGCAAACCCCCAGTGGTTTTAATAATAATGTCTGTGTACCAAAGAGAAATCCCATATCATTCATTAGATCTCATGTGTTCTTTTCCAAAATGCCCCTAAAACCACAAAAATGGCTCTTAGATCTCATCAACCCTTTTCAAATAACCCACGATTGAAAACAATCACCAATGCACTCCTCTTAGTAACTATCAATTCTCAAAAAAAATTATCAAGAAAGTCTCAACATATTATATGGTGGCCAAATGGGCTTGCCAACCTTTGCCAACCCTTGCCTTTGGCTGGTCACTGGCCATGATCAAGTACATATCAATATATTTAAAAGATTTAGAATTGAATTGGACACCATATAATAGATTTAGGACTTTCTAGATAATTTTCCCATCAATTCTCTTTTGATGAGTAAGCACCAAGGCGCTGAATAGAATTCTGTGGAATCGGATCGAATTGTGTAGTTTGTCCGGTTAGGAAACAGCTCATAGGTCTGTCGCTATTTACATTTCACAAGAAAGGATCAAACAAAAAGAGACGACAAAACACATATATCATCGGGCCGACTGTGGGGATCGCAAGCAGACAATCGCCGACGGCAACGAAAGGGGCACGTAGAGGGACGTTACGAGCGTAAAGGACAATAGCCCCCACGATGTTCCATCGTGGCGATCGCCGGTTGCCTAGTCCGCGCACCGATACATACAAATGAAAAGCCAGGAATTGAGGCTACGTAAGATTTCTGTTAGCATCTTTCGTGCGTCTCTGTCGAACTCTCAAAAGGCGCGCAAAAGCTCAAGTCGAAAGCGGACCTTGCCTAACGCAGGACGAGATGACGATGACAATCTAGGTGGCCACAGAAAGTGACCAAGCACCAAAGAACAAAGGAATTGTGCCTTTGTTGTTGTAGTTACTGTAGTAGCAGTAGCAAAACACGACCACGCTTTGTTTCATCTCTACTTCGTGAGAACTCGGGGTAATCTCTTTATCGATTGTCCGTTTGCTTCATCATGTGCGAGTTTGCCAACATAAAACGAACGATATGTCGTAAGAATCTGAAGATACTTGCCTATATTCCTATAGTCTCTCTCCATTTGATGATATATATCTTGGGGATTCAATATGAATGGAATAGGACAATGACCAGGTCCATGTGGTTGGCGCGTGTGTATATGACCGAATTTATTGGGTTCTTAAGGATGGGATGATTGAATTATATGGAACTGCCTAAGAAAGTTTGCGGGAGGTTAGGGAATACAAACAATGCTTGATACTTTGCAGTGCAAAATCTTTTACAAATCAATATGAAGATAACACATTAAGTAGAGTATAACGAGTTGATCATTTTAGAATCTTCTCTGATTCTTTCCCTTTTTAATTACTTACTTCAATGCAGTTATTTTTTCAAGATTATGATTTCCGAGTCACGTGAGCAAATCTCGAACGAATTGTGCTTTTGGGCGTTGCTAGTTTGTGTGGAAAGGGTTACGAACTGCTGACATTAGCCATGGATCTCGGTCATGAAGCTCCTCTACCCAACATGTGTCAATTTTTTTTCTAGGTCATTACCACGTTAATTAGACAGACAATCAAAGGCAGTCGAACAAGCAAAACTAATAGCAGTCAAATTTTCACAGTATATCAGATAAATCGTCTTCTCCAAGAACATTAATGGTAAAATAAGCAGTATATAAAAGAGAAGAAGCCAATAGAAAAGGTCAGAATTCCATTCCCTAAGCTTAAAAACCTGAAGCTAACCTCTCAAGCACACCATTTTTAGAAGAATTAGACACCATAGAAGAAATGTCCTCCCAAAATCTACCAAATGGCCAAAATATCAAAGACGACCCAGGTTCAGTGGCGGTGATCATGGTGCCTCTCCCGGCTCAAGGCCACCTCAACCAGCTCCTCGAGCTCGCCCACCTTGTCGCCTCCTATGGCATCCCCGTCCATTACGTAGGCTCCGCCTCCCACAACCACCAGGCCAAGCTCCGCTTCCATGTCCCGGCCTTGTCCGCGCCCAGCGACATCCGATTCCACGACTTCCCAACCCCGCCCTTCCTCTCCCCTGCCCCGAACCCGGATTCTTCTCACAATTTCCCGTCCCATCTCCTGCCAGCGTTCCATGCCACTTCATCGCTCCGCGGCCCCATCGCCTCCCTCATCCGCTCCCTCTCCTCGGAGTTGAGGCGGGTCGTTGTAGTGCATGACTCGATGATGGCGTCTGTGGTCCAGGACGCTGCGTCAGTCCCCAACGCCGAGAGCTACATCTTCCACTCGGTTTCTGCGTTCGCGCTCTATTGGTACACGTTGGAGGCGACAGGGATGGGGCTTCCGCCGGAGGAGGATGTTGATGTAACGGAGCTCATCTCGTCCAAGGGCTTACCGACCCTCCTGGACGTCTTCACAGACGAGTTCTTGAAGTTCATGGCGTCACAGCACGAGTTCATGAACTTGAGCTTGGGGAGCATCTACAACACATGCAGAGTCGTTGAAGGCCGTTATGTAGACCTATTTGCCAGCGCAACCGCGAACGGCACCCCGACTAAGCACTGGGCAATCGGGCCTTTCAACCCGGTCAAAGTACCCGAGAAGAAGTCGAGAAAATCTGCTCACGTATGCCTGGGGTGGCTCGACAAGCAAGCGCCAAGCTCGGTCATATATGTGTCGTTCGGCACCACGACGGTGCTGAGCGACGAGCAGATCCGCGAGATCGCGATGGGGTTGGAACGTAGTGGACAGAAGTTCATCTGGGTATTGAGGGAAGCTGATAAGGCGGATATTTTCAGCGGAGGAGTAGAGGCGAGGAAGATCGAACTGCCCCAAGGGTTCAAAGAGACGGTGGAGGCTCGAGATTCAGGCGTGGTGCTGAGGGACTGGGTGCCGCAGTTCGAGATCTTGGGACATCCGGCGACCGGCGGGTTCTTGAGCCACTGCGGGTGGAACTCTTGCATGGAGAGCATCAGCACGGGCGTGCCGATCCTCGCATGGCCTATGCATTCGGATCAGCCAAGCAATGCCGTCCTGATCACGCAAGTCCTCAAGATTGGACTTATGGTCCAGGACTGCATGAGCCAAGACAAAGTCGTCAAGTCGTCCGCGATCCAAGGTGCTGTGGAGGCGCTCATGGCGTCGGAGCAAGGGGACGAGTTGAGGAAGAGGGCGGCGGAGTTAGGAGCCGCCGTACGGGGGTCCATGGACGAGGGCGGAGTTTCTCGGGTCGAGCTGGACTCTTTCATCACTCATATCTCTAGATAGATTTTTTTTGTCCTGTTTTTAGCATCAAAGATATATCTTAGCAGATGGAATAGGAAGAGAACATTTAATATAAACTCTGCGCTAGTGATTGAACGCAAAGAGCAATCACAATGTAGAAATTATATGAGAGTCTGTAATTTCAGTATGATTTCAATGTGAATTAATATGTATTTTTAATATATGATTGGCTTCACCTAATATAACGAGTTAGATAACTATCGCTTCAAAATTAAGTATTCAAAGAGTTATAAAGAACCTAAATCGTGGTTTGCTGTGTGCTGTAGGAATATGTAGTTGTTGTCAAGGGCGTACTTAAGCACATTCAAAAGGCCCACCCAAAATCATTAAGCTGGCAATTAACTGACCCTCCGACTAATATCCGAGGGCAAATTAAACAAATATAACGCAGTTTTCATCTTTGTCTATTAAATGTAGAGTATGGTAAAAACCCAGATAAGGTTCTCTTTTCTATAGATTCAATCCAATGACGAATGTATGTTATGTGCGTGGTAGCACAAGACTCGTACTCATAAACTATGATGAGTATATTTGGCCAAACGATATTAATAAGAAAATTTCAACGAACATGATTTAACAATGTTTTTCATTTCGTCTGGCTTGTAATCTTTAGACATATCTAATCGCGTGAACTCACTGCATTTTCTTTTCCAGCGGGGCATCCAACTGAGCCTAGCACGGCATGCTGCGATGATTTCTAAAATGTCCAATTCGAAAGCTTAAATCATTGGGTAGAGGAGACTATATGCATATATGCACGTTATAACCACATGTTTAAGCAATGAAGGATTACAGTTGACACTCCCCTCGCGTGTAAGCTGGGTCCTAGATGACTCGGTTCTATTATTTGTGAAATGGACACGGCTCCTATTTGGAGCCATGAATGATATCTTCTCGATTATTTGGGTTGCATGTGATGTTTAACCTTATCGTTTGGTCTTGATTCACACATCATAGGTTGTCGTGTTGGGTTCGAAAAGCTTGTATTGAGTACCAAAGAGAAATCCTCACCCATCTTTCTATATGCGTTTCTATGTTATTAAAAGAAAAAGGAAAAATTCCAAATAAGGACCTGAAATTGACCAAATTTCTCAAATAAGGATTTGAAATGAACTTTGTGTCAGATAGATACCTAAAGTGAATCCATTGTCTCAAATAAAAACCCGAAGTGATTGAATCAATTCCAAATAAAAACCTGAGCTTGCTGGTCAGCCAAATATTTGTCAGCTATTAAGCATGTGACATTTTTGATGACCAGAGTTTGAATAATTTTGTCAAAAAAAAATATAGGAAAAATTAACAAATCCTAAAACAAAAACAAAAAAACTCTAGGTTATCTACGATCTCATTGTTCCTTGTACCCATCATTTGCAAAGTCAAAGACCGAAGTTCTCCCATTCCTTGTTCCCATCCTCCGCAAAGTCGAAGACCCAAATTTTCCATTGGTTGAGGCTTGAATTCAAAAACAAGAAGAAAACCAGATGCTTCTTTCTTTGTTTGTGGAGACCCAAATTCTCCACTAGTCGAGCAAAGTGAGGAGCGACGAGAATCAAGTCGCGATGATGACCGGGTAGCGATTTGGTTGAGGAGTAGCGGGGGAGAAGAAAGAAGAAAACGTAAACATCTAAATGAATAACCTAAACTTAATTAATTTAAAACTTTCCCTTTTTTTCTAATCACAAATTTTTAACAAAATTGCCCCTATTTTAATTGCCGAAAAATGTTTTCCAAGGAACTAAGGTCCTCAATAGAGATTAACTTGATTACTTCGAGTCCTTATTTGACACAAAATTTACTTCGGATCCTTATTTGAAACAATGGGTCCACTTCGGGTCCTTATATGACACAAAGTTCATTTTGAGTCTTTATTTGAGAAAATAGATTCATTTTGAGCCATTATTTGGAATTTTCCCAAAGAAAAATGGGGTTTTCGATCTAAATTTTGCTTTTCCTGAAATTCCCCTAGAACTCCAAAATGGCTAGCAGATCTCATTGATTGTCCCATTAAGCAAGAGTTTCTATATCCATCCCTAATCACAGAGAACCTCAAAAGGACAGAACGAAAATAAAAGAAATATATCAATTTAGTTGAGCGTCAAAATCGCAATCAGACAATCGCGGACGGCATCAAGGGCACTAGTACGATTAACAATTTGGTGGTCACAGAAAAAGAGAACCTCAAAATGACAAAATGAAAATAAAAGAAATATATCAATTTAGTTGAGCATCAAAATCGCAATTAGACAATCACGGACGGCATCAAGGGCACTAAAACGATTAACAATTTGGTGGTCACAGAAAGCGACCAACCCTTCAAGGACAAGAGAGTTGTCCTTTAATGTTGTCATCGTAGTAGTAGTAGTAGATCACGAGTGTCTCTATTTCATCTCCACTTGTGAGAACTCAGGATAATCTCTCGATTGATTCTTTGTTTGCTTAATCTTATGCGGGTTTGCCGATAAAGACCATAACCTGAAAATGATATATTGTCGAAATTCGAAAATAGTTAACTGGCTTCCCAGTAATCTCTCTCCATTTGATGATACATATCTTGGAGATTCGATATGAAACAAATGGATACATATCTTGGAGATTCGATATGAATGTACTAGGACCACGACCGAGTCTGTGTGCTGGACATGTATGTGTGAATTGCATTTAATCTCTGCAATAATGGCACTTTTTTTAGCTTGAATGGAAAAGTCAAGATTCTTGCGGGGAATATATGCCGGAAGGAGAAATTCAGAAACATCAATGCTTGAGATCGTATGAGATCGAGCAGAGAGACATGTTTCTATTCATGCGATAGTTATCAATGTAAATTACTAATATAGGATGCTTTTATAAAAAACAATTCAATATAATTAAACTTGTTCGGCTTTTTAAGGATGGGAAAATTGGATTATATGCTGGTGCCTAAGCAAGTTAATGAAGCAAACATAAACGAAAGCTCAATTTGTTTTTCAAGATTACAAATTCCGGGTCATGAGCAAATCTCAAATTGATATGTATGTTATTATTGGACATTGTTACCTTTTTTTTAGTTGGAAAATAAACTTGCATTTAAGATAACGTAAGAGTACAACTTGAAAGAGAAGCATCAATGAGTACAAGATCAAGTAAAGCCAGCGGGGGAGAAGTAAAGCTGTCATGGGCCGAAAAAGAGTTGTGGGCTTTCACAGCCCAATCAGTAGGTAGGTTAGCAGCATGGTAGCAGTGTTGCAGCTTGAGGTTCGGGAAATCAGCAAGCAGAGCGGCTGTTTTGTCGATCAGCGATCGCAGCTCCCAGGGTGGCTCTCGATGCCCTTTGATGACTTCAACAAGATTCAAGCAGTCAGTTTCCAACTCTAGTGACACTTCGTGGAGACGTCGATCGATCACATGGTGCAGAGCAGATGTCAGGGCCTGAATTTCTGCTTCAAACGCTGAGTGCGCCTGGACTCGGTTCATGTATATGTCGGTAAGGCGCCATTGCTCGTCTCTGTAAATACAAGCGATTCGACCTTCATGCTACTCGGCTGATGGCTAGCATCAATGTTACATTTTAGGGTTCCTTTTGTAGGGGGATGCCATAGATGAGACCGATTGATGGAGGCCAGAGGAGATCTGAAGTGTGAGGGAGCTGAGTGGAGTTGATACGCCCTGAGGTGAGCCATTGTTGTCTGCACAACCATGGATGGATCGGAGGCTGATTTTGAAAGAGGAATTTGTTCCTCAGCCGCCAGATCTGCCAGAGGATGTTAGCCACGAGAGGAAGATGAGGTGAATGTTGAGAAGCATCGCCCATGCTGTAATCTAGGTATCAAACCGATCACTTGTCAGCGTCGTTGGGTATAGGTTGATCTAGGGTTTGTCCAAATAGTATAAGTCCAAGTACATTTTAAGAAGATATGCTCTATGGTTTCTGGAACATGCTGCTGATAGAGATAGCATCTAGGCTCCGTAAGTATATGCTTGTGAAAGAGGTTTGCTCGGGATGCTAGTGCGTTATGGCAAGCAGACCATAGGAATAGTTTAATTTTTGGTTTTGTATGCATTGTCCATATGCTTTTCCATAATGTTGATGATTGATGAGTAGAGGTAGAGGGTTTACTGTGGCGTAGAATGCTACATGCTTGTCTGATAGAATGGTAGTTGCTGCGCACCGTGTGGTTGCCATCTGCCCTGGCTGGCCAAATCAGTTTATCTTCGGATACAAGAGGTCTTACTGGGATAGTAAGAATCTCTGAAATTGTCTATTTGTCGAAGAATTGCTGTAGCAAAGTTAGATTCCAATTATGGTGGATGGGGTCAATAAGTTCTGCCACCATAGGAGGTTCTGCCCTAGCTGTAGGTCCATATAGAATACCCATCAGTAACCATCTATCAGCCCAAATTCTGATCTTGGTACCATTCCCAACTAACCAGCAAAGATTAGGTAGAATTGCTTCTTGTCCCAATAGCATGCTTTGCCACCCTCAGGACGGCCTTGTGCCTCGATTAGCTGAAAGGAAATCTGTCGAATGGAAATGTAAGCCTTTAAATAGTGTGCTCCATAACGATTGAGGTTGATGTAGTAAGCGCCATGCCTATTTGCCAAGCATCGCTTTATTAAAGGTGATTAGGTTTCTAAAGCCCATACCTCCTTGTTGTTTTTGAGCTTTCATAAAGTCTCATTGCAGCCAATGTATACTGACTCTATTATGATCATTTCTCCACCAAAAGTGAGCAATTCGCTGTTCAATAGATTTGCAAATAGAAAGAGGCAACTTAAATATAGACATGGCATAGTTTGGAAGAGCTTGGACAACAGACTTTATGAGAATTTCCTTACTGCCTTTTGATATAAATTTCTCATTCCAACTCTCCAGTTTGGCATTAACTCTAGCCAACAGCCAAGAGAACATTTCCTTCTTTGATTTGCCCCATTCTGATGGTATACCCAGATATTTACCATAACGTTGCATGATAGGAGTCCTCAGTTCTTGAGACATGTTGTCCTGAAGAGTGGTAGGGCAGTGTTTGCTGAAAATCATATCGGATTTATTGCGGTTTACAAGCTGTCCAGTTGTCGAGCAATATAGATTTAGAATGTTGGCCAAGTTTTGACCTTCAGAGACGGTACCATTCAAGAAAAAGATCGCATCATCAACAAAAAGGAGATGGGATAGGGTAGGACACCATCTATTCAAACGAATGCCCTTTAGATGTCCTATACTTACAGCTTGTGTAATGAGGTTCGAGAGGACATTAGCCATTAGAATGAAAATGTATGGTGATAGCGAAGGCCACGAGATGGATGCAAGTAAGGTAATGATTCCCCATTGAATTTCACACTGAAAGCAACTGTAGTAATACATTGCATAATCCAGCTCACCCATTTAGAATGAAAGCCCAATTTCAGGAAGTAGTCCCTGAGAAAATCCCATTCCACTCTGTGATATGCCTTTGTCATGTCGGTTTTTAAGAGTGCATTAAATTTACTTGTCCTCTTTCTTGTTCTAAAGTGATGAAGAACCTCTTGGACAATGAGTATATTGTCCTGGATCTGTCTTCCTTGCACAAAAGCTGATTTTTCTTTAGAAATAAGAGTAGGCAAACAAGGCTTGAGACGATTCGCAAGTACCTTTGATATGACTTTATATGCAAAATTACATTGGCTTATGGGGCGGTATTGCTCAAGCTTCTCGGGTTGAGGTATTTTGGGAATCAGCGTGATATTGTTCAAACCTGTAGGTAATACCCTTGATATCAGGAAATTCTGAACTAATAGGAATAGATCGTCTTTGACAATGTCACAGTGCTTTTGATAGAACAATCCATTCAAACCATTAGGACTAGGGGCTTTATTTGACCCCATTTGAAAAGTAGCTTGCCTGACCTCATCCATCGTAAGTGGTGTAGTTAACTAATCATTCATTTCCCTAGTGACCACCTGGTGACATTGATCAAGTAAGGGTTCATAGTTCCTATAGCCATATGATGTATATAGACATGAAAAGAAAGTGGTAGCCATATCTTTAAGAGTAGGGATATCATGAACCCATAGCTGATCCTCAGTTTGTAGCATCGTGATTCGGTTTCGTTGCCTTCGTTGAATTGTAGTAGCATGAAAAAACCATGAATTTTTATCGCCCCATTTCAGGCATTGAATTCTGGAACGTGACACCTAATACTGTTCTTCCTGTGCCCAAGTTCGAGAGATTTCAGCTTTGATTTGAGAAGCCTCTACCCTGTCATAATTTAGATGTGGCTGGTTTGTCAAGTTCTGTAACTGATTTTGAAGAATAAGCACCTTGTTGCATCGATTAGAGAATTTGTTCTGACTCCATGCAGTCAAAGCCTTTGTGACCCTATCCACTTTGGTAAGAAAACTGGGATATAACTGACAGTGTAGATTCTAGGCACTCGAGATGACTTCTTGACATTCCTCATCCTCATTCCAATAACTTTAAAAAAGAAAGGGTTTCTTTTTGCATTAATAGTCTGCTGATATGTAAATAAGTAGAGGGCTATGATCAGACCCCACTGCTGAAAGTACATACACTCCTGCCCCTGGAAATAAGAGACGCTAATCCATAGTACATAGCACCCTATCTAATTTCTCTTTGACAAGCTCCTCTCCCTCTTGATTATTCATCCAATATATTTACAACCATGGCTTTCAAGCTTAGTGAATTCACAGTCATTTAGAAAAGCTCTGAAGGAAAGCATCCAAGAGTGGTGTGCAGGACATCTCCCCATTTTTTCCCATGGATAAAGGATCTCATTAAAATCACCCACACATATCCATGGCATGCTGTTGCTGACTTGTATTTGTCTTATATCGTCTCACAAAGACTGACGTTGTTGATAATTTGTAGGGGCATGAATAAAAGTAATACTAGTGGGTCTACCTCTTTTCCCCTGACATACACTAGCATGAAACAAGTATGGATGAGAAGATAGTACCTTAAAATAAACCGGCTCATTCCAGAACAACGCTAAACCCCCAGCAAAACCAACTGGATTAAGGATATAAGCATGTTGAAACTTTAAACTATGCTGCACTCGTTGAAGCTTCACTTCAGGTTGTTTTGTTTCCATGAGAAAAACAGCATTGTTGACACCTATTTTTAGCAAATCTAGGAAAATAAGGAAAATAAAAATTGCATTTTTGGACAAATAAAAAGAAAAAAAATGAAATTGGGGGAAATTGATTTGATTAAAGTATGCAAGGAAATTTGAAATTCTGATGAGCATTCAGATTTTGATAAATGCAGAAACAATTAAAAATCAAGTGAACAAAGGGCAATAATTTTTATAAAACGGAATAAATCAGAGCAAAAGTGAGTGGATTGTGAAACCTCACTTTGATTTGTAGCCTTGCTTTAATGCGACAGAAGATGGAAAATTGGAAAATACCATACAAAGTGGCCGTCTGGAATCACTATAAAAGAGAGCTACATTTTTCGTGACTAGGGGGAGAATTGGCTAAAAAAATTTCGTGAAAAGAGCTGAGAGGATTCGTGAAAGGAAAAAAAAAGAGAGAGAAAATTCTATTTTCTCGTCCAAGGGTCATTTTCTTTTCCCTTCTGACAACCTGCAGAAAAAAGAAGGGAGAAGTGAAAAGTTAAAAAGAGAATACAGCAGAGAGAAGAGACGGAGAGAGGAGTCGTAGGAAGTGACGTGAGGGAGAGAGAGAAAAAAAAGAAAAAAAAAAGAAAAGAGGAAACGCTACTGTTCTTCTTCTCCGTGGCTTCCCTTTGCCGCGTGACCGATCCCTGCACTGCTGGTCTCTGAGCTGCTCGCGCTGCTTTCACCGCATCTCCGCCACACCGCCTCACACTGGCCACTGCACCTCCGTCACCAACACCCGCAAGTCTCGTTGCGCAGCAACCTGCGACCCGTAGCAACTCGCGCACACCACCCGGCGACCCCTCGCGACGTTGCAGCAGCCCGAGAACCCGCGCCGGCCATCGCAATCTGCTGTTGCCCAGTACGACGCCGGAGCTCCAAAGCCTGCCGCTCGTCTCCCTCCGCCTGAGCCCATTGTCAGTTGCGCGCCTGCACCTCCGTGAGCCCCCCTGCGATTCGAAGCCACCATCGTGCAACCGCCGTCGCCGCCTTACCCTTTCCGAGCCTGGACCCGCGCCATTTGCGACCCGGAGCCGCCACGACGAGACCATCGCGACACCGCAGCCTCAACCCGCACAGCCACCGCTTCGCGTCTCGTTGACCCGCCTCTGCCTGCGAGCCAGAACCCGAACAGCTGCAACGCCGGTTTTCCCCTTTGCCGGAGCTTGATGACCCGCGACCCGCACCAGCATCTCCTCCTTTGTTGCCTCGCTACAACCATCAGCAGCCCCGTCGCCTCTCGCCACCGCTCCGGAGTTCCTCCCTTAGCCGACGCCGCGTCTGCACCATTAACGCTGCAGCAAGCCCTCTTTCCTTAGGTGGTTTAGCTTTTTCTTTTTATTTATTTTGTTTATCTATTTAAGTTGTAATGTTAGACGTTAATATTTGTGAATTTAGTATGCATTATCCGTAGGGATTTTGTCCAAAATTAATATAATTATTAATTTGATCCGAGAGACATTGGATCATTTTTCTAATTATTTTTAATTTTTGGACTTTTTGGTAGAATCTTAATTGTTAAAATCATAATAATTATTTAATTTGATCCGTAAGACTTCGGACAAGATTTTTTTAATTATTTTAAGTTGTTGTGATGATTAGGGTTAGAATAATTGTTAATTTAACTTGTGAGACGATAGGTTATTTTTTCAATTATTTTGATCCTTTATTTAGTGATTATATTAATTGTTTAGATTTAACCCTAATTTAACAATTATTCAGCTTAAAAAAAACCAAAAAGAAACTAAAAAATAAAAAAATTCAAAAAAATTCAAAATTTGCATGATCATATAGGACATTAAGGTTTAATATAATAGACACGAAGGTTTAATTAATCAAATTTTTAGGATTATATTTCTAGGATTGCATTTTAGATAATATTTTTAGGATTGCATTTTAGATATATATATATATATATATATATATATATTTTTTTTAAAAGTTAGGATTAGACTTAAATAGCCTTTTTAGAGTCTTAGATATAATTGGCACATTTTCATATTCTCATCCTCTTTTTAAAATAAAAAATAAAAAATAGTTTTCTAAGACAGAATAGGGTTTAAGTCAAATTAATCCCAAAAATGGATTAGAAAATTATTTTTAAATAGATTAAGTAGGGTTTTCATAAATTCTAAACTTCAATAAAAAATACAAAAATACAAAAGTCTAGGTGCATGTTAATTAGTTCGCATAATATGATCATTTAATTAGAATTTGTTAGTAAAGCTAGGTCATAAGGTGCATAATAACTAGTTTGCATAATAGCCCATTTAATTAGAATTTGCATATTAATAGGATTAAGTCATTTAGTTTAGAAATGCATTTTTATAAAAGAACTCCAATTTTTAAGAAAATCCAAAAAAAATGATTGCTTGCTTTGTGTGATGCAATTTATTTATTTGAATGTTTTAAATAATGGATGAGTACCCGTGTGGTTACCACATTTGCATGATAATAATTTAAGTTAAAATAAATTAGCTGCTTGCAAAAAACATTTTGAAAAATTAAAAAGAAATGGTACCGAAAGGGCATTAGAAAATTCTAGTGTAACCAAGTCCCCGTACCCTTAGTCTCTGGTTTGTAGAAGTAAAATAAATCTCCATTTATTTTACTTAGGTGTCTAATCGACCTACCATAAACCGATTAGTGGCGACTCTTAATTAATAACCCCTTGCATGTTTAAAAATTTAAACTTAAGTCGCGATTTGATATGGGCTTGGGAGAGCCCGAGCTAAATTTAAAAACTTAGTAGTCCATTAACCTAGTTTTAAGTGGTGCACCTGAAAATTAGGTCGTGATAGGTATTGGGCATATCTTTGGACATCATGGCCTTTAGAGCCTGAATTGTTAGGGGATTGTCCAAATCCTAACAGTTCCAGGCAAGGATTCTCATTTGTATACGGGTGGCTGTTTAGGGCCAGCCACCAAAGCCCGGACTTCTGCTTCATCAACAGTCAATATGGGAGTGTCCATGAGATCGGAATCATTATGATCCTCTATCGTCACACCTTTTGCTTCATAGGGGTTGTTGCGTCGTTGTTTCTTGGCAGAACCCAAAGTGGGTTGTGACCTTATGTTCTTGCCCTTCTTAACTGCTTGAATAGCCACTTACTCGGTTTGAATACCTTTCATTTTTGTGTCTGCAGGTCGAAGGGTTGGAAAAGCAGGGGATGGATGAGCTGCTGAAAGCTGCCGAATGAGTTGATTAGCTGTAGGTGGAGTATCATTGGATTCTAAAGTTGCCAGAGCTGTGGTTGTGGCTGTAACCATTGGTGGTGGGGGCAATAAGGGAACCGTCGGGATTTGTGAATGTGGAGTTTCAGGTTTGGTTGGTCTGATGAGTCGTGAATATCATAAAATGTATGCTAGTATGGACTATATTCCTTTACTTCGGCTTGAAGCCAATGGCCATAGGCCATCTTCTCTCGTGCCCTCATGTTTATCCTTAGTATATGGTATGTCTTTGCTATAGGTGGCATAGTGGCTAAGCTTACCACATGAATAGTAGAAGTGTGATAGTCGTTCATAGTGAAAGTCCGAGCCAAAAAGGTTTACCTGCGATCCTTATCAACTGTGCTGTTTTGAGTGGTTCCTTTAAATCTAATTAAACCCTCACTCGGCCTGCTCTAGATGATGTGCCATCCTTCGAGTCAACCTTAACTTGGCAAAAGAACGCTTCAAGTGCCATAACTTTGGCCAAAGGGACACTTAAGTGCCATAATTTACGAAAGGTATACTTAAGTGCCATATTCGAAGAAAAACAGATACTTGAGTGCCACTCTGGTCAAAGTTCGGCCAAAACGCCGATGTATCATTTTTCTGGCGAAATGAGTTTAAAACGATGTTGTTTTGCACGCCGACATGGCAAAATAATGCAAAAACGGTGTTGTTTTGGGTTGACGTGGTAAAAAAATAAATAAAAAATAAATTAAATTTAAAATTAATTTTAGTTAAAATATTAAAAAATAATAATTTTAAAATTAATTTTAGTTAAAATATTTTAAAAATAATAATTAAAAAATTATATAATTAAAAAAAGGGAATGGGGGGGGGGGGGGGAGGCGGCTAAGGGATAAACCCTCAGCTGCCACCGCCACCAAGAAGGGCCGGGGACGGCGGAGGGAGGGTTGGTCGGGGTTGCAGCCCTCGCCCAGATTCGGCGAGGGTCGGTGGCCCTCGCTAGGCCGGGCCAGGGCCGCCGACCCTCGCCGGATCTGGGTGAGGGCCGCGAACCCCCCTAGATCTAGCGGCCAGGGCTCGTGGCCCTCACCCAAATCTAGCGGCGAGGGCTCGCAACCCTTGCCCAGATTCGGCGAGGGTCGGGGGCAGGTAGCGGCCCTTGGCCTGGCTGGGCGAGGGCCGCCAACCCTCACCGAATTTGGGCGAGGGCTGCGACCCTCGCCCCAGATCAGGGCGAGGGCTCGCGAGCCCTCGCCGCCGGTCGACTAGGGTAGCCGGCCCCTGGCTAGGGCTCGGCAACCCTGGCCGACCCTCCTCCTGTCGTCGTCGGCGCTTCCCGGTGATGGCGGCGGCTGAGGGCTGATCCCTCAACCGCCTCCCCCCATTCCCTTTTTTAAAAATAAATTTTGAAAAGTTTTTTAGAGTTTTTTAATATTTTAACTAAATTTAATTTTAAAATTATTATTTTAAAATATTTTAACTAATTTTAAATTAATTATTTTTTTACCACGTCAAGCCAAAATGATGCCGTTTTTGCATTATTTCGCTATGTCAGTGTGCAAAACGGCATCGTTTTGGGTGTGCTTCACCGGAAAAATGCCACGTCGGCATTTTGGCCAGACTTTGGCCAGATTGGCACTTAAGTGATTCCTTTTACTCCGATTTTAACACTTAAGTGTACATTTCGTAAGTTATGACACTTAAATGTCCCTTTGACCAAAGTTATGGCACTTAAGTGTCCCTTTGGCCATAGTTATGGCATTTAAGGGGTCCGCACGTCACCTTAACTTCTATGACTTGACTAGCCCATGCACTGACCTGAGGAGCATCCGCTCAGAATACCTTTCTAAAGGTAAGCCAAACACTTGCACCCAAAAGGCACATGTAGAGAAATCATAGCTATGTAAAGAAGTATTTGGAATCCAAGGCTTAAAGATAACCAGATTGCCCGAGAAAAGCTAGGGACTACCTTATTGAATTCTCTGTTTGCCAGCTTCAGAATGAAAGGTAGCAATGTATATTCCTTCCTCTCGTTGTGTAAAATCAACTAGATCAGTCATCCAGGCTTTTTTCATTGTGTTTTGAAAGGCTGGAAAATCGATAGATGGGTTTGAAAGGATTTTGCCTACAAGAGATGATCTGCACTCCTTTAATTTTTCAGGCAAAGGATCCTCATCCCAATCATTGATGAGCTATTCTGTGGTGAGGCGACAAGAAACACTCGGGTTCCATATTCTGTGTTCGGAAAGAACAGGGTAAAAGCGAAGGTGTTGATTGTTGAGGAAGATGAAGTCATCGAAAGTGGGTAGTAAGGGTTTCTTCGAAAGAAACTACCATTAAGGTAGAGAGAACTCTTCAAACCGAGAGGTTCAATTTGCTCTTGATGTTGACCTTGGACATTCTTACCTTACATAGAGAGAGTTATGAACTGCTGACCTCGGACACGGATTCATGGCCCCTCCACAAGTTTTTCTAAAATTGTTTCATAGAAAACTGTCGACAAAACCCCTTTAAAGGGTGGATACATCGATAAACCAACCGACAAAGTATTTGAGGGAGCCCTTTGCCGACTTTTTAATAGGAAAGGCGAACCGAGGAGAAAATTAAAAGTGGGAAGACTTATGGAAATGGTGGCCACCCATGTAAGGGGATACTAAAATGTAAAGATAACATGAACATAAAATTGAAGAACTGACGTTCATCGGCTGATTCACAAGTCCTTCTACAAACTATAAGTCAAGCATTTATACTACTACCAGTAGTTAATAACGATTATCACAAAAGCAAATAACATCCTACGTGACTTCTAAAAAATAAGCAATATGTATTTATAAAAGGTTACTGAAAAACCTACCACTCGACCATCATGGTATCACCACTCGCCCCACATTGACGGTTACTTCCGCAGCTTGCAATTCCTCTACTTGGCAGTTACTACAACCCATGTTTCTCGGCCATTTTCATTCAATGATTGTGCGAGCTCCACGAATTTTTTTTTTTGGTCAGTCATACTCTATTCCTACGCTATACTCACTCGCAGACTTGTGCCCTGCCTCTTGCAGGGCGTGGGAGTCGCAACCCACTCTCGAAACTTATGCGTCTCAATCCCCATCCCCCCTGAGAAGGTGGGGATTTGAACCCCTCACCTCCCCCTTCCATGTTGGAAGGGTGGCCATTGGGGCGAACCCCCAGTGGTTTCGAGCTCCACGATTGAATTGTTGGTTTCGTGACTCGAGCACTTGTCTTATTCTCCATTCATCGATCTTCACTTTAACTTCATTTCCTTCATCGACTAAACCAAGTCCCATTCACCGACGCTAAGTGACGTACCACCTATCGGCAACTTCTCGTCGCTTTGTCGATTGCCCATAGTAGGGGACCAAAACAACTTAGCAAATTCTATTTTAGCCATGTCTTGCTCGGTCATATTTAGTCCGAATCGACGGTTAGAGATTTGGGAATTTTTTCGTGTCAACAGAAATTATATTCCACGCGTCATTTTTCCAGGTCATTGCAGTCCTAGTGAGCCATGAAATGGAAGGAGAAGTGTCAGACATGGAGACCAACTTGTCCTAACTATCAACACAACAAAGATGCTCAAAGCTCTCATCAAACGTGGTTTCATGGGAACCCTAATATGGGCCCCTCAGCATTCGAGCCCTTATAATTACCGTTGGAATATAATACATGGAAATGATAAAATCTTGTAATTTACGTCAACGTGAAATTACCAGAGAAATAAATGAGAAAAATAAAGACATTAAAAATTTACGTGATTCGGTCCGAGTATTGATACTTACGTCCACGGGAAGAATCAGCAGCAAATAATCTACTATAATTGGAGTATCAGAGTTTATAATCGTTCAAATACTCAAGTATTTTCTACAATTAGATTTAATCATAAATAACTTACTTGAATATAAACTCATGGCACAAAAATTATCATGCATTCAAAATCAAAGTATAATGCGCGCGGCTCTCTCTTCAGCTTGACGTGCGGCTCCTTCCTTTCGTAAAGCTGCAGCGGTTTCTTCCTTACGTAGGGCTTCGGCGGCGTTTTCTTTCGTAGGGGTTTTTTTAGCCGCTTCACCTTCGCACGCACCGAAAAAAGAGAAACTTGAATTCTGTTCGTTTACATGCGTGCCCAGAAGTCAAACTTTGACTTTGGCCCCCACCAGCTATTTCTTTTCTCGGCTCCATGTGCGTTTCGGCAGCTTTTTTTTTATTTTTTTCTTCGTCGGCTAAAAGAAGACAACCCATGCCGTGGGAATCGTGTGCCCAAAGTTTCGGCCCCACCATGGATAAAGGAAAATTCGGTTCCTCCAGCGTAAAGTGAATGAATTCGTATCATCTAATTTTTTTTTATTTCTTTTTTTTTTTGTAAATCTTCATGAAGTCTCACGAACTTTTACTTATCCAAGTAAATCGCATTTTGTAAATACTCAAAATCGAAATATAATTTAATAATTACTCTATTATATGTAGGTGTATATAGTACAATTTCTTCTTTTGGTTGGTTATGATAAAACTCCATACGTCTCTTATTCTTGTTCTTTTCATTATTTTTGTTTTTTTTTTGGCGATAGCATGTTAAACAAATCGTTTTTTTTAAAGAAATTTAAGTTTTAGGACATGAGCACTTATCTAACATTTATATATTCTTTAAAACTTTCCTCGTGTGAAAATTGATCCCCAAACGTGAAAATACGAGAGTTTGAATCGCCACATCAATTAAAAAAACAATCAAAGACAATCGAACATGCAAAAATATTAGTAGAGAGAATGTTAGGGTTTTGAATTTTTGCTCTAAATCGTTTTCTCCAAAAGTTTTAAGGGTCTTAGAAAAACAGCTCAAGTATATTTTCTTGATAGGGTTTTTTTTTGGTAGAGTTGAATAACAAGAGTTTATTTTGACAAATGCAATCAGACATGCCTCAAAAAAGGGAACCCGTCGTACATTTCATCAAAAAACACATGGATACGATTCACTTCTTCATACTGCTAATTTTATTAATTAAGTCAGTGGTACGATGAGCAGACTACATACGATAATCTTTTGGAAATAATACGGGGCCGCTCTAAATCCACCTCTGGAAAATTTGGATGGAATCACCCAAATCATGAGTCCCACTCCCCACCTTCTCTATCTGTCGTCAGCTTCTTGCTGCTCGTGTTCACCTCTACCCTCACCTGCCAAACCTTGTTCGGGTCGAGGTCATTCCACCAGAATCCTTTTAGCTATTTGCTTGGTGTTCCAAAGTCCAAGAGGATGTAAAGCAACTAGAGATGTTCTGTGATTTGGCATTCTTCAATTTCGACCCTATTGAAGACTTCCATGCTGAGAGTTAACTATTTGTTAGAATACCTATTGTATATTATTTGTCTCATGGAGTTAGAATTGATCCGATAATCATTTGTGAAGTTAAAAAAAGAATGACATCATTTCCTTAAAAAGAAAAATATAGGGGAAAAAAAATTCTTCAATGACAGGAAGTTGGAGCGGCTGGGCCGGGGAGTGAAGCTGGAAGTGAGAGCCTGAGAGGGGGTGGGATCGACCGAGGGAGAGAGGGTAGCAGTGACGACGAGTGATACGGGACGGCAGTGGAGGTGGAGGGTGGTCTCACTGTTGGTGGATTGGCAGAGGGTAGATCCGGGGCTGTGAAGTGCTCTAAGGCACATGGAATGCAAGACTAAGAATGCCTATATGGCTTTCACGAACTTCTTCATATACCTCTTCCTTGTTCTGCAACTAGATACCATTCATTCTCTCTCTCTTCTCGAGTAACGAGCCCCAAAAAGACAACCATTTTCTCGACCAAGTTTTGTTCTCCTATCTTTGTGGGTTTTCATTGGATTTGTCGAGCTAATTCCTCCATCAGTGTCACCGGCAATTTCAGCGAGGGGCTCAAAATTGGCTCATAGACACAGTTTCGTTCATCGCGTACTTTGCTTCAGTACTTTAAAACTAAACAAAAAGGGAGGGGGCTTCTCGCGTGCCATTATTACGACAAGAAGGAAACAAAGAAACATAATAGAGGTGAGCAGGTGAAACACGGAGATTCGATTGAGATAAGATGACACCGACCAAAAAAAAAAAAAAAAAAAAAAAAGATAAGATGACAACGAGGAACGAGATACACGAGTTGGGGTTGCATAATTTCGTCTTTTCGAACCTCTAGGGAGTGGATGAAGCCATTTCAAGGGTAAATTTAGAGCCACCCATAGCACACCTCCATTAAAATTTTTTTACCTGAAATATGATGAAGTTAAAAATAAGAAACTAATAAAAAAAAAGGTCAAAACGATCCTGTCTTCGGATTCCATTCTCTCTATACAAAACCCAAAAAGCTTGCTCCTCAAACCCAAACACACAGCACCCCAAACCGAATTTCGCCTCTCGAGCCAACACCAAAAATGGAAGACGTCTCAGGATCGGTGACGGTGATCATGGTGCCTCTTCCGGCGCAAGGCCACCTCAACCAGCTCCTCGAGCTCGCCCACCTCGTCGCCTGCTACGGTGGCTCCGCCTCCCACAACCGCCAGGCCAGGTTCCGCTCCTATGTCCCGCACTCATCCGCGGCCAGCGACGTCCGCTTCCACGACTTACCAACCCCGCCCATCCCCTCCCCCGCCCCCAGCCCTAGTTCCCCTTACAAGTTCCCCTCCCAGCTCCAGCCGGCGTTCGATGCCACTTCGTCACTTCGCGGCCCCGTTGCCTCCCTCATCCGCTCCCTGTCCTCGGGGTCGAGGCGGGTCGTAGTGGTCTACGACTCATTGACGGCTTCTGTGGTCCAGGACGCTGCCTCGGTCCCCAACGCTGAGATTTATGAATTCAACCCTATTTCCGCGTTCACGCTCAGTTGGTTCACGTGGGAGAGCGGAGGGATGGCACCCCTGCCGGAGGTGGAGGTCGACATTATGGAACTCATCGCCTCCAAGGGCTTCCCGTCCCTCATCGACTCCGCCACCGACGAGTTCTTGAAGTTCGTCGCGTCACAGCATGAGTGCAAAAAATTCCACTCGGGGTGCATCCACAACACTTGTAGGGTCGTCGAAGGCCGTTTCGTAGACTTATATGCCAGCGCAACAGCAAACGGCACCGCAACCAAGCACTGGGCAATCGGGCCGTTCAACCCGGTCAAAGTACCCGAAAAGAGGTCGAGAAGATTGGCTCACAGGTGCATGGAGTGGCTCGACAATCAAGCGCCAAGCTCTGTGATGTATGTGTCGTTCGGCACCACGACGGTGCTGAGCGACGAGCAGATCCGCGAGATCGCCATGGGGTTGGAATATGTTGGAGAAATCTTTCCAGAATATTTTGAAGTTGACAAAACGTTTCTTTCAGTCTAAAGTCTAGATGTTCGGAGACCGTCAGTTTAAAGTCTGAAGACTTTGTACTCCCAAGACTCAAGACTCAAGACCCAAGACTCAAGATTCAAGACCCAAGACTTAAGACTCAGGACTCAAGACTTAAGTCTATTTCGCCGACGATCTTTCTAATCCAAAGTGTCGAAGGAAATCCAAAGCCGAGGTTTATGGTTGAGGATTCGATCTTATCCTCTGGAATAGATTCTTTGGTTGGATAATCATTTCGGATTCTTTAATTCTTATCTAAGATCGATTGAAGATCCGATGGTCGACGAAACAATCTTGGAATATTCTATTCTTGGAAATCGAGATCCCGATTGTATGGGCGAACGAGATTGATGGGCTATCATCGATTCCTTAAATAGCTCGGATGATCTTCTTGATTGATTCCGTCCAACGGGTAGATTGGAGGAATTCCTTTGGTAAGTGCCAACGGCTATGATGGCATGAAGGAGTATAAAAGGAAGACGTTCTAGTTGTTTTGTGTTTGTGATCGATAGAAAAATTCCCAGTCCGAAGATCCTTGATTGTTAGTTGAGGCGAGCGAAATTGTATACGAGAGAGTGTTTATACTTGGTGACGCCTTGAGTGAGTGTGGTAGATCATCTACACCTAGAAATCAAGGAAGATCAACACCGTAACATCTCTTTGATCATAGTGAAATCCAGCCAATCGGCCGTCGGTGCGTAAGAGTGGACGTAGGCTTGAATCAAGCCGAACCACTATAAACCGAGCGTTCAATTCTCTCTTTCCCTTACTCAGTCTTGCGATTGAATTTTTAACTGTTGCAAATCTTCTAACTGTTTAAATATCGTGCAAGCTTCGAGAAAATTTTTCTATACCTATTCACCCCCCTCTAGGTACTCGTACTAGCTATTTCAATTGGTATCAGAGCTCGTGTTCTTACTTTGTTTGAAGTGTTTTACTTCAGAGTAAAAGATCCATGGCTAGTATGCTAGCACCGGGGTGATGGAGGGGCAAAGCAATACCAGACCTCCCTACTTCGATGGAAAGGATTACAACATCTGGAAGAACAAGATGAAAGCTTTCCTACGATCAAAGGATCCTCTGGAATGGGACGTTGTGGAAAGAGGAATCACTCCTGCTGCTGCATCAATCTCTGAAAGAGGGAAAGAAACTGTTGAAGCCAGCGGAATGTCTCAAGAAGAAATAAACAAGAGACAAGCACTCGATGCAAAAGCAATCTACTCCTTATATTGTGCTTTGTCACCAACTGAATATAACATAATATCTTCTTGTGTTACAGCAAAAGAAGTCTGGGACAGGTTACCTATCACTTATGAAGGGACAGATCGAGTGAAGGAGACCAGAATTAACATTCTTCTTGGTCAATATGAATCCTTCAAAATGAAACCAGGAGAATCTATAACTGACATGTTTAGTCGTTTTACAGATATTGTCAATGGTCTTGAGAACCAAGGACAAAAAATTTCTGATCCCATGAAGGTGAACAAGCTTCTGCGTGGACTCTCCAAGGATTGGAATCATATAAAGACTTCAATAAGAGAGACGCAAAGAATCATGCCATTATCTGTAGACGAACTGATTGGAACTCTTCAGTCTTACGAAGTGGAACGAATTAATGAAGACGAAGATCCAAGAGGTAAGAAATCTATTGCACTAAAATCAAATGATGATTCTGATGATGCAGATTCTGAAGATGATATGGATGATGAGGAGCTCGCCCTCATGATAAAAAGATTCAGAAAACTGAATAGAAAAGGAAGAAGGTTCATCCCAAAGAAACAAAGTTTTCAGAGATAGAAGACTAAGTCTGTTGATGATGAGGAACCAAACAAAGATGTAGTTTGCTTCGAATGTAAAAAGAAGGGACACATCGGACCCAACTGTCCTCTTCGAAAAAGAAAAGAGGAAAAGCCGAGAAGTCTCGAAAAGCTCTTAAAGCCGAAACCTGGAGTGATACGAGTGTGAAGAGAGTGATGAGGAATATGCCAACCGTGTGTCGATGGCGCAATCGGACTCGGACTACTGGATCGACTCGGACGGTGAATTTGAGGTAAGTGATTATAAAATCCCTGTCAAAGTCTCTAAATATATTGATGAGTTATGTTTTAGTCTTAAGACTTCTCTTAAAAAGATTTCCGAACTTAAAAAGGAAAACTCAGTTTTAAAACAAAAGGAAAACATTTTAGTAGAAAAGGTAAAAAATTTAGACTTGAATGTTTCTACTCTTAAAGATAGTAAAGACAATCTTTCAAAAGAAAATGCTTTCTTAAAAACTGATTTATCAAATATTTCAAAGAAATTTTCAATAGGGTCCGAAAAACTTGAAAAAGTCCTTTCAATCCAAAGACCTTACTTCAATAAGTCGGGTCTAGGTATGACAGCTGAAACAATCCCTTTGATTGATTTTCCGAAAGTAAAAGAAAGAATTAAGAAAAGACCATCGAGAGAGGCTTATAAAAATCATTTCAAAAGAGTTTTTGTAAAGTCTGTTGGTCGAAATGCTTTAAGGTGTTCAAAGTGTAACTTGATCGGGATCATTTTGAAAAAGAGTGTCCTATGATTTGGAAGCTTGTTAAGAGAGTATGGCCTAATAATGCTCATCCTACTAACACCAAAGGACCCAAGAAAATTTGGGTACCAAAGAAAGCTTGAGACTCTCTTTTGAATGCGGAGTCTCTGTCAAAAAGAAGGTAAAGTGGTATCTTGACAGCGGATGCTCAAGACACATGACAGGAGACTCAAATTGTTTCATAAAGCTTATTCAAGTAAATGGTGGAAAAGTTTCATTAGGAGGAAATAGCAAAGGAAGTATTGTGGGATTCGGAACTGTGAAAATTTGAAATCTCACAATAAGCAATGTCTCTCTAGTGGAAGGACTCAACTACAATCTACTCAAAGCATTAGCCAACCGTGTGATATGCGGTTACAAGATCTCCTTTCAAGAAGGCATATGTTCTGGAATTAGCAAAGATTCGACTCGGTCTTTCATGGGTCGAAGGCATGGAAACATCTACCTCCTTGATGTAAAGCCATATGAAGAACAATGGTTAATCTCAATTCAAGATGAAGCGGTTCTATGGCACGAGAAAACTTGGCCATATCAACAAGAAGCAATTAGCCAAAATCTCTTCAAAGCGGCTTGTTCGAGGTCTACCTAAATTGCCATACCAAAAGTCGACTTATGCACTCCATGCATTGCGGGAAAGGGTAAGAAATTCATTTAAGCAAATAAATCATGTATCTACTAATCATGTATTGTAGTTGCTTCATATGGATCTCTTCGGACCAACAAGAACCCGAGCATTGGAGATCGATGAAGGCATCTTCCTTGGATATTCTACATCAAGCAAAGCCTACGAGTCTACAACAAGAAAAGCCGGTCTGTGGAAGAATCAATGAATGTCAAATTCCAAGACTCGGTGCAAGATGAATCCGGCCCGGACTCGCACGAAGAGACCGAACCCGCTCTAGACCTTCCAATGTCTACATCTCGAGAAGCATCTCGGATTCGGAAGTCCATCATCAAGACGCTCATGGAGAATCAAATAAAGAAAGAGATCATCAACTTGGCAAATCAACTAGTAGCTGGAAGCACAAATCCGAGTCATCCCAAAGATCTCATTATTGGCGAACTTAATGAAGGAATCCGCACGAGATCAAAAAGGCATGAAGAATCTAGTCTTTGTGGCTCTCATCTACGAAATTGAACCAAAAAGCATGGAAGAAGCTTTATCGATGAAAGTTGGATCGAAGCTATGCAAGAAGAACTCAGACAGTTCAACATCAATGATGTCTGGGAATTGACATCTAAACCAAAAGGTAAAACCGTTATTGGAGCCAAATGGGTATTCAGGAACAAGATGAACGAAAAAGGAAAAGTCGTACGAAACAAAGCAAGACTCGTGGCCAAAGGATATACGCAAGAGGAAGGAATAGACTATGATGAGACTTACGCACCAGTTGCAAGGTTAGAAGCTATTCGACTATTACTTGCGTTTGCTTGTTACAAAAATTTCAGGTTATTCCAAATGGACGTCAAAAGTGCTTTTCTAAATGGATTTATCCAAGAGGAAGTTTATGTGGAACAACCGCCTGGATTTGAAGACCCAAAGAAGCCAGACTCAGTCTTCAGACTGAAAAAGGCTCTGTATGGTCTAAAGCAAGCACCTCGAGCTTGGTACGACGGACTAAGTAAGTTTTTATTACGAGAATGGTTTTGTCAAAGGTAAAGTAGATACTACTTTGTTTATCAAAAAGGAAAACAAAAACTTTTTACTTGTTCAAATATATGTTGATGACATTATTTTTGGATCCTCTAATGAAAGTCTTTGCAAGAAATTTTCTAAGTCTATGCGGGATGAATTTGAAATGAGTATGATGGGAGAGTTAACATTCTTTCTTGGACTCCAAGTGAAACAAATGAAGGAAGGAACTTTCATCCATCAAGAAAAATATGCGAATGATCTTGTCAAAAGGTTTGGATTGGAAAAGTGTAAAAAGACCGACATACCAATGTCATGTTCTCGAAGATAGACAAGGATGAAGAAGGGAAGAAAGTAGATCAAAAGCTGTACGGGAGCATGATCGGTTCACTTCTTTATCTTACCGCTTCTAGACCCGATATTTTGTTTAGTGTTTGTATCGTGCTAGGTTTCAATCAGATCCTAGAGAATCACATCTCATTGCCGTGAAACGTATTATCAAATACGTTGCTTCATCTTCAAGCATCGGTTTTGGTATCCAAAGATGGGAGACTTTAATCTTCTAGGATACTCGGATGCGAGATCTGGCCGGTTTGCGAGTCGATAGAAAGAGCACTTTTGGAACTTGTCAATCGCTTGGAAACGGGACGGTGTCTTGGTTTTCAAGGAAGCAAAGCACGTAGCTCTCTCAACGACGAAGCGAGTATATAGCTCTTGGAAGCTGCTGTTCGCAAATTCTATGGATAAAACAACAGCTACAAGACTTTGGCATTGAAGACTCATGCACGTAAATCAGATGTGACAACACCCGGCGCTATCAATCTCACCAAAAATCCAATCCTTCATTCAAGAGCAAAGCATATTGAGATTCGACATCACTTCATTAGAGATCATATTCAAAATGGAGAAATCTCGATTCAATTTGTTGATTCAAAAAGTCAATTAGCGGACATATTCACAAAGCCTTTGGAGAAAAATCAATTCGACTTCATCCGCTCAAGACTCAACATTTTGAAGCTTGAAGAAGTTAAAGTCTAGAGACTCACCAACTCTAAGACTCTGATCTCTTAGACTTTAAATCCTGAGACTCAATCATTCATGGCTAAAGACTGTAAGTTGCTATTTTATCTAAAAGGTACGAGTTCTCGTTTATCTTATCTCGAAAAGGTACGTTCTTTCATTCAGATATAACTCGCGTGAAATTTGAAAACTTGTCTTTTTTAAAGAAAGTTAATTTTGGCAATTATTGATTTTGAAAAGAAGTGTTCGTACACCTTCCTTGTACCGATTAAACTTCTCTTTTCAAATCCGAGGTATATATATATACAGTTATTCTACGCCCAATTTTCAAAACCCTAAAAGGCATTCTCCTCCCGATACTGTTTCTACTTCTTGTTCATTGTCGAGAAAGTGGTCATTTTTCTTGGGAAAAGCAAGCGAAGGAATCTTCCAATAGACAAAGAAAGATGTCGTCTTCGAGGAAATCATCAAGAATCGCAAGCAGGGGACCACAAATAATGGAGAAGGGACCGAATCACTTCGATCTTACTGAGGAAGAAGACTTATCAAGTCAGCGACAAAGTCCGATTCGCTCTCCTCCACGTCATTCTTCGTCTCCTGCCCCACAAGGTGCAAGTCAAAATCTGGAAGAAGAGATAATCGAGGATGCCGACCCAGTAAGAGTCCAAAAACCCTCTGTTATCTATAAGCTTTATCGTGCGTTGAAAAGCACCGGTTCTTCGTTAAAATATATAGATGACTTCCTTAAGGACAAAAATTATGGGAATGAGTATCTTTTTCTGCGGAAAATGGAGGAATTGGGAATTGCCCCTAAAGGAAGGGCAGAAGAGGCTCTTGCGAACATTCCAGGTGATCCTCGTATGCCAGGACAAAATCTGATTGACGGGAACGATGATGACAAAATGTTCCTTGAATTTAAACCTAGAATGGGTGTGGCAGCAATGGTGAAAGGAAATCGGATGGATTTATTTAAATCCAAGGATCAAGAAAAAGTGTATTTCAAGCTGTTGAAAAGAGGGGTGATAAACCCTAGAAGTGTCGATTTTGACTTCCTAGATACCATCAACTTGAACTTAAGAGAGAAGTTGAATTTGCTTCAACTTGAGACTTTTTGCTCTGACTCTACAGACGGGTATGCTCAACTGACCGCTTATTTCTATTCAAATCTTAGCTTTTTGGATGCGAATAGAATTTCATTCAGTGTTCGAGACAAAGTCTATGAGGTAGATGTGAATATGTTGGCGGACATGGTTGGAGTTGAACGGGGACGCTATCTCCCAATCAAAGTCTCACCTGCTCGTACTACTCTGGATCTTGTCAAAGATAGGGACGTAGATAAGAAGATTATCTATTCCAGGATGAATGCCATCAACATTGTGCTTCATAAGATTGTGATCAACTGTCTCAGACCGAAGTCTACGTCAAAGACTTCTGTGTCTCTTTCTGAAGCAAAGTTGATGTATGCGATCAACTCAGGACGGAAGTTTTCTCTCCCGCACACTATTCTTTTCCATATGTACAGAAAGCGTGTCAAAAGACAAGGGACAATTGCCTTATCCCGGTGCGGTGACCAAGATCTTCGACATCGAATATTGAACCGCCACATACTTTTTGTGTTCGACCGTGTGATAAGATGGTGGTAGGGTTGAAAATGTTAATGAAGATGCGTCGCAAGAACTCTCCAAGGCAATGGAGAAATTCAAAGTGAAATCTCGGTCGATGCTGCTTCAAAAAGGAAAGGAAAGGAGGCCATTGGTGCCTCATCGAAAAAGAGGAAAAGAACTCTTATCCTGGAAGATGAAGATGACGATGAAGATGATGAAGATCCCACTATCCCAGCACTGACAAGAACAAGACGTTCTGTGTCCTATCCGACAGAACTTCAGCAGAACAGAGAAAAAGAGCAGAACAGAGAAGAAGAAGAACAGAGAGAGAAGGAGAAAGAAGTTGAAGAAGAAGGAGAAGGAGAAAAAGAACAGTCTGCTGATAAATCTGGAGAGAAGGGAAATCAAGAGCATGATCATCACTCTTCCCCTTTCGATGTCCTAGAGACAGGGGGAGTTAGCGAGCAAGAGAGGTCTACACCTCATGCTGCTGTCAATGAAGATCTAAGACAATCTCCGAGAAGACCCGGAAGAAGTTCAGTCTCTCAATTGCCCGAAGAAGGTGATACGTCGATTCCAAATCGCGACCGTACGAAGCGCCATCGTCGCATACACACCATCGAGAAAGCCAATGCCGTACACGACGGATGATTCTCGTAGATTTTCGTAGCATCATGAATATTCTTCGGAAATGCGTAGCCGGATATATGTTACGAATTTGTGAAATCCAAGCTTTGAAGCATCTTTGGACAAGCATCTTCGGTCTCTCTGGAGGATAAATTCAAAGACCTAGCTCGCAACTTCAAGCCAATGCCAAGGGAGAAGAGGTAGCTCATCTGCGAGAAGACCGAAGAAGCTCGAAGGAGTAGTCCAGTCCATTGGGGATTTCCAGATCGTGCGCATTCCCAAGCAGACATGACTCCTTTCTCACCCTTTTCAATGCTGACAAAAAGGGGGAGAACCAATTTGAACCTTCATTTTTTTTAAAAAAAAACTTTGACCTTTGTGGTTATGTTTATTTTTGAGTATGATTTGAGAACTTGAACTTGGGTGTGAATTTGACTGAATTGACTGTGGATTATGATGCTTGACTGGTTGCATTTATTCAAGTGTTGTTATATGGTGTTTCTCATGAAAGACTAACCAATTTTCGTGGATGCGAGTCCGGTTGTTTTATTAATCTTTATGAGTTAGCCATATTGCTTGAGAAATGTTTTGCGGGTCAAAGTTGTTCAAATCTTCAAGAAAGTTTTGTCACCATCAAAAGGGGGAGATTGTTGGAGAAATCTTTCCAGAATATTTTGAAGCTGACAAAACGTTTCTTTCAGTCTAAAGTCTGGATGTTCGGAGACCGTCAGTTTAAAGTCTGAAGACTTTGTACTCCCAAGACTCAAGACTCAAGACCCAAGACTCAAGATTCAAGACCCAAGACTTAAGACTCAGGACTCAAGACTTAAGTCTATTCTCGCTGACAATCTTTCTAATCCAGTGTCGAAGGAAATCCAAAGCCGAGGTTTATGGTTGAGGATTCGATCTTATCCTCTGGAATAGATTCTTTGGTTGGATAATCATTTCGGATTCTTTAATTCTTATCTAAGATCGATTGAAGATCCGATGGTCGACGAAACAATCTTGGAATATTCTATTCTTGGAAACCGAGATCCTGATTGTATGGGCGAACAGGATTGATGGGCTATCATCAGATTCCTTAAATAGCTCGGATGATCTTCTTGATTGATTCCGTCCAACGGGTAGATTGGAGGAATTCCTTTGGTAAGTGCCAACGGCTATGATGGCATGAAGGAGTATAAAAGGAAGACGTTCTAGTTGTTTTGTGTGTGTGATCGATAGAAAAATTCCAAAGTCTGAAGATCCTTGATTGTTAGTTGAGACTGAGCGAAATTGTATACAGAGAGTGTTTATACTTGGTGACGCCTTGAGTGAGTGTGGTAGATCATCTATACCTAGAAATCAAGGAAGATCAACACTGTAACATCTCTTTGATCATAGTGAAATCCAGCCAATCGGCATCGGTGCGAAAGAGTGGACGTAGGCTTGAATCAAGCCGAACCACTATAAACCGAGCGTTCATTTCTCTCTTTCCCTTACTCAGTCTTGCGAATGAATTTTTAACTGTTGCAAATCCTCTAACTGTTTAAATATCGTGCAAGCTTCGAGAAAATTTTTCTATACCTATTCACCCCCCTCTAGGTACTCGTACTAGCTATTTCAGAATATAGTGGCCAGAAATTCATCTGGGTATTAAGGGAAGCTGATAAGGCGGACATTTTCAGCGGAGGAGGAGAGGCGAGGATAATCCAACTGCCCCAGGGGTTCGAAGAGATGGTGGCGGCTTGAGATTTAGGGGTGGTGGTGAGGGACTGGGCACCGCAGCTCGAGATCTTGGGGCACCCGGCGACTGGCGGGTTCTTGAGCCACTGCGGGTGGAACTCTTGTATGGAGAGCATCAGCATGGGAGTGCCGATCCTCGCATGGCCTATGCATTTGGATCAGCCCTGGAATGCGGTCTTGATCACACGAGTCCTCAAGATTGGACTTATTGTCAAGGATTGGATGAGCCAAGACGACCTCGTGAAGTCGTCCGCCATCGAAGGCGCCGTGAAGGCGCTCATGGTGTCAGAGGAAGGGGAGGAGGCGAGGAAGAGGGCGGCTGAGTTAGGGGCGGCTGTCCGGGGGTCAATGGATGAGGGCGGAGTTTCCCGGGCCGAGTTGGACTGTTTCATCGCTCACATCTGTAGATAGATTTTCTCCATTGTTCTCGTTCTTTTTCCGCATTAAAGATAAATCATAATTAAGAGAGGAGAGAACAAGAACATTTTATAAAAACTTATTGTGCGAGTGATTTCAATCGCAGATTCGCAATATAAAAATAATATAAGAGCTTGTGTTTTTAATGAAGTTTAATATAGATTTATCTTTGTATTCTTAATATACGATTGACTTGATCTAATAGAACGGGTTTAGATCTATAATTATTTGAAGAATTATAAAAAACTTTGATTGTGATTTGTCCTAGGCTCTTGAATTATACTGTTGTGGTTGAGGCTATATCTAAATCATGTGCCAGATGTCCTAGGAATAAAGTATTGTACTTCAAAACTTAATAACAAGATCAATATGAATTATTGTGCATCATCGATTCATCATGCACGGAACCAATGAGTCTCTTATATACAGAGGAGAGGAAAGGTAGAAAGCTGAACCACATGTCATGCTCCCGCCAATATAATATAATAAGGATCTAACTTCTATCCAAAGACTCCCGCTAATTTAATATAATAAGGATCTAACTTCTGTCCAAAGACGGTATATACATTGTTGCTCAAAGAGAAAAAAAAAAAACCTTTAATTCTGGTGATGATCGTAGGGTAAACTCAACTATTGTCACTTGCTTGGTCATAAAATGTAGATTAGGAAGACTTCAAGATTAAAGTATTGAAATAATTAGATTTTCAAAGGATTTTTTGGTAACATGTTAGGTAATAGCTGTGATGAACCAAAAGATGTTAGAAAGTGCGATTAAGTGGTCCCAATTGTGATAATTCATACGCAGGTTTTCTCATTGTTGCGACCTAAATTTCGAGTACACCACCTAACCTAATTGACTATTAAGTCTAACTTAGCTCGGGCTTAGGTTCAAATATCTAGCATGCAAAAGAAAATCGCCACTAATCAATTTAGTGTAGGTCGATTAGACTCCTAAGTAAAATAATTGAAAAAATGTTTTGCAGTTTTTTTTTAGCACTAGCACGTGGGTCCACCTCCCATGGCATTCCACTTTAGTCGTGCAATCGGGGTGGGTTGTTTCGCAGGCAGCTTGACTTGATTTTAATGCACTTCCCATACGTAAACCACCGATTTAGCACTCAAGAAATCAATGAAGATATTGCAAAACTTACCTTATAGCAATGAAAACAAAATTCACATAAACAATCCTAAATATGATTTTTAATTAACACGTAATTTTTTGTTTTCACTTATTTAATGAGAATCATGCAATGCATGTTAATAATCTAATGTGAAATAATATGACATGGCAACATGACCTAAATTACATGACACAAATAAAATGCAGTCTATACTAAAAATGGAATTTGACATATTCTAAGACAATTTTTTTTGTACTTTCCATGAAGTTCTAAATTAAAAGTTGTCCTATGATTAAATGTGCAATCTAAATTAAACAAATGACCTAATTCTAATGACGGACAATTTCTAATTAAATGAACCTAACAACAATCACTAAATGACGTGTATGGCATGAACCTAATCCTACAGGACATGTGTTGACACCTAATTTTTATCTTTCAAAAAGTATATATAAAATCAAAATCAAAATCAAATAAAAAATTGTAATTATTAATTTTCCTTAAAAAAAAAAAAAAAAAACAAAGCCATGCGGGTTCGGGTCAAGCTGGATCCGGCCTTGGCCTGACCCAGCGCCTTTTCCTCTTATTTCTCCCCAGCGTGGGCCTGAGCCCAACCCCTCTCCTTTCCTTTTTCTTTTTTCTTTTCCCCTCGCGCGGCCTAGCCCTCTTCCTCCCTCCGGCCCGGCTCGCCTCGTTGTCTTCTCCCTTAGCCGTTTTCTGCACGGGGAACCAGCGAAGATGAAAGCAGAAAGCAGCCGTTCGCATGGGGAAATGGTGAAGCCAAAAGCAGGGCCACCATGGCAGCAGGGGACAGCATCATCTCGCGAGTGCAGGCGAGCGTTGGGATCTGGAGGTTAGAATCGGCTGGTTGAGTTCACTGGTTGGTCAACCGAGGGCACACGCGCGCGAACTGAACGAAAGAGAAGCAGGGAGAGATCTTGAGGGAGAGAGGGAGGAGGGAGAAGACATGAAATAGAGAGAGACAGGGGGAGAGAGGGTGGGAGCGAGAGAAACACAGAGCAAAAAGGAGGGGGAACTCACCGAGGCCACCGCCATCGACGTGTCTCCCGATGGCTGCAATCGCTGTCGATGCGTCTCCCAATTGTTGCTACCGCTGCTGACACATCTTCGGGCTGCCGCTGCAAATGCATCTCCAAGTTGCCATCCCCGTTGGAACTCAGGTTGGCATTTCATCGAATACTTGGTGTACATTTTTGAGCTCGAGCTAGTCGGAGCTCGTTCCGTTCGTTTCGGGCAAGCTCTGGTCTTCGTAGGTCCCCTTTAGGGTCCTGTTTATTGTTGGTTGTTTGTTGGTCACCACCGCCGCCGCCTCGAGTCTCGTTCGGGTCGGAAGCCCCCCGATCCACTTTCACCCTCCATTTGTTCGTCGTAATGCCCGAGCGGGCTCTACCTTTGTGAAGCTCCTCCACATAGACCCCTAGGACCCCTTGGTTGCCGGAGGATGCCGCTGTGGCCAAGGAAGCCGGACCGTCCCTCTCGCTTGGCCATGATAGTGCCGTCACCGGTGTGCATTTATTTTGACACACTTGGTCGCGATTGCCCAATCGCGACGAAGGGGGGTGCAGGCCGGGTGGGCCCGATCGCAAATTTGGCCCACTCGGCTCCTATTTTTGTTTGGGCCCAACTCTTGGGCCAAGTCGGGCCTAACCTGGTCAAGCCGGGCCCGATCGAGTTGGACCCGACTGGGTCGAATCGGGTCAGACTCGACTTGGCCCGACCCGACCTGGTCTGGTCCCAAAAAAACCATTTTATTATTATTAAAAAACAATTTCGAAAAATAAAAAAATATATTAAAAAAATTTCGAAAATCCAAAAAAATGTTAAAAATATAAAAAAATTTTAAAAATAAAATAAAAAACCAATTTAAAAAAATTAATTTTTCTATAATTTTTTAAAAATTAAATTAAAAAATTTTAAAAAAATTAAAAATTTCGAAAATCCAAAAAATGTAGGTTTTGATTAAGAATGGCCATGTATTGCCTTTATAGTGTAATTAGGCCTTTATTTGCCCATATATTGATTATATTGCATGTTTAATTTACTTGTTTAATTATGTTTGCAATTGCTTAGTTGCATATGTTTAATTTTACTGCAATTAGGATTTTTGTAGTTATGATTGTTACTTTAATGATTCCATACCCGCATGATCACCATACATGTTAGTGGATAAGTATAAAATCAACTCGAACTACCTGCCAAAAATTATTTTGTTAAAATGAACAATATTAGGTACCGAAAGGGCACTAATTGGTCAATTAGTATAATTAAGTCCTCGACCCTAGATTCTTTGGTTGCGTAGAAAGTGAGGTACACTCCCATGTTTCACTTGGTTTCTAGCCGACCCCAATAAGCTAGTGGCGACTCCTTTTGTGCAAAATTTCTTATGAATATCCCAACGTCACGCGGGGTATGGGCTTGGGAGAGCCCGCGCCTAATCGTGGGCCTTAGGCCCGTCCTTTAGGCAATACCCATAAACCTGTTCCCTCCGCTCGAGGGTAGGTCGCGATAGCTTGGCGACTCCACTAGGGATTTGGTTTTAGACTTTATAGGACTTAGGCCAAAATTAATCTTGTTCAAAAATATTTTTGTTTGGCATCGAGGATTCCAGGTATGTCCCTAACATTAAAGGTGTTAAATGTTTTTGCAAAATGTGAGGTATAAGGGGAAGTGTTTGCTCACCTTTGTCTTGCAGGGAGGTGTAGGAATGTATGGTTTATTTTTTATGTATGAAGTGTTAATTGCTTATAAATTGTCATGTCTGCGTCCCATGCATTGCATTATACCATAGCACACACTACCTGCCACTGGACCTGGGCCGCATAGGATCACTTAGGATGGTGTTGAGGTAGATACTATTCTAATTACAAGCATGTAGTACGAGTCGCCCAACTCAACCCTGAAATTTCTTTCTTGATGTTAGAGGTCCCTACCTTAGTCTGCGAGCATGTGACATGGGTCGGTCCTTTGATGAAGCCAGAGTCATGGGTAACACGACCTAGTCACGAGCTTATTAGTTCAGTCTTGTGATCCCATGGCTTCATTTTGGGCCATCTAGAGTAGAAGTCGAACCACTGTCCATGTGCATGTTTATGACCTTTACATCGCTGCTCAATGAGTAGAGTAAGTTTTTCTAGAATTCTTTTCTTCGCAATTTACTTATTTGCTTTCATATTGGTCGGTCCACGACAAATTAGGTTGATCATACGATGGGGGTACCCGACCTTCGCATCATCTCCATCCCGAAAGCCGAGCTTCGCGCGTGGTGGGATAGATTAGATCCAATTGGCTGTGATTGGGTGCAATCATATGTCGGACGTATACTTCCCCTATTGGAGATAGAAATTCATTCCGGTGTTGTGCAAGCGTTAGCGCATGTTTGGTGCCTCAAAACTTGCATGTTCATACTTGGTGATCATGAACTCACTCCAACCCTAGAAGAATACAATGTTGCCATTGGAAAGCCCTTGGTGTCGGAGTTAGTTAGCCCACCTGTAGGGACTGAGCATGCATTGACCTTATCTGAATTCCTTAAAGTTAAGGAAGATGACGTGAGAAAAGTTTTGAAAGTCAATCGCAAAACCTGTTCGTTTTTATTCCTAAATGAACTTTTTCAAAATGCCCCATCCTTCAAAAAAAAAAGGATCTTCCTACTAGCTTTCTTCGGGTTCGTGATATTCCCACATTGTGGGAATTCTATTAGCCATTCCATGGCGTGGGTAGTTCGTGAAGTATGCATGGGAAAGGGCTTTGTTAATGCTATAGTGATCGGAACTTTTCTTTTCCTTACTCGTTTTAAAGAAAATAAAGACAAGGCTTTCCATGCTCCTCCTGCACTCTTGCAAATTTGGTTATTCTCTCACATTAAGGGGTTCGGTGGCTTGATGACCGTAAACAACATTTCTGACTTTAGCCACCCTATCCTGAAGTTTAGAGATATGAAAGTGTTTGCCCCAGATTATCATTATTCTGAGTGGTTAGTTTTCATGACCAACCCTGGACCTGAGGATTTCCAATGGCATGCCAAATGGTTCCGAGTTGAAGAAGTGCGGTTCATGTGTGGGCTTATTAAATCTATTCCTTTGTTGGGAATCACTGGAGTCATCGAGGATTACCCGACCCAAGTCACCCGTCAGTTTCAAGAGGTTCAGTAGCTTCTGTCGGCAATTCAGGAAGACCCGCTTAGGATAGACTTCCCTGACGGATGCCAAGATCATGAAGACTTCGTCGCACTGGTCAAGTCAATGTGGGATATGTGCCACCCCCAGAAGCTGATATGGCCTGAAGAAGAGTTAGAGGGCAATAGAAGACCTACTATGCCTCAAAAGAATACATTTACGAGCACAAGATCTCGGAGAGCCTCCGCTTGAAGATTCCTGAAATGCCATTGAAGATCACCCACCAAGCCAAGATCAAGCGCCTCAAAAGGGAGCTCGAGGAAGCCGAGGAGCGTGCTTTGAAGTTAGCTCGAGTTAGCAGAGCTGCCATGAGCGGAAGCTATCCTCATTAGTTAAATTGAGTCAAGTGCGATTCGTAGCTGGACCATACTCACATGCATTACAATGTTAAAGAATTTGTCTCGAGTCTCAATGTTGGGAGTTAAGATAATGTCTTTCGGTCTTCAAAGTAGTTTCGTTGTTTAGGAGTTTTCTCTCATGTTTTCCTTATATTATGTGGCAACTGGCTTTCAATGAAACGTGCAAATTGGGGCGATTAGATTTTTGTCATGGGCCAACTGCCTAATTATTACTTGTACTTATGTATGCTTATTTACCCTTACAACATGTACTAGCCGATCAATTGTCTTCTGTCGATCATTGACATGGCCAAGCGGAGATCCCTGATTCGCACTCGCGCAAAAGTCAAAATCGAGAATGAGGACACCAACGTGCGCATGGCCAAGATGGAGGACCAACTGACCCAACTCACCACAATGATGCTTGAAATAAACCAGAAGCTTCAAGAGTCCCCCGCTGTAGCTGTCACTGGAACATCCACTCCTACGTTATCAGGACACGCTTCCCCATCGATTGGAGGCACACACGTTGTTGACCTCCCCGAGAAAGAAACTGCCGAGGAGGCTCCTTCTGTCACGCCAATCATCGTCAACTTAGATCATTCTCTGAAGGAAAACCCAACACCCCGCCTAAGTGAAGATAGTGGAAGATGTTTGGCCAAGATGGACAAGCGACTATGTGCCTTGCAAGGTTACGAGCTGAAAGGAGTTGATAGGCTATCTCCATACACCAAGACGAACTTCCCTGAGAATTTCCAAGAGCATGAGTTCACAAGAAAGTATGACGAAATAGGATGCCCCAAGACTCACCTTAAGTATTACATGAGGAAAATGGCTTGTTACGCTGACAACGTGCCATTTCTCATACACATGTTCCAAGATAGCTTGGAAGGCATTGCCTTGATGTGGGTCATTGCACTGGACATTGAAGAATTCACTAGTTGGGAAGATTTAACCAACGAGTTCTTGCAGCAATACCCGTTTAATACCGAGCTCCCCCCCCCCCACGAGGGAGGAGTTGACCCATATTGAGAAGAAGAGGAATGAGTCATTTAAGGCATTCGCACAAAGGTGGAGGACTATGGCCTAATAAGTGAGGTCGGTCTTGAATGAGAGGGAGATGAAGCAACTATTCCTCAAGAAATTGCCCTCTGAATACTTCCAAGGATTAGTGTTCTCAGGTTGCCAGATGTTTTCATAACTGGTAGAGATAGGTGAAGGAGTCAAATGGGCAATTATTGAGGGGAAGATATCTATCGGAGGCACAAAGAAATTCCTGGAGAGAAAAGATAAAGAAGCCACGGTTGAGGTAGCACTTGTGCAAGAGCCGCTTTTCCCTCAACCGCTTGTAGCACTTGCGCACAGGCCTGTAATGGTTCAAGGGAGCTCATCATGAGCATATGACAAGGGCAAGAGATCCATTCGAAAGGATATTGCCCCACTACCACGCCCATTGTCCAAACTATTGCCCATGCTTCTCGAAAAGAGGATGGTTGCGAAAGAGGTACCTAGAGATAATCCCGCGAGATTTGCCGAGTTTGATGTGACCAAGACCTGCGAGTACCACATGGAAGAAATGGGGCATGTTGTAGATAATTGCCACGTGCTGAGATACAAAGTTCAATAGTTGCTAGACAAGAATATTTTGACTTTTAGGGAGGCTTAGCCTAATGTGCAACAGAACCCTTTACCAAACCATGCAGAGGGAGTTAACTCAATTTTCGAGGAGGGTGACATATGTGCCATCCTAACGTGTGAGGAAGCTAAGTTGTGAGCTCCCGATTTTCCAATTCTATTTTCAATAAATTGAGATGGGCATTTCTTTGGCACGCATATAGTTCCTTTCCTTGAGTCTGTCACTCATGTAAAAACTAGTTTATTAGGTGAAGCCGTTAAAAGATTCTAATGCATTAGACTCGAGAATTTGATCAGGAAATGACCTTTCGACCGAGTTAATCTGTAAGGGTCATTATGGCACAAATAAAAATCAATTAGAGACTAGAGATAGGTCGACTCAAAAGAGGCATGTGATCGAGTGTGGGTGATTTCACCAGATCGCACAATTCTTGTCGATCGGCACTAGACCGACTTTTCTGTCGATTGGATACCCTGTGTACGTATTTGAAACTTTGAGAGTACCTCGACAACCGAAATTTGGAGCTAGCCAAGACCGCCGGAGCCACTGCTAGTCGTTGCTCGAGCTGCCGTAGCCCCTCTCCGTCGATTTCGCACCCAACCGACCGCTGAGTCGCCTCTGTTCGACCCCAAACAGCAGTCGGAGTTCTAGCTCAAGTTCGGATATTTGAGGAGCATTTTCGGGCTCTTCCCAGCCTCCTTTGGTGTCACCCTGAGGAGATTTATCGTCAGCCTCGTCGTGCTCTTCGCCGGAGACTCGTCAGAAAGCGATTCTGGTGAGTTTAGCTCACTAAGGCTCCATTTGGGAACTACTTCCCAAAGCCCTTTAGAGGCCTAAAGATCCTTGGGCAAATGCTAGCCCGTTTGGCATTCTTTTTTGGGTTTGCAAGGCTGAAAGCCCAGGGCATGATTTCATTTTGGGGCCAATGGCTTTAGGATTGGTCCAATTGATAGTTTTGATATTCCACATGCTGTGGTGGATGCCATTTTGGGTGAAGCTGACCTTCCTAATGGTGGAGTGGACAACCCATCGTTTCCAGACCCAGTGCAGTCAGATGTGGAAGATGTGGAATCGACGAACGAGTCCGAGTAGTAGTCATAGGAGTGTTCCTTTTTTTGGTGGACCGATTGCTATTGTGCAGATTGACCCTTTTTGATGCATATAGTCTCTGACCCATTTTTGGATGTATGTAAACTTTGGGATGACTATATATGAAAGTATGCTGGTTTGCTTTTGAATTGATTTTTCTTGCTGTCCTATCTCGTAAGTTTTGTCAAGGGTTTCTTAGTACGTTTCGCATGCGTATAATAAATGAATGGGGTCAGCTACACTACCTGGGAATGTCTCATTTACATGACCATGGCGGGTTGTTCACGTGTCTCAGGGTTTAGGGCGTGACAACCTCATTTAAGTGGTATCAGTGCATGGTTCATGTATGGAGTGATAAGGTGTGTGGGAGTCATGGGATAGTCAGTAGGAAAGGGTTTTATTATACTTATGCAAGTGATTGTTAGCTGTTTGTTAACTTGTTTGTGAGGTCACTCAGATTCTAATGTGGTATTGGAATTTGCAAATAGGCATATATATTGAGCCTGTAGCATGAGTGATCGGATGCCGAGAGCTGCTAGGAAGAGAGCAGTAGGCCCCCTGTTCCGAGGTGGGTCGCCGATGAGGGTCGGTGCTCGAGGTGCCTTGGGAAGAGCGCAGGCTGAGGCTAGTGCGAGTGGCGTAGCATCGCCTCCAAACGATGCAGTAGCCCTTGAGGATCCGAGGTTTGTTGGAATCATGCAGATGCTTGAGTTGATGGGTGACAAACTAGACCAGCATGTCGCCGCTTCAGCCGCCGCTATCACCGCTGCCACCAATGCTGCTAATGTTGCCAATGCTGCTGCTGCCGTAGTTGCCGCCGCTGTAGTTGCCGCCGCCCCTGCTGCCGCACTTGTTACCGCCATACCGGTTGTCGAACCTGAAGTGGAACCTGTTGAAATTCCACCTGAGAATGTGGCCACTGGGAGGCCTAGGCATAAGTTGGTAGAACATTTTCTGAGGTTGAATCCGCCGACGTTCATGGGAGCGGGAGATCCCAAAGCTACAACACTTTTGGATTCAGGAGTTAGAGAATGCCTTTGAGTTATTGATGTGCACTGAAGCAGAGAAGGTCGTTCTGGCAGCCTATTAGTTGAGGGGGATCGCAACTACATGGTGGAAGACTAATAAAGGGATAGTGTTCCCTGAAGGTGTAGTTCCAGAGTGGAATGCCTTTCTTGAGGTCTTCAATGAGAAGTACTTTTCTGATTATGCTAGAGAGGTGAAGATGGTGGAGTTTCAGCGCCTTTGTCATGGTACAATGACAGTCGATCAGTATGAAGCGAAGTTCGCTGAACTGTCGCAGTATGCCCCTGAGTTAGTTCAGAGATCGTTAGACCGAGCTCGAAGGTTTAGAGATGGGTTCCGACTGGATGTGAGGAGCTTGTTGGTACCATTAGATTTGAAGGAGTACAATGACCTTTATAAGCGGGCCTAGCTGATTGAGAAAGACCAGAATAAGAGAGTTGCCGCATCTGGGTTGCGGTTTAATTTGAATAGAGAAGGTAATCGGTTTGGGAAGAGGCCGATGTCTAGAGGAAGATATCTTGTTCCACTCAACAGGAAGGGTGGGATAGGGAAACCATCATCGAGCCATCATGGAGTATGTCGTTCATGTGGAAGATGACATGGTTCAGCCCGGTGTCCCTCTAGGACGGACACCTGTTATGAGTATGGCCAACAGGGTCATGTAGTCAGGAATTGCCCCAGGAATCAGATGGGACAGCATTAGTTGCCGCTGCTGCCACCGTTGGGTCAGAATAGAGGAATCACGCTGCAGGTCATGCCGCAGGGTGGATTGAACCGACCTCTAGCTCAGGGAAGGACTTATGCGATCACCAGAGGACAGGCGGAGGATGCGCCTAATGTGATCATAGGTATGGTCTTATTGAATGGCCAACCTGCTTACGCTTTATTTGATCTTGGACCTTCTCATTCATTTATAGCTGAAAGATATGTTAAGTTGGTATAATTAATTCCTGAGTTGTTGGAGTCTATGATTAGCATATCTACGCCGTTGAAGGATAATGTGTTAGCTACAATGGGTTGTCTTGGTTGCAAGTTAGTGATTGGTGAGCGAGATGAGAGGATAGACTTGATAGTCCTAGCCATATTTGATTTTGATGTGATAATTGGCATGGATTGGCTCACCAAGCAACGAGTTAAGATGGACTGTTATCGCAAGGCGATTCAGTTTAACCTGTTAGAGGGTGAGAGTTTCGAATTTATTGGGAGTCGAGGAGGATCCTCGGTTTCCTTAATCTCATCGCTCGAAGCAACTCGCTTGCTAGGTAAGGGTTGCCAAGGTTACCTGGCAATTGTCGTGGACACGACAATGGTGGAGTTGAAGATAGAAGACATCGTTGTGGTGCAAGAGTTCCCAGACGTGTTCCCGAAAGAATTCGTGATTGAGTTAGCCCCCGGGACAGAGCCGATCTCTAAAGCTCCTTACCGGATGGCCTTGTCAGAACATAAGGAACTGAAGGTGCAGATGCAAGAGTTATTGGATAAGGGATTCATTCGTCCTAGTGCATCACCTTGGGGAGCACTAGTTCTGTTCGTGAAGAAGAAGGATGGTTCATTGCGTTTGTGCATCGACTATTGTCAACTCAATCAGGTGATGATCAAAAACAAGTATCCATTGTCGAGGATCAATAACTTGTTTGATCAAGAACAAGTATCCATTTTCTAAGATCGACTTGAGGATAGGGTATCATCAGCTAAGAATCAAGAAGGAAGACATACTGAAGTCGGCGTTTCGCACTCGATACGGCCATTATGAGTTTATTGTGATGCCATTTGGGTTGATGAATGCCCCAGCTACTTTCATGGATCTGATGAATCGCGTATTCAGAGAGTACTTGGATCAGTTCGTAATTGTTTTCATTGACGACATCCTGGTGTATTCAAGGAGTACTGAGGATCATGAAAGGCACTTAAGGATAATGCTTCAAACTTTGAGAGATCACGAGTTGTACGCCAAGTTCAGTAAGTGTAAGTTTTGGCTAACTCTTGTGGCTTTCCTAGGTCATGTCATCTCCGGAGAAGGAATCTCAGTGGACCCAGCCAAGATTGAAGTGGTGATCAACTGGCTGAGACTGACTACAATGACATAAATCAGAAGTTTTTTGCATTTAGCAGGGTATTACAGACGGTTTGTAGAAGGGTTTTCAGTGTTAGCATCGCCGATGACGAGACTGCTGAAGAAGGAAGAAAAGTTTGTGTAGTCAGATAAGTGCGAGATTAGTTTCCAAGAGCTTAAGTAGAAGCTAACTACCGTACCTATGCTTACTATTTCATCTAGTCCAGGAGGGTTTGAGATCTACAGTGATGTGTCGTTTAAAGGATGGGGTTGCGTATTGATGCAGCATGGTAGGGTTGTTGCATATGCGTCCCGTCAATTGAGACCTCATGAGTTGAATTATCCGACACATGACTTAAAACTGGCAGCGATCATCTTTGCCCCGAAGATTTGGAGGCATTATCTATGCGGAGAAAGATTCCATATCTTCACTGACCATCAGAGTTTCAAGTACTTATTCTCTCAGAAGGAGTTGAATATGAGACAACATCGATGGATGGAGCTCCTAAAGGACTATGACTGTGAGATTTTGTATCACCCCGGAAAGGCGAACAAGGTCGCCGATGCATTGAGTAGGAAGTCTTCAGTTGCTCAAATGGTACTCAAGGAATGGGGTCTAATTGAGAGAGCACGGGATTTGGATTTTAAATTTGAGGTATGCCACCTTTCGAATCTTATGGCCACCCTTAGAATTGAGCCAAAAGTACAGGTTAGAATCAGAACGCTTCAGCAGATAGGTCCAGATGTTCAGAAAATCCTGCAAGAGGATACAGAGAAAATGAAGGCTGACTTTTAGATTTCTGAACATGGAACATTGAGGTTCCAAGGACGATTGGTTGTACCTGACGATGTGGAGCTTAGAGAGGAGATTTTATCAAAAGTGCATCATAGCAGTTACAACATTCATCCTGGTAGTACCAAGAGGTATCAGAATCTATGTCAACACTATTGGTGGTGTGGCATGAAGGCAAACATCGCCAAGCATGTCGCCAGGTGTTTGATGTATCAGTAGGCGAAAGCTCAACATTGCAAACCGGGAGGACTTCTGCAACCCCTTGAGATTCCAGAATGGAAATGGGAGCATATCACGATGGACTTCGTGACGAGACTACCGAGGAGCCAGAGAGGAAATGATTCGATTTGGGTAGTAGTCGACAGACTGACAAAGTCAGCTCACTTCATTGCAGTTCGAAGGGACTTGAGTTTGGATAGACTCGTAGATTTGTACGTGCGCCAGATAGTTCGTATGCATGGAGTGCCGGTTACAATTACTTTAGACAGAGACCCGAGGTTCACCGCCGCTTTTTGGAAGAGCTTGCAATCCACTTTAGGAACAAAGTTGTAGTACAGTACGGCCTATCATCCGCAGACTGATGGTCAGTTTGAGAGGACAATTCAAACTCTCGAGGACATGTTGCGAGCTTGCATCTTGGACTTCAAAGTAAGCTGGGAGGAACAGCTTCATCTGGTCGAGTTGCCTACAACAACGGTTAGCAGAGTATTCAGATGGCCCATTTTGAAGCATTGTATGGCAGAGCGTGCAGAATGCTAGTGTGTTGGGATGAGGTCGAAGAAAGAAAGATCACCGGTCCAGAGTTGGTTCAGCAGTCAATGGAGGCAGTTACGGTTATCAGAAACAAATTAAAGATTGCTCAGAGCCGCCAGAAAAGTTATACCGATAAGCGTCAAAGGCCATTGGAGTTCCAAGTTGGTGAGCACATCTTCCTAGAGGTGTCACCGATGAGAGGTACTTCCCGCTTTGGCAAAAAGGGAAAACTGATTCCGAGATACGTAGGTTCCTTTGAGATTTTGGAAAGAATAGGGACTCTAGCGTATTGTCTTACATTACCGCCGAGGTTGGCACAAGTGCATGACGTCTTTCACATGTCGATGTTAAGGAAGTATGAACCTGATCCGACACACGTTCTAAATTTTGAGGAATTGGACGTGGACGACAAGGTGTCGTATGTTGAAAGCCCGGTTCATATCGTGGATCGCAAGGAACAGGTTTTGCGCACCAAGACCATCCCGTTGGTCAAAGTGGTCTGGCAACATCACGGCACTGAAGGAGCAATTTGGGAAACCGAAGATTCAATGAGACAATTGTACCTCCACCTTTTTGCTTAAGATGTGTAATGGTTAAATTTCGAGGACGGAATTTTTATAAGAGGGGAAGAGTTGTGATATCCCAATTTTCCAATTCTATTTTCAATAAATTGAAACAGGCATTTCGTTGGCACTCATATAGTTCCTTTCCTTGAGTCGGTCACTCATGTGAAAACTAGTTTATGATGTGAAGCCGTTAAGAAATTCTAATGCTGACTCGAGAATTTGACTAGGAAACGACCTTTCGACCAAGCTAATCTGCAAGGGTCATTACGGCACAAATAAAAATTGATTAGAGACTGGAGATAGGTTGACTCGACGGAGGCATGTGATCGAGTGTTGGTGATTCTACCAGATCGCACAATTCTTGTCGATCGGCATTGGACTGACTTTTCTGTCGATTGGGTACTCTGTGTCCGTATTTGAAATCTTGAGATTACCCCAACAACCGAAAGTCGCCAATGTGTCAAAGATGTACATTGTGGCTTGAATTGATTAACCACAGGTCAAATGCATGAAAATTTCTAAAAACTGCTTGGTAGATCATGATGCGCTAGTATCGTGTCGAATGAAATTAATCGTGAAATTAAGATCGAATTTAGAAATTGCAAATCATGGTGTGTCACAAATTATTTTAGGATCATTGATTCATATTCAGAAGATTTTTCATGCAATCGGAGTTTTTCAACAAATTGATCAAGGATTGGCTAATTTGGCTCGAGAAATTGGTAGGCCAGCCCTTGGTTGTGCTTTTGGGACTTAAGTCGGTTCTATGGACAAGTGAAGATGTGAATTGAAGTGTGGTGACATTGGATTAATTTTATGGACTTCAATTTGATTCAATTGGAAGAGAATTAAATAGAATTGAAGAAGTTGTTGTACAAGATTTTATGCCCCGGCGGAAAATGAAATTGAACCTAAATTGCTTAGAATTTTGGGTGAAGGTGTAGCTGCCCATCGTTCGCCAGCCACCATTGGAGTTAGTGGATTGTGACATTGCAAGTCATGGGGTGGGGCAAGATTTGCTAGGGTGGTGACACATGGAGGGTGGAGATTGAATCCCAAAAATGTGGGATGTCACTTCCCCCCATCTCCATCATTTTCAACCTTGAGACTTGGTTTTTGAAAGGGGGAGGAGAGAGAGAGAACCGGTTGGAAAACTAGTAGGCCTTCGTCCGACCTTTGCCCACTCGATGCCGCCGTACGTCACCGCTGCCGCCGCACATTGCCGCTGCTGCTCGTTCGTGCGCAAGGCTCCGCTTGCCGGCTAGCAGTCGCACCGCTTCCACCAAAACTCCAGTGCCATCGTCCCTCCTCGCCAGCCGCTGCCCGCCGTTCGCTAGCCACCATCGGAGCCAACCAAGACCGCCGGAGCCACCGCCGGTCGTTGCCCAAGCTACCGCAGCCCCTCTCCGCCGGTGTTGTGCCCAACTGACCGTCGAGCAGCCTCCGTTCGACCCCAAATAGCAGCCAGAGTTCCAGCTCAAGTCCAGATCTTTGAGGAGCATTTTCGGGCTCTTCCCGGCCTCATTTGGTGTCGCCCCGAGTAGATTTGTCGTCGGCCTCGTCGTTCTCTTCGCCAGAGACTCTTCGAAAAGTGATTCCGGTGAGGTTAGCTCACTAAATCTTGATTAGAGGGTTAATGATGCCTTAAGTGTGTTTAGCTTTGGTTGATTGAGATTAGTTGGTTAGATTAGTTTATCTAGTTGTGGATTAGATTAAGGTGTTTAATTAAGTTAAAGTGTGTTTAGTTTAAAGTTAAGTATGTTTATTTTAATATAAGCCTTGATGTGACTTAAAAAAATTTATTTTGATTTAAATAAATGTTTCGAAATTATTGGATTATTTAATAATATATTATATTTCGAAAATTATTAAAATATTATTATTAAAAAAATTCGAAAAATTATTGTTGACCTAAATTGCTTATAATTTTGTACTGATCGCTGCTGTGTATTTAGAATTTAAATTTGATGAGTAGATAATGCAAATTGAGTGTTGATTGTGAAAAATATGGATTTCATTTAGAAAATCCCAAGTGTCGGGTTTGGCACCGAAATTGGATTTTTAAGGATTAATATTGTAATTGGAGTATTCGAGTGATATGCAAAGTGCCTTGGGTTGAGTATGAATTGTTGTATGATAATTAAGAGGAATTGTCTTGAGCTATTGAGCTGGATTTGCCCCTATATGGGATGCCCCATACAACGGATGCGGGTCGCAGTTGATTCTGGGCCCACGCTCCTTCGGGAATGCCATCGATGTATTGATGAAGCCACGCTCCAAGGTGGAGAGTCGATGCCTAGCTATATGTCAGTAAATAGCCGAACTGCGAGTAGGCTATGCCCTTATGTGACAGTGAATAATAATTGGAACACTTGCTGTGATTGTGGATTATGTGAAATTGATTATGTTCCAATGGTCTAAGTTCTTATTACTACCCGTGATTGAGTGATATGAACTGTACTAACTTGCAGGATGGAAATAAAACGAGGTAAGTCTTCTGTGCTGTGTGGCTAGACCACTCTTGGGCGTATTTTCTTTCTAATAGGGGTTTAGGAGGGGTGAACTTACTGAGACAATGTCTCACCCCGTTGTGGGAAAATATTACAGGGTCGTAGATGGCAGGACCTTTGGAGAAAAATGGCATCCCAGTGCACATTGTCGAGTATGTGCACAGTTTTCCTAACCCTGGGAGTCATTGGGTCTACGAGCTAATTAGGACCACCGTCTGGATTCAGGAGACCGTGGATGTCGGGGTGCCACATAGGTTTAAGGCATGGTTTAGTTTTGGGGCCAATGGCTTTAGGATTGGTCCACTTGATAGTGATATTCCACATGCTGTGGTGGATGCCATTTTGGGTGAAGGTGTAGCTGACCTTCTTGATGGTGGAGTGGACAACCCATCGTCTCCGGACCCGGTGCAGTCAGATATGGAAGATGTGGGATCGACGAACAAGTCTGATTAGTAGTCATAGGACTGTTCCTCTTTTTGGTGGACCAATCCCTGTTGTGCAGATTGACCCTTTTTGATGCACATAGTCTTTGACCCATTTTTGGATGTATGTAAACTCTGGGATGACTATATATGAAAGTATGCTGGTTTGCTTTTGAATTGATTTTTCTTGCTGTCCTATCCCCTAAGTTTTGTCAGGGGTTTTATAGTACGTTCTACATGCGCATAATAAATGAATGGGGTTGGCGACACTACCTGGGAATGTCACATTTACATGACCATGGCTAGTTGTTCACGTGTCTCGAGGTTCGGGGCGTGACATAAGTCCTCCAAAGTCGTAGCTATCCCTCTAGAGTAAGGCGGTTCTCATTCAATGCCCTGCATGGGATCTTGTTGTGATTTCTTTCTTGTTTATGTTGTTCGTAGCATGAGTTGTGGTCAGCCCCGATCTTGAGCTGTTGGTCAGGGGTGGTGTGTGTTAAAATATGGCATTATCTTTTCTCATTCAATAAAATAGACACATGTTTTATTAAGGACATGTGGAAGCACATCAAACTAGTTCTATGATGGTCATTGAGGCCTGGGCCTTCACATGCTCCAAAGTCTAACTGTTTTGCAAGAACGAGGAGATTCGACGATATGAGCATGAGTTCTTGAAACTTTTTACAAAAATACTTTAAAAAAAATAAAAAAGATTGCATGGCATCATTCGCATGACTTGTTTCCTATGTGACTATGCGTGCTTCATGTTGGTGACCCTCGAGAAAAGGGGTTCGCAAAAATGTTTTTATTCGGGCAAAAAGGTGAAACATTAACCATGCCAAACAAGAGGTGCTTAGGATGAAGAAAGGCAAGCCATTTCTAAACACGTCCTTTAAACACTTTTGAGGGTTGAGTGAAAAGCGACATTTTCTTAAGATGAAAGATTCATTCACGTTGAGCACAAAGATTGAAATGACAAAGGCATTTCATTCATCAATCTCGGGCGTTGCACTAATCTTTTGCTAACCTTTTGGGCCGAATAAAGATGATCATTCAAAGTACCCCTGTTGAGAAGAACCCCACACTAGGGCAGCATAGGAGGTTATGGTCGAGATAGTGAAAGATTGAGAAAGATTCTATTACTTTCACTTGCATCAATCTTCCGGTGATAGCTTCAAAGGAATTTTTATTGGAGTTTTGACTCATCCCAAGGTGAAGAAGAGCATTTCATTCTCTACCAAAACACTAATATCCATTACTTTAACCAATTTGGGCCTAATTGTTCATTTCTAAACCCCGAGCGATGATCATCTCCCTTCACTAGGGCAAGACATAAAGGTTGACCACATATGATTGACATTTACGAGAAAACGTGAAAAGCATCTCGAAAGTCATAAGTGCTCCAAAAGTTTGAAAAAAGGCTCAGCAGGCTAGGGGGCATGAAAGAGCAATGTGCCTGGTAAAAGCAAGGCCAAAGCCAATTTTTTTTTTTTTTTAAAAAGAAGCAGAGCAAAAGCCAAAATGCTGCATTTTATGTGAAAGAAAAATTGTCAAAGTCAAAATGCCTGAAAAAAATATCATTGCAAAGGCAATGGAAATTAAAGAAAAGAGCAAAGCTCTCGTGCAGAAATAATTAGCCAAGGGATTTTCGAGATGTGCTATGTTCAAAAGTTGAATGATTCCGAAAGATCGAGCGACCTAGTCATGATGCCATGATGATCACCGACTCTTAAAAACCTTATTGAAAATTTTAAGCCTTTCGAGCCTCTTTTGAGCCAACATTACAACCCTCTTCCGAAGTTTCTTCTGATTGGAATGGTTTGAGTGAAAGTGAGAATGCCACAAAGATAGCGACAAATGTTCCTTTATTGGCCTTAAAGCAATACTCCCTTCGTGTAAGTCCTTGACCAAACCTATATCGTGGTCCTTTCAAAAGACTTTTTTAATCGGTTAAGTTGTGCTCATCACAAATATTTCTGAAAGCCTTTGACATGAGTTATGTGAGATACCCTCAACAATCAGTTGCTTCCCAGACGAATCGATGAGATCAAGCAGCCATTTTATCAAGAGTGTGTGAGAAACCCTTTCTAACTAAGAAACTCTAGTTTGACATGCTTAATGAGCCTTTTTCACGAGTTGTAGCCGTTCTGATAAAAATTTGACTCACGGGGAATTTGATGATTAATGATATATCTTTGAGCAAGATGACAGTTTTCTGCTACATGATGCCGATTAACATTGAACGTTTTTCTAAAGTAGTCGGACTTAGCTTAATTAGCTTGTTCAATTAATACTGCAGCACTTCCAATACATCTCTTGATGATGTCTCTAATGACATTTGCTCAAGTTAAGTTTAAGAGATTCCTCAGTGAAGCCATGCAGTTTCAAAGGGTTAGTGGGTGCTTCCCTAAAAATCAAAGGTTATTTGTTAGTCTCAAACTATGTCATCTACAAGTTTCGTGGGTCTATCCTTAAACCACACTTTTAAAATGTTCATGAGTCTACCTTTAAACTGCGATTTTTCAAAAGGTTTATGGTTAACCTTAAACCATGTCATCTACAAAGGTTCATTGGTTTTCCTCAAATCATGCATTTTCAACCCAATCAAAACTCGTTGTTACACAGTGAGACCTCATCCCTCTCTTCTTATGACCTGATGAACTTTGTATCCCGGAGTCTTCCTCCCTTCTTATGACCCGAAGAGCTTTATATCCTGGAGTCTCATTTCTTTCTTATGACCCGGAGAGCTTTGTATCCTGGAGTCTTATTCCCTTCTTATGACCCGGAAAGCTTTGTATCCCGGAGTCTTCCTCCCTTCTTATGACCTAGAGAGCTTTGTATCCTGGAGTTTTATTCCCTTCTTATGACTCAGAGAGCTTTGTATCTCGGAGTCTTCCTCCCTTCTTATGACTCGGAGAGCTTTGTATCCTGGAGTCTTCTCTCTTCTTACGACCAGGAGAGCTTTGTAGCCCGAAGTCCTTCTTCGTACGACACGGAGAGCTTTGTAGCTTAGAGTGCTTTTGTAGCCCGGAGTCCTTCTTATGACGCAGAGAGTTTTGTAACCTAGAGTGCTTTTGTAGCCCGAAGTCCTTCTTCCTATGACATGGAGAGCTTTGTAGCCTGGAGTGCTTTTGTAGCCTGGAGTGCTTTGTAGCCCGGAGTCCTTCTTCCTATGACATGGAGAGCTTTGCAGCCTGAAGAGCTTTTGTAGCCCGAAATCCTTTTTTTCTTATGACACGAAGAGCTTTATAGCCCATAGTGCTTTTGTAGCCTGGAGAGCTTTGTAGCCCGGAGAGTTTTGTAACTAGGAGTGCTTTGTAGCCCGAAGTTCTTGTTCCTATGACACGGAGAGGTTTGTAGCCCATAGTGCTTTTGTAGCCTGGAGTGCTTTGTAGCCTAGAGTGCTTTGTAGCCCGGAGTCCTTGATCCTATGATACGGAGAGCTTTGTAGCCCGGAGTGCTTTTGTAGCCCAGAGTGCTTTGTAGCCCGGAGTCCTTGTTCTTATGACATGGAGAGCTTTGTAGCCCGGAGTGCTTTTGTAGCCTAGAGTGTTTTGTAGCCTAGAGTCCTTCTTCCTATGACACAGAGAGCTTTGTAGCCCGAAGAGCTTTTGTAGCCCGGAGTCCTTCTTCCTATGACACGGCGTGCTTTATAGCCCGGAGTCCTTCTTTTTCCTATTGACAAGACGTCCTTCCATAACTTTGAGTTTCCTTCATCGACCTGATGTATGCTTATGCACCTAGGGTCTTTTTACCGTTGGAATAATTTTTTGCAACCTCTTCGAGGCTACATTCAAAAAGGGGCAGCTGTTGACACCTAATTTTTATCTTTCAAAAAGTATATATATATATATATATATATATATATATATATATATATATATATAAAATCAAAATCAAATCAAAAATAAAAAATTTTAATTATTAATTTTCCTTAAAAAAAAAAAAAAGAAAACAAAGCCGTGCGGGTCCGGGTCGGGCCGGATCCGACTTTGGTCCGACCCAGCCCCTTTTCCTCTTATTTCTCCCCGCGTGGGCTTGGGCCCAACCCCTCTCCTTTCCTTTTTCTTTTTTCTTTTACCCTCGCACAGCCCAGCCTTCTTCTTCCCTCCGCCTCGGCTTGCCCTGTTGTCTTCTCCTTTAGCCATTTTCTGCACGGGGAAGCGTTGAAGACGAAAGCAGAAAGCAGCCGTCCACATGAGGAAATGACGAAGCCGAAAGCAGGGCCGCTAGGGCAGCAAGGGACATCATCATCTTGCAAGTGCAAATGAGCGTTGGGATCCGGAGGTCAGAATCGGCTAGCAGAGTCCGTTGGTTGGTCAACCGAGGGCACGCACGCGTGAGCCAAACGGAAGAGAAGTAGGGAGAGATCTCGAGGGAGAGAGGGAGGAGGGAAGAGACACAAAACAGAGAGAGACAGGGGGAGAGAGGGTGGGAGCAAGAGAAACACATAGCGAAAAGGAGGGGGAACTCACCGAGGCGACCGCCGTTGACGCGTCTCCCGATCGCTGCAACCGTCGTCGATGCGTCTCTCGATCGTTGCTATCGCCGCCGATGCATCTCCGGGCCACCGTCGCCGTTGTAGACGCGTCTCCAAGTTGCCATCCCCGTCGGAACTCAGGTTGGCATTTCATCGAATACCTGGTGTGCATTTTTAAGCTTGAGCTGGTAGGAGCTCGTTCTGCCATTTTGGGCGAGCTTCGATCTCTATAGGTCCCCCTTAGGTTCCTGCTTGTTGTTGGTTGTTTGCTGGTCACCTTTGCCGTCACCTTGAGTCTCGTTCGGGTTGGAAGCCCCCCGATCCGCTTTCGCCCTTCACCTGTTCGCTGTAATGCTCGAGTGGGCTCTACCTCCGCGAAGCTCCTCCGTGTAGAGCCCTAGGACCCCTTGGTTGCCGGAGGACACTGCCATGGCTAAGGAAGCCAGACCGTCTCTCTCGCCTAGCTATGGAGGCGCCCGTCACCGGCATGCGTTCGTTTTGATACCCCTGGTCGCGACTGGGCAGTCGCGACCAAGGGGGGTGCAGGCTGGGTTGGCCCGATTGCAAATCCAACCCACTCGGCTCCTATTTTCGTTTGGGCCCAACTCTCAGGCCCAAGTCGGGCCGAGGTTAGGCTTGACCAGGGACGGTCGGGCCTAACTTGGTCGAGTCGGGCCTAGTCGAGCTAGACTCGACCAAGTCGAATCGGGTTAGACTCGACCCGACCCAACGTGGTGCGGTCCCAAATTTTTTTTTATTATTATTAAAAAACAATTTTGAAAATCCAAAAAAAATGTTAAAAATTAAAAAAATTTAAAAATTGAAATTAAAAAAATTAAAAAAATTAAAAAAAGTTTCGAAAATCCAAAAAATGTAGGTTTTGATTAGGAATGGCCATGTATTGCCTTTATTGTGTAATTAAGTCTTTATTTGCTCGTATATTGATTATATTACATGTTTAATTTACCTGTTTAATTATGTTTGCAATTGCTTAGTTGCATATGTTTAATTTTACAGCAATTAGGATTTTTGTAGTTATGATTGTTACTTTAATAATTGCGCACCCGCATGGTCACCATACATGTTAATGGATAAATATAAAATCAACCCAAACTGCTTGCTAAAAATCATTTTGTTAAAATGAACAAGATTAGGTACCGAAAGGGTACTAATTGGTCAATTAGCATAATTAAGTCCTCGACCCTAGATTCTCTGGTTACGTAGGAAGTGAGGTACACTCCCATGTCTCCCTTGGTTTCTAGCTGACCCTAATAGGCTAGTGGTGACTCATTTTGTGCAAAATTTCTGATGAATATCTCAACATCACGCGGGGTATGGGCTTGGGAAATGATGGCCAGCCATGTAAAAGGATACTGGAATTTAAAGATAACATGAAGATGAGCATGAAAAAACTGATGTTTATTGATTAATTGGCGGTCCCTTCTAGAAACTACGAGTCGATCATTTATACGATCATCGATAGTTAACGACGGTTACAAAGAAAGTAAATAAAATCCAGTGTGACTCCTAAATATTAGCAAACATGTATTTTCAAAAGGTTGTTAAGGGTGTAGTCTATAACGTTTCTATTCCAAAGGATAATTTTTATTTATAAATATTTTTTTTTCTATTTTTATTCTTTGGATGAGTTTAGGGGTGAGCGGTTCCCGTTCCGGTTCGAGTTTTTCTGGAGCCTGGAACTTATCATCGGATACAGGTTCCTTTATATTTGAAACCTGGAATCTACCCGTCAGAACCGAGATCATAAGTTCCGGGGTCGGTTCCAAATTCCAACAAGTTCCTTTTTTTTTTTCATTTTCAGATTTGAACTATAACAAAGAAGGAAAGAGACAAACCGAAGCTTCTATATCAACTCAAGCCAAGATTAGAAAAAAGGATGGCAACTTAGCAACTTTTGTTGTGACAAACACAAGAAAATCATCGATGCAAGCAACAAACTTCAACCAAGCATGGTTGGTTTTATTTTAATTTGTTTTAGTTGTTGAGCTCTCATATACCTTCTATTGCCGATACTTGATATGTATAGCACTTAGTGGGCATTCTTTTGCATTCAATTGCAGGTCTTGCAATGTAGATACTATAGTCTTCAGGTCAGATGCCTTATAAGATGTGTAAAATTCCAAAATTGGATTATGCAGAAAGTAAAAGATAAGTTAATACCCACATAATCAAATTGTAAGCTTGTGGTGATGAAAGAAATGCAAGATAGAGAATAGACCCAAGGTGGCATGAATCATCCAACATCCATCTAGCAAGAAATATGGCTGATGCAGCAACTAGAGAAGGAAGAAAACTCAAGAACTCATACTTGACCAATGTTAGCTTCACAAGGTAATCCGCCAAGTACTCCAATTCAAGACTAGGGCTCTAGAGATTTTACGAGCAATTGATGGACAAATGGTTAAATTTCTTAAGATCAAGGAATGTGGTATTTTCCTAAGCTCAAGCTAACATGGAGTAGATCAATGACCCTTACTGCATACATTGCCGGTGTTGCTCAAATAAATCTTCTGAGAAACGAAATATTCAATTCTTTTAGAATGCAAGTAACTCCAATAAAAGTAAAGCAAATGAGAGTTCAGTAAGTTTTAGAACCGGAAAGTTTTCGTAGTGGGCGTGAATATCTGAAAGCCAAAATAATTCAATAGTTGGCCCTCCATTTTCAGTACCTACCAATACATAGCAATGTGAATCTTTTACATCTGAATAGACAACTAAATTCATAGTTTTCTAGAGAAAACATTGTCTAATGTATAATTTGGTGATTCCTTATGGTTAATGTGTTTCATAAGGTTGCATAATAATAAAGGTTGAGCAACTGTTGGTGTTGCTCATCCTAGTTAGGCAAAGGAGCAATCTGTCACTTGAGCAAAAATGTGGAGGGAAAGCTATTATGAAAACTAAATAGAGTAAAAATGTGGAGGAAAACCTACCGTCTCATCGTCGACCAGCCAGTAGGCCCCTTTTAGAGTCTCCAAGGGCATCCCGCGTCGCCCCCGACCAGATAGGCGGAAGGAGAGAGAGAGAGTGGGGGTGTGACTAAGCTGGAGGTGGAGGTGGAGGCGAAGCGAAGGGGTGTGGAGTTAAGGCTGATTGGGCGGCTGGGCAAGTGGCGAGCAGCGTTGGGGCGAGTGAGCAACCTCCACTGAGGGGACGAGCAGTGTCCAACGGCAGCTTCGATGGCAATTAGCTGAGCGGCAAGGCAAGCGAGGGGTGACGGTGTCCAGCGGCAGTGTTGAGGGAGGTCCGGCGATGGTGGCGCGACGGTGATGAAGACACGAGTTTCACGGCACCAACGGTGGCACGGACGGCGTGGCAAGGACGGCACCGGTCGTGGCTCAACCCAAGGCTAAGGGGGGAAGAGCTCGATTCTAGCGGAGGTGGTGGTGGTTCGGAGCAACGACGGCTCAGACAGCCGAGCGAGCGGTAGCAAGAGGTGGTGACGGTGGCTTGGGGATGATGGCAAGGGGCGGCGCAGACGGTGCGATAGCTCGTCGAGCTCAACGGCGAGACGGCTCGTCGAATGAGTGGTGGGTGGTGGTGGTTTGGTGGCCAAGAAGTGGTGGTAAGTAGGGCATGGGTTGGCGGTGTGGTGGTGGGTGAAGCAGCAGCCATCAAAAGGAAGGAGGAAGAAGAAGAAGAAGAAGAAGAGAAGAAGGGGGGGTAGGAAGTGACGTGAGGAGGAAAAAGGGGAAAAAAAGAAAAGAGAGAGAGAGAAAAAGAAAGGAGAGGGGGGGAATCATGTGAGGGGAAGTGACGTGCTAGGTTTTTTTTTTTTTTTGAACTCTGATCGGTTCCCATAAAAAGGGAATCGAGAACTGGAATTGGAATCGGTCTCTTTAGAACCGGGAATTGAACTGGACCTTCTGGTGCAGTTCTCCAGTTCTCGGTTTTACCTGGGAACTATGCTCACCCCTAGATGAGTTCTTGAGTAGAACACATTTGCCAACTATACAAAATTCCTATTTCTGGAATTAAAAAAGAATAAAAATGCTTTGGTATAACCAGAAAAATTTCTATTCCCAATTTTTTTATTTAATTGTAAAGAGACTTAACATTTCATGTTTGGATAAAATTGAACTTTTGTAATGATTTAATTAAAATGAGCTAAGAAAATCCAACATAATAGTTAGTCAAAGATGGATGGTTGGAAATGTCAGTAGAGTCCTATTGATTTATAACTCACAATATAAGGATGTTGATAGTAAATTTTTAGGCATTACAATAAACAAGTGTATAGATCTTTTGAGAAGAAGAGCATATGTTGCTTGGAGTCACCAAGCTTTTGTGACCTAGCATTGTCTCTAAAAGAAAATGGCATTAAAAAATCCCTATAGTAAGGCCCTAAAAACTTATTCAATTTTGAATCCTATTTTCATCAAAATATTTTCACATTTTTTTAATGCTAAACTGATTTTAAACTAGAATTAACATTAAAATCTAGTAAAACTACTCAAAATCTAATTTGTGAATTTTTTCCTAAATTTTTGAATTTTTGAATTTTTATTTTTTCCGAAAATTGGGGACTTGGATTAGGTCAAGAGATTGGACCTTTTGTCAATTGTGTAAATACAAGCATTAGGTTATTTTGTGCTTTTTTTTTATTTTTTATAAATGACCTTATTTCTCTTTTTATTTTCGGGAACAAAGAAGTAAGTTTTTTCTATTTCTATTTTTGTTCCAAATCTATTTTTTGGCCATTAATCTATTTCGAGGAATAGAAAAATAAACTGATGTTATCAAAGAGATTTCTGTTCTTTTTCTGTTATGGGAACAAAAAAACAGAAAAATAAAAAAATAAAAATGTTACCAAAAATGGGGCATAAAAGACCAACCGCTCAACTATCATGGTATCACCACTCGCCCCACATTAATATTTACTTCTGTAGCTCGCAATTCCTTTTCTCGATGGCTACAACAGTCCATGTTTCTTGGCCATTATTATTCGCGGCTTTCAAGATTTGTGGCTCCACAATCCGATGATTTTGCGAACTCCACGATTGAATGGATTGTGATAGCTGCTCTCGAAATTGTTGGCTTCATGACTAGAACAATTGTCTTGTTCTTGATTCATCGATCTTTACAACATCTTCATTTCCATCATCGGCTAAACTAAGTCCCATTCATTGATGTTATCACTCCAAAACTAAGTATTAAAAGAGTTAAAGAGGACTCATATTGTGATTTGTCCTTGGCTGTAGGAATATGCACTTGTTCTTAATTTATAATACAAATATTTATATGACATATTGCTTAACAGAAAAGGGAAAGAAAAGATTACCCAATATCTCTAACTAATATAAGAGATATACTGAATATTATGCTATCTCAAGGCAAAAAGTAAATCCTAACTAATAATAAGAAGGGATAAGTGCTATAGAAGTCTTAAAAATTGTCACAAAAATGTAATTGAATCCTAAAACTTGCAAAAAGTGCAATCAAGTCCTAAAACTTGTCACAATGGTTCAATTGAGTCTTAAAGTTAACACCATTAGTCTTATTGACGGAAAATGCTGATGTGACATTTTAAATGATTTTTTTATTTTCCATCTAGCTCTTTAAAATAATTTTTATTCAATTTTTTTAAAATTATATTTAAAAACTGAAATTCATTTTTATTTTCCATTCTTTCTTTGCCGTCCATTGCGGAAGGGCAGGAGACGGTTCCGGCTATCGCCCGACCAAGGCAAGGCCATGAATTTTAGTATTTTTCTTTTTTTCCTTTTTAACAAATTTTTTAAAAAATGAATTTTAGTTTTTAAATATAATTTTCTAAAAAAATTGAATAAAAATTATTTTAAAAAGCCAAGTGGAAAATAAAAAATTATTTAAAATACTACGTCGGCGCCACGTCAGTATTTTCTGTCAATAAGACTAACGGTGTCAACTTTATGACTCAATTGAACCATTTTGACAAGTTTTAGAACTTGATTGCACTTTTTGCAAGTTTTAGGACTCCATTGCATTTTCGTGACAAGTTTTAGAACTTCTATAGCACTTATCCCTAATAAGAAATGAACTAGATATTAGAAAAATAGAATGTAAGTCTTAAGCAAATTTTCTACAATACCCTCCCTCAAGTTTGTGTATGGAGATCACAAATGCCAAGCTTGTTGACGATAAACGCAAATCAATCTTGACCTAGTGCCTTAATAAAGATGTTCGCGAGTTGAATTCTAGTGGGTATATGATCAGTTCTAATGGTGCTTGATTGTATGGGTGCGTTTGATAACGTCTCTATTAAAAAATTGTTCCAGAAAACAGAAATAAAAAAAATATTTATGTTATGGGGAATTATTTTTGAACAGAAGAACGTGTTTGGTAAATGCACAAAATTTCTATTCCTAGAATTGAAAAAGAACAGAAACACGTTTGGTAAACTTGTATAATTTTTTGGTTTCTTTTAATTTTATTTTTCCTTTTTATTTTTTCTTTTTCTCTTTGGTCGGTCATCAGCCACCGCTGTGGCCATTGACAGGTTGGGTGATGTTCGGCGAGCTCGTCGGAGGCTAGCCTAGCCTCGGCGAGCGTCGCCAAGTCACTGGCGAGGCTCGGCCTCGCCCAGGCGATGCGAGGTCGGCCTCGCCTTGGCCTGGTGAGGCTCAGCCTCGCGTCGGCTGGGGAGGCTGAGCCTTGCCGTGGCCGCGCGAGGCTCGGCCTCAGTTGGGCTAGGCGAGGCCGACCTCGCCTAGATCTGGTGAGGGTGAGCTTGCCTAGCCATCAGCGAGGCCGAGCCTTGCCGGGCCACCATTGGGTGATGCCGACATGGTAGTGGCCCCACCAGGTTGAGCCTCGCCGGTGGCTAGGCAAGCTCGGCCTCGCCCAGCCCAAACAAGGCCAAGCCTAGCCGGTGGCTGGGTGAGCTCGGCCTCGCCGGATTTGGACGAGCTTGAGCTCGCCCAGCCAAGGCGAGGCCAAGCCTCGCCGGGGGCCGGCGACCAGCCAAAGAAAAAAAAAAAAAGAAGAAAAATGAGAAAAAAATAAGTTTGTGTTTTTGTTCTTTTGTTTCTTCAAAAAGTGTTCCAGAGAACAAGAAACAAAAAAGAATTTTTGTTTCCGTGAACAAAAGCGTAAATAAACGCATTTATGTTTTTTTTTTTTTTTGTTCCCCGGAACAAAAAAACATAAATTGTGTTTGCAGGATCAAAAAAAGAACACAAACAAACATGCCCTACGTGTTTGCGAACAAAGTGGCCATCCATCTTAATGTGCTTTGTTTGTTCATGAAATATTGGGTTTGCCTCGATGGGTAAGGCAGCTTGGTTGTTGCAATTAAGACCCATTGGTTTGTCGTTTAATACCTTGAGGGAGGCAAGTAAAGTGCGCAACCAAATCAGTTCATTGATGTAGCTGCCATAACACGATATGCACCTACATCAGAGGACCAAGAAACTGTGGTCTGCTTCTTGGTTTTTCAAGACATAGGACAACGATAGAGCATGACAAAGTAACTAGTAACTAATCGCGTAACTTGCCCAATCGAAGCCACAAAAGGCAATCAAGTGAAGTGGAGCCAAGATTAATAATAGGATCCCCTGTCCTGGCTTTTTCTTGAGATATCAAAAAACTCATATAGTTGCTTCCAAATGACACTTCTTCAGTTCCTACATGAATTAGGAAATTATGTTGACAAAATAACATAATTCAAACTGAGTGATAGTTAGATAAAGTAGATGTCCTACTAATTGACAATAGTGACTTGGGTTTATCATGGTAGGTCTAGTTGTTGTAGCTGATCTGTGTTGTTATTCCAGCAACGAAGTCAATAGTTTAGCTGCTAGGATGTCGCATTCTGATAGGATGTCATGTACATACTTTCTCTGGCATAGAAATAATAACTTCAATTTCCAAAATGTACTTTAATTGGCCAAGGTCTTTGATAGGAAAATGCTCATTAAGGTACCATTTGAGCAGTGTGCCCTGTTTTGAATTATTGCTTGCCAAGATGAGATCATCAACATATACTAATACGGCTAGAAAAGTACCATCATGAGAATATGTGAACAACGAGTAATCTCCTAAAGATTGATCTAATCCATACTCCCTCAATACATTAGAGAATTTTGAAAACCAATTTCAAGATGCTCATCGAAGACCATACAAGAACTTTTGTAGTTGACATACACAATTCGAGCCCGTTGTTGTGTAAGATGGTGGAAGCTTCATATAAACTTCCTCATCCAAATTGCCATGTGGAAATGCATTGTTGATATCCATCCGATACAACTCCCAATTACGAGCCAATGCAATTGCCAAAAGACACCCCACTGGTTTAGCCACCGGTGGGAAGGTTTCATGGAACTCCATGCCTTGTATCTAGGTGAATCGCTTGGGGGATAAGACGAGCTTTATATTGCTCACTGTTGCTGTCAACTTGATGCTTGATTTTGTAAACCCACTTGCACCCTGTGGGTTTCTTAGAGTGCATTTGGTAACGTTTCTATTCCGATGAACAATTTTTGAACATAAATAGTTTTTTTTTTTTGTTCTCAGGAACAAATTCTGAGTATAAGAACGCGTTTGGTAAACTTCTATAATTTTGTTGTTTTATTTAGTTTTTCAATATTTTTCCTTTTTTTTTCTTTTTTCTTTTATTTTCCTTCTTTCTCTTTGTGGCTGGTCACTAGCCACGATGGTGGCTGGTCACTAGCCACGATGGTGGCTGGTCACTAGCCACGATCGGCTGGGCGAGGCTCCGACGAGCTCGCCAGAGCCTCGCCAGGCCATCGCAAGGCTCGCCCTCACTAAATCTGGGCGAAGCCGAGCCTCGCCTGTGGCTTTGGTGGCCAAGTGAGCCTCGCGTCGGCTGGCGAGGCTCGCCTGGCCACTGAGGCCATCGGTGAGGTTGAGCTCACCCAGCCACCGATGAGGCTCGACCCAATGAGCCTTGCCATGGTTTGGTGTCTTCGGGGGCTGGTGACGCTCCGATGAGGTCGCCAGCCCTCGTCTGGCTAGTCGTTGACGTCGGCCATGGCCAAGGCCGGTGACCAACAAAAGGAAGAAGAAGAAGAAGAAGAAGAAGAAGAAGAAGAAGAAGAAGAAAAGAAGAAGAAAAGAAAGTGAAGAAAAAAAGAGGAGAGAAAATTTATTTTTCGGAATTATTCTCGGAAATAAGAAACAACTTTTTTTCTACTTCTTGTTTTTGTTTCAAATCTGTTCCTGGAAGCAAAAAAATCGATATTTTGTTCCTGGAAACAAAAATTTTACCAAATGTATTTTTTTCCCGGAACAAAAGAACAGAAATTTTTATTTCGGGGAACAGAAACAAAAATAAACAAATACGGCCTTACCTTCCGACAAAGTTGCCAAAGTCCAAGTCTTATCCTTCGAGTGCTTTAATTTTGCCACCATCGCTTCTCTCTACAAAGGATTTTTAATAGCCTTGGTGTAATTCCTAGGTTCAATATTAGAATCAACAATAGCTAAAAAGATGATGTGAGGCTCGACAAATTGTTCATAAGAAATAAGTTTCTCCATTGGATAGACCATACCTGAAGATATCAATGGAGTGGGCTGAGGAATTAAGGTCTTCGTTTGGACCATACAGTACACATAATCTGACGGACGGGTTGGCTGTCTTTTTTGTCGTGCCAGTCAAGTTGGGACTGGAATTTGGTCATTGGGCTGCCCACTAGGTTGCTCTTTAACTTGGACTGTACCATCACAATCCTATATCATTGTTTGCCCATTTTCTTGACAAACTTGGCTTGGTACTCTTTTCTCCTCCCACTGGAGTTAATTCAACCCTTATCAATAGAACCTAGCTCACAAGCTGGTGGTAAAAGAGGAAGAGAGTCTTGATTCTCATGTGCAGGTGTTGAGCAAATGAGAAATTCTCTTCATAGATAATAATATCACCAGATACCAATAATTCTTCAGTTTTTCAAATCAAAAACCTTCCAAACCTTCAAGCCATTTGGATATCCCAAAAATACACAATTACTTGCCCTTTTTGCCTCAAATTTATTTTTGCCCTTTGACAGTTTGTGAGTATACCACAGTGCAACAAAAACTTGCAAATGACTATAATCCGAAATAAAAGCTTGAAAGGTGTTTTTCTAGATAATAACCAAGTTGGATTATAATTGATTAGATAAGTAGTTGTTAATATGCATTCATCCCAAAAACAAATTGGTAGATTTGCTTGAAAATGAAGTGCACATGCTACATTGCGGATGTATCGGTATTTTCTTTCAACTTGCCCATTCAACGGTGGTGCGATGACCTCTAATGCATGACTCCACTTTTTGGGGAGAAAAAAAGCTTCATGGAATTAGAAAGAAATTCACGGCCATTATGACTCTGCTTCATTTTAACTACTTTACCAAATTGGAGTTTTACCATATGATAAAAATTAATAGAGATTTTGTATGCCTTTTATTTTTTCTTCATTAAATAGACCCAAATTGCCCGACTATAATCATCGATGATGGTTAAAAAATAATGTGCGTCGGAAAGAGACCTTGTCTGATTATGATCCCCAAACATCACAATGCAACAAATCAAAATATCCACCTACTTTATTTAGCTTAAAATAAATGAGGAATGGGCTTGTTTTGCATGAAAACATATATCAAACAAATCAACACCTTTTTTATTTATTTTAACACTAGTGATCAAGTTCGAAACTTGCCATGACGGGTGCCCCAATTTTGATGCCAAATGTCAATATTTTATCCCTTGACCCTTGGAAAAGTAAAATCAGAGCCTGTACATCCAAGATGATAAACCCCTTCTTGAAGATTATCCACTCCAATCAATCTCTTCGAGGATAGATCTTGTATGACATATCGAGAAGAGAATAACGTTACCGAGTATTGCAAATTCGAACTCAATTTTCTGACAGAAATAAGATTGCACTTGAAGTTTGGGACATATAGCACATTGTGCAAAATAAAATTAGGGCTTAATAAAGATTTTGTATGCCTCAAGCTTGATGCTTGCACTCGCCAATCTAGTGAGCGGCGAGCCTCGGCCAGTCGCGGGCCATTGCCGTGGCCAGTGACTAGCCAAGAAAGAAGGAGATGGGAAATAAAGAAAAAGAAAATAAAAAGAAAAAAGAAAAAAGTAATGATAGTTTTTAAAATTTAAAAATAATTAAAAATCATTTTTTTAAATGAAAAATTCATTTTAAAAAATAAAATAAATGAAAAAGAGTATATGAAGGAAAAGATTTTCCTTACCGAACAACGAAAAACATTTTCCATTTCATTTTGAGGTTTCATTCGAACACTAGAAAATAATTACATTTTCCTGAAAAATGACTTCCTGGAAAATATTTTCCAGAATTGCCACATTTTCTGCGAAACCAATGGAGCCTAAAAGACAAAAGTAAATCCTCACTAATCATAAGAAATACACCAAAATTAGAAAATCAGAATGTTAATCTTTAGTTAGTCTTCCGTAATAATGTATGTGTACCAAAGAGAAATCCCACATCATTCATTAGATCTCATGTTTTCTTTTCCAAAATGCCCCTAAAACCACAAAAATGGCTCTTAGATCTCATCAACCCTCTTCAAATAACCCACGCATTGAAAACAATCACCGATTCACTCCTCTCGGTAACTATCAATTCTAAAAAAAAATATCAAAAAAGTCTCAACATATTATATGGTGGCCAAATGGGTTCGCCAACCTTTGCCAACCCTTGCCTTTGGCTGGTCACCGGCCATGATCAAGTACGTACCAATATATTTAAAAGGTTTAGAATTGAATTGGACACTATATAATAGATTTAGGAATTTTTAGATAATTTTCCCATCAATTCTCTTTTGATGAGTAAGCACCGAGGCACTGAATAGAATTCTGTGGAATCGGGTCGAATTGTGTAGTTTGTCCGGTTAGGAAACAGCTCATAGGTCCGTCGCTATTTACAGTTCACAAGAAAGGATCAAACAAAAGGAGACGACAAAACACATATATCATCGGGTCGACTGTGGGGATCGCAAGTAGACAATCGCCGACGGCATCGAAAGGGGCACGTAGCGGGACGTTACGAGCGTAAAGGACAAAAGCCCCCACGATGTTCCATCGTGGCGATCGCCGGTTGCCTAGTCCGCGCACCGATACATACAAATGAAAAGCCAGGAATTGAGGCTACGTAAGATTTCTGTTAGCATCTTTCGTGCGTCTCTCTCGAACTCTCAAAGGCGCGCAAAAGCTCAAGTCGAAAGCGGACCTTTCCTAATGCAGGACGAGATGACGATGACAATCTTGGTGGCCACAGAAAGTGACCAAGCACCAAAGAACAAAGGAATTTGTCTTTTTGTTGTTGGAGTTGCTGTAGTAGCAGTAGCAGAACACGACCACACTTTGTTTCATCTCTACTTCGTGAGAACTCGAAGTAATCTCTTTATCGATTGTCTGTTTGCTTCATCATGTGCGAGTTTGCCAGCATAAAACGAACGATGTGTCGTAAGAATCTGAAGATACTTGCCTATATTCATATAGTCTCTCTCCATTTGATGATATATATCTTGGAGATTCAATATGAATGGAATAGGACAATGACCAGGTCCATGTGGTTGGCGCGTGTGTATATAACCGAATTTGTTGGGTTTTTAAGGATGGGATGATTGAATTATATGGAATTGCCTAACAAAGTTTGCGGGAGGTTAGGGAATATAAAGAGAGCATTTAGTTAACGCAAGTATTCGTCAACAATGCTTGATACTTGCATTGCAGAATCTTTTACAAATCAATATGAAGATAACACATTAAGTAGAGTATAACGAGTTGATCATTTTAAAATCTTCTCTGATTCTTTCCCTTTTTAATTACTTACTTCAATGAAGTTATTTTTTCAAGATTATGATTTCCGAGTCACGTGAGCAAATCTCGAACGAATTGTGCTTTTGGGCGTTGCTAGTTTGTGTGGAAAGGGTTACGAACTGCTGACATTAGCCAAGGATCTCGGTCATGAAGCCCCTCTACTCAACATGTGTCAATTTTTCTAGGTCATTACCACGTTAATTAGACAGACAATCAAAGGCAGTCGAACAAGCAAAACTAATAGCAGTCAAATTTTCACAGTATATCAGATAAATCGTCTTCTCCAAGAACATTAAGAGTCTTGGGGAAACAGCTCGTGTACAATTTCCTGGTAGAGTTCGACAACAAGGGATTATCATAAAAGATCTGATCAAACACGTCTCAAAAAATAGCGAAACCTATATTGCATTTCAATGGTAAAATAAGCAGTATGTAAAAGAGAAGAAGCCAATAGAAAAGGTCAGAATTCCATTCCCTAAGCTTAAAATCCTGAAGCTAAGCTCTCAAGCACACCAGAGACCAATTTTTGCATCCCAAGCCAACACCATTTTTAGAAGAATTAGACACCATAGAAGAAATGTCCTCCCAAAATCTACCAAATGGCCAAAATATCAAAGACGTCCCAGGATCAGTGGCGGTGATCATGGTGCCTCTCCCGGCTCAAGGCCACCTCAACCAGCTCCTCGAGCTCGCCCACCTTGTCGCCTCCTATGGCATCCCCGTCCACTACGTCGGCTCCACCTCCCACAACCACCAGGCCAAGCTCCGCTTCCATGTCCCGGCCTCAAAGGCGCCCAGCGACTTCCGCTTCCACGACTTCCCAACCCCGCTCTTCCTCTCCCCTGCCCCGAACCCGGATTCTTCTCACAAGTTCCCGTCCCATCTCCTGCCAGCGTTCCATGCCACTTCATCGCTCTGCCGCCCCATCGTCTCCCTCATCCGCTCCCTCTCCTCGGAGTTGAGGCGGGTCGTTGTAGTGCATGACTCGATGATGGCGTCTGTGGTCCAGGACGCTGCGTCAGTCCCCAACGCCGAGAGCTACATCTTCCACTCAGTTTCTGCGTTCGCGCTCTATTGGTACACGTTGGAGGCGACAGGGATGCGGCTTCCGCCGGAGGAGGATGTTGATGTAACGGAGCTCATCTCGTCCAAGGGCTTACCGACCCTCCTGGACGTCTTCACAGACGAGTTCTTGAAGTTCATGGCGTCACAGCACGAGTTCATGAACTTGAGCTTGGGGAGCATCTACAACACATGCAGAGTCGTTGAAGGCCGTTATGTAGACCTATTTGCCAGCGCAACCGCGAATGGCACCCCGACTAAGCACTGGGCAATCGGACCTTTCAACCCGGTCAAAGTACCCGAGAAGAAGTCGAGAAAATCAGCTCACGTATGCCTGGGGTGGCTCGACAAGCAAGCGCCAAGCTCGGTCATATACGTGTCGTTCGGCACCACGACGGTGCTGAGTGACGAGCAGAGCCACGAGATCGCGATGGGGTTGGAACGTGAAATAGCTAGTACGAGTACCTAGAGGGGGGGTGAATAGGTATAGAAAAATTTTCTCGAAGCTTGCACGATATTTAAACAGTTAGAGGATTTGCAATAGTTAAAAATTCAATCGCAAGATTGAGTAAAGGAAAGAGAGAATTGAATGCTCGGTTTATAGTGGTTCGGCTTGATTCAAGCCTACGTCCACTCTTCTGCACTGACAGCCGATTGGCTGGATTCCACTATGATCAAAGAGATGTTACAGTGTTGATTTTCCTTGATTTCTAGGTGTAGATGATCTACCACACTCACTCAAGGCGTCACCAAGTATAAACACTCTCTGTATACAATTTCGCTCAGTCTCAACTAACAATCAAGGATCTTCAGACTCTGGAATTTTTCTATCGATCACACACTTAAAACAACTAGAACGTCTTCCTTTTATACTCCTTCATGCCATCATAGCCGTTGGCACTTACCAAAGGAATTCCTCCAATCTACCCGTTGGACGGAATCAATCAAGAAGATCATCCGAGCTATTTAAGGAATCTGATGATAGCCCATCAATCCTGTTCGCCCATACAATCAGGATCTCGGTTTCCAAGAATAGAACATTCCAAGATTGTTTCGTCGACCATCGGATCTTCAATCGATCTTAGATAAGAATCAAAGAATCCGAAATGATTATCCAACCAAAGAATCTATTCCAGAGGATAGGATCGAATCCTCAATCATAAACCTCGGCTTTGGATTTCCTTCGACACTTTGGATTAGAAAAGGCGTCGGTGAGAATAGACTTAAGTCTTGAGTCCGAGTCTTAAGTTTTGAGTCTTGAGTCTTGGGTCTTGAGTCTTGGGAGTACAAAGTCTTCGACTTTAAACCGACGGTCTCGAACATCCAGACTTTAGATCGAAAGAAACGTTTTGTCGGCTTCAAAATATTCTGGAAAGATTTCTCCAACAATCTCCCCTTTTTGATGGTGACAAAACTTTCTTGAAGATTTGAACAACTTTGACTGCAAAACATTTCTCAAGCAATATGGCTAACTCATAAAGATTAATAAAACAACCAGACTCTGCATCCACAGAAAATTGGTTAGTCTTTCATGAGAAACACCATATAACAACACTTGAATAAATGCAACCAGTCAAGCATCATAATCCACAGTCAATTCAGTCAAATTCACACCCAAGTTCAAGTTTTCAAATCATACTAAAAAATAAACATAACCACAAAGGTCAAAGTTTTAAAGTTTAAAAGATGATTGTTCAAATTTGTTCTCCCCCTTTTTGTTAGCATTGAAAAGGGTGAGAAAGGAGTCATGTCTGCTTGGGAATGCGCACGATCTGGAAATCCCTAATGGATTGGACTACTCCTTTGAGCTTCTTCAGTCTTCTCATGAGATGAGCTACCTCTTCTCCCTTGGCATTGGCTTGAAGTTGCGAGCGAGGTCTTTGAATTTATCCTCCGAGAGAGACCGAAGATGCTTGTCCAGCATGCTTCAAAGCTTGGATTTCACGATCCGAACATATATCCGGCTACGCATTTCCAGAAGAATATTCATGATGCTACGAAAATCTGCAGAATCATCCGTCTGTGTACTGGCATTGGCTTTCTCAGATGGTGTGTATGCAGACGATGGCGCTTCTGTACGGTCTGGCAGATTTGGAATCGACGTATCACCTTTTTCAGGCAATTGAGAGACCTGAACTTCTTCTGAGTCTTCTGGAGATTGTCTTAGATCTTCATTGACATCAGCATGAGGTGTAGACCTCTCTTGCTCGCTAACTCCCCCTGTCTCTAGGACATCGAAAGGGGAAGAGTGATGATCATGCTCTTGATTTCCCTTCTCTCCAGATTTATCAGCAGACTGTTCTTTTTCTCCTTCTCCTTCTTCTTCAACTTCTTTCTCCTTTTCTCTCTGTTCTTCTTCTTCTCTGTTCTGCTCTTTTTCTCTGTTCTGCTGAAGTTCTGTCGGATAGGACACAGAACGTCTTGTTCTTGTCAGTGCTGGAATAGTGGGATCTTCATCATCTTCATCGTCATCTTCATCTTCCAGGATAAGAGTTCTTTTCCTCTTTTTCGATGAGGCACCAATGGCCTCCTTTCCTTTCCTTTTTGAAGCGGATCGGATTTGGAGATTTCACTTTGAATTTCTCCATTGCCTTGGAGAGTTTTTGCGACGCATTTTCATTAACATTTTCAACCCTACCACCATCTTATCACACGGTCGAACACAAAAAGTATGTGGCAGTTCAATATTCAGATGTCTGAAGATCTTGGTCACCAGATCAGGATAAGGCAATTGTCCTTTGTCTTTTGACACTGCTCTGTACATATGGAAAAGAATAGTTTGCGGGAGAGAAAACTTCCGTCCCGAGTTGATCGCATACATCAACTTTGCTTCGAAAGAGACACGAAGTCTTTGACGTAGACTTCGGTCCGAGATGGTTGATCACAATCTTATGAAGCACAATGTTGATGGCATTCATCCTGGAATAGATAATCTTCTTATCTACGTCCCTATCTTTGACAAGATCCAGAGTAGTACGAGCAGGTGAGACTTTGATTGGGAGATAGCGTCCCCGTTCAACTCCAACTATGTCCGCCAACATATTCACATCTACCTTATAGACTTTGTCTCGAACACTGAATGAAATTCTATTCGCATCCAAAAAGCTAAGATTTGAATAGAAATAAGCGGTCAGTTGAGCATACCCGTCTGTAGAGTCAGAGCAAAAAGTCTCACGTTGAAGCAAATTCAACTTCTCTCTTAAGTTCAAGTTGATGGTATCCAGGAAGTCAAAATCGACACTTTTAGGGTTTATCACCCCTCTTTTCAACAGCTTGAAATACACTTTTTCTTGATCCTTGGATTTAAACAAATCCATCCGATTTCCTTTCACCATTGCTGCCACACCCATTCTAGGTTTAAATTCAAGGAACATTTTGTCATCATCGTTCCCGTCAATCAGATTTTGTCCTGGCATACGAGGATCACTTGGAATGTTCGCAAGAGCCTCTTCTGCCCTTCCTTTAGGGGCAATTCCCAATTCCTCCATTTTCCGCAGAAAAAGATACTCATTCCCATAATTTTTGTCCTTAAGGAAGTCATCTATATATTTTAACGAAGAACCGGTGCTTTTCAACGCACGATAAAGCTTATAGATAACAGAGGGTTTTTGGACTCTTGCGGGTCGGCATCCTCGATTATCTCTTCTTCCAGATTTTGACTTGCACCTTGTGGGGCGGGGAGACGATGAATGACGTGGAGAAGAGCGAATCGGACTTTGTCGCTGACTTGATAAGTCTTCTTCCTCAGTAAGATCGAAGTGAGTCGGTCCCTTCTCCATTCTTTGTGGTCCCCTGCTTGCGATTCTTGATGATTTCCTTGAAGATGACATCTTTCTTTGTCTATTGGAAGATTCCTTCGCTTGCTTTTCCCAAGAAAAATGACCACTTTCTCGACAATGAACAAGAAGTAGAAACAATATCGGGAGGAGAATGCCTTTTAGGGTTTTGAAAATTAGGGCGTATATATATATATATATATATATAGAATAACCGTATATATATATACCTCGGATTTGAAAAGAGAAGTTTAATCGGTACAAGGAAGGTGTACGAACACTTCTTTTCAAAATCAATAACTGCCAAAATTAACTTTCTTTAAAAAAGACAAGTTTTCAAATTTCACACGAGTTATATCTGAATGAAAGAACGTACCTTTTTGAGATAAGATAAACGAGAACTCGTACCTTTTAGATAAAATAGCAACTTACAGTCTTTAGCCATGAATGATTGAGTCTTAGGATTTAAAGTCTAAGAGATCAGAGTCTTAGAGTTGGTGAGTCTCTAGACTTTAACTTCTTCAAGCTTCAAAATGTTGAGTCTTGAGCGGATAAAGTCGAATTGATTTTTCTCCAAAGGCTTTGTGAATATGTCCGCTAGTTGACTTTTTGAATCAACAAATTGAATCGAGATTTCTCCATTTTGAATATGATCTCTAATGAAGTGATGTCGAATCCCAATATGCTTTGCTCTTGAATGAAGGATTGGATTTTTGGTGAGATTGATAATTTGGTGTTGTCACATCGATTTACGTGCATGAGTCTTCAATGCCAAAGTCTTGTAGCGTTGTTTTATCCATAGAATTTGCGAACAGCAGCTTCCAAGAGCTACATACTCTGCTTCTGTCGTTGAGAGAGCTACAGTGCTTTGCTTCCTTGAAAACCAAGACACTATCCTGTTTCCAAGCAGTTGACAAGTTCCAGAAGTGCTCTTTCTATTGACTCTGCAACCGGCCAGATCTGCATTTGAGTATCCTAGAAGATTAAAGTCTCCCCTCTTTGGATACCAAAGACCTTTTGACAAGATCATTCGCATATTTTTCTTGATGGATGAAAGTTCCTTCCTTCATTTGTTTCACTTGGAGTCCAAGAAAGAATGTTAACTCTCCCATCATACTCATTTCAAATTCATCCTGCATAGACTTAGAAAATTTCTTGCAAAGATTTTCATTAGAGGATCCAAAAATAATGTCATCAACATATATTTGAACAAGTAAAAAGTTTTTGTTTTCCTTTTTGATAAATAAAGTAGTATCTACTTTACCTTTGACAAAACCATTCTGTAATAAAAACTTACTTAGTCTGTCGTACCAAGCTCGAGGTGCTTGCTTTAGACCATACGAGCCTTTTCGGTCGAAGACCGAGTCTGGCTTCTTTGGGTCTTCAAATCCAGGCGGTTGTTCCACATAAACTTCCTCTTGGATAAATCCATTTAGGAAGGCACTTTTGACGTCCATTTGGAATAACCTGAAATTTTTGTAACAAGCAAACGCAAGTAATAGACGAATAGCTTCTAACCTTGCTACAGGAGCGTAAGTCTCATCATAGTCTATTCCTTCTTCTTGCGTGTATCCCTTGGCCACGAGTCTTGCTTTGTTTCGTACGATTTTTCCTTTTTCGTTCATCTTGTTCCTGAATACCCATTTGGCTCCAATAACGGTTTTACCTTTTGGTTTAGATGTCAATTCCCAGACATCATTGATGTTGAATTGTCTGAGTTCTTCTTGCATAGCTTCGATCCAACTTTCATCAGATAAAGCTTCTTCTATGCTTTTTGGTTCAATTTCAGAGATGAGAGCCACAGCACTAGATTCTTCATGCCTTTTTGATCTGGTGCGGATTCCTTCATTAAGTTCGCCAATAATGAGATCTTTGGGATGACTGGATTTGTGCTTCCAGTTACTAGTTGATTTGCCAGGTTGATGATCTCTTTCTTTATTTGATTCTCCATGAGCGTCTTGATGATGGACTTCCGAATCCGAGATGCTTCTCGAGATGTAGACATTGGAAGGTCTAGAGCGGGTTCGGTCTCTTCGTACTAAGTCCGGCTGGATTCATCTTGCACCGAGTCTTGAATTTGACATTCATTGATTCTTCCACAGATCGGCTTTTCTTGTTGTAGACTCGTAGGCTTTGCTTGATGTAGAATATCCAAGGAAGATGCCTTCATCGATCTTTCTTTAAACTTACCAACTCGATCATTTGCATTTTTCAAAATAAAGCATTTGCAACCAAATACATGAAAGTATGAAACAATAGGCTTCTTACCTTTGAACAATTCATAGGGGGTTTTCTTAAGAATAGGTCTTAGAAAGACTCTATTTATAATATAGCAAGCGGTTGAAACAAACTTCAGCCCAAAATCGTGAAGAAATTTTACTTTCAATTAAAAGTGTTCTAGCCATTTCTTGAAGAGATCTATTCTTTCTTTCCACAACTCCATTTTGCTCGGAGTATACGGAGAGGAAAACATGTGATTAAAACCAGATTTATCACGAATCTCGTAAAATCTTGATTTTCAAATTCACTTCCATGATCTCGTTCTTATACTAGAAATAGCACATCCTTTTTCATTTTGAACCTTTTTAGCAAACTTCTCAAAGTACGAAAAGGTTTCGATTTATTTGCAAGAAAATATACCCAGGTAAAGCGAGAGTAATCGTCTACAATTACTAGATAATATTTCTTACCTCCAATGCTCGGGGTTCTTGTTGGTCCGAAGAGATCCATATGAAGCAAGCGCAGTACATGATTAGTAGATACATGATTTATTTGCTTAAATGAATTTCTTACTTGCTTTCCCGAGAATGCATGGAGTGCATAAGTCAGACTTTTGGTATGGCAATTTAGGTAGACCTCGAACAAGCTGCTTTGAAGAGATTTTGGCTAATTGCTTCTTGTTGATATGGCCAAGTTTTCTGTGCCATAGAACTGCTTCATCTTGAATTGAGATTAAGCATTATTCTTCATTTGGCTTTACATCAAGGAGGTAGATGTTTCCATGCCTTCGACCCATGAAAGACTGAGCCGCATCTTTGCTAATTCCAGAACATATGCCTTCTTGAAAGGAGATCTTGTAACCAGTATCACACAGTTGGCTAATGCTGAGTAGATTGTAGTTGAGTCCTTCCACTAGAGAGACATTGCTTATTGTAAGATTTCCAATTTTCACAGTTCCGAATCCCACAATACTTCCTTTGCTATTTCCTCCAAATGAAACTTTTCCACCATTTACTTGAATAAGCTTTATGAAACAATTTGAGTCTCCTGTCATGTGTCTTGAGCATCCGCTGTCAAGATACCACTTTACCTTCTTTTTTGACAAAGAGACCCGCATTCAAAAAAGAGTCTCAAGCTTTCTTTGGTACCCAAATTTTCTTGGGTCCTTTGGTGTTAGTAGGATGAGCATTATTAGGCCATACTCTCTTAACGAGCTTCCAAATCATAGGACACTCTTTTTCAAAATGATCCTGACTGTTACACTTAGAACACCTTAAAGCATTTCGACCTACAGACTTTACAAAAACTCTTTTGAAATGATTTTTATAAGCCTCCCTCGATGGTCTTTTCTTAATTCTTTCTTTTACTTTCGGAAAATCAATCAAGGGGATCGTTTCTGCTGTCATACCTAGACCAGACTTATTAAAATAAGGTCTTTGGATTGAAAGGACTTTTTCAAGTTTTTCGGATCCAATTGAAAATTTCTTTGAAATATTTGATAAGTCAGTTTTTAAGAAAGCATTTTCTTTTGAAAGTTTGTCTTCATTCTCTTTAAGAGTAGAAACATTCAAGTCTAAGTTTTTTACCTTTTCTTCTAAAATGTTTTCCTTTTGTTTTAAAACTGAGTTTTCCTTTTTAAGTTCGGAAATCTTTTTAAGAGAAGTCTTAAGACTAAAACATAATTCATCAATGTATTTAGAGACTTTGACAGGGATTTTATAATCACTTACCTCAAATTCACTGTCTGAGTCTGATCCAGAGTCTGAGTCTGATTGCGCCATCAGACACAGGTTGGCATATTCCTCATCACTCTCTTCACACTCTGTATCGCTCCAGGTTTCGGCTTTAAGAGCTTTTCGAGACTTCTCAGCTTTTCCTCTTTTCTTTTTCAGAAGAGGACAGTTGGGTCTGATGTGTCCCTTCTTTTTACATTCGAAGAAAACTACATCTTTGTTTGGTTCCTCATCATCAACAGACTTGGTCTGTTTGTTTCGAAAACTTTGTTTCTTTGGGATGAACCTTCGCCTTTTCTATTCAGTTTTCTGAATCTTCTTATCATGAGGGCGAGCTCCTCATCATCCATATCATCTTCGAATCTGCATCATCGAATCATCATTTGATTTTAGTGCAATAGATTTCTTACCTCTTGGATCTTCGTCTTCATTAATTCGTTCCACTTCATAAGATCTGAAGAGTTCCAATCGGTTCGTCTACGAGATAATGGCATGATTCTTTGCGTCTCTCTTATTGAAGTCTTTATATGATTCCAATCCTTGGAGAGTCCACGCTTGAAGCTTGTTCACCTTCATGGGATCATAAATTTTTTGTCCTTGGTTCTCAAGACCATTGACAATATACGTAAAACGACTAAACATGTCGTTATAGATTCTCCTGGTTTCATTTTGAAGGATTCATATTGACCAAGAAGAATGTTAATTCTGGTCTCCTTCACTCGATCTGTCCCTTCATAAGTGATATGTAACCTGTCCCAGACTTCTTTTGCTGTAACACAAGAAGATATTCTGTTATATTCAGTTGGTGACAAAGCACAATATAAGGAGTAGATTGCTTTTGCATCGAGTGCTTGTCTCTTGTTTATTTCTTCTTGAGACATTCCGCTGGCTTCAACAGTTTCTTTCCCTCTTTCAGAGATTGATGTAGCGGGGGAGTGATTCCTCTTTCCACAACGTCCCATTCCGGAGGATCCTTTGATCGTAGGAAAGCTTTCATCTTGTTCTTCCGGATGTTGTAATCCTTTCCATCGAAGTAGGGAGGTCTGGTATTGCTTTGCCCCTCATCAGCCCCGGTGCTAGCATACTAGCCATGGATCTTTTACTCTGAAGTAAAACACTTCAAATAAAGTAAGAACACGAGCTCTGATGCCAATTGAAATAGCTAGTACGAGTACCTAGAGGGGGGGTGAATAGGTATAGAAAAATTTTCTCGAAGCTTGCACGATATTTAAACAGTTAGGGATTTGCAACAGTTAAAAATTCAATCGCAAGATTGAGTAAAGGAAAGAGAGAATTGAACGCTCGGTTTATAGTGGTTCGGCTTGATTCAAGCCTACGTCCACTTTTCGCACCGATGCCGATTGGCTGGATTCCACTATGATCAAAGAGATGTTACGGTGTTGATCTTCCTTGATTTCTAGGTGTAGATGATCTACCACACTCACTCAAGGCGTCATCAAGTATAAACACTCTCTCGTATACAATTTCGCTCGTCTCAACTAACAATCAAGGATCTTCGAGACTGGAATTTTTCTATCGATCACACACTTAAAACAACTAGAACGTCTTCCTTTTATACTCCTTCATGCCATCATAGCCGTTAGCACTTACCAAAGGAATTCCTCCAATCTACCCGTTGGACGGAATCAATCAAGAAGATCATCCGAGCTATTTAAGGAATCTAATGATAGCCCATCAATCCTGTTCGCCCATACAATTAGGATCTCGGTTTCCAAGAATAGAACATTCCAAGATTGTTTCGTCGACCATCGGATCTTCAATCGATCTTAGATAAGAATCAAAGAATCCGAAATGATTATCCAACCAAAGAATCTATTCCAGAGGATAGGATCGAATCCTCAACCATAAACCTCGGCTTTGGATTTCCTTCGACCTTTGGATTAGAAAGGCGTCGGTGAGAATAGACTTAAGTCTTGAGTCCTGAGTCTTAAGTCTTGAGTCTTGAGTCTTGGGAGTACAAAGTCTTCAGACTTTAAACTGACGGTCTCCGAACATCCAGACTTTAGACTGAAAGAAACGTTTTGTCAGCTTCAAAATATTCTGGAAAGATTTCTCCAATAGAACGTAGTGGACAGAAGTTCATCTGGGTATTGAGGGAAGCTGATAAGGCGGATATATTCAGCGGAGGAGTAGAGGCGAGGAAGATCGAACTGTCCCAAGGGTTCGAAGAGATGGTGGAGGCTCGAGATTCAGGCGTGGTGCTGAGGGACTGGGTGCCGCAGCTCGAGATCTTGGGGCATCCGGCGACCGGCGGGTTCTTGAGCCACTGCGGGTGGAACTCTTGCATGGAGAGCATCAGCATGGGCGTGCCGATCCTCGCATGGCCTATGCAATCGGATCAGCCAAGCAATGCCGTCCTGATCACGCAAGTCCTCAAGATTGGACTTATGGTCCAGGACTGCATGAGCCAAGACAAGGTCGTCAAGTCGTCCGTGATCCAAGGTGCTGTGGAGGCGCTCATGGCGTCGGAGCAAGGGGACGAGTTGAGGAAGAGGGCGGCGGGGTTAGGAGCCGCCGTACGGGGGTCCATGGACGAGGGAGGAGTTTCTCGGATCGAGCTGGACTCTTTCATCACTCATATCTCTAGATAACTTTTTCTTGTTCTGTTTTTAGCATCAAAGATATATCTTAGCAGATGGAATAGGAAGAGAACATTTAATATAAACTCTGCGCTAGTGATTCAACGCAAAAAGCAATCACAATGTAGAAATTATATGAGAGTCTGTAATTTCAGTATGATTTCAATGTGAATTAATATGTATTCTTAATATATGATTGGCTTCACCTAATATAACGAGTTAGATAACTATCGCTTCAAAATTAAGTATTCAAAGAGTTATAAAGAACCTAAATCGTGGTTTGCTGTGTGCTGTAGGAATATGTAGTTGTTGTCAAGGGCGTACTTAAGCACATTCAAAAGGCCCACCCAAAATCATTAAGCTGGCAATTAACTGACCCTCCGACTAATATCCGAGGGCAAATTAAACAAATATAACGCAGTTTTCATCTTTGTCTATTAAATGTAGAGTATGGTAAAAACCCAGATAAGGTTCTCTTTTCTATAGATTCAATCCAATGACAAATGTATGTTATGGTGCGTGGTAGCACAAGACTCGTACTCATAAACTATGATGAGTATATTTGGCCAAACGATATTAATAAGAAAATTTCAACGAACATGATTTAACAATGTTTTTCATTTCGTCTGGCTTGTAATCTTTAGACATATCTAATCGCGTGAACTCACTGCATTTTCTTTTCCAGCGGGGCATCCAACTGAGCCTTGCACGGCATGCTGCGATGATTTCTAAAATGTCCAATTCGAAAGCTTAAATCATTGGGTAGAGGAGACTATATGCATATATGCACGTTATAACCACATGTTTAAGCAATGAAGGATTACAGTTGACACTCCCCTCGCGTGTAAGCTGGGTCCTAGATGACTCGGTTCTATTATTTGTGAAATGGACACGGCTCCTATTTGGAGCCATGAATGATATCTTCTCGATTATTTGGGTTGCATGTGATGTTCAACCTTATCGTTTGGTCTTGATTCACACATCATAGGTTGTCGTGTTGGGTTCGAAAAGCTTGTATTGAGTACCAAAGAGAAATCCTCACCCATCTGTCTATATGCGTTTCTATGTTATTAAAAGAAAAATGGGGTTTTCGATCTAAATTTTGCTTTTCCTGAAATTCCCCTAGAACTCCAAAATGGCTAGTAGATCTCATTGATTGTCCCATTAAGCAAGAGCTCCTATATCCATCCCTAATCACAGAGAACCTCAAAAGGACAGAACGAAAATAAAAGAAATATATCAATTTAGTTGAGCGTCAAAATCGCAATCAGACAATAGCGGACGGCATCAAGGGCACTAGTACGATTAACAATTTGGTGGTCACAGAAAAAGAGAACCTCAAAATGACAAAATGAAAATAAAAGAAATATATCAATTTAATTGAGCGTCAAAATCGCAATTAGACAATCGCGGACGGCATCAAGGGCACTAAAACGATTAACAATTTGGTGGTCACAGAAACCGACCAACCCTTCAAGGACAAGAGAGTTATCCTTTAATGTTGTTGTCATCGTAGTAGTAGTAGTAGTAGTAGTAGTAGTAGTAGTAGTAGATCACAAAGAGTGTCTCTATTTCATCTCCACTTGTGAGAACTCAGGATAATCTCTCGATTGATTCTTTGTTTGCTTAATCTTGTGCGGGTTTGCTGATAAAGACCATAACCTGAAAATGATAATTGTCGAAATCCAAAAATAGTTAACCGGCTTCCCAGTAATCTCTCTCCATTTGATGATACATATCTTGGAGATTCGATATGAAACAAATGGAAACATATCTTGGAGATTCGATATGAATGCACTAGGACCACGACCAATCCGTGTGCTGGACGTGTATGTGTGAATTGCGTTTAATCTCTGCAATAGCGGCACTTTTTTTAGCTTGAATGGAAAAGTCAAAGATTCTTGCGGGGAATATATGCCCGAAGGAGAAATTCAGAAACATCAATGCTTGAGATCGTATGAGATCGAGCAGAGAGATATGTTTCTATTCATGCGATAGTTATCAATTTAAATTACTAATATAGGATGCTTTTATAAAAAAACTATTCAATATAATTAAACTTGTTCGGCTTTTTAAGGATGGGAAAATTGGATTATATGCTGGTGCCTAAGCAAGTTAATGAAGCAAACATAAACGAAAGCTCAATTTGTTTTTAAAGATTACAAATTCCGGGTCATGAGCAAATCTCAAATTGATATGTATGTTATTATTGGACATTGTTACCTCACATAGAGAGAGTTATGAACTGCTGACCTCGGACACGGATTCATGGTCCCTCCACAAGTTTTTCTAAAATTGTTTCATAGGAAACTGTCGACAAAACCCCTTTAAAGGGCGGATAGATCGATAAAACAACCAACAAAGGATTTGAGGGAGCCCTTTGCTGACTTTTTAATAGGAAAGGCGAACCGAGGAGAAAATTAAAAGTGGGAAGACTTATGGCAATGGTGGCCACCCATGTAAGGGGATACTAAAATGTAAAAGATGACATGAACATAAAATTGAAGAACTGACGTTCATCGGCTGATTCACAAGTCCTTCTACAAACTATAAGTCAAGCACTTATACTACTACCAGTAGTTAATAACGATCATAAAGAAAGCAAATAACATCCTACGTGACTTCTAAAAAATAAGCAATATGTATTTATAAAAGGTTACTGAAAAACCCACCACTCGACCATCATGGTATCACCACTCGCCCCACATTGACGGTTACTTCCGCAGCTTGCAATTCCTCTACTTGGCAGTTACTACAACCCATGTTTCTCGGCCATTATCATTCAATTATTGTGCGAGCTCCACGATTGAATTGTTGGTTTCGTGACTCGAGCACTTGTCTTATTCTCCATTCATCGATCTTCACTTTAACTTCATTTCCTTCATCGACTAAACCAAGTCCCATTCACCGACGCTAAGTGACGTACCACCTATCGGCAACTTCTCGTCGCTTTGTCGATTGCCCATAGTAGGGGACCAAAACAACTTAGCAAATTCTACTTTGGCCATGGTCTTGCTCGGTCATATTTAGTCCGAATCGACGGCTAGAGATTTGGGAATTTTTTTTGTGTCAACAGAAATTATATTCCACACATCATTTTTCCACGTCATTGCAGTCCTAGTGAGCCATGAAATGGAAGGAGAAGTGTCGGACATGCAGACCAACTTGTCCTAACTATCAACACGACCTCATCAAACGTGGTTTCATGGGAACCCTTATATGGGCCCCAGCATTCGAGCCCTTATAATTACTGTTGAAATATAATACACGAAAACGATAGGATATTGTAATTTACGTCAATGCGAAATCACTAGAAAAATAAACGAGAAAAATAAGGACACTAGAAATTTACGTGTTTTTGTTCGAGTATCTACGTCCATAGGATAGCCAACAACAAATAATCCATTATAATCGGAGTATCAAAGTTTACAATTATTCAAATGCTCAAGTGTTTCCTACATCTAGATAACCCCAAACTCAAAGTTTTTATAAATAAATAATTCACTTGAATATTAATTTATGGCACAAAAATTATCGCGTATTCAAGATCAAAGTATAGCGGGGCCTTCTCCTCAGCTTGATGTGCGGCTCCTTCCTCTCGTAAAGCTGCAGCGGTTTCTTCTCAACGTAGGGCTTCGGCGGCCTTTTCTTTCGTAGGGTTTTTTTTAGCCGCTCCACCTTCGCACGCACCAAATAAAAAAAAAAAACTTGATTCTGTTCGTTTATATGTGTGCCCAGAGTCAAACTTTGACTCTGGGCCCCCACCAGCTATTTCCATTCTCGGCTCCATGTGCGTTTCGGCAGCTTTTTTCTCTTCTTTTCTTCATCGGCTAAAAGAACACAACCCATCTTGCTCAAAAAAAGAAGAAGAAGACAACCCATGCCGTGGAAATCGCGTGCCCAAAGTTTCGGGCCCACCATGGATAAAGAAAAATTCGGCTCCTCCCGCATAAAGTGATGAAATTCGTATCTTCCAATTTTTGTTTTGTTTTGTTTTTTTTTCTGTTTTCTGTTTTTTTGTTTTTTGTAAATCTTCATGGAATCCCACGAAATTCTACTTATCCAAGCAATACTTAAACTCGAAACATAATTTAATAATTACTCTATTATATGTAGGTGTATATAGTACAGTAACACAAACTTAATTTCTCCTTTTGGTTGGTTATGATAAAACTTCGTATGTTTCTTATTGTTATATTGTTTTTTTTTTTTTGGCGATAGCATGTTAAACAAATCATTTTTTTAAAGAAATTTAAATTTTAGGACATGAGCACTTATCTAAAATTTATATTTCTTTAAAACTTTCCTCGCGTGAAAATTGATCCCCAAACGTGAATATGAGAGTTTGAATCGCCACATCAATTAAAAAAAAAAAATCAAAGACAATCGAACACGCAAAAATATTAGTAGAGAGAATGTTAGGGTTTTGAATTTTTGCTCTAAATCGTTTTCTCCAAAAGTTTTAAGGGTCTTAGAAAAACAGCTCAGGGTCTTAGAAAAACAGCTCAAGTATAATTTCTTGATAGAGTTGAATAACAAGAGTTTATAGTGACAAATGCAATCAGACATGCCTCAAAAAAAGGGAAACCGTCGTACATTTCGTCAAAAAACACATGGATACGATTCACTTCTTCATACTGGTAATTTTATTAATTAAGTCAGTGGTACGATGAGCAGAATACATACGATAATCTTTTGGAAATAATACAGGGCCGCTCTAAATCCACCTCCGGAAAATTTGGATGGAAAAATTTGGATGAACACGAGCAGCTTCTTGCTGCTCGTGTTCACCTCTACCCTCACCTGCCAAACCTCGACCTTTGAGTTCAAAGCCCTGTAGTGCTCGGGTCGAGGTCATTCCACCAGAATCCTTTTGGCTGTTTGCTTGGTGTAAGTCCAAGAGGATGTAAAGCAACTAGAGATGTTTTGTGATTTGTCTTTCTTCAATTTCGACTCTATTGAAGACTTCCATGCTAAGAGTTAACTATTTGTTAGAATACCTATTGTATATTATTTGTCTCATGGAGTTAGAATTGATCCGATAATCAGTTGTGAAGTTAAAAAAAGAATGACACCATTTCCTTAAAAAGAAAATATAGGGGAAAAAAAATTCTTCAATGACAAGAAGTTGGAGCGGCAGGGCCGGGGAGTGAAGCTGGACGTGAGAGCCTGAGAGGGGGGGTGGGGTCGACCGAGGGAGAGAGGGTAGCAGTGACGACGAGTGATACGGGACGGTAGTGGAGGTGGAGTGAAACACGGAGATTCGATTGAGATAAGATGACAACGAGGAACGAGATACACGAGTTGGAGTTGGATAATTGTCTTTTCGAACCTCTAGGGAGTGGATGAAGCCATTTCAAGGGTAAATTTAGAGCCACCCATAGCACATCTCCATTAAAAAAATTTTACCCGAAATATGATGAAGTTAAAAATAAGAAACTAATTAAAAAAAAGGTCAAAACGATCCTGTCTTCGGATTCCATTCTCTCTCTACAAAACCCAAAAGCTTGATGCACTGTCTCCCTTTAACCCTTTGCTTACCCCTCAAACACAAACACACAGCACCCCAAACCGAATTTTGCCTCTCGAGCCAACTCCAAAAATGGAAGACGTCTCAGGATCGGTGACGGTGATCATGGTGCCTCTTCCGGCGCAAGGCCACCTCAACCAGCTCCTCGAGCTCGCCCACCTCGTCGCCTGCTACGGCATTCCCGTCCACTATGTTGGCTCCGCCTCCCACAACCGCCAGGCCAGGTTCCGCTCCCACGTCCTGCCCTCATCCGCTGCCAGCGACATCCGCTTCCACGACTTACCAACCCCGCCCATCCCCTCCCTTGCCCCCAGCCTTAGTTCCCCTTACAAGTTCCCCTCCCAACTCCAGCCGGCGTTCGATGCCACTTCGTCACTTCGCGGCCCCGTTGCCTCCCTCATCCGCTCCCTGTCCTCGGGGTCGAGGCGGGTCGTAGTGGTCCACGACTCACTGATGGCTTCTGTGGTCCAGGACGCTGCCTCGGTCCCCAACGCTGAGATTTACGAATTCAACCCTATTTCCGCGTTCACGCTCTGTTGGTTCACGTGGGAGAGCATAGGGATGGCACCCCCGCCGGAGGTGGAGGTCGACATCGCGGAGCTCATCGCCTCCAAGGGCTTGCCGTCCCTCCTCGACTCCTTCACCGACGAGTTCTTGAAGTTCGCCGCGTCACAGAACGAGTGCAAGAAATTCCACTCGGGGTGCATCTACAACACTTGCAGGGTCGTCGAAGGCCGTTTCGTAGACTTATATGCCAGCGCAACAGCAAACGGCACCGCAACCAAGCACTGGGCAATCGGGCCGTTCAACCCGGTCAAAGTACCCGAAAAGAGGTCGAGAAGATCGGCTCACGGGTGCGTGGAGTGGCTCGACAAGCAAGCGCCAAGCTCTGTGATGTACGTGTCGTTCGGCACCACGACGGTGCTGAGCGACGAGCAGATCCGCGAGATCGCCATGGGGTTGGAATATAGTGGGCAGAAGTTCATCTGGGTATTAAGGGAAGCTGATAAGGCGGACATTTTCGGCGGAGGAGGAGAGGCGAGGATAATCCAACTGCCCCAGGGGTTCGAAGAGATGATGGCGGCTCGAGATTTAGGGGTGGTGGTGAGGGACTGGGCACCGCAGCTCGAGATCTTGGGGCACCCGGCGACCGGCGGTTTCTTGAGCCACTGCGGGTGGAACTCTTGTATGGAGAGCATCAGCATGGGAGTGCCGATCCTCGCATGGCCTATGCATTCGGATCAGCCCCGGAATGCTGTCTTGATCACACGAGTCCTCAAGATTGGACTTATCGTCAAGGATTGGATGAGCCAAGACGACCTCGTGAAGTCGTCCGCCATCGAAGGCGCCGTGAAGTCGCTCATGGTGTCAGAGGAAGGGGAGGAGGCGAGGAAGAGGGCGGCTGAGTTAGGGGCGACTGTCCGGGGGTCAATGGATGAGGGCGGAGTTTCCCGAGCCGAGTTGGACTCTTTCATCGCTTACATCTGTAGATAGATTTTCTCCATTGTCCTCGTTCTTTTTCCGCATTAATGATAAATCATAATTAAGAGAGGGAGAACAAGAACATTTTATAAAAACCTATTGTACGAGTGATTTAATGAACAAAAATCAATTGCAGATTCGCAATATAAAAATAATATAAGAGCTTGTGTTTTAATGAGGTTTAATACAGATTTATCTTTGTATTCTCAATATATGATTGACTTGATCTAATAGAACGGGTTTAGATTTATTATTATTTGAAGAATTATAAAAAATTTTGATTGTGATTTGTCCTAGGCTCTTGAATTATACTGTTGTGGTTGAGGCTATATCTAATTCATGTGCCTGACGTCCTAGGAATAAAGTATTGTACTTCAAAACTTAATAACAAGATCAATCTGAATTATTGTGCATCATCATGCACGGAACTAACAAGTCTCTTATAAACGGAGGAAAGGTAGAAAGCTGAACTACCAGTCATGATCTTACCGACATGCTCCCGTTAATATAATATAATAAGGATCTAACTTCTATCTATCCAAAGACAGTATATACATTGCTGATCAAAGAGAAAAAAACCTTTAATTCTGGTGATGATCGTAGTAAACTCAACTATTGTCACTTGCTTGGTCGCAAAATCAGATTAGGAAGACTTCAAGATTAAAGTATTGAAATAAATAGATTTTCAAAGGATTTTTTGGTAACATGTCAGGTAATAGCTGCGATGAACCAAAAGATGTTAGAAAGTGCGATTAAGTGGTCCCAATTGTGAATAATTCATACACCGGTTTTCTTTTATAATTGTGAATACGATGTTTGACGATGAGACCATTTCTTGGTTTCCTGTGGATGGACACTAGCTTAGCTTGACTACGGGATTGGAAAGTTAGCAAGAAGGATCGATTGCGACCCAAGAATAATAAGTCCAACCAGCCACCCTCTTAATATAATAGTCTTACATAATTGTCATCTTCTTTTACTAAATGACACTATATATAGTGTCATTGCAGATAATTAAATAAATTTTAACTATATCATATACCATCCACATAAAAAAGAATTCCATAAGCAATCTGATTGACCCTTAATTAGATGGTTAGTGAGAGATTGGATAGCTAAAATCCCAAATCAAGCCACTCGTGGAAATTTCTTTGTTGCATAATTAATAGTGTATACTTTAATCTCTAAATATGTTTGTGGACAAGGTCTTGCACTTTAGTAATTATACATAGTATGAAAATATATCGAATATGGAAAAAAAGAATGGTTACTACGATTTGTTAGAAGGTCGTAGGATTTCCAATTTAGGAACTAAAGTTTCCTATTCTTATTTGCCAATTGCTTGATTGCGTGCAAGCTGTTCGATCAGAGCTACTTACAAAGTCCAGGGTCCTAAATTTTTTTTTTTTTTTTTTTTGGGAGTATGTAGGCATGGGTGTAGAAGTAACAAACAAGCTGGTCTTGGCTCGGTTACCAAGTTGGATGGTATTGGCTTCTCATTTCAATCTATGCAATTTGGTCCACCAATAGGATCAAGTCTCGGAATCATTTGCATACCATTACTGCTCAAAAAAGGATTACAAGAAAAAAGAGGCAAATATGCTTATGCTGTTGGCCCCAACAGAGCAGCCCAACAGTTGAAAACTACCAGGCTATAGAACCCAATTCTCACGAAGTTGCTTCTGACATATCTGGAACTTCGCTTTGCTTTACATCTGACTACGAGTATTTATTGATTGATTGGCGGTCGCTTCTTTAAACTACGACTCAATATTTTACACTACGGTTACAAAGAAAGCAAATAACATCCTGCGTGAGTCCTAAATATTAGCAACATGTATTTACAAAAGGTTACTGAAAGATCCACTACTCGACCATTATGATATCCTCACTTGCCTCACATCAATAGTTAGTTCGGTAGCTTGCAATTCCTCTTCTTAACGGTTATCCACGCTTTTCGCCCATTATCATTCTCAGCTTTCAAGATTTATGGCTTCACAATCCGATGATTGTACGAGTTCCACGATTGAATGGATCGTTACAGCTGCTCCTGAGATTGTTGGCTTCGTGACTCGAACACTTGTCTTATTCTCGATTCATCGATCTTTACAACATCTTCATTTCCTTCGTCAGCTAAACCAAGTCCCATTCATGTACGCTATCGTTCCAAAACTAAGTATTCAAAGAGTTACGGAGAACCCAAATCGTGATTTGTCCTGGATTATAGCCTTATAGGGATATGCAGTTGTTGTCAAGGACTAGCTTGAGGCACCGGTAACTCTTCGTGTAAAAACACATCATGACAAACTCAAAATCGATAGAATTTTTTGTGGACTTCATGATCAATTTTTTAGTTTGTCCCATTAGGTAAGAGTTCATATGTCGGTCCCTAATCACAGAGAACCTCAAAAGGACAAAACGAAATTATAAAAATATATCATTTTGGTCGAGCTTCAAAATCGCAATTAGACAATCGCGGACGGCATCAAGGGCAATAGTACGATCAACAATTTGGTGGCCACAGAAAGTGATCAACCACCAAAGAACAAGAGAGTTGTCCTTTAATGTTGTCGCCGTTGTAGTAGAAGTAGATCACGACAAGTGTCTCTATTTCATCTCTACTTGTGAGAACTGGGGATAATCTCTTGATTCTTCGTTTGCTTAATCATGTGCAGGTTTGCTGATAAAGACCATAACCGAAAAACGATATATTGTCGAAATCCAAAAATAGTTAACTGGGTTCACAGTAATTTCTCTCCATTTGATGATACACGTCTTGGAGATTCGATATGAATGTCCTAGGACGACGACCGAGTCCGTGTGCTGGATGTGCATGTGTGAATTGCATTTTTCTCTACAATAGTTGCACTTTTTTCAGCTTGAATGAAAAAGTAAAGATTCTTGCGGGGAATATATGCCAAGAGGAGAAATTCCGAAACATCAATGCTTGAGATCGTATGAGATCGATCAGAAAGATATGCTTCTATTCATGCGATAGTCATAAATGTAAATTATTAACACAGGATGCTTTTATAAAAAAAAAATTCAATATAATTAAACTTGTTCGGCTTTGTAAGGATGGGAAGATTGGATTATATGCTGGTGCCTAAGCAAATTTATGAGAGGTTTTTTTTTTTTTTTTTTTTTTTTTTTTTTTTTTTGATGGAAAAATTTATGAGAGGTTAGGAAACATAAAAGAGAGCATTTAGTTACCGCAAGCATTCGTCGACATAAGGCTTGGTCACCGAGTCTAGATAATTCAGTAATTATGTGAGCTCAATTTGTTTTTCAAGATTACAAATTCCGAATCACATCGTGAGCAAATCTCAAACTGATTTGTATGTTATTATTGGACATTATTACCTTATATAGAGAGAGTTATGAACCAGTGACATCATAGACCGATTCGTGGCCCCTCCACAAGTTTTTCTGAAAATTGTTTTGCCAAAAAAATAATCAACAGAATGCCTTTTAAAGGATGGATGGATTGATGAACCAACTGACAAAGGATATGAGGAGCCCATTGCTAATTTTTGGACAAAAGACGCAAGCTGACAAGAAAATTAAAAGTACGAAGACTTGTGGCAATGATGGCCAGCAATGTAAAAGGATACCGGAATTTAAAGATAACATGAAGATGAACATGAAAAACGGGTGTTTATTTATTAATTGGCGGTCCCTTCTAGAAACTACGAGTCGATCATTTATACGATCATCGATAGTTAATGACGGTTACAAAGAAAGTAAATAAAATCCAGTGTGACTCCTAAATATTAGCAACATGTATTTTCAAAAGGTTATAAAGGGTGTATTCCGTAACGTTTCTATTCCAAAGGACAATTTTTATTTATAATTTTTTTTTTTATTCTTTGGATGAGTTTAGGGGTGAGCTGTTTTTTCGGTTTGGTTCCGTCTAGAACCTGGAACCTATCATCGAGTATAGGTTCCTCAATTTTTGGAACCTAGATCCAACCTGTTAGAACTGAGAACTTGGAACCTACCCTATCACAAGTTCCAGGATCGGTTCTAGGTTCCAACAGTTTTTTTTTTTTTTTTTTTCATTTTCAGATTTGAACTATAACAAAAAAGGAAAGAGACAAACCAAAGCTTCTATATTAGCTCAAGCCAAGATCAAAAAAATGATGGCAACTTAGCAACTTTTGTTGTGACAAACACAAGAAAATCACTAATGCAAGCAACAAACTTCGACCAAGCATGAGTGGTTTTTATTTTAATTTGTTCTAGTTGTTGAGCTCTCATATACCTCCTGCTGCCGATACTTGATACGTATAGCACTTAGTGGGCATTCTTTTGCATTCAATTGTAGGTCTTGCAATGCAGATACCGTAGTCTTCAGGTTAGATGCCTTATATGATGTGTAGAATTCCAAAATTGGATTCTGCAGAAAGTAAAAGGTAAGTTAATACCCACATAATCAAATTGTAAGCTTGTGGTGATGAAAGAAATGCAAGATAGAGAACAAACCCAAGGTGGCATGAGTCATCCAGTGTCCATCTAGCAATAAATATGGCTAATGCAACAACTAGAGAAGGAAGAAAACTCAGGAACTCAGGAACTCATGCTCGATCAATGTCAGCTCCGCAAGGTAATCTGCCAAGTACTCCAATTCAAGACTAGGGCTCTGGAGATTTTACAAGCAATTGATGGACAAATGGTTAAATTTCTTAAGATCAAGGAATGTGGTATTTTCCTAAGCTCAGGCTAGCATGGAGTAGATCAATGACCCTTACTGCATACAATGCTTGTGCTGCTCAAATAAATCTCCTGAGAAACGAAATATTCGATTCTTTTAGAATGCAAATAACTCCAATGAAAGTAAAGCAAATGAGAGTTCAGTAAGTTGCAGAGCCTAAGGAAAGTTTTTGTAGTGGGTGCAAATATCCGGAAGCCGAAATAATTCAATAGTTGCCCCTCCATTTTCAGTACCTGCCAATATATAGCAATGTGAGTCTTTTACATTCGAATAGACAACTAAATTCATTGGTACTCAAATTACTTGAATCTTTAGGACATTCATTCCTAAAATATTATGAATCTCCACAGTTTAAACATTTAAGAGCACTTCGACCAACATATTTTGTAAAAATCCTTTGAAAGTGCCTTTTGTAAGCAAGTCTGAGAGGTACTTAAGTCTCTCTTTGATTTTTGGAAAATCAATTAAATGATCATTTTATTTATTAAAACCTAAGCCAGATTTATTGTAATAAGGAATTTGTATGGAAAGACTTTGTTCTAAAGTTTTCAAATCTTTTGAAAATTATGTTGTAATTTCCGAAAATTCCTTTTTCAAAGTTTTATTTTCTTTGGAAAGCAAACCATGATTTTTCCTTAATTCCTTCCAACTGTTTTGTAAACTTTCAAACTTTTCCTTTCAAGAAATATCTTTGTTGTCTCAATTGAGAATTTTCCTTCTTTAGTTCAAATATCTTTTTAAGAGAGGGTTTGAGATTCAAACAAAACTCATTGATGTGCTTATACTTTGATAAGAATTTTAGGATGACTTACCTCAATTTCCTTGTCAGATTCTAAGTCCGTGTTTGTATGAGTTTCCAAAGTCTGAGTTTGAATGGGCCATCAAACAAATGTTTGCGTATTCCTCATCACTTTCTTCTCATTTTGCATTGCTCTAGGTTTCATTCTTTAAAGCTTTCTTGTACTTCTCGTATTTTCTTTTCTTCTTTTTCAACAAAGGGCAATTTGGCTTAGTATGTCCATTTTTCTTGCATTCGAAACATATCACATATTTGCTCAGCTCATCTTCTTCCATTGATCTTTTCTATCCATTCTGCTTGTGTTGCTTCTTCCGCTTGAACCTTCTTTCTTTTCTATTCAGCTTTCTAAATTTCTTGATCATGAGGGTGAGTTTTTTGTTTTATGTTGTTTTTTGAGTTTGTATCATCATAATTTGCATTAGATTTAAGTGTAGTGGACTTCTTACCTCTTGAGTCATCTTCATCATTTATTTGTTTTGGTTCATAGGATTGAAGAGTGCCACTAAGTTCATCAACGCATAATGGCATAATTCTCTGTCTCTCTTGGATTGATGTTTTGACGTGATTCTAGTCTTTTGAAAGTCCTCGCAAAAATTTGTTGACTTCCATAGGAGCAGAAATTGGTTGTCTCTAATATACCGGACCATTTAAAATTTTTGTAATTCGGTTGAACATGTCTTCATTGGATTCTCTAGGCTTCGCCTTGAAAGACTCATATTGGTCAAGTAGAATGTTCACCTTCGTCTCTTTTACATATTATATACTTTCATAAGTGACATAAAGTCTATCTCAAACTTCTTTAGCTGTTTTACATGAAGATATTTTGTTATACTCAATAGAAGACAAGGCACAATATAAATAATAAATGACATTTGCATCAAGAGCTTCTCTCTTTGTTATTTATGCTTGTTAGTCACTTCAGCATCTTTGTCTATGACTTCTTTCTTCTTGTCTGAAGTAGACGTGGCTTTTGAATTAATTCATTTTTCTACTACATCCCATTCCAAAAGATCTATGGATCTTAGGAATGCATTCATTTTATTCTTCTAAATATTGTATTCTTTTCCATCAAAATATGGTGGTTTGGTGTTACTTTGACTTTCAACAAATCCTAATGTCAATATACTAGTCATAAATGATCTTTAGCTTAGAAGTAAAAACATTTCAATAAGACGAGCACTAAGCTCTTATACCAATTGATAAAGCTAGTATGAATACTTTATGGTGGTGAATATGTGTAAAAATTAAATCTTGACAAAATAAATGCGGAATTAAATAAGTTGCTAGTAAAGTCTGAATAAATATCAAAGTCCATTATGCAAGTCACCAAATTTCTGAGATAACCTGAATAAATATCAAAGTCCGTTATACAAGTCACCAAATTTCTGAGATAACCTGTAAGTGTGCAACAAACTTAAGTAAAATGAGTTGACGGAAGAAAATATTGCACATGAAATTTGTAATGGTTCAGTTTAGATTAAACCTACATCCACTCTCTCACGCTAATAGCTTATTGGTTTGATTCCACTATAAAATCAATAAAAGATTACAATAGTAAGTGCAAAAACTTGGTGGTGGATAACAATAACTCATTAAGTCACTCTTTTTGTGTTTTTCTCTCTTGATCATAGCTTGTAAAGCACACAGAAAAAGACAAGTAATATTGAGATTAGCTTCAGAGTTTGGAATTTCATATTCATGTTGTTCTCTTTTTGACAGGTTAATCTCGTTAAATACTCCTCCATTCTGCACTAGCCGTTAGCCGATCATTGAAAATTTTCTTCCAATTTGCCGGTTGGATAGAATGATTTAAAGAGATCTTGTAGCCTTTAAAGACAAAGATAGAATGTCCACTTGATTTTGAATGCTCATACAAACAGAATCTTGGTTTCTGTAAGTGTAGCTTCCTCATTTGGAACTTGTATCCAAGATTGATTTTATCAATTTGATTGTTGAGAAAACTCCTACCAAGTTTTGAAGCTGACAAAACTTTCTGGTTTTTACTCTTATTTTGAAAAACAGAATGCATTTAAAGTTGCTTCTGCGGTTATATCGAAGACTTTTGCCAAAGTCTATTTGTTCCCAAAAGTATTTCCCACTCTAACAAAATTCAGACGGAGATCGTGTCCAAAACGAGAAAGAAATCAAATTCAGACTTATCAATTTTGCGACACGGATTCGGAATGAACTTATTAGGAATTTATTCTACAACATCTAGTTCTCTTGCCAAGGATTTCGCTAACCCTTTATAAATTCATTGATGGAATAAATCACAAATTGTTGAATTCAATCTTGAAGACAAGTTCCTTTTTTTTGGAAGCATTTACTTATGGAACCAATATTCTAATTCTATAGGTGACCAAAATCAATTGATTTTCCATTTCTATCTTCAAATGGCTACAATATCACTTTAATTGATTATGTCCAACAAATTGATTGGAAGAAATTTCTCCAAAAAATGTCAATGGCTAGTGTGGCACATATGGGTATTTAAATAGGTCATTCAGTCTATTAAAAAAGAGGGACATGAAAATTAGAATTCCAAAGTCTAAAGCTTCTCTCAATTACTTGTTTTCTTCTGTGCACTTTACAAATTGTGTTTAAGAGATAAAATCACAAAAAGAGTGACTTAGTGAGTGTTGACACCTAAATTTTAACTATTTTTATTTTTATTTGTTTACATTAGGGTAACAATAATATTTAACTTATCTTTTAAAAGTTGTTAAAAAAATATTTTGTTGAGGAAGGAGATTTTGAAAGATTTTGGATAATGAAGCCATATCAAAAGTTGGGTGAATTATCTTAAAAAAATCTTCATAAAGAATTTGGGGCTATTTTCTTGTTGAGCACATCTCTCCTTTTCAAAGGATGATCCTTAGCGATTGGGTCAATATATGCAAATCTTCGTAGGTAGAACAAACTGGCTTTCGCTCTATAAATAGGAAGGGCAAGGCTTCGGAAAAGGGGGGCTTCTCTTGGTGAAAAAAAAGAACACAAAAATTAAAAAGGGAAAAAGAGAGACTGGTGAGGGGGACGTGTGAGGGTTCGGAAGAAAAGCAGAGTGAAAGAAAGTGAAAGAGGCAGAGAGAGTGACAAGTGAGAGCAGTAGAAAAAAACGAGAGAAAAGACCTCCTGTTCATCTTCTCCAGAAGTTCTGCGCATCCGACCCCTGCACCGTCGGTTCCTGCGCCATCGGCCTCCGAGCAGCAACGCCGCCCCGCCTCCGCCGGTGATCCGCCTTAGCCAGCCCAGCGCCCGAGCCTCCACCTGCTGCCTCCACTGCTCGCCCGCACCACCGTCGTCACACCTCACCCGCGACTTGCTGCTTGTCGCGCCTCTGCCTCGTCTGCAACCCGCCGGTTCGCGATCTAGCCAGTCATCGCCGTGACCTGCCTCTTCCGTGCCGACCCGCGACCCACCTGTTGCTCGCGGCCCCGCCATCCGAGTCCCCACTCGCCCGACGATCTGCCGTCACGACGCCCTCTGCCCGAGATTCGCCGGTCCCTACCGCGACCTACGGCCGCCGTCGCTTGCCTGCAACAGCTGCCAAAACCCTTCGCCAGTAACCCGCGCTGCTCCGCGACCGCCCAGTGCCCGACGCCCCTGCAGCACCTCCGTCCGCGACCGCCCAGTGTCTAACGCCCCCTCCTCCGTGCGACGATTCTGCAGCCGCTTTGTGCTCGCTACTGTGGCACCACCGCCCGCGACGCCCCTCACCGTCGTTGCTTGCCAGCCCTCACCGGAGCTCCGACGCCGGTCATCCTCCACCCGGCGCCGATCAAATCTGCTGCCCCACTTTCCTTAGGTTGTTTATTTTTCTTTTGGTTTTTCATTTTTTTTTTTGAAGTTTTGCTATTATTGTACCAATTGGAGTATTGGGAATTGATTCTCGTTTTATTGTAGGCATTATCCGTAGGGTTTTCCCCAAAATTATTGTAACTACTAATTTGATCCGTAAGATATCGGATCATTTTTTTAATTATATTAATTTTTGGGATTCGTCAATAGTATTTTAAGTGTTGAATCAAAATAATTATTAGTTTGATCCGTAAGACTTCGGATCGGATTTTTAATTATTTTGAACTCTTTGTTATGATGATTAGGGTTAGAATAATCGTTAATTTAACACAGTATGTTATTTTTTCGATTATTTTGATTCTTTATTGGATGAATGTCTTTATTATTTTAAATATAATATTGCTTGTTTTGGAAAAACACTAAAAAATAAACTAAAAAAAAAAAAAATCAAATTTTGCATCAGCACATAGGTTTAGTAAATTAGACATGTAGGTTTAGTAAGTTAGACATGTAGGTTTAGTAAATTAGAATCTTTTTTTAGGATTGCATTTTTAGGGTTGCATTTTTTGAAATAGGTTAGGTTAGACCTAAGTATTTTTCTTTCAGATAGGGTCTTGACACATTTTAATTATCCAATTTTTCTTTAAAAAATAGTTTTCTAAGATAGGATAGGGTTTAAGTTAAATTAATCCCTAACATAAATTAGAAAATTATTCATTTTAGATAGTTTAATTAGGGTTTTTATTACTTTCGAATTTTAAATGAAAAAAAAAACAAAATATTAGGTGCATGTCAATTAGTTTGCATGTTAGGTTCATTTAACTAGAATTTGTTTGTTAGCAAAATTAGGTCATGAAGTTTTTAAATTCAAGATAAAAAAAAACCCCAAACAAATAATTGTTTGCTTTGTGTGTTTATTTCTTTCGAGGCAATTTGTTTGATTCACCGAGTATTTAATAATGATTGAGTACTCGTATGATCACCATATTGCATAATAGAAATTTAGGTTAAAATAAATTCAAGCTGCTTGCAAAAAATATTTTTTTTAAAATTAAAAAGAAATGATACCAAAAGGGCATTAGAGAAATTTAGTGTAATCAAGTTTCCGTATCCTTAGTCTCTGGTTCGTAAGAATAAAATAATTCTCCCATTATTTTACTTATGTATCTAATCGACCTACCATAAACGGATTAGTGACGACTTTTAGTTAAAATTCATTTGCATGATAAATATTGAATCTTAAGTCGCGAATTGGTATGGGCTTAAGAGAGCTCGAACTAAGTTTAAGAAATTAGTAGTCCATTAGCCTAAACTTAGGTGGTGAACCCAAAAATTAGGTCGCGATAGCGAGTTAGAGGGATTTTCCACTGAGTGTTTACACTCATAAATTATATTTTTCAATTGACACTATAGTGAATTTCAACCAGAAGGTTGTCAGCGTGGGAGAGTGGTATAGCCTTAAACTAAAGCCAAACCACTATAAATTTCATGTGCAATCTTCTCTTCCTTAACTCCTTTTTTAAGTTTGTTGCACTATTACGAGTTATTGTGTAAGACTGCCCTGTTGCATAACAGATTTTGAATATCTACAAGAAGTCTGATATTTCAAGAAACTAATTCCTTCCCTTATCCAGACTTTACTTGTTACTTACCTTATTTCGAAATTGGTTGTTAAAATTTACTTTAAATATCTATCCACCTAGGTGTTCTTACTAGCTTTATAAGCGATTGACTCAATCACTATATATTAATGAAAAGTGAAATACTTAGCCAAATTACTAGCCGTTTGATAATTACATTCTAAATCAATCTTGTTATGGTTCCGAGTTGTATCCTCGAAAAGTCTTGTTCTGGACTTTTCCTCATTTTGGCCTTAACATGTTCTGAACCTGTCAGAGTGAAATATTGTATATGTGCTTCTGAATAGAATAGACTTTGCCAAAAATTCTCAACAGTTGCTCAGAATAATATACTTGTTCCAAACATGTTCTAATATAAGTATTAGGATTAGAAAGTTTTGTCAATTTCAAAATCTCTATGGAGTTTTCTCAACAATTATGGCAGATGCAATCAGACATGTCTCAAGATATAGGGAAACCCATCGTACATTCCATCAAAAAGCAACATGAATATGACTCACTTCTTCATAATAGTAATCTTATCAATTAAGTCATTGCTACAATAAGCAGTATATATACGATAATCTTTTGTAAACAATACAAGGCCGCTCTAAATCTACCTCTAGAAAATTTAAAGGACGAACTAACCCAAATCACGGGTCACACTCCCCACCTTTTTTTATCTGTCATCAGCTTCTTGCATCTCCCTCCTTTTCTCCCCCTCTCCTTGCGGCTTTCGTGTGCACCTCTACACTCACCTCCCAACCTCACCCTTCGAGCTCAAAGCCTACAAGTGCTCGGGTCGAGGTCATTCGACCAGAATACCTTTGGCTGTTTGCTTGGTGTTCCAAGGTCCAAGAGGATGTAATGCAACTGGAGATGCTTTGTGATTGGGCATTCTTCAACTGCGATTCTATTGGTGACTTCCATGTTGAGAGTTGACTTTATTTGTTAGAATAGCTACTGTATATGATTTCTCTGGCTATATTGTTTATGGTGTTAAAATTGATCCAGCAATCGGTTGAAAAGTCAAATAAAGAATGACATCATTTCCTTAAATTGAAAACATAGGAGGAAAGACTCTTGAATGTCGGAGGAGGTGAGGGCAGCAGGAGCAAGGCCGAGGAGGTGGTCACAGGATTGAAAGGCTAGGTGTTGAAGCTGGAATACCGAGGCGAAGAGGGTAGCAATGATGACGAGCGATGCGAGACAGCAATGTTCACACCATGTCAACTAAATTATTTTCTCCGAAAGTTTTAATTTCTTGATAGAGTTCGATGACAAGAGGTTATTTTGATAGATCCAATAAAAAATATCTAAAGAAATAGTGAAACTCATACTACATGTCATCGAAAAAGACATGGATATAAGGCACGTCTTTGTAATGATAATTTTATCCCTAAGTCAATGGTAAAATGAGAAGTGTACATACAATAATCTTTCGCAAATAATACAGGGCCACTCTAAATACACCTCTAGAAAATTTAAGGGACGAAATTACGCAAATCACGTGCCTCACTCTGCACCTACTCTCTGTCATCGGCTTCTTGCATCTCCCTCCTTTTCTCCTCCTATCTCCTTGCTGCTCTCGTGTGCTCCTCTACACTAACCTGCCAAACCTCACCCTTTGAGCTCAAAGCCTGCGGTGCTCGGGTCCAGGTCATTCGAACAGAATACTTTTGGCTGTTTGCTCGGTGTTCCAAGGTCCAAGAGGATGTAATGCGACTGGAGATGCTTCGTGATCGGGCATTCTTCAATTTAAACTATATTGGTGACTTGTTAGAATCGCTGTTGTATATTATTTGTCTAGCCATATTGTTTATGGTGTTGAAATTGATCCGGTAATTGGTTGCTTAAGTCAAATAAAGAATGACGTCGTTTCCTTAAATAAAAAATACGGGGGAAAAAAATTCTTGAATGACGCTGGAGATGGGAACGGCAATGCTGGGGAGGTGGTCAAGAAATTGGAAGTCTAGGTGCTGAAGCTAGAACTGAGAGGGGGACCGTGGCGAAGAGGGTAGCAGTGATGACGGGTGATGCAGGATAGCAAAGTGGAGGTGGTGGGTGGTCTCATTGTTGGTGGACTGGCGGAGGGCATATTCGATGCTGTGAAGCGCTCGAAGGTACATGAAGTGCAAGATCGAGAATGCCTATCTGGCATTCTCGAACTTCTTCATGTACCTCTTCCTCGCTCTGTAACAAGACATTATTGCTTTTCTCTCTCCTCTCAAGCAACGAGTCCTGAAAAGACACTCATTTTCTCATCCAAATTTTATTCTCCTCTCTTCATGGGTTTTCATTGGATGTTGTCGAGCTAATTCCTCCATTAATGTAACTGGGAATTTCAGTGAAGAGCTCAACATTGGCTGACAGACACAATTCGGTTGATCGCGTACTTTCCTTCAGTACTTTAAAACGAAACAAAAAAGGAGAGGGCCCCTTCTGCGCCATTATTAGGAGAAGGAAACAGAGAAACAAAATAGAGTTGAACGGGCAAAGCACGGAGACTCGATCAAGATAGATGAAGGCGAGGAATGAGATACACGAGTTGGATAATTCCGTCTTTTCCATCCTCTAGGGTGTGGATGAAGCCATTTCAGGGGTGAATTTGAGCCTTCCATAACACATCTCCATTGAAAAAAAACGATAACAAAAATTCTACACGAAATATAGAGAAGTGGAAAATAAAAAAACTAATTAAAAAAGAAAGGACGGTCCAAACGATTTTGTCTTCGGATCCCATTCCCTCTCTACAAAAACCCTAAAAGCTAACCCCTTAAACACACAACACCCCAAATCCAAATTTGCCTCTCAAGCCAACACCGAAAAATGGAAGACGTCTCGGGATCAGTGGCGGTGATCATGGTGCCTCTTCCGGCGCATGGCCACCTCAACCAGCTCCTCCAGCTCGCCCACCTCGTCGCCTCCTGCGGCGTCCCCGTCCACTACGTCGGTTCCTCCTCCCACAACCGCCAGGCCAAGCTCCGCTCCCACGTCCCGCCCTCGTCCGTGCCCAGCGACATCCACTTCCACGATTTTCCAACCCCGCCCATCCCCTCCCCCGCCCCCAGCCCCAATTCCCCTTACAAGTTCCCCTCCCACCTCCAGCCCGCGTTCGATGCCACTTTGTCACTTCGCGGCCCCGTCGCCTCCCTCGTCCGCTCCCTGTCCTCAGTGTCGAGGCGGGTCGTAGTGGTCTACGACTCACTGATGGCGTCTGTGGTCCAGGACGCTGCCTTGGTCCCCAACGCCGAGATTTATGTCTTCCAACCTCCTTCCGCGTTCATGCTCTGTTGGTTTACCTGGGGGAGCATAGGGATGGCGCCCCCGCCGGAGGTGGAGGTCGACCTCCCGGAGCTCATCTCCTCCAAGGGCTTCCCGTCCATCGTGGACTCCTGCCCCAACGAGTTCTTGAAGTTCGTGGAGTCGCAGAAAGTGTGCCAGAAGTTCAACTCGGGGTGCATCCACAACACCTGCAGGGTCGTCGAAGGCCGTTTCGTAGACTTATTTGCCAGTGCAACAGCGAACGGCACCGCGATCAGGCACTGGGCAATCGGGCCGTTCAACCCGGTCAAAGTACCCGAAAAGAGTTCGAGAAGATCGGCTCACGGGTGCATGGAGTGGCTCGACAAGCAAGCACCGAGCTCGGTGATATACGTGTCGTTCGGCACCACGACGGTGCTGAGCGACGAGCAGATCCGCGAGATCGCCATGGGGTTGGAACGTAGTGGACGGAAGTTCATCTGGGTATTGAGGGAAGCTGATAAGGCGGACATTTTCGGCGGAGGAGGAGAGGCGAGGAAAATCGAACTGCCCCGGGGGTTCGACGAGATGGCGGCGGCTCGAGATTTAGGGGTGGTGGTGAGGGACTGGGCCCCGCAGCTCGAGATCTTGGGGCACCCCGCGACCGGTGGGTTCTTGAGCCACTGCGGATGGAACTCTTGCATGGAGAGCATCAGCATGGGAGTGCCGATCCTCGCATGGCCGATGCATTCGGATCAGCCCCTTAATGCAGTCTTGATCACTCAAGTCCTCAAGATTGGACTTATCGTCAAGGACTGGATGAGCCCAGACGATGATGTGAAGTCCTCCGCTATCGAAGGCGCCGTGAAGGCACTCATGGCGTCGGAGGAAGGGGAGGAGGCGAGGAAGAGGGCGGCTGAGTTAGGGGCGGCCGTCCGGGGGTCGATGGATGAGGGCGGAGTTTCTCGGGCCGAGTTGGACTCTTTCATCGCTCACATCTCTAGATAGATTTTCTCCATTTATCCTTTTTTTTTCCCGCATTAATGATAAATCATAATTAGTGGAGGAGAGAAAGTGCAGCTTGGACCGTTGTGGCTGAACTTAATCTTTTATATCATTTTTCCCCCAAATTGTGTCGAGTTCCAATGTAGTGAATTTTGGATAAAATTATTTCATTTTCATCTTTTGCTTAACAAATTTGCTTCGAGTGATGTAAGTTGTTCTAGAATAAGTGAATTCTAGAAGAGGGAAAATAAACTAAATCCAATGGAAACAAACATGCATGTTTTACCTAAATTGCGTCCTGTGTTAAGTTGAACGGCCAAATAATGCATTTATTTAACGTAATTAAAATGTTTTATACTTCGAATTATGGATATCATTTATGAAAAAAGATATTTCTTCCTTCTGACGTAATTTCAAATGAAATGGATATATCATATAAAAGATCATCTTTCTTCAATTTTATAATTGATGAGATGAATCGGAAGAGATGAATAGTTTGGAATAACAATATTTACTAAGTACATTTTTCAATAATAGTTTTCAAGATGCTCTCCCTTTATTTATTATAAATTTTAATTTAATATGTGACCGGAATCTAAATAAGTGAAAAATCACTAATTAAATGCTAATTAGTCAAATAGGACCAATATTGTGTAACTACGCCATGCCGCTTAGCGCATGATACATGGTGTCACGACCCGAACCCCGGGCACGCGCATATTCCTCAGTGGTCGATTAAAAATGCGAAGTTCTTAGGACACATCGTCGACCCATTCTCTTTGTTCTTCAATTAAGCATATACGGAAGCGAATTAAATAAACACCCGGCCAATCATCAAACACAAGGATAGTAAAAACATCTAACTTTTTTTTTTTTTTTTTTTTTTACAAACCACACTTTATAAACATACCAAGTTAGTCTTACAAGTTTATATACAAAAGTCTATATCAAAAGGAGACCCCTAAACAACTTACACCCATGATCCCTCCGTCTCTGGCTCAGGATCCTCCACGACACCGTCCGCGATGTTGATGTCCATGGGGTCAACTACCTCCTCACCCTCTATACCGATGGGCGGTCTATCGAAACCCTAAAAGGGACCCACTCGAGCACCACTACGCTCGTTAATGAACCACGTTTTAAAGCGATGAAGTACCAAGTGAAGGTGACCCTCTTCGACCCAAATCGTGGTCACCACTAACTCGCGAATCTGGGTGCTCCCGAGAATAGGGAAAAAGGTAGATTCGGAGTCCATGTACTAGGGAAAGCCAAAACGGATGGGACATATCTCCATACTAGGGACTTAAAAATATTTAACCACAATGGGGTGAGATAAATTTCAGTGAGTCAAAACCCTAAACCCCGATTAGGACGCAAATTCACCTCGAAGGCGGTCCTAAGCATACACCATACAAACTCACCTCACCTTAGCGCATACCTACACGTTAGCTAGCAAGGACAATATCGATAGAAAATCGGGTCATTGCCATTTGACGCGAATTTCGCAATCATGTGGAATCACCTGCAATTCAATTACGTACTTCTGTTGAATCGACTTATGTCCAATCACAATTCAATTATAACAGGACCGCATTGACCCTTGCCGATTATTATGGTCGAGCAGTCGATTTCTAATCGAATTCTTCAATCTGTCGCATTTATATTGCTTAACGGCTTCACCTAATAGATTAGTTAACTTGTGAGGGGCCAGCTCAGAGTAAAATGACCATAGGTGCATTGACGAAACGATCATTTCTTATATTCAAGACGGGATCAAATATCAGGATGTCACACATGACAATTGCTAACATAAAGTTAAATATCAAGTAGCGAACATAAAACTAAACATCTTAGCTCCGAATTTCATTCTATACGGTCAATTTTTATTTATTTTATGTATGATTATTTTGAAATGAATAAAAAGTGAGTCAATTGAGTATTTTAACTGGATACACAGAAAAGTAGAGATAATAATAGTAATAATAATTGCTGTTCTAATCAGGAAAAAACAAACGTTTTCTATAGGACAAAGTTTCTTGAAGTCCTCTGCTATCGAAGGTGTCGTGAAGGCACTCATGTCGTCGGAGGAAGGAGAGGAGGCAAGGAAGAAGGCGGCCAAGTTAGGGGCGGCCGTTCGGGGGTTGATGGATGAGGGCGAAGTTTCTCAGGCTGAGTTGGACTCTTTCATCGCTCACATCTCTAGAAAGATTTTCTCCATTTGGCCCCTTTTTTTTTTTCTGCATTAACGATAAATCATAATTAGTGGAGGAGATAACATTTTATATGAACTTATTGTACAAGTGATTTGATGAACAAAAATCAATCACAATATAGAAATTATAAAAAAGCTTGTGTTTTTAGTGAGGTTTAGTATAGATTCATTTTTATATTCTCAATGTGTAATTGATTTAATCCAATAAAACGAGTTCAGACAATTGTTTCTTCATAGCTATTCAAAGAGTTATAATAAGTCTCCGTCGTGATTTATCCTAAGCTTTGGATTATAAGATTGTTGTCAAGGATGTATCTAAGTCATGCGCCGAACATCCTAGGAATACATTATTGTACTTCAAAATTTAATACTAAGATCAATCTGAATTATTGTGCATCATCATGTATCAGGACCAACAAGTCTCTTATATACAAAGGAAAGGTAAAAAATTGAACTACCGGCCATGCTCTCACCAACATACTCCAGTTAATAGAATATAGTGAGGATTTAACTTCTATACAAAGATGGTGTACACATCACCGTGCAAAAGAAAAAAAGAAAAATTTTAAATAAGGACTTGAAGTGTCCTCATTTTCTTAAATAAAGGCTTGAAGTTGACCTTACTTCAAATAAGAACTTGAAGTGCTAATATCAGTCTCAAAAAAGGGCTTGAAGTGGTTATGGCAATTTCATATAAGGGACTAGCCTCGCCAGTTTGCCAACGACAAAAAATTCAGACCAATCGAGGGTATTTCCATCCAAATCTAAATTAAATTAGATTAGATTATAAATTAAAAAAATAAAAAAGGAAAAAATAGAATACACACTGGCGGGAGGGCACTCCCTCTCGCCTATGGCCATCGCCCCATCGACTGGTTGGGTAGTGACAAAGGTTGGTGAGGTCGTCAACGCCTAGGGGAGGGCCGGTAATCCTGGCTAATCAAAGGTGAGGGCCAATGACCTTGCTGACCTTCGTTGCCACCCCACCAGCAATGGGGTGATGACCCACTTGGTTTTTCGTTTTTTTAGTTTTTTTGAAAAGAAATTTTTTTAAAAAAAAATTCTAAAAGATGAAATTACCCTTCACATTTGGTGAGTTTGGGCCCTTCTTTGAAACGGATATATGCACTTTAAGTCCTTATTTGAAGTAAGGTCCACTTTGAATTTTTATTTGAGAAAATAATGAAACTTCAAACATTTATTTGAAACAATGTCCACTTCAATCCCTTATTTGGAATTTTCCCAAAATAATTGCATGGCTGCAAAATTTAGATTAGGAAATTTTCTAGGTTAGAGTATCAAATTGAATCCAATGATTTCCTGCAATCAAATTTTAGCGATAGTCAAGGGCTAGCCTTATTTTTTAAAACAATTACATTTTCAAAGAAATTTTTGGTAACGTGTTAGGTAATAGTTGTTTTGACAATTTCTTAGTTTTCCGTGGATGGCCACTAGTTTAGCTTGACTATGGAATTGGAAAGTTTGCAGGAAGAAAGAATTGTAATAAGTCCAATCAGTCACCCTCTTAATATAAGTCTTTTCTTCTAGACACTAGGAAACTTCAACTAGCCGCCACCATCTTACAATAATTGTCACTTTTTTCCAAGTAAAAGTATACCCCAAGTACCAAAACTTGATACGATGAGATACTTAAGTGCCAAAATTTAGGAAAACGACACTTAAATGCCATATTTTTTAAAAAAATGGGACACTTGACACTTGCCGAAAATCTTACATGATAATTTTTTATTAATTTTACTCACTTACATGACTCGCCAGAGAGCTAACTCAATAAAGAAATACAAAAACAATGTCGTTCTAGCACGGATATGAATTTTAATATAAAAAATTAATTAAATTAAATTATTAAGAGAGAGAGAGAGAGAGAGAGAGAGAGAGAGAGAGAGAGAGAGAGAGAGGCAGACAGTTGCAGGCGGCTAAGGGCTCTGCCCTTTTTGCCACCACCGCCTCCCTGTCGTGCCAAGAAGGGCTAACAACAGTGTGGGGAGGGCTGGCTGAGGTCGTCGGGCCTTGGCGTTACCAGCCCTTCACGACGACAGTAAGAGGCGGCAACGAGGGTCTCTCTCTCTCTCTCTCTCTCTCTCTCTCTTTACTTTTTAAATAAATTTATTTTTAAATTTAAGTAAATTAATTTTTATATTAATTATTTACTCATGTCAACAATAAAACGACGTCGTTTTTGCACTTGTCTAGCCACATCAGTGTGCAAAATTATTGGAAAATCACTACACTAGTATTTTGGAAGGATTTTCTCACCGTTGGCACTTAAATGATCAATTTGCTCCGATTTTGGCACTTAAATATCACTTTCCTAACTTTTTGCACGAAAGTATTCTTTCGTGCCAAGTTTTGGCACTCCAGGTATCCAGCACTCCTTTTTTCTATAATTAAATAAAGTTTAATTATATCATATACCGTCCGTGTGCAAAGAATTCCATAAGCCATATGATCAACCCCTAATTAGATGATTAATGAGAGAGTGGACAGCTAAACCCCAAATCGAGCCACTCGTGAAAAGTTCTTTGTGCATAGTTAGTAGCATATACTTAAATACCTAAATATGCGTGTGGACACGGTCTCGCACTTTAGTAATTACACATGATATGAAATTATCTTGAGTATGGGAAAAAAAAATTAAAAGAACGGTTGTTGAGATTTGTTGGAAGGTTGTGGGATTTCTAATTCAAGAACTAAAGTTTTCTATTCTTATTTACCGATTGTGTGCAAGCTATTTGATCGAAGCTACTTACAAAGTCCAGAGTCCTAAGTAGCTGTTTTTTTCCCCTTCCTGGAGTGTGTAGGCATGGGATTTAAAGGTGACAAACGAGCTGGTCTCGGCTCGATCACCAAGTTGGTTGGTATTGGTTTCAGATCATTTCAATCTAAGCACTTTGGTCCACAAATAGGATCAAGTCAGATCATTCGCATACCATTACTCCTCAGAAAAGGATTACAAGAAAAAAAGGCAAATATGCTTATGCTATTGGCCCCAATACAGCAGCCCAACAGCTGAAAACTACCAAGCTGTAGATTCCAATTCTCACGAAGTTGCTTCTGACGTATCTGGACCTTTGCTTTGCTTCACATCGACGGCACCTGAATCTCAGTGATAAACGCGTTGTTTGGCAGCACGACGGCACTAAGCGACGACCAGATCCGTGAGATGGCGATCGGGTTGGAACGTAGTGGATAGAAGTTCATCTGGGTATTGAGGGAAGCTGATAAAGCGGACATTTTCAGCAGAGGAGGAGAGGCAAGGAAGATCGAAGTGCCCCAGGGTTCGAAGAGATGGCAAAGCCTCAAGATTCAGGCATGGTGGTGAGGGACTGGGCACCGCAACTCAAGATCTTGGGGCACCCTGCAACCGACGGGTTCTTGAGCCACTGCGGTTAGAACTCTTGCATGGGGAGCATCAGCATGGGAGTGCCGATCCTCGCATGGCCTATGCACCTGGATCAGCCCGGAATGCAGTCTTGATCACACGACTCCTAAAGATTGGACTTATCGTCAAGGATTGGATGAGCCAAGACCACGTCGTGAAGTCCTCCACCATCGAAGGCGCCGTGAAGACGCTCATGGTGACAAAGGAAGGGGAGGAGGCGAGGAAGAGGGCGGCCGAGTTAGGGGCGGCTGTCCGAAGGGTTGATGGATGAGGGCAGTGGACTCTTTCATCGCTCACATCTCAGTTAGATTTTCTCCATTGTCCTTGTTCTTTTCTTTTTACGCATCATTGATAAATCATAATTAGTGGAGGAAAGGAAGAGAACGTTTTATACAAAGTTATTGTACGATTGATTTGATGAAGAAAAATCAATTGCAATACAAAAATTATATAATAGTTTTTGTTTTTAGTGAAGTTCAGTATAAATTCATTTTATATTCTCAACATATGATTAATTTGATCTAATAGAACAAGTTGAGATATCCATCTCTTTGTATCTAGTCAAAGAATTATAAAGAATCATGATTGCAATTTGTCTCCTAAGCTCTCAAAATATACAATTTTTGTGAATGATGTATCTAAATCATGCGTCGGACGTCCGAGGAATAAAGTATTGTCCTTCAAAATTTAATATCAAGGTCAATCTAAATTATTATGCATCATCATGCACTGGGACCAACAAATCTCCTCTTATATACGGAGGAAAGGTAGAAAACTGAACCACTAGTCGTGCTCTTACCAACTTACTCCCGCCAAATAAAGGATTTAACTTCTTTCCAAAGACGTTGTATACATCACCGCTCAAAAAATATATATCTTTAATTATGGTAATAATCGTAGAGTAGACTCAACTATGGTCATTTGCTTGGTCACAAAATTTAGATTAGGAAAATTTCAATATTAAAGTGTCAAATTGACGTGATTACTATTAAATAATTTATAAATGTTAACTCCAATGATTTCATGCAGTCAAATTTTGATGATCACTGGTGGCCTGCCTTTTTTTTTCCAAAAATAATTAGATTTTCAAAGAAATTTTTGGGAACATGTTAGGTAATGGCTGTGATGAACCAAAATATGTTAAAAAGTGTGATTAAGTGGCCACGATTGTGAATGGTAACCATGAATACGATGTTCGACGATGAGACCATTTCTTAGTTTTCTGTGGATGGGCACTAGTTTAGCTTGACTATGGCATTGGAAAGTTAGCGGGAAAAATGAATACTGACCCAAGAATACTAAGTCCAGCCAGCCACCCTCCCTCTTGATATAATAGTCTTTTCTTATAGACACCGGGAAACTTCAACCAGCGACCACCATCTTACATAATAGTCATTTTCTTTTTTCTAAATGACACTATGTATGGTGTCGTTGTGGATAGTTAAATAAAGTTTAATTAAATCATATACCACCTACATGAAAAAGAATTGCATAAGCGATCTGATCGACCATTGATTAGATCGATTAGATGGTTAGTGAGAGAGTGGATAGCTAAAACCCGAAATCAAGCCACTCGTGCAAGGTTCTCTATTGCATACTTAATAATGTATACTATAATCCCTAAATTTGTGTGTGGATAGGGTCTCACACTTGAGTAGTTACACATCAAGTGAAAATATATCGAATATGGAAGAAAAGGAACGGTTGCTGTGATTTATTGGAAGGCTGTGGGATTTCTAATTCAGGAACTAAAATTTCCTATTGTTATTTACCAATTGCGTGCAAGTTACAAGTTGTTTGATCAGAGCTATTTATGAAGTCCAGTGGCCAAATTGGTTGGCACTTCTTTTCTTTACTTTTCTTTCTTTTCTGGAGAGTGTAGGCATGGGATTTGGAGGTGACAAGCGAGCTGGTCTCGGCTCGATCACCAAGTTGGTTGTTATTGGTTCAGGTCATTTCAATCTATGCAATCCGGTCCTCAAATAGGATCAGGTCAGATCATTCGCATGCCATTACTATTCAGAAAATGTGCTTATGCTGTTGGCCCCAATACAGCAGCCCAACAGTTGAAAACTACTAAGCTATAGGGCCCAATTCTCACAAAGTTGCTTTACATATTTGGACCTTTGCCTTGCTTCACATTGACTCCACCTGAATCTCGATGATATACGTGTCGTTCGGCACCACGACGGCGCTGAGCGGCGAGCAGATCCGTGAGATCGCGTTCGGGTTGGAATGTAGTGGACAGAAGTTCATCTGGGTATCGAGGGAAGCTAAAAAGAGGGACATTTTCAGCGGACGAGGAGAGGCGAGGAAGATCGAACTGCCCCAAGGGTTCGAAGAGATGGCGGTGGCTCGAGATTCAGGCGTGGTGGTGAGGGACTCGGCACCGCAGCTCGAGATCTTGGGGCACCCTGCAACCGGCGGGTTCTTAAGCCGCTGCGAGTGGAACTCTTTTTGCATGGAGGGCATCAGCATGGGAGTGCCGATCCTCGCATGGCGGATGCATTCGGATCAGCCAAGCAATGCCGTCTTGATATCGCAAGTCATCAAGATTGGACTTATAGTCAAGGACTGCATAAGCCAAGACAAGGTCATAAAGTCATCTGCGATCCAAGGTGCCGTGGAGACACTCATGGCGTCGGAGCAAGGGGACGAGATAAGGAAGAGGGTGGTGGAGTTAGGGGTGGCCGTCAGGGGTTCAATGGACGAGGGCGAAGTTTGCCGGGCCGAGTTGGACTCTTTCATCAATCATATCTCTGGATAACTTCTCTCCGTTCTTGTTCTGTTGTAAGCATCAAACATATATCTTAGTCGACAGAATAGATATAGAACATTTTATATAAAATTAGAGTGAGTGATACGAACGCAAAAAGCAATCATAATGTAGAAATTATACAAAAGTCTGTAACTTCAGTATGATTTAATGTGAATTCATATATATTCTCAATATAAGATTGACTTGGTCTAATAGAACAATGTCAAACAACCGTCGCGTTAAAAGTAAGTATTAAAAGAGTTATAGAGAACCCAGATTGTGATTTGTTATGCGTTGTAGGAATATGCAGTAGTTGTCAAGGACTAGCTTGAGGCACCGTTAACTCCTCATGTAAAATGACCTTATGACAAACTCAAAATCAATAGAATTTTCATGGACTTTCAGACCAATTCTTTAGTTTGTCCCGTTAGGAAAGAGTCCATCCGTCCGTCCCTAATCACAGAAAACCTCAAAAGCATGGACAGAAATATAATAATTCATAATATATATGGTTGAGCGTGAGAATCGCAGTTAGACAATCACCTACAGCAGCAAGGGCACTAGTATGATTAACAATTTGGTGGTCACAAAAAGTGACCCGCCCCTAAAGAACAAAAGAGTTGTCCTTTGATGTTGTCATCGTAGTAATACTACTAGATCACGACAAGTGTCTATTTCATCTCTACCCGACGAGTTGTCCTTTGCTTAATCATGTGCAGGTTTGCCAATAAGGACATAATCCAAAAATGATATATCAACAAAATCCGAAAATGGTTAACCGGATTCATGGTAATCTCTCTCCATTTGATGATACATATCTTGACGATTTGATATGAATGTACTAGGACGAAAAAGAGTCCGTTTGCTTAACGTGAATGTGTGAACTGCATTTATCTCTGCAATATGGGGCTATTTTAGCTTGAATGGAAAAGTCAGGATTTGTGTGGGGAATATATGCCGGAAGGAGAAAGTCAGAAACATCAATGCTTGAGATCGTATGAGATCGGGCAAAGAGGATATGTTTCGATACATGTGGTAGTTATCAATGTAAATTACTAATATAGGATGAATATGATTTAACTTGTTTACTACTCAACCATCATGGTATCACCAGTTGCCCGGCATCAATGGTTACTTCTGCAGCTTGCAATTCCTCTTCTAGAAAGTTACAACAGCCCATGGTTTCTTGGTCATTACCATTCACGGCTTTCGAGATTTATGGCTCCACGATCCGATGATTGTACGTGCTCCACGGTTGCATAGATCGTAATGATTGCGTTCGAGATTGTTGGCTTCATAACTCCAACACTTGTCTTATTCTCCATTCATCGATCTTTACTTCATCTTCATTTCTTTCGTCGCTAAGTCCCATTCACCGACACTCGTGGCTCAAAGCTAAGTATTTTTCTCTTGCATCACCTATCAGTAACTTCTCGTCGTCTTTGTCGATTGTCCATAGTTGCGGACCAAAAGGACTTAGCAAATTCTACCTTTTTTTTTCCTTAGCAAATTCTACTTTAGCCATGTCTTGTTCGGTCATATTTGGTATGAATCGACGGTCAGAAATTTTCCCAGTTTTTTGGTGTCAACAGAAATTATTTTCCATGTCATTTTTCCAGGTCATTGCAGGCCTAGCGAGACATGAAATGGAAAAAGAAGTGTTGGACATGCAGACCAACTGGTCCTCACTATCAACACGACAAAGATGTTCATGGCTCTCATCAAATTTGGTTTCCTGTGAACTATAGGCCCCTCAGCATTCGAGCCCTTATAATCACTCCATTATTTGTAGGTGTATAGAGCACAGTAACGCAAACTTAATTTATCCGTTTGGATGGTTACAACAAAATTTCGTACGTTCTTATTCCACAGTCCAAGAGGATATGATGCACCTGAAGATGCTCTGCGGTTGGGCATTCTCCCGCCGAGGACGGGCACGTGCGAGCACGTGCCCGACATCCCCGCGCGTACTTTTACGATTTTGCCCCTCCCGAGGCTCCTAATTACCGTTTTGCCCTCCTTTTGATGGTTATTTACTATTCTGCCCTTGTTTAATTAATAATTACAGTTCTGCATTGATGGTAATTTACCATTTTGCCCCTGGATTATAATTTTATGATTCTGCCCTTATGGAATTAGGATTTTACAATTTTACCCTTATGCTTTGATTAAGTTTTGTCCTTGTGTGCAAATTTGGTAAATATTTGTATTTTACAATATTAAAAAAAAATTCATATTATGAAAGGTTTGTTAGTCACCAAAGTGGCCGAGCCTTAAAGTCTTATGAATTTTGATATTGTAAATTATTTTATTCAATTACCCATGATTAATTGATGCTATACATGAAATTGATATGTTTTATATCATTATTGGAGTTTATGGGTATATTGAAGTTCATTTATTATAAGAACTTAGGGATTAACCCAAAGGTTAATTATTTTCTTATAATTCATGAACATGATGGTTGATAATTAATATGACTTGTTAAATTTGTTTGTATATCCAAAGATAACAAATAAATTTTAATAAGATATATTTACAATTATCAAATAAAAGTTATTAGCATCATTATGGTTTATATATTTTTGTATATCATAGGATCGCCCAAATGAGAACTATGATGTGCATGTGTAGTTTAGTTTGAATCGATTAGTTGATATTCTCAAAGCATTAATGTATGAGTATTTTCTTGCACATTTGCGTATCTCTGTACCTATTTCACTCCATTCGCACGCCTCATCGTTTCCCCTATTCAATGGGATAAATTTTCCTGATTGGAGTGAGCAAGTCGATTTCACTTAGGTGTCCCGGATCTTGATTTATCGCTTCAAAGCCGAGAAACCAGCTGCTATTCACGATAAAAGTAGCAATGATGAAAAATCTTTCCATAAAGCTTGGGAAAGATCGAACAGATCAGCTTAATGTTCATGCGGATGTGATTGCAAAACAACTTAAAGACTTCTCTTCCCAAGACTAACAATGCTAAGGAATTTATGAAATTTGTGGAAGAACGTTCTCAAACTGCTGATAAGTCACTTGCTGGTACACTGATGAGCACATTGACCACCATGAAATATGATGGTTCGCGTACTATGCATGAGCATATACTTAAGATGACCAATTTAGCAGCAAAGTTAAGGACTTTGGGAATGAATGTGGATGAGTACTTTTTAGTACAATTTATACTTAATTCCTTACCTCATGAGCAATATGGGCCATTTCAAATGAATTACAACACTATAAAGGATAAGTGGAATGTAAACGAATTGGCCAAGTATGCTAGTTCAAGAGGAAACAAGGATAAAGAATCAAAAGGCTCATTCGTTCATCTCTCAAGTCATCAAGGAGTTCGAAAGAATTTAAGAGGAAAGGTGGAAAGAGCAAGAAGAAAGGACTACACATCCCGAATGACTCTTCGAAGGCTTCTCAAATCCACAAGAAGGAACACAATCTTATTAAGTGTCATTTTTGCAACAAAATTGGACACTTGAAGAAAGATTGTCCGAAATGTAAGGCTTGGTTCGAAAAGAAAGGTAAGCCTTGTGCTTTAGTATGTTTTGAATCAAACTTTACTGAAGTTCCTTATAATACTTGGTGGATTGATTCCCGTGCCACCACTCATGTGTCAAATACGACGGGGATTTCTTACGATCCAAACTATAAAGCCAAATGAAAGTTATGTGATTACGGAACGTAGACAAAGCTCCGGTTAAGGCATTGGCACTTATCGTTTGATCTTAGATACTTTGAGCATTATTTGGATTTGTTTCGAACCCTTTATGTACCTACATTTTTTCTCGCAATTTAGTTTCTTTGCCAAGCCTTGATGTGGCGGGATTTTATTGTAAGTTTGGATCTGAATCTTTCAGTTTGTTTAAGAGTGATACTCTTATTGGAACTGGAACTTTATGTGATGGTCTCTACAAATTTAGACTTGATAATACTTTTGCTGAGACATTAATGACCTTGCATCATAATGTTGGCACTAAACGAAGTTTGGTGAATGAAAATTTTGCTTACTTGTGGCATAAACGTTTGGGTCATATATCCAAAGAAAGAATGCAAAGATTAGTGAAGAATGAAATTCTTCCAAATTTGGATTTTACTGACCTTGGAGTGTGTATTGATTGTATTAAAGGAAAACAAACAAAACACACTAAGAAAGGTGCCATAAGAAGCACAGAACTTCTTGAGATTATACATATCGACATACGTGGTCCTTTTGATATTCCATCTTTTGGTAAGGAAAGCTATTTCATAACCTTTATTGATGATTTTTCACGTTATGGTTATATTTATTTATTGCATGATAAGTCTCAATCAGTGAATAGACTTGAAGTGTATATCAAAGAGGTTGAGAGGCAATTAGATAGAAAAGTGAAAATAGTAAGATCTGATAGAGGTGGTGAATATTATGGAAAGTATGATGAATCGGGACAATGTCCAGGTCCATTTGCTAAATTCCTTGAAAGACATGGCATTTGTGCTCAATACACAATGCCGGTACACCACAACAAAATGGTGTAGCGAAGGCGTAAGGTACTTTAATGGAAATGGTTAGGAGTATGATGAGTCATTCATCTTTACCCTTGTCTTTGTGGATGTATGCTTTAAAGACTTCTATGTACTTATTAAATAGGGTTCCTAGTAAGGCATTCCAAAAACTCCATTTGAACTGTGGACGAGAAGGAAACCTAGTTTACGACACCTGCATGTTTGGGGTTGTCAAGCAGAAGCAAGAATTTATAATCCACATGAAAGGAAACTGGATTCAAGAACGACCAGTGGTTATTTCATTGGTTATGCAGAGAAATCCAAAGTTATGCAGAGAAATCCAAAGGGTATAAATTTTATTGTCCTAATCATAGTACAAGAATTGTTGAATCTGGAAATGATAGGTTCATTGAGAATGGTGACATCAGTGGGAGTGAAAGAATGCGTGATGCTTGCATTCAAGAAGTAAGGGTAGAAGTTCCTATACCCAAAGCTTCTAAAGATGTCAATAATGAACCTCCAATAGCCGAGTCACAAGAAATAGCATTAAGGAGATCTCAAAGAGAAAAGAGATCGGCTATTTCTGATGACTATATGGTTTATCTACAAGAGTCAGAAATTGACTTAGGAATTGGAAATGATCCAGATTCATTTTCCCAAGCCATGGAATGTGAAGATTCTAATGAATGGTTTAATGCCATGGAAGAAGAGTTAAAATCCATGCATCAAAATCAAGTTTGGGATATTGTTGAATTGCCTAAAGGATGTAAGAAGGTCAGGTGTAAATGGGTCTTTAAGACCAAGCGCGACTCAAAAGGCAATATTGAACGACATAAAGCCAGACTTGTTGCAAAGGGTTTTACTCAGAAAGAAGGCATTGACTATAAAGAGACATTTTCACCCGTCTCTAAGAAGGACTCACTTAGAATCATTATGGCTTTAGTGGCTCATTATGACTTGGAGTTACACCAAATGGATGTTAAAACCGCATTTCTTAATGGGAATTTAGAGGAATAGGTTTATATGGACCAACCCGAAGGCTTTTCAGTTAAAGGAAAGGAACACATGGTATGTAAATTAAAGAAGTCAATATATGGACTTAAACAAGCTTCCCGACAATGGTATCTTAAGTTTAACGATACCATAACTTCATTTGGATTTAAGGAAAACACCGTTGATCGGTGTATATATATGAAGATCAGTGGGAGCAAGTTTATTTTTCTAGTTCTATATGTTGATGATATTTTGCTTGCTGCTAATGATCTTGGTTTATTACATGAAACCAAGAAATTTCTCTCTAAGAATTTTGAAATGAAGGATATGGGAGAGGCAACATATGTGATAGGAATAGAAATATTCCGTGATAGATCACAAGGATTATTAGGATTGTCTCAGAAAGCCTACATTGAGAAAATTTTAGAGAGATTTAATATGAGTAAATGTTCAGCAGGAATAGTTCCAATTCAGAAAGGTGATAAATTTAGCCTTATGCAATGTCCGAAAAGTGAATTGGAACGAGAACAAATGAAAAATATTCCTTATTGGAAAGCTACAAAGAAGGTTCTTAGATACCTGCAAGGAACGAAGAATAATATGCTCACTTATAAAAGATCCGATCATCTTGAGGTGATTGGATATTCGAATCGGATTTAGCCGGATGTGCCGATACAAGAAAATCAACATTTGGTTACTTGTTTCTTCGCAGCTGGAGGGGCAATTTCATGGAAGAGTGCGAAGCGTCGATTATTGCTGCATCCACTATGGAAGCTGAATTTGTGGCATGTTTTGAGGCCACAATTCATGGATTATGGCTGCGAATTTTATTTCAGGACTTGTGATCGTCGACGGTATTGCCAAGCCGCTGAAAATTTATTGTGATAACTCCAGCAGTTTTCTTCTCTAAGAGCGACAAGTATTCTAAGGGTTCAATTGCGACTCCATTGGCTACTTCCATGTTAGACAATTAACTTTATTTGTCAAAACAGTTATTGTATATTATTTGTCTGGCTATATTGTTTATGGTGTTAAAATTGATCTAATGATCGATTGCAAAGTCAAATAAAGAATGATATCATTTCCTTAAAAAGAAAATACATATGAAAAACTCTCGAATGACCGAAGATGTGGAGGCAGCAAGGTCGGGGAGGTGGTCACGTGATTGGAAGTCTAGGTGTTGAAGCTAGAACTGAGAGGGGAAGGGGTCGACCATGGCAGAGAGGGTAGCAGCGACGAGCGATGCAGGACAACAGCGAAGGTCGAGGGTGTTCTCGCTATTGGTGAACTGGCAGTGCTCGGAGTTACATGAATTGCAAAACCGAGAATGCCTGTTCGGCTTTCACGAACTTATCCGTGTACCTCATCACTCCTCTCTCCTCGACCGACGAGCTCCAAAAAGAAACCTATCTTCTCTTCCAAATTTTATATTGGCTCACAAACACGGTTTTGTTGATCATGTACTTGGCTTTAGTACTTTAAAGCAAAACAAAAAGGGAGAGGGCCCCTTTCCTGCCATTAGGAGAAGGATATAAAGAAACAAAATAGAGGTGAGCAGGTGGAGCTCGGAGGCTTGGTGGAGATCAATGAAGGTGAGGAATGAGATCCACAAGTTTAATGATTTCGTTTCGTTTCTTTCCATCTTAAAGTAAGGAGGTGGATGAAGACAATTCAGGAGTGAATTTTGAGCCACCCATGACACATTTCCATCAACAACTGGCCGGCACTATTTCCACCACATAAATAATTAAATCCACCTCATTTACTAAAATAACAAAGATATTCCCAATCTTCCAATTACAATTTAAAATGATGGCCTCACTCCTTTTTTTCTATTTTTCCTTCTTCAATTTAGATCTAGTTACCTGATTAAGCATTTCACTATTTTTGTCTTTTAGTGTATTAGAGAAAAAGTTCATTCTTAATATTCCTATAGCATTTTATAAGTTTCGTATAAAATTATATCCCCAATAGTAAGGAAAAAAGATATTCTTTCGTATAGTAAAAGAATGAACGTCTTGTTCATCATTGATCTTATAACAACTTATCTATCCTTTGTCCATGTTATCTCAAAAGCTCACTTTCTTGGTGAACTTCTTAATTTTTAATTTCATTAGTCTAAAATATAGAACAAGTCTCTCTATTTACTATTTTCACAAATTTATCTTTTTTCCTTACTATATTGGCAAGATACCTTTACACAAAAAATGTATAAGTTAGAGGAATATTTAAAAATACACTAAAAATATTATGCACAGGGAAACATCTTGATATTTTTTCATAAAGTGTTCATGGATGTAATTAATCTTTGTTGATCCAAATATGATATTTTACTAACATTTTAAGCAAAATTCTTATTGTTTGCAATGTTTTGATTTAATTAAATTCATCTTCTAAAGTTTCACGGTGGAGTATGTATTGTGATATTATTCTGAAAAATCATCAAAGAGGTTTTTTTTTTTTTTTATCTATTCGATCATCCCATTATTTGGGGAAAAATATATTAGAAGTGCCTTAACTTTTATATGGCACTCACTTTAGTGCCACAACTTTTTGTCAACTCATTTAAGTGTCAAAATTGGAGAACAATGATCACTTAAGTTTATCCATATAATTAATAATGTTATATGACATGGCATTTTTTGACACTAAAGTGATCTTTTTTTTCATTAAGATTAGCACTAAAGTGATCACTATTTAACAACAATTAGTACTTAAGTAATCATTTCTTTACAATGATTGGCATTGAAGTGATTATTTCTTTACTTGCTATACGATGATGTTTAGGGGTTTTTTGGCACTGAAGTGATCACTTTTTCATTAAAATTGATACTAAAGTGATCATTTTTAATAATAATTGACACTACAATGATCTTTTTTTAAAATTGGCACTAAAGTGATCACTTTTTTAACTCACTACATGACGTCATTTAGAGATTACATACTGACTAGGCACACCAGCAAGCCACGTAGGATTGAGAAATTACAAAAATATTGTCAAGTCAGATTTCTGGCAACTCATATCGAAGTTGGCATTTAAGTGATCATTTTTTTTTTTAATAAATGTGACACTTAAGTGAGCCAACGAAAAATTATGGCACCAAAGTGAGCATCATATACAAGTTAAGGCACTTCTGATGTATTTCTCCCCTATTATTTGTATATGTATGTAAGAGAAAATCGCTAAGAATGGTTTTGATGGTGATATACATGAAAAAAATCTGAAATATATAAACAAAATGCGTTAAAAAGTTGTCTATTTCAATTTGTTATGTACTTTAATTTACAATTTATTCATAAAAGCTCAATAACATAGAAAAGAACTAACTTTCTTGACAATTTCTCTTTTTAACGAAACAAACTTTCATGGAAGTATAATCTAACGATGGAAAATAAAAAAAAAAATAAGGACTTTAATATACATGGAAAAACTACCATAAACAAAAAAAATATACGTGTGAAATTCCTAATTATGGTAAGTGGATCTTATAGATATGGAAAAACAAAAGAAAAGTAAAGTAAATTTGGAACCATAAATTGGCATGAACTTGGTTTTTGAAAATTTCTCTTTTCCATCGAGCGAACTTTTATGGAAGTAATATCTAACAATAGGGAAAAAAAAACATAATATCTTTAATATATGTGGAAAATTTCTAAGAAACAAACACTAAACTTGTGAAATTATTAATTATTAAATACAGAAAGACCAAAAAAAGGAAAGTAATTTTGGACTACCACTTTTTATCACAATTGAATAATTTAAGGGTAATTTTGTCTTTTTAAGTGAAAACCAGGCGAATTTATTCATATAGAGAATGGAAATTATGCCATCCTAAATAATTCTACCTGAAATATGAAGAAGTGAACAATAAGAAACTAATAGAAAAGGTAAAAATGATCCTGTCTTCGGATTCCATTCCCTATTTATAAAGACCTGAAGCTAACCCCTCAAACAAACCCCAAACCAAACTTTTACTCTTAAGCCACACCCCTATTTGATTCATTTCTTAACTCTCTCTTTAAGCCAAATTTCGAAAGAAAAAAAAATCCTCCCACCAACACCAATATCAACAAGACCCAAACCATGTCCCAAAACAACCGAACGGACAAAAAATGAAAGACGTCTCGGGATCAGTGGCGGTGATCATGGTGCCTCTTCCGGCGCAAGGCCACCTCAACCAGCTCCTCCAGCTTGCCCACCTCGTCGCCTCCTGCGGCGTCCCCGTCCACTACGTCGGCTCCTCCTCCCACAACCGCCAGGCCAAGCTCCGCTCCCACGTCCCGCCCTCGTCCGTGCCCAGCGACATCCGCTTCCAAGATTTTCCAACCCCGCCCATCCCCTCCCCCGCCCCAGCCCTAATTCCCCTTACAAGTTCCCCTCCCACCTCCAGCCCGCGTTCGACGCCACTTCGTCACTTCGCGGCCCCTTCGCCTCCCTCGTCCGCTCCCTGTCCTCAGTGTCGAGGCGGGTCGTAGTGGTCTACGACTCGCTGATGGCGTCTGTGGTCCAGGACGCTGCCTCGGTCCCCAACGCCGAGATTTATGTCTTCCAACCTCCTTCCGCGTTCATGCTCTGTTGGTTTACCTGGGAGAGCATAGGGATGGCGGCCCCGCCGGAGGTGGAGGTCGACCTCGCGGAGCTCATCTCCTCCAAGGGTTTCCCGTCCCTCCTGGACTCCTGCCCCAACGAGTTCTTGAAGTTCATGGAGTCGCAGAAAGAGTGCCAGAAGTTCAACTCGGGGTGCATCCACAACACCTGCAGGGTCGTCGAAGGCCGTTTCGTAGACTTATTTGCCAGTGCAACAGCGAACGGCACCGCGATCAAGCACTGGGCAATGGGGCCGTTCAACCCGGTCAAAGTACCCGAAAAGAGTTCGAGGAAATCGGCTCACGGGTGCATGGAGTGGCTCGACAAGCAAGCACCGAGCTCGGTGATATACGTGTCATTCGGCACCACGACGGTGCTGAGCGACGAGCAGATCCGCGAGATCGCCATGGGTTTGGAACGTAGTGGACAGAAGTTCACCTGGGTATTGAGGGAAGCTGATAAGGCGGACATTTTCGGCGGAGGAGGAGAGGCGAGGAAAATCGAACTGCCCCAGGGGTTCGAAGAGATGGCGGCGGCTCGAGATTTAGGGGTGGTGGTGAGGGACTGGGCCCCGCAGCTCGAGATCTTGGGGCACCCCGCGACCGGGGGGTTCTTGAGCCACTGCGGATGGAACTCTTGCATGGAGAGCATCAGCATGGGAGTGCCGATCCTCGCATGGCCGATGCATTCGGATCAGCCCCTTAATGCAGTCTTGATCACACAAGTCCTCAAGATTGGACTTATCGTCAAGGACTGGATGAGCCCAGACGATGATGTGAAGTCCTCCGCTATCGAAGGCGCCGTGAAGGCACTCATGGCGTCGGAGGAAGGGGAGGAGGCGAGGAAGAGGGCGGCTGAGTTAGGGGCGGCCGTCCGGGGGTCGATGGATGAGGGCGGAGTTTCTCGGGCCGAGTTGGACTCTTTCATCGCTCACATCTCTAGATAGATTTTCTCCATTTGTCCTTTTCTATCCGCATTAATCATAATTAGTGGAGGAGAGAACATTTTATATGAACTTATATAAGTGATTTGAAGAACAAAAATCAATCAAAATATAGAAATTATATAAAAGCTTGTGTTTTTATTGAGATTTAATATAGATTCATTCTCATATTCTCAATATGTGATTAACTTAATTCAATGGAATGAGTTCAGACAACTGTCTCTCCATAAATATTCGAAGAGTCATAAAGAGTCTCAATCGTGATTTGTCCTAGGCTTTCGGATTATCAGATTGTCGTCAAGGATGTATCTAAATCATGCACCAGACATCATAGTAATAAAATATTGTACTTCAAAATTTAGTGCCAAGATCAATCTGAATTATTTTGCATCATCATGCACTTGGACCGACGAGTCTCTTACATACGGAGGAAAGGTAGAAATCTGAACTACCAGTCAAGCTCTCACCAACATGCTCTTGTTAATAGAATTGTGTTAGGATTTAACTTCTACACAAAGGTGTATACATCATCGAGAAGAAAAAAAAAATTGCATGGTCGCAAAATTTAGATTAGGAAATTTTGAAGATTAGAGTATCAATTGATGTGATAATGATTAAATGAATTTACACGTGTTTACTACAATGATTTCGTGCAGTCAAATTTTAGTGATCGCAGATGGCCTGCCTTTTTTTTAAAAAAACAATTAGCTTTCCAATGAAATTTTTGGTAACAGGTTAGGTAATAGCTGTTTTGAAACAAAAATGTCAGAAAGTGCGATTAAGTGGTCCCAATTGCAAATGGTTCGCACATCGGATTTTCTCATATAATCAAGAATGTGATGTCCAACGATGAGACCATTTCTTCGTTTTCTGTGGACGGCCACTGGTGTAGTTTGACTATGGAATTGGATAGTTAGCAGAAGAAAGAATTGTAAAAAGTCCAACCAACCATCGTCTTAATATAATAGTCTTTTCTTCTAGACACCAGAAAACTTCAACCAGCGATCACCATCCAACAATAATTGTCATTTTTTTCTATAATTAGATAAATTTTAATTATATCATATACTGTCCACTTGAAAAAAATAATTCCATAAGCAATCTAGTCAATCCTTGATTAGATGATTAATGAGAGAGTGGATAGCTAAAACCCCAAATCAAGCCACTTGTGAAAAGTTCTTTGCTGCATAGTTAATAGCATATACTTTAATCCCTAAATATGTGTGTGGACACGGTCTCGCACTTTAGTAATTACACTTGGTATGAAAATATATTAAATATGGTAAAAAAAAAAAAAAGAACAGTTACTGTGATTTGTTGGAAGGCCATAGGATTTCAATTCAGGAACTAAAGTTTCCTATTCTTATTTACCTGCAAGCCGCTCGATTGGAGCTACTTACAAAATCCAGAGAGTCCTGAGTGGTTGGGACTTCTTCCTTTCTTCTTTTCTTTTTTTCCCCTGAAATGTATAGGCATGGGATTAGAGGTGACAAACGAGTTGGTCTCAACTCAATCACCAAGTTGGTTGGTATTGGTTTCAAATCATTTTAACCTATGCAATTCGGTCCACAAATAAGATCAAGTCAGATCATTCGCATACCATTGCTACTCAGAAAAGGATTACAAGAAACGAGAGGCAAATATGCTCATGCTATTAGCCCCAACACAGCAGCCCAACAGTTGGAAAACTACCGAGCTATAGAACCCACTTCTCACAAAGTTGCTTCTGACATATCTGGGCCTTTGCTCTGCTTTACATCGAACCCAACTGAATCTTGCATACGAAACATTCAGCCGAACACAGTATCAACATCCAAAACAGAATGATCATTATGAAGTCTTCTCTACCTTTCCACCTGAAGATGATGAGTAGAAGCACACCAAAAAGGATTCAAACCACTGGGTGATCTATTGCAGCCATGCAACTCCAGAACTTTCCTCCGAACCAGGTCAGAAAAACCGCAGGCAAAGAATTAAGTGGTTCCTGCTCTCATCCTCCAACCAACGTAAAGGGCAAGCCACAGATGTCAAAGTACACCACTTAGCTTGCCTATCTTGAGTGGCCAGCCTGATAGAATGACCAACAATGCCATAACCAGTGCTTGGGAATATATTGGTTGAACCAGATGCAACTATACCTCCACATACTGCCCTCTCTTTATCGCATTCCAAGCACCAGCAAAAATATAAACGCCACTAGAACTGGGAACCCCCAAAAGCTGATCAGAGATATTGGAGTTAGATTATAATATTCCAGAGATAGCAAATTGTATATCCCAAGGCACATCAGATCTGGCTGAAGGCCAATAGCAGTCCTAGCCATTCGTAACTTCTGAGACCTTACAAACCAGGCCTAAACTTGAATTAAACACAATCCCTTGCAAGAAACTTGTCCAATAAAGGACCATGAGGGTGCCATGAGTCAAACCATAACTTAAATTCGGATAATTTCAGAACCGATTTATCTTGAGGTTTTTAAATAATTTTGTCTTTACATTTAAAAGAAGCCATTCAAGATAAATACAATTGTAGATCTAGAAATAACAGACTTCTCCTTTATTCTTTCTACACATTTAAAATAGAACAAGGTAGGTCTATGGCGAAAAATGGTTTTCTAGGGAAACAAGACAAGAAAGAAAAATGCACTCCTTTATGAACCTTAAAAAACACATTATTAATATTCCCTCAAAGATGCTATCAAAGAGAGTTATACGACATTCCATGTCATCATGTAACCAAGAAAATCAACAGCCAAATAAATTTTACCAACTGGCCTTTTTGGCATTTGTTCCTTTCACAAAGTTACCAGACAGATATATAATGCATAACATAGCAAGGTCGATCAAATCAAAGTATAGGAAGGGGAAAGATATCAGCCTTGTCATTCAAAGTTCAAACAGTATGAGCAAATTCTTGGGGAAAGTGAAAGCAGAAACAGAATGAGGAAGTGATCTAAATAATCAATCATTCGGCAATTCTTTACAAAATGTCGTCCTGCTGCTAGAATGACCACATTTGTTCTTTCAAATTATGCACCGGTTTCTGCAAGAATGATGCTAATAACTATCAGGAGTAGAGCAATCACAGAAAATTACTCCAGGCTTGATAGAAAAGAAACAAGCATTCACCTCCATTTAAAGCCTAGAATCTAGAAATCCTCCTTTCTGGAAGTACATCAAGAAAATCCAATGAATTAAGTCTTTGGAGCTGCATGCACAGGCATTTATCAGGGCAGGACAGGAAGCTCCACTTTGCTAAAGGAGTAGAAACTGACACGCCCGTGCTCCACAAGGCAAAATTTCAGTGGAATGCCTCCACATTGTCTTTCAATAGCCTCAATTTCTATTTTAGATGGTGGTTGGCCCCTGCAAGTAGCCAATTTGCAAAAGATTGAAACAGAAACATTGAAAATACCCTAAAATTCAGACAATATACTGATCAAAACTGTTCTTATACAAGCGTGCACATCAAGATTTAGCAGAATTTCACGTTCTTTTCTTAAGATAAGCCAATTCATCCACATTGATTCACTTAACTGAAAACAAATTCCCCAGACACAATATATTTCTCTGCAGAATTTGGACTTAGGTATATTCTCAACTTACGTTAATGGAAACATCCGCTACCAAACCCATGAATGAGGAACTCAGGTCCTGGAATAGCATATTGAATTTAAATAATTTGCATTGGCAATCAACGCAATTGGAAATTTTGATTATCTGCTTAAATTTCGGAGAAAGTTATATGCAGGGCCTTCCCAAGAAAAAGATGAGAGTTATAGAAATTTAATAAATTATTACCTGATCAAGCTAAGCACGTAGCTTGGATCACCAGGTGAAGATTTTCTGAACTTTCCATTTGGGAGATAAACATCAAATACCAGCTTCAGTTCATTCAAGTCCATCCTTATAAATCTTTCAATTACAGAATTGCAGTCTTGAGGTGATTGCACTTCCAGGCTTTCTGAAGTACCTTCAGAAGAAACTGTGCCAGTGTTTCTCTTGACACTCTTCAAAGACCAAGGAATGCCATGCCGACCAACAATGTAACCAAGCGACTTCAGGTGTCTATAGACCTCATAAAGTTCCCAAAAGCATCCATCCTTCTCCTCTGCCAGTTGCTGATACATAGTTTCCAAGGAGATGGATTCATCATTCTCACTCAAAAGAAGCAAAGCCCCTATTTCCATCAAGAACCTACAAAATAAAAAGGAGAAATAATCAATCGATGGTACATCAAGTTATCTGGGAAAATCTACTTCTTAATTATGCAAATGTGTGTTACTCAATAGGTGTCTATGAATCTAAAAATCAAAATTTCTAGTTTAAAAGACCACTTAGTTGACGAGAAAAAACTCAAGTCTCTCCAATGTGGAATAGAGAAGTAGAAAATCAAGGATCCACCAAAGTAACATAGACTGACAATGCATTATGCACCACCTACAAAGTCTCTTCAATTGAACTGTACAGCTTCCCGCTACGGACAATGCCAGTTGTTGTCCATAACTGACCCTTCCTTTCCACCACCTCAGCCATTCCTACCCCACTATTCCACCGAGCTACTGAAGTTACTTTCCTGCAAAACACACCTTCATGGATTGTTATATCGATTCAAAAGCATCCTCAATAGTATCAAGGAAAAGCCATATCTTAGAGTAACTGACCTGAATTGCAACTTGGACGAAGAGTTGGATGTGTAGTTGTACTCCTCTTCATCCTTCAAGTCTTGTTCCAATAACTCAGAGTCACTTGACAGGCCGTCCCAATCTTCACACTCCATCTTGGACCTTATTTGTTACGGAAGCTGCAAAAGAAAATAGTTCAAAACAAATATAATCTCGTCCATTTTGTGTCATCCTATTAAATTACACGAATCAGTTTAAGGGCAAAACGAATGAAAATAAAACAATGAAACACCAATCGGACATACTTCTTGAGAGAGGAACGAAAGGAAAGCTAACAAATATTGAGAACTCACATTCAAGAAACATAGAAGGAGACACATTGAGAGATAGATGATGGATGAGATACCAAAGTCTACAGGTTGTCGTGACCTACCCTCGGGGGGAGGGAGTAGGTTTAGGGATATTGCCTAAAGATCGGGCTTACGGCCCATGATCAAGCACAGGCTCTCCCAAGCCTATAGGAATTTTGTAATAAACAGTCGCTAACTACAAATCAAGTAAGGCATGAGAGTATACCTCACTTACGCAACTAGAGAATTTACATTCGGGAACTTGATTATACTAATTAACCAATTAATGCATTTTTGGTACCTAATCTTATTCATTTAAAAAATGGGTGTTTTTGTCAAGCAATCTAGATTGATTTTATACCTATCCACAATATGATCATGCGGGTGCACAATCATTAAAATAGCAATTAGCAACTAAGGAAAACATTTAAATAAATTGCATGGGAGAGCAAAGATTTTACATCAAAGAAAAGATAAATACTAATCCTAACTAGACTAAAGGGAATACCAAAATTGCACAACAAAGGGTATTCATCTTTAAGGACAATTAAAACCCCTTAAGCAGAATTTTAAATTGAAAGACTTCTATTTTTTAGGAGAAAATAAACCAAGAAATTAATTTTAACCTTTTTGATGATTTTTTTAAATTCTTTTTAGAATTTTTTGGATTTTTTTGGGAAAATTTGAATTTTTGAATTTTCCAAAACCTATTTGATTTTTTTTTTTGGTGTCTTTTTAATCACTATTGAAATTTTTAGGAATTTTCAATATTTTCTGAAAATTTTTGCATTTTTTTAATGTTATTTGAAAGTGGTTGAATTTTCGAAAATTTTTGAATTTTTATTATTTTTCTAAATTTTGAATTTTTGAATTTTTGAAATTTTTAATATTTAATATTATTATATTAGGGAAAATGGGTTCAGACCGGGTAAACCCGATCCGACCTGCTAGCCCAATCCAACGACCCGAACTTACCCTAAAAAAGACAAAACCTATTTTAAAAAACCTTTTTTGCTTTTAAAAAAAATTAATAATATCTTTTAATTAAAAATTTTAATTATTTTTTGTCGTTGCCCTATTTTGTCTTTTCCACTGCACTTCCCCCTCCCCCTCGACGACTCCTCTGCACACCGGAAACCAACATTTGCTTTCATTTTCTCTCTTTTTCTTTTTTAACTTTTTGGTGCACTTTTATTTTTTGCCTTTTCTTTTGTTTTCTTCTTATCCTTCTCTGGTCTTCTTCTTCCGGCGACCTCTGGACGCCGAAGCCACCTTCTCTCCTACACCCTCTTTCACCGAAGCTCATTAATCGAACCAGTGCAATTTTAAACGAGCCTCACTATTTTTCGTCACCGACATCGACACCGCCCGCACTCGGGCCACCGCCGAGCCGACACCCACTCTCTCACCTAAATGGGCAAGGAGGAAGACGGGACATAACTTGCACAAAAATAAGCCCAAATAACAACATATGGCCATAAGTCCTAACCACGACAATGTAAACTCGGAATGGACGAAACGAAATCGTGTAGAACAACAAAACACGTCTAGCAACGACGGACGCCTATAATAAACAAAGATTCAGAGATAGTTATGCAGGCTTCACTTAGGCATTTCTACAAACAGTCTGCGAGCATTACCGAATGTTTAGATTTCCTACTCAATCGGGACTCGAAATGGGATCGGGATTCTCGGAAAACGACCAAAAACACACAAAGACTTGGATAAAGGCCTACGGGGGTCGGAGGGACAAAAGCTCATGCGAACGGGTTGTCCACGAGCTCCGGCCCGACGCCCTACAAAAACGGAGCATACATGACCGGAGAAAACCTACCTGGTTTGGTTCGGTGGGGGTACTGCGGCGGACGGCGACCGACTGACGAACCACCGACGACAGCAGATCACTGTCTTGGGCGCACGCTCTTGTTGGTCCCTCTCGGCCAAAACCAACGTCGGAGGACGTGCCGACGTGGAAGAAGGGAGGAACCGCGAGATCCGTTGCGCCGGTTTGCGTCGAGGACGGCTAGACGACGCTCGGCCGGGGCTAAATCTCAGCCCTCTCGCTCTCTCGGCCGCTCTCGCTCGAACTCCCTTACGGATCTCTCTCTCCGACCCTCTGTCCTTCGCTTGAACCCCCGAACCAGCCGAGAACCCCCTCTCACTTTTATGCTCGGCCAGCAAGCGCGCATGGCTCATGCCACTGCCAGCTGCCTTGCCGGCCGGACTCCGACCCTGGGATCATGCTGCACGATCCGCTGCCTCCTCTGCTCCCTCACCATCCCAGTCTCTTCTGGCTCGTACTTTGCTTTTCCTTCTTTCTACAGGGAAGAGAGAGGAAGAAGAGAAGAAAGTTGGGCCGGGGAAGGAAAGGAAAAAGAGGGGTTGGGCTTGGGCCCAGGCTACAAAAGATACAGATGAGAGGAGAATTGGGAAGGACTGGGCCTAGCCCGGTCCGCTTTTTTTTCGATTTTTTAAAATTTTTAGGTTTAATAATGAGTGATAGTTATGTAGATACTCCTAATGTCTATGCGTAACAGATTTTAATGAAAACATACATGATGCATTTTAATGAAATTTATTTATTTTATTTCTTATTTTTGTTTTTTATTTTTTTTAGCGATTAATTCCTAATTTTGTATGCGATTTAGTCATAAATAAAATAGTAAAATTTAAGCATCAACAAGGTCAATGTGACTTTTAGAATGAAAGAACTATCAACTATTCGATTTGCACACATTTACCAATGACATTCCTATACTTCATCTTGGAGAAAATTACACTAGTTTTGGAGCTCCAATAAAAAGTTCATGCCAGTTTGAAAACAATGCTTGAGACAGCTTCAGATGATACTAAGAATTGCCATAGCTGAACATTAAGCATACATCTCTTCATGACATATCGTAATAAAATCAAGTCAAATATCTCTTTACACCAGTAATTTACTCACAAGCTCCCACTTTCTACAAGCTGAAACCTATTGTGTGTTGTCCAAGGTCCAACCTCGGATACTTCCCATCAACGTCGATTCCATCTGTTACCAACAAATTCCCACTTAAAAATCAAAAAGCAACTGTGTGCTCTCCAAATCCCTTAATAGTGTACAGAGGCTGGCCAGTGTAGTGGTGTCTACATAAGGGAAGATGATCGCCTTGTCATTGTTCGCAGTTTTATAGCCATCATCATGAATCAAATATTAACCTCAAAACCAATTCCTTGAAACCAAATGACAAGGCCACAGCATGGCCAAAAACACTACCGTACCATACCTTCATTGCACACGTCCCAATATCCAGACAAGCTCAAATTGCAATCTTTGGGCGGCCACAGCCGCAAATTATCAAACAGTTGGCAGGCACGAGTAGAGGACAAGAGCAAAGCCACCTCGGACGACGAAGCGAAACGAAACCGCAACGATGCTCACCAGATTCGTCTCCTCCCCTACAAGAAGATTAATTGTCGCCCCCGCGGGACGATTTTATATCTCCACCCCGGGGCGAACTCAAAACACGAAAGGCAAAATCGCGAACGTGCAAAATACTGAAAGTCGTCAAAACATTTCGAGCAAACCAAGGACTGATCAAACAAGAAACATCAACTGCTCAGGACAGCCTCAAGTTGCTTAGAATCTCCCACGCACATTTATAAGTCGAGCCGTTCGTGTCCGCGAAATTTGAAAACTGAGTTCCGAAATTCGGTCGTCGATATGAGGAGACGAGCCTCTTGGTTACAAAAAGGAGGAGAGAAAGTGCAGCTTGGACCCTTGTAGCTGAACTTAATCTTTTATATCTTTTTTTTTTTTCCCAAATTGTGTCGATTTCGAATGTAGTGAATTTTGGATAAAATTATTTCATTTTAATCTTTTGCTTAACAAATTTTCTTCGAGTGATGTAAGCTGTTCTAGAATAAGTGAATTCTAGAAGAAGGAAATTAATCTATATCTAATAGAAACAAGCATGCATGTTTTACATAAGCTACACCCCGTGTTAAGTTGAATGGACAAACAATGCATTTATTTCATGTAATTAAAATGTGTTATACTTCAAATTATGGATATCATTTATGAGCAAAGATATATTTTCTTTTTGACATAATTTCAAATGAAATGGATTTTATCAGCTTTCTTCAAATTTAAAAATGAAATGAGATGAATTGGAAGAGACGAATAGTTTAGAATAATAGTATCTAATAGGAACATTTTTCAATAATAGTTTTGAAGATGCTCTCCCTTTATTTATTTTAAATTTTAATGTAATATGTGACCGGACTCTAAATAAGTGAAAAATCACTATGTAAATGCTAATTAGTCAAATATGAGCCATATTGTGTAACTACACCATGCCGCTTGCACTTAGTGCATGATAATCACTGAGATAAAAGTCAATATATCAAGTGGCGAACATAAGAGTAAACAACATCTTAGCTTCGACTTATTCTATACAACCAACTTTTCTTTATTTTATGCATGGTTGTTTTGAAAGGAATAAAAAGCGAATCAATTGAGTATTTTAATTGGATCAACATAAAAGTAGAGGAGATAATAATAATAATAATAATAATAATAATAATAATAATCTATTCTAATAGGGAAAAAAAAATTCTATAGGACAAAGTTTCTTGAAGTCCTCTTCTATCGAAGGTGCCATGAAGGTGCTCATGTCATCGGAAGAAGGAGAGAAGGTGAGGAAGAGGCCGGCCGAGTTAGGGCGGCCATCCAAGGGTCGATGGTTGAGGGCAAGAGTTTCTCGAGTCGAGTTCGACTCTTTCATCACTCACATCTCTTGATGGATTTTCTCCATTTATCCTTTTTTTTTTTTTGCATTAACGATAAATCATAATTAGTAGAGGAGAGAACATTTTTATGTAAACTTATTGTACAAGTGATTTGATGAACAAAAAATCAATTACAATATAGAAATTATATAAAAGCTTGTGTCTTAGTGAGGTTTAATATAAATTCATTTTTATATTCTCAATATATAATTGACTTAATCCAATATAACAAGTTCAGACAACTGTTTCTTCATAGCTATTCAAAGAATTATAAAGAGTCTCAATTGTGATTTATCCTAGGCTTTTGGATTATAAGATTGTTGTCAAGGATGCATCTAAATCATGCACCGAGCGTCCTGGCAATAAATTGTTCTACTTCAAAATTTAAAACCAAGATCAATATGAATTATTGTGCATCATCATGCACCAAGACCAACAAGTCTCTTATATACAAACAAAAGGTGGAAAACTAAACTACCAGTCATGCTTTCACCAACACACTCATGTTAATAGAATATAGTCAGGATTTAACTTCTATAAAAAGATGATATATACATTACCACACAAAAACAAAAAGGGAAAATTTCAAATAAGACTCGAAATGTTCTCATTTTTTCAAATAAAACTCGGAGTAAACTTTATTTCAAACAATGATCTAAAGTGCTCATATCAGTCTTAAAAAATGGCCTGAAGTGGTCATTGTCATATAAGAACCTAGCCTCACCAAATTGATCAAGGATATTTTTATCCAAATATAAATTAAATTAAGTTAGATTATAAATTTTAAAAATTAAAAAAAGAAGGAAAAAAATAGAGAACACAAGCAGGAGGGCGCTTCCTCTTGCTTGTGCCTGCTGCCCCATCGCCAGTGGGGTGGTGATGAAGGCCAGCGAGGTCATCGGCGCCTCAAGGAAGGCCGACGACCCTAGACCCCTTTGACCTTCGTCATCACCCCACTAGCAATGGGGCATCAGCCCACCTATGTTTTCTTTTCTTTTCTTTTTTTTTTCTGGAAAAAGGAAAAAAAAAATTAAAGAAATTAAAAAGAAATTTGTCTTTCACATTTGGTGAGTTCAAGGCCATTCTTTGAAATTAATATATGCACTTTAGGTTCTCATTTGAAACGAGATCACTTCAGACTCTCATTTGAAATAGTGTCTACTTCAAACCCTTATTTGGAATTTTCCCAAAAAAATTACATGGTTGCAAAATTCAGATTATGAAATTTTCAAGATCATAGTATCCAATTGATGTACATGTTTACTCCAACGATTTCCTCCAATCAACCTTTAGCAATTGTCGATGACCCGCCTTATTTTTTAAAAACAATTGGATTTTCAAAGAAATTTTTGGTAACATGTTAGGTAATAGCTGTTTTGAACAAAATGATATCAGAAAGTGCGATTAAGTGGTCCCAATTGCAAATGGTTCGCACATCGGATTTTCTCATATAATCATTAATATGATGTCCAACGATGAGACCATTTCTTCGTTTTCTGTGGACGGCCACTAGTGTAGCTTGACTATGGAATTGGATAGTTAGCAGGAAGAAAGAATTGTAAAATGTCTAACCAGCCATCCTCTTAATATAATAGTATTTTCTTCTAGACACCAGAAAACTTCAACCAGCGACCACCATCCAACAATAATTGTCATTTTTTTTCTATAATTAAATAAAGTTTAATTTTACCATATACCGTCCATGTAAAAAGAATTCCATAAGTGATTTGATCAACCCCTAATTAGATGGTTGGTGAGAGAGTGGATGGTTAAACCCCAAATCAAGCCATTCATGGAAAGTTCTTTGTTGCATTTTGCATAGTTAATAGCATATACTTAAATTCCTAAATATGAGTGTGGACAGTCTTGCACTTTAGTAATTACACATGATATGAAAATATAGAATAATGAGAAAAAAAGAGAGCGGTTGCGGAGATTTGTTGGAATGTTGTGGGATTTCTAATTTAGGAACTGAAGTTTTCTATTCTTATTTGACGATTGCATGCAAGCTATTTGATTGACGCTACTTACAAAGTCTAGAGTCCTTAGTGTTATTTTTTTTTTTTTTTTTTTGGAGTGTGTAGGCATGGGATTTGGAGGTGACGGACGAGCTAGCCTCGGCTCGATCACCAAGTTGGTTGGTATTGGTTTTAGATCATTTCAATCTATGCAATTTGGTCCACAAATAGGATCAAGTCAGATCATTTGCATACAATTACTCCTCAGAAAAAGATTACAAGAAAAAATGCAAATATGCTTATGCTATTGGCCCCAATACAGCAGCCTAACAGCTGAAAACTACCTAGCTATAGAACCCAATTCTCACGAAGTTGCTTCTGACATATCTGGACCTTTGCTTTGCTTCACATCGATTGCACCTGAATCTTAGTGATAAACATGTCGTTCGGCAGCACGACGACACTAAGCAACGAGCAGATCCGTGAGATTGCGATCGGGTTGGAACGTAGTGTACAGAAGTTCATCTGGGTATTGAGGGAAGCCGATAAGGCGGACATTTTCAGCGGAGGAGGAGAGGCAAGGAAGATCGAACTGCCCCAGGGTTCGAAGAGATGGCAAAGGCTCGAGATTCAGGCGTGGTGGTGAGGAACTGGGGGCACCGCAACTCAAGATCTTGAGGCACCCTGCAACCGACGAGTTCTTGAGCCACTGCGAGTGGAACTCTTGCATGGACAGCATCAGCATGGGAGTGCCCATTGTCGCATGGCCTATGCATTCGGATCAGCCAAGCAATGCCATCTTGATCGCGCAAGTCCTCAAGATCGGACTTATAGTCCAGGATTGCGTGAGCCAAGACAAGGTCGTGAAGTCGTCTGTGATCCGAGGTGCCGTGAAGGCGCTCATGGCATCAGAGCAAAGGAACGAGATGAGGAAGGCGCACATGATAAAAATTTTGGAACAAAAATCAATTTCTATTCCATGGATGAATTTCTGAGCAAAGAAACGTGTTTGATAACAATTCAAAATTTCTATTTCTAAAATAAAAATTCATTTGGTAAAAGAATAAAATTTATATTTCTAGGAGTAGCGACAACCAGTGTCCAATGGATGGAGTCCAATGTCTTGCGACCGGCGGTGAGCGATCAGAGTCCAAAGTCCAATGTGACATTCGGCGTCCAACGTTCGGAGTCCAACATCTGGCATTAGGCAGTCGGCGGTCGGCATCCAGCATTTGCCACCGAAGTTCGGCATCCTAGCGTCCGACTAGATGGCGACTGGCATCCGACATCCAGAGTCTAGTATACGATGTCTAGAGTCCGGCATCTGGTGGCCGATGGCCAATAGCCGAAGTCTGGTAGGTGGCGGCGAGCACCTAACATCCAACGGCCGATGGCAAGTGGCGGGTGATCAGCGGGGAACGTCCAGTGGTTGGCGGTGGGCCTCAAGCGTCTAGCGGATAGCGATGAGTGGCCAACGATTGGCAAGCATCTGACATCCAACAACTGACGGTTGACGATGGGCGGCCGGAGTCCAGTGGCTGGCGGTGGGCGGTGGGCGGCCGATGGTGGGTGGTTGGCAAGCGGCGGGCATCCAGCGTCCCACGAGTGGTCAGTGCGTCCCACAAGCGGTCGGTGGGCAATGGGTGGTGATAAAAGTGAATGATGAAAAAAAAATTAATTTCTTATTTCTGTTTTAGAAATAAAAAAGTTAAAAATTTTAACTTGTGATTTCTACTCCAAATTTATTTCTGAAATAGAAATCTGTTTTAGAAATAGAAAAATTAAATTGCGCTACCAAACGGATTTTTTTCTTAACTTATTCTGGGAATAGAAAAACAGAGAAATCGAAAAATAGAAATGTTGTCATGCACGCGTGAAAGAGCGGCAGAGTTAGAATAGCTACTGTATATCATTTCTCTGGCTATATTGTTTTTGGTGTTAAAATTGATCCACCAATCGGTTGTAAAGTCAAATAAAGAATGACATCATTTCCTTAAATTGAATACATAGTAGGAAAGACTCTTGAATGACGGAGGAGGTGAGGGCAGCAAGGCCGAGGAGCTGGTCACAGGATTGGAAGGCTAGGTGTTGAAGCTGGAATACCTTGGCGAAGAGGGTAGCAACGATGACGAGCGATGCGAGACAGCAGTGTTCCCACTATGTCAAATAAATTATTTTCTCCGAAAGTTTTAATTGCTTGATAGAGTTCGATGACAAGAGGTTATTTTGATAGATACAATCAAAAATATCTAAAGAAATAGTGAAACCCATGTTACATTTCATCGAAAAAGACATGGATATAATTCACCTCTTCGTAATGATATTTTTATTCGTTAAGTCAATGGTAAAATGAAAAGTATACATACAATAATCGTTTGCAAATAATACAGGGCCACTCTATATACAACTCTAGAAAATTTAAGGGACGAAATTACCCAAATCATGCGTTCCACTCCGCACCTACTCTCTGTCATCGGCTTCTTGCATCTCTCTCCTTTTCTCCCCTTCTCTCCTTGCTGCTCTCGTGTGCACCTCTGCACTCACCCGCCAAACCTCACCCTTTGAGCTCAAAGCCGGCGGTGCTCGGGTCGAGGTCATTCGAACAGAATACTTTTGGCTGTTTGCTCGGTGTTCCAAGGTCCAAAAGGATGTAATGCGAATGGAGATGCTTTGTCATCGGGCATTCTTCAATTTAAACTATATCCGTGACTTTATTTGTTAGAATCGCTGTTGTATATTATTTGTCTAGCCATATTGTTTATGGCGTTGAAATTGATCCGATAATTGGTTGCTTAAGTCAAATAAAGAATGACGTCGTTTCCTTAAATAAAAAACATAGGGGAAAAAAAAATTCTTGAATGACGGAGGAGATGGGGACGGCAATGCTCGGGAGGTGGTCAAGAAATTGGAAGTCTAGGTGCTGAAGCTAGAACTGAGAGGGGGACCGTGGCGAAGAGGGTAGCAGTGATGACGGGTGATGCAGGACAAGCAGTGGAGCTGGTGGGTGGTCTCATTGTTGGTGGACTGGCGGAGGGCATATTCGATGCTGTGAAGCGCTCGGAGGTACATGAAGTGCAAGATCGAGAATGCCTATCTGGCTTTCACGAACTTCTTCATGTACCTCTTCCTCGCTCTGTAACAAGACATTATTCCTTTTCTCTCTCCTCTCAAGCAACGAGTCCTGAAAAGACCCTCATTTTCTCATCCAAATTTTATTCTCCTCTCTTCATGGGTTTTCATTGGATGTTGTCGAGCTAATTCCTCCATTAATGTAACTGGCAATTTCAGCGAAGACACAATTCGGTTGATCGCGTACTTTGCTTCAGTACTTTAAAACGAAACGAAAAAGGAGAGGGCCCCTTGTGCGCCATTATTTGGAGAAGGAAACAGAGAAACAAAATAGAGGTGAACGGGTAAAGCACGGAGACTCGATCAAGATAGATGAAGGCGAGGAATGAGATACACGAGTTGGATAATTCCGTCTTTTCCATCCTCTAGGGTGTGGATGAAGCCATTTCAGGGGTGAATTTGAGCCTTCCATAACACATCTCCATTGAAAGAAAAACAATAACAAAAATTCTACACGAAATATAGAGAAGTGGAAAATAAAAAAAACTAATTTAAAAAGAAAGGACGGTCCAAACGATTTTGTCTTCGGATCCCATTCCCACTCTACAAAAACCCTAAAAGATAACCCCTTAAACACACAACACCCCAAAACCAAATTTGCCTCTCAAGCCAACACCGAAAAATGGAAGACGTCTCGGGATCAGTGGCGGTGATCATGGTGCCTCTTCCGGCGCATGGCCACCTCAACCAGCTCCTCCAGCTCGCCCACCTCGTCGCCTCCTGCGGCGTCCCCGTCCACTACGTCGGCTCCTCCTCCCACAACCGCCAGGCCAAGCTCCGCTCCCACACCCCGCCCTCGTCCGTGCCTAGCGACATCCGCTTCCACGATTTTCCAACCCCGCCCATCCCCTCCCCCGCCCCCAGCCCCAATTCCCCTTACAAGTTCCCCTCCCACCTCCAGCCCGCGTTCGACGCCACTTCGTCACTTCGCGGCCCCGTCGCCTCCCTCGTCCGCTCCCTGTCCTCAGTGTCGAGGCGGGTCGTAGTGGTCTACGACTCGCTGATGGCGTCTGTGGTCCAGGACGCTGCCTCGGTCCCCAACGCCGAGATTTATGTCTTCCAACCTCCTTCCGCGTTCATGCTCTGTTGGTTTACCTGGGAGAGCATAGGGATGGCGCCCCCGCCGGAGGTGGATGTCGACCTCGCGGAGCTCATCTCCTCCAAGGGCTTCCCGTCCATCGTGGACTCCTGCCCCAACGAGTTCTTGAAGTTCGTGGAGTCGCAGAACGAGTGCCAGAAGTTCAACTCGGGGTGCATCCACAACACCTGCAGGGTCGTCGAAGGCCGTTTCGTAGACTTATTTGCCAGTGCAACAGCGAACGGCACCGCGATCAAGCACTGGGCAATCGGGCCATTCAACCCGGTCAAAGTACCCGAAAAGAGTTCGAGAAGATCGGCTCACGGGTGCATGGAGTGGCTCGACAAGCAAGCACCGAGCTCGGTGATATACGTGTCATTCGGCACCACGACGGTGCTGAGCGACGAGCAGATCCGCGAGATCGCCATGGGATTGGAACGTAGTGGACAGAAGTTCATCTGGGTATTGAGGGAAGCTGATAAGGCGGACATTTTCGGCGGAGGAGGAGAGGCGAGGAAAATCGAACTGCCCCAGGGGTTCGAAGAGATGGCGGCGGCTCGAGATTTAGGGGTGGTGGTGAGGGACTGGGCCCCGCAGCTCGAGATCTTGGGGCACCCCGCGACCGGTGGGTTCTTGAGCCACTGCGGATGGAACTCTTGCATGGAGAGCATCAGCATGGGAGTGCCGATCCTCGCATGGCCGATGCATACGGATCAGCCCCTTAATGCAGTCTTGATCACTCAAGTCCTCAAGATTGGAATTATTGTCAAGGACTGGATGAGCCCAGACGACGTTGTGAAGTCCTCCGCTATCGAAGGCGCCGTGAAGGCACTCATGGCGTCGGAGGAAGGGGAGGAGGCGAGGAAGAGGGCGGCTGAGTTAGGGGCGGCCGTCCGGGGGTCGATGGATGAGGGCGGAGTTTCTCGGGCCGAGTTGGACTCTTTCATCGCTCACATCTCTAGATAGATTTTCTCCATTTGTCCTTTTTTTTCCGCATTAATGATAAATCATAATTAGTGGAGGAGAGAAAGTGCAGCTTGGACCCTTGTGGCTGAACTTAATCTTTTATATCATTTTTTTCCCCAAATTGTGTCGAGTTCCAATGTAGTGAATTTTGGATAAAATTATTTCATTTTCATCTTTTGCTTAACAAATTTGCTTCGAGTGATGTAAGCTGTTCTAGAATAAGTGAATTCTAGAAGAAGGAAATTAAACTAAATCCAATGGAAACAAACATGCATGTTTTACCTAAATTGCGCCCTGTGTTAAGTTGAACGGCCAAATAATGCATTTATTTAACGTAATTAAAATGTGTTATACTTCGAATTATGGATATCATTTATGAAAAAAGATATTTCTTCTTTCTGATGTAATTTCAAATTAAATGGATATATAGTATAAAAGATCATCTTTCTTCAATTTTAAAATCGATGAAATGAATCGGAAGAGACGAATAGTTTGGAATAACAATATTTAATAAGTACATTTTTCAATAATAGTTTTCAAGATGCTCTCCTTTATTTATTATAATTTTTAATTTAATATGTGACCGGAATCTAAATAAGTGAAAAATCACTAAATAAATGCTAATTAGTCAAATAGGAGCCATATTGCGTAACTACGCCATGCCGCTTGGCGCATGATACATGGTGTCACGCCCCGAACCCGGGCATGCGCACATCCCTCGGCGGTTGATTAAAAATGCGACGTTCTTAGGACACATCGCCGACCCATTCTCTTTATCCTTCAATTAAGCACATGTGGAAGCGAATTAAATAAACACCCGGCCAATCATCATACACGAGGATAGTAAAAACATCTAACTTTTTTTTTTACAAACCACACTTTATAAACATACCAGGTTAGTCTTACAAGTTTATATACAAAAGTCTATATCAAAAGGAGACCCCTAAACAATTTACACCCCCGATCCCTCCGTCTTTGGCTTAGGATCCTCCACGACACTGTCTGAGATGTCGATGTCCATGGGGTCAACTACCTCCTCACCCTCTGTTCCAACGGGTAGTCTATCAAAACCCTGAAAGGGACCCACTCGAGCACCACTGCGTTTGTTAATGAACCACGCTTTGAAGTGATGAGTTACCAAGTGAAGGTGACCCTCTTTGACCCAAATCGTGGTCACCACTAACTCGTGAGTCTGGGTGCTCCTGAGAACAAGGAAAAAGATAGACTCGGAGTCCATGTGCCACGGAAACCCAAAACGGACAGGACGTATCTCCATACTAGGGACTTGAAAATATTTAACCATAATGGGGGTGAGATAAATCTCAGTGAGTCAAACCCCTAAACCCCGATTAGGATGCAAATTCGCTTCGAAGGTGGTCCTAAGCATACACCATACAAACTCACATCACCTCATCGCGTGCCTACACGTTAGCTAGGAAGGACAACATCAATAGAAAATCGGGTCATCGCCATTTGACGCGAATTTCGCAATTATGTGGAATCACCCACAATTCAATTACGTACTTCTGTCGAATCGCCTTATATTTGATCATAATTCAATTATAACGGGGCCGCATTGATCCTTGCCAATTATTATGCTCGAACAGTCGATTTCTAATCGAATTCTCTAGTCTATTGCATTTATATCGCTTAACGGCATCACATAATAGATTAGTTAACCTATGAGGGGTCAGCTCAGAGTAAAATGACCATAGGTGCGTTGACGAAACGACCATTTCTTATATTCAAAACAGGGTCAAATTTCAGAATGTCACACATAGCAATCGCTAACATAAAGTTAAATATCAAGTAGCGAACATAAGAGTAAACATCTTAGCTCTGACTTTCGTTCTATATGGTCAATTTTTCTTTATTTTATGTATAATTATTTCGAAAGGAATAAAAAGCGAGTCAATTGAGTATTTTAACTGGATACACAGAAAAGTAGAGATAATAATAACAATAATTGCTGTTCTAATCGGGAAAAAACAAAAGTTTTCTATAGGACAAAGTTTCTTGAAGTCCTCTGCTATCGAAGGTGTCGTGAAGGCGCTCATGTCGTCGGAGGAAGGAGAGGAGGCAAGGAAGGAGGCGGCCAAGTTAGGGGCGGCTGTTCGGGGGTTGATGGATGAGGGTGAAGTTTCTCAGGCTGAGTTGGACTCTTTCATCGCTCACATCTCTAGAAAGATTTTCTCCATTTGTCCCCTTTTTTTCTGCATTAACGATAAATCATAATTAGTGGAGGAGATAACATTTTATATGAACTTATTGTACAAGTGATTTGATGAACAAAAATCAATCACAATATAGAAATTATAAAAAAGCTTGTGTTTTTAGTGAGGTTTAATATAGATTCATTTTTATATTCTCAATTTGTAATTGATTTAATCCAATAAAACGAGTTTAGACAATTGTTTCTTCATAGCTATTCAAAGAGTTATAATAAGTCTCCGTCGTGATTTATCCTAAGCTTTTGGATTATAAGATTGTTGTCAAGGATGAATCTAAGTCATGCGCCGGACGTCCTAGGAATAAATTATTGTACTTCAAAATTTAATACTAAGATCAATCTGAATTATTGTGCATCATCATGTATCGGGACCAACGAGTCTCTTATATACAGAGGAAAGGTAGAAAACCGAACTACCGGTCATGCTCTCACCAACATACTCCAGTTAATAGAATATAGTGAGGATTTAACTTCTATACAAAGATGGTGTACACATCGCCGTGCCAAAGAAAAAAAAAGAAAATTTTCAAATAAGGGCTTGAAGTGTCCTCATTTTCTTAAATAAAAACTTGAAGTTCTAATATCAGTCTCAAAAAAAGGCTTGAAGTGGTTATGACCATTTCAAATAAGGGACTAGCCTCGCCAGTTTGCCAATGACAAAAAATTCCGACCAATCGGGGGTATTTTCCGTCCAAATTTAAATTAAATTAGATTAGATTATAAATTTAAAAAAAATTTAAAAAAAAAGAGAGGAAAAAATAGAAAACACACTAGCGGGAGGGCGCTACCTCTCGCCTATGGCCATCGCCCCATTCCTGGTGGGGTAGCGACGAAGGCTTGGTGGGGTTGTCAACACCTAGGGGAGGGCCGGCGACCCTGGCTGATCAAAGGCGAGGGCCAGTGACCTTGCTGACCTTCGTTCCCCCCACCAGCAATGGGGCGACAACCCACTTGTGTTTTCGTTTTTTTAGTTTTTTTTGAAAAGAAAAAAATTTTAAAAAAAATCTAAAAGATGAAATTACCCTTCACATTTGGTGAGTTCGGGCCCTTCTTTGAAATGGATATATGCACTTCAAGTCCTTATTTGAAGTAAGGTCCACTTTGAATTTTTATTGGAGAAAATAATGGCACTTCAAACATTTATTTGAAACAATGTCCACTTCAATCCCTTATTTGGAATTTTCCCAAAATAATTGCATGGCCGCAAAATTTAGATTAGGAAATTTTCTAGGTTAGAGTATCAAATTGAATCCAATGATTTCCTGCAATCAAATTGTAGCGATTGTCGAGGGCTAGCCTTATTTTTTAAAACAATTTCATTTTCCAAGAAATTTTTGGTAACATGTTAGGTAATAGTTGTTTTGACCATTTCTTAGTTTTCCACGGATGGCCACTAGTTTAGCTTGACTATGGAATTGGAAAGTTTGCAGGAAGAAAGAATTGTAATAAGTCCAATCAGCCACCCTCTTAATATAATAGTCTTTTCTTCTAGACACTAGGAAACTTCAACTAGCAGCCACCATCCGACAATAATTATCACTTTTTTCTAGGCAAAAGTATACCACAAGTACCAAAACTTGACACGATGAGACACTTAAGTGCCAAAAGTTAGGAAAGCGACACTTAAGTACCAAAAGTTAGGAAAGCGACACTTAAGTGCCATATTTTTTTCAAAAAATGGGACGCTTGGCACCCGCGGAAATCTTACGTGATAATTTTTTTATTAATTTTGCTCACTTACATGACTCGCTGGAGAGCTAACTCAATAAAGAAATACAAAAACGATGTCGTTGTAGCACAAATATGAATTTTAATATAAAAAAAAATAAAATTAAATTATTTAAAGAGAGAGAGAGGCAGACACTTGCATGTTGCCCTTTCCACCACCACCACCTCCCCACCGTGCCGAGAAGGGCTGACAACGGTGTGGGGAGGGCCGGTTGAGGTCGTCAGGCCCTGGCGTCGCTAGCCCTTCACGACGACGGCAGGGAGGCGGCAACGAGGGTCTCCATCTCTCTCTCTCTCTCTCTCTCTCTCTCTCTCTCTCTCTCTCTCTCTCTCTCTCTTTGCTTTTTAAATAAATTTAGTTTTAGATTTAAGTAAATTAATTTTTTATATTAATTATTTACTCATGTCAACAATAAAACGACGTCATTTTTGCACTTGTCTAGCCACGTCAGCATGCAAAATGATTGGAAAATCACTACGCTAGTATTTTGGTAAGATTTTCTTGCCGTTGGCACTTAAGTGATCTATTTTGCTCCGATTTTGGCACTTAAATCACTTTCCTAACTTTTTATACTTGAGTATTTCTTTCGTGCCAAGTTTTGGCACTCTAGGTATCCAGCACTCCTTTTTTCTATAATTAAATAAAGTTTAATTATATCATATACCGTCCATGTGCAAAGAATTCCATAAGCCATTTGATCAACCCCTAATTAGATGATTAATGAGAGAATGGACAGCTAAATCCCAAATCGAGCCACTCGTGAAAAGTTCTTTGTTGCATAGTTAGTAGCATATACTTAAATCCCTAAATATGCGTGTGGACACGGTCTCGCACTTTAGTAATTACGCATGATATGAAAATATCTCGAATATGGGAAAAAAAATAAATTAAAAGAACAGTTGCTGAGATTTGTTGGAAGGTTGTGGAATTTCTAATTCAGCAACTAAAGTTTTCTATTCTTATTTACCGATTGCGTGCAACCAATTTTAACACTTAGATGAAGCAGAGAATAAATGGTTGACTTATCTCCAAAGTCCTGGAGTGTTAAATGGAATTCAAGTGACATATGATTTCTTTCACCAATTTCTTCTTTTTGGTTTTCACTTTTTTTTTAATGAAAATCATGTTTATCAATGCATACTATTAGTTTAACATGGAATAATATGACATGATAATATGGCCTAAACTATATGATGCAAATGCTATGCTTTTGTGTTTTCTTAATAAGCATGCAATCTATCCTAGAAAATAAAACTAATTTATTCTAAGACATCTTTTTGTGTATTTTTCATGAAATTCGGAATTAGAAAAATGCAAAAATTACTAGCTAAATTAAAATTCCATCCAATTTAAACTTAGGATTAAGTCATGCTAAATACTAATTAAAACTAAACGTTATCACAAATCTGCAATTTCTAACCTAAGATGCAAATTGATCTAAACTTAAAATGAGACATGCAATTCTATTCTAAAATGCATGATGATTTTTTTATGAAAATTCGTAATTAAAAAAAACTAAAGAAACTACTAGAGTGAAAATTAAAGGGACACGTTATCTCTTCTAAAACATGCATTTAAAAAAAAAAAAAAAAACCTATTATGCAACCTACAAAAAACTAGCATCCTAAATTAATTAATTTTTCTTGGGATTTTTTTTTTTTTTTAACTTTGAAATCAAAAATCCTATTCTAAATTGATAAACGTGATTATTAAAAAAAAAAGAAAACAAAACCTACTGGAGACTTTGGCGTAGACGTCACAGAAGATTCTTCAATTCGGATTGCAACGGCAAATATGGAAATTTTTATAGTTCATCTGGGTATTGAGGGAAGCTGATAAAGCGAACATTTTCAGCGGAGGAGGAGAGGCAAGGAAGATCGAAGTGCCCCAGGGTTCGAAGAGATGGCAAAGCCTCGAGATTCAGGCATGGTGGTGAGGGACTGGGCACCGCAACTCAAGATCTTGGGGCACCCTGCAATCGGTGGGTTCTTGAGCCACTGCGGTTAGAACTCTTGCATGGGGAGCATCAGCATGGGAGTGCCGATCCTCGCATGGCCTATGCACCCGGATCAGCCCGGAATGCAGTCTTGATCACACGAGTCCTAGAGATTGGACTTATCGTCAAGGATTGGATGAGCCAAGACCACGTCATGAAGTCCTCCACCATCGAAGGCGCCGTGAAGACGCTCATGGCGACAGAGGAAGGGGAGGAGGCGAGGAAGAGGGCGGCTATGTTAGGGGCGGCTGTCCGGGGGTCGATGGATGAGGGCAGTGGACTCTTTCATTGCTCACATCTCTAGTTAGATTTTCTCCATTGTCCTTGTTCTTTTCTTTTTACGCATCAAATGATAAATCATAATTAGTGGAGGAAAGAGAGAGAACATTTTATACAAAGTTATTGTACGATTGACTTGATGAAGAAAAATCAATTGCAATACAAAAATTATATAAGAGTTTTTGTTTTTAGTGAAGTTCAATATAAATTCATTTTATATTCTCAATGTATGATTAACTTGATCTAATAGAACAAGTTGAGATATCCGTCTCTTTATATCTAGTCAAAGAGTTATAAAGAATCATGATTGCAATTTGTCTCCTAAGCTCTCAAAATATACAGTTTTTGTGAATGACGTATCTAAATCATGTGTCGGATGTCCGAGGAATAAAGTATTGTCCTTCAAAATTTAATATCAAGGTCAATCTGAATTGTTATGCATCATCATGCACCAGACCAATGAGTCTCCTCTTATATACGGAGGAAAGGTAGAAAACTAAACCATTGGTCGTGCTCTTACCAACATACTCCCGCTAAATAAAGGATTTAACTTCTATCCAAAGATGGTGTATACATCACCACTCAAGAAAATATATATCTTTAATTCTGGTAATAATCGTAGAGTAGACTCAACTATGGTCACTTGCTTAGTCGCAAAATTTAGATTAGGAAAATTTCAATATTAAAGTGTCAAATTGACGTGATTACTATTAAATAATTTATAAATGTTAACTCCAATGATTTCATGCAATCAAATTTTGATGATCACTGGTGGCCTGCCTTTTTTTTCCAAAAATAATTAGATTTTCAAAGATTTTTGGGAACATGTTAGGTAATGGCTTTGATGAACCAAAAGATGTTAAAAAGTGTGATTAAGTGGCCACGATTGTGAATGGTAACCATGAATACGATGTTCGACGATGAGACCATTTCTTAGTTTTCTATGGATGGGCACTAGTTTAGCTTGACTATGGAATTGGAAAGTTAGCGGGAAAAAATAATACTGACCCAAGAATAATAAGTCCAGCCAGCCAGCCACCCTCCCTCTTGATATAATAGTCTTTTCTTCTAGACACCGGGAAACTTCAACCAGCGACCACCATCTTTCCATAATAGTCATTTTCTTTTTCTAAATAACACTATGTATGGTGTTGTTGTGGATAATTAAATAAAGTTTAATTAAATCATATACCACCTGCATGAAAAAGAATTGCATAGGCAATTTGATCAACCATTGATTAGATGGTTAGTGAGAGAGTGGATAGCTAAAACCCGAAATCAAACCACTCGTGCAAGGTTCTCTATTGCATACTTAATAATGTATACTGTAATCCCTAAATTTGTGTGTGGATAGGGTCTCGCACTTTAGTAATTACACATGGTGTGAAAATATATCAAATATGGAAGAAAAAGAACAGTTGCTATGATTTGTTGGAAGGCTGTGGGATTTCTAATTCAGGAACTAAAATTTCCTATTGTTATTTACCAATCGCGTGCAAGTTACAAGTTGTTTGATCAGAGAGCTATTTATAAAGTCCAGTAGCCAAATTGGTTGGCGCTTCTTTTCTTTTCTTTTTTCTTTTCTGGAGAGTGTAGCCATGGGATTTAGAGGTGTCAAACGAGCTCGTCTCGGCTCGATCACCAAGTTGGTTGTTATTGATTCAGGTCATTTCAATCTATGTAATTCGGTCCTCAAATAGGATCAAGTCAGATCATTCGCATGCCATTACTACTCAGAAAATGTGCTTATGCTGTTGGCCCCAATACAGCAGGCCAACAGTTGAAAACTACTAAGCTATAGGGCCCAATTCTCACGAAGTTGCTTTACATATTTGGACCTTTGCCTTGCTTCACATCGACTCCACCTGAATCTCGGTGATATACGTGTCGTTCGGCACCACGACGGCGCTGAGCGACGAGCAGACCCGTGAGATCGCGTTCGGGTTGGAATGTAGTGGACAGAAGTTCATCTGGGTATTGAGGGAAGCTGAAAAGAGGGACATTTTCAGCGGACGAGGAGAGGCGAGGAAGATCGAACTGCCCCAAGGGTTCGAAGAGATGGCGGAGGCTCGAGATTCAGGCGTGGTGGTGAGGGACTCGGCACCGCAGCTTGAGATCTTGGGCCACCCTGCAACCGGCGGGTTCTTAAGCCGCTGCGAGTGGAACTCTTTTTGCATGGAGGGCATCAGCATGGGAGTATCGATCCTCGCATGGCGCATGCATTCGGATCAGCCAAGCAATTCCGTCTTGATATCGCAAGTCATCAAGATTGGACTTAGATTCAAGGACTGCATAAGCCAAGACAAGGTCATGAAGTCATCTGCGATCCAAGGTGCCGTGGAGGCACCCATGGCGTCGGAGCAAGGGGACGAGATAAGGAAGAGGGTGGCGGAGTTAGGGGTGGCCGTCAGGGGTCAATGGACGAGGGCGGAGTTTGCCTGGCCGAGTTGGACTCTTTCATCAATCGTATCTATGGCTAACTTCTCTCCGTTCTTGTTCTGTTGTTAGCATCAAAGATATACCTTAGTCGACGGAATAGACATCGAACATTTTATATAAAATCAGAGTGAGTGATACAAACGCAAAAAGCAATCATAATGTAGAAATTATACGAAAGTTTGTAACTTCAGTATGATTTAACGTGAATTCATATATATTCTCAATATATGATTGACTTGATCTAATAGAACAACGCAAACAACCGTCGCATTAAAAGTAAGTATTAAAAGAGTTATAGAGAACCTAGATTGTGATTTGTTATGCATTGTAGGAAAAGCTAGTTGTCAAGGACTAGCTTGAGGCACCGGTAACTCCTCCGGTAAAATGGCCTTATGACAAACTCAAACTCAATAGAATTTTCATGGACTTTAAGACCAATTCTTTAGTCTGTCCCTTTAGGAAAGAGTTCATCCGTCCATCCCTAATCACAGATAAATATGAAAATATGGTTGAGCGTGAAAATCGCAATTAGACAATCGCCTACAGCAGCAAGGGCACTAGTACGATTAACAATTTGGTGGCCATAGAAAGTGACCCGCCCCTAAAGAACAAGAGAGTTGTCCTTTGATGTTGTCATCGTAGTAATACGACTGGATCACGATAAGTGTCTATTTCATCTCTACCCGTGAAAACTAGAGGTGAGCAGGTGGAGCTCGGAGGCTTGGTGGAGATCAATGAAGGTGAGGAATGAGATCCACAAGTTTAATGATTTCGTTGCTTTCCATCTTGAAGTAAGGAGGTGGATGAAGACAATTCAGGAGTGAATTTAGAGCCACCCATAACACATTTCCATCGACAACTGCCGGCACTATTTCCACCACATAAATAATTAAATCCACCTCATTTACACTAAAATAACAAAGATATTCCCAATCTTCCAATTACAATTTAAAATGATGGCCTCACTCCTTTTTTTCTATTTTTCCTTCTTCTATTTAGATCTAGTTACTTGATTAAGCATTTCACTATTTTTGTCTTTTAGTGTATTAGAGAAAAAGTTCATTCTTAATATTCCTATAGCATTTTGCCAATAGTAAGGAAAAAAGATATTCTTTCGTATAGTAAAAAAATGAAAAGTCTTGTTCATCATTGATCTTATAACAACTTATCTATCCGTTGTCCATGTTATCTCAAAAGTTCACTTTCTTGGTGAACTTCTTAGTTTTTAATTTCATTAGTCTAAAATATATAACAAGTCTCTCTATTTACTATTTTCACAAATTTATCTTTTTTTCCTTACTATATTGGCAAGATACCTTTACACAAAAAATGTATAAGTTAGAGGAATATTTAATAATACACTAAAAATATTATGCACAGGGAAACATCTTGATATTTTTTTTCATAAAGTGTTCATGGATGTAATTAATCTTTGTCGATCCAAATAATGATATTTTACTAACATTTTAAGCAAAATTCTTATTGTTTGCAATGTTTTGATTTAATTAAATTTATCTTCTAAAGTTTCACGTCGGAGTATGTATTGTGATTTTATTTTGAAAAATCATTAAAGAGATTTTTTTTTATCTATTTGATCATCCCATTATTTGGTGAGAAATAAACTAGAAGTGCCTTAACTTGCATGTGGCACTCACTTCAGTGCCACAACTTTTTGTCAACTCATTTAAGTGTCAAAATTGGAGAACAATGATCACTTAAGTGTATCCAACAAAAAATTCCAGCTAGAGAAATTATGTTACTTTTATAATTAATAATGTTATCAAATGTGGCATTTGTTGGCACTGAAGTGATCACTTTTTTCATTAAGATTAGCATTAAAGTGATTACTATTTAACAACGATTAGTAATTAAGTAATCATTTCTTTACAATGACTGGCACTGAAGTGATTACTTCTTTACTTGCTATACAATGATGTTTAGGGGTTTTTTGGCACTAAAGTGATCAGTTTTTCATTAAAATTGATACTAAAGTGATCATTTTTAATAATAATTGACACTACAATGATCTTGTTTTAACACTGGCATTAAAGTGATCACTTTTTTTAACTCACTACATGACATCATTTAGAGAGTATATGCCGACAGGGCATGCCAACAAGCCACATAGGATTTAGAAATTACAAAAATTTTGTCAAGTCAAATTTCCAGCAACTCATATTGAAGTTGGCAATTAAGTGATCATTTTTTTTATATATATATAAATGTGACACTTAATTGAGGTGACGAGAAATTATGACACCAAAGTGAGCATCATATACAAGTTAAGGCACTTGATGTATTTCTCCCCTATTATTTGTATATGTATGTAAAAGAAAATCGCTAAGAATGGTTTTGATGGTGATATACATGAAAAAAATTGGAAATATATAAACAAAATGCGTTAAAGAGTTGTCTATTTCAATTTGTTACGTACTCTAATTTACAATTTATTCATAAAAGCTCAACGACATAGAAAATAACTAAGTTTCTTGACAATTTCTCTTTTAACGAAACAAACTTTCATGGAAGTATAATCTAACGATGGAAAATTAAAAAAAAAATGAATTTAATTACATGGAAAAACTACCATAAACAAAAAAATATACATGTCAAATTCCTAATTATGGTAAGTGGATCTTATAGATATAGAAAAACAAAAGAAAAGTAAAGTAAATTTGTAACCATAAATTTGCATGAACTAGTTTTTTGAAAATTTCTCTTTTCCATCGAGCGAACTTTTTATGGAAGTAATATCTAACAATAGGGAAAAAAAAACATAATATCTTTAATATATGTGGGAAATTTATAAGAAACAAACACTAAACATGTGAAATTATTAATTATTAAATATAGAAAGACCAAGAAAAGGAAAGTAATTTTGGACTACCACTTTTTATCGCAATTGAATAATTTAAGGATACTTTTGTCTTTTTAGTGAAAACCGGGTGAATTTATTCATATAGAGAATCGAAATTATGCCATCCTAAATAATTCTACATGAAATATGAAGAAGTGAAAAATAAGAAACTAATAGAAAAGGTAAAAATGATCCTGTCTTCGGATTCCATTCCCTATTTATAAAGACCTAACGCTAACCCCTCAAACACACCCCAAACCAAACTTTGACTCTTAACCCATACCCCTATTTGATTCATTTCTTAACTCTCTCTTTAAGCCAAATTTCGAAAGAAAAAAAAAATGTCCTCCCACCAACACCAACACCAACACCAACACCAACAAGACCCAAACCATGTCCAAAAACAACCGAACGGACCAAAAATGAAAGACGTCTCGGGATCAGTGGCGGTGATCATGGTGCCTCTTCCGGCGCAAGGCCACCTCAACCAGCTCCTCCAGCTCGCCCACCTCGTCGCCTCCTGCGGCGTCCCCGTCCACTACGTCGGCTCCTCCTCCCACAACCGCCAGGCCAAGCTCCGCTCCCACGTCCAGCCCTCGTCCGTGCCCAGCGACATCTGCTTCCACGATTTTCCAACCCCGCCCATCCCCTCCCCCGTCCCCAGCCCCAATTCCCCTTACAAGTTCCCCTCCCACCTCCAGCCTGCGTTCGACGCCACTTCGTCACTTCGCGGCCCCGTCGCCTCCCTCGTCCGCTCCCTGTCCTCAGTGTCGAGGCGGGTCGTAGTGGTCTACGACTCGCTGATGGCGTCTGTGGTCCAGGACGCTGCCTCGGTCCCCAACGCCGAGATTTATGTCTTCCAACCTCCTTCCGCGTTCATGCTGTGTTGGTTTACCTGGGAGAGCATAGGGATGGCGCCCCCGCCGGAGGTGGATGTCGACCTCGTGGAGCTCATCTCCTCCAAGGGCTTCCCGTCCCTCCTGGACTCCTGCCCCAACGAGTTCTTGAAGTTCATGGAGTCGCAGAAAGAGTGCCAGAAGTTCAACTCAGGGTGCATCCACAACACCTGCAGGGTCGTCGAAGGCCGTTTCGTAGACTTATTTGCCAGTGCAACAGCGAACGGCACCGCGATCAAGCACTGGGCAATCGGGCCGTTCAACCCGGTCAAAGTACCCGAAAAGAGTTCTAGAAGATCGTCTCACGGGTGCATGGAGTGGCTCGACAAGCAAGCACCGAGCTCGGTGATATACGTGTCGTTCGGCACCACGACGGTGCTGAGCGACGAGCAGATCCGCGAGATCGCCATGGGGTTGGAACGTAGTGGACGGAAGTTCATCTGGGTATTGAGGGAAGCTGATAAGGCGGACATTTTCGGCGGAGGAGGAGAGGCGAGGAAAATCGAACTGCCCCAGGGATTCGAAGAGGTGGCGGCGGGTCGAGATTTAGGGGTGGTGGTAAGGGACTGGGCGCCACAGCTCGAGATCTTGGGGCACCCCGCGACCGGTGGGTTCTTGAGCCACTGCGGATGGAACTCTTGCATGGAGAGCATCAGCATGGGAGTGCCGATCCTCGCATGGCCGATGCATTCGGATCAGCCCCTTAATGCAGTCTTGATCACTCAAGTCCTCAAGATTGGACTTATCGTCAAGGACTGGATGAGCCAAGACGACGTTGTGAAGTCCTCCGCTATCGAAGGCGCCGTGAAGACACTCATGGAGTCGGAAGAAGGGGAGGAGGCGAGGAAGAGGGCGGCTGAGTTAGGGGCGGCCGTCCGGGGGTCAATGGATGAGGGCGGAGTTTCTCGGGCCGAGTTGGACTCTTTCATCGCTCACATCTCTAGATAGATTTTCTCCATTTGTCCTTTTCTATCCGCATTAATCATAATTAGTGGAGGAGAGAACATCTTATATGAACTTACTGTATAAGTGATTTGAAGAACAAAAATAAATCACAATATAGAAATTATATAAAAGCTTGTGTTTTTATTGAGATTTAATATAAATTCATTCTCATATTTTCAATATGTGATTAGCTTAATCCATTGAAACGAGTTTAGACAATTGCCTCTCCATAAGTATTCGAAGAGTCATAAAGAGTCTCAGTTATGATTTATCCTAAGCTGTTGAATTATAAGATTGTCGTCAAGGGTGTATCTAAATCATGCACCAGACGTCATAGGAATAAAATATTGTACTTCAAAATTTAATATCAAGATCAATCTGAATTATTTTGCATCATCATGCACTTGAATCAACGAGTCTCTCACATATGGAGGAAAGGTAGAAAACTGAACTACTGGTCAAGCCCTCACCAAGATGCTCCCATTAATAGAATATTGTTAGGATTTAACTTTTACACAAAGATTGTGTATACATCATCGAGCAGAAAAAAAAAATCAATTGCATGGTTGTAAAATTTAGATTAGGAAATTTTGAAGATTAGAGTATCAAATTGATGCGATAATGATTAAATGAATTTACACGTGTTTACTACAATGATTTTGTGTTGTCAAATTTACACGATCGCGGATGGCTTGCCTTTTTTTTTAAAAAAAAAAAAAAATTAGATTTTCAAAGAAATTTTTGGTAACATGTTAGGTAATAGCTTTGAACAAAAAAATGTCAGAAAGTGTGATTGAGTGGTCCTAATTGCAAATGGTTCGCACATAGAATTTTCTCATCCATGAATATGATGTCCAACGATGAGACCTTTGATGTCCAACGATGAGACCTTTTCTTTGTTTTCTGTGGACGGCCACTAGTGTAGCTTGACTATAGAATTGGATAGTTAGCAGGAAGAAAGAATTGTAATCAGTCCAACCAGCTGCCCTCTTAATATAATTTTCTTTTCTTCTAGACACCAGGAAACTTCAACCAACGACCACCATCCAACAATAAATGTCATTTTTTTATATAATTAAATAAATGTTACTTATATCATATACCATCCACTTGAAAAGAAAAATTCCATAAGCAATCTAGTCAATCCTTGATTAGATGGTGATCGAGAGATTGGATAGCTAAAACCCCAAATCAAGCCACTCCTAAAAAGTTCTTTGTTGCATAGTTAATAGCATATACTTTAATCCCTAAATATGTGTGTGGACATGGTCTTGCACTTTAGTAATTACACTTGGTAAAATACATGGAATATGGAAAAAAAAAAAAAAATCGTCACAATGATTTGTTGGAAGGCCGTGGGATTTCCAATTCAGGAACAAAAGTTTCCTATTCTTATTTACCTGCAAGCTATTAGATCGGAGCTACTTACAAAGTCCAGAGAGTCCTGAGTGGTTGGGGCTTCTTTTTTTTTTTTTTTTTTTTTTTTAGCCCCTGAAGTGTATAGGCATGGAATTAGAGGTGACAAACTAGCTGGTCTCGACTCGATCACCAAGTTGGTTGGTATTGGTTTCAAATCATTTCAATCTAGGCAATATCCTTACAACTCAGAAAAGGATTACAAGAAACAAGAGGCAAATATGCTCATGCTATTAGCCCCAACACAGCAGCCCAACAGTTGGAAAACTACCAAGCTATAGAACCCACTTCTCACAAAGTTGCTTCTGACATATCTGGACCTTTGCTCTGCTTTACACCGAACCCAACTGAATCTTGCATAAGAAACATTCAGCCGAACACAGTATCGACATCCTAAACAGAATGATCATCATGAAGTCTTCTCTACCATTCCACCTGAAGATGATGAGTAGAAGCACACCAAAAGGCTTCCAACCACCGGGTGATCTATTGCAGCCATGCAACTCCAGAACTTTCCTCCAAACTAGGTCAGAAAAACCGCAGGCAAAGAATTAAGTGGTTCCTGCTCTCATCCTCCAACCAATGTAAAGGGCAAGCCATAGATGTCAAAGTACACCACTTAGCTTGCCTATATCGAGTGGCCAGCCTGATAGAATGACCAACAATGCCATAACCAGTGCTTGGGAATATATTGGTTGAACCAGATGCAACTATACCTCCACATACTGCTCTCTCTTTATCGCATTCCAAGCACCAGCAAAAATGTAAACGCCACTAGAACTGGGAACCCCCAAAAGCTGATCAGAGATATTGGAGTCAGGGTATAATATTCCAGAGATAGCAAATTGTATATCCCAAGGCACATCAGATCTGGCTGAAGGCCAATACCAGTCCTAGCCATTCATAACTTCTGAGACCTTACAAACCAGGCCTAAACTTGAATTACACACAATCCCTTGCAAGAAACTTGTCCAATAAAGGACCATGAGGGTGCCATGAGTCAAACCATAGCTTAAATTCGGATAATTTCAGACCCGATTTATATTGAGGTTTTTAAAAATTTTTGTTTTTCCACTTAAAAGAAGCCATTCAAGATAAATACAATTGTAGATCTAAAAATAACAGACTTCTCCTTTATTCTTTCTACACATTGAAGTAGAACAAGGTAGGTCTATGGGGAAAAATGGTTTTCTGGGGAAACAAGACAAGAAAGAAAAACGCACTCCGTTATGAACCTTAAAAAAACAAATTTAATATTCCCTTAAAGATGCTATCAAAGAGAGTTATACGACATTCCATGTCATCATGTAACCAAGAAAATCAACAGCCAAATAAATTTTACCAACTGGCCTTTTTGGCATTTGTTCCTTTCACAAAGTTACCAGACAGATATATAATGCATAACATAGCAAGGTCGATCAAATCAAAGTATAGGAAGAGGAAAGATATCAGCCTTGTCATTCAAAGTTCAAACAGTATGAGCAAATTCTTAGGGAAAGTGGAAGCAGAAAAAGAATGAGGAAGTGATCTGAATAATCAATCATTCGGCAATTCTTTACAAAATGTCGTCCTGCTGCTAGAATGACCACATTTGTTCTGTCAAATTATGCACCAGTTTCTGCAAGAATGATGCTAATAACTATCAGGAGTAGAGCAATCACAGAAAATTACTCCAGGCTTGATAGAAAAGAAACAAGCATTCACCTCCATTTAAAGCCTAGAATTTAGAAATCCTCCTTTCTGGAAGTGCATCAAGAAAATCCAATAAATTAAGTCTTTGGAGCTGCATGCACAGGCATTAATCAGGGCAGGACAGGAAGCTCCACTTTGCTAAAGGAATAGAAACTGACACGTAGGGGTGAGCGTGGTTCCCGGGTAGAACCGGGAACCGGGGAACCGAACCGCAGGTTCCGGTTCGGTTCCCGGTTCTAAAGGGACCGGTTCCGGTTCCCGGTTCCCTTTTTCTGGGAACCGGAACCGGAACCGGTTAGGGTTCCAAAGCCCCAAATCAAAAAAGCCTCGACTCAAACCTTCAGTTCATTTCACGCTTTCATGGTTCTCTCAGTCTCTCCCGTCCTCTGCCTCCGCCTGTTGCCGACGCTGCTTGTCCTCGACACCACCGCCGGACGTTGCTCACCCTCGACGCCGCCGCCGGACGCCGTTGGACGCCGGTGGACGCCAGTCGCCCCGCGCTCGCCTCGCCCTTGCCTCCCTCGACGCCGTCACCCCTCGCTCGCCTTGCAGCTCAGCCTCCGCCGGACACCGGTCGTCCCGCTGCTGGACGCCAGTCAGGCCACGCTTGTGCCGCCCTTGATTTCATATGCGAATGCAACAGAAATAGCGAGAGAGAGAGAGAGAGAGAGAGAGAGAGAGAGAGAGAGAGAGAGAAAGAGAGAGTTGCAAAACTTTCCTAAGAAAAGAACATGGTGGTGTAAGAGACGGTGAAATCTGCGGTAGCGACGGCGGCTGCGACTGCCGACGACCAGAAGAACCCCGTCGCCGCGAACCCTAACCCTAATTCGAAGAGCATTGCAAGCAGTGGCGACCTGGAGGTGTAGGAGGGAGAGATTGCGGGCGAAGAGGACTTAGCCGAGCAGTCGGCGAAGGAGGAGCCCAAGGCGGACCAGCCGCATCCCCTTGAGCACTCATGGAATTTATGGTTCGATAACCTTGCCAAAAATCGAAGCAGATGGCTTGGGGTGCCTCCATGCGCCCGATCTACACTTTCTCTACCATCGAAGAATTCTGGAGGTGAAATTTTTTTACGTTTTTCTCTTGAATTTTGGGAACCCAGCTCTAGAGTCGATTGAGTTGTGGTTGGGTTGTTCTCTTTTCTGGGTGATTCTTGTTGTCATCGTGTTATGGCTGATGGGTTTGATGGTGTTCCAATTTTGTTCTTGCTAAATGCAAAGTTTTATGGTTAGAGAGAATTAGTTGCTCTGCCATTATGGTTTTGAGGAGTGTCTGTAGAGGACTGTGGCTGATTCTAAATGCACCGACCTCTGATAGAGAATCCACGTTTCATTGTACAATATATTTGTTCATGTGTCCATCGATGTCTTGTCTTCTTCGTGATCGACATGAACAATGGAAGTGACCTACAGTAAATGCATCTCGAAGGTACTTTTAATTGTCTTAATTCAGCAAGTCATATTTCAATTTATTATTTGTGCCCTTGTCTTAATCTAATTTGTCTGATTCTTTTGGTCCTCTGGTGGTCTGGTGGTGTTCAAGTGTGAAATTTTTTCGTTGCCAATTGCCTCGTGACAATTCCTAATACTTAAGTGAACCCCCGCGACATGATGGGAGTGACAAACCTTTAGAGAGTGAAGGTAGCTTTTTATGTCTTTTCCTAGTCACTTATGTTCTGATTTTTGTCTTTGGAAGTGGATGGAATACTTTATGACAGTGCACATACATTTGAGCAGATGAATATGCTATCCTCTGTTTTTTTTTTATCAGTTTATACCTTATGACAGTGCACATACACTGACTTGGTTCTGTTGTTGTCTTTAAGAGCCTAATTTCAAAGACTGAACTCATAGATGGGCTTTTGACTACTTGTTTTGTTGTGTTAGTCTCTCAATAATTATGGTATTAATCCTTCTCTTTTTGGCCAAAATGTATTGTTGTTATGCAGCTCCACTTTGTAACTGGTGTGGAACATGGAAAGGAGATAAAATTTGTGGTAGCTGCAGAGAAGCACAATACTGCTCTGAAAAATATCAGGTTCTAGGTTATTCAACTCCTTATCCACATTCCCCGTCATTCTGATCTTTTCTGTGACACTTTTTGTTTTTCACCTGCAGGCCATGCATTGGCGCTCAGGTGTGCCAAAATAGTAGTAGAAATGCATGAAACTCATCAGCAGAAGACCACAAATGTGAGCAACTATTTTAGACTTTGGATAAAGTATACTAGTATTGTAGGGGAGGCGCTGGTATATGTGCCTCTTAGGTCTCATGAATTTTCCTTTTTCACATGCACAGCTCTGTTCTTTCTGTCATATTGGCATGGTAGAGGTCCTATAGGAGTATTTTGAACATGCCTTAGTAAGTACGCTGCCAGAGATATATGTAGTCATTTAGCTATGATGATTTCAGTCTGTGGTCTTATGCTTGAAGTTGTAGTTCTGTCCTTTCTGTCATGTTGGTATAGTAGAGGTCCTTTCAAAGTAATTTAAACATGCCGTAGTACGTAGACTGCCAGAGATATATGTAGTCATTTAGCTCTGATGATTTTGGTCTGTAGTCTTATGTTTGAAGTTGAAATTGAACTTGGCATCATGTGTTAACTTCCGGTGTTTTTTTTTTTATGTACTTTTAAATGTTAACTTCTCGATGGTGTAATTTTGCAAACAGTTGCAAGCAGGAGTCTATGGCCCGAACACAAGATCGTCAATGAGGATGAGGCTAAATATGATGTCGATGTGTCTGCTGATTTGGATAATACCAATTGTCTGGTACCCAGAAACCAGATGGATGACTCAATAAATTCACTTATTGAGAGTTTCCAGGCCTTGATTGCAATCGTTGCTAGCTTGGAAATCATCCGCCGTGGGATTTGGAATTTTTTACGTATGCTGTGTTCTTTTTCCCTACTCTAACCTTTGTACCATGAAAGTAGAAGAATCCAATGACATACTTGATGAACACTGCTGATCTTTTACAGGCAGAAAGGGTTCCTGATGGATTCATGCTCAATGTTATGCGAAGGGAGGACTTGGCATCACCAAATAGAAGTGGGGACTACAGCTGTGAAGTCCCCAAATGCTTGCAACTGGATTTGCCGGAGAAGGAGATAGATGTGAGTTCGACATCCGAATTTTTTTAGGTATGCTGTTGGTAGCTTTTTTTTTTTTTTTTTTTTTAATTTGATATAGCAAAACTAAGTTTGCTTGTAAACTTAAGAGTGGTTTGGGATATCACAATGCTGGCTTATAACATTAGACACAACTTTTCCTTATGATCTTACCCAATGGCGGGACTGAGCAATTGTTGCATACTTTACCTTGAAAATGAAACAAAAAAAAAATGAGACCAAAAAAAAAAAAAAAAAAGAACCTGTAGGAACCTGGAACCGACCCCGGAACCTGTGACAGGGTAGGTTCCAGGTTCTTGGTTTTGACGGGTAGGTTCCAGGTTCCAAAAAATGAGGAACCTGTACCCGAGGGTAGGTTCCAGGTTCCTAACGGAACCTGTAAAGAACTGGGAACCGCTCACCCCTACTGACATGCCCGTGCTCCACAAGGCAAAATTTCAGTGGAATGCCTCCACATTGTCTTTCAATAGCCTCAATTTCTATTTTAGATGGTGGTTGGCCCCTGCAAGTAGCCAATTTGCAAAAGATTGAAACAGAAACATTGAAAATGGCCTAAAAGTCAGACAATATACTGATCAAAACTGTTCTTACACAAGCGTGCACATCAAGATTTAGCAGAATTTCACATTCTTTTCTTAGGATAAGCCAATTCAACCACATTGATTCGCTTAACTGAAAACAAATTCCCCAGACACAATATATTTCTCTGCAGAATTTTGGCCTTAGGTATATTCTCAACTTACATTAATGGAAACATCGGCTACCAAACCCACGAATGAGGAACTCAGGTCCTGGAATAGCATATTGAATTTAAATAATTTGCATTGGCAATCAACGCAATTGGAAATTTCAATTATCTGCTTAAATTCAGGAGAGAATACTCAAAAGCACATAGCTTTATGCAGGGCCTTCCCAAGAAAAAGATGAGAGTTATAGAAATTTAATAAATTATTACCTGATCAAGCTAAGCACGTAGCTTGGATCACCAGGTGAAGATTTTCTGAACTTTCCATTTGGGAGATAAACATCAAATACCAGCTTCAGTTCATTCAAGTCCATCTTTATAAATCTTTCAATTACAGAATTGCAGTCTTGAGGTGATTGCACTTCCAGGCTTTCTGAAGTACCTTCAGAAGAAACTGTGCCAGTGTTTCTCTTCACACTCTTCAAAGACCAAGGAATGCCATGCCGACCAACAATGTAACCAAGCGACTTCAGGTGTCTATAGACCTCATAAAGTTCCCAAAAGCATCCATCCTTCTCCTCTGCTAGTTGCTGATACATAGTTTCCAAGGAGATGGATTCATCATTCTCACTCAAAAGAAGCAAAGCCCCTATTTCCATCAAGAACCTACAAAATAAAAAGGAGAAATAATCAATTGATGGTACATCAAGTTATCTGGGAAGATCTACTTCTTAATTATGCAAATGTGTGTTACTCAATAGGTGTCTATGAATCTAAAAATCAAAATTTCTAGTTTAAAAGATCACTTAGTTGACAAGAGAAAAAACTCAAGTCTCTCCAGTGTGGACTAGAGAAGTAGAAAATCAAGGATCCACCAAAGCAACGTAGACTGACAACGCATTATGCATCACCTACAAAGTCTCTTCAATTGAACAGTACAGCTTCCCGCTACGGCCAATGCCAGTTGTTGTCCATAACTGACCCTTCCTTTCCACCACCTCAGCCATTCCTACCCCACTATTCAGCTGAGCTACTGAAGTTACTTTCCTGCAAAATACACCTTCATGGATTGTTATATCAATTCAAAAGCATCCTCAATAGTATCAAGGAAAAGCCATATCTTAGAGTAACTGACCTGAATTGCAACTTGGACGAAGAGTTGGATGTGTAGTTATATTCCTCTTCATCCTTCAAGTCTTCTTCCAATAACTCAGAGTCACTTGACAGGCCGTCCCAATCTTCACACTCCATTTTGGACCTTATTTGTTACGAAAGCTGCAGAAGAAAACAGTTCAAAACAAATATAATCTCATCCATTTTGTGTCATCCTATTAAATTACAAGAATCAGTTTAAGGGCAAAACAAATAAAAATAAAGCAATGAAACACCAATCAGACATACTTCTTGAGAGAGGAACGAAAGGAAAGCTAACAAATATTGAGACACAGTGGGAGACAGATGATGGATGAGAGATAGCAAAGTCCGCAGGTTGTCGCGACCAACCCCTCGGGGGGAGGGAGGAGGTTTAGGGATATTGCCTGGCCTACGGCCCATGACCAGGCACAGGCTCTTCCAAGCCCATACCTCGCGTGACATTGGAGGATTCATAGGAATTTTGTAATAAATAGTCGCCACTAACCTATTGGGTCGGCTAGAAACCAAGTGAAGTATGGAAGTATACCTCACTTCCCACGCAACCGTAGAATCTAGATTCGGAAACTTGATTATACTAATTAACCAATTAATGCCCTTTCGGTACCTAATCTTGTTCATTTAAAAAATAGGTGTTTTTGTCAAGTAATCTGATTTATTTTATACCTATCTACTAACATGTGATGTAATCGCATAGGTGCACAATCATTAAAATAGCAATTAGCAGCCAAGGAAAGCATTTAATGTTCTTTGAAAGTTGTTGAATTTTCGAAATTTTTTGAATTTTTATTATTTTTCTAAATGAAAATTTTAATAGTTAATATTATTATATTTAGGAAAACAGGTTTACCCGATCCGACCTGCTAGCCCGATCCAACGACCCGAACTTATCCTAAAAAAGACAAAACCTATTTTAAAAAACCTTTTTTTTCTTTTTTTTTAATATTAATAATATTTTTTAATTAAAATTTTTAATTATTTTTTTGTCTTTTCCCTATTTTTCTTTTCTACTGCACTTCCCCCTCCCCCTCGACGATTCCTCTGCACACCAGAAACCAACATTTGCTTTCTTTTTCTTTTTTTTCTTTTTTTACTTTTTGCTGCACTTTTATTTTTTTGCCTTTTCTTTTGTTTTCTTCTTATCCTTCTCTGGTCTTCTTCTTCTTGCGACCTCTGCACGCCGAAGCCACCTTCTCTCCTACACCTTCTTTCACCGAAACTCATCGATCAAACCAGTGCCATTTTAAACGAGCCTCGCTATTTTTCGTCACCGACATCGACACCGCACGCACTCGGGTCACTGCCGAGCCGACACCCACTCTCTCACCTAAACGGACAAGGAGGAAGACGGGACATAACTTGTACAAAAATAAGCCCAAATAACAACATATGGCCATAAGTCCTAACCACGACAATGTAAACTCGGAATGGACGAAACGAAATCGTGTAGAACAACAACAAAACATGTCTAGCAACGATGGACGCCTATAATAAACAAAGATTCAGAGATAGTTATGCGGGCTTCACTTAGGCATTTATACAAACAGTCCGCGAGCATTACCGAATGTTTAGATTTCCTACTCACGGGACTCGAAATGGGATCGGGATTCTCGGAAAACGACCAAAAACACAAAGACTTGGATAAAGACCTACGGAGGTCTGAGGGACAAAAGCTCATGCGAACGGGTTGTCCACGAGCTCCGGTCCGACGCCCTACAAAAACGGAGCATACATGATCGGAGAAAACCTACCTGGTTTGGTTCGGTGGGGGTACTGCGGCGTACGGCGACTGACTGACGAACCACCGACGACAGCAGATCACTCTCTGGGGCTCACGCTCTTGTTGGTCCCTCTCGGCCAAACCCAACGTCGGAGGACGTGGAAAAAGGGGGAACCGCGAGCTCCGTTGCGCCGGTTTGCGTCGAGGACGGCTAGACGACGCTCGGCCGGGGCTAAATTTCAGCCCTCTCGCTCTCTCGGCTGCACTCGCTCGAACTCCCTTTTGGATTTCTCTCTCCGACCCTCTGTCCTTCGCTTGAAACCCCCGAACCAGCCGAGAACCCCCTCTCGCTTTTATGCTCGGCCAGCAAGCACGCATGGCTCATGCCACCGCCAGCTGCCTTGCCGGCCTGACTCCGACGCTGGGATCATGCGGCACGATCCGCTGCCTCCTCTGCTCCCTCACCATCCCAGTCTCTTCTGGCTCGTACTTCGCGTTTCCTTCTTTCTACAGAGAGCGTGAGGGAGGGAGAGAGAGGAAGAAGAGAAGAAGGTTGGACCGGGGAAGGAAAGGAAAAAGAGGGGCTGGGCTTGGGCCCAGGCGACAAAAGATACAGAGGAGAGTAGAATTGGGAAGGACTGGGCCTAGCCCGGTCCGCTTTGTTTTTCGATTTTTCTAAAATTTTTAGGTTTAATAATTCGCGATAATTATGTAGATGCTCATAATGTCTACACGTAATGGATTTTAATGAAAACATATAAACGATGCATTTTAATGAAAGTTATTTATTTTACTCCTTACTTTTTTTTTTTATTTTTTTTCTTTTAGCGACTAATTCCTAATTTTGTATGCAATTAAGCCATAAATAAAATAGTTACCACCGCCCGCGGTGACCGCGCGGTTAAGGCTTGGTACCCTCCACGCCAAGGGGAAGAGTTCGAGACTTACGTGGACGCTTGATCTTCAATGCTTCAACGCGCGACTTACCGCGTATGGGGTCGGGCGGTGGGGGCCCCGCCGTATTTCAGGGGTTTCTCTCCGCCGCGAAGCGAGAGCGGAGGTTCCCTGGGTTACCAAAAAAAAAAAAAAATAATAATAATAAAATAGTAAAATTTAGATGTCAACACAAGTGAATGTGGCTTTTAGAATTAAAAACTCTCAACTGTCCCATTTGCACACATTTACAGTGACATTCTTATACTTCGTCTTGGAGAAAATTACACTAATTTTGGAGCTCCAATAAAAAATTCATGCCAGTTCTATCATTTTACAAATTTTTCTTCCAATTGAGATAAACTATCAAATTTAAAATTTAGAATAACCCAGGATTTTGAAAACAATACTTGAGACAGCTTCAGATGATACCAAGAATTGCCATAGCTAAACATTAAGCATACATCCCTTCATCACAGATCGTAACAGAATCAAGTTAAATATCTCTTCACACCAGTAATCTACTTGCTTCTTTTTCTTTTACAAAACCAAGAGCTTTCTTCGCACAATCTACCACCTCATGTAACTCACAAGCTCCCACTTTCTACAAGCTGAAACCTATTGTGTGCTGTTCAGGATCCAACCTCGGGTACTTCCCATCAAAGTCGATTCCATGTGTTACCAACAAATTCCCACTTAAAAATCAAAAAGCAATTGTGTGCTCTCCAAATCCCTCAATAGTGTACAGAGGCTGGCCAGTGGAGTAGTGTCTACATAAGGGAAGATGATCACCCTGTCATTGTTCGCAGTTTTATAGCCATCATCATGAATCAAATATTAACCTCAAAACCAATTCCTCGAAACCAAATGACAAGGCGACAGCATGGCCAAAAACACTACCGTACCATACCTTCATCAAACACGTCCCAATATCCAGACAAGTTCAAATTGCAATCTTTGGGCGGCCAAAGCCACAAATTATCAAACAGTTGGCAGGCACAAGTAGAGGACAAGAGCAAAGCCGCCTCGGACGATGAAGCGAAACGAAACCACAACGGAGCCCACCAGATTCGTCTCCTCCTGTACAAGAAGATTAATCGTTGCCCCCGCGGAACGATTTTATATCTCCACCCCAGGGCGAACTCAAAACACAAAAGGCAGAATCGCGAATGTGCAAAATACTGAATGTCGTCAAAACATTTCGGCAAACCAAGGACTGATCAAGCAAGAAACATCAACTGCTCAGGACAGCCTCAAGTTGCTTAGAATCTCCAACGGACATTTACAAGTCAAGCCGCTCATGTCCACGAAATTTCAAAACTGAGTTCCGAAATTCGGTCGTCGATATGAAGAGACGAGCCTCTTGGTTACAAAAAGGAGGAGAGAAAGTGCAACTTGGACCCTTGTAGCTGAACTTAATCTTTTATATCCTTTTTTTCCAAATTGTGTCGATTTCGAATGTAGTGAATTTTGGATAAAATTATTTCATTTTCATCTTTTGCTTAACAAATTTGCTTCGAGTGATGTAAGCTGTTCTAGAATAAGTGAATTCTAGAAGAAGGAAATTAATCTAAATCTAATAGAAACAAAAATGCATGTTTTACATAAGCTACACCCTGTGTTAAGTTGAACGGACAAACAATGCAATTATTTCACGTACTTAAAATGTTTTATACTTCAAATTATGGATATCATTTATGAGCAAAGATATATTTTCTTTTTGACATAATTTCAAACGAAATGGATTTTATTAGCTTTCTTCAAATTTAAAAATGAGATGAATTGGAAGAGACGAATAGTTTAGAATAATAGTATCTAATATGAACATTTTTTAATAATAGTTTTGAAGATGCTTTCCCTTTATTTATTTTAAATTTTAATGTAATAAGTGAAAAATCACTATATAAATGCTAATCAGTCAAATATGAGCCATATTGTGTAACTACGCCATGCCGCTTGCACTTAGTGCACGACAATCACTAAGATACAAGTCAATATATCAAGTGGCGAACATAAGAGTAAACAACATCTTTGCTCCGACTTATTCTATACAGCCAACTTTTCTTTATTTTATGCATGGTTTTTTCAAAAGGAATAAAAAGCAAGTCAATTGAGTAATTTATTTGGATAGACAGAAGAGTAGAGTATATAATAATAATAATAATAATAATAATAATAATAATTGCTATTCTAATCGGGAAAAAAAAAATTCTATAGGACAAAGTTTCTTGAAGTCCTCTTCTATCGAAGGCGCCATGAAGGCGCTCATGTCATCAGAGGAAGGAGAGAAGGTGAGGAAGAGGCCGGCCGAGTTAGGGGCAGCCATCCAAGGGTCGATGGTTGAGGGCGAGTTTCTCGGGCTGAGTTCGACTCTTTCATCACTCAAAATTGATGGATTTTCTCCATTTATCCTCTCTTTTTTTCACATTAATGATAAATCATAATTAGTAGAGGAGAGAACATTTTATATAAACTTATTGTACAAGTGATTTGATGAACAAAAATCAATTACAATATAAATTATATAAAAGCTTGTGTTCTTAGTGAGGTTTAATATAAATCATTTTTATATTCTCAACATATAATTGACTCGATCCAATAGAACGAGTTCAGACAACTATTTCTTCATAGCTATTCAAAGAATTATAAAGAGTCTCAGTTGTGATTTATCCTAGGCTTTTGGATTACAAGATTATTGTCAAGGATGCGTCTAAATCATGCACCGAGCGTCCTGGCAATAAATTGTTGTACTTCAAAATTTAAAATCAAGATCAATCTGAATTATTGTGCATCATCATGCACCAAGACCAACGAGTCTCTTATATACAGACGAAAGGTGGAAAACTAAACTAGTAGTCATGCTTTCAACAACACACTCCTGTTAATAAAATATAGGCAGGATTTAACTTCTATAAAAAGATGATGTATACATTACCACACAAAAACAAAAAGGGAAAATTTCAAGTAAATGCTCAAAGTATCCTCATTTTCTCAAACAAAAATCTGAAGTAAACTTTATCTCAAATAAGGATTTAAAGTGCTTATATCAGTCTCAAAAAATGGCCTGAAGTGGTCATTGTCGTTTAAGAACCTAGCCTCGCCAACTTGATCGAGGATATTTTTATCCAAATATAAATTAAATTAAATTAAATTTTAAATTTTAAAAATTAAAAAAACAAGGAAAAAAATAGAGAACACAAGCGGGAGGGCTCTTCCTCTCACTTGTGCCCACTGCCCCATCACCAATGGGGTGGTGATGAAGGCCAGTGAGGTCATCGGCGCCTCAGGGAAGGCCGACGACCCTGGACCCCTTTGACCTTCGCCATTGCCCCACCGGTAATGGGGCATTGGCCCGCCTATGTTTTCTTTTCTTTCTTTTTTTTGAAAAAGGAAAAAACATTAAAAAAATGAAAAAAGAAAATTGTCCTTCACATTTGGTGAGTTCAAACCATTCTTTGAAATTGATATATGAACTTCAAACCCTTATTTGAAACAATATTCACTCCGGGCCCTCATTTGAAAGTGTCAACTTCAAATCCTATCGTGACCTACCCCTCAAGGAAGGGAATATGAAAGGTGGGCATACGGTCTATGATTAGGCGCGAGCTCTCCTACGCCCATACCTCGCGCGACATTAAAATGTTCATAAGAATTTTGTAATAAGAAGTCACCACTAGAGGGTTGGCTAGAAACCAAGGGAGGTATAGGAGTGCACCTCACTTTCTACGCAACCAAAGATCTAGGGTTGGAGACTTGATTACACTAATTAACTAATTAATGTCATTTCGGTACCTAATATTGTTCATTTTAGAAAGAAATTTTGTTAAGTAATTTGGATTAATTTTAGACCATTCTACTAACATGCGAAGTGATCATACGAGTACGCAATCATTAAAATTACAATTAGCAACTAAGAAAAGCGTTTAAATAAATTGCATGGGAGAGCAAATATTTAACATTATAAATGCTAATCTTAACCGGATTAAAGGGATCAAAACAGCAAAAGCATGCAAACAAGAGTAGAATTGTCTTTGAAAACAATTGAAGCTCTAAGGTAGAGTCCTATGGGCTTACTCAATTTTTTAGCACACTTTAAAGATAAGAAACCTCCATTTTTAAGAAAATAGCTCGAAAAGTTAGTTTTTAAAATTTTTCAAATGAAATTCTGAATTTTGTGATATATTATTTTTATTTATTTTTTAAAAAATTTCGAATTTTTCATTTTTTAAAAAGAATTCAATTATTATTATTTAAAAAATCAAAATTCGAATTTTCAATATTTTCTGAAAGTTTTAATGTTCTCTGAAAGCTCTTGAATTTTCGGAAATTTTTTTGAATTTTTATTTTAAAAAAAAAATTGAATATATTTTTAGTATCTAATATCATTTTATTCCGGAAAAGGGTTCGGACCGGGTAGGACTGATCCAGCCGCTGATCCGATCCAAGCTCAAATCCAACCCACATCGGATAAAAGAAGATTTTTTTTTTTAGTTTAGTTTTCTTTTAAATATATATTTTTCTATTTTTCTCTTTTTGTCTTATCCCCGTTTTGTCTTTTTCTGCTGCACTCCTTTCTCTGCATTCCTCTTTCCGAAGCAAATTTTTGCTTTCTTTTTCTATATTTTGTTTTTACTTTTTACCTTTTCTATACTTTTCTTTTTTTTTTTTTTCTTTTATTTTTTCCTCCCCGTTGGTCTTCTACTCCTTCGTGCTTAGTAAGCACTGCTTGCCCACTGCACGCCCGAAGTCTTCTCTTCCCCAAAACATGCCTCATCAAGACTCAGCCAAACAACAATGCAGCTCGGAACAACCGGCGACCCTTCCACCGCCGAACTTCCGCCGGCCACTAGTTGGCCGGAGATCATCACCGCCGGAATGCTTCCGGCTAAAGATTAGATTTTTGAACTCTAAAGTTTCGTATGACCAATACTCCGTTGATTCGAGTACTAACACCGGCATGAGCAAACAACATGATGGAAAAGACTCAAACTCGAACAAAGACAATATCACAGCAACGAACCTCACGGAAACTATTTCCAAATCTCGTTTTGACATTTCATCAAACGCATAGAATGCACCAGCTAAAGGAAGGAACCAAGCTCGCCCGAGGCTATTTTTTGGACCAAGCAACGATCATCGACACACAAACAACATTCCAGACCAACTCAGAGACAGATCACATCAAATTTAACATAGGTATGAACTCAAGGACGACAAGGCTCGGTCAAGACCAACTAAGATACTCCGACTTCATTCAAGCATCCCTGCAAACAGTTGGCGTGCGCGACTCGAACGAGAGATTTCCGACGCGGTCGAGACTCGAACACAGCCCTAAGTTCCTATCGAAACATACCAAAACACACAACAAAATCAACGAAGGACCAACGGGACTGAAGCTCGCGCGAACTGGTCAGTCGTGAGCTCCGGTCCGACACCTCCTAAAACGAGGCACCTACGGTTCGGAAGCCTTACCCGGTTTGGATGATGAGCAACGGGCGGATCTCAAGAAATGCCGAAACGCTCTCTCGATCTCACTTTCTCCCTCTGGCTTGCCCTCCGTTCTCTCGAGCTCTCCGGTCTCGCTCCGCGAACCTCCTGCCGGTTCTGTCCGTCCCCCCTTTTAGAGCAACCGGCCGGCGCGCATGGCCTCTACAGCTGCTAGCTTGCCGGCTGGACTGCCCCCGACCCGCGGATCACGCCGCTCGCCTGCCACACCGATCCGCCTGCTCTCTGTCGCTGCTCCTCCTTTTCTCTTTTCTGCAGGTCATCGCGCGAGACAGGCAGGAGAGGAAGACAGATGGGCGCGGGCCGGGCTGAACGTGAAAGAAGTCTGGGCCGGGCCCAGCTCGAGGGAGAGAAGAAAGGAAAAGCTGGGCCGCGCGTGGGGGAAAGAAAAGGAAGGGGGCGGGCCGGGCCGGGCCAAGGCTGGATCCGGCCCGACACGACCCCTAAGGTTTTTTTATTTTTTTAAATAATAATAATTTTTTAATAAAAAATTTTAGCGACTAATTCTTAATTTTGTACACGGTTAAATCCTAAACAAAATTGTAAAATTTAGATGTCAACAAACCCTTATTTGGAATTTTTCCAAAAAAATTGCATGGTCGCAAAATTTAGATTATGAAATTTTCAAGATTATAGTATCAAATAGATGTACATGTTTACTCCAATGATTTCCTCCAATCAAATTTTAGCAATCGTCAATCACCCGCCTTATTTTTTAAAAACAGTTGGATTTTCAAAGAAATTTTTGGTAACGTGTTAGGTAATAGCTGTTTTGAACAAAAAGATATCAGAAAGTGTAATTGAGTGGTCCTGATTGTGAATGGTTCACCCATCGGATTTTCTTATATAATCATGACTATGATGTTCAATGATGAGATCATTTCTTAGTTTTCCGTGGACGGCCACTAGTTTAGCTTGACTATGGAATTGGAAAGTTTGCAAGAAGAAAGAATTGTAATAAGTCCAACCAGCCACCCTCTTAGTATAAAAGTCTTTTCTTCTAGACACTGGGAAACTTCAACTAGCGACCACCATCTTACAACAATTGTCATTTTTTTCTATAATTAAATAAAGTTTAATTATACCGTATACCGTCCATGTAAAAAGAATTCCATAAGCAATTTGATCGACCCTAATTAGATGATTAGTGAGAGAGTGGATGGCTAAACCCCAAATGAAGCCATTCGTGGAAATTCTTTGTTGAGTAGTTAATAGCGTATACTTAAATTCCTAAATATGCGTGTGGACACGGTCTCGTACTTTAGTAATTACACATGATATGAAAATATAGAATAATGGAAAAAAAAAAAAAGCGATTGTTAAGATTTGTTGGAATGTTGTGGGATTTCTAATTCAGGAACTGAAGTTTTCTATTCTTATTTGCCGATTGCATGCAAGCTATTTGATTGATGCTACTTATAAAGTTAGAATCCTTAGTGGTTTTTTTTTTTTTTTTTTTTTTTTTTTTTTTTTTTTTTTTTTTTTGGGAGTGTGTAGGCATGGGATTTGGAGGTGACAGACGAGCTGGCCTCGACTCGATCACCAAGTTGGTTGGTATTGGTTTCAGATCATTTCAATCTATACAATTTGGTCCACAAATAGGATCAAGTCAAATCATTTGCATACCATTACTCCTTAGAAAAAGATTACAAGAAAAAAAGGCAAATATGCTTATGTTATTGGCCCCAATACAGCAGCCCAACAGCTGAAAACTACCAAGCTATAGAACCCAATTCTCACAAAGTTGCTTCTGACATATCTGGACCTTTGCTTTGCTTCACATCGATTGCACCTGAATCTTAGTGATAAACGTGTCGTTCGGCGGCACGACAGCACTAAGCGACGAGCAGATCCGTGAGATCGCGATCGGGTTGGAACTTAGTGTACATAAGTTCATCTGGGTATTGAGGAAAGCCGATAAGGCGGACACTTTCAGCGGAGGAGGAGAGGCAAGTGTCACGGGCCAAAAGATGGATGACCCGAGAGGTTCCCCACAGTCGACCCAACTCGCCCGTGGACCTCCTGCTCTCCGTCGGATTTCCACCAAGTCTTCTCCCCGAACATTGCAAGGGCGGGCGATACCGTCATTGAGCTAGATTACGGGAGTCTGTTCCTTTCATTTATGTCGGTAGATGGTAGCTCAATATTTATGTCGGTAGTTGAGGCGGTGCGATCTCGCCCGCCGGATAAAAAATAGATCAACGGTTGTAAGCCGAGGCCCTCAACTATAAAAAGGGGTGTCCTCCTTCATTTGTAATCACCCAACATTTCAGTAATATCAAAGCTTCCATTTCCTTTCAGAGCTCCTCTCTCTTACTTTCTCTCTCAACGATCCGGGTAAGCAAGCGGGTGAGCGTTCGATCCGAGCAAGGCTTGGCTTGGGTAGTCCAAATTCGCCCGAGTCGCTGCGCAGTCACGATCCCTATCAATGACCCGTGACACAAGGAAGATCAAACTGCCCCAGGGTTCGAAGAGATGACAAAGGCTTGAGATTCAGGCGTGGTGATGAGGGATTGGGAGCACCGCAACTCAAGATCTTGGGGCACCCTACAACCGACGAGTTCTTGAGCCACTGCGAGTGGAACTCTAACATGGACAGCATCAGCATGGGAGTGCCCATCGTCGCATGGCCTATGCATTCGGATCAGCCAAGCAATGCCATCTTGATCGCGCAAGTCCTCAAGATCGGGCTTATAGTCCAGGACTGCATGAGCCAAGACAAGGTTGTGAAGTCGTTCGCAATCCGAGGTGCCGTGAAGGCGCTCATGGCATCAGAGCAAATGAACAAGATAAGGAAAGCACGCATGATAAAATTTCTAGAACAAAAATCAATTTCTGGCCATAAATTGATTTCTCAATTTTATTTCATGGACGAGTTTCTAAGCAAAAAACGTATTTGATAACAATTCAAAATTTCTATTTCTAAAATAAAAATTCATTTGGTAAAAAAATAAAATTTCTATTTCTAGGAACGATGATGACCGGCGTCCGGTGGCCGAGTTGACGTCTTGCAACCAGTGGCGAGCGACCGGAGTCCAAAGTCCAATGTTCAGCATTAGGCATCCACATTTGGAGTCCGGCATTCGGCGTTCAGCAGTCGGCGGCCAGCATCTAGCATTCGACGCCGAAATTCGATGTCCAACATCCAGAGTCTAGCGTACGATGTCCAAAGTCCAACAACCAATGGCCAATGGCCAACAACCAAAGTCCGGCAGGTGGTGGCGAATAGCCAACATCCAACAACCAGTGGCAAGTGGCGAGTGATCAGCAGCAAACGTCCGGTGTCGGCGGTGGGCCTCAAGTGTCCGGCGGATGGCAATGAGCGACCAATGATTGGCAAGCATCCGATATCCGATGGCCGACAGTCAACGATGGGTGGCCGGAGTCCAGTGGCTGGCGGTTGGCGGCGGGCAGCCAATGGCGGGTGGTCGGCAAGCGGCGGTGAGTGGTGGGTGTCCAGCGTCCCATGGGCGGTCGGTGGACGACGGCGGTGATAAAAGTGAATGATGAAAAAAATTTCGATTTCTTATTTTTGTTTTAGAAATTAAAAAAAAAAACTAAAAAATTTAACTTGTGATTTCTACTTCAAATTTATTTCTGAAATAAAAATCTGTTTTAGAAATAAAGAAATTAAATTGCATTACCAAACAAATTTCCATTCCAAACCTGTTCCAGGGAATAGAAAAACAAAAAAATCGAGAAATAGAAATGTTGTCATGCGCGCCCGAAGAGAGCAACAAAGTTAGAAGGGACCAGGGTGGAGTTTCCCGGGCTGAGCTGGAGTCTTTCATCAATCATATCTCTAGATAACTTCTCTCCCTTGTTCTTGTTCTGTTGTTAGCATTAAAGATGTATCTTATTCCACGAAATAGAAAGAGAACATTTTATATGAACTCGGCGTGCGAGTGATGTGAACGCAAAAGGCAATCATAATATAGAAATTATACGAGTGTGATTTAACATGAATTCATATATATTCTCACTATATGATTAACTTGATCTAATAAAACGAATTTAGACAACGTCACTCCAAAGCTAAGTGTTCAAAAAGTTGAAAGAGCCCAGATCGCGGTTTGTCCTGTACTGAAGAAACATGTCAAGGTCTAACTTTTTTTTTTTTTTGGACAAATTCAAGGTCTAACTTGAGGCACTAGTAACTTTGCGTGTAGAAGGACCTTATGACAAACTTAAGATCGATAAAATTATTGTGGACTTTATGCTTAGTTCTTTAGTTTGTCCCGTTAGGTAAGAGTTCGTGCATCCGTCCCTCATCACAGAGAATCTCAAGAGGATAAAACGAAATTAAAAGATAGAAATATATCAATTTGGTCGAGCATCAAAATCGCAATTAGACAAACGCGGACAGCATCAAGGGCACTAGTACGATTAACAATTTGGTGGCCACAGAAAGCGAACCCGTCTTCCCTAATTATAAAAACCTAAAGGTCCTCAAACACACCACAGACCAAATTTCGCATCTCAAGCCAAGCCAACACCATTTTAAGAAGAATTAGACACCATAGAAGAAATGTCCTCCCAAGATCTACCAAATGGCCTAAATATCAAAGACGTCCGAGGATCAGTGGCGGTGATCATGGTGCCTCTCCCGGCGCAAGGCCACCTCAACCAGCTCCTCCAGCTCGCCCACCTCGTCTCCTCCTACGGTGTCCCCGTCCACTACGTGGGCTCCGCCTCCCACAACCGCCAGGCCAAGCTCCGCTCCCACGTCCCGCCCTCATCTGTGCCCAGCGACATCCGCTTCCACGACTTCCCGATCCCGCCCATCCCCTCACCCGCCCCCAGCCCTAGTTCCCCTCACAAGTTCCCCTCCCACCTCCAGCCCGCGTTCGATGCTGCTTTGTCGCTCCGCAGCCCTGTCGCCTCCCTCGTCCAATCCCTGTCCTCGGGGTCGAGGCGTGTCGTAGTGGTCTACGACTCGCTGATGGCGTCTGTGGTCCAGGACGCTACCTCGGTCCCCAACGCCGAGATTTACGAATTCAAAGCTATTTCCGCGTTCACGCTCTGTGGGTTCGCGTGGGAGAGGATAGGGATGGCGCCCCCGCCGGAGGTGGAGGTTGACATCGCGGAGCTCATCTCCTCCAAGGGCTTCCCGTCCATCCAGGACTCCTTCAACGACGAGTTCTCGAAGTTCAGGGCGTCGCAGAAAGAGTGCAACAAGTCCAACTCGGGGTTTATCCACAGCACATGCAGGGTCGTCGAAGGCCGTTTCGTAGACTTATATGCCAGCGCAATAGCGAACGGCACCGCAACCAAGCACTGGGCACTCGGGCCGTTCAACCCGGTTAAAGTACCCGAAAAGAGGTCGAGAAGATCGGCTCACTGGTGCATGGAGTGGCTCGACAAGCAAACACCGAGCTCAGTGATATACGTGTCATTCGGCACCACGACGGCGCTAAGCGACGAGCAGATCCGTGAGATCGCCATGGGGTTAGAACGTAGTGGACAGAAGTTCATCTGGGTATTGAGGGAAGCTGATAAGACGGACATTTTCGGCGGAGGAGGAGAGGCGAGGAATATCGAACTGCCCCAAGGGTTCGAAGAGATGGCGGCGGCTCGAGATTTAGGGGTGGTGGTGAGGGACTGGGCACCGCAGCTCGAGATCTTGGGGCACCCAGCAACCGGCGGGTTCTTGAGCCACTGCGGGTGGAACTCTTGCATGGAGAGCATCAGCATGGGCGTGCCGATCCTCACGTGGCCGATGCATTCGGATCAGCCTCGGAATGCAGTCTTGATCACACGAGTCCTCAAGATTGGACTCATCGTCAAGGATTGGATGAGCCAAGACGATGTCGTGAAGTCCTCCACCATCGAAGGCGCCGTGAAGGCGCTCATGGCGACGGAGGAAGGGGAGGAGGCGAGAAAGAGGGCAGCCGAGTTAGGGGCGGCCGTCCGGGGTCGATGGATGAGGGCGGAGTTTCTCGGGCCGAGCTGGACTCTTTCATTGCTCACATCGCTAGATAGATTTTCTCCATTGTCCTTGTTCCTTTTTTTCCCCGCACCAATGATAAATCATAGTTAGTGGAGGAAAGAAAGATAACATTTTATATAAAGTTATTGTACGAATTGATTTGATGAACAAAAATCAATCGCAAAATAAATATTATATAAGAGTTTCTGTTTTTAGTAAAGATTTAGTATAAAGTCATCTTATATTCTTAATATATCACTAGCTTGATTTAATAGAAGGAGTTCAAATATCCATCTATTCATATTTATTCGAATAATTTTAAAGAGCCATGATTACTATTTGTCTTCTAAGCTCTTGAATTATACGGTTGTTGTGAAGGACGTTTCTATTCGGAGAGTCTTCTAAGCTCTTAAATGTAAATTTATTTTATGTTCTCAATATATGATTGACTTGATCTAATAGAATGAATTCAAATATCCATCTATTCATATCTATTTGAACAGTTTTAAAGAGCTATGATTGCAATTTGTCTTCTAAGCTCTTGAATTATACAGTTGTTGTGAAGGATGTGTCTATTCGAAGAGTCTTCTAAGATCTTAAATATAAATTCATTTTATATTCTCAATATATGAATGACTTGATCCAATAGAATGAGTTCAAATGTTCATCTATTCGAACAAATTTAAAGAGTTGTGATTGTGAATTGTCTTCTAAGCTCTTGAATTATATGGTTGTTGTGAAGGATGAGTCTAAATTATGTCCTAGACATCCTAGGACTAAAGTTTTGTACTTCAAAATTTAATACTAGATCAATATAAATTATTGTGCTTCATCATGCACCGAAACCAACGAGTCTCTTATATACGGAGGAAAGGTAGAAAACCGAACTACCGGTCATGCTCTCACCAACATACTCCCATTAATAGAATATAATTGGAATTTAACTTCTATACACATAGGGTGTATACATTACTATGCAAAAAAAAAAAAATCTTTAATTCCGATAATAATCGTAAACTCAACTATGGTCATTTGCATGGTTGCAAAATTTAAATTAGGATAAATTTAAAGATTAGAATATCGGAATTGATGTGATTTTATGATTAAATAGAATTACAAATGCTAACTCTAATGATTTAGTGCAGTCAAATTTCAACGATCACCGATGGCCCGCCTTTTGTTTTAGAAAACAACTAGATTTTCAAAGAAATTTTTGGTAACATTTGAGGTAATAATTGTGTTGAGCGAAAAGATGTTACAAAGTCCAATTAAGTGGCCCCGATTGTGAATGGTTCAGACATCAAATTTTCTCACATAATCGCGAAGACTATGTTCGACTACGAGAGCAGTTTTTAGATTTCTCTGGATGGGCACTAGTTTAGCTTGACTACGGCATTGGAAAGTTAGCAGGAAAAGTGAATTGTGACCCAAGAATAATGAGTCCAACCAGCCGCCCTCTTAATATAATAGTCTTTTCTTCTAGACACCAGAAACTTCAACCAGCGACCATCTTACAATAATTGTCATTTTCTTTTTCTAAATGACACTATGTATAGTGTCGTGGTGATCATACCACATACTGTCCACGTAAAAAAGAATTCCAATAGTAGTTAGTATAAAAAAGAATTTCATAAGTGATCTGATCGACCCTTAATTAGATGGTTAGTGAGAGAGTGGATAGCTAAGACCCCAAATCAACCACTCATGGAAAGTTATTTGTTGCAAAGTTAAAATGCAAACTTTAATCCTAAATATGTGTATGGACATGGTCTCACATTTTAGTAATTACACATGGTATGAAAATATATTGAATATGTGAAAGAAAAAAAAAGGAACGGTTGCTGCAATTTGTGGGAAGTCATGGGATTTCTAATTCAGGAATTAAAATTTCCTATGGATATTCACCGATTGCGTGCACGCTGCAAGTTATTCGATCAGAGCTACTTATAAAGTTCAGAGGCCTAAGCGGTTAGCGCTTCTTCTTTTTCTTTTTTCTCGGGAGTGTGTACGCATGGGATTGGAGATGACAAACGTGTTGGTCTTGGCTCGATCACCGCGTTGGTTGGTATTGGTTTCAGATCATTTCAGTCTATGCAATTTGGTCCACAATAGGATCAAGTCAGATCTTTCGCATGCCATTACTACTCAGAAAAGGATTACAAATTTACAATAAACATGAGGCTTCTGCTATTGGCCCCAATACAGCAGCCCAACAATTGAAAACTACCAAGCTATAGAACCCAATTCTCAGGAAGTTGCTTCTGACATATTTGGACCTTCGCTTTGCTTTACATCTGACTTCGCCTGAATCCTGCATCCCTAAACATACAGCCGAACACAGTACACATCCAAAACAAAATCATCATTATGAAGTCTTCTATGCCTTTCCAACCAAAGATGATCAGTAGAAGCACACCAAGAAAGCTTCCGACCACCAGGTGATCTATTGCAGCCATGCAACTCCAGAACTTTTCTCCGAACAGGGTCAGAAAAACCGCAGGCAAAGAATTAAGTGGTTCCTGCTCTCATCCTCCAACCAACGTAAAGGGCAAGCCATAGATGTCTTGCCTCTCTCGAGTAGCCAGCCTTTTAAGAACGACCAACCATGCAATAAACAGTGCATGGGAACTTATTGGATGAACCAGATGCAAATATACCTCGACATACTGCACTCTCTCTTTATCACATTCCAAGCACCAGCAAAAATGTAAATGCCACTAGAACTAGGAACCCAAAAGCTGATCTTGTTGAGAAAACATTCCCTTAGTGGTTTTGATGATTTACAAAACTTACCGACTTTGGAATTTAATTATAAGTATTTTTCAAGAAGGAAAGTATGATGATTGCGATCAGAATCAAAGCCGTGTGAAGGCTTTATTGGTATTGGGCTTAAGGCCCGTCCGCCCAAGTTGGGCCCAAAAAGCCCGGCCCACGAGAATAGGGCCCGTGGAAGGAGAGAGGTATAAAAGAGAGGAGAGAGAGAGAGAGAAAAATACACCGTTTTTGTTTTAGAAAAAGACGTAGTTTTTTTTTCTCAACGTACTCTCCCTCTCTCTCTCTCGTTTTCTTCAAAGCAAAAAGGAAAACAGTGAAGCGCTCGAAGGATTTTGCTTCCTCGGATCGAACAGGGCCAAATCTCTTCCTCTTGTCGGCGTTGGTGCTTAATTTGTGGCTAACAAGGTACGCTCGAATCCGTAGTGTGCTTTACGATCAGTGATACGTGTTTTCCCGGGCTTCGTCTTCCGCATTGATTTAGGGGTTCGATTCGGTGTCGAATCTGGTTTTTTTGGGATCAATCTTTCCCAACATTGGCATCAGAGCCCTAGTTCATGTTTTTCCCGATCAATTTAATGTTTTTTGATTGATTTTTCGCAAAAGCAATTCGACCGTACGGATCGAGGCGAGAAATCCCGACACCCGAGCGTTGTTCGGCCATTTTTCCAAGTTTTCGTAAGTCGAAATCAAATTGTGATGGCATAAGAAGAAAGGCGACGTCGAGACGAGTCTGGCGATACGTCGAGCGCTGCCAGGCGACACCACACGCGCCCACACGCGCGGCCGGAAGGCGCTCCGCGTGGGCGCGACGCGCCCGGAAGCGCTGGATTGCCCAGCACGTGCGGCACACGCACCGGTCGGCGAACCGACGCGTGCGGCACATGCGCCGATCAGCGAACCGGCACGCGCTGGTCCGCGGACCGACACGTGCTGACGTCACGTGATGACGTCACCCAACGGTCGATAACCGCTGGGATGACGTCACCGATGACGTCATCGCCGACGACGTTTCGCCGGGCGGTCACCGGCCGGCGACCCGACCGGTGATCTAACCCGACCCGAACCGCGGAGACCCGGTAAGCGCTCGGCACGTGCGGCCGGCCGACGCTCGGCCAGCCGGCCAGCGCGTGGCGGGGCACTTGCCGTCGGTTCGCCCGAGCCGGCCCCTCTGGCCCGACCGGTTTGACCGGTCCGACCGGTCTATCCGATCCAATCGGTCTGACGTCCGACGACCGACGACCGTTGACCGTTGACGACCGTTGACCGACGACCGTTAACCGTTGACTGTTGACCTTAAAAAAAAAGGGGAAAAGAATGTGTTTCTTTTTCAATTAAGTCTATGTGGATTATAATGTGATCCCTTATTTGTTTTGCATTTGTTGCAGGAACAATGTCTCCCCTGAGGTTACGCACACCTATTCGCGCAGTTATCGATGAACAAAATGATAGGCTGTCTAAGTTGATAGCTGAACTGACTGATCATCGATGGGAGAGAGGTGACTTAATTGATCATGTCCCTGAAGTCAACGGGAAAATTCAACAGGTCATATGGAATGGTCGTCCTATGTCACAGTCAGAGATGGTGCGATTTTTCATAAACACTCTTCCACCTGAATGGCAAGATGTATTGAATCGCATATGGGATGTCAACGGAGCTGCTTCCTATAAGAAAATTGTGATGGATTTTGTAAATGAATATTAATGTATTGTTTCAAGGGAAAAGATCAAGAAATTGAACAAAAGAGGATCTTTCCCAGTTCGTGTGTTGACTTGGTGTTAGTTGTATTGGCCGATATATGTTAAGTGTGATTTGTGAACATATTATGTAATGATTACTACCTAATTGTGTTAATTGAAAGCATTATTGTTTTATTGGATGTCTATTATATGTTACTTTTTGTTAATTGCTGGTTCTTTGTGGGTAATTAGTGTGGGTAGTTTTAGAAGTTTTTGTAACTTCATAGAATTGATTTTGCATAAGACAATTATATTGATGATAGTTTTAAGTTAGGTTTTTGGAGGATGATTGGAAACATGGTGACATTTTGATTCGAAGCCTTACTTGAAATTATTCATTAATATGATGGGTTTATGTAAATAGGGATGCATAAATGATAGGCATTAATAATTCGTGCATATTTGTCTAATTTGTTCATATCAATGGCTTCAGCCACAAAAAGCATAGTTGTCGAGCTTAACAAAGGTGAAAAGCTCAATGGTGACAACTATGAAATTTGGCAAATGAAAATCCAGTATGTGCTAGAAGACCAAGAAGCACTTGAGGCTCTTAACCTGACCATGGTAGAACCTGAAGAGGGAACCACTGCACAGCACAAAAGAGACAAAGAAGCTTTTTCTGCGTGGAAAAGAAAGAACTCTCTAGCTCGCATCACGTTGCTGAGCAGCATGGAAAATGACGTCATGCGAGAGTTTCGGCGTTTTGACAATGCCAAGGAAATGTGGGAGGCATTGGCAGCTAGATTTGGTCATACTTCGGTGACTAGACTGAGGCAACTCACTATCAGGTTTGTCTCTTATAAGAAGCCTCATGGTCAGACCATGAAGCAACATCTTAGAAAGATGTCAAACATGATAACTGAGCTGAAAGATGCTGGCCATGTCCTCACAGATGAGCAGCAAGTGCAAGCAGTGATTCGTTCCTTGCCTCAGAGTTGGGAGCATATGAAGGTGTGCCTGACTCATAATGAAAATATCAAAACCTTTGAGGATGCAATGCGTCATCTTGAGCTGGAAGAGGACCGCCTGTTGGCGGCTAAGCCAGATGCTGAACTCTATCATGCTAGTTCTAGCTCAAATGGAGCTTCGAGCTCCAAGCACAAGCGCCCTAACTGGTTTGATAAGGGAAAAGGCAAGGAAGAAGCAAGTCCTTCAGGGAAGAAACCCAAATTTAACCAACATGGAAGAGGGAAGCATCCTCGCATGAAAAAGCTTGCAAGGGTGAAATGCTACAACTGTGACAAGAATGGTCATTATGCTCGCGACTGTCGTGAGCCAAAGAAGGTATGCACCCCTTGTACTTTTCAGAACTTTGCTTATGTGTCGGTTCTTAACTGAGTCTAATCTTTTGTGGACTGTGGATTCAGGAGCGACGGACCATGTAGCGAAAGATAGAGGATCCTTCATGGAATTCGACGAGTACCAATTTGGAACTAAGTGGATCTATGTGGGAAACAACTTCAGAGCTGAAGTGAAAGGAATTGGCACATGCCAACTGAATATGCGTGGTGGACGCACTTTGTTCCTTCATGATGTGTTGTATGCTCCGAAAATTTGTCGGAATTTAGTGTCTGTATTAGTGTTGGTTAAATTAGGTTTTAATATGAACTTCTATAATGGAGGTGTGAATTTGTTTTTGGATACAAATTACTATGGTTGTGGTTATTTTCTGGATGGTTTTATTGTATTAGATATTGATTATGTTAATGCTAATGTTTGTTATTTCCTTCTCACGTCTCCTAATAAATATGATAATGATGTGAATGTGTGACATGCTAGACTTGGTCACATTGGCCAACAGTGTATGAATAGACTAGCCAAAAAGGGCTTGTTGGGCAATATTGAAAAAGTCGATTTGTCCATATGTAAGCATTGCCTAGAAGGCAAAACGACAAGGAAACCATTTGGAAAAGGAAAAAGAACTGAATTTCCTCTGCATTTAATCCATTCTAATGTCTGTGGTCCAATGAATGTGAAAGGAATGCATGGGGCTGTTTATTTCATCACTTTTATTGATAATTATACTCGATTCGGATATGTCTATTTGATTTCTCTTAAATCTGAAGCAATAAGTTGTTTCAAAAGATTTATGAACCTAGTTGAGAATTAATTAGACAAGAAAATAAAAGCATTGAGATCCGATCGAGGTCAAGAATACTTATCTAATGAGTTCAGAAAATTATGTGATGAAAAAGGAATAGAAAGACAGTTGTTTATTCCGTATACTCCTCAACAAAATAGTGTTGCGGAGAGAAGAAACAGAACCCTACTGGAAATGGTTAGGTCCATGATGGCGCATGCTAACTTACCCATCACATTTTGGAGTGATGCATTGTTAACTGCTGCCTATATACTTAACCGGGTGCCTTCCAAATCAGTTACTTCCACTCCATATGAGTTATGGACAAGTAGAAAACCGGACTTGAGTTTTCTTAAGCCATGGGGTTGTGCTGCCTATACACATGAGTCCTCTCACAAGTTTGAGAAATTGGGTCCCAGAGGAAAGAAGAGTATTTTCATAAGATACTTAGAACACTCGAAAGGGTATGTGTTCATTGGTGAGCAGGAAAGTGGGAGTATAATTGAATTTGAATCACGAGATGTCACATTCTTAGAGGATGAGTTTCCTAAGAAGGGCGAAATAGGGGAAGATCACTCCCTATTTGAGACCTTGGATCAAGATAATGATATTAGTGGAGTTCATCCAAGTGGGAGCATAATAGGGAATGATGTGCAAAGTGTACAATCTCCTATACGGCAAACAAGTCGCCAAAGTATTCCCCGTCGACGTTTTGACATTGAAGGAGAAACTTTTATGGTTGCTCCACAAGATGAGGATGAGCCAAGAAATATCAATAAGGCTCTGAATTGCCCTAGTAAGGAAAAGTGGATTCATGCAATGGAAGAGGAAACGGAGTCAATGAAATCAAACTAAGTCTGGGAACTGGTTGATCTTCCAAAAGGACGCAGAGCTATTGGGAACAAGTGGGTTCTCAAAATAAAGCGAAAGGCTGATGGCTCGATAGAAAGGCATAAGGCTCGCCTTGTGGCAAAGGGGTATAATCAACATGAAGAAATTGATTATGAAGATATGTTTTCTCCTGTAATAAAATTTACCTCGATTCGCATTATTCTGGCAATAGTGGCTAGTCTGGATCTTGAGTTACATTAGATGGATGTAAAGACTGCTTTCCTCAATGGAGAATTAGAGGAAGAAATATATATGGAACAAGCTGCTGGTTTCATAGTGAAAGGTCAAGAAGAAAAAGTATGTTGACTTTTGAGGTCGATAAATGGTCTTAAGCAGTCATCAAGACAATGGTATATACGTTTTCATAATGCCATAATGGCATATGATTTTATGATGATTGATGAGGATCATTGTGTATATATCAAAAGATCCAATGATCAATTTGTGATCATATCATTATATGTTGATGATATACTTATTGCCGGAAGCAATATGGAGTTTGTTAAGACTGTCAAGAGTTGGTTGTCTTCCAACTTTGAGATGAAGGATATGGGTGAGGCTGCATACGTTCTTGGAGTTAAGATTTCGAGAGATCGTTCGAAGAGATCGTTGTCTCTTTCGCAAGAAACCTATATAAATAAGGTTCTTGAACGATTTCGTATGCAAGACTGTAAACCCATAGACACTCCTATTGCAAAAGGTGAAGGATTGAGCCACAGACTGTGTCCAGGGACTCAACAAGAGAAGGAACAAATGAAACATGTTCCTTATGCTAGTGTTGTTGGGAGCTTGATGTACGCTATGATGTGTACAAGAGCCGACATATGTTTTGCAGTTGGAATGATGAGTAGATACCAATCCAATCCAGGTCCAGCACATTGGAAAGCCGTCAAGAGAATACTGAGGTATCTGAAGGGAACTGCTGATTTCAAGTTGAATTACCAAGGAAATGATCTACGACTTGAAAGCTATTCAGATACTGATTGGGGAGGAGATTTAGATGAAAGGAAATCTACCTCTGGATTTGCTTTCTTACTGAACAATGGCGCCATATCATGGAGCGGTAAAAAGCAAACGTGTATAGCCTTGTCCACGATGGAAGCTAAGTTCGTGGCATTATTAGCAGCGGTACAAGAAGGAGTTTGGCTTAAGAGATTTTTGGATCATTTAGGTGTTAATGAGAAAGCTGCAAATCCATTGTTGGTTAACTATGATAGCCAAGCAGCTATAGCGTACACCAAAGATCCAAAATATCATGGCAAAACCAAACATATAGATACCAAGTATAACTTTGTGAAAGATATGGTTGCACGAAAGGTTGTGAACTTACAGTACATATCTACGCATAGAATGGTAGCAGATCCTATGACAAAGCCAATACCTAGAGATGTGTTTTGTGGTCATGTAAAATCTCTAGGATTGCGTAGAGTCTGATGTACTGAATTGTAATTTCCGTGAGTTGTTCACATTTATGAAATTTTGTTTTTCATTGATTAATGCCTATGAATCTTTGTATGATCTTTATGCATCTTAATGCTCAATGCATTATTTTAAGTTGAGAAGTATGTCGGACAGATAAAAGATTAGCCCACTCACACGGGTAATTGCCTCTATTTACTGTGTGATAAATAGAGATGAGACTGTTTTTAAGCTTATTATCTAAGTGATAATCGAGAGCTCAAGCTTAAAATACATATGTCGCCTTAACTGAGTGTTAAGATGAGGACATAATACTAAAGATGTCTGAAAGTAAAATAACCCACATATTTTACTTTATCTGTCTATGATGCCAGATGTGAGTTCTGATGAATTTTGTGAATGAGTAGATACGTGAACTTAAGTTAGACATTGGGTATGTCTAAACTATCATATGTACGGTATTGAAAGGTGTAGATATACGCTCAATGGGAAAGGAGTTAATACCGTAATACGTATTTCATACTACGTATGCATAAGACGACCAATAAGAGTGGCAAAAAGTTTGATCTCAACTTTTATGACGTGTGAGACTCTTGAGGAAAAGAGTTCCTCAATATTTAGTCCCATCATGACTCTTACTTATTCTCAAGATTTCTATTTAGTATTTGCTATCTTAGGGTGTTGCCAATGGTCATGAGATGATTCGATCTAATGGGGCATTTCTAGAAAAGCAACCTGAACTGAAATTGAGAGTTTGAAGGGAAGAGGAAGATCGATTTTGGAGAATCACATTATAGTTTTGTATTCACTGGTCGACCAATTATGACTTTCTTTGTGATAATTATAATTGTGAATACGATATATATATATATATATAAAAGAGATCAAGAGAGATATAAAATGTGATCGATCGATCTAGGGTACGCATACTAAATCTACTCAGAGTGTGATGCCCATTATGAGCTGCTATATATTCCTAACAGATGTATAGCAACGAGCTCTCAAAGTATGTTGGTCGCACGGATTATTCACCGGTATGAATGTTGAAGAGAGGTAAAGAGAATCATGTTCGGCCTACCATGTGCGAGTGGGATATGAAGGCTTTATTGGTATTGGGCTTAAGGCCCGTCCGCCCAAGTTGGGCCCAAAAAGCCCGGCCCACGGGAATAGGGCCCGTGGAAGGAGAGAGGTATAAAAGGGAGGAGAGAGAGAGAAAAATACACCGTTTTTGTTTTAGAAAAAAACGTAGTTTTTTTTCTCAACGTACTCTCCCTCTCTCTCTCGTTTTCTTCAAAGCAAAAAGGAAAACAGTGAAGCGCTCGAAGGATTTTGCTTCCTCGGATCGAACAGGGCCAAATCTCTTCCTCTTGTCGGCGTCGGTGCTTAATCTGTGGCTAACAAAGTACGCTCGAATCTGTGGTGTGCTTTATGATCGGTGATACGTGTTTTCCCGGGCTTCGTCTTCCGCATTGATTTAGGGGTTCGATTTGGTGTCAAATCCGGTTTTTCAGGGATCAGTCTTTCCCAACACCTTGGATAATACTTTCTTATTTAGACAATCAATCAACCGGTTAGGAAGGAGTATATTTCTCGTGCAACGGCTAAATTGACCGGATAAATTGCCATTTCTTTGGAGGAACTTGAAAAGGAAGGTTTTCGTAAAAAATCATCATGTTTCCAATCTTTCCTTGATCTTCGAAGATGAGCTATTCTTTATAAATATAGACACTTGACTTTTGGAAACCCGACTCACTATATGGGCAGCAAATCTTACGAGAAGCTTCAATCCCCGCGATCCTCACGCCATCAGATCTTCTCAACCAAATCCAGGACCAACGGGTGGATTGGCTAGATGATCCTCCCATGTCCAACGGTCAATTTGGAGTAAGGGGGGTATAAGAGGAGATCTCACAACAGAAGGATAACAATTCACTTTCACAAGTATTGGAGCTTTTAATTCTAAAGTCTGAAGGATGTTGTGATCATTTTGTACATTTGATTCAGTGAGCAAAATTGTATAACATTTTAGAGGTTGAAAGTGTGTGAGAAAGTTATACACACGAGCTTGAGTGTCGGAGCTCAGATCTTGTACCCTCTTATTGGTTCTCATCAGTGGATTCCAACCAATTAGCTGTAACGGGGGAGGGTGGACATAGGCTTGCAAAAGCCAAACTACTATAAACTTAAGTGTGCAATTCTCTATCCTTTACTCTTTTAATTTTTCAATAGAATTACACACCGGTAAGATTTGACCACTTTATCAAAAGTTGTCCCGCTAGAATATTGGTTTAATTTTTTTTCATTTCCGCAAAATCACCTATTCACCCCCTCTAGGTGATAGTTTAGCCATAACAAATATGAGACCTTGGGTATAATATTCCAGAGATAGCAAATTGTATATCCCAAAGCACGTCAAATGTGGCGAAGGCCAATACCAGTCCTAGCCATTTATAGCTTTTGAGACCTTACAAACCATGCCTAAACTTGAATTACACACAATCCCTTGTAAGAAACTCGTCCAATAAAGGACCATGAGGGTGTCATGAGTCAAACTATCACACCCCTAACCTCGAGCGCGCGCACATCCCTCGATGGTCGATAGAAAGTGACCTTCCTAGGACGCGTCGTCGACACATTCATTTTAATGCACAAGCGGAAGCAATTTAACTAATCCCTTGACAATAACAAACATGGGATAGAAAAGCTGAACGACCAATTTCAAATCAACTGCACTTTCATAAACACCTCAAGATTATATAAAAGGTCTATCTTATTAAGAACGACTAAGCCACCTATGCTCCTGATCCTTCCGCTTCAAGCTCGAGGTTCTTCGCATTAGGGACCTGAAAATAGTTATTCAATAACCAATGAGATATAAATCTCAACGAGTCCTCCCCCTAGTCTCCCGATTAGAACACCAACTCAACTCAGGGTATCTCTTCAGAACCAGCCCACAAACAAACCAACTATCAACAACCAACACTCAATAGTCAGTTCACATGCAACCTTACCTGGTATGCCATACCCTGCACATTATAATTCAGCACGATACACGCAATGCACATGGCCATTAGATGATGCAGTTCATCAATCACATGCAAGTCGCATCACAAGCGATCTCACCTGGCCATTGCAACACCCTGCACATTATCAATTCATGCGTGCATGACATAAACAATGTGCTCAACTCATGCATGACCGAAATTAACGATGCAATAATTCTCATGCATTCTTGCACTTTGGTGCGCCACCTATCACACATCAATCTATCCCACACGTCCCGATTATAAGGTAAAATCGGTATGGCACATCTCATACCATGCCACACAAATTTTATCCCATAATAAGGCGCAACTATCTCACTCAATAATCTGACTCAATACTAAAACCAAACTCAAGGTTCTAGAGGTGTCCTCTCCCCACGAAATTCCAATATCATGTGGCACTTAGTCCCTAACCTCAATCAATCATAGTTCGAGATACTAGAGGTGGCTCCCACAAATTCACACTGTCGTGTAACACTTAGTTCTCGGCTATATTAAGCAATAGTTCAAGTAACTAAAGGTCACTCCCACAAGTTCACACGGTTGCGTAGCACTTAGTTCTTAACTATAAAAAGCATTAGTGCATGGTTCTAGAAGTAACTCACATGAAGTCTCACTATCATGTAGCACTTAGCCCATTTACTATGCATGATAATACTGCAAGGCTTCTAGAGGTGGCTCCCACGTGACTCAAGTCACCATATAGCACTTAAACCTTGACTATAATAAGCAACGGTACAAGGTACTAGAGGTGACTCACACGAGTTCATTCTCGTGTAGCACTTAGTTCTTTACCGACTCACAACCAATTGGTTTTCTCAACACAACCTGCTTTTTCATAAAAGTGGTTCATCTCCCATGTCCCTCGGACAACCCTTTATCCTTTTTTTGTATGCGGATGCCCATGCATTTATATACTCAAATCACCTCATAAAATCAAAACACATGAAAGTAGACAGTTTTCATTCTTGGGTGAACAGTGCACGTGAATAGTGTGCGTGAACAGTGTCATGAACAATAAAATTCCAAAATTTAATAACTAATAAATTATCCAAAAATCATTAAAAATATTGATTAAAGTAAACAACCAATCAATTAGAGCCAAACATGTTTAATTAACCACATAAGCCACATTAAGCAAATAAAGTGAGATTAAGCTAAACTAATCCTAACCATTTATCTAACCACCTATCTTAGGATTAATATAACTTAATTAAACATATTAATCTAAAATTAACACTAATTAAACCAACTCTAAGCAAATTTAGGCTCTAATTGGCAGATTATGAGCTAAACTCACCCGTTAAATGGGCTAGAGACGTAGACGCGGTGGCAACAACGGTGGCTACGCTTGGGGATCTCTATCATGACGATCCAAGGCAATCCAAGGGCTGGAACAACAGCCACAGCCTCTGCTTCCCTCTGAAATTCCCAAAAAACTGAACTATCGGAGGAGAAAACAAGTTGGACGACTGATCGAAGCTCCGACAAGAGGTTAGCCGGAAACCGGCGACACTTGGGGGTCAAGGGGGACTTGCTAGTGGCTAGGTTGGGTGGAAGCTTGGTCAAAATGGGAGGAAAATTGCAGAAAACACGAAACAGGCGAAATCGAGCGGACTCCAAGAGGTTTGGTGAGGGGCTGCTTCCGGCCGACAAACGGGTCGGCCAGCAGCTCCGTTCGACAAGTGGTCGGGCTCATCCGTACGGTTTGAGCCTCCTTGACATGGTGGTGAGTGGAGCATGGTCTGATTCTCACGGGAAGGCAATGAAAAACTCAAGTTTTCGCAAGAAGGTCGGCTAAAGAAAAATAGGGCCAGGCAGTCAAACTGCCACTGGCTATTGGCTGGCCGGCGGGTGAATCGGCGCATCCGACCAGCAAATGGCCAAGTCAGGGCAGATAGTTTGGATTTCCTGAGCACAGTGGTGGATAGCATGGAAGTTGGTTCATTTGGGAACCCAACAATCAGCTCAGCTTTTCACAAGGTCTGCAGGAGCAAAAGAAAGAAGAAAGAGAAAACCAGGGGAGAGAGAGGTCGGTCAAGAGAGAGTTGAAGGAGGGGAGAGAGAGAGGGTTGTTGCACTCTTCTAGAAGGCCATAAAGCATGCTCCAAATCCCCATGCAAAGATGACCTCATCTTTCTCTCTCTTCCCTTGCCCTTATCCAAATGCTTTTATGGCCAATTTGGTCATTTCTACCTTGCACAAATTACTAATTTATCCTTGGGCTACAAATGATGGGTGGGCCTAAGAAATGGGCTAGGCCATGAATAGGAGTGGGCTTGGGAATTGATTGAGCTCAAATGGGTTTAAGGTTGGACCATGGGCTTGGAAGATGAATAATTGGTTTGGGCCTAATGGGCTCACTTGCTTGCTTTGGGCCCATCATGGTGGCTGTCCCACCTTGGGACTTAGGCCCCACACTGGCCTAGCCTTGCCCACATCCTCATGTGCTCGCTTCCTTAGTCCAAAAATCCCTTTTCCAAGTACTCGGGTTAACCGTCACTATCGACTGTCTAAGTAACATCATTCAAAGTTCGTCCCGGATGTTCCCGATAATTCGAAGTCCAATATTTAGTTCTCATGCCATGTCAATTTCATCCAATGCCATTTTGGATACAACTCAGACTGACAGGTGGCTTTGAAGATTCATGCGTGACCGACTCGTGTCAAACCACATTCAAGACATCTCGACTCATGGACGTCATTGACTACATGAAATTGTAAATGATAGATTCTTATTTCAAAGTACACGATTACTAAGGATCGACCTAGGGTCGTTCGCAGGCTCGATAATAGTAAACGGAATCACCCATCATTCCATTATGTTCTATCCGCGAATCAACTTCTAGTTGTTCTTAAAATTGGCCTGCCTATCTACAGGATCGCCCTCACGTAAGTCTCGCAATCAAATCGTTTTCCCAGGTCAAGTTCTTTAATCGTACGAGTTCTGTCCTCATTAGCATTTCCCCTCAAGATCAGTATCTCATGAGTGCTCATTCCAAGTGAGATTAACCAACAATGCATTGACGAAATTCACATTCATTCATCCCTCAGAAGGCTCGAATTTTAGGATGTCACACAAATCATAGCTTAAATTCAGATAATTTCAAACCCAATTTATCTTGAGGTTTTTAAATAATTTTGTTTTTCCAATTGAAAGAAGCCATTCAAGATAAATACAATCGTAGATCTAGAAATAACATGGACTTCTCTTTTATTCTTTCTGCACATTTAAAGTAGAACAGGGTAGGTCTGGCCAAAAATGGTTTTCCGTGAAAGCGAGGGAAAAAAGAAAAAGGCACTCCTTCATGAACATTAAAGAACAAACTATTAATATTCTCTTAAAGATGCTATCAAATAGAGCTCTACGACAACCCCTGTCATCATGTAACCAAGAAAATCGACAGCCAAATAAATCTTAACAACTGGCCTTTCTGGCATTTGTTCCCTTCACAAAGGTTCCAAATAAATATATAATGCATAACAAAGAAAGGGCTCGATTGACTGAAAGTATAGTAAAAGGAAAGATATCGGCCTGGTCATTCAAAGTTCAAACAGTACAAGCAAATTCTTAGGGAAAGTGAAAGCAGAAATAGGATGAAGAAGTGAACTGAATAATCAATCATTTGGCAATTCTTTACAAAATGTGGTCCTGCTGCTAGAATGATCCACATTTTTCCCATCAAATTAGGCACCGGTTTCTGCAAGAATAATGCTAATAACTATTAGGAGTAGAGCAATCACAGAAAGCTACTCCAGGCTTGAGGGAAAAGAAACGAGCATTCACCTCCATTTAAAGCCTAGAATCTAGAAATCCTTCTTTCTGGAAGAGTGTCAAGAAAATCCAATGAAATAAGTCTATGGAGCTACACGCACAGACATTCATCAGGACAGGACAGGAAGCTCCACTATGCTGCGCAAAATTTCAGTGGAATGCCTCCACATTGTCTTTCAATAGCTTCGATTTCGATTTTAGATGGTGGTTGGCCTCTGCAAGTAGCCAATTTGCGAAAAGTTGAAACAGAAGCATGGACAATACCCTAAAAGTTTTTCAGAAAATATACTGATCGACATTGTTCTTACACACGTGTGCATCAAGATTTAGCGGAATTTCATATTCTTTTCTCAAGCTAAGCCGATTCAGCCGCTTTGATTCACTTAAGTGAAAACAAATTCTCCAGATACAATATGTTTCTCTGCAGAATTTGGGACTTAGGTATGTTCTCAACTTACATAAACGGAAACATCGGTTACCAAACCCAGGAATGAGGAACTCAGGTCCTGGAATAGCATATTGAAATTCAATAATTTGCATTGGCAATCAACGCGATGAGAAATTTCGATTATCTGCTTAAATTTCAGAGAGAATACTCAAACACATGTAGCTTTACACAGGGCCTTCCTAAGAAAAAGATGAGAGTTATAGAAATTTAATAAATTATTACCTGATTAAGCTAAGCACATAGCTTGGATCACTAGGTGAAGATTTTCTGAATTTTCCAATTGGGAGATAAACATCAAATACCAGCGTCAGTTCATTCAAGTCCATCTTTATAAATCTTTCAATTACGGAATTGCAGTCTTGCAGCTTTAATAGAAGGAGTTCAGACAACCGTCGCTCCAAAGCTAAGTGTTCAAAAAATTATAATAAACCTAGATCGTGATTTGTCCTGCGCTGAAGGAATATGTCAAGGTCTAGCTTGAGGCATCGTTAACTCCGCATGTAGAAAGACCTTATGACAAACTCAAAAGCAATAAAATTTTCGTGGACTTTATGATTAATTCTTTAGTTTGTCCCGTTAGGCAAAAGTTCATATGTCCGTCCCTAATCACAGAGAACCTCAAGAGGACAAAACGAATTTGAAAGACAGAAAAATATCAATTTGGTCAAGTGTCAGAATCGCAATTAGACAATCACGAATGGCATCAAGGGCACAAGTACGATTAATAATTTGGAGTCCATTTGGTAGCACTTCTATTTCGAAGAATAATTTCTTTTCAGAAATATTCTTTTTTATTTTTATTCCCTGGAATAATTCCTTGGAAAATGAGCATATTTGGTAACTGCACAAAGTTTATATTCTTAGAATGGAAAAAGAATAGGAATGCACTTAGTAAAATTCGCAATTTTTTTATAGAATTTCTTTTAATTTTTTTTCTTATTCTTCCTATTGCCGCCACCAACCGTTGACCACTACCGACCGCTGCTGCCACCGCCCGCCACTGCCATCAGTCAATGGTCATCAATTAGCAGCGGTAGCGATGGTCGGCTGGCAGTGGCAATTGCCCGGCCAATAGCGGTGGCCTTCAACAGTCGTTGATCGACTAGCCAGCAAGCGGCAGTCGGCGGCAATGGGGGGTGACAACCGGCAAAGAAGAAGAAAAGAAGAAAAGAAGAAAAAAAAATTATTTCTAAAAATTGTTCCCGAGAACAAAAAGAGTTGCTTTTTATTTCTTATTTATATTCCAAATCTATTCCTATGCCACTTTTCTATTTTAAGGAATAGAAAAATTAATTAATATTATCAAACCAATTTTTGTTCTTTTTTTATTATGGAAAATAAAAGAACGGAAACTGGGAGAAACAAAAACATTACTAAATGGAACCTTGGTGGTCAGTGACTAATGCCCAAAGAACAAGAGAGTCGTCCTTTAATGTGACCGGAGTTGGATATGTAGTTATATTCCTCTTCATCCTTCAAGTCTTGTTCCATTAACTCAGAGTCACTTGACAAGCCATCCTAATCTTCACACTCCATGTTGGAACTTCCTCTCACCTATGGCCATCACCCCATCGCTAGTGGGGTGGCGACGAAGATTGGCGGGGTCGTCAGCACCTGGGGAAAGGCCGGCGACCCTAGCTAATCAAAGGCAAAGGCCAGTGACCCTACCGACCATTGATGCCACCCCACCAATAATGGGGTAGCAACACACGTACGTTTTCTTTTTCTTTTTTAGTTTTTTTAAAAGAAAAAAATTATAAAAAATTAAAAATTAAAATTCTAAAAGACGAAATTACCCTTCACATTTGGTGAGTTCAGGTTCTTCTTTGAAACTCATATATGCACTTCAAGCTCTTATTTGAAGTAAGGTCCACTTCGAGCTTTATTTGAGAAAATAATGGCACTTCGAGTATTTATTTGAAACAATGTCCACTTTGATCCCTTATTATAAATTTTCCTAAAAAAATTGCATGGCCGCAAAATTTAGATTAGGAAATTTTTCTAGGTTAGAGTATCAAATTGAATCCAATGATTTCCCGCAATAAAATTTTAGCTATCATCAATGGCTAGCCTTATTTTTTAAAACAATTAGATTTTCAAAGAAATTTTTGGTAACATGTTAGGTAATGGCTGTTTTGAACATTTCTTAGTTTTCCGTGGATGGCCACTAGTTTAGCTTGACTATGGAATTGGAAAGTTTGCAGGAAGAAAGAATTGTAATAAGTCCAACTAGCCACCCTCTTAATATAATAGTATTTTCTTCTAGACACTGGGAAACTTCAACTAACAGCCACCATCTTACAATAATTGTCACTTTTTCTAGGCAAAAGTACATCCCGAATACCAAAACTTGGCACAATGGGACATTTAAGTGCCAAAAGTTAGAAAATTGACACTTAAATGACATTTTTTTAAATAAAAAAAGAATAAGACACTTGAGTGTCACCTCTGGTGAACTCCACCGAAAATCTTACATGACAATTTTTTATTAATTTTGCTCGCCTACGTAGCTCACTGGAAAATTGACTCAATAAAGAAATGCAAAAACAATGTCGTTTTGGCAAGGTTTTAAATTTTAATATAAAAATAATTAAATTAAATTATTGAGAGAGAGAGAGAGAGAGAGAGAGAGAGGAAGGAAGACAGTTGCAAGCGATTAAGGGCTATGCCCTTGCCGCTACCACCGCCTCCTCGCCGTCGCCGAGAAGGGCTGGTAACGGTGGGGGGAGGGCTGGCCGGGGTTGTCAAGCCCTAGCATCACCCCCCCTTCGCAGCGACGGGCTGTCGAGCCCTAGCGACACCAGCCCTTCGTGGCAATGGCGAGGAGGCAGTGACAAGGGTCTCTCTCTCTCTCTCTCTCTCTCTCTCTCTCTCTCTCTCTCTCTCTCTCTCTCTCTCTCTCTCTCTCTCTCTGTTTTTTAAATAAATTTACTTTTAAATTTAATTTAATTAAGTTTTGTATTAATTTTTTACTCACGTCGCAGTAAAATGATGTCTTTTTTGCACTTGTCTAACCATATCAGCTTGCAAAACGACCGGAAAATCACCACACTAGTATTTTGGCCAGATTTTTTCGTTGTTAGCACTTAAGTGATCCATTTTGCTCCAATTTTGGCATTTACGTGTAACTTTCCTAACTTCTGGCACTTAAGTATCCTTTCGTGCCAAGTTTTGACACTCCAAGTGTCCAGTACTCCTTTTTTCTATAATTAAATAAAGTTTCATTATATCATATACTGTCAGTGTGCAAAGAATTCCATAAGCCATCTGATGGACCCCTAATTAGATGGTTAGTGAGAGAGTGGACAACTAAACCCCAAATCGAGCCACTCGTGGAAAGTTCTTTTTGCATAGTTAGTAGTGTATACTTAAATCCCTAAATATGCGTGTGGACACGGTCTCGCATTTTAGTAACTACACATGATATGAAAATATCTTGAATATGTCTTTACCAAAATATATATATCTCAAATATGGGGAAAAAAATTTAAAAAAAAAAAAACGGTTGCTGAGATTTGTTGGAAGGTTGTGGGATTTCTAATTCAGAAACTAAAGTTTTCTATTCTTATTTACCGATTGCATGCAAGCTATTTGATCGAAGCTACTTACAAAGTCCAGAGTCCTAAATGGTTGTTTTTTCCCCCTTCTTGTAGTGTGTAGGCATGGGAGTTGGAGGTGACAAACGAGCTGGTCTCGGCTCAATCACCAAGTTGGTTGGTATTGGTTTCAGATCATTTCAATCTATGCACTTTGGTCCACAAACAGGATCAAGTCAGATCATTTGCATGCCATTACTCCTCAGAAAAGGATTACAAAGAAAAAAAAAAAGGCAAATGTGCTTATGCTATTGGCCCCAATACAGCGGCCCAACAACTGAAAACTAGCAAGCTGTAGAACCCAGTTCTCGCGAAGTTGCTTCTGAAGCATCTGGACCTTTGCTTTGCTTCACATCGACGGCACCTGAATCTCAGTGATAAACGTGTCATTCGGCAGCACATGGCACTAAGCGACGAGCAGATCCGTGATATCGCAATCGGGTTGGAACGTAGTGAACAGAAGTTCATCTGGGTAATGAGGGAAGCTGATAAGGTGGACATTTTCAGCGGAGGAGGAGAGGCAAGGAAGATCGAACTGCCCCAGGGTTCGAACAGATGGCAAAGGCTCGAGATTCAGACGTGGTGGTGAGGGACTGGGCACCGCAACTCAAGATCTTGGGGCACCCTGCAACCGGCGGGTTCTTGAGCCACTGCGGTTGGAACTCTTGCATGGGGAGCATCAGCGTGGGAGCGCCAATCCTCGCATGGCCTATGCACCCGGATCAGCCCAGAAAGCAGTCTTGATCACACGAGTCCTAAAGATTGGACTTGTCGTCAAGGATTGGATGAGCCAAGACGACGTCATGAAGTCCTCCACCATCGAAGGCGCCATGAAGACGCTCATGGCAACAGAGGAAGGGGAGGAGGCAAGGAAGAGGCCAGTTGTGTTAGGGGCGGCCGTCCGGGGGTCGATCGATGAGGGCGGTGGACTCTTTCATTGCTCACATCTCTAGTTAGATTTTCTCCATTGTCATTGTTCTTTTCTTTTTACGCATCAATGATAAATCATAATTAGTGGAGGAAAGAAAAAGAACATTTTATATAAAGTTATTGTATGATTGATTTGATGAAGAAAAATCAATCGCAATACAAAAATTATATAAGAGATTTTGTTTTTAGTGAAGTTCAGTATAAATTCATTTATATTCTCAATATATGATTAACTTGATCTAATAGAACAAGTTGAGATATCCATCTTTTCATATCTAGTCAAAGAGTTATAAAGAACCATAATTGCAATTTGTCTCCTAAGCTCTCGAAATATACAACTTTTGTGAGTGACGTATCTAAATCATGCGTTGGACGTCCGAGGAAAAAAGCATTGTACTTCAAAATTTAATATCAAGTTCAATATGAATTATTATGCATCATCATGCACCTGAACCAATGAGTCTCCTCTTATATACGAAAGAAAGGTAGAAAACCGAACCATTGGTCATGCTCTTACCAACATACTCCAAATAAATAAAAGATTTAACTTCTTTCGAAAGATGGTGTATACATCACCACTCAAAAAATTATATATCTTTAATTCTGGTAATAATCGTAGAGTAGACTCAACTATGGTCACTTGCTTGTTCGCAAAATTTAGATTAGAAAAATTTCAATATTAAAGTGTCAAATTGACGTGATTACTATTAAATAATTTATATATGTTAACTCCAATGATTTCTTGCTGTCAAATTTTGATGATCACTGGTGGCTTGCCTTTTTTTCCAAAAATAATTAGATTTTCAAAGAAATTTTTGGGAACATGTTAGGTAATGACTGTGATGAACCAAACGATGTTAGAAAGTGTGATTAAGTGGCCATGATTGTGAATGGTAATCATGAATATGATGATCGACGATGAGACCATTTCTTAGTTTTCTGTGGATGGGCACTAGTTTAGCTTGACTATGGAATTGGAAAGTTAGCGGGAAAAATGAATACCGACCCAAGAATAATAAGTCCAACCAACCACCCTCCCTCTTGATATAATAGTCTTTTCTTCTAGACACCAGGAAACTTCAACCAGCGACCACCATCTTACCATAGTAGTCATTTTCTTTTTCTAAATGACACTATGTATGGTGTCGCTGTGGATAATTAAATCAAATTTAATTTAATCATATACCGCCCGCATGAAAAAGAATTGCATAAGCGATTTGATCAACCCTTGATTAGATGGTTAGTGAGAGAGTGGATAGCTAAAACCCGAAATCAAGCCACTCATGCAAGTTTCTCTATTGCATACTTAATAGTGTATACTATAATCCTTAAATTTGTGTGTGGATAGGGTCTCGCACTTTAGTAATTACACATGGTGTGAAAATATATCAAATATGGAGAAAAAGGAATGGTTGCTGTGATTTGTTGGAAGGCTGTGGGATTTCTAATTCAAAAACTAAAATTTCCTATTCTTATTTACCAATCGTGTGCAAGTTACAAGTTGTTTGATCAGAGCTATTTATAAAGTCCAGTGGCCAAATTGGTTGGCGCTTCTTTTTTTTTCTTTTCTTTTCTTTTCTGGAGAGTGTAGGCATGGGATTTGAAGGTGACAAACGAGCTGGTCTCGGCTCGATCACCAAGTTGATTGTTATTTTTTCAGGTCATTTCAATCTATGCAATTCCGTCCACAAATAGGATCAAGTCAGATCATTCGCATACCATTACTACTCAGAAAATGTGCTTACGCTGTTGGCCCCAATACAGCAGCCCAACGGTTGAAAACTACCAAGCTATAGGGCCCAATTTTCACAAAGTTGCTTTACACATTTGGACTTTTGCTTTGCTTCACATCGACTCCACCTGAATCTCAGTGATATACGTGTCGTTTGGCACCACGACGGTGCTGAGCGACGAGCAGATCCGTGAGATCGCGATCGGGTTGGAACGTAGTGGACAGAAGTTCATCTGGGTATTGAGGGAAGCTGAAAAGAGGGACATTTTCAGCGGACGAGGAGAGGCGAGGAAGATCGAACTGCCCCAAGGGTTCGAAGAGATGGCCGAGGCTCGAGATTCAGGCGTGGTGGTGAGGGACTCGGCACCGCAGCTCAAGATCTTGGGGCACCCTGCAACCGCCGGGTTCTTAACCCGCTGCGAATGGAACTCTTTTTGCATGGAGGGCATCAGCATGGGAGTGCCGATCCTCGCATGATGCATTCGGATCAGCCAAGCAATGCCGTCTTGATATCGCAAGTCATCAAGATTGGACTTATAGTCAAGGACTGCATAAGCCAAGACAAGGTCATAAAGTCATCTGCGATCCAAGGTGCCGTGGAGGCACTCATGGCGTCGGAGCAAGGGGACAAGATAAGGAAGAGGATGGCGGAGTTAGGGGTGGCCGTCAGGGGGTCAATGGACGAGGGCGGAGTTTGCCGGGCCGAGTTGGACTCTTTCACCAATCATACCTCTGGATAACTTCTCTTCGTTCTTGTTCTGCTGTAAGCATCAAACATATATCTTAGTCGACAGAATAGATATAGAACATTTTATATAAAATTAGAGTGAGTGATACGAACGCAAAAAGCAATCATTAAGTAGAAATTATACAAATGTCTGTAACTTCAGATGTGAATTCATATATATTCTCAATATAAGATTGACTTGGTCTAATAGAACAATGTCAAACAACCGTCACATTAAAAGTAAGTATTAAAAGAGTTATAGAGAACCCAGATTGTGATTTGTTATGCATTGTCGGAATATGCAGTAGTTGTCAAGGACTAGCTAGAGGCACCGGTAACTCCTTATGTAAAATGACCTTATGACAAACTCAAAATCAATAGAATTTTAGTGGACTTTTAGACCAATTTTTAGTTTGTCCCGTTAGGAAAGAGTTCATCCGTCCGTCCCTAATCACAGAAAACCTCAAAAGCATAGACAGAAATATAACAATCCATAATATATATGGTTGAGCGTGAAAATCGCAATTAGACAATCGCCTATGGCAGCAAGGGCACTAGTACGATTAACAATTTGGTGGCCACAAAAAGTGACCCGCCCCTAAAGAACAAGAGAGTTGTCCTTCGATGTTGTCATCGTAGTAATACCACTAGATCACGACGAGTGTCTATTTCATCTCTAGATTCTCTACCCGTGAAAATTAGGAATAGTCTCTCGACCAATTCTTCGTTTGCCTAATCATGTGCAGGTTTGCCGATAAGGACATAATCCGAAAATGATATATCAACGAAATCCGAAAATAGTTAACCGGATTCACAGTAAACTCTCTCCATTTGATGATACATATCTTGATGATTCCATACGAATGTACTAGGACGAAGAATGAATCCATTTACTTGACGTGAATGTGTGAACTGCATTTATCTCCGCAATATGGCGATATTTTAGCTTGAATGGAAAAGTCAAGATTTATGTCGGGAATATATGCCGGAAGGAGAAAGTCAGAAACATCAATGCTTGAGATCGTATGAGATCGAGCAAAGAGGATATAGGATGAATATGATTTAACTTGTTTACTACTCAACCATCATGGTATGCATCAATGGTTACTCAACAGCCCATGGTTTCTTGGTCATTACCATTCACGGCTTTCGAGATTTATGGCTCCACGATCCGATGATTGTACGAGCTCCACGATTGTATGGATCGTAATGATTGCGTTCGAGATTGCTGGCTTCATGACTCCAACACTTGTCTTATTATCCATTCATCGATCTTTTACTTCATCTTCATTTCTTTCGTCGCTAAATCCCATTCACCGACACTCGTGGCTCAAAGCTAAGTATTTTTCTCTTGCATCACCTATCAGTAACTTCTCGTCGTCTTTGTCGATTGTCCATAGTTGCGGACCAAAAGAACTTAGCAAATTCCACCTTAGCCATGTCTTGCTCGGTCATATTTAGTATGAATCGACGGTAAAAAACTTTCGCAATTTTTTGGTGTTAATAAAAATTATTTTCCACATTTCATTTTTCCAGGTCATTGCAGGCCTAGCGAGACATGAAATGGAAAAAGAAGTGTTGGACATGCAGACCAACTGGTCCTCACTATCAACACGACAAAGATGTTCATGGCTCTCATCAAATGTGGTTTCCTGTGAACTATAGGCCCCTCAGCATTCGAGCCCTTATAATCACTCTATTATTTGTAGGTGTATCAAGCACAGTAACGCAAACTTAATTTATCCGTTTGGTTGGTTACAACAAAATTTCGTACGTTCTCATTCCAAGGTCCAAGAGGATATGATGCACCTGAAGATGCTTTGTGGTTGGGCATTCTTCAATTGCGACTCCATTGGTTATTTCTATGTTAGAGAGTTAACTTTATTTGTCAAAGTAGTTTTTGTATATTATTTGTCTGGCTATATTGTTTATGGTGTTAAAATTGATCTAATGATCGATTGCAAAGTCAAATAAAGAATGATATCATTTCCTTAAAAAGAAAACACATAAGAAAAACTCTTGAATGACCGAAGATGTGGTGGCAGCAAGGTCGGGGAGGTGGTCACATGATTGGAAGTCTAGGTGTTGAAGCTAGAACTGAGAGGGGATGGGGTCGACCGTGGCAGAGAGGGTAGCAGCGACGAGTGATGCAGGACAACAGCGAAGGTCGAGGGTGGTCTCGCTATTGGTGAACTGGCAGCGCTCGGAGTTACATGAATTGCAAAACCGAGAATGCCTGTTCGGCTTTCACGAACTTATTCGTGTACCTCTTCCTCACTCTGTAGCAAGACATCACTCCTCTCTCCTCGACCGACGAGCTCCAAAAAGACACCTATCTTCTCGTCCAAATTTTATTCTCCTCTTTTTATTGGATTTTGTCAGGCTAGTTCCTCCATCAGTGAAAAGGCTTAACATTGGCTCACAGACTCGGTTTTGTTGATCACTTACTTTGCTTTAGTACTTTAAAGCAAAACAAAAAGGGAGAGGCCCCCTTCCTGCCATTAGGATAAGGATAAAAATAAACAAAATAAAGGTGAGCAGGTGGAGCCCGGAGGCTTGGTGGAGATCAATGAAGGTGAGGAATGAGATCCACAAGTTTAATAATTTCGTTTCTTTCCATCTTAAAGTAAGGGGGTGGATAAAGACAATTCAGGAATGAATTTAGAGCCACCCATAACACATTTCCATGGATAACCGGCCGGCACTATTTCCACCGCATAAATAAAAATCCACCCCATTTACACTAAAATAACAAACATGTTCCCAATCTTCCAATTACAATTTAAAATGATGGCATCACTCCTTTTTTTATATTTTTCCTTTTTCTATTTAGATCTAGTTACCTGATTAAGCATTTCAATATTTTTGTTTTTTAGTGTATTAGAGAAAAAAATTCATTCTTAATATTCCTATGGCATTTTATAAGTTTCGTATAAAATTATATTGCCAATAGTAAGGAAAAAAGATATTCTTTCATATAGTAAAAAATTGAAAAGTCTTGTTCATCATTGATCTCATAACAATGTATCTATCATTTTTCCATCTTATCTCAAAACCTCACTTTCTTGGTGAATTTCTTAGTTTTTAATTTCATTAGTCTAAAATATATAACAGGCCTCTCTATTTACTATTTTCATGATTTATCTTTTTCCTTACTATATTGGCAAGATACCTTTACACAAAAAATGTATAGGTTTGAGGAATATTTAAAAATACACTAAAAATATTATGCACAGGGAAACATCTTAATATTTTTTTCATAAAGTGTTTATGGATGTAATTAATCTTTGTCAATCCAAATAATGATATTTTACTAACATTCTAAGCAAAATTCTTATTTTTTTGCAATTTTTTGATTTAATTAAATTTATCTTCTAAAATTCCACGTTGGAGTATGTATTGTGATTTTATTCTGAAAAATCATCAAAGAGGTTTTTTTTTTTTTTATCTATTTGATCATCCCATTATTTGGAGTGAAATACATCATAAGTGCCTTAACTTGTATATGGTACTCACTTTAGTGCCACAACTTTTTGACGACTCACTTAAGGGTCAAAATTGGAGAAAAACGATCAGTTAAGTGCTTCTGGCAAAAATTCCAGCTAGATAAATTACATGACTTTTATAATTAATAATGTTATCTAATGTGGCATTTTTTGGCACTAAAGTAATCTTTTTTTCATTAAGATTGGTACTAAAGTGATCACTATTTAATAACGATTGGCACTAAAGTTATCATTTTTTTATAATGACTGGCACTAAAGTGATCACTTCTTAACTTGCTATACGACGTTGTTTAGGGGTTTTTTGGCACTGAAGTGGTCCCATTTTCATTAAAATTGGTACTAATGTGATCATTTTTAACAATAATTGACACTACAGTGATCCTTTTTTTCAACACTAGCACAAAAGTGATCACTTTTTTAACTTACTACACGACGTCATTTAAAGATTATATCCTCACCGGGCACACCAGCAAACCACGTAGGATTGATAAATTACAAAGTTATTGTCAAGTCAGATTTTCGGCAACTCATATTAGAGTTGGCATTTACGTGATCATTTTTTTTGTAAAGGTGACACTTAAGTGAGCCAATGAAAGATTATGGCACCAAAGTGAGCACCATACACAAGTTAAGGCACTTTTGGTGTACTTCTCCCCCATTATTTGTATGTATGTAAAAAGACAATCACCAAGAATGGGTTTGATGGTGATATACATGAAAAAAATTGGAAATATATAAACAAAATGCATTAAAAATTTATCTATTTCAATTTGTTATGTACTCTAATTTACAATTTACTCATAAATGCTCAACAACATAGAAAAGAACTAAGTTTCTTAACAGTTTCTCTTTTTAACGAAACAAACTTTCATGGAAGTAAAATCTAACGATGGAAAAAAAAAAATAATGCCTTTAATATACATGGAAAAACTACAAGAAACAAAAAATATACGTGTGAAATTCCTAATTATGGTAAGTGGGTCTTATAGATATAGAAAAACAAAAGAAAAGTAAAGTAAATTTGGAACCATAAATTTGCATGCACTAGGTTTTTCGAAAATTTCTCTTTTCCATCAAACAAACTTTTATGGAAGTAATATCTAACAATAGAAAAATAAAACATAATATCTTTAATATATGTGGAAAATTTATAAGAAACAAACACCAAACATGTGAAATTCTTAATTATTAAATACAGAAAGACCCAAAAAAAGGAAATTAATTTGGGACTACCACTTTAAATCTCTATTGAATAATTTACGTATAATTTTGTCTTTTTAGTGAAAACCGGGCGAATTTATTCATATAGAGAATGGAAATTATGCCATCCTAAATAATTCTACATGAAATATGAAGAAGTGAAAAATAAGAAACTAATAGAAAAGGTAAAAATGATCCTGTCTTCAGATTCCATTCCCTATTTATAAAGACCTAAAACTAACCCCTCAAACACAGCCCAAACCAAACTTTGACTCTTAAGCCACACCCCTATTTGATTCATTTCTTAACTCTCTCTTTAAGCCAAATTTCGAAAGAAAAAAAAAATCCTCCCACCAACACCAATATCAACAAGACCCAAACCATGTCCAAAAACAACCGAACGGACAAAAAATGAAAGACGTCTCGGGATCATTGGCGGTGATCATGGTGCCTCTTCCGGCACAAGGCCACCTCAACCAGCTCCTCCAGCTCGCCCACCTCGTCGCCTCCTGCGGCGTCCATGTCCACTACGTCGGCTCCTCCTCCCACAACCGCCAGGCCAAGCTCCGCTCCCACGTCCCGCCCTCGTCCGTGCCCAGCGACATCCGCTTCCACGATTTTCCAACCCCGCCCATCCCCTCCCCCGCCCCCAGCCCTAATTCCCCTTACAGGTTCCCCTCCCACCTCCAGCCCGCGTTCGACGCCACTTCGTCACTTCGCGGCCCCGTCGCCTCCCTCGTCCGCTCCCTGTCCTCAGTGTCGAGGCGGGTTGTAGTGGTCTACGACTCGCTGATGGCGTCTGTGGTCCAGGACACTGCCTCGGTCCCCAACGCCGAGATTTACGAATTCAACTCTGTTTCCGCGTTCACGCTCTGTTGGTTCACGTGGGAGAGCAAAGGGATGGCGCCCCCGCCGGAGGTGGAGGCTGACATCGCGGAGCTCATCTCCTCCAAGGGCTTCCGTCCATCCAGGACTCCTTCACCGACGAGTTCATGAAGTTCAGGGCGTCGCAGAAAGAGTGCAAGAAGTTCAACTCGGGATGCATCTACAACACATGTAGGGTCATCGAAGGCCGCTTCGTAGACTTATTTGCCAGCGCAACAGCGAAAGGCACCGCAACCAAGCACTGGGCAATCGGGCCGTTCAACCCGGTTAAAGTACCCGAAAAGAGGTCGAGAAGATCGGCTCACTGGTGCATGGAGTGGCTCGACAAGCAAGCACCGAGTTCGGTGATATACGTGTCATTCGGCACCACGACGGCGCTGAGCGACGAGCAGATCCGTGAGATCGCCATGGGGTTAGAATGTAGTGGACAGAAGTTCATCTGGGTACTGAGGGAAGCTGATAAGACGGACATTTTCGGCGGAGGAGGAGAGGCGAGGAAAATCGAACTGCCCCAGGGGTTCGAGGAGATGGCGGCGGGTCGGGATTTAGGGGTGGTGGTGAGGGACTGGGCGCCACAGCTCGAGATCTTGGGGCACACGGCGACCGGCGGGTTCTTGAGCCACTGCGGGTGGAACTCTTGCATGGAGAGCATCAGCATGGGAGTGCCGATCCTCGCGTGGCCTATGCATTCGGATCAGCCCCGGAATGCAGTCTTGATCACACGAGTCCTCAAGATGGGACTCACCGTCAAGGATTGGACGAGCCAACACGACGTCGTGAAGTCCTCCATCATCGAAGGCGCCGTGAAGGCGCTCATGGCGACGGAGGAAGGGGAGGAGGTGAGGAAGAGGGCGGCCGAGTTAGGGGCGGCCGTCCGAGGGTCGATGGATGAGGGCGGAGTTTCTCGGGCCGAGCTGGACTCTTTCATTGCTCACATCGCTAGATAGATTTTCTCCGTTGTCCTTGTTCTTTTTTTTCCCCCGCATCAATGATAATCAATGATAAATCATAGTTAGTGGAGGAAAGAAAGATAACATTTTATATAAAGTTATTGTACGATTGATTTGATGAACAATCATCAACTGCAAAATAAATATTATATAAGAGCTTCTGTTTTTAGTAAGATTTAATATAAAGTCATCTTATATTCTCAATATATGATTGGCTTGATATAGTAGAAGGAGTCCAAATATCCATCTATTCATATTTATTCGAAGAGTTTTAAAGAGTCTGATTGCGATTTGTCTTCTAAGCTCTTGAATTATACGGTTGTTGTGAAGGACATTTCTATTCGGAGAGTCTTCTAAGCTCTTGAATATAAATTCATTTTATATTCTCAATATATGATTGACTTGATTTAATAGAATGAGTTCAAATATCCATCTATTCATATCTATTTGAATAGTTTTAAAGAACCATGATTGCAATTTGTCTTCTAAGCTCTTGAATTATATAGTTATTGTGAAGGACGTGTCTATTCAAAGAGTCTTCCAAGCTCTTGAATATAAATTCATTCTATATTCTCAACACATGAATGACTTGATCCAATAGAATGAGTTCAAATGTTCATCTATTCATATCTATTCAAAGAGTTTTAAAGAGTCATGATAGTGAATTGTCTTCTAAGCTCTTGAATTATATGGTTGTTGTGAAGGATGTGTCTAAATTATGTCCTAGACATCCTAGGAATAAAGTTTTGTACTTCAAAATTTAATACCATATCAATCTAAATTATTGTGCTTCATCATGCACCAAAACCAACGAGTCTCTCATATACGGAGGAAAGGTAGAAAATCAAACTACCGGTCATGCTCTCACCAACATACTCCCATTAATAGAATATAATCAGAATTTAACTTTTATACAAAGATGGTGTATACATTACTATGCAAAAAAATTCTTTAATTTTGATAATAATCGTAAACTCAACTATGGTCACTTGCATGGTTGCAAAATTTAGATTAGGAAAAATTTAAAGATTAGAATATCAGAATTGATGTGATTTTGGGAAAAGTGCCAAAAAAGTCCTAAACATTTTGGCTTTATGCCGATTTAGTCCTAAACCTTTTTTTGGTACTAATTTAGTCCTAAACATTTTTACGTTGTGCAAATTCAGTCTTTTCCGGTCAATTTTGGCCGGATTTTTGCTTGATTTCGGCCGACGTAGCCGACGACCGACGTGGCCTAATCAAAGGCGACGTATACAACTTTTAATAATATTTTAATATGTTTAAATATTTTTATTTTTATTTTATTTTTTCTCTTTTTACTTTTTATTTTCATTCTTTTCTTTTTTTCTTTTTCTTTTTTTTCTTTTTTCTTTTTCTTTTTTCTTCTCATCTTCTTCCTCCAGCTGATCGCCGGAGCTCGGCGGCCCGGCCATAGGTGACGACCGGCGAGGTCAACCTCGCCGGCCACCTCACCCGTGGCCGTGAGGGCGCCGGGCAGGCAAGCCTCGCTCACCCAACCTGGGTGGCGAGGCTCACCCTCGCCGAATCTGGCGAGGGTTGAGCCTCGCCCATGGCCGGCGAGGGCGAGCCCCGCCATCTCGACGCAAGGCCAGCTGGACTCCTCCCCGGCTCCATTCTCCGATCCCAATCTCGCCCTAGAAATTTCCTCCCTCCTCCGCTCGCCGCCGTCGTCGTCTCTAGGGTTTACGAGAGCTCGGGGTGTCCTCAGTCGCACGGCTCCAACCTCGGATTTTCGCCTATTTCTCCCGTGGCGGCGATTCGTCGAAGGTGGGGGTTTTGTGATTCCTGGGGTTCTCCAAGGCACTGGCCTCACGCTAAGCTAGCGGGCTCGCCCTCGCCCTCGCCGCCCAGAGCCCTCGCGGCCACTAGCAAGGTGGTCGGCAAGGTCGACCTCGCCGGCCGTTGCCTGCGGCCGGTCATCGAGCTCCAACGCGACCATTTGGAGGAAGAAGATGAGAAGGAAAAATAAAAAGAATAAATTAAAATTAAAAAGAGAAAAAATAAAATAAAAATAAAAAAATTATTTAAAAATATTAAAATATTATTAAAAGTTGTACACGTCACCGCCGATCATGGCCACGTCAAACCGCCAAAGCATCAACAAGCAAAATCTGGCCAAAATTGGTTAGAAAGAATTGAATTGGCACAACGTAAAAGGTTTATGACTAAATCAACACAAAGCCAAAAAGTTTAGGACTTTTTTTGTACTTTTTCCATGTGATTTTATGATTAAATAGATTTACAAATGTTAACTCCAATAATTTCGTGGTCAAATTTTGATGATCACAGATGGCCCGCCTTTTGTTTTAAAAAACAACTAGATTTTCAAAGAAATTTTTGGTAACATGTGAGGTAATGATTGTGTTGAGTAGAAAGATGTCACAAAGTGCGACTAAGTGGTCCCGATTGTGAAGGGCTCAGATATCGAATATTCTCATATAATTGCGAATACGATGTTCGACAACGGGACCATTTCGTAGATTTCTCTGGATGGGCACTAGTTTAGCTTGATTTTTTTTTTTTTTTGGCCGAACTAGTTTAGCTTGATTACGGCATTGGAAAGTTAGCGGGAAAAGTGAATTGTGACCCAAGTAAGTCCAACGAGCCGCCCTCTTAATATAATAGTCTTTTCTTCTGGACACCAGAAACTTCAACCAGCGACCATCTTACAATAATTATCATTTTCTTTTTTCTAAATGACACTATGTATAGTGTCGTTGTGGATAATTAAATAAAAATTGATCATATCATATACCATTCATTAAAAAAGAATTTCAATAGTGGTCCACATAAAAAAAAAAAATCCATGAGCAATCTGATTGACCATTGATTAGATGATTAGTGAGAGAGTGGATAGCTAAAACCCCAAATCAAATCACTTGTGGAAAATTCTTTGTTGCACAGTTAATAACTTAAAATTTAATCTTAAACATGTGTGTGAACACGGTCTCACACTATGGTATGAAAATATTTTGGATATGGAAAAAAAAAAAAAAAAAAAGGAACGGCTGCTGCAATTCATTGGAGAGTCATGGGATTTCTAATTCAGGAATTAAAATTTCCTATTGATATTCACCACCTACAAGTTGTTCGATCAAAGCTACTTATAAAATTTAGAGGCCTAAGTGGTTGACGCTTCTTTTTTTTTTTTTTTTTTTTTTTTGTCCAAATTATGTAGGGATGGGATTAGGGATGACAAACGAGCTGGTCTCGGCTCAATCACCGAGTTGGTTGGTATTATTTCAATCTATGCAATTTGGTCCACAAATAGGATCAAGTCAGATCTTTCGCATACCATATACTTATGCTATTGGCCCCAATACAGCAGCCCAACGTTTGAAAACGACCAAGCTATAGAACCCAATTCTCAGAGAGTTGCTTCTGACATTATTGGACCTTCGCTTTGCTTTACATCCGACTACACCTGAATCCTGCATCCCTGAACATACAGCCGAACACTGTACAACATCCAAAACAAAATCATCATTATGAAGTCTTCTATGCCTTTCCAACCAAAGATGATCAGTAGAAGCACACCAAGAAAGCTTCCGAGCACCAGGTGATCTATTGCAGCCATGCAACTCCAGAACTTTTCTCCAAACCGAGTCAGAAAAACCGCAGGCAAAGAATAAAGTGGTTCCTGCTCTATCCTCCAACCAACGTAAAGGGCAAGCCATAGATGGCTTGCCTCTCTCGAGTAGCCAGCCTTTTAAGAACGACCAACCGTGCAATAAACAGTCCTTGGGAATATATCGGTTGAATAAGATGCAACCATACCTTTACATTCTGCCCTCTCTCTTTGTCACATTCCAAGCACCAGCAAAAATGTAAATGCCACTAGAACTAGGAACCCAAAAGCTGATCAGAGACATTGGAGTCATGGTATAATATTCCAGAGATAGGAAATTGTATATCCCAAAGCACGTCAGATCTGGCTGAAGGCCAATTCCAGTCCTAGCCATTTATAACTTTTGAGACCTTACAAACCAGGCCTAAACTTGAATTACACACAATCCCATCCAGGAAACTCGTCCAATAAAGGACCATGAGGGTGTCATGAGTCAAACCATAGCCTAAATTCGGATAATTTCATACCTGATTTATCTTGAGGTTTTTAAATAATTTTGTTTTTCCAATTGAAAGAAGCCATTCAAGATAAATACAATCGTAGATCTAGAAATAACATAAGACTTCTCTTTTATTCTTTCTGCACATTTAAAGTAGAACAGGGTAGGTCTATGGCCAAAAATGGTTTTCTGCGAAGACAAGGCAAAAAAGAAAAAGGCACTCCTTCCTGAACATCGAAGAACAAACTACTAATATTCCCTTAAAGATGCTATCAAAGAGAACTCTACGACAACCCCTGTCATCATGTAACCAAGAAAATCAACAGCCAAATGAATCTTAACAACTGGCAAACAAATATATAATGCATAACAAAGCAAGGGCTCGATTGAGTGAAAGTATAGGAAAAGGAAAGATATCGGCCTGGTCATTCAAAGTTCAAACAGTACAAGCAAATTCTTAGGGAAAGTGAAAAAGCAGAAACAGGATGAGGAAGTGAACTGAATAATCAATCATTTGGAAAATCTTTACAAAATGTCGTCCTGCTGCTAGAATGACCCGCATTTTTTCATCAAATTATGCACCGGTTTCTGCAAGACTAATGCTAATAACTATTAGGAGTAGAGCAATCACAGAAAGCTACTCTAGGCTTGAGGGAAAAGAAACGAGCATTCACCTCCATTTAAAGCTTAGAATCTAGAAATCCTTCATCCTGGAAGAGCGTCAAGAAAATCCAAAGAAATAAGTCTATGGAGCTGCCCGCACAGGCATTCATCAGGGCAGGACAGGAAGCTCCACTTTGCTGAAGGACTAGAAACTGGCACGCCCATGCTCCACAAGGCAAAATTTCAGTGGAATGCCTCCACATTGTCTTTCAATAGCTTCGATTTCCATTTTAGATGGTGGTTGGCCTCTGCAAGTAGCCAATTTGCGAAAGATTGAAACAGAGGCATTGACAATACCATAAAAATTTTTCAGAAAATATACTGATCAACACTGTTCTTACACACACATGTGCATCAAGATTTAGCGGAATTTCATGTTCTTTTCTCAAGATAAGCCGTCACTTAAGTGAAAACAAATTCTCCAGATATAATATGTTTCTCTGCAGAATTTGGGACTTAGGTATGTTCTCAACTTACATTAACGGAAACATGGGTTACCAAACCCAGGAATGAGAAACTCAGGTCCTGGAATAGCATATCGAAATTCAATAAATTGCATAGGCAATCAACGCGATGAGAAATTTCAATTATCTGCTCAAATTGCAGAGAGAATACTCAAACACATGAAGCTTTATGCAGGGCCATCCTAAGAAAAAGATAAGAGTTATAGAAATTTAATAAATTATTACCTGGTCAAGCTAAGCACATAGCTTGGATCACCAGGTGAAGATTTTCTGAATTTTCCATTTGGGAGATAAACATCAAATACCAGCTTCAGGTCATTCAAGTCCATCTTTATAAATCTTTCAATTACAGAATTGCAGTCTCGTAGCTTCAATAGAAGGAGTTCAGACAACCGTTGCTCCAAACTAAGTGTTCAAAAAATTATAAAGAACCCAGATCATGATTTGTCCTGCGCTGAAGGAATATGTCAAGGTCCAGCTTGAGGCACCTATAACTCTGCATGTAGAAAGACCTTATGACAATCTCAAAATCAATAAAATTTCCGTGGACTCTATGACCAATTCTTTAGTTTATCCCATTAGGCAAAAGTTCATACGTCCGGTCCCTAATCACAGAGAACCTCAAGAGGACAAAACAAAATTAAAAGACAGAAATATATCAATTTGGTCGAGCGTCAAAATTGCAATTAGACAATCACGGACAGCATCAAGGGCACTAATACGATTAACAATTTGGTGATCACAGAAAGTGACCAACCCCCAAAGAACAGGAGAGTTGTCCTTAAATGTGACCGGAGTTGGATATGTAGTTATATTCCTCTTCATCCTTCAAGTCTAGTTCCATCATCTCAGAGTCACTTGACAGGCCATCCCAATCTTCACACTCCATTTTGGATCTTATTCATTACGGAAGCTGTAGAAGAAAACAGTTCAAAACAAATATAATCTCGTCAATTTTGTGTCATCCTATTACATTACGCGAATCAGTTAAGGGCAAAATGAATGAAAATAGAGCAATGAAACACCAATTAGACATACTTCTTGAGAGAGGAACGAAAGGAAAGCTAACAAATATTGAGGACTAACATTCAGGAAACATAAAAGGAGACACAGTGGGAGACAGATGATGGATGAGATACTAAAGTCTGCAGGTTAATGTGGCTTTTAGAATGAAAGAACTCTCAACTGTCCGATTTGCACACTTTTACTAGTGACATTCCTATAGCTTCTACTAAAGTTCAGAACTTCATCTTGGAGAAAATTACACTAGTTATGGAGCTCCAATAAAAAATTTATACCAGTTCTATTATTTTATAGATTTTCCTTCCAGTTAAGATAAACAATCAAATTCAAGATTTAGAATCACTCGGGATCTTGAAAACAACACTTGAGACAGCTTTAGATGATACCAAGAATTGCCATAACTGAACATTAAGTATACATCTCTTCATGACAGATTGTAACAGAATCAAGTCAAATATCTCTTCACATTAGTAATCTACTGCAATTTATATTGCTTCTTTTTCTTTTGCAAAACCAAGAGCTCTCTTCGCACAAACAATCTACCACCTCTTATAACTCACTAGCTCCCACTTTCTACAAGCTGAAACCTATTGTGGGCTGTCTAGGGTCCGACCTTGGTTACTTCCCATCAACGTCGATTCCCTGTGTTACCAACAAATTCCCACTTAAAAATCAAACAGCGACTGTGTGCTCTGAGTCCTTCAATAGAGTATAGTGGAGTAATGTCCACACAAGGGAAGATGATCGCCTTGTCATTTTTCACAGTTCTATAGCCATCATCATCAATCAAAGATTTAGCCCAAAACCAATTCCTTGAAACCAAATGGCAAGGCGACAGCACGGCAAAAAGCACTACCGGACCATAACCTCATCGCACACGTCCCAAAATCCAGACAAGTTCAAATTAGAGTTGGCAGGCAAGTAGAGGACAAGAGCAAAGCCGTGTCGGACGTGGAAGCAAAACGAAACCGCAACAGTGCTCACCAGATTCGTCTCCTTCCCTACAAGAAGATTGACGGTCGCCCCTGGGACAATTATATATCCCCACCCCAGGACGAATTCAAAACACGAAAGGCAGAATCACGGACGTGCTCTATCAATTTGCACGCGAGCAGAATACTGAAAGTTGTCAAAACATTTCGAGCAAACCAACAACTGATCAAGCAAGTTGCCTAGAATCTCCAACAGACATTCACAAGTCGAGCCGCTTGTGTCCGCGAAAATTCGAAACTGACTTCCGAAGTTCGGTTATAAAAAGGACGAGGGAACCTTGGACCCTTGTATGGGAACTTATGTTTCATATCATTTTTTTTTTTTTCCAAATAGTCTCAGTTTCAAATGTAGTGAATTTTGGATAATATTATTTCATTTTCATTTCTTGCTAAAACAAATTTGCTTCAAGTGATCTAAGCTGTTCTAGGATAAGTGAGAAGAAGAAGAAATAAACATGAAATTAAAATTTAAATCAAGCAATTATCTTTTCAAATATTTTGGAAATAAACATGCACACTAAAAATTGAGATCAACTGGAAGAGATCATGTTTGGGAATAACCGTATTTAAAGTCATTTATTAAGAACACTTTATTTATTTTAACTTTTAATTTAATATCTATGTTTAATTTAGTGAATACAAAAATTGACAAAAATTTAAATACCAAACAACAAACATAAGAAGGACTTTAAATTATCAATTTTCAAATATTTTAAGATATTTGATAATCATAATCATTTTTTCTAATAAAGAAAAACAAAGTCCTCTACTTTGAAAATAATTTTAAAATAAATAATTCTTCTCTATAGCTTCAACTGATTTTTTCACGCGATAAATTATTTGTTGAAAACTTTCAAAAAAATAAAAAAATAAAAAACTAAAAAGACCTGTTCATAAGAACGTATTAGACAGTCTCTCATCGGTATATAGTTTAGCTGCCGCCGTGCAAAGCCGTTTTCGTTTCCTAACGAGGAGGCCCACCGGCATCCACGTAGGCTGATTACGTGTCCAAAAAGGTCATCCGAGGTGGGCCCCACCTCCTCCTTCAATGCAGTCTACAGTTTCTCTCTCTTCTCTCTCTCTCTCTCTCTCGTTTTCAAGGTGCTGCTGCTGCTGCTGCTTTCCCTCCTCCGTTCTGCTCTTCCCACCTCTCGCTCTCCCTCGCGCCGCCTCGTCTTCGACGGTGTTGCATTCTCATCTCTCTCTCTCTCTCTCTCTCTCTCTTCGTTTCTTGCTCCGTCCTTTGTTTTCTTGTTTTGGCGAAGATGGCGACTCGCACATGCACGGAGGATCCCGCGTATCTTTTTCTTGCCACATCTACCGCGGAATCGCGTGCGTTGGCTGTCGCGGCTTGTCGACATTTTTAGAAGCTGCCCATTACGGGATAAAGTCCACATCTTTGCACCTTCTTCGCAATGCGCGCACAGCCTCTTTTTATCGAGCCTCAAGACAAGAATCGGCGGTGACCGAAGCCATCTTACCCACAATCTCTGTTCTCCTTCTTCTTCTGGGTTGCTCTTGTTTTCTTCTTTTTTGGGCCGGGATTGAAGCGTTTCTGTTCGATCGAGTTTTGGGAGTTTCAACTCGGCGATTCTGAGTTCATCTGCTTCGACTGCGATGCTTTTGACTGCGTGTCTTGCCGGCTTTGTTTCGCTCGAGTGATTCGGTCGCGGTCGTAGTGTTAAATAGCTATTCGCCTCGGGGCTGGCTCGCATCATTGATCGAATGGGAATATTCATGTCCTTAATTTATTGCTAGAGTGACATTCCTGCGCGTTTTGGTTTCTCAGGGGGGTGATTTCATGTTCTGCGTTGATGCAGCCGACTGGGTATTTCTCTTCCTTTTTTTTTTTTTTTTACCTTTTTCTATTCTGCTGGTTTTTTTAGTACATTTCTTGCTTTTTTAATGTGCTTTTCTCTTGATAGCGTATGGATAAATTTCTTAGCTTTTCCGTTCAATGGCTATGAAAAACCGGTCGTTGTGTGTTCTAGTTGTATAATTTCCACGAATGTTTCCTATGCCCAATCTACCTGCGAATAGCTGCTGTATAGTATATGTCATTTGCCCCTGTAAGCTTGCTTAAACCACTTCATGCGTATTTTGACTCGTGAACTTTCATCGACATCATTGTTTCGGGAATGGTAATGTTAAGAACAGAGATTTGATGGCAAATTGCAAACTTTTCCAGGATAAACAGCTGCGAGATTATGACATGGGATCTCTGGGATCCACCCCACATCCAAGGTTCTCCTGCCCTTTACTCATTTCATTTTCTTTTTTCAACATTAAGGTTCCTTGTGTGTGCCATTGCGGTTTTATGATTCAATTTTTTTCTCTGTAGGTGCACCAGAGAGCAGCATCGACATGCAATCTGGGTGTCAACATGACTTCCATGGAGGTTATGGTGTTGGTGAGTTTTCATCCTTGTCTTCTCTGCAAGTCCTGGCGGTGTTTTTCTTGTCATCTGTAATGGTGGAACTATGATTCCAACTATATCTGCTGGTTGCAGATCTACTAGAAGAGAATGCAGCGAATGAGATGGCTTGTGTACAAGCGCTGCAAATATTGGTAAGGAAGGCCGATGATGAAATTGATGAACTAGAAAAGCATCTGGTGTGCCTGCAGAGTGAACTAGCGTGTATCGAATATGAAGAATGGCCTAACATATGCTGCAATGCATTGAAAGAAAAGATTGATCACTTCCATGTATCTCTGAAGTGGTTGAGGTGTAGAGATCAAGATGATTCTGGCACTCATTCCAATGTGAATGAGGAACCTGCTGTGAGAATGCATGACATGGTGAAGGCTCTACTCAGGAGCTACTGCCATGAAAAGAACCAGGTTTGGCTCATGAATTTTTATCATTCTACTTATAATGGCAACCAAACCTGTGCTTGCGGTGGCACCAGGATCTGATGTTCCTAACTAAATCCAAAGAGCATGAGGAGAAAGGAATAGTTGACGCAGTATAATCTCATGTTCATTGGACATAAGATTGATGTGCCAAAGACGCAATGTCTAACTGCTCTTTTTCACAAATTAAATTGTGGCATTCATTTTGTCAATTGCTTCCAGTTCCTATGTCACGAATACTTGGGTTTATTGTCATTGTTTTTTGTTTATTGATTCTTCCATGCTTGAAGATTCGAAAGAATGAACAGTCCTCATAATTGAGAAATCCGCCATTGGTGGTAATTTTAACAGTACTCTTGTTGTTCCCTTCGTGCTTTTAGTTGAGAGATATCCATGTTTCTATGTAGCAATAAGCAAGACCATGTATGAATCTTCCTTATATACTAATCAGAAGTATGTGTGTGCCCTTTGTTAGATTGGTAAGCGTGTTGAGTTTAATAAATCACTTGTTGGCATCCTCTTTTTGACCCTATTGACCTATTCATCTTATAAATAAGTGGCTGACAAGTAACGTCAGAAAGCAAGCATCCCCCTCCTTTGATCAATGTATGTCACAAACTGGGGTTATAAATATTTAATTGGGCCACATCTGTTGTATTGTTACGACTGAAGGAATGTCTTTAAGAAGTACTTTCTTGCTTCTACACATTTATTTACGTCTTACAATCTATGCATTGACACAGCACCTCTTTTGGCAAAGCATGAGGAAATTTCTAAGACAATCTTCAGCCTTTGTAGTTTGCAGTTTCCTTTTTGCTTCTTTTAACATATGTGAATGTCATATACTCATTGTGTTTCCTAATAGAGCTACCAGCAGCTTATAACTTTTATATAGTTCATCTAGTGACTGATGATGACTGCCTTTTGCAGAAGCGTGAGCAATTTCTGCAAACAGTTGAGGGAAGTTCCAGTACGAATGCAGTAGATGATTCATCTGCTCATTCCAATTCTGACGAGAAACAATGGGAGGAATCTCATCCCAAAGCTTTACTTTCAGAGGTTGGATATGCTTCCTTAATTGTTTGTCATTTGCAGCCCTAAAATCATCAAACAAGTCTGAGGAAAAGAGAGTTATTTCTTTCTTCAGAAGATAAAAGTGCATTTAGATTACTTACCTAAAAAATGTACTTCTAAGTTCTCTGCTCAGGTTTGATATAGTACCTCAGCTCAAATGTGCAAATCGTGGCACTGTTGCATTGTTGAATCATCTTTCTAGTCTGATTATATTGCTGCAGGAACTGTTCCCCTATCTGACTTTCACCTCTGCTTTTTTCCCCTTGCTATCCATAGCCCTCAAGTACCAGCATCAAAAGCTCCAGTTCGTCTGCTCTAAGAGATGAAACTACTTGCAATGGGAATATGATTAAGGTGTGTGAGTCTAAACTGGAAGTTAGTGATGATGTTGAACATGGAAATGGTAGTGCTATAAATAGGAGCAGAATCTTAAATCAGCCTTTGAAGCTGCAGGAGAGCACCGCCAAATCTGATGAGGTAAGAATTTCATTTTCTTCATTTGTTTCAGTAAAAGTACCTCCATCTTTTTCATTGTGTTTGGGAAGTTGAAGGGCAGAACTCTCAGAAAAGCACTTAAATGCAATGTCAACTCCATCAGTGACACAATTATTCATATCAATGGCCAGCCTTCAGATGCAACCACTGAATATACTGTTCCAGATCCTTCTATTGATGATGGTGGCTGCAATCGGAGAACAAAGACACCTAACACTGCAGCACTTCCAGAAAACAACAGAAATCCTGATAAAGAGCCAATATATAGCGATCAAATGCTAAAAATCGCCTTGAAATATGGAAAAGAAGAACCAAAGGCTGCTCTTACCAAGAAGCAGGCCTTGCCGATCTCATCTTTGTTTGTTAGAGGGGAAACCAGAAATTCTGACACTGAAAGTTCTGCCTTGACCTCATTGGTAGAGCTAGAGGACCAGAAAAGTGAACACGTGATGAAGACAGATCCTGGGGAAGAAGACAAAGTTTCTACTGCAGTCAAATTACTGGATGATGCTTCTGTTGCTGATAGATCCAACTTGATCTGCTCAAAGAGGCCACAGAAGCAGAAGTACAAGAGGGAAATAGAGCAATATGAAAATGTGTCAAGTCCTAAAAGATCGCAGCAAGTGGAAATTGCACCAAGTGCATCCCTTTCAAAGACCACAGGAGGATGGATGTCCGAAATTGTTAATGAGTGTGCCAATGTAAATAAGCCTCCGACTGGAAAGATTTTGAACGAGCTTATTCTTGCGATCAACTCCGAAGCCAAATCTCCTGCTCTTGCCCCTGATGTTAGTGCAGGTTTGGTTTATCAGCAACAAGGGAAGAGACAGAAGACATCAAACACAGCAACTTCCATGAGGGTTACCCATGCACGTGTTAAATTGGGCGACTTAGAAGCAGAAGTATCTGGTTCTGGATGTAAGGCCGAACCACTGATGATCAAACATGAGAAATCAGATGATTTACACAACGAGCTGGGGATATTGCGGCCTCCTGCTGAAATCAGTTTGGAGAGTTTGAAGGTAAATGATCTGAGGGCCATTGCAAAGGAACACAAACTCAAAAACTACCATAAGCTTAAAAAAAAGTTGCTGGTCGAGCAAATATCTAATACATTGGGTCGTTGCTAGATCACAGGTGCGTATTTTCAAGTATGGTTTGTATCTGCTATGTGCTTACAGCTTTTATTTGCGCATATGCGGGTATTTTTGCAACTTCAATTGCACCTTGGAAAGCTTCGTGCTGATCCGTGTGGGTTACAGGATTGGCTCCATGTTCAAAGGACCACGGCGGGAAATCATACATCAGGTGATACACAGTAATAGGTACTTCAGTAAGAAAAGCTTTATTACACATGTTCAGATGTACATAAATAGGTATACACGTGCTGAAAGAGTAGGCATCTAGGAAATGATAGAACAATTACAGTCATAGACTGTTAGGTTTCCCCACAAATCCATGTACTGAATCACTTGTCTTCTGCACTTCGTACACTCCGCAAAGTAGAAACAATTTGTTGTCCTGGAGTTGGGAGTTTGTATATTTCGTTTGTGAATGTTGACTAAGTGCAGCGGGTACACTATCGTACTTGAAATTTTCAATTCTGCTAACGCCATATATTGTCTCGGTGAACGAATGTCACAAATCATTCTTCTGGTCGAAATTTAAACTCCATATTCGATGCTTTGGTTCAGAAAAACGAAGAAAGCTAGATTCAAACATGACAAATCCCACAATGGATGGCGGGCTTAGACAGCCACTTAGGAGGTAGACTTCCTTTCTGACCAGCTTTTACAATATAATCTGCAACTTGGTTAACGACACATGGATAGTGAACTATTGAGACTCCTTTCATTTGGGTCATTAAATTATTGCATTCTTCAAATAAGCATCCGGGGCCCATGGACTTTGAGATGGGTCTAATAAAGCACTGAATAACCGATAAGCTACGGCTGATATCCACAGCTGCAGATCACTTGCAGCCTCCAACAGTTCACTTGAAGACTTCATTTGGTTAAGCTTTAACGTTTATTATCTCAGCCTAATGGAAATGAACACAGAGATTTAGCACTCACATTGTCTTATTCATAGTCAGAGTTAAATCTTAAGCTGCAGGACTTAAATATTACCCACTAGTTTGCCTTTTCTAGACAACATTTCTCTTGATTTATAGGTCATCTACTACTACGACAGCCTATGATAACGAAAAATTATTAGGTGCTTTCGGAGAATTTCGGGTGGTCATTTCATAGGTCATTTGCGACGTGAGATGATGATTTTGCAGTTTGTCATGAGACTAGCTGAGCTTAGTAATGCCATAAATTTACCCAGCCTTAAAGTGAGGGATCCGGCAGAGGATGCATCTTTGCTATCCATTTGCTCTTTCCTTAAATTTGAATCCATATACCAGTTACAACCCAACTACCCCGCAACATGAAAAAGTCAAAAGAGACTAGAAAAGGGCTTGGATAAGAAGTGCGATCCGTTTGGATCCATCTTGATTATGGTAAGCAGATTTAATCATTAAGGACAGGGAGATAAAAGTGCCACCTTAATATGAGAAGGGCTTGGAAAGACTTGCAAAATCCTGCATAAAAGCTGTGCAGCCAGTTCTAGCTGGAACGTAAGAGCTACCAGTTGATCAAAATATAGATGTACTAATTCAAAATCCATTATAAATCCGTTATGTTTCTGTCTTGCATACAAGTAAATGCCTCTGAGAAGATGCTGATTTCTTATTATCGCTCTCTTGGAAGAACAAGCTGCTCAAGGCTGACCGAGAAGTGAAGGTCGGTAGAAAGCGTGGCTCTGTGCAATCTCGATTCGTTCACGAGGGTCATGCAAGGTTTCGTCCCTCAGTGCTTGCAGGATAGCTCGCGCAGGTTCTTCCCTGGCAAATGGCAACCACACAAAAATGATTTTCATAGAAGGGATTCAATGATTGGAGGGAGCTGAATCAGCTTGCAAAATGAAACGGATTAGCATATGTTCAAGAGAATGAGCTGATATTGATTGCAACATATGAACATATACTAGACGGTAATCGCAATGTGGAAAGTACCTCACTATCAGAATCTTATATAGTGTCTTCAGGATCGGGCATAGTTCAACAGGCGCAACAGGCTTCTTTTCTTCAGGATGCAACACGCTTAAGCTCGACTGGCTCAATAGTTCATAGAAGGCTCCGACAGCTGAGACACCCTGTAATTAATATAACAAAGTCGGCAACAGTTGAGTGTCAGATCAAACATACTAACAGAAGGAAATTATGAAAATATATACACAACCTACAGGAACTATTAAATGAACTCAATCATCACAGTTATGTGTAAGCTGACAATTGCATTAAGACCGTGAGGTCGCCAACTATGACAACCTGAATCATTCCTTTTCCGCTGATATTATCTCCCATGTCCAGGTTCAGCTGCCCCTTGGCTAACATCTGCCCGTACCATGCATTACGACCTTTCAACAATGTCACATATGTGTCGGCCAGCAAAGGTCCAGCAAGTTTCTCTGGTTCTTCCGCCAACAAATGGGTTATGAATATCATCTCCGATGTACAGTGTGCAAAGTACACTGATTTGCTTGTAGCACTTTCATTGGTAAGAGCAGCAACCATTCCTGGAAAATTTCAGCACAGAAGGAACAAAATGCCCGCAGGCTTTCAAAACAAATATATAAGATAAGATAATGTTGTGGACGTGATTGCATTATATACAATTACTGAACTACGGGCAAATTACCAGCTCCGATGGCATAGACATTCTTAAGGCCGCCCATGACCTCATGTGTGACAAGATCGCTGTTGTCCCACACTATAAAATGGGGTTGCCTTAAAAATTTCGCAAGAGGCTTCCTCCATTTGTCAGATCCACATATTCGAGCATTTGCGTATTCCTTATTGTAAATCTCAGAAGCGATATTCGGTCCACCTAGATAAAGTATGTTCTCTATGGGGACTCCAGCTGCCAAGCATGCGGATAACATAAAACGCTTAGGAAGCAGATGGATGCAACCACCCATTTGTATAAGCGAGGCAAATAAGCAAGATTGAACTTCAATGCAACAGATAAATTGAGTGAAAACTCAAATTGTCAAGTGAATGATGCTCAATGTTGGAAGGGAAGTACTCATCTATGTGTTAAACAGACAGAAATGTGAATCTGAGTTTCTAAATATTCTCTTCCATGATTTCCTTTGTATATTTTTGCTGTAGCAGAGTTGGCTAGACTAGGACCAAAAGTAAAATTAAAAATGGCAAACCGATTTCCACACAAAAATCAGCAAGAGAGCAAAACTCCTGGACAGCACACTTTAGAGAAAGAGAGGACTAATAGATAATTACTAGAACTCCAGAGAGGCAACTCTTACTTGTGCGGTTAATCATCTGAGTGGGAGTTATAATATGAGGTTCAGGATCTAATGCAGCTTCAATGCCCTTTGCCAGAGAGATAATGATGGGCATGGTGATCCTCTCCTTCCAATAACGATTGATCTCTTCAAATACCTCACTTGTCTCCGTGGAAGGCAACCCGTTCACCACAATGTCAGCGTCCCAGATGGCCTCCTGCAAGTTGGTGACCACCTTCAAGGGACAGAGAGGCGTATCGATCATGTTTAAGCAGAAACCATCTTTCAGAATCTCATCAGCAAGTAGAGTACGATCGCCAAGTCTAGCCTCAACGTACTTCAGATACGCACAGCGTCGTATCAACCTCCTCAAGACATCCTCCCTTGAATTTATGACTTCGAAAAGATGTTCAGCTGTGGCTCTATCGACGGCTCGACCAGGCCTTCGCCATATCCTGATTTGAACTTTGTCACGAAATTGGCCATAGCTATCTTGAAGCAGAGCTGCAAAAACACTGCCCCAAGCACCGGCCCCCACACCGACAATTCTCAACGGATCGCCATTGGCCTTAAGGAGACAACGCCTGAGCTCGTCGAGTTTTTCCTCCAAACCATTCCCATTATTGTGAATGGACCCATTTGAGTATCCATTATGAGCAACCCTCTCAACACTACCCACCATTTCTTTCCAAAGAGCTAATACAATACAACTCCAGAATCAACAGATCAACAATACCAGCACCACTTTAATCTCTGAGACCTTCAGGATATCAAAGAGGCGTGGCCCGGGGGAATGTTTGTTTGTCTCACCAGTTCTTACTAACGTTTTGATGGTTGCATTAACTCCACAACAATCAGACCCTGAGAAACCCACCTGATTTTATGCAGCTGCTTCCCTGGACAGCAATCTTTTTACCAAGCGAATGATCAAAACCCCCAGTTGACACCTTGTGGTTGGATATTTTCCGAGTTTCGACGTTCATCAGAAGAATGAAATCCTGTTGGTTGGATATTTTTCACCAAAACTCAAACTAACTCTGCGTATCCACTCAGATTTTCCGACCAACCAAACCGGAGTTTTCTCTCTCTCTTTTTCTTTTCCGCTACTCGAATTCGAGGCATTTACTTATAGCAAGAACAATTCCACATAATACTTTTTAAGTTCACGAGATCGAGTCCATCGTCACTAGGCGGATGAAGCGAACTGTCGCACGCCTTCGTTATCTCCGTCTTCTTTAAGTTCGTTCATCTACTATCCAACTACAAAGCTCGATAGAAAATTCCCAAAATGCCACTAGAGTATCGCTGGGAAGGGAAAAGAACCGACCTTTCCGTGTCGGTAACTCCAAAGTCGGGCCGTCCAAAATGGGGTCGTTTACTTGTGATCCTAATGACACTCCCCACTTATAAACTTGACTTTTTCTTCTGCTATTCAAACTCCATTGCAGGCGGCAAGAACCAACTAAAGCTCGGGTGCATGTTAAGACCGCTGCTGCGACTGCGACTGCGTATTTGAGCGAGTCATGGCGAGCCCAAGAGGAGTTGCATGTTAGCTCAAAAAGCTGAAACGAGAAACTGGTGAGCTGGAGTCATGCAGAGAGAGAGAGAGAGAGAGAGAGAGAGAGAGAGGGAGGGGAGGCATTGAATGAGATGGAGGGATTAGTTGGGCAATAAATATTTTGGAAGCTGCCAACTTCCCGAAACAGTCATTAATGACAGTACCTACGAAAGGACTTGAAACATAACACATGGGGTCCCTGAGAAGATTGATTACGGAGAAAATGAAAGAAGTATTCGTATTCACATATAATAGCTTTCGCATCGGCAAGGAGTCACCTCGCTCACCAGACTCGTCCCTTGTTTTCTTGTATGGGAAACCCATTCTTTAATGAGAGAAAGGTCGCAGTCCCCGTGTCCTCGTGGCTTGTGTCCTTTGCCATATGCATCGTGCCCTGTTTTCTTCGTTTGTTGGCCTGCCTCTCTCTCTCTCTCTCTCTCTCTCTCGGGCCGAGCTTCATTACTCAAGCCTGTCAACCCCCAATGTGTTCACGGTTTTTCTGGCAAGGTGAAGTTCGGGCAAAAGAGAGAAATAAAGTGGCGCCGCTAAATTTAGTAAAGATTGATCGGAAAAATGGGCAGACAAGCCTTTAATTGCGCAGGTCATTTTCAACGACCGACAGACTTAAGAGTTGGCTAACGTAGGCTGGATGTACCAAGTGATATTTCCAATATCTGCATGTCATGCAATACATTATAGAATTTTGATTTTATTGTCTTTAATACACTTTACTTCTCTCACAAGTAATTTCGTCTAAGTTTTTCTAGCAAATGTTGAATTCGGTGGACTCAGCACGTAAGGTTTCCTCAATCTAGCAGCGTCCGAGGGCAAGGCTATCAAGGAACAAAATGAGACCTATGAAAGACTTTCTTTTTGTGAAAGAGTAGGCTGCAAGACTTGAAGCCTGCTTTTGTTATAGAGAGAGAGAGAGAGAGAGAGAGAGAGAGAGAGGGTGAGAGGGAACCAGAGACCCTTCCGAACAGGACTTTCCATTATAAATGGGATTTGACCTGTACAAATGTCTCTCTTCACTATCGGAGAAAGACTCGATAAACTCTGGCCCTATACAAGCTATCAATAGACAGTAGACCTACAATAATTTTGCCGAAAACTATACAAAAAAATCATACAGGTCAGACTTCGCCTTTCCTCGATTCTCATCACACTCCCCACAGGCCGTGAAGGGGTCAAAAAGCGGCGTTCGATGCCTTTCGCGATGTAGAAGGTCAGCCAGTGGGAGCGGATACAATTACACTTTGCAATTCCTTTCTATGATCACGTCCATGATCAGGTACTGGGATCACTGGAACCAAATTCATGAATAGGCTGAAATTGGGTCTGCTCTGGAGGTATGTTGGGTGCAGGAGTAAATGCAGGCTCGAGATTCTCATTCACGCTCTTCTTAGGCCTCTTTAGTCTCTTCGGTTTCTGTGATTGCTGGTCATTATATGGTAAGCTGTCGTCAAGAGGATACTCTGTGGGTGATGAGCTATGTTCGCTCATCCTCGGCGGGTTTCTTGACTTCAACGAGCTTTGCTTGTCAGCAGTGGCTTTCCTCTGCATTACCAGTAGAGCAAATCAAAAAAAATGGGAAAGGCAGAGCACGCTACTGATGCCACCCTCATGGACAGTCAAAAAAAGTTCACAGCACAGTAAGGCAAAAAGACAGCAAAAAAAGTGTGACAGCAGCAATCCAGTTAGTATGTACTTTGACAATAAATGCGATGGGTAAACTACATGCAATAATACACAAGAACCACCTTTTATGCTAAGGAGGCATATAATATAAAAGCTTGCACTGGCACGATATCCCTTCCGACTCACCCACCCCTACTTCACGATAAATGCGCATGAAAAAGTGGGGGCACACACGTGGAGCGTGCAACAAACAAAGAAATACGACATTCAGAACAAGGTGATCTGTTGATGCCGGCAGATATCACATCACCATTAGCAAATATACACTTCACATCCACAACTTCTTATTAAAAATTTTCCAGTAAGTTCAAAATGTTCAGTTCCTCAGTCCACTACTAGAACATGTTCCCTGGGGGTGTTACGACTCCCCTCCTGCTAACAACTTCAAATGGAATACCTCAGATAACAATGCACATCCCGGTAGGTACTACCAGAGACAGAATTTCATTACTCAGACCAAGAGCTTGCACAGACAACGAAGTAACTTCAGAAGTCTAGGTTTTTTACAACAGTAATAACAAATTTCAACAAATTTACCCCATATCACCCAATTATGCTCCTTTAGTCGTGCCTCATGCCTCTCTCTTTTAGATAGTTCCACAGAGAAAATCACGATTTCTTAAAATAAAATGATGACACGTTTGAGGATACCTTTTTGCTACTGGACTTTGTTTTGTCTGCATCAGGAGTGGGCTCATTTCCAGCACCCTCAGCAGCAATGTTTGTTAAGTCTTCCAAAGACGCATCCCCTTCAGCATCTAAGCGGATGCCCTTCGTTGACTGCTTCTTTCTTTGTCTATCCTTAACCTGACAATGGGATGAGATAATATATCACCCTTTGCAAAACTCAAGCTTCATTTATATTGTGCTTTCTCCATCTTTTAAACACAGAGAACAGGCAAAAATGCATCAGCTAAAGTCCAAAAAAGACAATAATGATAGACATTCTATTCCAACCTGTGGTGGGATCTCTCTTAGTTTTTGCTCCAATTGAGCATCATCCAAAAGTAACGAGACAACATCCTCAGGAGCCAACAGATCGCCCTGGACATGACCACCTGTCATGACAAGCTGCTGAACAGTATTTTTCTGACTAGCTCTTTGAAGAATTTTCTCCTCAACTGTCTCTTTACAGATTAACCGATAAACAGTAACCTACAACACAGAAAGACAACTGAATTTTCATTCGAAGATGCAATCCAAAATCAACAGGCATATTATAAAATGTTTTTATAGAGGCCAAATGGACACCAACTTCAGCAAGCACAGATGGTTCTTGAATGTTAGCATGCTATCCAAGGTTACTTAAATGCTATGTAAGAAGGGTTCATTCCACAAGGGGTGGTGGCAAAGATGTACTCCTAAGACAGAAAACTAAAATGAAAAAATGAGGATTTGGAATTAAAGAGAGGCCAAGAGAGTTTTCCGACTAACATCCTTTGTTTGACCCAATCTGTGAGCGCGATCCATTGCCTGCAAATCCAGCGTTGGATTCCAATCACTTTCATAAAATATGACCGTGTCAGCTGCTGTTAAGTTAATTCCCAGTCCACCAGCTCTGGTACTCAGTAGGAATACAAAAATATCATTCCTGCAAGAGAAATAAAACAATTTAACAATAGTTGTACTGCTTAATTTTCCAAAGAGCAAGGAATCACCCACAAAACATCATTTCTATTGCAGACAAAGTGAGTCAGAACATCATTCTAAAGGCCCTACCGATGTTGGAAGTCTCTGACCATATCTCGTCGATCCATAATGGTGGAGGATCCATCCAACCTTAGGTACCTATATTTTCTGTAATTCATATAGTCCTGTCAAGATGTAGTATGTCAGATAACCAGCTTGGAACAAATTTGATCAATAGAAGTATCCACTAGTGATAAATATTGTTATATGAACATCAATCCATTTCTCCCCGTGATAAGAGAACGTTGACGCTATCATGCACTTAAGCACCTAATTAAGCAAAGATAATAAGAAGAATGGTGATGAAAATGAATCAATGACAAGTCGGACCTGCCCAGCTAGGCTGACTGATTCTAACAGAGTATTGATAGCAATAAGCACATAGAGGGACAACTTCACAGATCCATGACTCATGAGCATGTTAATGGAGTCAACCAAAAAGTGAAACTCAACTTACTAACACACATAAGAATTACCATTACTCATTAAAAGTATCAACCACCATTGAAAAATCTGCAATTTGAGTCCATGAATTTGAAGAACTTTTGCAAACCAGTGAGAAACTTGAAACCAATATTCATGAGATCAATAGGCTGAACATATCTTGCTCAAGAGGGAATGCAACTGCTGAATCTGCACGGTGCACTTGTAGTCCACTACCACCTTGCATCTCCTGGTGCCAAAGGACTAATGCTGGCCAAAGATGTTTTTGAGAGAGAGAGAGAGAGAGAGAGAGAGAGAGAGAGAGAGGGAGAGGGAGGGGGTGTTGTCATGGCCACTTGAGAGGAAAGGCAGTGGGATTTGTGATGGATAGAGGACAACTAGGGGATCTTGATCACACTTAAGGAAAGACAAAGTGATAGGTCAGGAACTTGCACCCCATAGGCAACATCAACTGCTTTGCCAATTGTTCTTTCTACACTTAATGATTCACCGACATGTGAGACTTGATACTGGGAATCACATGCAAGGACTTATCCAGCAACAAAGAGGGGAAGAAAAACAAATATGAAAAGGCACTCTGATATGGCCCAAAAGAAAAAAATGAAGTGAACACTATGAACTACAAAAAAATGGTCAGTTCTATGCCTCTTTACTTAACGGTACCAGATATCTACAAGGATTGCAGTTTCCCCCCTAAATCCAGATCCAGGAATATGATCATCATACAATTTCACAACTTTGGCTTCAGTAATTTATCAGCAAGTAAAGATACTTCAGAAAGGTGACCCATTAGGTGAACCGTGTACACCCAAAAGGATGATCAAATGCATCACAATTTACCATAATTATACTATGTATAACAAACCACAATAAAGAGGTTGATGACTTGAGGAACATAATAGGATCCTGACTGAACAAGGAACAGAAGAGATCGAATGTAAACACTACCTCAAGAATATTGAGCATCTTTGTCATCTGAGCAAACAGAAGGATGCGATGATTTTCTGCACGCAAGCGCTTCAGCAATACATCCAATGTTTGGAGCTTACCAGAATCCTGTATCCAATTTCAAATGAACAGCCAAGCAATCAGATTATCTGTTCCTACAAAAATTTCTAAATATATCAATGCCAACAGATCAGTGCATCCAATACATAGATAGCTTACGGTAAGCAACTTCGAGGGGTCAAAGCTCTGCATGGGAGGACAAGAACCAAATATTCTGTACGTAAGCTGAAGAGCTGGCTGTGAGATAGGTAGCTCAGCATCAATCTCTTCAATTAAAGGATGAGGTGGGCAATGTGGCTTTCTTGGTCCATTGTACTCTGATGTGCGGGCAAATCCCAAGAACAATCTCTTCATCCTAGGATGATGTAATTCTTCAATTGTTTTGTATGTGAAGTTTCTATCCGAACAATGGACACCAATCTATTGTGGAAAGAAGACAGTAAAATATGTATGCCAAAAAATGAGATTAAAAGATCAAATAACAGGAACTGATAGATAAAGAGATACCGGAGGAGCTCTAGCTCGGGGAATAAATGCGTGTGTTGAATGCAGTAGCCTAATGTTGGATAGAAGCCTATCCTGATCAGAGTAAACTAAAGCCTCAAATGGAGCGTCAGAAGGACCAGTAGCATATTTCCTTGTAAGCAAGCTTGCTTCAGATCTTGATGGCATTAGCAGCATTCTTGTAACGGCTTTCACTTTTCCTCTGTCAAGGTGATTGCATCTCATGTCATCATCAGTGGTTTCAATTACAAAGTCCACCATTTGATCCAATAGCTGACCATTCCATTCTCCCATGGAAAACAACAGTTTTTCCATATAAGTACCAGTAGCGACAAATGCAACCTCAGCTGGGGACAGATCCATTAAATGAGTAAAACCAAAAGTGCCACTTTTAACAAATGGCCCCTTTGAGCTATTTTCCTCTGAAAATGTAGATTGATGCACATTAGAGGGGGAGAATATATTAAAAAGTTTTTGGTAGGACTCTCTGCATAAACCATGCCTAACAGATGCATCAAGCATTCCAGAGTGTTGTAGACTTTCCTCATTTACCAGTTTTGGCATCTGCAAGAAAACAGAAGGAACTTAGGTTTCCAAGCTAAAAATGAAGAGCATTACACAAATAGTGGAAGGCACTGATAAATGTCACCTCTCTATAGTGAATACGCATGGGTGCACATTATTATATGTCCATTAAGTAGACATTATTAACAGCTTTGATAAAGAATCCAACATTCTACTCCATATATTTATGTGGAATACATGCACTGTACATTTATCCTGGGCAGGTAGCATCCAGCTAAACAAGCAAGTCAGTTTACTCAAATAAAGGTTTTTCCCAGAAATTTCATTGCAACACTAAAGCAAGTTGCAAAGAAGCTCACACAAAATGTCTACTTTAACTTTGTATGGAAGAATTGTGCACTCAAACAAGCACCCTTACTGCTTAGCTATCAATTAGCCAGTGATCATCACGAGGGTGCTAGGAGAAGATCTTTAAGTTTTCCAGAAAGTGTTTTTATTACATCAATTTGCTTCACTAATTAAATCAAACGGCTTCAGCACAACAAACTGTGCACTGTCAACATTACAATCATGTGCATAGTCACAAACTACTCTTCTCTTTCAGAGTAAAAATTCATTATGGAAAATTCTAAACAATAACCATTAATCTACTGTGTAGATGTCCTCTTTCTCCTAGTGTAAGCTCATACGGCCCCATGGGCATGAGCTGGAGGCACATAGCACTATGTTCTATAAATCAATCATACAGATGTAAGAGAATACAATTATTAAACCATGCTTTCATCTAATAAATTAAAGCTTCTATATGAGTTGGATGGATACAGTCCTTTTCACATGGTGTAAAAACATAAATAGCGCAAATACTCATACTCCCATTCGTCTTCATTCATCATTCTATTCTACCTATTTTCCAGTCTTACTTGTCTATCTGATGTGATTAAGTCCCTGCCCTGTGTTTCACATGTAAGGACTGACTTACACGTGAGGGTTAGGGTTGACAGATATGTTATATACACATTCCTGGCCTACTTTAAATAGCTTAAACTTTTGGGGAAAGTTTCTGTCCAACATGTTCTCAGTGACAGCAGTCCTTTATTCAAATCTCATCAAGCTACTCAGTTTCCCTCCCATTTATAATTAATCTCCAATTTAGTCTTATTCCAAATTCAAGCTTGCAAGAGAGGGAGTTTTAGAGCACTTAAAAAATAATCCACAACCCCATCTTACAACTTATGTTTTTAGATGAATTGGCCATGCTCCTCAAGTTTGAAGCAACCGACATCACTTAACTTAGTATAAAGACAGCTAGCACCATCTTGTCATGATAAGATAATTCCAGCACATAAGAAATTAATGAAAGGACGATGTACACTAAGGCAGTTAGCCCTGCCAGCAGTTCAATTCAAACAATTCTGTGAAAAGACATTAAGAAGATCCACGAGAAAAAGGCAAAACTCTTCTGAAATACATACTAAATAGATAAATCTCTAGGTTTTTTTAGGAGGAACTCCAAAGCTGCAAATAAATGTTTTCTCACATAGGATGAGATTTTTTTAGGTAAAACGTAGATCCAGACTGGATATCCGTCTGTAAATAAGATTGGGCTCTGACCATCACTCACTTATGTTTCTGTTGCGTCTTAATCTATAGAAGCACACAGCTTTGGAAGAGTACCTGGTATGTTATCGGATTTTGGCCTCCTGAGTAGTGTACATCCTCCAATTCACCAAAAGGAGGAGGCAAAAGAGAATTCGGAATTTCTCCAAAATGGAAATAAGTGCTTCCTTCATTCCTTTCAAACAATTCTGGATGGTTGCAGACCTACAATGATAAGGTTCATCAGCATCAGCCAGCTACTAAAAGTAGATAACACTCCTTGTCATATCAGCAGATGGTGTAGCAACAAGAGAAAATAGGCATATGAAGAAAAAAGTACCTTTCTCAGCTGGATGACAATATTCATCAAATTCAAGATTTTCTTCTCATTGAGATGTCCACGACTTCCATCGAACAATTCAGTGAGAGATATCTTGTTCTTAATAGCTTGGTAAAAAGCTTGTTGCCGCTTACTCAACTTGCAATGTACAGTAATCTCTGTTTTTCTCGTCAGCTCTTGGATGACATCCTTTTTAACTCTCCTCAACATGAATGGCTTTAAAATTGCATGCTGACCACTCAAGCAATTATATCACAAGTCAGAAAAGCAAAGAAGTGTGAACTCCCTAACTCTTTTAACTCCAATATTAAGCAAGAATATATTGTGAAAGTAGGAACATCTTAGCCATGAATAAAAGATTGGTCACAGGCTCACAGCCACCTTTGCAAATGGTACTAGATAGAGCAGTCACAAAGAATGCAATTACAATTTCTCTGTTCCCAGTCTGAAAACTTCAACACAGTCCCAAAATAAAGTAAGCATGTAAAAACTTCCTCTGCTGAACTTTGATGATTGTGCTAAAATGGTAATCAGTCCCTCACAAAGAATACATATGTTAGATATGCAGGGCAAGTGAAAAGAAAAAGTTGCCCTGATATGAGACCCTTATAAAAGGGGCTCACATCATGCGGGATGGAAGAAGAGAATATAAAGATGTCACTGGCCCAACTAAACAAATAACTGAAGAATCATAGGAAGATTCCCATGCCATAAATAATAACAGCAATAAATTTAGCTCCAATTGACTTAGTTCTGGAGATCATGCAAATTTCACACTTCAAGCTCAAAGTTGACAGTGCATTAGCTTAACTTGCATGTGAAAAGAAAGCAAAGTCCGATAAGAAACAATTCTTTTTTTTTTTTTGAGGGGGGGGGGGGGGGGGGTTAATTCCGCAGAACTAACCATGCAACCCACGCAGTTACAGCCGAATCGACAGCCAAACAAGAAATTTCAATTCAATTCACAATCGAAGTAAACTACGGACCAAACGTGCTTACCAATCTGTTGAGCTGGTGTTCATTAAGAGTTCCACCGTGCTCTGCATGGTTCTCAATTCTGAGAAAACACAAAAGAGCCGGATTAACCTACTATGAGACTACAAGTACATATTCCTATAGTAAAGACAATCTTCAGGAGAATGATTACCCTTTAGAGAACCACTCATTAAATTGTTCATGACTGTCAAACAAGGTAGGCATGATAAAATGCAGAAGAGCCCACAACTCAGCCATATTGTTTTGGATTGGAGTGCCAGTAAGAAGCAAGCGATTCCGACAATTAAAACTGAGAAGTGTCCTCCACCTTATACTGCAACAAAATATCCAAGAAGACAACAATTATACGAGAAAACAAAAAATAAACAAGCGACAACATGCTTAAGGTCCATTTCTAAAGATGCGAAACCCATTTTCAGGAAAGTGTATAACTCAAATTGTTTACATCCCATGAAAAAATTATATAAGTTACTGTATTTGGAGATGTTGCTGCTTTGTATATTTGACTAACAAAGACAATTCTCAAGCTTTCGCAATGTGCTGGAAAATTACTGCATCTGTCTGTACTTCTATATGTGCATTTTAGCATGTAGTCTAACAGGAAAGTCTGAGACGCACATGGAAACAGCATGTAAGCACATCAACATCTATGTATGTATGTGTAGGTGTGAACATATGTATGTTTCAATAAATTTTTTTTTTTTTTTTTGGGGTGGGGTGGGGAGAGAGAGAGAGGAGGGGGAACTCTGGCCCTTGAATGAAAGCACAATGAGTGAAGGAAAAACAATTAATCTTAATCAAACTCAAACCTGCTGGAACTTTTTATTGCCTGTGCCTCATCCAATACCATATATTGCCACTTCACACGCCGAAAATACTTTTCATCAGAGACTAGCAGTTGGTAGCTGGTGATGAGAATGTGAAATCCAGCATCCCTGGCATCAAAAAAGTGAATCAGAACTACAAAAAAAACTCCATTTCATGGAACTCAATTTACAGAGTATGAGAGACCATAGCTTCCAGGTATGTTAATTCTCCTAGCTCTCTGCTGGCATAAGTCATTCTCCCAATTAAGGTCATCACGCATCACTTGTTATAGGGTGTTGTATCATGGCCTTGCACATGTAGTCCCTCTCTACCTAATGGCGTGAACTTTTAAGTCCCATAGTCTTTAATGATACCAAAGCCTAGTTTCAATTGTCATGCGCCATTTAAGTTAATATCGAATGTGGTTCTCTCATTTCTCAGTTCCATGTGCTTTCTTTGTACTAATATGCATGTGGAAGGGGGTATTAAATGTTATCTTACACCGTTTGCTTACAAGGTTTATCACGACCAGATATGGTTGTAATCTACCTTCACCTGAAACAACAAACTTTTGTGTTAACTATTCTAACACTCCTCGTTATATGGAATTTAAAAGTAGTTTAAGTGTTCCATATATTGCACAGTTGCCTAAACCTAAAGCGAGAACCCATTAATCTTCTATTGGCTTCCTGCACCTTTATACAGAAGAACTAAACAATCACATATGCAAAACAGGACATGTAAAAGACAAGACAGATACATCGTCTCAAAGGTTGGCCATTATGAACTTATGTCTTGAGGACACTTTCTACAACAATTATTCATATCCTTCATAAACTGGACATTATCTTAGATGAGAGTAATTGCACGATGAACAAACATATCTGACATAAAGCCATCAAACTATGTTTTTAAACCTTCGACTGGTTTAATAGGGGGTAATTAGAAGGCATAAGAAAAGGCATTTACCTCCGATAAAGGCGCTTTGGGTTGATATTTTTCCTGAGTACCGTCCGTTCTTGAAGCCCACCCCAATAAGGTAGAGTTTTCAAATCAGGACAGAAACGGCTAATTTCATCTGCCCAATTATTCAAAACAGAGGCAGGTGCAACAACAAGAAATGGACCCCATATATTCTTCTCCTGTAGGAAATTCACCATTTCATTTGAGTACATATCAAAGGAGAGGATAAAAAAGGCCACACAATAGTCAAAATATTTGTTACCTCAGCGAGATGAGCCAAGAATGCCATCGCTTGAATAGTCTTCCCAAGACCCATCTCATCAGCAAGTATGCCATTAAGGCCCTAAAAATATTCTAACTTGATAAATGACCTGAAATTAATGTAAAGCATGATATAATGTTCACAAGAAATTATCTAATGACCTGCTCATAACAATTGACTAGCCACTGAAGGCCCTTTAACTGATATTCTTTAAGGCTGCCTCTAAATAACTCTGGGGTCCGAACAGTTGACATAGCAGGCATGGTAGAGCTGCAGACACCAAAGCATCCAAATGGCTTAGTATCTATGCACAAGAAACATGTAAATCGTACCACTATTCATTAACTTTCTGAATGGGATGAACAAAAAAACTTACGGTGTCTGTAGATCTATATTACTCGATCCTGTTACTAAGGTATCTGCCATAGTCACCTCAGTCTCAGAGGGGTGGCGCAATCTCAAGCATTCAGTGTCAAATGCATCAGTTAGTCTTTTCTGTTTAGAGACAGCATCTTGAGCAGCTTTCAGAGCCTCCTTTCTCAATTCAGCTTCTTCAGGATCTTCATCCTGACCAGGCTCCATATCCAAAGAACTGAGTAGTGTCTCTTGATCATTTACCTTTGTGTCGCCCACAGGAAAAGCTTCAGGTTGCTGTGAATTTGGCTTATTCTGCATGAAGTGACTGTACAGTTCGGTCTGCTGTATAAGGAAATTAAGTCTTTGTTGCTGTCTCTTTGCTTCTCGAAGCTCCTGCTCACGCTTCAAGGCTTCAGCAGCTTCTCTCTCTTCCCTTTTCCTAACTTCTGCCTGTAAAGCAGGTAAACTGTAAGCGCAACATACATCCAAAACAAACAACCACATCATAATTGTCATCTTCAGAGAGACTGTCTCATGAAATGAACCAGCAAAATCAAGAATATACAAAAGAACCTAATTCCTGAACAAGCTCATCCGCAAACCCGCAACTTCTTCATGACAACAAATTAACATTAATAGCTAGTAAGGAAAGAAACTGTAGGCCATCAGAAAAGGTAAACATGGACAATGATTAACATAACATCAAAAGCTAGTCTTCTTATAGTTATAAGCAAAGAAGCTGCTTTAAGCTGGACTGAAATAAAATCAGATCTCTCCAATATCTTGCCAAATTTAACTTTGGGCAGTGTTCAAACTACAACAGCATATTTTAAAAGCAAGCAGCTAATGAACTTTCGGCTCAATCGATTCACTAAGAATTCAGAGAAAAAGAATTACAAGGAAGCTACTAATAACTTAAAATAACATACATCAAAGCATTTGTTAATACAATGGTAAAATTAAAATTTTGGCATCCCATACATGCAAATAAAACTTTATCTTAGAAGGTAGAGGTGCAACAAGCATAAGCCAAATCTGTAATGATTAGTATTTAGTTTACTGTTCCCCTGCTTTTGGTTCTCTCTTCTTTCCCTTTCATTTTCCTCCTTGCCGTTCATCTTTGGGTAATTGGTGGTTTTGTCTTCCAATTGGAGGAGGAGTACAGCAGGTAAAAGAGGTCGAAAAAACAAAATAACCTCTAAAATGAAGAAATATGATTTACATAGGGAGCTAATGGTTTAAAAAAAAAAAAATCATGTGTTAGTGGGATTTTACACTTAAAGAGATTAAATAATTATTAGATGAATATCATGAAAGAACCAGTCAATTGTACTCTAATTCAACAAACTACCGGAAAGAGTATGTGCCATACCATCTCTTTATCTACTCGCTTCCAGAACAGCAACATGTCTCTAGCCAATTTCCTTGTACGAATGGCAGCACCCCTCATCAACTTAAGTGATCTACTCACCTTCATTTTGACCTGTTAAAAGAAAGTTCAATTAATCAGAAAATAATAAAGCATCAGATGTGAGTGCGTGCTTAAATTTTCCCTGGTAGATGCGAAGAAGATTATTTGATAACAAAACGTTTCATGCCTCTCTCTGACAGTTTTCTGAGAACCTCTTGGCTTCATTTAGTTGCTTCCTATGAAAGGCCGTGAAAATCCGATGATGCTTTGGTATGTCTCTCCTGACAATGTTCACCCAAACTTTTCCAATCTTTTCCATTTCTTCCTTCTCAATCAAAGAAGGATCTTTGATCAGTTTCGCCTTTTTGGGCAGACTTCGTTCGATGATCTGTAGAAGGATAACTTAATTATTCAGCAAAATGGAAAAAAATCAATGTCCTGCACATCTCTCCTGTCTATGATAACATGTAAGCTCATAAAAAATCACTAGTTTGTTCGCAGAAACCACATGTATCTTATGCATACCTCATATGCATCTCCTTTTTCCAAAACCTTCACATAATAAACCTGCAAAACACCACCCTCGGACAAAATAGACCTCTTTATGTTCCCAGCTGCTCCTTCAGGAATTGAGGACAACCCAACATCTGATACCTTAAGACTGAACTGTTGAGCTGCATTAGATGCCTTCAATCTAGCATGAAGTGACTCATATTGGGGTCTAAGCTCTCCCATTCCAGCTCTATTTCTAGGCCCGAGCCTTTTCTCACTGGCCATCAGTTTTGCCAAGGAACCCAAATCCAAGCTACCTTTCAAGTGAAATTCCTCTACCGTGACATCTGAGAAACTTGGTAAATTCAGTGAAGCCGCCAATGTATCATAAGTTGGGGGAATCTTATATGTTATGCCATCAGCAATGTCCAAAAATGAAGGTTCATATACCACCCTGCCAAGAGGCCCAAGAATTAAAAGGTAAGCATCTCTAATTATTTGCATTGTATCTCAGACAAATATAAAGGCAGCTAAAACAGATATATATATATATATAAACCAGACCTTTCCAAACTGTTACCGGGTGCTACATCGGTATTCTGGTTATTCCTATCCTTATGAAGATTGATGCCGTTGGCCCATTCAGGTTCAGCTTCCGCGTCATACAAGCCTCCACGCCGCTCGTTCGCCAGTTTGTGAGTTTTCGGCCCAGAATTATTACCCCTCGGGAGCGGAATGCCCACCGTTGCTAGTTGAGCAAATGACGAATGATCCTTCGGTCTCCTCCTGTACTTCTGAATGTGCTCCCCCAGCATGGCTCGGTAACGATCCTCCGTAATCTTCGCTCCATAATACCCATCCCCGTCTTCATTATCGCTATTAAAAGACCGCTTCTTCTTCTTATTAGACATCGTACCATTACTCGGTCGCAACGCTGCTCCTAGAAAAAACCGTTTCGGGGAGTAAGCAACTGTTCAATACCTCAAACTATGTCCCCGCCAAACCATTCTACCCTGAAAAAGAAAGACTCACTGCACCCGGACTGCAGAACACACTTCGTTAAGGCATGAACTCCCAAGGCCACTGAAGGCTAACCCGAGAAGCTGACGAAAAGAGAGTTAAATCACCTTGGCTACCTCTGCTCTCGTCCTGGCTACTGCTCCCGTAGTAGTCGAAATCATCGTCCCGCTGCGGCAGCTTGTAGCTCATCAGCGGCTGCACACACACAGACAATCAAAACGCACCGAATCAGCTCCCTCCCCGAGCGAAAAACCGCAGCTAGAACAACTCACGCGAAACCTAAAGCGAGATCGAATTCAGATCAATCCGACTCGCCTAACGAGAGCCGCACGCGCGGACCGCCGCGACGGAGATAAAACTAGAATCGAACGGAACGGAGCGCGGAAAAACGGAAAAAGAACGCGGGGGCTGGGGGGGCGGACCGACCTCGAGGTTGAAGAGGCTGGAATAGGAGAGCGAGTCCTTGGAGTGCCGCCTGGGGTCCATGACTCGACGCGCCGCCGAGCGAGGGCCGAGCCTCCGCCGGTCGCATGCAGAATCCGTCCTTCAATGGCCGTTGAGAGAGAAAGGGGGTAGGCGGAAGAAACCCTAGCGAGTCCAGAGAAGAAGCGAGGGAGGGACTGGAGAATGGCGAGGCGGAGCGAGGAGAGCCATAGACAGAGGCGGTGTGTCGGAAGCGTTGCGGGGATGAGGGGGCGCGCGCTAAAGTGCGCCGGATGGGTGATGGTGTTAACATGCGCCCCGGGATTTTAGAGGAGACGTAGGGGGGGGGTGCGTAATTTTGAAAATCTCGTATTTTTGCAAGGCGATCCTACATCCATCCATATTTTGATTAAGGATAAAATACCGCAAAAATTTTAAGCCGATATATCACAAAAAACCTCAAACAATATACTTATGATAAATTTATATTCTATTAATTTTCGTTAAATTTTATCGCTAGATAGTTGAATTGGATGACAGTTGATAATTAACGAATATTGATTTAAAATTTTACCTTATGTTTATCACAAGTGTATCAATTTATGATTTTTTATGATATTAATCTAATTTAACATATATAATAGAGGATAAACTTTGTCACAAATGTATCAGTTTGAAATTTTTAATAGTTAAGAATTTTGTTTAGTGTAGAAATGTTACATGTATATCAGTTTTAAGTTTTTAGTGCATTAATCCTCTGGTTAGTTGGAGTATCAAAGGGTTAAACTAACCAAATAATTAATACACTCCAAATTGGTAAATTTATGGCAAAGTTACTCGTAACTAATTTTTTAATTACTAAAAACTCAAAATTAGTACACTTGAAACAAACTTACATTTTGTTGGTGTCTGTTGAATTTCACAATCAAATTGTTGAATTGAATGACATGTGATAATCAACGCAGATATCAATTTGAGTTTTTACCTTCATTTTGTTATAAGTATATTAGTTTGTGTTTTCTTATGACATTAATTTAATTTAATGGAAATCAATAGAGATAAATTTGTCACAAATATACAAAATTAATTTTTTTATCAAAAAATTAGTTTGAAATTAATTTGTCACAAGTATACTAATTTTAAATTTTTGATGGTATTAATTCCTAACCAAAACAACTTACTTCTCTATATCTTTGGATTTTTTTCCTGCCTTTTTTTTAATCAAAATAGTCGACAAAACTAATTTTATTACTATCATCTATCTCATCGGTCTTACAATGTAAATTCCATACGCCGCCCAATAAGACATCATCTTATTATACATCATGTTATCGCTTTGGCTAGAGAAGGTTGTCATTTATAATTTGTGATTTTGTATTTTTTATCACAAATACTACATTAAATATTATAAATTTATATTTTTATGATTTATGAATACATGATTAATTGCCAATTTCAATTTAAATAGTTTGAGCAATTCTACATTTCAAAGTAGAAAAATTAATTCTTAATCTAGTTATCTAGCCGATCTTGACCATGCGGGTGTTTTTTTGGATTAAGTTTGTGGGTTTCTAAAGTTGAACATTGCTTATTTTATTCTTTCTTTCAAACTTTTCACATTTTAATTTGAATTGCAAGATGGAGTGAAAATCTAATTATACTTTTTTCACTTTCAAATTCACATTAGATTATTTTAGAAGAAAATTTCATGCCTATTCTAAAATTTTAATACTCTTACTATGAGATTGAATCCATACTCTATATTAAATATTTTCTTCATGGTAGAAGAAGAACAGCGAGAAGTTCCCCTTTTTCGACCTTGTTGTGCTTTTTCTTTTTTAACCATATTCATTATCGATCATGCTTCTAAGAAATTAACCTTTTCCATATTTTGATCTATTTTTTTTCCATTTTATCAATATCAACCAAATGTTTTGATTGAAATTTGATTTTCAACTTTAAAATATAGTTTCGCTCAAACTAGTTGACAAAATATAAGCAATTAATTGTGTATTCATGAGCCATCATAAATTAAAAAAAAAAAAAAATCTTCTACATAGCAATTTTGGTTAAAAGTACGAGACCACATATTAAAATTAACAACCCTTTCAAGATAAAGTGGTAAAATGATATAATAAGACATTTATATCGTGAAACCGACGAGATATGGTTAGTTTTGTTGATTGGCTGGATAAAGAAAGAAACAATAAATTAAAAAGAGGAAGCAGTAATTTGGTTTTATTCTTTAAAAATAAGTATCTTATTTTTTATCAACATCAACCAGATAATTTGATTGAAATTTAATTATATAGTTTCGCTAAAACTATTTGACAAAATATAGACAATTAATTGTGTATTCATAAGCCATAATAAATAAATAAAAATTAATCTTATACGTAGTAATTTTGGTTAAAAGTATGAGACCACATATTAAAATTAACAGCCTTCTCAAGATAAAGTGGTAATACGATATAATAAGACATTTATAGTGTGAAACTGACGAGAGATGATAGAGACATGGTTAGTTTTGTTGATTGGCTGGATAAAGAGCGAAACAGTAAATTAAAAAGAGAGAGCGTAATTTGGTTTTTTATTTAAAAATAAGTATCTTAGACAAAATAGGCACGAAAATAGCATAGCCTTTTTTTTTTAAACGAAGACATTCGGCTACGACAGAAAGATGGTTCGGTGGTTCTGTAAATGAGGAATTAAGGTTTCAGGCATGACTGCGTACTGCGAATCCAACAACACATACATTCTTAGGTGGGCGTCATCCAACGGTGCATAAAGCTCCTGAGCATGCAAGAATTTTCCACTGATGGGTTACCGTCATTAACGTGGGCCAAGGGATGGGTGGGTAGGTGGTTGCTTAATTTTGAAAATTTTCAGTTTTTTCTTCTTTCTTTTTTTTAGAATGGAGATATTTGACTTTAACGGTATTGTTCAGTTTTTTGTAAATAGGAAATTATTTTGGATGAAATTGGATTATGAAAAAGTGAGTGGGGTTCGATGCAAATTATTGTTAAGATTGAGGATTTTAAGCGTAATTGTGTGCCATAAATACTACGAATCCAACGGCACATCCACTCTTAGATGGGCGTCATCCAACGGAGCATGAAAATCCGAAACATGCAAAAAAAAATCGTTGATGGGTTCCGGTCATTGACATGCGCCAAGGGATGGATGGAGTGGGTGCTTAGTTTCGAAGAATTTCAATCTTTTTTTTTTTTTTAGAACAGAGACTTTTGATTTTAACGGAAAGATTGGTATTTCCACATACAGGAAATTATTAGGGCATTAAATTGGATTATGAAAGAGTGAGTGAGGTTTGATGCAAATTACTCTTAGGATTTGGAATTTCAACCATCATTGCGTGCTATGAATACTACAAATCCAATAGCACGTCCACTCTTAGATGGGCGTCATCTAACAGTCTATAAGGGCACGCATGACAAAATTTTTACTTCTCAATTTTTTTGTTTTTCCATTTCCCGGAATAGGTTTGGAACAGAAATTTATTTAGTAATACAATTTCATTTTTCTATGTTTAGAACAAATTTTTATTCCATAAATAAATTTGGAGCAAAAATCGAAATTAAAATTTTTAGCTTTTTCTCTTTCTAGAACAGAAATGAGAAATCAAAATTTTTCTCATCGTTCATTCTTTTCATCGCCCGTCACCCACTTGCTGTTAGTGGGATGCCAAACATCGGCCGCCGGTTGCTGGCCACCCACCACCGGCCTCAGCCATCGGATGTCGGCCACCAACCACTGCACTTCGGCCACCTGTCGCCAACTGCCAATCGCCGAATGCTGAACACTCACCAACCGTTAGCCGCTCATCACCAATCATTAGATGCTAGAGACTCACCACCAACCACCGGATGTTCGTCGGCAACTGTCCATCGCTTGCCATCGAGCATCGGATGTCGACCACTTGCCACCTACCGCTGAACTCCAACCACTGGCCACTCGCCGTCGGCGTCCTGTCACCGAACTCCGAATGTCGAACGCCAAACGTCAAACTCCGAACGTTGGACATCGATTGCCGGTTGTTGGACTCCAGTGTTGGACTCTGAACTTTGGTTGCCCACCACCGGTCATCGGACTTGGTGCCAGACGCCGAACATCAGACTTCGAACTTCGGCTGCTCGCCGCTAGTCACCGAACGTCGGACTTCGGCCACCAAACGCCGGTCATTGCCGCTTCTAGAAATATAAATTTTGAATTGTTATCAAACACGTTTCTTTACTCATAAACCTATCCATAGAATAGAAATCAAGAAATTAATTTCTGGCTAAAAATTGATTTTTGTTCATGAAATTTTATCATGCACGCCTTAAAGTTCCAAAACATACAAGAATTTTGCCCTACCTCATTGTAGAGTGTGGGAGTTGAAACTCACTCTTGAAACTAATTTGTCATCATCCCAATCCCCTTGAGAAGGTGGGGATTCGAACCCCCCACCTCCCCCTTCCATGTTGGAAGGGTAGTCACTGGGGTAAACCCCATTAATTACTTCAACAGAGAGATTGCTCGGTAATTGTGTAAGTAGGAAACTATTTGGGGAAGGAAATGGAAATATGAAAAAGTGAGTGGATTTGATGCAAATTATGGTTAGGATTCGGGACATCAAGCATATTTGCATGCTGAGAATACAACGAATCCAACGGCACATCCACTCTTAGATAAGCATCATCCAACGGTGCATGAAGCTGAGGAACATGAAAGAAATTTCGTGCATGAAAGGCTTTTATTAAAAGCTAATTAACTCAACGAGTTAATTCCACAGACAAAAGGAAAAAACCGAATATCTGCTCTATTTTATTAAAATAAAACATCAACAGATGAAAATGAGAAACTTTATATCAATTCATCTATTTTCGTAGTTTTCATTTTTCAAATAGTTTTAACATTCTTTTACGTAGTAAAACAAGGCTAGCTAAATCTGTCACATCCCGATCCTCGAGCGCACGCCCATCTCTTATCTGGTCAATTTATTTGCGACGTCCTAGGAAGGTTGCCGACCCATTCATTTATATATGCATGCGGAAGCTTAATAAAATCCCAAGACAATCAAACAATGGGATAGAAAAGTAGGATCATATTTTTCAAACCAAGACAAGTCTTTATAGACAAATTGGTTAATTACAAACTTAGGCTGTCTGCAAAATTGTTGGCTTAACAAAAAGGGGATTGTCTTAAACATCCACTAGTTAGACCCATTTACCGATTTTTCAGCCTCCACCTTCCGAACTCCAAGACTTTTGGTCCTCCTCGATCGTCATCTAGGGACCTGAAATATTTTCCTCAAATCGGGATGACACTATGTCTCAACAAGTTCTACCCCACTAAAACCTAATCAGGAAGCCAATACGCTATAAGGGCTGCCTAAGCACAACACAGGTTAAAGGGCTTACCTTTGCATCAGTTCCTTCCTGCACATCAATTCAATCAATAATATTGATAACTACAGCAATCAATCACATTCCACCAATCGGATCGACTCAGCGATCAATCGACTTAATTGATTACATGTCACCATGACCTTTTCTTGGTTGGTACATTCAATACTATCTATAAAGTCCGACCATAGTCTAGGACTGCTCTCCCAAGCTAAAAATAGATAGCATAGCTCGTCCAAAGCTAATAGATATAGTATACTATGTATATGCTCGCCCAAAGCTGTAGATATAGTATACTATGTATATGCTCGCCCAAAGCTGATAGATTAGGGCCCTTAGGCCAATTTAGTATACTATATATGCTCGCCCAAAGTTGATATTATGGTATACCATTTATATGCTCACCCAAAGCTAATAGATTAGGGCCCCCATGGCCATTATAGTATACCACTCTCTCATACAATCAATTTCATCTTTTCTCATTCTCGATAAATAGCTGTGTGTGGGTACACGATTGACCTTAGCCAAAATATAATAATTTCATTTACAAATATCCTACCAATTTTAACAGCCCATTACATATTTTTGGCGTTGTAAACCGACGCTCGGTTATTTTTCCATTAATAACCAAAATCAAATAATTTATGAATAAATTATAAATTCACAATTAATTCAATTCAGCACAATTTAACGCTTAAATAAATAAATAGATTGCACCACGATAATCAACATAAAATTCCGATTACCGGTTATCCCGATCAAAATTTCCGGAAAATAATAAATAATTAAATTTATTCTGAAAATTAAATAAAATAATATTATATAATAATAATATAATATAATAAATAATAGTATAAATTCAAATTAATTATTTAATTTAAAATAATTAATTAAGGCTTAAACAAGATTACTTTAATCCAAACATTTACTTAGCCTTAATTAATTATCCACTAAACTAATCACATCCCTTAATCCACTTAACATTTAAATAAATTAATCTAATTACCTAAACCTACTTAGTTTAATCTAAACACCCCTTAAATGTGATTAACCTACTAAGTGGGGATTAGTGAGTTAAATTCACCCGATTAACGAACTAAATAGCTCAAATCGACGGAGACATCGAGGGGATCAATTCACTCCAAGGCGGGCCTAGCTTCTGAGGTCAGAAAGCCAACCAAAATGGGCCACGAAGCTGTTGCCATACCCATTTTTCCAGCTGTTGTGCTGGTGTCGACAAAGGGGGAAACAGCTCGGCTTGGGACTGAAACAAGAAGGGAAGACCAACGGTTGCTTAGACGGGCCGGTGGGGAGGTTGACGGCGGCTCATAGCGGTGGGGGCGAGCTCCGGTAGCTCTTAGAAAGCCCGAACGGAGGCTGAGACACAGCTAGGCATCGAGCAAGCATGGACGAGCGCGGAACAGCAGCGGTGCACGAGACAACAAGCGGCAATGGCGAGAGACGGCGGTTCAGCGACGTGCGACGATGATGAGCTAAGCTACTAGCTTGCTGCTAGGTTTCAAACAGCACAAAGAAGAAGAAGTTGATGGCTATAGGAGGAAAGAGAAAGGCGGAGGGCTTGCAGGTAGGGCGGAGAAGTGACGGCATGCGGCAGTGGGTCTGGCTCCGATAGAGGCGTGCGACTTCTCTAGCTTCGCTGGTCTACTCGGTTCCGTCGAGTAGCAAGAAGAGAGATGGGGAAGGAGAAACCGACGGAAGGGAGAGAGAGAGAGAGAGAGAGAGAGAGAGAGAGAGAGATGGGACCATTTCTTTTTCTTTTTCTTTTTCTTTAATCCAACAAAAATGGCCCACCATGACCTCATGTGACATCACTTCCCACTCACCCAAATCTTCCACCACAATCTTCCCACTAGGTCCAATTTCAATTTTCGCCGTGGCATACCAATCTTTAAACTTTGTACATCACATTGTTCAATTCCATTCAATCCACTTCTAACTAAGCCAAATTGAAGTCTATAAAAATTAATCAAATGTCACCACACTTCAATTCACATATTTACTTGACCATAGAACCATCTCGAGTCCCAAAAACACGACCAAAAGCGGGCCTATTAATTTCTCGAGCCAAATTAGTCATTCTCTAATTTAATTGCCAAAAAATTCTGATTACATGAAAAATCTTTCGAAGATGAGTCAATGTTCCTAAAATAATTTGTGACGCACCCAGAACTCTCAATTTCTGAATTCAAGTTCGATTCCACAGTTAATTTCAATTCAGTGCGAATTTAGTACGTTCTAATCTACCGAGTAGCTTTTAGGAAATTTTCGTGCATTTGACCTGTGATTGATTATTCTCAAGCCACAAAGTACATCTTCAACACATTGGCGACTTTCGGTTGTCGTAGACATCTCAAGGTTTCAAATACAGACACGGGGTATCAAAACGACAGAAGAATCGGTCTAGTGCTGATCGACAAGAATTGTGCAATTAGATGGAATCACCCACACTTAATCACATACCTTTGTCGAGTCAACCTATCTCCGATTTCTAATCGATTTTACTGTGTCGTAATCATCTCTTGTAGATTTGCACGGTCGAGCAGTCGTTTCCTGATCAAATTCTCAAATCTAATGCGTTAAAATTCCTTAACGGTTTCACCTAATAAACTAGTTATCCCATGAGTGATCAGTTTAGGGAAAATAACTATAAATGCATCGATGAAATGCCCAACTATTTTGATTGAAATCAGAACCTAGATTTCATGATGTCACAAAATCATCATCTATTTGGGATTATAAGATATCGAAATAACTAATTAAGCAGAGATTAATGATTTATGAAAAAAATTAGCATAGACACTTGATAATAATATCAGAGTTGTGAACTTGTTTTTATCTAAGGCACAAATAAGGTACATCGATTTCATATATACTTAAGTTTGATTAAAGCAAGTGTCAATGATTAACGTAAAAATAAAATTAAACATGAAAATGAAAATTTAGGCCTTTATGATCAGACGTGTCAATGGATTGATTAAAAAAACACTTCTAATAATAATGTCAACAATACTTTTTATTTAAGTAACGCATCATTATTATCTATTAAATTTAATCATTTGTTTAGTCCTCTCCATAATTGAATATAATTTGCTTGACATCTTTACAAAATAGATTCAAATGTTCATTTTTATTTACGTATTAATAAAAAGAATTAAAATTAAGTGCTAGGAGAAAAGAAAGAAATTCTAAAATTACTAGCTCCCTTGGATGTTTTAAGTATATTTATAACTCTTGAAATTAGTCCTCCAAAAGACAATTAAGTTAAGCTGAATCCATGCGTTTTTGGTTCATTCTTTTCTTAAGTTTGATTTTGGAATCCATTTTGAGACATGTGCACACGTGTTTTTATTCCTTTTTCTCCTTTTTAATTGAATGACAAGTGCATACATGTTACCTGTCTATCTATTTATATCCATATTCATCTTTTTCTAATGGAAAAACGATATGCCTTCATTTCACATGTATATCAATTTCCCAATAGACACGTTCCCATCGTTGCATAAGTAATCGCCCCCTACTTAATTCTACTATTCCACAAACATTGCACTAAACGAGCTAGAGGTTGAAGGCACTAAAAAGTAAAAACCACCTGCATCGAGGACCATACCAATCGACCTGATTCTGCAATGGTGGCGTTGGTAGTATAGGTGCACCGGTGGCAGAGGCGGTGGCCGGATGGTGGATATGATGGTGTTTCGGGTGATAATAGCGGCAGAGATCAACGGCGAGGTGCATGATAAAAATTATTTCTATTCCAGAAATAATTTTTCGATTCCAGACTAGTTTCTGAAATATAAACATGTTTGATAAACATACTCAAGTTTTCTATTTTTGGAATAGATTTCTATTCCAGAAATTGATTTAAAAGAGAAATCAGAAATTGATTTCTCCCACTAAAAACCCTAATTTCAGTCAGTCCTCCCTCGTACGTCTCTGCCTCCTCCTCCTCCTCCTCCTCCTCCTCCGCCTCTGCTCATCTCCTCGAGACATTGTCTCCTCTGCCTCTCCTTCGCCTCTCCTCATCTCCTCGAGACATCGTCTTCTCCATTGGACGCTCGAATCGTCTCCTCCACTGGACGCTCTCTACCTCTCCTCCTGCTCATCCATATCTGCTCGCGAATCCACCCTCTCGCTGCGACCCATTGTCCCCGCTTGTTGTCCGAGCACCCGTCGGCAACAGATCTTGCGCCTACACCCCCGCCGCTCGTTCCCCTGCAACACCAGAAGCCCTCTGCAACAGATCCGAGCACCGACACCTGAGCTGCTCCTACTTTGCTCCGTCTCACCAGAAGCTGCCATTGCCCCGCGACCTCAGCAACGCCGCGTGCCCTCTCCTCATCCAGCGACGAGCTACTCGCGAATCCGCCCCCTCGCCTCATCCAGAAGCCCTCTGCAGCAGACACCAGAGCCGCTCGAGTTCGTCCGACGAGGCCCAGGACCGTGAAGTGCACAAAGAAGCAGAATTACCCGTCTCCTCCCTTCTCTGGTTCACGCTGATTCCTCTTCTTTTTCTTTTTGCTTGGGTTCATGTAATTTTTTGCGTGAGTTCCAATGAATTAGCAGTGAGAGTGCGATGAATTAGCTCCCTCGGTGGAACGGGATTGGTGTTTTTTCGAGTTGAGGGGGTTTGTCTTTTGCCTAATCGACGATGTTGATGTTGCTTTTTGAATTCGAATGTTGTCACTTTGGTCTAGCCTCGTGGACTATTCCTGAATGTGTGTTCGAGGGGGAGTTTTGCTGTGACAATGAGGGTCGTTTGTTCCTGTTAGTGCGCGATCTCCATGGAAGTTTCCATGCCTAGGAACTCTTGAAGCCCCTGTGTGTTTTTAGCTTTCTCTAGTTCGAAGGTTGCCACGGCCTGACGCTTCGAAGGCTGTCGTCATTCGTCAGCCATGCCTCTGCTCACCCTCGATGCTTGTTGGGTTCAAGCTGGCAGTACTTCTCCGACTTGCTTCATCGGTGCTTCAGTCTTCAAGGGTCAGTTTGTTTGGCACATGGTTGAATTTTCTTCAGTTTGAAGCATTTGGTTTTGATTTTGTGGATGTGAACCAAGATATGAATAGATCGGAGTCTTGTCTCTTGTTTTTTCTGGGTTCAGCGATTTCATTATCAGGATGGAGTTTTTGGATACCCTGTTTTGGAATGATCGGTGACTGCTTTACTTATTTGCAGGAGTTGACAAAAAAGAAAGTGATGATTTTTGCGCAGATTTTGCTTACTAGTTGTGAAAGTTGACATGGAACGTATCCTTTGGCAGCAATATCGGTATGTCTTCACCGGGGTTTGTTGTTATGTTGTGGAAGTTAATTGATTGTGGGTAACTTTTTGGCATTAAGGACTGTTATTGGACAAAAAAGAGGAGCAAGTCTTGCTAAGGAGATCCCTTCGGCTCAGCCATTCATGGTATAGTCTCTTGGAATGGCTTAAAACCCTATTTAGCTCACTTTCTGCCATCAGCTTTCTTTGTTGTAATATTTAATTCACATCAAATTGTGACTGATCTATGGGTATAATTCTAACCATAAATGTCATTGCAGCAGACACCCGAGCCACTCGAGTTTGTCTGATAAGGCCCAGGACCGCGAAGTGCACAAAGAAGCAAAACTACCTGTCTCCTCCCTTTTCTGGTTCGTGCCGATTCCTCTTCTTTTTGCGTGGGTTCGTGTGCTTTTTTGCATATGAATCTTAGGATTGAAACTGGGTTTGCTACATGTGGATATGAATAAGAGATTGGAGTTGGGTTTGCTGCTCGTGGGTATGAATAAGAGATGGGTGGATTCGCCTGTCTTTGAATTTTCTGTCAAATGCCGTCTCTGTTTCGCTGCTGGTTATTATGAACAAATAGATGGGGCATTGATTGGTAGGAATTTTTTTTTGCTTATAATATATGGTTACTTGTAAAATTTTATATGAGGATTATTCTCTTTTTGCTTGATGTAATACCGACATCAAAGTCTATGCGCTTGAACTAGTACACCAATTGATATGGCTCATTTAATGCTCAAGTAATTAAGGTTAAATGGCTTCCCACAAAGAGGTTTGTATGGCAAAGTGAACTGAGCCTTTGACCAATGAGTTTGTAAGCTTGTTGGTAACAGAGGTAACAAAGGGAAATCACACCACTTTTACCTTCAACAAAACAGGATTGAATAACATACATGTGGAATTCAATAGACGGACAGGACTCCACTTTAGTATAATTCAGTTGAAGAACAGGGTCAACAAACTGAAAAAATAGTATAGTAGTTTCAAGAAACTTTGTCACAATCTGGATTTGGATGAGATAATATAAACAATAAGGTTGCTGTGGATTATCAAAGTATGTGGGAGTCTCACATCAAGGTATCAATTTACCAAGGTCATTTTGTTCATATTGTATTGCAAGCTTTGATTATATTATTGACATCTGTCATTATTGTATAAATTACAAAATAATAGCGAATGTGCTAAATTCAAAAATGATGGGTTTCCTCAGTATCCTGATTTGTGTATCGTGTTTAGTGATACATATGCCACTGGGGACTATGCAGTAGGAAATGCAGAAGAAGTGGTAGTGTCCTCTAAGAGAGATGACAATGGTGGTGATAATGGTGATGGTGGTAGTGGTTATGCAGTAAGTGATCTAGAAGAATTTGATGAACAGCATATTGATGAGGAGGCTTTCATACCTGATACGACTACTACCTCAAATCTTAAAAAACACAAGCAAGATAGGACTCCAAATTCTAAGAGGAGGAGGAAGAGTAACAGATATGATGTTAGTGACACCTGCAAAGCCATTCAAGAAATGATTAAAATCAGGACTGCTCAATCAACAAGTGGCTCTGTGACCTCAGATGCCTTATCAACTATAGACCCCTACTCCACAGCAGTCATGGTTGCCGTCTTAAATAGTATGCCTGATTTAGAGCAGAATATTTACAACAAAGCTGTGAACCAATCATGTTTTAATGCCACTTGGAGAGAAGCTTTCATCACAATGCTATCTAAAAGGAGACGTGGATTTCTTGAATCTCTTTAAACAGATGTTGAGTAGTATGCTGTGGATTTATATATTTTGTTTAATTTCACTCTATGACTTATGTATTTGAGATACTTTGGTTTTTTTTATGATGCAATTATGAAAACTCTGTGGCTATTGTTGATTATTATTATATTCCTTACTTATATATTATGTTTATCTTCTTCTTTTTTTCATGTGAAGGCATAGGTAATATGGAGGGGGATGAAAGTAGCATGTGTAGTGATAAAGTACAACAGGTGAATTGGTTGAACTAATCTTTGATGATTTTGATATCGATATTATGATAGCATGGTTGAGCATGGTTGCGGTGGATATGTCTATGCATTCGAGAGAACCTATAAGGGATAGCATATTTTCAGGACGTGAATGGATGATAGAGGTTTTTCAAAGACATTCAGATAGAATATATGAATCTTTTATAATTGAGAGATATGTTTTTCTCAATCTTTGTGATTTGATGAAGGCAAAAGATTGGTTGAAAGATAGTCGATATATAAAGGTAGATGAATAAATTGTGATATTTTTATTTATGATTTGTCACAAGAACTTGAATAGAACTTTATGCGAGAGATTCCAACGTTCGGGACAAACTATTAGCAAATACTTCACTATAGTGTTGGAAGTAGTTCTCAAACTTGCAAAAGAGATTATCGTACCGCCTTCCTTTGATGTGGTTCTAAATGAGATTCTTATTGATCCCAACCATAAACTTTATTTCAAGGTAAGATTTTCATACATTCATTTACAATATCGGTTTCATTTTGTTGCTAATCTTATATAACACTAGTCTTTGATAAAACGACAGGATTGTGTGGGCGCTATTGATGGTACTTACGTTCATGCTTCTATACCTTTGTCGAATCAAATTCCATTTAGAGGCAGAAAAGAATGTACCACTCAAAATGTGATGTGTGTATGTACGTTTGATATGAAATTCACTTTTGTGTATGCTGGTTGGGAAGGATCTGCCAACGATTGCCGGGTGTTATCAGTAGCACTCAAGACTCCTCGCTTGGAATTTCCTTGACCACCGCTAGTTATTTTTACTTGTTCTAGAATTATTAATTTTCTTTAATATTGTATTGTATTTACAAGTCACTACCAATTTATGAATATTTTGTTATAGGCAAATATTATGTTGTAGATTCTGGTTATGCATCAATTCCGGGATTTTTAACTCCTTTTAAACGCGAACGGTATCATCTAAATGAGTATAGGGGTAGAGCAAAACGACCAAGAACAGTAAGAGAGTTGTTCAACTATAGGGATTCTTCACTAAGAAATTGAGAGATCATTTGCGGCATTAAAGAATCGCTTCTTTATTTTGAAACACATGCTTGCATTTGCAATTCGAAAGCAAGCACATATTGTAATTGCATGTTGTGCTATTCATAATTACATCCGTGATCAAGACAGGAGGGATAAAAACTTTTCCTTATATGGAGATCTAGAGTACTCATTTGAACCTATACAAGATGAGATTATAGGCGATACATTGATCGAGGAGGAAACTGAGATGAATATGCTTAGAAAAAATATTGCCAATAAGATGGCAAGGGATCATAATATGCCAGAGATTCCATGAAATCGTGTTTTTAATTTTTGTAATGTATTTATATTATTTTGTATTTGGGGATTTACAATCTTTGCTTTTGTATTGTGATAATGTATTCGATAATTCCTATCTCAATTCTTGTAATGTGATGTTTAACTTGATGATTTCCCTTATTTGTAATAGTCATTTATGACAAGCTCTATTACACTTCGTAAAATTCGCTGATTTTGTAAAATTTGTCGCAAATTGCCAAATACACTTCTTTGTGTTTCTTTCTAAAACGATTGCTCGATATCGTAAACCGTGGCGGTGATCGACGTGACACATTAGCATGAAGGGGATTAGAATATGGTTACCCGCCTTCATTTTACTAGAATTTTGGGAACCTTCTGTCATGCTCAAGAGTAATGCATATTGATCTCTTTTTTCTATTATATGGAGACTATTGATAAGTATATTGTTTAACCGTAATTACCTATCTACGTGAATGCTAAAGAATTTTGTGTGAAAATTTAGAAAATTTGATATAACATCTCTTACTTTGTATTTTTTTTTTTTTACAAAAAATGGAGACTTTACTAAAAAAAAAAGTTGTACTTTGTATTTGGGTCAATGGTTTCATAAGCATATGAAATTTGTAAGAATGAACATCTCATTTGCTCCAAAAAAAAGAAAAATTTGTTTTAAGAAATATAAATTTTATTCTGTTATCAAACAAATTTCTATTTAAAACAGAAATTTTGTATCGTTATCAAACTGATTTTTTTGCTCGAAACTCGTCCGTAAATAGAAATAGAAAAATTTATTTCTATTCTAGAAACTATTTCTGGAACAGAATGGTTGTCATGTGCCCCCAAAGGAGTCACAGCAGCGTGTGATGGCCCAATGGGCTTTTGAAGTCAAGCCACAATTTTGACGAATAATAATTTGCTTTCGATGACGATAGATCATTTTGAAGTCGAGCCCGAGAAAATAAAAATTTGGCAAATCCACCCAATTTTGGGCTTGACATCAAAGCACTCTCGGAAATAGGAAAGCTATATTTACTCTGGTGTTTGAAAGCCGATTCAAAAAATTACTTACGCAAAAGTTACGAATTCACTTTATGGTGCAAGTTGAGGGGGAAAATGCAATTTGCACAAAATTTCCCTTAATGGCCATTATATAAGTTTTAACTAGCTCAATTCAAATGAATGTGCTCCCGTCATGGCCCGATTTTGTAAATTTGAGCCAGAATGATTTAGAATGATAAATCGGTTTTGGTACAACCGTTGATGAATGTAACTGTTTGTGTTGTAATAGCATTGTGACGCATTATGATTTCTATGTTAAGTGACGGATTTTAAAGTTGCAGAATGTCAAAGTTTTGCAAGAAGGCACGTTGTAGTTTCGAAAGTCACAGCACCTATTTTCACAGTTGAAGCTGCTAAAAGAAAGATGACCAAATAGATATTACTAAGCATATATATTTTTCCTAGGAAAAACGAATAGAAATTCTATGCAGGGATCTTATTGGCTCCTGATTTGAAGATTGTAAGTATTTGCTCTTTCGAATAAGTGGCGCATGAAATCCACTTATATAAAAACTCTCGCACTGATAACGCATGCTATAGCCACTCACATTTTTTCAATGGCAACAGCTAAGCAAGATCTTGATTCGGTGAGCCGAATTTGACTTCATATCAAACCTTCATCAACCAGCGATTTATCTAAACTTAGGATGATTAAATTAATTCCCACCCATTTAATCAAAACCTTAGTGCCCGATTAATTTTGGTTGTTTACGAATGAGCATGAGTGAAAACCAACTTAAGCCCAAGTTTCGAACAGTCCACGCCAAATTAGAGTTGGATTTGATTCTTTCTTTTAAGGTCTAAAACTAGTTCCACAACTGTATACATTCTCAAACAGTTGTCGCCGCTAAAGAATACCAAGGTAGTTTTAGGACCTCTTAGAATGTGTCAAGCTCGAGAGTAATATTCTCATAAGAATATTGTTCATGATTGCCCAAAGGTTTGCATATAAATTCCCAAAGCATCATTTCCCTCGTGTTACACTCACAATCAATTCATTGAATATGAAAATTTTATATTACATGTATGCTAATGGTACCCTTTTAATAATATTGAAACCTCAAATGGTTAAGGACAAATTTAACAAAAGATCTTAAATATCATATTATATGAGTATCAAAAAATTATAATTTTTTTCTCACTTACTTTCACCCAAAAAAAAAATTATAATTTTTTTAGGTGATATTGTGCTGGAAAGAAATAAATGGATCGATAATTAGTCAAACAAAATTTTCAAAAGTCAACCCCGGTGATTGGCCGCAAATTTTGGATGAAGCTACTTTCTTATCCTTGTGATTTGACTTTCTCTGCTTAGTTATGGTAGCTTTCACAACCAAAGTTGACCTTTAAGTCTTGGGCGTGTCCCAGGGGTGAAGGTTCGGTTCTCCGATTAATCTTTAATCCAAAAAAATCTCAATTGATAGTGGGAGAGACTTGAGAGGATAAAATATTGCAGACTGGCCACAGTTTCATCCGCTCACCCGTTAATGCCATAGGAACACAGCAAACAGCAAGTTGACTTTTTTAACTTTGGATAATTGGAGTTGACTTTGATGATCACTGGTCAACTGATGAGAGCTGGCTGCCAAGACCCAAAAGAGAGAGAGTCACGTGGGAAGAGATGAGCAGAACATGGCGCCGCGGGATGAGGATCGCGGCCAGCTATTCATGTTTTAAAGTATATAGTTTCTGCCCCGCTTTCTTAAACCTAGATAATGATTACTCCAATAATACAGGGTTAACTTAGATAATGACTACTATAATGATACAAGTTAGAATTGTACTTAAGAGTCCGTTTATCTTATGAAAAGTGAATGATTTGAAATAAAAAGTTCTTAAAAATACATAATTGGTTAATGAAAAATATTTTTGTTACTGACAATGAACATCTCAACAATCAAACTATTTTTGTTCATTCATTTGATAAGCAATGAACGAAGAAATATTTTTCAGTTATTCGTTTGATAAGCGATATAAGGAGTAATTTTTAAGTAATTTTTTTTTTGAAATTATTTAATTTCCGTGAAATAAACATACTCAAAATGCGTAAGCATCGACAACAAAGTGATGGGGACTTCCAATGTGCATGCAAAAAGGTGTTGTGAAGAGAAAATTATTGAAATTTATAAATTTTTCTCTCATCTTTCCTCCCCTCCATGCTTTCAAATTAAGCACTATAGCATTTATTCAATTAAAGTTATTTATAACATATTTATTTACATGCAATTTTTAGTAAAATTTTTAGGCATAATTGCATTATAAGTCCTAAAATTTGTTGAAAATATAATGTCATAAAATATAATTGAGTCCTAAAACTTTTAAAAAATACAATTGAGTCTTTAAACTTTGTTATGAAAGTACAATCAAATCATAAAACTTTCAAAAAATGTAATCAAGTCTCAAAACTTATTATAAATGTGCAATCAAGTTTCATAACTTTCAAAACAAATGGACTTGATTTGATTAATTTAACAAATTTTATGACTTAATTGCACTTTTTGAAAGTTTTATGATTAAATTGCACTTTGTTGATAAATATTAGGATTTTTAATACATTTATCTTTGAGTGCAACGACTTTTGGCCACATAATATGCATATCTTGTTATATAAACTCTATTAACGGCATTTCAATTTTTCTAACCTGTTTCGCATCTAATTTTTTTGTCAAGTAATAGTGTTGCATATCAATTTTCACTTGTATGCAGGGAATTTGAAGATTTCATTTCAAAACCGCACAAATATAAGGAAATACTATCATATAATCTTGAGTTTGTCATTACAAGAAGTAGCAACAAAATTAACCCATCGCTTCACATTGATAGCTTTCCTCAGATAAAAGATACTTTAAGTATGTGCATATATGCTTGAAAGATTGCTTTACATAGTTCATATGTTGATTAGGGATGTATGCAAAGAACAGAGAAGCCATGGTAGTCCCATCCCAAATCCAATGAATTAACATGTTAGATTGTCTCATCCAGTCGCCTCATCTAACTATTTTAGAAGCTTTCATTACCAACGTGGTTGTACTTAATGCAATAATCCACGAGACATTGAATTGTACTTGGGCATTAAGAGGCCTTAGCACTCATGTAGAAACTTTTAGGTTTAGAATTACATGAAAGGAATCGTGAGAAATTACCTTTTTATATTATGAAGTGAAAAAAGAAAACCTATAAAATCCGAGGGAGGCATGTAGACCTAAAAAATTTCATGACTCTGATATAAAATTTCATGCCTCTGATCTATGACTTTGCCTTACTTTTCAAATTTGCATGACTAGACAACTTCCCATATCATGAGAATTCTCATCTAAAAATGAAAACTTTCAGTCCTAGTAAAAAAAAACATGCACATTTTACTCGATGTATACCAACTTGGCGACTTGCATTAATGAAAAACACTGATGCGGCCCGCCTCCAATAAACATCTCGATTTCTCGCATTTTAAACAAAGCGTTGACCGACCGACCGAGATAGCGCAATTCACGTTAGTGGCACGACCGTAATAATCCCCCAACCGAGAGACTTACTTGTACCGTTGTACGTCCCCCTTTCGCTCCGTTCAAGCACGACGTTTCCGATCGCTCTCTACGGACGCTCTCCGCGCGCGTGAGCTCTCTCGCGAACAGAATGGCCGGATACCCGAACGCGCCGCCGAACTACGGCTACGGGGCGCCGCCGCCACCGTACGGCGCCGCTCCGGCGTACGGGCAGCAGCCCTACGGCGCTCCCGCGGCCCCCTACGGCGCGCCGTCCGCCCCCTACGGCGCGCCGCCCCCCGCCGCGGACAAGCCGGCGAAGGACAAGCCCCCGAAGGACCCCTACGGAGCCGCCGCGGCCGGCGGGTACCCGCCGCCGCCCGGGGCGTCGGCCTACGGGAACCCGTTCGCGGCGCTGATGCCGTCGCAGTTCCCGCCGGGGACGGACCCGAGCCTGGTGGCGAGCTTCCAGATGGCGGACCAGGACCGGAGCGGGTTCATCGACGACAAGGAGCTGCAGCGGGCGCTGTCGACTTACAACCAGAGCTTCAGCTTGAGGACGGTCCACCTGCTGATGTACCTGTTCACCAACACCAACGCGAGGAAGATCGGTGAGTCCTATTTCCTCATCTCTCTCCAGTCGATTCGTGCCTCGATCTTTGCTCGATCGATCCCGAGGGGTGCGAACGATGTGCGTTGCGTTGCGTTGCGTTGCGTTGCGTTTAGCTGTTCGATTTGGGGTTTGAAGGGTTTCGCTTTGTTCTTGCTCTGTCTTATCCGCGACGACGCGCGTTTTTTGGTCTTTGCGATGAGCCCCGTAATCTGTCCCTACTGAAGTCTTCCAGCGAAACGGCGCCGTTACACTCGACCTTCTTTTGGATTGGCGGCGATTAATACATTTAAAGAACTAAATCCAATAATATTTTCCTGCCAAAAGAATTAATGCATTCTATAACACTTTGTTTTCCTTGAAGTATGTAAAAGCTTTCCATATTTGTCGTTATAGAATCTAAAAAAAAAAAAGATGCAATTACGCTTGCATTTTTAATTTTACAGCGAACGAGAAAAGCTTGTATAATATATATTGTGACAGTTCGAATTACAAGATTTTTGAAAAAAATTATTATACTTAATTATTGAACTTTATTGCTACTTCAATAATTCGTTACAAAAAATTAATCAAGACATCTTGATAAGTATACTTGTTCATGACTTGATAGCAAACCTTTCACAAAAAAAGGAAGGTATATTTAGGTTGCCTATGGGATCAACTTTGCCAGTGTCCAAAGCCCATTTACTCAAATATTGGGTGTTTGGGAACATTTTTGAGATCTGTCTTGGGCTTTTAGCATTTTTGAAATGCCCAATGTACTATTCATCTTCTTCTTCGTTAGATTCTCATATGTGGGCTGGCGAGGTTGCGATGAGTTGGCGACCGTCGGCGACTATCGTCGATCAATCGCGCCACCCAGATCTAGGGTCGCGTCGGTCGCCTAAGTCACGGCAAGGTTGGTTGTCGCGACCTTTCGCAACCCACGACCTCATCGCGACCCAAATTTGGGTCGTAGAGGTCGTCAAAGGTCGTGGCGACCTAGGCCACCCACAACATCGCCGCGACCCACAACCTTGCCGTGACCTAGATCTAGGTCATATAAGTCGCCGGAGGTCGCAGCGACCCACGACCTCGCGCCACCCAGATCTGGGTCGCGGACGTCACCTAGGTCGCCGCGACCGTGCTGTGTCTTTTGCATGGTGACCCTAGTTGGGCGTTGCCCTTCGCCGCGCCGCCTCCCCCTCATCGAACTGCCTACCCTTGGCTGGCGATAACTGGCAAGGCCCTTGGCTAGCGATAACTGGCTAAGCCCTTGGCTGGCCAACTCTCCTTTTTTTTCTTCTTCTTTTTTTTTTTGAATAACAAAAGTCTTTTGCAAATTTAGTTTACCAAAACATTATTTTGCACAAAGATTTTTTACAATGGACTTTCACAAATAAGTTTACCAAACATACTTTGTATTTTGAAAAACTCATTTAACTCAGGGGCCTTTACATTTTCTTAAGGACTCCCAAATGCACCCTTAATCCTATGTGCAAAAGCCGACGCAAAGGACTACCTATGCAAATGATGAAGAATTTGGACAAAGCTACAAATTCACTTTCTAATATTCCCAATTGAGGGGCAAAAATGCCATTTTGCACAAGATATTCCTCAGTGGCCATTATATAAGTTTTACTAGCTCAATTGAAATGAATTTGCTCTGATTATGACCCAACTTTGTAAATTTAAGCTGAAATATTTTTGACTAATGAGTCTGTTTGGTATGATCGTTGACTAATGTGACTGTTTGTGTCGTAACCCTAGTGTGACATCTTGTGATTTACTAAGTTTAGTGATACATAATTTAAAATTGAAACATCTCAAAGTTTTGGGAATGTTGTAGTTTTCTATGTTGTAGTGTTTGCTTTACACCTTCAAAAGTGGCAAAAACCCTCATTACAACCAAAGCAACTACTAGAAAAATGTTGAGATAAGTGTAATAGAAGTCCTAAAATTTATCATGAAAATATAATTGAGTCCTAAAACTTGCAAAAAGTATAATCAAATCCTAAAACTTGTTAAATTATTTCAATTGAGTCCTAAAATTAATACCGTTAATTTTTTTAATGGAAAATGCTGACGTGACATTTAAATTAATTTTTATTTTCCATGTGGCTTTTTAAATTTTTTTATTTAAATTAAATTCAAAAAATAGAAAAGAAAAGTTAAAATTTATTTTTAAAAAAAGGCGGGCGCTTTCTTCACCGCCACCCATCATCGAAGGGGTGATGACCGTCGTCGGAGGGGCCGGCGAGGGAGGAGCTGCATTTTTTTAACAATTTTTAAAAATAAATTTTAGCTTTTCTTTTTTTAGTTTTTAAATCTATTTTTTTAAATTTTGAATGAAAAATAATTTAAAAAGCCATGTGGAAAATGAAAAATTATTTAAAATGCCATGTCCATGCCACATTAGCATTTTCCGTTAAAAAAGTTGACGGTGTTAACTTTAACACTTGATTGAAATAATTTGATAAGTTTTAGAATTTAATTGTACTTTTTACAAGTTTTAGGATTCAATTGCATTTTTGTGACAAGTTTTAGAACTTCTATTGCACTTATCTAAAAAATGTATATACCTTATTGATGCTAAACACTAAAAAGTATTAAAGAAAATACATATACTAAATACATATTACACACGGGCGGTGGAAAGAAATTTTACATGGTAAATCTTATTCATTTATATTTAAACATTCTCAAGTTGGATGCTTAAAAACTAGTTGACCGCTTTAACTTGTGCGTAATCTGTAATAATTAAAAGATGAAAAGGGATTAGTAAATCGCATACAAGTATCTAATAAATTGTGCCTAATAAATCTCACGCCTGTGATCTACGACTTTAGGTAAATTTTCTTATATATGAAAATTATTTCATTTAATTACCGCATACATCGATGTCTTAGACAACGCGTTGACCGGACCCACCAAGTAAAAATGCAATTCACGTGGGAGTGGCACAACCTTAAGAATCCCTTATCACGAGCCTAATCCCCCAATCAGGAACGCTTCCTTTTTTTGGGGTCGAACGCTACCTGCCACTGTCCAAGCACGACGGTCGCGACAGCTCTCGACAGAAACTCTCCGCGCCCGTGAACTCTCGCAATCAAAATGGCCGGATACCCCAACGCGCCGCCGAACTACGGCTACGGAACGCCGCCGCAGCCACCGTACGGGCAGCAGCCCTACGGCGCTCCTTCCGCTCCCTACGGCGCGCCGCCCCAGGACCCCTACGGAGCCGCTCCGCCACCACCGGTCGTCGCATACCCGCCGGCGCCGGGGGGGTCGCCGTACGGGAACCCGTTCGCGGCGCTGATGCCGTCTCAGTTCCCGCCGGGGACGGACCCGAGCCTGGTGGCGTGCTTCCAGATGGCGGACCAGGACCGGAGCGGGTTCATCGACGACAAGGAGCTCCAGAAGGCGCTGTCGACGTACGACCAGAGCTTCAGCATGAGGACGGTCCACCTGCTGATGTACTTGTTCACCAGCACCAACACGAGGAAGATCGGTGAGGGTTAAGTTTTCCGGCGATCTCGCTCGATCGCTCGCGACGATTATAATTACGACGTGCATTTAGTTGTTTAACTTTGCGTTTGAATGGTTTCTCTTAGTCTTGCTCTGCCTCGTGCGCGACGACGCGCGTTTCGCTCAATGCGATGAATCTGCGCAGAGACCGCTCCAATTTGGTGGTTTGTGCTAAAACGGCGGGTCGTGCGCGACTGTCACATTTGACCATCGAAACGCAAGGAGCACCAGTTTAGGCGCGTAACAGAAGCATCTTATTTTCATTTTTCGTAGGATATATTTAAAATCTGCCGAGCGTATGTTTCTCGCCAAGTTTTGCTAGGAACATCAAAATGGATATACAAAATCCATATGTTAGTCATGATCGATGTTTAGCTGAGCACCAAAAGAGGTGAAGTTCCGAACGATTCATCTGCGATTCCGGTGGATCTGATTTTTGTGGCACCCGTCTTGAGTTTTTATTAATTCATGAAGTGATCATGCTCCTATCTTGATGACCTATGAGGACGTCCTTTGCAAATTCTCATCTTTTGGCAGGACCCAAGGAATTCACCCAGGTGTTTTACAGTCTCCAGAACTGGAGGGTAAAGTCCTAAATCTGCAGCTGTCTATTTGTAAAATCTCAAACGGCACGAGATATCCACATATGCTTCCCGCGTTGCTGATTTATGTTGTTACCAACTTCCGCAGGGCATATTTGAGAGATTTGACAGGGATAGGAGTGGGAAGATCGATGCCAATGAGTTGAGAGACGCGCTTTTGAGTCTGGGATTCTCCATCTCGCCTGCCGTTCTTGACTTGCTCGTCTCCAAGTTCGACAAAAGTGGAGGCAAGAACAGGGCCATTGAATACGACAACTTCATCGAGTATGTACCGTGCCTATTGTCTGCCTTGTTCCCATTATATCATGAGTCTATGCCTCGTAAATTATGGATTTCCCTGTTGTCACCGCTCACTAACCGATGCTTGAATTTTCTTTGTTTGATTTTGATGCAGGTGCTGCCTTACTGTCAAGGTGAGAGTTCTCGCTCTACATAATCATTCTTTCCAATTTCTAATTGGGTTTACGCACTGGACTTTGCTTCACAATCTTTAGCCTAACTAGTATCAAAAACCGCATCTTGCTTAACTGGGCTCTTCGCTGGAAAATTTAGCTCAGAAGATGCAGCATTTATTCACGGGGGCACTCACCGTTTGCCTAAATCGAGTCTTCATTGATGTCTAAATTGGTTTTAACCAAAAGCGAAGGAGTGAGAACTTATCTTATCGATCCTCATTGTTCACATGATGTGCGCAGGGGCTGACCGAGAAGTTCAAGGAGAGGGACACCATGTACTCGGGCTCGGCAACTTTCAACTACGAGGGCTTCATGCTGACTGTCTTGCCTTTCCTCATTGCTTGAGTTTGAGATCCTTAATATGGTTGTTGGGCAGTATCGTAGTTGTTTCCTAAGTAGTTTTCGCTATCTTTGGGGCTTCTTTTCCCCACAGTGAACTGGTGTTATGTTTATGTTTGCTTCAGTCGAATGAACTTCCCACTTTTCAATGTAAGTTTTACTTCTTCGAGGGCTTGCCAATGCCATCAGTCGCTCTTCTACCTTTCTTAATAGAACACTTGCAAGAAGTCGGAAGGGCAATTTAGAACAAGGACGGACAGAAAGGGCTACCGACTTTAAATTGGTCCTCAGATGATGATACATTGTTGCCTTTCTTCGATCTGATTGTTGCCATGAAAGGTTTTTCTCTCTGTCTGATCTGGAATTGTTGCCAAAAATGGTGCTGCAGTGCTACTATGGCCATTCCTAGTCTTGTATATATCTTTGCACTACTCTAACGATGCAACAAATGTACTGATGAAGATGAAGGGTGCATTTGGAAAGACTTTTGGGGAAAGTCCTTGAGAAAATGTAAAGATACTTGAGTCAAAGGAGTTTTTCAAAATGCAAATTGTGTTTGGTAAACGGTGCTTGTGAAAGTCCATTGTAAAGTATGTTTAAGCAAAATAGTGTTTTGATAAATTAAATTTGTAAAATGCTTTTGTTATTAAAAAAAAGGGAAAAAATGAGAATTGGCTTGCCAAGGGCTTTGCCAGTTACTGCCGGCGAAGGGTAGGCGGTTCGGCGAGGGGGAGGCGGCATAGTGAAGGGTAGGCTGTTCGGCAAGGGGGAGGCAGTGCGGCGAATGGCAGTGTCCAGCTAGCGTCATTATGTGGAGGATACGGCTCGGCGAGGGTCACGGCGATCAAGATCTCGCGATCTGGGTCACCGTGACCCTTGCTGAGCCGTCGTGCGACCCATCGTGTCGCGGAGGTCGCCGGCGCTCGCGATTTGGTCTCCGTGACCCAGATTTGTGCGACCAGATCTGCGCACGATCTAGGTTGCCGGTGTCCTTCGCGCGATGACCCTCGTTGGAGGGTTGTGGGACCCTAGCTGAACCACCTGCCCTTCGTCGCACCGCTTGCCCTTCGCCGAACCACCTGCCTTTCGCCGGTGACTGCTCGCTGATGTTGGCCGTGTTCTCAGTAGAGATAAGGAAAGGATGAAGACGATGAACAGTAGTCAGGGCAAAGCCCGAAAAACGAAAAATTAACAAGGACAATTTCAGAAGAAAAAAAGGTAGCCCCCAACCTGCCTTGGGCTTTCAGCCTTTAAAAGACTTTGCCTTTGGCAAAGGCAGGTGAAAAAAAATTGCCAAACACTCAACATTTGGCCCAAAGGCCTTTAACCCCTCAAAAATCCTTGGAAAAGCCGATCCCAAACGGAGCCGAAGTCTAGAATCATACTATCCAATTGATAAGGGAATGGCAAATTCCAGAGGATGTTGTGGATCACCCACAATTACTAATTTTTCCTTAATTAGATCGTTAGAAAACTTACAACAAAGATTATTGATGGTGTATTTTTATGAGTATTATTAATTAGATTAAGTTATGAATCACATACTCTTTTTTTTTAACTTTTCTAAATTAGAAATGGTATTAATCAAGGATAAAGACGGAATTGGTGTTATTATATGATGCTCACTTTGGTATCAAAATATTTTCGAATGGTTTTAAAAAGCGATCAATTAGGTGATTTGGGTGATGGAAAATATGACATGGCTCACAGGTATCTCCTAAGTAGATGCTTTAAAAAAGTTCAAGTATTGAATAGATCATTCATAAAGTCTTGGTATTAAAGTGATTATTCTAAAAGTGTACAAAAATTTCAGCACAAAAACAATCTAGAAATATGTCGTGTGTAATTTATGCGTCGAACAATCTCTTTAAATGCGTCTAAAGGATTTTTCATAAAATGGATTTGTATTCGAAGAGTGCATAACCGCACTAATTGAAAATTTTAGATTAAATTAGACCTGACATTAATCGCCGCAGTGATTAAAGAGACATTCATTTCCACAACGTTCAAAATTCAGTATTTCGATCTCAAATAAAGCAAGTTCAAAGAAGAAAAACAAATATGAAATTACGACAGAGGCGAAGGAAAATTTACTAACTTTGCTTCTTCTTTTTTTCTGGAAAACAAACTGACCTTTTGTTATTTTTAATGAAATTTTTGACAGCTTGCTCCCTGATTTTGCTTTTTAGTCTAACAAGACCAAGAAAAAAATGGAAAAGTTAGAATTGAAATAAAATTCTCAATCTTGCATGGTGGTTTCATTGGTGTTTCTGTTGTAAATTTGCATAGACAAATTATGCATCGATGGTCAGGGTACCCACGACCACGTAAGACCCTGCAGGATAGAAGATCCATGTCTCATATAAACAAAATACTCCTAAATCATTCAATTACAAGTTAAAGTGACGGCTTCAAATTTATTTACTTTCCTATTTTATAGCTTTTCTATTTGTACATAAGATCTAGTTGCCATAATTAACAAGATCACATGCTTTGAATTTTTATTTTATTTTTTTATTGTGGGTATCCGAGATATGTTAAATGTGCTATTTTTCTTTTTATTTTTAAATTTAAGTTCAGTAATAATTAGCTTTGTTAAAAGGAGAAAATTTTAAGGAACCTAATTATTTTGTACAATATTGAGCAAATTTATGGATTAATTGTCAAGTAATTCAAAAAGTTCATGACATAAATAGCTTTTAATATATTCACATGTTTATGAACTTTTTTTGTGTACATATTATTATCAAACTCTTTTTTGTCAGTTATCTCTTATAAATATAATTTGATGATTATGAAGGATAAATCTTGTATACAGATTTTTTAGAGCAAAACCATAACTACATTCCCTTGAGTAAAACTTTAAAAGTTGAAATTTTGATTTAATCTAATTTTGCATAAAATAAGATTCCTTTAAAATGCCATTGAAATGTCTCGACATCCATAATTTTCCACACCGATGTTTTCAATATATTTCTAAATACTCATATACACATTATGTGTAGAAGTGTTCCGTCAATAATGAGGATAAAACATAAATTTTTTCACAAATGAAACTAAATAGTAAAAATTTCACTATGAAAGTAAGTTTTGAAAATTGGAGGGACGAAAAAGTAGATAAGTTGTTCTGAGAGTGACAATGACGAAGAAATTACTCTTTATTTTGTAAATGGCAATAAGTTCAAATTTGACGAAAAACCTTCGAAGGAAGATAACTAAGTTAAATGGAAACTGTGCAATATAGAGGGTGAAAATAGCCCTCCAATATAAAAAATAATCATATTTTCCACATTCACTCCTCATTTATTTTTTCCCATTATTCCCATTCCTAATTTAAAATATCACTCAGCTTACGGGTCGGATCTCGGATCCAACTTACAAAACTTGACCCGGGAAATCCGACGAAAACCTAAGGGCACGCAGAAGTCTAAGCTCTTCTTCCTCTTCCTCCTCCTCATCTTCCGTCGGCGGTCGAACGAAGGAGAGGGACGGCAGCGCGATGGCTTCGTACGACCTCACGCCTCGCATCGCGCCGAACCTCGACCGGCACCTGGTGTTCCCCATGCTGGAGTTCCTGCAGGAGCGGCAGCTCTACCCCGACGAGGAGATCCTCAAGTCCAAGATCGAGCTCCTGAGCCAGACCAACATGGTCGACTACGCCATGGACATCCACAAGAGCCTCTACCACACCGAGGACGTCCCTCAAGGTCTTCGGTTTATGTTTTATGATAATTTCTTTTTTTTTTTTTTTTTTTTGATTGATTTTTGTGCGTTGGCGCTAGGGTTTTAGAGGATCCTGCGATTTGATTCGGGGGTCGTGTGCGCTGTTTGTCGTGTGTAGATATGATGGAGAGGAGGGCGGAGGTGGTGGCGAGGCTCAAGGCGCTGGAGGAGGCGGCGACGCCCCTCGTCAATTTCCTGCAGAACCCTAGCGCCGTCCAGGAGCTGAGGGCCGACAGGAGCTACAATCTCCAGATGCTCCAAGATCGACACCAGGTAAAAATCGCGACGCGTGTTTGGTGTTTGTGAGGTCATGCCATCGATTTAAGTAAAGGCTTTGTCACGGGTAGTGATGTGCACTTGTTCGAGGAGCGGGCAGTGCAGTATTTAGATTTCTTGAGTTTGGAAGGTACTTCTTGTTGTTCTGGTTATCTTAATGTGGTATATGAATTTGGTGTGCTTGGGGTGCTGTTTGGCAGATTGGTCCGGAGCAGATAGAGGCATTGTATCAGTATGCCAAATTCCAGTTCGAATGCGGGAACTATTCGGGTGCTGCTGACTATCTGTACCAGTACAGGGCGCTGTGTACAAACAGTGAAAGGAGTCTGAGTGCATTGTGGGGAAAGCTGGCTGCTGAGATTCTGATGCAAAACTGGGATATTGCTCTTGAGGAACTTAATCGTCTGAAGGAGATCATAGACTCCAAGGTTTTCGCCGAATACCTGACTGTTTAATTCGGATTGATTGAATAATCCTTTTATCAGTGAAATTGACAGACTAGTTTTTGTTGTTGAGCCTGGGTTGGAATTGTTCATGCCGGTTTCTTTTGCAGAGTTTCTCGTCCCCTCTGAACCAAGTGCAAAGTAGGATATGGTTGATGAATTGGAGTCTCTTCATCTTTTTCAACAATGAGAATGGGAGGACTCAGATCATTGACCTGTTTAATCAGGACAAGTATGGATCTTTATTTTCCTGTTTAATCACTCCATCTTTTATGCATTATGCCTTAATAAAGGCTTCTGCCCAACATGTCACTCATGCTCTTCATGCGGTATTGTGTTAACACGTATGTACTATCATGATATTGTTGAATAAATTTGTCTGAAAATAATTTAACTTTCTTCTTTGCAGATACCTGAATGCCATTCAGACAAATGCTCCCCATCTTTTACGTTATCTGGCCACTGCATTTATCGTCAACAAAAGAAGGCGTCCTCAGTTCAAGGATTTTATCAGGGTTGTTCAACAAGAGCAGCATGCCTTCAAAGATCCAATCATAGAGTTTTTAGCATGTGTCTATGTCAATTACGACTTTGATGGTGCACAAAAGAAAATGAGAGAGTGTGAAGAAGTAAGTTTCTTGTCCTGATGCTACTCTTGATTTATTCAAGGCATTTTGGTGAATGCGAGGCTCCAATTTAGATCCTCTTTTGTCTTGTAAAAGGGGAATTGATATTCTGCTTTTAATAGGAAAGATATGCCGCATGGTCTTTGAAGTTTCATTTAGCCTTCTTTCTGCTGTACCATGTTCACAAGTGAAGTGCTGTCGCTTGGACTGTGGGTTTACTAAGTGTCATTTAATTGTCATTCTCTGCAGTTGATCTTGAATGACCCTTTCCTTGGAAAAAGAGTTGAAGAAGGGAACTTTTCCACTGTGCCATTGAGAGACGAGTTTCTAGAAAATGCCCGCCTTTTCATATTTGAGACCTACTGCCGAATACATAGAAGAATTGATTTGGGGTATGTATGTGATGACTGAATGTGTAATATAGTTCCATGTGAAGGCATTGCTATCTCTTTGGTTGCTTGAAATAGTTTGCATGGCAATGGATATTGGTTGCTCATCCTACTTCTATTATTTTTCATTTTTTTCCCTCATTTTGCCATTGTTTGACAGTTCATGTGTGGAACATACCTTTGGAAGAATTGGTAAAAGAGTAACAGATTGTAACATGAATCGAAGTTTTCTTCTCTTGCTTATAATGAGTTAGGTTGACCTTATTGCTTACTCAACACTTGCAGTTCAAGAATGTAGGTCATATTATGAAAGGAAGAAATCACCCAAGTCGCATGATTATCCTATTTAGATGGAAGATTTAAATTAAGAGACAATTTGAAGTTAATCTTTTCACAGTGTTTTGAAAATGTTTGATATTGCTTTGAGCTCTTTTATTCGGAAGCTCTTTTTGGGGCATCCATTGGAACTTCATTTTATTCTCATAGTCTTGTCTTAGTGATTGTACCACATAAATTTAGGGGACTCCTTCCATGAGGGTTCTCATTTGATATCATTCATGTCAAGGTGTAAGCAAATAGCAATGTGATCATCTTCATTGCAAGAGATTTAAAAAGAATATGGGGAAATGTGTGGCTTTCAGCTCTATAGTAATTCGACTGACCTCACCCAAACATGCAAGTTCATCTTGGTGGTGGACATAGTTTCCTGTTGTCTTGATTTAAATTAATCTTGCATGCAGCTTTTATTATAGCAAAAAACATCAGTTGAATACCAAAACAACTGAGGACCTTAACATGTCTAATTGCTTCTACTGTTTTCTTGAAGATTCTACGACCCAAAATTGTTTTCAACATCAAAGGGATAGCTGTGATCTTCTTAGACTGTGTTCTTTAAACACTTGATGCATGGTTTCCATTTATTTACCACGTATAGAGGCTTCTTAGACTCTGTTCTAATTGTAGGACTTTATTTGCAGGGTCCTTGCAGAGAAAGTGAATTTGAATTACGAAGAGGCTGAGAGATGGATTGTCAATCTTATTCGGACCTCGAAACTCGAAGCCAAGATTGATTCCAAATTGGGGACCATTGTCATAGAACCTAACAACCCGAATGTGTAAGATTGCCTATAAATTCCAAGCTCTTTACAAATATCTGCTGATCATTATGATATCCAAACCACCTTCTTTTCATTTCACATCTGCGTGTCTTCGTACTCTTGATGTGCAGATGTGGACAACCACGTCCGTAAATTAAGTATGCTGATATTATAGCACTTCTGTTTTTATCTTTTCCTGCAGGTATGAACAGCTGATAGACCATACGAAGGGACTCTCGGGGCGCACTTACAAGCTAGTCACTCAAGTTCTGGAGCATGCACAGGCACAGCCTGCTCGATAACTTTGGTGCTGAAGATTTTGAGTAGCTCTCCTTTTTTAGGGTTAAGTTGCCTTTTACTTTATATGTTAAGCTTTTGCCCAAAGAAGGCTTCTGTTGTGAGAGTTGAGATAAGTCGAAATTTGTGGGAGACAGAATCCTTGTTAATTATTTGTATTGACAGACGCCCATTTTCAATTTTGCGCCGGCCATTCAAATTTTTGTGAACGGAACGTTAATTGAATGTACTCCGTATAAATGGAGGTCCGTTGAGGCTTTCATAGGACGTGGATTGAATTTACGATCAAACGTTTCAGTTTTCGGTTCAGTCTCCGAAGCAAAATCCAATTTCGACGGGCTCTAAAGGCATCAACTGTGACTGTCCGCAGCATGTGGAACGTCCTGAGCAAGGCTTAGGGCTTATCCGATCATCCCTGCTCCCCAATCGATCTCGTAGAACTTCAATCAAACACAAGTTCAGCTGGCTGAAAATCTCTAGGGTGATTTTCAATCGAGATTTTATAGAAGTTTTGTAAATTAGATATTACAAACCTGGTCACTTTGGATATCTCGTTCTCTGTTCCAAGTTTCACACCAACATTGAAGACACGAACAGCAAAGCATCCTCTTGTACAATGGTTTGAAGTAAAGACTTTATAGGTTGCATTTATTTCTCAGAAAATTAGAATATGTTCTGAAAAAACGTTTTAGTTATTTTGTTTTTCCTGCATCCAGTTGGAAAGAAAATATTAGGTACATCTCATGCTCCAGCGTGGCAAATGGGAAGGCGGTAGGAGGATGACACATGTCCTCGTGTTAGGCGCCATTTTGAAAAATTTTTGGACAGGAGACTGAGGGCTTCTTCTTTAAGAAAATATTGAGTACATCTCATGCTCCAGCGTGGCAAACGGGAATGGGACGTACCCAATATTTTCTCCGGTTGGACCTTTTTGATAATGATGAATTGGAAGTAGCCTCTTCCGTCGCTCTAATAGAGGTTTTAGGATTCAGGTCCCGGGCCGTGTTGGGCCGGGCAGAACCATCATCGACCGGGCCGACCCGAATCAAGCTTCACTTGCGCTTGCCGGCATAAAAAACACATTCTTTCGCCTATCTGGGTCGTTTTGGATCGTGTCGCGTCCGCTCAGGTACTCACTCTTTCGCTGGTTCTGCTAAATTTCTCTGACACAACACGTCTCTCGATCCTCTCCATGTTTTGATGTCCGACGGAGTTCGTCGGATTATCTAGAGACTAGTTTTTAGCCACACGAGACGCCAAAACTCGTTGCTTTTCCGCTTTTGCGATCAATACCAATGGCCCCGACCGAATCCCGTCGCGGTTCTTGTTCCTACGGGGGAATAGTCGGAGTAAGATTGGTCGGGTTTTGCTTTGTTCCTGGAGGAGGAACGGTCGTCTAGCCGACGGTTTCTGTAGGTATCCGTCTGGGGGAGCTTGTATCTGGCTTTTCGCTTCTCGTATGGGTTTTGGGTTCGGCCTTGCAGCTCTTTCCGAGGTAGCATATAGAGTTATTAGCCGACGAATTCGCGTTGTTGCTGGTCGAAGTTCTTGTGCTTTTTGTGTTATGAGTTCTGGGTTTCATTAAACCACCGCAGTAAAATCGTTTTCATCTGCTGCGCCGGGAATGCTTCTTTGCATGATGCGATTTATCGTGCTCATTTTGGGCCAGTGGTGGAAATGGAAAGTTTCTGTCCCGCCAACCGTTAGTATCTTGATTCTCTTGTTTGGTTTTCACAGACAAGTTTTGGAGGGACTGGTACAGGAAGTATCACACAAAAGTTTCCCCCTTTTGCTCAAAAATAGTTGACATCACATGGACAATCGGTTGGAAACTTCACTCGGTAAGAATTTACTCATCCCGTCTTTTATGATGGATTTTTTTTTTTGCCATGGCCGGAGCTTATGTGGGTTTAGGAACAGAGAAGCTGTTTGAATTCCATCTGCTGTCGAGAAATATTTGGGTTTTAAGAGAATTTTAAGTGGGGTTGATTTCTTGTAGAGTTTCAATGAAACATTACATGCTACATAAGATTACTGTTGGTGCCCCTTGTAGAATTCTTGCCCTTCCCTCGTGTACATGATCTGCTGTTTAGAGGGATGTTCTCACATGTCCATTCCACGACAGATTTTGAAGGTTGCTGTAATGTGTGTAAGAGGGGCCATTTATGCAGCAAATAGATGTCATGGTTATTTATAGTTTATTTCTCGATGATTTCAGTAGGGTGACTGCTTGAGATCTCTTATGTTACTGTAAAAATGAATACCAGTTATTGGCAGTTTGAGTCCATGCTGACTTCTAGACTGGAATGTCGAGACATCTACCTCTGTGCCCAGTCTTTTTCTCTATGTTGGTTCCCTGTCACTACCTTACCTCTTGGTACTGAATATAAGAATATACCAATTTGAAGTAAGAATTTCTGGCAAATTGTCACTGCTGGCATATAAGTTCAACCATCGTAATTTTCTGCTTGCCTTGGATAAATAAACTTGTTCTCCCGTCCTTTTTCCAAATTGAGAATATTTGTGTTGTGGGTGCTCCAGGTAAGATAAACAGCGAGAAGAGTGACAAAGGGGTTGATGCTATTAAGGAGGATCAGCTTTCCTCAATTGAAGTTAAGAATGTCTCGGAACCAATTCCAAGTTCCCCTGGAAGTATTTGGCAGGCCAAAGTTTTTGATCCAGAATCTGGGGGAACTGTTGGACCGAATGCAATTGTTAATGACACTGACCTTTCTGGTGAAGTATACATGGAAGCGTGCATAGTTCCTGAGGATGTAATAAGGGCTGGAGGTTTTGGGGCCAGAGACGATATAAGTAGATTTCTTCCAGTTGCCAGTGATTCTACAGACTTTGAAGCTGCTCTGCGTGATGCGCGGGACTATGAGGAATTGCAAGAGGAAGTATGCAGACCGGGTCTTGGCTGGACAGAAGGTACACCAAGAGAATAGCTACCTCGTCTCTAACATTTGTGCCTGTTGATTAGCTCGACTTCTTCTGTACTTCCACACCATTAGCTCGATCAACTCTCTCTTTGATGTTCTTAGTTTTTTCGGATGCTCACATTTGGTCTCCTTGTGAATGTCGTTGTAAGTTTTGTAACTAAACCAGTTATCAACTTAACTCAGAATAAATGAATTTTGTCACTTGGCAGTAGCTTAGTTACATTTATGCATTTCTTAAATTGATCTGATCTAATTAGCAACCATAAATTTTTCTCTTGCGTTATCTCGTGGAAGGCATCCTTTATTTTAACCACCTATCAAGTTGCTATATCTGATACCAAATGCTCAACCGCAACACGGGAGTTGACACGTTGGTCGATAGTGTAAATTGACTCTGCTGGTAATGAAACGAAAATGATGGCATCACCTAATGGGTCACCATTAGTCCCAGCGTAAAATTTTCAGCTTTTCATTGAGCACGTTTAGGGTGGTAACGCTAATGAAAGCCGATGGTGCAAAGACTAGCAACCCGGTCTATGCAAGCAAATATTTAAATGCCATGATTTCGTTTGGGCAACTTGTGTTGAGATTGATTGGCTAAAGAGAAATTCTAAACTAAGCGTTTTTCCAAATATAAATCCAGGATTCAATGTAGCATGCCCCTTCAACCTCGTGTTCATGAAATTTTGCTTCTATTCAACATTGCTGCATGGTTATCATAAGGACAACCTTCACACTGATCAGGTCCAATAGTCAGTGAAAACCACCCGGGCAGGAGACCGGCAGTTCCATAACTGGGAAAATCTTCACATCTTCACCCTCATTTTCTTAGTCTAGTTTTAATACATAGAGCGTCAAGATACAAGCAAATGAAGGACTGAGAAGTTGACTACCGTAAAGAAAAATTCTCTCTTATTACCCATGGTGGCGCGCTGCACCAAAGATGCTTACGTAAAGAACACTGCATGAGGTTTCTATACCTCCAAATCTTCACTCTTTGACAAGGCTCAGAAAGAGTCAGTCTAAATGGCGTCCTCCTCCTCAAAATAACTTCTTACTAGCAAACCGTCCTTCCGAACTCTAAAAGCATATAACTAGGAGCTATGTAAGTAAACAGACACAGATCAACATGAAATTACAGGCTTCACCCATCCACCCAAGACTTCTGTTCAGTTCACCATGCAACTCTGTATTATAGTCAAAAAGGAAGAAAAAGATTCCAACCTCTCTATCTCATTCAACCATTTGCAACCATGTAACTACGAGACATATGCAGAAGATTTCAACTTCTTTGGTGGCGGGTTTCCTCCCGACAAGATTACGTACGAATAGAAGCACAGCATCGCAGCACTACATGCACAAAATGAGAAATCAAATGAGTCACTTTACCCAATTAATAGTCTAGTAAGCAAAGCATTTCTCTGCAACCCCAGAAGTACCTGATAAGTAAGTTAAGCCCTGTCGGAAATACTTTCTTCGTCTGCATCCATGACACAAGAGGTGAGTATTAAAACAAAGAACTCTCCGATCAGTCTTTATATGCAATCTATAGGAAATGCCCAGACTTGTGCTCCTACACATCGCACTTCCACAGATAAAGAGTATCATAGGGTATGGTGCTTGAAACCTACCAGAGAGTAAGTCTGAAAGTTCTTCCAGAAGATGACAGCCGAGAGGACTGCAAGATGAAAAGAAGATGCATAATAAGCTCAGATAAGCTCAGAGAGATCTCTACACAAAAATTGTGACCAAGGACATCCATTAACTCAAATGCACATCGCTGCAACAAGCAGTGCCCAGACCATATAACTACTCCTTCATACATATCATACAATAACTACTATGATCAGTACAACGAAATAATTGCAAGTCATACTTAGCAGGTTTTGATTTAAGGAGAGAAGAACCTTCTTAGATTGTTTGAAAATTGTACTAGAAAGACCACAAAATAGATTAGTTGAGGTTAGAAAGTTGCCTTCTTTCGTAAAAAAGTATATTTAAAGATCCAATGATAATTAAATATTGCATCTCCTAAACAATCAAGGTTCCCTTCCAGAAAATCCTTCATTTGAAGGAGCAGAAGCACCTCTAACAAGCATGCTGATACATCTCCACATATCTATCACTAATTCCATCAGCAGAAAGTGCAATACAACCAGGTTCCTATGCAGAAACTCTACAATGCCAACAGTTGAGTTCGCTATAACAATGTACACACTTCATTTGGTCAAGTAGTTATATTCACTTAACATGAACAATGAGCTCCAGCCCCATATGCAAGGTGCATAAACACTGATTCTGAACCCAAGACAGTCCAAAGAACACGAGATTTACCATTTGATGCAGAAAGCAAGGCACTCAAAATGGAAAATATCACGCTGATACTTCCAGGTTATCTATCACATGTTTTTTACTTGTACTACTCATAAATATAAAGATGAAAATTCACGAGGATGGTAAAGCCTGTATGGAGGATGGATTAATAGAATAACAAGTACCTATTTGTCCTAAAATGAAAGGCAAGCTGGATTTTCCTTCTCTCCAGATCTTCAAGCTAAGTGTGCTAAGGGCTAGAATAGCGCCTCCAAATAGTACGCCATTGCCCAGAGCAGTTGGATTTCTTGAGAAAATGAAACCAAGAAGTCCACCACTGAAAACTAGACCGCCTGTTAGAAGAAATAATAAAATTACATGAGTAATTTTCCTCCTAAAGCTGTCAAATTACAAACTTTAACAGGTTTGGAAGGTGAACATGTAAGATGGAAAGGATATATGAACTCAAGTGATCAACAAGACAAATCTCAACTACTATTCAATGGTGTTATACTAAGATGAGGATCAAAGGCATGCATTGCAGAAAGGCCTCAAGTTATATGTTCTTATGATGAAGAGCATCGAGGAGTTCATATTCAGCACACTCACCAAAGGGAATTCCAAGGCAAAAATCATGAATTTTAGCAGCCCTCTTTGGTGTCGCAACACCCTGTTCCTGTTCGGGCTCAGTTAGTCCCCTATTTTCAGCATTATGTTCTTCCATGGATGTATATGACTTTGTTGCCCCGTTCATTTCTGATCTTGAAGCGTCATCTGTGTAACTCAAAGAACTTGTGTTGCCAGGGGAAGTAGTCTCTGGGCCACGTCCTTCGAGACTCATGACGACTGATGACTACACAATTGTTACAGTCATTATACAAACATCACAAGGTGAAAAAAAGAAGAAGGGAAAAAAGAGTATGACTCCCATATATTTGAACTGAATTTACAGTTGGAAACTTATTTAATGGACCAAGATAAAGCCGTTGATAGGATATAAGCTATTTACAATACTTCCTGACACACAAAATCCCCTAATTGAACTTCATAGAAAAGTAGCAGGCAATGAGATAACATAAAACACTCTCCACTTTCACTCCCGATGTGGAATGAAAAGCCCTGTCTTGCAAAGGATCTGTAAGCGTCACCCCAATGCTATCCTGGACATCTGGCTACAGTCTACAAACATAATTGAAACATCCGAGGATAGGTCCCAGGACGAAGACACAAATATTGGGTCCATGATATCTACGACCCATTAACGGGCAGAACAATGATTCTTAAAGTATATCTCTTCCTATATTGGAAAAAGATTCAAAAAGCTTGTCCAGTATATGGAAATGCAAGATATGCAGTTGAAAAAAGCCATTCTGATTCCATAATGCCAACATTGCAAAAGAGTTATGCAACATCAAACAAATATACCAGATCATCCCAGTTGCACAACTCGATTGCAAGGCATGTGAGACTCAATGAACAAGCACAATAGCACGATTCTCAGCAGGCACTCCTATAACGGCCCTCCGCAAGAATATCAAGAACGCCACGACCCACATCGCTATCCCCTAAAAGACCGAGTTTTGACGCATCTCTCGAGCAAACAAGCAAGACCCCGCAAAGCGGCGACGCGGAGCGAAGCACGATCGACACAATTCCGCGGCGGGTACCTTGGATCGATGGCTTCGGAAGGACAAAGCAGAGAGCTTGCGAAGCTGGAGCTTGCGATCGATCGCGGAGAAGCAGGAGAGCTGGGACGGGGAGGCGGTCGCCGCTGTCGCTGTCGATGCCATCCCTACGGCGCTGAGTCAACTCCGGGAATCGAAATCGAAGACAAGAAGAAGAAGAAAGAAGAAGAAAAAGAAGGCTCCTTCGCGGGGACCTTGGCTTGAGGGAGTTCCAATCAGTAGGGGAAAAGGGTCGTGATTTGATTTTGACTTGTTCGTGATGGTTTCGGTGGCCGACCGGTCGATGTCTGGTTTGGCTTTATTCCAAAAATTCTGACAGACCGTGATCGTGCGACGTGGATCGTTAATCCCATCGAAAAATCGTGTTCTTTTCCCTTCTCGAATAGCCTGTGTTTTCCTATGAGAATAAATTTTTTCCATACCATCATTTTCTTTTATGAGGCTAAATTCGTCGAATCGATAAAAAGAGAAAGAAGAAAAAAGGAAAGGGAGAGTCGGTTTGTGATTTGAACAGGTTTGCAGTGTGCAAAGAGGGATTGTGTGGTTTGTGCTTGCTCTACCCATTTGACATCTTTTGAGCATAGAAGTGATGGATAGGCAACCTAGGATGACCAATTTGAGATGATGTCGGCTCGAATTGGAGAAAAAGAAGGCTCCTTTAGCTATGGATGGACTTCGGTAATTATTAGGTGCAATCTTCCACTTTAGTGCAGGAGAATGGGGATTTGCCTTACCAAGTTCACATGATTGTTGTAAGGTCCTACAACATTTTAATTTTCAAAATTTGGCCCTAGAATTTTTGAAAACGGTTAAAATAAGCCCCCAAGGCAAATCAACACTGTAATTCACACAAGAAAAAACGAAAGGGCAATTGAAAAAAAGGTTGTATTTGAGAGTAAGTGTTGAGAAATCTTATGGGTATTTAAGATGAGTTAATGGTGGGCACACATCAACATTATATATTTTTGAATCGTCCCTTTTTTTCCCGTAGATTTAATATGTAACCAATCCGACCACAACAAATAGTAACGTCAAATCATGCAGTCAGAGTCGCAAGCAAAATTTGGTCGGAGCACAGTACCGCCGATTTCCAATATTCAGAACAAAATTGCAAAACTCGAAAGTTGGGGGCTATTTGCCACAATCCAAAAAATTAGGGGCCAAAATATAAATCTTCCCGCGCAAAACGATAAATACCAAGAAGTTCAGGGGGGTCGATAAAAAAAAACTGAACCGAAACTAAAAATGGCGAAAGGACGAGGAAGGAAGAAAAACCAGAGGAGGAGCATCTGGAAAAAAGAACAGTGGGGAAATTGGCGCTTCTTCGCGCCATTTGAAAACCCTAGCGCCTTCCGCTTCCGTCACCGCGATCGCCGGAGAAAAGCCATGGCGTTCCTCGCGCGTCCGCTTTCTCGGCCTCTCCACCTCCGAGCCTCTCGCGGGTTCTTGCTCTCCTACTCTCTTCTGAGCTCCTCCGGCCAGGTGCGTTGCTTGACACCGAGTAATTCGATTGAAGCTTTTTTTTTCCTTTTCTTTCTGGGTCGTTACGAGTGCATAGGGACGTGGCGTGGATGGCGAAAGCGGAAAGCTGGCAGCTTTCTTTAGCTGTGAGTGGGACTCGTTAGGGAGGGAGGCTTGTGTATAAGCGTTTCGTGCTGCACTGTTCGCGGGCAGGGCTGGCCATGCAAGTTTGGCGACACCAAGTGACTCGATTGAAGTTTTCTTTTTCTGGGTAATTGCAAGTGCATAGGGAGGTGCTGTGGATGATGAAAGCGGAAATCTAGTAGCTTTCTTTAGCCGTGAGTATTTAAGCGTTTCGTGCTGGACTGTTCGTGCTAGGGGGTGGCCAGGCAAGTTGCGCGACACCAAGTGACTCGATTGAAGTTTTCTTTTTCTGGGTCATTTCGAGTGCGTAGGGATGTGCCGTGGGTAGCGAAAGTGGAAAGCTAGTAGCTTTCTTTAGCTTTTAGTGGGACTCGTTAGGGAGGGAGGCTTGTGTATAAGCGTTTTGTGCTGGACTTTTCGTGGGCAGGGGTGGCCATGCAAGTTTCGCGACACCAAGTGACTCGATTGAAGTTTTCTTTTTCTGGGTCATCACGAGTGTGTAGGGACGTGCTGTGGATAGCGAAAGTGGAAAGCTAGTAGCTTTCTTTTGCTTTGAGTGGGACTCGTTAGGGAGGGAGGCTTGTGTATAAGCGTTTCGTGCTGGACTGTTCGCGGGCAGGGGTGTCCATGCAAGTTTCGCAACAGCAAGTGACTCGATTGAAGTTTTCTTTTTCTGGGTCATTACGAGTGCGTAGGGACGTGCTGTGGATAGCAAAAGTGGAAAGCTAGTAGCTTTCTTTAGCTGTGAGTGGACTCGTTAGTGGGGAAGGCTTGTGTATAAGCATTCGGTTCTGGACTATTCAGGGGCAGGGGTCTTCTCTTTGTCGGGCAATGTTGTTTTCTTGGTAATTGGAAGTCTGGGTTGTCTTAAAGTTTTTGCCTTGGTAAGAGGGTCTTCGTATCGTGTCCGTTGCTTTTGGTTTGGCATGTCTGTCCCCCCTCTTTCTTTATATTCCCTGATGTTTTCTCCTCCCGTCGACAGAGCAACGGAAGGAATTCGGTTTCCAGAACGAGGACGCGGGCATGTTACCTTTCCACTGTAGGTAATCAAACATTGTTGGGGCTCACTCCCTTCCCCCGTGCATGTATCTTTTTGCGGATGCCTTGCAAAATTGTATGCTAGGAATTGTTATATGCAAATTTAGCGTTACTCTCTTGCTCTCTTATGAGTTGACTCTAACTGCCTCCCAATTTTCAAGGCTCTGGTTTTCGGTGGCATGACTTGTAGAGTTTTGATGTCCCTAGTATTCTGAAAATTAGCTGCAAATGTTGTTGGCATTTCTTCATGGGATTCTGTTTCACAATCTTAGAATGCTGCAACTTGAAAATGCATCTTACAGACTGTAGCATGAAGGAGCTTCTCTGGCATGTTTTGTATGGTTGGATGGCACATTCTTAGCTTTCTGAGTCACATTCTTCATTCGTATGGCTGCTGGAAAAGATTTGACTTCACATAGCATTCATGCTTCGTCATTTGAAAAACATGTCCAGCAAAAGTTCTTTTGCCGGTTGAGTCATTGGATTGGTCTTTGATGGTGGTTAGGATTGATTTCTGAACTTTATGCATGTTCTTCCAATTTTAGTTGAAGAGTTGGATTTTGAACGTGATGGACTTCATGATGATGTGAAGATGATGGAGAGAGAAAATGCCCTACGTCATGCTCTGTCAAGCCTTGCAGGTGATTTTGGTAGAGAATCCATGCTATCTTTAAGGCGATTTTTCAGTTCACGACGTCAACCAGTAATATCCACTGGTTCTTTGAAGCTCGATCTAGCCCTCGAGATTGGAGGGTTACCACGGGTAAGGGCCTCTTTCTAATGGAGCTATCGAGATAGCAAAGGCTCGAGGCAGAAATTTATTTACAAACATTTACATTCCGAGTATTATTTGACAAAAGTTTACAATCAAACAGAATATCTCTATAACTGGAATTCATCATAGATATGCCGTTTTTTTAATAGTGATGTTAATGGTTTACTTGGTCACAAGGCAATGGTTATGTCGAGATGATTGTGATAGCCATTGCCATGGATTTCCTGACAATTGTACATTGGATTTTAGTTATGGAAATTGTATTGAATGCATTTTCTGTCCAGATTGGTTGTTGGTAAGAAAAGAAAGCTTGTGTTGTTCAAGCTTAACTTAAATCTTGGAACTAATCTCAGACATGATTTATGAGCAACATTGAAACATATTGCCTGAAGATATAGTACCATGGTAATTGCTTTATGGCTGCTTTTAGCACGATCTATTATCTTTAAGTTAAAGCTGATTAGGTTTGGACTTTTAATTTCTGTTCGATATCAATTCTCTATGGCCAATTGTTTCTTTGCATAAAGAGTTTGAGTTGAACATTTTGATATGCCTGTGCTGAAGTTTTGAATATTTTAGATTATGCATGCCTTGAACCCAAATATAAAAAATTCCATTCCATTTTCAGGGTAGAATTGTTGAAATATATGGGAAAGAGGCATCTGGCAAGACAACACTTGCCCTTCACATTATTAAAGAAGCACAGAAACTTGGTGGTATGTGTTTGTTTTCTTGCAGAGTTGCTGTTTGTAGGCTATGATTTGATTTCTCTTGGTCCTGCCATGAAGATGGCAAGCTCAAGAGACCTTTTTGCTTTTTTCAGAGTTAGTTGTGTTTCTAAGCAATTATTTTGAATGGCTTATCCTCAGGGAGACTGTTATCTTCATCCCCTTTAATTTTTCCTTTTTGAGCAGGTTATTGTGCATACTTTGATGCAGAGAATGCACTCGACCCATCACTCGCAGAATCAATGGGCATAAACACAGAAAATCTTCTTCTTTTCCGTCCAAATTCTGCTGAAAATTTGCTTAGTGCAGTTGATACACTAACAAAAAGTGGGTCCCTAGATGTCATTGTCATTGATAGTGTAAGCAGTTGGCTCTTCTCTTTGTTTATCCCTTGTTTTAACTAGAACTTTTTTCTGTCCCTTTAGATTATCTATCTTTACGCAACATTTTTCTAGAGAAATTCTAGTGTTTTGTTCCTACAATCATTGTTGTTGGTTTCTGATAATGCTAGTTGATAAAGTGGCCTAATAGCACTCTTGTAGAGAATGCAGGTTGTGACTGAAGGGTAGCATGCTTTTTTGGGCTAGTGGCTATCTCTCTCTGGTGTTACTACTACCATGCATTTTTTCAAGCTTTTTCATATGCCTGGGGCATGCGTTGCTCTTGCAGGTTGCTGCTCTTGTGCCCCAATGTGAAATTGATGAACCAATAGGCTGCGGAAACAAAGACATACAATCAAGAATCATGACACAGGCTCTTAGAAAGATCCATTGTTCTCTTTTCCAGTCGAAAACTCTCATTGTTTTTGTGAATCAGGTTTATTTTAACTTCCACTTCCTTTGCATGGGATCACTTGTCCCTTGTAGGAAGAAGCTTGATGGCCACTAAACATGAGCTTTGCTCAATTCCAGGTTAGGTCAGTTCCAAAATATGGTCACGCTTTTGGAGGACATCGAGATGAGGTTACATGTGGTGGAAATGCTTTGAAGTTCTATGCGGCTGTCCGGATGAGACTGGTCAGGATGGGATTGCTTAAAACGGATGATAAGGTAAATGACCATTTGGTTTCAATGAAGAAGATAACCTCCCTCGACTTTTCTAGATACTATTTCTTTTGGGGGTCACTGCAAAGCAATTAGAGATGCTAGTTCCTTAAGAAACAATTGAAGTGCATTGTACCGCTTTAACATGTTTTCAATGGTCTTTATACATGTAATCATATTCCACCAAATAGTATTTGCTAGTAGTTTGCATATTCTAAATTGGTATCAGAGTCAAGTTTGATTTGTTAACCTATATATATATAATCTCCCTCTAGTAGTTTTAGTTATCCATTCTTGGAACTGGGGGATTTTCTCAAATTGTTGTTATGTACTTTTTCCACGGAATCAGTATTGGCATCGGTACACCTTTCTTAAGTTTTAATTTACCTGACCTAAATAACTTTTAAGTATTTTTATTAATATGTTCTAAGCAGTACGAATTTCTATGAATTAATTGATAGAGCATGTAGTGTCCTCTATCATGCTTTTGTTAGGCTCTCAAAATTTGAAAGGGAGCAGAAGTATGACAGGATTTGCTCATTATGATCTTGTTCTGATTTGTAGGGAAAGCTCATCTATTTGAATATTTGTGTGGATGATACATAAACATTATCTTCAAGATGGAGTTTTCTTTTTCCAACTGTAAATATGAGAATGTTTTGACTTTCATAGGGTTGTTTTTATTAGTTGACGGAATTCAGTTTCTAACTTTTGATTGTTTTTACAGTGAATCATCTTGCACTATGATTTTCCAATAGTATTTATACCTTATTATTTGTTTGACATTTACTTTTGGGTGGCATTTTCACTAGCCAACTGGTCTTGGTGTTTGCGTGGAAGTGGTGAAAAATAAGTTGGCACCCGCTAAGAAGAAAGCTGAACTAGGAATCATGTTTGGAAAGGGTTTTTGGTTGGAATCTGAGGTCTTAGAATTGGCCTGTGAGAATGGGATTATCTTGAAAGAAGGATCCACATACAACTTATATGGGGAGGTTTTCCATGCTAAACATGAAGTGGAAGAATTTCTGGCTCAAAATGATGGTGTTCTTCAAAAGATAACCATGATATTGAGGAGTCATCTGCTTGAAAATGGAGAGTGATGACACAGGTCCTTGGTTGGATGAGGATGACATGTCCTTAGGTGATTGACCTTTCCTGGACAACCTGCCTAATGCCTTTCCATTCCTGGTGATTGGATCTGGTTAACATTGAATGACAAGATTTGACTTCATTGAACTGTGGCATTTGTATGTGCTTGCACATGCGCGGATTCTTATAAAATGGGCATGTCAAAGATCAGCTCCAAAAAGTGAAGCTGATCTGTAGTGAGGCACCCTTTTCTATTTAACTTTTCGGGAAGGATTGGATATTCATCTTCACGGCTTGTAGATTGCCCACCAATCAGGATATTGCCGAAGCAATGGTGATTCTAGCAACCATCTAATTGCCACTGGTATGTTAAGATAACTTTTTCATTGTAAATTGATCAACAGCATCTGGTGCTGCATTACTTATGAGTTTATACTTCTGTACAACAGTTAATTGTCTGTCAGTAGATGAAGTGGAATTTTTTCCCTTTTTCTTTTTGTGCAAATTACTGTTCTGTACTCATATTAGTACGGTGGAGCTCATTCTGTTTCTTACCAAGCAAATAATCAAAATAAGTTATTCTGATTACTCTTTGATGAAATTCTGTGCAATCAATATTTTCATTTGTGTTGATTTATATGCTCTTCCTTGATTTCTGTAGTTTAGAGAGTGAAAAGCAGTTAAAGGACAGGACAAGATATCCCCGATCGATGGCGCAAGTTCATTTGTCTAGAAAGGATCGCTTTGTAGCTGTCCCTGATACATACCTAGATCCATCCATGACAAGGTGGTGACACGAAGTGAAGCCTCTTAATTTTTTACAATTTTCGATGCCGTAGATAACTTTACATTAAGTGAGTTAGCCAAGAATAAGTGCTTAAAGACATTTGATTCATAAGACTTCAATGGAATGACGCTAATCACGGCGCTTGAATCGGAATGTCAATGGACTAGGTCCACTGCTTGGACTGGAATTCATGAATCTGGGTCCAATCTCGGCAGCAAGATGACTCCCAGTACCGGTAAAATTTTACGGCTTTGACTATTCTGGCAGCCTAAAATTCCTACCATCCAAACAAGATTTTCCACAGAGAATTAGTGGAGTTGGCGAACGGTTGAATGGGTTGTTTGACCAGGTCTATCCATGAAGATAAATGGAGGCAGAAGTTTGGAAGCTATTAAAACACTATGTTTCAAAATGGAAAACCCCCTCCAAGAAAATAATAGGGAAAAGTCTAATAAACGTGAGGAGTTAGATGGCTTTATGAATTTAAGATGCTCAATAAGAATGTGCTTTCACATTCTAAAAGTTTAAAAGACCTCGAGTACAAGGAGCCTGCAAAGAGTTATCTTTTCGGCGTGTGTATATACACGTGTGAAGAAGGCGGGCATTGCTCAGAGAATCTTACATCCGTCACAGAATTTGGTTTGCACATGCAATTTTAAGGATGAGCTTGTTACCATTGCCCGACTACTAAGTAAGCGTGCACAAAATCGAAGGCTCGCGATGTCCCGGAAAGAAACATGATTTCTTTATCAATGTCATCATCAGTATCGTTTTTATTTTTTCCCAGTCGTGGAAGAATGTCCTGATTTCTAATGCTAGCCTCTGCGCCAACTTTTCAAACTCCTAAAGATATTCATGCCACGATAGCTTGAACGGAAAATTCTACTCCGCTTAATAGATATAACCTCATCATCTCGTTGGACTGTAGTTGAAGATGTCTTCATGGGGATAGCGTGCTTGACCCGGCAGATGATGAAGTCTTGATCAGATGGACGTGAGAGAGAGAGAGAGAGAGAGAGAGAGAGGGACTGTGCTTAGTCTTCGCATGTCACTAGTTAGAGATCTGCACATGTAGTGATACAATGCACCTCTCCCTCTATAAAAGGGAGCCTCTTCCGGGATTGCAAAGTGCAACTTTCTCACTCCGTCCCAAATGGCTTCGTTCATTTTTCCCGCATTCTCTGCGATGCTGACACTGGCTCTTTTGGCAGCTAACTTTGATACATCAGGTATCCGATAGATTCATTTCGTCAGTAAGATGATGGATCAAATCTTTTTTCTTCTTGATGGACTTGAAGTCTACTCGTTCTTATCTTGTAATTCTGTGCGTGTGTTTTCTTCTTTCGCAACTAAGGATCTCCATGGTCGCTAGATGAGTTATATAAGCAAGTTAGTCATTCACGTACATGGTGACATGTAGAGATTACACTGACTTGTTCTCTCGGTTGAGCAATTGTGAGGGAGAGTAATGCATGGCATCTTTCTTCATGGCTCACAATAGATTTACGTGCTCATTATGCTATGTATATCTAAGTGGAATGGAGTCGTACCAGCCCGCCAGTGCATCTTGACCTTTAAATGGATTCTCCTCGTAGCTGAAGATTATTATCTATGCATCAGTAATACTGATAAATTCAGTTCATCATATATAAAACATGCATGGATGGAATGGTATACAGATGGCCGTAGCCCTATTCTACCCTTAACCCAAAATGAAGAAAATTACAAGGAAAATGTATGGAAGAATTTCTAGAAACATGTCATTTACAAGGTAAGATGTGTACTGGGGAAATTCTGTGGCCTCTCAAAAGTGGGGCATACCAAACTATTTTGATTGATCATGCCTGTAAGTTTTAGCTGGTGAGGTCACAAAACCAAGCTTCTCTTACATTAGGAGTACAAACATGCTTTGACAGTACTAGGTACACAAAAAATATTAATCTTTTTTTTGGGCCAATCAATAATCATAAATTTGAAACCGCATGAAAGACCACTTTTCCTGTCAACAATTTTCTTTCAACTGATGATGTTAGGTCTTGCAATCTTTTCATTCACATAATAAGAAGAGCCAGGAATTATGCTGAAGCAATTATTCTCCTGTCCATTCCATGCAGGTGCTCAAATAGGGGTTTGCTATGGAATGCTTGGCAGCAACTTGCCTTCACGGGCAGATGTGGTTGCGCTCTACAACCAGCGCAATATCCGCAGGATGCGGCTCTATGGCCCGGACCAGCCTGCTCTCCAAGCCCTTAGGGGCACCAACATTGAGCTCATGCTGGGCCTCCCCAATGATGACCTCCAGAGGATTGCCTCTAGCCAAGCCAACGCAAACACTTGGGTCCAAAACAATGTGAAGAACTATGGCAACGTCAAGTTCAGGTACATAGCAGTTGGCAATGAAGTGCAGCCTTCTTCTCAATACGCCCAGTTTCTCGTCCCCGCCATGCGAAACATCCAGACTGCCATCTCCAACGCCGGACTTGGGGGCCAGATCAAGGTCTCAACATCTGTGGACACGGGCATCTTAGGAGAATCGTCTCCTCCATCTAAGGGCACACTTAAGGCCGATCACAGACCGCTCCTAGATCCTATAATCAGATTCCTAGTCAACAACAAGTCCCCTCTGCTTGTCAACATCTATCCGTACTTCAGCTACAGCAACAATCCCCAGGAACGCCTCGACTATGCTCTGTTCACGGCGAACTCGGTTGTGGTGTCCGATGGAGCACTTGGGTACCGGAACTTGTTTGACGCAATTCTAGATGCTGTTTACTCTGCACTAGAGAAATCCGGCGGGGGGTCCCTAGAAGTGGTTGTGTCGGAGAGTGGTTGGCCATCTGCTGGCGGGAAGGGAACGTCCATTGAAAACGCGAGAATTTACAACTCGAATTTGATTCAGCACGTGAAGCAAGGGACTCCCAAGAAGCCTGGAAAGCCGATCGAAACTTACATATTTGCCATGTTCGACGAGAACCAGAAGAACCCGGAGTATGAGAAACATTGGGGCCTCTTTTCGCCCAATAGACAGCCAAAATACCCTATTAATTTCAACTAATGGGTGCACGCCGCCTTGTATTAAGGAATAAGGGCACACCTGCCCAATGATGTTAAAATAAGAGAGTTGCTGCACCGTGTAACATGCAGAATCAGGAAAGAAGAGGAATGGCAATCACAATAAATCACGAAAGTTCTCTTATAATTCTTCCTCTAACGCATATGACAGTGCTCATTTGAGTATTTAGTTAAGAATGTTTATCCTCAGACACCCATCACACACGATCAACTATTATTTAACGGATGAATGTTTATAATCATAAGCTTCTATTTTGATAAATTCTAACACCAAAAAACGTAATCCAATAACTGTAAAGCGGGTATAATGCTTAGCATCTTGTTTCAGGACAACCAGTTTTTAAAAGACTAAGAATAGTGGTTGATTTGTAGCTGCATATAATATTAGGAGTCCCCACATCACCGTGCAGCAAGCTAGATTTTTCCTTATCACCGTCCTTATATTGGAAAAGGCATCGTTCTAAAAGCTCATAGGGTATGCGAATGCAAACAAACTTGCCGATCTGCACTGATGGAAATTAACTCTGCCGTTTGATGAATTGATATTATACTATGCTTGGAGGAGGTAGAACTCATTTACAAATGATTGTGAGGATTTTCGTCTTCGGCATTGAAATGGGTTCAGTATTGTGATTGAGGTTATCATGAATGGGTTGCCAGCACGATATAATCATTAAAGATGCTTAGATTGCCTTTTCATATTTGTTTTTCTTCCCTTCTTTGTTGCCGCATAAGTCCCTGCTTGTGATTCCCGGCATCAAGTATCACATGTTGGTGAATCTGTAAATCTAAAAAGAACAATGGCAAAACAGTTGATGTCGCCTACGAGGTGCTAGCTCCTAACCTATCACTCTGTCTTTCCTTAAGCGCGACTGGCATCCCTTATTTATCTTCCATCCATCACGAAACACACTGCCTTTCCTCTCAAGTTGCCATGACAACACCCCCCCTCTCTCTCTCTCTCTCTCTCTCTCTCTCTCTCTCTCAAAAACCTCTTTGTCAACGGTAGTCCTTTGGCACCAGAAGATGCGAGGTGGTAGTGGAATACGAGTGCACTGTGCAGATTCAGCAGTTGCGTTCCCTCTTGAGCAAGATATGTTCAGCCTTTTGATCTCATGAATATTGGTTTCAAGTTTCTCACTGATTTGCAGAAGTTCTTCAGATCCATTGACTCAAATTGCAAATTTTTCAATTGCGATAGATACTTTCAATGAGTAATGGTAACTTTTATGTGTGTTGATAAGTTTATGTTGAGTTTTGCATTTTGGTGGATTCCATAAACATGCTAGTAAGTCATGGATCTGTGGAATCGTCCCTCTATTGCTTATTGCTTTCAACACTCCGTCAGAATCAGTCAGGCTAGCTGGGCTAGTCCGACTTGTCATTGATTCATTTTCATCACCGCTCTTCTTATTATCTTTGCTTAATTAGGTGCTTAAGTGCATGATAGCGTCAATGTTCTCTTATTACAGGGAGAAATGGATTGATGTTCATTTAATGATATTTATGGCGAGTGGATACTTCTATTGATCAGATTTGTTCCGAGCTGGTATATGACATATTTACTGGACTCTGAATTACAGAAAATATAGGTACCTAAGGTTGGATGGATCCTCCACCATTATGGATTGACATGATATGGTCAGAGACTTTCAACATCAGTAGGGCCTTTAAAATGATGTTCTGACTCACTTTGTCTGCAATAAAAATGATGTTTTGTGGGTGATTCCTTGTTTTTTGGAAAATTAAGCAGTACAACTATTGTTAAATTGTTTAATTTCTCTTGCAGGAATGATATTTTTGTCTTCTTACTAAGTACCAGAGCTGGTGGACTAAGAATTAACTTAACAGCAACTGACACGGTCATATTTTATGGAAGTGATTGGAATCCAACACTGGATTTGCAGGCAACGGATTGAGCTCACAGATTGGGTCAAACAAAGGATGTTAGTAGGAAAACTGTCATGGCCTCTTTTTAATTCCAGATCCTCATTTTTGCATTTTAGTTCTCTTAGGAGTACATCTTTGCCACCACCCCTTCCAGAAAAGATCCCTCCTATAGCATTTAAGTAACCTTGGATATGCATGGAAACAGTCAAGAACCATCTGTGCTTGCAAGAAAGTGAAGCTCGTGTGTGCAATCAGACGTGGCTGAGCAAGACTGCTGTGCATGGTGGCCACTGGATCAAGATCACCGCTGTGAGAGGCTCAGCCACGTGATGCTTGGCCAAACACTCCTCTCTCCCTCACGTGAGTTCTCTCTCTATGTTGGTGTCCATTTGGCCTCTATAAAAACGTTTTGTGATATGCCTATTGATTTTGGATTCCATCTTCAAATGAAAATTTCAGTCGTCTTTCTGTGTAGTAGGTTACTGTTTATCGGTTAATCTGTAAAGAGACAGTTGAGGAGAAATTCTTTAAAGAGCTAGTCAGGAAAGTACTGTTCAGCAGCTTGTCATGACAGGTGGTCATGTCCAGGGCAATCTGTTGGCCCCAGAGGATGTTGTGTCGTCACTTTTGGATCAAAAACTAGGAGAGATTCCACCACAGGTTGGAATAGAACGTCTATCATTTTTGTCTTTTTCGGACTTTGGTTGATGCAGTTTTTCCTGTCCTCTGTGTTTGAAAGAAACATCCTAATGAGATGGAGAAAGCACAGTATAAATGAAGCTTGAGTTTTGCAAGGGGTGAGATATTATCTCATCCCATTTTCAGGTTAAGTATATACAAAGAAAGAAGCAGCCAACAAAGGGCATCCGCTTAGATGCTGAAGGGGATACGTCTTTGGAAGACTTAATAAACATCGCTGCTGAGGGCGCTGGAAATGAGCCCGCTCCTGATGCAGACAAATCAAAGTCCAGTAGCAAAAAGGAATCCTCGCATGTGTCATCATTTTATTTTAAGAAACTGGGATTTACTATGCGAAACTATCTAAAAGAGAGAGGCATGAGGCATGACTAAAGGAGCTTAATTGGGTAATCTGGGGTAAAATTGTCGAAATTTGTTATTACCAGTGTAAAAACCTAGACTTTTGAAGTTACTTCCTCGTTTGTGCAAGCTCTCGGTCTAATTAACGAAAATCTGTCTCTGTTGGCACGAAACGAGATGTGGGGTGTTATCTGAGGTTTTTCATTTCAAGTTGTTAGCAGGAGGGGAGTCGCAGCACCCGGGGGAACATTTTCCAGTAGTGGACTGAGGAACAGAAAATTTTGAACTTACTGGAAAATTTTTGGGAATGAACTGTGCATGTAAAATGTATATTTTATGCTGCTGGCATCAACATGTACCTTGTTCTGAATTTCATACTTCTTTGTTTGCTCCCTAGCATAAAAAGCGGTTCTTGTGGATTAATTGCCTGTAGTTTACCAATTGCATTTATCGTCAATGTACATACTAACTTGATTGCTGCTGTGGCGCTGTTTTTGTTTGTCTTTTTTGCCTTATTATGCTGTGAACTATTATCGCTGGTGATTATTTTTTGACTCTCCGTGTTTTTGAACATTAGCATTACTTGTAAGGATGGCGTCAGTAGCATGCTCTGCCTCTCTCCTGTTTTTTAACTTGATCTGCCGGTAACGCAGAGGAAAGCTGCTGCAAACAGGCAAAGATCGTGGAAGTCAAGAAGAGACTAAAGAGGCCTAAGGAGAGAGCGTGCATGAGAATCTCGAGCCTGCATTTACTCCTGCACCCAACATTCTTCCGGAGCAGACCCTGTTTCAGCCAATTCATGAATTCGGTTCCAGCTATCCCAGCACATGAGCTCGCAACGTCTAAAGGAATTGCGAAGTGTATAATTATATCCGCTCCCACTTGCTGGCCTTCCACATCGCCAAAGGCATTGAGCGCCGCTTTTTGGCCTCTTCTCGGCGTGTGGGGAAAGTGATGAGAATCGAGGAAAGGCGAAGTCTGACCTGTATGATTTTTTTGTACAGTTTTCGGCAAAATTATTGTAGGTCTACTGTTTATTGGTAGCTTGTATAGGGCCAGAGTTTATCGAGTCTTGATTCCATAGTGCAGAAAGAAACATTTGTAACTCTCTCTCTCTCCAACAAAAGCAGGCTTCAAGTCTTGCAGCCTACACTTTCGTGAAAGGAAAGTCTCTCAGCGAGCTCATTTTGGTCCTTGATAGCCTTACCCTCGGACGCTGCTTGTTTGAGGAAACCAAAAGTGCCAAATCCACCGAGTTCACTAGTTGCTGGAAAAACTTGGTGAAATCACTTGTGAGAGAAATGCCAAGTGTATTAAAGAAAATAAAATCGCCATACTAAATTTTGTCGTCCAATATCCAGATATTGGAAATATTACTTGGTACTTGCAGCGTAAGCTAGCCAACTCTACGTTGGTCATTTAAAATGACCTGCTTACTTAAAATCTCCTCATCTGCCATTTGTTCTGATCAATCTTCACTAGATTTAGCGGTGCCACTTTTTTATCTCTCCCTTTTGCCCAAGCTTCACCTTGCCGGAAAAACCAGGTAGACATATTGGGGGTTAACGGGCTTGAGTAAGGAAGCTCGGCCCAAGAGAGAGAGATGGGCAGGCCAACAAACGAAGAAAGCAGAGTCAGATGCAAATGGCAAAAAACACGGGACTGATATTGAGATCCCATGTTTATGTTTCGAGTCCTTTCGTGGGTAAACTCCAGCTCACCAGTTTCTCGTTTCAGCTTTGTGAGCTAGCATGCAACTCCTCTTAGGTTCACCATGACTCGCTCAAATTCGCAGCCGCAGTCGCAGTCGCGGTCTTAACATGCACCCGAGCTTTAGTAGATTCTTACCGCCTGCAATGGAGTCTTTGAATGGCAGAAGAAATGTTCAAGTTTATAGGTGGGAGTGTCATTAGGATCACCAGTAAACGACCCTTCATTGGACGCTTCGACATTGGAGGAAAGGTAATGGCATTTTGGGCATTTACATTGAGCTTTGTAGTTGGGTAGTAGATGAACGAACTTAAAGAAGCTGGAAGTTATAAAGACGTGTGTCGGTTTACTTCATCATTTGATGTACTCAAGATAAAACAAAGTTGTATATAAAAAAATATAACTCGGATAAAATTATTTCATGGAGTAGGTGAGATAAAAATGTATAAGATTCTAAATATTAATAATAGGAAAGTTATTTTTCTCCAATAACAAATTTCTTAAATTAATAAATAAAAATTTTTCAATATATATAACATTTATTCTAATATAAGAAAATCAAAATAAAAATAACAATAAAATATTTTTTAATTTAATCTTATTTTTTATTATATATTGGAATTTAATTCTATCTTATAATATAAATTCAATATATAAATATAAATATATAATTATATTTATCACATATTTTAGTATTTTAGGTATATTAGTATGATTTATTATTTAATAAAATTTTTGATTAGAGAATAATGGGGGAAAGAAATAAAAAATAGAGTAAAAAATAAAGAAAAAATAAAAATAAAAGTTGGCAAGAGTGTTGCAAAAGATTTTTACCATATTCATTTGTGTAAATTTTAAGTTCATTTATACAAAGATATGTTGTTTATATTAAATAATGTATATGATATAATATGATATGAATATATTTGAATTTTTATGGATATAGCAAAATCTCTAGATTTTATATTTGATCATATTTAGTTCTATCCTAATTGAAAATTCAAATGACCAAACATAACTTTAAAATATTTTGTGGCATTGTTTTTGCTATAAGTTAATGCCTAATATTCGAATAGTGGAAAAGACAAAAGAGGGAATCAATGGAGTGGGCCAATGGTTGAAGAAGTTGTTTGATAAGGTCTATCCATGAAGATAAATTCGCTTGGTTAGAAGCAAAATTGAAGGCTCACGCCGTGTCCTGGAAGGGAAATATGATTTCTTGATCAGTGTCATTATTAGTGTCGTGTTTATTTTCCCAGTGGTGGAATAATATCGTCATTTCTAGGACCAGCGTCCGCCAATTTTCCAAAGTCCTAAAGACTTCTATGCCACGATAGCTTGGAGTTCCACTCGGCAGTGGAACTCGTGGGGTCTTTGAATAGTCTTAGTCGCTTGAGTGGAAATTTCCTTTCAACTTGATGGATGGAGATAACTCCAACATCTTGTTTGATTGTACCTGAAGATGTTTTCATTAGGACTGCGTGCTCGACCTGGCAAGATGCTGGAAGTCTTGATCAGATGGACGTGAGAGAGAGAGAGAGAAAGAGAGAGAGAGAACAGGAGATTCTGCTTAGTCTTCGCATGTCACTACTCCTCTCTGTGCAAAGATCATCCAATGGCTTCATTTCGTCAGTGAGATGATGGCCCAAATCTATTTGGAGATTCGGCTTAGTCTTCGCATGTCACTACTCCTCTGTGTGCAAAGATCATCCAATGGCTTCATTTCGTCAGTGAGATGATGGCCCAAATCTATTTGCTTTTTAGTGGACTATAAAGCCTACTCATTCTTATCTAATGATTCTGTGTGCGTGTTGTCGTGCTGTGTTTTCTTCTTCCACAACCAGGATATCTGAGGTAGCTAGATGATATCAGCAAGTTAGTCACTTACATAGATGGTGACATGCAGAGATTACGCTGACCTGTTCTCTTGGTTTAGCAATTATAAGGGAAACAATGCATCGCGTCTTTCTTCACGGTTCACGATAGATTTACGTGGTTATTATGTCACGTATATCTAAGTAGAATGGAGCCAAATCAACCCACGGATGTACCGTGTGCCCTTGAAATGGATTCTCATCAAGGTTGAAGACTGTAATCTTGGCATCACTAATGCTGATGAATTCAGTTTATCGAATATAAAACATGCATGGGATGGAATGGTATATACATGGGCGTTGCCTATTCTACCCTTAGTCCAAAATTAAGAAACTTGCAAGAAAAATCCGCGGAAGAATTTCTAGAATTGATGTCCTTCACAAAGTAAGATGTGTACTGCGGAAAATCTGTGGCCCCTCAAAAAAAATTAGGCTTACCAAACTTTTTTGATTGACCATACCTGAATTTATAGCTGGTAAGGTCACAAAACTAAGCTTCTCATATATTAGACGTGCAAGATATGAAACCTTGCACGTGAAGCAAGGGACTCCCAACAGACCTGGAAAGCCGATCGAAACTTACATATTTGCTATGTTCGATGAGAACCTGAAGAAGCCGGTGGAGCATGAGAAACACTGGGGCCTCTATTTCCCCAGTAAACCAACGGGTGCACATCGACTCTTATTAAGGAATAAGGGCACACCTATCTTGAGCTCAATGATGTTAAAATGGGAGAGTTGCTGCACTCTGTAACATGCAAAAACAGGAAAGAAGAGGAAATGGCAATCACAATGAATAACAAAAGTTTTCATATAATTGCTTCTGCTAATGCATATGACAGAGTGCTCAATTGAGTATTTAGTTAAGAATGTTTATTCTCAGATACCCATCACACATGTAAACTATTATTTAACAGATGAGTGTACATAATCATAAACTTCTATTTTGATGGATTCCAACCCCAAGAAATGAAATCTGATAGTTGTTGGGCGGGCATAATGCTTAGCATCTTGTTTGAGGACGGCCGGTTGTTACAAGACTAAGAATAGCAATTGATATGCGGTCGCATAGCAACTCAGTTTGATAGTAGGAGTCCCCACATCACAGTGCAGCAAGCTAGATTTTTCCATTCACTGTCCTTATATTGGAAAATGCATCGTTCTAAAAGCTCGTAGGGTTTGTGAATGTAAATAAACTTACCAAGTTGCATTGATGGAAATTAATTATGTCGTTTGATGAATTGATATTATACTTTGCTTGGAGGAGGTAGAACTCAATTACAAATGATTGCAAGGATTTGACTCTTCGGGCATCGAAATGGGTTCCATATTATAATCAAGATTATCATGAATGGGTAACCAGCACGATGTAATCAATTATTTATAATACTGCATTCTTTATAAGAGCTAAATACATTTGTCCATGATAACGCTATCCTTTATCATCTAGCTTTTATTTTTCACCGTACATTGAAAGCTTTTAAGAACTCAAATCAACTTCACTGTATATATCGTGATTTTCCATCCTTATCCAAGACTTGATAGAGAAAGGTTGTTGATTTATCTCAATAATTCTCGTGCCTTTAGCCCAAGGCTACGCAGTATGCCTGACACAGCATAGCCACAGCTTGTTGTCGGGGCAGCACCAGTTGTTTCCGTGGTTGTGTCCGACAAATACTGCCTGCCATCATGTCAAAAGATTACAATTTTAATCATACCGAAAATTTCTATCTCAGAATATATTGCAGGAAACTTGTGGCATATGCTTCCACCGGCAATTTTTCATGCCAAAGAAGTTTGAGAAGCAAGATTCCTTTCTTCTTCTTCTTCTTTTTTTTTTTTTCTCTCAAGAAAGCACTCGAGACCTTACCGGAGTAACTTGTACAAAGCCACATGCATTTATACCTAGAGCAAGAATGTGCCGACCGGGGAAAAAAAAACTAAAGAAGAAACCAGGCAAGTCTTTGAAAGTGGTCGAAACATTTAGTGGTGCCGCTATTTATTTGTTTCAATGCCTATCTAGCTTAGAGATGATAACTGCATGCGGACAATGAAGAAACCAAATGATCGTCAAAGTAATTACAAAATTCCTATATTTCATATAATATCTTACCCATATTAGAAATCTAGACGACTAAATATGACTTTATTGTTTCCAATTTGCGATGCCGGATACTAGTTTACATTAGGTGGGTTAACAAATAATAAGCATGAAAAGGCACTTGATTAGTAAGACTCTAGGGCAACGACACTAATCACGATGCTTAAATTGGAACGTCAATGGACCATGAGGCTTGAACGTCAACCTTGGGATTCATGAATCTAGGTCCAATCTCAACAGCAAGATAATCCCGGTACCGGTATAATTTTATGACTTTGACTATTGTGGCAACCTAAAATTCCAACCCTCCTAGCAAGATTTTCCACAAGGAATCTGTCACGCCCCGAACCTCGAGCGCGCCAACATCCCACCATGGTCATGCAAATGCGACATTCCCAGGTAGTGCCGCCGACCCCATTCATTTAATAATGCACAAGCGGAACGTATTATAAAACCCCTGACAATAAAATACGGGATAGAAAAGCAGGAAGCAAAACCACAACATAACACTTCCATAATTCAACAGAATTACAAACAGAGGTCTACGGCCAAAAGTCTACAAAAGACCGGCTCTTAAAAAGGAATTGTCCTACGACCTACAAGTCGGACACGTTCTCCAATCCCCCTAACTTCACCTCCACAACTCCTCAAGGCCAACCAAAGCTATCCAGCCGCTCCGCCCACCAAGGACCTGAAATTTTAATCCCACAACCGGGATGAGACGATGTCTCAGCAAGTTCAACCCCCTAAACCCCTATTAGAAAGAAAATACGCCCCAGGTGGCCTAGCCACATCACACAGAAGACTTACCTCGCATTAGCCTTCATTTGCAGGTTAGCACATTTTATATAATTCAACCACGTGCAATTATAATAATCAAACAACTGCAGCACAATTACATCATCAGAACAATTCAACCACTTGGATCGTCTCAGCGATCAATCGACTCGGCTGATTACATGTTATTCTAGCAAATCAATCATTGCTCTCAATTACAGCCCTATAGGAAGGTTTAACAACCAGTGGCAATCACGGCCCCACTAGGCACGACCTTTCATTAGGTGGTCCATCACGGCCTCACTGGGCACGACCTCTCATAGGTGGTCCATCACGGCCTCACTGGGCACGACCTCTCATAGGTGGTCCATCACGGCCCCATTAAAGCACGACCTCTCTTAGGTGGTTCATCGCGGCCCTATTAGGCACGACCTCTCATAGGTGGTTCATCACGGCCTCTCACTAGGCACGACCTCCAATCGGTGGTTAATCACGGCCTCACTAGGCACGACCTCTAATAGGTGGTTAATCACGGCTAATCTCCCATCAATTCCCACACTTAGGGTTTTAAAGAATCCTCATAAATCGCAATCACACTCAATTCGCCACAACCAATCATCAATTTCAAATTCTACATACACAGCAGCGATCGGCACGAAATTCGAGAGAACAAGGTCCTAAGCAAAATTTTCGGAATTTAATAAATAATTAAATTTATTCCGAAAATTAATTAAATAATAATATCTATATTTTCATCATCCACATTCAATTTATAATATCCGACCATCGATTTCAAAATCCGAATACACAGCAGCGACCGGCACGAAATTCTGAGAATTTAGATTAAAACAAAATTTTCGGAATTTAATAAATAATTGAATTTATTCCAAAAATAATTAAATAATAATATTTTAATAATTTCGAATAATGATATATTATCAAATTATTAAATAATTTCGAAATATTTAAATAAATCAAAAGTAAATTCCTTTATGTCACATCAAGGCTTATATTAATATAAACCTTCATTTAGCCTTAAATTAAACTCACTTTAGACTAATTAAACACATTAATATAATCCACACTTAAATAAATTAAACTAACCACCTAATCACAATTAACATAAACTAAGCACACCTAAAGCATAATTAACCCTCTAAGCGAGGTTTAGTGGGTTAAACTCACCGGATTAACGAGCCGAGCGGACCAAAACGACGGGGACACCGAGGAGAACAACTTTCCTCAAAGCGGACCAAGCATCCGGGCTCGGGAAGGCGGCCAAAACGGGCCAAACGTCTATTGCATACCCATTTTTTTCCAGCTGCTGTCCATTGCGATTTGAGGCCGAGGAAGGGTAGATCCGGAGCTTGGATGAGATGGGAAAGGATCGGGGAAGGTTGGGGGGTCAAACCGGACCAAGGCGGGACCCAAACGGTGGTCGGAGGTGGCCAAACGGCTCCGGCACGAGCTGGTGCAGCAGCGCGACGCGAGCTGAGGCGGAGCAAAGAGGCGAAGACGGCGCGACGGCGAGCCGGCAAGTGCGCACGGGTGGTGCGAGACGGGCGCACGGGTGGTGCGAGACGGACGCACGGCGGCGGCGGCGACGACGGCGTGCGAGTGGGTGGCCAACCATGGCTGCTCTAGCTTCTTCTCTGCAAATTTTTCTGGTCTTCGCACAATGAAGATAGAGGAGAGAGGCAACGGGAGAGAGGAAGAAGAGAGGGAGGAGAGAGAAGGAGTGGGGGCCCTTTTTCTTTTTCTTTTTCTTTTCCTTTAATCCACAAAAAGGCCCACCATGACCTCATGCATGATGTCATACTCCACTCACTCAAACTCCCACAACCTTATTCCAATGGGTTCAATTTCATTTTCGGGGTCAATTATTGTATATTCAACTTCTTCAATTCTCATCAATTCTCGATTCCAATCAATCAAAGTCCATAAAATAAATTGATGTCACCACACTTCCATTAACATCTTCACTTGACTATAGAACCAACTTAAGTCCCAAAAGCGCAACAAAAAGCGGCCTACTAATTTCTTGAGCCAAATTAGCCATTTCTTGATTATTTTGCTTTGAAAAGCTCGGCTTGCATGAAAAATCTTCCAAAGATGATTCAACGATCTTGAAATGATTTGTGACACACCTGACTTCCAATTTCTGAATTCGATTTCAATTCCACGGTTAATTTCACTTTGGCACGATCTTAGCGTACCCAACCTACTAGGGTAGCATTTAGAAATTTTCATGCATTTGACTGTGGTTGATTATCTCAAGCCACAATGTACATCTTTGAAACATTGGCGACTTTCGGTTGTCGGCATAATCTCAAGGTTTCAAATACGAACACAGGAGTCCAATCGATAGAAAAGTCGGTCAGTGTCGATCAACAAGAATTATGCAATCCGGTGGAATCACCCACATTCAATCACATGCCTCTTTCGAGTCGACTTATCTCCGATTTTTAATCGATTTTTATTTGTGTCGTAATGACCTTTGCCAGTTAGCTCGGTCGAAAGGTCGACTACGGTCAAATTCTCGAGTCGATGCATTAGAAACTCTTAATAGCTTCCTCCGATAGACTAGTTTTCACTTGAGTGGCCAACTCAAGGAAAAAAAGAACTATATGCGTGCCAACGAAATGCCCGCCTCAATTTATTGAAAATAGGATTGGAAAATCGGGATGTCACAGAATCAATAGAGTAGGCAAACGGTCGAATAGGTTGTTTGATGAGATCTATCCATGAAAATAAATTCTCTTGGTTAGGAGCAAAACTTTGAAAGCTATTAAATATACCCTGTTTCAAAATGTGAAACCCCTTGCAAGAAAATATCATGGAAAAGTATAATATGATTTTAAAATGTTATGAGTTAGATGGCTTTATGAAATTGAGATTCTCTATATGAATGTGTTTTCACATTCTAAAAGTTTAATAACCATAACAAACACCTCGAGTACAAGTAAAAAGTTATCTTTTCGACATGTATAAACATGTGTGAAGAGGACGAGAATTGGCGATTGACATTAACAACCTCTCCCGGCATTACTTAGAGAATCTTACATCTATTATGGAATCTGGTTTTCACGAGCCATTTTAAGGATGAGCTCGTTACTGTCGCTTGACTACTATTAAAGCGTGCACAGAACCAAAGGCTCGCCATGTCCCGGAAGGAAACATGATTTTGCATCACTAGATCAACAAGTGACTTGTTATTGTTAATATAATCCTAATTCATGGGATCGCCAATCGCATGAGTCGGGTTACTATTACTATTGATTTTCCTCAACTGGCTTAAGTCCCATTCCCCTTGATATATAGTCAGAGGATCGCCCGAATCTAGTTTTGACTTTAAAAAAAATCAATGGACATAGTTCCATCTTTAAACAATTGTTTTACTACATCACATCTCGATCATATGTGTTTCTTTTAGCCAATGAAAATATTGCCATGGCTATTGCCACTTGACAATCACAATGTCTAGACACAGAATGTGTTGGTTTCATTCCCAAAAAAATATTTGCTAAAAACTTTATTAACTGCTTAGTCTCATTTCCAAATATGAGTTTGAGAAGAACTTTTTCTCTCCCAAAAACTTGAGTAGTTCTTGAATCACTAAAATAAATAATCTCTTCTCCTTCCTCTAATAAACTGTAGGAGGATAAAATATTTTCTTTGTACATATATGCTTGGCAGCACTCGAGTCCACCATCTATTCTTTCACATTGGCCACAATATTAGCTTAAGGAATAATCACAACAATTATGTCATCAGAATAATCTTCTTCAACCGAGTTTACTTTTGGGTTAACAAGATTGCTATTTCCCTCATAATTTTGTTTAGTTGATTTCTAAGATACAACACTTCCACTTTGTGTGAACACATATCCAGTGGATTTTGTCCTATCTGAATATGAGATCTAATTACCATCATTGTATCCTTTTGATACAACAAGAAATCCACTAAATAAATTGTTTTCTTTATGTAATTGCGCTGCGTTCTTTGTCTCAGCTATTGTGTTACTACCAAACACGTCACTTTTTAATATAGGAAATCCATATGCAACACCATGTTCAACATGATCAACAAATATGGCTACAATGTAAAGTGACTCAACAGTATTGGAAAAAAGTATGGAGGATGAAGTAATTCAATTTCAATGATGCACACGTAGACTCAATCGAGGATACATATATCAATATCATCTTGTAACAAGATTGGGTTTAAATTGGACTCAAATTTCATCACATGTAGTTAAATATGGTAGTGAATCTTTTCAATAACCATCCAAAGCTGATGTATATAAACATAGTAGTAAATAAAACTTAGAATATACTTAGATGCCAAATCAACTTAGGGACAAACATGAATCACATAATGTCAAATTGACGGAAATTTTTGTTATTTCTTTTGATATCTAGCATGGACACATCACAAGAAAACTAATTCGCATCAACTTTATTGGCTAATTACAAATAATCAAGAACTGAGATATTGACATATCACGATTTCCAATATCTTCACTTGACAGTTAATACATGAAAGCGAATGATGACTTAACATATCTTTTGTGTGTGTGTGTGTCTGCCCATGGTTTTGCTTGAGAAGACACATAGAAGCAAAATATAAAACCAAGGTAGCGGAGAGGATATCAACATAGAATTGATTCTAAAGTTCGATTAGAACATGAATGACCTTATTATTGGGAATCCGAATTGTCCTTAACATTGTTGGAAAATCTATTAGAAAATATGAAAAAAAACAAACAGACATTTGAGGTGTGTAAGCACCGTTTTAATTCCATCCTCAAAGATAAGAACTTGTGTACCCGACTCCTACAGCTATCCTCTCAGGATATAACAAATCTTCCTCTTTACTTCGCATAGAGTAATCGAGGAGCGAAAACAACATCATTATATGTAAAACCCAACAAATATATAGAAAGAAAAGAGACAATTTTTTATTTTTGGTATATTTTTATCATGATTTGGAGATTCTCTTTATAGACAAAAAAAAAGGAGAGGGTTCATAAAAAAATAAATCAAATCAAACGTTACAAAGCCACTACAAGTTGAATGCAGTCCGCTACAAGTTGATTGCAGTCATACTTTCCATTAAAGCCGTTACAAAGCAATTGCTTTGAATAATTCAAAATTGTTGGCATATCCAACAAAACTAATGAAGTAAAACAATCCCAAGGATAAGCGCTAGGCGTTCCTGGTATCAACTAAGGTAATTCATGTATCATCCTCCGAAATCTTATGACATCCGCCATGATATCAGCGAAGTGGTCACAAAAATTGACACTTTTGTGTCTCAGCACGCTGGTATCGATCCATTGGCAATCCATGAAATGGTTAAACAAGCTGTCTTGCTAAGACCGCGTCCCAGGATTTGTGGACATCGACCAAGACAAAAGCGTCGATCTTGACTTGGGATATCTCAAGTCATCTCCCCATTATTGATGCTGGTGACCCACGAATAGCATGCGGATATCGTCGCTGGCTTCCACCGCTCGATCCGATGCACGGACGCGGGGAAAATAGTTCGATGTTGACGAGACTATAAAAGTGGGGCTTGTTTTGGAGACTCTGCCCTCCCATCGAAGTTTGCGATCGTGTGGAAAACGGAATGAACGCGCAACCACGGACGCCTCATCTTGATACAAGCGAACGGGTGGAAAACGGGTGGTTTTAAGTCAGCTATCGCGTACAAACAACAAGTTCACCAATCGCGTTGTCTGATGATTTCTGGAGCTGTGTGACAGGCTAGATGGGACGTCGAGATAATGGCGGGAAGGAAGGGAGCCTCTGCGTTTTCTCCATGGTTGTCCCGTAGCCCATCCACCGTCCTGGAGCGGAACTTGTCATCATCATCGTTGTTGCTAAGGTTGAACGGTTCCAGATTCCGTATAGTTTTCATATGAAACCTAGAACCTACCCGTTAGAATAGATTATTTATTTTTGGAACCTAAAATCTACCCTGTATACCCTAGAAACATATTCATCATTTTTTGGAAGCTGAAACTTACCATGCATGCTCTAGAACCTGAAATTTATTTTGTTATAGGTACCGCGGTTAGTTCTAGGGCCTACTTAGGTTCCACCTATATTATTAATTGAAAAATTATAATAAATTAAAATCTTTAATGACCACCACTTGTGCTTCAATTCACTAACCATAAAGACACATGAAATATATGAATATTAATAAAGCCAAAGTTTCAATCATAAAATGGAAGCTCATATTAGTACTTCTAGATTATACAGGCATGGAATATCATAAGATAGTGCGAAGACATGAACCAAGAAAAACATTAAAACTTATTACAGATTCTAAGTTATAGGTTATAGGTTCCAGGTTTCTCTAATTAAGAACTCAGAACCTACCGTTAAAACAGAGGTTCCTCATTTTTTGAAACTTGGAATCTGGAACTTATAGGTTCCCACTGGTTCCAAGTTCTACTATAGAACCATGTCGTTGGATTTCCTTCCTTTTGCTAGACTGAATGCAAATAGGTACGGAGTGGGAAATAAATAAATAAATCAAGGGGGCTAAATGATGGTGATTATTAGGTCCCACACGACTCGATTATCGACCATTCAAGTCTATTTTCCACCGCAAGTACGATTTGGAGAAGGGTGCCGACTTCTAATGCAACATGATGATCTTGACTAGTGTTGGAAACAGATTCCTAATAAAAATGGATACCCGAACTCTCAAGTAATACTAAAATACAAATACGGAAATGTAGAAAGGATTCTTGTATCATCAATCGTAAAGTACATCACCAAAACGGACATACCTTAATTTCCACAAATTAAATGCTATTGCAGTCTTGAGAGGGAACGATCCTTTGACCGTCGATTGAAATCTCTTTTACTTCTTGAGTAAGAGAGTTCTTTTGCTTGAAAGAGAGAATCCACAAAATACAAACTTGCAAAACGTTGTCCTTTTTTTTTTTTTACGTTCTTTTATATTGCAATTTCTTTTACACGAAAATAGCTGCCTTCACTTATGGGCCCCTCCTCTTTTGGAATTACGGGCTGAATTTGGCCCAAAATGGATGGCCCAATATCTTTTATAAAACCCATCAACTAGAAATAGGATGAGAATATACTATGGATAGTTTATCGTGTTAGGACTTTGCTTGTTTCATGAAGAATAATTTTCAGTTTAATTTTTTTTTTGAAATTTTCCAAGGTTTGGTTCAAAAAAATAAATTAGTTAAGGAAAATATTTTCTTTATCAATGTCATCATCAGTATCGTGTTTATTTTTTCCCAGTCGTGGAAGAGTCTCCTGATTTCTAGCACTAGCCTCCGCGCCAACTTTTCCAAGTCCTAAAGACATTCATGCCACGATAGCTTGCGGTACCACTCAGTAGTAGAACTCGTGGGATTTTGAGTAGTCTTAGTCGCTTGAGTGGAAAATTTCACTCCGCTTAATAGAGATTTCTTATCATCTCGTTGGACTGTACCTGAAGATGTCTTCATTGGGACTGCGTGCTTGAGCTGGCAGATGATGAAGTCTTGATCAGATGGACGTGAGAGAGAGAGAGAGAGAGAGAGAGAGAGAGAGAGAGAGAGAGAGAGGGGGGAAGGGGAAGGAGTGGGGGGGACTGTGCTCATTCTTCGCAATGTCACTACTCAGACATCTGCACATGTAGTGATACAATGCACCTCTCCCTCTATAAATAGGAGCCTCTTCCGGGATTGCAAAGTGCAACTTTCTCACTCCGTCCCAAATGGCTTCGTTCATTTCTCCCGCATTCTCTGCGATGCTGACACTGGCTCTTTTGGCAGCTAACTTTGATACATCAGGTATCCGACGTATTCATTTCGTCAGTAAGATGATGGATTCTTGATGGACTAGAAGTCTACTCGTTCTTATCTTGTAATTCTGTGTGTGTATGTTTTCTTTTTTCGCAACTGAGGATCTCCATGGTAGCTAGATGAGTTATATAAGCAAGTTAGTCACTCACGTACATGGTGACGTGTAGATATTACACTGACTTGTTCTCTCGGTTGAGCAATTGTGAGGGAGAGTCATGCATGACATCTTTCTTCATGGCTCACAATAGATTTACGTGCTCATTATGTTATGCATATCCAAGTGGAATGGAGCCGTACCAGAGCGCCGGTGTATCTTGACCTTTGAATGGTTTCTCCTCGTAGCTGAAGATTGTTATCTATGCATGAGTAATGCTGATAAATTCAGTTCATCATATATAAAACATGCATGGGATGGAATGATATACAGATGGCCATAGCCTTATTCTACCCTTAACCCAAAATGAAGAAAATTACAAGGAAAATGTTTGGAAAAATTTATAGAAATATGTCATTTACAAGGTAAGATGTGTACTGGGGAAATTCTGTGGCCTCTCAAAATTTAGGCCTACCAAACTATTTTGATTGACCATGCCTGCAAGTTTTAGCTGGGGAGGTCACAAAACTAAGCTTCTCTTACACTAGGAGTGCAAACATGCTTTGACAGTACTAGGTACACAAATAATATTAATCTTATTTTTGGGCCAATCAATAATCATAAATTTGAAACCGCATGAAAGACCACTTTTCCTGTCAACAATTTTCATTCAACTGATTATGTTAGGTCTTGCAATCTTTTCATTCACATAATAAGAAGAGCCAAGAATTATGTTGAAGCAATAACTCTCCTGTCCATTCCATGCAGGTGCTCAAATAGGGGTTTGCTATGGAATGCTCGGCAGCAACTTGCCTTCGCGGGCAGATGTGGTTGCGCTCTACAACCGGCTTAATATCCGCAGGATGCGGCTCTATGACCCGGACCAGCCTGCTCTCCAAGCCCTTAGGGGCACCAACATTGAGCTCATGCTGGGGCTCTCCAACGAGGACCTCCCGAGGATTGCCTCTAGCCAAGCCAACGCAAACACTTGGGTCCAAAACAATGTGAAGAACAATGGCAACGTCAAGTTCAGGTATATAGCAGTTGGCAATGAAGTGCAGCCTTCTTCTCAAATTGCCCAGTTTCTCGTCCCCGCCATGCAAAAAATCCAGACTGCCATCTCGAACGCCGGACTTGGGGGCCAGATCAAGGTCTCAACAGCTGTGGACACAGGAATCTTAGGAGAATCGTTTCCTCCGTCGAAGGGCACACTTAGGGCCGATCACAGACCGCTCCTAGATCCTATAATCAGCTTCCTAGTCAACAACAAGTCCCCTTTGCTTGTCAACCTCTATCCATACTTCAGCTACAGAAACAATCCCCAGGAACGCCTCGACTATGCTCTGTTCACAGCGAACTCGGTCGTGGTGTCGGATGGACCACTTGGGTACCGGAACTTGTTTGATGCAATTCTAGACGCTGTTTACTCTGCACTAGAGAAAGCCGGTGGGGGGTCCCTAGAAGTGGTTGTGTCGGAGAGTGGTTGGCCATCTGCTGGCGGGAAGGGAACGTCCATTGAAAACGAGAGAATTTACAACTCGAATTTGATTCAGCACGTGAAGCAGGGGACTCCCAAGAGGCCCAGAAAGCCGATCGAAACTTACATATTTGCCACGTTCGACGAGGACCGGAAGAACCCGGAGTCTGAGAAACATTGGGGCCTCTTTTACCCCAATGGACAGCCAAAATTCCCTATTAATTTCAACTAATGGGTGCACACCGACTTGTATTAAGGAATAAGGGCACACCTGCTCAGTGATGTTAAAATAAGAGAGTTGCTGCACTATGTAACATGCAGAATCAGGAATGAAGAGGAATGGCAATCACAATAAATCACGAAAGTTCTCTTATAATTCTTCCTCTAACGCATAAGACAGTGCTCATTCGAGTATTTAGTTAAGAAAGTTTATCCTCAGACACCCATCACACACGATCAACTATTATTTAACATATGGATGTTCATAATCAAGAGCTTCTATTCTGATAAATTCCAAACCTCAAAAATGTAATCCAATAACTTTTAGGCGGATGTAATGCTTAGCATCTTGTTTCAGGACAATTAGTTTTAAAAGACTAAGAATAGTGGTTGATCTGTGGCTGCATGTAAGCTCAGTTTGATATTAGGAGTCCCCACATCACCATGCAGCAAGCTAGATTTTTCCTATCGCCATCCTTATATTGGAAAAGGCATCGTTCTAAAAGCTCGTAGGGTGTGCAAATGGAAACATACTTGCCTAGCTGCACTGATGGAAATTACTTCCACCATTTGATGAATTGATATTATACTATGCTTGGAGGAGGTAGAGCTCATTTACAAATGATTGCAAGGATTTTGGGGAAAATATATTAGAAGTGTCAAAAGTTGTGTATGGTGCTCACTTTAGTGCCAAAAGTTTCCATCAAATAACTAAGGTGTTAAATCGGAGAAAAAATAATCATTTTGGTGCCACCGTGCGAGAGATTCTGGTGAAATTAGTTATGTGGCTTTTATATTAAAAAAGAAAAGTTGATGTGGCTTTTAAATGACATCGTTTTCTGTCCTCCTTTAGAAAGCGACATCATTTTGCCGTCATACGTGGACGGCCTAACAAAAACAATGCCACATAGCTCATATAGGGACTAAAATTAGGGCTCTTTGTTCAATCCTCGCCTAATGCCGACCATAGCTCGCTCAGCCACCGTCGCTCACCCGCCGTCACTTGACCTCGTCACTCGGCCACTGTCATAGTTGCTCAACTAGGTGAGCGAGAAGAGGTTGAGGTTGTTGCTCGGGTAAGAAGCGGTAGGAAGAATAGGAGGCTAGGGCAGAGGAGGAGGAGGAAGAAGGGGGCTCGAAAGTGGAGAAAGCGAAGACAAGGAGGGTGAGGGAGACAAGGAGGGCACATATGGAGATGGTGGATTGGGCTTTACTCAGGAAGTGGCTGAAGCGGGTCCTTCTGAAGGAGGAAGGAGAAGGAGGAGAAGAGCTTGGGTTTGTCAACAATGTTGAACGAACTGGAGGCGGAGCGGTGCTAGTGCTGGTGCTATTGCTAGTGTTGTTCTTCAGGAAGACGAGAAGGGAGCCCTTGCTCTCTCTCTCTCTCTCTCTCTCTCTCTCTCTCTCTCTCACACACACACACACACACACACACACACACACACAATTTGGGGATTTAGGGTTCTTACTTGGGGAAAGACGCTGAACAGTATCATTTTGTTTGCACTTCTAGTGTACTTATCCCCAAATATTTTAGTCTTTAGGCGTCGAAATGGATTTAGTATTGTGATCAAGGTTATCATGAATGGATTGCCAGCATGATATAATCAACAAAGATGCTTAGAGTGCCTTTTCATATTTGCTTTTCTTCCCCTCTTTGTTGCCGCATAAGTCCTTGCATGTGATTGCCGACATCAAGTGTTGATCACATTTTGGTGAATCTGTAAGTCTAGAAAGAACAATGACAAAACGACGAGGTGCTAGCTCCTAACCTATCACTTTGTCTTCCCTTCCTTAAGTGCGACTGTAAGACCCTAGCTCTCCAGAGTACACATATTGTCCGCTTTGGATATTAAGTTCTCAAAGTTTTATTCTTCTCAGGGCAAGTCATACTATCCCAAGAAAACGCGCGTGTACAATTAGATATCCCATTGCCTTATAAGGCAGCTTGGAACTCCTTTCGTAGGTGATGTGGGACAAGAGACATGCCCCTCCTTGCACACGTCCGAGGACCGAGGCGCGGACGCACCGCCATCCCTTCTCCTCGCGTACCGCCACTTAGGCCGTCACACTCTCCACCCCTTAGGAGCACAGCGTCCTCGGTCCCCGGACATGCATAGGGAGGGGGCATGTCTCTTATCTCACATCGCCTAGGGAGGGAGTTTTGGACTGCCTTATAAAGCAGTGGGACCTCTAATTACACACATGCGTTTTCTTGGAGTAGTATGGACTGCCTTGAGAAGAACAAAATGGTGAGGATTTAGTGTTCAAAGTGGACAATATGTATATAGTGGAGACTCGTTGTGTTACAACTAGTATCAAAGCCGACTCCTGACCGCGGGTGGGCCATAATGAGGATGCTGTGCTCCTAAAGGGTGAAGAGTTGGACAGCATAAGTGGTGGTGCGTGGAGAGGAGGGATGGTGGTACATCTGGCCTCGGTCCCGGGACGTGCGCAGGGATGAGGACATGTTGGACTTAGTGTCGAAAGCAGACAATATATCTACAGTAGAGACCCAAGGTGTTAGATCCTCTCTCTCTCTCAAAACCTCTTTTGTCAACGGTAGTCCTTTGGCACCAAGAGAAGCGAGGTGGTAGTGGAATACGAGTACACTGTGCAGATTCAGCAGTTGCGTTCCCTCTCGAGCAAGCTATTTTCAGCCTGTTGATTTCATGAATATTGGTTTCAAGTTTCTCACTGGTTTGCAAAAGTTCTTCAAATCCATTGACTCAAATTACAAATTTTTCAATTGCGGTCGATGCTTTCAATGAGTAATGGTAACTTTTATGTGTGTTAATAAGTTCATGTTGAATTTCACATTTTGGTTGACTCCATAAACATGCTGGCAAGTCATGGATCTGTGGAATCGTCCCTCTGTTGCTTATTGCTTTCAATACTCCGTTAGAATCAGTAAGGCTAGCTGCGCTAGTCCGACTTGTAATTGATTCATTTTCATCACCGCTCTTCTTATTATCTTTGCTTAATTAGGTGCTTAAGTGCATGATAGCGTCAACGTTCTCTTATTACGAGGAGAAATGGATTGATGTTCATATAACAATATCTATGGCGAGTGGATACTTCTATTGATCAGATTCGTCCCGAGCTGGTATACTACATCTTTACAGGACTCTATGAATTACAGAAAATATAGGTACCTAAGGTTGGATGGATCCTCCACCGTTATGGATTGACGAGATATGGTCAGAGACTTTCAACATCGGTAGGGCCTTTAGAATGATGTTCTGACTCACTTTGTCTGCAATAAAAATGATGTTTTGTGGGTGATTCCTTGTTCTTTGGAAAATTAAGCAGTACCACTATTGTTAAATTGTTTTATTCCTCTTGCAGGAATGATATTTTTGTCTTCTTACTAAGTACCAGAGCTGGTGGACTGGGAATTAACTTAACAGCAGCTGACACGGTCATATTTTATGAAAGTGATTGGAATCCAACACTGGATTTGCAGGCGACGGATCCAGCTCACAGATTGGGTCGAACAAAGGATGTTAATAGGAAAACTGTCATGGCCTCTTTTTAATTCCGATCCTCATTTTTTCATTTTAGTTCTCTTAGGAGTACATCTTTGCCACCACCCCTTCCAGAAAAGATCCCTCCTTATATAGCATTTAAGTAACCCTGGATATGCATGCAAACAGTCAAGAACCATCTGTGCTTGCAAGAAAGCGAAGCTCATGTGCACGATCAGATGTGGCTGAGCAAGACTGCTGTGCACGGCGCTTACTGGATCAAGATTGCCGCTGCGAGTAGGGGTGAGCGGGTCCAGGGTGGGTAGGGTCTAGACCTGGACCTTGTTCCCTACCCTGTTATAACCGGTTCTCCTTTTCTGGACCCTGTTCCCTACCCTGTTTTCATTGGACCCTGTTCCCGGCCCACCCTGTTTTTCCGGTCCGGAAACAGGGTTGACCCTGTTTATATTGGAACATGTTTTGCAAAAAAATTAACCTTAGAAAAGCAAGTCTAGATAAGTTATCTGCTAAAACAAAAAGGCTGGACCAAGCACATCCTTCGACCAAACTCATTGGGAACATGTATAAAATTTGGACTCCCCTTGAAGAAAACAACCAAGTATATAATTCGACCATCTCGCATCCCCATATTCCACAAGATACATCAAGTTTCTCATATTCCATTAATATACAAGCTAGCAATTTAACAAATTAACTAGCACATCCTCAGGTCCGGGAACAGTGTGAAAAAAGAATAAAAAATGACTAATGTTACCTGATGGACAGCACAATTAGAATGGCTTGGATCCCAGAAAACAGAACAGAAGCACTCCACTTATCAGTTTGGACTTCAAAAAGAGGTGCTCGCAATATAATTAACTCATCCATCAAAATACATTTAACTTAGTCAAAATAAAAACATTCTCGGGTGGGGGCGGGAGCTGTGGATGACCTTCGAGTAGCTGGGCAAGTCCGGATCCACGTCCACCGTGGTGAGGTAATTGGGCTTCTCTATTCCAGTTCCTGACCCAAGAACGAAAATTTCACTATCTCTTTTCGAATTTCGGAGATACGAAGCACTAGCACCAGCCAGACATCAGACATAAGTACATAAAACATATTTGGTGAGAAAAGGAGACGTCGAAATTAGCATCGTGTTCACCCAAAAATGGCATCTTTCAATCTAAGGACAGCCAATCGATTCCTCATAAAGAACCAATTTCAGCCATCGAGCAAAAACCAAGCTCTTCCTAGAAAGACCTCACCACACGTTCAAAACCAGCGAGAAGAACTACATATCGATAAGCGCATGACGCGAGATCATCCGTATCATGGACCCGGTTCCTTTCTTGTTCTGGGTTAATCGGCGGCGTGTCGAGTAACGAGATCGAGCACCGCACGAAGTTGCCAAGACGGAAATCTCAAAAAAAAAAAAAAAAAAGACGGAACGAACCCAACTCCCGGTTAGAAAACGAAAAGGGAGGCGAAACGGAAGGGGAAGACGAGAGTCAAAAGCACGGAGGTGGGTCGAAAGAACGATCGATCGGGGGAACGCGACGGAGCGAAAGCAAAGTACCCACCGGAGTAGATGCAAGTGACGTAGGCGAGGCGCTGCGGCAGGGGGCTCGGTGGGAGGCGGCGACATCGGGTCGGCGCGGAATCGGCTAGCGATGGCTTCAACAGGCTGCTGGTATCGTGGCTGGTGAGGGCGGCAAGGATCGACACGGCTTCCGGTTTGGTGTCGTGACGACGGCGGGGAGTCGTTCGGGCGCGGTAGATCAGCGCGCGGGGAGATTTGCGGACGCGAGATTTGCGGGTCGGGGACATCGGCGAGGCAACGGCCGAGTGGAATGAGGCGATCGAACGGAGGCAGCGTCGGTGCTCGAGTGCGAGCTCGGCGGGGTCGGCGGCCTTCGCGGGCAAAACCCGGTGGAGCTTGGCGGAGGTCGGTGGCTGCGAGCTTCGGATGACCAGCGGAATGGCGGCGGTGGTGCGAGCGCGAGGGGGTGACGGCGACGACGAGAGCGCGGGCGGCGTCGGTGCTTGGGCGCTTCGCGATTTAGGGTTTCGGCAGAGATAGAAAGGAAAGGAGAAAGACGGGTGCTTCGCGATTTAGGGATTTCGGCAAAGATAGAAAGGAAAGGAGAAAGACACAGACATATCGTGCGTTTTGGGGGCTTCAAACCGGTTCCCAAACCGGTTCTCCAACCGGTTCCAAAACCGGTCCGGGCGATCCGATTCCCGGGTGGGTAATCCCTCGGAACCGGTTCCCGGACCGGTTTCAACCGGAACCGGTTCCCGACCCTGTTTTCCGGGTGGGCCGACCCGGGAACCGGGTTGACCCGGATCGGTTGCACACCCCTAGCTACGAGAGGCTCAGCCACGTGATGCTTGGCCGAACACTCCTCTCTCCCTCACGTGTGTTCTCTCTTTATGTTGGTGTCCATTTGGCCTCTATAAAAACGTTTTGTGATATGCCTGTTGATTTTGATTTCCATCTTCAAATGAAATTTCAGTCTTGTCTTTCTGTGTAGTAGGTTACTGTTTATCGGTTAATCTGTAAAGAGACAGTTGAGGAGAAAATTCTTCAAAGAGCTAGTCAGGAAAGTACTGTTCAGCAGCTTGTCATGACAGGTGATCATGTCCAGGGCAATCTGTTGGCCCCTGAGGATGTGTCGTTACTTTTGGATCAAAAACTAAGAGAGATTCCACCACAGATTGGAATAGAACGTCTATCATTGTTGTCTTTTTCAGACTTTAGTTGATGCAGTTTTTCCTGTCCCCTGTGTTTGAAAGAAATATCCTAATGAGATGGACAAAGCACAGTATAAATGAAGCTTGAGTTTTGCAAGGGATGAGATATTATCTCATCCCTTTTTCAGGTTAAGTATATACAAAAAAAGAAGCAGCCAACAAAGGGCATCCGCTTAGATGCTGAAGGGGATACGTCTACGGAAGACTTAATAAAGATCGCTGCTAAGGGCGCTGGAAATGAGCCCACTCCTGATGCAGACAAATCAAAGTCCAGTAGCAAAAAGGAATCCTCACGTGTCATCATTTTATTTTAAGAAACTGGGATTCACTATGCGAAACTATCTAAAAGAGAGAGGCATGAGGCATGACTAAAGGAGCGTAATTGGGTGATCTGGGGTAAAATTGTCGAAATTTGTTATTACCAGTGTAAAAACTTAGACTTTTGAAGTTACTTCCTCATTTGTGCAAGCTCTCGGTCTAATTAACGAAAATCTGTCTCCGTTGGCACGAAACAAGATGTGGGGTGTTATCTGAGGTTTTTCATTTCAAGTTGGTAGCAGGAGGGGAGTCACAGCACCCGGGGGAACATTTTCCAGTAGTGGACTGAGGAACAGAAAATTTTGAACTTACTGGAAAATTTTTGGGAATGAACTGTGCATGTAAAATGTATATTTTATGCTGCTGGCATCAACATGTACCTTGTTCTGAATGTTATACTTCTTTGTTTGCTCCCTAGCATAAAAAGCGGTTCTTGTGGATTAATTGCCTGTAGTTTACCAATTGCATTTATCGTCAATGTACATACTAACTTGATTGCTGCTGTGGCACTGTTTTTGTTTGTCTTTTTGCCTTATTATGCTGTGAACTATTATCGCTGGTGTTTATTTTTTGACTCTCTGTGTTTTTGAACATTAGCATTACTTGTGAGGATGGCGTCAGTAGCATGCTCTGCCTTTCTCCAGTTTTTTAACTTGATCTGCTGGTAACGCAGAGGAAAGCTGCTGCCAACAGGCAAAGATCGTGGAAGCCAAGAAACCACCCCCCGGGCCTAGGATGAACGAACATAGCTCATCGCCCGCAGAGTATCCTTTTGATGACGGCTTACAATATAATGACCAGCAATCACAAACCGAAGAGACTAAAGAGGCCTAAGGAGAGCGTGAATGAGAATCTCGAGCCTGCATTTACTCCTGCACCCAACATACCTGCGGAGCAGACCCTGTTTCAGCCTATTCATGAATTCGGTTCCAGCTATCCCAGCACATGAGCACGCAACGTCTAAAGGAATTGCGAAGTGTATAATTATATCCGCTCCCACTTGCTGGCCTTCCACATCGCGAAAGGCATTGAGCGCCGCTTTTTGGCCCCTTCTCGGCGTGTGGGGAAAGTGATGAGAATCGAGGAAAGGCGAAGTCTGACCTGTATGATTTTTTTGTACAGTTTTCCGCAAAATTATTGTAGGTCTACTGTTTTTTGGTAGCTTGTATAGGGCCAGAATCAAGTCTTTATCCCATAGTGCGGAAAGAAACATCTGTACAGGTCAAATCCCATTTTTCATGGAAAGTCCTGCTCGGAAGAGTTTCTGGTCCCCTCTCTGCCTCTCCCTCTCTCTCTCTCTCTCTCTCTCTCTCTCTCTCCCCAGCAAAAGCAGGCTTCAAGTCTTGCAGCCTACACTTTCATGAAAGGGAAGTCTCTTAGCGAACTCATTTTGTTCCTTGCTAGCCTTACTCTCGGACCCTGATTGTTTGAGGAAACCTAAAGTGCCAAATCCACCGAGTTCACTAGTTGCTGGAAAAACTTGGTGAAATCACTTGTGAGAGAAATGCCAAGTGTATTAAAGACAATAAAATTGCCATACTAAATTTTGTTGCCATACTAAATTTTGTCGTCCGATATCAAGATATTGGAAATATTACTTGGTACTTGCAGCCTAGGCTAGCCAACTCTACGTCGGTCATTTAAAATGACCTGCTTACTTAAAAGCTCCTCATCTGTCATTTTTTCTGATCAATCTTTACTAGATTCAGCGGTGCCACTTTTTTATCTCTCTCTTTTGCCCAAGCTTCACCTTGCCAGAAAAACCATAGACATATTGGGGGTTAACGGGCTTGAGTAAGGAAGCTCGGCCCGAGAGAGAGAGAGGGGCAGGCCTACAAACGAAGAAAGCAGAGTCAGATGCAAATGGCAAAAACCACAAGACACGAGGATACGGGACTGATATTGAGATCCCATGTTTATGTTTCGAGTCCTTTCGTGGGTATACTCCAGCTCACCAGTTTCTTGTTTCAGCTTTGTGAGCTAGCATGCAACTCCTCTTAGGTTCACCATGACTCGCTAAAATTCGCAGTCGCAGTCGCTGTTGCGGTCTTAACATGCACCCGAGCTTTAGTAGGTTCTTGTCGCCTGCAATGGAGTCTTTGAATAGCAGAAGAAATGTTCGAGTTTATAGGTGGGAGTGTCATTAGGATCACGAGTAAACGACCCTTCATTGGACGCCTCGACCTTGGAGGAAAGGTAATGGCATTTTGGGAATTTTCATAGAGCTTTGTAGTTGGGTAGTAGATGAACGAACTTAAAGAAGCCGAAAGTTATAAAGACGTGTGCCAGTTTGATTGATCCTGTATTTGGTGTCTGCTTAAGATAAAACAAAGTCGTATATAAAAAAAAATATAACTCGGATAAAATTATTTCATGGAGAGGTGAGATAAAAATGTATAAGATTCTTAATATTAATAACAGGAAAGTTATTTTTCTCCAATAACAAAATTCTTAAATTAATAAAATTAAAATTATATTTCAATATAAATAACATTTGAATTCTAATATAAGAAATTCAAAATAATAAAATATAACAATAAAATATTTTTAATTTAATCTTATTTTTTTATTATATATTGGAATTTAATTATATCTTATAATATAAATTCAATAGATAAATATAAATATATAATTATATTTATCACATATTTTAGCATTTTAGGTATATTAGTACAATTTATTATTTAAAAATTTTTTATTAGAGAATGACGGGGGGAAAGAAATAAAAAAGAGAGTAATTAAAAAAGAGAGAAAAAATAAAAATAAAAAGTAGGCAAGAGTGTTGCGAAAGATTTTTGTTATATTCATTTGTGTAAATTTTAAGTTCATTTATATAGATATGCTGTTTATATCAAATAATGTATATGATATGGTATAAATATATTCGAATTTTTATGGATATAGCAAAATTTCTGAATTTCATATTTTATCATATTTAGTCATATTCTAATTAAAAATCCAAACGACCAAACATAACTTTAAAGTATTTTGTGGCATTGTTTTTTCCATAAGTTAATGCCTCATATTCGAGTAGTGGAAAAGACAAAAGAGGGAATCAATGGAGTGGGCCAATGGTTGAAGAAGTTGTTTGATAAGGTCTATCCATGAAGATAAATTCTCTTGGTTAGAAGCAAAATTGAAGGCTCGCCGTGTCTTGGAAGGGAAATATGATTTCTTGATCAGTGTCATTATTAGTGTCGTGTTTATTTTCCTAGTGGTGGAATAATATCGTCATTTCTAGGACCATCGTCCGCCAATTTTCCAAAGTCCTAAAGACTTCTATGCCACGATAGCTTGGAGTTCCACTCGGCAGTGGAACTTGTGGGGTCTTTGAATAGTCTTAGTCGCTTGAGTGGAAATTTCCTTTCGACTTGATAGATGGAGATAACTATAAAGCCTACTCATTTAATCTAATGATTCTGTGTGCGTGTTGTCGTGCTGTGTTTTCTTCTTCCACAACCAGGATATCTGAGGTAGCTAGATGAGTTATATGAGCATTTTTTTTTTTCTTTTTTGGTCGGACGATTATATTAGCAAGTTAGTCACTTACATAGATGGTGACATGCAGAGATTACACTGACCTGTTCTCTTGGTTTAGCAATTATAAGGGAAGCAATGCATCGCATCTTTCTTCACGGTTCACGATAGATTTTACGTGCTTAATATGTCATGCATATCTAAGTAGAATGGAGCCGAATCAACCCGCGGACGTACCTTGTGACCTTGAAATGGATTCTCATCAAGGTTGAAGACTGTAATCTTGGCATCACTAATGCAGATAAATTCAGTTTATCGAATATAAAACATGCATGGGACGGAATGGTATATAGATGGGCGTTGCCTATTCTACCCTTAGTCCAAAATTAAGAAAATTGCAAGGAAAATCCACGGAAGAATTTCTAGAATTGATGTCCTTCACAAAGTAAGATGTGTACTGCGGAAAATCTGTGGCCCCTCAAAAATTAGGCTTACCAAACTTTTTTGATTGACCAAAACAGAAGTTGTAGCTGGTAAATGTGGCTACAATGTAAAGTGACTACCAAACATATCACTTTTTAATATAGAAATTCCATATGCAACACCATGTTCAACATGATCAATAAATGTGGCTACAATGTAAAGTGACTCAACAGTATCCGTAAAAAAAGTATGGGGGATGAAGTAATTCAATTTCAATGATGCACACGTAGACTCAATTGAGGATACATATATCAATATCACCTTGTAACAAGATTGGGTTTAAATTAGACTCAAATTTCATCACATGTAGTTAAATATGGTAGTGATTCTTTTCAATAACCATCCAAAGCTGATGTATACAAACATAGTAGTAAATAAAAGGGAAAATGGCACAATTAGTCCTTGAAGTTTTATGTAATGTCCAATTTCGTCCCTATATTTTTGATTGGCTGAATCTAGTCCCTAAATTATCGATAAATGTCCGATCTAGTCCCTGATTATTTAAAAATTGATCAATTTCGTCCTTCCGTTAACTTTCTATTAGTTAAACTTAACGGAATGGGGATATTTTGGTCTTTTTATCTTTTAAATATTTTTATCTTTTTTTTATCTTTTTTTTTTCTTCTTCTTCTCTCTTCCCTCCGCCGGCCATGGCGGAGCCGGCGGAGGGAAGCCGGCGTTCGGCAAGGGGGGCCCTTGCCAGATCTGGCAAGGGCCGCCCTTGCTGAGTTGCTGGTTTCGCAGGTCGCGCCATAAGGGAGTGCAAGGCTTGGCGCAGAGGCCGGAGGGAGGGGATCGTGGTGGTGCCGACGGAGGGAGGCCGAGGTTCGAAGCTGGTGCAGGGGGATTGGGTGCTGGCGTCACTGGAGCTACGGTGAGAAGAGAAGAGGGAGGCCGAGGAAGTACAGACTTGGTGGAGGAGCCATGCGGTCGGCGTCCTCATCTCATGGCCTCGTGCGGCGGGGCTCAGTGAGCCGCGGCAAGGGGAGGCGTCGAGGTCCCTCTCGTCAACCGGCGAGGGCCGCCCCTGGCAGCGTCGGGCGAGGGATGCCCTAGCCAGATCCATGCGGTCGGCATCCTCATCTCGTGGCCTCGTGCGGCGGGGCTCAGCGAGCCGCGGCAGGGGCAGGCGTCGAGGTCCCTCCCGTCGGCCGGCGAGGGCGGTCCTCGCTGCGTCGGGCGGGACGGCCCTCGCCGACGCCGCGGGGTGGCCCTCGCGACGCGGCGCGGCGGCCCCACGCCGGCAGGGTCGCCCCTGCCGGCGTCAAGCCGGACGCCGGCTTCCCTCCCCCGCCGCCGGAGGGAAGAGAGAAGAAGAAGAAGACCAAAAAAAAAAAAAGACAAAAAGTAACGGAAGGACTAAACTGAACATTTCCTAATAGTTTAAGGACTAAATTGAGCCAATCAAAAATATAGGGACGAAATTGAACATTACATAAAACTTCAGGGACTAATTGTGCCATTTTCCCTAAATAAAACTCAGAATATACTTGGATGCCAAATCAACTTAGGGACAAACATGAATCACGTAATGCCAAATTGACGGAAATTTTTGTTATTTCTTTTGATATCTAGCATGGACACATCACAAGAAAAACTAATTCGCATCAACTTTATTGGCTAATTACAAATAATCAAGAACTAAGAGATTAACATATGACGATTTCCAATATCTTCACTTGACAGTTAATACATGAAAGCAAATGATGACTTAACACATCCTTTTGTGCATGTGTGTGTGTGTCCGCCCATGGTTTTGCTTGGGGAAAATTGTCCAAAAAGTCCTAAACCTATTGTAGTTTTGCTAATTCAGTCCTAAACCTTTTAACTTTGCCAATTGAGTCCTAAACATTTTCACTTCTTGCCGATTCAGTCCATCCGGCCAATTATGGCCGGAAAATGCTTATGTGGACGCCGGTGGTGCCACGTAGGACTGCATGCGTTGACGTGGATAATTTTTAATAATATTTTAATTTATTAAAAAAATTGAATTTTCTATTTTTTTCCTTTTTTTATTCTTTTTGGATTTTTCGGTGGCCGGCGGCCTCCCCGCCACGGCGAGGCTCGCGGGGCGACGGTAACCCGGCAAGGGCACCCTAGCCCCGGTGAGGGCCGACGTCGCTATCCGGCGAGGGGAGCCCTTGCCAGGGGTCGCCCTCGCCCAGGTGAACGTTGGCCTCGCGACGGCCAACTGACGCCCGGTCGGCCAGGGGCGACGCTTGCCTGGGCGAGGGCCGGCCTCGCCAAATCTAGCGAGTCCTCGCCGGGGGTTGTCCTTACCTAGGTGAGCGTCGCCCTTGCCCTTGGCCGGGCGGGCGACTGCTGGCCACAGGCCACAGGCCGACACCCGGCCGGCCAAGGGCGAGGGCTAGCCTCGTCAGATCTGGTGAGGGGAGCCCTCGTCGAGGCTCGCCCTCGCCCAGGCAAGCATCGGCCTCACCCAAACCAAATTTGTTGAGGCCGGCCCTCGCCCCTGGCCGGCCGAGCATCGGCCTGTGGCCGGTGGCCAACCGTCGCCCACTCGGCTAGGGGTGAGGCCGACGCTCACATGGGCGAGGGTGACCCCTAGCAAGGGCTCCCCTCGCCAGATCTGGCGAGGTTGGCCCTCGCTGGGGATGCCGTCGCTTGGCCGGGCCTCACTTGTGGCTGCCGAGGCTAGTCGGCCATCGCCTGTGGCCGATGGCTGGCCATCGAAAAAAGTAAAAAATAAAAAATAAAAAAAGAGGAAAAAAAGAAAATAAAAAAATAAAAAAATTTTAAAATATATTAAAATATTATTAAAAATTATCTACGTCAACGCCGACGGTCCGTGGCACCGCCAACGTCCACGTCGGTATTTTTCGGCCAAAATTGGCCGAATTGACTAAATCGGCAAAAAATGAAAATGTTTAGGACTTATTAGCAAAGTTAAAAGGTTTATGACTGAATTGGCAAAACTGTAATAGGTTTAGGCCTTTTTGGACAATTTTCCCGTTTTGCTTGAGAAGACACATAGAAGCAAAATATAAAACCAAGGTAGCGGAGAGGATATCAACATAAAATTGATTCTAAAGTTCGATTAGAACATGAATGACCTTATTATTGGGAATCCGAATTATCCTTAACATTGTTAGAAAATCTATTAGAAAAGATGAAAAAAACAAACAGACATTTGAGGCATGTAAACACCGTTTTAATTCCATCCTCAAAGATGAGAACTTGTGTATCCGATTCTTGCGCCTATCCTCCTGGGATGTAACAAATCTTCCTCTTTACTTCGCATAGAGTAATCAAGGGAGTAGAAACAACATCATAAATGTAAAACCCAACAAATAAATAGAAAGAAAAGAGAGAATTTTTATTTTTGGTATATTTTTATTGTGATTTGGAGATTCTCTTTATAGACAAAAAAAAAAAGGAGAGGGTTCAAAAAAATAAATCAAATCAAACGTTACAAAGCTGCTGCAAGTTGATTGCAGTCATACTTTCCATTGAAGCCTTCACAAAGCAATTGCTTTGAACATTTCAAAACTGTCGGCATATCCAACAAAACTAATGAAGTAAAACAATCCCAATGATAAGCGCTAGGCGTTCCTTGTATCAACTAAGATAATTCATGTATCATCCTCCAAAATCTTATGACATCCGCCATGATATCAGCGAAGTGGTCGCAAAAATTGACACTTTTTTGTCTCAGCACTCTGGTATCGATCCATTGGCAATCCATGATATGGTTAAACAAGCTGTCTTGCTAAGACCACGTCCCAGAATTTGTGGACATCGACCAAGACAAAAGCGTCGACCTTGACTTGGGATATCTCAATTTATCTCCTCATCATTGATGCTGGTGACCCACGAATAGCATGCGGATACCGTCGCTCGCTTCCACCGCTCGATCCGATGCACGGACGCGGGGAAAATAGTTCGATGTTGACGAGACTATAAGAGTGGGGCTTGTCTTAGAGACTCTGCCCCCCCTCGAAGTTGCGATCGTGTGGGAAACGGAATGAACACGCAACCACCGACGACTCATCTAGGTACATGTGAACGGGTGGAAAACGGGTGGTTTTAAGTCAGCTATCGCGTACAAACAACAAGTTCACCAATCGTGTTGTCTGATGATTTCTGGAGCTGTGTGACAGGCTAGATGGGCGTCGAGATAAGGGCGGGAAGGAAGGGAGGCTCTGCGTTTTCTTCATGTTTGTCTCGTGGCCCATCCACCATCCCTGGAGCAGAACTTATCATCATCGTCATTTTTTTTTTTTTTGTTACCCAGAGAACCTCGTATAACAGGTAACCAGCGAGTAAACCCTGGAGCGACGCTAGTGGAGGATCCACCACCCCGACGTCGCGCTTAAAATCCTGTGCGTCTAGCAGGATTCGAACTCTACACCTCCTCGTAAAGGATTAGCAGAGCCTTATCCAACTGAACCACCTCAGACGGTGTTTATCATCATCGTCGTTGTTGAGGTTGAACGGTTCCAAATTTCATACAGTTTTCATGTAAAACTTAGAATCTACTTGCTAAAATAAATCATTTATTTTTTGGAACCTGAAATCTACCCCGTATACCCTAGAAACAAATTCATCATTTTTTGGAAGCTGAAACTTACCATGCATGCTCTAAAACTTGAAATTTATTTTGTTTTAAGTACCGCGGTCAGTTCTAGAGCCTACTTAGGTTCCATCTATATTATTAATTGAACAATTATAATAAATTAAAATCTTTAATGACCACCACTTATCGCTTCAATTCACTAACCATAAAAACACATGGAATATATGAATATTAATAAAGCAAAAGTCTCAATTATAAAATGGAAACTCGGATTAGTACATCCGGATTATACAAGCATGGAATATCATAGGATAGTGTGAAGACATGAACCAAGAAAAATATTTAAACTTATTATAGATTCTAAGTTACTGGTTATAGGTTTCAGGTTCTTCCAACTAAGAACCTAAAACCTACCTATCAAAATAGGTTTATCATTTTTTGGAACTTGAAATTTACAGTGCATACCTTGAAACCTAAAACCTACAGATTTCCACCATTTCGATTTTTAGGTTTCAGGTTCTACCTTAGTCATTGCGTTTCCTTCCTTTTGCTAGAGTGAATGCTAATAGGTACGAAGTGGGGAAAAAAAAAATGAGGGGGCTAAATGACGGTGATTATTAGGTCCAGCACGACTTGACTATCGACCACTTGAGTCTATTTTCCACGGCGGGTACGATTTGGAGAAGGATGGGGACTTCTAATGCAACATGATGATCTTGACTAGTGTTGGGAACGGATTCCTAATAAAAATGGATACTCAAACTATCAAGTTATACTAAAATACAAATTCGGAAATGTGCGAGAGGATTCTCGTATCATCAATCATTAAGTACATCACCAAAACGGACATATTTTATTTTCCACATATTAAATATTGTTGCAGTCTTGAGAGGGAATGATCCTTTGATCGTCGATTGAAATCTCTTTTACTTCTTGAGTAAGAGAGTTCTTATGCTTGAAAGAGAGAATTCACAAAATACAAACTTGCAAAACATTGTCTTTCTTTCTTTTTTACTGCAGTTTCTTTAACACAAAAATAACTACATTCTCTTATGGCCCCCTTCTCTTTAGGAATTATAGGATGAGTTTGGCTCAACATCTTTTATAAAACCCATCAACTAGAAATAGGATGAGAATATACTATGGATAGTTTACCGTGTTAGGGTTTCGCTTGTTTCACAAAGAATAATTTTCAGTTTAATTTTTTTTTTTTATTTTCCAACTTTTGGTTCAAAAATTAGTAAGGGAAAACATTGTCTTTATCAATGTCATCATAACTAGGAAGTACCGACACTCTTCAGAAGCCTTTGTGCCATATCGGATACTTTGACACGTATCCAACACTTTCCGACATTCTCGGACACTCTCGACACTTCGGTTAACACATGTCGAAAAATTCGATAGCTGGTAAATCTTTTTGACATTCAAGTCGGAATTCTGACTTGCTAGTTTCGATACATGATTCCGACATGTGAGATCAATTTTAAGATTTTTCAATAAATGAAGGGTCAAATATATGTAAAAAATTTTTTACCAAAAATATATATATATATGTAAAAAAATAAAAAACTATAATAAAAATAGCAAATTATGAAAGAAGACAAACCTAATATTTTCTTCTCTTCTCTTTTGACTCTCACTTTCCGTGATACACAATTTATCCTGATTTTTTTTTCAACGTGTCGATATGCAAGTCTAGAATGCGAATTACTTTTATTTTTCTTTCAAAGTTTTATGGATTTATTGAAATGAAGTTGAATTTGTCAAAATGAAACAATAAAGGATATTAACAAATGGTTGATTAATAATTTTTAGTGTAAATTTATTATACGATTTTATTATTATTTATTTATTTGTAAATTTGAATTAGATTAATTTGATTGAAATAATCATAAAATAACAATTTATTATTTATATATAAAATATACATATAATATACGGTATATATAACGTGTTGGAATTTTCTATTTTTTGAAAAATGACGTGTCGGCATATCGTGTCGTGTCGTGTTACGTATTGTGTGTCGGTGTCGGTGTGGTACTTAAACCATCAGTATCGTGTTTATTTTTTCCCAGTCATGGAAGAATGTCCTGATTTACAGTGCTAGCCTCCGCGTCAACTTTTCCAAGTCCTAAAGATATTCATGCCACGATAGCTTGCGGTACCACTGAGTAGTAGAACTCGTGGGATTTTGAATAGTCTCAGTCGCTTGAGTGGAAAATTTCACTCCGCTTACCAGAGATACCTTATCATCTCGTTGGGCTGTACCTGAAGATGTCTTGGTTGGGACTGCGTCCTTGACCTGTCAGATGATGAAGTCTTGATCAGATGGACGTAAGAAAGAGGGAGAGAGGGAGACTGTGCTTAGTCTTCGCATGTCACTACTCGGACATCCGCACATGTAGTGATTCAATAATGCACCTCTCCCTCTAAAAACAGGAGCCTCTTCCGGGATTGCAAAGTGCAACTTTCTCACTCCATCCCAAATGGCTTCGTTCATTTCTCCCGCATTCTCTGCGCTGCTGGCACTGGTTCTTTTGGCAGCTAACTTTGATACATCAGGTATCCGGTATATTCATTTTGTCAGTAAGATGATGGATCAAATCTTTTTTCTTCTTGATGGACTGGAAGTCTACTCGTTCTTATCTTGTAACTCTGTGTGTGTGTTTTCTTTTTTCGCAACTGAGGATCTCCATGGTAGCTAGACGAGTTATATAAGCAAGTTAGTCACTCACGTACATGGTGACACGTAGATATTACACTGACTTGTTCTCTCGGTTGAGCAATTGTGAGGGAGACTAATGCATGGCATCTTTCTTCATGGCTCACAATAGATTTACGTGCTCATTATGTTATGCATATCCAAGTGGAATGGAGCAGTACCAGAGCGCCGGTGTATCTTGACCTTTAAATGGATTCTCCTCGTAGCTGAAGATTGTTATCTATGCATCAGTAATGCTGATAAATTCAGTTCATCATATATTAAACATGCATGGGAGGGATATATAGATGGCCATAGCCCTATTCTACCCTTAACCCAAAATGAAGAAAATTACATGGAAAATATATGGAAGAATTTCTAGAAATATGTCATTTACAAGGTAAGATGTGCACTGGGGAAATTCTGTAGCCTCTCAAAAGTTAGGCCTACCAAACTATTTGAATTGACCGTGCCTGCAAGTTTTAGCTGGTGAGGTCCCAAAACTAAGCTTCTCTTACATTAGGAGTACAAACATGCTTTGACAGTACTAGGTACACAAATAATATTAATCTTTTTTTGGGCCAATCAATAATATTAACTTATGGCATATACTTCCACTGGCAATTTTTCGAGCGGAAGAAGTTCGACAAGCAAGATTCCTTCTCTTTTTTTTTGGGAAGAAAGCACTCGAGACCATACCGGAGTAACTTGTACATAGTCACATGCATTATACTTGGAGCAAGAATGCGCCAACCCTGGAAAAAAACCTAAAGAAGAAACCAGGCAAGTCTTTGAAAGTGGTCGAAGCATTTAGTGTTGCCTCTTTTTTTTATTCAATGCCCGTCTAGCTTAGAGATGATAATTGCATGCGGACAAAGCTAAAATTTTACTTGATAAAAGCAGCTCACCAAATGATCGTCAAAGTAATAACAAAATCCATAAATTTTATATCATATCTTATCCGGATTAGAAATCCAAATGACCAAACATGGCCTTATTGCTTCCAATTTTTGATGCTGGACGTAAGTTTACATTAAGCGGGTTAACAATAATAAGCACTAAAAGACACTTGATTTGTAAGACTCCAAGGCAGTGACGCTAATCACAGTGCTTGAATCGCAATTTCAATGGACCACGGGGCTTGAACTTCAACCTTGGAATTTATGAATCTGGGTCCAATCTCGACAGCAAGATCAATCCCAGTAATGGTATAATTTTACGGCTTTGGCCTAAAATTCCAACCGTCCAAACAAGAATTTCCACAGGGAATTAAGTGAACGGTCGAATAGGCTGTTTGATGAGGTCTATCCATGAAAATAAATTCTCTTGGTCAGAAGCAAAAGTTTGGAAGCTATTAAATACACCCTGTTTCAAAATGTAAAACCCCTTCCAAGAAAATATAATGGAAAAAAGTCTAATATGATTTTAAAATGTTGTGAGTTAGATGGCTTTATGATATTGAAATTCTCTATACGAATGTGTTTTCACATTCTAGAAGTTTAAAAGAAAGTCCAAAGGTTAACCATAGGTCCATAACAACCCCTCGAGTACAAGGAGCCTGCAAAGAGTTATCTTTTCGGCGTGTGTATATACACATGTGAAGAGGGCGAGAATTAGCAACCGACGTTAACAACTCTCTGAGCATTACCCAGAGAGTCTCACATCCGTTATGCAATCCAGTTTCCACATGCAATTGTAAAGATGAGCTCGTTATCGTGGCCCGACTACTATGTCAGCGAACACAAAACTGAAGGCTCGCCGTGTCCCGGGAGGAAAACATGATAACTTAATCAGTGTTATTATCAGTGTCATGTTTATCTTCCCAGTTGTGGAAGAATGTCCTGATTTCTAGCACTAGCCTCCGCCAACTTTTCAAAGTCCTAAAGATATCCATGCCACGATAGCTTGGAGTTCCACATGGTAGTAGAAGTCGTGGGACTTTTGAATAGTCTTGGTCACTTGTGGAAAATGAACGGTTCATTGGGACTGCGTACTTGACCCGGCAGATGATGAAGTCTTGATCGGATGGATGAGGGAGGGGGAGAAAGAGAGACTGTGCTTAGTCTTCGCAAGTCATTACTCGAAACCTGCACAAAGTAGTGATACAATTCACATCTCCCTCTACAAAAGGGAGCCCCTTCCGGGATTGTAAAGTGCAACTTTCTCACTCCGTCCCAAATGGCTTCTTTCATTTCTTTCCTATTCTCTGCCATGCTGATACTGGCTCTTTTAGCAGCTAACTTTGATACAACAGGTATCCAATTGTTTCATCTCGTCATCAGTAAGATGATGGATAGCATCTCTTTTAATTCTTGATGGACTAGAAAGTTCTACTTGTTCTTATCTTGTAATTCCATGCGTGTGTTTTCTTAATTCGCAACTAGGAACTCCGAGGTGGCTAGCTGAGTTATATAAGCAAGTTAGTCACTCGCGTACATGGTGACATGCAGAGATTAGACTGACTTGTTCTCCCGGTTGAGCAAATTATAAGGGGAAGTAAACTATGACATCTTTCTTCATGGTTCACGATAGGTTTACTTGCGCAATATGTTATGCATATCTAAGTAGAATGGAGCCGCACCAGCCTGCCGATGCATCATTGACCTTTAAATGAATCTCATCGTAGCTGAAGATTGTTATATATGCATCAGTCATGCTGATAAATTCAGTTCATCATATATAAAACATGCATGGGATAGAATGGTATATAGATGGTCATTACCCTGTTCTACCCTTTACCCAAAATCAAGAAAATTACAAGGAAAATGTACGGAAGATTTTCTAGAAATGATGTCATTTATAAGGTAAGATGGTAAGATGCGTGCTGGGGAAAATCTGTGGCCTCTCAAAAGTTAGGCTTACCAAACTATTTTGATTGATCATGCCTAAATTTACAGCTGGCGAGGTCACAAAACTAAGCTTCTTTTGTATTAGCAGTACAAGATGTTAAATCTGCTATGACATTACAAGGTACACAAATGATAATCTTTGATCTTCTTTTAGGCCAACCATTTATCATAAATTTGAAACCGCATGAAAGACCACCTTTCCTTCAACAATTTTCCATCAACTAATGATGTTAGATCTTGCAATCTTTTCATTCACATATTAAGAAGAGTCAAGAATTATGTTGAAGCAATAACTCCCTGTCCCTTCCATTCAGGTGCTCAAATAGGGGTTTGCTATGGAATGATCGGCAGTGACTTGCCTTCACGGCCAGATGTGGTTGCGCTCTACAACCAGCACAATATCCGAAGGATGCGGCTTTATGACCCAGACCAGCTTGCTCTCCAAGCCCTTAGAGGCACCAGCATTGAGCTCATGCTGGGCGTTGGCAATGGGGACCTCCAAAGGATTGCCTCTAGCCAAGCTGAAGCAGACACTTGGGTCCAAAACAATGTGAAGAACTATGGCAACGTCAAGTTCAGGTACATAGCAGTTGGCAATGAAGTGCAGCCTTCTTCTCAATTTGCCCAGTTTCTCGTCCCCGCCATGCAAAACATCCAGACTGCCATCTCGAACGCCGGACTTGGGGCCCAGATCAAGGTCTCAACGGCTGTGGACACGGGCATCTTAGGAGAATCGTCTCCTCCATCGAAGGGCACGCTTAAGCCTGATCACAGACCGCTTCTAGATCCTATAATCAGCTTCCTAGTCAACAACAAGTCTCCTTTGCTTGTCAACCTCTATCCGTACATCAGCTACAGCGACAATCCACAGGAACGCCTCGACTATGCTCTGTTCACGGCAAACTCCGTCGTGGTGTCAGATGGACCACTCGGGTACCAGAACTTGTTTGACGCAATTCTAGATGCTGTTTACTCTGCACTAGAGAAGTCCGGTGGGGGGTCCCTAGAAGTGGTTGTGTCGGAGAGCGGCTGGCCATCTGCTGGCGGGAAGGGAACGTCCATTGACAATGCGAAAATTTACAACTCAAATTTGATTCAGCACGTGAAGCAAGGGACTCCCAAGAGGCATGGAAAGCCGATCGAAACTTACATATTTGCTATGTTCGACGAGAACCAGAAGAAGCCGCCGGAGTATGAGAAACACTGGGGCCTCTTTTTCCCCAATAGACAGCCAAAATACCCCATTGATTTCAACTAATGGGTGCACACCGACTTGTAGTAAGGAATAAGGGCATACATATCTTGAGCTCAGTGATGTTAAAATAAGAGAGTTGCTGCACTATGCAACATGCAAAACCAGGAAAGAAGATGAAATTGCAATTACAATAAATTGCGGAATTTTTCGTATAATATTTTCTTTAACGCATATGATAGAGTGCTCATTTAACTATATGGCATACGAGTGAGCGAAAAAAAAATTTTGGCACTCAAATGAGCACAGTTCGAAAGTTTCGATACTTCTAATATTCTTACCCCTTAAAGGCTCAACTGCCATTTTTTCTGATCAATCTTTACTAGATTCAGCGGTGCCACTTTTTTGTCTCTCTTTTGCCCGAGCTTTACCTTGCTAGAAAAACCGTGGACATGTTGGGGGTTGACGGGCTTGAGTAAGGAAGCTCAGCCCGAGAGAGAGAGGGGCAGGCCAACGAACAAAGAAAGCAGGGCAAGGTGCAAATGGCAAAGGACACAAGACACGAGGATGCGGGACTGAGATTGAGACCCCATCTTATGTTTCGAGTCCTTTCGTGGGTACTCTCTCGAATTAATGACCGTTTTGGGAAGGTAGCAGCTTCCAAAATATTTATGGCCCCTTCGCATCCAACGCTCACGCTGTACACCCAACTAAAGCATTCATCTCATTCAATGTCCCTCTCTCTCTCTCTCTCTCTCTCTCTCTCTCTCTCTCTCTCTCTCTCTCTCTCTACATGACTAAAGCTCACCAGTTTCTCGTTTCAGCTTTGCGGGCGAGCATGCGACTCCCTTGGGTCCGCCCTGACTCGCTCAAATTCGTAGTCGCAGTCGTGGTCGCGGTCTTAACATGCACCCGAGCTTTAGTTGGTTCTTGCTCCCAGCAATGGAGTCTTTGAATGAACAGAAGCGATGGCCAAGTTTATAAGTGGGATTGTCATTAGGATCACAAGTAAACGACCCTTCAATGGACGCCTCGTCTTTGGAGTTACCGACTCGGAAAGCTCAGTTTTTACCTTCCCAGCAGCACTTTAATGGCATTTTGGAATTTTGATTGAGCTTTGTGGTTGGGTAGTAAATGAACGAACTTAAGAAGCCGGACGTAATAAACGCGTGTGGCAATTCACTTCATCTACTGAGAGGCGATGGACTCAAGCTACTTAGAGTTAGACTGCATTTAGTAGTCAGATTAAAATTTTGGTACCTACTTAAGACTGCATAAAGTCAGACATAAGAGATATAACTCTGATAAAATTATCCCACGAAAAGGTATAATAAAGGTGAATAGGATTTTTGTATCTATAATAAGAAAGTTATTTTTCTCGAATAAAAAACTTCTTAAATTAATAAAATCAAAATTATATTTCAATATAAATAATATTTAAATTTAATATAAGAATTTCAAAATAAAAAATTACAACAATTTATTTTTTTAATTTAATCTTATTTTTATTTATATATTCAAATTTAATTCTATCTTATACTATAAATTCAATATATAAATATAAGTGTATATTTATGTTTATTTCATATTTTGGATATATTATTACAATATATTATTTAATAAAATTTTATTAGAGAATGATGGGGAAAAAGAAATAAAAAGAAAGTAATTAAAAAAAGAGGAAAATAAAAAAAATAAATAAAAATGAAGTAGGCATTAGTGTTACAAGAGATTTTTGCTATCTCCATTTGTGAAACTTTTAGATTCATTTATATTGATATGTCATTTATATTAAATAATGCACATGATATAATATGAATATATTCAAATTTATTATTATAATTCACCAAGCGATGGATATCATATCTTATCATAGCTAGTCATATTCTAATTAAAAATCTAAACAACCAAATGTAACTATAAAGTATTATGTGAAATTGTTTTTGCTATAATTTAGGGCGCGCATGGTAATACTTCTACTCCGGCGAACAATTTGTTTTAAAAAATAGTTATTTTATATTTTTACTCCGGGGAACAATTTCTGAGTAAAATAACACGTTTGGTAACTATATAAAATTTATATTCTTGGAATAGAAAAAGAATAAAAATGTATTTGGTACGATTTATAATTTTTTGTATTTATTTTTTTTCTTGCTCACAGACCACTAATCGCCGCATGACTGTCGACCACAACCCATAACCCACCGGCCACCGAACCCTCTTGCGGCCGCCCGTCCGCCTGCAACAGTCAACGGTTGCATGGCTACAAGCAGCAATTGACGGCGGCGACAAGCTGCCGACGATCGTTGACTAGTGACGGCGGTCGATGGGCTGTGGGGGGGTGCCATGCGACAACAAGCGACAACAACGGCATGGCGACAACCCTGACTGTTGGGTGGCGATGACGATGATGATAGTCATCGACGGCGGTGATTGACCGACGGTGGCTACGAGCCACCGGAGGTGGCTGGCGGTTGGCAGACGATTGGCAATGGCTACAATAAGGAAGAAAAACAAAAGAAAAAAAAATGGTTTATTTTTAGAATTTTTCCCAAGAACAAGAAGCTACTTTTTTCTTCTTGTTTTTGTTCCAAATCTATTCCCGGCTACTTTTCTATTCTAGGGAATAGAAAAATAAGTTGGCGTTACCAAATGGATTTCTATTCTTTTTTTGTTCCAGGAAGCAAAAGAACAGAAATTGAGAGAAACGGAAATGTTACCATGCAAACCTTTAATGCTTCGAATTTGAGTCTCGGAAAAGACAAGAGGGAATCAATGGAGTGGGCCAATGGTTGAACAGGTTGTTTGACAGGGTCTATCCATGAAGATAATTTCTCTTGGTTGGAAGCAAAACCGAAAGCTCATAGTGTCCCAAAAGGGAAACGTGATTTCTTGATCGGTGTCATTATTGGTGCTGTGCTTATTTTCCCAATTGTGGAATAATGTCCTCATTTCTAGCATTAGCGTCCGCCAATTTTTCGAAGTCCTAAAGACTTCCATGGCACGATAGCTTGGAGTTCCGCTCAGCGGTGGAACGCTGGGGTCTTTGAATAGTCTGAGTCGCTTGAGTGGAAATTTCCGTTCAACTTGATAGATGGAGATAACTTCAACATCTCGTTTGACTGTAGCTGAAGATGTTTTCATTGGGACTCTGTGCTTGACCTGGCAGATGATGGAAGTCTTGATCAGATGGACGTGAGAAACACGTCCGACTTGTATGAGAAACACTGGGGCCTCTTTTCCCACAATAGACAGCCAAAATACCCTATTAATTTCAACTAACGGGTGCACACCGACTTTTATTAAGGAATAAGGGCACACCTATTTTGAGCTCAATGATGTTAAAATAAGAGAGTTGCTGCACTGTGTAGCATGCAAAAACAGGAAAGAAGAGGAAATGGCAATCACAATGAATGACAAAAGTTTTCATATAATTTCTTCCTCTAACGCATATGATAGAGTGCTCAATTGAGTATCTAGTTAGGGAAGTTTATTCTCAGATATCCATCATACATGATCAACTATTATTTAACAAATGAATGTTCATAATCATAAACTTCTATTTTGATGGATTCCAACCCCAAAACAGGTAATTTGACGATTGTTAACTAGATATAATGCTTAGCCTCTTCTTTCAACACGACCAGTTGTTACTAGACTAAGAGTAGCGGTTGATCTGTGGCTGCATAGCAACCCAATTTTATATTAGGAGTCCCCACATCACAGTGAAGCAAGTTAGATTTTTCCATTCACTGTCCTTATATTGGAAACGGCATCGTTCAAAAAGCTCCTAAGAGTGTGCGAATGGAAATTAACTTGCCCAGTTGCACCGATGGAAATTGTTCTACCGTTTGATGAATTGATATTATACTTTGCTTGGAGGAGGTAGAACTCAGTTACAAATGATTGCAAAGATTTTACTCTTCAGGCGTCAAAATTGGTTTGGTATTGTGATCGAGATTATCATGAATGGGTGAACAACACGATATAATCAAGGATTTATAATAGTATGCATTCTTTATGAGAGCTAGATACATTTGCCATTGATAACAGCATCCTTTTTTATCTAGCTTTTATTTTTCACCGTACATCGAAAACTTCTAAGAACTCAAATCAACTTCACTGTGTTTTTCGTGATTCTCCATCTTTATCCAAGACTTGATAGAGAAAGGTTGTTGATTTATCTCAATAATTCTCGCGCCTCTATCCCAAGTGCCATAGCCACCGTACCCAGTATGCCTGGCATAGCATAGCCACAGCTTGTTGTCGGGGCAGCACCAGTCGTTTCCGTGGTTGTGTCCAACAAATACTGCCTGCCATCATAACAAAAAATTACAATTTTAATCATACCGAAATCCTATGTCTCAGAACTTATTGCAAGAAACTTATGGCATATGCTTCCACTGGCAGTTTTTCATGCGAAAGAAGTTCGACAAGCAAGATTCCTTTTTTATTTTTTTTTTTCCAAGAAAGCACTCGAGACCATACTGGAATAACTTGTACATAGCCACATTCATTTATACCTGGATCACGAATGTGCCGACCGGGGAAAAAAAGTAAAGAAGAAACCAGGCAAGTCTATGAAAGTGGTCGAAGCATTTAGTGGTGCCGTCTTTTTTTTCTTTTTTTGGTTTTAATGCCTATCTAGCTTAGAGATGATACTGGCATGTTGACAGCCAAAATCCCAGTTGATAAAAGCAGCTCACCAGACGATGGTCAAAGTATCAATGGATAAACCAATTTGATGCATTATTACCTTGACAGAAGGCCGGTTCGCAAGAATGTCCATGATCCCTGTCTCAGCTTCCTGAGAAGCAACTTTTTCCATGTTGATTGAGCCCACACAAGGCTGAGGTACACCACTGCCTGGAGCCACCTTTTCGTAAGCTTTACTAGGTATGTGCCAAAATATCAACTCTGGTACCCTGCGCCATACGATAAGATTGTTCTTCACAAGAAAACTGGAGAAAGAGTTTATAGATATTCTAATCAACATAGAATTGCTTTCTCATTACATAGGTCTTTCAACTTTTTATCAAGACAATAGGAAAAAGAACATGATTATCAGTGTTTGTGATTGCTTCTTCCAGGAAAACAGGGCAAAAGAAATGGAGAAGTTCATCAGTGATAGTTACAGGTGCATGCAAAATGGATAGAAGTTGTACTGTCATTTCTTTGTACCTTGAATCCGGGTTGATCTCTTGAGATCGGGTTTTGAACCATTCAGATTGGGCGTTTGATATTACTTCTCGATAGGATCCACCACCAGAATCGAGAAAGTAAAGGAACGCTATAGGGGACTGAGGATTATCTGTGGGCGAGATCTGAAGGACGTAATTGGATATGCTTGGCCACAGATCCTGTGGACCCTCACTAGAGTGGGACAGTGCATTCTGCCCTATCTCATTCTTCATGAGCTGCAAACGATGTGTTCCTCTGAAGCTGCAATCTGCTAATCACACATTGACAAATCATGGATAGATAAGATCCAATGCATAAATCACGTATCTCTATGACAAGATCATTTTTCGAGTTAATTCGACTCCAAGAGCGTAGGCACTGTGCAACTCTGTTGATCAATTATCTACTGATTAGCATTTCTTTCTGCTTCTTTTGTTCATGTCAGATACAAGTCTAACGATGACTCCATCAAAACTGACAATCACATCTGTGTGAAGATATCCTATTACTTGATCTCGTGTTCCAGCTAGTAGAAATATTTGCAGCTTAAATGTGAGCATCGTCAAATTTAACTTAAGTAGGCAAGTCTTAATGTTTACCTGTAGATTCAGGGCAGCGGACCGGAGGAATGCCTGGGGCTGAAAACCACTCCAATGGCCACTCGAAGGGAGCATCGTCATGGTTTCCAAAGACACTGGCAAAGGGAATGCCCCTCGATTTTGTTGGAGAGAGAGCTTGATCCCAGTACAAGCTTGCATTTTCTACTGCAAAGTTATTCGCCGTAAGGACATCTCCAAGATACACCACGAAATCTGCAATGCAATTGGATGTCTCTCGTCAGAATGTGGATCGGACGAAAGACACGCCCCTCTTTCAAAGAGCTTCCCTGGCCAAATAGCAAGCGAGTATGGCACAAAACGCACGAATTAAAGACCTCAGGGCCCTGCACTAAACTCAGCAGGTTTGAAGCCGATTTGCGGAAATAGCAGCAGAAGGAGCTAAAATTTGAAGACCTTATGGCCTGTGAATTATTAGCAGAGTCCTAGTTTTTCCAAAAGATGCAAGAATCGTTTCCAACCCCGGTCCAGATCACCACGAACGCGCATAAACCCCATGTCGTTCGAGACACCCGCCAAACGACTGGCGCAAGTGAAGCACGAAGCAAAACGCAAACTAGAAGAAACCGAGCGCAATTGAAACAAGCAATTCACCAGGTTTTTCATCGTCGAGCACGGTGGACATGACATTGACGGAGCTCACGTCGTGGCTGGGCCCCCAGTCAGACCACGCGTTCTCTCCGAAGTGCAAATCGGCGAACAGAGCGATCTTGAACGGAGACCCCGGCTTCACCGGAAGGGAAGCTCGGGGATCGAGTCCAACTGCCACCGGCCATATCGGGTGCAGCTTCAGCAACAGAACAGTGAGGAAGAGGATTGCCGAGGGAGCCGCCGACCATAACACAGCCATTGAACTGTCGGCGACAGAAGAAAAGCAGGGGTGTCTCCGCTCTCTCCACTTTGCCAACTGAATATATAGTGTCTGGATAGTCCTAGTCGCTTGGGTGGAAATTTCCATTCGACTTGACAGATGGAGATAACTTCAACATCTCGTTTGACTGGAGCAGAAGACGTCTTCATTGGGACTGCGTGCTTGACCTGGCAGATGATGGAAGACTTGATCATCTGGATGACAGAGAGGAAGAGACGGAGACTGCTTAGTCTTCGCATGTCACTTCTCGGAAACCCGCACAAGTTCTGATACAAATCAACGCTGATCAAGTGATTGACGTCCCCCGTCGCTGTCCCTCATGGAAAGGACAGAACTGCTAATTACTCCAAGTCAAGCTAAAAGAGTAGGCCAACGTGGGCGGCGAGAGTTTCCAATTTCTGCCGTGGAATATCCGGGCATGGCCGTTGGTATCCCGGCAAAAGAAGATCAAGTCGGGATAAACGGTCAGAGAACGGAGGTTGAAACTTTCAGATTGGACGTTTGATATTTACCGCTGGATAGGATCCACTGTCAGAATCGAGAAAGTAAAAGGTACACAGCAGGGGACTGAGGATTGTTCGTCGGACAGCGCGTTCTGCTCTATCTCATTCTTCATGAATTGCAAACATTGTTTTCCTTTGAAGCTGCAATCCCCGAATCATACATTGATACATCATGTATAAATAACACCCAAACACATCAATCGCGAATCTGTAACACAAGATCGTTTTTGAGTTTATTCGACTCCAAGAATGTAGGCGATGCACCACTTTATTTATCAATTATTTGTTAGAAAATCCCTTACGATATTTTGAAGATGACAAAATAAATAAAAAGCTACTAACGTGTTTAATGATCGAGTAACTACGTAAAAAACACACAAGCTGCTATGTAGATGATAGAATATGTAAATGACATTGTTAAGGATTATATTTGAAAATAATTAGAAAACACAAACTTTAAGGATGAAAATATTTAGACTTACGTCCAAATTGTAAAATCTATTTCAAACGGAATAGGTGTAGAATGTGATAGGTCCAGAACGTAGTTCAGAACGTAATCCAAAATGCAACAAGTTCAAAATTGACATAAGTTTGGAATGTAATGGGTTTAGAACGAAACAACCTGATAGAACATAACACAACTCTAAAACATATAATAGCTAGTGATCTAGTTTGGATTCTACATCAAGATATATTTGATTGGTTATTATATCATGAAGGCAAGAACTTTCTAAACGGAGAAACTCTACTTATGAAAACTAAAATTATGTTTATATGGGGGATTAACTGGGAATTCTATTTTTGTCACTCAACGACTATCTAATCTTCTTGATACAGTTATGTCCAACGAGTAGATTGGAAGATGATCCTCTAAATACTATCTAACAGATATTTTGGAAGTAGAGGAGTATTTAAGGAGACCAAGTACCAAGAAGCAAATGACAGACAAAGCATAGAATCTAGAATTCCAAAATCAAAGTGAACTTCGATCATACACTTGTCTTTCATGAGTTTAAACGTTTGTGATAGTGAGAGAAATACCAAAAAAATAATTTAGCAAGATAGTGTAATCTACCACTAAGTATTTATACTCAAAGTTGCGATATCTTATTGATTATATAGTATAATCCAGCCAGTAGGCTCTCTACATGGGGGAGTGGATGTATACTTGATCTAAACCGAATTACTATAAATTTGTCTCTTATCTCATTACTTAAGCCTATCGCACTATTATAGGTTATCTTAGAAGTTCATTCTATCGCATAATAGATTTTGAACATTTACTAGAAGTTTGTCTCTTAATCAGACTTAGAATTTAAGTATTTCATTCCACTTTAAATGTATTTTTGACTCTTTTATCACATATTCATTCTCTTCTAGGTGATCTTACTAGCATTATCATTATTTACTGACAATATAATAACTGTTACGTGGGTGAAATCCTTAGCGTCCTGTTTCAGGACGACCTACTGTTACAAGACTAAGAATAGTGGCTGATCTACGACTGTTTAGAAACTCAATTTGATCATTAGGAATCCACACCACCACAGTGCAGCGGGCTAGATTTGCCGTCCTTACATTGGAAAAGGCGCCGTTCCAAAAGCTTGTTGTTGTGTGAATGGAAACAAAATTGCCTAGCTACACTAACGGAAATCAATTTGTGGTTTGATGAATTCATATTATACTATACCAGGAGGAGCTAGAACTTAGTTGCGAATGATTGCAAGGATTTTACTCTTTAGGCCTCGTAATGGGTTCGGTATTGTGACTGAGATTATCATGAATAGGTGACCAGCATTGAATTGCTTTCTCAATATATAGTTCCTCCAAGTTTTTATCAAAAAAAAAATGAAAAATGAAAAAGAACATAATTATCGGTGTTGTGATTGCTTCTTCCTGGAAAACGGGGCAAAAGAAATAGAGAAGTTCAGTTTATCTGTCGATCTGCATGACTCCAGCTCACCAGTTTCTAGTTTTAGTCTTCAAAAGAAAACCGGAGAAAGAGTACAGATATTCTAACCAACATTGAATTGCTTTCTCATTATATAGTTCCTCCAAGTTTTTATCAAGAAAAAAGGAAAAAGAACATGATTATCAGTGTTTGTGATTGCTTCTTCCTGGAAAACAGGGCAAACGAAATAGAGAAGTTCAGTTTATCAGTTGATCTGCATGACTCCAGCTCACCAGTTTCTCGTTTCAGCTCTGACGTGCAACTCCTCTTGGGTTCACAATGACTCGCTCAAATTCACAGTCGCAGCCACAGTCTTAGTCATGAGCTTAAGCTTTAGTTGGTTCTTAACGCTTGCAATGGAGTCTTTGAATAAACAGAAGAAATTGTCAAGTTTATAAGGTGGGAGGGTCATTAGGATCGCAAGTGAACGACCCTTCACTGGACGCCTCGAGCTTGGAGTTACCGAGCCGGAAAGGTCGGTTTTTTTTCTTCCCAGCAGTACTTTAATGGCATTTTGGGAATTTTAATTGAGCTGTGCAGATGGGTAGATGAACGATGTTCAGAAGGCGGAGATAACAAAGGCGTGTGGCAATTGCTTCATTTGCGAAGAGACAATGGACTCAATCTACTTAGGCTGCGTTTGCTAGTAAGAATAAAATTCAAGACAAGATTTATTCTATCCTGTATTTGGTGTCTACTCAAAACAAGTTGAAGTCGAATATAAGAGAAATATAACCTAAATAAAATTATTTCATGCAGAAGTGAGACGAAAATAGATAGGATTTTTAATTATCTATAATAAGAATTATTTTTCTCAAATAACAAAAAGTAACTACAATTTTTCATCTATATATTTGAATGTAATTCTATCTTATAATATAAATTCAATATACAAATATAAATGTATATTTATGTTTATTACATATTTTAGGTATATTAGTACAGTTTATTATTTAATAAAATTTTATTAGAGAATGATGGGAGAAAAAGAAACCAAAAAAAAAAAGTAATTAAAAAAGAGAGGAAAAATAAAATAAAAATAAAAATAAAGTAGGCAATAGTGTCAAGAAAGATTTTTACCATTTTATTCAACTTTTAGGTTCATTTACATTGATATACCGTTTATATCAAATAATGTACATGGTATGATGTGAATATATTCAAATTTATTACTATGATTCACCAAACAATGGATATGATATAGTAAAAACCCTATATTTTATATTCTATCATATCTAATCATATTCGAATTAAAAATTCAAACGACCAAACATAGCCTTAATATATTACGTGGAATTGTCCTTGCTATATAATTTAATGCCTCGAATTCAAGTAGTGGAAAAGACAAAAGAGGGAATCAATGGAGTGGGCCAATGGTCGAATAGGTTGTTTGACGAGGTCTATCCATGAAGATAAATTCTCTTAGTTAGAAGCAAAAGTTTGGAAGCTATTAAATACACCCCGTTCAAAATGGAAAACCCCTTCCAAAAGTCTAATACCATTTTAAAATGTTATGAGTTAGATGGCTTTATAAAATTGAGATTCTCTAAATGAATGTATATTCACATTTTAACAGTTTATAAGAAAATTTACCATACCAAACACCTCGAGTACAAGAAGCCTACAAAGAGTTACCTTTTTGGCGCGTGTATATTTATTTGTCAAGAGGGGGAGAATTGGCGATTGACGTTAGCAACCTCTCCAAGCATTACTCAGAGAGTCTCACGTCCATTATGGAATTCCGTTTTCACATGCAATTGTAAAAATGGAGCTGGTTACCGTCGCCTAACTACTGTGTAAGCATGCGCAAAACTGAAGGCTCGCCGTGTCCCGAAAGGGAAACATGATTTCTTGATCAGCGTCATTATCAGTGTCGTGTTTATTTTTCCAGTGGTGGAATAATGTCCTCATTCCTAGCACTACCGTCCACCAATTTTGCAAAGTCCAAGAGACTTTCATGCCACGATAGCTTGGAGTTCCACTCAGCAGCGGAACTCGAGGGGTCTTTGAATAGTCTAAGTCGCTCGAGTGGAAATTTCCATTCGACTTGATAGATGGAGAACACTTCAACATCTCGTTTGACTGCAGCTGAAGATGTTTTCATTGGGACTGTGTGCTTGACCTGGCAGACGATGGAAGTCTTGATCAGTGGACGTGAGAAACACGTCCGACTTGTATGAGAAACAACGGGGCCTCTTTTTCCCCAATAGACAGCCAAAATACCCTATTAATTTCAACTAACAGGTGCACACCTACTTGTATTAAGGAATAAGGGCACGCCTATCTTGAGCTTAGTGATGTTAAAATAAGAGAGTCGCTGCACTGCGTATCATGCAAAAACAGGAAAGAAGAGGAAATGGCAATCACAATGACAAAAGTTTTCATATAATTTCTTCCTCTAACGCATATGACAGAGTGCTCCATTAACTATTTAGTTAAGGAAGTTTATCCACAAATACCCATCATACATGTTAAGGATAACAACGTATTACTCATTCAAATAAAAAATATTTTGAATCAGATAATGCTTTTCTATTTAGTTATTATTGTAACGGATTAATTCAAAATATTTTAATTAGTCTATTATTATCTTATGTAATTATTACTATAGTTATTACTATAACGGACTAATTCAAAATTCAAAATATTTTGAATTAGTCCATGTAATTACTATAATAATTAGCAGATAAACTCTATCGCTATCCTAGAGTTAAAAGGATAAGCGAAACTCATCCTCAAACTTAGAATCTATTTTTACAACACGTATTCAACTGTTATTTAATGGATGAATATTCATAATCATAAGCTTCTATATTGAAGGATTCCAACCCCAAAAAACGTAATGTGATAACTGTCACGCGGGTATAATGCTTAGCGTCTTGTTTCGAGACGACAGGCTACTACAAGACTAAGAATAGTGGTTAATCTGGGGCTGCATAGCAACTCAGTTTGATATTAAGAGTCCACACATCATAGTGCAATGGGCTAGATTTTTCTTATCACCATCCTTATATTAGAAAAGGCATTGTTCTAAAAGCCTGTAGGGTGCGCGAATGGAAACAAAATTGCCTAGCTACATTGATGGAAATTAATTATGCGGTTTGATGGATTGATATTATACCATGTTTGGAGGAGATAGAACTCAGTTACAAATGATTGCAAGGATTTTACTCTTTAGACATTGAAATGGGTTGGGTATTGTGATCGAGATTATCATGAATGGGTAATCAGCACGATATAATCAACTATTTATAATTCTATGCACTCTCTATAAGAGCTAGATACATTTGTCCATGAGAACACTGTCCTTTATCATATGGCCTTCTTTTCTTCACTGGACATCAAACGCTTTTAAGAACTCAAATCAACTTGACTGTGTACATCGTGATTCTCCATCCTTATCCAAGACTTGATAGAGAAAGGGTGTTGATTTATCTCAATAATTCTCGCGCCTCTAGCCCAAGTGCCATAGCCACCGTACCCAGTATGCCTGGCATAGCATAGCCACAGCTTGTTGTCGGGGCAGCACCAGTCCAGTCCATGGTTGTGTCCAACAAATACTGCCTGCCATTATGACAAAAAAATTACAATTTTGATCATACCGAAATACTGAGATACCAATATCTCAGAACTTATTGCAAGAAACTTGTGGCATATGCTTCCAGTGGCAATTTTTTATGAGAAAGAAGTTTGACAAGCAAGATTCCTTATTTCTTTTCCTTTTCAAGAAAGCACTCAAGACCAAACCGGAGTATCTTGCATATAGCCACATGCATTTATACGTGGAGCAAGATTGTGCCGACCGGGGGAAAGAGCTAAAGAAGAAACCATGATAGTCTTTGAAAGTGGTGGAAGCATTTAGTGGTGCCGCTTTTTCGTTTCAATGCCTGTCTAGCTTAGAGATGATACTTGCATGTTGACAAAGCTAAAATCCCAGATGATAAAAGCAGCTCACCGGATGATCGTCAAAGTATCAATGGACAAACCAATTTGTGGCATTAGTACCTTGACAGAAGTCCGGTTCGCAAGAATGTCCATGATCCCTGTCTCAGCTTTTTGAGAAGCAACTGTCTCCTTGTTGATTGAGCCCACACAAGGCTTAGGTACACCACTGCTTGGAGCCACCTTTTCGTAAGCTTTACTAGGTATGTGCCAAAATATCAACTCTGGTACCCTGCACCGTACGATAAAATTGTTCTTCACAAGAAAACTGGAGAAAGAGTTTATAGATATTCTAACCAACATCAAATTGATCTCTCATTATATAGCTCCTCCAACTTTTTATCAAGAAAAAGGTAAAAAAAGGTGTCATTGTAACAGAAACATGATTATCAGTGTTTATGATTGCTTCTTCCTGGAAAACAGGGCAAAGGAAATGTATAAGTTCAGTTTATCAGTGATAGTTATAGGTGCATGCAAAATGGATAAAAGTTGTGCTGTCATTTCTTTGTACCTTGAATCTGGGTTGATCTCTAGAGATCGGGTTTTGAACCATTCAGATTGAGCGTTTGATATTACTTCTGGATAGGATCCACCGCCAGAATCGAGAAAGTAAAGGTATGCTACAGGGGACCGAGAATTATTTGTCGGCGAGATCGGAAGAACGTAATTGGATATGCTTGGCCAAAGGTCTACTGGACCCTTACTAGAGAAGGACTGCGCATTCCGCTCTATCTCATTCTTCATGAGCTGCAAACGCTGTACTCCTCCGAAGCTGCAATCTCCTAATCACACATTGACAAATCATGATGAATAGATAAGATTCAATGCATAAATCACGTATCTGTAAGACAAGATCTTTTTTCAAGCTAATTCGACTCCAAGAGTCTAGGCACAGTGCAACTTCGTCGATCAATTATTTAGTAATTAGCATTTCCTTCTGCTTCTTTTGTTCATGTCAGATACAAGTCTAACAATGACTCTATCAAACTGACAATCACATCTGTGTGAAGATATCCCAGTACTTGATCTTGTGTTCCAGCTCGTAGAAATATTTGCAGCTTAAATGTGAGCATTGTCAAATTTTAACTCGAGTAGGCAAAGCTTAATGTTTACCTGAAAATGATGAATTTGCAACAGGGCAGTGAACCGGAGGAATGCCTGGGGCTGAAAACCACTCCAATGGCCACTCAAATGGGGCATCGTCATGGTTTCCAAAGACACTAGCGAAGGGAATGCCCCTTGATATTGTTGGAGAGAGAGCTTGATCCCAGTACAAGCTTGCATTTGCTATTGGAATGTTATTCGCCGTTATGACATCTCCAAGATACACAACGAAATCTGCAATGCAATACAATGTGGATCAGACGAACGACAGGTCCCTCTTTCAGAGAGCTTCCTGGGCAAAGAAGCTAGCATGTCTCAAAATGCACAAATTAAAGCCCTACCCTAAAATTCGCAGGGTCGAAGCTGATTCACAGAAATTCGCAGGGTCGAAGCTGATTCACAGAAATAGCAGCAGCATCAGCTAAAATGGGAAGACCTTAAGGCCTAAGAATTGCTAGCAGAGTCCTTGTTTTTTCAAAAGGTGAAAAACTATTTCCCCCTCTCTCCATCGTCTCCAACTCCAGTCCAGATCACCGTGGACGCGCATAAACCACAGGTCATTCGCAATTCACCCAATAATGCCCTCTTCTGCAATATTTGATCTCCTTACCACCTGAAGTCTACTAATTCGAGCTCACCCACCACAGCACACTCACGTTCTGAAGGCACAAGTACAACAGACTATTCTTGCAATTTCTGGGATCTAGGCGGGTCCAATACACCCGCCAATCACTGGCGCGAGCGGAGCATGAAGCAAAACGCACACTAGAAGAAAACGAACACAATTCAAACAAGCGATTCACCAGGAGTTTCATCGTCAAGCACGGTGGACATGACATTCACGGAGCTCACGTCCTGGCGGGGCCCCCAGTCGGTCCACGCATTCTCTCCGAAGTGCAAATCAGCGAACAGAGCTATCTTGAATGGATACCCTGGCCTCGCCGGAAGGGAAACTTGGGGATCAGATCCGACTGTCGCCAGCCATATCGAGTGTGGCCTCAGAAGCAGAAACGTGAGGAAAAGGATTGCCAAGGGAGCCGCCGACAATAACACGGTCATTGAGCCGTCAGAGACAGAAGAAAAGCAGGGTGTCTCCGCTCTCTCCTCTTTGCCAACTGAATGTCTAGAGAAATGAAACAGAAAATTAAAAAATGCCGTTTCAGTGGTTCACTTACCAAACAACCGAATATGCTAAACCTCCTAGGAGTATCTAAGTTCAATATCTTTCACGTCCCCCGTCGCTGTTGCGTCCCATGATGTTTTGCCCCCACCCCTGTCGCTATCCCTTATGGAAAAGACAGAATTGCTTATCTTCCAAGCCAAGCTAAAAGGGCAGATTAAGCAGCGAGAGTTTCCATTTTTGCTACGGAATATACAGGCATGGTCGTTGGTCTACCATCAACATCTTTCTGAGGAGACACCACAGAGCCAGAAACTGGAGGATTTTCGATCATCGCAGGGTATTCCAGCAAAAGAAGATCGAGTCGGAATATACGGTTGAAGGACAGGCTTAGAACCCTTGAGATTGGGCGTTTGATATTACTGCTCGGCAGGATCTACCGCCAGAATCGAGAAAGCAAAAGGTACGCTACAGTGGACTGAGGATTATCCATGGGTCAACGCGTTCAGCTCTATCTCATTCTTCATGAGCTGCAAACGCTGTGTCCCTCTGAAGCTGCAATTCCCGAATCACACAATGATACGCCATGCATAGGTAAGATCCAACACATCAATCACGTATCTATAAGACAATATCGTTTTTTGAGTTCATTCGACTCCAATAACTGTTACATGAGTGTAATCCTTAGCAACTTGTTTCAGGACGACGTGCTGTAATCCAATAGTGGCTGATCTGTGGCTGCTTATAGAAACTCAGTTTGATACTTAGGAGTCCACACTCCTCCACAATGCAGCAGGCTAGATTTTTCCGATCATCGTCCTTACATTGGAAAAAGCGGCGTTCCAAAAGCTTGAAAGGTGTGTGAATGGAAACAAAATTGCCTAGCTGCACCAATGGAAATTAGCTTTGCGGTTTGATGAAGTGATATTATACTATGCTTCGAGGAGCTAGAACTCAGTTACAAATGATTGCAAGGATTTTACTCTTCAAGCGAGCATTGTGATCGAGATTATCATGAATGGGTTACCAGCATGATATAATCAACAAATTATTCTATACATTCTCTACGAGAGCTAGATACATGTGTAAATGACAACACTGCCCTTTATCATCTGGCTATTTTTTTTTCAATGTACATCGAAAGCTTTTAAGAACTCAAATCAACTTCACTGTGTACATCGTGATTCTCCATCCTTATCCAAGACTTGATAGAGAAAGGGTGTTGACTTATCTCAATAATTCTCGCGCCTCTAGCCCAATTACCATAGCCACCATACCCAGTATGCCTGGCAAAGCATAGCCACAGCTTCTTGTAGGGGCAGCACCAATCCAATCCGTGGTTGTGTCCAACAAATACTGCCTGCCATCGTGACAAAAAAATTACCCTTTTAATCATATCAAATTGAAGTAGCGAATGTTTATCTGAAATTCAAGTATCTCAAACTTATCGCAGGAAAGTGGTGGAATATGCTTCCACTGGTGATTTTTCATGTTATAGGAGTTTGACAAGCGAGTGTCCCTTTTTCTTAAGACAGCACTCAAGACCAAACCAGATTAACTTGTATATATTGCCACATGCAGTTATAACCGGAGCAAGAATGTGCAGACCGGGAAATAGATGTAAAGAAGAAACCAGGAAAGTTTTGGAAAGTGATTGAAGCTTTTAGTGTTGCTGCTTTTTATTTGTTTTCAGTGCCTGTCTAGCTTAAAGATAATACTTGCATGTTGACAAAGCCTAAAACCCGAGCTAATAAAAGCAGCTCAGCAGATGATCGTCAAAGTATCAATGAACAAACCAATTTGTGGCACTAATTACCTTGACAGAAGGCCGATTTTGAAGAATTTTCATGATCCCTGTTTCAGCTTCTTGAGAAGCAACGGTCTCCATGTTGATCGAGCCCACACAAGGCCTACGTACACCAATCCATGGAGCCACCTTTTCATAAGCTTTACTAGGTATATGCCAAAATATCAACTCCGGTACCCTGCGCCACGCAATAAATTGCTTTTCACAAGAAAACTGGAGAAAGAGTTTATAGATATTCCAACCAACATTGAATTGCTCACTCATTATACAGTTTTTCCCTCTTTTTATCCAGAAAAAAGGAAAAAAATAAAAATTCTTAGCATCAGATATATGATTGTCAGTGTTCGCAACTGCTTCTTCCTGGAAACCAGGGAAAATTAACTGGATAAGTTCAGTTTATGAGTAATAGTTATAGGTGCATACGAAATAAAAAGTTCTGCTGTCACTTCTTTGTACCTTGAATCTGGGTTGATCTGTAGCGATCGGTTTTTGAACCATTCAGATTGGGCATTTGATATTACTTCTGGATAAGATCCACCGCCAGAATCGAGAAAGTAAAGGTATGCTAAAGGGGACTGAGGATTATCTGTTGGCGAGATCTGAAGGACGTAATTGGATATGCTTGGCCACAGATCCTCTGGACCCTCACTCGAGTAGGACAGTGCATTCTGCTCTACCTCATTCTTCATGAGCTGCAAACGCTGGGTTCCTCTGAAGCTGCAATCTCCTAATCACACATGGACAGATCATGTATAAATAAGACCAACACAAAAATCACGTATCTGCAAGATGAGATCATTCTTCGAGTTAATTCGACTCCAAGAATGTAGGCGATGTGCAACTATATATTCAATTCTTTACTATACCAGCAATTTTTTCTGCTTCTTTAGTTCCTGTGATGACTCCATCAAGCTGCCTATCACATCCATGCAAAGATATCCTAGACTATGATCTTGCGTTCTGCCTATTAGAAACATTTGCAGTTTAATGCGAGGGTTGTCAACTTCAACGTGAGTAAGCAAACCTTAATGTTTACCTGAAAATGATGAATTTGCGACAGGACATTGAACCAGAGGAATGGCCGGGGCAGAAAACCACTCCAATGGCCACACGAACAGTGCGTCGTCATGGTTTCCAAAGACACTAGCATAGGGTATGCCCCTCGATCTTGTTGGAGATAGAGCTTGATCCCAGTATAAGCTTGCATTTGCTATTGGAATGTTATTCGCCGTAATGACATCTCCAAGATATACAACGAAATCTGCAATGCAATTCGATGCGTCTCATCAGAATGTGAATGAGACAAAAGACAGGTCTCTATTTCAAAGAGCTTCCGGGCAAAGTAGCAAGCGAGTGTGTCGCAAAAACCACGAATTAAAGCCCCGCACTAAACTTAGCGGGTGGGAAGCGGATTCACAGAAATAGCAGCAGCATGAGCAAAAATTTGAAGACCTTAAGGCCTATGAATATCAACAACAATCCTAATTTTCCCAAAAGATGAACAACCTTTTGTCCTATCCATCGTTTCCTACTACAGTCCAGACCACCGTCAACGCGCATAAACCACAGCACACTCAAATTCTCTCAAGGCACGAGTCCAAAAACCTATCCTCGCAATTTCCGGGATCCGGGCGGTCCACTGCGCTCGCCAAATCACTGGCCGAGCTACGCACCAAGCGAAACGCACTGGAAGAAAACGAACCCGATCCGAACAAGCACTTACCGGGAGCTTCATCGTCGAGCACAGTGGACATGACCTTGACGGAGTTCACGTCCTGGCGGGGCCCCCAGTCCGTCCACGCGTTTTCCCCGAAGTGCAAATCCGCGAACAGAGCGATCTTGAACGGCGACCCCGGCCTCGTCAGGAGGCTCTTCTCCGGCGGCGACGCCCGGCGCTGGAACTTCTCCCCGCGATACTCACCGCCGGCACAGCCGCGCGCGATCGGATGCAGGCTCAGAAACAGAAATGCGAAGGAGAGGGTTGCGAAGCGAGCGGCCGATGGTGACGCCGCCATTTGGGCCGTCGAAGCGAGAAGTGAAGCAGGAGCCGCCGGCGATGGTCGGCGAGTGGAATACGCAAATGGCCGTTTGGTGAGGTTGACGTACGAAATAAATAGCCAGAATATGCTAAGCCTTCCAGGAGTATCTATGCTTAGATTTTCGACTTCTTTTATGTCGTTTAGTGTCCTCCGATGTCGTTTCGTCCTAGAATGTTTTTTTTTTCCCGTCGCTGTTTCTACGGAATGCAGAGTTTCTTTTAGAGGCGACGACCGACGCGAGCAACGAGAGTACCACGTCCGCTACGGAATTTCCGATCAGATGTATGGCCGGCGGTGCACATCCTTTTAGAGACACTAAAGGACAAAGCCTCGGGAGTACCATGCCAGCTATGGAATATCCGATCAGAGGGATGGCCATTCATCATGCTCTCTTAATTTTTCAAACACATGCGTCCGATTTCTCGATTTGACCAACCATTACTAATGCACTTAAATAACCTTTGTCACGTGACATCGAGCGTAAAAATGCTTACTATTACTCGAAATGAAAGTCATTGTAATTTACATATGATTTTCACTGCTTTTGAACCAATCACATAATCCCACATGTTGTCTTCATATCTATTGAGCCTTCTGCAAGGCTCATGTCACATGATCCGATGGCTTTATATTAAGAAAATGACAACAAAATAGTTAATAAATTTTGAATCTGAGAATTTGTGAATCCAAGAATGCAGAAGATGAAGATGAAGATTGATGATGATGATAGAGGATAAACTCGGTAGAGTTGCAGAAGGATCTGAACAAGAAGTATTCGATTCTCATTTCATTGTATCCGAGTTCTTTTAACAAAGAGAAATCAAAATACAACAAATCAATATTGAATCCCCTGTTCTTCACTTTCTCCTCTTCTTTTTCAACCCCTTTCCTTAGCTCAATTCTATCGTTATATACAGATAGAAGCTAGAAAACTAATAACCGTCTAAAACGAACTAACAGACTCAAACTAACAAACTTTTACAGCTATTTATAACAGAGTAGCAAATCCTGAGACTCGGCAATCCACGTCTTCGGCATTTGCATAATCTCCACCGTTGATAAGACTGGTTATCCATGTCTTCAGCTCATTTACTTCACGATAGTCTTCTGATGATCTACATCTATCAGAGTTGAGGATCCCCTGTGGCTGACTCTTGATGTAGCAAAGTAAGATGACGGTCTTGATCCTCTAACAAAATCAATGTGCAATGTCATCCCAAAGTTTTTAGTTTATTTAATGTAATTTTTGAACTTTTAGTACACATTTAATATAATCATTGAATCACATTAGACGTTTCCATATAATTCGAGGATTAAATTGAATATGTAACAAAATTTTAGTTCATGAATCAAATTAAATAAATTAAAATTTCATAGATAATATTACATGTTGAGCCAAAATTAATGAATTATTTGTGTAATTATCCGGTTTATGTACTTGCGATTCGCACGAGTCAGGTGCGTGCAAATGCTGCTTTGCTTTAATGGGCCTGACCCGACCTCGACAGGCCCGTACAAGCCGGATCCACATGTTTGTTTTGAGTAGATAGAGTTTATCAAACTCGAGTCCCCCCATTGGCCCGGCTCGGCCCGGCCCGTCCCGGGCCGAACCATAACCCGCATAACCCTCGGCCCGAGCCCGCCATCTGATGATCCTTCGCGGAGGAGGCGCAGCAGCACGGAGTCGTCGGAGGTTGGAGAAAGCTCCGTCGTCCTCGTTTCTCCTGCACTACTACTGCACTGCGCTCTCGGCGCCCTCCAAACGACCGACGAAAGCTTCAGCTGAAAAAGCTTCGGCTACAATCTCTTCAGGTTCCCTCTCCCTCTCTCTCTCTCTCTCTCTCTCTCTAGAAGCAGGGCATTTTGTTGTTGCGCGAGGATTCCCTTGAATCTTCGCGTGCTCCTCCTGTGTGTTTGCAGTTTCTGCTTTCTGGCCGATTCTCTCTTGAAAAAGACTGGTTTTTGGCTGAATCCCTTGTTAGCTCCTGCGCCATTGTTGAAGACGTCGCGTGTTTTTGCTTAGGTTCTGCTTGATATATATGGTTTTCTGCTAGCGACGCGCGCCTGGAGTGTTGATTCGAGTAGGACCCGTATCGCGTCGATTGCCTAGCGTTCCGTCAATTCAGTACGGCCACTCCACAAACCCTCGAAGCGGCAGCCTTGGTGTTTTTCTCTGTCTCGTTTTGAACCTTTGTCTTTTCTCAGCCGTCATGGGTGTTGAAGAGGATCTCGAAGATTTGAATGCCCTCGCGGAGTCTACCGATGCCGCTGTCGATGGCCAGGCGGCTCTGGCTTCCGCCGTCGATAGCGTTACCCTTCAGCCGGCCCAGCCAATACTTCCCCCCGTAATCCCTCCTCCCGCCGTGCCTGTGGTTACTCCCGTTTTGACAATTCCTCCAGTCCTTCGACCTTTGGCGCCTCTACCCATCCGCCCTCCCGTTTTGAGGCCTCCCGCGCCCAAAAGAGATGAGGCTGGAAGTAGTGACTCGGACTCAGACCATGATGGCACCGCTGCCGGGTCGACTGCGGAGTATGAGATTACGGAAGAGAGTAGGCTGGTGCGGGAGCGGCATGAAAAGGCAATGCACGATCTGATGATGAAGCGGCGCGGTGCTGCTCTGGCGGTGCCCACTAATGATAAGGCTGTGCGTGCCCGTCTTCGTCGGCTTGGAGAACCTATGACCCTCTTTGGGGAAAGAGAGATGGAGAGGCGGGACCGGCTGCGGATGCTTATGGCTAAATTAGATGCGGAAGGACAGCTCGAGAAGCTCATGAAAGCCCATGAGGATGAGGAGGCTGCTGCTTCTGCTGCAACAGAGGATGTCGAGGAAGAGATGCTTCAGTATCCATTCTATACTGAAGGGTCAAAAGCTCTTTTCAATGCTAGAATAGATATTGCAAAATTTTCAATCACAAGGGCTGCACTCCGTCTTGAACGTGCAAGAAGAAGAAGGGATGACCCTGATGAGGATGTGGATGCAGAGATAGATTGGGCATTGAAAAAGGCAGAGAGCTTGTCCTTGCATTGCAGTGAGATTGGCGATGATCGACCACTCTCAGGCTGCTCCTTCTCCCACGATGGAAAGTTGCTTGCCACATGGTAATTCACTTACTCTCTCCTTGATGCATGTGTGTTAGAGTGCATGAGTGCTTATTTGAATCTCGGAAGCTCTTTGTCCACCCGACAGAGCCACATTTCAACCAACCAAATTGCCTCTCGAGGGATGAAATCTCATTGACTTTATGTCCTAGCTGTACGCCCAAATCATGCCGAATAGTGTCAAGCATGACTTCGTTGTGCATTTTCATTATGAATTAGGAATCAGGCTTTTCAAATAATATTTCATGAGTAGACATGAACATTAGCGATTTTGACTTTGCAATTGTATGAGAATCACTTAGCTTAGTCTTTTCTGCTTGTGCTAGTTCCATGAGTGGAGTTGCTAAGTTATGGGACACATGTCGCATGCCTCAAGTGAATAGAGTGTTGACATTGAAGGGTCACACAGAACGTGCTACTGATGTGGCCTTTTCTCCGGTGCAAAATCATATAGCAACTGCTTCTGCTGACCGGACTGCAAAGTTATGGAATACTGAAGGAACTATCTTAAAGACTTTTGAGGGGCATCTGGATCGCCTTGGTCGTATTGCATTTCATCCATCAGGGAAGTACCTGGGTACGACTAGCTTTGACAAGACATGGAGGTTGTGGGACATAGAAAGTGGTGAGGAACTACTTCTTCAAGAAGGCCATAGCAGAAGTATCTATGGGATGACTTCCACCAGGATGGATCCTTAGTGGCATCTTGCGGACTGGATGCTCTTGCACGTGTTTGGGACCTCCGCACCGGTAGAAGCATCCTTGCTTTGGAAGGACATGTTAAGCCAGTGAGTCTCTAGAGTTGCACGCTTCCCTTTGTTGTTAGTGACTTAGGCTTGGCTGCCAATATATTATCTGCTGATTTTTATACCTCCTCCATACACTTTCCAGGTTCTGGGAGTCAGCTTTTCACCCAATGGATATCATTTAGCCACCGGTGGTGAAGATAATACCTGTCGTATTTGGGATTTAAGAAAGAAAAGGTCATTGTATACTATTCCAGCTCATGCAAATCTTATATCAGAAGTGAAATTTGAGCCTCAAGAAGGATATTTTCTGGTGACTGCATCATATGATACTACGGCAAAGGTATTCGTTTTACTAGATTGGCTTTCCGCCTTAAAATTATATTGTTATAGAAAAATCTGTTTCTTGTTTTATTACATCTGGCATCTGCATGTGATTAGGTCTGGTCAGCCCGGGACTTTAAGCCAGTGAAAACTTTGTCAGTGCATGAAGCCAAAATAACATCAGTGGATATCACTGCGGGTAAGTTTCTTCACTCTTATGCAAGCATACATAGTTATGATTCTCTTGGATTTATGTTTTTGAGGGTAGATGATGAAAAAATTTGTGCAATATGATTAGTGCTCTACTCACTTAGTAGGGAAAGTTTTGTTGTGGCTGAGCATGGAAGATATGTGCCATAAGATGAACCGAGCCTCTGTATGGTTCCATAGTATTCTCTGTGTCAATTTGAGCATACTTACTTTCAGGACAATCTTTCTGGAAGTAAATTGAATTGTCCAGTTTTTATATGTATCTTTAGCAAATGGGTTCTTTAACATTCAGATGGTTGCAATTCCAAGAAAACAATTGCAAAGCACTAGGTTTCAAGAGATGAAGTGGGTGGGATGGGAGCAATATGCAACAAATATGGTAATTAGTGGTTATTGGTCAGTCTATACAATTTGTTAGTGCATACCCATTACCCACACCCAGATAAAAAGAAATAAAATGTTTATATGATGGCCAGACTAGATGGTATGAGGTGATGGTGGTTGGGCATGACATAGCAACATTTGGTGGATGGCACTGTATATTGTTCATTTTGACTGGTGTTTGAAGTTTAAGTAACCAAATTGATAGGTTAGGTTGCTCTGAAACCCCTGTGGTTTCAGAGAAAAAAGCATGTTATATTCTGTTGTGACTTACTTATGATTCTTGTGATAGAGTGTTCTTTTGCAATTTCATAAATTGGCCAGTAATGCATGATTATGATCCTTGAAATTTGATCAGCCCTGGTGATGTGGGAACCAAATATTTGGCTTTATTGTCATGTGGGTACCTATGAGCTGGTGAGTAGGTAAATCTGTTCAAAAGCAGATATCACGATCCTGTGGATCGCGGGGTGACATTGGTGACTATTGTGATCTAGAAATACTGTCAAATGCATCTGTGAGAACTCTGATTGCTCAGTTGTTACAAAGCCTTTTGGAATTTACTGTAAATGCAGATGTCTCTTAAACTGTTACTCTGTAGTATTCAGAAATTTCCATCGGGAAATTCTTGGTATTGTGATGACAAACTGATTAATCCCCCCAAGAATAGAGGAAAACAGAGCATTTCACCGTTGAATTATGTTACTTGACATCGTAAGGCATGAAAAGAGTAATGACAAACTGATTAATCCCACAAGAATAGAGGAAAACAGTGCATTTCACTGTTGAATAATGTCAGCTGACATGGTATTTCTTCCCCCGATATGGATTCCTCTCGACCTGCTAACTGCTCATGAATGTGCTTTTGTGCAGATGCAAGTCATATAGTTACAGTGTCGCATGACAGAACAATTAAGCTCTGGACTAGTAATGACGATGTGAAGGAACAGGCCATGGATGTCGACTGAATTCAATTTTTGTTAGCATGTGCTGTTTTAGCGGGAGCACAGAATTTGATCCTGTCAAGCGTTTGTAAACATTTTGGCAGATCTTTCCCCCGTTTAAAAGCGTTTCTAGCTTGCCTGTACTATAGTTTTTCAATTGGATGCCCGGAAGGTATTCAAAAGTACCAAATCATCCTAGCGGTAGTTTTTGCCCTTCACGTGTTTTGGCCTGTGATCCAAGGAAAGTTCTGATGTGGAGAGTCTTACGTCTTACGAACAAGGAGAAAGACACATTATGAGGTATCGCTTCCTCATTTTTCATAGCAATCGTTATTGCCATAGAATCAAACCCATTTGCTTGAAGAGGTGGCGAGCAGCTTTAGACGAGGTACTCTCGCATTTGAAATATGAAATACTCACTTACATATCATAGTGCATTGATCATTGGAACTCAATTAGGAAACTTGGTTTGTTAAAAATTCCAGATTTGCTTGCGCTCCTTCAGTTTTGCATATTGAAATATGAAATATCCTTTGCCTGGCGACATTAAAAGGAGTTTTGTCATCGCGAAAAACTATACTGACTTGTAGATTGAATGCAGCAATAGACGAGAATTGAAGAAATAAAATGTGCGTTGAATATATAATGGATAAGCAATTATGATGCACACTGTTCTTTCTTGTTGGACTTAACATTAGTTATCTTATATAATATCATATCTCTCAGATAATTTGAAAGTCGAGCAATATAAAGCAATTGAAAATGCAATTGTTCATTAGTTAGGTTTACCACAATGCTCATTGTAAGGGGGTTAATACTTTTCTTAGAAAAAATTGAATAATTCATCAAAATTTTAATTTTGAACTCATCAGCCAGTACATCAATTCTAAGATAAAATGTTGTCTTTTGAATGACAATTTTATACATCGATTGACAGAATCATGTCGCGTTAAAATCACATATCATGTGTATATTGTTGCAATTGATAAAACTAAATCAATTCTAGGACGTGCTGCATACTATCCCGAATAAAATTTGAGAGTGTCGCACAATCATCATTTTTAAATTTATTTTTTAAAGCAAATCATGTCCAATTCTTTAATCGCTTGGTGCAAGAATATTCAAGATATTAGTCTTGAAGAACATATAAGAATCAAAATTTCAATCTTAATTTCAAAATTGACAGAAAAACAATAACAACAACAAGAGTTGAATTCACAATATTGTTTACCAATTGGACCAAAAATAATCTAAGAAAATCACTCACCACCGCTAATATAAAAAAGAAAACACAAAAACTATAGAAAGATCTCACCTACCAACGCTCAACCAAAATGAGAAAATAAAAAGAAGCAGGAAAAAAATTGTGGATTAAGCCGCATCACCCAAATACCGGTCCCCCACCCATTTTCTTTATTACATATGGATATATACACACATACACACGCAAAAGCCATTGAGCTCATCCTTATGATACGTGGGATTTAGTATATAAGTATAATCGGTTTTGGTAAAATTTGGACGGAGCACAATGAATTGAACCCATCTTAGTAGCTATCCTCGCTAATTATAAGACAGTTTCTCCGTCAAAATACTAGACGTTTCTGCCAGAATCCCCCGCCAAAATCTTACATTTGTCTGATCACATACCTCAGACATCGCTTTGACAAAGAAATTTAAGAGAACTAATCAGTATCTTCAACTTTAAAAGTGAGCTGTAAAAGCATGGTTACAGACGGCTCAAGAATTGCAAAAACTTTTCGACTTTGCACTCGTGTTAAACAACTAAACAAAACTAATACAGAACATGCTGGTCAGAGAGCACACATTTTAACCATCTCGTGTCAAAATCAAAACTCCATCGAAGCTACAATCCCTGGCGTCTCTCCAAAACATCTGCTCGCCCTGAAGGGGTGAAGTTACTTTGTGATTGAAGTTCAAACACATACAACATGTGCCGCCATCTAGAGGCAAAGCTCCACAAATTCATGAGCAGAACCAGTAACGCACTACTCTTCTTCCACCACTCTACTTGTACCATCCGGCAAGTAACCACCTCAACAAGAAACAGAAGCCGCATGCCATAGCCTGTCAGAAGTTAAACATATATCGATTTGTGACTACCCTGAAGAATGGCTAAGCAGAGAAATGAAAAATAAGATAATGCATGGCGATACCAATTATATGTGATGTCCATTTGAGGCAAGAATAGATGCTTCTACCAAAACGGGAAATAAAAACTTATAATAGATATAACTATCGGTCTCTAAAAAAGGGAAAAGGTGAACCATCTAGCAGTCCTGATGAATGGTCATCCAAAGAACCCACTAAAATTCCCACTAGGGCAAGATGTTGCAGAACAGCACCTTTTAGTCCAGACAAAACTCATTAATGGGCAGGACCTATAAAGAGCAATAATGGGAAATCTTTCTTGCCCATTATGATTCAGAGAACCAAGAGTGCTAATGATTCTTTTTCTTTCATCTAGTAAAGAATCAGAGCAAGATGAAGAAAACCTGGAACAGAAGAAGAAGGATGCAAAGTGACTTTTCTGTTTTCCGGCCGAACGCTCTGAGAAAGAAATTGACTAGTGTCCCATCATTGGTGCCAGTCAGTAGTCCACTCTGAGGATCAAACCTGAAATTCGTCAACATAAAGTCATCAGGTCATCAAATTACATAGACTATTATTACCATAGTGAAAGCCTAAAATTTTGAGGTAAAATAATACTACCTAGGTAAACGATGCCTTGGACATTTCACAAATCCCGCTAGCTGCAAAAAGAAGCTTAATTTGATAAAAAACCGACACTAATAATACATGGAATTGAGAGAGAGAGAGAGAGAGAGAGAGAGAGAGAGAGAGAGAGAGAGAGAACCTGAGGAAGTGAAAGTAAAAAGTTCAGAATTTGCGGGAGGAAGAAGATCAGCAGTGTTTCACTGAACCATATTGAGTAGAAACGGAAAAATAATTAGCTCCAAAGCATTGTCAAGAATTCAGCTGCAATAGCAAATGTAACTGTGCAGATTGATGACCAGGAAAAAAAAAAAAGGTGGAAACTTGCAATTTTGGGACCGAGCAGAAGCTTCGCCTAAGCTAAAAATTGGAACCCACGTGATAATGACATAACTAATGACTTTTATGGTATCATTTTAAAACAGCAGCTCTCATTTTCCATAGATAATTTAACAGCTAATTGTGGAATATCACCATCAGGGGACAAGTTCAAAAGACATGTAATTACCCATCAAGTCTTCAAAGGACTTATGAGCAGAGCCCCATGACATTTCACTTCTCTAGAGTCTAAACAGCCAGTCACATGGCTTTAATTCATTCAGTTTGGAATACAATCTACGAAGTTTAACTTGCTGTAAATCATTTACAAAACAAAGTATGGGTAGCATATACTAGTTTTCTAACTGGTGCAGAATAACTAAAATAATGCTTGTACTTCAGCTGCATAAAACAGCAGATGCAGGTAAGACAGATTAAAAACCTGAAAAAAGATAGAAGCACTTTCGCTTATGCCTGCACTTAATAGTTAACATCTCCTTAAACAGTGAAAGTGCATCTCTAAGATGTGGAAGGCCACAAGAAAGGGCCTACCTGTAATGTCCTAGAATCCCAACCACTGCCATTGTCATCCCAGCAAAGTAAGTGTACGTATCTCCAACAAAAACTGAAGATGGATACCTAAATTGGGTAGAGACATGAGTATTATCAGATGTTAGTTCTCCACATAGTAGTAACAAATTCGAAATACCAAGAATAGACATTCATTAGATTACCAATTGTATGAAAGTAAAGCCAAGGATGTGGCTAACATCGGTTGAACAAGATAAATAGAAAATGCATGAGCCTGCATGTACTCGGGATCTTTCGATGCTCCAATTTGGATAATGTTGTGTAGCAGAATCTGTAAATGGATTAAATGTGTCAGATTCTTATATAACGGGATGCTAAATACTCACAAATTTGTGCTTACCGCAGCTGCAATGACAACTGTTTGCCCCACTTCGAGACCATTTAAGCCAGCATGAATGTTGATGGAGTTTGTGCAAAAAACCGCCAAAAGTCCCATGTATAACTTATAAATCCATCCTGTCCACATCATAATTAGATTTGGGACATCAAGGATATGCAACTCAATGGTCAAGACAACAATAAATATCTTGGTGATTGCCCATATTCAATCCTCTCCTTATGTCCAACATTACTTACACCATCCATTATGAGTTTCCAGCCAGCGCATGAATCAAAATTAGGTTTTTACCCTCTTTTTTACTTAGGTCAGTAACAAAAAGATAGGTAGCTCAATCTATGTTATCCCAGTAGGCCAATATACTAACGCTCCAACAGGACATTTTGGAGAACAGATATAAGGTTATCTACATCAACATGCATGTCCACTCTAAATATCGTGTCCAGCTGTACACAATTTCTGAAAATAGATCACCTTGAGGGTGTGAAAGATATAGAAAAATACATGGAAAGCAAAAGCTTTGAATGCATTCACTGCTTAGAGACTTTTGAACTATGATCCTAATACTTACCTAAGTCCAATATCTCCATACCAATGTATGGAATTAGAGGCTTTGGTATGATAATAGTTGTATGTCCAGCATAGGCCATCAACAATGGAAGAGCAGCAAATGATGGTAGGATTAACTTCCTGTTCTTGCAGATTAGAAGGAAATCCAGAATAGAGTCAGTTCCATCTCATAATTTGTTCACATAAACCATGTGATGAATTGTTGAGCTTCTTATAACAACACAAGTTTTCTCATACTATCAAAGTAAATTCTCATATCATCTGGAAAAGATGGAGGATTGACAGATACTTACACTCTCCAGGGAACATCAAGGACATCATCCGTAAAACCAAGCAAAATCATGAAGCAAATTGATGCTAAGGCTGCATTATACTCAACAAGCCACTGCACAAAGTAAATAACAGAATTTTAATTTTGAATTAGCAAAGGAGGAGCTCAGAGTTGAAAAATACACGGGGGGAAGAACTTCATAAATCCAGTGTTACCAATGCTTTAGACGTAATCTGATAACACCGAGAGCTATTTACTGGAGAAGTTAAGATGGAGAAAGGATGCACCAGATGAAAATTGGCATGACTCAACCAAAGCATTTAGAAAATAAATAACCAGAAGGAACAATTCCCTATGCATTTTTAGGACATGTTCAGGATGGTGGCAGGATTCATGACATGAAGTTGAGGCCTCAGGTTATGAAGAATAGGGTACAAGAATCACGTTTACAGCTCAAGTTCCAGTATGAGAAAATTTATGACCTCAAAAAGGGAGCCAAAAAGAAACGTAGAATAGTTAAGAAAAGTGCAGCATGCCAAAAGTTTGAAATTAGGAAGAAACTAAAGAAGTTCTCATTGAGGCTCAATTGACTACCAAAATTCAGCTATGCCACAAAACAACAACAGCCAACCAATAATCATGCTCGCCAACCATTCAAACAAAAGAACTTACATTTGAATCTGCTGTAAAATTGAAATACTGGAACACAATTGCCAAGACCAAGTATACAATCCCAACAGCAATTCCCAGTGACTCCGGCCTGCATATCAACAAGTATCATCACTACATTTGCCAAAGAAGAGCCACAAAATAGGAAGCCAACATATTTTCTGACTGATCCAACTACATATGGAAACCTGAGTTTACGCCTTCCGTAATCACATGCAGGTGAACAATATATTAACCCAATGATTCCAAACAAGCAACAAACAACTCTCCAATACCTAGGGTCTGGGATATAAGTCTGGGATATAACTTAAATCTGCAGCCTAATGAGACAAGACCATATCATTTGAAGCTGCAGCTTCCCACTCCCAAACCACAGCTTCTAATTCAAGCCATTGCAATTCTTCACTCCATAATGTAGGAAATGAAAATGCAAATGCAAATCACGTTACCCAAAACCACAAATAACAACATCACAAATGCAACAGGTCCTAAAATTAGTATTAGCTACTTCGTCTCATGGAGCCAGGTGAATTCCACTCCTATCTAGCTCAATGCAACATGTAAAACGCAGCAGAAAACCAGCTAATTCTATCCACAACCCCGACAAAAGATCGAAATTTGCCCTAAAATTGTGGAAATTCGCGCGAAATACTCACACTTTAACGGTCCCCTGGGGAGTCCCCTTCTTGTTGATGTCGTATCCGAACAGGTTCCGCCGCAGGACGTATCTGGAAGCGACGGGGATCAGCTTCACCGTGGCGAAGAACCCCGCGAGGCTGAGGCCGGCGTTGATGAGGATCGACCTCCTGAGCTCCCGATCGATGTCGAAGTGGCGTAGGATCAGGTAGAGGTACGGGGCCAGGAAGAGAGCCGAGAGCTTGAGGATGAAGCCGAGCTTCGGCGGGGCGATCGGGGGATCGATCGGCGCGGCCTCCGCGGGTTTGGGCTCGGCCTTGATGGCCTCCTCGTTCTGCGGCGGCTTTGCGGATGCGTCCGAGGAAGCGGAAGCTCTCTTGCGAGCTGCCATGGCTGAATCTTGGGAGTCGCTCAGTGAAGAGAGGAAGAAATAAAAACCGAGTCTTGATTTTCAGCGAACCTTCTCTGTTTCTCTCTCTCTGTCTCTCTCGGTCGACCTGAAGTTCGCTTTGGAGCCACGTCGGATTCACCACGCGTCACGTCCCTAATCGGATTCCGCCACGTGTCTCGACGTGTCCAATCTAGTCACGTTCCGCAACGTGTCTCGACGCGTTTTAGTCTAGTCGCATTCTGCCACGTGTGCGTGAACCTACTTGTCGATGAAAAGTGAATTGGATGATATCCACGTTGAATTCTTGAAAGACATCGAGATGTTTTTGCCTTTGTCTTTTTGGCCAGACATGAACCATGCACTAAAGTGTTTTTTTTTTTTTTTTTTTTTTGAGTCTTAACAAAGTCATTCATTTTTATTAAGCTTTTGATATTTACAAACTCATTCATTTTTATTTTTTTAAGGTGTTATGGAAATGGTTCAATTTGTGATTACTGAAAAAATCCACTATGCAATACATAACGCTCCATCCAATCTCAATTTACTAAGTTTTTCCATCCATAAAATCTTAGACGTATTTCTACTAACATGTACTATTTTGCACGTTTGATAACTCTAAAGCAATAAAACAAAAACAAAAAAGTACTTCAAAAGAGGTTTATCTAAGATGCATTAAAAGTTTTTGTTCAAGGGAATGCAAAAAGAGCACAAAGGACAAAAGGGCGTAAAAGATGTGTTAATTGCGTTAGTTAGGGATATTAAACATTTTGGTGAAACTAGTATCATCCATCTATTCCAAAAGCGTCACTTTAGCTCTTTTCTTGAGATTAGTAAATATCTAAATCTAATGCAATCACGTGAAATAGATGCTTATGGACAAATTTGACTTTCTCAAAACAATGCTTAATAAGTGTGGACTACAAATGTTCATATTTTTTTTTTTTTGGTTGAAACAAATGTTCATATTTGACAACACGGTTTTAGGTGATGTGATTAAATCTTCATAATGGATCGGAAAATGGAGGCTATACATGGAATTAACACCTTAATTAGTTACACACACAAGAATACACGATAGGAATCTACTTGTCTGTCCCAAAAGATGCAACCCTTGGAAATTAGAACTATACTCTAAACTTATTTCTAGCAACTTAGAGATTATCATGGTCCTATTCCTGTTTCCACAATTTAGAAATGCTTTAATAGATAAAGGAAAATAATTCAAAAACAGACGGTTATGATTGTAAATGAATAAAATCTTCACTAAAGCAATAGATGTAGCCGATATTAATTGCAATTTTTGTTTTAAAAAGTCGATTTCTTGTTCCGGTCCATACGCTCCCGTTTTTGGCCTTTTGAAGTGTGAATTCTAGAAATCTATATCACGTTTTCTAGAAGTTTTTTTTTTTTTGGTCTGACATTTTCTATCAGTTGACTTGTCTTATTTATTGCCAAATCTCAAATTTCACTTAATTTTTCCTCTTTCTTTCTCTTCCTATATTTTTAAAATCCATCATGAAAGAAAAAGAGAGAAGTAAGAGAAGACAAAAAGCAATCCAAAGGAACAATGAAATAAATAATTTCTGCATTTTGATTCAATATGTAACGTGATCTATAAATTATAATCTAATGTGTAATATAATCCATGAAGTTTTAATTTGTTAAACGTGATTCTTAAATTTGTCTATAAGCTATATAAAAATATTCCAGATTATCCCTAAATTTGAATTAATGGAATGACGGTATAGATCATTTCTATATAATTCAGGAGTTAAGTTGGAGCATGTATAAAAAATTTAAGAATTATATTATATATTTGATCAAAGTTGATATAATAATCATTCCATCATCCCAGCACCGAGAAAGGAAGGGAAAAAGGAAGGGAATTAAAAACACCGCCAACGACAAAAAACAAAAACAAAACGGCTCCCCGGGGGCGTACACATTGCTTTCCTCTTCTTTCTCCTCCTCCGCCTGCAGTTTCAATGTCTCTCTCTTTTCACATAACGCTTAGGAGAGAGTTGCTATAAGTCGATGCACCGGTCGTCCATCTCTCTCCTTCTGCCTCTCCTCCAATGGCGGGCCACCACTCCTCGGCATCGCCCCACCAGACCTTCGCCTCCCGCCTCCTCCTCCTCCTCACCGTCCTCCCGCTGACCCTCGCCTGCTTCGCCTTCCTCCTCCAGTGGCGCGGCGGCCTCAACGATCCCGTCACCCGCTGGTCCCCCGACCGCCTCGAGTTCCCCGGCATGGAGGACGCCGCCGGCGCCGGCTCCAATGTGCCTTCCCGCGGCGATCTCTCCGGCTCCGGCTCCGGCTGCGTCGACGTCCTCGGCCGGAGCCGGACGGCGTCGTTCCCGTACTACCGCGATTGGAAGTTCGATCTCGGATCGGATCTGCGGCCTCAGGTGAGCTCGGTTCTCTGGTCCGGTTGTGGTGCGTTCCTGATTGAGCGCGCCGTGGTTTTTTCATTTTGTTGATCGGAGTTCGACGCTAGGAAAGACGCGTCGTGTGTGTACGTGAAGGAACGCGTTGATGATCGTGTGTGGACTCTTTACTGATATATGCTTGCGCAGCGTGCGAAACGCGTCGTGACTTACGGACCTGTGAGATCGCGATTTTTCCTGAGATGGAGTTGGATTTTGAGTGAGCTGCTCGAGTTGATATTTTGAATTTTTCCTTTTTATTTCAATCTCCAGTTTGTGCGTCGGCTATATGTGGACTAGTGAATTTAGACCTTGCATTTGCATGACCCAATCACAACACTACTGCCAGAGATGTATGGTATATTTAGGATGACGTAATCAGCTCTCATGTGTATGAATTGAGTCTGTCTCTATCTTACCAAGCAAGGATCAGTGAGTTAACGAACTTACTCCATAAGAAAAGCGAACTTCTTGTCATGTGATTTGCTAACTATGAAGATGGAGCAACCAGTATGGCGTTGGTTTCATTAGTCAGAAGAAAATGTACCAGTATTATGTATGGAACATTGTGCAGTATGTACGAGTGGAAGCATGAGTTGTCAAACCGGTCAGAGTCTATCAGTTAGATCATTCACTCTGGTGGTAAACTTTGTTAAGTCATGCTCTATATAATCAATATATATTTTTAACCAAAAAAAAATTGATATATACTAATAGCTTAGTTAAGCCTTGAGAAAAGCTGGCCTTTTTCTTTTTCTTTTTTTCATGAGTTGCATACTATGTCTTGGCATTTCAAGATGACCTTGTGCTTTGTGGTAATAGAGTAGGGATTTTCGTTTGACCGAGGAAATGCCTGTCCATCCATAGTGCAGAGTTGGAGAACCCTGTTGTGTCGTCTCTTATAACATGAGTACCAGACCTCTGTCATCTAATTTTATCCAATATGTTAATTTTTTTTATCCTGCCTAACAACGAATTTTGGGGAAGATTATCTCAACTGGCAGGTTCACATTAATAAAATCCTAGCCTTTTCACACAGCCAGTGGAATGATATTCGCTCATCTTAATATATTGAGGGTGATTTCTACTTATGTTCTCTTGAATGAGTTTTGCTTCTCAAAATGGCAAGTTTTAGGCTGATATTTTATTTCATTCCTTTTCCTTGCCTCCCTTCCTCTTCTGACCAAAAAGAAAAGAATTCTCATCTAATTATTCGTGAGATTTCATAAGGTAGATAGTTGTTTTGTTTGCATATGACAACCTTTGTTCTATTTCCTGCTAAAGTGATGTACAGGTGACTTAATATGTCTATTGTATTTTTTCAGATATGCATTACGACCAGCACGTCTGCGGGCCTAGAACAGATACTGCCGTGGATATTTTATCATAAGGTTATTGGAGTATCAACTTTCTTCCTTTTTGTGGAAGGAAAGGCTGCCTCGCCTGACGTGTCTAAAGTTTTGGAATCCATTCCTGTGAGTTGAAATTATATGTTTTCTCTTAATTATATAGACAGGAGCCCACATGTTCTGCAGTGATTTCTCTTGTTGTTTCCCATCAAATTTTTATCCATGATTATTTTATAATTTGCTGAGGATTTCATTTTCAGGGGGTCAAGGTCATATACAGGACGAGAGAATTAGAGGAACAGCAAGCAAAAAGGTTTGTATGATCCGTATGTTAGGAAAGTCATCTATCTATACTAGTGTTCTGATGCTTTCCTCTTTGAACATATGATGATACTTCAATCAATTTAAGACGTGATACAATGCAGAGATTCTTGACAAAAGTAATTAGGTGTAGAAGTACAATCAACATATGCAATCATTGATATTACGTGCAAACCTACTACAACAATGATTGAACCATTTCCTACTCCCATTTCGTTTCCTTTTTGGCTAAGTGCCGTTTCCTACTTAAATAGGATCAGCTGAGTGGATCCTGACGATCATGCCAGCTTTTCAACTGTGCTAGCTCACCACCATGTGATTGTTGAAAAGAACAAGGAAATCTGAAGTTGTTCTATATGTCTGACCAGCAACCATTTTTGCATCTTGCTCGACTTCTCCGATTTTGATGAATTTATTTTGATTTTCGTATTTTATGTCATGTTCAGCCGTATCTGGAATGAGACTTGGTTGGCAAGCTTCTTCTACAAGCCATGCAACTATGAGCTATTTGTGAAGCAATCCCTAAATATGGAAATGGCTATTGTCATGGCAAGGGTATGGAGAGTATTTTGGTTAATTCTATCATCCAAAATTTCTTTTTAAATTGTTTAGAGAGACATTTGAATCCTTATTAGTAACTTAACACCTTCTTTCGATTTTAGGATGCAGGGATGGATTGGATCATTCATCTTGACACTGATGAGCTCATATATCCAGCAGGAACTCGTGAGTATTCACTGAGACAGCTGCTAGCTGATGTGCCTGGAAATGTTGATATGGTCATTTTTCCAAATTATGTGAGTGAAATGTCTTTAGCATGTGGAAATGAATGCCGTGTCTACCCTACAATATCCTGATCATCCACTAATATTCGATCATTTTATATCAGGAAAGCAGTGTGGAGAGAGATGATGTTAAAGAGCCCTTTAGTGAGGTAAGGTTTTTGATCATTTTGTCATCTATCCTTCAGCTGATTTTAGTAGTAATGAATATAACTTAAGTGGCTGAAAAATCAGAAGTTTTCAACGTCAGCATAATTCGGTGCACGATCACTTTGACAAGGTTAAAAGGCATGATTAATTTTGAAGCTTTCCGATAGATCTGTCAACTTGGTTAAATATAAAGCAGCTCATGTTTTACTTATTTAACATCGAACTTTCTGAGGGACATTCTGCTATTTTTACTGGAAGAACATCAATCGATATCTTGCACGCATTCTGTTCTTGGTCCTTACGCTGCATTGGATAATTTAGAGACACATATTCTACTCTACATCATCATTAAATATCTATGTTGAGTTTTGGATCAATCTATGTCTTCACCATTACTCTTTATATCAATCTAATTGTTAGTCTCTTACAGGTGTCAATGTTTAAAAAGAACTATGACCATTTAACAAAAGATGTATACTTTGGCAATTACAAAGATGCAACCCGTGGTAATCCAAATTACTTTCTCACTTATGGAAATGGGAAGGCTGCTGCTCGTATTCAAGATCATCTTCGTCCCAATGGTGCTCACAGATGGCACAACTACATGAAAACCCCAAAGTATGGCTGTGGTTCTATCCTTGTTTACTTGACTTTTGGCTGATGATATAGAGATGCCATGTCTACATAATCGTGTAGTTAGGTTTTCCAAATGCTTCTCCTTTGTTTAGAAAGTGTTTATGGGGTCTCATCTTGTGCAACACACGCATTTTTGTCCATGTCCTTTGTTTGAAGTTGATGTCACCTCATTTCATACTGCTGACTCATTATTGTGTGTGATCTGTTGTAGTGAGATTAAATTGGAAGAGGCTGCTGTTCTGCATTACACATATCCAAAGTTTTCAGATTTGACATCAAGGCGTGATCGGTGTGGCTGCAAGCCTACTAAGGAGGATGTGAAAAGATGCTTTATGTTGGAGTTTGACCGAGCAGTACGTTCCCATACTATACTTTTCCTTCCCACCAGGGCTTTCATCACCGGCTCCTAGCAACAGGACAGAATTTTTTGGAAATTTTGAGAATTCAATTTCCATTTGACTGGCAACTAAAATTATAATTGCAGATGCAAGATTTTTTTTCCACATTGTGAATATGCATATTTTTAACGGTTAAAAGTATATTTGTAGGCTTTCATTATTGCATCGACTGCAACAGAGGAGGAAATGCTTCGCTGGTAAATACATTTCACCATCATTCTATCTTCCAAGACTCAAGTATCTTTTACAGTGTTAATTTTTGGGTCCTTCTGATTGGAACAAGGAACAAAAATCCCTACTAACTGGGTGGTACTATTGGTTCCATTTGCATATTAGGAATGGAAATTGGTGGTAAAGGAATTGATTTGACCTAAGTTTAAACAATTTACTCTTTTTCAAGTCGTCGGATAAAATATGGCTATTTACATGTACTTATATTCTTCATGTGGCGTATGATCATTAATGAGGATGACGTTGCTGTGCATTTGGAGCTAGACTGCCATCATGTTAGGTCCTAGACTATCATATCTCTGTCCCGGGTCTTACGTATTGAAAATCCCTTAACTGAGAGTAGAGACACAACCATCAGTCACCATAGGGTCTAGCATGTATGACAGGATCTTGAGAATGCTGTGTACTCATTTACATTTCTAAAAAGATGTGATGTTTTTTTACCTGGATCAGTTCTCAGAAGTAATCTTTGTCATTATGGCAATGCATTTGAATTCTGAAGTTATCTTGTGTGCATTTCTTTCTTTTTTCCCTTCAGGTATCGAGAACGAGTCGTATGGACTGACAAGACTGTGAATCTTAAACTTCTCAGGAGAGGCATTTTGACTCGCATTTATGCTCCTATGGTAAGTCCTAATTTAGGTGTATCTTTAAATTGTACAGTAAGCAGGTTTATGGTAGTGAGATACTTTTATAAGATTGAAGAAAATCAATTTTAGCGTTTCCTTTCCAACTTTACAGGTTATTGTGCAAGGATTAAGGGAAACTGGTGTTTTCAGCTCTGTTATAGCATCAGCACAGACGACTCTCTCGAAGGACAAGGTTGTGTCCATTGAGAGCAGAAACTCTTCTAGGAAACTTGAATCTGGAGAAGTTTCCTCAAGAAAGATAGGTACCAACAGAGAGTCTCAAGTAATCGCAAGAAGAGTATTGGAAAGTACTGAGAGCGACATTCACCCTTCAGCAGTCCCACCATTATCTCCTCCTGGTGCGGATGACTCTCACTTATTGTCTGATGAATTCAGGATACAGTGACTGTTGCCTCCTTATAAACCGGTTTTGTTTGAAGAAACGCGCAAGATTTACACGTGTGCCAAGTGGAATGTGCCTGGTGAGAGAGATTGGAGCAGATCTAGCCAGCATTGGACGTTCAGTTCCAGTTTTAGGGTTCTTCCCGATCACTACCCAAGCGTTGATGTACATTTCAGGATTTCGAGCATAGAGCACTGACTTGGAGGGATTTTTATTTTTTTTCCTACATCGGCCGATCTTTTCTGCATTTGCCCCATCCTCCTCCTGGTTATCTTGGGTCTCTCCCAGGAATGCCAATCTTCTTATATTTTATTCATAAACTCAAGACATTTTTTTTCACTGGGGGTGGTGGATTTACTTTTCACCCCCATTTACATACAAATAGTCACTTTAGGAAGATTTTACATTTGCATTTCCACTCGTGTTCAAAACTGTCTTCAGTCTAAACTTCACATGTCGTAGCAATTCATTTACAGGCTACAAAATGCTTGTACGTAGGCATATCGGCAGTCCTCTTTGCTGCTGTCCTGTCTGGATGTTTATTCTTCAGAGATATTACATCCCAAGGTTATTCTATCTGAACTGTAATCAGGAACTGCCGAGACTTTTCCACTGTGTTTCAGAGCACAACTTGTCCTTCAAACCCTACGGAGCTACATTCCAACTCCAGGAGTAGGTAATGACCTCAGTTGCAGGAAACTCAATTGTCAATTTAGATCTGTGTGCTATATAATTAATCCAAAGAATGAATACATGTCAATACCAATGTTACACCGAGATAGTTTTACATAAGTGAGAATGAAAGATGGCAAATGCCCCCAATTCCCGGTGGGTAAAAGGAAAAAACCCAAATACAAGGAAAAGAGGGGCAAAGGCGGTATTATTTGCTTAAATGAACAACAAAACATGGCCTCAGCAATTATGCGGAGGAAAGGGACAAGTAATTGCATGGTGTGTGTATAAGTTCTAAACAAGAATGTCTTCCCTATCTGCATCACCTCCTCAATAGCTTGAGCACATCCCCTACCAGATGCAGCGAACCAGTGACAAGTACCTGTGCAGTGTATATCCACCAATAAGATAGATAACATGACCGATGGTCCAATATACGAGCATGTAAACCACTATATACACATCTTCTGACCCTATTTTTCACTGAAAGGTTGATATTGTGTATCATGCGAAGCACCAACAGCAAAGTGAAGGTAAAAAAAAAAAGAAAAAAAGTCCAACAACCAGATTCATTGAGAGGACCATGAATGCTTTCAAATTCAGAATCCCTTTTGCACTCAAGTAGAAACACATGTATTTTCCATTTGGCCTCACAAGTAGTTTGGCAAGACCCTTCTAGTAGCAACCTATGGACATCATGTCAACGAACAGAAGGGTTTACCTGAAGGCGTAAAGAAGGGTTTTCCTTAACACAGTCCCTTAGCCACTTTATTGTCAATGGCAACGAAGGCATCACCGCACTGCAAGCGAAATTCCGATCTGCCGGATTGCAATTGGAAACGTCTTCATAAAGAAACTCGTGAGGGGGCAAGAAGTCTACACCGTCCGTCTTGGAACTCTTGTCATGGGAAACGTCTGCTCATGTTTAAAGGAAGTGTTACAAGCTCAAGTGAAAATTCAACATTTTCCCATACATTAATCAGTAAACTTATTGTGGTGGAAGCATATTTTCAATTTAGCGGCGACTGGCAACATCAACCTAAATTCAGCAGAGGCGGTATGGTTTGATCGATTAGATAACAACTATGAACTACCCCATTGTTACAGCTTGCTGTGAACTCCAACTAACATTACCAGAAGCATGTGGAGGAGCAAAGCTAATACCAGAATTAATAGCAACAGCAACAAACTGTAGGGGAAAGGATTGACATGATATACTAGTTTGAGGCCACCTCTAAAACTATGGTTCTGGGACTAACAAGGACCCCATTCGTGGTACTCAAACAGGCTGAAGTTCATTTACACTATTTTTTGTAAGTTCGCTTTTTTTGCGAGTAGACAAACCTTTGCCATGTATAATCTTCTCCCAAATCCTTTGGAGGTTATACTGCCATGACAAGTCCCTGTTGGTAGGGATATCTGATGTAATAAGCGAAGAACCAGAAGTGACTTTACTATATGTTGACATGCTAGGGACAAACAAAGCCTTTGAGAAATGGGTCCCTGCACAAGATTAGAACAAAACTCTTAACCACTCATCTGCAAGCCTTACAAAATGACATATAGTTTGACTAGTCTACCGGTAATGCTCAAATCTGAACAACCAACATTGCATCCACTGAACCAGCAGCAACAGAAACTTGTATCACCTCACTTATGATAAGTGCTTAAAATTATTTCCAGGATAAAGCTGATGCACTGATTTCTACCTAAAGATAACATACCCCTTTTTCTATTAAACAATTATTATACAAGGTGTTACTGATGGGTAAGAAGAATGCAGCTAACTGGCAAAATACGCATTGATAACGGAGTGAGGTGAAGTCATCCTGAAGACCCTGATCACCATCAGACATTAGAAGCATACAACAAAGAGAACTGAGGCATCAATGCACACATGATAACATTGATAAAGCAGGGAATGAGAATGACAGCCATCAAGAGAAATATCTTGCAAATCAATTAGCAAATCAAATGCCTTCATGCATTAAATGTCAGGATGCAAAAAGAAATAGCTTGCATCATGAAGAGTGCATATTTCTTTTGAAGTGGATATACCTGATGAACCACAAATATTCACAAGTCGTGGGAGCAGAATTTGAGGGTCTCTAACATCCATGCAATTGAATAATAGAATCTGCCAAATACAAAACAAGCAAGGTATCAAAAGCCCATTTATCAAGCAAAACTGAACTTCTTAAATGACAAAAAATGTGTCTTGTCTTTGCAAAACTATACCTGATAGAAGCAATTCAAAATACTTAGACCTCAAAAGAAATTCAATCTATGAGTACCTTTACCTGCTTTGACATCTTATTAGATGAATTCACACAATCCTTTTCATAATTGAGGGAGCCATTTCCCCAGAATGACTTCATATTGTGAACATCAAAAGAAGTAGATGGTGGTGATGACAATGGCAATAATGTTTTGTTTGCTTTAGCGGCACCAGAGAACCATCTGGCACAAGCCTCCATGCTCTCAGGACTATGAGCTCCGTCCAAGTAGAAAGTCAACTCTCCTGAATTTTCCGAAGTATCTGCTGAGCCATTCAACATCAAAGGAATATCATGGACAATCTGTGCCCTTCCAGAAAGGCGTGCTGTTGAAAGACCTCTAACAAATGCAGGAGGCACTTCTGATCCCACCACCTCCTCATCCTGCTTCTGACACCAGCAGATTAGGATGTCAGAATGATGTGGTTGCCAGATTCAAATAATAACGATATACTTATAACACAAAATAATTACACAGGAGCACCATCCCCTTGACATTAAGGGAAAATAAATAATGGATATTCACTGACACTACGATACTTTGCTGCTCAGTTATAAATTAACATTGAGATGTACAATGCCATTGTGCATAAGGTTTGTCATCCAAGTGTAGTCTCATCACTTTAACCCAAATTGTTGAACCATTTCTACACATATTAGGGGCTTAAGTCTGCAGGTTTGTCCATTTAAGTTCTGTTAGAAATTCAAGAGAGGCCCACAGGAATACAAAGTAACCTTTTCAAGTAGTTTCTCCCAGTTTCCGGTTCTCTGAAGCCAGCATTTGCAGAGTGAAACAGCAAGCCCAGCATTGACAAGCTGGTGATCACCAGACAGGCTAAGTGTTTCTCCGCCCCACCTTTGAATACCAAGCGGTACAGCTACTTGCAATGGAACCTATAAGAAAAGGCTTGTGGGCATCAGATACTACCAGCAGAAGTTCAAGGTTTCTTTGTGTTGACAGTAACTTCAACACCTCCAATAAATCACAGCCACTAATAGCAATAATGTGCATATAAATGAGTCAGGAACCATATGTAATAGCCATCTGAAATATTTCAGTCTCTCCTGGGTCCTTATAACTGTGAAGTATTCAAGGATGACATATAGAGAAGACAAGCTCTTTACACATCAAATAAGTGAGCTAGATTTTTTGCTAATTGAATCGTATAATCCCACAAAGATCCAAACAGCCAATAAGAGAAGAAATACCACTTGATATTGAGAATTAGAATGTCATAAGATCTCCAACTTCAATACACAATATTTACCAATTTAACAGCCCATTAATTTGTTAAAGATGTGGAGACAATAAAAAAAGAAAGATCCCTTAACCCATCTATATTCAAACTAGCAGCACTAGAACCAAACAGCTTTAAGGTTATCTTGTCCATCCAAAAGTTAATAGGTCTAGTTTGGTAATTCCATCAGGATTTGATTCAGGTTCAAGGTAACATTTGCTCACAAGTTGCAGCACTACAGCATGGGCCCAGTGTGGGTTTGATATTACAACTTTTGTTCACTTCTTTCTCTCCTGATTGGCTCACAAAATGTTTCTTTCAGATCAAGAAGAGTTATTTCTAAATGATTTATTCACTGACGGTGAGTAACAATTAATGCAGAGGATAAAAAACATAAATACAAAGCAATGGCCAGGACACTGTTCATCTATTATAGGATTTTCTCCGACTTGGTGCTATGTAAAAGAATTTTGAGAAAGGGAAGGGTAAGATACTCTCTTGCTTGATTCTGGTTTTAGGGTACTCCTAACCCCAATAGCAAGCCATGCCTACTTTTGAAAATTTACAAAATCATTAATAATGTCCATCTGACTCCTATAAGAAGAAAGAACTATCAACTCATTGGAAAAATGCCTGCTTCGCTGCTAAAACCAATCCTCCAATTTAATTAACATACGTAGCAACTGCTACTAAACTTCAGGAAAAAGAAAAGGTAGTCTAACTACCACTTGAGAAATGAGCTGATCACTGTTAAGAAAAACGATCAGTGTATCATGATTAACAGGGAAAACAATGAGTCCTCCAATTTAAATAAACAAGTAGGTAGGTTTATAATCGATAACTTAAGATTGGCTACAAAACATAGCAACTGCTATTAAACTTTAGGAAAAGGCAAAGGTAGTCTAACTACCACTTGAGAAATGAGCTGATCATTGCTGAGAAAAACAATCAGTCCATCATGATTAACAGAAAAAATAATTACCGTTAGTCCACCCGCTGTCTCCTCAAGAACATCCATTGCCTCAGATAGTTGGGGAACAGTGAATGCTGGAATTTGAGGCTTCAGGAACAAGGAAGTCACGAAATTCAAAATAGATACTCAAATTTCAAACAACATATGTTGCTTTTATGATAAAGGAAATGCTGCAATAAATAAACTTTGTTAAAGGACAATTCTATGCTGAATTTAAGCCTGTTAGCAAGAGCCTTACACCTTGAAAATCCCAGCCTTATGAGAAGCAATCTGCCCTATGGTGTCTCCTGCATAGCACAAGACATGTTAAGCTTGATTTGTTGACCCTCCTTTTGGACATGATTGACGTAGGCACATCTAAAACCAATTAAGCAGCGATACCAACGGTTGGGGCTTAAGAATTAAAGCAAATTCAAGTTGTCGAGGGAGACATGAAAAATAAACACACCCAGAGATTCTGTATGATCCATCCCAAGGGAAGTAATGCCACAAACAACGGGCTCTTTTATCTGCACAGTAGCACCAAAAACAGTGAACATTGACTGCCTTATTGTCTTGACATTCAAGGTTGTTCATGGGAGAGGAGAAAGAGATATTGGTATAAGGTTTCTTGCTGGCATGCTTTCCATAATTAAATTAAAGGAAACGCACATGAACAGTTTTATAATTGGAAAAATAGCTCAAAATTAGTGTAGGTGTATATACCACATTTGTTGAGTCCTTTGTCCCTCCAAGACCCACCTCAATTATCGCCACATCAACCTATTGAAAAAACAATTCTGTCAAGTGGCACTGACCAAAATCCTTGGAAACACTGATTAACTGAGTAGCCACCAGATACATTGACATTTAAATTCACCATGGACAACCAATACAGGATAATATACAGGAACGTTAAACTGCGCCAACAATTATATTTTGCAGAGAGACTGCATAGGTATCAAAAAGCAAATGACTGTACTTCTATAACAAAGGAAAATGTTATAACTCAACTTTCCTTACTAATAATCTTGGAAGAGCTACTTAAATCAACCATGAAATACCAGAAGACGAGAAAATCTTACATAATTAGCATTGCAGTTTTACCTTAAGAGCATGCATGATATCTCTCTCTCTGCCCCTCCCTCCCTCTTTTCTGGCTACTCAACTTTCCTTACTTATAATCTCGGAAGTTCAACTTAAATCAACCATGAAGCACAAGACGACCGAGAATGCGTTATATAATTAGCATTGGAATCTTACCATATGAGTATGCATGACATCTTCCCCCCCCCCCCCCCCCAAAACAAAAAAAAAATAAAAACCCCAATTTCCACACAAAACTGAACGTTAATAGACTTAGGAGGCAAAAACAAAAAATTAAAATAGAACTACATTTCCCCCCTACTCATGTTTGCAAATGCAGAACATGGAAAAGAGGCTGAGAAATGTGAAAAATCAAAATCCTCATTCATATCTAAAAATTTGACTATATTTTCATCTAGAATTTGCATACATTCTCCATTAAATACAAGGTCATGAACTCTTGCATTGTCACTTTGACGAAAACCACAAACCCGGCAAAGAAGCTTTAGAAAAATGTAAACAACCCTTTGAAACATGGTGTTATTAGCTGGATTAACAGATAATGCTGCCTCTGGCATATAATGCTGCCTCTGGCATAAACAAACTATGTTGCAGGATATTTATGCTTGGACAAAATCTTTATGATTGGAACTACATAAAACTAAAGAAAAAGTACATAGGCTCTTTGGAAAGTGTTTCCCATATAAGATCCGGAAGTATTAAGCCAATTTCATGGGTTAGCTCAGACTGCCTCAGAGCCTTGTATCTGCTTTCCTCAAATTAATCTCTAGAAAGTCTCATTAAACATAGATCCAACACCCAAACAAGCCTTAATCTCGTCAAGTTGCAATATGAACCAGGGATATATTACTCCAGCAAACAAATCAATCAACACTATCATAAGTATCAACATTATTCTGAGACCTATTTTCTGCCATCATCCAGTTGGCAGGCCAAGACAGACTCTAATTAAGTGAAGTAAAGAGATCAAAGCAACTCTTGCTGCAACCAATTCAAACAAAGAGGCATCATTATGTATGGAACTGTGGAAGCAAGAAACATCACAGCATACCTGTTCAGATATGAACATTTTAAAAGCCAGTATCGTGAGAAATTGGAATAATGGTGGCATTGGTAGATCTTCCGAAACATTTTCCTGTAAATCAAAATCTCCGAATTAAAAGTACAGCCTATGCAAATCACCTCCCTGAATAAAGTATCAGATTACTCGAGCACATTCATGAATCATCAAGACGACAATTTAAGCACAGAGCCACAAATTCAAGAGCAAGTGTCGTCAGTCAAATTCAAAGTTGACTTAAAGAGAAATTGATGTTTGAGATGCTTCCAGAAAAGAAGTTGCAGCTTTAGAGAAGAATGAGGTAATTGATGCTTTAACATATTCCAATGTATTAACTTGGCTGTCAAAGCTGAAAAAGGCAGCGACCTAATCAAGAAGTGTGGTTGTTAACGCCACACACAGGAAGCTCCCAGTTCCTCATACAAAACATAGACCCACAGTGGTCATTACTTGTGCCTATCAAGAGCCAAAGTTGGTATAACTAAACCAATCCACAAAGAGATGACATATTACCTTCAGTTGACTCCAGCAATCCCAAAAATATAGCAGGAACTTATCCTCAGACACATCCAACCTAAACAAAGTACATTCAAACAGAATCAAGAGATGTTGACAGTGCAATTAAATTCATATACCTAAAATAACTTCACTCAGAAACTGGAATGAACAATCTGATCCTAGAAAATACAACATGATTTCATTCGATTATAATTGATACAATCATAGTTAAAAACAATTCAGACTCAGTTTCTGCTCTTAAATAAAAGCCTGCTGGACATCGACACTTTCACAAATAGACTGATGGTTAGAAGATTCATCAGCACGGTGCATATGTCAACAGTCACCATCCAAGTGCAAAGCTCTCATATGACAGAATCATTAGCTGCCTCATGTATGTGTTGTAGAAAAACTTATGGGGTTTCAATAATGACTTAAGTTATTGTCACCGCAAAACTTCACTTTACTCCATACAGTCAAAAAATCATCTGCTCCCTGGTTATAAAAATTAATAGATGAATGGCCATGTGACATTAGCCTTGGCCGAGTAGCTGTCTAAACAATTCTTGAATTTCAAGGTGGGAATGTACTTGTATCACATCTAATCAGTCAGATGATTCAGAAACAAAGTCGATTATCTATTTCTTGACAGTGGGGTAAACTACAAAAGAATTGCCATCATAGTGCTAGCATACTTGATGTGCAAACAGATAAGTCTCAATTTCCTCCACTTCTAAATTATGGAAAATATGAAGCCATCAGCTATTCAACATCAAACATCACCCATAGTGATTCATCACGTTAATATAATGCCATCTGACACCAGAGAAATAGGTTTACTAATCTATAGGCTGTAATAAAAACACAAGTTGAGAAGGTGCTGACCCATCCAAGCGGAACCTTTCCCTCACATCAATTAGGTGAGGGGATGTGAACAGTCCAGTCCTAAATCCACACTCTCGCAAAATAGCCTCACAGAAAGCACATGTCGAACCCTGCAATATAAATCAGAAAATGTATGTAAGAAAACACGAAACACTGTCAAGAATGGGAAATTTGGGGTCACTGTTATTCTGAAGAAACGTTTACATTATATTACAACACTGAAGACCATAGAGACATGCAAAGGCAACATTTGATTTCTACTGAAGAAATCAACAATAACTTCCATTTAAAATAACCTGTAATAGGAGATAAGGGGATTTTTACAGGTTGAATTAACATCTGTTGAGGTGGCAAACGAGTCCTAATAGAGACGGCAAAACAGAAGAACTTAAAATTACCTTCCCTTTAGTTCCAGCAACATGTATTATTTTAAGCCCAGCAATCTTTTCCTCCAACCCGAGTATCTACGAAGATAGCCAAACAATTGATTTAGTAGACAAAGCCCACATTTTCATTATGTTAACCATTAAAGTCCAGATGAGCTAGGAAAAGCTCATACTGCATATAATAGCAAAAGCAAGAATACTGCATAACTAATATGCAAAGGCACTGGAAAATTAGAAAAAAATAGTTTTTACTGCATTATCGCATTACTTGCCTAGGTCAAAAGTTGATGCAGTAGCATGTGAAAAGACTTCTACTCATAATTGCCATACCTCAAAATGCAAGGAGTTGATTAAAAGAGATGTTTCTACTCTATTTAAGCATGACTGCTAAGTTCCAATGTAAAACCATGAAGTCAGTTCATATACATTCATATCTAAATGACCTTGGAATTATACCCTGAGATACATTGACATTCTTTCCAGTTTCCCAAACTTCCCACCAACAGGTGTTCGGTCTCCACGTTTCTGACGTGTTATGAGCGAGGAAAGTGCTTCCATTGCAGCTTCATAAGAAGATGAAAGAGGCAGATCTTGATTGCGCTTAAAAGCTAGATCGTTCTCCATTTTCTCTATTACTTGCAATGACATTTTCATGTATCTAGACCCTGAAGCAATAAGGTGAAATAAGGCACCAGAGTCAGTCAAAGATTGATTCTCTAAATTCCCAAGATGCTTCCCATTTATTAATATGACTACATGATTTGAGTAGCCTTCACAAATAAACCTCATTCACATTACGAAAACACCTACTATATAATTCAATCCAATTGATGAAAGCAGAATATAATCTTCAATCAAATTCTATAGGTGCCACCATGCTACGTGAGTAGACACAGAGCAGTAAGCATCTCAAGAATGAGGCAGGACTATGGGGTATGAAGAGAGAGAGAGAGAGAGAGATGAACTAGCCAGAAACAAAATGCATTTCCCAAATTCTCACACAAAAAAAAAAAAAAATAGAAAGAAAGAAAATAAACCAATCAAAGCAGTACTTGGACAAATAACGGTCACATGCCTGAAGGAGCATGCCCAAATGACACAGATAGATAAACCCTAATCAGGTTACCTGACATGAAAAACCTCACCAAAACTTTATGAATGCTGAAATACTATTGGAGGGTTGCAGGAAGCCACAACACTTTGGGTTGGCCAGCAACCGTTTGGTTCCTCTGTACCTACTATTCAAAAATCTCTCTCCTTTCCAACTGTCCCATATGATCATTTCAGAAATGCCATCCCCCCATCTTAAAAGTATTACAAGTTAATCCAGAAACTTTCGCTATTCAGATTGCTATAAACTGTCGGTATATAATAACCAAAATAGTTGCAAGCCTAATACCAAAGCAATAAGGGATGAGCAGTGTACAAGATAAAGCTAAAGTTGCAGTCCAACAGTATAATCTCCATCACCAGTCATCCCTCAACTGCTCCTACGCACTCCCACAAAACAAAGCAAACACAAACCAACTTTTGATAGAATTTGCCAGAATTCTACTAACTCTGAATTCCTTACTTAACTAGAAATACTTGGAAAACACAGCATCAGTAATTATTTTCTTCGTCATTATAAACTTCATGTGTTTAGTTAGAACAATCGAGGACTTGCTTCAAAGTATAACTTACTTGGCACTTTGAGATTCTGAGAGAGACCAGATGCCGGAAAGTCAGAAAGGCGCCATGCTGCTTTTCCTGATAACAGATGGCTCTCCCTACGGAAGTGTGAAAAACCAAATATCCCACACTTCAGATAAACCTCCGTATGTGCGAACATTAGAGAATGCCAACCCTGCCCAAGGAAATTAATTATATAAACAATGGAGGCACTTCGGATATGAATAAGCTGAGTTTGACTTTCAGAACACAAAGGAGAGACCCGGACACGAAAAGCCAACAACACCAATCTTGCAGACCGCATCGTTTATCAAATTCCAAGATTCGATTACGAAAACAGCGCGGAAGAATCCTTCTTTCAAATACTAATCTAATCTCCTCAGTCAAACAGAGCACCAAGCATGACTCCCATCCCACAAAAGTCAAACCTTTCTCTTCTCTTCTTCTTCTACACGCCATCCCGAGACAACCCTTCTGCCAACACCAATCCTAACAAACTCCCCAACCCAGATAGCAAACACCCCACCAGTCGGCTCAATGAAACAGCACCACGTAAAAGAAACACCCGCGCCTCCCAGAAGCATACCCGGCGAGACCCATGTCCGCCATGAACCTCTTCAGTCATAACAGCAGATAAAAAAAGCAAAAGAAGAGAGAGAGAGAGAGAGAGAGAGAGAGGTGGAAGGATAGCGTTGAATTGAAGGGAACTCACTCGTGAAGCATTATCTCGGAAGCTTGGCTCGCCAACTTTTGGGCGCCACTTCTTGTTACGGGTCCTGTCCCCTCCCGTTCCACGCCCCGTGGCGTGAACTGCCTCCCCGTATAAATACGGCTGGGAATGTAAGAACCCGACGTGATGATTCGTCGTCCGGCCCCGATTTGATTGGTTCGAGTGCGATTCACGCGACAAGGACCGGCCTCTAGGGTTATAGGGAGGACCCCACCACCCCATCTCACCTAGTTTAGTAGGAAACATCGTCGCCGTCTCCTCCTCCTTCTCCATGAAATCCTCCGACGACAATGGCCATCATCATCATCCGATGTTTGCCGCCTGCGGTGATCACTGGCGGCGGCATGAACAATATTCTCCCGCAGCTGCTCCTTGTTTTCCCGGTCAAATTCACTGTAGCTCTCAATCCTTTTTCTTTCTTCTTTTTTCTCCATGCGAAAAATAAATCATCACGTCACTTAAGAAAATTAATAAATAAATATCTATGAAAATATTTAAATATAAATTATTGTCAATAGTAAAGATAATTTTTTATAATACAAGTAATTATTCTTAAAAAAAAAAATTTAAATCATTCGTTTTCTACAAATTAAATAAAGACTTAAGATAATATTTTTTCCTCTTACCATTTCTGAAGTACTTTTTTTTAAATCATTTGATGTGCGTATGTATCCTTGCCAATAACAATATGCCAATTAAATATCCTTACATAGCCATTGTTTTTTGGCGAAACATCCCTTTTGGCATCTTGAGTTCTTTGGTTCTCATGATTCGTAATATTTCATAAGAAGTAATAACATATCCAGAAAAAAAAAAACATTTATCTTATTATCACTTTAATATCTAACGAAGCTTAACTTTCTTTTACAGTCCGTAAATTTGTTCGACCCTCGAGTTTATAATTTTCCTTAATCAAATGTAAGTATGATAAATTTTGTGTTGTAAGTTTAAAAAAAAAATCAATAAGTTACGAATAAAAGTCGATCTCTCTTGTAATATTTTCCGCTTATTAAAGCGCTGTACAAGTTATGATTCGAAATCAATTTTTCAGGCAATATGTGCTGCAGGACCGGTCTCGTATATTCTACTGGGGGACCATAGAATGTCCAGTTAGGAAATGGCTACCAAATCTACAAAGCTAGACCATCGCAGGTTCAAAGAAACGTTAATGCTTGCTGACATTTTTGGCCTAAAAACAAGATTGTTTTCCTTCGTGAGTACTAGGCTCCCTTTTAGCCTCTTATTTCACTCTCCCATTTGTGGTCATACACTAACAAAATGCCTTGGCCTCGGAGGGTGAGCTGTTGCTTTCATGGCTTTCAAAAACTCCTCAGATCACCCTTTTGACAAGGCCCTCTTAGAGTTTCTTGGACACTCTACAGTGACGCCCCCTTTTATATTTCAAAGAGTTCAACCAATTGCCGACTCAAGCAATGTGAGGATTTAATACATCAATTCATGTTGGAAAAATGTTATAATAATAATAATAATAATAATAATAATAATAATAATAATAATAATAATTGTTAGAAATACATTGCAAAACATCATAAATAAAAATAAATGTTTGAATCGTGCAAGTGCTGTCCTTAAGAATAATTCTGCCCATAACTCACCAAAAAAAGAAAATGAAAGATATGAGAACATAGTACGTCTTCTAAGATTGTGAATTGAAGGTTTAATTTATATTTAAATAAGAGGAAAGACACAACCATTAGGAATTCGTCATAAATCAATTGGTAATTAAAAGGATAACCATTATAAAATAATGAAGAGTTTATGACATAATAAATCAAAACTTATAAAGGACCAATCGGCCGTTAGAAAGCCATTACAAAAATGATGACTTTAATAATGATCATAATTTCTAATAAATATTAACAGTCATTAAAAAGTCATTACACAAATGATGACTTTAATAATGATCATAATTTCTAATAAATATTTCTAAAATATCCAACAATTCATCTCTTTTGGAACTTTTGACAAAAAAAAGTGCTTGATATTCAATTATTATCGATATGCAATGATCGTTCAAAAAATGTAAAAGTGAACTCGACAATCTCATATCCAACGGTCAAAAGTAGTGGTGAAAAGGAAAAAGAGTGGAGAATATACTATCCGAGCATATTTGATCATCTGCAAAAGAAGTTAATTTAATGGATTGAATATTGATCGATATTTGACTTGAGTGTAAATGTTGACACATATCGATAAGTGGCAAAATCTTGCGAATTATTTTAACAAAGTTGTCAATGAGCATGGAGCAAGGTGATTGATTAAAAGGATTGCATCAAGGCTCTAGCGTGTACACCTACTAGTAGAGATCATGGAGAACGGTTATGATGGGACTTGAACATGGAAAACTGAGGCTGGTACATTGCACCGAGGCTCAATTTGAAGAACAGTTACAAAAGCATGTGTAAACCTGGAGAATAGTCAAACCTTGGAGAAGTGGAGGACTATTTCAAAGGAGCTTCGAAGAAGACTTGCCGACATGGGTTGAGGGGCCAATTTCAAAGGAACTTCGAAGGAGACTTGCCGACATGGGTTGAGGGGCCAATTTCAAAGGAACTTCGAAGAAGACTTGTTGACATGGGAACATGAGACTGAAATTTCAGAAGAAACTACTCCCAAACAGTTATAATACAATAATGCCTATAAAAACCAATTTCTCATTAACTAGAAAAAACCCTCCTTGATAATCAAAATGTAATCTTTTTATTATCTTTACTTTCCTGCACTTTATTTTTTCCTTAATTATAACTTTTCGATTTGTGTCATCAAGTAAATTTCAACATGTATCTATTAAATTCCGGCGTGCATCTCTATTATGGTTGTCGCACCGTTGATTAAATTCAAACATTACATATTTGCTAGTTCTCAAACTTTGTCGCCGATTAAATTCCAACATAGTTCGTGCATGTGTATTGCTGTGGAAATGATTGTATTTCCAAGCCCTATTGTTAATTGAATTCTGGCATGGTTTGTATGTACAATTTGGTTTGAAATTTGAAATAAAGGTTTGCCATTATTCCTTATCTGCCCGAATATTATATGTCCGGAATTGTCATAGAACCCGTCTCCTCTCACCAAAAGCTGAGGAACGACTTTTGAAAAAGTTGTTTCGTCGTCGATTAGATTCTAGAGAAACAAGAACTATGGAGAGAGTAGAGGAAGAGGTCCCTTCTATTTTAGTGGAGAGACATGTTTTATCCTACATTTGGTAATCATGCTAAAATTTAGGATAGGATAGGACGATTTTATTATATGTTTGATTTATGCCCAAAATAGAATAAAGTCATATAAAAAAATTATAGTTCAAATAAAATTATCATATTTCTAATATCCATAATACAAAAGTTATTTTTTCTTGGATAACAATCCTCTTTCATGATTATACATTCATATCTAATGATTTATTTTCGATTGATATGTTAAACATGCTTGGGAGATTAACCATATTTTCTTTAATTCTCCACATGCATTTATCTCATTTGATTGTTATTGATATTGTAATGTCTCATTACTAATATACTTTTCAACTTGGTATTAGAGTTAGGTTCCGTCTTGTTTATTTCACTTGTGCAGCTCCACGTACATCAAATTTCACATGTCTTCTTAATTCAACTTACGCGTGAGAAGAGATGTTAAAAGCATTTCACATTATTTTTTTACGAAATTTATTGCTCTTTATTTATAAGTAATCTCCCTCTCTATTATCTCAAATTTTTGAGTTGGACTCTCTAACGTCTTTAATATGAACTTTTATCCTCAATTATCTCTGCCTAGTGTATCATTCAGTGGTCAACTCTAAGATGATGAGGCCCATATTGGAACTACCTAGGTGGACAGATTGAGCATTGCCGAGGAGCCTCTCGGTCCCAACTCCATCCCACCAAGTTCCAACCGGATAACCTTCGATTTGAGCAAGCCCCAGCTGGCTCTCCGTCTCACGAGATTGAACATTGGAGCAACTAGGCATTCTAGCTAAAGCAGATACGCCCTAACAATTGCGGCCCCCGCCGTCCTCTTCTGCGACTTACCCTCAGTTATGCCCTAACAATTCCTAGCCTTCATACTTGATTCAAACTTTAAAAGTTGTCAGGATCATGCATTACTCATAAAAGTGGCAAAATGGGTCTTAGACACATATGGGTCTTAAATTGGTTGGACTTAAAACTATATGTCACTCATTTCAATTATAAATAGATCGTATATAAGTCACTTATTTTATAAAGAAATTAATTAAATGAATTTAAAAATTTAAAGTTTAAAATAAATGAGTCTTAAATTGGTTGGACTTAGAATCCATTTTCAACTAAAGCCTCACAATCTCTCTTTTCCTCTTTAACTTTATAAAAATATTTTTTAATAAAAATCGAAATTATAATTATTTTTAATATTTAAATTTTCTTTTTTTCTTTCCTTTTTTTTTTCCTTTTTTCTTCTTCCTTCCTTAGCCAACATCTGACATGGTGATGGTCGGCACTAGACAAGCAAGGCTTGAGCTCGCTAGTGTCAAGCAAGCTCAAGTTGGTTGAATTTGGAGAGGCGGAGGCCTTGTCAACGTCCAGTGAGGCTCAAGTCTTGCCAATTTGATGAGACTCAATCTCGACAGCATCAAGCAAGGCTCAAGCCTTGCAGATCTGGCAAGCCCGACAAGCAAGAGGCACACCTGTGACCAATCGCTAGCCAGCGGCCGGTTGAAGAAGAAGAAAAAGAAAAAAGTAAAAAGAAAATTTATATTCTTAAAAAATAAAAATAATTAAAATCTTGATTTTTTTAAAAAAAAAATAAAAAATAATAAAATTTTAATTTTTAAAAATTGTCCATTAAATTTGTATTGCATAAAAGTATTTTAGCAATACCATTTTTTATTTAAAAAACATAAAAATAAGCTCTCTTAAGTTTAATAAAATTAGTCGAAAGTATCGATCAATTATGGGTTGGATTAGTTATGGGTCAAAAAATTTGCACTACCATAAATGGGTCATAAACAAATTAAATTGATTAATTTGGTTAGATTATTTATGATCCGACCCAAATCCGATCCGATCCATCCATTTAATAGGTTTAATTACTCATAAATTGAGTTAAACATTGGATCCTCAGCGCATTCAACGTCTGCCCTCAAGCAAAAGGGAGGAAAAGACACGGAGGTATGAAATTCTAGAACGTCAGAGCACATCTTGGCCATCCGATAGGCCCGCCCATCAAATGGACGGACTTGGTCGAAAAAAACAGGCCCGAATAGGCGCGCGTCGAGTATTTTTAAGTGCCTAATTCCCAGTAAAACCGTACTCCCATGGGAGAATTTAGATCGTAGATCTTCTATCATGTGATTTGTCCTAAGAGCTTGCATATTTGAAATGCTTTCTGCTTCAGTAGACATTTATCTAAACCTATAGTTGGAAGCAAGAGAATGGCCTAAACTGTGGCACGAAATTAAGGAATAAAAAACGATGGAGCATCAAATCCAGCGTTCAGAGAATGGGCGGCACCGTCAATTCACATGCACTAGGAATACGATCTCGGATACATAAAACGGCTATCTAGTCAGTCGCAAAGAAAACAACCTGCAGCAAAAGGAATTTTCCCGGTATACTTATGGGAAGATTTTGAATTCGAACCACCCGAACATCGATTTGGACGGTGTCCTTCATCAGACAATGTACAGGTGGATGAAAAGATTTTCCATGATCATGGCAGTTATTTATAACTATGGGGCTGTCGGTCCTGTACACTGCATGCCAAAAGGAACAAGAGCCATTTACATCTCTAATCTTAGTTGTAGGACTTCATTTCATCGACATGTTCTTATAGAGACTCTGCAAACTGTGGCTCCTCCAAGTGAAGCTGTTGTCTCATGATGCAATTCATGAGCCAGTCACTGCTGAATGTCCATGCTCCCTTCTTTGCAGCCACCAATGCCTCCTCCATATCTTCCTCACATGCTATGAAAATTGTCTTTGATGGATCATTCACTTTGTCCAGTCGACGAATGATCTGGATTTTCTCCACAGAAAGAAATAGATATTGAGCATCAACAATATGGTATTATATAGAGAAAAAATACAAGCATGTTCAAATTTTCCAGCTTCGTTATATCTTGCCAGAATAGAGATATCAAAGCATAAACGTACTGGCGATTTATGAATATAGGAAATATAAAATGGATTCTATGTCCTCCAAGAAACTAAGGATGTTTTCTACCTTTTAGACATGACAGTAAGCTTCACTTATTCTTCTTGTAGCAGAAATCAGAAAAGTATCACCATAATTAGACAGAATGCTATTAGCTGGTACTGGATCGACGAGGTTGCGTCATTGTCTGATTTCAGCTGCTTTTCTCAACAGATGATTTTGAATAGATTTTTTCGGCATACTCTACCACACAACACTTGTTTGACTTTTTTCCTTTAATATATTGCTAAGCATCATGATGGAAAGAATTGTTCATGTCCGTGAATGTTATAGGATTGCAAAAGAGATAGAGAGAAAACAACAAAAGACTATCTTTACTCGATTGATTTGCTGAAAGATTACAACAAAAATTCCAATTGTTTATTGAACATAAAGAGACTCACAAAACAATAACCTTAAACAATTAATTTTTAAACTACCAAATATAATTCAACAATTTCCTTGTGCATGAACTATGTAATTCATATGAAACGGTGTCCCTAATAGAGAATGCCAATTAAATATTAGCCTGGTGCAAATAGTAATAAGGAACACTGTTTGTAGCATGATGCCATTCTCATTGCCACTTCAGGCACAATCAAGAAAAATTAGAGCTTCAGGAAATTCTTTACACTTACTGTTCCACCAGCGGCAATTACAATGGCTGTCAAAGTCTTAATGGGGGTTGAACATGAGCCGAGATGCATACATTATACCCTTCAAGTAGAGCCCTTGGTCTAGCTTTTCCTCTGATAACTGCACCTTTTAACTCAGATCTATACTTCAGGGAATGGTCTTTGTCATCTAATATATATGGCAGTTCATCTGTAACAAATCAACAGAAGAGGAGATAAGGTAAGACAGTTAAGCGAGTGAAATAACAGAGACTGTATCATTACTTTTGACCCACCCACGAATCTGCCTTCACGAAAGCTCTGTTTCAACCAAAGGGGCGAAAGTATCCAAGCTCTACACAATGACGCAAGCACAACGATATAAATAAGCAAACATAAGCAACGTAGAGGATCTGTAAGAAAATGAACCAAAGCATAACAGCAATTATCTTGCTAGTGTCTGGCACATCAATTATTAGAAATAATTGGACGGAATACTGGCCTTAGATTTAGAGGAAAGGATAAAAGAAAGGCCAATTTACATATTTGATGTTGCTATAATGCTAGAAATATCAACAATCTTTGATAGCTCATTTTGTTTATCAGGCCAAGAAAATGAATTCATTTAAATACTATACATTTCAAGGTAGGCAAGGAAAAGGCATAAGTCATATGTACACAATTTCCAATGCTACCATGAGTCATCACTGAAAGCTGGAAAGTCAATTATCTCACAATAATAATTTGTAATCCTAGGATATATTCTTTCTGCAATTTAAACTTTGGCAATTAGGATCAAGGATAACAACTACGACTTTGAAATCACATAGACCCTTAAGGAGTGTTCACCAAACAAAGTCTCACATGCTTATCTTGGAATTCAAATTATTTTTGGAGCACTCAAATATTAAAAGTGTGTTCTGTCTCATATCATTCATAATCCAGGAACAGACTCACAGTTGACTGTAAGTCAGGGAACTGGAGAATCATCACTTTGGATGAAACAATGAAATGATGAAAAATCTCCAACAGAAATTTAACCTAAATTAAAACATCACAATAGGTCATTCATTGGGCCAAAACCTGAAAAGGAACACCTCTTTGTTCAATCTACTTGTCAACAAAAATCATGCCAGCTGTATTTAGGATGCCAATCCAGAAACTCGAAGCAAATACTTAAACCAGCTGCAGATGCAACATTACATTACATGCTATAACATGTTGAACCTAATAATAGAAGAATATAATTTCATATCCTAAGAAATTCAATACCCTGAGCAGAGGGCAGTGCAGAAATTCAGAGTCCTCCTGACTTTCCCAGTTATGATGTGTGTGCTTGTGCTTCCATCTGAAGCTACAACACCCCCAAGTCCTTCAATTACCTACAAAACAAAAGACCATTCATAGATTAAAATGGTTGTGCGAGCACAGAATTCCAAGTTTTTTGTACGCATCAAGATGTATATGGCACTCAAGTTATGAGAGGAATGAAGGAAAAACAAGAAGGAAATTGAAAGGAAAGAAGAGAAAGATAAACGTCACTTCTCTTCTTGTTCGGATGAGTTTTGAAGGCTAAAAAAGTGGAGACAAATGAAGTTGGTTAACACAGTGATGGGTAGTATTGAAGCAACTGCCATGGAACTTTCAAGCCATGTCCTTCAAATTCTGAGAAGAAATTCAGACAAATTGTTCCCTCTTATTTTACCTATTCCAAACAATTTCCCTCCTCTTTTCTCTGTTATTATTTGTTTTCACTTTGCTTCCACTTTCGTTCATCCCAAATATAGCAGTAATCTCTGTTTGTCATTGTAACTTCAACAACGGGTCTTTTAGAATCACACTTAAATGGCAGAAACTATCCCATGAATCAAAATCTTTCGATAAATTCATGACCTGACAGCGATTTTGCAGCAATTTAAAATCCTAACATAGGCACACTATGCATTCTCTGAAGTGAAACTTACAAAAAACTACTACAAAGCACATGTGTCAGGTGAAAGTAAAAGGGCAAAGTGGATATACCTTTGTGAGATGGGCTTTCTTAGTATCTTCAGCTATGTCCATCAGCATGATTCTGAAGCATGCTTTCCAGAATGAACTTCATTTTGGGGGGCGCTGTTGATGCTGTGTCTAATGAGGTCCATTTTTTAGCATTCTTTTCCTCATGGTTGCTAGGAATAGCTTCCCCTAGGAAATTATTTCTTGGAAATCCAGACAAGCATCCTTCAGAATGAGAATCATTTCGTTCACTTTCTAAAACTGGATTCCCATCACAACATAACTGGCAATCAGCTTGTTGGCTTCCCTTCACTTTTTTGGACTTCAATGAGGATAACGTAGCTTCCCATACTATCCTCTTTTTGCCATGTCCAGAGCAATGACAGCGATCTACATTATCATGGGCTCCACAGTCAGAAAGTTCAGCACTGTATTCTTTGTTCTGGTAGTCCATTTTGTTGGAAGGAACCTTGTCCTTACCACTGCCATGATTTTGAGAAGTTCCTGAAAGAAAGAAGTGCGACCACTGAGCTACAACAAGACTATGAAATTTTCCGATCATAAGAGAGTGGAGGCACATCAATAGAAGGCTTCAGTAAGGAGTATGGATGCAGACACTGCTTCAGTCCTTGTTTTGGCCATAATTACAGAAGCAGTGAGACCAGGATAGTAAAGAGCACATGTATTGGTAATATCCTGAAGGGACTCCCATCTAAGTCAATTCTCATAGCAGAAAATTGTATTTAATGTGATGCAGGAGAGCTATGTCAGTTCTTACATATTTGTAAACCTCAATTGTTTTATTTGCTTTTGCAAAGAACAGGTGGAGATGCAATGTAGGTGTATTTTGGCAAATAGTCAAACAAAAAGAATAATCCGTGTCTTACCCTCCACCTTCTTAGCTTCTCTTGTGATCCCATCTGTCAGCAATTCTTCAGGTTGGCAGTTCTCTGTCCTGCTCGTCATTGCCAGAGTAGCACAATTTTCTCCTGAGGGACCAAGCCCCTGGATTTTAACACAAGCAAACGAGGAGAACATCTTGCTTTGTCTTATAGACAGTTTCAGTGAATCTGAAGGATCAACTGAAATATCCTTGCTAAGATGAGAAACCATGAGTGTTGAACCACCTGGAAAGCATAATGCTTTTCGAATGTCAGCCCTGATTGGAAGCCTGCGAGCTCTACCCTTGCTGTCAACCTCTGCAACTGATACAAAGCCCTGCAATGTTGATCAACTATCAGAAAGGAATCTAATGATGAGAACTAAATAATTCCTATCTAACATCTTTGAAAAATGCCTCCTCTGTGACATATTTAGTAGTAATATGGAAAATATAGATACTTAGATGAGATTTCTTTGATGTAATGACTATATAGGGCAGATAACAAATTGGGAAATGGAGGAAAAAAATTAACTAACACGACCATGTGATGCTCTTCAGTACTATTAGAAAAAAGTTTCAAAATTACCATCTTAAACCAAAACTCTTCAGATTCCTTGTCTCCCCAGCAAAATATTGCACAGATACCAACACTCTGAAGTCTATTTCTCAGTTCCATGAACAAGAGGCGGCCTATGCCCTGAAAAAAGGGGGAAAAAAGTAATAAATAAATGCAGAGCTTCAAGATTAGCTCTGTTAACTATACTTTAGCTCGAAATGTTAGATGCTGTTTATATGATTAATCCTGAATAGAAAAATGCAGTTGTTCAAATTTTAGAATGCGTTTGTCTGTAGAAATTACAAGCATATGGCAGTAGCATAAACAATAAGAGATGGCATCACAAGGATAAAGGGCACTGTCATAATTACTTAAGCTTTCCTTTTTGTCCTTAAATGGCAATTTATTTACGAAGAGCTGGCCTAAATTGAGTGAATATGGTTTACAAGGAACAAAATGCTAAGTTCTGGACATGCACTTGAAATTACTTCACATAATCATGAATATCAACGAAGAATTCTAAATTTCTAGGATTAAGGACTAATTTATCACGTTTGACTGGCTCTCATAATTGTGAAATGTGTTGGGTTTTTAGTTTTCAGCACATTCCCAGAAATAAAGAAACTATTTTTGAGGTCATAGGCAGCACCACATTTAGTGAAAGAACAGGAGACAGGACCATCCCCCATATCAAACTACATTCATTAAATTGAGGCAATAAGACAAAAATGAGCTAAAAATTAACCTTATGCTGGTAAATTGCACTAACAGCGGCAAGAGGGATTTCAGCATAATTTGTGTCGGCAGGCACTATTTGATAAGTAATTGCAGCCAAAACCTGCATGAATGAGATTAGAGTAGTTATTAATCAGTACAGCCAAGTTAATTTTGTGTCTCTGGGCATCTCATTTCTTCATCAAACTGTTGAATGCATTGGCATGACCAAGAAGTATAATATAGCACTATCAAAGAAAAACTTCATCATGTCTCAAAGATTGTAGATCAACATCAGAACAAAATCAATCAACAAAGACTGAGAGACATCTGCCAACCTGAAGACTCTTGAGGTTGTACAGTGCCTAGGGGTTTATAGCAAGGTTATGGTGTCCATAGACCTTTCCCCTATGTACATATAGTGGAAAGGGAAGGGTGGAAGGATGATTAATAACCTTGTATACTTCAGAAAGTCATTTATCCTAATATTGCTTTACAAAATACGCATGCAATAGACTGGTGGAACACCATACCAAATTATAATGATTTGGTAGAATAAATGAGTTCGTGACACAAATGACAGTTGCAGAGTGTTGCAGAGTCTATCATGATGCACAGTAGATGGGCCTTCCAGGTAGAACATTCTTATCAATCCAATGACTGTGATCTAAAGCTGTAATTCAAGCAACAAAGCATCACTAATGGTTGCACTGCATGTGAGAAATGGCTGGAGCATTCTATGGATACCAGACTTTGAGTGTGAATCTCAAGAATTTCCAGTAGGCAGATTACATTTTGCAAAATATGGCTTCCAAAAGTATGAATATCTATAGAAAGCTAGACATTTTCTTCTATAGCAGTCTGGTTTCTGCTGAGCAGCTAGTGGTGTGGAAGAATATTAGCATAAGGCTGATAAATGAAATGGCCAACAGTCAGATGATTGCCCATTAACCATATTATCTACTGTTGGTTGGCCATGTAGATCAGGATTAGGCCATTATGTCCACTTTACCATTGCATGACCCACAAATTTGCCAAGTGCCAAAGTGCCAAATCAACCACCATCGCATACATGTGCTGCAGCTCAAGGTAGATTCTTAGCAGGACGCCATGGCATCATGCAGGTGTAAAAATAATTTTTTTGAAGAGAAGGTAAACGCTGTGACTACCTCCTCAAGACCATCCAAAGATTTTCTTTTCAAAATCAGTGTGCGGTATTTCCTGCAGTAAATACAAAGATACGGTCATAACTGATGATAGTAATTTATTGAAAACCCCAAAAATAAAAAATGAAGAGTCATTGGTTCAAGAAAAATGCAGTATCTGAAATTCTAATGGGAATAAGGAATGGAAAAACCGTCAAATTTAGCTACAGTTAGAATGAGATCGAGAAACAGAAAAGGAAAAGCACCATACCCGTTGGCTACACATCGCTCAAGGAACATCGACTCCTTCCCTGTGTTAGCAGCATAATTCATTGCAGGCAGTTCTTTTGAATACAGTTTTAGCACTTCCTGCGTGCATATATGCTCTTAGTTAGGTCTAGTGAAATGATCCAATAGCACTGGTCAATATGGTGCTGCTGGAAACTGATTAAAAACCATATGACCAGATATGCTAAACAAGGAATTGAAAGAAATTAGCACCCGAATTAGCACCCAAATGATGCATACAGTCCAATGACACAGAGATGCCAAAGAAAAAGAAGAGACCTGAATCAGTGATTTGCAACGGGAATCAGCATCTTTCGGATTAACCAAGAGGAAATAGTATTCATCGCCTGTGAACACGAGCTCCTTGCCTGAGCCAAAACATGTTCAAAAAGTAAACAAAATGTCAGACGAGCCGGTTATGCACAGCCGAGCATATGGAGAAGGGGACGGCGCTAGTTCACCTTTACATTCCGCGAGCCTATTTCCATCGTCCCTGCTCCTACTCGCATCTCCTTTCACTGCCAAAATCACCATTCAGAACGATCGCGTGCAAAACAATAAACAGCGAGCGTTTGAAGGTAATTAACTAGGTGCGGCGTTCAGACGTGAACACGATCGCACCAGAGAGAGAGAGAGAGAGAGAGAAAAAAAAAAAAAAAAAAAAGGGAGCAAGCGCGAGCTAACGAACGGAGACGCGACACGCATGCCGACCTCCCGCGATTCATCGGTACCTGCGATCTTGATCTGCGCCTTCCTGGAGACGGTTATGCTGAGGCAGTTCGGGTCGGATTCCAGCGAGAACTTCTTGGATTCGATCGTCACTTCGCAATCGCCTGCGAGGAAGACGACACGAAGTAAAAAAAGAAAAAAGAAAAAAAGAAACCTTAGCTCGATTGACGCCGGGGAATGGTCGTCGGAGAAGTAGATAGTGAGAGGGCGAGGTTGAGGCAGTCGGGGTTCCAGATGGCTCACCGATGGCGATCGGAGATGGAGGAGCCGGAGTTCCGGCCGGCGTCGTCGCCATGAGAGAGATGCGAACGGAGCTTCTGGAGTTTCCACGGCGCTGCTGGCGTCGTCGTTTGGGCTTCGCAAAGTGTGTCGAGCAAGTAATTTAAGCGGGCGGGAAAACGATAATTTCAGACGCGCTCGCGCGATCTTTTGTTCTACTTGCTTGAAATGATGGCGTGGGAAGCCCTGGACTTTTCCGATATTTGTGGTATCGCCCCAGGACTTCTCTTCTTTTTGCAATCAAATCACCGAACTATGTGTTTGTTTATCCCTCCATAAATAAAGACTCGATTGAGGATGCACATTTCAACATGTTTAGACTGTGAATTATCGTATAGTTTGTGGCGCAATATCATTTTAAAGTATTAAGGTTTCAAGCTGGACTTTGAAAACTTGCGTGATGTACACTTTCTTGGGGAATAGCACCGCATAGTGAAATGCCTTTCACAGGATGTTGATATTCGATTTTTATAGAATTGAGTGCCATGGCAATTTAGACGAGAAATAACATGCATGATGAAGAAGTGCTCTAGATGAAAGTATATGCAGGAACTAAAAAGATAAATCCATAAATAGAATGTAACGGCTCTTAAGTGATTCATACTCAAATTACAGTTTACAATTGCATCTTTGCGATTTTAGGTTCCATAATCACCTTCCATGATTATATGCCTTAAGTGATTACAATTTAAACTGTGAATAGACTCAAATGTATTTTTCTTGATTTTAGACTCCATAATCACTATTTATGATTGCATCTGTTAATCTTATGTGTGAGTTGTTTATGACTTCTCAATCGTCAATAGATCTAACCGTCAATCGACTTCTTTATTGTCTTCAATTTCCACTTCAACGCTTTTCTAAATTCGTCCTAGCATTAGTCGTTAACCAATTATTATCATACATCAATGATCGTACTGTGATCATTAGGCTCCTCCATTATCAACAACCCTTCGATAGTTTAACCACTTAACATTGAACATGCGCCCTTGACAATTTGTCAATAGTTTAATAGAAATAATAGCCTAGAATAAATGAAAAGTATAATATTTATGTTAACTTTTTTTTTAGACTTGTTTTTAAAATATAAATTCGTTTGGTAAAACTATTTCATTTTTCTATTTTTTGAATAAATTTTTATTTCAAAAATATGTTTTGAATAGAAATCAAAAGTAATTTTTTTTTATTTTCTATTTCTATATCGAAATCGTAAAAAAATTATTTTCATTATTGTCATTCGTTACTAGCTAGTTGCCCATCTTACCACATCTATTATCGTTTGCCTTTGCCACTCCTCGGCTATCGCCTATCATTGCCGCAACCAATCGCTGGCCATTGCCACTATTGATCATCGTTGCTAGTCATCTGGATGTCAACCACCACCGCTAAAGTGGTTGTTAATTGTTGCTGCTATCAATCGTCATCGTCGGGGAGAAAAAATTTTGTATTGTTAATGAATGAATTTCTATTTTTTGAATAAAAATTTTTATGTTGTTATAAAATACACATTTTTACTAAAAACTCATAAAAAAAAATAAGATTATTAAAATTTATTTATTTTTATAAATTAATTTATGGTTAAAATGGTAATCATTTGTATCATAAGTCACTCCATCACCGAAAAGAATGTAAATAAATAAATGGAGAAATTAATGGGGCAAAATCGAGATATTTTTTACATACGAGGGACTAAAAGTGAGATTTTCAAAAGAAAAAGGCGAAATGAAATTAAATTGATCGATTGATAAACCAGGTGTATAATAGTACAAACATAAACAAATTAAACGAAAAATCATCAACGAAGTCACGCTCTGTAATCTGCATCCGCGGCACGCAGCTCCATCGCCGCCGAGGCCCGACGAAAATGGCGGCGACGGCGCTACCTTCGCCGCCTCTCTCTCGAATACCGATCGCGCTCGAGGCTTTCAACGGCAACGTCGTTGCAGCATTCCCGGCAACGACGAGAAGGCAGCCTCGTCTCTTCTCAAGTAAGTCCATTTCTCTTCCGCCCCTCGTCGAATTTCCACCGATTACGAGCAGAAGGAGGGGAAGAAGAAGAGGATATCATGACCCGTGCGTAGATGAAGGAACGCTGCTGTCATGCTCAGGCGGCGACAAAGGCGCGAGCTTTTCGCTCGTGGCTTCGGCTGCGAAGAACCATTCGGCGGCGGGAACGACCAAGAAAGGCGAGGGCAAGGGTGCGCGTAGGAAGAGCGGTAGGAGTCCTCCGGTTCTGAGCGAAGGGAGGGACGAGGATGAGGAACGCGGGCAGATTTGTCCCGGGTGCGGGGTCTTCATGCAGGACGAGGACCCCGGCCTTCCCGGGTATTACCAGAAGCGGAAGGTCAGCGAGGGAGAAGCGTCGGGAGATGAGGATGGGGATGGGGATGATGATGGTGTCGTGGAGGACCTTTTTGAAGAAGAAATTGGGGAGCTTGCGGATGCTGCCGAGGGTCAAGTAGGGATAGATGGTGAGGTGGGAGGAGAGTTTGATTGGGAGAGTGATGAGTGGGAGGAAATGTTTTTGGGGGAAGGCGATTCAGAGGATTTGGAAGTCGATGGTTTCACACCTGCTGGAGTTGGGTATGGCAACATGACAGAGGAGATTGTGGAGCGACGACAGCAGAAGAAGAAAGAGAAGTTGTCGAAAGCTGAAAGAAAGAGATTGGCTAGAGAGGCTCAGAAGGAGGTAGAGAAGGTCACTGTGTGCGCTCGATGCCATTCGTTGAGGAACTATGGGCATGTGAAAAACCAAGCATCAGAGAACTTGATACCCGATTTCGATTTCGATAGGTTAATCACCACCCGTTTAATGAAGCCCACCGGAAACGCAAATTCTACTGTCGTGGTTATGGTGGTTGATTGTGTCGATTTCGATGGGTCTTTCCCAAAAAGAGCAGCAAAGACCTTGTTTGAGGCACTGGAAGGAACTAAAAATGACCTGAAGTTTAATAAGAAGTTGCCCAAGCTTGTTCTTGTGGCTACAAAGGTGGATCTGCTCCCCTCTCAAATTTCGCCCTCAAGGCTAGATAGTTGGGTCCGGCACCGTGCTAAGGCAGGAGGAGCACCAAAGCTAAGCAGGGTTTATATGGTTAGTTCTCGTAAGGATTTGGGAGTGAGGAATTTGTTGGCATTCATCAAGGAACTGGCAGGTCCAAGAGGAAACGTGTGGGTAGTTGGGGCACAAAATGCTGGAAAATCTACTCTAATTAATGTTATGGCGAAGAAGGAAGGAGCGAAAATCACAAAACTGACGGAAGCTCCCATTCCTGGGACGACACTAGGTATTTTGAGGATTAGAGGGATTCTGTCAGCCAAGGCAAAGATGTACGACACACCAGGGCTTCTTCATCCATACTTGATGTCTATGAGACTGAATGGGGATGAGCAGAAAATGATTGAAATAAGAAAAGAACTACAACCTCGGACTTACAGAGTGAAGGCATGCTTCTTTCCAACAAATTCTTTTACATAATTTTTCATCGATAGTGATACCATATCATGATAAATGGTTTGATAAATTCCCCTCTACCACTGACATGGGGCAAAGAATCGAACCTGACTTGCTTAAGATTTTGTGCACTAGCATTACCTTTTAAAGGTATAAATTGTCTCTTTATAGCTAATGTTGTGATTAAAGGATCTCAAAACACATGTTTATTGAGATGAGTGCTCACCAGTTCCACCAGCCAAGTAAAGGTCTTCAGTTTCACGAAAGGCCTTTTTTCCCTCTTCCCCTAGAAGCATTATAGATGGCTCTGGCAGAAAGCTGGAGGATATATGCCTGTATAGACTTTTAATAATTCACACTACACGGATGTTGGGCATTTCTAAACTTTGTGCAGGTCCATTCCTGCAATGGATGCGTGATTCAGTTGTGCCATAGGGTCTAATTCTTTCTTGTGCTTTTATAGGCTGGGCAGGCTGTGCATGTTGGTGGCTTAGCGAGATTAGACCTTAATCAAGCTTCTGTAGAGACAATTTATGTCACAATCTGCGCATCTCCAAGCGTCTCTCTACATTTAGGGAAAATTGAAAATGCTGAAGAGATTTGGAAAAACCATGTTGGCATAAGGTTGCAGGTAAGTGCTTGCCCAATTTTCTGTAAGCTTTACTACAATTAACATGGGGTTCCTAGTTTATCAATAAAAACGATGGAGTTCCTAGTTTGGCTTATATATATATATTGTTGTTCTGGTTTGATACTGTATATGTGTATTTCTGTGCTTGTTTCCCTACTTAGTCATAACGAGCATATTGTAGCTGAAAATGCCCAAGCTTGTCCTTAGCTGTTCAGTTTCTCTCCACATACATTCTGTGTCCGTAAGTTCTGGAGCTGAAAGAACATTTCAAATTTGAGATGTAATCGGATCTGCAGGTGTCTGTTTTAGCTTATTGAGTCTCAATGTTCCTTTGTGTTTCCTTTTTTCATGGGAAGGTGCACTTTAAACTTGACCAATTAATAACTGAAATGTTGGTGATTTTTGTGATGGATGTGTCCACATGGTCACTGACAAAATGAATTTGTCCGAACTAAATTCAGTGTTCCTTGTGACAATGATTCTGAGTTCTCTCTTTTTTCTCAGCCTCCAGTTGGAAAAGAAAGAGCCTCTGAATTAGGCAAATGGGAGGAAAGGGAAATGAAAGTTTCCGGGACCAGTTGGGATGTGAATAGTTTGGACATTGCAATAGCTGGACTGGGTTGGTTTTCTGTAGGTCTCAAGGGCGAAGCAACCCTGTCATTGTGGACATACAACGGCATTGAAGTTACTTTACGAGAACCTTTGGTTCTAGATCGGGCTCCCTTCCTTGAAAGACCTGGGTTCTGGCTGCCGAAAGCTATATCTGATGCCATTGGCAATCAAAACAAACTTGAATCCAAGAGAAAGAAGGAACTCCAAGAGGAGACTGATGATTTGCTTTCTCAGGTCTCTGTTTGAAGCATGAACTCCCTTTTGATGACCTCATTGAGCATTAAGGTCTGCGGCAGAGGTTTCAGGCCACGGAGAAAGATGCAGCCTTTTTGAGCCGAGTGCTTGGTTCATGCACCCATAGGCAACTTGCACTTTTTGTTGGCTTTTTTTAAACACCAATTTTGGATTCAGGAAGTAGGGGAGGTGCAAATGAATCAGTGTGAGGACCGTTGCTGCTACAACGACGTCCGAATGTCATCAGTTGTTAGATGATTGTAGAACGATTCAAGCTAAATGTATAACTAGTTTTCTATTCAAGGGGTTGAATAAAGTGCATATCTTGATATTATTCATGAGGTGTGCTGCTGTCGGAATTCTTCCTTTGCTCGGTGGCATGATCTACTTCTTGAGACAGCACCACTTCAATCACCGTCCCATTTTTTACTCAGTTATAGTTCTAGTTGTGTCTTAATCTACTCGAGGTCAACATTATTTTGCGGAGGTACGATAATGGGGAAAATAACAGGTAGGTGACGCTTTGGTGGGGGATGACAATGTCGGATCATATAATTGTCAATGCAAAAATTAAGACAAATAGCCGACCCTTTGGTTTACATCCTTAATCTTTTGAGAATGTTTTGGGATGTAATTGTCAGTCCGTGAATCCTCTCGTACTCGCGACATTTATAAGTAGTGATTAGGGTTATCGAGTGAAAAGTGAGGAGGCAGAAAGGATGAACACAACTGATTTGTAAGAGTGGCCTCATGACGGTTGGTGCTAGGCCTCATGAAGGCGGGGTTGGCCTCCCGTGCATAAATTGGTCGGGAGCTGATGCCGCTCTGGACATGATGGGATCTCGCACGAAAAAGCATTCACCATATTGTTTGTGGAACAGTTATAGAAGAAAGGCTAGCCTATCGAGTTCCGCTCGTCACGCGCCGCATGGGTCGTTCCGAGGCCAAGGAATCTCTCGGCCCGCATTCACCATATTGTTCGTGGAACAATTATAGAAGAAAGGCTAGCCTAGCAAGTTCCACTCGTCAGGCGCCGCATGGGTCATTCCGAGGCTAAGGAATCTCTCGACCCGTGACAAGTGGTATCAAAGCAGGAATCCCTCTAGTAAGTGAGCATCATTTCGAAGTCAAGAAATCTCTCGGCCTGTGACAAGTGGTATTAGAGCAAGAATCTCTCTAGTAAGTGATCGAGTTGGAGAATCGGACTCCTTGCTCCTATGCAAGTCGAACAGATAAGTCCTAGTGGGACCGATCCTAGTGGGCGAAGAGGAATCTGCTGGGGCCAAAAGATACCCAAACATAGCTGGGCTCTTAGCTCCTAACATTACAATGGGTACTGGGACAAGTCAGTTTGTCGTCGAGCAGATAGCAAGTTTAAGAAGAACCGAACCCTTGCTAAATAGAGATAACATTTCTGTATCGATTGATGAATTCGAAGAAGAGGTCTACTGCTATATTTTCAACAGGGAAAGAACTTCCATTTGATCTGCTGGGGTCAAAGAAGCTGTATAGGCAAAAATGGTGCCTCCAAAAAATGCGGTTGACGAAAAATGTCACACTTGTCAAAGAAAAGCGCAGGTGATCGAGAAGGGCTGAGCGACTAAGATCAAAAGAGACTACCGATGGAGCAAAACCTATTTTGTTGGGCAAGCGTGATCATTTGATGTACATCAATGATTAAGTGACGTAAGGAAGAGACAGAGCAGATCACAACGACGGCGTTGCGAATTGAGTGAGAGAGAATGTCACGGTCCATGAATCATCATGTATTCATGACACTTGTGAGTGGTGCTTAGGGTTATTGAGTGAAGAGTGAGGAGGCAAAATGGACGAACACAACTGATCCGTGGGAATGGCGTCAGGACGATTGGTGCTAGGAGTTTTAGGATAAAAAAAATTATATCACTTAGAAACTCTAGTCCATGGAAATGATGTTAGGACGATTGGCCTCCATGCACAAGTTCTATAATAAAAAACATTATATTACTTAGGAGCTCTAAAGGCAGAATTGGCCTTCTATGCACAAATTGGTCGAAGGCATCTCTAAAGGCAGAATTGGCCTTCCGTGCATAAATTGGTCGAAAGCTGATGCCACTCTCTTGACGAAGCCATGGCAGGCCGAAACTAATTATTGTGCCTTAAGTGATCTACTGTATCGATGAACTAGACACTTGAGCAAAGCTGAGCGTGGTGAATTCTCACATGAAGAAAGCATTCACTTGTATTCTTCGTGGAACAACTATAGAAGAACTATAGAAGAAAAGCTGGCCTAGCGAGTTCCACTCATCAAGCGCCACACAGGTCGTTCCAAGGCCAAGGAATTTCTCGGCCCATGACATATTGCTTGGCAAAATCCCCATAACATTCAAAATGGCCGCCCACGATACTATTGAAACGTCCCTTTGCAAAACTACAGCTTATATACGCTGAAACAGACGACAGATACTCAACTGTGGTAGGCTGAACAAGGAGATTTCTCTTTTCTTTTTCTAGTTGATTATACACTTTGATTTTTACATTTTCACAAAGTGCCTTTGGTTAAGAAAGGAAAATACATGGCTGATGCCAGATGGTCAAGGGCCGCATAAAGTGACCTTTGCTCTACAGAAAGAACTACAGGAAACAGGTAAAAAACCTACCCCAGTGGGGCATGCAAGCCCTATTCTGAAGAACTATCCTCAGATGGCACTTCAGCGAGGCTGCTGGATGAAGCGGGGGCTGCATTTTGCATTCACATTCTTGGCTGGCTTCTCTGCATATTTTGCCGAATCTTTCTTTGTCCATTGGCGTTCAACGTCCAAAGACTTCAAAAAGTCGGCATTCTGCTTCATTGCGCCGCTATCTAAAAAGCCTGCTATTTTGGAGAAAACAACAACAAAAACCGTTAGTCATTAGGAGTCCTTCGTAACCAAAGAAGACTCAACAAGTTTAAGCAAACATGCCCTATTTTGCAAGTATGACATTCTCATAAAGCTATAGAGCTCTTTAAAACTACATCAAATATTTTTTTATTCCGGTCTTGGATTAGAGATGATATAGATTAGTATGGAAAGATCTTTTCGCTTGCTTTGGTCCCATGCTTCTCAGACACTGGGCATAAGCTCATTTTGCCTGATAGGAGACAGATGGAGTTATAATGAGAAAAGTTCCAAACAGTGAATGTTCTCACAGCAAGGACTTAAAAGGAATCTAGCAGTATACCTTTTCCATTTGTTCCATCGAATGCTGGGGCAGACAAATCGTTCCCCTCAGACTCAGTAAATCGGATGAACTCCTCGAACTGGGAATCCATGAAGGAAAAATCTTCAGCATTCAGATCAAAGGTATCCGGAAGCAAATCTGCCACATCGCTGCCATGAAGTTCATCCTCGAAGTCCACATTGTCATCTAGCCCTTCAGGATGTTCGCTGAGCCAATAATCACGATACCACGTAGAGGTCGTAACCAGCTGCCACCACTCTGGGGAGAAATCCTCAACCTGGCGAACTGCGGCGGGGATGAATAGAGGGGCATCGGGGTTCAACGTTGACCTTCCTCCTGAAACAAGCGCCATCTTCGAAATAACTTGCCTCTAGCAACTTCTTATCTGTTCCCCAAATGTCAAAGAAAGAATCAGGAGTCAGCATCGGATACATCATAGAATAAACAAACTACAATGACATTAAACAAATTATGCACCACATATCCCTGCTCTGCTGCTAAGTCAGCAGATCATCAGCATATATAGGATAAGGAACAGGAACATAAACACAATTGCAGACAAGAGAAAATGATTTAGAGTGAATAAGCCGACTGCTGAGTGTTTTTTTTTTTTTTGGTGAAAACCGACCGCTGAGTGTTCAATCAGTCAAAAAACCCCAAAATCAACTAGCCAAGAGCTAGATCAGTGCACACGGCAGAAAATAATAGCTGTAAGTTATCTTTTTAGAGACCCAAACAACTAGCACAATACCATCCTACCTACGAGATCCTTTTCTTTCCTTGTTCTACCATTTCATCAGGATATTAAAAAACGAATCTTTCCAAATTCTTCCAACAACAAACATAAGACCAGATTTGTTCTTCCGGATAACTATTTTTGTCAACACAAGACCTGGGAAGAAACTAGTTCGTTAGTTACCAACATCCTCTATTAAAGCTACTAAAAACCCTCAAAACGGCCCCGATGATCATATTTCACTGCGATCTCGACGCGATCCTCGGCGTTCGAGCGCTCCACGTCACTATCAACCTCGACCGCAACACAGATCCCTCTCTAAGCCCTCCCAAGCCCTAATCTACTCACGAACACGAAGACACAACCTTTACCGTACAGACCGACTACGAGGAGCTCACACGAGCGCGACCATCCTCCCGATCAGCGCGAGCTCGCCACAGATCGAAGCGAGAAAGCCACAGATCCTCTCCCAAAAACAGAAACTCCGCACACCACAAGACGATCGAACTGCGCAGCGGACGAATTCGAGCACATCACCGACGAAATCGGGGGGAAAACCCGACCCAGCCAGCTCCCACTTTCACGGATTCGAACGAGTCAGCGGAAATCAGCAAAATGCGGACTCGAATCGACTGCGATCTGCTAGTTCCACGCGCGATCGAGCCTGCGGAGAAGATCGGAAGCGAGGGGCCAGGAACCGTACCTTGAACGACGGCGAAATATCTCCTCCGAATGAGAGAGAGAGAACAGATTTTTGCAGGGTCGGGTCGGACCGGAGGGGGAGGCGTAGCGTACGTGGCGTGGTGAGGAGCGCCTGGGTGGGGGGGTATATATAGACCCGGACGGGGGTTTTTTTGTTGGGGGGGGGGGGGGGGAGGTTCGGGGAAACCGGACCTGCCCACTGTATGGCGTGGCCCGCCAGGACGATCCCGGTCACGAGCCGGTAGTCGGTGGAGAAACCGTGTCTTTTTTCTTTGGTTTCTTCTTTTTTGGTCAGGAAGAAACCGCGTTTTGGGAGGCCCTGTTTGACCTTCGAAGAGGACGATGATAATGGGGTCGTCGGAGAACAGTGGCGGTTCGTGATGAAATAGTTTTTCATTTTCACGGCAGGAGAAAAAAACGAGAAAAGGGCAAAATAAATTTTTTTGAAAAAAAAAAGAGAGGAAGAGAGATGAAGGCACATTTGGTTTTACTTCCGAGCTTCGAGTAGTCATAAAATTTCCTGGTGGAATTTGATTTTCTTAGTTGCTGTTTTTCGGTCTATATATTAAGTTCTTTTTCTTGACGTAAATGGACTTCACTTAAGTTTTCTTAGCTTCAGTAACGGTGCATCTCTCCATTTCTTAGCGTTTTTAAGCGCGCGACAAAAAATATCTTCGTAGAAAAAAAAATCGAGTTAGGCCATCGCTAGTAATACCCAATGGATTTGTGGATTGATAAAAAAAATTAGTGAAGACCAAAAAAATCTAATTGTAACCATAATTTGTGAGCTTTTAAAGTTGGGGCTGGATTGTAATGATATAGAAAGCTCATGAGGGTGATATGTAACTATTCCACGCTAGTTATTTAAATCATATAAGTCTCGCGTGAATTCGCAGGATCTAACAACTTATGTTGAGTGGGCCAATGTAGATCAAGAGAATCTAATGTTTTTTCGCAAAGGTGGAGAGGTGAGTTATTATCTCTTTCTCGTGTTAAGATGTGTTATCCAAATTTTATGAGAGAACTATGAAATATGCTTTGCTTCATTTGAAGATTGAGGGGACTACCTGAGTAGTTCAATGACCATTCATCAATGCCTCACCCGAAAACATGTTTTGCTTCGTTTGGCCAATCGAGAAGCGTCTTACAACCTAAAATGTTTGGTCTTAAGTTCATAATGCATTCAAGTGGTCTTAGTATGTCTCGCAGTACCAAATAATCTTATATTTCTCACATCATGTTCACTACCTAACTAATGTCGCATGACAAGTCACCTGATCGTCTAGTTATTTTACAGATAGAAAATAAGTGAAATAATGTAATAACAAATCACTAATTTCGGTGCTCGGTGCATATGCACTTAACACGTAAGGCGGGGCCATTTTGATCCAATGGGTGAGATCATCTGTGCTCATGTGCATTGCTATTGCGTGACAACGAGCCATAAATTGACCTCAAACCTCACCCAACTACATAGCAATAGTCAATTAGCAATGTGAAGGGATAAAAATTATAGAAAAAGCCATCAAAATTCCTAAATTATGTCAATCATAACACATTTATCTTTAAATAAAAATTTATTGACACGCAAAATCCCAAACTTATACACACCCGATATATTTACCTCGAACTTTTTTTTATAACATAAAAAATCCAAAATTCGTATTCACGCGACACAATACAAATTTAGGGTTTCGATATAAATATGTCATGTATGTATAAGTTTAGAATTATTTGTATAACAAAAAAAGTCGGTTATAAATGTGTTATGATGAGTATAGTTAAAAAAACTTTTGTAATTTTTTTTTAAATTATAAATTGTTGTGCATCGAGAGGGAAAACTGCAGGTCTAACTCATTCATCTTGAGCAACCCGCACGAGTAAGGGGCTGCATGTTTTTATTCCTTATTTCTGTTTAAGAACAGAATTTTTTTTTTGTTTCCAAGAATTAAAAAAAGAATAAAAATGCGTTTATTTACATTTTTGTTTAAAATCATTTTTTTTGTTCCTAGAACACAAAAAAACAGAAATGAGAAACAAAAAAAAATGTTTCTTATTCTAAAAACACTTTTTTCTTCTTTTCTTCTCTCTCCTCTTTTCTTCTTCTTTTCTTCTTTGGTCGGCGACTCCATCGAGGGTTGGCGACCTCGCGGAGCATCGCCGGCGCGAGTGAGGTCAAGCTTGCCCAGCCAAGGTGAGGCCAAGCCTCGCCTGCGCGGCAATGCTCGGCCTTCGCCTTGGTTGGTCAAACTCGAGCTCACCCAAATTTGGTGAGGCCGAGCCTTGCTAAAGGTTAGCGACGCTCGGCCTCGCCGTGGTTGGGCAAGCGCCCAAATTTGAAAGAAGAAAAAATAAAAAAAAAGAAAAAGGAAAAAATAAAAAATTTAAAAATTTAAAAAAAAAAAAAAAAAGAACATAAATTTATCAAAATGTTTTATTCATTTTTTATTCCAGAACAAGTTTTTACTAAACGCATTTTTTAAATCAAAAATCGTTTTAGTAACGAAACATTTTTTTTTTTCTATTTTGTCCCAAATAATTTTGAACGTAAACGTTACTAAACGCGTTTTAAAATGTCGGACTCGGAGCAACCGCCCAAGCGTCACCTTTAGGATGAGAACGAGGAAGCAGCTGCACGCGCTCGGTCGGAAGCCCCATCGCGACTCTCACATTCGAGAAATAGCCGAATATTATTATTAGTTCGATATTTTAATTAGGTGGGCCCAATCTATAATTCTTTTGGGGGCCAAATTTGGTATTTCGTAAAACGAGCGACCCCCCCTAGCAAATTCGCCACATGCACCTCATCATTGACTTGACCTCCACCTGCCTTCCTCGCTGTTATCCTTCCCGGAGGATCAGGTATTCTTTTTTTTTTCACTAGAGAACAAGCATGGCAATGTCATTATGCATCTTGATTGAAGCACATGGTAAACGAATTCCACTAAAAAAGCATGGCAATTTTCGCAAACTCTTTTGTTGGGTTCTGATAACCTATTGAGTAAATCCATGACCGTTCTCAAATCTTAGGAAAATTTCTATAGTCTCCAAGAGTGGTCTTGTAATTGAGAATTCAAGTCCTCTTGAAAACTCAGTTATGATTGAAACGAGCTGAGAGATGGATGAGATCCGATTTGCTTTTGTTGCAGCACCTACCGAGCATCACATGTTGCAATTCAAGTTGTGATCACTTCAAAAGAATTTTTCAAATTTGTTGAAAAAAAATGCAATCGAGTCCTAAATCTTGTAAAAAGTGCAACCAAATTTTAAAATTTATTATTAAATTGCAATCGAGTCTTAAAATATTCAAAAATTGGAATAAAGTCCTAAAATTTATGATAAAAGTGTAGTCGAGTCTTGAAACTTAAAAAAAAGTTGCAATTAATGAAATGACTTGATTTGATAAATTTAATAAGTTTTATAACTCAATATGCTTTCATCTAAGTTTTATGATTTAATTATATTTTTTTAAAAGTTTTAAAATTAACTTTCATCTTAAGTTTTAGCGCTTTGATGCCCTAATCTTAATTTTTTATTATTAAAAGAAAATGGAGATGGGGGAGGAGAATGCGATGCTATGGCAAATCCAATTAGGGGCGGCCACTCAAAGCCTCCGCCTAATCCCGGGGGATGCGCGAATGCAACACATGGGGTGTTGGGTAGGTCAGTCGGGTCGGGACAGCGACCCCCAGCATCGTCCAATCTCCGATTTCCAGCATAACACACCCGTTGCAATCATGTCAGTGGCAATCATCAGGATCACCTAATGGGCCTCCACTAATCGTTCATTAAATTTAATATTAATTTAACGATTTGATTAAGTACGCCTAATCACGACAACCTTAGTTGATGCTCCACGACTTGTCTTCATCACTTTTGGGGATTAATTTTTTTAGCAAAAAGGTGAGTTTTGCGTCCCGATGGCTATTGGCTAGTGGACGAAAATCAGCACATTGACGCCTTTTTTGCACCTTTTTTTATTTTATATTTATCGAAAGTATTAAAATTTATAGTGAAAGTATAATTAAATTATAAACATTTCAAAAAGTGTAATTAATGAAAATTTAATTTGATCATTTTGGTAAGTTTTATGACTTGATTATATTTTTTACTACGTGAAGCTTATTTTAATGCTGATTTTTTATTCTCTAATCACATAATCAAAACGAAAAATGCCCAGCAGCTGTAGTAGACTTTTTAGTGCTTTGCTCTGTCTTGATGGTGGCAATGGCACCAAGGATTGTCATCATTATTCGTTATATTTTAATCAGAAAAATATGAAAAACACGACATCCTCCCGTTCATTCAGTCCATCAATGCTTCCAATGTCGCCGTCGCGAGGTTGTCATTATTTCCGATGAGTCATGAACATCACTACTTCCGATGAGTCGAGGTCAATTGATCGATACTTTTGTATCAGGAGTCGAGTCAGATAAAATGACGTAACTTATGTTAATCTATAGTATATAGTTACTTAGCGACATGCTCTTTTTGGATAATCTCCAAATTTTTTGTTGCCCCGTGGCCCGTGGCTCCGCTTTATCTTTCCCTAGTTTATTCAGTGGGATTGTGATTGTCCAGCTGGCTTCATGATTTGTTAGATGCTTCGCTTTAGAGGATTTATTGGCTGTATTTAACCCATCTATACTTTTGATAAAAAAAAAAACCTATCTATACTGAAGAAAGGAAATCTATTTACCAGCCAATTTGTAATTAATTCTTCCCCCGGTGACGACCATAAAGGCAATTTAACCTCGATAGACTTGTTTTTTAAGTCACGTCGTGTAGGGTTTGGACATTTTCATCTTTTAATTTTGGCCTTTGAAATATTTATTTTGAACGTACGTGTCATTTGTATTCCTATTTCATGTTCTAAGAATTTTTATCATTTTTACTGTTCCTCACAAAATGTAAGTTTATGACATGATACGTCAAAACTCGTAAAAGGTCATATTGAGTAATTCATAAATAAAATCATTTGCCAAAATGATCGCCGCTCTATAAAGGCATTTACTGTTTTTCTTTTTCTTTTAAGAATTGGCTCACATGAGAAGGATCGGTGGTTCGAGAATGGACGATGATTGAGTTGATTTAACAGAGGACAATGAGTGATCGGATGGGCGCGAGATGGCTCAATTAAGGTGTCCCTTCCCGACCAAAAAAAAAGGGACAGCATTGCCGGAACCGACGGGCTGACACAAGAAAGATGAAGGTCTTTTTGCGAGGGAAGTTTGTAACGACTCGAAGCTCCATACGTAATCATAGAGATTATGGTAAAAGGTTTGTTATAAATATCGCTAAATACCACTCCTGAATAGTTTGCTCAAACTCGAAGTACTCTTTGAGGGTGACGGGTCCAATCCGAGATGCTATGTGGGATAAGATAGTTTACTCCTTGGCCTATATCTTGCCATCTTTACTAAGCGAATGTGATGCCCGACAAAGGTACGAGGTCCAAAGTCGCATTCGCAAAGCGGAAACTTCGACGAATTCTTACGTCTGTGGAAAATTCGTCGAGCGACCAGGACGATGTCCTAATCCTAAAGACTCCACCGCAACAAGCAAGAACAACCGATAAGTAGCTTTTGAGTTGTTTATGTTGTTATGCTTTTCTTTTCCTTTAATCTCGGGCATCGACAACTCCGTGTCCGGAAACACCAAAGCCTCCGCTTCAATTGTCATTACCTTTTTTTTTTTTTATTTTTTTATTTACGAAATGTCAAAGTTTAGTGGCTCACGACGATTGTTTACCCTCACAAAAGTTAAAAGTCAAATTAATGACCGCTTATATCGAAGAAATTAGAGAAAAAACTAGCCAAAAACTCCAATATATATTCCTCATGAGCATTTGCTTTTTCTTAGGATATAAAAAATGTAAAATTTGTACAAATGTAACACATTTGTTTCCCTTCAAGATTGGTCAGATGATTTTTCAGTCAAAATAAAGTTTTTTATTTCATTTAAGTCACGTGAGCGTTGTATAAATTTAACAGTACTCATTAAAGGAAGGTGATTATGTCATGTAGGTATAAATTTAGAGTTTTTAGTATCATGAAAAGAAGTTTCGGGGTGGTGGGGGGTGTAGGGGGACTAACAAAAACCAAGACGAATTTCCCTCTAGATTCTCGTAACAAGACGGCCCAACTTAGAAGCCTGCTAATAACTTGAGTGGAGGCCCACTACAAGCGAACGGCCCAGAGCTGCGGTGTCACGGTCGCAGAAGCTCCACTCCCACGGGCCTCTACGCCCACGACCCATCAGTCGGCCCAAGCCCATCACCTCGCGAAAACCTTCCATTCTCTGTCCGTCGTCCCTCGCCGTCTCCTTCGCGCGCTGCTCTCCGGTGTCCATGCGAGGTCCGCCATCCCGACCTCGAAGATCGCCTTCCGCCGTTCTGCTCCCGCGCTCGCGTCGCGCTCGTACCAGGGCGGTTGGATAAGCTCGGAAGCTTCGATTCCATCGCTAGTTCGTCCGATTTCGCGGTCGCCGTCGAAGATTCCGCACGAGATTACTCGCGAGGCTCGCGGGCATTACCTCGATTTCTCTCCTAGAGGACGATCGCAACTCGAGAGTAAGTGAGTTTCTTCCGTCTCGACTCGCGAGCTGCTCTGCTCTACATTGAATGTCGTTTGACGATTGCGTCCGAAATTACTGCGTGCTAATCGTCCGTGATATCTCGCCATTGGTTTTAGCAGTTCACGTGGGACGATCGTATTGCTGATGCGGATGGTATCGAATGTCGATTGTTGTTTAAGGGCAGCAGCTCTTCGATCCTTTCCCGTGATTGTGATAGTAGATAATCTCAACCAGAGCCGAATGCCGATTCCCAAAATTCACATTTCACAAAATGAAATACGTTTCTCATTGCCGTTGAAGTAAAAACACCAGCTGCATTAAGGCCATTTGGGGTTTTAGAGCTCGAACATGGATATGTGCGCCTTTTGCTTGAAAAATTCGTTTTTAGCTATCAGTTTGCTTATTTGCTTCAATGGAGATCTAGGTTTACGCTCCATCAGTTGGGATTCATGAGAATGCCTGAGTTTTTCGTTCTAGTTATTTGTTGGAATTTAAGCAAATTTCGAGCCTTTCCAACTGTGCAAAGTAACTGAGACACCCTTGTAACTCATGCGGAACTTATCTGACTGTTCGCAGGGGATGATGTTGCGGTCATGACTTGAAAAATGAGAAGGCATTTGAGAATTTGGTGGCCCAAGCAGCACCTTTTAACTCGACCATCATCACATGAGGTCTTGTTTGGGTGGTTTGTCTCATCCTCTCCAGCTTCTGTGGATATTGTAATAGCTCTCGCCATTAATGAGACCTTCCTGTCTCATTTGTCATCTGGTCTTGAGGTAAAAAACTACGAATTTCGTGGGTTGTCAATTTGCTGCTAGAGTGATTGAGCTTTTGTCATGATTGGCTTTAATTCTCTTTCTTTTGAAGATTTTGGCACACTTCATTGGTGCTACTCTCATCTTTTCCTTTAATATCTTTTGCCTCATCATGCATAAATTTCTACATTAGGCTTCATTTCAGCAATGTATTGCCATAGAGAAAAATATGTGAAAAAAATGCAATGTGCGCACAAGCTATCAAAAGACACTGGGATGCTTATCTTATAGCCGGACGAGTGGAAATTAAATTCGCACTTGTTTTAAATTTCTTTCACAAGAAGCAATCCTTCCAAGTTCTACTCAGTTGCTAAAAAGAAATAGTTGGGAGTAGTCACCCTGCAGTTGCCCCTTGCAAGATCTTGACTTTTGTACTTTTTGGTGAGAAAAGACAGTTTAAACTACCCCAAAGATTTTGTATATATTCGGATTAGCATTAGAAGTTAGTCGGGTAAGCTTCTTGGCATCTGCTTCAGTTGCAGGATGTGCCCTGGGGAAGGCTTCACAAGTTTTCGTTTCATTAAGCTTTTAGTATCTACTCTTTAGGCTTCTATGCTATTTTCTTTGGCAAAGTTTAAAGCAATTGTTCTTGCAAATTTTTCCTTGCTCTACTTGGCAGAACAGATGCGCCTCATTTTAAACATTTATAATCTGCTACAGGAAAATCTTCAAGACACAAATAGGGAAATGCCAGTAAATTTAAAGGATAAATCTGCATTCTGTGTATTGGGTCTGTATGCTGCTGACCCAGGTCATGGCAGCAAAATGAAAGGGGATCAAGGCTGTGGCTGCTACAGGATAACTGAACCACTCAAATCACGTAGGCAACTTGCTGTAGGAAGCAATAGCTGGATCCAGCTAATGCATAATTCTTGCTCAGGCTATCAGGGAGACAACTTATGGCTCCCTGAAGTGCATCATATTCACTGGAAAGGGGAAGTAGTATATCACTGCGATGTGCACGTATGTAAGTTATGGTTACTTCCACTTCTGCTTCCGGTTTAAAGCTTTTTATTGATGTTCCATCACTTAAATTTATTCTGAAAAATCTCTAGGTTATAGTTTACGAAACTCCAACACATGGAGCACACCATTTCTCTCTAAGTTATTCACATTATCCTGGTCAAGTAAAAGTTCCTACGAAGAAGCCCAAGTGGATTGCGGAACTTCAACAAAAACATGCTCAAGTTGACCTGGTAATGTAATAGCTGACTTCAATACTGCAGCCCGGCCATCAGCCTTTTGTTAACTGGTTTCTATGTCCTTAAATGTAGAGTACAGCAATTCTCGCAATCAACAGTTCTAGAGCTGCTTCTGCTACATTAAACTCAAAGACATTTTCTGGGCCAGAACGATCTGTCTCTCAGTCATCCCTTATTTCGATGTATTCTCTTCTTACTATTGTTTCTTTAAACCCATTTCCTTTTCCTGATTTCTGATGACATGAACTTTGGACTTCTAGGTTTTATGCCTTCATATGGCATGCATTGGCCATATTGGCAGCTTCATTATTCACTCTTTTCTACATCATTATCCAGTATTTTCATCATTTTATGAGGTGGGGATCACAGTCGTGGATGTACAAAGTATCTTCAAGGGTGTTCCTGACCACGTGGTCTAACATCAAAATTAGGTCTTGTCAATATCTATATTGGCCTGTCTTGCTGCAGAATAGTGACCTCAGGTAATAAAAGACTCCTAAAATGATTACTTTTCCACTTATTAAGAGTTTCAACTAAGATGATGCATAAATTGGTTTTATTTTGACAGTCTGTTTAACTTCCAATACTACCGTTACACTGGACTTTTTCTTGAAAGTTCAGGACAGAAATGATCTCGATGCTTTTACTAAAAGCCCCGCTCCACGGGAATGCTTTTCCATTTTTACTCATTTATAGAAGATCTTAGGGACAACTCGTGAATTGGTCAGTTGTTGTGCATAAGTGAATGATCTCAAGCTTCATCTCATTGAGCAAATTGCTTTAAACTTTTTAGTCGATAACAATTTAGAAGGTCTTGTGCTGGCAGTTCTTCCTTTACTTTCTTTCTTTGTGGTTCTGTTCCCTCTTCCTGGGATGTGGTTCAGGTAGATAATGTTTATACCTACTCTAGATGTAGTGGTTGATGATATTGTCTCCTTTGTGATATCGTTGACTTTGGAATCACTGGATAATACTTTTTAGGACTTGGGATAGTTTCTCACCTTAATCATGATCCTCCTCTTGTAGGTGTCAATCCAATGTAGAGTACGCTGAGAAAGCTGCATTGCGGAAGCATTCCATGTGGTCAAATATAGCCATTGATATTCTCCTTGGAAACTTGATTGGTTTGTCATTACTATATCATGCGGAAATGGTTAGCTTGTGGTTTCTGAATTCCGTGGAGGGCCTAAACAATTATCTGCGCATGGGATCTGTGTGGTTAATGGGAGTCCCTGCAGGATTTAAATTGAATACAGAATTAGCAGCCATTCTTGGCACAACGTCTCTTAACGTCATACAAATTTGGTCTACCCTTTGGGTTTTTGTGGGATTCTTTCTGATGAATATGGTCAGAGGTATCGCTATAATGGGGATGCTTTTTGGGGCTACTGTTATTGCCGCACTGATGGTAGACATGATTGGGGCAGCAACTTTACATGTATCAGCTCTACATTCGTTGATAGCCTGTCTTTATGCTTCACAGACACAGGCATTGGCTGCTTTATGGCGCCTATTTAGGTAATACTTTCTAGTTTCTTCTTTAGTGTAAATAAAGCATTTATATGTAAGAGAAAAATTACTGCAACATGTATCGGCAGCTTTTATGTCAACAGTGTGTGCAGTTGACATTTCATTTTTGGAGTTAATTTTGCCTTAGCTGTCAATCAAGTGGTGGGTGGCTGTTATGCTCCTGCTATACTTTATCGCCTGTTGGGATAAGTCAAGTTCCGGCCTGTAGCTTACATGTTGCTCTGATGCGAGCATCCAACGTTCTACAAGATGTCATCTTCATTTATACTAAACACAGTTACTGAATGATGCTGTTTGATTCTATTGTCTGGACAATCTCTACTGCATTGCTTTTTTCTTACTGAAGTTGGCATGTTTCTCTGCCAATCAAGCTCTTTGTTGCCTCCATTTTTTTTCTTCTCCAGTCTTGTGGAATATAATCAAAATTGTCTGTGTCATAGTCAAGTATTTGGGAAGTTTCTGGGACTTTCATATACATAAAGGTCCTTTGCCTGTTTGGCTTTTGAATGATGGATGTTTTGTTCCCTCATGCAACATATAATCTTAATCTACTTATATGTTAATTAGTGCTTGAAATGACATCTCTTTTAATTCATGACCAAGTGTTCAGGGAGGGGGAGCTTATGGTGGAACCTATAAAGATGCTCGAGCATGAAAGTTACCTAGTTTTCTATCCACTGTATTGAATCCTGAAATCGCTCCTAATCTTCATGATCCTGCTGGCTGCAGCTCCTTCCACAATTTACGATATTTACTTGATGTGGATGTTTTGCTGCTTTAAGCAATTTGTTGATACCGTTTTTCTGATATTGATATCTAAATAATTTTCTTAGACACTTCTGACAAAACTTTCAGCCCTTTATTTAACCTCATCAGTGCTAATATTTCAACAGGAAGATAATCTTTTTCAAAAAGTGAGGAAGAGAACTTATTTATTGGTTATGAATGTGCTTATGGTATAAACTGGTGTGATCCATCTTGTGAGCTAGGTCTCAATTTCTTTATTTCAGTTTTAGTGGGAATCTTATGAACTATTTGGTGCCTTCTCGAGGCTTTTGGACAAACTAAAATGATTCTTTCATTTTAATTTTGGGATGTTAATCACTACATTTCTATTGTTGTCTTTGATTGTTGATGGTGTCTCTGAATTTTCTGCAGGGGTCAAAAGTTGAATCCTCTTCGCTTGAGATTGGATAGCTACGATTACACTGTCGAGCAACATGTCGTTGGATCTCTTCTGTTTACTCCCCTTCTACTTCTGTTGCCAACAACCTGTGTCTTTTATATATTCTTCACCATTGTGAATACTTCTATCAGAGTTACTCATGTGCTAATCGAAGTTTTTATATCTATTATCCATGAGACACCTTATGTCAAAGTTCTTCTTTGGTTGGTGAGACCAACCAGACTTCCTGCTGGGATATGGTTTGAAATTGTTTCCTGTAAATATAATGGAGTACATCCGATGGAAAGATCTATTTGTGATGGCAATGGCATAAATCCAGATTTTGACAATGCACCATGGAAAACGGAGAAATACAAAAGGTCTACTGTGCTGGTTTCATTTCTACGCATCAGTGTTCCAAGCATTGGTAAATTCTCAGATCCTTGTGACATTCATTTCTTCAATGTGTCAATAGTAACTGTAAATCAATACCTATGGGATACTTTGTTGCAGGACAAATAATCTTGCCTCATTACAAGAAAGTTTTTACTGGTGTCTCTGCATCACTCTTTGCAGAGTCTGCTTATGGAATTCTCACAGGCAAAAGGTCGGTAGAATGCTGTCCTCTATTAACTTGAGTAATGCTGTTACAGGTGAAATTTGATGCAATCTCTCTCTCTCTCTCTCTCTCTCAGGATTTCATATGGTCCAGTTTCTCATCCTCCATCAACTCTGCCGTGGATGCACATACCGATTAAGGAGTACTGGCAACTCTGCCATAAATCAATTCTTTCACACATGGGAGACTGAAGAGTTTTTTTGTCTTGGCTTTTTAATTCTAGCTGACCTCACTGACGGCCCATTTTTTCCCCATATCGCTAAGAGCAACTCACTGCTTACTTATTGATCACTTGAATGCCACGAGTACTTTGGCAGCCTCTCGCTCCTTTTGGGCTGGCTCCTGGCTAGGCAGACTTTTGTAGATTTAGCTTGCCATTTTGTCATGTTTAAGGTTAATTCTCGGTTGTCCTAGATTGGCATATTCAATCAGAAAGCGCAATTTTATTATGGTCAGAATTGTGTCACCACTCTGTGTGCTGAACTGATTTTGGGGCTTTTAAAGGAATGCTTTGATACTAACAAGAGACAGTCACATCCTCCTGGTTTGTTCAGTATCATCTTTTGGCTTCACAAAGTTTCATTCTACGATGGTGTGGCTAGAGTAAGATAGATATTTATATTTCTTGTTCTTGACCGAACAAGATCCTATGAAGTATTTAGTTCAGCTTAGAGAAATGATAATTCTTATGGCATGTGAAGTTAACTGGACTTATGCAATCCAGTTCTAGGTCGCCCTATTAAACTGATCTTGGGCTACATGAATGACCATCTAAGTTTTTGTTATTTGTTCAATTTATTCCTTCAAATTTCTTTTTGTGCAATCAATCCTTTTATTAGAAGCCTTTTTTTTTGGTCGAATATTAGAAGCCATTTGTAACCCCGTATTCGTGTGGCATACTGAGGGGCCAAGGCAAGCGTTGCCTCAGCTGCGTTGAGGTGATTGTAATGCAGTTCGAGACTGAAATGATCACTAGCAAGAATCGCAAATGAGGATCTCGACCCTTCCAGAAAAGAGTGCAAACTAATCATAACGCCATTGCCATTCAGCATGAAATCACGGAAGAGTTTTCGGGTGTCTATGATGCCCAGGCTCTCGATGTCGAGGGCCGTTGTAAGTCCGTGAATTTCATGGTAGTTCAAAACAAATGCTTTATAAAATAGCTATTTTGTATGATATCCCTCCTTATTTAAATGGCACGACGATCTCTTCTGCAATTAGAGTCAGTAAACCGAGGAAATATGCTCGCATGATCAGAAATCTTTCCCCCGCAATGCTCCTGATCAACATCCCTCCCTCCCTCCCTCTGTGAAGTCACAGACACAGATTTCCAAGACTCAGAAATGACGGATGGAGACAAGAAGAAGTACAAAATAGAAAATGTAGGAAGCAGCAGAAAGTCACGGGATTCCATTTCTAGGCAACTAGGCAACACAGAACATAGAATGAAAGCTCCACTAGTGATAAAAAAGTACATGGCCACGGATTGCCACCTCCCTGCATGTTGAGAGAGCGGGGGTTGTACCTCATGACAGGTGAGTGTATGGTTGCCACTTGCTTCTAGCTCATTTCACATTCTGTTGTTGGGATGTGGTAGTTATCCGTTGGGCTCGAATGCGAGACAAAGAATACTTGTCATGTAATGCAGATATCACGTAATATGCTACTTACATATAATGTCCCATATTAGGAAATGTGCATTATTTTTTATTTGTGCTTAATAATTGAATCATTTATTTAATTTATGATTTTATGTCAGCATATCACATGATATAAACATTACATGATGAGATTTTTTCTGATTAATGGACCTATGCAACAGATGAAAAGAGATATATGTGACTGCCGGCATGTGATTATGGGGGCCCACCTTTCGTTTTCAATCAAACCCTATTTCACATGGGTGGGAATCGGATTGATCATGGGGAAGCCTTGGGAAGGGACCAACTCTAAGAACCTGACAAAACTTAGCCTCCCTAGCTTGAAAAGAATCCCATTTGGCCTGCCATTGATTCTAATGAATTTCAAATGATTCTTATCAGGGTACACAACATACTTAGCATCATAATGAACTTAATAAGGGGTCATAACTATTTTATCTTGCTTTGAGCATCCACTTTACACGGCATATCAATACAAATTAAAATGTTCAATTAGCCTCTCTCTAATGCGCGAGCTGACGAGAGAGAAGAATTCTCTAATCTGAATTTCGTGGTTCCAGTGCATTAATTCTCATGGTATCGAACTTGAATACTTTAAACTAAGTTTTCCAGAATCATAATTCCAGTGCGCCAAGCAAAAAAGTCGACTAGAAGCATACGAATCGACGATGCCAACATCAAGAGAGCAGATTTCTTGATCAAGTACACGTCGAAAGAAGTGTCCGAATCTCTTGATTAGTTTATCGTCACGTCATTCACCTATATGCCAAAGAGAAAGCCAAAGACTGGGAAATCATTGAGGGTGAATCCCACGATACAAGCTGGCTCCGTTTTCACTTTCCTTGCAGCTTGGCCTGTTTGTTCTTTCTGGGAGAGAGGACAAGAACCAGCAACAACGAGGCATCAACTTCTTGCTACTAAACAAACACTATTAGCATGGCATCATCAGCGCCATCATCGGTTCATGCAAAAGGACACATCACATTCTAAATTAATGACAGGATCTCCCAAGCTGTTCTTATATAAAGAAACTCTTAACATTCTCAATTTCCAACCAAGTCTCTCTCTTTCTCTCTCTCACAGACACACACACAAACAGGAAAAATATGGCAAGCACGCTTAGCATTGCCGTACTGTATCTCTTCCTGATGCTCCTTCTACTACCAGAAAACCATGTAAGCTTCAGCTTTATCGAGCACTCCCTGATCATCCCTAACTCCAATTCTGGCGTCAACTCGTTTGTGCATGTGCATCAATGCTCGCATTCTCACCACTTCATTTTTTCTTTTCCTGATGATCATGAAGCATGCATTCACACAAGACATATACATGTATAGTCGAACGGACACTTATAGGCTTGTTAGAGCGTGCTTAACTTTTTGAAGAACTTTTACACAGTTTCATTAGACGGCCAGCTTGATGCACAGTGCATAGCATGGTGATGAACTGTTGAGTTGAATATAACGTGTAGGATCGATCATGTAACAAAGATATATCGATTTGTTTCAGAAATAGCATCATTCCTCACTACATGGCAAGGTTTGAGGAAAAGAAACAAATGAACCCCGTTACATTTCTTGCGAATCGACTAAATTATTCAGTTTCTGTGTTTCCAGGCAACGATTACGGAGGCTCCATCGCCACAGCCCCAGGCTGCTCCGGGCAATCTCCCCTCGGTGCGATAATTGTTGTTATATGGTTGCCTTTTCTTTTTCTATCTTGAATATTGAATTCTGATATAAATTCCTCTCTTGATTTCTTCTTCTTCTTCTTCTTCTTCTTCTTCTTCTTATTTTTCTTTCAGTATGGCGCCAGAGAAGGCAGTCTGAAGCCCCAAGGTAAGAGATTACAAACAATCTCGCCGTAAAATGGAACTGAACGTACAATTAGTGATGAGACACTATCTATTATAAGCAAGAATTCGAGTATAAGCAAGAATTCGAAAGATGAACTACACATCGAGTTTTTTAAAGGTTCATGTTACTAACAATCAACTGATCATCTTAAAAATAGAGTGCGGACCGAGGTGCACGGGGAGGTGCTCGAAGACGCAGTACAAGAAGCCATGCATGTTCTTCTGTCAAAAATGCTGCGCCAAGTGCTTGTGTGTGCCTCCAGGCACCTACGGCAACAAGCAACTCTGCCCTTGCTACAACAACTGGAAGACCAAGCGCGGCGGCCCCAAATGCCCCTGATCTCTCTTCCCTTTCCCCTTTTCAATCTCTTCTACGGCAATCACACGAGCCCATTTGACGCCGCACGGTAACCGTGTTGTGAAGTGTTGTAGGTCCTTTACTGGTTGGGACAGCTCTCTCGGAAGCTGCTGCGAGAACTATTGTGGAGGAGCTGTCTACTGTATTATTTCTGCTTTTTTTATGTCACTCTTCCGGTTGATTACGTGAGGTTTATTTTTTTACTACTTTTAATATATCAGAGTGGTCATTCAATCTCCCTTGATTAACCACGATGCCAAGAAAGCTCGGAAATGAATTAATTACTTTCAATAGTATTTTTTTGGTGATACTAGTCCCGAGACGTGCATATCATGACAGAGAATGTATTTCTTATGTCAATTAAAGCAAGCTACGGTAGCCTCTGGAAAAACAAGCCCTTCGAAAGTGACAGAGTTTTGAAAAACGGATGACGTAAAATGGACTGAAATGCACGTCGATGCAGATAATGCGACGAGCCGGTCGTGCCCCTCTGGCCATGTAACGGACGCATAAATTACTTTCTCCTCGAGACGAGGAACATGCATCAAAGATGGACCCGGTGGGCTTCTTGGCCCAGCTTCAATTCTTTCTGGAGGTTACACATTTCTGTCCGTTTCACTTTGATCATTTAGCTTCCACTAGAGATTAAGGGTGGCATACAAAATTTCTTGAATAAATTGATTTTTGGAATAGAAATTAATTTTTGGCAAGAAATTGATTAATATAAATTGAGAAGTTAAATTTTAACTTATCATTTCTTTTTCAAATTTATTTCGGAATATAAATCTATTTAGGAAATAGAAAAATCAAATTCGCTAAATGGATTTGTTTTTGCTTGTTTTGGAGAACAGATAAAAAGAAATAGAGAAAAAAATTTTATCATACGCATCCTTATGGCACAATAGTATCACAGTCCATGCTCATTTTCCGTCGCTTTAGATGCCATCTATTGGGGTCCGGGATTGTGCGTGATCCGCGCAGCAGCAGGCAACGCTTCCCGGACAAGCTCGAATCTTGTCGCTAGCTGTGCGTTTAGAAAACTGAGTAATCAATGGACCTACTTAATCGGCAAGCTTGAATAGGACACGGACCACTTTCCATACATCGGTCTGGTGGTTGGAGGGAGCCTGCGTTTCCTAGGCCTAAACAAAGAAAACGAAAAGACAATCCGTTGGACCTAACGACCAAGCCTATCCCTTCCTAGCCAAAGGAAAAAAAATCATCAGTCAGGCCATTAAGTGCCAACTACCGCGAACATCAGCATACACATAGCTTGAAATTGAATGTGTGGCCATCTCTTGCTGTGCAAATTGTGGAAAAAGAGCTAACTTCAGAACTATTAAAATGAGTAAAAAACCTATTTGTTAACTTATATTTGATAAGCTAAATTGTTATATGAATTAGTTATATTCAATAAATGGGTTTACACCGAACTTTATTTGTTATAAATGAGTTTAATATGGGTGTTAATTGTGTTACAATTAGATTCAATTTACTTCTATGACTCTCTCTTCACTCTCATTCTCTTCCACACTCATCTTGGCACCCCATGTTTTCACCTTAGTTGGGGAATGAGTTAGGGGTGATTGGTTCTTGCGTGGGTAGCTTTCAAAACAATAACTTAGAATCTACTCCGTTATAACTGTTTCCCAGTTTTTGGACCTTGAAACCTATTTTGTTTGCCTGAAACCGGTTCTAAAACTTATCCTATTTTTCTGGTCTGATTTCAAGGTCTACCCGAAAACTTGTTTTATCTTTTTTTTTAGAACTTTCTTTTGTTTATTATTTACAGTAAAATCATATGAGGTTATAAGTAACAAAACAATTTAAAGTTTAAGATGAACAACATAAACCCTATCTACCAAGAACAACAACTCATAAGATGAATATGTTGTCATGCATAATTATAAACAATAAAAAATTCAAATATGTAATATAATCCATACAAAAATTTAGGAGAAGAGGAAAGACTAGAGAGGAGTTCCGAGGAACAATAAATGATGAATGGGTGCAGAAGTTAGAATTTAGAGAAAAGAGAAATTAGGACTTTGGCTTTTTAGCTTATAAAACCGGTTCCAAAACTAGTCAAAATAGGGTGGTTCGGTTTGGTTTGTAGACCTATTTTTCAGGCTGTCTAGTTTGATTCCTAGCTAGAATCGGTTTAGAGCTTTTCCAAATTGGATTAAATATAAAAGTAATTTAACTATATAAGTTGAGTTGAGAGATGATTATTAATCGGCAAAAGTACACCCCAAGTGCTAAAATTTGACATGAAATGATACTTAAGTGTCAAAAGTTAGGAAAGTGATACTTAAGTACTAATTTTTTTTTTTTTTTTTTAAAAAAATGGAACTCTTGAGCTCCACCTTTAGTGAACCTTGTCAGAAATTCTACGTGTCAATTTTTTTTTTTATTAATTTTGCTTACCTATGTGGCTCGTTGGAGAGCTCATTCAGCAAAAAAAAAAAAATGTGAAAACGACATCATTTTGGCACGTATTTAAATTTAAATATAAAAAATTAATTTATTAATTATTTACCCACGTCAACATGTAAAATGATATCGTTTTGCATTTACCTTGTTCGAAAATTGTCACGTAAACATTTTGGTTGGATTTTCTCGCCGTTGGCATGTAAGTGATTCATTTTGCTCCAATTTTAGCATTTAAGTATTATTTTCCGAACTTTTTGCACTTAAGTGTTCATTCATGCCAAGTTTTAGCACTCCGGGTGTTCAGTACTCATTATTAATCATTGGATTTGTATTATATGCAAATGAGTTAAAATAGGTTGAATATGTCAACTTGGATAGAACTATATTCGACTCAACCCGACCCTACTTATTTGATAGATCTTCTAATTCATGAGGCTTAGGTCTTCGAAAAGAAAGTATCTAATCCCTTGATAACTTTTGGGATGTATCCTTACGCACCATATCACATACTCTTGCCCATCTTGAATCTCGAGATTAGAAAAGATTCTATATGAAGTTTAGAATTAATTTGCACAATATTGATCCTTAATTTTTGGGATCGAGGACAGATTTTGTTGAGCTTGGAACCAAGGACCAGATCTATTTTATGAATTCGATCCAGTTTCAGGGTTAACTTAAGACCAACTGATATTTTTTTATTTCATTTTTTGTATTTCTTAAAAAGACAAACTTACAATTTCAAATTATATATCCATCAACAACAATGCGGTGTTCGCAACTAAACTATAAATATCAATATATATTCAACAAATTTAATATAAGACAATAATAGAAAATTTGCATATGCTAAAAATAAGAAATCATAAAAATGATTAAGATCACTCATAGAGATATGGGATAAAATGAGAAATTTCTATAATTATCTATCAATAATGCTCGTAACACAAATATGCAAAAGTGTTATAATATATTATATGATATATAGTCAGAGTTAATTTGAATCGGATCGATTCTAAATTTCTAAGATCAAGAATTAATTCACATAGTGTTGATATAGAGATTTCAAAATCAAGGATTGACTCACTCTTTCTAGGAACTGAATCAGGAGGGTTAGGTTAGTCCAAGATCAATCTGGTATTGACCATAGATCGATGCTCATTCCTCTTATGCAAGACCGTCGATATAGCCAGATTGACACGTGCGAGAGAACGAACTACCGGCACCAGAAACTTTTAAGGATTCGTGGACTTTTGGGGAACATAAATTTAGGAAAGTGGGAGGCTCGTAAACGTCGCTTTCAACGTGGAGGCGGCACTCTAATTAGTTGCTGCCAAACCCTGTTGAATCCATCAGTCGTAGCCCACACAGTGAGACCGCAGACTTTTTCTCGGGGGGAAGCTTGGATTTTTGTGATCCACCAAAAAGTTGCCGCCTTAAACATGTGAACAACGTTTATTAGGAAGAGCGTTCAGCGTTTGTTAAGGCAGGTAAAGCGCAGATTTGTCCGAAATTCCAACCGCATATTCCTTCACCAAGTCATTATTTGATGGGTCTCGATTCTCTGCTTGCTCCCCAAGCAGTCCTTCTTCGCCTGCAAGCATCCAAACAGGAATATTCCCTCGTGGTTGGACTTCGCTTTGGCCCCTCATTTTTGCCCTGTCGAAGTCGGCTTTCGACCAAAAAAAAAAAAAAAAACTCGGCTTTTGACGGCAGGAGAAGATCCCCAGGAAATGGGAAAAGGATACGACAAAGAATAAACAGAGAGAGAATAGAATCGCTAGAGAAGAGAAACTGCCTATCAGGGACGGATTCAAACGCGTATTTCCAGCCATTCTTTTGTGTCGTGCTTCCTCAGAAATATGGTCACGTTCTTATAATTTGTTAACACACCGATTGTCTTCTTCATTTTTGTTTTTGCTTTCGTCGAATATGATTGCAAATCAGTCTTTTTCCACGTTAGGTTTCAGCATCCGTGCCTCTTAGAACAACGAAAAGATCAAGCACTGCGTTCTTCCATTTCAATATAAACGAGACAGAAAAGAAAGAATATTGGGAGATGCAGAGAAACAGAGCAAGTCAGATGACTTGTAATCATAGTCGACGAAAGCTGGAGGAACATCTTTCTGATGATTAGTCTCTTGAATTCACCCAGCAAAAGAGAAAATTCCTGCGAACATCGCTATATAAAGTTTCGAAATTGATGAACGGGAATCCAATTTTTATACATAATTTAGGATATTTTACAGAAACAGAGTCGCGCAGTGCTCTGCTTTACATATCAAACACCTGCCGATATACATTATTCAGCCAAAAATAGGAAATCTTCCGCTAATCTTCATACGAAACGAATAAAACGCGGAGCGCTAAGCAAGATCGTCGCTCTGACTCTGGGTACCCTTCCTCTCCTTCTTGTTGCTCAAGACGATCGGAGCCGGAGCTGAAGCCGAAGCCGAATTCGGGGCGCTGCGAAGGGCCAAGCTCTTGGGCTGCCGCTCGAGATCCTCTTCCTCCGCGTCTCTTTTCGGCGTCCGGAGAGAGACCAGGTTCTTGTTGGCGGCCGCCGCCGCGGCTTTGCTAGGACGCGGGTAGTAGAAGTCGGTGGGGAAGTAACTGTACTGGAGGCCCGCCATTCGAAGGGCCGGAGCAAGGAGCAAGGATCAAGGAGCAAGAAGCAAGAAGCAAGAAGCAAGAAGCAAGGAGCGTCAGCAAGGAGAAGGAGGAGAAGATTCTGCGATTAAGAAGGAGAGGGAGTGCCGTCAGCCAAGGGGGGGTTTGTTGATGCAGGTAGACACGTGAAGAATGGGCAATTTATAGAGAGCGAGCAAGGCGGAGATCGAGAGACGGATGGAGAGAAGAAGGGTCGGTGGGACGTGAGGCTCAAGCCATTGAAGCGCGTTCCACTTTTTACTGCGTGCCTTTCGTGGCCGTTGGTTTGGTGATAACCAGTTGCCCGAAAGGTCTATTCACTTTCACAAAATATCGTATAGACCATAAAGATCGACTACTTGAGAATCATTTGATCATGTGGACTCCAGCGTAGTAGGAATCGGGTGGGTGGGGCGCATGTGGAAATGCCTGTTCGAGGTTTTGCTGGGGAAATTTCTTTCTAGGTAAGTATATACTAGTTGTCCGAGGATCTATGAAAAGAGGAGCTGTTAGGTAAAGAGAGTAGGACTACTTTGTAATCATAGTACATGTTCCTGGAGAGATGATATTATGATCTTAGTTATGAATTTTCCTTGAAAGGCTATCATAGTGACTTGTAGGCAAGCATATGTGAATGTTCAACTTCAACATATATGTCGCACCACACATACTGGCCCCGTTTGCTACGGTTTTGGAGAAATGTCATTAGGAAAATGCAAAAATCTTTGGGATAAATGAGTTTTTTGGAATACAAATATTGGTAAATTGTAATTTTAAAGTGTATAAAGAAACAATTTTGACTTAAATATCGTTTAGTAAAAATTATATTTTATAAAGGATTTTTCTTTTTCTTTTTTTTTTTTTTAAATTTCAAATTATTTTTGGTGGAGCTTAACTACTACGGGCCAAAACAACTATAGGACACATCACTTGAGGTTGCTCGAGGTGAGGCAACCTGAGGTCAGGCGGTGGTTGTCAAGGTCACATGAATCGTACGGTGGCTTCTCCATGCAAATTGCAAGTAGATGAACAGTGAATAGGGCCAAGACTTGCATTTTGAGAATGTTCATTCTCAAAAGACTTTTGGACTTGCCTTGCGCTAAAAGCCTTGCATAACCCAAACTTGTGAAAAAAAACGAACCAATCGCTATTTACATTTATTTAAGGGACCTTTGAACCGCAAAACTCATTTGAAATATTGAGCCAAACAAACTAGACCTCAGAAATTGGATATACACAAAGTAACCACGTGGAACATATGATCAAACATTGAAATTTAAGTAGGGTATGGCGGATAAAATAAATATAAGGAAGGATGTCTTGATTTGAACTCGTGACTTGTGCTCGAGTATCATGTTTAACAAGTCGTTTTTGGGAAACGAGCCAAGAATCTGTATGTGTTAATACAACGTGTTCCTCGATAAACACTCGTCACAATAATTATGTGACAAACTTGCGTTAACTAGAGCATGAAGTTAATTCATCCACATCCCTGCGCTTATGGCGAGAAACCCATGTTGGCATAACAAAAATAGGAAGATTCGATTTGTAAGAACGAAATACAAGAGAAAAATAATTGTCACATATACGATGATTCTAAAAAACCCTAGGAGGGAAAGAACTGAAATTTTATCAGAGGTCTCTCGTCAATCAAGATTGCACCAGATCTTCACAGATTACGATCCGACTTGTTCCTAGAATCCACGACGACCGCCTCGAGACGGCGACGTACCTCGCCAATCTGGTGCGGGGAAAGCGCCAGGGCCTTGGAAGTAAGATTTCCACGAGGCCTCTTGCTCTCACCCTTCATGTCCGAATCGACAGTGGCCGCTGCTGCCGCCGCCGCCTCCCCTGTCTTGTTATCGGGATTGTCAGTGCGAGAGCTAGGGACCACGCGGGGATCGACATCAACATTGACGTTGCCGTCTGCAGCGTTGGTCCCGGCGGAGGGCTTCGGACGAGGGTAGTAGAAGTCGGTGGGGAAGAAGTAGTATTGAAGGCCAGCCATGAAAGCTGCGATCGATGTTGGACTGTAGTTTCTCGTGTGTGCCGTGTGGTTTTTGGGGTTTTTGGGAGACGGCGGCGGAGTTTATAGGGACGAAACAGGCGGAATACGCGACTTGGCTTCCACGTTCGTACGTCAATCGGTGCGGCGTTGCGCATATTGACTTGTGATATTGGGTTTCTATATATGAAGTACTAGGAAAGAGAAGCTTCCTATTCTGAAATTACTGCTGCCCATGCCTTGTTTCGCAAAATAGAAGTTTCTAGGTCGAAAATACAAATCAGTCGGCTCGTTTCAAGATCCTGTGGGTGCAGAATTAAGGGCTTTGGATTTGATGCATTAAGTTCGTCTAAACTCGGTGTGTTTTTATTAATTTCCAGGTTCGCTTGATGCGGGTTTCTTGATAAATGGTACGAATAGATGATAGATATCTCTGGGGAGGATAAAATTAAAATTGATTTATTAGAAATCTTCATACATTATAACAGGAAACTCATATGTTGTCTAAATTATGAAATATCATGTTACTTCTATTAATATAATCTACATTCCATTCTAAAATTGGACGTGCTTAACCCTTGAAAATTAGAATTGGTTTATTGGAAATCTATATGAATCGTATCGAGAAATCCGTATATTGTCTAGATCTTCAAAATGAATGAATTTCATTAACAATACTATTAGGGGATGGAAAATTATTTTATTATTAAGACTCTATGTTGGTCTTCTCTATTGGACCAGGTTACGAATAACAGGCTCGATAGCTTCTTCAGTCCAAGTATCCCATTCCCCAAATATCACTTTTGATGGGCCACGGCCCAGATAATGTAATGCCGAATTTTCATCGTATCTACTGTCTACTGGTCTGGGCTCAATAGCTTCGAAACAACACTCGCATTTTCCGCTGCTTCTCTGCTTTATTAAGGGTTTATAAGAGAAGTTATAACAATTATCTTGTCATTTTTCCTCTTTATTTTCTAGTGTCATTAATCCTATGAAAAGTCTCTCAAACAATGACCACCGGAAAAGTAGAGCACACTGGATAAAAATAAATAAATATTGCTACTTTTGAGCTGTATAATGTACATAAGATCAATTAAAAGCTGAATGTTCAAAAATATCTTGGGTTGATGTTCATGTTCCATTATCCTCGCTTTAATAAGTACTTTTTATTTGGATAAGCTGACCTATAAACATGCGCGGGCATCTTCACTTTTGTATTCTGAACAATATTTATTATAAATATTCTAGGTGAAATTGTGCCTATCACTAAATTTTAGACTTGTCAAAATGGGTCATAAACTTATTGGTTAGGTTGTTATATGGATTATTTATATTTGATAACTTGGTCATGAAATTCAAATAAATTTAGAATTCATCACTTTAAAGCGTTTCAACTGAATAACAAAGGGTAATTTCGTCTCCTTAGTAAAAATCGGATGGATGTAATTATAGGGGGGTTGAAACTATCACGTCCCATTTCATAAGATGTGGCGCACAGGAATATATACAATCCACATAGAATTTGAAAAAAGAAGAAGGAAAATACACAAATCCCTCCCTCTCCTCTCGGGGTAAATCGCCACCCATTTTCGGTTTATTTACAGTTATGATCGCCATGTCGTCTTTGTTGAATTCTGTCTCTTCTTCGGCGAAAACTTTGAGATCAGACCCTCTCTAACATCATTAAACTTTTTCCCGACACGGAGCCGCAACTTGGGGGACATCATTGTCAAGCGTCGCATGCCATAAATGGAAAGCTCCCAGATTTAACCGCTCTTTGACTCGCACCGCACGCCAGAAATAAAAAAAAGGGAGAGTCCCTTTCGTCATCCGCAGTGCTTTCTTCTTTCTTCTCTTCCTTTTCTTCCCGCTTTGGCTCCCCCTTTGGATTGAATCGTCAGGATGGGGGAGGAGCTTTCCAGTTTTGTCGACTTCAATCCATCCAAAGTCGTCGCCCCACGACTCTGCCTATTCGACTCTACGTCACTCCCATAATGTTTATCTCTTCCTTCACCGATCCCGAGATTCTGCATGTTCCCCACCGATGCCAACCCCATCCCTTCTCTGCCACTCCGCATTTTAAAAGACTTTATTTATTTTTTTTGTTGCATTTGCCTCGAGGGTGGTGATCTGGGTTCTTGCGGATCGGTTCGATAACTGGTTGGGATCTTGGATGCGGATGGCATTGATCCTGGATGCTGGGTCCTGAAGGTTTCGAGCGTTTCGAGGTCAGATTGGCTCGTGGTTCCGTTCTTGTTTGGGCTTTAACGAATTTGCGAACTACGTTTCTTTCTGTTATGAGTTCCTCCTACGTATTAAGAAAGCTTGTTGATATTGCCTTTTGTTTGCTATCTTCGTGTGGTCTTAGGTTGAGGTTTGATTAGTTGGCGATTATAGGTTAGGAATGAAATCTAATTTGGTCGCTTGGTTCCCGTTTTGGTCTCATTAAGATTCTGTAAGATGCGCGAGTTCGCAAATTTCTCCTTTTTGAAGTTTTTCCCCCCTCTCCTGTATAAGAAGAGAAATCTATTTCTCAGGAAAGTCGCCACCTTTCCATGCACAACTGAGCCACTTGGAGAATTACGAAACTATTCCCCGTTTCGTTCATTTGGCAAGTTTAGTTCGACATATCAGGAAAGAGAGGGTTTAGAGTTTATGCGTTGAGGCATGGATATAAGCAATGAGGCGACTGTCGATCGGTTCTCCATCGGCCCTTCAACAATCATGGGGCGAACGATTGCTTTTAGGATTCTGTTCTGTAAATCCCTGTTCCATCTGCAACACGAAATCTTGCGTGTACTTTTGGCTTACTACTATAGGATAAGAGCCATGGTGGCCCCAGTGTTTTCTTGGTTGCATCCAAGAAATCCGCAAGGAATCCTAGCGATGGTGACCATAGTTGCTTTCTTGTTGAAACGGTACACCAATGTAAAAGTGAGGGCCGAAATGGCCTACCGGAGGAAGTTTTGGAGGAATATGATGAGAACCGCGCTGACCTACGAGGAGTGGGCTCATGCTGCGAAGATGCTTGATAAGGAGACGCCAAGGATGAATGATTGTGACCTTTATGATGAAGAACTGGTGAGGAATAAGCTTCTAGAGCTCCGCCATCGTCGCCAGGAGGGATCTATGCGAGATATCATCTTTTGCATGAGAGCCGATCTAGTGAGAAATCTTGGCAACATGTGCAATCCCGAGCTTCACAAAGGGAGGCTTCAAGTGCCGAAGCTCATAAAGGACTACATCGACGAGGTGTCGACACAGTTAAGAATGGTGTGCGAATCAGATTCTGAAGAGCTCTCTTTGGAAGAGAAGCTTTCTTTCATGCACGAAACTAGGCATGCCTTTGGCAGGACGGCTTTGCTTTTGAGTGGAGGAGCGTCCCTCGGAGCATTTCACATTGGCGTGGTGAAAACGTTGGTGGAGCACAAGCTTTTACCTAGAATAATTGCAGGCTCCAGTGTTGGATCTGTCATGTGTGCCGTCGTTGCAACTAGGTCTTGGCCTGAGCTCCAGAGTTTCTTTGAGGATTCTTTGCACTCGTTGCAGTTCTTCGATCAATTAGGTGGCATTTTTACAGTTGTGAAAAGGGTTATGACACAAGGAGCTGTTCATGAGATCAGACACTTGCAATGGATGTTGAGGCACCTCACCAGCAATCTTACGTTTCAAGAAGCATATGACATGACTGGACGAGTTCTTGGGATAACAGTGTGCTCGCCAAGGAAGCATGAGCCCCCTAGATGCCTCAATTACTTGACTTCGCCTCACGTGGTGATATGGAGTGCAGTGACCGCCTCTTGTGCCTTCCCTGGTCTTTTTGAAGCTCAGGAACTAATGGCGAAGGATCGGAGCGGAGAAATTGTTCCATACCATCCGCCATTTAATTTAGAACCAGAGGAGGGTTCAGGCCCATCTATGCGTCGGTGGAGGGATGGTAGCTTGGAGATTGATTTGCCAATGATGCAGCTGAAAGAGCTGTTCAACGTCAATCATTTCATCGTCAGTCAGGCAAACCCTCATATTGCACCACTTTTAAGGCTCAAGGAACTTGTTAGAGCTTATGGAGGAAACTTTGCGGCCAAGGTATGTCTCCATGGGGTGCAACATGCATCCTGTGCTGTTCTTATCTGACCTCCTCTTCTCGATTTGGATCACAGTGCTTGTGTTATTTGTTGCTTGAGTTGCTTGTGCAGATTGATATGTTCTTTTTCCGACCATTATCAGGGGACACTGCATTCCTTTATCTTCGTCCTCTGGGGGCATGCCGACATATGCATACCTCACCTGATTGTGGACACTTAAGTTTAGTATTCGGTCGACAGATTCACTAAAAGCGGCACATCAATTCCTAATCTTTTGAGTGATGTGTTCAGTTTGTGTCAGTAGTAACTAATAGAGCTGCAGACATGCCATTTCAAACGTCATATTTCATTGTAAAAATCTACTGCATTACTAGTTTTACTGAATATAATCTGTGCTTCACCTCCTAACAATCAGGACCTTTTGAGCTTGAGCATGTTTTCTCAGCCTGACTTGATGCGCTCATGTTTGCTTATCAAAGTTGTCTGTCCTAAGATGAAAATGACATGCCACGGTTGGTTGTGCAGCTTGCTCACCTTGCTGAGATGGAGGTAAAACATAGATGCAACCAGGTCCTGGAGCTTGGTTTTCCTCTGGGAGGAATAGCCCAGCTGTTTGCTCAAGATTGGGAGGGTGATGTCACTGTTGTTATGCCTGCAACACTTGCTCAGGTATGTGCCTACTGTTGGTATTGTTGAGGTCCTGCATTCTGTGCAGAAGCTCTTTTAAGTGTTTGGAAATTTTTAACCAGCTGTAACAGCATATCATTGTACCATAATATGGGTCCTTAATTCTTCTGGAAGTATAACGTATTTTTAGCTATAGTGGGTTGGTGAGTGGTTGCTCATTCTTATTCCTCTCCTTATGGCCAGTACTCGAAGATGCTACAAAATCCATCTGTTGTGGAACTGCAAAAGGCGGTCAATCAGGGGAGGAGGTGCACTTGGGAGAAGCTCTCGGCCATAAAAGCCAATTGTGGCATTGAACTTGCTCTTGATGAATGTGTTGCGGTCCTAAACCACATGCGCAGGCTCAAAAGAAGCGCCGAGAGAGCAGCAGCTGCTTCTTCTCACGGTTTAGCCAACCCAGTCAGGTTCAATGCTTCTAGGAGAATCCCTTCATGGAATTGCCTTGCTCGAGAAAACTCAACAGGATCCCTGGAGGAATATATCCTCAATGATGGGACTTCCTCCTTACATCCTCAGGGAAGTGGTTTTCATGCATCAGGAGGATTGTCAGGCAGAAATATACTGGCTCACAGGCATGACGGAAGCGACAGCGAATTGGAGAATGTTGATTTGAATTCGTGGACGAGGTCAGGTGGCCCATTGATGAGGACTGCATCAGCAAATAAGTTCATCGATTATGTCCAGAATTTGGACATTGACGTTGAACTGAAGATGTTGCCTAGTCCAAATTCTATCAATGCTCAGATGGGAAGAGACCTATTTGTCCACACCTCGCGGGTGACCACACCAGACCGGAGTTCAGAGGGAATGGAGTTTGACCAGAGGGATCTAGGGACTAGAAACAGCTCGAGCATAACAGTCAATGAAGGCGATCTTTTACAGGCAGAAAGGGTTCCTGATGGGTTCGTGCTCAACGTTGTGCGAAGGGAGGATCTGGCATCGCCAAATAGAAGCAGGGACTGCAGCTGCGAAGTCCCCGAATGCTTGCAACTGGATTCACCAGAGAAGGAGATGGATGCGAGTTCAGCATCCGAATCCGGCGATGATGATGCAAACGGTGAAAGCGGCTCAAATCTTACTACTCTAGATGGCAATAACATCTCAGGTCATGCTGATGATGCTCATTAGAGAAATGAACAGATCCATGCAGATGGAGCGTCTTCACGACCTCAATGAGTGGACTCTAAGTCTCATTTCTCGTTTGCATATACTGCCCACCAATCAAAGCCAACTTGAACAGTTGAGGTTGCACAGGAATTTCCTCATGCTGTTTTTGCTTTTCGGCATTAGAGTGAGTCGAGTTGCATAATAGGTGGTGCAATCTGCGGTCGAGAAGTCAGTAACTCCGAATTTTTTTCTGTTCTTGAATTAGAAATTGCTCCTCTCTCTTGCTCATGAGGTAGCTTGTTAAAAATTAGGAATGTTTAGTGGTATGCACATTTTGTCATTTTGATTTAAGTCATTCAATATCATCTGCCGTCATGTTTAGGATTTCGTGCTCATGTTGAGAGAGCTTAGACGATACATCCCGGTAATTATGAGAGTTCATCGCGATGATGTTACCAGAAGTGAGCCATCATTTTACTGATAAGGCGGATGAAGGGGGTTCCATGTGAAATGATACCACACTTGACCGCATTTTTTTGACTGTTTTCTGTATATTTTATGATCTAACTGAAGGCTGCGATGCAGAAATTCGAAGTATATGGACAAAAATTTCTCACGGGGGATGTCTAATCTGCATGAGACTGAATATATAAATGATTATCTCACCTTTTCACACAGTGGCCGGTGCTGCTGCTTCAACTTCTAGCGTGCAAGTAGGTAAGAATTAAGCCATTAGTCAGTAATCTCAGCTTCACGAGTGGGAAGGCTCTGATGATCAAATACGCCTACTCGGATCATTTTCAAGCTGTCGTCATTATGGATTCATGCGATGTCTAAGTAACTGTCGTCTAATGCGTGCGATGTATACATATATGCATATCTTGTCTCTACGTTTCCCTTTACCTGAGCATCAGCGGGATACGTCGTAGAGAGCATTACATAGAGAGCGACCCATCAATACATAATCTTTGAGGTACACGAAGATACTGCTACAGATACGGATGCCGTCGCATACAATGAGCCCAGCACAGGGCTGGACCGCCCTTTTTATTTTCTACGGTTCGGTTCCAGAAAAGGGTGGTTCTCCATGCCGACTTGGGAGTATCTGGAAAGGAGACAGGGCCTTGTCTGAGTGCGGAATGGTGAGCCATATTGTGCAAATTCACGGACCAAGTCCAAGGGAGGGACAGCTTTTTCTGTGGGAAATGTCCAAATCGCCTCGTTTGGAGGTTGCGCACTAGCTCCAAGCAAAATCCACATCTACCAGCTAGAATCTGAAAACGACCGTGAAAACGAATAGACACCAATCCGTCAGTCAATCATGCTACCTCTTTTCGAATGGGAATTCCTTGAGTGGTCCGTTTGTGGCTCCAACCAGGGCTGTTGGCTGTCTTAGCTTACAGCGCGGGCAATCGATAAGATACGGTACCTGTCTAAACTGGTTTTAATCGACGAAATTACTTAAACACTTAAAGTGATCGACTGGTTTTTCGCACTTTACAGCTTTCGGAGAAGGACAAACACATTTGTTTAATGATGGGTTGCTTTCTTGGGTCTCGGATTGTAAGATGGGTTTCGCCCCTCGTTTGACTCTGCATGAACTTTCATTGTTTCGTGCTCCGTGCATACTTTAGACTTTGTCGAGCTTGGTACTGTGAACAGTTGTCACATTAGACTTTGGCTTGACTTACTGCAGCTATGGTGAAAAAAAATCTCGATTCTAGAGAAGTTAACAATTCGAACACGACAAGTCAGTACTAGATCAGAGATGAGCATATGGACCTATGACACCTGGCTTCTGTCGTTTAGGCCGTGTGTACGAAGAACTTTGAGCAGTGGTCGGCTTGCAAAATATCAAAGTTGAAACGTACAATTTGAGTTAAACTCCACAACGATCTTGATGACTTCAAAATTAGGATCGAGACCAGGTTTTTTTTTTTTGGTCGAAAAGGATCGAGACTAGGTTGACCAGCTGTTCTTGCTCATACAATGAATGAGAAAACGAAGGAAGGACGTAAATTTCTTAACTATCCTGTTCAGATAGGGTTTTGAATCATATAGTTTTTTTTTTTTTGGGTAACCGATGATTCGTCGAAGCCCTTTTTCGCTTACGTTAGTGAGGTCACATGGCCTGCCAGTGCCCGGTGGCATCGTCGGATCTCGCTGTAGCTATTTAGATGATTATTTATTGAGAGAAGTTGGCCTAGTAACTCACTGTTAGGCCTTCCACTTAAGTCGCGATAGCAATGCGGGAATTTGAACTCTCGACCGCATCAAAGCAGGAGAGAACAAATACCAATGCCGCTGCTCACGGGTGAATCGAATCATATGGTTTTGCACTTCAATTTTTACTCAAAACCAAAACGGGTCTCGAGTTCCATTTTTTGCATCCTCTCTCACCAACTAATGCATTCCTCTTTTGCGTCGGGGACTCCCATCATTCTACTAACATTCGCTGACGTCAAAATATAACCAACCAAAAAACAGTCATAAAGAATAAGATTTTCCATTGTAGCCACGTTTCTTGAAAATCACTTGCTCATACTCGAGATTCTAAACTTCAACGTACATTATACGTCTCTTCAAAAAAAAAAAAAAAAAAAAACATACAACAAAAATCGATTCATCTACAATCCTATGAAATAGACAATGTGCATATATTATGTCGCAATAGCTACACATCCACGATGCACGGGCGTTGTCCTCTACGTATACCAGTAACTCTATGCTGATAATTTCCATCATCGAATCGATAACTTTCGTAGAAAATCGAGCAAAAGGGTCATGAGATTCTAGACAATTCCATGAAAAACGGGCACTTCAGAAGAAAAAGAAGAAGAAGAAGAATAGTAGTTTAAGACTTTAAGTCAGTTTCAAATGTCTGTGGGCCGAAACTTTTCGGCGTGCGTTTTCCTGCCGGCGACAGGAGCCGAAGGTTTTGAGGGCGTCGCGCGGTTCAGCACCTTCAAAATTCCCAAGCGACGCTGTTCGGAACGTGCGTTCGCTTTGAACGGTTTAAACCACCCTTTGTCGTCTCTTTTCCTCTTTGCTTTTCCATTCTCGCTTTCTCTATCTTATGTCCTATTATTCTAGAAGACGACCTCTTCTTATGTTGTTTCGAACAAGTAAAATGCTCTCGTAGCTTTAGGGAAATTAAGTAGTACTTAATCGAAGAAATTTAAGGGGCAGATTAATTATGCACATCCGAATATAATAACTAGAAAAGTTTGGAGAGAATGCATGCGTATTAGGCTTGTTTATTTATATTAACACACGTCTCTTTGTTCGTCTCGATTGAAGAAGATCTACCATATTTTTATATGATTAGGTTTTTTTTTTCCAAAAAAAATTATATTGAAGTTCGCTCTCTATTTTATTAGTATCGGTAATAAAACTGCACAGAATTCGAAATCCACACGAACACGTCATCCATTCTATGGCAAGTGTGCACCTTCTTGGGTTGGGATGTTTATTGAAGTCGATTCGTGATTGACGAACGACACTAACCAGAGCATGAATATGGCAACGCAATTCTACACCCATCGTCTTCCTCTCCAAATCGTCGCTTTTATATCTACGCCGTATATACTATCATTTCAAGGCGTGAATCGTGCTCATCCATCGCCCGGTAGACATACCAAGCTTGGAAGATTAGAGCATAGACATCGTGTCGTGTTGACGGGATTTTCACTAGCGTCTATCGTGTCGGCCTGCGAGTTCTTTAGGAGATATTGCAATCTTCAAGACGGCATCGCGATACATCCTTCTCGGAATTTTCCAACTCTTTTTTTACGTCCCCGCAACGTCATGTAAGGTAACCCGATGTCTCCATCAATCTCAAGAAATGTTCCTGTTTCCGAAGTGGATGGCATCGTAGATTTATCATAAGGAGGTGCAAAGATAATGAGTTTCGACCACAAGTGATCGGGCCGATGAACTAGACGTGCACAACCCCACCACCACCGAGCAGACGAAAAATGGAGAAATTTGACCCGTCGACATTGCCACTGATGTCCTTTCGATAAAACTTGAAGAGCACCTTGGAAGATGCTTGGAATATGCACACGCATTCAACAGGGGGTTTTCACCAAGAATATCAGGTGGATTAGTAGCCTCTTGCCTTAGCCTCTCACATTACTCTCCTTCAACCCCATCCCTTGCTAATCCTATAATGACCCGATTTTACAAGAGATGGGAGTGTGGCTTCACCTCGAAAATGGTGTAGGGGGTAGAGATGAATTGAATCTTACATCATATGAAGACGGTGAGGTAACGTACTATATAAAGAGTAGCATCGGTCTTAATAAACAATGAGGCCTTTTTTGAGCGAAATCCATAAGAACAAAATCATGCAGACATGGAGTAGATGAGTCATGTAACCAAAAGCGGACCATATACTTGGTAAGTGGGGTAGAGGTCGGTTCTTACTAATCCGATCCAATCTCATTTTGATTCATGTAAAATCATGTGAGCTTGAGCTTGATAGTGTTGAAACATGCGAGACTCATGCTCCCACATTGTATAATTAATTTATTGAGACATTTGACATAGCATCATCACATCATTGAGTGAAAAAGAGTTTAGTGAGATTTATTAATATACACGGCATATATGTTATTTCGATGCTCACACGAAGGTATTCTTGACTACATATATATATTTTTGTGATTACAAAGATAAGAATGAAAAGATATTTAAAAAAAAAAATGGATCAATTTATTCGAAGTTGGTGGGCAAATCTAGAAGTCTAGTCCATGTGAATCATGCCATCTTTATTCTTTATTTCCACTCCTTGAAGCTTAACGCGAGGAATCAATGTATCTCTGTTGCTTAGAACACCCATGATAAAGATTAGATTCGTGCTACAAACATGCGTTCCCTGAAATTGAAATTGGATCTCCCATTCTTATCTCTTTTTTTCCTTTTTATTTTACCTTTAAACCATCTACTTAAAATATAAAGAATTCCTGACATGAAAAAACTCAAATAGAGTTATCTATCCGGCCTTTATTATTTTTCTAAAAGATGAGCAACTTTCAATTATCGACTTTGATTGGCTCTATCAATCATGGCATTTTCACTATCTACAAGATTAACAAGTTGTGATTTTCACGATACGAGTATCTTATCCCTTTTATTGAATTAACCAATATAATTCACACACACACACACACACACATATATATATATATATATATCATTTTCCTATTCTCCCTTTAATTTTTATAATTATTATTTTTTTGGTTTTGACAAATTTTCCTTATTCTTTCTACCTAGAAAGGCATGCCAATTATTTGGGTCAGCAAAATCCAAACACCCACCTCTTCAACCAAATCATTGGCTGGCAACCATGAGGAAATCAGATTCCTGAGGATTCCCCAAGAGCCCTTTCCTTTTTGGGTAATTTTTCCAATCTGAATTCACAATTCTGCTTAGGGGGGGCGTAGGAGTAAGTATCATAGTGTCTTCTCAACGGCATCCTATCCCGCGTGGCAAAAACATCCGAAGCCACTTTCGAGGTGGCAACCGACGCCGAGAAGCGTCGCTTTCGCGGTGAAAGCAAAGAAAGCAGGCAACCACCTTGCTCGCATTTTAATGAACACCTTCGAACGTTGCAGAAGTTATTTTATGCCGGGGGCATGATAGCGAAATGCGATGTAATTGAGCAATAGAAAATAAAAGCAAGATGTACGTTTGTATGTATCGAATCAACTGTGACGAGATTGATAACACGTATGTAATGATAATTAATTGGCGATATCCGTGATTCGAAGTGTTTTCCTCCTAATGTCGGAGGCCAAACCAATCATTGGAGCTGTCTATTGTGAGTCACTACAAGTGTTGTTGAACCATAAAAGGAAGAGAGAAAAAAAATGAAAAACTCATAAATAAATTATTACAGTGATGCATTTTCAATGTACAATGAATTTATATATTTTTATGATCATTAGTCCGCAGCAAAAGGGTAATGAAAAAAATATAATTTGCATTATATCGGCATTTTTCATATCATTTTTTAATTAATATCCTAATGTGGAACGTACCTAATAAGTATTGCGGACACTTGTTAATTTAAATAAATGAAAATTAAGTACGTGCTTAAAGTCCAACTGTCCCACTACGAAAAGGAAAAGAAAAAAAAAAAGATAAAATTTACTAATACCCAAATTGGAGTTTTTGGCCCTTTCGGGGTGGGCCCAGGGCAGTAGTTACATCCTATAAATACCTCACAGAAAGTTATCATTATTTCTCGGCAGGAAGCTTCGCGGAAGCTGCCATGGCACTGTCTCTGGACTCCCCACTCCTCCATCATTTAAGCACCTCCACCTTCCTGCCTCTTTCCACCACCGCTCTCTCTCCTCTCCTCTCCTCTTTTCTCCTCTTTCTCTCTCCTCAACCACCGCCGCCTTCACTTTCTCTCTCTAGCTCTAGCTCTAGCTCGATATGAGGCTCGTCAAGATCACCTCCAAGGCCTCAAGCTCAGCCCTAAGCACCTCTTCGGGTCCCGGAAGGGCCGATCCGTCGCGTCCCGCTCCGAAACGCCTTCCTTCGGCGCCGCCTCGTCGTCCTCCTCCTCCTCGGACGACTCCTCCTCCTCCGTCCTCAAGGGCGAGTCCCTGACCCCGACCAGCGTCCTCGGCCGCGGCGGCGGCGGCGGCGGCGGGGGCGGGGTCTGGGCCGGCAGCAACCTCGAGCTCGCCCGCGCGTTTGGGCTCATCGACCGGGACGGCGACGGGATCCTCTCGCGGAAGGAGCTCGAGGCCCTGCTCAGCCGACTCGGCAGCCGGGACGAGGTGATGGTGATGCTGAGCGAGGTGGGGTGCCACGGCGAGGGGAGGACGCCGCGGTGAGCATCGAGGAGCTGCTGAGCCGGGTGGGTCCAGCGTGCGGGCAGGCCTGCGACGACGCCGAGCTGCGGGAGACGTTCGAGTTCTTCGACGCGGACCACGACGGGAGGATCACGGCGGAGGAGCTCCTCGGGGTGTTCGCGGCGTTCGGGGACGAGCGGTGCACCCTCGAGGAGTGCCGCCGCATGATCTCGGAGGTGGACAAGAACGGGGACGGGTTCGTGTGCTTCGAGGACTTCGCTCGGATGATGGAGCTGCCGAGATGATGACGAAGATCGTCGTCATCACCGTCGCGATCCAATGCATCATATTATAGAGTCGATAATGGTCTGAAGTCAGTCAGTCGGTCGGTATTTCCTGCTACTGATGATCGTACCGTACGCCGTTGTGATTTTTGCCTTCTTCTTTTACGTGCTTTTTCTTCCCCCTGTTTTAAAATGATGTCGACGGAACTCGGTCGGGTGGCGAGGGTTAAGATCTTTGGGCAAGGAAGAGATCAACGGCCAGGATTGTTTTGTGATGGGAGGATCTGTAATTTTTTTGTCTCTCTCACTGCCGTACATACGTGAGTGAACTTAAAAAATGGAACTTGGGACTCTTGTTTTCTCTCTCTGTGTTTTGGGTTCTTTATATCCAGATGCGATTTTCTACGACCCCATTTGCTTGCTCGCTCGCTCGCTCGAATCTGTCGGCGACCCAGATCTGCAGGGTTCATCTGCGATCCCAACATGCTATCCGAAGTACGTTCGTTGGGGATAGGGGAAACCATTTATCAACAACGTGAGGAGGAGCTTAAATGTGGTCCAATCGAGTTCCCAAATCGGATGTATTCTTCATTTTCTTTTTAATTTTGTTTTTTACCCGGTGGATTATTGCCTCGGTCCTAAGTCAAACTCTCAAATGGGTTTCCTAATACGGAAGGCCGGTTGAGAATTTCTGGCGCACCCTTCTAGATTCAGGACACTTTTCTCTTCCTGCCAGTCTTCAAAAAATCTTTCCCCATTCCGACGGGGAAGATCACCGGGGAAGAAGAGGTCGTCTCTCCGGCGATCTTCCGAAAGCTGCTCTTCTTCCGTTGAGACGAGACGATTAAATCACGCCTTGAAACCTAATAAATTCCGTCTGTTGCCAGTGTTCTTGCAGCAAAGGTGACAATTCATGTTCTTACATCCTTTTTCACCTCCATGATTGAAACTTGTGGGCTGGGTTCCATTGAGACGCGCGAAGGACATGTCCTTGTTTCCACGCCATGTACGACAGTCGCAAAAAGCTGTAAAGCGTAGGACCGCTTCCGTCTTTTCTCTCCGTCCATGGAGAAAACAAGTCACATGCGCGCATAAAGCTTCAACTCCCACCGCATCCCGCTGCAAGAATGAGTATAAAGTAGACATTTTTTTTTTGTTTTGGTGATCCGGAAACTGCCATGCGTGAGAATTTGAACTCCCTTTTTTTCGGTAGAGGGATGGAGCGCAAACTACGCAACCACCAATGGGGCGGGTAGTATAAAGTAAACGTTTTGATACATGGGAACTGGAATAAAAAAAGGGAAAGGAGCTGCTGCTTTCTTTGAATTCTCGAGAATATAAAAAGGAGTTTAGTTGAAATGGCCAAAAATATGACCGGAGCCAAGGTATGAAATCTCGATCTTTCTCCTAACAGAAGAGGTCGCTATCAAGCGCCGAATGAGCTGTGTATGCTCGTCCAGCTTTCGGATAAGCATATACGCTTTTGAACACATCGACTGTCTACCGTTATCCCTCGGCGCCCCGCTTGTCCGCTTACTTTTGGCGTTCGACCTTTTATTTGGCGATTCGTCGTGCGCTCAAGGTGCGATTTGTTTTGTACTTTATGACTTGTGTCGAAGGATTAGGATAGGCAAAGATTCGATAATATTATCATCGGGGAGGACTTTGTCAGTTCAGCTTTGAGGTAATGACATCAAGTTAGGTGGTAGGTTTTGCCTCTTCTTCCTAACAAATTCAGTAGCCTTGCCATTATAGCAGCATTTTTCAACCAAAAGCATATCTCCAGCACGTTCGTATCACAATATGACTTCAGACTTTAAACGCCACGACGGGAGGAAGTCATCGAAAACAGGCGACTTGGCGGGAAGCGAGCGGAGCGCGCCAAGCACCTTTTTCTTCTTTAATTAATAGTTAATAGCGACGGGCTTACGACTAACCCGATACATAAGAAATTCAGAAGAGGAGACCGATGAGGGGAGCACCGAACATGCATCCCAACACAACTCCCACGCAACGCGACGCAGCAACAGTTGTTTTCTTCTTCGCTTTGGGATTATAATGGGACCGACGCCGAGTGCGCAAACCATTACTTTTTATACCTCTAAAATAATAGCAATCGCTGATCAATTGGGTCGATAAGTTTGTCGGGACAAGAAAAAAAGACTAGTCAATCTGAGAAAACCGGGACGGGCGGTGGATATTTCCAACTTCTCGTTTTTGGCGTATACGACTGCGTACGAGCGCGAGCTCTCGTGCAATGCGGATCTCTCTTTTAATATTAAAGCCTGGGGAGACTTATCTTAAGCTTTTCGAACTTTCCTGGAAACTTCGTGGGTTGTTGTCCAAGTGAGAAAAATGTGTCGTGGGGGGGTCGGACTTTTGTGGTTGCGAATCGGACGACGACGCGATGGTCAATTGCACGCTCGAGCAGTTAAGTTAGCACTTGCAACGTGTGGCGCCTTTTGAGTTTTGATGTACGATCTTTAGCTAAGATTCAATAAATCCATCGAGCCGGTCCATTAATAAATCCTATCGGTTGGGACCATTGGACACGACGAGCGTGGAACGAATCCGATTTTCCAATCTGAATGATTTGATGGCGTATGCGAATTCATTAGTGGATGACCACGTGGAAGAGACTGATTCGATGACTTTACTTTTTTTATTTTCTCATCGTACGTGAATATAAGGCCCGCTCAAAAATAATCGAAGTAAGATATTTTCACATTTTATTTCATAATTTTTCTCTTAGGATATTCTTCGGTGCTATTAGTCAAGTAAATCATTGTGGAAGAGTGACTCCATCTATTTACAATTCATATCAATCTCTAGTGTCCAATTGAGCTATCCGAGAAAATATTGATTTTAGCGAAAGGAGAGAAGAAACTTGCATTTGTTTTATGTATTTAAGACATTACACATGTCATGTTTGATCGAAACTCGAATTAATGTGAGACGGGTGCACAGTGATGGGGTAGTGGAGAGTGATGGGGTTGTGGAGTCTGACAGTGGAAAATATTATTCAAGCGGAAAACTTTTACTAGTAATAGCATTTATGTAATCTTGTGTTAAAGTAAAGAATAGAGTTTTAACTACTATTAATGGCATATATGTATTTATGGCCTATACTCCTACTGTAAATTGGGGCAATACATTTAACAGTAATGCCAAAACTTGTTACTGATATTGATGGTGGAGAAATTGTCTACTGCTGCATTGTGATATTTCTCTATCATGAAAGGGTTTTTTCATGTAAAAATTCACTTATTTTCTTTCCAAAGATTCACGTTCCTAACACATAGAGCATATCAGATAATGCTTACACTCGTGTGGAGGACAAATTTCATGTTATCAAAGAGTTCGTTATTGGAACTTAAGGGGGCAGGAAGTGCACGCACATGCTGAATTTGGTTTGGAAATGTCTATGAAATACTGCAATTTGCTGCTCGTGTGAATGATATGGTAACGAAGGATCTTGCTGGATTGGGAACATGACTGATGATCCCTCGATTGAAAACTCAGTCCCATCCACTTCGTCTGGTCGGATCAAGCCCAGCACGAATTTAACCCGAGCAACTGTTTGTTCTGTTCGACCCTGATGGCCTCAAGGACAACAGGCCCCAAAGCCGTAGAAGACCAGAGGCTAGAATAGCTGATTTCCAGATTTGATCAAATCTGGTAGGCATATTCAATTAGGTCTGTGTCATCATTTCTTATTTATTTTTCTGGTCAAGTAATAATCTTTTAGCCCAAACTCCCCGCCTTGGAAAGGAGTTCCAATCCACTTATAAAAGCGCACAAATTACTATCTAATTAATAATACATGTTCAATCTACTTCCTTGTCATTACTCATCCTATTCGAAATTGAGTCATTGCACTTCCCGGCTGTGCATTAGTAAAAGCATGCTCTTGTTAGGACGGTGTTGACTTCAAGCTTGTGCGTACGATCATGTATGTGAATTCCCCTTAGCTACCAAAAGTACTTAATTTAACGTGAAGAAATCGAATGACCTATGACCTCTATTACATTTCACACATCATTTCTCAAATCATTTCACAATTCATACCCCACAAACCATTTCAAGAGATGCTTTACTATGTCAATTCAAATAATCAAAATAGTAGGAAATGCCCAACCCAACTTTACACAAGAAATGTACTCTAAATAACATTTTTTTTTGTAATAATTATCGTAAAGTGAGTTGATGTTTGACCCAAAATAGAGTCTCTTAGTAGAGTTTTAGTTGAGATTTGTCGTTGAGGAAGTTCTGTATTTGGTTAATATTTCTTCGATAAGATTGCGAATTCAAGTGATGGTGCCTTTATTTCCTAAGAATTTACAACATATATATTTTTTTTTCTTGAAAACTTTTGTATATGTTATGATATAAGATAAGCATGGGATGACATTATATTTAAAAGGAAAGTGCGAGTGCTTGGAGCATTTGTTTTATGAAATGGGGACGGGACATTGACTACATTTTCATTGTTGGGGTTTGCATTATGATCTGTTTGCTTTTTACATTTAAAGCACTGTGAACTTAGTTTGATGATTGCTTTATAAAATGAATTGAAAATGTGAATTGCTATTTGGAAATATTATATGATTTGGATTGTCAACTCTCATGATAAAGTAAGTTAGATAATTCATGCGGCTGATTAAAAGTAGTATTGTTGGACCTAGTGCTCTTGTTGCTTTCTTGAACCTTGAGTTGGGTAGTGGGTATTTAGTATACATATTGCGTTTTAGGATATTGCGTGGGAGCCAAGCCACCAGCTAATTATTTGTGGAGACCTATATCGGAGAAACTTTGTCATGAGACTTGCCATGAAAATAGATGTGGCTGTATTGTATGACAATGGGCGAGAGCTTATTTGTTTTTAGATTTTAGATTTTTATTTTTATTTTTATTTTTTTCGGTCAGAAACGAGAGCTTAGTTAATGAACTTGACAACTGACCCATTTTTGTTTTGCTATCTTGTGAGCACATAGTTGGATTTATTGCTACAAATGCGCTTTTTTTTTTGGCTCTATAAGTTTTGTTTGTTGTTTTTTTGGGGAAAGTGATGTTGACAAAGTGTACATAATAGGCGTTGGATCCCCTGATGAGTATAGTATCACTCATTTAGATGTGTTTGTTTATTCCTTTCCCTTAACATTCAGGTTCGTTGCCCCGTGATGCTTAGGAGGATCAATTCGACAGAGTTCACGGTTGTCACTCGATTGTGTAGTTGTAATGGAGATATTTGGTTTGAGGACATGCTTTTGTGTAAATTCTGTGCTTTTAGACGTTTTGACCAGCTTTTATTGGCCTCTTGTTATGTATGGTTGCTCTGAGACTTCGTACTTCTCCTAAAATAGTTGTGCGACCCCATTCCCCCTATGTGAACCTAGGGTGAGAAATGTTGACCATGGAAGATAACTTTATTGCATAGCACTCACCCCACGGCGGGGTTTCAATGAAGCCATAATAAAATAATGGAAAAACAATGGAATTTGTGGTGCATCACAACTTCGGCAGTTAGGTTATGTCCTTGCCAGTGATAATTTCTACCCATTATAAGCGATGACATTTCTCTGGTGGCTGGTGTCTTCAGCATAGTAAACCTCTCTCACGACGTATTAAGTTCCACCTCCAACTCTTATTTTTTTTGTAAAAGCTCGATCCATGTTAAATAGGTTATATTGTTACATCAAAAGTAGGTTATCTAGGTCCGGATAATTCTTTGAGACTGAGTTACGAAGAGGAGAAATCCCCACTCGGTACTGGGTTGGAAGTTGATATGATGGAATCTGATATGTCTTTGAGCAGTGATACTCCTCCCATCTCTCCTTGATGTTATGGCCTTCAAGGGAGAAAGAACACTAGAAATGTTAAAAGTTGTGTATGACGCTCACTTTAATGTTAAAGGTTTTAGTTAGATCACTTAAGTGCCAAATTGGAGGAAAAACGATCACTTTGATGCCACCATTGAGAGATGCCAACTAAATTGATTACATGGTTTTTATATTAAAAAAAAAAAGTTGACGTAACAAAAATTTAAAAATACATTCCATGTAGAATAGCATAAATGATGTCGTTTTTTGTTCTCCTTTAGAAATGACCTTGTTTTGCCATCATACATGGATTGAAATTCGGTTCTTCGTGCGCAATCCTCGCCCAACGATGACCGTAGCTCGCTTGCCCATCATCACTTGCCCAATGTCGCTCGGCCATCGTCGCTCAACCACTGTCATAGTTGCTCAATCAAGTGAGTGATGATGAGGTCGTTCATGGCGCGTGTGCCCCTCCTATACAAGGTGCCCATCCCCTATAGCTTGAACTGGTGCTTGGAGCTATCGTTTTGGGATTGGCTCACTGGAAGAAGGTGGTGAATGACTAGAACAATGGAGGTGTTAGTCATTTCAGGGCTTGGAAGTAAGGAGAGGCTGAGGTTGTTGCTCAGGCAATAAGTGGCAAGAAGAATAGGAGGCGAGGGCAGAGGATGAGGAGGAAGAACGGGGGTTGAATGTGGAGAGAGCGAAAAAGAAGAGGGTGAGGGAGACAAGGAGGGCATGGATGGAGATGGTGGCCTAGACTCTGCTCAGGAGGTGGTCGGAGTGGGTCTTTTTGAAGGGGGAAGGAGGAGGAGGAGGATGAGAGCTTGGGCTTGTTGACAATGTTAGACAAACTGGAGGCTAAGCGATGCTAGTGTTGGTGCTTGTGTTGTTCTTTGGGGAAGAAGACGAGGAGGAAGCCCATGCTTGATGAGTTCTAGTTGTTGCTCCTACCCTTGCTAATTACGAGTATGCCCATTTACTTGCCTTCTACCCCTCTCTCTATTGATTTTTTAATTTGAAGATTTAGGGTTTTTACTTGGGGGAAAGAGCCAAACGGTGTCGTTTTGTTATTTGGATGCTGACTATACTTTCCGGCGGTGAGCCACGTCGGCTTAAAATATTAATAAAAAAGTGCCAGCCAATCAAATCGGTATTGGCACTGAAATGATCATTTTCTAAGATTTTTGGCATTAAGTGATTCGAAATAAACTTTTGGCACTAAAGTAAGTGCTGTATACAACTTTAGGTATTTTTAATATACTTAACCGCCTTCAAGTATTTGAATTACTTGCGCCGTGGATGGTCGTTCTCTTGGGACTGGCCGTGTGCACAAAAGAGCCAGCCTAATCACTTTTTCTATCTCCCCCTGGCCATCCTCGGACTGCAGATGGGGATCGACTAGAATCTCCGAACGACGCTCTACCAGAAGCCCCTTTACCCTATCGGGTAACGTTATCTCTTGCTCCTTTCTTTTTGTCCTGTCACGAGTTGCAGAAGGACTACCCCAAATGCAAAGACGTCGGTTTTCACCGAGAATTTGCCCTCCATCGAAAATTCTGGCGCCATATATCCATACGGCCACATATCCTATTCGTGAAATAGGAATCTGAATCCGCTTCAGATTCATTCCTCGGAAGTACAGGTGCCTCCTCGACGCCATCCACCAAGTATCCACCGTGCCTGCCATTGATGAACTTGACCATCCCAAAGTCCCCAATGTGACGCTCAAATTCCTCATCCAACATAATGTTTGAAGGTTTGCTATCTAGGTGCAAAATGTTCAGATCATGCAGATGGGGCAGTCCCCTCACAGCTTCCCGGGCTACTTTTCTGCGGGTAAGCCGGTCCAGCGGGGTTTGTATCTTGGGCCGTTCGCTCAAGCAGCGATCCGCACTTTCATTGAACATCAAGGGGGACACAAGCAATATGTCCACGCATTTTGATGTTCTACAAAATCCGAGCATGGGAAGCAGATTGTGACGTGGAGGTATGATGCTATCAACTGTTACTCCTCCGCCTAAAAGTTCCATGTGGCTGAAATTTGGGGTAGCCACCGCCAACTTCTCCAGAGTAAACTCTTCAAGCTGTCTTTGGCGAAATTCTGGACGGACATCAAAATTGATACTATGAAATGACGTCTCTGCGTATCAGTCTTGAATCTCATCATCATGAATTTCGGAGGCTGGGGCTTTCAAGACAAGAGAAGCACCAGCAGCAACAAGTCGTCTGACAATAGTTTTGGTGAAAGTGCAAGTGTACTCTTATGGCTGATAAGAGTGTTACTGAGGGCGACGATGATGGAGTGGGGGAAAAGCCGGGTTGAAATCATCGGGATCTTGGACGGGATCGAAGGTGGCAAATTTGAACACCATTTTCCTTCCCGTTCCCTTTTCTCTAGAGACCGAACCTGAGTTGCTTCATCACGAGCTTAACAAATGAATGTGTGATGTGAGAGATTGCTGTGCCCCTTCCTCTTGTCGGTGAGAGCTGTTATAGAAAAGTTTTAAGAACCAACGGAAGTTTAACAGAGAAAACTGCAGAGGAAGGTGTCACTGATATGGAAGTCTTAAAAACCAGCTCAGAAGTCTTAACAGAGGAAACTGCAGAGGAAACTGCCATGGCAGCTTCCAAGAGGCAGTGCGAATGGTTTGCGAGCACTTAGTTCAGAGAAGACTTTTAGGAGTTCCTCATAATATCAATAGCGATGGCGGTTGACTCGGCATGAATCTCTCCAGCTTTGAAGTCGTGGAAATATTGGTGGTTGGGCGGGGAGCGAACGGAGGGGGAAGAGTACGAATAACAAAAATTTTAATTATAGTTAACGCCATTAAAAATTCTAAATTATGCCTAATAGGTTCAATATTCTCAAGGTTTTTTTTTTTTTGCTATCAAATACCTCTTAAATATGTCTACATCAACACCAATATTCAAAAATTTGATGGAAAATTTAGGATATTAATGTTACAGAAGATAAAATAGATATTTTCAACCATGCTGGTACATATTTAGAGATTTTAATGATATAAAGAAAAAGTTTATTACGTGCTTCGTATCTTCCCCACGAGACATGAAACCGATAGCGACATCCACCGTGCATACGATGGAGATGCACAATACAACATAACCACCTTTTGCATTGGGTTAATAATAGCTCCTTCAGCCTCCTTCAAGCCTCTCCCTTACTAAGCCAATTGAGCTGTACAAGAAAATTTCGAATTTAGTGAGTGGAGAGAATGAACTCACATGTTTCATGTACTCAAGGCATTACACTTGTTATGTTTGATCAAAACTTGAATGATTGTGACACAAGTGCACGGTGATGGAATTGTGGAGTATGATAAAGGAAAATAATATTAAAGCATAGAACTTTTACTACTAATGGCATATATGTAATTTCTCTCATAACTATGTATGCCTCAGACTTCTACTTTACATTTGGACAACATCATTTGTTATTGTAACATTGAAATTTATTACGTTGATACTAATATTGATAGTAGAGAGATTATCTAGTACGGCACTTGGTCTTTCCCTATTTTGAAAGGATTTTCCACGTAAAACTTCGCTTGTTTTCTTCTTTATTTTTCTCCTCCTTGGGCGTTCGCGGTGCTAGGGGATGAGCAGTGCACCATCGAGGAGTGCAGGCGCATGATCGCGGAGGTGGACAGCAACAGGGAAGGGTTCGTCTGCTTCGAGGACTTCCCTCAGATGATGTCGCTACCGAGGTGATGATGTCACCATCACCGTCGCCATCCAGTGCATCATATTATACAGTCGATAATGATCTGGAGTCAGTCGGTTTTCCTGCTCCTGATGATCGTACCGTACGCCGTTGTGATTTTTGCCTTCTTCTTTTCGTGCTTTTTCTTCCCCACTTTTAAATGATGTCGATGGAACTCGGGCGGGGTGGCGAGGTTTGAGATCTTTGGGCAAGGAAGAGATCAACGGCCGGGATTGTTTTGTGATGGGACGATCTGTAATTTTTTTGTCTCTCTCACTGCCGTTACATACGCAAGTGAACTTAAAAATCGAACTTGGGACTCTGTTTTCTCTGTGTTTTGGGTTCTTATCTCCAGATGCGATTTTCTACGACCTCATTTGCTTCGATTACAGCGATTTGCTCGACTTGATGATTGAATCTCCATTCTCGGGCATGAAATTTAGGACTAGAAACGATTCCTCGGATCGATCGAAGCTCGCTCGCTCGATCGAATCTGTCAGCGACCCAGATCTGCAGTGTTGATCCGTGCTTGCCGAAGTACGTTCGTTGGGGATAAGGGGAAGCATTTATCAACAACGTGGGGAGGGGCTTATGTGAGGCCCAACCGAGTTCCCAAATTGGACGTATTCTTAATTTTCTTTTTAATTTTTTTTTTTACCCGGTCGATTATTGTCATGGTCCTACGTCAAACTCTCAAATCGGTTTTCTAATTCGTAAGGCCGGCTGAATTTTCCAGCACACCCTTCTAGATTCAGGACACTTTTCTCTTCCTGCCATTCTTGTGAAAAAATCTTTACCCATTCCGACTGGGAAGATCGCCGGCCGGTGATCTTACGAAAACTGTTCTTGTTCCATGGAGACGGGACGATTAAATTACGCCTTAGAACCAAATGAATTCTGTCTTCTGCCAACGAAATTGACAATTCATGTTCTTACATCCTTTTCTCACCTCCATGATTAAAACTTGTGGGCTGTGTTCCATTAAGACGTGAGGGGACATGTCCTTGTTTCCATGTCGCAGAAAGCTGTAAAGCGCAGTACAGCTTTCCGTCTTTTCTCTCCGTCCATGGAGAAAGCAAGTCACATGCGCGCATAAAGCTTCGACTTCCATTGCATCCCGCTGCAAAAATGAGTACGGAGTAGACGTTTTGATACATTGGAACTGGAATAAAAAGACGAAACGGAGCTGCTTTCTTTGAATACTTGAGAATATAAAAAGACGAAACGGAGCTGTTAGTTGAAATCGCTGAATGTATGAATAGGCCTAGTTATGAAGTCTCGATCTTTCTGCCAACAAAAGAGGTCGCAATCAAATGTATGAACAGGCCTAGTTATGAAGTCTCGATCTTTCTCCCAAAGAGGTCGCAATCAAGCGCCGAATGAGCTGTTTATGCTCATCCAGCTTTCAGATAAGCATACACTTTTGAACACATCGAATGTCCATCGTTATCTCGTGGTGCCTCACTTTTCTTCTTACTTTTTCGGCGTTCGACCTTTTATTTGGCGATTCGTCATGCGCAGAAGGTGCGATATGTTTTGTACTTTACGACTTGTGTTGAAGGACTGGAGTAGGCAACGATTCATTGAAATTATCAACAGGGGACGACGTCGTTGATATAGATCTGAGAGTTAGGTCAGTGGGTTTTGCCTTTTCTTCTTAATAAATTCAGTAGCCATGCCATTATAGCAGCACTGTTCAACCTATAGCATATCTCCAGCACGTTCGTAGCGTAATATGGCTTCGGACTTCATACGCAACGACCGGAGGAAGTCGTCGAAAACGGGCGGTTTGGCAGGAAGCGAGCAGAGCGCGCCAAGCACCCTTTTCTTTCTTTACTTAATAGTTGATAGCGACGGGCTTACGACTAACACGATACATCAGAAATTCAGAGGAGGAGACCGATGGGGGGGAGGCTGGAACATGCATCCCAACACGAGCCGCACGCAACGCGACGCGGCAACGGTGGTTTTCTTCTTCGCTTTGGGATTATAATGGCGTCTTGCGACCGACGCCGAGTGTGCAAACGATTACTTTTTTCACCTCTAAAATAATAGAAATCGCTAATCAATTGGGTCAATAAGTTTGTCGGGACAAGATAAAAAGATCAGTCAATCTGGGAATACCGATGACGTGCAGTGGATCTTTCCAACGTCTCGTTTTTGTTGTATACGACTGCGTACGAGCGCGAGTTCTCGTGCAATGCGGTTCTCTCCTTTTAATATTGAAGTCTGGGGAGACTTACCTTAAGCTTTTCGAACTTTCCTGGAAACTTCGTGGCTTGTTGTCTGAAAGAGAAAAAATGTGTCGTGGGGGGTCGGGCTTTTGTGGTCGCGAATCGGACGACGACGCAATGGTCAATTGCACGCTCGAGCAGTCAAATTGGCACTTGCAACGTGTGGCGCCTTTTGAGTTTTTACGTACGATCTTCACCTAAGATTCAATAAATCCACTGAGCCGGTCCATAAATAAATCGTTTCAGTTGGGACCATTGGACACGACTGAGCGAGGGATGAATCCAATTTTCCAATCCGAATGATTTTGATGGCGTACGGGATTTCATTAGTGGATGAATACGTGGAAGAGATGGATTTGAGCACTTTGCTTTTTTGATTTTCTCATCGTACGTGAATATAAGACCCGCTCAAACCTTATGAATAATTGAATTAAGATATTTTTACATTTTAGTTTTATAATTTTTCTCTTTATACATTCTTCCGTGCTACCAGTCTAGTAAATTACTGTAGAAGAGCAATTCCATAATATCTACGTTTCACATCGATCTCTCATGTCCAATTGAGCTATCTGAGAAAATTTCGAATTTAGCAAGTGGAGAGAAGAAACTCGCATTTGTTTTATGTACTTAAGGCATTACACTTGTTATGTTTGATCAAAACTCGAATTGATGCGATATAGGTGCACGATGATGAAGTTGTGAGGTCTAAGAGAGGAAAGTAATATTTAAGTGCACGACTTTTATTGCTAATGATGTACATGTAATTTTCATGTTAAAGGTAAATAATAGAATTTTTAATACTGTTAATGGCATATAATTTTAACTATATATGCCCTAGATTCGTGCTGTATATTGGAGCAATATCTTTTGTCATAGCAATGCCGATACTAATACTGATAGTGGAAAGATTGCCTAGTGTAGCACCATGATTTTTTCTTATTTTCAAAGGGGTTTTCCACATAAAAATTTGCTTATTTTCTTCTCTATTTTCCTCTTTAAAGATTCACGTTCCTAACACACAGAGCATATCGGATAACACTTACACTTGCTTTCATGTTATCGAACAGTTTGTTACTGGAAGTTAAGCGGACAGGAAGTGCACGCACAAGTTATGTTGAATTTGGCTTGGGCATATCTATGAACTACTGCAATTTGCTGCTCGTGTGAATGATTTGGTAACGAAGGATCTTGTTGGATTGGGAACATGACTGATGATCCCTCCCCTTTGTCTGGTCGGATCAAGCCCAGCACGAATTTAACCGGAGCAATTGTTTGTTCCGTTCGACCCTGACGGCCTCAAGGACTACAGGTAACAGGCCCAAAGCTGTAGAAGACCAGAGGCTAGGATAGCTGATTTCCAAATTTGATCAAATCTGGCAAGCATATTCAAATAGGTCTATTCCATAATTTCTTAATTATTTTTGTGGCCAAGTAACGATCTTTTAGCTGAGACTCTCCACCTTCAATAGGAGTTCCAATCCAGTATAACTATAAAATAACACAAATGACTGTCCAATTAGTGATACACGTTCAATTTAAATCCTTCTCTTTAACTCATCCTATTCTGAATAGAGTCATTGCACTTCCCAGCCGTTCATAGAGTAAAAGCATGCTCTCGTAAGGACGGTGCTGACTTCCAGCTTATGCAAATCATCAGGTATGTGGATCCACCTTAATTACCAAAAGTACTTAATTTAACGTGAAGAAATCGAGCAACCTGTGACCTCTACCACATTTCACACAACATTCCTCAAATTATTTCACAATTCATAACCCACAAACTATTTCAAGAGATGCTTTATTATGTCAATTCAAACAGCCCAAAGGGTAGAAAATGCCTAATCTAGCTTTATACAAAAATATACTGTAAATATCAAATTTTCTTTCTAATAAATATCACAAAGTGAAAGGATGTTTGATGCAAAAGTAGAGTCACTTAATAGTCTTAGTCAAAGTTCGTCCGTAAGTTTGACATTTGGTTAATGTTTCTCGGATAAGATTGCGATTTTTTCCAAACGGCGTAGCTTCAGATATGGTTTTTGGTTGCAGGTGAGTGGAGCTTTTATTTCCTATGAATTTTTGAAATATTCTGTCTGGAAAACTTTAGTATATGTTATGATATAAAGATAAGCATGGGATGACATGGTTTATGAAAAGAAAGTGCTAGTGCTTGGAGCAGCATTTGTTTTATAAAATGGGGACGGGACATTGACTACATTTTCATTGCTAGGATTTGCATTATGATTTGTTGCTTTTGATATTTAAAGTATTGTGAACTTAGTTTAATGATTGCTTTTTAAAATGAATTGGAAATGTGAAATGCTTTGTGAAAGTGTTATATGATGAACTCTCGTCGTGAAATAAGTTCGATAGTTCATACGGTTGATTAAAAGTAGTATTGACTCCGTGCTCTTGTTGCTATGTCGAACCTTGAGTTGGGTAATATTCGGTATGCATATTGCTTTTTAGGATATAATAAGTGGTAGGGACCTATATCGAGGAAGAAATTTCGTTACGAGGCTTGCCACGAGGACAAACGTGGCCATATTGGATGACAGTGGGGCAGAGCTTAGTTAATGAACTCGATAATTGACACAAATTTGTTTTTTCATATTAAAATGCTAACTTGTGAGCACAGATTTGGATTCTTTGCTACTAATGCACTGTTTTGGCTCTATAAGCTTTGTTAATTGTTTTTCCTTAGCAAAAGTGATGCTTACAAAATGTGGGAAGAATAACTAAAAAAGTCTTAAAACTATTATAAACGTGTCAATTCAGTCCTAAATTTTTTGCATTTGTGTTAGTTTAGTCAATCCGATCAATTTTGACTGATTGACACTAACTTATACATTTTTAATAATATTTTTTTAATTTATTTTTCTTTTCTTTTCTTTAGGTTTCTTTTTTCCCTAGTTGGCGAGGGTGTCGCAACCCTTGCCTCGTTTGGGTGGGTCGCGATAACCTCGCTCGCCTAGATTGGGCGAGGTCGTCACAACCCTTTGCCCTTAGATCAGGTGAGGATTGTGGCATCCTTGCCTGGCAAGATCTAATGAGGATGTTGTAGCCCCTCACCTAGATAATGCCCTTGCTAGATTTGGGGAGTATTAGTCGGCTCCCTCACCTAGTGCTGGCGAGGGTGTCCTGGCCTTCACTTGTGGGCGGTGGGGATTGTCCAGCCATCCTTGTCAGTGAGAGAAAAAATTAAAGAAAAGAAAAGAAAGAAAAAAAAAAGAAAAATATTTAAATATTTAATTAAAAATTATTAATAAAGTTTAAGTGTCACGTTAGGATTAGTCAAATTTGGCTGGATGGATTAAATTGACATAAAACAAAATGTTTTGAATTGACAAAAAAAAAGTTTATGATTGAATTAACAAAAAAATATTTAGTGCTGAATTAACATAATTATAATAGATTTATGACATTTTTGGTATCTGTCCCCCAAACATTTAAGTATCCTGTTTAAGAGCTTGATCCATGTAATAAAGATTGTATTGTTACATCAAAAAATGGATTATCTTGGTCCGGATAACCCTACAAAACTGACCGTGGCAATCGTTTCGAGATGGTCATGGATTGGAAATTTATAACCCGACTGCTTCAGATACTCCTCAGAGTGACAATACTCCTCCCATCTCTCCTCGATGCTATCGCCTTCGAGGATTCGGACTACTTGTGCCATGGATGGTCGTTCTCTTGGGAGCGTGTGGATGCACAATAGAGCCAGCTGGATCACTTTCTCTATCTCCTCGTCATACTCACCCTGCAGCTTGGGATCGGCTAGAATTTCCAATCGACGCTCTACCAGAAGCCCCTTTACCCAATCGGGTAACTCCATGTGGTGCTCCTTTGCAGTCGCTGCAGGTACCACAGTTCTTTGTCCGGTCACGAGTTGCAGAAGGACTACCCCAAATGCAAAGACGTCGGTCTTCACCGAGAATTGCCCCTGCAACCCATATTCTGGCGCCATATATCCAACTGTGCCACATATCCTAGTCGTGAAATAGGAATCTGAATCTTCAATGCGGGATGCTGCTTCGGATTCATTCCTCGGAAGTACAGGTGCCTCCTTGACGCCATCCACCGAGTATTCACCGTGCCTGCGATTGGTGAACCTGACCAACCCAAAGTCTCCAATGTGAGGCTCAAATTCCTCATCCAACAAAATGTTTGAAGGTTTGATGTCTCGGTGCACAATGTTCAGATCATGCAGACGGGACAGCCCTCTCGCAGCTCCCAGGGCTATTTTTCTGCGGGTAAGCCAGTCCAGCGGGGGTCGTGTCCCGGGCTTCGCTCTCAAGCAAAGGTCCACACTTTTGTTGATCATCAAAGGGTAGACGAGTGATAAGTCCTTGCATTTTGATGTTCTGCAAAATCCGAGCATGGGAAGCAGATTGTGACGTGGGGGTAGGATCCTGCCTACCATTACTTCGCTTTCGAACTCTGTGATACCTTGATTGCTTAGTGCACCGCATCTTTTGACTGCCACTAGAGAGTCATCAGAGAGCCGACCCTCATAGACTTTGCCAAATCCACCTTGGCCCAAAACTTTCTTGTCGCTAAATTTTTTGGTAGCTGCCTCCAACTCCTTCAGAGTAAATTCTTTAAGCTGTCTTTGGCCAAATTCTGGACGGACATCGAAATTAATACTATGTAATGCGGATTGGTCTCGAATCTCACGACCATCAACAGCAAAGGCTGGGGCTCTCAAGACAAGAGAAGCACCGGCAGCAGCAAGTCGGCGGACGATGGTTTTGGTGAACGTGTAGGTGTGTTCGCATGGCTGACAGAGTGTTACCGAGGGTGATGGTGATGGAGTAGGTGGAAAAGCCGGGTTGAAATCATTGGGATCTTGGGCGGGATAGAAGGTGGCGAATTTGAACACCATTTTCCTTCCTTTCCCCTTGTCCCTAGAAACCAAACCCGAGTTGCTTTATCACGAGCTTAACAAACGAATGTGTGTTGTGAGAGATTGCTGTGCCCCTTCCTCTTGTGGGTGAGAGCTGTTATAGAGAAGTTTTCAGAATCAACTCGGACGTTTCACAAAGGAAACTGCAGAGGAAGGCGCCGCTGATATGGAAATCTTAAGAACCAACTCAGAAGTTTCAACAGAGGAAACTGCCATGGCAGCTTCCAAGAGGCAGTGCGACTGGTTTGTGAGCACTTCGTCAGTCCAGAGAAGACTTTTAGGAGTCCCCTCATAATGTCAATGGCGATGGAGATTGACTTGACATGAATTGTCTCCAGCATTGAAGTAACGGAAAATTGGCGGTTTGGAGGGAAGTGAACGGACGCGGAAAAAGCCCCTTTTCTTTCGTAATAGCGAAGGCTCCCGACTAATACGAATACCAGAAATTTTAATAATAGTTAATGTCATTAGGTACAGTACCAAGAATCATCTGATGAGAATTCTGGTACAAATTTGGAGTTTTTTTATATCGAAAGAAAAAATTTAGGATAAATGCATTACAATGGATATAATTTATATTTTTTATGTTACAAAAATAGTTCAAAATAAATGTATTACAACATGAGTATAGTTTAGATATTTTTATGGATTTTTGCCTTTCAATTCCAAGCTTTCCCAACTTTCCTTGAAACTTCATACATCAATATCTGTAAATAAATATCTCCTATCGTGAGTCTTGTGACCATTGAAAACGAAAAGCGTGAGATGAATCTAATTTTTGTATATGTGATTTCATTGGTTGATAACCATGTGAAAGAGAATGATTTTAAATCTTGTTTTTTGCTTTTTCTCATTATACATGATTATGAGGCCCCATTCAAACCCCATAGAAAAACGATATAAGATGCTTCCGCACTTTTTTTTTCTCTTTGACTAAACTTCAGTGCTGCCGGTCTAGTAAAAAATTGCAGAAAAGCAACTATATGGCATTCGCGCTTTGCACTGAGCTCTCATGTCCGATTGAGCTATCATTTTTTTTTCTTGACCGACCCATCTAATTACCAAGAAGAGAGAAGAAGCTCGTACGTCTTACGTTTTTGCGGCGTTGGATTATTCATTTCTAATCAAAGTTCGAATTGTTGAGTGACGAGTGCACGAGACAAATCAAACTACACTTCCTCTCGCGCGGAAGGCAATGGCCTCAAGGACAACTGGCCCAAAACGGTAGAAGAGGCGAAAAAGAAAAAAGAGAAATCATCGATCCTTTCTTTTTGGGCAAGATTGCAAAGTGGAGGAGCTTGTACAGAGGTTGCCTGGTAGTTACGGGTAGGATAAATTGTCTGACGATGTCCGTATGATAAACATTGTTTCTTTGGTAAGCTAAAGTCATAAAATAGGGCACTCCGTTGTGCTATCTCGAAAGTTATATAATAGTAATATACAGTCGCAAATTTTAATAATAGTTAATGTCATTAGGTACAATACCAAGAATAGCTGATTTCCAGATTTGTTCAAAAAATGGAATGCATATTCAAAGAGGTCTGTGTAAGCATAACATTGACTTCAAGCTAATGCATATCATAGTGTATGAGGAACAACCTTAACTACCAAAAAATACTTAATTTAACATGAAAAAATCGGGTGACCTATGAGTCCTACCTCAATGATGTTGAATTATGATTCTTGTGTGATACTTGAACATTACTTTTGTCACCACATGAAATTTGCGATTGCATATTACTACTATATAACTTTCGAGATAGCACAACAGAGTGGCTTATTTTATAACTTTGGCTTTCCAAAGAAACAATGTTTATCATTCTGACATCGTCTGGCAATTTATCCTACCCGTAACTACCAAGCAACCTCTGTATAAACTCTTCCTCTTTACAATCTCGCCGAGCCAAAAGAAAGAAAAAAAAAAGGTCGATGAATTCACAGCCGGCGTAGGGCCCATGCAAATAGATAATTCTCACAAGCAGACATTATGTTGAATTTCCAAAACAACCTGCTTTTGACCAACAGATTTCCAAGACAGCTGTAATTCAATATATATATATTTTTGAGAAACTTATAATGCTTTTGATTTAAGTTATCGTTGTGAAGTTGTTTAGCTGGAAATTATGGAATACCTTTCAGACTATGGATCATAGGTATGACTCGCCATAGGCTGCGAATGGTCCGTTATTAATTCTTAGACAAGAACATAAATGGCAAGAAATCTAAAGTATGAATACTAGGAACAATCGTTATCAACGATTAAAATGATACTGAAAAGCAACGAGAGTTCCTGGTTTCTCTTTTACTGTTCCATGAGAAAAATTATTTTGTGATGTTTTGAAAAAATTATATGGCAGTTTACTAACTTGTAAGCTATGAAGCACCAACACTCTCCAAGAGCATTCGTGTCGTGTTAGATACTTCAACACGCCCGACACTTTCTCGACAATCTCGGACACTCGAGTCCGAATTTTGATATACAAGTTTCCGATATGTGATTTCAATATTGATGTCAATTTTAAATATTCAATAAATGAGAGGTCAATATATATATATAAATATATATATATATATATATATATATATATATGTAAAAAAATAAAACACAATAATAAAAATAATAAATGAAGAAAGAAGAATAATATAGCCTTCTCTTCCGACTCCCACTTCTCGTGATACACAATTCACCTCTTAAGTTTTTTTCTCCTCTTTCAACATATTTAACATGCGAGTCTAGAATATGGATCGCTTGTTTTTTCTCTAAGTTTTATGAATTATGGAAATAGAGTTGAATTTGTCAAATTAAAACAATGGATGATATTAATAAATGGTGGATTAATGTTTTAGTGTATATTCATTATCCCGGCCGGCCACCTCCTTCCTGTCTTCAGGTCGGAGCTCTATCATTTCCCTGAACCACGCCTAGGATTGGTTACCCGGGGAAGGCTTCACTGGGATCAAGAGTGGGTCCCTAACCCGTAGGTTTGGCCGAGATACCCAATGGGGATATTATCCCATACTACTCACCCCTCACTTGCCTGTAAATGGCTTGTGAGGAGGAGTCCTCCCGGGATATCAAATTCAGGAGGGAACCTTTTAAGGACATGTTTAGGTCCAATATATTCATTATATGCTCTTTTATTTATTTATTTATTTACTTATTTATGAATTGGATTCAAATTAATTTGATTGAAATATTTATTATGTATATATAAAAATATTTTTTTAATATACAACATGTCTCAACATGTAGGAATTCTCTATTTTTGAGAAATAATGTGTCGACATATTACGTCGATCACGTGTCGCGTGTTAGTATTGATGCTACTTATCTTATAAATATTTTGGGTGGGGACCAATCTTGGGGGGTAGTTTAATAATTGTCACCAAAACGGTCTTTTAGGCCATGATAGTCCACGCGCATATGGGAAAGGCCCATTGCATTGACCATGAGTGCGGTCCCATGCCTTCGTTCAAACCTGCGGACCTGAACCAGATTACGATGCGGAGGCATCCCCATCCTCGATTCTACTTCCGTTTGGAACTGAGTCTTTTGATTGCTATTAACGGTGCATTTAGTTTGCGAAAAATTTCATAACAAAGGAAAATACTTTCCAAAAAAATATTTTCTAAAAATATAGTTAAATTTTTTTATTTGATAATATATGATCAAACGTGTTCTATGATATTTGGATCTTATCGAAAATGATTTCAATTTCATAATTTTATTTCAGAGAAATATTTTTAACTAATATTTATTTTTTTAAAAAAATTGAATTTTGAATTTTGAATTTTTTTATCCCTCTTTTTTCCTCCTTCCTCCATCACGATTGCCTAGCGACAATCACAAATGAGTTGGCTAGGCTCAAGCCTTGCTAGCCTTAAGCTTGCCAAAAATGGTGAGGCTCGAGTCTTGCCAAATTGGCAAGCTCGAACCTCGCTGGCTTGCAGCAAGACTTGAACTGTGGGAGATTGATCTTATTATCCTTCAACAAAAAAAAAATGTGCAGGGTGAGTGAACTAATAGGATTAATCGTAGAATTAGTCACCCAAGTTTGGCCCTTGATGCACAAACACGGTTTTTCCACATGGTAGCCACTTTTCCCAAGCACAAAGGCTCTACTTCCATTTACAAAAAGCTTAGGTTTAGAGAATAAGCAACGACTTTGTTATATTTCATATTAAACAATGGCTATATGATGTAGAACAATTGGCAAATGCTTATATGGAAACATTGAACGTCATAAAAGCGGATAGTTCCACAAATCAAAGAGGATTGTGTAATCTTCAAAGTTACAAATGGATTACAATGTTTGATTTCAAATTCATGTGTTTTCCTTGATTTTCGGGATGTTAAAGATTTCAGATGTGTTCTGTACATATTCTAGTTGCCTTTTGAAAACCTTCCATTTTATCAATATCTTTCCTTTGATTTTTTTATTTGATTTTAGTTATTTGGTTATTTCCTAAATGGTGACCTCTCTATAAAAAAGATTTATATCGACATTTATTCATATGGGCGTACATTAGTTTAGCGGTATTCTTGATTGTGACTTAATTTTGTATTATAAACTAGAATTCATCCAAACAATATATGCTTTGAGAAAATTACAAATTTAATCAAAGTGAATGGAGCTTGCAAACCGAACTGATTAGGTGGTTTGCTTAGATTCCTAACAAATTGCATGTCTTACTATTTTTTGTTTGAATAATATTACTATTTTTTGTCCGAATAATATTAAATGTGACGATATTGAAACTAATCACAGAAAAAGAAGAAATATTATAAACTAAATCGACCCTAATGGACAAAAAGGGTCACACTCAGTATTATTTTTAAGAGCTTGATCCATGTAAAATGGGTCGGATTATTACATCAATGATAAATTATCTAGGCTCGTATTATTCTTCGGAACTGAGTAGCGAAGTAGAGACGTTCTCGCTCCGATTAATGGTTACGAGTTGCATCGGGCGCTCCTCCTCTGATGCTCCTCCGAGTGACGATACTCCTCCCATCTCTTGTCGATGCTATGGCCTTCGATTATTCGGACTACTTCTGCCATGTTTGGCCGTTCGGCGGGGTTTGATTGTGTGCACAAAAGAGCTAACTTAACCATTTCCTCTATCACAGCCAAGTCAAGCTCAGAGCCCATATCTGGATCGGCTAGAAGTTCGATACGACCGTGTTGCATAAGCCCTTTTACCCAATCATAAAGCATCAAATCATCTTTACTTGCAAGCGTGGCCAAATCAAGGGCTCTTTGTCCGGTCACAAGTTCCAGAAGCACCATCCCAAAACCAAAGACGTCGACCTGCAACGAGCATTTCCCCGTACTGAGATACTCTGGCGCAATATGTCCTATTGTGCCTCGTACTGCTGTCGTGACGCCAGAATATTTGCTGTGGGGTCCTTCGTCGGATTCCTTCCTTGGAACTGTGGGTGCCTTCGCGGTGCAATCCACAGAGTATCCCCAGCGCCTATCGATGAACTTGGCCAACCCAAAGTCTCCGATGTGAGGCTCAAAATCCTCATTTAACATAATGTTTGCAGCTTTGATATCTCGGTGCACTATGTTATGATCATGCAGATGGGACAGCCCTCTCGCAACTCCTGCGGCTATTTTTCTGCGGGTAGGCCAGTCCAGTGGCGGTTGTGTCTCAGGTCGCTCTCTCAAGCACGATGTTGCGCTTTTATTGATCATCAACGGGTAGACGAGCAATAATTCCTCGCATTTTTTTGCTCTGCAAATTTCGAGCAGGGGAAGCAGATTGCGATGTGGGGGTACGATGCTACCAATCAGTACTTCCGCTTCGAACGATCTGATGTTAGTTCCTGTTTGTTCCTTTTTTGGTCGGAATATGACAAAACCTTTTTGTTTTTTTTTGTCTCATTCTTTTGATTGCCACTAGAGAGTCATCAGCTATCTGACCCTCGTAGACTTTAGCGGATCCGCCTCTGCCTATAACTTTCTCGTCGCTAAATTTTTGGGTAGCTGCCTCCAACTCCTTCAGAGTAAACTCTTTAAGCTGTCTTTGGTGAAATTCTGGACGGACATCGGAGCTGATAGACTCGGCGGATTCGTCTTGAATCTCACGACCATCAAATGCAAAGGCTGTGGCTGTAAAGACAAGGGAGGCACCGGCAGCAACAAGTCCGCTGACAATGGCTCTGGTGAGGGTGCAGGTGTATTCGCATGGCTGACAGAGTGTTACAGAGGGTGATGGTGACGGGGTAGATGGAAAAGCCGGGTTGTAATCATCGGGATCTTGGGCAGGATCGAAGGTGGCGAACCTGAATACCATTTTCCTTCCTTTCCCCTCCTCTCTAGAAACCAAACCCAATTTGATTTATCACGAGCTTCAAATGAATGTGTATCGTGAGAGATGAATGTGCCCTTCATCCTGTGGCAAGAGCTGTTATATAGAAGTTTTCACAACCAACTTAGAAATTGTCACACCCCAAAATCTGAAAGACATAGCCTCAAAACCCCCAAAAAATTCAACTTTCAAAAGTGTCGGCTCTCATATTACTCATCTCTAGTTGAAGAACTTGAAAAGATTGAGAAAATAGAGAGGCTTGCATCTTTTCTAAGCGGATCCAATATTCACTACGCACATTTACAAACACAATATCATCATTTATCAATCTTAAAGACAGAGTACCATATACGCAAAATATCAAAAGAAGATAATATCTTTCCAACAAACTATTTTACATATGAATGATAATATCAATTATCAATAACAAATCAACAATCACTAGCTATTCCATTGATTAATCTCATTTAATCAGACACTGATGGTCCATTTCATCGACTAATCTCAAATCACATGTCAATAATCTACTTCATTCACTAAATTCAAATCACATGTCAATGATCCGCTTTAATGACTAAAGTCAACTCAAATATCTAGCCTTGATCACGATTAATGCCATGTGATAAGGGACCAAGATTCCTTCCTTGGTTAGATTTCAACTTATTATTAGTTCGTGACTTGGTCCATAAGAATATCCCTCACTGGGCTCAACTTATTATTAGTCCCTCACTGGGCTCATAGGGATATTAAGCATCAAAATCAATCCATAACAACATCCTTTACAATCCACAAAACCAAATCCAAAAATCATTTCATATATTATAATACATATCACAAATCAGCCACGTAATCTTTTGCAACTTAACTTATCCGCTAGAAATACTTTTTATAAAACATTTTTTAAATCATTTCAAGACTTATCTCATAAACTGGTTTTACAAACTTAATCAAATCAAATGCATGTCATAAAGTATTTCACAAATCGATATCTCTCCAAATCAAGAACATTTTGTAAAAATGTTCCGTTAATCCAAAATATATAATATATCTTAACTTCATTCCTCAAACAAAACATATTTTGCCACCAACCAGTTCTTACACTATTCACAAATATCAAAACGTAACAAATATACGATTCAAATTATATGTAACAAACATACTTATCCATATCTCATAATATATCAAATTTTTATCATTTTGCAAACATGAGCTTACAAATTCTTAGAAGTGATAGCACCACTCACCTTGATATGTCCCAAATCAAACAACCAGGCTCATTTGAATCGACAAACTCATATTCTTATCATATAAGTAAGAAATATCATCAAAACCAAGTAAAGCGCTATCTTAACTAGTGACTTGACTAAAATATGCTTATACTTCGATAAAATGACACCGGCGCGCTAAAAGAAATCGCATATCCAAAGTAATCATTCAAGCCATCCACAACGCGGAGCTTGAGCATGAAACTCAGTCATAACATAACTCTTTTGAGTGAACCCCATTTCAAACATTCTTATAGTCAATTGAAAGCTTTTTCGACATACTACAAGGACCCCAACTTAACCCTTCCAAACTTAAGCCAAAACACGGCCTCAAACTTGCTAGGCACCCACCATTGACCACGTGTGGAAAATTTTGAAATTTTGTTTTGGATGAAACCTTAGGCTCAAATTAAGATCCGTAAAATTTTGCGACTTCACAACACCCTAAACTATCAATTTTATATATATATATATATACGCATCTTAATTACTCAAAAATTAGACTTCGCCGCATGTATTTCCAATAATTCTGAATTTCAAATCCTAGATCCAAAATTACTCTTATTGAATGAACGAGGGACGTGAGCACTTACCGGACATTACAAATCGGAGTCAAATAGGCTCGGCAAAGTCCCCACGACAGAAAACCCTCTTGTTTCTTCCTTCTACTTCTTCTTTCTCTTCTTTCTCTTCTTTCTCTTTCTTGATGGTTCGGCCCCTGTAAAAGAGAGCACCCACTTACTTTTCCCCCCTTTCCTTTCTCTTTCCAACCCTCTTATTTTCCTTTTTTTTAATAAAAAAGTGGCCCCACCACCAAGTCAAAAGATTTGAATATTACAGAAATTTGACAGAGGAACTGCAGAGGAAACTGCCAGGAAGCACGGACACGTTTGAAGGGCCTCCGTATCATGTTGGGTGTCGGTGTCGGATACGCTCAGACACAGTCGGACATGCGGTCAACACGTGTTGGAGTTTTTGCCACGTGGTCAACTCCTTCCGACGCCCGTGTCGAAGCGTGTCCAAAGGTTTGTGGGCGGATCTACAGGTGCGAAGGGAAGAAGGTGATGGAGGGTGGAGGCAAGGGTGAGGGAGTCGAGGCAACGCTTCGAGTGACAGCGAGGGAGGGCTGCGATCGCCGGCTGCAATGCCAACTATAATGTGGAGAAGGCTGTGACCACCGACTGCGCCGAGAAGCCTTCTCGATTGTCTTGGTCGGCTGCGACTGCCGACTGCAATGCCGAGATGGAAAACTGCAACGCCACGATGGAGGGTTGGGCGCGAGGCTACCACAGCAAAGGGGAGAACGGAGGCGAGGCAGCGGCGAGAGAGGTGGAGACCGAGCAAAGGGAGAGGAGAAAGAAGGTGATTGCTAGGGTTTTTGCCATTTGGGCTGTTTGTAGGAAGAAGAGAAAGGAGAGTGAGAAAGAAAGCCTCGTGCAGGGGAAGTGATAGGCGCAAGCGCAGGCGCAGGGTGGGTCGGGGTGGGGAAGAAAACGTGTCTGAAATAATTGGGTGGAACCCATTTAACCCTAAAAAGAAATACTAAACATTAAATAACTTTAATACATAATAAGGCTAAAAAATAAATAAATAGATGGGTTTAAAAAGTTACTTCGAAAAATAAAAGCACTTGATATTAAATAATAATAAATTTTGATAATCGTAGAAAAATATAAGTTTATTTTGACTCTAATCATTCATTAGTTATTTATTTCATCGATAACTTTTGTTAAAGTAAAAAAATGTCTTTTCAATTTTTTATGAATAAATTTATTAATGTTATTAGTATAGATTTATTATAGACTCTTTTTTATTGTTTATTTATTTATGAATTTGAATAAATTAATTTAAATATAATAATTAATCATGTATATATAAAAATATTTATTTAATATTTAACGTGTTGGAACGTGTTGTAATTCTCTACTTTTTGAGAAATAGTGCGTTACGTGTCGTGTTATGTCGTGTCGCGTGTCGCGTGTCGAGTGTCACATGCTACCTAGGAAACTGCCACAGCAGTTTCAGGCAGTATGAATGGCTTTATAAAAGGGAGCGCTAAGTTCGGAGAAGACTTTTATCCTTAAATCATTGGAAGTCCCCTGGAAGCGGTGTGCGCGGGTGCGTCCACACGGAAATTTGCCTCTTTCCAAGCACAAAGGGCCCCCTCTCCTCGTTAATTTCTGCTTCATTGTTAAGAAAAATGGTAAAACGGATGCTTGGATCCTACATCTATCTTTTAGCGACCAATCAGTAATCACGGGTGTCGTAACCAATCCAGAAAATGCTGACTCGGGTTACAGGCACGAGCGGAAGCAAAGCATAGATCTAGGCTCCATGACGCAAATCCGAACACAGACAACTTCAAGTCAATACTTCCGTGTGGGGCATATTCCGGTTCTTGTTGCAAGGAGAAATATTTAAAAGCCAAGATAGACCCACACGACCCACCTCCGGCTGCTACGATATAAACATTAGTACTTCACGATCTTGAAAGACGCAATTCTGTAATACCATAATTACAGGATCTAATGAAGCTCACGGTGGCATCTTGTGCAGAGGAATTCACCTTTTTCAGGACCAATTTAAGACAAAAGATCTGTTAGTTTATCTAAAGTGTTTATTTTTTTGGGCTAAGAAATACTTTAGTTAGGAATTGGTGAGATGAAATCTACAAGTGTATCATTGTCCACAGTTAAAGTCACTTATTATTAATACCAACAAAAACCCTAAACTAATACTCTTGTGTCGCATTTACCCAAAATTAATTTGGGTAGAACCTGTACACTTATATCACATTTATCCAAATAATTTAGGGCTCAATATTACATTAATGTACCAGTTTGGAATTTTTGGTTGTGTTAACATATTCTTTTCCATGACAAAAATTAATTCTTTTTGCGGGTGTTTGGAAAACTTTTTTGAACTCATCTTGTCGGACACTTTCAAATTCACCCACAATATCCACTTTTGTTCATTCTTCCCCTTGTCGTTTGCATTGCCTTTGCAATTTGGGTTGTTAAGATGAGAGAAGCATTGACTGGAAATCGGACGATGGCTATCTCCTTTGTGCAACGGTGATCTCGCTATTTGACAACAGGCTGATGATGATGTCATGGAATCTTCAGTAAGAGTGATGGTGGCGATTATAACATGAAAGAAACTCCAATGCAGCATCTAAGAAGCACTTTGTTTGGCTTTTTAGGGACTCATTGAAGTCGCAACATAAGCAGGTTATTGAACTTGCCCTGGTCGAGATGTTGTGACCGCTGTCCACACGATGATGCGAGGATCGTCAATGTGATTGATATTTCTCCACAATCACATTTGAAAACAAATTTTCCACTTTTCATTCTCTAGGATTCTGCCCATACTTGTTTTTATACAGATGCTATTTGTATTTTGATCAACTCAACCTTCTTGTTGAAATGCATGTATAAGTAGTATTCAAGTAATCCCATATCGAAAAATCAATATGATGTGTAACAGTTAATAATTCTAGTTGATTCATAACTCATTTACTTATGCAATGGAGTGAAAATGCATCTAATTGAATATCTCATTGTTGGCAATCTCAAGGTATTAGGACTTTGATGCAAGTCTTGACGTTATTAATGATCCTCATGAAGGTATCCAGCATTCATAATGGCCAAAATCTAGCAAGTTTCTTGCCATTTCAACAGTATTCGTTTTATTCATGCTATAGTCCGACGGTTTTCCTTAACGCGGAGAGAGAGAGAGAGAGATCAGAGTAATCCTTGTCCGCTTCTTTGAGCGGTGGCAAATTTAATGACCATCTCTCTGACTTTGCTCTATCACTGGCACCACAATCAAAGAAAATAATATGCACGTATAGAAAATGTTGATCTCCTCTTGAGGCGGGTGCGAGATGTCATATAAGAAGCTTCTAAGACTTAATTTCTCTTTTTCAAGGTTAAGTGACTGCAGAGGAAGCTGTTATCGCTACTTCCCGGAGGCGTCTGTGAAAAATCACTCTGTGAAAAGAGCGTAACTTCTTCCTCAGAAAGGAAAACAATCGGCGGTGAGAATGGCTTTTTCTTTGGTGAGCATCAGCAGTTTCTGCGTGAGTATGCGGACGCCACTCCCCTATCAATATGGCCCCTTTCTTGCCGTTAAGGGAAGCTTCCAAACAGAGAGAATGGCTTAAGAGAGGAAGCTGTTTTTTAGCCACCCATTTCGTAACAATAAGTGCCACAGTCCGTCTGGATGAGAAGGTGAACTTCAGGATGTATTGTGCCATTCAGATTTTTCTATGTTCAAATAATATTTAAGATGATTTTTCAAGACCATAGTTGCCCGGAGTGTGATGCTTTGAGATTAAATTGATACATGTCAACATGTAGGTCGACACTATAGAATGATGGTACTTAATTTACTGGCATGTTAGTTGTAGAAAGGGATTGATATGTTTCGAATTTCATATTTAATTGTTTTCACATTTAGGATACAAGTGTGAAAGTCTCACGTTAGAGAATTGATGTGGTCTTGAGTATTTAATATATTCTAATTAGTCCATAATTTATTGGCTTAAACTTTTGAGTAAATGTGTGTCTAACTAAATATGTTGATAGGCTTGGACTTTAGCTCCCTCTTGGTGGTCTTCCTACCTGAAGATATTAGGCTTTTGCCGCGCGTTCAGGAATAATATTGGATATTTTTATATAGTTTAGGGATTATACTAAACTTTTATTAAAAGTTCAAGAATTACGTTGAACAAAATAAAAGTTCAAGAATGAAATTTCACATTGGAGTAAAGTTCAAGGATCATATTGACCAAATTAAAAATCCATGGACCTCATTGCGCATTAAGCAAAAGTTCATGAATTATTTGTGTCATTTTCCTTTCTGTTGGTGATCTACGACTTCAACCGGATTCCGATGCAGGGGCATCTCCGTCCTGGATTCTACTTCTGTTTGGAACTGAATCTTTTAATTGCTACTAAGAGAGCCCTCAGGCAACACGCCTTTATGGACTTTGCCAAATCCACCTACCTCAGCCTTCCATGTGGCTGGAACTACCCAGACAAGAGAAGCCCAGGAAACACCTTGGCTAACTATAGCTCTGGTATAGCTACGATTCGAGTTTGTTCTTTTGTGGAGGTCCATTCATGGAAGTTGGGGGCTGCAATGGCTTCCTAGAAGCATCAAAGAAGCAGTCTTGAAGCTGTGGGAGACTCATCTTACTATCCTTCAATACGAAAATGCACAGGGTGAGTCGACATGATAGGATTAACCGTAGAATTAGCGCAGTCGAGTTTGGCCCTTGACGCGCAACACGGTTCTCCCACACGGTATAGCCACTTTTTCAAGCACAAAGGCTCTGCTTCCGTTTCCAAAAGGCTAAGGACTGGGGAATAAACTATCCCAGCAGCCATCATTTCAGCAGCGACTTTTTTATACTTCATATTAAACAATGGCCATAGTTGATCCGGGTTCTGGACCAAGAAGGCCGATTTAGATTGGGGCAAAGAGCCGGGAAAGAGGGAGGTAGTGCTATTCCAAGAAGCACGAAAGAAGTAGACCGGAAGTTGAGAGTAACTTCACTGTCCTTGAAAGAGACAATCTTCAGCGTGAATGAGCGTGTCATTAGTCTGAAGGTAAAAGCCATTCATAGAACTGGGCCCAGCCGCGCGGAGGCAAATTTTCCCACTCGATATGGCCACTTTCCAAGCACAAAGGCCCTACTTACTGTAAACAAAGCATTTCCACGATAGAGAAAAGGATTGGGGAAAGAGAGATCCTTGTTTTTTGTCTGAAAAGGAGACTATATCATATGTGTAATACTATCCAATAGTTCCGTGTACATATATTTTCACACCGTAATAGTCATTCTTAGATTCCACTTTTGGTTTGCTAGTGGAGAATCCTGGTGCCTCCACGATGCAGTCTGCATAGCGATTGATGAACTTACCCAATCCAAAGTATCTGATGTGGGGATCGAATTCATCATCCAACAGAATTGTAGCAACTTTGATGTCCGTATACATTATGTTCAGATGATGCAAATGGGAAAGCCCTCTCGCTACTCCATGGCTATTTTCTTCCGAGTACGCCAACTGAGTGGGACTGGGACCCTTGCCTTACCGAGTGGGAAAATCTGTCATATTGACTCCCACTTGATTGGGCCCAATTCTATGATTAACTTTTGTTATTAAACTAATCACTCTCACACACCAGACATAGTCTCTTTCAAGGACGGAAAATTATCGTATTACCACTAAGTGGGTGTTGATGACTAGGGGTGAGCATGGTCCGGGTTGGTCCAGGCCACCCCCTAACCCTAGAACCAACCCGTACAGTGTCGGTCCTAAATTTTTAGGACCGAGGACCAACCCTATTGAGCCTGGGACCAAGGACCGGACCGACCCAATGGGTTCGGTCCGGTTCCAGGGTCAACCCGGGACCGATCGATAATTTTTTTCGTCTTATTTTTTATACTCCCTAAAAAAGTAAACCTACAAATTCAAATTACACATCCATCGACAATGCGGTATTGTGCAATTAAACTATAAATACCAATACATATTTAGCAAATTTAAGATGACACAATAATAAAAATTCCGTACTTGCTAATTGCTCATCGAGATATGAGATAAGATGAAAAGTTCTTGTAATAATCTATCTTTAATATTCATAACACCATATGCAAAAGCGTTTTCCTGCATTTAATCATGTAAAGTCCACTCAACCAAAAAATGAGCTTCACGCCACTTGAGTAGCAAATCACCGTAGCAACTATATTACGACTCTACTCTTCAAAAACTTCTACGATTTGACACAATTGAAAAGCAAAGTGCAGCTGAAATTCATTAGTAAAATACAATTAAACAATAAAAAGTTCAAAATATATAATATAAACCATGAATTATAAATTCATATATTGTTAATTCACTTGAATTTCTAAACACTGAAAACAAAACAATCGACACATAATTAATACTCAACAAAATTTTTAAATTGAAATTACTATTAGTGCTATTGATAGAACATCTCAATATAATATAATATAACAGACATTTTACTTAGGTTTGAATATATAAAAGAATTATAAATAATATAATATAATATAATATAATATAATATAATATACGGGGTTGGTCCAGGGGTTGGACCGACCCAAAACTCTTAGGGACCGGGACCAACCCGCGGTGTTGGTCATGGCCAATTCGGGACAAGGACCGATCCAGTCCCCTTGGGAACCGGACCAGGACCGGCAGGGTTGGGCCGGTCTAGGGTCGGTCCAGGGTCAACCCTAGACCGCTGCTCACCCCTATTGATGACCCCATCTTACTGTTGAGAGCTATGTATAGACAGGTTTTTTCATTTCTGGGGTCCATTCGTGGAAATTAGGCTTCAATGGTTTCCAAGAAGCATCAAAGAAGCAGTCTTGAAGCTGGGAGACTGATCTTACTATCCTTGAAAAGAAACAATGCACAGGGCGAGTAAACGGGATGGATTAATAATAGAATGAGTCCCCCTCAAATTTTGGCTCTTGGCGCATAACACGGTTTTTCCACACGGTATAGCCACTTTTTCCAAGCACACAGGCCTTCCTTCCAATTTACAAAAAGCTAACGATTAGGGAAAAAGGCTGACTCATAGCCGTGCTCAGAAAGCAAATTCCTAAGAGGCCCCTCCCGGTTGCTTCGCATTTTCCTACTCTCATCCGCTGAACAGTACAACTGTGGATGGAGAATCATCTTTCTTAGCTTGGGTAAGAAGTGGTCAAACATCCTCGGACCTGGTGATTAGCCTGATAATTTAAATGCTGGTACTGGACAGTTCCGTGTGATCAATGCATGGTCTTTCAGTTCCTCAACCAGTCCGAGGGACAAAAAAAAAATGATCCATTGCAAGTTCCATGTCAATATATGATAAATAGAATGAACCGTCTTTGATGTTATTCCCGTTTGTTTTTTCTATTAGTTACGTTGTACTTTAGTATTTCTCAGGAGATGAGAGGCAAGAGGTCAACAATTTTACCCCATATTATTTTCCATCTGTTTCTTGGTCTTGCAGGCACAGCTACACATGGGGTATGTGTGACATCCTAATTTTTGAATCTGATTTCGATGAGATGAAATGGGCTTTTCATCGACGCGCTTATGGCCTTATTCTCTAAGAGGGCCCTTCACAAGATAACTAGCTTATCGGGTGAAACCATTAAGGGATTTTAACGCAATAGACTTGAGAACTCAATCAGGAATCGATTGCTCAACCGTATTGATCTGTAAGGGTCATTACGGTATTGTCAGAAATCGATCAGAGACCAGAGATAGGTCGATTCGATTGAGATATGTAATCAGAGTGTGGATGATTACACCTGATTGCAAAATATTCGTTGATTGGCACTAAACCGATTTTTCTATCGTTGTGGTAGCCAGTGCCCATAATTGATACCTCGAGATTTTCACGACAATCGAGAGTCACTAATGTGTCGAAAATATACAGTGTGACTTGAGATAAATCGATCACGGGTCAATTGCACCAAAAATTCTTAAAAGTTGCCCGATAGACTAGGTCACGCTAAAAGCGCGCCGGATTGAATCTAACTGCGAATTTGAACCCGATTTCAGAAATTGAAAGTTCTTTCATGTCGTGACCTATTTTAGGAATATCAACTCATCCTCTGAAGAATTTTCAAAGATTCAGAGATTTTTAAGAAAATCGGTTCGGACGTTACGGAAAATTAGCGGAAATTAAGATGGGTCGAATTAAGGGAAATTTGGACTGCCAAGCCAAGCCTTTTAAGTGTCAGAGATTTACAGAAAATTGTTCAGGATTTTTCTTCAGTGAAATCGGGCCTCGATTTGGATAATCGGAGAGGAAATCAAAGTGTTTATGGTGAAATTCGTATGCCATTTTGGAGGCTGCAATTTTGGCCTTAATTTGAATTATTGGTGGATTAAAAGGCTAGAAAGAAATAGGGGACACCATTGGATAAGCTTGAAGACTTCTTAGACCAAGTCATGATGAATTAGATATTTGTTTGGTTGATTTTATCCTCCCCCTCGGCAGCTTCTCGTGCACGACTCCCCTCCTCCATCTCCTTCGCACGGACGCCACACCACAAAGCCAGTTGCCTTTGTTTCCTTTCCATCTTTACGGACGCCACACCACAAAGCCAGTTGTCTTTGTTTCCTTTCCATCTTTTGTTTTCCTTTGACCTTGCAAAACCCCCACCAAACAGCCTTCTTTTCTTTCATTTTTATTTTTCCTTCATCTCTGCCACTTGCTGAAGCCAGCCCCACCATCCCACTTCATTGTTCCTTCTCAACCTTCGTCCAACGCAAGTCCTTCATCCAGTCAACAAGCTACGTTTGGTTGACCCCCAAAACTCCCCATCTCTCTGCCATCTCACGTCCGAAGCTCCATCTTCGATGAAGCAACCCCAACGCTGCGTACCCACCTGTCCAGTGAAGACCGTGATCGTCTCTCTCTCCTTAGGCCGTGTTGCTCGTAGCTGCGGCCTCTTCTCTCATCCATCCAGCTCCACGGACGAAGCTGCTCACTCGCCCGTTCCCTTCAACGATCAGTCCACACGTCAGCAAGCTGCCCCGCGTGGTATTTTCCAGCTGCCGTGAATTCCAGCAAAGTCAGCCCACGGTTGGGCCCTCCTTCAGCCCACGTGATAGCAGCTCCTTTGGGCCGTGTCTTCAGCCCAGCGAAGAAGTCAGGCCAGCCTTGTGAATGTAATCTTCAGCCTTTGAAGCCCAGCAAGTTGTTTATTTCAGCAGCCCAAGCCTGCGAGGTCAGCTGCTTCAAGCCCAGCCCATTTCAAAAACAAATCTCAGATTTGGGCTGAGATTTGTTGGGCCAAGTTTGGGCCCAGTCCAAGTCCGTTGATGCCGCCGAAAGTTCAGTTTTCAGCCGTCGTCGCGTCGTCATTCTGGTGAACCGGTTTCCGTAATTAACCGGTGAGTTTATACTCTAAACTCTGCTTAGTAGGTTAATGGCGTTTAAGGGGTGTTTAGATTTATTTAATTAGGGATTATGTGGTTAGTTAAATTAATTGAGCATGTTAGGCGGTTAGCATGGTTTAGCTAAGGTCTAAATAAATTGTACTTGTTTATCTAGTAAGGTTCGGGAATTTTTCTGGGTCCGTATTGGTATTTAATTTAATAATTTTGGCCAAGGTTAGTATTTTTAGAAATTAAATTGGATTAATTAATTAAATTTTGAAATTAATTAATTATCGTTATTTTTCTGGAATTTAGGCCGAAATAGCTAGTGACCGAAATTTCGTGCTTGATTGTAATAGTGTGGTTAATTTATGCAATTGAGTGTTAGTTGTGCAAATTAAGTGCTGATTGGAATTTTGAGTATTTAATTCCAAAATTTGTGGATTTTGATATTTATTTGGAAAATCCGGGAATTGGGTTTTAACACCGAAAATGGATTTTAAGTACTATATCAAATAGTGGGGTTTGAAAAAGATAGGTATTGGTCTTCTAGTTCGAATTGACCGTGTACCCGCACACGACTATTTTTGGAATGTTTTTAATACGAAGAAAATAAGCCAGGATCATTATTTTAATGGAGGCATTTGAGTGCAATGCACAGTGTCCTAGGCCGAGATTGAGTGGTCGTGTGTTGGTTAAGAGAAACTGTCCTGGGCTGTTAAGCTGGACGTTACGCATTCAGTAGGACTCGAGTCGCAGTAGATTTTGGACCTACGCGCCTTTGGGGAAGTCGCCTAATTGAGAAATGTCGCCGTGCTCATGGTGGGAGACGAAGCTTGGCTATGCCAAAAGCACTGAACTTGTGAGTAGGTTGTACTCGGGTCGCAGTAGATTCTAGATCTACGCCCCTTCAGGAAAGTCGTCTTTGAGAGAGACGTAACCGTGCTCAATGGGGTGAGATGATATCTGGCTACGCTAGTAGACCACCGAACTTCTAATAGGCTGTACCCTCGAGTGGGTGAAATTATCAATTGGAACGCATGTTGAGTGAAATAGATGCGCCGGATTATGGGACAAAATTGTGTGACATGGTATGGGACGTGTCATTATGATTTGGCCCTATAATATGGACCCTTGTGATTTATTGAGTTGAGTGATGCGTTTCAATTGCTGGATGTATCGATTCTATACATAATGTATATGAATTGTTTTGACCTGTAGGGTGGAACTGAGGCAAGGTAAGTCCTTTAATTGCGTGGTTAGGACGCTTCTGGGCATATTTCCCTCCTAATTGGGGTTTAGAGCTTAGACTCGCTGAGATTTTATCTCGCTCCGTTGTGGGACAATATTTTCAAGGTCGTTGAGTGGAGGACCGGGAGTTGAGATGAAGTGATGTGAAGTGTAGGTCAGCTAGGGCCGTCTCTTTTTGGAAGTTAGTTTTTGTGGCCTTTTGGTCATACACCTTGTGCTTGACATTATGTGAATATAAAAGTGTGTTTTGTGAATTCGTATCCTGTTTTTCTATCCCGATATGATTATTGTCAGGGGATTTATTTTCGCTTCCGTATGTGCTTAAGAATCAATGGGTCGGTGACTCGTCCTGGGAAGTCGCAAAATTTTATCGACCAGAAAAGGATGGGCATGCACTTGGGGTTCGGGACGTGACAATATGAGCATCAAGAAGACCAAATTGGTGGCCCTCGCTTTGGAGACTATATATTTGCGATGGACTAAAATGGTTTCTTGATCTCCTAATATCCTTCCGTTGTGCCACTAAACTTACTCCAACAATTTCATTCGATCAGTACACATTTACCAGGATATGTACATATCGAACAAGATGGCAAGCAGGTTACAAGCGGTCCGTCAATATGGACACATACGCCTCTCCAGCTAACCAGAAAACTCAAAAGCTCGCACTATACTGTATATCTCCAGCGACTTACCAAACTAAACACGACGAAGGTAACTGTACTTCATTTATAGAACTATCTCAGACTATACCAAAAATCAAGCTCCAAAAGCCCTCGTTGAAATTTGCTCTCATCCTACTCGTCGGTAGCTGCAGATAAAAAAAATAAAAATAAAAATTGAAATGAATGACATGAGCAAATCATCATTTAGTGAGTCCTACAAATTTATTCTAAACAGATCGCACATCCACTATTATAAACATTTGAAAACAAAGCAAACCCCTTTGAGAACCAATGAAAGTCCAAAGATGTTTTCATGTTGTTTCACACTAGTTAATATACATCAAGAACATCCAAAAAAGCAATAACATTGGAGCAACATTAATGGTCCAGTCATTGATCAATCTAGTGCTCAATATTGAACTATGGCCACATTCAATACACCGTGATGAGGCCTAACAAGATTCCCCTTGGTGTATGTCTCCACTATATTAGTTAGCAGCTTGACTCAAACAGAAAGTCCTAAGAACAATATGCTTATTCACAACCTCTCAATGTGTATAGATCATAATGCCAATGAGCATAGACCCCCTAACTCACTCTCAAATCACGAACAAATTAACAGTCCGTTTCATAGATTAGGTTTACACATCTATACATATAACCTTTCATAATTTATTCGTCAAGCAGAATACATTTCATGTAGCATTCCTATAGCCATCTAACAAATTATCAACCCATTAATGAATTTCAAAATGTCATGTCTTGAAAAATTAGCATGTGTTATGTTATCAGGTAAGCATAGCATGACATGGCATTTGAAAAGAAATGAATAGAGCTTGAAGCATTTGTTTTATAAAACCCAGGTTGGACATTGAACACATTTTCATTACTGGGATTGAAAATGGATTGAAAATTTGAAATGCTTTGTGAAATTATTATATGATATGGCTTGTGAACTCTAATTAGATAGTAATTTTGATGGTCCATATGGTTGATTGAAAGTGATATTGCTAGACTTTGTGCCCTTATTACCACGTGGAACGTCGAGTTGGACAGTGAGTATATACTTAATATTTTTCAAGATGTCCCATGTGGGCCAAATTACTGGCTAATCATTGGTGGAAGCCTATATCCAGGGGAAAGCGTGGTTGTGAGCCCTGCCACGAGGATAGATTTGGCCATAGTATATGACATTGGGTGAGATATTATTCAATGGACTTGACCATTGACATCCATTTTGAAATGCTATGTTGTCAAGACATGGTTGGATTTACCATTTCTATAGGCTTTGCTAAATGTTTTTCTAACGAAAGTGACATTCATCGAATGTGCATAATTGGTGTTCGATCCCATAATGAGATAAGTATTATTTACAGAGCAGTGGCTTCTTCACTCATTTCCTTTAACATTTCATGTTCCTCACGTGATACGTTTTGGAATGCTTCAACATGGGGATTTTTGGGCCCTAATTTACTGGTGTTAGTTATTGACTAAGACAGTACATGGTTTGAGGACATGCATTTTTGTAGATTATGTACTCTGCAAAGTTAGAACATATATATGAGTTTGGTGGTGTCTCGCTACTCAGATTAGGTAAATTATGTCATTGTTGGTAATAATATCTTATTGTAAGCAATGGCATTTCTCTTGTCACAGTTGACAAATTCCAGAGGTAGGAAGACCTGTTTAAAAATATATGTTAACATCCACGTTCACCAGTCAGAACACTCATTTTGGTAGTCTGCTTTATTTAGAAGGGGCCGGGTTGTTGCATCAACAAATAGACTAACTAGACGTGAAGTGGAGTTCACGACAATCCAGTCACTGTATTGCTTTAATTGCCACTTCGGCTCCCTTGTCTGATACTCCTACCGTCTCTCCTTGATGTTATGGCCTTTGAGAATTCGGACTACTTGTGCCATGGATGTTCGTTCTCTTGGGACTGATTGTGTGCACAAAAGAGCCAGCTGGATCACTTTCTCGATGTCCTCCCCGTCATATGCACCCTGCAGATCGGGATCCACTAGAGTATCCCACCCACGCTCTACCATAAGCCCTTTTACCCAATCGAGTAACATCACGGCAAGCCTTCCAGGATCAAAAGCTTTTTGTCCGGTCACGAGTTCCAGAAGCATTATACCAAACGCAAAGACATCTGTCCTTACCAAGCATTTCCTGGCACAATGATACTCTGGCGCAATATGTCCTGTTGTGCCACGTAGCTCTGTCCTGACTTAGACAAAATTCACTGTCGGATCCTGTTTTGGATACGTTCCTCGGAAGTACGGGTGCCTCCTCGATAAGATCCAGAGTCTTCACCGTGACAGCGATCGAGGAGCTTGGCCAATCCAAAGTCTCCAGTGTGAGGCTCAAATTCCCCATCCACATACTGCTTGCAGCTTTGATATCTCGGTGCACTATGTTCCGATCATGCAGATGGGACAGCCCTCTCGCAGCTTTCACGGCTATTTTTATGCGGGGAGGCCAGTCCAGCGGGGGTTGATTATCGTTTCGCTTACTCAAGCATGATGCCAGACTTATATTGATCATGAATGGGTAGACGAGCAAATGCCCTGGGGCACTGCAATATCCGAGCATGGGAAGCAGATTGCGATGTGAGGGTATGATGCCACCAATCATTACTTCCGTTTTTTTTTTTTTTTTTTTGAGATACAAAAAAATTTGAGAATATTTGTGTTACTGTGAGCATAGTTTGGAGGTTTTTTTTTTTTTTTTTTGTAATATTTGCCAAAAAGGAAGATGAAAAAACCAGCAGCTAAAATAGCTGTTTCTAGATTTGATCAAAACTGAAAAGCATATTTAAAGAGGTATGATATATCTTTTAGCTGAAAATCCCTGCCTTGTGCGGGAATTTCAATCCAGTTACGCAATACAAGTGACTTACCCATTAGTGATACATGTTCATGCTCATTCTTTCTCCTAACTCATCTTGTTGGGATCCGAATCAATGCATTTCCAGCCATTCGACTCATAATAGCAACGTCTTTGGAAGGACAATGTTGACTTCAAGCTTATGCAAATCATCATGTGCGCGTATGAAACTTAACTATCAAGAATTCTTCAATTCAATGCAACGTATGAGTCCTGGCTCGATGCAGTAGATCTTGAGCGTTCAACTGTAATATCTTCATTGAGAAAACAAGGGGAATAGCACGGGACAGTACTCCAAGAAATCCTAAACAAGCGGGAGTCCCTTTTCCTTTAGGTGAGTGAAAAGTCGGCAATTGGCTGTCGCCTTATCATATTTCCTTTTACATAAGAAACTCCGGAGAGTAATCCTAAACAATTGGGAATTTCTTTTTATTTCTGCCCCTCCATATTATTTTTGCGTATCTACATACCAGCAGAAGTTTATCTGGGTCAGGATAATTCTCCCGGATAGAGTTGAGAAGAGGAGTCGCAATTTCAGTCCTGGTTTATTGATTTATTATTATTATTATTATTATTATTATTATTATTATTATTATTATTATTTTATTTTTTAGCGAAAGTGATGCTCGCAAAATGTACATAATAAGCGTTCAATCCCTTAACGAGTATAGCATCACTCATTTAGATGCGTTTGTTTGTTCCTTTCCTTTAACGTTCAGTTTCCTTGCGTCGTGATGCTTGGGAGGATCAATTCGACGTAGAGATTTGTGTAGTTCTTTTCCATTTTTATTGAGGTGTAAGGTTTAAGGACATGCTTTTGTGTAAATTCTGCTCTGACACACTGTGACCTGCTTTTGTTGGCCTTTTATTATATATGATTACTCTGAGACTTCGTCCTTCTCTTAAAGTGGTCATGCCACCCCATTCACCCTATGTGAATCGAACCCGCGGTGGTGTCTCATTGAAGCCAGAGTAAAATAAAGGGAAAAACAACGGAATTTGCGGTGTATCACAACTTAGGCAGCTAGGTTTCGTCCTCGCTGAGGATAATTTCTACTCATTATAAGCGATGACATTTCTCTGGTGGCTGATGGTCTTTTAGCATAGGAAACCTCTCCTCTAACACATCAAGTTCCGCATCCAACACTTAGAATATTTTTTTTAAGAGCTCGATCCATTTAAAACAGGTTATATCGTTACATCAAAAATAGGTTATCTGGGTCCGGACAATTCTTCAGGACTGAGTGGCCAAGAGGAGAAATCCCCACTCCGGTAAGGGGTTGAAAGTGGATATGATGGGATCCGATACTCCTTCGAGCGATGATGCTCCTCCCATCTCTCCTCGATGCTATGGCCTTCAAGTATCTGGACTATTTCCGCCACGGATGGTCGTTCTCTTGGGACTGGATGTGCGCACAAAAGAGCCAGCCTAATCACTTTTTCTATCTCCCCCCGGTCATGCTCGCACTGCAGATGGGGATCGACCAGAATCTCCACACGACGCTCTTCCAGAAGCCCCTTTACCCAATCGGGTAACATTATCTCTTGCTCCTTTGCACGCGCTGCAGGTAAACGCGCTTTTTGTCCTGTCACGAGTTGCAGAAGGACCACCCCAAATGCATAGACGTCGGTCTTCACCGAGAATTTCCCCCTCTTCGCATATTCTGGAGCCAAATATCCATCTGTGCCACATATCACATACGTGGAATAGGAATCTTCATTGACAGATCCTGCTTCGGATTCATTCGTCGGAAGTACTGGTGCTTCCTCGATGCCATCCACCAAGTATCTACAATGCCTGCGATTGGTGAACTTGACCAACCCAAAGTCTCCAATGTGAGGCTCAAATTCCTCATCCAACATAATGTTTGAAGGTTTGATATCTAGGTGCAAAATGTTCAGATCATGCAGAAGGGACAGCCCTCTCGCAGCTCCCAGGGCTATTTTTCTGCGGGTAAGCCAGTCCAGCGGGGGTCGTGTCTTGGGCTGCGCTCTCAAGCAGTAGTCCACACTTTTATTGATCATCAAAGGGGAGACGAGCAATAAGTCCCTGCATTTCGATGTTCTGCAAAATCCGAGCATGGGAAGCAGATTGTGACGTGGAGGTATGATGCTTCCAACCATTACTTCTCTTTCGAAATCTCTTACACCTTGAGCGTTGCCTCTACTGCATCTTTTGATTGCCACTAGGGAACCATCAGCTAATTGACCTTTATAGACGATGCCGAATCCACCTCTGCCTAAAAGTTTCGTGTTGCTGAAATTTTGGGTAGCCACCTTCAACTCCTTCAGAGTAAACTCTTTAAGCTGTCTTTGGTGAAATTCTGGATGGACATCCAAATTGATACTACAAAATGGTGTCTCTGCGTGTCGGTCTCGAATCTCATCATTGTGAAATTCAGAAGCTGGGGGGGCTGTTAAGACAAGAGAAGCACCGGCAGCAACAAGTCGGCTGACTACGGTTTTGGTGAACGTGTAGGTGTATTCGCATGGTTGACAGAGTGTTGCTGAGGGTGACGATGATGGAGTAGGTGGAAAAGCTGGGTTGAAATCATCGGGATCTTGGGCGGGATCGAAGGTGGCAAACTTGAACACCATTTTCCTTCCTGTTCCCTTCTCTCTAGAGACCGAACCTGAGTTGCTTTATCACGAGCTTAACAAATGAATGTGTTGTGAGAGATCGCTGTGCCCCTTCCTCTAGTGGGTGAGAGCTGTTATAGAGAAGTTTTGAGAACCAACTCGGAAGTTATAAAGAGGAAACTGCAGAGGAAGGTGCCACTGATATGGAAGTCTTAAGAACCGACTCGGAAGTTTTAACAGAGGAAACTGCAGAGGAAACTGCCATGGCAGCTTCCAGGAGGCAGTGCGAATGGTTTGCGAGCACTTAAGTCAGTCCAGAGAGGACTTTTAGAGTCCACCTCATAATATCAATAGCGATGGAGGTTGACTTGACATGATTCGACTCCAGCAATGAAGTCGTGGAGCGGTTGGTGGGAAGCGAACGGAAGGGCAAAATGGCCCTTTTCTTACGTGATAGCAACGGCTTGCGATTAATGCAAATATCAGAAATTTAATAAAAGTTATCGCCATTAAAAATTCTAAATTATGTATAATAGGTTCAATACTCTATTTTTTTTTATTGCCTATCATATACCTCTTAAATGTGTCAACACTGACACCATTATTCAAAATTTTATTATATGATAATATGTTTGGGATATTAGTAACACGATAGAAAATTTAAGGTATAGATGTCAAAGTAAATGAAATGATGATTTTTGGTAATAAATGGAGGATATTTTATCATATCAATACAAGTTTAGAGATTTTGATGACAAAAGAAAAAGTTTATGTCATTGGGATTTTTCTAATGGAACATGGGACTGATAGCAACATCAACCATGCATACGATAGAGACGCGCAAAACAACATAACCGCCGGTTGCGTTGGGATTACAATGGCTCGGAAATGGCGTCTACTGAGCAACACCAAGCACACAGCCAATTACTTTTTACCTTTAAAATAATTAATAATGAATAAATAATTGAACTGATTAATCTATTGGGAATAATTTTGGAAAATCACGATGTGCGGTGGATTTTGTCAATGTCTTCTCTTGTCGCTACAAATACGAGCTCTAGTGCAATGTGGTCTCTTTCTTAATGGGACAAAAGTCACCAAGAACCTCAAAGTCTGTTCAATATACCATAAGCTTATTTACGTGATACAAAAAATTTTAAATTTATACCTTAGTAATATATTCACCCTTCGTCAAAGTTTTGACAATGAGGATGCATTAAAAATTTGCCTACCTTAACCCCGGAAAGCAAATATTGTGGACATGCTCACGTGGCTTAAGTGAATTAAAAGTGATGTTGCCACGCATGTATAATTTTGGATTTTTTTGCAACACAAAGAAAAGTTGAGGGTATTTGTACCACAGTGGGTATAGTCTGGATTTTTTTTTGGATATTTGCCAAAAAAGAAAAGTTAAAAACCAGCATCTAGAATAGCTGATTCCAGATTTGATCAAAATTGAAAAGCATATTCAAAGAGGTACAATGATCTCTTAGCTGATTCCCTTACCTTGTGGGGGAATTTCAATCCAGTTATGCAATACAGGTGACTTACCCATTAGTGATGCATGTTCATGCTCATTCTTTCTCCTAACTCATCTTGTGTGGGATCCGAATCAATGCATTTCCAGTTATTCGACTCATAAAAAGCAATGTCCTTGGAAGGAAAATGTTGACTTCAAGCTTATGCAAATCACCACGTGCGCAGATCAAACTTAACTATCAAGTAAGTACCCAATTCAATGCGACGTTTGAGTCCTAGCTTGATGCAGTAGATCTTGATCGTTCGAGTGTGATATCTTCCGGGACACTTTAGCCTCGCTTTTGCCGCTATGCAGAATTTGCGACTGCATATTAGTGATATGGTGGCGTATGATAGAAGTGATGCTGGCCGATGGTGGCAGTTGAGCTTTTGCGTGCATTGGTGGTGTCAAAGGGTGGGAGAGGGGTTTCGCCGCTCGTTTATCAGTCCTGGTCTTGGACCTCCTGGTTTATTGATTAGTTCGAGCACTCACTCATCCCGAGACTCGGCCCTTTCGACCCAAAAAAAAAAAAAAAAAAAGACTCGGCCCATCTCTTCTCGATGCTACCGCCTTTGAATGTCGAGACTACTTTCGCCACGCGAGGCTGTTCCCGGAGGTCATTTTCTGGTGCACAGAAGAGCTAGCTCGATTCGGCTTCTCAACCTCCTCTTGATCATATTTTCCTTGCATATTGGGATCGCTCACCCGCTCCAACTCGCTGTCGTTTAGCCACCATTCCACCCAAACCAGCGAATGCCTTCTTCCTCGCTAGCCGCAAAAAGATGAAAGGCTGTTTGTCCACCCGCCAGTTCGAGAAGCATAATCCCCATACCAAAACGTCATTCTTCTTCAAGCATTTCCTGGTAGGGAGGTACTCCAGCGCGACGTATCCAATTGTTCTGCGTACGTATGTTCTCACAGCATAATCATCATTCTTGGATTGCACTCCAGATTTGCCACTGGGGAATGTCCTTGATTGATTAGACTTCGTATTATGTTTATCTTGTTATCTTAAGTAGTTATCCAATTTTGCTCAAAAAAAAAAAAAAAAAAAGAAGTAGTTATCCAATAAAATGCATAAAAAGGCTCGTGATTTTTTCGTTTAACTTGAAGAATGATATTGGCAGACTGCCCATGTGCCTAATATAATTTCAAGTTGCTTTGGTTTTTAGTGCAATCACCATCGTCATTTTTCTTTTTATGCACGTATGGAGTGTCAATCTGAGATTGGTTAATGCATGTCAATTCCCCTACACATAAGGAGCCGAGGTGTCGCAATAAGAAGCAGAAACTCGAGATTTTACATTAGATTACAAGTCTGAAATGTGAGACAAAGAATAACTGTTACAGTTTGGATCCAAACGAATCGTGGACGACAATATCCAATTTTTTGAAGGGCTGGTAATATCTCGGATTAAAAAAAAAAAGAAGGAAAAGAAAGAAAGAGGATAAAATTCGGAAAAGAAAGTAGGGAGTGGATATCGCACATTCTAGAATTTTGTGCAGAAGGCAAGACGCAATAAGGGAAAGGAAATTATGGAAATTTGCTCTCTCTCATCTAGATACCTTGCTTCTAATTCCAGGGTTGGCATTTGGTTTTCTCTCTCACATAAACAAAGACAGATTTTTTTTTGATAATGTTCATTTAAAAAATCAATATTTTATTTTATTTTTATTTTTCTCTTTTCTACCTTTTCTTTTTAAAAAAAATCAAATAATTATTATTTTTTTCTTTTTCCTCCTTTCTCTACTGCGACTACTAGGCTTGAGCCTTGCTAGAGGATAGCGAGGCTGAGGAAATGATGAGGCTCGAGCTCAATTGTGGTTGTTTGCCAGCTTTTGCCGCGGTTGGTGACTAGACAAAGTAGAAGAAAGATAAAATAAAATAAAATTATAAATAAAATAAAATATAGTAAAATAAAATAAAAAATGTTATATTACTAAAATATTTGATATGAACAATTTTGGAAAGTGTTTTCATCTCTTAAGATTTAGGAATTCACTATCCTAAATATATGCATAAATGTTTTTGTTAATCGAAAAGTGTTTTCGGTTGACTATTCATTTTTCACAAACCAAATGAATGAAAGTCAGAAAAATCAATTCTTGGAAAATAATTTCCCCCAAATAAACGCACCCTAACTGAGCCATTAGCCAACGGGCCTTTATGGTCTTTGCCAAGTCCATCTCTGCCTTCCATGTGGCTAGAACTACCAGGTTAGGAAGTACCAATACTCTTCAAGAGTTTTTGTATTATGTCGGACACTGTGATACATGTTCAACACATGTCTGACACTCTAAAAACATGGGTGAGAATATCCAATACTTAGTTAACTTTCCTAAAACTCTCCAACACTCGAGTCGAAATTTTGACATGCCGACACATGATTTTCACATGCGAGGTTAATCTTAAAAATTTTCAATAAATGATAGGTCAAAATGTATATATGTGAAAAAAAAAACAATAATAAAATAATAAATTGGGAAAGAAAAAAAACCTAGTTTAAAGAACCTAAAACCAGCCTGAAATCGAGCCAGCCGGCCATTGAGGTTATGTCTAAAGACTTAATTGGAGCTGTCTTTCAACGCTGATTTTGTCATTCGAATGGTACGCTTTAAACATTTGACATTTTTGCTTGCATCTTCAGCGGTTTGAACTTCAAATTGACCTGCTTTACATATCAATCGCACCCAATCAGTGAAGAAGCCCTAGTGTTGATACCTAAATTTTGGCGATCCAATCATTTATTGCATAGAAAATTAAGGGTTAATTTTTAACCCCTAAAAAATAGAATTAAAATCGCATAGCATATAATTTGCATTTATCTATTTGTTTATTACTTTTGCATTTGATCGGCAGTGGATGAGCTTCAATTCGATATATTTTTGGAAAATATTTATATTTGGTGAATCTTTCGTATAGTTGGTGAGGACAAGCATAAGGAGGAGATATTGCGAGCTCATTTTTACAAGGTTTGGAATCCAGGAAAAGTTTATTACAATCTTGAATTTTTAGCCGGTACTTGGGTTAAAGAAATAAAATCGGTGGAGAATATTCATATTGGATGGCCCTATGTGGAAAGATACGAACATATGCACAAAGGAAATTCGGAAGATCAGCATGAGAGGGGAGTGTTGGGCACGTTCTGCACTGCGGGCATGGATTTGCAAAAAAAATATATATCCCTGCAGAGAAGGCATTCGGTCAATGAGGAAGAGGGAAGGAAAGAAAATATTTTCAAAGCATGCGCAGAAGGAAACAAAATATGCTTTCTTTCCTCGTTGGTTTACGCCCTTTCACTACAAATTGACTCGTTACAGGACGAAAAAGGGGGTACACAATAGAGAACACACGAGAGAGAGAGAGTTGTGGTTTTTCTTCCTTGAGGGTGAGCCTTCATAGCCGCGATTGGGGTCTACCAACTTCACGACTCAGCGCTGCCAAGGCCGCCGCTGACTTTTGCTGGCGTCGCCCTCCACAGATTCGAGTGGTGCCGAGTCTCATCTTCTTGAGCCGTCATCTCCAGCTGCATGTATGACGCCGAAGCTTCTGTCCCGACGTTGTTGCTGACTTCGTTGCGACGTTGAGGCCTGTTACTATCTCGTTGTGCTAATGCCACCCTGCCGTGTGACGAGTCCCATTCTGACGCCGTCCTATCACCGTGTCGACGCGCTGCTTCACCAAGCCTCCTGTAGTACCAGTGAATCACTGTTCTCCTGAAATCTGCCAGCGAAGAGAGAGGACACTCTGGCGAGTCAATCCCTGCGAAGCCAGCATCTCTCGCTTTTGTGACGCAAGTCAGTCAAGCGTACAAATAGCAAGCAACGGCCGCTATTCGCATCTTGCAATCGGCGATACCCCGGCTACTGTCCAGAACCGTTCCTTAGTCGAAGCAACCACCACAGCAAGCCGTCCTTGCGCCATCACGTAGAGCCGCCCGTGGACTTGACGCTGAGCCTGAGCTGTAGTCGAGCTTGTCCTATTCCCTGCGAAGTTTCTGTTTTGTAGGTCCAATGGCACGAGCCGCTGTCACCACTTGCTGCCGTTGTTCACCGTTGCTCCCTGACCCGTAGATTCTCCACCGGTGAATGCTACCCCACCGAGCTGGCGGTCTTTTGTGCTTTTATTTTCAGGTTCCCGCGAGTCCCGGTGTCACTTGCGTACACCCGAGTTACATTGGTGACCAGCCCTGGACGTTCAAATCTTCACGCCAACAGCCCTCCTTTTTGCTGTTCAAGTCTTCTGGTGGACGTCCCCTTGCTGTGTTGGTCAACTTTGTGACTTTGTCAGGCCAAATCAGTGAAATATTAGCCACCATTCAAAATTCGCTATTACTTGTTGAGCGAGGTATCGTCATTGAGCAACACGTCACCTTGAATCGCCACCCGTGAGTCATCCCGCCATCCATCGTTCGACCGAATTTGACAACGTGGTCCACGTGACACCAAATATTAGGTAAGAATCTCTTTTAATTCGATTTCCATATATCCTTATTGCCTCACCAAATATTAGGTAAGACTCTCTTTTAATTCGATTTTTATATATCCTTATTGCCTAATTTATGAAATTATCTCGTATGAATATTTGAATGATACCATATCCACAAAATATCGATTAGCCTTTTAAATTGAAAAATCTTCCTAATTTCGCAACGTACATATGATTGATAGTCCGAGTCCGATTTCATGCTCGAAATACGACTTACAATCGTATGGAAAAATTATCAATCCTATCTCACGCTCGAGATACGATTTGTGATTTTATTAAAAGTTGGTCAATCTGATCTCATGCGCGAGATACAATTTGTTAATTTATTTCCCAAAATTAAATGAACATGGATAATATCTTGCTTGATTTGTTGCCATGCTGTTCTTGATGCCTTTATTTGTTTGCTCTTGTAAAAGAAAAAATATTTGGGTTAGATTAGATGCATGTTAGGATATTACTTGTTTTAGGTTATTTTGCATGTCTAGAATGAGAAATTTATTTATTTCGAATTTATTACATAAAAAATTCCAAAAACATAAATTTAGGATGTTAGATTTTCGTTTCACTAGTTTAAATTGCATGTTAATTATTTGCCAATCTCAATTTCTTTATTAAAAAAATAACAAAAAGAAGAAAAAATGAGAATTATGGCATTCTTTGCACGCCATTGCATATTAGGATAAAATTGCACGTAGTTTAATTTTAAATAATATTTTCTAATTTGTTATAAGTTTAGATTTTTCTTTTTAGATAGATTGCATCTTAGGATAGAGATTAAGATAATATCTTGGTTAACCCTAAGCCTGACTTAATCCTTAATATAAGTTGGATAGAATCTTAGTCTAGCTAGATAATTTTCACATTTTTCTAATTTTGAATTTCATAAAAAAATAAAAAAAATGTCTTAGAATAAATTAGTTTCAATCTTAGGATATATTGCATTTTTTTAATAAAAATATAAAAAATGTCATGTGCATGTCATATAGAATTAGATTTATTAAATGCATGTCATTTAATGATTGTTGCTAGGTCCATTTAATTAGAAATTGCTTGTCATTAGAATTAGGTCATTTAGTTATATTACATTGTATAAAGCATGATTCACATTAATTAAGTGAAAACGAAAAAGAAAAAAATTGCGTATTAATTAGAAATTATATTTAGAGTTGTTGATGTGAATTATGATATAATAACGCAGATGCTTTCGTTTCTACAAGATAAGTCCCGTAATTTATTCATTGCTTTCTTGGGTGTTAAATTGGTGGTTTGTGCACCCGTATAATCACTTCACATGTTAGGGAAATAGATTTAAAATCAATTCAAATTGCCTGCAAAGACATTTTTGAAAATAAAAAGAAAATGGTACCGAAAGGGTATTAGAGAAGTCTAGTGTAACCAAATCCCCGTACCTAAAGTCTCTGGTTCGTAGGAGTAAAATAATCCTCCAATTATTTTATTTAAGTGTCTAATCAACCTATCATAAACTGATTAGTGGCGACTCCTAGATTAAGAAATTTGAATTTAAGTTGCGAATTGGCATGGGCTTGGGAGAACCTGATTTAAATCTAGGCTTAACAATCTATTAGTCAAGCCTTAGATGGTTCACACCAAAAAATTTGGTCGCAACACCTAGCCTAAAACTTAAATGACACTCAAAAAAACCATATAAAACTCACAATTTCTCTCATTTCAAACGGGAACGTAAAATAAAAACCGTTCACTAATCCTTTGGGGCTGAATCAATTTTAACCAAGATCAATTTTAGCTGGACGAACACATCTCGCCATTCACACGCATCTCCAAAATTATGCCGCTTCTCTATCTCCAGAATCTCGCACCCTCAGTTCGAATTTTTCAATTTCAGATCTGAAAGCTCACGATAACCCCGAAAAAACTAGCAAATATTGAATCTTTACCCCCGGAAAGAAGCTGAAATGCGTCGAAATGAGATGGGTAGAGAGATTGGGAAACTACTGTAATTTGCTGCTCGTGTGAATGATATGGTAACGAAGGATCTTGTTGGATTGGGAGCATGACTGATTATCCCTCGATTGAGAACTCAGTCCCATCCACTTGGTCTGGTCGGATCAAACCCAGCACGAATTTAACCGGAGCAACTCTTTGTTCTGTTCGACTCTGATGGCCTCAAGGATAACGGGCCCCAAAGCTGTGGAAGACCAGAGGCTAGAATAGCTGATTTCCAGATTTGATCAAATCTGGCAAGCATATTCAATTAGGTCTGTGTCATCATTTCTTATTTATTTTTCTGGTCAAGTAATAATCTTTTAGCCCAAACTCCCCGCCTTGGATAGGAGTTCCAATCCACTTATAAAAGCGCTCAAATTACTATCCAATTAAAAATACATGTTCAGTCTAATTCCTTCTCATTACTCATCCTATTCGAAATTGAGTCATTGCGCTTCCCAACTGTTCATTAGTAAAAGCATGCTCTTGTAAGGACAGTGTTGACTTCAAGCTTGTGCAAACGATCATGTATGTGGATTCCCCTTAACTACCAAAAGTACTTAATTTAACGTGAAGAAATTGAGCGACCTATGACCTCTATCACATTTCACACATCATTCCTCAAATCATTTCACAATTCATACCCCACAAACCATTTCAAGAGATGCTTTACTATGTCAATTCAAATAACCAAAATAGTAGGAAATGCCCAACCCAACTTTACACAACAAATGTACTCTAAATACCATTTTTTTTATAATAATTATATCGTAAAGTGAGTCGATGTTTGACCCAAAAATAGAATCTCTTAGTAGAGTCTTAGTCGAGATTTGTCGTTGAGGAAGTTCTGCATTTGGTTAATATTTCTTTGATAAGATTGCGAATTCAGGTGATGGTGCCTTTATTTCCTATGGAATTTACAACATATTTTTTTTTTCCTTGAAAACTTTTGTATATGTTATGATATAAGATAAGCATGGGATGACATTGTATTTAAAAGGAAAGTGCTAGTGCTTGGAGCATTTGTCTTATGAAATGGGGACGGGACAATGATTACATTTTCATTGCTAGGGTTTGCATTATGATCTGTTGCTTTTCATATTTAAAGCATTGTGAACTTAGTTTGATGATTGCTTTCTAAAATGAATTGAAAATGTGAATTGCTATTCGAAAATATTATATGATTTGGATGGTCAACTCTCATGATAAAGTAAGTTAGATAATTCACGCGGTTGATTAAAAGTAGTATTGTTGGACTCAGTGCACTCATTGCTTTGTTGAACCTTGAGTTGGGCAGCGGGTATTTAGTATACATATTGCATTTTAGGATATCGCGTGGGAGCCAAGCCACCGGCTAATTATAGGTGGAGACCTATATTAAGGAGAAACTTTGTCATGAGGCTTGCCATGAAAATAAATGTGACTGTATTGTATGACAATGGGTGAGAGCTTAGTAGGCTTTTTTTCTTTTTCTTTTTTGGTTGGAAACGAGAGCTTAGTTAATGAACTTGACAACTGACCCATTTTTGTTTTGCTATCTTGTGAGCACGTATTTGCATTTATTGCTACAAATGCGCTTTTTTTTTTGGCTCTATAAGTTTTGTTTATTGTTTCTTTTAGCGAAAGTGATGTTGACAAAGTGTACATAATAGGCGTTGGATCCCCTGTTGAGTATAGTATCACTCATTTAGATATGTTTGTTTATTCCTTTCCCTTAACATTCAGGTTCCTTGCCCCGTGATGCTTAGGAGGATCAATTTGACATAGGGAGTTTACGGTTGTCACTCGATTGTGTAGTTGTTTCTCATTTTTATGGAGATATTTGGTTTGAGGAAACGCTTTTGTGTAAATTCTGTGCTTTGAGACGTTTTGACCAGCTTTTGTTGGCCTCTTGTTATGTATCGTTACTCTGCGACTTCGTACTTCTCCTAAAATAGTTGTGCGACCCCATTCCCCCTATGTGAACCTAGGGTGAGAAATGTTGACCATGGAAGATAACTTTATTGCATAGCACTCACCCCACGGCGGGGTTTCAATGAAGCCTCAATAAAAAGGAAAAACAACGGAATTTGTGGTGCATCACAACTTAGGCAGTTAGGTTATGTCCTTGCCGGTGATAATTTCTAACCATTATAAGCGATGACATTTCTCTGGTGGCTGGTGTCTTTAGCATAGTAAACCTCTCTCATAACATATTAAGTTCCACCTCCAACTCTTACTTTTTGTAAAAGCTTGATCCGTGTAAAATATGTTACATTGTTACATCAAAAGTAGGTTATCTAGGTCCAGATAATTCTTCGAGATTGAGTGATGAAGAGGAGAAATCCGCACTCTGGTACTGGGTTGGAAGTTGATATGATGGAATCTGATATTCCTTTGAGTGGCAATACTCCTCCCATCTCTCCTCGATGCTATGGCTTTCAAGAGAGAAAGAACACTAGAAATATTAAAAGTTGTGTACAGTACTCACTTTAGTACGAAATGTTTTAGTAGGATCACTTTTTTTTTTTGGTAAAGTAAGAATATATTGAGCTTTAACCAAGATTATACAAAACGTACCGGCACCAAAAACTTACACTCATAATAACAAACTAGTCAGAATTGAGTGGAAGGGTGCCAACAAAACAACAACAGTCACCCAAACAAGGCAACAAAAGGCCAACCAGAGACAAAACAAAGGCTACTAGCTAGCCAAACAACAGCTACGAACAAAGGAAAAGGCAAACCTAAACTGGGAGAGATGCACCACCTACGTAGTCACCGCAGCCAGAAACAGAGCAACAAACAACCAACCGGACTTCATCGATTGTTTCTAGCACGTGTACCTCATTAAGGACCTTCAGCAAGATGTCCCTATGTTTTTCGAAAGATTTGAACAGTTCTAAGAGAGAGATATGAGTTGGCAACTTCTGCAGTTGGTCTATCACATTGAACTCATTGGATATTATCACAGGCAAAAATTGCTTTGCCTCCTCCTCGGTCACGGCTTTCTTTTCGACTCCTTTATCGGGTGTCCCGTGTCATATTATTATTTTTAATAATAATTTAATTTTTTTTAAATATGTATTTGAAAAGACAAATTAGGTGTCAACAAGTGGGTTTTGCCTTTTCTTCTTAATAAATTCAGTAGCCATGCCATTGTAGCAGCACTTTTCAACCTAAAGCATGTCTCCAGCACGTTCGTAGCGTAATATGGCTTCGGACTTTATACGTGACGACCGGAGGAAGTCGTCGAAAACGGGCGGTTTGGCAGGAAGAGAGCAGAGCGCGCCAAGCACCGTTTTCCTTCTTTACTCAATAGTTGATAGCGACGGGCTTACGACTAAGACGATACATCAGAAATTCAGAGGAGACCGATGGGGGGAGGCTGGAACATGCATCCCAACACGAGCCGCACGCAACGCGACGCAGCAACAGTGGTTTTCTTCTTCGCTTTGGGATTATCATGGCGTCTTGCGACCGACGCCAAGTGCGCAAACGATTACTTTTTTCACCTCTAAAATAATAGAAGTCGCTAATCAATTGGGTCAATAAGTTTGTCGGGACAAGATAAAAAGATTAGTCAATCTGGGAAAACCGATGACGTGCAGTGGATCTTTCCAACGTCTTGTTTTTGTTGTATACGACTGCGTACGAGCGCGAGCTCTCGTGCAATGCGGTTCTCCTTTTCATATTGAAGTCTGGGGAGACTTATCTTAAGCTTTTCGAACTTTCCTGGAAACTTCGTGGGTTGTTGTCTGAAAGAGAAAAAAATGTGTCGTAGGGAGTCGGGCTTTTGTGGTCGCGATTCGGACGACGGCGCAATGGTCAATTGCATGCTCGGGCAGTTAAATTAGCACTTGCAACGTGTGGCGCCTTTGAGTTTTGACGTACGACCTTCACCTAAGATTCAATAAATCCACTGAGCCGGTCCATAAATGAATCGTTTAAGTTGGGACCACTGGACACGACTGAGCGTGGGACGAATCCAATTTTCCAATCCGAATGATTTTGATGGCGTACGAGATTTCATTAGTGGATGAACACGCGGAAGAGATGGATTTGAGCACTTTGCTTTTTTGCTTTTCTCATCGTACGTGAATATAAGACCCGCTCAGACCTTATGAATAATCGAAGTAAGATATTTTTACATTTTAGTTTTATAATTTTTCTCTTTATACATTCTTCCGTGCTACCAGTCTAGTAAATTACTGTAGAAGAGCAACTCCATGATATTTATGTTTCACATCAATCTCTTGTGTCCAATTGAGCTATCCAAAAAATTTCAAATTTAGCAAGTGGAGAGAAGAAACTTACATTTGTTTTATGTACTTAAGGCATTACACTTGTTATGTTTGATTGAAACTCAAATGGACGCGATATAGGTGCATAATAATGAAGTTGTGAAGTCTAAGAGAGAAAAGTAATATTTAAGTGCACGACTTTTATTGCTAATGACGTACATGTAATTTTCATGTTAAAGAAGAGAATAGAGTTTTAATGCTGCTAATGGCATGCATATAAAAAACTTATCATGACTATACCCTAAATTCATGCTGTATATTGAAGCAATATCTTTTGTTGTATCGATGCTGATACTAATACTAATAATGAAAGAATTGCCTAGTGTGGCACTGTTTTTTTTTCTTATTTTCAAAGGGTTTTTCCACATAAAAATTTACTTATTTTCTTCCCTATTTTTCTCTTTAAAGATTCGCGTTCCTAACACACAAAGCATATCAGATAACACTTACACTTGCTATATCAGATAACACTTACACTCGCTTTCATGTTATCGAACAGTTTGTTACTGGAAGTTAAGAGGACAGGAAGTGCAAGCACAAGTTATGTTGAATTTGGTTTGGGCATGTCTATGAACTAATGCAATTTGCTGCTTGTGTGAATGATTTGGTAACGAAGGATCTTGTTGGATTGGGAAAATGACTGATGATCCCTCCCCTTTGTCTGGTCGGATCAAGCCCAGCACGAATTTAACCGCAGCAACTGTTTGTTCCGTTCGGCCCTGATGGCCTCAAGGACTACAGGTAACAGGCCCAAAGCTGGAGAAGACCAGAGGCTAGAATAGCTGATTTCCAAATTTGATCAAATCTGGCAAGCATATTCAAATAGGTCTATTCCATCATTTCTTATTTATTTTTGTGGCCAAGTAACGATCTTTTAGCTGAGACTCTCCACCTTCAATAGGAGTTCCAATCCAGTATAAAATAACACAAATGACTGTCCAATTAGTGATACTTGTTCAATTTAAATCCTTCTCTTTAACTCATCCTATTCTGAATAGAGTCATTGCACTTCCCAGCCGTTCATAGAGTAAAAGCATGCTCTCGTAAGGACGGTGCTGACTTCCAGCTTATGCAAATCATCAGGTATTTGGATCCACCTTAACTACCAAAAGTACTTAATTTAATGTGAAGAAATCGAGCAACCTGTGACCTCTACCGCATTTCACACAGCATTCATCAAATCATTTCACAATTCATAACCGACAAACTATTTCAAGAGATGCTTTATTATGTCAATTCAAATAGCCCAAAGGGTAGAAAATGCCCAATCTAGCTTTATACAAAAAATATCCTCTAAATATCAAATTTTCTTTCTAATAAATTTCACAAAGTGAAAGGATGTTTGATGCAAAAGTAGAGTCACTTAATAGAGTCTTAGTCAAAGTTCGTCCGTAAGTTTGACATTTGGTTCTCGGATAAGATTGCAATTTTTTCCAAACGGCATAACTTCTGATATGGTTTTTGGTTGCAGATGAGTGGTGCTTTTATTTCCTATGAATTTTTAAAAGATAAGCATTGGATGACATGGTTTATGAAAAAAGTGTATGTTATGATATTTGTTTTATTAAATGGGGATGACATTGACTACATTTTCATTGCTAGGATTTGCATTATGATTTTTGCTTTTGATATTTAAAGTATTGCGAACTTAGTTTAATGATTGGCTTCGAAAATGAATTGGAATCTGAAATGCTTTGTGAAAGTGTTATATGATGAACTCTCGTCATAAAAATGTTCGATAGTTCATACGGTTGATTAAAAGTAGCATTGACTCCATGCTCTAGTGGTTATGTCGAACCTTGAGTTGGGTAGTGGGTATTTGGTATGTATATTGCTTTTTAGGATATAATAAGTGGGAGGGACCTACATCAAGGAAGAAATTTCATTATGAGGCTTGCCACGAGGACAAACCTGGCCATTTTGGATGACAATGGGGAAGAGCTTAGTTAATGAACTCGACAATTGACACAAATTTGTTTTTTCATATTAAAATGCTATCTCGTGAGCATAGATTTGGATTATTTGCTACTAATGCACTTTTTTGGCTCTATAAGCTTTGTTAATTGTTTTCTTTAGCAAAAGTGGTGTTTACAAAATGTGGAAAGAATAACTAAAAAAGTCTTAAACCTATTATAAACGTGCCAATTTAATTATAAATTTTTTGCATTTATGTTAGTTTAATTTATCCGACCAATTTTGACCCGTTGACACTAACTTATACATTTTTAATAACAATTTAATTATTTATTAATTTCTTTATTTTTCCCATTTTCTTTTCTTTTCTTTAGGTTTTTTCCCCCTAGTTGGCATGGGTGTTGTAGCCCTTGTGTACTTTGGGTCCTGGTCATGATAACCTCACTCGCCTAGATTAGGTGAGGTTGTCACAACCCTTGCTTAGACCAAGAGAGGACTGTGGCACCCTCGCTTGGCAAGATCTAACGAGGGTGTCGTGGCCCCTCACCCAGATAATGCCCTCGCTAGATTTGGGAGGGTTGTCAGCTCCCTCACCCAGTGCCAGTGAGAGCATCCTGGCCTTCACTTGTGGGCGGTGAGGATTGACCAGCGATGCTTGTCAATGAGGGAAAAAAATTAAAGAAAAGAAAGGAAAGAAAAAAAAGAAAAATTTTAAAAATTTATTTAAAAATTATTAATAAAGTCTAAGTCAACGCCAGTAGTGTTACATTAGTACTGTTGTCAGTCGAGACCAAATTTGGCTGGATGGATTAAATTGATACAGATGCAAAAGATTTTGAATTGACAAAAAAAAAACTTTATGACTACTAAATTTAAAAAAAAATGTTTAGTACTGAATTCACATAATTATAATAGATTGATGACATTTTTGGTAACTCTTCCCCAAACATTTAAGTATACTTTTTAATAGCTTGATCCATGTAATAAAGATTGTGTTGTTACATCAAAAATGGTTTATCTGGGTCCGGATAACTCTACGGGACTGAGCACGGAAAACTCTTTGAGATTTAGCGAAGAGACGTCCTCAGAGTGCATCAGATACTCCTCAGAGTGACGATACTCCTCCCATCTCTCCTCGATGCTATCGCCTTCGAGTATTCGGACTACTTGTACCATGGATGGTCGTCCTCTTGGGAGCGTGCGGGTGCACAATAGAGCCAGCTGGATAACTTTCTCTATCTCCTCGTCATACTCACCCTGCAGATTGGGATCGACTAGAATTTCCAATCGACGCTCTACCAGAAGCCCCTTTACCCAATCGGGTAACAACATGTCGTTCTCCTTTGCACTCGCTGCACGTACCGAAGTTCTTTGTCCGGTCACGAGTTGCAGAAGGACTACCCCATATGAAAAGACGTCGGTCTTCACCGAGTATTTCCCCTTCATCCCATATTCTGGCGCCATATATCCAAATGTGCCACATATCCTATTCGTGAAATAGGAATCTGAATCTTCAATGCGGGATGCTGCTTCGGATTCATTCCTCGCAAGTACAGGTGCCTCCTCGATGCCATCCACAAAGTATTCACCGGGCCTGCGATTGGTGAACTTGACCAACCCAAAGTCTGAAATGTGAGGCTCAAATTCCTCATCCAGCAAAATGTTTGAAGGTTTGATGTCTCGGTGCACAACGTTCAGATCATGCAGCCGGGACAGCCCTCTCGCAGCTCCCAGGGCTATTTTTCTGCGGGTAACCCAGTCCAGCGGGGGTCGTCTCTCGGGCTGCGCTCTCAAGCAGTCGTCCACACCTTTATTGATCATCAGAGGGAAGACGAGCAATAATTCGCATTCTGATGGCCCGCAAAATCCGATAACGGGAAGCAGATTGTGACGTGGGGTTAGGATCCTGCCCACCATTATTTCGCTTTCGAACTCTCTGATACCTTGTCTGCTATCATTACTTAATCTTTTGATTGCCACTAGAGAGCCATCAGAGAGCTGACCCTCATAGACTTTGCCAAATCCACCTTTGCCCAAAACTTTCTTGTCGCTAAATTTTTGGGTAGCTGCCTCCAACTCCTTCAGAGTGAATTCTTTAAGCTGTCTTTGGCCAAATTCTGGATGGACATCGAAATTAATACTATGTAATGGCGTCTCTGCGGATCGGTCTCGAATCTCACGACCATCAACTGCAAAGGCTGGGGCTCTCACGACAAGAGAAGCACCGGCAGCAACAAGTCGGCGGACGATGGTTTTGGTGAATGTGTAGGTGTATTCGCATGGCTGACAGAGTGTTCCCGAGGGTGATGATGATGGAGTAGGTGGAAAAGCCGGATTGAAAGCATTGGGATCTTGGGCGGGATCGAAGGTGGCGAATTTGAACACCATTTTCCTTCCTTTCCCCTTGTCGCTAGAAACCAAACCGAGTTGCTTTATCACGAGCTTAACAAACGAATGTGTGTCGTGAGAGATTGCTGTGCTCCTTCCTCTTGTGGGTGAGAGCTGTTATAGAGAAGTTTTCAGAACCAATTCAGAAGTTTAACAAAGGAAATTGCAGAGGAAGGTGCCACTGATATGGAAATCTTAAGAACCGACTCAGAAGTTTCAACAGAGGAAACTGCCATGGCAGCTTCCAAGAGCCAGTGCGAATGGTTTGTGAGCACTTCGTCAGTCCGGAGAAGACTTTTAGGAGTCCCTTCATAATGTTAATAGCGATGGAGATTGACTTGGGATGAATTGTCTCCAGCATTGAAGTAATGGAAAATTGGCGGTTTGGAGGGAAGTGAACGGACGCGGAAACAGCCCCTGTTCTTTTATAATAGCGAAGGCTCCCGACTAATACGAATACCAGAAATTTTAATAATAGTTAATGTCATTAGGTACAGTACCAAGAATCATCTGATGAGAATTCTGGTACAAATTTGGAGTTTTTTTATATCGAAAGAAAAAAATTAGGATAAATGCATTACAATAGATATAATTTATATTTTTTATGTTACAAAAATAGTTCAAAATAAATGTATTACAACATGAGTATAGTTTAGATATTTTTATGGATTTTTGCCTTTCAATTCCAAGCTTTCCCAACTTTCCTTGAAACTTCATACATCAATATCTGTAAATAAATATCTTCTATCGTGACTCTTGTGACCATTGAAAAGGAAAAGCATGAGATGAATCTAATTTTTGTATATGTGTTTTCATTGGTTGATAACCATGTGAAAGAGAATGATTTTAAATCTTGTTTTTTTGCTTTTTCTCATTATACGTGATTATGAGGCACCATTCAAACCCCATAGAAAAACGATATAAGATGCTTCCGCACTTTTTTTTCTCTTTGACTAAACTTCAGTGCTGCCGGTCTAGTAAAAAATTGCAGAAAAGCAACTATATGGTATTTGCGCTTTGCACTGAGCTCTCATGTCCGATTGAGCTATCATTTTTTTTCATGACCGACCCATCTAATTACCAAGAAGAGAGAAGAAGCTCGCACGTCTTACGTTTTTGCGGCGTTGGATTATTCATTTCTAATCAAAGTTCGAATTGTTGAGTGACGAGTGCACGAGACAAATCAAACTACACTTCCTCTCGCGCGGAAGGCAATGGCCTCAAGACAACTGGCCCAAAACGGTAGAAGAGGCGAAAAAGAAAAAAGAGGCTAGAATAGCTGATTTCCAGATTTGTTCAAAAATGGAATGCACATTCAAAGAGGTCTGTGTTATCATTTTGTTATACATTTTTTGGCCAAGCAATGATCTTTTAGCTGAAATTTGCTGCCTTGGATAGATGTATAGGAATTCCAATCCAGTCATATAGAAGAAATGACTTTCCAATTAGTGATACATGTTCAAGCTAATTCTTTCTCATAACTCATCCTCTTTGGTACGACAAAAAAGGAAAAAAAAAGACTAATCTTATTTGGAATCGAGTCATTGCACTTCCTAGCCATTCATTTATCAAAGCATGTCCTTGTAAGCACAACATTGACTTCAAGCTAAAGCATATCATAGTGTATGAGGAACAACCTTAACTGCCAAAACATAGTTATTTAACACGAAAAAATCGAGTGACCTATGAGTCCTACTTCAATGCAGTAGATTTGATGTTGAACTATGATTCTTGTGCGATACTTGAACTTTACTTTTGTCACCACATGGAATTTGCGACTGCATATTACTACTATATAACTTTCGAGATAGCACAACAAAGTGGCCTATTTTATGACTTCAGCTTACCGAAGAAACAAAGTTTATCATACTGACATCGTCTGACAATTTATCCTACCCGTAACTACCAAGCAACCTCTGTATAAGCTCTTCCTCTTTGCAATCTTGCAGAGCCAACAAAAAAAAAAAAAAAAAAAGGGAAAAAAGAAGAAGAAAAAGGATCGATGATTTCACGGCCGGCGTAGGGGACATTGCATAGAGATAATTCTCACAAGCAGACATTATGTTGAATTTCCAGGACAACCTGCTTTTGACCAACAGATTTCCAAGGCAGTTGTAATGCAAGATTTTTTTTTTTTTTTTCTAAGAAACTTAGAATGCTTTTGGTTTAAGCTCTCGTTGTGGGGTTGTTTCACTGGAAATGATGGAATGCCTTTCAGGTCATGGATTGATGGATATGACTCGCCAAAGGCTGCCAATGGTCCGATATTAATTCTTAGACAAGAACATCAATGCCAAGAAATCTAAAGTATGAATACTAGGAACAATCGTTGTCAACGATTTAAATGATATTGAAAAACAACAGTGTTCTTGTTTTTTTTTTTTTACTGTTCCATGAGAAAAATCATTTTGTGATGTTCTGGAAAAATTATATGGCAGTTTACTAATTTGTAAGTATTTTGGGTGGGGACCAATCTTGGGGGGGCAGTTTAATAATTTTCAGCAAAAGGGTCTTTTAGGCCATGAGAGTCCACGCGCATATGGGAAAGGCCTATTGCATTGACCATGAGTGCAGTCCCATGCATCCGTTCAAACCTGCGTACCTGAACCAGATTACGATGCGGAGGCATCCCCATCCTCGATTCTACTTCCGTTTGAAACTAAGTCTTTTGATTGGTATTAATGGTGCATTTATTTCGTGAAAAATTTCATAACAAAGGAAAATACTTTCTAGAAAAATATTTTCTGAAAATACAGTTAGTTTTCTTTTATTTAATAATATATGATCAAAAGCGTTTTATGATATTTGGATCTTATCGAAAAATGATTTCAATTTCATAATTTTATCTCAAGAAAAAAGGATTTTTAAATAATATTTATTTATTTTTAAAATTTTGAATTTTGAGTTTTGAATTTTTCTATCCCTTTCTTTTTCCTCCTTTCTCCACTACGATTGCTGGCGACAATCACAAGTGAGTTGGTCAGGCTCGAGCCTTGCTAGCCTTAAGCTTGCCAAAAATGGTGAGGGTCAAGTCTCGCCAGATTGGCGAGCTCAAGCTTCGCTGGCTTGTGGCAAGACTCGAGCTGTGAGAGATTGATCTTACTATCCTTCAATAAAAAATGTGCAGGCTGAGCGAACGTGATAGGATTAATCATAGAATTAGTCCCACAAGTTCGGACCTTGACACACAACACGATTTTCCCACATGGTAGCCACTTTTCCAAGCACAAAGGCTCTGCTTCCATTTACGAAAAGCTTAGGATTAGAGAATAAGTGGCGACTACGTTATACTTCATATTAAACAATGGCTAGAATAATAGGCAAATGTTTATATGGAAATATTGGAACGTTATAAGAGCAAACGGTTCGACAAATCAAAGTGGATTATGGGATTTTCAAAGTTACAAATGGATTACAATATTTGATTTGAAATTCGCATGTTTTCCTTGATTTTCAGGACGTCAAAGATTTTAGATGCGTTATACAGATTTTTTAGTCGCCTTTTGAAAACCTTCCCTTTTATCAATATCTTTTTTCTTGATTTTGTTATTAGATTTTAGTTATTTGGTTATTTCCTAAATGGTGAGGTCCCTGTAATAGGGACCTTGGATATTGTAATTTGCACTTCATGATTCAAAATAAACACTATCTTTTGAATTTTTTTCTAGGATATCTTCCTCTACGTTGCTATAGTTGATCCAGGATCTGGACCAAGAAGGTTGCTTCAGATTGTGGCTAAGAGCTGGGAAAGAGGGAGGTAGCGATATTCCAAGAAGCACGAAAGAAGCAGGTTGGAAGTTGAGAGTAACTTCACTAGCCTTGAAAGAGATAATTCTTAATGTGAACGACTGTCATAGTCTAAAGATGAAAGGAATTCGTAGAATTGGGCCCAACCGCGTGGGGGAAGATTTTCCCACTCAATATGGCCACTTTCCAAGCATAAAGACCCTGCTTCCTGTTAACCAGAGCATTTCCACGATAGAGAAAGGATTGGAGAAAAAGAGATCCTTTTTTTTTTCTTTTTCGCTTAAAGGGAAACCATATCACATGCATAATACTATCCAAAAGTTCCGTGTACATATATTTTCACACCGTAATAGTCATTCTTGGATTCCGCTTTTTGTTTTGCTAGTGGGGAATCCTGTGGTGCCTCCACAATGCAGTCTGCATAGAGATTGATGAACTTACCCAATCCAAAGTCTCCGATGTGGGGATCGACTTCATCATCCGACAGAATTGTAGCAGCTTTGATGTCCGTATGCATTATGTTCAGATGATGCAAATGGGAAAGCCCTCTCGTTACTCCCATGGTTATTTTCTTCCGAATACGCCAACTGAGGGGGACTGAGACCCTTGCCTTACCGAGTGGGAATATCTGTCTTATGCACCTCCACAAAAAGACCGCCCGTTCTCCGCCTTTAGTTAGAAATTAACTACTGGAGACTCGATAAACAAATTTTTCTCAGAGAGGAAGACAATAAGAGGGGTCTCACCAATTTTCATGACTAAAAATAAATGTCCTAAAATCCCTTTTTCACTCGGTTTTATTTTTCATAATTTGTTTTGAAGAACACGAAGGAAGAATTTAAAAAGATTTATATTGACATTTATTCATATGGGCGTAAACTAGTTTCAGCGGTATTCTTGATTGTGATTTAATTTTATATTATAAACTAGAATTCATCCAAACAATATTCAGATAACATTGCATTTAGGAAATTAACAAAAGAAAATTAGGGATGGGTACGATTCGGTGTTAATTGGATTTGTCTTTGAAAGCCAATCAAATTATACTGAAAAATATGCTTGGAGAAAATTACAAATTTAATCAAAGTGAATGGAGCTTGCGAACCGAACTGATTAGGTGGTTTGCTTAGATTCCTAACAAATTGCATGTCGTACTATTTTTTGTTCGAATGATATTAAATGTGACGATATTGAAAATTAGAATATACTAATCACAGAAAAAGAAGAAATGTTAAAAACTAGATTGACTCTAATGGACAAAAAGGGGTCACACTCAAAGCATTACTTTTAAGAGTTTGATCCGTGTAAAACGGATTAGATTATTACATCAACGGTAATTCTAGGTCCGGGATTATTCTTCGGATCGAATAGTGAAGTAGAGGCGTTCTCACTCTGATTAATGGTTACGACTTGCATCCGGCGCTCCCATCTTTTTTTTTTGGACGACAAACATCGAACGCTTAGATTACTCCTTCTGTCTTGGGAATAAAACACCCATTACATCAGTGCATAAAAGATCAAATAAAGCAGGGGGGGATTTGATATCCAATTGGGGAGAAAATATTCAGTGGTATGTGCGCGCCACGTCATCTGCTGACCTGGTGCGCACTTACCAATGAAACGCCAGCACGTGTCCCCGAGCGGGACCCGCTGAAAAAGGGAAGGCTCTGGTTTTTGGTCGGCTCGGCTCGGCTCCCCGCAGAAGAAAGGACGGTCAGCGTATTCCTCCCGCTCAAAATTTTTCTCTCTCTTCACTTGAATGGGCACGGGTTCTCTCTCCTCGTAAAAGAAAAAAGAACGCTCCGAGCCTTCCTCTTTCCTCCTCCGCGCATCCCACCTCCTCCGCCTCCGTCTCCAGCTCTGCCTCCGTCTCTGCCTTCGTCTCCACCTCGGCCTCCGCTTGCCCAAAAGCCTCGCTGGTCATCTGCCTCTGGCATCTCGGTCTCGTTCCCGAGCGGCAACAGGCTCCCCGCCGCTGACCAGGCGCTGTCCCTGACGCTGGCCCGCTCGGTCGCGAGGGAGATCTCGGCGGACTTTGGCGGGGTCGACGGCGCGGCGAAGAAGGAGAGCCTGCTGCATTTTCTCTCTCTTTTTTTCAACGAAGCGCGCTTTTTCTTCCCGCTTCTGCCTCTCTCTTCCTCAAGCACTTCTCTCCTCTCTGTCCCGAGCCCTCTCACTCACCCCAAGCGCCCCCCTCCTCTCTTTCTCGAGCCCTCTCACTCACCCTAAGCGCTTCCCTCCTCGCCTCTCTCCTCGTCGCCGTCATCGACTTTCCAGCCGCGGCTCCAGAAATCGTCGGTTGCCGACTGGCCTCTCGAGCTTCTTTGAAGCAAAAGAGGTTTGCGAGGCTAGATATACTGGTGGCGGTGCTAAGTTTTGGGGTTTCGCCGCGACGCCGTGACGGCCGCGAGGGATATTGTGGTGGAGGAGAGAGAGGCGTATGGGTACCGTGAGACCTCTCTTTCTCCTTTGCCTTTTTTTTTTTTTCTTTTCTATCGCCTCTGTCTCGCCGGAGTAAGAGCGCGGAGCAGAACGTCGAGCACAGCGAGGCGAAGCGGGAGAGAGGCCATGTCTACTTCGCCCGATGCAGATTCAGTCGACGCCCTTCGCTCCCAGATCCATTCTCTCCAGACGACAATCAACGTACTCCTCTCTCTCTCTCTCTCTCTCTCTCTCTCTCTCTCTCTCTCTCTCTCTAGCGCGCGCCATTGGAAACGCTTCTTCCTCCTTTCTTTTCTATTTAAAATTCGATTGCGATTTCCTTGAAGCTGTAACTCGATCGAGCGGTTCGTACCCGCACGTGTGTGTGGGAGTTTCGATTGCCTGTACGAGCTGCCGCGTGCTAACTCTGTCGGTTTCGCGACTTGGCCCCCATCGCATTTCAGGAGCTGGAGAAGCAGAACGCCGACCTTTCTTCTCGACTCTCTGGATGTTGCTGTCAAAAGGTGAGCCATTTCGATTCTCCCTTTTCACTTTTTGAGAGGATTTCACTGTCTTTAGGACTTCTCGAATGAATCTTGATATCTTTGTAGCAGCTCGAAGCTGGTTTCGGTGTTGGGTCGAGCGTGCGTTTGAGTCGGGCATGCATTGTTTGTCGGTGGTTTGAGTGAATGCATGCATCTTTTGGTTGGCGCTTCTTTGTTATTGGCCATGCATATAGGGGATAAGCGAAATTCAATGTTCCGTGCTGAATGCGATGTACTTGAGCTTGTTGCTTCATTTTGTGCAGATGGAAGACAAGATTGGTTGTGTCATAGAGAGAAGTGGAGTGGTTGATGGGAATGGCAAATCAATGAAGCTGGACAAGAAGACTAGGGAGAAAAAAGGTGCTACTGGTCAAACTCTTTGAGCTCCAATTGCATGTTTAATCTGAACCACTGAGATCTTGTATGTTTATTGCTCTTCAAGTTCCAGTCGAGGGTTTTTCAGTGACTTGGGAGGTCAGCCTGTTTTTAGGAACGGGAGGAACGGTTTAAGTTCAAAAGTCAAATAATAATTAAGTGGCCTTCTTGCAAATTTTGAGAGGTTACAGGATACTATAGTGGTGAAGTTTCGTGGAGTTGCTTAGCAGGCTGTGTTAGTTGTGACTCCAAACAGTCTGAAGAAAAACAAGCGACCCTAAGCGCTAAAACTAGACATAATCAAAGCATCAATATTGTTGTGTGAATAGTTTTTAATACTAAGTTTTATAGGGTTCAAGTTAGTAATTTCTTACAACCCTGTTTCCATAGAGATGAGCATGCTGTTCGGCTAAAGTTCTTTCAATGTGCAGCCATATTTTAGTGAATGTTGTGATACCTCCTGCTACAGATTTCAAAACATGAATTCTCGAACACCATCCAAGGCGATATGTTGCTCTAAGATTGATGTATTTTGGACAAAGGTACAGATTGTAGCCATTGTACTGTTTGTCATACAATGCAATTGTTGCATCATAAAACGATTTTAATCTGGTATAGTATATTATCTTTCCCTTTGTCTTGATTTTGTCTATTCTTAAGAGGCAGCATGGAATATAAAATACTCTAGAAATTGTGAAAGTTTAGCTGTTATTAATAATTTGAGGATATTTCTGCTACGGAAGCATTCATGTTCTAAAAAAAACTAAAATGCTAGGGTGTCACTGCAGAAATCTCTTAAGTTGCAGAATCTGTCACAAGTAAATGTGTAGTGGATGTGATCCGTGAAATATGTGACTAATTTTCTGTTACACCACATGGCAAGTCTGACTAATTTCCTAGACATATGAAATCCTGAATGTGTTGTGCCTTAGGCCATTGAATGTACTCTAGCTTTTCTTTGGCACAATGAAATCGCTTCACTTTTGCTTTATTTTACAGGTTTTATGGTTTTGCCTCTGAAGCACAATTGGATCCAACTGTCGAGGTCTGGTCCTACATTCCATCTTCTCCCCAAAATCTTCATTCATTTCAGTTTATATGGGATGGTCTGGCCAACTTCCATAAACTGGCATAGTTGAGCGATGCTCTCCATTGATATATTAGTAATGATGGTTCATCAAGAAGCTCAGCTGGACTCATGTTAGTTAAGTTGTATTGTGGTTATCACAAACCATGGGTTTCTTTTTGTTAGACTTGTACTGGTTTTAGATATTACTTATCCCAAAAAGACTGCTACTAATCCTAGGCTTTATTTCTTCTTATAGAACATAGTATGTGTGCAAACACCTAGTAGTGTCCATATCTGGACCTGCTTTGATGTTTAGACTATTCTAAATGACACTGTTACTCGTGCTTGGCTTTGTTTCCTTCTTTAGAATATCTCATGTATGTCTGCAGATTTCTTGTAGTGTCCACCACTAGAGCTACGTACTTTTCTAATTGTAACTTCACTTTCTCGACTCGATAATGCGGGAACATCAGCATGCCCAAATGGAAAATTTTATTGTCGGAATGCAGGACATGTTCCTGTCATTATATTATCTTCGAGAGTAAATGATGGCATTTGTGGTAAGTAGTCCATCGGAACTTTTTCTCCATGGTCTTGGCCTTTCCAAGCATTCGTTTTCCTGTGTTGATTATGGACCTCATTCTCCCTTCTGATCATCTATACATAACACATGCATGTAAGTTCATGTACCATCAAACAAGATCCTACTGCATTTGAATTGCCCAACAAGGTTGCAATTCCTTCTTAGACATAAGAATATCAGATATGATATTATGAACGGCCAGGGCCAGAAGTCCTCTTTGCAGATTTTAATTGCTTCAATGTCAAGGATTTCTCTAATCTTCACTGCAATGAGATGTTCCACGCTTTAGTGTCATGGGGCACTGATTAATCATAATTGTGCAACAACAGATTTATTTACCTGCTTTAGCAACTTCATGTCCTGTTAAAATATTACTTTACAGACTATTTAATGAACCCTAATACCATGAAGACAAGTAAGCAAGGGTATATTTCAAGTGATGAACAGATTTGAGACTACTTTTTAGGAACTCTCCAACTTTTGAGGACAAGGACATTGATTGTGAGATATATGCATATGGGAAATGAATGGAAACTTTTTTTTTGGGCTTTACATCTTAAGGATTGTTTCAAAAGCTAGACAAGAGTGGCTTCTTCAATTGAGAACAGTTTGCATGCTTGGTCTGGTTCAATCCAGTGAAAAGAAAGTGGTCAAAACTAGGTGAGATGGAGAACTGGTTTAGTTCGGATTGATCTTTTCCTTAACGCTTGTCAATGAACGGTGTTTCTGAGAATACAAGAAAAATTGCAGGAAGGGGGAAAGGTTGGAGAGAAAACAAAAGGTGCATTTTTGAATGAAATCTACGTGCTTATCGTCATATGCAAGGATCTGCAGAGTGATCAATTGTTAGTAAAATGGATGATGAATGTGTGGATTAAGTAACATCATAATATTGTAATAAGATACTAATTAATGCTTAGATTAATTTTCCCTTTTCATTGTTTAGGATTTTTGTCAATTGGACAATTACTAAATGCTAAGGTCCTATAAAAGATTTATATGCTGACATCATCTGACCTTAATAGGTTGACGGAATTACTAGATCGTTCTGGTTCTTGTAACACTGATTTTAGCATCCGCTGGACAAAGGTTAACTAGCAGGTGGTCATTCTTTTTCTGCCTCCTCTTAATGTTTCCTCCTAACATATGTTCTTTGCCTGCTCCATGATACTCAGACTGCTGTGATGGGAGTGACGAATACGGTGATAAAGTGAAGTGCCTGAATACATGTCGGGAAGCTGGAAAAGCAGCACGAGATGAGCTGAAGAAAAAAATTGCTGTGTACCAGGAGGGCGTTGCCATATGTAAACAGGAGGTGGAACGGGCTAAAGTAGCTCTTGCAAAAGATAAGGAAGAATTGTCAAAACTGAAAAGTGAGGAGTGCAGTTTGAACAGCTTAAAGGTTTGGTTTTTCCTAATTTGGCGGTATCTTGGCAAAATAACTTGAATTTAGTTGTCATGATCTCATTAGACCTGAGTTTGCCCTTAAAACGTAGTTGCTGGCTACTGCACATATATATCATCTTTGTTCATACTGCATCCAGTGATAGCAGCATATTATGGTCTATGGAATTGGAAAAACTCACACTCTGATGATAATGAACTCATCATAGTATAGCTTATGTATAGATATTTTACAGTACTAACTGTTTGGTAGTTTTACCAAACAACGAAGCATTTTCTGAATGAGTGTGGATGTTGTGACTATTAGATATTGATGTGCCAGATGTATCCCAGCCTTGTAGGTAAATGGATGGAAGATTTGGGAAGCATTTGGTTTACCTCACTAAAGAAATTACTTCATCCCTCTAAATGAGTGTCTAGTAGTGTTATGATGTTTGGAAGATTAGCTATATTTGGGAAAAATAGTGAAAATGGACGGGATAGGTGGAAAGTCGGGAGAAGTTTGAAATTTCTGTGAGAGAGAAATAGAGGGAAAATTTGAATTTTTAGATACTCTCTCCAAATTCTGGCCCTTGGTGCTCTCAAAATAGCCTTAGTGTCATGGTCACTATTTGCTATCTCTGTTGTTGTACATGTGCTTAGACTACCCTTCTTCCATGCTTTGGCACTTTATGATGCTTAGTTTAAGATTTCTTTTACATGCGTTCGTTTTTGTGTTACTATCAATTGTTTTGTTGCTTTTTCATCTCTAAATATAGAGCGCAAAGAACAAATAGAGAAAGCAGAGGAGAAAGAACGAATGAGAAAAGAAAAAGAAGAGAGGGAAAAAAGAGAAGCTGAGGGGAAAGCTGGCAAAGAGAAAGCAGTTTCAGCAGGGTTGGGTGTTGGAGATCTTGGATCACGTAAGGATGGGAGGAGGCAGGCTAGCAGAGAGGAACAAGAGAAAATCGAGGCTGAGATGAGAAAGAATGCCTACCAATTGGCCTATGCTAAAGCAGAGGAGGCATCTAGGTTACTGTGGGTGGAGCAAACAAGAAAGGGAAGAGATTCTAAGATGTTTTGCTGTTGCTTTTTCTTGAATCTCTTGGGCCTACCAAAAACCCGCAGTGAAAGACTGCAATTCCATTCCGCCAAAAACATACTGGTGGGACTGGATTTGTATCCGAGGACATAGCTTTGAAGTGTCGTGGAAATATTTTCAAGGGAAGAGGTGTGATTGCTTCTGCTTTTAAGGTTTGTGACCTGTGGATATGGGTATCATCTTAGTGGTATCTTCCTCTTGCTATGCAAGAAAAACTGATCTCCAAAAAATAATTATGACAAATAAAAAAGGAAAATCTACATTGCATTATTAAGTATCATTTCAGCTTTGAGCTGTAAGTGTGAGTCTAGTTATTAGTATTTTAGCTTCAATAATTCTCCATATTGCGATATATTTCATTTTTTCTATCGGTTCATTTATATCTTCCATTCTAATTGTTTTGGCTTTGTGAAAAAAAAAAAATTGTTTTGGCCAAATTTTAATCTGTAGCTCCCTCCTCATACAATTCATATTCGACGGTCGATGATCAAGGTTGAAAAGGACCCGAAGCTTTCAGATATCAGGACCGTTGATGCACTTGAAATAGTACAAACAAGGTACAACCAACATATTTTGCCAGCAGGCTATCATTGTTTTAATTAATTCTCTTGAGGTTCTTATGGTACCTCTGACCCCTAGTACTGTGATCACAGTGTTATCTGTGGGTTTGTTGCCTGGCTATGCTATTGATTTGTTGATCATTGTGTTAAGATTTTCCTTTGGAGTTAGCTGGTTAAAAGACCCTTACATAAACAGACTGAAAAGTTAGCGGCTTTCTTGTTCTTTCAGCAGTTTAATTTGAACATGGGACATGTTTTTCTTGTGAATTACTAAATCCCATTGCTTTTTGTTTGGAGCTTTTTCTGCCATCAAATTTTACCTTTTCGGAAGAACTGATTAGACCTTGGTCCTCATTGATGCAGTAATAAACCAAAGCCTGCATATCTTTCAAAGATTTTGATTGCACTTTTAAGCTATGGCGGGGTCCCTAATGAATTTCTTTTGGACATGGTGGAGAATGCTCTGGGAGATGCAAATAGTGTCATCTCTAGTAAACGAGCAGCTCTAAGAGGTAGTATTCTTCTGAACATTTGGACTGTTGAAATAATGTCTATTCTTAAAACAGTCCAAAAAGAGATTTTTCTCCAATTTTTTTTTTCTATACTTGGATGTGCTTCTTTTTTTTTTTTCTTGATTCGAAATATGCATAAGTAAAAAAATGCATCTCTATTCATCTTTGCTGCTTTTACTTCCCCTGGGTGCGTATTTCCTTCAATTGCTATTTGACGTGTAAACATTTTCCCTTGTGTTTTCCTTTTGTTCTTTTACCGTATGAACAGTTTAGGTGAATCATGGTGAGAAGGATGGTTTGACTGCAGCTAGAATGATCTTATCTGGGATTCCTCTGGACGAAACATACCTACAGAATCGTCTGTCCATCCTGATGAACGATGAAAAGAAGAGTTTGAAAGGAGGAAGGATTCCTATTCCAGATTCTTACTATCTAATGGGGACAGCCGATCCCACAGGAATTCTTAAAAGTGATGAAGTTTGTATTATCCTGTATGTACTCGTAATCTCATCTTTCTGTGCTTGATTTATCATTTAGCATGAGTCTGCTAAAGAAAACTCAAGAAAAACGGTCATTTTTGTAATTTTAATTTTAGAGTGCATCCCTTGGTTTTTAGTGGCTTGGTATGGTTATGGAATAATTTCTAACCATGCCGTAGGGTAAAATTCAAAATTTAGGTCTGCATATGATTTGGCTTATTAAGATTCAAGTATGTGCCACTTGTTGACCTAAGCATATGCCTACCTATATAAACCGTTGACTCAGCTCCTACCTTTCACAGTTTCAGAGCCAAACTTGGTAAAGCCTCTACTTGTTTCTTGTTTCCTTGTATTGCCAGTTAAGGAAACTATCAAATTGCACAAAGAAATTTCATCTTTTTGTGATTTGTTTGCAGAAATGTTTCTGGTTGTGATTTATGCAGGTCGTTTTGGTACATGCACCAATAAAGGATAATAACCAAAATAAAGATTACAGCATCAGTGGACTTTATGGATTTTGTTTGAATGGCTTTCATCTGTGGCACCTGCAATACGCTCACAGAATCTGATTTCTCTGTAAACACAGAGGAAACTTAGTAATTAACTGCTCTCTACGAGACCAAGCTAAATCTGGCAAAGCATGCGACTACTATATAAAACAAATACAACTTTGCTATTAGGAACTGTGCAGTCCCTGAATCAGCATATAGAGCAAGGCAGAAGTGCATCACGGACAAGACCCATCAGTATCCTTAACATGGACATTGCAGAGTCTGACCCTTCCCTGTTCCAGAGGCTCTTCCACTAGGTGAGAAGAGATAGTAAGTTCCTGATGGCCAAAGTTAATATTTGCTCTATATAGTAGTCCCAGTTCTTTGCCAGATCTTACTCGGTTGTTATGGGGTAAGAAGCTGATTGCTTATTTTCCTCCTTGCTCTACAATGCAACCCCAAACGTAATGCAAAACTTCCATATTAGGCTCATTTGACCTGCTGATTTGGCTTGGATATGGTCATTGGTGTGCAAGAGTCGGGATATCTGCCATTTGACCATTTGGTCTGCAAGTTTTGCATCGGTTTCAGTTAACGGTGCTTAAGAAATGGATATTTTCCCTTCCGTGTGCTGTACCCATCTGAACTGATTGTTTTTTTATTAGTTATGACAATAAATGCGCGGAAGAGACAGGATTTCGGCAAGATATATCTTCTTTCTTATGGTGTTATTTCTTTGTATTAGGAGTATGGAGTCACAAGATAAATTATGTTGAAGCACTAATGCATCCTCTAAAACTTGCTATCAAGTTGCTGCAGCATTAAATGGTGAACTTTTTGCAGATGGCAGGGTAGAGATCAGAGGAATGACCGTAGCAGGTGATGAGACGGATCACAGGTCTGGGAAGGTGTTTGAGTGGAGAATTGAAAGCCTTTTCCCGACTGGGCTCTTCTCTCTTTTGAGCTGCCCAGACCCATTGATCACACAGTTCACCGGCAACTTCAGTGCAGATGGGATTTTCCAGTGATTCATCGAGAAGTGGATGGACAATCGCTAAATCTGGCAACTGAGGCTTCATAGGAGTATTGACTTCATAAAGGGAAAATGTCAGAGCATTTCCGGGCACTTGCTAAGGCTCTTTAGTTATGCTTTTGTTAAGTAGACTTTTCAAAAAGTTCTTCGTCTCGTACGTTAGTCCTCATCCATTCTACTAATGGGATATATTTGCCCTTTAAAGTATTGGATACTCTTGTTTTCCTATAGAGAATATGTTGCTCTGCACATAAAATCAGATTATGCAAGCAAGTTTATCTGGTTGTGATTTTTCGCTTGTTTTCTCATTACCTATGCTGAGGTACCTTAAGCCAGATGAAGAGTGTAAGATGTTCAGACCGTTGGGCTTTGTTTCAAATGGGTTTCGTCTACAATATCGGCACTTCCAAGTCCTAGATATGTCCAAGGGTGTTATCTGGCTTTTTTGGTTTCTTGTCCTTGATCTTACCTAGAATTGGTTCATATCACCGTGGCAAGATAGAAAGGATCGAGTAAACCTTCATAAAGTCAGTATGCGCTCTAGGCACCTTGGATTGGCACATACTATCCACAAGTGTCCTTAGAAGGTTGTTAATGGATAAGTCTTAACTTAAAAGGTGGTGTTTTCCTGTATTATGGAATTCAGGGCCCATCAAACAATCTATGGAATTCTTTCATGGGACTGGAAGCATTAGGGTGCTTTGTAGGTGGTGGCATAAATTCTTTTCTTGTAGACTTTGACGAGTGACGGTGAGCAATGAAACCGCAAAGATAGGGACGATTAGCCAAATTAGGACACCTCTGTGTAAAGCTTTTGTTATAGAAAATAATATTATAGTGTTAGTCGATGTACATTTGTCTTACTCAAATGTTGCAGGTGCTAGATTAGCATAAAGATGAGTTAGTGCAGGCATTTAACCAGAGTGAGGTTGCTCGAGTGGCTCTATCTGATACATCACCCTTAGATCAAGTCAATTGGTGCATTTACCTTTCTTTTCTTCTCTTGTCTTGTTCTATCTCCCCAAGCTTTTGGAAGGTTCTTCTGTGTGAGACTAAAAGCTTGTATCATATATATTATATCGTCAAAACATCACAAATTTTCTATGTCGATAAGGGTTCATTTTCTGGTTGTAGTGTGATGAATTTTTTGCATAATGAGCAATACTAGCAACCATGAAAAGCCATTGTTAAAACTCTACCAAGCTTTCAAGAGGACAAAGGGAAAATGCGCATATAGTTTACCTGATTTGTGCATCATTTCTTATAGATTCATATTATCGAAATCGAGACTCTGAGATTGCAACGTGTAAAATTTTATCTCTTCAGCACAAAAACATACCTAGTGAAATTGAGTTTTCTGATGACCAATCCGGTTATGGAGACATAATATTTTGATGAATTTAGATTAAAGGACCAAAGTGAACGGACTTATAACTTATTAAACCAACATCTTGTCAGAGTTGAACAATGCTACGTCTTCTTGCCCACATTATTTTGTGAAATTGAAGCGGTGCATTTTGTATATTCAAAAAGAACTAGTTGAGGGCCAAAAAGAACTCGAACACAGCATTTCGATGTTTGAATAACAAAGTTTTCAAGATATCTTTCAACAATACAAAGAGTGAGAATTAAGAACCACCATATTCTTTATAACAAGAATTAAAAATTCAAGATTGTTCTGATTTCCAAAACTAATTGAAAGTTAACTAATGTCGATTTTGTTTGTATATCTACACACTCAAAAGCTGCAGAAATTCTTTAGATCCTCTTCCTTGCCATACCAGCTTGGTATTTATCTTTGAAATGTGAGGATACAGATCCTTGGAGGAGTTCCTAATCATCCCCTCGGTGACTCTAGTAGCAAGTGATATATCTGCACAAACATTCGATTATTTATATGCATGCGCTGTTTCAAATGCCATTTACATATGCACCAATATGTCTTTAGTTGTTCAAATTGAATAGGATTGGAGAAACTAAAACCTTGGGGAGACTTCTTCTCATCAGAGAGCAGCTGCTGCAATGGATATGGGGCTCCTCTTACAAAATTAGAGGATAAAAACAGAGGAGAATACATTCAGCACTTGAAAAGGAACAACAGTAAAGCATTTGAACTAAACCTGGTAAGTAATCTTTATACACAGCAGGTCTACATTGACAAACCTGCTCAAATCAACATCTTTCAACCTCAATAGAAGAAAGATGAAATGTTGTCAACCAAGTTTTACAGTTTTCGACTCTTCCTCCAGCTTTACCATTAAAATTCCAGCCAATGAGAGAATAATCACTGAAAAACATTTAGATTGTGCAGTTTGATATCATTGTCAATGCTTATATCAGCTTGTCTATCATCAGCAAGTCCAGCCCTGTCTCTTGCATCTAAGTTGATTTCGCCGGAAGTACTATGTCGATGTCTGTCCTGCTTCTCTGGAACAAGTAAACTAACAGAATTAAGGATGTCTACAATACATACATAAACATAAAACAATGAACTTGCATCATTACCTCTAACACGACAGCCCAAAACCCGATCAACCTGAAAAGCATAAAAGGGTCAAATGAATTAAAGATGGATTCTAAGATCGATCACCAGAATCAAACAACAAAGTTGGTCATAAGTAGATTTACCTGCTGAAATTCACTCTGGCGGTGCCGCTTATGCACACTGGTGTATCATTCACATGACGGTCTCTTTTCTTTGGCTTTACTAGTGGGCTTTTCAACTCTCTAGAAAGCTTTTGCACCACAAAATCAATTTTAAATATATCATCAAGCCTCAATAAAAGTATCTTATATATGTCTATGCATAATATGTCAGTAATGAAAAGGCCAATGTAAAAGTATCTACCTTTTGTTTATTTGGACCATTTGAACCTTCTTTTGCTCCATTTTCTTCCATGGCAGACCATGAACCCTTGTTTACAAATGTTCTCTTTCTTAATTGTGAATTACCTATTTCAGGTATTGCAGCTTTCTTCTTCGATCCATGTCTCTTAAAAGTAGCAATAATTTGCTTGCCATCATCATTCTTGCTCTTAGAAGCAGCAATAATTTGCTTGCCATCATCATTCCTGCTCTTAGAAGTAGCAATAATTTGCTTTCCATTGTCAGTCATGCGTTTCTTCTGAATGTCATTTTTCTGCACAAGCTTTCTCTTCTTAGCTCTCTCTTTACTAGCACCAATTCCAAGAGCAGCTTGACCATCTGGACTAATGAATCCATCAGAACATTGAGAATTTTTCTCTGATGCATTTTGCATTCCTTTTTTCAGAGCCTTCAATTTTTAATAGCATGTTTCTTGCTCATGCCAATTAGTGTTAGCAAAGCATTTGAACATTACATCTTTATTTTCCACATGCCAAACAACTGACTCACTAAAAAAGGATTAGTTTGTGTCACCATATGGTTATGCAGATCATAGTGTCATCTCATATAAAGCCTTTTCTCCATAATGTCTTGTCCAATATTGGTAGCCCCGTGCATTTTGTTGCATTAACTAATAGATATCAAACAAACTATCTCTCACCCATTTCCTACGTTCAACTTATGGTAACCAAGACAGAGAATGGCGAAGTATCTTATATTACGTACATCAGGAGATTCAAGACCTTGGCCAACCATAAACATCACAGCAACCATGCAACGAACTTGGTGCCACAAAAATGCACTGCCCTTAATTTTGAAACACCACAGTTCATTACTTTCCAACCTGCATAAAAGGAAGTTCATTAAAATCAGAAAAGACACTGCAAACTAGATTGGTCTTATTAATATAATAACTTGTACATGAGAGAAACTGGCCAAAATGAAAAGGCCCTTTTTTTGCCTTTTGATTTCTCTTTCGTCATACCAACAAAAAATATAGATGCATCTTTGCATCTTTTCTTAACTTATAAAGATCTCAAAAAAACATCTACCAGAACCAACCTCTTATCACAAGAAGAGAGTTCAAAGGATGTTATATGACGCTTGTAGTTGTGGACATTAAATGCATCCATCTTACAAAAATTTCTGAAAGCATGATCCCCCACAAACTTTTGGCCTGCACTCTCCATTGCCTAGCATAAAAACAGAGAAAGGACTTCTATCAAATGAAATGAAATAGTCATAATATCAAATTTTTGGTTCAAAATCAGCATAAAGTAGTTTATGAAATGAAATAGTCATAAATTATAAAATGAAGAGTTACCCTAATATCCAAATTATCTCTCCAAAAGAAATATTTGTACTCCCTGCTCATACAGCTAAACCTGCAAGATATTGAGGAAGACAAAATCATGTGAAAAGGCAAACCCCACCTACGTTTCCGCAATCATTAACATTATAAAATCAACAAATTGGAGGCATCTCTAACGCATTTCATCAACAGAATCCCATCATATCGAATCAAAATAAAGTACACCATGCCACCATGAGAAGGACAACAACCTTGCACTAAAATCAATTGGAACAGGAAACCAGCTAGTTACTCGGATATCTTTGGGTAAGACTCGATTCAACACTCTCACATAATCAATTTCCGCATCTAAGACTGACATATAAATGAAAGTAAGCATCATATTAAACATGATAATTTTTCATCATAAATAATTCGTTGCAGCAAATCAAATAAAGTAAGAATATGTAATGACTGCATAATCCCAACATATATGCACTTTCCAGAATACCCTGCTAACTTGGAAATGCTAACCACTTAGTCTGAAATAAGCCACTTTTGATTAGGAAAGCAGTGTGATGTGTACACGTATGTATAGGAATATGTATATTTAACGGATGCTTTATTACCGTACCAGCAGTTTATTTCCAGCTTGGACATCAGCCTTGCACAAAATACACCGATTTTTAACAATTAATCTTTTCTCTTTAATGGGTCTGTAGCAATTGAATTGAGTCACAAATTTCCAGTGAAGTTCAAACTTCATCATTCAAAAGCAATTTAAAGACTCATAGCAATAAAATAGAGCTCAAAACAATTAAAGATCAGTCACTCAAACAACATACCATCTCTATCTATAGAAAGTCCCCAATTGTTTGCATCATCTTTGTTCTTAGGTCGCAGGTTTGATCATAGAAACAGGGAAATGACCTGCATCAGAAAGCAAACCATAGCCTACTCATGATGCACCTAAGAAAAGAAGCAAACAGGAGATAATAGAACAACAACATGAATCATAAAAGAAAGAGCCTACTGCAAACATAATTATCCTAGGTAAAATGACAATTGATACTAGACACTTGTCCACGTCATAAAACCTTCTTGTATCTTGTGGTGGTATCTCTATCAACATTTCAATCATCTTGCAAAGAGACTCCCAGCTATCAGAACTCTCGCTCTTTGGTACTTTCTCATCTCCAATTCACATCATTGCTTCTCTAACAAAAATTCACTTCAGAACTTGCACTCCAATTACAATATTCTATGATCTAATTAACACCCAATCTCAAATTCCTTGAGAAAATCAAGCTTCACATATTGCTCCTAACCGATTCTTATACGGTAAGATTATAATCAACAAAAGCTCTCGTGAAAGGAACATCATCATGAATATTCACAGTAATCACATCTATCACGAGGATGGAAATATATGGTTGTTATAAGGAAAAACTCTGATAATTGCCCCTTGTGCCCATACTTCCACAATTGCATTTTAGTAGTTAAAAGTACTAAGTAGTACACATGCAACAGTTAACCATCTTTTTCCAGAAGCCCTTAAACATGTTTCTGAGTAGCCTTGTCATCTGTTTTTCCAAGTTTAAGAAATAATCAAAAATTACAAAATACAACTGAGATTGTGCTCGTCTACTAAATATAAGTTGACACGTGTTTTTGCAAGAAAATGCTCAACATTTAATACAGGTTGAAACAAAGACCCACATTCTCTCTGCAAGGAAATGGTGATTGCACGGAATAGTGAGCCAAAGATAAAACCCAATCTAGCGTCTGTGAACAAAATAACAATCTACCGATCCATCAAGAAACTTAGAAGCGGAGTAGCAGTTTTTGAACTTACTTGTCCAAAAGATGAAACTCCTTTGTCTGTTCTGCCACATCTTGAGTACCGTGACTTTTTCTTGTCACCAACTAAAAGCTTAGTCTTCTCAAGAGCTTTAAAAATTTCAGACTGCATGACACCAAAATCAGTATGATGGGATTCGGATCGAAATGAATTAGGTGTCTGCCAAGAATGTCAAAAATGCCAAAATGGAACATCTGCTGATTTTAAATCGATAGCATCCATGATTTAAACATTCGCATTGCACAATATTAAAGAACTCTTCCATGTATCTTTGATAATAAGCAGAAACTCTGTGACTTTGCTTGCATGGTACAAACTGATCTACTGGTGTACCAAAAGATAGGTGTCCTTACTGAAAACATAAATTTAAATCTTATGAAGAAGTAGGACCCTCTTTTATAGCACATAGTTTCCATTAGGCCCAATGCTGAAATGAATGAAAATTTTGGGGAGAAGATGGAATCTAGGACCAGACCTCGACAGTTGGATCCAATTGTGCTTCAGAGGCAAAACCATAAAACCTGTAAAATAAAGCAAAAGTGAAGCGATTTCATTGTGCCAAAGAAAAGCCACAGTACATTCAATGGCCTAAGGCACAACACATTCAGGATTTCATATGTCTAGGAAATTAGTCAGACTTGCCATGTGGTGTAACAGAAAATTAGTCACATATTTCACGAATCACATCCACTACACATTTACTTGTGACAGATTCTGCAACTTAAGAGATTTCTGCAGTGACACCCTAGCATTTCAATTTTTTTTAGAACATGAATGCTTCCATAGCAGAAATATCCTCAAATTATTAATAACAGCTAAACTTTCACAATTTCTAGAGTATTTTATATTCCATGCTGCCTCTTAAGAACAGACAAAATCAAGACAAAGGGAAAGATAATATACTACACTAGATTAAAATCGTTTTATGATGCAACAGTTGCATTGTATGACAAACAGTACAATGGCTACAATCTGTACCTTTGTCCAAAATACATCAATCTTAGAGCAACATATCGCCTTGGATGGTGTTCGAGAATTCCTGTTTTGAAATCTGCAGCAGGAGGTATCACAACATTCACTAAAATATGGCTGCACATTGAAAGAACTTTAGCCGAACAGCATGCTCATCTCTATGGAAACAGGGTTGTAAGAAATTACTAACTTGAACCCTATAAAACTTAGTATTAAAAACTATTCGCACAACAATATTGATGCTTTGATTATGTCTAGTTTTAGCGCTTAGGGTCGCTTGTTTTTCTTTAGACTGTTTGGAGTCACAACTAACACAGCCTGCTAAGCAACTCCACGAAACTTCAGCACTATAGTATCCTGTAACCTCTCAAAATTTGCAAGAAGGCCACTTAATTATTGTTTGACTTTTGAACTTAAACCGTTCCTCCCGTTCCTGAAAACAGACTGACCTCCCAAGTCACTGAAAAACCCTCGACTGGAACTTGAAGAGCAATAAACATACAAGATCTCAGTGGTTCAGATTAAACATGCAATTGGAGCTCAAAAAGTTTGACCAGTAGCACCTTTTTTCTTCCTAGTCTTCTTGTCCAGCTTCATTGATTTGCCATTCCCATCGACCACTCCGCCTCCCTCTACGACACAACCAATCTTGTCTTCCATCTGCACAAAATGAAGCAATAAGCTCAAGTACATCGCATTCAGCACGGAACATTGAATTTCGCTTATCCCCTATATGCATGGCCAATAACAAAGAAGCGCCAACCAAAAGATGCATGCATTCACTCAAACCACCGACAAACAATGCATGCCCAACTCAAACGCGCGCTCGACCCAACACCGAAACCGGCTTCGGGCTGCTACAAAGATATCAAGATTCATTCGAGAAGTCGTAAAGACAGTGAAATCCTCTCGAAAAGTGAAAAGGGAGAATCGAAATGGCTCACCTTTTGACAGCAACATCCAGAGAGTCGAGAAGAAAGGTCGGCGTTCTGCTTCTCCAGCTCCTGAAATGCAATGGGGGCCAAGTCGCGAAACCGACAGAGTTAGCACGCGGCAGCTCGTATAGGCAATCGAAACTCCCACACACACGTGCGGGTACGCACCGCTCGATCGAGTTACAGCTTCAAGGAAATCGCAATCGAATTTTAAATAGAAAAGAAAGGAGGAAGAAGCGTTTCCAATGGCGCACGCGCTAGAGAGAGAGAGAGAGAGAGAGAGAGAGAGAGAGAGAGAGAGAGGAGTACGTTGATTGTCGTCTGGAGAGAATGGATCTGGGAGCGAAGGGCGTCGACTGAATCTGCATCGGGCGAAGTAGACATTGCCTCTCTCCCGCTTCGCCTCGCTGCGCTCGACGTTCTGCTCCGCGCTCTTACTCCGGCGAGACAGAGGCGATAGAAAAGAAAAAAAAGGCAAAGGAGAAAGAGAGGTCTCACGGTACCCATACGCCTCTCTCTCCTCCACCACAATATCCCTCGCGGCCGTCACGGCGTCGCCGAAACCCCAAAACTTAGCACCGCCACCAGTATATCTAGCCTCGCAAACCTCTTTTGCTTCAAAATCCTTGGCTACGTACTCGAGCCCGAAATCGGGACCGAATAAGGAGTAGAAGACAAAGAAGCTCGAGAGGCCAGTCGGCAGCCGGCGATTTCTGGAGCCGCGGCTGGAAAGTCGATGACGGCGACGAGGAGAGAGGCGAGGAGGGAAGCGCTTAGGGTGAGTGAGAGGGCTCGAGAAAGAGAGGAGGGGGGCGCTTGGGGTGAGTGAGAGGGCTCGGGACAGAGAGGAGAGGAGTGCTTGAGGAAGAGAGAGGCAGAAGCGGGAAGAAAAAGCGCGCTTCGTTGAAAAAAAAAAAAAGAGAGAGAAAATGCAGCAGGCCTCTCCTTCTTCGCCGCGCCGTCGACCCCGCCAAAGTCCGCCGAGATCTCCCTCGCGACCGAGCGGGCCAGCGTCAGGGACAGCGCCTGGTCAGCGGCGGGGAGCCTGGTGCCGCTCGGGAACGAGACCGAGATGCCGAGGCAGATGACCAGCGAGGCTTTTGGGCAGGCGGAGGCCGAGGTGGAGGCGGAGACGGAGGCAGAGCTGGAGACGGAGGCGGAGGAGGTGGGATGCGCGGAGGAGGAAACAGAGGAAGGCTCTGAGCGTTCTTTTTTCTTTTACGAGGAGAGAGAACCCGCGCATTCAAGTGAAGAGAGAGAAAAATTTTGAGCGGGAGGAATACGCTGACCGTCCTTTCTTCTGCGTGGAGCCGAGCCGAGCCGACCAAAAACCAGCGCCTTCCTTTTTCAGCGGGTCCCGCTCGGGGACACGTGCCGGTATTTCATTGGTATGTGCGCACCAGGTCAGGTGGCGGATGCTCCCATCGTCGGGCGCGCACATACCGCTGAATATTTTCTCATGTGGGGGTACGAAGCTACCAAACATTACTTCCGCTTGGAACTGTTGGATGCCATGTGCAGTGAATATGAAGTCATGTGCAATGCGTTGGTTGTCATGTGCAGTGCGTTCTTCTTTCAATCTTTTGATGGCCACTGGAGAGCCATCAGCTATCCGACCCTCATAGACTTTACCAAATCCACCTTCGCCTATTACTTTCTTGTTGCTAAATTTTTGGGTAGCTGCCTTCAACTCCTTCAGAGTAAACTCTTTAAGCTGTCTTTGGTGAAATTCCGGAGGGACATCGGAGCTGATACGATAAAATTGTGTCTCTGCGGACTCCGCGGATTCGTCTTGAATCTCACGACCCTCAATTGCAAAGGCTGTGGCTGTAAAGACAAGAGAAGCACCGGCAGCAACAAGTCGGCTGACCAGGGCTCTGGTGAGAGTGCAGGTGTTTTCGCACGGCTGACAGAGCGTTACAGAGGGTGATGGTGATTGGGAAGGTGGAAAAGCCGGGTTGTAACCATTGGGACCTTGGGCAGGATTGGCAAATTTGAACACCATTTTCGTTCCTTTTCCCTTCTCCCTAGAAACCAAACCCGATTTGATTTATCACGAGCTCGAATGAATGAGTGATCGCTGTGCCCCTTCTTCTTGCGGGCGAGAGCTGTTATATAGAAGTTTTAAGAACCGATAGAAGTCTAACGCAGAAGCTGCAGCGGAAATTGCCACGGCAGCTTCCAAGAGGCAGCGTGAATGGCTTTTATTCAGTACAGGAGAAGTATTTTAAAATAAATTGTTGGGAGTCCCCTACGAGCGGTGTGTCCCCACACGGTAATTGACTCTTTCCAAGCACAAAACGGCCCCTCTCCTCCTTAATTTCAGCTTCACTGCCAAGAAAAGTGGTCCGACAGATGCATGGATCCCACATCCATCTTTAAGCGACCAATCAGTAATCACGAGTGTCATAATCAATCTAGAAGTTGCTGTCTCAGGTTACGCGTAGGAGCGGAAGCAAAGCATAGATCTAGGCTCCATGAAACAAATCCCAACACAGGCAACTTCCGAGTCAGTACTTCCTGGGGGGGCTGTTTCCGGTTTACTTTGCAAGTAAAAATATTTAAAAACCAGGATAGACCTACGCGACCCACCTCCCGCTGCCCGATATGAATATTAGTACTTCTTGATCTTGAAAGGTATCTCGGTTATACCATAATTCTAGGGTCTACTGAAGCTCTTTAGCACCTGGTATGAGGAACTCACCTTTTTCAGAGTCAATTTAAGGTTCCCGGTGAGATTTTCCCTTTAAAACATAAGAACGATAGTCACATCAAACATTCACACAAGACGGACACATAAACACTGGTTGCTTCGGGATTATAATGAATGAAAAATGCCGTCTAGGGACTAACACTAAGTACAGAGGAGATTACCGTTGCCTTTAAAATAATTATAATCAATAAATAATGAATAGATGAATTTGTCGAGACAAGATGAAAGATATATAATTTGGAAAAAGCATGAGGTGCGGTGGATTTTGCCAACGTCTTCTTTTGTTGAATATGACTACGCACGAGTTCAAGCTCTCCTGCAATGTGGTCTCTTTCTTAATATTGAAGCTGGGAACTTGTTCCAAGCTTTTCAATATCTGTAAATAAATCTCCTCCGTTGTGACCATTGAAAACAAAGCGTGAGATGAATCCAATTTGCATCTAACAATTTTGATGGCATATGCAATTTTATTAGATGATAACCATGTGGAAGAGAGTCAGACTGATTTTAAGTCTTGGTTTTTGTTTTTTTGTTTTTTTAATTATACATGAATATAAGGCCCTATTCAAACTCCATAATTAAACGATGTGAGATACTTTCACATTTTTATTTTTTATTTTTGTTTTATTTTTCTTTTTGACATACTTCAGTGCTACCGGTCTAGTGAATGATTGCAGAAAAGCAACTCCATGGTATTTGCATTTCACACCGATCTCTCAAATCTGATTGACCAATCTAATTAGCTTGAAGAGAGAAGAAACTCACGTTTTATATACTTAGGGCGTCGGATTTGTCGTTTCTAATCAAAACTTGAATTGGTGGTTTGGCAGGAAGCGAACGGAGGGGAAAAAAGCCCCTTTTCTTTCGTAATGGCGATGGCTTCCGACTAATACAAATAATAGAAATATTAATAATAGTTAATGCCATTAGGTGCAATATCAAAAATCATTTTACGGGAACTCTGATGGAGAATAAATGTGTTACATGGATATACGTTTGGGGTTTTATATGTTAAAGGAAAAATTTAGGATAAATGTACTACAGGCATAATTTGAGTTTTTACTTTTATTTTTTTATGTTATAGAAAAAAGTTCAGGGTAATTGTGTCACAATGAGCATAGTTTAGATTTTTATTTTATTTTATTTTATTTATGGGTTTTTTCCTATTCTAAATTGAAGCTTTCCAAGCATTTCCAGCTTTCCTTGAAACTTTGTGTGCACAATATCCATATATTAATATTTTCTATTGTGACCATTCAACACGAAAAGCATGAGATGAATCCAATTTTCGCTTTCTTGAACTCGACTCATCCACATACTTGTTTTTATCCCGACTCTACTCCGTATCTTTATATTTGAAGACCAGTTCACCCTTGTAGAATATATCTCCATTTCAAAACTTACAAATTCTAGTAAGTTCCTTTTTATCGACATAACTCATTACGTATGTAAAAATGTGTTCAACGATCTCGAATACTTATTATTCTATAAGAATCATAACAATTATTGGAAAATGGGTTTTGGAAGTTCCGGTGTTGGTCTGGAAAATAAATTCAATCTCTAAGAATTTGGGAAATTCAATTTTTGAACTGATTCGTGAAATAACTTATGTTTTGATGCACTGGAAAATTAAATGGCATTTTAAGAATCTGTAGATAATATTTTAGCTATTTGGATCTTGGATATGTGTTGGGCCCACGAACCTAAGACCTGATCTTGCCGCGGGGGGGGGGGGGGCACTGTCCATAATTTTCGTCAAAACGGGCCCTTTAGCCCATGGAGAGAGTCCCCGTGCAAATGGGAAAGGCCTCTTGCATTTTGACCATGAGTGGGTACACAAGCATCCCTTTCTCCTAGTGATCTACAGCATCGGAGGACCTGAACCGGATTCCGCCGCGGCAGCATCCCCTTCCCCGATTCCACTTCTGTTTGGAGCTGCAGCTGACCATGAAGCAGTCTTGAAGCCGCGTGGGACTCATCTGAGTATCCTTCGAAAGAAAAATGCACAAAGTGAGTCAACGTGATACGATTAATAATAGAATTAGCCAACAACAGTATCAGAAATCAGAAGCCGCTTGGGTTGGACAGGGGGAATGGGACCCTTGCCTTACCGAGTGGGAAAATCTGTCTTATGCACCTCCACTTGACTGGGCCCAATTCTATGATTAACTTTTATTATTGAACTAACCACTCTCACACACCAAAGATAGTCTCTTTCAAGGACAGAAAATTATCGTATTACCACTAAGTGGGTGTTGATGACCCCATCTTGCTGTTGAGAGCTATGTATGGACAGGTTTTTTCATTTCTGGGGTCCATTCATGGCAATTGGGATTCATTGACTTCCAAGAAGCATCGACGAAGCAGTCTTGAAGCTGAGAGACTCATCTTACTATCCTTGAAAAGAAACAATGCACAGGGTGAGTCAACATTATAGGATTAATTATAGAATTAGTCCCCCTCAAATTTTGGCTCTTGGCACATAACACGGTTTTTCCACAAGGTATAGCCACTTTTTCCGAGCAGTTTTGTGTAGTGCCGGCCGTAATTTTTAAAGTTCTAGAGGATATTTGTGTCCCACTCTTATGTTTGGCTGGAAACCTAGGGATGTAACTGTCGAAGAAAAGGATGCCAGAATACATTTTCTTGTTCCCCTATCATTGTCACATAATCTCTGGCCGAAAAGAGGTGGAATATCTGAAGACCGTGTAAGATTCGGGTTATCTCTGTAATTTTGGCTCTATAAGCCCAGCCCATGTTCTTGAGAAATTGGCACGCGTAGTTGATCCGAACACCCTGACTAGCCAAATCAATTGCGAATCATAACACTTGATAAGTATTCAAACCGATTATAAGTCTAATAAGAGTAATTCTGGAAGTTATGGCACAAATTTAGAATTATGTGAATTTTGAACTATGAGATTTTATTAAGAGTTTATGGAGTTGTTATTTTTGTGGAAATGGCAGTCTAGGACGTTGTGAAGTGGAGGAGTATGATGAGACTCAATTTCGAATTATGGTTTGTTTGGAATGAAATTTTGAAGTTTTACGTTCGAGTTACGCGTAACAGTTAATACACGTCATGGCGAAAGACAAACATACGCTGCAAACGAGCTTCTTTGTATTGCTTGGGAGTCAACACGTGGATGGTTGAATGTGGTTTAGTTGAGTTGCTCGTTTGCAATAGTGTTTTACTCGGATTTTGACATTATTTTTCAAGTAATTTTTAGGAATACGAGTACGTTGGCTCGAATAACCACTTGGTTTTCAGTTTTTCTAGGTAAGTGGTGCCTTCTCTTCTATAAATTTGTAAACTCACATTTACAAGTAATAATTGTAAATATTATGAGTATGAAAGACATGTCGCAACATTATATTTATAAAGTGGAAAAATGATTTTTAAAGCATAATTGTTGCATAAATTTGAATCGAGGCATTTACGGGCGCATGACAACATTTCTGTTTCAGAAATAGTTTCTGGAATATAAATGAATTTTTTCATTTCTATTTCTAGATGAGTTTCTGAGGAAAAAAATCTGTTTGGTAACGATACAAAATTTCTGTTTCAGAAATAGAAATTCGTTTGATAACTGAATAAAATTTCTATTTCTTCATTATTCACGAAGTTTCAAATTTATTCAGTTCAGCTTTTGAAGTAGCAAAACACCACGAAACATGAGCGCAGAGTCCACGAGCTACCGACGAAAGTGGAGGTGACGCGGTGGACGATCCCGAACCAAAAGGCTAGCGAGAGAATGAAGGAACCGCACGCGCGCAATTCATAGCACACGAGCTCGAAAGCTTCCAAAAGGAGCAACGAAGCACTCCTTCGCCGAAAATCTCCCGATAACAACCCCAATCATTTAGAATCGTGGCACTGAATCCGACGTCTCGGCCCATCGCTCCTGCCTCAAACTCGATGCGACTAAAGCGCAATGCAGCAGAGCACTCAACAGAGAGAGAAAAAGAAGAGGAATCGGCACGAACCAGAGAAGGGAGGAGAAGGGTAGTTCTGCTTCTTTGCGCACTTCATGGTTGTGGGCCTCATCGGATGAACTCGAGCAGCTCTGGTGTCTGCTGCAGAGGGCTTCTGGATGAGGCGAAGGGGCGGATTCGCAAGCAGCTCGTCGCTGGATGAGGAGAGGGCGTGCGGCGTTGCTGAGGTCGCGGGGCGATGGCGGCTTTTGGTGAGACAGAGCAGAGTAGGAGCGGCTTGGGGCGTCGGTGCTCGGATTTGTTGCAGAGGGCTTCTAGCGTCGCAAGGGAATGAGCGGCGGGGGTGCAGGCGCGAGATCTGTTGCCGAGGGGTGCTCGAACAACAAGCGAGGACAGTGGGTCGTGGCGAGGGGGTGGATTCGCGAGCAGATGTGGATGAGCAAGAGGAGAGGCAGAGAGCGTCCAGTGGAGGAGACAATCCAAGCGTCCAATGGAGAAGACAATGTCTTGAGGAGATGAGGAGAGGTGGAGGAGACGATGTCTCGAGGAGATGAGCAGAGGCAGAGGAGGAGGAGGAGGCAGAGACGTACGAGGAAGGATCGAGTGAAATTAGGGTTTTTAGTGGGAGAAATCAGAAATTGATTTCTAGAAGAAATCATAAGTTGAAAATTTCTATTTATGATTTCTCCTCCATTTCTATTTCGGAATAGAAATCTATTCTAGAAATAGAAAAATTGAGTAGCCTTATCAAACAAGTTTCGTTCTAGAAATTGGTTCGGAACAGAAAAATCATTTCGAAACAAAAATAATTTTTTATCATGCACTCCCTTACTTACCTGTTGATTTTAAAAAGGTATAGTACAACATTTATGGAAATGGCTTACAAGTTGATTATCGTGAAATGAATTGAGGATATTCTTTTTGAAAAGAACTCTTTTGTTAATTATACGTTTTGGTTTATGAGGAATTGCAAATGCCATTATTTGAAAAGTTTGAATGTCTTGATTAATTGCTTCATGAAGGAATTGCCATAACCTATAGGCATGGATTTGTGAAATGTTTTATAAAATGCATTACTTATTGTCACTGAACCATGGTTGCTCGCTCTATTACTTCCAATCTTTTTTCAGGTTCTTTAGCTAGTGATGAATAATACGAGAGCATTATCGATGAGGAGATTTTTGGAAGGTGAATTTTGGTGGTTTGTGGTTGTGTCCTTCAGGTGAAAGAACGGCCGCATCATCTGCCATTTTTTAAGGTTTTGGTGTGTGACATATGTTGGCATTAGAGCGAGACCCCCTCCAGTAGATGTGTGGTTCGGGGACGTCCTAGGCAAAAGTTGGTGGGCTATAATGAACCAGTTCGATGAGGGCAAAGAGTGGTCGTTGAGACTAGAGAGCTTAGACAAAGAGTAGCTCCTGACAAGCTTTTAAGATGGCAAATGGGGTAAGAATGAACCAAATTATGCACTGGATAAGGGAAAAGTGATTCTAGAATATATATTTGAAAATTAGAATTACTTCACGAAGAAATCTTTTAACATAATGGCAAGCTTTATTTTGAAACTCCAAAATTAAGACAGCCTAGGTTGGAGTATTATCAAGATGGGTGACCTTCTATGAAAGTGTCTGACGGTATGTTAAAGGATAAAACCGTGAGACTTGGTATGGGACATGTTAAAATGGACAATATCCCAAATGAGTTAATTTAAAGATATCATAATATCACTTTTGGGTTCAGATAAAAGGGGCCATCTATATCATATACATCAAATGCATTGTAGAATCGTTCTTGTTGGCTTGGCGAGCGATGAAATAGTTGATTTTTTTTTTTTTTTTTTTTGGTCGAAAGCGGTAAAATAGTTTATGAACTCAATGTATCAGACAAACATTTCCATTGACTTTTTAGGATGTGCGATTTCATGGAAACTGCCTCACAAATCCCGGGACGTATCCATCAAATCGGCTTCAATCAAACAGAACAAGGATCTATGTAATGTCTAGTGGTAGGTGGGTCAACGGGATGTTGCAAAGACAGGCCTAATGAAGCCCTTTGCTTTTCTTTTGCTTTTCACGAAAGCAAAATATTCCTGAATCTTACTGAGGCTTTCAACTCCGGTTGTAGCAAGGGAGTGTTGCTCTAGGGATGAAAAATACTGGAATTGCTTAGCATAACAAGAAACCTCAAGCGATGAAATAGTTGATGAACTCAATGTATAAGATAAACATTTCCATTGACTTTTTAGGATGTGCGATTTCATGGAAACTGCCTCACAAGTCCCAGGAAGTATCTATCAAGTCGGCTTCAAGCAATCGTAACTAGAGTCGGTCAGAGAACAACGAAGGATTTATCTAATGTGTAGCGGTAGGTGGGTCAACGGGGTGTTCCAAAGACAGGCCTAATGAAGCCTTTTGCTTTTCTTTTGCTTTTCAGGAAAGCAAAATATTCCTGAATCTTGTAGAGGCTTTCAACGCCGGTTGTAGCAGGGGAGTGTTGCTTAGGGATGAAAAATACTGGAATCGCTTGGTGTACAAGAAACCTCAATCAAACGTGGAAGCCCGCAAAATTGGGTTTCATTCCCGAGAGGAACTCGAGAACTTCCTCAATGTCTCTCCACGTCTAAACAAAAAGTTCTTGTTCTGAAAGACTGCTACAATAGCTCCGGCTCAAGCTTAAGTAATTTTTTAGCTGTGAAACCGTACGACTGTTTTCTTGTTGACGCTTAAAATGCTGGCCCTGTGTTCAAGAATACGAAATGGTCAATTTAATTATTAATTTTTATTCAAGTTGAATGTGCAAAAAAAAAAAAAAAAAAACAAAAACGTTTTGCTTTCATTGAAAAGGTTTAGATCAGTATAAACGTAGTAGCTTATTCCAAGTTACGATCGCTCCACCTTAAAGGGAAGAAAAGGAAATGAAAAGCGAAAAAGTCATCATCTCACCATGAATAAACAGATTAATTTGTCTGATGCTCAAGCTGAGGGTGTTCAAGAAGAATGACAAATTTTAGACTTGATTGCATTTCTTTAAAATTTTAAAATTATATTGCACTTTCGTAACAAATTTTAAAACTTATAATGCACTTATTCCAATTATTTTTCATGCACGCATATGTGTTATTATTTCATTCTTGATTGAACATAATGAATTGATATTAAAACTATTAACATTAATTGAACAGAGAAATGAAATTTTTGGCATTTATTGTTTTATTTATTTATTTATCACAGCACGCATTCTTTTTTAGAGCCAACATTTTAAATGAACATTTTGCTATTGGTGAGAAGTAATCTTATTCATATCTAACAAAAGAAAATGAGAGATGAGGATGTGGGTTGTTTGGTCCTAAGTATGACCTTAAATTACTTCGTTTGAGATCTCGTGTAGTTCTTGGCATCCCTCATACGTAAAACACCTAGAAGGTCCTCTTGGGGAAGACAAAGATACGAGCGGAAATTGGGGGCTAAGGCATGGGGGCACTGGGACGTTAAAATAAGGAATGCGGTCCTATTAGCTCGCCAATGGTATCTCCATTGAATAGGTGGGATGGCCCTCAATGGTGTCGAAAGGCACCTGCTTCTTGGTGAGGATGCTTGTGAATTCTAAGGATCCATGGAGTACCTCTGTTAACAAAAGAAAATGGGAGAAGAGGATGTGGGTTGTTGCACTATGGGGACAATTAAGGAGTTTCACCAAGCGCACTTTTTTGTGAAATCTACTTTACTTCTTTCTTTTAACTTGACCATTTTGTTCTTTCTCTTCAGCCAATTTTACATTTTTCCCTTTGCAAGGCTAAATTGTATTACAATATAACGTAACATGCATCACAATCTCATCATCCAGAGCAAGACGGATGAACCAAATGGTTAAACATGTAGTATCCTTAATCCAAGATAAGGAGGAAAAAAAGAAATGAAAAGCAAAAGTCAACATTTCACCATGAACCAACAGATTAATCTGTCCGATGCTCAAGCTGAGGCAACCACAATCTTAGGGGTGAATCTCAAGTAAAATGTTCCTGGAAGGGTCATCCACCACCAGATAATTCTTCTTCACTGTGACAAGAAGTAGAGTCGCTTGAACTCGAATCCAAGTTTGGCTTCCCAGATTGCATCGTGGCATCAGTTTGATACTCCTCCCATCTTTTCTCCAAGCTAATGATACCTTCAAGAAATAGGACTGCTTCAGCCATATAAGGTCGTTTTATGGGGTTGGATTGCGTGCAAAGTAGAGCCAGGCGAACAGTTTTCTCGACTTCACTTTGTTTATAGCCGCCCGGCATGTTGGTGTCAACTAGCGTTTCCAGCTTTTCGTTCTTCAGAAGGGCATGTGCCAATTGAGGCAGCACCAGTTCATTTCCATCGAGGCAGGTTGTTTCGCAAACACTTCGACCGCTTATCAGTTCAAGAAGCGTCATGCCAAACCCATAAACATCGCTCTTTACTGAGTATCTTCCACTAAAGCTCCCTAGATCCATGTAACCAATTGTCCCCATTGTGCTGGAGATGAAATAAGCGTCTTCACCATTCGGTTCTCCTACGGAAACAGCCTTCTCCTTGCGGTCGTCCATGAACAAGGCCAATCCAAAATCTCCAATACGAGCCTCAAAGTCCTCATCCAACAGTATGTTAGCTGGTTTAATGTCCCGGTGAATGATTCTCAGATCATGCAAGTGGGAAATCCCTCTCGCAGCTCCAATTGCTATCTTCTTCCTGGTGGGCCAATCTAGTGAGGGCTTCTTCGTTGACTGTCCTCTTAAAAGGGAGTCTAGGCTTCCATTCACCATGAAAGTGTACACGAGCGTGTATTCTCCATGTTTCGATGACAAACAAAAGCCATGAACAGGAAGCAGATTCCTATGCCAAATCATATTCCCCAACTTCACTTCAGCATGGAGTATCAATCCCAGAGCGGGATGTCTAGTGAGTCTTTTTGTCGCCACTCCGGAGCCGTTCCCCAAGAGTCCTTCGTACACACAACTAAACCCACCCTTGCCTACCTTTTTTGTCTCACTGAAGTCGTTGGTAGCGACCTTCAGCTCACGGACAGTGAACCTTTTAAGGCGTCCTTCCTCGGGACATTGGATCGATTCGCTTGGACTCCAGCAACCAAAGTTGGAAGCTGGCTTAGCCAAGCGCAGAGAAGCTCCAGCAGCGACCTGGCAAGATGTTTTAGATTTGATGAAACTGCAGCCAGCGGAATTAAGTGGCAGACAAATCGTTGATGACCAAGAAGCAGGCGGTGAATGCAGATCAAAATCGGGAGGATCTTCAGTGAGATTGATTGTTGAAAACTTGAACGTCATGGTTCGTCGCCCTTCTGAAACACCACACTCCTCCGAAATTAAGCTTGGATTGCTTGAATTTATTTTTTTGCAGACGGGAACAGAAGAAGGACGGAAGAAGAGCTGCAGAGGTGAGCCTGAGGTGAGTCTGGATATTCAGAATTCTATACTTTGGTGGTCTGTCAAGCCTGCAGAGGATGCTTGTTAGTAAAATCCTAGAACGAGGCACGCCTGCTCTTATCCAAGCCAATGAAAACAAGCCTAGTGGGGTTCCACACGTTTTGTGGAGAATTGTACATCATGCCTGTTATCTCCCGCCGACCCTTTGGACAGAGTCATGAATCCAACAAGTCGGCCGTCTTGGAGGGTCAGCGGGAGATAACAGGCATGATGTACGACTTGTTGGATTCATGACTCTGTCAAAATTGTCATGCCAGCGTCATCCGATGAAATGGGCTGAATTGCATTCAGACACAACAAGCCTAGTGGGTTTCCACACGTTTAATGTCTTGCAGCTGTACTATGCCAGTGAAAAAGTCAAATTGTCATGCTTGTAGGTGGAGTTGCTCTTTAAAAAGAGCCTAGAATAATTCATGCACCTGATGTGAGGTGAATCCTCCAGTGGGGGTGAACCTGCCATCGTGAGAGGTCTTAAACCTCCACCATGAATCATGGGGGGGTGAGCACCAATACCTCCATCAAACTATTTTGTTCATTTAATAAAACTATTTCTCATATTTTATTCCTTATCCATCCACTACAAACTACATTATACACTTGCACGCATCACTAATCAAAAACTATAATCAATACCAAAATCATGCTTTTGCACGCACACACACCCAAATTTTTAACACAGCCAAAGAAAATGGATGAAGTGTCTCACTGTATAACAACCAAAGAACTAACAAATGAACATAATTAGAATAGCATAAAAACAGCACAATCATTATCTAGGTTACAATAGAAGGTGCAATTCTTAGAATCAGGACACTCTCATCGGTGATCTTTTAGCTGAGCAACAACTCCACGGAACTATTTTCGGGGATGTGGTATTGGTAATTCTTCTTGCAGAGAGAAGATGCGGAGTCTGCCGTGTCCATATTGAAGTTTGGGCTGCCATCGTTTTGGTACTCCTCCCACTTCTTCTTCGAGCTAACAGCCCCTTCAAGAATTTGGACTACATCAACCATATTAGGTTGTCCTTCTGGTTGAGTTGCGTGCAAAGTAGAGCTAGCTGGATGGTTTTCTTGACTTCGCTTTCCGCTCCTTTTGTCAGCATCGACTAGCCTTTCCAACTCCTTATCTTCGAAAAGCACGCGTGCCAATTTAGGTAGCAGCAGCCCCGGAGAACTGATCCTTACCGCTGATGAATTCGAGGTGGTCGCCTCATAACTATGGATATCGCTCTTCACCCAGCACATCCCACTGTTGGGCTACTTTGTGTAACAATCCGATCCGACGAGGGCGGGAGGTATTGCTGGGGTTAGAGAGGGCTTGGGTAAGATGCGGTTCCAACTCTAGGATGGCTTCGAGGCCGGAATGAATTGAGTCCTACATCGCCTGGATGTGGTAAGATAATGTGCAATATAAAGAGTAGCACAAGTCTTAACTACTAACAAGCCCTTTTCTGGGTAGAAGAACAAAACCGTGCGGGTTCTGACCCGAAACGGACAATATCAGTACAAATGAGACCTAAGCTTAGGCTTGGATAAGGTACGGCTCTGACTCTAGGATGGCTTGGGGGCAGATATGAGCCAAATCACACATCGACTGGGCATGACCGAATCACACATTGCCTGGGCGTGCTAAGACAAGCGGATAATATCTTTGGCAAGTGGGGTCAGAGCTTGGCCCTTACACTCTGGTTAAAAGATAATCTGACGTTCCACCTTTCAGTGCTAAGAAAGCTGAGGAGGCTAAAGAAGCTGGCTTACTTGGAAACACCCTTTTCTTCATTCTTGTCCATGAAGATGGTCATCCCGAAATCACCAAGACGAGCCTCAAAGTTCCCTTCCAGCAGTATGTTATGGGGCTTTCTGTCCCGATGGATAACGCCATGATTGTGCAGATGGGAAATTGCTCTCGCTACTCCGAGAGCTGCTGTCTTCCCGGTGGGCCATCAAGACGGAGCTTCATGGACGGTCTTCCTCTTAGAAACGAGAACGAGCTTTCATTAAGCATGAAGGAATACACAAGCATGTACTCTTTCAGTTCTGACGACATGCCAAAACAAGAAGCGGGACCAGGTTCCAATGCAAGGGCATGTTTCCCAGATTTACTTCTGCATGGAACTCTAGCATATCCAAATGGGAACGCTTGGCGATTCTTTTTGCGGCCACTCGAGAGCCGTCTACCAAAAGTCCTTCATAGACTCGACCAAACCTGCCACTGCGGGCCTGCCCACAATCTTTTCGTCGCTGAAGTGGTTGGTAGCTGCCTGTAGCTCATGGAAAGCGAACCTTTTAAGGCATCCAAGCCAAAGCTCCAGATCAGAACCAGGAAACTGGAGAGATTCATTTGACCTACAACATGAATAACCGGATTCGGAAGATTGAATTGTCTGGTGCAGCAAAGCCCCGGCAGTAGCCTGGCGGGATGTTATCGGCTTCTTGAAACTGCAACCAGGAATACACGGCAGGCAAACCGCTGAAGATCGAGAAACAGGCGGCGAGCCTGACTCAACATTGGGAGGATCTTCAGTGAGATCGACCGTGGCGAATAGCGAATATGGTAATATTTGCCCTTGGTGGGACCAGCGTAAAAGAAAAATATTGAAAAGTCAAAGAAGGAAAGTGGAAGGAGGGGACGCTCAGCTCTTCTTAAACCGAGAGCGTTCGGGGAGAGGAAAAAAAGGAAAGAGAGGTGGAAAAAAAACGAAGACAGAAGGGGTTCTCATCACGGGACTTCAACAAGTCGATTCAACTCCGATTCGCAACATTTGGTAAACACGCGTGCCTGTCGTTTTTTCAATTGAAATACTTTTTGGAAATTATAGCTCAAATTTGAAGTTTTGCGAAAATCAAGTTGCAAAATTTGATTTTTTGAGTTGTGGAGTTTCAAAATTTTATGAAAATGGTGGATTATATCATTGTAGAACTAAAGGGTTTGATGGAGTTTGATTTAAAGCAACAGTGTAATCCAATGAAATTTTAGGATTTCACATGCAAATTTTGCATTGCATTTAGATTTGAATAATTATTTTGAGTAAGCAATTTATTAGTGTATAAGAGTCATTTGTTAGCGTTTAGGCATAGCTTAATTATTTTGTAGATGAGGTAGTTTTTTTTTTTTTTTTTTTTTTTTTTTTTGGTTTTAAAGTCGATTCTCATTTAATTGTTAAAATTATGAGATCGTTGGCTCGTTTAGTTAGGCGTCATTTGGTGTGGGCATTTGTAGGAGAATGGTGCTATGCTTTTTATGAATTTGTAAACTCATGTCTTAAAAGTGAAAGAGATTCAATATGTTATGAGTTATAAAATAGCATTTTTGTTGCATAAAATATTAGATAAGCCCTTTACTACTTTTCTGTTAATTGTGAATGGCATGCCAAATGTTTTTGGGAAGTTATTGCGAAAGGTTATGTTGGTGTGTGTATATATATGTTGATTTGTGAATCTTGTTTATCAAATGGTTTGGGAAACGCATTATGATATATGAACTGGTTTGTGAAGGATGCTATTGTAGATTGATATTGATGCTCACCATCGTGTAAATTTGGTAAGGGGCTTGTAGGTATGCATACTAGTTTCGACAATATAAGTGGAGACCTTGTTGCCTTGTCATGGGATATTATGAGTGACCATGGCTAATATTTGAGCATGAGTTTGATCAATGGATGGACCATTAATATTTGTTTTGATATTAATGTAAAATGGATATTTCTCAATCTACTTAGAAAATAGACATACTACTCATTGGGCTGGGATTGCTCATTCTATTTATCTTTATGTTATTCAAATCCCTCAGATAGCAGCCATTAGAGCAAGAGCATTCTCACGGGGACTTTTTGGGAGCTAGACTTTTGAGTGGTTAAAGGCCGTGTCCTTCCGAGCGGCTATATTATTATCCCCATCACGGTAGGATTATGGGGGGTAATGAATTTGAAGACCGTGATTTGGCTTTTGGACTCCTAGAAGGAAAATTGAAGTTCGAATCACTCTAATCCATCACGTAGATAAGGAGAACTTTGGTGGTGTTTTTGCAGGTGAGCACGTAAAGCTTCAACTAGTAATTCTTATCCCGTCTTTAAGGAGCCCTTGCCATTTTGTTCTGGTGGGCTGCGTGTCTAAAGACTTCTCAGGAATTAGGAGTGAGCAGGTTTGAGTGGGCAGTTTTCACCCAAGAGTAAAAATCACTCACTAAAAACCGACTCCAAAAAATTGAAATTGAGAACTACACGTTGGTTCCATAGATTCACCCAAGAACCAAACTGGAAAACTGGACAATCGAATCAGTTTGGTTCCCAAGTGAATCCATAAAATTGGTTCCACCAAGCTTCACACACTTAGTGCAAAATTTTCCAGCAAGCCAAAGTAAAGCCAAAAATAAAGAACTTTTATATTCTTAGTTGCAATATCAATAAAAAGATTGAACTCATATTAAAAGTTGAGAGTCAAGACCATAAGGCGATAGGTGTTGAGCTTGAAAGTGGAGGCCGTGAGTGAGAGATAAAAGAGATGACTCAAAGGAAATGAGAGAGGAAATGAAAGTGAGACGAGACAAACACTTAGTTAATGGGTGTTAAGTTCCAAATTATGGATTTTAAGGTTTTCATTTTTCTTAAATTGTTTTTAGCTAGAAATTTTTCTTAAAAATTAAATATATTTATATATTACCAATCAGGTCCGAGTGGGCAGTTTCGTACCTAGAATTGGAAACTGGACAAATATCCACTGGTTCCAATAAATTAAAACCAAGACTCGGATTGCTTCCCTTGAGAATCGTCAGTTTTGGTCTGGTGTAGGCTGATTCTATACGATTTGGGCAATTCTCGGTTTTCTTTACACACCCCCACCAAGAATGACATCGAAGCATCAATATGTTTGAACTAATTCAAAAACAATTCGTTCCTATCACGCGGTTTCTCTTTCCTTTTTCTTAGGGCAAAAGCAATGTGTTCCTATGTGTTGATACTCACAGGTCCTTACCTGCCCCACTCAGATGCTCCACATGCACTGCGATCTTTTGCCCAAACTGTTTATGAATGAAACGCCTGCGAAATGGATGTGGCGAATCAGTTAGCCACCCTTTGCGGAAGAATCCACGTTTATGGAATGTTTCGCCAGGACTGCACCCACGACTTCATCAGGGAACTCCAGTACATTCATCAGAGTTGAGTACTAATTAAATATACCGCTTTGTGGGCCGGTGTTCGTTTTGTGGCAAAGTAACAGTAACACAAGAAGAACGTGAACACAATTCATTTATGTTGGCACGATTATCATGCAGGCACGATTAGCACAAATACGTATCTGCTAACTTCGTGTCGAGTCCAAATAGTGCTTACGTCCCATTAATCCGATCAGATTGTGTATAAATGGACGGCAATGCGTAAAACAGCACACTAATTTGATTACACCAGCCCTCTCAAGTTCTTTAAGCTCTCTCTACTTTTTGCAAATAAAAAATAATTTTATTACAAACATTGACATCATAATATATTTTATTTTCAAATTATCATGAAAATTGAAGTAGGCACGTATTCATATAATGAATATGATTATTTTACCCAATTTGCGCGCAAGGTTGGACCTCCGAGTCCGACCCACTAAAAAAATGGATGTTCGGCCCACTGAAAATGAAATTTGCAATGTTTTTTGCACAAGTAAATGGACGTCTGACATAGTAACAGTAAGATTTAATGGCGTTTTATGATGTTATGTTCTTATTTACGACTTGCAACCTTTGTAAAATTTCAAGTTACCACATTAAACTCTTAATTACAAGGGAATGCCGTAAATCTTTAATAACATTTTGTTCTTGATTACAACATACCATCATAAACCTTTGCAAAGTTTTGTCATTGGAAGAAAAATTATGACGTTTTGTTTTGTTTACCGCAAACTGCCGTAACTATTTATGAGCCATCGTAATTGAAAAACATCCAAATTTATAACATTCTGCTCTTCATTACGATGAAACATTGTAACTCAAAGATATACTTTTGACAACTTGAGAGTTTGTCTTCAATTTGAGTGTCATTGTGTGAGCTAAGTTGTCATAAATAACTATGAAGTATATATTAATGCCTTCTTCTTTTTGAAACTAAATTATATCACAAATTACAATTATACGAAGATGAGGGGAAAAATGAGATTTTTTTTTTGCTCTAATTAAAATGCCAAATATAAAAATGAGACAAATTGGTATTTTGGTTTAAAGCGGTAGATGGGAGGAGCTAATTCCACGGCTGACATCATCTGCTTCCAAAGCTTCTTTAGCGAATTGACAAAGTTACCCCTGAAAGGGCTTAACCAGGAGTTCGAGGTGATGCCATATCGAGTGAGGGCTTTCTTTTAAACAGAACTCTTAAAATTTTAATTCGACGAAGTGAAGATTCTGGATACAATTTCATAAACTGTCAAAAATTGAAATGAAATGGAGAGGAAGACTGTAATTCTGTATTTCTGTATTTTCCCTGTTCTAAATTGAAGCTTTCCAAGCATTTCCAGCTTTCTTTGAAATTTTCTGTACACAATATCCATATATTAATCTTTTCTATTGTGACAATTGAAAACGAAAAGCATGAGACGAATCCAATTTTCACTCTCTTGGACTTGACTCATCCACATACTTGTTTTTATTCCGACTCTACTCTGTATCTTTATATTTGAAGACCATTTCACCCTCATAGAACATATACGGTAGGTATTTCCATTTCAAAACTTACAAAATCTAGTAAGTTCCCTTTTATCAACAGAACTCATTACGCATGTAAAAATGTGTTCATTGATCTGAATACCTATGATTCTATAAGAATCATAACAATTATTGGAAAATGGGTTTTGGAAGTTCCGATGTTGGTCTGGAAAATAAATTCAAACTCTAAGAATTTGGGAAATTCAATTTTTGAACTGGTTCGTGAGATAATTTATGTTTTGATGTACTGGAAAATTAAATGGCATTTTAGGAATCTGTAGATAATATTTTAGCTATTTGGATTTTGGATATGTGTTAGGCCCACGAACCTAAGACCCGATCTTGCGGGGGGCACTGTCCATAATTTTCACCAAAACGGGCCTTTTAGCCCATGGAGAGAGAGTCCCCATGCACATGGGAAAGGCCTCTTGCATTTGACCATGAGTGGGTACACAAGCATCCATTTGACCATGAGTGGATTCCGATGCGGCAGCATCCCCGTCCCCGATTCCACTTTTGTTTGGAACTGCAGCCGACCATGAAGCAGTCTCGAAACCGCGCGGGACTCATCTGAGTATCCTTCAAAAGAAAAATGCACAAAGTGAGTCAACGTAATAGAATTAGATCACTCAAGTTTGGCCCCCGACGTGCAACACAATTTTCCCACACGGTATAGCCAATTTTCCAAAGCACAGTGGCCCTGCTTCGTGTTAGATTAGTTAGGTGTCTTTGGTATCGCAATTGCACACGAGTGTCGATAGAATTAAGCCTTTGGATTTCAAATATTAAAAGGAAAAAGGGGAAAAAGGGAAAAAAAAGTACAAAAAAATTATTAAAAAAATTATATTTATTTCGTTAGTTTCTAATCTTGTTTTAGACGTTTGCCTTAAGAACTATAAATTTTGGAAGATCTGGATTCTAATTAAAGAAGTTTCAACCTATGGAGCTAATCGACAGTTTATAATTTCACACTTGACACCGTAAGATTTGACTTGTGCTTTTCACAATTGCGCCTGATGGAACAAAACACCAGAAGAAACCCCCCCTACCTTTTCCATGTAAAAAATGGTAGCTAAAAGAGGCTTTTTTTTTTTTTTATCTTCATAGGCATTAGGCACTCACATGGGCGTTGCGTCCTTTCTCCGACCGATTCCTCAACCTTTTCCATGTAACGGTTGTACCATTTGGAGAATCAAGTGCAGATGAGGAGACAAAATCAAGAAAAAAGGACAAAGGACAAGGGAAAGGAACAAAAAGGAACAAGGACTCTCGCTCTTTTTTTTTATCCTTTTATTACACTCGCGGATGGGGGCTCTCTTAACACTCGGCACGAGGAATAGCTTCTTCCATCATCTCCATCGTGACCCTTCCATCCATCTCCACCCACCTTTTTCCTCCACCACGAAATCCACACACTCGAGACCTCATTTTTAGACACGCAGTGGGGGCGATTCTCTCTGTTTTTTTTTTTTTTTTTTTTTTTTTTTTTTTGGGAGAGAACGTTCGGCCAAAATGCTTGCTTGCTTGAGGGGAAGACATCGCGCCCTTCTCACGGCTTCTGACTCCCAAACCCCGGCATTTCTGGTGAGTACATTTCATCGTTTGGTTCGAGTCCCTTTTCCAGGGGATCTCGGCTCGGAGACATCACGAGGCGGTCGGCCGTAGTCCTATTCATCTCGAACTCGCCCTCTGGCCGCCGTCTCCGAGCGCGGTAGGGTTTTTCGTAGTTAGAACTCATTCCGAATGAACCACTGTTGCCTTGCCTTGTTTTGGCCGAGCCGTGAGGCCAAAGCTTTGCTATTTCTAGTTCATATGTGTTTTGGGTTTGAGTTAGCCATCATCTGTTGATTTTGAGCCTTGTTTGTCGATTCCCTTCAAATCCGAATGTGAGTTCGAGCCCTAGAGCCGTCCATGCTTTCTCCTCAATCTGTGCTCACAACGCGTTTTCTAAAATTTCAAATGATTCAATCTGGTTCTGCTCTATCTTGAGCAATGACAAGCATGTTTGTTTTCGTGAAAGGAAAAATCTACTGATTAAACGACTACGATTTCAGCTAAAATCCTTGTTTGTAAATTCAAACGGCACGTCGTCTTTTATATTTATTTCCTAGTTGCTATTTTGTTTGACAAGTGGCTGGTGGAAGTGAACGATGGACTGTTTTTGTGTTCATAAATGTTCAAAGATTGGCGCTCGGAGTGGTCGCCTGCAACAGCCGTTAACGATGGGGTTGTTGTTGATGAGCATTGGTCTGGTAATCAGAAACAGTCCGAGATGGAGGGCAGGCGATAGCCAATATGGCGAAATCTGAGATGAATACAAGCGATCGATAACGTAGTATATGTGTTCAATATACTGGTGTGCTTTGGTGTGGGGAGGAGCGTTGGTCTGGTTTTGGTGTGTTCTTAGTTTGTCTTGAGGAAGACCTTGGGCTTTAAGCAGAAAATAAATAAGAAATAAAAAGAGGAAATGATAATAATGGAATGGGCTTAGGGCTTAGATGAGTATGTTGGCATTTTGTGGGACGAATTGGGAGAGGATGTGTCATGGGCGTTCAGAATTTTTTGATGAGTGTTAACGTGGGGCTTGATTAAGTTTTAGAAAGCTTGGGCTTGATTTCATTTAGATAGTTTTAGATTGGGCTTGCTTCTTGACAGGTTAGGTCCATTTGAGAGGGGTTGATATAGTGACCCATTTTTGTGTCTGTGGCCCATCCTGGGGGCCTATGTCAGCCCTTATTCTCGCAGGGCCCTAGGGCCCAGCCCGAGGTCCCTATTTTCGGAATAAAAAATAGATTTTTAAAATTTACATGAAAAATTAAAAAATCTAAAATGTTAAAAAAATCAGGGAAAAGTCTAGAAATTAGATTTGAGTAGTTTTCCTAGATTTTAGTGTTAATTCCAATTTACAATTAGCTTTAGATTTTTCTCGATTTAGAATTTACATAGTTTAGGATTTTAATAAACAACTCAGGGTTAGCATGATATAAAAAAAGTGTGAATCTTTGGACAAAAAATTGACCTCGAAATTGAACAAGCTCATAGGGTTTTAAAATAGGCTATTGTTTGTTCTTAGAGGCAAAGCTTAGGTTGTTGTATTTGGCCGTATTTTTATTTTGATTATATATTTGTGTGTGCATTTTCAATACATTGGCTATTATTTTCCATTTTTGGTGTGGTAGGATAAATCCTAGGATCGACATAAACAACGATTATAAGGACACCTAGTAGATGAGGACCTTGGGGCTCATAATTGGTAAAAAGACTGACTGGACACTTTAGTGTTTGGATGATCAAGAATAGGTACCAAAGGGACATTGGTTAGATAACTAATGTAATCAAGTCCCCACCTATATATTTGATTGCATAAGACAATACTCTCGCATTTTGATTGGTTTCCAACCGACCTCAAGGGTTAGTGACGACTCCCCATTTACAAATTGTCATGGGGATAAGTGAAACTATAACTAAATATCATAATGTCGCGCGTGATATTGGCTTTGGAGAGCTCGTATCTAGTTGAGGGCCACGGGCTCGACTTTTAGGCAACATCCCTAAATATATCTTTTTCTCTCTAGACACAAATGGTAGGTCTCAATAGATTAATTATGGAAGTGTTTTAGTAATATGGGTTGGATTGGGTTTGGATCAAATAGATTTGCATTATAAACAAATCGGTCATGAACGAGTTAATAGATCAATTTGGGTCGCATCATTTTTTATCTAACCTAAACCCGAGGCAACCTACTCATTTGCCTATTTAGGGCCGCGTTTTCTTTCTTTATTTTTCATAGCCCTAGGTAGTCTTCTCCTTTCCCTAAATCCTCATTTTTTCTTCATTTAACCCTAACCCATTCTTGAGATCCCGTCTTCTTCAAACCATAGTAATGACCACTTTTTTAAGATTGTGTCTCTAGCACACTTTGAATGTAGTGCTACATGCCCAAGTCAAATATGATGAGAGCGTCCTCCGACTCGTAACTCCACCAAAATTGAGGATTGTGGGAAATGCTGCTTGAAAAAAGGCATTATGATGCGGAACATGCTCTCAACTTAATACTAATGGAACCACTCCAACAAGAATTTTTATTAGTACGCATTCACCATTATTTTGGATAGGGACTTGATGACCCGGTCACCTCCCCCTGAGAATAGTGCGTAGTGTGGAGGCAGTTGAGGTGAACATATTGTGCATGTTGATAATCTATATTTTGGAGTATGTTTTCTTTGATTTTGTGGTTTTATTTGTAATTTTGAGTAAGTATTCTTAAATATTTTTATTTATTATACAATGTGTATTACCTTCTATACAATCCCATCCACCTGATTCCCATCAACCCCTTCTCCTAATTTCCATTAGCCACATCATCCTGATTCCCAGCTGCAGCCCATTCACTTGATTCCCATTAGCCCCATCTCCCAGCATCCATCCTTGATTCCTGTTAGCCCCATTCCCCTGATTTGCAGCCCCAACAAAAAGATCATCAAGAAGTAAATATTCATTGCGTACGTAATAAATAAAACTACTTAAAAGATCAACACAAAAACACACAAAAATAAAATAAAAACACGACATAAAAAACAAATGCAGTTCTCCATTGATCAACATGCGCCTTATATTCACCTCCGCCTCTTCAGTGTGCCTCCATGAAGGCTACGTCCCCTTGTTTGCTCTCCATAATTATAGTGAACGCTTGTGCTTGCTCAATTGGCAAAAACTGATGCTGGCACGATACTACCAAATAATGTTGTGCCTTATTGGCGAAATTGTGCCAATTTGAGTTTTTGCTAATACACACTGTTGAAGAAGCACAAGCATTCGTTGTTATTGTGGGGAGGGAACTGGGGACCATGGTAACCTTTGGGGCATATGGATATTGCTCAGCTTTGTGTGCAATCTTTTAAGTAGTGTTATTATATATGTTACTTTTATTCTAATTCTATATGCATAAAGAATGCATTTAGTTCATTAATAACTGAACTTTTCTTTTCTAAAAAGTGTCTCCATAAACATGTTATTTAGAATGAAAGTTCATCTCTTAGTAAATTAGAATGAAAGTAATGAGAGCGGAGTAATATAATCAGTTGTTTATGATTTAGTTATTAATTAACTAAGTGCACGTTAAAATGAAAGAAATTCCTCGAATGAGCAATTGTCAAACCTCTAATTAATCCAGTAGGAAATTAGCTAATTGATCCAGCAAAAAATTTGTAGCCTACTAAAAAAAAAGTAACCTTCAGTTTGTTTAATTCTATCTATTACGCCTCATTCTTATTTTTTTAGCTTCATTCCCATCATTTCCAACCTAATTGTTACGGCACAAGCAGATCATTCAGAAGGTAATACTCACTGTATAATAAATAAAACTAGCTAACAAAACATACTCAAAATCACAAATAAAACCACGAAATCAATGAAAACATACTCAAAATTCATTGGGAATCAATGTGCCATGTATGTTCGTCTCAACTGCCTCATGGTACCCACTATTTTTACTCTGCGGAGGTGACCGTGATCACCAAGTTCCCTATCCAAAATAACGATTAATGCCTCAGCCTGCTCAATGGCGTGTACTAATAAAAATTCTTGGCTTAGTTCTGCTAGTAGTATGTTCAGAACATGTTTCGCATCAAGGCGCAGTTCTTGTGTGGGATTTCGCAATACTCCTTTCCGGTGGAGGTGTGAGCCAAAGGACGGCCTCATAATACTTGGCTCAAGCACGCACCACCGCATTTAAAGTGTGCTAGAGGCATTGCGCTAGAGGAATGGTAGTGTAGCCAAGGTTTGAAGAAGATGGGATTTCAAGAAAGGAATAGAGCTGAATGCAAAATGATGATTTAGGAAAATGCAAAGACTACAAAAGACTATCAAAAAAAGAAAACCTGGCACTAAACCTATTAAATGGGTGGATTAGATTGGAATTGAGTTGGGTCATAAGTAGTTCAATCCAAATTGATCTGTTAATTCGATTATGACCCAATTTATTCATAATGCAAATCTATTGACCCATACTCGACCTAACTCATATTATTAAAATAATTTTATAGTTAACCCAATATAGGAGAACTAATATCCAAATTGAAGTGAGAGTGTAGAGTGAGTGAGTGTGGGATTGAATGAGAGCGAGTGAGAATGTTGCGAGAGTGATAAAGGTAGGTTTGACCTAAATAAATTGTAAACCCATTTATGATCAATTTATTACTCATATAACACTTATATCATACTTCAACCTATGTGTTACCCTATTACTCAATATAGTTGACCCATATAACAACTCACTTCATCATATATGAGTGCTGGAGGTGAGATTGAATGATGGCCTTATCATACTCAGCTCGGGCCACACACCATTGCATTCAAAAAGTGTTGGAGGTGTAACATTAGAGAAGTGGCCATTGCTGGGGTTTGAAGAAGATTGTATCTCAAGAAAGTTAGGGTTAAACGAAAAGGAAAATGAGGATTTAGGAAAAGGCGAAGACTACTTAGGGTTGTCAAAAAAAAAAAAGAAAACCCGGCCTTAAACCTATCAGGTGGGTTGGGTCAAGTTTGAGTTTGGTCATGATGATTTGATGTAAATTGACCCGTCAACTCGTTTATGACTCATTTATTCATAATGCAAATCTATTGACTTGTACCCAAGCCAACCCATATTACTATAACATTTTCATATTTTATCCAAGTGGGAAAACTCCTATCCAAAATTGAAGTGATAGTGCAAATTGTGTGAGTATGAGATTGAGAGAGAACGAAGAGAGAATATGTTGAGTTGGGTCTCAATAAGTTGTAAACACAACTATAAACCACTTAACACTTATATTATATTTAAACCCACTTGTGACCCCTATACTCAATATAATTGACTCATGTAACAACTCAATGCATGTTCACAACATAACATCTAATGAAAAGATTCCTCATAGGCAAGGTCCCCACCTATTGTCAACCGAGTGGCTTAGTCCAAAAGAATATCCTAAAATAAGGATGCATGCCCCTAATCGAGTTCACAACAATAATGAGCGTCAAAATACCCAAAATACATAAACTAGAATATTTCAGAATTCATAATCCTATGAAATAAGTGAGAAATAATATCAAAAAAGGAAAACATTACCTCAACTACAAATCAACAAAACTAAACTTAATACTAGACAAAATGACCTTTATGCACCCACAAAATGCTTGCTCTAAATAGATACTCAAAACCGTCCTCTATGTGGAGCACGAGTGTAAAACTTTAAAGTTTGGCTCTGCCTAAACCATAATTCCATATCAATTTCTGTCAAACCCATAGCTCCATAACTTCCTAAACTATCATTTTCATAAAACTCTACAGCTTGACAACTTGAAAATTAGATCCCACACTTCAAAATTGACATAACTTCGAAATTATGCATAACTCTGAAAATTACTTCGATATGGCAAAATGAAGTTAATCCTGCTTGGCGAGGTTTCAAGGGCGTGTATTCCTTTCTCTCTTTTCTTCTTCCTTTCTTATTCTTTCCCTTTCTTTCTCTTTTTCTCCTCCTTTCATTTCCATTGTTTTGTGCATGCTCTCCTTTGCCCTTTATAATGAGAGTCCACTTCTCGTTTTCTTTTGTTGACCAGTTCCTTTTTTTTTTTTCGAGCGTACCCTCTATTTGACCAAATCAAGTAGCACGGTTATGCAAGTTAAAATCCGCCCTCATCACTAAAAACTCTCTTTTTAAGGGATTCATCCACGAAGAGCGGACCGGATTGTTACATCAACTAAATTATATGGGTCCGGATAGTTCTTCAGGATTGAATAGCGAAGAGGAGTGATCTAGAATACATTCCTGGCTTCGGAATTGCCCTGAGTAACTCAAACCCTCCAAGGAACTCTGATACCCCTTCCGGTAACGATACTCCTCCCATCTCTCCTAGATGCTATGGCCTTTGAGCATTCGGACTACTTGTGCCACGGATGGTTGTCTTCTTGGCACCATTTGCATGCACAAAAGAGCCAACTAATCACCTTCTCCATCTGCTCCTGGTCATACTCACCCTATAGATCGGGGTCCACTAGAATTTCCAAGCTACGCCCTACCAGAAGCCCTAGTACCCAATCAAGTAATCTCATGTCCACATCGTTTGCAAGCCTTGAAAGATCAAGAGCAATTTGTTTGGTCACGAGTTCCAGAATTGTTATCTCGAAAGCAAAGACGTCGGGCTTCACTGAATATTTCCCACTACTAAGATACTCTAGCGCAATATGTCCTACTGTGCTATGTATGTAAGACATAAAAATTCATATGCGGAAGCCAGGATCAATTGAAGACAAACCTCCAGCCATTGTTTGCATTCATGTTTGTCGAATCTCCTGAAAAATCAAGAAAGCAATGGCACACTCTACTAACCAAATTTCCTCACGTATCGATGGTGTATTCTAAATGTGAGGATTTTGTGTTAGACCTTGATCACCCGTCGAAATGAACGTACGTCCCTATTTATACATCGTCTCCCATCAAGACGAACGGTTGTCACGAAAGGGTACAAAGCGTGGAAAAATTTATGTCGAACAGTCACAACCTTTAAGAGAAAATGCGGGTCTAAATGTGGGATCACAAAAAATAAATAACATTCTCCCACTTGATCCCATCATTTTTATCATACGGATCATTCAACTAATTCCACGAAAACTTTATGCTTAAAGAAAAGAAACAAAACACATGGATCATGACGACATGTCCTCTAAGAGTGAGTAATACCTTCCATGTATCACAATGCATCTTATTTCTTTAATATCAGCCTATATGTGACAACATATCTTAATGAATAAACCTCATGTTTATTCTAGAATCAAGGATAAATGTTATTTTCATAAACAACAAAATGTGTACATAAAAATTGAGAATCAACATTACAACTGAATAAGAGTTCCATACAACAAAAATCGTTCATATGTCGATAAATCACATGATGGGACCTATTTCCATACTAGTTACATGATCCTTATACTTCATTGGTGGCATGCCTTTAGTTAAAGGATCGGCTATCATCAATTCAGTGCTAACGTGTTCAATGACCACTTTATTCTCTTTAACACGCTCTCTTATGGCTAAATACTTAATGTCGATATGCTTACTTCGACTGCCACTTTTGGCATTTTTAGCCATAAAAACTGCAGCTGAATTGTCACAATATATTCTTAATGGCCTAGAAATAGAATCAACAATTCTAAGCCCAGTAATGAAACTCTTCAACCATACACCATGCGAGGTAGCCTCAAAACAAGAAACGAACTCAGCCTCCATAGTGGAAGTAGCAATCAAAGTCTGCTTGGCACTTCTCCATGACACGGCTCCGCTAGCTAACATGAAAATGTATCCAGATGTTGATTTTCGTGAATCAATGCAACCCGCGAAGTCCGCATCCGAATAACCGATCACTTCCAGGTTGTCAGTCCGTCTATATATAAGCATATAGTCTTTGGTACCTTGAAGGTATCTCAACATTTTCTTTGCAGCTCTCCAGTGGTCTAAACTTGGATTACTCTGATATCTTCCCAACATTCCCACAGCAAAAGCGATGTCAGGTCGAGTGCAAACCTGAGCATACATCAAGCTTCCAATAGTAGAAGCATATGGAATGTTGCACATTTGTTCCCTTTCTAGATCGTTCTTCGGGCATTGGTTCAAATTGAATCTGTCACCCTTCACAATGGGTGCTATACTTGGTGAACAATCTTTCATCCGAAATCTCTTTAGGACCTTATTGATATAGATTTCTTGAGATAGTCCTAAAATTCCTCGAGATTTATCTCTATGGATCTTAATGCTAATGACATAAGATGCCTCACCCATATCCTTCATGTCAAAACTCCTAGAGAGAAATTGTTTCACCTCATGTAGCAACCCCTTATCATTGGTTGCAAGTAGTATATCATCCACATACAGCACAAGGAAACAAATTTTGCTCCCACTAACCTTCTGGTATATACATTAATCCATAACATTTTCTATAAAACCAAATGAAGAGATAACATCATGAAACCTTAAGTACCATTGGCGGGATGCTTGTTTCAAGCCATATATAAATTTCTTAAGCTTGCACACCAAATGCTCACCTTTACTAGAGGAGAATCCTTCAGGTTGTTTCATGTAAACCTCCTCCTCTAGTTCTCCATTGAAGAACGCCGTTTTCACATCCATCTAATGTAATTCATATCAAAATGGGCAACAAATGCCAAAACAATACGAAGAGAATCTTTCTTAGATACAAAAGAAAAAGTCTCAGTATAATCGATTCCTTTCTTTTGAGTGAATCATTTGGCAACAAGTCTAGCTTTATATCTTTCAATGTTACTCAATGAATCTTTCTTAGTTTTGAAGACCCATTTACAACCAATAGCCTTCGCACTATCAGGTAACTCAACCAAATCCCAGACTTTGTTAGATGCCATAGAACTCATCTCTTCCTTCATGGCATTATACCACAAATTGGATTTATCACTATCCATGGCTTGTGAAAACGTTTCAGGATCATTCTCAGCTCCAATATTGTAGTCAGACTCTAGTAAATACACAATATAATCACTAGGAATAGCCGATTTCCTTGTTCTAGCAGATCTTCTCAATGTTGGATCAACATTCTCTTGAGGAGCATGTTGCTCAACTGGTTGTTCAACAGTTTCTGGTAATTGCTGAACAACTGGATCTACTAGATCAATATCAGCAGGTTGTGGAACTTCAACAATTGGTTGTTCAATAGCCGACTGAACTGAAGGGGCATTATGAGCAACAACCAATCTTAAACTTAAGGTGGAAAGTTGAGTGTCTGAATGATCTTCCTTAGGAACAAGATCCCTTGGTCGATCGCTCCCACTTATCAAGTCATTTTCAAGAAATTTAGCATTTCTTGATTCCACAATCCTAGTGGTATGAGATGGACAATAAAACCTGTATCCCTTAGACCTTTCGGCATATCAATGAAATACCCACTTATGGTCCTTTGGTCCAACTTCTTTTCTTGTGGATTATAAATTCTTATTTCAGACGGGCATCCCCAAACGCGCACATGATGCAAACTCGGTTTCCAACTCTTAAATAACTCAAAAGGTGTCCTTGGGACAGCCTTGGTCAGAACTCAGTTTAATATGTACACTGCCGTCTTAAGTGCTTCAGTCCATAAGAATTTAGGAAGTTTGGAGCTACTAAGCATACTACACACCATGTCTAATGAGGTCTGATTTCTTCTTTCCGCTACGCCATTTTGGTCCGGAGAACCAGGCATAGTATATTGGGCAACTATCCCATGTTCTTGAAGAAATCTTGCAAATGGACCAGGTGCTTGTCCATCTTCAGTGTATCTACCATAGAATTCTCCACCTCTATCTGATCTCACGATCTTAATTTGCTTATTGCATTGTTTCTCTACTTCCACCTTAAATACTTTAAAAGTATCTAATTCTTCATATTTATTATGAATTAAGTAGAGATACATATAACGTGAATAATCATCTATAAAGGAGATGAAGTATTTCTGACCATATGAGTCCATATCCGGACTACAAATATCCGTATGTATGATTTCTAATATTTCTATACTCCTCTTGGCACCTTTCTTTGACTTGTTAGTCTGCTTTCCCTTTATGTAGTCCACACAAGTATCACAATCAGTAAAATCTAATGTATCAAGTACTCTATCATTTACTAATCGCTTAATTCTTTCTATGGAGATATGTCCCAATCTTCGGTGTCACAACATAGAAGAATGTTCTTTCACAACACATCGTTTTATACTAGCTTTATCATGAACATGCATCGCATCATAATAGGCATTGTCTTGTAAATTAATTCGAAAAAGACCATCAGACAAAATACCACTCCCAACAATTTCAGATTTAAATGATAAATAGAAGTTTGAATCTGAAAAGTTAAAAGAGTATCCCAAAGGTACAAGTCTTGAAACTGAAATTAAGTTTCTAGAAAAACTAGGAACATAAAAGGTCTTTTCCAAATCTAAAACAAAACCACTATTGAGAACTAGTCTATATGTCCCAATAGCTTTCACATGCGAACGCATCTTATTTCCTGAATAGATGCTTTGTTCACTTCCCACTAGCTTCCGGTGGTTTTGAAAACCTTGCAAGGAATTCGAAATATGGATTGTAGATCCAGAATCAATCCACCAAGTGTTGTGACTTACATCAATCATATTAGATTCATAACAAACACAAGAGATTGGATTACCTTTCTTCTCGAGCCAGGCCTTAAATTTGACACAATCCTTCCTTATATGCCCCTTCTGTCTACAGAAGAAACACTTGGATTCTTTCTTAATGTCAGCTTGGGTAGGTATTTTACCTTTTCCCTTATGCTTGCCATAGCCCTTATTCTTTTCTTGTGTTGCCAAATGAGCACTTTCTCCCAATTCCATAATCAGTCTTTCTTCCTCTTGTACACACATGGTCATGAGTTCATTAATTGACCATTTATTCTTATGTGTGTTATAAGAGATCTTGAAGGGTGCATACTGTTGTGGGAGAGTGTTCAGAATATAATACACAAGGAAGGATTCAGATATCTCAACCTCAAGGTTCTTAAGCTGAGTTGCAATGTTCCTCATTTGCATGATGTGCTCACACACACCTCTAACACTAGTGAGCTTCAATGATGAAAACTTCATAATCAGGGTCATGGCATGCGCCTTCTCATAACTTTCAAATTGCGCATCTATAGCCTCCAATAAAGTCTTAGCATTGCTATGCTGAGAAACTGAACCACGAATACTATGAGATATTTTAGCTCTTATAAACATGGCACAAACGCGGTTGGACCGCTCCCATTGGTTATAAAGAGTTATCTCAGGTGGAGTGCTCGAATCAGTAGGAGCAGGTGGTTCGTCTTTCCTTATAGCATAGTCAATGTCCATCCACCCTAATTGAAGAAGAACTGACTCATTCCAAATTTTATAGTTCTCACCATTCAGTATAGGAACATCAAACTTAAATTCAGAGAAATTCACAGGTTGCGAAACTGCATATCAAATAATCATGCTTATGTCACAAAAATTGAGGCAAATATAAATAAATCATGTTTTACCAATGTAAACATGTCACAATATGAATCACATAACATAAAAACTACATGTGGGCTAAGTTTTTAATTTAAATAGATTCATAATTACATCATGAAGAAACTACCATATTATATGCATTTTCTTAATCCCTGTGGGTAAATTAAGAAAATAATATGATATTTCTTCCTAATTAATCACATTAATATAACGAAAATTCCCGTGGGATAAAATTCATCATATTAATATAATTAATTACAATTAATGCCCATTTCTAAACATGATCCGGAGGCTTTAATTATATAATTTAATTAATTAAAGATGTTGTGGCCACTCTCTAATTAATTAAATATATGGATCATTGGACATTTAATTTCATGTATAAAATGACATAATAAATAAATACATCAAGGGCATAACAGTAAATAAATAAATTGGCCAAGGGAAAAATTGTAAAAACCGAAAAATTTGGGGCAAAAGCGTAAATAGAAGCCGCGGAAGAGGAGTGACGGGCGCGTGCCGAGCACGCGCCAAAATTCCGCGCGGGCGAGTGACCCGCACGCGCGTTGTTTAGCGCGCAGGCGCATGGATCCCACGCGCGCAACGGTTGCGGCGCGCGTGAGAGCGCGTGGTGCGTGGAATCCACACGCCTGCAACCGCAGCACGCGCGTGGGCTCCACGCGCCTTCTTCCTTGCGCGAACAGAAGCATTTCTTCGCCGTTCCGCTGCGGTTTCGCCGGCCGTTTCTTCTCCGGCAGCCCATTTCAGACACAAATTAATAGTGGGTTTTGAAGAGAACATCGGCACGGCCACATGGGTACAAGTTTCAGCGAAAATGATGAAGAAATAAGCCCCAAATCATAAGAAAATTCCCAAAAACACAAAACCTCAACCACATAGACTTCTGCCGCCCGATTGGCCTTCGGCGAACACCAATATACCGGAAAAACTCATGGCTAACGTTCCTCATGGCGGTGCGACCGAATGGGTCCAAAATCAAAGGGTGGGTCGTGCGGATTTTGCTCGGAATTTGGGAGTTTCTCTCTTGGCCTCAAAATGCCGAGTTACTGTTCATGTCTAAAATGCCCGAAAAATACACCAAAAATTTCGAAAAAAAAAAAACAAGGCAGAGGCAATAAACACGCTCTGATACCAAATGTAAGACATAAAAATTCATATGCGGAAGCCAGGATCAATTGAAGACAAACCTCCAGCCATTGTTTACATTCACGTTCGTCGAATCTCTTGAAAAATCAAGAAAGCAATGGCGCACTCTACTAACCAAATTTCCTCACGTACTGATGGTGTATTCTAAATGTGAGGATTTTGTGTTAGAACTTGATCACCCGTCAGAAATGAACATACGTCCCTATTTATACATCGTCTCCCATCAAGACGAACGGTTGTCACAAAAGGGTACAAAGCGTGGAAAAATTTATGTCGAACAGTCACAACCTTTAAGAGAAAATGCGGGTCTAAATGTGGGATCACAAAAAATAAATAACAATGTACCCTTGTCGTGACATCAGAATATTCACTGTGGTATCCTACTTCGGATTCGTTCCCTAGAAGTATGGGTGCTTTCTCGATGCAATCCACAAAGTATCCACTGTGCCCGCGATTGATGAACTTAGCCAACCCAAAGTCTCCAATGTGAGGCTCAAATTCCTCATCCAACAGAATATTGGAAGCTTTGATATCTCGATGCGCTATGTTCAGATCATGGAGATGGGAGAGCCCTCTTGCAACTCCCACGGCTATATTTTCGTGAGTGGGCCGGTCCAGAGGGGGTTGTGTCTCAAGTGGCTCTCTCAAGCACGATGCCACGCATTTATTGATCATGAAGGGGGAGACCAGCAATATGTCTCTGCATTTTGATGTTCCACAAAATCCGAGCATGGGAGGCAGATTGTGATGTGGGGGTATGTTACCAATCATCACTTTTATGTCGAACTGGTGCATATGATCTGGAGTGAGTTCCTTGCATCGTTTGATTGCCCCTGGAGAGCCATCAACTAACTGACCCTTATAGACGTTGCCAAATCCACCTCTACCTATAAGTTTCTTGTCGCTAAAATTTTGGGTAGCCACCTTCAACTCCTTCAAAGTAAACTCTTGAAGTTGTCTTTGGTGAAATTCTGGTTGGACATCCAAACTGATACTCTGAAGTGGAGTCTCTGCCCGTCGATCTCGAATCTCATGACCATCAAATTCAAAAGCTGGGGTTGTTGAGATAAGAGAAGCAATGACAGCAATGAGTCGGCTGACAAGGGCTCTAGGGAAAGTGGAATTGTATTCGCACGGTTGACAGAGTGTTACTGAGGGTGATGATGATGGAGTAGGTGGAAAGGCAGGATTAAAATGTTAGAGAGCAACGCCTCTCTCGTATCTAAGATCTTTCTCTCTTTTTCTAGATTTCTCTCTCTAGATTTTTCCAGCCGTAATTTTTTTTTTATTAAAGCCAGCTATAAAATATTAATATTCTAAAGATATTTGATGTGGAAGCCGGAGATGGTAGATTTTTTGAATTCAGTGAACAGCATTGAGAAGCTCAACAACTTCAATTATAATAATAATTGAAGTGTCTACATGCAATATTACTTGTTAGGTCAAGATTTGTGAGATATCATTGGTGGCAGTAATACCACACCACCCATGAGTGACTACGAATGAAGGAAATTGAACATCAAATCAGGTGAGACACTTAATTGTTGAAGATGAGTTATTGCAGCACATAAAGATGGCAACGACCCGAAAGAGGCCTGGGATAATTTGGCCTCACTATTCACGAGGATGAATGATGCTAAGTTACAATGATTGGAAAACGAGCTCCTCTTAATTTCGCAATAGAATATGACAGTAAGTCAATATTTTTCCAAAGTTAAATCTATATGTGAAGAAATTTCAAAATTAGATCCTCATAATGCCATCTTTGAGACAAGAATGAGAAGGATAATAATTCACGGCTTAGGGCCGAAGTATAATGCTATTGTTATGGCCTATCATGGATGGGCAAACGAGCCAACTTTGACAGAGTTGGAGAATGTATTAGCCAATCAAGAGGCCTTAGATAAAGATATGTCTAACGTCTCGGTTAAAGAGGATGAAAGTGCATTCTTTAGTAATAAAAGAGGGTTCAAAAGTTAGAATAGAAATGGTGCAGGCATTAGAGATGGCAAACATAGGAAAAGCCATGGAGAATGGCAAAAGCGACTAGAAGGAGCAGGACCTCACCAAAAGTGACTAGAAGGAGTAGGACCTCGCCAAGGGGGAGCTTACCGAGATTGTGACAGGGACGACAATGAACATAAAAAGAGTAGAAGGTGTAACGGATGATGTTATGCTTGTGCCAAAGTAGGTCATTTTGCTGGGGATTGTCGATTCAAAAGAGTTGAAGGAAACGTTGCGGCGACCAAGGAAAATGATAGCAAAGAGGAGTGGGATTTCGAAGCATCCTTTGCAATAGAGGAACAAGAAGAGCTCGCAGTCTCCTCCATTACAGAGTTAGCGATGGCCCTCATCACAGTAATGATAAATTGATCAATTATGATGAAGATTGAATAGATGATTTAGGGTGCTCAAATCACATGACTGAAGATCAAGGCAAGCTATCAAACATGTGTGAATACAATGGTGGATGAGTAGTTGTTACTGTAACGACCCGGGCCCCACTGTGTAATATTGTCCACTTTGGACACTAAGTCCTCATGACTTTAAAATGTGTTACATAGATTAGAGAGACCTAGGACTCCCCACTAAGTGATGTGGGACTAGAGAGGGACTCCTTCCCCTTCCCTGTGCACGTCCGAGGACTGAGGCACGGACGTACCGCCATCTCTCCTCCCCGCGTACCATCACTTGGGCTGTCACACTCTTCATCCCTTAAGAGCACAACATCCTCGCTGTGGCCCCACATGCGGTTGGAAGTGAGCTCTGATACCATTTGTAATGACCCGGGCCCCACTGTGTAATATTGTCCGCTTTGGACACTAAGTTCTCACAGCTTTAAAACGTGGTACACAGATTAGAGGAACCCAAGTCTTTATAAACTAGCCTAGGACTTCTCTCTAAGCGATGTGAGACTAGAGAGGGATCCCTTTTCGTTCCCTGCGCACGTTCGGGGACCGAGAAACGGATGTACCGCTATCTCTCCTCCCCACGCACCATCGCTTGGGCTGTCACAGTTACTGCATACAACTCAAGGTTGCCGATTACCCATGTTGGCCAAACAATGATATCACCTCAATTCAATTCGCATAAGGTTGACTAAAAAATGTGTATCATGTGCTAGGAATGAAGAAGAATCCATTGTCTGTGGCATAACTTACAAACTCAAGCAATTGTGTGGTGTTCGGTCCAAGAGACGTTAGGGTGTATCGCAAGTTGAAACCTACCAGTACACCAATCATGGTGGGGCGTCGATTAAAGTCTGTCTACGTGACGTTAGCTCGATGGCATACATGGACAAAACTCGAAAGAGTGATATGCCTGATTTGTGGCATGCACGGCTTGGGCACATGAACTACCATAAGGTAAAGATGATGATGAAGAAAGGTATGCTAAAGAGTTTCCCCACTTGGAAATCCAAGAAGACGTAGTACTGTCATGATGCAGTAAAAGATAGGCAATTGTCTACCATCGAAGCCAAGTATAGAGCAGCAGCAATGGTAGCTCAAGAGAGTACATGGCTGTTACAACTAATGGAGGATCTTCATCAACCAATTAACCAATCGACATGGATATATTGTGATAATTTGTTAGCCATAAGCTTAGCAAAGAATTCAATTTTCCATGCGAGGACCAAGCATGTGGAACTACACTATCATTTCTTGCAGGAAAAAGTATTACAAGGTGAGATAAAGATGGAGTATGGCAAAACAAATGATCAAGTTGTGGATATATTCACAAAAGGTCTTGGAGCTACAAATTCGGAGAGTTTCGAAATCAACTTGGTATGATCACAAGGTCCATGCTAAGAGAGAGTAGTCAGTGAGGGGGAGTGCTAGAGAGCACCGCCTCTCTCTCGTCTAAGATCTTTCTCTATTTCTCTAGATTTCTCTTTCTAGATTTTTCCAGCCATAAATTTTTTTATTAAAGTCAGCTATAAATATTAATATTCTAAGGATATTTAGTGTGGAAGTCAGTTAATGTACCGACTTTGCCTCCTATAAATGGGGGCTCTTGCCTTTTGAGTCTTGTGTGGAGTGAGGTGTGTGAGGAGAGTGTAGTGCAAAGTGGTAGAGTGAAGTGTGTGGAGTGAGTAACGTGAGGTGAGGTGTGTTGTGTTTTGTGTCATCTGTGAAGAGAGTGGTGAGTGACACATGAGAAGCAAGTGAAGTGAGTGTATGTGTGAGTGTATTAGTGTGGAGAGTTGTAATATTGTTTATAAAGGAGTGATTATTTTACTTGTATAATCACTTGCTTCTCAACATAAAATCGTGAGGATCTTGGGCGGGATCGAAGGTGGCAAATTTGATCACCATTTTCCTCTCTTTTCCCTTCTCTCTAGAAATCAAACCCGTGTTGCTTTATCACGAGGTTAACAAATGAAAGTGTAGCGAGAGATCGCTGTGCCGCTTCCTCTTGTGGGTGAGAGATGTTATATGGAAGTTTTAAGAACCGACATAGGGTTCAGCAGATGAAAGTTCAGAGGGAACTGCCATGGCAGCTTCCAGGAGGCAGTGTGAAAGGCCTTATGTGAAAGGAGCACCGAGTGCTGAAAAGACTTTTGTCACGATGTTATTGGGAGACCCCCACAAGCGGTGTGTCTCCACACGGAAATTGCCATTTTCCAAGGCCCCTGTAATTGTTTATTTAAGGGTTATAGCAAAGAAAAATGGTACAAAAGATGCTTCGGACCCAAGAAAGAACCATCTTTAGCGACCAATCAGTGATCACGAGTGTCATAATCAATCTAGAATCCGCTGACTCAGGTTACGGGTTCGAGCGGAGGCAAAGCATAGACCAAGGCTCCATGAAGCAAATCCCAACACAAACAACTTCAAGTCAATACACGACCCACCATTCGCTGCTACCAGACGAATATTAGTACTTCTCGATATTGAAAGATGCATTGCGGAAATACCATAATTGCAGGATCTACTGAGGCTTACGGGAGCACTTGGTGTAGAGGAATTCACCTTTTGAGAACCAATCTTGGATAAGGATCTGTTAGTCTATCTATAATGTTTATATTTTTGGGCTAAGAAATACTTTAATTGGGAACTGATAAGACGAAACCTGCAAGTTAATCATCTTCCATAATGGAAGTTATTTAGAGGAATTAGCTCTCTGATTTTTTTTTTCCATGACAAAAGGTAACTAATTCTTTTTGCGTTTGTTCGAAGAACCTTTTTGAACTTGTCTTATGGGAATCTTTCGAATATACCCACTATATCCACTTCTGTCCATTCTTCCCCTTGCCCGTTGCATTCCCTTGGCAATTGGGGTTGTTAAGATGAGAGAGGCACTGACAATGGCTGCAAACTGGACAATGGCTATCGCCTTAGTGCAACGGCGATCACGCTATTGGCAACGGGCTGATGATGATGTCATTGAAGGAGAATGGTGGGATCTTCAGTAAGAGTGATGGTGTTGAATATAACACAGAAGGAACTACGATGCGGCATCCAAGAATCGCTCCGTTTGCCTTTTCTAGGGACTCTAATTGAAGTTACAAGAACAGCAGATTATTTAACTTGCTCCGGTCAAGCAGGGCATGTCATGTCGTGACAACTGTCCCCGCGGTGCTGCAAGAATCGTCAATCTGATTGGTATCGCTACACAATCTCATCCGATGATGAATTTTCCACTTTCCTCTCTTGGACTTTGCCCAACCACAAACTCGTTTTCATCCTGACTTTATTCCGTATCTTTATATTCGAAGATCAATCCAACCTCTTAGCAAGTAGAGTAGGTACATCAAGTGTCTTCATTTCTTAAGGCACAAAATATAGTTTCTTATCATTTCAAAACAACTCCTTTTGTTCGTGGTGTAGTCCGACAGTATTCTTTAATTTTGATAAATTTTCCACAACCCAGAAAGGTGGTTTCTGGTTTCGAGGTACGATGGCACGAACACAGAGAGAGATCAAAATAATCCTTTTCCGCTTTTTTGGGTTCCCATCTTTAGCTATGATCTAGAAGAAGGATTCTGCTCTGAAGCAATAACATGATGAGAAGCTGGAGTAAACCAAATCCGACATACAGAGAGGACTTACAGACATCTTCTTCCACGAAGGACCATAGGTAAACTACTTTGAAAGGAAGGGAATATTGGTCGTGTTCTATTGAGAACCCCATTCAACACGAATAGCCACGGAGACAAGAACAGCTTACGGGTATCCAAATTTAAATACAAGTATGAACTCTGAAACGTAAGCCACCAGTTGGGTACAGTACTAAACTGATGCAGATATTTTTGCACATAAATTTGACACCTAGGAGTGGCAGCACTGAGATGACAATTCCATTGCCAAAGATTGCCTCAGCACCACCAGTACCTGAGTTATGTCCGGCCTTTCTACTCCAGTTGGTCGTGTACAAGACTTTGCAATCTCTACCACTTTCCAAGTCGAGTCAGTGTTGAACTTTCCTTGTAAACTTGGATCCATAATCATCTGCATTTCTTTAGTTTCAACTATAGGAGTCATCCACTGAAGTAAAAACACGTTGCGCACTGCGCCTCTAGTTACTGCTGGTTGTCCTGTAATTAGCTCAAACAGTATGATTCCAAAACTATAAACATCACTTTTTCTGTCAGACCTTGAATATGGATAAAACCTGCAGAAGACATATGAGAATGTGGATGAGAAGACATGTTCTAGGTCATGATAAGGCTTCTCTTTGAATCTCATTGAGTCATATATCTTTTTTGTGCTTTATATATTTTGTCAAGTCCAGATTGTAACCACCTAAAAAGTGAAGATAATACCTATAAACCTTGCAATGTTTCACCAGTAGTTTTGCGTGTATCCAAGTAGAGAAGAAGGAATGGATATTAAAAAATGAGAAGTGACACAAAATCTTAGGGAATGTCTGATTCTGTGTGTAAAGAGATTGGACAAGATTGAGTTTAGCCATTACTCAGGGTCGAAGTATCCTGGAGTGCCCAGAGGACAAGTTGGATAAGAATCAAGAGCTCGAGGTTCAAAAGCTGAGATACCGAAGTCAGCTATTTTAGCTTGCATTTTCTCATTCAACCAGATATTTGCAGCACTCAAGTCTCCATGGATGATGGGTGGATAGCAACCATGATGAAGATAATCCAAACCTGCAATTCATTGCAAAAACTTTTTAAACCATGCCAGAGCGAAAACTGCTATAGTGGATATTTAATGTACATGCCTTGTGCTACATCCACGGCAATTTGAAGTCTCTTACTCCAAGTCCAGAAACCTGCCCTGTCGCCTGTTAAATTGACATATCCACCCCATTATATATGAAAAACACACATTTTCAGGGTATTCTAGAGAAAGGACTGTACAAGAGAATGATAAAGTACCTGATAAGTTTTGTCGCAGATTTCCACCACCCATATATTCATATATTAGTGCCTTGGTTTTGGTGCCATCACAATATCCAAGCAGAGGAACCAAATTTTCATGGTGGACAGCCCTGAGGTTTTTTGCCTGCAATATCATAAGTGTGTTTTACCAATGTCTATGCTGACGGTGGCTTGGGACCAAGTTTCTGAATAAGCATCCATTTGCCTTGTTCTATCTAACCTTGGCTTGGAATTCCGTGGACCCTCTTATTGAAAAGCAAAAGAAAACCTTCACGGCAACTTCACTGCCATCCTCTAGTGTGCCGAAATATACGTTTCCAGATCCTCCTTCAACCAGAACTGTTCTGAAGTTCCTTGTCATCCTCGCAAGCTCACCATATTTAAAAGGTCCATCCTTTAATTTCAGCATCCTTTCCCTAGGTTCTAAACCAAAATCTTGCAATGAGTATTAACACAACAAATTCTGAAGATTGACAAGTAGAATATGAAGGGAAAACTTTGAAATATGCCTGCAGTTGAGAAATTCAACCTATAGGGCAGCATTTTCTAAAATTTAAGAGCTATATTCAAGGAGAAGATGACAATGAGGAAAAAGGGGAAGAGGGATTGAAGTTCTGGCACCTTATGGAGCATTGGACTAATCAGGGAAAGTAGTATTCTCAAATTTTACTTGTTTCGCATGCTTGTCATGGATGAATTTAGGCTCATTAATTATTAGGAACTCAGGTAAATATGACCAACATGACTCTCTAGAACTATCTAGCACATCATGATCATCCTCCCTGTAGGAGGACACTCTTCTTCTTCTTCTCTTCTTCTTTTTTTTTTTCTTTTTTTTTGGTGGTCTATTGTTTTCCAAAATCACTTTCCCTTCCACCTTAACATGATGTTTGCTGGAAGAATCCAAAAAGTATTATTCAGCAAAAGTAACCGACTTACAGAGCCTACAAATAGGCCCAAGGAACTTTTGGAACGATGGGCACAAGCACAAACAACAGAATTATGAGCATGAGCGCACATGAGTTTCGTGGCTGAAGCGTTAAGATGCGAGAAGTACCAGCAACAACTAGCCGGCCGACTAAAGCTCTGATGCAGCCGTCGGTATAAACACATGGCTGACAGATTGTCGCTGCCGCTGCTGATGGTGATGATGCTGAAGATTGAGAAAAAGCATGGTTGAAATCGTCAGGATCTTGAGTGGGATCAAAGGTGGCGAATTTGAAGACCATTTCTTTCCTTCCACTCGGCTCCAGAAAACCGAACCTTGTGCTCTGTCACCGCCTGAACAAATGTCCACGCAAAGGACATGTTCCTTTTTATCAGAGGAACAGGATTTGAGGATGATGATCAGGAGAAATATATGTTTTATTAGTTGTCAATTGCATCATGATTACTGCAGGGGAAACTAGAATGGCGGCTTCAAAGGGGGCAGATGAGAAGCATTTTTCTTGCAGTTTGAACTTTGAATGGGTCATATAGTGAGAATCAGTAAAATGGAGAGATATGCTCTGACCATCAGACAAAGTCACGGTCAAGTAATTGCCGCTTTCCGATGACCCGATTCCCGTTGACAATGTGAATTTCTCGATGCTGTAATTCTCAAAGTTCTTGGGGGATATTTGGGTCCCACTCCGATGTTTGACTGGAAACCTTGGGAGGTAACCGTCGAAGAAAAGGACAGAATCCTTCGTTTTGCCCCTATCATTGACACATTCTCTCGCTAAAAAAAGGCCAGACTCCTTAGAAAATTTCAAAGTTTAAGTGCAGTCTCAAATTTACTCTGAATCTTTTTTTATGTCGTGAAATATTATAAACTTTCATTTCAAACCCAAATCTCCCACATACTTAATTTTCTATTTAAAGCTTCATTCGTTTGGCAAAAAATAATTTTCAGAAAAACGTTTTCTGAATTTTTCGACATTGGTTTCATGATAAATAAACTGGTAGAGAATTTTTTTTTTGCCATCAACGAGAAAATATCTTCTAAAATATGGGAAAATGTTTTATGTTTTTCAAGTAGTGGAAAACATTTCTCATTTCTTCTTTCATCAAATACATATTCCTTTATTTTTACATATTCCCTTCCTATCCTTACCAAAAATACATATTCCTTTTATTTTTATAATTTCTTTTTTTTTTTATTTTTAAAATTGAGTTTTTAATTTTTCTTTTTTTCTTTTTCTTTTTTCCTTGGTTGGTCACCAGCCACAATAGCAACTAGCCAGTGATCAGCAATAGGCGAGATATATTGTTGATTTTCTTGCATTTCAAGTGAAAGCTTTCGTCTTTCTGCATTACCATGGGTGCTTTTGCACTTAGCCCATGAATCCTAGCATTTCTTATTGATTTTCCCTCTGACGCGATTTATTTATTTAATTTTTACTTCAGCTCAATCAAGCCTCCTTTTGGAAACAGGTGTGTAACTACAACATCTTGGAGGTTCATGAATCATTGAACATGTTCACGGACCAGGCTAATTCATGGAGTGGGGTTAGCCAAAATAAAATGAATTAGTGTCTCGCTGTATGACAACCAAAGAATCAACAAATGAACATAAGTGGAAAAGCATCAAAGCAGCACGTTCATTGTCTAGGTTACAATACAAAGTCTCATGTAATTCTCAGAATCTGGACACTTTCATCGTCGATTTTTAAGCTGAGCAACAACTCTGGGGATTATTATCTGGGATGTGTTATTTGATTAGTCTTCGTGGCAGAGACAAGAACCAGACTCCGCCATGTCCATATCAAAATTTGGGCTGCCGAATTGACACGAGGGCGTAATAGCATCATTTTGGTACTCCTCCCATCTCTTCTCCAAGTTGATAGCCCCTTCCAGAATTTGGACTACTGCCGTCATATCGGGTCGTCTTTCGGGGTCGAGTTGTGTGCAGAGTATTGCTAGCTGGATCATTTTCTTGGCTTCGCTTTCCTTGTACTTGCTCCGAATGTGGGCATCAACCAACCTTTCCAACTCTTCATCTTTGACAAGCACGCCTGCCCATTCGGGTAGCGGCAGCCCCAGTGGACTGATCCTTCTTTGAGCACTTTGACCACTGATGAGTTCAAGAAGGGTCACGCCGAAACTATAGACATCGCTCTTCACCGAGCACATTCCACTCTTCGAGTACTCTGGATCAAGATAACCGTACGTCCCACTTATTTGGGTGCGGATAAAGCTGAGGCTAAAGAAGACGGCTTCCTTGGTAACACCTTTCTCTTCATCCTTGTCCATGTAGATGGCCATTCCGAAATCGCCAATACAAACCTCAAAGTTCTCGGCCAGCAGGATGTTGTGGGGCTTAATGTCCCGGTGGATTACACCATGATCATGCAGATGGGAAATCCCTCTCGCAGCTCCGACAGCTATCTTCTTCCTTGTGGGCCAATCAAGCGGGAGCTTCTCGGATGGTCGTCCTCTTAGAAACGAGGACAAGCTTCCATTAACCATTAAGGAATACACGAGCATGTACTCTTTCAGTTCCGACGATGAGCAAAAGCCAAGAACCTGGATCAGGTTCGGATGCGAGAGCATGTTACCCAATTTCAATTCTGCATGGAACTCTCTCATTTCAAAATGGGAATGCTTGGCGATTCTTTTTACAGCCACTCGAGAGCCGTCTGCCAAAAGTCCTTCATATACACGGCCAAACGCGCCCCTGCCTACAAACTTTTCATCGCTGAAGTGGTTGGTAGCTGCCTGTAGCTCATGGACAGTGAACCTTTTAAGGCGTCCATGGCAAAGCTCCAGATCAGAACCAGGAAATGGGAGAGATTCACTTAGCCTACAACATGAACAACCAGATTCGGAAGACTGAATTGTCTGGCGCAGCGAAGCCCCAGCAGTGGCCTGGCGGGATGTCATCGGTTTCTTAAAACTGCAACCGGGAATGCATGGCAGGCAAACCGCTGATGATCGGGAAGCAGGCGGCGAGTCAGAATCAAAATCGGGAGGATCATCAGCAAGATCAACGGTGGCAAATTTGAAGACCATGGTTTGGCTTTTGGACTCCTAGAAGGAAAATTGAAGGTCAGATCACTGAAATCCGTCACGTAGATAATGAGAACTTCAATGGTGTTTTTGCAGGTGAGCATGTAAATACTTAAACTAGCAATTCCTAGCCCGTCCTTCTCTGGCCCTTCCCACTGTCTTCTGGTGGGCCGCATATCTTAAGAAGACTTCCCAGGAATGACGTCAAAGAATCAATAAGTTCGACCTAAGTCAAAAATGATCCGCTCAAATCACGCGGTTTCTTTTCCTTTTTCCTAGGCAAAAGCAATCTGTTCCTTTGGCTGAGACTAACAAGACCACACCCGTCCCACTCAAATACTCCACACGCGCTGCGATCTTTTGCCCAGGACTTCTGTTTTTGAATGAAACGCCAGCGAAATGGATGAGGCAAATCAGGACGCCACCCTTCGCGGAAAAAGCAACTTTTATAGAATGTTTCGCTAGGATTACACCCATGACTTCTTGAGGAAACACCAATACATTCATCAGGGTTAAGTACTAATTTTTTTTGGGTCTTGCTAAGAGAACGGCACCACTATTCTCTGAGAATAATGGTGCCTTGTGGACTATAAATTCCTTTCAATGGGAATGGCAACTAGCAAAACAAATTTGGAAAATAAATCATGATAGAAAATTCCCATATAGTGAATGATAATTATTTTTTCCATAAAGAAGATGAAAATTCCTGCTTAGCCCATTAATACTTTGCATAATTACTTAAATATAAAACTCCATTCTTTCGCAAGGTACTTGTGAAAATATTTATACTAATTCTAAATATAATAAAAGTTAAATTAGCAACCTACACATGCATTTTAACTTAATTTAATGAGATTTCAAAGAATTACCGAATAAGTGAAAAAAATTGAAAGTTGGCTAGCATGGTAAAAAAGTGGGGTTGTACAAAAGAAAAAAGCATTGAGGTAAAAAAATTTCATCAAAAAATTCAATATATTTAATTTTTAATATAAATTTCATTTTTAGTTTTTTTTTTGGTAAAAAAAATTCATTTTTAGTTAGTCACAAGATGATCCTAATTTTGATTATTGAGTTAACTTTGCATAACTTAACTTGGTCCGCAATGGCTTTAGGCGATGTAAATTAGGTATTCAACTCTTTATCTTGACGATTGTATTTATTGTGTCCATTGATGAATATTTTCATTCAAGACTATAAACATGAAAAATATTTAATTATAGAGGTGTAATAGACAAACATTTAAACCCTTCTTTCTAAATTCTATGTAAAGATATTTTATGTTGATGATGTTTATTTTATTTTTTTTAGTCGATCCTACTCTACTTTTATTATAACTCTTACTCTCAAACTTTTGTTTTTTTCTTTCAAGCGTGGGAGGAAATAAATCCACTTCTAAAACTAATTCGTCCCCATTCCAATCTCCTAGAAGGTGGGGATTGAACCCCCCACCTCCGGTGATTGTTGATAATGTTTCTAATAAGTACATTTTTCTATTTTTCATTTGATTTATTTTTTTTTATTTATTGAATTCCACTTGGTGGGACCCACCAAATGGGATCCACGGTTCTCTCAAGGAATTCGGTTTCTTTCAGAAAATTTGTGATGGCCCTGATGGGGCCGGCGCGGTCACTCTCCAAGGAGTAACAATGCCGAGTAACGGTGCCGGCACCTTCTCATTTCCCATTTTTTTCAACATGGTTTAAGTACTAATTAGATATACTGCTTTGTGGGCTAATGTTCGTCTCGTATCAAAGAATCAATAAGTTTGACCTAAGTCAGCAATGATTCGCTCATATCACGCGGTTTTCTGTTCCTTTTTCCTAGGGCAAAGGCAATCTGTTCCTATGTGTCGAGACTGACAAGGCCAGACCCGCCCGCCTCAGATACTCCACTCACACTGCGATCTTTTGCCCAAGTCTTCTGTTTCCGAATTACACGCCTGTGCAATGGATGTCGCGAATCAGGACGCCACCCTTTGCGGAAGAATCCACTTTTATGGAATGTTTCACTAGGACTGCACCCACGACTTCTCCAGTAAACACAAATACATTCATCAGGGTTAAGTACTAATTGGATATATCGCTTCATGAGCTGATTTTTCATTTCGTGTCAAAGTAATAGTGACACAAGACAAACATGAACACAATTCATTTATCAATCATATCAAGTGAGTCAATACCATTACTATATAAGCCCGATTAATGCAAATCTCTATCTGCTAACTTTGTGTCGTGTTCGAATAATGCTTACGTCCCATCTTAGAAAATGTCGTCTTATAGTATTGCTCCTCGATTTTTGTGTTCAACCCAACAGGTTATTTTACATAATTAATGTAATCTAATCCAATCAAACTATGTCTATATAAATGGCGGTGCATTTAATAGACACTAATTTGATTATATCTGCCCTCTCAAGGTCTTTTAAGCTCTCCTACGTTTTTGCAAATACAAAATAATTTTCTTACAAATATTGACATTATAATATATTTTATTTTCAAATTATCATAAAAATTCAAGTATTCACGTTCTCATGGAATGAATATGATTATCTTACCCAATCAGTGGACTAAACTTTTTTATTTTTTTGCCATCAGTATATCAATTAAAAGTACATAAAAAAGATTAGCCAAAAAAGCTTCTGAAATAAATGTACGGCGGTCCAACAGCAGCAGCCTATAACATGAGGCAATGCTTAAACCCCCATTTTGTTGAGATCTTTATCCACTGTTAATCATTTCGGAAAGGAAAAAAATTTAAATAAAGATCCAAAGTGTTATTATTTTTTAAAATAAGAATATGAAGTGAACTTTGTTATAAATAAGGACTTGAAGTGTTTATATCGGTTTCAAAGAATAGCCTAAAGTGATTATGGCTATTTTAAATAAATGCCTAATCTTGTTGACTTATTGGCCGAAAAAAAATTCCAGCTAATCAAGAATATTTTTGCCCAAACACAATTTGAATTAAATTAAATTAGATTATAAATTAAAAAATTAAAAAGAAGATAATAATAATTTAAAAAAAAAAAAAAAAAAAAGGAAACAAGGGTGGGAGGGAGGTTGCTGCCCCATCGTTGGTGGGGCGGAAACGAAGGATGGTGGGGTTCTCGGTGCCTGGGGGCTAGTGACCCTCGCCTAGCATCCTCAGTGATGATCAGCAACCCTCACCCAAATTTAGGAGAGGGTTGTCATCCTTTCTAGCTCTGGCAAGGGCTTGTCGGCCCTTGCCTCTAGTTGGCTAGGATCGCTGACCCTCCCTTAGGTGCTGGCAACCTTGTTGGCCTTCACCATCGCCCCACCGACGATGGGGCGGTGGTCAAAGGTGAGAGGTGGTCAAAGGTGAGAGGGGTGCCCTCCTGTTTGTGTTTTCTCTTTTTCTTTATATATATATATATTTTTTTTGGGGGTTGGGGACAACAATTTGTCTTTGCATGACCTAAATTGACATAAATAGATCAAGAGAGTATATCAACAATGCATTTTCTCTTCAAAGCTAATATGAAGATGGGAGATGCAAATTCCATAGCTTACATTTGTTGCTGACTAAGCTTTTTGAGAAAAATCCAAACAAGAGCTTGAAGTTGAATCATTTTCTAAAAATTAAAAATTGAAATATACATTATTTCAAATCAAAATGTGAAGTGTCCAAATCAATCTCAAATAAAAACCTTGACAAGTGACTTTTCCATATGCTAGAGCAAGGACATTTTTGTCCCCAAAAAAATTGAATAAAAAGAAAAGGCAACTTTATAAAAATGAAAAACCCAACCTTGCTCCTTTTTCTTCCCCAAGCGCAACCCATCTGAACGCTGTGTGACCGGCGGCGCGCGATCAGGCGGCGTCGGTGTGCGATGGGCGGCAGATGAGGTTTTCCTTTTCCGTTGGTGCACAGAACAATGGAGAACAGAGAGAGAAAAATCGAAAAACCTTGTAGAAGAAGACGCTCTTAGCTTGCAAAGTCGGTTAACAACAGAGCTCTGGACTCTGCCTGCAATCGCTAACCACGCACCGGATTTCGGTATTTCGCGAGGAAGGGATGTGGAAGGGTTTGCAAATGGAGCCACTTCCCTCGTAAGATTCGCAGCCGAATACAACTTCGGAGGACTCCGCAATTTCCAGCGTAGGAGGAGGATTGCCTTTTATTTTCGTTCAAAATCCCTCACCCTTCGCACGCCGCCGCCGCCGCCCGTTCACATACCACCTCAGGCGTTCAGAGCTCACCAATTGCTCTATAAATGTATTGGATTTCGAATTCTTGTTTAAAATTGATTTGAACACTTTAGGTTTTTATTTGAAATAATCTTCACTCCAAATCCTTGTGTGAAAAATTAATCTCATTTCGTACCTTTATAAAGAATTTTTCCCAGTTTTTTAACGAATTGACTGAAAAACAACTTTTCCCCTTTGAAACAGAGCTTTAAAATTTTTAATCTTACCAAATGGAAGTTCTTGACGCAGGTCTCGCAAATTATTTCTGATACATCTCAGAATTAGGGTTTCCATTTCCTCTTCGAGCTGGTTCTTGACAAAGCAGGAGAAATCTCACCCCCATGGACATCTGTTTCTGCAAAGCAGAGAACCAACAAGGGGACGTGTCGAATGGCTTATGGTATTTGGGGTTTTGGGCATTCATCTCGTCACTGTTTCCTAATTTCCTAATTTTAGATTTTAGATGAGACCTGCTCAATGTTTCTCGACGGTCTGCAAAACCGACAATCTAAATATTGAATTTTTATTCAAGTCGAGCAGGCAAAAAAAAACATTTCACTTTCAAATCAAAAGGTCTAGGTCGGTATAAAAATAGCATTGGTATCACCTTGGAAACGTAATTTGAGAATGACAGAAGCTCTAGTGATAACATGCAGTATCCTTAATCCAAGTTACTGTTTTCCACCCGGGGTGGGAGAAAAGCAAAAGAAAAACAAAGTGTCACCATCTCGCAATGAACAAACTGATTAAACTGTCTGATTCACAAGCTGAGGAAGCCACAATGTCACGGTTGAATCTTGAGGAACACGGTCACGGAAGGATCATCTAGGACCATATAATCCTTCTTCATTGTGACAAGGAGTGAAGTCGCCCGAACTCGAATCCAAGTATGGCTTCTCAAATCGCATCACAGCATCGGTTTGATACTTCTCCCATCTTTTCTCCAAGCTAATAATTCCTTCAAGAGATAGGACTGCTTCAGCCATATAAGGTCGCTTTTCGGTCGAGCTGTGTGCAAAGTAGAGCCAGGCGAACGGTTTTCTCGACTTCACTCTTGTCATAGCCGCAAGGCATATTGGTATCGACTAGCCTTTCTAACTGTTCGTTTTCTGAAAGGGCATGTGCCCATTGGAGCAGCACCAATTTATTTCCGTCGAGGCAGGTCGTTTCCCAAGCTCTTCGACCGCTTATGAGTTCAAGAAGCGTCAGGCCAAACCCATAAACATCGCTCTTTACCGAGTTTTTTCCTGTAAAGTGCACTGGATCCATGTAATGAAGTGTCCCCATTGGACAGTAATTAAAATAAGCATTTTCACCGCTAGGTTCTCCTTCGGAAACAGCCTTCCCTTTGTCCTCGTCCATAAACAGGGCTGTCCCAGAATCTGCAACATAAGCCTCAAAGTCCTCATCCAACAGTATAACCTCGGGTTTAATGTCCCCGTGAATTATCCCCAGATCATGCAAATGGGAGAGCCCTCTAGCAGCTCCAATCGCTATCTTCTTCCTGGTGGGCCAATCAAGTGGGAGCTGCCCTCTTAAAAGTGAGTCCAGACTTCCGTTCACCATGAAATTGTACACAAGCATGTATTCTCCATGCTCCGACGACAGACAAAAGCCTTGAACCCGAGCCAGATTCCGATGACAGATCATGGTCCCCAATTTTACTTCAGCATGGAATCTACATGCCTGAGAGGTACGTCTAGCGAGTCTTTTTATCGCCACCATGGAATCATCCCGCAAAATTCCTTCGTACACGCAACCGTACACACCCTCACCCACCTTCTTTGTCTCACTGAAGTTGTTGGTAGCAACCTTCAGCTCGTCGAAAGTGAACCTTTTAAGGCATCCTTCTACTGGACATTGGACTGGTTCGCTTGGCCTCCAGCAATCAAACGTGGAAGCTGAATTGGCCAGGCAAAGAGAAGCACCGGCAGTGACCTGGCAGGGTGTTATAGCTTTGATGAAACTGCAGCCAAAATGATTAAGCGGCAGACAAGTCGTCGATGACTGAGAAGCAGGTGGCGAAGGCAGATCAAAATCAGGGGGATCTTCGGTGAGGTTGAAGGTGGAAAACTTGAAGACCATAGTTTCTTGGTGTTCTAAAGCACGGCACTCCTTGGAATCCAAACTTGGATTGCACGAAATTTTTCTTGTTTAATGAACGGGACCGAAGAAGGAAGGAAGAAGATTTTCTGCTGCAGAGGTGAGCCTGAGCGGAGTCTGCATATTCAGACTTAAATCATTTTGGTCGTCCATACTTAACAAAGCCAATAGAAAAAAGGCTTCGCTTTGTTGAGTATCTTATCGTTAATGTTGATAATGCTTGTTATGTCCCACCAAGCGATGACTCGTACGAGTCAGTCACCCTGGTCACTTTCACTTCGCCGGTCTTAGTACGTTGATCTTTGTTAGAAAATTAGTCCAACATTTAGAATTCCTATGCTGCTTCCGAATGCAGTTTAGCCAGCATACTCCCATAAAATTGCTCCGTAAGCCCTTCCAAATCAAGGAAGTAATCAAATGGAACTGATTACAACCTTCATATGAGGAAACCCTCCTGTACCTACATTTCTAATGAAAGGTATAGTCGTTCCGAATTACCCTGGGAACTTCTGTATTTAATCCATGAATCCTAGCTTATCTCATTGATTTTCCCTTCAAACGTCATTTTCTTATTCATTTTTCACTTCTGCTCAATCTAGTCTAACAGGATGCCCTTTGGAAACAATAGTGGAACTTCATTTTGGAGATTAATGAATGATTGAACAGTTTTATGCAGCAGGCGAACTATCGGCGTGGGTGTTGGATGAAGTCTCACTTCACTATATAACAACCTAAGAGTAAGAGTCAACAAAAGAACATAAGAATCCTTCATGTACACAACCAAACCCGGCCCTACCCACGGTTTTTTCACCGCTGTAAGTGGTTGGTAGGTGCCTATAGCTCATGGAACGCGAACCTTTTTAAGGCGTCCATGGCAAACCTCCAGATCAGAACCGGGAAGCGGGAGAGATTCACTTAGCCTACAACTTGAACAACCAGATTCGGAAGACTGAATTGTCCAGTGCAGCGAGCCCCGGCAGTGGCCTGGCGCGATGTCATTGGTTTCTTGAAATTGCAACTGGAAATATACGGCAGGCAAACCGCTGATGATCAAAAAGAAGGCAGCGAGTCCAAACCAACATGGGGAGGATCTTCAGTGAGATCGACTGTGGCAAATTCGAAGACCACGGTTCGGCTTTTGGACTCCTAGAAGGAAAATTGAAGCTCATATCACTCAAATCCGTCACGTAGATAAGGAGAACTTCAACGATGTTTTTGCAGGTGAGCACGTAAAAGCTTAAACTGGCAATTCTTAGCCCGTTTTTATCGGGCCCTTCCCCTTTTCTTCTGGTGGGCCGCATATCTGAAGAAGACTTCCAGGAATGACGTCAAAGAATCAATAAATTCGACCTAAGTCAAAAACGATTCGTTCATGTCACGCGGTTTCTCTTCCCTTTTCCGAGGGCAAAAGCAATCTGTTCCGATGTGTTGAGACTTACAAGACCATACCCGCCTCACTCATATGCTCAACACACGCTCTGAAATCATTTGCCTAAGTCTTCTGTTCATGAACGAAACGCCTGCGAAATGGATGTGGCGAATCAGGACGCCAACCTTTGCGGAAGAATCCACTTTTAGAGAATATTTCACTAGGACTGCACCCGCTATTTCATCAGGAAACACCAATGCATTCATCAGGGTTAAGTACTAATTAGATATTTTGGGGCGGATGTTCATTTCATGTCAAAGTAATAGTGACATGAGATGAACATGGACGCAATTCATTTATCAATCGTGTCAAGTGGGTCAACACGATAATCATACAAGCTTTAATCACCACAAATCCGTATCTACTAACTTTGTAATTTGTTGGCATAGTGCTTTTGTCCCATCCTAGAAATTGTCATCTTTAGAGTACTTACAAATCCAAAGAAAATTGATCCTCAATTTTTGTGTTTAACCCAAACAGGTTATTTAAAATAATTGATATAATCTAATCCAATCAAACTGTGTGTAAATGAATGGTGGTGCATAAAATAGCACCATGTGGAATGGTAAGTAAGCCCACGGCACAGCACAATAGTTTGATTACACCGGCCCTCTCAATTTCTCTTAGCTCTCTCTATTTTTGCAAATAAAAAATGAATTTTATTTCAAACATTGACATTATAATATACTCTTTTGATAAATAATCATGAAAATAGAAATATTTATATGCTAATAAAATGAATATGATTATCATACCCTGTCCGTCGACTAAATCTTTCTTTCTTTTTTTTCTTTTTTTGCCATCAGTATATCAATCAAAGGTACATGAAAAATCATATGTTGTTTCAACTTTCTTACTGATTTGCAAAGAATTTAATTTTGCTCCTTCTGACGTAATAAATTGGCCAAAAAGCTAATCAAGTAAATGTCCGGCGGTCCACAAGGCAGCAGCATATGAAATTCTAACACGTGGCCATGTTAGATGACTCTTACCGCCTTGCTGGTTTTTTAATCTTTCTCTGCTGATAAAAAAAAAATGTTGAAATGTCAAACTTTTTCCTTTTCTATTACTTTCGGTTTTTCACGGTTTCATGACCACAACATAACCTGTTTATAGGGAAAATTTTTCAAAAAGTTTTAAATTTATTATATTTTTGTCAATTCAATTATAAATCTTTTAATTTTGTTAATTCAGTCTTAAATATTTTTACTTCTTCCCAATTAAATCTATGCGGTCAATTTTAGCTAGAAATTACTGACATGGCCAACCGACGCTAACATGACATTTTTTTTGTATAATCTTTTAATAATTCTTGTGAATTTTCAATATATATATTTTTTTACTTTTCTCTTCCTTTTTTTGGGTTTGGAGATAGGGTCGGTGGCCCTTGCCGGCCCTAGGCAAGGGCTCATGAGCCCTCACTTTCACTAGCAAGGGTCAGCTGGCCCTTGATTGTGGCCGGCGAGGGTTGGGCAACAACCCTCGCCGACCCTAACCCCAAACCCAAAATAAAAGAGAAAAGTAAAAAAATTATTAAAAAGTGACAGGTTAGCGTTAACCAGCCACATTAGCAATTTCTAATCAAAATTGACTGAATGGACTCAATTAGCAAGAAGTAAAAACATTTAGAATTGAATTGACAAAAGTGTAATAGGTTTAGGACTTTATGGATAATTTTCCCCCTTTTTGCTGATTAGAGCTTTTCAGCAATGAAAAATAAAAATTCAACAATGTTCGACCAAAAGAGAAAAGAAAACATTTCAACAATTAAAGAAAGACATAATAACACTGGGACTTTTAAAGTATATCGTTGTACCATAACCCCACAGATATCTACTGCTAGATTGAGATAGAAAGATCATGGCCATTGGATTTGAGCTAGTTGCGACTAGTTGTGAATTTTCACAAAAGATTCAACGTCCAACCTGTGACATCTTGAATTTTCAGATTTGGTTTTCAATTAAATAAATCGGGTCTTTCATCGACGTGCCGATAGTTCTATTCCCTGAGTTGGCCACTCACGGGATAACTAGACTATTTGGGGAAGTGACTAAGGAATCTAAATGTAATGGACTCGAGAATTCGACCAGGAATCGACTGATCGACCGTGTTGATTTGCAAGGGTTATTATGGCACTATCAGAAATCGATCAGAGACCGAAGATAGGTCAATTCAAATGAGGTATGTGATCAAAATGTGTGTGATTCCACCTGATTTCAAAATACTCGTTGATCGGCACTAGACCGATTTTTCTATCGTTTTGGTACCCAGTGCCTATAAATGAAATCGAGATTTTCACGACAATTGAGAGTCGCCAATGTGTCGAAGATGTACATTGTGACTCGAGATAAATCGATCACGGGTCAATTGCACCAAAAGTTCATAAAAGTTACCCAGTAGACTAGGTCACGCTAAAAGTACGTCGAAGTGAAAGTAATTGTGAATGTGAATCCGATTTTAGAAATTGAAAGTTCCGTGGTATCACGAGCTATTTTAAGAACGTCGACTCATCTTCCGAAGATTTTTCGGAGATTCCAAGATTTTTACGGAAAATCGATTTGGAAATCGAACGAAAATTCGGTTTAGCTCGTTTGAAGGGAATTTTGACTTCTAAGCCAAGCTTTTGGATGTTGGGGACTCATAGAAATTTTGTGGACTTTTTCTTCAACGAAATGGAACTTTGAATTGGAGGAATCGGAGAAGAAATTGAAGCCGAAGTTGAGTGCCAAAAATGTGAAATTCGGAGCTTTGGCTTGAGGGCTGATTTTTGGCATTAAGTTGGTTAATTCTTGGATTATATTTGCTAGAAAGAAATAGGGGGACAAGATTTTAATGCCTAGATATTTGTCTTTGACCAATTCCTTTGTTCCAATCTCTTTGACCGATCAATCCAGCTGCTCTCCACGACGCTGCTTCCTTTTCATTTCTCTCGGTGCAGCTTCCTCCACGTTGCCAAGACCGCTGCCTCGGTCTCCTTCGTGCGACGCCTTCAGCTTCTGCTTACTTTGATTTTTCCTTCATTTTCACCCCTCACTTTCACGGGCTGCTCCATAAAAACTCTCCCTCTTACCCGTGAGCTTCAAGCTGCCGTGAAGACCGAAGCATCTCCACGTTTTCTTTCTCTCCATCGACACCTGCACCACCACCCTTCACCGAGACTCCCCCACCCACTCACACGATTCCACCTTCACCAATTTTCCCTCAACCCCACACGTTTCTTAGTCAAACCGGTGAAGCCTCTCTGTTTTGTTGACCGTGAAACCCCCACATCTCGCCGTTCCCTTCCACCGAAGCATCACCGGGTCTTCTCTTCACGCGACCACGAAGACAACTTGCTTTGCTTGTTGACCGCATCTCTCCAGCTCGCCGTCTCCACGAAGCCAAGCTTTGTTGCCGCGTCCACCGCAAGTTCAACCGAGGAAAATCCAGCTCCTTCGGTCTTGAACCGTAGGCTTTGTTGGCTGATTTCAGCCGGTCCAAGCTCCCATTGGCCTCGCCGTGAGCTTAAGTCCTGGCCGCCGTCGCCATGAGCCAATTTTCGGGCTTAATCGGTGAGTTGCGTTCTAATCCTTTATTAGTGGGCTAATGACACTTAGAGATGTGCTAGTTAGCTAATTTGTGGATTAATTATGTTGATTAGGTTTAGGATGGCTTAGTTAGATTAAGTATATAGTTATTAGTTAGTTAGTTAGTTAGTTAGTTTATTTAGTTTAATTAGATGGATTAGTTAGGAATTAGTTAGTTTATTTAGTTAGTGTACTTAGATTAAATTATATAGGATGGTTAGATTTAATAGTTAGTTAGATTATTTAGTTTAGTTAGTTTAGGTAAATTTAATTAAATGCTTTAAATTTATTTATTTTGTAATTTATTTAATTTCTGATAATTTATTTAATTATTAATTATTTTCTGGAAATTAGGCGGGATAACCGGTGATCGAAATTTCGTGCTGATTGCAATGGTGTGTTCAATTTATGCAATTGGATGTTAATTTGTGCAAATTGAGTGCTGATTGGAATTTTGAGTATTTAATTCCAAAATGTGTGAAATTCATTATTTATTCAGAAAATCCCGGGTGTCGGGCTTTAACACCAAAAATGGTTTTATGTACTATATAAACCAGTGGGATTTTAAATTGGAGGATATCAATTTTTCTAGTGTGAATTGACCGTATACCCACACACGACTATTTTATCATGTATTTCTAATAAGAAGAAAATATGTCAGGTTCATTATTTTAATTGAGATATTTAAGTGCAATGCACAGTGTCCTAGGCCGAGATTGATTGGTCGTGTGTTGGTTAAGAGAAACCGTCCTAGGCTGTTAAGCCGAATGTTACCCATTTATTGGGACTTGGGTCGCAGTAGATTCTGGACCTACGCCCCTTCGAGAAAGCCGTCTAATCGAGAGACGTAGCCATGCTCAAAGGAGGTGAGACGATGCCTGGTAATGCCAAAAGACCGCCAATATTGGAGTTGGCCGTACCCTTAAGGGGTGTAATTAACAATTGGACCGCGTGATTGTTGAGTTTGATGCACCCGATTATGAGACAAAAACTGTGTGATATGAAATGGGACGTGTCATAATGGTTTGACCTTATAATCAGGACCCTAGTGATTAATTGAATTGATAAGGTGTTCCAGTTGTTATGTGCATTGATTATATGCATTATGATATGAATTGTACTGACATGCAAGAACGAAACTAAGGCGAGGTAAGTCTTCTGTGCCAATTGAGTAGCTGTGTGGTTAGAACACTTCCAGGTGTATTTCCCTCCTAATTGGGGCTTAAGACCGTGAACTCGCTGAGATTTATATCTCACCCCGTTGTGGGTTTAAAATTTTCAGGGCCGTAGAGAAAGGACCTGGAGCTAAGCTAAGGTGACCTGAAGAGTAGGTCAGATAGGACAACCTCTTTTTGAGAACTAGTCTTTTGGTTATAGACTTGTGTAAAAGACTCAGTATGTTTATAAAAGTGTGCTTTTTTTGTGAATGTGATATCCTGTTTTTCTATCCCGAGATAGTTACTGTTAGGGGATTTGTTATTTGCTTCCGCATGTGCAATAAAATAAAAGGGTCGGCGACTCGTCCTGGGAAGTCGCATAGCATAGTTTTTATCGACCAGAGAGGGATGGGCATGCGCTCGAGGATCAGGGCGTGACACAACCCGTTAGAAGATGGACGCTACGTTCTTGATCACGACGGATGGTTGCATACCTTTGTAAGCTTTAAAAAAATTCAAACTACGATGTAACCTCGTAAATTATTAAAAACCGTGTTGATTAAAAAATTTACAAATTTTGTTCTTGATTGCAACGAATCCTTATGTCGTAACTGGAAAGAAAAAACACAAAAAGAAGGAACATAAATTTACGGTGTTTTGTCTTTGTTTACAATGACCGGTCGTGACTATAAATAAAACACTGCAAGTCACTGCAATTGGAAAAGTCCAAATTCACAACATTTTGCTCTTATTACAACAAAACATCCTAACTCGTTATAAACCGTTGCAATTCAAACATATACTCTCAAAGAATTGAAAGTGTCTTCAATATGGGTGTCATTTTATGAGCTAAATTGGCATGAACAGATATTGAGAGTTTCTACCAATGCCCTTTTTCTTCCCTCTTTAAAGCTAAAATATATTACAGTATTCGCATAATACATAGATGACAGCAACATGCATTTGGCTTAAATACGCGGATAGGGGCGCTACTTCCACGGGTTACATTTGCTGCTGACGTAGCTTCTCTAAGATTGACAATTTAAGGCAAAACATGAGAAGAATGTTATCAATATGATAACGATATAAAGGTAAATACACTTGAACAGGGAAAAAAGGATTCAGTGATATATGGTATAACGCTCTAAGCTGAGGCAGCCACAATCTCACAGGTGAATGTCGAGCAACTGGTTCTTGGAAGGATCATCTAGGACCAGATAATTCATCTTCCCTTGAACAAGAAGAAGAGTCGCTCGAACTTGAGAGATTATTTGGGCCAGATAATCCGTCTTCATGTTGATACTCCTCCCATCTTTTCTCCAAGCCAATAATTCCTTCAAGAAATAGGACTGCTTCAGCCATATAAGGCCGCTTTTTGGGGTCGAATTGCGTGCAAAGTAGAGCCAGACGCACAATTTTCTCGAATTCACTCTTGTCGTAGCCGCTCGGCATGTTGGTGTCGACTAGCCTTTCCAACTGTTGCTCCTTTAAAAGGGCGCGTGCCCATTGAGGCAGCCCCAGTTCATATCCACCGAGGCAGGTTGTTTCCCTAGCTCTACGACCACTTATGAGCTCAAGAAGCGTCACACCAAACCCATAAACATCGCTCTTTACCGCGTTTCTTCCAAGAAAGCGCTCCGGATCCATGTAACCAAGCGTTCCCATTGCGCAGTCGGTAAAATAATCGTCTTCACCGTTGGGTCCTCCTTCGGAAACAGCCTTCTCTTTGTACTCGTCCATGAACAAGGCCATCCCAAAATCTGCAACACGAGCCTCAAAATTCTCATCCAAAAGTATATTACCAGGTTTAATGTCCCTGTGAATTATCCTCAGATCATGCAAATGGGAGATCCCTCTCGCAGCTCCAATTGCTATCTTCTTCCTGGTGGGCCAATCAAGTTGGACCTTCTTTGTTGACTGTCCTCTTAGAAGGGAGTCTAGACTTCCGTTGGGCATGAAAGCGTACACAAGCATTTGTTCTCTATGTTTCGTCGACGAACAAAACCCTAGAACCCCAATCAGATTCCGATGGCAGGTCATGTTCCCCACTTTAACTTCAGCATGGAATGCCCATGGCTGAGAGGCACGTCTATTGAGTCTTTTTATCGCCACCTTCGAGCCGTCCCCCAAGGCTCCTTCGTACACATAACCGTACCCACCCTGACCCAACTTCTTTGTCTCGCTGAAGTTGTTGGTAGCGACCTTCAGCTCGCGGAAAGTGAACCTTTTGAGGCGCCCTGCCTCTGGACATTGGAGCGATTCGCTTGGCCTCCACCAACCAAACTTGGAAGCGGAATTGGCCAAGCGCAGAGAAGCACCAGCAACGACCTGGCGGGGTGATATAGCTTTGATGAAACTGCGGCCAGCATAATTAAGCGGCAGACAATTCGTTGATGACTGAGAAGCAGGCGGCGAATCTGGATCGAAATCGGGAGGATCTTCGGTGAGATCCAAGGTTGAAAAGTTGAAGACCATGATGGTTCTGCGCTCTTATGAAACACCACACTTTTTGGAATTTAAGATCGGATTGCTCGAATTTATCTTTTCACGAACGGGAACAGGAGAAACAGGAGAAGGAAGCAAGAAGAGTTTTCTTCTGCAGAGGTAAGCCTGAGCCGAATCTGGATATTCAGACTTTCAAATTTTTGTGGTCTGTCATATACCTACTGGCGTACACGCATCTGCAATGAAAAAAAGAACTAATATTATAAATGCTAGTCAGGCTTGTTATCTCCTCCCGACCCGTTGAACAGAGCCACGACTCCATCGACTGAGTCAATTCGACTCAGTCATCTTCGTCGTCCATTGACTCAGTCATCTTCGTCGCTTTCGCCTCTCCCCTATGCTGTGTCTGAATGCAATTCATCCAGTTTCTTCGGCTGACACCGACACCGGCTGCTACTAAGTTGCATTATAAGCCCGGTCTAACAAAGGTGTTAATAAACTTCACCTGGTGGAGAAAAACCTAAGAAGAGATTTAATGAATTACGTTCCTCTGTTCCCACCAATATCGACTTCCATCTCAAAAATGAAAGGCCAAAAGCATTACTTTTAATCCCGGAAGCTGCGCTCTTTTCTTAATCAAATCCTTGCACCTCGGACTCGTCGAGTCAAGTCGTTGACCTGGCATAAATTACATTATCAAGTCTCTCTTACACTGATTCCAATCAGTTAATATAGCTACTACAGACATTACTCAGTATAAACCCAGACAATTGCTCCACAAGACCTTCCATATCAGGGATAGATTTAATTTGACTAATTATGTTACTTCATATGAGGAAACCCTCCTCTACCTGCATTTCTAACGAAAGCTACTGTCTTTCTGAATTACCTATGGGAACTTTTGCATGTAGTCCATGAATCCTAGCGTATCTCATCGATTTTCCCTTTGAATGTAATCTATTTATTTACGCCAGATCAATCTGGCCTAACAGGCTGCTTTTGGAAACAGGTGTTGATCTACAACATCTTGGAGATTCTTGAATCATGGAACATTTTTTTCGGCGCAAGCGAATTCATGGGGAGCATGTTAGCTGAAGAATAAATACGGAGTGTCTTGCTGTAAATCGACCAAAGAGTCGAAAAATGAACACAAGTGTGTTTGCACCCGAGACGAAATGCTTTTCACCAAAAATTTTTTTCGATTTTTCCATGAGAGGAGACAAGTTTTGCAATGACCCCGTATAAGAAATGTCATAGGTATGTGTGACATCTTGAATTTTTTACCCGTCTCGATAAAACAAAATGGGCTCTTCGTCGGCGCGCCTATGGTTCTTTTTCTCTTAGCTGATCACTCATGAATTAACAATCTATTGGATGAAACCGTTAAGGGATATAACCGCGGTAAAATCCCTAAAAGCTACTCGGTAGGTCGAATTGGACTAAAATCGTGTTCGGTCAATTTTAACCACGAAATTGAATTTGGTTTCAGGAATTGAATGTTCGGGCGTGTCACGATTCATTTATAGGACGTCGTCTTGTCTTATGGAAAAATTCCGTTGAGTTCGGGATTTTTATGGAAAATCACTTCAGACTATTCGGAAAATAACGGAAATTCAAATTGGCCAATTTGAATGGATTTTTGGCTTCCAAACCGAGCTATTTGGTGATGGGGACTTGTGGAATTGATGTGGGCCTTTTCCTTGGCAAAATTGAACATCAATTGAGGGAATTTGTGTTGAAATTGAAGCTCATTTTTAAGAAATTCGGAGCTAGATGGGGGGTGCAACATTGGTCATCAAATTGGTTTAATCGAGGATTATAGTGCAAGAAAGTATTGGGGACAAAGGTTTAATTGAAATGATAAGCTTGAAGACTACTTGGACTAAGTAATGATGTTATTAGATATTTTAATTCGACTTCTCTTCTATTTTTCCATCTTCTACGAGCGTCTCTCTCTCTCCTCCTCCTTTCACCGGTCGACTCCATCCCCCGCAGCTTCTCCTTCATTTCACTTTCCACGCATCTCCTTCTCTCACTCACACTTCTCTTTCATTTCCTTCTGCCCTCATCCCCATTTTCTTCATCCCCTCTTCACGTCTCTCTCCATCCACTACCGTTCACCCTTCATTTCCCCTAAACCCCACAACGCCAGCTCACGTCCCCACCTTCCCCTCTCATTTCTGCCAGCGAACCCAACCCCACTGATCTCCTTCCCGTTGCCACGAAGACACCAGCCCTTCTCGTGTCTTCAATTTGCCCGGTCAACTCCAGCATCGAAGACTCCAGCTGCCGCTCACGCCAGCCTGCTCCCCTTCGGTTTGTTCCCCTCAACTTCTTCGACGCTAGCACACGGTCAACGACCCAGCCGAGCTCCCCTTCTTCGCTGCCAGCTCGCATTTCCTCCGCTCCATCAACCGTGCTCGAAGCTGCCCTTCATTCCTCCTTCTGTTTCGTGCGTTGCCCGGCAGCGAACGAACGTTGCATCTCCACCATTTCGGTCTTCATTTTCGAACCCAGCAGCAGCAGCTCTTGCTGCTTCTTTGTTCAACCAGCAGCCCACGTGAGTTCAGCCGCAAGCCCATTGGAAGCCCGCGTCTTCGGCCAGGTTCAGCAGCCCACGGAACTTTCTTCGCAGTCCACAGTTTGGCCAGACACTCCAGCCCACTCTCAGTCCACTGAAGCTTGCAATTCGACCTAGGTTTCGGCCCGCCTGAAGTCAGCCCAAGAAGCCTGCGAAGCCCATGAAAATTTAAAGCCCATCTCAGCCCAAGCCCAGCAATTTGCTGTGGGCTTGCAAGGCCTGTTGGGCCCGGCCCAAGTGTTCGTCAACGTCGTCGAAAATTCAAGTTTCGGCCGCCACTGCGGTGAACCGGTCTTCTCTTTGCACCGGTGTGTTTATGCACTAAACTATTCTTAGTAGGCTAATGGCGTTTAAGGGGTGTTTAGTTTAATTTAATTAGGAATTAGGTGGCTAGTTAAATTAATTTAGTAATTTAATTATTTAATTATGCATGTTAGGTGATTAGATTAGATTAAGTGAGGCCTAGATAAATTGCATTACTTATCTAGAAGGGTTCGGGAATTTTCCGGGTCCGTATTGGTATTTAATTTAGTGATTTTGGCATAGGTTGGTATTTTTAGGATTTAAATTGATTTATTTAATTAATTTTAAAAATTAATTACTTAATAATTATTTTTCCTGGAAATTAGGTCGGGATAATTGCTGGTGATCGAATTTCGATGCTTGATTGCAAAATTATGGTTAAATTCCGCAATTGAGTGTTAAATTGTGAGTTGAGTCAATTATTCCAAAATTTGTGAATTTTGACATTTATCTAGAAAATCTTAGGTGTTGGGTTCTAAACACCGAAAATGTTTTATGTACTATATAAACCAGTGGGATTTTGAAAAAAAAAAGGATATCAATCTTCTGGGGTGAATTGACCATATACCCACACATAACGATTTTCATGGATATTTTTAATACAAAATAGGCTAGGTTCACCATTTTAATGGAGGTATTTGAGTGCAATGCTTGGTGCCCTAGGCCATGTTTAAGTATCAAACTCATCTTAAGCTATTAAGATGGACGTTACCCCTATATGGGATGCTTTACCAATGGATGCCGGTCGCTATAGATTCTGGACCGATGCTCCTTTATGAAATGCCGTCGACATAGTGACGATGCCATGTACAATGGTGTGAGATGATGCCTGACAATGCCAGAGAACAGTTGAACAGAAAGTAGGCCGTACTATATGCCGAGAGTAAAACTAGGAATGCATGATTGATTGAATGTGGTGTTCATGTTGTTAGAGCTTAATTGTTGCTTATATCTATACGGTTGCCTGTGATATAAATTGTACTAACCCGCAGAGTAGATCTAAGGTGAGGTAAGTCCCTATAATTATGTAATTGAGTGGTTAGAACGCCTCTAAGTGTATTTTTCTCTTAATCAGGGTTTAGAGCACGAACTCGCTGAGATTTATATCTCACCCTGGCGTGGGTTAAATTTTCAAGGTCGTTGAGTAGAGGACCTAGAGCTAAAAGGAGATGATCTGAAGTGTATGTTAGTTAGAACCGCTTCTTTTTAAAAAGTCAGTATTTGTAGTCTTTTGGTCATAAACCTTGTACATGACTCGGTATGTATATAAAGGTGTGTTTTGTTTTGTGAAATTATTGTTCTGCTTTTCTATTTTGAGATGATTATTGTCAGGGGATTTATTTTCGTTTCTGCATGTGCAATAAAATAAAAAGGGTCGGCAACTCGTCTTGAGAAATTGCAAAATATTATCGACCAGAGAGAGATGGGCACACGCTCGGGGTTCGAGGCGTGACAGTATGCAAGGAAATTGATAATTTCACTTCAAACAGAACTGAAAGTACATAAACTTCATTGAAATTTAATTAACAGCAAAGATCTTAACACTACAGTTGAGATACATGCAATTTAAGCGACAGCAAAACATTTGGGAACTACAAGCATAATTACAATGCAGAAATTGAAAGATAACAAGTTGTTTGTATGTTGTGATGGGGGTCTTCAGTAGACAGACACTAGTACTCATAGTGTTCACAACCTACCTGCCTATGAGCAATTCTTCAAGAATGGGGATGACAAGCCATCATTTCATCCAAAGGACGCAACATCAAATCACAAAAATCTAACTCCTAAGTGTCCCTTCGTTGATATTGTTCTCGTACTACTCATTGCTAGCAGAAGAACCTAAAAAGTATTGGAAGATAGAGAGGTGGGCAATTATAACTCGGTGAGTAGTGTATCTCTTCTAAGCAAATTGTACATTCACAATTCGAAATATATATGCAAAATATCAAAAGTAAATATCTTTCTAACAAACTCTTTTATGTATAAATTAATAATAATGTCAATTCATAATAACAAATCAACTATCAATGGCTTATTCCATTAATTAATCTCATTTAACCACATGTCAATGGTTCATTTCATCGACTAATCTCAAATCGCATATCAATAGTTTATTCTATCAACTAAACTCATGCTCAAATATCTAGCTCATGATAAGGCGATCAAGATTTTTCTATTGGTTATGTCTCCACCTATTATTAGCCGGTAGCTTGGCTCACAATGATATTATAAATTAGTATGTATATACTCACAAATCCTCAATTGAGTTAACAACGATATTGAGCACCAAACTATCATCCTCCAATAGCAAAAATCTCATATATCGTAATACAATTCACAAATCAATCACATAAACTTTCGCAACTTAATTCATCCATGAGAATTACTTTTTGTGAAAACATTTTTCAAATCATTTCAGGACTTATCTCATAAATCAATTTTACAAATCGAATTAAATCAAAGGCATGTCATAAAGCATTTCACGATTTAATATATATAACATTCCACCAACCATACTCAATGTCGAGCTTTTTCATAAAAAGGTTTCGAAAACTCAAAATATGTAATATTTACTAACTTCATTCATCAAACAGAATATATATTTTCATCAAATAGTTCTCACGCCATTTACAGATACCAAAACGTAGTAAATGCCCATCTAAATTGTATACAACAAATGTGCTTAATCATAACTCATAATATATCAAATTTGTATTATTCTAAAGATATGAGATTACAAATTCTTTAAAGAGATAGCATCACTCACATTTGGAAAGTTGAAAACCAACTTATGCATGTTACTCAAGCCTAGGCACTTGTATTTCCATCGATTAACCGAAAAATGATATCTAAATTTGAGTAAAATCACTATTCCAATGACCGATAAACTAAACCATTCTTACTCCTCATAAAACGACATCTATGCACAACCGAGTAATCTCAATTTTAGCAAACATTCATATTTTTTCCTTACGTTTACTATCTGTTATGCATAACTCGCACATAATTTTTAGAATTTCTTTCCAATTAATCTGTACTTTGGATCTGATTTTCATCAAACTCCATAGTTCCACGACATCGTAAACTATCATTTCTGAAAAACCACAGCCTAATAACTCCTCAATCAAACCTAGCAGTTCAGAATCAATATAAGTTCAACTTCATGCCCTAAATTAGAAAATTACTCCAATTAGACAAATGATTGGCTTGAATACTCACCGGGCATTGCATTCGTAGTTGATTTGGCTAGTCGGAGTGTCCGGATTGTGTACGTGCTAGAATTTCTCATACTTCTTCCTTTCCTCTTTCCCTTCTCCACAGGCGGTTCTTTTATTTTTTCCTTGCTTTTGCCGTCGCTGCCTTCTTCTTTCCATTTATGCTCGCGCTCAATTGCACTAATTGAGGGGAAAGGAAAAGAAATGGGTTGGGCTTTGGCTAATAAAAAATAATGGGCTGAATTTTATGGTCCATATGTTACGGACGTTGAGAACTTTTAACGTTGTATTGTAGGTGCGCACGGAAAGCGTAAACCAGCAATTCTAAGCTTGTCTTTCCCGATCTCTTGGGCCTTTGCTAATTTCTTCCGGCGAGCCGCAAATTCGAAGACGACGTATTCCCAGGAATGACATCAAATGATCAATTTATCTAAACTTAGTGAACTATCCCGCTGCTTCTTTTCCTTTTTCTTAGGGCAAAAGCACTCTGTCCCTCTGCGTTGAGACTTACACAATCGTATTCGGACCACTCAAATACTCGATACTCATACGCGCTCTGAAATTTTTTGCCTGGCCTTCTGTTTATGAATGAAATGCCTGCAAAATGGATGTGGCGAATCAGGACACCACCCTTCTCTGAGGAATCCACATTCTGGTCTGACCAGATGAACAATCTCGACACAGTCTCATAAACTATTTCTGATCTCCACATTTTGCTTGCATTGTGTGATATTCTCCTCTAATGGAGCCGAACAGACGGTCCTTGCCCGGTTAAGACAAAGTCAATAACAGCAAACCCGTCTCAAAAATTTTATCTATTTCTTCTCAATCTTTTCGTAGATGGTGATTTGACAGGAGAAGAAGATAAAAGCGAAGTGAAGAACCTCTATGTTAATCTGTTACATTCTAATCTTAGAAGATATCCACGCACCAAAAAAATTATAGTTTAGATCAAATTTTCAAGCTGTTCTCAATGTTTGATTTTTATTTTTTTTAAATAAAATCAGATTTAAGGTAAAGTATAACAAGAATATTGTCAACCTTATAACAGAAGAGTAATTACACTCGAACTAAGCAAAAAGATTCAAGAGTATTTGTATAATGCTCAAGCTAAGGCAGCCACAATCTCACGGGTGAATCTCGAGCGACGGGTTCTTGGAAGGATCATCTAGGACCAGATAATTCTTCTTCCCTTGGACAAGAAGTACAGTCGCTCGAACTTGAGAGGTTATTTGGGCCAGATAATTCGTCTTCAGGTTGATACTCCTCCCATCTTTTCTCCAAGCTAATAATTCCTTCAAGATATAGGACTGCTTCAGCCATAAAAGGTCGTTTTTTGGGGTGGAATTGCGTGCAAAGCAGAGCCAGGCGAATGGTTCTCTCGACTTCGCTCTCGTTATAGCCCCACGGCATATCGGAATCGACTAGCCTTTCCAACTGTTCCTTCTTTGAAAGGGCATGTGCCCACTGAGGCAGCCCCAGTTCATTTCCGTCGAGGCAGGTCGTTTCCCAAGCTCTTCGGCCGCTTATGAGCTCAAGAAGCGTCACGCCAAACCCATAAACATCGCTCTTTACTGAGTTTCTTCCAAGAAAGCGCTCTGGATCCATGTAACCAAGTGTTCCCATTGTGCAGTCGATAAAATAATCGTTCTCACCGTTGGGTTCTCCTTCGGAAACAGCCTTGTCTTTGTACTCGTCCATGAGCAAGGCCAACCCAAAATCTCCAATACGGACCTCAAAATCCTCAGTCAACAGTATATTATCGGGTTTAATGTCCCTGTGAATTATCCTCAGATCATGTAAATGGGAGATCCCTCTCCCAACTCCAATTACTATCTTTTTCCTGGTGGGCCAATCAAGGGGGCTCGCCTCTGTTGACTGTCCTCTTAAAAGGGAGTCTAGGCTTCCGTTCACCATGAAAGGGTACACGAGAGCATATTCTCCATGTTCCGATGATGAACAAAAGCCGCGAAGCGGAAGCAGATTCCGATGCCAGATCATGGTCCCCACTTTTACTTCAGCACGCAGTGTCAATCCTTGACAGGTATGTCTAGCGAGTCTTTTTATTGCCACTCTGGAGCCGTCCCCCAGGACTCCTTCGTACACACAACCGTACCCACCCTGACCCACCTTCTTTGTCTCGCTGAAGTTGTTGGTAGCGACTTTCAGCTCGCGGAAAGTAAACCTTTTAAGGCGTCCTTCCTCTAGACATTGGAGGGATTCGCTCGGTATCCAGCAACCAAACTTGGAAGCTGAATTGGCCAAGCGCAGAGAAGCACCGGCAGCGACCCAGTAGGATGTTACAGCTTTGATGAAACTGCAGCCAGCAGGATTAAGCGGCAGACAAATTGTTGATGACTGAGAAGGAGGTGGCGAACACAGATTGAAATCGGGAGGATCTTCAGTGAGATTGAAGGTTGAAAACTCAAAGACCATGGTTCTTTCCTCTTCTGAAACACCACACTCCTCGGAAATGAAGCTCGGATTGCTCGAATTTTTCTTTTCACGAATGGGAACAGGAGGAAGGAAGAAGAGTTTTTTGTTGCAGAGGTGAGCCTGAGCTGAGTCTGGAGATTCAGACTTATAAATTTTGGTTCTGTCATGCCTGGTGTACGCATCTGATCTTGTCAAAGCCATTGAAAAAAAGCCTAGTGGTTTCAACACGTTTTGTGGGGTATCATAGTCGTCTTCGTCACTCCGATTTTCCCCGGAGCAGTTTACCCTTCTGATACGTCGAGCTTTATTGGGAAAGTCAGTCCAACTTCTAGATTTTCTACGCTGCGTCTGAATGCAATTGATCCTCTTTCCTCAGCTGATATCAACACCATCCGCTATTGAGGTGAATTATAAGCCCGGTCTAGCAAAGGTACTAATAAACTTCATCTGGTAGAAAAGAACCGGAGAAGAGGTGCAGGGAATTACATTCCTTTGTTCCAACCAATGACTTCCACCTCGAAAATGAAAGATAAAAGTTTTACTTTTAGTCCCTGCTGTTGCCCTCTTTTCTTAATCAAATGCTTGCACCTTTGACTCGTCGAATCAAGTTGTTGACCATACACAAATTCCTTTTCAAGCCTTTCTTACGTTGATTCTGGTCAATTAGTCTCGCTAGTACGGACATATTATTCATTATGAACCCAGAAAATTGCTCCAAGAAGGAATCGATTTGAACGAATTGACCACTTCATATGAGGAAACCTACCACTACCTGCATTTCTAATAAAAGCTTTAGTCGTTCTGAATTACCATGGGAACTTTTGTATTTAGTCAATGAATCCTAGCTTATCTCATCGATTTTCCCTTCAAATGTAATCTGATTGTTTGTTTTTTTACCTCAGATCAATCTAGCCTAACAGGCTGCTTTTGGAAACAGGTTGAACTACGACATCTTGGTGATTTAGAACATGTTTTCAGAGCAGGCAAAATCATGGGGTGCTTAGCCAAAGAAAACATACAAAATGTCTCGTTGTTTAACAACCAAAGAGTCGACAAACGAATGTAAGTGGAAAAGCACAAAAGCAGCACAATCAACATACAGGTTACGATATAAGTCATGTAATTCTCAGAATTAGGACACTCTCATCAGTGATTCTTCAGCTGAGCAACAACTCCACAGAACGATTAACTGGGATGTGTTATTAAGAATTCATCGTGACAGAGACAAGAACCAGAGTCCGCCATATCCATGTCAAATTTTGGGCGTAATAGCATCGTTTTGGTACTGCTCCCATCTCTACACCAAGTTAATAGCCCCTTCAAGAATTTGGACGACTACCGACATATTAGGTCTCCTTTCTGGGTAGAGCCGCATGCAAAGTAGAGCTAGCTGGATTGTTTTCTCGGTTTCGCTTTCCCTGTGCCCCGCTTCGTACGTCACTATCAACTAGCCTTTCCAAGTCTTTTTCTTTGAAAAGCATGCCTGCCCATTCAGGTAGAGGCAGCCCCCAAGGACTGTTCTGTCTTTGCGCACTTCAACCCCTGATGAGTTCGAGAAGGGTCACGCCAAAACTATAGACGTCACTCTTCACCGAGCTCATTTCACTCCTGGAGTACTCTGGATCAAGACAACTGTCCTCCCTGCCTAGTCGGGTGCTAAGAAAGCTGAGGGTAAAGAAGCTGGCTTCCCTGGAAACATCCTTCTCTTCATCCTTGTCCATGAAAATGACCATCCTGAAATCGCCAATACGAGCCTCAAAGTTCTTGCCCAGCAGCATCTTATGGGGCTTGATGTCCCAATGGATTACGCTGTGATCGTGCAGATGGGAAGTTTCTCTCGCAACTCCAAAAGCTGTCTCCTTCCTGTTGGGCTAATCAAGGGGAAGCGTCACAGACATGTACTCTTTCAATTCCGATGACAAGCAAAAGCCGAGGGTATCTTTCCCAATTTGACTCCTGCATGTAACCCTCTCATTTCCAAATGGGAACGCTTGGCGATTCTTTTTACAGCCAATCGAGAGCCATCTGCCAATAGTCCTTCATATACTTAGACAAAACCCGCCCCTGCCTGCAATCTTTTCGTCGCTTAAGTGGCAGGTAGCTGCCTGTAGTTCATGGAAGGACCTTTTAAGGCGTCCTTGGCAAAGCTTCAGATCAGAACGAGGGAACTGGAGAGATTCACTTGGCCTACAACATGAACAACCAGAGTCGGAAGCCTGAATTTGAAGACGACTTATTCCCACGAATGACATCAAAGGATCAATATATCTAAACTAAGTGAACTATCCCGCTGCTTCTCTTCCTTTTTCTTTGGGCAAAAGCATCCTGTCCCTCTGCGTTGAGACTTACACGATGGGATCCGCATCTCTCAAATGCTCGGCACACTTTCTGAAATCTTTTGCCTGGCCTTCTGTTTATGAAGGAAATGCTTGCCAAATGGATGTGGCGAATCAGGACGCCACCCTTCGCCAAGGAATCCACATTTTGATCTGACCAAATAAATAATCTTGACGCAGTCTCTTAAACTAATACTGATCTCGAAATCTCAGAATTAGGGTTCCCTGTCCTCTTGCGCCAAAATTTCTTGACAAAGCAGGAGAAATCACACCCATGGACATCTGTTTCTCCAAAGCAGAGAACCAACCGGTGGACGTGTCGAATGGCTTATGGGATTTGGTCTGGGGCTTTCCTAATGTTCTTAGTTTAGGTTTCAGATGAGACTGCTCGAGGTTTCTTGACGATCTGCAGCTGCAACTTCACACCAGCATTTCCATCACAAAAATCGTTCCGTGATTATCGTCGACATGCACGCAGGAAGTTGGAAGAAGCAAATGCGATCGAGTGAAAAATTTGAAGGAAGTAAAGTCGCAGCTCGAGCCATCAGAGAATCGCCAGGAGATGCGCGAGGAAGGTGCGCATGATCGAAGCGTTGAGCGGTGTAATCATCGGAGAAAGAGGCGAGGAAATTCGATGAAGATGGTGAAGTGAATGAGAGAGAAGCTGTAAAATGTGGGCGGGTTTTGACCAAGTCAAAAGAAGGAAAAGCAAGAAAATAAAGAAGATAAAATAAATAAAATGAAGTGTTGAACAGTCAAAGAAGGGGGAAAATCAAGAAAGGACGTTCGGCTCTTTTCTTTTTAACCGAGGGCTCGCGCAAGGAGCAGGGGAGAGGAAAGAGAGAGAGAGAGAGAGAGAGAAGGGAAGAAAAAGAGTAGAAGAAAGAGGAAGAAAGAAGAGGTCTACTCGCCAAGGATCGATTTTGTGACGTAACGTCCGGTAAGTATTCACGTCCCTATTCGTCCGATCGGAGTAGCTTTCGAAGCTTGGTCGTATATTTGAAGTAGTGTGAAAATCGAGCCATGAAGTCTAATTTGTGAGTCATGAAGCTTCAGGATTTCGAGGATATTGTCGATTATGATGTCATGGAGCCGTAAGGTTTGACGAGAGTTGTTTTCGAGCTACGGTTTCATTGGAGAAAAAAATTAGGATTTTATGTTCAAGTTTCACATTTCGAACGGCTTGAATAATCGCTTCGGATGAGCGATTTGTTAATGTGTATGAGTTGTCTTATTAGCATTTAGACATAGTTTAGTCATTTTATAATCGAGGTTGTTTTCACTTGATTTTGACGTCAATTCTTGTTTAATTATTAAGACTATAAGATCATTGTCTCATTTAGCTATGTGTTACTTGGTTTGGCATTACTAGTTAAATGGTGTTATCCTTCTTTGAATTTGTAGACTCATATTTTGAAAACGAAAAGTATGAGATACATTATGTGCATAGAATTGGCTAAAAGGCAAAAATAATGTTCATAGCATATTTGATGTATAACTTTGGATAAGGCATTTACTATTTTTTATTCATTTGACAATAATTTGAGAAATGTGTCATGGAAGGTGTTGTAAAAGTTTAAATATGTGTATTACATTACAAACTGATTTATGGAATGGGTTCTTTAATGATTTGGAAACATTTAATGAGAAAGATATTTTGAAATATTACTAGCTTGTGAAATGATTTTCAAAATGGTGTGAGAAATATATTGTGGTATGATGAACGAAGTTGGGAGAGAGGATATATTTGGGTTTGCAAAATTTTTTTATGAAAGAAATCTTGCATTGATTTGAGTGTGGTTTATAAAAGGTGGTTTGATTTGTTATTTGAAACCAATTTATGATATGGCTTCTGAAATGGGTTTTGTGAGAGTATTAATTTGTGAAATGCTATATTTTGCTTTGTAAAATCAATCGTGATATGGATTGATAAAAGTCACCTCTAAGGCCTTATAATCAAAGGTTAAGTACTTCACAATGACTTGAGTCACGTGAGAGCCACCTCTAGAGCTTTGTACTATTGATATACATTGGTCAATAATTATGTGCTACAACATAATGTAACTTCATAGAAGTCACCTCTAAGACTTTGTACTAGTGACATGTGTTGATCAATGGCTAAATGCTACACGATGATGCAAATCTTGTGAGAACCAATTATAGGGCCTTGTAATACTCAAGGGCTAAGTGTTACGTGATGTCATGAGCCTTGTGAGAGCCACCTCTAAGGCCATGAGATGTGATGTGGTATGAGTTTGAAAAATGGAATAAACCATTGATATGATATATGATGAGTTTGATTATTGAACTCAAGGAACGAACCTTGTTTTGAAATTATGGATGGAGGGAAATTTCTGCTTTTGATATAGAAAATTGAAGTAATATATAACTCATTTTATTTTTGTAAGTTTTTATATTTTAGATTTGCATAAATGAATCATGTCTTTAAGTTCTAAGTGTGTAATATGGAGGCTTGACCTTTTTTAAAGATATGTACTATTTATTGAGGTGTCGTTGCTCACTCTTCTCCTTTCCAATCTTTTCAAATTCCTTGATTAGCGATCTATAGAGCAAGAGTGATATCGACGGGAACTTTTGAGAATTGGATTCGAATGGTTAGAAGTTGTGTCCTTTGGATGGAAGGACGACTATGACATTCCCCTTTTATGCTAGGATTCAAGTGTGATGGAAATAGCTAAATGAGAGAGATGGAGAAGAAAAAATCACAGATAAAAAATAAAAAGTAAGATTAAGTCACTGTTATTTTCGCAAAAAATAAATGATTTAAAAAATATTTTCCTAAAAATTTTTCATTTATATTACTTACAAATATGATTATATGAATAATATTTTCATTATCTATGAAATTGTTTACATATAAATTATTATCGATAATGAAAATATTTTTTATTAACTGATTGTCTTAAGCAATACAAACGATAATTTTCAGAAAAATATTATTCAAATATTTTATTTTTTTCAAAACAAACAGTGTTTTAATACTAGATAAAAAGAAAAAAGGTTTAATACAAAATGCATAATATAAATATTAAAATTTATTCAAGTTGAATACACAAACAAACATTATAATATCAAATCAAAAAGTATAGATCCAGAGTAAGACGGATTGAACCCAACCCAGCAATTAAACATGCAGTATCCCTAATCCAAATTTAATATCTCTTCACCTTAATTGGAAGGGGTGAAAATCTCCCTCACCTTGAATTTTTTTATTTGAAGCCACGAGCCGAGAACTCAATTAGTAAATTAAATCCGTTAGTCCAGCTTGGGTATGAGCTCCCTCCTTACTTAGTTGCTTTCGATAAGTGACTTTCTCCTTTAGTGGAGCAGAACAAATTGCACTTTGATAAAAGCCTCATATATAATGAGCTATCTTCATTTTGACTTAAAAAGGTATTCTTCAAAAAATAATTGACATAGCTAATGAAAAAAAATTAATAAAATCTTTCTCTTTTTGAATAATGAAAAAATTTCATTAATTTATTCTTTTAAATGAAATAAATTATCATTTTCTAGAACATATTTTCAAATCATTCATTCGTGAAATAAACACATGTGAAACATAACAAGAATCTCATCAATCTGATAAATCGAAAAAAAAAACACTCAAATTAAGGAAAAAGGATTCAACGGTGTTGCTATAATGGTCAAGCTGAGGCAGCCACAATCTCACAAGTGAATCTCGACCAACACGGTCTTGGAAGGATCATCTAGGACCAAATGATCCGTCTTCCCTTGAACAAGAAGTAGAGTCAAACGAAATTGGGAGATTATCTAGGTCAGATAAAATCATCCTCCGGGTTCATACTTCTCCCATCTTTTCTCCAAGCTAATAATTCCTTCGAGAAATAGGACTGCTTCAGCCATATAAGGTCGTCTTGTGGGGTCGAGTTGCGTGCAAAGCAGAGCCAGACGAATGGCTTTCTCGACTTCACTCACGTCATAGCCGCCGGCCATGTTGGTATCAATGATCGTTTCCAGCTTTTCGTTCTTTAGAAGGGCATGTGCCAATAGAGGCAGCACCAGTTCGTCTCCATCGAGGCAGGTTGTTTGGCAAGCTCTTCGACCGCTTATCAGTTCAAGAAGCGTCACGCCAAACCCATAAACATCGCTCTTTACAGAGTATATTCCGGCGCTGCTCTCTGGACCCATGAAACCAAATGTCCCCACTATCCAGTCGGTAAAAAAAGTGTCTTCACCATTGGGTTCTTCGGAAACAGCCTTGTCTTTGTACTCGTCCATGAACAAGGCCAACCCAAAATCTCCGATACGGACCTCGAAGTCCTCATCCAACAGTATATTAGCAGGTTTAATGTCCCTGTGAATTATCCTCAGATCATGCAAATGGGAAATCCCTCTCGCTGCTCCAATTGCTATCTTCTTCCTGGTGGCCCAATCCAGTGGACGCTTCTCTGTTGACTGTCCTCTTAAAAGGGAGTCTAGGCTTCCGTTCACCATGAGAGTGGACACGAGCATGTATTCTCCATGTTTCGATGACATACAAAAGCCATGAACGGGAAGCAGATTCCGATGCCAAATCATGTTCCCTAGTTTTACTTCAGCACGGAGTATCGATCCCAGAGCGGGATGTCCAGTGAGTCTTTTCATCGCCACTCTGGAGCCGTCCGCCAAGTGTCCTTCGTACACGCGACTGAACCCACCCTCGCCCACCTTCTTTGTCTCACTGAAGTTGTTGGTAGCGAGCTTCAGCTCGCGGACAGTGAACCTTTTAAGGCGTCCTTCCTCGGGACATTGGATCGATTCGCTTGGCCTCCAGCAACCAAAGTTGGAAGCTGGCTTAGCCAAGCACAGAGAAGCTCCGGCAGCGACCTGGCAGGATGTTAAAGATTTGATGAAACTGCAGCCAGCAGGATTAAGTGGCAGACAAATCGTCGATGACCGAGAAGCAGGCGGCGAATGCGGATCAAAATCGGGAGGATCTTCAGTGAGATCGATTGTTGAAAACTTGAAGGTCATGGTTCTTCGTCCTTCTAAAACACCACCGAAATTGAGCTCGGATTGCTCGAATTTATTTTTTTGCAAACGGGAACAGAAGAAGGAAGGAAGAAGAGCTGCAGAGGGGAGCCTGAGCTGAGTCTGGATGTTCACGCTTCTATATTTTGGTGGTCTGTCATGCCTGCACAGGATGCTTCCTAGTAAAATCCTAGAACGAAGCACGCACCCGCTCTTATCAAGTCCAATTAAATTAAGCCTAGTGGAGTTCAACAGGTCTGGCGGGGAATTGCGTAACATGCTTGTACTCTTCCAACGACCCTTGGACAGAGCGATGACTCCAACGAATCAGTCGCCTTGGTCGCTTTCGCTTCTCCCATATGCTGTTTCCCCTCTTGGTACCTCGAACTTTCTTGGGAAATTTAGTCCAACATCTAGAATTTCTAGGTTGCGTCTGAATGCAATTCAGCCCGTTTCCTCGGCTGACACCGACCCCGGCTATTAAGGTGAATTAAGCCCGGGCAAACAACCTTCGCCTGGTGGAAGAAGAACTGGAGCAGGGGGTGTCATTAATCACATTTCTTATCTTCAATGAGTAAAGCCAACTAATGACTTCCATCTCGGAAATGAAAGTGAAATTTTTCCTTTTGTCTCCGAAGTTATGCTCTTTTTCCGATCAAGTCTTGTCCGTTTCAATTACCTAATCAAGTCATTCAATTTGCATAAATTTCCTTATCAAGTTTCTCTTACACTGATTCCTATGAATTAATTTAGCTAGTGCAGACATAGGATTCGGTATAAACCCAGAAAATTGCTCCACAAGCCCTTCCAAATCAAGGAAGGTGTCAATTGTAACTAATTATGTTCCATCATATGAGGAAAACTTCCTCTACTTGCATTTCTAATGAAAGCTTTTTCTCATTTTGAATTACCATGGGAAGTTTTGCATTTAGTCCACGAATCCTAGCTTATCTCAAAGATTTTCCCTTCGACGTAATTTATTTATTTATTTTACTTCAGCTCAATCTAGCCTAAGAGGCTGCCTTTTGGAAATAGGTGTGGAACTACAACTTCTTGGAGATTCATAAATCAATGAACATTTCATGGGGTGGGTGTTAGCCAAAGAAAACGGGTGAAGTGTCTCCCTGTATAAAAACCAAAGAATCAATAAATGAACATAAGTGGGCACACACCCTATTTTTTTAATTAATTTTTGAATGTTTTTAATTCTGGAAAATGGGACTCGGGTCGGGTCAGAGAACCGATCTGATTGTTGGTCTGACCTGGACCCTATCGGTCCGGGTTGGGTTTAAACCCCAGCCAGCCCCAGGGCCCAGTTCGAGTATGGCCTGACCTAAATTTGATGGGTTTGAGCCTCTACATCAATTCAACCCGAGTCTATTCAAACCAAATAAAGCTCAACGTGACTAGAACAGTGACAAACCCATATTCCTCAAAAGAAGCTATCTCAAGCCCGTCTTCTTTTAAAAACCATCCAGCCCACACACTTAAAAAAAGGCCCATTCTATTTTTTAGCCACACCACCTTAATCTGCTCACTTGATCCGAATTTTTGTTTCTCCTATGATTATTATTTCTTTCTTTCTTTCTTTTCTCCCTTTTCTTTTGCTTTGGGTCGCCTTCTTCTTTGGACGGTCTCACCAGCGACATCGCCAAAAAAGCACATTGCAAAACAAAAGCCGTTCCAGCAAATCAAACATAAATAAGCACACCGAGACAAAAGTAAGACTAATTATGGCGACTCCAACCGCGGGCTCCTCGAGCAAGGACTGTCAATTTTCAGGCAAGAAAGAGGGACGGACAGGCCTAGGTTGAAAAGAAAAAAAATGGAAAAGAGAGAACCTAGGTTGGGCCCAGCAAAGAAAAGAAAAGAAAGGGCTGAGGTAGCCCGACCTCGCCTCGTTTTTTAAATTAATTAGTTTTTTTTTTTTGTTTTTCTTTTTTAAAAATATTTTTCTAATAAATACTATAAATATTAATGCAAATGCTCCTAACATCTATATGCTATGCAATTTAATGAAAATTATTTTTGTTTAGAGATTAAAAATTAATCCATACATAATTAAACCCTAATTGAACAAACAAAATTTATGTATCAAATTATTATCCATGTTACAATAGAAGTTGTGTAATTCTCAAAATCAAGACAATTCCATGGGCAATTTGCCAGCTAAGCAACACCTCCATGAAACTATTATTAAGGATGAGATATTGATATGTCTTCATGATAGAGAGAAGTAGCAGAGTTCTCCTCCCACCTCTTCGAGCTAATAGCCCCTTCAAGAATTTGGATTACTTCCACCATATTAGGTTGACTTTTTGGTCAAGTTGCATGCAAAGTAGAGCTAGCTAGATATCGCATCCCAAATCCTAGCATAAAAAGAAAAATGAGGTAGTTGTCCTTCCACCATAAGAATGTTACCTCTAACCACTCAAATTCAACTCCCAAAGTCCCCATAAAATATCATCTCACTCTATTAGCCACTAATTAAGAGACTTGAAAAATTTTGAAATGAGAGGAGTAAGTAACCACTACTCAGTGAGTAGTGTGTTTCTTCCAAACAAATTGATTATATACATACATACATACATACATACATACATACATGTTTCTTCCAAACAAATTATATATATATAACAATATTGAAACTCATAATCCAACTCTTTAATATACAAATCAAATCATATCTAAGTTATTTTATTTCAACAAGCTTTATAAAATTTAGAAAATACTCATTTAAATCATCATAAACATCAATGGTCTTATTCCATTGATCAATCTTATCAAATGATATGTCGATGGTTCATTCCATCAACTAATCTCAAATTACACATTAGTGGTCTCTCTTATTGTCTAAGCTCAAATTACATGTCAGTGGTCCACTCCATTAACTAAATTCATGCTCAAATATCTAGCCATAGTCATGCATAACACATGGACAAGACGATCAAGATTTCCTATTGATTAGGTCTCCACCTATTATTAGTCGATAACTCAACTTATAAGGATATCCTAGACTATTTAGGGCATACACACAAACCCTCAATCAAGTTTCCAGTGATATTGAGCACCTAGCCATCATCCTCCAATACTAAAAATCCAATCCATAAACAGTTTCATATTTATAAATACATTTCACAAATTAATTACACAACTTTTCGCAACTCAACCCATTCGCCAAAAGTACTTTTCGTAAATTTCAAGACTTGTCTTAGTAACCGGTTTTACAAACTAGATCAAATCAGAAGCATGTCCTAAAACACTATACAAATTGATATTCCATAAATCATACTCAATGTCAAGAGCTTTTTGTAAAAAAGTTTCGGAAGCCTAAAACATATAATATTTCTCAACTCCATTCATCAAACTAAATATATATTTTCACCAAACAGTTTTTATACCATTCACATATATAAAAAGTTTAGTAAACACCCAATCTAAATTTTATGTAACAAACATACTTATTATATTTAGTTTACAAATTCTTAGAATACAATCAAATTCTTTATTATATATTGAATCTTTATTATTTTAAAGAATGAGTATACAAATTCTTAAAAGAAATAGCACCACTTATCTTAGAATGCCTACGACCAAACAACAAACGTTACTCTTATTATTGAACTCATGATCCCACAATATAAGCAAAAACCAATGCTACAATTGAGGAACACACTACCTCAATTATGAAATCACTATGTTACATCTAATCGTTAACAAAACAGCTCTTACGTACTAACAAATCGTATACCTAAAGTGAACAAATCACAGTCCAAACTTGATCACACCATAATCCACCAAACCACATTATATTTAATGAAAAAACCATTTCAACATACTACAAGAACCTCAACTTGACCGACCCAAAATCGAGTCAAAAACTAGCGAAATACGATCCCAAATTTATACGTGAACACTTCAAGTTTGTTTCAATCAAACCATAAACTTAAATAAAGTTTCGTAAAGTCTTACAGCTCCACATCACCTTAAACTATTATTCCATGAAATTTCATATCTCAACTACTTAAAAATCGAACTTCACTGTTTGAATCTCACATAATTTCAAATTTAAGCCCTAACCCCGAAAGTTAATCCTATTAGAAGAACGAGAAACACAAGCATTTACCAAGCATTGCCTTATGGATATCATAAAAACAATCACAAAATAAATGAGGAATTCATTCTATATGTTTCAAACCTCTAATTTGCCGATCAATCCCACTACTATTTGATTATTCAATCTATTAACATTCTATCTATTACCACTATTGTAGAGCCTAGTGTGACAACCGCAGATTGTAGGCCTCCACCTAGCTTAGTAGTAACAATTTGCTAATTTGCTAATCATGAACTAAATGAAAAATTCAGTTTCTATGTTTCAAATCTCTAATTTGCTAATCAATTTTGTTACAATTTGGTTATTCAAATTAATATTCTATCTATTATATCACAGTCCAAGAAAGCAACACGATCTAGAAGACGTGAAATCGTGACCGATCCATAAATGAATGATCATTGATTATTTTCCGAGTCCTAGGGTTTTCTCAAATATTCTAGAATACTCATGAGAGCAGACAATATGGTAAATGTATACTTCTATATAAATACAAGTAATGGGACAAATGGATAGATAAAATCTCTACCGTCAAATGGATAGGAGATCTACGGTTATGATTAGCCTAATATTTATAAATAGGGGCATCCTCCCTTATTTGTATCCATCTCACAAGTAAAATACATTTTTGAGCTTCTTTCTTAAGAGTTTTTCTTTTTTATGATTCTTGAAAATATGAACGAGTAAGGTTAACTTTGAAAGTAATTCCTAAGGTTATATAGGTAAAGGAATGCTAGATAGATCTGTAGGTCGACCCATAACAATTACCTCTATAATAGGGCTGGTTATACTCATGTCTACTTGCGTCAATGAAAATTCTCTCGCTTGCCCCCGTCTTCACCACCTCCTCCAATTCACCATAATAGCCCTCCATTCAGCATCTCTCATTCCCCCAAGCAATCCCCAATTCCCCCGATTTCCATTAGGCCATTCATTTCTCATTAGCAATAGCCTCTCACCCCCGGATTCCAATCAAGGCCATTCACCACCCCATTCTCAGCAACAAGCCCCTACTCCCTATTCCAATTAGGGCCACTCACCACCCCATTCCTAACAATAGACCCTTACTTCCTAGTTTCTATTAGGGTCATTCAATTGATTTGCAATGGATCATCTAGAAAAAGCACTCAATTTTTACAAAATAAGTAAAACATACTTAAAGAAGCATACAAAAATCCCAATTGGCAAGCACAAAATGAAAAACAACTCACTACAATTAATTATTGTGTGCCTGAAATCCACCTTCACATCGTGAGAGCTCCGCATTATTTTGGCACCTCTAAGGTTAATAATCACAAAAGCTTGCGCTTACAAAATAATGTGTAAGAGTAAATATTCTTGCATTATCAAATCTATATCTACTTGCGCCCGATGAAGATACCCTCACGTGGTATTTACGTTGGTCATCCTCTATGGTGAGGGAGGAAACCTTGAATGATTCCATCGTGCACTATTTCCATGACTGTCAATACCATCAAAATATACTCAATATGAAAAGCCAAAGAGTTGTCATTCCCAACAAGAGAGATGGAGAAATGGTGATGGCTAAATAAGATGAGAAAAATAGAATTGAATTAGGAGAATTGCAATCTCAAAATTAAAGCAATAGTTTGCTCAGTGAAATTACACACAAGAAATGCAATGAAAAAGTATTAAGCTTTATAAAGATGATATTGGTTGTCAATGGAGATGTGTATATTATCTTTGAGAGGTGTATTGCTTCGAGTCTATCATTATGTTCCAAGTTCAATTCGTGTGGGCTTGTGGCAGATATGTGCCGATTAGTTTTAGAGCTCTAATCGCTGTGAAATACTTTTGTCCAAAACATATAGATTATTATTATTAAACTTTAAAGCCCATGTTACCAACACTAAAATATATAGTACCGTTGTTGAATTTGGCATAAAATTTTGTTAACAAAATGTGCCTATGGTGGCTTGAGTATAAATTGATATATGTAGCTTAGATAATTTTATTGTGAATTTAGTTCTCATTCCAACACATTGCCTAATTACTATGTGGAGTCTCCATTTTGGGGATTGATTAGGATTCCAAAACGAGCCATGTTGTCCACAATGCATTCGAGCTTCTTGCTCGTCATTAGAATTTGTGTATCATTTGCAGTTGAGGCTAACTATTTAAAGATGAAGTATATCGAAATGCAAAAGTACTTGCCTCACTTCACAACATTTTCAAATTCAGTTGATACGTACCTCGATAACTTTGCTCAATTGAACATATTCAAGAACTTATCCATCCAAACTTCCAATTATGTTGCGGAAGATTTGTTGAACTAGCACATCAACACCCCAATTAGCTCCCATATCACCACCTTAGTAGTCCCTACATCAGCCTCCACATCAGCACCCCCACCAACATCTCCAACCCCTACATCAGCCCCACAACAGCCCACACATCAGCACCACCGATAGTCCTACAACAATCTTCATATCAACACCCCTAACAGCCCCACACTCCTCCAACAGCCCCTATATCAGCAACCCTAGTAGCCCCCATATTGGCACTCCTAGTAGGCCCCACATTCTCCCCCGTAGCCATCACATTAACCCTACATCCACAATAGCAACTATAGCACCCACCATCCCTATATCAGCCCTCAAATCAGCCACCAAAGTAGCCCCCATAATAGCCCTAAGAACCTCTCCATTCCCAACCACAAGTCCATCTCTTGATTCCTATTAGGCCCGTTCCTTACCTCATTCATAACAGCAAGTAAGGTGTTCAGTAGGAAGTATTCACTGTTCATGAAATAAGCAAAATATATTTATATAAGTGAACAGCAATTATAATAGAAAAGCAATAAAAGGAAAAGAACTCACTACAATTCTTCGTTGATCAAAGCGTGTATGATCTATGCCTTCATGTTTTGAGAGGAGTGCATAGTGCTCAAGTTGCTAGGATCCTCTGAATACTGCTACATAATGATCATGAACGCTTGAGTTTTGGAAATTATATATATGAGTATAAATTCTTTTTTGCACAATTCATCCAATAACAAATCCAGAGCTGCTTCCGCCCTATGAAGATTTGCTCGAGCAACATCAGTGTTTGTCCTCCTCTGCGCTTTTCGTTCGTATGGTGCATATGGGTTTTTTTGATCGAATGCACATGGTTTTGACACATGGACTTAATCGGACTCGTTTCTGCAGAAAAAATCGGCACAAAGCCTTTTGTGAGAGAAGGGAAAAGCTCCGGAAAATTGCCAAATGAATGTGTTTCAACGAAGATAGAAACTCCCTCTCCGCTTTTCTACGTTACTTTTACATTAATGACTTTTATTCTCTTTGCAATATTTTCTCCACACTCAATGTTACCAACCAATAGAAACCCTTTGAGATGCATGTTGGCTTCCACTCATCATCACATCCTCTTAAGGGTCCTAGGCGCACACAGCTCAAAGCCCAAAGCCCAAAGAAGAACACTACAACAACCATGGAGGATGCAAGCAGAATACCTAATTTCTTCAAGCATTTTAGGGTTGATCATGACTTCGAGTGAATGGTACATCGCTTTTTCTCCTTTGCCAATTTTTATGTTTATGTGAACAATGCCGCATAAGAAGGATATATGGCCGATCATGACTAGCAAGAGATGAACAAATATCATCTTTAACCGACGAAGACTAAACTTAGTCTAACTCAAATATCTAAGGCGATAGTGCAGGGTGAAAATCCACGTGCCATCAACGTATGCGTAAATTAATAACTCTTACGCACTAACAAATCGTATACCTAAAGTGATTATCAAGCCAATCGCAATGCGGAACTTGAGTGCAAAATTTGGTTACATTATAACTCTCTTTACTGAACCCCATTTCAAACATACTTGTAGTTAATAGAAAGCCCTTTCAACGTACTACAAGAACCCAACTTGATGGACCCATAAACGAGTCGAAAACAAACGAAATATGGACCTAAAACCGTATGTGAACACTTCAAAATTTTACTTCGGGTAAACCGTAAGCTTAAATCAAGTTCTGTCAAGTCCTATGGCTCACAACACTCTAAACTATCATTCCATGAAATTTCGTAACTCAACAACTCAAAAATCAAACTTCGCCACTTGAATTTCACATAATTTTGAATTTAAGCCCTAACCCCAAAAACTAATTTGATTAGAAGAATGAGGGACACAAGTATTTATTAGGCATTGCCTTATGGATGTCACAAAAACAATCAAGGACTGAATGAAGAATTCATTATCTATGTTTCAAACCTCTAATTGGCTAATCAATCCCACCACCATTTGATTGTTCGATCTATTAACATTCTGTCTTTTACCATTATTATAGAGACTAGGTGATTGCTACAACCATAGATTATAGGTCCTTACTTAGCCCAACAGTAATGATTTGGTAATTCTCTATATTTTAAACCTCTAATTTACTAATTAAACCCATTGCAATTTGGTTATTCTACCCATTAACATTCTATATATCACAATCCAAGAAAGCGAACGATCTAAATATTTTGCGTACGGAAGACCGTGACTAATTCATGAATGAGTGATCATCAATTATCTATTGAGTTCTAGGGTTTTCTTGAGTATTCTGGAATACTTATGGGGTGGACAATATGGTAAATGTATAATCATATCAACGGAAGTAGTTGGGTAGATAGGTAGATATAATCTCTATTGTCAAATTGATTGAAGATCGACAATTACGATTAGCTTTATAATTATACATAAATGAATCTCCACCCCTCATTTGTATCAATATCACAAGTAAAATATATTTTAGATCTTCCCTCTCTAAAGTTTCTTTTTCTATGATTCTTGAGAATGTAAGTGAATAAGGCTGATTTAAAAGTAATTCCTAGGGTTGCATGGGTAAAAAAATGCTAGATCGACCTGTGACAATTACCTCGATGCATAGATCAACTTGTAACTATTACCTCTATAATAGAGCCTAGTTATTCCCACATCTTGCTTACACCAATGAAAATTCCTCGCATACCTCCGCATTCGCCACCTCCTCCAATTTACCAAAATAGCCCTTCATTCAGCATCCCCATTCCCCACAACAGTTCACTATTTCCCCGATTCCCATTAGAGCCATTCGCTACTTGTTTCTTATCAACAGTAGCTCCCACTCCCCGATTCCTATTAAGGCTATTCACACCTCTTCCACACATTAGCCCCTATATCAGCACCGCCAACAACCCCCACCTTAGCCTCAACAGCCTCCCCATTCCCAACCACAATCCCACCTCTTGATTCCCATTAAGCCCGTTACTTACCCCATTCTTAATAGCAAGTAGGGCGTTCAATGGGAAGTATCGTTATTCATAAAATAAGTAAAACATATTTATATAAATGAAAACATATTAACACCCCTAGCAACTCCCACATTAGCCCCAACAACCTCCCAATTCCTAATTACAGGCCCACCCCTTGATTCTCATTAGGCCTGTTTCTTACCCCCATTCATAGCAGTAAGTAAAACGTTCAGTAGAAAGTATTCACTGTTCATGAAAGAAGTAAAACATATTTATATAAGTGAATAGAAATTATAATGGAAAAGAAAAAAACAGAAAAGAAATTACTGCAATTCTCCGTTGATCAAAGTGTGTCCGATCTCCACCTTTATGTTTCGAGAGGAGTGCGCAATTCGGGCACCCTCAGGATGTTGGGATCCTCCGAATACCGCTATATAATGATTATGAACGCTTGAGCTTTGGAAATTGTGTATATTAGTATAAATTTTTTGCACAATTCATCCAATAACAAATTCATAGCTGCTTCCGCCTTACGAAGATTTGCTCGAGTGGCATCAGCATTTGTCCTCCTCCGCGGTGGAGTGAGCAACTCTTTTACAATTTGACTATGGTTTGTTTCTACTTCTCTGAGTGTCCACATAGCTTGCTCCAGATGAAAGGACATATGGCCAATCATGGCTATCAAGAGATGAACAAATATCATCTTTAACTGACGAAGACCAAACTTAATATAATTCAAATATCTAAGGCGATAATTCAAGGCGAAGAAATGAGCCATCAACGCACGCGTAGATTAACAGCTCCTACGCACTAACAAATCGTATGCCTAAACCGATTATCAAGTCGTTCGCAATGCGGAACTTGAGCGCAAAACTTGGTTACATCATAACTCTCTACTGAACCCCATTCCAAACATACTTGTAGTTAATAGAAAGCCTTTCAATGTACTACAAGAACCCAACTTGATCCACCCAAAAACGAGCCTAAAACAAACGAAATATAGGCCCAAAGTCGTACGTGAACACTTCAAAATTTTGTTTTGGGCAAACCGTAAGCTTAAATCAAGATTGGTAAAGTCTTATGGCTCCACAACACCCTAAACTATCATTCCATAAAATTTCATAACTCAACAACTCAAAAATAAAAATTCGCAACTTGAATCTCGCATAATTCCGAATTTAAGCCTTAACTCCAAAAACTAATTTGATTAGAAGAATGATAGACGCAAGTATTTACCGAGCATTGCATTATGGATGTCACAAAAACAATCATGGACTAAATGAAGAATTCATTCGCTATGTTTCAAACCTCTAATTGGCCAATCAATCCCACCACCATTTGATTGTTCGATCTCTAGATATTACCATTATTGTAGAGCCTAGGTGATTGTTACAACTACAGACTATAGGCCCTTACCTATGCTAGTAATAACGATTTACTAATTCTCTATATTCCAAACCTCTAATTTGGTAATCAAATCCGTTGCAATTTGATTATTCTATCTATTAACATTCTATATCTAAGAAAGCAAACTAACTAAATGTTTTGTGTGCAAAAGACGGTGACTGATCTTTTCTAGAGTATTCTAGAATACCTCTAGGGTGAACAATATGATAAATGTATACTTCTATATCAATGCAAGTAGTTGGGTAAATGGGTAGATATAATCTCTATCGTCAAATCGATTGGAGATCTACGATTACGATTAGCTTTATACTTAAATATATATATGGGCTTTCTCCCCTCATTTGTATCTATCTCACAAAGAAAATATATTTTAGATCTTCTTTCTCTAGAGTTTCTTTTTCTATGATTCTTGAGAATGTAAGTAAGTAATGATGACTTTGAAAGTAATTAAGATTGCATAGGTAAAAAAAAAATGCTAGATCGACTCATGACAATTACCTCGACCCGTAGATTGAGCCGTAACAATTACCTCTATAATAAAACCTAGTTATCTCCATATTCACTTACATCGATGAAAATTCCCTCATTGCCCTCGCATTCGCTACCTCCTCCAACTCATACAACACCCCCATTCCCCGCAGTAGTCCATTATTCCCTCGATTCCCATTAGGGCCATTCACCACTCGTTTCTCATAGCCCCCATCCCTTGATTCCTATTAGGGTCATTCACACCCCTTCCCCCACATCAGCTCCCATATTAGCACCCCAACAACTTCTATATTAGCCCCAATAACCTCTCCATTCCTAACTACAAGCCCACCTCTTAATTCCCATTAGGCCCGTTCCTTGCCCCATTCATAGCAGCAAGTAAGGTGTTCAGTAAAAAGTATTCACTGTTCATGAAAGAAGTAAAATATATTTATATAAGTGAACATAAATTATAATGGAAAAGCAAAAAATGGAAAAGAACTTACTGTAATTCTCTATTGATCAAAGTGTGTCTGATCTTCGCCTTTATGTTTCGAGAGGAGTGCGCAATTCTAGCGTCCCTCAGGATGCCGAGATCCTCTAAATACCGCTACATAATGATCATGAATGCTTAAGCTTTGGAAATTGTGTATATGAATATGAATTCTTTTTCGCACAATTCATCCAACAATAAATTCGGAGCTGCTTCCGCCCTACGAAGATTTGCTCGAGTGGCATCAGCGTTTGTCCTCCGCGGTGGAGTGGGCTACTCTTTTACAATTCAACTGTGGTTTGTTTCTACTTTTATGAGTGTCCACACAACTTGCTCCAGATGAAAGGACATATGACCAATCATAGTTGGCAAGAGATGAATAAATATCATCTTTAATCGACGAAAACTAAACTTAATCTAACTCAGATATCTAAGGCGATAATGCAGAGCAAAGAAACAAGCCATCAACACTTGCGTAGATTAACAACTCCTACGCACTAACAAATCGTATGCCTAAAGCGATTATCAAGCCGTTCGCAATGTGGAACTTGAACGCAAAACTTGGTTACAACGTAACTCTCTCTACTAAACCCCATTCCAAACATACTTGTAGTTAATAGAAAGCCTTTCAATGACTACAAGAACCCAACTTGATCCACCCAAACTTGAGCCTAAAACAAATGAAATATGGGCCCAAAGTCGTATGTGAACACTTCAAAATTTTGTTTCGGGCAGACCGTAAGCTTAAATCAAGATCGGTAAAGTCTTACAGCTCCACAACACCCTAAACTATCATTCCATGAAATTTCATAACTCAACAACTCAAAAATCAAACTTCGCAACTTGAATCTCGCATAATTCTGAATTTAAGTCCTAACTCCAAAAACTAATTTGATTAGAAGAACGATGGACGCAAGCATTTACCAGGCATTGCATTATGGATGTCACAAAAACAATCATGGACTAAATGAAGAATTCATTCTCTATGTTTCAAACCTCTAATTGGCCAATCAATCCCACCACCATTTGACTATTCGATCTATTAACATTCTGTCTATTACCATTATTGTAAAGTTAGGTGATTGCTACAACCACAGATTATAGGCCCTTACCTATTCAAGCAGTAACAATTTGCTAATTCTCTATATTCTAAACCTCTAATTTGGTAATCAAACTCGTTGCAATTTGGTTATTCTACCTATTAACATTCTATCTATTATGTCACAATCCAAGAAAGCGAACGATTTAGATGTTTTGTGTACAAAAGACCGTGACTGATTCATGAATGAGCGATCATCAATTATCTCTCGAGTCCTAGAGGTTTCTCGAGTATTCTAGAATACCTATGGGATGGACAATATGATAAATGTATACTTCTATATCAATGCAAGTACTTGGGTAGATGGGTAGGTATAATCTCTATCGTCAAATCGATTGGAGATCTACAATTACGATTAGCTTTATACTTATATATATAAATGGGCTTTCTGCCCTCATTTGTATCCATCTCACAAGGAAAATATATTTTAGATATTCTTTCTCTAGAGTTTTTTTTCCTATGATTCTTGAGAATGTAAGTGGGTAAAGCTGACTTTGAAAGTAATTCCTAAGGTTGCATAGGTAAAAAAAAGGCTAGATCGACCCGTGACAATTACCTCGACCCGTAGATCGACCCGTAACAATTACCTCTATAATAAAGCCTAGTTATTCCCATGTTCACTTACACCGATAAAAATTCCCTCAATTGCCCCTACATTCGCTACCCCTTCCAATTCAGCATAATAGCCCCTTATACATCACCCCCATTCCCCACAGCAGTCTACTATTCCCTCGATTCCCATTAGGACCATTCTCCACTTGTTTCTCATCAATAATAGCCCCCATCCCTCGATTCCTATTAGGGTCATTCACACCCCCATCCCCACATCAGCCCCCATATTAGCACTCTCAGCAGCTCCCACATTAGCCCCAACAACTTCCATATTCCTAACTACAGGCCCACCCCTTGATTCCCATTAGGCCCGTTCCTTACCCCATTCATAGCGCGTTCAGTAGAAAGTATTTACTGTTCATGAAAGAAGTAAAACATATTTATATAAGTGAATAGGAATTATAATGGAAAAGCAAAAAATGGAAAAGAACTTACTGCAATTCTCTGTTGATCAAAGTGTATCTAATCTCTGCCTTCATGTTTCAAGAGGAATGCGCAATTTTGGCACCCCTCAGGATGCTAGGATCCTTCGAATACCGCTACATAATGATCATGAACACTTGAGCTTTGGGAATTGTGTATATGAGTATGAATTCTTTTCCGCACAATTTATCCAACAACAAATCCAGAGCTGCTTCCGCCCTACGAAATTTCGCTTGAGTAGCATCAGCGTTTGCCCTCCTCTGTGGTGGAGTGAGCAACTCTTTTACGATTATACCGTGCTCTATTTTTGCTTCTTTGAGCGTCTACATGGCTTGCTCTAGATGAAAGGACATATGGCTGGCAGAGATGAACAAAATATCATCTTTAATCGATGAAGACCAAACTTAATCTAACTCAGATATCTAAGGCGACAATGCAGGGTGAAGGCATGCGCAGATTAATAGCTTCTATGCACTATCAAATCGTATACCTTAAGCGATTATCAAGCCCTTTGCAATGCGAAACTTGAGCACGAAACTTGGTCACACCATAACTCTCTCCATTGAACCCCATTCCAAACGTACTTACAATTAATAGAAAGCCATTTCAATGTACTACGAGAACCCAACTTGACCGACCCAAAATCGAGCCAAAAACTAACAAAATATGGGTCTAAAGTCGTACGTGAACACTTCAAAATTTTGTTTCGGGCAAACCGTATGCTTAAATCAAGTTTGGTAAAGTCTTACAGCTTCACAACACCCTAATCTATCATTCCATGAAATATCATAACTCAACAACTCAAAAATCGAACTTCACGAATTGAATCTCGTATAATTCCAAATTTAAGCTCTAACCCCAAAAACTAATTTGATTAAAAGAATGAGGGACGCAAGGAGATGGAAAGAATTAGTAGCTGTGTTTCTCGGGATTGGGTTCTCTTGTCAAGGTTCCAAGTTCAATGAAAGCTAGAGAATTAGATAACAACTCCACATAATTCATTAAACACTTGAAGATAAGTGCTTCTATTAGCTATGTGAAGACAATGAGAGAAAGGTGCTTTGTCAAATAAATCAAAAACTGCACTAGGTTAAGGAAACCGTTCATCCGTTGCAAAGTGGAACTCCTGGGGTTGGGTTATGTGCTTCTTCGTATTACAGAAAATCCCAAGTTCCGTTTACTATAAAAAAAATCTGCAGCATTCGAGCTCATCTGCATTATCAAAACTAAATGGAGAGTGCGAAAATATCAGCTGCAATCTCTACACGGAAGTCAAACCTTCTTATTCAGAGGCCTTGCTTTAAATTTGGGAACCTTTTCAGGTTCCACCTGTTCTAGTTCAAAGGAACTTTTCACTTGTGGTGGGCGGGACCTCAAGGACGGTTTAAGGGGTGGAGCTTTAGGTTCGGTTAGGTGCAATTTCCACTGATGATTCTGTGGCAGCACTGTTGGAGGAACTGTTAATAGATACCTTGACAAACTCGACAAGAGCAAGCGAAATAGAAATGTGTCCCTCTGTACCTGATGAAGATTTCCTGTGGAGGCAACAGAAGCCGATTCTGCATTGTCATCGGCCCTTGATGTTGTCTCAAAATGGAACTCCTTCAATTAATGTGAAGGATAGTTTAGTTCCCGAATGAAATACTCTTAAATCCATTCTAGCGACACTTGACTTGAATTTCCCTGAAACTCTGTAAAACTGGTAATGCTGGAGCTTCCAATATCTATAGCAAACCGAAGAAAAAATTAACAATTAACTTTGGTTTTGATAAATTGATTTACTATAAAATGGCAGAAAGAAATAGGAAGGAGAGATTTAGGCCCTGTTTGGTAACCATCCAAACAGGGCCAGATTCTGATTCTTCCTTCCCAGAATCAGTTTCGGCCCAGAATCACGTTTGGTAAAAAATTTGTTCCCAGAATCAGTTTTGGACAAGAATTCAGAATTAAAAAAAAAATGTGATTCTTGATTCTGAATCAGAAAAAAAATCACAAAAGTGGCTCTCTCTCTCTCTCTCTCCTTAGCGTACGCTCTCCTGCTCCACGTTCCCTCTGTGCGAACGAGCCCTTTCTTTTTCTTCTCTTTTGCTCCACATTGTCTCTGGTTTGTTCTTCTCTGGTTCGTTCTCTCCACAACAACGGCGACGTCGACTGCTGCTTCTTCATCGTTGAAGCTGCTCGTTCAAGGTGAGTTCCCTTCACTCACAGGTAGCATCATTGTCGGTTGATCTAGGTGACGGTTTGCATATTCCTCACCGTCGTTCGTCTGCAACGGTTGGCGGGAGCGCCACCGAGCTCCGGTCGCGGGCGCGAGCGTCGATCCGCGAGGAGTCGCTCGGCGAGCGACCCCGAGCCCAAATCGGCGAGCGCGCCGCCGATCTGGCCGAGGAGTCGCTCGCCGAGCGACCCCCAGGCCCAAATCGGCAAGCGCCAGCGCCGATCTGGCCAAGGAGTCGCGCGCAATTGCGCATTCGTTTTGACCGGCGGCGGATTCGCGGGGCGGGAGCCCGGCTTTCGGTTTCCGATCCGTTTCTCTGCCTTTTTTGCCCCTCCCTTCTCGTCGCGTGTTTGATATTTAGATTCGAGCGGCCGGAGTTAGGTATTATCGGAGGCGGAAGAGCAGAGTCTTTGCGATTCTCCTCGTTAATTTGTGATCGGCAGATTTTGGCGGTGGCGGTGAATAATTCGTCCGATTTCTTGTTCTCTCTCTTTCTCTCTTTTTTTGGTCCCCTTCACTTGAGCTTTTTCTATTTGTGCCGGTGAACTGATCGTGTCGGAGCGGCGTGATGTGTTAGGGATTTTTCTGATTTTTTCTTGGCTTCTATCGGTGTAATTACGGAATGCGCGTAATGAATGTGTGCTGCTGCATTTGGTGGGTCACTATATTCTAGGTTTAGCTAGAAATAGCTCAAGTTTTCTGGTCTTTACCCTCTGTCGTGCGTTTTGTTATTTTAATTCATCCGTGATTGTTGCAGAAATTTTTGTAGATTGTTGGATTATATGTGTTCGAGATGTCAGTTTCGGTGACAGGGAAGAGATTGAAACGATTACTTAGATGGCTCTTGCATGTTTATTTGATGATGCTCTTAGTTTTCTTTGAGCAATTTTGGCTGTCTGGATGGAAGAATTGTAGACAGTATTTACTTCCTTGATTAGAACTTTTCCTGGATCGTAGGATGGGCTGGACTCTATAATCGAGACGCATTGCTAATATGACCGGCATATGTGAAAACATGACAATGTCTTGGTTATTGACTGGGCTTTTGTGAAAACATTTATCTCACATTTGTGAAAGCTGACCGGTCATATTAGCTGGACTCCGCCATAAACCTTTCACATTCACCTCGCACTTTTTCACATACACATTGGGAATCATCTCTATCTTTCACTTTTGCCTTGAACGCATAAGACCACTCATATTAACGGCATTTGTGATGATATGTGAAGTCACCTACAAAAAGTGTTTGTTATTGACGGGGCGAAAAGGAACTGAACTCATAAATATTAAATGGTAATCCCAGAGGCGTCCAGGCCGTCCAGGCATCAAAAGTTTTTGTGGGGTTGTTCAGGATTTGGTAGTCATGGCTGAACCTCACTCTAGCCTCATGGGGGATTTGATGTTTTAGACTATAGAGTGTAGTCAGAGCTATTGGGGTATTGTTGAGATGAAGGCTGGCCTCTCTGATAATTTCTTCGAGCGCTTAACTGCATGTTCATACCTTTTCTTTTTTTTTTTGTGTAAGTTATGCAAATAGCTGTTGTTTTCATCAATTTAAAGTGTTGGCTAATTAATGTCCCTTCCTCATACCTTTTTTTAAGGATGAAAGGCGTGGAGAGAGTGCTGTTATGGTCCAATATGTGAATGATATAGCTCCGAGCTCGCGATTTACGCTGGTTTTCTGTTTGTCAATGCTGTGAATGGCATATAGAGTTGCTGAACTAGGAAAAACAAACTGAGGAGGAGAGAATACTCTACTGATAATTTCTCACCAAGTTCTTATTTTTTTGCATTTTTTTCTAAAGTTAACATGGTTATTTGGATTATCCGCCCCGCCTGAAATTTTTTTCTTCTATTGGGATCTTTTACAGAAAAGGCTGCAAGAGTTTGAAGCCACTTTGAAGCCACGCTTACTACTTCTCCAAGAGATACCATAGCAAGGGATTACAATAGCAAGAGATGATACATCAAATGAGCAAGCAATGGAGATAAACATACTTCGGAAAAGTATCGCAAATCAAATGGCAAGGGATTACAATATACCAGAGATTCCATAACTTTATGTTTCCGACTTTTGTAATATTGTTATTAATTATTGACTTATCAAAGCCAATATTTCAAAGTTGAACAATGGACTAAGTTACTTCAGTATTCATTTATGGATAAGTTGTAGTGATGAGTTTCTCATTAAATTCTTCTTTTTGTTTCAAAGAGTCATGTTGGTTTGAAGACTTATTCTTTTAAACGTTGGGTGTTCGATTTTGGAGAAGGGAATATATATATAGAGCGAGCGAGAGAGAGAGAGAGAGAGAGAAGAATCTTGGTTAAATTAAAATTAACATCCATCCATATTAAATTCAAAATGGATTAGATATTTAATCATAGAAATGTAAATATTTATTGAAAATAAGAAATCACCATGATAAAAAAATCTTATTTAAATATAAATAATATTGAAATTCTAATAAGAAAAAAATTAAAATAACAACAATTTTCGTTTTTTATTTATTTTTTTATTTCTATATTTTATTTTAATTTCCTCCTATTCTAAAATATATATTTGCTATATATAGAATACATATTTATTTTTTCTTTATAATTTAGTATTTATATTTATTACATATTTTAGGTATATTAGTATAATTTATACTATGGTTTATTATTAACTATTTAATAAAAATTGATTAGTTAATATTTTTATTATTTAGTATAAATATAATTAATCAATGAGGGGTTTATGAGAATTCAATATCAAATTTATATTTATCTAAAAAGGAATTAAAAAAAGAATTGGAATAGAAATTTTATGCAGTTACCAAATGCATTTCTGTTCTTTTTCTATTCTAGAATCAGAAATTTTGTACAGTACCAAACGCGTTCTTTTGCTCAAAATCAGTTCCCAGGAACAGAATAAAAAAGAATCAATTTTGATCAGAATCAGCTCCCCGGAAGAGAATCGTTACCAAACGCGCCCTTACCTTCTTGTTATGGCCGAGCTTTCAACTTTGGAATTTTAGCCATCATCTCTTCCTCAAGCTCCGCAGTACTCTTTACTCTTGGCTGTACTAATACGCTGTGCTGTTTCAAGCTCAGGCTCCTCGAGCCTCGTAAGTGTGAGCTCGGTAGGCTTAATCAAAGCACCCATATCCCGAGGCTTACGATGTAGAGAAATTGGAAAAAAGAGAGAACGAAAGGGACCTGTTTCCAAGGGCAAAAGTTCACTACAGTGTACAAAAAGAGAAATCTAGAGAAATTAGCGCTTACATGTGAAAGAGAACTACTAAGATGCGGTAATGACAAGTCTCTCGTGCAGGACTGGATCTTCTTTATCATTTCTGCCGTTGATATGAGCTGCGCTACTGGTTCCGTAAACCTTTCAAAATAAACTGACTTAAGTCAGCATTACCTAGACAAGTTACGGAGATGGAAAATGAAATGCGATGGTGAATGCAAACCTTTCTATCTTCTTTCAGACTTATTGGCTGCTGGACTGCATACACTGGAAGTGCCGCTTGCAAGACACAATTTTGATTTGTGAGGCAAAATATGCGGTTTGACATTTAAGATCTGAAAAATGAAAAAAAGAAAAAGAAAAAGAAAAGTTCAAATGAGTCGCTTCATCACATCACCGACGCCGTACCAACTAAATTTCCCTCCTTCCAACTTCTGCCGCTTGATAGCATTGTTTTCTTGCGCTACCGTAGGAGTTGCGGCAGCATCCTTCACATTTGTATTTCTGTGAGTGGAGACCGGGTAAGCCACACTTTGTATTTGTTTATTTTCAAGTTCAATGCAAAATATGAGGATAAAACATATTTTTATAACCTTTTAACGCACTTTGATTTGGATTTCTTGGCCTGCGAAGACTGCGAATTCTGTTTAAGCCTCGAGGTGGAGGGGTTCTTGATCAAGCTGGCTATCTTTTTAGGCCCTGCATGTTTGTCTTCTTTTTATCTGTTCATGAACAGATATTCTATTTTTTTGTTCGGGAACAAAAAAAGAATAGAAACGCGTTTGTTTGCGTTTTTGTTGAAAATCTTTTTTTTGTTCTTGGAACAAAATTGGAACGGAAATGAAAAACAAAAAAAAGTTATTTTTATGTTCCGGAAACACTTCGAAGAACAAATTTTCTCTCTCCTCTCTTTTCTTCTTCTTTTCTTCTTCTTTTTCTTTGCCCGATCGCCAGCCTCGGCCATGGCTAGCGACCGGCCATCGAGGGCCGACGACCTCGCCGGCGTGGGCGAGGATCGGCCTCGCCGAATCGGGCGAGCCCGAGCCTCGCCGGGGCCGGCGAGCCTCATCGTGGCTAGGCGAGGTTGCCGGCCTGTCGGTCGGTTCTTTGGCCTCGGCATGGCCGGCGACCAGCCAAAAGAAGAAAAAAATAAAAAAAAAAAAAAAGGAAAGATAAAATAAAAATATTAAAAAATTAAAATAAACAAAAAAAAGAATATAAATTTACCAAACATGTTTCTATTTATTTTTTTATTCGTGGAACAAATTTACCAAACGCGTCTTTCTTGGCAAAAATTGTTCCCGAAACAAAAATAGTATTTTCTATTTCCGTTCCCTTGAACAATTTTTTAACGAAACGTTACCAAACGCGCCCATATAAAATTGTGATACATTTAATTCAAATATTTTTTGCAACAAAATATCAAAATTTTACTAATTATGATACATTTAATTCAAATATTTTTTATTTGTGACAAAATATCAAAATTTTACTGATTATGATACATTTAATTCAAATATTTTTTTTAGATGATCTAGGGAACCTGCGCACCGTACCAACACGGACAGCCAGCCCGACAGGCCCGGAGTAATGGGGGTAAACCCTAAGGCGATGCTAGCGGAGGACCCACCATCCCGACGTCACACCTCAGATCCTGTGCGGCGAGCGGGATTTAAACTCCTCCCCTCTGACAAAGGATCATGGGAGCACTTATCCAACTATGCCACCACAGGCGGTGGTATTAATTCAAATATTTTTTGTGACATTAAAATCTCAAATTTTTTCTCCAACACTAATTTTTTTGATGTAAATGTGTCATAAATAAGTTTAAAAATTTGAAATAAATGTGTTATACCGTATAAAATTGGAATAAATGTGTTTGGCAAATTTTAGGGTTTTTAGTCGCTTTTACTACTACTTTTATTTTATTTTATTTCATTTTTGTCAGTCATACTCTATTCCTACCTTACACTCACTCTCAGACTTTTGCCTTGCCTACAAGGCGTGAGAGTCGAAACCCACTTTTGAAACTTACGCGTCCCCACCCCATCCCCCTTGAGAAGGTGGGGATTTGAACCCCTCACCTCCCACTTCCATGTTGGAAGGATGGCCACTGGGGCGAATTCTAGTGGTTTTACTATTTTTATTTTACTGATCAGCAAAACCATCTGACTCAAACGGACTGCTTCGTGTCTTCGAAGCGAAAGGAAATCCAGGGTTTCTGCGGAAGCCGAAACGGGAGGTGAATTTCGCCCGCGTCTATGGATTCTCCATCTCCAAAGAGGCCCCGCTCTGAATCCAAAGCCGAATCTGATGATAAGGTAACGTCTCCTTCTAAAGTTTCGTTTTTTAGCATGGTTCTGGTCGGTAGAAGACACCTCTCTGTCTCTCTTCGTTTCGTGCAGTCTAGCATTGTTGAGATTTTTGTTGGTGTCCGATATATTCTAGTTTTTTCCACCAGGGATTCGGTCTTGTTGTGCGAGACCTTTTTTTTTACGTTTGGTATGTTTGTAGTTGAATTTTTCGTGCTTCCTGTTTTCCCTGCATCTTATTCCCAGATTTTTTTATTATTTATTTATTTTTGTTGCTTTTGGCGAAACTCAATCCAGGATCGAATCAGCTGTTTGCCCGAACAAGTTATAGACCGTATATTATCTCTATTGACATCTAGAGAAGCACAAGCGACTTGTGTTCTTTCCCGGAGATGGACGCACTTGTATAATTCTCTTCTCACCGACCTTGATTTCGACTGGTTGGACTTATTGGAGAAGTTGCGAGATAACCCCGAGCAAGCAGAAAAGGAGAGGGTGAGATATGTGGAATGGGTGGACAATGTCGTGCATCGTCAAAGTGGAAAAGAGCACTCTCTACGAAGATTTACGTTACGTTTTGACATGAATAACTCATATAAGTCTTGCATCAATCGTTGGATTAGGTTTGCTTTGGCAAAACAGGTGAAAGTGCTCGAACTACATTTCATGCCAGCGTGTTACGACGATTTTACGCCTGATTGTGACCCTGGTCGCTTGCCATATGCGTTAGAGCGTAAGATACTTATGGATGCCGATGTAGGGTGTTCGCTGCGAGCTTCAGGTCTTGGTAACTTTGGCTTGAGCCCTTCCATTTCTTGGCACGTTGGCTGTAGGTATCTTGAACAGCTCTCCTTATTTCGAGTGAATGTGGAGGGAGAACTCATTGAGCAATTGCTTGCCGCTTGTCCAGTATTAGAGAAATTGGTTTTGGAATATGCTCGTGGCTTGAGATGGTTGAGAGTTTCTGGCGAGTCACTGAAGTTGAAATACTTGTGCATAAGAGTTTGTAAGGATCTTCAACTCATCGACATTTATGACACGAATCTAGTGTCCTTCACTTACAGAGGATTTGAAGAACAAATTCTATGGTGTTTGGACAATGTCCCCCAGCTGTCCGAGGTGTCCATCCAAGGATTTAGTGCGAGACGAGTGGATTTGATCATGTCTGAGCTTTCAGGATATTCTAGTTTGCAGATCATGAAACTTTACTTTAGTATGCCTTTTCCTGTAAGAGCACTGACTGATCTTTCCTAAGGTTTCATAAGTTATTTCCTTATGTTGGAGAAATCTTCGTGAAGTATTTTAAAGCTGACAAAACATTTCCATCAGTCTAGTCTAAAGATTTGTAGACTCTACTATTTAAAGTTTGAATACCTCCGGACCGCTAGACTCAAGACTCAAAGTCTATTCTCATTGACAGTTTCTAATCCGTTGAAGAAAGGCTATCCAGAACTAGGTGTTTCGTTATGGATTTGACCTTATCAACTGGAAAAGATCTCTTGGCTGGATATAACATAACGGAGTCCTTTATTTGATCATGATTGATTCGGAGGTTAAGGATCCGATAATTGGCGAAGTATACTTGGAAGGTTCTACTTATGGAAACCGAGATCCTGATTGTATAGGCAAGCAGGGTTGATGGGCTATCGATATGTTCCTTTAATAGCTCGAATGATCTTCCTAATTGATTCCGTCCAATGGGTAGATTGGAGGAATTCCTTTGGTAAGTGACAATGGGTATGATGGCATAAAGGAGTATATAAGGAAGACATTTCAGTTGTTCGAATGTGTGCACAATAGAAGAATTCCAAAGTTTGAAGCTCTTTGTTCTTAGTCAATTCATTTGTTGAGCGAAATTTTGTACGCAAAAGAGAGTCTATATTCGTGAGAAACCTTGAGGAAGTGTGATAGAATATCTACACTGTAGAATCAAGGAAGAGCTTTGCTGTAACATCTCTTTTGTTCATAGTGAAATCTAGCCAGTGGGCTGTCAGTGCGGAAGAGTGGACGTAGGCTTGGAATAAGCCGAACCACTATAAACCTTGTGTTCAATTTTCTCTTCCCTACTCTCTGCTTTACTTTGATCATAATACCTTTTTTTTAACCAAAGGAGAACTTCCTTTTTATTGTTTATTTCATATTGCTCACTTATCATAAGAAATTATTATATACCTATTCACCCTCCTCTAGGTGCTTATACTAGCTATCTCACCTTATGGATATTTTCTTATTACAATCCATGCTGCCTTTAATTCTCTATCTCTCTACAATATGCAGGAAGGAGTAGGGCTTCATCGATGTCAATTGCCTAAATTTACAAGCGTCAAGCAATTGGAACTGAGATTTGAAGGATATGGAGATTCAAGTCTACTTCCGTTGACTCTCTTGATTGAGGCATTTCCCTGCTTGCTAAGTTTTGTAGTAGAGGTGGGTTTCAGGCCTCATTCAAGTCTTCGTCTATTTAGGCATTAGATTGTTGTAGTAGGATCGAATTTAATGAACCAAGCCACTATTGAATCCTGTTCGAGTCTCTCTCATCGGTGAGTTGTTGCGACATCATGGGACTAGTATCTACTAGATGTGACCATCCACACGGACATTCTCTACCTTGCAAGTTCTTTCTTCCATGGGCACTCTCCAATGCAACAACATATTGTGTTGATCACTCATATGTGGCATTCTTCTTTTGCCACAGTTGATGTACCCCTGGACATGCTATGCATGCAGAGAGAACTAAAAGGAGTTGTTGGACCTCCCCATCGATACCTAAAGGTGGTGGAATTTTATAATTATTATGGTCAATCCTGTGATCTTGAACTAGTGAATTATTTTATTGATAATGCCATTGCTCTGGAGAAGTTAGTGGTGAAACCCTGTGAGGAGGAATATATCACGGGCGGGGTAAAAAAAGTGAAGGAACCCAGAGAACCAACAGCTCGAGGGAAACTCGCCTTCTAGAATTGAGCTGGTGATTAATTAACGAAACCAGGGCATCTTTCATTAATTAACGAAACCAGGGCATCTTTCATGCGGCGTCCATGGAGCTGTTATGGATGGATGGCTTTGATTATGCAACCTAATCCTCTTCCCCTCTTTAAAGTTATTTTCTCGACTGCTGATTTATGTTGGTTTATTAATTATTTGTTGTTCCTGATTTATAAATTATGTAATGGTTCTTCTGCATTTTTATCCAATATGGGAAGCATTAAGGCGATGGATGTTTATGGTTTTTGGCTTAACTTCCTCTTGTGTTTCCCCTTTGTTGTTGATAATTAAAAGTCGGAGAGAGTGGATTGACGTGGGATGTCCCTTGGCCATTGTGACGGCCTATAGCGGGTCGCAAAAACTAATGCGTGGGTGAAAATTACTGTCCTGTCTATATAAAGTTCATCGTGCAGGTGAGTTACTGTTGCATACTATGCCATATTACTGCGTAATTACAACCTTATTACATCGAAGAGGTACGCGAGTAAATGCTACGGGTATGGACATCAAGTATACCCATATAACGTATAAGATGGAGCACTTCAGACGTCAAATCCCTTAGCCATGTAATGCTTCTGTGGGTCTAGAACGGTAGCGTACTCGCAACATAGCATGTAAATAATTGTTTATAGCTAACAAGTTAAAAAGGATAAATTAAAAGCTTGAGTATCCAGTCTTGCTTATATTACACAAAGTATTATTTATAGCCGCAGCATCAAAGTCAAAAGACTGGCTGATCTGATTGTTTTTGAAATATTACCCAATTTTTATTAGTAGGCCATGTTTGTTTAATTAAAAATAAATGATTCAAAAATTATTTCTTTTAATATTATTGTTTGTATTGCTTAAAATAATTAGTCAATGAATTATTTTCATTATCCACAATAATATAAAAATTATTTCTTTTATTGTTTGTATTGCTTAAAATAATTAGTCAATGAATTTTTTTCATTATCGATAATAATTTATATCCATATATTATTGTGAATAATGAAAATATTTTAATTTCATTCATTTTTATAAGTAATATAAACTGTCATTTTTATAAAGATATTTTTCAAATCATTTATTTTTTGTGAAATAAACACATAGGCTTGAGAGTATGATCGCAAGTGCCTGGTCTAATAGGACGGTTTGTTGGCCCCTTTTTAAGGACATTTCTCACGTATTTTTGGATTTTCCCGTGCCTGTCTCCTTTTTTTTTCTAGCAGCCCAGTGAGCTCTCCGAACGGTAGGGTTCTCCGATTGTGCTGGCGCATGATAAAGGAAGACACAACTTGCAAAAATAGGATTGTCACATTGAGTAAATTTAAACCAAATGATTTCACCCCTCCTCGCCCATGTGACAAGACATAAATAGGATTCAACAGTGGCTTGGCTTATTTTCTCCTATCCGACAACCTATGTCTAATGGCTAAATAGATGATCATTTAATAAGGTCTGAAGATCCACTTCTAACACAAAATCCGAAAGTAGGGACGTGCCTCAATCACGAGTCAGCAGAAGTAGACTTACTTCTTTCCATTCAACAACTTACAGCCAATTGCTAGGGATTTGATAATTCTGGTGATTGATGATTCCATGGTCCCTTTCTTACAACCAAGGTTAGGTTACATTTTAATCCATCAACCAGCTCCAAATAAGCAAAAGCAAAGTTTTCTCAAAGCAAATAAGTTTGTACACAACAGTTCTTTGATCTTATACCAATATCGTAAACCTAATTGTAGGGTCACCATCACGCCCCTCGACGTCTCAGAGGAAGCTTACACGACTATGTAACCACTACAATTGGTTAAGAACAAATAAAACTCTAAAAAGACACATTTAAACGCAAAATTCAATGAAAACGCTACTTGAATCCATGGTTTGGGAGAGCGCGCCCCATCTCCCAAGTGAGGAGCATGTAGTGACACTTACTCCTTGTCCCGAGTGTGCTTGTCAAGCCTACTAATTCACTCATACCTCCCTTTAGGGGAAGTCAAATTCACGTGACAAGATGAGAGAGCTGGTTTGCAAAAAAGAAGAGAGAAGAGTGACATGGAAAAGAGAAAATGACAGTATCCAAAAAGAATTGTCACTAGGAACAAGAATCGATGGTTATATAAAGCAAATTCTACGTTTTAAGGGGCAGTCATGGAGTATAGTAACTGAAATCAGACCTTGCAAGGGCTGTGTTGTTTTAATCAAGGTTCTCTTGCAGTTTTTGTTTCTTTAACCAGACAACATTTTACCCTATTCATCCTATTGAAACTACATTCTCGCAATAAAAAGCATATTGCTTGCACAAACAATGCTGAATTTGGTGAAATGATCTGATTATGACACAGCATAGGTCAACCGCCATAAACCTCTACGCCTCCCCAATTCATATATGAATAAGAAGCTGAAGAACTAACTAGGCACAATTGGAGTACCAGAAACTAGTGACTTAGTCACAACTCTGGATCGTGATTCACCGATGATTCAAAGACTAAATTAACACATTAAATAAACAAAAACTCTCGCGTTCATCAGCAAATTCATCCGAAAATGAAAAATTCTGAATGCGGAGGAACCACCAACGGACAATAACAGAGCATCAAATAACCTAGAAAGAAAAACAGAGTGAGAAATAGATCAATTAGTGCAATTGCCGCTACAATCTCCCATCATTATCGTCATGAACATGCAGCAAAAATTACCTATAATGCCACGGAAATGGAAACCTAATGCAACAAGCGACGAATTCATGACAGAAATGCAAAAAAGGACTACTCACTCACCTAGGAATCGATCGAGTTGGGCTACTAGATGCGCTCTGCAAATCACAAGATCAAGGGTTTTGCAGAGTCAAGTAAGTGCAATAAAAGACGGACAATAATAACGGACCAGTCTATATTGACTATCCTGAAAAAGAAAATAAAAAAATAAAAACAGAGAGTGAGAAACAAATCAATCAGTGTGATTACCTCTACAATCTACGATCATCATCAACATGCAGCCAAAATCGCCTGAAATGCCACGGAAATGGAAACCTAATGCCTGTCCACACAAGTTTGTCTTCTAAAGCATCTGCTCTAAGAGGAATGGGAAAATTACTTAAAAAGTTCAAAACCTATTGCAATTATGCTAGTTTAGTTCTAAACTTATTTTTTTGACCAATTGAGTCATAAACCTTTTATAATTATTCCGATTAGTCCATCGGCTAAAATTGGCCGGCCGGCGCCGACGAACTTTTTTTTAATAATATTTTATTTTTTTGATATTTTTTATTAATTTTTTTATCTTTTTTTCCTTTTTTCCTTTTTTTCCCCTCCCTCTTCCTCCCTCCTCCTTCCTTTGGCTCCGACAAGCTCACCTCGCCACAGTGACGGCGGGGCGAGCCCCCGCCGGATCCGGCGAGGGCTCGCCTTGCGCCACCGAGCTAGGCAAGCCCTTGCCAAACGTGACGGCAAGCCCCCGTCGCCAGATCCGGCGAGGGCTCGCCCCACCATCACTGGGCAAGGTGAGCCCACCGAATCGCCGAAGCCAAAGCAAGGAGGAGGGAGGAGGGAGGAGGGAGGAAGAGGGAGAAGGGAGGAAAAATAAAAGGAAAAAGATAAAACAAAGATAAAAAAAATTAAGAAAATATTTCAAAAAATAAAATATTATTAAAAAAAGCTCACAAGACGGCTAGCTGCCACGTCGGCCGGCTAGCCAATTTTAGTCAAATGGACTGATTGGGAATAACTATAAAAGGTTTAGGACTTGATTAGTCAAAAAAATAAGTTTATGACTGAATTGACACAATTGCAATAAATATATGACTTTTTTGGTAATTTTCCTAAGAGGAATTGTCAGTATCTCGTTCGCTATTTGATCACCAGAGAGACTATGTATCGCCTGTTCATTCCATGTATTTTCCTCTCCGTTAATCTGACCTTGAATGTCTATTTATCAGTGAATCTTGCTGGAATTTGGATGCAAATTGGTACATTACTAAATAAAGGGGTGTACTCAAATAATCTTTTAGTAGGATGTAAATATTTTTAGGAATAATTGAAAGTTCTAAAACTTATTATGAAAGTACAATCGAGTACTAAAATTTTCAAAAAGTGCAATCAAGTTATAGAATTTATTAGCATTTTCCATTTTTCAAATGGACAGAATTAATGGAGTGACTTGGTTGGACTATCTTAGATAAGTTTTAGAATTTAATTACACCTTCGTAACAAGTTTTATGACTTGATTACACTTTTTGAAAGTTTTAAGACTTCCACTACACTACAAGTCCTCATAGACCACTGGTGACGACCCTTGGGTCCTCACGACCATAAGCCTTAGATTTCATATTCCTCTTAGTAAAAAAAAAAATGTTTTCATTGCGAATTCTTATTTTGAAAGATCCATCTTTGTGTTCCCTGCAATCATCAACGAGATCTGAGGCTTGCTTGTTGACGAATTTGAAGAGTATTTGCCTTTTATGAATAAGAATCCAGTCTATATAATTGGGGTTCAATATCGGACCCACTTGATTAAAAAATTTAGAAACGAACGGTGAAGCTACCAAATGTCAATTTCATCGATGGATGAAGGGTATGGTCTCTAACTTCTTAGTTCCATCTTCGTCATTGAATATCCAACTTGTCGTTCTATATTTTCTTCACATCGACTTTTCCGTGGCCTAAATCCAAGATCAATCTTCCTACGTGAGTGAGTGGCACCGGAAAATTGGCGAGCAAATTGCTGGTTGCAATGGTCTGTGCCATTGTGTTTCATAACTTTGTTTTGCTCCATTATTACAAAGCTGGAACGAACCAACAATTTTAAGGCAAATAAAAAAATAAGAAATTGTTCAAACAGCCACAATTCAATGTACGTGACATGGGTATCGGTCTAATTTGATGAAGCTCGAGACTTCAATAGTCTTTTACGATCTCAACTGATGTCGTGTCAGTCACTTTTCTTCTAGAAATTTGACTCAGCCATAGTAAAATCGCCTTTTCCATATTAAATTAAGGCGGGTTTTCGGTTCTTACACCTTAAAAGGCTAGAAAGAAAAAGTAAGAGCTCCATCTTAAACTCGACTAGTTTCCGCGACATTTAGCATGGAAGAAGTTGAAAGCTTGCTAATTTTCAGGAGATGAAGAAGCTTGGATTGAATTAACGTCAAAAGGCATGAACTTTTTAGTATTTTGATTTTAGAAGTAATCTATTCTTGACTATAAGGGTGGGAGTTTCTCCACATCTTTGGAACATGGAATTCACATGACCGCCCAAGCAGGTTTTTCCTAGGGTTTTTGGAATGTTCTCAGGAACAGTCGAAATGGTAATTGCACCAAGCTCTAGAATTCTCTTGTAGGTCGGGAGATGCAATCTTATTCACTAGACTGAAAGGTGATCAATGTTTGTAATCTGAAAGCCTCTAGTATAAAAAGGAGTGTCCTCCCCTCATTGCATTAATCCAAGCCATCTTTCTCTTCCAAAGCTTCTATCTCTAAAACTTTTTCTCAACAAACAATCCAGGAAAGTGAGTGAGCAAGCGATCCCAAGAAAGACTTAGCATAGCAACTTAGCATAGCTTAGGGACCCTAAGAGTGTACTAATGGGACCTAGGAGTGTACTGATTTGAATTTGACTCCACGTAAAATTGAGCAAAAAGCCACCGAATTGGCCTATTTCTTCCGCATATCAATTAAAGTATTTTGAATTGAACTTGAACTGAAGAAGAAATTTTTTTCCAGTTTCAAGGAAAAAATTCAAGAATTCTCTATTCTTTCTTTAGCATAGCATAGCTTAATAAAAAAAATTCAAAACATTCATTCAAGCCAAAGTATACATATATGGAACGTCCATAAAACGATTTGTCAGAATACTTCCTACTTAATGCCTTGCCTATTGCTGCGAATGGGTAAGGAATGGGCCTAATGAGAATGATAAGGGTGGGTCTGTGGCTAAGAACGGGGAGGCTACTAGGGCTGCTGTGGGGATCTGGGGTGCTATAATTGCTGCTGGGGTGCTGATGTGGGGTTGATGTGGGGTTGCTAAGATGTGGGGTTGATGTGGGGGTTGCTAAGAAAAATGTAGGGGCTACTAGAGGTGCTAGTATGGGCTGGGGATGGGGTTGGCGTGGGATCTACTGGGTGGGTTGGTGAGGGCGATGAGGGGCCTCAGGATGTTGCTGAGGAGCACGAAGATGGGCCCAACGAGAGTGGAGCTAGGGAGTACGACAATGAGCTTGGGATGGGGATCTTGAGGATGCTAGGCAGGATTATGATGATGCGCCTGGCGAGGGTGCTGCTGGGCTGTAGGGCGAGGGTGCTGCTAAGCCGCACGGCAAGGATGCTGCTGGGGGACATGGCAAGGATGGGTGCCTTCAGTCTGTTGTTGTACAAGTTACCCAAATTCAACAGTAGAGTTTTTCCAGGAATGCCAATCTTCTTATTTTTTATTCATAAACTCAAGACAATATTTTCTTTTTTAACCACATTTCTACTCGTGTGCCAAACTGTCTTCAATTTAAACTTCACATATCATGGCAAATCACTTACTGACTACAAAATGCTCATAAGTTGTCACATTGGCTATCCGGGTTAATTTTGTTCCAGTGTCTTAGAATTCTTCTCTGCAAATGGGTTAATTTTCAAAGGGCTATTACATCCCAAGGTTGTTCCATCTGAGCCGTGACCAAGAGTTGCTAAGATTTTTTCACTATGTTTCAGAGCAACGACTTGTCGAGATTGGAAGACCAAACTGAAGCCCCTCAAACCATGTGGAGCTACATTACTATCCCAGGAGTAAGTACAAACTCAGCTGCAGAAACAATTTATCAAATTTTGCTCTGCTCGCTATAGTCAATTTCAAGAATGAATACATGCCGATGCTAATGTTACAATGAGATAGTTTTTACACAAATGAGAACAAAAGACGGCAAATGGCCTCAATAGCTTGAGCACGTCCCCTATGCAGCGAACCGGCGACAAGTACCTTGTATGTCCACCAATTAGATAGATAACATAACCAATGGTCTGATACATGAGCATGTAAACCACTTTATTCACATCTTCTGTCTCTATTTCTCATTGAAAGGTCGACATTGTGTATTGCTAAGCACCAAAAGCAAGGTGAGGAAAAAAGAAAAAAAAAAAGTCTCTCTCGGCCCGAATAACGAAAGACAACCATATTGAGTGAGAAGACCCTATATGCTCTCAAATTCGGAATCTCTTTGGCACTCACGGTAGAAACACATGTATTTTCTATTTGGCCTGACAAGTAGTTTGGCAAGACTCTTCTAGTAGCAACCTCCTATGGACATCATGTTAACGACAGAAGGATTCACCTGAAAGCGTAAAGAAGGGTTTTTCCCTAAAACAATCTCACTTTATTGTCGATGGCAATAAAGACATCATCGCACTGCATGTGAAATTGACAACAAAGACATCATCTCATTGCATGCAAAATTCCCATCTGCCGGACTCCAATGGGATACGTCTTCATAAAGAAACTCGGGGCAAGGAGTCTACATCGTCCATCTAGGAACTCTTGTCAAGGGAAACATCTACTCATGTATAAAGAAAATGTTACAAGCTCGAGCGAAACTTCAACAGTTTCCCATACATACTTAAAAAAAGGCCATTCTATTCCTTAGCCAGGACACCTTGACCTGGCCACCTGATCTGATTTTTTATTTATTTATTTATTTTCTCCAACAAGAGTTAATATATTAAATTGATATTTTATATATTATATTTACCGCTTAATTTCTTTTGACGAAACGATATCAATTTCTTTTACAAGAGCAAAGATATCAATTTCTTTTGCTCTGCGTCGTCTTCTTCTTTGGGCGGTCTCTCTCAGCGAGATCTTCTTCACCGAGGCTTTTTCTCCTACCAAACACTGAAACTTCATTGAACTAACTCACGCCAGAATTCTAATCGACTTACGTCGCCAACCGTCACCAAGTCCTCTTCACCCGTCACTACTCCAACTAATGCCGGATTTCACTGGCTATGTTGCCGAAAAAGCACATTGCAAAACGAAAATCGTTCCAACAAACCAAACATGAATAAGCACACCGAGACAAAAGTAAGACTGACTATGGCGACCCAACCACAGGCTTCTCCGGCGATGACTGTGGATTTTCCAGCGAGAACACGTTCATCCATGGCCGACTTTCGTATCAAACGATATGTCACAAAATCAAAGACAAACCCAGATTCAGTGATAATGCAACGACATTATAACAACCTAAGTGCAACACAAATATATTATACGTCTATTATTCGGAGTTTCATTCAAGCATTTTGTCAAACGATTGATAGGCGGTTCGAAATACCATTTTCAGGTTTGAACTTAACGTTGATCGTGGCATAAACCCAGCGTATTAAGTTCCAAATAAACATTATCGGCAACAAATCAATTTGGGTTTTGTACGATTTGCCCAAAATCCCACCGGTTCGATCTCACGTTCTCAAACTTAATAAGCGAGGGAGAAGCTACCTGGTTCGGGAGCTTGCTATGAAGAACGACAACGAGCAAGTTGGCTTTCGACAAAGGTCAAGGGTGATTCAGGCGAGCCACCGACAAGCAGAACAAATTCCTCACTCTCAGTTTCTCTCTCCGCTTTCTCTCTCGGACTCTCTCTCCGTCCGTTGCTCTCTCTGTCCGAGCCCCCTCTCTCTCTCTCTCAACTCTCTCCTTTTAACGGCCACCGACAGGACGCGCATGGCTTCTGCCGCCGCCGGCTGCCTTACTAGTTTGGCCTCGACTCGAAAATCACGCCGCTCTCTCCCTGCTCTACCTTTGTCGTCGTGTTTACTGTTCCTCCAGTCGCGTTAGGGAAGGATAAGAAGATGGAAAGAAGGAAGAGGGACCGGGCCGAAAAGAAAAGAAAGAGAGACGGACGGGCCGACCCTAGAGGTAAAAGAAAGAGCCTAGGTTGGCCCAGACGAAGAAAAGAACAGACGGGGCCGGGGCAGCCCGGCCCCGCCTCGTTTTTTAATCAAGTAGTTATTTTTTTCTTTTTCTTTTTTTGCTTTTTAAAAATATTTTTCTAATAAATTCTATAAATATTAATGAAAATTATCCTAACATCTATATGCTTTTCAACTTAATGAAATTTCTTTTGTTTAGAGATTAAAAATTAATCCTTAATTTTCTACGTAATTAAACATGCATAATTTAGGTGTCAATATTATGAGAAATCCATTCTCTATATTTCAAATTTCTAATTTACTAATCACTCCCATTACAATTTATTTGTTCTATCTATTAACATTCTATCTATTATGTCACAGTCCAAAAAAGTGACATAATCTAAAGGATTTCTATATGAAAGACCATGATCGATTCATGAATTGTCTCTTAAGTCCTAGAGTTTTCTCAAGTATTCCAAAATTCTCATGAGAGCGGACAATATGGTAAATTTATAAAATGTGGGTAGTTGGGTAGATGAGTAGATGTAATCTCTACCATCAAATCAATAAGAAATCTACGATTGTGGTTAGCGTTGTACTTCTATATATAGGAGCATCATCTCTTCATTTGTGTCCATCTCATAAGTAAAATACATTTTAAAGCTTCTCTATCTAGAGTTTGTGACAATTATCTCGACCCGTAGATTGACCCACAATTACTTCTATACTTGCGCCTGATGAAAATACTCTTGCTTGCTGCTGCATTCACTACCTCCCTCAATTCACCACAACAACCCCATCTCAGCACCCAACAATCCATACATTCCCCCAGCAACCCCTTTTGAGAGGAGCACACATCTCCTTCCCGCAATTCATCCAATAACAAATCCAAACCTACTTCCTCTCTATGAAGATTCACTCAAATGGCATCGATGTTTGCCAGCTCTTGTACGGTTTGATTGTACTCTATTTCTGCTTCTCTGGTGCCCTCAATTTGTTGCAGATGAAAGCACATAGGGCTAGTTATGAACATAATTTCATCTTTAACCGATGAAAACCAAACTTAATCTAACTCAAATATCTAAGGCGACATTGCAGGATGTAGATCCGCAAGCCATCAATGCATCCATAGATTAACTAATGAAGATCAAACTTGAGCTAACTCAAATAGCTAAGGCTATAATGCAAGGCGCAAATTCACGAGCCATCAATTTTGAGGTTTTCAAGATATATAATCCATGAAAATCGAGCAAAAGTTAGAGAGCAAGTCTCACCTAGTTTGACATCTCAAAAAATGAGAATGAGAGGGCATATAAACAATAAAGATCAAAGTCTTAACAATGATTTGACATCTCAAATGTCATATGGCGATAAAGATCAAACTTAATCTAACTCGATATCTATAGCAATAATGCGAATGCAACGCATGTACAAATTAACTTATGAAGATCAAACTTAATTTAACTCAAATATCTAAGGTAATAATGCATGGCGTAAATCAAACAAATAATCCACAAGCCATCAAACTTGAGGGTTTCGAGCAATATAATCCATGAAAAACAAGAGGAAGATGCATCAATCGGAAAACAAGAGAAGAGAAGGAGGAGAAGGACGAGGAAACATGAACGGAAGAAGCTAGCTCAATGCATGCACAAATTAACCGATGAAGATCAAACTTAATCTAATTCAAATACTTAAAATGGCATGCAAATCAAATAGTACTTGAGGTTTTCAAGTTATATAATTCAAGGTTAAGAGCAACGCCTTTACTAAAAGTCCGCCCATAGTTTGTTTCATGCCCCGAGAACTAATTAGACAAGTCAAACATTCTTTAGCTTTGATAGGATTCTTTATGAAGTATTTACAAAGAAAAATGAGCAAGATATGGAACTGGTTGTCAAAGGACATTGCATTTTCACGCTGGATGCACGATAGGATATATGCATTACACTGGCTTCCTCTTTGGAAATAGCATTAATTAGCATAGAGAAAGGTCATATGAAGCTGGTCATAGAACACTCAAAATGAGACAGACATTGCAACATCATTTCATCTTTAACAACAGAAGCCGTGCACGATGACCAAAAATTGACTACCCGGGTGTGGCGACCCTCGCCCTGAGGGAGGGCGCCCTCGCAGCGATAAAGAAAATCTCGAGAGGAAAAGGGAAATTTGAAGCAACTCAGGACTGATGAGATGAGAAGGGTTACCTCGAAAGCACAAAAACCTTATCCAAAAAGAGTTCGTAGATTAACCAAAAATTTAAGTAGGTTTCTAACTTCATCAGTCAGCCTTTGGAGAGCCAACGAGGTGTCATCCCCCACTGGAAAAAAAAAGGAGCGTTCAATTTCAAATGAAACCGTTTGTGACAAGGATCATAACCACCACATGGACCTCATGCCCCACACATCACTAGAAATGATCGATAATAAACAGACTCCCAACTACACCAACAACTCAATTCCCCCGACGAAATTCAACACGAAACGCCGTGATCCAACAACAAAAAAAAAAAAAAAAAAGGATTGTTGAATCTTAGAAGCGAGATCAACACACACTTTCTTTTGTTTTGATCTTCTCTTTCGATCAGCTTGTTTCTCTCCCAGGATTGTACATAGAGCACCGCCTTACTGAGTGTGGAATCGTGGCTTTAATAACATTAGTCTAGTGCTGAAGCGTGTTGGTGGCAACACGAGAAAATTATAATTGATACTAAAATATGGTACAAACTCAAATAAAAATACATTCCTCGTGACCACCAAACACTATACATGAACAACAAACATCATATCTCATTATTACAATTTGTTTTCTCACGCCACGCACAAGACATTCAAGCAAACTACCTTGTTCAAAGATATAATCCGCTTCCTCCCTCACTACATTTGTAATAAAATTCATTTTTATTTGAAAAAGCAAAGAGAGATGAAATAAGTTGAAAGGGCAGGTGTTATCCATTCATAATTTTTTTAATTTAATCCACGAACTATATATAAAAATATTTAATATTATCCTTTCATTAATTCAAATTTAGGGACAATATCGATTATTTTTATATAATTTAATGACCAAATTGAAATTCTACTGCAAGTTCATGGACTATACTGAAATATATTATATATTGGACTAAAATTTAAAGACTTCATCAAACCAATGAAAAATTAATCAGGTTAGATATTGAATGAAAATTTATGAATTATTTATGCCATTTTCCATCGAATTTTATAGCCAAAAAGGAAACCGCCGTGCGCCTCGCACGTGCGTCCGAAACGCCCAGCCGGGGCAATTCGCTTCCTGCTTCAGCTCGCCTATTTCAGTGAATTCACGAGTTTCGAGTCGCGACGCCGCTCCTCCGCCGTGACGCAACGCAGCTTCGGCCCCCACGCCGATGCGATCGGTAGCCTCAGCTTCCTCGACCACCCTCTCGGCCTCGTGATCCGGAGCTGCATTCGCCGGAGGGGGAAGGGAGGAAAGACAGCGGCGCGCGCGAGGTGGTGGGGATTGAAAATGGGAGGGAGCGTGTTGGGATCGGCGTTCGATCTGAGATCGGGGCAGATGATAATGGCGGCCCTGCTGTTGATGGTCGGGTCGTTCTACGCGGGCACCCTCTTCGGCAACAAGGCCCCCATCTACGTTCCTCAGCTGCTCTCCAAATCCAAATCCACTTCTTCTTCCTCCTCCTCTGCTCATTCTTCTGGTGATTCGCTCTTCTCTCTGTTGCAACCTCATGTCTACTATCTAGCGTCGAGAATTAGCTGGCAAATGCGACGGATCGAAGTTATAGGGTTCATCTCGTTGCGTGTGTGCGGATCTTTGTTCTGCGTTTGATGCCACTAGTGATTCTCTGGGCTTTGTCTTTTCACGGGACTTGCTATGCACGTTATCGTAGTCGTCATCACACCTGGGGCATTTAGTTGTGAATGCCTATATAGAAAAGAGAGGAAATGGGACTTCTTTTTTCGGTGGTTGGGGATTGAATATGTTGGCTTGGCCCTTTTTTCTTCTTCTTTGGTTCTTGTGCCATCCACTGGACTTCCTAAGCGGGTACACAATGATGAATGGGAGTGAAGGATTACATTGATACTTGATCACAGTGACAGCAGCTTCATTTTCAGTCATGCTCTGACCCGTGTCAGATCACTTTAAAAAGATGAAATGCTGTTGTCTTTGTGACTTGAAAAAATGAGATTTTAGCTGCATACTTCATGTGGAATGTGCCTATTAACCTCGGAGCATAAAATGTTCTATAATGCTTTAAGATGCTACTTCATCAGAGCTTGATAAGGCTAGATCAGGTATTCCTAACCTGGAATCTCATCATCTTTTGTGCGATAGAAGTTCCTTAGGGTTCAGGGAAGTTCAGGCTGAACTGAAGTAGATGAATTTGGATCCTCACTGTCTTAATGCTGTCAAATTGATGTAACTTTCCCTTTGATATTTGCAGGTCTGTCTGCATTTCCAAACAAAGTTAAACTCACTTACAGAAAAGCACCTCTTGTGATCCCTGAAAGTGGGATGAATGTGTGCCCATTGACATTTAGGGAATATATCCCTTGCCATGATGTAAACTATGTGAATGAATTGCTGCCTAGATTAAATCTATCACGAAGGGAAGAGCTTGAGAGGCATTGCCCTCCACCTGAAAAGCGTCTGTTTTGCATGGTTCCTCCACCAGAAGGTTATAAGGTACCAATAAGATGGCCACTCAGTAGGGATTACATCTGGCGGACAAATGTGAATCATACGCGTCTTGCTGAAGTGAAAGGAGGACAAAACTGGGTCCATGAGTTTAATCAGCTGTGGTGGTTCCCTGGTGGTGGTACTCACTTCAAGCACGGGGCTGCTGAGTATATTCAAAGGTCAGTTACTTACCATTTCTTGCACATTAGCTTTGTCTTACATGAAGTTGCAATTCACCAAGGCACTAAATACAGGAATTAAATCTATCTTACAGAGAAATCTTTCTTTAATTTTTTGGATGCATCACTTTTTATTGTTGTCCAATGATTTTTATCAGTTTCATGACACACTTTTCTGCTTTTGGGGTATATAGAGTAGGATACTATGACAAGATTGACTTAAAATTGCATGAGTATATTTTCTTATGGTCATGATGCAAGAATCTTGGAATTGAATGATAAGCATTACGATTTATGGTATAAGTTATTTGATTAATGTGTGAAGGTGCCCTACTGTTAGAGCTAGAAATTTCTGTTCACCCCATGGATAATAAAGCCTACCAAAGTTTTTTCAAGTGTTCTGTTTCAGCACTTTTCGGCATCACTTTGTGGGCTGACAAACGCATCATGTGATTGTTTGCATGGGATATGCTCGATCTATAACTTGCTGTTGTAGATATCTTTTTTTTCCCTCAATATACTATCTTCTCTATTCATATTACTCTGATATTAGTACCTCCACATGGATGGAATGAGTTGCTGAGAGATCAATCTTTTGCTATTTTCTTTATACGCAGGTTGGGAAATATGACAACTAGTGAAGCAGGTGACTTACGTTCAGCAGGCGTGTTTCAGGTTCTAGACGTTGGTTGTGGAGTGGCCAGCTTCTCAGCATATCTTCTTCCTTTGGACATACAAACAATGTCTTTTGCTCCAAAAGATGGACATGAAAATCAGATTCAGTTTGCTTTAGAGCGTGGAATTGGTGCAATGATTGCAGCAATAGCCACAAAACAACTGCCATATCCTTCCAGTTCGTTTGAGATGGTTCATTGTTCAAGGTGCCGTGTTGATTGGCATGAGAATGGTATTCTATCATCCTAAGCATGTTTACTAAATGATTCTTTAGCCACAGAAGGGAGCATCTCTGCCATCTTAGTCATTGTCACACATGGGTAGTTCTTTATTTGAACTAATATCCGTGCCTTACCCACTGTTTATATTTTCCAACTGCTGATCTAGTTTGAACTTTGAAGAGTAACAGTAAATAAAAATGAAGCGGTATTTAGCAGCAGAGCTCTATTCTAATTTAGACGATAGGTTTAGAATGTGTAGCAGAAATTCAACTGGCAAAGTGAAGACAAGTTGAAATAAGCGGCTGACACATTCCATAGGACAGCTTTCTGAACCTGGTCCAACATTGGAAGGAAGATAAGCTGACTGAAGAGAACCTAACATGATGAACTCCAATTTTATCAAATTAAATGAACTATTTTCATATCCATCACCTATGAGCAGCAATTTTATTTTCATTTTTATGGAGCAAGTGAGCAAAAGAGAACTACATTCTTTTGATGATTACCTTTATCAAGGCAAAGAAATCATGCTATCATTGCATCAAATCTTTGATGATAGATGAGACTGTGACTAGATAGGCGGTAACTGGAGATTAATAAATGGTATTTTCAATGCTTGACATCACCTGTTGTGGGTGCCTTTACTAATGTTTTCCCCCTTCATCTCATTCTTTTGCAGATGGTATTCTACTCAAAGAAGTAAATCGCCTTCTGCATCCTAATGGTTATTTCGTCTACTCTGCTCCTCCTGCTTATAAAAAAGATAAAGAGTTCCCAATGATATGGGAGAAGTTGGTCAATTTGACTGGAGCAATGTGCTGGAAACTCATTGCAAAGAAAGTACAAACTGCCATTTGGGTTAAACAAAATGACCAGTCATGTCTTCAGCGTAACGTGGAGGAGAAGCTTCTGAATCTATGTGAGACAATTGATGAATCAAAGCCATCATGGAATGTTCCGCTGCGGAACTGCATATCATTAAGTAGTTCAGAAGTAGACTCTGAAAAGCTCCCTCCCAGACCAGAACGCCTTTCAGTATATTCTAAAAGCCTCAGCCGGCTAGGTTTGTCCAACATCAAGTCATTATTTTCATTTATTTTCATGATATTATGTCTTGACATCAACTCTGGTTTGGAAAGGTTTTAAGTACTTCAGGACATGAGCATGTAGATCAGCATCATCATAACTGGTTTATTTGATGTATGAAAATGTACTGCATGTCCAGCTCAGCAATCCTAATTTAGTCAAGCCATACATAGGGATACCTAAGGAAACAATCAAATGAAACACTACATTTTTAAATTTCCACTTCTGGTGTTGGAAAACATCATGATTACTTTAATTCCTTTTAGAAAACCCATGACCTTAGCCGCTTATGTCCATCATGTTGTGTGGCTATAGTAATAATCTGATTCTCTTTCTTATAGATAAATATGGAATATGTTATGATCATATTCTTCTTGTCTCATATCACAAATGTCACCTTTGCATAAACAAAGGTTAAATTTCTAAAGTATGTGTACTGTTTTGAATACTAGGAATTTGGGCAGATATTCAACTTCCTAATGGATGTTTAAGGGCATAATCTGCAATTTGCTTGTTCTCTTTTGTTCTTGTTCTGTTGCTTGGTAAAAACTAATAGATTATGGAAGGTTCTTGCTGATGCCATGGCCAGTTATGTCTTGATTGTTTATTTGCTCTTATTCATTCATTTATGTGGTTGTTAGTGTTGATGGGCCAAAAAGTTTTTACCCCATATGGTATCTCACCTCATCCTTTTGATAAGCAGATATAGATATCTCATAAATGAGAAATACTAAAAGAGTTTTACTTGTATTACTGAGCGTCGTAACTGACCATGTTGGCAGCAGGTTTCAGTCAAGAAGAATTTGCTTCTGACACTGTCTTTTGGCAAGAACAAGTTCAACACTACTGGGAACTAATGAAGATCAATGAGGCTGAAATTAGAAATGTGATGGACATGAATGCAGTCTTGGGTGGATTTGCTGTGGCTTTGAACACATTTCCTGTTTGGGTGATGAATATAGTCCCCATAAGCGCAAATAATACATTATCTGCAATTTATGATCGGGGTTTGGTTGGCACTTATCATGATTGGTAAGAAAATCAGAAACTTTATGGTTTAGTACAAACCCCAGTATTACAAAATATTTACCAATTTGGCTGTACTATAATGATGATGCTGGGTAATTGATGGATGATTGGTTTTCTGGCTTTAGGTGTGAACCATTCTCCACATACCCTCGGACATATGATCTCTTGCATGCAAACAATCTTCTTGCTTACTATAAGAACAGTGGAGAAGGTTGCTTACTGGAGGATATAATTCTGGAGATGGATCGCATTTTGCGTCCAGAGGTACTGTATGATTCTTATTGCTTCGGTGGCAGCCTTTTCATTCCACTGCTGCTGTCCTTTGGCAATTTTCACCTCAAAACCAAGCTTTGAACTATTAAAGATTTGCTATATGCCATCTCTATCCATTGCATCAAACAGCAGATCTCTTTCCAAAATCAGATATTCCGGGAAATTAGGAGTAACTAAATTGGCTGTTGCATGTGCAGAAATCCTGAACTCTCTTTTTGTCCTCATAGAATAGAATTATAGAACTAGATGAATGATAGTGTTTCTACCTTAGTACTACATTGCTTGAGGTTAACTGGAAAGGAATGAGCTAAAATTTTGCCAGTTTAGTGTCCCTCATGTATGTCCACCTTGTAGTTATTTTTGTGCATGGTACGGCTGTTCATGAATTCATTGTTGATGATGACAATGTCAATGTGCAGGGGTTTATTATCATCAGAGATGAGGAATCAACTATACAAAGAATCCAAGATATTGCTCCTAAATTCCTGTGGGAAGTCGAGTCACATATGCTCGAAAACAAAGAGAAAAAACTGGAGAATGTATTGGTCTGTAGGAAAAAGTTCTGGGCAATTGTTTGACCTTCCCTGTCCTTTGAAGGTAGTCTGTTGCTAACCACAGTAGAGTTCGTTTATTCTTTTCTTTATCCTCCCCTTTTGGCTGGAACACAAGTGTTCTTGTAATTGTTAATCCATTGGCTATGTCTTCTCAGCTGCTTCCCCTCACCTCACTCATGCCAATTTTATCGGCATTTTGCTTTATGTATAAAGTCCATATGAACTTAAGGATCCTTTCAGCTTTGGTTGAATGGTGACCGCAAGTGCAAGCTAGTATTTTCATTTTTTTTTTTTTTTGGATAAAAATACTGACATTTCATTAACTCTACCAAAGTCTGTTTACATCATACACTATAATGTCCAACATAGGTTTCTGGGGATAATACAGCCGCTCGGGGGGAGTTCTTTTCTCCACCGTGCCTTAGCCACCCAATATAATTTGGTTCAATGTATGATCTCTCACCTTCTGAATGAGAACCTTTACGTCTCTCTCTACATCAACATGAGTTTCTACAATTGCAGTTTTAAATTTTTATAGGGTGAAGCGCCTCTGATCTCACTACTCATCCTGTGTTTTGTTCACTGAAACCAGGATGCTGCTGGTACTGATCTTACAGTGAACTAAATACTGCCGAAGTGGCCAGAAGCCATAGGCCATCTGATGATCCTCGGCAACAAAGATAAACGATTCCTTCATTGACCGCATCATGCGGACTGGGCTCGACCTTTTTCGGGAAGATGTATATCTCCGCATATATACAAGTTCAACCGAATATATTAAAATGATATGGACGTCAATGACTAACTGCACGATTTCGTTGAAGTCAATAAAATGGAAGATTTTCAACAGGTGAAAAGAAAAAAAAAAACACGAGTACTTGAAAGTCAGGACCTATTTTTGGAATTATATAATGCCGTTGACTGGGTAGAAAAAATTGTACACGATTTTTTTTGGATGGATTTTATGTTGTGTCATTGGTTCTCAAAAGTGCCACTCGCCATAGGATAATTTTATCGATTTCAAGAGAGCTCAATAACAATCCCCCCGGCGATGTTTTTTTTATTACACGAGGAAGGCAAGAGAAATGGGAGGATAGAGTCCACCAATTCGAGGGCCGACTCTCTGTAAAAGACCCTTCCTCAGTTTCGAAAGCAACATTTTCCTGCCACAACGACATATACCTATAAACATTCTGAAAGAATTCGACGACCGGCTGCAATCGATGACCGTTCTCAAATCCCTTGAGGAAGAAAAGAACTACCGAATAAGAGTGACGATTTCTCGAGAAATACTCCAGCGTCCCGACGGGAGGTTGTACGAAGGAGAGAGATGAGAAGAGAACCCCACACTTTCAAAAGAAAGGGCGCTTGACATGACAATACAATCCCCACGCTTGTCGGCTTTTAATTTGTCCCACACGCACACCAACAAACACACATTTCACTCACTTGCCACCCATTATTTCTCTCCCTCTCTCCCCCTTCAAAGGTGTGTGCCCCTCTCCTTCCGGGCTTTAAGGTTGCTTGTTCCTCATGGTCCATCAATAATGAACCCCCCCCATGCATGCACACCCCAAAAAACTTCAAAGTACACCCCCAAACCCTAGAGGATCAATCAATTTTATCCGCCAAAATCTTATCTCTTTTCGCACCGCGTCGAAAAAGTTTTTGATTCCATTATTTGTCGTATATATGACGCGTTAGGTTCATCTGAACCACCAATGACACCTATCAATCATTCAGAATATGGAGCCTTGATTGTATCGAATATGTCGCTTTCTTATAACGCGATGCCCGGTCATGCGAAAACCAATCGACAAAGCATCTGTCTTAGTCTTTCCCAATCAATTTGGTTCCATAGCTGTTGTCTTGAGCAAGCCATTACTGCGAGTGAGAATTATAGGCGCTTGCTCATCTAATGTGGCGCGATTTCTTTTATCTGATTTTGTTTCTGCGGTCGAAATTTCACACGGTGGAATTTGATTGTTCGTGATCACAAGCTCACAGTTATTAGCCTTCGCGTTTCACTGTCGGCGTCGTTGAGTTTTCGCATTAATTTTTTAGATTTGATAATGCTGATTTTGTCAGTTTATGCTAGTAATTGGCCGTTCTCTAGTGTAAAGCAAAATGATGACATTAGCTGAAAATCTTCTGAGGGGCAACCTATTATTTAGAGATAATCGAAAAGTCAGCATACTTGTGTGCTGGCTAAAGTTGTCTTGAGAGAGAGAGAGAGAGAGAGAGAGAGTGTGTCCAAGCCTCATTTATGGCAATGCGAGGCACATTGTTTTAATACAAATTGGCCTTTGGTCTAATCGAGACAAAATTTGAAAATAGAAATTAATCAATAAAGATTTTACGGGGACCAACATAGGAAACTAAGCATGAAAATATATAATAAGGAAGGTAAAATAAGATGTCTCAACAGATTTGAACTCCAAACCTACTCAGGTATAGGCATGTCAAAATGGATCATAAATCTATTTCTTAATCCATGTTTGATAGACTAAGTTGTTATATGGATTAGTTATGTTAAGTAAATAGGTCATAAATGTATTTAAAATAATAAAGCTCAAAATAATATGGATGTTAAAAGAGATTATAATTTACTTGGACCCAATCCACCTCTATAACTCTCTCTTCACTTTATCTTGCCCTTACTTGACTTTGCACTTACTCATTCCATGCTTTCATCTCAATTTAGGTAAATATTTAAGCAATATGTGTAGGATCAAGTATAAGTCACTATATTTGTATTGTATAGACATGAATAAAGTTGAGTCGGGCTATTTTCAACCTAGCCCACCCACTTGACTAGTTTACTTAGATATTATATAAAATTTTGTGGAATCATTACCAACTATTCAAAAAGTTTAGCCTACAAAATGAGAAGGTATGATTTATTTATACATATTCTAACATAACACAGCCTATTCAAGTTCCTTGACCTCTGATTTTAAAGGAATTTATAGACCACTTTCTTGGTTTATTCCACTTTATACCGAAAAGTAGAAACTATTTCCAGCTTGTCGAAAATGGGGACACAAAATTGTTATCTAGGGTGAGAAAAGAAAAAGAATTAAGTGGAACATTCGTGAAGACTTCATCATTAGTGTATGGTTGCCATCTACTTTTTAAGATACCATAGATAAAAAGAAATTTCACCAATGAATGGCTTCTCAAATCTACTCCTCTTGAAAAGGAAAAAGTGCTTGCTCCTTCAACTATAGTCTCCTTCATTTTCCTTTGGAGGTCCATTCATTGAACCTCAAATGATAACAATAACATATTTATATATAATTACATTAAAATATCCATGATTTCAGCCTAATTATTAATTACTTATATATCATATGGAAACATCTTCCTTATGATTCGCCCTGTCTCTTGAGAGATCTAGTCCGGGAAAGTTCGGGAAAAATGGTGAAAGTGATGTGGAGGAAAAGATGATGAATTGTGTCACTCTTTTGAGCAGAGAGAGAGAGAGAGAGAGATTAAAATAGGGTTTCTTTCATTGGATGCTAATCTTGTCATGAAAGCTTGTCGTGTGTTTCATGGCGTGGGGACTGAGCACCTCTACTTTCTCTTCCATAACTTTCCAAGACAACATGACCGTATGTATGTACAAATCTTGTGTCCTTATCATACTTATTTCTTTTCTCTTCTAATTATCTTAAAATAGTTGTGTCTAGCGTGATCAATTGCATGCCGTGGATGATGTCTCCAATTGAACAACCCTCAATAATTTATTCTTTTTCTCTTTAAAAAGTGCATTATTCAAACTTTTTTAGCAATATTCGAGAAAACTATATAAATTGATACAATGATGATGATGTATTCCATTGTTGTGAAATCGAAATGACTAGCCTAAATTATTTTAAGCGGCAAGGGGGTACAATCTCAGCTGTTAAAAGTTGATAAGATTTTGAGATATGCCAACCCTTTCTAGCTGGAGGAGCATGCATCTTTAATTGCTACTATTAATAAAGTATGTTGTATCTTGTAAACTTGAAACTTTTAGCACAAATATCTCTCTCTCTCTCTCTCTCTCTCTCTCTCTCTCTCTCTCTCTCTCTCTAAATATGTCCTTTTAAAGCAGAAGGATAATCATGCTTTTGGAGCTTTTTGCCAGATCCGCCACCACTTCCACTTGCTAATTCTGTAATTTAAAATTAAACTATTCCCAAATTACCCCATTTTATAATGTGGGGGGAAAAGGAGCGACATATTTAAGTTCCGTTTTGAGGAACAAATCCAAGAACTTGCCATTTTGAGGCGAGCAGAGGGTTGGCCCAAGAATCCGGTCTCCGATACGTGACTAAAATCCTCGAGTGACGTGGAGAATTTGGGCACTTTTGCACGTTCTATGATGCAAAGCAGGAAGCCATTTCAAGTGTTGCAATAATTTCTTCACCTTACTTTCTTGAGCAATGCAAAAAAAGAAAAAAAGAAATTATGATTTTGGTGCAAGGCCTTCTTTATTGGTTAAAATTATTGACATTGTAGTTTTCGAGGAGTTCAATTTTTTTTTTTTTTTTTGGTAAAGAAACGAGTTCAATTTTGTTGGATCTGTGATTTGCGTAGAATAATGAGGATATAACTTTAAGATTCTTTTTTTTTTGGGTCGAAAATAAGTTTAAGATTCGACCGCTGATTTTTCTATTTTTCCTTAACGAGAGTGTTTAATCAATATTGTCTCGAAATTGGAAGAATGCTAGCTAGACCTACCCACTTTATGACACAATTTGTTGCAATTTTTATAATCAGATAAACAAATTAAATATTCCTTGAGTCCCCATCAAGAAAAGCGAGCATATAATTAATCCAACTAGCTAAAGTATTATAAATTGCTCCTTTTGGGATCTCGTCGACATAAAAAGGGAGTTCACTATTTTCGGTCCTAGTTCTGCTCCTCTAAAGTTAGGGAAAAGGAAAGATAATCGTTTCGTAACTAATCCATGAAATCCAAAGAACCCGACCAGATTAATTATGTTCCCTCAATCCTATCATAAGCTACCCTAATAAAGGTTCATCTTGAATGGGTCATAGAAGCAAAACCCAAAAAAGTTACATCCTCATTCATAATATAATGCGAAACGAATAATGGGTATGGAGGAAAGTGATTGCCACTTAAATTTGGTTGAAACTCATTTATTTTCCCTTTTTCTAAAAATGTCATTCGAATGACCACAATAAATACAAATAAGTCGAGTTCACGGGCTAGGGCTAAAAGGGTTGGAGTCAGCCTACCCAAACTCAAATTTTGTAGGGCACTACCTAGGCGCGCCAAGCTTGAACTTGTGAGCCTCATAAGCCTGATCACATGTGTTATCTGATAGATCCCTTAGGCTATGTTTCGTCGTTCGAATTTTTAATTGGGATAGGACTGGATATGATAATATATGATTTCTTATGAATTTTTTATATCATATCAATTGTTTGGTGAATATGTTCACATCAAATATAATATATCGAATATGTTACATGTATATATATATAAACGGCATATCATTATAAATGAACCTAAATGTTCATAAACGGAAATGGCGAAAATATCTCGTAACACTATTGCTTAATTTATTTTTATTTATTTTTCCTATTTTTTAAATTATTTTATTTATTATTTCTTTTTTCCCTTTCATCATTCTTTAATAAAATTTTATCAAATAGTAAATTGTACCAACATATCTAAAATACAAAAAAAATACCTAAAATATATAATAAATATAAATATTTAATTTATAGATTGAATGTTTATTATAAGATAGAATTAAAGTTGAATATATAAATTAAAATAAGATTAATTAAAAATATTTTTTATTTTTTATTTCTTAAATTAGAATTCAAATATTATTTATATTGAAATATAATTTCAAATTTTAATTTAATAATTTTGTTATTCAATAAAAATAACTTTCCTATTATGAACATTAAAAATCATATCTATATTTATTTCATCTCCCAATGGGATAATTTTATTATATCTATATCCTCATTATATCCGACTTTATTCTGTTATGAGCGAACACCAAATGTATCATATCATATCCCGAATTTTATACCGATTGCCAAACGTAGCCTTACAAGATTGACTTAGATAGGCCTTGCTTAGTTCAAAAAATTAGGTTAAAGGAATTGTGTGGAAGAATTGAGCTTGTATTTTTTTTTTTTTTTTTTTTTGGTAAGGAACACTCAAAATTACCCCAAAATTGAGCTTATATTGTTTTAACTTATAAAAGACAAAAAAAAAAAAGTGAAATTAGAAATGTATCTCAAAAAGATACTTGCGTAAATTTATATATGGCAAATCGCATAAATGAATGGAAAGTACTCATTTACAAAGAAAAGATTACCATGTCGATAATTTGAACACGATTCTTAACATAATGGTTGAATCAAAAGATAAAACAAATACGACGATCACAACAAATCACAATTGCCATAATTCCATACGATTTTTTGAACTTCATGCATGATTGTCGATTACACGTGTGATCAAAATGCAAGCACATTAGCCAGTGAAAGCAATTAACCTTTTTTGGGTACAGAATCATATATAACATGAGTTCATAGCACCACCATTCTCTCTTCAACTCTGGTTTTTCTTTCCACTTGGGGTTCACAATTTTCCGTGAAATTTCCGTCTGAGTAACGTCAAGAACTGAATTCCTGCCGACTCTTTTTTAATTTTTATCACTACCATCTTCTTTTTGGCCTTGGCCTGAAAGAGATTGGACGCTTTGGCGGATCTGCGGATGAACCGGTCAAAGTCCAAGCAATGTCATGTCAGGCAGCTTTGAATTCGAAGTGACGGAAACGCCACTCGCTCTGTACTCGTTTCGTATCATGTCACTTGATGAACCCCACTTGTCAGTCAGAAAGCCAACCCTAACTCGAGTTTATCGACACTGCACTGACTCGGTGTGATAAGTCCTCTTAGCAGATACACGAAAATTGAACCTCAGAAAACTCAGACGCCATCAGAAGCAGAAGAGAGAAAGGAGAAGACGATTTGACGACAAGCTAAGCAAAAAGAATGAGCCAGGCTCTGAGTTTTGAGCCTCGGCTCTTGAGTGACAAAAGAACAAGAACATCCATTAGAGAGAGAGAGAGAGAGAGAGAGAGATGGGTTTTTCATATTTTTTTTTTTCATTTTCTTTTGCCCTCTTATGAGAATCAGTGCAAAGGATTGACTGAGGAAGCGTCATTACGTCGAACAGGCAAAACCCTACTGTGGAGACAGGGAGGGGAAGTCGACGGTGACTGTTCATAGGACATACGTGTCGCCTTCCCAGGAAAGCCTCGCCCGTTGCTTATCCCCCTCGTCGCTCTTAGGATTCTTCCCCTCTGCCTCTCGGCAAAACCAAGTGTGCTATGAACACTTGTTGATATAAATCTCTTGCAATTAGAGATGCACGATCGGGCTGGTTCAATTCGAGAATCGTCCCAAATCAAAGGGGTCTAACCTAGCTCCCGGTCTCAAAAATTGTTAATCAAATTTTAACTAATTCAACTCTGAATTCTATACTTTCAACCGATAGACTTTATTTGAAAACCCGTTATTTGAAACATGCAATTGAAATAGTAACCAAATCAATTTTAAATTGATTTGCCCCTATCCTCTAGAAAATTCTTTCACTCTTTTCTTGAAAATGGAAGATATTTATTGAAATCGAATATATTTGATAAATTATTGTTGAGTATAAAGAATTATATTCATATTTAACATATACATATAATAAAATGGAAAAAAAAATACCCTCATCAATTCCAAAGTTAATAGGATTAATTTTTTTTAACTGCTAATAGGATTGATTTCAAAAATTAAGAATTGACGTTGATATGATAAGTTTTAGATTTTTAATTTAATATCGACTCATTTTGAAATTGATTACACCCATTTAGCCATATGTCTCACTTTAAGCATTATTTCTCACCTTTTGATTCGGTTCCATGATCCGACGAAAAAAAATCGGTACCATGATGCAGCCTTTTCACCGAATTTGTCAGGAGCTCAGAAAATCGGTCGAGTGGCATGCTACATCACCTCTTCCATTTGATAGAACTGAAAAGTTAGATTTAGTTCCGTACAAAAGGCCATCTAAAATTAATATGTGATGAGAAAAAATGAATAATTGATAGAATTTGATTTTTTTTTTTAAGAAGAGAGGGTGCTGAAAGAGTCTGGTCATCTGTCTACATCAACTTCATCACCTGCACTAACTCCCGTCTTGTCAAATCAAGTGGATTCCCCAATTAACGCTCGTTGCCCGCCAATCTCAAATGTTACAATTATTCTAGTGTACTTTTCAGAGACATCTTGCGACCCACTTTACAAATTACCGCATTTCTCTGTAACTAAGTAAAGATTAAATGATTAACCCAGCGATGTTTCACGTGGCCAGTTAGCTAGACATTTTACTTTGACCAGGAGGACAATGCGATGTTAATTTCATTGAAATGAATATATCGTCAAAGTTCCATATCAAATTAGAGAGATGTAAACTGTAGCACAATTTGATTTAGGGAATGCATTATTAGATTCCTTTCCATTGGCAAAATGGAAACACATGTAAACATTATGATTAAATGATTTCTTTTGAAAAAATGCCATTCAATTTTATCTTGAATAGCATTGAAATGATTTTGCATATGCAGTTATTCTTCAATTTGATTAGTCATTCTTTGATTCGTAAGGATGACATTCGAATATTTGAATCCAACATGAACATATTATGGTAGTTAGATAGTTCTTATTGATAATGAAGTTCAATTTAAGAATGAAGAACCTGCATCACCATATTGCCCTAGCAAGTCATTTAACAAGAGTTTCAAAAGCATATTTAGGATCTATTCGATATGAATTTCTAGAAACGTTTGTGATTGTAAAAGGGATGTTAATTGACAAATTCCTCATAGATATGACATTTCCACAATTGCAATAGTTAATAACAACTATTAAGAAGCTATGTCATCCGGTTTCCAATCGTAACGTGTTATTAAATAACAGCAAAAAATTGCAGTTATATAAAAAATAACTTATGCACAAGTGAAAAAATTACCTATTAAAATGTAATGTCATTATAGTCTATTAGGAAATTTTGATTGCTAACAAAAATAGAGCAATGGTTATGATCTTTAATATGCATTGGCAATCTATATCATTTAGGTATTTTTTGCCTCTACTATTGTTACTACCGATTTAGAACGAATATACCTCCCGGATATACACCAAAACTGAATATAAATGAATTCAACAATTACTCAATTTTTCTTTTGAAATTTCACCTTAAATGTTTTATCATAGTTGAGTGTTTAAAAAGAGAAGAAGAGAGAATTATAAAGAAGAAGTTATTTTGAATAGTTGCGTTGAACATATATAATTTAATTCTATTTATAGATAACCAATCAATACATCTCATAGGAGTAGATACCTTCTCCCCACTATCACCACTTTTAATGTCAACAATCATTTTTTCTCATATTTAAGAATCACATCTTTTCATGATAGCAAACTATTTCATCATAATCTTATAAATTAATACACATGTATAGTGTAACTTTATGGTCTTCTGAACCCAAATAAAGTGAATCTTCATCTACTAATCCATATACGAAATCTGACTTATTTTACGTTCTAGAGCTTATGTCTTGATCATGCTTCTATGAACTTAGGACAGACACAAGAATGCTCTATTAGCTTTACTTCCACATTTGAAACAAAATGATTACCTCCATCGAGATTGGTTAACAAAATTGATATGTGATGGATTGCAAATGGGCATTTATACAAAGTTGGTCTTATTTTAGACCTAATAAAAGCCTATCAAGTTGGCCCCGAAAGGGAATGATCGGGTCTTAGCTTACTTTTTGATGCAACAAATCTTTTTATCGAACCTCAACATCTCCCACTCAGAATAATTTCGAGGACCACTGATGCCTTCTGGCGGGTCGTGTCTTACCCATGCACTTGAATTAAGCGGTTCGCATGTTTATGGAAATTAGTCAATTTAGATAATCCATATTATGAAAATAAAAAGCTCACCTTAACACTCAGTAGGAATTCTTCAAAACCGATCTTAATCTACTTAAAGAAATCCAAGGTGCTCTCCTAGGAGGCTTTATGGATGCTTTTTACTTTCAAGAAACTTAGAGAATTGTTTACTTTCCTAAAGATTATAGAAAGAGTGAACGAGACAATATTCATATAATGTTGAAGGCTTTATTTATTTTTATAACAAATGCTAAAAGTCAGAGAGAAGGCAACAAACTACAAGCCATAGTCCCACAAACATCTGGTTGAAGAAGAACTCCGTGTCATGGACAAAGTTAGAAAGCCTACTGAATAGCAAATGTTAATTTGGGCACCTAAATATGTTTTTAATCGTACTTTCTTATTGGACCCAATGCGTTTTCTTAATTGCCAAGTCTTGGTCAAAGGCGATTTGTACAATCAATGAAAAAGATGACGAGAAAAGAAGAGAGAGAGAGAGAGAGAGAGAGAGAGAGAGAGAGAGAGAGAGAGAGAGTTGCTTGTTTGTAAAGAATGATTTTGTCTCGGCTTACGTGAGGCTAGGAATACATCCCATGAACAGCCGCATTCAATGATGAAACTAACAACGATTGAGTGATCATGGCAGACTTAGGTATCAATTCCACGACTATTTACAATCAATTGAAATAACGTGCGCGCGTGCGTACAAAGAGAGTTCTCACAATCTTGCCAATCTAATTGAGTGATCCTGCCCCAAAATTCCATGTGGTGGGGTTGTTCTCTTTCGTACATAGTTTGGTCCTCCATAAGATGGAACTCTTGCCTTAATTTGGTAAAGGTCAAAGGGTTTGAGTCGTACTTATTTTAGGATTAGATTGATGTTCCGATGACCCAATTTAAGTAAAAAAAAAAGAATTGTCACGTTCCGTTTGGCCAAAAGATTAGGACCTTATGCCTAAATTTTCATTTTGTACCTTTTATCTTAAATATCTACCATATGTATGATCAATCAGACATTTAAAATAAGAGTTTGATAAATCGTGGGTTTCAACCCAAAGCGGGAGTTAATTTGTAATATATAGGCTATCAACGAAGCAAAGAAGTCTCATCCCTCCAAGGCCCCACTCGCTCGGGATATGAAGTTCAGAGCAAATTCTTGATTGATTATTTTCTTTAATCTCTCTTTGATCAGTAATCATCTCAAATAAAGTACCTGCGACTAATAAATGCAGATCTCGGATGCATATTGATGAAATAGATTACCATAAATATCACTCTACATATACATTAATTCAACATCTTCAAGACAGGGAAAAATGATATAATACGAAAACCTCGCTCTTATAAGCAAAATACATAATTTGAAATAAGGCCTTCGTCATTAGACATCACTAAGAAAGATTACTGCTGGTTTTTAGTACGAGGAAAGCTTTAAAACTAGTATCATGCCACATTAAGCGCGCATCGTTAAAAGAATCTAGTACTGATTAGTTCTCCAATCAATATGGAACCATTGATGCCAACGATGAAAAAGTTGATTAAAAATAAATTAAGTCCCTAATTTTTTTTTTTCTTTAATTGGGTGAAAGCGACAAGAAGACTCTTTGTAATTGCAGAATTTGTGAAAATCAACGAACAAAAAACAACTTTTTAACATTTTAATTTCCGCATCTTTAGCTGCTTGGCCCGGCGATGGATCAGAAAGGACAGAGTTCAATTTGTTTGCTTGGAGATTGTTTATTAGGCCTTTTCCTAATGTCCACCACATATATGCGCGGACCAGCTTCTTGGCACTCTACATCATTCATGTCACCTACAGAAGACGGATGGTTTCCCTTCTCAGTTTTGTCTTATGCAACTTTATTTAATGCTTCGAATCCACGTATGGTATAAACTAATTTGCTTGAGATAGGGTTCCAAGATAGGTGAGTTTTGGAAGTAGTGTGTGCAGAATTATCTTGGGAGGGTGTGATCCAACTTTCGTCCAATTTTATAAAATGGAGCTGAAGAAAATGCAGCGATACACATGGTTGAACAAAAAAACTCGTACTAGCGAGCAAACAAAATCTCAAGGACATGCGGTGACAATAATCATATGTCACCAAATTTAATGAACTATACATGGGTTTATCATATTTTTCCCCGTTCTTTTTTTTTCACTTTGTCCTCCCCATCAAAGAAATAGAATGAAACATATCATTTCATGGAATTTTCAGTGGTTTCATTTCTATCAATGAGCTAATTGAGTACTTGGCTTAATGGTCAGGAATGATTTTTTTTTGATCCCACCAATAAGGAAAAAAATAACATGTGGAAGCAAATACCCATTTGTAGTCGGTATATATGCCCCCATGAAGCAAGGAGTTAAAGGGTTATATGGAGAGAGAGAGAGAGAGACGCGACAATTGAAAATAGATGGTCATTCACATGATCAGTCAAAGTCTAATCATTCTAACAAAGACGAATCCCACAAAGGCCAATGCCATCTTTCTATTCCGCATATCAGATCATGAGGTTTCTTCTCATATCTTTCTTGTTCAAAGTGTGTTTGTCACATTAAGGTCAACCGGTCACTTCACCAAGGGTCAAAGCTTGCCAACCTTCCATAGGGAGTGAGAGAGTGTGCCACCTCCCACATGTCACCTCTTTAGACCCATTAGGGTTTCTACTTTCCATGGTTTTTTTTTTTTTTTTTTTTTTTTGGCCTTTTACATGTGAGAGTTTGGGGAGATAGATGAAAGAGAAGATCTGCTAGGAGGACCTTAATTGGTGGAATCGTGCAATTTCTTTTTGAGCTTGACTCCAACTCCATTCCACAACCACAAAATGGGAAATAACAACATTTGAACGTGGGCATTTTGACCCTACAATCACTCACCCCCCAACACCAACAACCTTGAGTGATATGTTCTCTCAATCTCACGCCCACTTCCCATATAAGGAATTGGCCATCCTTTCAAGCCAGCTTGATATACATCTAATCACCAACTCAGCAACCATTAATTTTAGGAGAGAATTGAGGGTGGGGTCCTACAATTTCCATGGCCTCCCCAAAGTCCAAAGTTCAAAACGAAAAAGAAAGAAGTCAAAAGTCAACCCCATCCCCATGATTGTAGCCATTCAAATGACATGAATGAATCGGTTGGACATCTCACCATGCATTTGTGTTTTTGCTCCCCTTCAACTTCCTCAAATTATCTCTTCTTCCCATTATTATTTCAACCTAGGAGTTCCACTATAAGGAACCCGTAACGTGGCCATTCCTTTGTGCTAGTCAAAAAGCATCACATAGATAAATATGTGTGGGAAGTGAAGTGCTAGGTCAGGAATCGACAAGAGACTTCTCGGAGGACAAGCAAAAGTTGGGCCTGAGTGTTTGAATTTTCAATTCGAAATTTGGAGCCATCGTGTCAATGATTGATGAAGAAAATATTGGCCATAGCTAATCTTTCATGAGTTCATTTTCAGCTGCCAAGCGACTGGTATCTTCCAAAGACTTCGTGGTCAATGGAGGGTTTTGAACAAATCGAATCATTTAGACCTATCTATCGAGGCAGTAGATGACATATCATGAGAGGATAAATTAAGGGGCACATGGCTTTTATTTGACTTCTAGGGGTCTTCTAAGAAAGAAAGATGTCGATCAGAAAATCCAACTTATGCGATGATATAATAAGTACGTATGTTTTCCACTCTTTTTTTTTTCTTCCAATTTTATGTCACGCGTATAACATAAGGCAATAATGCAAAAGGTTGCATATTTAAGAGGTTGGGAAACAAGCTGGATGTGAAGTCTCTGGCTAATGCTCTTGCCAAACTGGGTGTTTGGCAGGAGAAGCCAGCTGGCTTCTTGGCTTTCTGTTTTTATTTTTCATTTATTTATAATGATGTTGGGTATTCTTCTTGTTAGACACAATCCTAACGAATTAAGAGAAATGCTAAATCTACTAAGACGGGTTTAGAAAATTGATTTAATAATTCCATCGTTACTTGTGGACTAGTTATCGAGATCATACGCCCTTGCATAGCCCAAGAGAGTTGCCTTCATATGGACTGGCAGCATACTATGTTTCTTGGCTTTTGCTGATGTTTAGGATAGTAGTAAGCTAGATTAGCCATAGTATAATAGCCTTTTAAACTGCTTAAACTAAGAAACCTACTAGAATTGGGTTTCATGGGTTCAAAAAACACAGATAACATGCCTTATAACTTTTACTTATAAAAGAGACAGAAATCGGGACAATTAAACAATCGATGATATTTTGAATCATGGGCGAGGAATTAAGCATGCAATTGGAGGATTGTGCCCTAGTGCAGCGACTATGGTGGAGGAATCGATCCCCATAGGGAACAAATGTTCACATGCTTTTGTACCAACTTGGATTATATCTAGGGAAAATATTGTTTCAATTGCAATATGCATAAATCATATTACCCTAAAAAGAACCCCGCTACGAAAAAGTAATTTCATGGAATCTTGCGAGCATCTTCGTACATAATGTATGTGTGTGTGTGTGTGTGTGTGTACATGAAGAGAATAAATGTTATTGAGCTCCTTTCTTCGTAGCTTTTCTTGGAAATTGAGGCACCTGATTATCTTATTTATTTTTGAACGTGCTGCGCAGGTTAGACTCCATTAGATTGATTATTTATATGTTCACATCCTCGAGAAAAAGAAATTATTCTGTGTTATAACGTTATGGATCAGATCAACCCTCCTTTTTCTGGGTCAAACCCTAAATTCCGACACTTGAGAGTAGATACCATATTCTAATGATATTGCAACTATTTATGATTCGATTGCTGAGTAAGTGCCCTAAAACATTGGTCGACAAAATTTCTTTTCGTATATCGAGAGTTTTAAGTATTATTCTTTCATTAAAATCATCACAAAAGCACTAACATATCAGAATAGATAGGTCTATGTAAAAACTTGGTTCTGTGCTTTATAAAGATGAGATCTTGATCGATCTCTAGAAAGTGAGTCGTTTGATTTCGCTACGCCCTAGAATAAATAGCCCATGTTTTCAAAATAAAATAAAAATAAACATTAGTGGCTTATCTTTAAAGTGGATTTAATCTAATGTACGGAAACTAACGCGAGTGTACTATTTTATCATTCCTGAAAATTGAAGAGATCGAACGTATGGCAACTGTTCTGGCCTTGGAAAACTATAATGGGTATCGGACATGATTCTTGTTTAGGGGTAAGTGTAAGAAATCTTGTTGCTCAGATCTCTTTTTACAAAGAAATTGATGCAGTAAAGAGTGTGCGCGCGCCATTTCCAGTAACTACCCAAGGGCCCATTTGGGAGGGGTAGCGGTCACCGCCGTCGCTGCCGCTGCGGCCTCCTCCTCGATCACTAGCTATCAAATATATTTTTTTTCCGTTAACATCTACCATTTTCTATAAAACTGTCGCATTATATTAATTACACCGCACCTCCTTTTTAGATTAAGATGTTGCTCGAGTTCTTATTTCAACCGCTTGAGTTGAAATTCCAGGCCCATCACTATCTCATTCTGATGTCTATTCGCCAAGACCTACGGTGCAACGAAATATTTTGTAGCAATTCTAATACTATTAGCAGAACAAAGGCTAAAAAAAGTGCTGCATTTGATGATATTTTTGGCATAGATCTTAAATACTCTCCGCAATGTATGTTGCGTGCATGTGGGGGGTTAGGCAGAAGACCCCAAAATGGGGAATCATTCAAAGCCCCCATGGGACCCGAGCCGGCGATGATCATCAACATCATCATCTATCAAACAGTGTATTTTTTGATTTCATAATATATGTATATGTGAAAGGGCGCGGAGACAATCATATATAGTATAATATAGTGTTATGTACTACTCGATACATGATTATCAATTCGCATTTTTGTTCCTATTTTATTCACCAGGATGATCACCCGGCTTTCCAACTTTTTTTTTTTTTTTACCATACCCGGCTTTCCAACTTGAAGAAGTGAAAAAATTCATCGAATAAATATCAAGAAAAGTATACAGGGATACGAGCACTGACCTCGTAGCTATCCGTCGCCATAGGGCCTGGGGGATGCAATTTGAGTGTGCGTGGGGGCAGGTGACAAGACAAGTCAAACGTCAAATCGGAGGTCTTTGAAATCAAACGACAGTCAGTGATGTGTTGTCAATCGATGGGATTTGTTTCGGGGTCCGGTCACGAATTGGAAGGAAGGCAGGGGAGGAATGACCAAAACCCTCCCCATCTCTCTCTCTCTCTCTCTCTCTCTCTCCTCCCTGCTCCCCACTGCCACTCAACTGACAAGTTTTGTGGCTTTACGACCACTAATCTAAAAACCCTGAGCCAATGTCTTTCGGCCCATCCCCCACACGTGCCGGGCCCTTCCCCACGTGCACGCGACCCCTTGTTAGTGAACGATGAATCAAACTCTCATGCAGTTCGTTTTGGGGTTTTTTTTTTTTTTTTATGGGTACTAATCAAAATGAAATCGACGATCATCACGAGTCACAAGCATATGCACATGTGCACGGAAGGCCTTTCGAACGATATAGATGTTATGCAAAGTCAATTTTACTTAGTAAAGTTTATGTCTCAATAAAATGTAATTCTATTATATCGTTTTAGCTAGCATGCTCATTTAATTCAAATGTTTAACATTACTCTTTATTCATTAAAAAATGCTGGAGATTAGAACCTGTCGAAGGGATTTTGATTTGGATGATTCCGTGTGAATCGTGATTTTGAACAAGAGGGACAAACTTTTTTTATATGGATTAGGTCATTATGATCTGATGAAAAGCAGATCACTGTGCGTTAACTTCTCATCCTTTGAGTATTAAATGCACGATCAGTTAGTGAGCAACATCCCATCTGTCCAAAGCAGCTTACATTTAAAATAATGGAAACATCGATGATGCACATGCTCAGAATTGAATGCACGGTTGTGCATTTTTGCTAATAGTCCCTAATTATCCTCCTTGAGAATTGGGGAAACAACAATAATTAGTTGAGAGCACCATTCAATTCCCCGAGGTCGATGAGGTGCACGTAGAAAATGGCGTTTTGTTTTCTCCACTGTTCTTTTTGGAGGGACTTGATGTGACTAATTTCAGATTAAATTCCTTATTTAGTTTTTATTTTCTCGATCCCACAAAAAAAAGGGTAAATTTTTTATTTAGCCAAAAATATTCTTTAAAATGTCTCCCGAATTTCAGAAATTATTAGAAATTGATGTGTGGATCTACATGTTGATATTTGAGTGTTGTGAAAGTCTTAAGAGTTTTGGATTTTTTTTTCTTTTTAAATCGAAGTGCATAAGTGGCAATATTTAAATGGAAAAAAAAAACAGAAATAAATCCAGGGAAATCTGTAAATGTTATATTATTTTTGCCTTTCAACTTGAGATTACGAGAGACCATCAACCGATATAGGGGAGAAAAATCCATGACCATGATTGTTGTTCGAGGTTACAAAGAATCAATAACTAGCAAACTTAAAACTAGATCTACCTAGGTTAAGGATGTTTTGCCAAACATGCCGCAAGGATAGAAAAATAGAAATGAAGTTGCTTGATACTCTTTGAGAAAAAATAAATTATGATACATTTATTTTGACACATTTACTCTAAAATTTTTCTTATGACATAAAAAAAACCTCAAACTTGTACCTATGTAATACATTTATGTCTAGGTTCAATTAGATTATTTTTCAACCAAAACACAGCTCCACGGAACAATATGCTATTGCTAGAAAATCATATGAGCACCATGTCAATGCTGTTTGCTTTTTTGGAACCCATGTAAGCAGATTTTTAATTGTTCTTGCTAACAAAAATTTGATAGAAGATAAATGCATCACAATTTTGGGTTTTTTTGGTACCATAGAAAAAAGATTAGAATAAATGTGTCACAATAAGTATAGTTTAGAGTTTTTAGTGGCTCTTTGCCCATACTCTTTTAAAGCCAATGTACTGAATTTTTATATGTTTTCTCATTCATGTCTTCCAAGTCTTTTTGAACGTTGATTTCAACAATCCGTTTGATTTTATGTGCAGTTGATTATTTGTAAGTATATACTCAAAATATCATGCTTAAAATATATAAGCACATAAAAAAGAATCCGGTGAAGTACTATAGAATTTGGATTATCAAAGGCACTAATCCTTTCATTATAAGATTATAGTGCGTAAAATAAAGTTATTTGAAAGATATATTTTCCTTTTTGAACTTGTATTCTGAATAGAATTTTAAGCTTTTTCCTCTAGTTACTGAATCATAGTCTAATTTAGCAACACATGTGAAACTTCCATGGCTAATCGCCTAGTGATGCCTAAGCAATCAGCATCTTAATTATTGAGTGATCGAGGCAGTAATCATCAGAATTTAGGGGTAATAGTGCAAAGATCCCGTAAGCATTCATTTAACGTACTCTAAGGTGACAAAAGACGAGAGAAATGAAGAGAAAAAAAATAAATATATACCACGACATGATGAGGAGGAGTATGTTTCTTTTGAGAGGGCATGAAGTAAATTTAACAAAAGAGGACTAAGTGCAAAAGACGGGTGGGTCTTTCCTTTTGTGAGTGGACGTAAAGCTAAGGCAACCGTGTGTTGGTTTGCCTTATAGCTTTACGTCCACTCACAAATAAACACACGGTTTAGTTGCATATAGTCAAAACCAAACAAAAATAAAAATGAAAATCGTGCAATCCCCCTTTTACACATGCTGATATCATACACACACATATATATGTATATGTATATGAGTTAAAGTTAGTGTTTTCTTTTTTAGGAATTCAATTTTCAAAACTAGGGCACGAACACGAGTATGTCATTAGTCAAACCTTCAGGGCTAGGACAAAACATCTCCCCTTCCCTTGGTCAATAAAAAGCGTTCAGACAAATAATTTCCTCCTTCCCCCGTATCCCGGTAATTTTCTCTTTTCCGGGTCAGCTTATCCTGCTATATATATATATATACACATAGGTCATTGTCTATACGAGAAATGCAAGATATTACGGTTCTAGAAAAAAATTATGCGGGTGAATGTTTCGACAGGTGGATTTTATCCAGTATTTATGAAGGCATGGCTGACAGTATTCTCGTTTATTTTATATTTTCTGATTTTTTGCCAAATGTTTATTGCAAAAATAAATAAAATAAACTCGCCCTTTTAATAAGCTCAGCCGCCCAGAATGCCCACCCAAGTTGCTTCACTCAATCTCTCTCTCTCTCCTCTCTCTCTCCACCAAAATATCTATCAACACACACCTCCACTCTCCATCTCCATCTTCATCTCCATCTCCATGGAAGAATCTCACCTCTTCCTCTGATCACACTCCCAACAGAACTCGCAAACCCCACATGAATACTTCCACCTCCTCCTCTTGACCCCTCTCTGTCCCCATATTCTTTCTCTTTCTCTCAACCCTAAACAAGTAAGGAAACAGCAACGCGGTCACTTCTTGGACGGGAAATCAAGAACGAGAAGATGTCGATCGAGGACTCGCTGAGATCCCTGTCGCTGGACTACCTCAACCTCCTGATCAACGGGCAGGCCTTCAGCGACGTCACCTTCAGCGTGGAGGGCCGCCTCGTCCACGCCCACCGCTGCATCCTCGCCGCCCGCAGCCTCTTCTTCCGCAAGTTCTTCTGCGGATCCGAGTCCCCCGGGGGGCCCTCCTCGGATCCATCCTCCGGGTCGGCCTCGAGGGCCGCGCGGGCCGCGGTGATCCCGGTCAGCTCGGTGGGGTACGAGGTGTTCCTGCTGCTGCTGCAGTTCCTGTACAGTGGGCAGGTCTCAATCGTGCCGCAGAAGCACGAGCCCCGGCCTGACTGCGGGGAGCGCGGCTGCTGGCACACGCATTGCACCTCCGCCGTCGACCTCGCCCTCGACACCCTCGCCGCCGCCCGATCCTTCGGCGTCGAGCAGCTCGCATTGCTCACTCAGGTCTCAATTCTCATATCCTTCTCCTCCCGCCCTCTCTCTCTCTCTCTCTCTCTCGCTCGCTCTCCCCCCACCCCCTTCCCCCGCTAGTGCGTTGATTGGTATGGCCTTTTCTGGGGAGGTAAGATTAGATTTTGCTGTTGAGGATTTGGTTGATGACGTTTCTTGTTGATGATTGGAGGGGCTTTTGCTTTTTTGTGCTTCAGTTGGGTTTTTCATTTTTTTGGCTTCACTTTCTGTGTGATTGAGGGACACTGAAAACACTCACCATCCAGACTCTCCTTTGAGACATTGAAGGAATCCTAAGTACTTCTAATGTCTGTGTCTTTTAATCCCTCAAAGACCAAATTCCTGTGACCTTTTTTTTTTCTTTTTATGTAAGGTGTTCTTGCGTCCCCGCGAGTTTTGATTTTATGTACGAACATGGAGTTTCTTCAAATGTTTCGCCCTAATTCCGTGGCTAAGACTTCAGAATTTTCCCATTTTTAGGTTTTTGGATCGATCTCTTCATTGTCTTGTCATTCCACACAGTTAAAAGCTTACCAAACCCGACTTTTCCCAAAACATTCACTTTCTCTATTTGGGTGTTCAAATTCTCCATTCTGATATAAGTATTTCAAAACAAAAGGAAAAAAAAGAAAAAAAAAGAAAAGAAAAAGGAAAAAGTTGTCAAGCATAATTCTGCACAATAGCTCCCCTATAATCTTCCATTGAGCACAGGTTAGATAATTAGTCTTATGTTTTTCTTTCACGTTATATTTGATTAGTTCGATCCAATAAAATCATCAATCTTTGCGCATCATGTTTATTCGACTCGTCGCTTATTTGATTGTGCGCAGAAGCAATTGGCAAGCATGGTCCAGAAGGCCTCGATAGAGGACGTAATGAAAGTGCTAATGGCCTCAAGGAAGCACGAAATGCAACCACTGTGGACCACCTGCTCTCACCTGGTCGCCAAATCTGGCCTCCCACCTGAAGTACTAGCTAAACACCTCCCCATCGACGTGGTCACCAAGATCGAAGAGCTACGCCTCAAGTCTTCCCTCGCCCGCCAATCCCTCATGCCTCACCCCCACCCCCACCACCCTGGTCACCATGACCTTGTCGCAGCCGCTGGTGCCGACCTCGAGGACCAGAAGATACGGCGGATGCGGCGCGCCCTTGACTCGTCCGATGTCGAGCTCGTGAAGCTCATGGTGATGGGGGAGGGTCTCAACCTGGACGACGCACTGGCACTTCACTACGCAGTCGAAAACTGCAGCCGGGAGGTGGTGAAGGCACTGCTTGAGCTCGGGGCTGCCAATGTGAACTGCCCTGCGGGGCCGGCAGGGAAGACCCCACTCCATGTTGCAGCCGAGATGGTGTCCCCAGATATGGTGGCGGTCCTCCTTGACCACCATGCGGACCCCAACGTCCGGACTGTCGATGGTGTCACCCCGCTCGATGTGCTCCGTGCACTCACCTCCGACTTCCTCTTCAAGGGTGCCGTACCGGGGCTGGCCCACATCGAGCCCAACAAGCTCCGGCTCTGCCTCGAGCTCGTCCAGTCAGCGGCTCTTGTCATCTCGCGTGAGGAAGGGAACGCCAACGCATCCTCACATTCGAATAACAGCATCTATAACCCGCCAATGAGTGAAGGACATAGCAGTGGAAGCAGTGGAGGGAACATGTCCAATGTGAACGTTGATTCAAGAATGGTTTATCTCAATCTTGGTGCTGCTCAAATGGGGTCAGGAGTGGACTGCGGTGAGGAAGCCGAGACCGGCCGTCACAGGCAAAGGCAAAGGACACAGCAAGTGGGTTGTGACCCTTCTTCATTGTACCACCACCACCGTCCAGAGTTTTAGCTCTAATCTCCAACAACAAAAAACACTGAAAGATTATCTTCTTTAAATCCATATATAATAGTATATCATAGAGTTCCAATTAGACGCTCATTTTCTGATTCATAGAATTTCATTCGCTCTCTCTCTCTCTCTCTCTCTCTCTCTCGTGCGGTGTTTGTGCTTCTTCGTTCTTGTAGGGTTTCTTTGGATGATCATGTTAACATCAAGAAGAGAGAGGGAAGTGCCATTTCATAGATGGGACGTGATGTCGTCGATCAGTCAGATGGGAAAAGGGGAGAGAATCTGAGTTCTTGCAAATGTTGAAGAAGAGATCGGTCGGATAGAGAGAATGAGAGGCTAGAGAGAGACGAAGGTCAATCTTTTCAAGCCCCGGCCTGTGATCGACGCTCTCGTGTTTTTATTGGTAGATGGTACATCTATCTGAATTAGTTTATGTCCCTATTCATTGCTCGACCTTTTTCCATTTTCCTGTTCTCCCCACCTACCTTCTCATTTTCTATACACGTACATAGCCCGATTCTTATATAGCACAAAATAACTATATAACTATATATATATATATAAAATATTGAGATAACCAGAACAGGCTTGTGGGGTTTATTCCTCTTTCAAGATGTAGTTTTTTTTTTTTTTTTTTTTTTTTTTTTTTTTTTTTTTTTTTTAAGATATAGGGCTTTATTAGGACATGGGTACCTTTTATTCTAATGAGGGAAATGAGCTGTCTCTTGCCTTTTTTTTTTTATTACTGCTTTTTTTCCCCTCCCCACACATGGGGCATTTGAGGGGGAGGGGAAGTCCGATTGGCCATAGATGTGTCTAGTGAATTTAAACAAAATCATTTGAATATAGACAATTTGTTTGGTGTGTTGTCATGCACGAAAGCAACTAATGAGTGTGACCAAAAAGGACACACTCTTAATTTAATTGGTTAATACCCAAATCTAGGTTTCCGTCCTTGTAATCCTCTTTTTTGTCCTCCTTTGCCTTTTTTGGCCTTTTTCTTGCTCCTGCTTATTCCCAGGAACATTTTCATGGCAAAAACCCTAGAACCTATGGCTTATGCTAATTTTAAGTGCAAATGGGTATGTATGTATGTTTATTTTGAGTCTGATTTGCACCTGGGATAAATGGAAATCAGCAAGAAAGATGAAAACTGTATCTTCTTCACAGGTGTGTGCTGTCATTATTTCTCCAAAGTCGTGTTCACAGATCTGACCCTTTGTTCTTGTGTTCGGCGTAGTTCTTGCTACTTTAATTTACCTAAGCGGGTAAACTTTCGATAGCTATTTAAGGTTAGATATTCGGTATAGCTAGCTTTTATCCCCAGTAAGTACGCAGCTCCCAAAGCTTTGCAGGTTCTTCATTTTGACAATAGAAGTTTGCTGATAATTTGTTCGTTGATTGATCCAATGTGGCATGTAATTGCATCATAGGCGCTCAGTTTATAAGTCTCACTCGCATTCTCCTCTGGTGGCAGCTACTAATATACTGTGATTGCGAGTTATACCTTTCGCCATTATTAGCTGTCGATGAGAATTAGCAGTCTTCCGGAGCAAATGTTGTTTGAAGGCTAAACATGCGCCTGCTGTTTGCAAGATGATTGTAGATTAATGAGCCTCAAATAAGTAATATCATTCAAATGTCAATGTTTTTTTTTTTCTGATTGTTCTCATTGCATCTTGTTGAAAGAGTCTTGCACTCTGCTTCATTTCCCGCCATAAAAACTCTGGGAGAACTATATATCTATGATTCCTTACTTCATGATCTTAACGATTGATTCATCACAACTTCTTCATTTGAGGCTGGTTTATAAACAATAATTTTCACACTTCAGTGTAGCTGTCATGTGTCATGCTGTTCATTCTCGATAGTTTGTAATTTAGGCTGTCATCAGGCTTACAAAGGTTGAGTGAAAAGTGCCTATCGAACCATATTAAAAAGGCAATCAAGTTTGATGGCTGTATTTCAGCCATAAATTCCTTCATGCATGTATGTTTTCAGTCAATTTTTGGCATCAGTAACACATCGGCGACTTTGAATGTTTCATTTCACTGGAATATTTTCCTTTTATGCTGTTATGGATTATTTACATCACATAAATTGTTTTCACATCTTTAGAGCAGAAAATTGCTGACATGGTGAGAATATCGCCTTCTGCAGTCGACGTAGTTCTCTTATTCCTTTGACTTCTGAATTGTCATATCCCGAGTTACACTGTATTTGGCATTTCTTTTTTAATTTTTTATATTTCTGGCATGAATATGGTGATTCTTTCAACTAGTTAGCTAATTCATGATCCCTAGGCAAAAAACCTAGGTGTTTTGACGTTAATGGAAAGCGCAAATTCTAGTATATCATTTGTCTATCAAATATCTTCTGGAACTCGCACCGTTTGCAAGTTACTAATTGCGAGTTTTGCATGATTATCCAGCAGGGAAATTAACTCTTGCAGTGTTGTTTCAAGGTGTCATTTTCGTTGGACTAACAAAGATTCAGCCCTACGTTCTCCTTTTCACAATAAGTGAGACTGCTGCTCAAGACCGCATCTCTCGATTTTATGAACGGCTAAGAGAAAGTTTGCCAGGAATTGTTATTCGTCGAGCAAAAAGGAAACCGCGATCAATGCTCAAACAATGTCTTGATCACTGTGAAGACGACTGATCTTTTCCAGATCATTTATCTGGGGAACAATCAAGGGGACTTCTGTTCGTCATTCATGAAAATTCTCATTCTTTCGTGTTATGCACATGTATCTCCCAATCAGTCACCGATTACCCTAAACTTGAAGTCGATAAGTGGATTCAGTGATTTCTTCTATGCACATGCTTCAATCGTTTATAGAAGTTTCCTTATACTAGTCATAAGCAATTGTTTATGTCTTCCACCTTACATGCTCAGACGAGGCAAGTTTCCTAGGCAGGAATTTTATCAGTTTAGCATTATACTACTAGCATAGAAGACTAGTATTTGAGAATCCTTAATTTATTGTCAAGGATTTTTTAGCAACAAGTGACCTCGAGACATTTGTAAAACAATCAAATAACAAGACTTATTTGCAGTTTTGGGTGCATCGGCTATTATTGCTCTATTATGCCCTAAAAATTGAAATATTACCTATGAACTATTAGGATGCATGTGCAAGTTTTGTTAGATAAGTTCCATATTAGAGAATTGGTGTGATGTGGTGTGGTGTGGAGTGGTGTGGAGTGGAGTAGTTAATATATTATGATTGGTTTATGACTCATTGGCTTAAATTTGAGTTCGGCTAAATATGTTAATGGACTAGGACTCGGGCTCCCTCTAAGAAATCTCCCCAAGTGTAAGTATTAGGCTTCTGCTACATGCTCTCAATATTCTAGTTGACTTATAACTCATTAGGTTAAGTTTTCAAGGAAAGGTACGTCTAATTAAATAAGTTGATGGGCTCAAACATGAGTTACCTCTTAACGATCTCTTAAGGTGCAGGTATCAGATTTTGCTACGCGCTCCCAACATGAACATACTTAATGAGTTCCATGTGACATCCTTTAACAAGAAAAATTACCTAATCAATTCTAAAACTATTATTGTACGAATACCAATTTAATCATAAATTTTTCAATTTTGCCAATTGAGTCATAAATATTTGTACAAAATTCCAATATAATCATTCCTATAAATTTTCGTCAAAAATCAATAGTGCGGCAGTCCAATCATCACTAGCCATATCACATGGCACTCCGCCACGTCAACGATTTCTGTTGAAAATTGGCTAGAGTGACTACGTTAGAATTTTGCACATATGTTTATGACTCAATTGATGAAATCGGAAAATTTATGACTAAATCAGCATCTTTACAATAAGTTAAGAAGTGATTGAACAATATTCCCTCCTTTAACATGACTCCATTATCGACAAGATGTGGTGCATCAGTTACATACGATGCTATTTGGAGGAGATACTACAACCAAATAGGTTAGAGAATACACACATACAAACATACATATATACATAGTATATGTCTGCATGTATGTATTTTAGTAACATTATTTGACATTCATAATTACAGTTAATTTGGTGCTAATGATGATGCTTCATTATCATCGTCTTAGAAGCACGCCATGAGAGAGAGAGGGAGATAGGAGAGAGATGGGTGTTGTTAGAGCCAATTCGATAGTGCAGAAGATGGTGTCTGGTATGATCGTGTGTGACCACAACTTCGATGTAAGGTAACTTTAGTTTTATTTTACAAATTCTTGAAAAAGTTGAAGTACTTTACACTAATTTTTTAAAAAGTTACTTCTACCTACTTCAAAGTAGGGTTAATACTACAAAAAATAACAAATTATTATACAAATATGACAAATTTATCATAAATTATTTTTTTCTTTTCGATACGCAAGAACCACCGCACAATGCAGCAGCCGGAGACATAAACCTAGGAGGTACTAGCGCGGGGACCCACCATCCACGACACCCCATTTAAGTCACGCATCGTGATGAGTAGGGGATTCGAACCCTGGCCTGCGTGTGGCCAACGCTTGATTCCACCAACTCGGCCACCACGGGATGGGTATCATAAACTATTTTTTTATCACATAAAATCTCAAATTATGACAAATTTATCCTAAGTTAATTTCCGTTAAATTAAATTAATACCACGAAAAACTACAAACTAATATACATTGACAAATGAAGGGAAACCCTAAATTGGTACACCATCAACCGCCATGTGTTACTTAGCAATTTGACGGTAAATTTTAGCAAAAACTAGCTTAAGGTAAATTTGTCACGGATGTACTAGTTTGAGATTCATAATGGTCAAAAAATTAATTTTTGGTAAATTTGTCATAAACGTATCATTTTGAGGCTTTTTTATGGTATTAACCCCTTAAAGTACCATTTTGAGGTATTAACCATTTTGTGGTGGGCTCGTTCCTATCTACCAATTTTTGAGTTGGGATCCTCTACCCTTCTCCCTGTTCACCGGCGTCCTTTTCACGCTTGCCTTGTTCCTCATTCTGTTGTAAGTGTTTCCCTGTTCTCCCTTTCCTTGTATCCGCTATGTCGGTTGCTTTTAGCTGTTGTTTGGCTTGTTTCTACTCCTGTGCAGATTGTGGCTCCCCCCCCCCTTTTCCTTGGTACCCTTCCACTCGCTCTAACTTGTTTGTCTTCGTGAGTGCAAATTTTTGGTGCCGAGTTTTTGCTGTATAGCTGTATAGCTCTTTGATTTAAAATCAATATATCTCTTACCTTCTACCAAAAAACCCTTCAAAGTACTATAATCGAATAACATCTATCTAGTCAAGGCATATTCATTTCGCAGCATTTATATAGTTAACTTTCAAAGTACTTAATAATTAAATACATCACTAAGAAACATCAATATCTTGAGTTTTCTCATACGATCACTTAACAATATATACTCTCTTACTTTGACTCACATTTTAGTAAAGATTTACATGTGAAAGATTATGGTGTTGGCAAGTATAAGGAAAGCATCGCGGTATTAAGAATTAGTGAAAATTTGTAAAGGTGAAGATGATAACACATTCCTTCGTCGGATGAGAATTGAAAAAAAGAAAGAAAAAGATAGCTGCAGTCCCTTGCAGATAAGAAGAATGATCATATTCATATGATGCATAGGATCACAAGATAGTAATCCTAAGTCTATTAACGACTACCATCAGACCACCAATTAAACATATCTAATAGAGAACATTTCAATTATGAAAGTGTTACCATAAGCCATTGTACTGGAAACTATAAATGGCCACTTTAAAAGTGCGCTGAAGCAATCTTCAACAAAATCTTCAACAAAACCCATAGTATGAGAAGGGTAATTTCTTCTATTTTTTTCTGCTGATACAGGAACACAAGTGCAAAGGCTCCATTGCCTAGAGACCTAAGAAACATATTATAAACTCCACGAGTCGTTAAGCTTAGACTTTTAACTTATATAGCTGATACTGAATCAGAGCAAGTTACACGTAGCTAGTGGAATTGGAACAAATAGCCTCCAATTTTCAATGCCTCAATCAACTGCAACAACTTTGGGAGAATTAATGGCTATTTAGGACGCGTTGGTCTCGTAGGAAAGAAAAGATTTGGAAAATATTTTTTTTCTATAAATACTCGCTTGTATTACTTATGAAAATAAATAAATGAAAAATATTTTTATTGTTCACGAAAATGTTCGGATATAAATTATCGTCGGTAACAAATATATTTTTCATTGACTAATCACTTCAAGCGGTATAAACGATAATTTTCAAGAGAGAAGGCAATTTTTTTTTTTTTTGGTCGAAGAGAGAGAAGAGGAATTGAGGAGTGATCTTTCTGGCAAATTCCATATGCAAACAGTGATATATGAGAAGGGGACCGAAGGCAACACCCGAAGATTGAATATGAGAATTAGGTCAACAGTGAGGCGGAGAAGAAAAGTCACCGGGGGGATCTGGAGAGCGCAAAGGGGCAAACGTTGCTAAGCCCAGTCAGCATCACTAACTAATGAGGGGGGACGATTATTGTGTCTAATTGGGATAAGCGAACAATAATGATGTCTGTTTTGTAGGGGACACTAGGAAAAATTAGGCATTTACTCCCAGTCCCAAAGGCTACAGGGCGGACAGTGTTTCTATTGGCTAGTACACGAGGGATGTGAGCCCCCCGGTGTGTCCTGCTGGAACCACTTGGAAGGGATTAGGAACCATGCATGATTGAGGTTCCTGCAATCTGTACTGTGAGCTATAAAGATGTTTGATTTATGTAAGGATTGATGTCCCAAAAAATTCTTAAATTAGTGTACTTGGTAAGTTAGATAATATGTAACGAATGTACCAATTTGAGGTTTTATTATTCATTTATCATAGAAGTATCGGTTTGTGATTTTTCTTGATATTGATATAATTTAACGGAAATTAATGAAGAGTAAATTTATCGTAAGTGTATCGATTAGGATTTTTTACGGTTAAAAAATTAATTTTTGGTAAAATTATTATATTTATATCAATTTATAGTTTTTTATAGTAAAAAAACACTTCATGATGTTAGCCTTGTATGTAATTGGCATCATATATATTTTAATGTTACCATGCCTCTTAAGCAAGAAGAGTAGCTTCCTGAAGATCACTATGGTTTTTGTGCCTGTTACGGCCATGAGATATCTTTGCCAAATACCTTGTAAAAATGATAACACTTCATTTCATAGCTTAACCAGCCCTGAGAAAGTTGGTTGTAGCAAATAGCCTCTAATGGTCATGGGAATGCTGTCTATCAAATAGCTTCGGCCTCGATCCCACCCCATCTGCAATGCATCCATAGGAATCTCGATCTACATGCTAGTTTCTATCTCGGGACCACCGAATCATCGGCATCAAGGGTTTCTAAAGCCACGGTATCCAATTCGATTTCCCAGATAAAGCCAGGCCCGACGTGCCAAGTGCTTCATCCGTAGCCGAGGCTGTCGCTACCAGCAATTTCACCCAGATCCAGTGATGCATGATATATCAGAAGCAAGGCCATCTTCTAGATCATAAAGTTGGTCCATCACTTCAAGGATGATGAGCCGTCCTTGTTCACAAACGGCATACGACTTCTGGAGTTCTCAACAGTTTTCCTGCAAGCCCAAGTTCCATATGTTTAATCCTTCAGGCCCATGACACCGTGCTCTTCTTATGCTCGGGCTTGGCATCAGCAGCTTCTTCTTCTTCTCCTCCTCTCTCTCTCTCTCTCTCTCTCTCTCTGAAATGACTCAAACCTAATCCTGACGTCTGACGACTGAGTAAAGAGGAAATAAAACAGGAAGAAAGAGCCGATCCTGCTGGTGAAAATATCCATTCACACTTAGATCCGTGTTTTAGAGATAGACAAAACGAGAACGACGCGACGATTTCTTCGGTCTTTGTTTCTTCGCGTTGGGGCTCACGTGGGCCTTCCCTGCCTGATTAGACGTGTCGCCAATCTCGCTCCAGACGCAAAGGAAAGACACGCGTCCGCTGGAGGGGAAACACGACTTCGCCGTCATTCGAGGCCTCGCGCGTCCCCTCTTGGATAGCGTAAACCGGCCCCCCTTCCCACCTTGATTGCCTGCCGACGCTCGACTAGGAAGGATTGAAAATGCTAAAAATTAATATGAATTTGGATGGAACAAGAACGAGGAAAAAGGAAGATGGTCGATGGAAAATTCAAGTAAAGAGGGCCAAATAGTGGAGCGATAGCATGGAATATATTCTAAAGATGGTGGAGTGAGTACATGCACACGTTCAGATTGGATATTCATCCCTTCGAAAACCTTCCGGAGGTTCGTGTGAAAACCCACTGTTTTTAACTCCGCGTCAGTTGTGTCTTTTGTCGATTCCACGTTGATGACGATGCTTTGTTGGGACTTTCTAATTGATTCCGGCAGCTTCTTTGTTTTTTTTTTCTCTCTTTCGCGGCTCCGGGTCCACCTTTTGCTTTCTCCTCTTTGCTAAGTAAGCATCTTAGAGCAGATCATGATCTTCTCTTCTTCTTTTATTTAATGTAAAGGCGTTTGAAAAAGCTGACAGGTGGTGCTTCGTATAAAACGAAAGGACATTCTTTGATCCACCTCCCCTGGTAACCAATTCCTCAAGCCGACCACTCATCCATTTTAAAGATGCCTCCCCCGTCTATATATATTCCCCACGTCCTGAGAGGTTGGCATCACCAACCATAAGACACCACATTCTCATTGTTCTCACATAAAAGATTTGAATCCATCGATCCCTTGAAAGACACCGCTCAGAGAACTCCATCAGACCCAGTTCCTTCCGTCCTTTGATTCCACGATGGCCACGCCACAACCCGAGCAGAATCTGCCTCCTCCTGGTACTCATGATCTCTCTCTCTCTCTCTCTCTCTCTCTCTCTCTCTCTCTGCTAGCTTTTGGGTTTTGTTCCTAGTCCTCTGCTAAAGCTGAACGGTGTCTTCGTGAACTGACTCTGTTTTGCTTTGCTCTTGTGCCAAAGGCTACCCAACCGAGAACCCACCTACCACGGGGGGCAAGAAGAAGTGGTTCGTTCGTTCAAAGAAGAGGGGAGAGAGGGGCTTCATTGAAGGATGGTAAGCCAAATATCACTCTTATTCGTTGCCCCCATCTTTGATTCCTTCAGCTCTTTCTTTCCTATATATCTTTTCTAATCCTCTCTACGATGTTCGATTTTGCAGCCTGTTTGCTCTATGCTGTTGCTGGATCTGTGAAGAATGTTGCTGCTAAACTATGGGTTTGCTCAGAGGAATTGATATCTATATACAATATGTATTTAACTGTCGTGTTGTACTGAATTTGTGAGGTCATATGCGGTAATAACTTGCGACGGTCTGTACACTTTCTCGTTCATTTCGATATTCTTTTGTCCTAATCGATTTTGTTCCAAGAATATAAAAAAAAAAAAATTACCATCACCATTCCTTTACTCCTTAACCACAAAGCCCTCCAAAAAGGAAGCCTAAATAACTAAAAAGCATGAAGCAAAGAAAGGAATAAGGAATAGACATAAATTTGATGAGTATAATCTAAAGCTCGAATAATCAAATCACTTTACAGCCCAGCAAGTGAACATTTTTTCAACGGTCATTTTCCCAGGAATACTGCAAAAAAGACCAGAAGATCTCTGTTTTGAGGCCACACGATGCCTAATCAAAGTTGAGGATGCTGGAGTAGATGTCGACGCTGAACATGGGTTTATTCCCAACACAGTGTCCCGCTCTTTATCATGCAAATACATAGAGCTCCAATTTATTCAACAGCCAACATCTTATGGAATCCTACTTTCTTAAATGACAGAATAAGAATTGATGATAGAAGAAAGTAGGGAGCCGTATCAAAATTATTGACTAACCGATTCCAGGCTGATTTTCACGGGGATTCTGATGGAGGAAACAATTTCTCCAGTTTATTATTACAAAGGATCTTGTTGGGGTCCAACTCTCTCCGTGCTTTGTTGTACGCATCTACCGGAAAGCGTTTCCTTAGTCTTGCTTGCAGGGCAGCAAGCTCTTCATTGTCTTTTGGAACCTGTATATTTGGATGGAGCTTAAATAAGTTAGGAATCCAATGAGTTAATGAGTTTTTTCCTGTATAATAGCATCTGAACAATTTCTTTATAGGAAATTCAAGGTAAGCAACAGAAAATACAAATAATGAAGATGTGCATAATTTTCGTTTTCACAGTTGGGCTTAAGTTTAGATCTTTTAACGTGAAAAGCTGGGAGAGGAAAATAGGTAGATTGACAGTAAACTCTAGGCCTGAAACAATACCTTCGCATGAGGAAAGCATTGGCCAAAGCACTTGATGCAAAACAACGGGAAAATGATAATTCAATATCTCTACTAGTAACAATTACCTCGATCTTAGCCCAGTGCTCATAAGCAGAATACCGATCCCACAACTGTTCCTGCGTCAGACGCCTATAGTGGAAAAATTCTTCAGTTATCTCCTTTCTCTGACGAGCATCACTCGTTGGAAGGTACATAATAATCCCAACCTGAGAGATGCAACACCACTTTAAAACTGAGAATCATGAGCTATAAAGACCTTTCCCTTATAAAAGGTTGAACATGCTCACAAACATACCACAAAACAGAAAAAAAAAAGTAATTTGCTGCACCTTTGAAGAACTTTGTGAAAATAATCAATTCTAAGTAAATATACAGAACAAACAGGGCTTACTTGTGGATCTCTCAGTCTAAGCTCATTACTCCGTGTCGTAGTAGCAAGTTAGCTAAAATTTGCTTTATCAGTGGTAAGATAATTCAGATGTTGATAATTATGGTCCATGCAGCAAATGGATACTATCAATCTGCCTAAAATATCAAAATATCAAATTCAAGCAAGAGGAAATTTTGAGAAAACGGTTGCCCATATCAGAAGTCACTATTTGCCAAAGCTGAGAGGGCAAGAGTATAAAAACAGTAGAATAGACCACAAAAAAACAGTGTACATGTCACTAATAACCAGGCTTCTTAAAACCTGACCAATGAAATATAGGATTTACATGCTTGAACATACAAGACATGCATATTGATGGTACCTATGATGGTGGGAACCTAATGGAAATGCTCAAATTTCTCACTCCCATCTCCCAATATAATGACAATGAAAAAGCAGATCTGCCGCAAATGCAGCAATCTAAGCACATTGTCTCTAGTAAGGGTAAGCACCAGGCATGGTTCAATCTGGGAACCAGCCTGGTCAATTGCCAGTTCTACCCCGGAAACCAGTCCTGCCATGCTGGTTACCAGGTTGCACCAGTTTTGAACTTGTTTTGAAGCGTCTTTTGGGAAAAAAAACTTACTTTAACAACCATCAACATTTGAATCGTGGTCTCTGGAATGATGAGATGATCACATAACCACTTGACCAAGGAATGTCTTTGTAATGATGATATGGCTAAATTTTTGTATTATAAAAATTTGAATTTTTAACCAAAACATGAGAATGGGCCGGTTCTCAGGTAGAACAGGAACGAGCCAGCCAGCCAGTTCAGGATCAGTAGTTCCAAAACTGACCAATCCAGTTCCCAACTTTATCACCAGTATGCTCTAGTATCAAATGCTTTATGCTGAGAATGCGACTGTGCTGGTGCAAGCACACACAGCTATAAGGAGGTAAAAGATGTGCAACATATGTACCCAAGAGAATATGTCGTCTTCTGCTGGACTTGATGATAGACTCATGGGACTCTTGCTACAAGCTGTCCATCGTTGCTCTATAGGAGCAGGTGCAGGTATATCCTCCTTCTCTATAAGCCGCTTCAGCTCTTCTATATATTCAAGATCTTTCATGCTTGGCTTAGATAGAGTTCCAGCAGGAAAACAAGTCTCTGACACCCACTGCTGGCCACCACAGTCAAAGCCTAATATTTCATCGCTCCAACCCACCCTATATCCCTCTGACTTCTTCCAGAAATCAGCCTCAGCTTGATTAACCTTTATGACATGGTCCTTATTGAGAGGATCCAGGGCAAGCAGTTTATCTCTCAGCTCTGTGAAAGAGAGCTCATTTATGTCTGGTTCGTCATCATCGGAGGATTTAACTTCAGGGCTGCAGCAAGTAAATCAAGAATTTAGCAACCCCTTTAACTAAGATTATTACTGCATAGCAGCTATCAAGATGTGATGGCTCACTAGCAGTAAGAAACCACAAGGAGTAGGTGGATAAGCAAAATCAAAGGGAAAGCATTCTGAATAAAGAGTTTATATCAAACTTCAGAGCCCGAATGCCTCTGATCTTTAGCGATAGAGCATTGTAAATACAACTTAATACCCACCAACAGAAGAAAAGAGTACAAATTTTCATGGCCCGAGATGGATCTGGTCAACCTAAGTAGCTACATGTCCTTATCAACCAGCACCTACATAATAATATTTACAAACTTGAGAAAGCTCATTCAGTACAATTAAATTATCTCAAGACTTCAAGAATGTGTTATCGAGTTAGATGATTCCACTAGCAGATTAAAATATTTTTGGACTCAAAAATGTTTTCATACAGATAAGCACTTCCTATTATATGACAGGAGTCGCAGCAACCACCTCTTGTAAGAAAAAATAAAAGAATCTAGTAACACAGTGGGCAATTCTAAAAATAATCTGAGCAAATGCCATAGCTTGACATCAGTGTATATTCAACATCCCTCTTTCTGCTTCACAGGGATATATCAATTTCAACACCTCACCTTCAAAAGCTATTAAAATGACTCCTCATCAAATGCCAAGAAGAAGAAGAAGAAGAAGATTACGCAGCCAGAAGTTGTTAAGAAATGTTTGGAGACATATTGGGTTTCTATCTTATAGCCAGGCCAATAATAATGACAAACAGCTCTAAACTCGGCCAGAGTCTTTTGGTTTCATTTAAGCTATGAGAAGTCATATGCCAAAGGAGAGCAAGTTACCGATACTTCTGAAGTGACTCCTGGTAGAGTTGCCGCGCATGCTGCAAAGCTTCGTCCACTGTATACTTGGGTTTGAATTTAGGTGGACCTTTCCATTTTGAGACAGGATTGCAGGTCACAACGACAACAGTATCTGTATAAGGAATATACAGATACTTTACATGTTTATTCTCAGACAACAATTTCCTGTGAAAGTAGAAGAATTGTTACATTTCTACCAAAAGAATGGCATCTCAGCATAACAACGTATATAGTTACTGCAGGACCTATTATTTATACATCGTACATGGATCATCAATTTGAGCCTCCACGCTAAAAGATGAGGTCATTCAAAGAACAGGTTCAACTAAATAGGCAAATTTTACATTTAACATAAATTAATCAGTACTTGTGATTTTTCTTGATTTCTTGCACGGTTGACACAGTTGTATGCTCCACAAGCTCTTGTCTGTCAACACATTGCAGGGTTACTTCAGCAACCACACCGAGGGCCCCAAGACCACACCTAGCCAGATAGAAGAGTTCCGGGTCCTTTTCTTTTGAAACCTCAATTGTACCCTTGGCAGGAGTAACCAATTTCATACTGGTGACCTGCTCATCGATGGGAGGCAATCTGGCACCAGTGCCATGTGCGCCAACCTATACACAAGGAATTAACCAAATAATCAGCCAAAAGATACACAATGCCAATGCTACTTATTCTTCGAGTACTACCTTTTTGCCTCCCCTTAACATTCATGGATCATGGTCATGTATCGACCAAGCCCAAATAATAAAATGCAATTGAACAAGTGCCAGCATCTCATCCTAAGAGTCTAGACCACAATCATCAATAAAACCAAAACAAACCAATCCACCAAATCCAAAAGACAAGAACTCCATGATGCAATCCAATCTCTCTAATCTTGAAACCACACAAACGTCAACAAGTCCTGATCTTTCAGAAACTACATCCTTCCCAAACAAAACAAACTCAAGCCTCCAACTTCCAAAACCAAAGCAATGACCCACCCACAAGCCTGAGATCTCAAAGAAAAACCCAACACGCACGACATACCAACCAACCTGGACAATGCCACCGATCTGCTGCTCCCTAATGGAAGCGAAGTTCTGGAGAGTGAGGCCGTGCTCCTTAATCCCATCCACCAGCTGCTGCACTCTTATCCCGGCCTCCACCCTCACCGTCTTCCTCTCCTTGTCCACCTCCAACACCCGGTCCATCAGCGCCAGGTTCACCATCCCCGCCCGGGACAGCCCGATCCCATTCGGGGACAGACCCGACCCGACGGGCCTGATCCGCGCCCTCTTGGCGTCGGCCTCCCGGACGACCTCCTCGAGCTGGGCCAAGCTCTCGGGCTGGTGGAAGACGCGGGTCTGCACCTCGTGGGTGCCGCTCCAGTTGGAGACGGTGTGGAGGTCCTCGGGGAGAGGGGCGTAGCGGAAGAGCTGGGCCTTCTTGTGCTTGGCGTTGTCCGAGAAGGGGAAGGAGTAGTAGGTCGCGGCGCCGCAGAAGAGGACGAGGGCGGTGTAGCCCAGGTACTTGCGGACCTCGGAGGACGAGGACGAGGTGGTGGCGGTGCCGGCGGCGGCAGCGGCGGCGGCGTCGGAGAAGAAGGGGCGGATGGGGTCGGGCCGGGCGCGGGGGACGGTGGAGGAGGAAGAGAGGACTATGAGGTGGCGGTGGCGGTGGCGGGGGCGGAGGGAATGGAGAGAGCGTCGGAGAGAGAGTGACGCCAACATGGTTTTGGCCGGAGAGCGGCGGCGGCGGCGGCGGAGGAGGAGGAGGAAAGAGAGCGGACTGTGGTCTAATTGGGTTTGATCCCCCACTTCATTTGGAGATGGAATCGGCGTGTTGCTTGCTGTTGCTCCATCTGCTGGTAGACATTCAAATTATCGCCTTTGTCCTGACTTTCTTTCGTTCATGGGACCATGAATTCACGAATGTATAATTAAACAAAATTAAATATAGAATGTGAGCTGAAATTACTCATTCTAATTTATATTTTATAAAAATATCAAGATTAAAAGAACTGAAATGTTTCCATTATGATGTGATGATTGAAATAAAACCATTATCAATATAGATTAAATATAAAAACGTGGTCGCCACCCCTCGTTCTTATTCTATTTGAATTTTAATGTTGTCCTCCTATTTTTGACATTGTCTCATTTCTAAGGGAAAATCATTTTCACTTCAGCCTTTTTTGGCTAATTTAGTTTATTCTTGATCCCAAACAAGGGAAAATTATTTCCAGATCATATTTCATATAAAGCATGTGAAAGAATTAATCGTTCCTTTGGTGGATCTCACCCCAGACAAAAGAAGTGACTATTAGACCTCGACCTCATAAGTTCGAACCCAAATTTTTAGCATGAATGATAAATAAGCTTATAAAATTGATTATATAATTAGAGAGTCTATTTAAGTTTTTGAAATGAATTTGGTATTTTGAGCTTGTAAATTAATCTAGTATATCCATCTTAATGTTTCTTTCAGGCATTATGAATAATGGTGCGGCATTGTCGGATTTAGGATCTTAAGCCAGAGTAAAGTTTGAGACATGACATAATGTTTCATCTTTCTATTGGTCCGCAAAAGTGCGAGGATCAAGCTAAATAAAGAGACAACATGGAGGAAAGTTCCTCTTGTATGCCACCGCACCTGTTGCTGGGACTTGAGACAACATACAATTAGCTCTTGATAAACCTGTTGCCAAAGCTTATAGCATCTTCCATTTTAGTCTTGCTCTCTATCTTTATCCGTTCGAAACATACCCGCCATTAGATGGGGTCCCAGTACTGCCACAAAAGACGAAAGACCGCAGAAGCTGATCTCGTGCCCATCCAGCTTCAAGGATTCAAATCACAAACGAATAAATTATGTCTTTCAATCAAAAGTTACAGTAAATTGGCCAATCAAGCCCATGTCATAGACTCATAGTCACCAACATCAATAAAAGCTGAAGAGTTTTCGCCGAGAGAAACGAGTGAAGCAGCACAACAAACACATGCTACGTAATGGAGATTCTTTTTACGTAAAGAAGGCGACAGCTTATGAGGTTGTACAGTTGGGACTTAAGCTAGAAAGAAGAATCATCATTCTAAAAAGGGTAAAGGCAGTAAGACAGCATATGCAACTGGTTCTGCTTTAACATAGATGCAGCTTATAGACAAACATATAAGCATCATACGTCCAGGCAGATAAGTTTACAGGACCAGAGGGGAATGCGTTGCAAGGTACTTCAGCAAATCTCCATTTACGGAAATGGAAAATTCATAATGCTTTCACAACTCGCAGTATTACTAGTCCCACGAGATGAGGCTAAAGGATTACAAAGTATGAGTTCGAGTGACCAGACAAGAGTTATTCTGTACAAAACTGGAGATGATTACCCATACCCAGCTAGCGTCGGCTTGCAATTGCTGCTTAATTTTTCATGAATATCGAGACCCGTACTCCCTTGATGCCCATCTGTCTTCATACCTCCCAAATGAGTAGGCTGAGTGAGGCAACTCGGTCAAATGAAGAGGGTCTGGCTCAATCCCATAATCTGTGAGCGGTCTATGCTCGAGAATGTCATCATGCTCTTGGACAAAGTCAGGGATTTCTATCTCGCCCTTTTTTATATCATCCCACAGGTACTGCAAGCGGCTTACATACTTAATTTTCCAATATAACCTGCATGACAAGTAACAAACCAAAAGCACATTTAGGAGGAAAACAGAATTGAACAAAGGAATCACCCACATGTCTTCCCTGCCAACCAGAAAGTACACATTCACTTGCCAAAAAGCCTAAGAGAACCAGACGTACATAGAGATCAACATTTGCTAAATTCGGAGCATGACTCATGAAAATTACATAGAGAAATGCCATCTGCAATGGCAAAGATCAAAGCGATCAATGATAGCAGTCCTTTAGTACAGAAGCAAACAACAATATTCCAACTCAAGGATTTGTATACAACTTCAAACAAAAATATCACTCGCCCAACAGACTAATGGCAACCTAGACTAATTTCCTCCTGCTAGCTAGTTCTACGATCCTAAATACATTTGACAGAGTTCCTCTCCTTCCTCATAACAAATAATTCTAATATCTGTAACTATTCTATTGAAATTGTGAGGGCTAAAAACAATACAATTTCGGAATCTAACTAAGCAAGTGAAGTCAAAGCATCAGAATAAACCAGTCTTAGCTTCAACATCTGAGAAGAAACAACAGTAGCAACAGAAGAGTTTTTTCCCACTACGTGGAATGGACCAACTGAAAAACCCAAACGAAGTTTAAGCTTAATTACAGACTGTTCACTTTTCTGAGTCATAGAATCACAAGATAAGCCCCAAGAAGTAACCGCATCGGCAAAACTGCATCACTGGACCAGGCAGATGGTCCAAACCTAACGTACCAATACCACAAAGAAGAAGAAGAAGAAGAAGAAGATGATGATGATGATGATGAAGAAGGGGGAACCACACCAAATCCAGGATTGATGACTGGAAGCAACCCCAGTAATTAGTAAAAGTCAGCTTACCCTCCACTTAAGAACAATCGACCAAGGGTGGCAAAGACCAGCCTTGAACGAATTCCAGGGTGGACAAAATAGACAATTTGAAGTCTCTCCTTGATTTCTGTAGGGAGATCTTCATAAATCCACCTCAAGATAGATATGCCCGGGGAATTATCCTCCTTTTGCACAGTACTATGCATGTAAACAATACAAAATGGCCCTTCTGGAAGATCACTGCATATCTTATGAAATACATACTTCCGGAGCCGCTCTCCACTCACCACAAGAGCTGCAAACCAACAAAGCAACAGTGTTTCAAAAAAAAAAAATCTATTGTCTTCTTCTCCAACATCACTCACAACTGGAGCTGGAAACAATACAACCAACAATAAGAAAATTTAGTCACCCTTCTTTACAAACACGATTCCAGATTCTTCTACTTGGGCATGACATCATACCACCATTTGCATTGGTCAGCCCAATATTGATAATGGAGCATGACAGAATGCAAAACGCATTCAGCACAAACACCTCACGAGTGACAGGAAGATGGAGTTTCACCTCTAGGTATTAATTAACCCGAAAGATGCAGCCTTTTAAATACAAGGCAGTTCATTCTATCAATGACATACTATGAAATGAACAATGAGCAGTGGCTATGGTTAGTTTGAAAGGGAGCTCGCATTCAAGAACTGAACTCTCACTTAACATTTAAATGACATTCCCAGATTTTCACCTGTGAATAAAAATTTCGATAATGTCCCGAAATTCAGCTAGAAATTGAGAATCCCACCATTTAATAGTTCTTAAAAGGCAAAGTTACGGTGGCCAGATACTCCCCGACACTAAAAGATGACGATTTTTCAGCATCCAGACGGTGCACGGAACGTGATCGCACCGTATTCGTAAAGGTAAACGCTGTCTACTGCTTAATCGGTTGACAAAATCAGTTCCGTCTGGCTAAAAGGAAGAAAAAGAATCATCTCTCCACCACTACCACGAGCCTAAGACGCCAAAACCCCTCAACCCAGATCAAACCCTAACACCATCAGCCCAATAAAGCCGCGCCAGATTCAATCGGGAATCTTCAGAACAAAGAAGGTCCCACTCACCGGGGAAGTGCTTGCCGACAATGCGGAAAATCCGGTTCCCGGCCTTGTCGGAGCCCTGGAGCCTGAAGAACTGGAGGAATTCGAGGTCGGAGAAGTCGTCGTCTTGGGAGAGATCCTGAGAGCAATCGTGCCAGTCGTCGTCGCCGCCGCCGCCGTCTCCCTCCGCGACCTCCGGTGGCGAGCCCGCCGACTGCTTCAGCAGGAACGGACGGGCGTCGATCCCGAGGTCGGAGGCCAGCACCACGACGGAGAAGTCATCGGACGACGAGGAGCTCGCCATTGGGTTTCTCTCTCTAGATTCGCTCTCCAGAGATTTTTGGCGCTATGTTTGGATAAGCCTATGCTTTTTATAATATAATATCCCCAAGTCTAATCAATTAAAGAAGCCTAGGTTTTTGGTCCTAAACATGTGATCTTTTTTTTTTTTTTTGGTCGAAATGTGATCTTGATTTAGAGTGGTTCGCATGTAATCAATGCAAATCAAACATGTAATCTTCAACCCAAACTAAAAATTCTTCGACACTATAATCGATCGCATGCAAGTTTTAATTTCAAACATGATCTTTCTAAAATATATTTATATCCTTCTAAATAATGCTTCGCATTTTGAAAATGATGATTGTGTTAATAGGACAATCAAAGCAAGGCTGAAATGCCTTAGACCTCTTTGGTCTTAATCGAATCATTCTGGACTGCTATATCTTCATAAATTATGTTGATAATCTCTTATTTTCATAAATCAATCTAAAATTCTTTTTTAATTGATATCAAAAGTGGAATTTAGTAAACATTGCGAGTTTACTTTGGAATAATATATGCACCTGTGAAATATTGAAACCCAGTTTAAAGATCAAACATAAATCTTTAGAATTTAAAAAGATAGCAAGACTTGCCATGTCAATGTTCTTTATTTTTCAATATCTAGTGATGTAACACAAAAGTAGTTTTATGATATACCAAGGTTCTTGGGGTTGTTTGCAATACGGGGCATCTCAACAAATCTCTAAGGATCCAATCCTCAAAGATTGATGATCATTATTAGATCACAAAAGTAAAAAAATTCCAATCATTTATAAAGAACCTTTGAAATACCCATGAGATACAGCTTTCTATGTAAGGAGTACAATAAAATGTACCATGATACAATATTTTTGAGACGGTAGATCAGTCTTTCAAGGGAGTTTAGAAAGTCCCATGTAGTATGGTCTGAACAAAATTACTGGATCGTGAGAGTTATTATATAAAATAAGGGAAGTGTACAAGTAATTTGACCCAAACAGGGGAATGGAAAAAAAGTAATTTATCCCAAAAGTAGTTATTTATTGAATATTGTGAGTGGACAACGACCGCTTTTTTTTTTTATTTCTTTTAATTTAAAAATTACTTATTGACGATTTCGTTAAAATCTGACAGAGTTGCAGGTTGGATACAGATCATTTCTTTTCAAAATGAACCATTGCTGATACAAAATTTGCTGCAAAGGATGGAAGTAAATGCAAATTTGACACTTAGGCCCAGCATGAACATCGTGTTGATCGTCCACAGCCCAAACATCAGTTATCATTCATTCATCAATACCTGTCTAATTATCAAACTGAGATCACTCAACTCAACCCAGAAAGAAGCTGTAACATCTAAAATACAACACAACCTGCTCACTGTCATGAAATAAAAGACTTTTAGTGGCAAATGCAAACAATCTTTTAACTTTGCAAAGTCGAGCAATTCGAATTTGAATTTAATCGATGAAAGAACCTCAAGAGACATTCCAATGACAAGGAAAATCCATCAGATGCAACTGCAGGGTCAAGATGCTGTCTCTCGGTATCGGTTCAACTAGTTTGTGCAAAGCAGAGAGTTTTTGGGGACCCTTTCAATTCTTGAATTGTATGAACAAAAACACACTCTACAAATACTGCATTTCAGCTATTACCTGCTAAGCATAACATAACATCATGTGAATGCAGAAGATAGATTATTAGCCAGTGAACATTTCTATCATAAATGCCAAAGCGATACAGAAGCTCCAGTACACAGATATTCACAAGTATTAATCCATGAACCTCTGGATACTTGAGAGCACCTGTTTCATGCAAGGAAAAATATTACACTGAAAGTGTGATCAAATGCAGATATCAGCTAGTCTAATAGCTTGCTCGTGGTACTCGTATTGACATATTCTGCAGTACCTGTAAGTCAACATGAAGATGTATGTGTGTGCATTGAGGCATCCAGCAAAGATTGTCCTGTATCAAATTGCCAGACTTTAGTCATCGAATTCTCTGTCCTGTATCAAATTGCCAATCATTTTTACCAGTGGTAATGTTCCCTTCGCCATAATCTCTGCCCTTGACATATTGGAAGCATGCGAAAACAATGAGAGTCCAAAAAAGATGAGCTCTGGCAGAAAAAGTCGAGACGACAAGAACCCGTGCCAGTAATGAGGTTCTAAATCAAAGAACGCATTGAAGAATCTCCTTGTACCCGTTAAATCAAGCTTGAGCAAAACATCCATGCCAAAGCAGAAGAACTCCCTCTGTCTCCTCCTTTCTATGGGCCACAAATTTTTCCAAACCTTTGCGGATAATTCATTGCCTGAAACACCCCCTTCGGAACCAAGATAACTTACTATGGAATTTGCAACAATTGGAGCTGCTGCTAGCGTTCTCGCTACCATATAACCCGTGGAAGGATGCACCATTCCAGCTGTGCCACCTATACCAACAACTCTCTGAGGGATCACAGGAAGGGGCCCACCCATCGGGATGACGCATCTCTCATCTTCTTCGATAGCCTTCACCTTTATCCCCAGGTGCTTTAATCTAGCCACCATTCTTTGCTGAATATCTTCCATTGCTAATCCAGGCCGAGCTACAAGGGAAGTTTCTTCCAGAAATATCTTGTTCGAAGAGAATGGCATTGCGTACAAAAAAGTGGGGATCCTGCTATTTCGTTCTTTCAAATCCATATTGCCCTTTAGGTGTGAGTCTCTCCAGTCCATGAAAACCATCTTATCCACATCAAAGGGGTGTTCTTCCACTTCTGCTAGTATCCCATATGCCACTTGGTAACCAGGATTGTAGGGTTTGTCATATTGAACGAGACATCTGGAGAAACCAGTGGCATCAAGAACCACTGTGGCTTGGATTGTGACACCGTCGTTGCATATGATCAAAGACTTGGCCTTTTCATGAATGACTTTGATCACTTTGGCTTGGTGAAACTTAACACCATTCGATATGCACTTCTGGAGCATCTTGGACTTGAGTTGCTTCCTATTAACTCGGCCATACGGCCTTCCAAGATCCTTCTTCGTTTGGTCATCAATGAACACGACTGCCCCAGACCAGGTAGTGTCTAGGCAATCCAGCAAGTCCATGGCTTCAAACTCATCCACCCACACGCCGTAATTGTTGGGCCAAATCAACTTGGGGGACGGGTCGATGGAGCAAACCGTGAGTCCCGCCTCCGACACCTGCTGAGCCACAGCGAGCCCTGCAGGGCCACCTCCCACCACGGCTAGGTCCACCACAAGGCCCTTCGACGGGTCATACATGGGAAGCTCGAATTCGAGGTTTTCCTTCTTGGTTTCCGGGACAAGCTCCAAAAGAGCAGCACTGCTCGCCCTAACACACCCATTCTTAACCCTTCTCAAATGACCCTTTCTCGAACTAAGCCTGAGCTCCTGGTTTTGAAGCTTGGATGAGCTCAAAATGCTAACAGTTTCCGAGAACCCACAAACCGGGCGCAAGAACCCATGCTGATTATGCGTTTTCAGCACTGTATCCATCAACTTCCGATCCATATCTTCAAGCGGCTCTACAGAGAGCAAACCCAATTTCGACCTAACCGACTCAATCAACGACCCCCTTATCGCGGAACCAACACGAGTCTTGCGGAACAACCGAAACTACGGAGAAGAACAATTGCAAGAACGGAACAAGAGGGTCTTGCCATTTCTTGCAGCGTTTTCCGACTGAAACTAGCTCATCGAGAACGAAAGCTTTCGGGCGTGCTATGACTTACCGAACAGCAGTTTCGCGGAGAGATAGGGGGAGATTGTTGCGAGGACGAAGCGTGGCATTTTGGGAGGCCAGAAACGGTGGTGGGAAGAGCACAGCCAAGAGATTTTGCAGAGGTAACGCTCGTGTGGTCCGTCCTCGGCGACGGGGAGAGGTGGGTTTTAACTCGGTAACAGAGAGTCCACTACATAATTTTGGATAGAACCTGCCAGCAGTAAAACATATTTCTAAGACGTCACGTAGCACGGTCGGCTCAGTGCCAAGCTTAGTGGCGAAAAAATCGGACCACGTCATAGGCGAATCTTTGGTCAATTTGTGCTTTCTGCTCATAGCTTCGCTGAGTTGCATCACGTGAAAGAGAGATAGTTATTCATAAAAAAATTATCCAAAATGTTATAAATTTATTACACTTTCATCAATTAATTTTAATTTTTTTAGTTGTGCTAATTGAGTTCTAAACATTTTTCACGTTATGTCAATTAAATTCATCCGATCAATTATGATTTGAAATCGTTGAATTGACTAAATGAATTCAATTGACAAAACGTAAAAAAATTTATGATTTAATCAACACAATTAAAATATTTAGAATTAATTAGCAAAATTGTAATAGATTTAAGATTTTTTAAATAATTTTTCTGTTGCTCGTTGCTAACATGCTAGTGGAGCTATAAAGATAAACTCACCTACATGTTTTATCATACTCGATGATATTGAGAAGTTTTGAGTCAAATCAAATATTTCATAGGTTTCAAGGGTCTCGTGCGGTCAATAATATTAGTCTCTCGAAACCTTTTACCCAAAAAAAAAAAAAAAAAACATATTTGAGTTTGATATCGAAAGGCACGGTGGTATTAAGGCTGGGATAATGATGGTGGCAACCATTGAAGATATTCATGTGTGGCTTCCACGAGCCACAGGTGTCTTGGCCATTGATATCTCGTTTATGTTCGGGACCTCTGGTTTTAAGTGAACACAGAATGTTCATTGTACTGTGTGGTGGTGATAAATACCGATCGTCATGCGGTCTTGAAGTAATGCTTGAGAACCTTCAGTTCATTTAACCGAAGGCTAAATGTAAAATTCTGTACTACAGATAATTACATGCTAGCGCGCTAGATTGGTAATATTGACGTTGTCTGAATATCGCAATGACTTGAAAAGATGGTATTTAAGGTTGGCGCCTTCTCTCTTTCGCCAATGAAAATCGGTCCCTGGCGCTTGTTGGGCAAACCAAGAACGATAGGAAGTCTGAATTGTGAGAAAGTGGTCGGACGAAAAACTGATTCTGACAGCCAAAGTCTGAGGAACACTCACTTGTTCATTTGCTCTTGTAGAAGCCAATGGCGATTCACGGTGCAAATCAATTTCCATTGCAGAGGAAATTGACATTGCGTTCGATCACAGCAGCCAAGCAACCGGTGCAAAAGCAACCTGGCCTTCTTTTGAGTTCTCTGGAGTCTGGAAGTGCTGAGCCGAAACTTCTTGCGTGTGTCGAATTTTGATTTTAATCGGTTCAAGAGGAGGTCAGAAAAAGAACATCAAGCATTTCCCTGTTTTGATTCACAAGCCTAGTAATTTGTCCCATAGCTGTGAGCATGGAAGATTCGCAGTTTCTTCACTAGGCGACTAAAGCAAGACAGCTGAAAAATAAAGGTGGACGGAAATGCATCGTGGACGTATATACTCGATCAATTCAAGCTTTCAATGGAGACTTAAGGAAAGAAAGCGATGCAGTCCTAGGAAAAGAAGTCAGAATGGGAAATTAGCTTTATCATGAACGCAAAGAATCTTTCCTTTATTTCACTTTTATTCATGGAGGAAAGTAATAAATGCAGACAAGACAGTTCAAAACAGCAACTTTTCGAAGAAGAGGAACCCCATCTGGGGGAACTCGTTGGCATGAATCCTACTGCACAAGAAACACGAATGTCACAGCACAAGAAAGTTGCTAGTCTCGCCATAGCAAAAGATTCCAGAATTCTGCTTTCAGGGGCAGCAGCTAGGGCAGTGAATCAGCCCATTCTCATTGCAATCCATGCACCTTCTGAACCTGTCATCGTCCTTATCAAACACCTTCCTGCTCCCACTACAACTAGGGCAGGGCACGAACCTGGCTTCCCCGCATGTCCTGCACACGAACCCGATATCACTCGCATCAAGTCCCTCCAAAAGCTTCGCCAATTCTCCATTCTCATTGAGCTGCCTGATCTCCTCCGCACCTCCAATGTGGTTTCCTCTTATGAAGACCTGAGGCAGAGTCGCTGCCTTGTCTTTGAGCTTGCTTTGCAATTCCTTTCTGTATGAAGAGTCCATCGAAATGTCCCTCTCATCTAAAGCCACTCTCAAGCCCCTGAATATCATTTTAACCGCACGACAGTCCTCGAAAGTCTTTCTGATGCCTCTCAAGCTGGTGAAGTACAGAACTACCCTATCTTCTCTGCCTAAAGAAGAATTCTTGTCATTGGATGGTGGAGAATGATCCTTAAATCCCACCATTGGAGCGACTGTCATTTCATCATCGCCACTGATCTTATTTGGAATTTCATTTGATTTTGGGGAGTCAACTGTTTCCTTCTCACAGCCATTGTAGTCCGAAGGCCGGCGTGAAATGGAAGAAACAGACATCCTGAAGTTCTCACCATCAAAATCGAAGTCATCTAGACCATCCATGAGTTCCCAGGTGTTGATGACCGTATCCGGTGACAGGGCGTCATTCTTATCTTCCACATGAGTTTGAGGCTCAGCCATTTTTTTGGGAGTCTGCGGATGTGGTAGATGCATCTGCTCAGACAGATTTTGGATGTTCAATCTGGTGTTCTGGGGGTCAATGAGAAGGAGGGAACCATAGGTGCTGGACGTCAAAGAGACCAAATGGTGGGTGTCACCTTTCTTGATTGGCGGGTGGTGGACAAGAGGAGTTGCAAGAGAAACAGTTCTTGCTTTGGCTGGTAATGGTGAAGAATTTGGAGAAAATGCAGAATCAAACGGAGAGAGATGGGGGAGTTCTGGGTTTACCGCAGGGGGTGTTTCGGATGTTGAGACAATGCATCCCATGAATGGTTGCCAGAAATGGTGAACTGTCTACCTTCTTTTTTTTCTTGCTCTCTCTCTCTCTCTCTCAACTATGCCTTTTGGTTCTCTCACTGGAATTTCTGGTTCTTCTGAGCTGCTTGCTTGCTCGAGAAAGAAGCACTGGGAGAGCATCAGTGCTAGTGTGAGGCTTAGAAGAGTTTGCCGAGGGTGGAGAGAGATGGTGAATTTGTTGGTGAGAGGGACCTTTCAAGAATCGTTGAAGGAGGATGATAAACTAAAGCTGGTAGACATTGAAAATGAGGTTCTTGGAGTTTGCTTAAATCATTGCTGAAGTTGGGTATGGGCACTCCCCAGAAACTTTGCTAATTCGGTATGCTTTTAAGGTTAGTTATTGGAGGATTTTGCAAACGGGGAAATTGGATTTTGGTCTATTCAGTTGGGCGCTTTCACTAATTGCATGCGACCTTCTAGATCAGAGTAGAAGCAACCCAAATACTTAGTATGTGCAAATGATGGCTGGATTATGTATTATTTGATTGGACTGGAGGACTTCAGGGGGAGTTTGTTTTTCTCTTTGGTAGTTATCGTGGTTATGTCGCTATTGGTAGGTTATACATAGCTCTCAGTTTGAACAGAAATGGTTGTCACCCAACTGTAAGGAACTTCACAACTACTCTCGACGAGTTGGCGCTAATGCCCACAAAAGAGAAAACGTGCCGTGATTCTTCCAATCACTAAAGATCTGCATCTTTGCGTGCATAATCATGTGACAAATTGGTCCAAATTGCCCAATAAGACCGCACGATGCCAACTTGATCTTTTATCCGGGCCGTATTCTGGTTATAACTGATAAAGGATGGCTCTATCTTTTTGTGATGATGAGGGCCCCCACAACCCCCGACTTCAAAAGAAAACAAACTTTGATGTGATGGGGCATATGGTGCACTGGTCGTATGACGGCGACGGATGGTTGTCATCTCCTTGGCAATGAGGGAAAGCTGCATGTTGTACCATGTGACAACATGTATTAAGTCGCATTCAGTCTCAGAGAAAACATTGACATTTGAGGGAATGAGAGGTGAGAAGGCAGTGGAGAATGTATTATTGAACCGTTTCGGTCACTAACTTCTACTTGTGCAACCTTTGCCACTCTCTGGCCCTCTTCCCTTTCAAATTGTCATTAATTAGGCAATAGTCCTGCCAATTTGCAAGTCACGCATTCACATTGCGAAAATGCAGGTCCAGATATTAAGCACAGTAATCAACTGCTAATGTCTGCTCCTAAAAGATAATCTTTTACTTGATACAACATTCATTTTATAAACTCTTTTATTCTTGATTTCAAGGAATCAATAAATGCACAATCAGGATCGCCAGACAATGGACGAGCCCATAAATCACAGCAGACAACATAATTCCGTGTGTAAACATATGAACTGTGAACGAAGCATTTCTTAGGTGGTACATTTTCTGTATATGGTTGTATGAAGATACATATATAGTTTTCCTTTTTTGTATCATAGAAAGTAAACCAAAATGTCAAGAAGAAAACTCTAGTAAGCCTTAGAGAAATATGGAGATATTCAAACTTCAAGGGAACAAAGTAGAATAAGGTGGAGAATAAAGTTCATTTACTTCCAGAATTCATCAAAATCTCACCCTATGTACAATCAAAAACTCTGTCCACTGCCTACGGGACCACATCAGATGGAAAGTCACATCAGATAGAGCAACTTTCAATTTCAAAAGATGCTAAGTGCTGAAGCAACATAACGATCTAGCGATGAAACACAGGAACAAAACCATAACAGAACCAGTTACACGAGCCAACTGAACCAACACAATCAAAATATGAAACACCTATCCAATTATAAGTCACTTGTCAACTGCCTCCGATCTCAACCACACCCACTTTGCAGGAGCTACAGGCGAAGCCATTCTCCGAAGTCTGTGGCATTTCACTTATCCACATTCATATGGCATATTGTCGTCCTTTTTATAAAGTTTAATCTGCAAAATCAGAGTAGAAAATCAGCTACATGCTGAAAACATAAAATTCACTGCACAACCAAATAAAGAACATTTTTTCTTTTTAAACCGCAGGCAAAATTCTAACAAAGGCCTCAGTTTGCAATATCATAGTCAGAGACTTTTGGTGTGTGAGCAAATCTTTTTGGGCACAGATAAAGAAGACTTGTAATCCTTATAGTACAATCACTTTGTGCAAACCAGAAACTCTTCTATTAAGACAGCCAGAGCACTACTGCACTTAACCAGACCAGTAAGTGAATCTTGTTAAATACATTTCTTCCTCCAAGAGAAGAGAAGAAGAAAATGAAAAGGGAATGCCAGGGCAAATTAAAAGGACTGGGAACTAATACTCTTTGTTACAGATGTAGGTTAGGCCCATAGAAAACCTATCTTTTACACATTATAAGCACCAAAAGTAGAACCGCATTAGGCAATTAACTTGCACGGCAACTCTTCCTTTTTTTTTTTCCAGAAGCATATCATATGAACTGTTCGACTACCAATTAATGACCCAGTCCTCAAGACTTTCCAATGAAGAGTTGTGAAAATTTAAAACTCCCACTGTCTCACTTTGTTTCCCGTGTTTACTGGCTAATATAGGTTCCCGAGAGTCAGTGAATATTCACAAGGCTGAAAAAGGCAAGCATCGCCTCATACTGTGCTCACATGTGAACAAGGTTCTCAGGAAAATGTATACAACACCAACGGACTGCAAGAAAATGTTCAGAGATGTAATTGACAGTCCAGGATAGGTGTCAACCTCTCTTAAGAAAACCAAATTACCATGTAGGACGGCTGAGCACAGTAGAGATTGTCGGGCAGAAAGAGAAGCACAAGAAGCAGACAGTACATCCAGTAATGCTACAGTCTAAGTAATAACTTAATAGAAATTCATTTGGACATGCCAGTGAGAATATCCTATAATCTTCAAATGACCAGGTAACAAAAGGAGCGTCAAAGCCTGAACCACTCACTTAGGCAATGTGTACTTTAAGGTAATATCTCATGGCCTATCCTTTTTCTTCCATCTTTTCATTTCTTCAATCGCTTTAATAAGAACATTCTCCCTCATAATCACAATCAGATGAGACTGATTCTAAATGAGTCGCGTTACTTCTAAGCTACTTACTATGTCAGATATAGTAAACCAAAAGCTGTACTAAACATATCTAAGATTTAGCAAACCAGAAGCTGTACAAACCACCTCATTCTTCCCCCATTTGATCCCTAAGCTGAAAAAGGAATTGTCTACATATCATGAAAAGAGCCTACTCGGTTCTTATTCTATGACAGTCTTTCATTCTCCATTTGTTTGGTCGCTCTTGTGTGGATGCTGTGATAATCAAAGAGAAAATATGGGCTTGCTTGATGGCAGGAATGCTGAATTGTGTCTTCACTAGGGCTGGCAAATGGAGGCGATCTTCAGTTTCTTGTTCTGCTTCCAACATATTCCGTTTTCTGATCTCTAAAAAGCTGATAAAACTCCTAAGCATCATTTACCACTCCAACCCCTGAAAAGGAGATTATCCTCCCACTTATACCATAATCTACCATAATGTGATTCCCCCCCCCCCCCCCCCCCCCCCAACCCACCGGAATCACAACCAGCTCGAGTTAAAATTACATCGATGGAGCAAATTACCACAATAACAACTAATACGATACCATTGACATTGACAACACTGTGAAAAATTCATCCTTAACATCAAAATTACTCAAAGCGCACCACCCCAACCCAAACCAGGAAAATGGGAATCACAACCAGCTCGAGGGAAGATTACACTGATCGAGCAAATAATTACAGCGACAACTAATATGATATCATTAACATTGACGAAATTCATCCTTAAAAAGAAAATTATTCACAGCGCTAACCCTTCCCCCCGCCCTCCCGCAGGGGAAATGGAGATAGAATCGTGATCAGCACGAGAGAAGATTACACTGATCGAGCAAATAAACACAGCAACAACCAATACGATCCCGTTAACATTGACGACACTCTGCAAAATTCATCCTTAACGTCGAAATTACTCAACGTGCATCCTGCACAGTTCACACGCACAGCTCACATGATGATGATAACGATGATGATGGATTGAGCGTCGAGTTAACGAGGAAGTCGCCAGTCCCACTCGACCAGAAACCAGCGAACATGGACTCCGACAGCAGAGACGACCGCACGAGCCTGATTAGAAAGGGAAAGGAACAAAGCAATCGGCGGGTTTCGGGAGACGAACCAGGGACCCGCCCCGCGGGAATCGGGATCAGCCGACGTGGAAGGGCCCGATGTCGCCGGTGCGGATGGAGGCGGCGACGTCGTCGGCGACGGTGAGGCAGGAGGAGAGCCAGCCCCTGAGGGCTATCCACACCAGCCTCGCCACCCACAGAGTCGTACCCCATGGCACCGCCATGGCGATCGTCGGATCTCCAGCTTCTTCGGAGCAGGGGACCGGCGGGCGAAGCGACCGGTCCTCTCCGCAAGGACGTCCGGCGAGGCACAGGAGAAGAAGAAGAAGAAGAAGAAGAAGAAGAGGAAGATGCAGCAGCAGCTTTGAAGCTTCAAGTATTCAATGCGGCAGGTCAGTAGCAGTCGTGGTCGTTGAAACTGGAGAAAGTGGTTCGCCGCTGTCGAGGTGAGCGGGTGATTTTGAGATTGGGCCTCGCTCTACTGGTCCGGGCCTCGAATTTCTATAGCATGTCATTTTTCAGAAATTCGCCTGATTAATTTTTAATCTATTCAATGGTTGTCATTCGGTCTTAATTTTTTTCAATTGGGTGGATTAAGTTTTAAATCTTTTGCAGGAATTTTCGCTATTGATGTGGCGACACAGTAATTTATATTGAAATTTTGTGTAAAAAATATTAGAATATAATTGACAAAATTAAAGAAATTAAGATTGACTTAATGTTTGATCATATTCTATACTTGGTTTGACAATTTCTCCATTCAACTTTTCATCATTAGATGTGCAATTTTTGAATTATATAATATGGAAATCTAAATAAAATACATAAATTTGAAAAGACAAAAGTACCCCTAACCATGCCCAAAATGACAAAACCCCCATTCTCTCTTGTCTAATCTTCTTTCTCCACATAATGGCGCCAATAGATTCAGTACTTTTGGATTATAATGTGGCCTCCATCATTAACTACAACAACCCAAAGTGCGTCACTGCATGTCAATTGCCTCTCAACATTTCTTGTCACATAATGTTTAGATGGTCATTAAAGGTCTGAAGGATTGTGCGACCTTGAAAATCCTTGCCTAGGTCTCGATTTTGCAAATCTAAGATTTGCGGACAAGTCAAGAACAGTGGCTAGTATTCACAAAGGAGTTGAGGGGATGTTGGCATGGGGTGGCGCGACTGGGCAATGGCCGTTGCCACGGCTTCCAGCTCCGCCTATGCTGTTGAGGGTCCCTAGTTGCCATTTTTTGTTCTTTTTATTTAATTAAAACCGTTTTACAAGTGTAAAAGACTTTGGGCAAATGGTCTCCAAAATACACCCACCGTCGGAGATGTCAACGCCGTCTAAGAGCGATGTGGACGTGCGTCGATGAGGGTGAAGAACGAAGGCACTCCATGGTACAAGGATGATGTGTACAAGGAGAGCAAAGGAAATGTTATGTTTTCGAGTTTTTCTTTATGAGAGGAGATAGTGATAGGAGTAGTTTTAGAAAAAAATTGGCAATGTGGTAATTACATACACTATACGAATGAACAGGAAGTATGATTTGAATGGAACTATACGAATGAATAGCAAGTATGATTTGAATGGAATATAACATAAATGATTTCTGAACTTTGTCCTTATACATTATATGATTCCTAAACCGTCGTGTACTCCAAAATCGAAATTCTATAAAGGCCCACGGGAGAGCCCACGGCCCATGCCCGGCGGATCACCCGACCCGACCCGACCCGCATCCGTTCCGTTTCCCGCTCCACTCAAATCCCCCCTTCATTTTGAAAGTCGCAGGTTCGGCCATGGACGACCAGTGAACAAATCTCAGCAACAACAGCAGCGACGAGGAAGAGAAAACACTCCCTCAATTTCTCCTCCGGCGGCGCGGCGACAGATGGCTCCTCCCTTCGTCTTCCCTCCGAATCTCCAGGCTCTCGAAGAGGAGCCCGAGGACAACCGCCTCTACGCGCAGAGCCCCGTCGACATCGCCTCGCTTCGCTCCTCCGAAATCGAAGAATTCGTCAAAGGTCCGCTTCAACCTGCGCACACACCGCCGCAATCGACGATGAGTTTTTGGATTTTTTTTTTTTTTGTTTTGTTTTGGCTGAGGTTGGTGTCCCGCGGCTCTCTCGCAGGCCTGTCGTTCGATCTCTCCGACAAGGAGCTGTTCTGCGTGGAGGAGCAGGACGTGTTCGACCGCGTGTACTCCCTGGTCCGCAGCTTCTCCGGCCTCTCCCCGCCCTGCAAGCTCAACGTCCTGGAGAGCCTCAGGTCGAACCTCAGCGTGCTGCTCCCGAACATCGACTCGCTCGCGCGACAGGATGACGACGGCATGATCCTGGACCGCATCGGCTCGCACCGCAACGCCTTCAAGATATACACGTTCTTCCTGCTCAGCATCGTGCGCGATGAGGAAGCAAGTGTTGGCACCGGCAACAGTTCGAAGGTATTGAGCTCGTCTTTTTGATTTAGATGATGACATCGGAAGGGCAAGCACGTCGAGCCGATTAAGCGTCTCTGCTTACTTTAATTGAATTGGCGCATTCCTTTTCACCATATTTCATGGTTATCCATTTGAAGTTCCTGTTTAACCTAATTGACTTGCTGCCCATTCCACTTATGTACAAGAAGGTAGTCAGATATCGCCATTAGTGTCATATAAACATGTGTTTTATTTTGCTTGTAAATTGGATAATTATCATGTGAAAGTTTCAGCAAGGTTTTGGATCGTGGGTTCAGGTGGCAGCAACTGCAAGGAAGAAACAGCCTCTGAACTCTTGGAACTGGGAACAACAGAGGGGACGGTTGCTAAATCTAATTGCTAACTCTTTAGAGGTCAACCTTTCGTTGCTCTTTGGTTCATCAGATCCAGATGAAAATTACCTGTCTTTTATTGCAAAGTATGTGCTGAAATTGGCCAAGTTAATTCCTTTGAGTTTGTCTTTTAGGTTTTTCTTATGGATTGACCTTTGTTTCTGGTCACTGCAGAAATGCATTCTCAATGTTTGAAAATGCTTCACTCTTAAAAGACCTTGAGACGAAAGATGCTCTCTGTCGTATCATTGGGAGTTGTGCCAGCAAATACCATTACTTAGCACAATCATGTGCTTCAATCACGCATCTGATTCACAAATATGATTTTGTTGTCACCCACATGGCCGAGGCTGTTGCAGGGGCTGAGAGAAAATATGCTGATGGTAGCTTGGCCAGTTCTCTAATAAGAGAGATTGGAAGGACCAATCCAAAAGACTATGTTAAGGACACTGTAGGAGCTGAAAATGTTGGACGTTTTCTAGTTGAACTGGCTGACAGGATACCCAAGTTGATATCGACCAACATTGGAGTGCTTGTATCACATTTTGGTGGGGAATCTTATAAGATAAGAAATGCTCTTGTTGGAGTTCTAGGAAAGCTGGTTGCAAAAGCTTTTAAAGATGTTGAGGGTGAGGTTAGTTCTAAATCTGTTCGCCTTCGAGCAAAGCAAGCTATGTTGGAAATCTTGCTGGAAAGGTGTAGGGATGTCTCAGCTTACACTCGAAGTCGAGTTCTTCAGGTCTGGGCTGAGCTCTGTGAAGAGCATTCCGTTTCAATCGGAGTATGGAATGAGGTTGCAACTGTTGCTGCTGGAAGATTGGAGGATAAGAGTGCCATTGTCAGAAAATCAGCATTAAACCTACTTATCACAATGTTGCAGCATAACCCTTTTGGTCCGCAGCTTAGAATTGCTTCATTTGAAACTACGCTGGAGCACTACAAGAAGAAGCTAGATGAGCTTGAACCCACTACCCATGAAAATAGTGTAATTAATGGTTTATCACCCGAAGATTTATGCAATGCTGATGGAGAAATTGAAGATTGCAATGCTGAAACTATGTCTCAGGAACAACAAAATAGCTTACCTGATAGTTGTTTGCCCCATACAGAAGATGCGGTCACTAATAAAGATAGTTCTGTGCCAGATGTTGGGAACTTGGAGCAGACCAGAGCCTTGGTTGCATCTCTTGAAGCTGGATTGAGATTTTCTAAGTGTGTATCAGCCACAATGCCGAATCTCGTACAACTGATGGCTTCATCCTCTGCCACTGATGTCGAGAACACTATTCTGTTGTTGATGAGGTGCAGACAGTTCCAGATTGATGGCTCAGAAGCCTGCTTGCGTAAGATGTTGCCATTGGTAAACTTCTATCCTCATCATTGTTTTGAAATTATGGAAAAGCTGGTGGTTTGGCATAAATAATGTGGAACCAGCTTTTTGATGAACTTGACATTTATAATCTTATACTTACTATCTTGTAGGTGTTTTCTCCAGACAAATCCATCTATGAAGCTGTGGAGAATGCCTTTATTACAATTTACATAAGGAAAAACCCAGTAGAGACAGCTAAAAATTTAGTCGATCTAGCTGTTGACTCTAACATAGGTGATCTAGCTGCTCTGGAATCCATTATTGGCGCCCTGGTTTCAAAAGGAGATATAACAACCACAATGGTATGTTCAATCTCTCAGCTCCATAGATTTTTTATTGAGAAGTTGAGAATTACTTTGTTATTACAAATCAATTCCACTCCTTTTGACATGAAAACTAGACGCAGTTATCCTGTCTTCTAGTTAAATTAATCAGTTTATAAATTTGTGGCTGCTTATGATAGATCATATAGATTCATTTGGACTAGTGAAATGGTTGTAGCCGAACCCTAGAAGAACCTTTATAGCAATAACAGGATACAGTGTTGGAGTTCTTTTTATCATCATCATCGTTATACTTTTACTACTACTATTACTAATACTAGTATTGTTATGGTTATTTATCAATATTATTGTAACTGCTAAGTATACATCAGGCTTATGACTCGATGTTAGCATGTAGAGTTGCTTAGTCACATACTATTACTTGTTCCTTCTTCCTTTTTCTCGTAATCATGGATGGGATAGTGGATAAACTTTTGATTAGCCATCTACAGCACGATGGGCTTTTAAAGTTTTTCCCTGAACTTCTGCTTTCTTGCTGTGGCATATGTAGATTATTCCATTATTTGGACACTGCGTAGAATTTTCATGTATCTTATGAATTGATTGTCTCAGGAAGCAGTATAGTTAACAATTTGTTTAAGAGTTACAAGCTTAACAAAAGTCTACACTCTAGGTCCATAGCATGGTTCGCAAATGTAATACCGCATGATAATTAGCATTAGGACCAGCGTGACAATTTTGATGTACTCTTTTATGCTAATTTGAATTAATTTTAGGTGGAGTAAAAAGACGTGATGGTGATTGGCACCTTATAGTTACAACAGTTGATTGTTAATGCAATATACTTTCGGTATCTAGCTATAGTTTAGGGATTTGAGCCCTCTAGCTATGTATCCTTTTCTGGAATCAGAATCTGTATACAGGCAGGAAGCAGATTGGCCATATATATTAAGAAAGGAAAAGAAAAGACTGGCCACTTTTTAGGCTTTGGTTTGTTTAAGTATTGGCTTTACATTTTCATTGCATCTCGTTTGAAGCTACAGATTCCGTTATTGACTTGAAGTTACCATTTCCAACTGGTTAAAGATGGCTTGTTATTTTCTCTGTCATAAAAACTGTCTTTTATTTGCTTGTTGGAGTTTTGAGTAATGTTTGGTTATAATTCTGTAAAAAGAGACTAGTGATTGAATGTGGAAAGTAAAATGGCCATTGTGTTGTTCAATTGCCTTGCTTGAAAAATTCTAATGTGAGACTATCTTATCTCCAACCCCTTCCCCTTAAGGAATTATAAATTAATGATACCTACTTGCAGGTTTCTGCTTTGTGGGATTTCTTTTGCTTTAATGTCAATGGAACTACTGCAGAACAAAGTCGCGGTGCTTTATCTGTGCTTTGCATGGCAGCAAAGTCGTCTGCTGGCATCCTCAGCTCTCACATTCAAGACATCATTGATATTGGATTTGGACGCTGGGCAAAAGTGGATCCTTTACTTGCAAGAGCAGCATGCATAGCTATTCAAAGATTGTCTGAAGAAGACAAGAGAAGACTCATGATGAGTAATGGTAGTAGGTTGTTTGGTATTTTGGAAAGTTTGGTCACTGGTTTTTGGCTACCAGAGGACATATGGTATGCTGCTGCTGATAAAGCAATAGGTGCGATATATGCACTTCACTCATCACCAGAAACTTTGGCAGCTGATTTGGTCAAAAAATCTCTCAATTCTGTGTTTGATGTGAATGGAGGGGATGAAATACAGAAAGATATTGAGAATTGTAGCACAAGTGGCCTTACAACGATTCAAGTAGCCAAGCTAAGTAAATTTCTTTTCGTTGTCAGTCACATTGCCATGAACCAACTGTTATATATTGAATTCTGTGCTCGGAAAATCCGAAAACAGAGATCCAAAAAGGAGAAAGCTGAAACTGATGGTGTGGCACTTGGAGAGAAACCTAAGGTGAGATACACCACAGATGTGATTTTGAAGGATTGGATGGTGATAATACTGAATGTACACTCGTAACCTCAAATTTTTGTGATTGAGAGCTTCTCATTTGTCTCCTCCAGGAAAATGGTATTAGTGCTGAACTTGGTCTGGCAGCTTCCGAGGATGCATTCCTTGATTCACTAGCAGAAAGAGCAGAGACAGAAATCATTTCTAGCAGTTCCTCCATGAAAAATTTGATTGGAAGCTGTGCATCTTTCCTATCAAAGCTCTGTAGAAACTTTGGTTTGATGCAAAAGGTGCTTGATAATTTTGTTATATCCGTTTCTGTTTATTTGATGAAAACTCTATTAGATCATATGCAGACAGAGGTTCTCCGTGCTCTATGAATCACTAAGATTTAATATTCGGGTTGGTTTGTTCTGTTGCAACCATAACTTTCTCCAATCACTTGAGAATGGATTAAATTAAACAATGACTTATTGTGCTTAACCCACTTTCAAGTGGGGACTGTAATTACTTCCTTTTCTCCATTGCTCGACTGGACTGGAATGCCATCATGAGGTTTTATTGCATGCTTAACATTTGAATCGTGCATTTTTGTCTACTAATCGGCCAGGAAACTCACTAGACCTTTCTATTTTTTCAGTATCCTGAATTACAAGCATCCGGAATGCTTGCTTTATGTCGGTTTATGATAATAGATTCAAGTTTTTGGTATGGACTTTCTCTCTCTCACTCAAGATCACCTGTCCGTGTTCTATAAGTGGTCCTTGGTCATGTGTGCTTGTCTAGAGAAATGCACTTATGTCTGACATCTTTTGTTTATGATGATTCCAGTGATGCCAATCTCCAGCTTCTATTTACCGTCATTGAAAATTCACCATATGAGATTGTTCGTTCCAACTGCACCATAGCACTTGGTGATTTGGCAGTTCGGTTTCCTAATTTACTAGAACCATGGACTGAAAATGTCTATGCTCGGTTGCGGGATCCTTCTCTATCTGTTAGGAAGAATGCTGTTCTTGTGCTCTCCCATCTCATATTGAATGATATGATGAAGGTAAATGGACAGATCCTGGAATATCTACAATGATATAAGTATTATCAGATTCATCATGACTGGAAATGCCATTGCCTGTCCAGGTGAAAGGTTACATAAATGAAATGGCTGTGCGATTGGAAGATGAAGATGACAGGATTTCAAGTTTGGCTAAACTATTTTTTAATGAATTGTCTAAAAAAGGTAAAATATGGTATACACGTGATAAAATGTATTATAATTATGAAGGTTTACATGGTCACTCCCTTTTAATTTCTTCTGATAAGTTTTCTCTTCTTGGTGCAGGAAGCAACCCAATATACAATCTACTTCCGGATATATTGGGCAAATTATCCAGCCAGAATTTGAAGAGAGAGTCTTTCTGCAACATTATGCAGTTCTTGATCAGTTCCATCAAGAAGGTTTGCTTTGCCTAATTCGTCTAGAGAATTCTCTATAATCAAAACATCGAATTTATCATCTTTTGAAATTTTAGGACAAGCAAATGGAAGCTCTTGTCGAGAAGCTATGCCACAGGTTTGGGGGAGTGACAGGTGGGTGCCAAAAAACTTGCTTTTTATTTGTAAATTTATGGAATCAAAAGCGTCACCGAATCAACATCACCTCAGCCATAAGATGGTGGCTGGGTATGTGATGATGTGGTATATTGTAATCTTAATTGGCCTTTGGGTAAAGGGTTAAATTATAATTGTATGTTTTGTATTTCACCTTTGGAGTTCCTTGTGGCATGATTTGACGAGTTGAATCCCTAATTTGGGCAAGAGAGACATGGAGGTTGTGGAGACTCATTTTATCTTTTTGAGAAACTTCTCCCTGCTCTCAGTTCTGCTCTTGGAGTAGATCACTTGGAACTTGATTTTCTTTCCACTTAAATAGGTGATGGGAGGTGTTTTAAATTTCTTATTACATGATAACTTTTTATCATTCTCTGGGGTTCCAATGCAGATATCAGGCAATGGGAATGCATCTCTTATTGTCTTTCTCAGCTAGGTTTTACTGAAAAGGGACTCAAAAAGCTCATTGAATTATCTAAGACTTATGAACATACGCTTGCGGAGGACTCCGTCATGGATCATTTTAAAAGCATTTTAAGCAAGGTACTTATTAGTAAAATATCTGCTTCTAGTATGATACTTTCCTGTTTGGCTATTCATTTCTTTGTACACTTTGCTTGAAGCAGGGGAAGAAGTTCGCCAAACCAGAATTGAAAACATGCCTCGAGGAGTTTGAAGAGAAAATTAATAAAGTCCATGCTGAGAAGAAGGAACAAGAAGTTACTGCAAAAAATGCTCAGGCTCATCAAGAGAAGATGGGTAGCTTGGAAACCTTTACGTCATCTTGTAGTTCTGGAGTGGAAGGTGTGGAAGTTGACTCAACTGAAGGTTGGTGTTTGGATATCTAGGACGTGTGCTTGTTGTTTTCTAGGCTCACAAGTTAGATGGAAGCATCTGCATCGTATGAGTTTGATCAGATTTTTGTCATACTAGTTCAGGACAATATTGTTAAGCTTGATGCATCTTCTATGTCAGTGTTGTCGTGAAAGGCTGAATAAGCCTGAGGTAGAGAAGTTTCAACGGATCACCTGTCTTTGCGTGTTCTCCTAGTAAAGTGTCATGGCTGCAGTTGACCAGAATCAAACGCCCTAAAATTTCATAAAGTCTAATCTAGATTATTGAACAATATGGAGGCCGTTGCCAGATGACCATGTTGTCTAACGAGTGGTTGAAGTTAGCATATGGTTTTCTGTTCTTCCCTATTTGAGGCAAAATCATGAGAAGGTGGAAAAACTCCACCTGTCAATTATCATTTGGTAGTAAATCAGCCAGGTGAGATTTGGTTTGTAACTCGAAGTTTTGTTTCTGCTACATCGACGATGTCAGTTTCAGTAATGCAACAAAAAAGAAAAATATTGAATGCCATGAACGTGCATATGATTCTAAGCATTTCTATAGTTCCATACACCACTGTTGTTTGTAATTTTGCAGCATTGTATACATGAAAATCTCATCACTGGGACAAATGATATGTTTCTTGTCCCAATGACCCCGCTAGTGGGAATAAATGGTGTTAACATGAGTTGGATGCTTTGCTGCACAGTTGTATATGGAAATGACTTCTGATTTTGTTATATTATGCACAGAGGGAGAAATTACTAACGCATCAATAGAAGATACCAAGGGATCTCTTAGTGGTAATCCGAATTCTACCATTGAATCAGAAGGATCTTCGGGTGCTTCCAGTCAAGTAATAGAATCAGAATCAGGTGACATGGAAATTCGATCGCCAAAAGTTGTTTTGAGAGGTACTGCAATCTATCTGGCTTTCAGTTAAATTGTTTGCAATTTGCCCACAACAACATGAGCCGTGTATTTTGTCTTTAACTTTCAATTGGATGTATATACGTGCCACGTACAGGGTCCAAATCCAGAGCCAAGGAAGCCAAAACTAGGGGTGAAAGTAGCAATGCTTCCACATCCACAAGAAAGAATCTCAGGGTAAAGCGAAGGTAGAGTTGCACTCTTTCAGTTCTTGTCCCTGCATTTCTGCAAGTACTAATTCGTGATAGTCACAGCTTATACCCACATGAATTGTGCGAATCTAATGAACTTATTGTTTAACCAAAATTAATATCATTGATATGGTGATAATTCATTAGTCTTTGGGCACAAAAGGGGCGCAATCATATCGACTTCCTATCTTGTAGCTCTCTTCTTATGTGCTGTCAATTTATGCCTTTTCCGAATCCTGTAAGTTTCATGTGGAAGGCTAGAGGCAGTGATTTTGAGAGAGCTGGCTTGGCTCATTTCCTTCTCATTTCCTATAGCTAAGGAAATCAAGCCATGACTGTAGTATTTACAATTATACTGCCAACCTAATGTGCTTTTGAATCTGCAGGTCAAAAGAAGAGTTGTAAATTGATTGGAGCATTTCACCATCGGACAATTCAGAGGGAGGGAAGCCATCATCTTTGTGGCGAGACCTCTTTTTGAATATTTCTTACAATGCGACTGCGTAGCCCGTATCTGTATGTACACATGAGATGTTTCCCTTTGATATTGAGATGATCCAAAGAACTAACAGATTGTAAAACGATTGGTTTTACTGCTCCATCTTTGATTGCTCTTCCTCTCTCTCTCTCTCTCTCTCTCTCTCTCTCTCTCTCTCCCAAGCGAGAGAGTGAACTAGCCAACAAAAGAACTGAGCCTTTTGATGGCATTTGCAGCTGCCATGTAAAAAGGACTTTCTTCGTATTAGCAAATCTATGAAGAAATTGATCCTATTAAAATAAATATAAATTTAGTGGTCAATCTAATTTTTTATTAATTTATTGACACTTTTATGATATTACGACTCTTGTTTATGGTGAGCGAATTGCTGGCTTTTCTTATTTTTTATCATTTTTCGTTTGTCTTTCTTAGCAACGCCTTAAATTTATTAACTTTTATGTGAACTTGTGTGATATCCAGATTTCGCCGGATCTTGAATACGTAAGGGTCCGTGATGGTACGACAAGTTTGTCATTGGGCTACGTCATTGGCACCAATTATGACTCCCGTTTCATCAACATCCTCGCTGTACCGAGACATCACGTATCGTCACGTTCTCACGATAGCACTCTCATCTTGACATTTCTTCACGCAATGCCACTTGTGAGACCAACATCTTCCGCATTTGTACCTTACTAAGCGAGCTTCTCATGCACGCGGGGACGTCGACTTCCGAAATTCGCAGCCACGTAAACCATGCATTTCCATGTAACAAGAGAAGACTTTGGACCATCAAACTTTCAGTCACGTTCCCTCCCTTTAGCCAGTCAACAAGATGGAGATTTTGACCATGCATGAAGGACACACGCATAGAGCTGTCTCCGTTCAAGCTGCCCCCGAATCTTTATTTCATAGACAATTTGAGTCAACTAACCAAAGGTCACGTCCACAGCCCATGCCCATGCAGAAATGAAGGCCTTCGACCACCAAAGTGCAGCTCCATTCTCTCCTTCTCCACCTGCCAGCGAGTGGGAACGGGGACGCAAGACTCAGCCACGTTCCCCCTCTCCTCTCGGCCGGTCAGCCAAGGGAAAAATGCTTGATCAAGCAGCCACGTAACTCCGTCCTCGGTGGCCAGCAGATAGAGTTTGGGACAGCTGCAAGCCGCGCTTCAGCCGTGTCTTCAAGGTGGCGAAGAGAGCCACCGAAAGCGGCCACGTCTTCTCCACTTGTCCCCTCCTCTTGCTGCCACAGGACTTGAGTTTGTCGACTGAGATAGTCAACCAGCGAGCCGAACAGAGAAGAACCGTTCTCTTCTTTGGTACCTCCTCACAGTCGGCCATTTCTTCACCAAATTGAGCAAATTCCAGCCCAAATTCCAGCGCCGTCCGCTCGCGCCTTGCTGCCGACCATCGGGAAAAGTGCCAAAAAAGTAATAAATCTTTTGTGTTTATGCCAATTTAGTCTTAAATTTTTTTACTTAGTGCCGATTGAGTCATTTCCGGCTAATTTTGACCGGATTTTACTAAATGGATGCCGGCCAACTGACGTGGCTAATCGGTCTTGACGTTTACAATTTTTAATAATATTTTAATTTTTTAATTTTTTTATTCTTTATTCTTATATTCTTATATTCTTTTTTTTTTTTTTTTTCTCTCCTCCTCCCTCCTCCGCCGCCGGCCGGACCACAGCGACCGGCTAGAGGATACGGCCAACAAGGCTCGCCGGCCACCTCGCCAGTGGCCACGAGGGTGGCCTCGCATTGAGCATGATGCCAAGACGACAATGTAGATAGACAACTAGATAGTCTGTCCAAATTTTGGCATCCAAAAATGCTGCCGTCCTCCTGAGTCCTCCACTGCTCCACCCCAGTCGAGTCGTCGTCATCATCCTCCGGAAGCGGCAGTGGCCCCACCGTGCGCTCGTTGACTCGGGCACACAAGATGATAAACCCCATGAACATGGGGCCAGTGGGGAGTCCAACATCCACGGTGAGGATCACTATAATCTGGATAAATGTGACTTCCGAAAAGTCAGGGTCGGCATGCTCCGTCTGGTCTCACGAGTGGCGTTGCGTGAAGAAATGTTGAGATGAGGTGCTATCATGAGAACGTGACGATACGTGAGGTCTCGGTACGGCGAGAATGGTGATGAAACGAGGGTCGTAATTGGTGCCAATGACGTAGTCCGATGAAAAACTTGTCGATTTGTCACTGACCATTGCATATTTGAGGTCAGGCGAAATTCGGATATTACAACTTGCCTATCTTTATTTGAGCGACTCATCAATTTTATTTTCAACTAAATTACTAATTGATTTTTTATTATCAGCTCTCATTTTTAGTTATTTGGAAATGTTCATTTGGTCTATTTTTTTAGATCTATCAGTTTTTGTTATTATTTACTATGTCGCATATATCTTTCTCACAATCACCGTTAATTAGTATCTCTTACATATATCAATAAGGAAGAAGATCCTTTTTTTTTTTTTTGGCACAAGACTATCAAATTATGCCTAATGAGAAGACCGGCTTTGAATAGCCATGGACAATGAATTAAATGAAATGAGACCACGACCCCATAGTTATAGATTATAGACAACTATACTTGCAGCTATTGATTAATTAACTAAATGCACGATAATAATGAAGATGACTTTTGTAAGAAAAAAAACCAAGTTCGCCCTAAAAAATGCGTTTCCATATCATCTAAAAGATGACTTTCGAGTTCTATATATGAATAAGAACCAAATTGGGAAAAGATTGACCCGTGATTTCCGAGTCCGGCTTTCCACGTACTAAAAATAAATTAATTTATTTGGGGTAAAGAAAATCGAATTATTGAAAATAGGTCGTGTTTATTTTCAGTACGATGCGCACTCGAAGCGCGTCGCTGGTGGAGACACTCCGTCGCCCGCGCCGAAAAACCCTGTCCGACCGACCTCAACAACAACGTCAGCGCTCGCACGCTTCCCGGTCGGTTGTTCTTGTCGTCGTCTTCGTCTTCGTCGTCGTCTTCTCTCTCCTGTCGCTAAAAGCCTAAAACCCTGTCTCCCTTTCTAACCTCCCTCGCTCGCTTGCTCGACAATGTCTCTCTCCTCCATTTCGCTGAGGTCCGCCGCATTTAGCCCGCTCTCGTCCGAGCTCGACGATCGCGTGAGTCCTCTCGATCCTCCCCCCGCTCTCTCTTCTTCCTATTCGTCTCCCGTCTCTCTCTCTCTCTCTCTCTCTCTCTACCGAGTTTCGGCGGCCCAAATGGTGTTGGATCGAGGCGCGCGGTTCTCGGTTGGTTTCTCGTCGCGGCTCTGATGGTGGTGGTTCTCGCAGGGTTTTGCGACGGCGGCGAGGCTTCCTTCGAGCTTCCGATTCGAGGAGAGAGCGAGCTCGGCGGGGAAGGGGAAGCGATTGGTGTCGCGGGCGAGGAAACCGGGATTGAGGTGTTGTATGGATAGGGACATGGACGTGAGCGCTTCCGCCGTCGCCGATGGCGTCGCCGAGTGCTCTCCCGGTGTGTTCTCCCCTCCCTCCTTCCCTCTCTCTGATTGTCTTTTAGCTGTGACTGCTGGCTGCTCTTTTGTTTTTTTGCCTGATGTTCTGTTGTGCTTTCAGAAATCGAAGTGAAGGAGCCCGGCGTGTCGACGCTGCTGATGAATTTCGAGAATAAGTTCGATCCTTACGGGGCGATCAGCACTCCGATTTACCAAACGGCTACGTTTAAGCAGGTAAGATTCGGTTGGAACTTGCTGCTGCGATCGATGCCTCCTTCTTGTTCCTATTTGATTGGTCTTAGCCAAGAAATACGAAAGCGAAATTTTTTCGAAAGGGGAAGGTATTGGTGTGTAACATTGCAGATACTGCAGTGAATTCTTTCGTGTATGACTTTCAACTAGCTAAAATTTGCAGCCTTCAGCCACAGAAAATGGTCCCTATGATTACACCAGGAGTGGAAATCCCACTCGGGATGCGCTGGAGAGGTATGATCATGCTTGATGCTTCTAGATTCACGACTTGCTATGACAAAGCATCTCGCAGTCTTCTGTTTTCATCTTGAGCTTACTTATGTTTAAGGGATGTTTGGATTCCTTAGCCTCCTCGCAAAGCTGGACAAAGCCGATAGAGCATTTTGCTTCACTAGCGGAATGGCTGCTTTGGCCGCCGTCACTCATCTTCTTTCAAATGGTAGTTACTCTTTGCATGCTTTGTTTTATATGTTTCACTTCTCTTTTCTAAGTACTCAGCTTGATGAAAATGAATTTTGAGATATGTGCAAAGGCATACTTTCTCCCTTCTTTTCTGTGGTTGCTTGGAAGATGTTTTTTGTTGTTTCACGTGCTAATCAGCAGGGCGGGCAAAAAAATGTGCAGGTGAGGAAATTGTTGCTGGAGATGACCTTTATGGTGGTTCCGATCGTCTGTTGTCCCAAGTAACTCCAAAATCTGGAGTTGTGGTGAAGTCAGTTTCATTTTTACTTTTGTTCATTTCTTCTGAATACAATTTACCTATTTTAATTACCAAATTAATGTTTTAGGCGGGTAAATACAAGTGATCTACATGAGGTGGCATCTGCTGTTGGTCCCTCCACCAAGCTTGTCTGGATAGAAAGTCCCACCAATCCACGGCAACAAATTTCGGATATACGAGTAAGTGCTCTCCTTCATCACAGATTTCTTCATATATCAGGATAGCAGAAGTACTTCTAGGATACACATCCATGTGCGCTTCTATGCGAGTGCTTGTTTGCATTCATTTTAAGTTTTCCCCACAAAATTGTTCTGTCTTTTTTCCGAAAAGTCGCTTGAAAATTCTAAAGTAGCAGCATGAGTTCTAATCTTTGTCAAGCAACTTATATATGAGAAAAGGTGGTTGAACTCATGTAAATTCTAATGCAAACATTAGATAAAATATGTGCATGCTCATAAATATTGTGGATATTGAGGTCCTATTCATACACTAGAGCCCTTGCTTCATACAATCAATGCTGTTAGTAATTTGTAAAGTTAACATTCGTTATGCCTGTAAAGTTTCTATTAGTAGGTCTTTTGCAGTGAGGTCAAGGAATATCAATTCTGTCTTCAAAAGATACTCCTCTTACCCATAAACAAATAGGAATGTTATCTTGCTAACAAATGGCAAAATCCTTATCACATGTGGTATGTAATGAAGACAGTGGATGCATTTACAATTTATACAGCATATTTTTCTGGCTCTTTACTTGATTTGTTGTTTCTTTGAGAGTACTGCCCTGTTGCATATCTCTGATGGAAAAATGCTTTTTTTTTGGTGCCTTCTAGAAAATAGTGGAGATAGCTCATGCTCACGGTGCCCTTGTATTGGTGGATAATAGTATCATGTCACCTGTATTATCACAACCACTGGAACTGGGAGCAGGTGACCAGATTTTGCAGTAGATGTTATATGAATACATACCCAATGCAAATTGCATGTTGCTTATTAGTATGTGTCCTTTCTTTCAGATATTGTAATGCATTCTGCCACTAAATTCATATCTGGGCATAGTGATGTCATGGCGGGTGTGCTTGCGGTGAAAGGGGAAAGGTAAGAACTGCAAACACGAAAGTAGTTCTCTTGAGAAGGCATATGCAAATAGTTATGAATAGAGGAAACCCACCTCGGTATCTGTACGGCTGTAGATCTGGAAGTCAATATTTTAATCTTGATTACTGTTAGGTGCTACTGTTAGATGTGAAAAATTAGTGGCTTAAACATCAGTTTTCTTCAAGTCCCTAAATTGCTTCTTGCAAAACCCCTTTTGAAGTCCTTGATGCAGACAATTATCTGTTTTACATGCTTTAACTTTGCTTTATAGTCTGGCAAAAAGGAAAAAACTGTATTACCAGATTTGCACTTTAATACAAGCTTTCCATGTTTTGGTCTTCTGTATGAAAGTTCAATGTTCGGATAATTAAGTACTTAGTCACCATGATTTCCCTTTCTGGATGGGCTTTTCAGTAATTGGTTGATCTGAACTTTAAGTTTTAAGATAATATCCCAGAGTTAACTGAACTTGAAATTTCATTTGTTGCACATGTTTTTTATATTGCTTGGCACCATTTCTATCTGGATTTCTGGCATCATGTGTTTCATTCCAAGTCTCTTGCCTTTGGTATTACTGGTGTAATTTCCGTTTATTCTCCAACCAGTCTCTTGGTGAAAGCATCTATTGTGTTCTATATGGTATTTGCATTATCAAATTTGGATTGCATGAAATTCTTGCCTTTCCAATGGAACACATCCTCATGTGGGGAGTTGCATAAATATGTCAATAGTTCACTGGATGATGTTAGCTTGGTGTCAAAATGCCCCTTACCAAATTTTTCTTGTTTTATTTCCCTGTTTTCATGTGTTCCAGCTTGGCAAAACAGCTATATTTCCTCCAAAATGCCGAAGGTTCTGGTCTAGCTCCATTTGACTGTTGGATCTGCTTGCGAGGTATTAAGACCATGGCTCTACGGATTGAGAAGCAACAGGTGCAGCTTCGTGTCTGCTTTAAGACTATACCTGTTTTTTCTGTTGATTTTGCTTTTCCCACTTTCATTTGAATTAGCATCCAGTATGCTAATCTAAGCGTGCCTAGAAATTTAATCTTGAAACCAATATACATCTTTGGGCAGGAGAATGCACAGAAAATAGCCAAGTTTCTATCTTCCCATCCCCAAGTAAAGAAAGTCAATTATGCTGGTCTCCTGAACACCCTGGGCGTGCCTTACACTACACTCAGGTACTCAGTGGAACTGAGACTTCCCACTTTGGTGCTGAAGAATCCATATTGACCTTAATTGTCATTGCAGGCTAAGGGCGCTGGATCTGTGCTTAGCTTTTTAACAGGATCAGTGGCACTGTCAAAGCATATTGTTGAGACCACCAAGTACTTCAGTATAACTGTTAGTTTTGGTAATTCCCCTGATCTAAACTTGCTCCAAACTCTAGCAGTTTCATCTTTAAGTAAAGTTAGTGGATTTTTGCAGTAAATATGGTGGACAATTACATTAAATTCTTACCATTCTGTGTAGTTAGTTCCTTTCATCTTAAAGATCACATAGTAAAATATTGCGCTACTTTGTCTTTCAACATAACATTTGTGAAGCAACATACACCACTCGGTGTTTGTAATCTGCTTCTTAAGAGTGAATCTGGCTTAGTTCTTTCTCATCTAATATAACCTCAAGCTCAAAATATCTTTGGCAGCTGGTCCTTAACAGATTTATGGTTAATACTTCTGGGATCTAGCTAGTCCCAATTCAGTCCCCATTCAGTAAAGTAAAAAAAAAAAAAAAAAAAAAAAGTCCATAGAAATGCGATGCAGTCACCTTTCAGTTGATTAAAATTGCGGAAGAATCTGTTTCCTAAACTAAGTGGATCGAAAATTTTGAACATGTCATGTCTTAGTTATGCACACGTGAAATGAACGTTTTGAATGCTTGAATTGGATTGTGTGTGGACTGTGCCAACCAGTGCTCACAGCCACCGTTGGGGGTAACTTGAATTTTCACTTGTTGAATTTGATTGACAGGGAGCGTGAAGTCCCTTATCAGCATGCCATGCTTCATGTCCCATGCCAGCATACCAGCCATGCAGTCCGTGAAGCTCGGGGCCTGACAGAGGATCTCATTCGAATATCTGTGGGAATCGAGGACGTGAGCGATCTGATATCTGATTTGGACACTGCTCTTAGGACTGGACCAGCTTAGTTGCTTGCCCCAAATTGGGAAATCTCGTAGGTGCTTTGCCCTGTCCTGGGCCCTGGCTTCTATTCCTAGTGTAATAACTCTGGAAATGATGTTAAAGTTATGGTTCCCTCCTTCCCAGTGATTCTTACTTTGGCCGTTGCTCTCTACCACAAAGAAAATGAGTTTAGCCACGAGTACGAGAGAGGGAGCAGGATTTGTCATATGTAAGCTATTGCTTCCGGTTATCACTATATTTCTTTTTGATGAAAGTAGTGCTCACCTCTGGGTGGTTCTTTTACCACTCTCTGGGGGAGCGACGGAAGGTTTCAAGACAATTCTTTCCAACAAGACATGGCTTGATCTACAGAAAACTCTTATTTAACTCCTCCCTGGTGCATGATCGTGGGTATGGGTTAGCAGAAAACGTTTCAACTAAACCGAAGCACTGTTTTCTGCTATTTGGTTTGACTGAAGAGGACGTTTTCGAGAAAATGGTTCACAAACTAAACCAAACCAGCCCAAATTTTTAGAACTTAAAATGTATGACCCATTAATCTCGAGTGCTTTGCCCACTTCCCTATGTAAGAGTCTAATTGTTTTTAAATTCGAAGGAGGTTCTACTTCCATTTGTTGCCAATTTATGTATTGTTAAGGGCAGACTTTTGGTTTGTTCTTGAAGTTAATGCTCCTAAGCTAGTATGGCGAATTAAAAACAAAAACAAAAAACAAAAAAAGTGAGAAAAATGGTTCAGTTCGTTTTCAAATGGAATCAAATGCCAAAACTAATTTAGTTTTTGTTCCTAATTACGACACGGTTTGATTTACTTTGATGTCTAAATCACATCAAAAAGTAGGCCGACGCATGCGCTTCCCAGCCTAGTCAAAAGCCCCAACTGACCAATCAAGAAGAGCCCCAACTCCTTAGACGCTTGGAAGAAACCGAAAAGCTCATATAGGAACCATGCCTCAGGTGAATGAAAAGAACACGGAGGGAAGCAACGGAAGAACAACAAAACCACCTGTTTATATCTCTCCCCAAAAGTACCAAACTGATATATACATTTGACACCATATCAAACAATTACAAAATGCCAAGAGGGAGCACAAAAGGAAATGCAAACCATCAGTCACATCAAAACCTGTGTGAGTGTACCTAAAAGAAGCAGTCAAATCACAGACGCTAAGCCTTCAACACACCAAATGTAGCACAGTAAATGAATCCTAGTACAAGCCTAGATAATTCATCTCGATGAGAATTCCGGAGTCATATATAGGTCCATGTTCCCACATTATTCATCTCTGTTTCTTCGAGGACAAGTGTGCTCCCATCGTCATCATCACTGCTCCGGGATGTCAGTCAGCAATTCTTTTTTTACAAAACAATCGATGTCTTTGAGGACCAAGTCTTAAGCATCTTCCTCCTAAGTGACTATGTACACACTCTTTTCTCCTACGATGACGATATACCTGCTTGTAAACACAAAACAAATGACACGAGCTTAGGAAAAAGAGTTCCAGCTCAGGGTAACATGCTCTCATCCATCCAAAAAACAAGGACCCTATATACAGCATGATCAGCAACAATGTACCGTTCAAATAGTTGCTATTCACTGCCAAAATCTCCATAATTCAAGCTTTCTGATATAGGGTCCAACCGCCTGTTGTCTCCTGTAACACCAACATATTTATCTGAGTAGGTCTTTGCAGGATGGCACCAAATCCTTAAATAGAGCCAGAGGATACTTACCTTGTTCTCCCCTTTCACGAGAATCCAGAAAGTTCTCATTATCTGTTGCTAAGAAAGGTGAACGAGGATAGCTCTCCAGTATATCTGAACGAATTTAGAGCCAGAAGTGTTATTCATGAGGCTATTGCAAAGCAAACTATTTGACACACATGTAGCGAGACTAACAATTCTCAAGTCTAGGAAAAGTTGGATCTCAGTGGACGTTAATATGCCAAAAGGATGATGTAAGATCAAATCTAAGCACACATGGAAAAAGAAAAGGACAAACCGGACAAACCAGAACTTTGAGAGAAGTCTGCTGTCAGGTCTGATAGACTGAAATTTCTGGGTATTTGACCCAAAAAACCAAATGAAGAACTGTCTGCATCCAAAAGGGCTTCATTGATGGGTTGCGATGTAGAGTCTACACTACTGAAAGATGCAACAGATGTGTCGCCAATAGGTGGGCGTGTTTCCAGGACACTGTGATCAGAGCCAAACATGTACGGTGAAGCACCAGAATAGCCAGCTTCAGTTTTAATCATTCCCCCATTAATCCCTTGCACCAGACCCCCCATGTTTGAGGTCTGACTAGAAAGCATATTTGGTGGAGCATCAATCCTACTGGCATGAGCAGACATTTGCATTGCAGCGTGCAAACTTGTAGGTAGTGGTGGGCCACCATTGGTGAATGCATTAGTTAAACCAGAAGCAAGGGGTCGCTGAATGTTTTCTGCACCCAATGCTGGTCCTGTCGCATAGCATGCTGGATTCTGAGGCACTGTTAAATGCATTGCCAAGTAATATTAGTAGAGTAAGGTATGAATTAAACAAGGGAAAAGGAGGGTGGGCTGCGGGCGGGTTGGGGAGTGGAACTTGCAGAATGTAAAACCCAGAAGACGTAAAAAGAGAGAATGACCGCTGATCATTTCTGTGAACGGAATTTAGCCGTGAATAAACATCTGCTCTTTCCATTTCTAACAGTTTTTTTCTCTTTTAAATTATCTGCTTCTTTCCCCCACAAAAAGAGCAGAAACAAAGGGAGAGAACAATCTACATTAAAAGTTCTAAAGCCAAGAAGTAGAGACATTTAAAAGGTTCACCTCATAAAACAACATTTGTTCCTCGGATTCACCCATATGAGACCATATGCACAACCAACAATGACAACAAAATTTAAATAGACAAATAAATAAATTTATTTATTAAAAAAAAACCCACTAACCTAGGTAATAATACTATAAGATAACAACAGAATAAGAGTTTCAAATGCAAATTTGCACACTTGAAGTATCATTTGTTTGACCATAAAAATAAAGATATTATTTGAGGGTAGATAATGAACTTATCCTGAATATCATGGTAACCACGGAAAGTGTTCATCACAGTCAACAGAAACAAAACCATAGCAGATGCAATCTTACATGTTGGCATATGAGTTCCATTAGAAGTTGGAAGAGCAGACGCTCCACTAGACTGCATCTGCCGCATCAATTGAACCTGTTGCTCAAGCAACTTGTTGAATTCCATTATCTGGTGTTTTACCATCAATCTCAAGTAATAGGCATTGAAAAAATCTCGGTTCTCCTCCTCCAGCTTTTGCCAGACTGAAAAAAATCAACAAATAGCATTTTACTATTGAAAGACCTATCTGAATAGGACTCTTGCAACCAGAACAGTGTGCCTTTTCCGAATGTCATAAAACTCAAATTTTAAAAGTTAGCAGCCACTGAAAAAGCCAATAATAAGCAAATACTCATTAGGAAACGTATGATTGAATACTAAAAATACAAACATGACATTACTGTTGCTCTACTCAGTTGTTTTGTCCAACCATTATACAGCTAGATATTTTCATCTGGGCATAACTGCTTTTGGGAAATTATGTTACATCAAGTAGATATAGAAATAATTAGACTACTAACCTTTTGATGTTCTCAAGTTTTAAGATCTCAATTTCTCAGACCACACAGAATAAGAAGATAGTGATGTTACATTTTCATGATGTCTCCTCGAATAGATAAACCAATAAAAAGAAAATAAAGCTTGAGAGAAAACTCTGAAGATCAATCATCATGGCTAGGTCTCAAATCCATAATCCATAAATATCTAAAACTTGTAAATATGCTGACGGATTCAAAATGCATTAGATTATACCCAATAAAGAAAAATGCCCAATTTCTGCATTTCAATGACAAGACCATCGGTGATGTAGGGACAAACTGAAATTTCCAATACAGTTTTCCCTGCCAGAGATGGAGTTGGTCTGTTCTGCTGCTTCCTATCTTAATAGGATACAAAATCCACTGGATTATCAGCTCGAAAACAATATCCACGATATGAAAGAGGGACATTTGCTTAAAATCTTTATTCTGCTGTACAGCCCCAAGTTAAATTGTGAACGCCAAAGTTCAAGACTAGGCAGTCAGGGATTTGGTCAAATTCAATATTCTCAAGCAAACATAGAAAAGTACTTTATGAGAGGCCAGATAGCTCAGGGAAAAAAGTATCTTCCTCTGCCCTAATTTTCAGGGAAGAAAACAGAAAAGCTGTCTAAATTGGTCTTCATTCCCCAGAAAGCACATAGGGATTCCTCAACTACATATAAGCAAAATGAGAGGATCTTGGCCATGTCTATATATTGTCATCTTCATATTGAAGCAACAGGAGCCATCACTTGCAATTCTCTTAAAGCAATAACTCAGGAAACTTCCCCATGCAAGCCCCACTATTTATTTGCCAGGTTCTCTTTCAGTCAGGGAGCAGGCTTGGAAATAGGCAGTAAAGGACAGAAGGACATTTAGTTACATACACACCCCCCCCCCCCCCAAAAAAAAAAAAAAAAAAAAAAAAAAAAAAAAAACCAAGAAATAACATATCGCCTGCTTGGGAAAGAAACGAAAGAGCTTTCATGAGGAAAGATAATCCCTAATAATCACATGCTTTCAACTTCAATTTCATTCATCCATTAAAATTCTCACACAGGATGCTGAAAATTCTTGGGAAACAAGGGGTTTCCTCTAAGTGCATATAGGAAATGAGTAGAAATGTCTTGGGATGTTTAGAAGCATCTCGGATTGTTCACATTATTTCTCCAAACAATTCTCCATAAAGAAAAAAATAACTCGTCAGCACCTTAGATCTTGATGGAACTTAAGGTCTAAGTCTAACTTTTACATCATTTCAAACTAATAGCCATGAAGAATTTTCCACATGCAAACACATCTGATTGTGTTCAGGATTACACTACAAATGCCTCCAACATATTACCTAATGCTCTCAGGATACGCTACAAATGCCTCCAACATATCAACAAAATGCTGGTGACTGGCATAGCGTGATGTCTTTACACGATGCCTACATGATTCAGGTAAAACAAATGTCGATGCAACAATCAGTAAAAAATAAAATAGGTTGGGTACCAAGTTCAGTAAAACCAGGATCAATTTTTGCCTGCTGCGACAGTGTATTCACAACTTCCTTCTGGTTCATGTAAAGCTGTAGACATCGTTCAATCAAGTTTTGAACCTGTCAGAGAGAAACATCAGGCAGAAAAATATCAGACTTCTACATCAAGAGTCTCTGGATGATATAAAAAATTGACAGATTGATCAAAACTCATTTTCCTGCTTACCAGTTGTATATCTTGACGTGAGACTCTTCTAACCGCTCCACTTGACATGCTTGAAGGTTCTATGGCTACTGGTGGAAAGTAAGGTGTAGATTGCAGAAATTGTCTGCTAGAGCCACATTGAAAGACGGACAAAGTTCAGATCTTCAGGTTAGGATTACAATATGTCAGCAAGTAGAAAACTGCAACCAAATGCAGGAAAGCAAAAAAAACACCCACAGAATCAGTAACAAATCATAAGCAGAATGTGGAATATGAAGTGCAAGGGGACATCAGTTGCTTCTTGACTGTAATAACTAAGGCAGCAAAATCATCCAAATTTTTAGAAATTTCATCTAATCATAGAAAAATTTATCCTCCAGGAAAGATTCATTGAACGGAGAAGCAAATGATCTAAGACCATCACAGATCACAACAAAGGCAACTTCACGGGAAACTCCTCCACTAAAACAGAAAAAAGTACAAATATGGTACATAAAGACATGATTAACTTAGCAGTGAGAAAACAGAAATTGAAATAAAGGTTTTTTTTTTTTTTCCTTTTAGTTGTAGTAACTGCTGATTGTAGAGCTTCCTGTTTTCCAGACATTTCACGTGCACCATGTGAATACTCAAGAAGTTGAGGTGAAGAGAATCATTCTAATGGTTTATTTCTTCTTATGCTGAAACTCATATGGGTCATTGCCATGATTCTGTCAGTCAAGCATCCAAAATCACAGAGAACTCTTTTCAAATAACAAATTACATAAAAAAACAACCTTATCCTTCTAAGTGGACTGAACCCTCTGCCGTCCCATTGCATTCGATCCTGCATTAGAGATGGTATTAGCCTTAAACATATCGCCAGCAATAAATTGTTATCTTAAAATTATCGTCGACGCGTAAAAAGCAAAGTTTTTAATTTAACTTGGAAAGCTAAGTCGCGATCACGAAATTATTAAGTGCGTATGTACTCTCTACGGATGAGAAATAGATATCTCCTCTCGCGAGAGTGAGAAAACGTAATTTCCGTATTTGGCCTCTGCCACCCCGCCTAGAATCCTATAACTCATGCAACTTTACATCATGAAGAGAGATTCCCTGAAAAAGCCGTAAGACCATCACCACACCGAGAAAAACCATCACTAACGGTCTCCGATTCCCACGGGATCATCCGCTTCCATCTAGCTACAAAACGCCTCGCACAAAACCAGAACTACTCAAGAACCCATCGTTCCGACTACTTTTCCCTACTGCTCAGCCAAAACGGAATCCGATCCCAGACCGCACGACTCCCCGACACCGGAAACGAAAGCCAGCCCTAGGGTTTCGCGAGGGGGCGCGGGGCCGCGCCCGATCACGGCGGCAGAAAAACGCGCGATCGCCCCCCACGGCGACGCCGATTCCCCTAAAACCCTAGCGCCGGCGGCCGGGAAAAGCAGACACGAGGACGAGAGAAATAGAAAACCACCGCCAACGCCATGCATGAAGCGCCGGAAACCCGCCGACGAGGAGCGCGTCCGATTCGCCGCGCGAGGAGGACGGCGGGATCATCGACAGAGAAACAAGCGCCGAATCGGAAGGAGGAAGGAGGCGGGATCGGAGCTCACCTGGAGGACGATCTCGGAGGGAATCCGCGACGGAGGAGAGGAATTTCGGAATTTCAGAATTCGGATTTCGGCCGCGATTGGGGAGAGAGGGAATTTCTTCTTTTTTCTTTTGAGGGGTGCGATCGAGCTTTCTTTCGGTGACGCAACTGGAGGGGTTCGGTTCTTGTTGTCTTTTGTCCGCTTCTGGCGAGTTTTTAGCTGCTTTTTATAATTTTTTAAATTTTATTTTCCCCGTCCAATTGAAATAAAATAAATAAATAAAAGAGAGTCGCATATTGGGAGTGGAGGGGGCGGAACACGTCGGACGGACGCGAAGGAATGAGTGGGGCCCGCGTGGGAGATCGAGGTCAAATTAGGTCAACGCAGCGTCCCCTGGGGCAATTGTCATTATCCATTCCGTGCGATGGTATTGCTGGGCGGCGGAAATTAGGTCAAAGTTAAATCTTCTGCGGAACGCCCTCTTTAGTTCATAGAATATATTTCGATGATCACCTTTTTTTTTTTTTATATAGAGAAAACAATTTTTTTTTTAAATTAAGACTTCGTAGCATACATTCGTAGCCAGAAATCATAGCAAATTGAAAATTTTAATTTTTTTCCATTACAAAAAAAAAAAAAAGAGTTGGAACAATAACAATATTCTCTTCAGGGGGAGCCGTTATCTATTTCGGCCATGAAGAAGCATCTCCTCAAGGTTGTCAAGGATAAGGCCCTTACCTTTAAGAATGTTGAGGACTCTCCCAAGATTAGGCGAATGCAATGCTCGTGGGACGTGGTTCCTTTATCTTCGCTGCCACTAAACGTAGTCTGACTAGATAGGCTTCTCATTGGTTGCTAGGTTGCTTTCGCTGGGCATTATTTGCCATTGGTTTTCTGTTGGTCATTTTGTTGCTTTTTCTGCAGCTTCCTTTCACTCATAATGAGCGTGTTCATTTTGAGTGTAAGTTTTTAGAGCCGTATTGCGTGTATAGTTTGACCCTCCCTAATATATTGCTTACTTTTACCAAAATAATAAAATAAAATTATTTCAAAATAGTCGGATTGTTTCCATCGCTATTGAATTTTATTTTTGCATGTTGTATCAGACAATAACAAAGTGCGACGATTTATGTACACATTGATTTAGTACAATCAAAGATAGATGTTTACAAGTCAAATGAATAATAAAGTATTATAATCGACCAAGTTTTAGAAGGAAATTAATTGTTCATCAGCAATTCGATCAAGTTTTGGAAGGAATCACAGTCCGACAGCATTCACAAAACAAAAACCAAGCATGTCTAAAATGACCCCATTACCAAAAACTAGAAAGAACCAAACATGACAACTTAAGAAGCTTGCGAGTCAATCAAAATTGGTTCGATCCAAATTTCACCTCAGATTAAATTCAAGATTCCAAATCAAGAATTAGACCAATCAAGGCAACCATGTGCAAACCGTCACGTAAAGTCAATTCGATCTAGTTCTCGAGTTAAATTGGAATGAATATGCACCCCGGCTTGTATTTCTTTTAACACTTTATGCAGTTTTATATAGCAAAAGTTGTAAAAAAAAAAAAAAGGTTATAAATCTATTGCACTATTACCAACTCATTCCTAAATTTTTTAATTTTTTCAATTAAATTCTAAATCTTTTCACATTTTGTCAATTAAATTCATATAGCCAATTTTTGTTGGAAATTAACTTGGGCATCGGGCTCCCTAAATGATATAATCGATGCTAACGTAAATAATTTTTAATAATTTATTAATAATTGTTTGGATTTATTTATTTATTCATTCTTTTTCTTTTTCTTGCCTTTCTTTTTTTTTTCTTCTTTTCTTTTTTCTCTAGCTAGGCATCAGGCCTCGGCGATGGCCATAGGCAAGGGCCGATTAGATTGACCTTGCCAGCCTCTAGCGAAACTCACCCTCATTGACCATTGGCAAGGGCAAGCCTCACCTGCCCCTAGCAAGAAGCCTCATTAGTGGCTAGGTGAGGCTTCCCCGAGGCCGTTGAGATCAACCTCACTGGCCCTCATCTCTAGCTGATCGTTAGCCATCGTCAATGCTTGGCAACTAGCTAGAAGAGGAATATGGGAAAGAAAAAAAGAAAAAAGAAACGAAAAGAAGGAAAACATAAGAAAAGAAAAAAAATCGAAAAAACTACTAAAATACTATTAAAAGTTCGTGCCACATATGACGCTAGGCGTTTATGTTAGCAGTTTCTTATCAAAATCAAATGAATCGACTCAATTGGCAAAACGTAAAAAGTTATAATACTCGGTTGACAAAATTAAAAAGTTTACAATTAAATTAATAAAAGTGGAGTAAATTTAGGCCTCTTTGCACATTTTTTTCATTATATATATATAGGACCGGACTAGACGAGAGATAATCATTGCAAGCATTCATAGATGGTAAAAAAGAAAAGCGATGGCCATTGAAGAGTTTCTCTATTGACATACCTCATCGCTGCATTTAAAGGTAAGGATGTTTTCCCTTGCGACATTACACTCATTCACGAGTTGCATTCAAATCTTTTGCTGTACTTAAAAATGAGAACAGTGCTTTTTTAAGAGTCAAGTGGCATATTTAAGGATCTACACATCATCATTTGAGTAAAGATGTCCTGATGCAAACTATCGTTTGCTCTGGTGCATGTTAATTCGAGGTAACCCAGCTAAAAAATCTAGAGAATGTTGCTTAAAGACCTAATTTGGGTAGAAATTTAGAATTCCCGTGAGATAAATTTTGGGGGGAAATTTCTGAACTTTGTAGCATCATTTTCCTCCCCAATTTTCTTCGCCCACTTGTTCCCATACATCCCACGTTTCCTTCCTTTTATTAGAGTCTCGTTTTCCTTGCATGGAGATCGGACAAAATGATAAAGGGGTACTGTCAATCAACTACTTCATTTAAGATCTATACACCTGAAAAAAAAAAAAAAAATAGCAACCAAAAATGAAGGAAAAAAAAAAGAACAAATCTCCAGCGCTTCTCTCTAATCTGTATGCGCCAGCAGTGAGCAGGAATGGGGTGTGAAAGAGAAAATTAGTGAAAAGATACATGGTCACAAAAAAAAAAAAAAATCGAAGGGTGTGTGTGACGATGATTCATCAGAAAGTCGCGACTCCATTGTATCTGCTTCTCGTTCTGTCGGGCGAAAGGCCTTCTTCGACGTCGAGGGCCTTTCTCTTGTTATTATTGCCGGATTTCTGTTGCTGGTGTTGTTGAATCTGCTGGGATTGATCGTGTTGACTCTGTTCGATCTCCAGTTCATGTTGGCGCGGTGGTTGTGATCGAATCTCACAATGGGTCACCGACTCTTCTTGCAATTCCTGTTCCTGTTCCTGTTCCTGACCCTTGAGCTTCTTGGTTCTTATCATGTGGGGTCTGAGCTTGTTCACGTCCGATAATCGCACTGGCTTCAGGATGAATTCCTCCGCACCTTCTTCCAAGCATCTGCGTCGTCCCAAATCAAACACATCCCGTTAACAAAACACCATCCATCATCCTCCTGAAAGTCGCAACATCTGAGCACAAACATTGAGGAGGTTCTCTTTTCCTAACAGTACTATGTGCTGCTCTCACCTGGTGATCCTTGAAGGGACATTCTCGGATGACATAATGACCACCGGGATGTCTCTCAGAGACGAAGATTCCTGCGAAAGAACAAAGTCATATGAGATTTGCGTAGACCAGTTCTTTCCGGTACTCTCTAGGGATTAAGTAAAAGTGTGTACTATCAATCTGCACAAGAAAAGAAAAGTAGATGCTATCTATGAGTTATAAAAAAATTCAATTTTGAGGGGACACTAGAAATCTGAAAGGAGAAAAGGGGGTTGCCAAAAGGAAAGGTTCCTGTAAATTACACCAGATTGCCCTGCTCTGTTCTGCTTTTCTTTGTTTTCTTGGCTTGACAGATCTGATCAGTCAGCCTTACTATTACTCGAAGATGGGTAGGGAATATATTCTTGGAGATTATTACTCATGGAAATTCCCAAGCAAGTGGGCGGGGAAGAAAGGGGGGAAAAGCGATAAAAATGGAAGGACCCACGACCAGAAACATTCAGAATCGTGCATGTTAGCCACTTTCTGGCTTTGTTGATCTATGGAATGCAAAACAATCAATCTGGCGAGACAAGGCTGGGGCCAAATTTTCCCGGAAAGGAAAAACGATGCCTACAAGACGACCGAGGGGAGAAAAGGAACGAAAAGGAAAGGGCAAACGGGAAAGAAAGAATATCTGTAATCGTAAAAAGAGGGGAGAGGCCGTACCTTGATTTTCTTGAGCAAGTCGTAGCCAGTCATTCCGGGCATACAGTAGTCTGTGATGATGAGATTCACCTCCACTCCCTGTTAATTAGTCCATAGGAAATCAAAATGAGTCGCGCAACAGAACCCCAGAATATCGAAAAATGGCAGGAAAAAGAAAGGTCCCGAGGGAAAGAAAGACGGAGAAATGCTGAAACCGGAGCACGCATTATTACTTGATGATCGCTCGGCGAAACGGACGGGAGAGAATCGGAGCTGCTTCGGTCATCGTTAACACGGGAACCCAGGAACTCCAGAGCTTTACTGCCAGAATCAACGGTAGTCACTGCAAATGGCAACATGAAAGAATCGAACAAAATCAGAAAAGGAAAAAAAAAAAAAAAGAGAGAGAGAGAGAGAGAATGAGAAATGAAAGCGCCCAAAAAGGCAAAAAAACAAAAAAGCAAGGCAACAAGAAGAACTAAGCCAACTTCTTGAAGAACCCATTCTTCGTTTCATCCAAGAAAGCACAAAGGACAGAGAGGACGAGAGAAAGTGCCTGCCTTGGTAAGAGGAAATCTTGAGGAGCCGCTCGATGAGCTTCCTATCGATGAGGCTGTCGTCGACGGCCAAGACGTGGAACTGAGGCTCTGCGGCACTGCTCATTTGCGGGAATGGAGAGAAATGCGAGAGATCCGAGAGCAGAAACTTTCTCACGAGGGTACGGCGCCTTCTTCCTCTGCTACTACGACAGGGGAGGAGGGGGAGCATGGGGTCGTCATGCGAAGAAGACCCAGCAGAACCCACATCCAGCAGAGCAAGATCCGACCATATTTCTTCATTCCCCCGAAGCAACGCTCTCCCGGGCCGATTCCTTTACAGAGAGGGAGAGAGCAATGCGAGGGGCGTGAAGATTTGGTAAAAGGAACGGAAATGCGATGAGAGAGAGAGAGAGAGAGAGTGAGTGAGTAGATTTGAGGGGTGCAAAGTGGGGGTGGGTTGATTTTATATGACGAGAGGAGGAGATTACTGAGAGAGAGAGAGAGTTTGGATGGAAGCGCAGGCAAAAGCCGAAAGAGCAGGGCGAGAGAAGAGAGAGGGAAGGGGGTGGAAGTGGGGCCCGCCAAAATCCTCCAAACAGATACAGATGGCGTCATCGTCCGCTCGCCTTGACCGCCGGCATGTGTGCCGGCGGGGGTGGGGGAGGAGCTGTTACGGCCTTTCGCCATGTCCACGAGCAGGTGGAGAGAGCGCTGTGAAAAAGCAGTGGAGGGAGGGAAGGGAAGGGAAGAAAGAAAAAGAAAATCGATGCGCTTTTGGCGTAATGAAATCCCCTGGATTAGATACAGTGACGGAGAGCCGTGATTCCTCTTTGAATTCCAGCCACTATCTTCAGCGATTCTTTTGAAGTCATGCATATGAGTTACATTTATAATTGATGAATTACGTCAACTTTGAATTGAGCAATGCTCGCGAGACATCTCAAAATGAGATCCGCGTCATATTGTAAACAACGTCACGCCGGCACATTCAACCTTGCTCAGTAAGCGACGCGGACAATTCCATGTGTAAGCACTTCATTGCCTAGAAAAGAAAAGTTTACGAACCCAATCAAACAATTTTTTTAAAAAAAGGAAAAAACATAAGGGATATGCAAGCTTTATTAGATAAAATTTTACAAATTCCTAAAGTAGACAAATCCCTCCACTTGCTCATTATATTCAAGTATTCTTTTGAAGCCGCATGTATAAACTACTTTTTTAATTAATGAAATTTCACACCTGATGTTAAGTTGAGATGAGTGGAGCTGACATGCTCCTAAAACACCTCAGAAAGAGATCCACATCATACCGTAAGTGACAATGTTAGCAAGCCACGCTGGCACATGTAGCCTCACTCAGTAAGTGACGCCGGAAATTCCGTCTGCTAACTCAATACAAATAGACCAAGCCAAACAAAAAACTTAGATCTCAAGTACTTAATCACACAAAAAGAAAAGTTTAAAAACCCAATGGAACAATTTGACAATAAGAAGAAGAAGAAGAAAGTATCAAGGATATGCAAGGTCGGTTCCAATTTTCACAAGACAAAATCATACGAGGTAAGACATCTTTTGTTTTTGTGCATAGAATTTGAAGAGGCACCGTGTCTATCTTAGGGTTTTTGCTGTTAGATTGATAAACAAAAAATATTGATGGTCCAGCTTAAATAATGAACGATGAAAGATCATAAGGACACTATAGATTTTTACGGCCATCAAAATCAATAGGAGGGAAGAAAAAGAAAATCGATGTGCTTTGGACGTAACGAAATCCCTAGATTGGATAGAGTGATGAAGCACCGTGGTTCCTCTTTGAATTCCAACCATCATATTCAAGTATTCTTTCGTCCATAAGTAATGGAATTTCACGCCTGATATTAAGTGGAGACGAGCGGAGTGGACACGCTTCTAGAACACCTCAAAATAAAATAAGGTCCACATCATGCCATAAGCAACTATGTCAGTTACCACGCGGGCACATGTAGCCTCGCTTGATACAAATAGACCAAGCCGAACAAAAAAAAAAAATTAGATTTCAAGTATTTCATTGCACATAAAAAAAAGTTTAAAAACCCCGTCGACCAATTTGAAAAAAAGGAAGGAGAAGAAGAAAATATAAAAAAAAAAATGCGCGAGCTTCATTCCAATTTTCACGAGACGGAATCATACAACGTACATAAAATTTGAAGAGGCATCGCGTCTGTCTTGGGGTTTTCGTCGTTAGATCGATAAGCAAAAAAATGTGAATGGTCTAGCTCAAGTAATTAAAGGGCGAAAGATTACAAGGACGCCATGGACTTTTACCCCCGCCTTGAAATCGATGGGAGGGAAACACTGTCGAACAGGTAATCCGGCGAGACGGAGGGAGGGAGGGGGGTCCTTGGCGAGGGAGGAGAGAGGGGAAGGAGAAGATTCCCCGACAGACTTTTGATGTGCATGGGGACAGCCTGTCACGTATGATCCACGCTCCCAAAGATATCCCCCCTTCCCTCCCCACCACCACCACCACCACCAAAGAAAAAGGCTGATCTCCCGGGGCCCACGCGCCTCCGTGGAGATCTCGCTCGCCTCCACCGCACGCTACGATGCTCCCCGCTACGCGCCCGATCCATCATCATCATCATCCATCCGTCAATCCTCGAATCCGGTCGTTGTTCTGTTGCCTCGTCCCGTAAAAGGCAAAGTAGTTACTAGTTTCCCCAACTCACTCATCCATTTGAACATATAGTAAATAATGTCGATTATTGTAATAATGCGATCTTTAAAGTTTGGTTAAATTTATAATATCATCTTTAGAATTTTAATAATGCCATCTTTAAAGTTTGACCAAACGAAGAGTCGAATTAAATGTTCAAATTTCTTTTTGATATTTTTTTAACTTAATATGGCGGGTCGGTGAGTAAAAGCAAAAGGCTCTTTTTTTGGCTTTTTCTATCAAAACGTTGCTATTTACCAAATAATAAAAAAGAAAATATGACGACTTCAAACATCGTTATCAGCGCATTTTTCAAGGTTTAATCGTTCTTTCTTTTGACCTTAAAATCAATGGGGATACTTTTTCTTTTTTACTCTCGAAAATGCCATCTTTTTTGTGATCAAACTCGAAAACCCAATTCAACAATTGCGATCATGTGCTCCCCTTGTGTCGACTCGGGGTGCTACAAATCAATTAGATGGTGTTTGTTCAAGTAAATTTACATCTAACAAGTATGCCTCAAATGGTAATGTTATCTCCATTTCTCGTTTTGTAATTCAATTTGAAGGAAAAATCAACATTTTTCCAAACAGTGTGCATGTCTGCTCAAAAGAAGCCTTCGGAAATTTCGTGATGGCATGCTTTGACCCCATCAATGTCCGAAGGACATGTTTGGCCACTCGCGGACCTATTTAGACATCATTATCAGCACGCTTTCAAGAACTTAAGTTGCTCGATCCATGATAATGTCTAATAAAAATAAAAAAAGGGGGCGAAAGTTAAACGTTGAATGTCATTTTTTCTTTCAGCTTCAAATTTACTCAGGTTATTTAGGCTGTGCATGGTAAACTTCTCCGGCCCAAGAATTCCTATTCTTCTCTTCCCCATAATAAAAAAAGAATAAAAACTTGTTTGATAATGGCAAGTTAGTTTTTTGTTCTCGGAAATGGTTTTGGAATAGAAATGAGAAGTAAAAAAAAGTTGCTTCTTGTTCCCGGAAACAAGTTTAAGAAATAAGTGAATTTTTTTTTTTTTATTCTTCTCTTGATGACCGCCATTGACTGCCGTTGACCACCGCCCGTCGTCGGCCGACCGCCGCCGCCGCCATCGTCGGCCGACCGCCAATTGCCGGAGGTCGATCGACCGCTGCCGCAGGTTGCCGCCAGTGGCCGCTAGACATCGCCGCCGATCGCCATTGCATGGCCCATCGGTCGCCGTTGACCGCCGGCCGCCGGTCACCGGAGGCCAACCGACCGCCGCCACCGTTGCCGCACGACGCCGGCGACAGTAGGCTAGTGGCGACGTGCAACAGTAGTGGCATCCGACGATGGCGGCGCGGCGCGATCCGGCAATGGCGGCGGTCTACAAAAAAAAAAAAAAATATATATAAAATATATATAAAAATATATATATATAAAAGAAACTATTTTTTACCAAACACATTTCTATTTTTTTCTATTTCTAAAGTAAAAATTTTGTGTAGTTACCAAATGGGTTTTTTTACATAGAAATTGTTTCCTATAATAGAAATAGAAAAGAACTATTTCTGAAAAAAAAAATTGTTCCCCAACCAAAAAATGTTGCAATGCGCAGCCTTAGTTATTTCTCATTCTATCCATAATAGCTTTGGATTCCATGCAAACTGGGGTGTCTTAATTTTTAAGGAAAGTTTCCAATTCGATTTATCCAATTTATAATGGTGAAAGATCATCATTTTTTTTTTATCAAACTTAACCATTTTGATTATTTATGACTTCATCATTCTTCAAATGAAAGTTTCGCATTTTAATACGTGAAACAATCTCCAACTCTATTTGACAAATATATCCACTCTATTTAAGCCCTCTGTCTTTCTCACCAGCTTGGCTATGTCATATAGCCATATCCATTTTTGTTCATGCTCTTGGTAGGGTGTTATGGGTTCCATGTAAACTCATAAATTTAAGTTATCACTAGACATGGGCATGTACATTAACCTGCAATTCAGGTGTTTTTGGGTGTTGAATATTCAATGGGTTAGTAACATAAATCGCTAACAACTTTTCGATTGGTGAATTTTTATTTTCCAAAAAAAAAACAAAAAGAAGAGGAAAAGACAGAGTAATACATGGTACCTTGAAACCCGCGAAACTGACGGATTTCAGGATGACATCATGATCCTATAGGATTCAGAATTGGGATTTATAGTGGAGGTTCTGGGATAGAGTAATGCTAGTACCCTATCAGTATCCGCCCAGGAACCTTGCACATTGATAGCAACCATTCACTTGTGTATGGACCACGTCTAGATCTTTTTCAAGCGAGACTATCTTAAGGGACAAAGGTAACAATTTTTTATTTACCCATACATTTGATGCCGCCTAAAGTAAGGAGAAAAGATCGACCCCCCGCCCAAAAAAAAAAAGCAAGAAGAAAAGAAAGAGGAAACAGAAGTTTGGACCAACCTTGATAGAGATTGGAGGGTGGCCTTTTCACTAATACATCGTATTTATTTCCAGCAGCAAAGATAAAATCGTGCGTCAACTTTCCATTTTATCGAGAAAATTACACAACACTTTGCCAGTAGCTTGAACCATTCGAAAGCTTAAATCTAGAAGTTTAAATTAATACATCATACACTACGCAAAACAAATTAAGGCAAAACCTGACTCCTATACCATATTCGTAAGTCTAATTTGTTAATGAAAAAGATCACACATCTATAAAGAATATATAAATTTTGTAAATAAGCAATGCGGGATATTTTAATGGTCCGTACCCTAATTCATTTTTCAATTTAATTTCCTTTGGCTGATTTGTTCTCATGATGACTTTTCACGTCTTTTAGGTGTTTTTCCTCTCAGGATTTGAGTTTAATCCAGCTTAAAACTAGTATCTTCCAAGATTAATCCCATCACTTAATTACGGAAATTTGGATTATATATATCTTTGTTAAAAATGATAATTTATTATTATTAATTAATAATAGTAGATGATTTTTGCGGGTCATTTTCACCCCAACAAAACCCACACAAACCAAATTTTCTAGTGATTCCTTGCCTAATCAACTTTTTTTTTTTTTTTTTTTGTCAAGAGAAAACGTGCGACCTTTATATCAGTCACGTATTGTACGTAAAAGTCGCTGATCCTATCTGATTTGATTTGTTAATTTAATTGCTTGACTTTCGATTCAATAGTCGGTTGTCCTAATGTCAACAAAAACGACGATTTCAAAGTTAATATGAGAATGGGGTGCGTGGTCAAATCAACTCCTAAAATTGTTGAAATTAAACATATTTATGATAGCTAATGAATCAAGACAAGACACGTATCCGTGGACTTTTTTTTAACTCGACCCCCCAAAAAATTAGTTTTTGGCAATTGAAATGTCATTTTCATGGTGATGTAAAAAGGATTCTCTTCCAGCCAGGGGGGGTTTCTGCTGCATCAGATATTTTCTTTCTTGTCCTCGCGAGCATGAAACGTTGACTATAAGGCAATTCACATGCCCAATGGAACGATTTCTTCCATTTTCATTTCATGAAGTTATAGAAATTTGGTATTAGACTTAGAATCTAGGCCTTGTCCATTGAAAATTTAACTTCTGAGCAAAAAATTACTCGAGGACTTCCCCACCGCCGTGATTCCCGAGTCATCTAACATGTCTATATGCATGAATTTTGTACATAGCTCGGGCTAATATTAAATCAAACTAGAATATGAAACACTATAGTTTGAGTCCACTTGTTAGGTGGAAGCAGGAACGATGAGGCATCGAGGAGACGCTGGTGCAACTAGGGGTTTGACTAACGTTATGATATTGCAGAAATTTTCACAAATTCAAGGAACCCGTTGAGAATCAGTTCCGAGCGACTAAAATACTTCCCGAGTCAACAGAAGAATTATCTTCCGCGTATTATAATTCCTTTTGACATGCCCGCATATACCATCTCGTATGGAACAGAATACCGAAATCGATTTTTCTTTTCTTTTCTTTTCTTTTTGTTGTTGAACAAAATAAGAAGAGAAGAAGCCCATCTTGAATGCTGCGACAGCAGGTACAACCGATCCCAGAAGGAGCTCGGGATAGATTTATAAAAGGTCAGCAGCATCGGGGTTAGATGAAATACACTGAATCGCCCACCGTTCGGGCATTATTCTAGGAGATACGCTAGTTATGCAGTGAGATCTGGTTTGATGCTGTGCATTATTAAAGCCAGCGGATCACCTTTGTCTCTGCTCTGCTGCTAATCAGTTTTCTAATGAGTTTTTCTCTTTTTCTCTTTCTTTTTTTTCTTGGCGTTCGACGGCTGAGGAGTCAGCTGGAGAGTACGATGTACCGACCGATCATTTCTAGCGGGATAAACCTGGTCACAGGATCTTATAAAATATGGATAAATTCAAGCTGGAAATCCATAGCGATCTCGAGCGCGTCTGGAAAAAAGATACGGATTCTCGCTCTGTCTTTCTGAGGAGGTTTATTCAGATTATGTCTTGAAGCATCCTATGATTATGCTCTGATTCGCGGTGATTAAACTTGTAAATCACTGACGATGGGGTATCGTGCTTCTTCTTTTTTTTTTATTTCAACTGTCGTGGGCCGACCCAGAAACCCTTGTCTCCACTTCTGCGTACTTTTCACCTATCTTACGTTCTTCCCACAAGTCTTACTGATTAATAATGCAGGCAACTCATTAAAAAGCTTGGCTTCGTTTAATTTGGTCGAGTAATAACGCGGTCGAGATCTCGGGCGCCGAAAATATTACTAAAGTTTCAAGGAATTCCCTAATCGCCACATGAATGATTTGCGCCGATCAGATCGAGGAGGTGCACTTGATTTGGTACGAGAAATCTGGTCCGAATGCCTCTTAATTACTACAAACAAAAGAGAGAGAGAGAGAGAGAGAGAGAGAGAGAGATTGAAAGTAGGAGGGAGATTATCACGAGTTTTTCTTATAAGTTATTGGAAAAGCAAGATGGGTGGAAGGATAATCTTGCACATTGGACACCAAATAAAGTGGCTTTGTCCAACCTAAAAGTAGGGACGATGATAATAATAATAATGCAAGAGCCCTAATCCAAGTTGCCATTGTTGGAAACTTTCTGGACCCATTTCCGTGCCATTTTTTTGGGGGCCAGCCATCCTTGCTATTCCCGGCAAGGAAAGTGCACTTCGTGGGATTAGAGAAAGGTGATCATCGCAGAATTAATTAATATGTATTATCGATTGATTGACGAGTTTGCTTTAGTGGAGTGGCAATAATTATTTGCCTATTGAGCCAATAATTATTCCTTGCACGGACACTTATTAAATTACACTTTATTTGCAATAATTCGATTTTTCGATGCGCTCACGGTGGATAAAGTGGCGACAACTAGTTCATTGAAAAACTGTAGAATTTCCGTAATTGTTTGCTTGACAAATATCCAAAGGGCACTCGTTAACATAATTCATATGTGTCAGTGCTATTAGGGCATCGTGGAGAATTTTCAGTTTGGGAATTGAAGATCGTACGATCAATTCCACTAGCTGCATACCGATTATTTTGAGTTAGGGCCACCCGTACGGACCAAATGCCTAGACGTAATTAGCTGATGAGGTTTGCAGGGTATTTCATAGGTGATCAAATTACTAGACTTGTGCACTTGTGCCCCTATATATGAAAAAAGAAAAGAAAAAGAGTATAATATATGAACTCGAGGCTCCATGATGTGATGAACAGCGGTAATTGAAATGCATGAATGGAACAGGTGTTACTGTTTTCTTGGAATCCAAAAAGGGTATTTGTCTGTTTGTGGTGCGTGATTGGCTTCGTTTCTCGGATTAGATGAAGCAATAACTTCTCGTGATGCGAGGTAAGAAAAGGTTAGGCGAAAATCTAAATTTGGAAAGCAGCTGTTAGGCATAGTAAAATTAAATCACAGTAACTAAGCTAGGTTTAGAATGTCAATCGCGTGAAGAACATAATGTGTGTTTTTCTTTTAATATTTGTAGCCAACTAGGTTTTTTTTGTCCCCTCTCACTGTTATATTCAAGTTTGGTTTAAGAAATTTGTTCGACAAGACAACACACACCAATCCTACTATATTTTGCTTTTTAGTATAGTTAACCTGAGGATGAAAAATTTATAGTTAAAGATATTTTCCTCATCTTCTTATGCTTGGATCACTTAGGAATAGTCAACAAAATTTATTTATTGTATAGTTGGCGAAAGCCTACACTCAAACTCTAGAAAAAGACTTTCCCTTTAAAAAAATCAAATGTAATTTTCCACAAATACCACTGGACCCTAGCACTTGAGCCTAATTCCTTGAGTCTGAGCTCATATGGAACCTCGAGATTGAGTTCAAGATCCCACTGGTGGAGCCGAAGTACCGAGGTCTTGTGCTCGATTCGCTAGTTCTTGCGCTCCGATCTCTAGAGGCCCATTCCTAGTTTTCGAAGATTGGGAATGAACCCCAAAACAATTAACCTAGTCACCGACAATTGGCCTAGGGATCCTTGCTTTCACGCCCAGGCTTGGGACCCAAAGAGCCCAATCTGAGTCCCCAAGGCTAGGCTTGAGACCCTGGCCCCAAATTCGAGATCTACATTGCATTCAAGATTTTTTCTCAAAATCATTTTGTAATTTTCTCATAATAAATAATAGGAAATGAATTTTTATATGATACGAAGAACCCAACTGACTTAAGAATGAAAAACTACATCTTTTCATAAAAAATGAGTTATCCAAGGACAGAGTATAATCAACATGACTAGCAAATGAGAGTGGTTTCTAATGAAAATAAGAGTGGTCCAATATATAAAATATGCAAACGTAAATCTCTTATTCCCAGAAAGATTTAGTTGTTCAGAAGCAAGGGAACCTCATTTTTAGGCTGTTGAGTTTCCAAGTCGCGATTCTCGCCGGGCATTGTGGGTCAGAGTCTACCTCCATTCAAAACGAATTTTGTTCTTTTTTTTTTTTGGACAAATTTAGATATGGATAAGCATGTGAGACGGAGAGTCTTGATTTTTGGAGTGCATCTGAAGCTGTCTTCTCCTCAATTCCAGAGATTCTAATACTTATTAAATCGTTTAAGGACACTAATGCTAAACTTGGCCTAGCTGACAAAATTCAGTCGATTCGAGAGAGGGTTTGTTCGAAATTTTCAATCTTCTCAATTAATGAATTCAGTTATCATATTGAGATTAAAAAAAGAAGAAGCACATAATAGCTTGTGAATTTATCATGTGTGGAGTAAGTCTAAAGGGAGAGAATGGAATCGGTCAAATCTATGCCGTCCCTATCAAAGGTGAAAAAAGGAGGCTTGTAATTACATTGCTATAATGTCCTTATTAAGATTGAAGATTGCAATCTCTAACTTGATATGAGATGGGTGAAATGGCAAAACAATGAAACTCGAGCTTTGGATCTTGTATGGACTGAGCAATTATCGGAGCATATGGATTCTTGCTTCCGGCATTGAGAGGATGTGTGAGTGGCATGATTCGCGAAACGCGCTTATCGCTTTATCGAGCTCGCATGTGAAAAAAATGAATGTCCTAAATCTCGGCTGAACGATGAAGATGAGATGAACTGGAGGTAAAACAGGAACGTGAAAAGACATGGGCTTATTGGGCTTTTGATACGGGCTTCGTGTTTAGTTGGATGGGCAGAAATTGGAAGTAAGTGGGCTTGGCTGGTGGTCCAGATTTTGGGCTTGACGTGGCTTCTTATGGGCCCGTAAATGCATCCGTAGTTAAAGAACCAAGGAAGCAAAGGTAACGCCGCCGGTGCATCTCACTAGACAGAGACAAACGTTGTATCCTGAGTTGATTTTAGAATGCCGGGCTAAATTTATAAAAGCTGATCCATTCTAGGGCGGGCAATATTTGTGGCTGGATCAGAAGATTCGAAATGAATTATTTCCTCCTGGCCCGGTTCCTAAGTGGATGCGCTGAGTTGACACCGAGCACAAGACCTCACATTTCATGGGGCGTAAAATTACGGTCGCTCGATCAAGGAGATTCGGACGTTTTGCTTTTCGCTATGCCATCAAGTTTTTGTGCCACTTATTATGATGAATGTATTCGATGTCTAGCTTGTGAAGTATGTTTGATGGATTTGGAGAACTCCCATCTTATGGTTGTTGAAGCTCTGTGATCCTCCTCAAACGTCACCCCACATATCACCCCCACATATCACATGCTAAATGGCCTAGTTTTCTCGTACAAACTCTATCTATGTGCCCTAGAAGACTTGGCGCTAAAATGTCTGATTCGTGATGTATATTCTAATTCTAACAAGTTACATGCTCGAGTGGTAATTTAACAATAAACTGAGTCGCATCATCATCCCATTCAAATATGGCTGCAGCCAATATTTGAAGTCAAATCCTTCTCTCATGCAGCTTTTGGGACTAAGGCAAAAAATGGTGGCGACTTCTTGGGATATTAAATGGGTCATGTTAGACTTTTCATTAGTTTAAAGTAGGACTTTAATAATTTGATTTGTAAACAAGTAATAATTTCCGCAAAACTTCCAGACATGTCACAAAATTTGGCAAACCGTTAACTCAAATTTATTTCTAGCAAACCGTTAACTCAAATCATTCTCTATATTTCAAACCTCTAATTTGCCAATCAATCCCACTACCATTTGATTATTCAATATATTAACATTCTATAATACTACTGTAGAGCTAAGGTGATTGCTACAACAAAAGATTGTAGATCCTCACCTAGCCCAACAACAGCAATTTGTTAATTTGATAATCATTTGAGAAATTCATTCTTTATATTTCAAACTTCTAATTTACTAATCAGTCCGGTTACAATTTGGTTATTCTATCTATTAACATTCTATCTATTATGTCATAGTTCAAGAAAGTGACATAATTTAGAGGATTTCTATATGAAAGACCATGATCGATTCATGAATGAGCGATCATCGATTGTCACTCAAATCCTAGAGTTTTCCCGAGTATTCTAGAATTCTCATGGGGGCGGACAATATGGTAAATTTATAAAATGCGGGTAGTTGGATAGATGAGTACATGTAATCTCTATCATCAAATCAATAGAAATTTACGGCTGCGGTTAGCCATGTACTTATATATATATGAGCCTTATCTCTCCATTTGTATCCATCTCATAAGTAAAATACATTTTAAAGGTTTTCTATCTAGAGTTTCTGTTTTTATGATTATTGAGAATATGAGTGAATAAGGCTGGCATTAAAAGTAATTCCTAAGGTTACATAGGTAAGGAAATGCTAGAATGACCGGTAGATCAACTCATGAAAATTACCTCGACCCATAGATTGACCCGTGACAATTACTTCGAGCCTAGTTACACCCATGTCCGCTTGCACCTAATGAAAATTCTCTTACTTGCCCTCGCATTCACCACCTCCCTCAAGTCACCACACAGCCCCATCTTAGCACCCCAACAACCCACACATTCCCCTAGTAGCCCCTACAATAGCCCCATATTAGCATCCTCAATAATCCCCACATCAGCCACCCTAACAGCAACTATAGGACCCCAATCCTCACATTAGCCCCCATAATCCCCCCATCAGCCTTCTAATTTCTAGCCACAGCCCATGCCCTTGATTCTTATTAGGCTTATTCAGTAGATAGGGCATTCAGTAGGAAATATTCGCTATTCATCAAATAAGTAAAACATTTTTAAATAAGCAAATAGAAATTTCAATAGAAAATCACAAATCGAAAAAGAACTTACTGCAATTCTCCGGTGAACAAGGTGTGTCTGATCTCCACCTCCATGTTTTGAGAGGAGTGGACAATTCCTCTCAAGATGTTGAGATCCTCCAAATGTTACTCCATAATAATTGTGAATGCTTGAGCTTGGGAAACCGTGTATATGAGTAGGAATTCTCCTTCCCTCAATTCATCCAATAACAAATTTAGACCTGCTTCCTCTCTACGAAGATTCACTCAAGTGACATTGGCATTTGCTAGCTCTGTTCATTGTTAGGTGAGACTCGCTTTGCTTCTGTTCTTGTTTCTCAGTCCCTCTCCTTCTCATTCTCTTCACGGGTTGAACTAGTCGAGACTCGCTCTCCAACTTCTGTTCGATTTTCATGGATTATATATCTTGAAAACTTTGAACTTGATGGCTCATGAATTTGCACCCTACATTATGTCACGCCTCGAACCTCGAGCGCATGCACATCCCACTGCGGTCGATCAAATATGCGACATCCCAGAATATGTCACCGACCCATTCATTTTATTACGCATGCGGAAGCGAAACAAATCCCCTTGACAATGAAATACTTGGGATAGAAAAGCAGGCAATCCATCACAATACCAAACACTCATTTACAAACACAAATGGTTTAAATACAACACAAGACTGTTTACAAAATAGACTAGCTCGACAGAAGGGGAATTATCCTAAAACCAACTAGCAGGACACGTTCTCCATTCCTTATGACTTCACCTCTGCAACTCCTCAAGGCCAACCAAAGCTATCTAGCCGCTCCGTCCACCAAGGACCTGAAATTGTAATCCCCAAACTGGGATGAGACAATGTCTCAGCAAGTTCAACCCCCTAAACCCATATTAGAAAGAAAATACGCCCCGGGTGGCCTAGCCATATCACACAAAGACTTACATCGCATTAGTCTTCATCTGCAGGTTAACACAGTTTATATAATTCAATCACGTGCAATTATGATAACCAAACAACTGCGGCACAATCACATTATCAGAACAATTCAACCACTTGGATCGTTTTAGTGATCAATCGACTCAGCTGATTACATATCATTCTAGCAAATCAATCATTGCTCTCAATCACGGCCCTATAGGAATGTTTAACAACCAGTGGCAATCACAGCCGCACTCGGCAAAATTAGAATTAGTGGCATCATGGCCCCACTCGGCACAACCTTTAAAAGGTGGTAGATCCCGGCCCGATGGGCACGACCTCTAATAGGTGGTAATTCACGGCGCTATTGGGCGCAACCTTTATCAGGTGGCATATCACGGCCCCATTAGGCGCGACCTTTATCGGGTGGCATATGACGGCTTCACTGGGCACGATCTTTAATAGGTGGTTAAATTCAGCCAATCTCCCATCAATTTCGACACTTGTGATTTCATAAAAAGAATCCCTATTTATCGCAATCAACACTCAATTTACCACATCCATTCATCAAATTTAAATTCTAAATATACAGCAGCGATCAGCACGAAATTCTGAGAATTTAGGGTACCGAAATAATTTTCGAAATTATTAAATAATTAAATTTATTCCAAAAATTAATTAAATAATAATATCCATATATTTCACGATCCACGCTCAATTTATAATATCTAATCATCAATTTCAAAATCTGATTACACAGCAGCGATCGGCACGAAATTCTAAGCAACCGAGGTCAAAAATAAATTTTCTTTTTTTATAATATAAATAATAATATTTTAATAATTTCGAATTATAATATAATATTATAATTTCCAGAATTTCGAAGCAATTAAATAATTCAAAATTAAAATCCTATTATGTCCCATCAAGGTTTATTATCAAATAAACTCTCTTAGCCTTTAATTAAACATACTTTAAATTAAACAAACATCTTAATCTAATTCACAATTAAATAAACTAAACTAATCACCTAAGCTTATTTAACTTAGGCTAAGCACACTTAGGGCATCATTAACAATCTAATCAAGGTTTAGTGAGCTAAACACACTTGATTAGCGAGTCGAGCGGACCAAAATGGGGACGACGCGAGGTTCGATTTTCCTCAAGACGGGCCGAGCATCCGGGTTCTGGAAGGCTGCCAAAACGGGCCTAACATCTGTTGAAATATCCATTTTGTTTGCTACTGTCCGCTGCAATTTGAGGCCGAGAAATGGTAGATTCGGTGTCGGCTTATGCCGAAAACGGGTGGAGAAGACCGACGGGGCTTGGACGGGCCGGTGGGGAGGTCAACGGCGACGGGGACGAGCTCTAGCAGCTCGGGACGACGGATGATGGCTGCTGGCGTGCGGACGAAGCAGGGACAGGAGGGGCGGAGCAGCTCGCGGGGGCTGCGGCGGCAAGCGGGCGAAGGGGCAGCCGGCGACAAGTGGGCGGGCGGATGGCCATGGCTGCTCCAGCTTCTCCTCTGCAATTTATGGGTTTGAAAAGCACTAGCAAGAGGAAGAAGAAGCTGTTCGAATAGCAGCAGGAGGGGAGAGAGGAAGGCGGAGGGCGCGCGGCCAGGGCGGAGCAACGACGGCGTGCGGCAGCGGTGAACAGCGGAGGCGTGCAGCTTCTTCGGCTTCGTTGGTTGCTGGGTTTTCGAAGAATGGATGGAGAGAGGGGTGTCGACGGAAGAGAGAGGAAGAAGAGGGGGAGGAGAGAGAAGGAGGGGCCATTTATTTTTATTTTTATTTTTATTTTTCTCTTTCTTTAATTCAACACAAATGGCCCACCATGACCTAAGATGACATCACACTCCACTATTTCCCACAACCTTATTCCAATGGTTGCAATTTCATTTTCCGTCGGGGTCCAATTCTTGTATATCTAATTTCTTCAATTCCCATCAATTCTCTTCAAATTGAATCAAATTGAAGTTCATAAAATTAATCCAACATCACCACACTTCAATTTACATCTTCACTTTTCTGTAGAACCAACTTAAGTCCCAAAAGCGCGATCAAAGGCGAGTCTACTAATTTCTCGAGCCAAATTAGCCATTCTCTGATTTAATTACTGAAAAATTCTGATTACCTGAAAAATCTTCTGAAGATGAGTTAATATTCCCAAAATGATTTATGACACACCCAGACTTCCAATTTCTGAATTCGATTTCAATTCTGCGGTTAATTTCATTTTGACACGATACTAGCACGGCCCAACCTACCGGATAGCCTTTAAAAATTTTCATGTATTTGACCTGTGGTTGATCATCTCAAGCCACAATGTACATCTTTGAGATATTGGCAACTTTCGGTTGTTAGGTAATCTCAAGGTTTCAAATACGGACACAAGATACCCAATCGACAGAAAAGTCGATCCAGTGCCGATTGACAAGAATTGTGTGATCTGGTGGAATCACCCACACCTGATCACATGCCTCTATCGAGTCGACCTACCTCCGATCTTTAATCGATTTTTAATTATGCCATAATGACTCTTGCAAATTAACTCGGTCGAAAGATCGCTTCCTGGTCAAATTCTCGAGTCTGATGTATTATAATTTCTTAACGGCTTCACCTGCTAGATTAGTTTTCACATAAGTGGCCGACTCAAGGAAAGGAACTATATGCATACCAACGAAATGCCCGTCTCAATTTATTGAAAATAGAATTGGAAAATCGGGATGTCACACATTATGTCCTTAGCTATCTAAGTTAGCTTAAGTTTGATCTTCATTGGTTAATCTACGCATGCATTGATGGCTTGTAGATCTGTACCTTGGATTGTCGCCTTAGATATCTGAGTTAGATTAAGTTTGGTCTTCATCAGTTAAAGATGAAATTATGTTCATCTCTTGTCAACCACGACTAGCCCTCTATCCTCTTGTTTGCAACAAGTTGAGGGGCACCAGAGAAGCAAAAACAGAGTCAAACCGTACAAGAGTTGCTCACTCTACCGTAGAGGAGGGCAAAGCCGATGCCACTTGAGTGGTTCTTTGTAGAGAGGAAGCAAGTTCGGATTTGTTATTGGATGAATTGCGTGAAGGAGAATTCCTACTCATATACACGGTTTCCCAAGCTCAAGCATTCACAATTATTATGGAGCAGCATTTGGAGGATATTGACATCTTGAGAGGCGATAGAATTGTGCGCTCCTCTCAAAATATGGAAGTGGAGATCAGACGCACTTTGATTACTGGAGAATTGCATTAAGTTCTTTTCCATTTTGTGATTTTCTATTGAAATTTTGGTTTGCTTATTTAAAATTTTTTACTTATTTGATGAACATCAAATATTTCCAATTGAATGCCCTACTCTGTTGTTACATTTACTTACTTATTAAGTACATTAGGATTGTATTAGAGCTCTTGATGATACCCATGTCCGTGCATCAGTTCCCCCAGAAATTCAAGGAAAGTTTCGTGGTCGAAAAGAGAAAACAACGCAAAATGTTCTTGCAGTATTACTTATGATTTAAAATTCATTTATGTGTTGGCCGGTTGGGAAGGCTGGCCCATGACTCTTGTATTCTTACAAATACACTTTCAAGGCCTCAAGGAATGAAAATTCCTAAAGGTATAGACTATTTCATATTTTCTATAAAATTTATACCCTATTTTCTTGAAACATGTTGTTGAAACTTTACATAAAATTGGTAGGTAAATACTATCTTGCTGATGTCGGATATGACATCCAACCGGGAATAATTTCTCCATATCGTGGAGTTCGATATCATAGGAGGGAGTTTAGTGACCACTCACCTGAGAACGAGAAAGAGTTGTTCAATCATCGCCATTCATCTTTACAGTTTGTAGTAGAAAGGGCATTCGGGGTCCTAAAAAGGTGTTTTCGTGTATTAGATGCCGAACCATTTTGGTTTTTTGATACTCAAGTTGATGTGGTCTTAGCATGTTATATTTTACATAACTTCACTATGGGAGTTAACCCTTATGATCCCTTTATGCAAGAACTAAATGTAGACATCGAATCTCAAAGTCAAGAAAGAAGACATCAACAAACACAAAGAGAGGAGAGGGAGGAACACATAGAGTAGGCATCAAAAAGAGATAGTATCGCACGTTTAATGTAGGATGACTATAGTAGGCATAGAATAAATGTTTAGTATTCGTATCTTCTTAGAAGTTGTCTGATGTTTTTTGATGTGACATGAATACTTTGATGTTTCCTTGTCTCAGTAGTCAAATGATGTCTATTATTGTGTTATTCTTTGTTTATCAAAATTTCTTGTGTGGGACATGTCTGATAATGTAGCAATGGGCAAGACTAGAGAAGGGAAGTCCAAGCATTTCAGATGGTCAGGACCTATGAAGTGTATGTTTTTAGAGATACTAGTTGATGAGGGAACAAACATTTAGCCACATTTAAACCATCTTCCTTTGTTTGAGTTGCTCAAGCTATAAATGAGAAATTTAGGATTGAACGTGTGAGCCGATCATGTGGACAATTATCTTAGAACTATTAAAAACAATTGGGCTACCATTCAAAAATTGCGCTACCATCCAAAAATTGGTTGAGAGTGGATTTCAATGGGACCATAACTTGAAGATGATCATAATTGTTCGGGAGGAAGTTTATTATGAAGAAATAATGGTAATGTGCCTTTCAGATTTCTATATAACTTAATACTCGTAACATTTGATATCCAAAAATTATGGGTTAAGTTTATGTACCTTGGTATGCTATAGTTTGTTATATTCGGGCAACTAGAAATTCATTGATTCAAGAGATTTATTATACATGCAGCATGTTGAGATATGTAGGAATTGGAGGCTACAATAATTTTGTTTGCTTATGCGTCATATGTTCTTTACATATTAAAAAAAAAAAAATTAAGAGAGATAGATGGCGAGCAGATTGTAAAGATTATTGTAATCATAAATGGCAAATCTACCTACTTATATACTTGTGTTTTTGTGATTTTTCGTAGGCACATCCTATCCATGAGAAGTACTTGAACAAGAAAATCGAGATGTATGATGAATTTGCTTTGGTGGCTAGAAAAGACATGGCCACAGGATGCTTTGCAAAACAATTTAGAGACATTGACTTACCTTCTTTTGGCAATTGACTTCTCAACTGAACTGGATGGTGGTAATGACAATACTACAAAAGGAATAGAAGATCCTTCAAGATTTAATAAAAAGCGAAGTCGTGCCATTAATAAGGATGATAGGTTTGCAATGCTCTCGAAGCAAATTGGAGAGGTTGCTAATGCAATGAAAAAGATGTGTCAAAATCAATTGGATGTTGCTGAGCTCTACAAAGAAGTGATGGAGGTTGAAGGTTTTGATGAAGCTACCCTTGCACATGCCTTTGATTATCTAGTGGACAAGAAGAGAGTTGCAAAAGCATTCATTGTCAAGAGTGTTAAGCTGAAAAAGTTATGGCTCGAAGATTTCTTAAATAGAAGAGAAAGTGGATATTGACAAGGATATGACTTTCAATGTTTGTTGTTGATACTGTTTGAACATTAGACTTGTTCTTTGGTTACTTGTAGTAGCTATTCAAGTAGCTAAGCATCAAACTTTGAATGTTTGTTCTTAATATTGTCTAAACATTGGACCTTTGGTAACATGTAGTAGCTGTCCAAATTGCTTTTTGTGGCACAATGTTCTTTGATTACTTGTTGTAGTAGCTATTCAAGTAGCTTTTTGTGGCACAATTTATCCTAATGTGTCATGGGAAGATAGAGATATTAGTACTAAACTATGAAATGTTTAGCTCATGTATTGCATGGGACATCGTGCCGAGAAACATGAACTTGCTTGGAGGCTTTAACAAGGGCAAAACTCATTAGCTTAAGTTGCTCAGAAAAACTGGAAGCATCCTTCGTGGTGTCCATGGGCAATTCAGGATAACTTGCGGAGAGCCGCACGAGAGGCGCATCCATTTGAAGAGAGCCAAATGTATTGAAGTGATTAATGAGATCGTTTTGACTTACTCTTGTAACCGAAAATCATGTCCATTTTCAGGAAAAAAAAATATGTGTATGAATTCAAGTTTCTTTTTCATTTTGTAGGTTCAAATTCTAGATTTACTAAACCGATTGAGAAAAATCCATTTATTAAGTAATATGGACTAAACAAATTAATTTGGAAGTAAGAGGCACACTATTGTCAATTGTTAGGTCAAATGTCATTCAATCATTTTTCAAATGCAATTCAAATACCAAAAAATACTTTCAGTCATGTATCACAAAAAAAAAAAACCATTTTCCTAGAAAATAGTTTCTCGAAAACGTTATGTTTTTGGTGAAATACACACCCTTAGTTAAGCTTATAAGTCGGTTATCTTCCAAACCACCCATAAGAGGAATGGCAAAGATGGAGGAAAATCCAACGAATTCAACCAATCATTATTCACAAATCAAAACATGTTCACAAGTGCTTTTGGGTACTTATTAAGCACACTAAGGGCGCGTTTAGTAATGATTTTGTTCCGGGAGTAGATTTTGATTAGAATTGATTATTTTTTTATTCTATTCCCGAAAACCGATTCTAAGCATTTTAAGCCGTTTGGTAATCGTCCAAAATTTTCGATTCGGGAATAGAATTGCGTTTGGTACCGTGCTTATTATGTTCTAAATGAATTTCTTTTAATTTTTAAATAATTTTTTTACTTTTTTAATTTCATTTTTTTTTTTTTTTTTTTTTCCTTTTTCTCATCTTCTTCTTCTTCTTGTGGCCGGTCCCAGACTGGCGACCGGCCAAACGAGGGCCGGTGACCTCATTGGAGCGTCGCCAGCCCAAACGAGGGCCGGTGACCTCATTGGAGCGTCGCCAGCCCTCGACGAGGCCAGCCCTCGACGAGGCCGGCCCTCGTAGGCCGAGCCTCGCCAGCAGCTGGGCGAGGCTCGCCTAGCTCTACCGAGGCTCGTCCTCGCCAAATCTGACGAGGCCAAGCCCCGCCGGTGGCCAGGCCTGCCTTGCCGGGGTTGGGCGAGGCCTGCCAGGCCACTGGCGGGGCTGGGCGAGCCTCGCCGATGGCTAGGCGAGTCTCGCTTGGCCACCGGTGGGGCTGGGCGTTGCGAGGCTTGCCTAGCCCTTGCCCAGCCCCGGCGAGCTCATTGGACCTTGCCCTGGTCTGGCGAGCCTCCAGCGAGCTCGCCGGACCGACGGCCGGTGGCGGTGGACGGCTACAGCGGACGGCGGACGATGGCGGGCGTTGGTGGAGGGCGATCGCGAGATGGCTGAAGGGAAGAAAAAGATTTCTTGATTTTGATTCTCAAATTCGTTCCCAGAACAAGAATCAACTTTTTTTTTGTTCTTGATTCTATTCCTAATATGTTTCCGAGAACAAATTTGTTCCCATAACAAAAATTTTACCAAGCGTGATTCTAGGCTTAAACCGATTCGGGAACAAAGAATCGAATTTGGCCATGTTTGGATGGTTACCAAATAGGGCCTAAGAGTGCGTTTGGTAACGATTCTGTTCCGGGAGTAGATTTTGATAAGAAATTATTATTTTTTTATTAAGTTCCCGGGAACAAATTCTAAACATTTTAAGCCGTTTGGTAATCGTTTAAAATTTTTTATTCTAGACTAGAATTGCGTTTAGTACCATGCTCATCGATTCCGTTTTAAATTAATTTCTTTTAATTTATAAATAATTTTTATACTTTTATACTTTTTTCCTATTCTTCTTCTTCTTCAGGGTTGCCAGCCCTTGGCCCACTGGCCTCGTTGGGGTTGGGCCCGCCTGGCCACCAGTGGGACTGGGCGTTGCGAGGCTTGCCCAGCCCAGGGCGAGATCTTGGCAAGCTCGTCGAACTGATTACTGGCGACTGACGGATGGCGGCAGATGGTGGCAGATAGCAACTGCGCAATTGAAGAAGAAGAAAAGAGAAGAAAATAGTTAGCTTTGATTCTTTTTTCTGATTCTGGAATAAGAATAATTTTTTTTTATTATTATTCTTTGATTCTACTCTCAATTTGTTCTTAGGAACAAATTTGTTTCGGAACAAAAATTTTACTAAACGCAATTATTGTTCCAAACTGATCACAGGAATAGAAAATCGGAATTTGGCCCTATTTAGATAAAACAGGGGCAAATACCGACCTATTTATTTTTCAAAAGATCAGTACACATGACAAAAGCAAACAATATTGAAGATCATGGAATTTTTTTGAACCTAATCTGCCGGTCAACGATGGGAAGAAGTAGGTGATCGTTCGTTATCTATCCTGTCGCCTGCCGTGCAGCATCAGTCCTGCTCCTTCCTTACTTTTTTCTGGGAAGACCCATCAGCTTTACTTCACTTCGTTTAACAAGCTTCTCACGTGCGACGGCAGCGGCGACGTTCTCGACCGCCTGAGCAAAAAGAGGCCATGGCTGCGAAGCTCGGAGGAGCCGCGGTGGCGCTAGCGGTCGCGGCCGTCGTGCTAGCCCTGAACCGGCCGACCCATCTCCTCCACCCGCCTCCCGTCCCCGGAGCCCGCGACCGCCTCCACGCTTCGAGGGTGGTTCCGGTCGCCGGAGCGTTCGGGCCCGAGAGCCTCGCCTTCGACCCGAGCGGCGGGGGCCCGTACACCGGCGTCGCGGACGGCCGGATCCTCAAGTGGGAGGGCGACGAGCGCGGGTGGGTCGACTTCGCTTTCACTTCCTCCCAGAGGTAGGACGTTTAAGCCACTGTTCTGCTCGTGCTCGACTTGCTTCCATTGCTGGCTTGCTATATGTTGGCGAATATCGATTCACAAAATTTCATTTATTTGGAGTGACATAGTAGAGAGCACGGCCGATTTGTTCTAATGCAATCAGCCAGGCTATTCAGTATGCTGATTCATAGAGCAATCTTAGTATACTAAGCATCACTCACTGCCGTTGGCGAGAAATGGGGAGAAATGTGAGATAAATCTAAAGCAATATCCATGTTAGTTTCTCGCTCTTTGTTTTTTCTGTTTTTAGTTGAGGTGAGATTCTATGCCACTTTGCGAAAGCTTAATCAGACCGGACTCTTGATCATGCACATAAATGTCGTCCAAAGCCCGGTTGACGATTTTGTGGTTTGTTTGCTGCAAATGTGAAAACTAGATTAATCATGATTTGCAAATCAAGTGTCGCTTATGGTGGACTCTACAAGAAAGTATACAGATTTCTGTCATTTCAGCCCATCACATCAAAGTAACCCTATGTGTGCTTTCCAGCTTTGGTGTGTATCTCTTTCAATCCAAGTAACAAATGCAGTTATAAGGTGCTCATTAGATTGGATTGATGACCTTTTTCTAGTTAACTAGAGTCTTTGATCAAGTTGCCATCAAGATTAGTCTCTCCAGAGAGATCTGATAGTATTGGAATGATGGAGAAGATTAGCATGGCCCCCACAAGAATGATGCGTAAATGGTCCGACCAGATTAGCGATCATCGAAATCTGACTTGTTGACTAATTGTTCCTTTTGGATTTCATGGTAACTTGCATTGAATTTGAGAGCCCCAACATTGGATATTCCGTTGCTGCTGCTAACTTTTTCTAGAAAGTTTCATTTTCATACACTTCAGTGAAAATTTATGACATTGGAACAGAGCATGTGAGTGCTAACGCTCCTAATTGGAGAAGTTGTTGGGCCTACCAAGCAAAAACCAATTTCAGTGTCAGCACTCATCCATTATATTTCCAGTAATATTGTGCTTCCTTTTGCATAATATTGTGCTTCCTTTTGCATATTCTGCCCGGAATGTCACCAACTTGGTGTGGTGCTACTAGGAAGGAATGCATTCGCCCATTTGCACCGGAGTTGGAGCATATTTGTGGAAGGCCTCTAGGATTACGTTTCGATAAGAAAACTGGAGATCTCTACATTGCAGATGCGTACTTCGGGCTTATGGTGGTGGGTCCAGATGGTGGTTTGGCCACTCTGGTGGCCAATGAAGCTGAAGGCGAACCCTTCTGGTTCACGAATGATCTGGATATCGATGAGAGTGAAGATGTGATTTACTTCACAGACTCGAGCACAAATTTCCACAGAAGGTAAGTAAGACGCAGACAACATCATACTAAGAGAAAGATGTCTGGATTTTGATGGGTCTTGTGTTCATAATAACGTGGGATACTTCAACATGACAACTATCTTTATTGATTTTTACATGGTTAGGACTAGAAAACAAGATAAACAATCGTTATATGGAAGTTATTCGTTCAGTGTCGTGGTGCAGTTAACTAATTTTTGGTGTAGGCACACATCCACTGTGGCATCCAACTTCTTTTTCTTATGATGACTGAGCAAACAATACTTTAATCTGTTCTTAGCAATGTCTATTGATGCCTACAAAAAGCTACTTATCGCTGATAATTTGTGTTTCCAGACAATTCATGCATTCATGTCTAAGTGGAGACAAAACTGGCCGGTTGATGAAATATGATAAGTCGAGCAAGGAACTGAAAGTCCTTTTGCGAGGAATTGCTTTTGCCAATGGAGTAGCGTTAAGCAAAGACGGCATGTTTCTGTTGATGGCGGAAACTGCTACTTGCCGAATCTTGAGGTTTTGGCTTAAGGGACCTAATGCAGGAAAGTTTGACATCTTTGCCGAGTTGCCTGGCTACCCAGACAACATCAGGAGGAACTCCAGAGGCGAGTTCTGGGTCGGCTTGCATGCAAAGAAAGGACCGGTCGCGAGGTTCCTTCTTTCCAATCCTCTCATTGGGAATTTTGCTCTAAGACTGCCGATCAGCTTCCAACAGCTGCACTCGCTGTTCGTGGGAGGGAAAGCTGATGCCACCGCTGTCAAGCTGGGCACGGAGGGAGAAATTCTGGAAGTATTGGAAGACACGGAGGGAAAGACCCTGCAGTTCATCAGTGAAGTTGAAGAGAGGGATAATAAGCTGTGGATCGCGTCGGTGATGAGGCCTTTTGTCGCTATTTACGATTTGAATTGAGTTATGTATTCTCGAGTTGTGAAGTCGATCTCTTTCATGATCTCATCCGACTATAGCGTCTGTCATGTGCACAATCTAACTGTACTCTTTTTTGTTGTCGACGTAGCCAAGAAACGAAGAGGGTATTCTCGTTTTTTAGCTTCTCTATCGATTTGCACTTGTCTAAGTCGTTCTCCCATTATCTGTAAGAGTTCAATCAGTAGAACTCCTAGTTAGATTTAAAATCGTTGTGCTGAAGAACATGGAATCAATTCTTAGGGAGGCTTGGTTACCGAGTCATACAGCGACTCTGCTTGATGAATTCACGTAGGTCGGCATCCATCACCAGCTCCTTAAGAGCTATCCATTGCTTTCATGGTGTCTTGAAGTCTTCATTGCCTGAAGACTGGTGAAGTTCCAAGCTGCAGAAGCAATGCGTCGTGAATCCCTCCTAATCCCTGTACGCTTTGAATGAAACTGACTTTCTCTCTCTTTTGAAAACCAAAACTAATTTTCAAAATATGACTCGACCTTGGGGCTGGGGCCCTGTTTCCTGACGCCGGACCTCAGTAGACCCTTCAGATAGGTTCGGAATCTAACTCCCCAATGGTCGGGAACCCCAATGGTCGGGCTCGAGTCCCCGGCTGTCCTGCCCAACTTGCCAAGGCACATGCCGGAGTCCCATAAGGCCAAGTCTGGGACTTCAACACCCTTGCCCAGGTTATCAATGCACAGGCTTAGAAAAGAAACGACAGAAAAAGGCTCTTTTTTTTTTTTTTTTTTTTTTTTTTTCAGGTGCAGGGACGACCCTGTTTGCATCTGGACCATCCATGTTCTCTCTCTCTCTCTTAGCCCTTTTGATAATTCAATTTTGAAGGTTTTTTGTTTTTTTTGCTTTGCCTTTACGTAGGTCCCATTTTTATCTTGGTAATTTTGGATAGCTAGGGGTAAAAATCCCTTGAAGAAGATTTATCCCCTTTTTCTTTTTTTGCTGAATTCTCTTTTCTCAAAGGTGAGAAAAGGGAGGCCCTTTTTTTTTTTTTTTTTAATATAGTAATCATATTGCTATTATGCCTTGTCAAGATTGAGGGTCCTCATCTCTAGCTTGAGGTGGTATGAAAATTTTTAATGGTGAAACAAATGTTTTAAGACAAACTCGAGATTTCAATTTTATTGGCATCAAATAAATATCAAAGCGTACAGATCATAGTCCTCGGCCTTGAAAGGATGCGCGAATGGAGTGATTCGAACCCCATGTCATTGAACTAGGAGTAAAGCGCGCCTGTTGCTTTATTAAACTCACCGTTGGCAAAAACTGAATGTGTTTATCTCGAGTAGAGCGATGAAGATCAGATGAAGTGGATGTTCACAAAGACATGGCAGGATTATGGGCTTTTGGTAGTGACCATTGGGTCGGCTGGTGATTCGGATTTTGGGCTCGCTGTGACTTCTCGTGGGCCCCGGGTGCATGCATGCATGCACAGAGAAGAACCGAAGGACGCAAAAAGAAAACATGCTGCTGCATCTCACTGGACAGGGATGAACCGTGACATCGCGAGTTAATTTTCGCATACCGAACTAAATCTGTTTTTCCGATCCCATCTAAGGCATAGGCGATATTCATCTCCGGACTAGAAGATCCGTGATGAATTAATTACTTCTTGGCCCTCCCGAGTGATGGCACCGAATAGGAATTGAGCACGAGATGTCACAGTTTCACGAGTTTATTCGATTTGGACTAAGTTTTGTTTGAGGGATTTGGGGAACCTGCCTCCAATGATGGATGAAGCATGGTGAACCTCCTCGAATGTGACCTCACATTTTACATGCTGAATGGCTAAATATTTACTTTTCATATACAAACTCCATATGTTGGACCTAACTGGGTCTTTAGAAGGCTTAAGGGAGTTCCCAATGTCACTTCTTGTGTTCCCATCTGGTTATAATAATAATAAAAACAAAAAAGAAAAGAAAAAGAGCTGAAAATTGAGGGGGAGGGTATGTAGGGATTGATACATTAAAATAAGGAATGCATTTAGATCGGATGTCAAGAAAACAAACTCTCGCCAGAAATCCCTATCGAAAGCTTTAGCTTTCTGCGAGGTTGACCCGTCACATATTATCTTATTAATAGACTTGTCGGCCTAATACCCTTGGTTGATAAGACAATGTGCGAAGATTTTACATGCTAAATGGCTAAATTTTTATTTTTCACATACAAACTCAATTTGCAAGATTATTATAAGCAGTTATATTTCCCTTTCATCTCATCGGAAGAAACGCTTTTGATTAGTTGATTACAAATAGAACTATTACCCAAATTTTTAGTTAGGTTCGAATGTATGATATTTATATATTATTAACCACCAGTAAGAGGGATGACAAAAGTGAAGAAAAATACAACCTTTCTGGGGATCAAAAATACGTTTCCCCTATACTTAGTTGAAACCCCACACTAAATGGCCATAAGCACTGTAGCACTCTCTTATTCTCCTTCCTATCTTCACCCTCACTCCTCGATCGCTATCTCATCGGTCTCCTGTTCGTCGCTCACGTTATCGCCTCCCTCTAGGTCGTTAATCCTTGACGAAGCTCTTGTTGGAAGTTTGTTTATAAAATAAAGTATATATTTCCTTATCCCACATAGGAAAAGTAGGAGGAAGTAGGCCAATTAATAAGTGTGGGGTTTCCTTTGTATACCTAAAGGAATGATTGAGTGTGAGCTAGACCTCACCATATTTACATCCAGTCAAAGGTTGTTTTTGTTTATGAGAATTTTCGGAAATTATTAAAAAATAAATTGAAATTTTATTTAAAATTATTATTTAATTATTTTGAATTTTTTTTGTATTTTTTCAAGACAACTTTTGGAAAAAATACTCATTCAGTTTGCAACCTTTTCCAAAGGGTTGCATTTGTTCATTTTTTCAACTTCTTCCGAATAAATGCCTTTGTTCATCTAGGCAATTTTCAAAAGGACACAGTTTGTTAAGATACTCATTCAGTAGCCTTCTTTCTGAAAAAATTACAGCCATCATTTCAATTATTTTCTAGAGAGATTCTGAAGAAATACTAGAATTGTTATGTAGTATTCTTATTTTTGAGACTTTGTTATATCCTGGAAGATATTTGCCGGTAACTATTAGCAACGTTATGGGACAAATAAATCAAGTGATATCACATGTCTCAAAGTCCAACTTGATTACTCTAAAGATCTGACTTTATTGTTTTACCCAATTCGAGCCATATTTTCCCAATAGCTCCGCTCCAACAAGTTCAATGCAACAAGTTTGAACTGGAGAGACAAAGGGCCTGGAGTCCGGCGAGGTTGCCCGATGACGGCATACGACTGACTGTTCATCGCGTAGGCCCATTGTGGGAACTCGTAGGTTGACCACCACTCAACCGAGAGCGCATTTGACGCCTTTCCAGGAGCATAAGGGAGGCGAAAGGTTCGAGAGGCAGGGGGCAGCAGTGCAGGGAGGAGTGGAGGGCGGCGAGAGCGGCTTCGGCACAGCCAGAACAGAGGCAGAGCAAGAGGAAGAGTGTGATACATGACGAGAAAAATAAATGAATTAAACGAATCTCTTGGTCGAATCTTGTTTAGACTCCCAACCTCGAACATTGTACCAGTTTTGTGCTGCATATCAAACTGAATTAGTTTTTTCTTTCACATAAAATCACATCCCATTTTTCTATGGAGCAAATTTTTCTGTACTTGGCTAATTATATTGCGTCAGCAAAAAGGATTAGCACTTCGAAAATTGAAATCTCTTGGAAATATTTGCTTATTTAATTGATTAACTTCTGTTTAGCAAAAGGTTGGATGATTGCTGATTTCATGAAGTTTGAGTAAAAGTTATATGTTTAACAAAAGGTTAGAACAGGATGAATGACGGATCAGTTATTCGATATGGAGATGGGTGATCTCCCGCCAGCATCGTCATCAGTCCTGCCGTCCTTCTGGAAAAGACACGTCGGTTGGATTTTACTACGTTTCCCTTTCGCTTCCTTGAAAAAGCATGGAGCTCGAGCTGTCTCGCTTGCGGCAGCAGCAGCAGCAGCTCCGTCTCGATCGCCTGTGCAAGAAGAGGCCATGGCTTCGAAGCTCGGAGCGGCCGCCATGGCGCTAGCAGTCGTGGCCGTCGTCCTAGCTCTGAACCTGCCGGCCCATCTCCTCCGCCCGCCTCCCGTCCGGGGAGCCCGCGACTGCCTCCACGCTTCCATGGTGGTGCCGGTCGCCGAAGCGCACGGACCCGAGAGCCTCGCCTTTGACCTGAGCGGCGGGGGTCCATACACTGGCGTCGCCGACGGGCGGGTCCTGAAGTGGGAGGGCGACGAGCGCGGGTGGGTCGACTTCGCTTTTACTTCCTCTCGGAGGCAGGACGTTCAACCACTGTTCTGCTCGTGCTCGACTTGGTTTTTCTTTCCTTTTTTTTCCGATAAAAAGGTGATTTTGCTCTTCATCGTTGACATGTTTGACCATTCTAATCCGTACACCAAATCACTTATGCTGGACTCTACAAGACACTATACAGACTTGTGTTAGTTTTGCCAGGCAAGTGACTCCGACGAGTGTGCTTTTCAGCTTTGGTGCGTATTACTTTAAGTCCAAGAAACAAATGCAGTTCATAAGGCGTTCTAGATTGAATTGATGACCTTTTTCTAGTTGAATAGATTCCTTGATCAAGCTGCTATCAGATTAGAATCTCCCGAGAGATCAATAGTTGCCGCACAAGGATGACACGAAAATGGTTCCAACCACATTAGCCCTGGTCTAATTCTGGCTCGATTGAGTGCTTGCTCCTTTTGGGTTTCATGGGAACTTGCATTACATTTGAGAGGCATCCAGCATGGGAAGCTCTGCTGCCGCTGCAAATTTCTCCAGAAAATATTATAATCATTAAATTTGGTGAAAATCCATAACATTGTGACAGAGCACAGGAGCACTAACATCCCTAATTCAAGGAGTTGCCGGGGCCACGGAGCAAAAACCAACTTTAGTGTCAGCATTCATCCACTATATTCCGAGCAATATTGTGCTTCCTCTTGCTTATTCTGCCCAGAATGTCACCAACTTGGTGTTGTGCTACTAGGAAGGAGTGCGTTCGCCCATTTGCACCAGAGTTGGAGCATGCTTGTGGAAGGCCTCTAGGATTACATTTCGATAAGAAAACTGGGGGTCTCTACATTGCAGATGCATACTTCGGGCTAAAGGCAGTGGGTCCAGATGGTGGTTTGGCCACTCCGGTGGCCAATGAAGCTGAAGGTGGACCCTTCCGGTTCACGAATGATCTGGATATCGATAAGAGCGAAGATTTGATTTACTTCACAGACTCAAGCACTGCTTTCCATGGAAGGTAAATAAGACAGAGACAACATCAATAGTAAGAGAAGGATGTCTAGATATCTATAGGTCTTGTATCCATTATAATGTGGGATAGTTCAACACGATAAATATCTTTGTTGATTTTTACGTGGTTAGGACGTGGAAACAAGATAACCAATCGTTATATGGAAGTTATCCGTATCAGTGTCATGGTCCGATTACTATCTCTATTGATTTTAAGTGTCATGGTCATGCCTCCACTGCAGCAGTCAACTTCTTTTTCTTGCTCTCAGTGATGTCTATTGATGCATGCAAGAAGCTACTTATCGCTGCTAATTTGTGTTTCCAGACAATTCATGAATGCATTTCTAAGTGGAGGTAAAACCGGCCGGCTATTGAAGGACAATAAGTCGAGCAAGGAACTAAAAAGTCCTTATGCAAGGGCTCGCTTTTCCCAACGGAGTAGCATTGAGCAAAGACTGTTTCTGTTGGTGGCGTAAAACGCTGCTGGCCGAATCTCGAGGCTTTGGCTTAAGTGACCTAATGCAGGAAAGTTGGACATCTTTGCCGAGTTGCCCAGTTACCCAGACAGCATCAGAAGGAACTCTGGAGGCGAGCTCTGGGTCGCCTTGGATGGCAAGAAAGGACCATTCCTGAGGTTCTTTCCGAATCTCGCATTGGGAATTTTGCTCTAGGACTGCCGGTTAGCCTCCAACGATTGCATTCGATGCTTGGGGAAGGGAAAGCCGAAGCGACCGCTGTGAAGCTGGGCAAGGAGGGGGAAATTCTGGAAGTAGTGCAAGAAAAGGAGGGGAAGGCCGTGCAGTTCATCAGCGAAGTTGAAGAGAGGGACGATAAAGTTGTGGATCGGGTCGGTGATGAGGCCTTTTATCGGTATTTATGATTTGAATTGAGCTACGTATTCTATTGAGCTGTAACATTGATCCGTGTCCTGTTCTCATCCAGCTAAAGCGTCCGTCGTGTGCACAATCTCATCATACTCCTTTTCATCGTCAATTCAACCGAGAAACAAAGCGGGCATTCCTTGCTTTTCCTTTCTCTATCGACTTAGTCATGTCGAAGTTGTTTTTCGTGTTATCTGTAAGCGTTCAATGTATCAAACTCCTAGTTAGATTTGCAACGGTTGTACCAAAGAACATGGAACTAATTCTTAGGGAGGCTTTGTTACCTAGTCTATGCACGTGGTTGGATGTGCGAGGTCCGCCTAACCTATTCCCTCGCATAAGTTGCGGTACCTTTGCACGGCCAGTCTATTCTCAATGCATCAGTTCAAGTAGGTCGGCATCCCTCACCAGCTACTTACGAGCTATCCATTGCCTTGTCATTTCGGGGGCGCGTGCTGTGGTGGCCTAAGAATACTAACAGATTAGCTGCCCAGCAGTAGATATTCATATAAAGCACAGATCTTGTCATCACCGGTTAATGGCTTACGTAGATTATTAACAGGAGCAGCGTCAAGAATAGTAAAGTTCAGTTCATGAAATCGATTTACAAAGTAACATGGTAGATTACAACCTTGCATTTGAATAAGTTGGTATTTGACAAAAATTAATAATAATAAGTTGTTCACGCTCATATATCCAACAAGAATCTTGTCGTATCATTTTATAAGTTAAATTTCATAAATTGATATTTATATCTCGCTTAACTTTGTTGAAGCAAACATAATTAAAGCAATTGTCGAGGTGAAGAATGTACTAGTGAAACTGGTCCTTTATTTACCCAAAAAGAAAGTAAGTTATGGCAAATGACAGTGAAAATGCACACATAACAAATTTAAGGACATAAAGGGATCCTATTACTGTATGTATTATCAAATTCACGGTCCATATTTTATGACAATGATGATATAAGCAAGAATTTCACCATATCTGCAAGCTTTCAAAAAGGATTGGACTGAATATGTATATATACACGTACCAATTTAAATAATCGAGGGAGATTATCAAAAAAAAAAAAAAAAACACACACACACACACACAAGGCAATCGGACTCCAATGAACATAGAGAGAGGACAAATTAGTGGGCAGACATATGACGAGAATTTTGAGGCTAGTTTTGTTGATAAGATAGTGGGCGGTAATTGACAGTTACATAAGATACACAACGCCACCTATTGAGGAAAAGAAGTAGTTTGGACATGAATTTTTAGTAGAATTTTTGTTGACTTGAAGGTGTTGTCTTTTCCACGTGCTTTTTAGTTTTCGTGCCTTTCGTTGCCACGAATTTCTTCAATTTCAACTTAGGGGGCTCGTTTGACGGATTTCGAGAACTCCCATCAATGGATGTCGAAGCTTTGTGATCCCTCCTCAAACATCACCCCCACATTTCACATGCGGTTTCTACTTACAGACTCCATATACACATCTATCACTACGGCTCGTGTTTTCTTGCGTCTCTTGTTCGAGGAAACCTCTCTCGTGGTCTCCAATTTACGTGTTACAAACATGGACAAAGGACACTCGTGATTTTAATCCTAATTAGATTTGCATGTGCAATGTCTACATCTTGTAAAGCACCGATGATGATGGAGGAAAATATAGCCCGATTACGAGTTCGACCAATCATCACTTATAAATTAGATTAATGCCAGTGAGTGTCTCTAAAGTGCTCATTAAACATACTAAATAACAGATGAACCATTTTTTGTCATCAGAGCAAAAATAGTTAAAAAATTCCAACCGTCGCCGTCTTGAAAATCCAAGAAATCTCGTCCAGAATTAACGATCAAAAAAATTATTCAACAATGGGAAGTAGGTGATCGTTGTCTACCCTCTAGCAGTCTAGCAGCACCGGCCCCTCCTTCCTTCTGTCATTCTGCGAAGACCCATCAGCTTGATCATAGTTCGTTTGACTCGCTTCGTTTACTTAACAAGCCTCGAGCTCGAGCCTGAGCTAAAGAGGCCATGGCTTCGAAGCTCGGGGTAGTCGGGATAGCACTAGCAATCGCAGCCGTCTTCCTAGCTCTGAAACCGCCGGCCCATCTCCTCCACCCGCCTCCCGTCCCGGGAGCCCGCGACCGCCTCCACGCTTCCAGGGTGGTGCCCGTCACGGGCGCGTTCGGGCCCGAGAGCCTCGCCTTCGACCCGAGCGGCGGTGGCCCGTACACCGGCGTCGCCGACGGCAGGATCCTCAAGTGGGAGGGCGACGAGCGTGGGTGGGTCGACTTCGCTTTCACTTCCTCACGGAGGTACGGCATTTGAATCAATAGAATGGTGATTTCGCTCTTCATCGTCGACATGCTTGATCATTGTGGTTTTGCTTCCATTCCATTGGCGGCGCACAGTACATTGGCGAACATTGATTCACAAAATTTCATATATTTGAGTAACATGGCTGAGAACATGACCAATCTGTTCAAATGCAGTCAGCCCCGCCATTTATTATATTAATTTTTAGAGCGCTCTTAGTATATTCAGCATTACACGCCATTGTTGGCAAGAAATGTCCCGACTGTCACCAACTTGCTGTGCTGCTAGGAAGGATTGCATTCGCCCATTTGCACCGGAGTTGGAGCATGTTTGTGGAAGGCCTCTCGGACTACGTTTCGATAAGAAAACTGGAGATCTCTATATTGCGGATGCGTACTTCGGGCTAATGGTGGTGGGTCCAGATGGTGGTTTGGCTACTCTGGTGGCCAGTGAAGCTGAAGGCAAACCCTTCCGGTTCACCAATGATCTGGACATCGATGAAAGCGAGGATGTGATTTACTTTACAGACTCGAGCACAACTTTCCACAGAAGGTAAGTAAGGCACGGACAACATCAATACTAAGAAAAAGATGTCTGGATATCGATGGGCTCTTATGTCCATAATAACGTGGGGATAGTTCAACAAGATAACTATCTGTATCGATTTTTACATGGTTAGGATGTGAAAACGGGATAACCAATTGTTACATGGAAGTTATTCGTATTAGTGTCATGGTACAGTCAACTGATTTTCAGTGTCATAGTCGCACCTCCACAGCAGCACCCAACTTCTTTTCATTATAATGACTGAATAGTCGATACTGTAACCTGTTCTCCGTATGCATACAAGAAGCTACTTATCGCTGCTAATTCGTGTTTCCAGACAATTCCTGAGTGCATGTCTAAGTGGAGACAAAACTGGCCGGCTAATGAAGTATGATAAGTCGAGCAAGGAACTGAAAGTCCTATTGCGAGGGCTCACTTTTCCCAACGGAGTAGCGTTGAGCAAAGACGGTTTGTTTCTGCTGGTGGTGGAAACCGCTACTTACCGAATCTTGAGGCTTTGGCTTAAGGGCCCTAATGCAGGAAAGTTGGACATCTTTGCTGAGTTGCCTGGTTTCCCAGACAACATCAGGAGGAACTCCAGAGGCGAGTTCTGGGTCGCCTTGCATTCCAAGAAAGGACCGGCCAGTAGGTTCTTTCTTTCCAGTTCTCTCATTGGGAATTTCGCTCTGAGACTGCCGATCAGCTTCCAGCAGCTGCACTCGCTAGTTGTGGGAGGGAAAGCTGATGCCATCGCAATCAAGCTGGGTGAGGAAGGAGAAATTCTGGAAGTGGTGGAAGACGCGGAGGGGAAGACCGTGCAGTTCCTCAGCGAAGTTGAAGAGAGGGATGATAAGTTGTGGATTGCGTCGGTGATGAGGCCTTTTATTGCCATTTACGACTTGAACTGAGCTACGTACTCTCTCGAGTCGTGGAATCGATCCGTGTCATGATCTCATCCAACTAAAGCTGTCTTTCGCACGCACCATCTCATCGCACTCCCTTTCGTCGTCGTTTCAGCCCAGAAACGAAGAGGGTATGCTTTTTCTTTCCTTTTCTTCTTCTCTATCGATCTACCCATGTCGAAATCGCTTTCCGCATACGAGTTCCAATAAATCAAACTCCTAGTTAAATTTGCAACCGTTGTACTGAAGAACATGGAATCGATTCTTAGGGAGGCTTGGTTACCAAGTTCATGAAAGTGGTTGGACGTGAGAGACTCTACTCAAGGAATCGTTCGTGTAGGTCGGCATCCATGACCAGACACCACCTACTAAAGCGCTACGAGCCATCGATTGCTGTTGGCAATTTTTGTGCGCGTGTTTTGGTGGGCTATGAATACTATGGTGGATTAGCTATTCAGCAGTAGATATTCATCTAAAGTTCGGATCTTGTGATCACCAGTTCATGGTTAACTTAAATTATTAACAGAATAACCCCGCACATGGTACGATCAGGCTATTAGATCGATTCAAAAAGTAATGTTGTAGACTGTACGCACGCGTTTGAATAAGCAGATCACTCTCAAGTATCCAATAGCTTCCTCGTACCATTGATTTAAATTGATTTTGTAAATAGGTTTTTATGTCCAATTCTGATGCGGGAGCATCCGATTCTATGGAACAATCCTTAAGTTCCAACATGGTTCCAATGACTAGTCAAGCAACATCAATGTTCATTCAAGGCAGAGCAAATTTTGGTTATTACTTACTTTGATGGGTTTAAGTTGAAGATGTCAACATGAGGATTGTCGACCGAGTTATCGATTAAGGAGTTATCGATTTTTCAATGCCAATCAAGGTTTAAGTTACCAATTCACCAGAACAGTTGCTGATTTCAAAGAGGTTGTTCACAGCAAGTTCCTTGGATATTGATCTCAAAAGATAGTTATTTTCTGGTAAAAGTTGGTGGACAAATTTTGGAAGATGAACCACAAGGCTCATGAGCAAAGATTTCAAGACTCCACATCATTAATGCATTTTCTAGTTCCCGTGTCTTTAATGTTGGTCTATTTCCTATGTCTTAATTCCCTATAAATAAAGGAGAGTTCTCAACTATAATGCAAAGAGTTGATGATTCCTCTACATGAGTTAAGATTCCTCTACATGAGTTAAGATTATCTGATTCCTTATTTTAGTTCCTTGGTGGCAAATCAAAAGTTTTTTAAGCCTTAGTGTTGAGCTGCCATTATCCCGATCATTTATCTTTGGCCGGTGGTTTGTGCTTTTACTCTTTGGTAATGAACCTCCCTTATCTTTTGTCCTTTTACACGTCATTCCATTATAACTCATCACACCATGTACATAAACTTAACCAGAAAATCCCCATTTTCGGAATTACTCATCCCACGGATGCATCTAAATTTATGGAGTTGGTTGCACCAAATAATAAATATGTATCCATTCTCCAACCTAACAAAAACAGTGAAAGGCTTGACTTTTTCGGCTTGACTATTGCCATCCGACAGTAGGCGTCACTTCCATATATGGGAGATTTTATTCCTTATCGTTGCATTCAATGTCCAAATAGACACTGAAAACGCATGATGCATTACCCTTTTAAGGACATAAGAAAGATCCTTACCACTATGAAATGTCACCTAGTTCATGGTTCTTCATATCACGTGACTATGAAATATATTTGCCAAACACGGTGTTGTCTACACGTATTTTTGTTTACATCGTCTAATTCGTAGAATGAAATTTTAAGCCCTAAGAATTCAAAAAATCTAATCTTTACACCTTGAAAATGAAGAAAGGATAGGAAAATTGAGGGTTGGCAAATGTAAAGCTTAGACTCTGTTTAGTAACCGACCAAATAGTAATTTTTTTTATTCTTTTGTTCTCGAGAGTAGTTTTGGAACAAAATTATGTTTGATAAAATTTTTGTTCTCAGGAATAAATTTCTATTTTTTTTTGTTCTCGGAAGTGAACAAAATAAAAAAAAAAAAAAAGTTGATTATTGTTCCCAGGAACAATTCTAAAATCAAGCCTATATTTTCTCTTTTTATTTTCTTTTCTCTTGTTCTTCTTCCCTTTTCTTCTTCTTCATCTGTTGCCACCATCGTGGTTGCCGACCGCTTGCTCGTCCGTCGTATCCGCTACCCACTATCTTTGGTTGTTGGCAACCGGTCTGGCGAGCTCGCCAGGGCAGGGCGAGGTTCGATGAGCTCGCCGGAGGCAAGCCCAGCCACCGGCAAGGCTTGCCCAACCTCGCCGAGGCTCGGTCGATGAGGGCTGACCTCGCCGAGGGCTAGAGATGCAGTGACGTCACTGGCCCTCGTCTAACCGATCGCCGGTCATCCCAAGGCCGGTGACCAGCCACTTGAAGAAGAAGAATAGGAGAAAGAAAGGAAAAAAAAAAAGAAAAGAAGAAAAAAAAAGTAATAAAATTATTTAAAAATCAAAAGAAAATAATTTGGAGTAGAAATTTTGAGCACGGTATCAAACGCAATTCTATTTTAAGAATTGAAATTTTGGATAGTTACCAAACAGCTTAAAATGCTTAGAAATTGTTCTCAATAATAAAATAAAAAAGAATCATTTCGATCGAAATTGTTCTCGGGAATAGAAGCATTACCAAACGCGTCCTTAATTGATTTTGCTAAATATAAGGCGTGCAACTAGAGAACTAACTTTTGTGAGATCCGTCCTTATTCTACACAAAACTTTCAACTCTATGACTACTAAAGTCTGACTCTCACTGTTCCACAAAATACACAGTAGAATGACAGAACGTGAAGTTTAAAAGAATTTTGTTAACACATGTCTCTATTTTAGCATGAAAAACCTATCATTTTTAAGGTATTTTCTTTCTTGTATTATGTATAGTCAATATTAATATTTTTTTTACTAAATATGATTAACAAATGTTTATGTATGGGTGGCCACTACATTGTGGGATTTTTTTGACAAAAAAAGGGTGGCGCATTAAAGTGAAAAGGATTGTTTCACAAAAGAAAAAAGAGTGAAAAGGCTACCACATGCTGATTTCAGTCATATCAGAATTCAGTAAGTTTCTGCTTTTAGGTTTATATCCTTGTCAATTAAGATCTTACTAATTGTTGGAAAATCAGCCGATGAAGGCGACTTATCCATCTCAATTCTTCAAATGATGACACCCGTATGGCCAAAGAGCGTTGAAATTTTATGCGCCACTTAAATTAGGAAACGGCTTAGCAATTCTCATAAAATCAATTCGCAAGTAGTTATCAATGGGGAAATGCATGCCAATGACATACGTAGGTTGAGTTCATGCCTCTACTTTCCTCCATAAATTTGAGTAATTTGCAATTTGCATGCAATTAATGGGATTTAAATAAGTAATTTTTAGTTTTCAAATTGAAAATTCATGGTACACTGCAATCAGTTGTGTCAATTTTAGGGATTAATGACATACATTGCATCAGTTATAAAGCCAAACAGTTCCCAAGTTCGATAGTTGGCCTCTTATAATAGCTTGGATTGTGCTTGCTCGATTGTACCATTACTTTTGATAAGTACCAATACAAGTTGAGCCATCCATTTTGTCTTGTATACTATGGCAACCGGAGTAGAAGAAAATGATTTTACATGTGCAATATTTAAAGAAACACATCTAATGACAACACTCAAGACAAGAAATCCGAAAGGTAATTGACTGCAAATTTTTTTATGGTGGAATATTGTTCCAAAATAAAATAAATGTCATATAAGAATTCATGAATAAAGAATACTAAATACTTAATGCGAACACAAGATGAATAAATTGGACTTTTAATTTCTTTAAACTTTATTTTTTTCTAAACGGTTAGCCAAGGACTTGATTTTCCACCGGCATCACTTTATTACCTTGATACGATTGTCGTGGAATATTTGTATTACTGAAAACTTGTAAGAAATTAGTAATAAAAATACACCGTAATATATGTGGAAAAGGAAAAATTTATAAGATTTGGCATTTTTTTCAGGAAAGTTGTAGTAAGATAGAAGATATCCAAATTTTGATATTGAAAAGTGTGGGGATAAAATATAAATTAAGTTGATCAATGATATTTTACAGAAGAAGATAGTCGATTGAAATTTTTTAAAAGGAGGAGGTGCTCCAAGGTAGATGCACATTATTTTGAGTCTAGCTAGCCTGACGAGGCCATTATGCTGAATTTGTAACAGTGTTATTGGGACCATAAATCTTTCGTCGTGGAAGATAGGTAATTGAAATTATAGAAAAGCTGCGGAATGATGAGATTCATCTTATATTAATCTATTAAAAAATAAGTCATGGATTATGTCCTCTAAATCTTTTCGAGCCAGAATCTGGAAGTCATGGTTGATTGAATTGAGCTCTTGATTACGGATCGTAAATCTGATATTGTCGTAAGTATTTTATTAGTTTTATTCACGCTAATCACTTTCCTTATTTTGTTTTTATCACATTAAAAATCTCACTGTCATCTCATTAAGGATATTTTCCTTCCAAATTTTCGATGATTACCTGAAGAAATTGGAAGACAGGGAGGGCGCGGTCTCTTTTGCGAGCATTCGCAAGCAGAAATCGGAAGACCTCATACGCGGTCCGTGATTTCGAATCGCAAGCCCTCCTTCTTCTGAGCAGCGACTGCCGTCGTCGTCCTCGCCGTCCTCTTCGCCGTCACCAGCTACTTACGAATTACGAGCTATCGATTCCTTTTGACAATTTATGTGCGCGTGTTTTGGTGGGCTAGGAATGCTATGGTGGATTAGCTATCCAGCAGTAGATATTCATCTGACGTTAAGATCCTGTGATCACCAGCGAATGGCTAACTTAAAATTATCAACAGAATTACCACCGTGCATGGTAAGATCGGGCTATGAAATCGATCCACAAAGTAATGTTGTAGACTGTAAGCGCGCGTTTGAATAAGCAGATCATTCTCAAGTACCTAACAAGAGCCTCCTTATACCATTAATATAGATTGATTTCATAAATTGGTATTTATCTCTGATTTTGATGCGAGATCATCCGATTCTATGGAACCATCCTTAAGTTCCAACATGGTTCCAATGACTAGTCAGGCAATGTCAATGTTCATTTAAGCCAAAGCAGATTTTTGGTCATAATCTACTTTGATGGATTCAAGTTGAAGATATCGACATGAAGACTATCGACTAGATTATTGATATAGGAGTTGTCGATTCTTCCTCACCATTCAAGTTTTAAGTTACTGATTCATCGGATCATTTGTTGATTTCAAAGACATAACGATGGGAGGGTATTCAGAGCAATTTCCTTGGATATTAGTTGATCTCCTAAGATAGTTATTTTTCGGTCAAGGTTGGTGGATGAATTTTGAAAATAAACTATAAGAATAAAGAGTCAAGATTTCAATTCTCCATGTCATTAATGAAGTTTCTAGTTCCAATGTTTTTTATGTTCGTCTATTTCTTATGTCTTAGTTTTTCTATAAATAGATGAGAGTTCTGCACTGTAACACAAAAAGTTGATGAATATATGAGAATTCCTCTACATGGGTAACTATTTATCCAATTCCTTATCTAAATTCATTGGTGGTTATCAAACAATTTTTTACGCCTAGGCAGTGAACTGCCATTATCCCGACTCTTTATCCTTAATTGGTGGCTTATGTCTTTCATTCTTTAGTGATGAACCTTTCATATCTTTTTCATTTGCATGTCATTCCATTATAATTTGTCACGCCATTTCCATACACTTAACCAGAAAATCCCCATTTATGGAATCATTCGTCCCATGCACACATCAAATTTATTACATATCCAAAAGATGAGGATTTGGTTGCGCCAAATAATAAATATGTATCTTTTTTCCAACCTAACAAAAACAGTGAAAAACTTGACTTTCACCTAACAGTTGCCATTGGACAGTAGGCATCACTTCCATATATGTGAGATTTTCTTCCTTATGGTTGCATTCAATATCCCAATTGACAATGAAAACGCATGATGCATTACCCTTTCAAGGACACAAGAAAGATTCTACCACTAAAAAAGTCAACGAGTTCACGGTCCATATCAAGTGACTATGAAATATATTTGCCAAACACGGTGTCGTGCACGTATATTTATTTATGTCATCTAACTTGTAGAATGAAATTTTACATCCTAAGGATTCAAAAAATCTAATCTTTACACCTTGAAAATGAAGAAAGAAAAGAAAAATTGAAGGTTGGCGCAAACGTAAAGCTTAATTGTTTTTTAGAAATATAGGGCGCGTAACTAGAGAATTGTTTTTTCTAAGATTTTTCCTTTTCCTATGTAAAATTTACTTTCTTTATTACTACTTAAGTATTGACTTTCACCATATCACAAAATACACAGTGGAAGGACAGAAAACGATTCGAACATTAAACTTAAAAGAATTTTGTCAACGCATGCCCCCGTTTTAAGAAGAAAAACTTATCATTTTCAAAGTATTATCTCTCTCGTATTTTTGTATAATTAATAGAAATAGTTTTTTTTATTAAATATGATCAATAAGTGTTTGTGTGACACTACATTGCAGGATTTTATTTTATTTTTTTACATAAAAAAGTAGGCGCATTAAAGTGAAAAGGATTGTTTCACAAAAGAAAAAAGAGTGAAAAGGCCGAAAATGTTGATTTCAGTCGTATTACAATTCTCAATTCAGTAAATTTCTGCTTTTAGATTATCCTTGTCAATCAAGATCTTACCAATTGTTGGAAAATTAGCCGATGAAGCTGACGTGTTCGTCTCAACTCTCCTAGATGGACGATGTAGACTCCTTACCCCCTCATGAGTTTCTTTATGAAGACGTATCCCATTGGAGTCCGGCAGACCGGAAATTCGCACGCAGTGCGATGATGTCTTTGTTGCCATTGACAATAAAGTGGCTAAGGGACTGTTTTAGGGAAAACCCTTCTTTATGCTTTCAGGGGAATCCTTCTGTCGTTAACATGATGTCCATAGGAGGTTGCTACTAGAAGAGTCTTGCCAAACTACTTGTCAGGCCAAATGGAAAATACATGTGTTTCTACTGTGAGTGCCAAAGAGATTCCGAATTTGAGAGCATATTTGGTCTTCTCACTCAATCTGGTTGTCTTTTGTCATTTGGGCCGAGGGAGACTTTTTTTTTCCCCTTCACCTTGCTTTTGGTGCTTAGCAATACACAATGTCGACCTTTCAGTGAGAAATAGAAATAGAAGATGTGAATATAGTGGTTTACATGCTCATGTATTGGTGGACATACACTGTTCAGGTACTTGTCACCGGTTTGCTGCATCTGGCAGGGGACGTGCTCAAGTTATTGAGGCCAGTTGCCGTCTTTTGTTCTCATTTGTGTAAAAACTATCTCATTGTAACATTAGCATCGACATGTATTCATTCTTGAAATTGACTATAGCGAGCAGAGCAAAATTGACAATTGGGTTTCCTGTAGCTAAGTTTGTACTTACTCCTGGATAGTAATGTAGCTTCGCACAATTTGAGGGGCTTCAGTTTGGTCTTCCAATCTCGACAAGTCGTTGCTCTAAAACATAGTGAAAAAATCTCAGTAGCTCTTGGTCACGGTTCAGATAGAACAACCTTGGATGTAATAGCCCTTTGAAAATTAACCCATCTGCAGAGAAGAATTCTAAGACACTGGAACAAAATTAATGCAGTTCACATAAGTATCATAATCAGTAAAATTTAAAGTATTGAGTACATCATTTACCAATCGCTTAATTATATCTACAGAGATATGTCCTAATCTCCGATGCCACAACATAGAGGAATGTTCTTTCACAACACATCGTTTTATACCAGCGTTATCATGAACATGCATTGCATCATAATAGGCATTGTCTTGTAAATTAATTCGAAAAAAACTATCAGACAAAGTACTACTCCCAACAATTTCAGATTTAAATGATAAACAGAAGTTTGAATCTGAAAAGTTAAAAGAGTAATCCAAAGGTATAAGTCTTGAAATTGGAATTAAGTTTTTAGAAAAACTAGGAACATAAAAGATCGTTTTCAAATTCAAAACAAAGCCACTATTGAAAACTAGTCTACATGTCCAAATAACTTCCACATGTGAACGTATCTTGTTTCCTAAATAGATGCTTTGTTCACTTCCCACTAGCTTCCTATGGTTTTGAAAACCCTGCAAGGAATTCGATATGTGGATTGTAGATCCAAAATTAATCCACCAAGTGTTGTGACTCACATCAACCATATTAGATTCATAATAAACACGAGATTGAATTACCTTTCTTCTCGAGCCAGACCTTAAATCTGACGCAATCCTTCTTTCTATGCCCCTTCCTTTAAAAAAAAAAAAATTATTTTTTAATGTCATTTTGGGGAAGTATTTTACCTTTTCCCTTATACTTGCCATGACCTTTATTCTTTCCTTGTTTTGCCAAGTGAGCAATTTCTCCCAATTCCATAATTAGTCTTTCTTCCTCTTGAACACATATGGTCATGAGTTCATTAATTGATCATTTATTCTTATGTGTGTTGTAAGAGATCTTGAAAGGTGCATACTGTTGTGGGAGAGTGTTCAGAATATAATATATAAGAAAAGATTTAGATATCTCAACCTCAAGATTTTTAAGCTGAGCTACAATGTCTCTCATTTACATGATGTGCCCACGCACACCTCTAACACTAATGAGCTTCAATGATGAAAATTTCACAATCAGAGTCATGACATGCGCCTTCTTAGAATTCTCAAACTGCATATCTATGGCCTCCAATAAAGCCTTCGCATTGCTATGCTGAGCAACCGAACCACGAATACTAGAAGATATTTTAACCCCTATAAACATTGCACTAATGCGGTCGGACCACTCCCATTGATTATAAAGAGCTATCTCATCTGCAGTGCTCGAATCAGTAGGAGCAGGTGGTTCGTCATTTCTTATAGCATAGTCAATGTCCATCTACCCCAATTAAAGAAGAACTAACTCTTTCTAAACTTTATAGTTCTCACCATTCAGTATGGGAACATCACATTTAAATTCAAAGAAATTCACAGGTTACAAAATTGCATATCAAATAATCATGCTTATGTCACAAAATTTGAGGCAAATATACATAAATCATGTTTTACCAATGTAAACATGTCAAGAATATGAATCACATAACATAAAAACTGCATGTGGGCTAAGTTTTTAATTTAAATATATTCATAATTACATCATGAAGAAACTACCATATTATATACATTTTCTTAATCCATGTGGGTAAATTAAGAAAAATAACATGATATTTCATCCTAACTAATCATATTAATACAATGAAAATTCATGTGGGATAAAATTCATCATATTAATATAATTAATTACAATCAATGTCCATTTCTAAATATGATCCGAGGCTCTTAATATATAATTTAATTAATTAAAGATGTTGTGGCTATTCTCTAATTAATTAAATATATGGATCATTGGACATTTAATTTCATACATAAAATATTCATAAAAATGCATGAAATGACAAAATAGTAAATAAATGTACCAAGGGGCAGAACAGTAAATAAATCCGCCAATGGCAGAATTGTAAAATTGCAAGAAGGCCAAAACAAGAATTTTAAAATGGTGTAGGGGCAAAGAAGTAAAAAGGCACGCCACAGCATGTCAGGCATGTGCCGAGCACGTGCCTGCTTCCTCGGCGGGCACGTGACCTGCACGCGTGCCATTTGCCACGCATCGCACTTGCCTGGCAATTGCCTCAGCAGTTTTGCGCACGTGGGCCACACGTGCCTTCTCCCTCGCGCACATAGGCAATTTTTAGCCGGTTTTTGCCATTTTCAACCACAATTTCACCGTCGTTTCCTCTCCGACAGCCCATCCCAGATACAAACAAATAATGAGATTTGGAGAACATGCCGGTACAACCACATGAGTTCAAGTTTCGGCGAAAATGACGAAGAAATTAGCCCCAAATCAAACGAAAACTTTCCAAAACATAAATCCTCAACCACCGCGACTTCCGCCGCCTAATTAGCCTCCGGCGAACACTGATATGCCGAAATAACTCATGGTTAATGTTCCTTATGGCAGTATGACTGTACAAGTCCGAATTTGAGCGGTGGATCGCTGGATTTTGCCTAGAATCGGTGAGTTTCTCACTTGGCCTCAAAACTACGAATATTGTTCATCTCTCAAAAAAGGCTTGAAAATACACCAAAAATTCGACAAAAACAAGGCAGAGGCACTAAACATGCTCTGATATCAAATAAAAGACATGAAAATCAATTGCGAAAGCCAGGATCGATTATAAACAAACCTCCAGCCATTGTTCGTATTCACGTTCCTAACCCAATTCACTCACGTACTGATGGTGTATTCCAAATGAAAGGGTTTGAGTTAGACCTTGTAATTGCCTATTAAAAATGAAAGTACGTTCCTTTTATACACTGGCTCCCATCAAGACGGTTATCAAATGGGCGATTGTCACGAAAAGATACGAAATATGGAAAAACTTCATGTCTAATAACCGTCATTTTAAGAGAAAATGTGGGTCCGAAAATGTGGGATCACACAAAGATAAATAACATTCTTGTTCATGCAGCTCATCCAACAACAAATTCAGAGCTGCCTCCGCCCTATCAAGAGTTGCTCGAGTGCTGACACTATTTGCCCTCATTTGCAATGGATTAATCACCTATTTTACATTTTCATCATGCTGTGTCTATGCTTCTTTGAATCTCCTTAGAGCTTGCTCCAAACGAAAGCACAGAGGGGTGGTCATGATTGACTGACTTGCTGACAAGAGATGAAGAACTCACACAAGGCGCGAAGATAAGGAGACTACATAGGTATCAAAAAGCAAATGACTATACTTCTATATCAAAGGAAAATGTTATAACTCAAATTTCTTACGAATAATCTCAGAAAAGCTACTTAAATCAACCATGAAATACCAGAAGATGAGAAAATCCCATAATTAGCATTGCAGTTTTACCTTATGAGCATGCACGACATCTTTCTCTCACCCTCACTCCTCCCCTCCCTCCTTTCTAGCAACTCAACTTTCCTTATAATTCCAAATTAAATCAAATAAGAAGTACAAGACAACTTAGAATGTATTATATAATTAGCATTGGAATCTTACCTTATACTACGATGACAACTCTACCCACCTCCACCCCAAATTCCACACACAACTGAAGGTTAAGCACAAACTTAGAAGCCAAAAACAAAAAATAAAATAAAATAGAACTAACTCACTTATCTAAGTAATCGAGGTTTTCAAGCAACCTAATTGATGAAAATTGAGCAGAGGATGAAAATCGAGGGGAAGAAACCGATCGAGATCAACGCTAATCTAACCGGTTCAGCGCGCAAAGATAAGGAGAAGAGAGTGACGGAGAAACAAGAACGGAAGAAATTAGATCGCAGATTAACATATGAAATCAAACCTAATCTAACTCACTCATCTAAGTTTTCAAGTGACGTAATCAATAAAAATCGAGCAGAGGATGAAAATCAAGGGGAAGAAACCGATTGAGATCAACGCTGATCTAACAGGTTCAACGCATGAAGACAAGGAGAAGAGAGTTGCTGAGAAACAAGAACGGAAGAAGCTAGATCGCAAATTAATAGATGAAATCAAACCTGATCTAACTCACTTATCTAAGTTTTCAAGTAACGTAATTGATGAAAATCGAGCAGAGGATGAAAATAAAGGGGAAGAAATCGATCGAGATCAACGCTAATCTAACCAGTTTAAAGCGCGAAGATAAAAAGAAGAGAGTGATGGATAAACAAGAACGAAAGAAGTTAGATCGCAAATTAAAAGATAAAATCAAACCTAATCTAACTCACTTATCTAAGTTTTCAAGCGACGTAATCGATGAAAATCGAGCAGAGAATGAAAATCAAGGGGAAGAAACCGATTGAGATCAATGCTAATCTAACCGGTTTAGCGCACGAAGATAAGGAGAAGAGAGTGATGGAGAAACAAGAATGGAAGAAGCTAAATCGAAGATTAACAGATGAAATCAAACCTAATCTAACTCACTTATCTAAGTTTTCAAGCGACGTAATAGATGAAAATCAAGCAAAGGATGAAATCGAGGGGAAGAAGCTGATTGAGATCAATGCTAATCTAACCGGTTCAGCTCACAAAGATAAGGAGAAGAGAGTGACGGAAAAACAAGAATGGAAAAAGCTACATTGCAGATTAACAAATGAAATCAAACATAATGTAACTCACTCATCTAAGTTTCAAGCGACGTAATCGATGAAAATTGAGTAGAGGATGAAAATCGAGGGGAAGAAACTGATAGAGATCAACACTAACCTAACCGGTTCAGCGTGTGAAGACAAAGAGAAAAGAGTTGCAGAGAAAGAAGAACGGAAGAAGCTAGATCGCAGATTAACAGATGAAATCAAACCTGATTTAACTCACTTATCTAAGTTTTCAAGCGACGTCATCGATGAAAATAGAGCAGAGGACGAAAATCAAGGGGAAGATGCGTGCGAGTCTCACCTGGTTCAGCCGCGAAGAGAAGGAGATGGAGAGCGACAGAGAAACAGGAACGAAGTAGGAGGAGCTACTTTGTAGTTTGAATAAGTCGAAAGGATAGCCCCTTCTTTTCTTTTCCCACGACAAGCGCCCGGAATTCCACCAACGTCGTTTTAGAGAGAGAAAAGGGAACTACTTGAGGCTTGCTCTCTCCCCCCACTTCAAGTTAAGCCTTGTAAAAATATTCCTTAAAATTTGAAATTATTTTTAACTTTTCTTTTTGGTTTTCTTTTTTCCCCTTTTCCTCTTCCTTCTTCCTTCGCCGTTGGCCGGCTTGGTGAGAGAAGAGCTCGCCAATCGGACAGCGCCGAGGCCTACATATTGTGCCTTATAAATGTCTCATTCGTGATGTATATTCCAATTCTAACAAGTTACATGCTCGAGTGCCGATTTAACAATAGACCTAGTCACATCATCATCCCATTCAAATGTGGATGCAGACAATTTTTTTCTATCCAAACCTTCTCTCAGAGTCTCATGCAGCTTCTGGGATTAGGGTCAAAAAGGGTGGCGACTTCTTAGGATATTAAACTCTATCACGTTACATTTTTCATTAGTTTAAAGCAAGGCTTTAATAATATGATTTGCAAACGATTAATAATTTCCGCAAAACTTCCAAACATATCGCAAACTTTGGTAACATCCAAAAAGGCATTTGCACACCGCAGCACCCTTCTTCTCCTCCTCCTCGCCGCACGACGCCTTTCCTCTCCTCTTCCTCTCGATCTCTGCTTGCTCTCGGTCACCGCCTCGCCTCCAGCCCTTCCTCCCTCGCAACTACAGCCTCATCGCCGATTATTGCAGCATCATAGAGTGGCGGCCCTCACCTTTTGGAGTGCGCAACGGTTTAAGACTCGCGTGGGCCTTTATAGAATTTCGGTTTTGGAGTGCGCAACGGTTTAAGAATTGCGTGCGCAACGGTTTAAGAATCGCGCGCGCAACGGTTTAAGAATCACATTCCGGTTGCACACCGCAGCACCCTTCTTCTCCTCCTCCTCGCCGCACGACGCCTTTCCTCTCCTCTTCCTCTCGATCTTTGCTTGCTCTCGGTCACCGCCTCGCCTCCAGCCCTTCCTCCCTCGCAACTACAGCCTCATCGCCGATTATTGCAGCATCACAGAGTGGCGGCCCTCACCTTTTGGAGTGCGCAACGGTTTAAGAATCGCGTGGGCCTTTATAGAATTTCGGTTTTGGAGTGCGCAACGATTTAAGAATCGCGTGCGCAACGGTTTAAGAATCGCATGCGCAACGGTTTAAGAATCGCGCGCGCAAAGGTTTAAGAATCACATTCCGGTTGCACACCGCAGCACCCTTCTTCTCCTCCTCCTCGCCGCACGTCGCCTTTCCTCTCCTCTTCCTCTCGATCTCTGCTTGCTCTCGGTCACCGCCTCGCCTCCAGCCCTTCCTCCCTCGCAACTACAGCCTCATCGCCGATTATTGCAGCATCACAGAGTGGCGGCCCTCACCTTTTGGAGTGCGCAACGGTTTAAGAATCGCGTGGGCCTTTATAGAATTTCGGTTTTGGAGTGCGCAACCATTTAAGAATCGCGTGCGCAACGGTTTAAGAATCGCATGCGCAACGGTTTAAGAATCGCGCGCGCAGAGGTTTAAGAATCACATTCCGGTTGCACACCGCAGTACCCTTCTTCTCCTCCTCCTCGCCGCATGACGCCTTTCCTCTCCTCTTCCTCTTGATCTCTACTTGCTCTCGGTCACCGCCTCGCCTCCAGCCCTTCCTCCCTCGCAACTACAGCCTCATCGCCGATTATTGCAGCATCACAGAGTGGCGGCCCTCACCTTTTGGAGTGCGCAACGGTTTAAGAATCGCGTGGGCCTTTATAGAATTTCGGTTTTGGAGTGCGCAACGGTTTAAGAATCGCGTGCGCAACGTTTTAAGAATCGCGTGCGCAACGATTTAAGAATCGCGCGCGCAAGGGTTTAAGAATCACATTCCGGTTGCACACCGCAGCACCCTTCTTCTCCTCCTCCTCGCCGCACGACGCCTTTCCTCTCCTCTTCCTCTCGATCTCTGCTTGCTCTCGATCACCGCCTCGCCTCCAGCCCTTCCTCCCTCGCAACTACAGCCTCATCGCCGATTATTGCAGCATCATAGAGTGGCGGCCCTCACCTTTTGGAGTGCGCAACGGTTTAAGAATCGCGTGGGCCTTTATAGAATTTCGGTTTTGGAGTGCGCAACGGTTTAAGAATCGCGTGCGCAACGGTTTAAGAATCGCGCGCGCAAGGGTTTAAGAATCGCGCGCGCAAGGGTTTAAGAATCACATTCCGGTTGCACACCGCAACACCCTTCTTCTCCTCCTCCTCGCCGCACGACGCCTTTCCTCTCCTCTTCCTCTCGATCTCTGCTTGCTCTCGGTCACCGCCTCGCCTCCAGCCCTTCCTCCCTCGCAACTACAGCCTCATCGCCGATTATTGCAGCATCATAGAGTGGCGGCCCTCACCTTTTGGAGTGCGCAACGGTTTAAGAATCACGTGGGCCTTTATAGAATTTCGGTTTTGGAGTGCGCAACGGTTTAAGAATCGCGCGCGCAACGGTTTAAGAATCACATTCCGGTTGCACACCGCAGCACCCTTCTTCTCCTCCTCCTCGCCGCACGACGCCTTTCCTCTCCTATTCCTCTCGATCTCTGCTTGCTCTCGGTCACCGCCTCGCCTCCAGCCCTTCCTCCCTCGCAACTACAACCTCATCGCCGATTATTGCAGCATCACAGAGTGGCGGCCCTCAACTTTTGGAGTGCGCAACGGTTTAAGAATCGCATGGGCCTTTATAGAATTTCGGTTTTGGAGTGCGCAACGGTTTAAGAATCGCGTGCGCAACGGTTTAAGAATCACGCGCGCAAGGGTTTAAGAATCACATTCCGGTTGCACACCGCAGCACCCTTCTTCTCCTCCTCCTCGCCGCACGACGCCTTTCCTCTCCTCTTCCTCTCGATCTCTGCTTGCTCTCGGTCACCGCCTCGCCTCCAGCCCTTCCTCCCTCGCAACTACAGCCTCATCGCCGATTATTGCAGCATCACAGAGTGGCGGCCCTCACCTTTTGGAGTGCGCAACGGTTTAAGAATCACGTGGGCCTTTATAGAATTTCGGTTTTGGAGTGCGCAACGGTTTAAGAATCGCGTGCGCAACGGTTTAAGAATCGCGCGCGCAACGGTTTAAGAATCACATTCCGGTTGCACACCGCAGCACCCTTCTTCTCCTCCTCCTCGCCGCACGACGCCTTTCCTCTCCTCTTCCTCTCGATCTCTGCTTGCTCTCGGTCACCGCCTCGCCTCCAGCCCTTCCTCCCTCGCAACTACAACCTCATCGCCGATTATTGCAGCATCATAGAGTGGCGGCCCTCAACTTTTGGAGTGCGCAACGGTTTAAGAATCGCATGGGCCTTTATAGAATTTCGGTTTTGGAGTGCGCAACGGTTTAAGAATCGCGTGCGCAACGGTTTAAGAATCACGCGCGCAAGGGTTTAAGAATCACATTCCGGTTGCACACCGCAGCACCCTTCTTCTCCTTCTCCTCGTCGCACGACGCCTTTCCTCTCCTCTTCCTCTCGATCTCTGCTTGCTCTCGGTCACCGCCTCACCTCCAGCCCTTCCTCCCTCGCAACTACAGCCTCATCGCCGATTATTGCAGCATCACAGAGTGGCGGCCCTCACCTTTTGGAGTGCGCAACGGTTTAAGAATCGCGTGGGCCTTTATAGAATTTCGGTTTTGGAGTGCGCAACGGTTTAAGAATCGCGCGCGTAAGGGTTTAAGAATCACATTCCGGTTGCACACCGCAGCACCCTTCTTCTCCTCCTCCTCGCCTCATGACGCCTTTCCTCTCCTCGTCCTCTCGATCTCCGCTTGCTCTCGGTCACCGCCTCGCCTCCAGCCCTTCCTCCCTCGCAACTACAGCCTCATCGCCGATTATTGCAGCATCACAGAGTGGCGGCCCTCACCTCGATCTCTGCTCTTTCTCTGGCCGTCTCTTGCCGTCGCGGGCTCGCCTTCGCTCCCAGCCTTGTCTTACATGCACTCAGGTTTAGTTGTTCATTTTTCATTTCAACTCATGTTGGGCTCCACGCTCCACTAAAAATCGATGCTTTTTCAGGGAATTAGTCTCTAGTCCTAATAAATTTGAAGACTTCCCCAAATCAACTCAAATATATTTTAAGAAAACACTACGAAAAACACGGGCTCTCCTTAGTTCTCTAGATTAGGAGGTGCGTTAAAACTACAAATGAAGAACAGTTGTCTGAGGTAAGGGATCTCGTGGAAGCGCGCAGTAGGGATCTTTCTTTGCATCTGCTGTCACTTACGGTGAGCCTGAATCAGTCAACAGTTGTGTTGGGACAAAAAAGTCAGTCGACCGTTTCTCTTATAAATTGCCAACAGGCACAAGGTAACTAGAAAGTTGCAATTTCGAACGAGCAATTTGATATCACTTCCGCAGCCAAAGATTGTAGGAATGGAACGTCTCGAAGGAAAGTCTCTTCCCCTTGGTGGTGAATCTTCATCGTGGGATTACGAGGTGTTCTTGAGCTTTAGAGGGCCCGATACTCGCTCAACCATCACTGACTCTCTTTATGAGACCATGATTCGGGCCGGGATTCGCGTCTTCAAAGATGACGAAGAGCTCCGTGTTGGAGAAGAGATTGGAGGCGAGCTTCTAAGAGCAATCTCTATTTCAAAAATCTACATACCAATCTTCTCTAAAGACTCTGCTTCTAGCAAATGGTGTCTTCGCGAGCTCGCACACATGGTGGAGCAAAAGAAGAGAGGTGGGAAAGTGATCTTGCCCATCTTCTATGATGTGGATGCATCAGATCTTAAGCTCAAAACTGGATCATACGGTAAAGCCTTAGAAAATCATGAGAACCAGTCTGGCAAAATTGTGGCCAAGCAGTGGGAGGAGGCCCTAAAAAAGGTCGCTGCAATCAAGGGATTGAACTTAAAAGATCTCCGGTAATTAACAATTTCTATACTTTCATTTCTAAATTTATTTGGTATGTGTTTTCACCCTACTTAATGTGCCATTTGGTCTGTTTTCACCCTTTGTCATGCTAGAAGGGTGGCACGAGCCAAAAAAATTTGTCTGGTTCATGCGCTTGGCTGTGGAGCTAGTTTTGGTGGCCAAATCGCACGTTAGAACCTTCGCTGATTTGACCATCTGAAAGCTCTTCAAAATTGCACCCCACATCAAATTCCAAATATTGTTATATTGGGTTGGAAATCCCACTCGGAGCTCCCTGCACCCTCCCCTGTTTTACAAGCCATAGCTTACAATCAGAAAGAATTCTCCATATAGGGTATTAGATAGAACTAAGCAACCTATTGACCCCGTGATTCAAAAAGACATTCAGTAGACTCAAAACTATTGACATTCAAAATGTGAATTCAGAGCCAGAATTTACAACTGACCAACGAACTACTGAAACCACAATAAACAAAAAGCCGACTGTTTAGCAAAACCACAAAGCACACATCAGTGAAACCAAGTCTAAAGTAAGCTATTGTGAGCTACGATAGGCATCCAACCAGACATACTGAATGGTTACAAAAAAATTCTATGGCATAAAAAGAACTACAGTCATGGTAAGAGATAGAGAGAGAAAGAACCTTCTTTCCATCCCATCTTAGACGGAAGTTTGTGGCCAACATTGTCAGCCTGAATTTTAGCCTTCTCAGCAGCCTCTCTAGTTGCTTTCTGTGCAGCTACATCATTACAGTTTGATAGGAACTTTTCAAGCTCTTCTAGAGGAATGTAATCACCCATGTGATGACCCCTTTTTGCAGGAGCTACAATGGAAAACATGACATGAGCTGAAAATTGATAAAAACCATGCAGAATAGACACTTAAGAGAAAATTACCCAGAGTTAGAAAACATATGTTATAAGAGACAATACCAACCTTGGAGGGAAGCAGGTGGAGGCATCTCATCTTTTGACTGTTTAGGTTTCTTCCTCCTTCCTCTTGAGCAGCTTTTTTCATGTAAAATTCCATCATTGCTACAGGATCTGCATCTGCCACACACAAGCAAGGATCCAATTATTATAAATGACTGTCTAGTTAAGCAAGTAAAAGTACAAACCTGCAAAAGCAATTACCCTGTTAAAATGGTAAAAGAGGGCTGAATAGAAGAAGAAGATTTTGGTACAACATTGCCTTGTATTTTCTATATATTTCAAGAGAATATCTTCTATGCACTTATTGCTATACAACACAATGAATATATATAGGCTAAGCACTAGGCTTACAAGAGACACGATTCTGTGGGATACAATCTTTAGAGAATTATTTGTCTTGAGGAGCAAGTGGTGGAGGAATTGTAGATGTATTCTTGGAAGGAAATGATTTGACTTGATGACCAAATCGTGGAGGAATTGTAATAGTTCCATGATGCTAAAGGGATTTCTTGTTATGGAAATACCTTATAATGTTTCGAAGATGACAAAGTTCTTCTCAGTTTGGGTAGGATTGAATTTGAAGTGAACTGCTCATCTATGCTTGATTTTAACAATCAAAGTTTTTGGTTTCACATATTTATGCTTCTGTGCATCTTTGTGGTTTCTCAAACTGAGACCGTTGCATTATTTATATGGCAGCCAAGATAAACTTATAGCCGTTGCTCTGGAAGAAGTTTTCAGTAAGTTGACACCTATGGAGAGAAACCGGTGTGATGATTTGGTGGGAATTCACAATCAGATGGAAGCCGTTATCAAGTTGTTGGGGCTAGGCACTCTTGATGTACGATTTGTGGTGATTCACGGTATAGGGGGGTATTGGCAAAACAACTCTTGCTAAGGCTATCTTTGAACGTATCTCTTCCCAGTTCCAAAGTTGCAGCTTTCTTTTAGATATCCGTGGAAATGACATTTTAAGTTTGCGAAAGAAATTGTCACGTGACATCCTTGGTATTCAACATTCAAAAGTTATTGATGCTTATGAGCGGAGGGACATGATCGAAGAAAGACTCCATGATAAGAAAGTCATCCTTATTCTTGATGATATGGACAAGAAGGATCAGCTCATGAAGCTAGCTGGTGAGTCTAGTTGGTTTGGGCCGGGAAGCAGAATTATTATCACAACTAGGAACACCCATTTCTTAGCTCCCCAAACTGACTACCAAGATGACAATATCATCCCACTTAATCACCAAGATTTCTATTTTTATGAAATGAAGATAATGGAGTTAGGCCACGCTCTTCAACTATTCAGCAAGCACTCCTTCAAAAGTGATTCACCTCCACATGATTACGTCAAAATTTCATCTGAATTTGTCAATACTAGTGGAAAACTACCATTGGCACTCGAGGTCATAGGTTCATTTCTTCATTTAAGAAGCATGAGAACTTGGAAAGACACATTGAAGAAGTTGAAAGCAATACCCAATGAGGAAGTCAAGAAAAGGTTGTTGATAAGTTATGAAGAATTGGACTTCTCGCAACAACAAATTTTTCTCGACATTGCATGTCACTTCATTGGTGAAGAAAGAATCCATGCATATTACATGTGGAAAGCTTGTAATTTTTTTCCACATACTGGACTCAATGTCCTCATTCATTTGTCTTTGATCAAAGTCAATGAAGATGATAGATTATGGATGCACAATCAACTCAGAGATCTTGGAAGAGAGATTGTCGAGCAAGAATGCGTTAGGAATCCTGAGGAGCGCAGTAGGCTGTGGTGTCCGAAGACTGCCTCAAATGTGGTTCAGAATAACTTGGTATGCCTAGAAAAACTGAACATGCAATTATGTGTATTTAGAGTTCATTTTCATCCAAAATGATCGCTCATTTTTGTACACGGGACATTGATGATTTTGCATAATTTGAGAGAAATGAATAACATTCCAAAAGAACTAATTTTTACCATTACGACTCCCATCTAAATGGGAGAGATAATGATTCAGGGAAATTGCCCCATTTTGTATAAGATAATATCTATGTGCCTCATTTTTTTGCTGGTTCCCTCGTGTTCACTATTAGTTGAATTTAGATACATGCTCCCTATTTTGATATTCAGCACTTACTCTGAATGGTTCAATCATGTTGCTAACGTGTTGCTCTGAAAATATCAGGGAACAAAAAACATTGCAGCACTCAAACTCACAAGACTTGACGACGGGCATAATTTTACGAGTGGCGAATTTTCCAGGCTGGCAAGTTTAAGGTTCCTTGAATTGGATGGAGGAAATTTTGTCGGAGACTTCAAAAATCTTCTCTCTAATCTAACATGGCTCTGTTGGCGTCATTGCCCTTCAGAACTACATGCCACCGGCTTACGTCTAAAGAAATTGGCTGTTCTCAAGCTTTCAGAGAGTGATATTATGGAAGACTGGAATGGATGGGGAGCATGCATGGTACAATTTCATATAATGCATTATTTTTCGTTTATGTGTGTATCCATTTGTTACATTGAGTTGACCTTTGCCTATGCCATTATTTTCCTTAATAATTGGTTGTTTTATAGGTAAATGATAATCTGAAAGTCATATATCTAGAAAGCTGCAATTATTTAAAGAGGACACCCAACTTCTCCAAGTGCCTGAATTTGAAAAGACTAGTTCTCAAAAATTGTACGAGATTGGAAGAAATTGATAGCTCTATTAATCAGTTAGGCCACCTGAAGTATTTGGAATTCAATGGGATGGATCGTCCACTATAGAGAATTCCACCCGTTTCTCTATTGCCATACGCAATTGATGGCTGTAATGACCTATTATTGATTCAAACTTTTATATGTGACATTTCTGCTTGTATGTGTGTTCTCCTCTACATTAGCATGAACTACATTTACTAAATTATCAGTGTGGCAAGTTTAGTGCCTTATTGGTTTTCTAGTTTGCCACCACCAGGATAATAGTCTTTGATTTGCCATTGCCTCATTTTATGATTTTTATATATATATATTGAAGACAATTGCCTCATTTAATGATGTTTTTTATTGAAGACAATCATATAGCTTACATGGAAAGAAAATTTTCTCGTCCCTGAAACTTAGGCTCTTTTTTTCCTTTTTCAGCTTTCATCCAAGTGTGATAACAGGTTGTTCCACGTGAGGTTCAACATACCACAGGCTGGAAATTATCCTTTCTTAGAGGCTTTTTCGAATCCCATCCGCTGTATTTCTCGCAACCGCAATGCTAGAACATCTCTGATAATTTGGAAGAGGCCTGTCACGCCCCGATCCTCGAGGACGCGCCCATCCTTACATTTGGTCGCTTATTAAAGTGCGATATCCAAGGACTAATTATCGCCGACCCTTTTTATTTTATTACGCATGCGGAAGCAGTTATATATCCCCAGACAATAAAACAATGGGATAGAAAAGCAGGCCATATTTTTCATATTGAAATTCACAACCACACTTTCATTAACAGCACAACTTATAGTATATTTACAATACTATTTACAGCATAAAGTCTCACACCTATCTACACTAAGACAGGGTGCACAAAAGGGATGGGATCTCAATCCACATCTAGGTTGTACTCAAGATCCCTCTCTGGATAATCTTCTACTTCAAAATACTTTCTCCCCTTCAGGTTCTTCCTCCTCAGCTTTTTCTCAGGGTCCTGAAATGGTTATTCAATAACCAATGAGACCACGTCTCAGCGAGTCCTACCCACTAAGACCCGATTAGCAAACTAATACGCCCTGAGGGCTGCCTAAGCACATCATGGGTCAGAAGACTTACCTTGGCCTCAGTTTCCTTCCTGCAAGTCAGTTCAAATAATAAATACTGATAATCATAGTACCCAATCAATCAGATCGACTTAACGATCAATCGACTCAGTCGATTACATGTCATCAAAACCATTACATGGTCATCCCGACTCTTAATTCTTGACTCTGAATCACGACCCTATAGGCATAATTTATTTTTAGTGGAATCACGGCCCCACTCGGCAAATTTTCTAGACTTGGTGGCATCACGGCCCCACCTCCGGCAAATGTTCTCAACTTGGTGGCATCACGGCCCCACCGGCAATTTTTCTCAATCTGGTGGCATCACGGCCCCACCTGGCAATCTTTAATCCAACTCACAACCTCACATAGTTACTTTCCTTTCAAGTACCGGCATTTTCCCAATTTTGGGATACATTCTCATATTCACCAATTTCACTAAAATTTCATAATCTGATGCTCAAATAAATAAACAGAAGGTACCATTGGAATCAGCACAAAATTTCGGTCGTCGGCTATCCCAGCCTAATTTCCGGAAAATAAATAATTAATTAAATATTTACGAAAAATATTAAACAAATGCAATAAATCCAACTTAGGCCCGTTATAGCCTAATTGGAAGCCGATACGAACCCGGAAAATTACCGAGACTCGTTCCATAAATAACATGGCATGCCTACTTGCTAATGTCTATTTTTAACCACCTAACATGCATAATTAAGTCTCTAATTTAATTGATCTAAACTAATCTAACCACCTAATTGCATTTAATTAAATCTAACCAACCCCTAAGCGTAATTAGCAAACTAATAGAGCATTAGTGAGAAAAACTCACTTGATTAAAAACGGGGATCGAATCACCGCAACGGCGACGCGACGGCGGCCGAAATCGGACTTTCGACGACACCGGCGGGCTTGGACCGGGCCTTAAGACTTGGGCTTCAAAAACTGGGCTTGAAGACTACAATTGCTGAAAATGGGCTTGAAATAAAACTGAATTGGGCCTGTCTTTGCTTTGGGCCCAAAAATTTGAAATTCTTGGGCTTCCAATCCAATTGATCTTTGGGCTTCAAGACTAAGACAGTAATTGAACCGGGCTTGAACTTGGGCCAAACGATGCTTTGGAACTTACAAGCCGATGGGCCAAAATTCGTTGGGCTTTGAATGGGCGTGAGGTTCGTGAACTGTTGCCGTGGAATTGGGTTGAAGATGCGAAGACGCCGGGCCGCTTCAACGAAATGCCGGTCTTTGGGCCGGATCGCGACCTCAATCCGCTTGGTCGACTGAACGCGAGGCAGAAAGAAGACGCGGCAACAACTCCATTGAGTCCTCCAGCTACTTCGGTTGACTGACCAGAGGAAGGCACGAGAAGGCTGGTGCTCGTATGGGTCTTGGAGGAGATGGGCTTCAACGTGGCAGCTTTGGCGAGGCTGCAGCTAGGTTTCGTGTCTTCGTGGGCGGCTGAGTCGAAGACACGAACGGTGGAGTCAACGAATGAAAAAGGAATTCGCTGGTGGAGGCTTGCGGATGACAAGAAACTGAAGGGAATCAGCTGCGTGAAGCCATGTGGGGCTTCGGTCTTCAGAGATGGGCTGGTTTGTTGACCTGCGGATGAAGACACGAAGATGAGTGGTCTTCAACGCTGGTTTGTTGATTAAACAACCAGCAGACGCGGCCAAGTGACAGCGTGGAGAAGAGAGAGCTTCGGTGGGACGTTGGCAGCTTCTGATTTCTGGCTTCTTCGCTGCTGTGCGTGAGAACACGAGTGAATGGAGAGAGAGAGAGATTTTGGGGCGGTTTCACTTCGGTGGGCTTCTGCGGGTGTTTGTTGGGTGATTCTTCTTCGTTCGGTGAGGGTTAGCGCACGAACAAAGAGAGCAAATGGCGTGGGTTTCTTGTCTTCTTCAGCTGTGGTGTTTGTGCGGCCGTAAACATCCGAAGGAGGGAGTGTGGTGCTCGCGCAAAGGAGAAGCCCAAGTGATTTTCTATAAATCCCCCACACACAAAGGCTCAGTCTGAAAGCCTAATTTTCCACCAATTTAGCTAATCTGAATTTCCGCCAAATTTCCGCGACGTCCAAACCCAATTTCCGTAAAATTTCCCGAATCTCCGAAAAATCTTCTGAGAATAAGTCGATGCTCCTAAAATTTATTGTGACATGGCCAAAACTTCAATTTCTGAAATCGGACTCGACTTGGCGGTTAATTTTCATTCGGCGCGTTTTTAGCGTGACTAGACTATCGGGTAGTTTTCATAACTTTTTAAGGCAAATGACCCGTGGTCGATTTTCTTCGAGCCACTATGAACCCACTCGACTCAATGGCGACTCTTGATTGTCGTGAAAATATTGAGGATTCAATTACGAACACAGGGTACCAAAACAATAAGAAAATCAGTCTAGTGTCGGCCGACGAGAATTTTCTAATTCAGTGGTGTCACCCACGATTAGTCACATATCTCTATCGATCCAGTCTATCTCTGATTTCAAATCGATTTTTAACTGTACCGTACTAACCTCTAAAGATGGACACGGTCAAGGAGTCGATTCATGATCGAGTTCTCAAGTCTATTGCCTGAAAATTCCTTAATAATTTCCCCAGCTAGTCTAGTTATCTCGAGAGTAATCGGCTCTGAGAATAACCCTATAGACGCGTCAATGAAATGCCCGATTTATTCAGTAGAAGACAGTGTTGAAAATTTGGGATGTCACAAGGCCGGCATCTGGCATTTTACCAGTTAAGTGTACTCTATCTTCCAAATATGAATCGCCAGAACTCGAGCATAATACCATACGTGAAGCAAAACTTAGTCCATCATCAAAAAGGGTTAGATTGGGAAAGGCTGATTATTCCTTTCAGCAGCTGGATGACGAATGCAACTCTAACATTCGTAGTGATTTTAAGGTACGACTGATCATCATTTTACACCGTGGTTTCCATCCGAGATTGTGAGCAAGGTATTGCTAATATGATAGGGGAAGCATGTTTGGATGTGCTGGTGAGCTACTAGCCCTTTTTAGAAAGATGGTTACATCTATATATTTTTGAAAGATTGCTTTTGATGCATGCGGTCTATATTTAATGACGATTGAGGCTATAGCTTTCTTTCTTTATTCCATGATGAAGGGGTACTTTTGTCGAACAAAAGTAAAAAGTGGATAGTGGCTATGTTTGTACTGATTAAGGAGTAGATACTTGGAATTAAGCAAAAAAAAAAAAAAAAATTGGAGTAGATTCTCGTTTTTGTGAGATGCTTTGCTGTCAAGAGAACCGATATTTCTCCTCGTCTAAGTGGCGAAATGCCGCATCAACATTTAGCTATTAAGTTACTATTACACCTTTGTGAGATAATGGAAAGGAAACATGTAGAATTTGTGAAGGGGACAGAATGATATATAAAGCCATGTTGTATGAGGAGATAAAACAATCGAAAGCCATGCTAGTTCACAAGTATAGCTATCTGACATCAAAGGTAATATTTCGCTTTTGTACATTCATGTGGTCGAGCATGTGTGTCCAATTACGAAGCACCTTGTGAGTCCACTGTCCCAAATTATGAGACACAGAAGAGTTGCACAATGGGGCACATATGAATTCATTTAGTGGTTCAACTTTCCTTTTCCTTTGGAACGAAGAGGTGCCTCTTTCAGAACTCCCAGTTTTCTTTCTTGCCGAACGAAGCAGACAAATTGTTACCTTAAGCAATTTCACCAGATATTACGAACTTGGCGGGTATATCATGAGGACATAATATTTTCCTTGGTAATTGTCATGAAGAATCGGTTTAGCATCATAGATCAGCAAAACTGCGGATTGCTTTATTTGATATAAATGCTTTTGAAGAGCAAAGAAGTGTGTATTCAGTTTATATGGGATGGTCTGGCCAACTTCCATAAACTGGCATAGTTGAGCGATGCTCTCCATTGATATATTAGTAATGATGGTTCATCAAGAAGCTCAGCTGGACTCATGTTAGTTCGGTTGTATTGTGCTTATCACAAACCATGGGTTTCTTTTTGTTAGGCTTGTACTTGGTTTTAGATATTACTTATCCAAAAAAGACTGTTACTAATCCTAGGCTTTATTTCTTCTTATAGAACATAGTATGTGTGGAAACACCTAGTAGTGTCCATATTTGGACCTCGCTTTGATGTTTAGACTATTCTAAATGACACTTGTTACTTTCACCCAGCCTTTGTTTCCTTCTTTAGAACATCTCATGTATGTCTCGCAGATTTCTTGTAGTGTCCACCACTAGAGCTACGTACTTTTCTAATTGTAACTTCACTTTCTCGACTTGATAATGCAGGAACATCAGCATGCCCAAATGGAAAATTTTATTGTCGGAATGCAGGACATGTTCTGTCATTATATTTTCTCCGAGTAAATGATGGCATTTGTGGTAAGTAGTCCATCGGAAATTTTTCTCCATGGTCTTGGCCTTTCCAAGCATTCGTTTTCCGTGTTGATTGTGGACCTCATTCTCCCTTCGATCATCCGTACATAACACATGCATGTAAGTTCATGTACCACCGAACAAGATCCTGCTGCATTTGAATTGCCCAACAAGGTTGCAATTCCTTCTTAGACATAAGAATATCAGATATGATATTATGAACGACCAGGGCCAGAAGTCCTCTTTGTGGATTTTAATTGCTTCAATGTCAAGGATATCTCTAATCTTCACTGCAATGAGATGTTCCACGCTTTAGTGTCATGGGGCACTGATTAATAATAATTGTGCAACAACGGATTTATTTACCTGCTTTAGCAACTTCATGTCCTGGATTGTCTTCCTCACCAACAAACATCACTGTTAAAATATTACTTTACAGACTATTTAATGAACCCTAATAACATGAAGACAAGTAAACAAGTGTATATTTCAAGTGATGAACAGATTTGAGACTACTTTTTAGGAACTCTCCAACTTTTGAGGACAAGGACATTGATTGTGAGATATATGCATATGGGAAATGAATGGAAACTATTTTTTCGGGTTTACATCTTAAGGATTGTTTCAAAAGCTAGACAAGAGTGGCTTCTTCAATTGAGAACAGTTTGCATGCTTGGTCTGGTTCGATCCAGTGAAAAGAAAGTGGTCAAAACTAGGTGAGATGGAGAATTGGTTGAGCTCGGATTGATCTTTTCCTGAACACTTGTCAATAAACAGTGTTTCTGAGAATACAAGAAAAATTGTAGGAAGGGGGAAAGGTTGGAGAGAAAACAAAAGGTGCATCTTTGAATGAAATCTACGTGCTTATCGTCATATGCAAGGATCTGCAGAGTGATCAATTGTTAGTAAAATGGATGATGAATGTGTGGATTAAGTAACATCATAATATTGTCATAAGATACTAATTAATGCTTAGATTAATTTTCCCTTTTCATTGTTTAAGATTTTTGTCAATTGGACAATTACTAAATGCTAAGGTCCTATAAAAGATTTATATGCTGACATCATCGACCTTAATAGGTTGACGGAATTACTAGATCGTTCGGTTCTTGTAACACGATTTTAGCATCTCTGGACAAAGGTTAACTAGCAGGTGGTCATTCTTTTTCTGCCTCCTCTTAATGTTTCCTCCTAACACATGTTCTTTGCCTGCTCCATGATACTCAGATTGCTGTGACAGGAGTGACAAATACGGTGATAAAGTGAAGTGCTGAATACATGTCGGGAAAGCTGGAAAAGCAGCACGAGATGAGCTGAAGAAAAAATTGCTGTGTACCAGGAGGGCGTTGCCATATGTAAACAGGAGGTGGAACGGGCTAAAGTAGCTCTTGCAAAAGACAAGGAAGAATTGTCAAAACTGAAAAGTGAGGAGAAAGTACTGAAAGTGCAGTTTGAACAGCTTAAAGGTTTGGTTTTTCCTAATTCGGTGGTATCTTGGCAAAATAACTTGAATTTAGTTGTCATGATCTCATTAAACCTGAGTTTGCCCTTAAACCGTAGTTGCTGGCTACTGCACGTATATATCATCTTTGTTCATCCTGCATCCAGTGATAGCAGCATATTATGGTCTATGGAATTGGAAAAACTCACACTCTGATGATAATGAACTCATCATAGTATAGCTTCTGTATAGATATTTTACAGTACTAACTGTTTGGTAGTTTTACCAAACAATGAAGCATTTTCTGAATGAGTGTGGATGTTGTGACTATTAGATATTGATGTGCCAGATGTATCCCAGCCTTGTAGGTAAATTTATGGAAGATTTGGGAAGCATTTGGTTTACCTCACTAAAGAAATTACTTCATCCCTCTAAACTAGTGTCTAGTAGTGTTATGATGTTTGGAAGATTAGCTATATTTGGGAAAAATAGTGAAAGTGGACGGGATAGGTGGAAAGTCGGGAGAAGTTTGAAATTTCTGTGAGAGAGAAATAGAGGGAAAATTTGAATTTTTAGATACTCTCTCCAAATTCTGGCCCTTGGTGCTCTCAAAATAGCCTTAGTGTCATGGTCACTATTTGCTATCTCTGTTGTTGTACATGTGCTTAGACTACCCTTCTTCCATGCTTTGGCACTTTATGATGCTTAGTTTAAGATTTCTTTTACATGCATTCGTTTTTGTGTTACTATCAATTGTTTTGTTGCTTTTTCATCTCCAAATATATAGCGCAAAGAACAAATAAAGAAAGCGAGAGGAGAAAGAATGAATGAGAAAAGAAAAAGAAGAGAGGGAAAAAAGAGAAGCCGAGGGGAAAGCTGGCAAAGAGAAAGCGGTTTCAGCGGGGTTGGGTGTTGGAGATCTTGGATCATGTAAGGATGGGAGGAGGCAGGCTAGCGAGAGAGGAACAAGAGAAAATCGAGGCTGAGATGAGAAAGAATGCCTACCAATTGGCCTATGCTAAAGCGAGAGGAGGCATCTAGGTTCTTGTGGGTGGAGCAAACAAGAAAGGAAGAGATTCTAAGATGTTTTGCTGTTGCTTTTTCTTGAATCTCTTGGGCCTACCAAAAACCCGTAGTGAAAGACCGCAATTCCATTCCGCCAAAAACATACCGGTGGGACTGGATTTGTATCCGAGGACATAGCTTTGAAGTGTCGTGGAAATATTTTCAAGGGAAGAGGTGTGATTGCTTCTACTTTTAAGGTTTGTGACCTGTGGATATGGGTATCATCTTAGTGGTATCTTCCTCTTGCTATGCAAGAAAGACTGATCTCCAAAAAATAATTATGACAAATAAAAAAGGAAAATCTACATTGCATTATTAAGTATCATTTCAGCTTTGAGCTGTAAGTGTGAGTCTAGTTATTAGTATTTTAGCTTCAATAATTCTCCATACTGCGATATATTTCATTTTTTCTATCGGTTCATTTATATCTTTCGTTCTAATTGTTTTGGCCGAATTTTAATCTGTAGCTCCCTCATACAATTCATATTCGACCGTCGATGATCAAGGTTGAAAAGGACCCGAAGCTTTCAGATATCGGGACCGTTGATGCACTTGAAATAGTACAAACAAGGTACAACCAACATATTTTGCCAGCAGGCTATCATTGTTTTAATTAATTCTCTTGAGGTTCTTATGGTACCTCGACCCCTAGTATTGTGATCACGGTGTTATACGTGGGTTTGTTGCCTGGCTATGCTATTGATTTGTTGATCATTGTGTTAAGATTTTCCTTTGGAGTTAACTGGTTAAAAGACCCTTACATAAACAGACTGAAAAGTTAGCGGCTTTCTTGTTCTTTCAACAGTTTAATTTGAACATGGGACATGTTTTTCTTGTGAATTACTAAATCCCATTGCTTTTTGTTTGGAGCTTTTTCTGCCTTCAAATTTTACCTTTTCGGAAGAACTGATTCCACCTTGGTCCTCATTGATGCAGTAATAAACCAAAGCCTGCATATCTTTCAAAGATTTTGATTGCACTTTTAAGCTATGGCAGGGTCCCTAATGAATTTCTTTTGGACATGGTGGAGAATGCTCTTGGAGATGCAAATAGTGTCTTCTCTAGTAAACGAGCAGCTCTAAGAGGTAGTATTCTTCTGAACATTTGGACTGTTGAAATAATGTCTATTCTTAAAACAGTCCAAAAATAGATTTTTCTCCAATTTTTTTTTCTATACTTGGATGTGCTTTTTTTTTTCTTGATTCAAAATATGCATAAGTAAAAAAATGCATCTCTATTCATCTTTGCTGCTTTTACTTCCCCTGGGTGTGTATTTCCTTCAAGTGCTATTTGACGTGTAAACATTTTCCCTTGTGTTTTCCTTTTGTTCTTTTACCGTATGAACAATTTTGGTGAATCATGGTGAGAAGGATGGTTTGACTGCAGCCAGAATGATCTTATCGGGTTTCCTCTGGACAAAACATACCTACGGGAGAATTGTCTGTCCATCCCGATGAACGATTAAAAGAAGAGTTTGAAAGGAGGAAGGATTCCTATTCCGATTCTTACTATCTAATGGGGACAGCCGATCCCACGGGAATTCTTAAAAGTGATGAAGTTTGTATTATCCTGTATGTACTCGTAATCTCATCTTTTTGTGCTTGATTTATCATTTAGCATGAGTCTCGCTAAAGAAAACTCAAGAAAAACGGTCATTTTTGTAATTTTGATTTTAGAGTGCATCCCTTGGTTTTTAGTGGCTTGGTATGGTTATGGAATAATTTCTAACCATGCCGTAGGGTAAAATTCAAAATTTAGGTCTGCATATGATTTGGCTTATTAAGATTCAAGTATGTGCCACTTGTTGACCTAAGCATATGCCAACCTATATAAACCGTTGACTCAACTCCTACCTTTCACAGTTTCAAAGCCAAACTTGGTAAAGCCTCTACTTGTTTCTTGTTTCCTTGTATTGCCAGTTAGGGAAACTATCAAATTGCACAAATAAATTTCTTCTTTTTGTGATTTGTATGCAGAAATGTTTCTAGTTGTGATTTATGCAGGTCGTATTGGTACATGTACCAATAAAGGATAATAACCAAAAACAGAGAAAGGACTTCTATCAAATGAAATGAAATAGTCATAATATCAAATTTTTGGTTCAAAATCAGCATAAAGTAGTTTATGAAATGAATAGGCTTTTCGGTTGCTGCTTAGGTGGTTTTGCCAGGCTTGTTTGCCGTTGGCTTTCTGTTGGTCGTTTCGTTGCTTGTCTGCGGCTTCCTTTCACTCTTAATGAGCGTGTTCATTTTGAGTGTAAGCTTTTGGAGCCGTGTTGTTTGTACAGTTTGACCCCTTTTAATATATTACTTACTCTTACCAAAAAAAAAAAAACTATAAAATGAAGAGTTACCCTAATATCCAAATTATCTCTCCAAAAGAAATATTTGTACTCCCTGCTCATACAGCTAAACTTGCAAGATATTGAGGAAGACAAAATCATGTGAAAAGGCAAACCCTACCTATGTTTCCGCAATCATTAACATTATAAAATCAACAAATTGGAGGCATCTCTAACGCATTTCATCAATAGAATCCCATCATATCGAATAAAAATAAAGTACACCATGCCACCATGAGAAGGAAAACAACCTTGCACTAAAATCAATTGGAACAGGACACCAGCCAGTTACTCGGATATCTTTGGGTAAGACTCGATTCAACACTCTCACATAATCAATTTTCGCGTCTAAGACTGACATATAAATGAAAGTAAGCATCATATTGAACATGATAATTTTTCATCATAAATAATTCGTTGCAGCAAATCAAATAAAGTAAGAATCTGTAAGGACTGCATAATCCCAACATATATGCACTTTCCTACAGAATACCCTGCTAACTTGGAAATGCTAACCACTTAGTCTGAAATAAGCCACTTTTGATTAGGAAAGCAGTGCGATGTGTACACGTATGTATAGGAATATGTATATTTAATGGATGCTTTATTACGGTACCAGCAGTTTATTTCCAGCTCGGACATCAGTCTTGCACAAAATACACCAATTTTTAACAATTAATCTTTTCTCTTTAATGGGTCTGTAGCAATTGAATTGAGTCACAAATTTCCAGTGAAGTTCAAACTTCATTCAAAAGCAATTTAAAGACTCATAGCAATAAAATAGAGCTCAAAACAATTAAAGATCAGTCACTCAAACAACATACCATCTCTATCTATAGAAAGTCCCCAATTGTTTGCATCATCTGTGTTCTTAGGTCACAGGTTTGATCGTAGAAGCAGGGAAATGACCTGCATCAGAAAGCAAACATAGCCTACTCATGATGCACCTAAGAAAAGAAGCAAACAGGAGATAATAGAACAACAACATGAATCATAAAAGAAAGAGCCTACTGCAAACATAATTATCCTCGGTAAAATGACAATTGATACTAGACACTTGTCCACGTCATAAAACCTTCTTGTATTTTGTGGTGGTATCTCTATCAACATTTCAATCATCTTGCAAAGAGACTCCCAGCTATCAGAGCTCTTGCTCTTTGGTACTTTCTCATCTCCAATTCACATCATTGCTTCTCTAACAAAAATTCACTTCAGAATTTGCACTCCAATTACAATATTCTATGATCTAATTAACACCCAATCTCAAATTCCTTGAGAAAATCAAGCTTCACATATTGCTCCTAACCAATTCTTATGCGGTAAGATTATGATCAACAAAAGCTCTCGTGAAAGGAACATCATCATGAATATTCACATTAATCACATCTATCACGAGGATGGAAATATATGGTTGTTATAAGGAAAAACTCTCGATAATTTCCCCTTGTGCCCATACTTCCACAATTGCATTTTAGTAGTTAAAAGTACTAAGTAGTACACATGCTACAATAACCATCTTTTTCCAGAAGCCCTTAAACATGTTTCTGAGTAGCCTTGTCATCTGTTTTTCCAAGTTTAAGAAATAATCAAAAATTACAAAATACAACCGAGATTGTGCTCGTCTACTAAATATAAGTTGACACGTGTTTTTGCAAGAAAATGCTCGACATTTAATACAGGTTGAAACAAAGACCCACATTGTCTCGCAAGGAAATGGTGATTGCACGGAATAGTGAGCCAAAGATAAACCCCAATCTAGCATCTGTGAACAAAATAACAATCTACCGATCCATCAAGAAACTTAGAAGCGGAGTAGCAGTTTTTGAACTTACTTGTCCAACAGATGAAACTCCTTTGTCTGTCTCTTGTCACCAACTAAAAGCTTAGTCTTCTCAAGAGCTTTAAAAATTTCAGACTACATGACACCAAAATCAGTATGATGGGATCAAATTGAAATGAATTAGGTGTCTCGCCAAGAATGTCAAAAATGCCAAAATAGAACATCTGTTGATTTTAAATTGATAGCATCCATGATTTAAACATTCGCATTGCACAATATTAAAGAACTCTTCCATGTATCTTTGATAATAAGCGAAACTCAGTGACTTTGCTTGCATGGTACAAACTGATCTACTAGTATACTGAAAGATAGGTGTCCTTACTGAAAACATAAATTTAAATCTTATGAATGATAGGTGGAGCCAAAAGAGTATAGCACCTTGGTTTTGAATGTTTTTGAATGCCCGACATATCGACATGTCAAATACAAGGCTTGAGACTAAGGATTGTCATCTCATAAGGCCAACCGCACCAGAGGTTGCAAGAAGCATGGTGATTGCCTTTCTCATTTCCTTGCTCCACAGCACATGCAAATTTGGAGACTTTGCTTTTGTTGTTTCCTTGGAAGACCTCTTGTGGCACCCCCGAAACGGCCTCCGATCCGTTAGGGTCGCCACAGTTATGTCCTCTTGGAGCATACCTCTAAGACCAAAGAAATTTTACATAACTTATAATACCTGGGGGTTTTCATTTATTTTCTTTACCGGTCCCTGCGCAATTAATATGGTGGAAGCATAATTCGACTACCCTTCAACAAAATATAAAGTGATACACACCATACTAAAACTTTGATAATTTAGGCCGAACACTTTTATTTATATAAGGGATGGACTATGATAGTTGATACAACAAAACGCCGAGGTCTTTTCGTGCCTGGCGATTACCCAAAAGAAAACCAACTTCTATCCTTGGATATCATCTGCATCCGTCCATCACCCATGTGTCGGCATCCAAAAATGCATCTCCTGCTACCCTCGACTCCAGATCATATCCAGTCAGGTCCGTTGGCCGACGGTGGTGGTAGCACCCTCAGAAGGCGGCCATCCATATGGACAAGGACTGATGTGTACTCTTGGTGGATAAGCCCAGCAGAGAGGCCTACCTCAAAAGTCAGAAAGATCCTCACGCGCTCGAATACCAGCCCGTGCACCCCAGGATGACGGTGCTCGGTCCACTCCCATTGTAAGTCAATCAGGAGTCCGTAAAACATGCCAGGAGTCACAGGTAGCAGCGGCATTTTCGTTTAGTCTGAAATGTTAGTCCCCAAGAGGGGTGAGTACAACCACTCAGCAATAAAAGATCCATTACACTATATTATGCAGAAACTATAATCATCCAGATGCATGCAAAACACACTTATCATTTATATATATATATACATGCCATCAAGGGTCTATTTTACTTGCACCACGTTCATAACAATAATTCAATGCCATAACAAACGCATTTTCAGTACCGGGTGAAACCCGCTCAATTTCATAAACAAATTCTCATATCATGCCACATGCACACACATGCACTCCTTTAATGCGCCGGGTTTTAACATTCAAAGAAAAGTTTCATTCCCCGGGGACTAGTGTTTGCATCCCTCCGGGCTTTCGCACCCAACATGGCATCGTGAGACCCTCCGGCACAAACCTCCGGGCATCCAGAGCGTGTTCCGTAACACCCCTGGGCATCTCGCACCCCACCTGGCATCACGAGGTATATCCAGGGCTCGCCATGAAAATGGTTGCCCCTTCCCTTCGGATTTACGTACAATCCTTACAACCGGGCATCCCGAAACTCCCGAGGACCCTCCGGCACAAACCTCCGGGCATCCAACGGCATCGACTCACTCGACCCTTGGGCATCCCGACACTCCCGGGGCATCGTTGGCTCACACCTCCGATGGTAACATTCACATCATAATATACATCTCATTACAAAAATACATTTTGATGCAATGACGTCATGGATTCCACGGATCTATAAGACTTTATCAAACTTTCCAATGTCATGTGATATGCCGAATATCAATGCATCTATCAAGTGAATAACAATTAACAACTCAAGATACGATGACTCTTAAACAAAATGAACAATTTCATAGTAACACAGTATAAAGGCCAGAATGCATGTCTTCAATAGAGATTTCGAAATAACCAGCAAATGACCATGAAAAATTCTGAAATTTTAACACGTTATAAGTGAGATCTAGAAAAAAAATATTTCGTTAAGGACACTAAGCCAGATTCGTTATGTATAATGAGTAGTAGGTCACACAATTCAGTTCAGGATTCTTTTATCACAGAATAAAATTTAACAGCAAGCACTGCATATTAACAAAGATTTAAGCCATTGTATTGATTCCGAGAAGTTCTAATAAAATTATATACTCTAGTTCACGCAATTCTTCACAACTTCCGTGAAGAAATCGAGATCAAATTCATATTAGAACTCTTCAGAAAATTTCGCAAAGTTACAGGATTACATATGAAACTACACTGGATAAAGCGAATCCCATAAATTTCCATTTCTACCGTAACTATCTTACTTCCACAAGTCTACTAAAAGTCAGTCTTTCATCAATAAATCAACAGGATCAAGATATACACAAAACCAACGTAATTCCTCAATCTCATGATCCCGCTTTACTTTGATTACTCACAATTTAACATTCTAATTTCAGAACTCAATTGTTTCCAAGTGTATTGCACCATACTAGACAATAACAGCACCACATTATATAGATTCATGGACTTTCATTCACTTGCCTCAAGTCCTAGGGTTCAAAAGCTAGGGAGTTCGGTTTGGCGATGCGGCCTGACGGCGGCGAAGACAAGCGGCGTCGACGGCGGCAGCTCACACGCACGGCAGAGGGCGATCTCCTCTTCCTCTCGCCGTTCACCCCTCTGCTGTCCACTCACAATTTCTCTCGCTCAAACTCTCTCTTTCTCTCTCAAGTTTCTCTCGGTACCTCACTCTCTCACTCGCTGGTTTCAGTTCCTTCTCTCTCTTCCTCACCTGTACGAGCATTTTGTTTCTTCATTTGTTGACTTTGAGAGTCAATAAAAATGAGATTCGGTGATAGCAGGAAATGGTGACACCTCACACGTCCATGCAAGTGATGTGTCCTCTCTTGCTCGATCCTTCCTCATGCGTTGCCCACCATAAATAAATAAATAAATCGGTAAGTTCACGTGGCTGATAAAATTTTATCATTATTCAAAATTCAATACTTTTATTTTTCGAGTCAATGAATTTTCCTTTTGTTGACTCATTTGCCAACCGAATGAAAGGGAAACAATTCGTGGCCGCATGGTCTCCGTGTGTGGCCCAACTTCTCCGTGTGTGGCCCAACTTCTCCCAAAAGCTGACCATAATTTCTACATGTATATGAATTGCATGGGCCATTCGTGTGGCCGTTGAAGGGGAGGGTGGTGGTGACGTCGCATATAACATCGAGGTCTTCTACTTAGCTAATTGGCGAGAAGGCTCGAGTCCAATAGGTAAAAGAAAACATGGTCATTGGTGTGATTGTCCATATGGCCATTCAAAGACAAGTATCTTTTCCTCCAAAAGTAAATATTTAGGTACGTCGAGTGGCGATGAGACTAGGCCAAATGTGGTACCGACAATACTCCCGTCAATTACTCACGGCCATTGCATACTTGAGGGTCGTCGAAATTTCTGGATGCCACACCTCTTCATGAATCAAACAAAATGATGAATCATCGAATGGGGAACCAGCGTCCTTCTTAGCTGTTTCAATGCTTTCTCTTCTTCAGTCTGTAAATAGGCATCACTTTAACACGACCACTCTCGAAAGCTAGCAGAGCCAACATCATATTAAAGTACCAAAGATTGAACCATTTTAGCAGCCTCACTCTCCTCTCCATATCTCTCATACATTGTCGAGGAACTTAGCGAGTGAGTATGAGCTGAGAGATAATTCTTAAAGCACATTATAACTAGAAGGAGGTTACCGTTTGATTAATTTTTGCTCCATCCATGGCCCGGTGATCTACGCGGGGAGATTAAACTCCTGAACTTGTGTGAGAGGTCTGCTGACTTTCAGGGGAAGTGAAATCGGATCCAACACAAATAAATCAAGTCACACTGCAAACAATCTACAAGCAATAAAAGACACAGAACGAGAAACGTTCATACTGTGGCTTACTCTTTTAAAATCAGATGTGCCTTGAAAATCTTCATCCGGGCCTCCTCTTTGTTGGATTTATTGTTAATATAGTCCAAAATAATATATTCACGTACAAGTCCAATAAGTAAAAGCACAGTTATTTGGATCTATATGGGCCGAAGCCCAATAACTTGCATATAAAAACTCTAGGATTCCTCTACACTAGAAGTAACACTGTTGAGCGTTCCAAACTTGATGTCTCCTAATGTAACACTTCAAGCAACCGTTTCTCTCTCAAAACCATAACCTCCACCAATCTTGAAGTACTATGTTTATGTGTTGGATTTGAGCGAGCAAGGTGTCTTCTTGAAGATTTTATTGAGACGAACTCACAGGTGTAATTTACTTTCGATTTCGATAGTGGTATCAGCCGGGATCTGAGTTTGAAGATTCGGGTGACCGAAAATCTTTAATTCAAAAACCCAAAAATTATAGCCAATTTTAGAGGGTAAAACCACTTGGGCTTTGTTCTACTCGTTGATACGAATGTTTTGAGTGGTCACCCACGTCGATCAGAGGTTGGACAGAGAAGTTACGGCACTCAAAAGTTTCTATCTAAATTTTTAGCAAATTTCGACGATAAAATTTCCAGCGAATTTCGGTAGCGGAAATTTCTGGCAAGTTTCAATGACAAGGGCAATCCATCTTAAGGTTTTTGGGTGCCCCAAATCTGTTTTTGTGGTTTGTTTTGGCAAATTCCATCGTTATAGAGCGATTTGATCAAGGTTATGGGAGTTATTCAACTTTGTGGCTCCGAGGACTCCAAGGTGCACTATTTCTAACACTTTGCTTTGATTAAAATGGCAAATCGTAATTCCTTTGATATTATAAAGTTGCAATCATTTGATGCTACTAAATTTCATGGCTGGAAATTACATGTTCAATTTGGCATGAAAAAACGTGACATATTATATACCGTATTAAGTGATTTTGCATCTACCATTGAAGATGTGGATGAATATTAATGGAATAAAGATGATGATTTTTGTAGAGATTACTTGTTAAACTCTCTAAATCCTAATCTGGCTATGACTTATAGTGAGTATAAGACGATGAAAGAGATATGGGATCACTTGAACGATCAGTTCCAAAAACAAGATGGGCTCTTTAAAACTCTCCTAGCGGAGAAATTCTTTGACTTTAAATTCACTTCCATAGCCTTATTTATGCACTTTTTAGCAAAACCCTAACTCTCACCCATTTGGTGCTGATGAAAGTTGATTTCATCATTTGAAATGATGACACCCATGGCCAAAGGATATGAAATTTAATGCGCCGCTTAAATTAGGGAATGGCTTAGCAATTCTTATAAGTAGGTCGAGTTCATGTCTCTGCCTTCCTCCATAAATTAAAGTAGTTTGCAATCTACAGGTGAGATTTAAATAAATGATTTCTAGTTTCTCAATCGGAAATCCATGGACATTGCAATCAATTATGCCAATTTTAGGGATTAATCACATATACCGCATCAATTGTAAAGCCAACCAATTCCTGAATTTGATGGTTGGCCTCTTATAATAGCTTGGATTGTGCCTAGATGACTGTACCGTTACATTTGATAAGTGTTCGTACAACTTGAGCCAGCCATTATATCATGTCTATTATGAGCAACTACAATAGAAGATAATGATTTTGCATTTGTGTAAAATTTGAAGAAACAAGTCTAATGATGATTCTCAAGAGAGGGAAATCCAAAGGGTAATTGACCACAAATTTTTATGGTAACATATTATTCCAAAATAAAATAAATGTTATTTAAGATAAAGAATACTAAATACTCAATGTGCACATAATATGAATAAATTGGACTTTCAATTTTTTTTAAAACTTATTTTTTTCCAAATGGTTAGCTGTGCATCGTTTCATTACCTAATACGATTATCGTGAAATATCTTATCATTGAAACCTTGAAAGAAATTAGTGATAAAATACATCGTACATTATATGTGGAAAAGGAAAAATATATAAGATTCGACATCATTTTAATGAAAGTTGTAGCAAGATAGAAGAGATCCAAATTTTGCTATTGCAATACGTGGGGGATAAAATATATATTAAGAGGGTGCATGATAACCAAAATTTCTGTTCCGTAAATAATTTTTCTATTCTAAACTGCTTTTGGAATAAAAACATGTTTGATAAATCTACTCAGCTTTTTCTATTTTAGAATAAATTTATATTCCGAAATTGATTTGGAAGAGAAATAAGAAGTATAAATTTTCTACTTACGATTTTCCGGAAGAGAAATCAAAAATAATTTCTCCCACTAAACCCTAATTTCGATGAGTACTCCCTCATCTCCTCTATGTCTCTGCCTCCTCCTCCTCCTCCTCCTCCTCCTTCGCCTCTCCTCATTTTATTAAAAATAAAAATAAATAAAAGTAAATATATTTATTTTATTCATTTAAAAATAAAAATAAATTTATTCAAATAAATTTATTAAAAATAAATAAATTATTTTTATTTATCATTTTATTTTTAGTTTATTAAAAATAAATTTATGAAATTTATTTAAAATAATTTATTTATGATAAATAAAAATAAATTATTTTTATTAAAAATATTTTTATTTGCCTTGAGTGTTTGGCCAAATAAATTTATTTTAATTTTTAATTTTTATTTATTTTAAAATAAATTTATTCGCAAAATAAAATAAAATAGAATAAATAAAATAAAATAAATTTATTTTTAAGGATATTTTTATTTTATTTTTTTATGAATTTTTATTCTTTATTTTTTTGTTACTAAATCATTTTTATTTTTATTTTTATTTTTTATATTAAAGGTCGTTGGTCGTGCCACCGCCATTCAAAAAAAAAATTTTGTGTCGTTATCAAATGAATTTTATTTTTTAAGTAGAAATTTTGTGTCATTATCAAACAAGTTATTTTTCGCTTAAACTCTTCTAAAAATATAAATAGAAAAATCTATTTCGTTAGAAATTATTTAAAAACAAAATGGTTGTATGCCTTAAGTTGATTGATGATATTTTACAAAAGAAAAAAGTCGTTTGAAATTTCTTAAAAGAAGGACATGCTCCGAGGTAGGTGCATATTATTTTGAGTCCAGCTAACCTGGCAACGCCATTATGCTGAATTTGTAACAGTGTTAGTGGGACCACAAATCTTTTGTCGTGGAATCTAGTTAATTGGGATTGCAAAAATGTCGGGGAATGACGAGATTCGCCTTAAATTAACTTATTCTTAAAAAAATCACGAGATCAAGTCCTATAAATCTTTTAGAGTAACGAATCTCGAGACCACAATTGATCGATTTGAGCTCTCCATCATAGCCACTTATTTAGTGATCTTATAAATAATTACAAATTATAAAATTTATATTGTAGTGAGTATCTTATTGGCTTTCTTCACCTTAGTCGCTTACCTCATTTTATCTTTATCATATTAGAAATCTCACCGTCACCCATATTTTCCTTCCAAATATTCGATGATTTCCTGAAGAAACCGGAAGGCAGGGAAGGCACGTCTCTTTCGCGAGCAGAAATCGGAGGATACACTGGCCATGAATTCCAATCGCAAGTTCTCCTTCTTCTTAGCAGCGACCGCCGTCGTCCTCGCCGTCCGCTTCACCGTCGACCCGAGAGCCCCCTCCGGCGAAGTCGGGGCCGTGGACGGCCTCGAGTTGATCCCGGTGGACGGAGGCGCGGTCGGGCCGGAGAGCTTCGCGTTCGATCCGCGAGGGGAGGGCCCGTACACCGGCGTGTCGGACGGGCGGATCGTGAAGTGGGCGGCGAGCGAGAGGCGCTGGGTGGACTTCGCCTTCACTTCGCCTAGCAGGTACGCGCCGCCGTACACGTTAAGAAACCATTGAACTCGTCTGCGCTGCGCTGCATGTTTTTGGCTTTGGAGTTCGATCGCTCGTGCGCCGGCGACCCTCCGGTAGATATTCTGGTGAACAGTGAAACGATGAAAGAGAGGGAGATGCAGAGCGTGGGATGCGGTCGTCGTTGACGATGACGACGATTCCATCGAGGCTGGAGCCACGTCGCTCGAAAAGACCGTAGCCATTTACTAGTTGTCGTAGCTTGTTTTCTCTTCACACGCAGAGCGAAAAAAATATGAAAATAAAAACAGATGAATAAAGTAATTTTAAGTTGACGGGTTGTTTGATAATTCCTGGAAATTTGATACGAATGAATTGAGTAATTCCTAAACAAAAACTTGACCTAATTTATTGTTTTCTTGTTTGGGCCAGCAGCTTGTAATCCCGCCGCTTTCGCATTTGGCATTACTAGCCCATTCCGGTAAGCCCATGAAACGAAGCGAATCAGGTGTCTCAGTTTTTTTTTTTTTCCTTCTTTTTACAGAGACATATGCGAGAAGCCACACAATCATCAAGAGATGGAACACGTCTGTGGACGCCCGTTGGGGCTCGGGTTCGACCCGAGAACGAGCCGTCTCTACATCGCCGACGCTTACATGGGCTTGCTTTCCGTCGGCCCCGGCGGCGGGCCGGCCGCGGTGGTCGCCGCCCAGGCGGACGGCGTTCCTTTTCGGTTCACCAACGGCTTGGACATCGATCCACTTAGTGGAGCTGTCTACTTCACCGATAGCAGCTCGCAGTACCAACGGAGGTACGTGTTACCATATATACATCGTTTGCCTCGACATTGTAGTCATTTCACATGCATGAACATGCTGCCTGCACATAACGGGAAATGCCATGCAGGAACTATATTCCTCTAATACTGAGCGGGGATCGAACGGGGAGGCTAATGAAGTACGACCCGGAAAGCGACCGCGTGACGACAATCCTGAGCAATCTCTCGTTCCCCAACGGAGTGGCCCTAGGCGAAAGCGGCGACTTCCTTCTAGTCGCCGAGACGAGCACCTGCAGGATCCTCAAGTACTGGCTCAGGCCGCCCCCCGAAGCAGCAGGGGTGGTCGAGGTCTTCGCCCAGCTCCCCGGGTTCCCGGACAACATCAGGAGGAGCCCGAGAGGGGGCTACTGGGTGGGGATCTTCTCGAAGAGGACGGCGATCTTGGAGCGGGTCCTGTCGTCTTCCTGGATGGGGAAGTTCCTGCTCGGGCTGCCGATCGACGTGATGAAGGTCCACGGGATGTACACGAGCCGGAGAGGGAGGGGCGTGGGAGTGAGGCTGAGCGAGGACGGCGAGGTGGTGGAGATCTTGGACGAGAGAGTGGGGAATCGATGGAGGTCGATAAGCGAAGTCGAGGAACGAGATGGAGGGCTTTGGATCGGGTCTGTGAACGTGCCGTTTGTAGGCTTTTACGAGGCCAGAAATCGTTGAACTAGTTCGCCGGTGGAGACCTTGTCTTGTAAAAAGAATTTGTGGAATTCATTTTTGTTAGAATATTTTTAGCTTTTTTTTTTTTTTAATCTTGAAGCAAGGAAGCAATAAAAATACTGACAGCCCATTTGATTTCGGAAGATATCGGCTCGTGATTGAAGAAAAATAAATCAGAAATTGTGCTTTCTGATAACTTTGTGATTAGAATTCAAATTTTTAAATTGAGGATATATTGATACATGTGATCTATTTGCCTTATTATTCTTCACTTAAAAATTCCTGATCCGAAATTGGGAGGAGAGGAAAAGTTCAAATTTTCCACTTCACATTTTCCTCTCACTTTCTACCCAACCTCCCTCCCATTTTCCTCATCTCCTATTACTTCCCGAACAAATCCCATGGTGAGGTTCGACGGACAATGCATTGGGCTCCCTTTGAACGATTTCCCTAAATGCATCAGATTTTTACCGCGCCCTCGTGACATATTACAACATTTCATGTGGCAGTTACGGATATTAAGAAATTCAAGTTGCAATGTGGGGAAGAAAGATTGGTCCTCCGACCAGGTGATGGCCGGTCCCTCATCAGAGAAGGCCGTGGCTGTGACTTGTAAACCAAGAAAACACCAGTCAACAAGCAGCTCTCCAGAAGATGCGAGGGAGGTACAGGTGTCCGACTTCATAATCACATATTCAATACGCTGGGACCGAGCGTGGGCCTTTTGATTAGTGCCCAACAGCGCGTCACGGAAAGGGCTCAGATTCCGTGGAAAAGACGGAGGATCTGAACCAGACGCTAGGCCCTCATCAGAAAATTGGTCCCTTCCTTTTGACTTGGGCCGTAAAAAGTGACAGCAAAATGGTTTACACCACCATCAACCCTATAATTTTTTGGGGTTTTGGAGATGTAAAATTCAGAGGTATTTCTACCTAACGGAGAAGATAAATATGCACTAGGGAACAAGGAGACCATAAGGGAAGGTAGACTCCCCTATTCTTCTTTGAAAGAAGCTACCTCTGAGTAAGTAGGTATTATAGACTCTCCTGCCTGAGGTAAGGTGGGAACTTAAAATGATTCTTGTTAGGTCAAATCCATTACCTTTTAACCGACTTATTGGCCAAGTATCCCTATTAAAAAAATACTGTGTGAAATAGTTCACATAAGTCGATCCTAAAATATTTTAGGATTATCTCTTAACAATTTGAATGATAAGAAATTTTTCATGAGATGGAAGCCCATTTTGGGCTGAAGACCCCCGTAAAAATTGAGTGTAGGCCGATTCGAAGAAATGATTAGAGAATGGCCCGATTTTGAGGTAACAAACTGAAAAAAAAAAAAAAAACAAGGGGACCATAAGGGAAGGTAGACTCCCCTATTCTTCTTTGAAAGAAGCTACCTCTGAGTAATTAGGTATTATGGACTCTCCTGCCTGAGGTAAGGTGGTAGAACTTAAAATGATTCTTGTTAGGTCAATTTATGCTTCACACATTACCTTTTAACCGACTTATTGGCCAAGTATCCCCATTAAAAAAATACTGTGTGAAATAGTTCACATCACTGTCGATCCTAAAATATTTTAGGATTATCTCTTAACAACTTGAATGGTAAGAAATTTTTCATGAGATGGAAGCTCATTTTGGGCTGAAGATCCCTGTAAAAATTCGGTTTAATGACTTAAACAAATCCCGCTAACTTTATGAATAAGATGAGACGTGAGCAAAAACCGAGATTTGATGGAATGGAGGATTGGTGGTGTTTCGTGAACTCGATAAGAATTCCTATGGTCCCCGAGATTTGACCTTTCGAAACTGATGTGACGGATTGCGTAAACTCTCAATCCACCACATTCGTCGTCGTCTCGCTGGCATGGGCCTTGGCCAATCTATTCGAACTACATGTCTGTATCGAGAGTGCCCGAAATCGAAGTAATTCAGGAGCCACTCGCCTCGGTGATGGAGACGAGCCTATCGGTCCGGTCCAGGAAAAAAGGACCTTTCTCTTCCGCGGTTTTGAAAACGCAGACGCTGATATGCTCCCCAGCTTATAAGAGGGACAGGCCATTTCTCTTCCACAAGATCTCCCAACGTCTCCTTTTCAGAGCTCACAACCACAACCGCCCCCAACAAACACTGGCCCACCCCCTCCTGTCTCTGTTTTTTTTTTCCTTGAGACATCGATTGTTAGAATTGATAATTTAAGTGACGAAATCGGTAATAACCCACTTTTCAAGAAGAATATCATAAATGTCTTATTATATACTCGGAATTACACAGATGATTCGACAAACATCACCAAATTAGTGTTGGATCGGCAAGTACATTTCCGCAAAGCGCATTGAGAAATCGTAAAGGTATGCACGATAGAAAATAGTATAAAAAGGAAAGTGTGGATATTTGTATTTTTGGCAAATGCGATTAGTGTAAACTCAAATATGATAACTTCCTATCCATGGCTTCATTACCTACCTAAGCTAGGTCTAAAGGTTCACATCATCAAGCTGCAATATCATATAGTGCACCGTCACTATAGCTTTTTGAGTTAATGAGAGAAAATTTACAATGTTCTAAACAAAAGCATAAATGGTGAATGATACACCGAAATTTTTTTTTAAAGAGGTTGTGAAAGTTGAAATGGAAAGCTGGAGTAGGCAAAGGTGAGAGTATCCCCCTCATGTGTGATCAATTTTTAGTCAATCTACCATATTTAATGTATAAAGTTAGTGATGTGAGAAAGGAATGGAAATAGTGCGTGTCTGGATCATGATGTGACAAATTACTGTTTGATATTTTTGGAGAAATTATCAACAAAATCTTAAGCCTATTAGGCTTGTACTAAGTTAGTTATAAACTTTCAATATAATCGATTTAGTCCTAAATTTATTGCACTTATATTATTTCAATCATAGATCTTTCAATTGCATTAAACCTTTTAACAATTTATTAATTTAGTCCATTCAATAAATTATTGCCTTAAATTGCTAATGCGGCAATTTAATTAACATTGGTCATCTTATCTGATACATATGACAAAATTTCTAATTTTTTTATTATTGTTTCCTTTTCCTTTTTTCTAATCCTAGGCTGACAACATTGCCGGCCACAGGAAGGTGTCGATGCTTGCCTAGATCCAAATGAGGGCTATGACAATCTCATTGGCCAATGAGTGAGTGTTGTGAGGGTCCCTGGCCAAAAGAAAAGAAGAAAAAAAAATATAATTTTTTGGCATTATTCATGCCATCTTGGTAGGTGCAAAATCAATGGCATGATTGGGAATATAGATTTATCAAGCTTTAGCGCAATTTGGATGCATGCTTGAGTGTGCCATCTAGGTTCACTCTCATTCAAAAACTTACATGTTAAAATACTTTTTTCAAACACATCCATTTGAATTTAGCAGCTTGGTAGGTGTAGACAAACTGGGCAAAGCGAACCAAAAAATTTATATGGGACAAAATGGAATTTCAACGGAAGATTCCTAAAAAAAAAAGCAAGCAAGAAGTCGCTATCTCGTTTGACCCATTTCACACGGGCCAAACATGTCGCCACATTCGCATTCATGTCGCACCGGTGCACGTCGTTGCTGCAAGTTTACTTCAACCATGTAATTGGAGAACTCACACGACCCCTAAACTAACGGATATGTCTGTAATCTGTATTACTTCGATGGAACCCCATAATGTCCGAGTATTCGTCATTTGGCTCTTTCTCTGGGCTGACTCCATTCACGAAGAAAACCGCCATAGCCATCTCCACCCGCCGTATTTTGGAATCGAGCAGAGGATACAAAAACAGCTTGGTTTTTTTCGATTATTAAATAATTCGAAAATAGGAGACTCTTGGAACTGCGAAATGATAAAGATTTGCAACGTCATTTTCTCACAACGGGCCAAAAGTCGTCCAAAAGCGACGGAGGCGTCTGACTCATTTTACTGCAAAGCCTGTTGATTAAATCATGGGGAAGAAGGGATGGCCACCCGTATCGTGGGCCCTACCTTCACTAAATATGTTACTTTCGGTGATAGACTTTTGCCCATAGCCCTCAAACTTTGCTATTATCTCGTTCAAATTTCATATTTCATACTACTGCACATTGGCTTCCAGCTTTGGTAATTATTTGACAAGAAATGATTAGATGATAATCTTTTAACTTTTAGTGAGAGTAGTAATATATTTTGGACAAAAACATATGAAATAATAAATAATTATAAATTATTCACTCCTTTAAAAATCTATATAACTCACAATAAGTTTTTTTTTTTTTTTTTTGTGAAAGGTAATAAATATAATGAGGAAATGTCACTTATACACAAGATCATGACACCAAAACATACACTCCAAATGACTAAGTCATAACGAGTGGACGGATGCCGTGATGCAAAAGCCACCAAACCGCAGCAACAACTAAATAGCAAAAGGCAAGCACGGCAAGGACATCCGGCTAAAAGCACCAAATAACCCTATCAAGGAGGAGGGAAGCCCATGGCTGCAACTAAGCAAAAGGGCCCCTAAGGAGCCGCAAGACAGGCATGGGGTAGGCTATGGGCACGCATGACAATGCTTTTTGGCTGGAGAAGAGTTTTTTTAAAAATAGTTATTTTCTATTTCTATTATGGGAAACAATTTTTGAGTAAAAGAATCCGTTTGGTAATTACACAAAATTTCTACTCTTTGAATAGAAAAAGAATAGAAATGCATTTGATAACGCACTTGCGTTTCTTTTTTATATTTATTAGTTTTTTATTCTTGTTCATGGACTGCCACCTGCCAACCGCTGTCGGCCATTGCTCACCGTTGCCGCGGCACAACCGCTGGCAACCGACCGTCACCGCCGACCGCCGCCGCACAGCCCATCGGCCACTCCTTCTCGCGGTCGACAGGCTGTGCGACGGTAGTCATGCAACGACGGCGATGGCAACCGATGACTAGCGGCGACAATCGATGGCGGCAATAGCCGGCAATGGCAAGTGGTGGCGGCGGTGTCTCCGAGTGGTTGAAGGTGGCCACGGCAAGAGAGAAGAATTAAAAAAAAAAATGACTTATTTCTAGAAATTATTCCCAGAAACAGAAGAAATTAATTTTTTTTGTTTCTCATTTCTGCTTCAAATCTATTTATGGGCTAACTTTCTATTCCTCGAAATAGAAAAACAATTTGGCGTTACCAAACATGTTTCTGTTCTTTTTTTTGTTTCGGGGAACAAAAGAACAAAAATTGGGAGAAATAGAAACGTTAGCATGTGTAGCCTACGAGTCCCCAGAGAAGATAATCAGGTCAATGCCCCAACTTCGCTGCAACATTCTGTTCCGAAAATTATCTTCAACGTTCTTGAAAGTGATAGCTTTGTCTCAGACCACTAAAAGAAGATGGTTCTTCATGGCTGGGACCGAAAGAGGCTGGCTCACAATAGGTTGTTTTTCTTACAATAATCCAAAGATTATTATGCTAGTAAAGTCTTTATTCAATTAGATTGAGAATCAACAAGTTTCCTAGTTTATATGTCTACTTGCTAGGTTGTTTAAAATACAAATCGGTGCTAAGGCACACCCATCGTGTTACTCTTGCACAAGGAAAAGTTCGAAAATGGATGAAGTGAGCGGTTGTTGTATATCGTTTCTTCTCCCATAATAGAAGTAGACATGTTTTCCAGATAATTGTACTCGACTTTTTTATTGAGACGGCGCATTTGAAATATTAATCTTAATTGAATTCAAGAGAGTTTTCTGTCATGTGTTTCTTATACAAAAGCATGTTCCAAGTGTCCATTTTTAATTATGTGTTACAACATTTCATGTAATGATTGCGAATATTAAGGAATTCAAGATGGCAATGGGCGCGACGAAAATATTGGTCCTCGGACCGCATGATGGCAGGGGCCTCATCGGAGGAGCAGTCGCTGTAACTTGTAAACTAAGAAAACTCCAACTAGTAAGCAGCACTCCAGACGATGCAAAGGGAGGACCAGCGTCCGACTTCAAAAGCACTGATTCATACGTTAGGACCGAGCGTGGGCCTTTTGATCAGTGCCCATTATCGCATCACGGAAAGGGGAGATTCCATGGAAAAGAAGGATATGAACCGGACACTAGGCCCTCGTCCAAAATTGGTCCCCTTCCTTTTGCTTTGAGAGGTTAAAAGAAAAGTGATAGCAAAATGGTTCACATCGATCAGCCGTAAAACTTTTAGTTTTTCCCTTAGCAGTTTAAATGACGAAATTTTGCACAACATGGAAACACACTTTGGGCAAAAAAAAAATCTCATAAAAATTCGGTTTAATGCCTCGAATAACCCCGTTAACTTTATGAATTGAATGAGACATGAGCAAAAACCTAGTCGGAGGGACTCAAATACAAATCCTAGAGGCATGGAGGATCAAATGTGTTTCGTGAGTTTGATAGAGTTCCCATGGTTCCTGAGATTTGATCCTTTCGAAACCGACGCGACAAATTATCGAAGCTCTCAATCCATTCCGTAATTGCTTGCGCGCGCCAATCCATTCAAGGACACGTCTGCCTTCGGATTTCCGGGGCTCCAATTATTGGGAGTGCCTGAAACCTAGTGATTTAGGAACCACTCAACTCGCTGATGGAGACGTGGCCATCGGTCCAGTCCAAGAAAGGATTAATCTCCCTGTCGGAGGAAGACGGGCCCCGCGGTTTTGTTGATTGCAGCGTGTCTCACGATCGAGACGCCGATGCCGATATGATCCCCAGCTTATTAGAGAGGCAGGCCTTCTCTCTTCCACAAAATCTCCCAACGTCTCCTTTTCAGAGCTCACAGCCACAACCGCCCCCAACAAACACTGGCCCACCCCCTCTCCTGTCTCTGTTTTTTTTTTTCCTCGAGACATCAATTGTTCAAATCGATAATTTAAGTGATGAAATCGCTAATAACCCACTTTTCAAGAAGAATATCATAAATGTTTTATTATATACTCGAAATTACACAGATGATTTGACAAACATCACCAAATTAATGCCAGATTGGCAAGTACATTTCCGCAAAGCGCATTGAGAAATTGTAAAGGTATGCACGATAGAAAAGAGTTTAAAAAGGAAAGTGTGGATATTTGTATTTTTGGCAAATGCGATTAGTGTAAACTCAAATATGATAACTTCCTATCCATGGCTTCATTACCTACCTAAGCTAGGTCTAAAGGTTCACCTAATCAAGCTGCAGTATTATATAGTGCGCCGTCACTATAGCTTTTTGAGTTAATGAGAGAAAATTTACAATGTTTTAAACAAAAGCATAAATGGCGAATGATACACCGAAAAATTTTTTTAAAGTAGTTGTGAAAGTTGAAACGGAAAGCTGGAGTAGCTAAAGGTGAGAGTATCTCTCTCATGTGTGATCAATTTTTAGTCAATCTACCATATTTAATGTATAAAGTTAGTGATGTGAGAAAGGAATGAAAATAGTGCGTGTGTGGATCATGATGTGACAAATTACGATTTGATATTTGGAGTAATTATCAACAAAATCTTAAGCCTATTAAGCTTGTACTAATTTAGTTATAAACTTTCAATTTAATCGATTTATTATTAAATTTATTACACTTATACTATTTCAGTCATAGATCTTTCAATTATGTCAAACCTTTTGACGATTTATTAATTTAGTCCATTCAATTAATTATTGCCTGAAATTACTAATGCGGCAATTTAGTTAATATTGGCCATCCCATGTAACACATATGACAAAATTTTTAAATTTTTTATTATTGTTTCCCTTTCCTTTTTTCTAAACCTAGGCTGACAATATTGCCGGCCACAGGAAGGTGTCCACGCTTGCCTACATCCAAATGAGGGCTGCGACAATCTCATCGGTCAACGAGTGAGGGTTGTGAGGGTCCCTGCCGCAATGTTAGATAAACAAAAAAGAAAAGAATAAAAAAAATAAGTTTTTAGCACTATTCATGCCATCTTGGTAGGTGCAAAATCAACAGCGTGATTGGGAATATAGATTTATTAAGCTTTAGCGTAATTTGGCTGCATGCTTGAGTGTGTCATATAGGCTCACCCTCATTCAAAAACTTACATGTCAAAATACTTTTTTCAAACACATCAATTTGAATTTAGCAGCTTGGTAGGTGTAGACAAGCTGGGCAGAGCGATCCAAAAAATTTATATGGGACGAAATGGAATGCTCTCTCTAATTCAATGAAAGAGTCCTAAAAAGAAAAGCAAGCAAAAAGTCGCTATCTCGTTTGACCAATTTCACACGGGCCGAACATGTCGCCACATTCGCATTCATGGCGGACCGGTGCACGTCGTTGCTGCAAGTTTACTACAACCATGTAATTGAAGAGCTCACACGACCTCTAAACTAACGGATATGTCTGTATTGCTTCGATGGAACCCCAAAAAGTCCGAGTAATCGTCATTTGGCTCTTTCTCTGGGCTGACTCCATTCACGAAGAAGACCGCCATAGCCATCTCCACCCGCTGTATTTTGGAATCGAGCAGAGGATACAAAAATAGCTTGGTTTTTTCGATTATTAAATAATTCGAAAATAGGATACTCTTGGAACTGCGAAATGATAAAGAAAGAAAATGTTCATCTTTTCTTTTGCAACGTCATTTTCTCACAACGGGTCAAAAGTCGTCCAAAAGCGACGGAGGCGTCTGACTCATTTTACTGCAAAGCCTGTTGATTAAATCATGGGGAATAAGGGATGGCCACCCGTATCGTGGGCCCTACCTTCACTATATACGTTACTTTCGGTGATAGACTTTTGCCCATAGCCCTCGAACTTTGCTATTATCTCGTTCAAAAATCATATTTCATACCACTGCACATTGGCTTCCAGCTAAGGTAATTATTTGAGGAGAAATAATTGGATGATAATCTTTTTAACTTTTAGCGAGATTAGTAATATATTTTGGACTAAAAAAATATGAAATAATAAATAATTATAAATTATTATGAAATTCACTCTTTCAAAAATCTATATAACTCACAATTTTTTTTTTTTTTTTTTTTTTTTGTGGAAGGTAATAAATATAATGAGGAAAAGGCCATTTGTACACAAAATCACGGCACCAAAACATACACTCCAATGACTAAGTCATAACGAGTGGACGAATGCCGTGATGCAAAAGCCACCAAACCGCGGCAATGACTAAACAACAAAAAGGCAAGTACAGTAAGGACAACCGACTAAAAGCACCAAAAAACTCTACCAAGGAGGAGGGAAGCCCACGGCTGCAAGTAAGCAGAAGGGCCCCTAGGGAGTCGCAAGATAGGCATGGAGTAGGTTACGGGTCCCTAGAGAAGATAACCGGGTTAATGCCCCAACTTCGCTGCAACCTTCTGTTCCAAAAATTATCTTAAATGTTCCTAAAAGTGATAGTTTTGTCTCGGACCACTAAAAGAAGATGGTTCTTCATCGCTGGGACCGAAAGAGGCTGACACACAAGAAATTGTTTTTCTCACAATAATCCAAAGATTATTATGCTAGTAAAGTCTTTATTCAATTAGATTGAGAATCAACAAATTTCCTAGTTTATATGTCTACTTGCTAGGTTGTTTAAAATACAAATTGGTGCTAAGGCACACCCATTGTGTTACTCTTGCACAGGGAAAAGTTCGAAAATGGATGAAGTGAGCGGTTATTGTATATCGTTTCTTCTCCCATAATAGAAGTGGACATGTTTTCCAGATAATTGTACTCGATTTTTTTATTGGGACGGCACATTTGAAATATTAATCTTAATTGAATTCAAGAGAGTTTTCCGTCATGTGTTTCTTATATAAAAGCATGTTCCAAGTGTCCATTTTTAATTATGCGTTACAACATTTCATGTAATGATTGCGAATATTAAGGAATTCAAGGTGGCAATGGGCGCGACGAAAATATTGGTCCTCGGACCGCATGATGGCCAGGCCCTCATCGGAGGAGCAGTCGCTGTAACTTGTAAACTAAGAAAACTCCAACTAGCAAGCAGCACGACGATGCAAAGGGAGGACCAGCGTCCGACTTCAGAAGCACTGATTCAAACGTTAGGACCGAGCGTGGGCCTTTTGATCAGTGCCCATTATCGCGTCACGGAAAGGGGAGATTCCATGGAAAAGAAGGATATGGACCAGACACTAGGCCCCCATCCAAAATTGGTCCCCTTCCTTTTGGTTTGAGAGGTCGAAAGTGACAGCAAAATGGTTCACATCGATCAGCTGCAAAACTTTTAGTTTTTCCCTTAGCAGTTCAAATGAAGAAATTTTTTCACGATATGGAAGCACGCTCTGGGCAAAAAAAAAAAAACTCGTAAAAATTCGGTTTAATGACTTGAATAACCCCGTTAACTTTATGAATCGAATGAGACACGAGCAAAAATCTAGTCGGAGGGACTTGAACATGAAACCTAATCGTATGGAGGATCAAATGTGTTTCGCGAGTTTGATAGAGTTCCCATGGTTCCTGAGATTTGATCCTTTCGAAACCGACGTGACAAATTATTGAAGCTCTCAATCCATTCCGTAATTGCTTGCGCGCGCCAATCCATTCAAGGACACGTCTGCCTTCGGATTTCCGGGGCTCCAATTATTGGGAGTGCCTGAAACCAGGTGATTAAGGAACCACTCAACTCGCTGATGGAGACGTGGCCATCGGTCCAGTCCAAGAAAGGATTAATCTCCCTGTCGGGGAAGACGGGCCCCGCGGTTTTGTTGATTGCAGCGTGTCTCACGATCGAGACGCCGATGCCGATATGATCCCCAGCTTATAAGAGAGGCAGGCCTTCTCTCTTCCACAAGATCCCCCCAACGTCTCCTTTTCGGAGCTCCCGACCACAACCCCCAACAAACACTGGGCCACCCACACTCGTGTCCCTTTTTATTTTTTTCTTCTTTCTCTCCTGAGGAGCCATCCATTTGAATCGATAATTTACGTGACGAACTTCGCTAATAACCCACTCTTTCGAGAAAAATACGCTGACATCTTACTGTATATTTGGGATTACGTAAATGACTTGACATGCGTGACCATTGGCGTAGGATCAACGAACTACGCATGAGGAAATTGAGAAGGCATGCACAATAGAGAAGAGTTTACACAGAAAAGTGTGGCTATTTGTGTTTTCGGCAAATGTGATTGATGTAAACTTGAATATGATAATTTTGTGTCGAGGTCAAGTTGCAGTATCATGCAATGCGTCGTCATTGTAGACTTTCGAGTTAATGAACGTCCAGTGCGTGAAAAATCATATATATTTTTTAAAATAAGAGCTTATATTGTGAAAAATACACAGAAAAAGTTTTTAAGGAAAAAATCTGAAAGTTAAAATGGAAAGTTGGAGTAGGCGAAGGCGAGTCTCCCTCGCGTGATCAATTTTTAGTCGATCTACCATTTTTAACGGATAAAGTTGTGGTGAGAGAAAGGAATGGAAGTAGCGCATGGCAAATTACAATTTGATACTTACTGGAGAATTACCAAAAAAGTTTCAAATTTATCGGTTTGTGCCAATTCATTTATGAACTTTTAATTTGGCCAATTAGCCATAAAAGTATTGCTCTAATGCTTATTCAATTCTAAGTCTTTTCAATTGCATCAATTTAGTTTTAGACATTTTGACAATTTGTTAATTTGGTCATTTCGGCCAATTATGGCTGGAAATTATTAATGTAGAAATTTAGCTAATCTCGGTTATCCTACATAGCATGTCAGTCGATTTCTTGAATTTTTTTCTTCTTTTCTTTCCTTTTTTTTCCCTCTAGGTTGGCAAGGTTGTTGGCTAGGGGAGGGCGTTGGCACTTGCCCAGATCGAGGTGAGGGCTACGATGCCCTCATCAGCCAACAAGAGAGGATTGGGGTCTTTGCTCAGACTAGGTGAGGGTTGTCAGCCCAAGGTTAGACAAACAAAAAGGAACAAAAAAAAAAAAAAAAAAAACAAAAGAAGAAGCAAATAATGAAAATATTTAAGAATTATTTATGTAAATATTGGCCGTGCCACATAGGACAGTTAGCACTAACTAGACCTCTACAATATATTCAAAATCAATGGCGTGATTAGAAATATAGATTTATCATGCTTTTGTGTAATTTGGATATAAGTTTGAGTGTGTTATCCATACTCATAATCATTCAAAAGCTTACATATTTAAATACTTTTTTTCAAACACATTCATTTGGATTTAAAAGCTCGGGCGGTGCACGTAAGTCAAGCAGAACAATTCAAGAATTTACATGTAACGTAACCAAACACTCTCTCTTATTTGAGGAAAAGAGTCTTGAAGGAAGGAAGAAGGCAAAAGTCACTCTCTCATCTGACCTATTTCAACCAACCAAACATGTCGTCACATTCGCGTTCACGTCACACCGGCGCGCATGGTCGCTCTGAGGTAAGCTACAACCATGTAATTCTCGAATTACATGTCTGTATTGCGTCGATATAACCCAAAAGAATCCGAGTAAACGCCATTTGGCTCTTTCTATCGGCCGACTACGTTCACGACGAAAGCCGCCCTAGCCGTCTCCACCCACTATATTTTGGAATCGAGCAGAAGATATAAAAATAGCTTGGCCTCTTCCTATTATGAAATAATTCGACTTTGGAGACTCTTGGATTTGCGAAATGATAAAGAAAGAAATGTTCATGTTCTGCAACGTCATTTTCCCACGATGGGGCGAAAGTCGTCCGAAGGCGATGGAGGCGTCTGACTCATTTTACTGCAAAACCTGTTTGATTAAAGCATGGGGTGGAAGGAATGGCCACACACATCGCGGGGCCCTACTTTCACCAAGTACATTATTGTGAGCGATCGAGTGGTGCCCAAAGCCCCTGGAACTTTGGCTATTATCTTCTTCAGTTATCGACTTTGATACTACTCGCACATTCGCTTCCAAACTTTTGTAAAATTACATCTCCTCGAGTTTTGATTTTGATGTCAATTGTTAGATTTATTTTTTGGGTCCGTATCACCAATGAAAGTTACTCCAAAATGATTTCATTTATTTTTTAAGCGTTTATTACATGGTTGACAAAGTTAAAAAAAAGGGTTAGAAAAAAGATGATTATATGATTATACATAAGGAAACCACTATTGCAAAAAGCAGAAATTCAGATGGGTAATCTATAATTTTTATGAAGTTCGACAATGGAGCCAGAGTGCCTAAATTCAAAGGAAATTTGAGTTTGGCAATTAGAGTGCCAAAGTTCAAAGGAAATTAGAATTCAGCAATTAGGTAGTATGCTTTTGTGCACTCCTCGGTATCGACTTGTCATATTGCAAACACAATCCACGTAATGTTTTCCCTCACGCGTCTTGCACCGCTTGCCGTTGAGACGAGCATTTAGCTACTTTATAGAAATGAATTAGGCCCGGCCAGGGCGCCTAATATTCATCTTTCATTTGAAAAATCGATCTGGAGAGGTTGGCTGACTCGGATGATCATCACCTCGCGATCCTCCACGTCACGGACTCCAGCGCATTCCCCGTTTTGCCCTTGGCCTCTCTCGGAGGGGAGCGCAGAGAGACCTTTTTCTCTTAATAGTCGATTTTCGTGACGTGACACGTCAACGGATAGTCGTACCTATTTTATTTTTTATATTATCTGGGGATGTTTTTTTCTCTATGGTGCTTCGGAACCATTCGACGAAAGTCCGACGGCATCATCATTTAATAACGAGAGCCACTTTGTGGAGATTATTCACGCGGGACTTACGTGGATTATTAATACCATGGGAAAAAAACTTGATTTTTTTTTCTTTTTGTAAAATTCATTTAATAAAAAAAGATAACATCAGAACGCTTATTAAATAATTAAATGGAAAAATATTAGAATGTTTAATGTGGAGGACTTCTCTTATGACATGAGTTGAAAATATGATATGTATTTTGATTTAGTATGTTTTAAAAGTGTCTTCAAGATCTATGTGATCCAGTGTAAGCTATCTAATTAAAATTTTATTTGCTTTATGAAAAATAAATAATTCTGAAAATATTTTTCTTAAAAATAATATTTTATATTGTTTATGAAAATTAATGAACGAAAAATATTTTCATCTCTCACGAAAACATTTAGACAATAATAAAAATATTTTTCATCGATTAATTATCTAAAGTAATATAAATGATCAGTATTTTATAAATTATTTATTTTTAACGAAATAAATGAATTCTATATTTCGTTTAAAAGTCGGAGGGCTCCTTTGTAAATTGGCCCCCATAACTATCCAAATGCTGACACTCCATAATCGTCGTAAAAAATGAAAAGAAATTGTCCTCATCCACGCGGGCAAAACCGTAATTTCGTCATCCTCCTGGGGTATTTCCCCTTAAGACGCCCCCTCTCCCTCGATTTCAGGTCCCTTCCTCCTTCGCTGGCCACTCCCTCTCTGAGACTCTCACTCGCTCCCTCTCGCGCGCGCGGAAAGAGCGCACCTGAGAGCACTCACTGAAAACCAGGGTCGCCCTCCGCTCCGATCGCGCCTCACTCAGATGAAGCTCGCGCAATGGCGGTGATCGCCATGAGGACGACGCTCCCCAGGCTCCTCCGCGCCCTCGCCGGCGGCGAACCTCGTCCGCCGTTCCCGAGGCGCGGGCATGGTCGCGCGCCTCGGTCGGAGCCGGCGCGGAGCTCCTCCAGCTTGGCCGCCGCCGCCGCGGTCGCGCCGAGCGAGCCGGAGATGGTCGGCTCCAGGGGCCTGGGGATGGAGATCTTCGGAGTGAAGGAGTACGAGGACTACCGGAGGTCCCTGTACGGCGGGATCACTCACCGGGCTCTTCTGGTGGATGCCGTCGGCACGCTCGTCGTTCCTTCTCAGCCTATGGCTCAGGTTAGCCCTCTCGCTCTCTCGTCACTGCATTGGATCGAGAGTTTCTTGGCGAGACTTTCCAAGATATGACAAAAGAAAAACAAAAGAAAAGATAAAAAAGAAAAAGAAAAGTCGATTGACAAAAGAAAGGAGAGAGAATTTCCAAGATATGATCTATTTGTATCTAACCTATCAATTCAAATTGAAAATAAAAAGAGAAATCCTTTATTCCGAAATGTTTTGATATAGGCTTTTGCCTGTACTGCCGTTGCTAATGGAGTCGGCGATGTTGTGGTGCAGATATATAGGCAGATAGGGGAGAAGTACGGGGTGGAGTACTCGGAGAATGAGATACTGAACAGATATAGAAAGGCTTACGAGCAGCCTTGGGGTAGATCTCGTCTGAGGTACGTCGGTATTTGGCCTTCCAGAGTCTTTTATTGCAATTCGGTGGTTTTTGCTTTGACAAAAGATAGATTGCTTTACGTAAAGGCCGGTTGTCTGAACTTCTTTTTCGATTCCCCTGTTTTTGAGCTCCAATATGATATCATTGAGAACTGGATTCTGATTCTTCTTCTTTCGTAATTCTACTACGGGGTTGCAATTTTACCCTTTTTGGGGGCTTCTTGAAGAAGTTGTTTACACTGTGATGGCACTTAATTTGGAAATTTCTGACTTGATCTTTTTGCCGAACTTTGTTTTCATTATGGCTCCTCAAGGCATCAATTTGTGAGTTAACTGACTGCTAAGGCCCTTTAGGACATCATCTTGACCCCAGGGACATTTCCACCTCTCAGAGGTTGTATTGACCTTTAAATCATGCGGACATACAAAAATACTAGTCATGATTAACTGCTTCTATCCTTGCTAAGGGGTCTTCACAATCGTAGATCGTTGTGTTTAGGTCTGTCAGACATTCCTCTGTCCCAGAGACAGGGTTCTTCACTTAGAGTTGTTTGATTAAGTTGTTTGGGAGCAAAAATTTTGCTTTTGGATTGCCTTGATTGTAGAGCGAATTCTTTTTAGGGATGAGACCTATGGAGGGCGGAAAATTCCTTTTCCCTGCTAATTTTATAGTTTTCATGGGTAGATTGATTTGATGTATTGCTCATCCATCTTGCATCGGTTCTTTTCCCATTTGAAGTTTTTCTGCTCTCTGTTTTCTTCTATAGGTCACCGAATTTCGATTTCTATATCTTTTAGTTGCATATAGCATTAATCCATACGTAAAGATTCACCCCTTTCTCCATGAAATGTTCACAATCATATTTATAGGTTCATGTTCAGTGCGCAGACATCTTGCTTGTTGAAAATTTTATTTCTATTTGGCTGTTAATTTAAAATATACGCCTATCAGAAAAATAAAGAAATATGTAACACTGTTGCGTGTTCATTGTCTGCAGATATGTCAATGATGGCAGACCCTTCTGGCAATATATTGTTAGTTCTTCCACTGGCTGCTCTGATTCTCAGTACTTTGAGGAGCTTTACAATTACTATATGACTGATAAGGTTGGGTATTTATTTTGTCTTATCTGATTTGCGTAATGTCTGTACTGGTACTTCTGCGAATGACTTCTCACGACGGTTTTTTCCTACAGGCTTGGCACCTATGTGATCCTAATGCCGAGAAAGTCTTTGAAGCTCTGAGAAAAGCTGGGGTAAAATTGGCTGTTGTATCAAATTTTGACACTCGTTTAAGACCTGTTTTGCGGGCTTTGAATTGTGATCATTGGTTTGATGCTATGGCTGTTTCGGCTGAAGTAAGTTTGCTAACACTGTTGATGACAAGTCACTGCTCCATTTCCTTTATAGTTCCGTTATTTACCCTGTCTAACTACTGTGTCTTTCTGTTTTGACAGGTTGAAGCAGAGAAACCAAATCCAACAATATTTCTGAAAGCATGTGAGTTGTTGGGGGTAACCCCAGAAGATGCAGTCCATGTAGGGGATGATCGTAGAAATGACATATGGGGTGCCAGAGATGCTGGCTGTGATGCTTGGCTCTGGGGAAGCGATGTTCATTCCTTTAAGGAGGTAGTGGATTCTTTCATCTTCTTCTATTGTGTTGCCTTTCAATGACTTCTTTTCGCAATTTAAGATCTTCAACTCTTCTATCTCATTTATGAGATATGCTTGCCGGGATTCCCACTCTCTCTCTCTCTCTCTCTCTCTCTCTCTCTACCGACTAGCAAAGAAGCAATTATGTCTTGAGAAAAATGGATCTTGAAGCATTTGTCTTGATACTTAGGTTACCAATCTAAGGATCGTTTGTATCACCTTTTCCGTGTCAATGAAATAGCTTTTTAGGCATGTGTAGAGAACAATATCAGTTCCTCAATAATTAACATCCATTGCTACCCTTCCTCAAAAAACATCCATTGTTACCGAACTGCTTCGTGAATGCTGAAACAGTGCCTTCCTTTGCATTGATGGTTGTGTATAAGAGCCTATAACAGCTTCGTATAATTTGTTTGCCAACGCAGGTTGCTCACAGGATAGGGGTCCAGGTTTGAAGTTCTCTCGTCAAGCAACTTAGGAGCAGAGCTTTTATTTTTTTTCAGTTTCCTGTGGCTTTCTTTTGTACAGTTCTAATTTCTAAAGGCCATGTTACTTCCAGTTGGCTTCGTTCTGCGGACAGAGTCATGTAAGAGACTGTGAATGTAGAGGAAAAGAGAAGCTGAAAATACCAGCCTGACTACACAGTTGTCGTCTATGCATGGTTGTGGTGTTTAAGTCCGAACCGGGTACGCTGCTTGGTGAAAGCGACAGGAAAATACTCTCTTCCACCTTCCTTTGGGCACGATAAAAAGCGTCGCCATCTTGGATATTCTTCTTAGTGCCCGTGTGCTGTGAGTATATTCTTAAAGGGACGGCTCTGTTTGTCTCGCGTTTAGATATGCGAACATCCACATCGCTACTCACTAAATTTAATTTTAAGGAGTTACTAGCCGCCGTACATATCTCTAATAACTGGCCATCATTATTATGTCCATCCTATCAAATAATCACTTATTTCTCTTCAAAAATTTCCGTTTCCTTCATACATAGCCTCCTAATGTCGTGCGGGTACATTATGCTTGCCTTGGTGCTAGTCACGGCTCACTTAAAAAAGAGACTGTTTTTGCAATACTTTCAATTATATATGTAGATGAAACATGTTTTAGGCGGCCTTAGTCTTGCTCTGAGGAGGTGAACCACATAAGTTTCACAAGTATAATCGATTTGAATTGATAGCTCAAGCAAATAAGACCAGCTCGTTTATTACATTACCAACCTCTTTACTTTTAGTAATCTCACTAAGGCCGTGTTTGGTAACCATCCAAACAAGGCTAAATTTCGATTCTTTGTCCCTGGGAGTAATTTGGGAACAGAATCGCGTTTGGTAAAATTTTTGTTCTCAGGAACAAATTTTTATTTTGTTGTTCCCGAAAGTAGATTTGGAACAGAATCAAAAATAAAAAATAAAAAATATAAAGTTGATTTTTGTTTCAGGAACAAATCTAAAAATCAAAACAACTCTTCTTCTTCCATTTTCTTTTTCTTCATCGACTACCTCGTCTACCGCCGTCCGCCCTCCGCCGCTGTCGCCAGTTGCCGGAGGCAAGCCCAACCACCGATGAGGCTTGCCCAACCCCACTGGTGGCCAGGTGGGCCTTGCCTAGCCTCGGCAAGTCTCGCCTGGCCACTAGTGAGGCCGAGCATTGCCGGGGTTGGGCAAGCCTCGCGACACCCAGCCTTGTCGGTGGCCAAGCAGGCCTCGCCCAGCTGGTGGCCAGGCGGACCTTGCCCAACCCCAATGAGGCTTGCTTGGCCACCATGAGGCTCGGCCAACGAGAGCTAGCAATGCTTCGGTGAGGTCGTCGGCCCTGAAGAAGAAGAAAAATAGGAAAAAAAATAAAAAAAGAAAAGAAAAAAGGAAAAAGGAAAAAATGAAAAAAGTATAAAAATTATTTAAAAAATAAAAGAAATTGATTTGGAATAGAATTAATGAAGACAATATCAAACACAATTCTATTCAAGAATAAAAAATTTTGGACGATTCTTAAACGGCTTAAAATACTTAGAATTTGTTATCGGGAATAGAATAAAAAAAATCATTTATGATCAAAATCTACTCCTAGGAACAAAATCATTACCAAACGCGCCATAATAATTTGAGTATATATTTTCTTCGATTGCCGTTAATCCTATTGAAGCTAGAAAAGGCTGGTCATCACTTCTATTGGGCCCGAAACGAACCGGGGGCCCAATGGCACAGGCCTTTCGTCATTTCTTACGGAAATGCTAAAAGGCGGGAAAATTGAAGAAAAGCCCCAAATCAAAAACTGCAGCAGTCTCCTTCCCCCCTCATTCGCTACTGTTCACCGTCTTGCTCCGCCTTCCTCCTGCTCGATCGAGCTGCGAATCTGCGAAGCGGCGTTCAATGGAGAGAATACACGTGAGCGTCAGGCCGAGGCCGCTCTCGCCGGACGACGCCGGGACCAGCCCCTGGAGGATCTCTGGCAACTCCATCTTCATGGCCAATCTCCCTTCCAAATTCGATTTCGGTATTCACTCCGTGTTCGGTTTCCTGTAATCTAGTGCGGAGGCTCTAAAAGCTTCTTTGATATTTTTCTTTCGTCGATTTGGATAGAAATTTTGGAGAAGTTTGTAGGTCGGCTGGTTTAATAACGTTCTCTCGTCATTTTAGATCGAATTTTTGGAGAAGATTGTAAGACACGAGAGGTCTATGAATCCCGCACTGGAGACATTGTCGCCGCCGCTGTTCGCGGATTTAATGGCAAGCTTTCCTTTCCTTCGGCCGTGCTATTGATTTTTATGTTGGCTTTCGGCACTTTTCGCTTGAATTGTTCGAAGTAGAATTTTTCCGTAGGAATTCTTTCCACCAGCTCATGTCGCTTGGGCAATGAAAGCGCATTTGTGTTTGCAGCTGCACATAGCTTAGAGAATTGAAGTCTGGATTGAAGCTCATGTTTTGTACTAAGTTGCTGTCTTTTAGGAACTGTTTTTGCTTATGGGCAAACTAACAGCGGGAAGACACATACCATGCGGGGATCAAAGGGAGAGCCAGGAGTTATCCCTCTTTCAGTTTATGATTTGTTCGATTCCATAAACAAGGTATACATTTGCATGTCGATCTTTCATTTGAAATGATTAATGTCTTGGATCTTTACTTCTACAAAAGTCTGATACATTACCAATAACGGGAGAAAACCATTTCACCAAACCGTTAGCTCCAATTATGCTGCTCAAAGTCCGTATTTCTGAAACTTTATCCTCAACCTCCTGAGATAAATTTCTACAAAACTCACGTAATTTGGAACACTTGAACATCTCATGGATTCTCAACCATGAAATGCTGCCATGTCAACTAATGATACAATTTTGGATTTGCCAGTAACGTAAGTTGCAAGAGTGAAATTCGCTTATGCTGCATGTTATTATTCCTGATGTTGCCCTTTCCATGAAAGCACAATTAGCGGAATATGGTTGGTGTTCTGTGTTAGGTTAAGCAAACATTAATTGAGCAATAGGCAGCCTGTTGACAGGCTCACCATTATTTCTGTTATCCTCTTCTTTTATTACATAAAAAAAAAAACTTAGGTTCAGCAGCTTCTTTCAGTAGGCCATTTAATTTATCTTTGATTCAAAGGTGATCTTGGTTTATGTCTCTTCATTTATCTTCAATCGTATAATCATGAGTTTGGCTCGTGGAACTCAATATTTGTAGATGCAGAATATTTCCTTTCAGTAAACTGTAGGCCACTTCTCTATTTTTGAGCATAGTAAAGCCTTATGGTGTTTACCTTTTCCAATCTTTGAATTACTTTCTTTCATGCATCCCTCTTTCTCTTCCAATAAATTGTGTTGAGTAAGTACTGAGAAAGAAAAGAAAGATAACATGTATTCTCTGTGAGGTTCTGTCTGAGTTTCTACATTGCACTTATGGTACTCACAACACTCAGGCACTGGGTCGCGAATTTTTGTTGCGAATGTCTTATATGGAGATATATAATGAAGAAATAAATGACCTGTTAGCTCCTGAGCATCGGAAGTTGCAAATTCATGAAAACTTGGAGGTATGGATATACTATGTACAAGAGATTCGTGAAATTTCTTTTATTAGGTTGTAAAGTTAATTTGGTTAGCAACTTTGCAAGCTTAGCGGGGAATATATGTTGCTGGTTTACGTGAAGAAATTGTTGCATCTCCAGACCAAGTCCTTGATCTTATGGAATTTGGAGAAGGTAACTCTCATAGCATCATTACCTTTTGCTTTTGCGCTTCCGTCAATGTGTTCATAGATATATTATATTGTTGAGATTTGGTTTATTGCCTTTGAAACTTTTTTCCTTGAAAAGGGAAATTATTAGTTTCCAAAGTGTGGATTTTAATCAAAGCTTTATAAGGATGGGTTCTAACCTATTGGACATCCTGGGAACTGTTGCTTCTTTTACTATTCAGCTCATCGGCATATTGGAGAGACAAATATGAATGTGTACAGCAGCAGGTCTCACACCATATTTCGCATGGTAGATTCATAACCTGTCTTTTCCTTTTTCATGCTTTGCAAAATCCTTCCTTAACCAGTTGTTTTACGATATAATCTTCAAATTTCTCGCCATTCCCACAAGCAGATTATTGAGAGTCGGGATAAAACTGAAGATGGTGATGGTGGCAGTTCTTGTGATGCTGTTCGTGTATCTGTTCTGGTATGAAGTTTTGATTCTTTTGTCAAATTTGTAAGCTTTCATCGATTTTTTCCCTTTTTACACCCATGATCTTCTGTTTTAGAACTTAGTTGATCTTGCTGGTTCGGAACGTGCTGCAAAAACTGGGGCAGAGGGTGTCCGTCTCAAAGAGGGGTCGCACATCAATAAAAGTCTGATGACTCTGGGAACTGTGATTAAGAAGCTGAGTGAAGGTGTCGAAAGTCAGGGGTAGTATATCTAACTGTTTTAGATAAAAATTTAGTCAGAAAGTACATATTATATATAGCTCATGGGTTCATATTGCTCACTTTCAATGCAGGGGGCATGTCCCATATCGTGACAGCAAACTTACGCGCATTTTGCAACCTGCTCTTGGTGGAAATTCAAACACGGCTATAATTTGCAATATCACATTGGCACAGGTTATTGTTAAGAAGTCATTTAGCTTAGCTCAGTACATGTAGTTATTTCAGAGTATGATGCTATAACAAAGTTTTGAAATTGGGTTTAAAGTTGATGGTTTTATTTCTCTTGTTGGCTTTTATAATGCCTTGAAGCCAATTTTTGGTATGACAGGGTCAAATAAGCTGGCCTGAAGGCAATTGGGCCATGCCCTGTCCAGTTCGTGCATTGGCATGGTTTAGTCATAATCTGGATTTTAATGCGTTTGAGCCGTGATAAGATTAATCATTAGGCTTTGTGTTATGAGGGGGCTGGTAGCATCTGATGACTTGATTATGTGAATGCTATATATATATATCTAGATAAAAATCTCATTCTGCAGCTCAGATCGTTGTATCACAAGACTTGGTCTTTACAATGCATGTAGGCTGCCAGTAAGCTTTTCATTTAAATACAGGCAAATAGTTTACATGATTTGTTTTGATCTGATCAAGTGCCAGCTGGTTCAGTGGTTGGTTCCTTGTTCTACTGCAAGTAACTTCAGTCATCATCACATGGAATGACAGGCCTTTAGTTGCCGAATGACGTAAATCTGCTAATTTTTTAGCTTGAAAGATGGGTCATGCATCGAAATTGGTTTGATTGGGCTAATTTCTATCCTATAAAATATGAATGGATTAGAGGAAGTGGTAGCATTTAGGTAATTTTACATGAAATTCCAGGTGTTCTGAGGTTAAAGCTGGCCATGCTATTTGTACTGTTCTGTTAAAAAACGTTACAAAAAGCTGTTGTTAAGGACCTCTAGTTGGTGAGTCTATATTATCTTTACTGCCGAGTGCCCCTATCTTGCATCTTTTGAGGCAACATATAATTGCAATCATGCATGTCGGGATTGTTTTGATTGACAGCATTAAGGAGATCTAGTTTTATCCATACCATCCATAGAATATTAATATTTCTGGTCTTGTGCATCTATCATGGAGACACGTGTCGGTAAAACTCATGATCCATCAAACTTATTCACTTCCCTTAATTTGATTTTTCTCAGAGTCATAGCCATCGCTCAATGTTTTTCCGCCCTAAACATCTACTTCATTTGGTCTTTGCACTTTGTTTGATCTGACTAAGAAATCATTCTTTTGCTTGTATTATAGGATATATAACAACCAAGGGGAAATACATTGGATGTTTTCACTGTTCCTTGTGACGCAATTACTTTTGAGCCTCCTATATGCAAATAAATTGTTGAAACCGTGTAACTCGTGCAGTGAAATGCACGGTTTTTTTTTTTTTTTTTTTTTTAAACTCCCTCAAGTTTCCTGCATTAGGACCTTTCTGCAGCCTTTCATGCAGATGTACCTATTACTTAGGACAGAAGTTTTCATCGCATGCATAGTTACCGTGTAAGCTTATCAAGGGTATGCATTGGATCACTTAGATCACTACCATTTAATGACAATCTTTGTCAAATTCTATTTCCATTTTTTAAAATTATACTTGTTGATGCGTAAGGTGATATTTTTCTATGTGGTAACTAAATGAACTCTTACATGAACACAAGTCTAATTTCTTAACAATACTTGCTGCACATAAAATTTGGCTGACATTGCTTCTGATCATGTGCAACTTGCATGTATTTGTCCTGTTTCATAGCAATTTCTTTATTTCAGATTCATGCAGATGAAACAAAAAGCAGTCTCCAATTTGCAAGTAGAGCCCTGCGTATTACCAACTGTGCCCATGTGAACGAGGTCTTGATCCTAAGCCATTGGCTTCCTTTGTACTTGTAGCTTTTCTTTTCCCTTCATTTACTTTTTTCCTTTAATGTGCTATATGGTATTTTCTCTGTCCAAACTTCTCCAGGGAAGAACCAAAAGAATGATGTTTGTTGCTTATTTTTTCAAACTTTTCTGTGAGGCAGATTTTGACAGATGCTGCTCTGCTAAAGCGGCAGAAGAAGGAAATTGAGGAGCTTCGAGCCAAATTGCAGGTTTACTTATTTGTCATAACTAAGATGGAGAAGAATATCATATGCACTTATTTGCAATGATGACTTTGGAAATCCATCTTCTGATACTATTGATTTTCTTCAGGGTTCACATTCTGAGCATTTAGAAGAGGAGATCTTGAACTTGCGGAATACATTACTACAGGTTTAGTGTTGCTACTATTGTTGCATTATATGTCATCGAAAATCGGAAATTGCTCAAACTTCTTTAATAGATCGAACTAGAGAGGGAGCGAATCGCTCTGGAGTTGGAGGAGGAAAAGAAAGCCCAAGCTGAACGTGAGAGAAGGTTACAAGAGCAAGCAAAAAAAATCGAAAACTTGAGCTCCATTGTGTTGTACTCAAACAGGGAAGAGATTCGAGATAATGTGAAAAAGGTATTGTAGAGGTGGCCTATTGTATATTGCAAATCCTTTGAATTCTTCGAGTCTTATGATTTATTTCAGTAGCTCACTGGTACTTTTAATGTTTGGTAGTTGTATTTTAGCTACTCAATGAAAACTCTTAATAATTTTTACAAATCGGTACCCATAGTTGATTGGGCATGTTTTGCAAAATAATTGTCTATGCACATTATGAAGGTTCATAGCTACGTATAGAAAGCACAAGCCATGCCTTGGCTGTGTTTTTTCTGTTTTTTCTGCTGCTCTGTGTGAAGCAACAAGCTAATCATACATAGTGCGGTTCTTTTTCAAATAACCAAAAGAACTTTCTGGTGAAAGTACAGATACAAATGCATACTTCAATGGCTTGTCCTCATATAGTTGGGCACTGTTGTACTTGGCTGGTTATATGTGATATGAAGTCTCAAAGTGATTTACAGCTTCATTTTAAGGATGTTTTGTAGGTCTACCTTTTCTTGCTGGCTTTGCTGATAATAGTTTCTGCTTTAATCTATCATTATGAGAGTTAAGCTGGTTTCTCAAGCCGGTGCTCCAAACATGAATAGTGCAATACTAGTGTGAAGACCACTTGTCATTGAAGGATAGATTAGCAGAATAAAATGGTCACTGTGTATGATTTATGATATTGTCGTGAATGCACAAATACCTGGCCTTTTAATATAGATCCCAACTCTCATCTGGCTTATTTTAGACAGTTGAGCTAGACACTTTAAGATAGTTGTCCACCATTCATGTATCATTTAGTTGTAGACCTCCGAAATTTAACATGCTTTAAGCTCGTCTTTGCAAGGAGACAAAGTGGACTACACCCAGGAAAACAATAATAGCTCATGGCAACTTAAATATTCTTGTTGCAGATTATTAACACTGGTTATCTTGCTTTGAATGAGATTTTCCTTGTTTTGTAAGCAGGGTAGGAGGCGGGATACATGGTGCCCCAGTAATCTTTTGCGGGAGACACCTATGGAGGTACTATGTCGTGTACTGACAAGCCAGTCCAATTTTCAATCAGTTATTGTACATTTTTTTGCATATTCTGCACTGCACCTAGCTAAAAGATAGAGCATGACTGCATAGGAGGGAGATGGAGACTTGGAGTGACATGATACAGGAAAACACTGTGAATTGCAACCTAAAGAAAATTCATACATAATCTTCTTTACATCAACTGTATGCAGCATATCCCTAACAATATTCAAGATTATTAAAGGAAAATTTAGTTTTTGACAAGCAGCTTAGATAAACTGCATATTATGTCTTAAACTAGGAAGACCTCTTGACTGGTCTTTGAAACTTAATAAGCAGTTAAGAGCCAGGGCCCTAGCTATAGCAAATATCAAATACGAATTAACAACTCAAAAAGCACTTTGAAAGGTTTCTTTACTATGTGCTAGCACAATACCACCGCGATGAGAGAGAGACTCTTTTCTTGCACATGGAGTCATCTTCAAAAAATTCAGGAATCCAGCCAAATGCTCAAACCTGGTGGCTTTGATATAGATTGTGTTGAAAGGCAATTAGCTATACTACCATAATGTTTACCGAACATGACGTTCATGGTTGTAGTTCTACTTTGAAGGCAAAGAAAGGATAAGCAGGTTGTGTCATGTATGTGCAAGATTGAGAGACTCGCACTTTCGGAACAGCTGGACCAAAATTCAAATCAACAACTAAGTCATATTAGATAGTAAAAGATCTGTGTCAGTTGCTAAACCAAATTATCTGAGATCTCACTATCTAACTGGCAAATGGTGATAACATCAACGAAGACAATGTATTGTTGGAATATGGTCAATTTAAAAAGACGAATGGTCTGTACATAAAAAACTTTGGCCTTAAAGTAAGTATAGAGCAAATGCAGTTTTTCCTACTAAGCAGAGTTGGCTACCTTAATCCCTGCCAGTTCACCTTGTTTAATATCACGATATTCATCTAAGTTTATTAGGAAAAGTGATTTCCTAGCTCATGCCTAGTAGATTTGGTGCAAGCACTAACAACTTTGCCAACTCAAGTACTTTTGCAATACCTTTCCTTCCTTGTCTCCCCTTTTCTTTTCTGTTTTTTACTGTGGCAATGGGTTTGGAATTGTCTGGAATAAAAGGGTGGTATTGAAGTGGAAACGACTCGTGAGGTATGAAAATGATGAGTAGCCAATTACAGTGACATATAATTGTCAGATTTGTTTCTTTTACTGCTCTCTTTTACATCTTCCTCTTCTGATTATATTGTTGCTCTATGATTCTTTCTCGAATTGGTATAATTGCCCTGACATCTCCTTGCTTTACTGAAAGTTATTTTCCTTCAATATTAGGCTTACTCCCTACCTGACTTGACGGATTCTCCTTTCGAACCTGGAAGAGCTAAGCAGGATAATGGTCCACTTCTTCCTTTTGATAAGTTACTTCAAGACACTGAAACTCACAGAAACATTTTTAGCAATCGAAAGAAAGTGGAAGACTCTAATCTTCCTCATCCACGAGCGCTGCAGCACGTGACTAGTAGGAGGAAAGCGGCAGTCAAAAATAAAAGCGCACCTATGGTTTGTGAAAAGCCTTTCAGTTCATAATGTATGTTCTTTTGAATTTCAACATCTAAAGCTCGTGATGTGGCAGGTCATCAATGAATCTGTAGATATCCATGCAGAGTATGAGGATCTGTGGATGGAATCTGAAGCTCAGGTAATTATTTGCATCTGCTTCTTTCCCTATAGTTTTGTCATTTTTTTGTTTGTCACATTTTCCTTTCCTCTCTGGTATTCTACAGAGAATTGCCAATGCTATTCAAGTTGATTGTTTAACAAGAATGCTGACTGAAGCCGAACTGGTTTCTTATGTAAAACAAGAAAATAATGTTACATGTCCTGGAGAGCCAGAGGCTCATCTTGTGATTGAGCAACTCCAAGATCAGGTATCCTTCTCTTTTCCCTGTACATTTCTCTTTCTCAAATTTTTTATGCAGTCCAATCATGGTCAATTTTCTGCCACATCCATTTATTTTGTCATCTCTACATTCTAGATTAAGGTTTTGGAGATGGAGAAAACTTTGAGCCAGCAGAATTTGGATAATTATGTTGAGATGGCAGCAGAAAACAAATTATCTGTTGAGAAGAAGTTTGAGGAGGTATTTATCACCTGTTTGCAGCATGCACTACCTGCATTTACATTCCTTTTTTACGCCGAAACTTAAATGCCTATGTATGAGTGGAAGCAATTCTCTAGTGATGTATTTAGCTCGAACAATTTTTAAGAGAAAGGAGAGGAAAATAGAAGTACTGTTATCTGGAGAAGTTTTGTGAAAATCAAAATGGAAAATGGAAAAGGAAAGAATGTTATGCTCTTTCATAAATGTGCAATTATCATATGAGCTATGCATTGTGGGTAAACTAAGGAAGGGGAAGAAATAATCAGAAGGTATCATGATATATGGGTCCTTAGATAATCTCTAAGCATAAGTAATGGAAGGACATAGTGCCCCTTCCTAGGGATGTGCATCAAGTATGCTCTCAGCTTTTAGTGTCGTCATCTCTAATGTCTGAGTCCATTTTTTTATGGTAGGTTTCTGTATATGCTGCATGCAAGCTTACTTTATGTGCTCATGTACATATCTATGATTTGTTGCACAACCAAAACTCTCATGAGCACGAGTGTGCTTGTAGGTCTTGCATAGTGACTGTGCCTCATTCTGCCAAGGAAGTTCTGTAGCTTTTATAACTTCGTAGCATGTTTCAACTTCTATAACTTCTACTACATGCTTCTATCTTATTTTCTGTTGGATTGGATGCCATTTTTTTAGCTTCATGAAGAACTTCTCAGTGCAATAAGGAGGCAAGGAATGCTCAAGAAAGACATGCTTACAATGCATCTTTGGTGTCAAATAATGCATGTTGCTGCTGCTTTTCTATCTCTGTGATCTAGGGATATTTGCATTGTTTTTGCTGCGCCAATGTTCTCAAAACAAAAACTGGAACTTAACAAATTTTGTCTCTTCTTCAGGAGGGCAACTTTGATTCTCTGGTTGAGCTTTCAATGGAGGTTCAAGATATAATGATGGAAGTCCAAAATTTGCAAAATTATGTAGATGGTGCCTTTTCGCTAGTCGATGAAGTTTTCCAGAGTTTTTCGAGTGTGTCAAGCACCCTTCTTGTGAGTACTTGTTGCATTTTACCATCCCAAAAGAAAGATTTTCTGATATCTAAGTCAATCACCTACAAATATTGGTGCGCATTCAACCCCATAATCTGAATAGTGGCAGATTACTCTCCTGAACTTTTGGATCTCCTGGCACCTGGAGTAGGCTCACTCTTCTGAACATTTAGTTCTCCTGGCACCTGGATTAGGCATTCTATTGATTATCCTATCCGATTTAACAGAAAATAAAAGCCCTTTTGTGCTATAGTGGCCGGTATATATAAGTGTTGGGTTGAATGCAGGATATTAAGACCCTTTCAAGTCAGACATTTCAGCAACAGAAATTAGTTACCATTCACCATGGGAGGTTGCATGATTTCATCAAGGAGAAAGTTCATAAATTTGAGAGTGAGAAGGTGCTGTACTTCTTCAATAGGAAAATATGGTAGTCACTATTTGGTTAGTCTAAATTATTTTCTGTGCAACTGAATATGAAATGCAGATTCTTTTGCAAGATTTCTCTGATGGTCTCCAGAGGCAAATACAAGAATTGAAAACTGATGCTGAAAGTTCTGAAAGGGCCTTAGCAGTAAGTTTGGACTCTTAGTGTAATGCTTCAGCTTTGGTACATTGCTACACATTATCTTAGATGTCGGTCTTTACATAGGAACTCACGGAGCAAACTGAATTGGAAAAGATGGAACTTTTATCCCAAATACAGAATCTTCAAAAGGAAATTTCATGCTTATCATCATCCACCTTGGCGAAAGAAAGGGAGAGTATGAGGAAAGATCTGGATAAAACAAAGTTGAAGTTGAAAGAGACTGAATTCAAGCTGAGGAATGCTGTTCAAGAAAAGACTAAGCTTGAGGTGTCATGCAAATTAAATTTTTGCCATCATTCGTTTTACTTTCCTGCAAATAACAAGATCACTCATGAACTCCTGCATCATCAGGGTGAAAAAGCATCTGCTGAGCGGGAGATAAAATTATTGCATGGTCAGAAGGCTCTTTTAGAAAGGGATATCAATAAACGGGAGTCACTTGCTGGGAGACGGCGTGATTCAATTGCAATTGATTCGAAAAGGTCTAAGGGCCCTGTTGTTCATATTGACCAGACAATGCAGGTGCTATTCATCAAAATTGTCACTTCACTTTTGCATTCTGCATACTTGCAAGCTGGCTAATGGATGGAAATGGATTTACCTTCTGATCTCTTAGTCTGTCAAAACTCACAAGTTAATGGTCCTGCTTTTTTATTTTTTTTGGGTCGGGGTTATGAGATGAAACAAACGACACTAATAAATATTTTTCTTTATATAGAATGATATCCAATTTTTATTACCAATTGTCTTTGACTTTGTAACCTGTTTGATTGATAGTTCTCTGCTTGCCACCATATACTTGTTGGGCTGAGTTTTTGTTGGCTGAATCATCCTATGAAAGAGCTAGTTGTGCTTCTTGAATGTTTGTTAATGTTAAGGACTATTGTTTCCTCTCTTTATTGGACAGGCACAAATTGTTTTGGTCTTCATTTGTTAAGTGGTCAAGGCTTCCTAATGTGTTGATGCTGTGTGCGAAATTCTTCTTTAGTTTTTTGATGAGTTTCAATGCACTCTGACCCTTTGTCTGCTTGTGATTACCATGACTGGATGTTCATCGACATCTTTTTTTTTGGTTTAGATCCAAAACGTTACTGGTAGGTTTGTATGTATGGTAATTCACATGATGCTGTTTGATAAGCAGTTTAAACGTGGCAATTCTACACGGATGGGGATGCATTTGTCAAGATTTTCATATTTCTAACCAAATGCCAAAGAATTATGGAGCTTGTTATGTATCTCTGGCTGATTATATTCTTGAGTAAACTTACTTTATAATATGGATTTTTATATTTTCCCTTTATTTTATATCTTAAATTGCATTTGTATGTTTCTGGTGCTCAAAGGTCTGCAGCTTATTCCTCAATTGCACTTTTTCTTACACCCTAATTTCGTACAGTGCAACTTTATAAAGTGTATAAAAAATTTATTAAATGGAATCATGTGAAGGCGTTTCCTAATATTGTTCAATGTTCCCATTTAAGGAGTTCATTTTTGGCATCTTGAGCTTCAAACTCATGTCATTATACGTTGTAGGAGAAGCTTCGAACCAATGGCTTTTGTTAATTTGTTCCTTCCTTCTGATTGTATTTTTCAGGAAGAGTACAGAAGGTTGGAAGTTCTTGCATTTGAGATGGAAGCAACTATTGCCTCCTTAGAAGAGGAATTGGCAGCTGCATGTAAGGAAAAGGATGAAGTAATGTCTAAATGCGAGAGTTTGGCCTTGGAATTGGAAGTTCAATCTCAAAACATGAGCAATTCAAGTTCAGAATTAACAGGGTTGCAGGAAGAAATTTCGAAGCTTGTAAGCTTTGACAGCTCTTAGTTTTGACTCCAAAATTCTCTGACTTCTGTTTATGGTGAAATGAAGTGAATTTCTGAGCTCCGCTTTATCTATATCTAATATGGTATCTTGTTCTGTCCCTTTCCCAGAGTGGAAAATTGGAAGAATCTCAATTTTATCAGCAAAAGCTGGAAGCATCACTCAATCAGTTGGTAAATGAAAAGGAAGAGTTGGCTATGGTAGGAAAATAAAGTTGAGTCCTAAGCAAAATGTGTCCAAATAAGGTGTTACTTGAGGTTGGCTTCATTGCTTGGTACATTGGCATTTGCAGCAACTAACAGATTCCCTGCTAGAAATGGAGGAGGAGAAGGCTATATGGTCTGCTAAAGAGCAAGCTAGCATTAAAGCCTTAGAAGAAAACACTAAGTTGTCTAATGCTGAGATTACATCATTATCCACAGAACTGTCTGAGGTAACATATCATAACTATTTTTATTATGGAAGTGTTAATTTTGCATGGATCTCCTTGGAATGTGTGGTTCAAAACATCTTGGGTAGCTGTAACTTCTATGACTTTTTGTAAATTTCAAATCAAGAATTCTTTCACTCCATCGATATGGTTTGCGTTGTACATTGAGCTGCCTAAGCCCTTGAGAAGGGGCATTTACATTTTTATACTCATGAATGTAACATCGGCTTATCCGAGTCAGATAATAGAGTGGGAAGTTTAATTTTAGTTTTGACAACATTTAATATCTCTGTGATCTACTCTTTTTGCTAAAATTACTATTATGAGAAGTGCAAGACTGGTAATTTAATTATCTACATCAAGATGATCGCTATAGTTTACTATGTTTGATAGTATAATAGTCATATGAGTTGGTGCAGGAGCTGAATATTTTCCTTTTATCTTTTGGGCTGGCACTAGTCCTTAAACACTCACGAAAAAACTATCTTTAGAATTCTGAAATTCTGTTTCTTAGAATGTCAACTTAAATTTAAATTGCTTTCAAATTATGTCATCTGTTTTTTTTTTTTTTTTGCCCCTCTTATTTTTGTCAAGCATTTGCTGTTCACTCCACCTTTGTTGAACAGTACCTCACTATAGATCAAGAACATGCATGTTAAATGGTGCTCCAACAAGGGATTGCAATTAGTGTAATGCTTAAGTTTGGGAAAACACATTCAACAATCGCATGAAAATTTACCGAGGAGCTATTTATTATCTCTCAAAGAAAAACCTACAAACCTTTTCTTCAATTGTTATACATGGAACTGAATTAACATCCTGGCTGGAATGGCGAAAACTGTTTTGGTTAGAGGTCTTTGATCTTCTGGGTTTGTGAAATCACTTTTTTACTATTTAATTTGTGGATGTATCTATTTTATTGCAATAGTTATATTTTGTTAAGTTTCTAAATTGACAAGTTGAAAAACCCAGACAATATATATTGACAATTAGGTAAAACAGAAATTCCTTAAAATCAATTAAATTAATAGAAATAGTCTGAGAAAAACTGGCGATGATAACTGATGAGGGCTGATGCTTTCAAACTACAGTTTTTGAGAGGTTAACTAATATAGGGTAAATTTCTTAGTGAGTCCTGGAATGAATTCCGTTGACATTGAAAGAGGGGAAATAAATGCAAACTTCATTTGTTGATTGTAGAAGGGATCGATTTTCATTTAACTATCTTTCCCTGTGGAGAAAACTTCTTTTCTGCATGAAATTGGTCAAAGCTAATTCGGTCATGCATATTACATGTGTCACTTTCTTTATGTGTTTGTTATGAATGTTTAGAATTAATTGGATTATATGTGACGGGGAACTCCATCTTATTTCGATCACTCTTATCTGGAATGTAAGGTGAAGAATGAACTCGAATCCTCTAAGGAACAATGCAAGGTCCTTAGAGAGCAATTAAAACTTTATGAGGAAGAGAAAGAACTGGAGAGAGAGCACAGGTTTGTCTCAACCATTGCTCTTATAGTTGAGATCCATGGCAATACTTTTCAATCTTGTCATGTGCTGCTTTGAGTACTATTATTTTAAATGTTATCCTATTCTGCTTTGGCTCGAAAAAGTGGGTAAAAAGATTGTAATTAACTGCACTTTTTGGATAACTGCACTATTTGGATAATAATAATAATAATAATAATAATAATAATAATAATAATAATAATAATAATAATAATAATAATAATATTATTATTATTATTATTATTATTATTATTATTATTATTATTTTAAATGTTATCCTATTCTGCTTTGGCTCGAAAAAGTGGGTAAAAAGATTGTAATTAACTGCACTTTTTGGATAACTGCACTATTTGGATGATAATAATAATAATAATAATAATAATAATAATAATAATAATAATAATAATATATAATAATAATTAATAATAATAATAATATTATTATTATTATTATTATTATTATTATTATTATTATTATATTTTCAAAATTTTCCCCTGCTAATGGGGAATGATGGCATTTTATAGATTGTTAATTTTTAGATCAATGAAGTTCCTGCTTCATTATGAGCTTATGTGGTTAGGTGGCCAGTAGGAGGGTTAGCTTCCAGTGAATCAAGCCTCCATCATCCATTTGACCAATGTTAATGTTTCAGTTTTCAACTTATTTGCAGTATGCAGAAGACTTTAGAGATTGAACAGCTGAAACATGCCCTCGAATTGTCTGATGTGGAGAACAAACAATCCCAAATTGTAAGCACTTATCTTTTCTGCTAATTTACGGATGGAAGTGTAAAAAGTTGAGCAGTTCGGTTGATGGTTTTCAGGCTAACTGATTCATTTCCCTGCAGACGATGAAGTCAGAACTCGAGACCATATATTTGGAGTGTAATGATGCTTATCAGAGAGCAAATAAGCTACAGAAGGAGCTGGACATTCTTAAGAAAGAAAAGGAAGATCTTTTTATCAAACATAGAGAGTTAGAAACTGGAACAGATCTGGCAAGTAATCTGCAGGTTAGATTGTTCAGAAAGAATATCCTCTAAAATTTCCTTGCTCAGTAAGACCAGATTATGCTGTAAGTTTTCAGTGCCGATGGCATTCTCTTTACTGTAATTGTTTTTCTGTCCTCAGAATCTCAAGAGTGAAGTTCATAACATAACAAATGAACGGGATAGGTTAAAGACTCAATTAGAGGAGCAGCAAAGGCACATGGCTAAACTTGAATCCCTGAAAATAAGTCAAAATGACAAGGTAGTTTGATGAAAGTGCTTGAGCATAATTAGCATTTATTTGGCATGAAAAGTAACAGAAGTTACAGGGTGAGGTGTTTTCTTTCAGATATCTGAGGCCCAAGTTCAAACAGACACACTGTCTGACAGGATTTCCACTATGGAAATAAAGCTGCACACTGTGAGTTTGCCCACTGGGGATGTCCGTCCCTTCTCTCTATTAAAGATTTTTGCTGATACACTTGGTATTCTCATATGTAGTAGATCTCGGGATTAGATGTTTAATAGTTATATTATGTAGCATGTGCAAAATTCAACAACTTTGATATGTCCACAACACCATACAATATGCTACTGGGGGTTGTCAAGGTCTGAGATTACTGGAACATGCTCTGCATTAGCCTTGTTCTATTCGAGTATGTCAGGTTAATTTTATCACAGTATAATGTATAGTGTGAAATTGGTAGAAGAACAACTTTCACATGGAGGAACATATATGTGGTTCAATCGGCCTTAACAGCTTTGTTTGTTATATCAGTAGTCTCTTTTGTCTATTTAGTCTTGCTACTATCCAGACTTTGTCTTATTATTCAGCAGAACTATTATTCGTTCCCTCCTTTTACATGGTGTACATGCTTTTCCTTCAGGTGCATTGGGGGTTGAATTTTGTGTATAATTTCGACATTGACACTTGCATAATGTATTTTAATCAGAAAGCTAAAATCCCTGAAATCTTTCGTCCATCCACTCTGATTAGGAGTTGCAGCATCCTCATTGAGATGGAAAAGCTGTTTTCAACATAATTGTATTGTTTCTTGGTTAACACTTTGAGCTCTACAATGGAGTTGGCAATTGGGGCTTAGGTAGATGTGGAGAAACTACCCCTGCTAAATTTTTGGATGGCCCTTCTAGCGTCTTATGTTTTGAGGCATTAGATTTGCTTGATTTTGACACCGTCTTTTGGCGGAAACAATCGCCTTATCTTGGTGGAAATGACTCATGCTCTGGCTTGGTAATGTATGGATTTTGTTTTTAGTATTGTGCTTCTGCTAAGTTGTGAGGTGATAGGGTCTCAGGGGAGGAACAATGATAGAAAGATTTGTCTGCTTCCTGTTTGGTTCCTCTTGCCAAAAGCTTTGACTTTACAAGTATCATAATTAATTTATTGTCACCTGATTCACAAACAGCAAGAAGTCAACAATGGCAAGGAAAAAGCGAAGTTGAGGATGAGACTACGGTGGACACAGGCAAAGTTGGACGCCATGAGATATCGATGCACCGAAGCACTAAATGAACAAGACCTGATGAATAGAAAGTACGAGGAGGCTTCAGGAAAGCTCAAGGATCGTTTGGCATCATACGGCACAGAGGTCCTCAACCTCAAGAAACAGCTCGCTGCTGCCAAGGGACATGTTCAGCCATGACTAAGAGTCCGGAAAGTTCAGATGCCCAATTGTACAGAGAAATTCTTCTTGCCTGTACGTGTAAATACTAGCTGTACATTTTTAAGTTCTGAAATAATTTGTCAGGAATGGTGGAATAGCAACGCCCCTTTTAATCGGATAGATATTACGTCACTCAAATCGTGGTTGGTTAATTGACTTAAGAGTCGATAATTTCAGAGCACTGGCTATGCGTCAAACAACGTGGATAAGCTACTAAAAAATGGTAGAAGTTATTGGAAAAATTGGTAATTTACAAGCTTTCAAAAGGTCAATACCCGACCAAAATGTTAAATAAATAAAGTTCAATAAACTATTCAACTCGAAAAAAGTTATATAATTTACTAATAGTTGACCAGCTGATTTTTTTATCCTATTCCACCAACGGTTATTCAGTGTCACTAACACTTACGAGTATATTTAGCGATCTCCATTTATTTTACTAATAATTATTTTTTTAATGTTTTTTAACTTTTTATTCGATGTTGTATTTTGATTCTTTTTTATCTTAAATATTTGAAATTTTCACAATATATAAATGCTGATGCATGGATTCAGATATGATATTTTTATAGTTTTTAACTATTCGGATATATATTTTAGATTTGGGCAAAAAGTTAAAAAAGAAGTTAGTTTACTTCTTTTTTATGAGTCTTACCAAACAATCTTGGCAGTGGAGGATGATGACCGTTTAGAGCAGTCTGCTGCCTTTGCCAAGTCTCAGTCAACGGAGGAAGGGCGGATTTAAGCGAAAAGAAATCTCTGCGTTCCAAAACGAATTTTCTCCATAGCCGATCATGGATGACGTGGTGGACAGTGCTAGTTCCATTTGCGGAAAATTCTTGTGAATTAATGAAAAAAATTATCAAAAAAGTCCTAAATCTATTACAATTATGTACATTTAGTTTTAATTTTTTTTACCAATTCATTGCTAAAATTTTTAATTTATTCCGATTTAATCCATTCGGCTAATTTTAACCATGCTGACCATATGGTGGGCGATAGACAACTTTTTAATAATTTTTTTTTTTATTTTTTTGAATTTTTTAATATTAATATTTTATAATTTTTCTTTGATTCTTTTTTTTTTTTCTTTTTTTTTTCCTCCTGCCGGCAGAGGAAGAAGGAGGAAAAAATAAGAAAATAAATAAAGGAAAAAGAAAAAAAGGAAGAATTAATAAAAATTTTAAAAAATAAAGAAATTATTAAAAAATTATTAATGTCAACGTTATTTGGATGGCTAACATCCATGTTAGCGCAAAAATTTTAGGATTCAATTGACAAAAAAAAATTATGATTGAATTAATATAATTGTAATAAGTTCGTGAATTTTTTGGTGATATTCTTGAATTTATGTTCCCCTTTCAGTCTTGGTAATGACTTCTCCTATGTACCTGTGGCATGCACACAAATTCGCGTGCTGAAATAGCATTGGAACGAACTGGGTGCATTCATTGCTTTAAGTGCTCGGTGAAGTCAGGGCCGACCGTCACGCAGAGGCGTTCTTCAACCGTGGCACTGGCAAAGGAGGATTCTCTTCCTGTGGGAGAGAGGGTGGCGGCTCTCCAACACGACCGGCGGACTTCTGGTGTTCCGAATGGTGTCGAATCGGACCGGGAGGATCAAGAGAGATATCCATCATTTCCAGAAGCTGGGCCAAGTATGTAGAAGACGGGAAGGAGGACGATGCTCGGTGTGAAAAGAGAGGGGGAATCCAAGAAGTCGGGTTGAATTTATCGTTACTTAATAGACAAGCCCTCCTAAGCCATTATCCTCTGCAGGAAGTTGGGGACCTAACCCATGCCAATTTGCCAATTGGGTCAAGTTCTCTTGTCCCAAGGAGCACCATGTAAATGTTGACACCGGAAGCTGTCGGGAGAACATTTCCTAGACAAAACTGAAGATGCACTAACCTAAGAATAGGCACTGCAGGAGAAAAGTTTCTGCCAAGTCCTGGCGAGAAACTCCTCTGGTATCGTTGGGTATTATATTAATATCTGCTCGTCAATATTGCAAGCGAGCACGAGGAGATCGCGCGCTTTCACGTTGCCTGCCTCTTCGTGCACGGGGATTTCTGTCGCGACCTCGTTGTTTGCTTGCGCTCTGTTGTGCATGGCATACGCAATCCACGAGCCGCTATTTTCGCCGCCCGTTTCTCACCAAAAGAATCCTAAAGAAAAGAGGAAGAAAAAAGGTTAAAGACTAATGAGGCTTTCGCCAACGCGGTTGTACATCTAATCTGGCATTAAACAAACGGCCGTCCCCTTAGTTAAGTGTTCTCGAGAAAGTGATACAAAATACTTGTAAATGAAATGCCTTTTGTCAAGTTGGAAATATAAAATCAGACCAATGATCATTACTAATACCGTCTATCTATATATATATATATCAAATATTCTCTTTTGGTTGACAAATGATTCAGAAAACACTTGATAAAACAAATACTCGGAAAAATAAGGAGAAAACCGGATTTCATTTTATCCTTGGAACCATTGACAATATTTGTGTTGTGTCATTAAGATAGTTCCGAATAGTAAAAGGAAAGTCTACATCAGATATCTTATTGAAAAGTAATTGAAGCGTATACTGGAAGATGATATATATGATATTCCAATCGATTCCAAATGACCCACTGGTAAAGACAAAAAACCATTAAGCTCAATCAAGCCAGAAAATAAGACTGAAACTTCCAATAAGTTGGGGAGGGTTATTGAGGGGAAAATAATAACACAAGTGTTAAAACTTTAGTATAATACTTTTTTGAGTGTCATAAATTTTTTTTCGATCACTTAAATGTCACATCGGAATAAATCAATCATTTAAGTGCCATATCTAATAAATCATATTATATGGATTTTTTTTATTAATTTCCCATCGATGTTGATTTTGAAATGTTATTTAATCTTTTTAGATTATTTTTTAAATTTTTGAATTTTTTGTGTTTTTTTTTTCTTTTCCTTGCCCCCCTTCTTTTATGGCTGGCAAGGGTCACACGAGAGAGAGAAAAGGAAAAGAAAAGTCAAAATCAAAAATAAAAAATAATTAAATATTAAAAATATTAAAAATTCATTCACATTAGTCCCAACGAAGTTAAGTAGGACAATTTGCATCCACGTCGGATTTTTCGGTGAGGTAAATAGCCAATGGTACTCAAGTGATTGATTTTTCAAATTTATGACATTTAAATGAGGCGAAAAAAAAGAATTATAGCATTTAAGTGTATGCCGTACAAAAGTTATGACACTTGCGTTGTTCGTAAGAAAGAGAATTTACCATAAAAAGGGGATGAAAGGTGACTCCAACGAGCTTAAACATATATGTTTTTGTTTGGTTTGTATGATGTAACTGAAAAAATAAATCAAGAAAAAAAAAGAACTGCTGCTCTCATCTCTCTATATGTGAAAATAGGATAATGAAGGAGTAAGCTGGTGGATGGACAGCTGCAATAAGTGAGCGCAAGAGGCTTAGCCGCCCAACCCCACAAGTCGTGCACACAAGTTGAGACACACCTATGCACGCTGCAGAAAGTTGAGATAAGAGAGATCCATAATTAAATTGCAGTCCAAAGAGATCAATGCCATTAATCTTTAGCTGAGGTCCTCAAGAGAAGTTTATGTGTAAGCAATTGATGATCTCACCTTGAGTCATCTTTTCCCAACATATTATGCCATTATTATATAGCTGACATTTTTAATGGAGGTTTATATATAAGCAAGTCATGATCACCCAACTTCTTAGGGAACTGAAAATATCAGAAAACTCAGGAAAAAAAAAAAAAGTCATCCAAATGTTGTCTTGTTCTCCTAGTAATTGGCCCTTCGAGGATTCAACAAGCCGTGAACAAGAGAACTACATGGGCAGAGATGCCCACCCTTTCTCTTCACCACCTCCTCTCCATTTTGCCTTCTTGTCATCACCATCTCCTCTTGCTGAGGTGGTACTTGATCATCTCAATATCCCAGCTACAGCGACGAACGGCAAAGCCACGATGGTCAAGAAGCTGAACCACAATGCCTGCGAGCGCGACCGGCGGAAGAAAATCAACAGTTTGTACTCTGCACTCCGTTCGCTGCTTCCATCCGCTGATCAAACGGTAATCCTTAAGTCATTCATCTACAAGGAAGTTGTTAGAGCTAGTCTTCTATTACCTTTCCCCGGGTAAACTCTGCCAATTTAGGAAAAGTGATGGAGAGAATACTAAAGAGTAGCAGCTAGTAGACAATGTTGTTGATCACACATGAACCCTAGTTTTTGCGTTATTCTCTAAATCCTTAATGTATAACTTGATGTTCAACACTTTTTATTTGTAGCTGCTTCAAGTCACTACATAGTTATCTTTTAGTATTGGGTCCGGAGAAATTGACAAAGTTAGATCTTGTCCTTTTCCCTATAGGAAAAGTTGAGTATTCAGTGTCTCGAGTGCTGAAATACGCACCAGAACTACAACAGCAAGTGCAGATGTGAACCCTAGTTTTTGCTAGCAGACAATATTGTTGATCACATATGAACCCCAGTTTTTGCTTTATTCTCTAAATCCTTAATGTATAACTTGATGTTCTACACTTTTTATTTGTAGCTGCTTCAAGTCACTACATACTCAGTTATCTTTCAGTATTGGGTCCGAAGAAATTAACAGAGTTAGATCTTGTCCTTTTCCGTATAGGAAAAGTTGAGTATTCCGGCGACAGTGTCTCAAGTGCTGAAATACATACCAGAACTGCAACAGCAAGTGCAGATACTCGCTCAAGAGAAGGAAGAACTTCTATCAAGAATTAATACCACCCAAGGAATAGATGACTGCACTCACCAAGATATCAGCAAAGGAAAAGGTGCACTTTCCAATCCAATGCCATCTATTTCGACAAATTGTTTAAGTGAGAGCGAGGTTGCAATCCAAATATGCACAACAAAGGTCATGACTCAGAATACTGTCGACTTCTCTGAGATCTTGCTTAACCTAGATCATCATGGCTTTACTCTGATAAACGCTTCCACATTCGAGTCATTTGGAGGAACAAGAACAACCTTCTACAATCTACACGTTCAGGTACTTCAGTAAGTTTATTATTAGTTTCTTTAGTCGTAACTGGACTTGCAAATTTAATTTGACATGGTATATAGATATATCAATGGCGTGTTGTTTGAATGGTGATCATTTGAAATGTGAAGGTTGAGAGAAGTCGGGGGATGGAGTGTGAGGCTTTGAAGGAGAAACTGTTGGCGTTATATGATCAGAAGGGAAGGGAAGTAAAATTCCCGATACAACATTAGAATCAGATCGTAATGTAATACAGTAATTGTCCCCCCATTAGTACGTAAATTTATCAATGTAACCTTTCGACTAGGTGTTCTGATTATGTATTTGTAAATATCCTGTATATAATCTGAGAATGTCTTTGCACAATTCTTTTTTCGAATATTTAAGTTTTTAAACAAATAACTGTTTAAAGGTTGTCGACGGAATGTCTTTTTAGGTAGTGTATTGCTTAAACGAAGTCAACTCCTTTTTCAGTTTAAGTAATTTGAAGCTATAATTCTAGAACCGTGATGATGATGATGAGTTTTACCAAAAAAAGAAAAAAAAAACACTAATTGCATAGGTAAAATAAACGTTTTTTTTTTATCTATATAATAACGCAAAGTCCTTAACATCTACATTTCCTTTACGCTTTGAAATACGTTATATATAAATTGATAATTTATATGGTCAACTTTTGGTTATACATGATAAGGGCCATTAAGCAACTCTCAGTTATGAGAATATATTGGGTATTCACAAAGTAATCTTCATGATGTTTCTGAAGGGAAAAGTACAAAAAAAGTCTTAAATCTATTACATTTGTACTAATTCAGTCATAAACTTTTTAATTAGACCAATTTAGTCTTAAAAATTTTCATATTTATATCAATTCAGTCTATTCGACCAATTTAGGTTGGAAATTGCTGACTTGGATTCTGACTGTTCTACATAGCACAGTCGACACTAACATAGATATTTTAAAATAATTTGTTAATAATTTTTCGATTTTTTTACTATCTTTCCTTTTATTTTTTTTTCCTTTTCTTTGCCTTTGGATTGTGGTTGGTATTAGCCATGGCTTGCAATCCACCATAGGCGAGGATTGGCGAGGGTTGGCAAGGGCAACCTTTGCTTGTGGCTAGCGAGGGCTGCTCGTTGGCCGTCGTTTGTAGCTAGTATCGTCTACGTACGAAGAAAAAGAAGAAGGAAACAAAGGAAAAAAAGGGAAAAAATTAAATAAATAGTAAATTGAAAAATTATTTTAAAATGTCCACGTTAGCATTGGCGTCCATGTCAACAATTTTCAATCTAAATTGGCCGGACGGACGAATTGGTATCAATATAAAAAAAATTAGAATTAAATTGGAAGAATTAAAATATTTATGACTAAATTTGTATCAGTGTAACATGTTTAAGACTTTTTTGATATTTTTTTCTATTTCTGAAACACCTCACAATTAGTTGATGTCCTTTATTAAGACCCAGAGAAATAATAAGATCAACATCTACAGTGAATTTCGGAATACCGAAAAATAGTGTACCGCAAGAGCATATGATATATATATATATATATATATATATATATATATATAAATATTTCACGAACTTTACAGTGGCCAATAAACGTGTCTAATGTGTTAATATTTTCTTCCTTTATCATGACTCCTGAGAAAACCTAGCCAAGAAAATATCAACTAAGCATGTCCAGAAACACCAAGAACAAGGAATCTTTCTTATCCTAAGCATCATAAGAATGGACAATGAAAGCAAGAAAATACTAAACTACAACTCTGATCCATCATTAAATTAAGACCTCCAATCTGACAACACAGATCTTTATTCATGGCATCAAGCACATCATGTAGGAAGACATGCATCACACAGTCCCTAACAAAAAACTTCACATTAGTGTAATGAGATAGATTTGCAAACATTAGGGAGGCATAACTTTTATACGTATTATACGGTATATGTATTTATTGAAATTTATTTCTTTGGAGCTCTCGCCAATTTGAAAGCTAGGAGAAATTGTAAACTACGTCGTTTTATTTTGTAACCATTTTTTTCCTATCATGAATAAACTTACATCAATATCTTGATTCCTAAATTGAAGGAATCTACCAGCGTTATGAGTCTTAGTATGTCCTAATTGTCGTTGATCATGAAGTTGATAACCGTGTTGTCAGCAACTTTCCTTAATGAACTGGCGAGTGAATTACTACCAACAACCGATCGACTAGTCTCCATTTTTGTAAATGATCAGCCGGTCAAAATCGAAACCACCTTTCATTCCATGGTTGAGATTCTACATTGGACCGTTCGCAAGATTTAGGTGTGGTGGACCACAGAATTCAACCCAAAAGGGATAGATGAATTGATGTTTGATTAAATGGGCCTTTTACGGCCGGCCCATTTGAGGAAGGCCTTTCATGGCCCGGCCCATTTTCATTGCAATCTTCCCTTGACAAAAGCAAAATATGTCATGCTGCGATCTCATCAAATTATATGTTATATCCCACCAAAATCCTCAAAATCAAATCCCTCGTGATACAAATAAAACTCCGTAGAGACTATAGCTCGACAAAGGGTACCTTCCTCGCTAATTCTAGCTCCCAGTTGCATTGAAACCAATAGAGACTATTACTTTAAGATTGGAAGAGAAATTGAATGCCATTAAGAACTTGGAGTAGATATATATACATCATATCAAATGTAATTTCTTATTAGACATGTTAGATAATTGTTCTTGAGACACCCATGAGGATCCATTTTCAATTTATTATCTTCATCCATAAGAATCCTCATTTTGAACTCTTGCAGAATAGGGATTCATTTGCTTATTTATATATGGTTGAATCTTCTAATGGATGGATCAATACTTTATATCCTCGTACGGACAATGCCTTTCACCTATATATTTTAGCTTCTGGCATAATTATTAATCGTTATCTAGATAACTCTCTTATCACCTTTTGCTTTCTTGATACAAAGAAACAAGCAGGTGCAATGTACTTCGCTACCGGCATTGGTATCGTGGAATTAATTAATTTTGGTACAGCATGTGGGGCTCCCCCATGTTAATTTTTTTCTCGTTTGAGTTTGGCCACCCGTACGGGTTTGAGCGGCAAATAATTTAACATAGAACTAGTTGAGCTAGTTGCCACGAGGTCAGCCGGTAGGAGACCGAAAGTTGCGTTCGGCGGATTAGATTATAAAACCGGCCATGGACAAAAAGCTCAGCAAAAACGAGGGCATGGTCTAGGGCTTAGGGTCGGATTAGGAAACCCCGCCACAAGTTGATCCTAAGATGCTGCGCAAGCCGAGGAGAATCATTCTCTGTGAACTAGCGCTCGATTACGAACCGCTTTACGTGGGACTGGTAGGAGTCAACAACCCAGAGAGAGAAGAAGACATGCAATGGATCCAGCACAAAAGACAAAAATTTGACATTTGCGTCGGCACGTATGCGATAGAGAAAAGGAGGTTTATTATTGGCACCGGCGTGATCGCAGGTTTTGACTTTAATTCAGGAAATCGTAATCTTATGAAGTGACCATCTGTTGTTGGACATTAACAATTTGATTTGGTGAGATGATTTATGTGTGGGGTTAAGACCTTCTCTGTATACCCTGAAGTGTCAATAAAGGAAATGATTTGAGAAAAAGTAGACAAAAATTAGACCTAACCACAGGAGATGTATGTGGTTTGAAGCCATGCTGTCTGTTCAACGAGGAGAGATCGAAGGGATGATTCCACTATAGTTGGCAAAACGGAGATACAATCAACTGAAGCACTTGTGAATAAGCGTTCCCCAATGCTAAATAACAGCCATACCCATCATAAGAGAAGAGTTTTCTCATGACGTCCACTTTCATGAATGACGGCTCGACCCTTTAGGGTTTTTGCAAATTCTAAATAAAATAGAATTGTTGAATTAGGACAGCGTCGAGGGACCGGGTACCCTCTCGGCGTCCTGCTTCATCTAGGAGCCAGGCAAGCTGTTTCCTCGCGCCTCTCTTCCACCATTGTCTGCATGCTGCTGCTAACATTTCGATTGTCTCGATGATCACAAACTTGCGCTGCTCTGAATTTAACGGCAACCCTTCGAGCCATAATCAACAAATTCTCACCTAACAAGAAGACTATTAGGAATGACAGTTTTTGACATGGTACAATTACGGGGGCGTTTGGTAATACGATTTTATTCCGGAAATAGATTTTTATCAGAAATAATTTTTTTTATTCAGTTTCCAAGAGTAATTTCTAAGCATTTTAAGCCATTTGATAACTATCCAAAATTTCTGATTCTGAAATATAATTGTGTTTGGTACTGTGCTCATTAATTCTATTCTAAATTCAATTTATTTTAATTTTTATATAATTTTTTTTTCTTTTCTCTCTCATGTTCTTCTTCTTCCAGTGGCCAGCGACCTTACCAGAGTGTTGCTGGCCCTCAGTGAGGACGGCGACCTCAGAGCATCACCGAGCCTCGCCGAGCCTCGTTAGTGGGTAGGCCGGCCTCGCTGGGGCTAGGCGAGGCTTGCTTGGCCACTGGCAGGGCTAGGCGAGCCTTGTCGAGGCTGGGTGAGGCTCGCCTGGCCACCGGCGAGGCTCGCCCAGCCCCGCCAAGGCTTGGCCTCATCGATGGCCAAGACGGCCTCGCCAAGGCTGGGCGAGGCTCGGCCTTGCCAGTCATGAGTTTTGCCTAGCCCTTCAGCGAGCTCGCAGGTGGCCAGGCGGACCTCTGGTGAGCTCACTAGTGGTTGGGCTTGCCTTCAGCGAGCTTGCCGGTGGTGGGGCTTGCTTCCAGCAAGCTCGTCGAACCGATTGCCGGCGACTGGCGGTGGATGACGGCAACCGATAGCGGATGGAGGCGAACGGCGGTGACCAACGGCGGATGGCAGCGAACGATAGCAACCGCAGGGATGGCGGTCGATGAAGAAGAAGAAAAGAGAAGAAGAAGAGGAAATGGAAGAAGAAGAAGAATTGGTTTTGATTCTTAGATTTGTTCCCGGAACAAGAATTAACTTTTTTTTTTTTATTCTTGATTATTTTCCAAATTTACTTCCAGGAACAAAAAAATAGAAATTTTTTCCGGGAACAAAAATTTTACCAAACGCGATTCTGTTCTCAAATTGAACTAGAACAATTTCATGTCAATTTTGTGTCAATCCATGAGGCATGATTAGTAATCATGTCATGTTTGTGTCCAACCCAACACAAAAGAAATTGATCAACATAAGTCATTTAAATCAAGGGTTATTGTGGATAAGACTTGTACGAGACTAGTTTAGATACAATTAGTTATAAGATTATTTCTCCGTGTTATTCACTATTAAGATCTTAATCTGATACTCAACCATGGGCAACGTAGTTGGTGTGCGTTCTCCCTTTCACCATAGAGGTCGGGGGTTTGAGCTCTCTCATTGCTAAAATGTCTTAAGCAGGGGGTCCTAGTATTGGGGTCCTGTGCTAGCTTCTCCTAAGGGGTCTTGGGTTAGCCTCCCCTAAGGTATTGATGCTTGGTCCGAGGTGCACCGTGCATTGTACAGGCCATGGGTTGCTGATTAGTGTAAGCGAAAAGCGGGCCCCGTAGATCCTTAGTTACCAAAAAAAAAAAAAAATCTTAAACTGATGATATTTCATTGATTACCAACAAGTAATTATAATTTGTTCATGTGTTTTATGAAAACTTTAGCATATTTTGTATCGGATTTTTGTCGGTGAGTCAATTTTATATTATGCGGATCATCTCTCCGACCCACTTTTAAGCAAATTACACAAATCTTGTTGAGTCAACCTTTTAATTTTCGAGTCATGTTCGTGTGACGTAGGTTGACACAATTATTTGATCGTGTTGTGAGCAAATCGATCAATTTTGTAGTACATATCTCTATATTGACTGACATAAGAAACACGAACATGAATTGGCACCTTTAATTTTTACCTCATTGATCGCCGTCTCTCCCAAGCCCTCTAGGCTCTTCAGCCATCGCAAACATTAACCAAGTCTGAACAGTTCTTAAATTGATAGGTATGGCATGTGTTCGAAGAGTACCCAAGGTTTTCTCCAAATAGCAAAGTTCACGGTTTTAAGACCTGTTGGAAATACAAAACTAAGTTATACCAATTTTGAAGAGAGTAAAAAAGTAATATATACTCGATAACGCTTTGAAAAAGAAAAGCTACAGCCAGCAAAAGTCTGCCCTAAGAGTGACCGACACATTCAAATAAAGTTAAATGCTGATACGTTGCTTAATATATTCTCAAGTGGCCTTTATATATACATGTAGGCCGTCATAAAGGTTATCTTTAAAAAAATTCGCTCATATATGTCATTGCATATGAAGCAAGCTGTGAAAAAAGTGTGGTCGGATAGAAAGCCGAAAGTCTAACCCCGCAACTACTTTGCCAGCACCCACAAATTAAATGGAAACCAATACAAGAGAAATAATTAAACGATTCAGGTTGATTAAAGACAGATTTGGGTCATTGAGAAATCGATCAACTTGGCACCGATAGCGATGGGGCTCGGGGAGAATAATTCCCTGTTCGTACGTCAGAAACCTCAACCTCGTAGTTCTGGATTTGATTGGATGATTCCAAACTGAAAACTTAGGTCGTTTCTCATTTATATATTATAGTATTTATGCTTGTGGGCGCCAGGAGAGACTTCTGAGAGATGCAATGAACCCGGGGTGAAGCTGTTAAATCAAACTCCATGATCGGGGGACAAGCATTTTGCACCACGAATATACCAGGTTATTCTAATGACGAATCTTTATTCTATTTTATTTTTGTTGGGAATGACTGATTCCCGAAAACCGGATTCGACACCGAATCGAACCCCTAAATCAATGCGGAAGACGAAGCCCGGGAAAACACGTATCACCAATCGTAAAGTACACCACGGATTCGAGCGTACCTTATTAGCTACAGATTAAGCACCGACGCCGATTAGAGGAAGAAAATCTGGTCCTGTTCGATCCTGTTCGATCCGATGGTGCCTTGAAGGGAAGAAGAACGACGCCTTATGCTTACTGTTTCTTCTTTTTCTTTTTGAGTGAGAATGCGCGGGATAGGAGAAGACGTACGTCAATTCTGCCAAGAGGTGTCATCTCTCTCTCTCTCTCCTCCCTTTTATACCTTCCCCCATCCACGGGCCCTATTCCCGTGGGCCGGGCCTTTTGGGCCCAGCATGGGCGGACAGGCCTTAAGCCCATCACCAATTAAAACCATCATCTCTCACTCGCACATGGTAGGTTGAACAGGATTCTCTTTACCTCTCTTCAACATTTATACTGGTGAATAATCCGTGCGACCAGCATACTTTGAGAGCTCGTTGCTATACATCTGTTAGGAATATATAGCAGCTTATAATGGGCGTCACACTCGGAGTAGATTTACTATGCAGTACCCTAAATCGATCGATCACATTTATATCTCTCTTGATCTCTTTTAAACAATAATATATATATATATATATATATATATATATATATATTGTATTCACAATTATGATTATCACAAAGACAATTATAATTGGTTAACCGGTGAATACAAAACTATAATGTGATTCTTCAAATTCGATCTTTCTCTTTCCTTCAAACTCTCAATTTCAGTTCAGCTTGCTTTTCTAGAAATGCCTCATTAGATCGAATCAAACTCATGACCATTGACAACATCCTAAGATAGCAAACACTAAATAGAAATCTTGAGAATAAGTAAGAGTCATGAGGGGACTAAAACTGAGGAACTCTATTCCTCAAGAGTCTCACATGGCATAAAAGTTGAGATCAAACTTTTGCCACTCTTATTAATCGTCTCATGCATACGTAGTATGAAATACGTATTACGGCATTAACTCTTTTCCCATGGAGCGTATGTCTACACCTTTCAATACCGTACAGATGATAGTTCGAGACATACCCAATGTCTAACTTGAGTTCACGTATCTACTCATTCACAAAATTCATCAGAACTCACATCTGGCATCTTAGACATAAAGTAAAATATATGGGGTATTTTACTTTCGGACATAGTAAGTATTATATCCTCATCTTAACACCTAGTTAAGGCGACATACGTGTTTTAAACTTGAGCTCTCGATTATCACCTAGATAATAAGCTTAAAAACAGTCTCATCTCTATTTATCACACAAGAAATAGAGGCGATTACCCGATGTGAGTGGGCTAATCTTATATCTCGTCCGACATACTTCTCAACTTAAAGTAATGCACTAAGCATTAAGATGCATAAAGATCATACAAAGATTCATAGGCATTAATGATGAAAAAACACAAATTCATCAAATGTGAACACTTAGGGAAATTACAATATTCAGTACATCAGGCTCTACGCAATCCTAGAGATTTCATATGGCCACAAAACACTTCTCTAGGTATTGGCTTTATCATAGAATCTACTACCATTCTATGCGTAGTACTAAGTTCACATCTTTTTGTGCAACCATATCCTTGACAAGATTATATTTGGTATCTATATGTTTGGTCTTGCCATGATATTTTGGATCTTTGGTGTACGCTTTTGCTGCTTGGCTATCACAGTTAACCAACAATTAATCTGCAGAACTTCCAATAACACCTAAATGATCCAAAAATCTCTTAAGTCAAACACTTTCTTACACTGCTGCTGATACTGCCACGAACTCAACTTACATCGTGGACAAGACTATACACTTTTGTTTCTTACTGCTCCAACATATGGTGCCATTATTTGGTAAGAAAACAAATCCAGAGGTAGATTTCCTTTCATTTAAATCTCCTTCCCCAATCAGCATCAAAATAGCCTTAGAGTCGCAGATCCCTTTCTTAATAACTCAGCGTATAATTAGCAGTTCCCTTTAGATACCTCAGTATTCTCTTAACGGCTTTCCGTTGTGCTGGACCTGGATTGGATTGGTATCTACTCACCATTCCAACTGTAAAACATACACAAGGTCTTGTACACATCATAGCGTACATCAAGCTCCCAACAGCACTAGCATAAGGAACATATTTTGTTTGTTCCTTCTCTTGTGGAGTCCTTGGACACAGACTATGGCTCAATCCTTCACCTTTTTGCAATAGGAGTGTCTATGAGTTTACAATCTTGCATACGAAATCGTTCAAGAATCTTATTCATATATGATTCTTGCGAAAGAGACAACGATCTCTTCAAAACGATCTCTTGAAATCTTAACTCCAAGAGTGTATGCAGCCTTACCCATATCCTTCATCTCAAAGTTGGAAGACAACCAACTCTTGATAGTATTAACAAACTCCATATTGCTTTTGGCAATTAGTATATCATCAACATATAATGATATGATCACAAATTGATCCTTGGATCTTTTGATATATACACAATGATCCTCAACTATCATTGTAAAATCATATGCCATTATGGCATTATGAAAACGTATATATCATTGTCTCGACGACTGCCTAAGGCCATATATCGACCCCTAAAGTCGACATACATTTTCTTCTTGGCCTTTCACTATGAAACCAGCAGGTTGTTCCATATATATTTCTTCCTCTAATTATCCATTGAGGAAAGCAATCTTTACATCCATTTGATGTAACTCAAGATCTATACTTGCCATTATTGCCAGAATAATGCGAATCTAGGTAAATCTCACTACAGGAGAAAATGTATCTTCATAATCAATTTCTTCCTGTTGATTATACCCTTCGCCACAAGGCGAGCCTTATGCCTTTCTATCGAGCCATCAGCCTTTCGCTTTATTTTGAGAACTCACTTGTTCCCAATAGCTTTGTGTCCTTTTGGAAGATCAACCAGTTCCCAGACTTGGTTTGATTTCATTGACTCCATTTCCTCTTTCATTGCATGAATCCATTTTTCCTTATTAGGGCAATTCAGAGCCTCATTAATATTTCTTAGCTCATCCTCATCTTGTGGAGCAACCATAAAAGTTTCCCTTTCAATGTCAAAACGTTGATGGGGAATACTTTGGCGACTTGTTCACCGTATGGGAGATTGTACACTTAGCACATCATTCCCCATCATACTCCCACATCAGGTGGTTGCAATTGAGAATGAGTTGAATTCAATTCATCACATCTCATATTACTCCCACTTGGACGAACTCCACTGACATCATTATCTTGATCCAAGGTTTCAAATAGGGAGTAATTTTTCCTTATTTCGCCCCTCTTAGGAAATTCATCCAATAAGGATGTGACATCCCGTGATTCAAATTCAGTTATACTCCCACTTTCCTACTCACCTGTGAACACATATCCTTTTGAGTGTTCGCAGTATCTCATGAAAATACTCTTATTTTCTTTGGGACCTAATTTCCCAAACTTGTGAGAAGACTCATAAATATAGGCAGCACAACCCCATGGCTTAAGAAAACTTAAGTCTGGTTTTCAAACTGTCCATAACTCATATGAAGTGGAAATAACTGATTTGGAAGGCATCCGGTTAAGTATATTGGCAGCAGTTAACAACGCATCACTCCAAAAAGTGATAGGTAAGTTAGCATGCGCCATCTTGGACCTAACCATTCCAGTAGGGTTCTGTTTGTTCTCTCTGCGACACCATTTTGTTGAGGAGTATATGGAATAAACAACTATCTTTCTATTCCTTTTTCATCACATAATTTTCTGAACTTATCAGATAAATATTCTCAACCTCGATCGGATCTAAATACATTTATTTTCTTGTCTAATTGATTTTCTGCCAGGTACATAAACCTTCTGAAACAACTTATGCTTCAGATTTATGAGAAATCAAATAGACATATCCGAATCGAGTATAATCATCTATAAAAAAGTGATGAAATAAACAGCCCCTTGCCTTCCTCTCACATTCATTGAACCACAGACGTCCAAATGGATTAAATGCAGAGGAAATTCAGCTCTTTTACCTTTTCCAAATGGTTTTCTTGTCATATTCCCTACTAGGCAATGCTCACATATGGACAAATCGACTTTTTCAATATTGCCCAACAAGCCCTCTTTGGCTAGTCTATTCATATGTTGTTGGCCCATATGACCAAGTCTAGCATGCCACCATATTCACATCATTATTATATAAGGTAGGAGACGTGAAACAAGAAAATAACATATTGACATCACCACAGTCAATATTTAGTACAATAAAACCATCCAGAAAGTGACCACAACCATAGTAGTTTGTATCCAAATACAAATTTACACCTCTATTATGGGTTCACACTATTCTATTTTATTTTATTTTACAGTAAAACAAGTTGTTGCGTTCTAAAACAGCAGTGAAAATGGATGCATGCATGAAAGGACGATTACTCTGTTGATGGGGTCAAGGTTGTAGAAAGTTCTATAAGTAACCATCGATGTCTTAGAGACTTGAAAGTAACAATATCTATTTGTAGGGGACAGATTACAAATGAGTACCTGAAGAAATGCCACTTATCAGTCCTCCAATTTTGGAGAAAATTGTCAGAAAAATATTAAAATTTTCTATTATAACAATTTAGGCCTTAACTTTTTGATGATTTGCCAATATAATCGTTAGTTGGCGAACTATATTTTAAGACTAAATTAGTAAAATAAAAATTTTAGGACTAAATTGGCTGTCCTACACTAAATTTAAGCCTTTTGGGACAATTATCATTATTTGTGTGCTTGTTGCTTACACAGTTTTCAACATCAATCCACATATACATTGGGTGTTAGTGAGTTTTGTTAGAGTATAATTCATATTTCCTATTGATAGGATGGCCCAAGGATCCTACTTTGAGGTGGGGGTTGCGAGGACAATACACCCAAGCTGCGAGAAGGCTTTTATAGTTTGGGCCCATATTTTAATTGTAGTTTGAGCATGTGCCCATAAATAGTTGTTGGGTTTCTATAATATTTTTCTATTATAATTGATGGATTTAATAGAGAGGCGAGATGTGTTAATTATAGCTATTTTGAAATTCGGTTGCATTTTGGATATTTGAGTCCTACTTTGTGGATCAATCGGGATAGAACCTTGTGTTTTGATTTCTTTTTCTCACTTTTACTCTCTATTTCCTTGTGATAGTACAATGAATTCTAACAAGTTTAAGTATGTTAATGTTGCAAATGGATTAATATGTTTATACGTAAATAATAAGCGCATCATTCACGGTTTCACCCTTGTAGCCCGATTATACATGATAGTCTTAGATACGTTGAATTAAATAGGCCAACATATTATATATGTCAACGTGATATGAAGCACATTTTTCTATAATATATTAAATTGTGAATATATAAAAAGTGTCATGTCCCATTTAGTAAAAGTAACGTGTTTGGGTTTCAAGAACAAGACAAAATTAATAAAGTTGTCGTGTTGAGGTTTGGACATGAATTCCATAACGTTAAGGCAAAATTCCAAATAAATGTTTAAAGTACCATCATTTTCTCAAATAATAATTTAAAGTGGACATTATTTCAAATAAGGCTCTAGTATCCTTATTTTCTTATATAAGGGTCTGAAATGTATATATTAGTTTCAAAGAAAGGCTTAAACTCACCAAATGTGAAGAGCAATTTTGTCTTTTCAATTTTTTAATTTTTTAATTTTTTTTTTCCTTTTTAAAAAATAATAAAAACTAAAAAAAAAAAAAAAAAAAGAAACATAGGCAGGAGGCTCCCTTTTGCCTATGGTCGTCGCCCCCTCATCAATTGGGCGGTGGTGATGGTCGACGGGGCCGTCGATGCCTGGGGGAAGGCTGATGACCCTGGCTAACTAGAGGTAAGGAAATGTGAAAGAGGGCTTACTGGACTAGGGAGGGCAAGGGTGGCCCTCGTTGGGCAAGGGCAGCCCTTGGTAGTGTTGAGCGAGGGTCTCCATCCCTGAGTTGGGCGAGGGGTGCCCTCACCCGACGCCGACAAGGGCTGCCCTCATCCAAGCTAAGCGAGGGCGACCTCCGCCAGCCATCAACGGCCATGTCAAGGAAAGGGTAGAGGAAAAAAGAAAAGAATAAAAAAGTATAAAAGATAAACAAAAATTAAAAATATAGTGACAATTTTTTAACCAAGATACCCCTTCTCCAATGGCCGGAAAAGTCACCACCAACTTAAGGCCCTTATTTGTGACGATTTAGCCACTTCACATCCCCTATTTGTGACGATTTAGCCACTTCACATCCCCTAGGCCTCACGGCCTTATGCTCTTGATTGCAAACAACTGCTCGCCCAAATGAAGAATGTCTTTCTGCGGTTTGAACCATGTCAATCAAACCGAGCCGCGGATTGGATTGCCAAATCCCACAATATCGGTTCTCTTCCTATTAATTGGGTATTTAATCCCCCCTATGCACCTTATCTTATCCTATGTTTAGATTTTCCTACAAGTTGTAATCCATCATCTTAGTATCAATCAATGAAGCATTTTTAACCAAAAAAAGAAAAATGCCCTTATTTAAAATAATTTGGTCGTTTCTTATTTAAAATAATGTTTACATTAACAGATCAGCTCTATGTAATTCCATGTCCAAAGTAAGCACCCAAAGAACCTAACACCCATCACCATCAACCCCAGCTCTCTCTCTCTCTCTCTCTCTCCCTCTCTCCTCCGACTGCTATACGAGTCACTCTCGTCGCCCATCGGCGTTGAACCGTTCTCTCCAGTGACGCTTCCAACAGGTTACATCCGCCAACAGCAGCGGTTTCTTTCTCCTCTTCGTTGACGCAGGCGCCATCGATCGCCAATGGCGTCGTACCAGTCGAGCTCCTGCAGCAGCAGATGGCGGAGGAGCTCGAGTCTAGATGCGCGCCAAGCTAAGTATCCTGGGTTTGGTCAGTGCCTCGGACAACTTCCGGTTCTTGCAGAGAAAGAGAGGAGGAAGGAGTGTTGAGGAGGCCTTCGGCGGAGGTATGGCGGCCGTAATTGAGCCGTGGCGGTTCTGGAATTGAAGAGAGAGAGAGAGAGAGAGAGAGAGAGAGGGCGGGTCTTGGTAGGGTTTTGATATATTTGCGTGAGAAACAATTTCCTGGACATTTTATATCTCACTTAATACCCCATAACAGAGATCAGGCAGATTCCTCTAACTATGTCTAATAATAATAAAAAATGGCGACTTCAACCATTTTTTCTGTCCCATGCGCTTTTTAAATTCCAGAAATTCGTCACTTCAATAATTTTCGATCAAGATAACATAACTCTATATGATAATATTTGTAAATGCTTTGCATGTCCATTTGCAGTCAAACTAGAATTTCTGTCGATTTCCCCTCAATATAAATACAAAGTTTTAAGGCATAATGTAAGGTGACTTTTAAACGATTAATATGCTTATTAGTCCTAGCAAAAAATCAACCAAAAATAGTTTACACTAATAAATCCAACCAAATTTTAAGCAAATAATCATATGTATAAACACACACATACACATATTGGTGAATATTTTCCATTAACACCTGAAAAGTTAGAAAGTATGCAGCATACTGTAAATTTGACCTAAGCAAATGTATGATAGATCAACTACGGTAGAAATCTTCCGTCCTTATTTGAGAAAAGTAATTCTTTTACATTTATAATCATTCTGCTTTTCGTAATTCGCCGAAATTTATTGAAATGATCTTCAATGCATGAAATCAATGTTGGATCTACATTCATGGGTTTCAAAACAAGCCCGTGCTTGCACAAGTCATATACTATTCAACCAAAGATAATTAGCATATCACTTTCAACCAAAATACTCGCATCCACTCTTCGTTTTTGTTGATTAAAGCTTGGTTTATTTCACAGAAAATGCAATTTGCTGGAAATTTGTTCAAATGAACTTATTTCGAAGGACAACCATTTTCATGTTTCGATATTTGACTATATTTTACAAATATTATGGAGGCCATTGTCTAATATTTGTTATCAAACACATTTTTGAGGAAAAAGTCACAAATACATCTAGGTCCCATGTTCTGGCATCACGGAATCGACTGCAGGGTCCTGAGTGTGGCCGTTGGGGTTTTAGGCTCAGGCACTAGGGACCTAGACAAGAGCATTGGGGCTTTGGGGTCGGGAAAAAGATAACATGAGAGCCTAGATCTACGGACCAGTATGGTGAAGACCTAAGCACAGGTGTTTGGATAACAATCCTAACCTGAGGGACCCACGCTTGGGTGTTGGGGACTCAAGCTCAACCTCAAGGGCTTGGGCATCGGAGCCGGGTAGTTGGGCTTGACCTCCAAGTTTCTAGGTATGGGTTACCGAAGACTCATGCATGGCCATTGGGGGCTCAAACATGAGCACTGGTGTCCCAAAACCAATTGCTTGGGACTCGAATGAGGGTTTTGAGGTTTTAGGCTTAGCCTCAAGAGATTGGGCCCAAGCACTGAGGCAATGATTTTTTCTTTTCAAAAGAGAAATTCATTTTCCTAACTTCAAAAATAATTATTTTCATTGACTCATAAGCAATTCAAATGCTGGGATTTGATTTCAGCCATTGATTTTTCCCAAAAAAAAAAATCGACTTTAGGCTTTCCGCCATATCATGCTCTCTTAATTAATTGGATAATCATCAGCTTTTCCATGTCGAAATATCCGGAGCATTCAATGAATCATCTCAATCTTTTTGACCTAATCCGTCTCCCAATGTCCAAAGGACATCGTTATCTTCAGCATCATTGCAAAAGACAAAAGGCCGGTATAACAGGTTCCCATTCCCAACTTGAGCTCCAGCCAACCAATTAGTGCGGGACAAGATAGGCCAAAACAAAGTTGAGCTTGGAATGACCGATGGAAATAGTTTTCTGCCCTGTCAATTCCAATCAATTTGGCGATTTGGGCATCTTGATAATTACTGTGAAACCTCCTTGACTTTCCAAATATTAATAAGACCAGAATAGTTGGAGGATCGACTATGTATTATAAGTTAATGGAATTCGATGCATGCAAGGTTCCACGCATCTGCGCACACTTTCCTGTTGTTAGGTAACTTCCTCACGCGTTAAGTCATCTGAAAATGACTTGTTTGTTATAATATTGGTCCTACGCCATTTCCTGGTCGAGAATATGGTAGATTAAGAAGCGTAAAATGCGCAAGCGAAAGCATGTACTCAGCCGCCTTGCACCTTGTCAAGGGAGTTGAGAAGGAAGGACGAAGAAGTCTGCGTGGCCCACCATTTGTTAAATGCCCTTTTCTCGGGTTATAGGGGTTCCTCTTTACACTCCGAGGCTTGAATTTCCTTTTCGGACATAATTCTTCCAAGGTAATTGGCTCCGTTACTGGTTGTATTGTTGTTGAGCTATCATGAACTATCGTAGATTCGTGTATATTTTCTTTCCAAATCAGGACGACTTCACAAAATCAAGGGCTTTATTGTTGTCGATCGAGGGCCTTGGACATTCGGGAACCACGTACGGTCGTTCTTGCGACCATGACGTTCGACGACGAGGAGTCTCGTAAGAACAAAAAAAGGCTGAAGCTCGGAGGGAAGTAGCGTATTAGCCGAGGAAAGCGGCAAGAGTCGTATACTGAAAAGGGCGAGTGCAGATCGTGCTTTAAGCGTAGATCATGGATAAGTTTTGGTTTCACATCAAGGAAAAACAAACACCATCTTTGTTAGGTTGGCCATTTATACGTAGGGACTACGAAAGTCATGATGCATTTCTTCCTCATTGTATGGCTCCAAGAGGTTACATGATTTGATTAGGAACCGAGCCCGGGGAAAACTCCCCACTCATGTTGACGCGCGAAATCCTTTTCACCACCACTCGATCCCAACCGAACACTCATGGTGGTGGGGATGCTTTCGAAGCTTCCCGAAACGGGCAAGACCATGACGACGCCCGATCGAAAGGGGGGAGCACGCAAAGCCCCCGGATCAGCATCGACATTTAATGAGAGAGCAATCAATGGTGATATCGACGATTGGCCCATTCCCTCTCTCTCTCTCTCTCTCTCTCTCTCTCTCTCTTCTCCTGCCTTATGATGTGTGATGTGGGGCGTTGCGTTGCGTATATATACGTTAGGGTTGGGTGAACCGAGACACCAACATCAAAAATCATGGAGGATTGAGTCCGGCGAAGACGACTGGCGTCGACAAGGACAAGTCCAGTGTTGGTTTCTTGTAACAAGACCTAGTCATTAGACGTTTCCATTCTTGCCCTTCTCGTTCATCCCCCCTTTCCTCTGTCCCCATCCCCGCCGGGGCTGTCCCTTTCCCTGGCCCTCCCTCATTTCTCTCTCCTTCTTAAAATTTTCCACAATATTCCCCCCTCTCTCTATCATAAAGATAACATTTATGACGCAACCGGATGAAATAAAGATTATGAAGCCCGCACGTTTTTCATCTACGGTGATCATCTTCCTTCCATTAAAATGTACGTTCCTTTATCTAAAATTTGAATTTATTATAATCATCAAAGTTTCGATTGGTCCGACCCTGATTCGAACCGGGTCACATCCCTTATCTGGAGAAAAAAAAATTAAAAAGCAGACGGAATTCTCTCTTCTTATCGTATTTATTCCCTCCTGCTAGGCTGTGTGCGTGTATATATAAACCTCTCTTCAACAACTTTTCAATCTCCTTTGTTGACTGACCACACACGCACCCCCTCTCTCCCTCTCTGCCTCTCTCTTTCTGGGAGAGTTTCCAGAGGGTCTTAGGGGAGGCTTCAATGTGAACGCAGCAATGGCTGGACCATGCGGCGTCACATAGATGATCTTATATCCAGGAGGAGAGATCTACAATCCAGTGATGATCGAGTGATTATCGATAGTTGCGTCGTACCCATCACCAGAGGTTATAAGATACAGCTTCATGCACAGCGGGCCACATGTTAATGAGGTCGATGATGATCATCCTGGCCTTGTTCACTCTTCTGCTGCTGGTGCTTCCGCTGGTGTTGCCGCCGCTGCCCCCACCGCCGCTGATGCTCCTCTTCGTGCCAGTCCTGATCATGTCCCTCCTCATTATGCTCGCCTTCTCGCCGGCCCGAGATCTGAACGTTCCTTTGGCAACTGCTTGAGCTCGAGACGATGACGATGACAGCCACGGCAGCGATCAAGTTCTTGTGTAAGGTTTGTTTAATTAGATGGTGAAATTTTGGTATGGTAAGATTGTACTGTACATGCATGTCGGTATGTAGTAATCAGTCATGACAGAGACAGAAAATATTCTAGAATTATCAATTTGTTTAGAGCTTTTCTTTCAATATCTTCCCTGTTTGAGTGCTGCGGGTTGAAAGATCTGGGGGATCCATGCATTTTTTAGTTTCAAGATGTTCAAGTATTTGAATCTTTTATTGAAAAATGTTCATCAGATATATGCATCAAACTGAAAGTTCCCTTTCTTACTTGGAAAAACTGACAGTTTTTGCGAAAATTACGAAGGGGGTTTCTTTTAAGGGTTTTTGTTTTGCTGATAGTGGGAAATCATTCTGCGAGGAAATTTAGGGTCTACGATGGATCGATGCATCCTAGGATCTTCTTTCTTTGCTTTTCGTTGAGAGAATATATCAGCTTTTCTTTCTTCCACACTCTAAATCAAAAAGAGACGCGAAAAAAAAGAAAAAGAAAAAACCTCTCGAGTTCCTCCACTTTCACGCCAAGAATGAGCACTGGCGTGCCTTGGAGCAACAATATCTGAGAACACATCAATTGGCAAACATGGGTTAAGATTAGAGAAAGATAAAATCAGAAAGGGAAAAATGAACGAAACTAATAAAGACCCATAAGAAAGGAACAAATCGATTAGTACAAGGTCATTGGTCGAAGAAGAAGAATCAATCAGAAGAAGAGACGGAGCGCACGAGGTCGGACCCAGCAAGTGGGGTTGCTTTTCCGCCTCTTAAAAACTTTCTTTTTGCCATTTTGGCTTTAATATCAGCGAAAAGTAGGAAGAAAATCTGACAAATGGACACGTGGTGGCATGCCTTGAATTTGAAGAATTGCTATAACTATGGGCGACAGATTCATCTGTATACTTTGCTCAAAGTCATAGGTATCGGTGGACTAAGCAACGCCATTGTTCTTGCTTCGTTTTAGGCGGTTTTGCAGGTCAAAAGGTAAAAGACAATAATGTAAAAAGAAGCTTCATGTTTCGTACGTACCCATACTTTCATAGCTGTAGAAAGTAGACCTCTCAGCGCTAGATAATCTTTCGTTGACGGGCTTTTAATCTACTACTCAGCAGAGAAAACCTAATCGAGGCGTTCTCATTTTTTTTCCCGTATCGGGTCTTCTCTCTTTGGCACCGGTTAAGTCCCCTTAATTCATGTTTATTCAAGAAAAGAAGGGTTACCCTTGATTTATGGTGCTTGGTCTTCATTTTACAGCATAGTTTATATAAATGCTGGCATGAATTGCTTGGTGGATTCCCCTGTGTGGATTGTGGGGAAGGATAGGGCCTGTATGTGGGTTTTAATTTTGATATTATTCATAACGGTGGTTGAAGCTTTCCCCTACGTACGATTAAAGGCTTTCTATAGCACCCATTTTCTTGCTGGTTTTGCACTTTCCCTAGAAGGTTAGGTTATTTATTGCCTGGCATATGACATTATTTATTTATAGTCATTCGAGGCTAGGCTTGAAGCACAAAATAATATAGAGTTTGGCGAGCCATTTGCATCAGAAACAATGAAACATAAGCATTGCAATGTGTCTGGTGTAGATCAGTACACTGAAACTAACATTTAAGCTTTACGTGTTAAATTATATAAGCGGGGGTTGATAGGTACCGCTGATCCTTTTTGGACCTTGCTATGAAGTATTACACTAAAAGAGAAAAATGAGGAATGATGGGGGTCTATCACTAAAAAAGAGGGTCGGAAACGTATGCAATAAAGGATACACAGAGATGGTACCTCCCCAATGTGGCCCCATGGATCTGCAACTCGAATTTCTTTATCGAGTACAGATGAATCGGCCTTTGCACGATTAAGGGTTTGCTTGGTACAGTAACTTAGTTTTTCAATGTACTTTTTGCTTGGTAGTTGGTAGGGAAATATATGATTTGGTTCAATGCTGAGAAGGTGGGTTTTCCACCTACTTTCGGATTACTCATTGGTCGTCATTCATTTTTGGTACCCATTTCAGTGATTTGTCTACTTTTCGTTGACTAGCTCAGTAAGTTGAAGACTAGAGGTCGGAGGGAATGATTGATGGTGCTAAGGAAGTTTTCTTAAACCTGAACTGTAAAGCTTCGTTTATGGGTGAGCACTTGAGTTGTTTCACAGTGAAAAGGATTGAATCAAGAGAAGAGTCTTCATTAGCTTCGCCATTTTGCGTTATGGGTAATGACAGGAACCATCTTTGTACTTCATACATGTGTGAGATTTAGCAAAATCATGCATCTATACGGCATGTTATACGTCCCTTCTTTTTGAGACATATTGCGCCAACTTCATGTGCTCGAATGAATCTATAATTCGAACCAAAGTAATATATGGGGAAAGCCGGTCTGCCCATTGTGATATGTTTGTAATTGGTATGCAATTTTTTCTATCTGGTTGGACCTATCACGTGATTTCCACTTTGTGTAACAACTCCTTTAGGGTTTCAATCAATCGCTTCCCCAATTTTTCTGTAATTTTCTTTGGAGTTTGGATAAACATTTCTCTTTTAATTAGTAATATCCTATCATATATTATCTTACAAGAGAAGGCATTAGAGGAGCTTGGGCCTTTTTCTAAATATGCACACATGGAAATATGCAAACTTGAAAGGGTGTGTATGTTTCGAGGATTACTTCATAATAAAGAAAAATGCTAATTATTTTTTAGAAAAATAATTTTCACTTTTTCCAGATTAGAGACTTTATTTTCTTAACTTTAAATATGCATATTTTTTTTATCATGAATATCTTTCCATTGACTGATTATTTCCAGCAAATCAAATAAGTGAGAGTCTTGAAAACTAATGAGTAGAAAAAAATTCTTTCACTCAAACTAAAGCACCCTAAACATGGATCGCAAGAGTTGTGGAAAGACATTGGAATTTTATTCAGAAAAAAGATAACAACCAAGAACAAAATGAAAAGGAAAATGCTATTAAGGCTCTCTTTATTTTGCTGAAAACTTAAGATTTGAAAAAAAAAAAATGGTTATATCGTTTAAAAAATTAGTCAACGATAAATATTGTCATTGTCATTGTCGATAATGATTTATGATTAATTATTTTTGTGGATAATGAAAATATTTATTTAGTCATTTATTTTTCTAAGCGATACAAGTGATCATTTTTAAAAAAATATTTTTCTAGATCTTAAATTTTTCGTGAAACAAAAACACCCTAAACTCCATTAACAATTGGAATATTAATCAACAAGTGCAACTACATAAGAATAAGTTCTCTTTATCATTTACATTTAAGTTACTTGTCAATTCTCTTACAAGGATTAGCAAATCATGGGGAAAATTGTTCAAAAAATCTTAAACATGTTGCAATTTTACTAATTCAGCCTCAAATCTTTTATTTTTGTTAATTGAGTCAAAAACCTTTTCAAGTTTTGCCAATTGAATCTATTTGGATAATTTTGGCCGGAAATAGCGGACATGACAATTCAATAAGCTCTTTGACATTGGCAAATTTATTAACTTTTCGATTTTTTTTTCATTTTTCTTTTCTCTTCTTCTTTCTTGTTCTTTTTCTTTCCCTTTTTTGGTTCAAAGGGCCGACGGGGCCAGCAACCTTAGCTAGCCACTTGTCAAGGGTCGGCAACCCCCGTTGGCCCCTAGTTGAGGGCCACAAAGCCCTCATTGCGGCCAATGAGTGCTTATGAGCCCTTGCCAAACATTACGAGACGAGTGTGTGGCAATCCTCACTTAGGCTCTCGTCAGCCATAGTGAGGGCAAGCTAGGGTGTGACGGCTCCCGCCTAAGGGTCAATGGGGGTTGCTGACCCTCGGTCAATGGTCGGCAAAGGTCACCAACCCTCAACTAGTGGCTGAGGGCCCTTTGAACCAAAAAAAAAAGAAACAAACAAAAAGAAAAGAAAATTATTAAAAAATTAAAAAAATTAAAAATTGTTTACATGAACGCTAGCCATGCTGCTTAGGATGGCCATATTTATGTCCATGATTTTTTATTAAAATTAGCCAGATAGACTTAATTGGTGAATCTGATAGTAAATACTCGAAAAAATTACAAGACAAGCTTTTTACATATGCATTGTCCAAAAAATGACTATTATCAACTATAGCAAAGAAGGGTGGCAAATTTCTCATAGTTGGTGCTGCCGCAAATATAGCTATTTTTAGGGTAAGAGATTATGATCCAACTACTTGATACAACGATCTGTTAGATTGTGTCCTTAGGTGTTGCGACGCAATCATATCACATCTCAACTATGTATGTATATTTCTAGGCTTTCACAATTTTGGTTTGTAAATTCATAATGATATCATGAGCGCTTTAGGGCAACCCCACAATATGTTTTTTGATACTACTCTTAACAATTGGTCCCAGAGACTTCTTGGTTTATCATGTGATTGCTTTAGGTTTACTACGTTGATCTTAATAAAAGGTGCTTTTGCTGCATGTGGTTCAAAGTTAATGCCAAATAAAAAGGATTTCGGTTATAGTTTTCCTTGCAATGATCTAGATGACATAGTACTTGCGATATTTCCGCTTGGGATGCATTTTATTTGGCAGTTTTCTGGATGTTAAATACCATTGGGTGAGTTACTTTTTATTGACCTTGGAACCACATCACACTATAGTTAACGTTTCCCAATTTAATGAACCTTCCACTTATTTGATGGGATGGTTAAGAGATTATCTATTCCAATTTGATCCAAAAAGATTTCAAATTCAAAATATAGAATTCGATTTGGCTTTTTTTTTTAGTTAGTTATATTATGTTAACTAAAATTAAAATATATAGAATAATATGATATATATAGAATATGTCTTTTTTGTTTGAAACAAATTATGAAAATGCTTAGGACTTAATTGGCAAAATCAAAATGTTTAAGGCTGAATTAAATAAGTTCAGAACTTTTTGGACAACTTTCTTATCCAAAAAGTCCTAAACCTATTGTACATCGGTCAATTCAGTCATAAACTATTCAATTTGATCAATTTAGCCCTAAAATATTAGAAAATCTTGCAATGTAATCATTCTGGCTATTCTTGGCTGAAAATCACTAATGTTGATAATTTTTGCAATATTTTGAAAATATCATGAACTTAGTTTTTATTTCTTTTTTCTTTTTCTTTTTCTCTTTTTGCCATTTCCATCCAACTATTGCTAGGGCCTTGGCAATGACCAATGGAGGTCGCTGGCCAAGGCAGCAGCCGTGACACTCTTGCCTTACTTGATTTAAGCGAGGGCCGTGACGTCATCACTAAGACTCGGCAACCAGCGGAGGGAAATAGGGGAAAAAAGAAACCAAAAAGAAAGGGAAAGGAAAAAAATGAGAATGTTCTTTTTAAAAGATTGTAAAAGCCATCCATATCAATGCTAATCGTACCAGGTAAGATAATTTAGTATCTACATCACCAATTTTTTGCCAAAATTGGTTAGAATAACTACATTAAAAAATCATCAAACAGTTTAGAACTAAATTAGCCCAATTAGAAAGTTTATGATTGAATCAGCTGCCAAAGACTTTTTGGACAATGATCCCGCAAATCATGTATTTATACAAATTAAAGATCAAGTAATTAGTAGAGCTCCCATTGGATAGACCAAAGCTACTTGATCATGCACACATAGATGTCGGTGATCTCTACCGTGGAATATTAAATAAACTGTATTTATTTCAGCATTTCCCATCGCAATGTTGACGCTACTTGGGCAGTGGGACGAACTCAGGGAGACAATCTAATGAAGAAAGTTCTGAGCTTGCAACGAGTTACGAGAAATACGCAGTGCACTATAATTTATTCTGAACCATTTGAGCACGCAAAATTTCGCGCCTGACTCATTCCAGTACAGTGTTTATGGAAGCCACGTTATATTAGGATCAGTTGAATAGATCGGACCGTTCTTAGTCATGAGAATTAGATAATTGTGTGGTTTTCGACAACGTAGTTTCATTTATTTATATATATGTCAAAAGACAAGGAATAGTGAGCGTACCAGCGTAAGTCGCAGGTCTGACTAACCGACTGTGCTTAACTCCATCTGAACATGTACCCAACTCAAGTTTTAATCATAACTTCCAGTGAATCTTGGGGTCAATATTTTAGTTTTTGGGAGGATAGTCCTCATTCTAGTAACCTTATATAACCAGCAGCGGAAGAAAAGACAGGAAAAGAGGTGCACTCCACCCGTCCCGAAAGGTGCGTGTAGTGTTTGCGTCACTCCTATGGCTTACGGAGATCAATGAGAAAATTTTGAAAATAAAGCGTGCAGTGTCGCGTCCTCCTCTGGCTTACGGAGATCGATGAGAAAATTTTGAAAATAAAGCAATGCAGCTTGCGATAAGATTAAAGATTTAGCGAGAGCTCGAGAATTAGAGTGATGTTTAGTGTCACGAAGCAAGAGCTGTAGGCCTACGTAATTAGTACTAGAGCAGCTGTTCCAATGTCTAATTAAGTTGAACTATGAACGTGTAGGGATCCTACGTTACTACAGCACAGACGACCCTTTGAGAACAGATTCTAAGAAGCTAGACATTGTATCTTCATCGATCCATGAAGTTTAATTTACCCCGTCTAGAGCTTAGATGGAACATCAATCTCATTCAAACAGAGGCTCTTATACGTAACTCTGCACGACTGTGTATTTTGGGAAGAGAAATAGCTGCCGAACAAGCAGCAAAATAATCATACTTGTACAGAGTAAATTAATAGCAAGGAGGCTTTGTTATTGCTTGGCTAGAGCATATGATAAGCTACCCGTGAGTCAATTAAGCAGGTCATACATATCTAATTGTTTCCCAATTACATTCAATTTGCAACCCTCAAAAACTCGATTTTATTTCCCTTCTGTTAATTCTTGGCGAAACTACAAAGACCCCCAATATAATGTGAAATGCAGATTACAAGTTCCTGACTGAGGATCGTCAGCGAATAAATCTGAGAGAGAATAATTGACGAGAAACAATAGATAACAATAGAGCTGACTGAATGCTTCTCTGTGGCTGAACTGATGTTAATCCCAGCCGAAGCACCCTTGTGATTGCTTCTTAATCAAATTCCCAGAAGCTTTGACATGACAGAAACCTGAAAACTTCTCCCACCATCTGTACAACTGCTCGAGTGTCCTGTGGACATGAATGACTTTGGAGGTATAGACCACGTTCTTTGGTCTGGCAATTTCGATCTTCTCAAACTCGAAAATGCCACCTCAAAGCAGCAGGTGTTCCGGACCCATCAGTTGAATAACGATACCACAGCTATGTATTCACATTCATTTTTCCTGTACAATGCTGGCTGGCTGCCTCTAACTCACATGCTTTGTTGCTCGCAAGGAAATCATGCAGACTGCAATGTCACCTGTCCAGAGGCTGTTGCCTCGTACTCTGCACAAGCCTCCGGAGTGTCTTCTTCACTAGGCGGAACAAACTGCCAGAAGAGTGGTAGATACTTGTCCCACTCCTTGAGAATTGCCGAGCCTTTGCTGCTGCCAGTTTTCTCCTACACCAAACATAAGACAAGAAAGGTTCTTTGTGAAACAGCCATGTCAAAGTGAGATGGAAGAAATGTAGATATACTGATACGAGAGTAATTTCTATTACTCATATAACATGGAAAAGCTTGCTGGGACGAATAATCGATGAGGCACAGTTTATTTGTGAGATTAACCTGCTCATAAATAAACTAGATGCTGTCAAATGCAAAGGCCGTGTTTGGCAACCAGTAAAACTGTCAGCAAGTTAAGCTATAGCGAGTGGTATGAGACCTAAGTTGACCAGACAACTACTGCATCTGGCTTCACATAACCAGATGGTCCAATCAAGGCTTTCTCCATTGGAACTTCATATGGGTAGTTGCTTCTAGACCCAATTAAAGTTAGGACAACTAGAGTCTACATTTCTGACATATCTTCCTTAAAAGATGCATGTTTAATTTAAATTGACATTAAATTCCAAGGTCAATGAGAGAAGAAATGCATTCATATACAAGATACTTAAGCACACTTATTACTCTTTCTGTGTATATTTATGTATACATCGGGTTGGATGCAGCTTATTAAGTGATAAAAGGGTCAAGACGCAGCAGAAAGGAACCCATTTGAGATATTCCTCTAAGGGCTTGGCCCGCATGAATTTTGGGCCAGGTCACCGCAACATAGTCTTTATTTTCAAATTTTTTCACTAACGCGATGCAGTAAATGGATATGCTAGACCTATCTCTTTCTCTCATCACTTAAGGACTTGACCATTGAAACTCAAATGCAAAAATATGGCTGGAGATCATCAGTGACATTGTTTTTCTGCGGTTAAAACTGTCAGCCATGAAAATGGGGAACTGACGTTTCTAATGAGCATACAATGAACATATAAAGATCATTGTAAACTTACAACATGGGCTTCAATAAGGCTCTTCAGCTGCATCTGTCCAACTGGTGCCTTCACCCTCTGGATTTTTACGATCTCTCGGTTTACCTGTTAACAATTTTTCAGCACGATTTGCAAATAAAGGACATTAAACATGGCAAGCAAAGGACATTGGGAGACTGATAAAACTATTAAAACTCATTATGCATAAGATATGGTCTCCAAACTATTCTCCACCCAAACTGCAGGGCCAGGCACCCAATGACATTGCAACACAATCCAAATTCTTGATCAAAAAAGTCCACCAACGATGCACATGCAGCATGCCAAAGATAAATTAGATAACAATGTCTTGCTCCCTCATTTACTCAGTAATAGATGGAAACACTTCTAGGAGGACGTCTGTCATCATGCAGCCAAGGTCACACAGTGCCACAGCTCAAGGTGATGATGGCAATAACCCATCTTTCATGCTAGATGAAGCTATAAGTGTAACTGGCAATAAAAAGGAATGGGTTTTATCTGGACAAACCTTAGGTATTAGAGTGTCATCCTCATCGAGAATATATGCTAAACCTCCGGTCATTCCAGCAGCCACATTTCTACCAACTCTGTCAAATTCAAAACAAACTGGTTGAAAAAATGTTCCTTTCTTTCTAAAGGATTGACAGAACAGAGTATACTCACTTTCCCAGCACAACCACACAACCTCCAGTCATGTACTCACAACAATGATCCCCTGTACCTTCCACCACTGCTTGAGCAAGAGAATTCCTCACAGCAAATCGCTCCCCAGCTTTCCCTCTTACAAAAACTTGGCCACCAGTAGCTCCATACAAGCAAGTATTGCCTACTATTGTTGCATCCTCGGGGCAACAACCAATATTCTCGACAGGAGTTATAACCAATTCACCGCCGGCCATACCCTAAGAAGAGATCGATTTGTGTCATGCTTTCTAGACTAGGTTCACGCTGTATTCAGTTATCCTTTGAATCATACCCAATCAAATGAAGACCATTAAGAGATGGCTTGTTGCTCTGAGTTGAAATTAGTGTTTTTTTACCAATCCACTCGAAAGTGCATAAGAAAGAGATTCTGTGTACCTTGCCAACATAGTCATTAGCCTCCCCCACAAGTCGAATGTTCATTCCAGGAGTTAGAAAACAAGCAAATGACTGCCCAGCACTCCCTAAAAATCTGCAGAAGTCAAGAAATATAACTTAGAATGTATGCAAGCATCCACAGTACAAATCACCTCCTTAGAACAGGTAAACTAATCATTCTTTCTGAAACCAAAGTTGTCAGCAGGAAACACGTCCACAATGTTCTTTTTTTTTTTCCCAAAACAATTAAAAGGACATGAATCTTACGTTATGTTCAGCTGCCCTGCAAAGCCTGTGTCCCCATACTTCTTTGCCACGACACCGGCCACACGTCCACAAACAGCACGATCCACATTGTGTATGCTGAAAGTTTTACTGACCACCTTTTCGTTTTCAATAGCATCTGATATCTGAATAAACACAGTAAACGTCTTAAAAAGAATGGACTAACTAGGTGGGCAAGTATATAGTCGCTTATAACTCGAAGTTGCTAATGACTATATGCAAAACTAGCAAAAAGACCATTATTTGGGCTCTAGACAGATTTTCCAATTGACTTACTGAACTATATGACCACAAGTTAGAGTGGTCGGAAATCAGAATTCAGTTATGAAGGTCAAATAAATGAGCAGTACAAGTTTGGCAGGTTAGATTTGCTTCTATTATATGACTAAAACAGCATTCTTAAGGTAGCAGATATTTGATCAAAAGAAAAAGGTAGCAGATAGGCTAAACTTCAAATTTATGCTTCAATATTTACTTCGACACGGTGCATCAGTATCAGATAATTATATGTACACCTCCTCTCCCTGTTAAGTGTGCCCCCAGAAAAAGATGATATTCTAATTATGAGGACCATTTTAAATCATATAGACATTTTCTTTTTATTTCAAGAAGAATGTGAACCCATCATAGAAGCTCATAGTAGTAATATGTGCTCAGAGTGACGAGGATTGCTTTAAGAAGTCCCAAAATACAAGGAAAAGAATAATGTCAGATACAGCCTCTGGCAGATAAGCTACCTCTGGATCTGCCAGCACAGCATCATCCAGCACAGGACCATTAGTATGAACTTCTTGATTTCTAATTTCAGTACTGCTCCATTTTGGCAACCCTACATTCTGGAATGAAGTTAAACATATGTCAGATACACCAAAGAGAGACCGCAAATTTTATCACAGCAAAAAAAGAAAAAAGGAACTTTTGGGAGAAAAGCATGTTTCCAGTTGCATACTGAGAGAATGTAACTCAGATCAAGATGCTGTGTTTTCACAAGGGAGATATCACGAGGCTTTAACAACTCTGTCCTTCCAATGACATCATCCAACTTCTCATAACCGAGCTGTGCCAACATGCCTCTCACCTAGACAAAGTAATGACAGTTCTGTTTGAAATACTGGAAAATTTGCAAGCCATGTTATAAGTATGAAATAAAAGCTAAACAAAGAACCTCAAATTAAATGAAGCCCCGCAATTCACAGGAGAAAGATAAACTGGTAGATTACCTCCTCCGCAACATATAAAAAGAAGTTGACAAGATCACCAGGCACACCAGGAAATCTGGCACGCAATTCTTCCCTCTGACATAAGATAAACGAGAGGAACGTTCATAACATCATATAGCACAAGGAACAAGAGCATAATGAATCTAATCCTTAACTCCATACCTGGCTTGCAACACCAACAGGACAATTGTTGGTATGGCAAATGCGAGCCATAACACATCCAGTGGCAATCATGGCCACTGAACCAAACCCATACTCATCAGCACCCATTGCAGCAGCCATTAGAACATCAAATCCACTTTTAAAGCCACCATCAACCCGTAGAATTACCCTTTCTCGAAGTCCATTTGCAATCAGAGTCTGTAAAAGTTCACAATCCCGACAGTAATGATTTTGTTCAAGGACGAACATTAAAAGAATTTTAATGTATGGTACTTCTCAATAAAAAAACCTGGTGAGATTCTGTCAGCCCAAGTTCCCAGGGTCCACCAGCATGCTTGATTGAACTTACAGGACTAGCTCCAGTTCCACCATCATGGCCTGATATCTGCAACAAAAAAAAGAAAAGAAAAGAAAAGAAAAGAAAGAAAGAAAGAAAGAAAGATTACGTTCATATTCTAACTTCCATGTAACGTACAATGTCAAAGAAGTTTAATAATAATTACGATCAAAGAAGCATCCACAGGCCTTCTCCCGCAACTTACTGATGTTACTCCAAACAGACTCAAAAATGCAGTATACACGCAAACAAGGATAATTTGTCAATAAGTACAACTCACAGAAGCATAAAAATCCGTAGACAAATTCCACTGCTGAATTTATACAGTGTATTCATTTAGTTAGCAAGACGACAACACTTTTTTTTGGTCGAAAAAGTCAATGCTACTTAAATAGACAACAAGTGACGCAGATACACGAAGTGGAATTCCAAAGGGGGATTCTGACATGATATTCCAACCACTTTTTATAATCTCTCTTTGGGTTCATTATCTTCCAAGACATATTCCAAGTTTATCCATAGATCATCTATCTACTTTTCTTCTGAAGTCACAAACTCCTGCGATGATCTCCATCAACTTTTGTAAACTTTTAACATGTTTGAGCATAGTCCTCATTTCTATACATATGTTGGAGAAGGTTATAACTAAATGCTTCTCTAGGAACTGGTAGCAGCGTCAATGACGATACAGTACTTCAAAAAAAAAAAAAAAATTCTCATGCGCCCAGAATGTCCAGCTATAATTCTTCCCCCAATGATGATCCCAATGGAAGTAAATTAATTTTGAATTCTGATCTAAATTAACTGATTTTGAATTTGAAATTTCCCTTATACACCAAGTATTAGCTGTTGGGAGTGCACAGCAAAAGTCTTCAATACCTTCACCTGAGAGATTGACAAGAGGGAGCCCAAAACCCGAGCCCGTCAATATTCAGTTGGACCCACCTTAACTCAAAAACTCAAGCCAATGAGTTATGGGCCAACTAGGATATATTAACCGCTCTACACTACATAATTTCCTGATGTAGGATTTCTCTAACATAACTCACCCACACATGTATCCTAAGAATCTCCCCCTCGCATGTGAGCTCAGTGTTAGGCTTGCTCCCCCTTAATTCAGGTATCCTTCTAGCCCAATATCATCCTTATAGGCCCACGTTGCTACACCACAATGCCCACCTGCCCGGAAACCGCAATCATCGACTCCGATACCATTTGTTGGGAGTACACAACAGAGGTCTTTGATACCTTCACCTAGGAGATTGCCAAGAGGGAGCCCAAAATCCGAGCCAGTCAATATATCCAGTTGGACCCACATTAACTCAAAAGCTTAGCCAATGAGTTATAGGCAAACTATGATGAATTAACTGCTCTACACTACATTAGTTTTCCGATGTGAGATTTCTCTAACACAACTCACTCACACGTGCATCCTAACATTAGCAACCTACTATGTAAAAGATGTAAAAGACAGTGTATAACTACGATGAAAGAGATTAACTAGAAAATCTGTCATGACATATTATCAAAAGTTAAACCTGTATAACATCAGCATTCCCCTTTGCAACGCCAGAAGCAACTGTACCAATTCCAGCTTCTGCAACAAGCTTTACGGATACCTTAGCCTTAGGATTGACCTGTTCATTCAATAGATATCGAAAAGTTTAACTACTGCTGATGACAAGCAATATAACAATCCAAGAAGCAAAATATAATCACCTGATGAAGGTCATAAATCAACTGGGCAAGGTCCTCGATAGAATATATATCATGGTGAGGAGGTGGAGATATAAGTGGAACCCCAGGCTTAGAGTTACGCAGCCTTGCAATGTACGCACTGACTTTTTTCCCAGGTAATTGGCCACCTTCACCAGGCTTAGCACCCTGTGCAATTTTGATCTCCAGTTGGTCGGCATTGACCAAGAATGTTGGAGTAACACCAAATCGCCCAGAAGCAACCTGAAAGGAAAAGAAAAATTTAATGATGCTCGCAAAAGGGACTTTGAAGCTTGAAATTAAGTATTTCTTCTGATACAGAATGTTAACAAGGACTCTAACAAGCTAACAAAGTACGAGTTCAAAAACAAAATGATAAGACAAACCCTCCTTAATGACCTGTTTGATAGCACTGGTAGCAGTATCCCCATTTTGTAGTCCTTTGAGATGAGGCAGTGTTGGAGAATAACCATCAACAACATCTGTCAACGGGCTCCAGCGGATAGGATCCTACCATGGGTCACACAACATATCACTAACTGTTAACTGGGCTTGAACGAATTTAAGAGACAGAACCTAAATGACACATAAAACGGATAGTCAGTGAATGATGAACTGTAGATTACCTCACCACCTTCTCCAGAATTTGATTTTCCTCCTAATCTATTCATTGCTATGGCAATTGCTTCATGAGTTTCTCTTGAAATTGCTCCAAGCGACATTCCCCCAGTGCAAAACCGCTCAACAATGGAAGATGCGGGTTCAACCCTTCCAACTGGTATTGGAGCCCGATCACTTGTAAACTCTAGAAGATCACGCATTACCTAGATAAGAGAACATGGATAGGGAACATCCATATTAAGTTTCTCCAAGTATCAATGTTCTAAATGACATTAGAAATTACAAAGTCTGAAGAAGAACAGATCACCTACGTTAACAGGACGATTAGCCAAATGCTGCTGATAAATTGAAAATGCACTTAGACTCTTCTGACGAACAGCCTTATGCAGCAATTTTGACATTTCTGGGTTGTTTCCATGATATTCCCCTTGATGATGCCAAAATGGAAACATATTCAGTCATGAGTGGATTACATTCCACAGAGTGAGCTAATCAACTACTCTATCAGATACTGTGCAAACTTGACTGTATCATGCTATCATCTACGTAAGAGTTTTGACTTAAATTGCAAGTCAAACTGGTGACAATTAGTTAGATATAAATTAACTGCTATTCTACAAATAGATAATATAGGAGGTAAATTACTTCAGTAACAGAATAGAGATCAGTACAAGAATATCCAACTGTATGTGTGAGAAGATACACTATCAGCATTAATAATTTGCTAATTAAGATTCACTTATTGATTTGACTGATACCTCCAGGTCTGAACTGTATAAATCCAAAATTCTCTAGCCTCTTTGCCGTATCCTCTGAAAAAGCCTTCACCCAAAAAGACAATGTCTCCCTTGCAAGCTGGCAGAGAATAAGATTCCCCATGGAAACAAAGGGCATAAATTAATAAAATAGCAGCTGGAACAATAACGCAAGAAAATAGTACAACACGGAAGAGGAATGTAACTAGCATTTTCGTGACAAAATTAGGTTTGCTTCATAATGAGGGGGAAACAGTATGTTTACTATACTTACCTTTTCACCAAAAAAAAAAAAAAAAAAAAAAAAAAACAGTACGTTTACTATGTAAATTTTAACTACTGTAACTGCAATTGTTGACATCACAATAAACACAACATGCCTGAGGAATTGGTTTTAAATTACTAGCAGAAATGAGATCTCATTCCATTGCATAGTCTCCTAAATATAAAGAAATCCAAGTATTTGGAATTGAAGGCAGTAATATAACATGTCATGTGTTCTTGTTCGAACTGTAGAAGGAAATTTTTCACCTCTCACAATTCTGTGCATCTCTTTGTTAAATTTTGCCTCTCTAGATTCTTATGTCAAACATTCTCATCTAGGACACCATAACTAGCCATGGCAGTAAGCATTAGCATATCAAAAAGACATAAGCTATGCTTCTACAGTCCATCAGATTCTGTAGCAGAGGTAATATTTTTTGGAGGAAAACTACAACTTTAGGCCCCGCAGCTAATCAGAAAAATGCATATAATGAACTTCCCTATGTGATTCAATAGCAATTTGATTCACATATGAACCATACACATCCAGAAAATTTCCATAACGATGTGAAGCATAGACAGTCAATGCATGAATGATTGCCAGGTCTTTGGCCAAATGATTGCCTTCAATATTCATCACACAACTTTCTGCCAACTGAAAGAATAGTTGACTAGGAGACAATTTATTGTCTCACTCACCTCATTGAGTGTCAGTCCGCCAATCACAGATACACTTCCACGGAATGACAGATCAACAACATCTCTCCCTAATCCATAGATCTCAAATATCTGTGCACCACAATAACTGAAACCAGAAGCAAACTTGTGAACATAATCAATCAGAAGCAAATTGTTCGAAAGCAGTATGGCAAACTCACCGGATGGAAGAACATAATGAAAAATGGTCATAATGATTTTGACACCATATCTTCTTGATAATAATTGAGAATGTACCTTGAAAGCAATGAGATGCCCATTTTGGAAAGAATCTTAAGTAGACCTGACTTGACTGCCTGTAACCATAAACATCACTTCAGCATACTTGGCACAGAAAAGGAGAACTGTAGAAGTTCTACCATCCGACAGAGAAAATTGGGAACAAAAACGAAATCAAACTTGGTAAAAGAAGCAACTGTAGAACAAAATTATCTACTGTACACAGGATAGTTGCTGGGAAACAAGCTAGATACAGAGAGCTTTCATCAAATTTCAATGACAAAAGGAATAGAATGAATGCATCTGAATTATGAGGAAAAGATTATTGCATATTTTTCCAATTAATCTATAAAATGGTAAACTTTTCAAACAGACGATTACAATAGGTCATCTCTAATCAAACTCAGAACAGTTAAACTATAGTGGCTTAACCAAACTGAGTAAGGTTGAAAAAATCAAATTTTGAAGAAAGAAGGAAAACCAGGGAAAATTGTGCAAATGCAGATTGCTGCTGGAGATTGAATACCAACCTTACAGAAGTTCTTCTGTGCCTGTTCAATTGTCACTGTAGGCATCTTCCCATTTCGCATCAAATTTACTGTTTTTGTACTCAAGCGCCATTGCCGGCATGTTTCCAATGCCAAGTAGGGACATACGGCACTGACAGAGTAAATTCAGGATAAGATTCTACATGAACATCGGAAGACATGCCACTGCATTTAAAGTATTCAGACTCCAACCAAAAAAAAAGTACTCATACAGAGAACACAATTGTTAGGTTTTACCTAGCCCCATATCCAATTAAGCAAGCGAACTGATGAGTGCTGAAGCATTGAGCAGTGTCTGCTACAATCGAAGCAGACATTCGCAGGCCATTCTCAATGAGATGTTGATGAACAGCACCGACAGCAAGAAGGATTGGTATTGCAGGGCGTGTAGGTTCCTGAAGAAGGGAGCCAAAATAACCGATTGACATAACTTCCTTCTAGTTTTATGTGCAGAAAATTGTGAATCACAAGGCAAGATTCTCAACCCCACAAAAGAGATCCTCTAACCAAAATTAAAATTTTAAAATGTGACAGTTTGTCAAAGGAACAAAGATTACCAGTAGGAAAATTTAGATTTTTCTCGAGGGGGAAAGCCTCTCATCAGTACATGCTGAAAATACACTCATTCACTTCACTTTTAGAAGTAGTACGCTCATTTTTCCAGGAAAGATTGCATACAATCCATGTAATCGGACAGAAATGCACAGAAACCCTACTATTCACGAAAGACCTATTTCACAGACTATTTTCTGTGGTTATCCCATAGAAGATGCACTAAAATGTAAAGCTCACTATGGGACTGATGATTTATACAATCATCAATTGGGGCAATAGGACCATTAATTTGCCCACTAACTAACATGTATGATGCAATAACCCAATGGACTCAATACATGAATCTTATGCTACAGATCTTGTAACCAACAAAACCAAGAGTTAATATGATACCCTAATTCCAATGTAATACGTGTCGTAAAAAAGGAGTGACTTTGAGCTCTTTTTTGGTAAATGCATTGGCATCCTCTTCTTGCCTCATTGTGAATTTCTCTATACGTAACGGGAAAAAAAAAAGAGTCTTGTAAAATGTAGGCTAGCACCATTTAGTCAAACATCTTGATTAAAGTAATATTGAAGCTAAAAGCTACACCAGGCACATTGCACTCACTTGCAGACTTTGAGATGGAAGGTAAGTTTCACCACTTTATCAAACCTAACGTTTGAAAGCACAAGAAATTGCATGAAATGATCAGGCAGGAGGAAGCTTTACCCAATCCGCCAGTAATCTATGAAAGAATCCTTTTTACTGTAAAAAAATCACCATTCCTCGATTTCCTTTCATTCCGCAGGGAGGGTTTAAGTATGTAAGGAAAAATAGAATGCACTCACCAATTCATCTAATCTATCAGAGAGAACAAGCAACTGTGAGCCATTTCGAACAGCCTCATCAGCAGCTTCACACAGCCTGTTCAGTGTCTTCTCCAGTGAACCCTCAATCCCTTTATGTATATCAAAAAATGTTCGTAATACATGGGGTTTTAAGATTGGGTCTCGTAGCAGCTCCTCAAGCTCCCCCTCATTCAACACAGGGCTAGATAAACTCACCTGGTTTTTTTTTTTTTTTGAAAAAAAAAAATAGTTAATCTCATTCCCACTGACATTCAAAATGAAAAGCATTCTGTGGAGGTAATTTCCCATCTAACATGGTTGAGTACAGACTTCTGCAAAGAAGAAAAAATCTGCAGGCATACCTGGGAAGCATTTTCAGGTCCGACCTCCAATATGTTCCCTCGCTTCCCAATATTGACTTCAAGAGACATGACTAAGCCCTCTCTAAGAGGGTCAATAGCTGGATTTGTAACCTGGAAGTCCAAGGACTCAATAACTTTATATGCAACCGACAAACAGACTACCTCAAGAATATACATAATATAAACATCAGAACAACCAATTAATGTCATGTAATCCATCCTTGAAGATTACACTTGAAATTGCATGAATAAAAAAAAAAAAATGCAAACGGATTTTAGGAATAATAGCTCAACCAATTGGTAGATACTTCAGCAATAAAGGATGCCATGCCATAATTTACGGCATGTTGAACATGGCATCACATGCAGATGTACAATCTTAAGCTCATTGGAGAAACTGTAGGGCTGGGCAGCCTCTTACGCATTCCCCAATGAGTGAAAGCTTGGGACCGAAGGAAGAAAAGAATGAGACTAGATGAGCCAGCAAAAGAGTAATTCTAGCTTCTTACAACTCTCAGTGCCAAAGGTCGATATCAATTATGGAATGTTTTATTCATTGAATATCAATCTTTTATTCATCACCATAGTTAACAAATGCAAATTCCTTCAAAGCTAGAAAAACTGTCACAAACCTGGGCAAATCGTTGCTTAAAATAATCGTAGAGCATATGCGGCTTTTGAGATAATACTGCCAGTGGAATGTCATCCCCCATGCAGAATGTAGGCTCTTTTCCCTGTGCAGCCATTGTTTCAATAATCATCTGAACATCCTCACTTGAGTATCCAAAAGCCCTGCTCCATCCCAGTACCAACCGGTAAAGACCATCAGGATTAAAAAAAAAATCCAGAATTGGTTATGATCTCTATCACTAGCAATGCCAGCAAAACATTTCTTCTAGTCACATGTCCATTTCCAAAGAGCAATAAAGTAACTCTTACTGTTGATGTCTTAGGATTGACTCATTCTCCATTGTAGTAGTTGACTGGAAGTTCACGGGCTTCAACTTTCGCATGTTTTCAGCAACCCATTTTCCATATGGATTTGATAATGCTACTCGCTTTTTGACATCTGTATTCTCATAAACCTGTAATTTGACATGATTCAGGTAAAAAAAATTGTGAGTTTCAACACATCACTCCCTTCTAGTTATATACGCACAACCTCAGAAAGTGCTTTATTTGGGAGAGAAAAGCAATGAAAATTATAATTTTTCATCAGTGGCTACATGATCTCATCAGCCTCAGATAGAACATGCATACTGCCAGATAGTAAACTAATTACATGTACTCCACATGATACCCCACCAAACTGGCCATTCAAGCCAAAACAGTCAAAGCGCTCACAAGGTTTCCTCTTCCTAACCTATGTAATTTTTTTTTCAGGTCTAGAAAACGGTTTCAAAAGAGTCAAGAGCAAAAGCATCAACAATATTGAAATATCAATCCCAGTCTGGTTCACGGGCATATTAAGCATATGATTTGGGCAAAATATTTCCACTAAGTGTCTTGTTTTCAATAACAAAATACAATGCAACAGCGGTCTCATGGTCAGGATACATCATCCATGACAAGCTTCTTCACAGTTTGAAATGTATGTGCTACAAAAAACACCTGCACTTCAACATGATTCTTCCTGCTAATCACTCAAAATATTTAACCTAGACATTTCTATGGTCCTAGAAGTTCCACTTCAATGTTATAAGCATCCTGCCCAGATCCATATAATTTTTTTTCAGATTTAAAGACAATCAAACAACAATTGATCAAGAAGAACATATCTTGGGAAACAAAATATATGCACGCTATCACAACAGGAAGCCACGATATCCTTCTAGTGTCAGAAACAAACAGAAAACCCCAAACAAACCTGACCACTTGTTAAATCAACCGATATCATCATTCCTGGTCCAAGCCGGCCCTTCATTGTAACTTTTGACTCGTCCATTGGCAAAACACCAACCTGAATATACAGAAAACAGAGCACAGGCAGATTCACTACATTATTGCAGCGTAACTACTGTTCTATGTCAGTCATAACCTTCCACCATCTTATATCGGTGGATGATTAGGCAAATACAGGCACTAATTAAGTAAATTAAGTCATTATCTCAATCCAGTTGGTAAAGTGAACTCTGTCGTGATTGTTTACACTCGCAAGCCTGAATTACACTTTGACCATCTATCCCTGGTCATGATGATTATCCAAATCCATGAAACTCATGCTCACAGAATATTGAAAAAATAAAAAACAAAAAATAAGGACATATATAGAAGAATAAGATGAGCCAATTTTTTCGAAATTTGAAAACCTCAAATGACACCTGATCCCCATCTAGGCAAACAGTCTCAAATAGCGCCTGAACGCAATAGAACATTTTGGGCAAAGTGACAGATGATTGAATCATACCTCAGATGCAACATAGACAACATTGTCTTTTGTGCGCCAGTACCTAGCCGGGCGAAGTCCATTCCGATCAAGACAGGCCCCAACAGTTTTACCATCACTAACCACACAAATTAATCAGTAAGAACTGGAAGAATTAGCATAGATGACTAGATAAAGGAGAACGAGAAGAAGGCAAAGCAGGTTTCATAGTAATCAAAATAATGTCATCTATATCATTTGCATGATAAAAGAGCTTAAGTGTCTTCAGAATGTCTAAGATGTCCTCTAAGTAACACAATGACTGCCATAGAAGGAATAGATATCCCAACAAGTTCCAATAATTATTGCGGATTCCTCTGTTGATCTTGTGTGGTTAGCAAAGTAGACCACTTGAATCATTTACGGTATATGTAGTTTGCCAGTCAGCATATAATGCACTGTGTTTCTCACATAGCCCATCCAAATTTGAGTGACTAGATATGTGCCCGAGAAAAGATTGCCACAAACCACTATTGTGTAGATTCTTAATCTCAAATGATAAATACCAGTTCAATTAGTTCTTAGAAGAAATATGAGCTTACTCCATATTTAATTTCAAGTCAAGGCTCCTCCTAACAATAATTCAATAAGAGCACAAATAATGATCAATAATAGTGTTTGAGGATGACCTGAATAAAAGCAATGCTGGTCCATCCCAAGTCTCCATCTGACCCTTGTAGTACTCATAAAAGTCAACCACCTTACAAAGACCAAAGTTAAGCAAAGCTCACTACAAGACAAGAAACAGGTCCGATTTATAAGATATCTGTTCAAAGTGAGCAGTAAAGCCTGTCAACCGATAGATGCTTCAAGTCAAAGGAAAATCATAGAGCTCTCAACAAGAACTCTGATTTATGCGATGCATTTGCAGGTCACAGAGACAAAGATTTAGGTCAGAAGCATGTCAGATTTTCCTTATGCATTCAATGGTCATCTTATCAGTAAAAGCTCCTTTTGTAGGATTTGGTGACCAAAGTGCCAGCAAGCAACTGCCTGAAGAATTGTCAAGAAAAGTCCCTCAGCATGTTCTTGTAAGAATACATTAATATGATTTAGTCGTCCCTGCCTCTGATCACTAGATTCCTCATTGCTGACCTCGCTTGATTACCTATTAGTCTCTAATTCCAAAAGAGTGAAAAAGTAGGACATATAGTTGATTACAATGCCATTTCCGGATGTGGAAGAATCAATTTGGCTATGATAGATAGATTTTGTTTTGGAATGTACTCTAGCATTGGCACATTGTAGATGATCAATCTTCAAGAATGGAGAAACAAGCTAGTGAGACTTTCCTTTGCATAAAACTAAGAGAAGATTCAACAGCGACCTTGGTAGAAATTTAAATAGACCAACAGCACATTCAAATAAGCAGTAGGTGTGAAAAGAACTGCAAGTGAAGTACCTCAGGGTATTTGATCGATAAAGTAGGATGATGCCTGTATGCTTCTGGAACAAGAATCATTAGAGACTCCTCAGGAGCTCGGCCACTTCTTATCAACAACTGAACCAACAAAGAGAAAATGAGGATTCATGAAGGAAACTAACAGACTGAAACAGCATATTGATAACCCATTGGTTTCAATCATGGATAAAATAAGCAAAAGTATGAAAGGAATAAAGATGCACAGAAAACATGGGGAACTTTTACAGACAGAGAATGCATTATTTAGGGTGCTGCTTTATTGGTCATTAGAAATCATTGTAACACTCTCCTATCATGTTCACCATTAAGCTTTGTAATTCTGCAAAAGTGGTCAACACCAGTCCAGCATACAAATCTCGCAATCACGGAAGAGAGACAGGAGTAAGGAGGTTAAGATACCAAAACCACTACAGACACAGAACAACAATTTTAAATATTGGCCATATTTTAGTATGGGCCAATAGGTTTGCCTATTCTAATTTCAATTATTTATGACCTAAATTAATAACCTTAAGCTCAAAATTTGAAAAGGAATAGAAGGTTTCCAAATTAACCAACTACAGATGCACAAAGCTCAAAACATTTACAATAATAAATTACATCTGAAATATATCTCAAGAAGACAGAGACCAGCTCACTTGATGTCAAAATGCCTCAATAGCCACATCATATAGGCAACAAGTTGCAGTAGATGTACATTTTCAGTTTGTGTGCCCAACTGCTTAAGCTTTTTGATACGTTGCCGTTATCTTTGTAGGAGAGTCGGTGTCTAGGTTTCACTATCGAATTAAACACAACTGCATCATTATGCAACAATAAAGAGAGGAACATGTAGTTATTTATGCCACATTAGGTGACCAAACAAAGACTAGTATTATTCTAAACATTGACAGAAAAGTCACGCACTCAGTAGCATCCAAAGAAGCTTTCACAAAAAGCAACCGATTGACCTACGTTACACTCCTTTATATATATATATATATATATATAAATCACATTTTCAATTTCTTTTGTACTTATCCAACAAGTTTTATAGCTAAAATGGCGAAAGATAATATAATCAGCTCATGAAATTGTATGAGCATGAGGATAGTAAAGGTGTTGAAACAAAGGTAAACTATGATGAACCATGAGAAAGATGACACATACTTCTGCTGCACTATCAAGGTTTGCCGAGTCTGATGCTTTGGGATTACCAAAAGGACGAATTTCATTCTCACGACCACGCCAGACAGGGGACTTTAATGAGGCTTCACGAGATTGCATCCAATTCAAGTTGCCCTGCACACGCGCATGTTTCGACTAAGCTCAGAGACATTTATGAAATCCGCAACATGAAAACAGCATGGTACAAAATGGAAGCAGTAGAAAACCTGTATGGTGTTGATCTCTCCATTATGACCAAGAAACCTCATTGGCTGAGCAAGAGGCCACCTGGGGCTAGTGTTTGTACTATACCTTCTGTGGTATATAGCAAAAGATGATGCATACAGATCATTCTGCAGGTCTAAGTAAAATTTACCAAGAACTTGCGACCGCAGCATTCCCTTGTAAACTAGCGTTTGATTCGAGAGAGAACAGACATAGAGCTCATTTCCCCATTTTTCAGTACTCGCTGCCTTTTCAATCAACTTTCGGCAAATGTATAGTTCTCGTTCAATGTCGTCAACACTGTCTTCTTTCACAACTCTTACAAATACCTGCTGTATTTCAGGCATAGTTTCTTTTGCATAGAAACCAACTACGGATGAGTCTACAGGGACAGGCCTCCATCCAAGCACCTCAAGACCTTCTTGTCTGAAGATATTTACAATAACTGTGATGGCAAAAGGCAAATCCACCATGTTAAATACTAACTTGCATGGTAATTACCTAGACTTGTGCAATCGATGCTCACACTTGGAAGCAAAAATACTAAGTTCAACAGAAAATAGCCATGTCCACACTTGGAGCAAAAAAAAAAAAAAAAAAAGAGGTGCCTTCATCTAGAAATTTTCAGCATCAATGATGATCATTCACAGGTATATGCACCCTTCCATGCTCAAAATACGCATAATATCTTCCCGACTTAGAATGATGTAAATATCAGCAGGGACACACCTTCCTTGGCTTCATTGATAAGGTCAGAATCTCTGGGGAAGAAAAACATCCCCACACCAGTGTGCGACTTATCAAAGGACGCAATCCCTTGCTTGCTGGCCCAATCATCAAATAGACTCCATGGAATCGATGTCATCACTCCAGAGCCATCACCGGAGTCATTATCAGCTCCACATCCCCCACGATGTTCCATACAACCAAGAGCAGTAAGAGCATCATTAACAATCTGACATGATGCTTTATTCTCGAGATTGGCAATAAACCCAACTCCGCAAGCTCCTCTTTCTGCTATTATATCCTCCAATTGTGCAACCTGCTCAAAGGAAAAGTCATCCAAGCTATTAAAATCTATGCTTTTTAAAAAAAAGGAGACTTGACAAAATTGAACGTTCACTGAAGAATTCCCAGATAGGTATTGATGCTTCATTCTGAACCACTCCTGAAGTATCTAATTTAACAGAATATTCAAAGGGACATGAATCAACACTCATGAATCTGCCAAAAAGTATAAGAAACCAAGAAACTAAGCATCAATATCCCTTGGGATGGTCCCCTCAATGACATTATATTGGGGGGGCAGCAAGCCAGTCCGTCTCTGGCATCTAAAATTTTAATAAGGTCTTCTGAATATTCCGGCATGGGTACAAGTTTCAAACGGCAATCCCAAGCAATCTCACAAGAACAATAGCCCCTGAGATCTTGAACTTAATCATAATCATTCCTGATGATCCTTAGACCATTAGAGAAATATTTTTTTATCCATGGGATGCAAAAAAGTTCCACTTCAATAGCATACATGAATCTACTCTCTTCAGTTTACAACAACTAACAAAAAAGGGTGATTTGGTGACATGTCATCAAATTGATCGCTAAACCACAGATGATTAGTCTCGTGGAGTACTTTCTAGAAGAACATATGAAACCAGCAGAAACATCACAATCATATATCCTAAATAGTTTCCTCACTAACTGTTTCAAGAAAAAGAAGGGAACGCATATCAAGGCATGCCAGGACGATTTCGGCTCCTTCATCCCATTTTTTCATCTAAAGGGACCAGGGGACAGTGCACTGGTTCGTAACCCATGACTAACACTGGTTTTTCTCTACATCAACTGAACACAGAAATTTAAGCAGCAACTCAGAGAAGGCTCATAAGCATCTGAAGTAGGTCTCCAGAGCAGGTCACCATTGACGTATTGAAATCACTCCACAATCCACGATTCTGAACAAGATTTTCAAGGTCCAACTGCTGCCACTAACCCAAACTGTTCAGTGCCCAAAAATAAAATAAAAATGAGAGAGAAAAGAAATGAAGGCCGCAGTAAGACCACATCCTCTTCCAAACCTCCACGACAAACTGTTCTGAACTTGCTTCAGCTCCTAAGCTTACTGAGCGTACATCTCCGAGAAAATAGGAACACTGGAAACGAGCACTCCTAGCGTATCCGTTCACACTTCCGTTTCTAGAGCCACGTACTTCACCTTACCACCTTCGTAAGCTCGCGATCGCTCGCACCCCTCCCAACGCCACTTCCACAACAAAAGCACGATAGGGACTCAAAACCGTCACACGCCAAACAAGACGCTCGCGCGAAGCCGAAGAGAAGACGTCACCTGCGGCTTGTCCCCGGCCTGACGAGGCGATTCGCGGGAAGCGCGACCAGTGCGCTCGAGATCGAGCACGGCCTTCGCCGACGACGGCGACGCGGACGCGCGGGCGGGGAGGAGCCGGGAGGAGTTCCTGGAGGGGAAGCCGGAGACGCCGAGGCGCCGCCTGGCCGGCTTGGATTTACAGTAGAGGCCGACGAAATCGACGGAGAAGATGCTAGCGCCGCTCCCTCCGAGTCCTCCTCCTCCTCCTCCTCCGCCTCCTCCTCCTCGGTTGGGGAGGAGGACCGAGCTGGGCTTGGCGGCGGAGTGGAGGAGCTGTGCGCCGGGGGAGGCCGACTGCAGAGCCATCGCCGCCGCCCAACGATCGAGCGAGCGAGGAGAGAGGTAGAGGGAGAGGGAGGGGGAGGGGGAGGGGGGGCGTGCGAGTTTGGATGGGGAGGAAGAGGAGGAGAATTTAGGGAGGGAAAAATGTGGATGCGAGCGAAGATAAAATATGGACGAGAGAGAGAGAGAGAGAGAGAGAGAGAGAGAGAGGGAGGACTGTGGCCACCCGACCCTCACCACCTTCTCCTCCTTCTGCGTTCCTTAGCTGCGATGAGGACTTGACTACTACTAGTACTGGCTGGCGTCCCCTCTCTCTCTCCTGCTTCTCGCTACCTCACTTCGTCGTCTTCTCCCTCCTCGTGTTTTTTTTCCTTTTCTTTTTTTGTTTTCTTCTTTTGTTCGTATATGCTCTTTCTTTTCACGCCTCCTGTACTGTTGATTTGCCCGGGGGAGAGGATCTCTGACTCGAAACCTTGGCCACGATTTGGTGTGTGTGGTGCTGGCGCGCGACGCCACGGGGGTTCCATCACGTTGATTGCGCCTGACGTCGAGTTCTGGTCAAAAGACAAGCGGCGCTGGGCCACGCGCTTGGGTGTTTTTTTCATTTTTTAAAAAGCTATACACATTATGATAACAAAATTTAGAAAAAGTACAACCAAATTACAAAACTTATCTTCCTATTAATTCTATATGTTAAAATGCTAGCGTGGCTTTTTATAATATTGTCTCTCTCCTATACATCGATGACATGACGTGGCTTTCTTTAATATTTTCTCTCTCTTAGGTTAAAACAACATCATTTGGATTGAATTCTAATTTTTTAACCATAAACTTAATTAAATTAAATAAAAGGTATTCATTTTTTTAAAAAAAGGAGCAAAAGGCAAGGGCAGAGGCCCTTATTGTTGCCCACCCCATCACTAGAAAGGGCTAGCGAGGCTCAACCAAGGCCAATGAGGGTCACCGAGGCCTTGGCCAAGGCCGGCAACCTCGCCCAAATCTAAGCGAGGGTCGTAACCCTCCATCTAGATTTGCCTAGCTATGATGGTCCTCAGTAAGGGTCCCTTTGGGTGGACAACCCTCGCCCACATTTGGGTGGGCCCTTACCTCCAATCAGTGAGGGTGAGCCCCGCCAATCCTTTCTGATGACAAGGGTGGCAACGGCAAGGGCCTGCCACCCTTTCCTTTTGGTTTCTTTTTATTTTTTGTATTTTTTGAAATAAATTTTTTATTTAATCATATTTTGGTTAAATAAATTATAATTTAAGCCACATCATCGCCATGTTAGGAGAAAATTATTTTTTTAAAAAAACCATGTAAACATCTTCCATTAGTCTAAATGAAAAAAGTCAACAAAATGACTCGATAGTATTAATTTAACAAGTTTTATAACTTAATTGTACTTTTATAAGTTTTATGACTCAATTACACTTTCATGATAAATCTTAGGACTTTTTATTAAATATATCAATTCTTCTTACTATTAGCCACGGCTATCTATTTATTTAAATCTCCTTAGTTAAATATTACATCGTTCTTGATATAGCCTTAATTAGTAATTACACAAATCAATGCTCAAAGTATTGAACATTTACTGTTAATTGTATGATAAATCAATTTAAGTTAATATAATCATGTACGCATGATTAAATTCTAAACAGTCATCGTATACAAATATATATTACTGACATGTATCAAATGTTGGATTGAGGTTGGATATTCGACTTATAATCACTCTAATGTGAGATCTCATGGTATGCGCTTAGCTTTTAATTAGAATCATAAATAAAGTACTATAATAAAAATAGTTTTATATGATAAGAGATATATTTAATAATATGTATGGGATATTAAACTCGCGAATAATTATGATTGACTATCAAAACTAATGATTATCGTGTCCCCTCTGCTTATGATTTTAGGGGTATTTTGGGCTCTAATACTACTCCTCAATTATTACGTTCATTATTCATGATATCAAACGGGGGTGATAAGTTAATCTATTACTTTAATTAAACATCTTAATAGTTATTACGATTTTGTTACATTGCACGTTGTCATTACTGCGATAGTTATACTTGTGAGATTAATCTAATATCGTTTGTATCTCAATTTGAGGTGCAACATGTTTCGTGAAATCCCACACGAACTCTTTGAACATTTTTGTTCTATAAATATTGTCGGAAAATAGTTCAAATCTCTAGATGTTTTCGATTAATTAATAATTTGAGATCCCTTTTGTTTTTCGGGCGAAAGCTTGATATTGGCTTATCAAATTGCTTTTATGTAATCTCAGAAAAATACACACACGTCGTATGTATGCCAAAAAAAAAAAAAGATAAAAGAGAAACTATAACACTCTATAATACCAAACCCATGATCAAATATGTTGCACAGCTATTGCTTATCAACCATATCTAAAAACACGATAGCCTAATTATTTGATACCATCTCTGTCTCGAATGGTTATGATTATAGATTCTGTTTGTTTCTCGGAAAATATATTCCTTATTTTTCGGTAGGAAAATGAGTTAACGAAATTTTTTTGCTTAAAACAGGTAAATGATATCCTTATTAAGAAATTGAAAATCAATTTTCCAAAATATGACAAAGTATTATCATTTTGACACGAAAGTCCTAGCATTGGTTCCAAGTCCTTGACATCTAAGACCAGGTCTCCAGCACTCGAGCCTGAGTCCATCAAGCCCTAAAGTGGGACCTAGGCATCTATTCGAAGGCCCCTAATAGTGGCACTCACTCTCGGGTCCATCGAGACTAGGCTCAAAGCCTTGGTGCCTTGGCACCCTTAAGGCTAAGTCCACAAAGGTCAATCACAGGATCCAAGTGCTCAAGCTTGGATTCCCAACACTTAGGCTTGAGTCCATAAAGGCCATGTCCAGGTCTATTAAGGTCAAATCCAAAACTCCAATATCCATAGCCAATTCCCTAGCTGCTTATGTGCAAGTTAATGGTACTAGAATAGTACATGTCTATTTAAGAAAATCAAATAAGATTTTCTATGCCAAAGATGAAAATGAAAAATATTTTCCAATTCATTTTCTTGCTTCAATCAAAGATATATATATATATATATATATCATCATATATCATGTTCTGGAAAACAATTTCCATGCTCTATATGTTTTGTAAAAAAGCAATGATTTGAAAAAATATATTCATAAAATTGATCGCTCATATCACTTAGAATAATTAATTAATGGAAATTTTTCCATTGTCACTAATTATTTATGGCCAAATAATTTCAATAAAAACATTTTTGTCCATTTATTTTTAGGAAAATATTTTTCAAACCATTTATTTGTTGTGAAACAAACGGAATTAAATCGGATTATTAATTCGAGTTCCATTATATACTCTATATATCTCGTGAATTGCTAGTATCCCTAACGTCTATCACGCATGTCCACGTGATCAAGAGTCTCATAGATCAATCGGGAAAAAATTACAAAAAAAAAAAAAAAAGAAGAAAAAGTCTTAAACCTATTGCAATTGTGCAAATTCAATTCTAAAATAATTTTTTTACTAATTGAGTCTTAAATATTTTACAATTATACTAGTTTAGTCAATTCAGCCAAAATTGGCAAACAAGTCTAGGTGATAATTTTTTTTTTGATAATAATTTATTTTTTCAGTTTATGTTATTAATTATTTTTATCTTTTATCTTTTTTTTTTTTTCATTTTTTTCTCCTCCCTCCTCCTCCCTTTGGCTTCGGTGATTGGCCAAAGAGAAGAGTTGGCTAGTTGCCATACTAAGGTGACTGGGTGAGCTTGCCTCACCAAATTTAGCAAGGGCTCGCCTCACCGTCACCTAACGAGGCTAGCCCTCACTAGCCCCACCAATGATTGGGCGAGCTCATTCGGCCGCCTCAGTCCAATGATCAACTAGCTCTCTCCTCTAGCTGATCGCAAGAGCCAAAGGATGAAGGAGGACAAAGGGAGAGAATGAGGGAGAAGGGGAAAAAAAAGAAAAAAAGAAAAAATATAAAATAATTCAAAAAAATAGAATATCATCAAAAAAAATTATCGTTGGCAACAACGTTAAAATTGGCTTGCAATTTTAACTAGATGAACTAAACTGACACAATTATAAATTAGTAAAAAAATTATAATTGAATTAACACAATTATAATATATTTATAATTTTTTTGATAATTTTTCCAATCGATCAGTGAGCACTGGAAATGACCCTTGGGCTCCGGAGCGAGCCCCCGTTGACCTGGCCCGCAGCTAAACGTTCCCCTCGGCAAAGATTCCGTGTCTCTCTCCATCTCGTCCCTCTATTTTAAGTCTCGTGACGCATGGCATGTTCCCAATTTGTTTATGTTAATTGCGGAAAGCCACGCCCGTATCGAGTCAGGCCCTCTTGTATTTTACCTCTCGTCTTTCTTCTCGAACCTTTTGGGGGCGGCAAACGTGGCTTAGTGATCGAAGCAAGCACGGCCCGTTGACTTGCGAATAGACACTTATCCCGTGCCGCGGCTGCAGGCGCGACGACGATAGGAGCAGGGTCGCCTTTGGTAAATGCATGGATCATGGGCGAACTGATGGTCGCATTGAACTTCACGGGAATAAAGACCTTTGGCTCGGCGAAAGAGTCTGAAACATGTGTGGCCACCTAATAGGCTCGTAGGACGACAGCCGTAGGGTAAAAACGCACATTGAATAGAGGAGTTTGTCGAGTGATGCGAGCCAACATTGATCAAAAAATTCTTTAAATGGAACAGTCTGAGGTGTCTTGAATCCGACATGGATCGAGAGAGTTCCTGTCAAGTAATTCAATAGTCGGCACGCATTCTCGATTTGTGATCATGAGATACTCTTTTTTTATGAAGGGTATGCCAAGAGTTTCTTGGCATTGCACTTCGAAGGGTCGGTGGCCTCTCTGCATCAACGACCGACCGGAGTGGAAGTTCCGTCTCTTTTGCAGCTGCGTAGATGGTTCGGCCGAGAGCGACATCGTGGGCAGCGAAGCTGGACGGAATCTCGGGAGAGATTACATGCTTCCAATTTTACATAGGCATATAATAATTTAGGCTATAGCTAAGGTCTCATGCTTACTTAATGAGTAATTATTATATCTCGTGAAATGCTATGATACTATTCTTTTGATATTGCATTCGGGCCCATCATAATTATTTCTTCACAATTTCGCCCATTGATCTAAAAGATCTAAACGCTCCATTTATTTGCGCAAGAAATGAATGATTTGAAAAACGTTTTACTAAAAAAATTGTTATAAAGTCATGAGTCGATAAAAATGTTTTCGCTATCAATGATAATTTATATCTAAATTTTTTTTCACAAATGATGAAAAATATTTTTTATCTATTCATTTTTTATAAAGTTCCATGGGTGCTTGAAAATGTTGTTTAAATTATTCATTTTTTCTCGAGAGAAATGCACGCTTGTATCATCCACAAGCATATAAAAAAAAAAAAATCCTTCACTCACCATCAATCATGGCCGGACGCGAATGGCTCCGAACAAAGTTGATGTTGACGATGCATTGAAATCACGAGGAAGTCCCATGTTGGAAATAATTTCCCCTAGATCTTGTTCACCTAATCAATTGTCAACTTTGATCAAGTATAATGTGACCCAAAAATAAAAATAAAAACTTCAATCGAGTATTATATACTCTCTAAATCAATCAAATGAAATTTGTGAGGAAGTCTCGTGCTGGAAATAATTTGCCCCCTCGATCTTGTTTACCTAATCGAACGTTGACTTCGATCGAGTATTATATATTTTCTAAACCAATCAAATGAAATTAGTCATTAACCTCATCCGTTAATCGAGTCAACATTGCAGGCCACCGCTTTCCGAAGCCTCAAGACATTTTAAATGGAGAAAGCCATGTCACATAATATGTTAGTCTATGCAATCAAGTCGATTGCTTGATATTATCAGTCTTGATTATTGAAATTAGGATGTCGTCCACGTCTGCCAAGGCATCGACTATAAACATCGCATGCCTGCTGACATAACATATCGCTAAGTGAGGGGATAAAATTGGCGAGATGCGATGGCTCGTAATTCCTAAAGTCAATTAAAAATGAAGGGATGAATCTCCTCAACGTTGTAGATACATTTCAGGGCGGTTTCGAGGGATCAAAGAATATTTATAGTTATTGAAGAAAAGAAAAGCTACGTGGGAATTTATTGCAATAAATTAAACTCTCTAAGCCACGCACCATTTATTTGTTAATTTTAAAGAAGATATTCTTTTGCACCAAAATTTACATAATAGCGAAACTCATACGATTTCTTGTCTTGAAAATGCTTTTAAACAATACTCAACTGGGCACTATTAAAATTGTTGAAGTGATGATCATGTAGACCAGAAGAAAAATTCGAAAGCATCAAAAGCTACACGTTGCAAACTTCTTCTTCTTTTATTAACAAAGTGCTTATATTAGAACCAAAGTTGTTGATTGTTGAAGTGTTTACATCAACACCAAAGGTCAGTATAATTAATTGGAGCATTGGAGCATTTCCAGCTCATGAACTAGGAATATTTTGTTTGAATCCAATCAATTTGCTTGCAAACCGCTTGCGGTCGGGGTCATCGGAATGGGTGGCTCAAAATTAACTTATTCGAGGTCCCCAGTTGATCGGGTCTGCATCTGGTCCCATCCCCAGGGTATTTAAAAAAAAAAAATAGAATTCCTTCATTTGGGGCCGTGGGATGGGGGCAAAAAATTCTAGTGGAAAATAAGAGAGCGACCCAGATGATTTTTTCTTTAGGAAAATCTAACGAAGAAGATATTGGTACGGCTTCTCGTGGAACCCAAAGGCCGCCACCCACCTCCCGACCACAACGTGCGGCCTGACCCGGGGTCCCCAGAAGCATCATTAATGGCCCAAATCCCCACCTTTGCTCCGACCAAAGAGGAAAAAAATAAAAATAAAAATCCCGACTTCTTGCGATCTCTTTGCATATCGCAATTTGCTCCTGCTTCACCTCCGCTCTGTTTCCTTCTTTTTCTGTGTGTGCTCGGTAGAGCGAGGTCCGCAGCTCTGTAGCGGGTGGTACCTCGTGCCGCACGAGCACGGACCGGCCCTTCAAGGGCCCATCTTAAGATCGTGAGGCGAGGCCATCCTTTGATTTTGTCGTCCTCATAAAATCATCACGCCCTTTAGCTAATCTGACCATGCTGATGATTTGACGTCTGTGGATCACCTTACCCGGAGCTCACCATTCCGACTTTAGTCTGAACTAGCTTAATTTTAAGATTTCGAAACAAAACTTGCCCTTACATCGAAACATATTTTTATTAGTTAATTTCAATTTTCATATATATATATATATATATATATATATATATATATATATTTCAAAATCGTTTTTCCTATTTAATGTATAATTTGATTCATTTCTATTATTTTTGCTATCTTAGAAACTTATCGGGAATTACTTTTTATTTGAGCCATCTAATATCTATAATCACTTCTACTCTCATCGGACTAAATCATTACAGATGAAGCGCAATTCTCTTGGTGCACGGGCTGAGGTCGACCCAACAGGGGCTCAAGGCCCATTACAAAAGTCCTCACCTTTCGTGCTCAAGTTTCAAAAATTGGGAATGAATAAGTACTGCTCCAGTCTCTAGTTTGATCCGTCTCATCCCAGAAGAAGTGAGGACGAGGAGGGCATTCAAGCAAAGATTTGGAGCGAACCAAGAACTGTCCATAGTACATTGCCAATGTGTGGGAACTGACAAAGCGGTCGAGTGACTGGTTTTAGGCTTCCTTGAGTCCGGTCCGGTCCATTTGAACCCAACACTTCTTTTTCCATGCTTATGCATTTGGGTCTGGGCTGGCTGAACTCTAGTGTTATATATCAAGCCCCAAATACCTTACACAATTTGGGATGAAGATTATACCTTAATATAACAACTTGGGGTACAAAAGTTGTGCGGTCTATGGACCAAGTAGACTGAGCTAGTCTCCGCCATCGATCATGTTGGCTTCGGGGTGGGATCAACATAATTAATGAGTGAGATAATATTGATCCACATGGTCTATAGGCCATGAAAGAACTTTTCGGAACTAGGGTGGTCAACAAGTGTGCAAAATTCAATATTCAAGTGAGAGTTGCTTCGTCGCTTGCTGAGTATCATCATTCACTTGTCACATGAGATTATAATGAAAAATGGGTAAAATAGAGCTCATCAAATCAACATGTAGAACTTGAGAAAGAGAGTATTAGATTTCAACATTTCATACCACTTCACGGGCAATAATGTGATGCATAGCATTGTTGCGGGTAGAGAATTCTTAAAAGCAAAATTTATATGTACACAGCTTGTGTGCTCTCTAAATTTGTATGTGAGCTATATCTATTGCTATTGATTTGGATGATTGATCGATTTTTCAAACTATAACTACCCAGGTGGTTATAAAAAATAGAGTACACAAGACATGTACTGTAAATAGCTCTTGGTGAAAAAATTAAACAAATATATAACTATGCTCAAAATAATAATTACACAGGATTGGTTTGTGCAAGATCAGGACTAGTCTCACTATCATCAATTCTGTACTAATTCAAATAAAAGAATGGATCAATTACATGTATATAGCTACCCATTTGGATGCGACATTACAAAGTTGCAGTCATAAATATTTTGTCTCCTTTGTGCAATTATTCTATTTTCCTTCGCACACTCCTATAATATGTGTAGTCTTCCTTGTGCTCTGTACATTGCATTATACAGTTTTTAAGTAATGGCCATTGAAGGTCAGTCAGGCGGCCGGAGTCATCCAAGGAACGCCGGAATCCCAAAGGAAAAATGCCAGCAAATCCACATATCATTTTCACAACTCATCTTCGAGGAAAATTTTGAAGATGAAGTCGCGGAAGCGCCTTGAGTATTGCCTAGGATCGACTGCTGATATCGAAGTCGGATCGTACTGGATGGACTTGTATGCATGCTCGAGCTTCTTGCTGATGTCGTAGTCCTGGAGAATGTCGATGATGCCAAAGAACATCACCACCTCGTAGAATTCTCCGGTAGGTTCGCCTATGAGCTGAAGCTCAGAACCAGCTCTTCTGATCGATCTCTCAACCCGAGCCGGCATGTTCACGCCCAACCTGATGCTAGCCCACCTGCAATCAATCTCTCGGAACGCGTCACATGTTGATGCATTCTTGATGTTTGGATGAAATTGTGCTATGCTTTGCGAAATTTAGATACAAACCTGGTTGGATCAAGGAGAAGCTGGTCTACATCAGCTCGAGAGAGACGAGGAGCACCTTCATCTTCCTGGTCACCTGCAATGTGAAACGAACCCAGAAAGTTAAGCTCCTATTGCTTCCTTAAAAATTTGTACGTTTCAACAATTAAATGATGGAAAAAACGACAGATTCAAAGGATGAAAAGTGATAACCGGTTGGAGTACGAGCTCCAGACGGGATCAGATAACCCGCCACCGACGTTTCCCTGAAGTAAAGACCAACCAAAAGGCTGTAGTCCATGATCCTCTCTTGCTCAAGAAACTCACAGTCCCTATCAATTTGCCTGTTGATGATAGGAACAGTATTATTATATACCAGCAAGACCAAAAGGGTGATGGGTTTCGGCTAGAAAGATCGATGAAGGAGATTGAAGATCCCTATCCTGTCTGTTGTGGATAACAAGGATGAGCATGCCATCAAATTACCTGCAGAACTCCTGAAACCACGGCTTCTGAAGGCGAAACAAGAAATTCAGATCTAGATCCTTAAGGATAGTATTCCCGTCGATCTCTGACTCGGGCTTATCAGTAGTGCGGCCGAGGGACGAGCCTTTGAGATCAAAGCGCCGATGGATGGTGTACTCCGAACAGAAGAGATTGCCCATGATGATGAACCTTACCTAATTCACCAAACCATGATTTCAGTTGCGAATCTTGCATATGTGCACTTGATGTTTGTGCATTTATTATTTTTTGTTGCAAGATCTAGCTGTTGCTTCATGAAAAAATTTATAATCATAGTTGCCTAATTAGCTCGACAGGATCTTGGCTTCATTTGCAATTCAAAGAACTGGTAATCTAAGTAAAGGCATTCTCTACCTTCCTCTGAATAGATCCAGTTAGCTTCACACAATGCAGACCATAGAATTTCGTCACCAGAGTATTCTCGAAGGCTCGGAAATGATTATAATAAGCCGAAAGCATCCTCAGAAGCACCTGAATCGTTCGAAATCAGCAGGAAAGATGGAAATAGTATCTTTTTTTACTCAACAGCCAGCAAAAGATGCAGAACTCACTTTCACTTCCGCCTTTTTTATCGTCTTAATCATGTATCGGTCGTCATTTGTCAAATAGAAGAAGCTACCGCTCTTGCCAGGAGATGAGAGCTCTCGGAGGGCATCGTTCCCGCAGATCGACAACATGTAATCGGCCGGATCCACCTTGAACAACTTCCTCAGGGTCCTAAAAATCATGTGCAACAGTCAACAGCGCTAAAATCCATACAGAAAACCACGACATACTGTCTCATGCTTCAACTTTTTTTTTTTTACTGAATGGCATTTGCCATCGGTGCATTTGAATTCGAAGTTCTTTCCAATGGCATGTCGGAATCCAATGGTACATTTTAAGCTTACAAAGCAATAACGATAGTTCAACATGTCAAATCGACAAATCCTTTTTTCATAACTGAACCAAGTACTGACCTGAAAACTAAAGGGCAGTAATCCTTCCATTTGAACTCGCAAGACTGGTGCGGGGGAGTGTGTTTGCTTCCTTCCGGAGGAAACCTCGTCCATACCTTTTGCCTGGGGTCGAAGGCTGATGCCTTGAGATCGAGAGATACCGGTGGAGGGGCTCTTCCAACCGAATGCCTGTGACATGAAAATGATATGCCCATCAGACACATTTATACGTACATATGAAAATGTTGTTTGAGCTTTTCTTAAGTGCCTATGCTCAATGAATTTAGATGTCCAATTATAACCAAATCTGGAAGAGAAATCACTTGAAGTGAAAACTCAAGTTCATCCATCTTTAGGTCAGATATTTGATAAGGGTCATTCGCATACCGTGCTTCTGAGACTTTCGGCAGGTCGATAAGGTGATATTTCTTAGTTCTGCACTAAAGTTTACGTACGTCATCCAGACATGACTAAAAATGGAACTACGTAGCGATGATCCTAGACGCCAACACAGACCACATGAGACGAAATCACGAGAGGCAATTAGGCAAAATGAAATCGTGAAGAGCAGATCCGGTGTGGGAAAAGTTTCGACGTCTGATTTATACCTTATCCCGAGCTGCAGATTGAGCATCAACTCGTAGTTCTTGTGCCCTTTATAAATTGTCTCCCCTTGCTTCTTCCCAGTTTTAGGCAGCTTCAATTGCCCAGGGAACCCCCCCAGGTTCGCCTTCTCAACATCCAGCCCCAAAAGATCCACCTCCACGTCCCTCCCCAGCTCCTCGCCCATGCCACCGCCATCCCTGTCGTCGCCCTCCAGCATTCGCACCCGGTCAATCGTCCTCTCTGCGCCGACGCTGACTCGCCCATCAACCGACACCCGTTTTGTCCAGGCATCCCCCTTGGATGACCTCCACACCGCCAGCTTCTTCTGCGAGGGCAGGATCGAGACCTTCTCCCCGGTGCAGATCTCACGCCCCGACAGCCCGTCGTACACCTGCTGCGGGTTCCAGTCAAGCTTATCCCCCTCAGCGGGCGGCGACCCACCCGCCGGGTAGTAGCTCCCGCTCTGCTCCTCCGGGTCCTTGCTCCAATTCCCCATGTAAAAACTCCCATCAGGCCACAGGAAAGTCCCATTCCCTTTGGGCAATCCATCTTCCCACAAACCTTCATATCTATGCCCATCGGACCAGGCAAAAGCGCCCTTCCCGCAGATCACACCGTTCTTGAACTCGCCCACATAGCAATCCCCATTGGCCCACTGATACCTCCCGCTCCCTTCCTGCAACCCCCTCCTCCAATCGCCCTCGTAGCAGTCGCCATTCGTGAAGCTTCTGACCCCGTATCCGTGCTTCAGGTTCATGATCCACTCGCCACGGTAGACGTCACCGCTCGGGCCGGTGTACGTGCCCTTGCCATCCATGTACCCGCCCTTGAACTCGCCCTCGTAGATCGCCCCCGAAGGCCAGCTGAACCTACCCTTCCCCGTCTTCTTTCCCCGGTGCCACTGGCCGACGTAGATGCATCCGTCCGTCCACAGGTATTTGCCGTACCCATGCGGGAAGTTGTCTTGCCATTGCCCCGTGTAGCAGTCGCCGTTCAGGACGAACTGCTCTGCATGGTAGACCTCGCCGCCACCCATAGAGGCATCGAGGCCACTTTTGTTGTCGTTGTTATTGTTCTTGTTGTCGTCATGGTCGCCGTCCTCGTCCTCATCGTCGGCATGGGCCACGGACATGGTCCCGAAGATGCTGTTGGCGCGCTTCTTGGCGGCCTGCGTCTTGCGTAGGGTCGCCTCCCACGCCTTCATCACCGTGTTGCTGTGTTCTTTGCTCATCTCCTATGATCGAAAACCAAAAAAAAAATCCCTGCCCTATCTATTCTTCTCGCCTTCTTACGTCCATCCGCGCGAATTCTTGAATCCGATGCATTGCTCGATGCGATCCGACTGCACGTGAAGATCTATATTCTTGTTCTCTCCTCCTGGGTTAGCGCGATGAAGATTCGGAAATGCCTGACGCGTCGGTTCGTTGAAGGTTTTTTTTCCTCTTTTCCACGTTCGATCTTCTCTTTCTTGCTAACTATCCATGAATTTGTCCGAACGGAGCGAAAAGAGCGATTGAACCAAAGATCGGTTGTTTCATGTCTCTCTGATAAGAAGAATAACTCAACGAACACCCTCCAACGTTCCCGTCTTTTCTTTCCTTTTTTATTTCAGCTGATCATTTTTTGTTCTCTCGTTTCTCCAATCCGAAATTGTCGGAACGCAAGAACTTCTGCATTCAACATTCATGTGCCAGTTGGTGATTTAGTTATCGTCCTCGTCCCCGTCATTTTCAATAATTATAGATTAGAACGATGAGATTATCTCATCCCCGGCCCGACCATAATTGCATTGATTCTTTCGCGTGTGGCAGGATAATCATGGTTACGGAAAGAATAGGATCCACGATGCTTTCAAGACATGAATATGTCTTGGACTTACGTTGGATAGCTGGAACTTGGAAGCATCTCTATGTTTGACCTCAGAAAGATCGAAATATTCGACTATAGTATATTCGATTGTGCAGAAGGATAAAGGAAGTTTAAGATTCTTTCAAAAGGGCTTATAAAGAAGATTATAATTATACAAACACACACACACACACATACAAAGCATAAATGAGTATAGTGGGGCTTAAACCAAATTGATGTACTCTTATGAGTGCGTAATTATATCGTGCCGGGGATGACGTGATGTACAAAACCAACGTAAAATGCTCACATTCTTGTCTTGAGAGATGAATTAGCTTTTCATGCAAATTAGGTGGAAAGGGCGTTGGCATGTCATCGGCTTGTTTTACGCAAGTCATCCCAAGAAGCTAACGCAATCATTAAGGTAAACCAAAAAAATAAAAATAAAGAAGATCAATTGTGAATCATGAAATCTCAATACTCAAACATGCAATTATCAAATGACGAATATGAAATTAGTTTATATTAAGTTTTATTTAAAGAAACGAACGCGTACCTTGATATTAATGGGACATATGACTTTTGATTTGTTTGATTTATGAGACTCGATATACCAATCTAAAAACGGTGTTCGTGGTGCCATAACCTAGACAGATGGGGAAACCCGGAAGTCATTTTTTTTATCTCATACTTCGGTTTTTTGACATTTTTCAACTTTTTTGCAGAAAAGAATTTGTGACCCCTGTCACTAACCGGTTGAATTCAGGCCGTCGGACCAGTTTACGGGCTTCCGGGTATTTCCCCTTTTTTCTCTACACACCTAGTATAATTTGAATCATCACACGAGCATTAAGCTTGATATATTGACATTTCAACCGAAAGGCAAGAGCAAACGATCCTCCTCGTCCATATATGAAGGGAAAAACAGTACGAACTATAGACAAGCCCATATGTAAATGCCGCAGGTTTGAGTCAGTTCATATCTTGTTAATCTTCGCCAGGACGAAGACGGTGAGGGACGTGATTCCGGGGATGAAGATCTCGTTGGGGACCGCATCCGGCGCGACCTTTTGCTTGATGAACAGCGCCGTCACTGGGACGCCAAAGAGGTAGAAGAAGATGTCCTTGGCTCCGAAGCCGGTGACCCCCGTGTCCACGATCACCTCTTGCATGATCGTCTGGAACTCTTCCTTGGTCAGCAATTTCCCTTTCCCTTGATGTTGAGTCTGCAATTTTTGACGGCATGAGCCAAACGTAACATTCAAGAATCAAGATATCGAAACTGGGTACAGATTCGTTTACCAGATAAGCATGATCCAGAGTGGAGACCTTGGGCACGCAAAATTGCGTGTTCCCCAGCTTCTTATTGATTTCTCTGTTCCAAAGATCGACCATCAACAAGGCAATGAACGCGATACAATTCTTGGAAATAGTTCAGAAATATCGAATTCGAGAATCAAGATATCGAAACTCACTCCACGGTTTCGCAGACAAGGTGGTAAAAATCCGCCAAGCCTATTTCCTCCACCTTTTCTTTCTCGTTGATGTATCTTTCGTAACATTTCTCGATGATCGGCTCGAACTCTTTCGCACTCTTCTCTCCATTTCCCCCAAGCGTGTTCCCCATCTCGCTCTTGTTTTGCGAGGCCTTTGTGACAGATTTTGAAGGAGGATTTCAGGCTGTCTTGCTAAAGAACCATGGAGGGGGCATTGATAAAGGCTTGCAGGGTGGGCATAGTGTTATGCATTGCTTTACGTTGCCAACTTTTTGGGTCCGGAATAAGGACGGGCACCAAAAAATGTAAGTCCGACGGAAGTATAATGTTTTTGGTTACTTTTAAGGAAGGAATCGATCCATGCAATTGATACCAAGTGATCGCAAAGAAGCTATTATTCCTCCCTTTCTCGATCCTTTTCTACAACCCGAGATATACTCCAATGACAAGTTTCTTCACTGGTTTTCGTTTGCTATGAAAATGGCGAGAAGCTTTTGTCAAGGGAAAAGAACAAAAAGGAAGATGAAATAACGAGGAAATGAGAGACAAAGTATTCTTGGGAAAATTATCAAAAAAAATTTAAACTTAGTATGAATGGAAAAAAAATTTAAACTTTTAAATTTGTCTTCTTTTTTTTTTTTTTTTTTTTACTTTTTCTTATTTCCCTCCCCTTGTCTACGGTCTTAGTGATGGCCCAGACACTCTTGTTGGCCACAGGCGAGGCCTGATGGCCATAGCTCGGGCCCTGGTTGGGCCACAATAAAAAAATGGAAAAAAAATAAAAAATTCACAAGTATTATTTAAAATTGTAAAAATTATTTATGTCAACATCGACCATGCCACAAAAGAGAATTGATGTCCATATTGACGATTTCTAGTCAAAATTAAGTGAAATTATTACGTTGATAAACTGTCAAAACATTTAGAACTAAATTAACTAAATTTGAAATATTTATGATCGAATCGGTATCCATATAATAGATTCAAGACTCTTTATGGTAATTATCCCCATGATTATCTATTAATTCTTTAATCTTCGAAACAAGGTGAAACTCATAAATGAGAAAGAAAATTCATGAAATTTCATATCGTTATTTTTTTAATGATATCTTTTGTTAGTTCACTTAAAACGATGCGTATGAAGTAAAGACGACGAGGAAACACCCCATTCTATAATAATAATACTAGTTGTGTCTTACGAATGGTGAATTCCAATCAAGTGGAAAATGCATGCTAAATCTTCACCATTCAAATGGAATATGATTCAATGTATATTAACATTGTGCGGTTGGCGGATCGCCCCTTCCTACCGTTTCATTTGTCAAAAAGAAAAAAAAAAATCCTTGCGCAAACTTTTTGACAAAGAACAAAGAAAACGAGGGGGAAATAGGGAAGATCATCGTGTAGAATTTGAAATCATGCGGAACCTAGATTTCTTTCATCGCTCTCTTTTTGCGTTTCTTGGACAACGCCAGCCACGCGTGGGGCGACGTTTTGGCAGGAAGCTAAGGTAACGTCGTACTCTGCTGGCCAAAAGTCGTGGCGGGCGAGGGCTGCCCTCACATGTTTCTTTTTGTCTCCATTCCGCCTCGGCACATGCGTTCACTGGCGGCCTGGCGGCTCTGTCCTTTGTTGAGAAGTGGACAATCTCCGATGCATCAATCTTCCGCCGAAAGTTCGCACGAAACGTGCGGTGGCGACACGACCGCGACAGCCCCCGAAGCGCTTCTCTCCCGCGCGTGAACGCGCGCGAGTCCCCCTGGCTCCTCTTCGGCTTATTTCTCTCAATTCGGAGGTAATTTTGATCAACATTCGTATCGGTTCACATCTCGAGTTTTGAGAATTAGGATTTGCATGTATAAAGATTGATCTCCTTTCGAATTTATCCAAAATCTCAAATCTTTTTCTCTCGTGGAACTTTTATCACTAACTTCGACCGACAATGTGGTGCTATCATCACTTTTAAATATCATGCCGTCGCCAATTTTAATTGAACCCTCTGTGCGTCTTACTTTTCAATATGCTCTCCACATCTCACTCTTCTCAGACATGGCCAATATCAAGCTTGACGAATTTGCATTGAGCTTCCCTGAGGTTGAGCTCGACATTTGATCGACTCCGACTCTGGCTAAGCTCAACAAGGTGCAACTTAACAAGAGTGGAGGGTGGCCCCGAGAGGGGAAGGGATGAGCAATGGGTGGCTGGGTGTGTTGGGGTTTTGGGCAAGTGGTTGTTTATTGTGAGCACATTGGAATGATAAGAGCAAATGGAATGATCGAAGGTTTTGAAAACTGAAGGTGCAAATTCATATTAGGTTGAAATGCGAGGTTTCTTTTTGATATTTTCCCTTTAATGTAATTGAATCTTAGAATGTTATCGAGGCACTAGTCAACTTCATATAGAAAATTGTCAATTTTTGTAACATAGTACATAAGTTTGAAATCCCAATGATAAATCAAGGCAACTCGCGAATGCAGTGATTCACTAATTATTTAGCATAGTGCAAGGTCCAAAGTCTACTAAATATACAATGTGGTTTATGAAATTTTATACTTATCTCTTTGAGCATTGCGATTTTTTTTTTTTGGTCTTTCTTAATAAATGTTTTTGGCATTTGCAAAATCTATCGTCTTTTCGTGAATGATATTAAGAGGAGTATCCCCAGTCAAAAGTATTTGCATGAGATAGCAAGTAACCAAGTTTCTTACTTTGTCAGCCTTCTTCATATGTCAAAGTTTTCATAGTTTTCCTTCATGTATTAAAGAGTATCTGGGGTTGAAGAAAATGAAAATACCAATCTCTTTATTAATTTGAAATAACGATAAAAAAGAGTAATATATATATCAAATTTGGGACGCCTATTATGCAACTAATACTCCATTCCTTTTGCAGAAAATATGGCGTTTTTAGAAAATGTTTTTCAAAAAGAAAATTTTCAAAAAAAATGACAATTTTTTCCATTATTCGATTGAAATGTAAAAATGAAGTAAGAAGTATTTTCTGCGGTTTGGTAAGGAAAATCTTTTCCTTCCTACGCTCTTTTCCATAAGTTCTTTTATTATTTTATTTTTAAAATCGAATTTTTAAATTTTAAATTTTTCTTTTTTTTTTCTTCTTCTTCCTTAACTAGTCACCGGCCACAGTAAGAGCTAGCAAGGCTCCAACTTGCCAGATACCAATGAGTTCGAGTCTCGCCCAGCCTTGCTGCTATGGTGAGGTCCGAGCTCGCTCAACGGCCTCATGTGAGCTCAAGTGAGGCCAAGCGATGCCCAAGCTCGCCTATAGCCAGTCATTGACCACTGTTGGGGCCGGCGATCAATTAAAGAAGAATGAGAAAAAAAAAAAAGAAAGAAAAGGAAAACAATTGAAAATATTAATTTTTAAAAAAGAAAATGTATTTGGTAAAAAAAGAAGAAGCTAGTTTAGGAGTGAAAGAAAGATAATTAAAAGAAGAATATATTTTCCCCTATTTTCGAAGACTTTCTTTTGTTGAAGAAAAATATATTTTTTTCGATTAATTCATTTTCTGTTAAACAAATGTCAAAGTAAGTTTATTTTCGTTTCATGAAAAATTCAAAAGATGTTTCTTTCTAAGTTGTTTTCGATTAAATGAATAGAGCTTAAATCAGAAAATATGCATTCTCATTGTACGGACTGCTCTTGTAAGTCGATAATACACTATCCATACTTTAAAGATTGAATATTATCTCATTAAACAAGCTTAGCGGGTGTTTCGAAAGCAAATGAATTAGATAAGCAAAATGATGTTACTATCCTTTACATGCTCGTTCGTGTTGAAACGGCACGAACGGCGCCCGCGTGGCCACCCCCACCCCCGGTGACGTCGGCAAAAAAAAAAAAAAAAAAACAGCGGCGCCATGTCAACTCCTCTCCAAAACACAAGTCCCGACACAACGACCAGCCTCGCCCCTGACACTGACACTGGTCTGCAATCCCAATCTCCATCTCGATCTTCGGCGCTTCCATATATGGCAACTTCCATCGCCCCTCTTCACCTGAAGACGCGAAGCAGCTTCTGCATCTCCTCCTCCTCCTCCTCCTGCTTCTTCTTTTCTATCTGTTTCCGAGTCTTGAGTGCAGCTCTTGTCCTGCCATGGCGGGGGAGGGGGAGGAGAAGCGGAGAGAGGCGGAGTTCTTCTTGGAGCGCGATGAAGTCGACGACGACAGCGAGCACGGAGATCTCGAGGTAAACAAAATCGGAGGTAGCAGCAGCGAGGAGGAGGGAGACGAGGGGGCAGGCGGCGCCGGAGGAGGCCGGAGCGGCTCGCCCATCACCTTCGTGTCTCCAAGGTGGCCGCTGAGCTACAGGTGACGGTTTGCTTACGGTTCAACCGAGATCAGTTTTCTATTTCCATGATCAATCGGTCCACGGCGACGCCGTGCGTATGGCGAAAAGTTGCCGTGTCCCTGGATTCTCTGTTGCTTATTTGGTTCTCGGATGTTGTATTCATAGTAGCGAAGGGGGTTCTGTCGATGAATCCAGGTTTTGGCCTTTGTCGGCTTTCGGCAGCGATGCCTGACTTGACTGAAAGGCGGGTGTGTTGAGTTTGTGAATAGTGGACGTGCAATTTTTTGAAACCATTAAAATATTTAAATAATAAATCACACTTTAATTTAATAAATTAAACTTTTAAAATTGATAAAAATAGTCTTACAAAATCTCATTTGGTATCAAATTAGAATCTAAATTCTGAGTTCAAATCTTTCCAGATTTTTGTGTTGTTCAACAGAGTATTGATCATTGGAAATGTATTATGTGGCAAGATGGATTTTGCGCTTTCTGGTTGTTTTTTCTTTAGGAGTTTCCTCGTTTCCCATCTTACTATGCCTTTATCAAGATTGATGGGATGTTTTGGTTCGTGCAGAAAGCTGTTTGCTAAAACTTGGAGTCTGCAACCATGCTACTAGCATACGTTTTTTTCCCGCCTGAATCTTTGTTGCAATGCTGATTCTTAGAAAGAGAAGGCTCAGTTAGAAAATACGACATATATGAAATTTGATATTCAATTCACTTGATTGAATGGAGTATAAGCCTGGATCTTTGTTGCAGTGCTAATTCTTAGAAAGAGAAGGCTCAGTTAGAAAATATGACAGATATGAAATTTGATATTCAATTCGCTTGATTGAAGGGCTGATTCTTAGAAATAGAAGGCTCAGTTAGAAAATACAACAGTTATGAAATTTGATATTCAATTCGCTTGATTAAAGGGAGTATAAGCCTGGATCTTTGTTGCAGTGCTAATTCTTAGAAGGAGAAGGCTTAGTTAGAAAATACGACAAATATGAAATTTGATATTCAATTCGCTTGATTAAAGGGCTTGATTAAAGGGAGTATAAAGGACATATATATATTGTAACGACCTAGCCCCACTATATAATATTGTCTGCTTTAAACATTGAGTCCTCACGGCTTTAAAACGCGTCACACATGTTAAATGGATCCCAAGCCTTATAAATTAGCCCAGGACTCCCCTCCTAAGCGATGTGGGACTAGAGATGACCCCTCCCCTTCCTTGGGTTGTAGTCTTGGATTAGTTTATAAGGCTTGGGGTCTCTTTAACATGTGTGACGCGTTTTAAAGTCGTCAGGATTTAGTGTCCGAAGCGGACAATATTATACAGTGGGGCTCAAGTCGTTACAAATGGTATTAGAGCCAACCCCCGACCGCATGTGGGGGCCACAACGAGGACGTTGTGCTCTTAAGGGGTGGAGAGTGTGACAGCCCAAGGAAGGGGAGGGATCCTCTCTAGTCCCACATCGCTTAGGGAGGAGTCCTGGGCTAATTTATAAGGCTTGGGTTCCTTTAACATGTGTAACGCATTTTAAAGATGTGAGGACTCAATGTTCAAAGCGGATAATATTACACAGTGGGCCTGGGTCGTTACATGTATAGCATTAAATCTGAGCTCGTGAAGGAAATCTAGTCCAATTTGAATAGAACTCCTAATTTAAGCGGTTTTTTAAATTTTAGTAGGTTTTTGGTCTCCAATTGGGTTTTGGTTTTTGCTTAACAGAGATTGGTCATAACAATCAATTGTGCGGCATGCTCGAAGCCAATAGATTAGTGAATTTCTCTGTGATATTGAGAGATTGTTCTACAAACAATTGTGAGGACTAATTATGGAATTATTCGATGTAATTTGAGCGACTCGAATTTGTGGTTGTATTGTCCATCTTATCATTTAATCTATGGTGGAATTTCGTACCATTCTTCCTATGGGAGTAGTCACACTAATTGAACTGCATGAATTTGATATATGATCAATTCCCTTAGTTTATTGTGTTCATTTTTTTTCCTTGCAAAATATAGTACTTCACTCAAGCATCACATTTACTACGACCCAATTACCTTGTGCTCGTGACGCAGAGCATCCACGTACAACAACTAAACATATACGGCTCTCAATAAAAACAGCTTTTCCCACATCAATAATTGTTCCCAGTATACACGAGAAAAGAAATTGCGAGTGGAAAATGAAACAGTCAAGTGCATGCCTTAAGTTGACTATGACCTCTCTTTCTTAAGCTGAACTAGTGATACTTGAGCTACGGCGGCAATGGTAGAGCTCTGGTGTTTTACTCAGCAATTTGAATTAGGAGGATGGTTTACAGTTTTCAAGTGCTGACCCTCTTATATTTGTCCTTGTCACCTCCTCTCTCTACCCTTTGTTGCAGGGAGACTACAGATTCTTACACCATCTCGATGTCGCCAAACTTTGGATTTCTCAGTCGCTCACCGAGTATTAGATATTCAATCTATGACAATGATTACAGCAAGAGCAACATTGACGCAGGTTCAAAATCTCCTTTACTGACTGAAGAGAGTAAACATCCAAGGGAGGAAGATGTGATATCAAGACCACAATCATCATATTCAGCTAAGTCTTCATTTCACCGACAGATTACGGGAGAATCGCCGATCAGTCATGGATGTAGCTTCACCCAGACTGTTTTCAATGGTCCGTAGGGAATTGCACTAGTGGCCACTTGACATCTTCAAGTTATAATTCAATATTTTCACTTTTCCATTAGCGCTCTTGTTCCATAGCCATTTGGCATGAATTAAGCCCTTTGGTTACCGGATGTTTTGTGTTGCTTTTGATTCCAAAATAGGGATCAATGTACTGGCTGGAGTGGGGCTTCTGTCTACACCTTACACAATAAAAGAAGCTGGATGGGCAAGTCTGGCGATTTTAGCTCTGTTCACCATCATATGCTGTTACACTGCTTCTCTCATGAGAGACTGCTTTGAAAGCAAAGAAGGCATCATTACGTACCCAGATCTAGGACAAGCTGCCTTTGGGAGATATGGGCGTCTTTTCAACTCTGTGAGTTTATGATTTCATGTTGTAATAATGCCTGATTATTAATAGGTTTGTAGGGTAAATTGTCATTTAAGAGAGTAAAAGAAAGGTTCATTGCACGAAATGGGATTGCCTTTACTCTAATAGTTGCTTTTCTTGCTTGTTGTTGCAGATCATTTTGTACACTGAATTATATGTAAGTTCCGACTAGAAGCATTGCTTTTACTTTTGCCGTGATAATTCAGCCTATTCACTATCTTAGCTCTTGTCTGCAGTCATATTGTGTGGAGTTCATTACTTTGGAAGGGGAAAACCTCACCAGACTATTTCCGGGAGTATCATTTGATTGGACTGGTTTTCACCTGGATTCTTTGCAATTTTTTGGAATTTTAACCGCTCTCATTGTGCTACCTACAGTTTGGTTGAGGGATATACGAGTAATATCATACCTCTCAGGCAAGAATTTCCTTGATTTAGTAACCTCTATAATTCTTTTAGTATCTGAACTGCAACTTGGGAATTTCATCTGTGTTCACATTGCATCCTTGCAGCTGGAGGAGTAATTGCTACAGCTTTGATTGTTCTTTGCGTGGTGATACTTGGTACTGGAGAGGGTATTGGATTTCACCAGACAGGTCCCTTGGTCAATTGGAGTGGCATTCCATTTGCCATTGGTGTGTACGGATTTTGCTACTCTGGACATTCTGTTTTTCCAAACATCTATCAGTCAATGGCTGATAAAACAAAATTCAACAAGGCGTTGATCGTGTGGTATGGACTATCTTCTGGTACATGCTTAACATACTTTCTTTAGTTTACTTTTTATATATCCTAAAATTTTTCTTGTATATGCAGCTTCATCTTGTGTGTCTTAATATATGGCGGCATTGCAGTCATGGGATATCTCATGTTTGGTCAAAGTACACAATCCCAGATCACCTTAAGTATGCCAGGACATTTTATTGCGTCCAAAGTCGCCATATGGACAACAGTGAGTAGGAGATTTTGTGCATTGTGCTGCAAAGCTTCTATCCCTGGTTGACATATATACTGTTGTGGATTCTAAGTGCCCATTCGTTTTTTCTGTGGCAGGTCATCAATCCGTTCACTAAATATCCTTTTTGCATTGCATTTTTGAGTCCTGACAATTAAACAACTGATGCTTTCTTTTTTGCTTTTACCTCTATTGTTTATGACGTACTTTGTATCCTGAACATTGGATAAATATGCGCTGTTGATGAACCCATTGGCACGGAGCCTAGAAGAGTTGCTGCCTGCAAGAATCTCCGACAATTTTTTATGTTACATTCTGCTTAGAGCAACCCTGGTCATCTCCTCAGTTTGTGTTGCTTTCCTTCTTCCTTTCTTTGGTAAATATTTTAAGTTCGTTTTCACAGCAACAGTTCATCCTCATCATTACTGTTATGCATTTGGATCTAAGATAATTGTATATATTGGGAGTGTGTACAATCTTCAATTCTGAACAGGAGAAAAGGAAAAGGCTGTGACTTAGCTCTGTCATAGCCCCCCTTCCTCACATTTGTTAAGTCCTATTTTAAAAACTAGCAACTGTTCTCTCTCTCTCTTTTCTTGGTTAGTGACCATTTGCTTGCGTGCTGCCAAAGATGATATTAGCTACACTAAACATTAAGGACGACTGGAATTTCTGCACTTCAAGGCCATTGGAAAACCTGAGCTGCAAGAATTTTTCATTCAATATTGATACATCCAATAGTAGGGAGACTTAAAATAATTCTTCTTTTCCTCGTTAACATGCAACAAAGGTAAGTGCGCTTTATTTTATAAGGAAAGATGAATTCTCCGTTATGAAACATTCCATTCCTCAGTATTATATTCCATAATAATATCTTCAAATATTCTACATTGACATATTCATCACATCTATATTGAAGTGACAAACTTTACTTATCATTTTGCAGTTTCTTTAATGAGAAACCCACATTGAGACACTAATAGATACTCGACGTTAGGAACTTTCTTTGAACACATTCTACAAGTGAATCTGCACATACTGATGAGGGTTGCTTGTCTTTAGAATTTCAGAAGAGCATACTGCACAAAGAGTAATTAAAGTACTTAAACTTTGCATCAGCACAAACCTCATATCACGGAAGATTGACAGCTTCGCTCTGACTTTAACTGTTTGCTCACCCATTGTTTCCAGCTACATGTAGTATTTCAACAAGTATTTGACATTTATGCAGCGTTGTTAGGGTAACTTTTTCTGGTTTGATGCAGGTCTTGTAATGGCTTTGATTGGTTCCCTCCTAAGTGTTCTTGTGGTAGGGATATTACCTTGTTAACTTGAATTTGAATTTATATTTTTCTTCTGTGTAGCCTTGCTGTGTCTGATGTTTTTTCCAGAGTAATCCATTTGCGTCCATTCATATTTGGAATATTGATAAATGGACTATTTTTTTTCTTAATAAGGTCAAAACCAGGTCTCGTGCTGCATTTTATTAAAGATTCTCTGAACCTCTTTCTATCGCATTCACATTTTCCAACGGATAGACCTCATCATTACTATTGTCTGCAAATGAGCATTCGGGCACTATTTGACACACTTCTATCCTTTTCATTTTAGTCCACACTTCCATGTCTATTAGGGGACTAAGTTTTTGTGCGGCAATTGTTCAAAGATTCTGTAGTTGAATCACACGAGCACGTCTCTCAATTTTTGCTAGAATCTATATAGATTTTTTTACATGTTTTGAGAACGTAGAAGCAATTTGAACTCCAACAAAATAAGATTAAGTAATTTCATAGTTAATCTTCAGTTAGAAACAGACAAAGCTAATCAGTTTAGCTTAGTGGATCCTCAAATTCTTCTTGGTAAAGTTGTGCCATTGTTTTGATATTCAATCAGTTAATTCATAGTATTTGAAATCTTCCTTGAGGAGTATAAGCAATAACTCAACAATATTGAGGCTCTGTTACTGTCTCTTGAATGTCCATCTCGCCTGTTATTGAAGAATACAAGTCTTGTGCCCACGATTTTTCTGAACCATGTAAAATTTTATCCTTGATTCAGGCAGTAATTGTTCCAGCTTTGTGCTTTCTGAGGATCATGGGGAACAAAGCGACAAAAATGCAGGTACTTCAGACTTGATTTTGGGTAAAACTTGCACTGGCAGAAGTGAATTCAACTTGAAGGAGAGAAGTAAAAGTACGAGGCTTATAGAAATGTGGCATACATAAGATAGGCTGTGTGGCCCTTAGAGTCTTGATCATGCTTGCTTTTACTATTCCCCTTTTGGGGACAGAAAATAGGAAAGCAGAATTTTTCTTGAGAAGATGGACTTTCAATGGTTACTTAAGTACTTTGAATCCAGAAATTAACTTGGCAAACACTAATCTGCAGGAGGTCATCTCGGCAGTGGCTTTGATGTTCTTTTCGCTAACTAAGCAGAACAATGCGGCATCCACCTTATTTAATGAATTCTAGACACTATGATCCTATTGGCACAGTACCCTTCTGTCCACTGCTCCAGTTGCTGATAGACTTTCTTTTCACTTGACATGTTCAGGTTGTTCTGAGTACTGCAATCGTGGTCGTGGGCGTCATCAGTGCTGTGCTGGGGACGTATTCTGCCATTTCCCAGATTGCAAAGAGTTTCTGAAGAGGATATCCGGCCACTCAATCCAATAGAGCTTTAGGCATCATCAGTCCCTTCTATACTTATAAGCTTCATGGAACTTCAGCACCAGACTAGTGTGATTATCAACTGTCTTTTTTGTAGTGTTAATTGCTCAGTTCAGAGAAAAAAGGAACAGTAGTAAATGCTGTCCTTGCTTTGTGTGTGTTAGTGATGCTGGCTAGCATTACTCTTTACACTGCATAAAAAGTTGCAAAGTAAAAAGATCAATTTAATCAGGACAATTTTGCCTTGGCCTAGGTGAGAGTCAACCTTGCCCAAGCGAGGCTTAATCCACAGAAAGAAAAGAGAAATGAGAAAACAGTTTTTAAAAAATGTCCATGTGTCACGCCCCGATCCTCAGGCACGCATACATCCTTCTACTTAGTCGATTTTAGAATGCAATATCCCAAGACTATGTATCGCCAACCCTTTCATTTATTAACCACATGCGGAAGCCATTATAAATCCCAGACAATAAAACAATGTGATAGAAAAACCGGTCATATATTTTTTTTTTTTTTGGTGACCCAGGGAACCTCCGAACGCCGCTTCGCGGGGAGAGTAAACCCTGAAGCGCCGGGGGCCCCCACCGCTGACCCCCAAGTGCAGGTAAGACGCGCGTTATGCATTGAAGCATCGCTTCCACGGAGGTTCGAACCCTTCCCCTTGCGTTTGGGGTACCAAGCCCTAACCAACGCTTCCACCGCGGGCGGTCATATTTTTCATATTGAAATTTACAACAAAACCTTTATACATGGCATTAGACAGAGCACTTCACAAACTATTCACAACTTCAAGGTATCACTCTATCTACACATATACAAATGGTTCACCAAGAGATGGGATTTCAATCCCCATCCAATTCATACTCAGGACCATCCTAATCCTCTTCTAACTTCATCATTCTTCACTGAGCTCACATCCTTCAAGCTCTTCATCATTTTCCGACTCCATCGTCCCCTTTTGGTACTTCCTCCACAGGCTCATCCACGAGCCTGAAATGTTGTTTTACAACCGAGATGAGACTATGTCTCAGCAAGTTCTACCCCACCAAGACTTGATTAAGAACCAATACACTAACCGGGCTGCCTATGCACACACGAGTTAAAGGACTTATTTTGATCTCAGATTCCACCTTCATATTAGCACGGTTCAATAGACACCCAAGCAATCACATCACAGATCAATATGTTGATCAAATCGACCCAGTCGATCACACGCCAATAAGACCACTCGTGGCCATTTCCATTCAATCAATCATTTCACAACACCAGATCAAAGCAATGATCAATCGACCTAGTCGATTATATCTCAGTTGGACCATTTCTAGGTCATCTCACTCCACACTATATAATCTCCAATGGTACACTCAGTCACGGAGCTATAGTAATGCTCTCAGACGTCTATTCGCCAAGGTGATATACAATAAATACTTTATGCATGCTCTTAGGCATTCTAATTACCTTTAACCACATAGGCACGATACTCGACGCACAGAAATACGGCCACACAGGCATGGCCTACGCCACACAGGCAAGTTCGACGCCACATAGGCATGATCAATTATCGCCACACAGGCATGATCAGTTATCGCCACACAGACATGATCAACTATCGCCACAAAGGCATGATCAATAGTCAACAATTTACGTTCATTCTCTAAGGCATCCTACATACCAAAGCGATGTAATAATCGCCGAGCTACATCACACAACATTTCTTCTCATTTTTTATCATCATTGATAAAATATCGTGCGTGGGTACACAATTGGCCTTAGCCAAAATATAATAATCTTGTTCCACAATTCCCACCATTATTTGCGTCCACAAAAACACTTTTGGTGCTATCAACTGACACCCGATTATTTTTCAATTAATTATCCAAATTAATTAATCTAGGAAAATAATCTTATAATCGCAATTAATTCAATTCCATGTAACATAGAGCTCAATTAAATAAACGGATTACGCCACGACAATCAGCAAGAGATTTCAGTTGTTGGCCATCACAACCTTAATTTTCAAAAAATAAATAAATAATTAATTAATTTCGAAAATTAAATAATTAATATTAAAAATTCAATTTAGCTCAAAATAAAGCCCAATTAAATAAACAGACTTCATCATAGTCATCAGCATAATATTCCGGTCACTGGCCATCCCAATTGAATTTTCGGAAAATAAATAATTAATTAATTTAATTCCGAAAAATAATATTTAAATACCAAAAATTCCACTTAGGCTCGAATTGTCAAATTGAAGCCCGATTAGAGGTTGAAAAAATCCCGAGCTACCCTCAATAAATAGTAGACCATGTCTACTTGCTAATTACACATTCAATTTATCTAATTCACATCACAATTGACTAATAAACGCTAATACATACTAATCTAACCCCATAAACCTAATTAATTAAAACTAATCAATACTTAAGCATCATTAGTCTACTAAGCAAGAATTAGTGAGATTACTCACCGGAATCGCGCGCAAATCGGATCAATCCAACGGGAACGACGCGAGGAACGATAAACCTCAACGCGGGTCTCGGGTTCGGGGCCCGGAAATAGCCCAAAACGGCCCACCAGCCGGTTGGAAACCCACTTCGTGGGTTGCTGGTTTGGCTGCAAAACAGAGGAAAATAGAGATGGTTAGGGGCGGAGAAGGGTTGGGAAGGCAAGTGGCGGTCTGGTGAGGTCGCACGGTGGCTCCGGCGGCTTACTCGGCTGCTCATGGTGGCTGGACGGGGCAGAATAGGGGCTGGAGATGCACAAGGGAGGACGCCTAGGCGGTGGAGAGGGCAGGCGGCGCACCTGGCGAGCGGTGGACGCATGGGTGTGCATTACGGGCGGCGACGGTTGCCGCGGCGAGTTGCTGCTTCTGCTTTGGTTTGCTAGTTCGCACGCGAAGAAAGAAGAAGAAGCTGGGGGGGAAGAATTCGCACGAGGGGGGAGAAGAGGAGAGAGAAGAGAGAGAAAAAGAGAGAAAAGGGAAAGAGAGAAAAATAAATAATAATAATAATAATAATAATAATAATAATAATAATAATATTATTATTATTATTATTTTTTTTTTCTTTCTTTTTCCTTTTTTTTTCTTTTGGTATTCGATTTTTCCTTCGATAATTTCTTTCTTGAAATTTTGGACTCGGTAATAAATTGACAAACGATGAGATGGTCTTAAAAATGAATTGTGACACGTTCGAATATTCGATTATCGAGACCAATTTAAATTTCATGGTTAGAATCGATCAGACGCGATTTTAGTCCAATCCAACTAATTGAGTAGCTTTTAGGGATTTTACTGTAGATACTTCACTTAACAGCTTCACCAAATAGGTTAGTTAACTCGTGAGTGATCAGCTCAGAGAAAAAGGATCATAGGCACATTGACGATATGCCAATTTCACTTTATCGAAACGGGATCGAATTTCAGCATGTCACACCATGTCAATGTTAACCCTCGCTTGTGGCCAACAATTGGCCAACAGCACAATAATAATAATAATAATAATAATAATAATAATAATAATAATAATAATAATAATAATAATAATAATAATAATAATAAGGGAAAGGAAAAAAGAAGAACATTTTTAAAAAAATGTAAATATTAGCACCGGTCTTACTAGTTGATATCCACGTCAATTATTTTTTACCTAAATTAGTTGGGTGGAGAGAATTGCTACTAACATAAAAATGTTTAGGATTAAATTGACCTATTGAAAAAGTTGAACAAGACTAAAGCTATCAATAAAATAATTCCAAATAGAAATATAAAATGCTTTTATTAATGTATTAGTCTATGGACTTTTCTCAATTTTTTCAAGATTTTTTATATTTTATTTTTATCGATTTTAGTCTTAATTATATATTTGTCTATTCAAGCTAGACTCACTGTCGAATATAGAGGTGCAACAATGTTGAGCTAAAGGCCACATCCGCACTATATCAATGCATAGACATCCTACATCACGACCATAAGAGGAGGAGAAGCCTACAATGTAAGCTATGCTTCTAAGGCCCTGTTTGATAATACTCCTGAGAACGACTGATTATGTTCTTTTATTTCTTGGAACAAAAAAAAAAAAACAAAAATTCAATTGGTAAGCTTTTTGTTATGGGGAACAAAATGATTTTTATTTTAAGAAGTAGAAAAAAGTTGTTTCTTATTCCCGAGAACATTTCCTAAAATCAAGTCTCATATTTCTTTTATTTTCTCTTTCCTCTTCTTCTTCTTCTTCCTTTTGGCCAGTCGCCAACATCAATCATGGCCCGTGATCAGCCAAACAAGGCCCGGCAGCCTCGCTAAAGCATCGCCTACCCCCGGCAATGTCGAGCCACGGTGAGGCTCATTAACTTGAGCCTCACCTAGGCCAACGTGAAGCTAGGCCTCGCCAGCCGACATGAGGCCAACCTTGCGCTACTTGGGCGAGGTTGAGTCGTGCCAATGGCCAGCCTCGCCCAAATCTAGTGAGACCAAGGCTCACGATGGCTAGGTGAGTCTCTAACAAGCTCGTCAAACCTCACCTAGACGGTTGCCGACCACAAAGAAGGAGGAAGAAGAAGAGAAAATAAAAAATATAATAAAAGTATTGAAAATTAAAAGAAACAAAAAAATTTGAGAATCATACTAAATGCATTTTTATCCCAAGAATAGAAATTTTGGATAGTTATCAAGCGCCTTCAAAAACTCAAAAATTGCTCTTGAAAACAGAATTTAAAAAAAATCATTTATGAGCAAAAATTGTTTAAGAAAACAGAATTATTACCAAACGCGTCATAAAAATATGTCGACAATGGTTCTATTCCTTTGTTTTTCTATTCTTTTGCTCCCGAATAGAAAAGAACATAAATTCGTTTAGTAATGTTAATTAATTTTTCTATTTCTTGGAATAAAAAATTGATCGAGGAATAGATTTAGAACAAAAATGGAAATAAATAAATAAATAAGTAGTTTTTTTTTTTTATTTCTGGGAACAATATATACAAATAAGTCTATTTCTTCTTTTTTTTTTTTTCTTCTTCTTCTTTGCCACTCGTGGCCATTCGCCGTCGATCACGCCAACCACTTGTAGATGGTTGACAACCGGTGAAGAAAAGAAAAAAAAAATCTTAAAAATTATTTAAAAAATTAAAAGAAATACTACTTTATAAAAACATTTATGAATCGTACCAAACACATTCTTGTTCTTTTTTTATTTTGAGAATACAAGTTTTATATAGTTACCAAACGCGTTCTTTTACTCATAAATTGTTTCAGGGGAATAAAAAAAATTTAAAAACATAGAAAAAAATATCGAAAAATATTTTAAAATTTCCATGTCAGCTTTTGCGTGAGACAAGGCATCCACATCAAGATCGACTAGTTAATTTTGGTCGGATGGACTAAACTGGCACAATTATAAAGGTTTAGGATTAAATTGGCTAAAAAAAAAGTTTAGGACTGAATTGACACAATTACAATAGGTTTATGACTTTTTTGATAATTTTCCCAATAAATGTTTTTGGCATTTGCAAAATCTATCGTCTTTTCGTGAATGATATTCAGAGGAGTATGCCCTCAAAAGTATTTGCGTGAGATAGTGAGTAACCAAGGGAGTGCATGATAACAAAAATTTCTTTTCCATAAATAATTTTTCTATTCCAGACCTGTTTATGGAAAAGAAACCCGTTTAATAAATCTACTCAGTTTTTTATTTCGGAATAGATTTCTATTCCGAGAAATTGATTTGGAAGAGAAATCGAAGTAGAAATTTTCTACTTCTGATTTTTTTGAAGAGAAATCGAAATAATTTCTCCCACTAAACCCAAATTTCGGTGAGTCCTCCCTCATCTCCTCTATGTCTTTGCCTCCTTCTCCTCCTTCGCCTCTCCTCATTTTATTAAAAATAAAATTAAATAAAAACAAATATATTCATTTTATTCATTTAAAAATTAAAATAAATTTATTAAAATTTTGTAAAAATAAATAGATTATTTTTATTTATCATTTTATTTTTTTAGTAAAAATAAATTTATTAAATTTATTAAAAATAATTTATTTATGATAAATATAAAAAATTATTTTTATTTTCCTTGAGTGTTTTGCCAAATAAATTTATTTTTATTTTTAATTTTTATTCATTTTAAAATAAATTTATTCGTAAAATAAAATAAAATAGAATAAATAAAATAAATTTATTTTTAATGATATTTTTATTTTAAAATAAAATAATATTTTTATTTTATTTTTTATGATTTATTTATTTATTTATTTATTTATTTATTTTGTTACAAATCATTTTTATTTTTATTTTTTTATATTAAAGGTCATCGATTCGCCGCGCCACCGTTCGAAAGGAAGAAATTTTATATCGTTATCAAACGAATTTCTATTTTTAGAATAGAAATTTTGTGTCGTTATCAAAACGGTTATTTTTACTTAAAAACTCTTTTAGAAATAGAAATAGAAAAATTTATTTCTATTATAGAAACTATTTCGAAACAGAATGGTTATCATGCGCGACCCAAGTTTCTTACTTTGTCAACCTTCTTCATATGTCAAAGTTTTCATAGTTTTTCTTCATGTATAAAAGAGTATATGGGGTTGAAGAAAATGAAAATACAAATCTCTTTATTAATTTGAAATAATGGTAAAAAAGAGTAAAAAAAAAAAATTATATCAACTTTGGGACGCCTATTATGCAACTAATACTCCATTCCTTTCCCAGAAAATATTGTGTTTTTAGAAAATGTTTTTCAAGAAGCAAATTCTCAAAAAAATGACAATATTTTCCATTATTCGGCTGAAATCTAAAAACGAAGTAAGAAGTATTTTCCACCGTTTGGTAAGGAAAATCTTTTCCTTCATGTGCTCTTTTCCAAAATTTCTTTTATTATTTTATTTTTAAATCGATTTTTTTTTAATTTTTTAATCTTTTTTTTCTTCTTCTTCCTCAACTAATCTCTGGCCACAGTGATAGCTAGGAAGGCTCTAACTTGCCAAATATCGGTGAGTTCGAGCCTCACCCATCCTTCCTACTATGGCGAGGTCCAAACTCGCCCGATAGCCTCGTGTCGGATCAAGTGAGGCCAAGCGAGGCCCAAAGTCGCTTGTAGCTAGTCGCTGACCACTATTGGGGCCGGTGATCAACCAAAGAAGAAGGAGAAAAAAAAAGGAAAAAAATTTAGAAAATTATTAAAAAAAAAAGGAAAATGTGTTTGGTAAAAAAAATGCTTAGTTTAGAAGTGAAAGAAAGGTGATTAAAAGCATAATATATTTTCCCTTTTTTCGTAGATTTTCTTTTGTTGATGGAAAATGTTTTATTCGACTAATTTATTTTCTTTGGAACAAATGTCAAAATAAGTTCGTTTTCGTTTCATGAAAAATTCAGAAAACATTGTTTTGTAAGTTGTTTTTGATTAAATGAATAGAACTTAAATAAAAAAAATATGCATTCTCATTGTACGGACTACTCCCGTAAGTCGATAATACACTATCCGTACTTTGGAAATTGAATATTATCTCATTAAACAAGCTTAGCGGGTGTTTCAAAAACAAACGAAAAAATTACTTTTTCTTATTTCCCTCCCCTTGTCTACTGTCTTAGCGATGGCCCAAACACTCTTGCTGGCCACAGGCGAGGCCTGATGGTCCTGGCTCGGGCCCTTGTTGGGCCACAATAAAAAAATGGAAAAAGATAAAAAAAATTGCGAGTATTATTTAAAATTGTAAAAATTATTTATGTCAGCATCGACCATGCCACAAAAGAGAATCTATGTCCATATTGATGATTTCTTATCAAAATTAACTGAAATGATTACGTTGATAAATTATCAAAAGATTTATAACTAAATTAACTAAATTTGAAATATTTATTATTGAATCGGTATTCATACAATAGATTCAAGACTCTTTATGGTAATTATCCCCATGATTATCTATTGATTTTTTAATCTTCGAAACAAGGTGAAACTCATAAATGAGAAAGAAAATTCATGAAACTTCATATTGCTACTTTTTTAATGATATTTTTTATTAGTTCACTTAAGACGATGTGTACGAAGTAAAGACGACGAGGAAACACCCCATTCTATAATAATAATACAAGTTGTGTCCAACGAATGGCGAATTCCAATCAAGTGGATAATGCACGCTAAATCTTCACCGTTCAAATGGAATATGATTCGATGTACATTTACATTGCGTGGTTGGCGGATCGCCCCTTCCTGCCATTTCATTTGTCAAAAAAAAAAAAAAATCCTTGCGTGAACTTTTTGAAAAAGAACAAAGAAAACGAGGGGGAATTAGGGAAGATCATCGTGTAGAATTTGGAATCATGCGGAATCTAGATATCCTTCATCTCTCTCTTTTTGCGTCTTGGATAACGCCAGCCACGCGTGGGGTAACGTTTTGGCAGGAAGCTAAAGGTGCGTTTGGTAATGTTTTTGTTTCAGAGAACAATTTTTGAATAGAAATATTTTTTTTTTGTTTCTATTCCCATAAATAATTTCTAAGTATAAGAACGCACTTGGTAACGCAAAAAAATTTATATTCTAGAAATAGAAATGCGTTTGGTAAATTTATATAATTTTGTTATTTCTTTTAGTTTTTCAATATTTTTTATTTTCTTTTTCTTTTTTTTCTTTCTTTCTCTTTGTAGCAAGTTGCTGGCCATGGCGGTGGCCAGTGATCGGCTGAGTGAGCTCCGGCAAGCTCGCCAAAGCCTCGCCAGGCCACCACAAGGGCCAGCAAGCTTGCTAGAGCCTTGTCGGTGGCCTCGGTATTGCCTGGGCTAGGCAAGGCTCACTCTCGCCAAATTTGGGCGAGGTCGACCTCACCCTGGCTCAATATCTTCGGGGGCCGATGACACTCCGGCGACGTCGCTGGCCCTTGTCTGGCCCAAGGTCGGTGACCGGCAAAAGAAAGAAGAAGAAGAAAAAAAAATAGGAGAGAAAAATTGTTTCTCGGATTTATTTCGGAAACGAGAAACAAGTTTATTCTACTTACTTGTTTCTATTTTAAATTTGTTTCTTAGAACAAAATTTTTACCAAACATATATATATATATATATATATATATATATATATATATATATATTCTTCAGAATAAAATAACATAAATTTTTGTTCAGAAATAAAGATAAACAAACACGGCCTAAGGTAACGTCGTACTCTGCTGGCCAAAAGTCGTAGGGGGCGAGGGCTGCTCTCACATGTTTCTTTTTGTCTCCATTTCGCCTCGTCACATGCGTTCACGGGCGGGCCGGCGGCTCCGCCCTTTAATTATTGAGAAGTGGACAATCTACGATGCATCATCCTTCTCCCGAAAGTTCGAACGAAACGTGCGGTCGCGACACGACCACGACAGCCCCCGAAGCGCTTCTCTCCCGCGCGTGAACGCGCGCGAGTCCCCCTATCTCCTCTTCGGCTTATTTCTCTCAATTCGGAGGTAATTTCGATGAACATTCGTATCGGTTCACATCTCGAGTTTTGAGAATTAGGATTTGCATGTATAAAGATTGATCTCCTTTCGAATTTATCCAAAATTTTAAATATTTTTCTCCCTCATGGGACTTTCACCACTAATTTCGACCGACAATGTGACGCTACTATTACTTTCAAATAATATCATGCCATCACCAATCACAATTGAACTCTCCGTGCATATCACTCTTCACTATGCTCTCTGCATTTCGCTCTTCTCAATTATGGCCAATATCGAGCTTGACGAATTTGCATTGAGCTTCCCTGAGGTTGAGCTCGACATTTGATCGAGTCTGACGTTGGCTAAGCTCAACAAGGTGCAACTTAACTAGAGTGGAGGGTGGCCCGAGAGGGGAAGGGATGAGCAATGGGTGGCTGGGTGTGTTGGGGTTTTGGGCAAGTGGTTGTTTATTGTGAGCAGATTGGAATGATAAGAGCAAATGGAATGATCGAAGGTTTTGAAAACTGAAGGTGCAAATTCATATTAGGTTGAAATGCGAGGTTTCTTTTTGATATTTTCCCTTTAATGTAATTGAATCTCAAAATGTTATCGAGGCACTAGTCAACTTCATATAGAAAATTGTCAATTTTTGTAACATAGTACATAAGTTTGAAATCCAATGATAAATCAAGGCGACTCGCCAGGGCAGTGATTTACTAATTATTTAGCATAGTGCAAGGTCCAAAGTCTACTAAATATACAATGTGGTGTATGAAATTTTATATATAAGTATCATCTCTTTGAGCATTGCACATACTTTTATTTTATTTTTTTTGTCTTTTTTAATAAATGTTTTTGGCATTTGCAAAATCTATCGTCTTTTCGTGAATGATATCCAAAGGAGTATGCCCTCAAAAGTAATTGCGTAAGATACTGAGTAACCAAGTTTCTTGCTTTGTCAGCCTTCTTCATATGTCAAAGTTTTCATAATTTTTCTTCATGTATTAAAGAGTATATGGGGTCGAAGAAAATGAAAATACCAATCTCTTTATTAATTTGAAATAACAAAAAAAAGAGTTAAAAAATAATTATATCAACTTTGGAATTCCTATTATGCAACTAATATTCTATTCATTTTGCAAAAAATATGGCGTTTTTAGAAAATGTTTTTCGAGAAGCAAATTTTCATAAAAATGACAATACTTTCCATTATTCATTTGAAATCTAAAAATGAAGTAAGAAGTATATACCGTCGTTTGGTAAGGAAAATGTTTTTCTTCATGCGCTCTTTTCCATAATTTCTTTTATTATTTTATTTTTAAATCAATTTTTAAATTTTTAAATTTCTTTCTTTCTTTTTTTCTTCTTCTTCCTCAACTAGTCACCGGCCACAATGATAGCTAGCAAGGCTCCAACTTGCCAGATATCGATGAGTTCGAGCCTCACCCAGCCTTGCTACTATGGCGAGGTCCGAGCTCGCCCGATGGCCTCATGTGAACTCAAGTGAGGCCAGGCAAGGCCCAAGCTCGCTTGTAGCCAGTCGTTGACCACTGCTGGGGCCGGTGATTAACCAAAGAAGAAGGAGAAAAAAGGAAAACAATTTAAAAAATAATTTATTAAATAAAAAAGGAAAATGTGTTCAATAAAAAAAATGCTTAGTTTAGAAGTGAAAGAAAGATGATTAAAAGAAGAATATATTTTCCCTTATTTTCGAAGATTTTCTTTTGTTGATGGAAAAAAATTTATTTGACAAATTTATTTTCTGTGAAACGAATGTCAAAATAGATTTGTTTTCGTTTCATAAAAAATTCAAAAGACGTTGTTTTATAAGTTATTTTCGATTAAATAAATGGAGCTTAAATGAGAAAATATGCATTCTCATTGTACGGACTGCTCCCGAAACGGCACGAACAGCGCGGGCGTGGCCATCCCCACCCCGTGACGTCAGCAAAAAATAACACCGGCGCCACGTCAGCCCTTATCTCCAAAACACAAGTCCCGACACGACCACCTCCCCGCAGACACTGACACTGGTCTGCAATCTCAATCTCCATCTCGATCTGCGGCGCTTCTATATCTGGCAACTTCCATCGCCCCTCTTCACCTAAAGACGCGAAGCAGATTCTGCATCTCCTCCTCCCCCTGCTTCTTCTTTTCTATCTGTTTCCGAGTCTTGAGTGCACCTCTTGTTCTGCCATGGCGGGGGAGGGGGAGGAGAAGCGGAGGGAGGCCGATTTCTTCTTGGAGCGCGATGAAGTCGACGACGACAGCGAGCACGGAGATCTCGAGGTGAACAAGATCGGAGGTAGCAGCAGCGGCAGCAGCAGCGAGGAGGAGGGAGAAGAGGGGGCAGGCGGCGCCGGAGGAGGCCGGAGCGGCTCTCTCATCACCTTCGTGTCTCCAAGGTGGCCGCAGAGCTACAGGTGAGGGTTTTCTTACGGTTTAAGCGAGATCAGTTTTCTATTTCCGTGATCAAATCGGTCCAGGTTTCGGCCTTTGTCGGCTTTCGGCAGCGATGCCTGATTTGACTGAAAGGCGGGTCTGTTGAATTTGTGGACGTGCAATTTTTTTAAACCGTTAAAATATTTAAATAATAAATTATATTCAATTTAATAAATTAAAATTTTAAAATTGATGAAAATAGGTTCACAAAATCTCATATGGTATTAAAGTAAAATCTAAATTCCGAGTTCAAATCTTTCCAAATTTTTGTGTTGTTCAATTGATTCTTGGAAATGTATTTTCTGGTAGGATGGATTCTGTGCTTCCTGATTATTTTTTCTTTCGGAGTTTCCGCGTTTCCCATTTCACTATGCCTTTATCAAGATTGAGGGGATGTTTTAGTTCATGCAAAAAGCTGTTTGCTAAAACTTGGAGTCTGCAACCATGCTACTAGCATACGTTTTTTTCCCGCCTGGATCTTTGTTGTTGTCTTGATTCTTAGAAAGAGAAGGCTCCTTCAAAGATTCAATTAGAAAATACGATAGATATGAAATTTTATATGAAATTCGCTTGATTGAAGGGAGTATAAGGCACATATATGTATAGTGTTAAATTTGAGCTCGTAAAGGAAATCTAGTCCAATTTGAATAGAACTCCTAATTTGAGTGATTTTTTAATTTTAGTAGATTTTTGGTCTCAAATTGGGTTTTGGTTTCTTCTCAACAGAGATTGGTCATAACAATCAATTGTGTGGCGTCTTTGGAAGCCAATAGATTAGTGAATTTCTCTATGATATTGACAGATTGTTCCACAAGCAATTGTGAGGACTAATTATGGAATTATTGGATGTAATTGAGCACCAAAAAACACCCAAGAGTATTTGAGTGACTCGAATCTGTGGTTGTATTCTTTGTCTTATCATTTAATCTATGGTGGAATCTCGTACCATTCTTCCCATGGGAGTACTCACATGAATTGAACCACATGAATTTGATATCCGATTGATTCCCTTAGTTTATTGTGTTCATTTCTTTTTTCCTCACAAAATATAGTACTTCACTCAAGCATCACATTTACTACAACCCAACTACCTTGTGCTCGTGACACAGAGCATCCACGTACAACTACTAAACATATTTGGCTCTCAATAAAAACAGCTTGTCCCACATCAATAATTGTTCCCAGTATACACGAGAAAAGAAATTGCGAGTGAAAATGAAACAGTCAAGTGCACGCCTTAAGTTGACTATGACCTCTCTTTCTTAAGCTGAACTAGTGATACTTGAGCTATGGTGGCAATGGTAGAGCTCTGGTGTTTTACTCAGCAATTTGAATTAGAAGGATGCTTTACAGTTTTCAAGTGCTGACCCTCTTATATTTGTCCTTGTCACCTCCTCTCTCTACCCTTTGTTGCAGGGAGACCACAGATTCTTACACCATCTCGATGTCGCCAAACTTTGGATTTCTCAGTCGCTCACCGAGTATTAGATATTCAAGCTATGACAATGATTACAGCAAGAGCAACATTGACGCAGGTTCAAAATCTCCTTTACTGACTGAAGAGTATAAACATCCAAGGGAGGAAGATGTGATATCAAGAGCACAATCATCATATTCAGCTAAGTCTTCATTTCGCCGACAGATTACGGGAGAATTGCCGATCAGTCATGGATGTAGCTTCACCCAGACTGTTTTCAATGGTCCGTAGGGATTTGCACTAGTGGCCACTTGACATCTTCAAGTGATAATTCAATATTTTCACTTTTCCATTAGCGCTCTTGTTTCCATAGCCGTTTGGCATGAATTAAGCCCTTTGGTTACTGGATGTTTTGTGTTGCCTTTGATTCCAAAATAGGGATCAATGTACTGGCTGGAGTGGGGCTTCTATCTACACCTTACACAATAAAAGAAGCTGGATGGGCAAGTCTGGCAATTTTAGTTCTGTTTGCCATCATATGCTGTTACACTGCTTCTCTCATGAGAGACTGCTTTGAAAGCAAAGAAGGCATCATTACATATCCAGATCTAGGACAAGCTGCCTTTGGGAGATATGGGCGTCTTTTCATCTCTGTGAGTTTATGATTTCATGTTGTAATAATGCCTGATTATTAATAGGTTTGTAGGGTAAATTGTCATTTAAGAGAGTAAAAGAAAGGTTCATTGCACGAAATGGGATTGCCTTTAGTCTAATAGTTGCTTTTCTTGCTTGTTGTTGCAGATCATTTTGTACACTGAATTATATGTAAGTTCCGACTAGAAGCATTGCTTTTACTTTTGCCGTGATAATTCAGCCTATTCACTATCTTATCTCTTGTCTGCAGTCATATTGTGTGGAGTTCATTACTTTGGAAGGGGAAAACCTCACCAGACTATTTCCGGGAGTATCATTCAATTGGTCTGGTTTTCAGCTGGATTCTTTGCACTTTTTTGGAATTTTAACCGCTCTCATTGTGCTACCTACAGTTTGGTTGAGGGATCTACGAGTAATATCATACCTCTCAGGCATGCATTTCCTTGGTTTAGTAACCTCTATAATTCTTTTAGTATCTGAACTGCAACTTGGGAATTTCATCTGTGTTCACATTGCATCCTTGCAGCTGGAGGAGTAATTGCTACAGCTTTGATTGTTCTTTGCGTGGTGATACTTGGTACCAGAGAGGGTATTGGATTTCACCAGACAGGTCCCTTGGTCAATTGGAGTGGCATTCCATTTGCCATTGGTGTGTACGGATTTTGCTACTCTGGACATTCTGTTTTTCCAAACATCTATCAGTCAATGGCTGATAAAACAAAATTCAACAAGGCATTGATTGTGTGGTACGGACTTTCTTCCGGTACATGCTTAACATACTTTCTTTGGTTTCTTTTTATACCCTAAAAGTTTTCTTGTATATGCAGCTTCATCTTGTGCGTCTTAATCTATGGAGGCGTTGCAGTCATGGGATATCTCATGTTTGGTCAAAGTACACTATCCCAGATCACCTTAAATATGCCAGGACATTTAATTGCTTCCAAAGTCGCCATATGGACAACAGTGAGTAGGAGATTTTGTGCATTGTGCTGCAAAGTTTCTATCCCTGGTTGAAATATATACCATTGTGGATTCTAAGCGCCCATTCGTTTTTTCTGTGGCAGGTCATCAATCCGTTCACTAAATATCCTTGTTGCATTGCATTTTTGAGTCCTGACAATTAAACTGATGCATTCTTTTTTGCTTTTACCTCTACTGTTTATAACATACTTTGTTTCCTGAACATTGGATAAATATGCGCTGTTGATGAACCCACTGGCACGGAGCCTAGAAGAGTTGCTGCCTGCAGGAATCTCAGACAATTTTTTATGTTACATTCTGCTTAGAACAACCCTGGTCATCTCCTCAGTTTGTGTTGCTTTCCTTCTTCCTTTCTTTGGTAAATATTTTAAGTTCGTTTTCACAGCAACAGTTCATCCTTTACTGTTATGCATTTGGATCTATGATTATTGTATATATTGGGAGTGTGTACAATCTTCAATTCTGAACAGGAGGAAAGGAAGAGGCTGTGACTTAGCTCTGTCATAGCCCACCTTCCTCACATTTGTTAAGTCCTATTTTAAAAACTAGCAACTGTTCTCTCTCTCTCTTTTCTTGGTTAGTGACCCTTTGCTTGCGTGCTGCCAAAGATGATATTAGCACAAAGACAATAAAGCGCACTTACCTTTGTTGCATGTTAACGAGGAAAAGAAGAATTATTTTAATTCTCCCTACTATTGGATGTATCAATATTGAATGAAAAATTCTTGCAGCTCAGGTTTTCCAATGGCCTTGAAGTGTAGAAATTCCAGTCGTCCTTAATGTTGCGTGCAGGAATTTCTGCACTTCAAGGCCATTGGAAAACCTGAGCTGCAAGAATTTCTCATTCAATATTGATACATCCAATAGTAGGGAGAATTAAAATAATTCTCTTTTGCTCGTTAACATGCAACAAAGGTAAGTGCTCTTTATTGTATAAGAAAAGATGAATTCTCCGTTATGAAACATTCCATTCCTCAGTATTATATTCCATAACAATATCTTCAACTATTCTATGTTGACATATTCATCATATCTATATTGAAGTGACAAACTTTACTTATCATTTTGCAGTTTCTTTAATGAGAAACCCACATTGAGACACTAATAGATACTCGACGTTAGGAACTTTCTTTGAACACATTCTACAAGTGAATCTGCACATACTGATGAGGGTTGCTTGTCTTTAGAATTTCGGAAGAGCATACTGCACAAAGAGTAATTAAAGTACTTAAACTTTGCATCAGCACAAACCTCATATCACGGAAGATTGACAGCTTCGCTCCAACTTTAACTGTTTGCTCACCCATTGTTTCCAGCTACATGTAGTATTTCAACAAGTATTTGACATTTATGCAGCGTTGTTAGGGTAACTTTTTCTGGTTTGATGCAGGTCTTGTAATGGCTTTGATTGGTTCCCTCCTAAGTGTTCTTGTGGTAGGGATATTACCTTGTTAACTTGAATTTGAATTTATATTTTTCTTCTGTGTAGCCTTGCTGTGTCTGATGTTTTTTTCCAGAGTAATCCATTTGCGTCCATTCATATTTGGAATATTGATAAATGGACCATTTTTTTTCTTAATAAGGTCAAAACCAGGTCTCGTGCTGCATTTTATTAAAGATTTGATCGACTCTGAACCTCTTTCTATCGCATTCACATTTTCCAACGGATAGACCTCATCATTACTAATGTCTGCAAATGAGCATTCGGGCACTATTTGACACACTTCTATCCTTTTCGTTTTAGTCCACACTTCCATGTCTATTAGGGGACTAAGTTTTTGTGCGGCAATTGTTCAAAGATTCTGTAGTTGAATCACACGAGCACGTCTCTCAATTTTTGCTAGAATCTATACAGATTTTTTTACATGTTTTGAGAACGTAGAAGCAATTTGAACTCCAACAAAATAAGATTAAGTAATTTCATAGTTAATCTTCAGTTAGAAACAGATAAAGCTAATCAGTTTAGCTTAGTGGATCCTCAAATTCTTCTTGGTAAAGTTGTGCCATTGTTTTGATATTCAATCAGTTAATTCATAGTATTTGAAATCTTCCTTGAGGAGTATAAGCAATAACTCAACAATATTGAGGCTCTGTTATTGTCTCTTGAATGTCCATCTCACCTGTTATTGAAGAATACAAGTCTTGTGCCCACGATTTTTCTGAACCATGTAAAATTTTATCCTTGATTCAGGCAGTAATTGTTCCAGCTTTGTGCTTTCTGAGGATCATGGGGAACAAAGCGACAAAAATGCAGGTACTTCAGACTTGATTTTGGGTAAAACTTGCACTGGCAGAAGTGAATTCAACTTGAAGGAGAGAAGTAAAAGTACGAGGCTTATAGAAATGTGGCATACATAAGATAGGCTGTGTGGCCCTTAGAGTCTTGATCATGCTTGCTTTTACTATTCCCCTTTTGGGGACAGAAAATAGGAAAGCAGAATTCTTCTGGAGAAGATGGATTTTCAATGGTTACTTAAGTACTTTGAATCCAGAAATTAGCTTGGCAAACACTAATCTGCAGGGGGTCATCTTGGCAGTGGTTTTGATGTTCTTTTCGCTAACTAAGCAGAACAATGCAGCATCCGCCTTATTTAATGAATTCTAGACACTATGATCCTATTGGCACAAGTACCCTTACGTCCACTTTGCTCCGATTCTTGATAGATTTTCTTTTCACTCGACATGTTCAGGTTGTTCTGAGTACTGCAATCGTGGTCGTGGGCGTCATCAGTGCTGCGCTGGGGACGTATTCTTCCATTTCCCAGATTGCAAAGAGTTACTGAAGAGGAGATTCAGCCACTCAATCTTAGGCATCATCAGTCCCTTCTATACTTATAAGCTTCATGGAACTTCAGCACCAGATTAATGTGATTATCAGCTGTCCTTTTTGTAGTGTTAATTGCTCAGTTCAGAGAAAAAAGGAACAAGAGTAAATGATGTCCTTGCTTTGTGTGTTAGTGATGCTGGCTATGTTGTAATTATGGTTATAATTATGGTTAATAGATCAACGAAATTCAATAAATTAAGATACGTTTTTTCTGTTCACGTATCTCTTTTTGAATTCATGAATTTCCTATAGTTTTCTGTTCACATATCTATTGAATTCATGAATTTCCTAGATTCATGTATCTTTTAGTTCATATATTTATTGAGTTCACGAATCTCTTGTGTGACAGTCTGATTTTTCGCTTCTGTTTTCAATTAAATAATTCGGGCTTTTCGTCGATGTGCTTATAGCGCTATTCTCTGAGCTGATCACTCGTGAGATAACTTAACTAATCGGGAAAGTTATTAAAGGATTTTGATGCAACAAACTTGAGAATTCGACCAAGAATCGATTGCTCGACCGTGTTAGTCTACAAGGATCATTTCAGCACAGTCGAAAATCTATCAGAAATCGGAAATAGGTCGATTCGATAGAGATAAAATTAGGCTTGGGTGATTCCAACTAATTACAGAATTCTCATCGATCGACATTAAACCGATTCTTCTGTTGTTTTGGTACCCTGTGCTCGTAATTGAAACCTCGAGATTTTTCACGACAATCGAGAGTCATTAATGCGTCGAAGATGTACATTGTGGCTCGGGAATAATCGACCATGGGTTAGTGCACCAAAAATTCCCAAAAACTAACCGATAGTTTAAGTTGCGCTAAAATCACATTTTGACTGAAATTAACCGAGGAAATGATGTCGATTACAGAAATTAAGAATTGTCACGTGTCACAATTCATCCCAAGGACATTGTTACGTCTTCAAAAAAAAAAAATCATTGATGATGGGAATTGTTCACGAAGTGTGTAAGATCAGAAAATTTAAAAGAGTAAGGGACTTGCCACATTTTAAGTAAGATTTTAAGATCTTTAATGTGAAACAATTTAAGAGATATTATAAGTTGTTACTAAGGGACTTGACCCTATTGAATTAAATGTTAGATTGGTAATTAAATAAAAAAAAAAGAGAGGTCTCCTCAAAAGGAAATTCGTAGGACTCCCTCTCTCCTACAACTTTACCTCAATTTCCTTAGTATTTAATGGAGATTGACTTGGAAAAGTTAGGGGGACCACTTGATAGGGAAAGGACTCAACATCCATGGGAAAAAGCTACGAGAATCCACTCCAAAATTCGGATTCAGCAGTTCATATGGACTTCAATCTTTTCTTTCATCCTATTTAGAAGAGACAAGGTTGGAAACTTTGTGGGGCCAATGAGGGTGATGGGTGGCCAAAGTTTCCATGGAAAATTAGGCCAAAGACTAAGGGAAACTTCAATGAAACTTCCCAGCAACTTTCACTCTCCTTCCCCACCTTTTTTTCTCACGCATAGAAGTTTTCTGCTGTAAGTTTGTCTGCTGTATTTTACACGGTAACTTCCAGCTTTTCCTTTCTTCCTCTTAGTTTATTCTTCTTCCTTGTCTTTTTCAACGTACAAGCCATTGTTTTCTTTTCTCTGAACGTGCTACTTCCATTCTTGCTCCCTCTTGAACGACAAACCGAAACTAAAAAACAAAACAAACCAAGACGTGAACGTTATGTTACCAAAAATATTCTTGGACCCACATAAACGTCGACCGTCTACCACCATGGTTTTTGTATTTAAGTCATTTAGTTGGAATGAGGAAAAAGCTCCCTCACCCGCACAAGAACCGCACAACCGACCAAACTCCATACTTAGTTTCCTCTACCGAAAAATTTATAAGTTTGTGTGTTACCGTTGCCATCATACCACATCACAATCTTCTGCGGTTTCGGCTCAACACCATCACCAAAAGGACCAAGGCTGTTCTTTGTGTGCTGCCCAACCACCAACGAGAACTGCTGTTAGCGGTGATTAGGTGAGTTGTTTTCTAAATCTGGACTAGGGGTTGAATACCTCTATTAGGAATTCGTACAAGTTAAAAATATGTAGATGACGTTATATATGGACAGATGTTGGTTAGGGATGTTAGGATAGACATAGAAAAGCTTAGATAGGGTTTAGAGAGCAAAACAAAGGTCGTGGAGGAAGATTCGGACTATAACAGTAGCTGGTTTCTGAAACAGTTTACAGGACATGTGTATTTTACTAATTTTGTAGGCAACTGCGTGTTGCGATTTTAAAGGAATTTTGTTCTGAAGAAATGTTTCGGACATCTTAAATAATAACATATATTTTTCTCTTAATTTTTAGAAATTAAAAAGATGACGATTGTAATGACGTCATCTTCAGAGCAGTAATTCGGACAGTTTTGTAACCCGTGACCTGTTATGATGCCAAGGGCTATTAATGACCTTTAGAAGTTTAATTTTCAATTGTTTCCTTCATGAAAGTTGTTCCTTATAACTTTTAGTTTAACATACTTAAATTTCAAGTCAAACGGACCATATTTCGACCCAAAAGCGAACTGATTTCAATAAGTTAGGCTCTCTGGAGCTGGACCCGATTTTTGTGCTGGATAGAAATAATTTCTGGGCCGAATCCAGAGGGATCTGGATCTCGATGTCTTCATGGAAAATGTTTTTTTATATGTTTTCTAGCACGTGTCCAAATTTGAGAATTTTTCGAGATCGTATGAATGAGTTTCTGACTTCGAAATTTGGAGAGCGTTATTAGGCAGTTCTCTGTCAATTTGGATGAATAAGAATATATGCTTGTTTTGAAGAATTCTTGCTATGAAAGTGCTCAATTGATGCTGTGGATGCTGTATAGAATTGATTATTAAAATGTGACATCGATCATATGCATTCACGACATGAGATTCCGCCACAAGCCTTTGAGGCCGGGCGATGCTCTTTCGGGAATGCCCCACGTCAACGGATGCCGGTCGCAGTGGAGGCTGGACCGATGCTCCTTAATTGGAATGCCGTCTAGATGTAGACGTTGCCGCGCTCAATGGTGTGAGGCGATGCCCGGTTATGCCGGAAGACTGTTATCTGAGCATTGACATCATTTGTGACATATGAGATGCCCGGTTTTGCCGGAAGACCGTTATCTGTTGCATTAACTGTGGCCTGTATGTTTACATGGATATTCACGCCCTTGCTTATGCTTATGTTAAAGTGTTCTTGTGATGTGTGAATTTGATATTGTTAGGAATATTTTAATTGATGCTAATATACAGGGACTTGCTGGTATTAAAAGAGTGGTAAGAATTGTGCTTAGATTGCGTGCATGATGTACCTTTCTCCTACTCTGGATTTAGGGGATTTACTCGCTGAGATGTGATCTCATCCCTTAGAGGGCTAACATTTTTCAGGTCCCTAAATGGAGGAAGGCCAGATCGTGTACAGTCGGTTGCAGTAAAGGAGGAATATGACTCTTGCTATCTCCTTCCAAGTGATGACGGGTTTCCGTCAAGACTGGATGTAGGGTGACAGCTCACCCCCGAGATATCGAGAATTATGGTATTGTATAGTAAACCCCAGTCTTATAGATAGAAGCTTAGTTAGTAGGTAATCGAACAGCTTCACTTTTGTATCAGACCTTGGGGTGTTAAACTGGTTTATATGTATAAGTATTGTGATGTTGTAGGTGTGGCTTATTAAAAATAATATACTACGTTTCTATCCCATTGTTTTGTTGTATGGAGATTGTTTTACGTTTCCGCATGTGCAAAATAATTAAATGGGTCGACAACAGTTCCTGGGATGTTGCAAATTTTTAATCGACCATTAAGGGTTGTGCATATACCCCGGGTTCGGGTCGTGACAACCCCGTTTGAATGGTATCAGAGCAAGGTTAGTGTTTGGAGTGATAAGGTGCGATGAGTCATGGGATAGTTAGTAGGAAAGATTGTTAATATGCTAATGCATGTGAGTGGTAGCTGATTGATAGTTTGTTTGTGAGCTTACTCAAATTCTAATTGAGTGTTAGAATTGGAAGCAGGTATCTATAAAGAATCTGCACCATGAGTGAGCAAGATCAGAGAACGCCTAGGAAAAGGGCGATCGGATTAATTACTCGGACTAAGACGCCAACTAGAGGCGGTGCCCGAGGTAATAGGGGTAAAGCGCCTGCTCAAGCCAGTGCTAGTGGTGTAGCACCACAACCGGTTCCACCGGTTGGTGCTGGGGTAGCAGCACCTGGTGATCCGGGAACTATAGGGATCATGTAGGCGCTAGAAGCAATGAGAGATTTGATGGGACAGCAGGCTCAAAATCAAGCAGCTGCCATTACTGCCGCTGCTACAGCTGCTGCTACTGCAGCTGCCAATGCTGCTATTGCTGTTGCACCTGCTGCTTCACCTGTTGTTCCACCCGCTAAGGTTCCACCAGGGAATGTAGTTGCAAATAGACCTATACACCAACTGGTAGAACAGTTTTTGAAGTTGAAACCGCCTAAGTTCTCGGGTACAGGAGATCCAGAAACTGCCTCTCGCTGGGTTCGGGATTTAGGGAAAACATTTGCACTTTTGAGGTGCAATGAAGAAGAGAAAGTGTCCTTGGCAGTTTATCAATTGCAGGATAATGCCAGTATCTGGTGGACAGCTATTCAAGAGACCATATTTCCAGAAGGAGTAGCTCCAACATGGGATGCCTTTCTTAGGGCATTCAATGAACAGTATTTCTCGAAAAACGCCAGAGAGCAGAAAATGGAAGAATTCCAACGTCTTCGCCAGGGATCAATGACTGTTGACCAGTATGAGGTCAAATTTGCAGAGCTTTCTCAATATGCTCCAAGGCTGATAGAGGATCCTGAAGAAAAGGCTCGAAGGTTCAAAAATGGTCTTCGATTGGAACTGAAACAACCACTAGTGCCTTTTGACCTGCATGACTATAAGGAAATCTATCGACGAGCGCAACTGATAGAAAGGGATCTGAATGAACAAGCTGCTGCGTTAGGGTCAAGGTCTAATGCACATAGAAACAGTATCAGGTTTGGGAAGAAGCCCATGGTTGGAAGAAGGTATCTCGTTCCACCGAACAGGAAAGGTGGAGTGGGTAAGTCAGCACCTAGCAATAATGGAGCCTGTCGCTTCTGTGGAAAACAACACGGATCTGCACCGTGCCATACCAGGACAGGAGCCTGTTATGGATGTGGCCAACAAGGCCACCAAGTCAAAGATTGTCCCAGACAATCGATTGGACAACAGCTACCGCCTCCACCACCGATAGGCCAGAATAGGGGATATGTACCCCCAAACGCACAGTAGGGTGAACCAGTTAGACCTCCAGCACGCGGAAAGACATATGCCATCACTAGAGGTCAGGCAGAGGATGCACCGAACATGATCACAGGTATGGTTTTCCTGAATGATCATCCAGCATATGCTTTATTTGATCCTGGTACAACTCATTCATTTATAGCTGATCGATTCATTAAGTTAATAGGATTAAATCCTAAATTGTTGGAGTCAACTGTTAGTATATCGACCCCATTAAAAGATAGAATACTGTCTATGATGGGTTGTCCAGATTGTAAGTTGGTAATTGGTGAGCAAGTGGGGAGAATAGACCTGATAGTTCTAGCCATGTATGATTTTGATGTAATAATTGGCATGGACTGGCTCACCAAGCAACGAGCCAAGATGGACTGCTATCGTAAAGCGATTCAGTTCAATCCAGTAAAGAGTGAAAGTTTCGAGTTTAGTGGAAGTCGGGGAGGACTTTCGATTGCCCTAATCTCATCACTCGAGGCAACCCGATTGTTAGACGAGGGTTGTTCGAGTTATTTGGCAAATGTTATCAACACGACAGTCGAGGAGTTGAAAGTTGAAGATATTGCAGTAGTACAAGAATTTCCAGACGTGTTTCCTAAAGAATTGCCAGGTTTACCGCCAGAAAGGGAGATAGAATTTGTGATTGAATTAGCCCCAGGGACGGAACCAATCTCTAAAGCTCCTTATCGAATGGCATTATCAGAGTTAAAAGAACTGAAGGTGCAACTACAGGAATTATTGGATAAGGGATTCATACGCCTCAGTGCATCACCTTGGGGAGCTCCAGTTCTGTTTGTGAAAAAGAAAGACGGTTCGTTACGTCTGTGCATCGACTACCGACAACTCAATCAAGTGACTATTAAGAATAAATATCCGTTGCCAAGGATAGACGACCTATTTGACCAGTTGCAAGGAGCGTCGATATTTTCTAAAATTGACTTGAGGACGGGATATCATCAGCTGAGAATTAGGAAGGAGGACATTCCTAAGACAGCATTTCGTACCCGGTACGGCCATTATGAATTCACAGTAATGCCGTTCGGATTGACGAACACCCCAGCTGCTTTCATGGATTTAATGAACCGAGTTTTCAAGGAATATTTGGATCAGTTCGTGATCATGTTCATCGACGATATCCTGGTGTACTCTAAAAGTGTAGAGGAGCATGAAAGACATTTGAGAACGGTGCTCCAAACTCTAAGAACTCACGAGTTGTATGCCAAGTTTAGCAAGTGCGAGTTCTGGTTGACTTGTGTTGCTTTTCTTGGACACGTGATTTCAAAAGAAGGAATCTCTGTAGATCCAAGCAAGATAGAAGCAGTAATGAATTGGCCAAGACCGACTATAGTGACAGAAGTCAGAAGTTTTCTGGGGTTAGCAGGATACTACAGACGGTTTGTAGAAGGATTCTCAGTATTAGCTTCGCCATTGACCCGCCTACTGAAGAAGGAAGAGAAGTTCGTATGGACAGACAAGTGCGAAGATAGTTTTCAGCAACTCAAGCAAAAGCTAACCACTGCACCTGTGCTGACCATACCTTCTGGTCCTGGAGGATACAAGATCTACAGTGATGCGTCGTTTAGGGGATTGGGTTGTGTGTTGATGCAACATGGCAGAGTTGTTGCATATGCGTCCCGTCAGTTGAGACCTCATGAATTGAATTACCCGACGCATGACTTAGAACTTGCAGCAATCGTCTTCGCTCTGAAGATTTGGAGACACTATCTGTGTGGAGAAAGATTCCAAATCTATACAGACCATCAAAGTCTCAAGTATTTATTTTCTCAGAAGGAACTAAACATGAGACAGCGTCGTTGGATGGAACTTCTGAAGGATTATGACTGTGATATTTTATATCACCCTGGTAAAGCTAACAAAGTCGCAGATGCTCTAAGTCAGAAATCTTCAGTAGCACAAATGGTGCTCAAGGAGTGGGCTTTAATTGAGAAGATTAGAGATTCGGACTTCAAGTTTGAGGTAGGCCACCTTTCGAATCTTATAGCTACCCTGAAAATTGAACCGGAACTTCAAATGAGAATTAAAACACTCCAATGGACCGACCCAGAAATCCAGAAGATTGTACAGGAGGAGGTAGAAAAGAGGAAACTAGATTTTCAAATTTCATAAGACGGAACGTTGAGATTCAAAGGACGATTGTGTGTACCTGATGATGCAGAACTTAAAGAAGAAATCTTGTCAGAAGCACACCGTAGTAGTTACAGTATACATCCTGGCAGTACGAAAATGTATCAGAATTTGCAGCAACACTATTGGTGGTCTGGTATGAAAACGGACATAGCCAAGCATGTCGCCAAATGTCTGACATGTCAGCAAGTTAAGGCTCAACACTGCAAGCCAGGAGGACTTTTACAATCTCTCGAAATTCCTGAGTGGAAGTGGGAGCACATCACAATGGATTTTCTGACAGGCTTACGGAGGAGTCAGAGAGGTAATGATTCCATTTGGATAGTAGTCGACAGACTGACCAAGTCGGCTCATTTCATTGCAGTACGGAAAGATCTTGATTTAGATCCGCACGCAGAGCTATACGTTCGTCAGATTGTTCGCCTACATGGTGTACTAGTGACGATCACCTCAGATCGAGACCCGAGATTTACAGCTGCATTTTGGAAAAGTTTACAAGCTACTTTAGGAACGAAGCTGCAATATAGTACAGCTTATCATCCTCAGACAGATGATCAATCTGAAAGGACCATTCAAATCCTCGAAAATATGCTACGAGCTTGTGTACTGGACTTTAAAGGAAGTTGGGAGGAACAACTTCATCTTGTTAAATTCGCCTACAATAACAGTTATTAACAGAGCATTCAGATGGCTCCTTTTGAAGCGTTGTATGGCCGAGCGTGTAGAACACCAGTGTGTTGGGATGAAGTAGGAGAACGAAATATCACAGGCCCAGAATTAGTCCAACAGTCAGTAGATGCGGTTACTGCCATCAGAAACAGATTAAAGACTGCCCAAAGTCGTCAGAAAAGCTATGCTGACAAGCGGCGAAGGCCATTAGAATTCCAAGTTGGTGAGCACGTTTTCTTAAAGATGTCGCCAATGAGGGGTACTTCACGCTTCGGCAAGAAAGGAAAATTAAGTCCAAGGTATGTAGGTCCCTTTGAAATTTTGGAAAGAATAGGGACTTTGGCATATCGCCTTGCGTTGCCACCAAGACTTGCTCAAGTTCATAATGTCTTTCACGTATCGATGCTAAGGAAGTATGAACCTGACCCAAGCCCACGTATTGAATTTTGAAGAATTAGATGTGGATGAAAGGGTATCGTACGAGGAGAGACCAATTCAAATTGTGGATCGAAAAGAGCAGGTCTTACGTACCAAGACGATTCCGTTGGTCAAAGTGGTTTGGCAACATCACGGCACAGAAGGAGCAACCTGGGAAAGAGAAGATGCCATGAAAGAGCAATACCCTTATCTTTTTGATTTGAGAGATGTAACGACTTAAATTTCGAGGACGAAATTTTTATAAGAGGGAAAGAATTGTGACAGTCTGATTTTTCGCTTTTGTTTTCAATTAAATAATTCGGGCTTTTCGTCGACGTGCTTATAGCGCTATTCTCTGAACTGATCACTCATGAGATAACTTAACTAATCGGGAAAGTTATTAAAGGATTTTGATGCAACAAACTTGAGAATTCGACCAAGAATCGATTGCTCGACCGTGTTAGTCTACAAGGATCATTTCGGCACAGTCGAAAATCTATCAGAAATTGGAAATAGGTCGATTCGATAGAGATAAAATTAGGCTCGGGTGATTCCAACTAATTACAGAATTCTCATCGATCGACATTAAACCGATTCTTCTGTTGTTTTGGTACCCTGTGCTCGTAATTGAAACCTCGAGATTTTTCACGACAATCGAGAGTCATTAATGCGTCGAAGATGTACATTGTGGCTCGGGAATAATCGACCATGGGTTAGTGCACCAAAAATTCCCAAAAACTAACCGATAGTTTAAGTTGCGCTAAAATCACATTTTGACTGAAATTAACCGAGGAAATGATGTCGATTACAGAAATTAAGAATTGTCACGTGTCACAATTCATCCCAAGGACATTGTTACGTCTTCAAAAAAAAAATTATTGATGATGGGAATTGTTCACGAAGTGTGCAAGATCAGAAAATTTAAAAGAGCAAGGGACTTGCCACATTTTAAGTAAGATTTTAAGACCTTTAATGTGAAACAATTTAAGAGATATTATAAGTTGTTACTAAGGGACTTGACCCTATTGAATTAAATGTTAGATTGGTAATTAAATAAAAAAAAAGAGAGGTCTCCTCAAAAAGGAAATTCGTAGGACTCCCTCTCTCCTACAACTTTACCTCAATTTCCTTAGTATTTAATGGAGATTGACTTGGAAAAGTTAGGGGGACCACTTGATAGGGAAAGGACTCAACATCCATGGGAAAAAGCTACGAGAATCCACGCCAAAATTCGGATTCAGCAGTTCATATGGACTTCAACCTTTTCTTTCATCCTATTTAGAAGAGACAAGGTTGGAAACTTTGTGGGGCCAATGAGGGTGATGGGTGGCCAAAGTTTCCATGGAAAATTAGGTCAAAGACTAAGGGAAACTTCAATGAAACTTCCCAGCAACTTTCACTCTCCTTCCCCACCTTTTTTTCTCACGCATAGAAGTTTTCTGCTGTAAGTTTGTCTGCTGTATTTTACACGGCAACTTCCAGCTTTTCCTTTCTTCGTCTTAGTTTATTCTTCTTCCTTGTCTTTTTCAACGTACAAGCCGTTGTTTTCTTTTCTCTGAATGTGCTACTTCCATTCTTGCTCCCTCTTGAACGACAAACCGAAACCAAAAAACAAAACAAACCAAGACGTGAACGTTACGTTACCAAAAATATTCTTGGACCCACATAAACGTCGACCGTCTACCACCATGGTTTTTGTATTTAAGTCATTTAGTTGGAATGAGGAAAAAGCTCCCTCACCCGCACAAGAACCGCACAACCGACCAAACTCCATACTTAGTTTCCTCTACCGAAAAATTTATAAGTTTGTGTGTTGCCGTTGCCATCATACCACATCACAATCTTCTGCGGTTTCGGCTCAACACCATCACCAAAAGGACCAAGGCTGTTCTCTGTGTGCTGCCCAACCACCAACGAGAACTGCTGTTAGCGGTGATTAGGTGAGTTGTCTTCTAAATCTGGACTAGGGGTTGAGTACCTCTATTAGGAATTCGTACAAGTTAAAAATATGTAGATGACGTTATATATGGACAGATGTTGGTTAGGGATGTTAGGATAGACATAGAAAAGCTTAGATAGGGTTTAGAGAGCAAAACAAAGGTCGTGGAGGAAGATTCGGACTAGAACAGTAGCTGGTTTCTGAAACAGTTTCCAGGACATGTGTATTTTACTAATTTTGTAGGCAACTGTGTGTTGCGATTTTAAAGGAATTTTGTTCTGAAGAAATGTTTCGGACATCTTAAATAATAACATATATTTTTCTCTTAATTTTTAGAAATTAAAAAGATGACGATTTTAATGACGTCATCTTCGGAACAGTAATTCAGACAGTTTTATAACCCGTGACCTGTTATGATGCCAAGGGCTATTAATGACCTTTAGAGGTTGAATTTTCAATTGGTTCCTTCATGAAAGTTGTTCCTTATAACTTTTAGTTTAACATATTTAAATTTCAAGTCAAACGGACCATATTTCGACCCAAAAGCGAACTGATTTCAATAAGTTAGGCTCTCTGGAACTGGACCCGATTTTTGTGCTGGATAGAAATAATTTCTGGGCCGAATCCAGAGGGATCTGGATCTTGGTATCTTCATGGAAAATGTTTGTTTATATGTTTTCTAGCACGTGTCCAAATTTGAGAATTTTTCGATATCGTATGAATGAGTTTCTGACTTCGAAATTCGGAGAGCATTATTAGGCAGTTCTCTGTCAATTTGGATGAATAAGAATATATGCTTGTTTTAAAGAATTCTTGCTATGAAAGTGCTCAATTGATGCTGTGGATGCTGTATAGAATTGATTATTGAAATGTGACATCGATCATATGCATTCACGACATGAGATTCCGCCACGAGCCTTTAAGGCCGGGCGATGCTCATTCGGGAATGCCCCACGTCAACGGATGCCAGTCGCAATGGAGGCTGGACCGATGCTCCTTAATTGGAATGCCGTCTAGATGTAGACGTTGCCACGCTCAATGGTGTGAGGCGATGCCCGGTTATGCCGGAAGACTGTTATCTGAGCATTAACATTATTTGTGACATATGAGATGCCCGGTTTTGCCAGAAGACTATTATCTGTTGCATTAACTGTGGCCTGTATGTTTACATGGATATTCACGCCCTTGCTTATGCTTATGTTAAAGTGTTCTTGTGATGTGTGAATTTGATATTGTTAGGAATATTTTAATTGATGCTAATATACAGGGACTTGCTGGTATTAAAAGAGTGGTAAGAATTGTGCTTAGATTGCGTGCATGATGTACCCTTCTCCTACTCTGGATTTAGGGGATTTACTCGCTGAGATGTGATCTCATCCCTTAGAGGGCTAACATTTTTCAAGTCCCTAAATGGAGGAAGGCCGGATCGTGTACAGTCGGTTGCAGTAAAGGAGGAATAGGACTCTTGCTATCTCCTTCCAAGTGATGATGGGTTTCCGTCAAGACTGGATGTAGGGTGACAGCTCACCCCCGAGATATCGAGAATTATGGTATTGTAGTAGTAAACCCCAGTCTTATAGATAGAAGCTTAGTTAGTAGGTAATCGAACAGCTTCACTTTTGTATCAGACCTTGGGGTGTTAAACTGGTTTATATGTATAAGTATTGTGATGTTGTAGGTGTGGCTTATTAAAAATAATATACTACGTTTCTATGCCATTGTTTTGTTGTATGGAGATTGTTTTACGTTTTCGCATGTGCAAAACAATTAAATGGGTCGGCAACAGCTCCTGGGATGTTGCAAATTTTTAATCGACCATTGAGGGTTGTGCATGTACCCCGGGTTCGGGTCGTGACATCTTGAATTCATGTGTCTCCGGATTCATGAATCCCTTGGATTCACGTATCTCTCGATTCATGAATTTCGTGGATACATACGTCTATTTAATTCATGAATCTCTTCTGTACATGAACTAAAAATCTCTATAAGGGTTTTTGGTTTTCCCGATTCGATTCCAAAAAGAGCTTTGATGTACTATTATGATTTTTCTGGGTGTGCTGGTTCAATTGACCAGTTCGATTGAGCTCTGTTTGCATAGTGCTAATCCAAACAGGTTCGAGGTGTTGTATCTTGGGAGGCATAGTTCGTGAATTGGCAGAGTACCTTTGGCAGGAACTAATAGCTTTAAGGAGATTCGGTTATCCGTACCTCACCTCCAATTTTATGTTATTTTTCCAGTGATATCTTATTTTATTCTTCTCCAAGATTTGTAAGTTCACATAAAAAGAAGGATATTATATAATTGTTATCGTCTTCTTTACATTGATGTTCTTATTACAACAAACAGTTTGTGTTTTCTTTAGATCTAATTTGCAACAATCTTAAGGCGATTAGATCACTCGCTGTTTGTTGTTTTTGTCAGATTATTGAGATGGCTGAAAACAATCAAGTGCCATTCAATGTTCATAATGTTTCCGGAGATGTTCCGACGGTCGATTCGACCGTTGCTATGGAAGATATTCAACCCTCAGGGTCTGAATTTGTAGTAGTTAATGCTATGGGCCCTTGGGCTAACAACAATTTTGATGGTGTGGGTACAAGTCATACGACTAGTATGCCTGTGACTGTTTTTTAGAACAGTACAAGCCAAATGGCTTTTTGCCTTGTTTCTGGAGGGATAGTTCATTGAACCTTGCCTACTGTGATGGCAACACCTCCAGTTACATCTAATGAGAGATTGTCTACTGTGGTGATGTTCAAAGCATCTCTAGTGTCAAACACCACTAGCCGGTGGCTAGATACAGGTGTCACAAATCACATCTGTGCATATAAACACATGTTCTCATCTTATGAGAAGGCTGAAGAAGAAGAGAAGCTTTATATGGTTAACTTTGCATCAGCAAAGATTGTCGAAAGAGGAAATGTGATCCTGAAGTTTACATCTGGCAATGAGGTCACTCTGCTGAGTGTACTGCATGTACCAGAGATTTAGAAAAACCTAATTTCTGGCCCCATACTTGTCAATAAGTGTTTCAAAGTTGTATTTGAATTTGACAAGTTTGTACTTTTGAAAAGAGGGATGTATGTGCGGAAAGGGTACTTGGGTAATGACCTGTTTAAAGCCAATGTGGCTGTCATTGATGTAAACTCAAATTATGTGTACCCAAAGACTAGTAATAAAGAAAAGTCTTCAATTTACTTTGTTGTGTCTCCTTATTTATGGCATGGTAGATTATGACATGTAAACTATGGTACAATGAAGAGAATAGCAAATTTGGGGTTAATTCCAATATTTGAGTTGGATGCCCATTACAAGTGTGAGACTTGTGTTGAGGCCAAGTTTCCCAAGAAACCTTTCAAATCCATTGAAAGAACAAGTGAACCTCTACAATTAATTCATAGTAATCTATGTGATTTAAAGTTTGTAGAAAGTAGATATGGAAAGAAGTACTTCATCACATTTGTGGATGATTGTACTAGATTTTGCTATGTTTATTTAATAACTAGCAAAGATGAGACTATAAGCATGTTTGTCAAGTATAAAAAAGAAGTTGAAAACCAACTTGATAAACGAATCAAAGTGCTTAGGTCTGATAGAAGAGGAGAATACAATTCAATCAATTCCAAAGAGCTTTGTGCTAGTTTTGAAATAATTCGCCAAACAACTGCACCTTATACTCCACAACAAAATGGAGTTGTTGAACGATTGAACATGACACTAAAGGAGATGGCTAACCCCATGCTTTTGAGTTCAGGTTTACCTCAGAACTTGTGGGGAGAGGCAGTTCTAACTGCAAATTATTTTCTTAATAAAATACCCCACAAAAAGACATGTAAAACTCCATACGAGTTATGGAATGGAAAGTTGCCATCCTACAATTTTCTAAAAGTGTGGGGATGCTTAATATGATTTATAACGGTAAGTCTAAACACATTCGTCGTAGACACAATACCGTAAGGCAGTTGCTCTAAAATGAAATCATTCCTTTTGACTTTGTAAAGTTCAAAGGAAAATATTGCGGATCCGTTAACAAAAGGTTTGTCAAAAGAGCAGATAAATTGCGCATTGAGGGAAATGGGTTTAAGAGCCTTAACTCAATAAAGAGATTCCAGGGTGGAAACCTAACCTATGCGATTGGAGATCCCATGGTCTAGGTTCAATAGGACAACACAAATTTTGGAAACTCTAGTGTTAGTACTGTCTCCCATTCCTATTATGTAACAGTGCTTTCCTACAGCGTTATTAAGGGTAGCTATGCGTTTAATGATTCCTATAACCTGGAATGTAACATCCAAGTAAAATATGGTAGGATATCTTTAATAGGAATGCACATATATGTGTGGAGCTGGCCGACTCTATGAAAATCTTTAAAGGCTAGATTTTCTAAAGCACGAATCCCGAGAAGTTCAAGGCTGAAGAACGAACACAACCGAGAACCAATCTTGAATTGGAAATACTCTATGTGAGGTTTATTGTTTAGGCTTACATAAACAACTGGCGATTCAAGGCTTAGTCCATCGACTAGTTAAGTTTGATAGGCTTTCACTAAAGAAGGTTCAAAGTGAAAGCTACCTATCTTGATGCGGTGTATTTCAACAGGCATGCTCAGATTCCTTCGAGTCAAAAATATCTTGTTGATCCATTAATGTGGGGGATTGTTGTAATTATGATTATAATTATGGTTAATAGATCAATGAAATCCAATAAATTAAGATACATTTTTTTTGTTCATGTATCTCTTTTTGAATTCATGAATTTCCTATAGTTTTCTGTTCACGAATCTATTGAATTCATGAATTTCCTAGATTCATGTATAATTTAGTTCATGTATTTATTGAGTTCATGAATCTCTTGAATTCATGTGTCTCTGGATTCATGAATCCCTTGGATTCGCGTATCTCTTGATTCATGAATTTCGTGGATATATATGTCTATTTAATTCATGAATATCTTCTGTACATGAACTAAAAATCTCTATAAATAGATAGGAGCATAGAGCTTCATTAGGGTTTTTGGTTTTCCCAATTCGATTCCAAAAAGAGCTTTGATGTCCTTTTCTACTCTTCTGATTTTTCTAGGTGTGCTGGTTCAATTATACGGTTCGACTGAGCCATGTTTGTATAGTGCTAATCCAAACAAGTTCGAGGTGTTGTATCTTGGGAGGCATAGTTCGTGAATCTACAGAGCACCTTTAACAGGAACTAATCGCCTTAAGGAGATTCGGTTATCCGTACATTACCTCCAATTTTATGTTATTTTTCCAGTGATATCTTATTTTATTCTTCTCCAAGATTTGTAAGTTCACATAAAAAGAATGATACCATATAACTGTTATCATCTTCTTTACATTGATGTTTTGATTACAACAAATTTGTTTGTGTTTTCTCTAGATCTAATTTCCAATAGGCTAGCATTACTCTTTGACTCGTGTGGGTGATATTCATGTTTGTAACCTATCGATCAGAGGTGTAATAAAACAAAGTTATGCTTAACTAAGAATAGGGGAAAATTGGATTGGATTTGGAAAGTTATAAAGCCGAAAACAATTGATTAATTAGATAAAGCATTTTCAAATATACTTTTTGACTGGTGTGACTTATTTTGAGCTCTTCATATGTGGTACAATTATTTAAATAAAAAAATTAACCAATATATGTTGAACATAAATTGATAAAATTTTGGAAGTTAAGTATAAAGAAAAGGGTTAATACACTGAAAAACCCCAAATTGGTACATTTGTGACAAATTTACCCCAAATTATTTTTTGACCATGAAAAACCCTAAATTGATAAACCTGTGATAAATTTACCCCGACCGACTATAAAAAAACCCTAAACTGGTATATTTATGATAAATTTACCCCAAATTAATTTATTCGACTGCAAAAAACCCTAAACTGGTAAATTTGTGACAAATATACCTTCGCTAAATTGGATTAATACTACAAAAAAATCAAAAAAATTGTAAATTGTGACAAACGGAGCATAAAATCCTAAATTGGTATACCGGTTAACTATCACGTGTCATTTAACTTAATAATTTGAGAATAAAATTTAACGAAAACTAACATAGGGTAAATTTGTCATAAGTGTACCAGTTTGGGGTAAATTTATCAAAGGTATACCAGTTTGGGGTTTTTGGTGGTCAAAAAAATAGTTTGGGGTAAATTTGTCACAAGTGTACCAGTTTAGGGTTTTTCAAGGTATTAACCCTAAAGAAAACACGACTTGCCTAGGGCAGAAAAGGTGGTGGTGACTCTCCTGCTCCTCCAGGGTTTACTCTGCCACGAAGCAGCGCACGGAGGTTCCCTGGGTACCAAAAAAAAAAAATACCCAATAAAAATTGAACAAAAGTAGAACAAACTGAAGACATATCTTCTTAAATAACAAACTTTTACTAATGTATAACTTATTCTTTGAGGCTTTTTGATGCACTGCATAAAATAGTTGCAATGTAAAAAGATCAATTTAATCAAGACAATTTAGCCTTGGCCTAGGCAGGAGTCAACCTTGCTTAGGCGAGGCTCAATCCACAGAAAGAAAGAGAAAGGAGAAAATAGTTTTTAAAAAATGTCCATGTCAATGTCAACCCTCGCTTGTGGCCGACAATTGGCCAACAGCACAATAAGAATAAGAATAAGAAAGGGAAAGGAAAAAAAGAAGAATTTTTAAAAAAAAAATGTAAATATTAGCACCGGTCTTACCGGTCAATATCCACGTAATTTTTTTTTACCTAAATTAGTTGGGTGGATAGAATTGCTACTAACATAAAAAGGTTTAGGATTAAATTGACCTATTGAAGAAGTTGAACAAGACTAAAGCCATCAATATAATAATATCTCCAAATAGAAACATAAAATGCTTTTATTAATGTATTAGTCTATGGACTTTTCTCAATTTTTTCAAGAATTTTTTTTTATCGATTTTAGTCTTAATTATATATTTTTCTATTCGAGCTAGACTCACCGTCGAATATAGAGGTGCAACAATGCTGAGCTAAAGGCCACATATGCGCTATATCAACTCATAGACATCCTACGTCGCGACCATAAGAGTAGGAGAAGCTTACCATGTAAGCTGTGCTTCTAAGGCCCTATTTGATAATACTCTTGAGAACAACTGATTATGTTCTTTTATTTCTCGGAACAAAAAAAAAAACAAAAATTCAATTGGTAAATTTTTTGTTCTTGGGAACAAAAAGATTTTTATTCTAAGTAGAAAAAAGTTATTTCTTATTTCCGAGAACATTTCCTAGAATCAAGTCTCATATTTCTTTTCTTTTCTCTTTCCTCCTCTTCTTCTTCTTCTTCCTTTTGCCCAGTCGCCGACATCAATTATGGCCTATGACCAGCCAAACAAGGCCCGGCAGCCTCTCTAAAGCATCACCTACCCCCGGCAATGTCGAGCCATGGTGAGGCTCATTGACTTGAGCCTTACCTAGGCCAACGTGAAGCTAGGCCTCGCCAACCAACATGAGGCAAACCTCGCGCCACTTGGGTGAGGTTGATCTATGCTGATGGCCGGCCTCGCCCAAATCTAGTGAGACCGAGGCGAGCGATGGCTAGGTGAGTCTTTGACAAGCTCGTCAAACCTCGCCTAGACAGTTGCCAACCACAAAGGACGAAGAAGAAGAGAAAATGAAAAATAAAAAATATAATAAAAGTATTAAAAATTAAAAGAAACAAAAAAATTTAAGAATCATACTAAATGTATTTTTATCCCAAGAATAAAAATTTTATATAGTTATCAAGCGCCTTCAAAAAATCAAAAGTTACTCTCGAAAATAGAATTTATCATTTTTGAGCAAAAATTGTTTAAGGAAACATAATTCTTACCAAATGTGCCCTAAGAATATGTTTGACAATGGTTCTATTCCTTTGTTTTTCTGTTCTTTTGCTCCCCGAGAATAGAAAAGAACATAAATTTTAGTAATGTTAATTAATTTTTCTATTTCTCGGAATAAAAAAGTGATCGGGGAATAGATTTAGAACAAAAACGGAAATAAATAAATAAATAAATAAATAAATATTTTTTTATTTATTTCCGAGAACAATTTATAGAAATAAGTCTATTTCTTCTTTTCTTTTTTCTTTTTTTCCTTCTTCTTCCTTGCCACTTGTGGCTATTCGCCGTCGATTGCCGCCAACCACCGTCGACGGTTGACGACCGATGAAGAAAAGAAAACGAGAAAAACAATTCTTAAAAATTATTACAAAATTAAAAGAAATACTACTTTACAAAAACATTTATGAATTGTACCGAAACATTCTCGTTCTTCTTTTATTTTGAGAATATAAATTTTATATAGTTACCAAATGCGTTTTTTTACTCATAAATTGTTTTAGGGAATAAAATTTTAAAAAAAAATTCGAAAAAAAATATTAAAAAATATTTTAAAATTGCCATGTCGGCTTTAACGAGCAGTGGCGTCCACATCAATACCGGCCGGCCAATTTTGGTCGAATGGACTAAACTGGCACAATTGTAAAGGTTTAGGATTAAATTGGCTAAAAAAAAAGTTTATGACTGAATTTGCACAATTACAATGGGTTTAGGACTTTTTTGGTAATTTTCCCAATAAATGTTTTTGGCGTTTGCAAAATCTATCATCTTTTCGTGAATGATATTCAAAGGAGTATGCCCTCAAAAGTATTTGCGTGAGATAGTGAGCAACCAAGTTTCTTACTTTGTCAGCCTTCTTCATATGTCAAAGTTTTCATAGTTTTTCTTCATGTATTAAAGAGTATATGGGGTTGAAGAAAATGAAAATACCAATCTCTTTATTAATTTGAAATAATGATAAAAAAGAGTTTAAAAAAATTATATCAACTTTGGGACACCTATTATGCAACTAATACTCCATTCATTTCCCAGAAAATATTACGTTTTTAGAAAATGTTTTTCGAGAAGCAAATTCTCAAAAAAGTGACAATATTTTCCATTATTCGGTTGAAATCTAAAATCGAAGTAAGAAGTATTTTCCGCCGTTTGGTAAGGAAAAATCTTTTCCTTCATGTGTTGTTTTCCAAAATTTATTTTATTATTTTATTTTTAAATTGATTTTTTAATTTTTTTTTCTTTCTTTTTTCTTCTTCTTCCTCAACTAGTCTCTAGCCACAGTGATAGCTAGCAAGGCTCTAACTTGCCAGATATCGGTGAGTTCGAGCCTCACCCATCCTTCCTGCTATGGCAAGGTTCAAGCTCACTCGACAGCCTCGTGTTAGCTCAAGTGAGGCCAGGCCAGGCCCAAGCTCACCTGTAGCCAGTTGTTGACCACAATTGGGGCCGGTGATCAACCAAAGAAGAAGGAGAAAAAAAAAAAGAAAACAATTTAAAATTTAATTTTTTAAATAAAAAAGGAAAATGTGTTTGTTAAAAAAAATGCTTAGTTTAGAAGTGAAAGAAAGATGATTAAAAGCATAATATATTTTCCCCTATTTTCGAAGATTTTCTTTTGTTGATGGAAAATGTTTTATTCGATTAATTTATTTTATGTGGAACAAATATCAAAATAAGTTCGTTTTCATTTCATGTTCAGAAGACGTTGTTTTGTAAGTTGTTTTCGATTAAATGAATAGAGTTTAAATAAGAAAATATGCATTCCCATTGTACGGACTGCTCCAGTAAGTCGATAATACACTATCCGTACTTTGGAAATTGAATATTATCTCATTAAACAAGCTTAGCGGGTGTTTCGAAAACAAACGAATTAGATAAAGAAAATGACTTTACTACCCTTTACACACTCGTTTGTGTTGAGACGGCACGGACGGCGCGTGCGAGGCCACCCCCACCCCCCAAAAAAGAAACATCGGCACCACGTCAGCCCTTATCTCCAAAACACAAGTCCCGACACGTCCACCTCCCCGCAGACTAGGTTGCACAGACACGGCGGGACACAACATGACATAACACGGCATGTCGACACGTCATTTCTTAAAAATAAAAAATTCCGACACGCTAGGACACGTTATATATTAAATATATATTTTTATTTTTAATTAATTTGAATCTAATTTATAATTAATTAATTAATTAAAAAAGAATTTATTATAAATTTACATTAATCATTCAACATTTTCGGTAAGATTTTAAGTTTTTTTATTTCATTAAAATCAAACCCCCTCCCCCTAAAAAAAAATCCCGCCAGCCGTCCCTTCCCCTCCCCCCCGTCATTTCCTCCTCGCTTCAACACGCAAGCCCATTTTGTAATCTTTTATTTTCCTTCTGAGTTCTCAAAACCCTAGCATCACGGCACCTTCTTCTCCTACTCCTCAGTCCTCGCCGCATGACGCCTATCTCTGAAAGCATCGAAGACTCGCAAGAAAAGCACCAGCATTCGCCGAAGGAGCGGAAAATGGAGTAACCCAGAAAAAATTTCAGTGGAAGGGATCGGAAAAGAAGGCGGAACGCGCAGTCCCTGTGAGCAGAGAGGCTACACACCGCCGCGAACTCCTCCTCCTCCCTCTTGCCGCCGCCGCCACCGCCCCACTCGACGACGCTGCCCTCCCCCACGAGTGCCTCCCTCGTGAAGTTCCTCCTCACGGCCCTCGCCTCACTCTTTTCTCTTTCTCTGGCCGTCTCTCGCTGTCACGGGCTCGCCTTCACTCGTGGCATCCACCCTTTCGGACACGCGTGTCGAAGCGTGTCCAAACATGTTCGGGCATGTTCGAGCGTGTCGGACACGACTCGAGAGCTCCGGCAGTGTGCCGGTGCTACCTAGCCCGCCGACACTAAGGGAGTGCATGACAACTCAAAATTTCTGTTATAGACCTGTTTTTGGAAAAGAAATCCGTTTGATAAACCTATTCAGTTTTTCTATTTTTGGAATAGATTTCTATTCCAGAAATAGGTTTGGAGGAGAAATCAGAAACTAAAATTTTGTACTTCTGATATCTGAAAGAGGAATCAGAAATAATTTCTTTCACTAAACCCTAATTTCGGTAAGTTTTCCCTTATCTCCTCTCGCGTCTCTGCCTCCTCCTCCTCCTCCTTCGCCTCTCCTCATTTTATTAAAAATAAAAATGAATATATTCATTTTATTCATTTAAAAATAAAAACAAATTTATTAAAATAAATAAATTATTTTCATTTATCATTTTATTTTTATTTTATTAAAAATAAATTTATTAAATTTTATTAAAATAATTTATTTATGATAAATAAATATAAACTTATTTTATTTACCTTGAGTGTTTTGCCAAATAATTTTATTTTTTATTTTTATTCATTTTAAAATAAATTTATTCGTAAAATAAAATAAATTTATTTTTAAGGATATTTTTATTTTAAAATAAAATTATATTTTTATTTTATTTTTTATGACTTATTTTATTTTATTCATTATTTTTATGTTACTAAATTATTTTTATTTTTATTTTTTATATTAAAGGTTCTCGGTCGTCGTTGCCACCGTTCAAAAGGAAAAAAATTTGTGTTGTTATTAAACGAATTTTTAATTTTAGAGTAAAAATTTTGTCTTTGTTATCAAACGGTTATTTTCCTTAGAAATTATTCTAAAAATAAAAATAAAAAAATGGTTATCATGCGCGCCTGACACTGGTCTGCAATCTCAATCTCCATCTCGATCTGCGGCGCTTCTATATCTGGCAACTTCCATCGCCCCTCTTCACCTAAAGACGCGAAGCAGATTCTGCATCTCCTCCTCCCCCTGCTTCTTCTTTTCTATCTGTTTCCGAGTCTTGAGTGCACCTCTTGTTCTGCCATGGCGGGGGAGGGGGAGGAGAAGCGGAGAGAGGCCGATTTCTTCTTGGAGCGCGATGAAGTCGACGACGACAGCGAGCACGGAGATCTCGAGGTGAACAAGATCGGAGGTAGCAGCAGCGGCAGCAGCAGCGAGGAGGAGGGAGAAGTGGGGGCAGGTGGCGCCGGAGGAGGCCGGAGCGGCTCGCTCATCGCCTTCGTGTCTCCAAGGTGGCCGCAGAGCTACAGGTGAGGGTTTGCTTACGGTTTAAGCGAGATCAGTTTTCTATTTCCGTGATCAAATCGGTCCAGGTTTCGGCCTTTGTCGGCTTTCGGCAGCGATGCCTGATTTGACTGAAAGGCGGGTCTGTTGAATTTGTGGACGTGCAATTTTTTTAAACCGTTAAAATATTTAAATAATAAATTATATTTTAATTTAATAAATTAAAATTTTAAAATTGATGAAAATAGGTTCATAAAATCTCATACGGTATTAAAGTAGAATCTAAATTTCGAGTTCAAATATTTTCAAATTTTTGTGTTGTTTAACAGAATATTGATTCTTGGAAATGTATTTTCTGGTAGGATGGATTCTGTGCTTCCTGATTATTTTTTCTTTAGGAGTTTCCGCGTTTCCCATTTTACCGTGCCTTTGTCAAGATTGAGGGGATGTTTTAGTTCATGCAAAAAGCTGTTTGCTAAAACTTGGAGTCTGCAACCATGCTACTAGCATACGTTTTTTTTCCCGCCTGGATCTTTGTTGCAGTGCTGATTCTTAGAAAGAGAAGGCTCCTTCAAAGATTCAATTAGAAAACACGATAGATATGAAATTTTATATGAAATTCGCTTGATTGAAGGGAGTATAAGGCACATATATGTATAGTGTTAAATTTGAGCTCGTAAAGGAAATCTAGTCCAATTTGAATAGAACTCCTAATTTGAGTGATTTTTTAATTTTAGTAGATTTTTGGTCTCAAATTGGGTTTTGGTTTCTTCCCAACAGAGATTGGTCATAACAATCAATTGTGTGGCGTGCTGGAAGCCAATAGATTAGTGAATTTCTCTGTGATATTGACAGATTGTTCCACAAGCAATTGTGAGGACTAATTATGGAATTATTGGATGTAATTGAGCACCAAAAAACACCCAAGAGTATTTGAGTGACTCGAATCTGTGGTTGTATTCTCTGCCTTATCATTTAATCTATGGTGGAATCTCGTACCATTCTTCCCATGGGAGTACTCACACGAATTGAACCACATGAATTTGATATCCGATTGATTCCCTTAGTTTATTGTGTTCATTTCTTTTTTCCTCACAAAACATAGTACTTCACTCAATCATCACATTTACTACAACCCAACTACCTTGTGCTCGTGACACAGAGCATCCACGTACAACTACTAAACATATTTGGCTCTCAATAAAAACAGCTTGTCCCACATCAATAATTGTTCCCAGTATACACGAGAAAAGAAATTGCGAGTGGAAAATGAAACAGTCAAGTGCACGCCTTAAGTTGACTATGACCTCTCTTTCTTAAGCTGAACTAGTGATACTTGAGCTATGGTGGCAATGGTAGAGCTCTGGTGTTTTACTCAGCAATTTGAATTAGACGGATGCTTTACAGTTTTCAAGTGCTGACCCTCTTATATTTGTCCTTGTCATCTCCTCTCTCTACCCTTTGTTGCAGGGAGACTACAGATTCTTACACCATCTCAATGTCGCCAAACTTTGGATTTCTCAGTCGCTCACCAAGTATTAGATATTCAAGCTATGACAATGATTACAGCAAGAGCAACATTGACGCAGGTTCAAAATCTCCTTTACTGACTGAAGAGTATAAATATCCAAGGGAGGAAGATGTGGTATCAAGAGCACAATCATCATATTCAGCTAAGTCTTCAATTCGCCAACAGATTACAGGAGAATTGCCGATCAGTCATGGATGTAGCTTCACTCAGACTGTTTTCAATGGTCCGTAGGGAATTGCACTAGTGGCCACTTGACATCTTCAAGTGATAATTCAATATTTTCACTTTTCCATTAGCGCTCTTGTTTCCATAGCCGTTTGGCATGAATTAAGCCCTTTGGTTACCGGATGTTTTGTGTTGCCTCTGATTCCAAAATAGGGATCAATGTACTGGCTGGAGTGGGGCTTCTATCTACACCTTACACAATAAAAGAAGCTGGATGGTCAAGTCTGGCAATTTTAGTTCTGTTTGCCATCATATGCTGTTACACTGCTTCTCTCATGAGAGACTGCTTTGAAAGCAAAGAAGGCATCATTACATATCCAGATCTAGGACAAGCTGCCTTTGGGAGATATGGGCGTCTTTTCTTCTCTGTGAGTTCATGATTTCATGTTGTAATAATGCCTGATTATTAATAGGTTTGTAGGGTAAATTGTCATTTAAGAGAGTAAAAGAAAGGTTCATTGCACGAAATGGGATTGCCTTTAGTCTAATAGTTGCTTTTCTTGCTTGTTGTTGCAGATCATTTTGTACACTGAATTATATGTAAGTTCCGACTAGAAGCATTGCTTTTACTTTTGCCATGATAATTCAGCCTATTCACTATCTTATCTCTTGTCTGCAGTCATATTGTGTGGAGTTCATTACTTTGGAAGGGGAAAACCTCACCAGACTATTTCCGGGAGTATCATTAAATTGGTCTGGTTTTCAGCTGGATTCTTTGCACTTTTTTGGAATTTTAACCGCTCTCATTGTGCTACCTACAGTTTGGTTGAGGGATATACGAGTAATATCATACCTCTCAGGCATGCATTTCCTTGATTTAGTAACCTCTATAATTTTTTTAGTATCTGAACTGCAACTTGGGAATTTCATCTGTGTTCACATTGCATCCTTGCAGCTGGAGGAGTAATTGCTACAGCTTTGATTGTTCTTTGCGTGGTGATACTTGGTACTAGAGAGGGTATTGGATTTCACCAGACAGGTCCCTTGGTCAATTGGAGTGGCATTCCATTTGCCATTGGTGTGTACGGATTTTGCTACTCTGGACATTCTGTTTTTCCAAACATCTATCAGTCAATGGCTGATAAAACAAAATTCAACAAGGCATTGATCGTGTGGTACGGACTTTCTTCCGGTACATGCTTAACATACTTTCTTTGGTTTCTTTTTATACCCTAAAAGTTTTCTTGTATATGCAGCTTCATCTTGTGCGTCTTAATCTATGGAGGCGTTGCAGTCATGGGATATCTCATGTTTGGTCAAAGTACACTATCCCAGATCACCTTAAATATGCCAGGACATTTTATTGCTTCCAAAGTCGCCATATGGACAACAGTGAGTAGGAGATTTTGTGCATTGTGCTGCAAAGTTTCTATCCCTGGTTGAAATATATACCATTGTGGATTCTAAGTGCCCATTCGTTTTTTCTGTGGCAGGTCATCAATCCATTCACTAAATATCCTTGTTTCATTGCATTTTTGAGTCCTGACAATTAAACTGATGCATTCTTTTTTGCTTTTACCTCTACTGTTTATAACATACTTTGTTTCCTGAACATTGGATAAATATGCGCTGTTGATGAACCCATTGGCACGGAGCCTAGAAGAGTTGCTGCCTGCAGGAATCTCAGACAATTTTTTATGTTACATTCTGCTTAGAACAACCCTGGTCATCTCCTCAGTTTGTGTTGCTTTCCTTCTTCCTTTCTTTGGTAAATATTTTAAGTTCGTTTTCACAGCAACAGTTCATTCTCATCATTACTGTTATGCATTTGGATCTAAGATAATTGTATATATTGGGAGTGTGTACAATCTTCAATTCTGAACAGGAGAAAAGGAAAAGGCTGTGACTTAGCTCTGTCATAGCCCACCTTCCTCACATTTGTTAAGTCCTATTTTAAAAACTAGCAACTGTTCTCTCTCTCTCTTTTCTTGGTTAGTGACCCTTTGCTTGCGTGCTGCCAAAGATGATATTAGCTACACTAAACATTAAGGATGACTGGAATTTCTGCACTTCAAGGCCATTGGAAAACCTGAGCTGCAAGAATTTCTCATTCAATATTGATACATCCAATAGTAGGGAGAATTAAAATAATTCTTCTTTTCCTCGTTAACATGCAACAAAGGTAAGTGCGCTTTATTGTATAAGAAAAGATGAATTCTCCGTTATGAAACATTCCATTCCTCAGTATTATATTCCATAACAATATCTTCAACTATTCTATGTTGACATATTCATCACATCTATATTGAAGTGACAAACTTTACTTATCATTTTGCAGTGTCTTTAATGAGAAACCCACATTGAGACACTAATAGATACTCGACGTTAGGAACTTTCTTTGAACACATTCTACAAGTGAATCTGCACATACTGATGAGGGTTGCTTGTCTTTAGAATTTCAGAAGAGCATACTGCACAAAGAGTAATTAAAGTACTTAAACTTTGCATCAGCACAAACCTCATATCATGGAAGATTGACAGCTTCGCTCCGACTTTAACTTTTTGCTCCCCCATTGTTTCCAGCTACATGTAGTATTTCAACAGGTATTTGACATTTATGCAGCGTTGTTAGGGTAACTTTTTCTGGTTTGATGCAGGTCTTGTAATGGCTTTGATTGGTTCCCTCCTGAGTGTTCTTGTGGTAGGGATATTACCTTGTTAACTTGAATTTGAATTTATAGTTTTCTTCCGTGTAGCCTTGCTGTGTCTGATGTTTTTTCCAGAGTAATCCATTTGCGTCCATTCATATTTGGAATATTGATAAATGGACCATTTTTTTTCTTAATAAGGCCAAAACCAGGTCTCGTGCTGCATTTTATTAAAGATTTGATCGACTCTGAACCTCTTTCTATCGCATTCACATTTTCCAACGGATAGACCTCATCATTACTAATGTCTGCAAATGAGCATTCGGGCACTATTTGACACACTTCTATCCTTTTCGTTTTAGTCCACACTTCCATGTCTATTAGGGGACTAAGTTTTTGTGCGGCAATTGTTCAAAGATTCTGTAGTTGAATCACACGAGCACATCTCTCAATTTTTGCTAGAATCTATACAGATTTTTTTTACATGTTTTGAGAACGTAGAAGCAATTTGAACTCCAACAAAATAAGATTAAGTAATTTCATAGTTAATCTTCAGTTAGAAACAGACAAAGCTAATCAGTTTAGCTTAGTGGATCCTCAAATTCTTCTTGGTAAAGTTGTGCCATTGTTTTGATATTCAATCAGTTAATTCATAGTATTTGAAATCTTCCTTGAGGAGTATAAGCAATAACTCAACAATATTGAGGCTCTGTTATTGTCTCTTGAATGTCCATCTCACCTGTTATTGAAGAATACAAGTCTTGTGCCCACGATTTTTCTGAACCATGTAAAATTTTATCCTTGATTCAGGCAGTTATTGTTCCAGCTTTGTGCTTTCTGAGGATCATGGGGAACAAAGCGACAAAAATGCAGGTACTTCAGACTTGATTTTGGGTAAAACTTGCACTGGCAGAAGTGAATTCAACTTGAAGGAGAGAAGTAAAAGTACGAGGCTTATAGAAATGTGGCATACATAAGATAGGCTGTGTGGCCCTTAGAGTCTTGATCATGCTTGCTTTTACTATTCCCCTTTTGGGGACAGAAAATAGGAAAGCAGAATTCTTCTGGAGAAGATGGATTTTCAATGGTTACTTAAGTACTTTGAATCCAGAAATTAGCTTGGCAAACACTAATCTGCAGGGGGTTATCTCGGCAGTGGTTTTGATGTTCTTTTCGCTAACTAAGCAGAACAATGCGGCATCCGCCTTATTTAATGAATTCTAGACACTATGATCCTATTGGCACAGTACCCTTCTGTCCACTGCTCCAGTTGCTGATAGATTTTCTTTTCACTCGACATGTTCAGGTTGTTCTGAGTACTGCAATCGTGGTCGTGGGCGTCATCAGCGCTGCGCTGGGGACATATTCTGCCATTTCCCAGATTGCAAAGAGTTACTGAAGAGGAGATTCAGCCACTCAATCTTTAGGCATCATCAGTCCCTTCTATACTTATAAGCTTCATGGAACTTCAGCACCAGATTAATGTGATTATCAGCTGTCTTTTTTGCAGTGTTAATTGCTCAGTTCAGAGGAAAAAAGGAACAGAAATAAATGCCGTCCTTGATTTGTGTGTGTTAGTGATGCTGGCTAGCATTACTGCCGTCCTTGATTTGTGTGTGTTAGTGATGCTGGCTAGCATTACTCTTTGACTCGTGTGGGTGATATTCATGTTTGTAACCTATCGATCAGAGGTGTAGTAGAAGAAAGTTCTGCTTAACTAAGAACGGAGGAAAAATTGGATTGGATTGGATTTCGAAAGTTATAAAGCCCAAAACAATTGATTAATTTGATAAAGCATTTTCAAATATACTTTTTGACTGGGGTGACTTATTTTGAGCTCTTCATATGTGGTCTAATTATTTAAATTGAAAAAATTTAACTAATATATGTTGAACATAAATTAATAAAATTCTGGAAGTTAAGTATAAAGAAATCACTCAATAAAAAGTGAACAGACGTAGAACAAACCGAAGACATATCTTCTTAAATAACAAACTATTATTAATGTATAACTTATTCTTTCAGGCTTTTTGAAGCAGTGCATAAAAAGTGGCAATGTAAAAAGATCAATTTAATCAAGTCAATTTAGCCTTGGCCTAGGCGGGAGTCAACCTTGCCCAGTTGAGGCTCAGCCCACAGAAAGAAAAGAGAAAGGAGAAAAATTTTTTAAAAAAAAAAAAGTGTTCATCTCAATATCAACCCTCACTTGTGGCCGACAATTGGCCAATGGCCAAAAAAAAAAGTAAGGAAAAGAAAAAAGAGAAAAATATTTTAAATATGAACATTGGTCTCACCGGTCGATATTCACGTCAATTATCTCTAATCTAAATAAGTTGAGTGGATTAAATTGCTACTAACATAAAAATGTTTAATATCTCCAAACAGAAATATAAAATGTTTTTATTAATGTATTAGTCTATGGACTTTTCTCAATTTTTCCAAGAAATTTGTTTATTTTGATCAATTTTATTCTTAATTTGTTTATTTTGATCAATTTTAGTCTTAATTATATATTTGCTGCTAGAGGGGCAACAATGCTGAGCTAAAGGGCCACATCTGCGCTGTATCAATGCATAGACATCCTACGTCACGACCATAAGAGGAAAAGCCTACCATGCAAGCTATGCTTCTAAGACCCTATTTGGTAACATTCCTAGGAATAATTTATTATGTTCTTTTATTCCCCGGAACAAAAAAAAAAAAAGAACTGAAATTCATTTGATAAATTATTTGTTCTTGAGAACAAAAAGATTTTTATTTTAAGAAGTAGAAAAAAAGTTATTTCTTATTCTCAGGAATGATTCCTACAATCAAGTTTCATATTACTTCTTTTCGGCCAGTAGCTGGCATCAGTCATGGCCCGTGACCGGCCAAACAAGGCCCAACGGCCTCACTAAAGCATCGCCTACCCTTGGCAATCCAAGCCACGGTGAGGCAGGTTGACTTGAGCCTCACCTAGGCCAACATGAGGCCAAACTCGTGCCACTTGGGCAAGGTTGAGCCTTGTTGATGGTTGGCCTCGCCCAAATCTAATAAGATCGAGGCTCACGATGGCTAGGTGAGTCTCCAACAAGCTTGTTGAACCTCATTTAGACGGTTGCCGACCACAAAGAAGGAGGAAGAAAAAGAGAAAAATATTAAAAAATTATTAAAAATTATTAAAAATTAAAAGAAACAAAAAAATTCAATAATCATACTAAATGCATTTTTATCCCGAGAATAGAAATTTTAGATAGTTACCAAGTGCCTTCAAAAACTTAAAAATTGCTCTTGAAAATAGAATAAAAAAATCATTTATGAGTAAAAATTATTACCAAATGCGCCCTAAGCATATGTTTGGCAATAGTTCATTTGTTTTTCTGTTCTTTTGCTCACCAAAATAGAAAAAGAACATAAATTTATTTAGTAATGTCAATTAATTTTTCTATTCCTCATAATAAAAAAGTAATCGGGGAATAAATTTAGAACAGACATGGAAATAAATAAATAAATAAGTAGTTTTTATTTATTTAGGGAACAATTTATAGAAATAAATCTATTTCTTCTTTTTTTTTTCTTTTCTTCTTCTTTCTTGCCACTCGTGGCCATTCGCCATCGATTGCTGCCAACCACTATCGTACCAAACGCATTCCCAATCTTCTTCTATTTTGATAATAGAAATTTTATATAATTACCAAACGTATTCTTTTACGCATAAATTATTTCGGGAAATAGAAATAGAAAAAAAAATTATTTTTGAAAAAAAAATTGTTTCTAGAAACAAAAGTGTTACTAAACAAACCTAAGCAAACAATTACACAAAATCCAAACACGCCGACCCGATCTATGACTTCAGTTCGTGCTCTATATAGATTTCGGGCCGCGTCGATATGAAGACGCACCCCTTCATGTTTCGATTCGGATCAAATCGGTTGGAAATCTGAACCGTTGACGGCCCAAATCGCCTCTAGCACCCCGTCCCGCCTGCCCCCCCAAAAAAGAGTAAGAAAGAGGCTGAGCGTCGGCGAGGAACGAGATGCATCTTCTTACCCGGATCTGCGCGAGAAGATGGTGGAATGCTAAGCTTAGATCGTTCATTATTCTGCACGACTGATATGGAAGATGTCCACCTGAATATTGGGAGTACGGATGGCAACTTGGCAAGTACGGGATGCAGTAATTATCGCGAATGGAGTGGAGCTGAATCGAGGACAAGTTCAATGCTTCCTGGATTGACCCAGCTCTTCCTCATAGAATTTGAGATGTAGATCCGAGCAAGGCCGCCTCGCCCGGCAGGCCCGCTTTGTTCACGTGAACCGAGCGGCTAAGGCGGTGCACTCTCGCCGTCTTTGCATGACTCCGTGGCGGAGCTGGCGACGGCGTCCCTCGTGTATTGTGCCGCCACCACTGGCCAGGAAATACTTTTTTGAAAGATCAGATTGAATAAACTGCAAAAATTCAGATGATTCCTCATCCCGGAAGTACGAAAGATTTCGGTTTCAGAGCATGGGGCCATCGCTTTCCACAGGATACCCATCAAGAACTGAAAGGTTCTAGATTGAGAAACAGACAAGCCCAGGGGAACGCAAAAGCACAGATAGACAGAGACAGGGACAGCCAGAGACTGAAGAGCCACCTAGTTTTTATCGATTTAAAAGAACAAGATTGTAATTTAATGCCAGCGCGCGCAGTCTCTCTCTCTCTCTCTCTCTCTCTCACTGTGGATCTGAGCTGAAGCAAAGTGGGACAGAGCGTTGCCGGTGACGAGCTGGGTCGGTTGTCGGTGGCACCGCTTGCCGCGGCGGGGAGGGAAAGAGAGAGAGAAGCAAATTGCGCTCATTCTCTCCATTTCGAGGAGCGCTCGCGCGAAGCGATGAGCGGATTCGCGTGCCGGAACTACTTCGTCCGTCGCAGCGCCGAAACCGGAGTTCGGTAGCATTTTGCCGGCCCTCTTCCTTTTTCCCGAGATCCGAAGCCATGGAGGGATTGGTGGCTCGTACCGGTCGCCACCAGCAGCGCTATAAGGACGGTTTCCGACTCGTGGCCGGGTACTACTTCGTGAAAAAAGTCCTTCTTTATCTCCTCATTTCCATGTCTCTGTATTTAGATTGCCTGTGCGTCTAGTGGATTCCATCCGCATTGGTTCCTTCTCCCTCTCTCTCTCTCTCTCTCTCTCTCTCTCTCTGTGAATCGGCTCAGGGAAGTCTCCGGCGAATAGCGAGTTGAGCGAGACTTGTGAAGATTGATTGCTCGGTGCGTCTGCTTCGGCTGGTGTTAATTTTGGAAGTGAATGGAACCTCAGTTTTGGCTGATGCTTAGTTATATCTAGTGCTTTGCAATTGCCATAACAAGCAATCATTCTAGGAGGTTCAATTTTCGATGAGCCCACAAGCCGAGACATTGTTTGCCGGACTTTGATCCTATATGGAGATCGTAGGAGTAACTTCACTTCCTTTGCTATGCTGATGCCATTGATGGTTTCACAAGGTCACTCGATCTGATGCGTTTTGATCAACTGTGCCATACTTAAGATGTACCAGAAACAGAGGAGTTCACCTATTCAGAGCAAAAAGAAAAACGAGCGGTCTTCCTCTTGGAAGTGTCGGTTTACGAGCTTGAATCTCTTCTCCTACAAAATGAGAGAGCTCTTTGTGTTTGACGTATGGATTCCCTACATGCAGTAATTTCAATAGGATTTGTGGCCATTTTTGTGCTTTATGGGAAAAAATACAACAGTGTTTAAATTACTGACTGGTGGAAACAGGTGTGTTCCTTTCAAGTATAGAAGTGCTGTTGAAAATGGGAATGGCTTGTGTCACGGAGATGTTGAGGTACTGATGATCAATTCTACCAGCGGACCTGGTCTGCTGTTTCCAAAGGTACAAAATTTGAAGTTTTAAAGATTACTCCCTTTATCTGATGCTCCAAAGAATCTCGACCCAAAAAAAAGCCCCTTCGAAGAATGCTACAATGATAATGTTGGTACATTGCTACTTTGTTATTGTGAAGTTCTTCAACAATACAATGCCGCAATGCTACTAGAAATGGTTAACATCATCCATTTTTCTATCTGTTTTTGTGTGCTCCTGATGATAGCCAGAAGTCAACATATCTTTCATCATAGGTATATCTTTCATCATAGGTAATGAAAGCAATACTTATGTACTCTAAACATCCAAGTATATGTCAGATATTTTATCCTTGAGAACTTTAGAGACTTGAGAGCCTCTGAGGAATCCCATAAGCATACAAGAACAGCTATTATTTGATGACATTCTGCAAGGAGATGGCTCTTCTAGGGTGAAATTACTCTTTTCCCGATTGAGTGCATCTGTAAGATGTTTAGTAGCCAGATCATTGAAAGTAAACAGATTTGTGGTCTCCTGCTATACTCAGTGTATTCTCTAGAACCAAAAGATTTGGTCAGTGGTGAGATAGATTTTGCATGTATGTATACCTGAGAAAATTGCAACTTTCTGCGACTATGTATCAAAGCTCTATGATGACTTTGAGAGATTTAGTTGCAAGGCTTGAAAGTGAATTCTTACTGAAGCTCTCATCAGCATTGTTATTGAAATTCATATTAAGATTTTGGGGATCTTATAATTCAGTGAGCTTAACCCATAGAAACAGTGAGAAACCTGAGGGAGAGTTCGATATCGATCTTATAGTGATCTTAATGTGTTGGGATCTTTATATGGACCACTTAATAATTGATAAAATCATAGGATCATGGCGAGATGTTAAGATATTAACAATATGATTTTACGTGAATTGATATGGATCTTGTTAACGAATACCCCTGGAGCATCTGTTAAGTAAACCTAATCAAAAAGTGTTTTAATTTTAAATGTATTGATTACATATAACATGAGAGAGACATTGCATTGGAATTTATGATCTTTCTTTACACGGGTGTTTAACAAGTGCCCCAGGACACTTGTTAACAAAATCCATTAGATATATACGCAAATGTAGAATTGACTTTGAGATTTTAGCTCTACAATACGGATCCTTTTAGTAATATTCATTCGAAATTTTTTCTGTACAATGTTGAGATTTAGATGAGTAGCAAGCTATCTATAAATTCATATTTTTGGTTGGAAATTCTAGGAATCTGACATTATGCAGCCAACACCATGACTCTATTCCTCATACAGCTACACTTTTCAATTTTAATAATCTTGCTCATCAGATTCCTTATGGCATGAGCTAGGCTAGCTTGCAAGGCGTAATGCATGGCTGCAGATTGAATGACCCTTATTCTCAGGGTCACATTGAAGCATTCGGTGCTTTTTCAGAACAATCCGTGGCAAAATTCTCCTGTGAAGTTCTGGCTGCCCGGTAGATGAGAGATATGAAGAGCGATTAAAGGGTCAATATTTAGAGACATGAGGACCAGACTATGTCAATTCTCTTTCCTTCGGGTACTGTTGGACTATTCTTGATATTTGCTGATAAAAAACAAGTCCTAATGTGTAACCGGATAGGTGGTAGTATGGAAATTTACTTAGGAAACAATGTAGATTGATTGTTTTCATTTTAAACAAACTCAATGGTAAAAACTAGAGAAAAATTTCTCAAAAGGTATTACTCTTTACCATCCACAACAGCCCAATAGTGACTTGGAAAGAGCATTTCTTTTCTTTTCATAATTTGACTGTTCCAGATGTTGGAGTGGAAAGCCTTATGGATATAAGGCGCAGAGGAGCTGCAACAAGCTTGAAATTGTTTCTCCCTTTGTTCAGTTACTAGGACTAAGAAGACTTAATTTTTCAAGTCTGTTTGCCAGGAAGAGGAGAAACTTTCCTATTATGTCACGTTTCCTCTCCATGATCATGTTTTTTATGGCGATATTATGTGTTGTCAATAAGAGATCTTGCAGATTTTATGTTGCTTGTTGTTACATAAATTTTACCCAAGATTTGTTTATTTCTGAAATTTTAGGGTGGCTGGGAAGATGATGAAACTGTTGAGCAGGCTGCCTCACGTGAAGCTCTTGAGGAGGCCGGGGTTCGAGGAGATTTAGTGGTAAGAGTGAAGTGCGTGCTGTCTTCTATCTACACTCATATCTAGGTTGAGGTTTGCAATTGTTTTCATTGAGACTGTGACTCTAAAAGGCTATATGTGCCGTGATTCTTTTGATTTGAACATATCTAGCTGGTGCATTAACTTAGACCTAAAGACCAAGTGACCTTGATGCCCTTGCCAGCTTTTTAAAATATTACTGTGCTTGACCAGACAAACAAGTGTCACTTCTCCTTCAGTTTTACCTGTTTGTCCACAATGTTCTTAGGCAAACTCTCTGTGTTTCAGCATTTTATCGGCTTCTACGAATTCAAGAGCAAGACGCTCCAGGACGAGCTTAGTCCTGAAGGTTGGTGCAGAGCTGCTGTGTTCGCATTGCTAGTGAAGGAGGAACTCGAGTCTTGGCCTGAGCAGAGCACTCGCCAGAGAAGCTGGTTAACTGTTGCTGAAGCCATGGAGTGCTGTAGGTACCCATGGATGCGAGAGGCCATGGGAGAAGCTTTTTCCCGGTGGCATGCAGATCGGGATGTAAGAAAATAGACCCGGCAGAACCGTCTGAGCTTGCGACTCATCATCAAGACTAACATCGACAGGTTTCTGGACGCTATTCAGGGAAGACAACGGCACACTTTCATCTCTGAAATTAACCCTTCTTTAATCTAATGGAGGTTAGGATAGGAGTCGGAAACTTTTGCCCAGTCTAGTTTTTCACCTTTTTGCTTTCGTAGAGTACTTTTATCCGATTTTCTCATTAGCCTTTTTTGATGTCATTTGCTGATTCTGTAATTAGATAGCACACTGTTTTTGACCATTCTGCTGTTAGTTTTGCAAGAATGTAGGAGACAGAAAGGAAAGAAAGGTACATGACTTTCTAGTCCTCCCTTACCCCTACCTTGCCCCCGACGGTACCTTAGTAGGGATGTTTCATGATGCCCCCACCGTGTGATTATTTTGTAGAATAAGCACTATGATATTTTCTTCTCACGGTGAATTTCGTAGGATTTATTTAGGAAACCGACATCTGAAGTGATTTATTTAAAACCGTAAAACCATCGTTTTTTTTTTTTTTTTTGGTCGGTGTAAAACCATCGATTGGTTTCAGCTTTTCCGCTATCTTTGACCCACTTCTGTTATTCAGCTTTTCCACTAGAAATCTTTGACCCACTTCGGTCGAATCCTTAAAGAAGTCGAGTAAAAGAGTCCCACCACCGTCTGTTACAGGAGAGACTTGGTGGCGACTGCCATGACTTTAAGGAGCTTGTGTGCAGTGGTCTGAGCTGGTCGATAGTCCCCAATCAATCGATTCAAGCAATCACTGCTTGCGATATTTTATGCATAGAGGATTGGAGACGACCTGCGGCGTGTCCCCAAGCTGATCGCAATCGGTTTAAATATATCAAAGTCGAGTCAAGTGGTGCAGGTGAATCGGTGCGCGACATTAATTTAGGAGGGACCGATGGAAAATGCACCCTGTCTTGTCTGCCGAGAAGAGACCCATCTCGGGTCCGATGTTCTTGTTCGATCAGCGTTTAGGATTTAGAACCCTGCTTCATTGAAATCTCTCTTGATGACACGACAGCTTATGTATCATACGCGTGCCTTCGCTTTCTTATACGCACATCCAATCTAAAGAAGATGGGATTTTAGTTGAATGGTTCTGGCACTGCAAGAGCCAGGTAGGGACGATAGAGTTGTTGGTCCATCGTTCACATTGGAAAAGGTTAGCCAATGGGCCAATGGGAAAACCCTATAGAATTAGAGAATATCCCAATCGTGATACAACCAAAGCAATATTGTTGTGGCCTGAATAGATCGTGATCAATAGGACAGCCTACGTGGCACCAACCATGCATTTGATTGGCGGATGGACAAGTTGTGAATATCCTTTCATGTGCAAGTTGATCAATCAAAGTAAATGCGGGTGATACCGATATTTATACCCAAAATTCATTCTGGAGGAAAACATGGCTCCCTTATAACAAGAAAGTCGACAGTAGAAATTAGCACCGTCAATTGAGTAACCTCTCTTGACCTCACGAGCCATGACAAAGATCGAAGGAATATGAAGCTAACAAATCTTTGGGAAATGCTAAATAAAGTGTATATCTCTACGAGAAAGCAAAACATTTCAAACACACGTGCATGAGAGAAATCCCTATCTGCTAAGTGGGCCTATAACCATCACATAATTAAATCCAACAATCCTAGTTAGATTAAATATTCATTTACATACATATATCATGATTTGAATCCTTCATGCGGCTGCAAGCTACTTTAACCTTCTGTTCGACCGTCCAGAGAAGACGAATGCTGCAAGCATCACTTGCATTACACGACAAGTGAATATTTTGCCCATTTGCATCACAAAAAAACGAGCAGATGTCCAAGGACAGTGAACCCGTGAACCAGACAAAACAACGCATTGAATTCGAAAAAGTGGCAGCGAGACCTTTATGCAAGTTGGAGGGAGCACGCACAGGAACCACTAGCTCCGTACGTGCAGGCATTAGTTTGGGGTGGGCTAGGGCTGCTCTCGGACCGGATTTTCCAGCTCATTCATAGGCGGCGCTTCCAGTTCAATGAAATTAACCAGCTTGTGCATTGCGCGCACGTACACATTGGCAGACGTATTCAAAAATACATGCACGTATACGGAATCTACTGTTGCTAGTATATATACATTTGGGAGACCTCCGGTAGTGTTAGGTTAAATCTTCTTACCTCTTGATCAGAATGAAAACCATTAAAGCCGTTTTCTCCCAATGAGAAGACCTGCAGTTAGACGCCTCAGTGATATCACCCTAATATTAGGCAATTTTTTTTAAGAACTGAGGAAGCTAGAAGCTTTAGCCATGTATAGGTAAGAAATTTCGAACTCCAAGCTCCAACTTGGGTGTTAGTATTCAGATCGAGACCGCACCAATGCCACCTAAAGCATTGCTTATACTCGAAAAAAACTTGTAAGGTCTTCCTCTAGTGTAAATGGATGTAACCTAAAAAGAAAGTTACGCTTTCTGAGAACATCGCACTTATCATGTTTTTGTTCCTTTGAGAGTATAGAAAAATGTTCTAGATTTGAGAATTTTAATGTTTTGGGACTAAACGTCATGTCTAGGTACATGAATTTGTTTCTTACATCCATATAAATGAGAACATTGGCATCTAACGCTAATTTAACCAAGGAAAAGAGCACACTGATATCACTTTCTTACAGTTTTGCTCGAAAATGGGTTGTGTTATCTAATCGGGACTTCTCTAGATCGTGGATTCAGGTGATCTTTTTCAATCATCTTCATGTTTTTGGCGAGATCTTCATCTTTACCAGTGCACGTTCTGGCTAACTTTCTGGGAGAGTATCAGCTGGAAACGGTGCAGGAACATAATGTTGGCAAAACTCGTGGCTTTGAGCAACGGGCAATAGTGCTTATCTTTGCATCTTCAATGCCAAACCCAAAGAGCAAAGCTCTTTGATGTTAGTACTCCTTACAGCCAAAAAGTAGGGAAAAGGCACCGAAAGTGTCGGCTACCTTGCTAGGGCTAAGATTTCCCAAAAATCAGGTGCTTATTTTCGCTTGTTTTTGTCTCTTTTGATTGACTTAATCTATCGAAATTGGGATTAGTTATATGTTAACCCTAATCATAGTGACTCGATCCACCGTGCCGCCAAGATGAAAACTTACTTAAAAGCTCTAACTCTTCCCAGATCATCGCAAGTTCACATATAAGAAAATCTCCCTATCCAGGATTTACCAAACTAATCACCCAACATCTAAACCGGTTCAAAAATATATCACAAGAGGTTAGCAATTGGGTATAAATTCTTCAAATTAGGCCAAAAACTAAACACCAAAGGACGCGACAACTCGAAAAAACAATAGAAGAACATTGATAATTCATAGAATTCTACTTAGAGGAGCATATTATATGGTCTCAAACAGATCGTCCCAACTATGAAGCTGCTTCTCAAGGTCGGTCACTGCTTATTTACCAGCATAACTACACCTGACCTCAGTGCCATTTACATACATGTACAACAACTACGAAAAGACGAAAGTGCAAGAGTCACTTCTAGCACTTACTGCACAGTTATTCCCACGCTGCGTCAAACTTTTCAGGCTTTCTCCCTTAGGCCGAATCCATCGGAGAGGACTCGTACAACAGGCTTGAAGGAAGCAAGAGCGTCTCCAGCATTTGAGGAGTGAACACATCATCGAACGGCTCATAGTTGCCGGCACCCAGTCTTCCATGATCGCCGCTCGGGTGATTCTGATGATGGTGGTGAAGATCCTGGACGGACCCCACTTTCGGGAGGCTCAACCTCCTCCCCGGCTCCACGACGTCGTCATCCGCCGCGTCGACGACGGCACGGGGGGCCGCCGCGCCGACGCCATCCGGATCGGAGCCGTGGAACTTGGCCGGGTCCGGGAACTCGGCGTCGCGGCCGGTGAGCTCCTGCACCAGCGCCCGGAACTGGGAAGCGCTGGTCTTGACCCTCATGGGGTTGGAGATGTAGACGACCTTGATGGGCTTGCTCTTGGGTTTGGATCTCTTGGTGGGCTTTCTCTTCTGCATGCTGCACAGCATACCGTCCATGGTGCTGTGCTGGGTTCTGCTGCAGATTGGAGGAAGACGAAGAGGAGGCTCTCTCTCTCTCTCTCTCTCTCTCTCTCTCTCTATTCACATGGAGATTTTCCTCGGGAGCTTGAGGCTGCAGATGAGAGTTTGCTGTGAAGAAAGCAGGAGATGGATGGGGGGAGAGGAGGGGAAGATAAGAGCGGAAAAAAATGGTGGAAAAAAGCGTGCGTTTTGATGGCAGCAAATGGAAGCTAGCGAAGGAAATGGAGTTATCTTGGCCTCCTATTTGCATTTGCCCCAAGCACGGTTGAAGGCGCGTGCACCACACTTTCTTCTAATAAAAAATTTATATTTTTCGAAACTTCACGAAAATATTAATAATTTAAATTTTATATTCTTAAAATGATTGTTTATGTTTCTTAAATTATAATCAAATAAATTATTATTATAGAAATAATTTAAATTTAAATATTTTCTTGAGGGATAAAAATATTTTTTTAGTTATTTTGTCTTTACAAGTAATACTGACAATCATTTTTAAAAAAATATTTTTCATGTCATCTATTATTTGGAAGACAAACGCATCATAAAAGGAACCGTTGGCTAATGACTTCTTCTGTTTCCATAATTCACAATGAATACGTAATCAACATCCATTCTAATTTAATATAATGAAAATGATAAATGCTTAAAATTCAACAGATGAATATGGGGATGTTCTAAAAATAGGAATTCATATTTGACGTGTATGAATAATAGCAGCCCCCCTAATTGATAATGCTCCATAGATTTTGAAGAGGAAAACAATTGAATGATGTAGATTTAATCATCTAAGGTGTGTGCACACCAATTAATCAAAATGTGACCCATGGAATAAATACCTCTTTATTATGATTGACATGTAACGAATCTATGTCCTTTGAATTGTTAAATGTATTCATTGATATTGTACAAAAATTAGCTATAGCATTTATCTCGTAGGACACATATTTTTCTGTTGGGCGGAATTGTACATTGTACATCAATAAAGTTGAGTCTTTGCTAGTTAATTTAATTGGAGAAAAATAAAGAGAAAAGGCCATAAAAAATCTCAAAATTGCATTGACCGTGACACATTTATTATGAATTTTAAAATCTTACATTATACCCACTATGATACATTTATTCTAATTTTTTATTATAACATAAAAAAACCATAAAAATTGTAATTGCATAACACATTTACTCTTCATCAAGGTAATGTTAAATAATTTTTTGGTCAAACCAACACTATTTTCATTTCACTTTAGTCACATGAGCTTCGTGTCCACATCATTTACTTTCCAATGTTCATATAGATAAAATTTTAACGGTGTTTATTAACAGAACTTTGGTCAAAGGTAAATACGTCGTGAGAGTATAATTTTGGGATTTCTAGTATCGCGAAATTTAGAATAAATGTATCATGATGGGTATAATTTGTAATTTTTTTATGATTTTTACCTATAAATAAATTTAGGAAAAGACGCTTAAAAAAGAAAAGGGACCGAATCGTGGATGGCAGACGGCCGCCAGCGCGTGGAGAAATCCAGCTGACAGCAACAGTCCCCCAATAATGCCGCGACGTGGCAGTGACCTGATAAGATGTGCGCACGTCACCGGTACGACAGCCGATGACGCAGCCCGAACCTTGGACCTTGTCCCCGGCCACCGTGTCCCAGTTCAGCCGCCTCCGGCTCGGCTCCGATAATGTCATGTCGGCTGCAGATTTCATATCTTCTTTTTCTTTTTTTTCTTTTTTTAAAATTCGGGTTAAGCTGCCATCTTTGTATTCGTTGGAGTTCTCCCCTTTTTGCGTCCTTTGCTTTGTCCCATTCGGCTGCGTCCCGTCTAAATTATTATTAGCTTTGGGATGCACGTGATTTAACTGTTTTTACAGCTGTTCAGGAAAAGAAGTGAATCAAATTTTTATTTATTTTTTACTCATTTCTTTTTTGCTTCGGTTGTTGAAATTACTTTTGGATGCCGGAGAAGGATACAATCACCTGATGGTGCGCCACAAACCGCGCACTCCACTGTCTTTGATCCGTCAAACTTCGTTTAATTTTTTTATTTTTGGTATAAAAAAAATTATATGGAGGAATCAAGTAAGCTTCTTGCTTATGCATTATATACCTATTCCCAAATTGATGTTTCGTTATCATAAAAAATTCCAAGTGTTTCGTGCCGTGTAAACATTGAGGTACCTATGTAGTTAGATTTGAAAGGGAACACTGAGATTAAAGGTAGACATGGCTCCAAAATTGAGAGTCATTTTCATCCCTTTTGTTTTGTTTTTACGCAACACGAAATATTATGGTTGTTTAATATGAGGTCTAGTCATCAGTACCAATTGTTACTTTTATGAAGAAATATCTCCAAAGCTTTCATGGATGCATCAAGTTAGTCAAGTTGTGCACAATTGACGCTATCTATAAATTGGCCAAAGAAAAAAGACATTATCATATATGTCAAACATCACTATAAATGATTCATAAATATATCAATCGTGATTAAATGCAGCACGACTCTTAATAAAAATGCATTGTTATTTATATTTTGATGTAGAGAAAAAATTGCGATAGACAAAATTGCAAATCAATCTTACAATGATTTCATCACATTTCTCGAGAAAGAATTTCACGGCTCTCTCTTTTATTTTTCGAATTGGCAATTGGAAAGTGGAAGATCCATCGGCGGGAATTCTTTTGGCGGCCCACGTGGCCTGCGATTTCGGCGGTGGAAAAATCACAGCGTGTGGACGAGCGGCGTGATTAGCTCGGGAGCAGAGAGTGGGGCCCCGTGCCCGCGCACGCGCGTGCGTTCGTACGCGTGGCCACACGGCGGAGAAACCCTCGACGGGCGGTTCGCGACGATCGAGCCGCGCACGTGTTTTGACTCGGACGAGAAAAGGCCGAACGACGTGTCTCGGTGGAGGGGACCGCCGTTAAATCACATCCACCCGAGCCCACCTAAATTCGAATGCCGCTATGATGGCGTCGTCTTCACTTTATCCCATTTCCGAGATTATTTTGGGTTCATAGATCTAAGTTTTATTTTGATTTATTTCGCCATAAAATAATTAATTATTTAAATTACAATGTGATTTTATGAAATCATAGCTAACTATTTAATAATAAATATTCCAACAATTGTTTTCATTATTAGCAACAATTTCTATCTAAATATTTTTGCAAATAATCAAATCGTTTTTTTTTTCCTAAATTATGCATTTTCCATGAAATAAAAACACCATTTAGACTAACGAGTCTCATTCTCAATAGTCGAGACACAATCCCTTTTTGTGCTCGAGTTCAATATACTTCAAACACATGTGGATTTTAGTAAATTATCAACGATTTCAAGATCCATATAGAATCGAGATCTCTAATAAAAAAAATGTTGTGGAGTTGGGAATGGTAGTGTTACGTAAATAGTTCCATTAGATCGAGGACAAACTGTCCATGTTAAAAATTTGGCTACAAATTGCAATGACTTATTACTTATTTGCACTGAAAGAAAAATTTGTAGCTCCGAATATGTGAGGAGAGACCTTGGTCGATTAAGTTTCAACATGAGATTGAATTTCAACGTATTCAGGTGGTTAGGTCTAGGCTCCAACTTGAAAACATTACTTAGATTTGAGTTGAGCTTGAGGCTTGATCAAGCATATGACTTCAAAAATATATTTTGCGAAACAAATGCATCTTGGGACAAGTGATTCTCCTTCTGGACAGCCACGACACAATTCCTCAGTATGCTCAAATTTGATATACTTTGAACCCACGCAAATTTTAATAAGTTGAAGTTCCATATAAATTTAAGATATTTGATTGAAGAATATCATATAATTAGCAATGGTAAGGTGTGTTTATTTCTCAGAAAACTCAAGACTTAAAAAATATTTTTTCGAAACAATTGCTTGTATTGCTTAAAAATTTAATGAATAATAAATATTTTCATAATTTGCAAAAATAATTAATCATAATTTTTTTTATCAATGATGAAAACAATTTTCATTATCTAATTTTTTTCAAGTGATACAACCAATTACTTTTTAGAAAATATTTTTAAAATTTTGACTTTTCGTGTAATAAATGCATCTGTAATGTTATGTAAATAATTTCCTTGGATTGACAAAAAATTGTCCATGTAAAAAATTTGGTTACAAATTTGCAATGATTCATTATTTTACATACACTAAAAAAATAATTTTACCTTCTAATATGCAAGAGATGCTACTCGAGCGAGTTTCAATGCAGGATCGAATTTCAACGTGTTTATGTGGTTAGGATTTGGGCTCTAACTTGAAATCATAACTTGAGTTTGCGTTAAGTATGACTCATAGGTTAGCCTTGCTAAACTCATTTAAAATTGATTGCAAATAGACAATCAATCGGAGATTCTAGATCATAGGGAAAAAAAAAAGACTTTTTTTTTTCCGAAAACTAAAAGAGAGAGGGAAAATTAGAGCATACCTGACAGCAGAAGCAATCTCAGACGTTTAATTTCAAACATGTTTTTTGACTTTCAAGCGTCGGGCTTTTGATTGACGTCGCGAACTTATCAAAAGGGTGGAAAATTGATGTACGGAATTGGGGGCTTCCTTCGACAGAACTAATGTGGGGCCCTATCGTGTTCGTTTTCTAACACGTGGACAACAATTCTCAGCACCGAAGAGATGGATGAACACGCCTGGAATTCAAGAGAAAATCAAATATTTCCATGGTCGATCGTTTGTTGTCAGGAAGGACAAATGAAAATGATATGGTTTTCATATATATATATATATATATATATATATATATATATATATATATATTGCATTTTGTTGAATCTAAAAGCACTCGTTAATTTTATTTATCGAGACAAAATATTCAATTATCATATCACTTTTTATCTTTTCAAATCTATATCTAATGAAATAATAAAAAAAAAACAAATTAGCAATTAAATTCTGACCACATCCCTAAGCTCCGCTTAAAGAATAATTACAATCGCACATCTCTTCCGCTCGAAAAAGATAACCATTGTTTTTATTTTTGAAACAACTCTTAAATTATATTGATATCAAATTTTTTTGACATAAAGTTATGTTGGAGTCAATCTAAAAATAATTTTAGATAAATATAACACGAATAATATATGACTTTTTTATGACTCTTCCATTTATTCTCTTTAACTCTTCTATTTACCATTTACATGTCATCCATCTTCATCACGAATCCTACGGAAGGTATGTCTAGATTGGATTTTGCCCAACCTCGCAAGTTGGTATTAAGGGACCATCAAATGATTCCGATCGTGACCCGTCTTTTGTATCATCTCTTTTTCATTTTGTCATGGAGCAGAGTAATAAGAAAGTCTAAAACTTCAAAATAACTCTGATTCCGCATAAATAGAGATCTCTATCAAGTCGATTCGTTTCTTCTTTGGGGACTGGCTTCATCCTCCAACACAAAAACTTTAAAATATGGATTATTAATATTTGTAGGGTAACTATGGGTCATGGCTCTTTGAGATCTAGCCAATCCTCACAGTTTTTAACGGTTCTCTGGCCTCCACATTCCGATTGAGTACCAAAGATGCATAGGTAGCTCCAAAAGAAGAAGCAAATGTTGCAATTCAAATCTCGGTCTCCAGTGATGAAAACGAACACACTCATCATCCCTTTAAACTGTTTTATCCATTGAATTATTTCATATCAAGTTGGTGAAGTTTTTGTTCCTCGGCTGCGTGGGCTTCTAGACCCAACTATCTAGGTTATGCCGGTTATTTTATATAAGTCAATTCATGCAGTGTTGCGTCTGAAATAGGGGTTGCCAATCCAAGCATGACAAATTTAAAAAACGCTTTGAATTGATACAACACAATTATCAAACACGTCATTATGTCAAGTGTCGATGTGACACAACACGGCTCATCAACCGTATATGTTAACTCAAGTGTAAGATAAACACTTTAAAAAATGTTCATACATAATAACTAGAGTCAACACACGTTTGTTCACTTCACATCACATCCACGTTGTATTATTAGATAAGTTTTCTATATATTCAATATTTCTCGAATTCCTAAATATATTTGTATTTTACCATTTATCCTTTCCGACACGGATGATAAAAAAATCTTTAAACATGAGAATAAATTGTGCTCAAACTTGTCTAATTACGCCGCATTGAAACAAATCTTACATTCACATGTTAATTGATCATATCAATATGTGTAAAAACGGGTTAAGCGGGTCAAGACCCGCATAAAGCATGGTTTTTGTCCCATCATAAACCGTTGATCGATTCATGACACGCACCTATTTACGCCATGTCCAAATCAGTTTAACTATATGTCGACGTGTGTCGTGCGAGCAGGTCGCGTCGGTAGTCATTGGCACATGCGACCCATTATAAAAGAGCAATGTGAATTAATCACAGCCGTGCAAGGGGACAGCACGTCTTACGGATCCTATCTCAAAAAGGACTATAAATTTAAAACAATTACGGTCGTTGATCACGTGGATTGTATGTATACGGGTCCACACAATCAACGGTCCACATGGGCTTACCTCCACCTAAGTACTTGTCTCGTCCGGAAGGAGAGGGCGGTAGGGGCCAGACAGCCCACGCGGCGGGGCAGCCGGCCACAGCTCGAAAGTGTCTCAAATTTGCTTATTTTCCTCTGCTCTGTCCAACGATTTTTTCTTCTTTAATTTGAAAACTAAAAAGGAAAATTGTCATTGCTATTGGCTACATTTAACATCTCCATCTTCCCTTCCAATGCAGCACTTATTGCGCACCAATGCAGCACTTATTGTACTAGTCTTTTTACCAAAGAGTTATTGAATGCGGCTTACTTATTAAATCTTCAGAATTGCCTTATTTTTTGAAAAAAATATTAATTATCACTATCATGTCAATTCGCAGCTCAATTTCTGAATATTAACATTTCAAATTATATGGTTACATATGGTCCTAACTTTCCATCTGAATGTGCTCTTTTTCATTATTTCAAAACTATTCATGATTTGTGATGTGTATATAGATTCAATGTCTTTATCACCCTCGTTATGTAGACACATTAATATCAAAATGGCGAAAGAACACATATCAAATACCTGTAAGGAGCTCTCAAATCTATATTTAGATCTAGTTCGAGAGAGTAAAACCTCCAAAACTTGACCTAAATCTAAATTAGGAGATGAGAGTGGGAAAGGAGAGTAGGAGAGATTGTGGAACCACATTACAAACATCTTCCTCGGTGGCGATCGACTAAACAAATGGTCGAAATGGTCTCTATGTTCATCGGAGATCAACTAGAAATTTATTCACACACAAACTTTCAGAACATATTGGAAGTGAAAAGAAAGACAGAAAGCTTTAAAAGAGGGAAGGAAAAGATAGAGAGGGATGAGAATGTGTTTTTAGCTCAATGTATGTTCATCACTGAATTGATAATTTACCACCGATCATTTATGGTGTTAGATCTCTTCTCGAGGGATGGTAGTGTGCTTCTAACTGCAAATCGTGCTTTGTTATTTGCTTTCTGAATTTTGAGTTGTTCTGCAATTATTTGGAGATTTTTAGGCTTAAAAACTTTCTATGTAACTCTCGACTATATTATTCTAATGTATGAATCGAATCTTTCGTTTGACAAATGAAAAATAAAAAATCTCACAATGTAAAATCACTTGCTTGGAACCCTAATCCATACAAGGCTAGTGCTCAACCCCTCTCCTTTGGGTTCTGTCGACGCTCGCCATGCTATCGCCACCCGCCACTACAGCTGAGCTATAACGAGCTTTGTAGGCGTTGAGCTCAACTCAAATCTGTTGAGCTCCGTGGGCATCCAGCTCGACTCGACAAATCTCTCTACCTAACTCATAGCTAACGGAGCTAAAGTAGAGCTCGACCTGGATCTATCCAGCTTGGCAACAGCCATGGCCGATAAGAGAGAGAGAGAGATGCACAAAAGCTCAACTGGGGGTGGTGGCGCAACATCGATCGAAAGTGATGGTGGTGTAGCATCAGTCGATGTTGGTGGCGGAGCCCACAATGGAGGAGAGAGAGCAAGTTGAGAGAGAGATGGAGACAGGGAATTGGGTTAGGGTTCGAGGGTGGATTGGTTCATTTGAATTTGAGAAATCATATGAAGATGCAAATTGTAGTTTTTCAAAATTGGGAATGTAGATTTTCGTTGAAATAAAAAGCGGATGCAGTTTTTGAAAATTTTCTTTAAATTTATTTTTCAAACTTTGACACTTAAATGTTTATGCATTTCATCACTAATTCTGTAAAATCGATTTTTGGTGATCCCCCACGTCCATATTTATATCATGTGAACAGTGGATGGAGGGATAGTAATTATTTGATACGGCAAGGCGTCAATGTTAACTAGTTATGCATTTAATTTTTGTCGGTACAACACAATTTATTGACATTTCATTTTCAAAACTATAACAAGTCACTATCTCTACTTTTTCTTGTCTCCTCCTCGTCACAACTGGAAAAAGGTTATTTATCACTCTAGTAATATATGGTACGACTGATAAGATCAATGCCACAAAAAATCGTGTGAATAACGTGCATTGCCTGCAAACGGGGTGTTCTCAAACAAATAAAAAATGATAAATCAACTTAGTTTAGCTCCTAAAAAAAAAAAAAAACTTAGTTTAGCTCCTTGAATACTCAACACGTGAACCAAAAGTACATCTAGAATCGGCGCCATAAGTAATTACTACATCTCGGTTATGGGCTTCTTTTCCACTTATGCTTATTGAAAACCCAATCGATTCAGACCCATCATAATTAGAGAAGGAAGAACCCAACCCACGTCCCTCTTTTTCTCTAGGGCAGCCTGAAATATTAGAAGAGATCGTCCAGACTTTGCCCTAATGCAAACTTGCTCCCTCTCTCTCTCTCTCTCTCTCTCTCTCTCATGAGGCTTTTGCTCGAAAGTTGCACGTCCAATCAAAATCTCCAACGCATGAACCACCGGGCGAGCCTTAAAAGCAGGAGACACGAGTTGACTCGCAGTAGGGTCGATCCAAGAAGCGGAAATCCCTGCAAATCCCTGCGACGACGGGAGAGCTTCACGTGGCGTTTCACCGCATCAATGATTATGCAGCAGTTCTGGAGCTCCTTTTTTTCACCTTTCCCCTTTCTCCCCCTTCGCTGCGCACGTCGTGTTCTCTACTCGTCCCGCCTGCGAATGCTCTGAAAGGCCGACCGTGGCATTGGACCATCTTCGGTAAATTCCAGGAACGAGGCGATAACCTCGTCACTTCTAAGTACCCCAAACTCCACGGAATCTGGGAAGCGACAAAAAATGGGCTCATTTCACTGTCCTTTTTGTGCCCGTCCATCTCTATCTCTCTCTCCTTAAGTCTTCACGTGATGGGTGACACGGCAAATCCTTTTTACTCGAGAAAAAATAGGGGTGCACGGTGCTTGTGAAAAAAGGAAGTTTTTGTCCATGATAGGATCATTATAATTGCTCATTTTCTCGAATTGATGAGATGATGTATGAGACGTCATTATAACTACTCATTTTCTCGAATTGATAAGATGATATACGAGACCATTTGTATAATTTCTGTTCAAGCTCTCTCTGTATGCTATAATTAGCTTTGATTAAGTAGGTTGGCATGTATTAAAGGAGGGAATTATAAAAAAAATAATAAATATATTATATGAATGTCAATTCAATTATAAGTTTTTCAATGTCACCAATCTAATCATAAACTTTTCGGCTATTTTCAACATAGGTATTCCGGCCAATTTTGTCTAGATATCATTCACGTGGTTAGTCAACATCGGTCGTGTTACGTGGCTTGATCGGTGCAAGGGTTAATAACTTTTGCACATTTTTAAATTTTCTTTTTTCCTACCTATTTCCCAGTTTTCCTCCGATGGCTGCTATGCCTTGATGATGGCCCACCCTTGGCGGCTAGTTGAGGGATATATGAATAAAATAAAGGAAAGAAAAGAAAAGAATAAAAAAGATTGTTAAAAAAATTGCATAAATTATCCACATTAGTATCGATCAATCATGTCAATAAGGAAGAGTGGTAGACCAACATTCACATCATCAATTTTCCAATCAAAATCAATTAGATAAACTCTACATTGTTCTACCAAAAGAATAAAACTCTACATTAACAAATTGCCAAAAAGTTTTACAAACTAAATTGGATTGAATTAACATCTGTACAATAAATTTAATGACTTTTTAATAACTCTCTCTTGAAATAGAAGAGCCGATTATTTGAAGTGGGCTTTTCATTAAAAAGAAGCATCAGTGTAGGGCTCCCTTTTATTTTCTAGGTCGTCTTATGTACAACCATCCGTATGGTAATGGACGCTACGAGTAACACCGAACTTCTCGATCGTTTTTGTTCGCAATTCTAAACACAGAAGAAGATTTGGTGCTTGGAATTAGCGTTTCTTAGCTAACTCCGTGCTTCTATTAAGACTAATTGTTTACACCGCTAATGAATTGGCACGAACTCTAAGTAAACACGGGGATGACATATGATATTCGTTTAAACGGCCGAAACGTGTAATGAGAAAGCCCAGGCCTTTTTGGTGTGCAGCCCAAATCCAAATCTCGTGGATCTAGACTTTTGAAATATACCCCGGGGATTTAGTGTGCAGCCTTTTTGGTGTGCAGCCCAAATCCTATCCTTCGTTACAAAATTAGATCAGCAAGACCACCGCTCTCAACAGCACAGTTGGCTCGGGCTCTCTTCCCTTCATGAAAGGGAGAAGTTCGAATCCTAGAGGCATCATTAAGGATTCTTACTTGGAGTACTATAGTGGTGGGTCTTTCAATCGTTCTCGTAGGGTTTGCTCACCGACCGTCGGCTTACGGAGTTCCCTAGGTTACCAAAAAAAATAAAAAAATTTAGACTAGCAATATCTAATTTCCCACCAGATTAGCAACAGTATCTTTCGGCCATATCGGCGACACGTAGACTGTCGTTTCAAGATATTCCATACAGAAATTTCTCAAGCAAAAGCGCTTGTGTGTTCCCTTTTCTCACTTTTCAAGCTAGAATTGCAGACAGTTGTGCACACCACACGCAAGCCAATACTGGTCTTCCCCTAACTTATTAGGAAATTCTAAGACCTGCACATTAAATGACTGCCCTAATTCAACTCGAAGAGTATGGCTGAATCGAGGATGAAGGGGAAATACGGGAAGCCGATCTTATTTGACATGATCATTATATTGACACTTGAATTTTCCCAACAATGAAGGGGGGAAAATTCGAGTCATGGTCACTCTCGCTTCTTGATGTCAATTTAGCAAAGGTGTGTAGAATTCAGCTTTTATATATCGTATTTTCATGAAAATGGTCGAAAGGCTAAATTTTTTGTCAAACAAAAGTATATGACCTTTGATCAAAAAAATTATTAGAATTTCGTTGGTTTTCAATTTTGTTTAAAATGTTTGATTTAGATATGATGAAATTTAGAAAAGCTCAAACCGAAATAAAGAGATTTTAACATATGAAGCCGATGGATTGTTTAGAGCATGACCTTGGCATCGCATGATTTATTCGCAGAAGCTCACCCTAGGCATGATTGCACAAAGTGGCATAAGAAGCTTAGTTTTTCTATTTAGAAAGAGATAAATAAAAATAGGGAAAATTCAAAATAAGAGCACGAAATATCATATTTTTTTAAAATTAATGTTTGAAGTGGATTTGTGTCAAATAATTGCCTGAAATAATTATGGTTATTTCAAATAATGACTTGAAATAACCGTAATTATTTAAAATAAGGCCTAAAGTGATTATAATTATTTCAAATAAGAGCTTGACTTTTTGGCTAGCTAAATATTCGATTGGTTAACAATGTTTTTGTCCAAATATAATTTTAATTTAAAATCATTTTTTAGTATTTTCTTTTCTTTTTATTTTTGGTGAGGACTTAGTGAATAAAAGAAAATCCAGAAAAAGGAAAAAAATTAAAAAGATAAATGATGAAAATGTTATTAACTAGCTAGAAAATCATGCTCTGATATGAAATAGACATAACCACTTCAAGTCATTATATTTGAAATAAGATCCTCTTCAAGCTCATTATTAAAAAAATAATGATATTTCAAGCTTTTATTTAAAATAAAATTCACTTCAAATCTTTACCAAAAAAAAAATGATGGTAATGCATGTATTTATCTAGAATTTTCGCATAAAAACGAGGTTTCCTTTATTGCGCTCACGGGGACCCTCCTCCTTCTCGGTCGGACCCGATCAGCCATCTCCGCCGTCGCCGTCCGACGACCTCCTGCCAGCGCCCTCTCTCGCACGAGACTCCTCTCCCCCGGTCCCCAAGCCTTTCCGGCGATCCTCTTTGGTCGTCTGGTTCGAGTCTCTCTTCCTCCGAGGATCTCGGTTCGCAGACATTGCGACGCCGCCGCCCATAGTTCGCTTCATCCCGAACTCGCCCTCTAGCCGCCGTCCTCGACCCAGGTAGGGACCTCCGCGGTTAAACCGAGATTCGTTCTTTTCGTTAGTCCGCGCGCGTCCTGGGTTCGAGGGGAGCTGCTGTAGTTGGTCTCGGATGTTCACTTGATGACGAGTTCGAGTTCTAATGAAATGGTCGATATCTTCTCCTCACTTCGCGCTCACCACGTGCTCGACGAAATGCGTGAATCGAACCCGTGTTAGTTTTGACTGTGTTGGACGGATTTTGGGTCACTGGGAAGTCTGGCGTTGATGTTCTGCTGTTCTAAGTTTTGAGCTTTGATTCAAATTTCGCTATACCTCCTGTATAGGTATGCCTTCTGTTGGCTTCGGTAAAAGATGATGGAGAGAGCGTGAATGAAGAGGATGACGATAGGCTTGAAGTGTGGGCTGGTTATGGTTCTTATGGAGTGAGAGCGGGGTGTTGTGGTTCATCCGAGTTATAGATTACTCCGGTACTGCATTGAGTGAGGTTTTACTATCGTGTTATTGTCCATAAGTCGGTTACAATGTGATTTCTTTTGATTGAATAATGACAATGAGGACTTATTTGAAGTATAGAAAAGAGAATGATGAGAATATTTCTATACAGTTTTTCCTTGTTAAGGCTCCATGTGCATTTAGCCTATTCTCTGCCGATTGGCTTTAGTTCAAAACATTGCAGGAATTATCGATGGCTATAGTTATCTAGCATATTAGGCCTCATTCGAGTTTATGATTCCAATTAGCCAACGACGGCATTTTTTTTAAAATTTAAAATACACGAGTTTATGATTCCAATTCCACCTTCCTCTTTCAAGAACTTTTTATAATCAACTATAATTGACATTTTATAAATTAGATGAAAAAATTGGTAATAAAATTTTTTTGGGAACGTAAATTTTTATTCTCATACCAAATGCGTTTCTGTTCTATTTTTTTTTTTTTTTTTTGTTCTGAGAATAGAAATTTTATGCAGTTACCAATGCTTTTTTTTTTTTGCCCAAAAACTGTTCCTGGAAATAGAAATATAAAAAATCGTTTCTAAACAGAAATTGTTCCCGGAAACAAAAACGTTCCCAAAGGCATCCTTAGCGGCTGACTCTAAAAGCTAGAGTCAGACTAGTATTGAGGTTACGATCACACCAAATCAGATCGGCTTCCTGAATTTCTCCGTTATCACTCTATTCAGATAAATTCTTTTGAGTCGAATCCCGTATTAATTTGATGTCCATGTCTTAGAGTTTCCTAATTAGTTAGGGAAGACTGTTATTGACTTATGTGTAATGTACCCAACTGTTTGCAATACTGGCTTGAAAGTGGAAAAGGAAACAGACAAATGATTTTCTCGAGTAATTTCTGTATGGAACATCCTGAAATGGTGGTCTGTATCTCGCTGATATGGCTGAAAGATATTGTTGCTAATCTGGTGGGAAATTAACTCTTGCTGGTCTGATTTTGTATTTTCATTTGATGAAGTATAGGAATGCTTGAGCATAATGAAGCCTATTTTGAAGATAATAGCCTTGTTGGTGGCTATCTCTGCCATGTGGATTGGTCTCCTGGAGATGTCTGTAGTTCCACGAAATCAGACTTGGTTGGTGAGAATCTTTTTAGTTGCCTCTCCCTTCTCTGACCTCCTTTACACTTGTAAGATCCTTGCATAGCCTGATGTTTTGAATTTTTAATTGTCCTTCAGCTGCCAATATACTTCATTGTTTCACTGGGATGCTATGGGTTGCTAATGGTTGGCATCGGCCTAATGCACTTTCCAACTTGTCCTCACGAGGCAGTGTTGTTGCAGCAGGTATTTTGTCTTTCGAAATTTCTTAAATTTGTTATTGGACAAGGTTCATACGTCCATAATCTGTTTCGACCCTCAGTGGGTTCCGTTTCTCTTTGTACTTGTTTCTTTTCCCTCTGGTTGTTTTAATGGTGCTAACGTGTATATATTTGTGAGGATTATATTGAGTCTCCTCGTTAGAATTTCTTAGCTAAGAATATTACTGGTAGTGTGTTGCATGCGAAGTGCATGAGTGAATGCCTAAAAGGAAATTATCTCAAAGGAGCTAGTTTTGTTGCCTATATATTTTTTTTCTCATCTCATATGAAGAACATCATCGAGATTATGACCTTTGAACATATTTGGTCTCTTCCAACATTTCTCAAAGAAAGTCTGTGTATGTTTTCGGATTTGATACTCAAATTGTATTTTTCAAGACATCACTTGGTTTCATGTTCAGGCAGTCTATGAAATCTTGTCCAGTCTTTTAGGTTGGCACTTTGCTGCTTGTTTTATCAGGTTTCTAGGAGCATTCCATTTAAGTTGTTACCCCCGGGACATATGGAAGTGGTAAATTATATGACTCCAGTATCATATATCATTGTATTTCCATAAGTTTGAGTTTGTCTTGACCCCGAGAAGCAATTGGTCTGAGATTCAAAACAATACCTATGGTATTTACTCAATGGCTTGTCAGTAACCACTCTATGTGTGTTGTTTGGGGGGTGCTGGGCGGTTTAGGGAAATATAGTCCCCTCGGAGCTAGTTGAGTATTTTAGGTTACTGTGGATCATCTTTTTAGCGACGTAACGGGCCACGTTGCTTAAGCTAAAGAAAGAAGAGGAGTTGTTACTGGATTTAATCTAGTGGGTGGTTTTAAGGAACTACATGCTTCAAGAACTAGCGGGGCATTGTGGACAACTGTGAATTCTATTGCCAGTGGGGTAAAAGGGACGCATTCTACATCGAGAGAACTTGTTACTCGATTTGGTGTATTAACCGGCCCGCCTGTGGTAAGGCTGACTCCTGAGTCAACCACAGGAGTATGGGGTAACCCAAACCTGACCTTACATCTAGCGCGATTTCTTGCTCTCTGAGTAGGCAGCTCATGCTTGTTGTGCTTGGTGCCTCTGGAAGGAGTGGCGGAAGCCTGTGGTGAAATATTTATGATGTGATAATAGAGATGGCACACAGCTGCAATGAATCATATGAATTTGGTCTTTCAGAATAATTGCTCCATTGTTGGACAATTTGCTGGAACTTAACAATGGATTCCATACCTGCCCATTTCTTTTACGCACATTTTAGTTCAGTTTGATTTTTTTAAAACTAGAACGTATAGTTTAAGCTGAGGCAAGTGAGTTGGATCTTTTGCAGGACGTTGTCGAGGCCAAGCATTACTTGAAGCAAAGAGGAGTCGATGTTGCTTCTGAATGATTTGACTTAGTGAACTCATTTACACACAGAACACTCCAATTTGAGTGGAAATTGATCTCCGAGTCTTCCGGGAATAAAGCAGCTGATGAACATTTACTCAAGCTTTTCGTCAATATTGAGCGTTGGGTTAAGTCATCATCTATTAATGAAAAGTAATGCTATTGGTTCTTATGCTTGTAGGTGAAATCGAATTTTTGTTCGTTGTCCACCATACTTTGGCCATTTTTTAAATGTATAGTCGTACAGCTCTCTCTCTCTCTCTCTCCCTCCGCGTTCTTTTGATTATGCGTTCTTTGATGTACTGATTGCCTTTGATTATAGACATGATATAATCATTGGTTATAGACATCTTAGTCCAAATGTATTGATATCTTTGAGCAATCATCGAACTTTTTTTGCCTTTGGAAAAGAGGATATGTCCAGATCCAGTCAAAGATGAGAACATAATTTTGGGGTAATTTCTTCACTATGCAAATAAGGGGAAAAAAGGCCCATCGCCAAAATTAAAAGAGCCCGGACCATTTGGAGTTGCTTTCTAAAAAAAAAAAAAAAAAAAAAAAGAGAAAGAAAAAGAAAAGTCTAACATTTTGTTTTAATGTTTTCGATGAGAATAAAAATATTTTGCGTTCTAGCAAATCATGTAAAAGTAATATGTCAATTTACAACTAATTTATAAATCAAGATTTGATATTGTGTTAATGGTTTTCAGTATTTTATGTATATTATTATGTAAAGTGAAGAGATGATCTCAATTAACTTTTTATTCTTTAAATCTTCTCAATTACTTATTTTATACATATTGAAACTATGAGTAAATGGGTAAGTAAATAATTTAATCGGTACACTTGCATATTTGAAAATTGACATAAAAATTAGTTTGCGATAAATTTGACATGCATGTATCGAGAGTTTTTATGACACAAATATTAATTTAACATAAATGTGATATAAAAATTAATTTGAAATAATTACAACGATGAAAGAAAATAGCATGTTGTAACTCTTATCTCAATCAGGACTATAAATTTAGAACAATTGTGGTTGTTAATCATGTGGGTCGCATGTATAAGGGCCCACACAATCAATGATTAAGATGGACTTACTCCTATTATCTGCATTTAACATCTCCATCTTCCCTTCCAATGAGGGTCTCTTCTACCATGATTCACAAAATAATCTTTCGCCAACGAATTCTTGAATACGACTATTTATTTTATTTTTTCTAACGTGCATTTTATTTTTTGGAAAAAAAATTAACAAGCATCCTCGTGTCAATTTGCACAGTAAGTTATGAAAGCTTACAATTAACATTCCGAATCATATGTGACATCTGGTCCAAACCCACCTTCCGTTTTTGCTCTTTTTCGCCATTCATAATCCACCCACAATGCAAAATCACTTGTCCAGAACCCTAATACTTCCACTGCTAGGGCTGAGCCCCTCGTCCTCGGGTGCTGCTGGCGTTCGCTGTGCCGTTGCTCCTCGGCGCAGCAGTCGAGCTGTGACCCATCGAGCTTTTGATGGGGTCGAGCTTGACTCAAATCTGTCGAGCTCCGTGGCATCGAGCTCAACTTGATTGATCTCTCCACCTAAGTTGCTAACGAAACTAAAGTGAAGCTCGATTGAGATCTCTCGAGCTCGACATCAGCCATGTCTGAGAAGAGAGAGAGAGAGAGAGAGATGCATAGAAAGCTCGATGAGGGGTGGTGGCATAGTGCCGGTCGATGTTGGTGGTGCAGCCCACAATAAGCAAGTTGAGATAGAGATGGAGAAATGCGAAATTGGATAAAGTTTGAATGAGTTCGTGGTAGATTGATCCTTTGGATTTCAGAATTTCGTATGAAGATGCCAATGGCAATTTTTCAAAATTCGAAATGTAAATTGTTGTTGAAATAAAAAGGGGGGATGATTTTTGAAATTTTGCTTTATATATATTTTTGACCTTAAATGTTCCCGTATTTCATTGCTAATTCCGTAAAATCAGGTTTTTGTGATCTTCTCATATTCATACTGACATCATGTGAATATTGGACATATGAATAGCAATTATTAGATATGGCAAGGCTTGTTATCGCATTTTCTTTTTATTAGTAGATGTAGAGATTGGGCAAACTTACTTGCATTGATGAAGTAATTTATAATATATACATAGGGTTTAAGGCTAAAACAATACAATGACAATTATGCCCTTTAGTATAAACCCAATTTGCCAATAGTAGAACTCAATATATTGACATTTCTTGTTCAAAATAATAACAAGTCCTTTTCTCTACCTTTCCTTCTCTCCTCCTTATCACAATTTAAAAAAGGTTATTTATGATTTTAGTAATATAGGTGCGATAGACATAATCGATGCCACAAAAAATTGTATGAATAACGTGCATTCCTTACAATCGGTGTGTTCTCGAACAAAGAACAAATGATAAATCGACTTATTTCACCTCTTTAAAAACTCGACACTCAACACGTGAATTGGAAGAATGGATAGTTGAAGTCAAAGGTGGCTTTCACATCTCGGCCATCGACTGCTTTTCCACTTATACTTTTTGAAACCCAATCGAGTCAAACCCATCACAATTAGAGAAGAGAGAACTCAGCCCACGTCCCTTTTTTTTTCTTCTAGGGCAGCCTGAAAATTTAGAAGAGATTGTACGAACTTTCCACTAATGCAAACTTGCGCGTGACCCATTCTCTCTCTCTCTCTCTCCATCTCTCGGGAGGCTTTTGCTCGAAAGTTGCACGTCCAATCAAAATCTCCAATGCACGAACCACCGGGTGAGTATCACGAGCAAGATTTCCCACCACCCAGCCACGATTCCTCAGTGGCGATGTTCGCCTTAAACGCACGAGACGCGACTTGACATGCAGAAGGGTCGATCCGAGAAGCAGAAATTCCTGCAAGCACGCGCGAGATTCAGATGGAGTTTGACTGCCTATTTTCTCAAATCAGCGGTATATGAGACCTCATGTACAATTCATTTTCGCACTACTCATTATTTAATTAAAAGAATTAATTAGTCAAGCGGGATCTTCACTTCGAAAAAGGAGTATCGCTATGACCCTTCATTTGATTTGTACATTGACTTATGCAACAATCTATACGTCAAGTGATTCCAAACTTCCAGATCATTTTAATTCTAATTCTAAATATAAAAGATTAGGTGCTCAGTGGTCGTTCTTTTTATAAAAAAAAAATAAAAAATAAGGAGCTTAATATACAATGATGGCAAGCTCCATGAATGTATTTTTTATTTTAACATTTCAATAGTGTTTGCACGCCCCACGCCCCCAATTGGTACAATATATTTTTCCTTTTGTTATTTTACATTTAGGTGATATTGAGATTTGGACAATAATCAGATGAAGTTTTTAAGAGCTTGCTTAGGTTCGAAAGTAGCTGTTTCTTGGGCACAAAAGTGCTTGTTTATTTTTAAGTGATCATTAGGTTGATTTTTATATCGCTAATAAAATGGCATAAGCTTTGTCTAAGTGAACACCCGGATGACATATGATTTTCATGTTTGAACTATAAAGAAAGGGCCAAAACATTTATTGGCTCCTGAGATAGCCTGTCAAAAATCTGTGTAAGGATTGCTCAATTTGGATGCTGCACTCCTCTCCCCAGCTAGTCCTGTCAATGCTTCTCTTGGCCAGACTTTATGGCGCACCTCGTTAGAAGACCCAAGCTGCACCACCTCGAATACCTAATTGTGCTTTTCAAGATCAAAAGAGATCCGAGAGGGAAAAAGATACGCGAGTGGAGTAATTCATTGGTTTGTGGTTACAGAGTACAACCATAGTACAAAGAAAGAACTGAAACTCCTATAGGAATCTCTACGGCCTATTTGTTTGATATACAGTGACGACGAGTTTCGTGAACACGTTTTTATTTTAACGTCTCGGTATCCACATGCCTTACACCCCTAATCAGTATAGTATTTTCTTCCTCTCGTTAGTTTACATCTAGGTGATTATAAAATCTGGATAAGAATCCAAATGAAGCTTTTTAGGGACTTGCATTAGTCCAAAAAAAGTAAATGTTCCTTGAGCATGAAAATAAATGTTCATTCTTAAGTGATCATTAGGCAAATTATTATACCGCCAATAAAATAGCATGAGCTTTGTCTAAGTGAACACCAAGATGATATGATTTTCATGTTTGAACTATAATGAAAAGGTCGAGACATGTACTAACTACTAAGATAGCCCATTGAAAATCTACGTAGAACCGCTCGATTTGGACTTGGGCTGTACTCCTCTACATGTCCCCATCTAGTCTTGTCAATGCTTCTTGACAAGCCTTTCTAGTGCCCCTCGCTACAAGACCAAGCTGCACCATCCGAGCACCTAATAGTGCTTTTCAGGATCGAAACATATCGGTGATTTGAACTTGAAAGTCAAGAGAGGAAAATGAGCACGCTTTGATCTTGGAATTCATTCGGATGTCACGTTTCTTTGACGCCAAGATGGTACAGAGGTGAACTCCGCCAACAGCGGCAGCTAATCTCCATGTTTTGGAGTTTAATGAGATCTGTTTTAATGAATAGTAGCTAAGGAAATCGAGTATTCTCTGATATAATCAAGCTTGCTTAAGTACGATAAAATAGTATGTTTTCTCACCTTCATTTAAGGAATTGCGTAGAAAGTCTTTGCCACGCGTATGCAATCGATTTGCACTTCGCGAAGCTGCGATTTGGTCAGCTAACTTCGGGATGTCAACCCGATCGGATTCCAAGCTTGGCTCGTCAAAGGACGTCGTTTCCCTTTCGATAGCTGATAAAAGCAGGTGTCTACTCACTGAGATCCTGTCACGTCTTGAATCCTGCTGGGCTACGTAGTCCTTTCTTTGACCAAAATAATAATAATAATAATAATAATAATAATAATAATACTGACGATGACTTTTTTTTTTTTTCAGCTTTTGCTTTTAATGTTTGAAATTTAATGGCTTTTATTTGGCGTGAAATTAATTCTTCAAAGAAATGATCCTTCGTATTTTTTCGAAAAATTGTATAAGGGAAATTCTTTTCGGTGTCAACGACCATTTTTGCATAGACGTTTTCGTTAACCATGAAGATGCTTTCTATTGATTCATTATCGTGAGTAATATATACATCCATTTCTAGAAAATTGTTTTTCGATTTTTTTTATGGATGACTTTTGAGTGCGAGGAAAATGATGCAATATGTTGATTAATTTCTAAACTAACTAGTATTCATATATTTATGTATATTGATGAAATTATTGAAATCTAAAGGGCAAATACCACCGAAATTTCCTAAACTTTTGCTATGTTGGCACTAATATCTCAAGTTTTTTTGATCATAAAAAATCTAAATTTATACACATATAACATATATACCATTGATTACAGTTTCGTTCAAAATATATTTGTCTTGTCGGTATAAATTCGAAATTTTTTTTGACAACAAAATTTAGATATTTATGTCCCAATAAAAAAAATTATGGTTTTCGATAATAAAATAAATATTTTGAATATTTGTGTCGCAATACCAATAAGCAAGGCATGGGATTTTCATTTCAAGGCTGTTTGGCACCTGTCCGGCGGCCCCACCGTCTACTGCACGGTGGCGGCGGAGCTGCACTTTCGTACCATTTTCCACGATTCCTCCTTATTTTATTTTATTTTATTTTTTTTATTTTGCAGAAGACCCTTTGCCCAACTCACGCGGGTTATCCCTTTGCCCCCTCATCTTTTCCGAAATTCTAATTACCTCCCCGAGATTCTCACCAACTTCCGGGCCCCCGCCCCGACTCTCGAGGAGTTGACTCGAATCTCCCCACGCCTCTCGAATTATTAACTTATCATTTCAGGTGTCCAACTCGAAATTTTCTTTAATATTCATCATCAGAGGCAGAAACTCATCAGTGCCCTGACCTTCCAATGGTGCATGGCTCCATTATTGCATCGGGAAAAAAAAAATTGTGGCTTAAGTATTTATGTCATGGAAATGATGGAATAAAAAATTTCTCCCTCCCTTAAGGACGAAAGCAATCTACTTACTCTTCATAATTTTTTATATAGTTGGAATGATAATTGGTCGCATGAAATTTTTAATGCCCTCAACATTTAAATATGAATTCGATTTTCTTGTGGAGGAGCATACTTTGCTCAATTGATATGGACAGTTATTCGGACCTCTAGCACATTTCTTAAACCGATGGATTTGACTTATCGTGATCATTGGTATTGATATTCTAGGCCCATGCCTATGGTTATCCTGTGCTTCATTTGGCATGAGTGAATTGGGAAATTTACATATAACTACAAAGAATAATTCATCTGTTTTTGGAGAAAGAAGTTGGATTTTTAACATAATTGAACTTCTCAACAAGTACCCTTTAGTAGTTAACTAAAAATAGAAATGATGCTATTCAAGGCACCTTAAGAACAAAAAACAAAATTACACATTCTAAAGGAATTAAATGCTTCAAAAAGAAAAATTCACATTCCGATGCCATATTAATAACACTTAAAAAATGCCAACGGCCACATTTGAACAGTTTACTCAACACAACAAGAAGTTTAAATTAAGTCACTAATCTTAAAAAACCCTATAAATTTTAAGGTCATTTAATTTAACTGTTTACTCAAAAAAAGAATGAATGCTTGGGCAATATTTTTCAAAAAATAATTACGGAAAATATTTTCAGCGTGCATGCAAACATCTAGACATTAATTAGTACTTTTGATAAAAAAGAATTCTTGAGCTAATTCTTTTAAATGACAATGTTTTTCAAATTATTCAGAATAAAACGAAATCTTAAATCATGGCCAACCTTTCGTGTTTTTCAAAGCGGAATTGGACGGGCTATCATTGCGCTCGAGGGGCCGCTCGACTAAAGGGGCAAGCGTCCACATCAATTCCTGGTTAGGTTCTCACTTCACGAATTGGTCAAAAGCCAGAAGAGAAGACCGAGAACTGCATGAAATCAACGCATGAGCAGATCAACGCGAGTTGGGCAGGGGGGGAAATGGAGAAAAAAAAAAAAAGGGGGGGGGGGGGAGAAAAATAGAGAGCAAAAGGAGAATCGCGACGAGAGCTTGCAATTTTTCAAATCGGCAAATGAGAAACAGAGAGAGAAACGATTTGTTTATTCCGATTCCGCTTTCGAGAAATCAGGTGGCAGAAAAAAGAGAGAAACCCCCAATAAAAAAATTCGGGGGAGAAAAGGACGTGGACGTGGTGGCCATGGAAAGAGAAAAGAAGAAAAAAAGAAGAAAGATTGCAATGCACTAAAACCTCACGCTTCTTACTAAACTCCGGCCTTGCTCTCTCTCTCTCTCTCTCTCTCTTGCCCTCTTCCTTTTTCCATCCCTTCCAACCAACCCAAGAATCGCAGCAGTCAAAGAAAACGAAAAGAGGTCGAGCTTTCGGGAGGTGGGTCTGTTCAAATTCTTGGCCAGAGTAAAACAGAGAGATTTCCCCCATTTCTTTTGTTGCCATCTTCTTTACCTTCGGGTCTGTAAGTCTCGAGAAAAAGATACATCCGCCGTGGACCCAAGAAGGTCAAAGCCCCGCTCTCTGCACGATGATGGGTAGTAGTAGTACTACTACTTATCTTCCGTGAGGTCTCTCGAATTAGGGTTTTCTTGATTTTCGCAGCCCCCAATATTTATCTTTTCTTTCTTTTTTTTCTTTGCTTCTCTCGCAGTCCACCTAGAAAAGCTACGAGGGCTTCGCACCAGTTCCGTACGGGGCTGCTTCAGTGCGTAGCGTGTACTATCTCGTCTCAGGTGGTGTTTAGCTTTTATGGGGATTGTCCTTGGCGGGGGCGTTTGGAAGATTCTTGTAGCTCCGTAGCTTGTCCTGTGGGGATTTGGTAAGGGCCGATCGTCAGGTTTCTTTCCGTTAAAGTTGCGATTTTTAAGGGGAGCGAGGGCGTTTGAGCTGGTAAAGTTCGAAGCTTTTTGAGTTCGGCCGTCAGGGTTGTGTCCTGGAGATAACTGGAGGCGAAAGGGTGCGTTCCGGTCCGGTCAGCATCCGTTGACTCAGGAGATGGTTGGGGGTTGGTGGTGGCGGTGGTGATGATGATTCATGGGTAGTAGGACTAGAGCTGGCGGTGGTGGAGATGATGGCAGAGTTGTGAACGGCATGCCGAGCTTCGTCCCTCAATTACCCACTTCGAATTCCATGTAAATTTCTCCCCTTGATCGATCATTTGCTTTAGTTTTTGAAGATCTCGCGTTTTTCTGTTTGCCCCTGTTGAAATCGGGACTACATATGATTGCTTGTGTTGAATTGGTGCGCCTTTTATTGCTAAGGGCTGGCTATGTTCTTCATATGAAGTGGTTTTCTGTTTTTTTTGAACAAGAAGTGGTTTTCTGTTTAAATAGAAGAAAAGTCACCTTCCTTTATAAAGTTGCTGGAAATGAACAAAAAGAACTGGGAATCTGAGTTTGGGAATCGGAAAAGGGCGAGAAATAGCAATCCGCATCTTTGCTTCTTTTGCAGTTTTATTGGGTCTTTTGGGTTGGTGGCAGAATGTTAAACTTGGCATTCTCTTTGCATTCTTCATGTTATATTGCCACACAATCACTAATGATCTGTTTGCAATCAAATCTGGAAGCAAATATGGCGTATGATTTCGTTAGTCACGTTAGTATGTTTCTGGTTGGTCTTTTAGTCACTACATTTTATTTCTCCAATTATAGGAGGGGGATAAATTAGCCTGGCAAGTTGCTGTAAGCTCTATCCAGAGAATTCAAAGTGTTATAGTTTTGAACATATGGGAAAACAAAAAGGTGATAGTAAAGTAGCTTGGTAGTGGAAGAGTTTGCCTAACTATGTTCTGTTCCCATAGCTTTGGTGGACTGCAATTTGATTCTGTTCATCTTTTAATCAATAAGGACGTTCTCTTTATCGCTTCTCTGAAAGAGAATGTGTATTCTTCTTTGAGCGTTGTCAGTTTAGAAATGCTGTATTTATCATCTATTGAATGAGGAATCTTGATTCACTCAAATAAATGCCAAAATCTCTGTCATTGGGTGTAGAATAAATGCTTTATTGAGATAATAAATTGCTTTGTCACTGCATTTTGCTTCTCTCCTGTCTGACAATAATTTGAATTGCCCTGGAGTGTGGCCTCCTGTTATATCTTGTCATTCTATAAGGTATAGTTTAGTTTTGAAAATCAATACTAAAGTGGGTGTTAATGATTCATAGGGGATCAGAAGGAAACTCCATTCGTTCTTCTCGAATTACAGACTTTGGAACAGTTGAGCAGTCTCTTGGATACCGCATAGAAGATGCAGTTGACCTCAGCAGAAGTATGTGCCTGGGCATATGTTTTATTATCCTCTGCTTCAACAAGTGCTTCTATAGAATGTCAAGAAGTTGATAATATTGCCAAATGGATGGCCATACAAATATCTCTCTTTACTTTCTTCTCCATTGTGCCCATGAACAGTGAATTGAACTCTTGCTTTACATTGGGCCTGTTGCACGTGATCACATGTCCCCCACCATTTAGTTTAACTGCTTGTGGCTGATTTGCAGTTTAATTCGTTTTGGTTCTGTATTTTTGTCCACATATTGCTTCCCAAGGCCATGGTCCTTTGTGGTGACATTTGTCATTCATTGGAGCTGAGGCTCTGCTACTATCATAGCTCTTTAAAAAGGCCTTATCTGCTAAGTAGTGCTCGAGTATGCTCTAATTAGTATGAAGTGACTAATTACAGGATTTCAGTCTTTGAATTTGGTAGGATGTTCCTGTTGACATTCTTGGTAGCCTGTCTTGAGAGTCAAATCATTGTTGTCTTAAATACTGATGACAGCACCTTGTTGTTAATTTGCAATGAATAATAAGTTGCTAACACATGTAATTTTTGGGTTTATTGTCCTTCCATGTTACTTGGGCTACATTTTTCATTTGGTAAATTTGTTGCCTGCAGATCCTGTCTTCAATCAGATGAAATCAAGTGCCCAGGCCCTTGGAGCTGATGTCCAATTTGGCTCTTTGAATAAGGTCAACTTTTCTCAATTGTTCATGCAGTTTCTGCTATAGTAAATGAGAAGTAACTTATTGTTGTCTCTTCTTCTCTTTTCTTATACATTGCAGATTCAGTCCCTTTCATCCTCAGACAGAAATCTTTCTGTGAATATTGTGGGGTCTCAGACTCTATCTATGCATAGAGAATCACAATCAAACTTAGTATCAATACCTGGTGCTCATCGTGAGAACTGGGGGGATTCCACAATGGCAGATTCCAGTCCAAGGACAGATACCTCAACCGACGACACAGGTGACAAGAATCACAGGGTGATGTCTCCTACGCCATCTCAATGTTTTTATTTTTTATTTTAGCTTATATATCTCTATCTGCCAATTTCTTTTCAGAATGTTGCAGTATGCACTATTTTGATTTGACAAGTGACTAACATCTAAAGTTAATGGCCCAAAAAAAAAAAAAAAAAAAAAAAAAAAAAAAAAAGACAAATATATGGCTTCTTTCTGCAATATGGTGTGGTGCGTGATGTTTGATTACTGTTTTTAAATCTTCTGTACTCAATCACGCAGTTCGAAGGGGGTCAATTGGGTGTTGCAGCAGCTTCTGATTCCAGTGACAGATCAAAAGAAAAAGCCACAGATCAAAAGGTGCAAATTTTATCGTCTGTCTTAATATCACTTCAGATGGGGATTATGATTTCATGGTTTACCATCAAATTCTGCAGACTTTACGCAGGCTTGCTCAAAACCGTGAAGCTGCCAGAAAGAGTAGATTAAGGAAAAAGGTGGGTCTCATGATTAGTTTTTTTGCCAGCAGTGGAAAAGCTGAATTCTGATCCAGCTTCGTCAATCATTCTTCACTTAAAAAAGTTTACCAGCCTGGATGATAGTTAGATCTATGTTTTCTCATTTCTACCTCATCTGGTTGCAGGCATATGTCCAACAACTGGAGAGTAGCAGGCTGAAACTCACCCAACTAGAGCAAGAACTGCAGAGAGCCCGTCAGCAGGTTCAATTTTGTATTGCTCCATTTTGACTTATATAGGTAATGTATTCCTCTGTGTTTGAATCGACTCATTTGTCTATATATGTAGGGCATTTTCATTTCAGGTAGTGGAGAACAATCCCACTCAATGAGCGGAAATGGTACTTCAACATTTTCTCATTCTCTCTTCTCATTATGAAATATGTTTTCTTTGGTTGAAATTATACCGTGCTAGAAAACTATATGGTGGTGTTGTTTTTATGATTGTGAAGTTTGAAAATAGTGTGGAGGGGTTGCCAATCTCATAGTGATGTACATAAATTTTTCGGAGCACAGGAAGTTGTAAATTTGAGAGGAGCAACATTCCACAGGCTATGGAACTAAGCAGCGAAAATTGGAAGCGCAATTTAACCCATCCCTGCATGGGCTTTTGCTGTTTTTCCTTCTTCGCATAAGCCAAAAAAAGGGCTGAGTCATTTTTATTCATGATGTCTCAGTTTTGCTTTGACGACTAATCAACATCTTGAATGCTCAATATTTGCTTATTCTGGCCCCCTGAGGAACAGAATTAAAGCTCCTTAAATTTTTTATCCTATGCCTTACCATCTACAAGTACAGGCTCATTCACCAATTTTTCACAGAACTTCCCTGTATCGCTTGATATTGGATGTCTTTTGCTGGATCCATACAGTAGAATCTTAAACAATCAATGCAGTAGAATCTTAAGCAGTTTTCACGTGTTTAATAAGTAATTTGTTTGTCTTTAATTATCTGGAATGATGATTCTTGGGATGCAATTCCCCAAGTGGCAAGCTCATCAGTAAAAGATCGGAGTTTTTTATTCCATCTATCCTCAGGTGCCCTGGCCTTTGATGTTGAATATGCACGTTGGCTTGAAGAGCACAACAAGGTTGTTAATGAGCTGAGAAATGCGGTCAATGCTCATGCTGGAGACACTGAGCTACGGACAATTGTTGACAATGTCGCTGCACACTTTGATGAAATCTTCAAGCTGAAAGGCGCTGCAGCAAAAGCTGATGTTTTCCACATTTTGTCTGGAATGTGGAAAACTCCAGCAGAGCGATGCTTTATGTGGATTGGTGGGTTTCGCTCATCTGAAGTCCTTAAGGTATGGGACCTACTCCTTAAGGTCCTTTCTCAATTTCACTCTTATTCAGGAGAAGTGGATGTATTCACTGTGTGGCCTTTTTAAATTGAGGAGACTTTTTTCAACCAAAAAATAAAATAAAATTTGAGGAGACTTTTGACTTTGCCTAAACTGCACAAGGTTAGAACTTCATAGATAATGTGAGCTCATGCAGATATGCCATTAGTGACAGAATTGGCTTTTTCTCTTGTGCCTTGAGTTCAACCCTTCGGATATTCTGAAAATTTTTCAAAGGAAGCTTGCTTCAATACAAACTGTGTATTTTTTGTTATCAAGTCCATCTTGTTAACCAATTTGCAATTGTGCAGCTTCTTGTAAATCAATTGGAGCCTTTGACCGAGCAACAGTTGGTGGGAATTGGCAACTTACAGCAGTCGTCACAACAGGCTGAAGATGCTCTGTCACAAGGGTTGGAGGCATTGCAACAATCTCTAGCAGAGACATTAGCCAACAGCACAACTGCGACAGCAGGAACTTCTGGGAATGTGGCAAACTATATGGGTCAAATGGCAATGGCTATGGGCAAACTTGGAACTCTTGAGGGTTTCCTTCGTCAGGTAATGGTATTTCTAGTGTTACTTCGTGGCTCTCTTCGGCGGGTCATCTTTCTGTTGGGGGAGGCATTGGGTATTACCTAAACTCCACTTTTCTTTAGAATTATCTCAATGTACAGACTAACAGGTTGGTTTGTGCCTGTTATGGGGAAGTCTTTCAAAATGATATGAATCTCTGTGTCTATGACAGCTCTGGGTACAATGCTGCATTGCAATTTAGCTTGCAGTGTCTATATCTTCTTTGATCGAATGCATTCTTATGGTATCTAGAGATTGGCAAAATGTAGTATGTCTAACTGAAGAATGGACAACGAATTGTATGAGCAATCAAGGAATTGCCTAACTAATTAATGCAGATATTCCCTCTATGAGTCAGTACAACAGAGTAATTCCTTGCATGCTTTTGTATGACTTGTATTTACTAAGAAAATGTCCAGACGTTAGCTGTTTACGTGGAGGTGATTTGTGTTAGCATTTGTTACTGCATTATTGTTCTACCAGTTTGCCTTTGTAGAAGAGACCTGCCTCCTGGATTTGACCCCTTCAGGGAGATGTTGATGCCCATTTATTCACTCATCTTTGTTTAACTTTCAGGCGGACAATTTGCGCCAACAAACTCTGCAGCAAATGCACCGAGTTCTAACAACGAGGCAATCTGCACGAGCTCTTCTTGCAATAAACGACTACTTTTCCCGTCTTCGAGCGCTCAGCTCTCTCTGGCTTGCCCGGCCTCGGGAGTGATGATCCCATTTAAGGCGAGTTCATATAGTATTTAACCTTTTGAAATCCACTGCAGCCCCTATGCGTCCTGACAGGAGATGAAGAAGATTACCTTTACTTGGGTCAAAGACCGTTGAATGTCCAAACTGCAATGCGATGACGATTAGCTGTTGTAATTATAGACTCTTCTTGATGTCACAGCACTAAAGCGATTTCAGTGTTCATGCTGTTGTAACATTATAGCGATGTCATGTTTAGTTCTTGCGGAACTCCTAATGTATTCTGTTTAATATGCATTAACTTTGGGGAATAGAAAGTGGGGAGATGTTCATGTCACACAATGATACTGTTGAAAGATATCAGGAAGTTACAAACGGATGTCTCTGTTGCATTGGGTTAGAATAATTTCTCGGGCTGCTTTAATTTTTCTGCTGCTCAATGAGTTCTTAATGCAGTCTGAAGTGAAATCTTTGTAGACTGATTCCTTCTGTGTGTTGGGGCTGTGTGTTTACATCTTCCTCGTTCATGATGAGAAGGCTGGTATCGAGTTAGACATTTCAGTTCAAGGTGCATAGGGTACCTCATAATCCATGAACAAATAGCTTGAGTTAAAATACAGGATAAAAATACTCAGTTCGAGCCAGGATTGGCAATTTGTGTCTAGTTGGGTTGAAACAGAAGTATAATGTGAATGCGATGAACATGCGTTCAATAATTCAGCACGAACGCCATGTGCCTACTAGAGCGGGTTTTAAAACATGGCACGAAACATGATAACTAATCGTGTCGTCAATAAAAATATGTGGGTGCATGATAATCATCTGAATACGTTTGTACGCGATAGTGTGAGTGGGGTTTCATTTCACATAATAACTAGAGTGTATACTAAAGTTAGCTTTTTAAATATATTTTATTGTCTAGCATATGTCACGGTCATGAGGTTCCTGTGACTAAAGGACCGTGCATTTTCGAGGAAGATCTCCCGAGATTGCTAGGTTTCTCACAAGAGCTTCTAGAGTGTTCTGAAGGCGGGCAAATTGCGTTGAGATCTAGAACTCTCTTGAAATAAATGTCGGTAGGTGATAGATTAAGAGATGCAATCCTATTTGCTGGATTTAAGAACGGTTGTGACATGAGGGTCTCGATTATAAGAAGGGTGCCCTCCCCTCATTTATATCTATTCAATCGTCTAATAATCTAAAGCTCATTTCTCTCTTCCAAAGCTTCTCTCTATAAACTTTCTCCTTTTATGATCTGGGTGAGTGAGCGAGATCCAAGCAAGGCTTGGCTTAGGCGCCTCGATGATCCAAGCGATTTCAAAAGAGCCTAAGTTGCCGTATGATCACAATCGGGTGAGTGAGCAAGCGAGCGAGTGATCGATCCTAGCAAGGCTTGGCTTAGGCGCTCCAACGATCCAAGTGATCCCAAAAGAGTCTAAGTTGCCACATGATCACAATCCCAAACGATCAAACTATGACATATGTCTCTAACTATGTCCTACTATACTTAAAAGGGATGAAAAGCTATTAAACAAGATTACTAAATGGTTAACAACATCGCCTCATGTTAGAACAACGACATGTTAACGCACTAACTTAGCATGTAAAATTTGTGTTTAAATAGATTAAATGAGTTAATCCTGTCATTAGCATGACACAGTCCAAACTCAAAGTGTCATGTCTTCCACATATTACGGGTAATATAGGAGATATCTCTATTTTTTCCCAAGAATCTTTCAAATTACCATTACTTAGCTTCCAATTCATTTTCGATCATCAAATGAAATGTGAATAATCTGTCCTTTCTTTCCATTCATTTCAAAACTTTCCATATTCCCCTACTGAATCAAACATGGATCTTTCAATTCATTTGACTCTCATGCTTAATTACTTATATAAAATTTCCATATCTCCCTTTTTTTTTTTTTTAATGTAATGAGCCTATCTCTCTTCCCTATTCATATTCCTCCAAAAAGATGTCGTCACTAATCCAAAACCAAAATAATATTAGGAGGAATCTTCGGAAGACTCCTCTGAGCGTATTAAATGGGATAAGCCCGGGCATTTTGTAACTCAAAAGACTACTCGATCGTCGTTCTCGTTCGGCTCCTGAGGAGTGCAAAGAAATCGCACCAGCAGCAGAGAGAACTTGCATCCAATCTTCCAGGTAAAGGAGCGCGAGAATGAGAGGAGAACCCTCCTGCTTTTTTTTTTTTTTTTTTTTTTTTCCATCAGTGGCCCGTTTCAGCACGATATTTGTTTTCGTACCCAAATAAAAATTTGTAGACTTTCCGTGTAAGATGCTCATGAATTCACAGGAACTCAGTTGTTTTAATCAGACTAGAAACGCAGAGTTTTCTTTCGAGTTTTGAGGACAGCTTTTTTACTAAGAAAGTGTGAGGCAGCAGGGCGTTTTGACTTTCCCAGCAAAGAGCGATCCTAAGCGGCCGAACGGGATGGCGACCCGAAGTTCCGTAAATGCGAAGAATTATGCGGAGAATTTCTTATTTGTGTGGCCCGTGTTTGGAGTCTTTTCATATGATGTAGGCTCGGCCGGAAGCTGTGGATGGGTGACCCAACCATCTGTTTGATGAAATGCCTGTGAGAGTTATGCGTCCATCCTTCTTTTTTCTTTTCTCTTCCCCGTGACATTTTTAGCCTGGGGTTCTCGTTGCCATTAGCTGGGTCTGGTGTGGGCTTGGGAGAACCAAGCTTGTTTGAGGTGGGGAAGATTGATACTGTCTTATGTCCCTTGTAGAAAATACAGTTTGGGTTGGAATGATCTGCCGTGCTTCCATAGTCGTGGAAACAGTCTGGGCTGGCAGTGCATAGCCATTAGCTTTTACTCGTCCCTAGGTGAACTCTGCAACACTGGTGTCGCTAACTGCAATGCGTAATTGCAGTAGGGACTGAGGAAACTCATGGTAAAGAGCTTTGGTACCAATTGACACGACCCTTGGGAAGTTAGCACCGTAAAAGCTAGCTGTAGACGTGGGAGAGCAAGGCCAACTATTAGCGTATCAACTTGGGTCGCTTTGTTTTATCAAAGTGAAGTAGCATAACCATGAGCACTCTAATGAATTTCTCATCAAGCCCTCTCTGGATATATCTAACCCCATTTCCTACTCCTCCAATGTGACCCCCCAATTTGCTAAGATTTTCATAAGCAGATATTGTTAGTCATTTGTTCCATCTTTTTTATACATTGGACCTTGAGAGCGGATGTTGTGGACATAAGTTTGATACTCTAAAACTTGTCTTGTCATTGTAACACCTCTTCTTATTCAATAGTTTGTGTTTCTTCTTTTGTGTGCACGAGATAATGTTTAGATGAAGCCTTATTTACTCAAAACAGTCTGTGGATTATCCTTGGAGTGCGAAGTTAGCTTACTTGGCTTAATTTGTTGTCTTAACCTGGAATTTCACACCATCTTTTTGCAGAGAGGTATCTGATTACTTGGTACAATGCCACATAAGACCCGCCCCATGACGGCTCTGTTATTGTTTACCGGAGTAAACGCCATTTTGGTCTCGACTATAACTCCCGTTTATGACTTCGTCTGCTTTCTACCTTACTGGGAGAGAAGGGTATGGTTTTCATTCTCTTTTGCATTGACATTAAGGTATTGTTTGGGAAGACGGGAGGGGAGAGACAATCTGTCAAGATCTGAAACTTTTCTTTCACAAAAAATTTCGAACTTTTAGCTATTTTCCTCACCCTCCCAGTTTCGCAAGGAAAGCTATACATTTACGGAAAAACTTGGTGTTGAGAACTGTGTAATAGTTGATCTCTGATTGTTTGATAGAGCAGTTGATCTAGATTTGTCAGTTCTGTGCATTCTGAATAATGTCAATACATGATCCTATTTGGCCTAGTGTGCAATGTAGTCCCTAGGCTTTCAATTTGTTCAATGCGGTCCATGAATTTTGGTATGTTCAAATTAGTCCATTGACTATATGAAAAGATTGATTGTTCATTTAGGGATTAGATTAAACATGTACCAAAAGTTCAAATATCACATCAAATGAATTAAAAATTCAAGGACAGCATTGCAAATTAGACTCAAATTCTAGGTCCACATTTAACAAATTAAAGTCCAAGGACGTCATTACACATTGAGCCAAAGTTCAAGGACTACTTGTGTAATTAACTCTTTGGTAGAATGTATCTCGGTTCTGTTACATGATGGCCTGTTTTTGGAAAATAATCATAACAATGGATACCATCCAATGCTGCCTGGGCTTCAAGTTTTGTTTTTGCATCTGTGTGTCTAGCCTATTAAGTTCTTTGATATAATAATCTTGAACAGAAAATGTGGGATGCAAGAGTTGTAAGTGCTACTATTCATCTTGCTCATAATTCTAATTAATCATCATAACGCTGGATCTAAATGAGTAATTAGATGCAAGATCCTTGTATTTTAGTTCCATTGACTATTTACATGCTTTCTCACAGGAAAACTATGTTGTCTGATTTTCCCTTGTGTTATGTGCTTTTGTCAAAATCATTTCTTTCTTAGATGACGAAGCGATCTCCATAGCCTTGGATTGTGTTCACCATTTATTTAACATAAGCACTGCTGCCATAACAGTTGCAGCATATTTCCAAAAAGTCAAGACATATGACCAAGCCCTGATGATAGGCTTGTGCATTTGTTTCATGTAGGTGGACTATACACAAACTATTAAGATCAATATGAAATAGTCTTGTTTACCTTGAAATTGCGAGACATTGAAAAAGGTGCCCCATACCTTATGTACATCTTTTCTTCTTGACATCCTAATTTTTTCCTTGTTTCAGAGAGAACATCGTCGTCAGGAACGTGAAGCTGCTTTAGCTCAGAATTCCAGTGCTGGATCAACATAGAATCAACTAGGGTGCCATGTCTCCCATACAATTTGTTCGCATCCTCAGCAAGAGGGGTTCTGGTTGAAATCACTGAGCAAGCTCTCTCTTTACAAGTCACCAGCTGATTACTGTTGCTACCTAATTGAATGTGTATTTGCAGCTGTACATATAATTGTTGAATTCTATCGACATTTCACTATGGTAGGTTGTATTGATTAGATCGAACTGATTCTACCGATAGTGCTAGTGCAGTCGATTTCTTCTACTCCACATGCGAGCTTTCACAGAGTTGTTTTTTCCAACAAATCTATTACTTTAAATGTCGAGTTGCCCTTTCAACCAAAAATCTCAAGTTGCCTAGGATTTTCAGCAGTATCTCTTTCGTTGACTGAACTTAACAAGCTTCTGAATGGTGAAATCCATAATTCAAAGGGGGAAACCAAAACAGTCATCTTTTGACTGCAGGCGTCTCTTTCGTTGAGATAGGATCCTTCTTCTCTGCAAGAGAAGATTCAGTTGGTGCATAATAGAGTCGAAACGCACGGCCTAACTGGTGGTCTATTATTAGCTTTGTTCATCAGGATTGGCTCTTCCAGCAGCAAAGTTTGGGGGGCAGTTTTCTGGAAGAAGACTCAATCTTGAGCACGGGGTACTGACATGAAGTACAAGGAAAGCAAAGGGCATGTGTCCTGGAATGTAGGGATGATTCTCCTCCAGTGGAAGGGCAAGTAGGGGGCGTAAAGTTATGTTCTTCGACAAAGCCAAGGTAACAGCATTTGGTGAATTGGAACCCACCAGACATGCCATTTTCCCACAGCTGTTCCTCAAGACTTGCAACCTGGGATTCGAAGGGCGTGTCGTGCTGGTGCAGGATCAGTGCGCCTGTATACCTTTTGAGTTCTTCGGCCCGGCTAGTGCCTGAAGTTAGTGCGTTTGTTCTGTGATTTGAAATTCTTTTTTTTTGCAAAAAATATCTTTATATTATTTGTAAAAATTAATCAAAAAATTATTATTCATGATATAATATATTTTTTATTGATTAATTACTTCTCTCAACTGAAATGAATTTTTTTTTTAGAGAAATTTTTTAAAATCATTTATATTTCGCGGAATAAATCAAGCTTTATTTGTGAATGGGCGTTTGGCAATACTGCACTCCAACCAACACGTGCCCACGTGAGACGATTCTGACGTGTCGAAGCAGCTTAATGAAAACCAAAAAGAGAAAGGGGCCCACGGAGAATGTGAGCTCCAGCTTCCGTAGTCCGTTCATTAGCCCAATAATAATGCACGCACGCTCGCGTTGGCACGCACGTGCGCAGCGAACCCCATCCGTCCTTGTCGTCCGCTCGTGCCGCATTTTACCGAATTTGCACCGGCTATTCGACCCGTGGATTAATTTATACGTCTCCACTTTTACAAATGTCACCCGCATGTTGCCAAACGAAATCCCACGTCAAAATAGATCATAATTTGTTCCTTCTTATATACTCGTTTCCATTTTATTCAGAATCTATTTCGACACTTTTTTGTATCAAAAGAATCCAAAGTGTCTTCATTTTTTAATTGAAAAGTGGCATTTTCTTAGTCGGTATGAGGACAACGGACGTTACTCGAGCATGTATGTGAAAATGACATCGGAGTGATGTTCGATTTGAACCGTTAAAGTTTGAAAGTAAGGATGGCAAGTTATCTTTTAAACAAAAACAAGAAATGATTTAGGCCTAAAAAGAAAGCAAAAAAGAAAGAAGATGGTGATATTTTCCAACTAAACGGATGTTATCCTCACGTGGCATTCAAGCGGAGCTTATCTATCTGTCCCCCCCCACCCCCACCCCCAATTTTATTTAGAATCTATTTCGACACTTTGTGGCGATAGAAAGATCCAAAATGCCATCATTTTTGAATTGAAAAGTGGCATTTTCTTAGTCGGTATGAGGACGACGGACGTTACTCGAGCATGTATGTGAAAATGACATCGGAGCGATGTTCGATTTGAACCGTTGAAGTTTGAAAAATAAGGATGGCAAATTATCTTTTAAACAAAAACAAGAAATGATTTAGGCCCAAAAAGAAAGCAAGAAAGAAAGAAGATGGCGATATTTTCCAACTAAACGGATGTTGTCCTCACGTGGCATTCAAGCGGAGCTTATCTATCCGTCCCCCCTCCCAATTTTATTTAGAATCAATTTCGACACTTTGTGGCAACAGAAATATAAAAAACGCCATCATTTTTGAATTGAAAAGTGGCATTTTCTTAGTCGATATGAGGACGACAGACGTTACTCAAGCATGTATGGGAAAATGACATTGGAGCGATGTTCGATTTGAACCGTGGAAGTTTGAAAATAAGGATGGCAAATTATCTTTTAAACAAAAACAAGAAATGATTTAGGCCCAAAAAGAAAGCAAAAAAGAAAGAAGATGGCAATATTTTCCAACTAAACGGATGTTGTCCTCACGTGGCATTCAAGCGGAGCTTATCCATCCGTTCCCCCCACCCCCCTCTCCCCAAAAACCCGGGCGGGGGGGTCCACGCGCGCACGCTCGAAGGAGAGAGTCGAGGAGGGCGCGTGGGGTCTCTTCCCCCGCGCATGTGCGCTTGTCTTCGGTGTCGCCCCACCTCCCTCCCCCCCAATAATTATTCCTCGCTTTTCTCTAACTCTTCCCCACTCTTTCTCCGCATATTCCGATGATCTCCTGCCCCGCCGCCTCACGGCTCTTACCGTGCTCCCTCGCTCCTCCCCCGTTCGATCCTCATCATCCGGACGATGGCCTCTCCTCCCGCTCATTCGGCCCCGATCGAGCCGATAATCACGTGCCCCCCGGGGGGGGGGTCCAATGATTAACGACGATGATGAGCGCCTCCTTTACTTCATGATTCCGGATCCAGATAAGAATTTCGATCTTCGTTTGTCCTCTTCGACACGTTTTCGATTCTCGTTTCGCCCTTTTTCCTTGATTTTCTCGCGTGGGATAATCGCGACGAATCCTCCATTTCGGAAATGATACCGGTCTTTTCATGTCGTTCGATCGATGAGAAATAGAAATGCGCGTTTGTCTTATCGCGGATAGTGAATAAAGTCCCGGCTTTTGTATCTCGCCATGCGTTTTTAACTTTCGACTAGTAAAGATGCGTGTCGCCTCAAGCAGTAACTTTGGTCGGATGAAGCGGCACCCGATTCTAATTTTGGACGGGCTGCGACGGCTGTTCGTTTTTCTGCATCTGCTAAGGAAAGAAAAAAAAAAGGACAGTCTTTACCAAAAAAAAAAAGAAAAAAAAAAGGACAGAAAATCACAAGCGATTTTCCACTCGCGGCTCGCACGCATGAGCCGACCATCATAAAATCCAAGTGAAGGAGAGAGAAAAAAAGGAACCCAAAAGAGGGAAAAACATAAAAGAGACGAGAACGAAATCGATCTCCGAAAACTCGTTAAGGTTTGGCTGATACGGAAGGACAGCGCGTACCTTATCAATTCCAACGGCTCTGTGGTCATTCGCTGGACCACCCGCGTCGGCTGTGGAAAGCCAACGAAGCCGTCGTGGCCGAGCACCGGATCGGGACTTTTTTCCTCGCTTTGATCTTGTGGTCCATTTGGCGTTTTTCTGAGGTACAAATCGCGGTTCCTTTTCGGACCAAATCTCATCCGCACGGGCTACGGACGGACGGACGGACGGGAGAGAGAGCGCGTCCCGATCGATGGATACGTGGAGGCGATGCAAATTTTGAGCATGTATTTTTAGCCGCGCTCGATTCAAATCAGACGGCCGTGGTTGACAGGTCGAGTCAATCGTCGGGTCCCACCCGTTTGGTTTCGAAATCAAATCTCCCCCAGCCCTCCCCCCACCTCCACGCCATTTGCGTTATGCAGTATCTTAATGACATTTTAGCAAATGCTGCCCACCTCGCCTTGTCTCCACAAAAACAATTAAGACTCCGTAATGGAAATTTCAAAAAACCCCCTAATAAAATTTTAGTCATATAACCAAGCCACGTGTATGCTTATTTCGAATTCGAACGAGGTAGGCCCCATCCTGCGTTCGAAAGAAAATAATCATCGGTCCGATTGGCTCAAGGGTCATTTTACCGAAAATGGACTGCATGGCTCGTGCTAGTGATTCGATACGCTCGGGATACGCAATCTTAGGCCTTGGAAAGATTGATCGAGTCGGGAAAATTCGAAATATTCGATATCTAATGATGGTGTCTTAATCAACCGATCAATGAAAGCCCCCCCGGCCTAAACGTCCTTTTTAATTCTCAACTCTGTCTAACAAATCGCGCAACTTTTTCAGACACTGTCTCTCCCTCTCTCTCTCTCTCTCTCTCTCTCTCTCTCTCTCTCTTCTGTGGCTGGTTTTGGCATCTTCAGCTCGGAGGGACTCCAGCCCGTCGTCGCGGTCGCGCACCCGAAGATCTCCCCGATGGCCGGCGCTCGCATTGCCAACGGCGACGCCGAGCAACTCAGGCCGCCGCCCGCCGCCGCCCTCAGCTCGTCGGCCTCTTTCAAGTCCGCCCGCCGGAAGCCGAACGGCGCCGCGGCCTCCGGCGCCGCCCTGTCCCGCGTCGGCTCCGACGTCGACGACCTCATGACGCTCCTCCACGGGTCCGATCCCGTCCGCGTCGAGCTCTGCCGCCTCGAGAACGAAGTCCGAGGTCGCCGCCGCCGCCGCTCCGTTTCTGTTCTCTAGCAACTCGTTTCTGCTTGCGTACCGCATTCCCGTCGAGTGTCTTCGTGCGTCCGTGTGCGGTCGTGTGTGCTTGAGGTAGCAGCGAGTGTTCATTTCTCATGCTGCATTTGCTCGTGTTTCGCCATGATGCCTGAATCATCGCTGTCGAAGCGGAGGTGTATTGATTCTCCTCTCTTTTGACTCAATTCGGAGGTATTTAAAGCAAGTTTGCTTCTTTTGGTGACGCATTTTGAGCTCCTGTGTACTTGGAGGGGGATGGGACTTGACAACTAGATCAGTGGAGCAGTGTGCGTTCGAGTGTGGGTGTGTGTAGCGAGCAATTTATCGGCGTCGTCGATTTTTACCCGAATCGATGATGCAATCTTTCCTAATCCGGCGATTTTATCAGCAGACTCAGTGGAGGGCCGGATTTTGAATAGAAATGTCGGCTTTTGCTTGCTTTTTCTTGTCCGAAGATCTTGCAGCATTAGTCGCTTCGCCAACGCAAATGCTAGATTTGACTTGGCAAACCTTCGTATAACTTATCCATGTGGATGTGATTCTTCTTACAATAGGTCGTGCTGCATTTTGTTCGTCCATGTTTGGATCATTTTATCCCCGTTATGAAATTATGAATGCCAGTTCCTTGTAACGTTTGCCCAGCAGAGTACACCACGTGCATATTCCTTTTCTGCTCTTTAACACATCGTGCACTTCCTTGTGCATTTGACCACGTGATGGTGGCGTGATTCAATGTCCCGGTCAGTTTGACGTGCCGTGTTTTTGGCTCTTTTCCACCTGCCAAACCTCATAATGAGGGATAATAGATGCCCTGGTCTCAGAGGTTTGCAGGAATGAGTCATCTCTAGAGATATATTTCAATAAGCATTGAAGGTCAAATTTGTAGACTTGTTGAAGAAGTAGGTTGAGATTTGAAGGACCTTTGCAATATTAGGCTATGCCCCTTCGATGATCCAGCTCTTTGTTAGAGTAGCGAATGAAGGAAATAAATATATATCCTTTCCTTGAAGTATATTTCTATAGTTCTTAAATTACTTTGTTTTGTCTAATTTTTCTGATGATCGTGTTTCATGGATTGGGCTTGACTTATTACCTTGGCTGAGCTTCTTAGAAATATTAGTAGATGTCAATGAAATTATGTCCTTTTGATATTCTTACTGTTGAGCACATCTGATGTGCAGCAATCTTATTAGCTTTTATACTCTATTTACAGACAAAGATAGAGAACTGGGGGATGCACTCGCAGAAATTAAAGCTTTAAAGTACTCTGAACGTCTTAAAGAGAAAGCAGTTGAAGAGGTACTCACATACCCACGATGCTCTACAATGTGTCTCTTTTGTGGGATGACCTATCACATGCAATTCTTGTATGAGCTGACCAGCTCGGATCATCATCTCGCAGAAGAGTGACTTTGATTTTGGCTTAATGAGAACTGAGAATGAATCGTAATTTCTCACGGTGATGACTACTTTTCAATGAGTAAGAAAGGTGAAAAGCGGTCAAAGTGTTAGGGCTAGGCAAGTTGCCCTTATAGATTTAAGCCTTGGTTTCACCCTGAATTCAACTATGGTTTAATGCATGATTTTACCTAAGTTTCCACTGAAAGGAAATGGAAATTCTTGATCTCGCATGTTGGCTTGATGAAAAAAATGCTTATTCTTTGTATCCAAGAGTCTTATATCCCTTCTTTGGACATTGGACGACCAATATTGGTAAGCATGGTCTTGGAAACTTTAGTTCTTCAGCACTTCTCAATAAACCAAACTGGTGCCTCTGGTATCGTCCTCCAGATAAACTGGGCTTTCTGATGTTCTTTCTGGTGCTTTATTTGTTAGCGATCTGTGGCTTTGCTTTATTTTTCATGTAACCTCATTCATTTTAAAATTCTGATATTGCTTATGCTTATTCTATGGAAAATTAGCTAAAATGGGCAGTTGCATCTTTCTCCTCTTTTGCTCCTAAGCATGGCTAGGTATTTTCATGTTTTTGAGGATTATCAAATGGTCAAAAAAGTTTCTCATTGTCTTGTGCAATGATTGACATCAGTTGACAGATGAGCTGAAGAAAGTGGATGGGAAGCTAAAAGTGACAGAAACTCTTCTAGAAAGCAAGGTATGAAATACCATTGTGACTTGTCGCTTGCTTGCAATTCTTTTCCATATCAGTTTAAGAACGTGGCCATTGTCATGGACTAATCCAATTATATTTACAGAACCTCGAGATTAAGAAGGTAAATGATGAGAAGAAAGAGGCCCTGGCTGGACAATTTGCTGCTGAAGCTACACTTAGAAGAGTCCATGCTGCCCAAAAAGATGATGAGATGCCTCCAATTGAGGCAATCATAGCCCCACTTGAGGCAGAGCTTAAGCTAGCTAGGCTTGAGGTATATGTGGGAATTTGATCAATTTCTTGCTATGTTCCACTTTATCTTCTCTTGTGATGTTACTCATGTTCTGTTCTGATGAAACATCCTGACATCCCAGTTCTTCTTTTCTGGTAGAGAGCTTAGTTGTCTTACATTGGAAGTCTTGCCTTCTTGCTAGGCTGCAAGGTTGCAAGAAGACAACAGAGCACTTGATCGGCTCACAAAGTCCAAGGAGGTTGCTCTACTTGACGCTGAAAAGACTATTGAGATTGCTCTAGCAAAAGCAGCACTGGTGGATGATCTGCAGAACAAGAACCAAGAACTAATGAAGCAAATTGAAATTTGCCAGGTATTTTCTCTTTCGAGTATAATTCTTCTTCTTCTTCATGATATGATGTAGATCAAGGCTGTCTCCAAGTATGCAAATATTGACTATGTCTTGCACTTCTGTGCAGGAGGAGAATAAAATTCTTGACAAGATGCATAGGCAAAAAGTTTCTGAAGTTGAAAAGCTAATGCAAACTGTCCGAGAGCTTGAGGAAGCTGTTTTGGCTGGGGGAGCTGCAGCTAATGCTGTTCGGGATTATCAGCGACGAGTTCAAGAAATGAATGTAATCTATCTTTGAAGTTTCTTCTTTCCATCTAAAATCTAGTGTCATTGAATGCTTTTCCATATTCAGTCACAAGCAAATAAAGCTTTCTCTGACACGAAAAGCTTCATATAGGAGGAGAGGAAGACCTTGGAAAGGGAAGTTGCCCGTGCAAAGGTTTCTGCAAACCGAGTTGCAACTGTAGTTGCTAATGAATGGAAAGATGGCAATGACAAAGTTATGCCTGTAAAGCAGTGGCTCGAAGAAAGAAGATTTTTTCAGGCAAGTCAATGGCGATATGCCATCTTTAGCAAGCCTGCTTATCTTTTTCTATTCATCCCCTGATTAACTTAAACTGCTGAACATCAAATGCAACAATTTTTTTTTTTTTTTTTTTGGTCTTACATTATGCTGCCAAAGAATTAGCAAATGTCTCATCAACCAAGGACTGTTAATGATATAGTAGTCAGACTCTCTGTGCACGCTGCAGTACCATAGTGTTGAAAGGGTACCTAGGACACCCACGTACAAAGCCACGTAGGTGTTAGCATTGAGAGTACTGGATTAATTACATCACCCAGGCATTGAGGACCTTTTAAATGCCCCTTTGATGCCATGCTTTTGTCATAATGGTGAAAAACACTGCCGTGCTTGAAACTTGAAAGCATTGAACAGCTCTTCAGTTTTTAAGCCTTAAACAATGCTTGATTTTTAGTAGGTTTCTAACTTACATTTCTCGATTCAAATGCATCTAGAAAGCTCTTTTTTGGCAGAGATCTTTCGCTAGCTAAGTAGATAGAGGAAATTTCTCTAATGACATTGACTCCCGTTCTTGGAACTTCTTTTATTCCGAGCATCTCGAATCATCTGAAGGGCAATTGGGGCAATCTCATTTGCAAAGCAGTATTTACTGATGTCTTCTTATATCAATAGGGCGAAATGCAACAGCTTCGGGATAAACTTGCTGTAGCCGAGCGCACTGCAAAGGCAGAAGCCCAGTTGAAGGTGCGAAAATCATCAATTATAGCAATAGATTTTTTTTATAGGTAATTAATCTTGATGGCAGGCTGCTTCAATGATGCTTAGGAAAAATACCAACTGCGATTCAAAGTTTTGGAGGAAAAGCTTAAAGGATCTAATGGCAATGCTCGGACGCACTCAGAAGGAAAGAGTACTAATGGACATGCAAGGCGTCTGTCTCTTGGTGGATTGGAGCACCTGTCCAGACAGCACTCCAATGGCTCTTTACAAAAGAAAGCGTCGAGTACACCGACTAGCCTACTACGATCCAACAGTGCCAGTATACTGATGAGACATGCAAGAGTGTCATCTGCATCATTTGACGGTGGCAGCAAGTCCCTGGATAAACTGATGCCAAATTCAACTGACAATGACAACGCCACAGATAGTGCAGGGGAACAGATCAAGAGCACCAAGATGATAGGTAGAGTTGAAGAGATTGCAAATGGGAATCATAATGGAAAAGCGCAGCCAGAAGATGAGGACTTTGTATCAGGAACTTTGTATGATATCTTGCAAAAGGAGGTTATAGCCCTGAGAAAAGCTTGTCAAGATAAAGATCAGAGCATTAAAGAGAAAGATGACGCTGTAGAGGTTGATTGATTTGCCTCCTACACTATGATTATCTATGCTTTCCTCATCACTGGTGTCGTCTCTGAGTACTTGATATTTGCTGTTGTTGAATAAGCAGATGTTGGCAAAGAAGGTTGATACTTTGAACAAAGCAATGGAAGTTGAAGCGAAAAGAATGCGTAGAGAAGTAGCTTCCATGGAAAAGGAGGTTTCTGCTATGCGTGTTAGCAAAGAGCAGAATAGTAGGACAAGACGCCTCAGTGCTCCCAGAGGGGCTGTGAATTGCACTCAATCAATTTCTGCAAGGTAACTAATTGTAAGCAAGAGAGATGAGCTGTTATCTTTTCTGATTATTTGACAGTTGAAATCATAAAACCATGGTTATATCTTGATAATACTAAATGCACTTTGTGACTTTAGAAAAAGATGCTTCTTCAACTAAATGCAATGCTGTGCTTCAAAATAAGATGCTATTAGATGTTGAAGTCCAAGGAGAATAGTTCTTCAACTTGTGCTGGTCTCATCAATTTTAGAGATGGAATTATAACAGAGTTTACTAATTCGAAAGGTCAATTTGCTCTAGAATTATGCTCAGTTTTGGATTAATGCATGCACCTGATTTTCACCTCTTGTGTGACCATTATAGAATCAGATATTTCACACTGACTGCAAAAAAAATTTCCCATCTGATGGTCTTCTAAATGACCTATTTCATCATGCTCTGATTACAGGAATGCACGGAACTTGTAGGTGATATAGTTGGCATTTCTGCCGAGTTCCTGCCTGAGATAACTCTTTCAAGCAGTTTACGAATCAGTGTGGTTTTGGCGTGATCATCCATGTTTCTCGTCCCTTCTCCAGCCAGATAATCAATTTGCAAGGGCCCGCCTTCTCTTTCCGATTGAGGATTCAAGAATCTTGTACATGTTTGTATCTATATAGCTAAGGTCAAAGCTGACTCACTCAATTTGCGGAAGCCAGACGGAGGCCACCCAAATATTGTGGTAACTCAACTCCAACCATATAAAAATATAGCGCAAGCGCCTCTCCTGTTTGTTTGAATGCTTCTCCAGAGATGTAATGCAAATTGATTGCAGATCGGGAGAAAGATAAAAGCGATGCTCCTCTTATGTTCATTTTGTTTTGGGTTTTATTTTGTTTTTTCCTTTTGGAGACAAGGCTGCTAATATGGTAAAGAACGGGGAGTTAAATTAAGATGGTCTTTCCGAGGATTAAACTGAGAATCTGGAATTCGCCTTCTGGAATTTCTTCGTAAAGTATCTTTTTTAGGAGGCCACGAAAAGACATTGCCCATGATCCTGCTCTTGCCAGGATCTCCTTTTACAAGGTGCGCTAACTGCTGGGAGCATGCACGGGACATACCAGACTGCATTCCAGCATCCGTAGACGAAGGGTTTTCGAAACCCAAGTCAGAAAGATTTTCTTGTTTTGCTAGTGACCACATCGTAAGCTCTGCATTTAAATTTGTTAGAATCAGATAACGTTGCTGGTAATTCCCGTCACAGACTCATTGCTAGAAGCTGTACGTCTCAGAAAGCGATGTGATCTGCAATTGAACCCCGCAGAAAGATACTTTTCTGTATTGTAATAAGTGTTGCCGACATCCGCCGAAGGGTAGTTGTGGGTATGTTTTCCTTCTGCACTGGTGCACGACGAGTCTCATTCGAGGGTTCGACACCACTTAGTCATGGATTGAGTAGAGGTGAAGAGGGCCTTTTTAATTTGGCTATCATGCATCTTCACCCATAAAAGTCACGATCGAAAGAAATAAATGAAAGAAAGGGAATGGACAACCGAATCATAAACTGAACTTAATGAATTGCTTGGCCTTTAGTTTATGCAAAAAACCCAACCAAGCTGAACCCAAACACCATGCCGGGAATGTGCTGGATGTGGTGGCAGAAGAGCTAAACTTGTGTCCAACCATGGGGCCTTGTAAGGCTTCAGTAGGGGTTGCCATGTGAATAATAGCGACAAGAGAGTTAGATTGGGCTGCACGAATAGTAGTTCCGCAGCGGGAAGATTATGCCACTGTCGAACGAACGTTCAAAGGGAGCTCGATGAATTCGGATTGCCTGAAGGCCACTGCTTTACATCGAGCCGAACTTCAAGAATCTTCCTGATAATAGATGCGACGCTGTGCTTTAAGGCACCTTCGTCGAATCACATCCTAAAGTCGCAGCTTTTCTCCATGGATTTGACTAGTCATATCCTTACCTTTGGCACGTGGCGACGTTATGGCCAATCGCACCGTGTCAGCCGTGCTCTAATATCAGAAGGTTCCTCCCAACTACTAGTCCATCATCACCATTTCATCACATCAAACTTTTGGCCCTTCCTCTCGACAACAAACACAAAAGGAGGTTCCTATAAGAGGAAAAAGTACTTTGCATCGGTTTGCTTTCCAAGACATGGACGAGAATAGAAAGAGAGATGGGAATCGGCATCTGGTCCTTGTTCCCTGTCCTCTCCAAGGGCACTTGAACCCAATGCTCAGTCTAGCCAGCGCTTTCCACTCCAAGGGTTTCGGGGTAACCCTAGTTCTCGTGCAATCGTCCTCTCATCCCGTCGCCACTTCTTGGGTATCCGACGACTTCTTCTATGAATCGCTGGGTGGATCTGATGGCAGTATCTTGAATGCTCCCGACGTAGATCTCATGCGCTTTCTGAACGAGGTTAACTTGAAGTGTAAATCGTCGTTTCGAGATTGCTTAATGGGATTGCGAATGGGTCGACTGAGAGATCGTAAACTATGCGTTGTGTATGATGCTATCATGTATTTTTCAGCAGAAGTTAGCGACGAATTGGAGATCCCAAGGGTGGTCCTGAGGACTAGCATTGTAGCTAATTTTCTTGGCCTTTCAATGCTCAATCAGCAGGCCTACCTTCCAGCTCAAGGTAAGTAGTGGATTTTGTCTTGTCTATGATTATTTGACTCGTTAAAAACCTCCCAACCAGTTGTATGAGTGACGTATAAGAACTATCATAAAATTATAAGTTATATGGTTCGTTTTCATGATAAATTTTTAGGAAAACTTTCGTCCAAAAGTTTAAGCTATTAATCAAGAGACAAGAATACACAACTATATATGTATAGTTTTTTCTTGTTCTTACCTTACACCCTCTAACAAATTTGGTTGCCAATAAAGTTGTTAACATATTCACGGGATCTATAAATAATGAATTACGCCTATTTATGTGAAAATTGTTAAATATGTTTTATTTAAAAGACTAATTATGTTTTCCATTTTACCAAAATTTTAGGAAAAGTAGTATTGTGAGTATAGGTGGATCTTTAAAGCTAGAATGGTAAGTAAAGTCTTCATTTCTATATATTAAAATCTTGAAATCTTGAAATTTCTAGTTTATCATTTTAAACCTATTTATCAGCAAAATCTTTTCTATCTCGTAAATAAGTGCATAAGAGAATGCGGATCTGGAAATATCTTTCTTGTATGACATATATCAATTATTTCTTCCATTGGTTAATAATCCAAATACTTTGTCATGAACTGATTCTGCGAAATTCTCAAATGTCAAATTTCTTAGCATACACAATGCATGTGCTTGCCATAATATGAGAATTAAATTGATACTAATGATATATCAGGCCGCACTATTTATGATTTTATTGTTCTAGGCCGGAAACCTCTAAAGATCTTAACACATTATGATCCTACATAAGATGAACCCTTTAATTAATCTTTCAATTTAGAGTCTTGAGATTTTAAGATTCGAATCGGAATGTCAACACTCAAAAGGCAAGAACGATGCTCGTATTTAGTGCTTCTTCAATTGAGTATTTCGAGTCACCTGACTTTATCTGATTCGAACTTCTTGTTCATTTTATGGGTTCAACTTACTTCACTTCATGCAAATTCTGTAACAACTTTGGACAAGTTTCGCCAACAATCATCCAAGAAAACCACAAGATCTCACGTTATGATGCAGTCTTGTTTGTCTGTCGTAATCTCCGGTGGGCGCAAGTATCATGGCTCTATAGCAATTTTCTCGTCTCTAACGATCGACTCCCGCACATGTGGAATGCAGAAGATGGAGCGGAGAAGGCCATCCAAGAGCTGATCCCGTCGATGAGAGCGAGGGACATGCCTGTGTTCGACAAGTCCTGCCCAGAGACCACGGAGCGAGTCCTCGCCCAGATCCATGAATCCACAAGCACAGCCTCAGCAATCGTATGGAACACGCTGCAGACTCTGGAGCAGGCCCTCCTCCACCGCGTCCAGTCCTCCCTCTCCCCTCCCATCTTCCCCATCGGCCCTCTCCACAGGTACCGAACCCGGGATCCTCGTCGTCGTCACCATCGCTCTCTCTTCGCCGCCGAGACCGGTGCTCGTCGCGAGGAAGATCGCATCAAGTGCGTGTCCTTCCTGGACTCCCACCCCCCGGGCTCGGTCGTCTACGTGAGCACCGGGAGCCTCGTCAGGCTGAGCCGGTCCGAGCTGGCCGAGATGGCCCGGGGCCTCGCCGACTGCGGCCAGCCCTTCCTGTGGGCGGTGGGGCTGAGCTCGGCGCACGATGGTGACATCGCACAGCTCATCCCAAGCGGGGAAGAGCTGTTGTGCGCCGCTGCAGACTGTCATCCTAATGCTCCGTCGATGCGGGGGCTGGTGGTTTCGTGGGCGCCGCAGGAGGAAGTGTTGGCACACAGGTCGGTCGGGTGCTTTTGGACACACAACGGATGGAACTCGACCCTTGAGAGCATGACCGAGGGGGTGCCGATGCTGTGTTGGCCTAGGGTTGGGGACCAGAAGATCATCGCCGGGTTCGTGACCCGGGTCTGGAGGGTCGGCTTGGAGCTGGAGTGCGATGGCAATGGAGGGTTAGAGAGAGGGAGGATCTCGAGGTCCATCGAGCGGTTGATGGCGGGCGAGGAAGGGAGGGAGATCAGGAAGAGGGCGTTGGAGATGAAGGAGACGGTGGAGCTCGCTTTGAGCGATGGCGGTTGCTCTTCTCAGTCCCTCAGCAAGCTGGTGGATTTCATCCAGCTGCTCTAAATGACATCATTGTGTCCATCAATAAGCGCTTTCGCTAGGCAAATGTGCCCTCAATTCCGAGATGAAGAAGTCGAAATTTCGCTGGGGATGGTCGGCAACCATGTGTGGTTATGTAGCCGAGAAGTTTATTTATCATTATCGTTAAGAAAATAGATCGTGAATTTACATACATGATCATTATTATATATCTATCGTTATATCAGAACAGATGGTGTTGATCCATATGATCTATCATATCATATAATAATTTCTTTGTAATTACTATACTATTATGGATCTTATCGTGTCCCTACTGTGTCTTCAAGCGTCTCTTTCCTTTCAATTTCCATCTCTGGCCCTAGTGAAGATATTAAAAGTTAGTCATTAAATAGAATAGGGTTAGTTGAAACATCGCTTTAATTCAAACTCATATCTGACCTTCCTAGTTTGTCTTTAGGAAGTATCCTTGACCTTGAATCTAAATAAACTAATTCAAGATCATCCCATGTAGTTTCCGCCCAATTTCTTCGCTAGAAAAAATGCGTTTAGCTGATTGACTTGGAAAAGATACGGAAGGAGTTAGTAGTCAAAGATTAGGTGTATTAGAATAAAAAAGACAACATTCCGAGCGTTTCAATGGTATCTTGAGTCCAACTTACAAGGATTAGATTAAGTTACATTTTCACTATAATGATCGGTAATTACTTGTCTCCATTTGATTCAAATATTTTTTGAGATTGTAATATCGCTTATACATTCTTTTTTCTTTTTTGTGTGGATACTATAGATAAGTTTGGATGGTATTTCAAGTTAGCAGTCACATAAGGCATAATTCATATTTTTCCGGTAAGATTAAGTACCACGCAACATGACCCCAAGATGTTGTATCAAGCAAGAATTAAACCCTAGATGTGACACCTCACGCTTCTTTAACGCGCAAAGTCCTGGCTTTTACCGCTCAACTACCCTGTGATCAGTCAAATTCTTGATTCATTATCAAATGCATGTATTGACCCCTGTCCAAGCTTCTTCCTTCTATATAATAGTCTGCTTGCACTATCATTTTCTTCCAAGTCGTCCAAACACCCAATGCAATGGCTACCCCAACTTCGAGCAATCCCAGAAAGCCCTTCTTCAACCTCTTCTGCCATGGCCAGAAAAGGGTCTTGCTGGACGAAGCCCGGATCGTGCTGCTGCTTTTGCTGGCCGTGACCCTGATCGCGTCGCTCATGTTCTTCCCAGCCGGAGCACTAAATCCTCCTGGTGCTGCACGATGGCAGGACGATGCTGATCATTACAACAACCGCAATTATGCAGGGCGTGCGATGTATTACTATCTCAAGAACGCCTTGTTCGTATTCATGGTCTTGTTCAACGCGGTGGTGATGGAGCTAATCCGGAGCACCATTGGGCTCCTGTCCAAATCGATGTTTGCAATCGGTTTATTCCTCACCTGCACGTCCTCTTTTCGCTCGGAGATGTTCGGCGGGACAGATTCAGTGATGCTGACCTGCGCAGCTTCTTCAGTTCTCACCGTCGCGCCACACGAAATTGGCAAGTTCCACTGTGTTCTGTTCGCAGCTTTCTTCCCAGGTGTTGTGCGTAATCTGATCCAGATATTCTGCAGAGTGTAGAGATCATGAATCGGGTCCCTTTTGTTCTCTCTTTTAAGGGCTAGAAGAAGATTTGGCAACTTAGTTGTGCAGATTGAACTTGTAGTTGTTCATTCCGGCACCGGTTTTGTGTCGAAGTTAGCTTTAATTGTATTGCAAACTCGAGCCACCGTAAATACCCGTCTCGATGCATCAACCACCACGGAACCGATCCAGCAGCTGCGCCGGGAAGCAGATGGAGCGCGAGGATAAATCGGCTGGTAGCAGGAAGCAGGAAATGGGGGACTTCATGACCTGCAATCAGGCAACACTAACTAGGCAGCTTGTTTCTGGGGTAGGAGAGTTTTAGGTTTAGGAGACCCGCTTTCCATATGTTGGTTCATTTTAATAATGTATATAGAGCATTTACCTAATATTTTCTGCTGTGTAATATTAAATTTCGTATGTTACGATTTTAAAAATTAAATATCTTAACGAAGTGTCCTTACATAGTTATCGTTTTGTGTACATGTAATTGATTAAAAACTGAGTTAATTTTTAATTAAGAAGAGAATACCATTTTTTTTTTTTGTCATATAGAGAATACCATTAGATGCTTTATATTTGAATAAAAGATTACAAGATGTACAACTTCTTTTGCATTTCATATCATGGCAATGTCCCAACGAAAAGAAGGACGCTTGGTCAAAGCTGTTAATTTAAGAAGCATAAATATTACTTAAGAACGAGACGAAAATTTGCAATAACTTAATTTGCAGTGGTGATATACCAAAAAAAATTATTTTCGATAAAAATAGTGGGAGATATACCAAAAAAATTTTTTTATTTTCGATTTTTTAATTTTTTTTTTTTTTTTTTATAAAAATAGATAAAGAAAAATTGAACAAACGGAACGTGTCGCCATGGTATCAAAGGCGGCATCGCCCCTTCGCCCGGCCATGGCAAGGCGAGCCTCGCTAGATCTGGCGACGGCGGCCTCACCGGCCACTAACGAGGCCGTAACCAAATATGGCGAGGCTCGCTTCGCCATGGCTGGGTGAGGTCGAGCCTCGCCTTGGCTGGGCGACGACAGCCCTCGCCATCGCTGGGCGAGGCTCGCCTTCACCAGTGGCTGGCGGGGGCGAGCCTCGCTAGTGGCCGGCGAGGTCGGCCTCGCCGGAAGAAGGAGGTAAAAAATCAAAAAAAAATTCGAAAAAAATTTTAAAAATCAAAAAATTATTAAAAAATTGTTCGCCGCCAGTTGTCTCCGGCCGGCGTCCACGCTGGCTCCGGCCGGCCAATTTTGGGCGTAAGGACTGAATTGGCACATTTATAAAAGGTTTATGACTAAATTGGCCAAAAAAAAAAGTTTAGGACTGAATTGGCACAATTGCAATAGGTTTAGGACTTTTTTGGTAATTCTCCCAAAAAAAAATGAACAAACAGAACGTGTTGAGTATCAAAAGCATCGCCCCTTCTACTAGCTACAGGGTCTACAATTGACAAAATCTATAAATTTTTTATTTTAGGACAAAAAGTGCATCTCGAAAAGGTATACCAAGTCCATCAAATATCTAGAGGTGATTGGGTCCAAAGTGGGTAAAGTCTAGACTTGAATCCTGTACCCGATCCTATTATAATTAACTCCCCTTTTTTGAACCATGTACCCAACTCTATTTGTATTGGACCCTATACCCAACCCATCATGTTTTTTCGTTCCGATTCCAAGGTTAATCCGTTTTCATTAGAATCTATTTTGCAACCTCTTGATATCTATATGATTTGAACTTTACATTAATATGCGCGATAAAATAACGTAATCATCATAATTTGTATTAAAATATTAAGCACTTGTAATAAATAAATACATGAACTTTTTAACTAAATGAATAAATTAAGGATCCACAAGGGTAATTATCATAAATAAAATCATAAGCAAAACAAAAATCATAACATTGCATAAACATTAGTAACAAACATGGGTCTAATATTAGTCTTATTCCCACAACTACTATATGAAACTATTCACTTATGCAAGCATAACTCCTCTTACAAAAGAGAACTTAGGGGAGCCAATCCATATGGTACAAAAGAATTTGGTGGTGATGAACATCGTTCGTCCATTGGATAGTGTGAGAAGGAGCCACAAAGGGAGGGAAGTGAGTGAGGAAAAGGAACGATGAAGGAGGAGTGTCGTATGTGTTTGAGAGAGCCAATAGAAAAAATGTTGTGTGATTGTGGGAGTAAGGATAAAAATCGGGGAAAAGATAGGATTTTAAACTCCACTTACAAAACCGATTCCAAAACTAGTCTAGAACTGGTTCTCGGGTGGGTAATCACTCGGAACCGGTTCCGGATTGGTTTCAACTAGAATCGGTTCCCGACCCTATTTTTCGGGTGGGTTGGTCCACTTTTCGGGTATACTTGGTTCGGTTGCACACTCCTAGAAATATCTTATTTTGTTGACATAGTAAGCCATAATTTCAAAGAAATTAATTACTTTGCTCTATAAATAGACCGTAACTTATGCCCAAAAAATCAGATAAGAATAAAGATTTGGTTTATCTATAATAATTAGATTTTAGATTTTTTATTGACTTTTATCAATTTGCAAGGGCATTACATAAAAACCTTCAAAAAATTAAATATTTTGTTGCGAGTTCAAAAAAATGACGAGGGCAAGATTCTTCGACATGAAGCATAAATCCGTCCATGTAGACATGGAATTATTTATATTTGATTGTGTGAAAAATTGAACCTAGGTCGTGCGTATAAATCACATATATAGTTATTTCCTAAACATGAAATAACTTTGAATTAATACAAATAGATAATTTTGAAGAATATATTTATCTTTAATCGCTAGTCATGATAACATTAAATTTTTTAATTAATTATAAATAAGGGTTCGAGTGTAAATATTTTCTTAAATAAAGGCATGAAGTAAACATTATTTTAAATAATAATGAAGTAAATATTGTCACTTTTGAAGAAGAATCTAAACTCATTATTAGGTGAAGGGCAATTTCACCTTTTAAATTTTTTGTCTTTTTTTTTTTTTTTTCCATAAAAAAATCAAAACTGAAATAAAAAAAAAACACACACACACGGGAGGGTCCCTATATTTTTGCTCTTTTTAATTTTTAATATAATTTAATTTAATTTCAAATTAAAATTATGTTTGGATGAAAACATCCTTGATTAGCTGGAATTTTTTTGCTAGCCATTAAGATTAAATCCTTATTTGAAACAATCATATTTAATTTAGGCCATTCATTGAAAATGATATAACCACTTTAGCTTCCTATTTAAAATAAAATCTGCTTCATGCTGTAATTTGAGAGAATAAAGGCATTCGGGGTCTTATTTGAATTTTTCCTAAATTTTTTTTTTTGATCAAATGACAACATTATAATTGATTGATGTAAACTCTGAATTTATCTAGAATTGTAATCCCCAATTTATTAACGAATTAAATTTATAAAAAGAAAAAGAAAAAAAAAAAAAAAGCACCACCGAAGGAGAGCCGGTAGGGTTTTATGGTGAGGGAGGGAGGAGGGAAAAATAAAAACAATTCAGAGGTACGGACAGATGAACGGGGTTTTTATCATCGTCCTCACGAAAAAAAGAAAGAAAAAACATCATCAGCTTCCGGTTTAAAATCTCGGACAAGCCCCTCATGTTTCGCAGTATCCTATGGCGCTTCTCCTAAAACCGCCTCGTCACCTCAGCTTCCGGACCATGGCTTCTCGCTTCCTCGCCCGCTCCCCTCTCCACTCTCACGCCCACGCGCCTCTCTCCTCCGTCTTCTTCAGGCCCAGGTCCTCCTCTTTACCCGCTTCGCGTGTTTCATTTCTAGATATTTTTCTGCCTGTGGAGTAAAGTCGCGAGCTTTTGGGTGGAGGTGGAGCGATGCGTTTCGCGATGTTGTTCGGGGGTTTTAGTTGATGGGTAGCTTGGTGCGATGTATTGGCCCGTCCTGGCTGGAAAGTCTCTTCATTTTGGCCTTCGAGTGCCGATTTCGCCGGATTTCCAAGTGTTGTTTGCTTCACGAGTTCGTTTTTTGTGGCCGGGGAGCAAGCATTTTACTCTCCTCTGTTCTTTTGAATTTGCCCGGGACTTGAAAGTGGGGTCTAATTGTTCTCGGCGTTGTGAATCGTTGTGTTCGTGTGTTATCGGTGCAGAAATTGCTATCCATTAAGGAGAGTGACCATTCAATTGCCGAGCCGTCAAGCATGTTTTTTGAGGGCGTTCATGTCTACCAGCGCCGTGACTGAAGCTCTTCAGGGGAGCACAAGCTCAAAAACTTATGGGTCTGAGCAAATTCAGGTTATTGATACTCTATGGATCTCCCCAAATTGGTTTGCGTACTTACGTTACTGTGCCGAGCTATTCGGTTATATTAGTTTCAAGTTGGCTTTAGTAGTTGTATAAGTTTTGACAGTTAAATCTTGATTCTTTTTTGTCATGGATGAACTAGCATGTGTTATATATTTGATGTTTTGGTTTGCTTATTCATCTTTGTCATTGATGCTTGCATTGTCACCTATGGATTGTGTACTGATGTGTTTAGGTACTGGAGGGCTTAGACCCTGTTAGAAAAAGGCCAGGTATGTATATTGGAAGCACCGGACCACGTGGTTTGCATCATTTGGTATGGCCATTATTCCCTTTTCATCTGCAGTTGCTTTACTATTACTGGTGAATCAATTTAGTGGATACAAATTGTCAATACATGACAGATCTCTTGTTTTTGGGGTCTACCAGGTCTATGAAATACTGGATAATGCAGTTGATGAAGCTCAGGCGGGTTTTGCTTCCAACATAGACGTCATTTTATATGCAGATGGCTCTGTGAGCATCACTGATGATGGGCGAGGGGTATGGATCCTATCTGTGTAGTTTCAGGGGACACCTTTCATATCATGCATCTGAATTAGAACTTTTAGATTGTCTAATTGTTTGAGGAGGCATGGTGCATGTGTTATTTTTAGTGCATGCCCTCATAAGGACAGTACATTCTCCATTGATGATGAATAAGCTAATTGAATGTGGGAGGATCTTATTAAAACGTTCTTTGTTACTTGCTTCTTGATAAGAAGTTGATCCTTATTACTATGGTCCAGTTAAGAACCGTTGCAAGAAAATCTGAAACTCAATGTTACTTCCTCTAATATTGAATTGGAGATGTCATCGGAGGCCATGTTCATTGACCAACTTGAGTTCCTTTTGTGACCATTTTCAAAATAATTATGTAAACAAGTACCTCTGGGGCACTTCTTAAGCAATTAAATAAGGTTTGCAACTGTCTCGTGTATGTGTGACCACTGTTTTGAAAATGAATCATTCCTCTTTAGTATGCTGAACAAGTGCGCCTGGTTAACTAGTTAACAGGATCCTTTTCAAAATGTACTGGACAATAAACTTTCTCTTGGTGCTTTGGCTGATCAGTCAACCAATAGAGTTCCACAATGTGCACCTTATAAGTAGGTGCAGAAGTTTGAATTAAGAAACTAGTCATTTCAATTTTATTGGATGATATGTGTTGCTAAATTTATAGCATTTCTCCAAATTGCAGATTCCTACAGACTTGCATCCCGTGACCAAGAAATCTGCATTGGAGACTGTGCTAACGGTAATCTCTCATGAGCAAATATATAATTTTAATCTGTTTAAGAAGCTATGGGTTTGCAATGCCTGAATTAATTTTGTTGAGAAGGACTGATATATTAAAAAGGATATATAAATGGTTTTCTTTTTCTCCAAATAATTTATGAGTCAGATATTTGCCTGATGGTATGCTAAAAAAGTTCATTTGTGAGATTATTTTTTTATGTGAATTATGTATTCTTGCATGTGCCTGCCCTTGTGCTTGCACATGCATTCACACTGCACATGCATTCACACGCGTGCATGCTTCATGCTTGGGACATGTTATTGATTTGCCTTTTGTTTCATGCTCTGATTTTTTTCATATTTCGATTCAAGGCTTTTGGCATGGATATATCTGTATGGGCAGGGGTTTAAGTGGTTTGGAATTTTCTGATATTGTCATTAGCAAGGGATATTTGGCAATTTCTGACATCTTTTATCATTGAAATGGTAACAGAGTATCATGCATCTCCCTTGTGTTACATTTTGCAGATCCTTCATGCAGGAGGTAAATTTGGTGGTTCTAGTAGTGGCTATAGTGTCTCAGGTGGTTTGCACGGAGTTGGCTTATCAGTGGTTAATGCGCTGTCTGAGGTGAGCATTCTCTTTTTTGTCAACTTATCTACATATTTGTTGTTGCATTGAGGGGATACTTCCTAAAGATTTATGAGGTTATCTAGAAGATAAGATAAAGATGTTCTTTGATTCTATTATTGGTTAAAAATAAAAATAAAAATGGAGGGTCAAAGGCTGTAAGGGGGAACAGACCCATGCACCTAGACCTAGGTAGTGCCAGTCATATCTTAAAAGGGTAGCTAAGCCCAAAGGGAGGTGCGTGAGATCTATCATAGCCTGTGTAATTGAAGAATAGCCTTGCTGATTTACTGAGCAGTTCTCTAGAAAATCACATAGTTTTTTAACTCCACTCCCCATATAGGTATCAAAACATGGACTGGGAAATGGAGGAGAAAGTGGGATCTGTTTAGTCCCCATTGGCTAATTTTCTCAGGATCAATTAGGAACAATCACAAACAATGCGGATAAAGGCTCTGCCTTGTACTTAATCCATTGAAGTACGGGTTTAGTGGTCTCTACAGAGTGTTACAAAAGATGGTAGAGAATACTCCCAGGTTCAGAAACTTAAATTAAACCTAATATGGTGCTCTTCAAGGTTCTAGTTTTGTGGGATTGCAAGAATTTTTGTCCAAAATATCTCAATGATCTTTCTGACAATTTCTTACATGCGTTTCTTTTTAGGTTTGTTGACTATTTTTTGTTTTATTTTAGAAGTTAAATCCTGTAACTTGCTGTTGTCAGGCATTGGAAGTTACTGTTTGGCGTGACAGAATGGAATACCGACAGAAATATTCTCGTGGGAAACCTGTGACAACTTTAACATGTCATGTGCTTCCACTTGAATCAAAGGATCGTCAGGGGACATGCATACAGTTTTGGCCAGACAAAGAAGGTAATTCTTGACAACACCATATGCCTAGAGGATTACGTCGTTGGAATTTATCTATATTTTTAATGCTTTATATATGCTGATACACGCTCCTATGTCTGCTTTCTTTACTGCTACAGTGTTTACGACAGAAATTCAGTTTGATTACAATACTATAGCTGGGCGAATCAGGGAGCTGGCTTTTCTAAACCCTAAAGTATGGTTTTGCAAAGATTTGCTTCATTACATTGATTATGTATTATGTTCGCATGCATCTACTCAGCAGATATGGACAACTTTTTAGGTTATGCATTTGTGTGCATGACTTTATGTGAAAATCTTAAGGTTTCCTGTCATATTTTGCTCAATTGTGTATTCTGATTTGGGCATTGCAGCTCAGGATTACTTTCAAAAAAGAAGATGATGATCCGGAGAAGACTCAGCACAATGAGTACTTCTATGCAGGAGGATTGGTTGAATATGTGAGCTGGCTAAATACTGATAAGGTATGCCTGCCTTTATTACTGTCCCTTCTGCTTTGCAAGAAATGATGGTAATCTGTAGATTGTTTATCGTTCTCGATCTTGCTTTCAAATAGTCTAATCGAAGAGTTTAACCTCAACGATTAAAGTTACTGAAGAAAATTCCACCTTTGTCTGGATCTTTATAAATGAATTAAATAGGAATTCTACTCCAGTACCCCAAGGGGCGGGGTGGGGCTGGAGCAGGGTTGCATCCCCTAACCCTGCCCCGTAATAAGGTAGCTGGCTCCTTATACACCCCATGCCCCGGCAGGGCAAGGTCGTATGCCCCATCCCAAATGCTTGGAGCATTCAGGTTCCCCCAGCCTGTCATTCTCTCTCTGTGTTTATGTTGAACTCAACTCTAATTAAAGAAAGAATGATTATCAGTAAGTACACCAATGAAAAAAGACGACAAATGCCTATTATTTATAAACCATGTAATAGGAAACACCAAATTTAATATTAAAATAATTAAGGCATGGGCTGGGGCAGATAATAGGCAAAGATGACTAAATCAATCCCCATCCCATCCAATATGTGTGGAAAGAAATTTGACCCAATCACCTCCCCTCAAAACCCCCTTGTTGCGGGTTTTCTCTGCCCCATTAGGGGTGGGGCAATGCGGGTATGTGATGGAGCGGGTTAAATTGCCATTGCTAGCCAGTGCTCTTCTGCTAACAGAGCTGTTTTAAAAGTCAGACTGCCTGAATTGGCAACCCTTAGTAGGAGATGACTGGATCATCTGAACATTCATTGAGCTGTCTGTGTCACTTCTTAGTTTTGGCTGACACTGTCAACTTACTTCTTTGTAATCTGAAGTTCTTGGTGCTGATTTACCTCTGATGCGCTCAAATTAGCGCCTTAACTAAAACCATGTGAAGATCCTACAGGAAAATCCTTCTCGCTTCATGTTAATTTGTGTGCTCTTCTATTTCTTTTAAGTCGTGTCTACTGAAAAGTCCCTGACAGTTTTTTGACACAGAAACCACTTCATGATGTCGTGGGTTTCAGGAAAGAAATAGACGGAATCGCAGTTGATGTCGCTTTTCAGTGGTATGCTTTCTTTCCTCTTCTTATGCTGATTTAAGGATTCAATTGTCAAACATGTGATTTTGGGTTACATTAACTTTCCTATTGCCATCTGTCTGTGCAATTTATTTGTACTTGGAACTTCCATTTAGTAAATATATTCTCACTGCTTTGCTGTATAACAACATTGTGGTTACCATAAGATGGTTTTGACATAAGATGATTTTTGGTTACCACAAGAGCGGCAATGTTGTCATATTCAACAAATTGACAGTCCCTTGTATTCCTTCCAATCGTGAGTAGAACAATAACAATAGTTAACCTTGTTTTTCATGCAATGTTGGTTAGGTGTTCAGATGCATATTCCGATACAATGCTTGGATATGCCAACAGCATACGGACGGTTGATGGTGGGACTCATATTGATGGTTTAAAGGCATCATTAACACGAACACTCAATAACCTTGGGAAGAAGTCAAAGGCTATTAAGGTGTGTGCCTTCTCAAGCTGTGATTTTTAAATTAAGCATATGAGATGTGTGTGGAAGTGGAAAATAAGTGTATTTGTCAAATCTAAATGCACCAATTCGTTTGCATTTAGGACAAAGACATTAATTTGAGTGGTGAGCATGTAAGGGAAGGTCTGACATGTGTTATCTCAGTCAAAGTTCCAAATCCAGAGTTTGAAGGACAAACAAAGGTATTGTCTACTGCGATATTCACTTGAAACTTCATATGGTTTTTCACCAGAAGTTCTTTATCAATGTCTCAATTTGGCAATTGTTTGTATCAGTTATACTTAGCTGACTGTTTTTTCTTCCTTTAGACAAGGTTAGGGAACCCAGAAGTACGCAAATTGGTTGATCAATCTGTGCAAGAGTATCTTACTGAATACTTAGAGTTGCATCCAGATGTGCTTGATTTGATCCTTTCCAAGTCGTTGAATGCCCTCAAGGTGCACTTACACTTATTTTGCTGGAAAAATGTTATGTTTTGTTAATTGCTGTACTTGATTAAGTGCGCAGACTTTGGAAACAGTTACCAGTAATTGTGAGCTTGAAGTTTCTCTGATTTGTGCTGCTTTTCTTGTCTAGGCAGCTTTGGCAGCAAAAAGAGCACGAGAGCTGGTGAGACAAAAGAGTGTTCTGAGATCATCATCTCTTCCTGGAAAGCTAGCAGATTGCTCGAGTACAAATCCAGAAGAATCTGGTAAATTGTATTTCTCATGTTAAGCTTTTCATAGCTTATTATTGTGACAATATTATTTGATGTCAGATGTTCTCATTCTTTCTTTTTGTCTTTTACATCAAGCTGCCTAGGTTTTATTTCTACATGAGTTATTAGAATGAATCTCTTCCTAAAGATGAGGAAGATAAATTATTTCTTCCTTATCTCTGTCTATTTGTTAATATAAATCCTGAGAATGATGTGTTAGGGCATTTATGTTATCATTCACCAATCTTACCCTTACAACTGTTTCCTTTGGAAAAAATTTCTCTAGGGTACTAATGAGTAGTTCGGGTATTTGGAATTATCCGCAGTGGATAGAGAAGTTTGTCTTGATACATGATCATGCAAAAAGTAAAGGTCGCGGTTCATTGGAGATCCTTTGTAGCATACTGTATGCTGTTTGCATCAATTTTGGAATTACTGTGAAGCTCAAGATATGTAATAGAAGATCTTACATTTGGTAGATGATACTATTTATGGAAGCTCATATTGGTACCTCCTTATGAGAGGATGCTTTAATCATTCATTGGAAGTAGTTTGCAGCCTGTATTCACTGTGGAAGTCCATTTACTGCAATTACAATTTCTTGACCTGTCATGATCAACTATGGCATTCTCCAACATCTTTTATCTAGCTTGCATTCGCTTTTAAAATTCATGTTAAAGCAAAAAATCGGTAATACTTCTCCACAAGGATATTGGGATGCTCTAGGAGGACTTGAAGTTGAAAAAACACCTTCAAGACTTAAACATTTAATAATTTGATAGCTGATGCCCAACTTTCTACAGAAATTTTTATAGTTGAAGGGGATTCAGCTGGTGGAAGTGCAAAGCAGGGGCGTGATAGACGCTTCCAGGTATAATTTTGGTATAGCGTTGGAATTTTTTTTTATAATAATTTGTCAATTCTATTCAGTTTTTTCCGACCTTTTAGAATAGTGGCTAACTCTGGTGATATATATTTTGGATGATTTTTATTTGGAGTGCTGAAGCTGATTCAATAGAGGTGCTGTAGGATCAGCTAGGCGATAAATGCTCTCCCTTTTGGAAACAGAGAACCTGAGTGACAGTTGCTTGTCTGATATTCGGGGTTGGAGCAGTTCTAACAGCAGTTTGCTTTAGTGAAATGGTTTGTCCTTACAGAGAAGAATTGATCATAGAATTTTTTCCTTTTCAATAACAAGATGTCTAGTTTATTGCTTTCCTACCAATCATTGAATGGAGAAGTTGTTTAATGGAAACTTGATTAGAAAATCCAACCACAATGAAAATAGTCGTTCTTTAGGTTTATAATCTTAGGGTATGTTTGGTTAGACTTTTGGGGAAAGCCTTTGGGAAAATGCGAAGGACTTTAAGTTAAAGGGGTTTTTGGAGATGTAAATTGTGTTTGTGAAATTGTAATCTAAAAGTCCATTGTGAAGTATCTTTGAGCAAAATAGTGTTTGGAGAAATTATTTTTACAAAGGACTTTTGTGATTAAAAAAAGAAGAAAAAAATTTTGGTAAAAAAAAAAAAAAAAAGGCTGGCGAAGGGCTAGAGACCACTGGTGAGGGTTGCTTGGGGTTGGGTGACCCCTGGTGTGGGTCATGCGACCTAGGCAAGCGAGCTTGCCCGACCCAGGGGAGGCTTGCCTGAGATTGTGCGACCTTGACAAGGGTGGCTTGGTCAAGCGACCCTCGCAACCTCTCGCTGAGGTTGTGCAACTTGTGGGGGTCGAACGACTAGGCAAGGAATGCCTGGTTGCACAACCTAAGGCGGCACTTCACGGAGGTCGCGTGACCTAGATTTGGGTTGCCGCAACACGCGGGGGTCGCGCAACCTAGATCTGGTCCTTCAGCTCTTATGCTCGTTATCCCAGGCAATATGATATGCTACTTGGAGGGTCACGTCCATTCTTTCTGGACATAGTCATCCAAGGAATCTATGTATTCTTCCTTGGTGGATTTCTTATGCTTTAGTTGATGTTGCCACGACTTGCTGAGGTCATGTGACTAGCCAGTGATGGTCACTGGGGTAGCCACGACCACACCAGACACTCTCTCTAGCCTGTCGCCGGCCCCTCGCAGCCATGTGCAACCATGCTGGCTGACTCAATGGAGAAGAATAGATGAATAGTGATATCATGAGGGCAAAAACGGAGAAACAAAAATTGAGTGAGGATGGTTTGGAACAAAATTTTTACACTAAACCCTAAAGAGGGCATGCCGAGAATGCTGAAAGCCAAGGCAGCCTAGGACCTGCCTTGGGATTTCGGCCTTGTGAAGGCCTACTTTTCCCTAATGGGGTTGGCAAAATTTTACCCAAACACTCAATGTTTGGCCAGATGGGCTTTGACACCCAAAGCCCCTTCCCAAATGCAGCCTTACTTTTCTCTCAGTATGCTGATTTTCCTGGTGTGGTCAAGAATGTTGAATTCTTCTTTGGAAAATTGTAGGCCTTAAGCAGGGTTGTGGATTGTCCTGATGATTGGATTGTCTTTGTGATAGGCAGTCAAGTATTTTGAGGCATTATCACCTTTCGATGGCTGTGCAGTTTGTTTCTAAACTTCACCCATGCTGTGTTTATTAGAATTGTGTGCTGGCTGTTGGTCTAGCCTGATCTCTGAGTTCGTCAGTTCTGGAATTGCTATGTCATTCTTTTTGTTCTCCTATAACCTATCAGCAAGATGCTGTAGTTGTCTGGAAAATATGCATCTAAGTAATGATACACAATTTGCTTCAATATGCTTACCGTACCGTAGTGTACTTCAATACTCGCATGAATATTCATGTTTACCATACAAATATGTTTTATCAGGCTATCCTTCCTCTAAGGGGAAAGATTCTGAATATTGAAAGAAAAGACGAGGCAGCAATGTACAAGAATGAAGAGATACAAAATCTGATTCTTGGTCTTGGACTTGGAGTGAAGGTCCAAGATTTTCTTGTTTCTATTGACACAATTTTTCTTTCCTTTTCATAAGCGGCAAAGCTTACTCTGTCTACTTGATTTCCTTGATTAAAGGGAGAAGACTTCAATAAGGATTCTTTACGGTATCATAAGATCATTATTATGACAGATGCTGATGTAGATGGTGCTCACATTAGAACTTTGTTATTGACCTTTTTCTTCAGATATCAGGTGATTATTCCTCTTAGATTGTATTACCTTAAAAAACCAAACCGCATAGATGTTAAATTTACTCCCAACATACTGAGCCGGCTTTTTTGTTTGCAGAGATCCCTTTTTGATGAAGGTTGTATCTATGTTGGAGTCCCACCACTTTACAAGGTTTCACTTATTTTTAATCCATCTTGATACACTGTATCCAAAGTGGACCCTTGCTAGCTTTAATTTGCTTGTATTGAAATGTCAGGTTGAGAGGGGTAAGCAAGTTTACTATTGCTATGAAGAAGCAGAACTTCAGAAGCTTCAGAATTCCTTCCCTCCTAATGCATCCTACAACATCCAGAGATTTAAAGGTGAGAAAACTTATGGTAAAGGCTGCAGTTAGGGGCATGATGATGTAGATGAGAGCCAGTATTGGGTTGTGTCTTTGCATTTCACTCTGATTCACACTTTTGCTGATGCTGATGCAGGCTTGGGAGAGATGATGCCTTTGCAGCTTTGGGAAACGACAATGGATCCTGAACGAAGGCTACTGAAGCAGTTGGTGGTGGAGGATGCTGCTCAAGCTAACGTGGTCTTCTCCTCTCTCATGGGTGCCCGGGTATGTGGTCATGCTTTGATAGTTGGTTCTGCTTACTCTTAATAATAATTTTGCTTATAATTTTTCACGCAAAGAATAAGGCTTCAGTTAATTGCTTACCATAAATCTATGAAAGATCATCATCTCACAATTACTTAAGAAAACTTTGGAAATACTGGCTGGAGATAAGCTTTGGGATATTATTCACTTCCATGATGGAGCCTTGCTGAAAAGCAGTCTATCCCATGAGAATAGTGAAGAAGCTTAGGACAACTACAAGGGCCGGGCGACCCCTTTTTTTGGGCTATGAGAGCCCTGCATACGTAAACTCATTGACTGCTATAATATTTTGTCCTCTTGACAGTTTTTATCCGTAATTTTCCATATCAGGTGGACGTTCGTAAGGAACTTATTCAGAAATCTGCAACTATGGTTGACGTTGATCAGCTGGATATATAAAGGTTCAACGGTAGAAGGCAGATTGATTTGGTCCAATACATTTTACGGCGGGCTAACAAGCAAATTTTAATTGCTTCACCTTTTGCATCTTGACCAGCATTCGACTATAGCACTTTTTTGTTGTATTCCAAGGAAAGGGGGTAGGGCCTTGCATTATGGTGTAAATTCTTAATTGTTTTATAGAATAGGTACAGCGAAAATGTGCGAGACATCAATTTAAATGACGGTGCACTTCATGATTTTCCAAAGCATTGTCAGTGCTTTTGACGGTTCATAGCTTGAGACTTTTGGAAGTCTCAGGACTTTGATTTCACCAGCTCCTTGGCTCGATGCACTTGGCGGGTGATTTTTATATTGCATTTCCACAGATCTCATACCGAGTCAAGGGTAAAGCTTCTTACCCTCTCGAAAACACATGAGGAAACCTTAGGGCTTGGATGATGTTCTGTGATGAATCGCAAACTGGGGTTATTCTTTCGTATAGCTCCAAACGTGTGACTTGGTCTGGTTGACTTGCTGAATGATGTTGGTATGCGCATGAGGCAACGGGGCCGGTTTAAATCCCAACGAAGCCTGGCATTTTTGTCTACTGTAAAGAGGGATTGGATTGACTAAGATTAGAACAGAGTAACTACAGGATAGAGCGAAACATTAGTAAACATTTCAAAGAGAGTGTCGTCATTGTCCTTCTTGGCCAGCTTCTTATGAGTCATCCTAATAGAAATCGCAGGGTTTTGCCGTCCTCCTCTAGTGAAGATACCGAGATCACGACATTTCATTCATCGTTGCTCTACTTTTGAATATATCAGGTACATCCCCGAGAATTATATTTGGAGATCATTTCGCATCTTTACTTTCATTCTGGTGTTCCTCTATGCAGAAATGCTATTTTTATTTTTGGGTAATGACCATCTTCCACATCTTTCGTCCTCGTACTTACCCAAGACATTCAAAACAGAAAAAAAGACAAAATTAAAATTTTAAGGGGCAATTTGATCTTTTCAATATTAGATTTTACTTAGGAGTATATGAATGCTATTTCGAAAAATGAGAAATACATTTGGTGATTTACTCAAAAGTGAGTTATGGTTCTTGGTATTGTCCGAAACCCAAATGCCGCGCGAAGGTCTACGTTCTATTATATCGTAAATTACCAACTAGAAGAAAATAAGCTAACTCTCAGGGAGTTTGGTAAAGCGGAGCTTTATCATGTTTAGCAAACCGATCCGTATTTTGGTTTTGGTTCCCTGCAGAATTTAATTGTGTCTATATTTATCATCCAGTCTTGTTTTGTTCATATTTAATAATGAAGTTAATAATATAACCAAAATTCCCAAAATGGTATATTCCTTCACATTTACCCGAACTAATATTTTAATCACAAAAAACATCAAATTATCAAATTGGTCCCAAACTAATCTACTAATCATCAAAAAAATCTCCATCACCAAAATCTTAGATTGAGAAATCAACTAGAATTTGCTAATGATGATCGAGAAATCTTTGAAAATCTGCTAAAATTTCTAATTTTGCCCCCAACTTTAACTCGAAAATTTGATGGGAAAATTAATTTGAGTTAAATATCATTTAGAATTCTTCATCACACGAAAATTAATTTGAGATTTTCCTAATCCCGTTGAAGATGAAGAGAGAGAATATTCGGCGCTCGTATCCGGATCAAAGCAAAGAGAAACAGCATCAAGATTCATCTGAACTTTGTCCTTTCACCAGCTCCTCGTCCTCCTCCTCCTTCTGCATCCCGAAGCTTCGCTGCTTCCCTGTAAGCTCTTCGCTCCTCGATTCGTTCGTTGGACTCGAGCTGAAAACGGACGACCATGTCGAGTGTTTCGTCCGTTGACTCGCTGTCTGACACGCTGGAGAATGTCTGTGTCAGCATATGCTGGTTGATGCCGGGCCATGTTGCTCCGCTGATGTCGCGCTTCCAGTCGCGTTCGAATCGTGGGGCGGCTAGAATTCGTGATCACTGGATGATGTCGGTACGTGAATGTCTCCCTTTTCGAGTTCTCGCTGGTTATCGAGAGTTTTAAAGTTTGGATTATTATGGCTGAGATTTGATCCTCCGGGCATTTTGGTTTTTCATGTTTTTGAAGTCGGTTCGGGATAATGGGTCTTGTCAAAAGAGGAAAATGATCAATCAGAATAATGCGCCGCGTGCGCATGACATTCTGATTACCAGTCATGATCTCGAGAGCATGTAGGAAGCCTTGTAGGGGACCATAGTCCTACTAATTTCTGCCGTTCATGAGCTATCCGGATTTTTTAACCAGGGTACACTGTTTTTGCTAATGCTTGCCTTTTAGTCATCTAATGAATGATTTACCTACAGACTTTGCAAGTGCCTAGAGAAAAAAATTTTAGTTGGAGATTGTGTTCGCCATTTTCTTTAGAATAATTCATTGACTGTGTAGTGTGTTGATCAAATAGCACTTTTGGGTGGACATTGCAAACTTGTATGGTGAGGAAACTCGAATGTGCAACTAGAGTTTTGGTTGGAGTTCTTATGAATTTCTTCAAAATTAAACTAGGCCTTACTATGTTCACGATTTGTGATGGAAATTGACATTGAGTTATGTCGCGCCTATCATAAGGAAGGCGTATTTGATTTGAAGCATGCTATAGGCGTACTATCAAATTATTGCACTTTGAACCCCTCTGGATGGCAATTTGATTAGGTTATTTCAGCCCATGTCTGGATAATGAAAGTAGCAAAAAGATTTTGATCATACACGATTTCCAAAAAATTGGCTTTATAATGAATATGTACAGAGATTAGCAAAGAATGATGAACACTTCACTTTTCTTTCCTCCTCCTGTCTCTGTCCCCCCTGAATCAGAGGCTGCCGTTGGCTTTGCCTCTCTTCAAAGAATGTTCAAGTCTTTTAAATTTTTTAGAAAGGTCTCCCCAACTAATGAGCCAGCCTTAACAAATACAGCAGGCTGGCCGATTGGAGATTCTACCCAGGCTTCATAACCCTGATTTGTATATAACTTTCCTGTCCAGATATGTTGCCATGGACAACTTTCCCCAACCGGAAAGTAGGCTTTAACATTATTCTTCCCTTTGTCAAGCACCGGAACTACAAGAATCTCTGTACCAACCAAGAACTGCTGATAAGTAAACTTATGTACATTGTCGTCCTCAGGATAGTGGAGGAACAGGTGCCGGCAAACAGGCAAGCCCTTTTGAGCTGCTTCCTGGTTTAGAAAAAAGCGAGGGCATCAGTGAAAGTATGAGGTTTTGGACATATTTGCTCTGTGTCAATAACTAAGGGAAGACATTATATCTATTAAGCATGAAAGTATATTACTTTTTTTCATTGACTAGAAAAAAAAAAAAAAACTATTATGAGAAGTGAAAACATTTTAACATTTGCTAAATTATCTATTTATCAGTCATAACAATTAAAATGTGAAGTTTGAGCTGAGTTCCGGATAATACCTTGATGAGTTGTATTCTGTAGAACTTCCAAGCACTGTACACTTTGGCAAATCTTGCAAAATGTGAGAAGGTTTTATGGTTTGAGTAGAACTGGCTGTTACAGGATGGCTTGTTTCCCTGCTTGCAAAAGATAGATTAAACTTACTTCCTGTTTCCCTGGGTACATGAAATTATAATATCTGAAGAACTAAGACCTTTCCATTATTTAAATCAATAGTGGTTATTTGGGCGTTTTATACCCCACAGGTTGTAGTACCATGTTTATTAAGGACTCTTTTAATGTGTCCAATGAAGTCAAAAGAGCAACACTTCTCAGGAAATGGTCTCCTAAGAAGTGCCTGCATGTTCTTGGATGGTTGGGGAAAGAGGGAGTGGAAAGCTGCCTGAATTGTAGCTTATTCTTGACAGAACATATTTATCTCTCTTCTTTATGCGTGAGGGGCAGTGCAATATCAACACAGTGAAATTGATGAATTTAGGAAGCAAATAATACTTACTTCATGGGTCCGGAATATTGTGGTAAAAGCATTCAGCTCCATCCAGCGTAATAGCAGCTCTTCACTTCTTTGATACCTGATTAGGGGTAAGCTTACTGCACAATAGCCTCCAATATCACTATGGTTAAAAGCATATCCAGACAATCCGCTGCTCAGGAGGCCGACAACTGTACTCTTGATACCATCATTAACTTGCCAGCTGACCATTTGGTCTCCTTCCCAAAACAGCATTCCCCATTTAGGACTTTCTCTGAAACCAGCCCTCATAAAGAAAACCAATGTATCTTCTGGGTCTTCTCCCTCTCCATGGTTGCTCTTCCATTCATCCACGAACTGTCGGTTTATTTTAGCCCATAGTTCTGGATATCTATTATGAGCAACTATTGGATCTTCACCTGAAATCATCAATTCCATGAGGATTGTGGAAATAAAAAAATCAGTAGCTAGTTACACCGTCCTGTAAGAGGAGCATTATGACCCTCATGTCTATGCTTTGCTATGTTAGCGACAAGGGTTTTCAACTCTAGTTCCCTTCCATTGCTTAGGTTGTGAAAGGGAGGATGTGTATTTAAGAATCAGGGGACTAGAGTATTCAAAAAACTTGCATTTTATTGTCGGTGTTTTCAATTTGTGATGGTTCCAATATACTATATACCATGGAACAGTCTGATGTTTTAGGGTAGAAAGATTGGAATGGAGATTGATGGTGATGTCTTATCTGTGGACTTACATGAAGAAATTAGTTTGGATAGTGAGTGACACGTGTTACTTGCTTAGTAGGTTCTTTAGCTTTCAAGGGGGAGAAGAATTGTTCTAATAAAATTAGGGGTTACACAAATGTGATTAAAGATCGAGACTATTTCTTTCGAATAAAAAAAGGCTGGCAGTTAAGAACCTGAATAGAGTTTGGCATCCACTGGAAGGCCTTCGCCAAAATCTGCCATCCATCCTCTGATTCCGTCGTCCACCATATCTTGTAAAATTTGTTTAAACCAACTCTCTGTATCTGGGTGAGTCAAATCCAGCATTCCAACATCAAAAGCTGTATTTGGAACCATGTACGGTTCCCCAGTCTTATCTCTCACCAAGATGCCCAGTCTTTTTGCCTCCTCGAACATATTCTTCCTCCTGCTTGGGTTCTCATCAGCCTGCAAGCAAGAGTGAAAGCTTCTTGATAAGTTCATGAGCTAAAAATATATTATGAGCAGGAGGTTATATGATGAAGATCTTGATTCCCCATTGAGACTGAGAAAGAAGTATGCTTAACAGAAGGAGAAGGGTTAAATACCGGAGCCAGACACGGATTGCAGTATGTCATTACTCTAATGTGCTGAGCATCTAAATCCTTAATTAGTTGTTGCCATCCCCAGTACCTTGTTGAATCCACTTCCCAGTTCCACCAGAGTTGTGATCCAATGAATGTCTCTCTGTGCCCAACCCAATCCTGAGGAATGCTACTAAGTCATTACAATTTGATGGACAGAGCTTTATGTGTGTAAAACTGTATTGGGTATTGATGGTTTGCGCTGATGTCCATGTTTTCTTCATCTTAATTAGACGTTATAGTGATGGTGTTCAACTTCACTATCAGTTAAAATCCTCCCGTTTAGGTCATATGATCAAGGGCAAAGTGACCACTGAAGTCAGTGACATTGTATTTGATTTACTGAAATTGGATATGTCTTTACTCTTTTTTGCTAATTTTCTTGTCCAGCCATGAAATTACCTGCAACCAAAAGGCAGAAATGGGAACATTGTAGGCCCTCAGTTCATCCCACACATGGTGAACCATGTCTGTGCCACCTTGCATACCAATTACAGCTCCAGATATGATCCATTCAGGCAGCTCAGGGGGCCTCCCAATAGTCCCTGTGAAGTGCTCAAGGAGCTCAGTGGGTGAGTTGCCGTGCACTAGACTTCCTTCGATTGAATTATTATGTATCTGCCAGCCCAGTAAAAGAGAGGATGAAATTAGATGGGTTCAGGATGCTGTATAATCTCCACTGCATATTTAATTTACTGGACCATTCACCTGCACCTATACAAAGTACGGTACTCTTAACTGAAAAAATGAGTATGGACATTGTTCTCTTTCTTCAGTCTATTCTTCTTAAATAAATCTTAGTATATATTGACGGCAAAAGAATGTTGATAGTCCTTGAAGACAGCATTCTAGAAGAACCCACAAGTTATTTATTGCTCTAGCGTGTGCAGGAATTCAAGCTAACATCAAAAGCTTTGAACTGCATGTTTTGCTTGTCACTTCAACAATTCTCCTTGATGGTCCCAGCAGAGCTCAACTATTCCCACCTTCAACAATATCGTAGTGGTGAATGAGAAAGTTGCAGACATCGGTTATCAAGAGGTACCTGTATCTGGACTCTGTCATGTCTTGTTAGATCGAAAATGGAATAGTTGTATCCTTCAAGATAAAGAGATCTCATCTTTGATGTCATGTAGAACGGTGAAGGAGCATAAGTGGTACTCCAATCACCCCCAGCCCTGCAAAAGAAGTGAAATGTTCCAATTATATCCATCTGTGATCAGCAAATTCACGACAGAGCTTAATGCTACCAACCTGTGGCTAACCAAATTAGCTGCGAAAGTTATTGGCTGATCACCTCGTCCAATGCCCTGTTCTTGTACGAAAATTGGCACCCTTCGGCCTTTAAAATTCATGTGAGAGAACTGCTCCCCGAAACCGTAGAATTTTTCACTTTTTTCACTGGAATAAGTGAGACAAATCCTGTTAAATTCTGTGGACTCTGGAGGCTTCACTCCGACTATTTCGTCCTCAGCAGAAGAAACCGCAACATAGTTTCTTGGCCTTGGAAAGGACCAACACCATCTGAGTTTCTTCTTCCGAAGCTGGCGCAGCTTCAGTCTTAAGACCAGACGCCTTCTTAGACCAGCCGGAGAAATTGTCTGGCTGAGGCTGAAGTTGGGTTTGCCCAGCCTCACCTGAAACCCAACTTGGTGACTGCTTTTCTGACCAAAGAAAACCCAGTATCTTGCATAAGTGCAATCCTGTACTAGCGTCATTTTCTTACTCAAGCTGGAGTCTTGAGGCCACTTCTTTTTCATACTAAAGATCCTGCCAGTTATCATCAGGACAGGAAACTCTGTTTTCTTCACATCATTCTGATCAAATCCTACACATCCCGAAGGGAAATCAGGATCGGTGGCATGCAAGAAACTGTCCAAATGATCGATTACCCTTATGTCTTCGATGGTTTGATGATCACAGACCAAACGGACTTCTCTGTCCCTGATGACAAATGATCCTCTGCTTTCTTGAATCTCTGTTTCGGCCAAAGCCCCGGAAACAAAGGCTTGTCCGGGGATGGTGGACCATAAGGATTTGTCGGGCTGCAGTCGGTGAGAAACTGAGAGGAAGCCTCCATTTCTTGACTGCCAAGTGAGCTGAAAATCTTTCCCGATTGGGAAGGTCTGGTGTGTCGCCAATGTCAGGGACTCGGAGAACAGAGTCCCCTGAACGAAAGGCAGAGACTTTGGAGCGGAAGGGAAGGGGTTGTTGAGGTGCCTGTGGTGCTTTTTGGTGATTTTGAGGCTCGACATTCTCTAGGGAAGTCGAACAAACAAGGAAATGGAATCGATGGATTCTCGGGTGCTATATATACAGGGTTGAGAAGGAAATTTCAACCAAGATTCGTATTTTCAGTGGCCGAGCGTATGGTTTTATCTAGAATTTGTCCCATGTTCTGTTCTTGGATGCAGAGTGGGGACCTAAAGTGCTGACTCTGGATGTGGATGAGCTCTCGGGGGAAGAATGGGAAAAGTCGCTTTTGACTCTGATGGGCACGCCAGTAAATGCGCCAGCTGACCTCCCCCTGGCCACGGCGGTCTGCCCCGTATTTATGCGCAATTATGGCCCTGCCCGTTTTCAGTCCTTACCCCAGCTGGTGGATTCTTGATGTTAAAGAGAGAGAGAGAGAGAGAGAGATCGTCTTTGTGGAGTATGAAAATGATGATGGAGATGCTGGGTTTGTGGAACGCCACTGCGGACTCCTTTTGGTGTTTGAACATATCAAATTTTGCGTTGACGCGATCAATTCTAGCGTTGGAGAGTAAAAGCGTCCATCTTGTGTCGCGTGAGAGGTCTATCTTGTCCACAAGTTTAGATTTTCTCGGCGACCCGCACCGACACTCCGCATGGACATTGAATCGGCGCCATGTTTAAGGGCATCGTAACAGCAAAAAATCCTTACGTTCATGGAGGAGATAGCCGGGGAGGGTTCACAGGCCACCTCGTTGTTTCTAGGGAAAACCCAAGAATTTTCTGAAAACATCACTGTAGCAAAACATCATTGGACTTGCGACCTGGGACCGGGTCGTCTTGTGGACCGTCAAAATGGCCTGCAGAAACGCGTTTCGCCGGAAGGTCAAACGGGGTTCCCGAACCTCTGGCGGCCGTAGGATTAAACGATCTTTTTCAGGTCGTCTCTCTTTGGTAAGGTGGGGTGGTCACCAATTGGAAAGCAAACTGAAGAGGCGTTTTCCAATTGTCCGGTCATATTCTAGAAAAGTCGAATTTCTTCTCGAGTCTCCACTGGAGACTGGCACGTGAAGAACAGGGACGGGGGTTGCGTTTTTCTTCGATGGGTTTTGTCAAAAATCGAAACTTTTCTCTCTTTCTCCAATTTGCTTCTTCTTATTCTTCTCTTCTTTCCTAATTTGCCAGATTCCGCATTATTTGGTCCCTTCTGACATGCATCGGCCGGTGAATCTCGACGTTTTTCGAGGCATCATTCGCCTTCACGTGGGCAGCTGCGAAATCGTTCTTTTATTTTGGTCTGAATCTGCTTGCAATGCTGAAGTGAACCTGGACATCATTGAGGTCTTTACATTCGCTTGTGGGTCTGTTGCTGTTTTAAGGGTCCATCTAGGTTCTTTCTTGTCTCCAGTTAATGTGTACTTTTCTCCGATATAATAAGGGCGCAAACGATAAAATTTTTATGAAATAAGTGTATTAGAAGTACTTAAAATTTATTATGAAAATGTAATTAAATCTTAAAACTTTCAAAAAATATAATTAAGTCTTAAAACTTATTACAAAATGCAATTAAGTTCTAGAATTGTCAAAAAATGTAATCAAATCCTAAAACTTGTCAAAATAATTCAATTCAAGTCCTTCCATTGATTACACTTTTGAAAATTTTAGGAATCGGTTGTACTTTCGAAATAAGTTTTAAGACTTTATTGAACCTTTTGAAAGTTTTATGACTTGGTTGAACTTTCGTGACAAGTTCTAAGGCTTAATTGCACTTTTTGAAAGTTATAAGACTCATTTGCATTTTCACGATAGGTTTTAGGACTTTAATGCACTTATCCCAATTTTTAACTAGAAATTGATTTCTGAAAAAAAAAATTTCTGTCTTCATTTCTAGATGAGTTTTTGAGAAAAAATTCGTATTTAATAACGGCACAAAATTTCTATATTTGGAATAGAATTTTGTTTAATGACAACACAAAATTTCTCCTTTTGGAGGAGCAGCGATAGTGGCAATTGGGTACCAGCAGAAAAAACGGCAGCGATGGTGGTGAGCGATGGGCAATAGACAATGGATAGGTGCCCAATTAGTAGAGAGGATGAGTAATGAGAATTTTTTTTATTTTTTATTTTTATTCTAAAAATAGAAAGGTACTTTTGATTTTTATTTCAAACATATTTCGAAGTAGAAATACGTTCCAAAAACAAAAAAATGTAGTAGTTTTATTAAATGGATTATTCCATTAACAAACTTGGAATAGAAAAATTATTTTTGGAATAAAAATTTTGTTTGTCTGGCACCCCTAAATTTTCTTTCTCACGTTACTTTCCCTTTAGTTGATTCACATTGGTTGACTATATGTAGAAGCTCATTTTTTTCTTTCTTTTGTCATTGTCTCCAGTTCAGAAAATTCAACAAGTTGCCACAAAATAAGCTACGCACAAAAGCAAACGTTTAGTCTAATGCATAAATTTGTACATAAAATACGGTCCGTGAGACTTTCGTTAGGAGCTGAATGTGACTAGTTCTTTTGAATGCGGACTTACTATTAATCATGTCGCTTTAATTTTGTACGCTCTGTATTACTATTTCCAGGAAAACTGTCAAGCTTAGTCACGTTCTCAAAAAGTTCAACAGTACGACGGCGCTAATCAAATTGTGAACGGATTCCGCGTATCCTAGCATTGCTTGAAATAATTCATCGTTATTGTGCGTTGGGATATCGCGGATGTAATGCACCTACCCCGGTTTACATCCAGATTCGATCTTCCTGGCTTGAATGTAGCCGATGTTCCCGGGCCACATTCATTGTTCCTTCACGCCACCAAACCCCCCGACGCTTGCAAGTCTCGTGCTCGAATCTGACCGTGATTGAGTGCACGGTGCTGAAAGTAGTCTTTGATTCGGAGTGTACAATGTGCACTCTCAAGTCGTATGACATAATAATCAAACCCCATGGATGTAACCAAATTTCATCATTGCTTTTTGTCAAGGGGACAAGTTTGTTGGAACAGGCATCCACCGAAAGTCAGAGAAAAATTATCGAAAAAGTTATAAACTTATGACAAGGCGACCAATTCAATAATAGTGTGTAAATTGAATTATTTAGCTTTCCCCATTATACTATTCTTTTATTCATTATTCGTCATTTCAAATATGTTGTAATTTAATCCAAAACATTTTAATAATTTATTAGTGTAGTTCTTTTTGACCAATTTTTACCGAAATCACTAATGTGGATAATTTTTTTAATTTTTTTTCTGAACTTTTTTTTTATTGTTTCTTCTTTTCTTTTCTTTGTTTCTTAGCCAAGGGGCCGCAAATCTCACCTGCTCAGAGTTGGGAATTCGACCCAAACAAAAAAAAGAGTTGGAAAAGGGTTCATGAGTTTTAAGATATTGTGAGAAAAAATGGAACAAAAAGTGAAGAAAAGAAAAAAATTCAGAAAATTTTAAAAAATTGTAAATTGTCCACATCGGTTAGCATGTATGCTAACAATTTCCAACTAAAATTGACAAATTGCCATATGATTTAAAATTAAATTGGTCATCATACAATAGATTCGGTACATTTTGGGCTATAATGCATGGATTATTTCATGTAGAGATAATTGCAATTCATTATGTCTCTGAAAAATTAAATGTGTAATCTGGGATTGCAAGAAAATCTCGAATTGCTAGTTGTCATACTATGAATGTTCTCATGGGCGAATCTGGATGAAACCGTACAAAAAGTCGAAAAAAAAAAAACAAATGTTGAAATTGCCTGCGCCGCAAAGACAATAAAAGGGCGAAATGCACTGATGGAAAAGTAAGGAAGAAATCAATCAACAAATTCCCCCGTGTTTTCTGTATAAAGATTCGGCATCAAATTACAACTGCTGCAAATCACTTAACACAGAAGAGTTACTTCGAAAAGATTTCGCGTGAGCGCCAGCGTTGGTGCTTGTCTTCAACGTATTTGGCAATTGCGAAATGTGCTCAACCCTCTCTTTTCGTCAATCGTCGCGATGGCCTCCTCAATCATCACCATCGGAAATTCATCAGAAGATGCCGATGAACACCTCCATATTTGAATGACCAAAGCCATGAAGATGGTTGGCGCAATTCATGAGCCTCTCGATCAAAATACAGACAGGGTAGATGGACATTTGGATTTTTCATTATATCTGGAGAGACTTAACAATGAAGCAGGTTCTTTTGTTCTTTTCCAAATTTATACAACTAATTCGACAAAGTGGAAGAATCAGGATTCGGGACTAATAAGGAAAAACTAGCAAAAACTTGCAGCAGAATCCAATAATGTCAAGATACTAATGAGAAACAGTGGTGACATCATCCAGCTTGAAATGGGACTTTCCATCGTATCCTGGGTTGATCAAATGTATATGATGAGACATTTCACAGTACGGAACATTTTTAATCCCACCTTAATTATCCTATCTCAATTTATATCCAAACAACCAAACACAATCTCAATGAATTGGATTCGGTTTTTATTTAACAAGGCATTTTATGCTTTCTCTGTACTTTCGCGTGTGCTTTCACCGCACTTTCTCGAAGCCGCAGCAAGTTCTCTGCACTCAAAATCCATTTTCTTGTAACGTGCATAAGCAATGCCTTAAGCGGTTTAGTCAATACATTTAATTTTGCAGAACTCTTTTCTTTGAAGTTTCTTCACATGCTTTGATCTCGCAAAGAGTTTTATAGTTCAAATGGAAACATCATCTGTGAGCAATCGTCAGTCTTTTATTCTTCCAGTTAACGCACCGCATAGATATGTTTTATATCCTGTTATCAAGGCTATAGTCCGATGCATTACAAAAATGTGACCCGGATTCAAGGTTTCGCTTCCTGAAACCTAAAGAATACTAATACTACACTGGCTTCTTCATGCATCTTGAACGAGTCACATTGCTTGAACATCAAAGAATATGGCAGAATAAAAGAGGTTGTCGTCAAGAGGATGACAAGCCATCTTTTCTCACTGAGATGATGATCGAAGAACATTATCGAATCCACTCCAAGCACAAAGATGAGTCCGCTCTGTATCATCCTTACAGTTCATCTTAAAATCAAACAGCTCCAAAAGTATGCTTAGATTCAACGTGCTGTGTGGTCCATCGAGAGAAGCAGGCCAATATAGAAAATCAGAGAAGCAGAAGAGGCTCATCTCCAGATACAATACGTCAGCTTTCCCTCTTAATCGGGTAAGAAGCAGAAGTTAGAAGATATAAATATGTAGCCCAGGAAACATCAGTCTAACAAATTCGAGACACTTGAGCTTTTAAATGGATTAACCAAAGCCAACTGCCTCACCAAATTTTTATCTGGAAATATATCATCTGCTTTCATCCTCTCCCAAAGCCCATAAGCTGGAGCTTTTGCATTTATATAAGCCATAGTTAGGAATCTAAAAACCTGTGCTCGACCAGGATAACCAGCCTGCCTTATTTGGTGAAAGATCTTCTCAGACTTGTGGACGTCACCCCTTTTTGCATACTCCTCCATGATGGCCGTCATAGATGAGTACATTGGCTTCTGCGGGTTCTTCTTCACCGCCTTCTGCAAAAAAGAGTCGGCCTTTTCAACTTCGCCTGCTTCCACGTAAAGCCTCACAAGAGCATCCCAAGTTAATGGCCCAATAACACACCCGCTATCTGACATGCGTCTAACCACATCCTTTGCTTTGTTTGGCATCTTATTGTCTACATAAATCTTCAGGAGGACCAAGTAAGTCTTCGAGGGGATCCTAAATCCTGTTTCCATCATTAGATTGAAAGTGGCTTCTGCTTCTTCGATATCTTTCAACTTACCCCAAGCTTCCATCGCGGCAGTGAACTCTGATAACATTGGCTTTGGCATGCAAATTGCCCAAACTCTTCTCACTTCATCCGCTTTTCCAAGCCCTGCATAAATAGGAAGCAAATATTCGCAAGCTGGCCTGTGTCTTTTCCAATCTCCACCTTCCATCTCTTTCACAATAGCCTCCACTTTCTCCTTCATTCCACCTGATAAATAATGCTGAGCCAAGCTAGCTTTTGTCATGAGGTCACATTCCATGCCTTCAGCCTTCATCGCCTCAACAACTTGATCCATGCCTTTCAGATCATTTATTCGGCCTTTGACATTTATTAAGAGCCTGTAGGTGAAGGAAGAGGGCTTAACATTTTCCTTCTCCATCAACAACAACACATCAGAGATCTTCTTCCTGTCATGCCTACTGTAAAGCAGGAGCAACTGGTCGCAAGCAAATGATGTCAGAGGAAATTCTCGATCCCTCATTTTATTGAAAACTTCCTCTGCTTTTCTGATGTTGTTCTCCATGACACAGCTTGCCAACAATGTCCTGTAGACTCTTTCCCCCTGGAAGGATTCTGGAACATTCTCAACGTAGTTCTCTGCCTCCTCTAGTCCAAGCACCTTGGCAATTAGATCAACTTGAGATGCATAATCTCTCTCAGAAGAAGGGAAATGCTTCTTCAACCACTCTGAAAGCTGCAAACTGACGTCGTGTTAACATGTATCTAATGAGCAGCAAATTCAAAATCATGCCTACAAAGAGATTCAGGAATACAGAAGACGGAGGGGCACTAATGATTTAGAAAACTGTATGCTGGGCTACAATGTGGAAATAAACCTAAATTAAAATACAAATAACCCTTGGAAGAAAAGCAGAGCAAATCAAACCACCTGCAAGGCCCTCCCATACATTTTACGGCCACGAAGGTTAGACATGGTCAATGATATCTCATCCCTGCCCAAATCTTTCCCTTCTTCTAACCACTTATCAAGGACAGTCCTCAAGGACTGACTTGAAGTGCGAACGATGGCTGTGAAGAGTGCTGATGAAGCTCTCCTCACTGATGCTCTCCCTGTAGGACGAGTCTTCGTTTCCAGCTTTTCGAACTACTTCCAGAAGATTCTTCATCATCATGATGAGAAAACTCCGCCTCTGAAATTAACCCATCATCAACATCCTCTTTGTTCTCTGAAATGGACTTGGTATTAATTGATGCTCCAAGTTCAGCTTTATAGTCATCTTCCTCTAAACAGCTTCTACCATGAGCTTTTGAAGAAAAACTGAAAACCCTCATAAACCGCCGTGAAGATATAGTATCACCCGCTTGGTAAAAGCTCTCTAACATAGGGAGCCTGATAATGCCCGTGGCATCATCCACGTGGCTTTCTGATTTAACAGAACTGGATCGCCCTAGCACCACCCCAGAACTGCAGTTTCTGCATACATGAGAAGAGCAAATCACACACTCATTCCAGTGAGCCTAGAGACGAAAACATTCTACAGAGAAAAATTTTCCAACAGGCCAAGTCTAAAAGAATTAAAAGAATGAAGTAATCCTGAGACGCCACAAGTAGCTGTCTGGAATGAGTTGTGCCATCGGCTGCTGCATCCTATGATCCTTAAATCCCTCCAACGTTGGACCACAGTTCTAAGAATAACTTCATTGCCCAAGCACGAAAAGATGGCACTTGAATGAGAATGTACACTCCCAAGCTGGCCACCAATCCACAGGGAAAGTACTGAAACAAGTAGGACGATCATGTGACAAAACTTAAAACGCCCTCCCATCGTCCATTTCCACAATTATAGTCCATTTCCTGCAAACAAGCCTAATTTACACCTCAAAAGAGGCCACCCCATTTGATTCCACTCTCTGATCCTGATACAACCAGCATCAAAACAACACGCAAGAAAAAGGGCTCTCTTCGATTGCCCGGAAACTCCGGGAAACTCCGGAAAAATCAAAGAAAATCACCGTCTCACCAGCCCATGACTAGATTGAAGCTAAACCTCGACCCAACCAACCCAAATGGCAGCAAGCTCATTCAGCACGTGGATTCAGCGACTAGCCCATGCATCGGACGAGACTTCAAATGAACAGAAATTGGTCGAAAGCAACGCGACACAGAAGCAACAAGACGAGAGAAAGGTGGTTACTTGAGAGGACCAGAGGCTCGGCGAAGCGCCCACATGCTGACCCCGAAGCTCTCTTGCCGGTCATCAACTAAGTCACGTCCTTCGGAATATCGAAAGAGGGTTTCTTGAACCGAGTGATGAGGACCTGAATCGATCAAGCATGGAGCAGCATCGTTACCGGCATTTGGCGATTTAGCAACTCTCTCCACGTGAAGGTCTTAAACCCTAACCCCCTCTTTCGTTTTCCCTCCTTGTTGGTTTTTCCTTCTTTCTTTTTCCCCTGTTGCAGTGATAAAGAGAGGATATACAATTCAACGTTATTTCTCTGGTAAAAAAATAATTACGAGGTTTTTCGTAGCTAATTTTCAATCATAAGAATAAATTTTGGTTAAATGTATATCTCTACTATATATAAAGTCAACTTTCAAATTAATTAAAGGAATAAGCGGCATAGAAAATTTTAAGATTCAATTATATTTTTATGATAAATTTTAAAATTCATGATGAATTTGTTCTTAATAAGATCAAAATTATTTTGGAGAAACTGCTCCTATTTGGCGGCATACTTTCAAAGCCAACCATGCTTGCGTTCCTTCCACAATGGAAAGCTTGCAACTGCCAAGCACAATATCTGGTTCAAATCTCTATCACTTTATTCTTGCCAAAAACTACCTACATCTATTTTCGAAGATAACTTTGAAAAATTCTTTTTGCATATAAAGAATCTAAACCATTTATGTGATAATACCTATTCTATTGAAAGTTGCATTAGTGAAAAAAAGAAATTGTATACATGTGTAGCATGCATTTGAGATCTAGTAACGATAAAATAAACATTCAATGAATTTTGAATTCCAAACTAATGCGAAGTCTACAAATATTAGATTGAGAAGTTGTTTTCATATTTATAAGTAAGTTTCTTGAAATGATACAATGATCTCTCATTGCAGCAAATCAAATTATCATAATCCCTAAATAGAAATCTTGAGAATAAGTAAGAGTCATGAGGGGACTAAGAAATTAAGGAACTTTATTCCTCAAGAGTCTCACACGACATAAAAGTTGAGATCAAACTTTTGCCACTCTTATTGGTCGTCTCATGCATACGTAGTATGAAATAACGGTATTAACTCCTTTCCCATGGAGCGTATGTCTATACCTTTCAATACCGTACAGATGATAGTTCAGACATACCCAATGTCTAACTTGAGTTCATGTATCTACTCATCTACAAAATTCATCAGAACTCACATCTGGCATCTTAGACAGATAAAGTAAAACATGTGGGGTATTTTTTTACTTTTGGACATAGTAAGTATTATATCCTCATCTTAACACTCATTTAAGGCGACATACGTGTTTTAAGCTTGAGCTCTCGATTATCACCTAGATAATAAGCCTAAAAACAGTCTCATCTCTATTTATCACACAGTAAACAGAGGTGATTACCCGTGTGAGTGGGCTAATCTTATATCTGTCCGACATACTTCTCAACTTAAAGTAATGCACTAAGCATTAAGATGCATAAGGATTAAACAAAGATTCATAGGCATTAATGATGAAAACACAAATTCATCAAATTGTGAACACTTAGGGAAAATACAATATTAAGACTTAAATTAAATTGAGAAGATCCAAATATCCCTAGTTAAGACCATACTTGCCATCTCATAATATGCATTGTGTCTTAAAAATATAGAATTACTCGTACCCAATACTTCATAACACAAATCCAATATAGATCCACTTAGTTCCAGTTGGTATCGTCGGAATTCCACGAAGGATCCTCTATCCTTCGCTACATGGTCTATCGCTCATGAATCTAAATTCCACAAAGGATTGGATTCAGCCTATAATGCAGAACTTGACACATAAGCAAAGTTCTCAAATGTACAAGAGGTGTTTAGCTTCTTTGGCTCACGACAGTCGCGAGCATAGTGACCTCTCTTGTCACAATTGTAACATCTCACCCTTGACATTTTCTTCACTTGAGAACGTTTTCCTCTCTCTTGTTGGTTAATTCTTGATTTCTTGCAATAAGGACTTGATCCTTTGCGTTCTACGTATTGAACAAATCAATATGTTTGCGCTTAGAGCACAAAGCCCTTTCTGAGCTAGAACCAGCATTGAAAATATCTATTTTCGGCTCACATGCCGTCAAGCGGTCCTTTACCAACTCAAGGTGGCGCACAGCATCATCAAGATCTTCCATAACATGGTCAAGAGCTTCTAGTGCTTCTAGTTTTTCCAGCACATATTGAATCTTCATATTCAATATTTCACGATTGTTGCCGTTCATATCAGTAATTATATTCTCGATTCTTTGAATCATCGTTCGAACACATCGACATACATGCACGAATAATTAATGCCTATCATTTATGCATCCTTATTTGCATAGACTCATCATATTAATAAATAACTTCAAGTAAGGTTTCGAGAATCAAAAGGTCACTATGTTTCCAATCATCCTCCAAAAATCCTAAATTAAAATTATTATTAATATAATTATCTTATGCAAATAAATTCTATGAAGTTACAAAAACTTCTATTACTACCCATGACTAATTACCCCAAGCAACCAAAGCAATAATGAGAAAGCAACAGATAATTGACATACAATTAAAAACAATAATGCTTTCAATTAACACAATTAGGTAGTAATCATTACATAATTAATCAAAGAAATAAATAGGGAATGTCCCTTCTAATCTATCGTCAAAACATCTCGAGAAAAGAAGGCACATTTGCCAACCATGGAAAAACTTTTGGAGAGCTTTCATGTCGCCTCCAAGGCGCATTCACTCGGCGCCATGTGGCGCTTAATCTAAGGGTTGAAGTTTTGGTCAACTCAATCCTATAGTGCTCTCTCACAAAAGCTTCCACCAGCCTCCTATAACCTAGGGACAACGTTGACCTCCCATAGCCGATCCAACGCACGCTATCATTCGGGTGGAAGAGTGTTCATCAAAGCCAAGCACCTTCTCAAAATCCGGCATAAGATAACCATTCTAGATGATTTCCTGTATCATCTAATTGACCTTGATCACATGTGATACTAAATCACCATCATGCCACTGATAATTGGCTAATTCTGACATCAGCCTTTTAAGTCTTGCATTTCCCTCGTCCGTTCTCGGGATTGCAGGTATCCTTGCATAACGCATCATAATTCCTGCAACAAATGCAGAATTAAAAATGGATCACTTATAATCCATAATTAATATAAGAGAAAATACATAATTTTCCAAAATTCATGCAACAAATGCAAAACTAAAAATGGATTACTTATAATCCACATAGGCATGACTGAAAAAGAAAACAAATTCCCTTTTTTTTTTTGGGTCAACGGTCAACGGTCGTCGGTCAACGGTCAACTGGTCAACGGTCAATGGGTCGGGTCAACGGGCGCGCTGGTCGGACCGGTCGGACCGGTCGCGACGGTCGAACCGGTCGGACCGGTCGCGACGGTCGAACCGGTCGGACCGCTCGCGCGGACCGACGCATGTGCCTCGCGCGTGCGGGGGATGACGTCACGCAGACGTCATCCGGCATGTGCCGGGCGCGTGCCTCGTCCGCGAGTCGGGTCGGGTCGCCGGTAGGATCGGGTCGCCGGCCGGTGACCGTCCGGTGAAACGTCGTCGGCGATGACGTCATCGATGACGTCATCCGAGCGGTTACCGACCATGGATGACGTCAGCACGCGTCGGTCCGCGAGCCGGCGCGTATCACGTCTTTCACCGGCCGCCGGCGTGCAATGTGATATATCTATTAAATAGATATAATGGGTCTCTGCTATATATGAAGGAATTGTGAAGTGTGTATTGTATCGTCAAATCTAGCGGAAACCTTACAGTCATATGGAGCTAAACTTATCAAAATGTCTTTTAAACATATTTCTTAACCCATATATGATGGATTAAATTGTTATATGAATTAATTATATTCAGTAAATTAGTTTATAATGGTAAATCCCAAAAATAATATAGATATTAAATGGGTCCATAACTTACTTTAATGCAATTCACAAATGTAATTCCCTTTTCACTCTCTCTCTGTGCCCGCTTATTCCGCACTCTACCCTTAATTAGTTTTCTTGCATTTGAGTTAGTTATAGAAGTGTTTTAGTGATATGAATTGAGTAAGATATGTATTGGGTTAAGTATTGGTTACTAGAGTTGTATTATATTGAAATGGATTAAAACTAAATAAATAGGTTAATTTGGGTCAAACTATTTTTGATCCAGTCCAACCAACCGGTTTGACTGAACCATACGGAGCCAGCCACTTTAAATGGTCACATGGGCAGAAGTGTTCTTTGGTTGTATTGAATATTGATGTGTAGTTATTTGCTGACTCGGATACAGATACAATAAGCCGCCTCCTACTATTTCATGGGCCAAAAATAAGAATAATAAATCGAAATTTTATTATTGCATAAACATCTAAAATACACCAAAATAGTGTAACTATTTAGATATATTCAAGAGAAAATTGAAGATTTAAGGATGTAATGATCGTTTACATAACTTATATAAATTCACATAGGATAACTTATCCAAAAAATGCAAAGACAACAAATTAGGGATCAATCGTGTTATTTTGTTGATGATGTAAGATAAATATTATATAGTAATAACAACATAACAGTGTAAAAAAAATAGTCAAATGAATGAATTATGGACGTGGAATCAATTTTTTAACAATAAACTTTAAGACTAGATGTAATTAAATTTGCCTTTGAAATCACAGACCAAAGGAAAGAGTGAAAATTGGCTTTTTAATACTGACTAAATATCGTGAATTAATACTAAAGGTGGAGTTTTTGAGTACCATCAACTCCAACTAGCTTCAAATATAAAAAGAAAAGCATACCATATTTCCAAGCGCACCACATCATATTTTTTACTAATTTTCACCCACAACCACTTGATGTATATAGAATAACAAGGTCTTTTTGCTTGTATTTCTAACCAAAAAAATTCAACCCCCATTCCGAACCTTGAGCACCTCCGTGCGGCTATACCTCAAAATAATGGGTCCCGATAATAACTCATTTCTAATTTTAAATTTCGATACTCCATGACAAGATACGTAATTTTCAGTGAAATTTCGGATGAAGTAGCTTACATTAGTTGCCCCTTAATGCTCAAGACGACTTTTCTACAAATGAAAAGGACATCCTACTTGGAAGGCAAGCGAGGCAACTATCAAACTTAGGAAAATAAGTGCGGGGGAAAAAGCATAGAAAGGGCAATGCTCTTTCCATTCGTTCTGTTCCTTCCAAACTCATGCAATTCAATATTTGCGTCATTATTTTTTTCCATAGCAAATCCTTTATTTTAGACGCATTTCATTTTCTAGTCATTGAATACAAATTGTAATGTTTTTGTTAGGTGATGTCTTTCAAGGACCACTGAAATTTATAGATGCCAGGTGGTCCTACGTATACATCGTCGTCACTTTAGAGGCCAAGGCCACATGACTATCGGCGACATCAACACGTGCTCGTTCCATGACACGGTCTAAATTGAACTTGCTCATGATGTTCCGGCAAATATGTTCATACAAAAAAAAAAAAGAAACGCCCACAATGCGTATGATTACGTCCATTATTTTTCTTCAATTTCGTTCGCACGAAATGACTACATCAATTGTTTGCATCAGAAATCAGTGACAGTGGACACGAGGCACGTTGTTGTCGCGTTAGGCGATCTGACATTTCCAAGGTGTTTACAAAATCAGAAACTGACAATTTCACTCCAAATTCCACATGTGAGATTTTTTGGTTCAATAAAGTAAAGTTAGGTGGTGGTCGGCTGATCGAGTGTAGACGGTGTACCAAACCATGACCATGGACCATGGTCGACCCAAGCATTACAAAAGAGGCCCCAGTCCCCATCTGATGCTGAGAACCAGCCTGGTCAATTAACACATAGTACAAGCACTGCAAGCCTAGCAAGAGGTCCCATGACAATAATTGGCCCCCAATCTGTCTCGCCCAATATAAATATATGTTGGACCAGTTTAGTTTGAGAACTAACTTGTGCTTCTCCCTTATTTTTGGAAAAAATTTACCTAATCAATCCTAAAATATTAGTTCAATTCCAAAATTTCTTAATTTTACCAATTTAATTATAAACTTTTGCGTGAAATTCTAATATTATCATTCCGGTTAATTTTCACCGAAAACTGTTGATGGAACCGTCTTGCCATCGCAAGCTGTCCTAGGTGGCATACCGCCATATCAACGGTCGTTGGTGAAGTAGGACTATGTTGGAATTTAGCGTAAAAGTTTGAGATTAAATTGACAAAATTATAAAGTCAAGATTGAAGTGGCGTCCGTACAATAAATTTTTGATAGACAATTTATCCCCCCATCGGAGCAAATGTGTTGACATACCCAAACACGAATCCCATTCCCCTTTGGCCCTAATAATGGATGATTTTTTATGTATACACATGAGATTGGCCGAGGAGTTATTAAATAAATACATGTTTATGACCAAATTAACAAAATTATAAAATTTAGAATTGAATCGGTGTCTATACAATACGTCCAAGATTGATTAGGCAACTTTTTCGCCTCATTTGGGCCCACGTGTTGATATACCTAAGATACGATCCCCATTCCCTTCCGTCCAAACAGGGGAAGATGTTCGACATACACACAGGAGACAGGCCAAGGAGTTGTTAAATCGGCAAATTAGCCAATCCACCAAGCGAATGAACCAAAAGATTTGGATGATATTCCCTTGCGCTTTTGGGGCAAAGATCTGGATTCCATCATTACTTCATGGGCGTGGCGTGTCATACGCTACGCACCACCGAAATTGAATATAACCCCAAATCAAATTCCAAAAGCGATTGCACCCCTCGCTAGGTGTCCATGGTCTAGTCTAGAGACTCTATTATGCTTTTATACTATTGGAGAGGTGGAGATCAGCAGTAGAGGGTCCCCAGTTTTTTTTTTTTTTCCCCAAATTCCGATCCCACTCATTTTGCACTATACGCTCTTTTCCGCTTTCTTCGGGTCGATTCTATGCATTTTCTTTAGCCATTTAGCGGCCCGATGCAGACGTACCAACCGGCCACAATCGGAAAGCTCAACCGATGGCATTAAACAAGAAGCAAACTTGAATCATGGGTTGTTCCGATTTCGAGACAAATCTTGGATTATATTTCTTGCTTGATGATTGACCAGTGCATTCGATAACAGCTAGGTGAGCTGACTGTGAATGATTAGAAAGAGAGAGAACGGGCTCGCACGGAAATTAATTTCCAGCATGATTAGATCCCGATGTACATCATTAACCTTCTTATTAAGCTATTATTATCAAAAGAAGAAGAAGCTAATTTTAGCACGTTATGCGTTATTATCGAATATCTGGGCATGGAACGTTGATACCACGTGCAACAAGTCAAGGGAATCGCATTAAATATAACATTACGACCCATCTAATCCATCCTAAATTCGAGAACATTTGGTCACCCACAGACCATGTCTCTAGATCTGGGTCACGCAATTGTTTTATGGCTATAATTTGATGGATCCTATGAAAGTTCTCCTCTCTGTAAACAACAAACGTGTCGCATCATTAGGCAAATCACATGGCCCTTTTCTCATCCAAGGGTTCACCCACTCATTCCAAGAAAAATGTTACTTTAAATTCATTCTCTTCTAGCGAGATAACCATTGGTTATTGAAATTGCATATTTGGTTTGAGAATTGAAAATGAGATTGGTCAATCCTAAAGATCTACCAATCACATGAGGAAAAGGATATATATATATTGAATGAAAGGAATTATTCAAATCCAGAAGAAATTAGCTTTACTTTTTGTCGACGTATAAAATCTAGAATAAATCAAAATGATTTCTAATTTGGATTTTAACTTTTTGCATATAATTAAAAAAGAAAGAAACTTTACTAATTCTCAGCCGAGTGCTATCACCAGAAACGGTGGCTGAGGTAGGTGCGTTGGGTCATGATTTTTCCAAGGTATATGATGATCTGGGTGCACGAAAATGCTTTTTCTTTGTGAGATGTATCAGTGAGAATTATGTAGTAAGAGTTCCCAATTCATGGATGCTTATTGGTTTCTTCTTTCCGTGTTGGATTTTTCCTTCCATGCCATATTGTGGGCAGAGGTTGGAGAGACTGACCAAAACTCGGATTTCCTATTGAAGATTTGCATAAAATTAGGCGAACATATCCAACTATTATGTCTCTTTACATGAACTATGTTTAAGACAAAAAAAACGGTTGGCCAACTGTATAATTTAAGATCCTTTACTGCGGGTAGGTGATGAAGTGGCCCATCGTAGCTACATACTTATCAATAATTCTGACGGTATGTAGTTCAACTATACATCTTCAAAAGAACCACCGGTGAGTAGGGCTGGACAAACTCCTCGAAAGGAGAGGTGTCTTGTGGGTAGGGGAAACCGAAAAGATCTTTCCATGTGGTTTCACAACCACAGAAACTTATCCTTCCCAGTTGGATTTTATCAAGTTCGGCTGTTGGTTTACATAGACTTTTCATTCCGATCCCTCTAGGATGTTTTTTTGTCGGAGCGATTTCATTTCAACCATTCAATGAAACTGGATAACCCTTAGCTGTTCAACCGCTTTAGCTTCATCAACCATGTCGATTGTCCTCGACACTGTTCATTGGGCAAGGTACTATTTATCACTGGTGGGAATATCCACAGGCATAAGGCAAGATGCAACCATATTCTTTCAACATTCAGGCGTCATGTTTGGTCATTAATTAGTTAATTATTTATACCCATTAATATCTCTCTTCCTCTTATCCTTCTTGACTAATAATTGAGGGACAAAAGTTCATGATAATGTGAAAAAAGGTAAGGGAGAGAAGGGCAAAAGTTGAAGAGGACAGAGGAAGATGCAAAGAAAAGGCGAACAATACGGTAACCGTGGCTCTGTCCATAAAGACGCCTGTCCCCCACGAAAGAGATCATGGGTCTTTATTTAATCCATAGGAAAAGAAAGTAAGCAAGAAAAGAGATTGAAGTGGATTCATAGGCTGGTCCAAGAGGCTGAAGGGAACAACTTAGGATAACATAGGAAACATCATATGCAACGACGCCAAATAGGAGGGACTTCCAATATATTCCTGGGATGACCAATGGGATTGCGTGGATAGAAGATTTGAAGAGGATGTCATGATCCCATTTTCACATTGGTGGGGGTGATTGATAAAGGAGCAACTTTCATGGTGTGTGGTAAAGAATAAGGACAAGTGGTGTTGGAGTTTGGTGGAAGTTAGGCCAAATGTCAGGTGGTGTTGTTATGGCGTGGTGACAGATCGCTTTTGACCCCCACCTAGAGAAATTTAAAGACGGGTCCCCTTCAAATGCTTTAAACCCCAAAAGCCCATCAATCAGATAGCTGTCCTTTTCTGATGCTTTGGAATTAGTGAGATTTGATAAATCATGCATTGTCTTGGATTGGGGAGGACCCAATTCTCGTTCATTGCCATTTTGCTTCTCCAATCTTTTCTGTAGCTCGGTGAGTGTAAACATTGAAACGATCGAACATACCATTAACAACAGCAATTCACAGGAATTTTCCTGTTAATGGGAAAGACAAAACAGATCCAAGGCACCATTTCTTTTCCTCACTAAAGTCCCGTGAAACCTTGACCAGTTCTCTCTCTCTCTCTCTCTCTCTCTCTCTCTCTTACACACACACACATTCAAGGACATTTGTTTTTCCATAGAAAGTTCTCAAATTTTGAGGTGGGGTCTAGACACATGTTTACTCCATTCTTGACGGTGGCTCTGTTGGTGACTTGTTGGGATCTCCCAAGTGCCATCTGACAGAAGCTGATCTTTGGATTCCATTCTCATACTACTTTTGTCTATAAAAAAATGCACAGTTTATTGATACGGATGGGTGAAATTTAAACTTATAATGTGAAGTGCCGTGATATTTGGAACCTGGAGTATGGCTTTCTTGCTTAAAATATGTTTGCCGTTTATTATTACATCATTTTATCTATTGGTATTATTCATCAATTCTCTTCTTTCTCTCTCCCTCCGATCCCACCAATCATGAACCGACAGTTGTCCCCTCAAACTTCCCCACAGTTCGGACCTTAGCCGGTGGGGAGGAAATAAATTCAGCCCTCGGGATGCGATAGATATAATCACATAAATGCGTATGTCTCATTTCTCAAGCCAGCCTGAGAAGGAAAAGCGTTGCTTTGTGTTCCTCCTAGTTGGCTGACCTTTCTCCGTTTTTCTGTGGAATTCTGGCCACCCAGCAATCAAAGCTTGTCGGTTGCAGTGTCTGTGCAAGTCCCTTGCGTTGTTATCAAAGCCCTCGCTCTCACTCCACCGCAACCTCGATTTTGCCAATGAGCACAGCCCTTGGCCCATCTTCCTTTGTCACCATATAAAACAGGACTTGCTTATCAGACTTTTCCGTCGATCCTTTGCATAGTATAAATAAACCCCATTGCTTCCCATCTGTTTCAGCTTCAAATCATGCCAGCCCTGCACATTTAGTCATTTCCAGAACTTTCAAATGCTTCTGTTCTTCGTCTCATGCTTCTCATTCATCCTGATCTCTAGATCCATGTCCTGCAAGCCGCTCCTGCCCATGAGAAACCAGCTAATCCTGTCGTTTTCCATCGCCTGGGGACAGCTCTCGAGCTTCTTCATGTCTTTCTTTCACAGGATCAAGCTCAACCAGGTCCTCATGATGAAGCCACTCAAGAAGATGACGACCGGTCCATCTCAAGTCTTGCAAGTTCAAGACTTTCCTGGGGAGGAGAAGTTTTCTCTGTTGGACTTGCCTGAACTGACCTTGGACTGCATACTGGAGAGGCTGTCGCCGGCTGGGCTGTGTAGTATGGCTGAGGTTTGTAGCTCAATGAGAGAAAAGTGCAGGAGTGACCATCTGTGGGAGAAACACATGAAGCAAAAATGGAACAGATTGATTGGTGATGCTGCTACAAGAGAGTGGCAATGCCAGCTCGCCTCAAGAAAGAGGCCTAGCCTTTGTGGCCTGGACAGGAGAAATGGGTTCAAGAAAGACTTGCTTTTTAGGGTTTGGCCCTTTACTTGGATGAAGCCAAATTTGGAATGTGGCAGTAATAAACCAAGAAGTGATTTTCCTGTTGATTCCATCATGGGTTTGTATCTGTCACTTGAGAATGGCAAGTTTTGGTTCCCAGCTCAGGTGTACAATCGTGAGGTAAACTTGGTTTTGGTCAATTCTTTTTCTAATTTCTGGTTCAGGGAATCGAAACTCATTGTTCAGGTGGCTATATTGCTTCTGAGCTGTCTTGTTTGGTTTCAAATGAGCTGCACTTTCTTGTCCTGAAATTGTGGGATTGTAAACTGAAATTCATTGCTTTTCTGAATTGCAGAATGGGCATTCTGGGTTCATGCTTTCATGCTACGATGCTCATGTCAGCTATGATTCTCGGACAGACACTTTTCAGGCGAGGTATGCAGATAGTGGCCTCCTATGGAACTTTATCAATTTTTCTTTCTTTCCATTCTGGAACACAAGAATCTTTAGGACAGCAGGTTTCTTTTTTGGTTATCTGCTTCACCAAGTACACAGACTCCGCTTATCTGAGCTCAGATCTATGATCTCCCAATCATCCTATTTATCAGCCCCTGTTCTGCATCCTGTGCTCTGCTGATATAAATACCCACCTGGAAATCATTCATTGTTATTAATTTTGAAAGGAATCCTCTATAATTAGAAAATTAATTAGATCAAAATTGCATTTTGCTTTCTAAATACTTGATTGAATCTTTTTTAGTCCCAAATCCTAATGATGTAATATGTTGATTTTGTCTACAGGTATTCGTCGCCTGGACGGCGAACTGTGGAAGAGAACATACCGTGGGACAGACTCAGAGCACCCCCTATTAGTACTCCTCCACACGAGCTTCATAACTCAGATTGTCTAAATGACCTGAGACCTGGCGACCATATTGAAATCCAATGGAGAAAATCCAAAGAGTTTCCCTATGGTGAGTACCTGCATGGACTTAAATTTACTTGCCCTCCTTAATCCCGCAACACCTTATTCATTTGCTCAAGGAAATTCACCTTTCTCTGACTGTTGATTTATACGATCTATTCAATGTGGATTGCAGGTTGGTGGTATGGTATGGTTGGCCACCTGGAGTCGTGTGATGGAAATGGAGATCATTGCCGATGCCATTATAGTGGTGAGAAATTAGGCTGGATTTTTGGCTTTTATTAATTATACAGATGAATGCTATGATACAGATGATTACTGATGTTGCTACATTCTAAAAACTGAGCAAAAAGATGGTCAAGATCTCCAGGCTGAAGTTATTATTTAGACCTCCCTTATAAGAACAGCATTAGTTATGAGCATAGATCTCCAGGCTGAAGTTATTATTCAGACCTTTTGTAGAAACAGCTTTAATCATGCTCACAAATTCTTCATTATCCTCTCAATTATAGAGTAAGCGCTTGATGTGTAATGCTACCAGAATCTCACGATAAAACCCTTTTCGACAGATAACGTGATGCTAGAGTTCAACCAGTACCCAGTTGACTCTAGATGGAGAAGAATGGTCATAAACCGAAAGGAACACAAAGAAGCAGGAACCGAAGGTAACGGCTTTTATGGAGGGATCAGAAAGCTATACGTAAACGAGGAAATCTCGACTTGGAAGAGGCTCCGGCCATCTCATGTGATGGAATAGTCCTTAGCAGCAATGCATCTTCGCACTCGACAACTTTGTACATAAACCATCTCTGTCTTTTTGTTCAACTCGACAAATCCAAAAGATGATTGGTTTTTCGAGCGTAGGATTTCTAGGGTGAGAAAGATTGACATCAGGCTCCATTTTTCTTTAGTGTCTAGAGGCCTCATACCACGAATGTCCATGTCTAGCATTTGAGCTAGGGGATGTAAATGATTAGTTGAAGAAATACTTCCATTTGTAATCCAGTGCTGCTGATCCAGTCCAGTATATATCAGTATCAACTGAGCTGAAAAGCATTCTGGTCTTTTCAGGTGCATCTTTCGGTGCATTGACATTCACTGAAGTCTCAATCAAACAGAAATGCCTTTGACTTATGCAGCTAACATTAGAACATTAAGACTCACAGTTGTGGAAATTAAACACCGGAAATGATGGTATCGCTAAGTGCGTTCAACGCACTTAGCATCCAGCTCCAAAGTTCATCGCAGGTGACAGTTGAAGGAACATCTCATCTCAGCGCTGTTTACAAACTCGCGATCATTTCAAAGTGGACACAAACCATAACCTCAGATTTCGCTGCAATTTGCCCGCGAGAACAGATCCTGATTGGAAATAGTTGGCCAAGAAAACAGAACTTGTTTTCCAACTAGATGAGAGTAGCATCCACTCTATGGCACAGAAATCACCAAACATACATTACACAAAGACAACCGCTTCAATCTTTTTGGTGCTTGCCCCAGATCAAATGTTGATTGATGGGCTCTTTGCTCTTCTCTTAGGTCCTTGGACCTAATCCTAATCAGACTGGGCCGGTACCCAATTCCACAAGCTGGGAACTGACTGCGTCTGGTTTGGTTCTAGGCATCGGCAATGGTCCCATCCCATCTTGAATTCAATTATTCTCGACTATCATAGAGATAGGACAACAGAAAGATGCTAAATCTTTGCCAAGAATCATTTTCCTTTTCCGATGAAACCAAAAACAAAAAAATTAAAATTTATTGCTTTCACCATCAATACATGACATTTCATGGTAGCATGTGGGGAAAAGAAATTGACAGACAAAAGTATACCATGAATGGTCGATATGCGCGACGAATCTCGTGTTCAAATCGCTGATCACATTCTTCACCGTGTGCAACATGGACAGATCAATTTAGGAGAGGTGCTACCCTAAACATTAATCATATCGAAATTCCGACACCACGTTGTCCCGGAAAACAAAGTAAAATAACGTCTCACGTTTTTCCTTAACTTTGCGAATTCCGACTAGTTCTTCCTTTTTCGCGTCGAGCGCTAGAAGGTCCCGAGTTCGTTCTCTCTCTCTTTCTTCGCTTTTCTCCTGATCGGAGCTGAGAGCTTCCGGATCGGCGGGGACGACGGGCCTCTCCGGCAAGTCCGTACGCCGCCGCCGCCGCCGCCGCCTCGCGAACCGCCTCGAGAGCGAGGCAGCGCTCCCGCCGGCGCTCATCGAAGGCCGCCGACCACCGCCGGGAAGATGAATGGCGGCCCCTCTGGCTTCAGTACGCGCTTCCTCTAGCCATTCTCTCTCTGCTTTTCGTACCGCGTGCGCTCGATGTAATCTGGGCGATTTCCTTCTTTGGTGCTGTAGATAATGCGCCGGTCACCAGATCGTTCATCGTTGCTTCCGCGATCTTCACCGTCTTCTCCGGCATCCAGGGTGGCGCCCACAAGCTCGGATTCTCTTACCAGGTGCCTCGATTGAGTGCTCAATTCTCCTGTAACGCCGGTTGATGTCGGAAAGCTGGTGTTTTTGCTGGTTTATTTACTTGAATTTGCTTAGTTTGGAGCAGGGTCGAGTGTTGAACAGCAGAATGACTGTGTTTGTATGCACAGAGATGCGGGGAATTATTTAATGAGCATTCTAGTTGAATTGGGAACCTGATGCTGATTTTGGGACGGTCTATCTTACATTCTAGTTGATGGAAACTTTGCCTAGGAAGGGGACTTACTGAATTGCATATTAGATGTTAATGCTGCTTGTGCTGCTAGCACAGGGTGTGTCTTGCTTTAAAAAATTTTCCTTTTTCTTTTTTCTCATATTGATGGCAGGATGTATACCAAAAGGTTAATTTTTTGAAGATAGTAGAGTCGGCATTCGCTTTCTCATCTACACCAGAGCTAATGTTTGGGCTCTACATGCTATACTACTTTCGGGTTTTTGAAAGACAGATTGGTTCCAATAAGTACTCGGTGAGTCACCTTTGCTTGATTTTTGTTCTCGTGAAAGGTATGTTACGTGTCTGTTTTCTGCTGAAGGTTAGGGGGATAGTTGAAAATGTTACTAGAAATAGATATCTCATTTCATACATACATTATGAAAATCTAAGCAACATACTACAAGTGCACTTTGAGACGTATTATGTCAAATACATGAGTTTCAAGTAAGTACATTGTATTCAAAATATAAATAAATAAATAAATAAAGTTTCAAGGACTTGATCTATGAAGAGAGGAAATGAAGCGCCTGTCCAACTCATAAATTGGCTTGCCCCTTTTTTCTTGGCCATTTTCTTTCTTCTTGGATTTCATTGAGTAGTCATTTTTTTGTAGTTGGAGAAAGACTCTAATTTTGTGCTAATGTGGCGTAATGCCCCCATTGAGGTAATATCTTTCTAACAAATGGACAACAAACAAAGATGAAGAGAGTGCTTATAGAACCCAACATGGGACAACTTGTCTCTTGTAAGAGGAAAGTTAGACCACTGAGCTGGCATTGTGCTTGCAATCAGACTGCTTTGTGAAGAGTGTGGTAGGCTTATTGAAATCACAACATTAGTGAGTTATGGCAGGGAAAATTGAATAGAAGTATGTTTTTGAGATTATCCAACTTACTTTCAGAAAGTATAGTTTTTTTGGAAGGCTTAAGTTGTAGAAGACAAGTTCCTTTCCTTTTGTTGGTAGAATACTGGCATGGATGCTTCTGCGAGGATTTGCCAACTTTGGTGACCTTGACTACTCTGTGTGTGCCATCAAGTAGATGTCTTACATTTTACCTGTTGTATTGTAGGTCTTTATCTTGTTCTCCTCCATGACATCAATTTTATGTGAAGTCCTTGCACTTGCACTCCTTAAAGGTATGCACAAAATATATCAAGGTCAACTTTCTTCCAATCTTCTTTTCAGTCTGCTTTATACCCAAGCATCAAAGGTGCTTATAGATGTGTGGAAGAGTGAGCAAAGAACATTACTTTTTGCACTTTGCTGGTTGTGAGAAAACTATTATGTACTAAATTTTTTGGTACTTTAGTATTATGTGCTCTTTTATGCATATTCTTCATTTCATTGTCATTCTTTTTCTCATTTCTTAGGAGCATCATCTGCTTATGCTCTTGGTTGGCCAAAAAGAATCCACTTATACTCATGAATGGGATGGATCATCATCCGCTAGTGTTTTTATTTTATTTTTTAAGAAGATAAGTTAGTGAAATAACATAGATGTCAAGAAATCTTGCATGTAATACAATTATATTTAATGCTTCAAGATATATTACTCAGAAGTTCAAACTGCAGTTATCTCCAGAAATGACTTCGGTTCGTTACATACAGAACTTTAAATTTCGTGTACTGGCAAATTCTGGACTCAGTGGATTTAGACAATGAAATCATGTGCATACATTTGATCAATGGAAATGTAATCTGAAATGAAAAGTGTTGCTTAAAGCACCAGGTTGTTTGAAGTGCATAAGAGAAGAATTATACTGGAGTAATCACACATAAAGGCTCATTCTCTTGAAGATTTTTTAGTGCAGTGCTACTACCTATTTCTTGTTTAAAGTGCTAATGGTATTACAATTAATTCTCTAACCATCTTCTGAGAATTAATATGCAACACTGGATTTTTACTCATGTTACTTTTAGATGGTTCCAGTCATGGCCATCATCTTAAAAATTTAGAAGTTGCAATATCTGACGTTATGTTGCTGTCAATTTTGGTTGAAGTATTTATTCCTGTTTTTCCTTGCAGATACCTCCTTAAAATTTACTCCTGGACCTTATGGTCTTATATTTGCATCATTCATACCCTTTTACTTGGACATTCCAGTATCAACAAAAATTCTGGTCTTTGGTGTCCAATTCTCAGATAAAACTTTCATTTATCTAGCTGGTCTGCAGGTAAAGTTTGGTCTTTGTCATCTCTTTTTAATCCCCTTTTATCTTGCTCTATAGGCCTCCTTTTTCTGCTGCAAACATCTAAAGAGTTTGTGTCTTTCAGCTTCTGCTATCATCTTGGAAAAGATCTATATTCCCAGGAATTTGTGGCTTTGTAGCTGGTTCATTGTATCGCATGAACTTCTTCTACATCAGAAAGGCAAAGGTTGTACTCGTTGGTGACCATTTATTTACTTTGCATCTCTGGAATTTTTTACATTTTGGAGATTCAGGTAGTTTCAAATCTTGTAGATTATATCAATGAACTGTAAGCTTGTAATGAACTATCTTAGCTTTCTATGATTCTTGATAGATATACTGTTCCTTATATTCTTTGCTATAAAATTAGAGGCGAGAAGCTCTGCCTGATGCATGTATGATTATTTAACAATATTCTTGCCTATGATTTCCATATACTTGATAGTAGTTTGTGATGAAGTGTTATGCTAACAAAAGATGAACAACCTCCTTGCCTGTCCTTACACCCAAGTCATCTTTACACAAGCAGTCATTTCAAAGAAGATAAAAAAGGAAAAAGGGAAAAGAAAGCTCAGTTCCATTCCTTCTTTTTCTTGTGAGATAAAGGGTGAGGTGAGGATCATAAGAGTATAAGCAGAACATAAAGCTTTTGAGAGATATCTTATGTACACACTCTTCTAGTACTGCCTTTACCTGTCTCTTTTGTCCACTCAGACTTCTCTTAACAATTGGTGAGCTAAGTTGCAGACTCCCTGAACTGAACTACATGTAACTGTGAAGTTTTTCCAGGAATGGATAATGTTACTGCAAAACATTCTTCTGGCAGCACATCATATTTTTATTTCTTGGGCATGTGGACGAAAAGGACTCAGTTTATGTTCTTGGATGTGCCACTCTTGTGGATGCCATGGGTGGGAGTCATTGAGGCGTATTTTATCCATCCATGTGTAGCGATGTCAATGTCTTTCATTGAGAACTGAAATGCAGAGTCAATAGCTCTATAGCCCAGTCTGTGGCATTGCTGCCGAATGTTGATTTTTCAGTGAAAATTCACAGTTGTCCAATTTATGAAGCTCATATGGCTTAGCCATTTGCTTCCTATTATGCTGACTTTGGTTGGTGCCGGTCTTGTAAATTTTTCAGTTTCCAGAGTTCATTTCTTCATTTTTTGCGCGGCTTTCATGGCCGTCTATTGGAAGGATGCCTGCAACATCTACAAGGAATGCCATGGGAAGTATGCCATCCTATGCTGTTCGCCCAGTAGAGGTGAGTTAAGCTTTAAATGGTTTTTCAATGTATTACCATATCCACTTTGAAACTTATGTGGCCAACTCATTTAAATGATCTGACTTAGTTTATCTGCTTGATCTCATCATTTATTTGTGCATCTCGTGGGTGTCTGTCGATGAAATTTTCTTTAATGTTAATTTGCACTTAATTGCACCCTGGTTTACTAGTTAGATGAAGTTAATCGGACGTTGCCAGTGCAATATTAGTTATCGTAGTTTCAAAATGCCTTCTACGATTCTTCGAGAACCATAGTGGCCCTCTTAAGTGGTGACTGGATTAAATTGTCATTTTCCAATTTAAAGTGGCAAATCTAGAGATTTGATTTTTATGCTTTTGCGTTCCCGTTTTGGGGGACTTTTGGGCGTGACTTTTATGGCATCGCCTCTTTGTTTTATCTTGGTGCATTCAAAAGCCAGCAATTAAAAACCCAAAAACCAGGAAGGGGAAGCTTCAAGCTAGGTTTGTGCTAGTCTAAAGTTTCTAGTCATTGAATATTTCAGCTCAAGATTTTAAATTACCTTTAGGGCGAAACCATACTGACAGCAATTATAGAAGTCACGGCTTCCAGAACGGAATTCAACCACACTGGAATGGACGCTGCGAAGTTCTCCAGCTTTTCATACATTTGGAGAGAGACCCCCCCTCCCCCCACACGGCTGCCGGGAGAGGGGGGGGGGGGGGTTGTGCGACTAATCTATTATCTACGAGGGATATAGGTGGCTTAGCCAATAGGCAGGGTTTATGAGTAGGAAATATTATGTAGGAGGCAGTGAATGTTGACTCCATGTGCTTAGAAACTATTGGAACAGCTTGAAAATCGTACTGTACCTTTCACTTCCCCCTTCCTTCCTCTTGGGGCAGGTAGACATATACTTCTCTCTCATGGCAGTGAGCAGTGCTCATTCTTTATGTTTCTACTTAGTTCGACTCTTCGGCCATGGCATCTGATCCTTTTCTTTGTGTTCAGCCAAACTATCCCGCTCCAGTGCCTTCCACCCCAGAGCCATTGGAGGCATCGATTGCCACACTTGTTTCGATGGGATTTGACCGGAGCTCTGCCAGACAAGCGCTCATCCAAGCAAGAAACGATGTCAATGTGGCGACAAACATCCTTCTTGAATCTCAATCCCTGTAGTACAGCTTTGGAGAATTTCTTGTGACATGGGGAAGGTATCTTATTAGTTGACTGAGCTTTTCTAGTCGGCCCATCGATGGGCTTATACCATCATTCTTGAGTTTCTCTCCTCACACGATCGCTGCCCTCTTTAATGTTGTCTGTACCCGTCTCGTTTTAGGTAAAAGCTCAATCTTCCCTCCTCTTTGGGACCTTTTTGAAAGAGAAATCATATTGATGGCGACACCCTGACAAAATTGGGCTGTTTAGGTTGACTCTGGCCGAGGGATGATGTCATCTGAAATTGTCACGGTATTATTAGCGCATTCGCTTATTGAACCAAATAAGAAAAGTCTGCCGATGCATTTCTCTTTTCGTGTAATCATAATCAAATATCAAAATACTATAACAAAATCGGGAAGCATAAGATTCGATAGGAGTTTTCTACCCCTTATTTCTATTTTTGGTGGCATGAATACCCCCCTTACTTTGCTAATAATATGGAATGCCAAGCTTTTGAAATGCCGAATAATTATAGGCAACGTATAAAAGCCCAAACCTTTGATTACAACCACTCTTCTTTAGCGGCTTAAGCCAAGCCACAATACATGAATAATGAAAATGTTTGTTTCTCAAGTACCAGCTGAGAACACGGCAAAGACTCTGCAACCGTTTCCTCCAGAATGCTCGATGGCTGGAGTAGTTAAAAGAATCACAAATACAAGCGATGACCATCAATTCTCCAAGGGCCAAAGGCCTGAAAGGGAATCCCTCATCCTACTCTCCTTTCATATTTGTTTCTATTTTGTGTCAACTCAGAAAAACCGAGCCATTGCCGGTAGATGGAAGTCCAAAACGGGAACTCACAAGTTCTAAAGGACCTCAGACACAAAACAGTTTTTCGCAGATGCCAAAAGGCACCCAACTCGTGCTTCATCTCCAGTCATGACTTGGAAATGCCCATCTTATCAGAATAGCAAAAATACCAGCAAATGAGGCCTCTCCCATGAACGGGTATTGACATTGTGTACTGTACTTTGAGCTGCCTAATAGAGGCCTATATTTAGTATTGGCAGTATATCTGACACTGGAAGTACGAGCAGGATAACCCCCCTCTCTCGACCTCTTAGCATCGGACGCTGCTGATGTCGACTCGGCTTTTATGGAGCTGAAAAGCAGGGGTGATCCAACTACCACAACTGCACTGGATACCCGACCAATTGAAGTAACCAAGGCGAGCATCGCAATGTGCACAAGATAACTTGCCCTCCAATGCCCCTTCTTCAACTGCAAGGTATAATAACATTGAGAATTTCAAATATATGATCCCCATGTGCCGTTCTAGAGAAGAAATAACATAAATTCTCCCAGCACCAGCCAAAAGAGAGATCAATCATCACACTAAGCACTAATATAAAGATATGCAAGAGATAGTTTAACATGGTTGTATTTTAAGCTAATTATGGGTCTCTGGTGGACAAAATGCTTGTCAACTCCACAGGTTCCTGGGCAAAGGAAAAAGGTTTTGCTGGTGGAATCATTGATCCGCAGCATATGACGATGCCAAACTTGGAGAAAAGGCATGCCCCATGTTGTCATACTTCTAGTGAAATCTATTGGAGCCTGAATTTCTTGGTTAAAGAAAACAAAGAAAACTTCAAAAGTTCTACTTGCAATCAGATGATCATTTCCTTCTTAGTCTACTCCAAGGAGCAAAGGAAGAAAACTTACATTCTCAATTTTAAGTGTTTCATTTTCATATGCAGTTTCATTAATTCCTTATAAGAAAATAATTTTTACAAGAATAAGTTGCAGGACATAGTTTACCAGCTGTCATCCATCGCAAAGGCTCGATAAATATAGAAGAGCACCCAAACTCATCAGATTTGTTAAAAGGGTTGCCGCCTCTTCTCTTGTTCCACCCAAAGGATGTTTCGCCCTCTCCTGGAACATGATCCACAACATTGTCTTGCGAAGCCACAATCCTTCTGCACTTCTGGCAACGGTAGGTAACCTTGCGGTCAACCGGTCCATTTTGAGATGCTTTGACTTCAGATGGAGCTTCTGTTGGCAAGCCTGGATCTGCCGCAAACTTGGAACTGTCTATTTTCTCCCCACGGTTGTAAGAATCGCCTAAACCATGGAACGGAATTAAATTCAGTAAATAATTGAAAAAGAAATTACAAGATACCATCAAACCAGCACTCTTTCCTCAAAATCCATACAAAAGCTTGGTAAAACAAGCATTCCAAGATATCATTATACCAACACTTTTTCTCATGATCCGTACAAACGCTTGATAAAGCGAGCATAACATACTGACATTTGTGGCTCACTTCTAAAAAAAAGTTATCATAGAGGCATGGCAGTTGCAGAAAGGGACAGATGGTGGAGACAATGAATGAGAGGAGAAAAATGCTATCTGCAATATGACTCTTTGAGTCAAAAAAATGGCACTGCCTTCAATTTGAGTAGGTCAATATAAACAAATATTATTTTAGTCAAAAGATGGTCTCCTTAAGCACCAAGAAAAACTTGATGGATGATGATAAACACCTAATAATACATAATTTGGCACACTATCGCTAAAGACCTTTTCCACATACATGTCTGTATAGTTAAATGAAATGCCATGCCAGCTTTATGGATTCTAATACCAACTAACCAAACTCCAATAAAATTTAGCCCAGCCAAATGTACAATTCTATGGTTCGCTGGATTATTACCTATTTTAGACAGTCAATTAAAACTATGAAAGGGAATCTACGGCAACTTCAAACTCGAAGACATCTATTGAAACTTTACAGAAGTAACAAGTAATTAACTGAGTGTGCCTCATAAGCCACATTCAAGTCTGGAAGCCCAGTCATTAGGCTACAAGGAAGGTCATTCACCATAGAGCAGTAACCAAAGATCAACTTGACAGACCTCACATAACCATATAAATTTAGCTCAAAAGAAGTCACAGCAGGAGATTTTCCTTGAACAATTTCTTGGCTTTTAGGTCTGTGAAGCAAAATACAAAGTATCTCTCTTCCAAACGAGAAAAGTATAGGAGAGGGAATCTTTTCTTATTAATGCAAGCCCCGCCAGAATCTAGGGAAGACAAATGAAATTACCCAGAACTCTCAGTCGAAACTTCTTGTAAATGGGGCTGTCTTGATTGACTTTGAAGCCCATTTGCTCAAACATTTGTAACTGCAATGCAAATGTATAGAGCAATTGATGACTGGAGAAATAAAAGAGATACTGACATTTTTGTCCTCCAATAATGTCTTAAGAGTATGACACCATATCACCTGCTCTAAAAAACCATCATTTGGGCAAACAAACTCGCAACTTTGCCGCAGGGATTCAAGTGCGTCTGCAAGGTTGGGCAAAAAGATTACGCTTGTATATTCATAATCAAGAGAATGACATGAAGATATCTTCTCAAATCTTTCAAGCATGAAACGAAAGCCATCGACATTGATATCAGACTTTCAGAACGTTTCAGTCCAAATAAAGAGGGAAATAAGTTGCACCTTCTGCAGATAGTTGCTCTGATCTCATCAGATATGCTGTAATAATAGCTGCACTGCAACAGACACATGGAAAGAAGGGAAAAACTCCTTAGGACCTGATTAAACAGATAGCGGAGAAACTACAGCACAAAGTAGACCACCTCTGGATTATTTTTTACCCATATTAGGAGCCTCACGGCACAAGAAATTCAGAAAATTTCTTACAAAAGACTTTACAAAACATAAATATGCACATTAAAAGTCATGATTTATTCTGGCACATACATTCGAACTACTCCAACCTGGCCTTGAGCTGGGATATACAATTGGAGGATATGCATCCCAAACGAGGGTGCTTTTGAGGCTAGAATTGCCAGAAGTGGCAACCAAGACAAAATGATGCAACCCAGACAAAGAACTTACTAAGGAGAGGGGCCAGAATTAAGTTAATATAAAAAAAAACATATTTATTCAGATGATAGGAGTTCGAGAAAGAAAAGAGGGAAAAAGAAGATATTAAGACCAACTAATAAAGCCAATATCCACTATTAAATAGGATTGTTTCCTGTCACCTTGTATAGAATAATTTGCGTCGGAGGAAAATTCATTCAGCACTGAGATGCTGCTTCAGCAGCAAGCATAACTGATCGACTTAGTACTAACGTTACATGTCAATGACTATAATCATCCAACATATGCCACAGCTATGAGGCAATCATCAGAAGGAAATGGCAAACTTAATCAAAGCAGAACATATCTCAAGTAGCTCCTTTGATTGCTCAAGGTCAATTTTCATCCTCTAATGTTATTTTCACACATGAGGTTGATTTTGATAGAAGGAAAATAGCAATCCTGACACATCAACCCACATTTAATTTACCTCATGAACATGATAGGAGAAAATGGCAGCTACAGTGAATCTGATTCTGTCATAGGAAGACTTGCACATACATTTCATAAAACTCTGAAAGACCGCACAGTCTTGACATATTTTTCTATGTGTTTAAATTATAACGAAATTAGTTGCCATGCCATTAATAAATTACACACCTAAGCTTTCATTGACTCATTAAAGATTGACCATACTCTGAATATTGAATGACGAGACATGCAAGAGACTGATGCGTATAGCCATGGACAACTATTACAATGAAATTAGTAAATGGAAGATTTGATAGATGATATTGTATGGCTAATCTTAGGTAGCAATACAAATATGCTTCTTTACCATTACACGATTCGCATACATCACTCACTTAAATAGCTATGACCCATGCAATCTGTCTCAGAATGGCAAAAAGATGTGGATTCAGGCACATGTGCTGTGACTCGAGACCAAAGGAAGGCATGTGACTTAATTAAGAGGTGAGAGAATAATAAACTAATTGTATGCAAGCATCATTCATGTTAGACCATTCCAGGATATATAATAATGGTAATTTAAACACTAGAAAAAAGCTACACCTTCTAGACACTCCAGCGAAGCAATGTACCAAGACCGACCCCTCTTTCCGACTCTTTTCAATGAATTCCAAGCATGGATCTAAATAGTCCAACAAGACCTCACTCTCCGTATCCTTAATTGGCACAGCCATTCTCATGAACTTCAAATCCTTCCCCGCATGCTCCAGTGAATACAAGAGCTTCTCAGGCGACAAACAACTCTTGGACCCATCATCCCCAGCATCTTCAGAATTCACAGCGCCACCCGACCCTCCAACATAGACCTTCTTGATTTCTTTGCTGGGTATTGTTAAACTGCTACGCCACTCAGTGAAAAACGATACGGAGGCAGAGCTCAGTACCGACAGAATATGAGTAACTTCAGCGCTGCCATTTTGGAGGACTTCTGCTGCATCTGAAATATTCCCAATGAACAGATTTTCGCGAACAAGGTGCATCACAGCTGAACAAAGCCGCTTTTCTCCCCCCAAAAGCCAAGACTTTCTCTCACCTGCAATTAGGCTAAATGCATCAGTCCTTCCGATCACCATCAATACGAGAAATTTCCATATCAACGGCCATCTGATCTAGAAATTAAGCACATACGGTACATGAATAAAAACAAATACTGTCCCAATGGTAGAGAAGGCGCAAAAAAACGCGCTACCAGTGTCCACAACCGGATCAGCTTTAGCTCATCAGGGAGTAATTAACCCGGCGCCCCGCACCTTGCCTTCGTATGTTCATAAATCATTCATCACCAAAACGACTCCACGTGATTAGCCCGACCGAGCTTCCATCCGCAGGGACAGTATTACTTCTCACTCCAGCAGCAGAACAAGCGTAAATCAACCCGGCTCAACGGAACGAGAACATCGACGCGGCGAAAAATTCAAAATTTCGAGCTCCCAAAAGACGGGAAAGGAAAAATAACTACAAAATCCCTCCTGGGCGCCCTCGTTCTCCGCAAAAGAACTCAAATTCTTCCCCTAGATACGACGAGCGGCGCATCGACGGACGACCCAAAACCGGGCGGATGAAGAAGTACTCGATCGTTCCGACATCTCGACTGATTGGATTAACAACAGACACAGAGAGAGAGAGAGAGAGAGAGAGAGAGAGAGAGAGAGAGAACGTAGAGGACGGACCTGAAGGATCGGAAGATTCCGGCGACGGAAGCGACACTCTGCTGTCTTCTCTCTCTGCGCTGATACTCGTCCTCACGTTGTATCTTGTAGCAGCTCCGATGCCGAAATGCTCGACGCACGTACGATGCAATGGGCGTCGCACGTGCGGCGGCCGCGAAAAGTATTTTGCTTTTTTCCTTCTTTTTTTTTTTTTATGATGGTTCAATTGGTAAATTCGATTGAAGTCATACCCCGTCTGTACTTTGGAGATCAACATGGATTCTCGAATGTATGTTTGTCGAGTTTGGGATTAAAGTGCCAAGTAACAACGAACCAAATATCACGATCACATCTTAGGACCAATCATTTGAATGCGATTTTCAAAATACAAATAGAAAATATGATTAAGTGACGGTACCTACACAAGTCGAGCTCGACATTAGGCTCGGAAGTCTTTTTCCAAGTGCTCCCATCATTAAAAAAAAACCTATGTTTGTCTTATTTGTGAAATGACTAGACTCATGCCTAGCCTAAGTAAGCTAATATGAGTGGATTAGGACGACTGAATATAAGAATAAAATTGTTTATTCAAACTCATTCGATTTACTCGGAACCATGCTCATATTGTAAAATTTACACATTTATCATCCGACACCATAAAATATCATAAGATTGTGCAAAGATATAAAATAATAAAAATACAGAGAATTATTCCAAGTTCTAGATTCCCATCAGAATAAATTCCTCAAACCCGCTCATGCATATTCTAGAACCAAATTGATGGGAATCGATCCAGTTTTACCTAGTGCCCGTCGAAATAAGTAGGGGTGTAAACGGATCGGGTCGGGTCGGGTCTTGATGTTACCCGACCCGACCCGAAACATACGGGTACATACTGTGACCCGACCCGACCCGACCCGAAACACATTAAAATTCGCATCGGAAATTCGGGTCGGGTCGGTTCGGGTCGGGTCGGGTTTCCGGGTCGTCCTTTTTTTTTTTTTTTTTTTTTCGAGTGAGAGTCGAACGGAGGCATTCATCTTCATTGTTGCTCGTGACTTCTCACAACTGTTATAGGTTATTACGAAACATTCCAAGCCTCGGCTTGACTCTTTATTTTTTTCGCATTGGAAAAATCCATCAAACTTTTTGTTAGATGAGGCTACCAGTGCACTAGACAGTGTATCAGAGAGCTTAGTTCAAGAAGAACTGGAAAAGATGATGTCAATAGGACATGTATAGTCATTGCTCACAGGCTGTCCACTATACAGAAGGCTGACTCAATTGCCGTCATTAAGAATGGAAAAGTTGCAGAACAAGGCTCGCATAATGAGCTTATATCCTTGGGACATGGCGGTGCCTACTACTCTCTGATCAAATTACAGAGCAGCAGCTCCCCCTATCGCTAAAAGCAAGAAAACAATCATCTCATAAAGGAAAAAAAAGACTGATGACATACAATGAGAAAGTTTCTCCAAGGCCGAGAAGCATCTGCTTCAGCAGGCGATACGGGATAAACATTTCGATGCCCATTACCATTTCTGGAGGATTTTGAATAATTAAAAGTTTGAACCTTCCTCTGTGGACCAAACCTACAACAGATTCACAAGTGGTCAAAAACGAAGCAGGTACTTCTGACCAAAAAGCTTTTCCAATGGGCGTGTCTATGGCACCAGCAATGAGACCATCCTAGATGTTACTCATAGTTGCATACTTCATATACTCTGCCAAAAAACGAGAATTCATACTAAGATAAAAGATGAAGAAAACATTGCTTTCAACCCTTGAATTCTAGACATCAAGCACAGCCCCAAGCTGTTTATAAAAGAACAACCCAAGGGCCATCCGCCTAATAAAAACCCGAGTCCAGCAACCATCCGAACACCAATGGAACTACAGAGCAGTACTGACCCACATCTTGCAAACTCAAGATGAATGAATCTTCAAAACCAAAGCAGAGACTAAGCACAAACTACATCACCCCAATGATTCAGCTTCACGAGTGTCACAAAATGCTTCCCACCCGGAACTTATTATACAAACAGCTCACTCCAAATTGAAACACAACCCATCCCAATGAGAACTTCCATCGCACAGATAGGAAGATCCCAACATCAGCAAATCACAGGCCCAAAACTTGAGAACGGAATACCGAGACGCGAAGAAACCCGGGGGAACGAAAAGCAGGCAACTTTGAGACGAGAATCTGGAGAAGCGAAAAGGGTTCGAGGGCCTATACCTCTGGAGCAAATTCGAAGCCTCTCTCGTCGAGCGGTGCTGGGAAGAAGCAGAGAGAAGGCGACGAAGAAACATCGTCTGGAGACGAAAAACCTATCGTGGGTCAGTCCCGAACCGGGTTTAAAAGACGGACCAGTGGGCATCTTTCTGGCAGCAGCTCCACGGCCAATGTTGAGCGCCATCGAGCAGAAATTCGGGACGGCATTTGACGAGCGACGAGAGAGGGGAAGGCGCGTGGATCTGGAGGGGGGCTCCTCACCTGCCGGGACTGGGAAACGAGGCGAGAAACGAGTGCCATGATCATCGAGCGAACCCAGTCCCCAAGCCGTCGACGATGGTCGGCCGCATGCGGCGGCAAGGGTTTCAGCATCGGTGAGGTGGAGGCGAGGGGTGGCGACGGCGACGGCGAGGCGGAGGCGCATCGATCAGAGGGCGGCAGCAGACTCCACGAGAAGGCACACTCGTCGGAGAAGAAGGCGGAGCCGACGAGGTATGTGCTTCAAGTTCAGCCTTCAGTGCTTGAGTTGCGTTCGACTGTTCGTGTTTTTGTGTTCGACGTTTGTGTTTTTGGGTTTTGAACTTGTTTCGGGTCGAACAATGTTCGAACACGACCCGAACACGAAACACATTTTGTTTGCTTGTTTTACATTTGTTACCCGAGCACGACCCGAACACGAAACACGTTAATACATGTTTTGTGTTCGGGTCATGTTTCGGGTCGGGTCGGGTCGGGTCGGTTCGGGTCTTTTTGACACCCCTAGAAATAAGTTCCTTAAATATGCTCATGTATATCCTAAAATTGAACCGATGGAAGCTGAGTTTCCAGGTTACCTGGAATCATGCTCATGGTGGTGGTGGATGCCATTTCCAAGTACCGGGAATGCGGCCGCTTTTGCGGTGGGATTGTAGCCCCTGTGGGTCCACCAGCGGCTTTCGGTGAAGGTGGGGGCCCCCGCGATGACCTGGCGAAATCAGAAGCGTTGAAGGTGCCTTGGGTTCGTGATCGCGGGAGCACCTCATTTTCTTCCCTTTCGCTTTTATATGCTTTGATGCCCTTTGGCGTCCTCGGGATATTTTTCTCATCCTCCTGACAAAATATCGAACTTATGCTAGTCAATAGATTCCTTTATGCCTTCGAACATCTTTCAGTTTCAGATGCGTACGCATCTCAATTTGAAATCAATATAACATCCAAAGCTATCATTCTCGACACGACTCATTTACATACATATGTTTATTATCGTAAATGAGATGACCCATTTATACAAACATAACAAATATCTCCTGCATAGGTTGACTCTTTTGATTTGCTTGCGACGTATTTCAGTACGTCCAGCTAAGTAGATCGGCGTCCTATTGGTGTCGGGTGCTGCCCATTCACGCATGTTGGAGCAAGTTACATAGATTTGAGTATGCTCTTCGAGAACTTATCTGTAGATGGGCCATATATTTGATTTGCTTGCAATGGGCTTGATGGACAACGAGTTTGATGGGCTTTCGGCCCATTTGGCTAAAGCTAAAAGCCACAGAGTGAGTCTTTTGGGTCCGGCAAGGCCTCTTTCACCGGCTACTTTGTCTCCACGAGGCGTCCCAGCAACGGCCCAGAGGCCTTGGAGGGAAAACGTATCAGAGGAGGCTCAGGATCGAATCGCGGGTCTAAGAAACCACGGTGCTCTCTAACTTGAAGCCGATCTTGCCGGAGAACTTACTCCGCTGCAGACCTGGCGTGCTTCTTGATACCGTGAAGTTGCAATTTGTTAGAGAAAACTCCCAATCTTGAAGTTGAAAAAAAAAAAAAAAAAAAAAAAACCTTCCAGCATACTATATCTGTCTTGAAGAATGATGTTTTAGGTAAATGTTCGAAAGGGTTCATATGGCATTTAGACCGAATTCAGTCAGACTTATTCTCAAGTTGTCAATCCAAAGTCAGACATAGAAGGAGAACATTTCTCATTCCTATCTTGACATGCTTAGAATGTAATCAATTCTATATGTGGATGATAAAGATTTAAACCCACACTTATCCATAAGGAAATAAGTCCATAACGAAATTATGGTAGATTTTACAATGGCTAATAATTTGATTTGACTCAATCAAATAGATTGGAAAATCAATCATAAAGAGAAGTTCTTTCCAAATGAAAAAGCTCATCTTATGGAAATCTGTTTGGCAAGGTTTCTATTTTTTCCAATTTCTGTTATTTTGTTCTTCATAACAAAAAAAAATCATTTGGTAACATCAATTAATTTTTTTATTCTCATAACTAGAAAAATAGTCAATGAATAAATTTAAAACTGAAATAAAAAGTAAAAAAAAAAAAAACTTCTTATTCTCGAGAAAATTTCTTAATAAAAAAGTGTCAATTAGGAGAGAGTAATTAATCTAAAAATGTCATGTCAGTATTTTTTGTTAAATAAATTGAAGATATTAATTTTAAAACTTGATTGCATTTATTTAACAAGTTTTATAACTTAATTGCATTTTTTATAAGTTTTAAGATTCAATTATATTTTTATAATAAGTTTTATGACTTCTTGATAATATAAATAATGGGCTTAGATGAAGCTTTTTTCCTCTGTCACACCACAACTCTACAAGTATAAGGGAAATGACATGGTTTCCCAATCTTGTCATAACCAACATTCACCTATTACCCAAATTCATTATATTTCTCGAAGCTTGATCAATAGATCCTCGCCACATGTTCACATGGTTAATATATCTTTTGGCCATTTTAATTTGTGAAATCAGCCCTCCAAACGTAAGTTCTTGCGAGCAAGACCCACAAATTCACGAATCGATTAGGCTGGTGGGAGAACGTACGTGATACAAAGAGAGAGTGAGAGAGAGAGTGGTTAAGAAAGCGAAAACAGCACGAAAGGCAAATCCGAAAAGGGCAATGACTTTCGCACATGCTTCTTTCTCCTCTTCCTCCTTCCTTTTAGCATTTTCCACAGGGCGAGGAGGGCGGCATCGGATTCGAGCACGAAAGCAACGCGAGGACAAGACCCTTTTGGGCCTCAATCCTCCTCATCAGGACCGATTCCAGAAGAGCTTCCAGCGCTTAACCCAGCATCACCACGAGGAGATAGAAAGAGAAAAGCGAGTGGACAAGCGCTATGATGGTGTCGCGCACACCAGCATCGAATCGGACGCCGGAGGGAGCGAGGGAGTGGAAAAACGGAGAGAATTTTTGGGGGGGTGAGCGAGGGAAAGAGCGGAAGAACGCGGGGGGGAGGAAGCAATGATTGCGAAGGAGGAAAATAAAGGGAGGGGCGTGGGAAAGGGCCAAAAAAGAGAGAATATGTTTCACGCTCTCGAGATCAGAGGAGGGGGGGGGGGGTAGACGGATAGGCAAAAGGCGAACACATGTCGGAACAGTGCTTGTCGTTTCACGCATGGCAGCGAGACGAAGAAGCAGCAGGGACCGGGAGGGTCGGCAGAGTCGAGTTGAGAGCGAAAGCCATCGCACGCCCCTCCGACACGCCGGCGCTTCGACCGATGCAGCTGTCGGGGAGTGGTTAATGAGCGTTCACCCCAGCCACCAACCCTACAGACTCCTTGTTGCAGTCATTTCAAACGATAGTATATGGAACAAATAGTTTCAGAATTTTGATATACATGTAACGTGATTCATGAATTTTAAATTTGGTGAATGTAATTCTTGAAATTTAGCCTAAGTTATAATATCTTTTTTAGATTTTTAGTTTATTTAATATGTTCACTAAACTTTTGACATGTGTTTAATTTAGTTCACAAATTATATAACAATTTTCTTTTTGAATTTATTTAGTGTGGTTCGTGAATTTTTAACTCATATTTAATTTGATGTTGTTCGCGTGCAAAAAAAAAAAAAAAAATGAATTTCTGGTGCACCTGCTTTGATCAGAAGTTCTCAATTCTCGTTAAAAAGAAATTATATTTTAATTCGTCCCACCCTTTAAATTTAAAACTCTGGCTATCGTCTCATCCTCCTGCTTTTCCTGTAAATGCCCATCATTGGCCCCCCTACCCTTTTGTCAGCAACCTTTTCGCACGCCCTCCCCCCCCCCCCCTCTCTCTCTCTCTCTCTCTCTCGATCGAGACAAGAGACACATGTCCAGGACATTACGAATTGCCAAATCCGCAGTGGATGGAAAACTTACAATAACGATTCAGTTCGATCGATTCGATATACAATCGAATCTTATGAAACCCGCTTTTGATCCATACGATTATACACATTACCCGCACTAGGACCTATATAACTCGGTGCGGCGGATAAATTTCTGTGGTCGGTAGTCCCCGTCATCTTTCTGCCCACGCAGAAGTGGCCAGCTCGGATTACGAGTCTTAATGACGTGCGCATTGTGTCATGCTTATGCACTCCGTCCTTCGGCAGGAAGGGCCACAAGAAAAGAGCACCCTTGCTTTGTTCCACCGATAAAATTCATCCTCTGCTCAACTGTATCTATCTTTGTACTATCATTCACGGAAAACAGTGTATTTTGGTTATCAACTACCTCCATCGATTAGGGTTTTTAGATGACGAACTTTCAAGTGGTGAATGTGTCTAAGATGTCGTTTGTTTGAGTTTTGCATCGCTCCGGTTCGCTTGGTAGGTTAGTTTAGGAACAAGGAACCCTTGATTTTAGGTCAACTTTCATTACCCATCATTGAGAATTTGAAAAGAGAGAGAGAGAGAGGGTAAATCTTAGTGAGAGATTTGCTTCCTCCTTTCCACACTTATCTAGCTAATTGATCGTTTAAACTAAATTAATTTCAAGAAAGAGACAGACCTTCTATGGAGAGGTGACCTCACTGTAATTGTGAGGTCATTTACTTCAAGCCTCAGGTCAAAAGCTTAATCGTAGTAAATTGTATCCATTGAAAGTTAAGGGGACCTCATTTTTAGTAAATTCTATAATTTTTAAAATAAAAAATAAAAAATTTGTAAAGTAAAATGTAGTTATGAACGCCAACATAATATAATTTGTGATGTACCACATTCCTTGAGAGTAAAGTGAGTCTAGTTGTTGGTAAAAACTAGTTGTACATGGTAATCTCTACTAATCTTAAAGATAACTTGTTCTTTGTAAATGCAAGTTGCTTTAGGTCAAAACAAGTTGTTCTTGATACATAAGTTTGAAAGTTTTATATAAACGTGTTCTTTTTTGGTAAATGTAACTCAGTCTTGGTAATTGCTAAATATTATTAACAAATATAAGTTGTTTGTTTTGGTGTCAAATTTTTGTTCCTGGCAAATGTGTTCAAAGGTTTACCTTGAATGACTAAGCTTTCCTATGAACAAATTTACTATTACTACTACTTACTGTTACCATAACTTGTTGTTGGTGAAGACACGTTGTTTTTGGTATACGCAAGTTGTTCTAGGTATATAGAAGTTGTTCATGGTATCTGCAAATTTTCCATAAAGTAGGGTTTTGATGGTAAATGCAACTTGATCTTAGTAAATACTATTCATTCCTCGTAAACATAAGTAGTTCGAGTTAAAAGTTACTTATTCCTAGTAAATTGACCGTGTGAAAAGAATGAATAAGGTTGACCACCATTGATTGTAAAAATAACCTGTCCTCAGTAAGTACAAGTTTTTCTTAGTAAATTGCAAAGTCGTTCTTAGTGGATCGACTCTCAATATGGTCAACCAAGTGAAAGTAATCATTCCTATCGATTTAGATTTGTTACCGCTGGTAAAGTCGTTTAATCATAGGTGTGCTTTTTTCCGCCGGAAAATAGTCATTTTACTGTATATTAGATTCTCTTACCAAGTAAAAAGATTGTCTTGCGACAAGATCGGCTGACCGACAGTGCAATCCACTTGACCTAACCTCTAAAAATAGGCAGGTCGCTTCATCAGGTAGAAGAATGGATGGCTCAGATCTTCTGCCATTCTATCTAAAGGAACCCGAAGTGATCCGACCGTAGAAGGCCCGGTTCTTGAATTGCTTCTGTTCCTCGTGAAATGAGCTTGTGAGATTCTTTCTTGTTCTGGACAATTGTGATAGACGTTCTCGATCTTTTGCTTGTAGATCAGAGCTTGAGAAGATTTAAAAATTGAGGGTATATTTCAGTGGAATGAATCAGATAATACCTTCTTACCGGGTGAACACAGCTTTCGATTCTCGTGCTGTGTCCGCATCTTCGCTGTCCGATAATGTTTTCAACTAAAACTCTTTGTTGTTTTCAACTAAAACTCTGTCTTCCTCACGCCTCGAGCACAATCAGCTCTCATTCCTGTATCACGCATCATCAAAATCAGTGTAAAAATGCCTCACAGACGAACCAAAATCAGTGTGCTCAGATTCGATATATCTATGTTCCACAGAAGAAAACAGGCGGATACTGTTCCATCTTGAGCTTTGGGAACTCACGTACTGCGTTTGCTTTTTGCAGACTTCGCAATCGCTGCACCTTCCTTATTTTTACAAGTTCGCTGTATTCAAGAATTTGCGTCCGTACGTGCAAGAAAAGATAGATCTCATGCAGGAAAAAGATAAACCCTAGATCACTTGAATCTTGATCAAGAAAAATGTAGGAATACACATATACCCAAATCAATATCTCCATTCCTCTTCAACTAATTTTTTTTTGCTCCAAACATTTGTGACTATCAACATTTCGACACACCCAGAAGAAGAAAAAAGAAAGCGTAGCAAGCTCTCTCACTCAATATATATATTAAGTAGAATTACAATGAAAGACTAGGATTACAGAACACGCGCATGGTGCGAGTTTCCATGCGATTTATAATATTACGTTCCATTGATTATCATGACATGATGATTTTACGGTCCAGCACGCGCCTCCTCTTCGACCTCTCGGCAGAGCTTGATCGCTCGAGCAGCGACTTCAGTGCGTTTTGCAGGAAATGAATAGACTCGACGCTGTGATCCTTGTCGGCGGCCACGACGAGGACATTACGGACTCTCCCTCCGAGGGTCGCCATCTCCGCTTTCTGGACCTTCAGGTGGAGGGATTTCAGGATCTCGATCAGGTCGGGCAGGAGATCGGACCGATCCTCGCAGCACAAGGAGGCCTTGAATATGAGCTTGCCGTCGCTCGAACAGTCGCTGGAGAGAACCGAGATCTCGTCGGACTCCGAAGGGAACATGTCGAGCGCAGTTATGTCAGACGCCTGCTGTTTCAGTTCCCTCACGCGTTGGACTACCATCGCAAGCAGCGTGGCTTTATCAGTCTGAAAGGAAGAAGAGAGAGAGAGAGAGAAACGATCAGAGTGAGGCCAATGTGCATGCTTGGAAAAAACCCTAAGGGCTAAAAAGCTTCAGCTGACTTGGCCGAGCATACAGTAACCCTAACACACAGAAGTCTTCGCAATCTCCTTTTTTCTTCCAGACAGAGTGTGTCTAGTGTCGAGATAGGTTTAATATTCAAAAAAGCTGAAAAGGGTCGCACGCATGCGGGTCCAAAGTTTCGGAATCAAAATGCGTAAAAGAAGTTGCTAGCTTAGCAACATGGCTCAGCAAAGAAATTGAGGGAGAGAGAAAAAAAAAAGTAAGGAAGAAAAAAGATGGACAAAAACTATTCCAAGGTTGCTTTTCTTGACTTAGCCTGATCAAACGAGAGGAATTCAATTTCTCTGCGTGTCAAGCGAAGCATATACGCCGGTCAACTAGTGCGGGTTTTCACACCTGAGGCCTCCCGGGAAGTAAAGCTTAAAGCGCCCTCACTTCTTATGGCGTTGCAGGGACTCGAATTCGCGACTCGCGGGGAGCACGATGGACAGAACCGATTGGACAGGAACCCTCGAGGGTCGTCCCCAGTTCATCGGACGACATCTCGAAACATCTCATTCACGATTGTAATTCCAGCCGAATGAGGGGGGGCAAAAGACGTGACGTTGCTAACAAAAATAGCATTCCAATGCTTATTACGTGAATTATATACCTTGGAGTTGCAAGGGAGGAGACTCCTGAGCTTATCGAGGTGCGAGTTGATCCGAGCCCTCCGCCTCTTCTCGGCCTCCTTGTGATTCTTCAGCGCGGCGATCGTCCGGTCCTCGGGGGCCCCGCCGTCCGAAAGGAAGTTCGCGGAGGCCTCGAAGGGGCCGTAGCTGAAGTTGGAGGAGCTGCTGCAGAAGCTCTGCTGGAGGAGTCCCCCGGGGGGAAGGAGCTGGTGCTGCTCGCAGCTCACCGGGAAGCCGCCGCCGTAGGACGCGACGTTGATGAGGCCGGCCCCGGCGAGGAGCTGGTAGAGGGACGGGCCCTCCGGCGAGCTCTCCGGCTGCATGACGTCTTCGAGCGGTGGTGGCGGTGGTGGTGGTGGTGGCTATGGTTTGATCTTTGATGCGCGTTTGACTGAAGAAGGAGAAGGAGGACAAAAAGGATAGAGGAGAGAGTGTGAATGATGGAGGAAGCGAAAGTGGTGTTTCGCAAAGTGCTTTCGGTGGTTGGCTTTTCTTTTTGTCTGCAGTGGAGGTGTTTATTTATCTGTGAATATTTAATTTAGCCTTCTTCTTTTTTTTTTTTTTTACGTCGTTTTCTAGATAAAGATTTCCACAGATAAAGTGCTTTCGTTTTTCCCATTGAGTTAAATCGGTGCTTACCTAATTATTACCATCCATAGACCGGAATCAATACCTGATGACTTGACTCACCGAGTAAATATATTTTTTCTGCATGATATTATTGTCGCGACAACCCTAATATCACAACTCACCTAAGACAAACCTCGGGATGAATCTGACATAGCACCAGGCAGGATGATATTATAATCCTCTTATGAGATGACTCTCACGTTTTCAAACACCTTCTTCCAAGCATTATCGGCCGTAGTCATGTCTCCTGTATATCATTATTGAATGAGATTAGAGTCATCATTAACCTATGCTATAACCTTTAGGAGTTTAGAGACATCACCTCAATTGTGCGTATGGAAGATTTCGAATTCGAGGATTTGGTTACACTAGTTTGACCTAATGGTTGCTATCGATACCTTTTCTTTTTTTAGCTGAATATTGATTCATGTAACATTTTATGACCCATTTAATTCCTAATCATGTAATTCAAAATGTCCATGTGTAAGTGCGAATCAATAAATTAAATAAATCAATGATGGTGATGATAATAATTTAAAAAATAAGTACACGTAAACAAAAACAAAAAAATTGTAATCTGAGCCGTGTTGGGTAAAATTAATACATGGACCTCAATATGAAGCTCAGAACAGACAGATATCGTGAGCTATGTTTGAAAAGCTAACGTGCATTTGTTTAGACCAAGAGAGAGGTAAATGCCCACCGTTCGGACCGGGGGAAAGGTGGGGGGCCGGTCTGAACAGTGAGCATTCGGCCCACTTTCGAGCCTAACTGTTTCCCCGAGCCGTACCTCGATGACGCTCGGATGACCGCACAATGCATGGATTGGGAAAATAATAAGACTTAAAAGCGATAAACAATAAGTCAAATTTGGATGGGAAAATGCCTAATCGGGCGTAAGTCTCCTTCAACGAGGAGCTCGCCTTTCGTGCGTTAAGCATTCAGAAAAGTGGCAAAAAAACGTCAATGGGCTCAAACACGAAATTATCTGAAGCATGAAAGTTTAGAATGAAATTACTTGCCCTTACAAAAAAGGGCATATGGGAGCATCGTTCGGGAAAGCCGAGAGCATAAGAACGGCTCACGAATTCCCTTCCAATGGTCCCTCTCTGACTGGGGGGGTCACGGCCCCCCTCCCTGCCCTACAAAATGCAGACATGCCCCGCCACCGGCTCATCCCCGTGCAGGGCCGGGCCCGGGGTGGGGCGGGGCGGGGCAGGGCGGGGCGGTTATGTCTACTAGGGCTATCGGCGCCTCGCGACGCTGCTCTAGGTATAGAATCTTTATCCCAGAGCACATATCTCTTTATCGTTAGCCATCTGACTTGACAATTTTCCACAAGAAAGAATGGTCTTGTGGATAAATTTTAAAGAGTGGCCTGAGCCATAGGAGTGGGTTTCGCGTAGTCAAACGAGCTCTGATCTTCTCCGAGCAGTCAATATAAGACAATGGTGAAGGCGGAACCCATGGAAACAACCCTAAGCTGAACGACAAGCTTGATTCTCGTATGAAAGCCAGGCTTGTGCTTGCACATGAACTCCCTAAGGTGAACAACAACAAAAATACGAGCTAGCCTAGTTTTTATACAACAAATCTTCTCCTCTTCACCTCTTAAGTAAGCATGTAATAATTTTTAAAGTAAAAATCTTAAGCCATTACATTAAAATTGAAATACGTGAGTAATGTAAATAATACGCGTAAGATATATTTTTGTATAAAATTTAGTTTATAGTAGAACCGATTGACAAGGCAAGGCAAGCTTGGGACAATTACCCAAAAAAAATGTTAAACCTATTATACTGGTACCAAATGAGCCCCAAACCTTTTAATCGTGACAATCTAGTCCTAAACTTTTTTTACATTTTGTCAATTGAGTTCATTTGGCCAATTATAACTAAAAATCATTGATGTGGACATTCTTATATGACATGACTAGCATTAAGGTGAACATTTTATATATATATATATATATTTGAAATTTTAGCATTTTTTTTGGCTTATTTTCTTTTGTTTTTTTTTTTTTTTTTTTTGAATGAATTGAGGGCTGATGAAAGTCGCCAACCACTAGGCAAGGACTCATGAGCCCTCCTTGTGGCCAAGGAGGGCCTTGGTGAGGGCTATGACACCCTTGCTGACCAAAGCGAGGATGTGCAACCCATTTGCCTAAATTTGGCGAGGGCATTGTGTTTCGATCCTTGCTCGTGGCTAGCATTTAGAGACCCTTGCCAACTCTCAAAAAAAAGAAAGCAAAATAAAATTAAAAATGAAAAATCCATAAAAATATTATAAAAAATTTCAATGTCGGTGCTATTTATGTCATGTAGGAAAATTAACATCTAAATTGATAACTTCCAACTAAAATTTATCATATTAACTCAATTAGCAAAATGTGAAATAGTTTAGGACCAAACCAGCACAATTGATAAGCTTTAAATTGAATTGACACAAATACAATGTGTTTAGGACCTTTTGATAATTTCTCGAGACAAGACAAGGTGAATATCGTCCTCCCCCCCCCCCCCGGGCACCCAATCCTTGCTTTTCGCCCCTTCTTTTCCAGGGAAAATTTGCCTCGTTTGGGGCTTGTTATGAGTGGGTGGTGGGCCGTTGCGCCTCGTGCCCATTCCTAGTCAACGACTATTTGGATTTAGTTTGTTGCGTGAACTAGGTGTGTATGAGTCTAATAACTCTCAATTTTGAGAAGATATGGATCTCTCATGGTGACCATGCGATTCGGCGGTCAAAATTCACTGGATTCATGTTCTCCCGGAGCACAAAATAATTTTTCAAAAGACATGTTTGCCACGTGGGATCCACGTCATCCAACGATTGAGATCCATTGAGCTCATCATCCATACCGGGTTCATGCAATACTTTTCAAAATAGACATGTTTGCCACTTTGCTTATCTGCTCGATTTGCTAGTGTGTCCATTTAGCGAAAGGTTCAAATGGGTTGACTACTAATGCAGAGATCCGGGTGAAGCATCATCCGTGAAGGTCCAAATGGGGCTTCAAGGCCCATGAGCCTGTTGTCCTTTTTATGCTGACCAGTGGTTGGCTCAAGCCCAAATTGTACTTTCTGGGTCTTGGTCCGTATGTAATAAATTGTTCATTTGTATTGTGTGTGTTTTTCCATTTTTCCAATCACATGATGCAAATGATAACGATCGACTAATCCAGCGTCGTTCAACGATCCAATTATACTCTAGTCCTCCTCTGTCGTAGCATTAATAATTATAGATGGTGCCAATTCTAACTTTGGTCTGATTGTAATCCACAGGGATTGATGTTGGATATTAGGAGTCTCGAATAATCAATCAATATTATATGCTATCCATGATGTATGCATACATAAAATAGGATAACTATCACCTCTAATGGAATACCACATACTCATTACTAGCTTTGCTTCGACAAATTTGTCGTTAACCATTCAGCTCCTAGATTCCAAAATTTGTAAAATCAACCAATGCAATGCCATCTGCTCATCCTCCTGATGTCATCAAGCCTTTCACTTTCATTCCCTATCGTTAAATCTCATTGAGTCGCGTCTTTTATTATTCAAAAGAGCATAAAGAAACCGACGGGAACTTTTCATTGCGCAGCGAGCCGAAAAGCAAGAAATAAAACTCGCGAGGGAGGTGATATACAATTCGGACCAAACCCATCTGCTAGCCTATTCATTTGCCCTTTGTTTGGGCATTAGGAGTGCTCCCATCATACCTTTACAACTAGTGATGGGGATTAAACAATGAAAGGCCCCCCTTAATGTTAATACAGGTCACATGGGTCACCCGACCATGATCCATGAGTGAGCCGACCTTTTCTCTATTTTGGTCACGCCCAAGGGGGAGCAAGTACATTGCTTTTGAGCTGAAAAAAATGAATCAAAACCACCCCCATAAAGGCTAAGCTCTATGGTTAGTGACTTATCAGTGGTTCATGTGCTGCACATTTGTTCTTGGCCCCGCCTCCCTTTGAGTTTTGCAGACACGAAAAAGCTGGCTATAACACCAGGTTTATGCGGTCACTTCACGCTTTATGGCACTGTTTTCTGCTTATGAAATGTACAGGTGGTGTGGTGCGCGCTTTGCGAACCGGGGGGGTTTTAAGAAAAGAGATGGTGGGATGCATTCGGGACACGACCTGATTAAACTAAGGGGGGAAAGGGGAGGGACAGGGGCCATTGGTCTGCTTTGATTGAGAGTAGTGGCGCTTTGCTCATAAAGATGGCATTTGGGCACTTCGGTGGGGCATGTTGACAAACACTCCGCGGGTATGTTTTGGCACGGATGAGTATTTTTTAATGCAGTAGGCCGTGGCCATTGCCCCGAGATTCAGCAGGGTTTGGCGGACCATACGGCTTTTGATGGGGGAGGGAAATGATGGGGCATCATCATCAATCCTTTCTCTTCTTTTATTTCCCTTCGGTTCTCCATTCGCCCAAGTCCCGTCAATTCATTTATGTTTCTTTCTGTACCTTGTTCTTGTCCTAAAACCTAACTTTGATACCTCCAGGACCACTCGCAGCGTTCGCCCGATGAAATGGCATCGTATCTCTCCCGAGTGATCACAGAAATCTCTTGGAAACGTTACCGCAAACAACAGATAAGCAAAGCCTTCTTCTGCAGAAGACTATGGTAATCTCATTGAGTTTACAAAAAGTTAAAATAATATCTTAAAGGGACCGTTTATTTTCAAAAATCCGAAATACCATCACTTGGTACCCCGGAAAGTTACCCTTTTTGTTTTTGAATTTACTCTGTCGAATTTTGGGATGTGTCGATTTCAGGGGATTTTGTAAAGATCGGTGTTTCTCATCGATGCGCGTCCGTCTCTGCTCGGTAAAGAGCCAACATTTGTGTCAGGATTCGCCGTCTTTTTACAGTTGCCAAAGGATACGGCTAAAGCTTATAGCTCTTATCATTAGACCAGCTGAGGCATTATGGCATTTTAGCTGGTCACAGCTCACGCAGCTGGGGATCAATTCCCATCTCTCAACGGGAAAGCGCAGAAAGTTAAAGCTCCGACCATGAACAATCTTTTTCGCTTTTCTTCATCAAAAAGAACACAGCCCCAGGTTCACGAAAAGATCAGAGAGAGAAAGGGAGATTTTCAAGTCGAGATCAACAAAAAGGCCCCAAAAAAGAAAAATTAGTCCTAAGCCTAATGATGTCCCATGGACTCATCCACCTCTTTTGCTCTGCAAAAAGACCACCTCCTTTAACTCTGTCAACCGTCTTTCTCCTCCTCCTCCTTGGATTCTTCTCCGATGTTTGCTTTCTTCTGGTTAGATGAGAAGGGCAAAAGCCAAAAAAAAGAAATAGAAAAACCAGTCAAAATGGAGGCACTTCATCTTTTTTAGCTCGAGTCCATATCAATCGGAGAGCTTTTTTGGCATGGGTGTCTTCACAGTTGGAGAAAGATGTAGTAGACCAGGGTGATGGGAAGAGCAATTAGCATCCCAAATATGACCCTGCAAAACGAAACAATTGAAAGAGTTGATTCCAAAGATTGAACAAATAGAACCGTACACGTGCATACACACACAAGGTTGGAAAGGAGTTCGACTAGCTGGATAACTGGAATCAGAATTGATCAACGGGAGAAAATGAGAACAGACCCTGTGCTCAGAATGTCCGGATGAACGTTGTACTCCTTGGCAAATACGAAGGGCACAATTCCTTGGGGAAGAGCAGCCTGGAAGATCAAGAATATAAAACGTCATCCAAAGAATTTGAAGAGTTACTCTTCGGATCAAGAACTTGGTAAAATTGATGAGTTTTGACCTGCACGATGGCTATGTGTAACAGGTTATGTTTTAGACCAACGGCGATGGATGCAGCTGCCATGACAGCCGGACCAGTGAGAAAGCGCACGGCCATCGAAAAGGCCGCTATCGAGTTTCCACAGGCAATTATCCTCGGTTGTAATGCCATGAACAGACCTGCAAGATCAACTCAATCACTTCTATGGTTTAGGCGAAATTCAAGTGATCAAATACAGCGAGATTTAACGGTAAAAAAAGTCGTTGCTATGCATATGGAAATTACGTACCAAGACTGAACATTGCCATCCCAAGACCTGCATCCGACAATATAGCAATCGACTTGTCAATTATGGCCGGCATAACCAAATTCCACCTGGAAAGTAATGCCATCAAAGATTTCATTAGCCGAATGAGGTTGGCTGTGATAGACAATGCGTTTTTCAGGTAGCTTAAAAGCCGTAATTTTGACATACCTGCACGAAACCAAGGACCAAGTGAGGCCAAAGAGACTGGAGTATGTGTTGGGGTTCCTGATGAGTTTCCTCCACACCATAATGAGGATGAGCCTGGTCATCACGCTAGCCGGAGGCATGGAAGTCGGCTTGGCCTCGCCGTCCACGGCCGCCTTGGGATGGAGCTCCGCCGTGGAGCTTGACCCAAGCTTGGACAGCACCGGCCCATCACGGTCGACCCCGTTCGGGACCTGCCTGTTCCCGAAGCTAAACTCGTCCCTCCCAAACTCGTCATAATCTGACCAAGGCAGAAACACGAACATGGGCGGTTCTCATTTTTCAACACAAACAGTGGAAAATGACAAAAATGTTTTGAGAAGAAGCATCCTATGTTTGCGATCGAATGATGCAGGCCAAGACAAACCAATACGAAAATATGAAATCTATCAACGAAAAACAGAGCAGGCACGCCCAACTTGCAGGGACAAGAAAACAGAGCACATCGGCCAAACAGAGGAAAGAAACAAAAAAGAGAAACCAAGCCAACCCCACGCACACGTAAAAGCAGAGCAATGACCTCATTCGAGGGCTCAAAGGGACAAATACAGTTTGACACCACCACCCCCCATAAAACACAAAACTCCAACGACAGTGCACAGTGAATTGTTGCATTTGCACACGCGCATCGACATATTTTCAATCCACCAAAAGACAGAGACAAAACCACAAACACATGACTGAAAGAATTACTATTTCCGCATTAAAAAGGGGGTCAACAAAGGCCGAACCTTTCTGGTGAGCCACCCCACCCCCACCACCAACGCCGAGCTCATTCCCGTAGTCGCCCCCGCCTCGGAAGACGTGAAGGCCGCCCTCCGACACCGGCGAGGCGCTGGAGCTCCAGACGAACATGTGCAGGTCCTTCCCATCGCCTCCCTTCTTCTTCGCAGCCGCCGCCGCCACGGGCGAGAAAATCCCGGCATTCGGCGGCGCGGGGTACGCCCCACCGCCATTGGCCCTCGCCCCGTTCCCGTACACCGGGGGGACGCCGCTCTCCTCGTCGAAGCCCAGGCCCCCGAAGTTGGACTGCCGCGGGCTTACGCCGCTCATGCCCTTGCCGTTCACCATGGAGTAGAAGTCGGTGTGGTTGAAGCTGGACCCCCGCGGGGTCGGGTTCCGCGACGACTGGAGGGAGTAAATCTCGGCATTGGTCAGGTTGGACGGCCTCGGGGTGAGGGAGAGGCCAGAGTTGGGACCGTGCGAGCGGCGGGAGAAGACCTCGGAGCGGGAGCTGGTGGACTTGCGGACGGTGACGTGGAGCTTGCCGTCGTCGCCGAGCGCGGCCTCGGTCTGGAGGGGCTCCTTGCCGTCGAGGGAGATGATGTCGGAGTCGACGCGGAAGGAGATGATGGAGGCGGCGGTGTCGGGGAATTGCTCGGCGATGAGGAGCCTGGCGCCCCTGTACTCGAAGAGGAAGAGCATGAGGGTGTACCAGATGATGCACTGGAGGACGACGATCTGGACCATGAGGCTCTTGGATTCGGGGCCGTACATGCCCTGCAGCAAGGGGATGCCCATGACGAGGGTGTTGGGGAGGGTGGAGAGGGAGAAGAGGGTGATGGACCACTCCAGGGAGCCGCGGCGGCTGACGCGGGACCACACGGCGAGGACGGCGAGGACGATGAGCTTCTGGAGGGTATCGGCGGCGATGAAGCGGTAGTTCATCTTGTACGGGTTGTTCTGGGCGATGAAGTGGAAGGAGAGGAGGGGGACGGCGAAGAGGGCCACGAAGCGGTTGATCCCCGAGCATTGGTCGGGGCTGAAGATCTTCCACCACTTGACGGAGCCGTAGGCCAGGATCATGGCCACGTACAGCGGCACCACCGCCGTCAGCACGTGGTACAGGTCCGAACCCTTGATCATCTCCGGAGCTCTGTTTTTTTCTTTTCCTCTGTTCTGGGTTTCGCAAGGGGGGGGGGGGTTCGAAGAACGGGAGTCAAAAGCAAATGCAGGCCAAGTCTGCTCAGCCGGGTCACCGAGTTCTGCTGTAGCGAAGCCTTCTGAGGGGAAAAGGTCAATGCTTGAGGAGAGAGCGAGGGGTCAAGAATCAACCCATTACTGGAGAGACACCCTGAGAGCTTTGGCCTTGGTTCGGAGCTTTCAGCTTCAGGGTGGCTCCTGGCGAGAGAGAGAGAGAGAGAGAGAGAGGGAGGAATGTGGAGAGTGGGGGAAAGAGGAGAGTGAATATTATTAAAGGCTTTGTGAGTTTCTGGGTGGCAGACAGGGGAAATGGAAAAGCAGAGAGAGGGAGAAAGCTCTGTTCTGCTGTGCAAGAGGAGAGAGTTAAGGGAAATCAATGTTGTCGCACTTATAGAGAGAGAGAGAGGGAGGGAGGAGTGCGGGGGGGATTTCGATTTATCGTGGAATTTAAAGGCCCAGGAAAGAAAAGATGGAGAGAGAGAGAGAGAGAGAGAGAGGGGAGAGATATGGTCGTTGTCTGTGTATGGTCTTTGCTCAAGACCGATGAGGGGGGGACAAAAGTCCAAACAGAATCGCCAAGGGAAAGAGGAAAAAAGGGTAACCCCGATAGAGGCTCCAAAGATTCTCCCCATTTTCCATTGGGGAAATTTTAAATATGAGCTTGAATTGGTCTTGATTTCTCGAATAACGACATGAAATATCTTCATTTTCTCAAATATGAGATTAGGTGTGGATTTTGTTTTAAAAAATGGCGTGACATGACTACGAAAGTTTCAAATGAGAACATGATCTCGTTTGTTGGCTAAATATTCGATTAAGGGCGTTTTTGTCCAAATATAATTTTAATCTAAATTTTAGTTCAGTTAGATTAAAAATTAAAAGAGCTGAAAAAATTTTAGAAAAAAAAAAAAAATGCTAGGGGAGGACTTAGATTTTTTTTTAGTTCGTCTTTTTAAAGAAAATACTGGATTTTAACATGATTTAGTTAAGGAGAAATAAAGAAAAAAATGAAAGAATAAAAAAAATGACGAAAATGCATTTGACCAACTGGTGAGGTCATACTATTATTTGAGATTGCTATAATTACTTCAAGCCCTTATAGAAGAAAATTATGACATTTAGGTCTTATTTGAAATAAAGTTCAACTTCATATCTTTATTTGAAAATTCTCATTTTTCTTTTTTGCCAAGATTAAATTAACATAAATTTTACCCCTCTCAAGCAAGGAATAATGGCTACTATTGGGGAAAAATGGCCCAAATGATCTTAATATATTAATTTGCTCATTATAATCCCTAAACTTTTATTCAATAATATATAATGTCATTTTTTAAATTCTTTTAAGTTGTCTAATGTGGACCTTGAATTTTGATCAATTATTTAATGTGATTATGAAATTTTAAATATTTTCATAAAATCCATGGACTACACTGAACAATTACTAAAAAATCAAATACCATATTAAATAAATGAAAAGTTTGTGGATAATATTGCATGTTAAGTATAAGTTCGATGATCGTATTGCATCTTGAATTATAATTGAAGGGCCATTACTATCATTATCCTGTGCCATTTTGTTATGAAGTAACTCTTGGGACATGATTTGATTGTAATTGAATACATAAAGATTAAAATTTGTACGGCACTACAAGAAGTATGCTTGAAAAGCTTCGTGAAGGTGATCTGTAACGTAATTCAGAGCAAATCATTGTACTTCGGTCGACAGAAGGAGCTACAAAACTTACTTTTTGTTTATCAAAAATAAAAATATTGTATGCTATCACGCGAGAATATAAACCAAAGTATACTTATGGATTTTTATAGAAAAAAAAAAAGGCCGATTGGGGACAAGATTAGAGCAACTACTATTCGAGTAAAATTTACAATTTGGTCGGAGTGACTTTTAATACAATCGATAAACTTAATATATCGAAAAGATCGAAATATTTATGACCGGAAAATAGATACATTGCGAGCGGATTTTTCATATCAAATCCTGGACAGAAAACAATTTTCCAAAAATTTCAACTTAAGTTAGAAGTGAACGCTCTCTAAAATTCAATGCCCCTGGGAGAGCATCTCTTTCATTCTTCCATAGCGGTCTTTCCCCTTCTCGTTTTGATTTTATTTTTCGTTTAATTCTTCAATTAGCGAAGCTAAAAATCATCAGCTCTGTCGGATCGAGTTCATCTCTAATAATTGCAAGGAAAAATAATGTTTCGTATCATTATTTGTTGGCAGCTGCCTGTTTTGCGCAGACTTGCTAGGGTCAGACATTAGGGCATTATTTATCGTTCCTCCATTTCTAGGGGCTGACTTGTCCAAGCATGCTCAACATTTTTGGCTTTAATTCCACGGACTTACTACTACCACTCGTACTAGCACTACCGTATACCGGTCAATAGGTTTGGAAAGATGACAGGAAACCTATTGCAAGATTACACTTGGTGGTTATGACCCCATCGCAAAAAAGTCATGTCAATTGTCAAAGATATGGAAAGTACTTATTTATCGAATGGTATAGTGAATTATCGAGAGTGATCATTGACGTGTCGAAATATATCTTCTCGATAAATGTGTGTTCATCGTGACATATTCAACTTGACTCTATTTATTATAATTGCTTGATTAGGACTATGATATTAATTTGTCTACTAAACGAAAGCGAATGTTGGACCGACGATGGAAATAGAGTCCAACACTTTCAGGACAAGAGCACATCATATAATTATTTATTAATCTTGGAAGGGAGGGGGAAGGAAGGGATCAAAAGAATCCTCAGATGCAGGAATGATTGCGGCATATCAGGGAATACAAATCCACGATATCACGCGCAACTATCCACCACGTGTCACGTACTCCCCCTCATCATTGACCATCATGCTTATGTGGAGGCGGGCCCCCCTTGTCCGGTGTCGGATTTAGGGCACGCCATTACAAGGGAAACCCTTTTCCTAATGGCCAGTGCAAACGGACATTATCGAAAACATTGAGAAAGTGTTCGGAACGATTGAGTTAAAAAAAGAGGGAGAATTGTCCAAAAAACGCATACATTCATTGCACCTTTATTAATTCAATTTTATCTATTGAATCATATATATTTTCTGATTTTATCAATCAAGCCTATCCGATCAACTTTAATAAAAAATTATAGAAATAAATATCAATCATCTTACGTAATACAATTATTACTCTTATTAATATTCTTTTTAAAGATTTTATGAATTTTTTAATTTTTATTATTTTTCTTTCTTTATTCCAAACTTGATGAGAGCTGCAAAGCCCTCACTGGCCGTAGGTGAGGAATGCCACCCTTGCCCAATGGCCAGTGGCCAATGGCCCCTTCTGTGGTTGACAAGTGGTGACCAGTCTCGACCAGACTTGATAAAGAAAAAGAAAGGGAAAAAAAGAAAGAAAATAAAAGGAATTATAAAAAATTATTTATGTCAATGTTTTTTTTTTGACATCAATATTAATTATATTACAGTTATTATTATCTACGTCAGCGATTTTTAGTTAACACTGGACGGTGGGCCAAAGGGTTGCCAAAAACTTGGCCCCACCCTCATCGAGAGAAAGGGCTTCTAGGCTTGGAAAAAGGTCACCTTCATGACTCATTCCTGTCCTCCAAAACAAAAGTCTCGAGGTCAAAGGGTCGTCACGTAGGCATCCACCGAGCAAGTTGGATCTCTCTCATATCAAACCCGAATCTGTGTCCGTCGCAACTCGAAACTTTCCATTTCATCGCCACGGCATCGCCACTCCTTCCCTCTCAAGGACTTCCAGAACAGGGAGTTTCCTTAGAGAATAGTCCAACCCAGATGCAGCAGCCATCTCCTTTGCTCGAACCTTCGAAAACTCCTCCGATCCTCCTCGAATCAAATCTCTGCAGATGAACTAACATGCATATCTCAGGCACGAGATCGCGCAAGTTGGGGGTAAAAAGGAACGATCCACGGTCGCCCGTGCAGCAGGGAATGGATGCCATGGCTACAAAAGGACAGGGTGACCCGCTTCCTCCTTTGTTCCTTTACCAAGTCGGGACAACAAAAACCTATTTCTGAAAGCAGCCTATGCAAGCCAGTCAAAGTGGAACCTCACGGGCATTTGTCTCGCCACTAACTTCAAATTTAAATCATCGGGAAAGATCGAATGCCCCCCCATTTTTTTTCTTCTCCCTTTTTAAGCTGGTTCAATCATCTTAGATTGCCTTCCCACTGATTCTGATAAAGAGAGAGAGAGAGAGAGAGACGGTCAAATTCAAAGCGGGCGAGTTCTCTGACGTTGCATGTAGATTTTCTCGATCGCTTTCCCTTCGCGTTTTTGGCTTTAGCATCTCCCGCCCCTTATGAGCGTGGATTTTTGTGTGGACGTGCGTGTGAAAGCGGCCCCCGTCTGATGCCACTATGCATCGTGCTTGCGCTCGCGTTCGAAGTGAACAATAATGTCGTTTTCATGCATGTCGAGCTTTGGAAAAGCGAGCGATATGGTATGCTAAATCTGCTCCTGATAACGACGTAGAACGTGTTAAAAAACATCGTGGTCTGTCCATAATATTTTAGTTTGACTCTCGTAAACCATAGGGGATCTGAGGACCTTGATGGATGTAAAGTATAAATAGTGAGAGGACGTTGGACGGCATGCAAGCTGGATTGCTTTAAACTAACGCATCTTTATTCCCACATCCAATTCCAATGCGAGCGATTCATTTTCCACGAGATGCAAAGCTTTCTTGCATGCGTCCGAAAACCAATATGCGAGCGAATATTTCCATTAAGCGCGCACGTTAAAGCGACAATCACTCGTTAAGGAGACCAACTGGAAAGACCAGTCATCGATACTTTAAGCACCTAAAGCACCTCAACTTGAGGTTGCTGGTGCTGGTGCTGGACATCCCACATCAGATGGCGACTCTGAGGGAGCTTGCTTCATCTCGTGCATTCACACTCTACAGTTCTATGCTGACAAGTTCCGTTTTCATCGGGCGGTGTCCGAGCCACAAGCGTTTCGACTGGTCTGCCTTTCCGAGTGACTTCTTTTTTTGGTCGAATTTCCGGGTGACTTTAAGGGTGTACTTCCTCACATCGGGTTGGTGCGTTCGGGATTTTTACATCTCTCAACAATACTTGAACTCGATGGAACAAGGAGAGGAGCAAACTTTCTTGTCATTTAAGTCCGTGCCTTATTAGAGATAAAGTATCATTTGGAAAAGAGGGGTTCTCGTATGTGCTATCTAAATTAAAAGTATATGTATACATGAACAGGGAAAGAATTCGCAGTACCTTAAATCCCACGTTAATTAGATGGGAGGGAGCTTGTTATCTTAAAGAATGAGTCGCCTTATAAATGGTGATCGTGTATATTCTTCCTAAGATGTCATTTCTCTTGAATCATCAGCTATACTTCTTTTATGGGCTTGACCCTATGAATTGGGTCTTGTCGTTATAGAGTTTATGCTATACTTTCGTGAAGTAGAAAGTTTAACAAAATAACTTAAGCTCATTATAAATAGTATCAAAGCATAGGACTCCTCAAATAAAGATTTTATTTGCCGACGAACTAGATGAGAAGCCTTGATTCAGCGGTGCCAAGGAGTGATCGACTGCACAAGAATACTCACTTTATGTCTGACTTTTGAACGAAGTTTAGGATGGCAGAGGGACCTCAAATAAATTGAATCATCAGCTATACTTCTTTTATGGGCTTGACCCTTTGAATTGGGTCGTATCGTTATAGAGTTTATGCTATACTTTTGTGAAATTGAAAGTTTAACAAAACAACTTAAGCTCATAAATGGAGGAGACAATATGAATATAAATAGCATATAACATATTGGCAAAAGGGATATCTCTGTATATGATATCACGTTTAAAAGTCCAATCCAAAAATTTAAATACAGATAAAGAAAATCACATGAATATAAAGAACATAAGAAATCCATTATTAAGTAATGTCAGACACTATTTCAATAGAACTTAATTAATATCATATCATGTCTTGATGTTTTATTTATTTTATCTCAAATCATACTACAATTTTCTTGTAATACAAATTTAACTATAGTCTTGTATGCGACTCCAAGATAATGGACTATTAGGGCAATATGCCAATTTCAAATGCAAATCGCGATGGTCCATTTTTGGCAATTCAAATCACGTTATCCCAAATTACACATGACGTTTTCTTTCATTAATGGAAGTAAATAGTTGAAATGAAGAGATGTACCAATCAGATGTTCAGATTCCAGTCCATTTCGGTTCCATGATGAAGTCGTGTGATGTTCCAAGATGGAATGCAGAGTTTCCAGATATATAATCGAACATTGATCGAGCTCGAGAGCCGCGACGAAGCTAGAAAATCGATCCAGCTGCAGTTGACAAACGCGCCGGAAATTCTGAAACGACGTTCCCAATGGACATGCTTTACTTTTCCTTTTTGTTGGTCAGAGACGTGCTTTGATTGAGCGGGTGGGGAAAAAGAAAAATAGGCCCCGACAAATAGCCTAGGCAAAGTCGAGTTCGGTATGCTGGCTTAGAAATCCTCACACCACGTTTGGCATATGCAAAAATGACATAAATAATTTTAAAATTTTTTATTCAATTTGTAATATCGTTCCTCAATTTCTAATTTATTTATTATGATCTCTAAATATTAACTTAATATGTAATATCATTTCCAAAATTTTAATTTATTGAAATGTGATCTTTGAATTTTTTATATATGTTTAATAGAGTATCTGAATCATATAGAAAATTGTTCAATAAGATATTTATATTTTTATATAGTTTAAGGACTAGATTGATTGGATATTCTCTTATAATTTAGTGATTGGATTAAAATATATAAAAAGTCCAATACTCACACCGAACAAATGAAATTTTAAATACGACATTACATATTAAGTTAAAGTTCAAGTGACCACATTCATTAAAAAAATTATTGATAATATTGCATATTAAGTCAAAATTTAATAATTACTTTCTCATGTGAGTTAATTTCGCGATCGAGTTGGATTTTTGGACTGATATATCCACATGATGAAATTGACTATAGAAGCTAAACCGCTTCGGCTCAAGGAGTGAAAGATGAAATATAACAAAGCTCGAATTTAAAAGCAAATTACAACTTGGTCCAGACCATTTAGATATAATATATATCATCGAAAAGAAGGACGCGAATATTCATCAGATTTGGGAATATGGGCAGGAGTAAGGAAAGAAGCGGGGACCAACCCCGTACGAATGGCTCAAGGTCGCGTGACGCGACGCCATCATTTGGCCGCGCGTGGTCCGTCGTCCTTCCCACCTGCGCGCGCCGAATTTCCCTCCCTCAAAGAAAAAAAAAAAGGAAGCGGGGGAAAATCCAGATTATTTAATGCCGGCCTTTATAAATTTCTCCCTGCCAAGCAGGCGGCGCCGCTGTCAAAAAAGTTAAAGTCGCAGCAGCACCGAAGAGAGAGAGAGAGAGAGAAGAGAGAGAGACTCTCCCCCACTCGCGCCGCGTCCGCCGTCGCCCCGCCACGCGCGCCCCGATTCGTCGCGACGTCGCCGGGAGCCCCCCCCCGATCGACGGCCCCCGCGGCGAGTGGCGGAGCGGTTTCGTGGAGGCTCGGATTGGGGGTGGGAATTCCGAGGTTGCTCTTTCTGCTACAGAGAAAAACAGAGCATGTCGGGCTCCGGAACACGACACGCCATTGAGGAAAGAAAAGAAGAAAAGCTGATCTTACCCCCTTTTTTTTTTTTTTCCAAAAGAAGGGCAGGGAAAAAGAAAGAAGGAGCATGTTTTTTCTTCTTCTTTTTTATTTTTATTTTTTTATATAATTTTTCGGTGGAATCGAGGGCTAGGGGGTGTGGATTGACGGGGGGAGGGGAGCGTGATAAATGATGGCGTGCAAAGGCTCGCCTAGTTGTCTCCTAAATTGTCAGCACCATAACCAGGTCGAGCGTTGAGCCGCCTCAGTACGCGAATTCAAAGTGACATCATTCCCGACATTATATTGTCCATTATTCTGTCCGACCATTTAATCACTAGCAACTAGTTAGATTCGGAGAGAAAAAATTATTTCATGCACTTCTAGGTTGAGGGTGATATCTAGCGTGATTCGATCTAACCCGACTTATTCATTATGATTTGTTGTGTTTGTTCACCGAAAGAGTGATGCCCCGTGGAGCCATCATTTTTGGAGGGCATCACAAATTGGCATCACGAATTTACATCAATGTAGTGCTAAAACTTGTTTTTTTTATAAGGCAATCATGGTGTTAAAAATTGACTTATCGATTTGTAATTGAGGTTTAAGGATTGAAATGCCGTTAACCGTATTTAGAACTTGACTAAATTTGAGGTGCTTTCCTTGGGACTCGTTTCATGGGGACAGATTATATTTTTCATTTATTTTTTTGTATGTTTATCGAAGTGAATGCAAGCCTTTTTCACTTCCTCATTCTCTATTTACTCAAAAGAAAAGGACCTCCTTTTTTATGTGGCTTTTTGACAACTTTGGGGCAAGATGATCATTACATATAATTCAATTAAGATATTGTATAAAAGTATGATTTCTTCTATTTTTTTTTGTTCCCATTTCAAGTCAAAAGATAGATAAATAGACACATCCCATTATACTGACCAAGGGCGTTCATAGTGACTGAGGGGGTCGAAAACCAATCAAATCAAATCGAGGATCCCTTAACTATAAAAGGGATTCCCAATTCCAATATGGATCCCATGCCTCATTAGCCTATACTGCTCCCGAAAGAATACCTATGGTTAAAAAGATATTTGTGTTTGGTCCCTCTTATGTATTTCCTTCTTGCCTTTTTGGTAAAGATTGAAGGGGTTATTGGTTAGATGAAAAGAAGGATTTTGGTATTAATTTTGTTCCGAAGAAATTCGTGCATGGCATCCTTGACAGCTAATCACCAAATTTTTAATATTCTAATTGAACAATATTCTAAACGAACATGTGCGTGCCTTTACTCTAGTAACCAATTCACAAAAAATTCTGCATTTAAAATAAAATAAAATACATAAAATATATACACACACACATTTGACTTATCTCGCGTAGAGCCCAATAGCCATTTAGGAAAAAAATGGAAATGTTTTCAAAAAAGAAAAAAATACTTATCAACACGACTCTGAAATGAAATACTCGTTGAAGGTTAATAGATGCCATCATTTTCAAGGGAGAAAAAAGAAAAAAAAGAGCTTTTGCAGGCTTTCCCCCGTATATTCTCCGGTCTCCTCTTTGCCGCGCATGTTCCTGAACTGTCCCATTCCTTTTTCGCCCGTCCATCGCCCCTTCTCCATCTCTTTTTCCATCGGCTCTCCTCCACACGCCAAGAAACCGTGGAAGGGGCCGCAATCGGGGGTTCGATTCCGGAGAGAAAATTCTCCATCCACAACGTTAATATTCCTTCTGCTCCTACTGCAAACAAAAGAAGAAAAAAGCAAAAATTGCTGGCCTCAGATCAAAGCGCCCTCCCAAGCATCGCACGATGCCCTAAGATTTTGTGGGTTTTCGAGGACGTGTGGGATTCGCAGGCGACCGCCTTCTCGAACCTGTCTCGCGAAAGAGGGAGGGGGGAAATGTCCCCTTTTCACTGCTTGGTGTGTGGATCTCGTTGACATTTCGAGGCCCATTCTGTCTTTTTGGAGCTGTGGAGCGGATCCACCCGGGGTGCAATGGCTTGAGGCCCGTGAAACGATCAATTACCGGGGGCCGGTAATGCTGGACACGATCTGTTTGCACGACTTGCGTGCCATGAGATGAAACCCCAATTTTCAGAAAGAAAATCCGGTATCGAACACGGCATGTGTCTTCTTTGTAATCCAATGATTTGGCATGTGAAATCAGAATCGAAATATTCCTAAGTCGACGCGAATTATGAACATGATTATGACATGCCGATGTGAATTGCCAGCTTTAATTGGGACCTCTCTGGCCAAGATGAATCAAATCAAATGAAGATGTAGATCCATTAAATGAGTGGATCATGATGAGTCGAAAATGGTCCAACTCAGTTGACAAACTTAATATGTTTATATTTGGCTAACTACACCTATCCCAGCCTATATCCAGTCCAACCCATAATCCATTTTAGGCAACTTTTCTCCTTAAAATATTGCATTTGAAGAATGGACGGCTTCATGGACCGACTCGTCGAGTTTGTGAGGGAACTTAGGGTATGTGTTATAGCTGAGGGCAAGAAGTTGATAGTAAAAGTCAGGCTTGAACCATCCATAAAATCATGAAACAAGTTTGGACTTTGATTTTAAATATAGATGAGACATCTCAATGTATTGGACCTTTTTTTTTTTGTGTCGAAAAATGTATTCGACTTGATAACAACCCAACTTACAATTTTTTCATAACAAAAACAAATTCGTATTAATTTACTTTTGCTCATTTTCCAAAATTACACATCTTAGTCCACGACCAAGGTACGGATTTATTACACAAAAACATACTTTTGAGAAATTATTGCACCATCAATTGTATTTTTCCGTCCAAAAAAACACAACAATTGGATTCAAATCCTAAATTGTTAGCAATGGGAGCAAGTACTTAAGTCGTCTTCACAATAATAACTAGTGGCCTAACATCGCCACGAAAAACAATAAAGAGACTAAAGTGACATACTTCAAAATACACATAGGTAGAAATGTATTTTCTTTATATCACACATTTTGTCCTTTGGGTCAGTAAATGTAGAGCACCATACGATCAATCTTTTTACAAAGTGAACTTTTTTCCCCAAGAGAAAAGAGCCGTGTTTTGTCATCTCCCTTAGCCATGCATAAAAACAAACAATTCATTGGCACTCTATAAAATCCATTATCAACCTTGAACATCAAATCAATGTCCAACAATTTCCAAAAGTAGCGTGACCAAGGCTACTTAGCCAAAGGAAACTCAGTCTTATGAGGCTGAATCTTTACTCTACGCACCACCAATGAAAAATCTGCGAAGTACCATCACTAACTAAAAGAATCAACCTATCGAACTTGAAAAAAAAACAGCTAAAACTTCAAGAAATCACTTGGCAGTAGAATACCACGAGATGGTATTCAGGTAAGTGTGCTGGCCTCCGAAGATGCAACATTGTTGTTTCTCCTTCCACCGACCTCTTTGAATCTCAAGGAAGGCCGGTGCCTTTGCTATTGAGACTGTAATCCCTCTCCTCGTGGCTCATCCAGCGTTCCAACTTGGAGCGCCCTCTTTCGGATTCCAGTGGTTCATCCTCCCACGTTTCCATACCGAACGAAATGAAGCAACCAGACACGCTCAACCAAAAGACAGATTACTTACACCCCCAATTCAGCACAGACCTGCCAATAGAATCGTCGCACATGTGAAGCACATTAGATGGAATGCTACATGTGAAACACAACTACCGAAGCATCTGAGACAAAAAGCCACGACCAAAACGACGAAGAACCACCCACGATCTTTCCATTCGAGATCGGTGCATGGAAGGAGAGGAACTCTTGAATCGGGTTGACAGTGGGTTTCTGAATAATACATTAACATCTATTTTCTTGGGCTTTACTTTTCAAAGCCCATTATAATTGATATTTTAACTTTGACTTGACTTTTTTAAATAAATGTGAGTTGGGATATGGGTTGTAATTTATTTCGTTAGCTCTACGTCTTTTGGCCTTTGAGAGTAAATTGACTTCGGCCACCGTGGAAGGCATTTTACGTGACGCATCGGATGGATGGTCAGGCGTTGCTTGCTCAACGGGTTATTGCAATTTCTCGAGTTTGAGCTAAGGACGCTTTATTTAGATCTTAAACTAGCATGCTCCCTCGCTATGAATTAATTGACTTCGGGAGTCGATTTGTATACCGCAATTCCCCTTTCATCTCTAAAATACAAGGCAAGTTTAAGTTTTGAGAGGCTTTGCTGGCGCAAATTCTCGGGATGATTAGTCGAACGGGAAATTCTCTTGTTTAATTGCTGCGCAAATACGTCTTTTTAAGAGTTCACTTCCTGCAATGTAGAGCTCACGAGCCATCCATAAATTTCGTGTAAAAATGTTCGAGTGAAATTTAAACAAGAACAACCCATTTACAAGTCAACTCATCCTGCCAAATCCCAGTCATCATCGTCGACGAACCAACTTCCCCTTATTGTTTTCCTTCTCTTCGTCGCGGATTCTGCGAGGGAAATGGCCTCTCGCGAAATGGCATCTCCGGCGGCCGGCCACCTCGAGCTGTGGCATGACCTCCGTGACAAGGTGGTGATGGTCACGGTGGCTCCTCCGGCCTCGGCCGCAAGTTCTGCCTCAACCCAGCCCAGGCCGGCTACCACATCGTCGCCATCGTGTGTTGCATGGATCGGCTCTAGTCCCTCTGTGGTGAGATTGATGGCCTCGGCTCGTTGCCCCCCGGGCTCAATGGCTGCGGCTGGGTTGGGCGGCTAGCGAGCGGTGGCCGTGGAGCTCGATATGACGGCGGATGAGGCATGAAGTTGATGGTAAAAGTCTAGGCTGGGCCATCCATAAATCAGAAAACAGGTATGGATTTTGGTTTTACGTTAAATATGGATGAGAGATCTCAATGTACTGGACTTGATGAAAGCCTAATTTATAATTTTCTCATAACAAAAACAAATCCATATTAATTTACCTTCTTTTGCTCATTTCCCAAAATTACATGTCTTAATTGATGAGAAGTTATGAATTTATTACACAATAACATACTTTTGAGCAATTATTGCTCCGACAATTGTATTTTATTGTCAAAAGTAAATATAACAACCGGATTCAAATCTTAAGTTGTTAGCAATGGGGAGAGTACTTATATCGTCTTCAAAATAATAACTAGTGGCCTAACATCTCCACGAAACACAATAACGAGATGAGAGGGACACACTTCGAAATACACAGGTAGAAATGTATTTTCTTTAGATTACACATTTGTCCTTTGGGTCAATATAGAGCACCATATAATCGATCTTTTTTTGACTAAGTGAACTTTCTCCCCCGAGAAAGGAGAGCCCAGTTTTGTCATCTTCCTTAGCCATGCATAAACACAAAAAAGTCATAGGCACTCCACGTCCAAAACATTAGATAGAAAGCTACATGTGAAACACAACTACCGAAGCATCTGAGAAACAAACCCACGACCAAAACACCGTGACCACGTACAACCCACGATCTTTCCATTCGCGATCGGTGGATGGAAGGAGAGTGAAGAGAGGAGCAAGGGCTTGGAAATCTTGACTTGGGTTGAAAGCGGGTTTCTTGACTTGAAAAATCAACATCCATTGTTTTGGGCTTTATCAAAAACCCAATATAATCCATATTTTAATTTTGACTTGACCCATTTAAATAAATATGAGTTAGGATATGCATTTTGGCCTATTTCGATTTTGGTTCCCAAGAGGGCCTCTCGGAGGCATTTTAAGTGGCATATCGAATGGATGGTCAAGTGTTGCTTGCTTGACAGATTATTGCATACTCCCTCGGTGTGGATTGGTTGACTATGGGAGTTGATTCGTAAACCGAAATTTCACTGTTATATCTAAAGATAGAAGATAAGTTGAAGTTTTGAGAGGCTTTGCTGGTGCAAATTCTCAAGATGATTAGTCGAGCCAGGGACATTCTCACGTCTAATCCTTGTGCAAATAGGTCTTTCTAAGAGTTTATATATGATATGCATGAACTAGTTCGAGTGGAATTTAAGCAATTATAACCCGTTTATTGATAGATTATAAATGTGTTGTCATATGCAAATTGATGTTTTTTAATCCGTTTACGACAAATTTAGGCATTATGGTCAACATGTCATTGGCATCTACCATCCATGCACTAAAAAATTAAAATAAAGAAAGGAAAAAGATTAGCATCCAGTCAACCACAAGTCAACCCATCCCAACCAAATCCCGGTCATCATCATCATCATCATCATCCACGAACCAACTCCCCCGCCATTGTCGTTTCCCTTCTCTTCGTCTCAGATCCTGCAAAGCGAGGAAATGGCCGCTCGCGAAATGGCATCTCCCGCGGCCGGCCACCTCGAGCCGTGGCGCGACCTCCGCGACAAGGTGGTGATGGTCACCGGCGCCTCCTCCGGCCTCGGCCGCGAGTTCTGCCTCGACCTGGCCCGGGCCGGCTGCCGCGTCGTCGCCGCCGCCCGCCGCGTCGATCGGCTCCAGTCCCTCTGCGGCGAGATCGACGGCATCGGATCGCCGGCCCCCACGGGCTCCGCTGGCGGCCGGAGGGCCGTGGCCGTGGAGCTCGACGTCGCGGCCGGCGGGGCCGCCATCGAGAGGTCCGTGGGGAGCGCTTGGGATGCGTTCGGGCGCATCGATGCGCTGATTAACAACGCTGGGGTTCGCGGTAATGCTATTCCTGCTCACCTGTTTTGACTTTCGGTTTCGCCATGTTTATTTCGTGCTGATTGGTTGCTGAAATTGAGGAGGAGGCTGACGTGATACTGGCTTGTCGTATCGTTATGTGTTTGAGGAATTTCACCTGAACACAATTTTCGGTTTAACTTGCATTAGTGGATGGCTGCAGCGGTTTCTGCCGCAATTTGAATCAGTGTGTTTGATTTGACATCGTGCCTTTCGTTGTCGAAGCTGTCGCAGTGCTCGAATTTGAGCTTTAGACTGAATCGGTGTTTGATTTGCGAGCAGAGAATAAGGAAAAGATCCCACCTTTCCTGTGATATCATTATTGTGATAATGATTATCGTTCGAGTCCTTAAGAAAGATCTGTTTTTGAATCTCTTCCTTGAGCAATTTACTGACTCGGGTGAGTCCTCAGTTGGCCCAAGTAAGCATTTAGAGGAGAACGTATTGCGCAGCTACGTATCAAGCACGAGATTATTTAAAAGCAGAGCATTTGATGCTTACGCTTTTTCAAGTGCCTCCTGGACTGATGACTCATGGTGCTTTGGAGTATTGCGGATGCAATAAAATTAAACAGCCTTCAATTTTGATTGAATATGCTGGTTTTTGAATATGTTCAGCTTAGGTATGGCCTTTCGCCTGTGTCTGGAGTCAATCAATCAAATAGTTGCATCTTCTTTGCTCGACAAGTGTTAACGACCGTTGTCTCTTTCTTTCCTTGTTTTTGACTTCTCAGCACCTTCATTTTTCTAAGTCCACAGCAGGCATCTTTTGTGGGATTTACATGCTTCACATGCTTCTCCTGCCAATTGAAGTTTGCATCTATAAACGACAGAAAATTCTTTGCAATTTGTTGTGGGGCGGTACATACTTGCAATTCAGCATGAGCACTGCATACTCTCTCTTGCTTGTTCCACTCTTCTAATTAGATGCCTTTTTCTTTAAATGTGCTTCGTTAGTCATTTTATTATCCAAATACTGGAATAGCGTATGGAATGATCATTCTTTCTTGCAACCCAGGATCTGTAAAATCTCCACTGGAATTGTCTGAGGAGGAATGGAATCATACTTTCAAGACAAACCTGACAGGATCATGGCTGGTGTCAAAATATGTGTGCATACGCATGCGTGATGCTAACCAGGGAGGATCCATTGTCAATATCTCCTCTATCGCTGGTCTTAATCGAGGACAACTTCCTGGGGGTGTTGCATATGCTTCTTCAAAGGCAGGCCTAAATACCATGACAAAGGTAATGATAACTTTAATTGAAGATGGCAGACAGTCAAGTCATTTGCTTTCTGATTGAGTAAATTTCAGCTATACATATGAAAATCAAGTTTTCTCTTTTATAATAGAATTACTGGCTGCAAACATCTGCTTTAAGCTTTTGGCAAAGGTAGTTGTTCCATAGAATAGAGTCACAAGACTCCTTTCTGTATCCTACAAACTTTCTATTGCTTTGAGCTTGGTTTGTGGGTTTCACGTGGTTGTCTAGATTCCTCGAGATAACGGGAACAAAGTTTTGACCAAATGATGATATTGTTAATAACAGGTCATGGCCTTGGAACTTGGGGAGTACAAAATTAGAGTGAACTCAATTTCACCCGGACTTTTCAAATCCGAGATCACACAGGGTCTCATGCAAAGAGACTGGCTGAATAATGTGGCTGAGAAAACCGTCCCTCTGAGAACATTCGGGACCTCTGATCCGGCATTGACAACACTCATCCGCTACTTAATCCACGACTCCTCGGAGTATGTCACGGGCAACATTTTCATCGTTGATGCGGGGGCCACCTTGCCAGGAGTTCCGATTTTCTCTTCACTATGAAAGGTCAACCGACAACATGGGTACTTCTCCGTGTGGTGAGGGCATCCCGAACAGAGTAGTAGAGTTGCTTTGCCGCGGGATCGCAGTGTTCTTATTTCTACCGTGTTGAAGTGTTGCTTATTTGTGTCAATAATGAATAATCTAGCCTCGGCCATTTGAGTTATGCTAGACTGCAATCAACCGTTAGGTTGTGATTGTAAGAAGATGAGCACAACCCTGACTATATGTCCTTTTGGTCTCTGCAGTTGAATGAGTGAAACTTCAATCCAAGGCCTGGCATGGAAAGTTATGCGCAGTAGTCACATAAAATCTGGCGCCTAAAGGGACTTCTTTTGCTAATTGATGCGATGATAAGTTTTTCAAAAACAGGGCATGTCTTCTTGGAAAAACAGTACACCGATTATTGAGATACATAGATGAAGAGGCCAGTCTTTCATGGTTGCTCACTGTGAAGGAGATACAATTGTTAGATTAGCCACATTTCAGTTTAGTAAGCAACATCATCCGTATTTTATTGATGAGCCAGAAGCCAAAATCACTTTTTAATTGAAAATGGAAGCCAAATTAGAAAGAAAGAGGAGTAAAAGAGAAATAAGCTGAAATCACTCTAAATGAAAATTGAAGCCAAGTAGGAGATACAATTGTTAGATTAGCCACATTTCAATTTAGTAAGCAACATCATCTGTATTTTATTGATGAGCCAGAAGCCAAAATCACTTTTTCATTGAAAATTAAAGCCAAATTAGAAAGAAAGGGGAGTAAAAGAGAAATAAGCCGAAATCACTCTAAATGAAAATTGAAGCCAAGTAGTAAAAAGGAAAAAAAAATATTTGGACCATTTCTCGATTTGTGCGTGTTATCCTTGCGCAGGGGCCATGCTAATCTTCTCTGTATCGTTCCAATTTTATCGGATGTCCACGAAGAGACGAGCTCTTGTGCCCCCTCCATCGACATAAAAACCGTCTAGTTTCCTTTGGCACTGGCGATGTGGGACTTCTCGTAACTCCAAAGCCCACTCTCCGGTTATTGGGCCGGCGGGCCTTTCCTGCCACTCGCGGCCCATATCAAATTTTCTAAATCCTTGGATCTTATCCGTTTCTCTTTCTCACGTCATCATCGCTCGCCATTCTTATTTCCGCAACATCGTCGGAAGGATCGTCGGGAACGAAGCTCCGTCGATCGGGGTCGGTATCTCTAATGAACTCGAGCGCATGCATCTTCTTCCGGCTTCGTTGATCGTCGGATTCGGATTCCTCGTTCGATCTTCCACCGGTTTCGATTTTCCTTTCCGCTGCGGCGTCCGCTTCGATCGCTGATGAACTTCTGCCTCGTTGTATCAGGTGATTCTTGTGGGAGCTGGCCGGTGCGACCGCGGTCCGATGCTGACGCGGAGGGCTCTGGACGAGGTGTCGCGGCGCGGCGCGCTGTCTGGTCGTGAGGTGGTGTCGCGGAAGTGCGACGCGAGAGGAGCTCTCGCGTTTATCGGCGCGGCGTCGGGCGCTCGGGGGGGTGATATGCCGGAGAGGTCTTCTTCCAGCTCCGGCGCATCCGCGGCTGATGAAGTCGGAGCTGGAGGCGGCGCCGGCGAGGGTGGCATTCGCTATCCGCGGCGCGGCAGCGAGTACGCGACGAGTAGACTTTATCTCATTCGGAAGATTGCTTTTTCTGTCTGAAATTGTTGCTTAGTAATCTCGTTTTGCTTGCAAATGCTTTGCGAATGTGCTACGGGAGATTTTGAGATTCTTTGGGCACGATCATGTGGAGAAATCATATTGCCTCTGAAATTTGTTGTATTGTTGACTTTTTTTTCCTTGAACATCTGGGTTTGTTCTATTTCCATGGAACTATGTCTTTTAGACTTTGCATCTAGTTCGTTTTCTTGTTGGCATGCAAATGGGTTGGGCGTGTCGGCTGTTCTATTGTGACTGAGTTATGGCTGGATGAATGGTTTTAAATGATAAAATGATAAATCTGTCTGGTTTACAAGGCATTAATTGTTGCCACTTTTCATACGTTGTTTTGGAGATCATGAGGCTGGTTTAATGAATAGGTTGTCTTCATGCTTACGCTAGATGCTTGAATTTCTGCAGTCAGGGATACTCGGTACCTTGGAGTAGGTACTCAAGCATTAGGTTACGGGATACGTTATTGAATCGGACACGTGGCAGTTTGGGTCGGGACCTTAAGGCTACAGATAACGACAGTGTTTGTGATGCACGGTATTTATCAACTCGTGATTATACTAGCCATTGTGTTGAGAAGAATACAAGGGAGGGCGGTAAGGTGCAACCGTGCAACAAATTGTATCTTTCAGCTTTTTGATTTGTTGCCGGCGCATGTTATTTTTGTATTTGTATGGGTTTGTTCTCCTTGATATAATAAGTCATGACGTCAATCTTTTTGTATTGCAGCTTTTAGGGAGCATTCCAAGGTATGTGAAGATTGTAGAAGTTGGTCCAAGGGATGGATTGCAAAATGAGAAGGAAATTGTGCCTACCGAAGTAAAGGTTGGGTTGATAAAAATGCTAGTCTCTTCAGGTTTGCCTGTTGTTGAGGCCACGAGTTTTGTCTCACCAAAATGGGTGCCGCAGGTAGTCAACCTCTCTTGTAGAAATCTGGCACCTTGTTTTGTTCTGAAGTGTTCTTTATTAATGGTTTAGATAGTTGTTTTCATTCTCTTTCCCATGCAATGAATTTCCTCCATCTGTGATATTTGTAAATTATCATCCTACTTTTGAATAATTGGATGAGAAAAATTACGCAGATAGACAAATAATAAAATACATAACGTTTAGGAGTAGTGAGGATGTGTGCTACATTGAGTGAAGAGTCATCTCCTTCCATATTATCATATCCACTTTCTTAGTCTTGGTTAATGAGGTAGAGCGAGTTTAATCAATTTTATTGTCGTCTTGTTAGTTGGAACTTTTGTATTCCTTTTATGCTTATTTCTGGTCTTTTCGCTAAATTTTCTTACGTTTCATTAGTTGAACCATATTGCAATATAAAGTGCTGCCATCATGAACGTTATTGTGATTGAGCAGCTAGGAGATGCAAAGGATGTTATGGAAGCAATTCGAAATGTTGAAGGTGCTAGATTTCCTGTATTAACTCCTAATCTTAAGGTAAGTATAGTTGAGTATTTAGTAACAAAGTTTATGTCTCAGCATATGCGATCATCTGGCATGATGAAAAATTTCACATTCTGTCAGGGATTTGAAGCTGCAGTTGCAGCAGGAGCCAAGGAAGTGGCCATCTTTGCTTCCGCTTCAGAATCTTTTTCCAAGTCAAATATAAATTGCAGCATAGAAGAGAGTCTTAAGCGTTACCATGATGTTTCACTTGCAGCCGAGAAGGCCTCAGTTCCTGTCCGTGGGTATGGTTTTTCACTTAGACTACTAATCTTCGGAGAAGAGAAGTTGTCTCATTTTTTTGCGCCAAGTGAATATTTTCTATTAAAATGATCCCTTTTGGAACTGAAAACCAGAGAAATAGGATGTCGATATGGTTTAATCTGCTGTCATTCATGTTGTTTTAGGAAACAATTGTTTGTTCAAGGACATAGCACAGTTGTTATGTAACTTAGGCACAACTCTAGTCACATAAATAGCACATCTTGTGGTGGCATTGGGTATTTAAGAAAATTATTAGAACTGCTTTTGGTATTATAGATGTAAACCAATGAATTTATGGATTTATAAGTTACATATCATACTTGAACCTCTCTACACAGTGTAATTGCTTTTCTTGATCCTGGCCTTCGCATAGGCATGGCCAGAAGTACTTCTCTTTTCATTGTTGACCATTTTGGTGGTACGGTATATATGTTAGTGATCACACTTCATAGTTCTGTACAGTTATCTTATTTCTCCACTTTAGACTGGATAAACTTTCTTTTCATGGTTGTGATATTTAATGTATCACAAAACAACTGTCTCATTTTGGCTAAATTAACTTCTCCTATGAGGGCAAGATGGAATTCTAAAGAACAATTCTGCTACCTATATAGAATTACATGGAAAATCACACTTTGTAGCTGCCTTTTAAAAATCACTCTGGACATCCTTGGATTGATGAGATCAAGTCCCCATTATCCTCATTCACAATGTTGGTGGACTCTCAAAGACATGTAGAAGAGAGGGAATGGTAAAGTCATGAAAGATGGTGATTGTGTGTGAATGAGGCAAGTCAAGAAATAGGGTGAGGCCTCCAACAGTTTGCAAGAGTAATTTTGAGCAATCAACATACTAAAGTCCACTAGTGTGAACAGTGATTATCCTAACAGATATGGAGGACGCATACTGTTACTTGGTGTGCCAACTAATAATGTGACATGTAATTTCTTAAAAGTAGGGAATGCCTTGTCAAATTACGAAAATTGCAAACAATAATTCTTACTTACATGCATATGGTCCAAATTCTCCAATATACTGGTTTGGCTGTTTCTTCTTTAGCAAGTGGGATGTGACTGATTTAATATTTCATTTTCAGATACATATCGTGTGTTGTGGGTTGTCCAGTGGAAGGAAAGGTACCTCCAACAAAAGTCGCTTATGTGGCAGAAAGGCTTTATGATATGGGTTGCTCTGAAATATCTCTAGGAGATACAATCGGCGTTGGTACTCCTGGTAATACTTAATTTATCTGCTCTATTTTTGCAATAGAACTTTTGGAACAGTCTAATATTCTAACTCATACAATGGCACCTTTTATTGGCCATCACAGAGGAGTTGTTATTATCTCTATATTCTTTCAGTGGAACAAAAGATGAGCTTTCTTGTTTCTATGTATTCTCTAGTACTGTTGATTAGCATTTTCGGATCTTTGTTTAGCAAGTAACAAAACATGTGAATGAAAAGAGAAGGGGCTGATCAGTGACATTTCATCCATCTAAATCTGCCCCTCCTTGCTATTCTGTCTTATATTTGGAGGCTGAGATTGTCATGTCTGAATGATCAGGGAGCATCTCTATGACTCTGCTTATGCCCTAGTTCCAGCAATGGCGGGATCACATTATTTCTCAAAATGAATGAACATTGTTCCGTATTTTCTGTCTCTTTGTAAAGCTGCTGATGTCCACATCATTAATCTCAAGCCTTGTGAAAAACGTGTGCCAGTAATATGGGCATATAATGTTAAGTGTTGATCGGAGTGTGGTTAAACCAATAGGCAGCATCGTGGATTTAGGGAGGAAAATTTTGTTTTCTTTACTTGACTGCCCGAGCCATTGGTTAGATATGCCACTTTAGAATATTAAGATTATAATATTGTGCTGGGACCAATGGGTGAATGGACAGTTAATATGAAGGATGATTAGATTTAGAAAAGGACTTTCTAGCTGACTAGTATGTCGAACTGCCATTAATGCTATATTTGGTAAATAATGGGGGAAAAGAAGATTTGAATGGAAAGTTTTGTAAAATTCATAATTTGAGTGAGTAGGAAGAGGGGGGAAAATTTAAGATATGGGGTATTTTCTTTGCATTTTCTTTCCCCATGGAGGGGCTCCATGGGAGGCTTAAATTATTCTTATTCCTATGTTCTACTTACTTTGACCTCTTACTTGGTTTTGATCTTCTTTGACAATTTAGGTACTGTGGTCCCAATGCTTGAAGCTGTTATGAATGTTGTCCCTGTTGATAAGCTAGCTGTTCATTTTCACGATACTTATGGACAGGCTCTTTCAAATATTTTAGCATCCTTACAGGTAAGTAAATTTTGAAGAAATTGAGTTCATGATGTCTTCTTGCATTTTTTTTAGAAACTTAGGAGGTTGAGTTTTGATTTAACAGATGTTCGCATCCCTGTCAGTGAAATCATTAGTAAACAACTTTTTCTCCAGTCAACTTCAAAATAGCTTGGTGACTGATAGTTCGAATGTATATTCAATTGTCTTACAAGTTGTGAAAGGCTGCATCTTTGAAAGCTGCTGTACACGTCTTTTCATTTTTCAAGTGAAGAAATTCAGTACCTTCAAGTGCAGGCCAGCTAATTCTTTCTGCCTTGCCGTGATAATTGTTCAATAACTGCGTTAAAATTTACTGAGCTTTAAAGAAAGGTAAGCCAACTTAAGAGTGAAATAAAATTGCCGTAACTTTTAGGACGAAATGGTTATCAATCAACTAAAAAATTAAACAATTCAGGTCACTTGACTTCATACTTGATGGCATCTGTATGTGCTTACTATTTGAAATTAAAAAGTTAGTTTAAGGCAGGTATAATTATGCAGTCAAACTCGAATTCCTCCCTTTTCTCGTCAATGTGTGCCTGCAAAGGCATCATGCTTACGCTTCACCATCTTTTGGGGCAATCACTTTTAGGCTTAGTTCGATAATGATTCGGAGGTCCTAATGTTTGATTTCTCATACTCGCATTTCTTAAACTCCAATTCGTAGTTTAGACATGATAGGTTTTAATATTCATTGTCGTATCAGCCTTTCTTTATGGGAGAGTTTAAAATACACAATTTATATCTCCGCCCTTTTCTTTAAATGCTTAAAGCTGAGTAATTGATTTGATTGCGCATCCAGTCTAACAATAATAAGACGTGTTTATTTAAATCAACTGTATTTCTTAGCTATCGTTTCAGAAATAGGAATTAATTGATCATGTTTTTCCATTTACGCACAGATGGGTATTGCAACAGTAGATTCATCAGTCGCCGGCCTTGGGGGTTGTCCATATGCTAAAGGTGCAACTGGGAATGTTGCAACGGAGGATGTTGTTTACATGCTTAATGGACTTGGAGTGAAAACCAATGTGGACCTTGGGAAGGTCATGTTAGCTGGGGATTTCATCTGTAAGCATCTGGAACGTCCATCACGTTCGAAGACCGCAACTGCCCTAAGCACAAGCACAGCTCATGTGTCTAAGCTTTAAGGTACTCGTGAAAGCCAACACATACATTGTTCACTTTCAAGATTCGAGCTGCGATAACTGTACTGCGATACATAAAGCAGGGGCAAATTCCCCATTTCATTTAAATTTCTATTCTGGCCTGGACTGTTTCCCCAACACCTCTCTCTCTTGTATTATTTGAAGTACTCGGACTAGTCTGCTCTAAGCTTGATTTGGAGAGAGAGAGAGAGAGAGAGAGAGAGAGAGAGAGAGCTCCTGCATTTTACTGCCTCAAAAGCAGCAAAAGGTGTTAGTGGAAAGGGGTATTGATGAGAATGTCGGATTGGTTGGTGGGTCGGAGAAAGGTTGGTGATTTGCAACATGGGAAATGGACCGAAACGATGACTGCATTAAACACCGCTTTTAAAGTTCTGATAACTTGTCCTTCAGCGGTAGTTGGCCCTGAGGAACTTGGGTAGGGGAGGCAAAAGACCGTCGGTGAATGCGAGGATTCGATAATGGAGGACTTCTGCTTTCTAGCCTAAGAGAACAATTTAAAAAATTTTTGTTGACAAGTGTCCCTTGCGACCAATCAGGAAAACCTTGAGAATTATGAAATATCCTTAATTAGCTGCCAAAACATTGAGTTGAGACACTCATTAACAAAATCCCTACACATGCCGTACGTAGTCTTGTCAATTATGTCTTGATAGCTAATTGATATCTCGAAAGAGCAGAGAATCGACGTTGCAGTGGAATTATGAGTGGTTCATAATACATTCTGGGGTCTCGTAGCCTCTTGAGGGTAGACTTCCCTCTCTGTTCCGGCGCACGCTTTTGGGGGCTTTTGGGACGGAGGGTTTGAGGGAAGCTTTTATCGAGTGTACTGCCATCTGGTCTGTCTAATTAATTGATGGAGAATCCAGGCCCCCCAGGGCTTCTTTAAGTATTTTACCACATTATATTTAAATAATACGAAAGAAAAGAAAAAAAAAGACTTCCCTATTTTATCTTAATGGAGTTCGTTAAGAACTCAGACCAAGTAGTTTATCCCAGTATATTTGGTGTTACCCATTTCTTAACAAGGAAAGAAAGTGCTTTCTTACAGTATAATTTCATATTTAGATCTACTTTTCATTTTTGCGCACGCGCAAGAGAGATTATTTGCTTTACATTCTTGAGTGATGCGAAGGATTCTCAAGATTTGTTGTTAACTTGCTAACATGGTCATTTGGTAATCAGGGAGACTTCTCCCACTATTAACATTCCTAGTCAGGTTTCGCACACATGGTCATGCGGAAATCTTAGAGCGACCGTAGAGACGGTGTTCTAAGTATCTTCTCCATAACAGCTACAGCTGCGAAACAGGAGTGTTGCTACCGGTCATGGACCGACCATTAACCAAAAAGATTGCTCTCCTGAAAGCTCAAACGGCAAAAGGCCAGGGGTTCTCCCTAGCAGAAACTCGCGTTGGAATCTAAGTTAGGCTGCATGCATGGTTTGGGCTTTTGTACAGGTCTCGTTATGAATGAGAATTGACAGATGGAAGCCAGTCTCTGCTCACCTGCACCTGCTGCCGTTACCAGAGCATGGAGTCTCAGTTCTAGTCCCCGCAACCGTCCAAGAAAACACAAACCCATTAAATGTATTTGTGGCCGCGTCTGCTTTCCAAGGGACCCGAATTTCGTTCATGCATCGAAAGACATATCTCAACGTTTAAGAGACCTGGAATCAATCGGAGCTTTACCCGCAGAGACGAGAGTAATGTCTCGTGCTGCATGATTGGTCCCTGTTCTCTCAGCTGGAGATGGTTCAGCCACATTCACCTTTTCATTAATTTGCGTACCGTTCTTTCTTCGTCCCGTGAACATTATGTATCGAGTGTACAGCTTTGACTCCATTTTTTTCCTTTTGGCAACATCTTGCGACATCCTTCAAGCTCTTCTCGTAAAGCGGGAAAAGGACACCCGAGTGTTTTAATTTTTGTACGACGTTCATAATTTTTGTACGTGTCGTGGCGCTTACTAAAGTATTGTAATCTTTTTTTCAATCATTTGAGTGACATTACTTATATATGACGTTCACTTAATGCCATAATTTTTTTTTCCTACTACTCGAGTGGTATAACATTTTAGAAATGTTTACCACAAATGTCATGCCATTTTGGATTTTTGGCACTTGAGTGAACTTTTCTAAAATAAATATGACATTTAAAGGATCAATTAAAAGTTATGACATTCAAGTGAATGCTTTTCAAAAAATTCTGGAACTCAAATGGTCGGAAAAAAAAAAAGTTATATCACTTAAGTGAGCACTAAACAAAAGTTATGACACTTGTAATATCGTTATCCTCTCATAAAGTTGATTTGTTTTGGGAATGGGTTGGCTGTTCATTTGAAAACAATTGTTAGAAATGAGTACAGTGAATAGTTTTCCCATGACTCAACTTACTTTAAAAAACCCCAACGTTCGTTAAAACTAATCTAACTCGAAATAAGATCGAAGAAGACAATACTGTCTGATTCCACGTATTGTAAATCAAAAGATTGCTATGTGGAATGAGAATGCGGTACAACAGCGACACACGCTCTTGCCCACTAAAGACCGAGGATAAAAGAGCCTTATAGCTCTTTCTGCTTCATCAATGATGAATAACACACCACAACCACCGCCCAACTCACCAGTGCAAAAGCACTGGTAGTGCGCGTGCCTATTCCTTCAAGCTATACTCGTCAAGCGCACAAGCACTTTGTTCTCAGTATTGCACAAGTGTTCCTCAGAAGAAAACCACAATAAGTATCAATCGGTTGATTCCAATCTAACAAATTTACAGCTGAACTTTCATGGTTGAGCCATCTGCATTACATTTTATTCGGAAGTTGGTCCTCCTGATCAGTTACAGTGCGCATCATTCACCAAGGCCTCACAGCATTGGAGAGTGATTTTTGTAACATTGAAATGCACTAGAAAGGGAGGGGCAAAAGAAAAAAGGAACATACGACGATTCCCAAAGCTTGCTTGCTTCATTTGCGTGCTGACCACCCGCAATAACCTAGCTATCTGTTGTGGAGAGGATTTGGACCCGTGTGGACTCTTCTTTCTTGAGCGCGGAAGATTCTGTCGGCATCGTCTTTGCGTGCATGGCCTCCGACTCGAGAATCAACACCGTTCTTCCTCATCGTCGTCTGGGGCACAGCATTGACCGACCGGCTCTCAGATCTCTTCGGCCTCCCATGTCCCCGTGCATCGTGAGCTGAAGAAGAGGTCGTCTCTGACGAGTGTAAGAGCAAGAGGAAGAGAAGAGACCAGCATGCCAATGCCAGCTTCCTCCTTCTTGTTCTACTACCGCCAAGTTTCTTGGAGTTGGAGGAGACACATTCCATTTTTTCTCAAGAGGACAATTCACTAGAAAGAGAGCTCTTTTATGTGCGTCTTTGGTCCCCTTGAGGAAGCGGATGTGGATAGTGGAAGAGAATGAGAGGGTGACATGTGACTTGGGGCTATTGGTTGCTGCCAAGGGAGCTTTGGGTGATTTTGTTTGCTTTAGAAGCCTCGGAGTTTGGGGACGGAGGGAAGAGAGGGTAGAGTCAACATGGAGTGAGAGTCAACATGCATCGGAGTTGCCGCTCTTTAATTTAAGGAGAAGAAAAGTCAATAGCAAATGAGTCATGCCAATAGGCGTCTCCATGACACTTATTAAGCTGTCTTCAAAACACTGGTTAAGTATATTAAGTAAGGAATAATTCAACCATCGAGTTCTCAATCCAATGGGCGAGGATAGGATCCAAGAGAAGATAGGTTCAAATTGCTCACATCTCCCTTTTCCCTTATGAATTGATGCGTACGTAGAGGTGCCGTTTCTATTTTGTTTTTTGGTGTCGAGTTCAAATCCTTCCTCATATATTTATTTTAGATTTATCTGGTGCTAGGAGCGGTTTTACGCTGTAATCGGTGTAAGTAAGGCCGGCGTGAGTTTCCCTTATCATTAATTATACATTATTCGAGGAAATTAGGGCATTGAAAGCGCCAATTTAGTCAATTTTCTCTATTTAGCTTAGTTAACAAGTATGCGTTTGCTCATGAAAGTCTTGTTTGTCTGACTCCGTTTGTGAGAGAGGGAGGAACCTTTTTTAGGTAGATGCACCCCCATTTGTCAAATGTGCACCACCCCTAGTGAAGTAATGAATGTTTCCATGCGGCGGAAGGCAAATTTTACTGTGCCTCCGCTGTTTTATAGAGATGCGCCCACCATTATTCTACTGTTCAATCACAAGAAGAGCATGGAAAGCTGGATTCCACTTATATTAAGCAGCAATTATGTGTTGAACCCCTCTTGGTTGCAACATTTTCTTCCAAAAAAAGAAAAAAAATGAACCCAATATGACCTACTTACTACGTCAACACGGGCCAATGATTATTAATGCCGACGTGATAACCCGGTAGTTCAAGGATCGCACTCCCTTCCATTAGACGATAATTTCTAGCTTGTGTCGTGAGTGAGAAGCAGGCCAAGTTGTGCCTTCAACATATACTGTATCTTGGAGAGAGATTTCTCGACTTCTAGCATTGCCGATGGAGCTGCGGCGACAGTGCGGCGACAGGCCGGATGGATTGAGCAATTATAAGTCAAATCGAATATTTTGTAGCGATTATAAAAATCTCGTGATAATACCCAGAGGAAGAAACTGCACGGATTGTCCCCTGCCCATCCCGCAACTAACTTGAAAAAAAACGGGCTAATGATCATTGCAACCAAATTTAATAGTCTAAATTCATTGGCTCAAAGCCTCAAACCACCATCGGATAGAGAAGATTCCCGCTGCCGCAGATCTCAAGACCTATAATTACTGTGCTGATATAGGAATAGGAAAGCGTGTATAATATATCAACCATGCAATTTACGTACGAAAGCGAAATGAATGTGGTGTGATAAACATAAGATTTTTAGACGATTAACTCGTGTCCCTCTTGAGGATAACAACAAATGAATATCACATCCCATTTCCTCTTCCCGACGACGGAGGAAAGAAAACAGTACTCCATGGGAAACGCAAAGACAATTGAAGGCCACGCTCACGAGAGACACAGACGACCCTGGATGCATTATATTCATATGTTATAAAAGTCTTAGTGAATTTTCCGATCGAATCTCTCAATTCTAATTCCAATTATCGAATAGGTTAATTTTCATTTTCTTTTTTGAGTTTGATGCATTTAATAGGATCACATGATGGAGTATTGACGCGATCAATAGGTGATTGTTTCTATAAAGGCCATACTGTTGCCACATGGCTACTTCGCCGACGCTTCGGTTAAAGACTCACATAATTTCCTGTTTGAGGTATATCAAATAGATTAAAAAAAAAGGACAAAATTAGAGTTGATTTTTTTTTTTGAGTGTGTGATTATAATTGAAGTTTAGCAACGTCATTCCGAACTAATGTATTTGAATAACAATTAGAATTTACCAAAAGTTTAGTAACGTCATTCCCAACTCAGACCTAAGGATATATGATGGGTCGTGGATATGTGAAGATGAGAATAAGTGAATAACATGCAGTGGGCCACGGTCACTTTCATACGAGAAATGATGACGCTTTTCTAAGCACTATATTATGTTATGATAAAAGAAGAAAGCACTAGATTATGCAGGAAAAAGAGGCCTCCTTGAAAGTCATGGACACTTCTCATGATTTTCCAATGTGGAAACATGAGATTCATGGTGTGTTTGTTTCACCAAAAATTTTATGATATATAATAATATTTTTCATGAAAGTTTTCAGTTGCTTGTTTAGTTGTACAGGGAAAGTGATTTCCATTTTAGTAGAAGGTAAAGTTGTTTCCTCTGAACTAAGCTTGTTATTTTTATAATTTTCTGTCATTTAAAAATTGGAAAGTCGGAAAACAAATTTCTAGAAATGGTTTTCCTTCAAGCGAATGGATCCTTAATAATATGTGACTCTATGATATCTCTCTCGTAGAGATGAATAGAGACAAGTAGAATGTGTCCACCAAGCTTTGGCAAATATTGGGTAAATTTTATGATGCCTGGAAAGGCATAGGGGATTTATCCTTTTCATTCGTGAAGCAACCGGTGCTGCCTAAGAGTGAGTGCGAGACTCTCATGATCAAGACCAAAGGATGTCGTTATGGTCGGTCGGCCCTCCTTGTCCTTTTTGGTTTGAGGCCATGTTTTGCTCTAATCCAAATTGGACGAAACTCCTCCCAAGTATACTTCTAATCGGTCGATTATAAAGACGGACATCGCTGGCGTTTAATTTGGTTAATTTTTCATGTGGGTGATGTCCACAACTTACAACTCGTTAATTAGAGACAGGGTCGACGGGTATCATGAAAAGTCTAGTGCAATGGACATAACATCGACTGACGTCCTACGGGTAACCAAGAAGTGGGGAAACAGTAAGCATAAGCAGATTGATATTGAAAAAATTTTGCATCGAAATTATAGTTGGATCTACAGCACACACATCGCCTCAGGGGGATGCGTGACGGGTTCAACGGGTTGGTGTCGAGGAGGTCCCATGTCAGATCTGAATGTAGGGTTATCAAATCAGAACGACAAGGAGGCGGTCTAATCTGCCATAATTAGCCAAGCTGTCTCTCAATGATTCCGCTTTTCTCGATGTTTAGTCTCCTCTTATAACAGCAATAAGAGCTAATTATCTGGAGGAAAGCTCAAATGCCCTCCTCTCATCAAATCTCAAAAGGTGAGAAGTCACCATCTGCTCGGCTCCACATTGATCCCCTCCGGGACTAATCGGAGTGATGCATATGGCGTCGCTGTAGGAATCATTGGCATGTCGCAAATCATGTCATTCAAACCAAGCACGACAAGAAACACTACAAAATATGTTGCCCTTACTTTCAAGTTATAAGCTCCTAAGAATTCGTTAATGGCTTGCAATCCTAAGTATAGATGCTTCAAACATGACTCAGTCCACTTGATACAGTTTGAGGCCCCCTCTATTTTCTGTCTTTACTGTTTCTGCTCCCCCCCCCCCCCTCCCCCTTTTGGGGTATCCGAAGAATTAGTAAATTGCATTTCATAGCCAGATTACCTCACCTTCGTATAGGAAATTGGAATTTAGCCACGGAAGCAGAGTCGGTACTCCGCACTTTTGATGGAACTGTCCATGGGTCTAAGCTCAGGACGAGCGGTCTGCTATGGCCTCTCATACTTAGAAATTTTGTTGGAGCTGGACCCATTTAAGGGAGGTCATTGGCATATAAGGACGTTATGAAGCCGAGATAGTTACAGAAGAAACAGAGAAGAGAGGTATTGGTGATTATTTACACTAGTCTCTCGGCTCTCTATGCTCGGGACTTGGTCTGGCATATACTGCTCAAGCCTTTTCTGGTGCATGTTCCCGCACATTGCACGTACGATCTGATCAATGTGATACTAAAAAGGTCATTGTTGGGCCTCAGTGAATGTCATCTTCCCAAGCTACTTTCTTGCCAGACCGCAATGCACTCCTAATCGTCGCGCTACTCGCATTGAAGATATCACATTCACATGGCTTTTTAACTATATAACGCAGTCCAATGTGATCCCAGCCCACACAAAGCCTATGGGTTTTGTCATAATTTTAGGTAACATGCGCATAGCATACCATCGTTTCTTGTCCAATGGACGTCAAACTCCAGTTTTCGTAATAGTTTCTATGGGAAAAGAAATCAAGCGGTTGACCTGTCTTATCCGTTGCTAATTATGAGCTTTCCTTCTGTAGGTACCGGCCACGAATAGGAAAGAGGAGAATGATATTCCTCTCTTCCATTAACCATAATTGGTGAAGCTTCAAGATGATCAAGTCAACAACAATGTTGAGAATACTTATTCGCAACCCGTTTCTATCCGTCCGTCTATAATCTCATTAAAAGCTTCAGTGCTTGGAAACATTCACCACACCCGAATTTCAAACATTTTTGCCCCTTCAAAAACTGAAGAACTACGAAAAAGGGTTGTCGTCCCCATGTCTTGATTTTAATTGTGAATGAAACCGAAATTTCCTGAGAATACTCGAATCGCTCCTTTTCTCTCACTCTCAGAGTGATTGTGATACAGAAAGTAGCACTGGGGAAGCAAACAGTGATTTTGGAAAAAGCCAAGAAATGCAAATCGGAAACATGGCGAGTTTGATATTTATTGCTAATCAAATTGGACGCAGTCCAATTTTGGTAAACTTAGGACCACTTAATATTGATATGGTTACTTTCCATGGCAGACTCCGACAAGAGCCCTTCTGGCAATGGCCTCCCTCCCAGAAATGAGCTAAACAACACCAGCGATCTCTCTGGCTGCGAAAACGGGGCTTCATGAGAGGCCCCTCTGATTGTTGCAAATGATAATATATCTCCATACACTTGTGTCCACCCAGCAACCTATGAAAAATGAAGAAAAAGTGCCTTCGTTTTGTCAAACACCTATCAAAATCAATGGGAGGATTGATGTTTATGAAGGTCGATTGCTTAGCTTACCTGTCTTTCCTTGAACCAGACTCTATAAGCCCCGGTTGTGTTCAGTCCCAATTGCTTTGCTAAGTTGTTCACTATAGTTCTCGTTCCGAGTAATGGAATAGCAGCATCTTGATCCCCGCTGTCGACATTGCAAATAGAAAATCAAATTGACCTTGTTCCGTGTACAACATCCCATGAAGTGATTGACCAATTTCGAAGAATGCCATTTCTTTGTTTACCTGTAAACTAAAACGTGGATTCCTGAATTTACTAACTCCCCCAAAATCGAAACGGTGGGTATCTCCAGATTTTGCATTTCATATTTGAGAACACTGTAGCACACAAGAACTCAGGTAATAAGACAGAGAAGCATGACATGAGATAAAGAATACAAGTCAAAGAACGAGTGATTAAGCACTACTCGATGAAAGTTCAAGAGAAACCCCGCCATTGATGGATATTAATGTTAGGAAGAACCAATCATGTAGTCCTATTTTACGCAACAATGTTGCTAAGAATCTTGTATAGGAGTCAGGGAAATGTGGACGTAGAATCTTGTCTAGGAATCAGGAAATGTGGATCTAGTTTGATAAGACACCCCAGATTGGTCACCATGCCAGTTATTCATGAACTTGGGCCTCGCGAAGATGAAGGTCCAACGAGTTAAGTTGATCCTTACCTGCTGCAAGTTGTCCATGCAGAGATTCCAATGAGCCGAGCATGTAGAGCCTCTTGCACTTCTTTCCTGTTCAAGTACTTGTATGTTTCCTCTTGTACACATACATCTATCTTCTGTGTTTCTTGCTAGAAAAAAAGCATAACCCGAAGGAAATCAAAAGTTTGCAAAAGGGAAAAATCACGAAGTACCTCAGAATGGATAAAGAGGCTTACCAGCTTATTCAAAACCGCAGACTGAAAAAACTGTAGACAAACAAACATCAAGAGTGACATCGTACCCATCAACGAATTTGCTTATTTCTCGCAATGCTTCAGTGAAGACATGAGAGCAGACAGGGGTGAGGGCACCGCTCTGTCTCTGTCTTTGAATTTTGGAGAAATTGCATATTGTGTTGAAACTTTCGTAGGTTGCGTCTGATATCAATCCGTGAGACCATAAAAATTCTGCCCGTGAGTTGAAATCAGTGTTGAACTCGAGAAGTGGATTTCCTATCTGCAGTGAGCATAAGATTTGTTCATCCAAGTCAGTATCAATCCAATAATGTGAATTGCTAATTCAAGTTTGGAGATTTTTCAGTCAAACTCACAGCAATTCCCTTTAAATTGAACAGTTTGGACTGCACGATGAGCTTTGCAAGTTGTGGAACATAGTGACCTGGTAAGAGTGAGAATAGATAGAAGTTAAATTCTGCATTCATGGAGCGTCCAATTCATTCAACCACACCCGTTGCTGTTCACAAATTTTTAAACACTAGTTCACCTGCGTAGCTCTCTCCTGTGATGAATAAATCTCTCTCTCTGTATTGCGGGAATTTTTCAAACCAGTTGCAGAGGAATGCGAGATTGTCTCTTGCTGAAATGTGGAAGCATTGCTTAGCTATTATTAGTACTTAATTTCAGCTTCAGAATAGATCTGTAAATCATAGTTGCACTTTTATATTGGTCGGGAATAGTTGTACCTTCATTTGCTAAAAATACATGGTAATTTGCGAGGAAAAAAACCTGTCATCTTGTCGTCGACGGAATTGTGAAATGAATTATTGACAGAATAGGAGAAACCAACTCCTGCCGGGGATTCGATATACAACATGTTTGCTTCTGCAAATAGATTGAAAAATGCGAGAATTAACCAATTACAGAATCTTCATAGTCGGGACTACATCAAAGCGAATGTGATCGATCTCATGATTACCATCGCAGAGAATATATCCAATACAAAGTCAAGTCCGTTTCCTATCAATTTAAGATCATGCGACGAGAGATAACCTGTTCAAATTCGTTTCCTATCAATTTAGGGAACTTACGCTCACCTTTATTCCAGCTATAGTCATTTTTCAGGAGCACATCTCCACTGGGCTTGAATGGTCCATGCTCACTGAAAACACCAACTCCAACGGATGAACAACCAGGCCCTGCAAAGCGCAAACCCCACACAAGCAAACTCCAGTGTTTTTCAACATGTTCATTTCATTTCTCACCGTCACCCCTCAAATCTAGTCCAGACGCTTTTACCTCCATTGAGCCAAAGCACAAGAGGCTTCGAAGCCGGGTTGGCTTCGGCTTCAGTGAAGTAATAGAAGAGAGCTCTCTGCTGCTTCTCATCCACGGTGATGTACCCTGCATACTGGCTGAAGCTAACCTTGGGCTGTCCCGGCAAGCTGGCGATTTTGTCAGCATCCGAGATGGTGCTTAGCGTCGAGCTTGAGCACATTCGGCTCAGTGTTACACAGAGCGTGGCTGCGGTAAGCCATGGCACTAGTTGCAGATGCATCACGAGAGAGAGAGAGAGAGAGTAAACAGAATGCCGGCAAAGCAAAGAAGTGAAGGAATATTTGGGTCGAAACGTAAGATTTGACCTTTTCGCCGATTTCTGCGGTTTGGCTCTTTTGTTTCTCGCATCTTTGTTTATTGGAAGACACGTTGCTTTTTTACTTTAATAACCCAAGTCGGTTCTTGCAAGAATAGACATAGGGTTTTTGTGTGGAAGGATGAAGTCTTTTATGCAACACGACATGATGTGACGTGTTAAGTAGTGTCTCTTGCAGCAGGAAGTTTGCTAGTGTTTAGTTAGGAAACAATTTATCTGCTTGAAATATTTAATATTCTTTTTGAAGGAGTTTAAATGAATGATGTTGTAGAAGAATACGACAAGAATTCCCTTGTTTGGACTTTGAAGGAATCATAATTTCGAGAGTTGATTGAGGTGCCCGGTGACCCAATCAGAATGGTTTGTATGAGCTTTAATGGGAGATAGTGGTGGATTTCATGTAGGGATGTTAGATGCATCTACCGAGAGTTTAAGTTGATGCCTAAAGGTTTTGAATGAAAGGAATTTGTCGTGTAATTACGTGGCTAAGGAACTGGATGTATGTAAGTGCTGTGACTAAGGCAAATGACAGAAAGTGCGGTTTAATATGATTATAAAAAAAACTACAGAGATTGCAAATTTGATTCACTTGGATATTCACATACTATTGAGATCTTTTTTTGAGAGATAATGCCAAATCTATGGTTATAGTTGTGGCTAACTACAAGAGAAGGACTTAGGTCTTTGAATTGAGGCAGAAGCTTAATGCTAGGGCCAAGATTATACAGTTGAGAGCTTTGATTGAAAAAGAGAATAGTAAGATGATTAAACATGTGTGGACTAACAACAACATGGAGTTTTTCTTGGAGATGTTAATTGAATTTTGCACGAAGAAAGGTATAGTGAGATACCTATACTAGTGCCATTGAATCGTAGGTTGCAAAATTGATGAATAGAACGCCACTAGAGATTGCCATAAAATGCTATCTAGTATTGGTATTGCTGAGCAATTCCTGGCCGATGTGCTTAATCTAGCAAGTTGCCCGTTGATTGAGATTGGATGTCGTACTCCTAAAGAAGTATGCTTATGATATTCAAAAATTTCTATATTAGATAATAATATATAAGATATAAAGTTAAGTAATAATTAGCTTGTTGTTTTGGATGAAGTGTATAGAATCTCAAATGGATCATAAATTTTGTGATATATGGGAAGTATGAAGAATGATTTTTCATAACCAGAGTTGCCTCGAGTGTGATGCTTTAAGATTAAATTGATAGATGCCGATATGTATGTTGATTGTATAGAGTAATAGTGATTAACTTACCGTTATAATATCTGTTGATGGGGTTTATATGTTTTGAAAAACATATTGGATGGTTCTCAAGATTTGAAATTTATTGAGTTGAGATTTTTCCAGCATCCATTATATTGATAATTTTAATGGGTTCAAAACATTTTTCTAATTTATTAACGTTTAGAATGGACATTGATTCCTGCTTATTTATTGAAATATAAAATATTTTGGCAATATCTTCATTAGGTAACCCAAATTTGGCCATGCGTAGTATTTTTACTTGACCACATCTTTTCCAATTTTCAATGCATGTTTTTAACTTAAGGTTGTTATTATTTTAACCTTAGTTTATCAATCTTATTCCTTTGTACCTCTTGTATAGTTTACTGGATACATCCGCTTCTTGATCAAGGAAACCATTATAAGTATCCAAATTTTAAAGAGGATTTCAACTCGTTCTTGCAAAGAAAGGAAATAAATCTCATGTTTACTTTCTCATTCTCTTTCATTTTTCCACTCTTTGAAGAAAACGTGAAGGTCCTCTGTTTGTGTTTCTAAAGCTTCTATCTGAATCTTTTAGGTGTCGACAAGGTAAATTATAGGACTTCGCTGCTCTTTTACCACGGGCAGACCTCCGTAAATGTCAGCTCCCTGAGTTACTTTCTCGCCGGACCACAGTGCACTCAAGATGGGTGCACAGCTCGTATCGAAGAGATCAGATGGCTTTTCAACAATACACCACAGTCCAATGTGATCCCAGCCTACGCAAAGCCTGTGGGAGTAATCATCTAATTTCGGGACACATTCACATCGCGTACCATCGTTTCTTGCCCAGTGTATATCAAACTCCAGGTTTCATAATACTTTCTCCGGGGAAAAAAACTAAACAAGCGGTTGACCTGTGTTATAGTCCCCACTCATGCTAGCTACGAGCTTTCCTCCTCATCAGTCATCTCTAAGTGGATTCTAGGTACTGGCCACAAGTTGGAAAGAGGATGATGATGTTCCAATCTGCCGTCCACTATAATTGAAGTTTTATGATGATTCACATCAATAACTACGTTGAAAATATCCATCTACTCCAATAACCTATACCTATCCATCTCTCTATAGTCTCATTAAAAGGTTCAGTGCTTGGAAACATTCACAGTTAACACCAGAATTCCTAACATTTTTACCCCTTGAAAGAACTATGGAAAAGGGTTGTTGTCCCTGGGACTTGATTTCAACTAGAATGAAACTAAAATTTTCGCTCTTTCTCAGATTTATTGTATATGACATAAGAAGCAGTACTAGAGAAGCAAACAGTCGATTTCGAAAGAAGCCAGGAAGTGCGAATGGGAAACATGATGAATTTGATGTTTCTACTAATCGAATCAGATGAAGTCCTACTTGGTAAACTTAGGACTGGTCACCGATAATTTTGTTAGTTTCCACTGCAGACTCTGACATGAGCCCTTCTGGCAATGGCCTTCCTCCCAGAAATGAGCTAAACAACACCAGCGATCTCTCTGGCTGCGAAAATGGTGCTTCATGAGACGCTCCTCTGATTGTCGCATATGATAATATATCTCCATACACTTGTGTCCACCCAGCAACCTATGAAAAATGAAGAGAAGGGCCTTAGTTTCGTCAATCACCTATTAGAATCAATGATAGGAGTGATGTCCATGAAGGTTATTTACAGAGCCGACCTGACTTTCCTCGAACCAGACTCTATAAGGCACGGTTGTGTTTAGTCCCAACTGCTTTGCCAAATTATTCACTAGAGTCCTTGTTCCGAGCAATGGAATAGCAGAATCTTGATCACCGCTGTTATCATTGCAAATGAAAAATCAAATCTCCGTTGTGGTCGTACCTTATACAATAGCCTACTGGTCAAATACACAGTTCAGAAGAATGCCATTTTTTTGTTTACCTGTAAACTAAAACTTGGATTCCTGACTTCACTAACTCCCCCAAAATCGAAATGGTAGGTATCTCCAGATTTTGATATTCATATTTGAGAACGCTGTAGCACACAAGAATCATGATGTAATTCAGACGAAGGAGCATGACATGAGATGAGAACCCAAGTCAAAAAATGAAGTATAAAGACTAGTAAGTTGAAAGTTCTGGAGAAACCACAATCATAAATGGACTTTTAGATAATCTAGAGTCATTCAGATCAATTGATGTTAGGAAGAACCAATCACATAGTCCTAGTAATGCAACAAGGTTACGGAGAATCTTGTCCAGAAATAGGGAAATGTGCATATACTTTGACAAGACTCATCGAGATTACTTGCAATGCCATTTAGCCATGGACTTGTGCCTCTAGAAAATGAAGGTCGAAGGAGTTCAGTCGATCCTTACTAGCTGCAAACTGTCCATGAAGAGATTCCAACCAGCCGAGCATGCAGAGCCTCCTGTACTTCTTTCCTGTTCAAGTACTTGAGGGTTTTGTCTTCTACACATACATCTATCTTCTCTGTTTGTTGCTGGAAACAGCATAATGAAAAAAAGTTCAGGTTGTGAAGGGGAAAAATAAAAAAGTTCATCAGAATGGACGAAGATGCTCACCAGCTTATTCAAAACTGCGGACTGTGAAGAAACTGTTGACAAACAAACATCAAGAGTGACATCGTATGTGTCGATGAATTTGCTTATTTCTCTGTTTGCTTCACCGTTGACACGAGAGCAGACAGGGGTGAGGGTGCCGCTCTGTGCCTGTCTGCGAATTTGGGAGTAATTGCATATTGTGTTGAAACTTTCGTAGGTTGCGTCTGATATCAATCCATGAGACCAAAAGAATTCTGCCCGTGAGTTGAAATCGGTGTTGAACTCGAGAAGTGGATTTCCTATCTGCAGCGAGCATGAGATTTGTTGATCTCAGTAGGCATCAATACAACGTATGTGAGATGCTAATTCAAGTTTGCAGACTTTTCAGTCAAACTCACAGCAATTCCCTTCAAATTGAACAACTTGGACTGCACGATGAGCATTGCAAGCTGTGGAACATAATGACCTGGTAATAGTGAAAATAGATAGAAGTTAAAATTCTGCTTTCATGGAACTTTCAATTCATTCAACCACGCAAATCAGGGTTTCATAAAATCTTAATCACTAGTTCACCTGCATAGCTCTCTCCTGTGATGAATAAATCTCTCTCCTTGTATTCTGGGAATTTTTCGAACCAGTTACGGAGGAATGCGAGATTGTCTCTTGCTGAAATGTGGAAGCATTGTATAGCGGGTATTAATACTTAATTTCAGCTTCACATTACCTCTGTAAATAACTGCTGCACTTTAATTTGTTAAAAATATATCACAATTTGCAAGGAAAAGAACCTGTCATCTTGTCGTCGACGGAGCTATAATAAGAAGTATTGACAGAGTAGGAGAAACCAACTCCTGCAGGAGATTCCAGGTACAACATGTTTGCTTCTGCAAATAAATTGAAAAAAGCAAGAATTAGCCAATTGCGGAATCTCTGAAGTCGGAACCATATCACAGCAATGGGATCAATGTCACATTCACCCTTGAAAATAATATATCTGATACAAGATCCGATTCAGTTTCCTTTTGATTTAAGCCTTAGCAAAGAGAGACAACTTATGAACACGTCTTTAAGCTGCTAAAGCCTAGAGGTAAAAGGATTAATTGTTCCCCCTCCTTTGTTTAGGGGAATTATGCTCACCTTTATTCCAGCTATAGTCATTTTTCAGGAGTACATCTCCACTGGACTTGAATGGTCCATGCTCGCAGAAAGCCCCAGCTCCAATGGACGAACAACCAGGCCCTGCAAAGTGCAAACCCATCACAAAAGCAAACTTTCAGTGTTTTTCAGCATGCTCGTTTCATTTCTCACCATCATTCTCTCAAAATCAGTTCAGATGGTTTTACCTCCATTGAGCCAAAGCACGAGAGGCTTCGAAGCTGGGTCGGCTTCGGCTTCGGCGAAGTAATAGAAGAGGGCTCTCTGTTGCTTCTCATCGACGGTGACGTACCCTGCATACTGGCCGAAGCTAACCTTGGGCTGTCCTGGCAAGCTGGCGATTTTGTCAGCTTCTGAGGTGGTGCCTAATGTTGAGCTTGAGCACAGTGTTGCACACAGTGTTGCTGCGGCAAGCCATGGCACTAGTTGCAGATGCATCACGACTCACGAGAGAGAGAGAGAGAGAGAGAGAGTGAACAAAATGCTCGCAAAGCAAGGAAGTGGAGAATATTTGGGTCGAAACGCAAAGTCTGACCTTTTTGCCGATTTTTCCTGTTTCACATGCATTTTTTTTTTTAAATCTATTTATAGTGGACGGCAACCGGGCCAGCCTCAAATTTTGACTCGCTTGGCTGGTTTCATGTTTTTATTCCACAAAAAGCGCGTGAGAAAATAAGATTTTTCTCGTCTATTTTGAAGAATCAAATCAGAGCGATAATTTCTGATCGATAAGTAATATAGGAAGAACTCAATTACAATTTTTGAAATAGTGGATATTATTCTCCCACTAAAGAAAAAGATTAGGTGAATATTGTTCTCAAATAAAAGAAACTTAATAACTTATAACGATAGGAATGTAAATATCAAGTATATTTTGAAGTTTGGATTATTTTAGGATTTTATAATTGATTAACACATAAGTTTGGAGATATGTTCGCTAGCCTCTTCTTCTTTGATTGCAAGAAAGTAAAAGTATCTATTGTTGTTGAATTTTAGTATGTATTTGTTGACATATATATTAGACATATAATTCTTAATTTTTTGCTTCTAATCTCGTTCAAATGAATGTAGTTGGTATTGAAAGCAACTTCACCATTGAAATTAATGGTAATGATAAAGACAAGATGAGCGATTCAATTGAAGACGCTAGTGATAAAAGAGTCATGACACCAGAGATCATGAAGGCACGGTTGTGTTCAGTCCCAATTCCTTTGCTAAGTTATTCACTAGAGTCCTTGTTCCAGATAATGGAATAGCAGAATCTTGATCCCCACTGTCGAATTGCAAATGAAAAATCAAAATGACGTCATCATTGTTCATTATACATAGCCTCTTAAGTGATATATACAATTTCGAAGAATGCCATTTCTTTGTTTACCGGTAAACTAAAACGTGGATTCATGACTTCACTGACTCCCCCAAAATCGAAATGGTGGGTATCTCCAGATTTTGATATTCATATCTAAGAACCCTGTAGCACACAATAATTAAGAGGGAATTTAACAAAGAAGCATGTCATTTGGTGAAGAACCCAAGTCAAAGAACGAAGGATTAAGGACTAGTCAATTGAAAGTTCTGAAGAAACCACGTCATAAATGGACTTTTAGATATTCTAGAGTCATTTAAATCGATTGATGTTATGTGCTCGAGACTTTTAATGATTTTATTATTTCGGATTTCAAAGGTTCAAGCACATGTTGTAGTAAAAATCAACAACTTTGAAGGGATGAGAAGATGCTTTTTGCCAACTCTTAGAAGAATGCAAAGATGTCACGCTTTTCAAAGTTGGAAAATCATGCAATCTATGCGATTGTCCACGTCCCTTTGTCTAAATAAGAGATCCGGTAATAGATCTAGTCTTAGAAAATGATGATAATCCGTAATGCACATGGTCGTTTTTCGGTCATATAATATTATATGTTTCACGATAATAATGAGGCATATTCCTGGCCATATATGTTTAAAAGACACAAATGTGAATTGATGTAGACATATTATTAATTAATTTGGCTTGGTCAAGAAATCCAATTGTCTATTCCAGAATAACAATGGTCCCGATTTTTGCTTGCAATCACTCTATTATCATAGAATAGTTATATAGTTTAATTCGGTCCATCAATAATTGACCTCAAAACATGATTTAATGTTCAAGATGTCTCTATTAAAAAAAAAAAATTAACCTAGGGTCTTGCACATTGTGTGGATAAGAATATTGGAAAATATTGAAATTTGTGAAAAATGATATTTGTAAGTTAGTTCCATTTCGGATATGTAGTTCTGAATTGATTTATAGTTAGAAAAAGGTTACTGTAAATACTGTAAAACCAAAAAATGAGATCTATTGAAATTATCGACAACTATGTTGAACTCGCATTAATAAATGATAATAATATCCACGAGCGAGAGGAGCAAACAAAGATATAAATACTAAAGAGGGGACATATACATCCGCCATTTATTCAGTGCTCAAGGTAAGTTAAGAAAAAGGGCCAAGTGTCGCTTAGTCGCTGTGACACGTGTCAAGACATCATAGTCTACCCTTGAGCACCACGTCACATTTATCATATCAGATAATCCAGGCTCTTCAAGATGCCTCTGTGGACCTGATGCGTTAGTAGGCAGTGATTTCCCTCTCAGGAATGAGGTGAAGAGCTGCAACGACCTCTCCGGTTGCGTGGCCGGGGCAGTGTGCGAAGCTCCTCTAATGGTTGCGAACGCCAAATTGCCATGCTCTTGCGTGTATCCAGCAACCTGTAATAATCGATCGCCGAGTATCGAATGTGTGAACAATTCATGACACATGTCTGTGATTCCCCGTCACACCGAACAATTTCAACATCTATCTGTCTAGATGGAAGGGACATCGAACACAAAACTGATTTTCCTTTAGTGAGAAATAAATAGATTGACCTGCTTGCTAGTGAACCAAGCTTTGTAGCACAAAGTTGTCTTCCATTTTAGCACCTTGGTACGATACACAATTTTTTTTTTTTTTTTTGTCGGGCGGCCAGCAGTTGGTAGGCAAGGAAGAATAAAAAAAAAAAAAAAAAAGAAAAATAAAATTAACTTATTTGTACAAATTTTTCTCAAAAACAAGAAGCTATTTTTTTCCCTTTTTGTTTCTGTTTCAAATATATTTTCCAGCCAATTTTTTTATTCCAAAGAATAGAAAAATTAATTGACGTTACCAAATTAATTTTTATTCTTTTTTGTTCTAGGGAACAAAAGAACAAAATTTGAGAGAAATAGAAACGTTAGCAAACGGAAGCCTTAGTTGGACTTGGCGGGGAAAAGTATCCAAAAAGTCTTAAACATTTTGTATTGGTACCAATTCAATCATAAACTTTTCATTTGAACCAATTTAGTTATAAAGTTTTTCACATTAATACCAATTCAGTCCATTCGACTAATTTAAGTCATAAATTGCTGACGTGGCCACCGACGGTCTTATGTGGCGCCATGTGGATACATTTTATAAATTTTTAAATATATTTTTAGATTTTTTAAATTATTTTTTCTTTTTCCTTTCTCCTTACCCCGGCTAATGAGGTCGTTGGGCATAGGCTAGTCGAGGCGAGGGGCCCCGCACCCTTGTTGGCCACAAGCAAAGGTGTCAGCCCCCGCCCAAATCCAGGTGAGGGCTGAAACCCTTGCCCATTGGCCGGCAAGGGCCTCTGTGCCCTCGTCAGCCACAGGAGAGGGCACGATGGCCTTAGCTTATGGCTAGCAAGGGTGCGGTGGTCCTCGCCTAGATCCAGGCAAGAGCCACGACGGCCTTGCCTATGGCTTCACTACTCTTGCCTGCCACAAGCGTGGGCCTTTGTGCTCTCGCCTGTGGTTGACGAGGACGTGGCGGCCCTTGTCGAGGACTTGGAGGCCCTCTCCCTTGGTCGGCGAGGGTTGTTGCACCCTCTCCTATGGCTGACAAGGGCGCAGAGGCCCTCGTCGGCCAATGGGCGAGGGTTTCGACCCTCGCTTGTGGCCGGTGAGAGCGCAACGTCCCTCACCCTCACCGGCCAGGGGTAAGGAGAAAGGAAAAAGAAAAAAAAAGAAAAAAAGAAAAAAACTTAAAAAAATCTAAAAAATTATAAAATTTATCCATGTGGCACCACATAAGACCGATTGCCACGTCAGTAATTTCCGGCTTAAATTAGTTGAATAGACTGAATTGGTACTAATGTGAAAATGTTTAGGACTAAATTGGTTCAAAAAAAGTTAGGATTGAATTGGTACCAATGCAAAATATTTAGGACTATTTTAGTACTTTTCCCCAACTTGGCACGCTGTACAGGAGTCCCAACTCATTGCCAGCGAGAGGAGGAAAGCACAGTTAAAACCCTACTTCACCAAGACCCAATGTGTTTCAAGCATGCTCGACAGGACTCCAGATCACACGGCCAGACAGAGGCTAATTCACACCGCTAGTTTCATGAAAGAATCATTTGAAGAGGACCGTCCAAAGATCAATCATAGGCCGAGTCATCGAACCGATTACACTTCGCAACGCCGGCTGGTATCAGTACTAAATTGTCTGCTAATGTGAAGGGAACAGCTCGACCTCGATGTTCCTATTGGAATTAAACTTATGATTGAAGAAGGAACCTTCAGTTTCTTATCCCTTTTTATCAAGTAAAAGCACGCCCTCAGCTAAGCGTCCGAAACTAGTACTTTCTCCCCAAACTTTGGAACGATGACAATGCTCGATGATTTATTTTAAGCCAAGAATTATTGGAGATGAAGATTGCCGACCATCCCTACAGTCCATAGTTAGGCAACGTGGGATAAGAACTAACATTCCATTCTTCGTCCATTGTCAGCATTATATCGTTTACTATGGCCATAGTTCATATAAGTAAGGGTTAGTAAAACGGACTGATTGAACTGGACCAAATCGGCCAGTTTGGTCCTATTTCAAGGAGTGTCGATCCGGTTCTCAATTTATAAAAGTGGAATTGATGTTGGGCGGTCCGATTTTTGATTCCAATGGGGGAATCAAACTACTTGTTTTTTTTTTTAAATATTAAGACTGGCCAAAGCAAACAATGTATTGAATAATTGATATGGTATAGAGCAGTAAATAATATATCATAATCGGCCCATAATTCATTGGTTTGAGTTTTTGAATGAAGGTGGGTTCAATTGAATATATTGACAGGTTTGAATTTGGGCTCTCTCTTGATAATCTTCCTAGGTGAAGGTGTCAGATTTCTATTGTGCACTCTCCAACAGTTCTTTCTTGCAAATAAATAGCGATGCTATTTATGAGTCTTTTGAATCAAAATCCCATATGTTTCAGCGAGAAAACATGGGGAGAAAATGAGCATCTCCGAATTGAGAGAGTTAGTTTGAATGAATTCATTGGCTTACAGAGACGGAGAACTTGCAGGTGGGTATTTTCAGTCCTTCAAGTATAAGTTCGTGTCTTCTTTTGCACATAGGCTTGACTTTTGAACTAAGTCACAATCGTTTCACGGGACAAAATACTACAAGTGCCATAACTTTTTTCTTACTTACTTAAATACCAAAAATTTTAAAAATCGATTAATTATGTGCTATCGATTTTCCTCGCTAGAAAATCCAATGTGATATCATATATCATTCAATGTGACTCGCTAGTAAAATGAAGTTAGCAATTGAGAAGACAAACGGCATCATTTAGATATTTGATTGAAGAACTCTAACCTAGCTTAAAGAAATTGGACCAAACTTCAACCTCCTTCCAGAAACCTAAGCAAATCCCAATGTTTCAAATAGGGCAAATCACCTTATCAAATTCGTAAAGGGGGAGGAAAAGCAAAAGAAGTGGCTCACGATTGTATCAACAAAGCCAATGGTCAATGTTTTTGTTATTGTGGGCTGCAAAGTCCAACAAGAAAAACTTGGACGAGATAATTCCGGTAGGATGCACTCCTCGCATTTAAGAGATCGCATGGATTTGTTACCATATACCACGGGCCATCGTGATCCTGGCCCACGCAAAGCCTATGACTGTGATCATCTGATTTCAGGACGCATTCACATAGCATACCATCGTTTCTTGCTCGATGTATATCAAATTCAAGGTTTCGTAGTAGTTTCTCTCCGGGGGAAAAGAGAAACAAGCGGTTGACCTGCGTTATGGTTGCCACTTATGCTAGTTATGAGCTTTCCTTCGCGTCAGTCATCTCCAAGTGGATTGGAGGCAGCAGCCACAAGTTGGAAAGAAAATAGTGATGTTCCCATCTGCCATTGACTAGAATTAGCGAATTTTTATGATCATCAAATCAATAACCAAGTCGAAAATACCCACTTACTCCAAGCCTATATCAGTCCATCTATCTATTATCTCACTAAAAGGTTCAGTCCTTGGAAACATTCGCAAGTCGAACATTTTTACCGCTTGAAATTTAAGAACTACGAAAAAGGGTTGTTGTCCCATTGTCTTGATTTCAATTATGAATGGAACTCGAATATTCTGAGAATACACGAATTATAACTTTTATATATGCTACAGAAAGAAGCTTAGGGAAGCAAATGTTTCATCTTGGAAGAAACCAAGAAACTTGTATCAGAAACATGATGAGTTTGACGTTTCTTGCTATGAGAAATGAAGAAAAGGGCCCCAGTTTCATCAATCACCTAATAAAACCAATGTGAGTACTGATGTTTGTGAAGGTTATTTTTTCTGAACCAACCTGTTCTTGCTCGAACCAGACTCTATAAGGCACGGTTGCGTTTAGTCCCAATTGCTTTGCTAAGTTATTCACTAGAGTCCTTGTTCCAAGTAATGGAACAGCAGAATCCTGATCCCCACCATTGAATTGCAAATGAAAAATCAAACCGATGTCATCATTGTTCATTATACATAGCCTCTCAAGTGACATACACAATTCTGAAGAATGCCATTTCTTTGTCTACCTGTAAACTAAAATGTGGATTCCTGACTTCACTAACTCCCCCAAAATCGAAACGATGGGTATCTCCAGATTTTGCATTTCATAACTGAGAAAACTGTAGCAGACCAAAATCATGAGGGAATTCTGACGAAGAAGCATGACTTGAGATGAGGAACCCAAGTCAAAGAACGAAGACTAGTCAGTTGAAAGTTTGGGAGAAACCACGTCATAAATGGACTTGTAGATAATCTAGAGTCACCAAAATCGATTAATGTTAGGAAGAACCTATTGTATAGTCCTATTAACGCAACAAGGATATGAGGAGTCATGTCCGGACATTGAGAAATGTGGATATACTTTGACAAGACTCGTCGAGATTACTCATGATGCCATTTGGCCATAAAATTGTGCCTCTAAAAAATGAAGTTTCAAGGAGATAAGTCGATCCTTAGTCGCTGCAAACTGTCCATGAAGAGATTCCAACCAGCCGAGCATGTAGAGCCTCCTGCACTTTTTCCTATTCAAGTACTTGACGGTTTCGTCTTCTATACATACATCTATCTTCTCTGTTTCTTGCTGGAAGCAGCATAATCACAAAAATTCAAGAGTTGTGAAAAAAAGTAAAGAAGTTCATCAGTTTGGATGAAGATGCTCACCAGCTTATTCAAAACAGCGGACTGTGAAGAAACTGTCGACAAACAAACATCAACAGTGACATCGTAGGTGTCAATATATCTGCTTATTTCTCTTGATGCTTCGCTGGCAATGCGGGAGCGGACAGGGGTGATGGTGCTGCTCTGTGCTTGTCTGCGAATTTGGGAGTAATTGCCTATTGTGTTTAAACTTTCATAGGTTGCATCTGATATCAATCTGTGAGACCGAAAAAATTCAGCCTGTGAGTTGAAATCAGTGTTGAACTTGAGAAGTGGATTTCCTATCTGCAACAAGCATGAGATTTGTTCATCTCGATAGATATCAATACAATGTATGTGAGATGCTAATTAAAGTTTGCAGACTTTCCAGTCAAACTCACAGCAATTCCCTTCAAATTGAACAACTTGGACTGCACGATGAGCATTGCAAGTTGTGGAACATAATGACCTGGTTAGAGTGAAATTAGATAGAAGGTCAAATTCTGCACTCATGGAACTTCTGATTCATTCAACCACGCAAAGTCGTTCACAAAATCTTAATCACTAGTTCACCTGCATAGCTCCCTCCTGTAATGAATAAATCACTCTCTTCGTATTCTGGGAATTTTTTGAACCAGTTATGGAGGAATGCGAGATTGTCTTTTGCTGAAATGTGGAAGCATTGTTTAGCTGGTACTAATACTTAATTTCCACTTCACATTACCTCTGTAAATCATCACTGCACTTTAATTTGTTAAAAATATATTGCAATTTGCAAGGAAAAGAACCTGTCACCTTGTCATCGACATAGTTATAATAAGAAGTATTGACAGAGTAGAAGGAACCAACTCTTATGGGAGACTCCAGGTGCAACATGTTGGCTTCTGCAAATAAATCGAAAAATGCAAGAATTAGCCAATTACAGAATCTTTGAAGTTGGAGCCACATCGCAGCCAATGGGATCAATCTCACATTCACCCTTGAAAATGGTATATCTGATACAAGATCGGATTCAGTTTCCTATTGATTCAAGCTTTAGCGAAGGGAGGCAACTAAAGAACATGTCTTTAAGCTGCTAGAGCTACAGGATTAATTTTTCCCCCTCCTTTGTTTATGGGAATTATGTTCACCTTTATTCCGGCTATAGTCATTTTTCAGGAGTACATCTCCACTGGGCTTGAATGGTCCATGTTCACAGAACGCGCCAACTCCAATGAATGAACAACCGGGGCCTGCAAAGAGTCAACCCAACACACAAGCAAACTCCAGCGGTTTTCATCATGCTCATTTCATTTCTCACCATCACTCACTCGAATTCAGCTCAGATGGTTTTACCTCCGTTGAGCCAAAGCCCGAGAGGCTTCGAAGCCAGGTCGGCTTTGACTTCAACGAAGTAATAGAAGAGAGCTCTCTGTTGCTTCTCATCCACGGCGATGTACGCTGCGTACTGGCCGAAGCTGACCTTGGGCTGTCCCGGCAAGCTAATGATTTTGTCAACATCTGAGATGGTGTTCAGTGTCGAGCTTGAGCACATTCGGGTAAGTGTTACACTGAGTGTTGCTGCGATAAGCCATGGCACTAGTTGCGGATGCATCACGAGCGAGAGAGAGACAGAGGGAGAGGGAGTAAAGAAAATGCCAACGGAACAAAGTGGATAATATTTGGGTGGAAACGTAAAGTTTGACTAGTTTGCTCAATTCTTGAATGTCACAATTATATATATTTACATTACTCTTTTGTTTTACATCTTTGTTTCTGGGAAGACCCTTTTATTTATTTATTTACTTTTTCTCATTGACCAAGTCATTGGTTATGAGGATACGCCTATGATTTTTTGTCAAGAGGAGCTAAGACTTTTATCCAACGTCCTTATGATATGACATGACTTGTTACCGTAGCGTCTTGCATAGATGCGAGAGGCAGCTACCTTGCGTTAGATGGGAAATGAATTTTTTTTTTTTTTTCTTTTTGTGAAATAGAAAGCAAGCAATTAATGTGCTCGAGACTTTTTATGTTTTCTTATTTCATGATTTCAATGTTTCGAACAGATGCTGTAGTAAAAATCAACGAGAAAATTTCCTGGTTTCAACTTTAAGGGATAAGAAGATTGGAGAATCACGTAGTCTATGCGATTTGACCACATCCCTTTGTCTAAGTATTAGATCTAGTATAATATAAAAAATAGATGTAGCCTTAGAAATGACAATAATCCAAAATGCGTATGGTTGTTTTTTGGTCACGCAATATAATGTGGGCAAATGTTCCACGACAATAACGAGGTATATGCCCAATCATACATGTCCAAAAAACACGAATGTGAATTGATGTTGACAAGTTACTAATTACTCTGGCTTGGTCAAAAAACGCAACTATATTCCAGAACAGCGATATTCCCAAATTTTTGCCCTCAATTTCGCCATCATCACCAAATAGTTATGTAGTTTAATTCGGTCCAAGTATAATTGACCTCAAAAAATGATTTTACGTTAGAGATGTCTCTATTAAAAATAAAAATAAATTTTAACCTGAGGCCTTACGCATTGTGTGCAGATAAGAATACTGGACAATATTGAAATTTGTAAAAAGTGATATTCGTATGTTAGTTCTACTTCGGACATGTAGTTCTAAATTGTTTTAAAACCCGAAAAAAGGGTCATCCTAAAATTGAAAGGATGAGATTTTATGAATGAGATTTTATGAGATTATTGGCATCTTGAACTCATATTAAGAAATGATAATAATATCCATGAACGTGAAGGGAGCAAAGCATGATATAAATACTTAGAAGGGACAATACACATCCGCTTTTTATTGAGTGCTCGAGTTTAAGAAAAAGGGCCAAGTGTCGCTTAGTTGCTGCGCCACGTGTCAGGACCTCGTATGTCTACCCTTGAGCACCACGTTACATTTATTATATTAGATAATCCATTCAATCTCAGGCTCTTCATCGAAGATGCCTCTGAAGACCTCATGGGTTGGTGGGCAGTGATTTCCCTTCCAGGAATGAGGTGAAGAGCTGTAAAGACCTCTTAGGTTGCGTGGCCGGCGCAGTGTGCGAAGCTCCTCTAATGATTGCGAACGCCAACTTGCCGTACTCTTGCGTGTATCCAGCAACCTGTTATCATCAAACGCCGATTGTCAAATGCGTGAACAATTCAGGGCGTTGTACCGTACAATTTCAGCGTCCATCTGTCCAGATGAAAGGGACATCAGAACACAACACAGATTTTCCTTGAGTGAGAAATAAGTAGATTGACCTGCTTGCTAGTGAACCAAGCTCTGTAGGACAAAGTCGTGTTCAGTTTCAGCACATTGGTTGCCAAGGCGTCGACCATAGTCCGAGTTCCGAGGAAGGGGACGACTGCGTCTAGATCCCCACTGCCACAAATCATAAAAAGAAAAGATGATCGATCACAATATTATGTCAGTTAAATGTGACCTTATCGTAAAAGCCAATCAATCTTAGAGGAATATTTGATGATAGACCTGTAAACAAGGACTCGGAGGCCAGACTTGACAAGTTCTCCCAAGACCGGGATCATACTTATATAAAGATCCTCAAATCTGTAGTTTTTATTGACGTCACTGCAGAAGAACAGAACATATTAATAAGTAAGCAGATGCTAATCTTGTCTGACACTTGCCTAACCGATAAGATGAATTTATTATGTGATAGTGATAGTAATAGGCATTTGCATGAAATCTTTTTGTGGTTACCTATGTGCTTGATACCGTGATTAGAACAATATATGAGAGAAGAAACTCATGCGGTTTGATGATTGATCATCTATTTTCACTCAATCTGAGTTTATCATTTTCCTAGTCCATTTAGTCCTTAATTCTTTAGCAAGAAAGCTTCTTCTAAAGAAGAATTGAGTGAGCTCAAAAGAATTCCTGATTCGAATTTTACTTCTACTGTGACAAGCTGCAATGCTATGCCACTATTTCCAGGGAGAGGCAAAAGGAGAGGAGCATAAGTACTCGCTGCACGTGTTCCAGTGTCCGACTCCAACAAGCTTGGCATGGAGTGCATCCTGTACGTCTTTACGGTTAAAGTACTTGATGACATCTTGTTCTTCGCAGGGATCCTTAGTTTCCAAAAAGTTCTGTATGCAAAATACAAAATGCAGGGAATGAGTTGAATGAGCTTCCGGAACATGGATATAATAGTTCTATCTAGCAGTTACTGATTCGAAATTTGGTCTCGGTCTCGCTCTCACTTGATAGTTGATCAAGTCTTCTGATGCAAGGGAGGATGGCAATGAATGCGCTGTGGTGAGCATCTTATAGAAAATGTTTAATGTGGATTGCCCCGATGTTAGGCAGATGTCAGCGAGGACATCGTACTTATCGATCGCCTTGGTATCATTAAGTTCTTTTGCTGCCTTTATCACAACCTCTACACATTCGGAAGTCAGATTCCTCGATCTGATTTCACGCAAAAGCCGAGTGTAATTACAGACGTTTTGAAAGAGTAGCTCGGTTTGGTCTGACATCATCCCGTGGGACCAGTAAAATGTGGTCATGGTGTTCGTATCAACCTCATAATCCAGTAAAGGATTACCAATCTGCAAATTGTGGCCAAATAAGTAGTCAAATTGGAGGGGAAAAAGCGGAATAATAGTCAAAAAGGGCTTTAGGAGTCTCTTAAAATCGGTTCCTTTTATTGAATAGATCTTATCATAATTTCGAATATGCAATTCAAAAAAGGGATCGAATAGGAATTGATACTCTGAATCATGGAACTGTTAATGAAATAAAAAAGACTCACCGCTATGCCCTTTAAATTTATCTCCACCTTGGACTGGACAATGAGCCGTGCAAGCTCTGGCACATAGTGACCTGGGTACAAAAAACGATCAAGTCATTAATTTTCTGGTTGGTTTCGTTAGATCTGCTCTAGAAGTCCTGAAATAGGTACATATTTAAAAAATATGCAGGTAAGTTTGCCTAAATAGTGGAATTTAACTAGACCGACTCCATAATCCTAAATCAATTCACTCGATCTGATCGGATTAATATCTATGTGTACAACTGAAATGGTACCTCCATAACTTTCCCCGGTGATGAAGAAGTCTCTCCCTTCGTACTGCGGGTATTTGGTGAACCAGCGCTGCAGGAACACTAGATTGTCTTGTGCTATAGTAGAAGGGAAACCATTTATCAGTTGCATTTACAATGTTCACGGTATAAGTTAACTGTAGTGATTAGAGTCATAAATAACCAAAGCTTCATTTTTCTTTTCTATCAAATAGCAGAGTTGATCGTTACACCTGTTATATTGTCAGTAATGCCCTTGTAAAATGACTGATTAGTTGAGTAAGAAAAGCCGACTCCCGCTGGAGACTCCAAGTATAGGAGATTGGCCACTGCAATATTTTAAGCCAATTCAGTTGTCATATTTCCAGGGAATGCAAGCGAAAGGTTTCTGACAAGGAAGCATTAGCTTCTATCTCCTCACTAATAAGCACTTAATCAGGGTCATATCAAAAGAAAGTCATGATATGTTTGTTCTATTCACAGTTATGAAGTGGCTCTTAAAAAATGATATCACTAGATTTTGCTTGTTTAGCGGATATCTAGTTGCTAACCCATATGAACATAGGCAAGAAAAAAGTTCGTCACATCAGCTAAAAAATTTGAGTTCAAAAAGTAACGTTCCTTTGTTCCAACTGTAATCGCGTTTTACCAGATCCACTCCCTTCACTTTGAAAGGGCCATGCTCAGTGAAAGCTCCATACCCCAAAGAAGAACAGCCAGGCCCTACATTAGGAGAAAAGAAAAAGAAAAGGCGAGATAAACTATCAAAATAATTGAACAAATTGTGTATACCTGCTTGACAGATCAAAATGCATAATAATTAAGATTTGATGTTCATTCTGCTGCTATAATTGAAGGATGAAGTACATAGAACTTTACAGAGGAGACAGCATTGAAGTTTTCATAAGTAACAGAGGGATCTGCGGTTTTGTTACCTCCAGTTAGCCAGAGAACAAGAGGCTTAGAGTCAGGGCTTGTCTCTGCCTCCACAAAGTAGTAAAAGAAAGCTCTTGGTGGGTAGTCACCCACTGTGATATAACCTGAATAGTGGCTGAAATTGATGCTTGGTTGACCGGGCAAGCTCACGATTCTATCGGAGAGAGATGTCACTGGCTTGCATGCCTGCATGAGGATTGAGCAGGTGATTACTGTTAGGATGAGCCATGTCTGGGACATAATTGCTTGAGGGTGAGTGAGTTGCTGGTTTTTGCTTTGCTCTTGGAGCCTGGAAGTAAGTTGCTATTTATAGAGACGGAAAAGAAAGGACTAAGGGCATTTCGACTTTTCGTTCCCGTTAAAAGACACATGAAAAGCAAAATATCCTAAGACTCATGCATGTCCTAGCTAATGGTACAAAATCGTTTCGTGATAGATGAGATTCTTGAGACATCCGTTGGAGATTAAAGTAAAATTTGTTCCTTCACTGACTCAGTGAAAGTCAAACTAGAATCTGGAAAAGTGCCGAGATTAGTCTGGCTTGAATTTACTACGGTCGGACAGATTCAGCTCAAGTTGGCACGCTGAACAGGAGTCTCAACTCATTACCAGCGAGAGGAGGAAAACACAGTAAAAACCCTCCTTCACCAAGGCCCAGTGTGTCTCAAGCATGCTTGAGAGGACTCCAAATCACATGGCAAGACAGAGGCAAATTCACGCCACTAGTTTCGTGAACGAATCATTTGACTTGCAGAGGACTGTCCAAAGATCAATCATAGGCCGAGTCAAACTTCGTAACGCCCAGTTGGTGTCGGTACTAAATTGTTTGCTAATATGAAGGGAACAGCTCGACCTTGATGTTCTTAGACGTAAACTTATGACTGAAGAGGACACCTTCAGTTTCTTATCCCTTTTTATCAAGTGAAAGCACACCCTCAGCTAAGAGTCCGAAACTTAAGCACTCTCTCTAAACTTTGGAGCGATGACAATGCTCGATGATTAAGCCAAGAATTGTTGGAGGCGAAAATTGCCGACCATCCCGACCATTTATAGTTAGGCAATGCGGGATAAGAACTAACATTCCCATCTTGGTCCACTGTCATCATGATATTGTTCACTCTACCTGTCGCTCATATATGCAAGGGATAAGCAAAATGGACCAATCAATTGAACTGAAATTTGTCTAAACTGGACTGAACTGACCAATGTGGTCTTGTTTTGAAAGTGCCAATTCAGTTCCTGGTTCTTGAAAAATGGAACTGGTGTATGGGCAGATGGTTTTTATTGAGAATAGTCTAAGCGGACAATATATTGAGTGAGTTATTTTAGGAATATCATAATATATCAAAGTGAGACCCCCTCTAATAATTGTATGGTTTGATGACAAATTATGCAAAAGCTGGTGGGCTTGTAATGACCTAATTTGATGAGAGTAGGAAGTGTTGTCAAGATCAGAGAGCTTGAACAAGGAGTAACTCATGACAACTTTTAAGATGACAAATGAAGCAAGAATTGAGATATATTATATATATACATACACATGAAAATTGGAATTAATTTATGGAGGCATCTTTTGACACAGTGATAATGCTTACCCGTAAAATTCCAAAGTTAAGTATGCTCAAATGGAAGTACTCCCGAGATGGATGACCTCTTGAAAAGTGTCCACCTGTATGTTAAAAGACAAAATCATGAAGTTTGGTATGAGACAGGCCATAAGAGACAATACCTCACTCGGCATGCATTCCAGTGCCTTTTCTTCATCTATCCTTTCTCTTCGAACACGTAGGCGTACGTCTATCAGGATGTACATGCGAAGAAAGACGAGAGAGCCAGCTTTGCAAAGTTGGGTAAACGTACGTAATCGTCTCTCGTGATTCACTGACTCATCAAGATTTTATTCCATTGTGGATCGGGAATACATGGCGGACATTGATTCGATCGACCACGAGAAACATGTGCATGGATCTCCGAGAGGTCATCCAAGTATTCAAATCCACGTGGAAGCATATGTATGGTTTTGGTTTTTTTTTCTTTTGGGGGGAGCAATCACGGACTCCGGGCCCGACGTCTCCCACACAATACAAAAGCACATGCATGCACGCATAGAGCAGTGTGACGGTCGGCATGAGACGCTGGCCTCTCACGCCATTTTCTAGATATTATCAATGTAGCACGGACACTCTTCGAAATCTTTCGTGTCGTGTTCGACACTCCCACATATATCCGATATGCTTCGATACGTCTCAACACGCTCCGACACGCGATCAACGAGTGTAGAAAAATCCGATACGTGATCAACTTTCTCTGACACGCTCCGACACGCGAGTTTAGAATTTCGGACACGCGATTCGACACGCACTTTACCCGGTTAATTTTAAAAATTTCTAATACTTGATGGGAAAATATAAATATACACAAAAGAAGTAATAAAGAAGTAATAAAATTGCTATAAATATACACGCAACACATGGGTCAATTTTCTTTTTTCAGTTTTGTTTTTTAGAATTGTTTTATTTTTAAAAAAAGTCTTTTACTATGAAAGAAATAATAAAAAAATGCTATATATGATAAATAAATAAATTTAACAATATCATTTTAGCATTTTTCTTTAAACAATGTTTTTTTTCTCTAAGTTTTGTGTATTATTGTAACAAATTAAAATAATGAATGATATTATTTAATATTTTTTGTGTAAATTAATTATAGGTTATTTTATTATTATTTATTTATGTATTTATATATAAAAATATATTTAATATATAACGTGTTGGAACGTATCGAAATTTTCTATTTTTAAGAAATGACGTATCGGCGTGTCGTGTCGTGTCGCGTGTTGCATATCCGTATCGATGCTACATATGTTATAATTGATAAATTAATATCTTAAATTTAAATTTATATAATAATTTATTTAATCGAATTTATTGAAAAAAATTGATTACAATCGGACAAAGAAACTCTTCTTTCTTGGATTCGCTTTTGAGCGTACAAAAGAATGCAAAGAAAATATCATCTGCCACTATAAGACAAAAAAGGTCTCATATATTTTATTATATTTGGATAACTTTTAAAGGGAGAGAGTTCTTTTGTCCAACCCTAACTATTCCGACAGAATCCGTGTAAAAAAAAAGAAAGGATATCTTGTGGGTCCCCCTCTTTGCATATATAGCCAAGAAGCCTAATGAGAAGCCGTTGAAGCTAAGAAGAGCCGCACAAAGCCAGAAAGCCGACAAGAAGCAAATCGCCGTACGAAGAAGGGAAAAATTCAAGAACGACGCACATTCTTGATTTTAAATCACACGAGAAGAGTACTGCTTGGATTTGAACACGTGATGATTTGTGCAGTAAGTTTACATTTAGATTGATTTGTTTATTTGTAAATACTTTAGATTTGAATTTAAATCTATGTGTAGGAAACACTCAAATATATCGACAATTGTAAATTCCGATTCTCTAATTATAATGGATTATTTATTATTAATTTTTCTTGTTGTTGTAGATATTCATACTCGGACTGAATCGCATAAATTTCTAATATCATATTATTCCTCATTTACTTTTTTGGTGATTGTAGATTGACTTAATTTGCAAGATTTTGTCATTTCCACGTATTATATTTCTACAATTGATATTGGAGCTTGGAATCAGATTTTTTTATTATAATTTGAGGCTTTTGTTTGTTTGATTATTATCTTGAAATTCTATTATAACAATTATGTTTGAGATGAAAGTTGAAATTGAGAAGTTTAACGGGAGGAATAACTTTGGATTATGAAGCATTAAGATGCATGCACTATTGACAACCCAAGATTTAGCTAAGACATTAGATGGTGAATATGAGTTGTTGATTATAATGAAAGCCTCTAAGGGAGTAGAGCCAATGGAAAGAACAAAGAGTACAATCTTGTTGAACTTGTCGAATGAGATGCTAATAGAGGTGGCAGAGGAAAAGGATGTCGTAGAATTATGGACAAAACTTGAGGCACTCTATGACAAAAAAAAGGTTTGGACAATTGCTTGTACATGCTAAAGAAAATGTTTCAATTTGGATGTACTGAAAATATGTCTATCATATCCCACTTTGATGAATTCAATAAATTCACAATGGATTTGAAAATCGTCGGTAAGATACTTGATAATGAAGAACGATGCATGATGTTGTTAGCTTCTTTAGTGGTAGAGAAAGTTATGAGATGACGGTTTGACGCAAGGGATAGCATAAGCACTAATGATTTGGGGGTAGAGAACAACATCGATAGCCTAGTGGTAGCGGAGGTAAAAACAGATTAAAATCACGTCATAAAAAGTTCAAGGGATGCATGGAGTGCTTTGAGTATTACGATAAATGACGCATCAAGGTAATAGGTAGAATGCTACAACCAGTGTGGTGAATGTTACCGAATAGAGCACTAGTGATGCAAAAGCTATTTTATGCATGACCACTAGTTCGTCAGGAGGCAAATGGGTACGAGATTCAGGGTGTTCTTATCATATGATGCCACATAAGAACTAGTTTACTACTTACCATACTACAAATGGTGGTAGAGTTCTTTTGGGGAATAACGCAATTTGTAAGGCTGTGGGGATATGGCCAATTTGGATTTGAATGCATGATGGGATGGTGCGCATATTGACAAACGTGAGGCATATACCAAAGCTCAAGAAGAACCTTGTTTTTCTAGGGACACTTGATGACATCGAGTGTAGGTATGCCGTTGAAGGTGGAGTATTTAATATCTCTTAAGATGCCATGACAATGATGAAAATGAAGAAGGTGAATATTGTTGGAGGAAACTCCTTTAATATTTTGAAGCTGGCAAAATTTATCCAAAGTTTATTATGAAGATTTCCAGACTTTTATGTCAAAGTCTGAAGACTACCAGACTTTAGTGTCAAAGTCTGTTCTACATCAGAAGTTTACCCACTTTGACAAATTCTAGACTAAACACAAGTGAATGATGAAGACTTATCCAGATGAAGAATTATCTATCTTTCTTCAAGGGTTCAGTTCATATTGGTTATATATAGCATTCTGGATGGAAATATCACCTATAGGATTGATTATCTTTATTGAAATCAATTTAGATACTTCAAATCTTTTTGGATAACAAGTAAATTTGGAAATAATATACTTATGGAAACCAAGATCTTGATTGTATGGGCGAACAAGATTGACAGACTTTCATTACAATCGTCAAATGACTCGAGATCTCCTTGATTGATTCTGTTCAACGGGTTGATTGGAAAAATTCCTTTGGAAAGTGCCAATGGTTGAGAATGCATGAATGAGTATTTAAGGAGACATCTCTAGTCATTCGATAGTGTGCGTGAAAGAGAAATTTCAAAATCTGAAGCTTTCAATTTTCTTGTTATTTCTTACATTGAGTTCAAAGTTGTACTCAAAAGAGAGAAAGTCTTATAGTGTGGCTTCGTGAGAGAGTAGTAGAGATTTTTCACTGTGAAGTCGAGATCGCAAGATTGTAAATTCTCTTTTGATTCATAGTGGAATCCAGCTAAGACGTTGTTAGCGTGGGAGAGTGGACTTAGGCTTAATCTAAACCGAACCACTATAAATTATGTGTTCTTATTCTCTTTCATGAACTTTTTTATTTTGTTCGTAATTCTATTTAACTGCTAAAATTTGAACTCGCTCAAAGTCTGTTGTTTTTCAGACTCTATTTCAAAAGTAAAATATTTTTACTATTCTTTGCGAAAAATTTTCTTTACACCTATTTACCCCCATCTAGGTGTTAATTCTAACACTTTCAAATACTCCCTATCATTTATTAGGAGAGATTGTGACCGAAACTGTTGTAGTTTCATTAGATGAGTCATATTATGACTAGACTCAATTATGACATATGCGTTTAGGACGCATGAGTGAAGTAGGTATGACAATACTGAGTGAGAGAGAGTTGTTGAAGGGTTAGAAGACAGGAAAGCTAGACTTGTGTGCGCATTGTATTTTTGAGAAGCAACGCTGAATTAAATTTACTATAGTTATTCATTTGACCAAGCAACTAATTAAATACATTTATTCAGATGTTCATGGCTCATCTCCTGTTCCTTTGAAAGGAGGTGCCCGACATATACTGACATTTATCGACAATTATTCGAGGAAGGTATGGGTTTACTTTTTGAAGCATAAAAATGATTCATTTGATTGGTTCATGAAATTTAAGACATTGATTGAGAGCGGTCAAATAAAAAAATCAAGTGCCTGAGAACCGATAATATCATGGAGGTTTATGGTAAAGATTTTACCAAGTTCTGCAAGAAATAAAGGATTGTGAGACACCTTACAGTACTTAGGATAACACAACATAATGGCATGGTAGAATAGAAGAACAGAACTTTGTTTGAGTGAGCTCAATACATGCATTTGCATGTAGGACTTGGCAAGAAATTTTGGGCTGAAGTAGTGAACATGGCATGTTATCTAGTTAATCAGTCTCCATCATCTGTTATCAAGTGGAAGACTCATAAGGAAATATGGTCAATGAAACTTGTTAATTAATTCGAACTATGTATATTTGGATATCTTACGTATGCTCGTGTAAGTTATGGTAAGCTTGAGTCGATGGTGAAGAAGTGCATGTTTCTGAGTTATGCACATGGGTTGAAAGGCTATCGGCTGTGGTATACTAATCCCAGATCATCTAATTTTCTAATAAGTAGAGATTTGATCTTCAACAAGACTGCAATGCTTCAATAGAGGAGTTTTGAGACATGACTAGTAGAGAAGACTGATCATAGTGTTATTTGTGAGGTAGAGCTTTAGGTAAAGACTTTGGAGACTTCTAAGGTAATAGAAGTTGAGACTATAGAAAAGTCATAGTTCCTGAAGTCAATGATAGTGGACAACTAGCACAGCTGCAGCACATTATAATCGCACACATATAGAAAAGGCAAATTAAATCACCAATACATTGTGGTTATACATATTTTGCTTATGCATTGACCGTGGATGATGAGGTGGAGATAGACAAGCCTCTGTCTTACTTTAAGGCGATGGCTAGTTCGGAGTCGTTGTAGTGGCTAGGTGTTATGAGTGAAAAGATAGAACTACTCCATCGAAATACAAAATGGAAGCTGGTCAAAGTACCAAAGAGCCATAAGATTATTGGAAGTAAATAGGTCTTTAAATGAAAGGAAGGCATTCTCGATGTCGAGGCTGTGAGGTATAATGCAAGACTTGTGGCGAAGCGATATACACAGTGGGAGGGCATTGACTATAATGTGATGTTCTCTCTTATGGTAGGACATACTTCTATTCGTATTTTACTTATCCTAGTTGTTGCACAAGATCTTGAGTTAGAGCAATTGGATATGAAAACTGTGTTTCTTTACGATGAGTTGGAGGAGCAAATTTATATGAGGTAATTAGAGGGATTTGCTATTCCGGGTAAGGATAATATTTGCTTGCTAAAGAAATCTTTATATGATTGAAATAGTCTATTAGGTAATGGTATAAGCGTTTTGATATTTTCATGGCTCATTAGGACTACTTGAAAAGTCAGATGGATAGCTACGTTTAAAGATTGAAGAATGGTTCTTTGATTTATCTATTTTTATATGTAGATGACATGTTGATAGTAGTTAAGAATATGCCTAATATTGATGTGTTGAAGAGGTAGTTGAGTGCTAAGTTTGAGATAAAATATTTAGTTGTTGTAAAGAAGATATTGGATATGGAGATTTTGCGTGATAGAGCTCCAAGAATTTTATGTCTATCTTAGAAGAAATATATTAAGAAGATTGTGATACGTTTTAATACACAGTCAACGAAATCTATAAGTACACTTTTATTGAAGTATTTTAAACTTTAAGATAAATGATCACTGCTGACTAAGAAGGAGGAGGAGCATATGTCCCATATTCCTTATTCTAGTGACATTGGTAGTATATTATGTATGCTATAGCATGAACTAGGCCTGATATTTCACAAGCTATAACCATAGTTAGTCGCTATATAATGCATCTTGGTAAATCTCATTGGGAAGCTTTGAAATTGATCCTTAGATATTTGAAGGGACAACATACTTGTGTATATTGTACCGGGTGAAAAGCAATGGCAGTGAGACCAATGGTTTTGTGGATTCGGATCACGCTAGTGACTTCGATAATTGCAGGTCTTTAGTAGGGTACGCATTTACGTTAGCAACTGGTTTAGTAAGTTAGAAAGTGTCGTTATAGGATCACGTTGACTTGTTTTCAACTAAGATAGAGTATATGACACTAGCCTTTATAACAAAGGAAGCAATGTGACATTGGGTTAGACCAAAAAAGTGTTGATATTGTCACGGCCCAAACCCTCAAGCGCATGAACATCCCTCCTGGTCGATTAGTTGTGACATCCTAAGACGCGTCGCTAACCCATTCTTTTCATATTTCGATTAAACGCAAGCGGAAGCATATTATAAACACCCAATCAAACATAATACCATGGGTAGTATAAACACAATTGCAAACATTTCCAAAAGCACTACTTTTATTTATTTATGGTTAGCCCTAGGAAGTTTAGTAATTACAAGCTCATTCCAAAAATGTGACTTCCTATGCAACCAATATACCAAAAGGGTTAGAAAGGTCGTGGTTAACCCAACTTTTTTATCATGAGAGCTATCCAAAAAATGATTCCCACATCATCATTGGTTTGCTAAAGCAAGCCATCCAACCTTGGAAAAGGACCAGCAGGATCCCCATCGAATCTAATGAGCTAGGCCACAAAATGATGGGGAATTAGATGATCTACTCCCTCGTTAACCCATAAAGTGGTGGTGTAGTTTAGAAATGTCACCTTGGTCCCCGTCATTGCATACTTGACCACGGTCCATTTAGAGGACACGGGGACCCCAAAAGGAACATGGTGCACATTCATGACTATAGGCCTAAAAACATTTAAACAACAATAAGTGAGATAAAATCTTAGTGAGTCAACAACGCAAGCCTCGATTAGGACGCCGATTCATTTCAGAAGCAACTTAAACATGCAACATGACATATTCTTACTTCATCTTGGCACGCCCTTGCATTTTTTAACTATCACAGGCCAACAGCAATGTAACACATATAACTTAAAATCAGAACACATCTCATAAATTTTCCATCCATAATGCATTCACACATGTTCTAATTATTACAACCACTTAGGGCATGACCAACACAAGTGTAACGACCCCGACTCCATTCCCAGGATCACAAGTAGTGGGTGTTATTTTCATGACGTCCTAGGCTCGTTGCCATCTCGTTCTTTTTATCTTTTCATTAAGCACATGTGCAAGTGTTACAAACAACTCCCAAATATATCAATTATATTTATAGGCCCATTTGTCACGGGCCATTATATTTACAATCACTACATTTTCTATGCGCCAAAGACCGGGTAAACCTCAGCTCTTCTAGCAAGATTGCAACTCCAGCACTAGTAGGAGACCTTAATGCCTACAATTCTAAAAAACAACGGGGTGAGTCATAAACTTAACACGTAAAACCCACTAATTTCCGGGTAGGAGGATGTCTCGCCTATCAATAAGCATTTAATTCATCCAAAACATTAATCGATGACAAATCAATAGCAAAACAAAAGTTTTGTCTTGGATGAAACATGAGAAATCCTCAATCAACAGTATGCAAGCATAAACCAATATCCATCCACAACATGAAGAACTCACGCCTCACTCAATATTATACAAGTATAAATAAGATCCATTTCATAGTATGAGGAATTTACGCCTCACTCAATACTATGCAAGCATAACCAAGATCCATTATGTAATATGAGAAAATCATGCACCTAGGATTCATTTACTAATAGTTGAAATCCATCAATTCTTCTGGAATTCACTGGGCATCCGAACTTAATTGGGCAACGTCCCCTAATCGAAGGGTGACGGCTACAATTATTACAACATCCGTCCTTTTGATGAGGCATTCCGTTGGCGTGGGAGGCATTTCGTTCTTATTAACAAGTCATCCCATTGGCGAGGGGGCATGGTCGTCGAATCTATTGGTCGATGGCATAAATTAATCCATCGTGTGTCTATGCATCAAGCATCACAATTTGGTTATTATCTTCGCTTTTAGTTCAAGGGCTTGAAGGCGTGCCATGCATAAGTGTGTGAAATGGCTTATTGAAATCGAGACGTTGTACATGCCGGGTGTGAATTAAGGATCGTAGCTTGATCCGACACTTTTGAGCATCGATCTAGTACCTAATTTGGCTCGGGAATGGTATACCTCGATATCGCACTGAGACCATGAAAGGACTAATCTGACATGATCCCACGTACGTTCAAGGCCAACGAAACCCCTTTCCGGAGCTCAGGGCGTGAACTAGAACATGCATTTGTAAAAACGGTTAGAAATAGTTTTGTAAGGAAATACCAAGCTTTCATAAAAACACTTTTCAAATAGATTCGTATTATGGCAAAAACCAAAGCATATCCAATAAACACATGAACCGGGCTTCTTCTAAAGCAACTCAAAGCAAAGTGCGAGCCAAAGCTCATCAAACAAAAATTGAATTCAATCAAGGAACAAGATCTAAACTGATCTAAGCAACCACAACCAAACCTCAAGCAAGAATATAGTTACAACATTTCAATCAAGGACTCGTCATGCGCTTGGATTAGCATAACACAACATCCTAACCAAATATTAGTAAGTTCTACATACAACACTTCAAGGAACGGCCTAGGTAACTAAGCGACGTGTAGGCGAGCAAATGGGCAAGAGGCGCGTGGCCATGAGAAAGAGGGAGAGGGTAGCGGTGAGGGTGAGATCGGGAGAGTGAAGAAGGAAGATGGGGTGGTGTAGAAATGAGGGGGGAATGCCTCTATTTATAGGCAAACCCCTCATCATGTTCTTCCTAAGTTGACCAATCATCTTCATGTAGGTGAACAATCTAGGTTGAGGGGGTAGCAAACTAAAGAGATGGGTGCCAAGTCTAGTTCTTAGGGGAGACACTTGCTCATCTTTCCAATGGTTCACCTAAAAGATTGAGTCATCATGGAATAATTACATGTAATTATTGTGGGGACACTTAAGTTGATGACTAAGCTTCTCTCCTTAATTGCCCAACTTGTTCTCCAAGTTTCTTCTCTCTAACACACTAAGGTCCAAAAGTATTTAATATATCCTTATCTTCAAGCCAAGAAGACTCTAGATTGGCTTGCTCCTCAAGTTAGACGTGCAGCCCCCTCCTCTCTAAGTTGGGCGTGTGGTTCCCCCATTCTAATGCGAAAACAATTGAAAGACTTTAAAAAATTATTCATGAAATAATCCAAGCCAAATTCGTTCTGTGGAAAGAGCAATAAATCATTGAACAAGACCCAAAAATTCATCTATCGAGCAGATTCAATGGTCAGAGAGAGAGAGAGATTTATTTCGAAATCAAAATCTTCACAAAACTCTTTGAAATTTTAATATGTTGTAGATATTGATGTAATTTAAATTTTTGTGAAGGAAGTATGTCCAAATTCGAAAGGGAAGATTTTATTAAAATTCAAGAAAGCAACTTGGTCACCGTTTTCACTATATTGGGCATGTTCTATATGGTAATTGATTGGGCCTTCGTCCCAATCATTTCATCTAAAAAAACTAAAATTTAAGTATGTTATAGAATAAGATGTTTCTAACAACTTTCATTAAGGAAGTTTTTCCAAATTCGAAGTGCAAAGAGATTTATAAAATTAGAAAGTAGGAAATGTCCAGCAAATTCGAAATTCAAAGGTGGCATATCTAATTGGAGAGAGAAGGCACCTTACTTGGTCAAGACACATTCGTTGTTGGACATCCTTATCCTCCAAGTTTCCAACTAGGTCCTAGGTTAGCTTGGACACTTCATCTTGCTCTTTGAATGGCTAAATTCCGAGAGATATTAATGTGAACTTATCTTGAGTTCAAAGTTTGAACTTAACTTGGCTTCTCTCTCTTTTCCTCTTGGGTGTGTGGCCCTTTCCTTATGAGCTCCAAAGTCCACATTTCACACTTAGGTATTTAGGTATGATTAGGCCTAGGCTATACGCACACCTTTTTCCACCCATCATTTAATGCGTTCACATTAATTCACATTTGTTCACACTTATTTTTCTAAGAAAGTTTGACTAGTCCAAGTTTCATACTTGTCTTCCAAGGCTAAGGCCTAATGTGCCATGTGTCCAATTCAGTTGATGCTCCTTAATTAACTACAAGACAATGGCATTAAATGCAACTTGGAATATCTCAAATTTGAAGGCCTTGTCATCAGGCAAGGACTAATTAAGTTTGACCTCAATCGACTATCTTATTTGGCCCGAGATTCATGCTTAAGAAATGATTGGAGGAAGTAGGCACAACTGGGCTTAATCGGTGAAACCAAGTTTGGACTTCTCTTTGACCCTGTAAATTGCTTGAAGTCAAAGATGTTACAACAAGAGTATTGTTCTGCCTATTAGGCACGACATCATCTTGGACCCCTGCCATAGATGACATTCCTTAAGAAGTATCAATTCGATCTCAATTGCGACTTGGCATCTGGATCCCTGCCAGGCATTCGATAAAATCGGGCATCATCCCTAAACTCCCGTTGGGTGATGGGTTCCTTTAAGTGACCACACGAGTACACTATTAACTTATACGAATTTCATTTCTCGTCAATTAGCCAATGCAATCATGGTTTGTTCTCAAACGATAATTTACCGCAACTTTCACACATAAGAAGACAGTAAAATATTCACATGTGATCATGTACGTAAAATTAATTCGTTAAACTTTGCATGCTTCCATTTTAAAACACCTTTGCCCCCTTTGACACATAAAATATAGCACCAAACATGACACCTCGTAAATTACCATTTATATAACTTGGGCAATTATTTTTATGGCATCACTATTTTAAAACAACATAAATCATGCATAAATTTACCTCATAAGTTAAGCATAAGACACATAAAAATCACTACTTATTGCACTATTGATAGCTTATTGAACTTAAACCGATACCTTATCACTCAATCTTTCATAACTTATCGTCTACTTAACGATAATTTATCGCCTATTTTCCGATAACTTATCACCCATTTTGTGATAGCTTATCACCATTTTATCAATAGCTTATCATATATTTTCGATAGCTTATCACTTAATTGCCGATTGCTTATCACCCATTTGGTGATAGCTTATCATCCAAATGCTGATAACCTATCAACTCTACTTATTACTTGCTGTAATAATCTATCCACTAAACCATCATTAATTAACACTAACTATAAACTTAATCTAAAGTATCCCTAAATGCAATTAACAGCCCAATAAAAAATTAGGAAGTTAACTCACGGTTTTACGGTGTCGGTGAGCTAACAGTGATAGTAGTGCGACGATGACGAGAATGTGACATTTGCAGCTCAAATGACAATGGCTTGGTGAGGATTGAGGGGCACACGGCAAAGAGGTTTGGTGACATGGTGGTGGTTTGGCAGTGAGGCGGCTTGGCTTGTGGATGATAATGGTGGCGTGAATGGACAGTGGCAGTGGTGCAAACGGACGATGGCATGGACGAAGCGACAAGTGGTGGTAATGGATAGTGGTGGTGGTGGTGATCGACGGTGATAATGGGGAAGAAATAGAGCAAAATAAGAGAGAGGATGGAGGGTGGGAGGTTCAGTCGACCAAATGGGGAGGAGGAGGAGGAGGAGAGAGAGAGATTGGATAAGATTTTTCTCTCAAAAATACTACTACCTTCCTTAAAAGCCTCTCCTCCAAGTTTCTTGCCTTTTGTCTTCTTCTTCTTCAATGTCCAAGACCTTCTAGAAAGGGTATTTTGGTCATTTCACCACTTTGAAACAAAATCCTAATTTTGTCCTTGGGTCCAATGGCTTGAAATGGATTTGGATGGGCTTGGCTTGACTTGGCTTGGTAGGGCCTAATTGGCTCCCCTTGGCCGCATCCTATAGGCGTGAGGCCCATTGGGCTTTCGCTTGGCCTAACTCCTTTTTTTGATTTCTAGTTTTCGACCTGCTAAGCCTCATTCGAAAATTTAAAGTTTATCGAGAAATAGACAAATAGATGAGGCGACGTCTAATAAGTTGGTCTTGAAATTCTTGAAGTTTGATACCAAATTAAATTTCATGGCTAGCTAAAATTGATTAAATGCGACTTTAGTACAACATAAACTATCGAGTGGCTTTTAGAGACTTTGTGTATGTGGCCCGTGGTCGATAATTTTCAATCCACGTTTGTGCCTCTTCAAATCATGGCCAATTCTCGATTGTCATGTAATCACGAGAAATCAATTACTCATCATGAATACAAGATCAATAGAAAATTGATTTATGGTTGCTCCCAACGAGTATCATAATTGTGCAGAATCACTCGCAAACCGTCTACATACTTTTGTTGAATCAATTTATATTTGTTCACTAATTGACTTATAACAATGTATTAATGTCCTTCATCGATCCTTATGGGTGAGCGGTCTATCCTTGACAGAATTCTCTAGTCGTGCGTGTTTTAATCCTTTATGGCATCTCATAATAAATTAGTTAATTCATGAGTGATTAGTTTAGAATAAATTGAATTATCAGTGCATTGATATATAACCATTTCATATATTTCGAAACGGGTCGAATTTCAAGATATCCAGATATACACCGTGCTAATCGATGTGTAATATATTTGGCATATAATCTAGTTTATCACGAGCGAACGAAGCATATCAACATTAGATACCATTTCATTCGAGATATCTTAGCTAATGGTAATGTTATTGTGAAAAAGATTATTATAGTAAATAACTTGATAGACATAATGACTAAACTGGTGACTTGGTAAGAGTGAAATTAGATAAAGATTAAAATTCCGCAGTCATGGAACTTCCTATTCATTCAATTGCGCAAACTAGTGTTCACAAAATCTAAATCACTAGTTCACCTGCATAGCTATCTCCTGTGATGAATAAATCCCTTTCCTTGTATTCCGAGAATTTTTCAAACTAGTTGTAGAGGAATGTGACATTGTAGGTCGCTGAAATGTGGAAGCATTGTTTAGCTGGTAATAGTACTTAAATTCAACTTTAGACTACATCTAAAGATCATCGTTGCACTTTAATTTGTTAAAAATATATTGCAATTTGCAAGGAAAAGAACCTATCATCTTGTCGTCGATGGAGTTATAATAAGTATTGACACAGTAAGAGAAACCAACTCCTGCAGGAGATTCCAGGTACAACACGTCTGCTTTTGCAAATAAATTGAAAAATGCAAGCATTAGCCAATTACAGAATCTCCAATGGAGCGAATGCAATCACCGTTACATTCACGCTTGACAATAATATATTTGACACAAGGTCCAATTTGTTATTTATTGTGTGATCCCACATTTTCGGACCCACATTTTCTCTTTAAAGTGGCGGTTATTCGACATGTAGTGTTTCCACGCTTCGTACCTTTTTGTGACAACTGCCCATTTGCTAACCGTCTTGATGGGAGACAATATATAAAAGGAACGATCATTCATTTCTAACGGGTAATCACAAGGTTTAACACAAACCCTCTCAATTTTGGAATACACTATAAGTACGCGAGGGAATTGGGTTAGTAGAGTGTGCCTAATATTTTTCTGAATTTTAAGGATTTGTCAACGAACATGAATACGATCAATGGCTGGAGGTTTGTCTATAATAGATCTTGGTTTCTGCATTTGATTTTCACTTCTAACATTTGGTATCAGAGCAAGTTTAGTGCCTCTGCCTTGTTTTTTTGTTGATTCTTGGTGTGTTTTTCGGGCTTTTGAAGATGAACAATATTCGGATTTTACCACTGTCCGCGGTGGCTCCACTGGCTAAGACTCTACTGATCCTCAACGAAGATGTGAAGGGTTCAAAATCTAGGGGAGGCACTAGGTGTATTAAGTGTGACTCAGGGGTGGTGGGTCGTCCTGCTTAAGTGTCACTTGGGGGTTTACGGCGCGGCTGTTGGCTGCAAGCCGGTTCCTCCAACAAAAAAAAAAAAAAAAACAATATTCGGATTTTTGAGGCCAATAGAGAAACTCGCCAATTCTAGGCAAATTTCGGCGACCCACCCCTCGATTTTGGACCATTACGGACGCACCACCATGAGGAAGATTAGCCATGAGTTATTTCGGCATATCGGTGTTCGCCGGAGGCTAATCGGGCGGCGGAAGTTGCGGTGGTTAAGGGTTTTGAATTTTGGGAAATTTTCGTTTGATTTGGGGCCAATTTCTTTGTTATTTTCGCCAAAACTTGAATCCATGTGATTGTGCCGACATTCTCTCCAAAACCCATTATTTATTTGAGTCTTAGATGGGTTGCTTGAGAAAAAACAGCCGGCAAAATTGCTGAAGAACGGCAAAAAATCATGAAGAAAAGGGTTTTGTGCGCAAGGGAGAAGGCATGTGGGCTTCACATGCGTGCTACAGTTTTAGGTGTGTGGAACCCACTCACCATGCGCGTGCAACCGCGTGGTATCCATGCGAGTGCCAACCATTGGTGCTTGGGCCCATGCATGCGGAACTACCTATGGCAGTTGCTAGGCACATGCGTGTGTGTAGTGGATTACACACATGCGAGCCATGCGCTCGCCGCAGATGCAGGCATGTGCTCGGTACATGCTTGACGTGATGTGACCCCTTTTTTTTTACCCTTTTGATCCTATGCCATTTTTAAAATTCTCATTTTGCCCTTTCTACAATCTTACAATCCTATCCTTGGTCGATTTATTTATTGTTCTACCCTTCGGTGAATTTTATTTACTATTTTGTCATTTCATGCATTTTTATGAATATTTTATACATGAAATTAAATGTCCAATAATCCATATATTTAATTAATTAGAGAGTGGCCAAAGCATCTTTAATTAATTAATTATATATTAAGAGCCTCATGATCATATTTAAAAATAGACATTGATTTATATTCGTGACATGTTTACATTGGTAAAACATGATTTATGTATCTTTTGCCTCAAATTTTGTGACATAAGCATAATTATTTGATATGCAGTTGTGCAATTTGTGAATTTCTCTGAATTTAAGTGTGATGTTCCCATATTGAATGATGAGAACTATAAAATTTGGAAGGAGTTAGTACTTCTTCAATTGGGGTGGATGGACATTGACTATGCTATAAGGAATGATGAACCATCTGCTCCTACTGATTCAAGCATTGCAGCTGAGATAGCCCTCTACCATTTCAATTGTTAAGGCTAAAATATCTCATAGTATTCGTGGTTCAGTTGCTTAGCATAGCAATGTTAATGCTTTATTGGAGGCCATTGATGCGCAATTTGAGACTTCTGAGAAGGTGCATGCCATGACCCTAATTATGAAGTTTTCATCATTGAAGCTCACTAGTATTAGAGGTGTGTGTGAACACATCATGCAAATGAGAGATATTGTGGCTCAACTTAGGAACTTTGAGGTTGATATATCTAAATCATTTCTTGTGTATTATATTTTGAATGCTCTCCCGCAACAGTATGCACCTTTCAAGATTTCTTACAACACACATAAGAATAAATTGTCGATTAATGAACTCATGACCATGTGTGTTCAAGAGGAAGAAAGAATGATTATGAAATTGGGAGAGAGTGTTCATTTGACAACACAATGAAAGAATAAGGGACATGGCAAGTATAAGGGAAAATGTAAAATAACTCCTCAAGCTGACATTAAGAAAGAATTCAAATGTTTCTTTTGTAAAAAGAATGGGCATATAAGGAAGGATTGTGTCGGATTTAAGGCCTGTATTGAGAAGAAAGGTAATCTAATCTTTTGTGTTTGTTATGAATCAAATATGGCTGATGTGAGTCACAAGACATGGTGGATTAATTCTGGATCTACAATTCACATTTCGAATTCCTTGCAGGGTTTTCAAAATCACAGGAAGCCAGTGTGAAATGAATAAAATATCTATTTAGGAAACAAGATACGTTCGCATGTAGAAGCTCTTGAAACATGTAGACTAGTTCTCAATAGTGGTTTTGTTTTGAATTCGGAACCTTTTATGTTCTAGTTTCTCTAGAAACTTTATTTCAGTTTCAAGACTTGTACCTTTGGGTTAGTATTTTAACTTTTCAGATTCAAACTTTTGTTTATCATTTAAATCTAAAATTGTTGGGAGTAGTACTTTGTTTGATGGTTTTTTTTTAATTAATTTACAAGACAATGCATATTATAACGCGACGCATGTTGATGATAACGCTAGTATAAAATGATGTGTTATGAAAGAAGATTCCCCTATGTTGTGGCACTGGAGATTATGACATATCTTCATAGAAAAAGTTAAGCGATTGGTAAATGATAGAGTACTCAGTACTTTAGATTTTACTGATTGTGATATTGGTGTGGATTGCATAAAAGGAAATCAGACTAACAAGAAGAAGAAATGTACCAAGAGGAGTATATAAATATTAGAAGTATATATACGAATATTTGTAGTCCGAATATGGACTTGTGCTGTTAGAAATACTTCATATTTTTCATAGATGATTACTCACATTACATGTATCTTTACTTGCTTCATAATAAGCATGAATCAATAGATACTTTTAAGGTATTTAAGGCGGAAATAGAGAAACATTGCGGCAAACAAATTAAGATCGTGAGATCAGATAGAGGTGGAGAATTTTATGGTAAATACACTGAAGATGGACAAGCACCTAATCCATTTGCAAAGTTTCTTCAAGAGCATGGGATAGTTGCCCAATATACTATGCTTGATTCTCCGGACCAAAACAATGTAGCGGAAAGAAGAAACCGAACTTTATTGGACATGGTACAAAGTATGCTTAGCGGCTCCAAATTTTCTAAGTCCTTGTAGACCAAAGTACTTAAGAAGACAATGTACATATTAAACCGAGTTTTAACCAAGGCTGTCCTAAAGACAACTTTGAAGTTATTTAAAGGTTGGAAACTAAGTTTGCAACATGTACGTGTTTGGAGATGCTCGTTTGAAGTGAAAGTTTATAATCCACAAGAAAAAAAGTTAGACCCAAGGATTGTAAATGGGTATTTCATTGAATTTTCGAAAGGTCCAAGGGATATAGGTTTTATTGTCGGGAGAAGTACAGCCCAAGTGTCAAAACTTGGCACGGAGGGACACTTAAGATCCATAAAGATAAATCTCGAGGAATTTTAAGACTATCTTAAGAAACTTATATCAATAAAGTCCTAGAGAGATTTCGGATGAAAAATTGTTCACTAAGTATAGCACCCATTATGAAGGGTGACGGGTTCAATTTGAACCAATGCCCAAAGAATGATCTAGAAAAGGAACAAATGAATAACATTCCATATGCTTATGTTGTCAGAAGCTTAATGTATGCTCAGGTTTGCACTCGACCTGACATCGCTTTTGATGTGGAAATGTTGGGAAGATATCAAAGTAATCCAAGTATGGACCATTGGAGAGTTGCAAAGAAAGTGATGAGATATCTTCAAGGTACCAAAGACTACATGCTTATGTATAGATGGACTAACAACCTAAAAGTAGTTGGTTATTCAAATGTGGACTTCGCAGACTGTGTTGATTCACAAAAATCAACATTTGAATACATTTTTATATTAGCTAGCGGAGTTGTGTCATGGAGAAGTGCGAAGCAAACTTTGACAGCTACTTTTACTATGGAGGCTGAGTTTGTTTTTTGTTTTGAGGCTACCTTGCATGGTGTATAGTTGAAGAGTTTCATTGCTAGGTTTAGAATTGTTGATTCTATTTCTAGGCCATTAAGAATATATTGTGACAATTTAGTTATGGTTTTTATGGCTAAAAATGCCAAAAGTAGCAGTTGAAGTAAGCAATGCGATATTAAGTATTTAGCCATGGGGGAACGTGTTAAGGAGAATAAAGTGGTCATAAAATACGTTAATACTGAATTGATGATAGCTGATCCTTTATTAAAGGCATGTCACTGATGAAGTATAAGGATCATGTAACTAGTATAGGAATATGTCCCATCATGTGATTTGTCGTCACATGGACGATTTTTATTTTATGAAGCTCTTATTTTGTTATAATGTTGATTCTCAATTTTTGGTATGCACAATTTGTTGTTTATTTATGAGAATAACATTTATCTTTGGTTCTAGAATAAATATATGGTTTATTCATTAAGATGTATTGTCACATATAGGCTGACATTAAATAAATAAGATGCATTGTGATCTATGAAAAATATTACTCACTTTTAGAGGACATGTCACCATGATCCATGTGTTTTATTTTTTTTCTTTAAGCATAAAGTTTTTTGTGGAATTGATTGGATAATCTGTATGATGAAAATGATGGAATCAAGTGGGAGAATGTTATTTATATTGTGTGATCTCACATTTTCTCTTTAAAGTGGCAATTATTTGTCATATAGTATTTTCACGCTTCGTACATTTTCGTGATAACTACCCATTTGGTAATGGGAGAATTACCAAAAAAGTCTTAAACCTATTATAATTGTGCCAATTCAATCATAAACTTTTTTTTTGGTCCAATTTAGTCCTAAACATTTTATAATTATGCCAATTCAATTCATCTGGCCAAAATTAGCTGGCCGACGTTAATGTGGACACCGATGGGGATAGCTGGCCGGTGAGGTAATATTTTTAATATATATTTTAATTTTTTTTGAATTTTTAAATATATTTTTAAAATTTTTAATTTTTTTTTTTTTGGCCTTCTTCTCCCTCCTCTAGCCAACCGGCGCCAGCCAGAGGTGAGGGCCAGTGAGGTTAGCCTCGTCAGCCATTGGCGGAGGTGAGCCAAGGCGCCTAGCTAGATCCGGCAAGGCTCGAGCTTGCCAATCCCTCGCCGAGCCATCCCGGCGAGGGCGAGGCCCCGGCGAGGGCGAGGCCCCGCTGTGTTGCATGGTGTAGTCGAGGAACTGTGCTGCATGGTGTAGTCGAGGAACCCGCGGAGGAGCTTGATCTCGTCCTCATCGGTCTAGAGGCGCTGGAACGGGGTTTTGGTGATGGTCACAACCGGGGAGCGCCGCTTGAGCTCGGAGGGGGAGATCGTGTTGACGATCGGGGGGATAAGGGAGGTGGCGGAGGCGGTGGGGGTGGCGAGGGCGGCGATGGGGATGGCAGCCTCGTCGGCCATTGGGTGAGGTCGACCCTCGCCCTCGCTAGTGGCCGGTGAGGCGGCCGTCGCCAAATCTGGTGATGGTTGCCTCGCCGTCGTTGGGTGAGGCTCACCTCCGCCAGTGGTCGGTGGGGCGAGCCTCGCTAGTGGTCGGCAAGGCTGACCTCGCCGGCCCTCACCTCTGGTCGGTGTTGGCTGGCTAGAGGAAGGAGAAGAAGGCAAAAAAAAAAAAAAAAAGAATTAAAAATATTTAAAAAATATTTAAAAATTCGAAAAAAAAAAAAAAATTTATTAAAAAATTACCTCGCCGACCGGCTAGTCCCCCTAGTGTCCATGTCGGTGCCGACCGGCCAATTTTGGCTGGATGGATTGAATTGGCATAATTATAAAAGGTTTAGGATTAAATTGGACAAAAAAAAGGTTTAGGACTGAATTAGCACAATTGCAATAGGTTTAGGACTTTTTTGGTAATTCTCTCATTTGGTAATCATCTTGATGGGAGACGGTATATAAGAGGAACGATTGTTCATTTCCAACGGATAATCCCAAGATCTAATACAAACCCTCTCAATTTTGAAATACACCATCAGTATATGAGGGAATTAGGTTAGTAGAGTGTGCCCAATATTTCCATGAATTTTCAGGATTTTCCGATGAATGTAAATATAGACAATGGCTGGAGGTTTGTCTATAATCGATCCTAGTTTCCGCATTTGATTTTCACTTCTAACATAATTCAGTTTCCTATGAGCAATGAGAGATAACATGTTCAAATGTGTTTAAGCTGCTAAGAGCATATGCTCAACTTTTTTTCCCATCTTTGTTTAGGGAATTTACGCTCACCTTTATTCCAGCTATAGTCATTTTTCAGGAGCACATCTCCACTGGGCTTGAATGGTCCATGCTCAATGAACGCACCAACTCCAATAGATGAACAACTAGGCCCTGCAAAGTGCAAACACCACACATGCAAACTCCAATACTTTTCAACATATTCATTTCATTTCTTACCATCACCCTCTCAAATCTAGTCCAGATGCTTTTACCTCCATTGAGCCAAAGCACGAGAGGCTCCGAAGCCGGGCCAGCTTCAGCTTCGGTGAAGTAATAGAAGAGAGCTCTTTGTTGCTTCTCATCCACGGTGATGTACCTTGCATATTGGCCGAAGCTGACGATTTTGTCAGCATATGAGATGGCATTCAATGTCGAGCTTGAGCACATTTGGCTTAGTCTTACACTGAGTGCCGTTGTGATAAGCAAGGGCACTAGTTGTAGACGCATCGCAAGAGAGAGAGAGAGAGAGAGAGAGAGAGAGAGAGAGAGATTTAGGATTTTGTTGGAAACGTAAAGTTTGAGTACTTTAGGTCAATCCTCCAGTTTCACATTTATATTTTTTTATTACTCTTTTGCTTTGTATTGTTGTTTTCGGGAAGACACATTTGTTTTTCCCTTATAGACCTAAAGTCAACGCTTATGAGGATAATGGACCCATTTGGTTCGGCTTTGAGGAAATGTCTTTGGGAAAATGCAAACACCTTTAAGATAAATGGGTTTTTCAAAATGCTTTAGTATTTGGCAAATTATAATTTAAAGTGCATTGAAAAGTGACTTTTGCATAAATATCGTTTGGTAAATCTTAAATTTGCAAAAGGCTTTTTTTTTTATTTTTATAAATAAAAATCAAATCCAATGAAACTCCGTTGCCGATCAACGGTTGGCCAACTGCCGGTGGCTAGATCTAGTCTCGGCGGTTGGGGTATGGGGAAGATAAATGGTTGGGTAAAAAAAAAGGTCAATGGATGAATTGGAAACGTGGACTTGCATTTTCAAAATGCCGAAAGCCCAAAGTAGGTCGAGACCTGCTTTGGGCTTTTAGCCTTCTTGATGGTTTCTTTTTTTATTTTTTTTATTTATGAGCCAAGTCAAACTCATCTGCCCATGTTGGTTCAAGCCCGGCTCATTAAGGAAGGACCCATAAAAAGGAAGGGGTAGTTATTTTTTAAGTGAAAACAATTGCTGTATAAATATGAAAAAGGAGGGACATTATGAAAAAAGAGAATGAAACAATACATTCATTTCCTTTCCTTGAGACAATAGTATACTCCCTTTTGAAAAATGGAATTCCAGGGCTTCAATTGATTCCTCTTAAACAGTAACAAGTACTTAATCTATGGCAAACAAAGTATGTTCGTCTCCGTAATATATCTTTCGATTGGTGTTACATGTTTCTTGGGCACATTTCTGTGTTTTATTTTCGGTATTCGATCATTCCAACATTGGTATTAGAGCGATGTTTTTCATATTTCCTGATCATTGTTGACGTTTATAATTTGTTTTTGACTGAAATTTTGAGAAACATTGGTGTCGAACATTCAAGGACGGAAATCCCAACACTTGTCTATTGTTCGCCCTTCCTTTTTTATTTTTTGTGAATCAAAATTTATTTTTGATAGTGTAGGGTCATAGTTCTCATTAAGACGAGAAAAATGACGGGTGGCACACCACCAAGGGCCACATCAGTGTTGGTTGGATGGTCCGCATTCACGTCAGTGCTAGCCAGCCAAAAGTGGCCGAATAGACCGAATTGACATAATTGCAAAAGATTTAGAACTGAATTAGCAAAAAAAATAAATTTTATGATTGATTTGGAAAAATTGCAATAGGTTTAAGATTTTTTTGGTAATTTTCCTTAAGTAGATCTAGTGTAGTGAAGTAGATTTTTGTCATACATGACAAAACATGTTCATAGTGGTGGAAAGATTGTGAAGACACATTGGCTTATGTTACGCTAGAATGATCTCTTGAGAGTCATAACCATAATCAAGTGTGAAATTTTGAAAACTACATTTGAAAAGTTGCTACTATATGTGAAAGCTAGTATGTGCACTTAGAGGGGGGTGAATAGGTGCAAAAACAATTTTGCAAGATAAGTGCAGTACAAATCAATGATGGATTACGAAAAGGAAATTCCTCTCCTTTCAAATAAACAAGTTACGATCAAAGTAAAAGAGTGTAGGGAAGAGAATTTGAACATAGAGTTTATAGTGGTTCGACTTAATCCAAGTCTACGTCCACTCTTCCGCACTGATAGCCCACCGGCTGGATTTCACTATGAATAAAAGAGTTGTTACAGTAAAGTTCTCCATTGATTCCACAGTATAGAGACTCTACTACACTTCCTCAAGGTCTTTCAAAGATATAGACTCTCTTTTGCGTACAAGGTTTCGCTCAGCAAATGAATTGACTAAGAACAAGGAGCTTCAGACTTTGGAATTCTTCTATCGCGCACACCCTTAAACAACTGGAACGTCTTCCTTATATACTCCTTTATGCCATCATACTTGTTGGCACTTACTAAAGGAATTCTTCCAATCTACCCGTTGGACAGAATCAATTAGGAAGATTTTCGAGCTATTTAAGGAACATGACGATAGCCCTTCAATCCTGCTCTCCCATACAATTAGGATCTCGGTTTCCATAAGTAGAACCTTCCAAGTATACTTCGCCAATCAACGGATCCACAATCCCTGATTCAATCTTGATTTGAATAATGGATTCCGACATGCTATATCCAGCCAAGAGATCTTCTTCAGTCGATAAAGTCAAATCCTTAACGAAACATCCAATTCTTGATAAGTCTTCTTCGATGGACTAGAAACTGTCAATGATGGTAGACTTTGAGTTTTGAGTTTGGCAGTTCGGAGGTCTTCAGACTTTGATGAAAGAGTCTACAAGTCTTTAGACTAGACCGATGTAAACGTTTTGTCAGCTTCAAAACACTCAAGGAAGATTTCTCCAACAATCTCCCCCTTTTTGATGGTGACAAAACTTTCCTGCAGATTTGGATATCTTTGTCCTGTAAAACATTACTCAAGCAAATATGGATATCTCACATAGATAAATGACTTAATAACATTAGAATCTGCATCCACATAAGGTAGATTAGTTCTTTAAATAAGCAAAGCCATGAGATATCAACAGTGCTTAAGATAAACAAACATTCAAACAGTCAAACCCAGATCCAGTCCAAATCCAAACAGCAAAACACAAAAGTCAAATCAAAACAAAACATCATAAAAGTCAAACATTCAAAAGTTCAAATCAAATATGCACCACATCTCTCCCCCTTTTTGTCATCATTAAATAGGTAGAGATGAAAAGAGAATGAAATTAAGATTACTTGGGAACACAAACAAGCTGGAAATCTCCCATTGACTGGACCTTCAGTTGCGTCACATCTTCACCCTTAGCATTTGCTTGAACTTGAAGAGCAAGGGTTTGAATTTGATCATTCAAAGAAACTGAAGAAGCTTGACCTGCAGTTTATAAGTTATATACTTTGCATCCCAGAGCATATATTTGACCCCGCATCTCTAAGAGAACATCAAGAATTCTGCAAAAATTTGCCGAATTATCAGTCTGAGTACTGGCTTCTGCACGATCAGATGGTGTAAAGGCAGATGATGGTAAATCAGCATAGTTACGCAGATTGGGCGATAAAACATCATGTCATTCCTCAGGAAATTGAGAGGCATAAATGTCTTCTAGATCTGCTGGAGAGCGGCTTACTCCTTCACTAGTGACAGGGAATGAGGACGTTCTTCTCTGTTGAGGATCTCCCCCTGTTTCCATGCCTTTAGTTGGAGAAAAGTGTTCCTCATGCTTTGCTTCCGCTTGATCTCCTCTCTCTTCTTCTTCTTCTTCTTCTTCAATTCTTTCCTCCTCTGCATCTCTCTCTTCTGCTTCGCTCTCCTTTGCTTCCAAATTTTCTCTTTCTACAGTCCTCTGTTCTGTCTCATCCATGTCTTTATCTTGTCTCTCCGTTGATTCTGGAACAGAACGACTCAAGTTCTTCAATGCCATTGCAGAAATGGTGATATCATCCTCATCCTCTTCATCTTCAACGATGAGTGCTCTTCTTTTCTTGGATGGAGCAACCACGGGCTCCTTTCTTTTTCTCTTTGCAGCTGAAGAGATTTGATGAGTCTTGATAGGGGTTTTCTCCTTGAATTTCTCCAACGCCTTGTTAAGTTCCTTTAAACGCATTTTAGAAACCATTTTTAGTCCTACCACCATTTGATCACACGTTCTAACACAGAGAATCCGGGGAGGCTAAACATTCAAATGTCTGAATAACTTGGTCACAAGAGCTGGATAAGGAAGTTGACCCTTGTCCTTCACCACTGCCCTGTACATGTGGAACATAATAGTGTGTGGAAGAGAGAATTTTTTCCCAGCATTGATGACATACATCAGCTTTGCCTCCGAGTTTGAAACGTCAGTCTCTGAAGTAGATTTTGGTCCGAGGCAATTAATCACAATCTTGTGAAGCAGAATATTGGTCGCATTCATTCTCATATAGGAGATCTTTCCCTCTGTCTTTCTATCCTGAACAAGCTCCAACGTTGCATGAGCAATAGACACACTAATAGGTTGATATCTCTTTCATTCAACTCCAATCACATCAGCCAATGTATTCATGTCAACCACATAATCTTGATCTCGAACACTAAAAGAGAATCTATTCGCATAAAAGAAATTGAGATTCGAATAGAAATAAGCAGTAAGTTCAGCATACGCTTCGGTAGATTCAGAACAAAACTGTTCAAGTTGAAGAAGATTGAATTTTTCCCGCAGATTGACATTCACAGAGTAAAGAAAATCAAAATCCACATTTCTAGGTTATTACCCCATGCTTCAGCAACTTAGAGTACAGTTGCTTGTGTTCCTTCGATCGAAACAAGTCTGTCATTTTGCTTCGGATTTTTGCTTAAATTGAATGTACATCCTATCATCATCGTTCCCATTTGGTTGATTAAATCCTCCAACCCATGGATCACTTGGGATATTAGCAAAGGTTTCTTTTGTCGACCCCGCAGGGGCAATTCCCAAACGTTCCATTGTGCATAAAAAGAAAGTTTCATTTTTATACCCTTTGTCTTTCAGAAATTCATCAATGTGGTTCAAAGGAGTACCACCCCTCTTCAAAGCATGATAAAGCTTATAGGTAAAAGAGGACTTATGAATTCTTATAGGTTCTGCGTCTTCAATTATTTTTCCTCTTCTCGATGTGCAACATCCTGAGGTTTAGATGGAGGAGATGGACGCGACTCAGAATGTTGTGTGCTTTGTTGCTGATTAGGAGATTCTTCTTCTTCGGTTAGATCGAAGTACGTAGGCCCCTCACGCATTTGCTGTGGTCCCCTGTTTGCGATCCTTGAAGACTTTCTTTGGGAAGACATTTTTCATAGTCTTTGAGTGATTCCAAGCTTGTTTTCCCAAAAAAGATGACAACTTTTCGAAGATTAAACAAAAGAAGAAGACATAAATGGAAGATCGGTGCTCTCTTTGGGTTTTTGTGAGTAAAACGAAGAGGAACCGACAGTATATAAGACAGTCAAAGAGAGGCATACGGAACGTCATAAAAAGGAAATATAAAGATGCCTTTTAAAAATAACTGCCTTTTCAAAAATTAGATAACTGTCATTTAAAAAATAACTCCCTTTTTTTTCTTTGAAAAAGATAGATTGCAATAATCACGGAAATTAAAAATAGCAACAATCAATTACGGGTTGATGATCGTACCTTTTCGAGATTTGATTCGAGAGATAAAATAACTTATGAAAAAATTCTTGATCGTCTGAGTCGAGTATCTTTAGACTTTCACTCCGATCCGGATCCGCCCGGACCCAAGAAGCTTTTGCTATCCCATCTCGCGAGAATTCCCGTCTGAACTTCCTTAGACTTTAAGATATTGAGACTTTGCCAAGCTCGAGATCCGATTCGTAATGACCAACCCGATTGATTGAGATTGAAACGAATAGCTTCAAATTGATTTTTCTCCAAAGACTTTGTAAAAATATCCGCTAGTTGATTCTTTGATTCAATAAAATGAATCGAGACTTCTCCATTTTGAACATGATCTCTAATGAAATGATGTCGAATCTCTATATGTTTTGCTCTTGAGTGAAGAATAAGATTTTTGGTGAGATTGATTGCGCTGGTGTTGTGACACTTGATTTCAGTGCATGAATCTTCAATTCTAACGTCTCTTAACTGTTGTTTTATCCACATAATTTGTGAACAACTTCTTCCAAGAGCTACATATTTTGCTTCTGCTGTAAAAAGAGCTACTGTACTTTGCTTCCTTGAAAATCAAGACACTATCCTGCTTCCAAGTAGTTGACGGGTACCCGAGGTGCTCTTTCTATCAACTCTGCATCCGGCTAGGTCTGTGTCTGAGTATTCAAGAAGAGTAAAGTCTCCCTTTTTAGTATACCAGAGACCCAAAGTTGAAGTTGAGGCAATGTATTTGATAATACGCTTTGCAGCACTTAGATGAGATTCTTTAGGGTCTGTTTAAAATCTGGCACAAATGCAAACACTAAACAAAATGTCAGGTCTAGAAGCAGTAAGATAAATAAGTGAACCAATGATACTCCTGTATAGCTTCTGGTCAACTTTCTTTCCTCCTTCATCTTTGTCCAGCTTCAAGGAACTTATCATTGGTATATCAGTCTTTTTGCATTTCTCTAGTCCAAACTTTTTGACAAGATCATTGGCATATTTTTCTTGATGAATAAAAGTTCCTTCCTTCAGTTGTTTCACTTGAAGCCCGAGAAAGAAGGTTAGTTCACCCATCATGCTCATTTCAAATTCATCTTGCATAGACTTAGAGAATTTCTTGCACAGACTTTCATTAGAGGATCCAAAAATAATATTATCAAAATATATTTGAACAAGCAGAAAACTTTTTCTTTCTCTTTTGATAAACAACGTAGTGTCTACTTTACCTTTGACAAAGCCATTTTGAATTAAAAACTTACTCAACCTGTCGTACCATGCTCGAGGTGCTTGCTTTAAACCATATAAAACCTTTTTTAGTCTGAATACAGAGTCTGGTTTCCTTGGGTCTTTGAAACCGGGTGGTTGTTCCACATAAACTTCCTCTTGGATAAATCCATTTAGGAAAGCACTTTTGACGTCCATTTGGAATAACTTGAAATTCTTATGACAAGCAAAAGTAAGTAATAATCTAATTGCTTCTAACCTTGCTATTGGGGCGTAAGTCTCATCATTGTCTATCCCTTCTTCTTGCGTATATCCCTTGGCCACGAGTCTTGCTTTGTTTCTTACGACTTTTCCTTTCTCGTTCATCTTGTTTTTGAAAACCCATTTAGCTCCAATGATAGATTTACCTTTCGGTTTAGGAGTCAATTCCCAGACATCATTGATATTGAATTGCCTGAGTTCTTCTTACATAGCTTCAATCCAGCTTTTATCGGTTAAAGCTTCTTCTATGCTTTTGGGTTATATTTCAGAAATAAGAGCCACATCACTAGACTCTTCGCGCTTTTTGGATCTTGTGCAAATTCCTTCATTAATATCACCAATGATAAGATCTTTGGGATAACTGGACTTATGCTTCCAGTTGCTGGTTGATTTGTCAGACTGTTGATCTTTTTCCACATTTGAATCTTCAACGATTATTTGTTGCTGATCTTCTGAAGTATGAGCTGCTTCTGGAGATTTAGACCTTGTAGAATTTGGAGCAGGTTCAGATTCTTCAAATTGAGTATGAATTGATTTAGTTTGAATAGAATCTTGGAATTTGACATTCATTGATTCCTCCACAGACTGAGTCTTCTTGTTGTAGACTTTGTAAGCTTTGCTTGTGGTCGAATATCCAAGGAAGATGCCTTCGTCTGATTTTTCTTCAAACTTGCCAACTCGATCATTTGCATTTTTCAATACAAAACATTTACATCAAAACATATGAAAATATGAAACAATGGGCTTCTTTCCTTTGAATAACTCGTATGGAGTTTTCTCCAGAATAGGCCTTAGAAAAACTCTATTAATAATATAACATGCTGTAGAAACCGCTTTAGCCCAAAAATGTGAAGAGGTGTTGTTTTCAATTAAAAGAGTTCTAACCATTTCTTAAAACGATCTATTCTTTCTTTCCACGACTTCAATTTTGCTCTGGAGTATATGGAGAATAGAACACGTGCTGAAAACCAGATTCATCACAAAATCTTGTAAGGTCTTGATTTTCAAATTCGCCTCTATGGTCAGTTCGTATATTTGAAATAACATACTCTTTTTCATTTTAGACATTTTTAGCAAACTTTTTAAAGTAAGAAAATGTTTCAGACTTACTTATGAGGAAATATACCTAAGTGAATCGTGAGTAGTCATCCACAATTACTAGACAATATTTCTTACCTCCAATGCTCTGAGTTCTGGTTGGTCCAAAGAGATCCATATGTAGAAGCTGCAGTATACAGTTAGTGGAAACTTGGTTTATTGGTTTAAATGAGTTTCTTACTTGTTTTCCCAACACGCATGGTGTGCATAGATCAGTCTTTTGGTATGACAGATTGGGTAGACCACAAATAAGCTTCTTTACTGAAATTTTGGCTATTTGTTTCATATTGATGTGCCCGATTTTTCTGTGCCATAAGTTTGCTTCTTCTTGAATTGAGATTAGACATTGGGTTTCATCTGGTTTGACATCCAAGAGATAGATATTTACATGTCTTCGACCCGTAAAAGACTGAGAGGAGTCTTTACTGGTTCCTAAACATATTCCTTCTTGAAAATTGATTTTGAAACTAGTGTCGCACAGCTGACTAATACTTAGCAAATTGTAGTTGAGTCATTCCACTAAGGAAATATTACTGATCATGAGGCTTCCAATCTTTACGGTTCCGAATCCCACAATTTTTCCTTTATTGTTTCCTCCAAATGAAACTTTTCCACCATTAACTTGAACAAGCTTTATGAAGCAATTTGAATCTCCTGTCATATGCCTTGAGCATCCACTATCCAAGTACCATTTAACCTTTTTTCTTGATAGTGACTTGCATTTAGAAAAGAGACTCAAGCTTTCTTTGGTACCCATATTTTCTTAGGTCCATTGGTATTAGTATAATATACGGTCTTTGCCCATACTTTCTTAATAGGTTTCCAAACCATAGGACATTCTTTTTCAAAATGGTCTGAGTTATTGCATTTAGAACATTTAAAAGCATTGTGACCTACTAATTTTACAAAAACTCTTTGGAAATGATTTTTGTAAGCATCTCTTGTAGATCTTTGCTTGATTCTTTCATTTACTTTAGGAAAATCAATTAGAGGAATGGTTTCTGTAGTCATTCCCAAACCAGATTTATTGAAATAAGGTCTTTAAGTAGAAATAATTTTTTCCAGTTTCTCAGATCCCATAGAAATTATTTTAGAAATATTTGAGATGTCATTTTTCAAAAATGCATTTTCTTTTGAAAGATTGCCTTCATTTTCTTTCAAGGTAGAAACACTTTTGTCTAAACTTTTGACATTTTCTTTCAAAACATTTTCTTGTTATTTTAATGCAGAATTTTATCTTTTAAGTTCAGAAATCCTTTTTAGAGAAGTTTTGAGACTAAGACACAATTCATCAATGTATCTAGAAACTTTAGTAGGGATTTTCAAATTACTTACCTCGATTTCATTGGTTGAATCTGAGTTTGTCTCGGAGTTTGAATCTGAGTCTGATTGTGCCATGAGACAAATGTTGGCATAATCATTATCACTTTCTTCACATTCTGTATCACTCCAAGTTTATGCTTTGAGTGCCTTTCGATATTTCTCAGCTTTTCCTTTCTTCTTCCTCAGAATGGGACAGTTGGGTCTGATGTTCCATTTTTTTTACATTCAAAGCAGACTACATCTCTATTGGATTCATTATCCTCAACAGACTTACTTTGTTGCTTTTGAAAACTCTGTTTCTTTGGATTGAATCTTCTTCTTTTTCTGTTCAGCTTTCTGAATCTTCTTATTGTGAGAGCAAGCTCTTCGTCATCCATATCGTCTTCATAATCTGTGACATCAGAATCATCATTAGATTTTAATGCAATGGATTTCTTACCTTTAGGATCTTCATCTTCGTTGATTCGCTCCACTTCATAAGACTGAAGAGTCCCAACCAATTCATCAACCGAAAGTGACATAATTCTTTGTGTCTCCCTTATTGAGGTCTTTATGTGATTCCAGTCCTTGGAGAGTCCACGCAGAAGCTTGTTTACTTTCATGGGATCAGAAATTGGTTGCCCTTGATTTTTAAGGCCATTCACGATCTCTGTAAAACGACTAAACATATCAGTGATAGATTATTCAGATTTCATTTTAAATGCTTCATATTGACCAAGCAGAATGTTGATTATGGTTTCTTTCACTCGATCAATTCCTTCATAGGTGATGTGTAGTTTATCCCAGACTTCTTTAGCTGTAGCACAAGAAGATATTATGTTATATTCAGTAGGTGATAATGCACAATATAAAGAATAAATTGCTTTTGCATCAAGAGCTTGTCTTTTGGTTTTCTCTTCTTGAGTCATTTCACTAGACTCAACAGCTTCTTTTCCTCTTTCTGAGACAGGTGCAGCTTTAGGAATGATTCCTCTGTCTATTACATCTTATTCCAGAGGATCCTTTGATATTAAAAATGCATTCATCTTGTTTTTCCATATGTTGTATTCATTTCCATTAAAATAAGGCAGTTTGGTATTGCTTTGCCCTTCAACCAGTCCTAGAGCCAACATACTAGCCATGGATCTTTAGCTTTGAAGTAAAACACTTCAAATTAAGTGAGTACACAGGCTCTGATACCAATTGTGAAAGCTAGTATGTGCACCTAGAGAGGGGTGAATAGGTGCAGAAACAATTTTGCGAGATAAGTGCAGCACAAATCAATGATGGATTATGAAAAGGAAATTCCTCTCTTTTCAAATAAACAAGTTACGATTAAAGTAAAAGAGTGTAGGGAAGAGAATTTGAACACAGAGTTTATAGTGGTTCGGCTTAATCCAAGCTTACGTCCACTCTTCCATACTGACAGCCCATCGGTTGGATTTCACTATGAACAAAAGAGTTGTTACAATAAAGTTCTCCCTTGATTCCACAGTATAGAGACTCTACTACACTTCCTCAAGGTCTCTCGAAGATATAGACTCTCTTTTGCGTACAAGATTTCGCTCAGTAAATGAATTGACTAAGAACAAGGAGCTTCAGACTTTAGAATTGTTCTATCGCGCACACCCTCAAACAACGGGAACGTCTTCCTTATATACTCCTTTATGCTATCATACCCGTTGATACTTACTAAATGAATTCTTCCAATCTACCTGTTGGACAGAATCAATTAAAAAGATCTTCGAGCTATTTAAGAAACATGACGATAGCCCTTCAATCCTGCTTACCCATACAATTAGGATCTCGATTTTCATAAGTAGAACCTTCCAAGTATACTTCGCCAATCAACGGATCCACAATCCCTGATTCAATCTTGATTTGAATAATGGATTCCGATATGCTATATCCAGCTAAGAGATCTTCTCCAATCGATAAAGTCAAATCCTTAACGAAACATCCAGTTCTGGATAAGTCTTTTTCGACGGACTAGAAACTATCAATGATGATAGACTTTTAGTCTTGAGTCTGGCAATCCGGAGGTCTTCAGACTTTGATGAAAGAGTCTACAAGTCTTCAGACTAGACCGATGGAAACATTTCGTCAGCTTCAAAACATTCAATGAAGATTTCTCCAACACTATATTGACTAGATTCAGTCTACAATTGAGATTCATCTCTAGGAAACACGAGTTCAAGACTTTTCCTAAATAAATTAAGGATTGGATTATCAAATAAAGAGAGCCAGCGATCAAGCTAGCTAGTTTTAGCACTAGCGGTGATTTTATCTACGATGATCGCCAATGCGCCGATTGCTCTCGCCATGGCCGATGACACCCTAAAGGTGGCAAGTTGGTTCGCTAAGCTTAAACATTCGAAGCCAAAAACCGCACACATCCAGTTCTATTTCCACAACCTCCTAGAAAGAGCTCGACGACCGAGAAGCCCTGACTATTTCCCGCATAAAGATGATGGTGGACGATCTATTGACGAAACACCCTGAGCAGACATCCTCCGTCCTCGGCGGGGATCGAGCCGTCAGGCCTGCTCGTGAACATGAACCTCGTTTTCTATGAAAGAACCCTAAGCATCATGGATCGCAACATGACGTAGGAATCCCATCGGGAGATGCCTACAACCAACGGACCCTTGCTTTCCGGTTGTCAAGAAGAGTTGCCACCATTGGTGACATCGAGGAAATGTCTTTTATTTTTCAGTTTTTCGAGCCAACATTTTTCCATCGAAACCATCGAGAGATGCTTGGAGGTCCCCAAGGTGACATCCTACACTAAAAACCAAAATGATGGAGAACGAAAAGATGTTAATCTCGTATTTTTTCTGGCACACAATGCGATTCGACCAAAAGACAAGACAATGGATGAACAATTTTTTACGGCCTAGCATGTAGCTAGCCATTTAATCAAAAAAAAAAAAAAAACAAGAACCTTAAGCTCTGTCTCTTTCTTCTCCTTAAAATGCGTATCTTCCACCAAGAATCTTTCAAATTTGCCACTGCGGTTGCCCTGCATTTTCATCTCTCTCTCTCTCTCTCTCTCTCTTTTTCAGATGATAAACCCTAGACACCATCCTAGCAGCCAAATAACATCGAGGGAAAAATATCACAGTAACTCACCGTCCCAACTGCCCAATTGAATCCGAGTTTCAATGAGAAACAAAACCCATAACCATCTAATTCTACATCGAAGCGTAGAAAAGTGATAAAATAATTATAATTGCTATTTGCTAATTAAAAATGACTCCCACACTATTGGGGCATGGTTCATACTCCCCGAACCACCAGATGACTTTTAAACTTTGACCTCATAATTTATTAATAGTTTAGGTTTAGAACTATAAATAGCTACTTGGTATATATAATCTCTTTGTCTTGTAATTGAAGAATGTAATAGAGAAGTGTGATGTGCTAATTATAGTATAATCATCTACTGAACGTAGTCTTATTTTAATGGTGAACAAAAATAAAACCGTGTGTCTCAAATTCTTTTTCTTACTTCTACTCTTTGTTTTTCTTATGATTGTGCGTAGAATCCTTAAAACACACACCTACCAACCCCTACGCTAAGAATAAAGAAACGTCGCAAAGAAAAGTGTATTGTCTACGTTCAGTATTCACATTGGAAAGAAAAGTGTATTGGTATGGTTTAATATTGGTTTGAGAAACTTTATGACAAACCGAGTGCCAGTATCCAATCACGTGAATTCCGATATTTTATTACTCTCCAATTAAAATAATGAAAGTTGACGTGAGAGAGTAGAGCCTATTGGAAAGTGTCTACATTAATTTGCATTGCATTGATTAGGAGATCACTTTATATTTGCAGAAACAAGCTACTATAAGCATATTAGACAATGCACGAAAACTTAGTACAATCACATTTTCGAATTGTACTGGGTTTTACACATCCTGGTCTGGTAGAAATGTGGTAGGTCGGCTTACTATGGGTGTTAGTGATTAATAGTGACAGGTGATGGATGGGTCCATTAGACACGATTATATACAAATGGCTATGGTCCCCTTTCCATTTCCGAAAGTACATGCTCTAGGGTTCTATCCATCAAGGGCTGTCATGGTAAAAAGGAGATTGGAGAAGACGACCTAAGTAAGGAGGCTCGATCAGAATTAAATCTGTGGATTCTTCGCACTATCCAATTGGTTTAATAGGTTAGCGTTATCCAAAGGTGTTTTGAATTTGTACACGATCTTGGATTGAACATTTCGTTCATAGTAGATTAGCGATTTTCTTACAAAGTGTCCGCCATCAACATTCCTTATATTTGAAGAAACATAATACGCTGATGTAATTCTTTTTCTACATTCAAAGTTTCAACCTGTGATAAGAAATTAACATATGTTTATATGCTCTACATTTAAGAAAAGGAACACCACAAATTTTATAACTTTTGTGCGGTGCTCATTTTAATATTATAACTTTTCAATTGATCACCCAAGTGTCATTAATCTTTTTTAAACAAAGTCATTACAAGTACTATGAATTTCGATGCCATGTTAGATTTTCTAGCAAGGGAAATCGCCTATGTCACTCAAATAAATGCTTTTTTTTTTTTTAAGTTACGACGTTTAAGTAATTGTTTAAAAAGTTCTGATAATAAAAAGAATCACTATATAAAAGTTATAATATTTGTGGTGTTTGTTTTTTCTCTTGAAATTTATGTGCGTCCTTTAACATGTTCTCTCCTGCAGAGCGTGCCATTTTTTAGCCCCCAGAACGTGCAAAGATGCCATTTATATTGTTTTTATTAGTTTCAAATCCAAACTGAATGCCGCAAAGACGATGACTTCTGTCGCTTCCGTCTCTAAAGGTGTCTTCTACTTATAAGTCTCCTCTTGGGTTCATTTTCGCTTGTTAATTCTTTCCAAAAGCAGCTACTTTCCACACAATATCAGATTAAAAGAGAGAGATGGCAAAGCTAGGTTTAACGACAATGGTGATGGTGGTGGCTCTTGCTCTGGTGGCCATGGCCGCACGGCTCGCCCATGCCGTGGCGGATCAACCCAAGAAGGTGGACAAGTGGTTCAAAAGGCTTAGCCACGCCGAGCGTAAGACCACATGCCTCCACTTCTACTTCCACGACACGGTCTCAGGCAAGAGTCCCACAGCAGTGCGCATTGCTGAAGCCACGATGACCAAGAAGTCCCCGACACTATTCGGGGTGGTCTTCATGATCGACGACCCGTTGACCGAGGGACCCGAGCCAGAGTCCCCCGTTGTGGGCCGGGCTCAAGGGTTCTATGGCTCTGCTGGGCTGGAGTCACTGAGCCTACTCATGAACATCAACCTCGTATTCACGAGTCCGGAGTATAATGGCAGCACTCTGAGCATAATGGGCCACAACCGGGCATATGAGACCTACCGGGAGATGCCCATCGTCGGCGGGACCGGCTTTTTCAGGTTGGCGAGCGGAGTCGCAACGGCAAAGACATACTTTCTCAACCTCACCACCTTTAATGCGGTAGTTGAATACAATGTAATAGCTATGCATTACTAGACATTAATTGGACAAGTCATGGCTAATGTTATTGTCCATTTTTCTTTTCTTTTGACCTTTGACTTTGTGGGATCCAAAGGTCATTTACGGCGTAATTATATCGCTGTAGTTTGTGTGTAGATGGGTTGTTTCTAATTTGGTAATGCTCTACATGCTTCCTGTCTTGTTGTGTGACCTTAGGTGAACTAAACTCTTTGACAAAAAAAAAAAAAAAAAAAGAACTAAACTGGACTCGGTTTCATCCCTGGTCAGAGATACGGTGACCTAACCGAAATACGAAGCGAGCAGGTGATGTACCAGTCACGTACAGTTTTCACCTCTCTGAAATAGATCCTGCTGAAAATGTCAATGATGTTACCCACCTAATAGTGCTGAAATTGGAAGCAACCACATGAAAATTAACAATAACATTGAGTTTGATATAGATAAATACATGATAATTGGAAGCAACTACACATGAAAATTAACTTTTTTTTTTTTTTTTACTAATTCGGTTTCAGTAGGACAACTATCTTACAGTAAATTGAACTGGCTAAGCACAAATTATCGTGCCCACGGGGTACGCGAGGTAGCCAAGTGTCAATCACTTAACAATAACATTGAGTTTGATATGGATAAATACTTTCCCACTCTTCAGAAAAGTTTGAGCAACCCAATTGATATTAACATTGATTTAAGCAACTACAAAATCCGTTTTGAATTTTATATAGATAAATATTCATTTGATTTAGCCCATTTAATAGACCAATGTCTGATTTCAAGTTTAATTGTTATATTTTGAATACATATCCTAATTTGATTGGACAATTGCATTTGCAAAAAAAACTGATTAAGTATTAAAACAATTTTCAGCGTTTTATGTTTGACTCAAAATTTCCGCCCTTTGAAAATCTATTTAAGAAACTATGTTGTAATAAGCCCCGTTAGACTAGAGTATGATTTAAAACGCTTTCTCTAGTTTATCCTTTATTTAAGTTCAAACTCAATAAAATGAGGTATGGCAAAAGTCTAAAAATGAGTGTTAGAGTAGAAATAGGGTAGATTTGCAGAAATATATATAAAATATTCATTTGTAGAAAGAATAGAAATGGGAACCCAATATGCAACAAATCATTAAGCCAAAAGCTTATTGGCGATATGCGCGCCACGTGGCCATCACGAAGGCAGGTTGAAGTGGTACATGAGAAGCACTGTAACTAATGTTCTCTCAATTTCGGCTTTATTGTTATATAGATTAGAGTGCCCTTTCTCATAGAGATTAAAAAAGAAAAACCCTTAATTCCAATTTTTTCATGGGGTGAAAATTTGAGGTTGAACTAATGTGCTTATCTCTCTTTAGATCGGCTTCCACACCTACCGCTCCCAAACGAAAAAGAAAAAGAAAAAATTGGATAGAAAAGTGCATCGTTGACATTCCCCCGTTGCACCGACTAGCTTATGTTAGGGAGATAGCCTTGATCGACCCGAACCAACACGTGTGATTGGGTTTAAAAAACTTAACTACAAAGTAATTGCAAATATCCAATAATCGGGTCCCCTAACGTGAATCACGTCAATTCAATGCTGCCAATTTTAATCATAAACGTTCACATGACAAAGAAGAGCATATTGGAAGATTTCTATATTAATTTACATTACCATCGATTGCAATATCACTCTTTATATTTGTGAAATAGAGAACCTATATATAATATTAGACAATGCATGAAAACTCTACAATTGCGTTATCGAATTATTGAAATGTGTTAGGACTAAGTGCCATCTAGGTAAAAGGGAGATTGAAGTGGAAGACCTAAGTCAAGAGTCTCGATTAGAATCCAAAAGTAAAGTGGCTTGGTAAGAACCAAATCTATAGATTAGGCAAGTGTTAATAATTCAAATTATCTTTTGAGTGTACCAAATAAATATGTAATATATAAGTGATCTTGGGTTTGAAATTTTTGTTTATATTGGATAAGCGATTTTCTTACAGAGCCTTTGTCGTTAATACTCCTTGATTTTGAAGAAATGTAACATGCTAATATCGCTTTCCCTACATTCAAATTTTTGATACAATTAAGTGAAATGAAATTACATGCATTTACCTACCCTGCATATGCGGAGCTCATATGCCTTTTTCTAACACGTTCTTTCGTGCAAAGCATGCCCCTAAGTGGTTAACTTCTGATTAAAAAGAAATGCTTAGCGTCAATTTCCAAATCAAAAATCGCAAGGACGATGCAAAGTCGGTACTAACGCGAGAGTGACTCGGTGGTCCCTCGTGAATTGCTTGACTTTTAAAAAATTATTTTCGGCCTGTGACCGATTAAGACCTATCCACACGTCTGCCCGTATAGGTTGCACTCGCGTTTCATAACGTAGACAACATGATGAAGCCTGTCCCTAGGGAAAAAGTACGACCAGTTAAGTGATTGATCTCGACGACTTTTGTTGCATCTTTCCCTAAAAGTGTCTTCTCTATAAGTCTCCTCTTTGGGTTCATTTCCGCCTATAAATTCCTTCCTGATGGATTTATGAGATGGGCTTAAGGCCCATCCGCTCAAAGTTGGGCCCAAAAGGCCCGGCCCACGGGAATAGGGCCCGTGGAGGGGGAAGGTATAAAAGGGAGGAGAGAGAGAGAAGATAACGTTTTGGCAATTCAACGTACGTCTTCTCCCGCGCGTTCTCTCTTCCTCCAAAAAGAACAGTAAGTTCAAGGCACTGTTTTCTCCCTTTCAAGTCGTCATCGGATCGAACGGGGCCAGAATTTCTTCCTCTTCTTCAGTGTTGGTGTTTAATCTGTGGCTAACAAGGTACGCTCGAATCCGTGGTGTGCTTTTCGATCGGTGATGCGTGTTTTCTCGGGCTTCATCTTCCGCATTGATTTAGGGGTTCGATTCGGTGTCGAATCCGGTTTTCGGGGATCTGTTATTCCCAACATTGGTATCAGAGCCCTAGTTCACGTTTTTCCCGATCAATTCTGATGTTTTTGATTGATTTTTCGCGAAATCACTTCGGCCGTACGGAACCGGGCGAAAATCCCAACACCCGAGCATTATTCGGCCATTTTTCTGAGATTTCGTAAGTCGAAATAAAATTCCGAAGGCACTGGGAGAAAGGCGACGTCGAGACGAGTCCGGAGAGTGGTCGCACGCCGCCGTACGACACCGCACGCGCCCACACGCGCGGCCAGAAAACGCTGCGTGTGGGCGCGACGCGCCTGGAAGCGCTGGCTTCGCCAGTGCGTGCGGTGCACGCGCCGGTCGGCGAATCGGCGCGTGCACGCCGTCGGCGGGCGAACCGGCACGTGCCGGTCCGCAGACCGACGCGTGCTGGCGTCACGTGATGACATCAACGTGACGTCATCCAACGGTCGGTAACCGTTCGGATGACGTCAGCGTGACGTCACGTGATGACGTCAGCGTGACGTCATCCAACGGTTGGTAACCGTTCGGATGACGTCACCGATGACGTCATCACCGACGACGTTTCGCCGGACGGTCATCGGCCGGCGACCCGACCCCACCGGCGACCCGACCCGACTCGAGGACGAGGCACGCGCTCCGCACGTGCTGGATGACGTCTGCGTGACGTCATCCCCCGCACGCGCGAGGCACGTGCGGTCGGTCCGACCGGTCGGACCCGCGCGCCCGTTGACCCGACCCGTTGACCGACCGTTGACCGACGACCGTTGACCGTTGACTGACCGTTGACCGTTGACTTTGACCGTTAACCCGAAAAAAAAAAAAAGGAATTTTTTTCTTTTTAAGTCATGCCTATGTGGGTTATAAGTAATCCATTTTTAATTCTGCATTTATTGCATGAATTTTGTAAAATTATGTATTTTCTCTTATATTAATTATGGATTATAAGTGATCCATTTTTAATTTCGCATTTGTTGCGGGAACTATGATGCGTTATGCAAGGATACTGCAATCCGAGAACGCATGAGGAAAATGCAAGACTTAAGAGGCTGATGAAAGAGTTAACTGATTATCGGTGGCATGACGGTGATTTAGTATCACATGTGGTCAGGGTCAATCAGATGATACAGGAAATCATCTGGAATGGTTATCTTATGCCGGATTTTGAGAAGGTGCCGGCTTTGATGAACACTCTTCCACCTGAATGGCAAGCAGTGTTGGATCGGCTATGGGAGGTCAACGTGGTCCCGGGTTATAGGAGGCTGGTGGAAGCTTTTGTAAGAGAGCACTATAGGATTGAGTTGGCCAAAACTTCAACCCTTAGATTGAGCACCACATGGCGCCGAGTGAATGCGCCTTGGAGGCGACATGAAAGCTCTCCAAAAGTTTTTCCATGGTTGGCAAATGTGCCTTCAGTTTTCTCAGATGTTTTGACTAATAGATTAGAAGGGACATTCCCTATTTATTTCTTTGATTGATTATGTAATGATTACTACCTAATTGTGTTAATTGAAAGCATTATTGTTTTTAATTGTATGTCAATTATCTGTTGCTTTCTGTTATTGCTGGTTGCTGTGGGTAATTAGCTGTGGGTAGTAATAGAAGTTTTTATAGCTTCATAGAATTTATTTGCATAAGATAATTATATTAATAATAATTTTAAGTTAGGATTTTTGGAGGATGATTGGAAACATAGTGACCTTTTGATTCTCGAAGCCTCACTTGAAATTATTTATTAATATGATGGGTCTATGCAAATAGGGATGCATAAATGATAGGCATTAATTATTCGTGCATGTATGTCTGATGTGTTAAGAACGATGGTTCAGCAACTGAGAATGTAATTGCTGATATAAACGGCAACAATTGTGAAATATTGAATATGAAGATTCAATATGTGCTGAAAAAGCAAGAAGCACTAGAAGCTCTTGACCATGTTATGGAAGATCTTAAGGATGTCATGCACCACCTTGAGCTAGTAGAGGATCGCCTAACGGTATTTGAGCAGTAAATAGACATTTGCTATGCTGGTTCTAGCTTAGAAATGGCTTTGTGCTCTAAGCGCAAATGTATTGATTCTTTTAATATGTGGGAATGCAAATGATCAAGTCCTTATTGCAAGAAATCAAGAATTAACCAACAAGAGAGAGGAAAGCGTCCTCAAGTGAAGAAAATGTCAAGAGTGATGTGTTACAATTGTGACAAGAGAAGTCACTATGCTCGCGACTGTCGTAAGCCAAAGAAGCAATGCACCTCTTGTACATTTGAGAACTTTGCTTATGTGTCAAGTTCTGCATTATAGGCTGAATCCAATCCTTTGTGGAATGTAGATTCAGGAGCGACAGACCATGTAGCAAAGGATAGATAATCCTTTGTGGAATTCCGACGAGTACCAACTGGAACTGAGTGGATCCATATCGGAAACAACTCTAGAGCTGATGTAAAGGGATTGGCACCTGCCAATTGAACATGCATGGTGAACGCATCTTGATGTTCTATATGCTTTGGAGATTCGTCGAAATTTAAGTGTCTGTCTTAGTGTTGGTTAAGCTTGCTTTTGGTATGAACTTCCATAATAAATGCGTAGATTTGTGTTTAGATACAAACTACTATGGTTGTGGTCACTTTCTAGATGGTTTTATTGTACTAAATGTTGACTGTGGTGATGTCAATATGTTATTCCCTTGTTTCACGTATTCTACCTTATATGATAATGATGTGAATATGGTGGCATGCTAGACTTGGTCATATGGGCCAACAACATATAAAAAGACTAGCCAAAAAGGGTTTGTTGGGCAATATTGAAAAAGTCGATTTGTCTATATGTGAGCATTGCCTAGTAGGGAAAATGACAAGGAAACCATTTGGAAAAGGTAAAAGAGCTGAATTTCCTCTGCATTTAATCCATTTAGACGTATGTGGTTCAATGAATGTGAGAGGAAGGCAATGGGCTATTTGTTTCATCACTTTTATAGATGATTCCACTTGATTTGGATATGTCTATTTGATTTCTCATAAATCGAGGCATAAGTTGTTTCAAAATGTTTATGAATCGCGAAAATCAATTAGACAAGAAAATAAAGGTATTTAGATCCAATCGAGGTTAAGAATATTTATCGATAAGTTCAGAAAATTATGTGATGAAAAAGGAATAGAAAGATAGTTGTCTATTCCATATACTCCTCAACAAAATGGTGTTGCGGAGAGAAGAAATAGAACCCTACTGGAATGGTTAGGTCCATGATGGCGCATGCTAATTTACCCATCACTTTTTGGAGTGATGTGTTGTTAACTGCTGCCAATATACTTAACCGGATGCCTTCCAAATTGGTTATTTCCACTTCATATGAGTTATGGACAGTTAGAACATCGGACTTAAGTTTTCTTAAGCCATAGGGTTGTGCTGCCTATGCTCATAAGTCCTCTCACAAGTTTTGGGAAATTGGGTCCCAAAGAAAATAAGAGTATTTTCATGAGATACTGCGAATACTCAAAAAGGTATGTGTTCATAGGTGAGCAGGAAAGTGGGAGTATAACTGAATTTGAATCACGGAATGTCACATCCTTAGTGGATGAATTTCCTAAGAAGGGCAAAATAAGGGAAAATAACTTCATATTTGAGACCTTGGATCAAGATAATGATATTAGTGGAGTTCGTTCAAGTGGGAGTAATATGAGATGTGATGAATTGAATTCAACTCATTCTCAATTGCAACCACCTGATGTGACGACATCATCATTACCTAATCCAAGTGGGAGCATGATGGGGAATGATGTGTTAAGTGTACAATCTCCCATACGGTGAATAAGTCGCCAAAGTATTCCCCGTCGATGTTTTGACATTGAAAGGGAAACTTTTATGGTTGCTCCACAAGATGAGGATGAGCCAAGAAATATTAATGAGGCTCTAAACTGCCCTAATAAAAAAAAAATGGATTCATGCAATGAAAGAGGAAATGGGGTCAATGAGATCAAACCAAGTCTAGGAACTGATTGATCTTCCAAAAGGACGCAGATCTATAAGAACAAGTAGGTTCTCTAAATAAAGCGAAAGGCTGATGGCTCAATAGAAAGGCATAAGGCTCGCCTTGTGGCGAAGGGGTATAATCAACAAGAAGAAATTGATTATGAAAATACATTTTCTCCTGTAGTGAGATTTACCTTGATTCGCATTACTTTGACAATAGTGACTAGTATGGATCTTGAGTTACATCAAATGGATGTAAAGACTGCTTTCCTCAATGGAGAATTAGAGGAAGGAACATATATGGAACAACCTGCTGGTTTTATAGTGAAAGGCCAAGAAGATAAGGTATGTCGACTTTGGGGGTCGATATATGGCCTTAAGCAGTCATCGAGACAAAGGTATATATATTTTCATAATGCCATAGTGGCATATGATTTTACAATGATAGATGATGATCATTGTGTATATATCAAAATATCCAATGATCAATTTGTGATCATATCATTATATGTTGATGATATACTAATTGCTGGAAACAATATGGAGTTTGTTAATACTGTCAAGAGTTGGTTGTCTTCCAACTTTGATATAAAAGACATGGGTGATGTTATATACATTCTTGGAGTTAAGATTCCAAGATTATAAACCCATAGATACTCCTATTGCAAAAGGTGAAGGATTGAGCCATAGTCTGTGTCTAAGGACTCCACAAGAGAAGGAACAAATGAAACATGTTCCTTATGCTAGTGCTGTTGGGAGCTTTATGTACGCTATGATGTGTACAAGACCTGACATATGTTTTGCAGTTGGAATGGTGAGTAGTTACCAATCCGATCTAGGTCAAGCACATTGGAAAGCTGTTAAGAGAATACTGAGGTATCTAAAGGGACCGTTGATCATACGTTGAGTTATTAAGGAAAGGATACGCAACTCAAAGGCTATTCTAATGCGATTGGAGAGGAGATTTAAATGAAAGAAAATCTACCTACGGGTTTGTTTTCTTACCGAATAATGGCACCATATGTTGGAGCAGTAAGAAACAAAAGTGTATAGCCTTGTCCACGATATAAGTTGAGTTCGTGGCATTATCAGCAGAAGTATAAGAGAGTGTTTGGCTTAAGAGATTTTTGGATCATTTAGGTGTTATTAGAAGTGCTGCAGATTTATTGTTAGTTAACTGTGGTAGCCAAGCAGCAAAAAGTGTATACCAAAGATCCAAAATATCATGGCAAGACCAAACCTATAGATACCAAGTATAATCTTGTCAAGGATATGGTTGCATGAAAAGATGTGAACTTATAGTACAAACTACGCATGGAATGGTAGCAGATCCTATGACAAAGCCAATACCTAGAGATGTGTTTTGTGGTCATATGAAATCTCTAGGATTGCGTGGAGACTGATGTACTGAATATTATAATTTCCCTAAATGTTCACAATATGATGAATTTGTGTTTTCATCATTAATGCCTATGAATCTTTATTTGATCTTTATGCATCTTAATGCTTAGTGCATTACTTTAAGTTGAGAAGTATGTCGGACAAATATAAGATTAGCCCACTCACACGGGTAATCGCCTCTATTTACTGTGTGATAAATAGAGATGAGACAGTATTTAAGCTTATTATGTAGGTGATAATCGAGAGCTCAAGCTCAAAATACGCATGTCGCCTTAACTAAGTGTTAAGATGAGGACATAATACTTGTGATGTCCCAAAGTAAAATACCCCACACATTTTACTTTATCTGTCTATGATGCCAGATGTGAGTTCTGATGAATTTTGTGATTGAGTAGATACGTGAACTCAAGTTAGACATTGGGTATATCTGAACTATCATCTGTACGGTATTGAAGGGTATAGACATACGCTCCATGGGAAAGGAGTTAATACCGTAATACGTATTTCATACTACGTATGCATGAGACGACCAATAAGAGTGACAAAAGTTTGATCTCAACTTTTATGTCGTGTGAGACTCTTGAGGATGAGAGTTCCTCAATTTCTTAGTCCCCTCAGGACTCTTATTTATTCTCAAGATTTCTATTTAGTGTTTGCTATCTTAGTGTGTTGCCAATGGTCATGAGATGATTCGATCTAATGGGGCATTTCTAGAAAAGCAAGCTGGACTGAAATTGAGAGTTTGAAGGAAGGAGGAAGATCGATTTTGGAGAATCACATTGTAGTTTTGTATTCACCGGTTAACCAATTATGACTGTCTTTGTGATAATCATAATTGTGAATACAATAAATATATATCATTGTTTAAAAGAGATCAAGAGAGATATAAATGTGATCGATCGATCTAGGTGCGCATACTAAATCTACTCGGAGTGTGATGCCCATTATGAGCTGCTATATATTCCTAACAGATGTATGGCAACGAGCTCTCAAAGTATGCTGGTCTCACGGATTATTCACCGGTATGAATGTTGAAGAGAGGAAAAGAGGATTATGTTCGGCCCACCATGTTAAGTGAGAGTCTATGATGGATTTTTCTCTGATGGGGCTAAGTAAGGCCTGTCCGCCCATGTTGGTTTTGCACCATCATGTGCGAGTGGGAGATGATGGATTTATGAGATGGGCTTAAGGCCCATCCGCTCAAAGTTGGGCCCAAAAGGCCCGGCCCACGGGAATAGGGCCCGTGGAGGGGGAAGGTATAAAAGGGAGGAGAGAGAGAGAGAGAAGATAACGTTTTGGCAATTCAACGTACGTCTTCTCCCGCGCGTTCTCTCTTCCTCCAAAAAGAACAGTAAGTTCAAGGCACTGTTTTCTCCCCTTCAAGTCGTCATCGGATCGAACGGGGCCAGAATTTCTTCCTCTTCTTCAGTGTTGGTGTTTAATCTGTGGCTAACAAGGTACGCTCGAATCCGTGGTGTGCTTTTCGATCGGTGATGCGTGTTTTCCCGGGCTTCATCTTCCGCATTGATTTAGGGGTTCGATTCGGTGTCGAATCCGGTTTTCGGGGATCTGTTATTCCTAACACTTCCAATAGTATCCACTTTCCCAGCGATTTCAGATCGAAAGACAGATGGCGAAGCTAGGTTTAACAGCAAAGGTGGCGGCAGCTCTTGTCTGGTGGTCCCCACGGCAGTGGTGCTCGCCCATGCCAAGGCAGATGACCCCATGAAGGTGAACGCTCGGTTCAATAGGCTTAGCCACGCCAAGCATAAGACCACACGTCTCCACTTTTACTTGTTATAGATGAAGCAAAATATTTGTTTTTATGAGCTTTTTTGTCTTTTCTATCAGATTTGCTTTTAGGTTAAAAGTGATACCTTTATATTAGCGATGAAAAAAACCCTAGTCAAGATGCTGAAAAAGGAAATAGAGAGGCAAGAAAAAGAGAGAAAAAAAGTGAGTTTATTTATTTTTTTTTATGAGGGTTATCAATTTCTTTGTGCTTTGATCTTGAGAGAAGATCATAGTTGTATTCTAACTTTTTCTGAAGTCTAGTGGATTTGCAGAGTACCTCTGCGCGGAGACGTAGCTCAGGTTTGGGTGAACTTCGATAATAAATTTTCTGGTGTGTTTATCTGATTCTGCTATTTTATTATTATATTCTGTCTGGTGAATTGTTTGCGAGCGTTATTTTTCTAGAATCGATGTGCGATTTCGTAACAACTGGTATCAGAGCTTGAGTTGGCTAATCGAGAACATCGAGGGTTTTTCGGTGACGTTCGATTGAAAGCAAATATGATGACAAAAGATAAAATCAGAATCGATAAGTTCAATGAGGAGGATTTTGGATGGTGGAAACTACAAATAGAGGATTATCTTTATCAAGAAAGATCTCTATGCACCACTTGAGGGTTGGAAACCCAAGATGGCGGAAGTGGATCCGACGGCGAAGCCGGATGGAAAATTCTTAATCGAAAGGCATTAGATGCGATTTGTCTAGGGTTGACGAAAAAGACAGGGTACCACATCGCGAAAGCAAAAACTGCAAAAGAAGCCATGAATATTCTAACGAATATTTATGAGAAGCCGTCCACATCAAATCATGTATTTTTGCTGAAGAAACTGGTTAATATGAATTTATTTGATAGAGGTTCTGTGGCAAAACATATTAATAGTTTCACGCAAGTCACGGGTTAATTGGAATCCACAGTCATAAATTTAGATATGAAGCTTCAAGCTTTATTATTTTTATATTCTCTTCCAGAAAGCTACAATATCGCAGTGCAGGGAATTTCGAGCACCATGAAGGATGATTTAACTCTTGATGATGCTATGAGTAGGATCATGGATGAAGAGATGCGAAGGAAAGTCTCGGGTGGAGATAATTTTTTTGCATCTGCATCTTCAACGGCGCTCACAGTAGTGAAAGAAGTAAAAGTAAAGGAAATTTCAACGGGCGTGGCAGATCGCAATCAAGGGGTGGGAGACAGGTTACAAAAGATGAGTGTTGGTTTTGTCACAAAATCGGATACCGGAGGTTTCAGTGTGAAGCCTACAAAAAGAAGTAGCAAGATGAGAAGAAGCTAATGTGGTTAGCGATGAATCTTTGCTAGATAACTTGTGTTTGTCTGCAGGGTTTGACTTGACAACAGATAAATGGTTTATTGATTCTGGTGCTTCTTTTCATTGCACCTGGCAAAGAGACATATTTGATGATTATGTCAGTGGAGATTTCGGACAAATGGTTGTGGGAAATAGCCACATGTGTCCCATTGTTGGGAAAGGAACCGTGATTGTGAACATCTCAGGTGGAGGACGTCTAGTTTTGCGTGAAACTAGGCATATTCCGGAATTAAAGAAAAATCTGATTTCAACCAGTAACTTGATTAAGAAGGTTTGGTAATAACCTTTGGATGCGGAGAGTGGAAGATAATCTCAGGGGCAAAAGTAGTAGCAAAGGGAAAGCGTACATGTATACTTTACCTTCTCCAAGGAGACAATATTAGTGATATGATTGCAACTACAATGGCTACACGTAATTTGTTTACTCTTTGGTATTATCGTTTGGGACATCTTGGTGAAAAATGTGTAAAACAATTACACTCAAGGAAATTACTCCCAGGTTTGCAAAAAGTTGAGTTAGATTTTTGTGAGAGTTGCATTTATGGAAAACAGAAGGCTGTTAATTCTCAATTGAATGAGCGACAAAATAAAGGCCATAAGCTAGAATTGATTCATACTGATGTATGAGGACCTGCTCATGAACTCTCTTATGGCGATAAGAGATATTTTGTCACCTTCATTAATGATACAATAAGGAAGACTTTGGTCTATGCTCTTAAAGAAAAATCAGAAGTATTCGGGATGTTCAGAATGTGGAAGACCATGGTAAAAAAAGAAACAGGTTATCAAATTAAAGCTCTGAAGTCTGATAATGGTTGTGAATATACAAGTAAAGAATTTGCAAATTATTTGAGTCAAGAAGACATACACGGGTTAAAGACCGTTCCTAGAACTCTTCAAGAGAACGGTGTAGCTGAAAGGATGAACATGTCTATTCTAGAACATGCGAGATGCATGAGACTACACGCAGGTCTCCCGCTACACTTATGGGCCGCCACAATTGATGCAGCTATTTATCTTATCAACAGAGGTCCATCTAGTGCGTTGGATGGAGAAATACCACAAGAACGGTGGTTAGGTAAAAATATTAATTATTCACATCTAAAGGTGTTTGGTTCTATTGCATATGCTTTGATTGACATGGAGGATAGAAAAAAGCTTGATGCTAAGTCCCAGAAGTGCGTCTTTATCGGATACGGTGGTGACGAGTATGGCTATAGGCTTTGGGATTATAAGAATAACAAAGTCATCCACAGTCGCAATGTGGTATTCCATGAAGAAAAGATGTACAAAGATCGTCAGATAGAGCATAAGAATGTAGTAGAACCAGAGTATATTGAATTAGACACAATGTCCGTGAAGATATTTCAAGTAGATCAAAGTGCACGTGAAAGAGAGGTTCAAGATGAGCCTATTATCAGTGAAGAGGTAGTTCAAGAGGAATGCAGTGATTCGGAGTAGACTAACAACCCTGAAGTACCTGTCTTGAGGAGGTCTACATGTGTGAGAAAGCCAAAGGTAATTTTTGATCCATAAACTAATACTGTTCTAAGCCATGTATTATATACAGATTAAGGAGAACCGGAGACTTATAATGAGGTAAAGGCAAACACGTCTCACTTGCAGTGGGAGTGTGCTATGAAAGACGAGATGAGTTCGTTACTTCAGAACAAAACTTGGGAGTTGACCAAGTTGCCCACAGGTAAAAAAGCTTTATTAAACAAATGGGTGTACAAGATTAAAAATGAAGCAGATGGTAATATTAAATACAAGGCGAGACTTGTAGTCAAGACATTTTCTCAAAAAGAAGGGATCAACTACTCTGAAATATTTTCACCTGTAGTGAAAATAGCATCAATTAGAGTTCTGCTAAGTATAGTTGTAATGGGGGATCTTCATCTTGAGCAGTTAGACGTAAAAACAACATTTTTACACGGTGACTTAGATGAAGAACTATACATGGCACAACCTAATGGTTTTGAAGTCAAAGATAAGGAGCACATGGTATGTTGCTTGAAGAAAAGTTTGTATGGCTTGAAACAAGCTTCGCGGCAATGGTATCTAAAATTTGATGGTTTCATGCAAGAAAAATGATTTGCACACTGTGAGTCTGATTATTGTGTTTATTTTCGCAAGTATAATAATGGTGACATTGTGTATCTCTCTTTATATGTGGATGACATGCTAGTGGCTAGTTCCAATATGAAGATAATCGTAGAAGTGAAAAAGATGTTATCATCACAATTTGCTATGAAAGACTTGGGAGAGGTTAGTAATATTTTAGGCATGAAAATCATCAAGGATAGGAAAAATAAGAAATTATTGTTGTCGCGGGAAGACTATGTGAACAATGTGTTAAAGAGATTTAACATGGACAAGGCAAAACCAGTTGCAACTCCTCTAGTGAATCACTTCAAACTTTCAAAGGATATGTGTCCGAGCACTCAGGTTTTGAAAGATGAGATGGCAATAGTTTCATATGCATCAGCAGTGGAGAGTTTGATGTATGCCATGGTGAGCACGAGACTAGACATTGCACATGTAGTGGGAGTTGTGAGTCGATATATGCAGAACCCAAGCAGAGAGCATTGAAATGCAGTAAAATGGATATTGAGATATCTAGCAGGTACTTCCAATTACTCACTTTGTTATGGTGGTACATCTCTAGAGTTGCAGGGTTATGTATATACAAATCATTCAGGTGATCGAGATAGTGGTAAGAGTATCATTGGATATGTCTTTACAGTTGTAGGTACAACAGTGAGTTGGGTATCTCAACTACAAAGAATAGTGGCTTTATCAATGACAAAGGCAGAATACTTGTCGATCACAAAAGCCTCCAAGGAAATCATGTGGTTACAAGATTATATGGAGGAGTTATATCGAAAATAGCCAGTCAGTACACTTTGGAGTGATAGTCAAAGTGCAATACACTTAGCAAAAAATGCAGCTTATCACTCAAGGACTAGACATATCAAGAAGCGTCATCACTTTATCAGGTCAGCATTGAAAGATAATGAGTTAAAGTTATAGAAGATTGATGTCTCGAAGAATCTAGCTGACATGATGACCAAGGTAGTAGACAGAGAGAAGTATATTTTATGTACTACTACCACTGGTATTACTCCATGTTGATTGATGAGGAGTATTGCAGAGGCACAAGTTTTTTTTACTACTAATTTTTTTTTTTTGAAGAAGATGGATACAAAGTTGCTTGGTGCTTGGATATATTTGTTTTCAAGTGAGAGATTGTTATAGATGAAGCCAAATATTTGTTTTTAGGCTTTTTTTTTCCTTTTCTATCATATTTGCTTTTAGGTTAAAAGTGATACCTTTATATTAGCTATGAAAAAAACCCTAGCCGTCAAGACGCTAAAAAAGGAAATAGAGAGATAAGAAAAAGAGAGAAGAAAAAAGTGAGTTTTTTTTTTCTTGATGAGGGTTCTCAATCTCTTTGTATTCTGATCTTGAGAGAAGATCATCATTGTATTCCAACTTTTTCTGAAGTCTAGTGAATTCGCAGAGTGTCTCTGTGCGGAGACGTAGCCCAGGTTTAGGTGAACTTCGATAACAAATTTTCTGACGTGTTTATCTGATTTTGCTATTTTATTATTATATTTTGTTTAGTGAATTGTTTGCGAGTGTTATTTTTCTAGAATCGATGTGCGATTTCGTAACACTACTTCCACGATACGCTCTCGGGCAAGAACCCCACAGCAGTGCGCATCGCCAAGGCCGCAATATCCGAGAAGTCCCTGACGCTTTTTGAGGTGGTCAACATGATTGACGACCCGCTGACTGAGGGTTCTGAGCCAGAGTCCCCACTCATTGGCCAGGCACAGGGGTTCTACAGTTTGGTTGGGCTCGAGTCAGTGGCCCTGCACATGAACGTGAACCTTGTTTTCACGACGCCCGAGTACAACGGCAGCACCCTGAGCATATTGGGCCGCAACCTGGCGCTCGAGACCTATCGGGAGATGCCCATCATTGGTGGGACTGGCATTTTCCAGTTGGCAAGCAGGGTCGTGACGGCGAAGACGTACTTTCTCAACCTGACCATCGGCGATGCCGTAGTTGAATATAAGGTCATAGCTATGCATTAATAGATATATCGTGGCTTGTGTTGTAGTCCAGTCGAAAGTTTATGGAGTAAATTACATCGTTGGAGTCGTGCGTGGATGTTCTGTCGTTTCCAATTTGGTAATGCTCGCCGTGCTTCATGATTTTTCATTGATTTTGGTGGTGTGGAATCTTTCTTGTGTGGCTTTAGATGAAGTATAAATTAAACTCGGTTTATCACGGAGTAGGTAATGTTACGATGTTCGCCGCCTCGTGAAATCGAGCTTGCTGAAAACGTCAGTGATTTTACTTGCCTAATGATTATGAAATTTGATGCAGTCCACGTGAATTATTATTATTATTTGGATTTCCTATTTTAAAGTTACTAAAACCCAAGATTATGTCTTGATCTGTTTCCGATTTGAAAATTGACACCTGGCGAGCTCAATCAACCACAACCTAACAATAATATTTAGGGCTATACGTCTTGTTCAACTTAATAATTAGAATAGGTGCGTTTGAACAGGCTTTTACAATATATTAGGCAATGCATGAAAACTTAAGTAATATTATATTACTGAATTATATTCGGCTTTACACATCAAAGATGTGGTAGGACGGCTTACTATAAGTATAGTGTTCTAGAAGTGACCGGTGATAGATGGATTCATTAGACGTGACTATAGAGATATGGCTAAGGTGTGACATCCTAAAATTTGGCTCCTGATTCGGATTTATGAAATGGTTGTTTCGTCGACGCGCTTATGGTTAATTTATTCAGAACTGATCACTCAAGAGTTGATTAATTTATTAGGTAAGGCTGTTAAGGGATATAAACGTGACAAACTAAAGAATTCGATCAGAAATCGATCGCTCAACCATAATAATCGGTGAGGATCAATAGATACTATTATAATCGATTAGCGAATAGATATAAGTCGATTCGATGGAATTGTGTAGTTGAAGTGTGGGTAGTTCCGCACGATTGCGATATTCACGTCGAACGAAAGTAAACCGATTTTCTATTGATATTATATTCGGGATATGAAATTGAAAACTTGCGAAGTTTTATAACAACCGAACGTCGTCTACGATTCGGAGATGCACAAACGTGAATAAACGCGCTAAAATCCCTAAAAGCTACCCATATGTTAGGTCGTACTAAAATCGCGTTCGGTTGATTTTAACCACGAAATTAAAATTGAATTCGATTTTGGGAATCGAACGTTCAAGCGTGTCACGATTCATTTATAGGATGTCGTCTCATCTTTTGGAGAAATTCCGTCAAGTCTGGAATTTTTGCGGAAAATCAATTTTCGGACAAACAAGAAATTAATAGAAATTCGGATGGGAGGAGAAATGGATTATTTGCTGCCCAAAAAGGAATTATTTGGGTGAAAATAGAGCAAATTTCTAATTGGGTGCCCACAAGACTTTAGGGCATGAAGACCTTAGGGGTTTGTGATGATGGGCTTGATATTTTGCAAAGACTTTTCTTGGTCACTGAATTGACTTTCTTTTCCTTCTTCCTTCTCTCCCTATCTTCCTCACTCACGTACAACTCCCCTCTCCCCTGTGAAAGCTAGTATGTGCACCTAGAGGGGGGTGAATAGGTGCAGAAACAATTTTGCGAGATAAGTGCAGCACAAATCAACGATGTATTATGAAAATGAAATTCCTCTCTTTTCAAATAAACAAGTTATGATCAAAGTAAAAAAGTGTAGGGAAGAGAATTTGAATACATAGTTTATAGTGGTTTGGTTTAATCCAAGCTTACATCCACTCTTCCGCACTGACAGCCCACCGGCTGGATTTCACTATGAACAAAAGTGTTTTTACAGTAAAGCTCTCCCTTGATTCCACAATGTAGAGACTCTACTACATTTCCTCAAGATCTCTCAAAGATATAGACTCTTTTTGCGTACAAGATTTCGCTCAACAAATGAATTGACTAAGAACAAGGAGCTTCAGACTTTGAAATTCTTCTATCGCGCACACCTTCAAACAACTGGAACATCTTCCTTATATACTCCTTTATGCCATCATACCTGTTGGCACTTACCAAAAGAATTCTTCCAATCTACCCATTGGACATAATCAATTAGGATCTATTTAAGGAACATGACGATAGCCCATCAATCCCGTTCGCCCATACAATCAGGATCTCGGTTTCCATAAGTAGAACCTTCCAAGTATACTTCGCCAATCAATGGATCCACAATCCCTGAATCAATCTTGATTTGAATAATAAATTTCGACATGCTATATTTAGCCAAAAGATCTTCTCCAGTCAATAAAGTTAAATCATTAACGAAACATCCAGTTCTGAATAAGTCTTCTTCGACGAACTAGAAACTGTCGATGAGGATAGACTTTGAGTCTTGAGTCTGGCAGTCTGGAGGTCTTCAGACTTTGATGAAAGAGTTTACAAGTCTTCAGACTAGACTGATGGAAACATTTTGTTAGTTTTAAAACACTCAAGGAAGATTTCTCTAACAATCTCCCCCTTTTTGATGGTGACAAAACTTTCTTGCAGATTTGGATATCTTTGACCCGCAAAACATTATTCAAGCAAATATGGATATCTCACATAGATAAATGGCTTAATAACACTAGAATCTACATCCACAGAAAATAGATTAGTTCTTTAAATAAGTAAAGCCATGAGATATCAACAGTACTTAAGATAAACAAACATTCAAACAGTCAAACCCAAATCCAGTCCAAATCCAAATAGCCAAACACAAAAGTCAAGTCAAAACAAAACATCATAATAGTCAAAAGTTCAAAAGTTCAAATCAAATATGCACCACATCTCTCCCCCTTTTTGTCATCATTAAAAAGGTAGAGATGAAAAGAAAATTGAATTAAGATTGCTTAGGAACACGAACAAGCTGGAAATCTCCCATTGACTAGACAATCCCTTCTAGCTTTTTCAAGTCTTCCTATAGTTGCACCACATCTTCACCCTTAGCATTTGCTTGAACTTGAAGAGCAAGGGCTTGAATTTGATCATTCAAAGAAACTGAAGAAGCTTGACCTACAGTCTGCAAGTACTGTACTTCGCATGCCAGAGCATATATTTGACCCCGCATCTTTAAGAGAACATAAAAAATTCTGCGAAAATTTGCTGAATTATCAATCTGAGTACTGGCTTCTGCACGACCAGACGGTGTAAAAGCAGATGATGGTAAATCAGCATGGTCATGCAAATTAGGCGATGAAACATCATGTCCCTCCTTAGGAAATTGAGAGGCATAGATGTCCTCTGGATCTGCTGGAGAGCGGCTTACTCCTTCACTAGTGACAGGGAATGAGGACGTTCTTCTTTGTTTAGGATCTCCCCCTGTTTCCATGCCTTCAGGTGGAGAAAAGTGTTCTTCTTGCTCTGCTTCTGCTTGATCTCCTCTCTCCTCTTCTTCTTCTTCTTCTTCTTTCCTCCTCTGCATCTTTCTCTCTTGCTTCTCTCTCTTATGTTTCTTTCTCCTCTGCTTCCAAATTTTCTCTTTCTCCAGTCCTCTGTTCTATCTCATCCACATCTTTATCTTGTCTCTCCATTGATTCTAGAACAGAACGACTATTTGATGAGTCTTGACAGGGGTTTTCTCCTTAAATTTCTCCAACGCCTTGTTAAGTTCCTTCAGACGCATTTTAGAAACCATTTTTAATCCTACCACTATTTGATCACACGTTTTAACATAGAGAATTCGGGAAGACTGAACGTTCAAATGTTTGAATAACTTGGTTACAAGAGCTGGATAAGGAAGTTGACCCTTGTCCTTCACAACTTCCTTGTACATGTGGAACATAATAGTGTGTGGAAGAGAGAACTTTTTCCCAGCATTGATGGCATACATCAGCTTTGCCTCCGAGTTTGAAATGTCGGTCTTTGAAGTAGATTTTGGTCCGAGGCAATTAATCACAATCTTGTGAAGCAGAATGTTGGTCGCATTCATTCTCATATAGGAAATCTTTCCCTCTGTCCTTTTATCCTGAACAAGCTCCAACGTTGCACGAGCAATAGACACACTAATAGGTTGATATCTCCCTCTTTCAACCCCAATCGCATCGGCCAATGTATTCATGTCAACCACATAATCCTGATCTCGAACACTAAAAGAGAATCTATTCGCATCCAAGAAACTGCGATTCGAATAGAAATAAGTAGTAAGTTCAACATACGCTTCGGTAGATTTAGAACAAAACTGTTCAAGTTGAAGAAGACTGGATTTTTCCCGTAGATTGACATTCACAAAGTCAAGAAAATTAAAATCCACACTTCTAGGATTTATTACCCCACGCTTCAGCAACTTAGAGTAGAGTTGCTTATGTTCCTCCAATCGAAACAAGTTTGTCCTTTTGCTCCGGATTTTTGCCGCAACACCCATTCTTAGTTTAAACTGATTGTACATCCTATCATCATCGTTCCCATTTGGTTGATTAAATCCTCCAATCCGTGGATCACTTGGGATATTAGCAAAGGCTTCTTCCGCTGACCCCGCAGGGGCAATTCCCAAACGTTCCATTATGCGTAAAAAGAAAGTTTCATTTCTATACCCTTTTCCTTTCAAAAATTCATCAATGTGGTTCAATGGAGTACCACCCCTCTTCAAAGCACGATAAAACTTGTAGGTAAAAGAGGGCTTATGAATTCTTACAGGTTTTGCGTCTTCGATTATTTCTTCCTCTTCTCAATGTGCAACATCCTGAGGTCTAGATGGAGGAGATGGACGCTATTGAGAATGTTGAGGGCTCTGTTGCTGATTAGGAGATTCTTCTTCTTCGGTTAGATCGAAGTGCATAGGCACCTCATGCATTTGTTGTGGTCCCCTGTTTGCGATCCTTGAAGACTTTCTTTGGAAAGACATTTTTCATAGTCTTTGAGAGATTCCAAACTTGTTTTCCCAAGAAAGATGACAACTTTTCGAAGATTAAACAAGAGAAGAGGACAAAAACGGAAGATTGGTGCTCTCTTAAGGTTTTTGAGAGTAAAGCGAAGAGGAACCAACAGTATATAAGACAGTTGAAGAGAGGCATACGGAACGTCATAAAAAGGAAACATAAAGATGCCATTTTTTCAAAAATAACTGCTTTTTAAAAAATTAGATAACTATCATTTAAAAAATAACTTCTTTTTCGAAAAGGAAAGATTGCAATAATCTTGTAAATTAAAGATAGCAACAATCAATTACGGGTTGATGATAGTACCTTTTCGAGATTTGATTCAAGAGATAATAAAATAAAATAACTTACGAAAGAAAATCTTGATCGTCTGAAACCGAGTATCTTTAGACTTTCATTCCTTGGTCTAAACTTCCTTAGACTTTAAGATATTGAGTCTGGAACGAATAACTTCAAATTGATTTTTCTCTAAAGGCTTTGTAAAAATATCCACCAGTTGATTCTTTGAGTCAATAAACTGAATCGAAATTTCTCCATTTTGAACATGATCTCTAATGAAGTGATGTCGAATCTCTATATGTTTTGCTCTTGAGTGAAGAATCGGATTCTTAGTGAGATTAATTGCACTGGTGTTGTCACACTTGATTTCAGTGCATGAATCTTCAATTCCAAAGTATCTTAACTGTTGTTTTATCCATAAGATTTGTGAACAATAACTTCCAAGAGCTACATATTCTGCTTCTGCTGTAGAAAGAGCTACTGTACTTTGCTTCCTTGAAAACCAAGACATTGTCCTGCTTCCAAATAGTTGACAGGTACCCGAGGTGCTCTTTCTATCAACTCTGCATCCAGCTAGGTCTGCGTTTGAGTATCCAAGAAGAGTAAAGTCTCCCTTTTTGGGATACCAGAGACCCAAAGTTGAAGTCGAGGCAATGCATTTGATAATACGCTTTGCAGCACTTAGATGAGATTCTTTAGGGTTTGCTTGAAATTTGGCACAAATGCAAACACTAAACAAAATGTCAGGTCTAGAAGTAGTAAGTTAAAGAAGTGAACCAATGATACTCCTGTATAGCTTCCGGTCAACTTTCTTTCCTCCTTCATCTTTGTCCAGCTTCAAGGAACTTGACATTGGTATATTAGTCTTTTTGCAATTCTCCAGTCCAAACTTTTTGACAAGATCATTGGCATATTTTTCTTGATGAAAAAAAGTTCATTCCTTCAATTGTTTCACTTGAAGCCCGAGAAAGAAGGTTAGTTCACCAATCATGCTCATTTCGAATTCATCCTACATAGACTTAGAGAATTTCTTACACATACTTTCATTAGAAGATCCAAAAATAATATCATCAACATATATTTGAACAAGCAGAAAAATTTTGCTTTCTCTTTTGATAAACAGCGTAGTGTCTACTTTACCTTTGACAAAGCCATTTTGAATTAAAAACTTACTCAGCCTGTCGTACCATGCTCGAGGTGCTTGCTTTAAACCATATAAAACCTTTTTTAGTCTGAATACAGAGTCTGGTTTCCTTGGGTCTTTGAAACCGGGTGGTTGTTCCACATAGACTTCCTCTTGAATAAATCCATTTAGGAAAGCACTTTTGATGTCCATTTGGAATGACCTGAAATTCTTATGACAAGCAAAAGCAAGTAATAATCTAATTGCTTCTAACCTTGCTACTGGCACGTAAGTCTCATAATAGTTTATCCCTTCATATTGCGTATATCCCTTGGCCACGAGTCTTGCTTTATTTCTTACGACTTTTCCTTTCTCGTTTATCTTGTTTCTGAAAACCCATTTAGCTTCAATGATAGATTTACCTTTTAGTTTAGGAGTCAATTCCCAGGCATCATTGATATTGAATTGCCTGAGTTCTTCTTTCATAGCTTCAATCCAGCTTTCATCAGTTAAAGCTTTTTCTATGCTTTTGGGTTCTATTTCAGAAATAAGAGCCACAGCACTATACTCTTCGTACCTTTCAGATCTTGTGCGAATTCCTTCATTAATATCACCAATGATGAGATCTTTAGGATGATTGGACTTATGCTTCCAGTTGCTGGTTGATTTGTCAGACTGTTTATTTTTTTCCACATTTGAATCTTCGACGATTATTTGTTGCTGATCTTCTGAAGTCTGAGTTGCTTCTGGAAATTTAGACCTTGTAGAATTTAGAGTAGGTTCAGATTCTTCAAATTGAGTCTGAATTGATTCATTTTGAATAGAATCTTGGAATTTGATATTCATTGATTCCTCCACAAATTGAGTCTTCTTGTTGTAGACTCTATAAGCTTTGCTTGTGGTTGAATATCCAAGAAAGATGCCTTCGTCTGATTTTTCTTCAAACTTGCCAACTCAATCATTTGCATTTTTCAATATAAAACATTTACATCCAAATATATGAAAACATGAAACAATGGACTTCTTTCCTTTAAATAACTCATATGGAGTTTTTTTTTTTCCAAAATAGACCTTAGAAAAACTCTATTAATAATATAACATGCTGTAGAAACTGCTTCAGCCCAAAAATGTAAAGAGATGTTGCTTTCAATTAAAAGAGTTCTCATCATTTCTTAAAACAATCTATTCTTTCTTTCCATGACTCCATTTTACTCTGGAGTATATGGAGAAGAGAACACATGCTGAAAATCAGATTCATCACAAAATCTTGTAAAGTCTTGATTTTCAAATTCGCCTCCATGGTCAGTTCGTATACTTAAAATAACATACCATTTTTCATTTTGGACCTTTTTAGCAAACTTTTTAAAGTAAGAAAAGGTTTCAGACTTACTTACTAGGAAATATACCCAAGTGAATCGTGAGTAGTCATCCACAATTACTAGGCAATATTTCTTATCTCCAATGTTTTGAGTTTTGGTTAGTCCAAAGAGATCCATATGCAGAAGCTGCAGTACACGGTTAGTGGAAACTTAGTTTATTGGTTTAAATGAGTTTGTTACCTGTTTTCCCAACACGCATGGTGTGCATAGATCAGTCTTTTGGTATGACAGATTGGGTAGACCCCGAACAAGCTTCTTTGCTGAAATTTTGGCTATTTGTTTCATGTTGATGTGCCCGAGTTTTCTATGCCATAAGTTTGCTTCTTCTTGAATTGAGATCAGACATTGGGTTTCATCTGGTTTGACATCCAAGAGGTAGATATTTCCATGTCTTCGACCCGTAAAAGACTGAAATGAGTCTTTACGGGTTACTGAACATATTCCTTCTTGAAAATTGATTTTGAAACCGGTGTCATACAACTGACTAATACTTAGCAAATTGTAGTTGAGTCCTTCCACTAAGGAAATATTACTGATCATTGTTGGAGAAATCTTCCTTGGGTGTTTTGAAAGTCGACAAAACTTTTCCATCATTCTAGTCGAAGACTTGTAGACTCTTTCATCAAAGTCATCGAAGACCTCTTTTGGACTTGCCAGACTCAAGATTCAAAGTCTATCCTCATTGACAGTTTTTAGTCCGTCGAAGAAGACTTATCCAAAACTGGATGTTTCGTTAAGGATTTGACTTTATCGACTGGAGAAGATCTCTTGGCTGGATATAGCATGTTCGGAATCCATTATTCAAATCAAGATTGATTTAGGGATTGTGGATCCGTTGATTGGCGAAGTATACTTGGAAGGTTCTACTTATGGAAACCAAGATCCTGATTGTATGGGCGAGCATGATTGATGGGCTATCGTCATGTTCCTTAAATAGCTCGAAGATCTTCCTAATTGATTCTGTCCAACGGGTAGATTGGAGGAATTCCTTTGGTAAGTGCCAACGGGTATGATGGCATAAAGGAGTATATAAGGAAGACGTTCCAGTTGTTTTGAGGTGTGCGCGATAGAAGAATTCCAAAGTCTGAAGCTCTTTGTTCTTAGTCAATTCATTTGTTGAGCGAAATCTTGTACGCAAAAGAGAGTCTATATCTTTGAGAAACCTTGAGGAAGTGTGGTAGAGTATCTACACTGTGGAATCAAGGGAGAGCTTTGCTGTAACAACTCTTTTGTTCATAGTGAAATCCAGCCGGTGGGTTGTCAGTGCGGAAGAGTGGACGTAGGCTTGGAATAAGCCGAACCACTATAATTCTGTGTTCATTTTCTCTTCCTTACTCTCTTTTACTTTGATCATAATTCGTTTTGTTAACAAAAGGCGAACTTCCTTTCTATTGTCTATTTAGTATTGCTCACTTATCACGAGAAATTATTTTTACACCTATTCACCCCCTCTAGGTGCTTATACTAGCTATCTCAATTGGTATCGAGCCTGTGTACTCACTTAATTTGAAGTGTTTTACTTTAGAGTTAAAGATCCATGGCTAGTATGTTGGCTCCAGGGCTGGTAGAAGGGCAAAGCAATACCAGACCGCCTTACTTTGATGGAAAGGAATACAACATATGGAAAAACAAGATGAAGGCATTTCTAAGATCAAAGGATCCTCTGGAATGGGATGTGGTAGACAGAGGAATCATTCCTAAAGCTGCATCTGTCTCAGAAAGAGGAAAAGAAGTTGTTGAGTCTAGTGAAATGACTCAGGAAGAGATAACCAAGAGACAAGCTCTTGATGCAAAAGCAATTTATTCTTTATATTGTGCTTTGTCACCTACTGAATATAACAGAATATCTTCTTGTGTTACAGCCAAAGAAGTTTGGGATAGATTACACATCACCTATGAAGGAACTGATCGAGTGAAAGAAACTAGAATCAACATTCTCCTCGGTCAATACGAAGCCTTCAAAATGAAATCAGGAGAATCTATTACTGACATGTTTAGTCATTTTACAGAAATCGTGAATGGTCTTGAAAATCAAGGTCAACCAATTTCTGATCCCATGAAAGTAAACAAGCTACTGCGTGGACTCTCCAAGGATTGGAATCACATAAAGACCTCAATAAGGGAGACACAAAGAATTATGCCACTTTCGGTTGATGAATTGGTTGGGACTCTTCAGTCTTATGAAGTGGAGCGAATCAACGAAGACAAAGATCCTAAAGGTAATAAATCCATTGCATTAAAATCTAATGATGATTTTGATGTCACAGATTCTGAAGACGATATGGATGATGAAGAGCTTGCTCTCATGATAAGAAGATTTAGAAAGCTGAACAGAAAAGGAAGAAGATTCAATCCAAAGAAACAGAGTTTTCAAAAGCAACAGAGTAGGTCTGTTGAGGATGATGAATCCAATAAAGATGTAGTCTGCTTTGAATGTAAGAAAAATGGACACATCAGACCCAACTATCCCCTTCTGAGAAAAAGAAAGGAAAAGCTGAGAAATATCGAAAGGCACTCAAAGCATAAACTTGGAGTGATACAGAATGTGAAGAAAGTGATGATGATTATGCCAACATTTGTCTCATGGCACAATCAAACTCAGATTCAAACTCCAAGATAGACTCATATTCAGACAATGAAATCGAGGTAAGTAATTTGAAAATCCCTACTAAAGTCTCTAGATACATTGATGAATTGTGTCTTAGTCTCAAAACTTCTCTTAAAAGGATTTCCGAACTTAAAAGAGAAAATTCTGCACTAAAACAACAAGAAAATGTTTTGAAAGAAAATGTCAAAATTTTAGACAAAAGTGTTTCTACCTTGAAAGAAAATGAAGGCAATCTTTCAAAAGAAAATGCATTCTTGAAAAATGATATCTCAAATATTTCTAAAAGATTTTCTATAGGATCTGAGAAACTGGAAAAAATTCTTTCTGCTCAAAGACCTTATTTCAATAAATCTGGTTTGGGAATGACTGCGGAAACCATTCCTCTAATTGATTTTCCTAAAGTAAAGGAAAGAATTAAGCAAAGACCTACAAGAGATGCTTACAAAAATCATTTCCAAAGAGTTTTTGTAAAACCAGTAGGTCGCAATGCTCTTAAATGTTCTAAATGCAATAGCTCAGATCATTTTGAAAAAGAATGTCCTATGGTTTGGAAACCTGTTAAGAAAGTATGGGCAAAGACCATATATTATACTAACACCAATGGACCCAAGAAAATATGGGTACCAAAGAAAGCTTGAGTCTCTTTTCTAAATGCAGGTCACTATCAAGAAAAATGTTAAATGGTATCTGGATAGTGGATGCTCAAGACATATGACAGGAGATTCAAATTGCTTCATAAAGCTCGTTCAAGTAAATGGTGGAAAAGTTTCATTTGGAGGAAACAGCAAATGAAGAATTGTGGGATTCGGAACTGTAAAGATTGGAAGCCTCACAATTAGTAATGTTTCCTTAGTGGAAGGACTCAACTACAATTTGCTTAGTATCAGTCAGCTGTGCGACACCGGTTTCAAAATCAACTTTCAAGAGAGTATATGTTCAGAAACCAATAAAGATTCCACTCAGTCATTCATGGGTCGAAGACATGGAAATATCTACCTTTTGGATGTCAAACCAGATGAAACCCAATGTCTAATCTCAATACAAGACGAAGCAAACTTATGGCACAGAAAACTCGGGCACATCAACATGAAACAAATAGCCAAAATTTCAGTAAAGAAGCTGATTCGGGGTCTACCCAATATGTCATACCAAAAGACTTATCTATGCACACCATGCGTGTTGGGGAAATAGGTAAGAAACCCATTTAAACCAATAAACCAAGTTTCCACTAACCGTGTACTATAGCTTATACATATGGATCTCTTTGGACCAACCAGAACTCAGAGCATTGGAGGTAAGAAATATTGCCTAGTAACTGTGGATGACTACTCACGATTCACTTGGGTATATTTCCTGGTTAGTAAGTCTGAAACAATTTCTTACTTTAAAAATTTTGCTAAAAATGTCCAAAATGAAAAATGGTATGTTATTTCAAGTATACGAACTGACCATGGAGGTGAATTTGAAAATCTAGACTTTACAAGATTTTGTGATGGATCTGGTTTTCAGCATGTGTTCTCTTCTCCATATACTCCAGAGCAAAATGGAGTCGTGGAAAGAAAGAATAGATCTCTTCAGGAAATGGCTAGAACTCTTTTAATTGAAAATAACATCTCTTCACGTTTTTGGGCTGAAGCAGTTTCTACAACATGTTATATCATTAATAGAGTTTTTCTAAGGCCTATTCTGGAGAAAACCCCTATGAGTTATTCAAAGAAAAGAAGCCTATTGTTTCATATTTTCATGTGTTTGGATGTAAATGCTTTATATTGAAAAATGCAAATGATCGAGTTGGCAAGTTTGAAGAAAAATCAGACGAAGGCATCTTCCTTGGATATTCAACCACAAGCAAAGCTTATAGAGTCTACAACAAGAAGACTCAATCTGTGGAGGAATCAATGAATGTCAAATTCCAAGATTCTATGCAAAATGAATCTATTCAGACTCATCTTGAAGAATCTGAACCTGCTCCAGACTCTACAAAGTCTAAATCTTCATAAGCAGCTCAGACTTCAAAAGACCAGCAACAAATGATTGTCGAAGATTCAAATGAAGAAAAAGATCAACAATCTGACAAATCAACCAGCAACTGGAAGCATAAGTCCAATCATCCCAAAGATCTCATTATTGGCGACATTAATGAAGGAATTCGCACAAGATCCAAAAGGCGCGAAGAGTCTAGTGCTGTGGCTCTTATTTTGAAATAGAACCCAAAAGCATAGAAGAAGCTTTATCTGATGAAAGCTGGATTGAAGCTATGCAAGAAGAACTCAGGCAATTCAGTATTAATGATGTCTGGGAATTGACTCCTAAACCGAAAGGTAAATCTATTATTGGAGCTAAATGGGTTTTCAAGAACAAGATGAACGAGAAAGGAAAGGTCGTAAGAAACAAAGCAAGACTCGTGGCCAAGGGATATACGCAAGAAGAAGGGATAGACTATGATGAGACTTATGCACCTAGTAGCAAGGTTAGAAGCAATTAGATTATTACTTGCTTTTGCTTGTCATAAGAATTTCAGGTTATTCCAAATGGACGTCAAAAGTGCTTTCCTAAATGGATTTATCCAAGAGGAAGTCTATGTGGAACAACCACCCGGTTTTGAAGACCCAAGGAAACTAGACTATGTATTCAGACTCAAAAAGGCTTTATATGGTTTAAAGCAAGCACCTCGAGCTTGGTACAACAAGTTGAGTAAGTTTTTAATTCAAAACGGCTTTGTCAAAGGTAAAGTAGACACTACATTGTTTATCAAAAGAGAAAGCAAAAGTTTTCTGCTTGTTCAAATATATGTTGATGATATTATTTTTGGATCCTCTAATGAAAGTCTGTGCAAGAGATTCTCTAAGTCTATGCAGGATGAATTTGAAATGAGCATGATGGGTGAACTAACCTTCTTTCTCGGGCTTCAAGTGAAACAACTGAAGGAAGAAACTTTTATTCATCAAGAAAAATATGCTAATGATCTTGTCAAAAAGTTTGGACTGGAAAATTGCAAAAAGGTTGATATACCAATGTCAAGTTCCTTGAAGATAGACAAAGATGAAGGAGGAAAGAAAGTTGATCAGAAGTTATACATGAGTATCATTGGTTCACTTCTTTATCTTACTGCTTCTAGACCTGACATTTTGTTTAGTGTTTGCATTTGTGCCAGATTTCAAGTAGACCCTAAAGAATCTCATCTAAGTGCTGCAAAGCGTATTATCAAATACATTGCATCAACTTCAGACTATGGTCTTTGGTATCCTAAAAAGGGAGACTTTACTCTTCTTGGATACTCAGACGCAAACCTAGCCGGATGCAGAGTTGATAGAAAGAGCACCTCGGGTACCTGTCAACTACTTGGAAGCAAGGATAGTATCTTGGTTTTCAAGGAAGCAAAGTACAGTAGCTCTTTCTACAGTAGAAGCAGAATATGTAGCTCTTGGGAGTTGTTGTTCACAAATTCTGTGGATAAAACAACAGCTAAGAGACTTTGGAATTGAAGATTCATGCACGGAGATTAAGTGTGACAACACTAGCGCAATCAATCTCACCAAGAATCCAATTCTTCACTCAAGAGCAAAACATATAGAGATTCGACATCACTTCATTAGAGATCATGTTCAAAATGGAGAAGTTTCGATTCAGTTTGTTGACTCAAAGAATCAACTGGCGGATATTTTTACAAAGCCTTTGGAGAAAAATCAATTTGAAGCTATTCGTTCCAGACTCAAAATCTTAAAGTCTGAGGAAATTCAGACCCATGACTGAAAGTCTAAAGATACTCAGACTCAAACGATCAAGATTTTCTTTCGTAAGTTATTTTATTTTATTATCTCTCGAATCTCACCTTGAAAAGGTACGATCATCAACCCGTGATTGATTATTGCTATCTTTAATTTACGTGATTATTGCAATCTTTCCTTTTTGAAAAAGGGGTTAATTTTGAAATGACAGTTATCTAAGTTTTTGAAAAAGATAGTTATTTTTAAAAGGCATCTTTATACTTTCTATTATGACGTTCCATATGCCTCTCTTCGACTGTCTTATATACTGTTGGTTCTTCTTCGCTTTACTCTCAAAAACCCTAAGAGAGCACCGATCTTCCATTTTTGTCTTCTTCTCTTGTTTAATCCTCGAAAAGTTGTCATCTTTCTTGGGAAAACAAGTTTGGAATCTCTCAAAGACTGTGAAAAATGTCTTTCCAAAGAAAGTCTTCAAGGATCGCGAACAGGGGACCACAGCAAATGCGTGAGGGGCCTACGCACTTCGATCTAACCGAAGAAGAAGAATCTCCTAATCAGCAATAGAGCCCTCAACATTCTCAGCAGCGTCCATCTCCTCCCTCTAGACCTCAGGATGTTGTACATCGAGAAGAGGAAGAGATAATCGAAGACGCAGAACCTGTAAGAATTCATAAGCCCTCTTTTACCTACAAGCTTTATTGTGCTTTGAAGAAGGGTGGTACTCCTTTGAACCACATCGATGAATTTCTGAAAGACAAAGGGTATAGAAATGAAACTTTCTTTTTACGCACAATGGAACGTTTGGGAATTGCCCCTGCGGGGTCGGCGGAAGAAGCCTTTGCTAATATCCCAAGTGATCCACGGGTTGGAGGATTTAATCAACCAAATGGGAATGATGATGATAGGATGTACAGTCAGTTTAAACCGAGAATGGGTGTTGCGGCAAAAATTCGGAGCAAAAGGATAGACTTGTTTCGATCGGAGGAACACAAGCAACTGTACTCTAAGTTGCTGAAGCATGGGGTAATAAACCCTAGAAGTGTGGATTTTGATTTTCTTGACTCTGTGAATGTCAATCTGCGAGAGAAATTCAGTCTTCTTCAACTTGAACAGTTTTGTTCTGAATCTACCGAAGCGTATGCTGAACTTACTACTTATTTCTATTCGAATCTTAGTTTCTTGGATGCGAATAGATTCTCTTTTAGTGTTCGAGATCAGGATTATGTGGTTGACATGAATACATTGGCTGATGCGATTGGGGTTGAAAGAGGGAGATATCAACCTATTAGTGTGTCTATTGCTCGTGCAACGTTGGAGCTTGTTCAAGATAGAAGGACAGAGGGAAAGATTTCCTATATGAGAATGAATGCGACCAACGTTCTGCTTCACAAGATTGTGATTAATTGTCTCAGACCAAAATCTACTTCAAAGACCGACGTTTCAAACTCGGAGGCAAAGCTGATGTATGCCATCAATGCTGGGAAAAAGTTCTCTCTTCCACACACTATTATGTTCCATATGTACAGGGCAATGGTGAAGGACAAGGGTCAACTTCCTTATCCATCTCTTGTGACCAAGTTATTCAGACATTTGAATGTTCAGCCTCCCCGAATTCTTTGTGTTCGAACGTGCAATCAAATGGTGGTGGGACTGAAAATGGTCTCCAAAATGCGTCTGAAGGAACTCAACAAGGTGTTGGAGAAATTCAAGGAGAAAACCCCTGTCAAGACTCATCAAATCTCTTCGGCTGCAAAGAGAAAAGGGAAGGAACCCATGGTTGCTTCATCCAAGAAAAGAAGAGCTCTCATCATTGAGGATGAAGAGGATGAGGATGATATCACCATTTCTGCAATGGCATTGAAGAACTTGAGTCGTTCTATTCCAGAATCAACAGAGAGACAAGAAAAAGAACTGGATGAGATAGAACAAAGGATTGGAGAAAGAGAAAATTTGGAGGCAGAGGGAAGACAAGAAGAGGAGAGAGAAGCATAAGAAGAAAATGAAGAGGAGGAAAGAATTGAAGAAGAAGAAGAGGAGAGAGGAGATGAAGGGGAAGCAGCGCATGAGGAACACTCTTCTCCACCTGAAGGCATGGAAACAGGGGGAGATCCTGAGAAAAGAGGAATGTCTTCATACCTTGCTACTAGTGAAGGAGTAAGCCCCTCTCTAGTAAATCCAGAGGACATCTATGTATCTCAATTTCCTGAGGAGGGACGTGATGTTTCATCGCCTAATCTGCGTGACTATGCTGATTTACCATCATCTGCCTTTACACCGTCTGATCGTGCAGAAGCCAGTACTCAGACTGATAATTTAGCAGATTTTCGCAGAATTCTTGATATTCTCTTAAAGATGCGGGTTCAAAAATATACTATGGGATGCGAAGTACAGAACTTGTAGACTGCAAGTCAAGCTTCTTCAGTCTCTTTGAATGATCAAATTCAAGCCCTTGCTCTTCAAGTTCAAGCAAATGCTAAGGGTGAAGATGTGGCGCAACTAAAGGATGACTTGAAAAAGCTGGAAGGCATTGTCCAGTCAATGGGAGATTTCCAGCTTGTTCGTGTTCCCAAGCAATCTTAAATTCCATTATCTTTTCATCTCTACCTTTTTAATGATGACAAAAAGGGGGAGAGATGTGGTGCAGATTTGATTAGAATTTTTGAACTCTTGACTTTTATGATGTTTTGACTTGACTTTTGTGTTTGGCTGTTTGGATTTAGACTGGATTTGGGTTTGAGCATTTGAATGTTTATCTTAAGCATTGTTGATATCTCGTGGCTTTGCTTATTTAAAGAACTAATCTACTTTTTGTGGATGTAGATTCTAGTGTTATTAAGTCATTTATCTATGTGAGATATCCATATTTGCTTGAGTAATGTTTTGCAGGTCAAAGATATCCAAATCTGTAGGAAAGTTTTGTCACCATAAAAAATGGGGAGATTGTTGGAGAAATCTTCCTTGAGTGTTTTAAAGCTGACAAAACATTTCCATCAGTCTAGTCTGAAGACTTGTAGACTCTTTCATCAAAGTCTGAAGATCTCCGGACTGCTAGACTCAATACTCAAAATCTATCCTCATTGACGGTTTTTAGTCCGTCGAAGAAGACTTATCTAGAACTGGATGTTTCATTAAGGATTTGACTTTATCGACTGGAGAAGATCTCTTGGCTGGATATAGCATGTCGGAATCATTTACTCAAATCAAAATTGATTTAGGGATTGTGGATCCGTTGATTGGCGAAGTATACTTGGAAGGTTCTACTTATGGAAACCAAGATCCTGATTGTATGGGCGAGCAGGATTGATGGGCTATCGTCATGTTCCTTAAATAGCTCGAAGATCTTCCGAATTGATTCTGTCCAACGGGTAGATTGGAGGAATTCCTTTGGTAAGTGCCAACGGGTATGATGGCATAAAGGAGTATATAAGAAAGACGTTCTAGTTGTTTTGAGGTGTGCACGATAGAAGAATTCCAAAGTCTGAAGCTCTTTGTTCTTAGTCAATTCATTTGTTGAGCGAAATCTTGTACACAAAAGAGAGTCTATATCTTTGAGAAACCTTGAGGAAGTGTGGTAGAGTATCTACACTGTGGAATCAAGGGAAAGCTTTTGTAACAACTCTTTTGTTCATGTAACAACTCTTTTGTTCATAGTGAAATCCAGATCCGTTTTGTGGGCTATCGAAATTACTTTTACACCTATTCACCCCCTCTAGGTGTTTATATTGCGGAAGAGTGGACGTAGGCTTGGAATAAGCCGAACCACTATAAATTCTGTGTTCATCTTCTCTTCCTTGCTCTCTTTTACTTTGATCATAATTTGTTTTGTTAACAAGAGGCGAACTTCATTTCTATTGTCTATTTAGTATTGCTCACTTATCACGAGAAATTTCTTTTACACCTATTCACCCCCTCTATGTGCTTATACTAGCTATCTCAATGTGCACATAGAGGGGGGTGAATAGGTGCGGAAACAATTTTGCGAGATAAGTACAGCACAAATCAACGATGGATTATGAAAAGGAAATTCCTCTCTTTTCAAATAAACAAGTTACGATCAAAGTAAAAAAGTGTAGGGAAGAGAATTTGAACATAGAGTTTATAATGGTTCGGCTTAATTCAAGCCTACGTCCACTCTTCCGTACTGATAGCCCACCGGCTGGATTTCACTATGAACAAAAGAGTTGTTACAGTAAAGCTCTCCCTTGATTCCACAGTGTAGAGACTCTACTACACTTCCTCAAGGTCTCTCAAAGATATAGACTCTCTTTTGCGTACAAGATTTCGCTCAACAAATGAATTAACTAAGAACAAGGGGCTTCAGACTTTGGAATTCTTCTATCGCGCACACCCTCAAACAACTGGAATGTCTTCCTTATATACTCATTTATGCCATCATACCCGTTGGTACTTACCAAATGAATTCTTCCAATCTACCCGTTGGACAGAATCAATTAGGAAGATCTTCGAGCTATTTAAGGAACATGACGATAGTCCATCAATCATGCTCACCCATACAATCAAGATCTCGGTTTCCATAAGTAGAACATTCCATGTATACTTCACCAATCAACGGATCCACAATCCCAGAATCAATCTTGATTTGAATAATGGATTCCGACATACTATATCCAGCCAAGAGATCTTTTCCAGTTGATAAAGTCAAATCCTTAATGAAACATCCAGTTCTGGATAAGTCTTCTTCGACGGACTAGAAACTGTCAATGATGATAGACTTTGAGTCTTGAGTCTAACAGTCCGGAAGTCTTCAGACTTTGATGAAAGAGTCTACAAGTCTTCAGATTAGACTGATGGAAACGTTTTGCCAGCTTCAAAATACTCAAGGAAGATTTCTCTAACACCCCCCACCTCTCAGCTGACCAATTCTTCTTCTCCCTTAATTCTTTTCCCTCACTTTTCTTCATCCTTTTCTCTTCATTGTTCTGTTGCCAACCCACCATTGCCCCTCCTCACGTCTTCACTCCACCACCCACCATCCATCATTTCCCTCCATCACTCCATCTCATCCTCACCCACAGCCGCACAACTCCATCATCATCATCCCATCTTCACACCACACCCCACCCATCATCAACGCCACCTTCCATCATCCCATCTCCATTATCTACGACCAGCAGCAGCCCCCACACGTCCACCCACAGCACCAGCATCCAGCCCACAGCCCCACGGCCGCTGCAGCTCCACCGCACCACCAACACCGCATCGCCTCACCACCGCCACAGCCAGCAGCTACCGAGACCAGCCCAACAGCCCCAAGCCGAGCCAAGCTCCCCTTTGGCCGAGAACTTTATAGGGTAGCCATCGCTTCCGTCAAGCCTCCGTTCAAGACGCGGTTGTTTCAGGTTTTCATTGCCAGCGTGTCACTGTCACCGTTGCCGTGAGCCCGCCGCTGTCATAATCCGGAGAGTTATCATAATCCGGAGAGTTAACTCCCTAATCCTTGATTAGGTTGTTAATTGTGTTTAGGTGGTGTTTAGATTAGTACTAATCAAGGTTAGATTATTGCTAATGAGGATTAGTTTAGTTAATCATATATTAGTGTTAACTAAGCTTGGTTAGATTAGTTAACCATGATTAGTTTGGTTAATCATGGTTAGGTTAATTGAGTTGGATTAGTTTAACTTTAGATCTGTTTACTGGACACTCGTTGTTTGCTATTTTCGTGGGTTAAAATGTGCTACGATTTTGAGATTGCTTCTTTCTTGGAAAATGTTCTAAACATCTTCATTTATGACATATATTTTACTCAAGATTTTATGGATTTAAAAGAAAAATATTTTAGCTTCATTGCATGCAAAGCAGAATCTCGGTTTATGCTAGAACCCGTGACCTTTTGGTGTTTAAAAGATTCTTATCAACTTTTAGGGTTCAATTTTTGAAAGAGTTTCTTCAAAAAAGTTTTTCACCACATATTAAAGTTTAACATAGTCAAATTTCAGACCAAATAGATGAGTTTTGGATCTCGAACCAAGCTGGTTTTGGAAAACATAAATTCTAGACACGGACACAGTTTTGGTAACTATTTGAGCGATTTACTGCTCTTATTCTAGAAAGATCTGGGTCAAGGTATTTTGACCAAAAGTGTTCATTTAAATGTTTTTTATAACATATTTAAATTTGAGAATTTTCTGAACTCATTTGGTTAGATTTATGGAATTAATCCTGGAGACGCGCGAGTAGACTCGGTTTTTACCAGTGAGGGCCAGTTATGGTCTTGTGGTTGTTCTTGGTGTATTACTTGCTGGAAAATGTATATTTTGTGATTTGGTTAACTTTTGGCATGCTGAGAACTTATATGTGAGCAATTTACTGCTCTTATTCTAGAAAGATCCAGGTCAAGGTACTTTGATAAAAAGTGTTCTTTTAAATGTCCTTTATAACATATTTAAATTTGAGGATTTTTGAACTCATTTGGTTAGATTTATGGAATTAATCCTGGAGACGTGCGAGTAGACTCGGTTTTTACCGGTGAGGGCCGGTTATGGTCTTGTGGTTGTTCTCGGTATATTACTTGTTGGAAAATGTATATTTTGTGATTTGGTTAACTTTTGGCATGCTGAGAACTTATATGTGAATTTGAGTGTAGCAAGTGCAATATTATGTGATTAGTTGTTTTGTGATAATTATCCATTATTATTGCAAAGATGGTTTTATGGGCCTTTAAATAGAAAGAAAATTTAGGTGTCGGGTTTGGACACCAAAACTTATTTGCTCAATAAAATGATGAGGTTTTAAACTACGTGAGAGCAAAGTTTGACGGATTAATTTTGAGTACGTGAGCACCTACGAATTTATTTCGGAAAGTTTTGAACAAAAAGAAAAGAGTTGCAAGGTTTATTATTTGAAAATGGATTTTGGTGTTCCTCGCTAATAATAACAATAAAAAGTGGTTTGATTGATGGTGTACTCATGTGATCACCTAAATACCCTAATGCGTATGAATATGCAAGGTAATGAACCCAACCTAATGTGTATGAATATGTGGGACGATGCTTGATTAAGTTCTTATGCCCCACGTCAACGGATGCCGAGTTACAGTTGAGGCCAGACCCATAGTCCTTTATGGAATGTTGTCCTAATGCATATGAATACGTGGGATGATGTCGTGCTCGACAGGGTGGGACGATGTCCGGTTACACCGAATGATCATTGACTGTTGAGTTGGCCGTGGCCGATGGATCGTAATAATTGGAACACGCTTGAATGGTTGTGATAGTTTGCGCCTGATTATGGGGTAAAATTGTGTGGTATAATATGGGACATGTCATAATAATTTCACCTTATAATTGGGATCCATGTGAATGTTTGAATGATGAAAATTATGTGTTTCGGTTATTAATTGCGCTTGTGATATTTATAATGGCATATGTGATGCGCTAATATGCAGGGACATGCTGAGGCGAGGTGAGTTTTGTATAGTGCGTGTTTATGGCCGTCTTCGAGGCGAATTTGCATCCTAATCGGGGTTTAAGATTTTGACTCATTGAGATTTATCTCACCCCGTCGTGGTTAAACTTTTTCAGGGCTGTAGCGTGGAGATTTGTTGAGTGCGGATGTGGTGGGCGCGAGATGCGACACCTTTTGGCTAGCCCCGCTGTTAGTGGAATTTAGGTTAACCATAGTCCTTGAAGGTTTTTGAAAATGGTTGATAGGAAGTGGCTGTAGAAAGTGGCTGTAGAAAGGCTTGTGATTATTGAACTTCCTAGGGACAACAGTTGAAAATAAGTTGTTTTCGGCAACTTTTGTTGTGCTTTATTATCCCTATGTTTGTTTATTGGCCGGGGTTTATTTAATTCGCTTTAGCATGTGCTTAATTGAAAGATAAAAAAAGAATGGGTCGGCGACGTGTTTTGGGTCGTCGCATTTTTAATCGACCACCGAGGGATGTGCGCGTACCTGGGGTTCGGGTTGTGACATAAGGTCTTCTCTCCATTTCCTAATGTACATACTTTATTGTTCTATCCATTGAGAGCTGTCAAGGTAAAAGGGAGACTAAAGAGGAAGACTTAAGTAAAGAAGTTCGACTATAATTAAATTCATTGATTTCACATATTGTCCATTTGATTAATTAGGGGTCAATTTTTTGGGAATCTATATAATGTAAAGTGATGTTGAGTTGAATGTTTTATTTATATTGGATCAACTTACTTACAGAGTGTTCTTCATTAATAATCCTTCTATTTTGACCAAAAAAACATGTAATACGTTAAATTTAATCATCCTCTACGTTCCAAATTTCTATTAAATAAAGTGAAATGAAATTTCTATACCTTTATATACCCTACGCAAGTAGAACTTGAAGAAATGATGTCATAAGTGCCATAACTTTTATACGATACTCATTTTGATGTTCATAATATTTCAATTGATTATTTAAATGTCATAACTTGAAAAAAAAATATTCATCGGGGGTAACGGTAGTGATTTTCTTTGCTAAAAAATCCTATATGGTATTAAAACATATGGCACTTGAAGTGGTCAAAAATTTTGACATTTGTGATGAATTTTTTTTTTTTTTTTAAAATAATAATGGCACTCTAGAGATCAATTGAATGTTATGATAACAAAGTAAGTGTTGTACAAAAGTTTTAGCTCTTTTGGTGTCTTTTTATTTATTTATTTGGAAAATATTAAAATTTATAAAAAAAATCAATAAAATTGTAAATTAGTTCCACTTTGGAAATTTAGTTCTAAATTATTTTATGGGTTAATATAATGAAAAACCTCAAACTAGTACATTTGTGATAAATTTATCCAAAACTAATTTTTGACCATTGAAAATCCACAACTAATATACTTATGACAAATTTATCTTCCATTAATTTACATTAAATTACACTATCAAATTGCTAAGTGCAATAACACATGGTAGTTAACAGATGTATTTGTGATTTTTTGTGATATTAATCTAATTTAAGAAAAATTAACGGAGGGTAAATTTGCTATAAATATACCGATTTGGAATTTTTAATGGTAAAAAATTTAGTTTAAAATAGTTTTTTTTATAACTATACTGGTTTGGGTTTTTGGTGGTCAAAAAATTAATTTAGACTAAATTTGTCGAGATGTATCGGTTTAATATTTTTCGTAGTATTAATCATTGTTTTATAGTTGGAAAAAGGTGGTTATAAAATAGAAGGATGAAATTTCATGAAATATCGACAACCATCTTGAACTCGTGTTAAGATATGATAGTAATATCCCCGAACACGAATTACAATTTTATCTTTTTTTAAGTATCTGCATCCAACAACAAGAAGAATTGCAACCACCGGCCGCGGTAACTTCGCTGGATAAAGCTCTGCTGATCCTCAACCTAGAGGTGAAGGGTTCAAAACCTAGGGGAAGCGCTAGGTGTCTTAAGTGTGACTCTAGGGGTGGTGGGTCCTCCTGCTTATGTGTCATATGGGGGTTTACGGCGTAGCTATCGGCCGCAAGCCGGTTCCTCCAGAACCAAAAAAAAAAAAAAAAACAACAACAACAACAAGAAATGTAGAGAAAACAAAATTAAAGTGAGGCACAAGGGGATGGGATCAGAGTAGAACAAGGAACAGACCAAGACATAAATGCTTAGAAGGGACGGACGTCACACAACCACCTTTTATTTGATCGCACACGGTAAGTAGAGGAAAAAGGGCCACGGGCCGCTCAGTTTGCCGCGCCACGATCGGGACCCCGTATGCCTACCCTTGAGCACCGCTTTGCATTTGTCATCTTAAATAATCCATTCAGTCTCAGGCTCTTCATCGAAGACGCCTCGCCGGACCTCTTGGTTTGGTAGGCAGTGATTTCCCCATCAGGAATGAGGTGAAGAGCTGCAACGACCTCTCTGGTTGCATGGCTGGCGCAGCGTGCGAAGCTCCTCTAATGGTGGCGAATGCCAACTCTCCGTACTCTTGCATGTATCCGGCAACCTGTAATCATCAATCGCCAATTGCCAAACGCATGAACAATTTATGGCACACATCTGTGATTTGGCGTCGTCGAACGATTTCAACATCCATCTGTCTAGATGAGAGGGACATAAGAACACAGCCCGGATTCTCCTTGAGTGAGAAATAAATAAATTGACCTGCTTGCTAGTGAACCAAGCTCTGTAGGACAACGTTGTCTTCTGTTTCAGCACGTTGGTCGCCAAGGTGTTGACCACAGTCCAAGTTCCGAGGAAGGGGATGATCGCATCTAGATCCCCGCTGCTATAAGAAAGAAAGATGATTGATCACAATGTTATCTGTCAGTTAAATGTGATCTTATTGTAAAAGCCAATCAATCTTAAAGGAATATTTGATGATGCACCCATAAACTAGGACTCGGAGGCCAGACTTGACAAGTTCCCGCAAGATCGGGATCATACTTATATACTGATCCTCAAATTTGTAGTTTTCAAAGACATCACTGCAGAAGAAAAGAACAGATTAATCAGTCAGCAGATGCCAATCTTCTCGACTCTTGCCTAGCCGATAAGATGAATGTATTATTTGATAGCGATAGTAGTAGACATTTGCGTAAAATCTTCTCATGGTTCTATCTATGCTCTTGATACCATGATTAGAACAACATATGACAGAAGAAGCTCATGCTGTTTGATGACTGATCATCTATTTTCTATCAATCCGAGTTTATCATTTTCCTAGTCCATTTAGTCCTTAATTCTTTAGCAAGAAAGCTTCCTTTGAAGAAGAATTGAGTGAGCTCGAAAGAATTGCTGATTCTTATTTTACTTCTACTGGAACAAGTTGCAATGCTATGCCACTACTTCCAGGGAGAGGCAAAAAGAGAGTAGCATAAGTACTCGTTGCCCGTCTTCCAGTGTCCAGCTCCGACAAGCTTGGTGTGGAGTGCAATCTGTACATCTTTACGGTTAAAGTACTTAATGACATCCTGTCCTTTGCAGGGATCTTTAGAGGTAGGCAACATACAGAATGCAAAAACAAATTGAATGAGCTTCTTGAACGTGGATATAGGAGTTCTGTCTAGCGGTTATTGATTCGAAGTTTGGTCTCGGTCTTGCTTTCATCTGGTAGTTGATCAAGTCTTTTGATGCAAGGGAGGACGGCAATGATTGCCCTGAGGTGAGCATCTTATAGAAAGGGTTCAATTTGGATTGAACAGATCTCAGGCAAATGTCGGCGAGGATGTCATACCGATCAATCACGAAGGTATCTTCAAGTTCTTTCCCTACCTTTAGCAAGACATAAGCACACTCAGTACTCAGATGTGTCCTCATTTCACTGAAAAGCCGACTGAGGTTGCAGACATTTTGGAAGAGTAGCTTAGATTGGTCCAATATGATCCCGTGGGACTAGTGAAATGTGTTTGGGGAGTTCGTGTCGACTTCGTATCTAGTAAAGGATTACCAATCTGCAAATGAATTTGCGGCTATTTAAATATTCAAATCAGAGGACAAAAAGCGGAATAATAGTCGATTAGGGTTACAGGGGTCTCCTGAAATCTTTTTTTTTTTTAATTGAATAGATCTTATCATAATTTCGAATATGCAATTTAAAAGGATGAAATAGGAAATGATACTCTGAATTATAGAACAATTAATGAAATAAAGTATACATACTGCCGTGCCCTTCAAATTGATCTCCACCTTGGACTCGACAATAAGCCGTGCAAGTTCAGGCACATAGTGACCTGGGCATAGAAAACGATCGAGTCAATCAGTTTTCTGGTTGGCTTCTTTAGATCTGCTCTAGTAGTCCTGAAATAGGTACATCTTTAAAAAATCTGCAGGTACATTCGCCTAAATGGTGGAAGACACTGCATAATTCGAAATCATATCATAATCCGATCCCATTAACATCTACATGCATGTCCAACTAAATGGTACCTGCATTACTTTCCCCGGTAATAAAGAAGTCTCTCCCTTTGTACCGTTGGTATTTGGCAAACCAGCGCTGCAGGAATACTAGATTGTCTTGTGCTATAAGAGGAAGCGACACCATTTATCAGTCACATTTACAATGCTCACGGTATAATCATAAATAACCGAAGTTTCATCTTGCGTTTCCATCAATTAGCAAAAGCCCATCATTGTACCTGCTATATTGTCACTAATGCCCTTGGAAAATGACTGCTTAGTCGAGTAAGAAAAGCCGACTCCTACCGGAGACTCCAAGTATAGGATATTGGCCACTGCAACATTCCGCCAATTCAGTTTGTCAAATTTCTAGGGAATGCGAGTGAAAGGTTTCTGATAAGGAAGCATTAACCTATCTCCTCAGTAAAAAGCACTTCAACAGTATCATATCAAAAGAGGTTAGTTATATTCACAATCATGAATTTGTCTTCTTCAGCGATATCCCTAGGTTTGCTTGTTTGTGGATACATAGTTGCTAACCACGTGAGCGTAGACCAGAAAAAAGTTCGTCATATCAGCTGAATGATTTGAATTCAAAAAGTAGAGATACCTTTGCTCCAGCTACGCTCATTTTTAACTAGTCTTCCTCCGTTCACTTTGAAAGGACCATGCTCAACGAAAGCTCCGTACCCAAAAGGAGAGCAGCCAGGCCCTACATTAGGAGAAAAGAACAAGAAAAGGCAACACAAAGCATCAAAATAATTGAGCAATTTGTCAGTATCTGTTCAACAGATCACAATCCATAATAATTAAGATTTGATGTTCATTCTGCTGATGTTAATGAAGGATGAAGTAAATAGCAGTATTGCATTCTTTAATGAAATGTCTTTGATCCTTTAGCATGAGAATGAAGGACAAGAGAACTTTACGGAGGAAACAGTATTGAAGTTTTCATCAGTAACAGAGGGATCCGCAACTTAGTTACCTTCATTTAGCCAGAGAACAAGAGGCTTAGAGGTAGGGCTTGTCTCTGCCTCCGCAAGGCAGTAAAAGAGAGCTCTTGGTGGGTGGTCACCCACTGTGATATAACCTGAATAGTGGCTGAAACCGACGCTCGGTTGACCAGGCAAGCTCAGGATTCTACTGGAGAGGGATGTCACTGGCTTGAATGCCTGCATGAGGATTGAGCAGGTGATCACTGTAAGTATAAGCCATGGCTGAGACATAATTGCTTGAGAGTGAGTGAGATGCTAGTTTCTTGCTTTCCTCCAGGAGCCTGGGGGTAAGTTGCTATTTATAGAGACGAAAAAGAGGAAGGACCTGTTCGTAGTATTATGCACAAAATTAACTTGTAAAGGTAAAGCTTCATGCATGTGCACGAATTCGTGCACATGCATGAAGCGTAATGGTCAGCGGTTGCTGACCATTACGCACGTAGCATTGATGGTCAGCAACCGCTGACCACCATGCCACGACGTGCATGAGCAACCGCTCATGCACGATCGTCCACTATGGACGATCAGCAACGGTTGCTGATCGTCCATTGATCAGCAACCGTTGCTGGTCATTTTTTATTATAAAATGAACGAGCGACGAGAGGTGTGCTCATTGTTGTTGAAAAACAGAGAAAAGAGTTAGTGTGGTTTTGGTTTTGTTCGAGAGAAACACAAGCGAGAAATCAATGATGCTTTGCTGAAAATAGAAAGCAAAGTGTGTGCGTGTTCTTTTGTCTTTGAGACACGAGGAAGAGAAACAATTCTCTCGTTCGGGCCGTGACTACTATACACCAAGAATACGACAGATTCTTTCCACGTGATTGCTAGCACGATCGAAGTGGTGGATATCCGAAAGTTCTCTCTTCCGTTCGACGTTCGTTGTTGGTGCGTCTGAACTAGAGGTCCGACGCTTGTGGGACTCGTACTGTAGAACATCCGAACCAACTTGTTTTAAAGCACGCTTCGAGAGGTAATTCGTTTAACTCCATTTTATGTTTAGATTTTTGATTAAAACGCACGAACGCCTAAGGAGAATCATGTGTAAAATATATCTTTGTTTCCGCTGCGTTTATTTTGTTAATTTTTCTTATACATGATTCATGAAACACCAACAGTGGTATCAGAGCCAACCTTAGGCGTTTTCGTGCGTTTAATTGATTTATAGTTCAAATATATTTTTGCATTCTAATGGCCAATTTACTTTTGTTAAGAGAATTGGTTCTCTTGCTCTTATGTGGCCTATAGAAGTTGATTGATTTATGTGATAAATTTAATCAACAAAGCAAAAATTAGAATTAAATCAATTTTGAATCAAAAATCCGTAACTTGTTATACTTGATGTTTATATTTTGCAAATGATATGCATAATTTTATGCATGCCTTCAGAGCTTTAAATTTTGAATTTATGGCTCGTAAGGAAGGGTGGTGATCATGGAAAAATCCTAATTGTTGTGATTGTTGTGTAGATGAATGTATGATGATTACATGTATTCTTTTTGGGGGTGTAATTATTAAATGGAGGCTGCGTCCTTCCTTTTATTTTACTTTAATTTTTCTTGATATGTAATTTTAGTATAGTTTAGTATTTCAATTGTTGATGTAAATAATACAAGAGAGGAGGAGCCATTGGAGGAGCCATTAAACCGGTGAGCTCTTTGGGCCCGGTCTTTGAAGAGTTCAAAGATTGAAGAAAAAGTGAAGAGCAGGTCCATATTATTAAAATATTAAAATGGCTAAATGGGTCTCTTTGGCTCGAGACCCATTGAACCATAATTCCATGATCACCACATAGGATAGATGTTATGTGATATCTATTTATTTATTATGTTTTTTGTTATCGTGCATGTTAAACCGGTTAATGTGCAAAGTGAGACCATTAATAACGACCAAAATCTCCTTATTAATAATATTAAGTCGAAACGGGTTTCGGACTCGTGGCCTTCCATCGTCGTGGTTTGATCCAATATTATAGTGGTTAATTAACCGGTTATGGATACATAGGGGTTGATTACCATTTATAATATTGGACCACTCCATTATGCATATGATGCTGTGGGGTTGGAGCCAAATGATTTCTAATAACTGTTATGTGAGGGAATCATTTGTGTTTTCAATACTTGCATGAGACGATGGGCTAGACTTAACTATGATCATGATGCCAATAATTGTTAAGTGAGGCTTTCATGGTCTAGAGGCCGAAGTTATGATTGGGACTCGCATATGATGCGTTGAACAAGCTGGTTCACTCACTAAGTTCATAGGACACCAATAACTGTTAGGTGAGGTGGACTTTGGACTAGTGGGACTCCAATCCCCACTAGTAATCTTTACCCAACAAAGATTACCGCTTTCCATCTTAAGGAGTATGGGATTCGAATATAAATTTAGTGGGATGATCTATTTCATTTAAAGGCCAAAATGAAATAGTTACTTTGAAAGATACAACGGCTAACAATTTATTTTCTGCAACAGATATATTATTACTCTGAAAATGGTAACCACAAACCCACTCGCTTCTATACTTGACAAGAATTGTTTGATTTGGACCCAATTTCACCGACCGGGTGAGGAATTTGAGAATTGTTCTCAATTCAGAAAAAATTGGGTATGTGCTTGATGAAAAGATGCCAACCTCCTTTCCGAGGGTGGGACCCAAGAGGAGCGTGTCACTTATGATAAGTGGCGTGATGATGACTTAAAAGTTAGGTCATATATGCTTGCTTCTATGAATAATGAATTACGAAGAAGTATGAATCCATGGAAGATGCTTTGGGTCGATCATTTTGCACTTAAAGGAATACTTTGATGAGAATAGTCGAACCTCTAGATATGAGATATCTAAGGCATTGTACCGTATGAGGATGGCTGAAGGATCATCTGTTAATGATCATGCTTTGAAAATGATCTGGAACATTGAAGAATTGGCTAGGCTGAATCTCGTTATGGATAATGAGTTAGCTGTGGATTTGATCCTCCAATCTTTACCCGATTCCTTCTCTGGTTTTGTCCAAAACTTCCACATGCATAAGATGGATAAAACTCTTGCGGAGTTACATAGCATGCTGGTAGTTTATGAGAAGGAAATGCATAACACGAGGCAAAATGTAGTGGCTATGGCTAAGGCTTCTTCTTCAAAGGGTAAGACTGTTTTAAAGAAGAATAAATGGAAGAGGCCTGCCAAACCTATTGTGCAACCAAAGCCCATGATTGATAAAGGGAAATGTCATTACTGTGGTGTCAAAGGGCACTGGAGGAGGAACTGTAAGAGGTACCTCGCGAGCTTGAAGGTCAAGCCCAAGAACCGACCTTATGAAGGTATGGTGTCTATGCTTATTGAAACTAATCTTATGGTTAGTGCTGAATCCAGCTCATGGGTTCTAGATTCTGCTGCAACTTCACATATTTGTATGTCTTTGCAGAATCTGGAAATAAGCAGGATGCTAGGGCGAAATGAGATTATCCTGACGTTTGCCAATGGAGCAAGAGTTGCTACATTAGCTATAGGGACTTTTCGTTTATGTTTGCCTTCTGGACATGTATTGGTTTTAAAGAACTGTTTGCATTATAAGAATGCTGTTAGGAACATCATCTCTATATCTCGTTTGGGTAAAGAGAATTATGAATTTTCTTTTGTTGATGATGTATGTTCTATTTATCATAATAGAATATGTGTTGGTTCTAGCTTATTAATCAACAATCTTTATACCATTACAATGTCCGGTAATGCAATTACCAATGTCAATAAGCAAAATAGAATTGATATAAATGCCATAACTAATAAACGCCCTAGAGACGGTCCAAATAAAAAGTATGTTTGGCATCTCCGATTAGGTCATATTGGAGAAGACAAAATTAACAAGTTGAGTAATGATGGATACATTGATCCTTCAAATTTTGAGTCATACTCGACTTGTGAGGCATGTCTTCTAGGAAAAATGACCAAAGTGCCTTTTGTGGGACAAAGTGCGCGAGCTGCTGACATATTAGGATTAATACATACAGATGTATGTGGATCAATTAATGAAACTGCTAGAGGTGGTTATAATTACTTCATTACCTTCACCGATGATCAGTCACGGTATGGTTATTTATACCTCATGAAGTATAAATCTGAATCCTTTGAAAAGTTCAAGGAATTCAAGGCTGAAGTTGAGAAACAAACAGGAAAATGTATTAAGGCTCTTCGATCGATCGAGGAGGTGAATACCTTAGTACCGAATTCCTGGATTTTCTTAAAGAGAATGGCATTTTATCACAATGGACACCTCCGGAACTCCGAACATAATGGTGTATTCGAACGAAGAAATCGTACTTTATTAGATATGGTACGATCTATGATGTGTTACACCGATTTGTCAATATCTCTTTGGGGATATGCCCTTGAAACAGCCGTATATATACTGAATAGAGTGCCGTCCTAATCTGTTCCAACCACGCCTTATGAGATATGGCATAGTAGGAAACCTAGTCTTAATCATATTAAGATTTGGGGTTATCCAGCTTTTGTGAAAAAGTTGAAAGTGGAAAAATTGGAGGCAAGATCTGAACAAGGTCGCTTCATTGGATATCCAAAGGAAACTCTTGGATATTATTTCTATTTTCATTCAGACCAAAGAATTTTGGTATGCAAGCACGCTTCTTTCATGGAGAATCAGTTCATCCAAGAAAGTGGTGCTGGGTGGAAAATAGTCTTACAAGAAGAAAATAATGAAGTATCAAACAACCGAGTTCATATACCAATCTCTGATTCAGTGGGAGCTTCTGATACACAACCTCTTAGGAGAAGTGTGAGAATGTCTTGCCCACCTGCTCGTTATAGACACTCGGTTGATCATATTGAACCATTATTCACTATGAATGATAGTGATCAACCCGGTGATCCTAAAACCTATGAGGAGGCGATGTTGGACATCGATTCTGGTAAATGGCTGGAAGCCATGAAATCCGAAATGGATTCAATGTATTCCAATGAGGTATGGACCTTGACCGACCCGCTCGATGGTATTGTACCAATTGGCTGTAAATGGATCTTCAAGAGGAAGATGAATGTTGAAGGTCAAATTGGAATTTACAAAGCACGGCTGGTGGCGAAAGGATATTGTCAAAAAGAAGGAATTGATTATGACGAAACTTTCTCACTGTGGCCATGCTAAAATCCATTCGGATTATGTTGGCTATAGCTGCACACCTTGATTATGAGATATTCCAGATGGATGTCAAAACGGCTTTTCTAAATGGTTTTCTCGATGAGGACATCTATATGGAATAGCCACAGGGTTTTGAATCCAATAGTGAAAAACATAAGGTGTGTAAGCTTAAGAGATCCATTTATGGACTCAAACAAGCCTCCAGAAGTTGGAGCATCCGTTTTGATGAGGTAGTCAAATCGTTTGGCTTCATCAAAAATCCGGATGAACCTTGTGTATATAAGAAGATCAGTGCGAGTGCAATTGCATTTCTGGTTTTGTATGTCGATGATATACTTTTGATTGGAAATGATGTACCAATGATATCATCGATAAAACTATTCTTGTCACAGAAATTCTCCATGAAAGATTTAAGAGAGGCAACCTACATTTTAGGTATCAAGATCTATAGAGATAGATCAAGACGATTCATTGGCCTCTCACAATCTACGTACATAGACAAAGTGTTAACACGGTTTAACATGCAATGTTCCAAGAGAGGATTATTGCCTTTTAGGCAAGGGATCCGTCTTTCTAAGGAGATGTGTCCCAACACTCCTGAAGAAAGAGAGCGGATGGCAAAGATACCATATGCATCCGCTATTGGAAGCATAATGTATGCTATGCTATGTACTAGACCTGATATTGCGCATGCTGTAAGTATTACTAGCAGATATCAGTTTGATCCAGGAGAAGAGCACTGGATAGCAGTCAAGAATATTCTTAAGTACTTGCGAAGGACTAAAGATTTATTCTTGATATATGGAGAAGGAGAATTTAAAGTTGTAGCTTATACTGATTCTAATTTTCAATCAGATCCTAATGATTATAAGTCTACGTTTGGGTTTGTCTTCACATTCAATGGTGGTGCAGTTAGTTGGAAAAGTTCCAAACAAAGTATAACTGCCAATTCCACCACTGAGGCGAGTATGTAGAAGCTTCGAAGCAAAGCAAAGGAAGCCGCTCGGATGAAGAAATTTATTTATGAACTTTGAGTCGTTCCTTCAATTGAGCAACCGATCACATTGTTCTGTGACAACAATGGAGCGATAGCTCAAGCTAAGGAACCAAGGTCTCACCAGAAGTCCAAGCATATTGAGAGACGCTTCCATCTCATCAGAGAAATTGTTGGGAGAGGTGATATCGCCTTGCAGAAAATTGCCTTAGCAGAAAACGTGGCAGATCCCTTCACTAAGGCCTTACCTCAGTCTTCTTTTGAAAGACATATTGACAAAATGGGTTTGAGGTACCAGACAAGTTGGCTTTAGTGCAACTGGGAAATTGTTGGATGTATACCCTAAAGCTACTATGTAATGGTTACATATTAGGGATTTCAGTTGTACTTTCATTACTATTATTTAATTAATGGCAACGACGTATTCATTCATTTGTCCAATTATTTTATATTGATGAATGATTCCATAAGATCAGTTGCAACTAGACCTATTCTTGAGACGTCAAGAATATATGTGACAGGTTCATAGTTAGACTGAATCTTTAAATTGTTCCTGGTCAATGGATTATTAAGTGGATATTAATAATCCTGTTGAGACCGGTGTGTTCTTAACTTCGCCATTAAGTATTGGATACTTAAGGGAATGATGAGTCACATGTCATTGGGTATTATGATGCCTGAGTTAGAACACAGGTGTTTGTATTAGACAAATTCACTGAACGTGACGCATATGGAACAATTAGCGACATGGAAGCTTTTAGCGTGGTCAATGTCTAATTGTTCATGCTTTGGTCTTGTGTAAATAATCCTTAGACCTGAGGCACAAGTGTTAACTTGTGTATCGAACAACTATGGTTCACGGGTGCACATAATGCCGGTCGTCGATCCGTCTTTATACTTGATGGTCATAGTTTGTTCATATACGAAGTTACACGTGTGTGCAATATGGAATCTGTCTCCTTGTTATATGCAAGGTATGATAATGATGTCCTATGCGATCTAATTGTGACACTGCATTGAAATCCTCGGCCGGGGTTGTAACCGAGAATAAATTGTTTATGTCTCGAATAAAATGCATGTCAATTAGATTTGTGCATATGATCGAATTAATGACTTGACAAATATTCCATGGTCTTTGTTTGATCGGGACATAGTAAGACAGAGGGATTGAATTACACTGTAGCCAAAGTTGATAGGTTCATTATGTTCTTAAAGCATTCACACTATCTGGGTAGCCATGACATATTGCTAGATGTTAATCGTGGCTTGTAGGACCTAAAAGATTAATCGGGACAATTAATTCTTTTGGAAGTACTAATGTGTTAGTACAAGTCTTACTACCAGCTTAGTGATGAACCTAGGGATGTCACACACCATAAACAACTAAGATGATGTGGAACAAGAGAGAAATATTTTGCAAATGTGTTTGCAATTACTACAATCGAATTGAGTCGATTTGAAATTAAATTAAATGAGATTTAATTTAATTTGTATCATAGTCACGAGCCTACTTGCATATGATGCACACGCATGCCCAAAGTCGATATATGTTAACATACCAAACAAGTTGGCTTTAGTGCAAGTGGGAGATTGTTAGTAGTATTATGCACAAAATTAACTTGTAAAGGTAAAGCTTCATGCATGTGCACGAATTCGTGCACATGCACGAAGCGTAATGGTCAGCGGTTGCTGAACATTATGCACGTAGCATTGATGGTCAGCAACTGCTGACCATCATGCCACGATGTGCATGAGCGGTTGCTCATGCACGACCATTGTGCATGAGCAACCGCTCATGCACGATCGTCCACTATGGACGATCAGCAACGGTTGTTGATCGTCCATTGATCAGCAACCGTTGCTGGTCATTTTTTATTATAAAATGAACGAGCGACGAGAGGTGTGCTCATTGTTGTTGAAAAACAGAGAAAAGAGTTAGTGTGGTTTTGGTTTTGTTCGAGAGAAACACAAGCGAGAAATCAGTGATGCTTTGCTGAAAATAGAAAGCAAAGTGTGTGCGTGTTCTTTTGTCTTTGAGACACGAGGAAGAGAAACAATTCTCTCGTTCGGGCCGTGACTACTATACACCAAGAATACGACGGATTCTTTCCACGTGATTGCTAGCACGATCAAAGTGGTGGATATCCGAAAGTTCTCTCTTCCGTTCGACGTTCGTTGTTGGTGTGTCTGAACTAGAGGTCCGACGCTTGTGGGACTCGTACTGTAGAACATCCGAACCAACTTGTTTTAAAGCACACTTCGAGAGGTAATTCGTTTAACTCCATTTTATGTTTAGATTTTTGATTAAAACGCACGAACAACGCCTAAGGAGAATCATGTGTAAAATATATCTTTGTTTCCGCTGCGTTTATTTTGTTAATTTTTCTTATACATGATTCATGAAACACCAACAGTGGTATCAGAGCCAACCTTAGGCGTTTTCATGAATCATGACCAGAGGTCCATTTGTAATGATTCCATCCAACGAGAGCAGGGAGTGGTGGCTGAGGTAAGAGGGTTTAGATAAGGAGTGGCTCTTAGTAGATTTCTAGGATGGCGAAGGGTTTAAGAAAGAACTGAACTGTACATCAAACAGGAGGAGAGCCATATATATGTATATTATGAAAATTGGATATAACTCATAGAGGTGTCTTTTGATGTAACGGCATTCCTTAATTGTATTTAGGTGGGATCACTCCCCGCATGAGTGACCTCTTGGGAAGATGCCCACTCATACACCAAAAGATAAAACCATAAGATTTGGTATAGGACCGGCCAAAGCGGACAATACCTCCTAAAGTTAATCAAGGGACGTTACAATATTGACTTTTCGTTCATGTTAAAAGACAAGTTAAAGAAAAAAAATCCCAAGACTCACGCATGCTCATGCGTCCTAGCTTCTTTTTTGGATTTTAGTGACAAACAAGTCGAGCTCGCGCTCGATTGCTACATGGCTCGAGCAGCAACTCACTCGTTCACGTTCACAGATATTTTAGGTACCTATATCGTCGACTTGTTTTGAGACAATCGTTGGAGATTAAAGCAAAATCTGTCTGTTCCTATACAGACTCAATTGAAATCAAACTAGAATCTGATACTACGGACCATCAACTTTCCAAGTTGAGTTAGCCGCTCGGATTCAACTCAACTTGGCATGCTGAACAGGAGTCCCAAGTCATAACCAGTGAGAAGAGGAACATACAGTCGAAACCCTATTTCACCGAGACCCATTGTGTTTCAGGCATACTTGAGAGGACTCAACCAATTCACGCCACTTAGTTTCATGAAAGTACCATTAGACTTGCAGAAGACGGTCCAAAGATCAATCACAAGTCGAGTCATCGAGAAGGGTCGCACTTCGTGACGCCAGTTGGTAATCGTTACTAAATCGTTGGCTAATGTGAAGGGAACAGCTCGACCTTGATGTTCTTTTCGGAAGTGAACTTATGGTTGAAGAAGACACCTTCAGTTTCTATCAAGTAAAAGAATACCCTCAGCTAAGAGTCCAAAACCAGTACTAGTACGTCGACCTCGAAGACTTGAAGTAGTTGAAAGGTTTAACGAAAATTGCCGACCATCCCGACAGTCCATAGTTAGGCAACGAAGGATAAGAAGTATCTTTGAATACTGAAATTCCCATCTTGTCCCGTTCTCAGCATGATATTGTTTGCTCTGGTCATTGCTCATATATGTCCACTTACATCCTCAAGTGTTTTTAACACATAAATTTAAATCAAATCCAAAGTGTTAGTATTTATAAATAAACAATTCAATTGGGGGTAAACTAACGGCACAAATCACTGTTCAAGCTCAAATAAAAAATGCTCTATGTAACTTGTTCTTTTCTTTCCGTATGGCTTGGTGTTCTTTCTCGTGCGGCGCGATCGTCTTGATGGAGAAAGGGTGCGTTTGGGAACCCCTTTCCAAGGGGCTTTGGGGAGCTAAAGATGTTTGGGCCAAAGTGGAGGTGTTTGGTAACCATTTTCGAATGAGCTTATGGGGGAAGCTAGCATTTGCAATGCTGAAAGCCCTAGGCAGGTCCTACGCTACCTTGGGCTTTCAGCATACTTGGAATGCCGGAGGTCACTGTTCACATGTCTACTGTTCATCTTCTTCTCCTGCAGCGTGGACAAGCTGGAGAGGCTAGTGATGGACTCAGCTGAAGTCGGCGAGATTACAGCGACCATCAGCGGCTAGTCGTGCGACCCCGGCTAGTTGCGCGACCCCGGCAAGTTGCAGCGATCGTTTGCGAGTCCCGGCGACGGCCCGCGAGTCATGTCGCCGCGACCTAGCTCTAAGTCACACGACCTCAGGCGCGACCTAGATTTGGGTTGCCGGAGGTCGCGCGACCTCACGACGATCGGCACGACCCAGATCCGGTTGCCGCGAGGTTGCGCAACTTTAGGCGCGACCACGCGACCCAGATCTGGGTCATCGGAGGTCGCAGAGACCGACACGACCCAGATCTGGTCGTCGCGAGGTCGCGCAACCTCTGACGACCAGATCTGGTCGCGGTGAGGTTGCGCCTGTCGCACCCAAATCTGGTCGCCGCAAGGTCGGGCGACCTCCAGCGACCAGATCTGGTCGCCGCGAGGTCGCGCGACCTCAGGCGAAACCCAAATCTGGTTGCCACGAGGTTGCGCGACCTTCGGCGACCAGATCTGGGTCGCGCCAATCGTCGCGAGGTCACGCGACCTCCGGCAAAGGGCTGCCGGGGGTCGTCCGACCTCAGGCGGCCCTTGCCGGAGGTTGCCCGACCTTAGGCGACCCTTGCCGGTCGTCTCCGGGGGACTGCTCGAGGCTGCTAACAGCCACCCGCCTCTCGCCGGTGAACTCTTTTATTTTTTTGATAGTTTTTTTCTTTTTTTTAATTAATCACCAAGTCCTTCGTAAATGTAGTCTTTCCAAACACTATTTTTCCCAAAGTTACTTCAAAATAGACTTTCAAAGTATAATTTACCAAACACAATTGCATTTTGGAAAATATCTTTAACTCAAAGGTCTTTGCATTTTCCTAAAAACTTTCCGCAAAAGTGGTTCCCAAACGCACCCAAAAACCAGGCATTTTATATGTGTGCCCAAGTCGACAACTTTGACCTGGCCCCACGGTGTGGCTTTTCTCATGCATAGGAAAATACATGAAGACCAACCACCATTCGGCTATTGAAGATAAAAAGAAGCCCTTGCTTTCGTCCTTTTGTCATAATTACCTTTTTACCCCACAAAATAAATATATTTAAATTTGTAATAGATGGGCCCAAATCATTTGTCTTGTAGCGTCCAATAGTTGCCCCTTGTTGTAGACGGCTTCCACCGTACGACCTATAAAGATCCTACTTCTTGATCAGTCCTGATGGTTTTTATGATGGGCTTAAGGCCCGTCCACCCATATTGGGCCTAAGAACCCGGTCTGGAAGATAAAGGGCAATGGATAGAGGGATGTGATGAAGGGATACATTTTTTTTGGAGGGAACGTATATAAGGGGGAAATAAAAAGGGAGGAACACACCTTTTGGCAGTACGTACGTTACTCCTCCCTCTCTCCCTCCAAAAGAAAGAACAAAGACAAAAGAGACGACACTCTCTTCCCTTCAAGGCCAATTGACGTCATCGGATCGAACGGGATCAGTTTCTCTTCCTCATATTGGCGTCGGTGTTTAATCTATGGCTAATAAGGTACGTTTGATTCTGTGATGTGCCTTAAGATCGGTGATGCATGTGTTTTTCCCGGGCTCGTCTTCCGCACAAGATTAGGGGTTCGATTTAGTGTCGAATCCAGTTTCAGGGAATCCGACAACCCAACATTGATATCAGAGCCGTAGTTCTTGTTTCCCGATTCTTTTTCCATATTTTTCCCAACCTCTTTCATGTTTATGAATGATTTCTTATTGATTTTTTGTGAAATTAATCGGCCGACACCGATTGGGGCAAAAAAATCCCGACACCCGAGCATTGTCCATCCATTTTTTCAAATTTCTGTAAGTCGAAATCCATTTCTGATGGCATTAAATGGAAGGTCTCGTCAAGATGAGCGTGATGAGTGGCGAAACGCCGCCAAAGGCCGCCGAACGCACCCCCACGCGCAGCTGGAACGAACCGGCATCTTGCACGCGCCGATTCGCAGGAGCAAACATGTGCATCGCACGTGCACGAACGGCTGACACGCGCACGTGCGCGTGTGCCGTCGCTGGCGCGTGCAAGACACGCGCTAGCTGACGTCATGCATGCGTGCCGCACGTGCTGGGTCAGTCCGTCCGACCCGACCTGACCTGACCCGTTGACTATTCACTTTGACCGTTGACCCAAAAAAAAAAAAAGGAGAGAGAGAGAGGAAAAGAATGTGTTTCTTTTTCCAATTAAGTCTATGTGGATTATATGTGATCCCTTATTTGTTCTGCATTTGTTGCAAGAACAATGCTTCCCCTTAAATTGCGCACACCTATTCGTGCAATTACTAATGAACAAAAGGAAAAGCTTTCTAAGTTGATAGCTAAGCTGACTGATTATCGATGGGAGAGTGGTGACTTAATTAATCACGTTCTTGAAGTCAATGGGAAAATTCAAAAGGTCGTATGGAATGGTCGTCCCATGCCACAGTCTGAGATGGTGTGATTTTTCATGAACATTCTTCCACCAAAATGGCAAGAAGTGTTGAATTGCATATGGGATGTCAACAAAGTCGCTTCATATAGAAAAATTGTGATGGATTTTATAGATGATTATTACTGGATTGTTACAATGGAAAAAATCAAGAAATTGAACAAAAGAGAATCTTTCCCAGTTCGTGTATTGACTTAGTGTTAGATGTTTTGGCTGGTCTTTATTTGGTGTGCTTTGTGGACATCTTATGTAATATTTTCTACTTAGTTGTTGTTGGTGTGACAACTGATATGTTAGTTGTATTATGTGAAAGCATAATTATTCTATTGTATGTCAAATATTATTTGCTTTCTGTTATTGTTGACTGCTATGGGTAGTTCATAAAAGTTTTTGTAACTTCATAGAATTTATTTTGCATAAGACAATTATATTAATAATAGTTTTAAGTTATGATTTTTGGAGGATGATTGGAAATATAGTAACTTTTTTATTCTGAAACCTTACTTGAAATTGTTCATTGATATGATGGGTCTATGCAAAGTGGATGCATAAATGATAAGCATTAATTATTCATGCATATATGTCCGATGTGTTCAGATCGATGGTTTCAAGAACTAAGAACGTAATTGTTTATATGAACAACAACAATTGTGAAATATTGAATATGAAGATTCAATATGTGCTGGAAAAGCAAGAAGCACTAGAAGCTCTTGACCATGTTATGGAAGATCTTGAGGATGCCGTGCGCCACCTTGAGCTAGTAGAGGACTGCCTAACGGCATTTGAGCCGAAAATAAATATTTGTAATGCTGGTTCTAGCTCAGAAAGTGCTTTAAACTCTAAGCGCAAGCGTATTGATTCGTTCAATATGTGAGAATGCAAAGAATCAAGTCCTTATTGCAAGAAATCAAGAGTTAACCAACACAAGAGAGGAAAACATCCTCAAGTGAAGAAAATGTCAAGGGTGAGGTGTTACAATTGTGACAAGAAATGTCACTATGCTCGCAACTGTTGTGAGCCAAAAAAGATAAACACATCTTATACACTTGAGAACTTTGCTTATGTGTCAAGTTCTGTATTATTGGCTGAATCCAATCCTTTGTGTACTGTAAATTCAGGAGCAATAGACCATGTAGTGAAGGATAGAGGATTCTTCGTGGAATTCCGATGAGTACCAACTGAAACTAAGTGGATCTATGTGGGAAATAACTCTAAAGTTGAAGTTAAAGGGATTGACACCTGCCAATTGAACATGCATGGTGGACGTACCTTGTTCCTACATGATGTTTTATATGCTCCGGAGATTCCTCGAAATTTAGTGTCTGTTTTGGTGTTGATCAAGCTTGGTTTTAATATGAACTTTCATAATATATGTGTAGATTTGTATTTGGATACAAACTATTATGATTGTGATTATTTTCTAGATGGTTTTATTGTACTAAATATTGACTGTGGTGATGTCAATGTTTGTTATTCCCTTTTCACGTCTTCTAGTTCATATGATAATGATATGAGTGTGTGGCATGCTAGACTTGGTCATATTGGCCAACAATGTATGAATAGACTAGCCAAAGAGGGCTTATTGGGCAACATTAAAAAAGTCGATTTGCCTATATGTGAGCATTGCCTAGTAGGGAAAATGACAAGGAAACCATTTGGAAAAGGTAAAAGAGCTGAATTTCCTCTGCATTTAATCCATTCTAATGTCTGTGGTCCAATGAATATGAGAGGAAGGCATGGGGCTGTTTATTTAATCACTTTTATAGATGATTATACTCTATTCGGATATGTAAATTTGATTTCTCATAAATCTAAAGCATTAAGTTGTTTCAAAAGGTTTATGAACGTAGTAGAAAATCAATTAGACAAGAAAATAAAAGTATTAAGATTCGATCGAGATTGAGAATATTTATCTGATGAGTTTAGAAAATTATGTGATGAAAAATGAATAGAAAGACAATTGTCTATTCTATATACTCCTCAACAAAATGGTGTTGCGGAAAGAAGAAACAGAACCCTACTGGAAATGGTTAGGTCCATGATGACGCATGTTAACTTACCTATTACTTTTTTGGAGTGATGCATTGTTAACTGCTACCTATATACTTAACCGAGTGCCTTCCAAATCAGTTATTTCCACTCCATATGAGTTACGGACAGGTAGAAAACTGGACTTAAATTTTCTTAAGCCATGGGGTTGTGCTGCCTATACTCATGAGTCCTCTCACAAGTTTGGAAAATTGGGTCCTAGAAGAAAGAAGAGTATTTTCATAAAATACTCTGAACACTCGAAAGGGTATGCGTTCATAGATGAGCAGGAAAATGGGAGTATAACTGAATTTGAATCACGAGATGTCACTTTCTTAGAGAATAAATTTCCTAAGAAGGGCGAAATAGGTGAAGATTACTCCCTATTTGAAACCTTAGATCAAGATAATAATATTAGTAGAGTTTGTTCAAGTTGGAGTAATATGAGAAGTGATGAATTAAATTTAACTCATTCTCAATTACAACCACATGATGAGACGACATCATCATTATCTAATCCTAGTGAGAGCATAATTGGGAATGATGTGCACAGTGTATAATCTCCCATACGGTGAACAAGTTGCAAAAGTATTCCCTGTCAACTTTTTTGACATTGAAGGGGAAACTTTTATGATTGCTCCGTAAGATGAGGAAGAGCTAAGAAATATTTATCAGGTTCTAAATTTCCCTAATAAAGAAAAATGGATTCATGCAATAGAAGATGAGATTTAGTCAATGAAGTCAAGCCAAGTTTGGGAACTAGTTGATCTTCCAAAAGGACGCAAAGTTATTGGGAACAAGTGAGTTTTCAAAATAAAGCGAAAATCTGATGGCTCGATAGAAAGGCATAAGGCTTGCCTTGTGGCGAAATGGTATAATCAATAGGAAGGAATTGATTATGAAGAAATATTTTCTCTTGTAGTGAGATTTACCTCAATTCGCATTATTCCTGGCAATAGTAGCTAGTATGGATCTTGAGTTACATCAAATGGATGTAAAGACTGCTTTCCTCAATGGAGAATTAGAAGAAGAAATATATATGGAACAACCTGTTGGTTTCATTACAAAAGGCCAAGAAGAAAAGGTATGTCGACTTTTGAAATCGATATACGGCCTTAAGCAATCATCAAGACAATGATGTATATGTTTTCATAATGCCATAATGGCATATGATTTTACAATGATAGATGAGAATCATTGTGTATATATCAAAAGATCCAAAGATTAATTTGTGATCATATCATTATATATTGATGATATACTAATTGCCTGAAGAAATAAGGAGTTTGTTAATATTGTCAAAAGTTGGCTATTTTCCAACTTTGAGATGAAGGATATGGGTGAGGTTGCATACATTCTTGGAGTTAAGATTTCAAGAGATTATTCGAAGAGATCGTTATCTCTTTCGCAAGAAACATATATAAATAAGATTCTTGAACGATTTCGTATGCAAGATTGTAAACCCATAGACATTTGTATTGCAAAAGGTGAAGGATTGAGCCATAGACTGTGTCCAAGGACTCTACAAGAGAAGGAACAAATGTAACATGTTCCTTATGATGGTGCTGTTGGGAGCTTGATGTATGCTATGATGTGTATAAGACCTAACATATGTTTTGCAGTTGGAATGGTGAGTAGATACCAATCCAATCCAGGTCAAGCACATTGGAAAGTTGTTAAAAGAATACTGAGGTATCTAAAAGGAACTGTTGATTATACGCTAAGTTATCAAGGAAAGAATCTGCGACTCTAAGGCTATTCTGATACTAATTGGGGAGGAGATTTAGATGAAAGGAAATCTACCTCTAGGTTTGTTTTCTTACTGAATAATTGCACCATTTGTTGGAGCAGTAAGAAACAAATGTGTATAGCCTTCTCCGCAATGGAAGCTGAGCTCGTGACATTATCAGCAGTAATACGAGAATGTGTTTGGCTTAAGAGATTTTTGGATCATTTATGTATTATTGGAAGTGCTGCAGATTCATTGTTGGTTAACTATCATAGCTAAGTAGCTATAGCGTACACCAAAGATCCAAAATATCATGGCAAGATCAAATATATAGATACCAAGTATAACTTTGTCAAAGATATGGTTGCATGAAATGATGTGAACTTACAGTACATATTTACGCATAAAATGGTAGCAAATCATATGACAAAGCCAATACCTAGAGATGTGTTTTGTAGTCATGTAAAATCTCTATGACTGCGTAAAGACTGATGTACTGAATATTGTAATTTCCCTGAAAAGTTCACATTTAATGAATTTGTGTTTTTATCATTAATGCCTATGAATCTTTGTTTGATATTTATGCATCTTAATGCTCAATGTATTACTTTAAGTTAAGAAAGTATGTCAGACAGATATAAGATTAGCCCACTCACAAGGGTAATCACCTCTATTTACTATGTGATAAATATATAGGAGATAATTTTTGAGCTTATTACCTAGGTGATAATTGAGAGCTCAAACTTAAAATATATATGTCACATTAACTAAGTGTTAAGATGATGACATGATATGTACTATGTCCGAAAGTAAAATACCCTACATATTTTACTTTATCTATCTAAGATGCCAGATGTGAGTTTTGATGAATTATGTGAATGAGTAGATACATGAACTCAAGTTAGACATTGGGTATGTGTGAACTATCATTTGTATGGTATTGAAGGTGTAGACATACACTCCATAGGAAATGAGAACTATCATCTATATGGTATTGAAGGTGTAGACATACGCTCCATGGGAAATGAGTTAATACCGTAATACGTATTTCATACTATGTATGCATGAGACGACCAATAAGAGTGGCAAAAGTTTGATCTCAACTTTTATGCCGTGTGAGACTCTTGAGAAAAAGTGTTTCTCAATTTTAGTGCCCTCAGGACTCGTACTTATTCTCAAAATTTTTATTTAGTGTTTGCTATCTTATGATGTTGCCAATGGTTATGAGTTGATTTGATCTAATGAGACATTTCTAGAAAAGCAAGCTGAACTGAAATTGAGAGTTTGAAGGAAAGAGGAAGATTGAATTTGGAGAATCACATTGTAGTTTTTGTATTCACTGGTCAACCAATTATGATTTGTCTTTGGGATAATCATAATTGTGATATATATATATATATATATATATATTATATGTCATTGTTTAAAAGAGATCAAGAGAGATATAAATGTAATCGATCGATCTAAGTACTGCATACTAAATCTACTCAGAGTGTGATGCCCATTATGAGCTGCTTTATATTCCTAATAGATGTATGGCAATGAGCACTCAAAGTATGCTAGTCACACGGATTATTCACCAGTATGAATGTTGCAGAGAGGTAAAGAGGATCCTGTTCAGCCAATCATGCGTGAGTGGGAGATGATGGTTTTTATGATGGGCTTAAGGCCCGTCCGCCCATGTTGGGCCTAAGAACCCGGCCCACAAGATAAGGGCCCATGGATAGAGGGATGTGATGAAGGGACACGTTTCTTTTTTGGATGTGACGTATATAAGGGGGAAATAAAGAGGGAGGAACGCACCTTTTGACAGTACATACGATCCTCCTCACTCTCTCTCTTCAAAAGAAAAAATAAAGACAAAATAGACGACACTCTCTTCCCTTTAGGGCCAATTAACGTCATCGGATCGAACGGGATCAGTTTCTCTTCCTCATATCGGCGTCGATGTTTAATCTGTGACTAACAATGTACGTTCAATTCTGTAATGTGCCTTAGGATCGGTGATGCATATGTTTTTCCCAGGCTCGTCTTCCGCACAAGATTAGGGGTTCAATTTAGTGTCGAATCCAATTTCAGGGAATCCGACAATCCCAACAAGTCCAACCTTGCATATTTTCAAGATTTTTTTCTTTAACAAACAGGTCAACATCCGTAATCAGTTCAAATTCGAAACATAATATAACAACTTCAATTGAAATAAGGAAATGGCATGCCGATCTATTTAAATTAAGAGCAGGGATGGTTACAAAAGTGAAATTGATTTGGATATGAATGTAATAAGATATACATTATCTTGAAAGTTACTAAGGTCATTAGAATTCGTCGAGAAAAATCCCATGAATATAAATAGAAAAAAAATGACTAAACACACAAACGAAAATAGTCTCTCAAGTTATGCAAAAACTCGGTCAAATTTTTTCTTTGAGCTATTTTCCCTTCAAAGCAATGTCCTATTTTTTGTTTCAATTTGAGGGCCAGGCTTGTGATTGGTAATGTACGTTCTTAATAACAGTATATTGTTTAGTTCGTTATTTCATTTCAAGCGTAATATGTTTACAACTTTCATGTCACTTTAATTCCATTGATGTTTACTTCCAAATCATTTCCTTTCCAGCTTTTTCACAATTTAATTAATTGCCCTTTAATTACATGATCCTTAGCTTAAATTTCCTTTTACTTCCGTCAATCTCCTTTAGTTTACTTCGGAATCATGTATCGTTGCACTTTACTTTTCTGATCATTTGGAAATCAAGCTAGAACCATAGATAGATGGCGATGGCCTACGCATCACTACTTGTGATGCGGCTACTTCGTCTTGGTAGCTTCGAGTGGGTTGTGTAATGTAGTCAGTTCGAACCACGTGTCCAATTATTAGTCAGAATTCTAATTCGTGCTTAACTAGTTCTCTATTAATACGTGCTTAACTAGTTCTCTATTCTTTATGCACAATGTTCTTTCTCCAATTGTTTCGACAATATATTCTTCAATCTTTACACAAAATTCTGATATAACCTTTCCTGTCAAAACTTACCGTAATTATTGACAAAACATCCAATCATTGCCAGCCACAATCCTACTCGAAAGGATGTCCAACATGGATTGCAATATCGGTGATTTCTAGCAGCAATTGGTGGAAAAGATTGCGTTGGAATTCACCTTGAAGACTAAGATTGCACCGGTAAAATCCAAAAATTTAGAATTGGATTGTTGTTCATACAACAAGTTTAGGATCGAATTGATGATTTTCTCTAACTTTCTCGGATAGGAGAAGAAGGGGAGCATGTTGCGCGGCTTGAGAAGACAAGCGGTGCCCCTTTCCCTGCTTTTAGGAGTTGAGAAAATAATCATAGAAATTGACTCCTAAAGTGGAAAACTATGTCCATTATAATTTCCTAAGATTGGAATTGATTATGATACAAGAAGTCCACATCAAACTTGATATAGCTAGTACGAGTACTTAGAGGGGGTGAATAGGTATATAAAGAATTTTTCTTGATAATTTCTTAATAATTGCGCAATACTTAGACAGTTGAAGGATTTGCGATAAGTAATAATCAACGTAAGACTAAGTAAAGGAAAGAGAGAATTGAACACGCGGTTTATAGTGGTTCGGCTTGATTCAAGCCTACGTCCGCTCTTCTACACTGACAGCCAATTGGCTGGATTCCACTATGAACAAAGAGATGTTACAGTGTTGATCTTCCTTGATTTCTAGGTGTAGATGATCTACCACACTCGCTCAATGTATCACCAAGTATGGACACTCTCTGTGTATACAATTTCGCTCATAATGAATCGACTAATAATCAAGATGCTTCAGACTCTGGAATTTCTCTATCGATCACACTCTTAAACAACTAGAACGTCTTCCTTTTTATACTCATTTATGCCATCATACCCGTTGGCACTTTCCAAAGGAATTCCTCCAATCTACCCGTTGGACGGAATCAATCAAGAAGATCATTCGAGCTATTAAAGGAACATGACGATAGCCCATCAATACTGTTCGCCCATACAATCAGGATCTTGGTTTCCAAGAATAGAACATTCAAGAATATTTCGTCGACCATCGGATCTTCAATTGATCTAGATACGAACAAAAGAATCCGTTATATTTATCCAACCAAAAAGATCTTCTCCAGAGAATAGGATTAAATCCTCAACCATATACTTCGGCTCTGGATATCCTTCGTCACTGGATCTAAAAGACTGTCAATGAGAATAATCTTGAGTCTTGAGTCTTGAGTCTTGAATCTTGAGTCTTGAGTCTGGTGATCAGAAAGTCTTCAGACTTTAAACTAGACGATTTGCAGATATCCAGACTAGACTGATAGAAACGTTTTGTCAGCTTCAAAATATTCTGGAAAGATTTCTCCAACAAAACTTACCAAAAATGGAAAGGACACAAATAGTTCCCCACCCCCATCAATCCTCTGTTTGTAGGACGATAATATCTGGAGCAACCCAATCGTTAAGAATTTGGCCAAAGTAGAGGCTTCTAGCATTAAGTGCGTAGGTACCATAATACTTTAGATAGTAATGCAAAGGATCTTAGTGCATCAACGATTCGTGTACTAGTCCTTTCGCGCACAACCCCCAAACCGCAAACGCACGCAACAAGCATGCATATGTACGTATTTGAGAATTTTCATGCAACGCCGGATGGATACGTTTGCAGCGAATACTTTCGTACAAATGACGATTTGCCATTATAAAAATTGTTTTTTAAAGAATTTGTTTTCAGACAAATGTCGTGTTGCTATTTTCCATATCTTATAAGTTACTGAAAAATATTACGTGGGCATTTCCTACGATCCGAATTGGATGAAACTAATGAAATGCTTGCACTAAGTAGATGGGTTATAGGACTTCAAGGAGCTATTTAGACTTCGACTCACGTAGCGAGGCCCCAACATTTGTTGCGAGCAATTCTCGTGTGCCAAGATCTATTTAGTTGCATTTCGCATTCTTTGCGCGAGTGAGGTGTCCGGAGATTTCTAATTCAATATTAAATTGGTATATAGTATATACAAGTATCACAGTCAAAAAACTCAAAAAAGATCACATTCATGAGAGACTAGGGTTTGAACTCATCCCAAAAATCTCCTTCTTGCCTTTTTAAAGCACATCACCTCGTTTAGTTCACTTCCCATCTGGAGCTAGGGGTTCACATTCCACGTATGACAAATGAGACGAAAAAGATGGTGACCACTCTAAGAACAAGGATCGAATAGGCATGCAATGCCAACCACAATACATGCAGCACTTTGAGCAATTCCTATTGGGCCACTCATTCGACCGTATATAGTTCATGAAGCCTTTTGAATCGATAGGACCGTCCTTGATTGCATATCTGCTTCACGAGGTGTTGTCACGACGCGATATATTCGTTCTGTGCGATTGTCGTGTGGATGAGTGTTACGTCCTTTAGCTGGGATTTCTTTCGTTCCTCCCTGCTGATCTTTCTCGTGAAAGTAGAAGAAGGAAGACTCTTATTAAGATTTGATGCTCCGAGGGTTGCAGACGCCGGTTGCACGTAAGCAAAACGTCAGTAATTCCCATTGATTGATCCCAAGGTCTCGAGCCCTTTGACAAATTACGCCAAATGCGAAACAAAACTTGCTTGACTTTGTACCTCCAAGATTTAAGTATCCTCACTTTTTGAATGATAAAGAAAAAATGCAGTTCTTTTGCTTGAGATAAGAAATAATGTGGAAAAGAGAAGTGTGAAATATCTGTGTATTTCCAATACTTCTTGAAGAAGAATATGAGGTAACTTATCAATGAAAATATGCACAATCAAATAGACTTGAAAGATAGAGATTCAACACAAATATCTTAATTATTTCTAACATTCCCTCGAACTCAAGGTATATAGTTAACTTTAGTTGGGATAAAACCTAACAAAGGCTTGTTGATTAGGTGAAGCAGTTCAATGACCAGTTAACATTGACATGGCTGCTGTGTAGGCTATGTTGGGAAAATATGACTTCAAATTGGGTAGAACAATGAAGTTAGATCTTTAGAGTAATTAAATCGGATTTTGATGTGTAATATCACTTTCTTTAAGGATTTATTTGCCCCACAAAGTTGCCAATAATCACCGGCAAATTTCCTCAAGAATACAACAAAGTCTCAAATGAGAATAGCAATTCTAGTATTTCTCCAAAGTCTCTCATGGGAAACGATTGAAAACAATGGCTGTAGTTTTTTTGAAAGAAAATGAAAATATGGAAGAATATGTTGTTTTTTTTTTTTTCTCAAAATAAATGTACTTATATCTATCCTTTTAATAGAGGCAACTCTTCAAAATGTTGCAAAAAAGAACAAAGGCAACCTTTTGGAAAATGTTACAAAATGAATAAATACGTCTCAAATTTTATATTGAAAAGACATAATAAATTCGAAATTAAAAAAATAATAAATAAGAAATAACCACAATTTTTCATGAACAGTAACTCTTTTAACAAGACTTTATGGTTAATTTTTTTATAGAAATAAATGTGAATTTTCAAAAAATAAAAATAATAATCGTCAATTAGAGCCAAATATCATCTTTGTGCGCACTAGAGGTGGCAAAATGGGTCTTAGACCCATATATGACCCATTTAAATTATAAATGGGTCATATATGGGTCACTTGTTTTTTGACAAAAAGTAGCTAAATGGGTTTAACAATTAAAGACTTTAATAAATGGGTCTTAAGTTGGTCTTAAGTGGGTCTTAAATGGGTTAGATTTAGAACTCATTTTCACCCAAAACCTCAAAATCTTTCTCTTCTTTCTTTAACTTTACAAAAATATTTCTTTACAAAAACCGAAATTATAATTATTTCTTTATTTTAATTTTCTTTTCTTTTTTATTTTTTTCTTTCTTCTTCCTCCGATTGCCGGCATAGTGATAACCGGCAACCAGCCAAGCGAGCCTTGAGCTCGCCAAATCTAGCGAGGTGGAGGCCTCACCAACATCTGGTGAGGGGTGAGCTCGAGCTCACCCGACGCCAGCAAACCTCAAGCTCATCGAATCTGGGGAGATGGAGGCCTCACTAACGTCCAAGGAGGCTCGAGCCTCGCCGATCTTGCGAGACTCAAGCTCGCCGGTGTCGAGCAAGCTCGAGGCTCGCCTATGGCCGGCCGCTAGCCGTTCGTCGTGGCTAGAAGAAGAAGAAGAACAAAAAAGAAAAAAAAAAAAAAAATTATATTTAAAAATAATAATAATTATTAAATTTTAAATAATTAAAATAATTAAAATTCAATTTTTTAAAATAAATTTTTTAAAAATATAAAAATTGTTCATTAAATTTGTGTTTTATAAAAATATTTTAGCAATAACCATTTTTTTTTTAAAATATATATAAGAAATAAGCTTTCTTAAGTTTAGTTAAATTGGATCGGATATGGATCGGGTATGGGTTGGGTCGAAAAATTTACATTAAGCATAAATGGATCATAAATGGGTTAATAGGTCAATTTAAGTAGGACCATTTATGACCCGACCCACCCGTTTAACAGCTCTAGTACACACTCGTATCTTTTCGATGTGGACAAGGCATATCTTCATTTGTTTTATAAACAAACTACCAACAGGCTATGTGGCAGGACACTATCACCGTAAAGGAGGCTAGCGTCGTAGAAGGTCTGATGGTGGTGTTAATCTGTGGAGTGGTGAAGAAATGCCGCCAGTGCAGCTGACGTTATTACGAACGTAGTGGAAAAACGTGGCCGACATGGATGGTATCATTATGAAATAGACTCGATGGGCGCTTTCTTGGATAACAAGCTCTGTAGACTACTCAATAACAGAACGGGCTGACGTTGGCTATCGGGGGAGACAGGCAATGATGGAGATTGAAGTCGAGAAAAGAATATTAGTAGTTATCGGAAAACAAGATGACACTAATACAAAAGTTTAACTTGGTGGGCACCGTGTGCAATGTGGACCTAGTTCACCTCAAAATTGTCTAGCTCTAATACTAAGATAATAAATAATGCAGAAGAAAGAAACATGAAATTGCTATATATTTCGATATAACTTGAAGAAAAACACATGAGCCCATTTATAGGCTAGATGACTATCTAATATAACCTATTAAATAAGATATGCACAAAGGACTTGAAAAATACGGAGAATCATCCTAATCATCTCTAAAATTTGAATGACAAAAGATGCCCGCCATATAAGTTGTTCCATTCATACAAGTTAGATGAGGTTTTTGACTTAGCTAAAGGTGCGTGTGTGCTCGATAGAGACAACAGCAAGGCGAGACGATGTTGTTTCTTGCAAATCAATAACGATGTTGTTCATGAGTCTTTTGAATCAAAATACCATACGTTTCATCGAGAAAACATGGGGAGATAATGAGCATCTCCAACTCGAACAGAGACGGAGAACTTGTAGGTTGGTATTTTTTGTCCTTCAAGTGTAAGTTTGTGTTTTCTATTAGGCTGTTTGAAAAGTAACCAAAAATAAAATAAAAAACAGAGAGAGAGAGAGTCAAACTCGAGATATATTCTCAACAATTTGCACATAGGCTTAACTTTAGAGCCAAGGCACAATTGTTTGGTGGGATAAGAACACTATAAGTGTCATAACATTTTTCTTCCTCACTTAAGTATCAAGAATTTTAAAAATTGATTAATTATACGCTATCGGCGATTTGCCTTGCTAGAAAAATCCAATGTGATATTAATTAAGAATGTGTCATTCGACTTAACTCGCCAGTAAGATAGTTAGCAATTGAGGAGAGAAATGACGTCATTTAAACATCTGATTGAAGAACCCTAACCTAGCTTAAAGAAATTGCCGCAAAATTCAGAAGAACCCTAAGCAAATCCCAATACTTCAAATTTGGGCAAATGACCTTATCAAATTCGCAGTGGGGAGCAGAAGCAAAAGAAGCAACTCACGGTTGTATCAACAAAGCCGAAGGTCAATATTTTTGCTATGTGGGCTGCAAAGTCCGATAAGAACAGCTTGGACGAGATAATTTTGGTAGAACACGCTGCTTACATTTAAGAGATCACATGGCTTTGTAATTATACACGAATTATTACATTTATATATGCTTCAGAAAGTAGCAAGGGGAAGTAAACATTTGATCTTGGAAGAAACCAAGAAACGTGAATTAGAAACATGATGAGTTTGGTGTTTCCTGCTGGTCAAATAGGATGCAGTCCAATTTGGTAGGACGACTTAGTACTAGTTATGTTTTTCCACGGCAGACTTGGACAAGGGCCCTTCTGGCAATGGCCTCCCTCCTAGAAATGAGCTAAACAACACCAGCGATCTCTCCGGCTGCGAAAACGGTGCTAAATGAGATGCTCCTCTGATTGTTGCATATGATAATATATCTCCATACACTTGTGTCCACCCAGCAACCTATGAAAAATGAAGAGAAGGGACTTAGTTTCGTCAATCACCTATTAGAATCAATGGGAGGAGTGGTGTCGACGAAGGTCATTTACTGAGCCGACCTGACTTTCCTCGAACCAGACTCTATAAGGCACGGTTGTGTTCAGTCCCAACTGCTTTGCCAAATTATTCACTAGAGTCCTTGTTCCGAGCAATGGAATAGCAGAATCTTGATCACCGCTGTCAACGTTGCAAATGAAAAATCAAATCTCAGTTGTGGTCGTACTTTATACACAGCTCAGAAGAATGCCATTTTTCTGTTTACCTGTAAACTAAAACGTGGATTCCTGACTTCACTAACTCCCCCAAAATCGAAATGGTGGGTATCTCCAGATTTTGATATTCATATTCGAGAACGCTGTAGCACACAAGAATCATGAGGGAATTCAGACGAAGGAGCACGACATGAGATGAAGAACCCAAGTCAAAAAACGAAGGATAAAGACTAGTCAGTTGAAAGTTCTAGAGAAACCACAATCATAAATGGACTTTTAGTTAATCTAGAGTCATTCAGATCAATTGATGTTAGGAAGAACCAATCACATAGTCCTAGAAATGCAACAAGGTTACAGAGAATCTTGTCCAGAAATAGGGAAATGTGCATATACTTTGACAAGACTCATTGAGATTACTCGCAATGCCATTTAGCCATGGACTTGTGCCTCTAGAAAAAGAAGGTCGAAGGAGATAAGTCGATCTTTACTCGCTGCAAAGTGTCCATGAAGAGATTCCAACCAGCCGAGCATGCAGAGCCTCCTGTACTTCTTTCCTGTTCAAGTAGTTGAGGGTTTCGTCTTGTACACATACATCTATCTTCTCTGTTTGTTGCTGGAAGCAGCATAATCAAAAAAAGTTCAGGTTGTGAAGGGGAAAAATGAAAAAGTTCATCAGAATGGATGAAGATGCTCACCAGCTTATTCAAAACTGCCGACTGTGAAGAAACTGTCGACAAACAAACATCAAGAGTGACATCGTATGTGTCGATGAATTTGCTTATTTCTCTGTTTGCTTCACCGTTGACACGAGAGCAGACAGGGGTGAGGGTGCCGCTCTGTGCCTGTCTGCGAATTTGGGAGTAATTGCATATTGTGTTGAAACTTTCGTAGGTTGCGTCTGATATCAATCCATGAGACCAAAAGAATTCTGCCCGTGAGTTGAAATCGGTGTTGAACTCGAGAAGTGGATTTCCTATCTGCAGCGAGCATGAGATTTGTTGATCTCAGTAGGCATCAATACAACGTATGTGAGATGCTAATTCAAGTTTGCAGACTTTTCAGTCAAACTCACAGCAATTCCCTTGAAATTGAACAACTTGGACTGCACGATGAGCATTGCAAGTTGTGGAACATAATGACCTGGTAATAGTGAAATTAGATAAAAGTTAAAATTCTGCTTTCATGGAACTTCCAATTCATTCAACACGCATATCGGGCTTTCAAAAAATCTTAATTACTAGTTCACCTGCATAGCTCTCTCCTGTGATGAATAAATCTCTCTCCTTGTATTCTGGGAATTTTTCGAACCAGTTACGGAGGAATGCGAGATTGTCTCTTGCTGAAATGTGGAAGCATTGTAGAGCGGGTATTAATGCTTAATTTCAGCTTCACATTACCTCTGTAAATAATCGCTGCACTTTAGTTTGTTAAAAATATATTGCAATTTGCAAGGAAAAGAACCTGTCATCTCGTCGTCGACCGAGCTATAATAAGAAGTATTGACAGAGTAGGAGAAACCAACTCCTGCAGGAGATTCCAGGTACAACATGTTTGCTTCTGGAAATAAATTGAAAAATGCAAGAATTAGCCAATTGCGGAATCTCCAAAGTCGGAACCATATCACAGCCAAGGGATCAATGTCATATTCACCCTTGAAAATAATATATCTGATAGAAGATCCGATTCAGCTTCCTTTTGATTCAAGCCTTAGCAAAGAGAGACAACGTCTTTAAGGCTTTGTTTGGCAACTTGCCAAACAATAATAATTTATATTCTTTTGTTCCCAAGAGTAGATTTGGAATAGAAATTCGTTTAATATAATTTTTGTTCCCATGAACAAATTTCTATTTTTTTGTTCCCGGAAATAGATTTGGAATAGAATTGAGAAGTAAAAAAAAAAAAGTTGATTTTTTGTTATCGGAAACAATTCTAGAATTAACCAATCTATTTTCTCTCTTTTCTTTTTTATTTTTTCTTCTTCCCTCTTTCTTCTTCCTCAACTGCCACCAATATTGCCATCCATGCTATTGCTGTCCGCCGCCCACCACCGCTGGTCACCGGCGATTGGTTAGGCGAGGTCCGGCAAGCTCATCGGAGGCTTGCTAGGCCAAGGTGAGGTTTGACAAGGTCGAGACTCACCGGTGGTTAGGCGAGCCTACCGATGGCCAGGCAAGCCTCGCCAGACCACTAGCGAGCCTCACGTGGCTAGGTAAGGCCAACCTAGCCATGGCTGGGCAAGGCTCAACCTGGCCCAGATCTAGCAAGGTCGAGCCCCATCGGTGGCTGGGCGAGCTCGGTCTTGCCACATCTAGGTGAGGCCACTCACCTAGCCAAGGCTCGGTCGAGCTTTGCCCTAGCTGCCGATGAGGCTCGATTGATGAGGCACGGCCTCGCTGAAGGCCGACGACGCTTCGACAAGGTTGCTAGCCCTCATCTAACTAGTCGCGGTCATCTCAAGGCCGGCGGCAACCGGCAAACCTTGAAGGAGAAGAAGAGGAAGAAAAGAAAAAAAGAAAAGATTAAAAAAATTTAAAAAAATTATTTAAAAATTAAAAAAAAATTGATTTTGATTAGAAATTTTCAAAACGGTACCAAACGCAATTCTATTCCGGAAAATTGAAATTTTGGACAGTTAATAAACGGCTTAAAATACTAAAAATTTGTTCTCGAAAATAAAATAAAAAAGAATCATTTCTGATTAGAAATTATTTCCAGAAATAGAAATGTCACCAAACGTGCCCTAAGTTGCCAAAGGTAAAAGGATTAATTGTTCCCCCTCCTTTGTTTAGGGGAATTATGCTCACTTTTATTCCAGCTATAGTCATTTTTCAGTAGTACATCTCCTCTGGGCTTGAATGGTCCATGCTCGCTGAAAGAACCAAATCCAATGGACGAACAACCAGGCCCTGCAAAGTGCAAACCCAACACAAAAGCAAACTTTCGGTGTTTTCCAGCATGCTTGTTTCATTTCTCACCATCATTCTCTCAAAATAAGTTCAGTTGGTTTTACCTCCATTGAGCCAAAGCACGAGAGGCTTTGAAGCCGGGTCAGCTTCGGCTTCGGCAAAGTAAAAGAAGAGGGCTCTCTGTTGCTTCTCATCCACGGTGACGTACCCTGCATACTGGCCGAAGCTAACCTTGGGCTGTCCTGGCAAGCTGGCGATTTTGTCAGCTTCTGAGGTGGTGCCTAATGTTGAGCTTGAGCACAGTGTTGCACACAGGGTTGCTGCGGCAAGCCATGGCACTAGTTGCAGATGCATCCCGACTCACGAGAGAGAGAGAGAGAAAAAACAAAATGCTGGCAAAGCAAGGAAGTGGAGAATATTTGTGTCGAAACGCAAGTTTGACCTTTTGCCGAATTCTCCTGGTTCACATGTATTTTATTTTATTTTTTATCTATTTATAGGAAAGTGCTTGCATGAACGAGCCCTCAGATTACAAAGTGGACGGGCCAACCGCAACCTCAAATTTTGACTCGCTTGGCTGGTTTCATGTTTTTATTCCACAAAAAGCGCGTAAGACGATAAGATTTTTCTGGTCTATTTTAGAGCGATAATTTCTGATCGATAAGTAATATAGGAAGAACTCGATTACAATTTTTGAAATAGTGGCTATTATTCTCTCACTAAAAGAAACGATTAGGTGAAAATTGTTCTTGTTGTACTTAATTAATACGTCCATGATGGGGTGTAATTGGAACGCACTATTTCATCTTGATATGCTACAATGGAAAGACACCATTTGAAAGGGTGTGATAAGTCATATAAAAGACTCCTGAATACAACCATTGGTATAGTTGGCAGAACGTACGCTCAGAAAAAGAGTTATCATTTTCTTGTCTCATGTCTATTAAAGAAATTGGCATTTACACTGTGGAAATCGAATGCTTTCCTTGTGATTGTATTCAAACCAACGTGAAGTATTTTTGTTCGTGATTCATCCGCAATTCAACGATCGTTCTAGGGTAAATTTTTGACTGCGCATTGAAAACAGGTAAGTCATCTTCCATCGACTTTCTTCCAACATTGGTATCAAAATCTAGTCGTGATTTATGCCTTGTTTTCATTGAATTTTCTCGTTTACCACTTGGTATCGAGATCAAGAGATTAAATTCTACATTGTCTGGATGTTTATTGCAAGGAAATGCAATCTGAATCGTCAAAAACGAACCAAAGCGAAGAACGGGTTCAGGGTCGCGTACATCCGTACGGTTTTAGCCATTTTTTGGAATATTTTTTGCGCAAAAATAAATTTTTAAATATACAAAGTGAAAGTACTCATCAAGACGAGTCCGACGATGGGTCAAGCGCCGTTGAAGAATGCCGGACGAGCCCACACGCATGGCCAGAAGCCACTACACGTGGGTGCCCCACCCCGACGCGTTGGGCATGCCAGCGCATGAATGCCACACACACGTCGGCAAACCAACGCATGCTGACGTCACCATGATGTCATTCAACGGTCGATAACCGTTGGATAACGTCACCGTTGGCCGGCGCCCCGACTCGAGGACCCAACCCATGTTTCATCCCGTTCGTTGACCAGTCGATCGGTCTGTTGGTGAAACCAGTCGGATCGGTTGCCAATTGGACTGGTTAGACCTGCCAAGATCCTTTATGGATCATTGGCGCGTGCGCCACACGCACCACACACTCAAGCGGCGCGTGTGAAAGAGTGAAGAGTCCGATTGGAGCGTGGTCGGCGGCGTTTGATTCGTATGGATGTGCTCTACACTATGATATATTTATTTATTATTTTTAAGTTTGATAAATGTATAAAATTGTGTACGAAACCCTAAGTAAGCGTATTTTTAGGGTATAAATGCATAGTTTATTCATTTGTAACTTGTATTTTCTTATTTTTAGTTAATACAGTAGCTAGCCTATATGAAAATGATGTCATATATGCTGTGTAGAGCTTGGTTCAATGATAGTATGTACATAGTTTAATATACTTGCAATTTTCTAGTTTCAAGAAAATTCAACAATGGTAGGAAATCATTATTTTTCCATTACATGTTGAATTGCGGTTTTGATTGTAGTTATAGCATGGTTGTTTTTTGTACGTTTGTTCAAATCATGCTATGCTTTTGTGTTAACGGAAAAATGTAGAAATTACATGAGGTCATGTAATTATTTTTCCTAGTGGAAGTTCATAGGTTGGTAGAATTTGAAGGATTTCTCACCTAAAACATAAAATTTACACAAATTAAACTGATTAATGATAATAGAACAATCATACATGGAAGCTGATTGGGAACATAGTGAACTTTTGTTTCTATATCTTTTGTTGAATTATCATTAATTTAGTTTGTTTTTATTGCAAATTAAATATGTGTGTTACTCTGAAAAATGTGCTAATATTGATTTTGCGTCTATTATGTCAATGTGATATATAGCAAATTGATTATGATTTCGGTATCCAGAACCATTGTGGCTGGCCTCAATAAGGGTGAGAAGTTGAACGGTGACAATTATGATATTTGGCATCGAAAAGTTCAATACATCCTTGAGAAGCAAGAGATTTTGGAAACCTTCAACCACACCATGGATGAACCTAAGCGTGGAATTTCAGCTCAACACAAGAGAGATCTAAAAGCTTACCAAGTTTGGAAAAAGAAAAATAGCATCGCTCGCATCACGTTACTGAGCTGTATGCAAGATGATCTCATGTGTGAGTTTGAAAGTTATGATAAAACTCAAGTTATGTGGGTTGCCTTGAAAGATAAGTTTTGGGGTACATCTACTACTAAGTTGAGGAGACTTAGCATTAAGTTTGACACACACCAAAAATGCCCAAATGTAACGATGAGGCGGCATCTTCGAAAGATGTCAAACATGATTCGTGAGCTAAAGTCGGCAGGTCACTCCCTTACTGATGAACAACAAGTTCAGGTTGTTATAAGGTTTCTTCCTGACAATTTGGAGCATATGAAGATCAATATGACACATAATAAGAATATTGTCACTTTTAATGATATAGCGCGTCATTTGGAATTAGAGAATGAGCGCCTAAAGGTTGCGATATTCTTTACTCATGCTTATGTTGCTGAATTGAGTTCGCGCAAAATTTCAGGCTTCAAGCGCAAAAGGAATCATCAATTCAACAACAAATGGAAGAAAACTGATCAGGCACCTAAAATGACTAAGACCTTCCAACGCAAGAAGCGTGGTAGGAAGAAGGACAAGGCCAAGATGAAGTGCTACAATTGTGGCAAGATAAGTCACTTTGCTCGTAAATGCATTTAGCTAAAAGAGGTACCCTATTACTCCATTACTTTATGTAATACTTTTGTTTCTAGCACTGTGATGCTTGCTAAATCTCATCCAATATGAACTATAAACTCAGGAGCAACAAATCATGTAGCTAAAGACCGAGAAGCGTTTGTGGACTATTGTCGGATATAGCTTGGAAGAAGATGGATATATTTTAGGAATAATTCAAAAATTGAAGTGAAGGATATCGGCACATGTAAATTAATTTTACGTGGTAGTCGAAGCCTATTCCTACATGATATCCTCTATGCTTTAGATATTTGACAAAACTTAGTCTCCGTAGTTGTTCTTCTTAGCCTAGGTTATATATTGAATTTCTATGGTAATTGTGTTAAGATTTTGTTTTGAACAGTTTATTATGAATCAAATCATATATCAAATGGTTTTATGGTATTAGAAATTGACTATAATCTGTACAATGTTAATGTTGATGGTTATTTTTCTTTAATTGCATTTTCTAGTAATTTTGAGATTGATACAAGTACTTGATATGCTAGATTAGGTCATACCGAGTTACAAATAATGCAAAGATTAGCTAGAGAAAGCCTTTTAGGATTACTCACTAATGTTAATCTACCCGTATGTGAACATTCTAGTGAGAAAAGTAACTAGAAAACCATTTGGTAAAAGGACTGCAGCCAAATTTCCAATGCAACTCATATATTCTGACATTTGTGATCGTTTGAACGTGAGGGTGACGTATGGAGCCTCATATTTCATCACTTCCATAGATGACTTTGCACGTTTCGGTTATGTCTTTCTTATTTCCCATAAGTCAAAAGTATTAGACTACTTTAGATGATATATAGCGATGGTAGAGAATCAGTTGAACAAAACAATAAAAACATTGAGAATCGATCACCGATGTGAGTATCTATCTGAGCAATTTAAGGCTCTTCGTGATTAAAAGGGAATTATAGGACAATTGACTATTCCTGGTACTTCACAACAAAATGGGGTAGCTGAGAGAAGAAATAGAACTCTATTGAAAATGATTAGGTCTATGATTAGCGCAAGCAAATTTACCTATCTCCTATTAGGGAGATGTATCATTGACTACTGCCAATATACTTAATCGAGTACCCTTAGAATCAATCACTTTCACCTCTTATGAATTATGGACTGATAAGAAACCAGGCTTAAGTAATCTACGTCCATGGGGATGTGTAGCTTACATTCATGATTCTTTCCATAAATATGGCAAATTATGTCCTAAAAGGAAGAAATGTATATTTATAAGATTTTCTGAACACTCCAGAGAGTACATGTTCATAGGTAAACAAGCTGATGGAAGTGTGACCAAAATAGAGTCACGAGATGTCACGTTCTTAGAGAACGATTTTCCTAGTAGTGGTGAGATTGATAAAGACTTTCAATTATATGAGATGGAATATCCTAATAACACACACAATAATGTTGTAGAGGGAAACAAAGATGTATTTCAACATGCAAGACCTAATGGGAGTGTTGCATCGTCTAGCGAACTGAATTCAAGAGAAATTCAATTACGTAAAAGTAATCTTAAAAATATTCCCCGTTGTCATTTTGAGATTGAAGGGGAAGCATTTATGATTACTTAAAAAGACGATGCCGATCCAAAGATTATTCAAGACGCTCTCTCATCCTCTAATAAGGAAGACTGGAGAAAAACTTTGGAAGATGAGATGAAGTCTATGAGAGCAAATCATGTCGAGGACTTGGTTAATCTACCACCACATCACAAGGCCATTGGAAACAAATGCGTCTTCAAGATTAAGCGAAGGGCGGATGAATCCATTGAAAAGTATAAGGCCCGTCTTGTGGAAAAAAGTTATACTCAATAAGAGGGTATAGACTATGAGAAAACTTTTTCACAAATTGTAAGGTGTGCCTCAATACACCTTATTCTAACCATCATTGCACATTTAGACCTTAAATTACATCAAATAGATGTAAAAACAGCATTTCTCAATGGAAAACTAGATTGGAAATCTATATGAAGCAGTCAATAGGTTTCATAGCTAAAGGTCAAGAGGATAAAGTATGCAAACTTCATCACTCAATATATGGCCTTAAGCAATTATCTAAACAGTGGTATCTTTGTTTTAATCGAGCCATAACAACTTCTAGTTTCACGATGATCAAAGAAGATCACTTTGTATATGTCAAGTGGTCCGAAGATAAATTTGTGATTTTATTCTTTATGTGGACGATATTCTATTAGCTAGAAATGACAAGGTTTTGGTTATCACCATAATAAAATGGTTGTCCTCCAATTTTAAAATGAAGGACATGGGAAAAGCTGCTTATATATTAGAAGTTAAGATTAAAAGAGATCAATCAAGGAAACCCATTGCTTTATCACAAGAGTCTTATATAATGAAGATTCTTGAACTTTTCAATATGCAACATTGTAATCCCATTGATACTCTTGTCATGCAAGATGAAGGCCTAAGTACTAAGATGTGTCCTAAGACTCCAGAAGAAAATAAATTAATGGAAATTATTCCTTACGCTGGTGCGGTTGGAAGTTTGATGTATATTATGATGTGTACTCAACCCAACATATGTTATGATGTGGGATTGGTGAGCCAATATCAATCAAATCCCGGTCAAACATCACTGGAAAGCAGTAAAAAGGATCCTGAGATACTTGAAAGACACTATGGACTATTGACTTTGTTATCAAGGGAGTGATTTACGCCTATTAGGCTATTCAAATGCTAATTGGGGTGGAGACCCAGATAAGCATAAATCAACTTCTAGATATGCATTCTTGCTTAATGGATGTGTGATTTATTGGAATAGAAAGAAACAAACATGCATGGCTTTTTCTATGATGGAGGCAAAAGTTATTATATGTTCAGCCGCAGTGCAAGAAATAGTATGGCTAAAATGTTTCTTGAAAAATTTAGCCATTGTCACTGAGGTTCCAAGACCGGTAATACTTTATTGCAATAGTCGAGCAGCCATTACCTATGTGAAATATCTCAAGTATCATGGAAGGACAAAACACATTGACATAAAGAACAACTTCATAAGAGATATAATAACGCAGAAAAAAAAAAGTAATTCTACAATACACACATATATTATTGAAAAGTATGTCAGCAGATAATGATTGGCTCACTCATACGAGCAATCACCTCAAGTGCTATAGTTAGCACGTTGAGATGAGACGTTATGTACATATAAATGTTGAAGAGCAAGTTTAGTACATAAAATAATATGAACATTAATTGGAGTTAAGATGAGGTTTGTGATTTGTTTATAATAAGACCAAACATAATAGTCCAACAATCATATATGTCTTAAAGATGCCGGATGCAATGACTTAATTGGGTGCTATAGAAAGCAAGTTGGTGTAGCACTCAAGCTAAACATAAGTATGTGAGAAGCATGTAACTATGTTTAGGCTAAAATCCGTATAATTGATATATTTAATAAATAGCATACGCTTTTAAAGAAAGAGAAATCCACAATAACATGTAATTCATACTACATGTGTATTGTACAACCGACAATGGAATGTAAGTAAAATTATCCCTATTTACTCATCGTGTGAGCCTTTGAGGTAATTTATAATTTACCTCATTTTGTGCCCTATGTTACTTTTGACTATGTTCTCAAAGTGAAAGATCAATATTGCTACTTTAGCATGTTACCGATGGTCATGAATAGATATGGCTTTATGGAACATGTTTAAAAAAGCAGTTATTCTGAAATGGAGAGAGACATGAGTGCGAAGAAAGATTATTGTTGTTTTACATCTTTCACATGTATTTATTGGTCGACCAATTATATCGCCTTATATGATTGCGGATATAATTGTAGATACATGATATTTTTTAGAATAGTCAAGTATAGCCTTTAAGGGATAGGTATACTTGAATTGATATAACAAAATATGTTTGGGGTATTGTGAGACATCAATTGTTTATTTCTTTTCAAAGTTGTAGCCATTATGTCATCCCTAACATGTGCATAATTTGAGCTCCCAAGTGTAGGTTTACTAATTGGTCGCACGACTTACTTGCTAGTATGAAATGTTTTGTAAAGTTGATGAATATTGAATGCCTTATATTCTTGAAAGAATGCTATCAAGCCCATCATGTCTGAGTGGGAGATGTTGTACTTAATTAGTACGTCCACAATGGGGTGCGATTGGAATGCACCGTTTCGTCTTGATATGCTATGATGGAAAGACACTCTTTGAAATGGTGTGATGAAGTCATATAAATGACTCCTGAAGACAACCGTTAGTATGGTTGGCAGAACGTACGCTCAAAAAGAAAATTCTCATTTTCTTGTCCCATTTCCATTAAAGAAAAAATAAGACATTCCATTTCTCCTTTGCAAAAACAATTGGCATTTACGCTGTGGAAATCGAATGCTTTCCTTGTGATTGCATTCAAACTAACGTGAAGTATTTTTGTTCGTGATTCATCCACAATTCAACAATCATTCTAGGGTAAATTGTTGACTGCGCATTAGAAACAAGTAAGTCGTCTTCCGCCGACTTTCTTCCAACAGTTCTCAAATAAAAGAAACTTAATAACTTATAATGATTGGATTGTAAATATCAAGTATATTTTATATCAAGTATATTTTGAAGTTCTAATTATTTTAGGATTTTGTAATTGATTAACATATAAGTTTGGAGATATGTTCGCTAGCCTCTTCTTCTTTGATTGCAAGAAAGTAAGTAGTATCTATTGTTGTTGAATTTTAGCATGTATTTGTGTATATATATATTAGACATAGAATTCTTAATTTTTTTCTTCTAATCTTGTTCAAATGAATGCAGTTGGTATCGAAAGCAACTTCATCGCTGAAATTCATGGTAATGATGAAGACAAGATGAGCAATTCAATTGAAAACGCTAGTGATGAAAGAGTCACGACACCAAAGATCATGAAATTTTGCATAGATATTAAGTTTAATTTGTGTGATGAGACTTTTGCATTTTATAACAATTATGCTATACAAATGGGATTTGGCATTAGATAGGCAATGAGGAAAACCATGGTGCAATATTTTGTTGCAATCATCAAGGGTACAATATCGAGAAGGAGTTTGTTAAGTCAAGATGGGGATCCGACCAAAAAATAATAAGTCTAGACTGGGAAAAAGGTGTGGTTGACTGGTTATGGTTAGAGTAGACATAATCAAGTCTCAAAAATGGGAAATACCAAAAGATATACTCAATTCGTTATCACCTAATGACTTCTCAAAGTATTAGATTCTTTATATTATATAAGAATATTGACTCATGACCTGACTCAATTATTTTCATAGATTTCGATTGAATTTTTTTTTTGTCGATAAATTTGATTTTATTTCAAGAATTTTTTCTACTTATTTTAAATGAGTGTTTACTTTTGTCATTTTGTGAAAGGAGAAAACGAATAGTAAGATATCATTATAAATTTTTTTTTTTAATCTATTTTCATCTTTTGTAAAATTTGCAAGTTTTTCTTACATGGCACCTAGTGAACACTACATTGGCCCAATGTGTCTTAAAAAATTAATAAAAAAATCAAATTAATATTTTCCCATAGTTAAATTAAATAGAGTTGATAAATGAATTTGATTTAATTAATTTGATAAATTTTAAGACTCGATTGCACTTTTTAAAAATTTTAGGATTTAACTGTACCTTTAATAGAAGTTTTAGGACTTTTGGTTTATCCCAACAATTTTATATATATATAAGGAAGTGGATTTTAGTTTTAGGACACTACAACATAGGAGCTTTTAGCCGTAATTATCAATTGTGCAGCATGCTCGTGAATTACATTAAAAAAAAATTGCAAGTGTTTTGAAGCCAATAAATCTTGTGGTAACATTTGTGATTGTGAATTCTTTTGTGAGATTGAGTGATTGTTTCGTGAGTGTCATGGTGTTGACTTGAACGTGATTTTAATCACTTTTATATCATTGGATCTATTGCTAAATCCTAAGTAACACCAATTGAGTCCCATAGATTTGATATCCAATTCATTTGCTTGTTCTATCTTTCTTATTGTTTGGCTGCCTATCTTTTGCAGCAATCGCCACTAAAAGTTACGCCTATCTCAAGCCTAGCCCAGCCCGAACCACGCTGCGCTGCCCACTCGAGCAGGTCTACCGTGGCCTCTCATATTTAAGGTTGTCCTGGAGATAAACCGATTTGGCCTCTCATATTTAAATCGATTCTTACTCGCTGCAAACTGTCCATGTAGAGATTCCAACCAGTCGAGCATGTAGAGCCTCCTGCACTTCTTTCCTGTTCTAGTACTTGACGGTTTCGTCTTCTATACATACATCTGTCTTCTCTGTTTCTTGCTGGAAGCCGCATAATAATAATAAAAAACAAAATCAACAGGTTATGAAGGGGAAAAACCAATAATTTCATTAGATTGGATGAAGATGCTCACCAGTGTATTCAAAACCGCGGACTGTGAAGAAACTATCGACAAACAAACATCAAGAGTGACATCGTAGGTGTTAATATATCTACTTATTTCTCTTTTTGCTTCACTGGCGATGCGAGAGCAGACAGGGGTGATGGCGCTGCTCTGTGCTTGTCTGCGAATTTGGGAGTAATTGCATTTTATGTTGAAACTTTCGTAGGTTGCGTCTGATATCAATCTGTGAAACCAAAAAAATTCCGCCCGTTAGTTGAAATTGGTGTTGAACTCGAGAAGCAAATTTCCTATATGCAGCGAGCATGAGATTTGTTGATCTCAGATGTCGCGGAAGGCGAGCGATCAAATAATAATATAAACAGAAAAAGAAAATAAATAGGGCATCGGATTTACATTGTTTGGTCATAAAGACCTACATTCACGGGGAAAGCAGCAACGAATTTCACTATAGATCAAGTGATACAAGGAGATTACACACTCGAGTTACTCAAATACTCTCTCGGTGTTTCCCAAGCCCCAATTACACCCAATAACACACGCAGTGTTTAGCCCCGAAATTTCTCAATAAATAATCTCTCAATCTTATGAAGGAATTACATGCAAATCTTACCACAATATTTGATTGACTTGAACACTAAATCTTCTTGGATGTAATTCACGAACAAGAATGACAAAGAAAAATCCCTCCCAAGCACTTGATGACAAGATGGCGCTTTAAGACCAATTCTTCATTATTAACCATGTTCCATCCACAGCCACAAGTCTATATATATATATATATATAAGTGAGACCCTTATTCTTTTGCCGACTTCTCATAGGATTCTGTTTCATATCTTGAACCAAAACATATCTCTATATATTTTAAAGAAAATCCAAGTTCTAGTCAAAGTTGGACTTTCCTATTTTAGTGGCCAAATTCTCCAACACATATTCAAATTTTGGGAAGTTAATTTTCGAATCTTCTTTGCTCGATTTCGAACATCCGCAACATATCCAATTCAAAATTTCGCATTGAGCTCAAACTCGAGACATATTTTAACACAGTAGGTATCAATACAATGTATGTGAGACGCTAATTCAAGTTTGCAGACTTCTCAATCAAACTCCCAGCAATTCCCTTGAAATTGAACAACTTGGACTGCACGATGAGCATTGCAAGTTGTGGAACATAATGACCTGGTAAGAGTGAAATTAGATAGAAATTTAAATTATGCTTTCATGGAGCTTCCCATTCATTAAACCATGCAAAACGGCATTCACAAAATCTTAAACACTAGTTCACCCGTGTAGTTCTCTCCTGATGAATAAATCCCTCTCCTTGTATTCTGGAAATTTTTCAAACCACTTATGGAGGAATGCAAGATTGTCTCTTGCTGAAATATGGAAGCATTATTTAGCTGGTATTAATGCCTAATTTCAGCTTTACATTACCTCTGTAAATCATAGCTGGAGCTTAATTTGTTAAAAATATATTGCAATTCACCAGGAAAAGAACCTGTCATCTTGTTGTCAACAGAGTTATAATAAGTATTATTGACGGAGGAGGAGAAACCGACTCCTGCAGGAGATTCCAAGTACAACATGATATAGCTAGTACAAGTACCTAGAGGGGGGTGAATAGGTATATAAAAGATTTTTCTTGATAATCGCGCAATACTTAGATAGTTGAAGGATTTGCGACAAATGATAATCAACGTAAGACTAAGTAAAGGAAAGAGAGAATTCAACACGCGATTTATAGTGGTTCGGCTTGATTCAAGCCTACGTCCACTCTTCTGCACTGACAGCCAATTGGTTGGATTCCACTATGAACAAAGAGATGTTACAGTGTTGATCTTCCTTGATTTCTAGGTATAGATGATCTACCACACTCTCTCAAGGTATCACCAAATATAGACACTCTCTATGTATACAATTTCGCTCAGAATGAATCGACTAATAATCAAGGTGCTTCAAACTCTGGAATTTCTCTATCGATCACGTACTCAAACAACTAGAACGTCTTCCTTTTTATACTCCTTTATGCCATCATACCCGTTGGCACTTTCCAAATGAGTTCCTCCAATCTACCCGTTGGACGGAATCAATCAAGAAGATCATTCGAGCTATTAAAGGAACCTGACGATAGCCCATCAATCCTGTTCGCCCATACAATCAGGATCTTAGTTTCCAAGAATAAAACATTCCAAGAATATTTCGTCGACCACCGGATCTTCAATTGATCTAGATACGAACAAAAGAATCCGTTATATTTATCCAACCAAGAGATCTTCTCCAAAGGATAGGATTGAATCCTCAACCATGTACTTCAGCTCTGGATTTCCTTCGTCACTGGATCAAAAAGACTGTCAATGAGAATAGTCTTGAGTCTTAAGTCTTGAGTCTTGAGTCTTGAGTCTGGTGATCAGAGAGTCTTCAGACTTTAAACTAGACGGTCTGCAGATATCCAGACTAGACTGATAGAAATGTTTTGTCAGCTTCAAAATATTCTGAAAAGATTTCTCCAACAATCTCCCCATTTTTGATGGTGACAAAACTTTCCTGTAAATTTGAACAACTTTGACCTGCAAAAACATTTCTCAAGCAATATGGCTATCTCATAAATATTAATGAAACAACCAGACTCTGCATCCACAGAAAATTGGTTAGTCTTTCATGAGTAATACCATATAACAACACTTGATATAAATGCAAAACGAGTCAAGCATCTAAATTCACAGCCAATTCAGTCAAATTCAAGTTCACACCCAAGTTCACTCAAGTCATACTCAAAAACAAACATATTCAACCACAAAAACAAATTTAAAGTCAAAGTTTAAACAGAAAATTGGTTGTTGGTTGGTTGGTTCAAATTGCTTCTCCCCCTTTTTGTCATCATTAAAAAAGGTGAGAAAGGAGTCGAATCCGCTTGGGAATGCGCACGATCTAGAAATCTCCCATGGACTGGACTACGCCTTCTAGCCTCTTCAAGTCTTCCCTTAGTTGAGCTACCTCCTCTCCTTTGGCATTGGCTTGAAGTTGTAGAGCGAGGTCTTTCATTTTGTCCTACAGGGTAACCGAAGATGCTTGTCCAGCATTCTTTATGACTTGAATTTCATAGTCCAGAGCATAGATTTGGCCCCGCATTTCCAGAAGAACATCAAGAATACGACGAAAATCTGCTGAATTATCTGTCTGTGTACTTGCATTTGCTTTCTCAGATGGATTGAATGCAGACGATGGCGCTTCTGTATAATCTTGCAGATTTGGTGTTGACGTATCGTGTCCTTCTTCAGGCAATTGAGAAGCCTGAAATTCTTCTGGATCTGCTGGAGATTGTCTTAGACCTTCACTATTGGCAGCATGATTTCTTGCTCGCCAACTCCCCCTGTCTCTAGGACATCAAAAGGGGAAGAGTGATGATCATGCTCTTCTGTATCTTGATTCCTCTTCTCTCCAGATTCAGCTGCAGACTTTTCTTTCTCTTCTTCTCCTTCTTCAGCTTCTTTCTCCTTCTCTCGCTGCTCTTCTTCTTCTCTGTTCTTGGCTTGCTCCTCTTCTTCTCTTCGTTTCTTCTGATGTTCTGTCGATTGGGGAACAGAATGTCTGGTCCTTATCAAGGCAGTGATTGTGAGATCTTCCTCCTCCTCTTCAACCTCCAAGATGAGAGTTCTCTTCTTTTTGGATGAGGCACCAATGGCCTCCTTCCCTTTTCTCTTTGAAGCAAACGGAACTGGAGTCTTCACTCTGAATTTCTCCATTGCCTTGGAAACTTCTTGTAGACGCATCTTCGTTAAAATCTTCAAACCTACCACCATCTTATCGCACGGTTGAACACAAAGAGTATGTGGCGGTTCAATATTCATATGTCTAAAGATCTTGGTCACCAGACCTGGGTAAGGCAATTGTCCCTTGTCCTTCGACATTACTCTGTACATGTGAAAGAGAATAGTGTGAGGGAGAGAGAACTTCATCCCTGAGTTGATTGCGTACATCAATTTTGCCTCTGAATTAGACACATCAATCTTTGATGTAGACTTGGGCCTAATGCAATTGATCACAATTTTGTGCAGCACGATATTGATTGCACGCATCCTTGAATAGATGATTCTTCCCTCTACATCTCTATCTTTGACAAGTTCCAATGAGGCACGAGCAACTGAGACTTTGATTGGTTGATAACGTCCTCGTTCAACTCCAATTATGTCCGCCAACATGTCCACGTTTACCACATAGTCTTGGTCTCTAACACTGAATGATATTCTATTCGCATCTAAGAAGCTAAGATTCGAATAGAAGTATGCTGTTAATTGCGCATATCCATCTGTGGTATCAGTGCAAAAACGTTCCAGTTGAAGCAGATTGAACTTCTCCCTTAAGTTCACATCAACGGCATCCAAGAAATCAAAATCAACACTCCTAGGGTTTATCACCCCTCGTTTCAGCAGTCTGAAGAACAGATTCTCCTATTCCTTCAATTTAAACAACTCCATCCTTTTTCCCTTCATCTTCGCAGCAACACCCATTCTAGGTTGAAAATCACTGAACATTTTATCATCATCGTTCCCATCAATCGGATTTGGTCCCGACATACGAGGGTCACTTGGAATGTTCGCAAGTGCTTCCTCGGCCTTTCCCTTGGGAGCAATTCCCAAATCCTTCATTTTTCTCAGAAAGATATACTCATTCCCATAATTCTTATCTTTGAGAAAATTACCCACGTAGTTCAACGGAGTTCCAGTACTTTTCAATGTACGGTAGAGTTTGTAAATATAAGAGGGTTTTTGGACTCTTAATGGGTCTGTGTCCTCGATTATCTCTTCCTCCGGTTGTTGACCCGCACCTTGTGGGGTAGATGGCGTTGAGTGACGTGGTGGAGAGTGAATCGGGCTCTGTTGCCGACTTGATAATTCTTCCTCTTCGGTGAGATCAAAATGGGTAGGACCCTCCTTCATTCTCTATGGTCCCACATTCGCGATTCTTGAAGACTTCCTCGAAGAAGACATCCTTCCTTGTCGCTGAAAGATTCCTTTACTTGCTTTCCCAAGAAAAGATGACAACTTTCTCGAAGATGAACACGAAGTAGAAATCGGATTGGGAGGAGAATGCTTTTTAGGGTTTTGAAGATTGGGTGAAAAAGAAAACTATATATATAACTCAGTTTTGAAAAAGGGAAGTTCAATCGGCATAAGGAAAGTGTACGAACACTTCTTTTTAAAATCATTAACTGCTAAAATTAATCCTTTCGAAAAGACAAGATTTCGATTTTCACGGAGACTATAAAATAACTGAACGAAAGATCGTACCTTTTCGAGTTTAGATAAAATAGCAACTTACAATCTATATCCATGAATGTCTGAGTCTGAGGATTTAGAGTCTGAGAGATTAGAGTCTGATGGTTGGTGAGTCTCTACACTTTAACTTCTTAAAGCTTCAAAATGTTGAGTCTGGAATGGATAAAATCGAATTGATTTTTCTCCAAAGGCTTTGTGAATATATCCGCTAGTTGACCTTTTGAATCAACAAATTGAATCGAGATTTCTCCATTTTGAATATGATCTCTAATGAAGTGATGTCGAATCTCTATATGCTTTGCTCTTGAATGAATAATTGGATTTTTGATGAGATTGATTGCGCTGGTGTTGTCACATTTGATTTCTATGCATAAGTCTTCAATCCCAAAGTCTTGTAACTGTTGTTTTATCCATAAAATTTGCGAACAGCAGCTTCCAAGGGCTATATACTCTGCTTCTATTGTTGAGAGAGCTACAGTACTTTGTTTCCTTGAAAACCAAGACACTGTCCTGCTTCCAAGCAACTGGTAAGTTCCTGAAGTACTCTTTCTATCGACTCTACAGCCAGCCAGATATGCGTCTGAATATCCCAGAAGATTAAAGTCTCCCTTCTTAGGATACCAAAGACCGATGCTTGAAGATGAAGCAACGTATTTAATAATACGTTTTGCAGCACTGAGATGGGATTCTCTAGGATCTAATTGAAACCTAGCACAGATGCAAACACTCAACAAAATGTCAGGTCTAGAAGCAGTAAGATAAAGAAGTGAACCAATGATGCTTTTGTATAGCTTTTGATCAACTTTCTTCCCTTCTTCATCTTTGTCTATTTTCAAAGAACTTGACATTGGTATATCAGTCTTTTTGCAATTTTCCAATCCAAACCTTTTGACAAGATCATTAGCATATTTTTCTTGGTAAATGAAAGTTCCTTCCTTCAATTGCTTTACTTGAAGACCAAAAAAGAATGTTAATTCTCCCATCATACTCATTTCAAACTCATCCTGCATAGACTTAGAAAATTTCTTGCATAGACTTTCATTAGAGGATCCAAAAATAATATCATCCACATATATTTGAACAAGTAAAAAGCTTTTGTTTTCCTTTTTGATAAATAAAGTAGTATCTACTTTACCTTTGACAAAACCATTCTGTAATAAGAACTTACTCAGTCTGTCGTACCAAGCTCGAGGTGCTTGCTTTAAACCATACAAGGCCTTTTTCAGTCTGAAGACTGAGTCTGGCTTCTTTGGGCCTTCAAACCCAGGTGGTTGTTCCACATAAACTTCCTCTTAGATAAATCCATTTAGGAATGCACTTTTGACGTCCATTTGGAATAACCTGAAATTTTTGTAACAAGCAAACGCAAGTAATAGACGAATAGCTTCTAACCTTGCTACAGGAGCGTAAGTCTCATCATAGTCTATTCCTTCTTTTTGCGTGTATCCTTTGGCCACGAGTCTTGCTTTATTTCGTACGACTTTACCTTTTTCATTCATCTTGTTTCTGAACACTCATTTGGTTCCAATAACAGTTTTACCTTTTGGTTTAGATGTCAATTCCCAGACATCATTAATGTTGAACTGTCTAAGCTCTTCTTGCATGGCTTCAATCCAGCTTTCATCAGATAAAGCTTCTTCTATGCTTTTTGGTTCAATTTCAGAAATGAGAGCCACAGCACTAGACTCTTCACGTCTTTTGGATCCGGTTCGAATTCCTTCATTAATTTCGCCGATAATGAGATCTTTGGGATATTTGGACTTATGCTTCCGATTCTTGGTTGATTTATCTAGATGATGATCTCTTTCTTTATTTGAATCTTCATGAACATCTTGATGCTAGTCTTCCAGTCGAGACATTTCTTGAGTTGTGAGCTTTGGAAGGTTTGGAGCGATTCAGACTCTTCATACTAAGTTATTTGGATTCATCTTGCGTAGAGTCTTGAAATTTGACATTCATTGACTCCTCCACCGATCGGCTCTTCTTGTTATAGACTCGTAGGCTTTGCTTGATGTAGAATATCCAAGGAAGATGCCTTCATCGATCTTTCTTCAAACTTACCAACTTGATCCTTTGCATTTTTCAATATAAAGCATTTGCAACCGAACACATGAAAGTATGAAACAATAGGCTTCTTACCATTGAATAATTCATAAGGAGTTTTTTCTAGAATAGGTCTTAAGAAGACTCTATTGATGATATAGCATCTTTGTTGAAAAACTTGCTTCAGCCCAAAATCGTGAAGAGATTTTACTTTCAATTAAAAGAGTTCTAGCCATTTCTTGAAGAGATCTATTCTTTCTTTCCACAACTCCATTTGGTTGAGGAGTATATGGAGAGGAGAACACATGCTTAAATCCAAATTCATCACACAATTTTGTAAAATCTTGATTTTCAAATTCACCTCCATGATCTGTTCTTATACTAGAGATAACACATCCTTTTTTCATTTTGAACATTTTTAGCAAATTTTTCAAAATACGAGAAGGTTTCTGACTTACTTGCAAGGAAATATACCCAAGTAAAGCGGGAGTAATCGTCCACAATTACTAGGCAATATTTCTTACCTCCAATACTCTGGGTTCTGGTTGGTCCGAAGAGATCCATATGCAGCAACTGTAGTACATGATTAGTAGAGACATGATTTATTGGCTTAAATGAATTTCTTACCTGCTTTCCCAGAATACATGGTGTGCATGGATCGGACTTTTGGTATGGTAATTTGGGTAGACCTCGAACAAGCTGCTTTGATGAGATTTTGGCTAATTGCTTCATATTGACATGACCAAGCTTTTTGTGCCATAAGCTTGCTTCATCTTGAAATTGAGATTAGGCATTGTGATTCATTTAATTTCATGTCTAAGAGGTAGATATTTCCATGTCTTCGACCCATGAAAGATCGAGTAGAGTCTTTCCGATTCCAGAGCAAATTCCTTCTTGAAAGGAGATCTTAAAACCAAGTATCACACAATTGGCTAATCTTTGAGAAGGTTATAGTTGAGTCCTTCCACTAGAGAAACATTGCTTATTGTGAGATTTCCAATTTTCACAGTTCCAAATCCCACAATGCTTCCTTTGCCGTTTCCTCCAAATGAAACATTTCCCGTTTACTTGAACAAGCTTTATGAAGCAATTTGAGTCTCCGTCATGTGTCTTGAACATCCGCATTTGTCAAGATACCACTTTACCTTTTTCTTGACGGAGACCTCAAATTCCGTTTGTCTAAGTCCGATCCGAACTCGAGTCCGAGTGCGAATGTGCCATCAGACATATGTTGACATATTCATTATCACTTTCCTCACATTCTGTATCACTCCAGGTTTCGGCTTTGAGAGCTTTTCGAAACTTCTTAGCTTTTCCTCTTTTCTTCTTCAGAAGAGGACAGTTGGGTCTGATGTGTCCCTTTTTTCTTACATTCGAAGTAGACTACATCTTTGTTTGGTTCCTCATCATCAACAGACTTGGTCTACTGTCTTTGGAAACTTTGTTTCTTTGAGTTGAACCTTCTTCCTTTTTCTATTCAGTTTTCTGAACCTTCTTATCATGAGAGCAAGCTCCTCATCGTCCATATTATCTTCGGAACCAGTATCATCGAATCATCATTTGATTTTAATGCAATGGATTTCTTACCTCTTGGATCTTCGTCTTCATTAATTCGTTCCACTTCATAAGACCGAAGAGTTCCAATCGCTCATCGACGAGATAGAGGCATAATTCTTTGCGTCTCTCTTATTGAAGTCTTTATATGATTCCAATCCTTGGAAAGTCCACGCAGTAGCTTGTTCACCTTCATGGGATCAGAAATTTTTTGTCCTTGGTTCTCAAGACCATTGACAATATCTGTAAAACGACTAAACATGTCAATTATAGATTCTCCTGGTTTCATTTTGAAAGTTTCATATTGACCGAGGAGAATCTTGATTCTGGTCTCCTTCACTCGATCTGTTCCTTTATAGGTGATATGTAATCTGTCCCATACTTCTTTTGCTGTAACACAAGAAGATATTCTGTTATATTCAGTTAGAGACAAGGCACAATATAAAGAGTAAATTGCTTTTGCATCGAGTGCTTGTCTCTTGTTTATCTTTTTCCCGAGTCATTCCATTGGTCTCAACAATTTCTTTCCCTCTTTCGAGACCGATGCACCGGTGAGGAGTGATTCCTCTTTCCACAACGTCCCATTCGGAGGATCTTTTGATCGTAGGAAAGCTTTCATCTTGTTCTTCCAGATGTTGTAATCCTTTCCATCAAAGTAGGGTGGTCTCGGGTATTGCTTTGCCCTTCCATCAGCCCTGGTGCTAGCATACTAGCCATGGATCTTTTACTCTGAAGTAAAACACTTCAAATAAAGTAAGAACACGAGCTCTAATACCAATTGATATAGCTAGTACAAGTACCTAGAGGGGGTGAATAGGTATATAAAAGATTTTTCTTGATAATCGCGCAATACTTAGATAGTTGAAGGATTTGCGACAAATGATAATCAACGTAAAACTAAGTAAAGGAAAGAGAGAATTCAACACGCGATTTATAGTGGTTCGGCTTGATTCAAGCCTACGTCCACTCTTCTACACTGACAGCCAATTGGCTGGATTTCACTATGAACAAAGAGATGTTACGGTGTTGATCTTCCTTGATTTCTAGGTGTAGATGATCTACCACACCCTCTCAAGGTATCACCAAGTATAGACACTCTCTATGTATACAATTTCGCTCAGAATGAATCGACTAATAATCAAGGTGCTTCAGACTCTGGAATTTCGCTATCGATCACATACTCAAACAACTAGAACGTCTTCCTTTTTATACTCCTTTATGCCATTATACCCGTTGGCACTTTCCAAAGGAGTTCCTCCAATCTACCCGTTGGACGGAATCAATCAAGAAGATCATTCGAGCTATTAAAGGAACCTGACGATAGCCCATCAATCCTGTTCGCCCATACAATCAGGATCTTGGTTTCTAAGAATAGAACATTCTAAGAATATTTCGTCAACCACCGGATCTTCAATTGATCTAGATACTAACAAAAGAATCCGTTATATTTATCCAACCAAGAGTCTTCTCCAGAGGATAGGATTAAATCCTCAACCATATACTTCGGCTCTGGATTTCCTTCGTCACTAGATCAGAAAGACTGTCAATGAGAATAGTCTTGAGTCTTGAGTCTTGAGTCTTGAGTCTGGTGATCAGAGAGTCTTCAGACTTTAAACTAGACGGTCTACAGATATCCAGACTAGACTGATAGAAACGTTTTGTCAGCTTCAAAATATTCTGGAAAGATTTCTCCAACACAACATGTTTGCTTTTGGAAATAAATCGAAAAATGCAAGAATTAGCCAATTACAGAATCTTTGAAGTTGGAATCACATCACAGCAAATGGGATCAATCTCACATTCACCTTGAAAATGATATATCCGATACAAGATCCAATTCAGTTTCCTATCGATTTAAGTTTTTGCGAAGAGAGACAACATGTGAACTTGTATTTAGGCTACTAAAAGTACAGGATTTCAGACCTGGGCAAGTCCTTAAAAGACTCAAGGGGAAGAAACATGCGGGAAATCCTCCTTGGGGTGAGAGACCCCGCAATATCACCCCTATATTCCCTCTTTGTCGGGAAGAAAAAGATAAACAGGGAATTTGCAAGCCTCACAGTGGTGAAGGTAAATACCACATCAGGACTTCGGTCCTGGCTACCATCGAGTAGATGGGTATAGTAACCTCCTATGCCTAAGGTGAGTGAGAGTGGGTGAAAAACCCACTACTGGACGAGCACACCTAATGGCACAATCCCTAAACCGACTGGCTCTTTCAATACCCTCGGTTCAGGGACTGTGTTGGAAATAAATCGAAGAATGCAAGAATTAGCCAATTACAAAATCTTTGAAATTGGAATCACATCACAGTGGATGGGATCAATCTCACATTCACCCATGAAAATGATATATCTAATGCAAGATTTGATTTAGTTTCCTATCGATTTAATTTTTTCCAAGAGAGACAACATGTGAACTTGTATTTAAGCTGCTAAAAGTATTGGATTAGCTTTTTGCGCCCTCTCTTTTTTTTTTTTTTTATGAAATTATGCCCACATTTATTCTATGAAGCACCGACACTCTTCGGAAGCTTTTGTGTCGTGTCAGACATTCTAATATGTGTTGGACACTCTTGGACACTCGGTCAACACATGTTGGAAAATCCAACACCTAGTTAATTTTCCCGACACTCTTCGACACTCAAGTCGGACTTGAGGTCAATTTTAAAAAATTTCAATAAATGATGGATCAAAATATATATGTGAAAAAATGAATAAATAATAAAGATAATAAATGGGGAAATAAAATAAAATAAAATAAAATAAAATAAACTAGTATTCTCTTCTTTTTTTACTCTTACTTCCCGTGATACACAATTCATCCCCAATTTTTTATTTTCTCATCCGATATGTCGGACACGCAAGTTCAGAATGTGAATTGTTTTTTTTTCTCTCCCAGATTTTATGAATTAGTGGAATATAGTTGAATTTATCAAATTGAAACAATGAATGATATTAATAAATAGTGGATTAATGTTTTTTGTATAAATTCATTCTATTTAAATCAAATTAATTTGATTGAAATAATCATAAAATGATTAATTTTTATGTATATATAAAAATATGCATTTAACATAAAAGATGTCCCAACATGTCGGAATTTTCTTTTTTGAGAAACGACGTGTCGATGTGTCATGTCGTGCTGTGTCATGTCGCGTGTCGGTGTTGGTACTACTTAACCTCTATTCTAGCTAGAGTCATTTTTTAGGAGTACATCTCCCTTAAATGGTCCATGCTCAACTCAAGTTCACCACAGAACCCATCTCTAGAACTGAAGCTTGTTATAATTATGGTTAATGGATCAACGAAAACCAATAAATTAATATACGTCTTTTCTATTCACATATTTATTGAATTTATGAATTTCCTAAATTCATATATCTTTTAGTTCATATATTTATTGAGTTCACGAATCTCTTAAATTCATGTGTCTTTGGATTCATGAATCTCTTGGATTCATGAATCTCTTGGATTCACGTATCTCTTGATTCATGAATTTCGTGGATACATGCATCTATTTAATTCGTGTATCTCTTCTATACATGAACTAAAAAGCTCTATAAATAGATAAGAGCATAGAGCTTCATTATAGTTTTTGTTTTTTCGACTTGATTCCAAAAAAGCTTTGATATACTTTTCTACTTTTCTGATTTTTCTAGGTGTGTTGGTTCAATTGAACGGTTTGACTGAGTTATGTTTGCATAGTGCTAACCCAAATGGGTTCGAAGTGTTTGTATCTTGGGGGCATAGTTTGTGAATCTGCAGAGCACTATTGACAGGAACTAATTGCCTTAAGGAGATTTGGATATTTGTACATCACCTCCATTACATTAATATTCTGATTATTACAAACAGTTTTGTTTTCTCTAGATTAATTTCCAATAATCTTAAGGTAATTAGATCACTCATTGTTTGTTGTTCTTATCGGATTATTGAGATGGCTAAAAATAATCAAATGCCCTTCAATGTCCATAATGTTTCAGGAGACGTTCCTATGGTCAATTCAACCATTGCTATGTAAGATGTTCAACCCTCAAGGTCTAAATTTGTAGCAGCCAATGCTACGGGCCCTTGGGCCAACACCTATTTCGGCGGTGTGAGTACAAGTCATACTACTAGTATGCTCGGGACAGTTTTTCAAAACAGTACAGGCCAAATGGCTTTTGGCTCTGTTTCTGGAGGGATAGTTCAACAAACCTTGCTACTATGATAGCAACACCTCCAATTACAACTAATAAGAAACCGGAGAAATTCACCGAAGTGGGCTTTAAACAGTGGCAGCATAAGATGTTCTTCTATCTTACCATGTTAAATATGACGAAGTATTTATTGGAGGTGTGCCTGGTAATTAGTCTAGATGAGCATGATGTCATGACACTCGGTGCATTGGAGGCTTGGAAGCATGGGGAGTTCTTATGCTGAAATTATATTATTAACTGTTTAGTGAATTCTCTAAATAATGTTTATTGTAATATTGAATTTGTTAAACAGTTATGGGAGTCCTTAGAGAATAAATACAAGACTAAGGAAGTTGGCACCAAGAAATTTGTGGTTGCCAAATTCTTGGACTACAAGATGGTGGATTCTAAATCTATCATGAGTTAGGTTCAAGAATTGCAATTAATTTTGAGTGACATCTCTGCTGAGGGAATGATACTTAGTGAATCATTCCAAGTGGCGGCCATAATTGAGAAACTACCTTCGAGCTAGTTAGACTTCAAAAATTATTTGAAGCACAAACGGAATGAGATGAGCCTTGAAGATCTCATTTTGCGCCTCAGAATCAAGGAGGACAATAGAAGGAGTGCGAACCCTTCTTCTGAACCACATGCCAATGTTGTGGAATCTTCCAAATCCAAGCAAGATAGAAAAAGGAAGATGCCTTTTCAAGGAAAATGCAAGTAGAAGGAACAGTTCCAGAAATTCCAATCAAGAGACATGTTTTATATGCAACAAGCCTGGTCATTGTGCTAAGGATTGCAAGAAGCGCTCGAAAAAAAAGCAAGAATGATGGTGCAGCCCAGCAATTGAATTTGACAAAGCATGATAATATTAAGAGACTGTCTGTTGTGGTAATGTTCGAAGCACCTCTGGTGTCAAACACTAATGGCTGGTGGCTAGACACAGGTGCCATAAATCACATCTTTGCAAATAAACACATGTTCTCATCTTATGAGAAGGCTGAAGAAGATGAAAAGCTTTATATGGCTAACTCTGCAATAGCAAAGATTGCCAGAAGAGGAAAGGTGATCCTAAAGTTTACATTTGGTAAGGAGATTGCCATGCTAAATGTGCTGCATGTACCAGAGATTCGGAAAATCTAATTTCTTCCCTCATACTTGTCAAGAAGGATTTCAAAATTGTATTTGAATTTGACAAGTTTATACTTTCGAAAAGAGGGATGTATGTGGGGAAATGGTACTTGTGTAATGACTTGTTTAAAGTCAATGTGGCTATCATTAATGTAGACTCGAATTATGTGTACCCAAAGACTATTAATAAAGAAAAATCTTCAGTTTACACTATTGTGTCTCCTTATCTATGACATGGTAGATTAGGACATGTAAACTATGGTACAATGAAGAAAATAGCAAACTTGGGGTTAATTCCAAGATTTGAGTTAGATGCTCATTACAAGTACGAGACTTGTGTTGAGGCCAAGTTTGCTAAGAAACCTTTCAAATCTATTGAAAGGACAAGTGAACCTCTGCAATTAATCCATAGTGATCTATATGATTTAAAGTTTATAGAAAGTAGAGGTGGAAAGAAGTACTTCATTACATTTGTGGATGACTGTACTAGATTTTGCTATATTTATTTACTAACTAGCAAAGATGAGACTATGAACATGTTTGTCAAGTATAAAAATGAAGTTGAAAACCAACTTGATAAATGAATCAAAGTGCTTAGATCTAATAGAAGAGGAGAACATAGTTCAATCAATTTCAAAGAGTTTTGTGCTAGTTTTGGAATAATCTCCAAACGACTACACCTTATACTCCACAACAAAATAGAGTTGCTGAACGATTGAATAGGACACTAAAAGAGATGGCTAACGCCATGCTTTTGAGTTCAAGTTTACCTCAAAACTTGTGGGGAGATGCAGTTTTAACTACAAATTATATTATTAATAAAATACCCCACAAAAAGATAGGTAAAACTCCATACGAGTTATGGAATGGAAATTTACCATCTTACAATTTTCTAAAAGTGTGGGGGTGCTTGGCCAAGGTGGCAATTCCTCCTCCTAAACAAACTCGGTTTGGACCTAAAACAGTGGATTACATATTCATCAGTTATGCTCAAAATAGTAGCGCATGTAGATTTTTGGTTCACAATTCTAAAAATGTGGAAATCAATGTCAATACAATCCTAGAATCAAGGGATGCTGAATTTTTTGAGGATATATATCCAGCGAAAAGAAATCAATGAGAACTTTTTCATAAAATGCTTAGAGAATCAAAATTTGAAAATGATGAAGTTGTGACCAAAGAAGCCGAACTTCAAAGAAGTAAAAGGTCTCGAATTGAAAAATCTTTCAGACCTAATTTTATAACATACATGTTAGAATGTGAGCCCCAAACATTTAAAGAGGCAATGTCATCTCCAGATGCTCCTTTTTGGAAAGAAGATGTTGACAATGAAATCCATTCTATCCTAAGTAACCATACTTGGGAATTGGTTGATCTACCAATTGGATGTAAATAGATATTCAAGAAAAAACTAAAAGCCGATGGTTCCATTGATAAGTACAAAGCTCGGCTTGTAGCCAAAGGGTTTAGATAAAAATAGGACCATGACTACTTTGATATTTATTCACCTGTCACAAGAATAACACCAGTAAGGATGTTGATTGCTATAGCTTCGCCATACAATTTGCAGATACATCAAATGGATGTGAAAACTGCATTCTTAAATGGTGATCTTGACAAGAAGATTTATATGAAACAACATGAAGGGTTCAAGGTCAAAGGACAAGAACACAAAATGTGTAAACTTGTCAAATCATTGTATGGACTTAAACAAGCTCCTAAGCAATGGCATGAGAAATTTGACTGAGTAATGATTCAAAATGGGTATAGAATCAATGAGTGTGATAAATGTGTATACAATAATTCCACAACAATTGGATATGTACTTATTTGTCTATATGTCGATGACTTATTAATTCTTGGAGATAACACTGAGGTCATCAGAATCACTAAGAACATTCTCAAGAAGAACTTTGAGATGAAATATTTAGGTGTAGCGGATGAAATTCTAAGGAATTTTGATGGCTTAGGTTTAACACAATCTCATTACATTGAAAAAGTAATTGAGAGATTTAAAGGATTCGGCATTAAAGATGCAAACAATCTTTTCTTCCACACCTAACTTTAAGAAAGAACACTGGAAATAGTATCAGAAAGCTGGAATACTCTCAAGTAATTGCACTAGACTAGATATTGCGTACTTAGTAAGCAAACTAAGTAGATATACTAGTAGCCTAGGTCACGAGCACTGGAATGCTCTGATGAGAGTATTAGGATATTTGAAAATAACAAAAGACTATGTTCTACAATATGGCAAATAACCAGCTGCTTTGGAAGGTTATTGTGATGCCAACTGGATTTCAAATTCTAATTAATCGAAATCAACTACCGGATATGTGTTCACGCTAGGAGGTGCCATTGTGTCATGGAAATCCTCTAGACAAACTCTAATAACGCACTTTACAATGGAATCAGAGTTTGTTGCTTTGGACAAAGCTACTGAATAAGTAGAATGGCTTCAACATTTTTTATAAGATGTTCTAGTGTGGCCAAAACCTATGCTTGCAATTTGCATTCACTGTGACAATCAAGCGGCAATTGCAAGGGCGCATAATGTGATTTATAACGGTAAGTCTAGACATATTTGTCGTTGACACAATACCGTAAGGCAGTTGCTCTCAAATGGAATCATTTTTTTAGACTTTGTAAAATCAAGATCCGCTGACAAAAGGTTTATCAAGAGAGCAGATAAACTACGCATTAAGGGAAATGGGTTTAAGAGCCTTAACCCAATAAAGAGATTACATAGTGGAAACCTAACATATGCGATTGGAGATCCCATGGTCTAGGTTCAATAAGACAACGCAAATTCTAGAAACTCTAGTGTAAGCATTGTCTCCCATTCCTATGATGCAATAGTGCTTTCCTACAGCGTTATTAAGGGTACATTATGCATTTAATGATTCCTATAACTTGGAATGTAACATCCAAGTAAGATATGGTAGGATATCTTTAATAGGAATGCACCTATATGCGTGAAGTTGGCCGACTCTATGAAAATCTTTAAAGGCTAGATTTTCTAAAGCACACATAAATCCCGAGAGGTTCAAGGCCGAAAGAACGAACACAGCCAACTCTGTGTGAGGTTTATTGTCTAGGCTTACACAAACAACTGGCGATTCAAGGCTTAGTCCATCGACTAGTTAAGTAAGTCCGATAGGCTTTCACTAAAGAAGGTTTAAAGTGAAAGCTACCTATCTTGATGTGGTGTATTTCAATAGGTATGCTCAGATTCCTTCGAGTCAAAAATGTTTTGTTGATCCATTAATGCGAGGGGTTGTTATAATTATGGTTAATGGATCAACGAAAATCAATAAATTAAGATATGTCTTTTTTGTTCACGTATCTATTGAATTCATGAATATCCTAGATTCATGTATCTTTTAGTTCATATATTTATTGAGTTCACGAATCTCTTGAATTCACGTGTCTTTGAATTCATGAATCTCTTGGATTTATGTATCTCTATTTCATGGATATATGCGTCTATTTAATTCATGTATCTCTTCTATACATGAACTAAAAAGCTCTATGAATAGATAGGAGCATAGAGCTTCATTATAGTTTTTTTTTTTTTTTTTCGACTCAATTCCAAAAATGCTTTGATATACTTTTCTACTCTTCTGATTTTTTTGGGTGTGCCAATTCAATTGAATAATTTGACTAAATCCTATTTGCATAGTGCTAATCTAAACATATTCAAGATGTTGTATCTTGGGAGGCATAATTCGTGAATCTGCAAAACACCATTGGCAGGAACTAATCGCCTTAAGGAGATTCGGATATCCATACCTCACCTCCATTACATTGATATTCTGATTACAACAAATAGTTTTGTTTTCTCTTGATTAATTTCCAACAAAGCCAAGGCCCGAGCACCAACTCCAAGGGATGAACAACCACGCCCTGCAAAATGCCAACCTAATGCAAAAGCAAACTCTAGTGTTTTTCAACAAGCTCATTTTGTTTCTCACCACCATTCACTTGAATTCAGTACAAATGGTTTTACCTCCGTTGAGCCGAAGCGCGAGAGACTTTGAAGCTAGGTCGGCTTCAACTTCAGCTTCAACAAAGTAATAGAAGAGAGCTCTCTGTTGCTTCTCATCCACGGGGATGTACCCTGCATACTAGCTGAAGCTAACCTTGGGTTGCCCTGGCAAGCTGACTGGATTTTGTAAGCTTGAGATGGTGTTCAATGTCGAGCTTAAGCATTCCGCATGTCCGAGTCAGTGTTACTATTAAGATATGTCTCAAGTTTAAGCCTAATATGAAAGTTTTGAATATTCCGAATTGGATATGTTGCGCACATTTGAAATCGAGCAAAGAAGATCCGAAGATCAACTTCCCAAATTTGAATCTGCGTTGAAGAGTCTGGCTACTAAAGTAGAAAAGTCCAACTTTGACTAGGACTTTGGATTTTGTTTAAAACATACAGAGATATGTTTTGGATAAAATCGTTTAAGATAGGAAATAGAATCCTATGAGAAGTTGGCAAAAGAATAAGAGTCTCACTTATAGTTTATCGTGAAGAATTGGTCTTGAAGCGCCGTTTAGTCGTCGAGTGCTTGTGAGGGATTTTTCTTTGTCGTTCTTGTCCGTGAATTACATCCAAGAAATATTAGTGTTTGTAGCCAATTAAATCTTGTGGTAAAATTTGCGTGTAATTCCTTCTGAGATTAAGAGATTATTTTTGAGAAATTTCGAGGCTAAACACTGCATGTGTTATTGAGTGTAATTGGGGCTTAGGAAACACGAGAGAGTATTTGAGTTATTCGAGTGTGTAATCTCCTTGTATTGCTTGATTTATAGTGAAATTCGATATTGCTCTCCCCATGGACATAGGTCTTTATAACTGAACCACGTAAATCTGGTGTTCGATTTATTTTCTTCATTTGTCTATATTATTATTCGATCGCTCACCTTTTCACAACAAGTGGTATCAGAGCCAGGTTTGGCTAAGTTGAAGTGAATCGATGGTGACAGAAGAAGTAAATGTGAGAATCGACAGATTTGATGAAAAGGATTTTAGTTTCTAGAATATGCAAATTGAAGATTATCTTTATCAAATGAAACTGCATTTGCCCTTATTTTGGGAGAAACTAGAGACGATGAAACAAGTTGATTGTGATTTGTTAGATAGATGAGCTATTGGTGTTATTCGATTGACGTTGGCTCGTAACATCGCGTTTAACATCTTGAAGAAGAAGACCCATTGATTTGATGCAAGCCCTATCAGATATGTATGAGAAGCCCTCTACGATCAATAAGGTCTATTTGATACAACGTCTGTTTAATTTGAAGATGAGTGAATGTGCGTCAGTTGCAAATCATATCAATGAATTCAATGTGATTGTTAGTCAATTGAGTTCAGTTGAGATTGATTTTGAAGATGAGGTACGTGCTTTGATTTTGTTATCCTCATTGCCTGATAGTTGGAATATTAATGTTACTTATGTTAGTAATTCCTCTGGGTCAACAAGTTTGACGTTTGATGGGATTCGAAATTTGATTATGAGCAAGGATATTTGTAGAAGAGAATCTGGCAAACGTGTATCTACTACTTTAGTAGGTGAAAGTAGAGAAAGAACTAGCACATGTGTTAGTGGGAACATGAACAAACGTAGTCAGTTTAGGATTGTTGATATTGTCTGTTGGAGCTATGGCAAGAGGGGGCATCTTAGAAGAGACTATTTTAAGCTGAAAAATGAAAAGGGTAAGGGAATTAGAGCGAGTCTACAGATAATGTTGCAACTATAGCTGAGAATGATTCTGATGGTGCTAATTATGTCTTGTCTGTCACTGATTATTCATCGTTTGATAGATGGATTATGGATTCTAGTTGTTCTTTTTATGTCACACCAAATAGAAACTGGTTTATCATTTATCAGTGCATGAGTAGTGGTAAAGTCTAGTTAGGGAAAACGCTAAGTGCGATATTATGGGTATTGGTGATGTTAAAATCAGAATGCATGATGGCATTGTAAGGACATTGACTGGAGTAAGACACGTTCCAAAATTGAAATAGAACGTAATTTCATTGGGTATCTTAGATTCAGCTGGTTACAAGTATTCTTCAAAAAGTGGAGTTCTGAAGATTGTTCGAGGTGCCCTGATGATAATGAAAGGAATCAAGCACAGAGGCCTGTATAAACTTCAAGGTGAGACAGTGACAAATTTCGCTGCGGAGACGTCGGATACATTTGTTCGAGAGTCTTTTGATTGCTCGAGAAAGACCTGGGTGTTTGTGCCAATGCAAAGTTTGATGCTAATGTCAAGATCACACAGTTGAGAGCTTTGATCGAGACAAAGACTAGTAAGTTGATCAAGCATGTACGAACTGACAATAGCATGGAGTTCTATTTAGAGCTATCAAATAAATTTTGCATGAAATATGGCATAGTGAAACACCGCACTAGTACTAGTAAATCACAACAATTTACAGAATTGATGAGTAGAATGTTACTAAAGAAGGCCCGAAAAATTATCTCTAGTACTGGTATTACTAGGAGAATCCTAGCTAATGTGATTAGCACGATAAGCTGCCTGATGAATAAATCCCCATCAACTGCTATTGAATGGCGGACTCTTGAAGAAATGTGGTCAGGTAATGTTGCTGGTTATTCTATTATTATAATATTTGATCCCCATCAACTGCTATTGAATGGCGGACTCCTGAAGAAGTGTGGTTAGGTAACGTTGCTGGTTATTATATTATTAGAATGTTTGGTTACCTGTGTTATTTTCAAGTGAGTGATGATAAGCTCAATTGGAGGGCAAGGTACATATTCCATAGCTATGCACAAGGTGAGCGGAGCGATCGATTGTAGTGCCCAGATATAAATTCACATGTTAACAGAAGAGAAGTTGTTACGCCCAAAATTTCATTAGTTAAATTGGGCATAATTGAGAATATTTAAAATATGTGTGTGTGTGTGTGTGTGTGTGTGTGTAAATAAAAATAATAATAAAATAGTGATAACCCATAAAAATAAGTCAGAACCCAAAAAGAAAAATTTAATCATAAGGAGAAAAAGATTTCCAAAAGGCTTTTTTCCCCGTAAAGCAAGAATTTACAAACCCCCATTGCTTCTCCCCCACGTGGGAGTAGAAAAAAAAATCAAAAAAAGGGCGGAAGAAATAAAAATTAAGACAAGCATTCATTCTGCTCTTCTCTCCACGTTGCGTCCAGGTGTTGTCAAAGAGGGGGGTACATGTATTTTGTTTCTTTTTCTTCTCTCTCTCTCTCTCTCTCTCTCTCTCTCTGTTACGAAGAGCCCAGCCTCATATGTGTTTCCTCTACCGAGACACACCGCTTCCTTTCCTCTCGCTTTCGTTCGTCTCCACCGAGCCCAACTCCATCTCAGCCTCTCACGACTGGCACCTTCATCCCGTAGCAGAATCATCGCTGCTCAGTTTCGATCAAAGCTTCGTCGCCGGTTGTGAAGCCCTAGTCGCCCGACGCCTCTTTCCCTTCCATTGACGAAGGATACAGGCAAGTGGAGTTGTCCTTGTGGTTTGAGTTCATGAATATGCCCTGCCTAGCTCTGCATGTTGATTTAGGGCTTGGTTGTGGCAGTGAGGGCGCAAGGGACTGGTGATAAAGCGCTATTCGTAGCCGGGGCTGGGGGTAGGTGCGGTAGATTGTTGTTCCATTGTGATTGTGGTGTTTTTGGAGTCTTTAGTTCATGGGTAAACTCTAGGAAGCTTTGCATATACAATCCATGTTTTTCTCTCTCTGTCCCATATTCTCTCTTTTCCTCCCTCGACTTGGATGGAATAGAGCTTTGATGTCACTATCTTGAGTATATATGGGTTAGCCGAGAATCTGAATAAGAGCTTGAGGAGTTATATGGGAGAGGAGGCTGTGAACGAGAAGAGGGGGTGCGCGAGAGAGAGATAGAGAGAGGGAGAGTCTGTGAGAGATGTGGACTAAACAAGTTAAGGACGATTCTGGATTTAATGGTTCTGTTTTGGGCTCATTTGGGCTGGTCGCAGAGTTGAATGGGTGTTCGATGACTTGCGCGCAAGGCTTGTGGATAGTATGGTATAGGTCGGGGCAAAAAGGGAGGCTGTGGTCCCTCGTTGTGGAGTAGGAAATACTGATGAGTTACAAAATAGGCTTGCGCATTAATGTAGGAAGATCGAGAGTTTAAATGTGGCTTTAGACGGATTTTTCAAGCTGTTAATGGTGAATCGCTGATGGTTAGCGCCCGTTTAGGTGCTATGCGTGTATAGTCGAGTCTAAAAAGAGGGTTCGTGAGAGAAGTAAACAGATAGGAACCACTGAGTGCAGATGATAGAATTTATAGTTAATCTGTTCAGTAAGAAAAACCAGCTGAGGGTGCTGGTTTACCGATTTTCTGTCATCAAATACATTAAGAATTTAATGGATTTATCTTCTAAAGAATTGTGCATTACTTTCTAATCTCTAACATATATTTAATTGGGATGTTTCTGAATTGAATTGATCCTCACGAAAGCTTGAATTATGTTGTTTGTAAGCTGTCCAGAATAGTTAAATCACAACCTCAGTGTGCATCTGAATCTTTATACAATTTTCGAGTTAAGATAAGGACTTGATTTCTTCATGAAAGTAGTAGGAGACATGTAGATGCAGAACATATCAAAATTTGAGAACAAACCGACAAGATTTGGCTAGTGAAACGATTTTCTTCTGTAGGTACTAAACCTGGAATCTGCTGCAGAATTTTAGAAAGAAAGCAGAAATTACTGCTCTTAATATGTTGAGATATAGACTTAGATTTCTTCACGAAAAATGTTAATCTATGTCCCTTCTATAACATACTGAAATTTCGTAATATTCTGATAAGGAATGGTGTACTTTTTATGTTTTTGAACAAAACTGCTCATTTTGTCTATAAAATGCTTGATCCTAGAATATGTAGTAGTTGCTGTCTCTTGTATTGGATTCTTAATTGGCTGAGATTGTTGGTGCTGCAACAAGGTGGAACTATAAATGTATGGTTGGCTAATGAGCCAATGTGAGACCCCGGGTGTCGGATGCCTGGAGAGGGATGAAAAGAAGTAATGGTGTTCTCTCCAGAGGTCTGAGAAGGGTTGAACAGCTTCTCAGGGGACCTTGTGATGCCAGGTTGGGTGCAAGGGGGTTCAGGGTGGAGTGTCGTCTCCCCCTGGGTGACTGTTGTAGTTAGGTTTCTATGGATTCAATAACTTGATGATTTTGTTTACTTATTTGCCCTGTATTTGGCCAATCCAAGTTAGGACTAACAGCCCACTTGCTGAGTTTTTATTTTAAAAACTCACACTTGTTATTATGTTGTTTCTTCAAAGTAGAAAATGTCTACTGCACCACCTACCCCGCATGCTGCCACGACAACCATCCTTTATGGCTCCCCGGCCGACTTTGTTTGCCGGCAAGAGGACTTCCAGGACGGCCATTTTTCGGGAGTAGTCTTCGTCAAATGCACTTCTTGTTTGATAATAGATACGGGGGCACCTACGGGGCCGGCATATATGGTCTTCATTACCCTTTACGCTTGGATAGATGGATGGCTAGTGGGACCCTTGACGCTGTATGATGATGGCCCAGGGTAGGGTGGTAGTCCCACGGAATAGGAGGTGGCAGAAAAGTGCTGGACGTATGGGAGGACTTTTGTTTTTGGTTGTTTAACAACATGTATATAACCAATGAGAGGCGGGATAGTTAGTGTTCGTGGTTTATAGTGTTTTTTTTGTAGAAATTCCCCTCTTAATCTCGTCTTCCCCACGTGTAAAGAAACCAAGTTTATGATAATAGAGCCAAGTAGCTCAGTTTCTTATGACTCAGTTTATCTGAAATTCATTCTTTTTACAATTCTTGAAGTATAAACAAGTTGAGTGAAATAGGCCAAAACAGGGGTCATCTGGTTCGCGTTCACTGTTCATCTCCTCTCCCAAGACAGGCGATCGTGCACTGTTCACGCCGACTGGTCTCCTGCTCGGCCTGAACGTCTCAGCCTTCCTCTTGCTCCGTTTTTTGGGGGGTTTTCTTCCCCTCACCTTCCTCCATCCTCCCTGTGAGCGGATCCGCTTGTGCTCACCCCAAAGACGAGATCTCTGCTGCCCTATTTGGCTCTTCGACTTGCTGGAGCTGCTCAGCTTGGGTTCGACGGTCACCTGTGGGAGCTACTCGCGATTGGCTCTGGTTCGAGACCCACGAAAGCTGCTCGTGCGTGGCCTTGCTCGACTCTGGTCTGAGGCGTCTGGGGTACTCGGGCCTTGCTTGACTCTGCTCAGCTTTGGTTCGAAGGTAACCTGCGGGAGCTGCTCGCACTTGGCTCTGGTCGCGACCCACGAGCTGCTGTCAGAGACGGTCACCTTCGGACGTCTCATGCTGAAGTCCGCTCGGCTCTGGTTCGAGACCCACAGAACCCTCCTCTTCTATGGAGCACCTTTTGGCTGGTATATAGAGGGTTGATTGTTTGGTGATTCTACGGGGCTCAATGGCCTCTTTTTCGGCGAAACCTTAGCTAGGTGGTGATAAGGGGAAGGGGCCGAGTTCCCTTCCTCGCAAGGCTGTAGACCGATAAGCTGGCAAGTCGGGCCAGCAATCCCGACCCATAGGAGGATCTTCCTTAATAGGGGATGGCTCGAGCCGTGGGCCGAACTCTCGGCCTCTTCGGGAAGGTCGATCTCGGGGACGAAGTCGAGTTCGGGATCCTGCTAAGAGGGCCCCGAGCAAGCTAAGCTCCTCAAGGCCTCCCCAAGCCCAATCGTGGGCCAATGTGGCGCGGTTGGCCGCAAAGGGCTACGAGTTATCCTATAGTCCTCCTTTTGCTGTTGTGGGGAGAAAGCGGTGGTAAACCCGCGGGAGAAGCGCTACAGGCTGCAGATCCCAAATGGAAGGAATTCTTGGTAGGTTATTTTATTGGGAGGAAACTTTTTTTTCAGCTGATTGAACAGACTTTGAAGAATATGTGGGGGACAAAGCTAGTAGATATGTTGGCCGATGATCAAGGCTTCTACTATTTCCATATCTCGGACTCGGTGTTCCAGAGGAAGATCCTAGAGGAGAGATCGATCACTGTTGCTCGGATGCCCCTCATTTTGCAACAATGGAAACCTCTTATGGAGTTGAAGAAGGCTAAGCAAACCTCAGTTCCGGTGTGGATAAGACTCAAGAACCTCCCCCTTGACCTGTCGTCTGCACTGGCGATTAGTGCTATAGCTAGCTCCGTTGGCAATCCCCTTCATGTGGATCAACAAACCGAGAATACGAGGATGATTTCCTTTGCCAGAGTGTGTGTGGAGATCCAGGTAAATCGGCCGAGAATTTCGACGGTTGAAGTGAATGTTGATGGGGTCATTAGACCCATTGCTGTAGATTATGAATGGAGACCCCTTGAATGCTCCAAGTGTGGAGTTTTTGGACATAAATGTGATCTGCCCCTCCCCCTGTTCGGCCTCTTCCTGCTCCTATGGCAGATGCTCGGCCCCTTAACCAGCCTTCCGAGGATTCTGAAGCACCGGAACAGGGCTGGAAGCAGGTGACGAGAAAGAAGAAAAAGGCTCAACAACCTTTGGAAGGGACGCCACCCAGGTCAGTCAATCCGAGCGAAGGAGAGAGGTCTTTGAAGCTCAAAACTGCAGCTGTAGAGAAGAGGCTACCTGATACATACTCACGCAGGCCCCCTAGGGGGTCGTTGATCATCTCGGAGCAGGTTCATACTGTTCCAACTACTTTAGTTGAAGATATCACCACTTCGGCGCCGGAAGACACTGCGGTGCCCCGACCGAAGATTGTAGGGAGTCCAGACATCTCTTTTTCGAAGGATGATCTCCTCTCCCCTGTTCCTTCACCGAAGGCATCTGTAGAGGACAAGAGGCCTGTTGAGACGCCGGAGCCTCCTCAAGACAAGCTACTTGACATTGCCCCGGATCCTCCTCCTTCAGCAGTCCAAGCAGCCCCGCCTTTTACTAGGCGTAGCACCTCTAGAAGGAGGTAATGCTCTTGCACTCTCCTTTTGTATATATATGTATATAGGTTGCTGGAATATTAGGGGGCTTGGTGCCCCTATTAAACAAGCAGAAGTGAGGAACTTTGTCTTAACGAACCGGTTGGCTTTGATTGGGGTAGTTGAGACTAAAATTCCTCATAACCTCTTTAATGACATCTTTGGGAATTTGATTTCGAATTGGTGTTGGCAGGCTAATTCTGAGTACTCTAATCGGGGTAGGATTTGGGTTGGCTGGGATACTACCGTGGTTTCCTTTGAGATTTTATCAGTCTCGGATCAGATAATTCTTGGGAAGCTTTGCTGGATGGAGATCGGAGTGGCCTGCTATGTCTCTTTTATCTATGCCAAGCATTCTTTTTCTAATTGTCATCCTCTTTGGGAGGATGTGGCGAGAAGCTATTATTTGCAGGATGTGCCTTGGCTTGTTTTGGGAGACTTTAATGCTATAAAGGATCCCTCTGATAGACTGGGTGGCTCGAACCTTTGGTTGCCGTGCTTCGATGAATTTCGACAGTGTCTGGATCAGGCAGAACTAGATGACCTTCGTTATGTGGGGTTTAGATATACTTGGTCGGCCTCTTCAAGGCCCTCTCGAAAGATGAGAAAGATTGATTGAATACTGGTAAACCCGTGTTGGAGCCAGGTTTTTTCCTTTTTGGAAGCGTCCTTCCTTGCGCCTGGGATTTCTGACCACTCACCTATGGTGGTTAAACTGGAGAACCCGATCCTCCGGAAAAGGCCGTTCAAGTTCTTCGACTTTTGGATGCAGCACCCGGATTTCGACTCAATTGTGAAGCAAGTTTGGGAGAATCCGGGATATGGAGTGCCTATGTTTAGGCCGGTGCGCAAACTAAAAATCTTGAAGGGTCGGCTCAAGCAGTTGAATAGAGATTCCTTCGCCAACATATCCGAAAGGACTTCTGATGCAAGGGAAGCTTTAAAGCAAACTCAAGTTGGCCTCCTTAATGACCCCACCAGCATGGTCCTTGTGGACCTGGAGAAGGTGCAGCGGCGTACTTTAGTGGAGCTTAGGTCTCACGAAGAGTCATTCTTTAAGCAGAAAGCTCGCATAAGATGGCTCAAGGAAGGTGACCGGAACACAAAATTCTTTCACCAATATGTCAGTAAGAGACAACTAAGAAACAGAATCCTCTCTGTGGTAGATTACTCAGGTAACCAAATTACTGAGCCTCTACTGGTCCAACAGCATTTTGTGGAGCATTTTCGTGATCTCCTTCTACCAAGGATGGAGCTGAACACCCCTCAAGTATCGAAAATTTGGGAGGTTATCCGCTCTCAGTTGAATGATGACCAGATTACCTCGCTTGCTCGTCCTGTGACTGATCTTGAGATTCGAGATACTCTCTTTTCTCTTGCCAAGGGTAAGGCACCAGGATCGGATGGCTTCACGGTTGAGTTCTTCAAGGAGAATTGGGATACGGTGGGTCAGCTGGTCACGGAAGCCGTGAAGGACTTTTTCACATCGGGGAGGCTTCTCAGAGAAATCAATAACACCATTTTGGTCATGGTTCCGAAGGTTCCCAATGCGACTACCGTTGATGACTACAGGCCTATTGCTTGTTGCAATACGGTCTACAAGATTATTACCAAAGTGTTGGCGAATAGGGTTGCAGTAGTACTAAAAGACTTGGTCAATCCGGCTTAGAGTGCCTTCGTAAAGGGACGACGAATCAGAGATAATATTCTCTTGGCGCAGGAACTTTTCTCTAAGTTCCATGTCGAACCCTATTCTCCCAAGTGTGCTATCAAAGTCGACTTTAGAAAGGCGTATGATACCGTGGATTGCAGTTTCTCGAGAGTGTACTTCTTGCTTTTCGATTTCCTGATCATTTGGTTCACCTCATCATGACCTGTGTGAGGACTCCTCGGTTTTCCATCGCGTTGAATGGGGAATTACATGGTTTCTTCCCTAGTGGGCGAGGCTTACGTCAGGGAGACCCCATCTCTCCCTACTTATTCACGTTGGTTATGGAGGTGCTCTCTGGGATTCTTGGGAGATGCTCATTACAGCCGAATTTCAGATTCTACTGGAGATGTAAGTCCACGTGCCTCTCGCACTTGTTTTTCGCGGATGACGTATTCCTATTTTGCGAGGGCCACCTGCCATCCGTGAAGCTTCTCAGGGATGGTCTCCATATGTTTTCTTCTTGGAGCGGACTCTTCCCAAACCCAAGGAAAAGCGAGGTGTTCATCTCGGGAGGCTTGCCAGCTTTAAAAAATCAAATCCTCCTGGAGCTTGGCTTTGTTGAGGGTAACCTTCCAGTCCGTTATCTTGGGGTTCCAATCATTACATCGAGGCCCCGGAAGGTAGATTGCGTTGAGCTTGTGAGACGCATCACCTCCAGGGTGCAATCCTAGACTCATCGGTTTCTTTCTTTTGCTGGCCGACTACAGTTGATCAGGTCAGTCCTCCATGCCATTCAAGCTTTTTGGGCGAGTGTCTTTATTCTTCCTGCAGCTGTACTGGACCAAATAGAGCGTATTCTCAGACAATTCCTTTGGAAGGGACCGGAGTTGGGCAGGGGGGTGCCAAAGTCTCCTGGGAAGATGTATGCCTTCCTAAAATGGAGGGAGGTCTTGGCATCCGGAGATTGCGTGAGTGCAATAAGGCGGCCATGCTCAAGCATATCTGGAATTTATTCTCAGATAAGGAATCGTTATGGTGTAAGTGGATCCACTTGACCTTAAAAAACAAGAACTTCTGGGTAGTTAAAAAGCCAACTTGCTGCTCTTGGGCGTGGAAGAAAATCTTACAACTCAGGACAGATTGTCAGCTTCACTTCCACTGGAGGTTAGGCGATGGCTTATCAACGTCACTCTGGTTCGATAATTGGCATCCCAGGGGTCCTTTGAATTTATATTTCACGGATCCCCTCATCTATAGCTCCGGTCTCTCTAAGCAAGCTTTGGTTGCCGATCTCTTCTCAGAGGATGGACGAGCTATCAGATCAGAGATTAAGTCTTGGGGTTCGCCACTTCCTTCCTTGTCTGGAACCCAAGATCGGTTCTGTTGGAGAGAGGACTCGACAGGCTTGTTCTCAGTGGCCTCGGCTTGGGAGACCTTAAGGAGGAAGAAGGCCAGAGTCAATTGGCATTGTTTCATTTGGAGTAATGCCATCCTGCCTCGCTACCAACTGAACCTGTGGCTCATCACCAAGAGAAGGTTACCTACTCAGTCTCTTCTCATGTCTTATGGTAGGATTGATGCTGCTTCCTACCTTTTTTGCAACGAGGTGCCTGATTCAATCAATCATCTCTTTTTTGGTTGTCGCATTACCTCGAGTATTGCCTTTTTTTGGGCTACTAGATGCAATCTCCCCTGGACCAATAGGACTTGGGAAGAGACTCTCAGTTGGGCCATTACCTTGCTCGGCGGCAAGGAGTTTTATAAGTGTGTTGCCCGGTTCTCCTTTGGGGCGCTGTGTCACATCATTTGGAGAAACGGGAACAATATTCTTTTCAGAGGGGAGCCGTTATCTATTTTGGCCATGAAGAAGCACCTCCTCAAGGTTGTTAAGGATAAGGCCCTTACCTTTAAGAATGTAGAGGACTCTCACAGGAACAGGCGGATGCAACGCTCGTGGGATGTGGACCCCATTATCTTTGCCTCCTATGATCATAGGCTGACTTAGGCTTTTCGGTGGTTTTTTAGGTGTTTTTTTGCCAGGCTTGTTTGTCGTTGGCTTTCTGTTGGTCGTTTGTTGCTTGTCCGCGGCTTCCTTTCACTCTCAATGAGCGTGTTCATTTTGAGTGTAAGCTTTTGGAGCCGTGTTGTTTGTACAGTTTGACCCCTATCAATATATTGCTTACTTTTACCAAAAAAAAAAAAAAAAAAACAAGTTGAGTGAAATCAATGTATATGAGATCCAGGGACGTCATAGAAGTTACCCTTCATGAGTCTCCAGTACTTCTGGTTATGAGTGTTTGTGGCAGTGTTAATATGGATCTGGACGGTATTCAGCTTGAGGTGGAGTTACGACCAGAAACTCTAAAGGTAGCGAGTATGAGTACTAGCAAAGTAATCGACACAGATGGTGCCCATAGCGAGGTGGAGCCTATAGAGCCAATGGTTGCTGTAACTGCTGAAATTAACAAGATACGTATTTGATCTCCTGATAGATATGGATGCAACAATGATTTTGTTTTATCTATGGTTAAGGAGGTTGTGTTGGAAAATCCTTGCGGAGCAGTTAAAAGTGCATGTGGAGTTGGTATTCTAATGAGATCGGTTATAGCGAAGTTCAAGCGACGCTTGGACTTGGATAATATCTATGGTGGTTGAGCCCATTGGGGACTATGGGAAAATAGTGGCAACATTTGAATTTTTGCAAAGAGATTTTGACTTGGCTCAAACGTCGAGCCAAAGTAGAGATTGTTAAGATATGTCTCGAGTTTAAGCCCGATATGAAAGTTTTGAATACTCCGAATTAGATATGTTGCGCACATTTGAAATAAAGCAAAGAATATCCGAAGATCAACTTCCCAAATTTGAATCTGCATTAGAGAGTCTAGCTGCTAAAATAGGAAAATCCAACTTTGACTAGGACTTGGATTTTGTTTAAAACATACAGAGATATGTTTTGGATAAAATCGTTTAAGATAGGAAATAGAATCATATGAGAAGTTGGCAAAAGAATAAGAGTCTCACTTATATATATATAGACTTGTGGTCATGGATGGAAGACAGTTGATCGTGAAGAATTGGTCTTGAAGCGCCGTTTAGTCGTCGAGTGCTTGTGAGGGATTTTTCTTTCTCATTCTTGTCCGTGAATTACATCCAAGAAAGATTAGTTCTTATAGCCAATTAAATCTTGTGATAAGATTTGCGTGTGATTCTTTCGTAAGATTGAGAGATTATTTTTGGAGAATTTCGGGGCTAAACACTGCGTGCGTTATTGGGTGTAATTGAGGCTTGGGAAACACCGAGAGAATGTTTGAGTGACTCGAGTGTGAAATCTCCTTGTATCGCTTGATTTATAGTGAAATTCACTGCTGCTCTCTCCGTGGACGTAGATCTTTATAATTGAACCACATAAATTTGGTGTCTGATTTATTTTCTTCATTTGTCTATATTATTGTTCAATCGCTCGCATTTTCGCAACAATTACACTGAGGGTTGCTGCCATAAGCCATGGCACTAGTTGCGAATGCATCACGAGCGAGCGAGAGAGAGAGAGTAAAGAAAATGCCGACGGAACAAACAGGTGGAAAATTTTTGGGTGGAAACTGGGAAGTTCGACTACCATGCGCAAATCTCCAGTTTCACATCTGTTCATTTTTATATTTATTTTGCATCATTGTTTTCGGGAAGACCCAATTTTTTTTCTTATTGACAATGTCAGTGCTTTCAAGGATAAACGCATGATTTTTTATTTATTTTTTGCGTTTGAAGAGCTAAGACTTTTATGTGAAACAGACATGACATGATGTGTTATGATAGCGTCTCGTGCGAGGACCTGCCACCTCGTGTTTAGATAGGAAATGATTTTTTTTTTTTTTTTTTTTTTGCCAACTAGATGGAAAGTAATTTATGTGCTCGAGACTTTTAATGTTTTTCTTATTTCGGATTTCAAAGGTTCAAACACATGCTGTGATAAAAATCAACAACTTTGAAGAGATAAGAAGATGCTTGTTGCCAACTCTTAGAAGAATACAAAGATGTCGCGCTTTTCAAAGTTGGAAAATCTCACAATCTATGCGATTTGTCCACATCCCTTTGTCTAAATAAGAGATTCGGTAATAGATCGAGTCTTCGAAAGTGACGATAATCCGTAATGCACATGGTCGTTTTTTGGTCATATAATATTATACATTTCTCGATAATAATAAGGCATATTCCTGGCCATATATGTTTAAACAACACAAATGTGAATTGATGTAGACATATTATTAATTAATTTGGCTTGGTCAAGAAATTCAATTGTCTATTCCACAATAAGAATGGTCCCAATTTTTGCTTTCAATCACTCTATTATCGTAGAATAGTTATATAGTTTAATTCAGTTCATGAATAATTGACCTCAAAACATGATTTAATGTTCGAGATGTCTCTATTAAAAAAAAAAATTAACCTAAGGTCTTGCACATTGTGTGTGGACAAGAATATTGGAAAATATTGAAATTTGTGAAATTTGTAAGTTAGTTCCACTTCGGATATATAGTTCTGAATTGATTTACAATTACAAAAAGGTTATTGTATAACCGAAAGATGAGATCTCTTGAAATTATCGACAACTATGTTGAACTCACATTAAGGAATGATAATAATATCCACGAACGTGAAAGGAGCAAACAAAGATATAAATACCTAGAAGGGACATATACATCCGCCATTTATTGAGTGCTCAAGGTAAGTTAAGAAAAAGGGCCACGTGTCGCCTAGTTGCTGCGCCACATGTCAAGACCTCATATTTCTACCCTTTAGCACCACGTCACATTTATTATATTAGATAATCCAGGCTCTTTATCGAAGATGCCTCTGTGGACCTCATGCTTTTGTAGGCAGTGATTTCCCTTTCAAGAATGAGGTGAAGAGCTGCAACGACCTCTCCGGTTGCGTGGCCGGGGCAGTGTGCGAAGCTCCTCTAATGGTCGCGAACGCCAACTTGCCGTACTCTTGCGTGTATCCAGCAACCTGTAATCATTGATGGCCGAGCATCAAATGTGTGAACAATTCATGACACATGTCTGTGATTCGGCGTCACACTGAACAATTTCAACATCTATCTGTCTAGATGGAAGGGACATCAGAACACAAAATTGATTTTCCTTGAGTGAGAAATAAATAGATTGACCTGCTTGCTAGTGAACCAGGCTCTGTAGGACAAAGTTGTCTTCCGTTTCAGCACCTTGGTTGCTAAGGCGTCGACCATAGTCCGAGTTCCGAGGAAGGGGACGACTGCATCTAGATCCCCACTGCCACAAATCACAAGAAAGAAAGATGATCGATCACAATAATATCTGTCAATTAAATGTGATCTTATTGTAAAAGCCAATCAATCTTAGAGGAATATTTGATGATACACCTGTAAACAAGGACTCGGAGACCGGACTTGACCAGTTCTCCCAAGATCGGGATCATACTTATATACCGGTCCTCGAATCTGAAGTTTTCAAGGATATCACTGCAGAAGAACAGAACAGATTAATCAGCAAATAGATGCTAATCTTCTCGACACTTGCCTAACCGATAGTGATAGTAATAGCATTTGCATAAAATCCTTTTGTGGTTCTCCCTATGCGCCTGATACCATGATTAGAACAACATATGACAGAAGAAGCTCATGCTGTTTGATGATTGATAACATATTTTCAATCAATCCGAGTTCATCATTTTCCTAGTTGATTCTTTAGCGAGAATGTTTCCTCTGAAGAAGAATTGAGTGAGCTCAAAAGAATTCCTGATTCTAATTTTACTTCTACTGTAACAAGTTGCAATGCTATGCCACTATTTTCAGGGAGAGGCAAAAGGAGAGCAGCATAAGTACTCGCTGCACGTGCTCCAGTGTCCAACTCCGACAAGCTTGGCATGGAGTGCAATCTGTACGTCTTTACGGTTAAAGTACTTAATGACATCCTGCTCTTCGCAGGGATCTTTAGTGTCCAAAAGGCTCTGTATGCAACATACAAAATGTGGGAAAAATGTTGAATGAGCTTCTGAAACATTGATATAGGAGTTCTATCTAGCAGTTACTAATTCGAAATTGGGTCTCGATCTCGCTCTCACCTGATAGTTGATCAAGTCTTCTGATGGAAGGAAGGATGGCAATGAATGCCCTGAGGTAAGCATCTTAAAGAAAATGTTCAACTTTGATTGCCCCGATGTTAGGCAGAGGTCCGCAAGGATGTTGTACCGGTCTATTGCTTCGGTATCAATAATTTCTTTCGCTACCTTTAGCACAACATATGCACACTCGGAAGTCAGAGCCTTCGATCTGAATTCACCCATAAGCCGAGTGAGGTTACAGACATTTTGAAAGAGTAGCTCGGATTGGTCTGATATGATCCCATGGGACCAGTAAAATGTGGTCGGAGTGTTCGTGTCGACTTCGTAATCCAATAAAGGATTACCAATCTGCAAATTGTGGCCAAATGAGTAGTCAAATCGGAGGGCAAAAAGCAGAATAATAGTCAATAGAGGCTTTAGGAGTCTCCTGCAATCTATTCTTTTTATTGAATAGATCTGATCATAATTTGGAATATGCAATTCAAAGGGATCAAATAGGAAATGACACTTTGAACTATAGAACCGTTAATGAAATAGAGTACACTCACCGCTATGCCCTTTAAATTGATCTCCACCTTGGATTTGACAATGAGCTGTGCAAGTTCAGGCACATAGTGACCTGGGTACAGAAAACGATCAAGTCATCAATCTTGTGGTTGGCTTCTTTAGATCTGCTCTAAAAGTCCTGAAATAGGTACATGTCTAAATAATATGCAGGTAAGTTCACCTACATAGTGGAATTTAACTAGACAGACTCCATAATTCGATATTAATTCACTCAATCTGGTCAGATTAACATCTACGTAAACAACTGAGAGTGTACCTGCATAACTTTCCCCAGTGATGAAGAAGTCTCTCCCTTTGTACTGCGGATATTTGGTGAACCAGTGCTGCAGGAATACTAGATTGTCTTGTGCTATAGCAGAAGTGAAACCATTTATCGGTTGCATTTACAGTGTCCACGGTGTAATCATAAGTAACCAAAGCTTCATTTCTCTTTTCCATCAAATAGCAAAGCTGATCATATACCTGTTATATTGTCAGTAATGCCCTTGTAAAATGACCGATTAGTCGAGTAAGAAAAGCCGACTCCTGCCGGAGACTCCAGGTATAGGAGATTGGCCACTGCAACATTTAGCCAATTCAGTTGTCAAATTTCCAGGGAATGCAAACGAAAGGTTGCTGATGAGGAAGCATTAGCTTCTATCTCCTCACTGACAAGCACTTAATCAGTGTCATATAAAAAAAAAAGTCATATCTTTGTTCTATTTACAATAATGAAGTGGCTCTTAATCAATGATAGCACGTTTTGCTTGTTTATTGAATATCTGGTTGCTACCCCATATCAACATAGACAAGAAAATTTTTTGTCATATCAACTAATTGATTTAAATTCAAAAAGTAACGTATACCTTTGTTCCAGCTGTAATCATTTTTCACCAGACCCCCTCCCTTCACTTTGAAAGGGCCATGCTCAATGAAAGCTCCATACCCCAAAGAAGAACAGCCAGGCCCTACATTAGGATAAAAGAAAAAGGAAAGGCAAGACAAAGTATCAAAATAATTGAATATATTGTCCATACCTGCTTAACAGATCAAAATGCATAATGATTAAGATTTGATGTTCATTCTGCTGCTATAATTGAAGGAGGAAGTACATAGTAGTATTGCATTTGTTCCATGAACCGTCCTTTGATCCTTCAGTCAGAGAATGAAGGACAAGATAACTTTACAGAGGAGACAGCGTTGAAGTTCTTGTAAGTGACAGGGATCCGCAGTTTAGTTACCTCCATTTAGCCAGAGAACAAGAGGCTTAGAGTCAGGGCTTGTCTCTGCCTCCACAAAGTAGTAAAAGAGAGCTCTTGGTGGGTGGTCACCTACTGTGATATAACCTGAATAGTGGCTGAAACCGACGCTCGGTTGACCAGGCAAGCTCAGGATTTTATCAGATAGAGATGTCACAGGCTTGCATGCCTGCATGAGGATTGAGCAGGTGATTACTGTTAGGATGAGCCATGGCTTAGACATAATTGCTTGAGAGTGAGTGAGTGAGTTGCTGGTTTCTTGCTTTGCTCCTGGAGCCTGGAGGTCGGTTGCTATTTATAGAGACGAAAAAGAGGAAGGACCAAGGGTATATTGACTTTTTGTTCACGTTAAAAGACGCATTAAAGAAAAAACAAAATATCCCAAGAATCATGCATACTCATGCGTCCTAGCTAATGGTGCAACACATGCCAAATCATCTGTGATCTATTCAAGGTCGGTTGGCTCCATTTTTGGATTCTAGTGACAAACAAGTCGAGCTCGAGCTCAAGCAGCAACTCACTCGTTCAGATTGAACAGCGTCAGCTCGTTTCGGGATAGACGAAACTTTTGACACATTAGCTGGAGAGTAAAGTAAAATTTGTTCCTTTACTGACTCATTGAAAGTCAAACTAGAATCTGGAAAAGTGCCGAGATTAGCCTGGCCTGAATACACTACGGACCATTAGATTTCCTAGTCGATGTTAGTCGGAAAATTCAGCTCAACTCGGCACGCTGAACAGGAGTCCCAACTCATTACCAGCGAGAGGAGGAAAACATAGTAAAAACCCTACTTCACCAAGACCCGGTGTGTTTCAAGCATGCTTGAGAGGACTCCAAATCACATGGCAAGACAGAGGCCAATTCACACCGCCAGTAATCATTTGACTTGCAGAGGACCTTCCAAAGATCAATCATAGGCCGAGTCATCGAACAGATCACACTTCGTAACACCAGTTGGTATCAGTACTAAATTGTTCCCTCATGTGAAGGGAGCAGCTCGACCTCGATGTTCTTCTTGGACTTAAAACGTATGATTGAGGAAGAAACCTTCAGTTTTTCATCCCTTTTTATCAAGTAAAAGCACGCCCTCAGCTAAGAGTCCGAGACTAGTATACTCTCTCCAAACTTTGGAGCGATGACAATGCTCGATGATTATTTTAATTGTTGAAGACGAAGATTGCCGACCATCCTGACAGTCCATAAGTACGCAAAGTGGGGTAAGAACTAAAATTCCCATCTTGGTCCATTGTCAGCATGATATTGTTTACTTTGGCCGTAGTTCATATATGCAGGGGTGAGTGAAACGAATCGACCAAATTGGAAATGACCTAGACCGACTGAGCCAGCCAATTTGGTCCTGTTCCAAGGAGGGCCAGTCTGGTTCTTAGTTCCTAAAAGAGGATTTGGTGTCCAAGCAGTCCAGTTCTTAGTTCCAACGGGGAAACCGGACCAATTGTTTTTTATTAGAATGAGCCAAAGCAAACAACACCTCAAGTAGAGTATCAGACAACCCCAGGAATAGAAGGCTCCAACGAGGATGGGGATTTGACCCCTCTGTCTTCGTCGGTGGCCCTGTTGAGCATATGGACTGATGGCAAGTCATTCCGAACTTATGGATGGTGCTATGGCTGCCATTATTGAGTTGATCTTCTTTGATCTTTGGCGTTTGCTGTGGTGTGTTTGCCGGTTACTTCGGCTGGTGTTGTTGTGTTTGTTCTAGTTCTTTTATATCGACTCCCTTTCCACTCATTCTGCTTTTTGCACTATGAGTGAAAGTTTTTGGCGCCGATTTTTTGTATGGCTAGCTCTCCCTTAATATATTCTTGCCTTTACCAAAAAAAAAAAAAAACAATACCTCAAGTAAGTTGTTATTGAAATGTCATAATATGATATTAGAGCGGGACCTTCTTTAATAGGTGTATGGTTTGGGGACAAACCACACGAAAGTTGGTAGGCCTTTAATGACCCAGTTTGACAAGGGTAGGAGGTGACAATACCTCGAGTAATTTATTCTAGGGATGTGATAATATGATATCAAAGTGGGACCCCTTCCAATAGGTGTATGTTTTGGAGATGAACCATATGAAAGCTAGTGGGCTTGTAATGACTTGGTTTGACAAGAGTAGGGGGTGTTCTTTAGATTAGAAGGCCTGGACAAGGATTCATTCCTAATAGGCTTTTAGGATGACAAATGGGACAAGAATGTCCTGAATTTTGCACCGAATAGGGGGAGAGAGATTTTGATGTGTGTATGTGAAAATTGGAATTAACTTATAAATACGTGTTTTGACGTAACAATAATGCTTAGTTTTAGAATTCCAAAGTTAAACGTACTCCAACGGGAGTACTCCCAAGATGGGTGACCTCCTGGGAGATTGCCCACATATATGCCAAATGATAAAATTGAGAAGTTTAATATGAAATGGGTCAAAGCAGACGATAGCTCAAGTTATTAGGATGTCACAAAATGTATTGCTGAGCCCTTTCTCCTTCTAATCATTTTCTCTTCGAACAACCTTTACGCTTATGTCTATCAAGATGTCCGTGCGAAGAGAGAGTGAGCTTCGCAAAGTAGGTGGGTGTACGCAATCGTCTCACGCGATTCATTAACTCATCAAGATTTGATTCCCGGGTCGATCGGGAATAGATGGAGGACATTGATTCAATCGACCACGTGAGACACGTCCAAGGATCGAGAGGTCTTCCAAGTATTCAAACCGACGTTGAAGCATATGCTATCATTGGACTCCGGGCCCCACGTCTCTCACGAAGATTCATGATACATAAGCACGTGCACGCATAGAGTAGTGGCACCAGCAACAGCGAAGTAGCTTTCGCCTCAGACAATACGAGCGATGGACAGCATAAGACGCTGGCTTTCGATTCCCCGCGAAGCACCATTCGCTAGTTCTGGTGATGCGAATTCGCGGCCGAAATATAAAGGCAAGATCCAATCACCTGCACAAGCTAAGACAGCAAGATGAAATATACAAGTAAGGAAAAAGCATGTCGAACTGTTTGGATTAAGAGCGAGAACAATTACGAGAATGAAATTAGTTTGGGTGTGAATGGACTGTTGTGACAAGATGCACGATTGCCATGGAAGTTACTAATGTGGTGGAAATGGGGGAATCCATTGAAGCCATCTCTCTCTATATTTTGTTTTTCTTTGAGGGTCAAGTTTGTGATTGCTAATGACATTCTCAATCACAAACTTGATCCTCAAAGTAAAACAAAATGCAATTTTCTTTCCTTGTCAGAAGCTGGCATGCCTTTTTCATACACACACCCCATTCATATTTGAAATTATTTTGCGAAAAGTTGGTCGGTTTGAAATCAAGCTAGAGCCAGCAAATAAATATGAATGGGCTGTGTGTATGAAAAAGGCGTGCCAGCTCCTAACAAGGAAAGAAAATTACATTTTGTTTTACTTTGAAGGTCAAGATTGTGATTGAGAATGATTGTTCTCAATCACAAACTTGACCCTCAAAGTAAAACAAAATATAGAGAGATTTCCCCCATTTCCACAAACTTATGTGGTGGAAATGGGGGAATCCATTGAAGCCATCTCTCTCTATATTTTGTTTTACTTTGAAGGTCAAGTTTGTGATTGAGAATGACATTCTCAATGACAAACTTCACCCTCAAAGTAAAACAAACATGTAATTTTCTTTCCTCATCAAGAGCTGGCACGCCTTTTTCATACACACACCCCATTCATATTTGAAATTATTTTGCGAAAAGTTGGTCGGTTTGAAATCAAGCTAGAGCCAGCAAATAAATATGAATGGGCTGTGTGTATGAAAAAGGCGTGCCAGCTCCTGACAAGGAAAGAAAATTACATTTTGTTTTACTTTGAGGGTCAAGATTGTGATTGAGAATGATTGTTCTCAATCACAAACTTGACCCTCAAAGTAAAACAAAATATATAGAGAGATTTCCCCCATTTCCACAAACTTATGTGGTGGAAATGGGGAATCCATTGAAGCCATCTCTCTCTATATTTTGTTTTTTCTTTGAGGGTCAAGTTTGTGATTGCTAATGACATTCTCAATGACAAACTTGACCCTCAAAGTAAAACAAAATGTAATTTTCTTTCCTTGTCAGGAGCTGGCATGCCTTTTTCATACACACACCCCATTCATATTTGAAAGTATTTTGCGAAAAGTTGTTCGGTTTGAAATCAAGCTAGAGCTAGCAAATAAATATGAATGGGCTCTGTGTATAAAAAAGGCGTGCCAGCTCCTGACAAGGAAAGAAAATTACATTTTGTTTTACTTTGAGAGTGAAGATTGTGATTGAGAATGATTGTTCTCAATCACAAACTTGACCCTCAAAGTAAAACAAAATATAGAGAGAGATTTCCCCCATTTCCACAAACTTATGTGGTGGAAATGGGGGAATCCATTGAAGCCATCTCTCTCTATATTTTGTTTTACTTTGAAGGTCAAGTTTGTGATTGAGAATGACATTCTCAATCACAAACTTCACCCTCAAAGTAAAACAAACATGTAATTTTCTTTCCTCATCAAGAGCTGGCACGCCTTTTTCATACACACACCCCATTCATATTTGAAATTATTTTGCGAAAAGTTGGTCGGTTTGAAATCAAGCTAGAGCCAGCAAATAAATATGAATGTGCTGTGTGTATGAAAAGGCGTGCCAGCTCTGACAAGGAAAGAAAATTACATTTTGTTTTACTTTGAGGGTCAAGATTGTGATTGAGAATGATTGTTCTCAATCACAAACTTGACCCTCAAAGTAAAACAAAATATAGAGAGAGATTTCCCCCATTTCCACAAACTTATGTGGTGGAAATGGGGGAATCCATTGAAGCCATCTCTCTCTATATTTTGTTTTTTCTTTTAGGGTCAAGTTTGTGATTGCTAATGACATTCTCGATGACAAACTTGACCCTCAAAGTAAAACAAAATGTAATTTTCTTTCCTTGTCAGGAGCTGGCATGCCTTTTTCATACACACACCCCATTCATATTTGAAATTATTTTGCAAAAAGTTGTTCAGTTTGAAATCAAGCTAGAGCTAGCAAATAAATATGAATGGGCTCTGTGTATAAAAAAGGCGTGCCAGCTCCTGACAAGGAAAGAAAATTACATTTTGTTTTACTTTGAGGGTGAAGATTGTGATTGAGAATGATTGTTCTCAATCACAAACTTGACCTCAAAGTAAAACAAAATATAGAGAGAGATTTCCCCATTTCCACAAACTTATGTGGTGGAAATGGGGGAATCCATTGAAGCCATCTCTCTCTATATTTTGTTTTACTTTGAGGGTCAAGTTTGTGATTGAGAATGACATTCTCAATGACAAACTTCACCCTCAAAGTAAAACAAAAATGTAATTTTCTTTCCTCATCAAGAGCTGGCACGCCTTTTTCATACACACACCCCATTCATATTTGAAATTATTTTGCGAAAAGTTGGTCGGTTTAAAATCAAGCTAGAGCCAAAGAATAAATATGAATGGGGTGTGTGTATGAAAAAGGCGTGCCAGCTCCTAACAAGGAAAGAAAATTACATTTTGTTTTACTTTGAGGGTCAAGTTTGAAACTTGACCCTCAAAGTAAAACAAAATATAGAGAGAGATTTCCCCCATTTCCACAAACTTATGTGGTGGAAATGGGGGAATCCATTGAAGCCATCTCTCTCATTCTCAATCACAAACTTGAGCCTCAAAGTAAAACAAAACATAATTTTCTTTCCTCGTTAGGAGCTGGCACCCCTTTTTCATACACACACCCCATTCATATTTGAAATTATTTTGTGAAAAGTTGGTTGGTTTGAAATCAAGCTAGAGCCAGAGAATAAATATGAATGGGGTGTGTGTATGAAAAAGGCGTGCCAACTCCTGACGAGGAAAGAAAATTACATTTGTTTTACTTTGAGGCTCAAGTTTGTGATTGAGAATTCGTTCTCAATCACAAACTTGACCCTCAAAGTAAAACAAAATATAGAGAGAGATTCCCCCCATTTCCACAAACTTATGTGGTGGAAATGGGGAATCCATTGAAGCCATCTCTCTATATTTTGTTTTACTTTAGGTCAAGCTTGTGACTGAGAATATTCTCAATCACAAACTTGACCCTCAAAGTAAAACAAAATGTAATTTTCTTTTCTTGTCAGGAGCTGGCACGCCTTTTCCATGCACACACCCCATTCATATTTGAAATTATTTTGCGAAAAGTTGGTCAATTTGAAAAATCAAGCTAGAGCTAGAGAATATATATATATATATATATATATATATATATATATTCAATTGCCTGTTTGGAGATTTGTCTTTCGATATTGCCAACAACCAAATATAAAACATTATGAATGAATGACCATTCTTCTTTTCCTCTTTGAAACAGATCAGAAGATACCATATCCAAATCTGTCAATATAGGTCATAAACCTATTTCTTAATCATATTTGATTGATTGAGTTGTTATATAAATTAATTATATAGAGTAAATAGATTATAAATGCATTTAGAATGGTGAAGCCAATGATATAAGTATTAAATGATTTCATAAGTGACTTAGTACCAACCCTCTAGGACTATCTCTGTCCTCACTCAATCTCGAGTTCACTCACTCCCCACTCATATTTCAATTTGGGTATGAATTTTCCTAAATTGAATATACATGCAATTATTTTAACAATATGGATTGAGTCAAGAATGGATTGGGTACGAATTGAATAGAGTATAAATTACTAAATTTACATTATGTGAGAATTGGTCAAATTAAATTGGATCATTTTCTACCGTAAGTCTGACCGTACTGCATTAAATGATCCCACTCCCTCTACCATCAAAACTTTAGACATTGGGTGGGTCCCTTTCCCCCACCATGTCTCATAGCTCGACCGTACTGCATTAATATGATTCCACTTCCTCTACCATTAAAACTTTAGGCAATGGGTGGGTCCCTTTTCCCCACCATGTTTCATAGCTCGATGGGAATGGCATACACATCATCACTGGGATGCGGCTACTCCGTCTCGGTAGTGGCCTGTGTAATGTGGTCAACTTCAACCACGTGTCGAACAATTAGTCCACTAGTGCTTTATTCTTTGTGCGTTGGGTTTTCTTTAAAGCAATCGGCTTCAGAGCGGATCGTTTCTCATTGTAAATTTGGAAACCGGACTGAACAAGATCACTTCCTAATTTGTGAAATTGCGAGCCAACCCTGTCCATCTAGTTACCGACGGTGTCTCTTTCTTTTGTTTAGAAACTATAATTTTTTATTAAGAGTATATTAATTCTTTTTGTAGATAATCAAATTTCTTATTTTTGAGTTTGATAATCTCTCACTTATTTTTTGCTAACTATAAATAAATTTCCTTAATGTGAAAACATAGCATGAATTCCTTATCCCTTCGTAAACAAAGAACAAAGCTTAGTTTTTTTTTAGTTTAGATTGTGATTTTTGAATTTGGCCATGAATCTGACTAGAAATTTCACAAAGCATAGTAAATTTGCCCATAATGCACCTTTTGGTTCTAGAAGAACAAAAATAAAAAGAAACCAATGCATACGTGTCCACTTGGATTCCGCACATATCAATTTTTGCCAATTGCAAACTTTGAAAAATAGGAATCAGACTAGTTCCCACAAGAATTGCCCAAAACCAACTCATCCAAGTCCTAAGTTGGATTGGGACCATTGCTTACCCCTATTTTCCTCCATTTCACTAGAGTTCCCTATCGATAAATTGAAGCAAGGAACTTTCTTGGTAAAATTATACGTCCTAAACTTATTGCATAGATACTAATTAAGTTCTAAACTTTTCAATTTACACGCAATCCCAATATAGTCTTCCTACCAATTACCACATTAAATTATTGATGTGATGTCTAGTTATTACCGACCATTCTACGTCGCATATTAACGCAAATAAGTTTACTCTAATGATGTCGTGAGTGGATAGCCACTTCAACTATTTCCGGTGACAATTGGCTTAAATGACCACATTGAAATTTATTGAAGATGAAGGGAAGCTACACCCCTTTACTTGCTTAGGAGTTGAGACAATAATTATAGAAATTGACTCCCAAAGTGGAAAACAGCGTCCAGTTTAATTTTCTGATATAGGAATTGATTATGATACGATCGGGCGATAGAGATGTCCACATCAAACTTAGCAAAATGAAAAGAACACAAATAGCTGTACTCTTCCATTTCTAGGAAAATATTTGCAGCGACTCGATCATTAAGAATTAGGCCAAAGTAGATGCCATGACGCACTACTTACCAAGTAAACACCTCTAGCATTAAAGACGTGGGTACTATAATTCTTAAATATGGAATTATGAATGCAAAGTATCTTAGGTTATGCTTAGTCGTCTGGATTTCTAATCAGGATAGAACTGAATAAGATAGTATATGAAATTCAGAAGATTTTGCTATATGCTATCAACTATTTAGTGATTGCAGTAATAAAGCCAAATATATTCATATCATATCATCTCATATATATTGTTTGGTATAAATAGTATATAAATATAAATGAATCACAAATTTTACAAATGAAAATAGTAAAAATCTCTCACGACACTTTTGTCTACTTTATTTATATATTATTTTTCTTTCTTAATTTCCTTTTTAATTCTTTCTTTCTCGTCCATCATTCTATAATAAAATTTTATTAAATAGAAAATTATACTAATAGACCTAAAATACTAAAGCACCTAAGATATGTAATAAATATATATTTATATATTGAATTTATATTATAAGATAAAATTAAATTCAAATATATAAATAAAAATAAAATTCAATCTAAAAACTAAATTGTTATTTCGAATTTTTTCTATTAGAGTTCAAATATTATTTATATCGAAATATAAATATAAATTTGTTAATTCAAGAAGTTTGTTATTTGAACAAAATAACTTTCTATTTTAGATATTAAAAATCCTAGCAACCCCACTTCCCCTATGGAATAATTTTATTCGGCATATATCTCCATTAAATCCAACTTTATCCTATCTTGAGTAGACACCAAATACATGATATGATAAATTTTATCCTAACCACCAAATGCAGTTTTAGTCCATCAAAAGTTTGTGCACGAGTCCTTTCATGGACAACCCCCAATCACAAGCGCATGCAACAGGCATGCCTACATATGTATTCAAGATTTTTCATGCAATGCTTGATGAAAACATTTGGTGTGAAATCGACAAATCACGAGTAAGCATTATAAAATTATTTTTCTAAGAATTTATCTTCAAACAAATGTCATGTTGGCATTTTCTGTATCCTGTGAAATACTGAAAAAATATTATGTTGGAATTTCCCACGATTTAAATGGATGAAACTAACAAAATTTTTGGACTAATTGGATGGATTCTTGGACTTCAGGGTGCTATATAAACTTAAACTCACAAAGCGTAGCCTTGACCTCGATTGCCAGCAATTCGCGTGCGCCAAGATAAATTTGGTCCCATTGCATGTCGCATTCCTTGCACAATTGAGGTGTCGGGAGATTTTAGTTCTAGATTAATTTGGTATATATACAAGTACTATAGTCGAAAAACTCAAAAAAGACCAGATTTATTGGAGACTAAGGTTCAAACTCATCCTAAAAATCTTCTTCTAAACTTTCAAAGCACATGTCGCGATCTCTTTTTTTCGGCGCCTGCGATCGGGTGTAGGCGCTTAAGGAGGCTAATGGCTCGGCTGAAATTGGTTAAGCCCGGACTCTCCCAAGTCCACCAATTCACGACTTAATGGTTCAAGTTCTTAACCTGTAAATCAATTTTTAAAATGGAGTCGCCACTAATCGATTTGGGGTGGGTTGATTAAAAACCCAAGTGAAGTATCGGGAGAAATACTCACTCCTGCGCAACCAGAGAAATTAGGATCGGGGACTTGATTACACTAGTTAATCACTAATGCCCTTTCGGTACCTAATCTTGTTTAAACATGGAGGCTTTTTGGATGTTCGAGAGATTTTCCATGCGTTTTTGGGAGGAAAAACATTTTTTTTGAGTCTTTTTCTCATTTTTTTGGATGCAAAAGGGATTTTTTGGTTTTTTTGGAAAAAAATAGAAGTCTTTTTTGGCTTTTTCTGAATTTTTTGGCTTTTTCATGAATTTTTGGCTTTTTTTGAATTTTTGACATATTTTGGAAAATATGAAATATTTTTGATTTTTTTGATTTTTTGGAAAATAAAATATTTTTTAAATTTTTTTAAATATTTTTGGAAAATAAATTATTTTTTGATTTTTCTCGATTTTTTTGGAAAATAAAACATTTTTTAACATTTTTTAAATATTTTTTGAAAATAAAACATTTTTTGATTTTTTTGAAATAAAATATTTATTTTTATTTATTTATTTAAAATATCATTTTATATTAAAATAATATAAAAACTGACCCGAGTCGGATTCGCGGGTTGGGTCCGACCCGGGCTGGCGACCCGAACGAGGACGGGCCCGCAATGCGGGCCCGACTCGGATTCTTTGTCTTTTTTCTTTCTTTTTTTTTTTTTTAACAAGCCCAGCCCAAATAGATCTATTTTCTATAAAAGGCCCGGCCCACGTGCTAATGGCCTAAGCTGGCCGAAACCCTACCCGGGTGAGGTGCGCCCGACCCGACTCTGACCCGGTTTCCGGCCGCCTAGGTCTCGCGAAACCCTACCCAGTTTCACAAACCGCGCTCGACCCGACGCGGGATCGCTGGCTTCTCCATCTGTCTGCGGCGCAAGTGGAGGGACTGGGGACATCACCGGCCAGCGGCGCGGCGCCTGACGATGGCGGCGACGTGGCGGATGGTGGTGCGGCATTCGACGGCAACGTAGCGGGTCTCCTTGGTCAGGGGTTAGGGTCTCGCGATGGCGACGATGACGACACGCTAGGGAGGCGACTATGGTTTCGAGCAACGGCGACGATGCGTTTAGGGGCGGTGGCGGCGGCTACTGTTACCTGTTTGCAGCAATGGCGCGACGAGGTGGTGAACGGTGGCGGCGACAAGGGGCTGTAGGTGCAGGTGACGACGGCGGGGTAGTGACAGCAGCTCCTCAGTTTCCAAATTTGGTCTGGCGTTGGCGGGTCAGTGGCTGCACGACGTCGAGGTGGGGGACAGCAGCAGCAGAGCCGCGGTTGCAGCGGTGGTGCAAAGCCTCCGGCTTCACAGATCTGGCATTCCCTCCTCCGACTCCCCTCGCTCAGCCTTGATTTTCTCTCACTCAGGTCAGATCTGAGCCTCCACCGACCGGATCTGACCTTCTCGAAGTTGCTTGCTGCCTGCCTTCCTCGAAGTGTCTCGATGGAAGGTGGGCTGAGCTCGCGACTCGAGTCCTCTCCCGTGCTCGCCCTTCAATCCTTCCCGATGTCTCTCAGTGAAGGATCTTCGAGCTTGCGATTGTTGTTCTTCGACGGAGGTGGTGCCCTTTTATAGGCGAGGGAATCCAGTCGACGGAGCTTTGACCGCCGGTCCCCTTCGCGCGCCGAGTAGTTCTCCTCGGCTGAACCGGCGTCCCATCCGAGCTCATCCAGCGAAGCATGCTCGGCATTGATGGCGCTCAAGATCTTATCTTCTCCGGCCGACGTCGACCTACTCCCCTCGGCTGTAAGCCGTCCTTCGCGCACGTCGTCATCTTCTGTGCGCGTGAGTTGCAGAGGCGTAGGGGGAAGAAGAGGGAAGAAGGAAGAAAGAAGAAGAAAAGAAGGGGGCCGGGCTTTGGGGAAAATGGTTGGGCCTTGGGCCTGCGTGGAAAAGAAAAAGAGGGGGCTAGGCTGGCTTTTGTTTTTCTATTGGTTTTTGCTTTGTTTTTTTGTTTTTTTGTTTATTAATTATCTTATTTATCCGAAATGACAAAATAAAATAAAAACTTAATAAAATAAAATTAACCTAATTAAAATTGAGGTGTCAACAGACATTACCTCGTTTGGTTTCACTTCCCATTTGGAGCTAGGGTTCACTTTCCACATTTAAAAAATGAGATGAAAAGAATGGTGACCACTTTGAGCACTCAAATTAAATAGCCATGTCATGTCAACCATTATGGATGTGTTAGAGAAAACTCCTATGTTGTTTTGAAGCTAACAAAACTTATCTAAGTTCTATTATCAAGATTGCCAGACTTTTGTGTCAAAGTCTATCTTACAACCGAAGTTTGCCCACTTTGACAATTTCCAAACTGAACACAAGAGAAGAATGAAGACTTATCCAGATACGGGATTATCTTTGTCACGCCCCCAACCTTGACTGCGCACACATCTCTCGGTAGTTGATAAAATTTGCAACATCCTAGAACGCATCGCCGACCCATTCATTTTAATGCACAAGCGGAACGGATTAACGAATCCCCTAACAACAACATACATGAGATAGAAAAGCAAGACAACCGATTACAAACCAAACACACTTTTATAAACAATTTGGTTTACACACAGAGGCCAACCCTAAGGTCTATGTATAGGAGGTTCATTTCAAAAGAAACTTCTAGGCCATCCATGCTCCTGACCCTTCCTTTTATAGCTTCGGGTTCTTCACACTAGAGACCTAAAAAGATAAGCCCACGACAAGGTGAGACAATGTTTTAGCAAGTTCACCTCATAAGCCTCGATTAGTACACCAACTCAACTCAAGTATCTCTTCATAACCACCCCCACAAACAAAACCATGACTAACCAGCAATTGAATAGTCAGTTCGCATGCAATCTTACCTGATATGCCATACCCTGTATGATAAATCTCAGGACAATACACGCAATGCACATGGCCATTAGATGATGCGGTTCATTAATCACATACGAATCACGTCACAAGTGATCTCACCTGGCTATTGTCACACCTTATACGTTATTGATTCATGCATGCATACCATAAACAATATGCTTAACTCATGCCCAGTCAAAACCAATGATGCCATGATTCTCATATGCTCTTACACATTAATGCGCCAAACAACATACATTGATCAATCACACGGGTCCCAATTATAAGGTAAAATCGATGTGACACGTTCCATTCTATGCCACATAATTTTACCCCATAATAAGGCCTAACCATCTCAACACTCATGTGTTCTAATTTTAATCACGACCTAATGGGCACGGCCTACTCGATGTTTGATGGTCTTCTGGTGTAGCTAGGTTAATCACAACCCAATGGGCGCGGCCTACTTGATGTTCGGCAGTTAATCACGGCCCAATGAGTACAGCCTACTAGAAGTTCGACAGTTAATCACGACCCAATGGGCACACCTACTAGAAGTTCGACTGTTAATCACGGCCCAATGGGCAAAGTCTACCAGAAATTCAGCAGTCTATTTCGGTGTCCCTCGAATAAACCGTTATCCCATTTTTTTTTTTTTTGTGAAAAGCACTCGATTCATGCGGATGCTCATGCATTTACACATCCATTCACTTCATAGGATTAAAACACATGCATTTGGACAACTTTTCACATTCTGGATGAACAGTGCACGTGAACAGTAACTTGTGAATAGTGTCGTGTGAACAGTAAATTCCCAAAATTAAATAAATAATAAATTAAATTCAAAAATTAAACAAAACATTAATTTGAAATAGCTAGTACGAGTACCTAGAGGGGGTGAATAGGTATACAAAAATTTTCTCGAAGCTTGCACGATATTTAAACGATTAGAGGATTTGCAACAGTTAAAAATTCAATCGCAAGACCGAGTAAGGGAAAGAGAGAATTGAACGCTCGGTTTATAGTGGTTCGGCTTGATTCAAGCCTACGTCCACTCTTCAAGACCGACAGCCGATTGGCTGGATTCCACTATGATCAAAGAGATGTTACGTGTTGATCTTCCTTGGTTTCTAGGTGTAGATGATCTACCACACTCACTCAAGGCGTTACAAAGTATAAACACTCTCGTGTACAATTTTGCTCGTCTCGACTAACAATCAAGGATCTTCGACTGGAATTTTTCTATCGATCACACACTTAAAACAGCTAGACGTCTTCCTTTTGTACTCCTTCATGCCATCATAGCCGTTGGCACTTACCAAAGGAATTCCTCCAATCTACCCGTTGGACGGAATCAATCAAGAAGATCATCCGAGCTATTTAAGGAATCGATGATAGCCCATCAATCGTTCGCCCATACAATCGGATCTCGGTTTCCATGAATAGAATATTTCCAAGATTGTTTCGTCAACCATCGGATCTTCAATCGATCTTAGATAAGAATTAAAGAATCCGAAATGATTATCCAACCAAGAAATCTATTTTGAGTATCGAATCCTTAACCATAAACCTCGGCTTAGGATTTCCTTCGACATCGGAGTAGAAAGACGTCGGTGAGAATAGACTTAAGTCTTGAGTCCTAAGTCTTAAGTCTTTGAGTCTTGAGTCTTGGGTCTTGAGTCTTGGGTCTTGAGTCTTGGGTCTTGAGAGAACAAAGTCTTCGACTTTAAACCGACGGTCTCCGAACATCCAGACTTTAGATCGAAAGAAACGTTTTGTCGGCTTCAAAATATTCTGGAAAGATTTCTCCAACAATCTCCCCTTTTTGATGGTGACAAAACTTTCTTGAAGATTTGAACAACTTTGACCGCAAAACATTTCTCAAGTAATATGGCTAACTCATAAAGATTAATAAAACAACCGGACTCGCATCCACAGACAATTGGTTAGTCTTTCATGAGAAACACCATATAACAACACTTGAATAAATGCAACCAGTCAAGTTCATAATCCGCAATCCATGATCGATCAAATTCACACCCAAATTCAAGTTCTCAAGTAATACTCAAAAATAAATAAACATAACCACAAAGGTCAAAGATTAAAAAATGAAAGTTCAAATTGATTCTCCCCTTTTTGTCAAGATTGAAAAGGGTGAGAAAGGATTCATGTCTCGCTTGGGAATGCGCACGATCCGGAAATCCCCAATGGACTGGACTACTCCTTCAAGCTTCTTCAGTCTTCTCGCAGACGAGCTACCTCTTCTCCCTTGGCATTGGCTTGGAGTTGCTGAGCGAGGTCTTTGAATTTATCTTCCATAGAGACCGAAGATTCTTGTCCAGCATGCTTCAAAGCTTGGATTTCACGATCCGTAACATATATCCGGTTACGCATTTCCGTAAGAATATTCATGATACTACGAAGATCCGCAGAATCATCCGTCGTCGTGTACCGGCATTGGCTTTCTCGATGGTGTGTATGCGTACGATGGTGCTTCGTTCGGTCCGGCAGATTTGGAATCGATGTATCACCTTCTTCAGGCAATTGAGAGACTGAACTTCTTCTCGGGTCTTCGGAGATTGTCTTAGATCTTCAGCAACAAGAGGTGTAGACCTTTCTTGCAAGCTTACTCCCCTGTCTCTAGGACATCGAGAGGGGAAGAATGATGATCATCCTCGGGATTTCCCTTCTCGCATTTATCGCCAGATTTGTTCTTTTTCTTCTTCTCCTTCTTCCTCAACTTCTTTTTCCTTCTTTCTCTGTTCTTCTTCTTCTTCTTCGCTGAAGTTCGTCGAATGAGACACGAACGTCTTGTTCTTGTCGTCTTGCTGGAATAGTGGGATCTTCATCATCTTCATCTTCATCCTCATCCTCCGGGATAAGAGTTCTTTTCCTCTTTTTCGAAGAGGCACCAATAGCCTCCTTTCCTTTCCTTTTGAAGCAGACTGGATTGGAGATTTCACCTTGAATTTCTCCATTGCCTTAGAAAGTTCTTTCGACGCATCTTCATTAACATTTTCAACCCTACCACCATCTTGTCACACGGTCGAACACAAAAAGTATGTGGCAGTTCAATATTCAGATGTCTGAAGATCTTGGTCACCGAGACAGGATAAGGCAATTGTCCTTTGTCTTTTGACACCGCTTCGTACATATGGAAAAGAATAGTGTGCGGGAGAGAAAATTTCCGTCCCGAGTTGATCGCATACATCAACTTTGCTTCGAGAAAAAGACACGAAGTCTTTGACGTAGACTTTGGTCTAAGACAATTGATCACAATCTTATGAAGCACAATGTCGATGGCATTCATCCCGGAATAGATGATTTTCTTATCAACGTCCCTATCTTTGACAAGATCCAGAGTAGTACGAGCAGGTGAGACTTTGATTGGGAGATAGCGTCCCCTTTCAACTCCAATTATGTCCGCCAACATATTTACATCTACCACATAGACTTGGTCTCGGACATCGAATGAAATTCTATTCGCATCCAAAAAGCTAAGATTTGAATAGAAGTAAGCGATCGGTTGATCATACCCGTCTCAGAGTCGAGCAAAAAGTCTCAAGTTGAAGCAAACTCAACTTCTCCCTTAAGTTCAAGTTGATGGAATCCAGAAGTCAAAGTCGACACTTCTAGGGTTGATTACCCCTCTTTTCAACAGACTGAAATACATTTTTTCTTGATCCTTGGATTTAAACAAATCCATCCGATTTCCTTTCACCTTTGCAGCCACACCCATTCTAGGTTTAAATTCAAGGAACATTTTGTCATCATCGTTCCCGTCAATTAGATTCTCGTCCCGGCATACGAGGATCACTAGGAATGTTCGCAAGAGCCTCCTCTCGCTCTTCCTTTCGGAGCAATTCCCAACTCTTCCATTTTCCGCAGAAAAAGATACTCATTCCCATAATTTTTGTCCTTAAGAAAGTCATCTATATACTTTAATGAAGAACCGGTGTTTTTCAACGCACGATAAAGCTTATAGATAACAGAGGGTTTTTGGACTCTTACTGGGTCGGCATCCTCGATAATGTCTTCTTCTAGATTTTGACTTGCACCTTGTGGGTCAGGAGATGCTGAATGACGTGGAGGAGAGCGAATCGGACTTTGTCGCTGACTTGGTGAGTCTTCTTCCTCGCAAGATCGAAGTGAGTCGGTCCCTTCTCCATTCTTTGTGGTCCCCTGTTTGCGATTCTTGATGATTTCCTCGAAGACGACATCTTTCTTTGTCTATTGGAGGATTTCTTCACTTGCTTTTCCCAAGAGAGATGACCACTTTCTCGACGATGAACAGAGTAAAAACAGTATCGGAAGAAGAGTGTCTTTTAGGGTTTTTAAAATTGGGGGTAGAATGATTTGTGTATTTATATGTGCCTCGGATTTGAAAATAGAATTTTAAACGGTACAAGGAAAGTGTACGAACACTCATTTTTCAAAAATAACTGCCAAAAATAACTTCCTCTAAAAAAGACAAGTTTTCAAATTTCACACAAATTATATCTGAATAAAAGAACGTACCTTTTTCGAGATAAAATAAGCAAGAATTCATACCTTTTAGATAAGATATCGACTTACGTCTTAAGCGATGAATGATTGAGTCTCGGGATTTAAAGTCTAAGAGATCGAGTCTTAGAGTTGGTGAGTCTCTATACTTTAACTTCTTCAAGCTTCAAAATGTTGAGTCTTGAGCGGATGAAGTCGAATTGATTCTTCTCCAAAGGCTTTGTGAATATGTCCGCTAGTTGACTTTTTGAATCAACAAATTGAATTGAGATTTCTCCATTTTGAATATGATCTCTAATGAAGTGATGACGAATCTCAATATGCTTTGCTCTAGAATGAAGGATTGGATTTTTGGTGAGATTGATCGCGCTTGTGTTGTCACATCGATTTCGTGCATGAGTCTTCAATGCCAAAGTCTTGTAGCTGTTGTTTTATCCATAGAATTTGCGAACAAAGCAGCTTCCAAGAGCTACATACTCGCTTCCGTTGTTGAGAGAGCTACGTTGTGCTTTGCTTCCTTGAAAACCAAGACACCGTCCTATTTCCAAGCAATTGACAAGTTCCGAAGTGCTCTTTCTATCGACTCGCAACCGCCAGATCGCATCCGAGTATCCTAGAAGATTAAAGTCTCCCCTCTTTGGATACCAAAGACCGATGCTTGAAGATGAAGCAACGTATTTGATAATACGTTTCACGGCAATGAGATGTGATTCTCTAGGATCCGATTGAAACCTAGCACAGATACAAACACTAAACAAAATATCAGGTCTAGAAGCAGTAAGATAAAGAAGTGAACCGATCATGCTCCTGTACAGCTTTTGATCTACTTTCTTCCCTTCTTCATCCTTGTCTATCTTCTGAGAACATGACATTGGTATGTCGGTCTTCTTGCATTTTTCCAATCCAAACCTTTTGACAAGATCATTCGCATATTTTTCTTGATGAATGAAAGTTCCTTCATTCATTTGTTTCACTTGAAGTCCAAGAAAGAATGTTAATTCTCCCATCATACTCATTTCAAATTCATCCCGCATAGACTTAGAAAATTTCTTGCAAAGACTTTCATTAGAGGATCCAAAAATAATGTCATCAACATATATTTGGACAAGTAAGAAGTTTTTGTTTTCCTTTTTAATAAATAAGGTAGTATCTACTTTACCTTTGACAAAACCATTTTGTAATAAAAACTTACTTAGTCGTCGTACCAAGCTCGAGGTGCTTGCTTAAGACCGCATGAGCCTTTTTCGCCTAAAGACCGAGTCGGCTTCTTTGGGTCTTCAAATCCAGGCGGTTGTTCCACATAAACTTCCTCATGGATAAATCCATTTAGGAAAGCACTTTTGACATCCATTTGGAATAACCTGAAATTTTTGTAACAAGCAAAAGCAAGTAATAGTCGAATAGCTTCTAACCTTGCAACTGGTGCGTAGGTCTCGTCATAGTCTATTCCTTCTTCTTGCGTATAGCCTTTGGCCACGAGTCTTGCTTTGTTTCGTACGACTTTTCCTTTTTCGTCCATCTTGTTCCTGAAAACCCATTTGGTTCCAATAACAGTTTTACCTTTTGGTTTAGATGTCAATTCCCAGACATCATTGATGTTGAATTGTCTGAGCTCTTCTTGCATAGCTTCGATCCAGCTTTCATCGGATAAAGCTTCTTCTATGCTTTTTGGTTCAATTTCGAGATGAGAGCCACAAGACTAGATTCTTCATGCCTTTTTGATCTGGTACGAATTCCTTCATTAAGTTCGCCAATAATAAGATCTTTGGGATGACTGGATTTGTGCTTCCAAGTTACTAGTTGATTTGTCGGGTTGATGATCTCTTTCTTTACTTGATTCTCCATGAGCGTCTTGATGATGTATTTCAGACTCGAGATGGTTTCGAGATGTAGACATTTGAAGGTCTAGAGCGGGTTCGATCTCTTCGATCGAGTCTTCTTGGATTCGTCTTGCACCGAGTCTTGGAATTTGACATTCATTGATTCTTCCACGATCGGCTTTTCTTGTTGTAGACTCGTAGGCTTTGCTTGATGTAGAATATCCAAGGAAGATACCTTCATCGATCTTTCTTCGAACTTACCCACTCGATCATTTGCATTTTTCAAAATAAAGCATTTGCAACCAAATACATGAAAGTATGAAACAATAGGCTTCTTACCTTTGAACAATTCATAGGGGGTTTTCTCAAGAATAGGTCTTAGAAATACTCTATTTATAATATAGCAAAGTTGAAACTTGACTTCAGCCCAAAATCGAGGAGAAATTTTACTTTCAATTAAAAGTGTTCTAGCCATTTCTTGAAGAGATCTATTCTTTCTTTCCACAACTCCATTTTGCTCGAGTATACGGAGAGGAAAACATGTGATTAACACCAGATTTATCACGAATCTCGTAAAATCTTGATTTTCAAATTCACTTCCATGATCAGTTCTTATACTTGAGATAGCACATCCTTTTTCAATTTGAACCTTTTTAGCAAACTTTTCAAAGTACGAAAAGGTTTCAGATTTATTTGCAAGAAAATATACCCATGTAAAACGAGAGTAATCGTCTACAATTACTAGACAATATTTCTTACCTCCAATGCTCGGGTTCTTGTAGGTCCGAAGAGATCCATATGAAGCAACCGCAATGCATGATTAGTTGATACATGATTTATTTGCTTAAAAGAATTTCTTACCCGCTTTCCCGTAATGCATGGAGTGCATAAGTCGACTTTTGGTAAGGCAATTTAGGTAGACCTCGAACAAGCTGCTTTGAAGAGATTTTGACTAATTGCTTCTTGTTGATATGGCCAAGTTTTCGTGCCATAGAACTCGCTTCATCTTGAATTGAGATTAAGCATTGTTCTTCATTTAGCTTTACATCAAGGAGGTAAATGTTTCCATGCCTTCGACCCATGAAAGACCGAGTCGAATCTTTGCTAATTCCGAACATATGCCTTCTTGAAAAGAGATCTTATAACCAGTATCACACAGTTGGCTAATACTGAGTAGATTGTAGTTGAGTCCTTCCACTAGAGAGACATTGCTTATTGTGAGATTTCCAATTTTCACAGTTCCGAATCCCACAATACTTCCTTTGCTATTTCCTCCGAATGAAACTTTTCCACCATTTACTTGAATAAGCTTTATGAAACAATTTGAGTCTCCTGTCATGTGTCTTGAGCATCCACTGTCAAGATACCACTTTACCTTCTTTTGACAAAAACCCGCATTCAAAAGAGAGTCTCAAGCTTTCTTTGGTACCCAAATTTTCTTGGGTCCTTTGGTGTTAGTAGGATGAGCATTATTGGGCCATACTCTTTTAACAGCCTCCAAACCATAGGACACTCTTTTTCAAAATGATCCGACAATTACACTTGGAACACCTTAAAGCATTTCGTCCTACATGTGCTTTACAAAAATTCTTTTAAAATGATTTTTATAAGCCTCTCTCGATGGTCTTTTCTTAATTCTTTCTTTTACTTTCGGAAAATCAATCAAAGGAATTGTTTCAGCTGTCATACCTAGACCCGACTTATTGAAGTAAGGTCTTTGGATTGAAAGAACTTTTTCAAGTTTTTCAGACCCTATTGAAAATTTCTTTGAAATATTTGATAAATCAGTTTTTAAGAAAGCATTTTCTTTCGAAAGATTGTCTTTACTCTCTTTAAGAGTAGAAACATTCAAGTCTAAATTTTTTACCTTTTCTTCTAAAATGTTTTCCTTTTGTTTTAAAACTGAGTTTTCCTTTTTAAGTTCGGAAATCTTTTTAAGAGAAGTCTTAAGACCGAAACATAACTCATCAATATATTTAGAGACTTTGACAGGGATTTTATAATCACTTACCTCAAATTCACCGTCTCGAGTCCGATCCAGTCGATCCAGTCTCGAGTCCGATTGTGCCATCGAGACACGGGTTGGCATATTCCTCATCACTCTCTTCACACTCGTATCGCTCCAGTCTCGGCTTTGAGAGCTTTTCGAGACTTCTCACTTTTTCCTCTTTTCTTTTCGAAGAGGACGGTTGGGTCCGATGTGTCCCTTCTTTTTACATTCGAAGCAAACTACATCTTTGTTTGGTTCCACATCATCACCGAGACTTGGTCTCGCTGTCTCTCGAAAACTCGTTTCTTTGGAATGAACCTTCCGCCTTTTCTATTCAGTTTTCGAATCTTCTTATCATGAGGGCGAGCTCCTCATCATCCATATCATCTTTCGAATCGCATCATCGAATCATCATTTGATTTTAGTGCAATAGATTTCTTACCTCTTGGATCTTCGTCTTCATTAATTCGTTCCACTTCGTAAGACCGAAGAGTTCCAATCGTTCGTCTACGAGATAATGGCATGATTCTTTGCGTCTCTCTTATTGAAGTCTTTATATGATTCCAATCCTTGGAGAGTCCACGCAGAAGCTTGTTCACCTTCATAGGATCAGAAATTTTTTGTCCTTGGTTTTCAAGACCATTGACAATATCTGTAAAACGACTAAACATGTCAGTTATAGATTCTCCTGATTTCATTTTGAAGGATTCATATTGACCAAGAAGAATATTAATTCTGGTCTCCTTCACTCGATCTGTCCCTTCATAAGTGATATGTAACCTGTCCCAGACTTCTTTTGCTGTAACACAAGAAGATATTCTGTTATATTCAGTTGGTGATAAAGCACAATATAAAGAATAAATCGCTTTCGCATCGAGTGCTTGTCTCTTGTTTAATTCTTCTTGAGACATTCCGCGGCTTCAACAGCTTTCTTTCCCTCTTTCGTAGATTGATGCAGCAGCGGGAGTGATTCCTCTTTCCACAACGTCCCATTCCAGAGGATCCTTTGATCGTAGGAAAGCTTTCATCTTGTTTTTCCAGATGTTGTAATCCTTTCCATCGAAGTAGGGAGGTCTCGGTATTGCTTTGCCCCTCCATCAGCCCCGGTGCTAGCATACTAGCCATGGATCTTTTACTCGAAGTAAGACACTTCAAAACGAGTGAGAACACGAGCTCGATACCAATTGAAATAGCTAGTACGAGTACCTAGAGGGGGTGAATAGGTATACAAAAATTTTCTCGAAGCTTGCACGATATTTAAACGATTAGAGGATTTGCAACAAAGCTTAAAAATTCAATCGCAAGACCGAGTAAGGGAAAGAGAGAATTGAACGCTCGGTTTATAGTGGTTCGGCTTGATTCAAGCCTACGTCCACTCTTCAAAGACCGATGCCGATTGGCTGGATTCCACTATGATCAAAGAGATGTTACGGTGTTGATCTTCCTTGGTTTCTAGGTGTAGATGATCTACCACACTCACTCAAGGCGTTACAAAGTATAAACACTCGTGTACAATTTTGCTCGTCTCGACTAACAATCAAGGATCTTCGACTGGAATTTTTCTATCGATCACACACTTAAAACAGCTAGACGTCTTCCTTTTGTACTCCTTCATGCCATCATAGCCGTTGGCACTTACCAAAGGAATTCCTCCAATCTACCCGTTGGACGGAATCAATCAAGAAGATCATCCGAGCTATTTAAGGAATCGATGATAGCCCATCAATCGTTCGCCCATACAATCGGGATCTCGGTTTCCATGAATAGAATATTTCCAAGATTGTTTCGTCAACCATCGGATCTTCAATCGATCTTAGATAAGAATTAAAGAATCCGAAATGATTATCCAACCAAGAAATCTATTTCGAGTATCGAATCCTTAACCATAAACCTCGGCTTAGGATTTCCTTCGACCTTCGGAGTAGAAAGACGTCGGTGAGAATAGACTTAAGTCTTGAGTCCTAAGTCTTAAGTCTTTGAGTCTTGAGTCTTGGGTCTTGAGTCTTGGGTCTTGAGTCTTGGGTCTTGAGAGAACAAAGTCTTCAGACTTTAAACTGACGGTCTCCGAACATCCAGACTTTAGACTGAAAGAAACGTTTTGTCAGCTTCAAAATATTCTGGAAAGATTTCTCCAACATAATTAAAGCAAACAATCAATCAATTATGGTTAAACATACTTAATTAAGCATATAAGCCACATTTAGCAAATAAACGAGATTAAACTAAACTAATCTAATCCATCCATCTAACCACCTATCTTAGAGCTAATACAACTTAATTAAATCACCTAAACTATAATTAACTCTAACTAAACCAATCCTAAGCAAGTTTAGGCACTAATTGAAGGATTATGAGCTAAACTCACCCGTTTAGCGGGCCAGAGACACAGACGTGGCGGCAACAATGGAGGCTTCTCTCAGGAACCTCTACCACGATGATTCAAGGCGATCCCAAGCTCAAAATAGCAACCACAACCTTAGACTTCCTCTGCAACTCTGGAAAAATGACTGCCAGAGGAGAAATAGAGCTTAACAGGCTTGGTCAAAGCTCTGATGAGGGGTTGGCCGGCAACCGGCAGCACCAGGGGTTAAGAGGGAGTGGCTAGTGGCTAGGCTAGGCGGAGGAAAGGGTCGAAATGGGAGAAAACAAGTAGCAAAGTCGAAACAATGTAGGTGGGCAAGCTCTAAGCAATACCGCGTGCAGCGGGGTTCATCCATATGGATTGGCTCTCTTGGATACGGTGGTGGGTGGCACAAAGGCTGATTCTCATTGGAAGGCAACGAACAACTTAAGTTTTCACAAGAAGGTTAGCTGGAGCAGAATAGGACCAAACGGTCAAACTGTTGCTAGCTTCTGGCCAGCCGACGGGTCAGCTAGCAGCTCCGACCAGTGAACAACCAAGTCAGCGTAGACGATCTGGGTGTCCTGAGCATAGTGGTGGGTGGCACGAGAGCTGATTCGTCCGGGAAGACAATAATCAACTTAGCTTTTCACAAGAAGGTCTGCTAGAGCATAAGGAAGAAAAAAGGAGAACAAAGGGAGAGAGAGGGCTGAAGGAGAGAGAGAGAGAGAGAGAGAGAGAGAGAGAGAGAGAGAGAGAGTGAGTGATGTAAAGGCCGCTGCACTCTTCTCCAAGGCCCTTCAATGCTTGCCCCAAGTCCTCATGCAAGATGACCTCACCTTCTCTCTCTTCTCTTGCCTTATCCAAATGCTTTTAAGGGCAAAATAGTCATTTCCACCTTGCACAAATTACCAATCTATCCTTGGGCTAAAAATGATGGGTGGGCCTAAGAATTGGGTTTGAAAATGAATAGGAATGCTTGGGAATTGATTGGACTTGATTGGGCTTAAATGGGCTTAAGGTTTACCAGTGGGCTTGAAAGAAGAAATGGGTTGGTTGGGCCTAATAGGCTCATTGGCTTGCCTTGGGCCTTCCATGGTGGCTATCCCACCTTGGGCCTAAGGCCCACACTTGCTTTGCTCAGCCCATGTCCTCACGGGCTCGCTTCCTCAATCTGAAAATCCCTTTTTCCAAATATTCGGCTTAACTGGTGTTGTCAAACATCGAAGTAACTTCATCCAAAGTCCATCTCGGATGTTCCCGATAATTCGAAGTCCAATCTTTAGTTCTCATGCCATATCAATTTCGCCAAATGCCATTTTGGGTACAACTCAAACTAACAAGCGGCTTTGAGGATTCACGCATGACCGACTCGTGTCTAACCACATTCAAGACATCTCAACACATGGACGTCCTTGATTACATGAAATTACGGAAGATATATTCTTATTTCAAAGTACACGATTACTGATGATCGACATAGGGTCGTTCGCGGGCTCGATAACAGTAAACAGAATCACCTGTCATTCCATTATGTTCTGTCTGTGAATCGACTTCTAGTTGTCCTTGAAATCGACCTACCTATCTACAAGATCATCCTCACGGAAGTCCCACGATCAAGTTCTTTAGTCGTATGAGTTCTGTCCTCATTAGCCTTTTCCCCTCAAGGTTAGTATCTCAGGAGTGATTAATTCTGAGTGAGATCAACCAACAATGCATTGATGAAATTCACATTCATTCATTCCTCAGAGGGCTCAAATTTCAAGACGTCACAACTCTTCTCCTCTTATAAAAATTTCGTCCTTGAAATTTAAACCATTAAAATTCTTCTTCAAAATGGTGGGGGTATTGTCGTCTCATCAAATCTTTACTTTTCCAAATCTTTCATTCCACCTCATAATGTTATCGAACACTTTCAGTGCTGCCAAATCACTTCCAATCCTGCCAAATCATTTTGGTTTCAAAAGGCTAAGCACTTGTCCATTTTTACAAAAAAATGAAAGTTGCAAAAATTTGGTTCTTCTTTTCCTTCTCTTTTTTTTTTTTCCTTTTTCTTTTCTTTTTCTACTAAGTAGCAAACTGCTACTTCGGGGATTCAAAAGGTCTTCGACGCTTATATGCGTAGCTTTTCTAGCGGCTCTGGGCGGTCTTTAATATGTCCCTAATAACTGCAACTGCATCCACTGACTATTGAACTATCTCTGGGCCAGTAATCTCCCGCTATCTAACTTCATCCCAACAAATTGGAGTTCTACACTATCTACCATACAACATTTTAAATGGTGCCATTTGGGCGATCTGCTGATAATTGCTACTGCAAGCTTCTGACAAGATCTCTTCCTTAAGTCCTGCATTGTCGGATACGCATAATCGTCCATAAAGTTTTAGTGTTCCATCCTAGGTAGCTTGAAAATCAGCCTTTCTCTTTTCTGTACCTTCCTGCAGAATCTTCAGGATCTCAAGATTTGTCAATTGAAACATCTTGATTCTTAGCTATACTTCTGATTCATTTCTGAGGATGGCCATAAGAATTGAAAGACGGCCTACCTCAAATTTGAAACAGAATCTCCAGCTCTTTCTAGTAAAATCCACCCCTGAATCACCATCTACGCAATCAATGACTTTCGATTCAACTCATTTGTAACTTTACTAGCTTTTCCGGGGTGATGCAAGAGGTCGCAATCACAATCCTTGAGAAATTCCATCCAACGACACTATCTCTTACTCAATTCTTTCTTAATCCTCAACTGATGATAACCCATACTCAAGTCGACTTGCGAGAACATCGAAGCTCCTTGTAACTGATCAAACAGATCGTCAATTCTTGGCAACAGATACTTATTCTTGATTGGACCCAATTGAGTTGCCGATAGTCGATACAAAGGCACAAACCCATCTTTCCTCCTCACAAACTGGTGCTCTCCAAGGTGATGCACTAGGACATATAAATCATTTATCCAACAATTCATGCATCTGCACCTTCAGTTCCTTCAAAGTTTCATGTGTGAGTCGGGTCCGGTTCATACTTTCTCGAATGACCTTGACGGTGTCGATTGCTTCTCGATAACCCCATCACGAGACCCATCATGATGTGTTCCCACTTCCACTCGGGAAACTCCAGAGGTTGCAAAGTCCTCTAGAATCAAATGGAATCGTCAGCACTGGTGCGGTAGTCAGCTTTCACCTAAGCTATTGGAAACTATGCTCGCACTTATCTATCCCTACGAACTTCTTTACCTTCTTCAAAAATCTAGTCAGAGGCATAGCCATTACTGAAAACCTTCCCACAAACCTGTCTATAAAACCTATCAACCCCAAGAAACTTATGATCTCTGTTACTATTGTTGATCTTGGCCAATTGATCATGACTTCAATCTTGGTTAGGTTCACGAAAATCCCGTCCATGTTCTTGCAAGGTCTGAAGCACTGCCCTTAAACATCTTTCATACTCCTCTACACTTCTAAAGTATACCCAGATGTTGTCGATAAACACTATCACGAACTCGCTCTTCCTTTCTAGGAGCAAACCGAATGATTCCTCAGGAAACATGTCAGAAAACTTCCGCACTATGGTGATGCTCTCCACTTTTGGTTCCTTAACTGTCATACCCACTACAGTTGCCAAATAACATTGGTAACCCACATCCAGTAATCAGTTGTCTTAAATGGCGACATTAAAATAAATGAGGATCCTCCTTGATTTTCAACAAACTTGAAACTTCCACATGCTATCGGAACAAACTGGATTACTACATAAAAATGATTCATTACAATAAGATGCTCCTGAAGCCAATCTTTTCCATTTACAACCTTAAAGTTATACATAAGCAAAAATGGCCAAGTACCACTCTAATCAGTGATTTTCCTTTTTACAACTTCATTTCAACAACTAAAATTCTACAAGCTTAACCAAAATTCCAATGTGCTACTCTGATAAAATTATCCCAAAACATTCTTCCCTTGATCGGTGTGTGGCCCGGTTCATTCTCGTCCCCTTTGCCTTCCTACTGGCGCTCTATCTACGATGCATTCTATGGCACGTTCCCTCTGTTCTGTTCCATCGATGACGGCGGTAGTAGCTGCCGTGGTCCCATCTGCCTGTGCGAACAATCTTTGACCAGGTGGCCTTGCTAGCGACACCCATAGCAAACTTTTATCCTAGGAAAACACGAGGCCGATCCATGTCATCTCTCACAGAAATGACATTCTCCATTCTGATTCGGTGCTAACTTGTCTATCCCACCCTTCCTATTAAGCAGAATAGAATACCTTTCTCCAGTCATCGGTTTCTTCCCAAATCGATCTCCATCTCTGTTCGAATTGAACCTTGAACTAGACACAACGGTTTGTTCACTCAGGTTCATCTCTAACAACTAAATTCGACCATAAACCTCATTGTAATCCTTCAAGTCGAAAGGCACCAGCGAATTCTTCAGTTCTAATCGGAGACCATTTATAAACCTCCTAACTCTGTCTAAACTGGTGCATACTGAGAATGCTTAGCAAATTTAGCCTCATACTAGTCCACAGTCATCATCCCTTGATGGAGGCATTGGAATTCCTCCATCTTCTGTTCTCTAGCACTGTCGGAGAAGTACTTGCCATTAAAAGCTTCAAGGAAGGTGTCCCACACCGAAACTACACCTTCTGGGAACAATATTCCTCTGGTGGCCCTCCATCAAGTGTTTGCATTTCTCTGCAGTTGATAGATTGTAGGGACCACTTTTTCTTCCTCTGTGCACCTCAACAGTGCAAATGTCTTCTCTAAGTCTTGGACCCGAAGTGTTGTAGCCTTGGGGTCCCCTACACTAGTGAACCTTGGCGATTTCGGCCTCGAAAACTGCTCGACTGACTTATGCATTGGTCTTTCCCCGATCACAATTCTAGGTTGGACTCCAGTAGGCGCGACTACAGTAGCGGTAGCAGCAGCGGCAGCTTGATTCTAGACTTGCTGCCCCATCAAAAATCCCAAAGTCTCAAGTGCCTGTACAATCCTATCTAATCTAGGATCATTAGGTGTTGCTACACTAGTACCAACTTGCGGTGGTACTCTCTCACTCGTGCCAGCCTAAGCCGACGCTCCTCCTTGGGTACCGACCTTAGTCAGTGTCCTACCTCGAGCGACTGACGCAACAGTCTTCTTCGGAGGAGTCCTCAGATTCGAATCACTCATTCTACAGGATCTCTACAAAACCTGTTTTCTAATTCCACGCAAAATTAGGAAAATTTAGTGAACCTCATAAAACAAACTACCAACCAGCTTGGCAATCACAGGCGTCTGCATAAGGAAAAAGTCTTTCTTACTAACTATCCCAAAACCCTTTGCACCTTATCACTCCAAACGTTAACCTTGCTCTAATACCACTTAAACAGGGACGTCACATCCCAAATCTCGAGCGCGCGCACATCCCTCAGTGGTCAATAAAATTTATGACGTCTCAGGACGCGTCACTGACCCATTTGTTTTAATGCACAAGTGGAAGCAGATTAACTGATCCCCTAACAACAACATACATGGGATAGAAAAGTAAGACAACCAATTATAAACCAAACACATTTTTATAAACAATCTAGTTTACACACAAAGGCCAACCCTAAGGTCTATGTATAGGAGGTTCATTTGTGGCATCCCAAAATTTCATAATAACCCCTAGATATACCATGAACCATGAATAAGTGACAGTCATCGAATTGTGACTTTGTTTTTTTTTTTTTATACAGGCATTGATTTGTATTTGTTCATTTGGAATAGTATTTCAATTTTATCCTTTGAACCAAAAGGATGGGATTTGATCTTGCATAAGAATTATATGCGCTAAAAATTAAAGAATTAGAACTTGAGGATATTGAGTGGGCCGCAAGAATTTGGAGTATATATATAAATATGTGTGTGTGTGTGTGTGTGTGTGTGTGTGTGTGTGTGTATACTTGTATATAAAGCAATCTGAATTTTTGGTTATTAAATTAAATTTGGTAGAGATAAAATACTATATGTATATATAAAAAAAAAAAGGGGGGGCAATTGGGCTTTATTTTAAGGACTCTTGGGCCCAAGATTTCGGGCCCAAGCAGGCCCAAGAAACACCCCAAGGGTGTCGCACGAACCAAAAGGGGAGGGGGGGAGTGCATGTCCTCCAACACTTGTCTTCAATTTTGCCACTTTTTCTCTCCTTTTTGACACTTGTTATCCTCATGAGAACACTTGTCTCTTACATGCAAAAATAGAGATAAAATTGTTAATCAAAGAGCAAAAAGGAAGGGGGTTTCGGAAGTGAGAGGGAAGGAGAGAAAGGGAGGTGAGCCGAGAGAGAGAGAGAGACAGAGAGGAAAATCGAGAGAGGGAGAGGGAGTGTGTGAGAGAAGAAGAGGAGGTCCGTTCACCACCGCTTGTTCGCCGCCGTTCCTTCGCCGCTTTGCTTGCCATTTGTCATTGTTTTGTGCTTAAATTCGAGGCAAGTGAAGTCCTAAATCATACTCTTTGCATTGCTTTGTGTATGTGTAGTGGATGGTAAGTCTTGGTTGTGGTAGATGGGATGAAATTTCGGAGCTATGGAGAGAGATTCGTTGGTCATGCATGCTGTTTCTGGAAAGACTAGTTTGACCATCTCTGAGTTTGTGTGTTGCATGTGATTTTTTAGTCGGAATCTTGTTTTGATTTCTTCATGAAAGTTGTATAGAACACCTTTAAAAACAACATACTAAAATTTGAGGCAATACGAACAAGAAATGGTTAGTGAAATGATTTTTCTTTGGAGAAACTAGATCTGGAATTCGTCGTGATGACCTTCAGTGGTTTCGTGGTCTGTAAAGTAACCTTCTTGTAAAATTATCACTTTTATCTCTTAAAAAAAGTTGTAGTGTACTTCTTGAGGTTTAACATATCAAAAATTTAGAGAAAAAAAAAGAATAGGTAGGTGAAATCGTGGTTTTTCGGAGATGGTTAGATCTGGAAATTTTGGTACTAGGAACAGAAGTTTTAACCGCCTATATTTAATTACCTGGGACGAATCTGACTTTGATGTCTTCATGAAGTATTTACCTTATGGTCTTGGCTATCACATAGTCAAATTTCATAAGTTTTGAATGTCATTTGCGTATTTAATCAAAAATGTTTCTAAAACTGTGTGATCTGATGTGTTCGGACTTGGTAATGTTGCAATGCGTGGTCTATACCATTTTATATGAGATTCTTTTGGAAAAGTGTTATGCATGAAATATATTTTTTTATGTCTTCTCTACAACAGATTCAAATTTCGTGATTTTTGAAGTTCATTTGACTATTTAACCAAAAATGTTTCAAAAACTGTGCAAGTGGAATGGACAGAATTAGTAGTGCTGTGATGCGTGGTCTGTATTGAACTATATGGGGATCTTTTTGTGTAGTGTTCTTCATGAAATATCTGCCTTTATGTCTTGGCTATCACATGTTCGAATTTCATAATTTTTAAAGGTCATTTAATTGAATTTTTTTCTAAAACCGTGCAAATTGGATTGTGCGAATTTCGAAGGTTGTAGTGCATGACTATTCTGTTTTGTGTGAGCCCCATGAATTATATTGTTTTAAGTGATTGAACCTTTCTACACATATGATGATATTGGGCATTACATATAAAATCGAAAGCTGAAATCGATCTTGTTGCCATCACATCATGTGCCATGTTGATATAGACACAAATTGTGAATATGAATTATGGGAAATGAGGATACCGTCAGAGGTGTGAGCCGACGATGCCCCGGGACTGTTGGGATGCCCGGAATGTGGGGGTGCCGGATGCCCGATTGTATTACGATATATGCCCGGATATCCTCGGGAGTTTCGAGATGCCCGGTGGTATACAATATGTAATTCTAGGGGGAATGCCTGGTGGTATGGCGATACGTAATTCCGAAAGCCCTTGAGGTGTGTGCCCAGGGGGATTCCTCGTGATGCTAGTTGGGATGCGAGATGCCCGAAATGCGGGGGTGCCAGATGCCCGGTTGTATTTTGAATACATGCCCGGAGGTTCCTTGCAATGCTTGGTTAGATGCAAGCGATAAATTGTGGGATGCAAACATTGGTCCCTAGAAAGAAAAACTAATGAGAATCCTTGTGAAAGATAAGAATTGAAAATGAATCATGTGCATGGGTGTATGCATATGGCATGATGCATAATCTGCTTATGAAAGTAAATTAATGCTATTTGATATTGAAAATGTGATCATGAAGGCATGAATGGATCTCATGATGATGTATGCTTGATAGCATGGATGATATGAATCATGGTGGTATATGCACGATGGCATGGTGAGATATGCATGACTGCATGGTGGTATATGCACATATGGCATGGATATGCATGAATGCTTGATAATGAGTGCATGGTGGTATATGCATATATGGCATGGTGATATATGCATGAATGCTTGATGATGAGCGCATGATGGTATATGCACATATGGTATGATAACATATGTATGGCTGCAAGGTAAGTTATGCTTAAATGCATTAATGATATGTGCTTTGTTATGATGCCTTGATTGTTTTGTTTGACGCAATGAGTAGTTTGATGGATCTTTACTGCTAAGTGGTTGTACTCACTCCTTTTGGGGAATAACATTTCAGACTAGATAAGATACCTATGTTGCCACTGCCACTGGTAGATGGATCGAGTGGTTGGATATGACCGCAAGGAGCAGGATAGCAAAGGAAGGAACTTTTAGACGCCGACACTGATCAATGGACTTTAAGTATACGACTGTTGGAGGAGATGTCAGTCATCTTTTGAAGTATAGCCGAGTAAAGAAGACTACGACATTTTGATGTACCGATGAATGATGTCTATCTGATTTAAGTAAATAAAAGTGTTTGGCTTTTACCTATAAATGTTTAGTTGGTGTGCATCATTTTATGAATATATGGAAGGGAGTTGTTGGATATGCTTTCGTTATATGAATTACGCAAGGGACCGATTTAAAAGATGTAAACCCCCAGGTTGTATGGACCCGCTACAATTGAAATAGTATCAAAGTGACATGTTATTAGGGAAAGTGAAAGGTAAGCAAACTATGGCGACCTTAACGGATTGGTGGCCGTGTCGAGGGGTGCCACATCATTTCAAAAGAAACCTCTAGGCCATCCATGCTCCTGACCCTTCCTTCTACAACTCCGAGTTCTTCACACTAAAGACCTAAAAAGATAAGCCTACGACGGGGTGAGACAATGTCTCAGCAAGTTCACCTCCTAAGCCCCGATTAGTACACCAACTCAACTCAGGTATCTCTTCATAACCACCCCCACAAACAAAACCACAACTAACAACTGGCAATTGAATAGTCGATTCGTATGCAACCTTACCCAGTATGCAATACCCTACACAATAAATCTCAACACAATACACACAATGCACATGGTCATTAGATGATGCAGTTCATCAATCACATACGAGTCGCGTCACAAGCGATTTCACCTGGCCATTGCCACACTTTGCATCTTATCGATTCATGTGTGCATACTATAAACAATGTGCTCAACTCATGCCTAGTCAAAACCAATGATGTCATGATTCTCATATGCTCTTGTACATTAGTGTTCCACACAGCATACATTGATTAATCACACGGGTCCCGATTATAAAATAAAATCGATGTAACACGCCCCGTTCCATGACACACAATTTTACCCCATAATAAGGTCCAACCATCTCAACACTCATGCGATCCAATTTGAATCACGACCTACTCGATGTTCGATAGTCTTCTTGCGTAGCCAAGTTAATCACGGCCCAATAGGCACATCCTATTTAATGTTCGGCGGTTAATCACGACCCAATGGGCATAGCCTACTAGAAGTTCAGCAGTTAATCATAGCTCAATAGGCACAACCTACTAGAAGTTCGGCGGTCTATTTCAGTGTCCCTTGGACAAACCGTTTTCCCCTTCTTTTTTTTTTTTTTGTGAAAATCACTTGATTCATGTGGATGCCCATGCATTTACACAGCCATTCACTTCATAGGATTAAAGCACATGCATTTAGACAACTTTTCGCATTCTGGATGAACAGTGCACGTGAACAGTAATTTGTGAACAATATTGCGTGAACAGTAACTTGTGAATAGTGTTGCGTGAACAGTAAATTTTCAAAATTAAATAAATAATAAATTAAACAAAACATTAATTAAAGCAAACAATCAATCAATTAAGGCTAAGGCCGCCAAACTTCTATAAGCCACATTTAGCAAATAAAGCGAGATTAAGCTAAACTAATCTAATCCATCCTTCTAACCACCTATCTTAGGGCTAATGCAACTTAATTAAATCACCTAAACTAGAATTAACTCTAACTAAACCAACCTTAAGCAAGTTTAGGTACTAGTCGAAAGATTATGAGCTAAACTCACTCGTTATGCGGGCCGGAGACATGGACGTAGCGGCGACAATGGAGGCTATGCTTAGGAACTTCTACCACGATGATCCAAGGTAGTCCTAAACTCAAAATAGCAGCCACAACCTCAGACTTCCTCTGCAACTCTAAAAAACTAACTGTTGGAAGAGAAACAGAGCTGAACGGGCTTGGCTAGAGCTCCGACGAAGGATTGGCCAACAACCAGCAACACCAGGGGTTAAAGGGGAGTGGATGGATGTTGGGCTAGGTGGAGGAAGGGTCGTAATGGGAGAAAACAGGTAGCAGAGTCGAAATAGTGCGGGCAGGCAAGCTCCATGCGATACCGCGTGCGGCAGCTTCCGGCCGGCCGGCAAGTAGGTCAACGGCTCCATTCGGCGAGCAGCAGGGTCCGTCCATATGAATTGACTCTCCTAGACACGGTGGTGGGTGGCACGAAGGCTGATTCTCACTAGAAGGCAACGGGCAACTTAAGTTTTCATGAGAAGGTCAACTAGAGCATAACAGGACTAGACGGTCAGACTGCTATTAGCTTCTAGCTGGTCGGCGGGTCAGCTAGCGGCTCTGACCGACGAACGGCCAAGTCAAGGCGGACGATCTGGGTGTCCTGAGCACAGTGGTGGGTGGCATGGGAGCTAATTCGTCCGAGAAGACAATAATCAACTCAACTTTTCACAAGAAGGTTTGCTGGAGTAGAAGGAAGAAGATTGAGAACAAGGGGAGAGAGAGTTTGGTCTAGAGAGGGCTGAAGGAAGGGAGAGAGAGAGTGATGTGAGGGTTGTTGCACTCTTCTCCAAGGTCCTTCAATGCTTGCCCCAAGTCTCCATGCAAGATGACCTCACCTTCTCTCTCTTCTCCTGCCTTATCCATATGTTTTTAGGGACAAAATAGTCATTTTCACCTTGCACAAATTACCAATATGTACTTGGGCTGAAAATGATGGGTGGGCCTAAGAATTGGGTTTGGAAATGAATAGGAATGGGCTTGAGAATCGATTGGGCTTGATTGGGCTCAAATGGGCTTAAGGTTTACTAATGGGCTTGAAAGAAGAAATGGGTTGGTTGGGCCTAATGGACTCACTTGCTTTCCTTGGGCCTTCGATGGTAGTTGTCCCACCTTGGGCCCAAGGCCCACATTGGATTTGCTCGGCCCATTTCCTCACAAGCTCGCTTCCTCAGTTCAAAAATCCCTTTTCCAAATACTCGGCTTAACTAGCGCTGTCAACCGTCAAAGTAGCTCCATCCAAAGTCCATTTTGGATGTTCTTGATAATTCGAAGTCCAATCTTTAGTTCTCATGCCATGTCAATTTCGCCCAATGCCATTTTGGATACAACTCAGACTGACAGACGGCTTTAAGGATTCACGTGTAACCGACATATGTCTAACCATGTTCAAAACATCTCGTTCCATTATGTTCTATCCGCAAATCGACTTCTAGTCGTCCTTGAATCAACCTGCCTATCTACAAGATCGTCCTCACGCAAGTCTCACGGTCAAGTCATTTTTGCAGGTCAAGTTCTTTAGTCATACGAGTTCTATCCTCATTAGCCTTTCCCCTCAAGGTCAGTATCTCAGGAGTGATCAATTCCGAGTGAGATCAACCAACAATGCATTGACAAAATTCACATTCATTCATCCCTTAAAGGGCTCGAATTTCAAGATGTTACAATCTTTCTTTCGTCAAGGGTTCAGTTCGTATAGGATATATATGGTCTTCTGGTTGGAAATATCACCTATGAGATTGATTATCTTTATTAGAATCAACTTAGATATATCAAATCTTTTCGAATAGCAAATTAATTTGGAAAGAATCTACTTATGGAAACGAAGATCTTGATTGTATGGACGAATAGGATTGACAGGCTTTCATCATAATCTTCAAACGGCTCGAAGATCTCCTTAATTTTCTTTCCAATGGGTTGATTGGAAGAATTCATTTGGAAAGTGCCAATGGTCGAAAATTTATGAATGAGTATTTAAAGAGGCCTCTCCAAGCTATTCGATAGAGTGCATGAAAAAAGAATTCCAAAGTCTAAAGCTTACCACTTGTTATTCCTTACTTTGTACTCAAATTTTTCCTCAAAAGAGAGAGACTCAAACAGAGACTTTGTGAGAGCAGTAGAGACTCTTCACTGAGAAGTCGAGATCACAATATTGTAAATTCTCTTTTGATTCTTAGTGGAAATCAGCTAGAAGGCTATCAGCATGGGAAAGTAGACGTAGGTTTGATCTAAGTTGAACAACTATAAATTATATGTTCATTTTCTTTCCCTTAAACTCCTTTACTTTATTCGTACTTTAATTTTGTAGTTAAAGTCTAAACTCTTTTAAAGTCTGCTGATCATCAGACTCAGTTTCAAAAGCAAAAAATTCATCTACTCTTTGCAAAAATTGTCTTTACACCTATTCACCCCCCTCTAGGTGTTCATACTAGTATCTTTCAATTGGTATCAGAGTTTATGTACTTAATTTTCGAAGTGTTTTACTTCTAAGCTAAAGATTCTCTATGGTTAGTATTTTGGCTCCAAGTTAAGGTTAGAGTAACACCAGACCCCCTTACTTCGATGGAAAGGAGCACAATGTGTGGAAGAACAAGATGTAGGCATTCATCAGATCCAGAGATCCTCTGGAGTGGGATGTTCTAGAAAAAGGAATTAACCCTAAAGCAACATCAGCTTCAGACCGAGAGAAAGAAGTTATTGATGCTGACAAAACAACACGAGCTGAAATTATCAAAAGACAAGTTCTTGACGCAAAAACAATCTATTCTTTATACTATGTCTTATCTCCCACTGAGTATAACTGAATTTCTTCTTGTGAAACAGTAGAAAAAGTTTGGGACAAATTACATGTTACCTACAAAGGGACTAACCATGTAAAAGAAACCAAAATAAACATTCTGCTCGGACAATATGAAGCCTTTAGAATGAAGCTTGGAGAATCTATTACTGATATGTTTAGTCGCTTTACAGAGATTGTGAATGGCCTGACTTATCAAGGTCAACCAATCTCAGGGTCAATGAAAGTCAACAAACTGTGAAGACTTAAATTAGAGAAACTCAAAGGATCATGCCTCTATTAGTCGTCGCACTGATAGGCACAATTCAGTCATACAAAGTGGAACAAATAAATGATGAAGAAGATCCTAAAGATAAAAAGTCAATTGCTTTAAAGTCTAACATTGATTCTGACGATACAAATTTAGATGATGATATGGACGATGAGGAGCTAGTGCTTATGATTAAGAAATTCAAAAAGCTGAATAGAAAGGGAAGAAAATTCAATTGGAAGAAGCATAGCACGCAGAATTTCTAGAATAGACCAACAAATGACAATGAAACTAGTAAAGATGTAATATGCTTCGAATGCAAGAAAAATGGGCATATTAGACCAAACTGTCCACTATTGAAGAAGAAGAAATGAAAAACTGAGAAGTACAAAAAGGCTCTCAAAGTTGAAACTTGGAGTGACACCGAGTGTGAGGAAAGTGAAAAAGAATATGCTTACATATGTCTAATGGCTCATTCAGAATCAGACTCAATCAAAAACAGACTTTGATTCAGACTTAGACAAAGAAATTGAGGTTAGTAACTCAAAAATTCTTGTTAAGGTTTCTCACTATATAGATGAACTTTGTCTTAGTCTTAAATTCTCTCTAAAAAGGATTTCCAAACTAAAAAGGGAGAATTCTAAGCTCGGGCAACAAAAAGTTTCTTGGAAAGAAAAGTTTGAAAATATAAATACAAGTTTTGATAATTTGAAAGAAAATTCAGATTTTTTTTTAATGAAAATACTATTTTAAAAAGGGACATTTCGAGTATTACAAAAAGATTTTCAAAAGGATCCAAAAACTGGAGAAAATTATTTAAGCTCAAATACCCTACTTCAACAAATTTGGTTTGGGTATGACTTCAGAAACTATTCTATTAATTGATTTTCCTAAAGTAAATGAGAGAATTAAACAAAGACCTGCAAGGGTATTTTACAAAAATCACTTTCAAAAAGTTTTTGTAAAACCTATTGGTTGAAGTGCACTCAGATGTTCAAATTGTGACATCTCAAAACATTTTGAAAAAGAATGTCCAAAGGTTTGGAGACCAGTTAAGAATGACTGGGCAAAGACATTCTTTAATACTAACACTCTTGGACCCAAGAAAATCTAGGTACCAAAGAAAGTTTGAATTTTTCTTTTGATCAGAGGTCATTATCAAAAGGAAGATCAAATGGTATTTGGATAGTGGCAGCTCGAGGCATATGACAGGAGACTCAGGCTGCTTCATAAAGCTTGTTAGACTGCATGAAGGAAAAGTTTCTTTTGGAGGAAACAATAAAGGAAAAATTGTAGGATGTGGAATTATGAATTTTGGAAGCCTAACTACCAACAATGTTTCCTTGATGGAAGGTTTGAACTACAATCTACTAAGTATAAGTCAGCTTTGCGATACTGGTTTCAGAATAAACTTCCAAGAAGGCATTTATTTTGGAACAAGTCAAGACTTCTCTCAATCTTTTACTAAGCAAAGGCATGGCAATAGATACCTTCTAGATGTAAACCCAAAAAGTACTTAGTGCCTTATTTCTATTCAAGATGAAGCAAGTCTCTACATTTAAACCTATACATCTTGGAAAATTAAGTCAAAAGTTCATTTAAACCTATAAATCAAGTTTCTACCAGTTGAGTTTTGCAGCTACTCCATATGGACCTTTTTGGACCAACCAGAACTCAGAGTATTAGTGGAAAGAAATATTACCTAGTAATTGTAGATGACTACTCTTGTTTCACTTGGGTATACTTTCGACAAATAAGTCTGAAACTTTCTCTTATTTCTCTAAGTTTGCCAAGAAGATTTAAAATGAAAAGGATTATGCTATTTCGAGCATACGAACTGACCATGGATGTGAGTTTGAGAATTAGGACTTTGCAAAATTCTATGATAAATTTGGTTTTAAGAATGTTTTCTCTTCTCCATACACTGTAAAACAAAATAGGGTTGTGGAAAGAAAAAATAGATCCTTACAGGAAATTGCCAGAACTCTCTTGATAGAGAGCAAAATATCCTCTTGATTTTGGGCAGAAGTAGTTTCTACTGCTTACTATATTATTAATAGAGTATTCTTGAGGCCTATCCTAGAGAAAACTCTTTATGAAGTATATAAAAGAAAGAAACATATCGTTTCCTACATTAATGTCTTTGGCTGTAAATTTTTTATTCCTGAAGAATGCAAATGATCAATCTGGAAAGTTCAAGGTATAATCAAATGAATGAATCTTCCTTGGTTATTCAACTTCAAGCAAAGCTTACAGGGTTTTCAACAATAATACTCAATCTACAGAAGAATCTATGAACGTCATGTTTCAGGATTATGTGCAGAATCAAACAGATCAAACTCAACTTGAAGAGTCTAAACCAGTTTGGACTTAACAAAGTCTATTTTCCTCGAAGAGGTTTAGACTTTTGGAGAACAGGAACAAGTAGATCGAGAAGATTCAACCAAAGCAGAGGATCAACAAACTCTCAAACCAAGCAATAACTAGAAGCACAAGTTAAATCATCCCAAAGAACTCATCATTGGCGACATTGATGAAGGAATTCGCACCAAATCCAAATGAAGAGAAGAGTCTAGTGCTTTAGCACTTGTATCTAAGATATAACCAAAAGGTGTAGAAGAAGCATTGTCTAATGAAAGCTGGATAGAAGCTATGTAGGAAGAACTTAGACAATTCAACATCAATGATGTGTGGGAGTTGATTCCAAAACCCAAAGGCAAATATGTGATTAGAACAAAATGGGTTTTCAAGAACAAGATGAATGAGAAAGGAAAAGTGATCAAAAACAAAATAAGACTCGTGGTGAAAGAATATTCATAGGAAGAAAGGATAGACTATGACGAGACCTATGCACCAATAACGAGGTTAGAAGCAATTAGATTATTACTTACTTTTACTTGTTTTAAAAATTTCAGGTTATTCCAGATGGATGTCAAAAGTGCATTCCTGAATGGGTTTATATAAGAAGAAGTCTATGTGGAACAACCACCAGGATTTGAAGACCCAAGAAAGCCAGACTCATTCTACAGATTGCAAAATGCCTTGTATGGACTAAAGCAAGCACCTTGAGCCTAGTATAAAAGATTGAGTAAGTTTCTAACTCAAAACGGTTTTGAAAAGGGAAAAGTTGATACTACTTTGTGTGAAAGCTAGTACGAGCACCTAGAGGGTGATGAATAGGTGTAAAAATAATTTTATGAAGTAAATGTGAAGCATTACTCAATAATAGATTATGAAAAGGAAATTTGTCTCTTGTAAACAAAACGAATTATGATCAAAGTAAAAGAGCGTAGGGAAGAGAATATGAACACAGAGATTATAGTGGTTCGGCTTAATTCAAGCCTACGTCCACTCTTCCGCACTGACAGCCGACCGGCTGGATTTCATTATGAACAAAAGAGTTGTTACAGTAAAGCTCTTCCTTGATTCCACGGTGTAGAGACTCTACTACACTTCCTCAAGGTCTCTCAAAGATATAGACTCTCTTTTGCGTACAAGATTTCGCTCAACAGTTTAATTGACTAAGAACAAAGAGCTTCAGACTTTGGAATTTTTCTATCGCACACCCACTTAAACAACTAGAACATCTTCCTTATATACTCCTTTATGCCATCATACCCGTTGGCACTTATCAAAGGAATTCTTCCAATCTACCTGTTGGACAGAATCAATTAGGAAGATTTTCGAGCTATTTAAGGAACATGACGATAGCCCATCAATCCTGCTCGCCCATACAATCAGGATCTAGGTTTCCATAAGTAGAAATTTTCAAGTATACTTCGCCAATCAACGGATCCAAAATCCCTAAATCAATATTGATTTGAATAATGGATTCCAACATACTATATCCAGCCAGGAGATCTACTCCAGTCAATAAAGTCAAATCCTTAACGAAACATCCAGTTCTGGATAAGCCTTCTTCGATGGTCCAGAAACTGTCAATGAGGATAGACTTTGAGTCTTGAGTCTGGCAATCCGGAGGTCTTTAGACTTTGATGAAAGAGTCTGCAAGTCTTTAGACTAGACTGATAGAAACGTTTTGTTAGCTTCAAAACACTAAAGGAAGTTTTCTCCAACACTTTGTTTATAAAGAGAGAAAAAGGAAAGACTTTCTACTAGTACAAATTTATGTAGATGATATTATCTTTGGTTTTTCTAACGAAAGTCTCTACAAGAAATTTTCAAGATCTATGTAGAATGAATTCGAAATGAGCATGATGGGTGAGTTAACCTTCTTTCTGGGATTGCAAGTCAGACAATCGAAGAAATGTATTTTCAATCACCAAGAGAAATATGCCAAAGATCTCATCAAGAAATTTGGATTGGAGAATTGCAAGAAGACAAAGACACCTATGTTAAGTTCTTCAAAACTAGACGAGGATGAAGAAGGGAAGAAAGTAGATTAGAAGCTATACAGAAGCATGATCGGTTCTCTTCTCTACCTTACTGTTTCAAGACCTGATAATCTATTCAATGTGTGCATCTATGCAAGATTTCAGTCTGATCTAAGGGAATCTCATCTAAGTGTTGTAAAATGCATCATTAAATATGTCGCAACTTGTCTAAAGCTGGGTCTATGGTATCTAAAAGAATGAGACTTTACTCTACTTGGATATTCAGACGCTAATTTAACTGGTTGTAGAGTCGATAAAAAGAGCACATCTGGTACTTGTCAATTGTTGGGAAATATGCCGGTATCTTGGTTCTCAAGGAAGTAGAGTATTATAGCTCTATCAACAGCAGAAACAGAATATGTTGCTCTTGGGAGCTGCTGTTCTCAAATTTTATGGATAAGACAACAATTAGGAGACTTTGGAATAGAAGAATCCAGCACCGAGATCAGATGCAACAACATAAATGTTGTTCTCACATTTACAATACTCACAATATGATCATAAATAACCGAAGTTTCATCTTGCGTTTCCATCAAATAGCAAAAGCCCATCATTGTACCTGCTATATTGTTAGTAATGCCCTTGTAGAATGACTAATTAGTCGAGTAAGAAAAGCCAACTCCTGCCGGAGACTCCAAGTATAGGATATTGGCCACTGCAACATTCCGCCAATTCAGTTTGTTAAATTTCTAGGGAATGTGAGTAAAAGGTTTCTGATAAGGAAGCATTAGCTTCTACCTCCTTAGTCAAAAGAACTTCAACAAGTATCATATCAAAAGAGGTTAGTTATATTCACAATCATGAATTTGTCTTCTTCAGCGGTATCACTAGGTTTGCTTGTTTTGTGGATACCTAGTTGCTAACCATGTGAAAATAGACCAAAAAAAAAAAAGTTCTTCATATTAGCTATATGATTTGAATTCAAAAAGTAAAGATACCTTTGCTCCAGCTACGCTCATTTTTAACTAGTCTTCCTCCCTTCACTTTGAAAGGGCCATGCTCAACGAAAGCTCCATACCCAAAAGAAGAGCAGCTAGGCCCTACATTAGGAGAAAAGAACAAGAAAAGGCAACACAAAGCATCAAAATAATTAAGCAATTTGTCGGCATATGTTCAACAAATCACAATCCAATACAATTAAGATTTTATGTTCATTCTACTGATGTTAATGAAGGATGAAGTAAATAGCAATATTGCATTCTTTAATGAAATGTCTTTGATCCTTTAGCATGAAAATGAAGGACAAGAGAACTTTACGGAGGAGACAGTATTGAAGTTTTCGTCAATAATAGAGGGATCCACAATTTAGTTACCTCCATTTAGCTAGAGAACAAGAGGCTTAGAGGTCGGGCTTGTCTTTGCCTCCGCAAGGCAGTAAAAGAGAGCTCTTGGTGGGTGGTCACCCACTGTGATATAACCTGAATAGTGGCTTAAACCGACACTCGGTTGACCAGGCAAGCTCAAGATTCTATTGGAGAGGGATGTCACTGGCTTGAATGCCTGCATGAGGATTGAGCAGGAGATTACTATAAGTATGAGCCATGGCTGAGACATGATTGCTTGAGAGCGAGCGAGATGCTAGTTTCTTGCTTTCCTCCAGGAGCCTGGGGGTAAGTTACTATTTATAGAGATGAAAAAGAGAAAGGACCAAAGGTCTATTTGTAATAATTCCATCCATCAAGAGTAGGGAGTGGTAGCCCGGGCCAAAGGGTCTAGATAAGGAGCGGCTTTTTAGTAGATTTCCGGGATGGTGAAAGGGGTAGAAAAGAACTGAACTGTACATCAAACAGGAGGAGAGCCATATATATGTATATTATGAAAATTGGATATAACTCACAGAGGTGTCTTTTAATCGTATTTAAGTGGGATCACTCCCCACATGGGTGACCTCTTAGGAAGATGCCCACTCATACGCCAAAAGATAAAACCATAAGATTCGGTATAGGACCGGCCAAAGCAAACAATAACCCCTAAAGTTAATCAAGGGATGTTACAATAGTGACTTTTCGTTCATGTTAAAAGACATGCTAAAGAAAAAAAATCCCAAGACTCACAAATGTTCATGCATCCTAGCTTCTTTTTTGGATTTCAGTGACAAACAAGTCGAGCTTGCACTCGATTGCTACATGGCTCAAGCAACAACTCACTCGTTCACGTTCATAGATATTTTAGGTACCTATATCGTTGACTTGTTTTGAGACATTCATTGAAGATTATAGCAAAATCTGTCTGTACCTATCACACCCCGAATCTCGGGCACGCACACATCCCTCGACGATTGATTAAAATGCGACGTTCCCAGGGAGCATCGCCGACCCTTTCATTTTATGCACATGCGGAAGCAAACTAATAAACCCTAGACAACAATCAAACACAGGAATAGTAAAAAAACATGTAACCATTTCTCACAAACCAACTTTATATACAAACCGAGTTAAGCCTGCAAATTTGTAAACCAAAGGTCTGTCCCAATGAGGAACTACCAGACAACCTATACTCCAGATCCCTCCGACTCTGGCTCTAGATCCTCCATGACACCATCCGGTATCTTCATACTAGGGACCTAAAAATATTTAACCATGAGGGGGAGAGATAAAATCTCAGCGAGTCAACACCTTAAACCCCGATTAGGATGAGAATTCACTCAGAGACGTCCTAAACATGCACCACACATGCAAACTTACTTCGTCTTAACACCTCCCTACACATAAGTACATCACATGTCTCATATCAATACGACAAACGCATTTCATAACTGGAACACATCAACTCATATATTAACTAATCACAGGGGTCTCGATTATAAGGTAAAACCGTTATGACATGCCTCATTCCATACCATACAATTTTAGCCCATAATAAGGCGCAGCCATTTCAATCATTCAGGCGTGTTCTAGTTATTACCGCCCAATAGCCATGGCACCCCACTAAGGAGCTTCGTTCAGAACCCATTCACAAACGGTAACGTCTATTGTTCTCCACCTAGACGACATTCCACTGAGGAGCTTCGTTCCAAAATCTATTCGTGAATGGCAACATCTAGCATCCTCCGCCTACATGGCATTCCACTGAGGAGTTTCGTTCCAAAATCTATTCGCAAACAACAATGTCTAGCATCCCCCGCCTAGACAGTACCCTATTGAGGAGCTTCGTCCCACATAAACACCTCAGGATGGTTTCCACTTAATGACCACACACACATCCATGCTCGGCCAAGAATATCATACTTTGCACTCAAATACTTCCATTTCAAATAATGGACTTGGCCTATTTTCTTCATATTAAAAATACCTAGTAAAATAATTGTGCGTGGTCACACATTTAAATCAATCCACAAAATGTGATACTCTCCCATTTAAAAATTCCACGATTTTATATAATACATAAAACATTTTTGGCATCAAAACCCGACACCCGGTATTTTTCTAATTAAATGCCATAAAATCTTATTTTTGCAATAATAATCAAAATTCATCACCAAGCACCCAATTGCATAATTTAGTAATCAATTGCACAAACCAATTCAACCACGATGATCAGCGTAAAATTCCACTAACTGTATATCCCAGTATAATTTACGCTAATTAAAATTAATTAAATTAAATAAATTGCCAATTATGTAAACTAAACCACCTAATTAATTTACATAATCTAACCGGCATTGCTGGGCTTAGGATAGGTGGCTAGGTGGATTGCCAAGCAGAGCTAGTGGCAACTCGACTGGGGATAGCGTGAACGAGCAGGGGCAAAGGTGGCTGAGTGCTAGCACGAATGGCGTGGACGACGAGGCGGTCGGTTGGCTAGGGTGATGGCTAGCTTGAACGGGGACGGGCGAATGGCAGTGCTGCGTTGGCTTTTGGAGAGGATGGCCAGGAGGACGGCGACGTGGGTTAGCTACTCGGCGAGGGGCGGGGGTTCGTGGCTAAAGAAGTTGGTTGAATGTGTAAAAGAAATGATGATGGAAGAAGAGGAAGAAGGCAGAAGTTGTTGGTTTGCTGGGGGGGAGGCACATGAGGAAGAAGGGAGGGGGACAAGCAGACAAAGAAGTCCAAGCTTTGGCCAATCACCTTGCATGCAAAATATCCATGAAATGATGAGGGAAGCCTCAAAGTCTTCTGCCCTCCAAGTCAAGGCAGCCTCTAATAGCTAATTTTCCCTCAAATCTTCACAAAACAAACCCAATTGGGTGGCCTAAAATGTCTCCCCTACTAGCCATACGAATTTCCACCCATTTACTTCTCAATTCTTCACAAAAAAAAAAAAAAAAAAAACTTCAATTTGATGGCCAAAATGCCATGGCAGCAGCAAATATAAATTTCCCTTCAACTCTTCGCAAACCAACTCAAATTGGTAGCCAAAATTGCCAATTAAGGTGCCCATCCGAATTTCCTTGATTTTAATTTGCCAAACTTTGATTTTTTATAAAATTTCCCGGCTCAACAGAAATTCTTCAAATGATGAGATGAGGTCCTAAAAATAAATTGTGACACACTTAAACGTTCAATTCCTCGAAACCGAATTCAATTTCGTGGTTAAAATCAACCGGACGCGATTTTAGCGCAACCCAACCTACTGGGTAGCTTTTAGGGATTTTAGCACATTTGACTCGTGGTTAATAATTTCGATCCATGTTTGTGCATCTCTGACTCGTCGGTGACTTTAAGTTATCATAAAAATCTCAAGGTTTCGATTACAGATATCGGGTACAGAATCGACAGAAAATTGGGTTAGTGCCGTTCAACGCGAATTTTGCAATCAAGTGGAATCATCCACCATTCAATTGTGCATTTACGTCCAATCGACCTATATTTGATCATTAATCGATTATAACAGTGCTGTTTTGACCCTTGTCGATTATCATGGTTGAGCAATCGATTTCTAATCGAATTCTCAAGTCTGTCACATTTATATCCCTTAACAACTTCACCTGATAGATCAGTTAACTCGTAAGTGGCCAGCTCAGAGAAAAAGGACCATAGGCACGTCAACGAAATGCCCATTTCATTTATTCAAGACGGGGTCGAAAACTCAGGATGTCACAGTTCCTATACCGAATCAATTGAAATCAAACAAGAATCTAGAAAAATGCCAAGATTAGTCTGGCTTGCATATACTACGGACCATTAAGGACGTGTTTAATAATGTTTCTGTTCAAAAATTCTTCTTGAGAACAGAAATAAAAAAATCTGTTTCTGTTCCGGGGAACCATAAAGGGGTTAGGATCGGAGTTCTATATGAGAGAACAAGGAAGTATAAGAGATTAATAGATCTATAAGAAATGTATAAGAACTAAATGAAATCTTAAGAATTAAAAATAATGTAAAGAGCAAAGGTAATATATAAAATATAAAGTAAGAGTATGCATAAACAAAAACCAACCATGAAGGTGGTCTGAACTTGTATTATATAAACCGAAAATTACATCTATTGAAAGATACAGAAACTAAAGCATCAAGTCATCCATTAGGACGGTAATCCGCACTCCAGGAAGTATTGATGTTTGTATTAAAAGAAATGGTTAACCAACTATCATGCAAGTTGGTAACCCTGTATAGAACTATGTATTTGGAAAACAAACTTACTTTGTGGCCAGGGGGTATAAGGTAAGAAAGCTTGAGGCTTAAAAGGATGAGGGTTTACAAGAGGGATGAGGAGGAAGAAGAGAGAAGTGAGATTTGAAAATTCGAGTTCCTTTATTCTGTGTCTAGATAGTGTATTTATAGAAGATGCTATAGTACTAAATAGTGTAAAGTGAATAGTACTTAGTGAATAGTATGGAGTGAATAGTGAATTGTATATGCCTATCTTGTTACAGTGTATAGCCTTTGCGCCACTGTAACAGTGTGAGCATGTGATATCCTGTCTTTAATTTCTATCTAGACTAATCCCATAACAGCCGTTTTTCATTGCTGTTTCCACTATGATGTGACTGTGAGGATCCTGTTTTGTGATTTGGAAGATCCATATATGATTTAGAAGATCCACATTGTGATTCTTTCGCTTCTGAGAGCATTGTTCTGAGGACATTGCAGTATTCCTCCCTGCTTTGAACAGCAGCAAGTGCTGCACTTGCTATTGATTTTTCTTATAAAAGTGATGTATTCGATGGGACTATAGTTATCTGGGTTTTCTGGCCATTTAGCCAAGTTTTAACCACAGCTTTGGACCCTTGTTCATGGTATTTGAATCCATCCCACCATTTTTTTTTTTTGTATTTTAGGACAAGTACGAGTACACCAGGTTTGGTAGATATATTGTATTCAAATTCCCAAGCTACTACCCATGAGATTTTGAATATTATGAAAAAATGCATAAGGCATGGGAACCTTGTATAATGTGGTGTTGGTACAAAGTATTCACGAAATATTTGCTGTCTTTGTTTGACTATGGGGTGTAGTATTATGTCCAAAGAACCAAAGAGATCCTGCCAGGAGTCAAACCAGTTTTGTAGGCTTTGTTTGAGGAAGTTGTCTTTGAAGAATACCAGCCAAGTGTGTTTGGAAATTTGTATTTTGTCTGAAGAAGACATTCCACCAAGCTTGTTGATAATCCCTGTATGTGTACGTAGAGGAGTATGGTAGGCTTTGGGTAAGTCTGGTTTGGAATTTTCTGGGTGTATGAGGTGAGACTCCCCAGTGTAGAAGGCGTATGACTTTACTGATGAATATAGTGGAGTATAAAATGTTTTTTGTATTGTTTTTGTCAGCAAAGTGAGTGAAACTTACTGATTCTGTCTCCACTAATAAGCAATGGTTTTATTTGTATTGTGTGGTTTGAAAAGCCAATTTTTAAGGAAGATGTTTTTTGCGAATTTGATTGGATCTTCATCAAAGAATCCATATTCCACAGTCAGTATTTTTTGAAAAGATGTTTTGGGGAAAAACTTTGATTTTTGAGATTGAGGGGTTGCCTGTGGCCTAATGACCACCTCTTTCAAAATTCTTTTGTATTCCACTTGTTTTTGTACAACAAGCGGGGAAGGATTGTTGCTTACTTCATTGGCACCGATGGCTCTTTCTTTACTATTTTTTTGTAAGGATTGAGCAAGTAACTCTAGTATTTCTTTAGGTAGTATGGTAGCTAGCTAGGCTAGGGCTAGTATGGGTTCTTCTTTTGAAGGTGTATTTGATATTGGATGTTGTTATAAGAATGACTAATTGTTTTTTGCCATTTGTAGCCATGACTTGATAGGTGTCAAGCCTGTTGGCTTTGGTGGTGTATTGGAGGTTTCGGCAATGACTTTGCCTTTGTCTTTTTTGGGTCTTGGCATAATGGTATCCCTTGTAAAAATTCTCTTGTGAGAAAATTAAGTAATGAATTTGAAGAACCAATTATAAATTCAATGTCAAAATCAAATACTGAAAGTATAGCTTGCCATCTGGCAAATATCTATTTTGATGCAATATTTAATACATCTTTTTGTAAAATGTCTTTGATTGATTTGCAATCAATTCTCAAGAGAAATTTTTGATTCAGTAAATCTCCTTGGAATTTTGATATAGACAAAACTATAGCAAGCATTTCTTTTTTGATTATCGAATAATTTTGTTGGGTAGAATTCCAATGTTTTGAGATAAAATGAACAACTTGTTCTTTGTTGTTATTGATTTGTTTGAGTATGCCACCGTATCCTAATTTTGAAGCATTTGTTTCTACTAGTTTGAAATTAAAAGGGTCAGCTAGGTGTAAGCATGGTATTTCTTTTACATGAATATTTATTTGTTTGACAATGTCTATATGGACTGAAGTCCGTGGCGGAAGATCCTTTCGTAACCTTTAGTGTAAAGGTTTCCAAAGAATATTTATATTATGAAAGAAATCTATAATATAATTGAGGCTACCTAAAAACCTTTGTAATTGAGTTTTGTCTTTAATCTCATATGGAAATTTATCAGTAAATGAGATTAATCTTTCTATGAGAGTTATGGTGCCTAAATGGATGTAATGATCTAGAAATCTAATCCTGGTCTGGAAGAGTGTAATCTTAATAGAAGGGACTACAAAACCATTTTGTATGATTATTTTTATGAAAGTAGATAGATGTTCGAAATGTTGTTCTATATTAGAAGAAAAAAACTAGAACATCATCTATATAGACTATGATGTATTCTGAATAAGGATTGAAGATATCATTCATGATTCTTTGGAATTTTGAAGGGGCATTTTTGAGACCGAATGGCATAACATTCCATTCGTATTGACCAAAAGGGATGGTAAAAGTTGTCTTGTACTTATCTTTTTCATTGATTTGTATTTGCCAAAATCTTGACTTCATGTCAAATTTTGAAAATATTTTTTATCTACATAATCTGTTTAGCAAATCTTTTTTATTGGGTATTGGATATCTTATCCATCTAAGGGCCGCGTTTAGAGATTTATAATTAATAACTAATCTGGGAACTCCTCTTTCTAGTTCAGCATTTTTATTGACATAGAAAGCAGAACAACTCCAAAGTGATTGGCTTTTTCTTATGAGTTTTAATTTAAGATATCTTGTATTTCTGTTTGGCAAAATTTCAAAACTTCTTGATTCATTTGTGTAGGGCGGGCTTTTGTAGGTATTTTGTTTTCGAAAAAAATCTTGTTCATAAAGTAAATCAACAATATGTTTTTTTCTTTCCCAAAAAGCATTGGGTAAAGTAGAGCATATAGTTTTTCTATGTGTTTTTTTAGGAAAGCTATATTTTCTATGATGTTTGGTTTTATAAGATTTTCTTCTAATCTTTTGAATTCTAAATCTTCTTTTAAGAATTCAAGCTGATTTTCTTTGTCTTTTATTAAGTAATTTATTTCTGAAATAAAGCGTTCTTGTAAAATATTTAGGCTTCTTTTTTGTGGTTTTGTTACGAAGATAAAAGTGATTTTTCTATTTAAAGCATAATTTTTAATACATTCATTAGTAATTGTAAAATGTTGGATTAATTGTATGAAAGGTGTTCCAAGAATTACTTGTTGCCTCATTTTTTTTAACTAAAAGAAAAGATGTTTTATAAGATATTTGGTCTTTTACTACTAAGGCTTTTGGCAATTTGTATTGGATATTTAATTTGTCTCCTAAGGCTGATTTTAGAGATTCAGAAGTTTTATTGAAGTATCTTGTTGGAACGAGGCCTTCTTTGATACAATTGAGATCAGCCCCGTATCAAAAAGTGTTGTTGTTTCAATAATATACTCATTATTAATTTTTATTATTATATTTATTATCCATTTCCTAGATGTTATTTCTATTAATACCATAAGGAAAGCCGAGTCAAGAGTATTAGAAGTATAGGTGATTTCATTTTGGTCTTCTAATTTTGTCTTTCCTTTTATAACAAGAGATTTTATATCAGAAATTTCTTGTTTCATTTCTAATTGGATTGCTTTCAAGGCTTGTATTTCTAATTTTTATTGTTTTATTTCATTTTGGAGATCATTAATATTTATAGGACTAGACTGGGGGTTTGTTTCTATTCAGAATGTCTTTAAGGTTGTAAGAAGTATTGGGCTTAGTGACAATGTTTACTGAAGAATGTAGTCTATCTAAGTATTCTTTTTTTGCTTCTGGGTCGATTATTTTATCAACAGTGTCAAGGAGAAATTCTTCTTCTTTTGTTAACATATTTATTTTAGGAGTGTGTTTTTTGAGAGAGGCACCTCATATTCTGAATCTAAAGAGGTTTCTATTTCATTAATCCGGAGGCCCTCTTCTTCTAGAAGTTCATCAGAAGAAGTGTCATCAGTTTCTATAAAGATGTTGTTTAACTAGTTTAGAGTATTATCATCTAAAGATAATTCATTCATTCTTTTATTAATCCTACAATATTTTGAAATATGTACTTTTCTTCCGAAAGAGTAGCATTTGATGTCTTTAAAATTTTTCTTATCGGTCTGAGGTCTATTTTGGTTATTATGGTGTCTACTTTTATTCCTATGAGGTTGAGGTTTGTTGCGATGTTTCTTTGTTTCTTTTTCAAAATGGCAAGTTTCCTTACATTTTGATTTTGTTTTTTTCATTATAAGAGGAATCGTATTGAACACATAAATCTTCTAGACTTCTATTCGTAAGAGATTGTTCTTCCTTGAGTTGTCTTTGTAATTTGATTGTATTATATATTTGTATTCCTTGTCTATAAACGTAGGAGACTATTTCTCCATAAGAAAGAAGATCATAAGATATTTGGCCACTGTATTCTTCTCTAATTTTATCCCTAACTTGGTTACCTATTATTTGAGGTAAACCTGCTAGGAATTTTTCTTTCTAAAAAGGTTGGTTGCAATCTGGTTTGAAAAGAACCCTTTGAAGGAAAATTTCTTTGTATTCTCTAAATCTTCCTAAGAATTTGCATCACATATTGGATATGAGATCTTGGTTCCTATCTCTAATATGTGAAGGGTCTCCTATAAAGTGTTATGAAATGGAGTAAATAAGAGTATTCACTACATCTTGGATGAGATGTCCTTAATCATCATCCATGTGTTGTCCAAAGTCATCTATTTTATAAGCAATTAAAATTTGTATTTTTTGTTCATCGGTCAAATAGTTATCCCACCAACCTTTTAATTGTCCAATAAATTCGACTGCTAAAAGATTAGCAATAGCATGATCAGAAACATCTTACTGTGTTTTATAGGCATTAGCAAGCATTACCATGTTATTTAAAATATTCATGATATTGCTTTCGGCCACTCCATCTATATTCTATTCATAAATGCATCATGAGAATATTTATTCTGTATTTTTTGTGATAATTCTTCTTGGGCAATGCCTGGTGGAGTGGCTCTACTATAATAAAGTTTTTGAGGTTGTCTCCAATTGAATTTGGTTACCTCAGTGACTAATTCATTATTAGAGTCACTAGAGGGTTTGGTCAAGGTACTAATAGTAGGTTGGTATGGGGTGTCGTTAATAATTAGTCCTTGGAATTTATGAGTGTCTACTATAGGAGCAAGGTCTAGCTTTGATTTCTCTAAAAGTTATTTATTTTTTTCTATGGCTTTGGCAAACTCTGGACTAAGATGTTTTGAGAATTTAAAAGCCTTACAAATGGGTTTCTTGAGTGTGTCGACTTGTGGTATGATAAGTTGGGTAGGATTCTAGATAGTGGATTTTATCCTATTTAACTGTTTCCCTATTGTTACTAAATGTTGATTTGTATAATTGTTCTGCTCAATAACTTTGTAAGTGTAAAGGGAATCTCCTTTGTCTGGAATCCTAAAAGGAATAGTTGTTACCTTGCTTTCTCCATGTTGTATTTTTATTCTCCTAAGGGGTGGATGATTGGATTCTATGGTTTCACCATTATCAAGTTTTCACTTATAATGATGATCTAAAACAACTATTTATTTTGATTCAAGGAATTGCTCTTCTAACCAATCAAAGAAAAATATATGGACTTCATATTCATATATGTAGTCGTAATATTTTTGCTTGATTTTTTTGCTTTATTAGCAAAGGTTTTGAAGAATTATTCTCTGATTTGTTTGTTGTCTTCATAATTAAATTCTTTATTAAGGAGAGTTCTGTTTGGTTCAAAATGTTTTTCTAAAACATTAAGCTCTGCATCTATCATTTGTGAATAAGTTAGAGAATGATGAGAAGAATCTGTATTTTCTAGGACTAACTCAGGTTGGTTCTGTTAGTAGATTGGCCTGGAAATCCCTGATCTATTATCTAGACCACTAATTTCCAGTTCAAGTGGTGTCTCATGATTATCGAAGTTCTATATGAGAGAACAAAGAAGTATAATAGATTAGAGAGAACAATGAAGTATATAAGAGATTAACAGATCTATAAGAAATGTATAAGAACTAAATGAAATCTTGAGAATTAAAAATAATATAAAGAGATAAAGCAATATATAAAATATAAAGTAAAAGTATGCATAAACAAAAACCAATCATGAAGGTGGTCTGAACTTGTATTATATAAACTGAAAATTACATGTATTGAAAGATATAGAAACTAAAGCATCAAGTCATCTACTAGGGTGGTAATCCGCACTCCAAGGAGTATTGATGTTTGTATTACAAGAAATGGTTAACCAACTATCATGCAAGTTTCTATTTCTGTTCTTAGCAATAATTTTTTAACAGAAAATGCGTTTGGTAACCGTACAAAATTTATGTTCCTAAAATAAAATAAAAAAAAAACAAACACGTTTGGGAAACTTGTATAATTTTTTTGTTTCTTTTAATTTTAAAAGATTTTATTATTTTATTTTTTTTCTTTTTCCTTTTTCTTTTTCTCTTTGGTTGGTCGTGGCCACCACGGTGGCCGGCGACCGGCCGAGCGACATCCAACAAGCTCGCCGGAGCCTCGCCAGGCTAGGGTGAGGCCCGGAGAGTCTTTTTCCTTTTCCTTTTTCTTTTTCTCTTTGGCCAGCAACTGGCTAGGTGACATCTAGCAAGCTAGCCAGAGCCTCACCAGGCTAGGGCAAGGCTCCGGCAAGCTTGGCCCCAGCAAGGCTTGGCCTCACCTTGGCCTGGCGAGGCCTAGCCTCACGCTAGTTAGGGAGGCCGAGCCTCGCCGTGGTTGCGCGAGGCTCGACCTCGCATGGGCTTGGCAAGCCGACCTCACCCAGATCTAGCGAGGTCAGCCTCACCGAATTTGAGCGATATCGAGCTCGCCCAGCCAAGGCGAGGTCGAGCCTCACCGGTCGGCGTGAGGTCGGCCTCGCCAGGCCACCGTTGGACGACACCAACCTGGCGATGGCCTAGCAAGGCTGAGCCTCATTGGTGGCTGGGCGAGCTCGACCTTGCTGGGGGCCAGTGACGCTCCGACAAGGTCATCAAGGGCCGGCGAGGTCGCCAGGGGCTGGCAGGGTCACCGGCGGCCGACAACGCTCCGGCGAGGTCGCCGGTCCTCAACGGTTGGTCACCAGCCAAAGAAAAAAGAATAAGGAAAAGGAGAAAAAAAAAAAAAGAAACAAGTTTTGTGTTTTTGTTCTTTTGTTTCTTCAAAAAAGTGTTCTTAGGAACAAGAAACAAGTTTTGTGTTTTTGTTCTTTTGTTTCTTCAAAAAAGTGTTCTTAGGAACAAGAAACAAGTTTTTCTTATTTCTTTTTTATGTTTCAAATTTGTTTCCGAGAACAAAAGTGTAAACAAACGCGTTTCTATTTTATTTTTTTTGTTCCCAGAACAAAATAACAAAAAATTTTGTTTCCGGAGAACGGAAACAAAAATAAACAATTTCCAAGTCGAGTTAGCCGCTCGGATTCAACTCAACTCGGCATGCTGAACAGGAGTCTTAAGTCATAACCAGTGAGAGGAGGAACATACAGTCCAAACCCTATTTCACCGAGACCCATTGTGCTTCGGGCATACTTGAGAGGACTCAACCAATTCACGCCACTTTGTTTCATGAAAGTACCATTAGACTTGCAGAAGACGGTCCAAACATCAATCACAGGTCGAGTCATCGAGAAGGGTCGCACTTCATGACGCCAGTTGGTAATCGTTACTAAATCGTTGGCTAATGTGAAGGGAACAGCTCGACCTTGATGTTCTTTTCGGAAGTGAACTTATGGTTGAAGAAGACAGCTTCAGTTTCTATTAAGTAAAAGCATACCCTCAGCTAAGAGTCCAAAACCAGTACTAGTACGTCGAGCTTGAAGACTTGAAGTGGTTGAAAGGTTTAACGAAAATTGCCATCTTGGCCTATTCTCAGCATGATATTGTTTGCTTTGACCGTTGCTCATTTATGTTCGCTCACATGCTTAAGTGTTTCTAACATATAAATTTAAACTAAAATCCAAAATGTTGCTATTTATGAATAAACAATTCAATTGGGAGTAAACTAACGGCACAAATCACCGTTCAAGCTCAAATAAAAAATGCTCTTCCTGCGCCAAAAACAAGAACTCGTCTACTTGTTCTTTTCGTTTCGTATAGCTTGGCGTTCTTCTTTCTTGGGCGGCGCGATCGTCTTGATGAAGAAAAACCGGGCGTTTTATGTGTGCTCAAGACAACTTTGACCTGCCCCACCGTGCGGCTTCTCATGCACGGGAAAATACATGAAGACCAACCACCATTCGGCTATTGCAGATAAAAAGAAACCTTGTTTCGTCATTTTGCATAATTACCTTTTTGCCCCACAAAATAAATATATTTAAATCTGTAATGGAAGGGCCCAAATCATTTGTCGTGTAGCGTCCAATATATGGCCCTTGTTGAAGACAGCTTCAACCGTACGACCTATAGAGATCCCAATTCTTGATCAGTCCAACCTTGTATATTTTCAAGATTTTCTTTTTCTTTAACAAACCGGTCAACATCCATAACCGGTTCAAATTCTATAACAACTTCAATCGAAGTAGAGAAATGGCGTGCTGATCTATATAAATTAAGAGCAGAAATGGTTACGAAAGTGAAATTAATTTGGATATGAATATGAATAAACTGTTGTTACAAGATATACGATTGTCTTAAAAGTTACTAAGGTTGAAGAAATATAGGGAATTCATTGAGAAAGATCCCATAAATATATACAGAAAAAAAAATGCATAAACACATAAACGAAAATAGTCTCTCAAGTTATGCTAAAACTCTGTCAAATTTTTCTCTAAACTATTTTCCCTTCAAAGCAATGTCCTATTTTTTGTTTCAATTTGAGGGCCAGGCTTGTGATTGGTAACGTAAGTCCTTAATAATGGTATATTGTTTAGTTCGATACTTCATTTCAAGCGTAATATGTTTACAACTTTCATGTCACTTTAATTCCATTGATGTTTACTTCCAAATCATTTCCTTTCCAGTTTTTTCACAATATAATTAATTGCCCTTTAATTACATGATCCTTAGCTTAAATTTCCTTTTACTTCCGTCACTCTCCTTTAGTTTACTTCGGAATGCTGTATCGTTGCACTTTACTTTTCCGATCATTTGGAAATCAAGCTAGAACCATAGATAGATGGCGATGGCCTACACATCATTACTTGTAATGCAGCTACTTCGTCTTGGTAGCTTCGAGTGGGTTGTGTAATGTAGTCTGTTCGAACCATGTGTCCAATTATTAGTCAGAAATCTAATTTGTGCTTAAGTAGTTCTCTACTCTTTATGAGCTGTATTTTTCCTCCAATTGTTTCAACAACATATTCTTCAATCTTTACGCAAAATTTTGATATAACCTTTCCTGTCAAAACTCACCGGAAATTATTGACACAACATCAATCATTGCCAACCACAATCCTACTTGAAAGGACGTCCTACATGAATTGCAACGTCGGTGATTTCTAGCAGCAACTGGTAGAAAAGATTACGTTGGAATTCACCTTGAAGAGTAAGATTACACCGATAAAATCCAAAAATTTAAAATTGGATTGATGTTCATACAATAAGTTTAAGATCGAATAACTTTCTCGAATAGGAGAAGAAGGGGAGCATGTTGCGCGGCTAGAGAAGACAAGCGGTGCCCCTTTCCCTGCTTTTAGGAGTTGAGAAAATAATTATAGAAATTTACTCCTAAAGTGGAAAACTATGTCCATTACAATTTCCTAAGATTGGAATTGATTATGATACAAGAAGTCCACATCAAACTTACCAAAAATGGAAAGGACACAAATAGTTCCCCACCCCATCAGTCCTCCGTTTGTAGGACGATAATATCTGGAGCGACCCAATCGTAAAGAAGTTGGCCAAAGTAGAGGCTTCTAGCATTAAGTGCGTAGGTACTATAGTACTTATAGTAATGCAAAGGATCTTAGTGTATCAACGATTCGTGGGCATTTTCTACTATCCAAATTGGATGAAACTAACGAAATGCTTGCACTAAGTAGATGGGTTTTAGGACTTCAAGGAGCTATTTAGACTTCGACTCTCAGAGCGAGGCCCCAACATTTGTTGCAAGCAATTCTCGTGTGCCAAGATCTACTTAGTTGCATTTCGCATTCTTTGCGCGAGTGAGGTGTCCGGAGATTTCCAATTCAAGATTAAACTGGTATATACAAGTATCACAGTCGAAAAACTCAAAAAAGACCACATTCATGGGAGACAAGGGTTTGAACTCATTCCAAAAATCTTCTTCTAGCCTTTTTAAAGCACATCACCTCGTTTGGTTCACTTCCCATTTGGAACTGGGGGTTCACTTTCCACATTTGACAAATGAGATGAAAAAGATGGTGACCACTCTAAGAACAAGGATCGAATAGGCATGCAATGCCAACCACAATACATGCAGCACTTTGAGCAATTCGTTTTGGGCCACTCACCCGACCGTATATAGTTCATAAAGCCTTTTGAATCGATCGGACCGTCCTTGATTGCATATCTGCTTCACGAGGTGTTGTTACGACCCGATATATTCGTTCTCTGCGATTGTCGTGTGGATGAGTGTTACGTCCTTTAGCTGGAATTTCTTTCGTTCCTCCCCGCTGATCTTTCTCGTGAAACTAGAAGAAGGAAGACTCTTATTAAGATTTGATGCTCCGAGGGTTCCAGACGCCGGTTGCACGTAAGCAAAACGACAGTAATTCCCATTGATTGATCCGGAGGTCTCGAGCCCTTTGACAAATTACGCCAAATGCCAAACAAAAAATTGCTTGACCTTTTACCTCCAAGATATAAGTATCCTCGCTTTTTGAATGATTAAAAAAAAAAATGCAGGTTCTTTTGCTTGAGATAAGAAATAATGTGGAAAAGAGAAGTGTGAAATCTCTGTATATTTCAATACTTCTTGAAGAAGAATATGAGGTAACTTATCAATCAAAACATGCGCAATCAAATAGACTTGAAAGATACAGAGATTCAACAGAAATATCTTAATTATTTCTAACATTCCCTCAAACTCAAGCTATATAGTTAACTTTAGTTTGGATAAAACCTGAAAAAGGCTTGTTGATATAGGTGAAGCAGTTCAATGACCGGTTAACATTGACATGGCTGCTGTGTAGGCTATGTGGCAGGACGCTATCGTCGTGTAGGAGGCTAGCGTGGTAGAAGGTCTGATGGTGGTGTTAATCTGTGGAGTGGTGGAGAAATGCCGCCAGTGCAGCTGGCGTTGTTACGAACGTCGTGGAAAAACGTGGCCGACATGGATGGTATTATTATGAAATAGACTCGATGGGCGCTTTCTTGGATACCAAGCTCTGTAGACTACACAATAACAGAACAGCCTGACGTTGGCTATCTGGGGAGACAGACAATGATGGAGATTGAAGTCGAGAGAAGAATATTAGTAGTTATCGGAAAACAAGATGACACTAATACAAAAATTTAACTTGGTGGGCACCGTGTGCAATGTGGACCTAGTTCACCTCAAAATTGTCTAGCTCTAATACTAAGATAAGAAATAATGCAGAAGAGAGAGATGTGAAATTGCTGTATATTTCAATATAACTTGAAGAAAAATACATGAGCCCATTTATAGGCTAGATGACTATCTAATATAACCTATTAATTAAGATATGCACAAAGGGACTTGAAAGATACGGAGAATCATCCTAATCATCTCTAAAAATTTGAACGACAAAGATGCCCGCCATATAAGTTGTTCCATTCATACAAATTAGATGAGGTATTTGACTTAGCTAACAGTGTGTGTGTGCTCGATAGACTCAACAGCAAAGCGAGACGATGTTGTTTCTTGCAAATCAATAACGATGTTGTTCATGAGTCTTTTGAATCAAAATACCATACGTTTCATCGAGAAAACATGGGGAGATAATGAGCATCTCCAACTCGAACAGAGACGGAGAACTTGTAGGTTGGTATTTTTTGTCCTTCAAGTGTAAGTTTGTGTTTTCTATTAGGCTGTTTGAAAAGTAACCAAAAGTAAAATAAAAAAGAGAGAGAGAGAGAGTCAAACTCGAGATATATTCTCAACAATTTGCACACAGGCTTAACTTTAGAGCCAAGCCACAATCGTTTCGCGGGATAAGAACACTATAAGTGTCATAACATTTTTCTTCCTCACTTAAGTATCAAGAATTTTAAAAATTGATTAATTATGCGCTATCAGCGATTTGTCTTGCTAGAAAAATCCGATGTGATATTAATTAAGAATATGTCATTCGACTTAACTCGCCAATAAGATAGTTAGCAATTGAGGAGAAAAATGACGTCATTTAAACATCTGATTGAAGAACCCTAACCTAGTTTAAAGAAATTGCCGCAAAATTCAACTTCCTTCTTCAAGAACCCTAAGCGAATCCCAATACTTCAAATTTGGGCAAATGACCTTATCAAATTCGCAATGGGGAGCAGACACAAAAGAAGCAGCTCACGATTGTATCAACAAAGCCGAAGGTCAATATTTTTGCTATGTGGGCTGCAAAGTCCGATAAGAACAGCTTGGACGAGATAATTTTGGTAGAACACGCTGCTTACATTTAAGAGATCACGTGGCTTTGTAACCATACACGAATTACATTTATATATGCTTCAGAAAGTAGCAAGGGGAAGTAAACATTTGATCTTAGAAGAAACCAAGAAACGTGAATTAGAAACATGATGAGTTTGGTGTTTCCTGCTGATCAAATAGGATGCAGTCCAATTTGGTAGGAGGACTTAGTACTAGTTATGTTTTTCCACGGCAGACTTGGACAAGGGCCCTTCTGGCAATGGCCTCCTTCCTAGAAATGAGCTAAACAACACCAGCGATCTCTCCGGCTGCGAAAACGGTGCTACATGAGATGCTCCTCTGATTGTTGCATATGATAATATATCTCCATACACTTGTGTCCACCCAGCAACCTATGAAAAATGAAGAGAAGGGACTTAGTTTCGTCAATCACCTATTAGAATCAATGGGAGGAGTGGTGTCGACGAAGGTCATTTACTGAGCCGACCTGACTTTCCTCGAACCAAACTCTATAAGGCACAGTTGTGTTCAGTCCCTGTTGGGAAAATATTGCTTCAAGTTAGGTAGAACAATGAAGTCGGATCTTTGGAATACTCAAGTCGGACTTTGAGGCATGATATCACTTTCTTTAAGAATTTATTTGCCCCACAACGTTGCTGATGGTCACCGGCAAATTTCCTTCAAGATACAAAGTCTCAAATGAGAATACTATATAGCAATTCTAGTAATTCTCCAGGGTCTCTCTAGGAAACAATTATAAACAATAGCTGTAGATTCTTTCGAAAGAAAAACGAAAAAATAGAAGAAGATGTGTGTTTTATCTCAAAACGTACATACTTATCTTTGTCTTTTGAATAGAGGCAACCATTCAAAAGGTTGTAAAAGAACAATGACAACCTTTTGGGAAATGTTGCAAAATGAACAAGTACATCTCAAAGGTTACGTTGAAAAGACATAAAAATTCAGAATTAAATAAATAATAAATAAAAAATAAGCGTAACTTTTCACCAATAGTCACACTGTTTCAACAAGATTTATAGTTAATTTTTATAAAAATAAATCAGAATTTTCAATAAATAAAATTAATGATCGTTGGTTAGTGACAAATCTCGTCCACGTGCACACTCACATCTTTTTGATGTGGGACAAGGCACCTCTTCATTTGAAACAAATTACCAACAGTCCCAACTGCTTTGCCAAATTATTCACTAGAGTCCTTGTTCCGAGCAATGGAATAGCAGAATCTTGATCACCGCTGTCAACGTTGCAAATGAAAAATCAAATCTCAGTTGTGGTCGTACCTTGTACACAGTTCAGAAGAATGCCATTTTTCTGTTTACCTGTAAACTAAAACGTGGATTCCTGACTCCTGACTTCACTAACTCCCCCAAAATCGAAATGGTGGGTATCTCCAGATTTTGATATTCATATTCGAGAACGCTGTAGCACACAAGAATCATGAGGGAATTCAGACGAAGGAGCACGACATGAGATGAAGAACCCAAGTCAAAAAACGAAGGATAAAGACTAGTCAGTTGAAAGTTCTAGAGAAATCACAATCATAAATGGACTTTTAGATAATCTAGAGTCATTCAGATCAATTGATGTTAGGAAGAACCAATCAGATAGTCCTAGTAATGCAACAAGGTTACAGAGAATCTTGTCCAGAAATAGGGAAATGTGCATATACTTTGACAAGACTCATCGAGATTACTCGCAATGCCATTTAGCCATGGACTTGTGCCTCTAGAAAAAGAAGGTCGAAGGAGATAAGTCGATCCTTACTCGCTGCAAACTGTCCATGAAGAGATTCCAACCAGCCGAGCATGCAGAGCCTCCTGTACTTCTTTCCTGTTCAAGTATTTGAGGGTTTTGTCTTGTACACATACATCTATCTTCTCTGTTTGTTGCTGGAAGTAGCATAATCAAAAAAAGTTCAGGTTGTGAAGGGAAAAAATGAAAAAGTTCATCAGAATGGACGAAGAAGCTCACCAGCTTATTCAAAACTGCCGACTGTGAAGAAACTGTCGACAAACAAACATCAAGAGTGACATCGTATGTATCGATGAATTTGCTTATTTCTCTTTCTGCTTCACTGTTGACACGAGAGCAGACGGGTCAGGGTGCCGCTCAGTCCCTGTCTGTTAATTTGGGAGAAATTTCATATTGTGTTGACACTTTCGTAGGTTGCGTCTGATATCAATCCATGAGACCAAAAGAATTCTGCCCGTGAGTTGAAATCGGTGTTGAATTCAAGAAGTGGATTTCCTATCTGCAGCGAGCATGAGATTTGTTGATCTCAGTAGGCATCAATACAACGTATGTGAGATGCTAATTCAAGTTTGCAGACTTTTCAGTCAAACTCACAGCAATTCCCTTCAAATTGAACAACTTGGACTGCATGATAAGCATTGCAAGTTGTGGAACATAATGACCTGGTAATAGTGAAATTAGATAGAAGTTAAAATTCTGCTTTCATGGAAATTCCAATTCATTCAACACGCATATCGGGCTTTCAAAAAATCTTAATTACTAGTTCACCTGCATAGCTCTCTCCTGTGATGAATAAATCTCTCTCCTTGTATTCTGGGAATTTTTTGAACCAGTTACGGAGGAATGCGAGATTGTCTCTTGCTGAAATGTGGAAGCATTGTAGAGCGGGTATTAATACTTAATTTCAGCTTCACATTACCTCTGTAAATAATCGCTGCACTTTAGTTTGTTAAAAATATATCACGATTTGCAAGGAAAAGAACCTGTCATCTCGTCGTCGACTGAGCTATAATAAGAAGTATTGACAGAGTAGGAGAAACCAACTCCGGCAGGAGATTCCAGGTACAACATGTTTGCTTCTGCAAATAAATTGAAAAATGCAAGAATTAGCCAATTGCGGAATCTCCATAGTCGGAACCATATCACAGCCAAGGGGTCAATGTCATATTCAACCTTGAAAATAATATATCTGATACAAGATCCGATTCAGCTTCCTTTTGATTTAAGCCTTAGCAAAGAGAGACAACGTCTTTAAGGCTTTGTTTGGCAACTTGCCAAACAGTAACAATTTATATTCTTTTGTTCCTGAGAGTAGATTTGGAACAGAAATTCATTTAATATAATTTTTGTTTCCAGGAACAAATTTCTATTTTTTTGGTTCCCGGAAATAGATTTGGAATAGAATCGAGAAGTAAAAAAAAAAGTTGATTTTTTGTTATCGGGAACAATTCTAGAATTAACCAATCTATTTTTCTCTTTTCTTTTTTTTTCTTCTTCCCTTTTTCTTCTTCCTCAACTGCCACCAATATTGCCATCCATGCCGTTGTTGTCGGCCACCCACTGCCGCTGGTCACCGGTGATTGGTTGGGCAAGGTCCGGCAAGCTCATCGGAGGCTTGCCAAGCCAAGGTGAGGTATGACAAGGCCGAGCCTCACCGGTGACCAAGCAAGCCTCACCAGACCACTGGTGAGCCTCGCATGGCTAGGCAAGGCTTGACCTAGCCATGGCTAGGCGAGGCTCGACCTGGCCTAGATCTAGCGAGGTCGAACCCCACCAATGGCTGAGCGAGCTCGTTCTTGCCATATCTGGGCGAGGCCACTCACCTAGCGAAGGCTCGGCCAAGCTTTGCCCAGCTGTCGATGAGGCTTGGTCGACAAGGCACGGCCTCACTGAGGGCCGACGACGTTTCGACAAGGTTGTTGGCCCTCATCTAATTGGTCGTCTGTCATCTCAAGGCCGGCGGCGACTGGCAAACCTTGAAGGAGAAGAAGAGAAAGAAAAGAAAAGAAGAAAAGATTAAAAAATTTTAAAAATTATTTAAAATTATTAAAAATTGATTTGGATTAGAAATTTTCAAAACGGTACCAAATGCAATTCTATTCCGGGAATTGGAATTTTGGACAGTTAACAAATGGCTTAAAATACTTAAAAATTGTTCTCGAAAATAAAATAAAAAATAATCATTTATGATCAGAAATTGTTTCCAAAAATAGAAATGTTATCAAACGTGCCCTAAGTTGTCAGAGGTAAAAGGATTAATTGTTCCCCCTCCTTTGTTTAAGGGAATTATGCTCACCTTTATTCCAGCTATAGTCATTTTTCAGTAGTACATCTCCTCTGGGCTTGAATGGTCCATGCTCACTGAAAGAACCAAGTCCAATGGACGAACAACCAGGCCCTGCAAATTGCAAACCCAACACAAAAGCAAACTTTCGGTGTTTTCAGCATGCTTGTTTCATTTCTCACCATCATTCTCTCAAAATAAGTTCAATTGGTTTTACCTCCATTGAGCCAAACCACGAGAGGCTTCGAAGCCGGGTCGGCTTCGGCTTCGGCAAAGTTAAAGAAGAGGGCTCTCTGTTGCTTCTCATCCACGGTGACGTACCCTGCATACTGGCCGAAGCTAACCTTGGGCTGTCCTGGCAAGCTGGCGATTTTGTCAGCTTCTGAGGTGGTGCCTAATGTTGAGCTTGAGCACAGTGTTGCACACAGTGTTGCTGCGGCAAGCCATGGCACTAGTTGCAGATGCATCACGACTCACGAGAGAGAGAGAGAGAAAAAAACAAAATGCTGGCAAAGCAAAGAAGTGGAGAATATTTGTGTTGAAACGCAAGTTTGACCTTTTTGCCGAATTCTCCTGGTTCACATGTATTTTATTTTATTTTTTATCTATTTATAGGAAAGTGCTTGCATGAACGAGCCCTCAGATTACAAAGTGGACGGGCCAACCGCAACCTCAAATTTTGACTCGCTTGGCTGGTTTCATGTTTTTATTCCACAAAAAGCGCGTAAGACGATAAGATTTTTCTGGTCTATTTTAGAGCGATAATTTCTTATCGATAAGTAATATAGGAAGAACTCGATTACAATTTTTGAAATAGTGGCTATTATTCTCCCACTCAAAAAAAAAAAAAAAAAAAAGATTAGGTGAAAATTGTTCTTGTTGTACTTAATTAGTACGTCCATGATGGGGTGCAATTGGAACGCACCGTTTCGTCTTGATATGCTACAATAGAAAGACACCCTTTGAAAGGGTGTGATAAGTCATATAAAAGACTCCTGAAAATAACCGTTGGTATAGTTGGCAGAACGTATGCTCAGAAAAAAAGTTATACTTTTCTTGTCTCATGTCTATTAAAGAAAAAAGAAGGCATTCCATTTCTCCTTTACAAGAACAATTGGCATTTACACTGTGGAAATCGAATGCTTTCCTCGTGATTGCATTCAAACCAACGTGAAGTATTTTTGTTCGTAATTCATCCGTAATTCAACGATTGTTCTGGGGTAAATTGTTGACTGTGCATCGGAAACAGTTAAGTCGTCTTCCGTCGACTTTCTTCCAACATTGGTATCAAAATCCAATCGTGATTTCTGCCTTGTTTTCATCGAATTTTCTCGTTTATCAATTGATATCGAGATTAAGAGATTGATCTACATTGTCTGGATGTTTATTGCAAGGAAATGCAATCTGAATCGTCGAAAACGAACCGAAGCGAAGAACGGGTTCAGAGTCGTGTACATCCATACGGTTTTGGCCATTTTTTGGAATATTTTTTTCCGCAAAAATAAATTTTTAAATATATAGGGTGAAAGTACTCGTCAAGACGAGTCCAACAATGGGTTGAGCGCCGTTAGAGGATGCCGGACACGCCCACACGCATGGCTAGAAGCCACTACGCGTGGGTGCCACGCGCCTGACGTGTTGGGCATGCCAGCGCATGAACGCCACACGCACGTCAACGAACCAACGCATGCTGACGTCACTATGACGTCATTCAACAGTCGGTAACTACTGGATAACGTCACCGTCAACCAGTACCCCGACCCAAGGACTCAACCCATGACCCAACCCATTCATTGACCAGTCGACAGTCCATTGGTGAAACTAGTCGGATCGGTTGCCGGTTGGACTGGTCAGACCAGCCAAGATCCTTTATGGATCGCTGGCGCGTGCGCCACACGCGCTACACACTCAAGTAGCGCGTGTGAGAGAGTGAAGAGTCCGATTGGAGCGTGGTCAGTGGCGTTTGGTTCGTATGGATGTGCTCTACATTGTGATATATTTATTTTTTATTTTTAAGTTTGATAAATGTATAAAATTGTGTACGAAACCCTAAGTACGTGTATTTTTAGGATATAAATGCATAGTTCATTCCTTTGTAGCTTGTATTTTCTTATGTTTTAGTTAATACAATAGCTAGCCTATATGAAAATGATGTCATATATGCTGTGTAAAGCTTGGTTCAATGATGTATGTATATAGTTTAATATACTTGCAATTTTCTAGTTCCAAGAAAATTCAACAATGCTAGAAAATCATTATTTTTCCGTTACATGTTGAATTGCGGTTTTGATTGTAGTTGTAACATGATTGTTTTTTGTACGTTTGTTCAAATCATGCTATGCTTTTGTGTTAACAGAAAAATATAGAAATTATATGAGGTCATGTAATTATATTTTCTAGTGGAAGTTCGTAAGTTGGTAGAATTCGAAGGATTTCTCACCTAGAACATAAAATTTACGCAAATTAAACTGATTAATGATAATAGAACAATCGTACATGGAAGCTGATTGGGAACATAGTGAACTTTTGTTTCTATGTTTTTTGTTGAATTATCATTAATTTAGTTTATTTTTGTTGCAAATTAAATATGTGTATTACTCTAAAAAATGTGCTAGTATTGATTTTGCGTTTATTATGTCAATGTGCTATAGCAAATTGATTATGATTTCGACATCCAAGACATTGTGGCTAACCTCAATAAGGGTGAGAAGCTGAACGGTGACAATTATGATATTTGGCATCAAAAGGTTCAGTACATCCTTGAGAAGTAAGAGATTTTGGAAACCCTCAACCACACCATGGATGAACCTAAGCGTGGAATTTCAATTCAACATAAGAGAGATCTAAAAGCTTACCAAGCTTAGAAAAAGAAAAATAGCATTGCTCACATCACGTTACTAAGCTGTATGCAAGATGATCTCATGTGTAAGTTTAAAAGTTATGAAGACTCAAGCTATGTGGATTGCCTTGAAAGATAAGTTTTTGGGTACGTCTACTACTAAGTTGAGGAGATTCAGCATCAAGTTTGAAATATACCGAAAACACCCAAATGGAACAATGAGGCAGCATCTTCGAGAGATGTCAAACATGATTTGTGAGCTGAAGTCAGCAGGTCACTCCCTTACTGATGAACAACAAGTTCAGGCTGTTATAAGGTCTCTTCCTGACAATTTGGAGCATATGAAGATCAATATGACGCATAATGAGATTATTGTCACTTTTGATGATATAGCGCATCATTTGGAATTAGAGAATGAACGCCTATAGGCTACAAGATCCTCTACTCATGCTTATGTTGCTAAATTGAGTTCGCGCAAGGTTTCGGGCTTCAAGCACAAAAGAAATCATCAATTTAACAACAAAGGGAAGAAGACTGATCAGGCACCTAAAATGACTAAGACCTTCCGACATGAGAAGTGTGGTAGGAAGAAGGATAAGGCCAAGATGAAATGCTACAATTGTGGCAAGATGGGTCACTTTGCTCATGAATGCACTTAGCCAAAAGACATACCCTATTACTCAATTACTTTATGTAATGCTTTTGTTTCTAACACTATGATGCTTGCTGAATCTCTACATTCTCAGGAGCAACAAATCATGTAGCTAGAGACCAAAAAGCATTTGTGGCATATCGTCGGATATAGCTTGAAAGAAGATAGATATATATTGGGAATAATTCAAGAATTGAAGTGAAGGATATCGGCACATGTAAATTAATTTTAAGTGGTGGTCAAAGTCTATTCCTACACGATATCCTCTATGCTTTAGACATTCGACAAAACTTGGTCTCCGTAGTTGTTCTTCTTAACCTAGGTTATGTATTGAATTTCCATAGTAATTGTGTTGACATTTTGTTTGGAACAGTTTATTATGGTTCAGATCATGTATCAAATGGTTTTATGGTGTTAGACATTGACTATAATCAGTACAATGTTAATGTTGATAGTTGTTTTTCTTTAAATGCATTTTATAATAATTTTGAGATTGATGCAAGTACTTGGCATGCTAGATTATGTCATATCAAGTTACAAAGAATGCAAAGATTAGCTAAAGAAAGCTTTTTAGGGTCACTCACTAATGTTAATTTACCCATATGTGAACATTCTAGCGGGAAAAGCAACTAGAAAACCATTTGGTAAAGGGATTAGAGCCGAATTTCTATTGCAAGTCATATATTCTGACATTTGTGGTTGTTTGAACATAAGGGCGATGCATGGAGCCTCATATTTCATCACTTTCATAGATGACTTCACGCATTTCGGTTGTCTTTTTGATCTCCCATAAGTCAGAAGTATTAGATCGCTTTAGATGATATATAGCGATGGTAGATAATTAGTTGAACAAAACAATAAAAACATTGAGAACCGATCATGGACGTGAGTATCTATCTGAGCAATTTAAGACTCTTTGTGATGAAAAGGGAATCATAGGACAATTGACTATTCCTGGTACTCCACAACAAAATGGGGGTAGCTGAAAGAAGCAATAGAACTCTATTGGAAGTGGTAAGGTCTATGATGGAGCAAGCAAATTTACCTATGGAGCAAGCAAATTTACCTATCTCCTATTGAGGAGATGTATCATTGACTGCTGCCAATATACTTAACCGAGTACCCTCAGAATCAGTCACTTTCACCCCTTATGAATTATAGACCGGTAAGAAACCAGACTTAAGTAATCTACGTTCATGGGGATGTGTAGCTTACGTTCATGATTCTTTCCATAAATATGGCAAATTAAGTCCTAGAAGGAAGAAATATATATTTATAAGATTTTCTTAACACTCCAAATGGCACGTATTCATAAGTGAACAAGCTGATGGAAGTGTGACCAAAATGGAGTCACGAGATGTCGCGTCCTTAGAGAATGATTTTTCTAGTAGTTGTGAGATTGATAAGGACTTCCAATTATATGAGATGGAAGAGCCTAATAACACACACACTAATGTTGTAGAAGGAAACGAAGATGTACTTCAACATGCAAGACCTAGTGGGAGTGTTGCATCGTCTAGCGAACTGAATTCAAGAGAAATTCAATTACGTAAAAGTAATCTTAAAAATATTCCCCATCGTCATTTTGAGATTGAAGGAAAGCATTTATGATTACTTAGAAAGACGATGCCGTTCCAAAGACTATTCAAGAGGCTCTCTCATCCTCTAATAAGGAAAATTGGAGAAAAGCTTTGGAAGATGAGATAGAGTCTATGAGGGCAAATCACGTCGGGGACTTGGTTAATCTACCACCCCATTGCAAAGCCATTGGAAACAAATGCGTCTTCAAGATTAAGCGAAGGGCGGATGAATCCATTGAAAATTATAAGGCTCGCCTTGTGGCAAAAAGTTATACTCAATAAGAGGGTATAGATTATGAAGAAACTTTTTCACAAGTTGTAAGGTGTACCTCAATACGCCTTATTCTAACCATCATTGCACATTTGGACCTTAAATTACATCAAATGGATGTAAAAACAGCATTTCTCAATAGAGAACTAGATGGAGAAATCTATATGAAGAAGCCAATAGGTTTCATAGCTAAAGGTCAAGAGGATAAAGTATGCAAGCTTCATCGCTCAATATATGGCCTTAAGTAATCATCTAGACAAGGGTATCTTCGTTTTAATCGAGCCATAACAACTTCTTGTAAAAGCTAGTACGAGCACCTAGAAGGGGTGAATAGGTGTGAAAATAAATTTTGCAAAGTAAAGTATAAAATTTTGCTTTTAAACCAACTTTGTTTAGCAATAGATTATGAAAAGAAAATTAGACTTTAATAATCAGATAGAGTTACGATCAAAATAAAAGAGTTTAGGGAAAAGAATATGAACACAATGTTTATAGTGGTTCGGCTTAATCCAAGCCTACATCCACTCTTCCGCACTGATAGCCCATCAGCTGGATTTCACTAAGAATCAAAAGGGTTGTTATAGTATAGCTATTCCTTGATTCCACAGTGTAGAGACTCTGCTACACTTTCTCAAGGTCTCACAGAAGTATAAACTCTCTTTTGAGTACAAGTTCACGCTCGACAATTGAATAGACAAAGAACAAGAAGCTTCAGACTTTGGAATTTCTCTATCGCGCACAAACTTGAATAAGTAGAACGTCTTCCTTATATACTCATCCATGCCATCACAACCGTTGGTACTTACCAAAGGAGCTCTTCCAATCTACTCGTTGGACAGAATCAATTAGGGAGATTTCCAGTTATTTAAGGAATATAACGATAGCCCACCAATCATACTCGCCCATACAATTAAGATCTAGGTTTCCATATGTAGAACCTTCCAAGTATACTTCGCCAATCAACGGATCCAAAATGCCTGAATCAATCTCAAGATGAATAATGGATTCCGAGATGTTATATCTAGCCGAGAGATCTTCTTTAGTCGATAGAAACAAATTCTTAAAGAAATACTCAATTCTGAATAAGTCTTCTTCGACAGTCTAGAAACTATCAATGATGATAAACTTTGAATCTTGAGTCTGGCAGTCCGGCGGTCTTCAGACTTTGACGAAAGAGTATGAAGTCTTCAGACTAGACTGATGGAAACGTTTTGTCAACTTAAAAACATGCAAGTAAGCTTTCTCCAACAATCTCCCTTTTTTTTATGGTGACAAAACTTTCCTGCAGATTTGGATATCATTGACCTGCAAAACAATACTCAAGCAAATATTGATATCTCACAAAAGATAATTGGCTTAGTAAAGACAACATTAAATCTGCATCCACAAGAAACAAGTTAGTCCTATAAACAACTATCTCTATCATGAAAAACCCACAATGCTTAAGATATTGCAGTAAACATTTAAACAATCAAACAATCCAAATTCAATCCAGTCACAACCACATACTAGTCACAACCATAACCAAACAAAAGTAAAGTCAAAGTCAATCAAAAAGTCAAGAGTTAAATCTCAAATCTGCAACATCTCTTCCCCTTTTTGTTAGCATGAAAAAGGTAGAGACAAAAAGAGAATGGAATTAGGATTGTTTTGGAACGCGAACAAGCTGGAAATCTCGCATTGACTGGACAATCCCTTCCATCTTTTTCAAGTCCTCCTTCAGTTAAGCCACTTCCTCACCCTTGGCATTAGCTTGAACTTAAAGAGTAGGGGCATGAATTTGATCATGCAAGGAAACTGAAGAGGCTTGACCTACATTCTACAAATTTTGAACTTCGCATCCCATGGCATTAATTTGCCCTCGCATTTCCATAAGAACATCAAGCACTCTGCGAAGGTCTGCTGTATTATCAGTCTGAGTACTAGCCTCTGCATGATCAATCTGAGGTGTATTAGCAAATGATGGCATTTATGTATGAGCACCCAGATTTGGCGATGAAATCTCATGACTTTCCTCAGGAAATTGAGAGGCATAGATGTTTTCTGGATCTGCAGGTGAACGACTAACATCTTTACTAATAAAAGCAATTGAATATGTACCTATTTTCTTAGTAACTCCCCCTATTTCATTGCCTTTAGGCAGTGAGAAGTAGTCTTCATGCTCTGTTTCCTCTTGTTCACCTCTGCCTTCTTCTTCTTCTACAGTCCTTTCTTGCTCTACTTCTTTTCTCAACTATTCTCTTTCTCCACTTCTTTGCTCTGACTCTTCTCTATCTTGATCCTGTCTCTCCTCTGTCTCTGGAACGGAACGATGTAAGCTTTTAAGTGCGGAAATGGTAATATATTCCTCATCTTCTTCATCCTCCAAGATGAGTGCTCTTCTTTTTCCTAGATGGAGCAATCATGGGCTCCTTCCCTTTCCGTTTTGCAGCCGAAGAGACTAGGCGAGTCTTGATAGGGGTTTTCTCCTTGAATCGCTCTAAAGCCTTGTTAAGTTCCTTCAAACGCATTTTGGAAACCATTTTCAATCCCACCACCATTTGATCGCAGGTCCAAATACATAGAATCCTAAGAAGCTGAATATTCAAATGTCTGAATAACTTAGTGACAAGTGCTGAGTAAGGAGGTTGGCCCTTGTCTTTCACCACCGTTCTGTACATATGGAACATGATAGTATGTGGAAGAGAGAACTTTTTGCCAGTGTTAATGGCATACATCAACTTTGCCTCCGAGTTTGAAACATCAATCTTCGAAGTCAATTTGGGTCTGAGGCAATTGATCACTATCTTGTGAAGTAAAATATTAGAAGCATTCATCCTTAAATATGAAATTCGTCCTTCTGCCATTCCATCCCAAACAAGCTCTATCGTCGCATGTCTAATAGACACATTAATTGATTTGAATTTCCCTCTTTCTACCCCAATCACATCAGCCAATGTGTCCATGTCAACTACATAGTCTTGATCTCGAACACTAAATGAGAATCTATTCGCATCTAAGAAACTTAGATTAGAATAGAAGTGAGTAGTGAGTTCAGCATGAGCCTCTGTCGTCTCAGAACAAAACCGTTTTAGTTGAAGAAGAGTGAATTTTTCTCGCAGCTTAACATTCAGAGAATCAAGAAAATCAAAATCTACACTTCTAGAGTTGATCACCTCCCGCTTTAGCAACTTAGAGTAAAGTCACGTGTGTTCCTCCGAGCGAAACAAATCCGTCTCATTGCTTCGAATATTCGCCGCAACACCCATTATAGGCTTAAAACGAGTGTGCATCTTATCATCATCATTTCCATCAGGTTGACTCAACCCTCCAACACGTGGATCGCTTGGGATATATGCAAAAGCTTTTCCTGCTGACCCCGCAGGAGCAATTCCCAATCGTTCCATTGTGCGTAAAAAGTGGGTTTCATTTCGATACCCTTTCTCTTTCAAGAATTCATCAATATATTTCAATGGAGTACCACCCTTCTTCAAGGCAGAGTAAAACTTAAAAATAAAAGCAGGCTTTTGAGTTCTTACGAGTTCTGCATCTTCAATGATTTCTTCCTCTACTCGATGATCAATATCCTGAGGTCTAGATGGAGGAGATGGATGCTATTGATAATGGTGTGGGCTTTGCTGTTGTCTAGGAGATGCTTCTTCCTTGGTGAGGTCAAAATGCATAAGACCCTCACGCATTTGTTGTGGTTCCTTGTTCGCGATTCTTAAAGACTTTCTTTAGAACGACATTTTCACAATCTTTGAGGGATTCCAAGCTTATTTCGCAAGAAATGTAAAAACTTTTCGAGGATTAAATAATAGAAGAAAATAGAAGTTGAAAATATGTGCTTTCTTAGGGTTTTGTGAGTAAAATGAAAAGAAAAACAATAGTAAATAAAGCGAGTTGAAATGAGACATACAAAACGACATAAAAAGAAAAATAGAAAAATGCCTTTTCAAAAAATAACTGCCTTTTAAAAAAAAAAATAGATAATCTTCATCTCAAAAGATAACTTCTTTTTGAAAAGGAATGATTGCAATAATCAGAAAACTGGGGAAGATAACATCAATCAATTTTGATTAATAGATAAATGTACATTTTCGAGATTTTATCCAAGATATAAATTTCTAAAATAACTTACAGTTGTGATTCTTGATCTTTTGAGTCTAAACTTTTTGAGTATCTTAAGATTTTTAGCCATGAGCCTGAACTTCTTCAAACTTTAAAATATTGAGTCTGGAACGAATAAACTCGAATTGACTTTTCTCCAAAGGCTTTGTAAAAATGTTCGCCAGTTGATTCTTTGAGTCAATGAACTGAATCAAGACTTTTCCATTTTGCACACGATCTCTAATGAAAAGATGTCAAATCTCTATATGCTTTGCTCTTGAATGAAGAATTGGATTCTTTGTCAGATTGATTGCGCTGGTATTGTCACATTTGATCTCAGTGCATGAATCTTCAATTCTAAAGTCTCCTAGCTATTGTTTTATCCACAAAATTTGTGAACAACAACTTCCAAAAGCCACATACTCTGCTTCTACTGTAGAAAGAGCTACGGTACTTTGCTTCCTTGAAAACCAAGATATTGTCCTATTACCAAGCAATTGACAGGTGCCCGATGTGCTCTTTCTATCAACTCTGCAACCTACTAGGTCTATGTCTGAATATCCAATGAGAGTAAAGTCTCTTTCTTTAGGATACCAAAGACCTAAATTAGAGGTTGAAGCAATGTATTTGATGATACATTTAGCAATATTCAAATAAGATTCTTTAGGGTCTGATTGAAATCTGGTACAAATACAAACACTAAACAAATGTCAGGTCTAGAAGCAATAAAATAAAGAAGTGAACCAATGATACTCCTGTATAGCTTCTGGTCTACTTTCTTTCCTCCTTCATCTTTATCCAGTTTCAAGGAATTTGACATTGGTATATTAGTCTTTTTACAATTCTCCAATCCAAACTTTTTGACAAGTTTTTTAGCATATTTTTCTTGGTGAATAAAAGTTTCATCCTTCAATTGTTTCACTTGAAGCCCGAGAAAGAAGGTTAGTTCACCCATCATGCTCATTTCAAATTCATCCTGCATAAACTTAAAGAATTTCTTGCACATATTTCATTAGGACATCCAAAAATAATATCATCAACATAAATTTGAACAAGTAAGAAGTTTTTTCTTTCTCTTTTGATAAATAGGGTAGTATCTGAGATAGCTAGTATAAGCACCTAGAGAGGGGTGAATAGGTGTATAATAATTTCTTATGAATGAGTGAGCAATACGAGATAAATAATAGAAAGGAAGTTCTCCTTTCATTAACAAAACGAATTATGATCAAAATAAAACAGAGAGTAGAGAAGAGAAAATTGAACACAAGGTTTATAGTGGTTCGGCTTATTCTAAGCCTACGTCCACTCTTCCGACCGATAGCCCACTGGCTGGATTTCACTATGAACAAAAGAGATGTTACAGCAAAGTTCTCCCTTGATTCCACAGTGTAGATATTCTACCACACTTCCTCAAGGTTTCTCACGAATATAGACTCTCTTTTGCGTACAAGATTTTGCTTAAATGAATTGACTAAGAACAAGGAGCTTTAGACTTTGGAATTCTTCTATCGCGCACACACTCGAACAACTAGAACGTCTTTCTTATATACTCATTTATACCCGTTGGCACTTACCAAAGGAATTCCTCCAATCTACCCATTGGACGGAATCAATTAGGAAGATCATTCGAGCTATTAAATGAACATATCGATAGCCCATCAATCATGCTCACCCATACAATCAGGATCTCGGTTTCCATAAGTAGAACCTTCCAGGTATACTTCGCCAATTATCGGATCCTTAATCTCCGAATCAATCATGATCAAATAAAGGATTCCGTTATATCATATCCAGCCAAAAGATCTTCTCAAGTCAATAAGGTCACATCCTTAATGAAACATCCAGTTCTGGATAGCTTTTCTTCAACTGATTAGAAACTGTCAATGAGAATAGACTTTGAGTCTTGAGTCTGGCAGTTCGGATGCCTTCAAACTTTAAATAGTAGAGTCTGCAAATCTTCAGACTAGACTGATGGAAACGTTTTGTCAGCTTCAAAACACTTTATGAAGATTTCTCCAACAATCTCCCCATTTTTTATGGCGATAAAACTTTCCTGCAGATTTGGATAACTTTGACCTGCAAAATATTAGTCAAACAAATATGGATAATCTTATAAAGATAAATGGCTTAATGAATGATAACACTAGAATCTGCAACCACAAAAAATAGGTTAGTCTTGCATGTGAGTAAAGACATCCATAAGATATCAATAGTACTTAATATAAGCAGTCAAATCCAAATCCCAAATTCAGTCCACATCTAGACACAAAAGTCAAGTCAAACATCAAAACAATCCAAAAGTTCAAAAAAGTTTAAGGTTCAAAGTTTTCAAATCTCGCATCTCTCCCCCTTTTTGTCATCTAAAAAAAGGTTGAGATGGAAATGGAATAGAGTCAAGATTGCTTAGGAACACGAACAAGTTGTAAATCTCCCATTGACTGGACGATGCCTTCTAGCTTTTTCAATTCTTCCTTCAGTTGAGCTACATCTTCACCCTTAACATTTGCTTGAATCTAAAGAGCAAGGGCTTAGATCTGATCATTCAAAGAAACTGAAGAGACTTGTCCTGCATTATGCAAATTCTGAACTTCGCATCCCAAAGCATACATTTGACCTCGCATTTCCAAGAGAACATCAAGAATTCTGCGAAAATCTGCTGAATTATCGGTCTGCGTACTGGCTTCTGCACGATCAGATGGAGTAAAGGCAGACGATGGTAAATCAACATAGTCATGCAGATTTGGTGATGAAACATCATGTCCTTCTTCAGGAAATTGAGAGACATAAATGTCCTTCGGATCTGCTGGAGAGTGACTGACTCCCTCACTAGTAGCAGGATATGAGGACATTCCTCTTTTCTCACGGTCTCCCCCTGTTTCCATGCCTTTATGTGGAGAAGAGTGTTCCTCATGCTCTCCTTCCTCTTGATTTCTTTTCTCCTCTGCATCTCTTTTTTAGCTTCTCTCTCCCCTGTTTCTTTCTCCTCTGCTTCTTTCTCTTCATCTTCTCTTTCTCCAGTCCTCTGTTATGTGTCTTTCTCTTGTTGTTTCTTTGATTTTGGAATAGAACGGCTCAAGTTCTTTAATGTCATTGCAGAAATGGTGATGTCTTCCTCATCATCTTCATCCTCAATGATGAGAGCTCTTCTTTTCTTAGATAGAGCAACCATGGGCTCCTTCCCTTTTCTTTTTGATGCTGAAGAGATTTGATGAGTTTTGACAAGGTTTTCTCCTTGAATTTCTCCAACGCCTTGCTAAGTTCCTTCAGACGCATTTTAGTCACCATTTTCAGTCCGACCACCATATGATCACAAGATCAAGTACAAAGAATTCATGGAGGCTGAACATTCAAATGTCTGAATAACTTTGTCATAAGACCTGGATAAGGAAGTTGACCTTTGTCCTTCACCACTGCACATAACAATGTGAGGAAGAGAAAACTTTTTCCCAGTAATGATGGCATACATCAGCTTTGCCTCTGAATTTGAAACATCATTCTTTGAAGTAAATTTTGGTCTGAGGCAATTAATGACAATCTTGTGAAGCAGAATGTTAAATGCGCTCATCCTCAAGTAGGAAATCTTTTCATTTGTCCTTCTATCCTTAACAAGTTCCAACGTAGCACGAGCAATTGAGACATTGATAGGTTGATATCTCCCTCTCTCAACCCCAATGACATCAACCAACATATCTACATCCACCACATAGTCCTGATCTCGGACACTAAAAGAGAATCTATTCACATCCAAGAAACTGAGATTCGAATAGAAATATGCAGTGAGTTCAGCATAGGCTTTTGTAAAGTCAGAACAGAACTGTTCAAGTTGAAGAAAATTGAATTTTTCCCTCAAATTAACATTCACAGTATTGAGGAAATCAAAATCCACACTTCTAGGGTTTATCACCCCACGCTTCAACAACTTAGAGTATAAAAGTTTTTGTTCCTCCGATCGAAACAAGTCAGTCCTTTTTCCCCGAATTTTTGCCGAAATACCCATTCTCGGTTGAAACTGACCGTACAACTTATCACCATCATTCCCATCTGGCTTATTCATCCCTCCAACACACGGATCACTAGGGATATTAGCAAGGGTTTCTTCTGCCAACCCCACAGGGGCAATTCCCAAACGCTCCATATTTCGTAAAAAGATATACTCATTTCCATACCCTTTGTCCTTAAGAAACTCATCGATGTAGTTCAATGGAGTTCCACCTCTTTTTAAAGCACGATAAAGCTTGTAAATAAAAGAGGGCTTTTGAATTCTTACAGGATCTGCGCCTTCAATGATTTCTTCATTTTCTTGATGAGCAACATCCTGTGGACTAGATGGAGGAGAATGATGTTGCTGAGAATGTTGTGGGCTCTGCTGCTGACTAGGAGACTCTTCTTCCTCAGTGAGATCGAAGTGCATAGGCCCCTCACGCATTTGCGGTCCCCTGCTTGCAATCCTCGAAGACTTCCTTTGAGACAACATCTTTCACAATCTTTGAAAGATTCCAAACTTGACTTTCCCAAGAAAGATGACAACTTTTTCTAAGATTAAACAAGAGAAGAAAATAGAAACGGAAGATTGGTGCTTTCTTAGGGTTTTTGGAGAGTAAAACAAAGAAGAAACAACAGTGTATAAACAGTCAAAAAGAGGCATACGGAACGTCATAAAGGAAAGTAAAAATATGTCTTTTAAAAAAATGTCTTTTTCGAGAAATTAGATAATAGTCATTTCAAAAATAACTCCTTTTTCGAAAAGGAAACGTTGCAATAATCACGTCAATTAAAGATAGCAATAATCAAACATGGTTGATGATCGTACCTTTTCAACATGAGATTCGAGATATAAAATAACTTACGAAAGAAAAACTTGATCGTCCGAGACTGGGTATCTTTAGACTTTTAGTCCTAAGTCTGAATTTCCTCAGACTTTAAGATTTTAAGTCTGGAATGAATAGCTTCAAATTGATTTCTCTCCAAAGGTTTTGTGAATATATCCGCTAGTTGGTTCTTTGAATCAACAAACTGAATCGAACCTTCTCCATTTTGAACATGATCTCTAATGAAGTGATGTCGAATCTCTATATGCTTTGCTCTTGAGTGAAGAATTAGATTTTTGGTGAAATTGATTGCGCTGGTTTTATCACATTTAATCTCAGTACATGAATCTTCAATTCCAAAGTCTCTTAGTTGTTGTTTTATCCACATAATTTGTGAATAACAACTTCCAAGAGCTACATATTCTGCTTCTGCTGTAGAAAGAGCTACTGTACTTTGCTTCCTTGAAAACCAAGACATTGTCCTGCTTCCAAGTAGTTGACAGGTACCCGGGTGCTCTTTCTATCAACTCTACAACCAACTAGATCTGCGTCTGAGTGTTCAAGAAGAGTAAAGTCTCCCTTTTTAGGATACCAAAGACCAAGACTTGAAGCAATGTATTTGATAATATGCTTTGCAGCACTTAGATGAGATTCTTTAGGGTCTGCTTCAAATCCAGCACAAATGCAAACACTAAACAAAATGTCAAGTCTAGAAGCAGTAAGATAAAGAAGTGAACCAATGATACTCCAGTATAACTTCTGGTCAACTTTCTTTCCTCCTTCATCTTTGTCTATCTTCAAAGAACTTGACATTGGTGTGTCAGTCTTTTTGCAATTTTCCAGTCCAAACTTTTTGACAAGATCAATAGCATATTTTTCTTGATGAATAAAAGTCTCTTCCTTCAATTGTTTTACTTGAAGACCAAGAAAGAAGGTTAGTTCACCCATCATACTCATTTCAAATTCATCTTGCATAGACTTAGAGAATTTCTTGCACAGACTTTCATTAGGGGATCCAAAAATAATATCATTGACATATATTTCAACAAGCACAAAACTTTTGCTTTCTCTTTTGATAAACAAAGTAGTGCCTACTTTACCTTTTACAAAGCCGTTTTCAATTAAAAACTTACTTAGCCTGTCGTACCAAGCTCGAAGTGCTTGTTTTAGACCATATAAAGCCTTTTTGAGTCTGAATACTGAGCCAGGTTTCCTTGGGTCTTCAAACCCAGGTGGTTGTTCCATATAGACTTCCTCATGGATAAATCCATTTAGGAAAGCACTTTTGACGTCCATTTGGAATAACCTGAAATTCTTATAACAAGCAAAAGCAAGTAGTAATCAAATTGCTTCTAACCTTGCTACTAGTGCGTAAGTCTCGTCATAGTCTATCCCTTTTTCTTGCGTATATCCCTTGGCCACGAGTCTTGTTTTGTTTCTTATGACCTTTCCTTTCTCGTCCATCTTATTCCTGAAAACCCATTTAGCACCAATAATAGATTTATCTTTTGGTTTAGGAGTTAACTCCCACACATCATTAATGCTGAATTGCCTTAGTTCTTCTTGCATAGCTTCAATCCAGCTTTCATCAGATAAAGTTTCTTCTATGCTTTTGGGTTCTATTTCAGAAATAAGAGCCACAGCACTAGACTCTTCGCGCCTTTTGGATCTTGTGCGAATTCCTTCATTAATGTCTCCAATAATAAGATCTTTGGGATGACTGGACTTATGCCTTCATTTGAATGTTCAGTAATCATTTGTTGCTGGTCTTTCAAAGTCTGAGCTGCTTCTTGAGATTTAGACTTTGTAGAGTCTAGAGCAGGTTCAGGTTCTTCAAGATGAGTCTGAATAGATTCATTTTGCATAGAATCTTGGAATTTAACATTCATTGATTCCTCCACAGATTGAGTCTTCTTGTTGTAGACTCTGTAAGCTTTGCTTGAGATTGAATATCCAAGGAAGATGCCTTCATCTAACTTTTCTTCAAACTTGCCAACTCGATCATTTGCATTTTTCAATATAAAGCATTTGCATCCAATCACATAAAAATATGAAACAATAGGCTTCTTTTATTTGAATAACTCATAGGGGATTTTTTTCCAGAATAGGCCTTAGAAAAACTCTATTAATGATATAAGATGCTGTAGAAACTGCTTCAACCCAAAAATGTAAAGAGATGTTACTTTCAATTAAAAGAGTTCTAGCCATTTTTTGGAACAACCTATTCTTTCTTTCCACAACTCCATTTTGCTATGGAGTATATGGAGAGGAGAACATATGTGAAGACCGATTCATCACAAAATTTTGTGAAATCTTGATTTTCAAATTCACCTCCATAGTCCGTTCTTATACTTGAAATAACATACCCTTTTTTTTTCGTTTTGAACATTTTTAGCAAATTTTTTAAAGTAAGAGAAAGTTTCAAATTTACTTGCCAGGAAATATACCCAAGTAAATCGTGAGTAGTCATCCACAATTACTAGGCAATATTTCTTACATCCAATGTTTTGAGTTTTGGTTGGTCCAAAGAGATCCATATGCAGAAGCTGTAGTACACGATTAGTGGAAACTTGATTTATTGGTTTAAAAGAATTTCTTACATGTTTTCCCAATATGCATGGTGTACATAGATCAGACTTTTGGTATGATAGATTGGGTAAACCACGAACAAGCTTCTTTGCTGAAATTTTGGCTATCTGCTTCATATTGATGTGCCCAAGCTTTTTGTGCCATAAATTTGCTTCGTCTTGAATTGAGATTAGACATTGCGATTTATCTGGTTTCACATCCAAGAGGTAGATATTTCTATGTCTTCGACCCATAAATGACTGAGTATAATTTTTTTTGGTTCCTAAACATATTCCCTCTTGAAAGTTGATTTTGAAACCGGTATCACACAGCTGACTAATGAGATAGCTAGTATAAGCACCTAGAAGGGGTGAATAGGTGTAAAAATAATTTCTCAAGATACCACAGCGATACTAGGCAAACGATAGAAAGGAAGTTCTCTTTTGATTAACAAAATGAATTACGATTAAAGTAAAGTAAAGAGTAGGGAAGAGAAAATTAAACACAAGGTTTATAGTGGTTCGGCTTATCCCAAGCCTTCGTCCACTCTTCCGCACTGACAGCCCACCAGCTGGATTTCACTATGAATAAAAGAGATGTTACAACACAGTTCTTCCTTGATTCCACAGTGTAGATATTCTATCACACTTCCTCAAGGTTTCTCACAAATATAAACACTCTTTTGCGTACAAGGTTTCGCTCAAATGAATTGACTAAAAACAAGGAGCTTCAGACTTTGAAATTCTTCTATCGTGCACACTTTCGAACAACTAGAACGTCTTCCTTATATACTCCTTTATGCCATTATACCCGTTGGCACTTACCAAAGGAATTCCTCCAATCTACCCGTTGGACGGAGTCAATTAGGAAGATCATTTGAGCTTATTAAAGGAACATGTCGATAGCCCACCAATCTTGTTCGCCCATACAATTAGGATCTCGGTTTCCATAAGTAGAACATTCCAATAATATTTCACCAATTATCGGATCCTTAATCTCCGAATCAATCACGATCAAATAAAGGATTCCGTTATGTCATATCCAGCCAAGATATCTTTTCCAGTCGATAAGGTCACATCCTTAATGAAACATCCAGTTCTGGATAACCTTTCTTCAACAGATTAAAAACTGTCAATGATGATAGACTTTGAGTCTTGAGTCTGGCTATCCAGAGGTCTTCAGACTTTAAACAGCAGAGTCTGCAAACCTCCAAACTAGACTGATGGAAACGTTTTGTCAGCTTCAAAACACTTCACGAAGATTTCTCCAACAATCTCCCCCTTTTTAATGGTGACAAAACTTTCCTGCAAATTTAGATAACTTTAACCTACAAAACATTACTCAAACAAATATGGATATCTTATAGAGATAAATGATTTATTAATAACACTAGAATCTGCAACCATAGAAAATAGGTTAGACTTTCATGTGAGTAAAGTCATTCATAAGATATCAATATAGCAGTCAAATCCAAATCCAAATTCAATCTACATCCAGACACACAAGTCAAGTTAAGTCAAACATCAAAACAATCCAAACAAACTATGGCATCCCAAATTTAATGACAAGCCATAAGGTGAGTTGAAGTTCCTAATTAGGTGAAAGAATTTCTTTTGGCTTATGCCTTAGCCAATATGTCTTTTAATTTGATGATTTGTGTATTTAAATTTATAGATTAATAATTGGCCATGAGATTATAAATTTAAATCTTAATAAACAAAGTGTCCCAAGACTTTGGCCAAGATGAAATTTGAATTTGGAAATATTTAAAGAAAGGAATTCAAAAAAAAAGAAGGGGGGAAAGAGGGTTATTTTTGGAATGGGCCTTGGACCCATTGGCCTAAAGCTTGGTGGGCCAAGCTTGTCAGCCCATTAGAGCCCAAGAAGAGGAGGATTCGACCAGCCCAAGGGAGTGGCCGGATGGGCCTAAGCCCAAGCCCAAGCAAATTCAAATTAAAAACCCAATAAGACAAGTGGCAAATGGCAAGAGCATGCATTGGTGGGATTGTAGGCAATCTCATGATTGCTAATCATGGGATTAAGGGAGTATAAAAGGGATGAGGAGAGAGAGTGGCCGGATTACTTGCTTCAATTCGTCCAAAGAGAGGGTGAGAAAGAGAGAGTTTGAGAGAAAGGGAGAGAAACCGAGAGAAACCGAGAGGGAAGGAGGCAGAGCCGGAGGGGTGTGCCGTTCGTTCGCCGTCCGATCGTCGCCGTTCATCGTCGCTTGTTCATCTTTAAGGCAAGTGGAGTCCGTAACTTCTCTTGGATGTTTTTTGTGGTGGTTTCATGTTAGATTTTAGGTGTGATTTGTGCGAAAAACCGAGGTAAGAGTTGGTTATTTGTAAACCGTGTGACTGTTCTTGTTCGGTTTGTTGAAGTCAGTAGCTTGTTCGAGTTTGCATGTGTGTTTGGGGTTCGATTTTGGCTTCGGTGTCTTCATGAAAGTTGAAGCTAACGTCTTGTACTATGACATACTAAAAATTCGTAGAAAACGATGGAGATTTGAGGGGTCAAAAGTTCTATTGTACGGAGACTTTAGATCTGCGAAATTTTCACTGACCTCTTGTTGATTTCTTGATTGCATGTTGATTTCTGTTGGAGATCTTACTTTGTTGTCTTCTTGAAAGTTGTAGGAAACACCTTAAGCTACAACATACTCGAATTTGAAGCAAAAAGAACAAGCATATCTTGGTGAATCGGCTAGATCTTGGAAATAATGGTTCTGGTGAAGTATCTCGAGACACCCGAGACTTCATGGACTAAAATGGTGATCATAATCTGGTTATTTGGCATATATCTCTTCATGAAACTTGTAAAGGACACCTTGGTACATAACATACTCAAATTCAGAAGAAACGAAAGAGAATAGATGGGTGAAATCTAAAAATTTCGGAGAAGTGTGTTCTGGACGTAGCGGTAGTGGTTCCAGAAGCTTCGTAGGGTTGTAGAAATTAATATAAAAATAATTTGGCTTAGAGTTCTGCATGAGAAATGCACGAAAATGTGTTGGCTATCACCCTGTAAAATTTCGTAATTTTTTAAGGCCATATGAGTATTTTAATCGAATTTATTTGGAAACTGTGCAAGTTTGGCCATTATCCGGATATAAGGTGCTATTTTGTGGAAATTGTGAAATTATGAGAAATTCAATTTGGCCACGAATTTTGTATGAAATTGTGATTCTATTTGTTTGTTTAATGATTTTTGAGTATCATGATTTTGGGAAAATCATAGATATTAAATTTAATATTTATGGAAATAAATAATAAAATAATAATAAAATAATAAAATAATGATAAAATAAAAAGGAATTATTTTATTGGCTATGAACTTCATTGAATTGTTATGCATTGTTGTATGACATTGGTGTACGTATGATCATGAATTGTGATGCATGTGTGAATCATATGCCATGAAATAAAAAGATTAAAAAGGATGATGGAAGTGGAAAACGATATGTGAGTACGAGGTTGTGGTGGAGGATGATGTCTGGTGGCCTGGTGGCGTAATTCCAGAGATTCCCTGGGAGTTTCAGGATGCCCAGAATGTGGGGGGGCCGGAAACCCTGTCGGAGGTTTCTGCCCGAAGGGAATGCCTCGCGATGCCAGGATGTGGGTGCGGGATGCCTGGCTAGAAGGGTAAAGGCCGGAAGCCCATTCGGAGGTTTCTGCCCTAAGGGAATGCCTCGTGATGCTAGTTGAGATGCGAGATGCCCGGAATGTGGGGGGCCGGAAGCCCGGTGGCCATGGGATGGCTGAGTTTGCCGGGAACCCTGTCAAAGGTTTCTGCCCGAAGGGTTGATGATGAGATTGATGATTTGAGAAATGGGTGATGTGGTGATCAAAATGGAAAGATAAAGATGATAATTAACTCATGACATGATGATGCATGATGATGATGACATGTGATGTGATATGATGATCACCTATGATAATATATGCATGATGATGCATGAGGACGATGGCATGTGATGTGATATGATGATCACCTATGATAATATATGCATGATGATGCATGATGACGATGGCATGTGATGTGATATGATGATCACCTATGATAATATATGCATGATGATGCATGAGGACGATGGCATGTGATGTGATGTGATGATCACCTATGATAATACATGCATGATGATGCATGATGATGATGTGTGATGTGACATGATGATCAACCATGGTATGATATGCATGATGAAATGCATAATGATGATAATGATATATGATATGCCATGATGATGATGATATATATGATGTGATGATGCATGATACGCATGATTACAAGGTAAGTGATGCTTGCAACGTGTGATGATATGCATGATGCATTAGGATGTTATTGGATTTCCCTATCTGCTGAGTGGTTGTACTCACCCCTTTTGGGGATAACATTTCAGATTAGCAAGTATGCCGCTACCTGCCGTCACGCGTGGTACGTTTTACAGGATACCATCCGATGTAGAGGTCGAGTGTATTGAGATAGACTATCCCTTTGTTCCCGGACTGACTTTTATCCGAGCACGTTGTTTAGTGATGTATGACGTGGGCCTGGCTAGGGGTCCTGTCATTCAAGAGTTCATTTCTGTGCACGTTCGTCGAGATGGAGCTATGCGAGGGATGTTGCCGCCGCCACCACCTGATGCACCGGGTTGGGTGTGAGACCTACGCGCGATGAGTAGGAGCTGAATCTTTTTTATGTAGATAATCGACGCTTTTGATGGGGGGTTGTGTGCTTGATGTAGAGGGTTGATAGTTTCTTTTTGAGATTTTAGGCAGGACATGGCAGAGTCCTCGCTTTTCTTGTTTTGTATCGACCCGAGAAAGGAGGAGTCCCATCTTAAAAGAATATGTAAATAAAGTGTCGATGTTCGTATATAAAAAAATCCTGATGTTTAGCTGGTGTGTATTGGTATCATGGTTAGTAAGGGGAGAGATGGAGATGTTTAATTTGCTTCCCCTATGAGTTGCGCTGGGACTGCTTTAAAAAAAAATGACTGTGATTAATGGCGCTTGTTTTAAGTACAAGATGGGCAAGGAAATCAAGTGTAACATTGGCGCTAGTGACGACCTGCGAAGGGTTCGAGGTGTCACACAAACCAAAAGTTTGACAAATTTAAGTTCAAAGTTTTCAAATCTCGCATCTCTCCCCATTTTTGTCAGCATAAAAAGGGTTGAGATGAAAATGGAATAGAGTCAAGATTGCTTGGTAACACGAACAAGCTGGAAATCTCCTATCGACTGAACAATGCCTTCCAGCCTTTTCAAGTCTTCCTTCAGTTATGCAACATCCTCACCCTTAGCATTAGCCTGAATCTGAAGAGAAAGGGCTTGGGATCATTCAAGGAACTTGAAGAAGCTTGACTTGCATTCTGTAAATTCTAAACTTCGCATCCTAGAGCATATATCTGACCTCGCATTTCCAAGAGAACATCCAGAATTCTGCGAAAATCTGCTGAATTATCAATCTGCGTATTGGCTTCGGCAATATCTGATGGAGTGAAGGCAAACGATGGCAGATCAGCATAATCATGCAGATTTGGCGATGAAACATCATGTCCTTCCTCAGGAAATTGAGAGGCATAAATGTAATTTGGATTTGTTGGAGAGCGACTGACTCCTTCACTGGTAGCAGGATATGAGGACATTCCTCTTTTCTCTTGGTCTCCCTCTGTTTCCATGCCTTCAGGAGAAGAGTGTTCCTCATGTTCTCCTTCCTCTTGATCTCTTTTCTCTTCTTCTTCTTTTTCAACTCTTTCCTTCTCAGCATCCCTTTCTTCAGCTTCTCTCTCATCTGTTTCTTTCTCCTTTACTTCTTTCTCTTCTCCTTCTCAAGTCCTCTGTTCTAAGTCTTTCTCTGGAGCAGAACGGCTCAGGTTCTTCAACGCCATTGCAGAAATGGCGATGTCTTCCTCATCATCTTCATCCTCAACAATGAGAGCTCTTCTTTTCTTGGACAGAGCGACCATGGGCTCCTTCCCTTTTCTTTTTGCTGCAGAAGAGATTTGATGAGTTTTGACAGGAGTCTTCTCCTTGAATTTCTCCAATGCCTTGTTTAGTTCCTTCAGACGCATTTTAGTCACCATTTTCAGTCCTACCACCATATGATCACACGATCTACCACAGAGAATTTGTGGAGGTTGAATATTCAGATGTCTGAATAACTTCGTCACAAGACCTAAATAAGGAAGTTGACCTTTGTCCTTCACCACTGCTCTATACATGTGGAACATAACAGTGTGAGGAAGAGAAAACTTTTTCTCATTAATGATGGCGTACATCATCTTTGCCTCTGAACTTGAGACATCAGTCTTGGAAGTTAATTTCAGTCTGAGGCAATTGATCACAATCTTGTGAAGCAGAATGTTAAACGCACTCATCCTCAAGTAGGAAATCTTTTCCTCTGTTCTTCTATCCTTGACGAGTTCCAATGTAACACGAGCAATAGAAACATTGATCGGTTGATATCTTCCTCTTTCCACCCCAATCACATCCGCCAGCATATCCACATCAACCACAAAGTCCTGATCTTGGACACTAAAAGATATTCTATTCGTATCCAAGAAACTAAGATTTGAATAGAAATATGCAGTTAACTGAGCATAAGCCTCTATGATGTCAAAACAGAACTTTTCTAGTTGAAGAAAACTGAAATTTTCCCTCAAGTTCACATTCACAGCATCCAGAAAATCAAAATCCTCACTCCTAGGGTTTATCACCCCTCGCTTCAGCAATTTTAAGTATAAATCCTTCTGTTCCTTTGATCTAAACAACTCTCCCCTTTTTCCTTGAATTTTTGCTTAAACACCCATTCTCGGTTGAAATTATTTGTACAATTTGTCATCATCATTTCCATCTATCAAATTAAGTCCCCCAACACGCGGATCACTTGGAATGTTTGCCAGGGTTTCTTCTGCCACCCCTTTAGGAGCAATTCCCAAATGTTCCATTTTTCGCAAAAAGATGTACTCATTCCCATATCATTTGTCCTTAAGAAACTCATCGACGTAGTTCAATGGAGTACCAGTCTTCTTTAAAGCGCGGTAAAGCTTATAAATAAAAGAGAGCCTTGAATTATTACAGGATCTGCGTCTTCAATGATTTCTTTCTCTTATTGATGACCAGCACCCTGTGGACTAGTTGGTGGAGAATGACGCTGCTGAGAATGTTGTGAGCTCTGTTGCTGATTTGGAGACTCTTCTTCCTCGGTGAGATCAAAGTGCGTAGGCCCCTGACTCATCCGCTGTGGTCCCCTGCTTGCGATTCTCGAAGACTTTCTTGAAGACGACATCTTTCTCAGTCTTTGAAAGATTCCTTACTTGACTTTCCCAAGAAATATGACAACTTTTTTTCGAAGATTAAACAAGAGAAGAAAATAGGAATGGAAAATCGGTGCCTTCTTAGGGTTTTTGGAGAGTAAAGCGAAGAAGAAACAACAATGCATAACTAGTTAAAAAGAGGTATACGGAATGCCATAAAGGAAAATAAAAAGATGCATTTTCAAAAAATAACTGTCTTTCTCGAGAAAATAGTCATTTCAAAAATAACTTCTTTTTCGTAAAGGAAACGTTGCAATAATCACGTCAATTAAAGATAGCAATAATCAAACACAGTTGATAATCCTACCTTTTCAAGATGAGATTCGAGAGAGAGAATAACTTACAGTCAAAGTCTTGTTTGTCTAAGTTTGAGAGTCTCTAGACTTTAACTTCTTCAAACCTCAAAATGTTGAGTCTGGAACGGATAATTTCAAATTGATTTTTCTCCAAAGGCTTTGTAAATATATCCGCCAGTTGGTTCTTTGAGTCAACAAACTAAATCGAAATTTCTCCATTCTGAACATAATCTCTAATAAAGTGATGTCAAATCTCTATATACTTTGCTCTTGAGTGAAGAATTGGATTTTTGGTGAGATTGATTGTGCTGGTGTTGTCACATTTAATCTCCGTGCATGAATCTTCAATTCCAAAATCTTTTAGCTATTGTTTTATCCATAGAATTTGTGAACAACAACTTCCGAGAGCTACATACTCTGCTTCTGCTGTAGAAAGAGCTACTGTAGTTTGCTTCCTTGAAAACCAAGACACTGTTCTACCTCCAAGTAGTTGACAGGTACCCGAGGTGCTCTTTCTATTAACCCTGCATCCGGCTAGATCTGCGTCTGAGTATCCAAGAAGAGTAAAGTCTCCCTCTTTAGGATACCAAAGGCCAATGCTAAAAGTTGAAGCAATGTATTTGACGATACGCTTTACAACACTTAAATGAGATTCTTTAGGGTCTGCTTGAAATCTGACACAAATGCAAACACTAAACAAAATGTCAGGTCTAAAAGCAGTAAGATAAAGAAATGAGCCAATGATACTCTTGTATAGCTTATGGTCGACTTTCTTTCCTCATTCATCTTTGTCTATCTTCAAGGAACTTGACATTGGTATTTCAGCCTTTTTGCAATTGTCCAGTCCAAACTTTTTGACAAGATCATTAGCATATTTTTCTTGATGAATAAAATTTCCTTTCTTTAGTTGTTTCACTTGAAGCCCAAAAAAGAAGGTTAACTCACCCATCATGCTCATTTCAAATTCATCCTACATAGTCTTAGAGAATTTCTTGCACAGACTTTCATTAGGAGATCCGAATATAATATCATCGACATATATTTGAACTAGCACAAAACTTTTGCTTTCTCTTTTGATAAACAGAGTAGTGTCTACTTTACATTTTACAAAACCGTTTTGAATTAAAAACTTACTCAGCCTGTGGTACCAAGCTCAAGGTGCTTGTTTTAAACCATATAAGGCATTTTTGAGTCTGAATACTAAGTCTGGTTTCCTTGGGTCTTCAAACCCAGGTGGTTGTTCCACATAGACTTCCTCATGGATGAATCCATTTAGGAAAGCACTTTTGACGTCCACTTGGAATAACCTGAAATTTTTATGACAAGCAAATGCAAGTAATAAACGAATTACTTGTAACCTTGCTACTGGTGCGTAAGTCTCGTCATAGTCTATCCCTTCTTCTTGCATATATCCTTTGGCCACGAGTCTTGCTTTGTTTCTTATGACTTTTCCTTTCTCGTCTATCTTGTTCCTGAAAACCCATTTAGTACCAATAATAGATTTACCTTTTGGTTTATGAGTTAACTCCCAAACATTATTAATGCTGAATTGCCTGAGTTCTTCTTGCATAGCTTCAATCCAGCTTTCATCAGTCAAAGCTTCTTTTATGCTTTTGGGTTCTATTTTAGAAATAAGAGCCACAGCACTAGACTCCTCATGTCTTTTGGATCTTATGCGAATTCCTTCATTGATATCACCAATAATAAGATCTTTGGGATGACTGGACTTATACTTCCAGTTGCTAGTTAATTTATCAGGTTGATGATCTCTTCCTTCACTTGAATCTTCAACAATCATTTGTTGCTGATCCTTCAAAGTCTGAGCTGCTTCTTGCAATTTAGATTTTGTAGAGTCTGGAGCAGGTTCAGGTTCTTCAAGATGAGTCTGAATAGATTCATTTTGCATAGAATCTTAGAATTTGACATTCATTGATTCCTCCACAGATTGAGTCTTCTTGTTGTAGACTCTGTAGGCTTTGCTTGAGGTTGAATATCCAAGGAAGATGCCTTCATTTGACTTTTCTTCAAACTTGCCAACTCGATCATTTCCATTTTTCAATATAAAGCATTTGCATCCAAACACATGAAAATATAAAACAATTGGCTTCTTTTCTTTGAATAACTCATAGGGTTTTTTCTATAATAGGCCTTAGAAAAACTCTATTAATAATATAACAAGCTGTAGAAATTGCTTCAGCCCAAAAACATGAAGAGATATTGCTTTCAATTAAGAGAGTTCTAGCCATTTCTTGAAGTGATCTATTCTTTCTTTCCACAACTCCATTTTGCTCTGGAGTATATGGAGAGGAGAACAAATGCTGAAAACCAAACTCATCACAGAATTTTGTAAAATCTTGATTTTCAAATTCACCTCCATGGTCTGTTCTTATGCTTGAAATAACATACCATTTTTCATTTTGAACCTTTTTAGAAAAATTTTTAAAATAAAGGAAGGTTTCAGACTTACTTGCCAGGAAATATACCCAAGTAAATCAAGAGTAGTCATCCACAATTACTAGGCAATATTTCTTACCTCCAATGCTTTGTGTTTTGGTTTGTCCAAAAAGATCCATATGCAGAAACTGCAGTACACGGTTAGTGGAAACTTGATTTATTGGTTTAAAGAAATTTCTTACTTGTTTTCCCAATATGCATGGTGTACATAGATCAGACTTTTGGTATGATAATTTGGGTAGACCACGAACAAGCTTCTTTGTTGAGATTTTAGATATCTGCTTCATATTGATATGCCCAAGCTTTCTGTGCCATAAGCTTGCTTCATCTTGGATTGAGATTAAACATTGCGATTAATCTGGTTTCACATCCAAGAGATAGATATTTCCATGTCTTCGACCCATGAATGACTGAGTAGAGTCTTTACTAGTTCCTGAACATATTCCCTCTTCAAAGTAGATTTTGAAACCGGTATCACACAGTTGACTGACATTGAGCAGATTGTAGTTGAGTCCTTCTACTAAAGAAACGTTGCTTATTGTGAGGTTTCCAATCTTTACAGTTCCAAATCCTACTATTCTTCATTTGCTATTTCCTCCAAATGAGACTTTTACACCATTCACTTGAACAAGCTTTATGAAGCAATTTGAATCTCTTGTCATATGTCTTGAGCATCCACTATCCAAATACCATTTTACCTTTTTCTTAATAGTGACATGCATTTAAAAAAAAACTAAAACTTTCTTTAGTACCCATATTTTCTTGGGTCTGTTGGTGTTAGTATGATATGCGGTTCTTGCCCATATTTTCTTAACAGATTTCCAAACCATAGGACATTCTTTTTCAAAATGATCTGCACTATTGCACTTTGAACATCTGAGAGCATTGCGACCTACCGGTTTTACAAAGATCTTTTTAAAATGATTTTTGTAAGTATCTCTTGTCGATCTTTGCTTAATTCTTTCTTTCACTTTTGGAAAATCAATTAAAGAAATGGTTTCATCAGTCATTCCCAAACCAGATTTGTTGAAATAAGGTCTTTGAATAGAAAGAATTTTTTTCAGTTTTCAGATCCTATAGAAAATTTCTTAGAAATATTTGAGATATCATTTTTCAATAGAGCATTTTCTTACGAAAGATTATCTTCACTTTCTCTAAGAGAAGAAACATTCATGTCTAAACATTTCACCTTTTCTTTCAAAACATTTTCCTATTGTTTTAGATCATAATTTTCTCTTTTGAGTATGGAAATCTTTTTAAGAGAAGTCTTAAGACTAGAACACAACTCATCAATGTATTTAGAAACTTTAATAGGAATTTTGAAGTTACTCACTCAAATTCATTGTCTGAATCTGAGTCTGTCTTGGAGTTTGATCTAAATCTGATTATGCCATCAGACATATATTGGCATAATCATCATCACTTTCTTCACACTATGTATCACTCCAGGTTTCTGCTTTAAGAGTATTTCGATACTTTTCAGCTTTTCCTTTCTTCTTTCTCAGAAGATGATAGTTGGGTCTGATGTGTCCCTTTTTCTTACATTCAAAGTAGACTACATCTCTGTTTGATTCATCATCTTCAACAGACTTAGTCTGTTGCTTTTGAAAACTTTGTTTCTTTAGATTGAATCTTCTTCCTTTTCTGTTCAGCTTTATTAATTTTCTTATCATGAGAGCAAGCTCCTCATCATCCATATCATCTTCAAAATCTGTAACATCAGAATCATCATTGGAATTTAATGCAATAGATTTCTTACCTTTAAGATCTTTGTCTTCATTGATCCGTTCCACTTCATAAGATTGAAGAGTCCCAACCAACTCATCAACAGATGGTGGCATGATTCTTTTTGTCTCTCTTATTGAGGTCTTTATGTGATTCCAATCCTTGGAGAGTCCACGCAGTAGCTTGTTTACCTTCATGGGATCAGAAATTGGCTGATCTTGATTTTCAAGACCATTCACAATTTTTGTAAAATGACTAAACATGTCAGTTATAGATTCTCCAGATTTCATTCCGATGGCTTCGTATTGACCGAGGAGAATGTTGATTATAGTCTCTTTCACTCGATCAATTCCTTCATAGGTAATATGTAATATATCCCAGACTTCTTTAGCTGTAACACTAGAAGATATTATGTTATATTCAGTAGGAGATAAAGCACAATATAAAGAATAAATTGCTTTTGCATCAAGAGCTTGTCTCTTGATTATCTCTTCCTAAGTCATTTCACTAGACTCCACAGTATCTTTTCCTCTCTCTGAGACCGATGCAGCTTTAGGAATGATTCTTTTTTCTACAACATCCCATTCTAGAGGATCCTTTGATCTTAGAAACGCCTTCATCTTGTTTTTCCATATGTTGTAATCATTTCCATCAAAGTAAGGCAGTCTGGTATTGCTTTGCCCTTCTACCAACCCTGGAGCCAACATACTAGCCATAGATCTTTAACTCTGAAGTAAAACACTTCAAACAAAGTGAGTACACGAGCTATGATACCAATTGAGATAGCTAGTATAAGCACCTAGATGGGGGTGAATAGGTGTAAAAATAATTTCTCGAGATACCACAGCGATACTAGGCAGACGATAGAAAGGTAGTTCTCTTTTGATTAACAAAATGAATTACGATTAAAATAAAGTAAAGAGTAGGGAAGAGAAAATTAAACACAAGGTTTATAGTGGTTCGGCTTATCCCAAGCCTACGTCCACTCTTCCGCACTAACAGCCCACCGGCTGGATTTCACTATGAACAAAAGAGATGTTACAACACAGTTCTTCCTTGTTTCCACAGTGTAGATATTCTATCACACTTCCTCAAGGTTTCTCACGACTATAAACACTATTTTGCGTACAAAGTTTCACTCAAATGAATTGACTAAAAACAAGGAGCTTTAGATTTTGAAATTCTTCTATCGTGCATACTTTCGAACAACTAGAACGTCTTTCTTATATACTCCTTTATGCCATCATACCCGTTGGCACTTACCAAAGGAATTCCTCCAATCTACCCGTTGGACGGAGTCAATTAGGAAGATCATTCGAGCTTATTAAAGAAACATGTCGATAGCCCATCAATCATGTTCGCCCATACAATTAGGATCTCGGTTTCCATAAATAGAACCTTCCAAGAATATTTTGCCAATCATCGAATACTTAATCTCCGAATCAATCACGATTAAATAAAAGATTTTGTTATGTCATATCTAGCCAAGAGATCTTTTCCAGTCGATAAGGTCACATCCTTAATGAAACATTCAGTTCTGAATAACCTTTCTTCAACGGATTAGAAACTGTCAATGAGGATAGACTTTGAGTCTTGAGTCTGGCTATCCAAAGGTCTTCAGACTTTAAACAGCAGAGTCTGCAAACCTCCAGACTAGACTGACGGAAATGTTTTGTCAGCTTCAAAACACTTCACGAAGATTTCTCCAACAACTGATACTGAGCAGATTGTAGTTAAGTCCTTCAACTAAAGAAACATTGCTTTTTGTAAGGTTTCCAATCTTTACAGTCCCAAATCCCACAATTATTCCTTTGCTATTTCCACCAAATGAGACTTTTCCACCATTTACTTGAACAAGCTTTATGAAGCAATTTGAATCTCCTGTCATATGTCTTGAGGATCCACTATCCAGATACCATTTTATCTTTTTTCTTAATAGTGACACGCATCTAAAAAGAAACTCAAACTTTCTTTGGTACCCATATTTTCTTGGGTCCATTGTTGTTAGTATGATATACGGTTTTTACCCATACTTTCTTAATAGGTTTCCAAACCATAGAACATTCTTTTTCAAAATGATCTGCACTATTGCATTTTGAACATCTAAGAGCATTGCGACCTACTGGTTTTACAAAGATCTTTTTAAAATGATTTTTGTAAGCATCTCTTGTGGGTCTTTGCTGAATTTTTTCCTTCACTTTAGGAAAATCAATTAAAGGAATGGTTTTCGCAATCATTCCTAAACCAGATTTATTGAAATAAAGTCTTTGAACAGAAAGAATTTTTTCCAATTTCTCGAGATCCTATAGAAAATCTTTTAAAAATATATGAGATATCATTTTTCAATAAAGCATTTTCTTTTGAAAGATTATCTTCACTTCCTCTAAGAGAAGAAACATTCATGTTTAAACATTTCACCTTTTCTTTCAAAACATGTTCCTATTGTTTTAGAGCATAATTTTCTCTTTTGAGTTCGGAAATCTTTTTAAGAGAAGTCTTAAGATTAGAACACAACTCATCAATGTATTTAGAAACTTTAATAGGGATTTTGAAGTTACTCACCTCAAATTCATTGTCGAATCGAGTCTGTCTCGGAGTTTGAATCTAAATCCGATTATGTCATCAAACATATATTGGCATAATCATCATCACTTTCTTCACACTATGTATCACTCTAGGTTTCTGCTTTAAGAGTCTTTCGATACTTTTCAGCTTTTCCTTTCTTCTTTCTCAGAAGAGGACAGTTGGGTCTGATGTGTCCATTTTTCTTACATTCAAAGCAGACTACATCTCTGTTTGATTCATCATCTTCAACAGACTTAGTCTATTGCTTTTGAAAACTTTGTTTCTTTAGATTGAATCTTCTTCATTTTATGTTCAGCTTTCTGAATCTTCTTTTTCATGAGAGCAAGCTTCTCATCATCCATATCATCTTCAGAATCTGTAACATCAGAATCATCATTGGATTTTAATACAATAGATTTCTTACCTTTAGGATCTTTGTCTTCATTGATTCGTTCCACTTCATAAGACTGAACAGTCCCAACCAACTCATCAACAGATGGTGGCATGATTTTTTTTTGTCTCTCTTATTGAGGTCTTTATGTGATTCCAATCCTTGGAGAGTCCACGCAGAAGCTTGTTTACCTTCATGGGATCAGAAATTGGTTGACCTCAATTTTCAAGACCATTCACGATTTCTGTAAAACGACTAAACATGTCAGTTATAGATTCTCCCGATTTTATTTTGAAGGCTTCGTATTGACTGAGGAGAATGTTGATTCTAGTCTCTTTCACTCGATCGGTTCCTTCATAGGTAATATGTAATTTATCCCAGACTTCTTTCGCTGTAACAAAAGAAGATATTCTGTTATATTCAGTAAGTGACAAAGCACAATATAAAGAATAAATTGCTTTTGCATCAAGAGCTTGTCTCTTGATTATCTCTTCCTAAGTCATTTCACTAGACTCAACAAAAGTATCTTTTCCTCTCCGAGACAAAAGGTGCAGCTTTAGGAATGATTCATTTTTCTACAACGTCCCATTCCAGATGATCATTTGATCTTAAGAACGCCTTCATCTTGTTTTTCCATATGTTGTAATCAATTCCATTAAAGTAAGGCGGTCTGGTATTGCTTTGCCCTTCTACCAGCCCTGGAGCCAACATACTAGCCATGGATCTTTAACTATGAAGTAAAACACTTCAAACAAAGTGAGTACACAGGCTCTGATACCAATTGAGATAGCTAGTATAAAAACCTAGAGGGGGTGAATAGGTGTATAATAATTTCTTGTGATGAGTGAGCAATACGAGATAAACAATAGAAAGGAAGTTCTCCTTTCGTTAACAAAACGAATTATGATCAAAGTAAAGCAGAGAGTAGGGAAGAGAAAATTGAACACAAGGTTTATAGTGGTTCGGTTTATTCCAAGCTTACGTCTACTCTTTAGCACTAACAGCCCACCGACTGGATTTCACTATGAACAAAAGAGATGTTACAGCAAAGTTCTCCATTGATTCCATAGTGTAGATATTCTACCACACTTCCTCAAGGTTTCTCACGAATATAGACTCTCTTTTGCGTACAAGATTTCTCTCAAATGAATTGACTAAGAACAAGGAGTTTCAGACTTTGTAATTCTTCTATCACGCACACACTCGAACAACTAGAACGTCTTCCTTATATACTCCTTTATGTCATCATATCCATTGACACTTACCAAAGGAATTCCTCCAATCTACCTGTTAGACGGAATCAATTAGGAAGATCATTCGAGCTATTAAAGGAACATGTTAATAGCCCATCAATTATGCTCGCCCATACAATCAGAATCTCGGTTTCCATAAGTAAAAACCTTCCAGGTATACTTCGCCAATCATTGGATCCTTAATCTCTGAATCAATCATGATCAAATAAAGGATTCCGTTTTGTCATATCCAGCTAAGAGATTTTTTTCCAGTCGATAATGTCACATCATTAATGAAACATCCAATTCTGGATAGCCTTTCTTCAACCGATTAGAAACTGTCAATGATAATAGACTTTGAGTCTTGAGTCTAGCAGTCCGGAGGTCTTCAAACTTTAAATAGTAGAGTCTGCAAATCTTCAGACTAGACTGATGGAAACGTTTTATCAGCTTCAAAACACTTAACGAAGATTTCTCCAACAGTGTCTACTTTACCTTTAACAAAACCATTTTGAATTAAAAACTTACTTAACATGTTGTACCAAGCTTGAGGTGTTTGCTTTAAACCATATAAAGCCTTTTTTAGTCTAAATACAGAGTCTGGTTTTCTTGGGTCTTCAAAACTGGGAGGTTGTTCCACATAGACTTCCTCTTGGATAAATCCATTTAGGAAAGCATTTTTGACGTCCATTTGGAATAACTTGAAATTTTTATAACAAGCAAAAGCAAGTAATAAACTAATTGCTTATAACCTTGCTATTGATGCGTAAGTCTCATCATAGTCTATCCATTCTTATTGCGTATATCATTTGGCCACGAGTCTTGCTATGTTTCTTACGACTTTTCTTTTCTCGTTCATCTTGTTCCTGAAAACCCATTTAGCTCTAATGATATATTTACCTTTTGGTTTAAGAGTCAATTCTCAAACATCATTGATACATTGCCTGAGTTTTTCTTGCATAGCTTCAATCCAGCTTTCATTAGTTAAAGCTTCTTCTATTTTAGAGATAAGAGCCACAGTACTAGACTCTTCACGCCTTTTGGATCTTGTACAAATTCCTTCATTAATGTTATCAATAATGAGTTCTTTGGGATGACTAGACTTATGCTTCCAGTTGTTGGTTGGCTTGTCAGACTGTTGATCTTTTTCTTCATTTGATTCTTCAGTGATTATTTGTTGTTGATCCTCTGAAATCTAAGCTGCTTCTTGAGGTTTAGACTTTGTAGAGTCTCGAGCAGGTTTAGATTTTTCTGGTTGGGTCTGAATCAATTGATTTTGTATAAAGTCTTGAAATTTGACATTCATCAATTCCTCCACAGATTAAGTCTTTTTGTTGTATACTCTGTAAGCTTTGCTGATGGTTGAATATCCAAGGAAGATGCCTTCGTCTGATTTTTTTCTTCAAACTTACCAACTCAATCATTTGCATTTTCAATATAAAACATTTGCATCCAAACACATGAAAATAGAAAACAATTGGCTTCTTTCCTTTGAACAACTCATAAGGATTTTTCTCCAGAATAGGCCTTAAGAAGACTATTGATAATATAGCACGTTGTAGAAACTGCTTCAGCCCAAAAATGAGAAGAAATGTTACTTTCAATTAAAAAAGTTCTAGCCATTTCCTACAGCGATCTATTCTTCCTTTCCACAACTCCATTCTGCTCTGGGGTGTATGGTGAGGAAAACACATGCTGAAAGCCAGATTCATCACAGAATTTAGTAAAGTCTAGATTTTCAAACTCACATCTTTGTTCTATCCTTATACTTGAAATAACATACCATTTCTCATTTTGAACTTTCTTAGCAAATTTTATAAAATATAAAAAGGTTTCAGACTTACTTGCCAGGAAATATACCCAAGTGAATTGTGAATAATCATCAACTATTACTATGCAATATTTCTTACCTCCAATGCTCTGAGTTATAGTTGGTCCAAAGAGATCCATATGCAAGAGCTACAGTACACAATTAATGGACACTTGATTTATTGGTTTAAATGAATTTTTTACTTGTTTTCCCAACACGCATGGTGTGCATAAATCATACTTTTGGTATATTAATTTGGGTAATCCATGAACAGGCTTTTTTGTTGAGATCTTAGCTATTTGCTTCATGTTGATGTGCCCAAATTTTTTGTACCATAGATTTGCTTCATCTTGAATTGAGATTAGACATTGGGATTTTTCTGGTTTGATATCCAAGAGATAAATATTCCCATGTCTTCGCCCCGTGAAAGTTTGAGATGATTCTTTACTGGTTCCTCAACATATTCCTTCTTGAAAGTTAATTTTGAATCTTATGTCGCACAGCTGGCTGATACTCAGCAAGTTGTAGTTGAGTCATTCCACTAAAGAAACATTACTGATCGTGAGACTTTCAATCTTTACAGTTCCATATCCAACAATTTTGCCTTTGCTATTTCCTTCAAAAGAAACTTTTTCACCATTAACTTGTATAAGTTTTATGAAGTAATTTAAGTCTCATGTCATGTGTCTTGAGCATCCATTATCCAAGTACCATTTAACCTTTTTTTTTCTTGATAGTGACCTACATTTAAAAAAAAGAAACTCAAGCTTTCTTTGGTACCCATACTTTCTTGGGTCCAATGGAGTTAGTGTGATATATTGTATTTGCCCAAACCTTCCTCACGGGTTTCCAAACCATAGGACAATCTTTCTCAAAATGTTCTGAGCTGTTGCACTTAGAACATTTAAGAGCACTGCAGCCTATAGGTTTTACAAAAACTTTTTGGAAATGATTTCTATACGAATCTTTTGTAGGTCTTTGTTTAATTCTTTTTTTTACTTTAGGAAAATCAATTAGAGGAATGATTTCAGCAATCATTCCCAAACCTGATTTGTTAAAATAAGGTCTTTGTGCTTTGAAAGAATCTTTTCTAATTTCTCAGATCTTATAGAAAACCTTTTGGAAATACTTGAGATATTATTTTTCAAAAATGTATTTTCTTTTGAAAGATAGTCTGCATTTTCTTTCAAAGTAGTAACACTTTTATCTAAATTTTCAACATTTTCTTTCCAAACAATCTCCTGTTACTTTAGTACAGAATTTTCTCTTTTCAGTTTGGAAATCCTCTTGAGAGAGGTTTTGAGACTAAGACACAATTCATCAATATACTTAGAGACTTTAGTAGAAATTTTTAAATTACTTACCTCGATTTTACTGTCTAAGTCTGAGTCTATCTCAGAGTCTGAATCTGATTCTAATTGTGCCATAAGACAAATATTGGCATAATCATCATCATTTTCTTCACATTCGGTATCACTCCAAGTTTCTGCTTTAAGAGCTTTTCGGTATTTCTCAGATTTTCCTTTCTTTCTCTTCAGTAAAGGACAGTTGGATCTGATGTGTCTCTTTTTCTTGCATTCAAAGCAGATTACATCCTTGTTGAATTCATCATCCTCGGCTAATTTATTCTGTAACTTTTGAGAACTTTGTTTCTTTTGATTGAATCTTCTTCCTTTTCTATTCATTTTTCTGAACCTTTTTATCATGAGAGCAAGCTCTCCATCGTCCATATCGTCTTCAGAATCTGTGACATCATAATCATCATTAGATTCTAATGTAAAAGATTTTTTACCTTTGGGATCTTCATCTTCGTTGATTTACTCCACTTCATAAGACTGAAGAGTGCCAAACAATTCATCAACGGAGAATGGCATGATTCTTTAAGTCTCTCTTATTGAGATCTTTATGTGATTCCAATCTTTGAAAAGTTCACACAGTAACTTGTTAACCTTCATGGGTCCAGAGATTGGTTGACCTTGATACTCAAGACCATTCACGATTTATGTAAGACGACTAAACATGTCAGTGATAGATTCTCCTGGTTTTATCTTAAATGCTTCATATTGACCGAGCAGAATATTGATTCTGGTTTCTTTCACTCAATCGGTTCTTTCATAGGTGATGTGCAATCTATCCCAGACTTCTTTAGCTGTTTCACAAGAAGATATTCTGTTATATTCAGTAGAAGATAATGCACAATATAAGAAATAAATTACTTTTGTATCAAGAGCTTGTCTCTTGGTTATCTCTTCTTGAGTCAATTCACTGGACTCAACAGCTTCTTTTCCTCTTTGAGACTGTTGCAGCTTTAGGAATGATTCATTTGTCTACCACCTCCCATTCCAGAGGATCTTTTGATTTTAAGAATGCCTTCATCTTGTTTTTCTATATGCTATATTCATTTCCATCAAAATAAGGCGGTCTGGTGTTGCTTTGCCCTTCAACAAAACTTGGAGCCAATATACTAGCCATGGATCGTTAACTTTGAAGTAAAAACACTTCAACTTAAATTAGTACACAGGCTCTGATACCAATTGTGAAAGCTAGTATGAGCACCTAGAGAGGGTGAATAGGTGCGAAAATAAATTTTGCAAAGTATATAATTTTTCTTTTAAACCAACTTTGTTTAGTAATAGATTATGAAAAGGAAATTAGACTCTAATAATTAGATAGAGTTACGATCAAAGTAAAAGAGCTTAGGGAAGAGAATAAGAACACAAGGTTTATAGTGATTCGGCTTAATCCAAACCTACGTCCACTCTTCCGCACTGACAGCCCACCAACTGGATTTTACTAAGAATCAAAAGAGTTGTTACAGTATAACTCTTCATTGATTCCATAGTTTAGAGACTCTGCTACACTTTCTCAAGGTCTCACAGAAGTATAAACTCTCTTTTGAGTACAAGTTCACACTCAACAATTAAATAGACAAAGAACAAAAAGTTTCAAACTTTGGAATTTCTCTATCGCGCACACACTTAAATAATTAGAACGTCTTCCTTATATACTCCTCCATGCCATTACAATCGTTGGCACTTACCAAAGGAGCTCTTCCAATCTACCCGTTGGACAGAATCAATTAGGGAGATTTCGAGTTATTTAAGGAATATGACAATAGCCCACCAATCATGCTCGCCCATACAATCAGGATCTACGTTTCCATAAGTAGAACCTTCCAAGTATACTTCGCCAATCAACAGATCCAAAATGCCTAAATCAATCTCAAGATGAATAATGGATTTCGAGATACCATATCCAGCCAAGAGATCTTCTTTAGTCGATAGAATCAAATCCTTAAAGAAATACTCAATTCTGGATAAGTCTTCTTAGACAGTCTAGAAACTGTCAATGAGAATAGACTTTGAATCTTGAGTCTGGCGGTCCGACGGTCTTCAAACTTTGATGAAAGAGTCTGAAGTCTTCAAACTAGACTGATGGAAACGTTTTGTCAGATTCAAAACACACAAGGAATTTCTCTCCAACACTTATGGTTTCACGATGATCGAAGAAGATCATTGTGTATATGTCAAGTGGTCCAAAGATAAATTTGTGATTTTATCTCTTTATGTGGACGATATTCTATTGGCTGGAAATGACAAGATTTTTGTTATCGCCATAATAGAATGGTTGTCCTCCAATTTTGAAATGAAGGACATGGGAGAAGCTGCTTATTTATTAGAAGTTAAGATCAAAAGAAATCAATCAAGGAAACTCATTGCTTTATCACAAGAGTCTTATATAATGAAGATTCTTGAACGCTTCAATATGCAACACTATAATCCCATTGATACCCATGTCATGCAAGATGAAAGCCTAAGTACTAAGATGTGTCCTAAGACTCCAGAAGAAAATAAATTAATGGAAACTATTCCTTACGCTAGTACGGTTGAAAGTTTGATGTATGCTATGATGTGTACTCAACCCAACATATGTTATGACATGGGATTGGTGAGTCAATATCAATCAAATCTCAGTCAAGCACACTAGAAAGCAGTAAAAAGGATCATGATATACTTGAAAGACACTATGGAGTATCGACTTTGTTATCAAGGGAGTGATTTACGCCTATTAGATTATTCAAATGCTGTTTGGGGTAGAGACCTAGATAAGCATAAATCGACTTCTGGATATGCATTCTTGCTTAATGGATGTGTGATTTCTTGGAATAGCAAGAAACAAACATGTATGGCATTTTCTACGATAGAGGCAGAAGTTATTACATGTTCAGCCGCAATGCAAGAAATAGTATGGCTAAAATGTTTCTTGAAAAATTTAGCCATTGTCACTGAGGTTCCAAAACCGGTGATACTTTATTGCGATAGTCAAACAGCCATTGTCTATGTGAAAGATCTCAAGTATCATGGAAGGACAAAGCATATTGACATAAAGAACAACTTCATAAGAGATATAATAGCGCAGAAAAAAAAATGATTTTACAATACACACATATATTATTGAAAAGTATGTCAACAGACAATGATTAGATCACTCATACGAGCAATCACCTCAAGTGTTATAGTTAGCACGTTGAGATGAGACGTTATGTACATATAAATATTGAAGAGCAAATTTAGTACATAAAATAATATGTCGCCCTGATTGGAGTTAAGATGAAGATTGTGATTTGTTTATAATAAGACCGAACATGATTTTCCCATAATCATGTATATCTGAAAGATGTCAGATGCAAGTACTTAATTGGGCGCTATAGAAAGCAAGCTGATGTAGCACTTAAGCTAAACATAAGTATGTGAGAAGCACGTAACTATGTTTAAGCTAAGATCCGTATAATGGATAGATTTAATAAATGACATACGCTTTTAAAGAAAGAGAAATCCACAATAGCATGTAATTCATACTACATGTGCATTGTACGATCAATAATGGAAGGTGAGTAAAATTATCCATATTTACTCGTCGTGTGAGCCTTTGAGATAATTTATAATTTATCGCATTTTGTGCCTTATGTTACTTCTGACTATGTTCTCGCAGTGAAAGATCAATATTGCTACTTTAGCATGTTACCAGCGGTCATGAATAGATATGGCTTTATGGAACGTGTCTAAGAATGCAGTTATTCTGAAATGGAGAAAGACATGAGTGCGAAGAAAGACTATTGCTATTTTACATCTTTCACATGTATTTACTAATCGACCAATTATATCGCATTATATGGTTGCTGATATAATTGTAAATACATGATATATTTTAGAATAGTCAAGTATAGCCTTTAAGGGATAGGTATACTTGGATTGATGTAACAAAATATGTCTGGGATACTGTGAGACATCGATTGTTTATTTCTTTTCGGAGTTATAGCCATTATGTCATCCCTAACAGGTGCATAATTTGAGCTCCCAAGTGCAGGTGTACTCATTGGTCGCACGGCTTACTTGCTAGTATGAAATGTTTTGTAAAGTTGATGAATATTGAATATCTTATATTCTTGAAAGAACGCTATCAAGCCCATTATGTCCGAGTGGAAGATGTTGTACTTAATTAGCACGTCCATGATGGGGAGTGATTGGAATGCACCGTTTCGTCTTGATATGCTACGATGGAAAGACACTCTTTGAAATAGTGTGATGGAGTCATATAAATGACTCCTGAAGACAACCATTGGTATGGTTGGCAGAACGTACGCTCAAAAAGAAAATTCTCATTTTCTTGTCCCATTTCCATTAAAGAAAAAAGAAGGCATTCCATTTCTCTTTTACAAGAACAATTGGCATTTACGCTGTGGAAATCGAATGCTTTCCTTGTGATTGCATTCAAACTAACGTGAAGTATTTTTGTTCATGATTCATCCGTAATTCAACAATCGTTCCGGGGTAAATTGTTATGAGAAACAGGTAAGTCGTCTTCCGCTGACTTTCTTCCAACAGTTCTCAAATAAAAGAAACTTAATAACATATAATGATTGGATTGTAAATATCAAGTATATTTTATATCAAGTGTATTTTGAAGTTCTGATTATTTTAGGATTTTGTAATTGATTAACATATAAGTTTGGAAATATGTTCGCTAGCCTCTTCTTCTTTGATTGCAAGAAAGTAAGTAGTATCTATTGTTTATTGAATTTTAGCATGTATTTCTTGATATATATATATTTTAGACATAGAATTCTTAATTTTTTTCTTCTAATCTCGTTCAAATGAATGCAGTTGGTATCAAAAGCAACTTCACCGCTGAAATTCATGGTAATGATGAAGACAAGATGAGCAATTCAATTGAAGACGCTAGTGATGAAAGAGTCACGACACCAAAGATTATGAAATTTTGCATAGATGATTCGTATGATGAGACTTTTGCATTTTATAACAATTATGCTAAACAAATGGGATTTGGCATTAGATAGGCAATGAGGAAAACCATGGTGCAATATTTTGTTGCAATCATCAAGGGTACAATATCGAAAAGGAGTTTGTTAAGTCAAGATGGGGATCCGACCAAAAAATGATAAGTCTAGACTGGGAAAAAGGTGTGGTTGTCTGGTTATGGTTAGAGTACACATAATCAAGTCTCAAAAATGGGAAATACCAAAAGTTATACTCAATTCGTCATCACCTAACGACTTCTCAAAGTATTAGATTCTTTGCATTATATAAGAATATTGACTCATGACCTGACTCAATTATTTTCATAGATTTCGATTGAATTTTTTTTTGTGGATAAATTTGATTTTATTTCAAGAATTTTTTTCTACTTATTTTAAATGAGTGTTTACTTTTGTCATTTTGGGAAAGGAGAAAACGAATAGTAAGATATCATTATAAAGTTTTTTTAATCTATTTTTATCTTTTGTAAAATTTGCAAGTTTTTTCTTACATGGCGCCTAGTGAACACTACAATGGCCCAATGTGTCTTAAAAAATTAATAAAAAATCAAATTAATATTTTCCCATAGTTAAATTAAATAGAGTTGATAAATGGATTTGATTTAATTAATTTGATAAATTTTAGGACTCGACCGCACTTTTTAAAAATTTTAGGATTTAACAGTACCTTTAATAGAAGTTTTAGGACTTTTGGTTTATCCCAACAATTTTATATATATAAGGAAGTGGATTTTAGTTTTAGGACACTACAGCATAGGAGCTTTTAGCCGTAATTATCAATTGTGCAGCGTGCTTGTGAATTACATTAAAAAAAAAAATTGCAAGTGTTTTGAAGCCAATAAATCTTGTGGTAACATTTGTGATTGTGAATTCTTTTGTGAGATTGAGTGATTGTTTCGTGAGTGTCATGGTGTTTTTAAGTGACTTGAACGTGATTTTAATCACTTTTATATCATTGGATCTATTGCGAAATCCTAAGTAACACCAATTGAACCCCATAGATCTGATATCCAATTCATTTGCTTGTTCTATCTTTCTTATTGTTTGGCTGCCTATCTTTTGCAACAATCGCCACTAAAAGTTACGCCTATCTCAAGCCTAGCCCAGCCCGAACCACGCTGCGCTGCCCACTCGAGCAGGTCTACTGTGGCCTCTCATATTTAAGGTTGTCCTGGAGCTAAACCGATTTGGCCTCTCATATTTAAATCGATTCGTACTCGCTGCAAACTGTCCATGTAGAGATTCCAACCAGTCGAGCATGTAGAGCCTCCTGCACTTCTTTCCTGTTCTAGTACCTGACGGTTTCGTCTTCTATACATACATCTGTCTTCTCTGTTTCTTGCTGGAAGCCGCATAATAATAAAAAAACAAAATCAACAGGTTATGAAGCGGAAAAACCAATAATTTCATTAGATTGGATGAAGATGCTCACCAGTGTATTCACAACCGCGGACTGTGAAGAAACTATCGACAAACAAACATCAAGAGTGACATCGTAGCTGTTAATATATCTACTTATTTCTCTTTTTGCTTCACTGGCGATGTGAGAGCAGACAAGGGTGATGGCGCTGCTCTGTGCTTGTCTGCGAATTTGGGAGTAATTGCATTTTATGTTGAAACTTTCGTAGGCTGCGTCTGATATCAATCTGTGAAACCAAAAAAATTCCTCCCGTGAGTTGAAATTGGTGTTGAACTCGAGAAGCAAATTTCTTATATGCAGCGAGCATGAGATTTGTTGATCTCAGTATGTCGCGGAAGGCGAGCGATTGAACAATAATATAGACAGAAAAAGAAAATAAATCGGACACCGGATTTACGTGGTTCGATCGTAAAGACCTATGTCCACATAGAGAGCAGTAACGAATTTCACTATAGATCAAGTGATAGAAGGAGATTACACACTCGAGCCGCTCAAACACTCTCTCGATGTTTCTCAAGCCCCAATTACACCCAATAACACACGCAGTGTTTAGCCCCGAAATTTCTCAATAAATAATCTTTCAATCTTACGAAGGAATTACATACAAATCTTACCACAAGATTTGATTGGCTTGAACACTAAATCTTCTTATATGTAATTCATGAACAAGAACGACAAAGAAAAATCCCTCCCAAGCACTCAACAATGAGACGGTGCTTCAAGACCAATTCTTCATTATCAACCATGTTCCATCCACGGCCACAAGTATATATATATATATAAGTGAGACCCTTATTCTTTTGCCAACTTCTTATAGGATTTTGTTTCCTATCTTGAATCAAAACATATCTCTATATATTTTAAACAAAATCCAAGTCCTAGTCAAAGTTGGACTTTCCTATTTTAACGGCCAAATTCTCCAACACATATTTGAATTTTGGGAAGTTGATCTTCGGATCTTCTTTGCTCGATTTTGAACATCCGCAATATATCTAATTCGGAATTTCGCATTGAGCTCAAACTCGAGACATATTTTAACACAATAGGTATCAATACAATGTATGTGAGACGCTAATTCAAGTTTGCAAACTTCTCAATCAAACTTGCAGCAATTCCCTTGAAATTGAACAACTTGGACTGCACGATGAGCATTGCAAGTTGAGGAACATAATGACCTGGTAAGAGTGAAATTAGATAGAAATTTAAATTCTGCTTTCATGGAGCTTCCCATTCATTAAACCACGCAAAACGGCATTCACAAAATCTTAAACACTAGTTCACCCGCGTAGTTCTCTCCTGATGAATAAATCCCTCTCCTTGTATTCTGGGAATTTTTCAAACTACTTATGGAGGAATGCGAGATTCTCTTGCTGAAATATGGAAGCATTATTTAGCTGGTATTAATGCTTAATTTCAGCTTTACATTACCTCTGTAAATCATGGCTGGAGCTTAATTTGTTAAAAATATATTGCAATTCGCAAGGAAAAGAACTTGTCGTCTTGTTGTCAACAGAGTTATAATAAGTATTATTAACGGAGGAGGAGAAACCGACTCCTGCAGGAGATTCCAAGTACAACATGTTTGCTTCTGGAAATAAGTCGAAAAATGCAAGAATTAGCCAATTACAGAATCTTTGAAGTTGGAATCACATCACAGCAAATGGGATCAATCTCACATTCACCTTGAAAATGATATATCCGATACAAGATCCAATTCAGTTTCCTATTGATTTAAGTTTTTGCGAAGAGAGACAACATGTGAACTTGTATTTAAGCTGCTAAAAGTACAGGATTTCGGACCTGGGCAAGTCCTTAAAAGACTCAAGGGGAAGAAACATGCAGCAAATCCGCCCTGGGGTGAGAGACTTTGCAATATTACCCTCGTATTCCCTCTCTGTTGAGAAGAAAAAAGATAAACAAGGAATTTGGGGGCCTCACGGTGGTGAAGGTAAATACCACATCAGGACTTCGGTCCTGGCTACCATCGAGCAGATGAGTATAGCAACCTCATGTGCCTAAGGTGAGTGAGAGTGGATGAAAAGCCCACTACTGGACAAGCACACCTAATGGCACAGTCCCTAAACCGACTGGCTCGTTCAATACCCTCGGTTCAGGGACCGTGTTGGAAATAAATCGAAGAATGCAAGAATTAGCCAATTACAAAATTTTTGAAATTGGAATCACATCATAGCGAATGGGATCAATCTCACATTCACCCTTGAAAATGATATATCTAATACAAGATCTGATTCAGTTACCTATCGATTTAAGTTTTTGCGAAGAGAGACAACATGTAAACTTGTATTTAAGCTGCTAAAAACACTAGATTAGCTTTTTGCGCCCTCTTTTTTTTAAATGAAATTATGCCCACATTTATTCTATGAAGCACCGACACTCTTCAGAAGCTTTTGTGTCGTGTCAGACATTCTGATATGTGTCCGACATTCTTGGACACTCGGTCAACACATGTTAGAAAATCCAACACCTATTTAATTTTCCCGACACTCTTTGACACTCAAGTCGGAATTTCAACACACGAATTTTCGACACGTGAGGTCAATTTTAAAAATTTTCAATAAATGATAGGTCAAAATATATATGTGAAAAAATGAATAAATAATAAAGATAATAAATGGGGAAATAAAATAAAATAAAATAACTAGTATTCTCTTCTTTTCTTACTCTTACTTCCCATGATACACAATTCACCCCCAATTTTTTTATTTTCTCATCCGATACGTCGACACGCAAGTTTAGAATGTGAATTGTTTTTTTTTCTCTCCCAGATTTTATGAATTAGTGGAATATAGTTGAATTTATCGAATTGAAACAATGAATGATATTAATAAATAGTGGATTAATGTTTTTTGTATAAATTCATTCTATTAAAATCAAATTAATTTGATTGAAATAATCATAAAATGATTAATTTTTATGTATTTATAAAAATATACATTTAACATAAAAGATGTCCCAACGTATCAGAATTTTTTTTTTTGAGAAACAACGTGTCGATGTGTCGTGTCGTGCTGTGTCTTGTCGCGTGTCGGTGTTGGTACTACTTAACCTTTATTCTAGCTATAGTCATTTTTTAGGAGCACATCTCCCTTAAATGGTCCATGCTCAACTCGAGTTCGCCACAGAACCCATCTCTAGAACTGAAGCCTGTTATAATTATGGTTAAAGGATCAACAAAAACCAATAAATTAATATACGTCTTTTCTATTCTCGTATCTATTGAATTTATGAATTTCCTAGATTCATGTATCTTTTAGTTCATGTATTTATTGAGTTCACGGATCTCTTAAATTCACGTGTCTTTGGATTCATGAATCTTTTGGATTCACGTATCTCTTGATTCATGAATTTCATGGATACATGCGTCTATTTAATTTGCGTATCTCTTCTATACATGAACCAAAAAAGCTCTATAAATAGATAGGAGCATAGAGCTTCATTATAGTTTTTGGTTTTTTCAACTTGATTCCAAAAAAAGCTTTGATATACTTTTCTACTTTTCTGATTTTTCTGAGTGTGTTGGTTCAATTGAACGGTTCGACTGACTCATGTTTGCATAGTGCTAATCTAAACAGGTTCGAGGTGTTGTATCTTGTGAGGCATAGTTCGTGGATACATGCATCTATTTAATTTGCGTATCTCTTCTATACATGAACCAAAAAGCTCTCTAAATAGATAGGAGCATAGAGCTTCATTATAGTTTTTGTTTTTTCAACTTGATTCCAAAAAAAGCTTTGATATACTTTTCTACTTTTCTGATTTTTCTGAGTGTGTTGGTTCAATTGAACGGTTCGATTGACTCATGTTTGCATAGTGCTAACCTAAACAGGTTCGAAGTGTTGTATCTTGTGAGGCATAGTTCGTGGATACATGCGTCTATTTAATTCGCGTATCTCTTCTATACATGAACCAAAAAGCTCTCTAAATAGATAGGAGCATAGAGCTTCATTATAGTTTTTGTTTTTTCAACTTGATTCCAAAAAAGCTTTGATATACTTTTCTACTTTTCTGATTTTTCTAAGTGTGTTGGTTCAATTGAACGGTTCGACTGACTCATGTTTGCATTGTGCTAACCTAAACAGGTTCGAAGTGTTGTATCTTGTGAGGCATAGTTCGTGGATACATGCGTCTATTTAATTCGCGTATCTCTTCTATACATGAACCAAAAAGCTCTATAAATAGATAGGAGCATAGAGCTTCATTATAGTTTTTGTTTTTTCAACTTGATTCCAAAAAAGCTTTGATATACTTTTCTACTTTTCTGATTTTTCTGAGTATGTTGGTTCAATTGAACGGTTCGACTAACTCATGTTTGCATAGTGCTAACCTAAACAGGTTCGAGGTTGTATCTTGTGAGACCTAGTTCGTGAATCTATAGAGCACTATTGACAGGAACTAATTGCCTTAGGGAGATTCAGATATCTGTAGATCACCTCCATTACATTGATATTCTGATTACAACAAACAGTTTTGTTTTCTCTAGATTAATTTCCAATAATCTTAAGGCGATTAGATCACTCACTATTTGTTGTTCTTATCAGATTATTAAGATGGCTGAAAATAATCAAGTGCCCTTCAATGTCCAAAATGTTTCAAGAGACGTTCCTATGGTCAATTCGACCATTGCTATGGAAGATGTTCAACCCTCAGGGTCTGAATTTGTAGCAGCCAATGCTACGAGCCCTTGGGCCAACACCAATTTTAGTGGTGCGAGTACAAGTCATACTACTAGTATGCTCGGGACTGTTTTTGAAAACAGTACGAGCCAAATGGCTTTTGGCTCTGTTTCTGGAGGGATAGTTCAACAAACCTTGCTACTGTGATGGCAACACCTCCAGTTACAGCTAATAAGAAACCGGAGAAATTCACCGAAGTGGGCTTTAAACAGTGACAGCAGAAGATGTTCTTCTATCTGACCATGTTAAATCTGACGAAGTATTTATTGGAGGTGTGCTTGGTAATTAGTCCAGACGAGCACGATGTCATGACGCTCGGTGCATTGGAGTCTTGGAAGCATGGGGACTTCTTATGCTAAAATTATATTCTTAACTGTTTAGTGAATTCTCTAGATAATGTTTATTGTAATATTGAATCTGCTAAACAGTTATAGGAGTCCTTAGAGAATAAATACAAGACTGAGGAAGTTGGCGCCAAGAAATTTGTGGTTGCCAAATTCTTGGACTACAAGATGGTGGATTCTAAATCTATCATGAGTCAGGCTCAAGAATTGCAATTAATTCTGAGTGACATCTCTACTGAGGGAATGATACTTAGTGAATCATTCCAAGTGGCGGCCATGATTGAGAAACTGCCTTCGAGCTAGTTAGACTTCAAAAATTATTTGAAGCACAAACGGAAGGAGATGAGCCTTGAAGATCTCATTTTGCGCCTCAAAATCAAGGAGGACAATAGAAGGAGTGCGAACCCTTCTTCTGAGCCAAATGCCAACGTTGTGGAATCTTCCAAATCCAAGCAAGATAGAAAAAGGAAGATGCCTTTTCAAGGAAAAGGAAGATGCCTTTTCAAGGAAAAGGCAAGCAGAAGGAACAGTCCTAGAAATTCCAATCAAGGGACATGTTTTATATGCAAGAAACCTGGCTATCGTGCTAAGAATTGCAAGAAGTGCTTGAAAAAAAGTAAGAACGATGGTGCAGCCCAGCAATTGAATTTGACAAAACATGATAATATCAAGAGACCGTTTGCTGTGGTAATGTCCGAAGCATCTCTAGTGTCGAACATTAATGGCTGGTGGCTAGACACATGTGCCACAAATCACATCTGTGCAAATAAACACATGTTCTCATCTTATGAGAAGGCTGAAGAAGATGAAAAGCTTTATATGGCTAGCTCTACATTAGCAAAGATTGCCAGAAGATGAAAAGTGATCCTGAAGTTTACATCTAGTAAAGAGGTTTGCCATGATGAATGTGCTGCATGTACCAGAGATTTAGAAAAATCTAATTTATGGCCCCATACTTGACAAGAAGGGTTTCAAAGTTGTATTTGAATCTGACAAGTTTATACTTTCGAAAAGAGGGATGTATGTGGGGAAATGGTACTTGTGTAATGACCTGTTTAAAGCCAATGTGGCTGTCATTGATGTAGACTTGAATTATGTGTACCCAAAGACTATTAATAAAGAAAAATCTTCAGTTTACACTATTGTGTCTCATTATCTATGACATGGTAGATTAGGACATGCAAACTATGGTACAATGAAGAGAATAGCAAACTTGGGGTTAATTCCAAGATTTGAGTTAGATGCTCGTTACAAGTGTGAGACTTGTGTTGAGGCCAAGTTTGCCAAGAAACTTTTCAAATCCGTTGAAATGACAAGTGAACCTCTACAATTAATCCATAGTGATCTATGTGATTTAAAGTATGTAGAAAGTAGAGGTGGAAAGAAGTACTTCATTACATTTGTGGATGACTGTACTAGATTTTGCTATATTTATTTACTAACTAGCAAAGATGAGACTATGAACATGTTTGTCAAGTATAAAAATGAAGTTGAAAACCAACTTGATAAACGAATCAAAGTGCTTAGATCTGATAGAAGAAGAGAATATAGTTCAATCAATTTCAAAGAGTTTTGTGCTAAACGATTGCACCGTATACTCCAAACGAGTGCACCTTATACTCCACAACAAAATGGAGTTGCTGAACGATTAAATAGGACACTAAAGGAGATGGCTAACGTCATGCTTTTGAGTTCAGGTTTACCTCAAAACTTGTGGGAGGTGCAGTTTTAACTGCAAATTATATTATTAATAAAATATCCCACAAAAAAAAGGTAAAACTCCATACGAGTTATCGAATGGAAAGTTGCCATCTTACAATTTTCTAAAAGTGTGGGGGTGCTTGGCCAAGGTGACAATTCCTCCTCCTAAACAAACTCAGTTTGGACCTAAAACGGTGGATTGCATATTCATCAATTATGCTCAAAATAGTAGCGCATATAGATTTTTGGTTCACAATTCTAAAAATGTAGAAATCCATGTCAATACAATCCTAGAATCAACAGATGTTGAATTTTTTGAGGATATATATCCTGCAAAAAGAAATCAATGAGAACTTTCTCATGAAATGCTTAGAGAATCAGAATCTGAAAATGATGAAGTTGTGACCAAAGAAGCCAAACTTCAAAAAAGTAAAAGGTCTCAAATTGAAAAATCTTTCGGACCTAATTTTCTAACATACATGTTAGAATGTGAGCCCTAAACATTTAAAGAGGCAATGTCATCTCCGGATGCTCCTTTCGGAAATAAGCCGTTGACAATGAAATCCATTCTATCCTAAGTAACCATACTTGGGAATTAGTTGATCTTCCACCTTGAAATAAACCAATTGAATGTAAATGGATATTCAAGAAAAAAAACTAAAAGTCGATGGTTCCATTGATAAGTACAAAGCTCGGCTTGTAGCCAAAGGGTTTAGATAAAAATAGGACCATGACTACTTTGATACTTATTCACCTGTCACAAAAATAACACCAGTAAGGATGTTGATTGCTATAGCTTTGCCATACAATTTGCAGATACATCGAATGAATGTGAAAACTGCATTCTTAAATGATAATCTTGACAAGAAGATTTATATGGAACAACCTGAAGGGTTCAAGGTCAAAGGACAAGAACACAAAGTAAGTAAACTTGTCAAATCATTGTATGGACTTAAACAAGCTCCTAAGCAATGGCATGAGAAATTTGACCAGGTAATGATTCAAAATGGGTATAGAATCAATGAGTGTGATAAATGTGTGTACACTAAATCCACAACAGTTGGATATGTACTTATTTGTCTATATGTCGATGACTTACTAATTCTTGGAGATAACACTGAGGTCATCAAAATCACTAAGAACATTCTCAAGAAGAACTTTGAGATGAAATATTTAGGTGTAGCAGATGAAATTCTAAGGAATTCTAATGGCTTAGGTTTAACACAATCTCATTACATTGAAAAAGTAATTGAGAGATTTAAAGGATTCAACATTAAAAATGCAAACAATAATTTTCTTCCACACCTAACTTTAAGAAAGAACACTAGAAATAGTATCAAACAACTGGAATACTCTCAAGTAATTGCACTAGACTAGATATTGTGTACTTAGTAAGCAAACTAAGTAGATATACTAGTAGCCTAGGTCACGAACACTGGAATGCTCTAATGAGAGTATTAGGATATTTGAAAATAACAAAAGACTATGTTCTACAATATGGCAAATAACCAGCTGTTTTGGAAGGTTATTGTAACGCCAACTGGATTTCAGATTCTGATGAATCGAAATCGACTAGCAGATATGTGTTCACGCTAGGAGGTGCCGCAGTGTCATGGAAATCCTCTAGACAAACTCTAATAACGCACTCTACAATAGAATCAGAGTTTGTTGCTTTGGATAAAGCTACTAAATAAGCAGAATGGCTTCGACATTTTTTAGAAGATGTTCTAGTGTGGCCAAAACATATGCTTGCAATTTACATTCACTGTGACAATCAAGCAGCAATTGCAACGGCGCATAATGTGATTTATAACGGAAAGTCTAGACATATTCGTCATTGACACAATACCATAAGGTAGTTGCTCTCAAATGGAATCATTTTTTTAGACTTTGTAAAATCAAAGGAAAATATTGCGGATCCGCTAACAAAAGGTTTATCAAGAGAGCAGATAAACTACGCATCAAGGGGAATGGGTTTAAGAGCCTTAACCCAATAAAGAGATTCCAGAGTGAAAACCTAACCTATGCGATTGAAGATCCCATGGTCTAGGTTCAATAGGACAATGCAAATTCTAGAAACTCTAGTGTAAGCACCATCTCCCATTCCTATGACGCAACAGTGCTTTCCTACAGTGTTATTAAGGGTACGCTCTGCATTTAATAATTCCTATAACTTGGAATGTAACATCCAAGTAAGATATGGTAGGATATCTTTAATAGGAATGCACCTATATGCGTGAAGTTGGCCGACTCTATGAAAATCTTTAAAGGCTAGATTTTCTAAAGCACACATGAATCCCGAGAGATTTAGGGCCGAAAGAACAAACACAACCAAGAACCAATCTTGAATTGGAAATACTCTATGTGAGGTTTATTGTCTAGGCTTACACAAACAACTGGCAATTCAAGGCTTAGTCCATCGACTAGTCCATCGACTAGTTAAGTAAGTTCGATAGGCTTTCACTAAAGAAAGTTCAAAGTGAAAGCTACCTATCTTGATGTGGTGTATTTCAATAGACCTACTCAGATTCCTTCGAGTCAAAAATGTTTTGTTGATCCATTAATGTGGGGGGTTGTTATAATTATGGTTAATGGATCAATGAAAACCAATAAATTAAAATACGTCTTTTCTGTTCACGTATCTATTGAATTCATGAATATCCAAGATTCATGTATCTTTTAGTTCATATATTTATTGAGTTCACGAATCTCTTGAATTCACGTGTCTTTGAATTCATGAATGTCTTGGATTTACATATCTCTTGAGTCATGAATTTCATGGATACATGCATCTATTTAATTGATGTATCTCTTCTATACATAAACTAAAAAGCTCTATGAATAGATAGGAGCATAGAGCTTCATTATAGTTTTTTTTTGTTTTTTCAACTCGATTCCAAAAAGGCTTTGATATACTTTTCTACTCTTCTGATTTTTCTGGGTGTGCCAGTTCAATTGAACGATTCAACCGAGTCATGTTTGCATAGTGTTAATCCAAACAGATTCGAGGTGTTGTATCTTGGGAGGCATAATTCGTGAATCTGTAAAGCACCATTGGCAGGAACTAATCGCCTTAAGGAGATTCGGATATCCGTACCTCACCTCCATTACATTGATATTCCGATTACAACAAATAGTTTTGTTTTCTCTTGATTAATTTCCAACAAAGCCAAGGCTCGAGCACTAACTCCAAGGGATGAACAACCACGCCCTGCAAAATGCCAACCCAACGCAAAAGCAAACTCCAGTGTTTTTCAACAAGCTCATTTCATTTCTCACCACCATTCACTCGAATTCAGTACATATGGTTTTACCTCCGTCGAGTCGAAGCGCGAGAGACTTTGAAGCCAGGTCGACTTCGGCTTCAGCTTCAGCAAAGTAATAGAAGAGAGCTCTATGTTGCTTCTCATCCACGGGGATGTACCTAGCATACTGGCTGAAGCTGACCTTGGGTTGCCCTAGCAAGCTGACTAATTTTGTCAAATTGAGATGGTGTTCAGTGTCGAGCTTGAGCATTCCGCATGTCCAAGTCAGTGTTACTATTAAGATATGTCTCAAGTTTAAGCCCAATGTGAAAGTTTTGAATATTCCGAATTGGATATATTGTGGACATTTGAAATCGAGCAAAGAATATCCGAAGATCAACTTCCCAAATTTGAATCTACGTTGGAGAGTCTGGCTGCTAAAATAGAAAAGTCCAACTTTGACTAGGACTTTGGATTTTGTTTAAAACATACAGAGATATGTTTTGGATAAAATCGTTTAAGATAGGAAATAGAATCCTATGAGAAGTTGGCAAAAGAATAAGGGTCTCACTTATATATATATAAGACTTGTGGCCATGAATGGAAGATTGTTGATCGTGAAGAATTGGTCTTGAAGCGTCGTTTAGTCGTCGAGTGTTTGTGAGGGATTTTTCTTTGTCGTTCTTGTCCGTGAATTACATCCAAGAAAAATTAGTGTTTGTAGCCAATTAAATCTTGTGGTAAGATTTGTGTGTAATTCCTTCTGAAATTGAGAGATTATTTTTTAGGAATTTCGAGGCTAAACACTGCATGCGCTATTGGGTGTGTTTGGGGCTTGGGAAACACCGAAAAAGTGTTTGAGTGACTCGAGTGTGTAATCTCCTTGTATCGCTTGATTTATAGTGAAATTCACTGCTACTCTCCCCGTGGACGTAGGTCTTTACGACTGAACCACGTAAATCTCGTAACGTTGCGTTTAACATCTGAAGGAGAAGACCACTGCTGATTTGATGCAAGCCCTATCAGATATGTACGAGAAGCCCTCTGCGATCAACAAGGTCTATTTGATGTGACATCTGTTTAATTTGAAGATGGTGAAGGTGCGTCAATTACAAATCATATCAATGAATTTAATGTGATTATTAGTCAATTGAATTCAGTTGAGATTGATTTTGAAGATGAGGTATGTGCTTTGATTATGTTATTCTCATTGCTTGATAGTTGAAATACTACTGTTACTTCTGTTAGTAATTTCTTTGGGTCAACAAGTTTGACGTTTGATGGGGTTCAAAATTTGATTCTGAGCAAGGATATTCGTAGAAGAGAAACTAGCAAACCTGTATCTGCTACTTTAGTAGGTGAAAGTAGAAAAAGAACTAGCATACGTGTTAGCGGGAACATGAATAGACGTAGTTAGTTTAGGATTGCTAATGTTGTCTGTTGGAGCTATGGCAAAAGGGGGCATCTTAGAAGAGACTATTTTAAGCTGAAAAATGAAAAAGGTAAGGGAATTAGAGCTGAGTCTACAAATAATGTTGCAGCTGTAATTGAGAATGATTCTGATAGTGCTAATTATGTCTTGTTTGTCACTGATTATTCATCGTTTGATGGATGGATTATGAATTCTGGTTGTTCTTTTCATGTACACCAAATAGAAACTGATTTATCACTTATCAGTGCACGAATAGTGGTAAAATCCAGTTAGAGAACAACACTGAGTGCGATGTTGTGGGTATTGGTGATGTTAAAATCAGAATGCATGATGGCATTGTGAGGACATTGACTGGAGTAAGACACGTTCCAGAATTGAAAAAGAACTTAATTTCCTTGGGTGCCCTAGATTCAGCTGGTTACAGGTATTCTTCAGAATGTGGAGTTCTGAAGATTGTTTGAGGTGCCCTAATGATAATAAAAGGAATCAAGCACAAAAGCCTGTATAAACTTCAAGGTGAGACAGTGACAAATTTTGCTGCAGAGACGTCGGATGCATCTGTTCGAGAGTCTTTTGACTGCTCGAGGAAGACCTGGGTGTTTGTGCCAATGCACAAGTTTGATGCCGGTGTCAAGATCACGCAATTGAGAGCTTTGATCAAGAGGGAGACTGATAAGTTGATCAAGCATGTGTGGACTGACAATAGCATGGAGTTCTACTCGAAGCTAGCAAATAAATTTTGCATGAAATAGGGCATAGTAAAACACCGCACTAGTGCTAGTAAATAACAACAATTTGCAGAATTGATGAGTAAAATATTACTAGAGATAGCCCGAAAAATTATCTCTAGTGTCTTTACCAAAAAAAATTATCTCTAGTGTTGATATTGCTAGGAGAATCCTAGCTAATGTGATTAGTACGATAAGCTGCCTGGTGAATAGACCCCCATCAACTGCTATTGAATAGCGCACTCCAAAAGAAGTATGGTTAGGTAACGTCGCTGGTTATTTTATTATTAGAATGTTTGGTTGCCCGTATTATTTTCGAGTGAGTGATGGTAAGCTCGATTGGAGGGCAAGTTACATATCCATGGCTATGCACAAGGTGAGCGAGGCGATCGGCTATGGTGCCCAGATATAAATTCACCTGTTAACAGTAGAGAAGTTACCCTTTATGAGTCTCCAGTACTTCTGGCTAGGAGTGTTTGTGGCAGTGTTAATACGGATCTGGACGGTGTTCAGCTTGAGGTGGAGTTGCGACCAGAAACTCCTAAGGTAACGAGTATAAGTACTAGCAAAGTAATCGACACAGATGGTGCCCATAGCGAGGTGGAGCCTATAAAGTCAATGGTTGTTGTAACTGCTGAAATTAACAAGATACATATTCGATCTCCTGATAGATATGAATGCAACAATGATTTTGCTTTATCTGCGGTTAAAGAGGTTGCGTTGGGAAATCCTTGTAGAGCAGTTAAAAGTGCATGTGGAGTTGGTATTTTGATGTGATCCTTGGTTATGGCGAAGTTAAAGTGACACTTGGACTTGGATAATATCCGTGACAGTTGAGCCCATGGGGGACTATGGGAAAGTAGCGGTAGCGTTTGAATTTTTGCGAAGCAATTGTGACTTGGCTCAAACATCGAGCCAAGGTAGAGATTGTTAAAATATGTCTCGAGTTTAAGCCCAATGTGAAAGTTTTGAATATTCCGAATTGGATATGTTGCGGAAATTTGAAATCGAGCAAAGAAGATCCGAAAATCAACTTCCCAAATTTGCATTGGAGAGTCTCGGCTGCTAAAATAGGAAAGTCCAACTTTGACTAGGACTTGGATTTTGTTTAAAACATACAGAGATATGTTTTGGATAAAATCATTTAAGATAGGAAATAGAATCCTATGAGAAGTTGACAGAAGAATAAGGGTCTCACTTATATATATATAGACTTGTGGTCATGGATGGAACATAGTTGATCGTGAAGAATTGGTCTTAAAATGCCGTTTAGTCGTCGAGTGCTTGTGAGGAATTTTTCTTTGTCGTTTTTGTCCGTGAATTACATCCAAGAAAGATTAGTATTTGTAGCCAATTAAATATTGTGGTAAAATTTGCGTGTAATTCCTTTGTGAGATTGAAAAATTATTTTTGAGGAATTTCGAGGCTAAACACTGCGTGCGTTATTGGGTGTAATTGAAGCTTGAGAAACACCGAAAGAGTGTTTGAGTGACTCGAGTGTATAATCTCCTTGTATCGCTTGATTTATAATGAAATTCGCTGCTGCTCTCCCCGTGGACATAGATCTTTACGACTGAATTGCATTGAATCATATAAATACGGTGTCCGATTTATTTTCTTTACCTGTCTATATTATTGTTTAATCACTCGCCTTTTCGCAACAGTTACACTGAGGGTTGCTACCATAAGCCATGGCACTAGTTGCGGATGCATCACGAGCGAGCGAGAGAGAGAGAGAGAGAGAGTAAAGAAAATGCTGACGGAACAAACAAGTGGAGAATTTTTGGGTGGAAACGGGAAGTTCGACTACCATGCGCAAATCTCCAGTTTCACATCTGTTCATTTTTATATTTATTTTGCATCATTGTTTTCGGGAAGACCCATTTTTTTTTTCTTATTGACCACGTCAGTGCTCTCAAGGATAAGCGCATGATTTTTTATTTCTTTTTTGCGTTGAAGAGCTAAGACTTTAATGTGAAACAAACATGACATGATGTGTTATGATAGCGTCTCGTGCGAGGACCCGCCGCCTCGTGTTTAAATAGGAAATGATTTTTTTTTTTTTTTGCCAACTAGATGGAAAGTAATTTATGTGCTCGAGACTTTTAAAGTTTTTCTTATTTCGGATTTCAAAGGTTCAAACACATGCTGTGGTAAAAATCAACAACTTTGAAGAGATAAGAAGATGCTTGTTGCCAACTCTTAGAAGAATACAAAGATGTCGCGCTTTTCAAAGTTGGAAAATCTCACAATCTATGCGAGTTGTCCACATCTCTTTGTCTAAATAAGAGATTCGGTAATAGATCTATTCTTAGAAAGTGACGATAATCCGTAATGCACATGGTCGTTTTTTGGTCATATAATTTTATACACTTCTCGATAATAATAATAAGGCATATTCCTGGCCATATATGTTTAAACAACACAAATGTGAATTGATGTAGACATATTATTAATTAATTTGGCTTGGTCAAGAAATTCAATTGTCTATTCCAGAGTAAGAACGGTCCCAATTTTTGCTTTCAATCACTCTATTATCATAGAATAGTTATATAGTTTAATTCGGTTCATGAATAATTGACCTCAAAACATGATTTAATGTTCGAGATGTCTCTATTAAAAGAAAAAATTAACCTAAGGTCTTGCACATTGTATGTGGACAAGAATATTGGAAAAAATTGAAATTTGTGAAAAATGATATTTGTAAGTTAGTTCCACTTCGGATATATAGTTCTGAATTGATTTACAATTACAAAAAGGTTATTGTATAACCGAAAGATGAGATCTCTTGAAATTATCGACAACTATATTGAACTCACATTAAGGAATGATAATAATATCCACGAACGTGAAAGGAGCAAACAAAGATATAAATACCTAGAAGGGACATATACATCCGCCATTTATTGAGTGCTCAAGGTAAGTTAAGAAAAAGGGCCACGTGTCGCCTAGTTGCTGCGCCACGTGTCAAGGCCTCATATTTCTACCCTTTAGCACCACGTCACATTTATTATATTAGATAATCCAGGCTCTTTATCGAAGATGCCTCTGTGGACCTCATGCTTTAGTAGGCAGTGATTTCCCTTTCAAGAATGAGGTGAAGAGCTGCAACGACCTCTCCGGTTGCGTGGCCGGGGCAGTGTGCGAAGCTCCTTTAATGGTCGCGAACGCCAACTTGCCGTACTCTTGCGTGTACCCAGCAACCTGTAATCATTGATCGCAGAGTATCAAATGTGTGAACAATTCATGACACATGTCGGTGATTCGGCGTCACACCGAACAATTTCAACATCTATCTGTCTAGATGGAAGGGACATCAGAACACAAAACTGATTTTCCTTGAGTGAGAAATAAATAGATTGACCTGCTTGCTAGTGAACCAAGCTCTGTAGGACAAAGTTGTCTTCCGTTTCAGCACCTTGGTTGCTAAGGCGTCGACCATAGTCCGAGTTCCGAGGAAGGGGACGACTGCATCTAGATCCCCACTGCCACAAATCACAAGAAAGAAAGATGATCGATCACAATATTATCTGTCAGTTAAATGTGATCTTATTGTAAAAGCCAATCAATCTTAGAGGAATATTTGATGATACACCTGTAAACAAGGACTCGGAGACCGGACTTGACCAGTTCTCCCAAGATCGGGATCATACTTATATACCAGTCCTCAAATCTGAAGTTTTCATTGATATCACTGCAGAAGAACAGAACAGATTAATCAGCGAGTAGATGCTAATCTTCTCGACACTTGCCTAACCAATAGTGATAGTTATAGCATTTGCATGAAATCCTTTTGTGGTTCTCCCTATGCGCCTGATACCATGATTAGAACGACATATGACAGAAGAAGCTCATGCTGTTTGATGATTGATAACATATTTTCAATCAATCCGAGTTCATCATTTTCCTAGTTGATTCTTTAGCGAGAAAGTTTCCTCTGAAGAAGAATTGAGCGAGCTCAAAAGAATTCCTGATTCTAATTTTACTTCTACTATAACAAGTTGCAATGCTATGTCACTATTTTCAGGGAGAGGCAAAAGGAGAGCAGCGTAAGTACTCGCTGCACGTGTTCCAGTGTCCAACTCCGACAAGCTTGGCGTGGAGTGCAATCTGTACGTCTTTACGGTTAAAGTACTTAATGACATCCTGCTCTTCGCAGGGATCTTTAGTGTCCAAAAGGCTCTGTATGCAAAATACAAAATGTGGAGAAAAGTTGAATGAGCTTCTGGAACATTGATATAGGAGTTCTATCTAGCAGTTACTAATTCGAAATTGGGTCTTGGTCTCGCTCTCACCTGATAGTTGATCAAGTCTTCTGATGGAAGGGAGGATGGCAATGAATGCCCTGAGGTAAGCATCTTATAGAAAATGTTCAACTTTGATTGCCCCGATGTTAGGCAGAGGTCCGCAAGGATATCGTACTGGTCGATGGCATTGGTATCATTAAGTTCTTTTGCTACCTTTAGCACAACATATGCACACTCGGAAGTCAGAGCCTTCGATCTGATTTCACCCAAGAGCCGAGTGCGGTTACAGACATTTTGAAAGAGCAGCTCGGATTGGTCTGATATGATCCCGTGGGACCAGTAAAATGTGGTCGGGGTGTTCATGTCGACTTCATAATCCAATAAAGGATTACCAATCTGCAAATTGTGGGCAAATGAGTAGTCAAATCGGAGGACAAAAAGCGGAATAATAGTCAATAAGGGCTTTAGGAGTCTCCTGGAATCTATTCTTTTTATTGAATAGATCTGATCATAATTTCGAATATGCAATTCAAAGGGATCAAATAGGAAATGACACTCTGAATTAAGGAACTGTTAATGAAATAAAGTACACTCACCGCTATGCCCTTTAAATTGATCTCCACCTTGGATTTGACAATGAGCTGTGCAAGTTCAGGCACATAGTGACCTGGGTACAGAAAACGATCAAGTCATCAATTTTCTGGTTGGCTTCTTTAGATCTGCTCTTGAAGTCCTGAAATAGGTATATGTCTAAATAATATGGAGGCAAGTTCGCCTAAATAGTGGAATTTAACTAGACAGACTCCATAATTCGAAATTAATTCACTCAATCCGATCAGATTAATATCTACGTGAACAACTGAGAATGTACCTGCATAACTTTCCCCAGTGATGAAGAAGTCTCTCCCTTTTTACTGCGGGTATTTGGTGAACCAGTGCTGCAGGAACACTAGATTGTCTTGTGCTATAGTAGAAGTGAAACCATTTATCAGTAGCATTTACAGTGTCCACGGTGTAAGGTATCTGTAGTGATTACAATCATATATAACCAAAGCTTCATTTCTCTTTTCCATCAAATAGCAAAGCTGATCATATACCTGTTATATTGTCAGTAATACCCTTGTAAAATGACTGACTAGTTGAGTAAGAAAAGCCGACTCCTGCCGGAGACTCCAGGTATAGGAGATTGGCCACTGCAACATTTAGCCAATTCAGTTGTCAAATTTCCAGGGAATGCAAACGAAAGGTTGCTGATAAGGAAGCATTAGCTTCTGTCTCCTCACTGACAAGCACTTAATCAGTGTCATATCAAAAAAAAAAAAAGTCATGATATCTGTGTTCTATTTACAATAATGAAGTGGCTCTTAATCAATGATAGCACGTTTTGCTTGTTTATTGAATATCTGGTTGCTACCCCATATGAACATAGACAAGAAAAAAGTTTGTCATATCAGCTAATTGATTTGAATTCAAAAAGTAACATATACCTTTGTTCCAGCTGTAATCACTTTTCACCAGACCCCCTCCCTTCACTTTGAAAGGGCCATGCTCAATGAAAGCTCCATACCCCAAAGAAGAACAGCCAGGCCCTACATTAGGAGAAAAGAAAAAGGAGAGGCAAGACAAAGTATCAAAATAATTGAATATATTGTCTATACCTGCTTAACAGATCAAAATGCATAATGATTAAGATTTGATGTTCATTCTGCTGCTATAATTGAAGGAGGAAGTACATAGTAGTATTGCATTTGTTTCATGAACTGTGCTTTGATCCTTCAGTCAGAGAATGAAGGACAAGAGAACTTTACGGAGGAGACAGCATTGAAGTTTTCATAAGTGACAGGGGGATCCGCAGTTTAGTTACCTCCATTTAGCCAGAGAACAAGAGGCTTAGAGGCAGGGCTTGTCTCTGCCTCCACAAAGTAGTAAAAGAGAGCTCTTGGTGGGTGGTCACCCACTGTGATATAACCTGAGTAGTGGCTGAAACCGACACTCGGTTGACCGGGCAAGCTCAGGATTTTATCGGATAGAGATGTCACAGGCTTGCATGCCTGCATGAGGATTAAGCAGGTGATTACTGTTAGGATGAGCCATGGCTGAGACATAATTGCTTGAGAGTGAGTGAGTGAGTTGCTGGTTTCTTACTTTGCTCCTGGAGCCTGGAGGTCGGTTGCTATTTATAGAGACGAAAAAGAGGAAGGACCAAGGGTATATTGACTTTTTGTTCACGTTAAAAGACGCATTAAAGAAAAAACAAAATATCCTAAGAATCATGCATACTCATGCGTCCTAGCTAAAGGTGCAACACATGCCAAATCATCTGTGATCTATTCAAGGTTGGTTGGTTCCTTTTTTGGATTCTAGTGACAAACAAGTCGAGCTCGAGCTCGAGCAGCAACTCACTCGTTCAGATTGAACAGCGTCAGCTCGTTTCGGGATAGACGAAACTTTTGACACATTAGTTGGAGATTAAAGTAAAATTTGTTCCTTTATTGACTCATTGAAAGTCAAACTAGAATCTGGAAAAGTGCCGAGATTAGCCTGGCCTGAATATACTACGGACCATTAGATTTCCTAGTCGGACAATTCAACTCAACTCGGCACGCTGAACAGGAGTCCCAACGCATTACCAGCGAGAGGAGGAAAACACAGTAAAAACCCTACTTCACCAAGACCCAGTGTGTTTCAAGCATGCTTGGGAGTTGGGAGGACTCCAGATCACATGGCGAGACAGAGGCCAATTCACACCGCTAGTTTCATGAAAGAATCATTTGACTTGCAGAGGACCTTACAAAGATCAATCATAGGCCGAGTCATCGAACAGATCACACTTCGTAACACCAGTTGGTATCAGTACTAAATCGTTCGCTAATGTGAAGGGAGCAGCTCGACCTCGATGTTCTTCTTGGACTTAAACTTATGATTGAGGAAAGAAACCTTCAGTTTTTCATCCCTTTTTATCAAGTAAAAGCACGCCCTCAGCTAAGAGTCCGAAACTATTATACTCTCTCCAAACTTTGGAGCGATGACAGTGCTCGATGATTTATTTTAATTGTTGAAGACGAAGATTGCCGACCATCCTGACAGTCCATAGTTACGCAAAGGGGATAAGAACTAACATTCCCATCTTGGTCCATTGTCAGCATGATATTGTTCACTTTGGCCGTACTTCATATATGTAGGGGTGAGTGAAACGAACCAACCAAATTGGAAATGACCCAGACCGACTAAGCCGGCCAATTTGGTCTTGTTCCACGGATGGCCGGTCTGGTTCTTAGTTTCTAAAATAGGATCCGGTGTCCGGGCGGTCCAATTCTCGATTCCAATGGGGGAACCGGACCATTTTTTTTTTATTAGAACGAGCCAAAGCAGACAACACCTCGAGTAACTTATTCTAGGAATATCATAATATGGTATCAGAGCGGGACCTTCTTTAGAGGTGTATGGTTTGGGGACAAACCACACGAAAGTTGGTGGGCCTTTTAACGACCTAGTTTGACAAGGGTAGGAGATGACAATACCTCGAGTAAGTTATTCTAGGGATGTGATAATATAATATCAGAGTGGGACCCCTCCAATAGGTGTATGTTTTGGGGATAAACCATATGAAAGCTAGTGGGCTTATAATGACCTAATTTGATGAGAGTAGGGGGTGTTCTTTAGGATTAGAGGGTTTGGACAATGAGTGATTCCTAATAGGCTTTTAGGATAACAAATGGGATAAGAATTAACTGAATTTTGCATGGAATAGGGGGAGAGAAATTTTGATGAGTGTATATGAAAATTGGAATTACCTTATAAATGCGTCTTTTGACGTAATGATAGTGCTTAACTTTAGAATTCCAAAGTTAAATGTGCTCAATGGGAGTACTCCCAAGATAAGTGACCTCCTGGGAGATTGCCCACATATATGCCAAATGACAAAATTGAGACATTTGATATGAAACGGATTAAAGCAGACAATAGCTCGAGTAAATTATTTCGTGGATGTCACAAAATGTATTGCTGAGCCTTTTCTTCTTCTAATCATTTCTCTTCGATCATTTGCTTGGATCGGACAGTTCAACCTTTACGCTTATGTCTATCAAGATGTCCATGCGAAGAGCAGGAAGAGAGAGCGAGCTTCGCAAAGTAGGTGGGTACACGCAATCGTCTCACGCGATTCATTAACTCATCAAGATTTGATTCCCCGGTCGATCGGGAATACATGGAGGACACTGATTCAATCGACCACGTGAGACACGTCCAAGGATCGAGAGGTCTTCCAAGTATTCAAATCGACGTTGAAGCATATGCATGGGGGGCCATCATTGGACTCCGGGCCCCACGTCTCTCGCGAAGATTCATGGTACATAAGCACGTGCACGCATAGAGTAGTGGCACCAGCAACAGCGAAGTGGCTTTCGCATCAGACAATAAGAGTGATGGACAGCATGAGACGCTGACTTTCGATTCCCCGCGAAGCACCATTCGCTAGTTCTGGTGATGCGAATTCGCGGCCGAAATATAAAGGCAAGATCCAATCACCTGCACAAGCTAAGACAGCAAGATGAAGTATACAAGTAAGGAAAAAGCATGTCGAACTGTTTGGATTAAGAGCGAGAACAATTACGAGAATGAAATTAGTTTGGGTGTGAATGGACTGTTGTGACAAGATGCACGATTGCCATGGAAGTTACTAATGTGGTGGAAATGGGGGAATCCATTGAAGCCATCTCTCTCTATATTTTGTTTTACTTTGAGGGGCAAGTTTGTGATCGAGAATGATCCCCCATTTCCACAAACTTATGTGGTGGAAATGGGGGAATCCATTGAAGTCATCTCTCTCTATATTTTGTTTTAGTTTGAGGGTCAAGTTTGTTATTGAGAATGATCATTCTCAATCACAAACTTGATCCTCAAACTAAAACAAAATGAAATTTTATTTCCTTGTCGGGAGCTGGCACGCCCTTTTCATACACACACCCCATTCATATTTGAAATTATTTTGCGAAATATTGGTCAGTTTGAAATTCAAGTTAGAGCTAGATAATAAATATAAATGGGGTGTGTGTATGAAAAAGGCGTACCAGCTCCTGACAAGGAAAGAAAATGTGGGGGGATCCATTGAAGCCATCTCTCTCTACATTTTGTTTTACTTTGAGGTTCAAGTTTGTGACTGAGAACGGGTCAAGTTTGTGACTGAGAATGATCATTCTCAATCACAAACTTGACCCTCAAAGTAAAACAAAATGCAATTTTCTTTCCTTGTCAGGAGCTTGCACGCCTTTTTCATACACACACCCCATTTATATTTGAAATTATTTTGCTAAAAGTTGGTTGGTTAGAAATCAAGCTAGAGCCAGAGGATAATATATATTTTTTATATTTTCAATTGCCTGTTCGGATATTTGTCTTTCAATATTGCCAACGACCAAATATAAAACATTATGAATGATGGACCATTCTTCTTTTCCTCTTTGAAACAATCAGAAGATACCATATCTAAATCTGTCAAAATAGGTCATACACCTATTTCTTAATCATATTTGATTGATTGACTTGTTATATAAATTAATTATATATAGTAAATAGATTATAAGTGCATTTAGAATGGTGAAGCCAATGATATAAGTATTAAATGATTTCATAAGTGACTTTGTAACCCTCTAGGACTATCTCTTGTCCTTACTCAATCTTGAGTTTACTCACTCCCCACTCATATTTCAGTTTGGGTATGAATTTTTCTAATTTGAATATATATGCAATTATTTTAACAATATGAATTGAGTCAAGAATGGATTAGGTACGAATTGAATCAAGTATAAATTACTAAATTTACATTATATGAGAATTGGTCAAATTAAATTGGATCATTTTCTATCGTAAATCCGACCGTACTGCATTAATATGATCCCACTCCCTCTACCATTAAAACTTTGGACATTGGGTGGGTCCCTTCCCCCCACCATGTCTCGGAGCTCGACCGTACCGCATTAATATGATCCCACTCCCTCTATCATTAAAACTTTAGACATTGGGTGGGTCCCTTCCCCACGTGTCGAACAATTAGTCCACTAGTGCTTTATTCTTTATGCGTTGGGTTTTATTTGAAGCAATCGGCTACAGAGTGAATGGTTTCTCATTCTAAAATTGGAAGCCAACCCTGTCCATCTAGTTACCGACGGTGTCTCTTTCTTTTGTTTAGAAACTATAATTTTTTATTAAGAGTATATTAATTCTTTTTGTAGATAATCAAATTTCTTATTTTTGAGTTTGATAATCTCATACTTACTTTTTGCTAACTATAAATAAATTTCCTTAATGTGAAAACATAGCATGAATTCCTTGTCCCTTCGTAAACAAAGAACAAAGTTTAGTTTTTTTGAGTTTGGCCTTGAATCTGACTAGAAATTTCACAAAGCATATTGAATTTGCCCATAATGCACCTTTTTGTTCTAGAAGAGCAAAAATAAAAAAGAAAACCAATGCATACATGTCCACTTGGATTCCGCACAGATCAATTTTTGCCAATTGCAAATTTTGAAAACTAGGAATCGGACCAGTTCCCACAAGAACTGCACACAACCAACTCGTCTAATTCCTAAGTTGGATTTGGACCATTGCTCACCCTATTTTCCTCCATTTCACTAGAGGTCCCTATCGATAAATTAAATCAGGGAACTTTCTTCATATAATTATATATACTAAACTTTTCAATTTACACGCAATCCCAACATAGTCTTTCCGCCAATTACCACATTAAATTATTGATGTGGCGTCTAGTTATTACCGACCATTCTACGTCGCATATTGACGCGGATAAGTTTACTCTAATGATGTCCTGCGTGGGTAGCCACATCAACTATTTCCGGTGATAATTGGTTGAAATGATCACATTGAAATTTCATATAGTACTCATACGATATGTATAGGACCAAATTGGTAATTTTCCAAAATATTGAAGATGAAGGGAAGCTACACCCATTTTCTTGCTCTTAGGAGTTGAGATAATAATTATAGAAATTGACTCCCAAAGTGGACAACTACGTCCAGTTTGATTTTCTGATGTAGGAATTGATTATGATACGATCGGGCGATATAGATGTCCACATCAAACTTAGCAAAATGAAAAGAACGCAAATAGTTGTACTCTTCCATTCCTAGGATAATATTTGCAGCGACTCAATCATTAAGAATTAGGCCAAAGTAGATGCCATCACGCACTACTTACCAAGTAAGACTTCTAGCATTAAAGACGTGGGTACTATAATTCTTAACTATGGAATTATTAATGCAAAGTATCTTAGGCTATGTTTGGTCATCTGGATTTCTAATCAAGATAGAACTAAATAAAATAGAATATGAAATTTAGAGGATTTTCTATATGCTATCAACTATTTAATGATTGAAGTAATATAACCGAATATATTCATATCGTATCGTATCATATATATCGGTTGGTATAAATGGTATATAAATATAAATGAATCAAAAATTTTACAAATGGAAATAGTAAAAATCTCTCGTGACACTTTTGTCTACTTTATTTTTATTTTATTTTCCTTTCTTAATTTCTTTTTTATTTCTCTCTTTCCCGTCCATCATTTTATAATAAAATTTTATTAAATAGAAAATATACTAATAGACCTAAAATACTAAAGCACCTAAAATATGTAATAAATATATATTTATATAATGAATTTATATTATAAGCTAAAATTAAATTCAAATATATATAAATAAAATTTAAATTAAATCTAAAAACTAAATTGTCATTCCGAATTTATTATATTAGACTTCAAATATTATTTATATTGAAATATAATTTTAAATTTGTTAATTTAAGAAGTTTGTTATTTGAGCAAAATAACTTTTCTATTTTAGATATTAGAAATCATATCCACATTTATCTTACTTCCCCCATGGAATAATTTTATTTGGCCTATATCCACATTAAATCTAATTTTATCCTATCTTGAACAAACACCAAATGCATGATAAGATAGGATAAATTTTATCATATCTTGAATGTTATCCTAACCACCAAATACAGTCTTAGTACATCAAAAGTTTGTGCACGAGTCCTTTCATGGACAACCCCCAATTACAAGCGCATGCGACAGGCACCCCTACATACGTATTCAAGATTTTTCATGCAATGCTTGATGAAAACGTTTGGTGTGAAAACTATTGACAAATCACGAGTCAGCATTATGAAATTATTTTTCTAAGAATTTATCTTCAAACAAATGTCATGTTGGCATTTTCTGTATCCTGTGAAATACTGAAAAAAATATTATGTTGGAATTTCCCACGATCTAACTGGACGAAACTAACAAAATTTTTGCACTAATTGGATGGGTTCTTTGGCTTCAGGGTGCTATATAAACTTAAACTCACAAAGCGTGGCCTCGACCTCGGTTGCCAGCAATCCGCGTGTGCCAAGATAAATTTGGTCCCATTGTATTTCGCATTCCTTGCACAATTGAGGTGTCGGGAGATTTTAGTTCAAGATTAATTTGGTATATATACAAGTACCATAGTCGAAAAACTCAAAAAAGACCACATTTATTGAAGACTAAGGTTCAAACTCATCCTAAGCACATTACCTCGTCTGGTTTCACTTCCCATCTGGAGCTAGGGTTCACTTTCCACATTTGACAAATGAGATGAAAATAATGGTGACCACTTTGAGCACTGGGATTGAATAGCCATGTCATTACAACCATTATGGATGCACCACTTTGAGCAGTTCCTTTTGGACCACTCAGCCGACCGCATATAATTCATAAAGCCTTTTGACTCGATCGGCCCGTCCATGATTGCGATATCCACTTCATGCGGTGCTTCCCGACTCCGTATATTCCTTCTGCGCGATCGTCGTGTGGACGAGTGTTCCGCTCTTTAGCTGAAATTCCTTTCGTTCCTCCCTGCTGATCTGTCTCATGAGACTAGAAGGAAGATTCTTATTAAGATTTGATGCTCTGAGGGTTGCAGACGCCAGTCGCACGTAAGCAAAACGTCAGCAATTCCTATTGATTGATCCGGAGGTCTCTGGCCCTTTGACAAATTAGGCCAAATGCGAAACAAAAACTTGCTTGAACCTGTACCTGTAAGATAAAAGTATCCTCACTTTTAGAATGATAAAGAAAAAATGCAGGTTCTTTTGCTTGAGATAAAAGGAAAAATGTGGAAAAGAGAAATGTGAGATGTCTGTGTATTTCAATATGTCCTAAAGAAAAATGTGAGGTATCCTATCAATCAAGATATGCACAATCAAAAGGACTCGAAAGATATAGAGAATCACAAGAAATATCTTAATCATGTCCCTTCAAACTCAAATAGTTAACTTGAGTTTGGATAATATCTTAAAGACGTTTGTCAATATAAGTGAAGCAGTTCAATGAGCAATTAACATTGACATGGCTGCCATGCAGGCTGTATGGGATGAGGCGGTCGTCGTGTAGGAGGCTAGTGTCGCAGAAGGTCTGATGGTCGTGGCAGGCATTGTTACGAAGGCCATGGAAAAACGTCGCCAATATGGCTGGATTATTAAGACACGGACTCGATGGGCACTTTCTCGGATAACAGGCTCTGCAGACTAGACAATAACAAAACAGGTCGACATTAGCTATCGGACGAGACAAATAGTGATGAAGATTAATGTTGAGAGAAGAAAATTAGTAGTTATTGAAAACAAGATGACAGTAAATATGAAAATTTCACTCGGTGTGCATTGTGTGCAAATTGGATTTAGTAAACCTCAAGATTGTCTAGCTTTGACACCAAGATAAGAAATAACGTGGAACAGAAAATGTGAAATTTCTGTATATTTAGATATGACTTGAAGAAAAATTCATAAGCCCGTTTATAGACTAAATGGCTATCTATTATAACCTATCAGTTAAGTGCAATCAAAGGAACTTGAAAGATACGGAGAATCATTAGAAAAATCCTAATTATCCCTAAAAATTCGAACGACCAAACGTTTAAGTTATTCCGTTCAGACAAGTTAGATGAGGTATTTGACTTGGCTAGCGGTGCGCTTGTGCGCGATAGACACGACAGCAAAGCGAGATGATCTTGTTTCTTGCAAATCAATGATAGTGCTGTTCATGAGTCTTTTGAATCAAAATCCCATACGTTTCAGCGAGAAAACATGCGGACAGAATGGGCATCTCCGAATTGAAAGAGTTAGTCTGAATGAATTCGTTGGCTTACACGGGCGGAGAACTTGCAGGTATAAGTTCGTGTATTCTTTTAGGCTGTTTGAAAAGTAATATACATACATACATATATATATATATATATATATGAGGAAAAAGACGTTCCACCAAGCTTGTTGGTAGTCCCAATATGTATATGAGGAGGAGTATGGCAGGCTCTGGGTAAGTCTGGTTTGGAATTTTCTGGGTGTATGGGGTGAGGCTCCCCAGTGTGAGGGGTGTATAACTTTACTAATGGATATAGTGGAATAAAGGATAATTTCTGTATTGGTTTTATCAGCAAAGTGAGTGAACCTTGCCGATTCTGTTTCCACTAAAATTTGCTCATAATAAGCAAGGGTTTTGTTTGTATTGTGAGGTTTGAAAAGCCAATTTTTGGAAATATGTTTTCTGCAAATTTGATTCGATCTTTATCGAAGAATCCATCTTCCACAGTCAATATTTTTTGAAAAGATGTTTTGGGGAAAAATTTTGATCTTTGAGAAAGAGGGGTTGCCTGAGGCTTAATAACCACCTCATTCGAAATTCTTTTGTATTCCGCTTGTTTTTGTGTAGCAAGCGGGGAAGGATTGTTGCTTACCTCTATGGCACTGGATGGCTCTTTCTTTACGTTTTGTAAAGACTGGGCAAGTAACAAAAGTGTTTCTTTTGGTAGTATATTGGCTAACTGATTAAAGGCTAGCATGGGTTCAGATGATATGGGTTCTGTTGTCAAAGGTGTTTGCTGTAAGTATGTTTGGTTGTTTTCTGCCATTTGGACCAATGTCTTGACGGATGTTAAGCCTTTTGGCTTTGGTGGTGTATTGGAGGGTTCGGCGGTGGCTTTGCCTTTGCCTTTATCTTTGTCTTTTTTGGATCTTGGCATATTGGTATCCCCTGTAAAAATTCTCTTGTGAGAAAATCAGGTAATGAATTTGAAGAACCATTTATAAATTCAATGTCAAAATCAAATACTGAAAGTATGGCTTGCCATCGGCAAAAATCTGTTTTGATGCAATATTTAAAACGTCTTTTTGTAAAATGTCTTTGGCTGATTTGCAATCAATTCGTAATAGAAATTTTTGATTTAATAAATCTCCTTGGAATTTTGATATAGATAAAACTATAGCAAGTATTTCTTTTTTAATTGTCGAATAATTTTGTTGAGTGGAATTCCAATGTTTTGATATAAATTGAACAACTTGTTCTTTGTTGTTTTTGACCTGTTTGAGAACGCCACCATATCCTAATTCCGAAGCGTCTGTTTCAACTATTTTGAAAGAAGAATTGACAAGGTGTAAGCATGGTATATCTTTTACATGCAATTTTATTTGTTTGACAATGTCGTATGGACCGAAGTCCAGGGTGGAGGATCCTTACGAAGCCTTTGATGTAAAGGTTTGTAAAGGATATTTATATTGGGGAAGAAATCTAAAATATAATTGAGGCTACCCAAAAACCTTTGTAATTGAGTTTTGTCTTTAATCTCATCTGAAAATTTATCGGTAAAGGAAATTGATCTTTCTATTGGAGTTATAGTACCTAAATGGATGTAATGACCTAGAAATCTAATTCTGTGTCCGGAATAGTGCAATCTTAGTGGGAGAGACTACTAGACCATTTTGTATAATTATTTTTATGAAAGTAGAAAGATGTTTGAAATCTTTGTTCTATATTAGAGGAAAAAACTAGAACATCATCTATATAAACTATGATGTAATCTGAATAAGGATTGAAGATATCATTCATGATTCTTTGGAATTCGAAGGGGCATTTTGAGACCGAATGGCATAACATTCCATTCATATTGACCAAAAGGGACGGTAAAAGCTGTTTTGTATTTATCCTTTTCACAGATTTGTATTTGCCAAAATCCTGACTTCATGTCAAATTTTGAAAATAATTTTGATCTACAAAGTCTGTTTAGTAAATCTTTTTTATTGGGTATGGGATATCTTATCCATCTAAGGGCTGTATTAAGAGGTTTATAATTAATAACTAACCTGGGAACTCCTCTTTCTAGTTCGGCATTTTTATTGACATAAAAAGCAGAACAACTCCAAGGTGATTGGCTTTTTCTTATGAGTTTTTTATTCAAGAGGTCTTGTATTTACGCTTGACAGAATTTCAAAACTTCTTGATTCATCGTGTCGGGCGGGCTTTGGTAGGTATTTTAATTTCAGAAAAATCTTGTTCATAAGGTAAATCAACGATATGCTTCTTCCTTTCCCAAAAGGCATTGGGTAGAGTAGAGCATATAGTTTTTTCTATGTGTTTTTGTAGGGAGGCTATTTTTTCTACGATGTTGGATTTTATAAGATTTTCTTCTATTCTTTTGAATTCTAAATCTTCTTTTAAGAATTCAAGCTGGTTTTCTTTGTCTTTTATGAGGCAATTTATTTCAGAAATAGAATGTTCTTGTAAAATATTTAGGCTTCTTTTTTGTGGTTTTGTCACGAAGTTAAAAGTGATTTTTCTGTTTAAAGCATGAGTTTCAATGCCTTCATTAGTAAGCGTAAAAGGTTGGATTAATTGAATAAAAGGTGTTCCAAGAATTACCTGTTGTCTCATATTTTTTACTAAGAGAAAAGATGTTTTGTAAGACATTTGATATTTTATTATTAAGGCTTCTGGTAATTTGTATTGGATATTAAGTTTATCACCTGATGTTGATTTTAGGGATTCAGAAGTTTTATCAAAGTATATTGTTGGAACAAGGCCTTCTTTGATACAATTGAGATCAGCTCTGTATCAAAGAGTGCTTGTTGTTTCAATAATAAACTCATTGTTGATTTTTATCATAATATTTATTATCCATTTTCTAGATGTTATTTCTGTTAATAACACAAGGAAGGCTGGATCTCGGAATATCGAAGTATTGGTGATTTCGTTTTGGTCTTCTAATTTTGTCTTTCCTTTTATGACGAGAGATTTTATATCAGAAATCTCTTTTTTCATATCTAACTGTGTTGCTTTCAAGGCTTGAATTTCTAATTTTTGTTGTTTTATTTCATTTTGGAGGTCATTTATATTAACGGGTCTAGACTGTGGTTTTTTGTTTCTATTCAAGATGTCTTTTAAATTGTAAGAAGTATTGGGCTTGGAGGTAATATTTAGGGAAGAATGAAGTCTATCTAGGTATTCTTTCTTGGCTTCGGGTCGAGTAATCTTATCGGCGGTGCTAAGGAGAAATTCTTCCTCTTTTGTTAACATGTTTATTTCAAGAACGGGTTTTTCAGGAGAGGCGTCTTCATAATCAGAATCAGAAGAGGAATCTATTTCATCAATCTGAAGACCTTCTTCCTCAAGAAGTTCATCAGAAGAAGTATCACCATTTTCTATAAATATGTTATTTAACTGGTTAAGAGTATTGTCATCAAGAGAGAGTTCATTTAATTTTTTATTAATCCTACAGTATTTTGAAATATGACCTTTTTTACCACAAGAATAGCATTTGATGTCTTTAAAATTTTTCCTATCATTATGAGGTCTATTTTGGTTATTCGGTGTCTTTGTTTATTCCTACGAGGTTGAGATTTGTTGTGATGTTTCTTTGTTTCTTTCTCGGAAGGACAAGTTCCCTTACATTTTGGTTTTGTTTTTTCATTATAAGAAGGGTCGTATTGAGCACAGAAATCTCCTAGACTTCTATTGGTGAGAGATTGTTCTTCCTTGAGCTGTCTTTGTAATTTGATAGTATTACACATTTGTGTTCCTTGACGGTAAACATAAGAGATTATTTCACCATAAGAAAGAAGATCATAAGGTATTTGGCCATTGTATTCTTCTCTAATTTTATCTCTAACTTGGTCACCTATAATTTGGGGTAAACCTGTTAAGAATTTTTCTTTCCAAAAGGGTTGATTGCAATCAGTACGATGAGAACTCTTTGAAGGAAAAGTTCTTTGTATTCTCTAAACCTTCCTAAGGATTTGCAACGCATATTGGATAAGAGGTCTTGATTCCTATCTCTAATATGTGAAGGGTCTCCTACGAAGTGTTGTGAAATGGAATAGATAAGAGTATTCACCGCATCTTGGATGAGATGTCCTTGATCATCATCCATGCGTTGGCCAAAATCATCTATTTTATAGGCAGTTAAAATTTGTATTTTTTGTTCATCAGTCAAATAATTATCCCACCAACCTTTTAGTTGTCCAGTAAACCCGGCTACTAAAAGATTAGCAACAGCATGATCAGAAACATCTTGCTGGGTTTTGTAGGCATTGGCAAGCATGACCATGTTATTAAGGATATTCATGATATTGCTTTCGGCAACACCATCTATATTCCATTCATAAATGGCATCAGGAGACTATTTATTCTGTATTTTCTGTGATGATTCTTCTTGTGCAATGTCAGGTGGAGTAGCCCTACTATAATAAAGCTTCTGAGGTTGTCTCCAATTGAGTCTGTTAATCCCAGCGACCGATTCGAGAGTACTATAGAGATGATTATGGTATCAGAGCCAGTAGGAAAGTATAGATAGTCTTTGTAAGAACATACACTTAGATCGAGAGCCATTCGTTGGCATCCTTCTTGTTTCTGCAAAGTGGTCCGGGCCGTAAGTCCCTGAGTGGCTGTTAGACCGTTGGTTTAGCTCTGTAACGGTTCTGAAGAAGGGTTAGTTCCGATCCTAAGTATGAGCTTACATAGAAGATCTACATCTTCCTCTAGTTCTCTATCACAAATGGACTCAGATCCAAGTCCTATACATAGAGAAGAAGTACGGATAAAAGATTTCAACAAATCTATAGAAAATTGGGAAATTCCTAAAATACAACTTAAGGAAATATACAAGCAATCAAAGTTGAAGTTTTTCAAAAAATCAGACTATGTCATATCCACCGAAGAAAGAGATGTTCCTCTTTCTAATTCCTATGAAAAAATACATCTTTTGAATAAAGAGTCCATCCAAAAACATAAACAAAAATACAATTACATTCATATAGGACTAGTCCAAGTAGGAGTCAAACCTCTTACAAAAGAAGGCCTTAATACTTACATTCTCTTGGTTTTATGAGATTCACGTCTTTTAAACTACGATGAATCCATTCTCGGCATCTTGTAGAGACAAGTCTCGCAAAGGACCCATACATTTTGATTTGTTACCCCAATTTTTCTGTATCTCTCAAAGATAAGAACATTCTTAGAGCCCTAACACTCCAAATCAAAACCCATAATTACAAAGTGGCAGATGGTTCTATTCCTTTAGCCCTTGTTTACAGAATTCATTATAAAGCCATGTCCTCCGCCTTTGGAGAAAACGCTTTCAAACATAGTCCTCGAGGAGAAACACTTCTCCTCCAAACTGACATTTCTAGAGCTAATACAACAATTCCTAGGTCTATCAATTGGAACCAAGTTACTTTACCAGAACAATGGGAATTAGAAAACCAAATTCCCCAACAAGTTGTTCAAAATACATATCCTACTAATGTCATTCAACATCCAGAAGGAAGAGTGACCATTAGATTTCCTAGAAGATCTTTCGATTCAAGATCCAGTCCTTCTTTTCATAATTCTTATACAAGGTCCATAGATCTTAATTCTAATCTTCCTCCTATAATCACCATTCCTCCTAGTACGCACAGAAACACTCCTCCTCCTAGTGTACATAGAGATACTCCCACACACGATACAACACCTTTACCTCCTTCCACCAGTAGAAGTAATCAAGAGACACCTCCTGAACCAGAAATTAGTGGTTTAGATAATAGATCAAGGATTTCCAGGCCAATTTATCAACAAAACCAGCCTGAACCAGTCCTTGAAAATACAGATTCCCCTCATCATTCTCCTACTTATTCTCAAATGATAGATGTTGAACTTAATATTTTAGAAAAACATTTTGAACCAAACAAAACTTTTCTTAATAAAGAATTTAATTCTAAAGACAACAAACAAATCAGAGAATGGTTCTTCAAAACCTTTGCTGACAAAGCGAAAGACGTCAAACAAAAATATTACGACTACGTATACGAATATGAAGTCCATATATTCTTCTTTGATTGGTTAGAAGAACAATTCCTTGAACCAAAAGAAATACTTGTTTTAGATCATCATTATAAGTGGAAACTTGATAATGGCGAAACCATAGAATCCAATCATCCACCCCTTAGAAGAATAAAAATACAACATGGAGAAAGTGAAGTTATAGCCACTCCTTTTAGGCTTCCAGATCAAGGAGACTCTCTTTATACTCACAAAGTCATTGAACAAAACAATTACACTAATCAACATTTGGCGACCATAGGAAAACAGTTAAATAGGATAGAATCCACCATTCAAAATCCTACTCAACTCGTCACACCACAAGTTGACACTTTCAAAAAACCCATTTTTAAAGCCTTTGAATTCCTAAAAAACCTTAGCCCGGAGTTTGCCAAAGCCATAGAACAAAAGAAAAAACTCCTAGGAAAAGCAAAGCTAGAACCTACTCCTATTATAGACACCCCTAAATTCCAGAATCTTATCATTAAAGACACCCACGACCAACCCACTATCAGTACATTGACCAAACAATCTGGTGACTACGATAATGAATCGATCATTTGGGATTAACGAGACTCAATTGGAGACAACCTCAGAGGCTTTATTATAGTAGGGCTACTCCACCTGACATTGCACAAGAAGAATCATCACAGAAAATACAGAATAAATAGTCTCCTGATGCCATTTATGAATGGAATATAGATGGTGTTGCCGAAAGCAATATCATGAATATCCTTAATAACATGGTCATGCTTGCCAATGCCTACAAAACCCAGCAAGATATTTCTGATCATGCTGTTGCTAATCTTTTAGTAGCCGGGTTTCTTGGACAACTAAAAGGTTGGTGGGATAATTATTTGGTGATGAACAAAAAATACAAATTTTAACTGCCTATAAAATAGATGATTTTGGCCAACGCATGGATGATGATCAAGGACATCTCATCCAAGATGCGGTGAATACTCTTATCTATTCCATTTCACAACACTTCGTAGGAGACCCTTCACATATTAGAGATAGGAATCAAGACCTCTTATCCAATATGCGTTGCAAATCCTTAGGAAGGTTTAGAGAATACAAAGAACTTTTCCTTCAAAGAGTTCTCATCAGACCTGATTGCAATCAACCCTTTTGGAAAGAAAAATTCTTAACAGGTTTACCCCAAATTATAGGTGACCAAGTTAGAGATAAAATTAGAGAAGAATACAATGGCCAAATACCTTATGATCTTCTTTCTTATGGTGAAATAATCTCTTATGTTTACCGTCAAGGAACACAAATGTGTAATACTATCAAATTACAAAGACAGCTCAAGGAAGAACAATCTCTCACCAATAGAAGTCTAGGAGATTTACGTGCTCAATACGACCCTTCTTATAATGAAAAAACAAAACCAAAATGTAAGGGAACTTGTCCTTCGAGAAAGAAACAAAGAAACATCACAACAAATCTCAACCTCGTAGGAATAAACAAAGACACCAGAATAACCAAAATAGACCTCATAATGATAGGAAAAATTTTAAAGACATCAAATGCTATTCTTGTGGTAAAAAAGGTCATATTTCAAAATACGTAGGATTAATAAAAAATTAAATGAACTCTCTCTTGATGACAATACTCTTAACCAGTTAAATAACATATTTATAGAAAATGGTGATACTTCTTCGATGAACTTCTTGAGGAAGAAGGTCTTGATTGATGAAATAGATTCCTCTTCTGATTCTGATTATGAAGACGCCTCTCCTGAAAAACCCGTTCTTGAAATAAACATGTTAACAAAAGAGGAAGAATTTCTCCTTAGCACTGCTGATAAGATTACTGACCCAGAAGCCAAGAAAGAATACCTAGATAGACTTCATTCTTCCCTAAATATTACCTCCAAGCCCAATACTTCTTACAATTTAAAAGACATCTTGAATAGAAACAAAAAACCACAAGTCTAGACCCGTTAATATAAATGACCTCCAAAATGAAATAAAACAACAAAAATTAGAAATTCAAGCCTTGAAAGCAACACGTTAGATATGAAAAAAGAGATTTCGATATAAAATCTCTCGTCATAAAAGGAAAGACAAAATTAGAAGACCAAAACGAAATCACCAATACTTCGATATTCCAGATCCAGCCTTCCTTGTGTTATTAACGAAATAACATCTAGAAAATGGATAATAAATATTATGATAAAAATCAACAATGAGTTTATTATTGAAACAACAAGCACTCTTTGATACGGGAGCTGATCTCAATTGTATCAAAGAAGGCCTTGTTCCAACAATATACTTTGATAAAACTTCGAATCCCTAAAATCAACATCAGGTGATAAACTTAATATCCAATACAAATTACCAGAAGCCTTAATAATAAAATATCAAATGTCTTACAAAACATCTTTTCTCTTAGTAAAAAATATGAGACAACAGGTAATTCTTGGAACACCTTTTATTCAATTAATCCAACCTTTTACAGTTACTAATGAAGGCATTGAAACTCATGCTTTAAACAGAAAAATCACTTTTAACTTCGTGACAAAACCACAAAAAAGAAGCCTAAATATTTTACAAGAACATTCTATTTCTGAAATAAATTGCCTCATAAAAGACAAAGAAAACCAGCTTGAATTCTTAAAAGAAGATTTAGAATTCAAAAGAATAGAAGAAAATCTTATAAAATCCAACATCGTAGAAAAAATAGCCTCCCTACAAAAACACATAGAAAAAACTATATGCTCTACTCTACCCAATGCCTTTTGGGAAAGGAAGAAGCATATCGTTGATTTACCTTATGAACAAGATTTTTCTGAAATTAAAATACCTACCAAAGCCCGCCCGACACAAATGAATCAAGAAGTTTTGAAATTCTGTCAAGCAGAAATACAAGACCTCTTGAATAAAAAAACTCATAAGAAAAAGCCAATCACCTTGGAGTTGTTCTGCTTTTTATGTCAATAAAAATGCCGAACTAGAAAGAGGAGTTCCCGAGGTTAGTTATTAATTATAAACCTCTTAATACAGCCCTTAGATGGATAAGATATCCCATACCCAATAAAAAGATTTACTAAACAGACTTTGTAGATCAAAAATATTTTCAAAATTTGACATGAAGTTAGGATTTTGGCAAATACAAATCAATGAAAAAGATAAGTACAAGACAGCTTTTACCATTCCTTTTGGTCAATACGAATGGAATATTATGCCATTCAGTCTAAAAAATGTCTCTTCAGAATTCCAAAAAATCATGAATGATATCTTCAATCCTTATTCAGAATACATCATAGTCTATATAGATGATGTTCTTGTTTTTTCCTCTAATATAGAACAGCATTTCAAACATCTTTCTACTTTCATTAAAATAATATAGATACTTTCAAAATTATTCGACAATTAAAAAAGAAATACTTGCTATAGTTTTATCTATATCAAAATTCCAAGGAGATTTATTAAATCAAAAATTTCTATTACGAATTGATTGCAAATCAGCCAAAGACATTTTACAAAAAGACGTTTTAAATATTGCATCAAAACAGATTTTTGCCAGATGGCAAGCCATACTTTCAGTATTTGATTTTGACATTGAATTTATAAATGGTTCTTCAAATTCATTACCTGATTTTCTCACAAGAGAATTTTTACAGGGGATACCAATATGCCAAGATCCAAAAAAGACAAAGATAAAGGCAAAGGCAAAGCCACTGCCGAACCCTCCAATACACCACCAAAGCCAAAAGGCTTAACATCCGTCAAGACATGGCTCCAAATGGCAGAAAACAACCAAACATACTTACAGCAAACACCTTTGACAACAGAACCCATATCATCTGAACCCATGCTAGCCTTTAATCAGTTAACCAATATACTACCAAAAGAAACACTTTTGTTACTTGCCCAGTCTTTACAAAACGTAAAGAAAGAGCCATCCGGTGCCATAGAGGTAAGCAACAATCCTTCCCCGCTTGCTACACAAAAACAAGCGGAATACAAAAGAATTTCAAATGATGTGGTTATTAAGCCTCAGGCAACCCCTCTTTCTCAAAGATCAAAATTTTTCCCCAAAACATCTTTTCAAAAAATATTGACTGTGGAAGATGGATTCTTCGATAAAAATCGAATCAAATTTGCAGAAAACATATTTCCAAAAAATTGGCTTTTCAAACCTCACAATACAAACAAAACCCTTGCTTATTATGAGCAAATTTTAGTGGAAACAGAATCGGCAAGGTTCACTCACTTTGCTGATAAAACCAATACAGAAATTATCCTTTATTCCACTATATCCATCGGTAAAGTTATACACCCCTCACACTGGGGAGCCTCACCCCATACACCCAGAAAATTCCAAACCAGACTTACCCAGAGCCTGCCATACTCCTTCTCATATACATACTGGGACTACCAACAAGCTTGGTGGAACGTCTTTTTCAGATAGAATACAAATTTCCAACACTCCTGGTTATTATTCTTCAAAGACAACTTCCCAAGACAAACCTTACCAAACCGGTTTGACTCCTGGTGGGATCTCTTTGGTCCTTTGGACATAATATTACACCCCACAGTCAAACAAGGATTCAAGGTTTTCAGTGAAAAATTCATACCAACACCTCATGATATAAGGTTCCCATGCCTTATGCATTTCTTTATAATATTCAGAATCTCTTGGGTAACAGCATGGGAATTTGAATACAATACATCCAATAAACCAGGTGTACCAGTACTTGTCCGAAAATACAAAACAAAATGGTGGGATGGATTCAGATTTCTTGATCAAGGATCCGAAGCTGCAGTTAAAACATGGCTAAATAGCCAAGAAAACCCAAATAATCGCATCCCCATCAAATACATCGTTTTTACGGGGAAAAATCCATGGCAAGTGCAAGCACTTGCAGCAGTCCAAAACAGAGATGAATACTGCAACATCCTCAGGACGATGCTCTCAGAAGCGGAAGAATCACAATGTGGATCTTCCAAATCTCAATATAGTCAAGAAGGATCCTCCCAGTCATATCATAGTGGAAACACTAATGAAGACGACTGCTACGGAATCAATCTGGACAGAGATTAAAAGACATCACATGCAGATACTATTACAAACGGCGCAAAAGGCTACACACCGGAGCGTAGTAGACATACACTGTTCATACACTGTTCACTGTTCACTATTCATACACTGTTCAGTACTGTTCACTTTACACTGTTCAGCACTGTAGCACCCCCTATAAATACACCCACTCGGCATAGAAGAAAGGACGTCGAAATTTTCCAAATTTCTCTCTTCTTCTCTCTCCCTCTCACTTGTAAACCATCCTCTCTTCCATCTCCATCCTCATCTCTTCCATCTCCAAGCTCTCTTACCTTGTATCCCCTGGTTTTAAAGTAAGTTAGTTTTCATATACATTGTTTTATACAAGATTACCAACTTACATGATAGTTGGTTAACCATTTCTTGTAATACAAACATCAATACTCCCTGGAGTGCGGATTACCGCCCTAGAGGATGACTTGATGCTTTATATATATATATATACATAAAAGAGTCAAACTCAAGACATATTATTAACAATTTGCACATAGGCTCGACTTTTAAGCCAAGTCACAATCATGTGAATTGAAACATCATAAGTGTCATAATTTTTTTCGCAATCACTTATGTCCCAAAAAATTTAAAAATTGATTAATTATGTGCTATTGGCGATTTGCCTTATCAAAAAATCTGATGTGATAGTAATTAAGAATATATCATTTGACGCGACTTGCCACAAAGATAATTAGTAATTGAAAAGACAAACAACGTCATTTAAACGTATGATTGAAGAACCCTAGCCTAGCTTAAAGAAATTGGAGCAAAATTCAACTTCCTTCTTCAAGTACCCTAAGCGAATCCCAGTACTTCAAATAGGGGCAAATCACCTGATCAAATTTGCAATGGGGAGCAGAAGCAAAAGAAGCGGCTCATTATTGTATCAACAAAGCCGAAGGTCAATATTCATGCTATTGTGGGCTACATGCACTACTCGCATTTAAAAGATCACATGGCTTTGTTACCGTATACACGAATTACTTCAGAAAGCAGCAAAGGGAAGCAAACATTTTATCTTGGAAGAAACCAAGAAATGTGAATCAGAAACATGATGAGTTTGAAGTTTACTGCTAATCAAATCAGATATAGTTCCATTTGGTATGACGATTTAGTACTAATTATGTTTTTCCTTGGCAGACTTGGACAAGGGCCCCTCTGGCAATGGCCTTCCTTCCAAAAATGAGCTAAACAACACCAGCGATCTCTCTGGCTGCGAAAATGGCACTTCATGAGCCGCCCCTCTGACTGTCGCATATGACAACATATCTCCATACACTTGTGTCCACCCAGCAACCTATGAGAAATGAAGGAAACGGCCTCAGTTTCGTCAATCACCTAACAAAACCAGTACGAGGACTGGTGTTTGTGAAGGTTATTTACTGAGCTGACCTGTTTTTGCTCGAACCAGGCTCTATAAGGCACGGTTGTGTTCAGTCCCAATTGCCTTGCTAAGTTGTTCACTAGAGTCCTTGTTCCAATCAATGGAATAACAGAATCTTGATCCCCACTGTCGAATTGCAAATGAAAAGTCAAACCGGTGTCATCGTTGTTCCTCATACATAGCCTTTTCAGTGATAACACATTCTGAAGAATGTCATTTCTTTGTTTACCTATAAACTAAAACATGGATTCCTGACTTCACTAGCTCCCCCAAAATAGTAATGGTAGGTATCTCCAAATTTTGCATATCATACCCGAGAGTCCTGTAGCACACAAGAATCGTAAGGGAATTCAGACGAGGAAGCATGACATGAGGCGAAGAACCCCAGTCAAAAAACGAAGGTTAAGGACTAGTCAATTGAAATTTTGGGAGAAACCACGTCATAAATGGACTTTTAGAAAATCTTAGGTCATTTAAATTGATTGATGTTAGGAAGAACCAATCATATAGTCCTATTAACGCAACAAGGTTATGGAGAATCTTGTCCGAAGATTGGGAGATGTGAGTATACTTTGACAAGACTCATCAAAGTTACTCATAATGCCATTTAGCCGCAGACTCGTGCCTCTAGAAAATGAAGGTCCAAGGAGTTTAGTCGATCCTTACTGGCTGCAATCTGTCCATGTAGAGACTCCAACCAGCCGAGCATGTAGAGCCTCCTGCACTTCTTTCCTGTTCAAGTATTTGAGGATTTCGTCTTCTATACATACATCTATCTTCTCTGTTTCTCGCTGGAAGCAGCATAATCACAAAAATTCAAAAGGTTGCGAATGGAAAAAATTAGAAAGATTAATCAGAATGGATGAAGAGGCTCACCAGCTTATTCAGAACCGCGGCCTGTGAAGAAACTGTCGACAAACAAACATCAAGAGTGACATCGTACTGGTCAGTGAAATTGCTTATTTCTCTGTTTGCTTCGCCATTGACACGAGAGCAGACAGGGGTGAGGGTGCCGCTCTGTGCCTGTCTGCGAATTTGGGAGTAATTGCATATTGTGTTCAAACTTTCATAGGTTGCGTCTGATATCAATCCATGAGACCAAAAGAATTCTGCTGGTGAGTTGAAATCGGTGTTGAACTCAAGAAGTGGATTTCCTATCTGCAGCGAGCATGAGATTTGTTGATCTCAGTAGGCATCAATACAACGTATGTGAGATGCTAATTCAAGTTTGAAGACTTTTCAGTCAAACTCACAGCAATTCCCTTCAAATTGAACAACTTGGACTGCACGATGAGCATTGCAAGTTGTGGAACATAATGACCTGGTAATAGTGAAATTAGATAGAAGTTAAAATTCTGCTTTCATGGAACTTCCAATTCATTCAACCACACAAATCGGGGTTTCACAAAATCTTAATCTCTAGTTCACCTGCATAGCTCTCTCCTGTGATGAACAAATCTCTCTCCTTGTGTTCTGGGAATTTTTCTAACCAGTTACGGAGGAATGCGAGATTGTCTCTTGCTGAAATGTGGAAGCATTGTATAGCGGGTATTAATACTTAATTTCAGTTTCACATTACCTCTGTAAATAACCGCTGCACTTTAATTTGTTAAAAATATATCGCAATTTGCAAGGAAAAGAACCTGTCATCTTGTCGTCGACAGAGCTATAATAAGAAGTATTGACAGAGTAGGAGAAACCAACTCCTGCAGGAGATTCCAGATACAACATGTTTGCTTCTGCAAATAAATTGAAAAAATGCAAGCATTAGCCAATTACGGAATCTCCAATGCAGCGAATGCAATCAATCTCACATTCACGCTTGAAAACAATATCTATGATACAAGGTCCAATTCAGTTTCCTATGAGCAACGAGGGACAACATGTTCAAATGTGTTTAAGCTGCTAAGAGCATACGCTCGACTTTTTTTCACCGCCTTTGTTTAGGGAATTTACGCTGACCTTTATTCCAGCTATAGTCATTTTTCAGGAGCACATCCCCACTGGGTTTGAATGGTCCATGCTCTTTGAACCCAACACACAAGCAAACTCCAGTGTTTATCTGACACGCTCATTTCATTTCTCACTATCATTCACTCGAATTCAGTACAGATGGTTTTACCTCCATTGAGCCAAAGCACGAGAGGCTTTGAAGCCGGGTCAGCTTCGGCTTCGGCAAAGTAATAGAAGAGAGCTCTCTGTTGCTTGTCATCCACGGTGATGTACCCTGCATACTGGCCGAAGCTGACCTTCGGTTGTCCTGGCAAGCTGACGATTTTGTCCGCATCTGAGATGGCATTCAGTGTCGAGCTTGAGCACATTCGGGTCAGTGTTGCGCTGAGTATCGCTGCGATAAGCCATGGCACTAGTTGCGGACGCATCGTGAGCACAAGGTTGTTGGGGGGGGGGGGGGGGAGAGAGAGAGAAACTGAGAGAGGATTTTGCTGGAAACGTAAAGTTTGAGTACTTTGCGTCAATCCTCCAGTTTCCCATTTATATGTTTTATTACTCTTTTGCTTTGTACCTTTGTTTTCGGGAAGACACATTTGTTTTTCTACTTATCGACCCAAAGTCAGCGCTTACGAGGATAAGTGGTTTGGTTATTGCGTGGAAGGGCGGAGTTTTCTATTCGACGGTTTATAGGCGTGACATTACGGTAGCTTCTCATGCGAGAGAAAGCTACCTCTTGTTCGGATAAGGAAATGACCTCCTTATTTTGGTGAAATAGATGGACATGATTTATGTGCTCGAGCCTTTTATTCTTTTCCTTTTTCGTAGTTCAAGCGCATGCTGGGTTTTACGTTTAAGGGACGAAAATATGCTGGTTGCCGATTCTTGGAAGAACACGAGGATGTCGCGCTTCTCAACGTTGGAAAATCACGAAGTGTTTGCGATTTGCCCACACACCTTTGTCTAAATAATAGAACTAGTCTTGGAGAAAGGACGATAACCGGTGATGCCCATGGTTGTTTTGTGGTTATATTATAAGGTCATCCGCCGGCCATACATGGCCAAATGACACAAGTGTGAATGAATGTAGACAAGTTACTAATTAATTTGGCCCGGTCAAGAAACCCATTTGTCTATTTCAGGACAAAAATATCCTGAAGTGTTGGAAGATATGCTCAAGATTCCGGAGATTTGTCCAAATTGTAATCGACGCACTTAATCGTGGATTATGATTGATTAAATCAATCTAGTATTAGATTTAGTACACCTAGATTAGAAAATATACTCTTTCTTTTTATTAATCATTCTTTGTATTGTATATTGGTCTTCTGGTACGAACATAATACAATGAATGAGAAGTGCACAGTACACAATTTCTCTCCCCAATTGCTTCTCTTCGTGTTCCTTTTCCACCTAAAATTGCGACACCAAGTTTTGCTATCAATTTCTCCAATAACACTAAATAGTGATGTAATTTAATTCGGTCCGTATATAGTTGACCTCAAAAAATAATTTAATGTTAGAGATATTTGTATTAGAAAAAAAAAATTAAACCTATGGTCATCCGCATTGCATGCGGATAAGAATACTGGAAAATATTGAATTTGCAAAATAATAATAATAATAATAATAATAATAATAATAATAATAATAATAATAATAATAATAATAATAATAAAATTGTATATTAGTTCCACTTTGGAAATGTAGTTCTAAATTGTTTTATGGGTTAATATCATGAAAAATCCCAAATTAGTACATTTATGATAGATCTACTCAAAATTAATTTTTCCCATAATTAGTACACCTATGACAAATTTACATTCCATTAATTTATATTAAATTTCACTGTCACATTGTTGAGTTCAATAACATGAGGTAGTTAACAGGTGTATCAATTTGGAATTCTACCCTCCGTTTATCATGGGTTTTTAAATCTGTAATTTTTCGTGATATTAATCCAATTTAATAAAAATTAATGGAGAGTAAATTTGTCACAAATATATCGGTTTGAAGTTTTTAGGGGTAAAAAAGTTACTTTTGGACAAATTTGTCATACAATTTTAAGGTTTTTGGCAGTCAAAAAATTAATTTGGATAAATTAGTCATAGATATACTAGTCTGAAGTTTTTCATAGTATTAATCTTTGCTTTATAGTCGGAAAAAAGGTCGTTATAAAACCGAAAGGATGAGCTTTCATGAAATTATTGACAACCATCTTGAACTCATGTTAAGAAATGATAATAATATCCATTAATGCAAAATACGGTTTTATCTATCTAGTATGTGCATCCAACAACAACAAGAAATATAGAGAAAACAAAATTAAAGTGAGGCACAAGGAGACGGGATCAAAGTAGAAAAAGGAACAGACCAAGACATAAATACTTAGAAGGGACGGTCATTACACATCCGCCTTTATTTGAGTGCACACGGTAAGTAGAGGAAAAAGGGCCACGCGTTGCTTAGTTTGCCATGCCACGTGTCGATACCTCGGCTGTAGTGATGGTGAGCGACCACTGTTAGGTGAGCTTGCCAAAATCCAACGAGCTGCGCAGGGGTCGAGGCTCAAGCTCACTTGGCACTAATCGCCGACTGTCACCGTCAGAACTAGCCAAAGAAGAAGAAGATAAAAATAAAAAATAAAAAGTAATTTAAAAATCAATTTAGAAAAACAAAAAAATAAATAATCAATTTTAAAAATAAAATAATAATAAAATTAATGAACAAAGATTGCAAGGAGAAAAAGATTTTTCTTACTAAACAATGGAAAATATTTTCCACTTCATTTTCAAGTTTTAGCCGAATATCGAAAAATAATTATATTTTCCTAAAAAAATGCTGCTTTTTTCATAAAACGAACGAAGCCTAAATACGAAAATTTCACTCGGTGTGCGTCATGTGCAATGTGAACCTAATGCACCTCAAGATCGTCTAATTCCGATACCAAGATAAGAAATAGTGCGGTGCTAAATTTCTGTATATTTCAATATAACTTGAAGAAAAACACATGAGCCTATTAATAGGCTAGATGATTTTCTAATATAACCTATCAATTGAGATATGCATAATTAAAGGGACTTGAAAGATACTGAGAATCATTCGAATTATCTCTAAAAACTATGAACGACAAAAGAGGCCCGCCGTTTATTTATTCCGTTCATACAAGTTAGATGAGGTATTCGACTTGGCTAACGGTGTTCGTCTGCACGATAGACACGACAGCAAAGCGAGACGATGTTGTTTCTTGCAAATCAAAAACGATGTTGCTTATGCGTCTTTTGAATCAAAATCCCATATGTTCCGGCGAGAAAACATGGGGAGAAAATGAGCATCTTCGAATTGAAATAGTTTGTATGAATTCGTTGGCTTACAGAAACGGAGAACTTGCAGGTGGGTATTTTTTTCCTTCAAGTATAAGTTCGTGTATTCTTTTAGGTTGTTTGAAAAGTAACCGAAATAAATAAATTAATAAAAATAGTCAAAATCAAGATATATTCTCAATAATTTGCATAGGCTCGGCTTTTGAGCCAAGTCACAATCATTTCACGTTATAAAAATACTATAAGTGTCGTAACTTTCTTTTCGTTCACTTAAGTATCAAAAATTTTAAAAATCGATTAATTGTGTGCCATCGGCAATTTACCTCACCAAAAATCCGATGTGATTTTAATTAAGAATATATTATTCAACGTAACTCACCAGTAAAATAAAGTTAGCAATTGAGAAAACAAACGATATCATTTAAACATCTGATTGAACAACCCTAACCTAGCTTAAAGAAATTGGCGCAAAATTCAACTTCCTTCGTCAAGAACCCTAATTGAATCCCAATGCCTCAAATCGAGGCAAATCACCTTATCAAATTTGCAATAGGAAGCAGAAGCAAAAGAAGTGGCTCACGATTGTATCAACAAAGCCAAAGGTCAATATTTTTGCCATTGTGAGCTGCAAAGTCCAACAAGAACAACTTAGATGAGATAATCCTAGTAGGATGCGCTACTCGCATTTAAGAGATCACATGACTTTGTTACCATATACACAAATTATTACTTTTATATGTGCTACAGAAAGCAGCAAAGGGAAGCAAACATTTGATTTTGTAAGAAACCAAGAAACGTGGATCGGAAACATGATGCGTTTGATGTTTCCTGCTAATCAAATCAGATGTAGTTCCACTTGGTACGACGATTCAGTGCTAGTTATGTTTTTCCACGGCAGACTCGGACAAGGGCCCTTTTGGCAATGGCCTGCCTCCCAAAAAAGAGCTAAACAACACCAGCGATCTCGCCGGCTGTGAAAACGGCACTTCATGAGACGCCCCTCTGACCGTCGCATAAGATAATATATCTCCGTACACTTGTGTCCACCCAGCAACCTATGAGAAATGAAGAAAAGGCCATCAGTTTTGTCAATCACCTAATAAAACCAATACGAGGATTGATGTTTGTGAAGGTTATTTACTGAGCCGACCTGTTTTTGCTTGAACCAGACTCTATAAGGCGCGGTTGTGTTCAGTCCCAATTGCTTTGCTAATTTGTTCACTACAGTCCTTGTTCCAAGTAATGGAATAGCAGAATCTTGATCCCCACTGTCGAATTGCAAATGAAAAATCAAACCGATGTCATCGTTGTTCCGTATACATATAGCCTCTTCAGTGACATTCACCTTCTGAAGAATGTCATTTCTGCGTTTCCCTGTAAACTAAGACGGGGATTCCTGACTTCACTAACTCCCCCAAAATTGTAAGGGTGGGTACCTCATAATTCGGAATCCATATCTGACAAACCTGATAACGAGGGAATTATGAGGGAATTCAGATGAAGAAGCATGACGCAAGGCGAAGAACCCAAATAAAATAACGAAGGATTAAGGACCAATCATGTAGTCCTATTAACGCAACAAGGTTATGGAGAATCTTGTCCGAAGCTTGGGAAATGTGGATATACTTTGACAAGACTCATCAAAGTTACTCATAATGCCATTTAGCCGCAGACTTGTGCCTCTAGAAAATGAAGGTCCAAGGAGTTAAGTCGATCCTTACTTGCTGCAAACTGTCCATGTAGACTCCAACCAGCCGAGCAATGTAGAGCCTCCTGCACTTCTTTCCTGTTCAAGTATTTGAGGGTTTCGTCTTCTATACATACATCTATCTTCTCTGTTTCTCGCTGGAAGCAGCATAATCACAAAAATTCAAAAGGTTGCGAATGGAAAAAATTAAAAAGATTAATCAGAATGGATGAAGAGGCTCACCAGCTTATTCAGAACCGCAGCCTGTGAAGAAACTGTCGACAAACAAACATCAAGAGTGACGTCATACGTGTCAATGAATTTGCTTATTTCTCTTAATGCTTCGCTTCTGACACGAGAGCAGGCAGAGGTGAGGGTGCCACTCTGTAATTGTCTGATAATTTGGGATTCATTGCATAATGTGTCGAAACTTTCGTAGGTTGCATCCGATATCAATCCGTGAGACCAAAAACACTGCCCATGAGTTGAAGTCGGTGTTGTACTCTAGAAGTGGATTCCCTATCTGCAGCAAGCATAAGATTTGTTCATCTCTGTCAGTATCAATCTAATGAACGTGAGATGCTGATTGAAGTTTGCAGATCTTTCAGTCAAACTCACAGCAATTCCCTTCAAATTGAACAGCTTGGACTGCACGATGAGCTTTGCAAGTTGTGGAACATAGTGACCTGGTAAGAGTGAAATTAGATTAAGTAAAAATTCTGCATCCATGGAACTTCTGTTTCATTCAACCACACGAATCAGTGTTCACAAAATCTTGATCACTAGTTCACCTGCATAGCTCTCTCCTGTGATGAATAAATCTCTTTCCTTGTATTCCAGGAATTTTTCGAACCAGTTGCAGGGGAATGCGACATTGTCGATTGCTGAAATATGGAAGCATTGTTTAGCTGGTAGTGGTACTTAAATTCAACTTTAGGTTACATCTGTAGATCATTGCTACTCTTTAATGTGTTAAGAATATATTGCAATTTGCAAGGAAAAGAATCTGTCATCTTGTCATCGACGGAGTTATAATAAGAAATATTGACAGAGTAGGAGAAACCAACTCCTGCAGGAGATTCCAGGTACAGCATGTTTGCTTCTGCCGATAAATTGAAAAATGCAAGAATTAGCCAATCACAGAATCTCCGGCGTAGTAAATGCCATTGACCTCACATTCAAGCTAGAAAATAATATATACGACACAAGGTCCGATTCAGTTTCCTAACGATTTAAGCTTTTGCAAACAGAGACGACATGTTCAAATGCGTTTAAGCTGCTAAAAAGTATACGCTCGACTTTTTTCCCCGCCTTTGTTTGGGGAATTTACGCTCATCTTTATTCCAGCTATAGTAATTTATCAGGAGCACATCTCCACTGGGATGACCATGCTCACAGAAAGGACCAACTCCTATGGATGAACAACCAGGCCCTGCAAGTGCATAACCCAACACACGAGCAAACTCCAGTGTCTATTCAACTTGCTTATTTCATTTCTCACCTTCATTTACTCGAATTTAGTCCAGATAGTTTTACCTCCATCGAGTCAAAGCACGAGAGGCTTTGAAGCCGGGTCGGCTTCAGCTTCGGCTTTGGCAAAGTAATAGAAGAGTGCTCTCTGTTGCTTCTCATCCATGGTGACGTACCCTGCATACTGGCCAAAGCTTACCTCGGGCTGTCCCGGCAAACTGACGATTTTGTCAGCATCTGAGATGGCGTTTGGTGTCGAGCGAGCTTGAGCACATTCGGATCAGTGCTACACCGAGTGTTGCTGCGATGAGCCATGGCACTAGTTGCGGATGCATCGTAAGCACAAGAGGGAGTGAGAGAGACTGAGAGAGAATTTTGCTGGAAACGTCAAGTTTTAGTACTTTGTGCAATCCTTCAGTTTCACATTTATATTCTTTATTACTCTTTTGCTTTGTAACTTTGTTTTCGGGAAGACACCTTTGCTTTTTTTTTTCCTTATCGACCCGAGTCAGTGCTTACGAGGATAAGTGGTTTGGTTCTTGCGTGGAAGGGCGAAGTTTTCTATGCGACGGTTATTCGCGTGACGTATTATGGTAGCGTCTCATGCGAGAGGAAGCTACCTCTTGTTCAGACAGGGAAATGACTTTCTTATTTTGGTGAAATAGATGGAAATGATTCATCTGCCGGAACCTTTCCATGCTTTTCTTTTTTCCGGGGTTCATACACACGCATGCTATAGTAAAAATCAACGACAAAATCCTGGGTTTGAACTTTCAAGGGATGAGAAGATGCTGGTTGCCGATTCTTGGAAGAATACAAGGATGTGGCACTTCTTAAAGATGAATAATCGGCGATGCCACCCACCCCATTGGTGGTCGTGTGGTTTGTGCTTTGCTTCCCCCCGCAAAGGAAGCGGGTTCAAATCCCCACGGTTGCTTGTGCGACTCACCCACGGCCGGGTCAGGTGGGTGGGCTCAGTTCGCCCCGGATTTACGCCGTCGGCTGCCAACTGTACGTCTATTCCCAAATCACCAAAATAAATAAATAAATAAATAATCGGGGATGCCCATGTCGTTTTGTGGTTATATAATATTATGTGGGTAATGATGCACACAAGTTACTAATTAACTTGGCTTGGTTAAGAAACCCAACTTATTCCAAGACAACAATATTCCCAATTTTTGCTTTCAATTCCTCCATTATCACTAAATAATTATGTAATTTAATTCGGTTCATATATACTTCACCCTAATAAAAATGATTTAATGTTAGAGATGTCTCGACTCAAAAAGAAAAATTTAAACCTAAGGTCATTAGCATTGCATTGCGTGCGGATAAGAATGCCAGAAATTATTGAAAATTGTGAAAAAAAAAAAAAAGGCAATAATTGTAAATTAGTTTCACTTTGGAAATGTAATTCTAAATTGTTTTATAGTTAGAAAAAGGTCATTATGAAACTGGGAGGATGAAGCTTCGTGAAATTATCGACCACTATCTTGAACTCGTATTAAGAAATGATAATATCCGCAAACGCGAATTACGGTTTTATCTATCTATATAAGTATGTGCATTCAACAACAATAAGATATATAGAGAAAACAAGAGGCACATGGGCTCAAAGTAGAAAAAGGAACAGACCAAGATATAGATACTTAGAAGGGACGGACATTACACATCCACCTTTCGTTTGAGTACACAAGGTAACTAGAGGACAAAGGGCCACGCGGCGCTTACATTTATTATATTAGATAATCCATTCTCAGGCTCTTTATCGAAGATGCCTGAGGACCTCATGGCTTGGTAGGCAGTGATTTCCCCATCAAGAATGAGGTGAAGAGCTGCAATGACCTCTCCGGTTGCGTGGTCGGCGCAGCGTGCGAAGCTCCTCTAATGGTCGCGAACGCCAACTTGCCGTACTCTTGCGTGTATCCAGCAACCTGAGATCATCAATCGCCGATTATCAAATGCACAAAAAAATTAATGGCTTACGTCTGTGATCAGGCATCACACCGAACAATCTTGACATCCATTTGTCTAGATGAAAGCGACATAAGAACACAACCCGGATTCTCCTTGAGCGAGAAAGACATAGATTGACCTGCTTGCTAGTGAACCAAGCTCTGTAGGACAAAGTTGTCTTCTGTTTCAGCACCTTGGAGGCTAAGGTGTCGACCAGAGTCCGAGTTCCGAGGAAGGGGATGATTGAATCTAGATCGCCGCTGCCATAAGAAAGAAAAATGATTGATCACAATGTTATCTTTCAGTTAAATGTGGACTTATTGTAAATGCTAATCAATATTAGAGGAATATCTGATGATGCACCTATAAACTAGGACTCGGAGGCCAGACTTGACAAGTTGTCCCAAGATTGGGATCATACTTATACACATATCCTCAAATCTGAAGTTTTCCAAGATATCACTGCAGAAGAACAAAACAGATTAATCAGTCAGCAGATGCTAATCTTCTCGACACTTGCCTAGCCGATAAGACAATGTATTATGTGATAGCGATAGTTGTAGACATTTGCATAAAATCTCCTTGGTTCTATCTATGCTCTTGATATCATGATTAGAACAACATATGATTGAAGAAGCTCATGCTGTTCGATGATTGATCTTCTATTTTCAATCAAATCTGAGTTTATCATTTTCATAGTCCATTTAGTCCTTAATTCTTTAGCAAGAAAGTTTCCTCTGAAGAAGAATTGAGTGAGCTCAAAAGAATTGCTGATTCTAATTTTACTTCTACTATAACAAGTTGCAATGCTATGCCACTATTTTTGGGGAGAGGCAAAAGGAGAGCAGCGTAAGTACTCGCTGCACGTGTTCCAGTGTCCGACTCCGACAAGCTTGGCGTGGAGTGCAATCTGTACGTCTTTACGGTTAAAGTACTTAATGACATCCTGCTTTTCGCAGGGCTCTTCAGTGTCCAAAAGGCTCTGTATGCAAAATACAAAATGTGGGAAAAATGTTGAATGAGGTTCTGGAACATTGATATAGGAGTTCTATCAAGCAGTTACTAGATCGAAATTGGGTCTCGGTCTTGCTCTCACCTGGTAGTTGATCAAGTCTCCTGATGGAAGGGAGGATGAAAATGAATGCCCTGAGGTAAGCATCTTATAGAAAATGTTCAACTTTGATTGCCCCGATGTTAGGCAGAGGTCCGCAAGGATATCATACAGGTCGATTGCTTTGGTATCATTAAGTTCTTTATCTACCTTTAGTTTAACATATGCACACTCGGAAGTCAGAGCCTCCGATCTCATTTCCCCCCAAAGCCGACTGAGGTTACACACATTTTGAAAGAGCAGCTCGGATTGGTCCGATATGATCCCGTGGGACCAGTAAAATGTGGTCTGGGTGTTCGTGTCGACTTCATAATCCAATAAAGGATTACCAATCTGCAAATTGTGGCCAAATAGTAGTCAAATTGGAGGGCAAAAAGCGGAATAATAGTCAATAAGGTCTTTAGGAGTCTCCTGGAATCGATTCTTCTTATTGAATAGATCTTATCATAATTTCGAATATGCAATTCAAAGGGATCAAATAGGAAATGACACTCTGAATTATGGAACTGTTAATGAAATAAAGTACACTCACCGCTATGCCCTTTAAATTGATCTCCACCTTGGATTTGACAATGAGCTGTGCAAGTTCAGGCACATAGTGACCTGGGTACAGAAAACGATCAAGTCATCAATTTTCTGGTTGGCCTCTTTAGATCTGCTCTAGAAGTCCTGAAATAGGTACATGTCTAAATAATATGGAGGTAAGTTCGCCTAAATAGTGGGATTTAACTAGACAGACTCCATAATTCGAAATTAATTCACTCAATCCGATCAGGTTAATATCTACGTGAACAACTGAGAATGTACCTGCATAACTTTCCCCAGTGATGAAGAAGTCTCTCCCTTTGTACTGCGGGTATTTGGTGAACCAGTGCTGCAGGAACACTAGATTGTCTTGTGCTATAGTAGAAGTGAGACCATTTATCAGTAGCATTTACAGTGTCCACGGTGTAAGGTATCTGTAGTGATTACAATCATATATAACCAAAGCTTCATTTCTCTTTTCCATCAAATAGCAAAGCTGATCATATACCTGTTATATTGTCAGTCATACCCTTGTAAAATGACTGACTAGTCGAGTAAGAAAAGCCGACTCCTGCCGGAGACTCCAGGTATAGGAGATTGGCCACTGCAACATTTAGCCAATTCAGTTGTCAAATTTCCAGGGAATGCAAACGAAAGGTTGCGTATGAGGAAGGATTAGCTTCTGTCTCCTCAGTGACAAGCACTTAATCAGTGTCATATCAAAAAAAAGTCATGATATCTTTGTTCTATTTACAATAATGAAGTGGCTCTTAATCAATGATAGCACATTTTGCCTGTTTATTGAATATCTGGTTGCTACCCCATATGAACATAGACAAGAAAAAAGTTGGTCATATCAGCTAATTGATTTGAATTCAAAAAGTAACGTATACCTTTGTTCCAGCTGTAATCATTTTTCGCCAGACCCCCTCCCTTCACTTTGAAAGGGCCATGCTCCATGAAAGCTCCAAGCCCCAAAGAAGAACAGCCAGGCCCTACATTAGGATAAAAGAAAAAGGAAAGGCAAGACAAAGTATCAAAATAATTGAATATATTGTCTATACCTGCTTAACAGATCAAAATGCATAATGATTAAGATTTGATGTCCATTCTGCTGCTATAATTGAAGGAGGAAGTACATGGTAGTATTGCATTTGTTTCATGAACTGTGCTTTGATCCTTCAGTCAGAGAATGAAGGACAAGAGAACTTTACGGAGGAGACAGCATTGAAGTTTTCGTAAGTGACAGGGGGACCCTCAGTTTAGTTACCTCCATTTAGCCAGAGAACAAGAGGCTTGGAGGCAGGGCTTGTCTCTGCCTCCACAAAGTAGTAAAAGAGAGCTCTTGGTGGGTTGTCACCCACTGTGATATAACCTGAATAGTGGCTGAAACCGACGCTCGGTTGACCAGGCAAGCTCAGGATTCTACTGGAGAGGGATGTCACTGGCTTGCATGCCTGCATGAGGATTAAGCAGGTGATTACTGTAAGGATAAGCCATGACTGAGACATGATTGCTTGAGAGCGAGTGAGATGCTAGTTTCTTGCTTTCCTCCAGGAGCCTGGGGGTAAGTTGCTATTTATAGAGACGAAAAAGAGGAAGGACCAAAGGAAACCTAACCAAAGTGTTGACACCTAATTTAAATATAATCTTTAGAAATAAAAAATAATATTTGATTAGAGGAAAATTTTGAAAAAAAATTAAATTCAAAAAAATTCAACAGTCAAATTTTGGAGCCATTTCTTTATTGAAGAAATTGAGTGAATATCGCCGAATCTTCAACAATTTCAAGTCTTTTCTCTATAAAAAGGAAGGTGAGGTTTCGGATATGCGGGGGCTACTTTTCGTGAAAATTTGAAAAGTTAAAAAAGAGAAAACAGAGGAGAGGGTTTCGGTTTTTGAGGGAAGAGAAGAAAAGTCAAAAGAGAAAAGGAAGAAAGCGAGAAAGTGACCGGCCATTGGGAAGGAAAAGGGAAAGAAAAACAAAGAAAAAAGTTGACAAGACCCTTACTGTTCACCTTCTTCCCCCGGCCGCATCTGCTCGGCCAATCATCCGCTTCTACTCTACACGGCGTCGCCGCTCGTCCGCCGCCGCACCACCATCATGCGAACACCGCCGTAGCAGCAAGCCCGAGCCGATCGTCGCCAGCGACGCCTCCACAGTCACCGATTCCACACCTACCACCGCACCGGCGTTTCTTCTGCACCGACGCCTCCCAGTCGCCGGTCCCCTGCTCCGTCTCCGCCCAAGTCGGACTGCTGTTGCTCGAACGCCGCCCCTGCCCGCGTCTCTGTCCACGGCGACATTCTAACGCCTGCAACACCGTCGACGCCCGTACCAGTAACCTGCGCAACTACCGCCACCGTGCCTACTGCCCATAGCCGAGCGCCGCTCACCTCTGCTGGTCCCGCCTCCTCTGCAGTCGGCGAACTTGCACATGCGCGCCTCCGCCACTGCCCGATTTGCTGCACCAGATCTGCAACCCCCCCGCACCACCTGTGTCCGCCGCTGCAACGCCCTCAAGTTCCGCCACCTGCTGTCTCTGGTTGATACCCGAGTCTCGCCGGAGTTCCGACGACCGCTCCTCCTCCGCGCCACTGCACCCCTGTGCCGATCTCTGTCGCTCCTGCAGTCAGATTCGACCGCCGCGACCACAGCCCAGTGACCCGACGCTGCTGCCGAGCTGCTCCCCCGCCCGGCGTCTGACGCCCTTTCTCCAAGCGACGCTCCTACAGTAGCTCTCTGCTTTTTTTTTTTTTGCAGCGATTCTTTGACCCAGGCAACAGCCCCTACTTGCTGTTGTTTTTTTTTCCTTGTTGCGTGCCGATCAGTCCTCGCCGGAGCTTAGACGCCCACTGCCGCCCCTCACTAGAGCTGGTGACCAGCCGCACGAGCACAAGCCGTGCTTGGGAAAAAAAGAAGAAAGGAGAAAACAAAAAAAGAAAAGGACACTAGGTAGTATATTTTTATCTTTTACTTATTTCATGTTATGTTAGCTTATTTTTTAAGTTTAATTATTTGAATTGTAGTATTGTATGTCATTATTTGTAGACCTTGTAGACATTAAGAGTTTTATCCCAAATTAAGGTAATTATTAATTTGACCCGTAAGGCGTCAAGTCATTTTTTTATTACTTTAATTTTTAGGAATTTTGATAGTATTTCAATTGTTAAAACATTATAGAGTTAAAATAATTATTAATTTAATCCGTGAGACAATAAATTATTTTTCAATTATTTTAATTCTTATCTTCATTCTTTTAAATAATTACTTGTTTGGAAAGATTAAAAAAATCAAAAAAAAATCAAAAGGCACATAAAAATCTAAATATTGCATTAGAGCATTTAGGTTTAGTAAATTAAGACTGTATTTTTAGGGTTAGTAAATTAGAATTGCATTTATAGGATTATAACTTTTAGATTATATTTTTAAAATGGGTGATTTTTGTTAGGGCTAATTTTAAATAATGTTGGCATGTCTCGATTTTTTATATAGCTTTTAGGATAAAATATAGTTTAAGTTAAATTGATTCCTAAAATAAATTAGAATATCATTCACTTTAGTTAGTCTAATTAGTTTTAGATTAAGTCAATTTTCATTTAGTAAAACAAAAAGAGGAACAAAAAAATGTTATGCATGCCATATGAGTTATAGTTTAATTGTTTTTTTAATAAAAAAGAAAATGCTAAAAGATGATCATTGCACCATTAAGTTACTTTCTTTTCAATAAAAAGACATTATGTTATTAAAAAAAAGATCTTTTCCTTGGTTAGTTAATAAGTTAATTCATAATTAATCTCATATCATCATTATTTAGTGTAGGTTGCATATGTGCAATAAAAAAAATCATAAAAAAATCATAAAAAGAGCATGCATGTAGAAATACCATGTCATTCATCCCATATCATGAAACACATGCATATTTAAGATTATATAAATTAGATTGCATACATATGGTGATAGTCCAAATTATGCCATATAAATCGCATTTCATATATCATTAAAGTAAAATTCATGCATATTAAGTTTAGATTAAGATTGCATAATAATAAAAATTAGGTGTCATTTAGAAATCATGTTTAGGGCATGCAATTTTATTAGCATTTTTTATTGAATGTTATTTTATTGATTGTGCACTCGCATGACCACCATTTGCATGTTAGTAGCTTAAGTTAAAATTAATCAACATTATCTGCAAAATATTTTTGAAATTAAAATAAAAGATACCGAAAGGACGTTAGACTAATCTAATGTAACCATGTCCCCAAACTTATTAAATCTCTGGTTCGCAAAAATAAAGTATTCTCCCATACTTTATTTGGGTTTCTAATCAACCCTAATTGATTAGTGGCGACTCCAAATTGAGTATAATTGCATATTTAAATATATTAATTTCTTAACATCAAGTCGCGATTGGTAGGACTTGAGAAGGTCCGTGCCAAGTCTTCGGACTTAGTAATCCATTAGCCCTTTCGAATAATTCACCTTCAAAAAATTCGAGAAGGTCGCGACTCCACTGGGGATAGAGTTAAAACTCATGTGGACATAGGCCTATTTCTTTTTTTAAAATATTTTGTTTGGCAGCAAGGATACCAAGTACGTCCCCAATTTAAATGTTAAATGTTCTTGCAGATGGGAGGTATAAGGGAAGTAGTCTTTGCTAACCCTTATTTTGCAGTTTGGAGTTAAGGATGAATGGTTGAATTTAAACTATAGAAGTGTTGTTTGCAATTAAACTGTCATGCATGTTTTATTGTTTTTAGCACTACACTATTGCACACACGACCTGCTGCCGGACCTGGGCTACAATAGGATTCTTAGGATGGTATTGAGAAGGATACTTCCTATAAAGCGAAACTGTTATATAGACTGCGCATGATAAAATTTATGTTTCTTGATTTCTCTGTTTCTCTGTTCCCCAGAATAGGTTTGGAACAAAAATCCGCTTGATAACGCAATTTGATTTTTCTATTTCTGAAACAGATTTTTATTCTAGAAATAGATTTCAAGAAGAAATCAGAAGCTAAAATTTTTAGCTTTTCGGTTTCTGAAATAAAAATTGAGAAATCAATTTCGACTAGAAATCAATTTCTGTTCCAGAAATTTTATCATGCGCACCCGAAAGTTTCTGGTTGACCTTCTCTTCCCCAAAAGTTTTTTATGGTGTCGAATGTGTTTGTTTATATCCACGAGACTGCATGATTATTGGACATTCCATTCGACTGAGCCGGAGTTAGGGGGACCTGACACGTTAATGCGAGACTACAACAGTCAGATCATCCTCTTAGCTCCATTTTGTTAAGCCATCTAAATAGAAATCGAGCCCCACATTCCATGTGTATGTCTATGTGATTGTCATCCCTTCCTAGTGAAAGTAAGTTGTTTAAATTCTCATTTCTGCAATTTACTTACTTGCAATTTCATTGGTCCATGACATTAGGTTTCGTCGTCGGTCTTATTTTATATACAATGGGGAGATCCGAGGTTCAATTCATTCCAACTCCCAAGATTGAGCTCAGAGGGTGGTGGAACAAATTAAGTAAAGAAGGTCAAGATTATGTGGAGTTGATACTAGGACGGCTCATCCCCCTTTTGGATATCGGAGTTCATAGTGGTGTTTTGCAAGCTATATCACACTCTTGGTGTCCTGAGACGGCTACATTTATTTTTGGTAAGAATGAGCTAACTCCAACATTGGAAGAATATAGCATTATCATAGGAATGCCCCTTGAGACTGAACTTGTAAGGCCACCTCTTGGTATGGAACCCACATCAATTTTATCTCAATTTCTAAGAATTAAAACTAATGAGGTTAAGAAAGTTTTGAAAGCTAATTGTAATGCATGCCCTTTCTCCTTTTTGGCTGATCATTTTTTAAATCAATCTTCAATGCGCCAAAAGAGTAGAACATTCATCTTAGCATTCTTCAGACTTATAATCTCTCCTCATCGAAAAAATGCTATTGACCCTTCGATTGCATGGGTGGTCAGACAAGCATGTGCTGACATGAATTTTATAAACATGATCTTAGCTGAGACATTTTTATCCCTCAATCGTTTTAAACAAAATGAAAAAAAAAAAAAAGCATGAATGCCTCTCCTGAACTTTTACAAATTTGGTTTCTTTCTCACATGAAGGAGTTTGGTCATTTCATGCATCGAGGTGAAATTGATAATTCTAATTACCCAATAAAGAGATTTTCAATCTTAGAGAAAAAGTATACCGGAAAATCATTTTCCGATTGGGTGACTTTTCTTAAAGATCCAGATCTCAAGGGTTTCCTATGGTATGCTAAATGGTTTCATGTTAGCGTGGCTCGTTTCTCTCACAAGACAGATAATCCAATTCCACTTATGGGAATTACTGGTGCAATATCTTACTATCCTTATAGAGTGGCCCGCTAGTATCGAGTGCTCCAAGATATCCCACCTCCTTTCCGAATGGATCTGTTTCAAGCCTGCTTCGTGCGCAAGGATCACAAATACCTCGATGAGATCAAGCGTCTTGAGAATGCATGGAAGGAATGCCATCCGGAAAAGATAGTGGTGCCTAGAAGATTGAAAGGAAATGAGAAGATTTTTCACGCCTCAGATTATTATATCCACCATCACGAGATCCCTCAAGCTCTACTTCCCGTGATACCTGAAGTGACCATGAAGCCCACTCGTAAAGCACAAATTGAAAATCTTGAAGAAACGGTGGAAAGGAAAGAAGCTCGTATTTCTGAGTTGGTTCGACAGGACAAAAAGCTTCGAAAAACTGTGATCTCTCAATTGTATATAAAAAAGAGTCGCTAGATTTAGGAGTTTAATTCTAGTTTTAGGGTGTTATTTCAATTTCTTAGATTGATGTTTTAGGAATTTAATTTCCTAGGGAGTTGTTTTAATTTCTTGGGTTGATATCTTTGGAATTTGATAAAATAAGCAATTGACCATTGTCATGGACCAATCTCATTTGTTATGATACTTATTGTATTATTTTACATTGATAGGTGACAACACGGCTCACCTAAGATCACCAATTCGTACTCGTTCTAGAGCAACAATGGCTAATAACACTGAACAAACACGTGTTGTTGAACAAGCTCGCGTTGCTGCCCTTGAATCGAAGATGAAGCAAGTCTTGAATGTTCTTGAGCAGCTCTCTAAGCAAATTGACTCTCTCCAAGCAAACACTGCCCCACCAGCTCCGCAAGTTGAAGTGGTGTTACCACAACATGCTCCCATGGCTAATCCAAGGGATAAAGGCAAGAATACATCCGCAATTGGGCCATCATCCTCTGATGATGCCTCAAGGGTTAAAATTACTGACACGCCTCAAATTGTTGTCGATGATGAGGTACAAGTGATACCTTCAGCTGTACCAAAAACTGAGCAGGAAAAACGCTTGATAAAAATCGAGGAAAAACTTAAGCAGCTGTAGGGTTCATTTAGCCAAGACCCAACTGATCTATCCCATTATGCAAAAATCAAGATGCCAAAGAAGTTCAAAATGCCAGACTTTAAAAAGTATGATGGCACCTCTTACCCAAAGACCCATCTGCAGACTTATGTGGTCAGGATGACCCAATATGTTGATAACATCCCTATGATGATTCAACAATTTCAAACAAGCTTGACAAGACCGGCACTTCCATGGTACATTATGAAGAAGATTAATCTGTTGGAGACTTAGGAGGATTTGACGGATGTCTTCTTCAAGCAATATAAGTATAATATTGATATCACTCCATCTCGAGAAGATTTACTTCACACTGAGAAGAAGAGGACGGAATCTTTCAAGGCATACGTCACGAGATGGAGGACCGTAGCTGCTCAAATTACTCCAAAGCCAACAGAAAAAGAGTTGATGGATTTGTTCATGAAGACACTCCCGCCTGAATATCGAAATCGGATGTTATGATCGACTACCGAGTCATTCAATCAACTAATCCTTGTTGGCGAACGAATTGAAGTAGCATTGCGTGATGGATGGGTGTCTGATCAAACCAGCTTATATGAGAGAGTCTCAACCAAGAAGGATAAAGAACTTGTAGCAAAGGTTAATGCAGCTTATGTGCAAACACCTCGCCCTACCCCGAACACCCATTAGGGAGGAGCACGACCATTCTTTAGCCAACAAAAGAACTCTTCTAGGCATCAATTTAGGCCTCTTCCTAAGCCGTTGTCAAAGATCTTGCCAACCCTTCAGAAGAAAGGATTACTCACTAAGGAGTCTAAGCGACCTAATCCCGAGCGTTTCTCCAATTATGATTCTTCCAAGACATGTGCTTACCATATGGGGGAGGTAGGATATTCTGTTGATGATTGTTATACGCTGCAACATAAAATCCAAAATCTTTTGGATGCTAAGGTGGTCTCATTCTGCGATACACAGCCGAACATCCAGAATAACCCACTCCCTGACCACCCAGAAGCTATGAATGCTATTTTTAGTTTTAATGCTGAGCTGACCATGTTTCAGATGATGCATGAGGAAGCAGAAGTGATGGACACCCTGGGGCAACCAAGTGACAAATTCAATTACTATGTAAAGTATTTGGCTCCTCCCAGCTCCTACTTTGACTCACGGGATATCATCCCAAATGGATGGGGTGGCATAGATGATCTCGCACCTCCAAAGATTGAGAGCTCTGATGACGCACTCGAATGAATGACCGAATTATTCGAAGATAATTTAGTGTTTGCCATCGAAAAAGCTCGAGAGTAGGAAAATTTTAATTATTTGCACACTCCTCTACGTATGAATTTTTATTGCTTTCCGTATTTGCATTTTCAATTCTAGGATATCCCTTATTTCAATATTGTAATTTGCTTTTCATCCAATAAAATACATGGAGATTTTCATGTATTTGCATTTTCAATTCTAGGATTTTAAGGGCATGTTGAAGTACACCAAACTAGCCCTGTGATGAAATCCTACCAAAAAGAAAACGGCAAGGAGCTAATTCGACGGAAATGAGCTAATTCGAAATTTGGGCTTCTTCATGTTCCCTTGAAAAAAATTTCAAAATAAAATAATTTTCCAGCATGCATCTAATTTACCCTGTTTGTTTTATTTAATTATCTGCTTTATGTTTCAGGTGCAGCCCTACGCACATTTAAGGAACCTCTATGAGCTCCCTTGCAAAGAGGGGCAAGACACAGACACTTAATAGCTTTGACTTTATGATTTGATAGAACATGGCATTTTTATCATTTCAGAATGTTTTCACATGATGTGCAATTCACCAATTCCACTTGAAATTTATCAAAATGGATAATTTAGTGAAGGATGTTGAGTTACTTGAACATGTTAAATCATGCTAAATGAGTTGTGAAAGGCAAGCCTTATCTCATATACAGTCCCTTGTTTACACATTGTGAGGTAAGTATGGAAACATTTTGTGTTTCAAGGTGAAGAGTTTTATTGCAAGAAGTACGGCAGCTGAAATGACAAGAGGCAGTTCATTTGTTTATCCCAAACACTACAGATAACCTATTGCTTAACCCTTTTGAGCCCAAATACTTGAAAAATTTCTTTCATACTACCCCTATCAAAAACCACCCCACATCGGGGCAAATGGAGGTAAGTTGACATTGAAGGAGAGGGAAATGGATAGAAATTTTCTTGCTTTCACTTATATCAATTTTCAAGTTGTGCTATTACATTGAATTCATGTGGTAATCTAAGTGCCTTAGAATGACGAAGAGCGTTTCTTTCACTATCCTACACACTTATACCATTTGCATAGCCCACATGAGCCTGTGATTTCGTTTCCTTAAACCCAGTTGATGATCATCCCCCACACTAGGGTAAGGCAAGAGATAGATGAAGACCCTTGAAGGTTCGAGTGTCATTTAAAGTATACATGACACACATTGTGCGCAAGAACTGAAATCAAAATAGAACTAAAGGGCATAAAAAAGTAGTGTGCCTAGTAAAAGCAAGGACAATGCCTGTGAAAAGAAGAGAGAAGTGACTGATGAATTGGGGGGCATGAAAAAAAAAAAAAAGCGGCGTGCCTGATCGATGCCCATCATCAAAGAAAATGATTTTAAAAGAAAAAATATTGAGAAAAGATCTCCAATTGAATAATCATTGGCATCAGTGATAAGCTCTTGAGCCGATAAAGAAATTTGTCAAGAAGACAATTTGTGGCGAAGAAAACTAGTGGAAATGTCAAGATGATTACCAACTCTTACCCATTACACACATCTTTGAGCCTAATGATCCTTTCGTTTCTCAAACCCAAGAACCAAGCCTATGTTACGTCCCTTATAAAGTCTTTTCAGATTATGGCACTTGAATTAACATAGGAATTCATATGTTTTGAGCATTGCTCGAAGAAGTGCGAGCAAAATTATTTCTTTCTCATTTTGCAGGGTTCTTGACTTGTAAACCCGGAGATGATTACAGAATTGTTCTTTCAATTGCTTTGACTCAAAGAATCCCTTTGTTAAACCATTGACCAAGCCCACATTATAGTACCTATTAAAAACCTCTCAGATTGGTAAGGTAGTACTGCTTACAAGAAAATTCAAACTCTTGTCAACAAGATAATGATAAAATTGAATGATATATTCCCGCATCAATGGTCAGGACAAATAATCTGTCCTAAATGAGAGCGAGTGAAAAAGCTTTTTTCACACCAAAAGTGTCTCATTTAGCATGTTTAAGAGATTCACAGCTTAGTGAAAATTGTCTTGATAATTTTTCCTGGTGGAAGTTTGAAAAAGGCATCATGTATGGACCTTCATTGAATTTTTAAAAAAAAAATGAAATGAATTTTTCCTCAAAGACCAAAGGATTTGTCTTTGAAGCCCTGAGTTTGTTCAGTTATTTTGGTGCTTGATGAGAATTCCAAGTACCCATTTATAAAATGTTTTCAAATGTCTAGTTTGAGTTCCGAGATGTTTGAACACCGTAAACGCTTGATGTGACTTCCAAGTGTTTGTCTTTTTAAACATTTGATATGATTTCAAGATGTTTAGTAAAATATTTTCAAATGTTTAGTGTGAACTCCATATATTTGAACCCTTAAATGCTTGATGTGACTTTCACGTGTTTGTCTTTCCAAACGTCTGATGTGATTTCCAAATGTTTAGTAAATGTTTTCAAATGTCCAGCATAAATTCCAGATATTTGAATCTTTAAATTCTTGATGTGACTTCCAAGTATTTGTTTTTTCAAACATCTTATGTGATTTCCAAGTGCTTGGGATTTGATGAGAGTTCCTGATCTCTAAAGACTTTGAGCCTTTCAATTATCTAAAGAGATTTCTAGATGTTTGTCAGGTCTCATAGGAATCGTTTCACACATAATAATAATACTTTTCTAAATCTCCAGATAAGTATGACAGGTACGTGTTCTACTATACATTTGCATTTCATTGAGCATAGACACATTGAGATCTACACTCTTGACCAAATCATTGCATTTACATTGCATTATTGCATAACCTTACATTTCAAAAGAAATTAAATTTATTTGAGTTCATTTCTTTAAAAAAAAAAAATCATTACAATTAACATCTGCATATGCATTTCATATTCATTTTGCATTTATTATGCATGGTCTAAATTTATATGTCATTTATTTTTGAAAGAAACCTCTGCGAGCTTCCTTTCAAAAAGGGGCAGCTGTTGACACCTAATTTAAATTTAATCTTTAGAAATAAAAAATAATATTTGATTGGAGGAAAATTTTGAAAAAAAATTGAATTCAAAAGAATTCAACAACTTGATCAAATTTTAGAGTCATTTCTTTATTGAAGAAATTGAGTGAATATCGCCGAATCTTCAACAATTTCAAGTCTTTTCTCTATAAAAAGGAAGGTGAGGTTTCGGATATCCGGGGGCTACTTTTCGTGAAAATTTGAAAAGTTAAAAAGAGAAAACAGAGGAGAGGGTTTCGGTTTTTGAGGGAAGAGAAGAAAAGTCAAAAGAGAAAAGGAAGAAAGCGAGAAAGTGACCGGTCATTGGGAAGGAAAAGGGAAAGAAAAACAAAGAAAAAAGTTGACAAGACCCTTACTGTTCACCTTCTTCCCCGGCCGCATCCGCTCGGCCAATCATCCGCTTCTACTCTACACGGCGTCGCCGCTCGTCCCGCCGCCGCACCACCATCATGCGAACACCGCCGTAGCAGCAAGCCCGAGCCGATCGTCGCGCCGACGCCTCCACAGTCACCGATTCCACGCCTACCACCGCACCGGCGTTTCTTCTGCACCGACGCCCCCCGGTCGCCGGTTCCCTGCTCCGTCTCCACCCAAGTCAAACTGCTGTTGCTCGAACGCCGCCCTTGCCCGCGTCTCTTTCCACGGCAACATTCCAACGCCCGTACCAGTAACCTGCGCAACTACCGCCACCGTGCCTACTGCCCATAGCCAAGCGCCGCTCACCTCTACTGGTCCCGCCTCCTTTGCAGTCGGCGAACTTGCACCTGCGCGCCTCCGCCATTGCCTGATTTGCTGCACCAGATTTGCAACCCCCCCCCCCGGCACCACCTGTGTCCGCCGCTGCAACGCCCTCAAGTTAGGCCACCAGTTGATACCCGAGCCTCGCCGGAGTTCCGACGACCGCTCCTCCTCTGCGCCACTGCACCCCTATGCCGATCTCTGTCGCTCCTGCAATCAGATTCGACCGTCGCGACCATAGTCTAGTGACCCGACGCTACTGCCGAGCTGCTCCCCCGCCCGGCGTCTGACGCCCTTTCTCCAAGCGACGCTCCTATAGTAGCTCTCTGCTTTTTTTTTTTTTTTTGCAGCGATCCTTTGACCCAGGCAACAGCCCTTACTTGCCGTTGTTTTTTTTTTCCTCGTTGCGTGCCGATCAGTCCCCGCCGGAGCTTAGACGCCCACTGCCGCCCCTCACTAGAGCTGGTGACTGTTAAAGGATCAAGACCGTCCATAACAGAGGATCAAGGTTGTCAACATTGTCAGCTCAATATCTCCACTACATCAGAAGATAGCCACAGAAGATCCTCAACAAGTAATAGACAGAGATCATCGAAGTCTATCGTGAAGAGAATGAGCCGAAGACGTGGATAACTAGTTCTATTAACGGTGGAGATTAATCAAAAACGAGAAGATATGGATTGACGAGGATTGCCAAGTATCCGAACTTGCTGCTCGTTATACTTAGCTGTAAAAGTCTGTTTGTTAGTTTCGGAGTCGGTTAGTTCGGTTTTAGTTTGTTATTAGTTTTGGTACTTCCATTAGTATATAATGGAAGAACTGAGCTCGAGAGAAGTAGGATGGAAAGAAGAGAGTCGAGAGGATAGAGCGAGAGAAGCTCGTATATTGATCAATTGTATTCTTTCATTTCACTTTGTACAAAGAACTTCGATACAATGGAATGAGATACTGATTCGTCTTGTTCAAGATCCCTTGTTCAAGTATTATTGAGTTTATCCTTTATCTCCATCATCATCATTCTTCATCTTCATCCTCTGCATCATCGTTGAATCCATAAAATTCTCATGGTATCGGAAGCGGGAGTTTTTCGAGCATCGAATGAAGAAATCTGTCCCGATGTCGTTCGGGCATTAAGTCGGTAGATATGATCAAACAATGAAGATCTCGGATCAAGGTAAGCACGAAAGAACTCATAGCATTATTGGTGTCATCTTTGTCAAGCTAAAAGTTCGTAGTAATGGCAATAAGAACTCCAAAGTACCCTTTCCCGATACATGTGAATATCACAAATTTTGTCACAATCAAGCTTGCTGAGGACAACTTCCTGTTGTGGCAAGCTCAAATCCAAAGGTTTTTGAAAAGTCAGGATCTGTTTGGTTTTGTTAATGGAGATATCACTTCACCTCGTCGAATAATACAAATAGAGGATGAAGGTTGCGAAACAGATCTTATCAATCCAGATTACATTGATTGGACTAGAACAGATCAGTTGATTTCATCATGGATCTCTGGAGCTGTTACTGAAAACATCTTGAGCTTGATAATTGGATTAGAAACATCATCTGAAGTATGGCAAACTCTTCTGAAAAGATTCACACAGAAGTCAATTGCTAGAGAGTTCGAACTAAGGGGGAAACTTCAATCATGCCAAAAACATGAACAAACTCTTGCCTTTGTTTATCTCGAGAACATAAATCCATATGTGATCAGTTGAATGCAATAGGCAAACCGGTGGATGAAATAACCAAAATGTTTGGTGTATTGGAAGGTTTAGGACCTGAGTATGAAAACTTTCGAACTACCATATATTGTTTAAAGCCTCAGCCTGAGTATGATGAGGTAATTGCTCAATTAGAAAGGTTTGAATCAAGACTCAAGACCTTCTCTCGAAATCAATTCAATCCGAATTTGGCCTTCTTTGGACAAAAACAGTTTCAGGAACAATCTAAAGATGTCACAGATGAAGACTACATCTCTCAGGTTTCTGGATTTATATCTCACGAGAGGAGGTTACAGAGGTGGTCGAAGCTATGGTCGAGGCAGAGCTGGTGTTTATGGCAGAACTGGAAACAATAGGGGTCGTGGCTTTGAAAGATATCAGAATTACAGAACAGATATCTCAAATTCAGGACAAGGAAATCAACATCCTAGTCAGAAAAATGTTATCCCTATAACAAATCAAGGGTTTAGACCCTACACCACTTACTCACAAAGATATCGAATGTCAATACTTACCCATACGTGAACTCGAGTAAGAATTTGCGGGAAAAAGAAACAAGTGGCACTCGAATAGAATGTCAAATATGTAAAAGATCTGGACATGATGCTCTTCGCCGCTGGTATAGGTTTGACAATTCTTATCAAGCGAAGATATTCCAGCAGCTTTAGCAGCAATACAAGTTGAGGACTCAACAGGAAGTGAGTGGTATCCTGACTCTGGAGCTACAGCTCACATCAGTGCCAATCCTGGTATGCTCCATACTCTTTCTAAATATCAAGGAAATGATACTGTTATGGTAGGCAATGGATCATGTTTACACGTAACTCACATTGGCAACACTTGGCTGAAAACAAAGAATAGTACATTACCTCTTAATAATGTTCTAATTGTCCCAGAGATAAAGAAGAATCTTCTTTCAGTATCTAAACTCACAGACGACTACCCTTGTTCCTTTATCTTTGATAAAACTGGTGTTTATGTAAAGGACAACATTACCAACACAATGGTGAAGCTCGGAAGGAAAACCAGAGGACTTTATCAAGCTAATTCACAAACTGCAGAGGCCTTCTTTACTCAACGGCAAAAGATAGTCGATGAAGACACATGGCACCAGCATTTAGCTCACACAAATGCTCAAGTAGTTAAGCATTTGCAACAACAGAAGCTTATACAATTTAGTCTATCATCTAAGACTTTGTTTGCGTAGCTGTCAACTAGCTAAAAGTACAGCTTTATCATTTCCTTTATCAGATTCTATATCAAATTTTCCATTAGAAAGAATTCATTGTGATATTTGGGGTCCATCACCGATCGATTCTGTTCAAAAGTTTAGATACTATGTGATCTTTGTTGACAATTTCTCTAGATATTGCTGGCTATATCCTATGAAGTTCAAGTCTGAGTTTTATGACATATTTGTTCAATTCCGAAGTTAGTTGAAAGACAAGTATAATCACTAGATTAAAATCTTCCGGAGTGACGGAGGAGGAGAGTTCGTAAGCAAATGATTTCAAAGTTATCGAGACATCATGGAATTAGACAGCTTATATCATGTCCTCACACACCGAACGAATGGGGTTTACGAACGGAAGCATAGACATATTGTTGAACTGGGATTAGCTATGCTATATCACTCAAAAGTTCCACTAACTTTTTGGGTAGATGCATTTGTGACAGCTAATTACATCATAAACATACTTCCCACACCAAAGTTGAAGATGGACACACCCTATAACAAACTCCATAATAAACAGCCAAGGTATGATCATCTGAGGGTGTTTGGTTGTGCATGCTATCCGTGTCTACGACCATATGCAAGTCATAAACTTGATCCTCGATCTCTTCCTTGTATCTTTTTGGGTTATAGCAACCAGCACAAAGGGTATCGATGTTTGCTTCCAACTAATAGTCGTGTGTATATCAGCGAGGCATGTTGTCTTTGATGAGCATTCTTATCCATTTATAAAGAAGCTCACCAATGGGTATGGACAAGTATACAAACTGTACAAACAAGTGGATTGAAGGAATACAAATCCTCGAACCCTCAAGAACCAAGTCAGCATATAATGATTCCTTACATCAGTCAGTTAAAGATCAGATTCATCCTGATCTACATGATTGCTATAATCCTACTCTATATCACAGACAACAGTCTCAGACAATTTCCTCAAGAACTATGCAGAATGAGGAAATAACAGATGAACAATCTCACAGGACTTCAATAGAACCTGTGCCAACAGATCTGCCTACTTCTCAGGAACAACATACTACCAGTTCTTCATCCTCACATAATGATCTTCCAGCTGAAAGCAACTCTAATGAAGGGAACTGCAATTCCAATACAACTATGTCCTCGTCCCAAGTTAATCCCAATAATCATCATATGCAGACCCGACTAAAGTCTGGGATTCGAAAACCAAATCCGAAGTATGCTCTTTCAATTTGTCTATCAAGTTCCTATGGAACCACGATCATCAAATCAGCCTTAGCTAATGAAGCATGGTACGGGGCTATGACGGAAGAAATGGATGCTCTTGATCAAAACCAAACATGGACTTTGATTCCAAGAAGCCCGACAAGATGAATGTCATTGGCTGTAAGTGGGTATATAAGACCAAACTCACACCAGATGGAGGCCTTGATAGACTTAAAGCTCGTCTAGTTGCCAAAGGCTTTCACCAAGAAGAAGGACTTGACTTCACTGAGACCTTCAGTCCAGTTGTGAAACACACAACAATTCGAATAGTACTATCTCTTGCCATGATAAAGCACTGGCCAATACACCAACTTGATGTCAAGAATGCTTTTCTTCATGGAGACTTGAACGAGACTGTATACATGGAACAGCCACCTGGCTTTATTAATCATCAAAAGCCAAATCATGTATGTCTTCTTCACAAGTCCCTATATGGTCTTCGACAAGCACCAAGAGCTTGGTTCGATAAATTCAGCAAATTCATCCTTGAAAGTGGTTTCTTCTGTAGCACAGCAGATCCATCATTGTTTGTTCTACATACAGACTCACATACAGTTCTGTTGCTTCTATATGTTGATGATATCATCTTGACTGGTAGTTCACCACATCTCCTAACTTCTCTCATTCGAAACTTAGTCTCCATTTTCATATGAAGGACCTTGGGTATCTTCACTATTTTTTGGGCATTGAGGCCAAACGAACCTCCTGAGAATCTCTTTTTGTGTCAAACAAAATATGCCAGCGACTTGCTGAAACGAGCTCATATGGCTGATTGTAAACCAATCTCAACACCCTTACCTCTTCGATCAATTTCCATAGCTGGTACTACAAATCAGCTCACAGATCCTATTGAATACAGAAGCCTCGTTGGTGCTCTTCAATACTTAACCATTACTCGACCAGACCTGGCTTTTGCTACTAATCTTCTCTGTCAAAAGATGCAACAGCCTACTGCAGAAGATTTTCATCAACTAAAAAGAGTCCTTAGATATGTCAAAGGTACTATGCATCTTGGCATCTATCTTCATGCCCAAAGTTCAATAAATCTCTATGGATTCTCTGATGCAGATTGGGCAGGTTGTCCCACTACACGACGTTCCACAACAGGATTTTGCACATTCCTTGGTTCTAATCTACTCTCTTGGTCTGCCAAGAAACAACCTACGGTTTCCAGGTCCTCAACCGAAGCAGAGTATCGTGCCCTTGCTTCCACAACTGCTGAACTAACCTGGATAACGTTTGTGCTACGAGATATTGGCATTTCTCTTCAGTCTCCTACATTCATATCTTGTGACAATAAATCAGCAATTTCTCTCACCGCCAATCCAAGTATTACACGCTCGAACCAAGCATATTGAAGTTGATTTTCACTTCGTCCGAGAGAAAGTCTCCTCTCGGTTCCATTCGCGTTCGTATATCTCTACTCATCTTCAAGTAGCTGATATATTCACTAAGTCACTATCACGATCATCTCATCTTAATCTCCGAACCAAATTGGGAATGGGATCCTTTACCCTTCCCAATTTGAGGGGAATGTTAAAGGATCAAGACCGTCCATAACGAGAGGATCAAGGTTGTCAACATTGTCGCTCAATATCTCCACTACATCAGAAGATAGCCCAGAAGATCCTCAACAAGTAATAGACAGAGATCATCGAAGTCTATCGTGAAGAGAATGAGCCGAAGACGTGGATAACTAGTTCTATTAACGGTGGAGATTAATCAAAAACGAGAAGATATGGATTGACGAGGATTGCCAAGTATCCGAACTTGCTGCTCTGTTATACTTAGCTGTAAAAGTCTGTTTGTTAGTTTCGGAGTCAATTAGTTCGGTTTTAGTTTGTTATTAGTTTTGGTACTTCCATTAGTATATAATGGAAGAACTGAGCTCGAGAGAAGTAGGATGGAAAGAAGAGAGTCGGAGAGGATAGAGCGAGAGAAGCTCGTATATTGATCAATTGTATTCTTTCATTTCACTTTGTACAAAGAACTTTGATACAATGGAATGAGATCTGATTCGTCTTGTTCAAGATCCCTTGTTTAGTATTATTGAGTTTATCCTTTATCTCCATCATCATCATTCTTCATCTTCATCCTCTCGCATCTTGAATCCATAAAATTCTCGGTGACCAGCCGCACGAGCACAAGTCGTGCTTGGGAAGAAAAGAAGAAAGGAGAAAACAGAAAAAGAAAAAAGAAAAGAAGAAAAGGAAATTAGGTAGTACATTTTTATCTTTTACTTATTTCATGTTATGTTAGCTTATTTTTAAGTTTAATTATTTGAATTGTAGTATTGTATGTCATTATTTGTAGACCTTGTAGATATTAGGAGTTTTATCCCAAATTAAGGTAATTATTAATTTGACCCGTAAGACGTCAAGTCATTTTTTTATTACTTTAATTTTTAGGAATTTTGATAGTATTTCAATTGTTAAAACATTATAGAGTTAAAATAATTGTTAATTTAATCCGTGAGACAATGGATTATTTTTCAATTATTTTACTTCTTATCTTCATTCTTTTAAATAATTACTTGTTTGGAAAGATTAAAAAAATCAAAAAAAAAATCAAAAGGCACATCAAAATCTAAATATTGCATTAGAGCATTTAGGTTTTATAAATTAAGACTGTATTTTTAGGGTTAGTAAATTAGAATTGCATTTATAGGATTATAATTTTTAAATTATACTTTTAGATGGGTGATTTTTGTTAGGGCTAATTTTAAATAATGTTGGCATGTCTCGATTTTTTAAATAGCTTTTAGGATAAAATATAGTTTAAGTTAAATTGATTCCTAAAATAAATTAGAATATCATTCACTTTAGTTAGTCTAATTAGTTTTAGATTAAGTCAATTTTCATTTAGTAAAACAAAAGAGGAACAAAAAAATGTTATGCATGCCATATGAGTTATAGTTTAATTGTTTTTTTAATAAAAAAGAAAATGCTAAAAGATGATCATTGCACCATTAAGTTACTTTCTATTCAATAAAAACACATTATGTTATTAAAAAAAAAAAGATCTTTTCCTTGGTTAGTTAATAAGTTAATTCATAATTAATCTCATATCATCATTATTTAGTGTAGGTTGCATATGTGCAATAAAAAAATCATTAAAAAAATCATAAAAAGAGCATGCATATAGAATTACCACGTCATTCATCCCATATCATGAAACACATGCATATTTAAGATTATATAAATTAGATTGCATACATATGGTGATAGTCCAAATTATGCCATATAAATCGCATTTCATATATCATTAAAGTAAAATTCATGCATATTAAGTTTAGATTAAGATTGCATAATAATAAAAATTAGGTGTCATTTAGAAATCATGTTTAGGGCATGCAATTTTATTAGCATTTTTTTTATTGAATGTTATTTTATTGATTGTGCACTCGCATGACCACCATTTGCATGTTAGTAGCTTAGGTTAAAATTAATCAACATTGCCTACAAAATATTTTTGAAATTAAAATAAAAGGTACCGAAATGACGTTAGATTAATCTAACGTAACCATATCCCCGGACTTATTAAATCTCTGGTTCGCGAAAATAAAGTATTCTCCCATACTTTATTTGGGTTTCTAATCAACCCTAATTGATTAGTGGCGGCTCCAAATTGAGTATAATTGCATGTTTAAATAGATTAATTTCTTAACATCAAGTCGCGATTGGTAGGACTTGGGAGGGTCCGTGCCAAGTCTTCGGACTTAGTAATCCATTAGCTTTTTCGAATAATTCACCTTCAAAAAATTCGGGAAGGTCGCGACACAAAGGAACCCTAACACCCCGCCTTTCATGTAGCCTACAATTGTAATTGTCATGTGGCACCGTAGACAAGCTACGAAATATGGTAGCCATCACCTATATGAAGGACTGCTCCCTTATTTGTCAATTACTTGGAAGTCTAACCCAATTTGAATTGACTTAATGAAAAAAAAAAAAAAAACGAGAGATTGATATCATGAAGAACTTCCAAATTAATATAATTATGATAAATTTATTACAATTAATCTTTTAACCACCAAAAGTCCCAAACCGATACATTTATAACAAATTTATTTCAAATTAATTTTTTTGGCTACAAAAAATCTCAAATTAATATATTTATGACAAATTTACCTTTCGCTAGATTCCATTTAATTAGATTAATATCATGAAAAACTACAAACTAGTATACATATGACAAAAGAAATGTAAAAATCTAAACCGATATACCCAATTGTCACATGTCATCCAACTATACAATTTGCCGGTAAAGTTTCACGAAAACTTATGAAAGATAAATTTGTCATAGATGTACTAATTTAAGATTTTTTTGTGGTTAAAAAATTAAATTTTGATAAATTTTTCACAAATGTACCGGTTTATAATTTATCGTGATATTAAAAAAAAAAACAAGAATTGAGGTTTTCTTTGGTACCTAAATTTCGAGATGAATCGATTGGATATTATGTTCATACTTGGCATGTTTGTAATGCCTTTGGGTAAGAAATTATCATTAGAATGTTTAAATATTAAATTACGCATTTATCTATTTTATATCGTATCTAAATACAATGTTTCGAATTCAAATCTTTCTTAAGCCCCTTATCGTTCCTCCTATTTCCGCAATTCTATTTTAGGCGAAAGTCCAATCTACATATAAGGGGAATGCTGTTAGAATTATGCTACGCCACGATTCAATCTACAGGACAATACATCGCTACAGGCCGTGTTTTGATGAACACGAATATTCGAGCTATGTCATTTCTCTTCGGGCATTTGTTTCGATCGGACGGTTCAACCTTCGCACGCGTGTCTTTCAGGATGTCCATGTGAAGTGCACGATGAGAGAGGAAGCTTAGCTAAGCAGGTGGATGTATGTACGTAATCGTCTCTCGTCATCCATTACCTCGTCAGGATATGAATAATTCCCTTGTCGATCGCGAATACTTGGTGGACCATTGACTTCGATCGACCACGCGAGACACGTACATGGATCGAGAGGTCATCAAAGCATTCAAATTGACGAGAGGCCGGGCGCCATTATTGGACTCCGGGCCCCGATATCTCTCCTGAAGATTCATGACACAAAAAGCACCGGCACGCAAAAGAGTAATGGCGCCAAAACCGCGAAAGGAGCTTTAATATCAGAAGGTACGAGTGAAAGAGACTTCTTGCGACGCTGGCTTTCGATTCCGCGTGAAACGCCAATCGCCGGATGTCGCAGCCCGACATGTAACGACAGGGTCCGATCACCAGTATAAAGCCAAAGTAGGAGGAGGAAGTATTTAAGGAAGCTGCGTCATGTTAAGTTCGACTCCGGCCCGAAGCTCCTCCATTCCAACTTCGACCCTGTAGCTTTGTGTAATCTAACCAAAGCATATTGATGAATTCTTCGATCAAAGTAAGGACATGGCATGCCGATCTATTTGAATTAAGAGCAGGGATGGTTACAAGAGTGAAATTGGTTTGGACATGAATAGACTGTTGTTACAAGATACACGATTGTCCTAAAAGTTGATAAGGTTTTGGACATAGGGAATCCGTCGAGAAAGATCCCATGAGTAAAAAAAAAAAAAAAACTTCATAAACGCACAACGAACAACGGCCTATCAAGCTATGTGAAAACTCCATCAAATTTATCTCTGAACTATTTTCCCTTTAAAGCAATGTCCTTCTATTTTATGTTTCAATTTGAGGGCCAAGCTTGTGACTGGCAATGTACGTTCTTAATTAACAGTATATTGTTTAGTTCAGTGTTTCATTTCAAGCGTAATATGTTTACAACTTTCATGTCACTTCAAGTCCAGTGATGTTTACTTTCAAATCATTTCCTTTCGAGTTTTTTGCAATTTAATTAATTGCCCTTCAATTACGTGATCCTTAGCTTAAATTTCCTTTTACTTCCGTCACTCTCCTTTAGTTTACTTCAAAATCATGTATCGTTGCACTTTACTTTTCTGATCATTTGGAAATCAAGATAGAACCATACATAGATGGCGATGGCCTACAAATTATTAATTGCGATGCAGCTACTTCGTCTTGGTAGCTTCAAGCAAAGGTGTGCAAAAGAACCAAGAACCACCTGGATTGCCCAAAACGGGATCGCGAGACCGGAATCGGGAGTTCCAATGGGGACTAATCCGATTACTGATTCCAATTTAGTAGAACTAGTGAGTACAATCCAATTTTTGATTCTAGGCATAAAATCACCAACCCACCAACCACCGAACCAAGCGTGTATATATATATATATATATATGAAGTCCATATATTTTTCTTTGATTGGTTAGAAGAACAATTCCTCGAACCAAAAGAAATAATTGTTTTAGATCATCATTATAAGTGAAAACTTGATAATGAGGAAACCATAGAGTCCAACCATCCTCCCCTTAGGAGAATAAAAATACAACATGGAGATAATGAGGTAACAACTACTCCTTTCAGGCTTCCAGACAAAGGGGACTCTATTTACACTCACAAAGTTATTGAATAAAACAATTATACTAATCAACATTTTGTTACCATAGGAAAACAGTTGGATATGATAGAATCCACCATCCAGAATCCTACTCAACTCGCCACACCACAAATTGATACACTCAAAAAACCCATTTTCAAAGCCATTGAATTTCCAAAAGACCTTAGTCTGGAATTTGCCAAAACCATAGAACAAAAGAAAAAACTCCTAGGGAAATCTAAGCTAGAGCCTGCTCCTATACTAGACACTCCTAAATTCTAAGGACTAATTATTAAAGACACTCTAGACGAACCTACTATTAGCACCCTGACCAAACCCTCTAGTGACTTTGATAATAAATCAATCACTGAGGTAAACAGACTCAATTGGAGGCAACCTCAAAAACTTTATTATAATAGAGCTACCCCACCAGACATCGCCCAAGAAGAATCGTCGCAAAAAATACAGAATAAATACTCTCCTAATGCCATTTATGAATGGAATATAGATGGTGTTGCCAAAAGCAATATCATGAATATTTTAAATGATATGGTAATGCTTACCAATGCCTACAAAACACAGCAAGATGTTTCTGATCATGATGTTGCTAATCTTTTAGTAGTCGGATTTACTGGACAACTAAAAGGTTGGTGAAATAATTATTTGACTGATGAACAAAGAATATAAATTTTAACTGCCTATAAAATCGATGACTTTGGCCAACGCATGGATGATGATCAAGGACATCTCATCCAAGATGCGGTCAATACTCTTATTTATTCCATTTCACAACACTTCATAGGAGACCCTTCATATATTAGAGATAGAAAGGAAGATCTCTTATCAAATATGCACTATAAATCCTTAGGAAGATTTAGAGAATATAAAAAACTCTTCCTTCAAAAGGTTCTTGTTAGACCTGACTGCAATCAACCTTTTTGGAAAAAAATATTCTTAGCAGGATTACCCCAAATTATAGGTGACCAAGTTAAAGATAGAATTAGATAAGAATACAGTGGCCAAATTCCTTATGATCTTCTTTCATATGGAGAAATAATCTCCTATGTTTATAGGCAATGAACACAAATGTGTAATACAATCAAATTACAAAGACAACTTAAGGAAAAACAATCTCTCACCAATAGAAGCTTAGGAGATTTTTGTGCTCAATACAACCCTTCTTATAATGATAAAAACAAAGCCAAAATGTAAAGGGACTTGTCCTCCTGATAAAGAAACAAAGAAACATCACAACAAACCTCAATCTCATAGGAATAAACGTAGACACCTTAATAACCAGAATAGACCACAGACGGATAAGAAAAAATTTAGAGACTGCAAATGTTATTCTTGCGGTAAAAAAGGTCATATTTCAAAATATTGTAGGGTTAACAAGAAATTGAATGAACTTTCTTTAGATGACAATACACTCTACCAGCTAAACAACATCCTCATAGAAAATGGTGATGCTTCCTCTGATGAACTTCTTGAGGAAGAAGGTCTTTAGATTAATGAAATAAAAACCTCTTCCGATTTTGATTATGAAGACACCTCTCCTAACAAATCTATTCCTGAAATAAACATGTTAACAAAAGAATAAGAATTTCTCCTTAGTACAACTGACAAAATAACCAACCCCGAAGCCAAAAAAAGAATACTTAGATAGATTTCATTCCTCGATGAACATTGTTTCTAATCCCAATACTTCTTACAATCTAAAAGACATTTTAAATAGAAACAAGAAACCCTAGTCTAGACCCGTAAATATTAATGACCTTCAAAATGAAATAAAACAACAAAAATTAGAAATACAAGCCTTGAAAACAACACAGTTAGAAATAAAACAAGAAATTTCTGCTATAAAATCCCTTGTCATAAAAGGAAAGACAGAATTAGAAGACCAAAATGAAATCACCAATACTCGACACTTCAAACCCAGCCTTTCTTATGTTATTAACAGAAATAATATCTAGGAAATGGATAATAAATATTATGATAAAAATTAACAATGAGTTTATTATTGAAACAACGGCACTCTTTGATACGGAGCTGATCTCAATTGTATCAAAGAAGGCCTTGTTTCAACAAGATATTTTGATAAAACTTCCGAATCCTTAAAATCAGCCTCAAGAGATAAATTAAACATTCAATACAAGTTGCTAGAAGTATTAATAATAAAAGATCAAATGTCCTATAAAACAACTTTTCTCTTAGTAAAAAATATGAGACAACAAGTAATTCGTGGAACATCTTTCATACAATTAATCCAACCTTTTACGTTACTAATGAAGGAATTGAAACTCATGCTCTTAATAGAAAAATCACTTTTAATTTCATAACAAAACCACAAAAAGAGGAGTTTAAATATTTTACAAGAACATTCTATTTTAGAAATAAATTGCCTTATAAAAGACAAAGAAAACTAGCTTGAATTCCCGAAAGAAGATTTAGAATTCAAAAGAATAGAAGAAAATCTCACAAAACCTAACATTATAGAAAAAATAGCCTCCCTACAAAAACACATAGAGAAAACCATATGCTCTACTTTGCCTAATGGTTTTTGGGAAAGAAAGAAACATATTGTTTATTTACCTTATGAACATGATTTTTCTAAAAGCAAAATAACTACAAAAGCTCGCCCCACACAGATGAACCAAGAAGTTATAAAATTCTACCAAACGGAAATACATGACCTCTTAAATAAAAAAACTCATAAGAAAAAGCCAGTCACCATGGAGTTGCTCTGCTTTCTATGTCAATAAAAATGCTGAATTAGAAAGAGGAGTTCCCGAGACTTGTTATTAACTATAAACCTTTGAACACAACTCTTAGATGGATAAGATATCCAATGCCCGATAAAAAAGATTTGCTTAACAAATTATGTTAATAAAAAATTTTCTCAAAGTTCGACATGAAATGAGGTTTACGGCAAATACAAATTAGTGAAAAAGATAAATATAAGACAGCTTTTAATTGTTCCTTTTGGCCAATACGAATGGAACATTATGCCATTCGGCCTCAAAAATGCCCCTTCAGAATTCCAAAGAATTATGAATGAGATATTCAATCCTTATTCAAAATACATTATAGTCTATATAGATGATGTCCTAGTTTTCTCCTCCAATATACAACAACATTTCAAACATTTTTCTACATTCTTAAAAATAATCATACAAAATGGTTTAGTATTTTCTCATAGTAAAATTGCAATTTTCAAAACCAAGATTAGATTCTTAGGTCATTACATTCATTTAAGGACTATAACTCCCATAGAAAGATCAATTTCTTTTACTGATAAATTCCCAAGTGAGATTAAAGATAAAACTCAATTACAAAGGTTCTTGGGTAGTCTCAATTATATTTTAGATTTCTTTCCTAATATAAATATCCTTTGTAAACCCTTACACCAAAGGTTACAAAAGGATCATCCACCATGGACTTCTGTCCATACAAACATTGTCAAACAAATAAATATTCATGTTAAAGAAATACCATGTTTACACCTAGCTGACCCTTCTACTTTTAAAATAGTCGAAACAGATGCCTCAGAAATAGGATACGGTGGCATCCTTAAATAGGTCAAAAATAACAAAGAACAAATTGTTCAGTTTATTTCAAAACATTGGTATCCTACCCAACAAAATTATTCAACAATCAAAAAAGAAATACTTGCTACAGTTTTATCTATATCAAAATTCCAATGAGATTTATTAAATCAAAAATTTCTCTTGAGAATTAATTACAAATCAGCCAAAGACATTTTACAAAAAAAAAAACGTTTTAAATATTGCATCAAAACAAATTTTTGCCGGATGGCAAGCCATACTTTCAATATTCGATTTCGACATTGAATTTATAAATGATTCTTCAAATTCATCACCTGATTTCTCACAAGAGCATTCTTACAGGGGATACAATCATGCCAAGATCGAAAAAAGACAAAGGCAAGGGCAAAGCCATTGCCGAAACCTCCTCCAATACACCACCAAAGCCAACAAGCTTGACAAACATCAAGACATGGCTCCAAATGACAGAAAACAATTAGCCATTTTTACAACAACACCAAACGCCAAATACATCTTTGAAAATAGAACCCATATCATCTGAACCCATGATAGCCTTTAACTAGCTAGCCGACATACTACCAAAAGAAACAATATTGTTACTTGCCCAATCTTTACAAAAAACAGTAAAGAAAGAGCCTTCTAAGGACATTGAGGTAAGCAACAATCCTTCCCCTCTTGATACACAAAAACAATACAAAAGAATTTCGAATGAGGTGGTTATTAGGCCATAAGCAATCCCTCATTCTCAAAGATCATAGTTTTTCCCCAAAACATCTTTTCAAAAAATACTGTCTATGAAAGATGGATTTTACAATGAAAATCCAATCAAATTCGCAAAAAACATCTTTCTAGAAAATTGGCTTTTCAAGCCACACAATACTAACAAAACTCTTGCTTATTATGAGCAAATCTTAGTGGAGACCGAATCGGCAAGGTTTACTCACTTTGCTGACAAAACCAATACAGAAAACATCATATACTCCACTATATCTATTAACAAAGTCATACACCCCTTACATTGGGGAGTTTCACCTCACACACCCAGAAAATTCCAAACCAGACTTACCCAAATCCTACCATACTCCTCCCCGTATACCTACTGGGTCTACCAACAAGCCTGGTGGAATGTCTTCTATAGACAAAATACAAATTTCCAACATACTTGGCTAGTCTTCTTTAAAGATAACTTCTCATGACAAAGCCTACCAAATTGGTTTAGCTCATGGTGGGATTTCTTTGGCCCTTTAGACATTATATTACACCCTACAGTCAATCAAGAATACCATACATTTCGTAAACTCTATACACCAAATCAACATAATTCAAGGTTCCCATGCCTTATGCATTTTTTCATAATATTCAAAATTTCATGGGTAATAGCTTGGGAGTTTGGATACAATACATCCACCAGTTTAATACCCGTACTTGTCTGACAATACAAGACAAAATGGTGGAATGGATTCAATAGACATGAACAAGGATCCGAGATTGCGATTAAGACATAGATAAATAGCCTGAAAAATCAAATAACCACAGTCTCGTCAAATATATCTTTCCTACAAGAAAAATCCATTGCAAGTGCAGCACTAGCTGCAATCCAAAGCAAGGAGGAATACTGCAATATCCTCAAAATAATGCTCTCTAAAGCGGAAGGATCACAATGTGGATCTTCCAAATCTCAAGACAATACAGATGGATCCTCCCAGTCACATCACAATGGAAACACCAATGAAGACAACTGCTACGAAGTCAACCTAGACAAGAATTAAAATCAAGACATCACATGCCAACATTGTTACAGTGACACAAAGGCTATACATTGTAGAATGATAGACATACACTGTTTATACACTGTTCACTATTCACTATTCACTTTACACTGTTCACTTTATTAGACATTATTGACTAAATTTATCTCTTGGGTGTGTAATAGGATTAACCCCCTACTTGTTTTTTTTTTTTTTTTCATTATGATAATCCATTTACTTGTTTTCTAAACCAAAACAAAATAAATAAATGTAGGAGAAGGAGAGAACTTATTGGAAATGTCCATAAATGTTGCAGCATTTTTCGTCATGATTTGAAATTAAGACTTAACGGCTCATTTTGAGGTATAATTTGGTTTTTCCTTAGTCATTTCCATGATTAAATTAGGTTGACATTAAATAAAGATTGATCAACCAATTATGGTTTAACTTCTATGAAAGTTAGGACTTCTAATGTGGAATCTAATTCTCCATATGTTTCCGGTGTTGGGAAACCTTAAGAGGGCAACACTGTGACTTTCGAAGAAATTAAGTTTTTAGTTAACAAATATTATCTATTAGTTTCACCCAATAGTTTTCAATCCTTAATCAAAATCAATAGCTCGCAATTCAACCCAAATATAAGGCCAAATAAGCTTTGATGCTCTAAATAGAAATTCGGTTTACCATGATATTAGTTGATGAATGCAATTTTATAAGGATTGGGGACCGGTTTCATGGATCCACTTGAGAACCGAATCACCAATGCAGTACAATTTTAAGTGGATCCATAGAACCAACGGGTGAATCCTGTTTCCAATTTCTCAAAATTGGTTCTTAGTAGGCCATTCCGATTCTAAGATGGGAACCACCCACTCGGACCATGCTCACTCCCAACTTTGAGTGACTTGTGCAATGTAGTCAATTTGAACCACATGTTGAATTGTTAGTTAGAATTCTAATTCGTGTTTAACTAGTTATCTACTCTTTATACATTGTGTTTGTCTTCCAATTTTTATGACAATATAATCTTACATCTTTACACGATATTCTAATATAATTTTTCCTACTAATTATAGCCGAAAATTAGTAACATTACATCTAATCATCGCTGGCCACAATCCTACTCAAAAGAACGTCTTATCAGCGATTTCCAACGTCACCTAGCATGAAGGATTATGTTGGAATTTCACCTTGAAGCCTAAGATTACACTGATAAAATTAAAATAATTAAAATTCAATTGGCATTCATACAATAAACTTAGTATCAAATTGGTCATTTTCTCAAACTTTTGCCGATTGGAAATGAAGGGGATCACGTCGCATGGCTAGAGAAGACAAGCCGCGCCCCTTTCCCTGCTTTTAGGAGTTGAGATAATAATTATAGAAATTGACTCCCAAAGTGGAAAACTATGTCCAGTATAATTTCTTAAAATAGGGAATTGATTATGATACAAGAAGCCCACATCAAACTTACCAAAAATGGAAAGAACACAAATAGTTCCCCACCGCATCAATCCTACATTTGTAGGACAGAGCAACCCTATCATTAAAAATTTAGCAAAAGCATAGGCTTCCAGCATTAAGTGCGTAGGTCCTATAGTACTTTGAATAGTAATGCAAAAGGATCTTAGTGCATCAATGATTTGTGTACTAGTCCTTTCGTAGACAACCCCAAATCGCAAAGGGAAAATTGTTCAAAGAATCCTAAACCTATTGCACTTTTACCAATTCAGTTCTAAATCTTTTAACTTTATCAATTGAGTCCTAAACATTTTCACTTATTGCCGATTCAGTACATCCAGCCAATTTTGACCAGAAAATGCTTACGTGGACGCCGACGATGCCACGTAGAACTAGATAATTTTTAATAATATTTTAATATTTTTGAATTTTTATCTTTTTTATTTTTTTCTTTTTTTTTTCCTTTTTTTCTTTTCTTTTCTTTTCTTTCTCTTTTTTTGGCTTTCTTGGCCTTTTCTAGTGGCCGGCCACCGACCACGTCGACGGCTAGCCACCAGCCATAGCCAGCCAACTGGCCTCACCCGCCATAAGCAAGGCCTGGTCGGGCGAGGACGAGCCCCAACGAGGGGAGCCCTCGCACAAGCCAGGGCAACCTCACCAGGCGTCAACCAGGCAACGCCGGGCAAGGCCGCCCTAGCCTGAGGGAGGGCCAGCCTCACCAAATCTGGCGAGGGGAGCCCTCGTCAGGGCTCGCCCTCACCTAGGCAAGCATCGGCCTCACCAAGACCAGAATTGGCAAGGCCGGCCCTCTCCCCTAGCCGAGCGACGAGTGAGAGCGAGAATCTGTCCATACTACTCCGATTGTTTCTGGCTCTCCTTTTCCCCGTCATCTTCTTCTTCTCCTCGTCGTTCGTGATTGGCATCATCGCAAGTCATCGTCGTCACCCGACCAGGGGCAAGGCCGACGCTTGACTAGGCGAAGGCAAGCCCTGGCAAGGCCAGCCAGCTAGCTGTGGCCGATAGCCGACCGTCGCCTATGGAGCCGATGGCTGGCCACGAGAAAAGGCCAAGAAAGACAAAAAAAATAAAAATAATAAACAATAATAGAAAATAATAATAATAATAAAATATACTAAAATATTATTAAACATTGTCCACGTTAGCATCAGCAGTCCTACGTGGCACCGCCGGCGTACACATCAGCATTTTTCGGCCAAAATTGGCCAAATGGACTGAATTAGCAAGAAGTGAAAAGATTAAGAACTCAATTGGCAAAGTTGAGAAGTTTATAACTGAATTGGCAAAAGTGCAATAGATTTAGGACTTTTTGGACAATTTTTCCAATCGTAAACACATGCAACAAGCAAGCGTACGTACGCATTCGAGAATTTTCCGCAACACCAGATGGACGTGTTTGGCATGAGTACTTTCGCACGAATGACAATTTCTCCAAATCTCCAGGTTAAGCATGGAGAAAAAGGCTTAACTGGTATGATAGCTCCGTTATCTCATAATAAAAGGCGATCTTGTAATTCTTGATCCGTGCTATGACGTGACGTTGTTAGATGCTACTTTTTTTTTTTTTTTTTTTTCCCATTGAGGCAAATCCTAAACTTGTACTTGAAAGATAGCCATCTACAAATTTATGAGGAATATATCGATTCTTGAGAAGATTCTAGCCGTGGTGGTCCCTAGACCACCCCAATTCACGAGTGAAATAATATCACTTTGAAGTGATAATGGGGAAATTGTAGAAAATAAAATAAAAAAAGATTTACTGTCTTTCTAAAATAGCTAGTTGGGTTTCTTTACCAAGTCAAATTGATTAGTAACTTATCTACATCAATTCCCGTCATGTTGTTTGGACATGTTACTGCCTGATTGTACTTTTTATAGCTTTAATCCAATCTCTTATTTTTAAGTTCTATTATTATGAAATTCCTACCTATGTTGGATGTTTAAAAAAAAAAAAAAAAACAAAGACTCTTTATCAAGGCTTCACTTTTTTCACAGAAAATGAAAAATTAAGGAGACATTTTTGTAAAAATTATCGTTTATATGACTTACAAAAAATATTTTCATCATCTAGAAAATTGTTTAGACATAAATTATTATCAATAATGAAAAAATTTTCAATTGACTATTTATTTCAAGCAATACAAAGCTATTATTTAAAAAAGATATATTTTTCAAATCGTTCATTTTTACAAAACAAATAGAACCTTAGTGTATTTATCATTATTTGGATTTTTGAACTAAGAATACTGTCAAATCTATTTTTCTGCCATCGCATGAACCCATTTATTTTCACTCAAAAACGACGTCACCCAAATTTTTTTTTCTGGTAGCAAAAGCATTCTCTTCCTTCTTGGCAAGATTACCTATGCAATACTATCTATCCAAAAAGGACCAGATGCATCGCAGATTATATCGTCGTTCTTCTAAGGCGAGTGGGATTGCGGACAAAGCGCATGGGTGATTTTCCAACGTTGAAAAGGGCGACATCCTTTGTATTCTTCTAGGAGTTGGTCACTTGGTAACCCGCATTTTCTCAGCTCCAGAGTTTTCAAACCAGGAAAGTTTCTCCTTGAGTTTTACCACAGCACATGTTTGAACTCTGAAAAAAGAAAAAAAACATAAAAATTCTCAAGCACATAAATCATTTCCAATCTATTTCACCAAAAAAAAAATTCTTATCTAAATAGGAGGTAACTGCCCCTCACATGAAACATTACAATAATATATCATGTCATGTCATATAAATAAAAGACTTCACTCTTCTACATAAAAACCAGGCATCTATCCTTGTAGGCATTGACTTGGTCGACAATCCTTATCAGAGTGTGGATAATTATCTCTCGGCCACATGTTTAGGTTCTGCCTCAATGGAAAAACAAAATGGAGTAGCTAACAACGTCATGACACAAATCAAGAACTATGAGATCCCCTTTCTTTCTACGGTGATAGAGGGATCATACCATTCGAGCTTTTCTTGAAATTAGATCCGGAAAAATTGCAATCAAAAGGATTTTCCTGATCTCTCCCTTCCTGAAAGGAAGAATTGAAATTCTTTTTCCTTTCCGCAGGATCTGGATATTGGATCAAACCTAAGCTGATGCACATTGCGTGTGGACAAAGAGTATCGGAAAATCTTCTGTGGTAGTCTTTACGTTTTCACCTGAGTAATCTACACTTCTTTGTTCCGCTGGCACTTTCTATCTCTCTCTCTCTCTCTCTCTCTCTCTCTCTCTCTCTCGCGATGCATCCGCAACTAGTGCCATGGTTTATGCAGCACTCGGTGTAACACTGACCCGAATATGCTCAAGCTCGACACAGAACACCACCTCTGATGCTGACAAAATCGTCAGCTTGCCGGGGGCACCCAGAGGTCAGCTTCGGCCAGGGTGCAGGGTACATCACCGTAGATGAAAAGCAACAGAGAGCTCTCTTCTTTTACTTCGCCGAAGCCAAAGCCGATTTGGCTTCAAAGCCTCTCGTACTTTGGCTCAACGGAGGTAAAACCATCTGAACTGAATTCGAGTGAATGATGGTGAGAAATGAAATGAGCATGTTGAAAAACACCGGAGCTTGCTTTTGGGTTGGGTTGGCACTTTGCAGGGCCTGGCTGTTCATCCATTGGAGTTGGTGCTTTCTGTGAACGTGGACCATTCAAGCCCAGTGGAGATGTGCTCCTGAAAAATGACTATCGCTGGAATAAAGGTCAGCGTAAATTCCCTTAGCAAAGGCGGGGAAAAAAAGTTGAGCGTTTACTCTCAGCAGCCTGGACGCATTTGAACAAGTTGTCTCTCGTTGCAAAAGCTTAAATCGATAGGAAATTGAATGGGACCTTGTGTCAGATATATTATTTTCAAGCATGAATGTGAGATTGATTGCATTCGCTACATCGGAGATTCCGTACCTGGCTAATGCTTACATTTTTCAATTTATTTGCAGAAGCAAGCATGTTGTATCTGGAATCTCCTGCAGGAGTTGGTTTCTCCTACCCTGTCAATACTTCTTATTATAACTCCATCGACCACAAGATGACAGGTTATTTTCCTTGCAAATTGCAATATATTTTTAATAAAATAAAAAGTGCAGCGATGATCTAGAGAAGTAACCTAAAGTTGAATTTAAGTACTAATACCAGCTAAACAATGCTTCCACATTTCAGCAAACGACAATGTCGCATTCCTCCACAGCTGGTTGGAAAAGTTCCCGGAACACAATGAGAGAGATTAATTCATCACGGGAGAGAACTATGCAGGTGTACTAGTGATTTAGATTAAGTGAACACCGATTTGCGTGGTTGAGTGAATCAGAAGTTCCATGACTGCAGAAGTTTAACTTCTATCTAATTTCACTCTTTCCAGGTCGCTATGTTCCACAACTTGCAATGCTCATCGTGCAGACCAAGTTGTTCAATTTGAAGGGAATTGCTGTGAGTTTGACAGAAAAATCTGCAAACTTCAATTGGCATCTCCCGTTTCATTAGATTGTTACTGACTGAGATGAATGAATCTTATGCTTGCATCAGATAGGGAATCCACTTCTTGAGTTCAGCACCGATTTCAACTCACGGGCGGAGTTTTTATGGTCTCATGGATTGATATCAGACGCAACCTACGAAAGTTTCAACACAGTACGTAATTACTCTCAAATTCGCAGACAAGCACAAAGCGGCCCCCTAACCCCTGTCTGCTCTCGTGTTTCCAGCGAAGCATCAAGGGAAATAAGCAGATTGATTGACACGTACGGCATCACTCTTGATGTTTGCTTGTAGACAGTTTCTTCAGTCCTCGGTTTTGAACAAGCTGGTGAGCCTCTTCATCCATTCTGATGGACTTTTTTATTTTCCCCCTTCACAGCCTTTTAATTTTTTGTGATTATGCTGCTTCCAGCAAGAAACAGAGAAGAGAGATGTATGTGTAGAAGACGAAACCCTCAAGTACTTGAACAGGAAAGAAGTGCAGGAGGCTCCGCATGCTCGGCTCGTTGGAATCTCTACATGGACAGTTTGCAGCGAGTAACTATCGACTTAACTCCTTGGGAGCTTCATTTTCTAGTGGCACAAGTCCATAGCTTAATGACAGTCACTAATCTTGATGAGTCTTGTCAAAGTATATCCACTTTTCCCGATTTCCAGTCACTAATTTTTGTAATTCGTTCCTGCTAAAGTTAATCGATTTAAATGACTTAGATGATCCAAAAGTCCATTTATGACGTGGTTCCTTCAGAACTTTCAGTTGACTAGTCCTTAATCCTTCGTTCTTTGACTTGGGTTCTTCCTTAAATGACATGCTTCTTTGTCTGAATTCCCTCATAGTTCTTGTGTGCTACAGGGTTCCCAGATATGATATGCAAAATCTGGGGATATCCGCCATTTCGATTTTGGGGGAATTAATGAAGTGAGGAATCCACGTTTTAGTTTACAGGTAAGCAAACAATAGGGCATTTTTTAGAATTGGTATATCACTTCCGATTGCATAAGGAACAACAACAACGTTGGTTTGATTTTTCGTTAAAAAATGTCTGACAGTGGGGATCAAAATTCTGTTGTTCCATTAATCGGAACGAGGACTCTTGTGAACAACTTAGCAAAGCAATTTGGACTGAACACAACTGTGCTTTACGGAGTCTGGTTTGAGGAAAACTGGTCGGCTCACTAAGGGAGCGTTTAGTAACATTTTTGTTTAAAAATTGTTCCAAGAAACAAAAATAGAAAAAAGTGTTTCTATTCCAGGAAACAATTTTTGAACAAAAAACCGCATTTGGTAAACTTTCCGGAAATAAAAAATAAACAGAAACACGTTTGGTAAATTTGTATAATTTTTTTTATTTCTTTATTTTTTAATATTTTTATTTTATTTTTTCTATTTTCTTTCTTATATTTCTTATATTTATTATTTATTTTTTCTTTTTCCTTTTTTTTTTCTTTTGGCCGATCACGGCCTCAACCATGGCCGGGCAACCGGCCGACGAGCGGCCGGGCGCCCAGCCACGGCGAGGCTCGCCAGCCCCTGGTGAGGCCGAGCCTCGCCGCCCGCTAGGCGAGCTCGACCTCGCCGGATCTAGGCGAGAATGAGCTCGCCTAGCCGGCGCAAGGTTGGCCTCGCCTTGGCTGGGCAAGCTCGGCCTCGCCAAATCTGGGCAAGATCGAGCTCACCCAGCTTGGCGCGAGGTCGGTCTCGCCGGAGGCCGGCGATGCTCCGACGAGGTCGCCGACCCTCGACGGCCGGTCGCCGGCCCTAGCAAAGGCCGGCAACTGGCCAAAGAAAAAAGAAAGAAAAAAGAAGAAGAAAAAAGAGAGAAGAAAATGGAAAGTGTTCCTAAATTTTGTTCTAAAAACAAGAAACAACTTTTTTTTTATTTCTTGTTTTTGTTCCAAATGTGTTTCTGAGAACAAAAAAATAATTTTGGAACAAAAATGCAAACAAACGCGTTTCTATTCCTTTTTTGGTTCTCAAGAACAAAAAAAAAATTGTTTAAAAACAGAAAAAAGAAATGAAAACATACGCAGCCTAAATAACCTTCATAAACATCAGTCCTCTCCTTGATTTTAATAGGTAATTGACGAAACTGAGGCCCTTCTCTTAATTTTTCTTAAGTTGCTGGGTGGACGCAAGTGTATGGAGATATATTGTCATATGCAACAATCAGAGAGGCGCCTCATGAAGCGCCATTTTCGCAGCCAGCGAGATCGCTAGTGTTGTTCAGCTCATTTCTGGGAGGAGGCCATTGCCAGACGGGCTTTTATCCGAGTCTACCATGGAAAAACATAATTAGTACTAAGTCGTCCTTCTAAATTTGATTGCATCTGATTTGATTAGCAGGAAACATCAAACTCATCATGTTTCCAATTTGCGTTTCTTGGCTTCTTCCAAAATCAAATGTTTGCTTCTCTTATGGTGCTTTCTGTAGCATATATATCAGTAACAATGCGCATATTCTCAGAGTATTTTAGTTTCATTCATAATAGAAATCAAGACAGAGGAACAACTCTTATTTTTCAGTAGTTTTTCAGTTCTCAAGCAGTAAAAATGTTTTGACTTATTAATGTTTCCAAGCATTGAACCTTCTAATGAGATCATTGATAGAAAGATATAGGTTATAGGAGTAAGTAGGTATTTTCGATTGCTTGTTGATTTGATGATCATCAAATTTCACCAATCGTAGTTAATGGCAGATAGGAATATCACTGTTTTCGTTCCAACTTGTTGCCACTACCAACAATCCACTTAGAGATGACTGATAAGAAGGAAAGCTCGTAACTAGCTTAAGTAGCAACTATAACACAGGTCGACCGCTTGTTCCCCCACCCCTGCCAGAGTAACTATTATGAAACCCGGAGTTTGATATGCATTGGGCAAGAAACGATGGTATGCTGTGTGAATGTGTCCTGAAATTAGATGATAACATCCATTGGCTTTGTGTGGGCTAGGATCACAGTGGACTTTGGCGTATGGTAACAAAGCCACGCGATATCTTAAACGCAATTAGCGTGTCCATCTTGAGTGCGTTGCTGTCCGGCGAGAGGTAGTTCAGGAAGCAGACATTTATACGGAGTTCCTTCCCATGGCCTTTTATGTATCGCATTGATCAGATCAGACGTGCGATGCGCAGGAACATGTGCCAGAAAAGGCTTGGGCAGCATATCCCAAACCAAGTCTCAAGTACAGAGAGCCAAGAGACATTAGTGTGAATAATCACTGACATCTCTGTTCTCGGTTTCTTCAGGAATTATCCCAGCTTCATAACGTCCTGATTAGTCTGTCAACCACACCAAGTTGAATAAAAAAATCAATGATTTTGAATGTAATGTACCTTGCGAAACACCATAAATCGCTCACCTTTCGTCTGTCAATCAAAATTCCCCGTGTACAAAGCTCTATTTTTACCTCCACGCCGTCGATGTTTCTCAAGCCTTTAGTCTCTGTCTGAGTGAGAGAGATGACATGGCGAGATGCAGCACTTTCTGGATCATTTACCGACCCTGCGATTCCACTGAAAGGGACAGAGAAAACAAAAGAGAGCATTTTTTTTTTTTTCCGATAAGGTGCAACTGGCTCGCGGATGTTGTAGCTATCAAACTAGAATTCAATTTACTTCCTTGCAAAGGTAAAGATAACTTCTGCAAAATACGAGATTCATATTAGTAACAATAAAACCAATATCTTAATCTAGGTAAAAGCAATAATGCATTGAAACCAAAACTTGTAAATCAAGAGAAGATGTCCTACTCGAAATTAACTACATAATACCATAAAAATAACATAATCCTACTAAATTCTAGTTCTATAAAAAATGAAGCCAATCCAGTTATATAATTAGTCCCTAAGTAAAAAGGCGACGACTTAGTTACCATCGTGACTACTTAGGTACCATCTGGATTAATTTATTTCTGTATTTTTTTATAACAAATAAAATCACTTAACTTATTTTTTGTTATTTAAATGTTCCTTAATGAAAGGCCATGTTCGTTTCTGCCAAATAATGAGTGTCAGTTTTGCACTATTTTCATTAGACTATATGTATCGTATCTAAATGGTAGTTACATATTTTGTCTATTTTGTTATTGTATGACACATTTGGGTTCTACCTTAATAAACAATTTTTTTTTTTGGCCGGCAATATAAACAAGTTAGAAATAACGAAAGTAACACAGTGATTTCCTGATAACAATTCAAGAAAAAACCTAGTCATTTTTTAATCTAGGAACAAATAATGACCATTATTATCCATTGAAAATAATAATAAAAAATCCTAGTAATTAAAGGAAGGATTACAAGGTAGTGATCATTATTGGAAACGATACCAATCCGTGAAGAAGATGAAGAAAAAAAAAGCAGGTTCTTGAGCTGCGGAGATGTATAGTGTTTGGGCCACCACAATTTTCTTCAACACACAACCTTCGAAAGGTTATAAAAGCGCCTAATAACCATTAGGTAAAAATAATAAAATTTGAAAGTAAAAAATAAAAAAAACTGTACGAACAGTCGCACTATTTTAATAGTACTATTTACAATAGAGTTGTGATTTTTTTAATTATTTAATTCCGAATTTTAATATATTAGCCTAATGGTTATTAGGCGTTCTTATAACTTTTGAAAGGTTGTGTTTGTTTAGACATACCTTCTTAACCTCTGAAAGTTTGTAGCCATGCAATCATATTTATTTGCTCTATGTATTCAAGATTTACATTCAGTACTTTTAACTTCCATTTCCATTTATTTCTAATATATATTATGTTCCAATCATTTCATTTTCTTTAGAAATTTTTAAGAAATACCAAAATTGCTATCTAATATTTTCATTTTAAGATTTTGTTATATTTTAGAGGATTCTTGTCAATAATCATTAGAAATATTGTAAAGTAAATAATTTCTTAAAGAATATTATCATGTCTCAAATTCTGATACTGTTCTATTGAATTCTACCATCAGCTTTGGACGAAGAAATGGCAAGAAAACGAATGGAGCTTGACCCACTCGATCCTGCATTCCATCTTTCAATTGCAAAGCTGTAGCCAGGCGATCGAACTCGTGAGATGATGAGACATCTGGAGAAAGGAAAGACGCAAGAAGCAACATCTTCTACAGGGAGAAGACATTGACAGGGTAACTTTCCCCTCCTTGCCAGCAAAACTTTTCCAACCTACCAACACGTTTATCTTCCGTTGGGCCTAGGATTGAAAGACGGCGACAGGTTCATTGCCGACTGTCGCCACTATCAAAGAATCGAGCACATTCTTTGCTAGTGGGAGTGACGGCTTTCTCTCTCTCTGTCATGCACATATAATTTTCTTAACCAAAATGATGAACACACCAATAAATCCCGCCACTCAGTGTGCACCCACACAGCTTCGATTAATTCAATTCGGGGTATTTTGGTTTCTATTGTTTTGGCTACATTTCAATTGGCCAACACAAAATTTTGTTTCGATTTAGGTTAATGAGAAAATTCTGAGCAAGATTGCCCCTACTCTAACCCGCCGAAATTGTTAAGAGTGCACAATAAAAGTCCAATACCTTTACCCATTTACCTAGGAGAAGGCCAAGAGAAAATCCAAGTTCGAGCCCGTCAATATGTCCAATTAAAGAAATATTCACTCGAAAACTTAAGACAATGAATTATGGACAAACTATGATATATTAAATGCTTTGTGGCACATTAATTCTCCAATGTAATACTTCTCTAACATAATCCACACGTGTACCCCAACAGAAATAAGCCAACCGATGAATTCAGATCCTTATATGAGACTAACTTGGTCATTTGGGCTGCTTATTTTACAGAATCTATTCTGGTTCCTTTCTTGAGAAAACCATCCCAATATGAGCGTTTATTTGAATTTTTCGCTTGACATGGAAAGCGAACCCTCGGATAAATCTAGTAGCTAAGTCAAAGAACTCGACTTGTGGGGACTATGGACACGAAAATTTCGCCTCAGTAGCAATGATTTCGAAAGTGGGCCCTTTGAAAAATCTGTAATCCAGCAAGCTTATAGCTCGTGAAACCCACTTAATCGGCTATAATATACATTATATTCCGTCCAAAGCAAAAGCGACATGTCGGGCATCATCCATTCATGAGCTTGATCGCACTAACTCTCAAAAGGCAACCCCATGATTTTTAGCCAACAGGGTTTAGAACGATCTTTGTTTTTTGTACATCACGCAAATTGCCTTAAAAAATGAGCCACGCGAGTTGAACGTGACTATTTTCCTTGGGCCCGCCGCCATTGCTTCGCTGGTGTAAGTCGATGCCGGTTGCCGGTGTAAGTGGATGCCGGTGGAAGCAGGTGCTCCATGGCAAGCCAGGTCTACTGGGGGCGGATGGCCTCCTTTTTCGGAACGACAAGGAGATTACTTGGATCGGAAGAAAAATTTAGAGATGGTGATAGAATCAAACTTTCAGTAATTAGAAACTAAAAAACAGCTTGGATGCAAACAATTTCCAGCAAGGCCCGGCCCGGCCCATGTCCTAAATCTCATCAAGTGAAGCCCACTCGCTCAGCAGTTAATAGGTCGGCAGAGTTTGCCTTGGCCTGCACGCTGCCAACATGATTAAATTATATTAAAATAAATTAAAATAATTAAAATAAAAATAAATTAAATATTCATTGTTGTAAATATAAGTATTACAAGCATTAAGTTAAGTATGATGGGCTGTAATGGTTGACCAGATGCAGAAAGAATCGTCAACGCACGCGATTGCTTTTAAAAAAACCAATCCCTTTCGCACTATCTGTAATTAGCGATTAATCTTTGAAAACTCCATATGTTTATCCCAATTTGAATGTGAAAATTACTTAACTCAAAATGATTGCTCTTGGACAAATCGTTGATGTATGGGCTATGCTATCTCCCCTTGGCATAGGATGGTTGACCATGACCGCCCCCAATAAATTAATAATTTTCATGAATAAATCTTGTTTTATAAATCTATAAAGTTTCTGGCAGTATTATTTTCCGTATTGACGAATGAATTTTTCGGCGATGGTCCCCACCCCTATCCCTATCCTCCCCCCACAATTTTTTCCAATTACCCTCCTCGTAAATTTCTTCGTTCTTATTAGATGCGTACCTGCGCACGTGTCAATTACCCGTTTTTTTCGGTATTTTATTTCGCCCACGGTTTCTCGAAACAGAGTCAAGCTGAACTTCGAGGATTGACCGGCAATATCCCATGTTTGACCCAGCTAGGCTAAACGCGGCGGTTGACTTTTTTTTTTTTCTATAAAGAGATGGAGTTTGACTTTGTCGGTGTGTTAAGCGACCCACCTATAAGTGTCTGAGGAATAACATTTTTTTAATCCGGAATTGATGAAGATTGACGAGCTCGATTCATTGGATTCGGAAAAAAAATTGCAAAAAGATGACGATGGTTCGGGGAAGCCAATATGTCAAAGCCGCCGGCCGGTCAATGTCTCACTCTCTCAATCCTTGAATTGGGCTCAGTCGATATATCAGAGCAAAAGCACATACAAGCAGTGATCATGATCGCCATAAATATGGCGAGCTATACGTGCATGTCGTTACGCCGTACCAATTCATTTTTCGAATTTATAAACGCTAATTACGAATATGAACACTTTACCAAAAAAAATTACGAACATGAACAAGGCAACACTAGAAAGATTGTCATGAAAATTTCAATAGTGAACCTCGGTTAAATTTAGTTGACTGGGAATTTTTTAATTCCCTTATGGACTGAACTTTGGGGAGACTCGGCGTTCTTTGACTTCGTGGACGGTGAGTTTTTAAATACGAGGAACTTCTTATTGTGAGTAGATCGCTGAAATATATAAAGTTCAGACTACCAAGTTGTACCATAGCCAAAAAGTACGTGTTTCTAACGTCATTATTATGATTTTTGGAAATACAAGTCTGTCGACAAAAGATACACATGTCGTTATAATCATTTACATACAAAATTTAAGCAATACCATGTCATCAACGATACCATGATAAAAGTCATTTACTAGAAACTCAAGATTTCAAAATTGGCGGCTGATTGTGTGCTCAACCATAAGTAAGTCCAAAACTTAACAAGACACATGAGCATGACTCCTTTGAAATCGATGTGATCTAATAATCATGTGTTCTTTCCTCCATCTACGGAAAAATGAGAAAGGTCTTGTCCTCCAAGGACTTAAAAATGGTGTGAAATTACAGGTACGTGACGACGGGATAGAGATCCCCGTCAGTGTATACGAAAGAGGACGTTGAATCTCTCGGTTTTGCTTGCAATTAAGGTAAATCCGATTGGGGTTTGGCGGCGATATTACATGTTCGACCCAGCAAGGCTAAACGCGGTGGGAGACCCTTTCTTTTCTTCTATCTTGAAGAGATGGACTTTGACTTCTTTTTTTTAATCCGGAATTGATGAAGATGAATAAGTTCGCTTCATTGCATTTGGAAAAATTCCTAAAAAGATGACATTGGTTTAGGTAAGAGAAAATGTCAGAATACGGCCGGTTGATGTCTATTATTCTATTATTTTATTTTCCAAAAAAAAAAAATCCATTTAACAATATCAATTAATTTTTCTATTTCCCAAAATAAAAAAGTAGCCAACAAATATATATTTAGAATGCAAACAAGAACTAAAAAAAAAAATCTATTAAGAAGTAAAAAAATTATTACAGGGAATAATTTTTGAAACGATGTCATTTCAACTTCGATGAGGAATGAAGAAAAAAAGGATTAGAAAAAAAGAAAATCTTAAAAAATTATTAAAAAATAATAAATTCCTTGTTAATTTTTTTTTTTAAGGTCGTACTATATGCTTTTTTGTTCTTTTTTTATTTTGAGAATAGAAATTTTAGGGTCATATCAAACGCAATTTTCTACTCGTAAATTAGTTTAGGGAATAAAAACAAAATAAAAAACCTATTTCTAGACACAAATTGTTCCTAAAAACAAAAATATTACAAATTTTGCCCTAACTATTTCAAGTCTTCATTTGGGCTCAATCAATACATTAGAGTAAAATCGCATGCAAGTAGCGATTGGGATCGTCGTGGATGCCGCGAGCTATACGTGCGCAATGTAACATCGTACCGATACATCTTTAGAATTTATAAATACTGGTTACAAATATGAACAAAGACAAAACAAGAAAGATTGTCCTGAAAATTTCAAAGAGGGATCTTGGTTTAGATTTATTTGACCGGGAATTTATCAATTCCCCTTTGGATTGAACTTGGAGAAGATTTGGCTTTCCTTGACTTCATGGACGGCGAATTTTTTTAATTATGAGGGACTTCTTCTAGCGAGGACATCGCCAAAATACATTTTCGCTGACATGAGATGTACATGTGGGTATAACTATTTACATAAAAAATTCATGAAATACCACACGAGAAAGATCATTTGATAAAAGCTCAAGAATTCAAAACAGGCGGCCGGCTGCCTGCTCAACCCCGTAAGTCCAGAACTCGAAGAGACATGAGCACGGCTACGTCGAAATCGACGCGACCAAATCACATGCTCTCGCCCCCATTTAAGGAAAAGTTTAAAAGGTCTTGTCCTCCCGGGACATAAAAATAGGCGCGAAATTTGCACGAACGCTACGGCGGGATAGAGACCGCCGTCAGTGCCATACGAAAGAGGACGTCGAACCTGTCAGCGTTGCTTGTAATTAAGGTAAAATCTGATTGGGATTACGCGGCGCTGAATCTGTCCCTTGATTTCCAAGGGATAAACAGGGACGTCTACCCATCAAATGAGGAGGGGTTGGTCAGCTTAATTGCTACCCACCACGGTTGGCGGTTTCCATCACATCGAACTTTATATTATATTAGATTTCAATCAGCTCGCGCGTAAAGCATTTCGCGTCATTGCTTGCGCTTCACAGCACCTTCGTTCCACACTGACAAGTTGCAACCCCTCGTAACTCGGCTATGGTCCTTTGGCACTGCGCGAGAATTATTCGATCAGTGTACCGGATCCCTAGGGACCTCAGAGTTGTTAAAATTGGTCGCAGATGCATATGTTAACTCACTTTTGTTTATATGCGATTCACTAAATATCAAAATATAGATTATAAATAGGTTTTGGAAAATAAAGCCAAAAGGAAAAGGAAGGATATTAGTGTATCAATCAACGGACTACTTTCAACCCAAATTAAAAATGGAACTGTCCAATTCTTGAAACGCAACCATTTAGGGATAAAAACTACTAAATATGAATCACAAATCGAGTATGGTTGGGTATGAGCATTGAATTTGCATTATATATAAGAAGATTGGGTCAAATCACTTTTGACAGTAGATCGCCATTCGCATTTGATAGGTGCATTGAAAGCGTATGATGTTATTTATCGTGTTTTTTTCCCTATAAATTAAAAGTATAGATGTAGAATATCATTAACCTAACGTAAAATAATTTAGACTATACCTAACCCATGATTTCGAACGTCAATCCTCCAAGCTAATCATTCTGGGCTGTCCAAATCACGTCCTTTAATTAATCGCCATTTTTCGGACGCACTTCATGAGTGGCATAGACAGGACCATTGTGATACACGTTTAGAACGATTCGGGCTTCGCAGAGTTGTCCTTGTCCCGTTCCCGAAAACATCTCCCAATCGAAGGGCCCCGAAAACGAGCCGTCCGAGAAGAAAAGTCAAAAACACGTTAGCTTTGCAATTTTGTGGAGTTTTTTTTTTTTTTTCCTCTCACTCGTCCCGTAAAAAGCTCTTGCTGATATTAATTTTTCGGCGGAGATGACGAGTCCAATTGAGTACGTACGTGTCAGATCGGAACGACGTGTTTCGCGAACGAGACTCATCGTCCGGAAGCGGGTTTCGACATCCCCGAGGTTCGGTACGAAAGTTACTCGAACGTCGTTTTTCCTGGTCACGGGTTGTGAGAACCGCCACGTGAAAAACGCGGATAGAGTTTGCATGCGCGATGGCTGATTCCTCTGTGGCCACGAACTCACCAGATGATGATTGGATGGTTCGTGGATTAAGTAACCTAAAGATGACAAAACATTGTTAACAATTAATGTAGAAAAATCGTATAAAATATCAAAAACCTATCATGCAACCATTAATTCAGTTTAAAACATTTCAATTTGTATCAATTTAAATTTAAACATTTTGATAACTTATCAATTTGATTACAAAACTTTTGAAGATATCCTAATTTTATCCTTAACTTTTTTTATGATTTGTTAATTAGTTCATTTGATGAATTTTAGTCAAAAATCGTTAATGACGTGATACGATTAATATTGACATGGATCGTTTTTGCAATTTTTTAATTTGATAATTTTTTTTTTTTTTTTTTTTCCTCTATTGCCTTTGACAAGGAGGTCGCTGGCCTCAACCCTCACTTGAGGTTGACAAAGGTGGCCCTCGCTGAGCCAAGTGCAAGCCTTGGGTGTCTCTTGCCTGAGGTCAATGAGGATGGCCCTTGACTAAGGTCGATGGAGGGGAATAAAAGATAAATGAAAAATAAATAAATTCAAAAATTGGCCACATAGAACATACCATGTAGGATAATTGGCAATGACTAGACTCTCACATTAATAATTTCTAGCCAATTAGGACTAAATTGACAAACGTTAAAAAATTTAGAACTAGATTAACAAATTATAAACATGCTTAAAATTAAATTCACATAATTGAAAGATTTATGCTAAATTGATAATTTTTCGAAAGGTTTATAATTAAATAAACACGAGTAAAAGATTTAGGACTGAATTGATTTGCTATATGATAAATTAAGTTTTGTTGGATAATTTTCTCTAAATAATGTCTGATTATGAAGGTAGATTTAGCATTTTCTCACTTCGATCCTTTTTTTTTTTTAAAGTCAAAGGTACGACGGTAATTAACCGATCATTTGAAAAAGAACTAGAACAACGACTAGACAATCCACTATCATGACCCTTCCCTTACATCCGAGTCTTCCAAGACAGGAACCGAACCAGCCACCATCGATTCCCGAAAAGCATAAAAACGCCCTTGTTGTTCGGTCAAAATCCAAGGATGGGGTCCGATTGAGATTTTGTTGTCCACTTCTTTCTCGCAAATGGAAATGCCTTTTTCCGGCATATTCCGCTTCGTTTCCCATCGTTCGCGCATAGCAAGTGGTGCAAGAATCGCAATTGTTTCTTGATACCGGAGAAAAAAAGAAAAGAATAACACGTGTAAATGAGGGAGGATTAAGGTAGACGAGGGCACATGCAACATATAGACATGCAAGTATGAACATCATTATCTTAAATTACTATAATTGCTATGTTACCGAGAATAATACTAAATTGGGGAATCTGTTCTCTTTTCTGTCACCTTCTTCTAGGGAGTTCTTCAGAATAGGAAATGCTTTGTCTTGTCACATCATCACATGCATCTCCTACACATGACTTCTCCCATTTCAATGGATTTAAGTAGTATTCTGCTACAAATATTTCGTCGACTCGTTTGTTACCGTTTTAAAATTTTAGGATTTTATTTTTTTTTTATCTAGGTCAATAATTCTGATCATAACATTCTCTCTCGATTTTGTCCCACTCGTTATTCCCATCACTCTCTATTAGCTTTCATGTTCCGTTGATGTTTCTCGTAAACATCTTGCATTTTAGTTTCAATGCGTTACTATATGTGCTTACTCCAATTTAATTTACTATAGAGATTACTAGTATGCATTGCCATTATGTGTAGTCCTTTCTAAATGTTTTGCTTTGAATGACTGGCCATAAAGTGTTGCAAAACCTTTACTCCTTCCATTACCCAATTTTAGGTTTTTGATTTGAATATTCAACATGCCATGTTTATTTTCCTTTTTTCGATTATATAGTCATCGTTATTTCATGTACCTCGCTTAATTGCCATCTGCTAGCGAGTTCTCCATTGTGCGCTTGTAAAGGATGTTAGGTGAAACTCCACATTAAAAAATCGATATGGTTTAAAATTTATTGACTTATGATTTTAAGTAAAAATGATTCAATTACAAATATCGTTTGACTTTGACCTGGACTTTAGCTCTCTCTTTATGATCCTGCCCTATTAAATCTGTTAAGCTCCGGCCGCAGAATTTATGGTGGTGTCCGATCCATGTTGGTCCCATGTGAGAAGACCACACACCAAAAAGTCACTAATTCACCACTTAACGGGACTATATTTGTTTATTTTTTAATAATCCCAAACGCATTAACTGAAATGACTTAAATAACTGAAAAAAAGTTGACTTAATTTGATGAGTGAGAAAGAAATTACGCAATCTCTTGATTAAAAAAACATAAACAACAAGCTCGAAAAATAGTCCAGGACAATTTCCTCACAAAAATGTCTATGACGTACTTGCACACGCCACCCTTCCGAGTCGATAGTTTGTTTACCACGTCGGTCAATTTCATTACAATTTACAAATACATCGGATTCGTTGGAGAATTTTGATTTTGCCTTCTCAAATTTCGACGCCCCCCCAAATCGAATGAGGTAGTTGAACCTAGTCTCACCAACTAGCCTTGCGCGAGAAAGCATACATTAATTTTCTCCAACTCTCTTTCCCTTGTAAAACACATTGTCGGGCAGGTCATTGCTCCATTTTTTTTTTCGTGTGTATATTTTCACTTTTTACTCATGCAATATACGTGCATGTATTTCGACGCATTTGAAGGTTCTCGGTTTTATATGCTTTTATTCCTCGTTTACGTATGTGCATGTATGTGTATATATAAACGTCCTAAAAGAGCTAGGCGAGAGGGGGCATGAAAATCCCATGGAAGTGCCATCTATTAATCTGAAAATTTGAATTATTAAATAAAGGATGATGACACTAATAGTCCCTAAACATTGGCTCAATGTGTAATGTGATATTTGCACTTTTAATTTATTCAATGTGGCCCCAAAAACCTTAACCCAATGTGTTATATTATTATCGAATTTTCAATTTGTTTAATGTGATCCCTAGATTTTTTATATTTATTAAAATCAGTCCCTCGACTATATGAAAATATTAAATGATTCGACATTGAACGAATTGAAAGTTCAATATGGCATTACACATTGGACTAAAGTTTATGAATTACATTAAACAAATTAAAAGTTCAATTATCATATTATACATTAGATTAAAGTTCATAAAACATTTGGCTCATTTTCCTTTAAATGGATGTGTGATTTGATATTAAATTGCTTCAACCACCTTTTAAGTCTTACCCCACCGTAAATTGTAGATCCCTTTTGCTATATTACTCTCCACTTGGGGATGGAAAGTGACAGAATTCGTTCATCCTCATCTCTACTCATTCTAGTGCTCCTTTTTAGAGCACGAAATCAAAACACTGACTGCATGATCGTGGACCGAATCAGTGCTCGATCGAACATAATTACTACTTGATCGTAAAGATAAAATGGCCATATCTTCGCAACCTCGTTTTAATACGGAAGAGATGCTTCTGTATCTCCTAGCATCGTATGGCACTAATCAGCTTCGTGATCAAAGTGTTAAAAACAGAATCTAATCGCACGGCCAGTGTCCATACACTCGCCGAGCTACGTATCAACCAAAGATCTACTAAAATCAATATTTAAGCTTTTTATCGAATCAAAATATAGAGGCAAAGGGTCATCAAGAATTGAACCAAACCGACCGTCGATGCCTCCTATAACTTGTTATCCCATTTACATTAATTAGGATTAATCAGGTGGAATTGAAGTAAGTTTGTTTTTACTGGGAATTTTTTCGCTTGAAAATCACGCTAATCGAATCATCGACTCGACAATGGAAATTATCGCACTTTGACTGATCGGTGAATGCGGTCAGACTTCAGAGCTCTTGCATTTCAAATTGACATAAAATTGAGCATTGGCAAAGGATGTAGAACCTTGATGATTGGGTTCTGAGACCGATGAAACGAATCCACGGACGATAACGCAAAGCTTTCCGATAGAATAAGAGCAAGAGCGTGATCCACAAAAGGAAATTTAACAACTGCAATGAATGGAAATATATTGCTGAAAAATGGTTGGAAATGAATTGGAAGGAAGTAAAAGTGTTTTGACAAAAGTAAACCTTGCTCTTTTTACGTGTTTGTCTTTTCCTCTTTAAGATGCTCTCCTTGTATGATCAAACGATTTCCGCTCATGGAAATCAGATTTTGGTTTCATATGTTTGATGGCGATGATTGCTCTTATCTAACGAGCTCAGCCTTGACACTATACACGTCAATCAACATCTTTAATAACTATTTCCACCTAAGAAAATAAAATCTCATATTTGTCCCGCTATTTCAATCTCACAATCAATCTGATTTTGACTAAACCTCATGAGTTAATGACAATTTTTGACTTGGACTAATATTGATTTCATCATTAATTGATAGTCAGAAACTATCCCACCTTGTTAGCTCAATTATATATCAATGTTGGTGTTTGATCATATATCAAAGATAAATTACATATACTAGTCATCATACTGTATACTTCTTTACTTATAAAGCCCGACACGTTATATCAATCAGTAAATAATTAGATGTGCCAAACAACATACCATTTACTTCTATCTTTATCTCTACGATCTCAGCACTTTATATCAATATCGACTTGAATTTTTATCACATTCAAAGATGTAATCAATGTACGATTGATGGCATTGATTCTCCCTAACTTTAGCTCTTCAACATCGAAGCGGGCCTTTTCAGGGCGTCGATAGGGCTCGATCGAAGTCCTGCCAAAATATACATTGCAAAGGAAAATCTTGCCAAATCCACTTTTATATATTCTCCTCCATCGAATTTGTGGCCCCCCCCCCCCCGGCCAAAAAAAAAAATTCCCAGGGAAATGGCTACTCGGGAGGAATCACGAGTTAGGGAAGGGAATATGTGGTCCCCACACAACCCAGCCGACCAGCATGGAGTACGCTGCTCCTCACCACGTGGAGCACATCCGACGCCTCACGCGCCACACGCAACTGCGCACGTGTGGTCCCTCCCCGTCCCACTGCCTCACCGCCCGGTCCCTTTATCTCTCTCTCTCCCCATCACCCCGTCAAGACCCGAGACGCGGAGGTCCTCGTCCGTTACAGACAGGAGGTGGACCCCACTCTTTGGTTCACTCCATAAATTCTCCGAATTCCTCTTTTTTTTTTTTCAAATTTATTTTTCATTTTCCTTTTTTTTGGGTTTTTCGTCATTGTCAAATGCAATGACGGTAAGGAAAAAAATGATATTTTAAAAAATAAAAAATTAAAATTAAAAGGCCAGGAATAAAGAGGGAGTTTTTATTACCAAAATCTCCCTCCTACTCGACTCAGCCCCATGTACCTAACACGCACCACTCAATTCTGTCCCCCCTTCTACCCAATTATGACCAGATATCTCAAATTGCATGAGATTGTCTCATTAATTACATCTGTCCCAAACGGCGTCAAAAGTGAACATTTGTCCAAATAAAGTTATTTATCTCGCCGAAATACCCAAAATTAACGAAGTCATTTAATTACTGTGATCATTTTTGGTAATTAGGGCATTCGGAGCTCTTGTTGATCACATTTAATAAGGAAATATCGATTGCGAATCAAACAAAATAGATGGCATTTCTTGTTAAGGCGTTTTGGAAATCCTTATTCGAATCTATGGAAATAGTCAAGTCACTCAATGCCCTCGATTACCTATTTACCTTGATCTCATGTACTATTAAAAGAAAAATGACAAATATATAACTCGTGCCGATCCGGCGATAATCGCATTTATTCCCGATCATTGCGCGCCATTTTAGGACAATCGAGATTTGACTTACTCTATCTACTTTCGTAGATATTTTGAGGTAAAGACGTTACATATGTTACCTATTAACCCTTGTTATTGCGATCAATGAATTAACCGTTGCTCGACAGGTATTTGTTCTGGTGCTTGCTCTATGCCATTTTCTTCTTGTTGTCTATACACATATACGTGTATTTGGATTTTTTTAGCTCGGTTGAAAATTTGCGAACATGGCGACCGGTCGAGCCGCGCCACTAAACGACAGATGGAGAAAAGAAAAAATCAATTTTTATCTCCATAGAAAAACCCCACGAGAAATTTCTCTCTTCTTTCACGGCAACGGTGATCTTTGAGGTGAGGAAGGCAAAAGGGCCGGAGGGCGGAAACTGAAAACCTTATTGGCCTTAACTTTTAGCAGCAACCTGGGCAATTTTTCATTTCCGATTTTCCATTTTTCCCTTTTGGCCTTTTGCTTGCGTCGGACAGAACGGGGAACGGGGGAAGGAGATAGAGAGACCGGAAAACCGGAAAACCTCCGATCGTCGTTGTCCTCTCCCTCTTTCTCTCTCTCTCTCATCGGTCCCTTCTCTCTCCTCTTCCCAGTGTTCGGCTTTCACTCGCCGTCGCTGGGCCTCTTGCCCGGAGGAAGATTCCCGAGGGGAAGAAAAAGTTGCATTTGCTTTCTGGGTTTTAATCTTGTCGAAATCCAAGAACTCGCATCTGCCCTTTTTTTTTTTTTTTTTTTGGGTTGCCCACTCTTTTTTTGGGTCTCGTCGGATATTGATTGTTGAAGTTCTTGGATTTCCGATCTTCGCCGGCCGCTTTATCGATAACCCATCTGACGTATCCATTCTTTTCTCATCGGCAATCAACTCGGCATTGGGAAGAAGTCAATTTTTTGGACTGGACGTGGAATAATTTAGCCAATCGCGGGGCGTTGATCTTTTTCCCCTTCCCAATCGATTGCCTGGATTTGGGATTGTTGGGTATTCGTCTAATCGTCGGAAGGGAACAGCTCTTTGGGATTTCCTGGGTCCAGCGTCTGCTTCTATACTACGTTAGTATTCTTTTACCCGATTGTTTGGTGGAGCTGGGGAGAAAGAACAAAAAATTCAAAGCTGCTCCCCCAAAGTCGTTTCTGGGCTGCTGCGGAATCGTATGAAAGTCGGTTCTTGATGATCCCTGAGGACGTCTGAGCTTCCGGATTACGGACCTGAAACCGTTCCTTCGATTCTTGGCCTTGTAAGAATCGATTCTTGGCTTGATTTTGAGCCATGGCCATGAAGTCCGACTCTCTGGATTATTGGAGGCATTACTTTAGGACCGCGAATTGCGATATATTCGATATCATCGACCGCGCGATCATGGTGGCGGCCTCAGATTGCCCAAAAGAGTTCAGGCTGAGGAGGGATCGCATCGCGGAGAGGCTGTTCACGTGCCGGTTGACCCGGTGTTTGGGCTGCGACCGGGTTGAGTTGGCGGTGCCGAGCGGGGATGAGGATGATGGGTTGAAGGGTGGAATTGATGGGGAGGGATGTGATTTCGAGGCTGGTGGGAGCAAAGAGAGCAAAGTGAATAGCAGTAGGGATGATCACGGTGAGTTGTTCATGAACCAGGAGAGCAATTTCAGCTATGGAGAGGCCGAGGCACTTACGGATGAGATTGAAGAGGAGTCTCAAATTATTGAAGAGGTCCTGAGGATCAAAGAGATTTTGCTCAACAGTGATGAGGAGGTAAAACTTCTCTCCTGTTTATCTTTGCAAATATTAGCATTCTGGGAACTGCACGATTCCTTTTTGTCATCTTAATCTGACACACTTGCTTTGACGACATTACAGTCTGAATCAGCGCTTTACGAATCATTGAGGCGGCTCCAATTGATGGCTTTAACCATGGGGATATTGAAGGTTTGGTTCATTGGCTTTTGCCCTGAATTCTATGCAGTTCTAGGGCTTGTTATGCTTAGTTACTTCTTTTCCAGATCTCCTGGGCAAGTTTACGTGGTGTTAACGTTGTTGGTTCTATGCAGACAACCGGGATTGGGAAAGCTGTTAATCCTCTGAGGAAGCACGGGTCGAAGCGGATCAGACGCCTTTCTCAGACTCTTATCATGTAAGATCCTTGTAGAAAAACAGCATGAATTGACATCTTTTGACAGAACTGAAATTTGTTTTGCATAACTTGCAATGCATTCATTGCGTTTTGATTTAGCTCTTGACGAGTCTGGTAACTGAGTCATGTTTTCAGAATTTGTACGAGTGCTAACAATTGCTTTGTCTTTTAGTGCTACATATCGGTGGCTCCTGTTTAGATAAGTTTGGTTTTAGCAATAGCTTTGTTCGTTTTATTTGATCATGTCTTTTGAGACATTAGTTAGGCGACAAATAGCCGTTACTAGCCATAGCTCTTGCAGATGTCACTGAACTTCAGTCAGTATACTGTCATCTTTATTTGGTCTAAAGAAGAACAGCTTTTGTAGTCTTATGAAATCCAAATTCTAATGACTCGGTAATGTAAGAACCGAGCACGTATGGCTGGTAAGTGGTGACTATCTGCGGACCAATAGTTTTCTGAAATGACGGCCTTCAGTTTTATTGGCATCAATATCATTTCTTTTCTGTATTCCTATTGGATTGTATCGAAGTGGTATCAATTCTCATTGACAAGATCAATTTATTGATTGTTTATTTTTTTGTTGCAGGGCATGGAAGACTATGGTGGAAGATTGGATCCAGGCTGCACCGCCTGCTGGTACAGATTTGCTTCCTACTTTCTGATTGCTAAGAAAAAGGCTAGTTTTTAGCATCCCTTGCACGGGTTCTAAGTGCTCATTTATTATGCGAGAGCAGGGAGTACCCCTGATTCTGTGAACCCGTCAAGCGATAATGAGGAAGAGGAAGAGGGAGAGGAAGAGGAAGAGGAAGAGGAAGAAGGACTTCCATCTCCGCCTTTGGACGAGGGAGCGTTTTTGCCTCCTCACACATCTACAATGGAGCTATCTCGGGTAAAAATTTCTTCTCGCATGTTAGACGCATTTTTATTTGAGGAAGTTCATTGCCTCTGAACTTATTGGCTCTGCTTCTTTGCATGTCCGGGGCTTGTTCTTTTGTGAAGTTCTTTGATGGCATGGATGATGACGGAAGTGAGTATAATTTTATTCGCTCTATCGCTACATGGTTTTTTCATTGGTCCTTTCTTTAGATTAATTTGTGTACAAATGCTAAATTTTCCAGATCCTCGTACTGGCGGAGAATCTGCTAAGAACCGTGAAAATGGAAGAAAACCATCCCAAGAGAAGCAAAATGTGAGCGAGCAACGAAGAGAGAGAAAGCCAGATGGAGTGAAAGACAGTCTCAAAGATAACGGTAGTCAACATTTGAAGAAGCGAGAAGACATTGTGAAGCCAAATAGACCCTCAAACACTAATGCTGGGCAGGGTAGACATACAAATCTCACTGCAGAGCAAAGGGTCAACAAAGAGTCCAAGCTCCAGCTGAGAAAATTGGAGAAGACTTCCGCTCAGAGGAGAATGGTCGGTAATCAGAAAGATGTAAGGACGCATCTCAGGTTTTTGAAGTCTGTTGCTTATAACAAGCATTATCTGATGTCGCTGTTGTTTCCATGTGTCTTAGGACGCCAAGTATTCACTAGAAGTTGCCGTCCAAATGAAACTTGAAGCTACGAAGAGGAAGCTCCAGGAAAGTTATCAACTAGCTGAGAATGGTATGTGTCCTTGATTTATGTTGTCATTTTGTGGTTTTTGGTTAAATCCTGCCTTGAACTTATAAATTCGAGAGAGGGAAGCTTTCATCGGGGCATGAAATCGAAGTGGCAATGATTGGAGGCGTGTCGTTAAATTTCGATCTTAGCATTTAAAATAAATTTTCTCTTGTTTGGCCTTATCTGGATTTAATTGTGCCCCTTTCTTTCCTGAACAGCCAAGAAGCAGCGGACTATACAGGTAATGGATTTGCATGATCTCCCGAAACAGTCGCATGGCCACAGAAATCTGCACATGAGACCCGGGAACCAGAACAGGCATTGGGCAAATGGACGGCGCTAGTTTGAAAGTTTCCGCTCATTGTACTGGAGAGACTTTGCAAGTACTTTCAGTCATGAAAGCTAGTGAGAGGACGTTAAGAACACCGGATCATGTTGCTGATCATTGAATGCTGATGATGGGCTTTCTCGCAGCGCAAGGTCTTAAGAAAGCTTCGAAATTCCTTGGCTCAATATGACATTCCTTGAGGTACTTAGAATTTAGGATTTTAGCTTTTCAGGTTTCATCAAAATTGGGAGGTATATCTGACTTTTCCGGTAATTGGTTGGGTCGTCGTAACCAGAAAGATGATTGTAGAGGAACTCTAATTTACATCAATCCCGGTCAACATGTATTTACTGGTCTCGAACATTTGTTCTCGATTTTTATTCTCAAGATGGGAGAGTATCGATCATGCTTCTAGCTGGCATGTATAGACCTTTGCATATAATAAAATCCAAATTGGAGGATAACGTATGAGTTGTGAACGGTGTTTATAGCCCATGCTCCACGACAAGTTTGGACATTCTTGATATGCAGTTACGTTGCTTTACCTCATCTTTCTGTAAACACTCTTTTTTTCTCTTGATGCCAACAAGATGATTTCTGACCTCCTAGTTTTCTTGCAAAAGAAGAAACCGACCCGGGTTGCTTATTTTTGATGAGAACCGTGGAGATATGTTAGGAAAAGAAACACCAGAAACGGATCGATTCCGATGCAGTTCCAAGGTCCTACGTAAACATTCGCAAAAGGAGATGGCGGGGGGGAGACTTTGGATTGTCGAAACACGTGCAGCAATCTTCGCCGGCCGTGTCAACCTTTTCCTCCCTTTCCTCCGTTTCGGATTCTCCACTTTGACGCATTTCTTTGCCTTTCCCTAAAGTCCAAACGACGCGTCGCTTGGGTTAGGTGGCTTGGGCAGATGGATGATGATAACTATTCCGATTTATTGCACCAAATCAAGCATCCAATCCTGGGGGACAGTTACGTTTCAACGCGTCCTTTTTGAAATCGACGTGTCGGGCTCCGCATGCTTCATCTTTCCATTCGCGCGCTAATCCTACTAATCTTCGAAACGACCAATCTTTCTTCGTTCCGTTCGAATGACTCGAGCATGCCCTTGGCTAAGGGAAGAAAGGTAAAGTGAACCCGAGAACCACTTCCGGCTCCCGTCGGTCGTGAGTGATGTGGACTTGGCCACGCGTTGTCCTCATCTGTCCCTACAGCTGCGACCAAACCGCTCCAAGATTTCAATGCGCTGGAGCTTCGATCGCCATTTATGGCAGTTGATGTTGCCGTGTGAAATGTTGAATTTCCAAAGGCGGTCGCTTGACTAGGCCATTTGAGGCGGAAGAAACTGAGAGAGAGAGAGAGAGTTTTAATTAGACGGTGGTTGGCATGGGACCCCAAAACTCGTCTTTGGGTAGAGATGAAGCGGAGATGGTGTACACCATGTGTCCTGCGTTTGGTACATGAGAGTCACACGAGGCATCATACCTAATGTATCGTGCAAAGTTTACGAAGTGCAATATAACGATATGATGTCACTGCATCGTTTAAATTAATATAACTAATTTCGAGCACATACACGTCGCACTTGAATCGAAATAATCAAGAATGTTTAGATCAGTCCATAATACCGCGGCAGGAGAGAATGTCATTAACCACGCAAGTCTTGCGTTGCAAACTTCCCGCGATCAATGGCGGGCCCGAGAAGTTTAGACTAAAGGGCGCTTTTATGCGAATACCTAATATAGTCGTACCGAATACTAGAGGCCTGGCCCTCACCAGCCCCCGGCCCCCACGGCCTATCACCGCCGCGAATCCGTCCAAAGCAAGAGAGAGAAAGTAAAGAAAGTAAGTGTCTCTAGTGTCTTCTCTCCTCCTCGATGGACCGTGAAAAAATCGAAGGTGACATAAGGGATGGCGTATGCGTGAAAAAATCGACCGTGAAAAAGCCGATGTCCGGGAGGAGCGGGATCGTAGAAGTGGGGCCTAATCCGCAAAGGCAAATGCACTTCCATGGAGCATCGTCCATGTGTGCGCGTTGATTCCATCCCCCATCGAAAGGGTCAAAGAACCTCAAAGGCTCTTTTCTCTCTCTCCGGTGCTCCTGCTTTGCCTTTTGCTTTCCCTCTCCCTTTGTTTCTTCCCTTTGCATTTTGTCTCTTTGGCTCTCCTTTGCTTGCCTGCCCTTTTTGACCGCCGACCCTTAAAGGAGCTTTTCAGCCCGTTCCTTTCTTCTTCTCTTCCCTTCTTTTTCTTCGGGGCTTTCTTCTTTTTTTTTTTACATGTTTTTGTGCTAGTTTGTTTTATCGGGTAAGATGCCTTGTTTTGTAGCTCGTTTTATTAGGTTGAAATAGGTTGTAGTTTGATAATGGGCTCGATCTGTTAATAGTGGTGTTAACCCCCTTTTTTTTTGCTACCTTAATTGTCATTAGACCTTTTCATCTTTTCTTTGATTGTGTTAAATAAGTTTAGGCAAGAGCGAAAGAGCGAAAGATAAAGGTACAAATATTAATAGAATTTCAAAGAAATATAAAATAATTATGCATAGATTTACGTGTCATGTTTTGTATTTTGTGGAAGTTTGGGGTGTTCTGATTTTTGTCAAAGTCAAAGTGTGTGAGCTATACATATTAAAAGAAGCCCTTAAATTTCTTTCTTTAACTAAGAAGGACAAGATTAGTGCTCTTCGCCGACTTGTCAAATCAGAAATGCAAATTTGGAATTACTTTGTGAGCAATGCAAGTTCTAAGCAAATCTACTCATATAAAAATATAAATATAAATATAAATATAAATAAAATATCTCGACAATCCTAATTTTTAGAGTGGGGTTCAGTGGATGGCAATAGAAATTCCAAATATGCTTGTTGCAGCTAAAGAAGATTCCATTGGAATCAAATCGTTACCCTATGCGCAAATCATCATCGCCCAAGATAGTGGCTGACATTCCTTTCAAGATATTCGTTGTGCGTAAGGGCAACCAATGCATTGAAAATCGTAAATTTCCTCAATTTGTTATTTCTCAAGTATCTTTGAGATGCTTTTTAAGTAAGAGACTTTGTCTAAGTCTTGCTCTTTCTAAGGTCCTAAGCCTGTTTGGGAGCTACATCTTATCCGAACCCTCTAACCTTAGTGATTAATTCTGGCCGTCATGGGGTTGGCTATGTGAATGACATAATGTTTTGATTGGTGGCAGTTGCTTTGTCAATAATATATGTATGGTGTGTTTATATTACGATCCTAATCCATCAATCCTTACACATTATGATGTGAACCGTAGCCACCGAAATTTGTTACAAAAGTAGTTAATATCACATTAGATCGGCTGGTTCGGATTTCGTTGAATTTCTCTTCCAATCAACGATTCACTTATTCAATGGGCGGGCTAACCCACTTCTAATTTTACGGGTTTTGAGTACCTTAGATAGGCAACGAAAGCGACTTTTGGATGCAGAATTAGGGTTTGAAGGATTGTTCTAAGACGAGAATGGGTTTTGTCATATATTATTTCAAGAATTAAGGGGCCATTGTATATTCTTTTTACGGTTGTTTGTGATGATTAGCTGTTGGGTAATGCAAATTCCAGGTATTGGGCTCGGGTGCATTACAGCCACAATCTCACGAGGGGTTGTTACATCACTTGTACGAAACCACGCTACACAATTTGGATGGCTGTATATAGCCAAAAGATAAAGCCGTTGACATCACTACAAAATTCCATTTTATAAGAACAAATGAAACTGGTGATGTCTTTAATTATTCATAATGCTAGCAATGCTGGTGTCATGTCACCTTAAGAAGATAAGGGGAGGAGAAACAGAAGAGAAAAGAAAAGAAAGTTCACTTTGCGATCCATCTCACAACGAGATCATCAACGGGGTCATGAAGGTGTTCCCCATCATCCGAGCTTCGCAATGGCCCAGTGTCTGTGGAACGAAAAGGAGATCCAAGGATAAGGGTCTTCTTCCCGCCAGCTCATATGCTCACCTGCAAAACCCAAAGTTGAGTGGATCTTTCGGTCCACGTATTATTTAGCAATCTTAAAACTTATTATAGGGTGATCAACTATCTACGAAGATTATCATTTAAAAATCTTAAAATTCATTGTAAGGCGATTAATTTAGTTCTAAACTTTTCGTTTGACCAAAAATTGCTGAAGTGGTCGTCACTATTTTACATGATATTGTTACTGCTGATATAGATCATTTTTGCAAATTTTTTTACAAATTCTTTTTGAATTTTTTCTTCTCTTTTTTTTTTCATTTTCCATCTTCTCGAAGGACCAATGGGGATCACCGACACCTCACCAACCCTTTCGGGAAGAACATTCGAAAAAAAGTCTTATAATATTTTGTAAGTATCATCATCATAAAAAAAAAATTATTATAATATTTTATAAATATCATTCACATCGACGTTAGTCGTGTTATTTAGAATGACTATCAATTACTTCAACAATTTTCAATTAATTTCGGCTATATGGATTACATTGATAAATTATCGAAAAATTTAGCACTATAGTCATCATTATCCTTTTTTTCCTTTGATGAGTAATGTATAAGAATTCGTATCATCATAAAATGTGACTTTGCCGTTACCGTGTTTGCCTCGATAATCATAATCCGCATTCCCTTCTCCGCTCATGGAAATGAGGTCGAAACGAGGAACTACACTTTGAATTAGGTAAGCAATCTTGTCTAGCGAACGAAGTGAAGAATGTGCCGTCGCATTTGAAAGATGTGTATGTGTTACATAACGTGTCGGCAATGTAGCTGACTTTCAGCGACGGAAGTGTTCCGGGTTGGTCCACTAAGCAACTGACACGTCATCCGTGCTTATCCATTTCTTTCGCAACCACAAGATGGAACTGCACAAATTCGTGGCCTCGTTACTTTCGTTCGTTACAGGACAAACTCGGTGATGATGGCGGCGGCGGCTGAGTTGGTTGTCAAGGTGGGCCAAAAAGGACACCTCGTATATCTTAAATTTTGTACCACACTTATTTCATTGCTTGAGAGAAAAACAAAAGCATTTTTCGGATTTTCTAATATGCATTTCACAAAAAATAAATTAATCACGAAAAATATATTCTGCTAATGAAAAAAATATATTAAAAAATGAGAGAAATATTCTTCACTTTGCGGAAAAGTTTTCCATACCTTCTTTCACTTCATCAACTTTCACCAAACACATGTTTATTTTATTTTTAAGCTTTTTTTTTTAAATAGAGGTCTTAATTTTTTCTCTCTTTTTCTTTCCTTCGAGCTCGTTTAGATTTAGCGAGCCGCAAGCTTGTAGCCTCGATGGAGCTCAAGCTCAAGTGGATCAATCGAGCCTCAAGCTTGCCAACCCGCATCTTAGCTAGTCGTCGGGTTGTCGACCATTGCTAAGGTAAGAGGCCAGTAGAGGAAGGAGGAGGAAGAATGAGGAAGGAAAAAAAAGAAAAAAAAAATAAAAAATTAAAATAAGAATTCCATTTTAAATACAAAAATATTTTAAAAATTGATTTTTTGGAAACTTTTCCTTGAAAATCAAATCGGAAATCGATTGATGAAAAATATTTTCTATTTTATTTTTAAATTTTGGCTAAACACCAAAAAATATTGTTATTTTCCTAGTAATGACTTTCGGGAAAACATTTTTTTAGATATGTAATATTTTCTACAAAATAAACAAAGCCTAAGTATTATAAAAACATTTTCAATCATTTGAAGTATCGTAACTTATGTATTATGTACAACACTCATTTGAATATCATAATTTTTAAAAAAGTTCACTGCAAATGCCATACCAAGTCAAATTTTGACACTTGAGTGAATAATTTTTAAAAGATTATGACACTCAAGTGATCAACTCAAAGTTACGACACACAAATTGGGATTTTTTAGAAGTTATCATTCTTAAGTAACCGAAAAAAAGTTTATGACACTCCGGTGAATGTCGTATAAAGTTATAATACTTATGTTGTACTTATCTCTAAAGTTTGGTGACGGTGGTGGCAACAGCTGTCGAGTATTGATGGCGATGTTCTCTGAGACTAGCCATGGCGGATGGGGGTGGTGAGTAGGAAGCGTTTGATTCACTTAATAAAAATAAATATTGGGGTGTTCAAAAATTACAAAAAACAAAAGAGGAAGGTTGACCTCGACCTTCTAGACCAGCTGATTGGTCCGCTCAAACACCAACTCTGGACCTTTGATGACAAATTAATCGGGTTAACCTCCACATTAGCGGACACTGTTAATTTTCATTTAACAAAAAGACCATATCAAGCCGACAATTTAGAGATATTATCGAATAAAAAAAAGTTGTGAGTTGATATTGATCACCGAACAAAAGATCAGAGACCATTCACGCGAGCGGAAAATACTGATTTTTGTCCTTTGCTAACGTGTCCTTTAGCGTGCCCATTAGGAAGAAAAGACATCAATATAATGTATTAGTGGACCACTTTCCTTTGATCAGATATCTTTAAAAGAAATTCAAGTCCTACACTCAACCACCAAAATCATTTTGCAAAGTACCTAATTAACTATACGAAGTTGCATGCCTAATCAAGTTCATGAGTGGATATTGAAAATGATGAGAAGTACTATAATATGCTTTGCAAGTGCCTATCCATACTTTATTTGGCAATGGTTGGTTCGAGGAGCAAGGTCTACTCTTTAAACAATTCTCAAAAAATAATTACTTCCCTTCGTTCCCAAAGCACCCCACAACAACCTGATTAATGTTGGGTTGCTTTAGAAGAAATGGACAAATGTGACGTGGCAATCAGATTTTGGGTGTTGACTTTTGGGGGCAAAAAAAAATTGGGCCTTGCCTGTCCTGATTAATATCTCTAGGCAAGCAACGGCTTGTCGGATGGCAAGATGAGCAATATCAATTAATTTTGTAGGGTGAAACAAAAAAATAAATAAATATGGACAATATAACAACAATTGACATCACACCCATGTTACAACTTTTTTTTATAAGTTGCTAGTTTTCTAGAGTGAGAAAAAGAGCCCTTTACAAAAAAACACTTTCAACTTTCCTATCCATGATTTTGCAAAAGTTGTGAGAAGCTTTTCTAAATTTAGATGAATGTTTTCAGAAAAAAGAGAAAGAAAGAGAGGGTGTTCAACAAAAGATGAAATGCATATGGACAAATAAAACTGAATTCCTAAGCCGAAATTTAAAAAAGTGGAAGAAACTTCAAATTTGCATTGAATTCTCAATTTTACAAAACTAATGAAATTGCACAGTGAGACGAAATCAATGTGGCGGTTAATTTTTCTTGAAGATTTATATTTATCATAAAATACTTGACTTGCACTTTCATGTCTAGATACAACAGTAAAGAGAAATCAATATGTGCTCGAGATAGTTGTTATTTTCTAAAAGAATTTACAATAGGAATGAACGATTATAATTAGAGAATTTGAAAGTTCTTCAAATTGTATTCTCATTACATTACCGGAGCTTGACAAGCTAGATGGCCCGGGACGGCAGTAAACAGATCAGCGGGGGATTACATTTGAATGAGAGGGAAAGGGCCATAGAACCGATTTTGAGCAGCGGGTGTTGGGCTTGTGGACGAATGCTTAACAAGATCAGAGAAAGAAAATCGAATTTCGACTTCTTAAGCTGGAATTGGACCTTGGCTTTTCACCGTCTCCCATTTTCTTCAGCTTGATCCGTGTCCACACGAAATCAACGAAGACCCATTAAGCCCACGAACCCTCGTAAGTTAGCTAAAAATGGGTGCGGTGCAGCCGGCTATGGCGTAATACAATCCCACTATGCTATGGAGGGAAGAGATCAAGAGGGCATTCTCTCCAGGCGCCCTTCCAAGGACACATGTTGCAAGAAACGCGGCGGAGTTGAGTGTTCAATGTCGATGACCTCGTCCAGTCGGACAGAACGGAGAGACAACGAGTGGAATTTGCTCAAACTCTGGATGGAGGAGCGCAAGGCTTTCCCATCTTCCTTCCTCAAGTTTCCAACTTTAAACTTCGTTAGCTGGCTCGGCGATCCAACGTTCCTGAGCGTTCCATTGTCTCAGTCCGCATTGACGCAGCACAGCTTGTGTAGCGACGCAAGGCCTCTAATTCCCGCATTCGATTTGAAGCCGTGCTTGCGATAGTACAAGTCCAGCCCCCACTCATACCGGTGGAGCAAGAGATATCGAAGGCGTCGTAGCTTAAGGACGGAAGTGGGCAACTCGGACGCCAAGGTTTCCTTCAGGTCCAACGTCTTCGGCTTTTGTAGGTTTCCTATTGAACTTTAAAGCTTCCTTATCGTGTCCGTCTCAATCTTAAAGGCTTCAAATGGTATGATATGATAATCTCCTCGGGAAATGAATCTAAAGGAGCATTCCTTAGGTCTAACACCTCGAGCAGCTTAAGCCCATTTACCCAGGGGCTAATACCGAGGAGTTTGACGGTACATTTGGCAGTCCGAACACAAGTGGAGAGGGAAGACGAACGGCATTGACCTTACGCCATTGTGCATTGGTAGAGCTACAATGGATGGCAATTCGCCGGGCCTCTCTGGAACACTTTGTGATCGTTGGATTAACTATTGTTGCGAAATTTTCCTCCTTCGACCTTGTCAATAGGATCTCTCTCAAGATGTCATGTACACACACGATAAGCGTGGATCCTCCCGTCGGTGGTTGTTCTTGCAACTTGGATCAAGCTTCTATCATGAAGCTCTAGGAGGTACTTCTCTGTAACTACTTCCAATGTCTTGCTATCTTGCCCTTCCACGGACCCTTCAGATACTTATAGACGGATGAGCCTCATGCACATAATTATAGGGGTGTCAATGGATTGGGTCTGACCTGACCCGAAGTGTAAGGGCCACGTGTTCCGACCTAACCCGACCCTAAATGCATAAGACCTGAAGAAAAAATGTGACGGCACATTTTTATTTTTTTATTTTTAGGGCAAAGTTACTTCGCCTATGCATTAGCTAGCTAGTTGTGATGCCAAGTGAAAACAAATTATCAGAGTCAAAATTCAAAAACTGAAAAAACAATTATCACACCAAAACGAAGTAGACGAAGACACTTTTGAATATATCGATGGTGGTCTGTCATCATTACCTCTTGAGTGCATCAGAAATGCAGGCATTATAAGCACTGTTATCTCAGTCTACAGAACCTCACAAGAGCTCAATCACAAGTCAATTAGTAAAGAGTTTAAGCTACACATTTACACTGTCACATTTTCTACAATGTAGCAGGATGCAAATACTATAACTCAACTGACAAAACTAGAAATAGGATAGGCTTAAGTCACACGAATCAAAAGCATGAACATAATGAAGATACATGTCATTGCAAAATCACAAGCCAAGTAAAGCATGTAATCTTGCGGCCTATTTGGTAACCATCCTAACAGTGCCAAATTCTGATTTTTTGTTCCTGAGAGTAGTTTTGGAACAAAATCGTGTTTGGTAAAATTTTTGCTTCCTGGGAACAAATTTCTATTTTTTTGTTCCCGAAAATAAATTTGGAACATAATCAATAATAAAAAAAAAATTGATTATCATTCTGAAAAAAAATCTAAGAATCAAAGCCATTTTCTTTTTTTCTTCTCTTTTCTCTTCTTCTTCTTCATTTATCGCCACCGTTGTAGTTGTCATCCGCCGACCGCCACCACTAGTCGCCGGCAATTGGTGCGGCAAGCTCATCGAAGACAAGCCCAGCCACTAGCAGTGGTGAGGCCGAGCCTCGGCAGGGTTGGGCAAGCCTCGCCAGTGGCCAAGTGGGCCTCGCCGAGGCTCGACTGATGAGGGATGGCCTCGTTGAGAGCCGGTGACACCACTTGAATAAGAATAATATGAGAAAAAAAAAGTAAAAAAAAAAAAAAAAAATTATTTAAAAATTAAAAGAAAATGATTTGGAGTTGAAATTTTGAACAGTACCAAACGGTATCAAATGCAATTCTTTTTAAGAATAAAAAATTTTGGACAAAGTTAAAAACGGCTTAAAATGCTTAAAAATTGATCTCGAAAACAGAATAAAAAAATTTATTTGTGATCAGAAATTGTTCCAAAGAACAAAATTGTTATTAAACGCGCTTTTAGAGCTTTCTATGTATATCTCTGTTGCTCGGACATTAACCCGATTTGTGCTTGCCAAGCTGTCCTCAACAGCTTTCTTCAATGCAACCCAAAAGGATCTTGTCAGGCTAAGTAAAATATTGAGTTGGATGGAAAAGCCACTGCCCAGGGAAATGTCATGATTTAAAGCAGCTGTTTTGCAACACAGAGCAGCAAAAAGTAACCTATGAACCTCAGTAGTCGGTAGGTGAAGCGATGAGGACTATAAATGTGAAGAACTTCCAAGAACAATAGAGGAGAAATCGTCAATCTAAGGCCACGGAAAATGCATCTGTCACGTCAGACCAGGGTTTTTTTTTTTTTTTGGTCGAAAGACCAGGTTAATTATTGCCTTACACATAGGATCCTAAAAAAAAACAAAACAATTTCATCAACTAGCATCGTACCGGCAAAGTCATCAAAAAGCAAGGGCTAAACATGAAAATGAGAATTAACTAATGTATTAAAATATAGAAAGACATTAATATTCTACAATTATATTTCTAACTTGACCAAAAAATTTTGAGTTCTTTCAATTCCTCCCCAATAGAACATGAAAGTGGCGTAGATCGTAACCAATCTTAAATACATATAGGAGCATCTACAATAATTGGAGTCAATGAGCTATGAAACATATCAAGCATACAACCTTTGGTGCTAAATGCGGTCTCTAATGCTACAATTGAAATGGGTACAACCAAAATATCTCGTGCAATAGAAGAAATGATGGGATATCTAATAGAATTTATTTTTTACCAGCTTAAGATGTCAAATTCAGCGGTATAACATTTACATCCTTCCTCTAAATACTTGTCCAATTCAGATTTTTCTTCTATTGTTGTTTGGCTTGGCTAAGATACATTGCAGTCATAATATCAACACTAACAATAGAAGACTTTGATTCGTTTACCATCCTTGTGTTTTTTAGCCTCAAGTTGCTTTGGGGGCATGCACTAGTGTGGTATTGCTCAAAACATTAGAGATTTCGGTACTTTATCTTATAAAGTTTCTGCCTGCTTGCTTTCCTAAGTACAATTAATTATCGACTTCACATAATCCCACTTATATCACAGGTCAAGTATGTGAGCAATAAACAAAGTAAGATTGATGTTGTTCACATTGCATTAATACTTATTGAGTTTTGTGTTCATTCTCTTTACTATTTCCTACAGACTTTGGTCATCATTCTCATGACATCTATCAATCGTTATATAGATTCCATAAATATCATTTGTCATATCATTACTAGTGACATAAGAAGAAATTGAAACTTTTAAAGTCGCGTCAAAAAACAACTTCAAGAAAGGAATAAATTAACGAGCATACTTCCAATCTTCACTAGTAAGTAATCCTTTTGCCTTGAAAAACTCTTCAACAAATTTGCTATCTTGAAATTCCATCAAGTTAAAAGCTATTTGAAATTTCAAAGCTACTTCCAACATCATGTATGTCAAGTTCCAACAAATCTTGACATCCAAACATACAAGACTCTTGGACTTAATATTTTCTAACTCAACACATTCCTTGAATCATCTCAGCAGTTTAGGATAAGATCTCACATAATGCATAGCTAAATGTATTCTCATGATGCAATTATTTGTGTTTTTCAACCGCTTTCTCAATCAAACTAAAGATATGAGCGCAACACCTTATCTGGAGTAACTTGCCCTTCAATTACCAAAGAGTTCCAAGAGTTTAACGTCTTTTTCAAAATATTGAAGCCCTATGTCATTTGAGCTAGACGCTTTGAATCTCCCAATTAATCAAGCATTTTTCAATCTATTTTCTTATTATCTTGCTAGGATAACTCAGGTTTGACAAAAATTTAACAATTTCTTTTGCAACTTCCAACTTTTCTTATTATCTTGCTAGAATGACTCAGGTTTGACAAAAATTTAACAGTTTTGTTTGCGATTACCATTCGACATTAATAAAATGAGCAATCGAAATATGTAACTCAAATTTTGATAAGACGTGATATACTCCAAGAGATGTCCCAGAGAAATATTTCTTCAATTTACTTTTTTCTTATGTATATAAATTCTTCAATTTACTTTTCTCTTCCGTATATGAATCGCAATACTTACGCCTCAAAATGTTATGCAACGGGATTATGAAATTTGGTTGGATTTTATTAAAAAAAAATCACTGAAATCCCTCATGCTTTATTAACTTGAAAGACAATTTATCCAGAATAAACATGAGCACTAATTTTTTCCCACTAGATTCTTTGTCAAATTTCCATAGACCACAAGAACTAAAGTTTGATCTATCCAGTTTTTGGGTTAAATTTCCATAAACCAGAAGAACTACTGACCCTAATGAGTTGATTTGATGCACTTCTTTTGCCTTTTCTGATGCATCGAACTAGTCCCTTTACCACTAGCATCGCTAGTATGAGCCCGGCAACATATAATCTAGCATTTTCTTCATGGAATCTGTTCAAAGTGTTCCCACACTGTAGAGAGAATAGGGTAGTCTGGTGCGAGGCGTCGCCTCCAACGAGAGCCCGTACGTTAAGGTCCGCACCACCACCAACTACGTCCACTCGAAGCCGACGATCCACCGCCCTGGCAAGCCAACCGACGCGCTGGAGCGGCACCAGGTCTTCGCGCTTGGCCACAACAAGCCCGAGTCAGCGAGCTCCACGCTGAAGATCTCCGTCTGGGACTCACCGTCGGAGAGCTTCCTCGGCGGCGTCTGCTTCGACCTCTCCAGTGTGCCGGTCCGCGACTCGCCCGATAGCCCGCTGGCCCCGTAGGGGTACCACCTCGAGGGCAGCGACGAGGCGGAGCGGAGCGGCGTCTTCTATCGACATCCAGCTCTTCGTCTGAATCGACACCCAGGCCGACGACGCGTTCCCGGAGGCGTGGAGCTCTGACACGCCGTGCGTGGCCCGCACATGCTCGAAGGTGTACCTGTTGTCAAAGTTGTGGTACTTGCAGGTGACGGTGATCGAAGCTCGGGAGCTCCACATCGCTTCAAACTTGCTGCCGCTGACGACGCCGGAGGTCATGGTGGCTGTGTCGGTGGGTGACGGGGTTAGGGATTTTCAATCGTGTATAGAGAGAGTAGGAGAGTCTGGAGAGAGAGGGAGATGGGGCCAAAAGGCCTGCACGGTACCGGTGCCGAAAGGGCCCGCACCGACCCGGCCCAACCCGACCCTAACCAATTTGAATAAGACTTTGGGATTCGGGTCGGGTCGGGCCGATCCGGGCTGAGCCTTTTTACAGTCCTACCTTATTATATGTTCCTCTAGAGGAGACAAGATTTCAAATAGTGAGGCAAATCTGAGTACCCACTTGACCGTATCTTTCTTTGATTCAAAAACTTGCCATTCCCTTCTAATTCATTGCCTCTTAGCAAATACTCTTCTTCTTCTATGACGGTTGAGAGCTTGTGGAGCAGGAATGTCACCATTCCATCTGCCATGAATCCCCAAGTTTAAGAACTCGGGACTGAATTGATTGGACTTGTTACGCTCTTCCTTTTTGTACTGTTGAGTATGAAAATGTCTATTGACAAGACCCCGAGTTTGATTTAACCCAATGATTGAACTTTTCGGTGGTGGCTCAATGCGATTTTGGTGACAGACAAAATGTAAAAGTGAAGATCATGCATAGAAAATATAGGCTTCTTTGGCTGACGGCTTTAGAGGTCATGGAACGAAAGATGGGAATGATTTAAGCGAACGAGAGGGACGTTACTTCTTTATACCCAAAACAAGAAGAAGCCAAACCTTGGTTACTTCTTTATGCAGGCCCTTGCTGGACCAAGCTGAGATCCCACGATTATTTACCTAAGGAGCAAAGTTTTGGTCATTCATTCTATCAATACCAGCTTCAACGTACATCCCTTGAAATTATGCACCGGAGCCAATCTCTGTTTGTCCAGCCAAGTGCCTTAAATTCAAAAAATCATTAAAAATATTATCAAAAATTATCCATATCAACGTTGGCATCAGTCATATTATGTAACACGGTCAGTATCCACATTGGCAATTTCTAACCAAAACAAGCCAGATAGATTTAATTAATAAAATGTAGAAATATTTAAGACTCGATTGGTAAAATTAAAAAATTTAAAACTGAATTGATAAAAATATAATAAATTTAAGATTTTTTAGATAATTTTTTTTGCACAAGATGAGAGGGGTCAATTAAGTCAATGTAGTTATCTAGCAACAATGAAAATTCTTCTACCTGAGTCATAGTAATTTAAGAAAGCAAGAGCTCCTTTCAAACCAATTCTAGTCGAGCATAGAGAATGAGGAGCCTTGCAAATGTACAGAAATGTCTTTATTAGTCCCAAAAACAACATTTCTAATATTTTTTTCCAAGGTTAATACCCTGAAAAACCCCAAATTCGTACACTTGTGACAAATTTACCCCAAATTATTTTTTTGACCACCAAAAACCCCAAACTGGTATATTTTTGACAAATTTACCCCAAACTAATACACTTGTGACAAATTTACCCTCTATTAGTTTTCGTTAAATTTTATTTTCAAATTATTAAGTTAAATGACACGTGACAATCGACAGGTATATCAACTTAGGATTTTACGCTCCGTTTGTCACAGTTTATAATTTTTGTGATTTTTTTGTGGTATTAATTCAATTTAGCAGAGGGTATATTTGTCACAAATTTACCATATTGGGGGTTTTTTGCAATCGAATAAATTAGTTTATGGTAAATTTGTCATAAATGTACCAGTTTAGGGTTTTTTATAGTCAATCGGGATAAATTTGTCACAGGTATACCAGTTTGGGATTTTTCATGGTCAAAAAAATAGTTTGGGGTAAATTTGTCACAAGTGTACCGGTTTGGGATTTTTTAGGGTATCGGCCCTTTTTTCTATTTGGATATTTCTAATAACCCTAATGATCTCTTTGTAGCGATACTATCTTCATACTTGTTGTATTATTTTCGTAGTTAAATTTCTTTGGAACAAATTCATCTCTTGCTTTGTTTCTCTTCCGTACATATAAGAAACCCCACTTGATGGAAGTGGAGCAAATCTCAAATGAGATTTTTTATTCCGATTTTCCAAAAGAGTTCATTAAAAACTATGTAGATTGCTTTTTTTTTTCCTCCAAATTTTATGAATAATTGAAATGTAATTGAATATGTCAAATTGAAATAATGGATGATAATAACAAATTGTGAATTAATGTTTTTAATGTAAATTCATTCTAAAATTTATTATTTATTTATTTGTGAATTTAAATTAAAATAATCATAAAATATATAAAGATATACATTAAATATATAAAGTGTCTCAATATGTTAAAATTCAATATATTTTTTATTTAAAAATGATATATTAATATATCATATTGTGTCGTGTCTTATGTCACGTGTTACATGCTAGTGTTGGTGCTATTTAGATGGACACCCCCAATGAAAGCCTTTTTTTCTCGAGCTACTTATAATAGTTGGACCACATGTTACCTAATTAAATTACTATGTTGCATTGATACTTCGAATCTCCCTTCGGCAACAGCCAAAACCCCAACGATTTAAAAAAAAAAAACTAAAAACTAAAATGTTTTCCCGACATAAAATGACAAAATTAAAAATGGTCCACAGACTTTTGGACGATGGACCAAAAACACTCACAGTTAGACTAGAGATGCATTGATATGATCGCTGTTGACTTTTTTTTAGAGAAATAGATTAGCGGAGAAAAGAGTAAAATGATCTCCCGAAAGTCATGCGAAACCAAATAAATCCCAATTAAATTGAATCAAGATCGATGGTGTTTTAAGTCTTGCGGATATGGTTCTAGAGATCTCTTTAAATCTTTCGAAAATTCAGAATATCTTTTCTTAGGAGATCTTTTGGAGTTGCCCACTTCAAGATGAACTTAAATGCGCTTATAAAAGATTAGAGCCATCAAGTACTTGAGCTCCGATCCTGTGGTCGCCGTTCCATCTGTCGTAACTTTTGTCTCAACTTGGCAGGAAATTGTCAGAAAATCAGTCGATTCCCGAAAGAGGCTTTTGATGAAACTGATAATACCAAGAGTCATCAAACAAATAATAAACTAATCATTTTCTCTACAAATGATTTGTTATCTTTTATGAAACAAATGAATTATAGACAACTGCAGTCTAGATATGATTCCGTGCACAAAACATATTATCCTCGACAATTCAAACGAGGTTCGATTTTCAAATGAGCAACATTTCACGGTCCGTTCATCAAGCAGCGATCAGAACCGAGAATGATGCATTACATGGTGCACGACGCCGGGGTTCGGGGTGGCGTAGGTGAGGAGCTCCTCGTCGCGCTCGAAAACGGCCATGTCGCGCCGGTCCAGCGTCACCCACGCATCGATCCCGTCCCCACCCTTCGCGTCCACCATGTACACGAAGTTCTTCGCGAGGCTCAGCGCCGTCAGCCACGCCGGCTTCCCGGACCCGAAGTCGACCTCGTAGAGCCGGAACCCACACAGGCTCGAGTCCCTGTAGAACCTCGACTCCTCCTTCCATTTTCCGAAGAAGTCGCCCGCCGCTGCAATCGCAATTAACATCGTCAGACGAGACAATGAGCAGATTCGTGATTGGCTTGATTTATTAGCGTCATAAGTTTGATGTGATGTACTTACTCCCGATCGACCCGCACGCTATGGACATGAGCTCGCCGCCGTCGGACCCGCTCGCTTGAGCTCCCTTGGTGAAACTGATCATCTCCCTCCTGATGTTCGAGACCAGCTCGTGGAATGTCGACTCGCTGTTCTCGTATAGTATGTTGATGCCGAAGGCGAGATTCCCGACGACGTCGTTGTCTCGCAGGGCCGGCGACAGCCGGTTCCGGAGGTTGACCATCTGGCGCAGCAGGGTCGGGTGACCCGAAGACCCGGTCACAGACCGCGAGGCAGCCAGGGCGCATCTGACGATGAGCGCCAGCACGAGCTGGACCCTCGTGAACCGAGTCGACTCGCCGGGCCGAGCAGAGCGGACCGCTTCGGCCCTGAGGGCGGATATCTTGGACCCGTGGAACACAAACCTCCGCGTCGCGCAGCTCTCCATGCCGGCATAGTCCGACAGCATGAAGGGCACCTCCTTGGGCCCCACGAGGGAGTCCCCGAGGAACCTCGGAGGAGGGGGCCGGCCGCCCTCGAGCCTCCCGGCGGATCTCGCCGACCAGCTCCGGAGGAAGAACGCCAGCGAGGACCCGTCCAAGAGCTTGTGCGAGCCGCAGGCGGCGACGGCGACGCCGCCGCAGGTGAGGGTGGTGATCTGGACAATCAGGAGGCACCCCATGGCGGCCAACAGCGACGTCTCCGGGTGAGAGGAAGGGAGTAACTGGGCGAGCAACGTCCCATCGGGCCGGGCGAGGACGTCAGCGAGCCGGAGGTCGGCTCGGGCCTCGACCCAGTACGCGCCCTCGTCGTTGCAGTCGATGCGGGCGCTGCCCTGAGCCGGCCGGCCAAGGGGTAGAAATCGGTGAGGGTTTCGCAGAGAGAGGCCCGCATGCGGCTAGAGAGCGACTCGCCGCCGGGGTGGGCGTAGAAGAGGAGGCTGTGGGACCAGCCGGCGGGGAAGAGCTGGTCGAGGAGGGAGAGGTTGAGGGTGCGGCGGTGGGGAGGGGTGGGAGAAGACGGTTTGACGGCGGTGGATGAGACGATGCGGACTTTCTGGTCGGGGACGGCGGTGCTCATCTTGGACTCGGGAACTCTCTCGTATGTCATTCGATCTGGAGGACTCCTCGTATATGTCATTCCACGCGACACGTAGAGGTGTTTGCGCTGGCCAAGAATTTATGCACAAAAATAATTTCATTTCTCTCTCACTAGCCCGCACACACTAGCCCCTAGCTTGGGGACGAACTTGGAAAAGGGCCTTGAAGAAGAGAGAAGTTTGGAGTATTGGCAAGGCAACTCGTTTGGCTTCTTTCGCTGTTCATCGCTGATTGCCACAGCCAGTTCTTGTGCAATTTTTGTTGGATATATTATTAATATAGTCCAAAATAATATGTTCACATACAAGCTCAATAGGTAAAAGCATGATTATTTGGGTCCATATGGGCCGAAGCCCAATAACGTGCATATAAAAACTCTAGGGTTTCCCTACGCTGGAGGTAACACTGTTGAGCGTTCCAAACTTGACGTCTCTTGGTGTAATACTTCAAGCAACTACTTCTTCTCTCTCAAATCTATTACCTCCAACAATCTTGAAGTATTAGGTTTGTGTGTCGGATTTGAGCGAGTAAAGTGTGTTCTTGAAGATTTCGTCAAGACGAACTCGCGGCTGTAATTTACTTTCGATTTCGACGGTGATATTGGCCGGGATCTGAGTTTGAAGATTCGGGTGACCGAAATCTTTGATTCAAAAACCCAAAAATTATAGCCAATTTAAGAGGGTGAAACCACTTGGGCTTTGATCTACTCGTCGCTACGAACGTTTTGAGTGGTCACTCGCGTCAATCGGAGGTCGGACGAAGAAGTTATGGCACCCGGAAGTTTCCATCTAAATTTCTAGCGAATTTTGGGGACGAAATTTCTAGCGAATTTCGGGGGGCGAAATTTTTTTTCAGCGAGACCACCGCCCGCGGTGGAAGCGTTGGTTAGGGCTTGGTACCCCAAACGCGGGGGGAAGGGTTCGAACCTCCATGGAAATGTTGCATAAGCGTCTTACCTGCGCTTGGGGGTCGGGCGGTTTCTAGCGAATTTCTCCCCGCGGGGGCGAAATTCCCCGGGTCACCAAAAAAAAAAAAAAAAAAAATTTCAGCGACAAGGGACAACAAGTCCATCTTAAGGTTTTTGGGTGCTCCAGATCCGTTTTTGGGGTTTGTTTTGGCAAATTCCATCTCTACTGAGCGGTTTGATCAAGGTTAGGGGAGTTATTCAACTTTGTTGCTCGAGGACTTCAAGGTGCACTCTTTCTAACACTTTGTTTTGATTAAAATGGCAAAGCGTAGTTCCTATGATATTATAAAGTTGCAATCTTTTGATGTTATTGAATTTCATGGCTGGAAATTACATGTTCAATTTGGCATGAAAGAACGTGACATATTCTATACTGTATTGAGCGATTTTACATCTACCACTGAAGATGTGAATGAATATCAATGGAACAAAGATGAGGATTTTTGTAGAGATTACTTGTTGAACTCTCTAAATCCTAATTTGGCTATGACTTATAGTGAGTATAAGACGGCGAACGAGATATGGAATCACTTGAATGCTCAGTTCCAAAAACAAGAGGGGTTATCTAAAACCCTCCTAGCTGAGAAATTCTTTGACTTTAAATTCACTATGAATTCAAGCATCATCTCTCAGCTAGTTGAGTTTGAGAACATGAGGAACAAGCTGAAAGATGATAATTCGATATGTCCGATAATCTCTTTGTCGGTCTTGTGTTAAGCAAATTGCAAATTTGGTGCTTTCTTCGTAAATTACTAACTCTGAAATATGTTAGAGTAGTACCTTTACTTAAGAAGAATTTAATATCTATGAGTTTACTTGATAAAGCTGGTATGTCTTTTTCAACTATGAATGGTAGAGTAACCTTATCTATTAACTCATATTATTTTGGTTGTGCATTCATGGTTAATGGTATGTATAGGTTGAGTTTAAATGCTGATAGCATAAACCATGTGAATTCTACTTTGATCGATCCAAAGTTGCTACACAATAGACTTGGACATGTGAATTACAAGAAAATGCAACATTTAGCTAAAACTCATAACATTCCATTAGATACTTCTATTCGATTTGATAAGTGTGAAGTGTGTGCACAAGCTAAAATTACTAGAAAACCCTTTAAATTGATTTCTAAAAGCACACAACTTCTTGAGCTAATACATTTCGACATTTGTGATTTTAGAAATTACATTACTAAAGGTGGTCGGAAGTATCTAATAACATTCATAGATGATTTTTCTAGATATTGTCATGTCTATTTGTTGAAATCGAAAGATGAGGCTTTTGAAAAATTTAAGATTTTCAAGTCTAGAGTAGAAAATCAACTCAACTTGAAAATTAAGAGGTTTAGGAGTGATAGAGGAGGAGAATATACTATGTCAAGGTTCAAGGAATTTTGTGCTTTAGAAGGTATAATACTTGAAACAACCGCTCCTTATTCACCCCAATCAAATGGTGTTGCAGAGCGTAAGAATAGAACGTTAACTGAAATGTTAAACTCTATGTTACTTACAGCTGGCATGCCTTCCTCCTATTGGGGAGAAGCAGTTCTAACTGCTAATCACATCTTGAACAGGTTGCCGCACTCTAAATTGTCCATGACACCTTATGAGATATGACATAAGCGCTCTTGTAGATATGATACTCTTAAGACTTGGGGCTGTATTGCTTATGTAAGTATACCAGATCCTAAAAAACCTAAGGTGGGATCTAGAACTATTACTTGTGTATATCTAGGTAGTGCAGAAGATAGCGCTGCAAATAGGTTTTTAGATCTATCTACTAACACAGTGATAGAATCTAGAGATGCAGTGTTCTTTGAAAACAAGTTTATCAAAGATCAAGGCTTGAATGTTTTTGGATCTACAGATATGATTTTAGAATCTCCTGTAGAATCTGAAGCAGGCCCTTCTGACACTAATTCCACACAATTGGCTATTGAACCAATTCTAGTTAGAGTATCTACAAGAGAGAGAATTCCCAAAAGTTTTGGTGAAGACTTTGTTGCTTACCATCTTGAGGATGATCCATTCTCCTATCAAGAAGCAATGAGATCTAGGGAATCTCTACTGTGGGCAGAAGCCATAGATGATGAAATGAGCTCTCTGCTGCAGAATCACACTTGGCAGCTAGTAAATTTGCCAAAAGGGGCTAAAGCTATAGGCTGTAAATGGGTGTTGAAGAAGAAACTGAATAGTGATGGATCAATAGCCAGATACAAAGCACGCTTAGTAGCTAAAGGCTATAAACAACAGAGTGGAATAGACTATTTTGATGTTTATTCACCTGTGTGTCATCTATCAACTATAAGAATTCTTCTTGCTTTGGCATCTATTGAACACTTTGTAGTGCATCAAATGGATGTAAAAACAGCTTTCTTAAATGGAGATTTAAATGAGGAAATTTACATGGAACAACCAGAAGGATATGTTATGAAAGGTCTTGAGGACAAAGTTTGTAAATTAAATAAATCTCTATATGGTCTTAAACAAGCACCTAAGATGTGGCATCTTAAATTTGATGAAGTGGTAAAGAGTTATGGCTTTCAGTCTAGTTATTCAGATAAATGCCTTTACCATCGTTCTATGTCAAATAAGATAGTCATCATTTGCTTGTATGTTGATAACATGTTAATTCTTGGTTCCGATCATTCTGTAGTGAGTGACGTGAAAGCTACTTTAAATAAAGAATTTGACATGAAAGATCTTGGTATTGCTAATACCATTCTTGGTATGAAAGTAAGCTTTGAACGGCAAGTCATCTCCCTTAGCCAGACTCATTATATTGAGCAGCTACTTTCTATTTGGGGATACGATAAGTGTAAACCGAGTGAGACACCATGTGATTATAATAATAGACGAGTCCTAATGAAGGGACCAGCGTGGATCGTTAAAGTACTCGAAATTGATTGGTAGTCTCATGTATGCTATGAGTTGCACTAGACCCGACATAGCCTTTACGGTTAGTATCGAGTCGTTTTACTAGTAATCCTAGTAAAGAGCATTGGGATGCCCTTAATAGGCTAATGAGATACCTTAAAGGTACTAAAGATTATGCGCTTTATTATTCTGGTTATCCTCCAATTGTGGATGGATATTCGATGCCTCATGGTGCTCGAGATATTAGAAATAGTAAGTCCACTAGTGGGTATGTATTCACTTTGGGTGGAGCTGCTATTACTTGGAAATCCAAACGACAGACTTGTATTGCATTGTCGTCTATGGAATCGGAACTTTTTGCTTTAGCCTCAACCGGTGAAGAGGTAAAGTGGATAAAGAATCTGATTATGGATATTCCTTTGACTCGGCTAAAGATTAATTCTTTAAGCCTATTTTGTGATAATCGAGCAAGCCTGTCCAAGTCGTCAATAATACTCTCTTTAATTCAAAGAGAAGGCATGTGAGACCGAGACATGCGTTGTTGAATTATCTCGAGAGAACAAGGGGTTATCACCTTGATCGATGTGAGATCGAAGGATAACATAGCCGATGCTCTCACTAAAGGTATGCCTAAAGATCGATTATTCAAAACAAAGTGGGGGAATTGGGGTTAAAGACTATATAGGCAAGTCTTAACTACCATTTACTTACTGTGTTTTGAATTATCAAATATTTCTTTATTGGCTACAATGATAAGCACAGTTTATATGTTTCATCGATGTTCACGATTCTTGCCGACTAATTGAAGAGGGTGAGTTGTCTCATTCCAAATTTGATGAAGATGACTTTAACCTAATTCAAATGTTCTATCTGGAAAAATTGTGTCATTCCAAACTTGATGATACAATTCAACTAGATTGAACTATCCTTTTTGGTTAAATGATCTCATTCCAAACTTGATGCTAGATTATTTGACTTTAAGGAATCAGTAATTGTGACATTCCAAATTGAAACATAGAAACAATGGTTTATATAAGAAGCCTATTTGTCTTGTTCTTAATTGAAACTTGATATTACATGACTAGGTTATTGTAAGTGAGTTAACTATTGGTCTTGTTCTTTAAAACTAGACAATAGTTATTCTCCTACAAATAAACTTAAGTTGATGGCTCTTTGTAAATCACATTGTTTAGGTCTTGTTCATAATTTATGAAACTGGCTTGATGCTTATGACATGATATTATGATGCTTTATGACATCAATATATGTTCTTCTCCGCCTGATGGAATGGTGCTAAGTTTTTATTCAATTGATTGAATTCATGATAATATGAAATTCATATTTGACATTCTACATGGGATGGTAGAGATGGAGAAGAGCTTAATGAGTGGGATCCTGACCAGGATGACCTACTTGATGAATGAATATATATCACTTAGAGCGTGTGGGGACTTGATAGTTTACCTACTATTGCCTATTTTGATGAAGTCCATTTACTTGAGACTTGCATTTTGCTATTTCTATTTTGTGGACATTATTATGCTTATTTCTTATATTTGTAAGGCCTTAGACTATTTTGACTGGCCTACTTATACTTGATTAATATGCATATATTGGTTGTGAACTGAATCTGAGAATTATTTTGGGATTTGAATTTTAATCTCGAATGGTTTATGATAAGAATGATTCACTTATTTAGTTTGCACATGATGATTTAGTTTAATACTTTATTGCTGAAATACTCTTTGACCGATCCGAGTTGATTGTCTTGGACTGAATGTGGATGATTCATGTTTGTTTGAACATTACACTCGACCAACTTATTGAATTGTCTTTGTGTGGTGAACATAGGAGGAGATTGTTGGATATATTATTAATATAGTCCAAAATAATATGTTCACATACAAGCTCAATAGGTAAAAGCATGATTATTTGGGTCCATATGGGCGAAGCCCAATAACGTGCATATAAAAACTCTAGGGTTTCCTACGCCTGGCGTAACACTGTTGAGCGTTCCAAACTTGACGTCTCTTGGTGTAATACTTCAAGCAACTACTTCTTCTCTCTCAAATCTATTACCTCCAACAATTTTACTGCTCAAGAATGGTTAGCTGACGTTTACGAATGGTGATAGTTAAGGGCCAAAATTTGAAATCCACTGTAATCGAAGGCGGCGGCTCCCAAGGAGAAGGTTGTTAAGCAACCGTGAAGCCGAAAGTCTGCGGTGGGTGTGAAGCCTAGAAGCCGAAGTTGAAGCCCGCGGCAAAAGCAAAGTGAAGACTTCCGCAAAGGCGATGCCTAGGAAGAAAGCTATGAAGAAGGTTGCCGCCGCGAAGGTTAAGAAGAAACCGGTGAAGAAGCCGAAGAGCGTGAAGCTGCTGAAGAAGGCCGAGAATGGGGACGGGATTTTAGACGATGATAGGGGAGATTTTATTAGATGGTTGTGTTTGATAATGGGGAATCGAAAAGCTGTGAGTCGTGTGGTGCTCCAATGGTGGTTTCTTCCTTTGGGTCTGGCCTTCTTCTTCTTTCTCGCCACACGCTAACTATACTTTTATTCTTGGCGATGTCAAATGAATAGAGTCATTAGTTAATGTCACGTAAGAGATTCCAAGTGAAATGGTGTATTGGTGTCTTGTGTGATCCATAGATTGTTCGTCTGTATCGATACTCTATCTCTCTTTTGTAGCAGTTTCTCCAACCATAGAGAAAGAAAAGAAAAAGAATTATGCTTTCGCATCTATTTTGACAGCAGAAGAGAAGGGGGGAGGGGAAGAATAAGAAACTTTTTGCAGAACTTCTGAACTTATCTAGAGGCAGAATGCTTCTTGAATGTTCCATCTCCCTTTGAAGCTCTCGGGGATTTCATTTTCAAATATTTGAAACCTCCAGAAACTCTAAATGGGTCGGAGAAACTGCTGACTGATGGTGATTCTGCATTGTTTTCTTTCGGGTTCTCTTTGTCAGGAATTATATCAAGCTCATACTTGCTCTCGAAGAACTTTGAGAACCCGAAGCTCTGTTGAGAGCGGTCACCGGCCCCTCTGCCTCTGCCTCACTCCCTTTCGAGCGCGCGAGGGGCAGTCTTAATGTGCTTTGTCGGCGACGGCAGGGGAACAGCCATTTGACGAACGCCGGAGCAACGAAATAGTCAAATCTAAGAGAGAAGAAAGAGATTCAATTTTTGAGTGCGTCCGGTAGAGAGGAAAGAGGTTTGCTCTTCGTTCTTCTTCTTCAGGTCTTCAGACAACGAAAGCACCAAGAGGACAGAGAATATCAGACAAAGAAATAAATGTTTGCAGAGCAGGAGAGATAGCGAGCGTAGGGGGCTAGTGTGTGCAGGCTAGTGAGAGAGAAATGAAATTTTTTTTGTGTATAAATTCGTGTGCTTGCGAGCCGGCCCCACAGCTCCACGCGTCGCTTCCTGAGTGGTCGGAGACCACGCTGACCTGGTGGTCCGGGACCACCCAATATTTTCTCACGTATGGACCATGTTCGGCTGACACGGTACGGTACTGGCTGCGTGGGCCCCACTTCCACGGAAGAAAATATTGGGTGGGATCTCGATGATCGGTCGAATTCAAGTGAAGTGTGATACGCGGATGGTCGGACCCACGAGAAAAAAAAAAAAAGAACGGTTGAAAGGCGAACATAAGCAAGAGAAAAAGGGGCACGCTCGGCTTATTTGAGACGGAGAGCTCAAAGGACCAGAAGAAAAGAGGAAAGAGAGGAATGACCTATTTGATAATTATTCTGTTTCTTTAGAAATAAATTTTTTTAATTATATTAGTTGGACGAATTTTTTTTAACATTTCAAGATATTTAATAACTGTCCAAAATTTTTATTTTCAGAATTAAAATGCGTTTAGTATACCCCAAATTTTTTCGTGATTTAGAAATTCTTTTAATTTTTAAATAATTTTATTATATATATTTTTTCCTTTTTTTCTTCTCCTTCTTCCGTTAGCTGGTCGTTGGGTTGTTGGTCCACGCCTTGGGGCAGCAGGGTGAGGCCTAGCCTTACTAGGGGCTGGCGATGCCCCGACAAGGTTGCTTGCCTCATTTGGCTGGTCGCCAGCTATCGCCGAGGTTGACAATTGGCTAAAGGAAGAAGAAAAACAAAAGGAAAAGAAGAAAATAAGAAAATGAACTTGATTTAAAAGTTGTTCTCGAGAAAAAAAACTATTTTTTTTACTTTTTGATTTTATTCTAAATCTATTAATGAAAATAAAAAAAGTTATCAAACGAATTTCTATTCCTTTATTATTTTGGGGAAACAAAAAAAATAACATCATACACTATTTGATTAGTTAGGGCTTGTTTGTTTTTACTTCAAATAGCGTCTTGTTTTTTTGTTCACTAGAACAAAAGCAATAAATCTATTTTGTTTTTTTGTTCCTAGGAACAAAAATGTATTTTTTTTTATTTTTTTGTTTTCAAAAATAGATTTAGAACGGAATCAAGAAGTATAAAAAAATAATTTCTTGTTTCCGAGAACAATTCCTATAATCAGTTCTTATTTTTTCTTTTCTTTTCTTTTCTCTTCTTCTCTTCTCCTTTTTTCTTCTTCCCTTTGGCTGGTCATTGGCCTCAGCTATGGCTGGCAACTTCACTAGAGTGTCGCCGGTGACCCGAGCAACGATAAGGCTCGGCTTCGCCGAATCTGGGTGAGGTCAACCTTGCCTAGTCAAGGCGAGGCTGAGCCTCGCACAGCCATGGTGAGCTCACCAGACCTTGCCTAGCTAGTCGTTGACCATGGCGGTGGCCAGCGATCGGCTACAAAGAAGGAGGAAGAAGAGAAAAAGAAAAATATAATAAAAGTATTAAGAAATTAAAAGAAATAAAAGAATTTAGGAATCTAACCAAATGCATTTTTATCCCTAGAATAGAAATTTTAGACAATTATCAAGAGTGTTTTTTGCTCATAAATTGTTTCCGAAAACAAAATAAGAAAAAACCATTTATGATAAAAAATTATTCCCCAAAACAAAATGGTCACTAAACGCGCCTAACCGGCTAAATAATAATTGATTCTAATCTTTCATTTTCAAGAATAAATTTACAACAGAAATTTATTTGTTAATTTTTTTAATCCGAAGAATAAATTTGGAACAAAATCAATGAGTAAAAAGAAAAAAATATTTTTTTGTTTCCAAGAACAATTCAAAAATCAAGTATATATTTTCTTATTTTCCCTTTTCTTTCATTTTCTTCTTCTTATTCTTCTTTTTGGCAGATTGTTGGCCTTCGATCATCGACGTCGACCATGGCCGATGACCTCATTAGACCGTTGCCAACCCTCGGTGACCCCGAGCCATGGCGAGGCTCGACCTCGCCTTGGCTTGGCGAGGTCGAGCTTGCCCAAATCTAGCAAGGTCAAGCCTTCCCTTCGTTGGGCAACGTCGACTTGGTGGTGGCTCGACAAGGCCGAGTCTTGCCTGTGGCTAGGCAAGCTTGGCCCCACCAGATTTTGGCGAGGTGAGCTAAGGGATTTGGCGAGGTTGACCTTACCCAGCTCATGGCAAGGTTTGGGCTGACAAGCCTTGCCATGGCTTAGGTTGTTGGCCACGGCTAGTGATTGAGGAAGGAAAAGATGAAAAGGGAAAAAGAAAAAAAGAGAAAAAAATTAATAAAATTATTAAAAGATTAAAAGAAAATGCTTTGAACTAAAAATTTTAAAGGATTTACAAAATGTATTTCTATCCCCAAAATAGCAATTTTGGATAGTTACCATATGTTTTCAAATGCTAAAAATTGTTCTCGAAAACAAAATAATAAAATCATTTGTGAACAGAAATTATTTCCGAGAACAAAATGATTAGCAAATACACTTTTACAAATAGGCCCTAAGAGGATTTTTGTGCTCATAGGGAAAGCACAATAAGTATTCGCACCCTCGGTCATTTGATTTGATACGTTTTCGGAATTAGGGTTTAAATTTGAAATTTTGTAAAATTCAAGCTACTAGGTCTGATTTTTGGGGTCTTGAAATTTAGGATTTTAAGGAAATGGTGAATTATGGCGTTATGAGTCGATTGGGTTTGATGAGAGATGATTTAGAGCAATGGTGTGGTTAGACTAAGAATTTTAGGGTTTCGCGTACGAGTTCTGCGTTTCAAGCAGTGTGAATAATCGCTTTGGGATTGCCATTTGTTGTGTGAGAATTGTTTTGCTAGCGTTTAAGCATAGTTCATACAGTTGGTAGTTGCTGTGGTATTTTATTTGATTTTGACATCAATTCTTATTTATTTTTTAGGATTACAAGATTGTCGGCCACGTATAGTTACGTTGTGGGCATTTTCAAGTGAGTAATACTATCTTTTCTTTGAATCAATAAACTTATATTTTAAAAATGAAAAGCATGAAACATATTATGTGCATGATATGATTTGGCTAAAGGGCAAAAGTTAAGTGCATAGCATTTGATACATAATTTCGAATTGGGCATTTATTACTTTTTAGTTATTTGTGGATGATTTCAAAAACATTCTATGAGATACGTCTCAAGATATTACGAGTATGTGAAAATGGATTCCCAAATGGTGCGAGAAATGTCAAATTATATGTATTGATTGATGAGCGAAGTTGAAAATGATTATATATATTGAGTTTGCAAAACCTTTTTATAAAAGAATTACAAAAAGCTCTTAACTTTGTGTATGGTTTGTGAAATGTTATATGTATTGATTTGTGAAATGCTATATGAAATAAATTCTATCTAACAAATCGAGTTGTGAAAGGTGATTTGATTTGGTTTGTGAAATTGATTCATGATACAAAAAATGAAAAACGTTTTGTATATCTTCTTTCAGCTCGCCAACTTTCATCAAACACCTTTTCTTTTATTTTTATTTTTTCTTTTTTATTATTTTTAATTGAATTTTTAATTATTTTTATATTTTTATAGTTTTCACTCTCTTTTTTTTCCTTCTTCCTTGATCGATCGTCTACCATAGGCCAAGTCAAGTCTTGTCATAGGCCAGTGAGGCCTAAGCTTAAGCCTTGCCTAGCTCACTAGATTTAGCGAGGCTCGCGCTCGCCCAACCCACTCGTCGGCCTTGGTGGCCCTCGAGCTCGCTTGGATCATTCGAGCCTCAAGCTTGCTAACCCACATCTTGGCTAGTCGTCGGGCTGCTATCCATTGCTAAGGGAAGAGGCCAACGGAGGAAGGAGGAGGAAGGAAATTAAAAATAATAAATTTTTGATTTTTTAAATAAAAATAATTAAAATTTAACTTTGTAAAAAATATCTAAAAATAAAAAATTCGATTTTTTTGGTAATTTTTCCCATATAATCAAATCAGATTCTGAACCATAGAAAATAATTTCTAGTTTATTTTTAATTTTCGATTGAATACAAGAAAAAATTATTATTTTTGCAAAAAGAATGAAGCCTAAGTATTGTAACTTCTTTTTTGATCACTTGAATAATATAACTTATGTATTATGTACAATGTTTACTTGAGTACCATAATTTTTTTTTTCAATCATTTGAGTATCATAGCTCTTAAAAAAAGTTCATCACAAGTTGCATACCAAGTCAAACTTTGACACTTGCATGAACGTTCTTAAAAATTCATGATACTCAAATGATAAATTCAAAATTATGACACACAAATTAGTGTTTTATAGAAGTTATGAAACTTAAGTAATTGAAAAAAAAATTATGACACTTAAGTAAATGTCGTATAAAGGTTATAATACTTATGTTATTGTTAACACCGAAAATGACTTGGTGGGCCAAGGTGAAGATAAGGCTCAATAAGCCCAAGACTTATAAAGCAAGCCCAAAAGATCCAAAGGAGGTCGTTATCACAGGTTTTGATGAACCAGTACCAATTATCGCTCGAGAACAAGAAGATAAGGATAAAGGTGGTTATTCAAGCATGTGATATTGACGGCTTTGCAGGTAGAATAATGTGGTAATGGGTGTGCAATCGAAGATGTTGGAAATTTTTTATAATATGGGGTTACACTAATTAATTAGTTTTCTATTTTAAATAATCGAGTTACAATATTTGTTAAACCCTAAAGTGATCTTCTTGAATATTGGCATCTATTAATAATGGGCATTGTTAAGCAGTAAGGTGTAGGCAATTATGTTTAACTGAAGCTTATAATGGGAAGGACTCAGTTGACACGCTATTAATTGTGGTCCCATCTCTACCCTATAAATGGATAGGTTGTATCTATTAGTTACTTAATCCCATTGAAAGCTGTTATACTAAAATAGATCATAGAGAGAAAGATCTGGCATTCCAATAGATCTTTGGTAATATAGTGATTTATTTTTCTTCAAGTCAGCAATGATTAAAACATATATGTTTTAATTCCGCTAAGTCTATCGATTTTTGTGTTTTTGAGTCATATATGGATTCGATTCTTCTTGATCAATTAATTATTCATAAATGAATAATTTTTACATGTGGTATCAAAATTAGAACAAAAAAAAAAAATTATGGACAAATTCGAAATTTTCCTCTTTGAGTCGAATATTATTGTTATTTTTTCATCTGGATTTTTTGCTCGATTGATCCTGAAACCATAGGGTTTTTGTTCTACATGTTGAGATTTGTATAATTTCGTTGAGAATTGAGTTAGAATTTGAAATTTGAAATTCTAGGAATTATGCCTTAAAAAAGTTATAGAATTTACAAATTACTTGCCATTGATTGATATTCGTTGTAAAGTGTTATATAGGTATTGTTATATATATGTTTTAGCATCATTTTGTTGCATTAAGATAAGATTTTTGAGCTTAAACATTAGAAATCCGAAAATTCAGCCATGGGAGGCTTAGATCCGAAAATTTGAAGCTTGAATATGATTAATTTCTTCGTTTTTCTTCCTTTTATTAATTAAAATCAATTATATTAATATTAGATGCAAGACCCATGAAGAAATTTTATCAAAAATCAATTATTATATGATTTTTTTTAATGTTCTGGTTGAAATCGGGTCATATGACCCGGTTTTCAGACTTCGTGACCCGGCTGGAGGTTGAAGAAGACCTCCAGCCGGGCCGGGCCATCAAATTGGGCTCACGCCCATTAAAAGAATAAAAAAAAAAGGGTTCTGGGCGTAAGCCCAGAACCAAGAACAAAATAAAGGTTCTGGGCTCACGCCCATGAACCAAAGAAAAGAGAGGTTGTGGGCGTGAGCCCAGAACCAAGAGTTTTGGGCATAAGCCCATTTTCTCCTTTGGGCCTATTGCCCAATCTTGGGCCATTTTAATTAAAACAAGGATGGGCCCGTTCCAAGCAGCCCGCGTGGGCTCCTACGGGTCTACGGGCTGGGCAAAGGTCAGGGCCCGCCGAAGGGTCTGAAATATTAAAATAATAATAAAATAATAAAATAAAATATAATTTAAAAAAATTGTTGGAAAAAATTGTGTTTAATAAATGCAATATGATCCTGGGAAGCACATGTTATAGAGTACTTCATATTGTTTGATGAATTTTGGTCATAAATTTTTGGAGTTTCATATTGATAAAAAAATTAGTATATAACCACCCACTTGGGTGGCGGTGGCTTTGGGCCCTCTCCCCCTCACGAAGGGGAGGAGTTCGAATCCCCAGTGCGCCGCATGGTGACTTAATCATTAGCGTAAGTGTAATGGTTAGCTTGCGTTAGCTTCAGGTTCTTTTCGCTAGCTTTTGGCTTTCGGGGTTTCCTGGGTTACAAAAAAAAAAATAGTATATACAATAACTCACTCAAAGGGGGTTATTGTGTATATTAATTTGGAAAATAACATGAAGATTTATTCCCAAATTTAAAAGATGAGGATGTATAATTGAAAAATATTTATCTGTCCAAAGGGGATATATGTTTTGAAAAACATATATAATTCCCTCTATGTTATGAAAATGGAGATGTATAATTTGAAGGATTTGTCTATTTAAAGGGGATAGATCTTTAACAATTATATGTAATTCTCTTTATTGTTACTTTACAAACTTCATGCTATGGGAAATTATGGTGCATTGTACACTCTACCCAAATGAGAGTTTATAATGTACTAATTATTTTTTGAATTACTTATTGCCCATAATTGATCTTATTGCATTATGTGTGACAAATAGTTACCTTTGCCATAAATAACAATAATGCCACTGTTAAAATGGTAATTGGATAAAATATTATACTATTAAAGACTTAGTCAAGAAAGGAGGCATTGTGATCGAGAATATCAAAATTGAGTTCATGTTGGCTAATCCTCTAACAAAAGGCTTACGACTCATTTTGTTTAAAAAATATGTGAAGAATATGGGGGTTTTAGATTCTTTTGATTTTTTTTTTTTTAGTGGGAGCTATATAATTTGCATTTCTGGATATTATAGTTATATGTAAACTAATAATGCTTTCATGATGTCTATTAAAACATTTATTTTAATGATTATTATTGTTGACTCTATTGTTATCATTTTCTCCTATTGATTGTGAAATAGAAGTTTAAAATAGTATATTTAAACAAATTTTAGTTTAAAGATGACTGAATGTCACTAATTATGAGATCTCATGTTGAATTGTGACATAGTCGTGCAATTTCATATTGTTTAGAAATTGCGCTAATGCAATTTCATGTCGTTGAGAAATTGCATTGAGAACCGATGAGAAACAATGTATATTTTGATCATATGTTGATACTATTTCTTACTACACTACTAGGCCTATAATCCATGAAAATATAATGCTTATTATATGTGATTATGTAAGGTCATGTGTTATGGTATTTTCTGAACACATTGATCTCCATAGTCCTTTATTAAGGTTATATATTATTGGATTGGTTTTGAGATGCCATTATTGGAATATTATTTTTTAAAGTTATGGTCACATAAAATAAAATTTTCAGTTATTAACCCAATAGTATCGTTTTCAATATAAAATATTTTTCAAAATAAAAATAAATAAGTTAATGTAGCCCAAGTGAGAGAATGTTAGAAATTTTCTATAATACGGGCTTACATTAATTGATTAATTTTCTATTTTAAATAATTTGGTTAATAGATATTTCAATATTTGTTAAATCCTAGAGTGATCTTATTGAATTAGGTATTGTCATCTATTAATAACGAGCCTAGTTGAGCAGTAAGATGTAAGCAATTGTATTTAACTCAAGCCCATAATGGGAAATGTTTAGTTAACACGCTATTAATTAGGGTTTACAATGTCCCATCTCTAGCATATAAAAGAATAAGTTATATCTATCGGTTGTGTCTATCGATTTTGGTGTATTCCAATAAATTTATGGTATCGGAGTAATCTATTTTTCTTCAAGTGAAATAATGACTCAAACATATGGATTTTTGTTTTACAATTATATATTATTCTTAATTAATTAATTATTCATGTGAATAATTTTCTACAAAAGATTCCATGATATTTGAAATTGAAGTAACAATTGCCAGGGGACAGTTATTCATAATGCTAGACTATAAGTAGCTGAGAAAACATCATTGTAAAAGATTGCATTTGCACAACAAACATAAGTACACTCAGTTTTAGCTATTTTTACTTATCCCTATTTCACATTTACTTTCAATTGCTTTAGATTTATCCTTTATTTTATTGTAGTTGTATTAAAATTCATAACCTCTTTCTGAAATGATATAGGACCCGATATAAATAATAAATCCAAAGAAAACTCTTTTTTGATGAAAGGTATTTGGTTGGAGAGCCATCTCGACCAAACAACTATACTTATCTTTAAGTTTGGTGATGACGGCGGTAGCTGCCGAGTTTTGATGGCCATGTTCTTCGAGACAAGCCACGGCGGATAGGGGTGGTGAGTAGGAAGCGTTTGATTCACTTAATTAAAATAAATATTGGGCTGTTCAAAAATTACAAAAAACAAAAAAAGAAAATTGACCTCGAACTATCTAGACTAGCTTATCGATCCACTCAAATGCCAACTTTTGACCTCTTATGACAAATTAACCGCGTTGAACCTCCACATTAGTGGATACTGTTAATTTTCTTGTAACAAAAAGGCCATATCAAGCCAAAAATGTAAAGATTATATCAAATAAAAAAGGTCTCAAGTCGATATTGATCACCAAAAAAAAGATTAGAGATTATTCGTGCGAGCAGAAAATCCTAATTTTGTCCTTCGCTAATGTGTCCTTTATCGTGCCCATTAAAACCTTTTCCTTGAATTGATAACCATTTTTTGTTAGCCTCCTGGGGTCCCTTAGTATCAACAGGGGGTAGACAAGAATATTCATCTGTTGTCCATCGACTACACCTTTCAGCCTAATCTTAAGTCCTAACTCACCCTTCGTGAATGAACCTTGTGGAGAAACCCTTAGGTTTTAGGATGAGTTTGACAATTTGCCATGTAGTAACCAATTCTACTTTTTTTGCTCTTGAAAATAGATTTGGAACAAAAAACCTTTTGGTAAATTTTTTGTTACAAGGAATAGATTTCGAACAGAATCAATGGGTAAAAAAAAGTTGCTTCTTCTTTTCTAGGAAGAATTTCAGAATCAACGCAACCCAAATTTGTTTTTTTTAATTTTTTTCTCTTCTTCTTTTCTTCTTGTTCTTCTTCCTCCTCTCTTCTTCTTCCACCTCTGCCATCATTGACCATGGCCTCGCCACTGTCCACCGTTGCTAATCATTGATGATTGATTGGGTGAGGTCTAATGAGCTCATCGAAGGCTCACCTAGCCACCAGCGAGGCCAACCTCTCTAATGGCTAGGCGAGCCTTGCTCGGGCCTTGATCGAGTCTCTTTGGTGGCCACATGAGCCTTGCTTGAGCGAGGTTGAGACCCACTAACCACTAGGTGAGGCTTAACCGATGAGGTGTGACCTCACCGAAGGCCAACAACACTTTGGTGAGATCATCGGCCCTTGTCTAGTTAGTCACCAGCCACCAATTGATTGCCAGTCATCCCATGGCTGGTGAGCAACCAAAGCTTGAAGAAGAAGAGAAAGCAAAGGAAAAAATCAATAAAATTATTAAAAAATCAAAAAGATAGTTTGGATTAAAAATTTTGAGGATGATACTAAAGGTAATTCTATTTCAGAAATAGAATTTTTTTGGATAGTTACCAAATGCTTTTAAATGTATAGAAATTATTTCCATAAATAAAATAACAAAGAAACATTTCTAATCATAAATTGGTCTTGAGAATAAAATTGTTACTAAAAAGGTCCTTAGCAAACTACATTCATTTGATATGATATCTTTCAAAGAAAATCAAGTCCTACGCTCAACCACATATCATTTTGCAAACCTAATTAACCCAGTGCATACCTAGTCAAGTTCAAGAGTAGATACTGAAAATGATGAAAAGTAATATGATATGCTTTGCAATCGTCTACCCATGACTTTATTTGGCAATGGCTGGGTCAAGGAGCAAGGTCTGCTCTCTTAAATAATTCTAAAAAAATAATTACTTCCCTTCGTTCCCAAAGCACCGCCAACAACCTAATTAATGTTGGGTTGCTTTAGAAGAAATGGACAAATGTGACGTGGCAATCAGATTTTGGGTTTTGACCTTTGAGGGGGAAAAAAAAGGTTGGCCTTGCCTGTCCTGATTAATATCTCAAGGCAAGCAGCGGCTTGTTGGACGGCAATATAAGCAATATCAATTAATTTTCTAGAGTGAAAAAAGGAAGAGGGTATGTACAATATAACAACAATTGACATCACACATCTTTTTATAAGTCGCTAGTTTTCTAGAGTGAGAAAAAGAGCCTCTTCAAAAAAAAAAAAAACTTTCAACTTTCCTGTCCAAAAATTGATTTTGGAAAAGTTATGAGAAGCTTTTATAGATGAATGTTTTCAGAAAAAATAAAAAAAAAGGGGTGTTTAACAAAAGATGAAATGCTTACGGACAAATAAAAGTATATTCTTAAGCCAAAATTTAAAAAGTAGAAGAAACGTCAAATTTGCATTGAATTCTTGATTTTACAAAACTAATGAAATTATCCAATGAGACAAGATCAATGTAGTGGCTAACTTTTCTTGAAGATTTATATTTATAGTGAAGTACTTGACTCGCACTTTCATGTCTAGATACAATGATAAAAAGAATCAACATGTGCTAGAGATAGTTCTTATTTCCTAGAGAGAATTTACAATAAGAATGAGCGATTATACTCAGATAATTTGAAAAGAAGTTCTTCAAATTGTGCTCTCATCACATTACTCGAGCTTGACAAACTAGATGGCTCGGGACGGCAGTAAGCATACGTTTGAATAAGAGGGAAAGGGCCATCGGGCCAATCTTGAGCAGAAAGCGTTGGGCTTGTGGACTCCTGACGGATGCTTGACAAGATCAGAGAAAGAAAATTGAATTTGACCCATTAAGCTGGAATTGGACCTTAGCTTTTCACCGTCTCCCATTTTCTTCAGCCTGATCGGTGTCGAAAACGACGAAGACTTTTTAGCCCACGAACCCTCTAAGTTAGCTAAAAATGGGTGCACCGCCCAAGACGACCAAAAGGAGAAAAGGGAAAAATGTCCCCCCTTAAGCAAATAACAGAATACATCATGTAAATGATTAATATAATGAAAAATCCAAAATTCATATATATATATATATATATATATATATATATATATGACATATTCACTATAAATTAATTTTTTGACCAACGATAACCCAAACTAATAAACATATAAAAAATTTATCTCAAACTAATTTTTTGACCTAAAAAAATTCCAAACTTGTACATTCATAATAAATTTACCATTTATTAATTTATATTAAATTTGATTAATACCACAATCACGAACTATACCCATGTTGAATGGAGGTTCAATTCCAAAATAATACATCCATCAACTGTTACGAGTCATCTAACTTAGTAATTTTGACGTTAAAATTTAACGGAAATTAATGGGGGATAAAATTTGTCACAAGTGTATCAATTTGGGATTTTTTGTAGTCAAATTATTAGTTTATGATAAATTTATTACGAATATACTAATTTAAGATTTTTGGTGATATTAATCTTTGTTTGAAACGGATCCATAGAATTTAAGGGCGCGTTTGGCAACGATTACATTCCAGGGAACCGATTCGACAAGAAATGATTATTTTTTATTACGTTTAAAACCGATTTACGAGTAAAAGAACGTGTTTGGTAACTGTCTAAAATTTTTTATTCTAGAATAGAATTGCGTTTGATAACGTGTCCATTGATTGTTCCAAATTATTTTTTTATTTTTAAATAATTTTTTCTACTTTTTTTCTTTTTTTTACCTTTTTTTTTTTCCTTTTTTCATTTTTTCTTTTCATTTTTTCCTTTTTCTCCTATTTTTCTTTTCTTCTTGTGGCTGGTCGCCGGACCGGCGATCGGCCGAATGAGGGCCGGCGACCTCACCGGTGCCGGCGGCGACGCCGCCCGCCCGCAGCGTGCCTCGCCGGGCGGACGAGGCTCGCCGGCCGGGCGAGGCCCGCTTGGCCACCGGTCAGGCTAGGCGAGCCCGGCCGGTGGCTAGGCGGGCCTCGCCTAGCCCCGGCGGGCCTCGGCCTCGCTAGATCTGGCGAGGCCTTGCTTCACCGGTGGACAGGCGGGCCTCGCCGGGGCTGGGCGAGGCCCGCTTGGCCACCGGTCTAGGCTAGGCGAGCTCGGCTAGTGGCCAGGTGAGCCTCGCCCAGCCCCGGCAAGGCTCGCCGGAGGCTCGGTGAGGCTCGCCAATGGTTGGGCCAGCCTCCGGCGAGCTCGCCGGGCCCGCGGCCGGCGACCGGCGGGCGGCGGCGGGCGGCGGTGGCGGGCGGTGGTGGCGGTGGCGGACGGTGGCGGGCGCGGCGGGTGACGGTCGCGTGATGGCGGAAGGAAAGAAGAAGAGTTTTATTGTGTTGATTCTTTTTTTGATTCTCGGACGTAGAATCAAATTTTTTTTTATTCTCAAATCTACTCCAAAACTGATTCTGGGAACAAATTTGTTCTTGGGAACAAAATTCTTACTAAACGCGATTCTCGTCCCAAACTGATTCTGGGAACAAAAAATCAGAATTAGTCACTGTTTGGAGTGTTGTCAAACAGGGCCTAAAAGTACCTAGTTTTTTCTACACTAGTCGAGGCAGTAAGATCAGCACCTAGTAGCGTTTCTCTTATAGACTGTCCGACGGTTGTTCGTCTATCAAGCTCTTCGTGGAAGTCTTGTAAAGAGTCTTGGTACATGTAGCATTACTTTCGACAAGAACTTTCAAGATGTGAGAAGTCATTGCGCCTTCATACGCATTGACAAGTTGAAATCCACGAGATTCCGAGCTTCTAGGGACTCGAGCGGGTCGCAGTGTAGCTGGCTAAGGCATAAGTACAATCTCACTATGCTATTGCTATCGAGGGAAGAAATCCAGGAGGGTATTCTCTCCCGGCGCCCTTCCAAGTACGCCCGTTACAAGAGACGCGGCGTAGTTGAGTGTTCAATGTCGAAGACCTTGTCCGGTCGGACGGAACGGGGAAACAACGCGTGTAGTTTGCTCAAACTCTGGATGGAGGAGCGCAAGGCTTTCCCATCTTCCTTGAGTTTCCTACTTTCAACTTCGTGAGCTGGCTCAGCAATCCAATGTCCAGGAGCATTCCATTGTCTCAGTCCGCATCAATGCAGCACAGGCTTTGCAGTGACACGAGGACTCTAATTCCCACACTGGATTTGAAGCCGTGCTTGTGATAGTACAATTCTAGCTCCCACTCATACCTAGAGCAAGAGATGTCGAAGGCAACGTAGCTTTAGGATGGAAGTGTGCAACTCGGACACCGAGGTTTACTTCAGGTCCAAAGTCTCCGGTTATTGTAGGTTTCCTATTGAACTTAAAGCTTCCTCATCTGTGTAAAACTCAAGCTCAAATGCTTTAAATGGTATAATTTGATAATCTCCTTAGGAAATGAATCTAAGAGGAGCATTCCTTAGGTCTAACACCTCGAGCAGCTTAAACCAATTTACCAAGGGGCTTGTACTGAGGAGTTTGACAGTATATATGGCAATGCGAACAGAGGTAGAGAGTGAAGGAGGTAGAGAGTGAAGACTAACGGATTTGATCTTACTCCTGTGTGTATCGGTAGAGCTACTACGGATGGCAATGCGCCAGGCCTCTCTGGAGTGATCGTTGGATTGGCTGTTGTCTCGAAATTTTCCTCCTGGGACCTTGTCAGTAGGATCTCTCTCAAGATGTCATGTACACGATAAGCGTGGATCCTCCCGTCGGTGGTTGTTCTCTCAACTTGGATCAAGCTTCTATCATGAAGCTCTAGGAGGTACTTCTCTGCAACTTCTTCCAATGTCTTGCCTTCTTGCCCTTCCACGAACCCTTCAGATATTATAGACGGATGAGCCTCATGCGCCTGATTACGTTCCTCTGGAAAAATGCTTAGGTATAAGAGGCAAGATTTCAAATAGTGAGGCAAATCAGAGTACCCATTTGAGAGTATCTTTCTAAGATTCAAAAGCTTGCCATTCCCTTCTAATTCATTGCCTCTTCACAAAGACTCTTCTTCTTCTATCACCGTTGAGAGCTTGTTGAGCAGGAATGTCACCATTCCATCCGCCATGAGTCCCCAAGTTTAGGAACTCAGGACTGAATTGATTGGACTTGTTACGCTCTTCCTTTTTTACTTCTGAGTGTGAAAATGTCTATCGACAAGACCCCGAGTTTAATTTAATCCAATGATGAACTTTCCGGTGGTGGCTCAATGAGATTATGGTGACAGACAAAACGTAAAAGGGAAGATCTCGCATAGAAAATATGGGCTTGTTTGGCTGAAGGCTCTATGGGTTAAAGAACGAAAGATGGGAATGATTCAAGCGAACGAGAGGGAAAGTGCTTCTTTATACTGAGAACAAGCAGAAGCCAAACCTTGGTTGATTGATATGTCAGTGCCAGAAGAAGTTTCAGCTAACTTGATCATGAAATGCCTGCTAAAATATGTATGACTATCCATTGTGGACACAAGAAAGAGAATAGTAAAGGAGAAAGTGATGGGAGAATAGTAACAATTTGAACAATATCAAATTAACATAGCAGAATAAAATAATCTCTCATCTTGTGTAAACCTAATAGGAATCGGCATAGTAGAGTAAAATAAGTGCCAAGCATGCGAGCACAAAACGATTTTTTGACGTGAAAAACCTCATCGATGTGAGGAGATCAAAAACCACAGGACCGAAGTCCACCCTAAAATCTTTACTATCAACAAAATTGTGTGAATAATATTATTCTCCAGCAAATACTAGAGGTACATAGCAACAAAAACTTCAAGAACATAATTCTTGGCAATATACATGAACTTCACAAGAGATAAGGATAAATCTGATAAAAAACGCAGGTTTTGATCAATCCGCAAAAAACCTGATGTAGGGAGCTTCAAACAAGAATCAAACCGTTCAGATTTGAGAAGATTACGCCACGAACATGCTGACAAAATTTCAGCTCAATCGGACCATGAATCGACCTCCAATGCCAGCTTGATGTAAATCGGATTTTGCCCCAACCCTAGATTTTCTGCTTTATCTTTTTCTCTTGTTACTATGTCTTTTTGTGGCTGCTACTTAAAAGATATTGAGAAACCACATTTCTTCATATAACTTATAATATGGGCTCTAGCCCTTTTTAGACTTGCAACTCATTGGGTCTTCTCTACATAGGAGTGAACCTAGCTAACAAATCCCCCTATGACAATGTGGAGGGATTCACCATCCCCGATATCAATTAGCAATGTTCAAGCTTTCGTCATCATATCAAAGCCATTATGATCCATATGAATTTTCTCAAGTTCTAATAACTGTTTATCTAGAACATTCCTTATCCAATGATATCTAACATCAATATGTTTCGATCTATAATGAAAAAATGAATTCTTACCAAGATGAGTTGCGCTTTGATTATCACAAAATAGCACATACCTCTTTTGCTTGAACTCAAGTTCTTTTAAGAACTTTTTCATCCATAGCATCTCTTTACTAGCTTCATTCGCTGCAATAAATTTAGCTTCGATTATAAAAAGTGCTACACACTTCTGCAATCTTAACTTTCATGACACAGCTTCACCCGCAAAAGAAATCAAATAACCAAAAGTAGATTTACGAGTATCAATATCTCCCGCCAAGTCGGAATCTGTGTATCCAACTAACTCAAGTTTCCCAGTCCCGAAACTGAGTTTCAAATTTGAAATTCCCCGAAGATACCTCATAATTTACTTCACTATATTCCAGTACTCTCTGCCTAGACTTGAAAAATAGCGACTAACAACGCCAACTGCGTTCGCCAAGTCTAAGTGTGTACATACTATCGCATATATTAAGCTTCCTACAACTGAGGCATATAGAACACTTTCCATATCTTTCTTCTCTTTATCAATCGTAGGACTTTGCTTAATATTTAACTTAAAGTGGGCAGTAAGAGGAGTACTAACCACTTTAGCCTTATTCATGTAGTCAAGGATTTTCTTGATATATTTCTCTTGTGACAAAAACAATTTCTTAACATCTCTGTCTCGAGTAATTCTAATACCAGAAATCAGCTTCGCCGAGCCCAAGTCTTTCATGGCAAAATATTTGCTCGACTATTTTTTCAATAACTCAATTCTTGAAACATTCCTGCCAACAATCAATATATCATCAACATAAAATAAGAGAATAATAAAATCATCATTAGAAATTTTTTGAACAAACACACAGTTATCCGAAGAAGTCTTCTTATAACCATGTTATGTTATAACTGTGACATCCTGAAATTCGACCCTGTTTTCGATAAAGTGAAATGGGCATTTCGTCGACGTGCCTATGGCCCTTTTTCTCTGAGCTGATCACTCACAAATTAACTAACCTATTGGGTGAAGCTGTTAAGGGACGTATCTGCAGTAAAATCCCTAAAAGCTACCTAATTAGTTGAATTGGGCTAAAATCACGTCTGATCGATTTTTAACCACGAAATTGAACTCGATTTCGGGAATCGAATTTTAAGCGCGTCATAATTCTTATTTTTTTAGGACACTGTCTCATCGTCAATTTATTGACGAGTCCGAAAATTCAAGAAAGAAAGTATCAGAAGAAAAATTGAAGCCCAAAAGGAAATAGAAAGAGAAAGAGAAAAGGAAAAAATAGGAATAAAGCTATTGTTTTATTTCTTTTTCTCTCTCTCCCTCTCTTTTCTTTTCTTTCTTTTCTCTCTCTCTTCCCTCCCCTTTCCCTTTTCCCCCTCGTGCGGACTTCCCCACCACCTGCCCTCTCTCTCTCTTTCTTTTTCCCTCTTTGACTAGTCAACCCTTATCCCTTCTTTCCCTCTCTCTCTCTCTCTCTCTCTCTCTCTCTCTCTCTCTCTCTTTCTTCTTCTTCCTCCCCATGCATCCGAAGAAGCGAACTAGAAGAGGAAGCTCGAGCAGAAGCCGCCGCTCGCCGCCCGTCCCGTCGCCCGCACCCGCGATGCCCGCCCGCACATGCCGTGCGCTTCGCCCCGCATCCGTTGCCAGCTGCCGCTCCTCCCCTGCGCGAATCGACCCCTGCTCAGCTCGGTTTCGCCCCGACCAGCCCCCGTCCGGCCACCTCCAACCGCCGTTCGACCCCGCCGAACCTCCCCGGCTTCCCCCTCACCCTCCGCCGGCCTTCCCTCGCCGTTTTGGCCACCAAAGCAGCCCCGGCCAGCCCCGACCAACAACCCATGAAGTGGGTTTCCAGCGGCTTTAGGCCCGCTTTTGGGCCGTTTTCGGGCCCCGAACCCGAGGCCCGCTTTGGAGTTTGTTGTTCCTCGCGTCGCCCCCGTCGGATTGATCCGATTTGTGCGTGATTTGGTGAGTAATCTCACTAATCCTGGATTAGTTGGCTAATTATGCTTAAGGTTGGTTTAGTTTTAATTAATTAAGTTTAGGTGGTTAGATTAGAATAGATTAGCGAGTATTAGCCAATTGTGATGTGATTTAGATAAATTGATTATGTAATTAGCAAGTAGACATGGTCTACTATTTATTGGAAGTGTCTTGGGATTTTTCCCGACCCTTCGTGGGCTTCAATTAGGCTTTTCGGGCCTAAGTGGAATTTTTAGTATTTAAATATTAATTTTCGAAATTAAATTAAATAATTATATATTTCTGAAAATTCAACTGAAATGGTTCGGAACCGGAATATTATGTAGATGACCGTGGTGAAGTCCGTTTATTTAATCGGGCTTTAATTTAAGCTAAATTGAATTTCTTGTATTTAAATATCAATTTTCTAAATTATTTATTTAATTATTTATTTTTCGGAAATTCAACTTGGATGGCTATTGACTGAATTTTTTATGCTGATGATCTTGGTGTAGCCCGTTTATTTAATTGGGCTTTAATTTCAGCTAAATTGGATTTATGGTAATTAATTATTAATTTTCGAAATTAATTAATTAATTAATTATTTTTAAAAAATTAAGGTTGGGTTAGCCAATGACCGAAATTCGTGATGATCGTCGTGGTGAAGTCCGTTTATTTAATGGAGCTTTATTTTGTGTTGAATTGAATTATTTGCGAAGGATGTGAATTATTCTTTAATTGGAAAATCATTGGTTATTAATTGAAAAATAACCGGGCATTGGTTGATAATGCAAAAACTATTTGAGTGGACTATAGAAAATGTGGGAGTTATGGAAAAGAAAATATTAGATTTTAGCTAAGGCCAGCCGTGTGCCCACGCACGATATTTTTATCGGGTATTTTTAATACGAAAAAATGAGGCCAAGACATTACTTTAATTGAGGAAGTTAAGTGCGAGGCATAATGTCATTGGGCCGTGAGAGATTAATCGTGTTTTGGCTTATAGTTGAAGCAATATGATTATTAAAAGTTGATGTAATGTGTGTTGTATTGAGGGAAACCAATGGATCATGAGCAGGTAAAGGACTAAGTACTACACAATTAGAAGATTTTGTGTGAGCTATCTCTAGCGCCTTATACCATTGCTTATTGTAGTCAAGGGCTAAGTGTTACATGGCGACCTAAGTCGCATGGGAATTACCTTAGCGCATTGCAGTATTGATATGCATAGTGAAGGGCTAAGTGCTACGTCTTGTGTGAGTTACCTCTAGCGAGATTTCATGTGAAGGACTAAGTACTATACGGTAGCGAGATTTTATGTGAGTTAACTCCTAGGTTGCACCGACACGGCGGGACACGACACGACACGTCGACACGTCATTTCTCAAAAATAGAAAACTCGACATTTGGAACACGTTATATATTAAATAAATATTTTTATTTTTAATTAATTTGAATCTAATTTATAAATAAATAATTAATTAAAAAAGAACTTATTATAAATTTACACTAATCATTCAATATTTTCGGTAAGATTTTAAGATTTTTTTATTTCATTATCCCAAATTTACTTTTATTTATTTAAAATCAAACCCCTCCCCCTAAAAAAAAACCTCGCGGGCCCAAACTCCCTCTCTTTTTTCCCTCGACAGACCCCACCCCCAAATTTTTTCACTTTTTTTCCCTCCCCACCACTTGACAGCCGTCCCTTCCCCTCCCTCCTGTCATTTCCTCCTCCCTCCAACACGCAAGCCCCTTTTTTAATCTTTTATTTTCCTTCTCAATCTCAAAACCCTAGCAAAGCACGGCACCTTCTTCTCCTGCTCCTCAGTCCTCGCCGCACGACGCCTATCTCCGAAAGCATTGAAGACTCGCAAGAAAAGCACTAGCATTCGCCGAAGGAGCGGAAAAGGGAGTAACCCAGAAAAAATTTCAGTGGAAGGAATCGGAAAAGAAGGCGGAACGCGCGGTCCCTGTGCGCGGAGAGCCTGCACACCGCTGCGAACTCCTCCTCCTCCCCCTTGCCGCCGCCACCGCTGCCCCACTCGACGACGCTGCCCTCCCCCACGAGTGCCTCCCTCGTGAAGTTCCTCTTCACGGCCCTCGCCTCACTCTTCTCTTTCTCTCGCCGTCTCTCGCCGTCGTGGGCTCGCCTTCACTCGCGGCCTCCACCCTTTCGGACACGCGTGTCGACAAGTGTTGACCGCGTGTCGGATTTGTCGACACGCGGTCAACGCGTGTCCGAGCGTGTCCGAGCGTGTCGGACACGACTCAGGAGCTCTGGCAGCGTGTCGGTGCTACCTAGGCTACCTCTAGCGCCTTATGCTATTGTGTTTTGTAGTGAAGGACTAAGTACTACACGATAGCGAGACTTCGTGTGAGTTACCTCTAGCGCCTTATGCTATTGCGTTTTGTAGTGAAGGACTAAGTACTACACGATAGCGAGACTTCGTATGAGTTACCGCTAGCGCCTTATACTATTGTTATTTGTGGTCAAGGACTAAGTACCGCCCGATGACGAGACTTTATGTTGGGGTCACCTCTAGCGCCTTGAGCCTATATTTGAGTGGGAATGTTGAATTGGAATGTTGAGATTAATTATCGAGTATAGATGGAATCATTGATATGATTTGATCCGTTTGTCATGGATTGATTGATTGAATGGAGTTGATCGTGAGTGGTCTTGTTGACATGTAATCGATTGGGTCGATTTGATCGATGCTTTGATCAGTGATGTGATTATTTGGGTGCCTATTATGAATTGTACTGACTTGCAGATGGGATCTGAGACCAAGGTAAGTCCTCTGTCCTATGCGTGTTTAGGCAGCCTATAGTATAATGGTTTACTAATCGGGCTTAGTGGGGTAGAACTCGCTAAGACGTAGTCTCATCTCAGTTTCGGGAAAACATTTGAGGACCCCAATGAGAAGCTGAGGAGGAGAAGTCTGGGAAGGAGGACTCGAAGGTAAAACCTAAGGAGAAGGATTTTGGAAGAAGAAGATAATCCCGAGAGGGGCCTTGAGTACGGCTCAGATGGATTGAGATTCTATCTTCTTTTGAGAATTCCATTTTGATGTGAATAGAGACAGAGTAAAAAGTTGTGAAGTACTCTGGGTTGTGTTTTGTGTAAAAGTTTGGTTATAAGTTTCAATATGAAAAATATGGCCCTGCTTTTCTATCCCATTGTTTTATTGTCTGGGGATTTATAATTACTTCCGCATGTGCTTAATAAAAGAAAAGGTCAATGATATATAGTCCTGGGATATCGCATATTATAATCGACCAAGTGAGAAGAATGTGTGCGTGCTCGAGGATCGGGGCGTGACAATAACTGACACAAACTTTTTGTATCACTGTCTCGGTGCTTGTTTTAGGCCATAAAGACTTTTTTTTTTTTCAATTTGCACACATAATTCTCTTTCTCTTTCTCTTTCACTTTAAAACCCTCAGGTTGTTTCATGTATATCTCTTCCTCCAAGTCACCATATAGGAAGGCTGTTTTGACATCCATTTGCCCAATTTCCAAATCTAGGGTAGCTACCAAGCCTAGTATCACATGAATAGAAGGCATTTTCATTACCGGAGAAAATATATCATCAAAATCAATACCTTTTCTTTGATCGAATCCCTTAACAACTAATCTAGCTTTTTACCGTGGTTCTGAAGTATGCTCATCTTGCTTAACCTATATACTCAACTTTTTTTTTTGGTAAAGGTAATTAGATAGAAGAGAAAGGCCAGTTATAAAAGATCGAAACCATAACCTACACTCTAACACGAAGAGTGAAGGGGATCCGATGTAAAAGAGAACAAGAAAAATAAGGAAACAAACAACCAGCACCCGGCGGGACACCATACAGCAATGGCGACCCTCCGAATTCAGCAAGAAGGCAAGGAACGGAGAACGAAAGGCAAAGCGAGCAGCTGGACGATCAGTGAGTAGAGAATACCACCGGATCAAATCCCCAACACCTTTGGAGCCTTTGATTCATCGGAGAAGGCGGGACCTTAGAGAAGGAGATAGCCTTGTCCCTGATCGCCTTAATAAGATGATTTTTAAGGGCAGGGATAACTATCGCCTCACCCCGGAAGATGGCAGCATTCCTCATCTTCCAGATGAGATGACATAAGGCCCCAAAGGAGAACTGAACCATTTTGTGATAGAAGTCCTTAACACTAAAAAACTTCGTAGACCAGGTAAGCAGTTCCTTCCAGGTTCTGATCTTCTAGGGGATGTTGCACCTGGCAGCCCAAAAGAAGGACAAAGAAGCCAAGGTGCGACACCCAAAGAAGAGATGGCCTACAGAATCCGGGACTTCACTGCAGAAGATGCAAACACAATAATCAATCCTGCCATAAGATAGGAGCATTGACCGAGTGGGGAGGCGGCCTTTAGATATAAGCCACAAAATAAATTGATAACGAGGCGCAAGGGCATTATCCCAAACTAGGGAGGCCCATTGGACCGGATTCCTCTTAGTCCTGATGGATTCCCAGGCCGAGGCAACTGAGTAAAGACCCGAGGAGTCATAGCACCAAATGAATTTGTCCTGCACAGATGATAATAACGGCAAAACAATTGACCAGCTATCCAGAAGAGACCTAAGTGCTGCACCAATTGGAGTATAAAGATTAGCAACTACTGCAAAGTCCGGAAGGCCTATAGAATCCCTAAACGATGAGGGAACAAAACCATCCAGAGGGCCACACGGTAACCAATAGTCATGCCATAATGAGATAGAATGCCCATTGCCAACGACCCACCTGAATGAAGAGTGGAAGTAGTGTCTGAGCTGCAAAATCTTCTTTCACATCCAGGAGCAGGTCCTTGGCCTGTCGGCAATCCAGAAATTCTTCTTCTTCAGAAAAATGGAATGTATCCAACGGCACCATAAGGATTGTTTATCAAAAAACAAAATCCATATGTATTTGACCATGGAAGCCCTATTACCCTGCTTAATATTTCGGATGCCGAGGCCCCCTTCAGCTTTCGGGCAACAAACATTTTCCCAGGCCACCTTGGTGCCTCCTCGACCGAGAGAAGTTCCTTTCCACAGGAATTGTCTCATTATCCGCTCAACATCCTTCAGGACCGAAGATGGAAGAGTAAAGACACTCGTCCAAAAGGCTTGGATGGAGTGAAGGACATATCTTATGAGCTGCAATCTACCTGCGAAAGATAAAAATCTATGCGACCAAGATTGGATTCTGGAAGTAATGCGATCCGTCAGTGCAATGCAGTCCGCTCTATTCAATCTGGAAGAAATGATGGGGACACCAAGGTAACGGACCGGTAATTTCCCCTCCTGGAAACCAAACGCCCAAAGGATTTTGTTCCTCATAGAAGATTCGCCACCAGCCAAGAAGATTTCACTTTTGTGCTTGTTAGGGAATAAGCCGCTCCAAGTGGAGAACAAATGAAGCCCTTTTTTTAGCATAACAACCGAACGCCAGTCCGCTTGACAAAACAAGAACACGTCATCAGCAAAAAACAAATGGGAAAGCTGAATTGGCTTGCACCTCCAAAAGAATTTGAAGTCCGGATTGGAGATTTGAGACATCAATATACCGGAGAATACTTCCATCACCAAGGTGAAGAGGTATGGGGACATCGGATCACCTTGCCTCAGGCCTCTACCCCCTGGAAAGAAACCATGAAGATCCCCATTGATAGATATATAGAAACTCAGAGATTGCACACAAGCCATTATAAGCTTTATAAAATGGGGGGGAAACCAAAAAGCCTACAAAACAAGCTCTAAAAACTCCCAGTCAACGGTGTCGTAGGCTTTATGAAAATCCACCTTGATTGTGCACTTAGGCAGGTAGGGAGAGAGGTGGAATCCTGCAAATAATTCCTGAGCCAAGAGAATGTTATCTCTCATTCTCCGACCCTTAACAAAGGCGTTCTGGGAATGATTAATCAAGTCCCCTAAAGCCCCAGCAATTCTATTGGCTAAAATCTTAGTGATCACCTTATAAATTGTGTTACAGCATGAAATTAGTCTGTAATCCGTTACTGCATTAGCATTGGAGACCTTCGGAACAAGCGCCAAAATGGTGGCATTTACCTCTTTTAAAAGCCGACCATTTTGAAAGAAGTCATGAACTGATTCAAGCACAGAAGAACCGACGGAATCCCAGCAAGATTTATAAAATTCAACAGAGAAGCCATCAGGCCCGGGGGCCTTACCTTTTGCTAGCGAAAATAACGTGTTCTTGATTTCAGAGTCAGAAACCGGAAAAGCGAGGACACCAGCTTGGTCTTGAGACAAAGGCTTGTGGACATAACGTCGCACCTCCTCAAGGGATGGCCTAACGAGACCTTCCTTAGGCGATAAGAGGTCAGAAAAATAGTCGACAAACACTTGGGGAACCAAGAGCGGATCAGTAGTGACACTTCCAGAAGGATCTTTAACCAAAAGGATTCGATTTAATAGGTGTCTTCTCTTCATAGATTGATTAAAGAACTTGGTGTTTCTATCACCCTCTTTTAGCCATTTAACTCTAGACTTCTGCCTATAGAACGATTCCTCATGGGATCTCAACTCAACAAATACACGGCGACACTCCCTTTCTTCTTGAGTAAGAGTAGAGCTGGCCGGATTCGCTTGGAGCTGAATCTGGGCAGTTGCTAGAGCTTCTCTAGCCTCCGCAACCTTGATCGAAATGTTAGAGAAGGCGTCCCGGTTGAGAGATTTAAGAAGAGACTTCACCCTTTTGAGCTTCGAGACCAGTTGAAACATAGGAATGCCTGCAATAGGAGTACTCCAAGCCTGCTGGACGGTGGCCTTAAAATTTGGATGATGAGTCCAGAATTTGAAGAATTTAAACGGCTTCCTCTGATTGGAAGGCTGCAACACTCTAACGGTCATAGGACTATGATCTGAAATTCCAGGATTAAGGAAGTTAGCCTCAGAATAAGAGAAGTGAAGATTCCATTCACCATTGACTAGAACACGATCAATTTTTCTCATTTTCCTCGCCTCACCAGATGAAGTGGACCAAGTGAAGCGGCAACCAACATACTTGAGGTCTTCCAGCTCCGCTCAGGACAAGCATTGGGGAAATTTGTCGAAGTAGGGAATCCAGTTCGTGGTACTACCAATGCGATCCGAAGGATCCTTGATTGCGTTGAAGTCGCCAGCCACCAACCAGGGAGAATGACGGAAGGTATCACTATAATGACATAGGTCTTCCCATAGAGGCCGCCGACGGGAGAAAGAGTGCTCCCCGTATACAGCAGACACACAGCAGGATATACCAGAACTATTAAACTTAAGCATGCCATGCAACACCTGATCACTGATTGAAATAACAGAGTAGGAGACGAAGTTTGGGTTCCATCCAACCCAAATCCTACCGCACGGAGAGAACTCATAGTTCGAGAGCCAATTCCAACCCCTAATAAGGGTGGAAGAGATAAACTCAAAACGGTCCTCAGGCACCTTAGTTTCGATGAGGCCAATGAAACACAAATTATTAGTAAGAGCAAACCACCTGACTTCAGCCCGCCTAAGGGGATCCAAAATGCCTCGAATATTCCAAAAACCGATAATCATCCAAAAAACCAAAACAGAACGGGATTACCTCTTCCTGGAGGTCCTCTTCCCCATATCCGATGCTTTCGGGACTACATCAGGAGGGGGTCAGGAAGGAGACGCAGAACCTGATCCTGGAGGATAGGAACCTTAACGGGAGGCTTCCCTTTCATGGAAGAATTATTTGCAGACTGAACTTCATCATCGCTGGGGGCACTGCGGATATTAGATTCCGAGATATCCTCCGAACTTTCTGATAAGGCCAGAGGAATAGGATTTCCTTCACACGAAGGTTGGAGAGATTGAATCTGCTCCTCTTGCCGAACATCCCTGCATTTCAACACATGAACTTCATCGGTAGGAGGAGACGGGCCAAAGGAAGCAGCTGCAGCCGCAGCAGCAGCAGCTTGCCTTGCTACTTTCTTTTTATTCTTTTTCTTTCCGCGCTTCACCTGTTTCCATTCCAGATCTCCTGATACAGACTCAGATTCAGCAATGGGAGGATTAGCCGGATTGGGCATAGAGGATTCCAGGGGGATCCCCGTGTTCCTTTTTGGGGAGCTCGGCTCCCCTACTTGCTCAGATCTGATGCAATTATGTAGACCGAGGGGCACATCATTCATGTCCTCCCTACCTGAGGTAGGCTGAATAGCCATCCCTTTGCCTTTATCCAATAAGGGAGCCTCAGCTCTAGGCGAAACTTCGGCCTCAACATTCCGATCAGCTGGCAGGGATGGTTCTGATTCCTTAACAGCATCACTGCATTCGTGTCTAAAGATTCCACACAACCAGATTTCCCCTAAGTTCCAGTTGAAGAAAGTCATGGATAGGTTGATGCACTGTGATTTCAACACATACACGAGCAAAGGTAAGCATGGCCATCTGCTCAGTCCTCTGGTCCACATAGAACGGCTTCCCGAGAGCATTGGCTACCTTGCTAATAGAGTGAGCTGACCAGAAGGAGCATGGAAGATTTCTCAACCTTACCCAGATCGGCACCGATTGGAGGGACTCTTTGTTCAACTCAACCCCTGGCTTCCATTGCTGCAGCATTAGGGGAATTCTGGCCACCGTAACAGTCCCTCCCTCTAGGATTTTTCTCCTAAATTCTGGGTCAGCAATCCGCAGCAAGAACAATCCCCTGCCATTAGACATCACTTCCAGCAATGCAGGCCCCCACGCTCTCTTGAGCGACTCATCAACAACCTTGAACGGAAGTTTCTTTCCCATGAAGTACCCCACCATGCAATCATAAAGTTTAGGATCGGCAGCCTCTAGGTCAGATTCGTCCATCTGAATAACAGGGTTAATGTCATAAAGCTTAGGAGTATGATCCAGATCATAGCCCCTGGTGGCACCGCTCGCAACAGCTGCCCAGGTGCGGACTGGAGGTTTAATCGAGACACCCCTGGAGGCACTCCGCTTTGATGTAGACCGGCCCCTACTGATTCTGCGACTTCGCATAGGGCCCGACTGCTGTCGCGAACTCGCAGCTCCAGACAAAAGGATCGAGGGTTTACGGGACTGATCATTGCGCGGATTAACAATAGCCGAGGGACTAGCCATAACAGGAGGGGAATACACTAGCTTAGTCGGCCCTTCATCACCTGAACGACCCCGAACAACCACCGACTCCATAACAGCAGACCCGAACGACAGAACCAGAGAAACGCTAATCCATCGCACAGCAAAAAATTCCCCTGAGAGAAGACGTACCAGGCTACAATGCAGCAAGGTTTGGAGAGCTGAGAAAGGCGCTTCTTGGCGCGGGAGATCGGGCTCAAACGACGGTCAACTCCCGTGGAACCACCAGCAAACGGATGCGCAGGAACAATGCGGAAATCACCCAGTAGAGAGCATTCCGTGAACAGTAACTGCTTATATACTCACTTGTTCTTCAAAGCTCTTTTACCTATAGGTAACTTTACCAACTCAAAAGAATGATTATCATAAAGTGACTGCATCTCATCTCACATAGCATCAAACCAATTGCTTTTGTACTCATCTTCTATTACTTCTGCATAGCACTTTGGTTCACCTGCATTAGTCAATAATACATGCTCATCTTTAGAATACCTGGTAGAAGGTTGTTGATCTCTAACGAATCTCCGGACTAGAACATCCGATGAAACATCTAATTGAGCCTATGGTTTAGGAATAATATTATCTGTTTTAACATGTTCAGAAACATATGCGTTATTTGGAACATTGACTTCTCGCTGCTTTTCATCAACCTGTGTGTGAATATTTGTAAGAGAAATTGGATTCAAATCAACCAAATTATCACTAACCTGTGGTGCTGAAATTATCTCTGATTTCTCAATATCTTTTATTGTTTGATCTTCCATAAACACAACGTCTCCGCTTCTTAAAATTTTATTTTCAACCGGATTATAAAATTTGTAGCCAAGCATATCCTGTCCATAACCAATAAATATGCATTGTTGTGTTTTCACATCAAGTTTAGATATCTCATTTGTGGAAATATGCACAAATGTTTTGCACCCAAAGACACGTAAATAATTATAAGAAACATCTTTGCATGTCCAAATCCTATTAGGAACATCAAACTCTAAAGAAATGCATGGAGTAAGATTTAATATATGTACAATTGTAATTAAAACCTCACCCCAAAAAGATCAAGGTAGCTTTGATTGTGAAAGTAAGTATTTTACCCTTTCAACCAATGTTCTATTTATTCTCTTAGCTAAGACATTTAACTGAGGTGTCTTGGGAGATGTCTTTTGATGTCAAATACCTTGTTGTTTGCAATATTCATCAAAATGTCAAATATATTCTCCCCCGTTATTAGTTCTGATGCATTTCAATTTCTTTCCAGTCTGTTTCTCAACTGAAGCCTGAAATTGCTTAAAAGCATCTAATACTTGATCTTTAGTTTTCAAGGTATGAATCAAAATTTTCATTGAAAAATCATCTATGAAAGTAACAAAATAAAGAGAGCCATCAAATGATTTTGTTTTCACGGGACCGCATAAACATTAGAATGCACTAAATCCAATATATTTGACTTTCTTGAAGAATGGGAGTTTTTAAATGCAACTCTGTTTTGTTTTCTTGCTAAACAGTGAGCACACTTATCTAGCACCGAACTTTTTAATGCTGTAAGGAGTTTCTTCTTAGCTAATATTGACAAACATTTTTCATTGATGTGACTAAGCCTCTTATGCCATAACTCAGCTGCATCTTCGTTGTCTACTGCATTAATTTTGTATGCATAATATACAACGAAGAATATTTTTCACCTCTAGTTATAACAAAAAACCTTTGGTGAGCTTCCGTTGAACATTATTGAAGGTGTTGCAATACCCCTCATAATACAACTTGCTTGTAGAAATCAAATTCAAGCGTATATCGGGTATATGTTTAACATTATTCAATACTAATCTTGTGCTATTACTGGTTTCTAGGCACACATCACCGATGCCTACAGCTTGAGTTAGCCCATTGTTTTCCATCTTCGCAGATCCAAAATCACCCGACCTTATATGATATAAAGAAATCCTTACAAGACGTAGCATGAATAGATGCATCACTATCAATTACCTAACTGATCTCATGAGATACAAAATTCACCACATCACCATAAAAAATGATGAGAAAATCTTTTTGAAGTATAGCAACACGATTGTCATCACTGTCATTATCATTTTTCTTCTATTTACCTTTCTCCTTTTGTTTCTCTAATTTTAACTGGCGACAAAACCTCTGAATATGTCCGTTATGATGACAATAATGACACTCAATATTATTAAATTTATTATACTTACCTCTGCTTTTATCTCTATTTTTCGGATCTCGAGACTCACTTCTTCCCCTTTTCTCAACAACCAAGGCATCAGAATGTAAAAAGGACGATCCTTATGTTTTCCTTCTCATCTCTTCATTCAAAATATTACTCTTGACTAAATCTATGGTAATCATACCATCCGAGGCAGAATTAGACAAAGATGTTTAGAACATCTCCCATGAGTCCGGCAAAGTACCAAGCAACCATAGTGCTTGTTTCTCATTATCAAACTTAATTCCCATCATAACCAATTGATTTATAATTTCTTGGAAAGAATTTAAATGATTAGTCAAAGGAGTACCATCTTGAGCTTAGCCATCATTTGTTTTATAAAAAATAACTTATTATTCCTAATCTTTCAAGTATATAATTGTTCAAGTTTATTATGCTATATGTATTTTCTCAATAATATGGTTCAAAACATTATCATCCACCCATTGCCTATTATAATCACACACTTAACAATGAAATATAGACCATTCAGCATTAATTTTATTCTCCGGTTTTTCCTTGACAAATACGGGCAAATAAAAATCTTTCATATATAAAAAGTCTTTCATCTTCCCTTTCCAAATATGATAATTCAAACCATTCAGGGTAACCATTCTCAATAATTTATGTTTCACAAAAAAATTATAATCCTTGGCCTACCGCCTAGTATAATCACACACTTAAGAATGAAATATAGACCATTTAGCATTAGTTTTATTCTCCGGTTTTTCCTCGGCAAATACGGGCAAATAAAAATCTTTCATATATAAAAAGTCTTCCTTTTCCCTTTCCAAATATGATAATTCAAACCATTCAGGGTAACCATTCTACTCGTATTCATTTCCATTGTTTAACACAAGGCAGAAAAATCAGGCAATAACTTGGCTCTGGTACCACTCTAATGGGAGAACAATAACAATTCGAACAATATCGAATTAACGAAACGAAATCAAATAATCTCCCATCTTGTGTAAATCTAATAGGAATTGATATGGTATAGTAAAATAAATACCAAGCACGTGAACACAAGATGATTTTTTTTACGTGAAAAATCTCTTCGATGTGAGGAGATCAAAAACCACAAGACCGGAGTCTCACCCGAAAATCTTCACTATCAACAAAATTGGGTAAACAATGTTCTTCTCCAGCAAATACTAGAGGTACATAGCAGCAAATACCTCAAGAACATAATGCTTGGCAATACACATAAACTTCACAAGAGATTAAGGATAAATCTAACAAAAAACGTAGGTTTTGATTAATCCATGAAAAACCTGATGTAGGGAGTTTCAAATGAAAATCAAACAGTTAAGATTCAAGAAGATTGGGCCACGGACATGCGGATAAAATTTCAGTTCAATCGGACCACGAGTTGACTTTCGATGCCAGCTTGATATAAATCAGATTTTGCCACAACCCCAAATTTTCTGCTTTCTCTTTTTCTCTTGTTATTACATCTTTTTGCGACTACCATTTAAAATATAGTGAGAAACCCTATTTCTCTATATAACTTATCATATGGGCTCAAGCCCTTTTTAGATTTGCAATTCATTGGACCTCCTCCATATATGAGTGAACCCAACTAACAGAAAAAACTAGTATTAGATATACATGCCATCCCATTTTCCAACTTGTTCTATTGTTGCTTTATATCTATCGAATATTTCGAGCAAATACTATTCTTTTCCCGCACATGTCATTGGAATATCCATGTCGAGAGGAGAGAGTAAACTCATATACTATTGTGATCATTCTTCAGTCATCACCAACGAGATTTGAAGCAGACTCTGAATGACGAGTTGGAGAACTGATGTTGATACCTAAATTTTTGGGGTTAATTTTTTGCTAAATAAAAAGTAAAAAAAATTCATGATCACATGACATATAGTTTAGGAAAATTTTATTTTTTGTTTTTTGTTATATTTCGTTAAGATTTTTCAAATATTTAAGTAATATACACTAGGAGATGCACTTTTGCACAAAAGGGAAATTTTCTTGATGGAATATGCAAAAAATATTTCAGCGATATATTTAGGGGTATCGTGCTCAAGCAAAATTAGAAATGAAATATAAAAGGGGTCACGTACGGTAAATTGGGGGGTTCCTTTTCCGTAAAAAAGCACAAAAAGCAAAAAGTGAAAAGTGAGGTAAGAGAGAGAAAAAAAGTGAAAAAAAAGGAAAAAAGAAAAGGGGCTTCATCTTCCTGGCGAAACCCCCGTTCCTGCCGATGTTGCGCTGGCGCCGGAATCCAAGCCGCCCGCCAGTTCGCTCGAAGCCCGCGACGCCGCCCCTCGTCCGAGCCGCCCTCCTTCGCGCCGTCGCAGCCGCTAGTCTTCGTCCGCGAGCCTCGACGATCCGCATCGCCCCGACGTAGAGCACCGCTGTGCGTCGCCCGTCCCCGATCCGCTCGTGGAGCCACCGCCGCGGCAGATCCGTGGTCCAGACGTCGGGATCTCTTCGCCTGCAAGTCCGAAGCTCCGGTGCTCTTGTCCCGACACCATCGCGCCGCCCCGATCGCCGATGACGATGGAGCCCGTCCCACCGGCCCGTGAGCCTCCTGCTGCCTCTTCCTAGTGCCGGCCGTCGCTGCACCTCCCCCCGGAGCCCGACTTAAGCCAAATCACAGCCCCTCCACTCCGATGACGCTGTTGTCTTGTCTGTGCTTGCAGATCTCCTCCGGTGCTACTCCGGTCAGCGACTTGCAGGTGATTCGACGCCTCTGCACGAGCCCGAGCCGAGGTGCTCCACTCTCTGCCTTAGCCTGAGCGAGGTCTTCTGCCGCTGCTCCTCGCGACGTCACTGCTCGCCGCTGATCTGCTCGCTGCTGGCCCCCTTTGCCGGAGCTCTGACGACCGACGGTGAAACTCCCCTCACCGGGGCATCTATCACGTTGACGCTTTGATTGAAAAAAAGAAAACCAAAGAAAAATTAGGTAGTTTTTCTTTTACTTATTTATCTTATTTTATTTTGTTATTTTATTTTATTTGCTCTTTTTAGTATAATTATTCCTTGATGCAATGATGAATTGTCCAACATGAAATTGTCTTAAAATTAGTAATTGTCAATCCGATTTTCACGCTGAAATCCGACTCGCAAGTACTTTAAAAATCGCTAATCCAATCTCCGTCCGAGATCCGATTCGTGATTTATGTGAAATTGGCCAACCCGATCTCATGAACGAGATATGGTTCATTAATTTGGGTATCAATATTGATTGATTTGCTGTGATGTTACTTAGATTAGTTTTCTTAAAAAAAAAAATCAAAAATGTAGTTTTAGGGTTTGCATGCTCATAATAGGAATTTTATTTCGAATTTTCAAAAATCAAAAAAATCAAATCAATTAATTTAGGTTGCTAGTTGTTTTTTTTTTTTTTTAACTTGGATTGCATGTTCAATTATTTGGCAATTATTAATTTCGAAATTTAAAAAAGAAAGGAAGAAAAAAAACACAAAAAAAAATTCATAATGCATATATCATGTAGAGTTAGGGTATATTTTGCACATCATTGTATATTAGGATAAAAATTGCACTTAGTTTAATTTAGATAATTTTTAATTTATTATAAGTTTAGGTATTTTTTTTAGATATATTGCATTTTAGGATTATTTGGGTTAAGATAATATTTTAGTTAAATTAGGATGTGGCTCAACCTAATTAAGTGGGATCTTAATCTAGTTAGGTAATTTTCACATTTTATTTAATTCCTAATTTCATGAAAAATACAAAAAATGTCATAGGTTAAATTAGTTTTATTATTTAGGATAAAAATGCATTCTTTTAGGAAAAAAGAAAAAATGTCACATGTGCATCATTAGGGTTAGTTTCACTGAGATGTATCTCATTTATTATTTTTGCTGGGCCCATTTAATTAGAAATTACATGTCATTAGAATTAGGTCATTTAGTTAACATCGCATTGCATATTGCATGATTTTCATTAATTAAGTGAAAATAAAAATTGTGTGTTAATTAGAAATCATATCTAGGTTTGATGATGTGGATTTTAATTTAACATTGCAGATGCTTTCGTTGTTTGGAGGTAAGTTTTTTTTGCAATTTATTTGTCATTTATCTAGGTGTTAAATTGATGGATTACGCACTCGCATGATCATCTCACATGTTAAGGAAATCAATTTAAAATCAATTTAAGCTGCCTGCAAAAACATTTTTTTTGAAAAATAAAATAATGGTACCGAAAGGGCATTAGAGGAATCTAGTGTAACTAAGTCCCCGTACCCATCGTCTCTAGTTCGTAGGAGTAAAGTAAAACTCCCGTTACTTTACTTGGGTTTCTAATCGACCCACCAAAAATAGATTAGTGGCAACTCTTGAATAAAATCTAAATTTAAACCTAAATTGCAAATTGATATGGGCTTGGGAGAGCCCGAGTTAAGTCTAAGTATAATAATCCATTAGCCAAATCCTAGGTGGTTTACACCTAAAAAATTGGTCGCGACAATTGAACACGCCCTATGCTTCTGATCTAACTGTTCAAAATGGATCCGTTGCACAATGAAGGCTTTCATTCTAATCTTGTGCAGATTGATGAAAACCAAGGAAGAGACAAAGGATGGGGTGAGTCATGTGCCATTTTAGGAAATTAGCTTAGTGCAGTGGAAGAGAAAATCTCTAGGTATACTTCTCGCGTTGTTGATGAACGGCCGCTGGTCGCCAACGGATCTTAGCTGAGCACAGAGGAGTCACTCGCTAGGAATTATCTCTCGGTGCACACCATTGTCGGACCAAACTAAGATCCCACGATTATTCTGTTAAGGTGCGAAGTTTTGATCATTCACTCTACTAGTATCAACTTCAATGTATATCGGGAAAATTATCAAAAAATTCTTAAATCTATTGCAATTTTTTCAATTCAATCTTAAACTTTTTTTTTGGGCCAATTCAGTTTTAAACATACTACAATTGTATTAATTCAATTCATCAGACCAAATTTGGCTTGCCAATGCTAACATGGATGTCGTTCGGCAATAACAAACAACTTTTTAATAATCTTTTGTTTCTTTCTTCTATTTTTCATTTTTTCTCTATTTTTTTTTTTCCTTTTCTCCTCTCTCCTTCCCCTTATTAGGCGATCGGCCAGAGGGGAGGGCTAGTTGCTGGCCAATGGCGAGGCCGATCCACTAGCAAGGGCTTACCTCACCAAACATGGGTGAGGTCGGCCTCACCATCCATTGGCGAGAGGAGCTTGCCACTGGCTGGTCACCTGGAGAAGGGGAAGAAGGAGGGAGTAGAAAAAGATAAAAGAGAGAAAAAAGAAAAAATAAATAAATTAAAATTAAAATTACTAAAAAATTGTCCGTTGGCACTAGCCGACATCCACGTCAACATTAGCCAACCAAGTTTGACCGAATGAATTGAATTAATATAATTGCAAAATGTTTATAATTGAATTTGCCAAAAAAAAAAAGTTTGGGACTAATTTGGAAAAATTACAATAACTTTAGGACTTTTTGGTTAATTTCCCACATATATCCCTTGAAATTATGCATTGTGGCCCATCTTTATTTGTCCGACCACGTGCCTTAAATTCAAAAAACTATTTTAAAATCATAAAAAATTGTCCATGTCAATGTTAGCATCAATCATGCCATGTAGGATGGCCGACATTCACTGTCGCGACCTACCCTCGGGGAGAGGGAGTAGGTTTAGGGGCATTGCCTAAAGAACGGGCCTAAGGCCCATGATTAGGCGCAAGCTCTCCAAGCTCATACCCGCGTGACGTTGGGATATATTTTATGAATTTTGCACAAAAGGAGTCGCCACTAGCCTATTGGGGTCGGCTATAAACCAAGTGAAGCATGGGAGCGTGCCTTACATCCTACACAACCAAAGAATCTAGGATCGGGGACTTGATTACACTAATTGACTAATTAGTGCCTTTTTGGTACCTAATCTTGTTCATTTTATCAAAATAATTTTTGATAGATAGCTTGAATTGATTTTATACTTATCCACTAACATATGAGGTGATCATGCAGGTGTGCAATCATTAAAGTAAAAATCATAGCTATCAAAGTCCTAATTGCAGTAAAATTAAACATAATTAGATATGCAAATCAAACATGCAACATAATTAATATACAAGCAAATAAATGTCTAATTACACTAAAATGGCAATACCTAGCAATTCCTAACCAAACTCTATCACTTTTTGAATTTTCGATTTTTTTTTTTAAATTTTTTAAATTTTTTTATTTTCTTTTAATTTTTTTAAATTTTTTAAAAAAATTTCTAAAAAAAATTATTTTAAAATTTTCGATTTTTTAAAAGAATTTTCGAATTTCTTAATTTTTAATTTTAAAAAAAATTATTTGAAAAAAAAATGGGCGAACCGAGTCGGGTTCGGTTTGCCCCAACCCGGTTTGGCCCGGTTTGCAATCGGACCCAGGTTCGGTCCAGCCGGGTCGGCGGGCCGGTCGGCCCACTTTGAAAAGAAACTAAGCCCAGTCCAATCTATTTTTTAAAAAAGGGAAGCCCACAAGTCCAAACCCTAAATCAGCCCAAACCCATCTTGATTTTTTTACTTCAGCCCACCGAGGGTCCATTTTCTAATTTCTATTTCTGGCCCAACCTAATCAGCCCACGAACTAAATAAAAAAGGCCCAACACGAAACCCATCTCTCTTTTCTTTCATTATTTATTTATTTATTTATTTATCTTTTTGTGTTTTCTTTCCTCTTTTTCATTTTTTTTTTTACCCCTTTTGGTCGTCTTCTTCTCCCGCAGCTGCAGTGCGCCGAAGCTTCCGCAGCTCCTCCGCCGGTCCGACGCCGACCACGAGTTCTGACCACCCTAAGGAAGTCGCCGGAACACTGCCATTCACCGGTCGTCCCCCTCGACCGGCGCCGGTTACCTATTTCGGCAACCCTTAATCTATTTTCGACGGAACGAATCCTCGGTCCGACTACGGGCCAATACCTCACGCAAACCGTCCGAAAACACAACAAATCAGGGCAAAGCCACAGGGATTCAGCAAGCATGGGGGGAAAAATGAATGGGTCCTTTGAGGAATTTTGTCGAACACATGGTTTGCACTACCGAACTCGAAGGATTTCGGCTCAACCGAACGCCGAACGCGCTTTAGGGGTCTCAAAATATAACGGAGGAGGGCATCGAAGCAAAGTGCAAAGGCGACGTTGACCGGAGCTCACGCGAACGGGTCGACCGTGAGCTCCGGCCCAGCGTTCTCCAGAAATGGGGCCGCGGGATTAGAAGGCTAACCTCGTTCGGGGAAGGGCTATGGCGGCGGCAACGGACGGACGAGCTGACCTCTGGCAATGACTAGTTGCTCCCTCGAGCTTCCTGCCTCCGATTCGGCCTCTTCACCCCTCGGTATTTCTCTCTTGGTCCCTCTCGGTCTGGTGTTTTTTTTTTTTGGGTTCCGATCCCCCCCTCTGTGTCGATTCTCTCCCAGTTTTATGCTCGGCCAGCAAGCGCGCATGGCCTTTGCAGCTGCCAGCTTGCTGGCCGAACTGCACGCCCGACCCGCGGATCACGCCGCTTGCCTGCCACCGATCCCCTTGCTCCCTCTGTCGCTGCTCTGCTTCTGGTTTTTTTCTTTGGAGGTCTTGCAGCGAAGACCGGTTTGGGGGAGACGACCAGCTCGCTTGCGGGCTGGGCTGAAGGAGGAAATGGGCTGGGCTGGGCGCAGGAAAAAGAAAAAGGAAGGGGGCGAGTCGGGCCAAGGCTGGATTCGGCCCGACTCGACCGATTTCATTCGTTTTTTTTAATAACTTAATTAAATAATATATATTTTTAAAATTTTCTTTTATGACTAATTCCCAACATTTAATACTATTTTAAATTAATTAATTTAGTTGAAAATAAGGTGTCAACATTCACGTTGACTATTTCTGATTAAAGTGGGCTGGATGGACTCAATTAGTAATATGTGAAAAATGTTTATAACTCAATTGATAAAACTAAAAATATTTTGAACTAAATTGGAAAAAATGCAATAACTTTAGGACTTGGACAATTTTTCCTATCAAAGGCACAAGATTAGAGAGCAGTCAATTAAGTTGATGCAATGATCTAGCAATGACAAGAACTCCTCTACACGATTCTTAGCAATTTAAAATAGCAAGAACACGAGGACCCCCGTTAATGGATAAAAGTGTCTTTATAAGTCTCAAAGACAACATTTCTAATGTTTTTTTTTTCTATTTTGGAATTTAATGGATATATATATATATAATAACGTTAATAATCTCTTCCCAGTGATACTATTTTCGTACTTGTTATACCAAAAAATGTCCTAATATAACATGATATATGTATGATGATTTTTTGTGTTTTTTTTTATTAATTTCGAAATTAAAATTTCTATGTAAAAAATGCAACTTAAATTAAACAGAAACTAAAAATCCTAAATGAATGCATTTTTTAGTTTTTTTTGTTTTTTTATATTTTCCGAACTGAAATCCCTATCCTAGAAGATAACAAAAAATATTCCAAAACAAACTGAATCTAATTCAAATATTTTTTAGATTTTTTTAGTGGCATTATCGACTAAATATTAAATCTAAACAATCAAGATATTCAATCAAATAAAGGATCAAAATAATCGAAAAAATAAACGTTGTCTCACAGGTCAAATTAACGATTATCCTAACCCTAATTATCACAACAAAGAGTTCAAAATAACTAAAAATCAGATCCGAATTCTTACGGATCAAATTAATAATTATATTGATTAAGTACTTAAAAACTATAAACAAACCCCAAAAATTAATGTAATTAAAAAAATAACCCGACATCTTACGGGTCAAATTAATAATTACAATAAGTTTAGGGATAACTCTTACGGATAATGCCTACGGGATTCATAAAGTAAACATTAGGATCCAATTAAATAACTAAACTAAAGAATATAAACAAAATAAAGTAAAATAAATGAAAAAAGAAAAAACACCTAATCGATTTTCTTTTCCGTTGCTTTTCTTTTCTCTGCTTTTTTTCTTTTCCAGCACCTCGTGGATCTCCAAGGGAATCGACGAATTGGCTCGGTAACCGGGCGTCGGTCGGTCCGAGGCGGCTCCGGCGAAGGGAAAGCACGGTTGGTCGCGTGTCGCAGACGGGGACGGCACGCGAGCAGCAACAGCAAAAACCCGTGGAGCAAGGGCGCTCGGGCGGAGGACTCGGAGGACACTCCGGCGTCTCGAACCAACTCGTGGGCGAGATCGGCTCGGGCTGCAACGGCGTTGTCGCTCGGGCGGAGCCGATCGTGGTCGATCGGGGGCGGAGCTCGGGCACTAGGCTCGCGAGGGGGGTCGCGGGTGCTCACGGACAGAGGTGGCAGGCGAAGATACAGCAACAGCGGAGCGTCGGTTTGGCGCGAGCAGCGCGGCTGGGCGGCGGTGCGAGCTTGCGGAGACGGAAACCAAGGGAGTCCGGCGGTGCGGCGGCAAGCGGTCGCGGGCGAAACGGCGTGCGGCTGACGGTGGGGCGGTGGTGCGTTGGAGAGTGGCTCGACTCGAGCTTGGGTCGTCGCGAGGCAAGGCGTTGAGGCGCAGTGCGGCGTCGGGGAAGGACGGTGGCGGAAGCTTCGCGGATGGAGGTTGCAAAGGAGGGGCAGTGATTTGGGGAACATGGTGAATAGTAGGGGTCAAATCACTTCTTTTACTTTTCTCCTCTCTCTCTCTCTCACGTCACTCTCCCTCTTCCTTCGTACTCTTTCTCTCTTTTACTGCAGAGACAAAACTTCTCTCCACTTTTTCTGAATTTTTTCCAAAAGAAGCTCTCCCCCCTTCAAAACCTTACATACACACCCTTTTATAGGCCAAGATAAAATGCAATCCTTTTGTGAATATTTCATTCAACGAAAAGATTTTCTATAACCTCCTAATCATCAAAATATTTTATTCTCCTTATCTCCAAAATATTTTCTCCTGATTTTTAAAGATAAGATCATAACCCCGATTTTCTTAAATTCTGAAAATCCTCACTTCAAATCTCAATTTTAGAAAATGGGCTTGGGCCAATTTGTACTCTCCATGGGCTTAGTCCGACCTGCTAATTTAAAACTAAACAACACCAATTCGACCCATCCGCCACCGGTCCAGTAAATAAAATGCAAAATATGCAAACTAAATGTAGCTATGCAATTAATATTTTTTTTTTCAGGGATAAAATTAACCCCCTAATTTTTATGCAATAAATGACTAAATGGATCGAGGTGTCTGCCCCTCTTTGAAGGTGAGCTCGAAGAGGTTGCCTTCAAAGACAAATTGAATCTAAATTTTGACCATGCAAATGCAAATTCAAAATTTGAAGGTGAGCTCGAAGAGGTTGCCTTCAAAGACAAATTGAGATCTTTTTTTGCACCGAATGTTTTTTTTTTTTTTTTTAAAATGATTTTTTTAATGCAATTTATATGATGCATGGAAATGCTAATGCAAATGCATGATGTCTAAGGAAAGAATGTACCTACAGTTACTTACCAGTCAGTGCGGTAAAGCATCTTGAGGTACATGATAAATCCCTATTTACTCCACAAGTACCCAACTCTCACTCAGGTTCCTTGAAAAGCGTAACGGGTAAGAACATTCACATCCAAAGTGAAATGTTCAACGGAAAAAAACTGAGACATCCAGACCCAGACTGAGATGTCAAGATTTTTGAAAAACTCAAAATACCTAGATCCAGACTAAGGTATAATGAGAAGGATTGCCAAAAACATTCACATCCAGAGTGAAATGTTTGAATGAAAATAATCAAGACATCCAGGTCCAAACTGAGATGTCAAGATTTTTGTACTCAAGATACCTAGATCCAAACTAAGGTATAGCGAGGAAGATTGAAGAACATTTACATCCAGAGTGAATGTTCAACAAAGAGAATTGAGACATCCAGATCCAGACTGAGATGTCAAAATTTTGGAATGCAATTTGTATGCAAATGGTAAAGGAACCTACCTGGAATATCTTACCTTTAAGGAGGGTAGAGTGATTCAAGATAGTTGGTGTTACATGTTCAGGACCCGTACCTTTCTACGGTCGCCTAAAATAGTAACGAAGAGACTACTTTCCTAGGACCCGTACCTTTCTACGGTTGCCTAGTAGGGCAGCAAGGTTTTGTAAGGAAACTACTTTCCTAGGACTCGTACCTTTCTACGGTCGCCTAGTAGGGCATTGTTTGGTTGTGTCTAGGACCCGTACCATTCTACGGTCGCCTAAACGGGGATTTACCTTTCAGGACTCGTACCATTCTACGGTCGCCTGAATAGGGAAATAGGTTTTGTCTAGGACCCGTACCATTCTACGGTCGCCTAAACGGGGATTCACTTTTTAGGACCCGTATCATTCTACGATCGCCTAAAATAGGGAATAGGTGTTGTCGAGGACCCGTACCATTCTACGGTCGCCTGAATGGGGAAATTGCTTTTCCAGGACCCTGTACCATTCTACGGTCGCCTGTTAGAACAATAAATGTTGTCTAGGACCCGTACCATTCTACGGTCGCCTAAACTGAGGTTTTGCTTGGCTAGGACCCGAACCATTCTTCGGTCGCCCAGCCTTGCGACAGAAATCATCCGACCAGGACCCGAACCATTCTTCGGTCGCCTTAATCAGATTGAATCTGGAGAAATTTCTTTGGGGGACAACTCCATCGAGTGTCGATTAAAAGGGACTCTGGGCTACGAAAGCACGCCAGGTCAATATAAATGGACATCGGGCTACAAAAAGCACACCGAGTCGATAAAGAGGGACTCTGGGCTACGAAAGCACGCCATGTCAATATAAAGGGACATCGGGCTACAAAAGCACGCCGAGTCGATAAAGAGGGACTCTGGGCGACGAAAGCACGCCAGGTCAATATAAAGGGACTCTGGGCTACGAAAGCACGCCAAGTCAATATAAAGGGACATCGGGCTACAAAAGCACGCCGAGTCGATAAAGAGGGACTCTGGGCTACGAAAGCACGCCAGGTCAATATAAACGGACTCTAGGCTACGAAAGCACGCTAGGTCAATATAAAGGGACATCGGGCTACAAAAGCACGCCGAGTCGATAAAGAGGGACTCTGGGCTATGAAAGCACGCCAGGTCAATATAAAGGGACTCTGGGCTACGAAAGCACGCCAGGTCAATATAAGGGCACTGGGCTACGAAAGCACGCCAGGTCAGTAAAGAGAGACTCTGGGCTACGAAAGCACGCCAGGTTAATATAAAGGGACAGCTTGACCAAGTCAAGTGTCGATGCACTCAAGAGAGAATACCTGCACAATGACAAGTATTTTAAAGCATGGTAGAGATACTTACCTGGTGATATCTCTAATTCTTCGGGATATGCCTTTTGGAATTTAGATATCATGTGGAAGTCTTTCACCTCATGGTGGAGGTTTCTCATATTCTAATATCATGAAACATTCTGAAAGGAACTTGAATTACCTATCAGACATGATTTGTAGCAAAAACTGATATGCATTCGTCAAAGAGATAAGCAATCTAAGCTACTCTAGAATGCACATTTCCAAATTCAGTGAGGTTTTCATCAACTCAATCGGGGTTTATGCATAATGACTTTTGCATCACCCAAATTTCCACTAGAGAGAATTATCATTCAAGACAATCTTCACTCACGACATGAATTTCTTAAAAATACTAAATGAGAGACTTTCAGTTAGAAAGGACTTTCACTCACTCTCATTTAGAATGTCTATTTTATGAGAATCACTCAATTTTATCATATCGACATGGGTCCGAGTATTCTCGCAAGCGGTACGATCTTACCAATCTGAGAGGTCTTTAACAAGGACCATAATGTGGGCTTGGTCAACGGCTTAACAGAAGGACTCTTTGAGTCAAAGCTATTGAATGAACAGTCTTGTAATCATCTCCAGGTTTACAAGTCAAGAACCCTGCAAAATGAAAAAGAAATAATATTGCTCGCACTTCTTCGAGCGATGCTTATAAACATATGAACTCCTACGTTAATTCAAGTGCCATAATCTGAAGAGACTTTGTAAGGGACGTAACGTAGGTTGGGTTCATGGGTTGAGAAATGAAAGGATCATTAGGCTCAAAATGTGTGTAAAAGGTGTGAATTGATGATCATCTTGGCATTGCCACCAGTTTTCTTTTTCACCATTGGGGATTGTCTTCTTGAAGTGCCCCATTGATTGTAAAAACTCAGCATTTGAGTTCTTTGACTATTGCTCCATTGGGATTCAATTCTTGTAATTGATAGTCACCTATCTTGACTCATTTTTTTTCTATGGGGATTGGCCTTGCTTTTACCAGGCACACTGCTTTTTCATGCCCCTAGTTCTCATGCATTGTTTCTTCACTTCTTTTCATGGGCATCAGCCTTACTTTTACTAAGCACACTGCTTTTTCATGCCCCAGTGTGGCGGATGATCACTAACTAGGTTTAAAGAAATGAAATTGCAGGCTCAAGTGGGCTATGCAAAGGATATAAGTGTATGGGATAGAGAAAGAAATGCTCTTCATCATCTTAAGGCACTTAAATTAACACATGAATTCAATGTAATAGCATGTCTTGAAGATTGATGCAAGTGAGAGCAAGAAAATTTCAATCCATTTTCCTCACCTCATGATGCCATTTGATCTCTTAGTTGCCCCGATGTGGGGTGATTCTTGACAGGAGTGATTTGAAAAGAATATCCATAAATGTATGGGCTCAAAAGGGTTAAGCAACGGATCACCTGTAGTGTTTGGGATAGAGAAATGAATTGCCTCTCATCATTTCGGTTGCTGTACCTTTTGCGAGAGAACTCTTTACCTTATGGATATGAACCTTCCTACACTCATCTCACAAGTGTATGAATATGGGACTGTGTATAGGATAGGGTTTGCCTTTCATCATCCCGACTCGTCTCATTTAGTATGCTCAATCAATTCCACATCATTCATTAAATTAGTCCATCTTGATGTTCTTTAGTGGAATTGGTGGATAAAACATGTAAAAGTCATCATGCAAAAACTCAACAACTTTAAGCATGTCAAATTCAAACAGTTTTCCATACTGCAAAATGGTTTTAAGCATTCATTCAAGGATTCCTCTACAATGGGAATTGCCTCAGCAGTTGATGTCTTTGGATTGTCCCTATCATTCAAGACTGAAAATCCACTTTTGTCCCTGCACAAGAGAACGTGCATCAGTATAATACTATGCAACATCAAAGTAAATTCAAATTGCGCATCCATTTTGGCTCAGGTTGAGACTTTATCCTAGTTGGGTCACTACCAAAACCTGTCATGCCCCCAATTTGTGAACTCTTCCACCAGGGAATGATAGTTCTCTTTTACTTGCCCCAAATCTTTTCCATTACAAGTGTGCTCTAAACCTGTTGATCACAAGTCAAGTTTATGATCATTGAAACTTGATACGCCATTCTCAGATGTCCCTTGTTATAACAAGTTATAGAATCATGTTCTGAGACAATAAGCAAATGAGTCAGATAAACAAACAGGTTTAATCTGCTACAAGCTTTGGGAAAATGTTTTTTTTTGTTTTTTTTTTATTTTTTACAATGAAATGCTTTTTTTTGTTTTCGAAAAGGTTTTTGGGAGGAAACATGAGAAAGTCCAGCCCTCAGGATTTCTCCGTGGATGATATTTTCTTTCATGGTTGGATATCGTCATTGGACCGGTTTGAAGTACCCCGTCATGTCCTCAAAATTTGAAATAAAATTGTAATTTCATTGAATCGAATCAAATGAAATACATTATTGGAATGGAAATTGTGATTCCTAAACCCCTAAAAAGAGAAAAATCAAAAACGATTCCTAAAAAGCGAAAACCAATTCCTAAAAAGCAATAAGATTTCCCACGCAGGGGAGGTGCAATCGAACAAGTTACTCTTGCAAGCTAACGGCCATGTCTTCCGAAGGTCCTTCGTCATTGGCTCCTATGAAGAGGTCATCAAACAGACCCGTGATTCCTTCCAAGACATCATCAGAGTTCTCTATCTTTGGAGACGTCAGATCATCCATGTCATCCCATCCACTTGGAACTATGTTGCGGGAGTCAAAGTAAAAGCTGGGAGGAGCCGAATACTTCACCAGGTAATCAAACTTGCCACTAGGCTGCCCCAGAGTATCCATCACTTCCACTTCATCTTGCCCCATCTTAGGGACATTGTCAAGTTTAGTTTTTTCGGCAGTAACCAACAGTGAGTCATCTTCCAGGTCAGCCATGTCGCCATTGCTCATTTGGGTCTTGCCTGACTGCTTCAGGACTACTGTCTCAGGGAGAGCAGGTGCAGGAGTCAAATCCGTTCGGAGTGATTGGATTTGAGCTGTCATGAATTGCATAGAGGCGAGCAACTGTCGGAGTTGGTCTTCCATGGCGGAGATACGATCATGCATTTCGGTTTGGTCAGCCATTCTAGTTCTTGATCACTTAATGATGGGTGAACGTGAAGGATCCGTTATCACCTAATTTCCAAATGAAGGAAAATATATAAGTATAAGGTGCAAATAAAGAATCAACCCATGACAATGATCTATCAACTTTTTTTTTATCATTTTTTTATTTACAAAAAGCTCTTAAAGGAGGGAATTTCCTAAAGAGAGCTAGAAAAATAGACATCCTAGTAAGATCAAATTTCCTAGACATGAATTGAAAACAAATTGTCCAAAGTTTTTTTGTTTTTCCAAATGATTCACTGTATGGCAGTTCATTTCATTTTTGAAAGGAATTAGATCAAATGACTATCCTAAATTGTCATGGACAGATCAAAAGCATGACAAAATAAATTGCATGATATAGGGATAGAAAACTTACTCTACCAAGAAAAATCAACGCAATCACATAGACATGCACATGAGATGTGAGGCTCGATTTCTGTCTAAATGGCTTAACAAGGTGGAGCTAAGAGGATAATCTGACCGTTGCAGTCTTGCATTAACGTGTCAGGTCCCCCTAACTCCGGCTCAGTCGAATGGAATACCTAATAATCACGCAGTCTCGCGGATATGAACAAACACATTTGACACCATGAAAGAAATTTCGGGGAAGAAAAGGTCAACCTCTACATAGCAGTCTCGCTTTGGAGGAAGTATCTTTCTCAACACCATCCTAGAAATCTTATCGCAGCCCAGGTCCGACCACAGGTTGTGTGTGCAAATAGTGTGGTGCTAAAGCAATAAAGCATGCACAGCAGTTTAAATGCAAACAACACTTCTATAGTTTTAATTCAAACATTCATCCCTACTCCAACCTGCAAGACAGGGGTTAGCAAAGACTACTCCCCTTATACCTCCTATCTGCAAAAACATTTAACACCTTAGGAATGTTAGGGACATACCTGGGATCCTCGCTGCCAAACAAAAACATTTTTTTTTAAAAGAAAAATTGGCCTAAGTCCACTAAGTGTTTTAACACAAGTCCCCAGCGGAGTCGCCAAGCTGTCGCGACCTAATTTTCGTGGGTTCACCACCTAAAACTAGGTTAATGGATTGTTAAGTCTTTAAGCTTAGCTCGGACTCTCCCAAGCCCATACCAAATCGCGACTTAGGTCTGAATTCTTAATATGCAAATGATTTTCAATCAGGAGTCGCCACTAATCTATTTTTGGTGGGTCGATTAAAAACCCAAGTAAAGTAACGGGAGATTTACTTTACTCCTACGAACCAGAGATTTATGAGTTCGGGGACTTGGTTACACCAGACTATCCTAGTGCCCTTTCGGTACCTTTTTATTTCATTTTTAAAAAATGTTTGGCAATTGAATTGATTTTAATTTGACTTCCTAACATGTGAGGTGCATACCACCAATTTAACATTCAAGAAAGCAATTAAACATTGTGAAACATACCTAGAAACAACGAAAGCATCTACATTGTTAAATCAGAATTCACATCAGCAACCCTAGATATGATTTCTAATTAACACACAATTTCAATTTTTGTTTTTGTTTTCACTTTATTTAATGAAAATCATGAGATGCATGCTAATAATCTAATATGACATGGTTTTAGTAGTTAACTCTGTTCAGAACAATTTTATCCCTTGCTTTCTTTATTTCTCCACGAGGAATCCCACTTAATGGAAGTGGAGCCAATCCCAAATGAGTTATACCATTTTAGTAGTTAAGAACAATTTTATCCCTTGCTTTCTTTATTTCTCCAGGAGGAATCCCACTTAATGGAAGTGGAGCCAATCCCAAATGAGATCGTAACAATTTTATCCCTTGCTTTCTTTATTTCTCCAGGAGGAATCCCACTTAATGGAAGTGGTTTTTATTCAGATTTTCCAAAAGAGTATTAAAAAGAATCAAGAATGGAGACGACACGGTTCTCCTAAAATAATAGAGTAATGGTGCCATTAGTTAATCATTTCCCTTTTAGATATTAACATTTTTTGCATCAGAATCTTTCGAGGATATGTTCTTTGACAGACCGATAGCGACAGGGTTGCAAACCATTAGATATGCGCAATTGATTAAAAACATTTTGAATTTCTTCTTTGTTAATAACAATAATAAATTACACACCATTGAAATGCGTTGTATTCATGGGGGACCTCCTCATGTGGACACCCGCCAATGAGAGCCTCCTTTCTCGAGCTACTCATGATTGTTGGATCACATGTTCCTAATTAAAATGCCACATTGTGTCCCTTCGCGTCCACCAAATCCCAAAGATTGAAATAAATAAATATATATAAACTTTTACCCACATGAATACCCCGATTTCTCTAAAGACACGTGAAAAAAAAGTCTACAAACTTTTGCACAATGGACAAAAAACACTCACAATTAAATTTTCAATCCAAACGAGTTGATGTAATACAATGATATGGTCATTGATGACCAATAAATTAGTGGAGAAAAAAGTAAAATAATCTCCTCAAGTTGACGTGAAACAAATTAATCCCCAATTAAAAGGAATCAAGATCGATGGAATTTTAAGTCTTGCGGATATAGTTCTTGAGATTTCTTTAAATCTTTTGACAATTTAAAATATCTTTTGTTAGAAGGTCTTTTGGAGTTGCCCCACTTCAAGATAACCGCTAATAAGAGATTAGAACATCAAGCACCTGAGCTCCGATCCTGTGGTGCCAACATGGAACAGCCATCCATCATAACTTTTTGTCTTAACTTGGCAGGAAATCGTCAGAAAATCAATCTTTTCGTGAAAAAGATTTTCACGAAACTGATAATATCAAAGAGTCATCAAACAAATAAGAACTAATCATTTTCTCCATAAATAATTATTTTTTATGAAAATGGCATCTTCCATGAAACAAATGAATAATAGACAACTGCAGTTTCGATAAGATTCCGTGTACGAATTATATTATCCTCAACCACTCAAACGTAGCTCCGTTTTCTTTTTTCTTGTTTTTCGTCAACGAAGCACCGTTTTCAAATGAGCAACATTTCACGGTCCGTTCTGTAGAGTTGCGAAAGCGTGATTATACTAAACACTCTTTTAATATTACAATAACACTTAATTGTGTATAATGAACTCTTACACTCATGTACACCACTCTCACGTCACTCACTCATCTACACCCATAGCAAACTCTAGACAACTACCTTCAAAGAGCCCACTCATACACAAACCCCTTACACTCTTTTTCTTTATAGACTCCTATATCTACACAGTGGGGACCACTAACTATTTTACTCTACACTCACGCCACACTCTCCACTCACGTACACACTCCTTTTCTTGTTTTTCGTCAACGAAGCAAGAACCTATTTATAGGGTTTTCAAATGAGCAAATAATTTCACGGTCCGTTCATCAACGTTCATCAAGCAGAATCAGAGCCGAGAAGGATGCATTACATGGTGCGCGACGCTGGGGTTCGGAGCGGCGTATGCGAGGAGCTCCCCGTCCCGCTCGAAGACGGCCATGTCGCGCCGGTCCAGCGTCACCCACGCATCGATCCCGTCCCCGTCCTTCGCGTCCAACATGTACATGAAGTTCTTCCGACGGCTCAGGCACGTCGCCCACGCCGGCTTCCCTGACCCGAAGTCGACCTCGTAGAACCGAAACCCGCAGAGGCTCGAGCACCTGTAGAGCCGCGACTCCTCCTTCCATTTTCCGAAGAAGTCCCCTGCCTCTGCAATCGCAATCACGTCGTTAGTCGGCCGAGCAGATTGTTGAAACGTGATTGATTTGATTTATTAGCTTAATAGGTTTTGATGTGATGTACTTACTCCCGATTGACCCGCACGCTATGGACAAGAGCTCGCCGCTGTCGGACCCGCTCGCTTGAGCTCCCTTGGTGAAATTGATCATCTCCTTCCTGATATTCGAGACCAGCTCGTGGAATGTCGACTCGCCGTTCTCGTACAGTATGTTGATGGGGACGGCGAGATTCCCAACGTCGTTGTCTCGCAGGGCCGGCGACATCCGGTTCCGGAGGTTGACCGTCTGGCGCAGCAGGGTAGGGTGACGGGAAGACCCGGTCACGGACCGGGAAGCGGCCAGGGCGCATCTGACGATGAGCGCCAGCACGAGCTCGACCCTCGTGAACCGAGTCGACTCGCCGGGACGGGTGGCGCGGACCGCTTCGGCCTTGAGGGCGGATATCTTGGACCCGTGGAACACGAACCTCCGCGTCGCGCAGCTCTCCATGCCGGCGTAGTCCGACACCATGAAGGGCAGCTCTCTGGACCGAACGAGGGAATCCCCGAGGAACCTCGGAGGAGGTGGCCGGCCGCCCTCGAGCATCCCGGCGGATCTCGCCGACCAGCTCCGGAGGAAGAACGTCAGCGAGGACGCGTCCAGGAGCTTGTGCGAGCTGCAGGGGGCGACGGCGACGCCGCCGCAGGTGAAGGTGGTGATCTGGACAATCAGGAGGCACCCCATGGCGGCCAAGAGCGACGTCTCCGGGTGAGAGGAAGGGAGGAGCTGGGCGAGCTGCGTCCTGTCGGGCCGGGCGAGGACGTCGGCGAGCCGGAGGTCGGCTCGGGCCTCGACCCAGTACGCGCCCTCATCGTTGCAGTCGATACGGGCGCTGCCCCGGAGCCGGCCGGCCAAGGGGTAGAAATCGTTGAGGGTCTCGGAGAGAGAGGCCCGCATGCGGAGGGAGAGCGACTCGCCGGCGCCGGCGGGGTCGGCGTAGAAGAGGAGGATGTGGGACAAGGGGCGGGGAAGAGCTGGTCGAGGAGGGAGAGGTTGAGGGTGCGGCGGTGGGGAGGGGTGGGAGAAGACGGTTTGACGGCGGTGGATGAGACGATGCGGACTTTCCGGTCGGGGACGGCGGTGCTCATCTTGGACTCGGGAACTCTCTCGGTCGATCTAGAATCGTATGTAATTCCCGCGAGAAAACTGTTTGCGATGATTACTCCGAATGCAAATATGGACCATGTTCGGCTGACGCGATAGTGGCTGCGTGGGCCCCACTTCATTTGGAGGTAGGTGGAATCTCGATAATTGGATTACGCGAACTTTTGATCTATATAATTCAAGGTGAAGCGTGATAATGAGGATGGTCGGGCCCACGAGAAAAAAAAAAAAAGAACGGTTGAAAAGTGATAAGCAAGAGAAAAAGGGCCACGCTCAGCTTACCTGAGACGTAGAGCTCGAAGGACCATAGGAGGAAGAGAGAAAGGGAAAAAAAAAAAAGAATGACCTGTTTGATCATTATTCTATTTCTTTAGAAATAATCTTTTTTAATTTTATCATTTGGACAAATTTTTGAGCATTTTAAGACCTTTACTAACTATCCAAAATTTCAAATTTCAGAATTAAAATGTGCTTAGTTAACCCCAAATTCTTTTGTGATTTAAATATTCTTTTAATTTGTAAATAATTTTATTATGTTTTCTTTTTTTCCTATTCTTCTTCTCCTTCCTCCTTTAGCTGGTCATCGGGCCGTTGGTCCAAGCCTTGTGATAGTTGGGCAAGGCTCAGCCTCACCAAGAGCCGATGATGCTCCGGTAAGGCCACCGGCCCTCATTTGGCCGGTCGCCAACTATCGTTGAGGTTGACAATTGGCTAAAGAAAGAAGAAAAACAAAAAGAAAAGAAAAAAAGAAAAAAATGGCCTTAATTCTAAAGTTGTTCTTAGAAGAAGGAAAAAAAAACTCATTTTTTACTTTTAGTTTCTATTCCAAATTATTATTGGGAATAAAAAAGTTATCAAACGAATTTCTATTCTTTTTTTTTTTAACAAAAGAATAACATCATGCACCTTGTTTGGTCGATTAGGGCCTGTTTGTTAACCACCTAAAAAATAATTGATTCTATTATTTTATTTCCAAGAATAGATATGAAACAGAAATTTATTTCGTAAATATTTTATTCTTAAGAATAGACTTGGAACAAAATCAAAGAGTAAAAAAAAAAAAGTTATTTTTCCATGTATGAGAATAATTCTAAAATCAAGTATAAATTTTCTTCTTTTCTCTTCTCCTTTCTTCTTCTTTCTTTTGGCGGTTACCGGCCTCCAATCGTTGATGTTGACCATGGTTAGTGACCTCATTTGAGCGTTGCCAACCCTGGCGAACCTGAGCCATAGCAAGGCTCAACCTCGCCTTGGCAAGGCAAGGTCTAGCCTTGCCTAGGCTGGGTAACGCCGACTTGATGGTGGCCCAGCAAGGTCGAGCCTTTCTTGTGGCTAGGCAAGCTCAACCTCGCCAGATTGGGTGAGGTGAGCTGAGGGATTTGGCGAGGTTGACCTCGCCCAACTCACAGCGAGGCTCGAGCCAACAAGCCTTGTTGTGGCTTAGGTCATTGGTTATGGCCAGCGACTGAGGAAGGAAAAGATGAAAAGGGAAAAAGAGAAAAGAGAAAATTTTAATAAAATTTTTAAAAGATTAAAAGAAAATGAATTGACCTAAAAATTTTAAGGGTTTTACCAAATGTATTTCTATCCCAAGAATAGTAATTTTGAGCAATTACTAAATGCTTTCAAATGCAAAAAAAAATTTCTCAGAACAAAATAAAAAAATCATTTGTTGGCATAAATTGTTTCTAAGAATAGAATAATACCAAACGTACCATTATCAAATAGGCCCGAAGAGGATTTTTGTGTTGATGGGGAACGCACGATAAGTATTCACACCCTTATTCATTTGACTTGATAAGTTTTAGAATTAGGGTTTAAAATTGAAATTTTGTGAAATTTGAACTATGAGGTCTAATTTTTGGGTTCTTGAACTTTGGGATCTTATGGAAATGGTGAATTATGGCATTGTGAAGTGACTGGGTTTGATGAGAATTGATTCAGAGCAATGGTTTGGTCAGACTGAGAATTTTAGTGTTTTGCATATGAGTTCTACATTTCGAGCAATTTGAACAATCGCTTTGGGATTGCCATTTGTTGTGTGGGAATTGTTTTGTTAGCATTTAAGCGTAGTTCATCCAATCCGTAATTGTTGTGGTATTTTATTTGATTTTGACATCAATTCTAATTTATATGTTAGGATTAGAAGATTGCCGGCCACAAATAGTTAAGTTGTAGGCATTCCCAAGTGAGTAATAGTATCTCTTCTTTGAATCTATAAAATTATATTTTAAAAATGGAAAGCATGAGGCATATTATGTGCATGATATGATTTGGCTAAAGGGAAAAAGTTATGTACATAGCATTTGATACATAATTTCGGATCGGGCAGTTGTTACTTTTTAGTTATTTGTGGATGATTTCATAAACATTCTATGAAATTCGTCTCCGGATATTACGAGTATGAGAAATGGATTCCCAAATGATGCGAGAAATGTCTAATTTTATGTATTGTTTGATGAGTGAAGTTGAAAATGATTATATATATTGGGTTTGCAAAAGCTTTCTACAAAAAAATTACAAAAAGCTCTTAACTTTGAGTAAGGTTTATGAAATGCCATATGTATTGATTTGTAAAATGTTATATGAAATAAACTCTATTTAACAAATCGAGTTGTGAAAGATGATTTGATTTGGTTTGTGAAACCGATTTATGATACAAAAAGTGAAAAACATTTTCCACATCTTCTTTCAGCTCACCAACTTTCATCAAATACTTTTCCTTTTATTTTTATGTTTTTATGTTTTTATTATTTTTAATTAGATTTTTTTTTCTTTTTTAATCATTTTTTTTCCTTCTTCCTCGATCAATCGTTGGCCACGGGCCAAGTCAAGTCTTGCCATAGGCCGACGAGGCTTGAGCTTGAGCCTTGCTTAGCTTGCCAGATTTGGTGAGGCCCGAGCTCACCCAACCCACTCATTGGCCTTGATGGCCCTTAGGCTTGCTTGGATCGGCCGAGCCTCAAGCTTGTTGACCCATATCTTGGCCGGTCCTTGGGCTGCAAGCCATTGCTAAGGCAAGAGGCCAATGGAGGAAGGAGGAAGAAGGAAATTAAAAGTAATTTTTTTTAAATAAAAAATTCGATTTTTTTGGTAATTTTTTTTCCATATAATCAAATCAGATACCAAATTGTGGAAAATATTTTCTAGTTTATTTTTAAGTTTCGACTGAACATCAGAAAATATTGTTATTTTTTGCAAAACGAATGGAGCCTAAATATTGTAACTTTTTTTTTCCAATCTCTTGAGTACCATAAATTATGTATTATGTACAATGCTTACTTGAGTATCATAATTTTTTTTTTCAATCATTTGAGTATCATATAAATTTTCAATTGATCATTTGAGTACCATACTCTTAAAAAAATTTTAACGCAAGTGCCATACCAAGTCAAATTTTGACACTTGAGTGAATGTTTTCAAAAAGTCATGATACTTAAGTGATCAATTCAAAATTATGACACACAAATTAGTGTCTTTTAGAAGTTATGATATTTAAGTAATCAAAAAAAAAAAAAATTATGACACTTACGTAAATGTCGTATAAAAGATATAATACTTATGTTATTGTTAACACCAAAGGGGAAAAATAAGGCCCAATAAGCCCGGGACTTATAAAGTGAGCCCAAAAAGATCCAATATCACAGGTTTTGATGAACCAGTGCCAATTATCGCTCAAGAACAAGAAGACAAGGATAAAGGTGGTTATTCAAGCATGTGATACCGATGGCTTCGCAGGTAGGATAACGCGGTTATGGATGTGCTGTCAAAGATTCCAGGATATTTGAAATTAAAGTAATAATCGCTAGAGGACAATTATTCATAATGCTAGAATATAAGTAGCTGAGAAAACATCATTGTAAAGGATTGCTTTCAGCTATTTTTACTTATCCCTATTTCACATTTACTTTCAATTGCTTTAGATTTATCCTTTATTTTATTGTAGTTGCATTAGAATTTATAGCCTCATTTCCAAAACAATACAAAATCCGATACAAATAATAAACCCGAAGAAATCTCTTCTTCAGTTAAAGGTATGTGGTTAGAGAGCCATCTCGACCAAACAGCGATACTTATCTTTTAAAGTTTGGTGATGGCAGTGGGAACTGCCGAGTTTTGATGGCCATGTTCTTCGAGACTAGCCACGGCAGATGGGGGTTGCGAGTAGTAAGCGTTTGATTCACTTAATTAAAATAAATATTGGGGTGTTCAAAAATTACAAAAAACAAAAGAAGAAGGTTGACCTCGAACTATCTAGACTAGCTGATCGGTCCACTCAAACGCCAACTTTGAACCTTTGATGACAAATTAACCGCGTTAACCTCCACATTAGTGGACACTGTTATTTTTCTTTTAACAAAAAGGCCATATCAAGCCAAAAATTTAAAGATTATATCGAATAAAAAGTGTTAAGTCGATATTGATCACCAAACAAAAGATCAGAGACTATTCACGTGAGCAGAAAATCCTAATTTTGTCCTACACTAATGTGTCCTTTAGCATGCCCATTAGGAAAAAAAGATTTTAATATAATGCAAAAAGCAAGGGCACTTTGCGTCCTTGAATCAATAATCATCTTTTGGCTAACCCAACATCCTCCGTCCCTTGAGACCAACAAGGGGTAGACAAGAATATTCATATGTTGTCCATTGACTACACCTTTTGGCCTAATCTTTAGCCCTAATTCACCCTTCGTGGACGAACCTTGCGGAGGAACCCTTAAGTTTTAAGATGAGTTTGGCAATTTGCCAAATAGTGATTGATATTTTTTTTGCTCTTGAGAATAGATTTGGAATAAAAATCCATTTGATAATTTTTTTTACTGGGAATAGATTTGGAACAAAATCAAGGAGTAAAAAAAAGTTGATTCTTTGTTTCTAGGAACAATTCCAGAATCAAGACAGCTCAAATTTACTTCTTTTTTTTTTCTCTTATTCTTTTCTTCTTGTTCTTCTTTCTCCTCTCTTCTTCTTCCACCGCCGCCGTCGTTGACCATTGCCCTACCACCATCCACCGCCACTAATCATTGACGACCAATTAGGCAAGGTCCAATGAGCTCGTTAGAGGTTCGCCTAGCCACCGGCGAGGCCAAGCCTCTCTAGTGGCTAGGTGAGCCTTGCTCGGGCCTCGACTAAGTCTCTTTGGTGGCCACACAAGCCTTGCTCGGGCAAGGTCGAGTCTCACCGACAGCTAGGCAAGGCTCAACCAACAAGGTGCAACCTTGCCGGGGGCCAATGACACTTTGCCGAGGTCATCAGTCCTCGTCTAACTAGTCACTAGCCGTTGGCCTATCGCCAATCATCCCGTGCTCGGTGATTGGCCAAAGCTTGAAGAAGAAGAAAAAGAAAAGGAAAATAAATAATAAAATTATTAAAAAGTTGAAAGAAAATAGTTTGGATTAGAAATTTGAGGATGGTGCCAAACGCAATTCTATTTCAGGAATAGAAATTTTGGATAGTTACCAAACGCCTTTAAATGCATAAAAATTGTTCTTGGAAATATAATAAAAAAGAATTATTTCTTATCAGAAATTATTCCAAAAAATAAAATGGTTACCAAACGTACCCTTAGTGAACTACATTCATTTGATATTATATCTTTCAAAGAAAATCAAGTCCTACACTCAACCACCAATATCATTTTGCAAAGTGTCTAATTAACTATAAGAAGTTGCATGCCTAATCAAGTTCATGAGTAGATACTGTAAATGATGAAAAGTAATATAATATACTTTGCAAGCGTCTATCCATGACTTTATTTGGCAATGGCTGGTTGAAGGAGCAAGGTCTGCTCTTTAAATAATTCTCAAAATATAATTACTTCCCTCCGTTCCCAAAGCACCCCCAAGAGCCTAATTAATGTTGGGTTGCTTTAGAAGAAATGGACAAATGTGACGTGGCAGTCAAATTTTGGGTGTTGACCTTTGGGGAGAAAAAAAAAGAAAGAAAGGTGGGCCTTGCCTGTCCTGATTAATATCTCAGGGCAAGCAGCGGCTTGTTCGACGGTAAAGATAAGCAATATCAATTAATTTTCTAGAGTTAAAAAAAAAAAAAAAAAGGTATGGACAATATAACAACAATTGACATCACACCGATGTTACAACATCTTTTTATAAGTTGCTAGTTTTCTAGAGTGAGAAAAAAGAGACTCTTCCAAAAAACACTTTCAACTTTCCTGTCCAAAAATTGATTTTGGAAAAATTAGGAGAAGCTTTTCTAAATTTAGATGAATGTTTTCAGAAAAAAGAAAAAAGGGGGTGTTCAACAAAATATGAAATGCTTACAGGTAAATGAAAGTATACTCCTAAGCCAAAATTTAAAAAGCAAAAGAAACATTAATTTTGCATTGAATTCTCGATTTTACAAGACTAATGAAATTATCCAATGAGACAAGATCAATGCAGCGGCTAACTTTTCTTGAAGACTTATATTTATCGTGAACTTCTTGACTTGCACTTTCACGTCTAGATACAATGATAAAAAGAATCAACATGTGCTAGAGATAGTTCTTATTTCCTAAAGAGAATTTACAATAAGAATGAGCGATTATAGTTAGATAATTCGAAAGGAAGTTCTTCAAATTGTGTTCTCATCACATTACTCGAGCTTGACAACTAGATGGCTCGGGACGGCAGTAATCATGCGTTTGAAGGAGAGGGAAAGGGCCATCGAGCCAATCTTGAGCAGCAAGGGTTGGGCTTGTGGACTCCTGACGGATCCTTAACAAGATCAGAGAAAGAAAATTGAATTTTGACTCCTTGAGCTGGAATTGGACCTTAGCTTTTCACCATCTCCCTTTTTCTTCAGCTTGATCAGTGTCGAGAACAACGAAGACTTTTTAAGCCCACGAACCCTCTAAGTTTGCTAAAAATGGGTGCACCACCGAAGACTATAAAAAGGAGAAAAAGGAAAAATGTCCCCCCTTAAGCAAAAGACAGAATACATCATCCAAATGATTAATACCACGAAAAATCTTAAATTGACACATATATAATAAATTTATTCCAGATTAATTTATTGACTGGCAATAACCCAAACTAGTAAACATATAAAATTTTTATCTCGAACTAATTTTTTGACCTCCAAAAATCCCTAACTTATACATTTGTGATAAATTTACCTTCTATTAGTTTATATTAAATTAGATTAATACCACAATCACGAACTATACCCATGTTGAATGGAGGTAAAATCTCGAAATAGCACACCATCAGTTGCTATGAGTCATCTAACTTAGTAATTTTGAAGTTAAAATTTAACGGAAACTAATGGAGGATAAAATTTTATCACAAGTATATCAATTTGGGGGTTTTTTGTAGTCAAAGAATTAGTTTAGGATAAATTTATTACAAATGTACTAATTTGAGATTTTTCGTTGTATTAATCTTTGTTTGAAACCCGATCCACAAAATTTAAAATTACCTAGTTTTTTCTACACTAGTCGAGGCAGTAAGATCATCACCTAGTTGCGTTTCTCTTATAGACTTTCCAACGGTTGTTCATCGCTCAAGCTCTTCGTGGAAGTCTTGTAAAGTCTTGGTACACGGAGCATTACTTTCGATGAGAACTTTCACGATGTGAGAAGTCATCGTGCCTTTATATGGATTGTCAAGTTAAAGATCCACGAGATTCCGAAGAGCTTCTAGGGACTCGAGCGGGTCGCAGTGTAGCTGGCTATGGCATAAGTACAATCTCACTATGCTATGGAGGAAGAGATGAGGTTATTCTCTCCAGGCGCCCTTCCAAGTACACCCATTGCAAGAAACGCCGCGTAGTTTGTTGGAGAAATCTTTTTGAAGTATTTTGAAGCTGACAAAATGTTTCCATCAGTCTAGTATGAAGGTTTGCAGACTCTGCTATTTAAAGTCTGAAGACCTCGGGACAGCCAAACTCAAGACTCAAAGTCTATCCTCATTGACGATGTCTCGAATCCGTTGAAGAAAGGTTATCCGAACTGAATGTTTCATTAATGATATGACCTTATCGATTTGGAGAAGATCTCTTGGCTGGAAAAGACATAACGGAATTCTTTGATTGATCGAGATTGACTCGAAGATTAAGGATCCGATAATTACCTAAATATTCTTGGAAGGTTATACTTATGGAAACCGAGATCCTGATTGTATGGGCGAACAGGATTGATGGGCTATCGACACGTTCCTTTAATAGCTCGAATAATCTTCTTAATTAATTCCGTCCAATGGGTAGATTGGAGGAATTCCTTTGGTAAGTGCCAACGGGTATGATGGCGTAAAGGAGTATATAAGGAAGACGTTCTAAGTTGTTCGAGGTGTGCACGATAGAAGAATTCCAAAGTCTGAAGCTTCCTGTTGTTTAGACAATTCCTTTGAGCGAGTCCTTGTATACAAAAGAGAGTCTTTATTTATGAGAAACCTTGAGGAGGTGTGGTAGAACATCTACACTGTGGAATCAAGGAAAAGCTGTGCTGTAACTTCTCTTTTGTTCATAGTGAAATCCAACCGGTGGGCTGTCAGTGCGGAAGAGTGGACGTAGGCTTGAAATAAGCCGAAACACTATAAACCTTGTGTTCAATTTTCTCTTCCTTACTCTCTTTACTTTGATCGTACTTCATTTTGTTAATCAATAGAGAACTTCCTTTCTATCGGTTGCCTAGAATCGCTTCCGTATCTCGATAAATTGTTTGTGCACCTATTCACTCCCCTCTAGGTGGTTATACTAGCTATATCAATTAGTATCAGAACTCGTGTACTCACTTTGTTTGAAGTGTTTTACTTCAGAGTTAAAGATCCATGGCTAGCATGTTGGCTTCAGGGCTGGTAGAAGGGCAAAGCAATACCAGACCACCTTACTTTGATGGAAAGAACTACAACATATGGAAAAACAAGATGAAGGCATTCCTAAGATCAAAAGATTCTCTGGAATGGGACGTTGTAGAAAAATGAATCATTCCTAAAGCTGCACCTGTCTCAGAAAGAGGAAAAGACACTGTTGAATCTAGCGAAATGACTCAGGAAGAGATAATCAAGAGACAAGCTCTTGATGCAAAAGCAATCTATTCTTTACATTGTGCTTTATCACCTACTGAATATAACAGAATATCTTCTTGTGATACAGCCAAAGAAGTCTATGATAGATTACACATTACTTACGAAGGAACCGATCAAGTGAAAGAGACCAGAATCAACATTCTCCTTGGTCAATACGAAGCCTTCATAATGAAATCGGGAGAATCTATAACTGACATGTTTAGTCGTTTTACAGATATCGTAAATGGTCTTGAAAATCAAGGTCAACCAATTTCTAATCCTATGAATGTAAACAAGCTACTGCGTGGACTCTCCAAAAATTGGAATCACATAAAGACCTCAATCAGAGAGACCCAAAGAATCATGCCACTATATGTTGATGAATTGGTTGGAACTCTTCAGTCTTATGAAATGGAATGAATCAATGAAGACGAAGACCCTAAAGGTAAGAAATCCATTGCATTAAAATCCAATGATGACTCTGATGCTGCAGATTCTAAAGACGATATGGACGATGAGGAGCTTGCTCTCATGATAAGAAAATTTAGAAAGCTGAACAGAAAATGAAGAAGATTCACTCCAAGGAAACAAAGTTTTCAAAAGCAACAGACTAAGTCTGTTGAAGATAATGAATCAAATAAAGATGTAGTCTCGCTTTGAATGTAAGAAAAAGGGGCACATCGACCTAACTTGTCCTCTTCTGAGGAAGAAGAAAGGAAAAGCTGAAAAGTATCGAAAGGCTCTTAAAGCATAAACCTGGAGTGATACAGAATGTGAAGAAAGTGATGATGATTATGCCAACATATGTCTGATAGCACAATCGGATTCAGATTCAAACTCCGAGACAGAATCAAATTTAGACACTGAATTTGAGGTAAGTAACTTCAAAATCCCTATTAAAGTTTCTAAATACATTGATGAGTTGTGCTTTAATCTTAAGACTTCTCTTAAAAGGATTTGAACTCAAAAGGAAAATTCTGCCTTAAAACAACAAGAAAATATTTTGAAAGAAAATGTGAAATGTTTAGATATGAATGTTTCTTCTCTTAGAGAAAGTGAAGATAATCTTTCAAAAGAAAATGCATTCTTGAAAAATGATATCTCAAATATTTCCAAAAGATTTTCGATAGGATCGAGAAACTAACAAAAATACTTTTTGTTCAAAGACCTTAATTCAATAAATCTGGTTTGGGAATGACCGCTGAAACTATTCTTTTAATCGATTTTCCTAAAGTGAAAGAAAGAATCAAACAAAGACCCACAAGAAATGCTTACAAAAATCATTTTGAAAGAACCTTTGTAAAACCAGAAGGTCGCAATGCTCTTAGATGTTCAAAATGCAATAGTGCAGATCATTTTGAGAAAGAATGTCCTATGGTTTGGAGACCTGTCAATAAAGTTTGGGCAAAAACCGCATATCAGACTAACTCAAAAGGACTCAAGAAAATATGGGTACCAAAGAAAACTTGAGTCTCTTTTTAAATGCAGGTCACTATCAAGAAAAAGGTGAAATGGTACCTGGATAGTGGATGGTCGAGACACATGACAAGAGATTCAAATTGCTTCATAAAGCTTGTTCAAGTGAATGGTGGAAAAGTCTCATTTGGAGGAAACAACAAAGGAAGAATTGTGGGATTTGGAACTGTTAAGATTGGAAACCTCACAATAAGCAATGTTTCTTTAGTTGAATGACTCAACTACAATCTGCTCAGTGTCAATCAGCTATGTGATACCGGTTTCAAAATCTACTTTCAAGAGGGTATATGTTCAGGAACCAGTAAAGACTCTACTCAGTCATTTATGGGACGAAGACATGGAAATATCTACCTCTTGGATGTGAAACCAGATAAATCGCAATGTTTAATTTCAATCCAAGACGAAGCAAGTTTATGGCACAGAAAGCTTGGGCACATCAATATGAAGCAGATAGCCAAAATTTCATCAAAGAAGCTTGTTCGTGGTCTACCCAATTTATCATATCAAAAGTCGACCTATGTACACCATGCATATTGGGAAAACGGGTAAGAAATTCCTTTAAACCAATAGATCAAGTTTCCACTAACCGTGTCTCGTAGCTTACGCATATGGATCTCTTTGGACCAACCAGAACACAGAGCATTGGAGGTAAGAAATATTGCTTAATAATCGTAAATGACTACTCACGATTTACTTGGGTGTATTTCTTGGCAAGTAAATCTGAAACTTTCTCTCACTTTGAAAAATTTGCTAAAAATGTTCAAAACGAAAAAGGATATGTTATTTCAAGTATAAGAACAGATCATTGAGGTGAATTTGAAAATCAAGATTTTACAAGGTTTTATGATGAATCTGGTTTTCAGCATTTGTTGTCCTCTCCACATACTCCAAAACAAAATGGAGTTATGGAAAGAAAGAATAGATCAGTTCAAGAAATGGCTAGAACTCTTCTAATTGAAAGTAACATCTCCTCACGTTTTTGGGCTGAAGCAGTTTTTACAACATGTTATATTATCAACGAGTTTTTCTAAGGCCTATTCTAGAAAAAAAAAAACCCTATGAATTATTCTAAGAAAAGAAGCCTATTGTTTCATATTTTCATGTGTTTGGATGCAAATGTTTTATAGTGAAAAATGCAAATGATCGAGTTGGTAACTTTGAAGAAAAGTCAGATGAAGGCATCTTCCTTGGATATTCAATCATAAGCAAAGCGTACAGAGTCTACAACAAAAAGACTCAAACTGTGGAAGAATCAATGAATGTCAAATTCCAGGATTCGATACAAAATGAATCTATTCAGACTCATCTTGAAGATCCAGAACTTGCTCCGGACTCTACAAAATCTAAAGAAACAGCTCAGACTTTGAAGGACCAGAAGCAAGTAACTGTTGAAGATTCAAGTGAAGGAAGTGATCATCATTCTGACAAATTAACCAGCAACTTGAAGCATAAGTCCAGTCATCCTAAAGATCTTATCATTGGCGCCATTAATGAAGGAATTCACACTAGATCCAAAAAGTGCGAAGAGTCTAGTGCTGTGGCTCTTATTTCTGAAATAGAACCCAAAAGCATAGATGAAACTTTATCTAATAAAAGCTGGATTGAAGCCATGCAAGAAGAGCTCAGGCAATTCAGTATCAATGATGTATGGGAATTGATTCCAAAACTGAAAGGTAAATCAGTTATTGGAGTTAAATGGGTTTTCAAAAACAAGATGGACGAGAAAGGAAAGGTCGTAAGAAACAAAGCAAGACTCGTGGCCAAGGGATACACGCAAGAAGAAGGGATAGACTATGACGAGACTTACGCACCAGCAGCAAGGTTAGAAGCAATTCGTTTATTACTTGCATTTGTTTATCATAAAAATTTCAGGTTATTCCAAAAGTGCCTTCCTAAATGGATTCATCCATGAGTAAGTCTATGTGGAACAACCATCTGGGTTTGAAGACCCAAGGAAACCAGACTCAGTATTCAGACTCAAAAAGACATTATATGGCTTAAAACAAGCACCTCGAGCTTGGTACGATAGGCTGAGTAAGTTTTTAATCCAAAACGGTTTTGTAAAAGGTAAAGTAGACACTACTTTATTTATTAAAAGAGAAAGCAAAAGTTTTGTGCTAGTTCAAATATATGTTGATGATATTATATTCGAATCTCCTAATGAAAGTCTGTGCAAGAAATTCTCTAAGACTATGCAGGATGACTTTGAAATGAGCATGATGGGTGAGTTAACCTTCTTTCTCGGGCTTCAAGTGAAACAACTGAAGGAAGGAACTTTTATTCATCAAGAAAAATATGCTAATGATCTCGTCAAAAAGTTTGGTCTGAACAATTGCAAGAAGGCTGAAATACCAATGTCAAGTTCCTTGAAAATAGACAAAGATGAAGAAGGAAAGAAAGTCGACCAGAAGCTATACAGGAGTATTATTGGCTCACTTCTTTATCTTACTGCTTCTAGACCTGACATTTTGTTTAGTGTTTGCATTTGTGCCAGATTTCAAGCAAATCCTAAAGAATCTCATTTAAATGCTACAAGGCGTATTATTAAATACATTGCTTTAACTTCAAGCATCGGCTTATGGTATCCTAAAAGAGGAGACTTTACTCTTCTTGAATACTCGGACGCAGATCTAGCCGGTTGTAGAGTTGATAGAAAGAGCACCTCGGGTACCTGTCCACTACTTGGAGGCAGGATAGTATCTTGGTTTTCAAGAAAGCAAAGTACAGTAGCTCTATCTACAATAGAAGCAGAGTATGTAGCTCTTGGAAGTTGTTGTTCACAAATTCTCTGGATAAAACAACAGCTAAGAGACTTTGGAATTGAAGACTCATGCACGGGGATTAATTGCGACAACACCAGCGCTATCAATCTCACTAAAAATCCAATTCTTCACTCAAGAGCAAAACATATAGAGATTCGACATCACTTCATTAGAGATCATGTCCAAAATGGAGAAGTTTCGATTCAATATGTTGATTCAAAGAACCAACTGGTGAATATATTCACAAAGCCTTTGGAGAAAAATCAATAAACCATCCGTTCCAGACTCAACATTTTGAGGTATGAGGAAATCAAAGTCTAGAGACTTTTAGACTCAGACATACAAGACCTTAACTGTAAGTTATTCTCTTTCGAATCTTATCTTGAAAATGTACGATTGTCAAACTGTGGTTAATTATTGCTATATTTAATTGACGTAATTGTTACATCGTTTCCTTTTCGAAAAAGAAGTTATTTTTTGAAATGACTATTTTCGCAGAAAAATGACAGTTATTTTGAAAAGGCATCTTTTTATTTTCCTTTGTGACGGTTCGTATACCTCTCTCTTTAACCGATCGTGCACTGTTGATTTCCCTTCACTTTACTCTCAAAAACCCTAAAAAGCATCGATCTTCCATTCCCATTTTCTTCCCTTGTTTAATCTTCGAAAAAGTAGTCATCTTTCTTGGGAAAGTCAAGCAAGGAATCTTCCAAAAACTGAGAAAGATGTCGTCTTCAAGAAAGTCTTCGAGAATCGCAAGTAGGGGACCACGGCGAATGAGTAAGGGGGCCTACGCACTTCGATCTCACCGAAGAAGAAATGTCTCCAAATCAGTAGCAGAGCCCACAACATTCTCAGCAGCGTCACTCTCCTCCATCTAGTCCTTAAGGGGTTGATCATCAATAAGAGGAAGAAATCATCGAGGATGCAGATCCTGTAAGAGTTCAAAAGCCCGCTTTTATTTATAAGCTGTATCGTGCTTTAAAAGGGACTTGTACTCCTTTGAAGTATGTCGATGATTTTCTTAAAGACAAAAGGTATGGAAATGAATATATCTTTTTGCGAAAAATGGAAAGTTTGGGAATTGCTCATAGAGGGGTGGCGAAGAAACCCTTGCGAATATCCCAAGTGATCCTCGTGATTTGGGAGTTAATCCTGTAGATGGGAATGATGATGACAAATTGTACAGCCAATTTCAACTGAGAATGGGTGTTGCGGTTGAAAATCGAGGAAAAATGGGAGACTTGTTCAGATCGAAGGAACAAAAGGATCTATACTCAAAATTGCTGAAGCGTGGGGTGATAAACCCTAGGAGTGTGGATTTTGATTTTCTGGATGCTGTAAATGTGAACTTGAGGGAAAAGTTCGGTTATCTTCAACTTGAGCAGTTCTATTCTGACACCACAGAAGCTTACGTTGAATTAACCGCTTATTTCTATTCGAATCTTAGTTTCCTGGATGCGAATAGATTCTCTTTCAGCGTCAAAGATCAAGACTTTGTTGTGGATATGGATATGTTGGCAGATGTGTTAGGAGTTGAGAGAGGAAGATATCAACCGATCAAAGTTTCTATTGCTCGTGCTACACTGGAACTTGTTAAAGACAGGAGAATAGAGGAAAAGATTTCCTACCTAAGGATGAGTGCGTTCAACATTCTGCTTCACAAGATTGTGATCAATTGCCTCAGACCGAAATCAACTTCTAAAACTGATGTTTCAAGTTCAGAGGCAAAGCTGATGTATGCCATTCTCACTAGGAAAAAGTTTTCTCTTCCTCACACTGTTATGTTCCATATGTATAGAGCAGTGATGAAAGACAGAGGTCAACTTCCTTACCCAAGTCCTGTGACGAAGTTATTCATACATTTGAACATTCAGCCTCCACAAATCCTTTGTGCTCGATCATGTGATCATATAGTGGTAGGACTAAAAATGGTGACCAAGATGTGTCTAAAGGAGCTAAGCAAAGCGTTGGAGAAATTTAAGGAGAAGACTCCTGTAAAATCTCATCAAATCTCCTCTGCATCAAAAAGAAAAGGAAAGGAGCCCATGGTTACTCCATCCAAGAAAAGGAGAGCTATCATCGTTGAAGATGAAGATGATGAGGAAGACATCACCATCTCTGCAATGGCATTGAAACATCTGAGCTGTTCTGCTCTAGAACAGAGGACTTGAGAAAGAGAAGAGAAAGAAAGAGAAGAGAAAGAAAGAGAGGAGAAGGAAGCAGAGGAGAGAGAAGCAGAAGAAAAGGATGCTGAGGAGGCAAGGGATGAAAAAGAAGAAGAAGAAAGAGCACTTGGCGAAAAAGAAGCAGAAGAAGAAGAAGAAGAGAGAATGAATCAAGAGGAAAGAGAGCTTGAAAAACACTCTTCTCCACTGAAGGCATAAAAATAGGGGGAGATAATGAGAAAAGAAGGATGTTAGCTGCTACTAGTGAGGGAGTCAGCCGTTCTCCATCCGAACCAGAAGACATTCATGCCTCTCATTTTCCTGAAGAAGATCATGACGCTTCATCGCCAAATCTGCGTGATTATTCTGATATGCCATCATCTGCAGATCGTGCTGAAGCCAGTACGCAGATCGACAGCTTAGTAGATTTTCACAAAATTATGGATATTCTCTTGGAGATGCGCGGTCAAATTTATGCTCTGGGATGCGAGGTTCAAAACTTGCAAAATGCGGGTCAAGTTTCTTCATGTTCATTGAATGATCAGATCCATGCCCTCTCTGTTCAGATTCAGGCTAATGCCAAGGGTGAGGAGATTGCTCAATTGAAAGAAGACTTGAAAAGGCTGGAAGGCATCGTTCAGTCTATAGGAGATTTCCAGCTTGTCCGCGTTCCCAAGCAATCTTGACTTTATTCCATTTTCATCTCAACATTTTTAATGCTGACAAAAAGGGGGAGAGATGCAAGATTTGAACTTTGACTTTTAATCGTGTGGATTGTTGGATTGTTTTGATGTTTAACTCTGTTTGACTTTATTTTTTGTCTGGATGTGAACTGAACTTAACTTGGACTTGACTGTTTCTATTGATATCTTATGGATGGCTTTATTGCATACTAGACTAACCTATTTTCTATGGTTGCAGATTTTAGTGTTATTCATTTAGCAATTTATCTCTATAAGATATGCATATGTGTTTGAGAAATATTTTGCAGGTCAAAATTGTCCAAATCTGCAGGAAAGTTTTGTCACCATCAAAATGGGGGAGATTATTGGAGAAATCTTCTTGAAGTATTTTGAAGCCGACAAAATGTTTCCATCGTCTAGTACGAAGGTTTGCGAGACTCTGCTATTTAAAGTCTGAAGACCTCGGGACAGCCAGACTCAAGACTCAAAGTCTATCCTCATTGACAGTCTCGAATCCGTAAGAAAGGTTATCCAAAACTAGATGTTTCATTAATGATATGACCTTATCGACTGGAGAAGATCTCTTGGCTGGAAAAGACATAACGGAATTCTTTGATTGATCGAGATTGACTCGAAGATTAAGGATCCGATGATTGCCTAAATATTCTTGGAAGGTTCTACTTATGAAAACCGAGATCCTGATTGTATGGGCGAACAGGATTGATGGGCTATCGACACGTTCCTTTAATAGCTCGAATAATCTTCTTAATTGATTCCGTCCAACGGGTAGATTGGAGGAATTCCTTTGGTAAGTGCCAACGGGTATGATGGCGTAAAGGAGTATATAAGGAAGACGTTCTAAGTTGTTCGAGGTGTGCGCGATAAAAGAATTCCAAAGTCTGAAGCTTCCTATTGTTTAGACAATTCCTTTGAGCGAGTCCTTGTATACAAAAGAGAGTCTTTATTTGTGAGAAACCTTGAGGAGGTGTGGTAGAACATCTACACTGTGGAATCAAGAAAAAGCTGTGCTGTAACTTCTCTTTTGTTCATAGTGAAATCCAGCCAGTGGGCTGTCAGTGCAGAAGAGTGGATGTAGGCTTGAAATAAGCCGAACCACTATAAACCTTGTGTTCAATTTTCTCTTCCTTACTCTCTTTACTTTGATCGTACTTCATTTTGTTAATCAATAGAGAACTTCCTTTCTATCGGTTGCCTAGAATCGCTTTCGTATCTCGATAAATTGTTTGTGCACCTATTCACCCCCCTCTAGGTGGTTATACTAGCTATATCATAGTTGAGTGTTCAATGTCGATGACCTCGTCTAGTCGGACAGAACGGAGAGACAACACATGGAGTTTGCTCAAACTCTGGATTGAGGAGCGCAAGGCTTTCCCATCTTCCTTAAGTTTCCTACTTTCAACTTCGTGAGCTGGCTCAGCAATCCAATGTCCAGGAGCATTCCATTGTCTCAGTCCGCATCAATGCAGCACAGGCTTTGCAGTGACACGGGGACTAATTCCCGCACTCGATTTGAAGCCATGCTTGCGATAGTACAAGTCTAGCCCCCACTCATACCTGTAGAGCAAGAGATGTCGAAGGCGACATAGGTTTAGGATGGAAGTGGACAACTCGGACACCAAGGTTTTCTTCAGGTCCAAAGTCTCCGGCTTTTTTAGGTTTCCTGTTGAACTTTTTAAGCTTCCTCATCAGTGTACATCTCAAGCTCCTCAAGCTCAAATGCTTCAAATGTTATAATTTGATAATCCCCTTAGGAAATGAATCTAGAGGAGCATTCCTTAGGTCTAACACCTCGAGCAGCTTAAACCAATTTACCAAGGGGCTAGTACCGAGGAGTTTGACAGTATATATGGCAATCCGAACACAGGTAGAGAGTGAAGACTAACGGCTTTGATCTTACTCCTTTGTGTATTGGTAGAGCTACTACGGATGGCAATGCGCCAGGCCTCTCTAGAACACTTTGTGATCGTTGGATTGGCTGTTGTCTAGAAATTTTCCTCCTGCGACCTTGTCAGTAGGATCTCTCTCAAGATGTCATGTACATGATAAGCGTGGATCCTCCCGTCCGCAGTTGCTCTCTCAACTTGGATCAAGCTTCTATCATGAAGCTCTAGGAGGTACTTCTCTGCAACTTCTTCCGATGTCTTGCCTTCTTGCCCTTCCACGAACCCTTCAGATATCCATACAGATGAGCCTCATGCGCCTGATTATGTTTCTCTGGAAAAATGCTTAGGTATAAGAGGCAAGATTTCAAATAGTGAGGCAAATCAGAGCACCCATTTGAGAGTATCTTTCTTAGATTCAAAAGCTTGCCATTCCCTTCTAATTTATTGCCTCTTAGCAAATACTTTTCTTCTTCTATCACCGTTGAGAGCTTGTTGGGCAGGAATGTCACCATTCCATCCGCCATGAGTCCCCAAGTTTAGGAACTCAGGACTGAATCGATTGGACTTGTTACACTCTTCCTTTATTACTGTTGAGTATGAAAATGTCTATTGACAAGACCCGAGTTTAATTTAACCCAATGATGCTTTTCGGTGGTGGCTCGATGCAATTATGGTGACAGACAAAACGTAAAAGGGGAGATCATGCATATAAAATATGGGCTTCTTTAGCTGAAGGCTCTATGGGTTAAAGAACGAAAGATGGAATGATTTAAGCGAACGAGAGGGACGTTGCTTCTTTATACTGAAAATGGTTGACTGATACGTCAGTGCCAGAAGAAGTTTCAGCTAACTTGATCATGAAATGCCTGCTAAAATATGTCTGACTATCCATCGTGGACACAAGAAAGAGAACAGTAAAGGAGAAAGAACCAGTTCTAGATATAGATGCCATCCCATTTTCCAACTTGTGCTATTGTTGCGCTATATCTATCGAATATTTCGAGCGAATGCTATTCTTTTTCCACACATATCGTTGGAATATCCATGTCGAGATGTGAGAGTAAACTCTATACTGTTGTGATCATTCTTCAGTCATCACCAATAAGATTTGAAGCAAACTCGAGCGCGAGAACTCAAAACGCCCTATGCTTCTGATCTAACTGTTCAAAATTGATCCGCTGCACAATGAAGGCTTTCATTCTGATCTTGTGCAGATTGATGAAAACCAAGGAAGAGGCAGAGGATGGTGCGAGTCATGTGCCATTTCAGGAAATTAGCCGACTGCAGTGGAAGAGAAAATCTCTAGGGATACTTCTCACGTTGTTGATGAACGGCTGCCGCTGTCACCAACGGATCTTAGCTGAGCACAGAGGAGTCGCTCGCTAGGAATTATCTCTCGGTGCACACCATTGCCGAACCAAGCTGAGATCCCACGATTATTCTGTTAAGGTGCAAAGTTTTGATCATTCACCCTACTAGTACCAGCTTCAATGTACATCGGGAAAATTATCAAAAATATTTTAAATCTATTGCAATTTTTTCAATTCATTCATAAACTTTTTTTTTTGACCAATTCAGCCATAAACATATTGCAATTATATTAATTCAGTCTATCAAACCAAATTTGGCTTGCTAATGCTGACATGGATACCATTTGGCGCTAATAGACAACTTCTTAATAATATTTTGTTTCTTTCTTCTAATTTTTCTTTTTTTTCCTTTTCTCCTCTCCTTCCCCTTCTTCAGCAACCGGCCAAAGGGGAGGGCTAGTCTTTGGCCAGTGGCAAGGCCAATCCACTAGCAAGGGCTTGCCTCACCAAACATGGGTGAGGTCACCCTTGCCGTCCATTGGCAAGAGGAGCTCGCCATTGCCTGGTCATCAGAGAAGGTGAAGAAGGAGGAAGTAGAAAAAGAAAAAAGAGAGAAAAAAATAAAATAAAATAAAATAAAAATTACTAAAAAAATGTCTATTGGCACTAGCCAACATCCATGTCAACATTGGCCCAACTAAATTTGATTGAATTGACTAAATTTGTATAATTGCAAAAGTTTGGAACTAAATTAAAAAAATTACAATAGATTTAAGACTTTTTGATAATTTTCCATGTACATCCCTTGAAATTATGCATTGTGGCCCATCTTTGTTTGTCCAGCCACATGCCTTAATTAAAAAAAAAACTATTTAAAATAACATAAAAAATTGTCCATGTCAATGATGGCACCGGTCATGTTATGTAGGACAGCTAGCGTTCACGTTGACAATTTCTAATTAAAGTGGGTTGGATAGACTTAATTAGTAAAACGTGTATAATGTTTATAACTCAATTGATAAAAATAAAAATGTTTAGAATTGAATTGGTAAAAATACAATAAATTTAGAACTTAGACATTTTTTTCCTGTCAAAGGCACAAGATCATAGAGCGGTCAATTAAGTTGATACAATTATCTAGCAATGACAAGAATTCCTCTACACGAGTCTTAGCAATTTAAAATAGCGAGAACACAACGACCCCTATTAAAGGATAAAAGTGTCTTTATCCGTCTCAAAGACAACATTTCTAATTTTTCTTTTCTATTTTGGAATTTAATGGATATTTATAATAACGTTAATAATCTCTTCCCAGTGATACTATTTTCGTACTTCTTATACCATTTTAGTAGTTAACTTTGTTTAGAACAATTTTATCCCTTGCTTTCTTTATTTCTCCACAAGGAATCCCACTTAATGGAAGTGGAGCCAATCCCAAATGAGATTTTTTATTCAGATTTTCCAAAAGAGTATTAAAAAGAATCAAGGGTGGAGACGACAAGTTCTCCTAAGAAAATAGAGAGTAATGATGCCATTAGTTAATCATTTCCCTTTTAGATATTAATATTTTTTTGTATCACAATCTTTCGAGGAGCTGTTCTTTGACAGACCGATAGCGAGAGGGTTGCAAACCGATAGATATGCGCAATTGATTAAAAACATGTTGAATTTCCTTTTTGTTAATAACAATAATAAATTACACACAATTGGAATGCGTTGTATACACGGAGGCCCACCTCATGTGGACACTCGCCAATGAGAGCCTCCTTTCTCGAGCTACTAATACTAGTTGGATCACATGTTCCTAATTAAAATGCCACATTGCGTCCCTTTGCGTCCACCAAATCCCAAAGATTAAAAAAGAACACTAAAAACTTTTGCCGTCATTAATACCCTGACTTCTCTAACGACACGTGAAAATAAGGTCCACAAACTTCTGCACAATGGACAAAAAACATCCACAGTTAAATTTTCGATTGAAGTGAGTTGATATAATATATTGATATGATCGTTCGTGACCTTTTCAAAGAAATAGATTAGCGGAGAAAAGAGTAGAATAATCTCCTCAAGCTCATGGAACAAATTAATCCCCAATTTAAAGAAATCAAGATCGATGGAGTTTTAAGTCTCGCGGATATAGTTCTTGAGATTTCTTTAAATCTTCCGAAAATTCAGAATATCTTTTCTTCAAAGATCTTTTGGAGTCGCCCCACTTCAAGATAACTGCTAATAAGAGATCAGAACATCAAGTACCTGAGCTCCGATCCTGTGGTCCCAATAAGGAAGAGCCATCTGTCGTAACTTTTTTTTTTTTTTTTTAACTTGGCAGGAAATAGTCAGAAAATCAATTGCTTCGTGAAAAAGATATTCAGGAAACAGATAATATCAATGAGTCATCAAACAAATAAGAACTAATCATTTTCTCTTTAAATAATTTTTTTATGAAAAATGTCATCTTCTATGAAACAAATGAATAATAGACATCTGCAGTTTGGATATGATTCCGTGTACGAAATATTATCCTCGACCACTCAAAAGTAGCTCCGTTTTCTTTTTTTCTTGCTTTCGGTCAACGACGCACCGTTTTCAAATGAGCAACATTTCACGGTCCGTTCATCAAGCAGCAATCAGAGCCGAGAAGGATGCATCACATGGTGCGCGACGCTAGGGTTCGGAGCGGCGTAGGCGAGGAGCTCCCCGTCCCGCTCGAAGACGGCCATGTCGCGCCGGTCCAGCGTCACCCACGCATCGATCCCGTCCCCGTCCTTCGCGTCCACCATGTACACGAAGTTCTTCGCGCGGCTCAGGCACGTCACCCACGCCGGCTTCCCCGACCCGAAGTCGACCTCGTAGAACCGAAACCCGCACAGGCTCGAGCACCTGTAGAACCGCGACTCCTCCTTCCATTTTCCGAAGAAGTCCCCTGCCTCTGCAATCGCGATCACATCGTTAGTAGGCCGAGCAGATTGTCGAAACGTGATTGACTTGATTTATTAGCGTAATAGGTTTTGATGTGATGTACTTACTCCCGATTGACCCGCACGCTATGGACAAGAGCTCGCCGCTGTCGGACCTGCTCGCTTGAGCTCCCTTGGTGAAATCGATCATCTCCTTCCTGATATTCGAGACCAGCTCGTGGAATGTCGACTCGCTGTTCTCGTACAGTATGTTGATGCCGAAGGCGAGATTCCCGACGTCGTTGTCTCGCAGGGCCGGCGACATCCGGTTCCGGAGGTTGACCATCTGGCGCAGCAGAGTAGGGTGACGGGAAGACCCGGTCACGGACCGGGAAGCGGCCAGGGCGCATCTGACGATGAGCGCCAGCACGAGCTCGACCCTCGTGAACCGAGTCGACTCGCCGGGCCGGGCGGCGCGGACCGCTTCGGCCTTGAGGGCGGATATCCTGGACCGGTGGAACACGAACCTCCGCGTTGCGCAGCTCTCCATGCCGGCGTAGTCCGACAGCATGAAGGGCACCTCTTTGGGCCGCACGAGGGAATCCCCGAGGAACCTCGGAGGAGGGGGCTGGCCCCCCTCGAGCCTCCCGGCGGATCTCGCCGACCAGCTCCGGAGGAAGAACGTCAGCGAGGACGCGTCCAGGAGCTTGTGCGTGCCGCAGGCGGCGACGGCGACGCCGCCGCAGGTGAAGGTGGTGATCTGGACAATCAGAAGGCACCCCATGGCGGCCAAGAGCGACGTCTCCGGGTGGGAGGAAGGGAGGAGATGGGCGAGCAGCGTCCCGTCGGGCCGGGCGAGGACGTCGGCGAGCGGGAGGTCGGCTCGGGCCTCGACCCAGTACGCGCCCTCATCGTTGCAGTCGATGCAGGCGCTGCCCCGGAGGCGGCCGGCCAAGGGGTAGAAATCAGTGAGGGTCTCGGAGAGAGAGGCCCGCATGCGGTGGGAGAGCGACTCGCCGCCGCCGGCGGGGTCGGCGTAGAAGAGGATGGTGGGGGACAAGCCGCCGGGGAAGAGCTGGTCGAGGAGGGAGAGGTTGAGGGTGCGGCGGTGGGGAGGGGTGGGAGAAGACGGTTTGACGGGGGTGGATGAGACGATGCGGACTTTCTGGTCGGGGACGGCGGTGTTCATCTTGGACACGGGGACTCTCTCGGTCGATCTTGAATTCGTGTGGAAATCCTGCGAGGAAGCTGTTCGCGATGGTACTGCGAATACAAATATGGACTGTATTCGGCTGAGGCAGGCCCCACTTCGTTTGGAGGTCGGTTGGGATCTCGATCTCTGACAGGGAAAATAATATTAGGCGGTCCAGACTGTCAAATCAGGGTGGTCTGGGAGCAATAATGCAGTGCCATGGGGAGATGTGACCAGATGGACTTCTTCTCGCCCAAAACAAAAAAATGTAATTTCCTTTCCTCTATTGATAACTATCAATCCTAAAGTGGACTCGAGTACGTACTGAGATTCCTTCATCTGAACACTGAAAAAGTAGCCGTCAAGCCAACAAAGATAGAGGGGTGGGCGAAACGCCCATTGCAATTGCAAGGCGGACGAAGCATTTATTTCCCCTGTTACTATACCTAAACACGCTAGCCTCCACGCATTTATTTTCCTTCCTCTCTTTTGTATCCTCTCCTTCCTTCTCTTAATAAGAAAAAGGGAAAACATCCTTCTATCTTCAGCAGAGTGTTTTCTCTCCCTTCACTCTTAGATTTTGCTCCTCCGACCCTCTGCTCCGGCGTCCATTACGACTCCAGCGTTCCAAATCCTTTAGTCTCACTAGGAAGATGCCCTCCAGGATTTCCTTTCTTCTACTCTCTTATTTCATTCTCTTTCACTCTGAGATCTCCCGCCGGTCGTTTTTCGTCTCTTCTGTGAGATTTCTAAAAGGACATCGTCGGAGTCAAGTCCATCCATGCTCAGATCTTATCAACGACTCCTACAATGAACAAGTTTGGCTACGGAATTTGTCAGGTTTATCGTGGTTTGGGTTGCCTTGAATATGCATGCAAGGTGTTTGATCAAACTCCGCACCCGAAAGCGTCTCTATGTAAGCTGTGGGATAAAGCCCTTGCATTTTTCGAATCTTCTTTCTGATGAAGTTCGGGAAGGTAAAAAAAAATGCAAAAGTGGTGTTTGATTGATGGTGTCCCTAGGAGAGATGTTGTGAATTGGAATGTTGTTGATGTTGGAGAAAGCCATGACCGTAATTTTACAGCACATTTTGCTTCCCAAATTACCTTTCAAAAGAATCTCGCCTATAAAAACTCACGAGAACAATTCCACGTCAAAAATATAGTGGCAATACTAAAATCTTATTCAAATTGTACAACATACTAAAATCTTATTCAAATTGGGTAAGAAGAAGTCCCTTTGATCATATCTTCACGTGGCATTGCGTGATTGGTCCGAGACCGTACTGATTTGGCGGTCTAGGACTACCTAATATTTTTTTGTGATAGGATTAAATTAAAATAGAAAAGAAGGACAAATTTTGTTTAACGTTAGATGACGAGAAAAACCCGGTCAATGGAAGAGATGATGGGATCATTCATCGTAGGGGACCATGTTAATACAGTTGACCCACGAGATCATTCGATGGAACGTCGGATGAGGTTCTCGATCACGCGAGCTTTTGATCGGTAGAGTTCAAGTGAAGTGATATGCGGGTGGTTGGAGCCGCGAAGAAAAAGAGAATGGTTGGAAAGTCAATATAAGCCAAGAGAAAAAGGGGCACGCTCAGCTTATTTGAGACGGAAAGCTCAAAGGACCAGAAGAAAAGAGGAAGAGAGAATAAAAAGAAGAGGAGGATTTTTGTGCTCCCGGGACATCAGGAAACCAATTCAACTTCAATTCACAATGGCCGATAAGTGTTCGCACCCTCGTTCATTTAATTTCATTTAATTGGATAAGTTTTCAGAATTATGATTTAAATTTGAAATTTCAAGAAATTCAAGCTGCGAGGTCCAATTATTGAGTTCTTGAACTTTGGGATTTTATATGAAATAGTGGATTATAGTGTTATAGAGTGGTAGGGTTTGATGAGAGTTGATTTATAGCAATGGTTTGGATAGAATGAGAATTTTGGATTTCACGTACGAGTAATGCGTTGCAAACAGCTTAAATAATTGGTTTGGGAGTGCGATTTGTTGTGTGGGAATTGTTTTATTAGCGTTTAAGCATAGTTCAAGCAGTTTATATTTGTTTAGTATTTTATTTGGTTTTGACATCGATTCCTCTAGTTCATGGTTATTGTAGTATTTTATTTGGTTTTGATGTCGATTCTCTTTATTTGTTAGGATTATGAGATCATCAACCGCCTATAGTTATGTTGTGGGCATTCCCAAATTTATAAACTCATTTTAAAAGTGGAAAGTATGAGACATATTATGTGCACGGTATGATTTCGCTAAAGGGCAAAAGTTCATAATTTCAAATAGGGTGTTTATTGCTTTTTAGTTATTTCTGAATGGTTTTTGAAACATTTTATGAAAGACATTTTAAAATGTTATAGGCGTATAAAATGAATTTCGAAATGGTGATAGAAATATTTAGTAATATATATTTATATATTATTTGATGAACAAAGTTGAAAATGATTATATATAATGGGTTTGCAAAACCATTTTATCAAAGAATTATGAAAAACTCTTGACTTTGAGTACGGTTTATGAAATGACATATGAAATGAATTCTATTTGACAAATTGCATTATGAAATGTGATTTGATTTGGTTTGGAAACCAATTTATGATATAGATTCTAGATTTGGTTTTATGGAAAGAATTGATTTGAAAGGCTATGTTTTGATTTGTGATACGGAATGGCCAAAGGTTAAATGCTACATGATGACACAAGTCTTGTGGGAGTCATTTTAAGACCTTATACCATTGATATGTGTTGATGAAATGTTAAGTGCTATACAAAGATACGAGTTTCATGAAGAGCCACCTCTATGGTCTTGTAACATTTATATGTATTAGTTAAAGGCTAAGTGCTCCACGGTAACACAAGTCTCATAGGAGCCATCTCTAGAGTTTTGTACTATTTAAAAGTTAAGTGCTACATAATGACATGAGTCTTGCGAGAGTCACCTCGAGGCTTTGGAATGTGATGTGATTTGAGATTGGTTGATGCAATGAATTATTGACGTGTGATTTGATGAGATTGGTTGATGAAATAAACCATTGACGTGTGATGTGGTCCCTTTGATTATCATATACAAAAAGGTCTCTTCCACTTTCCTATCAAATCTCTCTCTATTCTGGCACGGCATTAATTAGTGGACTGGACCACTGATTATTTATTTTGATAGTGTTGGCGAAAATGTTACTTCTACTATGAATATAGTTATTTTGAAGTATTATATAACTTATTTTTAACTTATAAGTTTGTTATATATTGGATTTGGGGTTATTGAGTCTCGTTATCACTTTATAAATATACTAACTAGGTGCTTGATCCGCTTAAAAGAGATACACACTACTCACTAAACTATAGTTGCTCATCCCTTTCCTTCTTTTTTCCAAGTTCCTCGCTTAGCAGCCATTGGATTTTTGAGAATTGAATTTTGGGTAAGGTTTAAGGGAATCATATATATGTCTGAAATGAAGTTTGTTGAGTTTAGTTGAGTTAAATGTGGTGATGTTCTTTTCATGGATAATAGAAAGTCTGAAGTTGCGTATTTTTCGAGAGGAAAGGTGACCGGTCAATTTCTGCTAAGAATTGGGATGTGACATGAAGTACCCCACACGTTGTCCACCGACGATTAACTCAGAGCACACACGTATATTACAGATAGAGTCGTCTCTAGAGTAATGCCCAGGTCAAGACGATTAGAAATTCTCACGGAGGAACGTGGAACGCTTGATGGAATATGCCCGTTTAAAGCTATAGAGAGAATCAAAGGGGGTGACATCACGAAAAACCACACCTACACGTATCAGATTTTTACTGCGAAGATGAGAAGATCAATTTAGATTAGATTCTACCAACGATTTAGTTCGAATTTCAAATTAGATTTTAGATTTCCCGATTTCCAATATCCACCTTTGTTCATAAAATTTCTCTATTCATTCCATAGTCATCTCCATTGGCAGTTCATGTCCAGTTTCAGTCTTGGAGCAAGCACGGCCTCCGAGAATGTAAGCCATCTATTAAACTTCAATAAAGTTTAATGCAATTTCGTTATTGTTCTCAGTCTATTGTTTGCACATTATTAATTCCGATTTTGCAACGTCCTCAAGACTTCAAGAGAAATTAGAATCCATTAGCTAAATTTATTATTTTAATTGGCCCTCGATGCTCCTCAATTGAACTTTAATTAAAACCATCAAGTTTCTGTCGAGCACAACTTTACAAAAAATTCCAAGTAATAATACATATGGCCGCATGTGAAAGTATTTTCTTTTACAAAGAGCGCATATGCTATATATAATTACCCGAAATTTAAGCATCCAACTCGTGTAATCGGTTTAATACCTAACACATATAACAATGGTAACAATGATTCGGGTGCCTCATTTTTACATGCCTGAACTCGAATTTCTTAGGGAAGAAATACACGAACTATATACTAAAGCCGTTATTACATGCCTGATCTCAGGTTCTCGAATTATTTCCTAAGCTGTTCTGTCCTCTAGACATACCTCGACAAAATCCCATCGTCGATGAAAACTTTCGACAGATGCGAAGCCTCCGCGTTCTGCCTCGCGAAGAGTTCCCGGGGCATGCCGTCGAACACGACCACTTTCAGGCTGGCCAGCCTTTCGAAATCCGCCGGCATCTCCTTCAGCGACTCGCATCGTCGTAGAGTCAGCTTCTCGAGCCTCGGCGTTGTCCCCTCCTCCATTATCATCCGCTTCAGATTCCTCAACTTGATCAGCCACATCAGCTTCAGCCTCGGAAATCCGCCTCTTCTGAAACACAACGACTCACCTTCGTAAGCGTCGCCGAGCTGAATCTCCACGAGGTTAGGCAGAGCCTCCATGGACTCGAGCGGGTCGTACCGTAGCCTGCTATGGCGTAAGTACAGTCGCGTCACGCTGTAGAGGGAAGAGGTCCAGGACGGTATTCTCTCTAGACACCCTTCCAGGTAGAGCCGTTGCAAGAAACGCGGCGGAGTCAATTGCTCGATGTCGAGGGCCTCGGCCGGATCAACCGAGCATAACCATAGCACTTGGAGTCTGCTCAAGTTCTGGATTGAGGAGCACAAGGCCTTTCCATCTTCCCTCCTCAAGCTTCTCACGTTCAGTTTTGTGAGCTGCCTCATGGACCCAATGTCCATGATCACTCCATTTTTTCCGTCTGCCTCGATGCAGCACAACTTTCGCAGCGAAACCAGGCCCCCAATTCCTGCCCGCGCTTTGAAACCGTACTTGTGATAGTACAGGTCCAAACCCGATTCATACCGGTAGAGCAAGAGATGTCTCAGGCGCCGTAACCTTCGGATCGAAGCAGGCAACTCCGACACAAAGGTATTCTTCAGGTCCAGAATCTCAAGCTTTTGCAAGTTCCCAATTGTGCTTGGAACCCTGTCTATCTTCTTCCCTCTCAAGCTTAGATGCTTCAATTGATATAATCTGACGATCTCCTTTGGGAACACATCGAGGGAGGCATCTGCCAGGTCTAAAACCTCGAGCAGCTTAAACTCGTTTCTAAGCGATGGAAATAACGATGAGCTGGATGGCAAATCGGGCAGTCCAAACATGAGTAGAGAGCGGAGTCGGACTGCATTGATCTTGCTCAATTGTGGATTGGCCGAGCTACAATGGATGGCAACACGTCGAGCATCACCAGAACACCTTGCTGTCATTGGATTGGAAATCTCAGCGAAGTTTTGATCCTTCGACTTTGTCAGCAGGATCTCTCTTAAGATGTCGTGTACCCAATAAGCATTGATCCTTCCATCGGAAGTTACTTTAGCAACCTGGATCAAGCTTCTGTTGCGAAGTTCTTCGAGGTACCTCTCTGCGACTTCTTCCGATGTTTTGCTTTCTTTCTCCTCCACGAATCCTTCGGTGATCCACAGATGGACGAGCCTATTGTGCCCGATTATGTGGTCCTCAGGGAAAACGCTCAGGTACAAGAGACAAGATTTCAAGTAGTAAGGCAAATCGGAATAGCCGAGTGACAATATTTTTCGCAGATTGAAAAGTCTGTCGTTACCTTCTAATTCATCGCCAAGATTGCGCTGAATCATTTCCCATTCGCCCACTCCACTCGTACCCTTCGTAGCTAGGACGCCACTAATAGCGACGATTGCAAGGGGTAATCCTCTGCACTTGGCTAAAATGCATCGCGAGATGTCTTCCAAGTGAGGAGGACATAAGTTTCCTTGGAATGCTTTCTTACAGAACAGAAGCCAAGAGTCTTCAGGAGGCAGAGGCTGCAAGTTGTAGACTCGGTCCGGTGACTCGATGCAACAACCTGAGGCTACATCGGCCACACGGGTTGTGATCATAATTCGGCTTCCATGGAAGTTTCTAGGCAATGCAAATTGCATTAACTCCCATGCTTGAGAGCTCCACAAATCATCAAGAACGATCAAGTACCGTCTTTGCTGAAGGAATGCATGGATAAACGCCTTCAGCCTATCCCCATTCATGGTGCTTACTCCATGGGGAACCGGTAGCTTAATCTCTTCAAACAGTTGCTCTATCATATCCCTCAGAAGATCTTTGACGTCAAATGATCTTGAAATGGTGATCCAAGCATGACTAGCGAAATGATTCTTCACTACTGCACTATCGAAAACTTTCTTCGTGAGGGCAGTCTTGCCTAATCCACCCATTCCCACTATAGAAGTGACTTCAAGCTTCGAATCTCCGCCAACAAGCCACTCCACGAGTTGGTTTCTTGGCTTTTCGATTCCTACCAGCTCCGATTCCTCTAGTAATAGCGCATTTCCTCTAGGATCAATCCATGGAACGTCTCTGGATACCAAGCTCGATCCATGGTGCTCAATTACACTGAACTTGTAGCTGTACCTCTGGTGCCGCTCCGATATACTTAATACCCTGGCTTTGATATTAAATATTCGGTAGGCAATTTGACGCCGCACTCTCAATGTCTTCAAGGGGAAGGTGACTTTTTGGAGATAGGATCGGATACCACGCTCAGCGGGACGAATGAGACTAATCGCGTATTCGTCGAGAGCATCCTCGATGTCAAAAGCAACGTCTCTGACTTGCTTCACCCACACCTTGAGCTCCGGATCTCTTTCTTCCATCCCGTCAGCAACCCTCAAGAAGGCCCTGATGCTCTCCAATTCATCTCTTATGTGCTTGAGCTCTTCTCTGAATCCTCTCAGCAAATACTGCTCTTCTTCTATAACCGTTGAGAGCTTGCTGAGCACGAACGTGACCACTCCATCGGCCATGAGTCTTTTAACTAAAGAAAAGTTCTGGAATCCAGGCTAAAATTTATTGAAAACTGCTTAGCTTGTTGCTCGCTATCATGCACAACCGGAGAATGAAGCGACATTCCAAGCGAAAGTCAAAATGTTCATCCTTCATTTCTGAACAAGAGGGAGGCTACTCTTTCTCTCGCCACGACAGATGCCGGATGGCCGTCTGTTCAGGACACCCTGGTGTTTGAGTTGACACGACGAGGACAAGCTTTCGTTGGCGGTTAATAACTCAGGCGAGGTGACTGGATGCGGGAGAAAGAAGGAAAGGGGAGGGGGGGAAGGAAAGATCATGAACGAAGGGTGAGAGTCGCTATAGCTTTTCTGGGCTGGGTGGCATCACGGATGAATTAATGGAAGAGAGAAACGAAGTTATAGAAAACAGAGGGACGCGTTGCCTCTTTTTATGCTTTGGATGCCAGAATGCCAGAACACCTGACTGAGTTTCAGTCCACATGATCGCGGAACTTCCCCTGGTGGATATTCGTGCTTGGCTGACCACGGCAGACCAAGAACAAAAGAAGACCCGTTCACATGGATCAATGCAGTCGCCGTTCTCGTTCTAAGCTGCTCGGTACGGATCGAAGCAACAAAGAAAGTTGAAAAGTCCATGCAATCTCTCATCACATGGATCAACGCACTCAAGCATTCTATTTCTTGCTAATATAATTTCTGCCTTACATGGATGCCACTCCACCTCACTTTACTATAGCCTTTTTCATTTATTTTTCCTTATTCTTAAACTTCCAAATTATAGCTATCAGGGATGAGCATCGTTATAAGGTAAAACTAAAACCTAAAACCCGAGAACTGAATTAGTGGGAACCTGTCCAATTTCAGGTTCCAAAATATGTAAGCTAGGTTCTAAATTCCAAAAATTGGGGAACATATTTCAATAAATAGGTTTCAAGTTCTAGAGATGTGGAGTCTAGAACCTAGAACAAATTTTTGTGTTTTTCTTGAACTATATCTTTACACAATCCTGCAGTATTCCATGGCATCAAATGATTGAGTACATAATTTGGAACTACTAATTTAAGTTTCCATTTTATATTTAAGAACTTTTTTTTTTGGTTATCTAGAGAACCCCGTACAGCTGGTAGCTGGCGGGTAAACTTTGGAACGACGCTAGCGGAGAACCCACTATCCCGATGTCGCGCTTAAAACCCGTGTGTGTTTAGCGGGATTCAAATTCCTCACCTCCTCACAAAGGATTAGCAGAGCCTTATCCAACTGAGCCACCTCAAACGGTGGTTATATTTAAGAACTTTACTTTGTTAATGTTTCATATTTTTCTTGTCTCTAAATATAAATTGTAGTCAGTGGATTGTAAAAACAAATGGTAGTCACACTGCAATTATTCAATTAATAATATAAGTAGATCCTAAAACCTATGACAAGATAGGTTCTAAATTATAGGTTCCAATACTAAAAAATGAGGAACCTATTTTGATGGATAGATTTCAAGTTCCACTTCGAACTTGTACGAAACTTAGAACCATTCATCCCTAATAGCTATCCCAATAAAAAAATATTTTAATTAAATTAAAAAAGGAATAAAAAATAGTTGGGAGTACTCTTCTTTCATTAGCGATAAACTTCGGTAAGACTAAGCTCACAGACTGGAGGGATAAAGGTGATGTCTATGTAAATGCGTAGTTAGCCAATCAAATGAATCCCCACTCATGAAAATTTTGAACATTGGAATATATTATATATTTGGCCTCATCGTTTAATAATGAGATATAACATTAAAACTTGCAAAAAATAATAATTAATCAAATAACCTAATAATATGACGTGTGAACGTTAATGCAATGAATCATAATATTCGGTCCAATAATTCGATGACAAGAACAATGTGTACATGAATCGTATCTCTATAATCTCATGAAGTAACAAGACTGAACAATTCTCGCGCAGAACTCTCTTGACTTGTCCAACTTCAAAACAATTTCCATCTACTTTCTTTACATCGTAAGATTTTTAATTGTTCTCACTTCTCACTATGCTATTAGATATATCATGTACCATGATCGAAAATCTTCCTTCTCTCCCGTGCATAGCACGGCGTTATCCTTTGTCTTGGACTTGGAGTATGCACGACTGAATCTGAACACTCCCACCGTGGAACTGGACTGGTCCGAACATTGGAATTCAACTGTCCTGAAAGTTGTGAATAGTTTCTTTGATTTGAAGTCCACAGGCGTAGACCAAGAACCTGATGCTCAAGAATACGGTCTCGATGAGACATTGAATGATGGTGCGCAATTCGTTGATCTTACCGGTTAAGCTTTTCGTTAGAATTCCAGTCTCCATGAGTTTGCGAGCATGAAGAAAGCTTAAAAGCAAGTAGAGAAAATTGACTTTAACTCGAGCGTGGAAAGGCGTGAACTTTTACACAGCGGTTGTGGTCCCATGCGCGCACACCGCGCCACGAAAAGTCGCCCCATAAATAAACCTCGCACCCAAATTCTTGAGCGAAGAAGATGAACACGCTCGCCGCATACGAGCGAGCTCCAGATGGTATTGGTGCAATAGCCAAACAAGCAAGTTTCTGTCCACTTTCCATGTGAAAGATTCTTCACAGAGGACATTAACAAGTCAAAAAATCCCCAAGTCTTGAAACTTTGTCTGTAGATCACAAGCCCTAGAGATGGTCATTTCTCTAAATTCTAAGCAAACTTATGGTCTTCCTGAAACATGGAGTTCTAGGCAATTCTCTTCTGCCACGGCAAGTCACTTATCAAAATATAACACGGAAATGGTTACCGTGTTTTGGAAGGAAATGACTTGTTTGGTAGCTCATCAGCATTTCCTTCCACCTGTCCCTAATTTTGTTGCAATGAGCTGTCGGCGGGCCTAAATTTTCCTGGTCAAGAATAGCGCGCCCAACATCTACTTCCACTTTGGACTAACTAGCTAACCGAAATCTCGCAAACTATTTGAATCTTTTCTTCTACATCTTTCATACTTACCAAACATCTAAAATCTTGTAAGCCATATTACTTTGATACTTTCTGGACAAAAATTCCAATCTACCAATTTCTTTTAGATCAAGTAGGATCCACACAGTATTTGGCTTCACATCGTCAATGCATGCAATACTAGGCTGCCGACCAAGGCAAGATTTTTTCCAAGAGGGGGGGAACAATATTGATATTCCCTGGACGGGAGGGGAGTAGTGGGAAACATCTCTTAGTGTACCAAAACACCTATAAACGCACGACCCTCATCATTCCTCAATCCATTTGGATCTTTTCTTCTATGCCTTTCATACTTACCAAACATCGGAAATTTCATACACCATATTACTCATATTTATTCAAGAGTCGTATTTATACATTCCAGGCAATGAATCCAAGCACCAATTTTTCTTTGATCAGGTGGGATCCACATGGGATTTAATTTCACGTCATCAATGCACGCAAGACTAGGCTACCAACGAGGGCGAGATTTTTTCCAAGAGGGAGGGGGGTGGTGGTGGGGGAACGACGTTGATAATCCCTGGACGGGAGGAGAGAGCTCGGCGGCTCCGCGCCAGACAAAAAACCGCGACATCGGGCCCCACGGAGTCGAGGAATCTTTCACGACACTCGCCCTCGAGGAATAAAGAGAGAGCCCCTCAAATCCCGGAAAGGAGAGAGACAAAAATAGGAGAGGAGGACCCCCAACAAGTAAATTCACGACAAGCAGGAAAAAAGCATCATCATCCCACTGACTCCAAAGCTTTGAAAAGAAGACACCAAGGAGATCCACCTCGAACACCTCTCCATCCCAATCTCTCCGACACGCTGAATCCTGGGAAGAAAAAAAAAGGAGAGAGAAAGAAGGGGAAAGTCTTTGCCTTAAAAATCGTGCCTTTATGCGCTCCGATCTTCCCTCCCCTCGTGCGGAATCTGGTACTTGCGAGGGATCGGCTCACTGTACGGGCGATATAGCGAACTGGGTTGGAGCCGAATCGGCCTGGCGATGAGGGAAGACGATGGTGGTAATTGGTTCACGAAATGGCAAGTGGAGCTTCCCCCGCCTGAGGAGCTCACGCCCTTGTCTCAGTCCCTGATCACTCCTGATCTCGCTCTCGCTTTCGACATCGGGAGAGGCCCTTCCACCAGCAATAACTCGATCTCCGTTGTCGGCGCCAAACAGCGCCACCTGCTGCCCTCGCCGACGCAGCCGCAGCAACTGAGTTCCTCCAGTCGCGATTCGAAGACTGGTGCCGCGGCGGCGCGCCAACCTGGCCCCGTGGATTTTGCCGATTCGGGCGATCTGGGGTCCGGGGAGGGGCAGGGGGAGGCGGGGACGAGCCGGCCCGGACCCTCAAGCGGCCGCGGCTGGTGTGGACGCCCCAGCTGCACAAGCGGTTTGTGGACGCGGTGGCGCACCTTGGGATCAAGAACGCCGTGCCCAAGACCATAATGCAGCTGATGAGCGTTGACGGGTTGACCCGGGAGAATGTGGCCAGTCACCTGCAGAAGTACCGCCTCTACCTCAGGCGGATGCAGGGATTATCTGGCGGCGGAGGTGGCAGCAGCAGCGCAGATGCCGCCACCGAGCGGTTGTTTGCAAGCGCGCCAGTGCCGCCCCATTTCTTGCATCCAGGCAGGCAGAGTTCGGACCATTTCTTGGCACTGCAGCACCACCAGCATCTAGCGGCAGAGGCTGCCGCGGTAGCAGCCATTCCACAGTACCGCAGGCAAGTGGGCCATTTTGGGTTACCGCCAAATGGACAGTTTGGGCATCCTCTGTTGCAAAGCAGGCAGGGGCAGATGGCGCATAGCATGGGGCAGCAATGTCAATGCACAACCCTATTCAGTCCTCTGTTGGAGAGTTGGATTCGGTCAAGGGAAGTGGAGGGAGAAAGGTCCTCACTTTGTTTCCCACCGGAGAAGATTGAGTTTTGGGGTAATCACTAATTTTCTTCCCCAAGACCTTTCTGTCATCTCCTTAAAAGTTTTACTTTTATGGTGAGAATGATCATTTGTGTCTGTGCTTTCAAGCATTAGTTTTGGCTCATTCATAACTACTGTGCTTTTAGCTGTTTGCTGGGGTTTTTTCTGTTGGCTGCTTTAAATGTGCTTCCAGGGAAACTACTTTTTATCGAAAGGTTCCTGTCACTGAATGTATAGGAATTTGCTGGAGCTGGACTTTTGATGCTGGTAGATTGGCACGATAAGGCCATCTAAATGTTAGAGTCTGGCTGGGGTAGGTGGGCATTGAGGATTGCAAGCAAATGTTGCCCGGGATTTGTTCTACTTCAGGATAGGATGTTGTGCGCTGCTTGGCTATTGGTAGATCATCAGATTTCAACACAGTGATTTATCACTGCAGCCTTCCATCAATTGGTCTGGGTTCAACTGTTGATGTAAATTACTAGTGTCTGTTGTAAATTCCGCAACTTTAATAGATTTTTTCATTTCATTAGAGTATTTATGTCACTGTAACGTGCCGTGTGATGTAGTTAGCTTTTCTTGATCTCTCACTAGACAATACATAGTTTGTTGATTTACTCCCTCTGAGGAACATCGTGCCGCTCTTTGGCTTTTCCATTCTGTTCCATTAATTTAATCTTATATCAGCTACATATCTTTTAGTAATTGTTTGCTAAACTTAATTTGGTCTTAAAGATGATAAACATCCTCACCATTTCATGTAAATTAAGTGCAAGAAAACTTTTTGTTTTGTCCTGTATTTTCTCCTCGTATTCAGTTCAGCAGTTCATAATATTCGCTCTTATAGCCATTCCAACAAGTTCCTCGTGTATGAACCTCGTACCTCTTTTCTGAATCACGGGTTTGATTCTGTTTGCTTTCTGGTTCTGATGATAAGAGAATTTCTTAAACCTTTGTCGAAGAAGTTAATGCTATTGCTTGCAGATCCGGCTAGTCGTATTTGAACTATGCTTTCCACTTCTCTTCCGCTTTTCCATCAAAACAAATATTCATCTTTTGGCCTCTATCTGTTGAACGTATAGAATAGCCATTATCATTGGCGGGTAAAGTGTCCTGCGTGGCTTTCCTGTTTATGTTGAGCAGTCATTTCTATTCTCTTGCGATTAAAGTATCTGAACCAATGTAAAGTTAGAGGTGTCATCAGCAGTCGAAATTTCAATTTAACCCTTCCGAGGATAATTGCACACTAGATCTCGTGACTTTGAAATCAGGGTAAGAGCATTTGATGTTACATATCTCACTTCACTTTGAACATGTTTTACTGAGAGACGTTTTTTTATTGATTTATCATCATCAGGGGATAAAATTCACTACGGTAATGTGAATTTGTAGTTTTTGTGTCCATATCAAGTTGGTTTTCAGGCATCTTACTGATATTTTGTGTGGCTCACACAATCCATCAATCATGATCATGATTTTGATAGAATACCTGTAAAGTCACTATCGGCATTGTCTTTTTGTCGACCAAACCCATCGAGGAATGGTCATGAACATACTCGATATCTAAAGGACAAAGATGTTTTCCTACATGTGTCATCAGGCTGATTATTCGATAAATTCCTGCCCTCCTTACTCAGAGCATACAGCTAAAACAACCGTGCTTCACATTACATACTGTCTCATAGCTTAGCTTGGCATGCTCTTTTTTTTTTTTTTTTTGGTTTGTTCTCTTGTTTTATGGGTTTCCTTCGCTGCATGATTAGCTTGGTGTCATAGTTGGTAATTCTCCCGTACTCTTGAACCCTTGGGATTGAAGTTTGGTTACCGAGTGAAGAATGAGGATGCAAAAGGAATGAATACAACCAATCTGTAAGAGTAACGTTAGAGGTACTAGGAGTTTTAGAATCTGATGAATATATCTCTTAGGAGCGCTAAAGGTGAAGTTAGCCTCTTGTGCAAATTCTGGTTGAGAGCTAATATCGCTATCTTGATGAGGCCATAGCAAGTTAAAACCAATTGTCAAGCCTAAAATAATCTGTTGTTTTGCTCGATAGACTAGACGCCCGAGCTAAGTTAGGTGTGGTACCACCTTGTATGAGAAAGTTATTTGCAATATTGTTCTCTGAAACAACTATTAAACAAAAGCTAGTCTAATGAATTCTACTCGTTAGGCGTCATCTAGGTTGTTCTGATGAATTATGCTCGTTAGGCGCCATTTGGGTTGTTCTGATGAATTATGCTAGTTAGATGCCATCTGGGTTGTTTCGAGGCCAAGGAACTACTAGCCCGTGACAAATGGTACCAAAGCAGAATCCCTAGGTGGGTGATTTGGGTGGAGCCTATGGTCTTCTCAATCTTGTAAAGGCAAAGAGTAATTACCAAGGCCAAGAGGGTTGGGACAACATATGACTCTCATATAACTTCTAAAATGACAATGGGGACACAAGAAGGAACTGAATTGCTCACTGAATAGGGATAATGTTCTTGGATTAATAAGCAAATTTCAGGAGGAGGTCTATTATCACATTTCCAACAAGGGGAGTATCCTTCGTTGGCTTGCTGAAATCAGGAGAAACTTAATAGATGAAAGAAGGTATTGCCAAAGGAGTGCAATTGGCTAGGAATGCCACACTTGTCAGAGAGCACTATTGTCTAGAATTTCACGAACGGCTTTGATTCGAGGAAGCAACTAATGGAGTGGAGTGACTTGTTCTACTAGGTGAGCATTGCCATCTATGTGAGTCCTAAAGAGTGGCATTGATGGCTAGGAAAATGCAAGGAAGTGACAGAACAACCCACAATGAGGGCATTGTGGAATTGAGTGGTGGAACATGTCACAGTTCATGATTTTTCCCTACTCATGAACTTTTGAGAATGAAGTTTAAGGTTAACGAATGAAAAAATAAGGATGCAAAGTGAATGAATATAACTAGTTTGTAGGAGTGGTGTTAAGACAATTAATGTTAAGAATCTAGGATAGAATGTGTGTATCTCTTAGGAGCTCGAATGTGGGGTTGACATCCTGTATACAAATTGGTTGCAAGCTGATGTTGCTCTCATGATGAGACCATGACAAACAAAAATTAGTTGTCAAGCCTAAAGTAATATGTTATTTCGCTCGATGGACTAGCCATTTGAGCTAAGTTGGATGTAATACCATCTTATATAAGAAAGCTATTCGTCGTATTGTTTTTTAGAACAACTATTGAACGAAGGTTGGCTTGATGAATTCCACTTGCTAGGCGCCATACAAGTTGTTCTGAGGTCAAAGAACTGCCAACCCATGACATTGGCATGCCTCTTTTCCTTGAAGCCAGCTCAATTAGCTACTGAAGTTGGCTAATTCGTTGAGCTTCTTAGGTTTATAGGAAGATAAGATCTAACGATCTATCTTATAGATCGAATCTGAAGACTTTGGGACGTGTGGTTACTTGCCCTTGTCAACTAGCCTTCTCTTATTGTACTACAACACAGGAAAGATGGGTTGTCAGATCCAGTGGGAAACATGCCTTTTCGAAAGCCGTTGGGTTGGACCTCAAAACTTCTGTCTATAACTCAAAAAGTTAAAAGACCTGTTTAGTGGAGGGCCAGAGGCACGTGGAGACTAATCATTTTCATTACTCAAATCAGTTAAAAAACGGGTTCAAGTCCTGGCACACTGCTGCAGACGAGAACACTTTCTGGGTTCGATGATAATATGACCAGAAGATCTGTTATATCTAAGCAAGTATTGAGGGCAACTTCAATCTGCACTGTACTTATTAGCACGCTCGAAGCTTCAAAACCCAGTTCCCGAACCACCTGGAGGGAACTTTCCCCGATCTCACCTGTTTATTGCACTTGGATAATGCCAACGATTGTATAACTACCGTGAAAATGTGGAGTACGTACGCATGTCAATTTAACTTTAGGGGCCTGAATTTAGCTTTCCCGCATCAAGTCGGAAATGGCAACAGGATCATATTGAGATGGTGGAATGACAATCACCCCATGTTAATAAACCAGATATGCAGTATGTACTCTGCCTTGTGGACCTTGTGTTTGCCATCCCCAGTGTTATCGTGTTAGGATTTGTGCATGTCAAAAATCTTATGAACTACTACAGAGTAAAGCAGGCTTGTAACCCCAGAAATGCAAAGTGAGACGCGGGAACTTGGACTGACAGAACAGATCATTTATTAGATCAAAGTACAAGATATTCTACTAAATGTTATCGTCAAAAGGAAAGATATAGTACTAGAATGACGAGCAACATCAAATAAATCCCATACAGCAACACTGGATAAGTCCCATACTATAATCGGTATTCAAAAGATGTAAAAGAAAGTCACTGAAGCTTGAAATAGAACAGAGGTTCTAGCCAAACATGGATCTGAATATATGAAGTCTAACATAGGAAAACTCCTAACAGAACAAAAGTATTTGCATGTGAATCAGTCATACAACACCATAACCTAGCACTAATTAATGGTTTTGCGAGTAATCAAAGCTCAGTGGCTGCTGACAGACGGGGGCCTGCAAAATAAGGGGGAATACGTCATAAACAGTGGGAGGGAAGACACGCCTTGGTAAAAAATGAATGGTTGGCGACATAAGAGAAAAAGGAGTAAGCTGGCTTCAGGCCAATGCAGCAAAAGACTCTAGCTTCAGGCCAATGCAGCAAAAGACTTGGTTCAAAGCAAATTAGGCGAGAACAAGAGACATCATCTTGAAGATTGTCACAGACGGAAAATCCATAAACCATAGGCCAAGATCCAGACAGCAACATAAAAATCTCTTGCTCAGCCGAGTGACAAGTATGACATTGAACAGCATCAATGCAGGAAATGAAAGAATCGCCAAAAGAACCCAAAAAAATAAAGATAAAGCTCTGAAAAACAAACTCAATCTGATTATATGACTAAGAAACAGTAAATTCATTGCAGTCCAAGCTTCACTTCACATGGCTACTAAAATAGATAGATTAACAGGATATTTTCACCTGGAAAACACCATGCCGGAGTTGATCATATGAGTGTGCATACATCATTGCAGCAGTAGGCCACTGCATGTACCCAGCATCACTTGTATTTTGATTCAATCCCGTCACTCCAAAAGAGTTCATGACAGCACCAGAAGGAGGCATATAGTTAAGTGAAGCTTGAGGCCTTGGCATCTGACCAAGTGGAGTAAATCCAGCATCAAAATGCCCAAAAGGATGTTGAATCTTTTGCATGTTGAAGGGCATCAAACCAAAACTTTGACCAGCAGGGACATTCCTAACATACCTGTTCCAGTACGGAATTCATTAAACAAAACACCAATATTGAGATGGCATTGCATAATGCCATGTTGCAGCATCACAAAAACATATTTTTGGGACAAGGGAGAAGGCTAAGCAAAACAAGTGACATTGTAACAGTTACACAGCAAATTGACAGCATATGCCTGTAAATAACTTTATCAACAGCTTTTCACAACAAAGTGATGAACACTAAAATATGTCACCACTTTAGCTGTGCTTATTATGATAAATTGTTTTGAATGAGAAGTAAAACAGCAGATCAAAGGATTAAATCGAGGCTGAGATCAACTCCAGTCACATTGATCTCATGCTCAAAAAGAAGAATACCAATGGAACAGAAAAGACCTTACCTTTCATAACTCCGATCATAATCTGGGTCAGAACGATCTTTTTCTCTGTCTCTAAGAATGGCTACCCTAGATTGTGTGCTGCCATCTCTAATGCCTGTATTCTTATCAACATCCACCATGGGAATCCTGCACACTTCATTATCATCTCTGTTCAAAGATATATTCCTCTGGTCAGTTGAGGTCTGAGAAAATGTATCATCTGAATCAGAACCACTTGGGCTACTGAAGATACGAGCACGTGCTCTATCATACTCCTCTTTCCTCTCTTCCACACTTCGCACTTGGCTTCTTTTCATCCCTGAGTCATTGGCTCCATAAGCGGATGATTTACTAGGTCGAGGCCTGATAACAATCTTAACCTGTTCAGCCTTATCATCTTCCAACTGTTTGGCAGGAATATCTGATAAGCGGACAGCAGGAAGTCTGCTTCCTGCTGTTTTGATCACCAGTATCCTATTTCCACTGCCATCTAAACCACCTTCCTGAACCATAGTTTGCAAACCATAGTGTTGAGCAACACGGTGTGCAGCTAGCCGTAGGTAAGAAGTTGGGAAGTGCTGAAATTCGAAGTGTTGCTGACCAGTGTTTTGAATGAACTTCCGAACATCGAGTTCCATCCTCAAAACTGACCCATGATACAGCAGAAAATGGTGGAATAGAATTAGATTTCTATGCGCATTAAGTGGTTAAAAAAAAAAAAAAAAAGAAGAGAGAGAGAGAGAGATCTAGACAAACAAGACGACAGCTAGAAAGCGAAGATGACAATATTTAGTCTAGTAAAAACCAAAACAACATGAAGTAGTAAAATTGTACATCCTTATTAAAACATGTAATAGCCATTTAGTTTATATTCCCTATTACTGCACACTCAGAGACCTGGAGAAGATTTAAGCTCCATTGACTGAAGCTATAAAAGGCATGATTTTGACATAAGATCCTCGGAGATGAAAACTAACCATCTCTTCCTGCCAATTGTGAATATTCTATTTGCTGCTTTGGGTCCTCAAACAGTGGCATGCAACCAAAATAGTTTCACTTTCAACCAATGTACAAATAAAGTCAAGGTTACAACTACGCAGTACAGCTATAACTTGAGCATCGTCACTCAAAAGTTGCTAGAGCTGAGCAGATATCAGAATCATATAAATGTTTCTGACAGTTGCCTTAAGTTTCGGGATAGCAACAAAGAAAACGATTAAGTGATCAGTCAACTGAACCAATGTGCAGGATAAAACCCACGCTGCCTGAACATTTTCATAAGCTGAGAATTCAGCCTTCAGAGTTCAACCAGAGATCTTGATGAAAGAAATTGCTGAGTTGAAGTGAGCGTTGTTTATAAAGCAACCAATAAATGTGGTCAAGTAGAGAGAAGTAATGAGGAATGTCCAACAAAGATTTTCTTTTTTCTTATGGCTTCAAGGGTGCTGAATATAGTGGCATGCTAGTTCATTTAACTTGACAACTAGTCCAAGTCAATCTCTCATGTTAAGGCCACTTATCTTGCCTTCCACATTGTAAATCTTCATCCACCCATGATATATGTGAATACCATCACTCAAGAGGTGTAGATAGTCACCGTGACTGGGCCAGAAGCAATACATTATACAGGTTGCCAGAGTAGCCTTTAGGCTACATTTATTACTTGGATTTTCGGTCCAATACAATGAGATGATAAAATTTAAGACATGTGTAAGACATTCAATACCTATGTCCTATCTTATCGGTGATTAACAGGCAACTACAGGACAAAATTGAATTTTCCCTGTGACTAATAAGCATAACATTCTAAGGGAAATACACATGGAAGCGGAGATGCATGACGAGTTTCCACATTAAGGGGGTAATGAAAATCCTAGAGTTAAACTTATTCAGATTCCCACAACAGTTTTCACAAGACCCTTTGTCCAGCAGGGCCCCAAGCGACCAATAACAATGCATCACCCATGGAAAAAGGCCAGGGCTAAGTGAGGCAACACCATTCAAGGAAAGTCCCCACAAGAATTACCCCCTTGAGAGGGTGTATTTAATCTTATGCTCCAGATAAGACATACCCCCCATGCTAAAATCTCCAGAACTAAGCTAATTAATACCCCGATGTCTCGCCGTTTCGCGATTAAGTCCACTTCCAACAAGAACCAGCATGCCGACAACCCCCCCCTCCCCAAAAAAAAAAAAAAAAAAAAAAAAAAAAAAAAAAAAAAAGACAAGACAAAAGTCGTTTCACTCGATTTCCTCATCTCTCTCAGCTCCGACAGAGGGCAATTGCTCAGAGCAGCCTCAGATCTGAACATCCCGCACAAACCCTACGCCCGATCGAGCCTCCATCAGAAAACCTAACCCCGCACGAAATTCTCCACCGACCCGAAAAGACATAAAAACCAAACCTTCAATGTCAAAAGCGACAAAATCCCACTACCCACCCAAGACCCCTCCAAAGGGCGACACCCGTTACAACGAAATCCGCAATCGACACGGAACCGCGGCAAGAAAAATCGGGGGAGCTGGCCCAAAAGCAAAGGGGAGCTTACTGGTGAGGCGGTGGCGAGGGTTCTGGAGAGCCTCGACGAGGAAAGGATCCACCATCGCCTCCTTGTCGGTCGGAGCCGCCGCCGCCGCCGCCGCCGCCGCCGCTGCTGCTGGGTCCATGGCTCTTCACCTCTCTCTCTCTCTCTCTCTCTCTCTCTCTCTCTTCCTTACTCCTTCTCCGTCACCGAATTCCCAATTCTCTCTCTCCTCTCGCCCGGAGAGAAAGGGGAAGGCGAGTGTCAGGAAGAAGACGAAGAGGAAGAGGCGTTGAATTCTCCCAGCATCGTAGAGAGAGAAAGGGGGCTAGAGAGGGAAACCTCGCGGGGGCTTATCTCGCAGAGGAGATGGGATAAAAGAGGAAGTCCAAGGAAGGAAATATTTGCAGATTTTTATATCGGGGAAGGAAAAAGACAAGATGGTCAAGACCATTGGCTGGGAAGATTTTCGGGTGCGCTCCCGTTTCGGTGCGCTCTCGGCCCTTCCGCCTATCGGGGGCCGCCACGTAGGACGATTCCCGGGAGGGCGTCGGCCGCGTGGGCGGCGATTGGCTCGGGTCGGATTTTTATTTCTTACATGGCCGGTCGAGCCTTATTTGACGGGTCGATTAGCCACGTCGGCCCGATCGGCGCCAGAAATTCCACGTGAGCGGAGTGAAGAGGAAGAAAATTTCAAATTGAAGTGAATACAATTTAGGTGTTTATCAATAAATTTGAAAATTAAGAATTAGAATTTTTCGATTTGACAATGTGGACCACTGAAGATGGAAAAGAAAAAATTATTTCCCCGTTTGTTTAATTTTGGATTTTTAGTGGCTTTTCGCATTATTATTTATAAATTAAAATAAAAAATAAACATATCTTGGGGCATCTAACTTGTTCTTTAGCCAGTTGTGTGATTTTTAGTTTAAATAAATGGATTCTTTAAATCAAAATCAATAAGGGTGACTTTAACAAGCTAATCATCTATCAATTCATGTTATTACCATGTTGATGGGTACTAGATGAGATCACTTAATTAACTTGTAAGCTAATATTGGCAAAACATTTCTTTACAGTTATCCAGTTGGACGCACAATGATGTCCTTGGTTCCTAAAACAATACTAGTTTTTTTTTTTGTCGCATCATTTTATCACTTATCGTTCATAGGCTGTCCCTTATCCAATCTAACTTGACTACTACTTCATGGCCCCATATAAGTAGTAACCTGAGACTTGGATATAGTTTCTTCTTTCAGACATCTTTCCAAATATACACCGTTCTCCATTTTAGGTTCAAATTTCTCCTCCTCGTCTAGATTTCCCTCATTTTCAATGCTAATTGAAGTATCGAAGGGCAGATACGGGCTCAAAGCATGGATGCGGTCATCCAGTGGTTGTGTGGCTATTTACGTAAAAAAAGATCAACTTTGGTTAAGATGTCGATAGTAAAGTATTGGCATGTGATATTGCCACTTGATGTCAATTATTGAAGATTCATCGTTTGTAAACTTTGCTAAATGCTGGAATTGGAGGAACAAAGAAGACGTGTCTATTTATGGATTCGAGTGTCATATTTTTAGCATGGTGTGGTGATTCTTATATCAAGTGGCGATTTTTATTTCAATGACTTCGGAAATACTAATCTTTTTTTGTGGATAATGATTATCAACGTGCAAAAAACATACTTGTAACTTCAAAAGATGCGTAGCACTCTAAATTCCAAAGTATATTCTTCATTAGGCTACGTAGCACTCTAGGGAACAAATGGTTTTTCCTAATTTTTTTCCTTAGATGAGTTTTTGAGCATTTAAAAATGTTTAATAACCATCCAAAATTTTTATTCCCAAGAAAAAATACTTTTGGTAGGACTTTTATATTTTTTTTGTTTCTTTTAATTTTTTAATACTTATAATATATTTTCTTATTTTATCTTTTATCTTTTATCTATTTTCTTTCTTTTTCTTCTCCTTTTCCAGTCGTAGGCCACCACCATTTGTAACTAAGTGTCATAGGCCATTGCCATTCGGTTTTTTTGGTTGAGTTTTTCATTCCATTCGGTTTTCATTAAAAATCGAAATTTTTCGGTTCGGTTCGCGAGATTCAATGAGCTCAAATAAAAGTCTTTAAGCCAAGGCAAGGCCGGTTTGGTTCAAGGCGGTTGATTCGGTTTTCAAAAAAACCACTGGTGTGACTCAGCCTTACCCAAATTTACAAGGCCAAGGCTCATGATGGTTAGTCAAGCCTCCAGTGAGCTTGCCAAACTTTGCCTTGTTGGTCGTGGGCTATTGCCAACAACAATGGCAATGGTTGGTGGTAGCTGGTGATTGGCTAGGAGAAAGAAGAAAAGAGAATGAGAAAATAATAAAAGAAAAGAGAAAAAAAGAAAAAGTTGGGCTTGACTATGAAATTATTTTTAGGAATAAAAAGGCTACTTTTTTACTTTTTTTATTCTATTTCAAATCTATTTTCGAGAATAAAAAAATGAATTTTTGTTCTTGGTAACAAAATATTTATCAAATGGATTTTTGTTTTTTTTCCTGGGAAATAAAAGAATAGAATTAGATATTGTTTGGAGTATTACTAAACAGTGCCTTATCTTTTTCAATTTTCAGAGTCTGTTCTGACCAAAAAAACTTCGGAAGTTCATTTTGCAAATCTGATCTGAGCTGGAGCAGGAGTGTCCGCTTGTGTTTGATTATTATTTTGCAAATCCGATCGCACATTTTCCCGGACATTAGTCAATGAAGTTCATTAATCTTTTATTTGCTTTATTTCCTGCAAAATTTGCTTCTCAGCACTCTAAATTCTGGAAACCTGTTCTTCATTATCGTCTTTTCAGTTTCCCTGCCAAATTATCTCCAGTCAAGAATCAACACGAAAACCCTTTTTCCTCATAAAAAACCAAAAGGTTTGGTGAAAGATTTTTTGACTTTTTCCAGCGAAACAGCTGCAGATCGATTTCTCGAGGTAGTTGCAGACCAAGCCCGCGGTTCCGAGTTCCAGCATCAACAGAGAATTAAATTAATAGTGCTGAACAAGCTTACTTTAACCGAGCGTTGAATTTTCAGCTTTCCCCTCCATCGGTATTATAAGTCAGCGGCAGTTGAAAGTTGAAAATCTCGAACCTTTTCCCTCCATCAGGCAGGCCAAAGGCGGTTTCGGTCCACGGCGGGGGCGGGGCGACGGCGCCGTCACGCAGACAGGGCAGGAGCGAGATCCTCCTTGGTTGCCTGAGGGTTGGTGGCGTCTTCGAGTTGGCAAGTTGCAATAAGCAAAGAGAATCGACAAATGGTGGGAGACGTGTTCAGAGAGGCGGAGTTGCGCCGTGCGGGCATGAGCAGATATATCAAATGGCGAGAGAGGTCCGATGATGGCGGCGAGGGGCGGTGGTTGTGCCTCGAGAGCGTCGATTGTGCCGTGCGATTGAGAGGAGAGGAGAGAGTCGAGGAAGAAGTTTGGAGTGGAGGAGGCGGTGAGAAAATGAGAAAATAAGAGGAATAGTTGTTCTTCAGCTTTGTGTGAAATTGGATTTTGATAAAGATCGAGATTCAAATTCGTATAATTTTCATGTTTGTAGAAAGATCAAAATGTAGAATTGGACAATCGACTTATGCGGAATTGGATTATCTAGTGGCAGCTAGTATTGAGATTCCAATTTCACAATCCGAACATCACAAAGCAATCAAAGCCCAACTCAAATGCAATCCGGCGATGGTTACTGCAGCCAGTTGTCGTGGCTGCCATCGTCCGTCGGTAGTCATCAACCCCTCCCATACGCTAGAATATGCCATCGCCATCGCCATCGATGAGAAGTGTCGGGCTAAAACTTTTTGCAATATAATCTCATTCCGAGAAATGGAAATCCAGCAAATTTCTTGCCACGAAACTAAATGAGACGTTAAATGTTTGGCTTTCATATTCTTTGGATTTATATTATCAAAAATCATAAATCGATATGTCTATAATAAATTTCTCAAAATCGGTATGCCTACAATAAATTTACTCAAAATAATTTTTCGACTACCTCATATTGTTCCCTTAGCCTTGGACTGTCTTGCAATACCTTCTACAGCTTGGCCCACAACAGTACATTGACCAATTATAAAAAACTCAAATTGGCACACATATGATAAATTTATACTATTATTAGTTTTTGTTGGAATTTATGGTCATATTATTGAGTTTGGTGACATATGATGATTGATGAATATTTTGCCTTTCATTTATCATATGTGAATCCGTTTGTGATTTTTCTTGATATTTATTTAATTTAATGGAAATTGACGGATGATGTAATTGTCATAATTGAATTAGTTTGAGATAAAATTAACACATGTGTACTAATTTGAAGTTTTTTTATCAATAAATTAATTTAAAATAAATTTATCTTGAATATATTAGTATGAAATTTTTCATAGTATTGATCATCTTTTTTTTTTTTTGATGGAATCACGAGGCGAGGTGGGGCTGAAAAGTGAAAAGCACGTTCCCCCTAAAAAATCCTCGTTAGTAGAATGACCCTTTTGCTCTTAGTAAGAATGAAATTCCCAGTGGGAGATTATATATTCTATTACATTGCGTTTAGACTCCAGTACATCCGAAAAGAGCGGCCAAAATATTTCTTTTCAGGAATCGTGCCTTAACTCCTAAGAAACTCTCAATAGAGCCACATGATCACAATTCTCCTCACACTATTAGAAAAAGGTCCAAAAAACGGTGCATCTCCTTTTCCTTGCGGTCATCTTTGTGAAGCTTGTTTTAACACAATACAAAATTTAGCGAGGTAGAATGTATATTTGACTTGATTCTAGTTTCCCTCCGGTCTGAAAACCAACCAAAACATAGAACAAAGCAAGATTGAGGTCTACAGAGGCTCCATAGAGTCGTAGGACCTGTGATCCTTTTGAAAACTATTTAGCTAGATTAAAAAACTTAACAATCGTAGTTAGATAACTCTGATAAGGCGTTAAACGTGTAGGTTTCTTGGGTAGTTTTCTTAAATAATTCAAGAGCAATGTCGGAGTCAATGTATACTCGTTTGATTGAGGATAAGTTTCAAGAGAAATTGAGCAAATTCGAACGATTCATGGAGCAAATTACAAAATTGCCATTGAAGTTTTTTCATGCACCTGTATAAATAATATTTTATTTTTAATGCATTAATTACACATAGCACGAGAAATATAGTACGGTGGAAATGATAAACTCTCTTTTATCGAGGCGCTTTAATTAATTCTCTGTAGGTGCTTAAATATGTTAATTTCTTTTTAAGCCTCGGTGGCACTAAATCTCAAGTTTTTATAGAGAGGTGAGGATCAAAAGAGGATAATAAAAAATAATGGAAAGCACGGGGGAAGAAAAAAGGACGGGTAGGTGGCGTGAGGGTCACGAAAATTGCGCGTGGAAGCAAACAATCCAGATCCGAAGTTTCCAGACACCCGGCCATCCTCACTTTAAACCCCACAACAACGTGTCCTTCGGATCTGTTGAGGTCGACGGGGTCATCGCCTCCGTGTCCTTTCTCCACTTCCCGCTTTCCACCCACGCGCTGCTCCTAAACCCATTGAACGGGTCAATCGGGTCGGGTCCTAAATCATTGGGCCCAAATAGACCTATTAAATTCATTTTAATCCATTTTTCAAATAAATGCAAATCTATTAACTTATACTTACCTATATTTACTTGACCTGCGAAAACTCATACCAAATAGAGGAGAGAATGTGATTTGAGTGAAGCGAGAAATTAAAGAGAGAGTCATAAAATTGGGTTGATTGTAAGTAAGTTGTTAATCAATTTATGATCTATTTAGCATCTATATGAGTTAAGAAATGCATTTATAACCTATTTAATCGATTTAGCTATTCCCTTCCTCTGCTAAGGACATAGAGATTGGGTTCTAATAGCTTGATTCCTATTATAATTTAGTAATTTCATGTTTGTCTAGAAGTTCTTGTCGAAAAGTTATGTTGAATGAAAAATAGAAGAGCATATGAAAAAGATGTCAAGGTGATAAAGAAAACGTTACCATTTTTATTTTGAGTACCATTCGAATTTTGATATGTATGGGTTTTGTGGTAGATGAGTTGACTTTTAATTTGATTGTCGAGACATACCTATTCTTCATGTAAAGAATTTTTAAGGAGTTTTGAACAATTGATGTTATCTCAATATGTTTTTATCGATTTTAACCTTCATTGTTATATGATTGACAAATACTCTGAATTATTTTGTGTATGAATTGTCATATGTGAACAAAAAAAAAGGTGTAGTCTCAAAAGAAAATAATATCGTGAAAGTGCACATGATATGCTACATAGGAGCAAGTCTTTATTGTTGTTTTGCCGGAATTAAATTCTTTTTACCAATCCAAAGTTTAATCAATGGAGCCCAAAAAAAGGTTTAGATATACTTTTGATTGAATTTAACCTTCTTGAATGATCGCATCCAAAAGATTATGAATTCTTTTAAGTTATTGATGCCTCAAATTGTCTTTGTTCTGGCCAAATTATCTCTCCTGAAAAATGGATATATCAAGAAAAGATTTTACACGTCGATAATAAAAACAAAAAAAAAAAGTTGTCATTTTTTCAGTGTAAACAGTTGTAAACGAATATTAAATACTATTTACCCAAAAAAGAATATTTTCTTCGTTTTGGGGGGGGGGTGGTTACGGGCGTGGACGCACGCGCCGAGAGCGAACGTGGGCGAGGAGGCGTAACGCCTTTGCTACGCAAAGCGGGGAGGGTGGGTTTTTCCACGGAGGAGCGAGTCTTCTCCGTCTTCAATACGAGTCCGCAAAACCCCGAAAGACTTCTGACTTTTCCCTCCCCGTCCTTCTCGTTCGTTCGCTCGCTCGCTTCCCGTCCCCCTTCGTCCTCCTCGCGCAAACCCTAGCGATGGCCGATCCGGCGGTCTCCGATCCGCCGCCGCCGCATGCCGCCCCGGGGCCCGACCCCGTCGTTCCGGCCGACTTCGATTGCCTCCCGATCCCGCCCCTCGATCCCCTGTTTTTCTCCGAGGGCGCCGGACCCGACTCCGGCTCGATCGGCGGCGGCGGCACGCCCCAGCCCTTCGATTCCGATCTCGCCTTCGACTTCGGCTTCGGGGACAATGGGGACTTCGAGTTCACCTTCGACGGCCTCGGCGATCTCTACCTCCCCGGCGAGGACGAGTCCTTCCTCATCCCCTCCCCCGCCGAGAACCCCGAGCAGATCAATTGCGAGTCCGGTTCCTCTGGAATCTCTGGCGACCGGGCGTCCGCCGATGTCGCCGGGTACTTGAATTGCCCGCCGGCGGAGTCTGGGAGCTACCGATCGGGCGATCAGAGGGCGAGTCCTGAGAATTTGTCCAACGTTCCGTCGTCGGACTGCGATGTCTCCGGTGATCGGCAGTTTTCGGGTGGTCCGGTCTCGTCGCAGGGGTCGGGGAATGGAGGAGGCTCTGGCTTGTCGGATGATACCAATCCTCCTTCGCCGTGTTCCGGAAGCTTCGAACGCGATGTTTCTTCCAAATTGGCCGCCGATGAGAAGGTGAAAGCTGAGGAGGAGATGTCTAATGCCTTTCTGGCGAAGCGGAAGAAGGTGCAGGATGATACAGTCTCTGAAACTCGGAGCATTAAGTACAGGCGATCAGCAGAGGCCGCGGTCAGTGTGAATGATTCGCAATGCAACGACGAGGACGAAGAGAAAAAGAAAGCGAGGTTGATGAGGAACCGCGAGAGTGCGCAGCTCTCGAGACAGAGGAAGAAGCATTACGTGGAAGAGCTTGAGGAGAAGGTGAGGTCCATGCACTCCACTATTACGGAATTGAATGGCAAAATATCGTTCTTCATGGCTGAAAATGTCAGCTTGAGACAGCAATTGGGTGGTGGCGGAATGTGTCCGCCTCCAGCACCGGGTATGTACCCTGCGCCTCCGATGGGGCATATGGCTTATCCATGGGTTCCTTGTGCACCTTATGTCATGAAACCGCAAGGATCGCAGGTGCCTTTGGTCCCAATTCCTAGATTGAAACCTCAACAGCCTGTGTCGGCTTCCAAAGCAAAGAAAGTTGAGACTAAAAAGAGTGAGGGTAAAACTAAGAAGGTTGCCAGTGTTAGTTTTCTTGGTCTGCTGTTTTTTGTCTTGCTTTTCGGAGGTTTGGTTCCAATGGTGAATGTCAGGTTCGGTGGAAGCGGGGATTCAGGTGCTAGTAGGTTTAACTACTTAAATGATAGGTATTATTATCATCACAAAGGTCGGGTTCTGGCTGTTAATGGACATATGAATGGTACTTATTATGGCACTGGAAGAGGGTCTTCCGGTGGAACATTCAGTACTGGTTGTGGTAGAGGCTGTGGTGGCAGGTCAGACTATAAGATCACGAGAAAAGATAGAGAATCTATGCCCAACATGAGCGAGCCTCTTGTTGCCTCTTTGTATGTTCCTAGGAATGATAAGCTTGTGAAAATTGATGGCAACTTGATAATTCATTCTATTATGGCGAGTGAGAAGGCTATGGCATCCCATGCATCCGGTGAAACAAAGAATGACGGGATTACTGATCCAACAACAAGGCAAAATCTGGCCTCTGCATTGGCTCTTCCTGAAATTGCAAGGGCGAACTCCCGTACGTATGGAAAACCAACCGAAAGGCAGAGGGCCCTTGCTTCTGGGAATGGTGATCCATTGAAGGAGCACATGAAGTCAAAACCAGCAGATGGTAAGCTGCAAGAGTGGTTCCGTGAAGGCCTCGCAGGTAATGATGGTACTTTGCTTTCAGTGTCTGTGTACATTATACCCACGTTAGAGTCTTTTGGGTTTGATGTAAATCTACAAACAGATATTCTTTTCACGGAGTAACCTTCTTTTTTCGAAACTCTGTTACTATCCGTGTTTGAATGATCAGTTTATATGGTGCTTAATGCATCAGAGAATAGATTCACTTCAATGAAGTAAGCTGGATCTATTGTTCACTAGTGTGAAATGTTAAATTGCTGAGGTTTTGGCAGCTTGAAAATTGCTAAACTAACTTTGTTTTTTCCTATTGAAATTGATTTATTGCTTCCAGTGAGGATTTAGGCACCGATGTGTTGTTGATTGAATTCAGCTTTTGTCAGCTGCATAATTTGTCTTCTTCATATATGGGTTGTCTTGCTGATGTTTCCTAGATCTTATTTAGGCTGATCCGCTGATTGCCATCTATGAACCTATTATATTTCAGTAGCACATTTTTTTCCCTTTTGACATTGCTTTATCTATTATTGATATGTAAGATTATGATCCTTAGTCTCTTTATTCCGTGCGTTCTCTCCTTTATAAATATGGATTGCCAATCTGATACATACTTCCAGATATAGATAAAATTTTTCTTTAGATTGCCATTCATGCAGCTATGTTATTTTGGTTGAAGTTTTACTTTTGTTACATACCACTTTATTTTAATAAATGGTGAGATCTGATCCTTAGTATCTTCATTCTTTTCATGTTCTTCGATTTTTTCCAAGTCATCATTCTCCTATAAGGGTGATCTCTCTAAGGCTGAGGGTCTATGTTCTACTTATGTTGTAGATCACACTATTGTACTTATTTTGCATCATGGCTAATAATTATTTTGTTGCATTGTCATTCAAGCTGCTGCTTCAAGCAAATTTTTTGCCTTCATTATCTTTCATGTGGGTGGTTGAAATTAGGTTGTAGATTACTTGTTTTATTCTGTAATTTTTCCTGCAGTGTTATTTTGAAGATGCATATCACGTATTCCAGTGAATGAGCACGGCAATTTTTTCTTGTTTCAGGGCCTATGCTGAGTTCTGGCCTGTGCACTGAAGTATTTCGGTTTGATGTCTCCTCGGCTAAAGGAGCCATAGTACCTGCTTCTCCAGTTGGTAACGTGACTACTGAAAATCGTCGGAACGCCACTCATGCGGGCAAGGGGAGAAACAGAAGATTCCTTCACAATTTGCCAACCCGCTTTGCTGGGTCCAACTTCAACGTGTCGGAGGAGCGAGCGAGGAGGAACTCGAAGACTCAGGACCTTCCAACTAACAAGTCTCTTTCCTCGATGGTGGTGTCTGTACTAGTGGATCCCAGAGAAGCCGGAGACGGCGACGTTGATGGCATGATGCCACCGAAGTCCGTGTCTCGCATTTTCGTGGTGGTGCTAATGGATAGCATCAAGTACGTGACGTATTCCTGCGTGCTTCCGCGTGCCGGTCCTCATTTGGTGACCACTTGAGGTGGAGAGAAGTTCGAGAGTGGTGCGGCGACGACATGCTGCTCCAACTCACAGTTTTGTATATATGTCAGGGAGACGAGCTAATATGACGGTACTTTGAACCTCTTTGCGGGGGTTCCTGGAAGCCGTCGAACTATCTAACTCTCGGTTATCTTATCGCTTCTCCGACCTCGAGTTCTATGTTTAAGGGTGATGGGAACTTGAGTTCTTTGGGTGGTGTGGTGGGATGTTTTTCTAATCAATAGAATAAGGCAAATTCAGTTCGACGCACTCTTGTATCTTCATCAGCAACTGGAAGCTATCGGCTAAATGTAGTTTATTGTAGCATCTAGCGTAGTAATCCCTACTGCTATCTGCTTTTGGCATTTCGATCGGCTGGCCCGATCATGATCATCTTCATACCTTTTGCTTTCCATTAGGGTTCAACGATTTCAAAATGACCTTGAGTTCATTTCGTTAGACATTTCAATCGTTTCGATCGAGCTGTAGATGCTATTGTCGAACGTCCATGATTAGCATTCTCTATCAGTCTCGGCCACTTAACAATCTCGTGTTCGAAGCCCAATCCGAGAAGCTACAAAATGTTATGTTAAAGAAATAATCTAATAGTAAGCGAGAGTTTTTTTAAAAGAAAGGTAAATATAATTGATCGATGACATCGTACCAATCGTGTGGCTAATGCAATGTGCCTTTTGTCGCTTTGACGATGGGGAGCTCGCTTTGCTTAAGGAACATCGATGGCACCAAATCTAGTCTCGCATTGCCGTGAGTGTTGAGAAAGTCTCCCCAATTTGATCTCAGCCCTCCATCTGCTCCACGTGGACACCGATTTGTAATTTACCGAATATTTGTCGTCCTTCATAATAAACAAATTCAATTTAAAAAAAAAACAAATGGGAGGAAATTCCTTCTTCTTCTCGGAGTTTTTCCCGAGAAAACGAGAGAGAAAAGTCACTCCCCCTCTCCTCGGCCAAAAAATTCCCCCAGATCAATTCGCGTCACCAGCGTTCAGCTGGCAATTCCAGGAAAACGGACGAAGGAGGAGAGACAGCGAAGCCGCGCGGCTCCATCGCCAAGCTCCAGCTCCTTCTTCCGATCGGCTCGCGAGCTCGTATCCAGCCATGGAGGTACCGAACGATTTTTTTTTTTTTCGAGGATAGGCTTCGCGTTACAAAAGCTAGATGAGAAATTCGTGCCTGCGGATTCGCGCCGCTGCCGTTGCTGCGGCCATCGAACGGCGGCCGCCATTGCCGGTATCTCGGCCTATCTCCGCCTGAAGAGGCCGAGATACGGCCGATTGCGGCATTTTCCCATTTTTACCTACGCGTTCGCCGCCGCGTCGGATGCTATGAGGACGAATGGTTTTCAGAGGAGCATTGGCGATTTCGTTTCGGTTCGTTGTGCTATTCTTTTTTTTTTTTTTTTCGATTTTTGAACTGCGTCCTGTGGTGGATTGATGGAGAGATCTCTCCCGTGTGTGTCGTGGTTGTGGAGATTTTCGCTGTGTGTCGTAGTGTGGATCGATTGGTGGCAACCTGAACTCGTTGCAGTCACCGATAGCGATTTGGGCGTGGCTGTTTAGTGATGTCAATCTTCTGATATGTGTGTTTTTCGAGCAACAGCTTCGTCATCTATCCATTTCGTTTTTCTTTTTAGCCATTGTCAGCTAGGACAGCGTTTGTCAGGGAAAAAGTAAGTAGCGTTGTGTAGCTCCGGGCAGATTGGATTTGTTTTGTCTTCCTTCTCCGTGCCATGTTCGTAGTCTTGCATTTTTTGATTGGTAGTCCTCTATATTTTTGTGGTAGAAGTTCTGTGTTTGTGCTAATCATCTGGAGCGGTCTGCCATATTAAACAGGAATTGCCAGACATAAGGAAATGATTGCAACCTGCGAATAGTGCGCTTTGAATTGTTTATCAAGGTATTTAAGTTGGAAATGATCTTTCTCTTTTGTTTCTATATTTTTGAAGTGTGGTGCTATCGCATGATTGGATTTATTGGGCTAACCCTTGACATCTATTCAGTTTTTGCAGTGTCTTTTTATGATTGGATCTGAAAGATGAATGCAAAACCTAAGAGGAGGACCATTGCAGAGAATGGAGATGGGGGAGAGGACCTGGTCCTCGCAACTTTGATCGGTAATGGTGAGGATTTGGGTCCCCTTGTGCGACATGCCTTTGAAATGGGACGGCCCGAATCACTCCTGCAGCAGCTTAAGCATGTTATGAAGAAGAAAGAAGTGGAGATCGAGGAGCTTTGTAAGACGCATTATGAGGAATTTATTCAAGCTGTTGATGAGCTCCGCGGCGTGCTTGTTGATGCTGAAGAACTCAAAAGCGAGCTCTCCAGTGACAATTTTAAGCTGCAAGAGGTTGGGAGTGCTCTTTTGATCAAAGTTGAAGAACTTCTTGAGTCTTATTCAATAAAAAAGAATGTTGCGGAAGCTATAAAGATGTGTAAGATCTGTGTGCAAGTCTTGGATCTCTGTGCAAAGTTCAATGGTCACTTTTCCAAGGGGCAGTTTTATCCTGCGTTAAAAACTGTTGATATTATTGAGAGAAATTATTTGCATAATATCCCTGTCAAAGCTCTTAAAATGGTTGTCGAGAAGAGAATACCCCTTATCAAATTGCATATTGAGAAGAGACTAAGCAGCCAGTTCAACGAATGGCTTGTACAGATAAGAAGCTCTGCCAAATATATCGGGCAAACAGCGATAGGACATGCTGCATCAGCCCGCCAACGGGATGAGGAAATGCTGGAACGTCAAAGAAAGGCTGAAGAGCAGAGTGTTTCTGGGATAGGAGATTTTGCTTATTCTCTTGATGTTGAAGAACTGGACGAGGAATTTGTGTTAAAGTTTGATCTTACCCCTCTTTATCGAGCATATCACATCCATACTTGTCTGAGAACCCAGGAGCAGTTTCGTGAATACTACTATAAGAATCGACTACTGCAGCTTAATTCAGATCTGCAGGTATCGTCTGCACAGCCATTCGTCGAATCTTATCAATCATTTTTTGCTCAAATCGCGGGTCATTTTATTGTAGAGGACCGTGTCCTGAGAACTAGTGGTGGGCTCTTAGTTGCTGATCAGATCGAGACAATGTGGGAGACTGCTGTTGCCAAAATGACTTCAGTACTGGAGGACCAATTCTCTCATATGGATTCTGCCACCCATCTCCTACTTGTGAAGGATTATGTTACTCTGTTTGGGGCAACTCTTAGACAGTATGGTTATGAAGTCGGGTCTCTTTTAGAGGCTCTGGATAATAGCCGAGACAAGTACCACGAGCTTCTTTTGGAAGAGTGCAGACAACAAATTATAGGTGTTCTTGGCAATGACACTTATGAGCAGATGGTGATAAAAAAGGACGCTGATTATGAAAATAATGTCCTCTCTTTTCATCTCCAAACGTCTGATATCATGCCTGCATTCCCTTATATTGCACCATTTTCAGCAATGGTACCTGATGCTTGCCGGATTGTCAGATCATTCATCAAGGGTTCTGTTGATTATTTGTCCTATGGAGTGCATATAAATTCATATGACCTTGTGAAGAAGTACTTGGACAAATTCTTGATTGATGTGTTGAATGAAGCTCTACTGAATACAATTGAGAGCAGCAGTATAGGTGTATCTCAAGCAATGCAAATTGCTGCAAACATTGCTTTTCTTGAGAGAGCCTCTGATTTTTTTGTTCGACATGCTGCCCAACTTTGTGGGATCCCAATCCGATCGGTAGAAAGGCCTCAAGCTGGTTTGACAGCTAAGGTGGTTCTGAAAACCTCAAGAGACGCAGCTTATATTGCTTTGCTGAATTTGGTTAACTCCAAGCTGGATGAGTTTATGGCACTTACGGAACATATTAATTGGACGACAGAGGAGATAGCCGAAAATGGCAATGAATACGTAAGTGAGGTGCTTATTTACCTCGGCACTCTCTTGTCCACGGCACAGCAGATTTTGCCCTTGGATGCTTTGTGCAAAGTGGGAAATGGGGCTCTTGAGCACATCTCTAACTCTATAGTGTCAGCTTTCCTTAGTGATAGCGTGAAGAGATTCAATGCAAATGCTGTCATGGGTATCAACAATGACTTGAAGATGTTGGAGTCATTTGCAGATGAGAGATTTCACAGCACAGGCTTGAGTGAAATATACAAGGACGGTAGCTTTAGAGCGTGCTTGTTGGAAGCAAGGCAATTGATAAATCTTCTGCTGAGCAGTCAACCAGAGAATTTCATGAATCCAGTGATCCGAGAAAAGAATTACAGCGCACTGGATTATAAAAAGGTGGCTACTATCTGTGAGAAATTCAAGGATTCCCCAGATAGCATCTTTGGGAGCCTCTCAAACAGAAGTACAAAACAAAATTCGCGAAAGAAATCTATGGATGTGCTGAAGAAGAGACTGAAGGACTTCAACTGAGATTGCCTGACACTGGCTTTGTTAGATTTAGGAATTTTAAAGCTTTTAATTTTTTTTCTAATTATCTCCCTCCAAAAATGTTTAGCATGGTATGGATTCTTTAATTTCCATGACTTTTTATTATGATAATCTCTTATCTTGCATTTTTATGTACTATATGTGGCTTTCTCCATGTGTTTTTTTCCTGATCTCGACCAACATACAGCGAATTGAGGAATTATGGCTGCAGTCATCATATTTTATTGCAAAAATTACATTTTTAAATACTTGACATTGAATTTCTGGGAAGTACACTGTTCTACTCCTTATTGACTTTGGAATCCATGAAATAGATGGCAAAGTTTCATTATCCAATGTTAATGTTGAATTTCAGCATCCAGGACTGTTTTGGTGTTCTATGCACATTAGATTTTATAATTTCAACAATGTAGGGATTCTTTGTAACCTAGCCAAGCGGTATGGAGTTGCTAATTGAGAGCACTATAGGGAAGGCAAAGAAATAAATGCCTTTGGTGGAGGGCTTGTGGAAATCATTTCCTTTTCATGTCCCATTCACTTGCTGAAAGTGTTGTGACTGTTGAAGGTTTAGCGAGATTTCTTTGGGTAGTAATTTAGCATAACTTTCAGTCTTTCAATGACTGGACTGAAGTTTCTTTTTTTTTAGATAGCTAAGTAGCCTTAACAGGCGAAGAGTTTGTTACAGTAAATTAGCTTTGAAAGGTATGCTTGTTTTTCAAATCTCCAAAAATCTGACTTGACTTACCACCCACTTAAGATGAATCTCTGTGCTTCAGGGTTTGCTGAATGTGGACCTTGTTCACATCATTTTATTATGCTTGACAGAAGATTCGATGAAATGGGTAATTGGAAGCTGCACTTTATCATGAAGGTAGGAGCTTCACCTGGCAGAAAGTGGTGTGAGTTAATGATATTCATCTTTGGAGTGGGTGTCAGAGACATGCTGAAGCACGATAACTGGGGGATTCCTTCTCCCAATGGATAGGGTTTAGGAAAAGGGAGCTGCAGTGGCCTCCGCAACATAAAGATCGCCGCTTAGTTGTGCCTCCAGAGCAGTCCTTTCTCTGATGTCCGGAAATGCTAAAACAGCAAGTTGGCAGCAGAGCTGATCACTGCTAATTCTATGTCAAGTGATGATAGGAGCCCTTGCCTAAATGTAATAAATTGGCTTTTACTCTGCAATATCAATTGTCCCACTAGTTTTTGGGAAAAAGAAATTAGCATCTTTATGCTTACAGTTGCAAGTTCTCTGAAATGGGATTTGATTGATGCAGCAGCAGCTATGACTGAGTTTCATGTCGGCAAATTCAATGAAGGTGATGAGATCAGAGTAAATAATACGAGTGTGCATGCATTGACTTTTGGGCAAAAAGGTGAAGGCGATCGATCACCTGTCAGAGGGTAAGCAATGGCATTTTCTTCTCTTTTGTATGTTTCTTTGTGGTTCCACTCTTTATAAGTATATTAGTATTCTGAGTGGTGATTTTTTTTGCTTGGTCAAGAGCAAAAACAATTGATTGGAGCTTGAAATTGCTTCAAAGTGGTGTTTACTGGAGTATTGATTCCTCATCGATCAGCACGCTTATCTTGCATCTAGATGTGCATTTGTCCTGAACCCCAGCGAGTTATGCAGACGTTGGTTAATCAGTATTGATTATGGTCATTCAATTTAACCGAGAGAAGATAAAGAGTGTCATGATGCGGTGTATCTATTAATGTTGTTAATGTGATTCTCAAATGGTCAACATTTTCTGTATATTCGGGCTACTTGTCTCGGGAAACAGTCTAAAGAAATAGCAGTTGGCTGCTAGCCATAGAGACCATCAGGTGCTGCTTCCCTATTCTCATATTTTGAGGAATTTGAACCTTGGAATCCAAAATTATGGCCCAAACGTTAAATTATTCATATAATTCTCAATGGACACTGCCTTATCTTTCTTATCTGTGCAGCCTTAAAAAATTGGTTCTTTTATTCATCCTGGTTTAGTGTTTACTTCGTTTATTGTTGTTTACTGTGCTTTTTATCTGTCTACATACGTTTTTGATTGTTTACTGTGCTTTTCATCCAAGAGCAAGGGCCATTCTCATTCCCCTAGCTTAAGGTGACTACCTCGGTTTTTATTTCTCGAAGCACTAAAGATTTCACAAGTTTCCATAATTCTGAGGGGACGATGGGTACCAACTTCTCTAACCCTCGTACCCAGTATTATATCTTAATTTGAGTTCTCTCTCTCTCTCTCTCTCTCAGGCGGAAGTGGAACTCTGAACTGGCCACAGGAATGATAGCATTGTTTGCTAGTAAATTATATGCAAGAAATTTGTGGGGTTCCAGTACTTTGCTTATTTTTCTTGCCTGATGATTCATCGCTGACAGGAGCACAATGGCCATTGTTGGTCAAACCAAAGAAGGGGAAGAAAGAACAGGTATGCTCCTACTTTGTCACCGGATATAATGGGGCACAAGGGGCATGATAGCATCGTTTGCTAGTAAATTATATGCAAGAAATTTGTGGGGTTCTAGAACTTTGCTTATTTTTCTTGCCTGTTGATTCATCTGATAATGTGGAAATCCCACCGCCCGGCGAGAGATCACTGTACAATCGATAATGACATCGATAGTAGACAGCCTTACAAGACAAAAAACCGGCTAGCAAAAAATATTAAAATTCCACCCACATACGGGGACAAATAATCATCATCGTAATTGTCCTAGTTCCTCCAATATCGAGGCTTTGGTTCTATTGCCAATCTGTACATTTGTATACCTTTGGTTCTGCCACGGATTTATATCTTTAAATCAGAGCTTACTTAAGAGGTAGAAGATCCAAATTAGGCTGAAATACCTACAGATTATCTTGTTATCTTAAGTTAGAACTATCTTAGAGCCTTTTAGTATTTAAAATTTCCTCCTTTACCAGAAAAGGGATATGCATGATTAGAAAACCGAGATTATAGAAGTTGCAACTTGCTATTTTGTTCGTGTTTTGTGGGTGTAAAGTTGGCAGGTGTGCAAGGCCATTCGGATCAGGACAGCTCACTGGTTCATCAATGGAGGATCTGGAATGTCAACTCGTTGGAGCGCGATTTCAATGAAATTTATTGTAAATAAATGGACGGGTGACGGTGATGAGAAGCCAATGTACACAAAAAGAAATCGTGAATGGGTACAAGACGCCTACTTCATCACGCGGATGCACATCTTCGTCTCGATCTCCATGATTGACAACAACCGAGCACATGTGGGGCTGGTCTTTTTTCACAAGCATCCCCCATCACGGGACTTCACCAGCAAAGCGGTCCCTCTCACCTTTTTCTATTCCGCTTGAATTCGGTCAACATCGTTTCGTACTCCCCATAGAAAACCCACGTAAGCGGGGACGTCACTCTTCGTGTCTGGACTCGCACGAATGTTGCCGAATCCACCCATGTGTCCCCGCACTACATGGTTCCGCTGCACGTCCTCTGAGAAGAGTCCCAATCGTCTCAGCCTTCCTTTGTCAAAATTTGTCCTCTTCCTGCTTGATGGAGCTGCTTTGATGGTTCGGAAGGTTGAAAACCAATTTTCATGATGAACATGATTGAATCTTAGAATCTCTCCTCGGATCTCACTTGTGAGCCCCTACCCGCCATGTTAGTTTTCTTCAGCATGGACAAGCCTTCTTCACATTGTGTGTTGCTGAAAATGTTTTGTCTGCCTGTGGAGTAATTTAACGTATGGTCTTGCTCGTTCGGGCGGCGAATGAGTCGTTCGAAGTTAACTACGAGAAGATAAGTGAAAGCCAAACTCTCCCCTGATTATTGAAAGAGTCCCAAAACGGAGGGGCAGTATAACATGTTTAAGACCTGCATGTGTAATGGTGACGACAGACAACGTGGCTAAAGACATTCACTGGAAAACCTCTGTTCTTGGCACGTAACGTTTCACGTGCGAGATCACTCTCCGCAGGTTGCTGTTTCTAAAATATGATTGTCGGCATCATGTCATGTTTGCTGCCGGTCGTGGACAAGGATAATCTCCATATATTCGACGTTTATAGAATCGAGACAATATTCTTCTCGAGCAGGAAGTAAGAGGCTGCACCTAATACTGATTGTTTTCTCAGCAAGGTTGCCTATTAATGCTATTGTTATGCTAGCTATAGATCTGAGATGAAAAAATGACACTAATAATGTCATAGCTGTTGTACCATGCTAATTTCAACATCAAAACTTCTCACCATATCACTCTAACGCCACATCGAAGAATGATCACTTGAGGGCCTTTGATAACAAATTTCGATAAAAAGCCCAACGCAATTTTTTTTTTATAGAATTTTATTCATACGTGACTTTTTATGGTAAAAAAAAAAAAATAGGTTTCGGAACTTCGTGGAAGGGCTCTGTTTTTCACTTGGTTTTGGTTGGTGCTGCTATATATGGTTGGGGAGGTTGTTGACCTGTTTTTTTGCTGGTGTTGTCGCATAAAGATGGGGGAAATTGTTGATGGGTAGGTTTTTGACTCGGCTTTTTAACTCGTGTTGTTGCATTTAGTAGGGGAGGTTTTATTTGGGACATTTTTGACTTGATGGGGACTTTATGTTGACTGAGAACATCCTTATTTTAAATGCAATGGTATTTAATTTGAATTTAGGCCACTGTTGATGGAGTAATTGTTTTGGTATGCGTTTTCAAATTCGTAGGCAACGTGCGTTATGAACCAAGTGGTCTAATCATGTTGAAGAAAGCGAAACCAATAAATCGCTTTTGAAAATGTAAAATATAAGTGATCATTTTAAACAAAAATTGATACTTAAATTATAACTTTTCACTATTCTTTGCCATGTCGATCAGAAAAAATGTTAAAATATTATCTCGTCGGATTTCCAGCATCCTAAATCATAGTTAACACTTAAATCATTGTTCCTTTTTTACCAAAGCGACGTTAAAGTGACTCGTCGATGATAAGTTTTAATACTAAAGTGAGTACTATATCAAGTTATGATATTTCTAGCATCTTTTTTTTATTGTGAGATGCTCGCATGCAACTGATGTGTTTTAGTTGTATTAAATTAAGAGTATAGAATCGGATTGATTAGTAGTTCCTACCCTCATTAGTCAATTTTCATACTGGAGCAAACTGTTCCTAGTCATACAAGTCTAGAGTCAAATCACTCAGCAAGTGGTTTAATCTGAGTCTTCCCCGCCATTACAATATTGTCGAAAGCAGCAACGCTTCCCTTCTCCTTTTCTTTTGGACGTATAAACGGAAGACTTGAACCTAGCCCGGGACACAAGTCACTTTTTCCAGTCCAAAGATCACAGAAATCTGGACGCACCATATGGTCGTCTTGTACCGCGTGGTAACACCGTAACGCTGCCTCCTGGTCTTTCTTTATATCATTTTAGCATCTTTAACGCAACGGAAAGGAGAGCGAAAATGCCACAGAACTGAAGTACCATCCGTCTGTTTCCCTTCAGTGGGTTCCAACAGATCATGTCCGATGAGAAACTGTGAAGCGAATCCCGTCGATTGGGGGACGCTCTCCTAGATAGATTACAGTCTTGCTGCATATTCTGTTTGCAGCGATGCATTGAAGCTGTATGTTATCTCATTTTGGGAGTTGGTCCTTTTGATGCGTCCGCATGCTCGGGGATTAAGGATGAGGGGTTTCAAATTTCGTATGTTTCACCTAAAACCTAGAATCTATCTATTGAACATACCTTGCATGTCTAGAACTTGAAATCTACCATGTCATAGATTCCAAGATCTATCTAGATTTCACTTATAAAATTAATTGAATGATTGCAGTGAATTATAACCTCTAGTGACTACCATTTGCTTTATAATTCACTGATCATAACTTATATTTAGACACATAAAAATATATTAAACATTAACAAAGTGAAAGTCTCAATTATAAAATGAAAGTTTAGATTAGTGGTTCTGGATTATACACTCATTATCGAATATCATGGAATATTGCAAGATCGCGCAAAGACATATATCAATTCTCAGGTTCTAAGTTTTATCTTGAAATCATGCTTGTTTTATCGGAGATTAAATGAGATGATTGAGGAAAGAGACCCGTTAGTGAACCGACACTCCCTACTTGAAGGGTTTGTGTAAAACGATCCGCACAAGATACGGTGAAACTAAACAGAAAAAAGATTTGCCTTCATTGTGCATTTCATTTCCGCAACCCATCTGATCCGCATGCTAACAGCTCAAATCCTGCCATGACCCATGATGAGCATTAGCTCCTTGAATGGTCAATCCGACCCCAGTTTCTCGATTTTGTCATCTTCTGTTCTCTTGCTATTCAAACCCAAAGATTCCTTTTGATCGATCGACCTCATTCTCAGAGCAACATTATAGCACATAAACAATCACCTATCTCCTCACGAATTCAATGTGAAACCAAAGAAAGATATTGTTTTTGAAGCCTTTTTTTGTCTTGCTTTGTCAACCCAAAAGAAACCCCCAAAAGCTTTGAAAGACCAAGAGCGAGCGAAGACAAAACGCTGGTGTACCAAGGCATGCATTACACTTATGACACGGAAGACACTCACATCACATCATGCCAATATAAGTCAAGTGATGGGGACCACTCGCTCCTCTGCGGATTCACCTCCAATCATTCTCATCACGCTCTCTCGAGTCCCAGAGAGAGTTTTATATATGCATGTGGCAGAGTTAGCGAGTTCACAAGGCATCGGAAGCGAAGGGAGGGCGGACAGACATGGAGGCGGACATGAAGAGCATGGTGGTGGCTGATGAGAATAACAAGCAGCAAGAGAGAGTCCCAGGCGAAGAGAGAGCCCCAGGCGAGGAGAGCGATGGCGGCCCAAAGAAAAGGAAGCTCGGAGGCATCAAAACTATGCCGTTCATCCTCGGTAAATAGATCACCTCCGTTCGGTGGCGAAAAAGAAAAACGAGATAGCTCAGTTCATCCTCTTATATCATGTTCTTGCTCTTTCTTCTGTTCTTTTAATGGAAAGCACATAACAATAACTCTGTTCCAAGACCACATGACCTCAGAATCACCCTAGGAATCTTCAATCTTTATCAGAATGAACATGGAAACAAGGGGGCGCCAAGTCTTGTGTGATGTTTAGCAATAATGTTGGTAATGATTATGTAAGTGCTGTGTGCAGCGAACGAGGTGTGCGACAGATTCGCATCGTCCGGGTTCCACGTCAACATGATAACCTACCTGACCCAAGTGCTGAACCTGCCATTGGTTCAAGCTTCCAACACCCTCAGCAACTTTGCTGGGACTGGCAGCTTCACGCCGTTGCTTGGCGCTTTGCTCGCCGACACGGTGGCCGGCCGGTACTGGACCATCATTCTCGGCTCCATTTTCTACGAACTGGTCGGTTCTCTCTCCCTCCCTCCCTCCTTCCCTCTCTCCGTACGTGATGTAAATTTTTTACCTCCCATTCTGGCTTCTCAACAGTTTCGAACCTATGACTCATCCCAATCCCCGGAGTAGGTTTTCCATGTATCATAGATACCATATGATGCGATGTCGCCAATCTGAACAACACATTTGATGACACGGAATTGATTGTCGACGTTAGAATCTGCCGTGCCTACTTATTTGATGAATATGATTGCGCTTTCTGTGAAGTTTTCTTTTCATTATGATACCTATAACAGATGAATTAATCACGATTATGGTAGTTCCCAAGCGTTTTTCGAGCTGGATTAAGTTCATTTAACAAATTGAGCACAGACGGAAGTAGTTTGGTGTAACCAAAGGATTGAATTCAAGCCTGTTCAGCAGGCCTCTGGAGTTGATGTCTGAGAGTCAAACGAAAGTCAAGAGAAGGTGTGAACAGTGAGAAAATCAGTCTTCAACAGGTCAAGTGAGCAGAAGTCGCAGGAGAAATTGCGAAAAAGAGGTTATATAGATAGAGATTCGGTAGAAGTGACCAATTCAACAATATAACTGATAGAGTGTGAAAGCAAAATGAGTGGAGTTGCTCAATTTAAAATAAAATAAAAATCAGAATCAGATTGGTTTCTTCGTAAAGATGAAGAAAGTTCAGATTGGTTTCTTTGTAAAGATGAAGAAAGTTCTATTGATCACTAATGTGATTTAGCTAGTTTCCACATAATCAAGGCAATTCCAAAGAGGAAGATTTCAAGAACTTGAATTTGAACTAACTTACAAGTAGCTAATTACAGGGTCTGATTACCATAGTCCTATCGGCAGTCCTCCCTTCCCTCCGCCCGCCACCCTGTCCGACCCAGGTGAACTGTCAGGAAGCCAACACCACCCAGCTGTGGGTCTTCTACATCTCCCTTCTCCTCACCTCCCTCGGATCTGGTGGCATCCGCCCCTGCGTTGTCACCTTCGCCGCCGACCAGTTCGACATGTCCAAGTCCAAGGTCGCCTCCCGCGGGTGGAACTTCTTCAACTGGTACTACTTCAGCATGGGCATGGCCACGCTCACGGCGATCACTGTCGTCGTCTATATCCAGGACAACGTGGGATGGGGCTGGGGGCTTGGGATCCCAGCAATGGCCATGGCAATTTCGGTGGTGTCGTTCGTTATCGGGTCGAGGCTGTACGTAAAGTTGAAGCCCGGAGGAAGCCCACTCACCCGACTAGCTCAGGTGATAGTGGCGGCCGTGAAGAAGAGGAATATGCCGGTGCCAGAGGATCTGGGGTTGCTGTACCAGAACAAGGAGCTCGACGCAGTCATATCGGTGCACGGGAGGCTATTGCACTCGGAACAATTCAAGTAAGCTACCATTTCGCCATCAATCTGGAATATTGTGTTCCGTAATTCGGCCTAATTGATTCACCATTAAATCCCACCTGCCCGTGTATCAATTAATTATCAGGTGGCTTGACAAAGCCGCGACGGTGACTGAAGAAGAAGCTAGGAATTCAGGTCCACCGAATTTATGGCGGTTGGTGACGGTGCACCGCGTGGAGGAGCTGAAATGCATCGTCAGGATGCTTCCGATTTGGGCTGCCGGGATTTTGCTGGTCACGTGTTCGTCGCACCTTGGCAGCTTCACCATCGTCCAGGCTCGAAGCATGGACCGTCACTTGTCCCGCTCCTTCCAAATCCCACCTGCTTCGCTCTCCATCTTCGCCAACTTAACCTTGCTCTCAGGTAAGATCTCATGGCACCTATGGATCTCAATCAACATGTTCATTTGAGTTTCTAGCGACACAATTGGAAGCATGACGCTAATGCAAAGTCCCAATCCCTTCAGGTCTGGTTCTGTATGAGCGTGTATTCGTGCCCTTCATCCGCCGATTCACGGGGAACCCGGTCGGGATCACGTGCCTCCAGAGAATGGGGATAGGATTCGCGATAAACATACTCGGCGGGATAGTCGCGTCATTTGTCGAGATCAAGAGGAAGAAGGTCGCCGCCGCTTACCACCTACTGGACGACCCGAAAGCCATCATACCCATCAGCGTCTTCTGGCTGGTCCCTCAGTACGTCGTCCATGGAATAGGTGAGGTCTTCATGTCCGTGGGCCACCTGGAGTTCCTCTACGACCAGTCACCCGAGAGCATGAGAAGCACCGCGGCGGCGCTGTACTGGGTCGCCATATCGGCGGGGAATTACCTCGGCACGCTGCTGGTGACCCTTGTCCACAACAACACGGGCAAGGAGAGGAACTGGCTCCCGAACCGGAACCTCAACCGGGGGAGATTGGAGCGCTATTACTGGCTCGTCAGCGGGATTCAAGTCATCAACCTCGTGTATTACCTGGTCTGCTCTCGGCTCTACACATACAAGCCTGTCGAGGAGTCGATCTGCAAGGAAGACGAAGAGGCGGAGCCAGCGAAAGACGAAGTCCCGGCCAAGAACATGGCCAATGGAGCTAACGGGAATGCAGGGGAGATGGAGCTAATTGCCGGTGCTGAGAGAGCTTAGAAATTTGCTAGGCTTTTCGGAGGGCTTCATTGCTGCACCGTAGATGTATATGTCATGTACTGATTATATCAGATCATGATCTTTAAGTCACATTTGATAGGTGAATAAATTTGAAGAATGTATACATAGTTATTTAAATTACCATAGTTTAAATGTTTAATTCGTGATCAAACGGCAGCGTTAGAAAAATTTAACAAGCCTACACTAATTTATGAAACTAAGGAAAACCAATTTCTATTTAACCAACACTCTATAGTATAAAAAAAACTCAAAAGAAAACATAGAATTGCTGTTGAGTTTCAATGCGAATTGGTAATCGAATCGTTTTATATCGTGATTGTTTTGATTTGTGCTTTCCAGATTTTAGTTTGAAGCTACTGATTTTCAATGTGCATGTGGGAAATTGGGAGATAATCTCATGTTTGTCATTATAGATTTACTACAGTGCTGCTCAATTTTCGGCCAATTCAAATGCATCACCAGATGGGTAAGGGCCGTAAGGCCCCTCCTGGGCCGGACCAAACTAAGAAAACGAAAACTGCGGTTTAAGACTCTTCTTTCTTAAGCATGAGTTCTTCAGCTCACGATCATGGCCACTAGAGAGCTCCTCATATGGCAGAACCATGGAAGTCAGAGCTTCTTCGAGTACTACTGTAACCGTTGATTATTTGAAATTTATTTCGACTAAATTCTTTTCGTATGCTTTTTGAAATTTGAAAAAAAATATTATGTTTCATTTTTATTCCCATGAAATATGAAGGAAACAAATATGTTACAAATATTATGACAAAAAAAAGGATCATATACAAAATTTACGTAAACATAGTCATCAAAATTGTCAAATCTTAATCACGTAACTCCCTGTCCCAAATCACCTTCTCTGTTTTTCGTCTACTCCAATCAATGTATTCTTCCTTATACATCATTCAACTCTCAAACTCCTCATTTGCCTCTTTCTTGTTCTCTAGCCCGACTCCTAATTTGTCTATCGTCTCTTCTCGACATACCTAACCTATTTCCAATTGTTTTTCACCTCCACCTCCCCTCCCTCCGAATTCACTCATTATGTCCCAACCTCACTTCTCTCCCGACCAAATTCATCCCATAATAGACCTATAAATCCCCTTTACATCTCTATCTAGCTCCTCCACTTCCGATTCTTCTTTTCCAACTCATCCAATAGAATTTCTAAGCCCATAAAAACTTTTAATCTCTCTTATTCTTTTCATAAAGAGACACGGACTTGATATTCTGAGGCCAATCTTAACTAATGTTTGAAAGTAGCCATGGTAGATGAATTTAATGCCTTGATCACTAATCACACATGGGATTTTGTATCACCTTATCCTTAAAAGAATTTGGTTGGTTGTAAATAAGTTTCTAAGATTAAGGAAAAGTCCGATAGGACTGTAGAACACTTCAAAGCTTGCCTCGTTGCATAGCAATTCAAATAGCAGCCGGATTGGACTGTGACAAGATATTTAGCTTGGTTGTTAAAGCAATTACAATTCGAGTTGTTCTCTCTATTGTTATTTATTTGAGATGGGCCATACGTCATAGTGAGGAAGTTTACATGTGCCAACCTCACGGTTTCTCTCATCTTAAATTTCCAAATCATGTGCACCATCTCCGGTGATATTCTTGAGTTATTATGGTATATTATTACTCGACTCTCATAGGAATTTGCCATGAAGGATCTTGGATCTATTACTATTTCCTTGGCATTGAGGCTTATTATTGCTCTCGCGGGACACTTTTATCTCAAGCAAAGTATGTTGATAGCCTTTTTATGTAAGTTGGACCTTATTAAGGTCAAGCATGTATCTACTCCTCTAATCTTGAAGACTTTATTGTCTACTAATGATGGTGAGGTCCTTGCTTCTCCACCATTGTATTTATAAATGGTTAGTGCTCTATAATACACGCCTATGACCAAACTAGATATTAGTTTTGCTATAAACTTAGTCAATTCATATATCAACCAAGATTACCTCATCTCCAAGTTGTCAAATGTATATATCAATACTTAGCTAGCACCTCCACCCATGGTTGCTCATTGGACAATGTTCACCCACTCCATTGATTGCTTATGTAAATGCAAACTGGGCTAGATGCTTTGATACTCTACAATTCATATCTTGGTTTTGTGTTTTTATAAACACCAATCTTGTTGCATGTAGTGCTGAGAAGCAACCCATCATGGCCCATTTCTGGTATCGAGATAGAGTATTATGCTCTCACTCAATCTATTAGTGAGATTATTTGGATTCATTATTTACTTCTGAGCTTACAGTGCTCTATTGTAATTCTCTCACCATTTATCATGACAACATCTCTATTATCTATTTTGTTATCAACCCTGTGTTTCATGCTTGTGGGCTTACAACAAATCAATTGGTACATATCTTTACCAAGAGACCGCGTTACACGTTATTAAGATCTAACCTCTCAGTTGTTACGCCTACTTCAAATTGAGGAAGCATTAATGTATAATTTATATTTATCATGGGGTATTTTTTGTAATTATATTTCTATTCGCACCCTTATTGTAATCAGTCACTCCTAAAATACATATTATACAACCTTAATTGAGTTTGAGCCACCATAACCACTCTGTCCTTATTTTCTCAATTAACTCTGAACATCGACAATTGAACTCAAACAAAAACACAAACAACCATTACTGTTCAAGCAAGCGAAGCAGCTCATTCAACATGGCTTTTTTTTTTTACTGATTTCTATTCCCTCCCAAGTCCCAATATTGAAATTCAGTTATCCCCAATTTCTAATTGCGATTAAATTAAATCCCACTCATCCTCCACCTAATTAATCATTTTTCTGGAGGGAAGGAAAAGGGAGGAGCGGAAAATCCAAAGTCCAATGGCCGTTGTCAAGAACCGTCCTGTAGCGAGGGTTTAAGGGTCGACCAAAATCTCCACGGACCCCCAGATTCCCACAAACCTCTCCTGATTTCTTCTCCCTCTCCCTCAAATTTCTCCTCCTCTTTTCCGGGTCTGGTTCGGTTTTCCCGGAAAATTTCCGGGCCGGGCGGGCGGGGAGGGAGAAAGCCCGGACCTTTCGCACCAGATCCGGCGGTCCTCCGGACGGCGATGTCGGCCGACGTGCTGATGTGCGGCGGCGGCGGCGGCGGCGGCGGCGGGAAGGCGGAGCTGACCCCGGAGGAGGAGCGGGTTCTGATCAGGGACATCGCATTCACGTCCGAGTCCAACACCAAGGACGGCGATACTTTCTATCTCCTCACCCAGAGGTGCGGCGACGATCGAGTTTTGAATTCCCGTGCTGCTGTGTGTTTGCTGTGCTTTCTGCTGGAATCAGCGCCGTTTAGTGGGGGGAATTTTTTGTGGGGGAAATTAGATGGCTTTAGTAGTTCTGCTGGATTACGCTTAGAATGGTTGTGACATTTCGATGATTCTCGTGCCCGTGTTTGCGAGATGTCGATTCCGATATGCGCCTGAACTAGCATGTGCTGAAATTTCGACCAGTTCGTGGTTTTGGATTAGGGCTGTAGGTTCTGCAACTGGGGCCATGAGAAAGCAGGTGAATAGCGTTGCGGGCTGGATGGTGGTCTTTCTTTTTTTTCCCTTTGTGCAAGTGGCCGGGTGATTCTTGTGAGGAAAAATGAGATAGTTGAATTCAGTCACCTGACTCCTGAATATTGTTATTACCCGCCATCTATAGAGCACGAGTTGCTGAGTTTGCTGATTTATACAATTCCACTCTGAATAGTGTCTAATTGCTGAAGTTGATCCGCTAAATTGGAAGTTGACCGGGGCCTGCATTCGTGGCTTTTTCTCTGTCTGAATATGTAATCGCATGTTGGTTTATGCACTCTTTAGTGTATCTCACGTCTCTGAGGAGTAACTGATTAGGAAGTTTGTGTCTGTTTGTGTTAAATATTGGTGCATTGGGCATCTTTCAAACGTGATTTAATCCTTCTAATAGATGGTGGCAGCATTGGATCGAGTATGTCAACCAAGACCAGTCAAATAACATGAATGATGGACCATCCTTGTCGGAAAATTGTGATTCAGCTGGCTCAACTGCTCTTAAAAGGCCCAGTGTCATTGATAATTCCGATTTGATATATGATTCTGCTTCAGAAGAATCAAGTGCAGGATTTGAGATTCATGATACTCTCTTAGAAGGTCGTGATTATGTTCTACTTCCATATGAAGTTTGGAATCAGCTGTATGTTTGGTGAGTTATTTCCTCTTTGCACTTTGTGATGTTATTTGGATGTACTTTCCTGTTAACTGCGAAAGTTTTCTGCTCAAGGTTTTGTTTGCATTTTTATGGAAACTCCTTTTGATAGATTTACTTAGGCGTAGCATACACGATGATTATTGTATGCTTCCTCCTGACCCATTGGGAAAGGAATATAGATAAAGAGGACAAAAGCAATTGTTGAAATTCGTCATATGTTTGTTAAGTGTGTGGCTTATTTGGCTTCCATGAGGGGTGGGAATAAGGTGCTTAGGCTTTGATAACGATACATTTTGAGGACAGGAATTCGTTGTTTAAGTTTTCTGATAATTTCTGATTTTATTAAGTGCCTCCTTAGTGAGCTTTCACATATTAGAAGTCATATCTGCAATCATCTTTAAACATTAGGCTATAGACATCTCTTGCGAATGTCTCTGTAATGTGTATCTAGTATTTTTCTCCCCTATTTGGAAGAACAAGTCATAAAATTGTTTTATATGCTGTAGTCTAATTTGCAAGAATTGGACTGGAACCTTGATGACAATTTCTGTTGGTATCAGGTATGGTGGTGGCCCCACCCTGCCTCGGAAGGTTATTAGCTCTGGTCTCTCTCAGACTGAGTTGACTGTAGAGGTGTATCCTTTACGGCTACACCTTCTTCTGATGTCGAAGGGAGACCACACTACCATAAGAATAAGTAAGAAGGTATCATATGAACTCCTTGATTTAGTGTCCTTTGCACGTCTAATGGAAAGGAAGCATTAATTTCTTCTTGCATGTTTGCATTTGAGATTCTTCTCTCCTGTTAATCTGAAACCTGAATATATGACACAGGAAACTGTTGGAGATCTTCACAGAAGAGCCTGTGAGATTTTTGATCTTAACTCAGAACAAGTAAAGACTTCATGTATCTCTGCTACTTCTTTCATTTCCATCTAATTGCCCAAGTTATTTTCTGGTTCAGTTCTTCCTTGAGTTCATTGTGATTGGAATTTTTGTATGTTCCAGGTTTGCATTTGGGACTATTATGGTCATCGGAAGCATGCATTGATGAATGACATGAATAGAACTCTTGATGATGCGAACGTTCAGATGGATCAAGATGTGGGTTCCAATATTCTGGCATGCTTTTCCTTCTTTTACAATCTGGTTGCTCTTCGAATAGATTATCTTTTTAGTGAGTTGTGAGAGAAGATAAATGTCAGGGGAGGAACTTTTGAGGGTGTGTGGGATTGTTTTGGCATATATCGCATGCCATCGGTTGCTTTTTCTTTTTCTTCCCCTTATTTTCTGCTGTGTTGTAGTCTGGGACAGAAATGTATGAGTTTGGATAAATGATCCCATGTATTACTGTGGTTTTCAATGCTTATGAATGCTCCATGAGTCTCTGAAACATATGAAACTTTGAGTTCTGGAAAGTAAAAGTATCGCGAGATCGTGAGGTATCTGCTATATTTAGGTGTCCCAATCTGCTGCTCTTCAAATATATTGAGGACAAAACAGAAACTTTTATCGATTTGTATGCTTGGTATTTTAATGGTAAAGTAATTCTCGGGCTAAGTCTGGTAAATAAGAATGGCATCCACTGTTAGCTAGGTTGTTGATTTAGGATGTCCACCTTGTAGCGATTTAGTTTTCTATTCTGTAAGTTGGTTTGATATTGTTGCAATATAATTTGCTGGTAACATCGCAGTAGATGGGTATTTTGCGGTCTCTTTTTCTGTCGCTGTCAAAAAATTTGAAGGCAACTGAATCTGATGGCATTATCTTTGAAGAGGATAGCCTGTATGTAAGTTTTCAGAAGTTGGATTTATCCTGTACTTATTCTGTTCATTCCTGAATCTTAACAGTTTGACAGGAATAAGAATGCTTAACTTGATGATTTCTGCATCTACTGGATTCATTGTTGAAATATGTGGATGTACTGCAAACCTGTGACTGCAGAAACGGTCTTTTGAGAAGACTAAGATCATTATGCTACATTAATCACTCACATAGGGCCAGCTGGGTTCTCAAGAGAGATTAGCTTTGAGTATCAATGACTGCCACCATAACAAGCCTGGGGGAATATTTGTATTTCTTCTTGTGCTTTGACTTGTTGTGGATAAAGGGAGTGGCTTATCATCATCAAATGCATAAGGAAAACAAGAGGAAGGCTAGGCCATAAAGGAAACTAGGATCTACACCATCAAGCGAACCGCTGCAATGTGGAAGGACAACATTGATGTTAAAAAACCAATGCGGTAGCTTATGCAAAGGAGCAGAAATTTTTATTGAGTTTAAGTTGTAGACTCAAGTTCTCATGGATAATGCCTTATCAGTCATGTAATGTTGGAGGAAGTTAGATTGAAGGATAGTGGGGATATTTAGGGTGCAGTGCACTTATGATAAGTTAGATGCTTTTTTCCTTGGGCTGTTCCTGTTGAAGAAGTAGAAGTATTGCTGTAGAGTGGATAAAGATCTTGGTTGATGCTTAACAAAATGGTTATTGGTGAGGGAGGATGAGGTTTAAATAAATCTGTTGCTTTTAGTGGATTGATCAGTTGGACAAGATACTGCTACTGCTGTCTGCGCTAATAAGAACTGACTGTCTTCATCTGTGCTTGTCTGTCGCTTGGCACTTTGTGCCGTTTATATATCCTTGTTCTTTCCGTTGAAGAATATCTGTAGAGTGGAGAAAGATTATTAAGTTATAGCTACGCCAAAAAGAAGTGTTCATCTGTGAATGCATTATACTTGAAGCTATTTTACTGTCAGGATTCTTAATGGATTGAGCCTCTTTATCTATGCTTGCTTGTTGCGTGACACTTGTTGTAAGTCAGTCACTACTGTTTATTTCAAAAACAAGGAGCAAAAAAGAAGTTGCAATTACTTTTACAATGAGCTCTCTTAAGTTATCATTGGTTCTATTAGCTCAAACTTTTCTTGTGCTTTTAACAATTTCCTTTAATCTTTTTTATGGGTAAGAATTTCCTTTTATTGCATTTAACAGATTCTGGTGGAGATCATCAACACGGCAAATGGTTCTGTTTTGGGTGGGAGCATGATTCAGGGGAATGGATTTCTGGGCAAGGAAAATGCTTTTGTTGCTGCTGAGCCACAAAAGTTAAACCCATCAACTGTGGGAAATCTCTCTGCCAGCAGAGCATCATCTAGAAGCTTTAGTGCAGACCTGGCACAAAGTCAGAGCCTGACTCCTGGAGTGAGGGAGTTGGAAAACACGGCTAGTGTCAGTGGGGTGAGCACACGGGGTTCATCTGGAGGTCTGACTGGATTGATTAATCTTGGGAACACTTGCTTCATGAATAGTGCAATACAATGCCTTGTTCACACACCTGAGTTTGCGAAATACTTTCGGGAAGATTATCATCAAGAGATTAACAAGCAGAATCCTCTCGGCATGGTTGTAAGTCCTTGGTCATTGAAACATGTGAACTCACTTTGCACTGTGGTGTCGTGAAATATGTAATGTAAGATAATCATGGTTTGTAGTGAATGGGCTCTAATAAATTTGCTGGATCGCTGATCTAACTGATACTGATTTCTGGGCAGGGCGAATTAGCTCTAGCATTTGGTGAGTTGTTGCGGAAGCTATGGGCACCTGGACGGACACCAATTGCACCGCGTCCGTTCAAAGGAAAGCTTGCTCGCTTTGCTCCCCAATTCAGTGGATACAATCAACATGATTCTCAGGTTAGTAATGAGAACCACAGTGGTCCCTATTTGATGTTTGAGAGACTTGTTTGGTTGACAGTGTTAATTGACTTGTAGGAGCTATTGGCTTTTCTGCTTGATGGTCTTCATGAAGATCTAAATCGTGTCAAGCATAAGCCATACATCAAATCCAGAGATGCAGATGGTCGACCTGATGAAGAAGTTGCTGATGAATACTGGGCAAATCACATTGCTCGCAATGATTCAATAATTGTTGATGTTTGTCAAGTGAGTAATTCTGTAAGCCTTAGCCCCTGACCTACATCAAATCCAATGCTTTTCTTTTTTTGTTTAGGAGGGGGGGGTGTTTATTTCTCCTTTGTGTTGTTTTTTTGTATATCACTCACTCACCTGCAAAAAGCATGACATTGGCATATGTGGTAAACTTTTGGGGGTATCCTTCAAAATTTTACGGCCTGTTGTTGAAGAGATTTAATTGATCCTGAACCAATATTTGGATTGTTTACAAATAAACAGGGACAGTACAAGTCGACTTTGGTTTGCCCGGTATGCAATAAGATCTCTGTCACTTTTGATCCATTCATGTATCTATCTTTGCCTCTCCAATCCACGACCACTAGGACTATGACTGTGACAGTTTTTTCCTGTGATGGAACTGCGTTGCCATCTGCATATACTGTGACAGTGCCAAAGCAAGGACGTTGTAGGGACTTAATCCAAGCACTTAGCGTTGCTTGTTCCTTGCAACATACTGAGAAGCTTTTGCTTGCTGAGGTTTGTACATTAATATTCGGTGTCTTGTCAAGTTATTGATGTCTGTAAATTCAGCTTGGTGAATTTACTGAAATGTGGCTTTCACAGGTAAGGAACCATCAGATTCAACGAATGATGGATGACGCATTAATATTGTTGTCCACCATTAAGGACGAAGATCGCCTTGCTGCCTACAAGGTCTCAAAGTTTGAGAAAAATGTGATTTATCTTCAGTTGGTGCACCGTCGTCGAGGACAGTATGTACTATATCTATCCTATGATTGCTTGCCTCAATTCTTAATGCTTTATAAAAAATGGGATCAATCTACTTTTATTTCTACATTGATATCACTTACAATGTGCTTGTTTGATGGTTGCTTGAATTTGGAGTTCTCTCTCATATTCTTCATCAGCATTCCCCTTAGCATTATGCAGAAGATATTGGAAATGGAATCTTTCCTCTATTTTGTCTCTCTTTATCCGTTTGTGACAGAGTAGAAAGATAAAAGCTATGTTGTGATATATCCAGGTAGTTCCTGATTACTTATTTTATTTGCTCCTGACTCAGGGGTGTTATTGATGTCCATAATGAATTGGAATGGAAACCATGTGGAACCCCTCTTGTTTCAGTCATCTCTTCCAATGATGGGATTAAAAGAGCAGAGATCCAAACAACCATTCAAAGAATGCTATCTCCTATGACTAAAAAGAGGGCTGGACAAGGTAGTACTGCATCAGATCAATGCTCCGAGAATAATGCTGGCAATGCACAGACAGACTCCTCTATAATGAGCAAGGATGGTAGTAGCCCAAAACTCGATATGTCATCATCATTACCTCTTCAATGGGTTGGCGATAACAATAAATGCATCGATCTATTTGCCAGAGACGAAAAAGTTATTAGACTTCCCTCATCATCTAGTATGTTAGTTGCCATCAACTGGTCAGATGAACTCTTGAAGAAGTATGACATACAGTGCCTTGAGAACTTGCCAGAGGTGTTTAATGGCCCCGTGACCAAAAAGGCCAGGAGTGAACCTCTTTCCCTGTATACTTGCCTGGAAGCGTTCTTGAGAGAAGAACCATTGGTGCCTGAAGATATGTGGTATTCTCTCTCTCCCCCCACTGCCTTGCTTGTGCACATGCAATGAGTACTATGCTGAAAATGCTTTTATTTAGGTCTTGATGAAAAAGTAAAGTAGTGTATAATCAAAGATGTTGGTTTATCTAGTTACTCTCTGGAAATTAGTTGGCACAAAACTTTGTATTATCTTTAGGTGCTCAAGGATGAACATTTGTACCTAACTAAGGAATGGTTGATTAGATTTTTTTTTTCTTCTTTTTGGAGGGGATTGGGGGGGGGGGCGCGTGATCGGAAGGTGCTGGTCCTATGTATTTGTTGATAGTGAGACTTGAATCTAAGCTTATTGCTTTAGCCATGGTGGCAACTATGAACTAGCCCTCCCTTAGCTAGGAGTTCTTCAAAGCCTGTAACTGGCTTATTCAATTGAGGTCCATTGTTGAAGTTAATTGCCGCATCATTCTCAATCTGTTAGGTACTGTCCCCAGTGCAAAGATCAACGACAAGCAAGTAAAAAGCTTGATTTATGGAGGCTTCCAGAAGTGTTAGTTATCCATTTAAAGAGATTCTCATATAGTCGGTCAATGAAGCACAAGCTAGAAACCTTTGTCAACTTTCCCATCCACGACTTTGATCTCACAAACTATGTTGCCAACAAAAACAACTCCAGACGCCAGCTCTATGAACTTTATGCTTTGACCAACCATTATGGAGGCATGGGAAGTGGACACTACACTGCACATATCAAGGTAAGCAGCTGTATAATACAACTTAGTATTTTCTTGTAGTATATTATATTCATCTTCCAGATTCTTTTACAAATTACCAATGGCTTGGCTCGCTCACATCTCATTGATGACATGCAGCTTCTAGATGAAAATAGGTGGTACACTTTCGATGACAGCCATATATCTCCCATTAATGAAGATGATGTTAAGTCAGCTGCGGCATATGTTCTCTTTTATCGGAGAGTCAAAATTGGGGATTCCTCGGTTAGCAATGGGACGAGATCTGGTGCCCACTACCATGAACCTTGATCTCCAGTGTAGATTCAAGGATAATTTGTTCATTTAAGATCTGCAGTCAATTGTATGCTATTGCTCTCACCGTTTGTTGGCCAGGTCCTAGGGCGTATTCAGGGGGATCAATCCAGTGAGCGAGGGATTTTGGGATGATAGTCATTGATGAGACACTTGTTAATTTAACAGGCTTAGAATATTTCTTCTTTGTATAATACCTTCTCAATACACCACCTAAACGGGAGAGCTGGGCTTTTGTAGCGCCACACCTTGTAATTCAAGAAAGAAGAGTTAAGATCAAAATGAAGATTTACATCCTAAATTCTTAGTTTGTTGTCTTTGTACTTCTGTGACCAAGAAACTGTATGTAGATTATGCCCGCTATTTGACCCTATGGCATTTTTGCACGGTGGGGTTGTGAAATCCACGAGAAGCGACTGCACATAATTGTATGTTCTAACCTTGTTAGGGTCATTGCCGTTTAGCTATTTAGGTCATGGATGTCGAGGTTGCGCAAGTGGTACTTTTTGATGGATTTTTTGAGCCGTGGTCAAGTCCATTTGTTAGAACAACTCTGACGAACTGGAGGGGTATAGGAGGCTTTGCCCGGAGGAAATGGGTCGATGACTGTACGTAATTCTCAATTAAGAACAATTAAGCATTGCTTAATCTATAGTTTACTCAACTCTGTTAAACATTCAAAATTGAAATTTGGGTTTCCACAAGCTTTCCATCCTTCCCATAGCATAAGAACTACATGGTGTACCCCAAGTTTTTGTTGCGACGGGCTCGAATCGTCCCTATCTCTTCTAGGATTCTCTTCTCTACATCGGGGTGCGACGATAGTAACCAGAAGCACCGAGGGAGCAAATTAAAAGTTGTCTCCTTTCCCGCGAGTTCGGCACTGAAGGCGACGAGTGTTGCCTTGGTCCAATTAATCGAGATAGCAAATCTTTGTTTGTCCCTCTTTCCTCTGCCAATCTCGACCGGATGATGTTTTCCATGTATTCAGGGACATTGGAGACGCAGTTCTTGAGCTCTCGCTCCATTCCCAATTTCCCACGTTGAGGATCTCTGTGTGACCTTCCACATGAATGGTATGCGACGGAGCCTGCTCGAGCCCAAGGAAGCTGCCTTATCGAATGCTCTTGTTAAGTGTGCAGTCGTAACTCCCTCGCCGTGTAGCAAATCGGAACCTATATGGAATGCCATCTCGCAAATGTCGTCGAATTGCACGTCTCAATACTTGGCCCGTTCGTAACTCACCATCTTCCTCTGCACCTGGCCCCCCCGTCCGCAGTGAAGAGACCATCTCCGAACACATCGGTCGAAGTGAGCCCGGCAGACCACTGCGCCGAACGATGGCAGTTTTTGGTGGGGTGAGCGGCGAGCATCTCTGACATCCGCTCAAGGATGCGATATTTGCTCTTGATGGCCCCCGGCAGGCATCCTATCGGAGGGTAATTCACGAGACCTCCAATTGCTAATGTATCTTCTTTTGAGCAGTAGTAATAGAAAGTATTAATGCTTTTCGAAAGTTTTCATATCATGTCGGACACGCGGATATTCTGACATGTGTCTGACACTCTTTGATACTCGGTTAACAATTCGAAATTCCAACACTTGGTCAATTTTCCTGACATTCTTTAATATGTGAGTTTAGAATTTCGACACGTAATTCCGACACACACAAGATCAATTTAAAAATTTTTCAATAAATGAGTTGTCAAAATGTGAATATATGCACAAAATAAAAAATAATAAAAATAATAAATGGAGAAAGAAGAAAAATTTAGTATTCTCTTTTTTTCTGACTCCCACTTTCGGTGACACACAATTCACCCCATTTTTTTTTTCTTTTCTTCGGACATGTAAGTCTAAAATGTGGATTAATATATATATATATATATATTTTTTTGGAATAGAGTTGAATTTGTCAAATTGAAATAATGTTTTTAGTTTATTTTCATTTTAGTCTCTTTTATAATTATTTATTTATTTGCGAATTTAAATCAAATTAATTTGATTAATAATATATCATGTATATATATATATATAAAATACATATAATATATAATGTGTCACAAAATATCAAAATTCTCTATTTTTATAGAAACGATATGCCAGTATGTCGTGTGTTGTATCACATATCGATGCTGGTTCTATTTAGACAGTAGTAAGGTAACGATAGTGAAGACAAGAGTGTTGAATTACTATCTCGAGTTCGAGCTGTATATGAGACCCAACCCGATCAGAACGAGATTGAGCAAGACCAAAGAGTTGGACTCTAAGGGCGCGTTTGGTAACGTTTCTGTTCTTTTTTTGTTAGGAACGAAACAAAAAAAAAGTGTTTGTTCCGGAAACAGTTTTTGAACAAAAGAACGCGTTTGGTAAGTGTAAAAAAAAACTGTTCTTGAAATAAAAAAAGAACGTAAACGCGTTTAGAATCTGCGGTTAATTTTTGTTCCTAGAATAGAAAAAAGAAGAAACACGTTTGGTAAACTGTACAAAATTTCTGTTTTTAAATTTTTTAAAAATTGCTTTTTTTCTAAATAAAGTTTAAACGAGAAGAGAATTGTCATTCTCATGAAATGCTCATTAATTTTGTTTTGTTCATGGTGAGTGAAGACAAACATTTTAAACATGATCATATGTCATACTTGATAGAAAATTTTGTAAGTAAAGTTAGAATCAAATTTTTTTCAGGTACTTTTTTTATTTTTTATTTTTTTAACATTTAAACTTGATTGAATTCTCATTCTCATGAAATTCTCATCAATTTAATTTTGATAATGGTGAGTGAAGAAAAATATTTCCAACATAATCATATATGCATACTTAAAAATTTATAAGTAAAGTTCGTACAATAAGAACTAGCAAAAAAAAGAGTATCTTATACATCTCAACATGAATCCTTCCATACATGACATCACAATAATAAAGCATTATAGTTCATTGTTCAACTTCATCATAGTTAATTAAATTTCCCCAACACATATGCATACAGATACATAGATTTGAAGATCAGACTAAACAAGAAGATTAATAATTAGACTTGAAGGCCTTCCAAAAAGTCGGTCCAAACCAATGAGAAATCAAAAGAAGATACAATAGATAAGATCTCTCTGAGTAATCCTTCTTGTATGACCCGGGAAACGTACTATACACCGGCAGAAGAGTCACTTCTTAACCTGCTGCTAAATGGGGAAGGATCCAAAGTAACTCGAATGACGTTCGGCACATAGAAATGCAATACATTCACCAATGATCAGGATGAAGACGGCCCTGCATTTTCCAGAGAAGCATTTCCAAGCAACAGCATACCACATGCAAGTACAAAGAGCGACACTGCAGGCACAACCATTCTCACAAGATACACATTCACCGTCTCACACCAGTCTCAACCACAGGAATTCTGGGAGAGCAATTTGCTGATACACCCAGATAGATCAACTCATACAGTGTGGCGATCGGATAAGATTGAGAAGGTTCTTCATCTAGTTCTTTTGGTGAACGGCTATTTGGTGGATGTCCATGTCCTTCAACATGACGGAACGGCCACATGAATCACAAGGGGCAGTTCTTGATCCACAGATGCTCTCATGCTCACACAGACCTCTTAATTTGTCTCTCAGGTCCACTGTAGTGTCTCCTGCATGGACCATGTCCCCGCAGAAACGACACGCGATCAAGCGTAAGGGGCAAACTGAAGCTTGGTGCTCCACCTGCCAAACAAAGACATAACATAAGTACAATAATTAAGTAGATGTATTCTAGCCTCGATTTTTCTCTCCTCAAAATGCTCGGTATCCTAGAGATGTAATGTCATGTCTAATATCTAACTGCATTTTTGCCACAATGTGCAGTCCAAACCTATCGTTAGGGTATACTCAGTATATGCACATCTCGACAACATGTTCGAGACATGCATTCATGTTGGACATCCAGACACACTGACCAATTCATGACAGTCAATGATTCAAGATTTTAATAGTCACCATCTCGAGGAGAAATAACACGCAATAAACTCATCCAATTTGGCAATTGTTTTTTGAATGCTACCTTGTGTGACCTCATGCCACCATCCTTTCTGTTAGAGTTGAGAGGTATAAGATGGGCCCCACCCCTTTGTGTTATGTGAATAATTGGCTCAAAACAGAAGATTTTAAAGAGGCAGTTATTAGTTAATAAAAGAATAGTTCTTTTGGAGGGTATGCCAGTTTTGATTTTCCTTTGATGCTCAAGAAGCTAAAATACGTTCTGAAACAATGGAGTCACAAGAAGGTAGAAAACATGGGAAATAAAATTAGTGAGACAATTCAACAAGTTGATGAGCTTGATGATAGCGAGATCCAGGTGACTATTGGAGAAAAGCTCATCAACTTGTTGAATTGTCTCACTAATTTTATTTCCCACGTATTCTATTGGAGAAAGGCTTTAGGAGAATAGAATGGGAAAAAGAACTTGCCTCGTTGATTCAAAAATGGAAGAAACCTCCTGAGACAGAAGTCTCGGTAGATTTGGCTTGATGAGGGTGACAGAAACACCAAATTTTTTCACAAGATGTCCAATGCTCGTACAAGATATAACTTCCTCAATAAGTTGGAACTCTTTGGCAGAGTTTGTTGAACATTGGATGCCATGAGTATGCAACTATCTGAATTCATGCTGGTTTATATAGGGAGAGATGTGTCGTGAGATCAGAATTGGAGGGGATGACTTTTACTTCTTGATCCTGATATGGCTGAAATGGCAAATACCTTTCGAGGAGGACGAGATTAGAAGGACATTCTCGTATTGCAATGGAGATAAGGCACCAGGTTTGGATGGATTTATGGTGATTATCAAAAAAATTTCACGAAATTGGGAGGTTGTTCATGAAGACCTCCTGAAAGTTTTCAAAGAGTTCCATACTTCATCAAATGCTAAACACTTTGCGTGGCTCATGCACTTAAACGAAAGCATAAGATATATGTTCTACCCCTGAAAGAAATTCCAAAATGGCCGGAGGTGAAACTAGCTAGTACAGACAATCATCTGAAATCTAAATTGAGCATTACTAGCATGCCCTGACCTTGACATACAGGGTGTCATATGTTAGTCAAGAACAAAGCATGTAAAATTTGATTTCTTTTCCTTTTAAGTTTTCCAGCAACTAGATTGATTAAATACATAACTTTAAACCTCAGGAATTCCTATGCATGATATCACCACCATAACACCATTCACATGAGAATATAAACTTAAATATGGTTCTGGCTAGTTGAAAGTTGCTTTACCCAGATTCAGCATAATAATCAGTAGTTGCCTAAGATGAGAAGGGACATCTTATAGCAAAAATGGCTACATCTGCACCCCTCACTCAATTAGTTACCTGAACATAATCAACTTGGGACTCAGCTCTACATTGCATATCATTCAAAGCGAGATCCTACTTACATGTTCCAGATCTTTTCTAACAATAGCCCTATCCATTTAACTGCTAATATTAATAAGCACTAAGCAGAAGGGTAGAAAAATAGCAAGCCACAGGGATTACCACAAGTCCGAAAACTGCACAACCTACATATCCAGCATGGTTCATTAGGAGGAAAATTATAGAACACAACCAGAGGTCTCATGACAATGGCAACATCAGTCCATACAAGAACTTCGATCAAGGCTATACGGCACACGCACGGCATTAGTGGCAGCTGCAATAAGATGAGGTCGAGGGCAATACTTTCTCCGCTCCACCAGACTAAGCAATATATCAAGCTTTAAGCCAATGCCTCAAGTGGAAGTTTTGTGCAGAATGATCTAAAACTAGAGCTAAAAACACTAATTCCACAATGAGTATTTTGCTTTGATAGGTAATGAATCACCCATTGACATTTTCACTGATAGCAAATTTGAGTTGGAAGCCTACTTGAGCACGTTCATAAGGAACCAGCCACTTCTAAAGGCCACAAATTATGCCTAAATCAAAGCACCTAAATATCCACCCCACCAAAGAATCGAGCTTTCCCAACCTGGTAGCCGGATTCGAACTCAAGTCATGCGTCGAGCAACCAAAGCGATTCGAATTTGATAAAAAGGAATTTACTCAGACTAGGAAATCGCAACGGCCGACCGGAATTCCGATCACCTCATCCGATGGAACGAGGAGGAAGCAAACAAAGGTACCTTTTCCTGCGCTTCGAGAGCGTCCAGCCTCTGGGATCGCTAGACCGCCTCGATGGCCTCCCCTTCGCCTTCCTCTCCCTCTCCAGCCTTGCCTTGGCCTGCGCTTTCCGCTCCTTCTGCTCCTTCTCCAGCTTCTCCCACGCCCTCCTCAGCTCAAAATCCATCTCCCCCAAGGCCCCCTTCTTCTCCGCGACGACGACGCGATGAATTATCTGGACTGAATTTTATCGAGGAGATGAAAGATCGAATGGGAATTGCAAGTCGATTTTCCTTCCTTGCCGAGAAAGAAAGGAGAGAGATGGAGGAGCAGCAGAAACTTACCTGGATACGGAAGCTTCAGCCGGTGAAGGAGCACCACCTGTTGGCGCCGGAGAGTCAGCTGAGTGGGGAGGCGCCGGAGAGTCGCCGGAGTGGGGAGTCGCCGGAGAGTCCGCCCGAGTGGGAGGCGCCGGAGAGGGGAGGCGTCGGAGAGGGGAGGCGTCGGGGGAGAGAACGAGCTTCACACGGGCACGAAGGAGAAGGGCTTCGCACGAGCTTCACTTTTGTTCCCGTTTTGTTCCAATTGTGTTTTTTATTTCTGTTCTTTTTTGGTTTCTCAGAAGTGTTTCTGGAGGAGTAAACAACAAAAAGTTGTTTTTGATTTGATTTGTTTCAATTTTGTTAGAAACGAAAAAAACAAAAAAAGAATAAACGCAAACAAACGTTTTTTTTTTTTTTTCTAACAAAAAAACGAGAAAAAGTGTTCATAAACACTTTTCAGAAGTGTTACCATGCAGGGCCTAATGTGCTGCAGGCACGAACACACAACAAAAGGCTTGGGCTTTGTTTTTGCTTGAAACCTACCGGGCCGCACAGGGAAGAAGCCGAAGCCGCACGAAGGGAATGAAAAGGAACGCGAGGGATGGGCCTGAACATGTGTCGCCTAATCCGCAACACAATACACAAAGATTTCAAATTTAAATTATGATAAACTAAGAAATGACGAATCGTCTCACGAATTAGATTAAAGATTATCGCAATCTTAGGCACCGTAACTATCCAATAAAAAACTGAAATAATATTAAAAAATGATAGATATCCTTACAGTATCCGTACCGAATTAAGTTTATCAATAAGTCTTAATTGGATAAGCCTAAGATTTCAAATATCACATATTAGATAACAATCCATCTCAAATATCAATAAGCCTTAATTGGTTTGGTTTTTACTTTCATTTTGTTGTTTTCCATACATGCATCCCTTTCAATAACTTTTTTATTTTTTAAAAAATCGATTTTTTTATTCTTTTTCTTTCTTATTCTTCTTCTTCTTTGTTGGCCGGCCACAGTGGCGGCCGGCGACCGGCCAGAGGCAAGTTGGAGCCTCGCCTAGTCAAGCCAGTCCAAGCTCGCTTGATCAGGTGAGGCCGAGCTTGCTTGATGTTGAAGAGGTCGAACTTGAGATTCAACGAGCTAAGCAAGACTCAAGCCTCATTGGAGGTCGCCAGAGCCTTGCCGACATCTAGCGACCTCCAGTGAGGCTCGAGCTCCACCTAGGTGGTTGAATCTGGCGAGGTTCAATCTCATTGATGTCAGGCGAGGTTGGCCTCGCTTGATCGAGCAAGGAGGAGCCTTGCCACAGGCCGGCGAGGCTCGACTTCGCTAAAATCTAGCGAGCTCAAGCTTCGTTGACTTATGGCGAGGCTCCAGCTTGCCTTTGGCCAGTCGTCGGTCGCCAACGGCAACTGGTCAATGAAGAAGAAGGAGAAAAAGAAAAAGAAAAAGAAAAAGAAAAAAGAAAGAAAAGGAAAAAAATCACAAAAAAGAATTTTTTAAAAAATAAAATAAAAATAAGATGATTTTTTAAAAGATTTTATTGGTTTGGTTAGGTTAATCGAGCCAATAAAAACCAAACCAGTTAAAAAGTTTCATTTTTTAATGAACATCGAATTGAAAAAAATTAAATTTTTTTTATTCGGTTTGGTTCGGTTCGATTTTTGGTTCGATTTTTGACACCCCTATAGTTGTGAACTAATCGTTCCATTGCAGGTTCCTTGGCCAAGTAGCATCATTGAGTGTCGTGATCAAGCACTCTTTCTCCACGCCACCCCCCTCAGTCGAAATGACAGTTGTTGCCGCTAGGAGTGTAAAAAACCGAACCGAACCGAAAAGTTCGATATTTTTTGATTCAATCCTCATTCGGTTCGGTTTTTATTAAAAATTGAAATTTTTTTAACCGATCTAGTTTTTATTGGTTCAGTTAACCTAACCAAATCATAAAATCTAAAAAAATTTCATCTTATTTTTTAATTAATTTTTTTAAAAATCCTTTTTGTCTTTTTTTTTTTTTTTTTTTTTCGTTTTTTTTTTCCTTTTCTTTCTTTCGCTTCTTCTTCTACATTGGCCAATTGCTGTTGATGACCAACGACCGGCCGAAGACGAGTTGGAGCCTCGCCACAGGCCAACGAGGCTTGAGCTCACCTAATTCTGGCGAAGTTGAGCCTTGCCTAGTCAAGCTAGGTCAAGCTCACTTGACGCCGGTGAGCTTAAGCCCTACTAGATTTGGCCACCTAGGCATGGCTCAAGCCTTGCCGAAGGTTGCTAGATGTCGTCAAGGCTTTGATGACCTCTGGTGAGGCTCGAGGGATCTAGTGGGCTCGAGCTCGTTGGCATTGGGTGAGCCGGCAGCCATTGTGGCCAGCGACCGGCCAATGAAGGAGAAGAAGAAAAAGAAAGAAAAAGAAAAAGAAAAAGAAAAAGAAGAAAAAATAACTAAAAATCTATTTTTTAAAAGATAAAAAAATTATTGAAAGAGATGCATGTAAGAAAAAGAACAAAACAAAATAAAAAACAAAAACTAAAGTAAAAATTAAAAAACTGAACCAGGATTTTAGTTCGGTTTGGTTTCAATTTGGATTGAACTTCAATTCGGTTTAATAAATTTCCTTATCAATTTCGTTTTTTAAAAACGAGCCGAACCAAACCAATTACACTCGAGCAAAGCTTGCTGGTCGATGATGAGGTGCGGTTGCAAAAGGAGCTGCTGCAAGTGCAACGTCTTCAAGGGAGCATCCACCGAACTTTGACTTTTCAAGCCCCACAGCCGGACTCTCCACTTGTCTATCCTGATGATGCTTCTGTGTGTATCGAGGAGAAAACCTGCAACCAAATTTTAGTGAATGGCCTAAAGAAAATCTGGTGTTACTGGAGCCTACAGGGAGGGAGATAGCTCGATGGCAAACCGGTCTGGTCGGACAGGAACGTCGCGGGCTGATTGCTGGACGCTGGGGATCGGATTGGACCGAGGCTGAAAATATTGGCACCGTCGAGACGGCAAGGATCGGTGGCAAGATGCGACTGAGTGCATACGGTGGCTCACCCGAAACCACCGATGTCGCCGGGGTTGCAAGAAAAACACCGATGCCGTCGGGGCGCAAGAAGGTCCTTGGCGGGTGATCGTCGCGCGAAGGACTGCTCCGTGATGATTGAACTGGCGAATCCGGCTACAAGCGTGGCCCGTAGCTCTGTTGTCGGGGAACCACAGCAAAGGCTACTTCACGACTCGGTCGAGAGAAAGGGCAGCAGCTGCGTTGTCGACCCGTGGCGGCAGCGACAGGCAAGGATCGGCGTCAATGGAGATGGACTGGACAGCATGCCACGAAGCGGCGGCAACGTCGGTGGGAAATCAGCAACCTTCGGGGACTGAGCTGGCGAGCTCGCCGGGACAACGACACGGTAAAAGGGCAGGGACGAGCTGCTCATGGATAGTCCATTCTTCAAGCAAATCATCTTCTTTGATTAGCCCAAGTTTTCGTTTGTACGCAATCCACAGAATCAATTTTTGCCCACTTTCTTCTTGTTCACTTCCTCGAATATGCGCGTACAAATTCCCCGAAGATTATTTCCGATCATTCGTTATGTGACCAGATCTCGATAATGATTTAAATACCAATTTTTCGACCAGACACATATAACTGTTAAAATTTCCACTATATAATCTTCAATGGACTCGGCCTAATTTTTGTGCAGTTATGGGCTCAGTCCAAGAGATTAAATTAAGCTCAAATTTCCCCTTGCTGTAAGTCCATTTGCTGCTGGTCCAATGTTGCAATGAAATAAACTATATGATAAATGCTCCTAAAATTATATTCAATTTAATTTAAATATTTTTATTTAGTGGTTAAAGATTAATTCCTAATTTTTTTTTATGGAATTAACTACTAAATGATTAGTCAAAATTTAGGTATCGACAACATGTGGTAATTTTTTTTTTTAAACAAGGTTTTGGAAAAACTTGAGCATGTGAGCGATTATAATTTTGTAATTTTCTAATGTGATTATGGATTATTGACTGCTGACTCTCCTTGTGGATGTAGGTGTTGATATTTGAGCCAAACCACGAAAATCTCTAGTGTCTTTATTATTCATCATTTATTTCTTTGATGATTTCATGTTAATTAATTACAAACTCTGTTAGCGTTTCAGAGCCAATGGACGATTAATAGCCCACTCCCAACATGTATGGTGGTGAATATCTCAAGAAAGTAATCCGGTGATCAACGTGGTTTTAGGACAGGTGGAGTTTGTAGCATAGTAATATGAGCTTGATGGAAGACTTCATGGTTTTATAAGGAGAAAAAGACTAGTGATGAAGTTAGGTGTTGATGATGGAGATTTAACTTGAAATAAGTTGATGCAGAAGGACATATAAATTAAGAAAGAGCAGAGCTCCCATGTTTTTAATATGTATGCGTGAGTTGTGTTAGAAAATCCCATACTAGATAAGTGATGTAGCATAGAATAATTAATATATCGTAGTTTGTCTAATTTAGTTTTTGGGTGAATGTGAATTCAACTAGATACATTGACAAACTCAGACATAAGCTTCCTCTTAACTATTTCCCCAAGTGAACATATCGGGTGTCTGCTATTTGCACCCAGCATTCTACATAGCTTCCACTGTACATATTTTGTTCATATCGACAAGCGGGCATTATGTTATTCCCCCCCTTGGTTCTTCAAGGTTCATTATCGGGCTTATGCTGTAAGCCCCTTGGTCCTTCAAGGTCCATTGTGCTTTCATCGTTTGTCCTTAGTACAGAGAAGTTACTGCTTCAAATGCTGACATCTTTGTTTCGCTTTGACAAGTAATCCACCTGTCATGAGAACAGTCATCGACACAATTTTCCCAGGGCACTTCCCCTTGTTCTGCACTTGTATCTCAAGCCTCTCAAACACGGACGCTACAATTGATTTCATTTGAGTATAGGCCAGATCTTTCCCAAGACATCCTCGGCCCGGCGTGAAAAACCGGGAACCGGTAAGTGCTCTCTAGCTCGAATGTTCCGTCCTCATCGAGCCACCTCTCGGGCAAATACTCGAGACAGTTCTTCGCCCACAAGCTTTCCATCCTTCCCAATGCAAAAAGAACTGAATATGACATGCCAGCCCTTCGTCCCAATTGTGCCAGCAGGTGGCACCGACGGATATAATCTCTTAGTCTCTCTGACAGTAGCGTGCCGGTAATCCATTTTGCATAGCTCCTCAAAGCTGTCTGTCTCCCCCAGGGTTTCGCCATGATGAGCTCGTATCGTCTCTATCTCCTCTAGGATTCTCTTCTCTCCATTAGGGTGCGAACATAATTGCCGGAAGAACCACGTGAGGATGGTAGATTTTGTCCTTTCCTGCAAGTGCGATGCTGATGGCAGCACGGCCTAGATACTCGATCAAAGTGTAGCCTCGGCCAATGAATCGAGATAGCAAATCTTTGTTTGTTCCTCTGTTTCCTGCCAATCTCGACAGGTTGATGTTTTCCATGTATTCATGGACAATGGAGATGCACTTCTTAAGCTCTTGCACCGTTCCGATTTTGAGGATCTTTTTGACCTTCCACATGAATGGTAGGAGATAATTAGCGCTGTCGAATGCCATCGTAAAGTCTGAAGTCGTAATTCCCTTGCCACGTAGTAAACCAGGGTACACATTGAATGCCATTTCGCAAATGTTATTGAAAGCGAAATAATCAGAACTTCTTACGAGGTCAATACTCGGCCTGCTCGCGAGACAGTTCTTCATAAGAGTGGAAGCAACCCTGTGCTCCTCTCTATCGCCACATTATCCATGGCAAAACTACGGAGCGACTTGGAGTTGAACTCGTTGCTTGCCATCTTCCTCTGTAACTTCCAGAGGTCCCCATCGGCAATGAAGAGACCATCTCCAAACACATCGTGGAGGAGCAATCTGAATCAGTCGCCTTGTGGACAGCGATTGAAGTGAGTCTTAAGGACGTGCCCCACATTCGAAGGAAACGCCATCAAAACTTGGGTTGGCACGCCGAAAGATGGCGGATTTGGTGGGGCTAGCGGTGAGTATCATGGAGTTCCAATCAAGGACACGATGCATGTTCTTGACGAACCTTGGCAGGCACCCTATTGGAAGGGTAATTCATCAGACCTCCATTGCTAACGATCTTCTTTCGAGCTGCAGTAGTGTGGTAACAGAAGTAAAGATAGAGGGGGGAAATGAGGGAGAAGTAAGAGGCTTTTGTACAATGAAGAGAAGCATCATATCGGGTGAGTCTTACAAAAGGAGTGATGACACAATTTCCTGAATTGGGATGAAACTACATAAATGCACGTATATATACAGTTGCCGGTATGGCCAGGGGCGTTCGGTGTCAATTGGCAATCTATCAGTACTCAGCTTCTCAACTAGGACAATGACATCGTGACCGGTTTGGTTGATTATATCAATGAATGAAGTTGATCCATGTTAACTCTTGACAAAATTTTTTACAATCAACCTTAATTTCACTGCCTCAGGAAATCTACAACCTCTTGTCGGTGTAAAAGCTCATTGGTACAATCTACCGTCTCACGAAACATTTACCTCATTACATCTTAAGCTCGTTCATCACAATGAACTCTAAAATGTATGATACTGTGAACCTAATCCATATGAAGAGGGTTGAAGAAAGGAGCATATGCTTTGGATTTCACGATCGTACTGCCTATTCGAAATTTCTCTAAGCGCAACTTTGTTGTATCTGGAGATCCAAAATGCTTGATCGATCTATCCATGGATCGATGCGTCTGGCTATCGGCACCAGAGCCGGTGTCAAGTCGAGATTAAGGAATGCATTAGCTTTGCTTGCACCATGAGAACTTTTGAGAAAGTTAAATACGCAGTAAGAAAAACAAACACAGATTATTCATATACATCACATGCATGCGAATCCATTTTATTCTTGCCAACCAGCAGTTCAATGGAGGATTTCAGTCCATGCATCTCTTCCGCACCCTCACGGGAAGCCCACCCTTCATCCTCAGCGTCAATGACAGCTGGTGCTCGCGGGTCGCGTCTTGCCCCAGCACGTCGATCTCGAACCTCTCCAGCACGGAGGCGGCAATCGACTTCATCTGGATGAACGCCATGTCCTTCCCGAGGCACATCCTCGGGCCCGCGTGGAAAACTGGGTACTTGAACGGGCTCTCCGTCCGGCACAACCCGCTCTCGTCGATCCACCTCTCGGGGACAAACTCGTGGCAGTTCTCACCCCATATGCCCTCCATCCTTCCCATCGCATGCGTGTCATACGAAAGGAACCAGCCCTTCCCAATGAAGGTCCCGTCCGGCAAGACGTCGTCCTCCAGGCAGGCCTTTGTGTCCACCGGCACAGGCGGATACAACCGCATCGCCTCCGAGATGGCCGCGTGCAGGTAGTGCATGTCCCTCAGTTCATGGATACTGTACGGGTCGCCAGAACTCTTCTCGCTTTGCTTCCGGATTTTCTCGAGCTCGCTCAAGATCTTCCGCTCCACTTCCGGGTGGAGAGAGAGCAGCCAGAAGAACCAGGTCAGAGCCGACGACGTGGTGTCGCGCCCCGCGAGGATGAAGCTGATCACGATGTCTCGGAGGAACTCGGTCGAGGCAGAGCCATTCTCATAGACCTGGCGATCCGCACGTAGTCAGATCAAATTCGATTTAACAAGTTCGCGCTAATTTCATCAACCGGGCAGCTCTTTCGTCGATCAAGCAAGCTAGATCGTAGCTTGATTTTCGATTTCGATAACGACAGCTTATGTTGGTGTTTGAGATTATGGGAAATGCCACGATAAAACGTATAGAAAATAACCAATGAACTATAGAAAAGTAACAAAATTTGTGAACGAAACGTATCGTGTCAAGATCGAGTAGGCTTACGCTTTCGTGGCCGATGAATCGCGAGAGCAAATCCTCGTCGTGAGCGTCCCTGCTCTCTTCCATCCGCGACCGTATGATGTGCTCCGCGAACTCGTGGACGGTCGCGATCGACTCCCTCAGCCGGCGCTCCGACCCCACGTTGAGCCGCCTCTTGAGCACCCACAGCAGCGGGAAGGCGGACATGAACCGCTCGGAGCTGATCCTCGCGGCCTCCTCGAACGCCCGCATGAACTCCCCCTCGCCGGTGCCGTCGCCGGCGAGGCACCCGGGGTCGACGTTGAAGGCGAGCTTGCATATGTTGTCGAACGCGAAGCGCTCGAGCAGGTCCTGCAGGTCCAGGACGCGGCCCGCCGCCTCGGCCCGGGACAGGATCGGGACCAGCCGGGACTCAATCTCCACGGTCACGTTGTGCATGACGAATTGCCTCAGCGACCGGGTGTTGAACTCGTAGCTCGCCGTCTTGCGCTGGACCCGCCAGAGCTCGCCGTCGGAGTTGAAGATCCCCTCGCCGAGGAAGTCGCGGAGGACGGCGATGAACTTGTCGCCCTTCGGGTAGTTCTCGAAGTGGGTCTTGAGCGCGTGCTCCACGACGGCGGGGTTCGCAGTGATGACGCCGCGGACGCCGCCGGGGCGCCAGAAGACGACGGAATTGGTGGGGGCGGAGCGGAGGACGCCGGCCATCCAGTCGAGGAAGCGGTGGCGGTTCCAGAGGAAGTCCGGCAGGACTCCGACGACGGGGTAGAGGCGGAAGCCGGGGGTCCTGGTGTGCTTGATGTGGGAAGGTGGCCGGAAGACGGAGAGGTAGAGGTAGAGGAAGATGGAGAGGAGGAGAACGGACTGGAGAGAGAAGAGTTCCATGGCTGGAGCTCCGAGCGATACACAGAGAGAGAGACACACACAGAGATAAGATGTAGGGTTTAGGAGATATTTAAGTGGTGATCTTACTGTGGCGTATCTAGTCTTTTCTTCTGTTATTTTATAATTTTTTTATCAAATTATATATCTATTCACAAAATAATTCATTTCTTTCATAAAAAAATGAATAATTTGAAAATATTTTCCTTCATTCCACCAAAATATTAAAGATTAAATTATTATTGATGATTTTTATTAATTAATTATTTCCAGTGGTATAAATCATTATTTTTAAAATTAATTTATAAATTATCTTTTTTTTTTTTGAAAAATAATCCCACTAGGAATGAGTTTTTTCTTTTTCTTTGTTACTGATAAGGAAAAGTGCAATTGTTTATCCAGGGGTTGCTTTGCTTCCTTGTTAAGTTAGTTTATAAACAGTGGAAGGATACATTGGATGAAGTAGCCAATTCCCTTATTTTTCTCACTTCATAACGTGCGCACGAGATTTTTCACCATCCGTTTTGGTTGACTTCAGTATTTTTAAATAGATCTCAACGTTGCGTGTCATTATAAAAATTTTTATCTGCATTATTTTTTCAAGGTTATTTTTTTCCCTCTTCTTGCTTCCACTTCGAAGAAGCTTAGCTCCAAAGTAATTTCCTAATCAAACGATAGGAAAGATCTCCCGTCAATTGAATTTTCAAAGTGGGTAGCTCCATTCCCGGTTGTTTCGTGGAAGGTGCGAAGCCGGGGCTTTTCGAGCTTTGGGAAATTTGAGGAGTGCCCGGCTCCATTCGTTCTTAAAAGGGCAAAGGGTTCGATCGCAATTATTTCTTTCTGAATTGACAAAAGGACCTTAAAAGTACTAGCCCCTAAAATATCCGAGTGAAAATGGTAGAAAAGGGATCATCTCCAAGCGCGCACTTGGTCCGATTGTAGCCAAGAAAAAAACAGTTCCCACTTGGTGTAGTCGGGACAAGGACCTTCGACCTAAGACGGTATGTGTACCCGGTCTTGCTGAACGAGGCTCTGGAGCCCAAATTCCACGCCTTTACTTTTTTAGTCAAACCTTCAAGATCACCGCAGAATAAGCGGACGGGAAAAGGATTTCTATATGGGAGCCCTCGGAGAGCAGCGCGACGGAGATGGAAAACCAACTCTATCTCGACCAACGAGAAATGGGTGGAAGAAAGCAACGGTAAAGAAGTGAAAGCGAAGTGAAAAAGAGAAAAGAAAAAAAAAGTAATATCAAATGGACGCGCGCTTACGATATAACGATAAAAGAGATAATTACAGAAAAGCATCACCATGTTTGCTTTGCCGTATCAAATGGGTCGTCACATTTCAAAACCCACTCCAACTTACTAAAAAGGCTAGTTTCTTCTCTACTTAAAAAAAGAAAAAGAAAAAGAAAAGGCTAGTTTCTCCTTATACGCACTTCTGAGCAGCATGACACAGGAATGCTCGAACCTTGAGTTGGTGCTAGTTTCGCCTCATACGCACTTCTCAGTAGTATGACACAGGAACGATCGAGGCTTGAGCCGGCACCACCATCGTCATTGGCCTTAGATCGGAAAAGCCTTGATCAACTGGATTTCAAAGTAGAGTATTTGACATGAAGAGTAAATCTAAAGATGGTATTTGTTATTTTTTTTAATGATAAACAAAAGGGAAATATAAGGATTTGGTTGTTCACTATTGCTAGAAAGAGTAAAAATTACTAAAATAGTGCCAATTTGATTCTAAAACATTTTTTTTTTGTCAATTCAATCCTAAATTTTTTTTTTTATATATATGTTAATTTAGTCTCTCTCGATCAATTTTGATCGGTCGGAGCTTGCCTTGACAATTTTTTAATAACATTTTTTTTTTGATTTTTTTTTCCTTTGGAACCTTAGACCAAGTCAATTGCAACAAGTATGCTATCCCATAGGCGAACCTCTTTGTTCAAACCTTCAAAGGACTGTTTTTTAGTTGTAAACTATCTGAAAATATGGATTAGAGTATAGAGATGCTTAAAGATACCGGGATAGTCACATTTTAACTTAGTAGAGCTACATTTCTCAAACGATCCTATCAAGTTAGAGAATAAGAAGTGTTTAGAGAGACATTGAGAGAATTTGCATAAACACACACTTTACTTTAAGAGACTTTGCCTGAAACATTACATCATCTTTGCCTTTTATAGGCATTAAGAGGTCACACAAAATAAAGACCAAGCTCACAAGTTTTAAAACACATAGAGGCTATAACATTCCCAATTGAGAATTATTGTAAATAATGTGAATAGTGACTGTAAATAGTGATTTCTCTAATCTATTGCTATAATACTTTGCTATAGTGACCCATGCTATAGTAACTTCCGTTACAGATCTATCTACTATCCCGAGAGTTGTAGTCATAGTTTGAATCATCAGAGCTATGTCTTGCCAGCCATTCTTCTTTGTAGTGTTGTTCCATTCCAACATCATCAAGAGGACTATTGGTATTGTAAGAGGTCCCCTTTGTGAGATTAGGGTATCTCACATACTTTGATTGCTTGAGGCAGGTTCTTCTTTATGAATCCTAGAGGGTTTTGGAGTGTCACCAAGCATGACTAACTTGGGCCAATTTGCTATTTGGGTATAATGGGAGACTATGCTGGGGTCCATTCTGAGAGATAAGGACAAAGGTCCTTGATCATATAAATCTTCAGAGAGAGGACCCCCCATTGGGCATAGGTTGCTTAAGCATAGGATTTTTGAGAGAATTGTGCAGGATCGTTTGTGTCTACCATTTCTTGCTCTTGCAATAAAGGTATCCTTGCTTGATTCTATGCTTGCTTGAATTCATCAAGTGCTTATTTGGCTTCGGGTGTAAGACCATAGTGGTCCCACGGGATAGGTGTTGGGTAGTCCCATGCTTCTTCAAGAATGGTTTGGTTTTCTTAGCATAGGACCCTCTAAAGTTCTTTGTAGTTGTATTTAACGGATCCAGTGCAGTTTGGAAATATCTTGTAAATATGGGCTTCTTGGAGATGTGATTGAGGCTTATATGTTATGGTTCTTATTCCTTCTGGTGCACTAATGAGGGTGCCATTATGTTGCACAAAAGTCCATGGTCTCCTAAAAAAACTACTATGTGTAGCTGTGGTTTTGCTTGAGGGGCATTTCTTAGTTCTTGTGCAAAGAGGTGTTTCCAGTAAGTAGGAAGATAGAACCAATAAAGTACAATCAAGAGGTTTCTGTCACCTTCACTCCCTTCATTACGCCAAAGCATGATCAGTTTGATTAACTTGACAATGAATTCTCTATGGAGAACTCAACAACTATTAAGTACTTTTACTTACCTTTTCACCAAAAAAAAAAAACTATTAAGTACTTTTTGGTTAAGTATCAAAACAGCCATCGAAGCTAATCATGGAAATCATCTTTTTTTTCATATTAAAGGATTAAATAAATAGATACTTGGAGTTTAGTCCAAAAGGATAAATAATTGAGCCTCCATGGAATTTGAATAGATCTGTATGATAGTATCACATGAAGTTATCAAAATTTTCAGTGAGGCTATCACTTTAGATTTGTTCAATGATTTCCTGAGGATATTCTAAGTTTAGCCAATCTCACATTCTTTCAATCTTGTACTCAAACCTATTGAGGATAAGCATGCCTGAAAATGTACATGTTAATTCATGTTGGTACTTTTGGTCTAGAAAGAAAATTAGTGAGAACATTTTTCTTTCCTACAATGCGCTTGGTTTTAAAAGAGTATTTCAAAAATCATTTAGCCCATCAAAGTAGTTGAGAGTGGGGAATCTGCTTCTATTTGAATTTGGTCATTTTGGTAGAAGATGTTATATCTAATTCTACTAGAAAATGATGGCCAATAGGATGGAATTCAAATTTTTTTATTCCATTTTTTACTACCAATATTTTCTTGAAAGTAGAATGATAATCCATTTTAGCCTGAGAAAAATTTCTACTTTTATAAGTGCAAAGGTTTCGCTTACCTTCAAGTTCTTCAGATAGTATGGCTACCCAATATTCGTCGATAGCATCGGTCCAGGGGATTTTCTTCTTGGTGGATGGCATTTGCAATGGAGGAAGATTCCGTATTACTTATTTTAATTCTATAACTGCTTTGGTTTGAGCTTTGCTTTAAGGTGGGGCATTCTTCTTTAGTATTAATTGTAATGGAAGTAGCAATTTTGCAATGTTGGGAACAAAATCTTGGATAATTAATTATCCCAAGAAATTACTGAACTTGTTTTATCATGAAATTTTCTTTTGGAAATTTTAATAATTCCTAAGTACTATGTGGCCCTGGATAGTATGTATTTTTATTGAGGTGTATACCAAGAAATTCAATTTATGTTTAAGCAATGTTCATCTTTCTCTGAGAAAGCATGGTTCCATGTTTTTTTCACGATGTTTACAAATTGATCCATGAGTCGGCAATGGGATTCCTTATCAAGGTTGTAGAGTAAGGTGTCATCAATGTAGACTGTTGCACTTGATAGAATTGATTGAAAAAATTGGCACATTGCATGGGTTGCTTTGAGGCTAAAAGGGAGAACTTTCTATTGAAAATACTGGTTTGGACTATAGAACCCTATTTTGGGCCTATCTTCAGGATGAATGCTTAGTTGCCAAAATCCAGGTTTGAGATCGAATTTTGAATATACGTGAGTTTTGGATTATCCAATAAAAAGAGAATTTCGAAAGGGCAATGGGAATTTATCATCTTGGAGGAAAATGTTGAAAGGCTGGTAATTGATTACTAATCGCATCTTTTCTCGATTTTGCTTAATTCGTTTGTTAACATAAAAATTTTGCAAGTTCATTAGGAATCTGAAATTTAAATAAGGCCTTATGGTAGTAACTCTGAGCACTCATTCTGAGTAGCAACAAGATGTTTTGGGTTCATTCTCATGTGACTTGTCTTAGTGAGATTTATGTATTCATTTTTTTGAAAGGAAAGCGAACAAAAAATTCTGCATTTTTCCATAAAGGATGAGGATATTTCCAAGAGAATTCAAAATGGGATTCTGACAACTTTTACATGATTGAATCTAGCAAACTCATTTATATAGAGAAGAGTATTTTAATATTAACAAATTCAGAGAACTAATCTCTATACTTAAGGTCTTTTTTAGGAATGATTCGGAGTAGAGGAATTTGAGTCATAACATCCTAACCAGTAATCAAATCTTTGTTGGAAAGATTAGATCTAAAAATTTTAGTGGTTATGGAACACTGAGGGAAAAACTGAATAGTTTTTGGTGTAGTTCATACATTTGTAGAAAAAGTATTTCCTGATGAAGAATTGAAATGCCGAACGCAAGAAGTCCAGTATTCTTTAAGAAGAATCTTTATGTCTAGAATTGAAAAACCTGCATTAATATTTATAAGAGCAATGACTGTGATATTTTAACAAATTTTGAGGTAAGGATTTTTATAGGAAAATGAGGACAATGGACTTAACTAGAATATATACTAGGGTCTTATTTTGAAGAGATGTGTGATATATGGAAAAGATCTTCAAAATTTGAATCAAAAGCGGTTTCACTAGAGGTCTAATAACAATGAATGATACAAAGAGTTTGCTTAAATGAGTCTTCATCAATAGAAAATAATGATTCAACATCATCATTTTCAAGTGAAACAACAATTTCAATTTCAATGTGGTGTATTAAGTGGTTCTAACCATTTTTTGCCTAGAGGCAATTTTTGGTGAAATCATCCATTTAGTTGCAGATGAAGCATGGAGCTGATTTCTTCCGGTCTGAGTGATCTTTCCTTCTTCGTAGGAATTGTCATTTTTTCTTTTCTCGGAAATGTTTAGATCTATACTTGGACCTTCATACCTAATACTTTTTGAAATGCCTTTTCTTTCCGGAAAATTTTCCACAAGAGTCATCACAATTTTTTTGGGAAAACTTAATCTTCAAATTTTGATGCGACAAGCTCCATCAAGTTCTTGATTGTCTTTAAGGTAGGTTTTCATCATTTGGTGCCCTTGATACAAATCATCAAGACAAATAGATTTTTTCTTTTATTTCTCCCAAATGAATATACACAATTTTCCTTTACTTGTTGAGAAATGATCTCTCAACTTGCTGAGATAGCTCTCTAGGAATAGACGCCAGAAAAACCTGTTTCACGTTCGCATCAACTCCAAGGTCATTGAAGAGTTTGATCATTTTTCGATAATGCTTGTCAAGATGTCTTTTTTGGAGAGAGCAAAATTTTCTTTCAAAAAACTCTCTTCTTTTAAGCTCATGAAAGTCAACAGGTTTGCCAATGAAAAAAAGGTATAAGAGAGCAATAGCTTAGCCAAAGTCTGCTAAGAGCAGAAATTGCACTTGATCTTGTTTTGTAACCGATTGCCATCGATGTTTGAGGGTACCTGTGAATCTCGTGACAAATCCAAAAAGGACATCATATTTGTCGTGATTTGTGAGAGCTTAGATGTTTAGCTTAGTATGAAATTCTTCAAATCTTTCTAGCTATTTGGAATAAGGAATGTCATTAATGGTAAAAAACTGCTTATAGGGGAATTTAGATTCTGGGATGGATTATTTGGTTAGACGACCTCTAGTTTATAAGGATTTATATTCATTTCCTGATATGGAGGATCGGCCATGAATATTAAAGAAGTGACCGGTACAATAGGAAATGATTCAATAGCAAGGATCGAAAATGATGAGGAGGATGAAAGAGAAACCGAATCTGGTTCTAAATCTGAATCGATCAGAAGAATCGGTTCTAGAAGAGGCTGAATTTGGTCTTTCAAGACGTCGGAATCAATTCATTTTTCTTCTTGATTACTTAAATCTCTTAGAAATGATTCTAACGTATTGGATAACATTATTTGGTCTGGCTTCTCCTTTGTAGAAGTTGAAGATTCTTTAGGATTCTTTTCTTTCCCATTTTTCTCTCCTTAGCCAATTCATTTCTCTAAAGCGGTTTTGCATTTCTACCACATTAGTTTTATCTCGTTTGGCAAAGATTTCTACGAAAGTAGCAAGAATTGAAGTGCTTTGTAGTAGTGGAAGAGAATATTTAGTTCATGGCAAAGTTGGAAATGGATAAGTAGGTTTGAATTTCCCTTCATCAAGGAGTTGAATTTGCCTATTAAGTTTCTTTATTTCCACCTTTGGACTTTGGAGATGATGATATCCCAAATATTGTCCAAATTCTAGGGCATGAAGCCCTTTCTAGAAGTCTGAAAGTATCTTATTGGTGATTTCATCATATCTCTTAAGATTTGTTTGTGCATTAATGATTTTGAAATCAATTGTTTTGAAAACATTGTTGTGTACTAAAAGACTCTCTGATTGCCAATTTAGAACAACAACTGGAGTTCTCTTTTACCTTTCATGTTCCTCCACTATGTATTTTTGGGACGTGACGGTACCTTCCATGTATCATGGAAAATGGAGATAAAAGGATTATCTTTTATCTACTTTTCTTAGTTGGGTGGTGTCTCATTTAAAAGTTTTAGTGGGTATGAATACTTTTTTGCCCATTTTAGAATTGGTTTATAGAATGGAGAAATGGTTGGTTTTTTGTGAGGAGATGAGGGAGGTGGCGTAGGTGGTAAAGCTGATGGAACGGGAGGTGATAATGTGTATGTTGATGGTGGAGAAGAAATATAAAAAACCATGAATTGGAACTTACCACTTTCACTGAGGGTATTAACAAAGGGGTCTCCGTTCAAATACCTTTAGTATACACCGTCTTTTGATTTTTTGGATTTTCACCTGGCCTTGTAATTGGGTCCACTTCATTAGGAGAATTTGTAAAGTAAAAATACTGACAAAAAGGATCCCAAAAACAATAATCATATTGGCATTTGTAGTAATGGATATGATTTCCATTACTCTAGAAGTATTTAACAAACTTCTTTAGATCTAGCTTAAAGATTGATTATGGAACGTAGGGTTCAATTATAAACAAAGTTTGGAAGATTGAAGGGTTTTTCTCTTTTTCTTTGCTGAATTTGATGGCAACAATGCCGTCCTTTTTTCTCATAGATTCAGAATCTAAGGACTGGAAAGGCTTATTATTATGGTGTAACTTTTCATAGTTGGTAATTCAAGTATCCGGAAGGAGTCTAGCCATTTTTTTTTTTTTTAAAATTTGCCTAGAGATATGGATGTAAGATGCCCGGTCATTTTGTCTAGAGATGAATAAGGCATCTTCATTTCCATTTTTGAGAATTTTGATCAAGGGTGTGATTTTACATTTGATAGACCATCTGATAATGCGGTGCTGTGATGGAATCAGCAATTTGGGGTGTTCTAATGAGCTGAATTTGAACTTTCAAGAAGAAAAGCAATTGAGGGTTTAAAAGGGCAACATTAAAATTTGGATATAGGGTTACAAAGACTGTCACGCATTCAAAATAGTTTGGATAGTGCCAATACAAGTATGCTAGTATCCAGAAACCAGGTATCCAATATAGCCATTTTGGCCACGACCGGCAAGCTTTTTTTACCGTGAAAAATAAGTGCAAGACGGACAACTCCATAATGGATATGAGAATATCCTTGTTGAAACCAATGTTTGGGAAATTCTAGAGAGTAAAAAAAATACTCATTTTTAGTTAGTGGAATAGGATGATGATCAAATTTGGAGGATTGCATGTACTCTTTCGCTTCTTTAGGAGTTTGGTGGATAAGATGTCTAATAGAACGATTAGGAGAGAATGATGAATAGGGTTTAGCAAAAACAGAATATGGGTTCGTAAGAGAAAGTTGGGTTTTTGAAATCTTTGTGTCATCACTAAGAGAGACTTCATAAAGATAGTCAATCTTAGAAGCATTTGACACACAAAAAATCTGAGAGAAAATAAGAAGATGGGGAAGCAAGAGTAACAAGAATATTGAGAGTTTCAAGGTTGGCCATAATGATGTGAAAATCTTTTTAGCACTGGATGCACCATTTAAGTGCATAGAACTAACCAAGTTGCAAATTGAACCATGGCTCTGATATCAATGATAAGATATATACTTAGAACTAGAGAAGACCAGGTCAATAGCAACAAGTATGCTAACAATCCGAAAATTTGGATCAGAGCATAGAGACGCTCAAAGATACTGAGATGGCAATATCTCTGACTTAGTAGAGGTGCATCTCTCAAAGGATCCTACTAGGTTGAATAAAAAGAAGTGTTTAGAGAGATATTGAGAGAATTTGCATAAGCAAACACTTTACTTCAAAGGACTTGCTTGAAACATCAAAAAAGGAAAAAAAAAAAGAAGGAAGAAAAGAAAAATAAAAAATAAAGGAAAAATATAATATTTAAATTTGTCCATATTAGCATTAGCTAGCTAAAATTGGTCGGATGAACTAAATTTGCACAATTACAAAATATTTAAAACACTGAATTGGCAAAAAAAAAATTAAGATTGAATTGATGCAATTAAAATAGGTTTAATATATATATATATATAGAGTAATTTTCCCAACAAAGACTATATTGATAACCACCTCTTATCACCATTGGCATGGGCGTGCATGTAAAGTATTGTGTGCTAACTACTATGATTGTCATGACCCCGACTTCATCCTAGGGTTACGAGTAGCAAGGGTTATTTTCCCAACGTTCCAAGCATGTCGCCGTCCCATTTCTTTTTATCTTTTCATTAAGCACATGTAGAAGCATACATACAACACCCAGACAACAATAAAAAGCTAGAAAAACAACCATTTACAAATACAAAATTACATTAGTTACGTTTACAAGACCTTCTATCATGGGCTGTTATATTTATAACTACCACATCTTCAAAAGGTCGGGGTAAACCTTAGCTCCTCTAGCGAGATTGCAACTCCCAAAATTGACATGAGACTTCCATGCCTACAAGATTGAAATGATTAATGGTGAGTTTGGGAAAATTTAGTAAGTAAAACCCTTAATTCTCTACTAGGAAGACATCTTATCATCAAAATCTAGTAGGTATACCACTTGCAATGTATGGCAAATCATTAGCAAACTTATTGTTACACCTTAACTACATTTAGATGCCCATTGCAACGTGCTTCAATGCATGCTTACCTTCTACTTGTCAATGAACATATCAACATATCACACTTATACATATACCGGCATTCATGCAAATTCATTTATCGTCGTCCTGGCTTAACTAGGCCCTCCTGGCTCAACTAGGCCCTCCTAGCTCAATTGAGGCATCCGACTTCAAGTTAGGCTTCTGGGCTCAATCAGGGCATCTCAGCTCAATCGAGGCATCCTGGCGCTAGCTCACCATGTCGCCGTCCCATTTCTTTTTATCTTTTCATTAAGCACATGTAGAAGCATACATACAACACCCAGACAACAATAAAAAGCTAGAAAAACAACCATTTACAAATACACAATTACATTAGTTACGTTTACAAGACCTTTTATCACGGGCCGTTATATTTATAACTACCACATCTTCAAAAGGTTGGGGTAAACCTTAGCTCCTCTAGCGAGATTGCAACTCCCAAAATTGACATGAGACTTCCATGCCTACAAGATTGAAATGATGAATGGTGAGTTTGGGAAAATTTAGTAAGTAAAACCCTTAATTCTCTACTAGGAAGACATCTTATCATCAAAAACTAGTAGGTATACCACTTGCAATGTATGGCAAATCATTAGCAAACTTATCGTTACACCTTAACTACATTCAGATGCCCATTGCAACATGCTTCAATGCATGCTTACCTTCTACTTGTCAATGAACATATCAACATATCACACTTATACATATACCGGCATTCATGCAAATTCATTTATCGTCGTCCTGGCTTAACTAGGCCCTCCTGGCTCAACTAGGCCCTCCTAGCTCAATTGAGGCATCCGACTTCAAGTTAGGCTTCTGGGCTCAATCAGGGCATCTCAGCTCAATCGAGGCATCCTGGCGCTAGCTCACCAAGGCATCCGGGCTCAACCCAAGTATCCTATCTCAATCAGGGCATCTCGGGGCTAGCTTATCCGAGGCATCCTGGCTCAACCAGGGCATCCCATCTAATGAACAAGGCATCGCTGCCAACGCTATGTGGCGATGGGCACTTTTTCCTCTTTAAGTGCACAAACGAGTGCATTACACAAGCTGGTTTTTCATCTCTTATCTTATCCAACATATGCAAGGCTTGAGGGCGTGCACATTCAAGTGAGTGTGTCATGATCCTCAACATCATGTTAGATAATATGCCAGGAACAATTCTTGGTTCGTGACTTGGGTCACATGTTTAGGTCATCGCGACTTGACATTGATTTCAAGCCAAGTGAATCTTGACCTCGTCTCGAGACGTGAACACACTCAAGCATGCAGACATGAGCAAACACGTAAAAGAACATTACAACATACACACAGTTTATACGGGTGAGCACACCACTAAACTTGATGATGTAGGCTATCGCTCTAGCCAAGAGTTAGAGATTCTACTTACTTTCGATGAACCTCGGTGAACTATAAGTGATTTCACCAAGAGAGGGTCATCTTGTGAGGTGGTAGGCAAGCAAGGCCAAGAGAGGAAGAGGGTGTGCAAGAAAGTAGGAGGGGAAGAAGTGAGCCAAATAATGAGGATGAATGGGGGTAGTCCTCCTATTTATAGGCTAAGCCGAGTTTCATTAGTGGCCCTAATTTATTTTTCAAGGAATATCCTATCATCATGATTACCGAATTTTCTTCTTGCCACCTAAGGTAGTGAGTCATACCTTCATTTAAAGACTAGCCTCCAAGGAACATGCGCTACTTATTCTTCAAGTTACTCCTAATTGGTTCACCTAAACTTATGAGTCACCATTTCATCATTACTCGGCCTAACTTAATCTCCAAGGAAAATCTTACGTAATGATGATCAAATCCTCAAATGGCCACCTAAACTAGTGACTCATCTTGTCATTTAATGCCTAAGATATGGCCATAATAAGTCTTGGATTTTTGGGCACATTTTTCATGGTTTTTCCTGCTCATTAAGCCAAGCATTCTAGAACCTTCCATGGTATGGTTCACTTAAGCTATAAATCACTAACTTATTTATCAAGGCAAAACTTTTGGCATTATTACATAATCTTAAGATGGACACCTAAGATTTTGACAAGGCTTCCTCCTCAAGTTGGGCATGTAGCCCATTCCTCTCCAAGTTTGGCGTGTAACCTTCCATTCTAAGTTGAAGAGCAGTTTCGATCAACTTTTGAAACCGGTGTCTTTATCTTATTAAATGAGCTCAAAAAAATTGTAAAATTTTAATATGTTGTCGAGAAGATCTTAAGAAACATTTTTCATGAGAAACTTAGCCAAATTCATGCTGTGGAAAGAGAAGAAATTCACTAAATACAACCTAAAAATTCGTCTGTCAAGTAAATTTAATAGTGAGAGAGAGAGAGAGAGAGAGAGAGAGAGAGAGAGAGAGAGAGAGAGAGAGAGAGAGAGAGAGAGAGAGAGACTTATTTCGAAATCCAAATCTTCACAAAACTCTTTGAAAATTTTCTATGTTGTGGAAATGGATGTCCTTTAAAAATTTCATGAAGGAAGCATGATTAAATTTGAAAGGGAAAATTTGATAAAAATTCGAGAAAGCAACTTAGTTACTGTTTTTACTATACTAAGCATGTTGTGTATGGTAATTAATTGGACCTTCGTTCCAACCATTTTACCTCAGAAAAATATGAATTAAGTATGTTTTAGATCAAGATATTTAGAACAACTTTCATGAAGGAAGTTTCTCCAAATTTGAAACACAAAGACCTCTATAAAATTGGAAAGTAGAAAAGGTCCAACAATTTTGAAAAACTGAGAAATCAAAACCTATGAAACTCAAGGTGGCAAGTCTATGGAAGAGAGGTGGTGCTCTACTTGGCTTGTAAGATCACTTGCTATCATTTCCTTAGGTTATGAGTCACCCTCCATTTATTAATTACTTAGGACACATAAGCCTCCGCACTCATCGTCCTCATTTAATACTTTTCACACTTGTTCACACTTGTTTTTTTTAGAAAGGATTGACTAATCCAAGGCCTATCTAGCTTAGCCTCCTAGTTGGGACCAAAATAAGGGTCAAAATCGAGGATATTACAATGACGGTCACTTCCTTATCTATGCCATTTTGAAGATATCTTAGCAAAGTGACCAAGCAAATAGCCATATGCTAAAACATTTCAATCAAATGAGGAGGATGAATTTAGCTTATTTCTTTTTCACGAGGTTGATACATATTTCATCTAAACCCAATAGGAAACTCTTTTTAGGAGACCTAATCAAACTAGGAAACCACTTGAATGAGAAAAGTTCTTTTCGGATTAAACTTGAGACATATATTCTCTAAGATGAGTTGGTCAGGAATGTCAAAGCTCGGACAAATAATCTCTAGCTCATACAAACTCTTAAAAAGTAATCTGACTCACATTCTTGTACAAATTCAAAAGTTTGAAAGATAAAATTGCTTGGTAAGATTTTGCATAATTCATTTGTGAACTTGAGAGATTATTTCACAGAGAATTGTGGGGGCTAATTGTGTAAGTTATTAGGTGTAATTGGGGGCTGGCAATTATCGAGAATGTTTAAGTAACTGGAATATGCTTGTACTATATGTTATATCGCTTGATTTATAGTAAAATCTTCTATTCCTCTTTCTATGAATGTAGGTTATACCGATTGAACCTATAGTGTCCGGTTTATTTTCTCATTTTGTTTATTTATTGTTCGAGCGCTTCTTTCCACAACACTATAATAGAGTAGGCATCTCTCTTGCACTGGATCACGTATTCGAACCTCTTCAACTGTAATTATAACTATGTTAAACTCCAAGTGAACTACCATGGCTCTCTCCAACAAGAATGTCATAAGAGTGGGAAAGAGGTGAGGACACCTGGAGTGCCATAATTTGGCACGAAGGGATACTTAAGTGCCATAACCTTAAAATGGTACACTTAAGTGCTACTTCGGTGAAAATCCGGCCAAATGGCTGACGTGGCAATTTTCCGGCGAGTTTAGTCCAAAATGGCGTCGTTTTGCACGCTGACGTGGCGGAGAAAATGCAAAAACGACGCCGTTTCGTGTCTACGTGTAAATAATAATATAAAAATTAATTAAATTATAAAGTATTCAAAAAATTAAAAAAAATAAGAAAAAATTTTAAAAATTAAGAAAAATTTAAAAAATTAAGAAAAATTTAAAAGTTTTAAAAAATTAAGAAAATTTTAAAAATTTTAAAAAATTAAGAAAAAAAGTAAAAAAAAAAAAGTGGGGGGAGGTCGAACGGGCGGCGAGGGCCGAGCCTCGCCGCGCCACCCTCCCCGCTGTCGTCGGGAAGGGCCGGCGACGGAGGGGGGAGGGTCGGTCGGGGTCGTCAGCCCCCGGTCGACCGACGGCGAGGGCTGCGAGCCCTCACCGGATCGCGGCGAGGGTCGCAACCCTCGCCCCAGATTTGGGCGAGGGCTCGCGGGCCCTCGCCGCCGGCCCCTGGCCAGGGCCCGGCGACCCCAGCCGACCCTTCCCACTTCGTTGCCGGCCCTTCCCGGCGGTGGCGGGGAGGCGGCGAGGGCCCACGAGCCCTCGCCGGATCCGGGTGAGGGCCGCGACCCTCGCCCTAGATCTCGCCCAGATCCGGCGAGGGATCGCGGGCCCTCGCCGCCTCCCCGCCGTCACCGGGAAGGGCTGGCGACGGAGTGGGGAGGGTCGGCCGGGGTCGCCGGGCCCTAGCCAGGGGCTAGCGGCGAGGGCCCGTGAGCCCTCGCCTAGATCTGGGGCGAGGGTCGCGGCCCTCGCCGTGATCCGGCGAGGGCTCGCAGCCCTCACCGTTGATCGGGGCCGGCGACCCCGGCCGACCCTCCCCCCTCCGTCGCCGGCCCTTCTCGGCGACGGCGGGAGGCGGCGGCGCGAGGGCTCGGCCCTCGGCCGCCCATTCGACCTCCCCCCACTTTTTTTTTTTTACCTTTTTCTTAATTTTTAAAATTTTTTAAAATTTTCTTAATTTTTTAAAATTTTCTTAACTTTTTAAAATTTTTTAAAATTTCTTATTTTTAAAATTTTTTTTAACTTTTATCTTTGCTTTGAAGCCGAGCCGACTCAGCTCTCCAGTGAGCCACGTAGGCAAAAAATAATAATAAAATATTGCCACGTAAGATTTCCGGCAAGGGTCGCCAGAGGTGGCACTTAAGTGTCCTACTAGAAAAAAAGTGACACTTAAGTGTACCGTTTTGAAGTTATGGCACTTAAGTGTCCCCCCGTGTCAAGTTATGGCACTTGTGCTGTACTTCTGCCGAGTGGGAAAAGATAGGACCAGGAATCCTCAAATCCCTTGTCGGAATTGAAACTCTCTGCAAAATTTCACTCTTCTCACGTTCCAACATCTCCAACCCCCAAGCGCAGTTGAACCTCATTCAAATCGGTTTTTAGAACAATCCACCACGGTCCCAGCAAAATCTCACATCATTAAATCTAAACAATAAAGTTTGAGCGCATGTATAAAGTTTCAAGACTTGTTCGGGATTATGACACATCATCAATGAATTAAACCGGATGTTGAGATTCGAATCTCTATAAACACGAATTCTCTATAAACCATGTAAACTATCTGGAATCTTGATGAACCTTACAAGCGAGCATATTGTTTGGCTCGAGTGGATCCAATTCAAATTCCTAGTATCTTGGTCCTGCCCGGCTAGCATTATTAAAGCACTCTCGTTTGGTTGGACAGATCATAAACGACAGGCAAAAGTATTTTCTATTGCATAAAGAAAGGCACGAAATGCAAACACCAATCTTTGTAATGGTTCCCATTTTTGTCAATTGTCCGTTCACGGGCTCAGTCAGTGAGCGAGACCAGACAGACTTGTACACATTGTATGTCTGGCCAGACAGAACGAGACAAACCTAGTCTCCCTTTTCGTTTTCGATTCCGCATGTGTTATCATTTCCTTTCGTCTGAATTCAGAGAACTAGAGAAAATTACGCCCTCTTCGCCGTGTGTGTTCCTCCCGAGGGAATGCTAGTCTTCCTCAAAAATCGAGTTTGGAAGCGACTGAATCCGTCCTTTCCTTTTGGCCACTAACCCTGAAGACACGAAGAAATTACCTTTTGCAATATGTTCATTCGGTCAGGGGCTCTTTTCTTTATAGATTCTGAGGCATAACTGGGTTTGGTTTGAATCATTCTTTCATGCCTGAGTTTCATGAAAAGAGCCCGGCAGGTTTAATAGTGAAAAGGGGTGTTGCGATGCAATTTTTATCTGGTGTTAGGTGAATGTCTCATGGTTATGCCACATCTAAAGCTGCAGCAGCCTTAAATTACTGCCAACTTTAAACCATGAATCCTCAAACCTATGAGTTTGATGGTTGAAAATGTTCGGACCATTTTCAACTCTATTTGTCCGTTTGACGGTTTTGGGGCCTTAAGAGTCAGGCTTTTTTTTATTTGTTGTTGGTCGGTAGAGTCAGACTTCGTTTGGTCTGTTTGAGAGTCAGATTGAAGGGGCCCAAGCTTACTTTAAATCCTTTATATAACCTCTCATGATCATAATCGGCCCGATTAAGAAGAGAAACTCTTCTCGGCCTCTTTGGATTGGACTCCTTCCGGAGGAGGCCGAGCCCGAGCCCGACTGCCGGTTTTCCTTGGATTGCAATTTGCCCATAGGGTCTCTTCAATTCAGTACTGCTGCGGAATTCTGACCCACGAAAAGAAAATATTCATTGGCGGCCTTGGTCACGACAGCTTTCTAGCGATGGAAAGCGGTTATCAGACAGCCCGAAAAAACCGATTTCACGCGCAATTCGTTCAGCAAAAACTAAAGTTCTAGGTTCCTCGATTTTCGACCATGATTAGAGCAAAGGGCTCCAGAAGAGCAAATTGCATTGATCCGTAAAAAATTAACAGAAATAACAGTAAGGATGCTGCCTTGACTGACAATATTATCACGGGAACATCTAACAAGGAAATATTGATGATTGATTTTTAACCACCTTCCTCTTTCCGTCCTTTCAACCATGATGTCAATATTCCTTTCCAATATGTGGAATTTCAATTATCGACGATAGTAAGTGCCCAACCATGTAAACTCTGTGTGTGTGTCCTAATTCTCCGCTTGATTTTCTATTCGATTTCTCGATCATGTTTTGACGTTTGATCCCGACATATCCAGTCCTTAGCGGGAAAGTTCGAGGTGGCACAATCATACCAAAGCATTGTCGGGCCTAATCATGAAGCTCTTGTAGAAATAAAAAAGGAGTTGGAAAAAAAAAAAAAAACAGCACACCACGAGAGAAAGAGAGGGGGGAGAGAGAGCGAGACTAAGCATGTTTTTGGCATGTTTATCCTTTTCTTTTCCCGCGCAACATAAGTCAAATAAGAGCAATATGTGGAGAATCGTAGCCGTCTTGGCCGTGGTGGTTGAATTCCGAAATGCGAAGGGGTGTCATCATCTGCGTAGCTTTCCAACCAAGCGAAATTATTAAAAAAATTTAGATGTGGAGATTGATTATAAACCAAGTGTTTCCTTAATTAATGTCCACCAAATGGGTAGGCAGGCGCTCGTAGCTGTCCCTAATCTCTTTTCATCAAAAGGGAGATCGCATTGCAATCACTTGCGACTCCTAATTGAAGACAACTAACCTTTTTCGTACCGAGATGTGTCGCCCCAAAAGCCATCTTTCTAAGCCTCAGCTTGTCGAATTTCGATGACTTCTTCGTGCTAACTTCTGTTTAATTATAAGGGTCGGGGTCATTCTTTAGCGAAGTAAGGCCCGGTTCGTGCTTATGACTACAACAGCACTACGACAGAATTAACTCTACGTTGATTTAATTAATTAAATCGCCATTAGTGTGATGCGGGTGAGTTTAGGAAGTGCAGTGGTGTGGATTCCACTAAGATATTTTAGCTTTGTGCTGTTCTCTTTATTTGGACAAAAGAGAGACGGAGTCGTTTCTCTTCATGCAGGGTTTTGTTCAAGTGCAATCTGACGCTAACAACATAGAAAGTTTTGTAGCTCAAATATTTTATTTTGAGTTCCCTTCTTTTCTAATATAAAAAGAAATAGGAAAAAAGATGAATGCGTATGTTCGTGGATATGATGTAATCTTTTAGAACTTTACTGGGTGTTTTTACAGCCCAAAATGTATAGGGTTAAATTTAAGTGAAGGTACAGACCAAGATGAAGACTAGAAGGCAAGAGTCGGGTCACACCTAATTTAACCTCGATCCGGAGCTCTTCCGGCCTAATTCTGACTTGGTATGTGTAATAATTGGTCTCCATCCGAAATTAACCAAGGGTTGCTTCAATCGAAATAAGAGTAAGAGCACCTCGATCTACTTGTGAGTGCTAGTGTTGTGTCCGTTTCAATACATCTGAGTTCCATCTTAGCATAGACAGTTTTTCAATTCCATTCACGATTTTTTTAAGAGTTTTGATTTCATTTTTTTTTTTTGGATATACTTATCCTTTGATTTCTTTTAGTTTTGCTCCCATCTCCTTTATTTATTTATTTATTTATTTATTTATTTATTTATTATTATTATCATTATTATTATTATTATTATTATTATTATTATTATTATTATTATTATTATTATTATTATTTTTTTTTTTGAAATGTAAGTGTCATTCATACGATGATGCATGGGAGCTTAGGGGCATTTCCCAATATTACAAAAATAACTAAGAATGTGAAAAAATAGAGTGAGGGAGTCTCCATATGGTAGCTAATATTACATTTGCCTGTGAAGGTCTAAAATTTTTGTAATATGAAGCTCACCCTCTGATAAATTTACAAATTTTAGCCATGATGATGGGGACATCATTTGACATGTTTTGGAAATCTCTATAGTAATGTCCCATCCAAATGCAGTAAATGGTTGCTAAGAAAGTTACTTTGAGAAGCCTTGCCACCAAGTCCTTGCCTTTGGTAGCCCCAATCATCCATTGGAGTTCAACATTCCATCCTCCTAAAGAATGACGGATTCTGTATTGTGCAAGGATAATATGCCACATGCTTCCATTCCATGCGCACTTAGAAGAATAGATTATCTCAACTTTCTAGACCAACCAAACAAAAATTACAATGGATTGCTACTGTAGGCATCCAACATGATATGATATCCGTTGTTAATAATCTATCTCTATAAACTAGCCACCCAATAAAATTGTGTCTGCTGATCCTACCTATCCATATTAGTCGATACAATCCCATAGCCAGTCCCACACTTTTGAGTTCATCGTATAACTCTTTGCAACTATAACTTTGCCTAGATATGGTTGAAGTTGAAGTTGGTTTCAATTTAAGAATACCATGCTAGCTCCATGCCATACTAACCTTGATTTCAAGATGCATAATCGAAATGCCTCTACATTTGGTATTGTGAACCCACTTACTCCATAAGGAAGATGACGGACAATTTACAAAGCTCAAAAGCATGCGGCCTAGTAAAACTTTATCATATAGATTTAGATCAAGCAAGTCCCCCCTACCTTTTTGGCAAGCAAACAATTTCCCAAGCAACTTTATGCGATCGGTGGTCTTCCATATTTCCAGCCCATAAGAATTATTTAATCTTCTTCTCCACTTCAATATGGTTTGCTTTGGAAGTAGAAACATTTGCATCCAATAAGTACATATGGAAATAAGTACTGATTTGGTCAACTGTAGATGACCAGCATAGCTGTATGTTGCATGCCCTAGCCTTCTATTTTTTAAAAGATTTTATTAGTCAAACTCTTGCAATCTATGTGCGTGAGTCGTCTAGTGACAAGAGGAACACCAAGCTATCTAATGGGAAGGTTATCTGTGGGGAAAGGCGTGTCATCCAATATAATACCTTTTCTATTTCAGCCAAACCAGAGAAAAAGATTTGACATTTATCCGGGTTACATGCAAAATCATCAAGTGCTTTAACAAGGCAAATAATAGAATGAACATCCCCATGAACAAAAAGAAACAAATCATTGACAAAGCATAAGTGAGTGATTTTTTCTGTTTTGCAACGCCAATAATACTTGAAAGAAGATATGGCCACTCTCTTAATGATAATTCTATTAAGAATCTCCATAACCACGACTGACAACGGACAAGGAAAGAGTAGGTCACCTTGCCGTAGTCCATTGGTACCAGCAAAGTATCAGCTAAGACTTGGCATTTAATTTCAGGCACAATTTCTTTAATTTTACTTTAAGCACTTCACGTTTCCTCGTCGTTTAGATCGAAGTAACAATTTTGTTTTGTGCAAGTTTAATCACACTTTGCGATCGAGCTCCAACCAGAGAGCAAGCTTTTTGGCTTGTTTTTCCTAATCACCTATCTGTCAGATCTGCCCGGATCGAATTCCATCCACCACTTCACATATATTAAACGCTCATGTCTAATTGGACTACGATAAAAAAAAAAAAAAAGAATATATCGGATGTGGGGACATACGAGGTTATTTCATGGTCGTCCTAAAGAAAGGACAGTCCACATCTTGGCAAAATTTTCTCGACCACATACGTATAATCCGATGGAACAGGATTGAGGAGGCGTCCGCGTCATTAAATAGTTGCAATCTCCCCAAATTCAAAAGGCACTTTGGGGGTGGGGGGGAGTGAATGCGTTGGAAATCCGACTCGTCCAATGACGAGGGTTGATTGGCGAAGAAGGCTTCTCAGTTGATTCCGAAACGAAAAGTAAATCCCGTCTTCATCTATTCCATTTTTCAACGTTGCTTTATTCCCTAGTTTTACCTAATAAAGAAACCATGGTAATGCCCTCAATTATATCAATGAGAGCGCTTCTTAGTTCAGGATGTCGAATTCGAAGTTCGGAATTATTAAGTAGTTTTGTCTGCCACGTTGAAGTAAATGGGTAACGGTGGATTCTCCACTTAATCCATTTTCATCATTAGTCCACCTCCTGACCTTTGTTGCCATCTTCATGATTCTCGTGCCTTGGTTTTGTTTATCTCTAAATGCAAGCTTGTCTCCTCATCCATTAGCGCTAATTGAATATAACTTTTTGTTAATCTATGCATGCCATTCGTCTTCACCAACGTTTTACACGATATAGTTGTGCTCGAAAAGTAGGAAGAAAGATGAAGTTGGCAAACAAAACATCATCACGAGCATTATTTACCCTAAAGTAGCTGGGTAGATTGTGATGGCAAGGGAAACCAGGTCGGTGTTGTAGATTTATCTTAGGTCCATTGATAATGAGAAAAGAAATACAGGACATTCAAATTTTTTTTTTTTGATGACCCAGGGAACCCCCGCACGGCCGGCAGCCGGAGAGTAAACCCTGGGGGTACACGTGCTAGCCACCACACACGTGCACCAGGTAAGTCGCCGAAAATGCCTCTACTAGCATTCCCCCGCTTCGCGGGGGATTCGAACCCTCGACCTCTCTTTCGGGAGAGGGAGTGCCGAACCAGCAGAGCCACCCTAGCGGGTGGTAGGACATTCAAATTTTTCATTCAACTAATCATTATAAATACATTCAAACCACCTTGTCCGGGTATATCGGATAAGACTTCACCCATAAAGGGACAAAGCCAAACCCTAAGGTTATTCGGAGTGTCTAAGTGAAAGATGCCGCAATTTGAACACACAATCTACCCCATCCCGATCAAATATTTGATCAACTCTTCTAGCAAAGATAAATGTTCGCGAGGCATGTATGGAAAATGAGAAAACCCTGCCACTATTTTGGTCAGACGAAACCATTCTTTGCCCTTTCTTTCTGTATCTTTCTACCTTTCAAAGCTCCATTCACGGTGAGCAGGCACATCACGGAGAGGATAAAGAAGGAACTCATCGTCAACTTTACTACGATAAGCTTTTCACGTCTCACGTCTCTTCGCTTGCTTGGTAGTGTATCTCTCCGTCCCATTGGCGTGACCCCGATCATCATCAATACAAACAGTAAAGTTTTCGCAATTTCAAACGTTGTGTACTTTCCACTTCATTGGGGGGATTCGATCAGTCTTTCTATCGCATTCCCGTAATGTCCCCAAACTATGATCCTTTCTTCTTTTTTCCACACCGATATAAAGCTTGGCTTCCGATCAAAAGGCAGAAGCATTACAAATAAGATAAGTTTTAGGTTGTTCTTGTCTTGCGCAGCACGATTAGCCACATCTTTAATTTTGCGAAAAGAAGGGGGGGTTGGGGGGAGTGGGGGGCGCAGCAAGGGCAACGCCATCTCCATCGATTGGTCGATCACGCTGCTAAAGACTTGACACAGTTTCGAAAAGATTGAACCCTTTTGACCAGAAAAAGCTTTTCTGGATGAGAAGCGAAAGGCGAAAGGTGCTCTTTGATGGATCAATCATGGATGCCATCTTTATATCAAGAAATGGGCGTTTTCGCAAAGCCGGAAGATCCGTCATTCATAAAGTAAATGACAGCTACATTTTATTTTATTTTTAGCTCCTGAACAGATGGCGACACCTGTGTGATCAGGTTTCTTCAGAAGATGAACCACTACTGCATTATTTCAGGGACGAATCGGTTTTGTGAAAAATGGGGGAGACGTGTCTTCTGGTAAGGGTTTTTTTCAAAGAAATTGCCTACGCGAAAGGAGACAGAAAAGGAGGACGTGGGAAAAGAACGGTGTATATTCTTGCTAATACATTCTGAGGCAATGAACGATGGGGAATTAGCCATATGCATTCATGAATGTTCCTTCAAAGTGCCTGAAAAGGACAAGCTTTCCACACGGGAGCTTGCAATAGTGGTCCTTCAGGAGAAAATAATTTTATTAATTTCTCAAAATGAACTTAAAAAGTCCTCTACTTTTCAATGTCGATCAAAATATCTTTTTTCTTTGCTTTAATACTTGAGCAACTGAGTGCATTAGAAATCGTGTATTGATCAAGTATATTGACGTGCCATCTTCTAAGAGGTTACGCAGCTAATCAACTCTAATTGGATAAAAAAAAAATTGGATTACCCACTATCCTCTAAGTTACTCACTTGATCTATTTCTCCTTCAATTATCAAGTCTTCTTATCTTTTTACCAACTTTTATTGATCTTTCTTAATTATGCATTAAACTTACCAACTCTTATATGTAATTGCTAGCTTTAATTTAAGTCATTTAACAACTTTCTCTGATTAAGTTTTTAAGTAGTTGTGGGTTACCAATTCTTATTTGAGTTACTGATTGATATTTTATCAAGTTACTTAATTGGGAATAAAGTTGGTAAGTCACTAAATGAAAGTTAGTAATTTTATGTAATAGTTAGTAAAATTAAAGTGCGAGTAACAAATTTAAAAAAAAATGAAAATGATAAGAGTTGGTAATAAAACATTAATTGATAATTTAAGCATATTGAAATTTGTAATCATTCTAAGGTTGGGAAATTCTAAAAGGAACTGATAAGGGCTAGTAAGCAAGACAAAATAAAATATTAGTGATTTAATAGAAAAATTCAATGAAAATTTGGCAAAAGAAAAAACTAATAAACATAGAATGTAGCCATGTCACATAAAACTATCAATATCCATATTAGCTATTTCCGGTTAAAATTAGTTAGAAAGACTAAATTGACAAATTGTTAAAGAGTTTAAGACTAAAATCAAATTAAAAAGTTAGAATTGAATCAATATTTATATAATAAGTTTAGTATTTTAATTTTGGATAATTTTTTCATCTAAATTAAGACATAAAGGGAACACCTTCAACTTTGGCTATCTGTCGATCAATCTTGACCTAACCCCAACTTCAGTCAAGAAAAGACAAAGCAAGAATTGAATTAAAAATGTGCACCCATTACAAGTGTCTGGAAAAATTTGGGACCTCCTTCCTAGACACTGTGTCCCATTTCCACACAAGGCCAGTAGCATGTCCAGGCAGCCTCACTTTCACTTTCTCAGTGGAAATCTTCCACTAGTTTCTTTTCGAAACCCTCGTGCAACTTGTTAAATTATTCCATAACGAGCCTTTCTATCACGCGGTGCGATCCTGCTAAATCACCGAGAAATTTCTAAGCGTCCTCATTAAATTTCACATGGATATCAATTAAAGAGGCACAACTGTCGAAAATTAAAGATATATTTTATGGGTTTTGTTAACGTTGCCTCGATCCGTCGTATGACCAGGATAACCACGTTATCTGTAGGACATTTTTCTGATATTCGCAGGTCCGGCGAGAGAAAACGAGATGAAGACTCGGAGGAGTCGATGATTCGCTTCGCCAGTGTATCTCCAGGAATTGCCTAGGAAATTTCCAACGCAAGACACTTGCAAGAGGACCCACGCCATTGCTGTTCGAGGCGCTCTTCCAAACGATGATCTCACGACATTTCTTTTCGCTTTTTCTCTCCCATTGCAATTCACGTTCGTTCGGAGGACACTGTCCGACCGCTGTTTCAAAGAACAGCAATGCCCCCAACCTTCGAATGTCCCCCAAATATCCACTTCGTGTCCAGCGATCGTTGGGGCATTCTCTAATCCGGACACGCGAGGATGCCCCCCTCGATCATGGATTGCTGGGACACGAATTAAAATGACGAAGGGCGAAGAAAATAAGTATACATTCGTGACCAAGGAACCGTCGCGAGCGAGGGCCGGTCCAATGTCGTGTGTGACGCAACGATGTCGGTATGATTGGGGATGATTAGGAGCCCATTGGCTAGACCCGGTGCTCCACTTGGCTCGAATGGGTCGAACTGTTTTTTGGGACTGTTGTTCGTCTTTTGTGACGTGAGACAGAAAAGAAGGGGGCTTCTCGGCCGTGGAGATATACGGTCTCACTTGGTTTTCTTTTCTTCTTCTCTCTTTCGTTTTCGCCCCTTCTTTTTATCTTTGGAATTGATGACCACTTAGATCTTAGCTTATCTCGGGGATGTTAATTTGGCCACATGATTGGCTTTCATCGTTGCTGATATGTCTCAATTGACTGGCAAGTTCAACAAATTAAGCTTCTAAACGATATACCTTTTTGAACTTACAAAAAACAACATGAGCACAATTTATAAGAAAAGTGCCTCGCATGTCGATTATACTCTTTATATGGGAAGAAAGTACGGGAATTATTAAAGTGGAGTGTCTTGTCGAGTTTATGCCGTATTAAATCATTAATGTACCTATATTGCCTCAAATTAATTATTTTTGGAAATTACATATTTGAAGACAAACCTTTTATTACTTACCAAAAAAAAAAAAAAAAAAAGACAAACCTTTTGTTTTTGTTTTTGTTTCTTTTTATACTTTTTTAGAAGGGTCATCACATTCTTCCGTCGAATACACGTACGATATACGAGGTGCTTCTCGACTTGGCTCTTGGATAATGCGACAGATGACCCCGCTCAGAAGCAGCGGAAATTGACATCAGCACAGCAACTGGCGAGCGCATGCGATTCCACTGCAATTCCAGAAGTCTCATAATTGGCACAAACATAAAGCAGAGGTCCTCTAGCTTCCGATCTTTCTTTATTAGAAGAAAAGGAGAACAAAACGCAACGCGAAAACGAGAACGGCTTTGATTTTGTTTGGGGGGGGGGGGGGGTGGGTGGGCGCGCTCTTCATCGACATCGAAATGGATATTTTGGAGATGCCGATTGGACAGTCTGCATCTGAACTCGCGAAGCTGGACATCGAAGTAACTTAACATGTTCACTTAACATGCTCTCAAACTGTTGAGAGATTCCTGTCCTTTGCTGTGAACATCTGGATGTCGTAAACTTCTTCGAATCGCTGCAGGTGATTTGACATTCAATCAATTTGTATTCGACATAGAATAACTCAGATCGATCAATGTAAGCTCGTTTTTTGTGTATCTAAGGCTATTCAAAAAACTTTCTTATTCATAACAAGTATGCAAGGTTTCCCATATTCCACCCGGATAAACAAGGCGAAAGAAGGAGGTCAGAGCAAGCTCGTGTGTTGCAACATGAGACAAGAAAGGAAGCGACGTGAACTTCGTGAATCTAGAAGCAAATGTTGATGTCATCCTAATCTAGTCATATCGTACGATGCTGCACCGCCAGATTCTCAACACCTATAGAAGAGTTTAGGTAGAATTCGATTTCTTGCTGAAACGCATTGTGACATTTGGAGGATATAAAACGGATTTGGGACATGATGATTGCCCCTTTGTTCTTCTGCGGTTACGTGATCGTGGGCCATTGCCATTAGTCGGATCAAATCTTAGAAGTGCACCATATATTCTCCATCTTTATGACTATATGGTATCCACACAAAAAAACCTATGACAAATGAAGTGGATAAAGAATATAAGTTGGCGTATGGTATCGAATAATTCATAATGCCTACCTAGATGTGCTTGAACTACAAAAAGAAAAAAAGAAAAAAGAAGTGGCCTAAAACATAGCCATGTGATTCAAATATAGTATTCAAATTCGAATTAGGGTTTGTAACTATTGAGGTAGTCCTCTGTTTGTTGTATCTCAACTGTTCATATAGTTTGAGGAATAGATAGGTTTTGTGTAGATTTTCAAAGTTCGGCAATTTTCTAATTGGTGTTAATGATTCGATTACAATTTTCAGCCAAAATGTATTTGAGAATTTCACCAGTAAAGCCCACTTAGTTCGAGAAGGCTAAAAGCGGTTTCTTTTCGTCTCAAAGTTTGGCCTGAATATTCCTCCAGCACTTCTTACTATGACATAAGAGACTTGATCAGCTTCGTCTCATCACATGTGCGGAATATGGCCTAGCTAGTCACAATGGTCTATAAAATAAGCAAATTGATTTCCTTTTGAAAATGTGTATCTTTTTTTTAATTCTTTCATATCTCTAAGTGCTTGCATTAAAGTGAGACTAATTAAAAATCACAAAAAAAGAGAAGGGACGCTAGGAGAACAACTGACACAAAATAATATCATAATCATACTTTATTTATTTATTTCTTTTGGACAAGCAATCTTACTTTATTTATACTTGACCTTTAAGAACTACTTGTGATAATGTAGATAGCCGATTCTTTTCCCAAATTATCAAACTATAAGAATCCCGATAGGCATTAAACAAATGTGTTTTTGAATTTCTAAAGGTTTAAGCATATATGCTAAAGTATACTGTATCGCTTGTCTACGACATTGATATGCAATCTCCCTCCTCCTATTTGTCTGAATTTTGGGCTAAGATTCTAATATTATCAACATAATTATATAAAAGCAAAAGGACAAATTAGTTCCTGATAGCAATATGCACAGCTTTGAACTTTTCTCCCATTTTGTCACTTGAAAAATATGGGGATTTATCCCCAATAAGTTACAATGAGAATCAATTCTCATAGAGGAATACACACGTTAAAACCTCTAATAAGTCTAATCTTACCCAACATGGTGTCTACAAGTAAAGGAACATCTTTTGAATTCCTTTACTATTTCTCCACTCGGAAACACGCCAATAATTAAAGGCAAGTGCAACACGAGATGAAAAACTCTTCTTACTACACGATGCTTGATTTGATATGGCATCCAGACTCCATTTCATCTTACAGAAAATATAGACAAATAATTTCCAGGGCATCATCTAGAACTAGTTCTATCGTCATCGAAGGATGTCAACCCTTCTCCACGACTGCACATGGTGCTCGTGCCACGGCAAGAGGAACAACAAGAGAGATGCTTATGAAAGTGCACACGATTAAACTACAAAAACTACGGATTCTCATTGCGTCAGGTGCTGCAAATTGACAAGCCTGAGATTCTTAGCATGCTAGTTAAGATAAGATGTCTTCAAGTCCGAGTGACTCTGTTCTAGGGTTTGCTAGGTAATTTGCTCAGCCGATGAGGACGTTTGCAGATTGGAACCAGCGCTAGAATTTGATCTTGAAGGTTGTTGCTTGATACTTCAAAATAAGAGATCACAAATCATTTTTCATTTCTCTTTTGTGAATACAAAACTGTATATTCGACTTTTCTTATGAAAATAATAATCATTCTTTTTTTATTACTTACTTCGAGCCTAGCATTTCTCTTCCTTTTCTTTTTATAACCCAAGTGGACGAGAAAAAGGACTAGCTACTTAGAGCCTCTTGAAATAGTCTGTCAGCACGCTGATTCAATTAAGTTCAGGTTTCTGGTTCGTAGAGGTGGCTCGAACCCAATCGTCTGTGGGATTTGAATAAGTAACCTCCAGATCGTGAACTAGTAACCTCAAGATCTTGAACTGAAAATCTATCTATACCTTCGGTTGACATATTTATCCTATGAGTGTATGGTCGTCCTCTCTTATTCCTTCAGTACACAAGTGGAGCTAATGACTCCTAAATGATATTAAAAAAAAAATGTGTGATGCATCAGACCGCCGCGTAGGCATTGTGATGGGGCCCACCACGCCAAACTATATATCTCATTTCCTTTAATTTTAATTTTATTTTGTTTTCCTCACCACCTCATATAAGAAAAAAAATCCTATCCGTTAAACCCTAACTAGTGAATCCCACGTCACTCTCTCAAGCAAGTATTATAAAAAGGTGATACTAAATTGAATATGGATCATTAAATCTTGTGAGATTTTGTGGTACCTAAATAAAGCATAATTTAATATTTAAATACTCTTAACACTCCAAGGTGGAAGTGTTTCACTAGGGAGGCAAATAAGGACTTAGAAAGATTCGAACTCGTAATCTCATGTTCTGATCTACTAGATGAATGTGTGGTTTGAAATTTAAATACTATAACAAATTTAATAGGTTGATTTAATCATTCAGATTCAATTTTGTACAAATATTATAGTCACTCCATGATTATTTCTCTCATTTCTCACTTTATCTCTGTCAAAAGAATATTCGGACAAGAAATGCAAGGGGAGCGAACACTGACCCGCGAGGCCACCACCCCAGAGCTCCTCTAGTGGATAAAGAGCCCAACACCAAAGGCCTATAAATACTCCATTCGTTCGAGCAATCTGTACTTAGGAGACGCACAGAGTCCTCTTTGAAGTGTTTCCTTCCCTTGCATCCTCATCAAGCCCCTTCTCTCACTCTCGCCTCCTCTACTATTCCTAGTTCCTTATGGCAACCTTGGAAATGGAGGGAAAAGCAGGAAGGTGGAGCGAGTTCATGCAGAGGGCGCGGCCCTACATAGCGATGGTGTCGCTGCAGTTTGGCTATGCGGGCATGAACATCATCACCAAGGTGTCCCTCAACGGTGGCATGAGCCACTACGTCCTTGTTGTCTACCGCCACGCCTTCGCCACCATTGTCATTGCGCCGTTTGCCCTCATCCTCGAGAGGTACTTATATCTAATGAGTGACAGAGCAATCGATTCCGACTTCTGTTAGCTCCATAGGAGAGAGATCAGAGGAATGAATAGCATGTGGCATTAATTCATCTGGTATGATTTGCAGGAAGGTGAGGCCGAAGATGACATTCCTCGTGTTCATGCAAATCTTTGTGCTGGGCCTTCTTGGGTATGTACTAATAAAAAACACTGCAGCTTTTATTTTCTCGACCCGCTTTGAAAAAGAGATCTTGTATATGTTGGTTCTTATGTCTTGTTTATTTTCTTCTTCCGCGGTACTCAGGCCGGTGATAGATCAGAACCTTTACTACGCGGGTCTGAAATTCACATCCCCAACCTTTTCGTGTGCCATGAGCAACATGCTCCCCGCGATGACTTTCGTCATGGCATTTCTCTGCAGGTACTGCATTATAAATCGATATGCTAAGCGGCGTGCCGAGCCTTTTGAATATGACTAGTTTTTTTTTAAAGAGATGGACTCCTCTTGAGCATTCGACGATATGCTTATGCTCTTTCGGTTGTGACAGGATGGAGAAGGTGGACATGAAGAAAGTGAGGTGCGTGGCGAAGGTGGTGGGGACAGTGGTGACGGTGGGCGGCGCCATGCTGATGACGCTGTACAAGGGAAATGTCCTCAACTTCCCATGGTCCGCTCACCTCCACGGCCACGCTGCGAATGGCTCAGAGGCACCTGAGTCTGCCGACAAGGACTGGGTGAAGGGCTCCATCTTCCTCATCATCGCCACTTTTGCTTGGGCCTCCTTCTTCATCCTCCAGGTAACTTGACACAAATACACAAATTCTCATATGTACCCAACCACTTGTGTTCGTTTCGATTAATTTCGCTGATTAGCTGATTTATTCAAACGTTGAAATTACAGGCAGTGACCTTGAAGAGATACCCAGCACATCTTTCGCTGACGGCCATGGTGGTGTTCATGGGCACGCTTCAGTCCATCGCTGTGACGTTCGTGATGGAGCACAAGGCTTCCGTCTGGTCCATTGGCTTCGACATGAACCTTCTCGCCGCCGCCTATGCTGTAAGGGGAAATTTACTTGAAAAGAAATATCAACAGTACATCTTAAGTCTATATCATGACCAATATTCGTTGCATGTTGAACAGGGGATAGTGTCGTCAAGCATCGCGTACTACGTTCAGGGGGTGGTCATGAAGAAAAGAGGCCCAGTCTTCGTCACTGCCTTCAGCCCCCTGATGATGATCGTCGTGGCCATCATGGGCTCCTTCATCCTTGCCGAGAAGATCTACCTCGGAGGGTAAATTCCTCTCGCCGCCCCTACGAATTCTTTCTTTTCAATATCATCCCTACCGATGAAGATGCAGAGACAGGGGACCATGATTGAACGCCTTTTTCTCAGCTTTTTTTCTCTTGCATAACTTTTTATCACGTCACTTATCAATAGGATCACCATACCATATGTGCTTTAATATATAGTATTTGATACGTGGTACAGGGTTCTTGGTTCGGTCCTGATAGTGGCCGGGCTCTACTCGGTGCTGTGGGGCAAGTACAAGGAGTACCAGGAGAAAGAGGCAGAGGAGATCCCTGAACCAGTCAAAGACCATCAGAACGGCCACACACATGACCTCGAAGCCTCATTATCCATGGCGAATCAACGGAGCGAGTTGGAGCTGCCGGGCTGTACTCATTGCTCGCCATCTTCCTCTGTACCTTCCAGAGGTCCCCATCTGCAATGAAGAGACCATCTCCGAACACATCGTGGAGGAGCGGTCTGAATCGATCGCCTTGTGGATAGCGATCGAAGTGAGTCTTGAGGACGTGCTCCACGTTCGAAGAATTTGCCAACAAAACTTTACAGGATATTTATAGAGAAACTGTTCCGCCAGTTTTGTTACTGCAACGAAATATCTTTCACCTTGTGATATTTTCGGCTTTTATTTGAAGAAGATATAAGTTCTGTGCTAATTCCTGACAAACAATATCAAATGCAATATTATAAAATTTCCAATCACAAGTAAAACTATACAATCCTGACGACTAAATCTCGGATTCTCAGGTCAAACCCAAGTTATGGTGAAATTTAATACAACACAGCTTAAACATATACCAACACACTGCCGAAATCTAATCAACGGCAGTGCACTTGGATAGAAGACACAACATCGGAATTCAATTGACAATGCTGGACAAAAGATACAACACTGAAATTTAATTGATGGTATTAAATTGGGATAAATATACTTGTCGAAATCTAATCACGACAGGAATTTGACAACTATAGCTAGAGAAACCAAAATGCGATAATGTAAAGATAAAGTAAAGACATTTGATGTGATGATCGGGGGTTGTTCTGTTGGACGACTAGGGTATTTATAGAGAAACTTGGTAACCATTAAGTAACTGTCAATCTCTTAATCTGCTTCCATCTTTAGGCATGTTTCTTCTATAACCAACTCACCCTTCTCCTATGTGACTGCCTTGATGGTGTTTTGATGTTTCTTGATTTATCGACACTAGTTCTACAACTAGGTACCTGGCCATAAACTACTTTTCAATCGCGCGCTCTCTTGGCGCCTCTTGAAGTATTTTAAAGACTCTAATCAAAGACTTGCCGCTAAAATCGTTCAGGTAGCCACTTTAGTCTTCACCATTGTATTTTGACAACTAGACACATGGCAAGCCTTTGCTTCACCGTCGATTTGAGCTCCTATCCATAAGCTTGACGATAACTTGTCATATATCAATATTTTTATGATGCACATTTTCATTATATTTCTCACCCATGTGCCCGGTACATGACGGGACAACCAACTTTGAGTGTCAATAACAACTTCTCGTCCATGTGCCCAATACATGACAATATAGTCAACTTTGAGTGCCCACAGAAATGCATGATCATGTCGGATCAAAAGTTCAATATACGAGGACTAAGTTGCTTCTTCTTCTTTTTCCGATAAGGAAAAGGGCAATTGTGTATCCGATGGTTGCTTTGATACTTTCCTAAGTTAGTTTATACACAATGGAAGGATACGGCAGAATGGACGAAGATCGCCAATTCCCTCATTTTTCTCACTTCGCAACGTGCGCACGAGATTTCCGGAAAAAGTGCCAAAAAAGTCCGAAACCTTTTGTTATTGTGCCGATTTAGTCCTAAACCTTTTTTTTTGTGCAGATTTAGTCATAAACCTTTTTAAGTTGTGCCAATTCAATCATTTCGGGCCAATTTGGCCGGATTTTGCTAATTGGACGCCGGCTGGCGACGTGGATAACTTTTAATAATATTTAAATATTTTTGAATTTTTGATTTTTTTATTTTTTTATTATGCTCTTCTTCTTCTAGCCAGTCACCAGACCTCAGCAACCGGCCAGAGGCGACGGCCGGTGAGGTCGAGGTCGACCTCGCCGGCCACCTCGCCAGTGGCCGCCCTCGAGGCCTGGGCGGCGAGGGTGAGCCGCACCAGCTCGCCGGATATGGCGGCAGGTCGGCGAGCAGCGGTGGACGGCATTGGGTGGCAGCATTGCAGCAGTGGTCTCACATGGCCAGGGTTTCCTCGGCTTGGCCGGGAGAGGACTCTCTCTCTCTCTCTCTCTCTCTCTCTCTCTCTCTCTCTCAGGTCTCGCCCAGATCGAACGCCCTCAAATCTCGAACCGAATCCTTGAAGACCACGAGCTCCGGCCTGGTCCGACCAACGCAAGGCACAAAAAAGGACCAAGGCCTATCGGAGCTTCGGTGCTTGAAACCAGGTGCGGCCGTAGGTCGATGGCCGCGGCTCAGGTGCGGTGGCCGGCGGTCTACCCCCTCTGACTCTCTCCCCCTGCTCGAACCCCCTCACTCGCCAGATCCGGCAAGCTGGCGGGGCTGCCCTCGCCGACCATGGGCGAGGCTCAACCCTCGCCAGATCTGACGAGGGCGAGCCTCGCCGCCCAGGCCTCGAGGGCTGCCTCGTCGCCTTGCGCGAGGCCGCCCCACGAGGCCGCCCCCGCGGCCACTGTCGAGGTGGTCGGCGAGGTCGATCTCGACCTTGCCAGCCGTCGCCTTTGGTCGGTCGCCAAGGTCCGGCGATCAGCTAGAGGAAGAAGAGCAGAATAAAAATAAAATAAAAATAAAAATAAAAATTAAAATATTAAAATATTAAAATATTATTAAAAGTTGTCCACGTTAGCTGGCCGGCATCCAGTCAGCAAAATCCGGTTAAAATTGGCCGGAAATGACTGAATTGGCACAACCTAAAAAGGTTTAAGACTAAATCGGTATCAAAAAAAGGTTTAGGACTAAATCGGCACAATGACAAAAGGTTTAGGACTTTTTTGGCACTTTTTCCCGAGATTTCCCATCATCTGTTTTGGTCAGAGTTGCGTAACATTATAGAAAGTTTTATCCGCATTGCTTTTCTAAGGTTAGAATCTCCCTTTTCGTATTTTCATTTCGAAGAAGCTTCTCTTCAAAGTAATTTCCTAATTAGACGATAGGAAAGATCATCTGTTGGCTGAATTTTCAAAGTGGATCACCTCATTCCCGGTTGTTTCGTGCAAGGTACGAAGCGGGGCATTTCGAGCTATGGAAATTTTGAGGAGTGCCCGGCTGGATCCATTCTTGAAAGGGGAACGAGTTCGATCGTAATGATTTCTTTCTTAGACAAAGAAGGTCCTCAAAAGTGCTAACCCCTAATATAAGGTGCTAACCCATAAAATAACTAAGTGAAAAAAAAAAAATAGCATGAGCAAAACGACACGAGAGGTCAGATGAGATGCAATGAAAAAAGGTGGAAAGGAACGAGTTCGATTGCTAGGATTTCTTTCTGAATTAGACAATGGTCCTTAAAAGTGCTAACCCCTTAGATAGCTAAGTGGAAAGGCATGAGCGGAACGACACAAGAGGTTAGACGAAACGCAAGGGAAAAGATGGAAATGGGGTGATCTCCAAGTGCGCACTTGGTTTAATTGTAGCAAAGAAAACAACATTGCGCCCTTGCTTTAGTCGGAGAAGGACCTTTGAGCTAAGATGGTATCTATACCTGGCCTAGCTGCAAGGTTGTCAAGCCCAAATTCCACGCCGTTACTTTACTAATCAAACCGTCTCGATCTCTGTGGACAATGCAGTAGGAAAAGGGTTTTCCATATGGAGCAGAGTGACAGAGATGGAAAACCAACTCTACCTTGGCCAACGAGAAATGGGTGGAAGAAAATAACACTAAAGAAGTGAAGTGAAGTGAAAAAGAGAAAAGAAAAGGGCGTAATGTCATATGTATGCACGCTCACAATACGATGATAAAAGAGATAATTATAGAAAAGCATCACCGTCTTTGCTTTGCCGTATCAAATGTCTCGTCACATTTTAAGACCTACTCCCAACTTATTAAAAAGGCTACTTTCTTCTCAACTTTAAAAAAAAAAGGTTAATTTCTCCTCGTATGGACTTCTAAGCAGCGTCACACATAAACGATCGGAAAAGTATTTATCAGCCGGACCTCAATGTAGAGGATTCGGCATGAAATGTAAATCTAAAGATGATATTTGTAATTTTTTTCAAATGATAAACAGAAGAGAAAAATAGGGATTTGGTTTGTTAACTACTGCTAGAAGAAGAAAAATTACCAAAATAGTCTTAAACATATCGCAATTATGTTAATTTGATCCTAAAACCTTTTTTTTTTTTGCTAACTCAGTCCTAAATCTTTTGCATTTTTACCAATTCAGTTAGCCAATTTTGGTCGGCTAAATGCTTGATGTAAACAATTTTTAATAATATTTTATTCTTTTCTTTCTTTTTTTTTCTTCTTTCTTTTTTTTACTTGGAGCGTCGCAAGCCACTACAGGGCAAAAAAGCAAAAGAAGGTACAAAATAAAAAACAAAAGAAATTAATAAAAATAAAAATATTATTTAAATTTGTCCACATCGGTGTCGGTGGCATTCACGTCAACACTAGTTAATCATAATTGGCCAAATGGACTAAATTGATACAATTACAAAAAATTTAAAACTGAATTGACAAAAAAAAAAGGATGAAATTGGTATTGTTACAATAAATTTGATATTTTTTTGGTAATTTTCTTGTTAGAAAGACTATTAATAACCACTTCTTACCACCATTGGCATTGGCGTGCATATATTGTGTCCTAATTACTATGATTGTCACTTAATGATGCCAATTCGAAGATTTCTTAGCAAAGTGACCAAGCGATTACCCACTAGCTAAAACTTTTATATTAAATGAGTAAGAAGAGTTTAGATTTTTTTTTTCCCGAGGTTGATACGTATTTTGTCTAAAGCCAATAGGAAACTCTTTTTAGGAGACCTAATGAAACTAGAAAACCACTTAAATGAGGAAAGTTTTCTCTTTGGGTCAAACTCAAGACATATATATTCAACAAGATTAGTTGGACAGGAATGTTAGTGCTTGGACCAAAAATCTTGAGCTCGTGCGAACTCTTCAAAAAACAATCTGACTTGTTCTTGCACGAATTAAAGGGTTGAAAGATAAAATTGCTTGGTAAGATTTTGCATAATTCCTCTATAAACTTGAGAGATAATTTCATGGAGAATTGTGGAAATAATTGTGTGAATTATTAAGCGTAATTGGGGCTGTAAAACATTGAAAGTGTTTAAATAACTAAAATATTCTTATAATCTTCATTATATCGTTTAATTTATAGTGAAATCTTCTATTGCTTTTTTGTTGAATGTGGGTTACACCGATTGAACCTATGCTGCCCGTTTTATTTTCCCATTTCATTTATTTATTGTTCAATCGATGTTTTCACAACACTGTAATAGGGTAGGCATCTCTCTCAAACTGGATCAAGTAACCATGGTTCTCTTTCTAGCAAGAATGTTGGAAAAGTAGGAAAAGATAGGACCAAGAATACTCAATTCCTCGTTGGAATTGAAACTCTCCGCAAGATTGCAGCCTCAACAAAATCTCACATTGTTAAATCTAGACAGTAAAGTTTGAGCGCACATATAAAGTTTCAAGACTTGTACTGGATTATGGAACATCATCAATGAATTAAACAGGATATTGAGATTCAAATCTCTGTAAACAATGTAAACGATCTGGAATCCTGATGAACGGTACAAGCGAGCATATTTTTTGGCTCGAGAGGATCCGATTCAAATTCCTAGTATCTAGGTCCTGCTGTGGCTCGCATTCTAAAAGCAATCACGTTTGCTTCGATAAATCATAAACGACAGGCAGAAGTATTTCTATTGCATAAAGAAAGGCATGAAACGTAAGCACCGATCTTTGTAACTGTTTCCATTTTTGTTAATTGTCTGTTCACGTCACGTGCTCAGTCAGTGAGCGTGACCAGACTTACTTGTACCCCTTAGACGTCTGGCCAGACAGAACGAGACAAACCTAGTTTCCCTTTTCGTTTTCGATTCCGCGTTCGTTGTCATTTCCTCTCGTCCGAATTTACAGAAGAAGATACAGAAATAATTACGCCCTTCTCGCCATGTGCGTTCCTCTCAAGTGAAGACATGAAGAAAATACCTATTCCAATATGTGCATTCGGTCGAGGGGCTCTTTTCTTTGTAGATTCTAAGGTATAACTTAGGAAGTCGGAACTTTCATATCATATCGGATACTTTGATACATATCCGACATTTTTCAATACTCGGTCAATAAGTGTTGGAAAATCCGACATCTAATCAACTCTTCTAACACTCTCTAACACGTGAGTCTGAAATTTCGATATTCGAGTTCAGAATTTTAATGTATGATTTGACACGCAAATGATCATTTTTATAATTTTTTAATAAATAAGGAGTCAAAATATAAATATGTAAAATAATAAAAGGGAAAAGAAGAAAAAAATCAATATTTTCTTCTCTTCTAACTCTCATTTCTTGTAGTATACAATTCACTCTCTAAGTTTTTTTTTTTCTCTTCTCTTCCAACATGCTTTGACGTATAAGTCTAGAATGTGCATTGCTTGTTTTTTTCCCCTTCAAGTTTTATGGATTATTAAAATGGAGTTGAGTTTATCAAATTAAAATAATGAATAATATTAACAAATGGTAAATTAATGTTTTTTTTAATGTAAATTCATTCTAAGCTATTTTTATTATTACTTATTTATTTGTGAATTTGAATCAAATTAATTTGATTAAAGTAATTATAAAAATGATAATGTATAATGTATATATAAAAATATACATTTAATATAAAACGTGTCTCAACGTATCGAAATTCTCTATTTTTTAATAAACAACGTGTCGACATTTCGTGTTATATTGTGTTGGTGCTACTTAGGATATAACTGGATTGGAATCATTCTTCCATGTCTAAGGTTGCATCGTCCAAGACTCTATTGTGCACGCACTGATGGTTAAATAGTTAGAATGAACAAGTGTGCTTAAAAAGGGTCGGCTCGGCACGATTCTCTTGCCGGCAGCCTTAGTCGTGAAAAAGGGTGTTGCGACGCAATTTTTATCGGGTGTTTGGTGAATGTCTTGTGGTTATACCACATCTAGAGCTGCAGCGGCCTAATTCCGAAACATGCATACAGGTTACGGCACTTCCCGCGACTGTATAGGTCAGAGAGAGCGAGAAAGAGGGAATGAGTTTTGATCAAACGTTCCTTTTGGGGCCTTAAGAGTCGGATTAAACAACACGAAACTTCCGCAATGCTTAACGCTAGAGATTAAAGCCTGACGACAGCTCACGGCCATAATCGACCGATCAAGAAGAGTAACTCTCCTCGGCCTCTTTGGATTGGACTCCTACCGTAGGAGGGCCGCGTCGGGGTGTCAGTTTTCCCTGGATTGCAATTTGCTCATAAGGGTCTCTTCAATTCAGTACTGCTGTGCAATTCTGACCCGCAAAACGAAACTATTCATTTGGTGGCCTTGGTAACGACAGCTTTCTGGCGATGGAAAGCGGTTTTCAGACAGCTCGAAAAAACCGAATTCACGTGCAATTCGTTCAGGAAAAACTAAAGTTCTAGGTGTTGTTATTGATCAAAAACGATAATCTAGAAATAGAAAACCAGAAGCTATATTTTTGAGTGAGGAAGAGAAGCACAGAGAAAACAGAGCACAAACTTGCGTACATCAGTTTTCTAAAGAAACTGTCAAGTACAAGACAACTTATACAAGAACAAAAACTGCTTACAAACCACACACGTGCAGCATATAACTGCACCTAAACGTGTTAATTCACATCCTAGAAAATAGCAAAAACACTAAATACGTAACTAAATGAACTTGCTGTTTTTTTAATAAAAAAAAAAGAGTAAAACAGAGAAAAAAATAGAACAGAAAACAGAGTAAATAAAAAGAAAACAGCAACTGAGACATTATTAATCTAACAAACTCTTCCTTGGATCAGTTGCTGCTGCATACTCCAATTTTCTTTCTTAATACTTCAAATCTTCCAACTTGAAGTGGTTTTGTGAACATGTCTGCAAGCTGATCTTCAGATCTATAATAGACCAACTTAACTTCGCCACTTTGTTGCACCTCATGCAGAAAGAAAAATTTGACTTTGAAATGCTTGGTTTTGCCATGAAAAACTGGATTCTGTGATATTGCTAAGGCAGCCTGATTATCCACATTAACTTCAATGCAATTACTAGAATTCAACCACAAATCCTTAATTATCTTCTTCAGCCACAAAGCTTGATTTGCAGCTGCAGTAGCTGCTATAAACTCAGCCTCTGCTGTGGGCTGAGCTACAATCTCTTGCTTTTTGGAACACCAAGAGAAACAAGCAGAACCAAGATTGAAACAATACCAAGATGTACTTTTCATGTCATCCACTGAACCAGCCCAGTCACTATCAGAAAATCCTTGCAAATTAAACTTCTGACATTTCTTAAACTTCACACCAAAGAACAATGTTCCTTTGAGATATCTCAATACCCTTTTTGCTGCAATGAAATGTAACTGACTAGGACTACTCATAAACCTGGATAAAACATTCACAGCAAATAGAATATTTGGTCTGGTTGCTGTAAGATACATAAGACAACCAATTAGACTTCTATACATAGAAGCATCTACTGCATCTATTCCATCATTCTTCTGCAGCTTCTCTTTAGCAGCCATAGGAGTGCTTACACTTCGACAATCTTCCATCTGAAACATCTTTAAAATTTCCTTCATGTATTTTTTTTGATAGATGAAGATCTCATATGAAGCCTGTTTGACTTCTAGACCCAAAAAATAAGACATCTTTCCCAAGTCTGATATCTCAAAAACTGCAAATAAATCTTGCTTCACTTTCTCTATCAATTCCATATCATTCCCCGTCACTAAAAGATCATTTACATACAGTGACAGAATTACAACACTGTGATTCACCTTCTTGACATAAAAAGTGAATTCACTTAAGCTTTTTACGAAGCCAAAATCCTGCAAATATCGATCTATCTTTCCATACCAAGCTCTTGGAGCCTGCTTCAATCCATATAGAGCTTTCTTCAACCTGTATACACTCTCTTCTTGCCCTTTGATACTAAAGCCTTCAGGTTGTTCAACAAAAATCTCCTCCTCAAGTTCTCCATTCAGAAATGCATACTTGACATCTAACTGAAGTATAGACCACCCCTTCTCTGCTACAATAGCTAACAGTAACCTTATTGTATCAAGTCATGCAACAGAAGCAAATGTTTCAGAATAGTCTACTCCCCATATTTGTGTATAGCCTTTCACCACTAGTCTAGCTTTGTGTTTATTGACAGAACCATCAGGATTAAGTTTTGTTCTAAACACCCACTTAACCCCAATCACATTCTTATCAGATGGTCTGTCAACAAGCTCCCATGTGTGGTTTTTCTGGATCATTGCAATCTCCTCCTGCATTGCTGCAATCCACCTCTGATCCTCCTTAGCTTCCACAAAGTTAGATAGTTCGAGCATTGCCACATTGCTTCTTTCATAGATTTCAGCAAGTGACCTTGTGCCTCTCACTGGTAAATCATCCACACCGTCTTCCAATCCATCTATAACTTCATCAACCTCTACATCTGTTGCAGGTTGTTTTTCAAACTGTTGCTGTTCTGCACTCTTTCCTTCCATCCAATTCCACTCATTTTCCTCTAAAAAAACATCTCTGCTTACAGTCACCTTTCCTGTCATAGGGTGAAAATCCTATAAGCCTTTGATTGAAGACTATACCCAATGAAGATTCCAAGCTCAGCTCTTTTATCCAACTTGTCCCTCTTGACCTGAGGAACATGAGTGTAACACAAACACCCAAAAATCTTCAATTTTTTCACAGAAGATTTAACACCATACCAGACTTCAAAAGGTGTTGACCTCTCTAAGGCCTTTGTGGCCAATCTGTTCAACAGGAACACTGCAGTATTAGCTGCTTCAGCCCAGAACTTCTTAGGCAACATCTTCTCTTGCATCATACATCTGGCCATCTCCATAATACTTATGTTTTTCCTCTCACTGACTCCATTCTGTTGAGGTGAATGGGGAGCAGTGAATTGCTACACAATTCCTGCTTGCTCACAATTCAACTTAAACTTATGAGCAGTATATTCAGAACCATTATCAGACCTGAGCATTTTAATTTTCTTCCCACTCTGATTCTCAACTAAGGCTTTAAACTTCACAAACACATCAGCAACTTCAGACTTGGCTCGCAGAAAATAAATCCAACTCATCCTAGTCATATCATCAGTGAAGGTAATGAAATACCTGCTACCATTGAGAGAAGACTCAGACATAGGTCCACATAAATCTGTGTGGACTAATTGCAGCTTCTCACATGCTCTCCAGCCTCCTCCTTTGAAAGGAAATCTGGCTTGCTTGCCAAGAAGACAAGTTTTGCACTCCTCCTCCAAACTTGGTAAGTCATCTGCCAAGCTATTTCTCTGCATAAACAGCATGCTCTTCCTGTGAACATGCCCAAGTCTTTTATGCCATATCTCTGCATTTTCTTCTTTGCACTTTAAAGCCATTTGTTGCATCTCTTGTGGCTTGAACATGAAACTCTTGTCCTCCATTGGAATTCTTAGCACTTCTTTGCTATCTGCATTATTAATAAGACATTCATTCCCTTCGATTTCACTTTATAGCCCTTCTCAACTATTTGACCAACACTTAACAAATTATGGTCAATATTTGGCACAAAGAGAACATCACTGATCAGCTTCACCTCCTGATTTCCTTCAATAGCCATTGTACCCTTCCCTTGCACTTCGATATACTGTCCATTGCCAATTCTAACGGACCGATTGACCTGTCTAGACTCCTAAACAGCTTCGAATTGCCAGTCATATGATTGGTACAGCCACTATCCACCAGCCATGCATCATTCCCAACAAAAGATTCAGAAAAAGAAGCTACAAACAAATGCTCTTCCTCAGTTTCATTCACTGCTACCTGGGCTTTTCCTGCTTGCTGGTAATTTTTTTCTTGGCAGATGGCTTCCATGTGACCCAACTTGTGACATCTTCTGCATCTAGCATCAGGTTTTCTCTAACATCTAAAAAACTGATGATTAGTTCCACCACAGTATTGACAAGGCTTTTTGTTCATCTTTCATTTGCTAGACCCACAAGAATTTCCTTCTTTTGCTACAAACTTGGAGTCACCGACATTTTCTCTAGACTGAATCAATTTCTTCCCTTTGCCTCCATCATTTGACTTCACTGTAGCTTGCAACGCACCCTCTACAAAGTCTTCTCTTCTCATCAGTCTTCTGTGCTCCTATGCCTGCAGAGCATTTAACAATTCTGCAAGCTTTATATCAGGTAAGTCTCTTGTATTTTCCAGAGACGCTATGGTGGCTTCGAACTTCTCTGGAAGAGACACCAGGATCTTCTGAACAAGCCTTTCATCCTTCAAGTCAGTCCCTAAAACTCTGATTTTATCAGCTATCCCAACCAACCTATCAAAGCACTCCTTCACTGACTCTGAATCCTTCATCTGCTGTCTCTCAAACTCCCTCAAGAGATTCAGCACCTTCATACCTCTTATCTTCTCATCTCCTTCATATTCTTCCTTCAAGAAGTCCCATATGGCCTTTGCAGAGTCATACTTCATAATTTTGGTAAAGATGGTAGGCGAGATAGCAGCATACAGGCAAGATTTTGCCTTGGCTTTTCTTGCGGTTCTCTCTTTATGAAGTTTGATTTGATTCATGGTCGGATTATCTGGAAGTGAAGCAACTTCATAATTATCCTCCACAGCTTCCCACATATCATGACCCTCCAAAAATGCTGTCATCTTAACAGCCCATGCTTGATAATTCTCTCCAGTAAATACTGGAGAAGCCATCGCAGAGAAACCACTCAACCCTGTCTCCATCACCCTTTAACTTCTTTACATTTCGATACTTGCTTCACTTCACAGTCCCTCAAGATCATACATGCTCTGATACCACTGTTTTTACTGATCAAAAACGATAATCTAGAAACAGAAAACCAGAAGCTATATTTTTGAGTGAGGAAGAGAAGCACATAGAAAACAGAGCACAAACTTGCGTACGTCAGTTTTCTAAAGAAACTGTCAAGTACAAGACAACTTATACAAGAACAAAAACTGCTTACAAACCACACACACGTGCAGCATATAACTGCACCTAAACGTGTTAATTCACAGCCTAGAAAATAGCAAAAACACTAAATACGTAACTAAATGAACTTGCTGTTTTTTTTTAATAAAAAAACAGAGTAAAACAGAAAAAAAAAAATAGAACAGAAAACAGAGTAAATAAAAAGAAAACAGCAACTGAGACATTATTAATCTAACACTAGATCCCTGGATTTTCGACCATGCTTAGAACAAAGGGCTCCAAAAGAGCAAATTGCATTGATCTATAAGAATTGACAGAATTGACAGAAGTGACAGTAAGAAATGTTGCCCCTCACTGACATTACCACGGGAACAATTAACAAGGCAGTGTCGATGATTAATTTTTAACAGCTCCTCTTTCCGTCCTTTCAAGTGCGATGTCAATCCTCCTTTCCGGTATATGCAATGTCATCCATCAATGATAGTAACTGCCGAACCACGGAGACTCTACGTGTGTCCTGGTTCTCTGCTTGATTTTCTGTTCGATTTCTAGATTGTGTTTGGACATTTGACCCTGACATATCTAGCCCGTAGTGGGAAAATTCGAGGTGGCACAATCATATCAAAGCATTGTCGGGCCTAATCATGAGCCTCTTGTAGGAATCAAAATAGTTTGGGAAAAAAAAAAATACAGCACACCACGAGAGAGAGAGAGAGAGAGAGAGAGAGAGAGAGAGAGAGTAAGCATGTTTTTGGCATGTTTATCCGTCTCTTTTCCTACGCAACATTAGTCAAATAAGAGCAATATGTGGAGAACAGTAGCCGTCTCGGTCGTGGTGGGTTGAATTTCGAAATGCGAAAGGGTGTCATCATCTGCCTAGCTTCCCAACTAAGCGAAATGATAAAATAAAATAAAAAATTAGATGTGGAGATTGATTTAATCAATTATAAACCAAGTGGTTCCTTAATTAATGTCCACGAAATGGGTAGGCAGGCGCTCGTAGCTGTATCTAATCTCTTTTCATTAAAAGGGAGATCGCATTGCAAAAAACACACCTGCGACTCCTAATTGAAGACAACTAACCTTTTGTACTGAGATGTGTCACCCCAAAAGCCATCTTTCTAAGCCTCAAATTGTCGAATTTCGACGACTTCTTAATACTAACTTCTGTTTAATTATAACGGTCGGGTCATTCTTTAGTGAAGAAGGCCCGGTTCGTGCTTATGACCACAACAGCACTAAGACAGAATCAACTCCATGTTGATTTAATTAGTTAAATCGCCATTAGTGTGATGCGGGTGAGTTTAGGAAGTGCAGTGGTGTGGATTCCACTAAGATGTTTTAGCTTTGTTCTGTTCTCCTAATATGGACAAAAGAGAGGCGGAGTCGTTTCTCTTCATGCAGTGTTTTGTTTTGTTCAGTGCAATCTGACGCTAACATCGTTAGAAAGTTTTGTAGCTCAAATATTTATTTTTTTTCGTTCCCTTCTTTTCTTATATAAAAAGAAATAGAAAAAGGATGGATGCATATGGTCATGGATATGATGTAATCTTTTTAGAGATTTTATGGTTTATGTTTGGATGAGTTTGTTTTGGGAATGTGAATCTGGTTTTACTAGGTGTTTGTGATATATATTTACAGCCCAAAATGCATTAGGGTTAAATTTGAGTGAAGGCAAGAGTCAGGTTATACACCTAAGGTCAACCTCGATCTGGAGTTCTTCCGGCCTAACTTTGACTTGATATGGGCAATATTTGGTCTCCATCCGAAATTTACTGGGGGTTACTTCAATCGAAATAAGAATACGAGCATCTCATTCTACTTGAGCTAAGAGCGGGAGCGGTTACAAATTAATTAGCTCGTGCAAATACTAATGTTTTATCATTCAATATTTCAAGTTTCATGGTAGCACTAACTTTTAATTCAGTTTAATTCTAGTGACATTTATTTAAGTGTGTGAATTTTGACTCATTTTATTTTCGACGTACTTATCCTTTGATTTCTTTTAGTTTTTGCTTCCATCTGCTTTAATTTCAGGCACAATTCCTTTAATTTCACTTTAAGCACTTCGCTTTTCCTCGTCGTTTAGATCGAAGTAGCTATTTTGTTTTGTGCAGGTTTGATCACTTTGCGATTGAGCTGCAACCAGAGAGCAAGCTTTTCGTCTTGTTTTTTACTATTCACCTTTCTGTCAGATCTGCCTGGATCGATTTCCACCCACCACTTCACATATAGTAATCACTCATGTCTAATTGGACTATGATTAAAAAAGATACATCAGATATGTGGACATACGAGGTTATTGAATGGTCGTCCTAAAGAAAGGACAGTCCACATCTTGGCAAAATTTTCTCGACCACATACGTATTATCCCATGAAACAGGTTAAAGGAGGCGTCCGCGTCATTAAATAGTTGCAATCTGCCCAAATTCAAAAGGCACTTTTGGGGTTTTTTTGTTTTTGGAGGGGGATGGGGGGTGTTGGGTTGGTGCGGAGTGAATGCGTTGGAAATTCGACTCGCCCAATGACGAGGGTTGATTGGCGAAGAAGGAAGGCTCCTCAGTTGATTCCGAAACGAAAAGTATATCCCGTCGTCGTCTATTTCATTTTTCAACGTTACTTTATTCCTTAGTTTTACCTAATAAAGAAACCGTAGTAATGCCCTCAATTATATCAATGAGAGCGCTTCTTAGTTTAGGATTCGTCTGCCACGTTGAAGTAAATGGGTGACGGTGGATTCTCCACTTAGTCCATTTCGATAATTGGTCCACTTCCTGACCTTCGTTGAGATCTTCATGATTTTGTGCCTTGGTTTTGTTTATCTCTAAATGCAAGCTTAACTTCACAACAATTAGCGCTAATTTAATTTAACTTTTTGTTAATCTATGCATGCCATTCGTCTTCACCCACATATTACACTAGATAGTTGTGCTCGAAAAGTAGGAAGACAAAATGAAGATGGCAAACAAAACATCATCACAAGCATTATCTACCCTAAAGTAGCTAGCTAGGTTACGACGTTGAGGGAAACCGAGTCGGTGTTGTAGATTTTTCTGAGGTCCATTGATAATGAGAAAATAAATATCGGACATCCAAATTTTTTGTTACTAATTCTCATAAATAATTTCAAATTACCTCGTTTGAGTATATTGGATAAAGCTTCATCCACAAAGTGACGAAGGTATACCCTACCTAAAGTTTTTCCAAGTGCCTAAGTGGAAGATGCTGCAACTTGAACACGGAATCTACCCCATCCCGATCAAATGTTTAACAACTCATCTAGCAAAGATAAATTTTACGATTACCAGCTCGAGTCCTGGCGAGACATGTATGGAAAATGAGAAAACCCTGCCACTATTTGGTCAGACGAAACCACCTTTTGCCCTTTCTTTCTGTATGTTTCTACATTTCGAAGCTCCATTCACAGCGGGCAAGCACAAACACAAAAAGGATAAAGAAGCAACTCATCATCAACTTTACTACTATAAGCTTTTCACGTCTCACGTCTCTTCGCTTGCTTTTGGTGGTCTATCTCTATGTCCCATTTCATCAATACAAACAGAAAAGGTTCGTAACTTCAAATATTTTGTACTTCCCACTTCATTGGGCGGATTCGATCAAAGTCTTTCTGTCGCATTCCCGTAATGTCCCGAACTATTATCCTTTCTTCTTTTTTCCACGCCGATATAAAGCTTGGCTTGCAATCAAAAGGCAGAAGCATCACGAATAAGATAAGTTTTAGGTTGTTTTTGTCTTGCGCAGCACGATTGGCCACATCTTTAGTTTGGCGGAAAAGAAGGGGGGGCCAAGAGCAACACCATCTCGATCGATCGGTCGATCACGCTGCTAAAGACTTGACACAGTTTCCAAAAGATTGAACCCTTTTGACCAGAAAAAGCTTTTCTGGATGAGACGCGAAAGACGAAAGGTGCTGCTTGATGGATCAATCACAGATGCCATCTTTATATCAAGAAATGGGCGTTTTCGTAAAGCCGGAAGATCCATCATTCATAAAGTATATGAAAGCTACATTTCTTTTTAAACTCCTGAACAGATGGCAATACCTGTGTGATCAGGTTTCTTCAGAAGACGAACCACTACTGCATTATTTCAGTGACGAATCGATCTTGTCAAAAATGAGGGAGATGGGTGTTTCTGGTAATTTTTCCGGGGAACTGCCGACGCAAAAGGAGAAAGGAGAGAAGGACGTGGGAAAAGAAAGGTGTATATTCTTGCTAATCCATTCTGAGGCAATGAACGATGAGGAATTAGCTAAATGCATGCGTGAACGTTCCTTCAAAGTGTCTGAAAAGGACAAGCTTCGCACGATAGCTTTGCAATAGTGGTCCTTCAGGAGAAAGAACTTTTTAAATTTCTCATAATGAAATTAAAAAGGCTTTCTACTTTTCAATGTTGATCAAAATATCTTTTTCTTTTGTTTGGTACTTGAGAAAGTGAGTACATTAGAAATTGTGTGTTAATCAAGTATATTGACATGCCACATTTTAAGAGGTTACGCAGCTAATCTACTCTAATTGGATAAAAGAAATTGGATTACCAACTATCCTCTAAGTTACTTTTTGATCTATTTCTCCTTTAATTATCAACTCTTCTCATCTTTTTACCGACTTTTATTGACCTTGCTTAATTATGTTTTAAATTTACCAACTCTATTATGTAATAAACTTTTCTTCAAATAAGTTTTTAACTAGTTGCGGGTTACCAATTCGTATTTTAATTACTTATTGATATTTATTTGTTTCTCTAGTTTTTTTTTTTTTTTATAATCTCAATTTGTTTCTCTAGTTTGCCAACTTTTTTATTGGTTACTTAATCAGGAATAAAGTTGGTAAATCACCAAATGAAAGTAATTTTGTGTAATAGTTAGTAAAATTAAAGTGCAAGTAACAATTTTTTGAAAAAAAAAAGGGTTTTGTAAATGATAAGAGTTGGTAATACAAAATTAATTGGTAATTTAGCGTATTGAAATTTGTTATCATTCTAATTTAGGTTGGGAACTTCTAAAAGAAATTTGATAAATTCAATGGGCTAGTAAGCAAGACAAAAGAAAAGATTGGTGACTTAATAGATAATTCAATAAATTTGGCAAAAGAAAAAACTAATGAACAATAGGATGTGGCTGTACCACATAAGACTGTTGACATTCACGCCAGCGATTTTTAACCAAAATTAGTTAGAAAGACTATATTGACAAATTGTCAAAGGGTCTAAGACTAATATCAAATTAAAAAATTTAGAATAGAATTGGTATTTTATATAATAAGTTTTGATAATTTTTCCATTTAAATTAAGACCAAAAGGGAACACCTTCAACTTTGGCTATCTGTCGATCAATCTTGACCTAACCCCAACTTCACCCAAGAAAAGACAAAGTAAGAATTGAATTAAAAATGTGCACCCATTACAAGTGTCTGGAAAAATTTGGGAGCTCCTTCCTAGACACTATGTCCCATTTCCACACAAGGCCACCAGCAGGTCCAGCCAGCCTCACTTTCACTTTCTCAGTGGAAATCTCCCACTAGTTTTTCAAACCCTCGTGCAACTTGTTAAATTATTCCGTGATGAACCTTCCTATCATGCGGTGCGATGATGTTACATCACTGAAAAATTTCAGAACATCCTCATAAGATTTTACATGGATATCAATTAAAGAGGCACAACTCTCGAAATCCAAAGAAATATTTGATAAGTTTTGTTAACATTGCCTCAATTGGTCATACAAATGAGATAACCACATCATCTCTAGGACATTTTTCTCGTATTTGCAGCTCACGTAAGAAACCGAGATAAACACAGGGAGGAGTCGATGATTCGCTTTGCCAATGTACATCCAGGAATTGCCTAGGAAATTTCAAACACAAGACACTGTCTCCTTGCAAGAGGACCCATGCCATTGCTGTTCAAGGCGCTCTTCCAAAGGATGATCTCACGACCCTTTTTTCCGCTTTTTCTCTCCCATTGCAATTCACGTTCGTTCGTAGGACACTGTCCAAACGCTGTTTCAGAGAACAGCAATGCCCCCACTCTTCGAATGTCCCCCAAATATCCACTTCGTGTCCAGCGATCGTTGGGGCATTCGTATCCGGACACGAGAGGATGCCCCCCTCGATCATGGATCGTTGGGACACGAACGACAATGATGAAGGGCGAAGAAAGATCTTTGCATTCGTGACCAAGGAGAAGACAACTGTCGCGAGCGAGGGCCGATCCGACGTCGTGTGTGACGCGATGGTGTAGGTATGATTGGGGATGATTAGGAGCCCATTGGCTAGGCCGTGCTCCACTTGGCTACAATGGGTCGAACTGTTTTCTGGGACTGTTGTTCGCCTTTTGTGACGTGAGGCAGAAAAGAAGAAAGCGCTTCTCGGCCATGGAGATATGCAGTCTCACTTGATTTTCTTTTCTTCTTCTTTCTTTCAATTTTGCCACTTATTTTTTTTTTTTGAATTGACGACCACTTAGATCTTAACTTATCTCGGGAATTGATTGGCTTTCATCGTTGCTGGATTTCATCATTGCCGATATGTTGTATCGACTTGCAAGTTCAGCAAATAAGGGTTTTACCTAAAGGTGAGCATGGTCAAGGTTGGCCCGGACCATCCCTTAATCTTAGGATCAACCCACATAATATTGGTCCTCAATTTTTGGGACCGAGGATTGACCCTATTGAGATTGGGATCGAGGACCAAATCAACCCTAATGGATTTGGTCTAGTTCCAAGGTCAATTTAGGATCAATTGATAATTTTTTACTTCATTTTTTGTACTCTTTAAAAAAGTAATTGAGGATCGAATTGATTCAATGGGTTCGGTCCGGTTCTAGGGTCAACCCGAGACCAACCAATTTTTTTTTATTTCATTTTTTGTACTTCTTGAAAGGGCAACCGATGACCGGATCGACCTAATGGGTTTGATGACGAGCGATGTTAGCTAAGAAAGGCAAGCAGTAAGGATTGAGTGGGGTGAGCATCAAACATAGTGAGCATCAAGTGTCAAGTGAAGAGCAGCCAAGTGAGTATTGAGCGGTGAGTGGCATGGGTGACCCAAAGCAAGCAAGGCAAGTGTTGAGTAGTGAGCAGAGAAGTTTCTTTTTTTTTTTTTTTTTTATAATTTTGGCAAATTAAAGATTAAAAGGACAAATAAAACAAAAGAGAACAAGTACTAAAGGAAGATACTGTAATGAACTATTTATGCCATTTTGGACGTTGTGAGGACTCTTCATAAAAACATTTTCCTTATTTGTAAATTATGACTATTGATGCCGTAAAAGACATTAAAAATCTAAGTTATTAAAAAATAATGTAAAATTGCTTGAATTCCTCACTAAAAACTGTTTAATGTTTTAACGCCGTTTATTTTAAGATTTTCTCTAAAAAAATTATAAAAAAATATATAAATATATATATTTATATAATATATATATAGTCATGGTTAGTCCAAGTTGGACTGACCCTGAACTCTCAGGATCAAGGACTAACCCGCATAATATTGGTCCAAGAATTCTAGGACCAAAGACCGATCCAATCTTCCTAGGAACCGGATCAGGACCGGCAGGGTTGGACCGGTCCATGGTCGGTCCAGGGTTGACCTTGGACCAATGCTCACCCCTAGATACACCTTTTTGAATTTGCAAAAAACATTATAAGCACAATTTATGAGAAAAACACATCACATATCTCCTTAGATGGAAAGAAAACATGGGATTTATTGGAATGATATTAAAGTGGAGTGGTTTATTGAGTTTATGCAGTGTTAAATCGTTAATATACCTACGTTGCCTCAAATTAATTATTTTTGGAAATAGCATATTTGAAGACGAACCTTTCGTTTTTGTTTTTCTTTTTATACTTTTGGTCATCACATTCTTCCGTGGAGTATACGTACGATATACGAGGTGCTTCTCAGCTTGGCTCTTGGATAATGCGACGGATGACCCCGCTCAAAAGCAGCGGAAATTGACATCAGCACAGCAACTGGCGAGCGCATGCGATTCCATTGCAATTCCAAAAGTCTCATAATTGGCACAAACATAAAGCAGAGGTTCTCTAGCTTTCGATCTTTCTTTTTAGAAGAAAGGAGAACAAAACGCAACACGAAAACGGGAAGGGCTTTGATGGGTGGGGCTCTTCATCGTCATAGAAATGGATATTTTGGGGATGCCGATTGGACATAGTCTGCATGTGAACTTGCCACGCTGTTCATCGAAGTAACTTAACATGTTCACCCAACATGTTCTCAAACTGTTGAGAGATTCTTGTCCTTTTCTGCGAACATCTGGATGGTATAACCTTCTTTGATTATCAGAAGTTGATTTGACATTCAATTGAATTCGTACTCGACATAGAATGATCCAGATCGATCAATGTTAGCTCGTTTTTTTTTTTTTTAATGTATCTCAGGCTATTCAAAATATTTTCTTATTCATAACAAGTACACAAGGTTCAAGACCTGAGCAGGTCTCTAAAAGGCTCCCGCCATCAAGCAGGCGGCCTCGCTCCCCAAGAAGGTAACCCCGAAAGGGGCACGAAACCTGAGGGGAGGAGGAAGTGGGTCCCTGGACCCAGAAGGAAAACTGGGTATAAAACCCTCAGCGGGAAAAGTCCCGCCCGCTGAGTAGACTAATCGTCACGGGCTGAGGTCCTGAACATGACCTTAAAAGGTTCCCTCCTGAAATGACCATCCCGGGAGGACTCACCTCCACAAGCCATTTACAGGCAGGTGGGGGGGAGTAGTATGGGATAACGGTCCCATTGGGTAACCCGACCAAGCCCTTTACGGGTTAATGGACCCACCTCTGATCCCCGTGAAGCCCTTTTCCTAACGTATTAGGCTGGGTTCAGGGAAATGTCGAGGACCTGGGCAGTGGCAAACTGCCTGGGGTGGCCGGTTCCATATTCCACCCGGATAAACAAAGGAGAAAGAAGGAGGCTGCAACAAGCTCGGGTGTCGCAATAAGAGATGAGAAATGAAGCAATATGAAGGTTGTGAATCTAGAAGCACATGTTGATTTCATCCTTATCTAGGCATATCGCCGGATGCTACATCGCTAGATTCTCAATACCCAAAAAGAGGTTTAGAAGAGTTTGGGGTAGATAACGATTCGATTTCCTATTGAAATGCATCATCACATTTTGATGATACAAAACAGGGTTGGGACGTGATGATTGCCCCTTTGTTCTTCTGTGATTACGTGATCGTGGGCCATTTCCATTAGTCGGATCGGATCTTAGAAGTGCACCATATATTCTCCATCTTTATGACTATATTTTATCTACATAAAGAGCCTATGACAAATGAAGTGGATAAAGAATATAAGTTGGCATATGGTATCGAATATTTTGTAATGCCTACCTAGGTGGGCTCGAATACTACAAAAGAAGAAGTGCCCTAAAACATAGCCACACGATTCAAATATAGTATTTAAATTCGAATTAGGGTTTGTAACTATTAAGGTAGTCCTTCGTTTGCTGTATCTCAACTATTCCTAAAATATGAGGAATAGATAGGTTTTATGTCAGATTTTCGAAGTTGACAATTTTCTAGTTGGTGTTGACGATTCGATTTACAATTTCCAACCAAAATGTATTTGCAAATATGGTGAGAAACTTATGAAAACACAAATATATAAGCAAATATAAGTTGAGAATTTCACCAGTAAAGCCGCACTTAGTTCGAAAAAGGTTAAAAGCGGTTTCGTTTCATCTCAAAGTTTGGCCTGAATTTTCCTCCGGCACTTCTTGCGACGACATAAGATACTTGATCAGCTTCGTCTCATCACATGTGCAGAATATGGCCTAGCTAGTCGCGATGGCCTATGAAATAAACTAATTGATTTCCTTTTAAAAATGTATATCTTCTTTTTTAAAATTCTTTCATATCTCGAAAGTACTTGCATTAAAAAGAGACAAAGAAATCACGAAAAAAGAGAAGAGACGCTCGTAGAATAGCTAACACAAAATAATATCATAATCATACTTTATTTTATTTATTTCTTTTGGGCGAGCAATATTACTTTATTCATACTCACGTTGATCATAATAGTTATTTTAAGAACTAATTGTGACAAAGTAGATTGCCAATTCTCTTCCCAAATTATCAAACTATAAGAATCTCCGATAGGCATTAAACAATCATGTTCTTGGGTTACTAATAGTGTAAGCATATATGCTAAAGTATATCACGTCACTTGTCTATAAGGTTTATATATATTTTTTTTATATACATATTGTCTCCCTTCTCCTATGAGTTTGACTTTTGAGATAAATTTAAAATTATCAACATGATTATATGAAACCAAAAAGGCAAATAAGTTCCTGATAGCATTATGCGCAGCTTGGTTCTTCTCTCCAATTTTGTCACTCGAAAATCATGGGGATTTATCCCCATTAATTTATAATGAGAATCAATTCTCATAGAGGAATACATACCTCAAAACCTCTATTACGTCTAATCTTACCCAACACGTTGTCGACAAGTACAGGAACAGCTTTTCAATTCCCTTTCCATTTCTCCACTCGAAAAACATGCGAATAATTAAAGGTCAGTGCAAAACGAGATGAAAAGCTCTTCTTACTACACGATGCTTGATTTGATATGGCATCCAAGCTCCATTTCATCTTACAGAAAATATAGACAAACAATTTCCAGGGCCACATCTAGAACAAGTTCTATCGTCATCGGAGGATGTCAACCCGCCTCGATGACTGTGCATAGTGCTCGTGCCACGGCAAGAAGAACAACAAGAGAGATGCTTGTAAAAGTGCACACGATCGACTTATAAAAACTACGGATTCTCGTTATGTCAGGTGCCGCTAATTGACAATTCTGAGATTCTTAGCAGGCTATTTAAAGATAATACGTCTTCAAGTTCGAGTGACTCTGTTCTGGGGTTTGCCACGTAATTTACTCAGCTAATGAGGACGTTTCTGATTGGAACCAGAGCTAGAACTTGATTTTGAAAGTCCTTTCTTGATACTTCAAAATGAGATATCACAAATCATTTTTCATTTCTCCTCCGAATACAAAACTGTATTTTCAATAATAATAATAATTTTTTTTTTTTTAATTCCTCCCTTGGAGACTAGCATTGCTCTTTTTTCTTCACAACCCAAGTGGACGAGAAAAAGGATCAGCTACTTGGAGCCCCTTGAAACAGCCTGTCAGGTTCGTAGAGGTGGCTCGAACCCAAAATCATCTGTAGGATTTGAACAAATAACCTCCAGATCCTGAACTGAAAATTATCCATACCTCCGATCGACATGTTTATCCTATGAGTGCATGGTCGTCCTTTCTTATTCCCTTCGGACATAAGTGGAGTTAATGACTTCAAAAATATAAGCGATGCATCAAACCGCCGCGTAGTCGACGTGATGGGGCCACCCCACCAAATTATGTAACTCCTTTCCTCTTCTTGCATTAGCGAAGCACCACCATGCCCTCTCCCTTTCATTTCCTTCATGTTTATTATTATTTTGTTTTCCTCGTCACGTCACATAAGAAAAAATATCCTATAGGTTAAACCCTAACTAGTGAATCCCATGTCACACTCTCTCTCCCACGAGCAAGCATTATTGAACGTTCTACTAAATTGAAGGTGGACCATTGAATCTTGTGAGATTTCGTGGTTCTTAAATGAAGGCAAAATTTAATATTTAAATATTCTAACACTCTGAAGTGAAATGTTACATTATGAAAGAACTTAGGACTTCTTATTCTGATACCATACAAAATTTTGTAAGATTATTGTCAACTATTCTAAAAATTTAAGTTATAAAATAAAAACATGGTTTAATATTTTAATACTCTAATAAATCTGATTGGTTTAACATGAATCTCATCGGATTTAATTGTTCAGATTCATTTTAGTACATATATTATAGTCACTCCATGATTATTTTGTTCATTTCTCTCACTCTCTCTCTCAAAAGAATATTCGAACAAGAAATGCAAGAGAAAGGAACACTCACCCGCGAGGCCACCACCCTAGAGCTCCTGTAGTGGATAAAGAGCCTAAGCCCCGAAGGCCTATAAATACCCCACTCCTTCCAGCAATCTGTACTTAGGAGACAAGCACAAAGTACTCTTTGAAGTGTTTCTTCCTCTTGCATCCTCATCATACCCCTTCTCTCACTTTCGCCTTCTCTCCTATTCCTAGTTCCTTAAGGCAACCTTGGAAATGGAGGGAAAAGCAGGAAGGTGGAGCGACTTCATGCAGAGGGCGAGGCCCTACATCGCGATGATATCACTGCAGTTCGGCTATGCGGGCATGAACATCATCACCAAGGTATCCCTCAACCGCGGCATGAGCCACTACGTCCTCGTTGTCTACCGGCATGCCTTCGCCACCGTCGTCATCGCCCCGTTTGCACTCATCCTTGAGAGGTACTTATATCTAATGAGTGACGGACCAATTGGTCCCGACTTCTGTTAGCTCATATGAGAGAGATCAGAGGAACGAAGAGCGTGTGGGATTAACTCATCTGGTATGATTTGCAGGAAGGTGAGGCCGAAGATGACATTCCTCGTGTTCATGCAAATCTTTGTGCTGGGCCTTCTTGGGTATGTACTAATGAAAAACACTGCAGCTTTTATTTTCTCGACCCGCCTTGAAAAAAGATCTTTCATATGTTAATTCTTATATTTATTTTCTTCTTCTGCGGTACTCAGGCCGGTGATCGATCAGAACCTTTACTACGCGGGTCTGAAATTCACATCCCCAACCTTCTCATGCGCCATGAGCAACATGCTCCCCGCGATGACTTTCGTCATGGCGGCTCTCTTCAGGTACTGCATTACAGACCGATATGCTAAGCGGTGTGCCGAGTTTTTTTAACGGGACTCGCTTTTTTAAAGTGATGGACTCTTCTTGAGAATTCGACGATATGCTTATACTCTTTCGTTTGTGATAGGATGGAGAAGGTAGACATGAAGAAAGTAAGGTGCGTGGCGAAGGTGGTGGGGACAGTGGTGACGGTGGGCGGCGCCATGCTGATGACGCTGTACAAGGGAAATGTCCTCAACTTCCCATGGTCCGCTCACCTCCACGGCCACGCTGCGAATGGCTCAGAGGCGCCTGAGTCTGCCGACAAGGACTGGGTGAAGGGCTCCATCTTCCTCATCATCGCCACTTTTGCTTGGGCCTCCTTCTTCATCCTCCAGGTAACTTGACACAAATGCACAAATTCTCATATGTACCCAACCACTTGTGTTCGTTTCGATTAATTTCGCTGATTAGCTGATTTATTCAAACGTTGAAATTACAGGCAGTGACCTTGAAGAGATACCCAGCACATCTTTCGCTGACGGCTATGGTGGTGTTCATGGGCACGCTTCAGTCCATCGCTGTGACGTTCGTGATGGAGCACAAGGCTTCCGTCTGGTCCATTGGCTTCGACATGAACCTTCTCGCCGCCGCCTATGCTGTAAGGGGAAATTTACTTGAAAAGAAATATCAACAGCACAACTTAAGTCTATATCATGACCGATATTCGTTGCATGTCGAACAGGGGATAGTGTCATCGAGCCTCGCGTACTATGTTCAAGGGCTGGTCATGAAGAAAAGAGGCCCGGTCTTCGTCACCGCTTTCAGCCCCCTGATGATGATCATAGTGGCCATCATGGGCTCCTTCATCCTCGCCGAGAAGATCTACCTCGGAGGGTAAATTCCTCTCGCCGTCTTTTCAAAAGTTTTCTTTTTAACATCGTCCCAACCGACGAAGATGCGAAACAGGGGGACCAGGATCGAACGCCTTTTTCTTGGCTTTTTTTCTCTCTCATAAATTTTGATCACGTCATTTATCAATAGGGTCACTATACCATATGTGATAACCATTAATATATAGTCGTTTGATATGTGGTACAGGGTTCTTGGTTCGGTCCTGATAGTGGCCGGGCTCTACTCGGTTTTGTGGGGCAAGTACAAGGAGTACCAGGAGAAGGAGGCAGAGGAGATCCCTGAGCCAGTCAAGGACCATCAGAACGGCCACACACACGACCTCGAAGCCGCTAACGACGACAACCACCTCAAGATGCAGAACCTTGGCTTCTCAGCAGCAGCGGCAGTGCCGGTGACCGTTACAGGGCCCGACCACTCAGCCTCCGTTGGTCGCCGTGATGGTCCCGAGGCCCAACTGATCTCTCACACTTTTGACACATTGAGAGAAAACTGAAGAGTTTAGTAATGAATGAGAATAAGAGGATGAGGGAAGAGGGACGAGGGGCCTTTTTGTGCTTTCATCTCTTCTTCTTCTTCTTCTTTTTTATTTTTGTGTTTTTTATTTTTTATTATGAGATGACTGACGACGAGCCTTTTGGCTCTCTGTAACACCATGGCAACACGAAAATCTGATAATGCAAACTCCATTTTGTTCGATTTCTTCTTTTGTTTTCTCTTTGTTGAGATAAATGATTTTGCATTTGGCTATGTGTCTTTGGCGATACATAATTTCGAGAATCTCCTGGGCACACGTGTCGGAATTGCTGAATTCGATGCAGATTCCACTCAGAAATCTAGTGACTGACTTATAGATTCCCATTAGAAACCCTTGGTTGGGCCAGCTACTGATCGAATCTTCATTTCATTTAGCATCTCATTTACTAATTTGATGCTTTCTTTGCTCCTATAAAGTTGAAAAAATAAAGAAAAAAGAGAGAATAAAGTCCTCCACATTGGTGCAGTTGGATGAGATATCGAGAGAGATTTTCACCTCCCAATTTGGGAGGTCACTCATTCGAATCTCACCAATGACATACAAACAACTTGATAGTAGGCTCGCATGCACAAGTCAAATGTCCGAACCTACTTAGTTTATGAAACTTGTAAAGTGTTTCATTAAATCTCATGGTATTATGATTTCCTTGCTTGTAATTAATATTATCAGTATATATATAAAAGAACAAATGAGGAGGAGTTATTGTTAGGGACATGGCCATCACTTTCTTTGGTCGGTATATTCCCAGCGCCTTTTCTTATGAGAGTATTGTCAAGAAATACAATCAAATCGTTACAAGTTAGATAGGAAGAATAGCCTCCCAATTTACCACACTAGATTTATCTGCCTCTATTAAGTTGGCGAGTATCAACGTTTACATCAATCGCTCCACCAAGAATCATGTACTGCAGTAAGAATCAATTTCCTCGTACAAGAAACTTAGACCATCAGTTATATTCAATCGGGATGGAAAAGGTTTGTGATGTCAAAATTTCATGCAAGGAAAGGCGATTCCTACTTATATCTTGATAAATTTGTTCATGCTTTTGACACCACAATTGTTTGGTTGGATTATGATTTTACTTTCTCTAAGAACGAGCAAATATCCATGTCTGAGTGTTCGTGTCCACTCATCTGTTTTAACCTAGTTGTCACACCTCATGCATTGCCCGGGATAAGATTTAATGTGTAAAAAATCATTGTTATGTATATATAATATATTGTAATAGCATTCTTCTTTTGTTAAAGATTACGTTCGCTATATGAAAGCTATAGCTAGACAAAAAGCCTCCTCTTGCAAAATTTAATGGAAGTGGAGTTGAGTGGGAGAACAAGAGGACAGGAGATAGCCAAATAAAATGGGAGTGGTTAGAAAGACTCAATGAAAACCCCACTAGGGCCATCGTTCCTTCTTACTCATTTCCCTTTTCTTCTCTTTTCCCTTTTTTTTTTTTTTTCTGTTCACTAATCTTGTTAGAAAATTCAATTTCATTTATTTAGTCCCTTGATGGCGAAGTCTCCACTATAAACGATGCACTCTTTTCATCACGGAGATTTACGATAACATCATTTATTTTTAAGATCATTTCCTTCGTTATTAGGTTATGCTTAATTGTCCGCTTTTGGTCGATGAACTTGTGCATTTTCTTCCAATTAAAAGCTCTTGGATTATTCTAATCAAGTTTTTGAACTTATGTAACTTTTTTAATCAAATCCCTCTGACTTTAAATCTAATCAGTTGAAACTGACGTGATTATTGGAGCGACATGGAAAGTTGTAGTCATCGTTGGCGATCGACATATTATTGCTCAAGGTCTTGTCATGGGCTTCATCTTTGGAGTTCTTAGTCCCACAAGTTACAAGTTAGATGATAGTCCACAATGATTTACAAATTTTCTGCGCCATGCTCTTATTCATACAATGGATATGTTGGCAACAATTCACTCAAATTTTTAATCAGAAGGACTTGAAAGTTCAAGAAATTGACCAGACAAATTAAAAGTTCAAAAACTTGAAGGGAATGATTGTGCAAGTTCTGGCACCAATAATGTGCTTTCAACTTAGGTTGTATCTGCACAAGGATGGTATTATACTTCAGTTGGTATATTAGAGACCAACATCGATAGAAATCAAACAAATTGCCAAACCTAATCAGAACTCTCTCTCTCTCTCTCTCTCTCTCTCTCTCTCTCTCTCTCTCTCTCTCTCTCATCGTCACCTTGTTCACCATCGCCATGGCCACGACTGTTGCAATGCTTGTCGCCATGGCCACGATTGTCGCAGTGCTTTGAAACCGACAAACTTTGATATGGTTATAGAAGCCTGAGGTTGATCATCTTCGATGAGAGAGAGAGAGATTGGAAACCGGACTTGTAATTTCTAGTGATTTCTGAAATTTTTATGGTATTAAGTGCACATGTAGATAATGGAAAGAATTGAAGAATGGTAGTTTCATCACCAGATATCATAGTTAACGTTGCTATTTATTAGCAGCCTAATCTAATGTTCCCTTTCATCCCGCAATCCGGACAAAAATCTAACACGGGCTCAAAGAGCAAAAAACTAGTGATCTCACTGCTATTGGCCATCACCATCCATGGAACGGAAGAATTATCATGCCAGTCTTGAATATCTAATTCTCAATTATTCGAACAGCACCCCCCAAAGAGAATTGATCTCCACATGCTCGAGAGCAACACCTTTTATTACGCCAAAACAACGAAAGATCTTGTGTCAAAACAATGGCCACCAGATCCCCACCACCCAGAACCTCACCCCCCCCGAACTTAGTGAGCCTCACTGACCGCGCGACCTTCCACGAACGTTGGTCGGGACTGTGCGATCATGATCGTCACGACGACATCTCTCACTAAGTGACAAGACCAACGCAGGCCGCGTTAGTCAAGTACGCGATAGCTGATAAGGACTTCGGAAGAATACTGATCTAAGATGACTCCGGAAGAACAGCTTAATGCGTAATCTGCATGGAAATCACTAGCAAGCTTCGGACAAGAGATAATGCGTCTCCGATTCTCCACATAACTTTTGCTTCCCTCCATATCTGCCTCGTTGTCTCTAGGTAAGCACTATGCAAAGATCCTTTTGTCCTGTTGCCAGGAGACACTTGACTAGATGCAACACAAAAATATTGTTAACCCCCCACCCACTAATGCCCTCGTGATACAGTCTTTCCACGTACTTACTTACTCCCAATATCGTCATAATGGGTGCCGTCGGTTGTTCACTTACGGTAGACTTTTGTTGTCCCCAGATCGTTGAAAGTAAATCCGCATTTCGCAACCCACCAGAAAATGAGAAGAACCCAAGATGTTGCTAAGGGATAAAATCGACCTTCAACGCTCGCTTCACGCCGTCTAGTTCGAAAAACCTGCTGCTTGCATCTCGAGATTTGGAACTTACTGACCTTAACTGTAGATTTACAGATTTTAGGCTCATTTTATAAAGCAGCCAATGAGGTCTTTATTAAGAGGGTCGAGCAAAGCCGTCGGAGAGTATTGGCACAAGAGAGAGAGAGAGAGAGAGAGAGAGAGAGTAGATACAATCTGTATAGTATCGTGGGCTAGGGTTCAACCTTATCCATGCATGATGTCATGAAACAAAAATGAAATTCAAAGGAAATGATGGTTCGGACACAATTGTTGAAAACTCGACCACCTGAATAGTTGCAATCAAAGTGTACTAGATTGGTAAAGAAATTATGTGGTCGAATGTGGATCGGATATGGTGCATCTCAAGCATGGTGTTGCTGATTATACGGCGTTGATTTGATTTGATTAGTCCACACCAAAGGTAACTATGGAAGAGATGTTAACAATTATTTTGTGCAAGGTATTCAATGAGTAAGATTTCACTATTTGGTTGTAAGATTTCACTATTTGGTTGAGTGCATGCATCCGTCTTTATGCCTATATATATATATAGTTAGGAATCTTTAGAATCTCACTTCCACGTTCTAAGACTTGTTCCCCAAGTTTTGATTGTGCTTCCCAAGTTTTGGACACGGGCCTCACAAGTTGGCATCAGTTTTGAAAGTGTTCTTACAGTCATGAACCTTTAAAATCTCAATTTCATATTCTTAGACTTGTTACCAAAGTTATAGTCATGTCTTCACATTATGGATGTGCTCCCTATGGTTTGGACACAGCTGTTTTCAATTTTCAGTGACGAGTGTGGTATTCATACCAATTGTTTCACCATGTATGCCGATCCACTTCTATGATGTATTTGACCATAATCTGACATGACTCCAATATTTTAAGGATAACATTTGACAAGAAACTACCCTCCCCGCATTTTTCTAGCTATTTAACAGGTTTGGCATCATCTTAGCCACTTTTGCCTCGTGGTATATCATATGCCTATGCCACGTATATGCCAACCTTGGCCAATGCCGCCAACATTGGCCAATGACGCTCTTGGACATGTCAATCCTCCTGTTGGCCAAATTTGTGCCGATCACAATCCTGTCAATATAATCTGATGAAATCTTGCAAATATAAAGTCGATATTTTGCTTGATATGGTCAATGGGTCACCAAACTAATGTTTCTTTCAAAACGACCCTATTGTAGCCATTTTTTGGGTTCCCAACGACAACCTTAACTTACTTTCTAAAAAACCGAGATGGCCGTGATCCAAATTTTGAACAACTTTCGTTGGACCAAAACAGGTGTACAATCAATTTGGGCTACATTACTAACTTGACCATTTCTACCGACTGAAAGCGGGCTTAGCCCTTCAGTGAGCGTACTCTGCTGAAAAAGTTGGGCCTTGATACAAGTATACTTATGTGCTACATAAAGGGGGATTGAGGCTCTTGGAGAGCCCAGCTAAATTATGAAAAGACTTCATCTCAATTCTTAATAATTACCAAAATCAGCAGGTTAATCTTCATCAGGTTAGGGTTGAATCCACAAAAAGCGCGGACAAAATCGAATCAGTTTCCAAGTTCGAAACTTGGCGCTAACAGAAAAGAAGATGAAGGAGGAAAAAAAAATGCAGAACAAGAAGTCCTAGAAATTAACATAACATCTGAAGATCCAACAGAGTCGTGGGCCTGAGATTTTGGGACTTAGAATATCGAGTCCGCCTAATCGTCCAGTCGCTTCCATGAAACACAAAGATGTCGGCCTTAGAAGGATGTTTCGTTCTAATTATAATTTAACGAAGATATATATACTTATTTCCGGGTCGAATACCAACGCTAGTACCCGGGTAGAGTGATGCAGCAAAGCAATGTGAAACCGGAAAATTAGATGGGTCCTGGATATTGGACCGAACCGACTCGAAAATCTTGATTTTAACACCCTTATTCAGTTTGATTTATATCTGAAGCATTCTTCTACGCAAGAAATTTCTTCCTGAGGCTTGGTCTTACATGAAACAGTGAAGCATATTTTTTTCCATCAAAATTGCCAAATGACGAACGAAAAAAAGCAAAGATTAGACATTGCCTAGCAAAAGAAAATGCCTCTCAAATTTAGGCCTTATATGGTTCAGTTTTGAGCAAAAATATCCTCAAGAAAATGCAAATACCTTTGGATTGAATGGGTTTTCTCAAATGCAAATGATGTTTGGTGAATTGTAATTTAAAGTGCATTAGGAAACACCTTCGACTTAAATGTTGTTTGGTAAAATTTGCATTTTTTAAAAGACTTTTGCTATAATAAAATTTAAAAAAAAAAGATTTTTAATATAGCTATTGAACAACCTTACCTGAGGTTGCGTGATCTTAGGCGGCGTTACTTGAGTTGCGCTACCCAATTGTCACCTGAGGTCCCATACCCTCAGGCAATGTGGCAACCTAAGCGTTGTCACCTAGGTTGTTGCACTACTTGGGGATAGCAACCGTCGCTTGGGTCATGCGACTCAGGCCAATTGTCGCCCGGGTCAAGCGACCCAAGCAACAATTGTTGACACGTGTGACCTCTTTGGCCAACAATTGGTAGTCGTCAACCTTCAACCAACTTCTCAATGCAAACAATGAAGAAGACAGAGAGTGAATGAGGGTCAAGATTTGCATTCTAAGAATACAACTTCCCAAAGAATCTCTAGATCTACTTTAGGCTAAAGGTTCTTGAAGCCCTTTAAAGATGTAATTGTATTTTTTCAAAGTTAAGCCAAAAAATGAATCGAACACTATTTACATTTGCCTAAGGGACTTTAGAGTCTCAAAATCTATTTGGAATGCTAAACCAAATAGGGCTTTACTGGTACATAAATTGGTCAAATGAAATATTTTCATTTAAATTAAGTTGACTAGTATCTATCGTCTAGTCAACGGTGAAATATCTATTTAGATGGGATCGACTGGACTGATTCGCTTGCGACCTTACCAATAGAGTTACTACAATAGTATCCAATCCTTATACTTAGACTTAATTTTCTTAGACCCAATTTTTCTTAGTCAATATACTATTGTGGCTCTCTCATCCAGCGTGAATCGAGGGTGCCTAATGATCATCCTCCTCGTGGTGTCCCTGCCACGCAAATTAGTCAAGCCTCTCTGAAGTTGGATTTGGTCACCCGGTCGTCATCAAAAGTAGGTGAGATTGGTCCTGAAAGGAAACCACAAATTTATAGAAAAGGGGGATGTTATTGAGTTTGGTCACCCGAAGCTGAGAAATCAAGGGTCGCCTCGCGGTTGGAATGATTTGGCAGACATAAATATAAAAAATAAAAGTAATAATTGTTATTATTATTATAATTAAAAGAAAAGGAAGAAGAAATTTCTCAATCTCACCAACCCCGGCTGCTTCACCAACCGCAAGATGGGCCCCACCATCACCGACCCCACTTTTACACGCCAACCAAGTCTTCACCCACCACGCATCTTCTTCCCACCACAGATTTGACCCCCAAAAATTAAATAGTACAAAAAGGGAAAAAAAAATCGAAAATTTCCCTTTTTTTTCCCCTCTATTTTCCTTACGTATTTCCATTCTTAGGAACGAATTGGAGCCATCCACGTTTTTCACCAAATATGCGTGCGCAAGGAATACTATTTCGGCTTCTTTTTTTCTCAGCTCGAGTATTTGTGGCAAAACAAATTGAACGGTGATTAAATGCGAGATGATGTTCGGAGGCTAATGGGTATATGAGTTAATTCGTGAATATTCCTGACAGACCCTTTTATTTTCTTTATTATTATCGTCATTATTATTCCGACTATTTTTTGCATTGCCGTATGGGGAAGTTTGAGAATACAACGCGGTCTCGCTAAACTTTGTCCCCCAGTTGCTCTCTTACTCGGAAAGTGGCTTGTCCTTCTCCACCCACCGGCCGCATCTTTAAAAGAAAGCCCACCAGAATTAAATTTTTGGGACAACAAGATAAATGGTCCATGAATTTTAATTTAACGTGTGATATTGCTCATGATCTTTTAATTCATGTAATATAATCCCTAAATCTTAGTCATATTATTGCAACGTACAAAGAAAAAAATAAAAAAAAATGCTGTCTACATTTTGTATTGGTCAAATTGACAATTTTAATAAAAATGACTTATTTGTACCCATCTGACAAGCTTTAGAATTTGGCATTTTTTGAAAATTTTATGACTTGATTATAGTTTTATGACAAGTTTTAGGATTTCTAGTAAAAAATATAATTAGATGATAAAAAGTATAATTATTTGAAATATCCAAGATAATTTAAATTCAAAATTTTCTTTTGCGATTTGGGTTGGATTTAATGAGTTTTGACTTGGGTGCAAAGCTGGTTATCATTTTAGTATTAAAAAAAAAAAGTAAGCAAAAGGAATTTTTTGCACTAAGGCCAAGTCGAGAGAACATGCATACCCAGTATTTGTTAAAAAAAATAAAAAAAATGAATTGAAAAGCAGCAAGTGACGTCACATTCTTCCATATTGAAAGTGAATTCGACCTAACCATCATCATGAAGGGAAAGAAAGAAAAGATAAAACGGCAAAATATATATCCACTTCACCAACTCCCTCCCTTGTATTTTGCCAGGCATCCCATTCCATATATCATCGACCTCCCTCCTACGATCCAACCATCATCTCTTCTCGCCTCTTCACCCCAGAGAGAGATCCCGCGCCAATGGCTCTTCCACTGATCCTCCTCTCCATCCCCATCCTCCTCCTCCTCGCCCACCAGCTCTACCAGCGGCTCCGGTTCAAGCTCCCGCCGGGGCCGCGGGCCTGGCCGGTGGTCGGCAACCTCTACGACATCAAGCCCGTGCGGTTCCGGTGCTTCGCGGAGTGGTCGCAGGCCTACGGGCCCATCATATCGGTCTGGTTCGGTTCCACCCTGAACGTGGTCGTGTCGAGCTCGGAGCTGGCCAAGGAGGTGCTCAAGGAGAACGACCAGCAGCTGGCGGACCGGCACCGGAGCCGGTCGGCCGCCAAGTTCAGCAGGGACGGCCAGGACCTCATATGGGCCGACTACGGCCCCCACTACGTGAAGGTCAGGAAGGTGTGCACGCTGGAGCTCTTCACCCCCAAGCGGCTCGAGGCCCTCCGCCCCATCCGGGAGGACGAGGTCACCGCCATGGTCGAGTCCATCTTCAAGGATTGCACCAACCCTGGTAACTTCTCCTCCTCCTTTTCTTTTTGGCATTCGCAGCCTTCTTTTCTTCCGTTCTGCATCAAAGAGAAGACCGATCTACCGAACTTGATCGTGAGTAATGCGAAAAGCCGTATCGAAACAAACGAACCACGTCCAAACGACGGCAGAAATCCATCACGCCGCGCTCTACAAAATGATTTTCTATACGAGTCTCAATGGATTCTAAGTTGAGGTCTAGATCGTAAATCTGTTTCCGGGTAGAACAGCCGCTCGTTCGGTCCAAAAAATAGTTTGGTCGTAAATCTGTTTCCGGGCAGGCTTACTCCTCGTTGAAGTCGACGTTTGCCGATGCAAAAATGAAGTTTCTCATGATCAAGAAAAGTTCAGTCCATGAATAACGGGACCATTTCCACCCCGGGATGGTTTTGTCCTTTTATCCATTTCTCTTCTCCGGTCGTAGCATATTAAAAGGTTTAAGTCATTTGGTCAGCCAGATCTGACAAATTCAACCTGGAATGGGCGCCAGAAACGAAGTTCACAGGGTACTTCCCTCGTGTCACAGCTTTGAGTTTTGCAGTTGTCCTGTCGACAAGTATTCGGGGAGAAAAAGCATCATCCACCCAAATAATAAAATTTCATCATTTTTAAAGTAAAAAATTTTCATCAATATATTTGAAATGAATTTTTTTCTTTATTAGCCACGATTAAATTCGAATTTGTTATCGATTAATTTTTCAAAAAGAGGAACGGGTGGACTGGTATTTTAATAAAGAGGTCTTCTCCATTGAATGTGACTATTAAAAGGTTGGTTGCCACCACCAACCACCAGCCTGACATGATTGTTGAAGAAAAAACAAAGGGGAAGGAATTGGTCGCCAAGACATTTACTTTAGACCACCGGCTATGGTGGTACCGCTGAATAGGCTTCAGTCCTTTGAGGGAAGATTAGGAGTTTGAAGCCCTTGCAACGATAGTTGCAGGGAGGTTGGTGTGCTATTAGGTGATTGATGCGTTGCGTCAGAGTGATGATTTCCCCGCTAGCGACATCTGGGGGTTTACATAGCGGCAGTTAAAGCGATTTTTTAACACCCAAAAAAAAGAAAAAGAAACAGACATTGACTTTAGTGTTAGGATAAAAGAAAACTCGGATTTCTCCATTTCCCAGCAAATGGCATCAAATCGGAGTGCGCGAATGCCCTACTAGATCTCAGGTAGTCCAAACACGAGATTGTTTACATTAGGTGAGATGATAGGGAAGATCGAACGCTTGGTCCATGTACACAAAGTGCAATTTGGCAAAGTCAATTTCTGCCCACTTCTCTTTCCGTGAATGAATTTAAGACACAGCTCGCCTCCTATTTATTGAACTCGTGGGTGTTGACCCTAAAAAGCTTATCTCTCTTCCATTAATGATACCGTGCTGTGGGTTTCTAAGCCCAAAAGAAGAAAAAACAATTATGATTGACGGCATCGTGACCAGAAATATTTCAAGCTATCATCATCTTCTCTCTCTCTCTCTCTCTCTCTCTCTGGGGAGTTGAGGTTGTTCTGTCTATTCAACCCAACTCACGAGATTTGAGATTACTCCCTCTTTGCTTCTCCTTTGAAAGCAAAGTCATAATGTGGATGCGTAGTACTCGTGACTTGGCCACGTCGAGGGCCATGTTCGTTCTGTTCTCGTTTCAACCTAACGTTTCGGCATCGTCTCGGTTGAAATAAGGACTGCTTTTAGCTTCTTCTTGAACATCATTAGCGCATTGAACGCTTTCTTCCTGGGAAACTCGGCTGCTTTTTCTGCTTTAAGTTACTATGCTTGATATGATTAATGATTCCGAGTCGAATCAGCAGTGTTAAGACCAGAACGATTTGCGATGTGGGTGCAGATAATTCGGGGAAGACCCTGCTGGTGAAGAAGTACCTGGGGGCGGTCGCCTTCAACAACATAACGAGGCTGGCGTTCGGGAAGAGGTTCATGAACGCCGAGGGCGTGATAGACGAGCAGGGCCTCGAGTTCAAGGCGATCGTGTCCAACGGGCTGAAGCTTGGCGCATCGCTTGCCATGGCCGAGCACATCCCGTGGCTTCGCTGGATGTTCCCGCTGGAGGAGGAGGCGTTCGCCAAGCACAGCGCGAGGAGGGACCGCCTCACCCGGGCCATCATGGAGGAGCACACGGTAGCCCGCCAGAAGAGCGGGGCCAAGCAGCATTTCGTCGACGCCCTGCTCACCCTCAAGGACAAATACGACCTCAGCGAAGATACCATCATAGGACTCCTCTGGGTAAGTTTAACGACCGGCTCCGGACACCTGGTTTAGTCCCGAAACCAAATGGTCTACTGCAGATTCTAGGAATTTCCTTGGCATTGGAACTGACTCCATGGTCCATACCATATGCAGGACATGATCACAGCAGGCATGGACACTACTGCTATTTCAGTGGAGTGGGCGATGGCGGAGCTGATCAAGAACCCGAGGGTGCAACAGAAGGCCCAAGAGGAGCTCGACCGGGTCGTCGGGTTCGAGCGTGTGTTGACTGAGTCCGACTTCTCGAACCTCCCTTACCTCCAGTGCATTGCTAAGGAAGCGCTCCGGCTGCACCCTCCGACCCCGCTGATGCTCCCCCACCGGTCCAACTCCCACGTCAAGATCGGCGGCTACGACATCCCCAGGGGGTCGAACGTCCACGTGAATGTGTGGGCAATCGCCCGCGACCCGGCCGTATGGAATAGCCCGCTCGAGTTCAGGCCCGAGCGGTTCCTCGAGGAAGATGTGGACATGAAGGGCCACGACTTCAGGCTGCTCCCGTTCGGCGCAGGCAGGAGGGTGTGCCCTGGCGCACAGCTCGGGATCAACCTGGTCACGTCCATGCTGGGCCACCTGCTGCACCACTTCGTCTGGACTCCGCCGCAAGGGACAAAGCCGGAGGAGATCGACATGTCCGAGAACCCCGGGCTGGTCACGTACATGTCGACGCCTGTGCAAGCCGTGGCCACGCCTAGGCTACCCTCCGAACTGTACAAACGCGTGCCGTATGAAATGTAATTTTCCCTCTTTTAACTGTTTTAGATTACGAGATTTTTGAACTTTCTGAGAAGATTGTAAAATTTGGAAGTTTGTCATCGTCGTGGATTCATGAACCTGAAAGATGGTTTGAATAACACGATTTACGATCTGGGAAGAGCAAGGGTTGTGTAAGGAAATGGGAGACTCCGTCGAAAAGGCGATCCTTATATGAATCGAAAGACTAGTTCATCCTTTCAAAGCATATCATGGTAAGTATGGCATAAACTTGACAGAAAATTACCAGCAAAACGGACGGCGAATGTAAAGTATGGCATGATGAAACAGGACATTAAGAGCATCATGGGAAACAGAGCACCTATGAAAATACAAGTCTGGAAGCAAAAGTATGATCGGCCCCGACCGACAGAGTCGGCAAGAGGATTGAATGATCACAGCAGTTAACTGGTTGCTCGTGAGGGGAGACAACAGTTGTGGCCGCTGCTGTCAAATGCACAGTGACTGTGCCTAAACATCAACTCTTGTGAGTATGAGAAAATGGTCTCTCTCTCTATACTGGGGAAAAAGAAAACAATCGTTCGCACGAGAGTTCCTTCCTACTTACCATTTTATACCGGGGCTAGTCTTACGCCAAAGGAATTCAAAGAGGATGACAAGTAATTACGAATTGGCCTTCTCAACTCGAGCTCAAAAACAAGTTGAGTAATCAGTCGAACCCACCAAAAATTAAAACTAGGGAAGTTCTAAATTTTCAGGCTAAACTAGAGGGGTTACAATTTTTATATGGATTATACTTCTTGGTTGGAGGGAAATATTTGTATCTTATAGCAATCTGATCAGAACGTTTACACTTTTGATCAGTTCTGGGAAACACATGGTCTTCAGAGATAAATCGAAAACAATCATGTTCGATTTGCAATATTTCTCACTAATCCTTCTTCATAAAGAAGAAGAGGGCAGAAATTGCCAATAATCAAAGTAGTTTTTAACCCGATTGCACCATCACATGATTTAATCTGACGACAGGTTTGATGAGCCGGACACAGGGAGGTGCTCAACCTTGTTGATCCAACGGGTCATGATCAAGGGCTCGTCGTTCACCCAAATGTCGATTTCTTCATTGTACACAATTGTGTGTGAAGAGAGAACCCCTTGCTAGTTTTGATTGTTCGGGATTGTGGAGTAGGAGTGAAGAAACTGAGTTACATATAAGATTACGTTGTGGGGGTCTCTCTGATGTCTCATTTACCAAATGTATGCACAAATTCGTGATCCAACGATTGCCTAGTTGAAAACAGCCTTCGCCTATGCAAAGGTTGGTGATTATTTCTCTTCAATCATAAAGTTCCAAAAAAAAAAAAAAAAAAGTTAAAATTTTCTTTTATACAGGGTTCGAAACAGTAATATATTCTAAATGATGTTCTCTTCCCTTCTTTTAAGTCTCTGGAAATCATAGATGATAACTTCCTCTTTTAGGTCTGTATGGATGCTCTCATTCTTGCCATGGATAAGCTCCCTAGACAATTACTCAATAAAACCAAGGCCAGAGAGCAAGAAAGAGTTGTTAAACATACTCCACCATGTATCACAGTCTTAGGAATTGCTAGTTAGGCGAAGCTTCATTATAAACAGTTCAACAGATCAGACATGCTAGAAGGAAGCAAAGCCATATAAACAAACTATAGATGCAAGATCATACAAAGTATTAACTATATATGTACATAGTCGCTGAATAGGGTACTGTTTTCCGGAATTCGACGTGATTTCTCATACATCAAAGAGCTAGACGGTGCTCTTCTGCATATGGACTCAATTTACTATATGCGTCCACAAATTCTTCAACACATACCTCGTAATTATTCTAACAGGGAGTGTATCCACTCCACCCATTGATATAGATAAAGTCTAGTCTTTCTCCTTGCTTCCCCCTCCCCACCTTCGGAAGCAACTGAGATCTGGCAGAACTCTCAGTGACCTACACATTAAGAAGAGGTTTCAATCAGATACCCAACAACGAAAAAAAGAAGCCACTGCTCAGGGCTGCTTATTGTCTACTTGTTTTTTCTCATGTGGCTAAACGATGCATGCAACTGCTAGCATTCACTTGCCTCATGAGCTTCAGCCATGGCCACTAGAGCACTGGCTTAGGTTACCACTGGAAAAATCCCCCAACCCCAGACACTGTATCGAGCTTAAACAGAAAACCAAGAAATACTTCTAAAGAGGAAAGCCAGAGTTGGTCTTGGGAAACATTATTAGGAGTTTGGAGTTTGAGGGGTTGGGAAAAGCATAACAAAATGTCTCATTAGACCATATGAAAAGCTATGCTTTGATTGCACTTAGTTTAAACTCGACAGAGAATTACATAGTAAAAGAGAGGGAATGCAGATGAGTTGCAAAATGACATGTTGCATTGTCCAGATATAAAGATATGCGTACTCATTACACAATTTTTCGAGGTTCATATTGACATAAATAGTAGGCAGAGAAAGATGGAGATGAGAATATGCAGTTAAATTTGAATTAGCTCTCTGAAGCCATAAGATGAATTTGAATATTCACAACAGCGGAGAGTTTCGGCACAGACTGTCGGAGCCTCTGAAATAATTACGACTAACAATAGTAACTTCAATATCCGATATTTAAATTCAAAACTTTTTTTCCACCTTGGATGCCTATGGTATGATAGGCTACATTCTGTAAATTTTATGCACAGTTAAACCCCCCATGCAATCAAGTAAAATATTCCACATCAAGCAGCTCTAATCCTGATCCATGCTAATGTCACAACGGCCAATGAATCTTTTCTTTTCTTTTCTTTTCTTTTTGTCAATTTTAAATTGGTCGTCCTGGAAATGGACAATCCACGGCCAAGTAAATTCATGGCCAAACAAGTTCATTTGTGCTTAGCCCAATACCTCGCTTGACGCCAAGGCCAGAAGCCTTGGAGGCAGGCACGTCCTCAGCATACTTGAACTCCTGCAGCTGCTTGAAGTTCATCCACGGCTTTACCCACACTTTCGCTTCATAGATCTTCTTCTTGCCAGCATCAACAGCCTCAAGGGTAAGATGGTACAAAGTCCCGGCAACTACCTGCTCTTTGGCCTTCAACACACGAGCAAACTCGAGAAGCGCATTCTGCGATGAATCGAATGACGCAAAAGAAGAGTCAAAGAGGAAATCAAACGCAACAATCCGACATAATGAACAATTATGGCAATAACTAAAGTCTAAATGATGCTCCAACAATTATTATGCAATTAGAACAAGGCAATCCCAGAAATAAATCCAAACAAATTACCAGAAAAATGGATTACTAAAGTCAACACATGCTTGACCAAATTACCTTATCAAAGGCCAACCAGACCTCAATCTAAGGAAACGAAAAAAGGGCAAGAACCAAAGAAGGATGAGAAATCAAAAGCGGGGGGAAAAATTAGAAAGACCTCATTTTTATTGTGCTCCTCAACAGCGAAACGAGCAAGGCCCTCGATCTGGGCGCTGTTCTGGCTACCCTTGCAGTTGTGGATCCCGCCGGGTTTCATCCTTATGATCTGGCCTTCTCCGCACAGACCCACCTCGCTCGACGCGCACAGGACCGCCGCCACAAGCGCCAAGGCGACGCAGAACCTGTTGAGCTTCATCGGGATTCTGGTAAAAAAAACGATCTTTTTCCTCCCCGCACCGCAAGAGTTGGATTCTCCTCTGCAAAAATTCTCCCTTTCTTTTCAAGACGAGAGAGAAACGGATCGAGAGCCTTTGCGTGACTTATGGGGTGCGGGGCCCTTCTTGAATGGTGGTTGCCGGATGGCGTAGCGGCTAAGGAACGGTGTCAAAGTCGACATCGTTTCGGAGGAATCTGCGTGCCGGTCAACGAATGGAGTGATACCCACGATGGAATCTTGACGGGTTCCGTGGTGGTGACAATGGGCCGGATCAGCGCATTGCATGCTGTGTTCTTGGCCGTAAATCTTGATTTGCCTTCTCCACCTTTCTTTCTTAGAAAAAATGATAATGAAATCTAAATTTTGACTTAATGTATAATATAATCTCTTGAACTTTAAATTTATTCAATGTAATTACTGAACTATAACCCAATATTCAATTCAATCCTTGAATTTTTATTTTATTCAATGTGGTCCGTAAACTTTTAATATATATTCAATTTAATTCATAAATTATATGAAAATATTTAATATTATCTCTGAATTTGAATTAATTGAAGGAATATATTGAACATTTTCATATTATTCAAGTTCAAGAACTAAGTTAAATATGTAGCAAAAGTTCAAAATCACATTGAACATTGAGCTAAAATTCAAGAATCACATTGGACAACTAGTTAATGGAGCACATTATGTATCAAGCCAAAGTTCTAGGATTATTCGCGTCATTATCCCTATTTCTTATTTGAGATAATTGCTCAAAACCCCCCGCAACTTTGATGCCATTTGCATAGTAGTCCCTTGATTTTTAGAAAGTTACAGAATGCGACGTCTTAAATTTGTATTTTTGTTGCAGCCGCTAGTTTTTCAATCAACATAATCATTATGGACTAACTGAAAATAGACCAATTCACTTTTATTAACCGATGTAATCTCTATTTAATTTTCTCAATTTTATTAACCATGGTTCGCGTTGCTATCTTTCTTCTTAACTTCATTAATCATGCAGTAGAGCTTACTTTGATAATAATTAATAAAAATTATTTAGTCTATTTTTAAATAACACTTAATGGCTATGCAAATGAAAAATGTTTACGGCTGCAATACAAAACAATCTTTACGAGTTTGATCTATGGCTTTTCAATCGTTATGGGCTATTGCATGATGATGCCAGAATTTAAAGAGGTAATCTGTAATTTTCCAAAGTTTGGGTTCCATTGCGCAACTGTGTCAAAGTTCAGGAGGGATTTTGAGCAATTATCCCTTCTTGTGTTTTTCTTTTTCTGTTTCTTACATGAAGTATCTTTTTTATGGACGATTTTTTTCGGCATACTCTATGTCAATCGAAAGATGAACAAAATTATAGGGATTTATGCACTGCGAGTTCTAAAACTTGTTACGAAAGTGTAATTAAACATATGCTATGCCAATCGAAAGATGAAGAAAATTATAAGGACATATGCACTATAACTTCTAAAACTTGTCACAAAAGTGTATGAAATTCTAAAATTTTTAAAAATACGATCAAATCCTAAAACTTTTCAAATTGGTGCCGACTCTCTCGTTAACACTATCAATTTGTCTAACAAAAAATGATGACATTGCATTTTTAAATTATTTTTTTTTCCTACATGGCATTTTTTAATTACTTTTTGCTTCAAATATTATTTAAATAATAGTGATAAATAAATAAATAAAATCTAAAATAATTTTAAAAAAAAAAACTAGGAAAAAAATTTAAAAGAAAGGTACAAGATCGCAGCTAGGTGCTAGCACCATCACCCATCACCAAAGGGACCGGCAAAGGTCGCTAGCCTTAGGTGACAAAAGGGGGGCGGCCCTCATCGACCTAGGTGAGGCCATCATCGGCCTAGGCAAGGGCTGGTGAGGCTTGCCCAAATCTAGGCAACGCCTTGATTTGGGCTAGTGCAACTTAGCCAAATCTAGGCAACACCAGCCCTCGCTTGTGGCCGACGAGCCTCCCTAGCCCCATGTGAGGCCTCGCTAACCCCAAGCGAGAGGTGATGACCCTCACTAGGCCCAAGGGAGGGCCAACATTGCCTAAATCTAGATGAGCCTCACCCGAGCCTAGTGAGGGTCCCTGTGGCCAGCAAGGCTCGATTGGGCAACACCAACCCTCACCCAAGGCCGGTGATGGCCAACTTGTGGCACCTAATTTCCAAGTACTTATCGTGCATCGTTGTTAAAATAAGAGAACTATACTTGAAGAAAATTTTGATAATAAATTGCAACTATAACGATTACGCTAGGCTAGAATATAAGAAACCGAGCTGTCTCCAATTCTAATTATCATCAGCCTTGTCTCTGTACATAATGGGAGATGGAACTAAGGAGGGGGATTTGTACAAAAAACACTAGAGAAAGCAAACACTAAGTATCCCGTCTCTTGTCACTCATATACACACATGGTCAAAAAACAAAAATCTCTCCCAAAAGTTAGGCACTCATCGATCACCACCTACACCACTGAGCTACCACCATGGCCTGGACCCTCATCATATAGTGGCAGAGGTTTAATTAGCCAACCTCCCACACGTGCATACAAGGCTACAAAGACCAAATATGCTTGCCCAATTGGAGCCCCTGTGTCCACCGTCAAGTAGAAGGTACACTTGACAAAGGTCACGCCCGGAAACTACCGGTCGTGGATCTCCTCCTATCGCCATACAAAATCAAATGGGGCGCCATAAAGGATAGTTGTGGTGGCAGCAAGTGGAGTGAAGAACATCTCCTAATCTAAAGAAAAGGCACCATAAAAAAGTGTGAGTTTTAAAATAAAACTCAGCAAGTAAGCCGGTAGTCTTAGCTTGGGGGTTGGCCGCTAACGAGTAAATAGTTCACCATGTACCAACCACGGGGTTCGGCTAGGAGTCTATAATATTCGCCCAAAGGTAAATCCAGTGTTAAAGGGACTATTAAGTGTGGTTCCCACTAACAATTGAATTAAAATAGAAAAAAAAAACTATCTAATTGCCGTGTCTATATGGATTTGGCTACAATAATCACTCAGGGGGAGACGACACCCTGCCCTATACCCCTCGCACCCAATCTGGCATCACAAGGTCCCTTAAGGAGTTATTCAACCTTCCTCAGTTCTCTGGAGAGTACACCATCACTCTCTTTCACCCCTCTCCAAGCATCCCGACACCCAAGGCCTCCCATCGGCTTCTTGGCTGATTGCACAACATATGTATTCTCATCTTGTTGCAGCACTAAACAATTCTCGTGCACAGGACAGCTCAGAAACTAAGATAACGAGACCCCGAACTCATCCAAGAGACTCGTACTAAGCTTTGTTGTCATCTCTTAAACTGAACTTAATATGCTATAAACAAAATAAATGAAAGTTGAGAAGTTCTCAATCTAACTTAAGACCGTTTAGTATGCACAAGGTGACTAATTGAAACAATAAAAGCAAGCCAAATATTTCTACCAATCTCACATCACAATGGCAAGCTCACGGGCTCATTCCTAATTCACCTATAAAATCTAGATCAGCACACCAACTCGCGGCCTATTCCGAGCTGCCCATGAAACCCAAATTCAGGACATTAAGTTTGCGGCCTCACCTCCACCGTGACCTCGTCGACCAAAGCAAAGACTTGGGACCTCATCTTCGTTCCCATTCACGACTCTCTCTCTCTCTCTCTCTCTCTCTCTCTTTGCTCGATCGCCCACTCATTCGTGGCCTCTCTCTCCTCTGAACTAACTGAACACTACCCAGCTCACCGCATCACTCTCCTACTCATTTGAGACTCACGGTTTGCTCACAAAACGCACTAGACTTGACCCCACTGAGCTTACGGACCACACTTGCTCTCACTTCGAACCTCTTGAATTACTAACCCAACATTGGGCACACTATCCTTTCTCTCACTCAGGTCTCATGGACACAGCCCACACGGCTTGCAGCACCACCCTACGATCACTACGCATTATCCAGCTTAATGACACTACTTTCTTTCACTCCAAGCCCCATGGACACACATGTACTGCTTTCGGACTTCACTGCTCATCGCTCGAGCTTGTTTACTAAGCATTTTGGACCAAGTAACTAGCTTGGGGAGAGCTGGACAGAGTTTCGGTGTTTCTAGAGCTACCAAATCACCTCAATCCTCAAGGTATGTTTGTTTCATGAAAAACTCAATGATTAAGGAAAATATTTTCTTGAAAAATACTTTCCAGGAATACGATTAGTTTTCTTTTGTTTGGTATATATCATTGAAAACATTCTTTCCTGTTTGGACCTCATTGGAAAATGCTTTCTCTAAGATAAAAAATGAAATTTTTAAATAAATATTTATTTTTCCTTTTTTTCCCTTCCCTCCCAGCCGCCTCCCCACCTAACCCATCGCCCCTTCTTCTTGTCCATCGCCATCACCGCCATCTTCGATGACCTCACCTCCCTCTGCAGTGATTCCATCCACCAAAGCTAGGCTGAGCTCTAAGCACAAGCACAAGCCGGAGAGCCTTGAACATGCTCGAGGCGCAAGTGCACACGTCACAAACAAGGACAAATCTGGACTTGCACTAGAAGAAGGTACAAGCACACCAAACAGAGAAGCGGCAGAGCTCCCCAATGAGGCAAACAATGGCGAAGGGGAACTCGACGCAAATGGCGACAGACCAGAGCTCACGGCAGGCTGAGCCATTCCAAAGGGCGACAATCCTCCTGACACGACTGACGACAGTGTACCGAAGAGCATCGGCGCCGAAGTCGCCGGCGTGGAGCCAAATCCATTGGAGAATGAAGGTGCAAAAGATGCCGACGAAGAGGAAGAGGAGGGAGCGAAGCCAACGGGAGCGCAAGAGGGGCTAGGTTGGAGGCGGCGGCGATGACAAAAGGGAGGGGGCGAAGGAGAAGGAGAGAGGGGTGGAGGAGTTACGGTTTACGTTCACGGGCAAAGAAAGAAAAGATAAAACAAAAAAAAAAAAAAAAGATATAATTATATCAAATTCAAAATTTTTAATTAGAATTTTTTTTTTAATAATAACATTTTCATTAAGCAAGGACCTTAAAACATTTTAAAAAAACGTTTTCCGGTTCTTTCAAAGAGGAAATTATTTTCCTGAATTTAAGCTTTGAAAGGAAAACATTTTATGTTAATTAGGAAAATATTTTCCGTTGACTCATTTGTTAACATGAGCTATCAATTAGGGCCTCAATATGAGAGTTTTTCTATTTAAGGTCTTTGTATATATGTATCTTCTAATTTGTAGGAGATCTCCTGATTTATAGTGATTTGTAAGAGATTCTAGGGCAGCTTACGTCGGTATATATATGTGTGGTTATATTCTTGTAAAAAGAGAATAACACAGAAGAAAAAAAATTTGTTTACTGGTCAACATGGTATCAGAGCAAATGATCTAGGGACTCTGTGTTCTGATCACCATCCGAATTCCTTGTTGTGGCATAGCCACGCGGTGGTTTCGTGCCGATTGCCACTCTAATTACACCCTTTATCGAGATTCATGACGGATGACAATCCACTCATCGAGATAGTTCCTTAGGCTCCAGCGGAAGGCACTGTCTCTAGGCATTATAGTCTCGCATCAAGCTCCAAGAGGGACTTCCACTATTGATGCACTCCTTAAAACCTTAACGTCCAAGTTGACACAAATCTTGACTCACCATCAGGCCTCACCTTCTCATGCTAAAAAACTCCACCCCACCAATTGCAGTCAAGTTGGATGGCTGTAATTATGGCCTTTGGTCCCAAGTTGTCGAGATGTATATCTTCGGGAAGGACAAATTGGGATATATCAATGGGGATCTCCCCCCCCCCACTTCCGACTGACCCTAATTTTCGAAAGTGGAAGACTAACAACATTACAGTTAAAGGATGGCTCATCAATTCCATGGACCCACCCTAATTTTCGAAAGTGGAAGACTAACAACAGTACAGTTAAAGGATGGCTCATCAATTCCATGGACCCGGCATTGATTGGAAATTTTATCTATTTCCCAACAGCAAAAGCGGTATGGGATTCGGTGGCTACTACGTTCTTTGATGGTACCGATGTCTCCCAAGTGTATGATCTAGAGTGACGTTTGTCCTGACTAAAACAGGCAGGTAGCCTGATTGAAAAGTATTATAATGATCTTCAGGGTTTATGGCGGGAGGTTGATTTTCGACGGCCTAATCCCATGACTTGTCCTCATGATATCGAGGGCTACAACGCTCTTGTGCTAGAAGACCGTGGGGCTCAATAAACACCTTGACAAAGTCAGGGTTGATGTTCTTCAGATGCATCCCTTCCCGACGGTGGAGCAAGCCTATGCCAGGGTGACGCGGGAGGATGAACGCCAAGCTGCTATGTTATCTTCAATTGAACCATCTAGCATCGCGACAGCCCTGGTGTCGTGTGGTGGAAAGATTATCTCACACTTTCTCGAGGCCAACAATGAGTCCAAAGCTCTCCAGATGGTCCCTCCTAATACCACATCTAGTGGAGGGAGAATCAACAAAGGTTCGAAGGCTAAACCACAACACCTAGGAGGCTTTACTTATTGTGGTAATACTAAATATACAAAAGATACCTATTTTAAATTGCACAATTATCCAGATTGGTGGAAGGAGTTATAGAACAATAAAAAGATAGAAAATGCTATAGGGCGGGGGCAGGCATTATTGGCTACCGGGACCTCACCCCTTTCTTTGGTATCGCAAGTAGACTCTACCAATACTTCTGATGCGACTCTTGAAGATAACACTGGGTGTGCACTTATTAGTAATTCTCAGTGTGGTGGGGAGGGGTGGATTATTGATTCTAGGGCAACGGATCACATGACACCCAATTGGAACAAAATTATATGGTACACCACTCCAAGGAGACAGAGTATCTATAATGCAAATGGCACTAGTTATCCTGTCACTAGGGCTGGCAATGTTGATCTTACACATTCTTTATAATTGTCTCACACTTTATTAGTGCCCTCTCTGTCTAACCATTTACTCTATGTTGGCTAACTCACTGATGCTTTGAAGTGTTGTGTTTTTATGTATCCGTCTTTTTGCTTATTTCAAGATATCCTCACGAAGGAGATTATTGGTCATGGTACTAAAAGGAGGGGGGCTGTACTATGTTGATAACTTTCATGCAGGCCGAGCACATCACAAGTAGTGGGTCTACTAATAAAGAAAAAGCGATTTGGTTATGGCATCGTTGTTTAGGATACCCATCTTTTGGGTATTTAAAACATTTATTTCCAAACTTGTTTCATAATTTGTCAGATACTAAATTCCAACGTGAGACATGTATTTTGGCAAAAAGTCATCATGTCTCTTTTCCTTTGAGTTTTAATAAGAGCACTAGGCCGTTTTCTTTGGTTCATTCGAACGTTATTCGAATGTGTGGGGTGCTTCACTACTTACTACTCTATTTGGGATTCGTTGGTTTGTAACATTTGTGGATGATTGTACCTGAATGTCCTGGGTTTATTTAACGAAGCATAAAGACGGCGGCAATATTTCGCATGTTTCATTGGATGATTGCAATGCAGTTTGGGACTCAAATTCGAGTCCTACGTAGTGACAATGGTGGGGAATATACACGAAGCGGCGTTCGGAGGTTCCCTGGGTTATCAAAAAAAAAAAATGGTGGGGAATATATTAACCAGCATCTTGCAGCTTACTTTCAAGACCACGGGCTTATACACGAAACGTCTTGCACTAGGACACCCTAACAGAATGGTATTGCTAAGAGGAAGAACCACCATATCCTCAAGACGGCACGGGCACTCCTCATAGGTGGTCAGGTTCCATCTCATTTTTGGGATGCCGCCATATTTACAACAGTACATTTGATGAATAGAATGCCCTCTCATGTGTTGAACTTTCAGACCCCACTTCAAGCTCTTGCATCCTATGTTCCTCTTCCTTCCATCATGACACTACCTCCCAAAGTGTTTGGGTGTGTGGCATACATCCATCTCCACAAGAACCAACGGAAAAAACTCGATCCATGTACAATAAAGTGTGTTTTCATTAGTTATGGCACTCATCACAAAGGATACCACTGTTACAATCCAACTACCAAGAAAACCCACATCATAATGGATGCTACCTTCGTCGAGTCTAAATTGTTTTTTCTCACACCCAATTGTAGCTTTCAAGGGGAGACTTCTAGTGAAAGGACAAATTGGTGGGAATGTGGTGTGATGGCAGGGGTTGCGGCTGTTTTGCTTTAAAAAAAAATGACCCCGCAATGCCAACACCTGGCGACACAATGACTAGTAACATACAAGCTAAGGTGCAAGTTGACAAGCGGGTTCACATGCTGCGGCAGGCAGCATTGACCAGTAATGGTGTGGTCACGGATCATGGTGGGACACCAAAAAATGAGCATCGGTACACTAAGGAATCTGATCATTAGGTTGATTTGGTGCAAGAGACACACAAACAATCTTAAAAACAGCTCCCTCCACTTCAAAATACCCCTTCTTTAGTACTTGACAATTCTCCTGAGGTAAGTTCTCCTACCACACATAATTTGTTTTTTGATACTGATGTAGCTATTTGTTATAAATTGTCCGATAGACATAATCGTGGCAAGGCTCCTAATAGGTACTCACCAAATGTGGAACAGTGAAGATCGAAGTATCCGATCACCAATTATGTTTCGACAAAGCAGTTGTTGAGATCTTTAAAGGCATTTGTCTCGAATGTCTTTGCAAGTAGAGTTCCTAGTGGAGGACATGAGGCATTGAGGGATCCCAAGTGGGTTAAAGCAATGCAAGAAGACATAGAGGCTTTACAAAAAAAATAAGACTTGGAAACTTATTGAGTTACCGAAGGGAAAGAAGGCAATAGGATGTAAATGGGTCTTCACCATCAAATATAAAGCAAATGGTTTTGTCAAAAGGTACAAGGCACATCTGGTAGCAAAGGGATATACCTAGACCTATGGCGTGGACTACCAAGAAACATTCTCTCTAATTGCAAAACTGAACACTGTGCGGGTATTGTTATCACTTGCAGCAAATTTGGACTAGCCCTTACATCAATTTGATGTAAAGAATGCATTCTTACACAGAGATTTGGAAAAAGAGATCTACATGGAAATCCCACCAAAATATGCGTGTGCTGATAAATTGGAAGTGGTATATAAACTTGAGCGGTCGTTTTGTCACTTTAGCTCTACAATGAAAAGGTATGGGTACACTCAAAGTAATTCGGACTATACGTTGTTCCTGAAACGACAGCATGACAAAGTGACGGCATTGATTATATACGTAGATGACAGGGGATGACCTTGAGGAGATCACAGAACTTCAAAGGAAACTGGCAAATGAGTTCGAGATGAAGAACTTGGGGGGCCTGAAATATTTTTTGGGTATTGAAGTGGACAGATCAAAGGAGGGTATATTCTTATCTGAACGAAAGTATGTGTCAGACTTGTTGGCTAAGGTGGGGATGTTGGATTGCAAACCTGCTGATACCCCTATAGTATAGAATCATAAACTTAGAGTTTTCCCTAATCATGTATCAACCAATATGGACCGATATCAAAGGTTGGTAGGGAGATTAATTTATATATCGCACACTCAGCCTGACATTGCATATGATGTAGGAGTTGTAAGTCAATTTATGCACGCTCCTAGTGAAGATCATATGAATGTTGTAGTTCGGATTTTATGCTACTTGAAGTCAACACCAAGGAAAAGACTATTCTTTGTGAAGAATAATCACCATGAGGTGGAAGGATTTACGGATGCTGATTGGGCTGGCAATACCTCGAATAGGAGATCGACATTAGGCTACTTCACATTTGTGGGAGGAAACTTTGTTACATGGAGGAGTAAGAAACAGAAAGAAGTAGCTTTGTCAAGTGTTGAAGCTGAGTTTCGAGGGATGGCTAAAGGATTATCTGAGCTTTTCTGGCTAAAGAAGTTGTTTGACAGAACTTGGTTTTCCACCTAAGTCAGGAATACAACTGTTTTGTGATAATAAGGCCGTGATTCAGATTTCCCACAACCCGGTTCACATGACCGCACTAAACATGTTGAAGTTGATAGACATTTTATCAAGCAAAATCTAGATGATAGGGTGGTGAGTTTTTCATTTATCAAATCTGAAGACCAGTTGGCGGACATACTTAAAAAGGCTGTATCGAGTCGAGCATTCCACAACTCACTTGTCAAGCTGAATATATATTTTCTCACCAGCTTGAGGGAGAGTGTTAACATGAGCTGTCAATTAAGACCTCAATAGGAGAGTTTCTCTATTTAAGTTTTTTATATATATGTATCTTCTAATTTGTAGGAGATCTCTATGTTCAATCTTGTGATCAAATGGTGGTGGGACTGAAAATGGTGTCTAAAATGCGTCTGAAGGAACTCAACAAGGCGTTGGAGAAATTCAAGGAGAAAACCCCTGTCAAAACTCATCAAATCTCTTCGGCAGCAAAAAGAAAAGGGAAGGAACCCATGATTGCTCCATCCAAGAAAATAAGAGCTCTCATCGTTGAGGATGAAGATGATGAGGAAGACATCACCATTTCTGCTATAGCATTAAAGAACCTGAGTCGTTCTATTCCAGAATCAATGGAACGACAAGAGAAAGACTCAGAACAAAGGACTGGAGAAAGAGAAGATTTAGAAGCTGAAGAAAGCGATGCAGAGGATGAAAGATTTGAAAAAGAAGAAGAAGAGGAAAGAGCAAATCAAGAGGAAGGAGAACATGAGAAACTCTCTTCTTCACCTAAAGGCATGGAAACAGGGGGAGACCATGATAAAAGAGGAATGTCCTCATATCCTGCTACCAGTGAGGGAATCAGTCGCTCTCCAGCAGATTCAGAAGACATCTATGCCTCTTAATTTCCTGAGGAGGGACATGATGTTTCATCGCCCAATCTGCGTGACTATGCTGATTTGCCATCATCTGCCTTTACTCCATCTGATCGTGCAGGAGCCAGTACGCAGACTGATAATTCAGCAGATTTTCGCAGAATTCTTGATGTTCTCTTGGAAATGCGGGGTCAAATATATGCTCTGGGATGCGAAGTTCAGAATTTGCAGACTGCGGGTCAAGCTTCTTCCATTTCATTGAATGATCAGATCTAAGCCCTTGCTTTTCAGATTCAAGCAAATGTTAAGGGTGAAGAGGTGCCTCAACTGAAGGAAGAGTTGAAAAAGCTGGAAGGCATTGTCCAGTCAATAGGAGATTTCCAGCTTGTTTGTGTTCCCAAGCATTCCTGAATCCATTCTCTTTCCATCTCAATCTTTTTTTTATGATGACAAAAAAGGGGAGAGATGCAAGATTTGAAACTTTGAATTTGAACTTTTGATTTATTTTGATGTTATTTTGTTTGACTTGACTTTTGTGTCTCGGATGTGGACTGAATTTGGGATTTGGTTTTGATCGCTTATATTAAGTACTATTGATATCTTATGAATGGCTTTACTCACATGCAAAATTAACTTATTTTCTGTGGTTGCAGATTCTAGTATTATCATTAAACCATTTATCTTTATCAGATATCCATATTTGCTTAAGTAATGTTTTGCAGGTCAAAGTTATCCAAATCTGCAGGAAATTTTTGTCACCATCAAAAATGGGGAGATTGTTGGAGAAATCTTCATGGAATATTTTGAAGCTGACAAAACATTTCCATCAGTCTAGTATGAAGATTTGCAGTCTCTACTATTTAAAGTCTAAAGACCTCCGGACTGCCAGACTCAAGACTCAAAGTCTATTCTCATTGACAGTTTTTAATCCGTCGAATAAGGGCTATCCATAACTTGGTGTTTCATTAAGGATTTGACCTTATCGACTGGAGAAGATCTCTTGGCTGGATATGACATAACGGATTCCTTTATTTGAATCAAGATTGATTAAGGATCTGATGATTGGCGAAGTATACTTGGAAGGTTCTACTTATAAAAACCGAGATCCTGATTGTATGGGTGAGCAGGATTGATGGGCTATCGACATGCTCCCTAAATAGCTTGAATGATCTTTCTAATTGATTCCGTCCAACGGGTAGATTGGAGGAATTCCTTTGGTAAGTGCCAACGGGTATGATGGCATAAAGGAGTATATAAGGAAGACGTTCCAGTTGTTCAAGAGAGTGCACGATAGAAGAATTCCAAAGTCTGAAGCTCTTTGTTCTTAGTCAGTTCATTTACTGAGCGAAATTTTGTAAGCAAAAGAGAGTTTATATTCTGAGAAACTTGAGGAAGTGTGGTAGAGTATCTACACTGTGGAATCAAGGGATAGACTTGCTGTAATAACTCTTTTGTTCATAGTGAAATCCAGTTGGTGGGCTGTCAGTGCGGAAGAGTGAATGTAGGCTTGGAATAAGCCGAACCACTATAAACCTTGTATTCAATTTTCTCTTCCCTACTCTCTGCTTTACTTTGATCATAATTCGTTTTGTTAACCAAATGAGAACTTCCTTTCTATTGTCTGCTTAGTATTGCTCTCTTATCTCAAGAAATTATTTTTACACCTATTCACCCCCCCTCTAGGTGCTTATACTAGCTATCTCAGCCAAAACATTGACTTTAGTGTTAGGATAAAAGAAAATTCGGATTTCTCTATTTCCCAGCAAATGGCACGAAATCGGAGTGCGCGAATGTCTTACTAGATCTCAGGTAGTCCAAACACGAGATTGTTTACATTAGCTAATAGGGAAGATCGAACGCTTGGTCCATGTACACAAAGTGTGACGGCCCGAGCGGCGATACGTGGAGAGGAGGGATGGTGGTGCATCCAAGCCTCGGCCCCCGAACGTGCGCAAGGAAGGGGTCCTCTCCCTCTTGTCCCACATCGCTTAGGGGGGAGTCTAGGGCTAGTTTATAATGGCTGGGGCCCCTTAACCTGTGTGACACGTTTTAAAGCCGTGAGGACTCAGTGTCCAAAGCGGACAATATCACACAGTGGGCCCGGGTCGTTACAAATGGTATCAGAGCCAACTCCCGACAGCATGTGGGGCCATAGCGAGGACGCCTTCTGCTAAGGGGGGAGAGTGTGACGGCCCGAGCAGCGGTGCGTAGGGAGAAGGGATGGCGGTGCATCCACGCCTCGATCCCCAGACGTGCGCAAGGAATGGGTCCTCTCCCTCTTGTCCCACATCGCTTAGGGGGAATCCAGGGCCAGTTTATAATGGCTTGGGCCCCTTAACCTATGTGACGCGTTTTAAAGCCGTGAGGACTCAATATCCAAAGCGGACAATATCACATAGTGGGCCCGAGTCGTTACAAATGGTATCAGAGCTGACTCCCAACAGTGTGTGGGGCCACAGCGAGAACACTGTTCTACTAAGGGGGGAGAGTGTGATGGCCCGAGCGGCGGTGCGTGGGGAGGAGGGATAGCGGTGCGTCTGCGCCTTGGTCCCTGGACGTGTGCAAAGAAGGGGTCCTCTCCTTCTTGTCCCACATCGCTTAGGGGGGAGTCCAAGGCTAGTTTATAATGGCTTGGGCCCCTTAACCTGTGTGGCGCATTTTAAAGCCGTGAGAACTCAATGTTCAAAGCGGACAATATCACACAGTGGGCCCGGGTCGTTACACAAAGTGCAATTTAGCAAAGTCAATTTCTGCCAACTTCTCTTTCCGTGAATGAATTTAAGACACAGCTCGCCACCTAATGACTGAACTCGTGGGCGTTCGCCCTCAAAGCTTCTCTCTCTTCCGTTAATGATGCCGTGCTGTGGGTTTCTAAGCCCAAAAGAAGAAAAATCAATTATGATTGACCGCATCGGAACCAGAAATCTTTCAAGCTATCATCATCTTCTCTCTCTCTCTCTCTTTGGGGAGTTGAGATTGTTCTATCTATTCAACCCAATTCACGAGATTTGAGATTACTCCCTCTTTGCTTCTCCTTTGAAAGTGAAGTCATGATGTGGATGCGTAGTACTCATGACTTGGCCACGTCGAGGGCCATGTTCGTCGTGTTCTCGTTTCAACCTAACGTTTCGGCATCTTTTCGGTGGAAATAAGGATTGCTTTTAGCTTCTTCTTGAACAACATTAGCGCATTGAACACGTTCTTCTTGGGAAACTCGGCTGCTTTTTCTGCTTTAAGTAAGTTACTATGCTTGATATGGTAAATGATTCCGAGTCAAATCAGCAGTGTTAAGACCAGAACGATTTGCTATGTGGGTGCAGATAATTCGGGGAAGACGTTGCTGGTGAGGAAGTACCTGGGGGTGGTTGCCTTAAACAACATAACGAGGCTGGTGTTCGGGAAAAGGTTCATGAACGCCAAGGGTGTGATAGAAGGGCACGGCCTCGAGTTCAAGGGGATCGTGTCCGACGGGCTGAAGCTTGGCGCATCGCTCGTCATGGCGGAGTTCATCCCGTGGCTCCGCTGGATATACGCACTAGAGGAAAATGCGTACGCCAAGCACGGTGCGAGGAGGGACCACCTCACCCTGGCCATCATGGAGGAGCACATGCTAGCCCGCCAGAAGAGCAGGGCCAAGCAGCATTTAGTAGACGCCCTGCTCACCCTCAAGGACAAATACGACCTCAGCGAAGATAACATCATGGGACTCCTCTGGGTAAGTTTAACGACAGGCTCTGGACACCTGGTTTAGTCCCGAAACCAAATGGTCTACTGCAGATTCTAGGAATTTCCTTGGCATTGGAACTGACTCCATGGTCCATACCATATGCAGGACATGATCACAGCAGGCATGGACACTACTGTTATTTCAGTGGAGTGGGCGATGGCAGAGCTGATCAAGAACCCGAGGGTTCAACAGAAGGCCCAAGAGGAGCTCGACCGGGTCGTCCGGTTCGAGCGTGTGGTGACTGAGTCTGACTTCTCGAACCTCCCTTACCTCCAGTGCATTGTTAAGGAAGTGCTCCGGCTGCACCCTCTGACCCCGCTGATGCTCCCCCACCGATCCAACTCCCGCGTCAAGATCGGCGGCTACTACATCCCCAAGGGGTCGAACGTCCACGTGAATGTGTGGGCCATCGCCCGCAACCCGGCCGTCTGGAATAGCCCGCTCGAGTTCAAGCCCGAGCGGTTCCTCGAGGAAGATGTGGACATGAAGGGCCACGACTTCAGGCTGCTCCCGTTCGGTGCAGGCATGCGGATGTGCCCCGGCGCGCAGCTCGGGATCAACCTGGTCACGTCCATGCTGGGCCACCTGCTGCACCATTTCGTCTGGACTCCGCCGCAAGGGACAAAGCCGGAGGAGATCGACATGTCCGAGAACCCCAGGCTAGTCACGTAAATGTCGACGCCTGTGCAAACCGTGGCCACGCCTAGGCTACCCTCCGAACTGTACAAACGCGTGCCGTATGAAATGTAATTTTCCCTCTTTTAACTGTTTTAGATTACGGGTGATGGGTTTTTATATTCGATGGGCTTATTTAAGCCCGTCTGCCCATGTTGGGCTAAAATTCGACTCGTAAATGAAGGGCCCATAGAAGAGTGCAGTTATTATAAAGTAAAATTTAAAAATGGGAGAATTGTCAGAGCAGTTGGATTATTTGAGCAGTTACGTAATCAAAAGAGTTATGTAATCTAAGCAATTGCTTTATCTGAGTTATGCTTTTGAAAAAAAAAAATACGTTTTTCTCTGTTCAACGTTCTCTTAGTTTTTCCCCAAGAGACAATATGCTTCTCTTCACGAACGGAATCAGGGATTCAAGAAATCCTCATAAAACAGTGATGGTGTTTAATCTATGAAAGACAAGGTATGTTCGACTCCATAATGTACCTTATGATCGATGTAACATATTTTTCTGGGCACGTTTTCCGCGTTTATTTTCGGTGTTCGATTGAGTATCAGATCGTTTTTGGGAATATGTTTCCCAACATTGGTATTAGAGCGATGTTGTTCATGTTTCTTGATTAGTGTTGATATTTATAAATTGTTTTTTTGTTGAAATTTCGTGAAATGCCGCCGTCGATCGCTCAGGGACAGAAATCTCAACACCCGTATTGTTTGCACCCCCTTTTTGATTTTCCGTAAATTGAAACTCGTTTCTGATAGTGCACGGTCGTAGTTCTCATTGATATGAGAAAAACAACTGGTGGCCCGCCGCAAGGGGCCACCGAACGCGCTGCCACGCGCGGCTAGAAGATCTGGCGTCGTCAATGCGTGTAACACACGCATTAAGGCAGTTCCTAGGCGCCTGCAACGCACACGCTAGCGGGGCAAACCGCACGCGTGTGCGTGGCAAGCATGCAGCAACTGTTGGCACGTGCGCACAAACGCCAGCTGATGTCATCGTGACATCAACCGGTGGTTGTCCGCACACTTGCAAGGCACGTGAGGTGACGTCACTAGTCAGGTCAGTCAAATTGACTCGACCCATGTTTGACTTGACTGACCCGACCAGTATCCGTTGACCCGTTGACCTGACCCATTGACTCATTGACCCAACCCGGTCATCAATTGACCATTGACTGGAGTTGACCACCATTGATGGGAAAAAAAATGAAAAGGAGGAAAATTATGTTTTTCCATTTTGTTCATTGTGAATTATAATTAACCCCTTTTATTCTGCATTTGTTGCGGGAAACATGATATGTTTTGTACACATACCTATATTTCCGAGAACGAACGAAGAAAATGTGAGACTTGAAAGGCTAAAAATAGAATTAGCTAATTATCGGTGAACTGACGGAGATATAGTGTCACACGTGGTCAGGGTTAATCAAATGATACAGAAATCATCTAAAAGGGTTATCCTATGCCAGCTTTTGAGATGGTGCGATTCTTCATGAACACTCTTCCACTAGAATGGCAAGGAGTGTTGAATCGTCTATGGGAGGTCAACAAAGTTCCTAAGTATAAGAAGCTTGTAATGGCTTTTATAGATGAATATTATCGGATTGAAGCTATAAAGACTGCGACCCAAAGAATGACTTCAATCCGCGGGGGATGAATGTGCGAAGGAGAACTCCTAAGGGATATCCGTCTATTTTTTCATGGTTGCCAAATGTGCCTAAAGATTTTATAAAGGATAATTTGAAGAAAGTAAAAGATTATTTTCCTTTTCATAGGTTGACTTAGCGTTAACTATTTTTAGTGATTTTTATTTAGTATGTTTTAATGGATATCTTATGTAAATATTTTCTACTTAGTTGATGTCGTCGTAGCAACTAATGTATTAGTTACATTATATGGAAATATCATTATTCTATCATTAATGGATGTCCAATATCAATTGCTTATGTTGTTATTAATTGTTGTGCGTAGTTCATAGAAATTTTTGTAGCTTCAAAGAACTTATTTTGCATAGAAGATTATGTTAATGATAATTTCAAGTTAGGATTTTGGATGATGGTTGGAAACATGGTGACATTTTAATTCTGAAACCTTATTTGAAATTATTCATTAATATGATAAGTTTATGCAAAATTGATGCATAAATGATAGGCATTAAAAATCCGTGCATGTGTCTGATATGTTCATATCCAATGGTTTCAGCAACTAAGGGCATAATTGCTAAGTTGAACAAAGAAGAAAATTTGAATAGCGAAAATTGTGAAATATTGAATATGAAATTCAATATGTGCTTGAAAAGCAAAATGCACTAAAAGCTCCTAACTATGTTATGGAAGAACTTGAGGATGTTGTGCGCCACTTTGAGCTAGCAAATGACCACCTAAAGGCATTTGTTGTGCTGGTTCTAGCTCAGAATGGGCTTTGAGCTCTAAGTGCAAGCACATTGATTCGTTCAAAAGATGAAAATGTAATGGATCAAGTCCTACTAGCAATAATTAAGAGTTAACCAACATAAGAGAGGAAAACATCATCGAGTGAAGAGAATTTCAAGGGTGAAATATTATAACTATGACTAAAAGGGTCACTATACTCGTGACTGTTGTGAGTCAAAGAAAATAGACACCCCTTATACTCTTAAGAACTTTGCTTATGTGCCAAGTTTTGTATTTTTAACTAAATCTAATCATTTGTAGACTGTAAATTCGGGAGCAACAGACAATATAAAGAAGGATAAAGAATCCTTCGTGAAATTTCGTTTGTGGACTATAAATTCAGGAGCAACAGACCATGTAGCGAAGGATAAAGAATCTTTCGTGAAATTTCAACGAGTACCGACTGAAACTAAATGGATCTATGTAGGAAATAACTCAAGAGCCGAAGTGAAAGGAATTGCACCTGCCAATTAAACATGCGTGGTGGACACACTTTATTCCTACATGATGTATTATATGTTCTGGAGATTCGTCGAAATTTAGTATCTATTTTAGTCTTTGTAAAGTATGGTTTTAATTTGAACTTCCATAATAGTAGTGTAAATTTGTATTTGAATACAAACTATTATAATTGTGGTTATTTTCTAGATGATTTTATTGTATTAAATATTGACCGTGGTAATGTCAATGTTTGTTATCCCATTTTCACCTCTTCTAATTCATATGATAATGATGTAAATGTGTGGCATGCTAGACTTAGTCATATTGGCCAACAACGTATGAATAAACTAGTCAAAGAAAGCTTGTTAGGCAATATTGAAAAAGTCGATTTGTCAATATGTGAGTATTGCCTAGCAGGGAAAACAATAAGGAAACCATTTGGAAAAGGTAAAAGAGCTAAATTTCCTTTACAATTAATCTATTCTGACATATGTAGTCCAATGAATGTGAGAGAAAAGCATTGGACTATTTATTTCATCGCATTTATAGATGATTATAATTTATTCGGATATATCTATTTGATTTCTCATAAATTTGAAGTATTAAGTCATTTCAAAAAGTTTATGAGTTTGGTAGAAAAACAATTAAATAAGAAAATAAAAGTATTGAGATCCGATTGATGTCGAGAATATTTATCTAATGAATTCAAAAATTTATATGATGAAAAAGGAATATAAAGACACTCGTCTATTCCCTACACTCCTCAACAAAATGGTGTTGCCGAAAGAAAAAATAGAACCCTATTAGAAATGGTTAGGTCCATGATGACACATACTAACTTACCTATCACCTTTTAGAGTGATACTTTATTAACTGCTGCCTATATGCTTAACCATATGCCTTTCAAATTAGTTACTTCCACTCCATATGAGTTATGGATATGTAAAAAACTATACTTAAGTTTTCTTAAACCGTGGGGTTGTGCTATCTATACTCATAAACCCTCTCACAAGTTTGGGAAATTGGGTCTTAGGGCAATAAGAGTATTTTCATAAGATACTTAGAACACTCGAAAGGGTATGTGTTTATAGATGAGCGAGAAAGTGGAAGTAAAACTGAATTCGAATCATGGAATGTCACATTCTTAGAGAATGAATTTCCTAAGAATAGGGAAATAAATGAGGATTATTCCCTATTTGAAACCCTGGATCAAGATAATGAATTTAGTGGAGTTCGTCCAAATGGGAGTAACATGAAAAATGATGAATTTTATTGAACTCACTCTCAATTACAACCACATGATGAGACGATATCGTCATTATCTAATCCGAGTGGCAGCATAATGGGAAATGATGTGCAAAGTGTACAATCTCCCATACGGCGAACAAGTCACAAAAGTACTCCCCGTCGACGTTTTCACATTGAAGGGAAAACTTTTATGATTGCTCCACAAGATGAAGGTGAGCCAAGAAATGTAAATAAGACTCTAAATTGCCCTAGTAAAGAAAAATTGATTCATGCAATGAAAGAGAAGATTGAGTCAATAAAGTCAAACCATGTTTGGGAACTGATTAATCTTCCAAAATGACGCAAATCCATTGGAAATAAAGCGTAAAACTGATGGCTCAATAGAAAGACATAAAATTCGTCTTGTGGCGAAGGAGTATAATTAACAAAAATGAATTGATTATGAGGAAAAAAAATCATGCAATAAGATTTTTCTCAATTCGCATTATTTTGGTAATAGTAGCCAATATAGATCTTGAGTTACATCAAATGAATGTAAAGATTGTTTTTCTCAATGGAGAATTAAAGGAATAAATATATATAGAACAACCTGTTAGTTTCATTATGAAATGCCAAGAAGAAAAGATATGTCGACTTCTGAAATCAATATATGACATTAAGTAGTCGTCGAGACAATGATATATACGTTTTCATATTTTTCAATGATTGATGAGGATCATTGTGTATATATCAAAAGATCCAAAAATTAATTTGTGATCATATCATTATATGTTGATGATATACCAATTGCTAAAAGCAATATGGAGTTTATTAATACTATCAAGAGTTTGTTATCTTCCAACTTTGAGATAAAAGATATGGGTGAGGCTGCATACATTCTTGGGGTTAAGATTTCAAAAAATCGTTCAAAGAAATCACTTTCGCAAGAGGTTCTTGAATGATTTTGTATGCAAAATGATACTCCTATTATACTCCATAGAATGAACAAATGTAACATGTTCCTTATACTAGTGTTGTTGGAGGCTTAATGTACACTATTATGTGTACAAGACCTGATATATGTTTTGCAGTTGGAATGTTGAGTACATAACAATCCAATCCAAGTCAAGCACATTGGAAAGCCGTCAAAAGTATACTGAGGTATCTTAAGGGAAATGCTGATTATACGCTGTGTTACCAAGGAAAGAATCTGCGACTTGAAGGCTATTCAAATGCTGATTGGGGAGAAGATTTAGATGAAAGGAAATCTACCTCTGAATTTGTTTTCTTACTGAACAATGGCACCATATCATGGAGTAGTAAGAAATAAATGTATATAGCATTGTCCACTATGGAAGCTGAATTCATGACATTATCAACAGCAATATAAGAAGGTGTTTGGCTTAAGAGATTTTTGGATCATTTAGGTGTTATTGAGAATATTGCAAACTCATTATTGGTTAATTATAATAGCCAAGCAACAATAGCGTACACCAAATATCCAAAATATCATGACAAGACCAAACATATAGATATCAAATATAATTTTGTCAAATATATGGTTGCATGAAAAGATGTGAACTTACAGTACATATCTACGTATAGAATGGTAACTAATCTTATGACAAAGCCAATACCTAGAAATGTATTCTGTGGCCATGTGAAATCTCCAGGACTACGTAAAGGCTGATGTACTAAATATTGTAATTTCCCTTAAGTGTTCACATTTAATGAATTTGTGTTTTCATTATTAATGCCTATGAATCTTTATTTGACACTTATGCATCTTAATACCTAGTGCATTATATAAAATTAAGAAAGTATGTCGAACAGATAAAATATTAGCTCACTCACATGGATAATCGCATCTATTTACTATATAATAAATAGAGATGAAACGGTTTTTAAGCTTATTATCTAACTGATAACCGAGAGCTCAAATTTAAAATATATATGTCACATTAACTAAGTGTTAAGATAAGGACATAATATTTTACTATATCCGAAAGTAAAATAACTCACATATTTTACTTTATCTATCTATGATGCCAAATATGAGTTCTCATGAATTCCGTGAAAGAGTAAATACGTGAACTCAAGTTAGATATTAGGGGTGCGCATGACAAAATTTCTGAAACAAAAATTGATTTTTGGCAAGAAATTGATTTCTCAATTTCTATTTCAGAAATTGAAAAGTTAAAAATTTTAGCCTTTGATTTCTTCTTCAAATCTATTTCTGGAATAAAATTCTGTTCCAGAAATAGAAAAATCAAATTGCGTTACCAAATAGATTTCTATTCCAAACCTATTCCGGAGAATAGAAAAACAGAGAAATAGAGAAGTAGAAGTTTTATCGTGTGCATCCTAGGTATGTCTGAACTATCATATGTACGGTATTAAAGATGTAGACATACGCTCCATGAGAAAGGAGTTAATATCGTAATACGTATTTCATACTACTTATGCATAAGACGATCAATAAGAATGGCAAAAGTTTTGATCTCAACTTTTATGCCGTGTGAAACTTTTGAGAAAAATAATTCCTCAATTAAGTACCCTCATGACTCTTACTTATTCTCAAGATTTCTATTCAGTGTTTGATGTCTTAGAATGTTACCAATGATCATGAATTGATTCGATCTAATGGGACATTTCTAGAAAAACAAGTTGAACTGAAACTAAGAGTTTCAAGGAAAGAGAAAGATCGAATTTGGAGAATCACATTCTAGTTTTGTATTCACTAGTCGACCAATTATTATTGTTTTTGGGATAATTATAATTGTGAATACAATATATCATTGTTTAAAAAAGAGATCAAGAGAATTAAAATTTTCTTTTATACAGAGTTCAAAACAGTAATATATTCTAAATGATGTTCTCTTCCCTTCTTTTAAGTCTCTAGAAATCATAGATGATAACTTCCTCTTTTAGGTCTTTATGGATGCTCTCATTCTTGCCATGGATAAGCTCCCTAGACAATTACTCAATAAAGCCAAGGCCAGAGAGCAAGAAAGAGTTCTTAAACATACTCCACCATGTATCACAGTCTTAGGAATTGCTGGTTAGGCAAAGCTTCATTAGAAACAGTTAAACAGATCAGACATGCTAGAAGGAAGCAAACCCATATAAACAAACTATAGATGCAAGATCATGCAAAGTATTAACTTTATATGTACGTAGTCACTGAATAGGGTACTGTTTTCCCGAATTTGACGTGATTTCTCATACATCAAAGAGCTAGATGGCGCTCTTTTGCATATGGACTCAATTTACTATATGCGTCCACAAATTCTTTAACACATACCTCGTAATTATTCTAACAACGAGTGGATCCACTCCACCCATTGATATAGATAAAGTCTAGTCTTTCTCCTTGCTTCCCCCTCCCCACCTTTGGAAGCAACTGAGATCTGGCAGAACTCTCAGTGACCTACACGTTAAGAAGAGGTTTCAATCAGATACCCAACAACGAAAGAAAAAAGCCACTGCTCGGGGCTGCTTATTGTCTACTTATTTTTTCTCATGTGGCTAAGCAATGCATGCAACTGCTAGCATTCACTTGCCTCATGAGCTTCAGCATGGCCACTAGAGCACTGGCTCAGGTTACCACTGGAAAAATCCCCCAACCCCAGACACTGTGTCGAGCTTAAACAGAAAACCAAGAAATACTTCTAAAGAGCAAAGCTAGAGTTGGTCTTGGGAAACATTATTAGGAGTTTGGAGTTTGAGGGGTTGGGAAATGCATAACAAAATGTCTCATTAGACCATATGAAAAGCTGTGCTTTGATTGCACTTAGTTTAAACTCAACAGAGAATTACATAGTAAAAGAAAGGGAATGCAGATGAGTTGCAAAATGACATGTCGCATTGTCCAGATATAGAGATATGCATACTCATTACACAATTTTTCAAGGTTCATATTGACATAAATAGTAGGCGGAGAAAGATGGAGATGAGAATATGTTGTTAAATTTGAATTAGCTCTCTGAAGTCATAATATGAATTTGAACATTCACAACAACAGAGAGTTTCGGCACAAACTGTCGGAATCTCTGAAATAATTACGACTAACAATAGTCACCACAATATCCAATATTTTTGAAATCACCAACCAAATTCAAAAGTTTCTTTCCACCTTGGATGCCTATGGTATGATACAGTACATTCTGTAAATTTTATGCACAGTTAAACCCCCCATGCAATCAAGTAAATATTCTACATCAAGCAGCTTTATTCCTGATCCATGCTAATGTCACAACGGCCAATGAATCTTTTCTTTTCTTTTCTTTTCTTTTTTTTTTTGTCAATTTTAAATTAGTCGTCCTGGAAATGGACAATCCACGGCCAAGTAAAGTCATGGCCAAACAAGTTCATTTGTGGTTAGCCCAATGCCTCGCTTGACGCCGAGGCCAGAAGCCTTGGAGGCAGGCACGTCCTCAGCATACTTGAACTCCTGCAGCTGCTTGAAGTTCATCCACGGCTTCACCCACACTTTCGCTTCATAGATCTTCTTCTTGCCGGCATCAACAGCCTCAAGGGTAAGATGGTACAAAGTCCCGGCAACTACCTGCTCTTTGGCCTTCAACACACGAGCAAACTCGAGAAGCGCATTCTGCGATGAATCGAATGACACAAAAGAAGAGTCAAAGAGGAAATCAAACGCAACAAGCCGCATAATGAACAATTATGGCTATAACTAAAGTCTAAATGATGCTCCAACAATTATTATGCAATTAGAACAAGGCAATCCCAGAAATAAATCCAAACAAATCACCAGAAAAATGGATTACTAAAGTCAACACATGCTCGACCAGATTACCTTATCAAAGGCCAACCAGACCTCAATCTGAGGAAACGAAAAAAAGGGCAAGAACCGAAGAAGGATGAGAAATTAAAAGCGGGGGAAAATATTAGAAAGACCTCATTTTTATCGTGCTCCTCAACAGCGAAACGAGCAAGGCCCTCGATCTGGGCGCTGTTCTGGCTACCCTTGCAGTTGTGGACCCCGCCGGGCTTCATCCTTATGATCTGGCCTTCTCCGCACAGACCCACCTCGCTCGACGCGCACAGGACCGCCGCCACAAGCGCCAAGGCGACGCAGAACCTGTTGAGCTTCATCGGGATTCTGGTAAAAAAGCGATCTTTGTCCTTCCCGCGCCGCAGGAGATGGATTCTCCTCTGTAAAAATTCTCCCTTTGTTTTCAAGACGATAATGTTTGTTTATTTGTGTTTCCATTACCTCAAACATAAATTTTTGTTTTTTGTTCTGATAAAAAAAAAAAAAGGCGTTTATTTACATTTTTATTTCTAGGAATAAAAAATCTATTGTTCTAAAAAAAATGGTTATTTTTTTTTATAATCAAGGAAACTCATAAGCCGACAAATGCAGTAAACCTATTAAACGGGTGGGTCGGGTCATAAATGGTTTGACCTAAATTGACCCATTTAACCCATTTATTGCAATGCAAAATTTTTGACATTTCACTAAACTTAATTTACCCATTTAACTAAATTTAATTTATTATATATATTAAAAAATTGTATTTGTATCTAAAATAATTTTATACAATACAAATTTAATGGACAATTTTTATGATTTTTAAAATAATTATTTTAAAAAATCAAATTTTAATTATTTTTATTTTTATTTTTAAATATAATTTTTTTTTTTCTTTTTTCTTTGTTCTTATTCTTCTTCTTTAGTCGGCCGCCGGCCATGACGACAGTCGGTAACCGGCCACAAGCGAGCCTCAAGCCTCGCCCGATGCCTGCGAGCTCGAGTCTCGCCAGATCGGCGAGGCTTGAGCCTTGCCAAACGTCGGCAAGGCCTCCGCCTCACCAGATCCGACCAGCTCAAGGCTCATCGGTGTCAAGTGAGGCCTCCGCCTTGTCAGATCTGGCAAGCTCGAGGCTCAAGGCTCACTGGCGTCGAGCAAGGGTTGAGCCTCGCCGATCTGGCGAGCTCGCCAGGCGTCGATGGCCTCGCCAGATCTGGTGAGCTCGAGGCTCGCCTGGTCGATCGCCGACCATTGTCGTGCCAACGACCAAAGGAAGAGGAAAAAAAAAGTAGAAAGAAAAAGAAAAAAATAATCATAATTTCGGTTTAAAAAAAAATTGCAAAATTTAAAGAGAGAAGAGAGAGATTTTGAGGTTTTGGCTTTGGGTGAAAATAAATGGGTTGATAAATGGGTCTTAAATGGGTGCAAAGCTGACCCATTTAAAACCCATATATCTCAATCTCTTTAATTTTAAAACCCATTATGAGTGCTTTAGGAAATAAGGTTTGACCCATTAATGACTCATTTAAATGTAAATGGGTCCATAAATGGGTCAATAACCCATTTTAACACCTCTAGCAAACGGGCAAACCCTGGGGCCCACGGAGGAACCCACCACCCCTATGAAGTGGGTAAGTTCATTTGCGACATACTGGAGATCCGAACTTCTCCTTTTCGTGAGAGGGAGAAAGCCCAAAGCCAGCAGCACCACTCAATGCGGTGGTCAGAAAGGCGTTTGTTCACATTTTTGTTTCTATGAATAAAAAATCTATTTTTTTGTTCTTAGGAACAAATTTGGAACGTAAAACAAAAAAGTAAAAAAAAACTTGTTTTTATCCCCGGGAACACTTCCGATAAACATTTTTTTTCTTCTTCTTTTTTTTCTTCTTTTTTTTTTTTTTTTTTTTTTTCTCACCAACCTTGGCCATTTGGACCGACCATTGAGGGCCAGCGACCTTACCCAAGCGTCGTCGGCCCCGACGAGGCCAAGCCTCGCGCTACTTAGGCGAGGCCAAGCCTCGCCGGTGGCCTCGGTGGCTAGGTGAGGTCACCGGCGGGGCTCAAACTCACCTAGGCAACACGAGGTCGGCCTCGCCCTAACCTAGTGAGGCCGAGCCTCACGCCAGCTGACGAGGCTCAAGCTTGCCCAGATCTAGCGAGGCCAAACTCGCCTAGCCACCAATAAGGCTCGGCCGACCTAGCGGTGGCCCGGCGAGGCTTGGCCTCACCGATGGCTGGGCAAGCTCAACCTTGCCAAATCTAGGCGAGCTCGAGCTCGCCCAGCCAAGGCGAGGTTAAACCTTGCCCAGCCACGGCAAAGTCGCCAGCCCTCATCGGCCGGTCGCTGGCCATAGCCAAGGCCGACGACCGGCCAAAAGAAAGAAAAAAAAAAAAATATATATATATATATATATATAAAATAAAAAATTGAAAAATTAAAAGAAATAACAAAATTATATAAGTTTATCAAGCACATTTTGTCCCGGAGTAAAAAATTTTTGCGGTCATCAAGCGCATTTTTATATTCAGAAATTGTTCCCTAAAACGGAAAAAAAAAAAAAAAACTATTTCTGCTCAAAAATTGTTAAACGGATACCAAACACGCCCTAAGAGAATGATTACCTTTTACAAAAAAAAAAAAAAAAACACGCCCTAAGAGAAATAGATTGAGAGCTTTTGCGAGACTTACGAGGGGGGGGGCTTCTTGAATGGTAGTTGCCGAATGGACATCGCGGCTAAGGAACAGTGTAAAAGTCCACATCGTTTCGGAGAAATCTGCGTGCCGGTCAACGATTGGTCGTTGCTGGATGGAATCTTGATGGTTTCCGTGGTGGTGACAATGGGCCAGATCAGCGCATTGCAGGCTGTGTTCTCGGCCGTAAATCTTGATTTCCCTTCTCCATCTTTCCTTCTCAAAAAAAAAAAAAAACATATAAATGATATCTAAATTTTAGCTTAACATATAATATAATCTCTCAAATTTTTAATTTATTCAATTTAATTACTGATCTTTAACTCAATATTCAATTAGATCTTTGAACTTCTATTTTATTTAATGCGATCCGTAAACTTTTGGTAAATATTTAATTTTATTCATAAATTATATGAAAATGGTTATTGTTGTCCCTAAATTTGGATTAATAGAATGATTACATTGAACATTTTCATATAATTCAAGTTCAGAGACTAAATTAAATATGTAACAAAAGTTCAACGATCACATTGAACATTAAACTAAAATTCAAGAACCACATTGAACAACTAAATAGTTAATGGACCACATTACACATTGAGTCAAAGTTCGGGAATTACTCGTGTCATTATCCCTCTTTCTTATTTGAGATAATTGCTCAAAACCCCCCGGCAACTTTGATGCCATCTTGATTTTTAGAAAGTTACAAAATGTGACGTCTTAATTTTTTATTTTCGTTGCAACTGCTAGTTTTTCAATCAACATAATCATTCAGTACTAACTGAAAATATACCAATTCACTTTTATTAACTGATGTAATCTCTATTTAATTTACTCAATTTTATTAACCATGCATCGGGTTGCTCTCTTTCTTCTTAACTTCATTAATCATGCAGTAGAGCTTACTTTGATAATAATTAATAAAAAATGAGCTAGTCTATTTTCAAATAACACTTAATGGCTATGCAAATGAAAAAGTTTACGGCTGCAATAGAAAACAATCTTTACGAGTTTAATCTATGGCTTTTCAATCGTTGTGGGCTATTGCGTTATGATGCCAGAATTTAAAGAGGTAATCTGTAATTTTCCGAAGTTTGGGTTCCATGGCGCAACTGTGTCAAAGTTCAAGAGGGATTTTTGAGCAATTATCCCTTCTTGTGTTTTTCTTTTTCTGTTTCTTACATGAAGTATCTTTTTTATCGTCCATGATATTAAAGATTTTTTTTCGGCATACTCTATGTCAATCGAAAGATGAACAAAATTATAGGGATTTATGCATTGCAAATCCTCAAACTTATCGTGAAAGTACAACTAAAGATTTTTTTTGACATATTATGTGCCAATCGAAAGATGAAGAAAATTATAAGGACATATACACTATAATTTCTAAAACTTGTCGCAAAAATGCATTGAGTTCTAAAATTTTTAAAAAGTACAATAAAATCCTAAAACTTTTAAATTGGTGTTGACTCTTTCTGTTAACACCATCAATTTGTCTAACAAAAAATGATGACATGGCATTTTTAAATTAATTTTTTTCCTACGTGGCATTTTTTATTACTTTTTGCTTCAAATCTTATTTAAAAAATAGTGAAAAAAATCTAAAATAATTTTTAAAAAAAAAATAGGAAAACAAATTTAAAAGGAAGGTGCAAGATCATGGCTGGATGCTGGCACCATTGCCCATCGCCAAAGGGACCGGCGAAGGTCGTTGGACCTTAGGCGATGGAAGGGGGTGGCCCTCATCGGCCTAGGTGAGGCCATCGCTTGCCTAGGCAAGGGCTAGTGAGGCTTGCCCAAATCTAGGCAATACCTTGATTGAGGCTAGTGCGACTCAGCCAAATCTAGACGACACCGGTCTTCACCTATGGCCAACGAGCCTCGCTAGCCCCAGGTGAGGCCTCGCCAACCCCAAGCAAGGGGTGATGACCCTCACTAGGCTAGAGGAGGGCCGACGTTGCCTAAATTTGGATGAGCCTCACTCGGACCTAGTGAGGGTCCCTATGACCGGCGAGGCTCAACTAGGGAACGTCGGCCTCACCCGAGGTTGTTGATGGCCGACCATCCTCCGGCAATGGGCAACAATCGCAACATCCAACCACAATCCCTACCCTTTTTCTCTTTTTTTCTAGTTTTGTTTTTAAAATTATTTTCGCTTTTTTTAGTTTTTTATTATTATTTAAAAATTCCAAAGAAATGTACGAAATGCCATCATTTTCTCAAATAAGAGCTTGAATTGGATTTTGTTTCAAATAAAAGCCTAAAGTAACTATATTTATGTCAAATAAGAGCCTAACTTTTCGATTGTCAAGGACATTATAGTTGTTTATCTTTTTTGAATTTTTTCCTTTGTACTTTCTTTTTTTCTGGGTTTTCTTTCGGCCATCGACAATGCCAAAGAGGGCTGAGTGAGGATTGCCCTTGCCCAATATGGTGAGGCAACCCTCACCCTAAGGGAGGCCGCCCTTGCAACCATCAGCAAGGTTGGCCCTCGCCATATTTAGGTGAGGGTTGCATCGCCAATGGCTAGTGAAGGTTGTCGAGCCCTCATCGGCCCCATGGGAGGGCTTGTAGGCCCTTGCCAACTCTTACCAGTGGTTGGTGAGGGTGGCCAAGCCTTGCTAGCCCTTGCTAGTAACCGCTGGTTTTGGTCAAAAAGAAAAAGAAATAATAAAAAAAATATTTAAAAATTAAAATTGTAATTGGACAAAAACACCATTTTATCCGTCAAAATATTTAGCTAGTCGGTGAAATCGAGCCCTTATTTGAAACAAGCATGGCAACTTTAAGCTCTTATTTGAAACAATCATAGCCATTCCAAGCCCTTATTTGACATAAGGTCCATTTTGGGCAATTATTTGATAAAATAAGTTTACTTCGAGCTCTTATTTGAAATTTTCCTAATAAGGATTAAGCAAAAAGTAGTAAAATTGCCACGTAAGAAAAATAAATTAATTCAAAAATGCAACGTAAGTATTTTTCATTAAACAAATTTATGGTGTCAATTGAGGGACTCGATTGCATCAATTTGACAAGTTTTATAACTCAATCGCACTTTTTGAAAGTTTTAGATCTCAGTTACACTTTTGCGATAAATTTTAAGACTTGTGGTGCACATATCCCAAAATTATACTTGGATTTCGAAGTTTTGCCGAGCGTCCATTATTATAGCAATTAGCAAAATTTGCCTTTACCAATGTAAAACTTACTCCACACAGATAATCTTTGTTTCACTTCGTGTAATAAATTCTATTGATTAAGGATTTTGTAAAAGAGTGCTCGTGGGACACTTACTAGATACCCGTTCAAGAAAAGGCTTTGATTTCCAAACACAACGTCATTTGTAAAAATATAGCATATATCGCCAATATAAATGAAATTTTACACAAACGGTCTTCTTTATCATTGATTTTCGAATTATTACTAATACTCCCTCAAATCCATGATGTAAATATCCACTTGTGTTAAAAAAAAAATCAAATTGGTAATGCATGCTATAATTACTCGTCTTTTTAGCGTTGTTCTGTAAAATTGAAATATTTTCTCATTAGTATGATTAATGCGTGTAGCTCTTTAACGTGATCCTTAATTATTAGTGGATCACCAAATCATACTATTGAATTTCCGAGGCCTCGCACAGACGATATACATTTGTTCACTGGGACCGGATGAACAAGTATATATTGCAAACAAATACCCGTTTAAGGAAAGCCCGAAATTTCTAATTATTTGACATATGAAAAAAAAAAAATAAAGCATTTATCATTACTGTAAAGGGACCTTTACCGCCAGTAAAGGAAAATTTACACAAACGGTTTGACCCATTCTTGATTTGATGATTGTATCTACGCACTTCTCAAATCAATGATGTATAAGGCCTCTTGTGTAGAACTTTTTCTTTAAACTGGTGGTAGATGTTATAATCATTGATATCTTTTCTGCGATTTGTATAATCTAATGAATCGGAAATCGAAACATTTCCTCAATTACTATTGACATGGTAATACAACCTGTTAATACCTAAATTTTGGCAGCCCGGTCATTTTTTTATTGTATAGAAAATTATGAGTTAATTTTATCCCTGAAAAAATATTAATTACATAGCATATATGTTTAGGTGCATTTATTTTGCATTTGTATTTTTTGTATTTATTTATTGGACCAATGGCAGATGGGTTTAAATTAATAATTTTGAGCTTTAAATTAAAAATTTGAAGCTAAGCCCACGAAGAGAGCAAATCGGCCCAAATCCATATCTTCGAAGAGATTTTACGGATTCATTTTTGCGATATTTCAAATTTGAGAAAGATCCTTGTGCAATTTTGAATCGTATCAAAAATAAATATTGCGTTCAGAAAAAGAATTTTTCATAAATATCGATTTGGAAAAATTGAAACCTAATCGGTGGCCGCGTAGGGTTTTGGGGGCCACGCATTGAATACACGGCCGCACAAGAGAGCTTCATAGAAAGCACGCCATAGAAAAACACGAGGGAATAGGGGAGAGAGAGAGAGAGAGAGAGAGAGAGATCGTGGGGAGTGAGTCTTCTCTCCGTGCTTCGCCCATCCAGCAGAGTATACACGGATAGAAACTAGAGAGAGCGTGAGAGGAAGAGAGAATTTGTCATCATCCGTGGGGGGAGCTTTTGACCAAAAAAGAGAAAAAAAGAAAGAGCTTCGAAGGGGGTGGACGAATCGCAAATCCAAAAAACCAAGAGACACACGGGCAAGAAAAAAAAAGTGAGAAAAGAAAGAGAGTGTCAGGGAGAGGTTCGAAAAGAGCTCGTCATCGTTCCTTCTTGAGCCTCGACGTCCACAAGTGGTCGCTCCTCGTCTTCTCCGCGTCAATTTTCTCCGGTGATTCTGAGTCTCCAGCTGATCAACCTACAAGTCGACGGCCTCCTGCAAGATCACGAACGCCGGCCGAGGTCCCAAATCGGCGGCCATCCAGCTTGTCCCAATGCTCCTCATGCCAGCTTGTCTAGTTCTCTATGTCGAGCATCTGAACCGGCCCAAAATAGATCCTGCCACAATTTCGTGAAAAGCAGGGGATCATGAGAGGACCGGTTGCCAATGTGCCTCGCCAAGCTTCTGACAGCGACGTCAGCCCGAGCTCTTGCTTCTCTCAAAATCCCGACGCCGTCCCCATCCAGACGCGAAGCCGCTGTTCCTCTCCACCCAACGCTGAATAGAGCTGCTCCTTGTCGCTGTGCCAACGAGCGACACTGTCCCTTTGACCTGACACCGTGATGAGAGTTGCTGTTCCGTTGATCTTTGTCCCGGTGTCCTTGCACGTTTAGACCGGTTTTGCCACTGAGCTATCTTCCTCGCGTTGGGCTGTTATAACGCCATTTTTTCCCTTTTGGACGATTCGCTCGAGTTTTGTTGCAGCTCTTCTGGTTGATATACACGGACCATCAAGGGTAGACAAGTAAAAAAATTGACTATGTGGGTTTGAAAGTCAAAGTTGGATATTCAAAGACCATCATCGCCAGAGTAGCCAGAATTCGGTCAAAAAGCTGAGGGACTTCTGAAGCTACCGTGCGCATTCAGCAAGTCCGACAACCGCGACCTCTGACCGACGGTGACCCATCACCCCAGCCACCATCCTTTGCCGCGCCAAGCCTCCTTCGTGGTCCAATCTACTGGATATTTGAAAAAAAAAAAAATTCAAATTTAGGTAGAGATTCTTTTTATTTTATTAGGTGGGTTTATTTTACTAGGTTGATTTATTTTATTTGGTAGGTTTATTTAGTAGATTTATTTTATCTTATTTTAGTTTTGATCATTTGTCTCTTTGTTTGAAATATTTGTCGATGCATGATTGAATTCCCGATGTACCACTTAACTCGCAACCGCACATGAATTTTTATTCTATCTATAAAGCTTTAGATAGAATAATTATTCACGTAGGAGTAAAATTGATATATTGATTTTTAAGGCTTAAGATCAATTTATTGATTTTATTAGCGAAATAGTCAAGTTTGGATTTCAATTCGAATGATGGATGATGACCATGGATGATTTGATGTTTATATTTTAATTGTTCTATTTATCCTGAAAATACAAAAAAAAATTGCATTTACATTCCATGTAGATTAGAATTGATTGCATGATAGGTTAGTCATTTTTTCTTTAAAATGCATGTTTAGAAGGCATTTAGAATAGATAACATTTCACTTTAGTTTTCACTCTAGTTAGATTTTTATTTTTAGTGATTTTAATTACGAATTTTCATATAAAAATACAAAAAAAATCATGCGCATGTCATGTAGAATTAAGTTCATGAAATGCCCATCATCTAGTGATTGTTGCTAGGTTCATTTAAGTTAGAAATTACTAAGTTAAGATAATATCTTAGTTTAAATTAGGGTTTAGCCTGACCTAATCCTTAATATAAGTTGGGTAGAATCTTAATCTAGCTAGATAATCTTGCATTTTTCTTAATTTTGAATTTCATGGAAAATCCAAAAAAAAAGATTGTTTTAGAATAAATCAATTCGATTTTTAGGATAGACTGCATTTTGTTTATGTCATATAGTTTAGGCTATACTGCCATGCTATATTATTTCATGTTAGATTAGTAACATGCATTGCAAAAATCATGATTTTCATTAAATAAGTGAAAACAAAAATTGAGTGATTGCATGTTAATTAAAAATCATATCTAGGATTGTTGATGTGAATTCTAATTTAACAACGCAAATGCTTCCGTTGCTTTGAAGTAAGTTTTGCAATTTATTTGTTGCATTGCTTGGGTGTTTAATTGGTGGTTTATGCACTCACATGAACACCTCACATGTTAGGGACATGTTAGGGAAGTGAATTAAAATCAATTCAAGCTACTTGCCCAACATTTTTTAAAATAAAAGAGAAAGATACCGAAAAAAGCGTTAGAGAAATCTAACGTAATCAAGTCCCCGTACCCAAAATCTCTTGTTCGTAGAAATAAAATAATTCTCCCATTATTTTACTTAGGTGTCTAATCGACATACCGAAAAATAGATTAGTGACGACTCCTGATTGAAAGTCATTTGCATGTTAAGAATTTCAATATAAGTTGTGAATTGGTATGAGATTGGGATAGCTCGAACTCAGTTTAGGCTCAGTAATTCATTAGCCAAACCTTAGGTGGATCACTCGAAAATTTGATCGCGACACGGCCAAGCTTTGTACATCAAAATAACTTAGGGTTATACGGAAATTTCCTATGACAACAAGAAGTCAACCAAGAAATGACAAAAGCCCAGCTGTTCAACAGCAACTTAAATTGCTTTCATGAGACCTTCACATTGAAATATGGATGTATGCCTCTCTACTCAGTAGAATATTAAGTAAACTGCTCTCCAAATGGGTCGGCAATAGCATGCAATTGAGTCTTTCAGATTCAATCAATGCTCTACTCGGTCCTACTTTTCAACAATAAGTGATACATGCACTTGAACTACCTCATAATAAGTGATCCATGCACTTGTACTCCCTCATCCAACGAGAGCCACATACTAATTAGGCAAAGCTGTGAAAAATCAGACTTGACGAAATAGAGTCTGTCTATCTGGCAACCACTGTTCCAAGTCAAGATGACAACATAAAAATATTTGCACATCGGTACTCCACTAGAAAAGTTAACTCATACGTTAGGGGAAGAAGAACCCTTTGATTGAAAATTTTGTTTTAGGTTAACGCTAGTAGGCAAAGGTACTCAGAAAGGGAATTTCGACGGTGAAAATTATAGCTCATTTACGGTTCTTCCTACTTCGGACCGACGTTGGTGCAATTCAATGTGTGCATTCATGTTCATGTTAGTCTTACTTCCAAGTACATAATATGATTCAAAAACCTTTCCAAGGTGTAGTTCCTTTTGCTCTGCAGAATCATGTCTTTCGATGTTCAAGGCACACACAAGAAGAGTAACCTATTTTCCTTTTAGTAAGTTCTCTAAGCCAGCCGTTGACGGAAGCCGGCAATGAAAACAATTGGCGAGATCATTAAGGCAAGTGTCAAAAGTTACCAAGGATCACAAGGATAGAGTGGTCGTCTCATGTATCTATATAAAGCCAATGATTGTGACGGCTGCTTAAAATTGCATGATATACAAGGGTAAAGGGAATATTTGCTAGGAAAGTAATAAACCTGTTGTACAGCAGCAAATTTAATTATGAACTTTTTAATTTTGTTCATTTAATCTTAAGACATTTTAATAATTTGTTAATATAGTCCTTCTAACCAATTTTAGCCGAAAATAGTTGATGTGGATGTAGGCATCCTGCATGGTGCGAGTACCATATCAATGATTTCCAACCAAAATCAACCAAAATGACTATGTTGACAAACTATCAAAAGACTTAAGATTAAATTGGCTAAATTGCTAAGGGTGCGAATGGTAACGTTTATGTTCTTTTTTTGTTCCAGGGAATAGAAACAAAAAAAAAAGTGTTTCTGTTCCGAGGAACAATTTTTTAACAAAAGAACGCGTTTGGTAACGTTTGTCCGGGAATAAAAAATGAATAGAAACACGTTTGGTAAATTTTATTCTTTTTTTGTTTCTTTTAATTTTTTAAATATTTTTATTTTATTTTTCATTTTTTCCTTTATTTTTATTTTTTCTTTTTTCGGCCACCGGCCTCGCGGCGGCCGGGGCCGGTAGCCTTGCCCAACCACGGCGAGGCTCGCCGGCCCTCGGCGAGGCTGAGCCTTCTTGAGTTGGCGAGGCTCGGCCTCGCCTTGGCTGGGTGAGGCCGAGCCTCGACAGCCGGTCGCCGGCCATGGCCGAGGCTGGCGACCAGCGAAAGAAAAAAGAAGAAAAAAAAAAGAAGAAGAAAAGAAGAAGAGAAGAAGAAGAGAGAGAAGAAATGTTTCTTCATTTTTGTTTTAGAACAAGAAACAACAATTTGTTGTTTTTTTTTTTGTTCTTATTTTGTTAGAAAACAAAAAAAAAAAAAAAAAGAACGTAAATGCAACCAAACGCGTTTCTGTTCTTTTTTTTTTCGGGAACAAAATCCGTATAGAAGTGTTCCGGAAACGTTTCCATGCACGCCCTAAGCTGCTTTATCTTCTCATCCATCTCTCTCTGGTTCCTTTTTTTCTCTTCCACTCAAAGCTCCCTTGACCGAGAGATTACTTTCAATCGAGGAATGCTCCATCTTCTTAACTCGAACTGAGATTTTCTCTTACGATCTGATCCAAGAGTATTATATTGCTTTTATCTAGTTTTTTTTCTTTGCTTGTTGCCAATACTTTTCTTTACCCGTTGACGTATCTTCCACTTCCATCATTAGGAATTGGCCTGCTACTTCAAAACCTCGAAACCAAGAAATCCAATAGAATCGAGGAGGAATACAGAGAGTTTTTTCACCAAAAAAAAAAAAAAAAGAATACAGTGAGTTTACACTACAGTGGAAGCAGTTATACTACTTCTTCAAATTTTGGAATCCCTCATCTACCGATCTAGATGTTGGAGCTCTTATCTTCTGACAAAGATTTAGATCTAGGAATTCCTTAGAGACATTTTTGTGCTCACTTAATCTCTTCCAATCTAGTCTAGTTTTGGGAGCTTGCTCAACCTATTTTTGTCTCCATGTGATGATGTTGAGGACGTCGAGTCTAAACTTGCACCGCTCACTAGAAAAGCCGTAGCTATTAAAGAAAGAAATTATGGTGTGCACTCATCACTTAAAATTATGGGCAAGCCAACTTGCCACCGTTCGTTCTACTTTATGGGATGAGAGTGTGCTTATCATAGCAAATTATGCTTTACTGTTCTACTTTGCTGTTTGGAATTTGCTTTGTATTGAGCCTCTCATGTATCATCTTGAAATCTTAAGATATGAATAAAAAATTTACTTTTGAGAAAAAAAAATTGACAAAATTGTCAAAGGGTGGGATGGAAACTGAATTGATAAAATTTAAAAATTTAAAACCAAATTGATAACTATTAATATAGAACTTTCAAGACAATTATCGGAGAGGATGAACAACGAGTTCCATGACATTCGGAGACTGGCTCCTAAAAAGCGAAAACGGGTCCTTCGAACCAGCTTTTGCTCCAAGTTTCAAGTGCCTTGAAAGTGAGGGAAATGCCTGTGCTGGGCCAGATACTTTCCCATCAGGAACAGGATCGATTGGCGCTCTTGCTGGATACTGATGAACGTCCTCAAACCAAAGTTGGATCAACAGGTCGATCCGTGCGTGCGGTGGTCTCGATCAAAATCCTTCCTAGTAAAGGGAATCTTTCAGGAGAGAGTAGGCAGGCAGGAGTGGGGGGGGCCTCCCTCTCTTGTCTTTACTCTTCAAGCAAATTTTGACTTCCGAGCTTGACACCCTTTTTTTCAATATAAGGACTCCGAATTAGCCGTGACCTCATTATTTTTAACTCTTTTCTAATTTTTAATTTTCCATCCCTTCGACAACTTTAATTTAACCTTAAAAGAGGCTAAATCGAAAAAATAAACAAAAGGGGGACACATGAGCATAATCAAGATAATAAACAAAGAAAAACAGAGAGGAGCATTTTATTTATTTTATTTTATTTGTGAGCAGATACTTCTCCCATACATAAATTATTTTATTTTTTTTGGTCGAACTCCCATATTTAATGGCCGCCCAAAAGGAAGATGTCTCTCTCTCTCTCTCTCTCTCTCCACACCTCAGTTGAGCTTAGCCGTTCACTCTGTCTCTTCCCTCTTCCCGTGACCTCGAAATGGCGGACACAGAGACCACCGTCAGCCCGTCGGCGGAGGAGCGGCCCGATTCGGATTCCGGCGAGAACCCGCGAATTCCGGCCCTCGCCGAGAAGCCCGGGAAGGACGAGCGGGAAGACGGGCGAGAGACCAAGCGGCGGAGGAACTGCCCCAAGGCCCTCGACAAGGTGCAGGAGCTAGCCCGGCCGGATCACCACCACCCGGACCACCACTCCTCCTTCACCTTCGACACCAACTTCAACGCTTGCTCCCCCGAGTCCACCCCGAGGTTCGGGTCCTTCAATTTCTGCGGCCAGGCTCGGGAGGAAACGGAGAGGACCCGAGGGGACGAGGAGAGAGAAGACCAAGACCGAGAACGAGAACGAGAACAAGAACAAGAACAAGAAGCTGATGAAGAAGATTCTTCGAATTCTCCGGTGATCAATGGGATCGGCAAACCGTTGGAAGGAGAATGATGCGGGAGGCGAAACTGGGCACTGAAACTGATGGGTTCGTCGGGCTGACGTTAACGGGGGGGGGGATCGGATCGGGGGGGGAGCTCTGGATCGATTGAAGCGAAGAAAAAGAGAGGAAAAGGTTGTCCTTTTTTCATCTTTTTCTTTATTAGTTTTTCCCCCACTACGCTCGTTGCACGATGCTCAAGCCCAGTTGTATCTTTTTGTCCCCTTATAAAAAAATTAGCTTATAATATTTATGTACTGAAAGCAGCTGCCATCATCAGTAGCTCGCAGCTGCACAGTGAGGAATGGGGGACTGAACAATCAAAGTCATCTTTGAGTCACTTCCACGTGCGGCCCCTCTCTCTCTCTCTCTCTCTCTCTCTCTCTCTCTCGGACACGCAAAACAAAAACGAATTAAAGACTCCTGCTTTCGCGTTTTAAAAGCGAAGCTGACTCTTCTTCCCTCCACGCTTGCTTACGTCTTTGCTTTCGACTGTGGAACGTAATCGGGCGGCTTCTCCTCAATTCACGCCCAGAACGAGAGGTAACAAAAAGGGACGAAAATGCAAAAGGGAAAGGACAGACGACACCTGTGGCCCGGCGGATGGTCGCAGAGGATCGATCCCTCTTCTTCTTGACAGTTGGCTTGAGTCCTGACAAGAGACGCTGAAATTGAGAAATTCCAACGCATTGAAAAGAAAGATACAATGATAAACATAGCACGAATCCCCCGAAGGCCAGCAGAATGTCGAAGAGAAGCCAGAACATTTCCTTAAAGCTCATTGAATATGCATAGAAAATGGACTTTCCCGGACTGATTTTGCTTGTTTTCATGAATTGTGTACTTATTTATTAGTTTTAAAATCTTTGTAAGGATTCCTAGTATTAACATCTCCTTATGTTTGACGATGACACGGTATTACTTTTACGATGGGGATGTCTGGACACAGATGGACTTAGCCCTTCTGGGGATCACAAGCGATGAAAAACCAGTGATTGGAGCGAGAGCAGCAACCACCAGCTATGGCGATGGCGATGGCTTCACAACAGTTGGTAACTAGTGGAAATCACCACACCCGTGGCCAGTGGTAGGGTAGCAGTGGCGACAATGACTCGTGGTATCGGTGGCAGTGCAAGCAGCAGAATTGGCTGCTGGCAAATGCTGCTAGAGGCCGTAACAGTGAGGCCTATGTAAACGAGTTTCTTGGAGACTGAATAGAGCTGCAAAATTGGCACGGGAACATCACTCTATGTCATGGTGCGATTCACTTTCAAAATGGAATGAATGAACCGCCAGCCAGTACAAATTCTTCCTAATTTTTACAACCTCTTAAACAACTGTACTTCTTGCAACTTCCATCCCAATTCTGACTCGCCCCTGATCTCACAAGTTGACAGTACGTGAGCTTCTATAATATATATACAATATATTCCACGAAGCTATCAAAATTTAAAAGCATGAGAGAGACCGCAAACTACATGAAAAACCAGTTGGTATGACAAGCGACCTCTCAAGTGCAGACTTCAGACAGTTGATCTAGGCTATACTTGCATTATGACGATGGAATAAGTCCTTTCGAATGCAGCCTCTTCAATTCACATGTGCTTGACACGTTTGCAGGCTTCTGTATCACGAAAGTAAAGGGGCATATATTCCCTCTTCTTAGCAACATACCCTCAGGAAAGTTCCACCACTGGTATGTCATCCAAACCATGTCCAGCACATCTGAAGGCAGAAAGCATACACGCCCAGAGCATCACTGGCAAAACAAAAAACGATTAGCACCATTGAGGATGCTTTCACCATTTAATTCTGATCAAGACTATATCCCGAGTTTAGTCAGCATCGCCTAGTCCATCACTGCCATCCCCTTTCTTTGTTATAGGTGCATAACGAGAGTTGGGTTTCTTGCTTTGGGAAGCTATTTCTGCATTCTTCCTTAAGACAGCTCCAGGAGATGGGTATGGACGCTGTTGAAACAGAGGACCCTGAAATTTACCAAAACACAAGTCACTTACTCAAGCAAGTGAAAACATCAAATGAATAAAATCATAGGCCCCAATAACATTCTTAGGAGAGACGCCAGATAATGTCTTTTTCAAAGATATGAAAAAATTCCCAGTTTCTTCTTGTTCTTCTTCTTCTTCTTTTTTGGGTCTCTCCCAGTTTCTTCTATTTAATCAGCTGAAAGTAACCCTGCCTCATGGCTAACCACGAAGGAAAAAGTGAAAACAATTTCTTCTATTTCCATTTTTTATATCTGCTTAGAATAAGTTTCCATATTTGAACTTAATGCAAAATGCATTCATCCACTAGAATAAAAGTAAATGCATTGATGTTGCCAATGTAGTGTACCGTGGCTGTGGTATCAGCTGCACGTGGTTGTACTCCTTTCAAGCCTACAACCCTGAAGTAGATCAGCAATTTCTTAAGTCAATAATGCATATGAAAAAAACAGATCATAAAATAAACAAGAAACCAAATCAAGGAATATTTCTTACACCCCCATGACCACCATTTCAGACATAAAAACAGCAGTAAAACCAATGTAACACATACCATCCTCCACGAGGAGCATCTGAGTAAGAGCTTGGATCCATGGGATCCAACTCATCATCCTCAGAATAGGCACGTTTCTTGCTATCTTTTTTATTTCTCTTTCCTAGTGGAGGTCTCCAGCCAGACCTGAAAGGTCCAAATTGGTGTTGGTTACTATTCATGTGAAACAATATTTACATAAATTTCATAAGTGGTAAGAGCTGCTTATACATTGTCATTCAAGCACATGGATGCCAAAACTACAGCTAATATAATGCTAAGAGAGAAAAAAGAAAGAAAAAGAGAAGGGAGAAAAAAAGGGGGGGGGGGGGAAGCGACCACATGCATTTAAAAAGAAAACTCCAGCTACTTTAATGTTATGCCATCGTGAAACCTAGAGACTGGAAAGATCTCCTCATCATGACAGCACACATGATGTTATTCACACAGTATACCTAACAAAAGTCCTCAGGGAAAAATAAGTAGCTTCAATTGACATAGCGAGGTCCATTTTCTTAACCATATGATACTGTTTCATGAGCTTAAGTTCATATGCACAAAAATGACAATCTCATCTGTTTGGCACCCTGGCTCGTAAAAAAGGGTAAGGTTTAATAGCAGTATAAACATGATGCAACTATCACGAGTATCAGTCACAGCTAGTCTACCAATTTCGAATTACCTGTCGTTGGAGGATTTTCTCTCAATATCTTCTCCTTTTGCATTAATGCTAATCTGCTGACAGTTATCTGAAATGCTTGATATGTACTGGCTCTGAGGAAGATTAAGAACTCTGCAGTTCACGTCATATAGAGAAATTTCATTTAAAACTTCACGTAGAAAGTACAGTTGCATTCAGTGTGTGAGCAAACTCTGTGCATGAACAGATGCACGTGAAAAGAATAGGCATAAGTAGGAAGAATAAGCTAGCACTCCAGATAAGTAAAAACAAGCACACAACATAAGACTACTCTTATGCAGGCACCACTAGACCAAACCTTGGCTTATATAGCATAATAGCATCCACACTTAAAAAGGTCTGGTCTCTTCAAAGCACTTAGAGACACCATCCTTCAAGAGGATCGCAAATCTAAACTTCTGAGAGAAATTTTGGAAACAATAAGGTCTCAATGGAAAAACTGACATATCACTTGTAGGTTTCACTCAGTTAATCCATTTTCCTTCCAACTATTATTGAAGGAGCCTTACTTAAAGTTAGACAGCTCCCATAGAAGATGGATTAACAGTTATTCTTAGCCATTAACAAAATTCAGTAGAGTGTTGGACTATCCTATGAGCTCCAAGCTTGCAGATTGCAGTTAAAAATGGTCAAATGAGTCAAGAAAGGAGTAAAGGAGAGAAATGCGGTTGCTCTTTCCAAACCACATCAGTAAACTTGCCCCATAGATTCTCTTCAAAAGTAACCTTTTTCCTCTAGCAGTACAAAATAACAAAAGCAAGATTACAAAAACTACGGTGATCATGAACTTCAAATTACCGAGTGCAATGGTTGCAGTATCCCCAAGACTGCACTAGACCCAGTCCCCAGCCACCGCATTCCATGCATCTCATCGCATGAGATGACTGGTCGTCACAATTTTTGTTAGCTGCACTTTGAGATACCAAGCTTTCATCACGTCGTGAAGCAACCTGCTGCAATGAACTAGGATGCTCCCATTGTGATACATGTGTCGCCGTATTATAGTAGTACTTATGACCTGTAAAGAAAGATTCCATTAATCTGAAAACAACAGTAAGTGGCAACCTAATTCACAGATGTTTGCATGCCAACACATTTATCAATGGGCTGGGAATCTGACCCATGCATGGTGACTGATAAGAGATACGCTAGAGCAACACAAATTCTAATATAGATTTGTGAGCAGAATGAACTATTTTCCCACTTTGAATCTTCCACCATTGGGTATAGAAATTACACAAAGGAATGTACACAATAGAATGAAACCAATTTCCCTTTCCATGCATCAGGGTGCAATCTCCGACCCCTTCTGGCAAGATCAAGATGACATGAGCCATGACTAACTAAAAATTGTGTTTAGGAGGAAACGGTTGCCAAATCTTTACAGATCCATGTTGATCTCACATTTTTCAGGAACCCACAAGTTGACAGACAGATGATTTCATTAAGTACCTGTTGTCTCATCAAATGCCTCAACCCAATTTTCTGGAAGAGACGATGATGGTCGAGAGTGGCCAGCAGAAGAAGTATGTTGAGGAATTTCCCACTGACTCATCCCAGTGCTTTGATTATAATAGTATGGAGCACCAGTTGCTGGGTCTCTAGCCTCAATCTACACAAATTAGTGAGTAATTAGCAGAATCAGAAACTTCTAAAAAGATTATAACTGTAATGTCCCAATTTCTTGAAAAACAAAAAAGAACAGAAACATCTTTCCGCTGCATCTTTTTCCAGTATTACTTACAATGCAGTGATTTTAGAGTTTAGCCCTAATGCAAGATGTCATTACCAAAAGCGTACTTACTAGTCTATACCTCTTTGCCAAAAACCGATCAATCAGGGAATGATATGGAAACAAACTATAAGTCAAGATGCAGTCGACTGAGTTTTTTCAAGTCTGAGATTATACTGATTGAATTCACATACTGTAGTTTTAATTCATGAATAGAGGATGAAGCAACGTTACATGAACGATCCAAAAACTCTGAGAGATTATCAATCAGCAACATTCATCAGTCTCCTCAGAAATAATGGTGTTTTCTCAATCCAGACAACAGCATTCTAGTCTAGCAGCAGAAGATTACTTTAACACCTGCACTCCATTACACCAATTTCACCTTGCTAGCTTTCATTCTTGAACTGTTTATGCATGACCTACATCTTTGTTGAGATTAAGTGGCATTTGATATCTGTCAAACTATGCTGACTAGAAGAAAATAAGCTCTGAGGGATGTGGGATACACAGATGCATTTTATCAACACTTGGAGATCTTTACCAGTTTATCTCCGAAAGATCCTTAACAGCATGGAGAGCAGATTACTGTAAACTTCACAAAGACCACAAAGCTTTCTAAAAAAACCTCCGTCTAGCATTTGGCATTCACACATTAATATTCATCAGATCCTGGGAATCAGTTTTAAAAGCCTCAGGCATATGTAGACAAACAACATGCCAAGGGCTGGCAAAATTATCTAATGCACCCGATAATGCAAGACCTTTAGCCATCAGATATGACAGACTTCTGCCAAATCATCCATCATTCACAGTAAACTCGTAATTATTTGAACATAAGCGTTTTTCCTATTTTTAATAGACTCCAGCCAATCAGAAAAGAGAAAATATGTCATGCTGTACTTCCAATAACTACAATCTGCATCAATAACCACTGACTAGTTTATCTTACATCTACTAAATTCTTTGTGCTTTGAACATGCTTCCTAGCTCTCGACTTACACAAATGATCCAAAAAGAGAACATATGAACAGGTTAACTGTTACCCACCCATCCCGCAGGCAACCTTCCACTCTGTGAGATCTGAGCTGACTGTACGTCCAACTTCTGAAAGTCAAAATAAAAATAAAAAAATAAAACAAACAAACAAAAAGCAAAATGTTAAAGAGAGCCTAACACTTTCACATCAAGATACTAATCCTTAACTTTGCAAGCATATGAAACAAGATATATTTGAAAACAGAAGGTGCAAATCCAGAACTTATTTACGCATCTTCTATCAGAAAAATAGACAACTCCAATACACTCAAACAACAAAGACATGCAGAAAGAAAAAGAAACAATATCAAAGAGACAAGCAGATAAAATTCTCCATCCACAAACAAGTGAAAAATGGAAATACTAAAAGAACTCTATGAGTTACAGCAGCCTACGTTCACAGCTGCAACAGGATCCTTATTGGCCTTATTATCATTTAATATGCCACGTGCTTTCAACTTCTGCTTAAGATACTCAGGCAATTCTTTTGCAGCTGACAATTCTTCATTCCCAACACGTCCTGAAGTATCAGAAGAAAGAGAGATATGACCACCTTGAGCATAAAAAAAGAATTGCACTTGAAAAGTATAGGCCATTCAATCTTACTGGGCATAGTAACATCAGGCCTCGGAGCAACAGCATAAGCCCCTCCTCCAGGTACACCATATCCATTTCCAATTTCTAAATTACCTGCAATCCATGGTTCGTAACCCTTAAATACGAAGATAAACATTACCAAAACGCACCTGAACTATGACAATTCACACCATCTCTTTTCTAAGTGGACAAAGAAAAAACGAGAACAAAAGAGAGCTTAATTAGAAGTAGATCTATGTCTTACCAACCAAATAGCTGAATGAATGTAACTAATACAAGGAGATCAATTCAATCATATTGATCCCCAAATAACTTTAAGAAGTTTTAATTAAAGAGTATGTAATCTGATGATTGTCACATAAACAGACGAAACAGCATCGGATAAACACAAACCCAAGCAAGCAGCTCATTAACAGGACTGGCCTTCACATCAATGATCTGTTTAATTTCTCTTACTGTCTTTAATAGAACTCAGAGGTTGAGGGTACTTCAAACAAGGGTGCTATGCATATCCATATGAACCTAGACGGCCAAACTTATCTCAGAACCAGGGAAAAAAAATGCCAAATGCAGGTATCAACAAGATGTTTAACTTGCCAAAAGAAAAGGAACATACAATAACATTTCCATCCCGCTCTTCCTTAACTCCCAGTTTCACTACCTCTTAGTTCTCACTCTGTTTATTCCCATTCTTTTCATGAACAAACATGTAGTATTCAGACAAGCACAAAAATGGAACTCTGTTTATGCTGATAATAGTGCCTTTGGGATTTTCAAAAAGTACAAAGATGAAATAGAAACTCGTTACTATAAGAAAAAGGAAAAATCTAAAACATCATAACCAAATACAAAAAACAAAATTATCTACCATTTTCAGGGGGGGAAGACTTCCCACGCTTTAAAGCCATCTCTGCACGATGGTCAGATGCCATCCTCAGTAAATGTTCCTGACACATTCACATTTATTCAAAGATTATGATGGTGCACATCAAAAAATAATGCAAGTAGGTGCGGGCCAAATAACCAAAATACTATATGTAGATGATACAGAGTCTTGAATTTCTTTTTGATAGATAAAACATAATGTACTACAAAGTCTTGAAATATGCATACTTTTATAGCATTGGGGTCACGACGTTCTGTGAAGATGTCTGCATCGTCATCAGGAGGTCGAGTTGCAGCATTTGTCTCTCTAAATAAACAGAAGATTAGCTGCAGAACGATTTTGAGTTGATAATTTAGATATCTCTTTGTACTGAGTGCTCACCTTTGATTTCGTATAACATTTTGAGTAGCAACTTCCTGACAAGTCAATCACAACAAATGCTCCATAAGCATAAAGAAGATGCAAACAGGGAGAAAAAGTGAAACTTGAAATGGAAAAAAAAAAAATGAATGGAAAATGATATACTTGTTCTCGGAGCACTTCATTTGGAACGGCAGTCTCAATATCCTGAGCACCTTCAATAAAATTGCTGGCAAAGACAGGAGATGCACTGGCATTGTCTGGCAGTCTGTTGGATTCTTCAGAAAGACTTTTCAATCCAGAGTCTTGAGTAACTGAGAAGATGATATTACCATCTCTCTTGATCTTTGCATCAACCGAGCCTGTCTCTTGATGGTTTGAACTATCCATACGCTGGGGTATCTCCACAACCTTCAAATTTAGTTCTTGAGGCACCTGCTCCTCAGGGCCATTCAACATTGACGGCAACGAGTCACCTTGCTGAGCATCAACCTGTTGAGAAGTCCTAACTTCACTGGTCTGACAGTAATTTACTTCCCCAGAATTCATTTTCTGTTGCACTTCCATGTAGACTACAGGACTTTGCATTGGCAGATGTGAAATTTGTCCACCATCGGATTGCCTACTATGAAATGAAGAATTGCAATGAACAACAGGGCTTGGGACCCCACTGTGAATAGAACCATCTGGATTTAAAGATCCATAGGAATTGGAAGTTAAATTTGGATCGGCAAGGATATTAGAGTGAGAATCATTAACATGTTGAATTCCATAAGGGTTCTGGCCAGACAAATTTGGAGGATATTGAGCAAAATTAGTATGAGGTGTTGCAGCATAAGGATAAAAGCTTTGAGTGTTTGTGTTTTGAGCAATATTAGAAGAAAGAGGCAAAGAGTGGTTTCCAAATCCACCTAATTGATGGTGAGGTCCCCCAGCATTATCATAATGATAAGAAGGAGCTGAAGTGGCTGGCCTGGGAGGTTGGTTAGGTGAATATTGAGTATAGGATTGAACTCCTGGAGGTAGTGGCTGAGCATGATAATTATTCATGATCAGCACCACTTCAGTCAAATGTACGCTAAAAGATATTGACAAGAAAAGAGAAGCTGAAGATGTTGCTGATGGTCAAATGACAGTGACGATAACCACAGAGCACCTGAGTTGCACGAGCATAAAAATAAGCAGTAAGCACCCATTTCGTATCATGATAGCTCTTAAACAACAATAACAATGGCAGGAGCAAATCATTCCAGAGAAAGAAAACATAAATGAGAAAAAAATAAATAACTTGAGCAAATGCAAATCACATCGTGATTCAAATTTTGAAATTTGGTAGAAAGCAGGGGGGAGAGAGGAGCATAATGCTGAAATATCATCATCACGGCCTAACTCCCGAGATTCCCTAAATTCAGACAACATTGGAACAGAGCAGTTGCGAAAAAAAGCACACCCAACTAAACCTCCCTAACCGCAACCTGAACTCGCAGTCCCCATCCAAGCTAAAGCACGCGTCTCTCCTAGAGCAAACGCTAACCGAGCCTCGGTTCCACATTTGATGGTCCCCTTAAAGAAGGAGACTCTTCATCTCTTCAATCTCAATAATTACGCAGTCGAGAGCGCAGCGACAGACAACGACAGTAGCACCACACAAGCCACGGCGAAGCCCCACTTTCTCCCTCCTCTTGCCTCTACAGAGCTCAAAAACTACGCAACCGATCGCCGCGACAGACAATAACAGTAGCACTACACAAGCCACGGCAAAGCCTCGACTTTCTCCCCCGTCTCGCTTCCGCAAAATGCACCGACTCAAAAGCCTCGCCAAAAAAGAAAATTACACTCAACTTCTCTCGCTGAGAACTCGGTCTACAGCCACCATAGATGTTCCCAAATCCTATCCCAGGCCGGGTTTCCACGGCCCCAATCGCATCGATCGCGCGCGACAATCCGGTCGACGAGAACCGATTCCTCGCCATTCGCCAAGCGTGCTGCGACCGGAGCCTCGCGAAACGACCTGAAATCGCGAGTCGCCGCCGCAACCGCTCCGGCGAGGGAACGAGAGCGGATGAAGGAGGACGAGTTACCTGAGCTTCGCCGGGATCGCCGAGCAGCGGAGGGGCGTTTCTTCCTTCCCCCTTCCTTTCGTTTCCCTTCCTTTCGTTTTCCTCTCCCCGGTTGCTCACGTTGAGTCGGCGTTCTTGGCTGTCTTCTTCACCGCGACGATGGGCGAGGCGCTATTCCGGTGGGAGAATACGTTTAATCGCATGGACAAACGAACCTCCTCTGCTCCCCTGTTTTGGGCTGGCCCGGCCCGGTTCAAGGTTCCGGTCCGAGTCGGCCATCGTCTTATTGGGCCGATCAGGGCCCAATATGGAAATGCTCCCATTCTTTCAAGTTAGGGCCTAATTCGATTGCACCTCATGGTAATTACATTTGACGTGGAAGCGAGGAGCACTTGCTTTTGTGCTCAATGTACAGTAAGCTTCATACTCAAAATATTCAATTTCTAAAGCGTAAATGAGCAGCATGCACGATTTTAAATTAATTAAATGGCTTTTAAATGAAAGTTAAACATCACGTGAAGAAAGAAATATCCACCCACAAAATTTGTGAGACTGAACTAGTAAATTCTAAAGTCATAGTAAGTTGAGGACACTTCTTCAAGATCTACCGCGATGTGTTTCAATCTGGAAAAAGCACATGCATCTAATAACTTAATTCTCCATGTCAACGACATAGGATTTAACTTGTTCACGAAATACTGCCGTGGTAATTTTTTATTGGCAAATGACGAATATATAATGCATTTTGAGTCACTTTAAAAAAAAAAAAAAAAAAACATTTTCAGTCGCTTGCAAATAGGACCAAGGGAGAAGTCAAAGAATGACGACGAGAAAATATTCTTCGAATCGGCCATATCACACCCGATTGACTTGCTCTACATAACAAGTCAATGGAAGCATTAGTCATGGTATTTTGCACCCTATCTTGATTGTATTCTTATACTTGTTTAATTATTGATACAATATTTATTTTCCAAGAAAGAAAAAAATCAATTAAAACTTGGATTTTTCTAAATATTATATATTGTGATAGATTCTCTCTATAGCACCTAATCATGTTGTAAATAAATAGCAATTGGCATGATTTTATGGGTCAACGACTCAACAGTACGGAGTGCAACCTTGCTCCTCTGCGAACTTGAAAATTTTCATGGATTTCATCTTCTTCAATCTCAATGATTCCATCGAGAATTAATGAACATAAATGGGAATCGTTTTTTAAGCTATTGAGTCTCTATTCTCTTAATCACATGCATCAAAATGAAGAAATCATCAAAGCAAAAAACACCGATGGAAATGCCTACGAATGTTACCCACAGCAAAAGTTCAATAAATTGAAAAAGTCATCACCTAATAATAAATTTAATCGGACCTATTTTTACTTTAAAAAACTTGAGGCAATAATTAGTTTACCAACCAACTATATACCAAACTATATGATTTTTATTTTCCGCTTGATACCTTCACATGTCACCTCGACAATGTCTAATCAATACAACAAAATACCGCCATAAATTAATACCAACCAAAAAATAAAATAGCATACAAAATAAGAATATATCTTCCTTGACAATGCGACGTGACCCATGCGTCACTGCTGGCGCTCTGACCTATTCAAAAAGATTCCGAGATTCGCTTCTAGAAATGGTGCTGTCCCTTTCGTATGCTTTTACGAAATCTACCTTCCTTGGATGCGTACACGACGACTGATGGAGGGCCGCTCTCCGCCGTTGGATTCTTATCCACTGCCCTTTATCTTCTTCCTTCTTTATTTTATCTATTCATTTTTTTTTATACTTTTAAAATTTTCTTGCGGTTACTTTAAAGGAGTCTCTTTGCCTTTGCCCCTCTTGAATTTTGCCATCTTTACTTGCCTTTTACTCCCTCGACAAAGTTTCAATTCGATTTACTCCTGCATCTTCACCAATCAAAGATACGATGTCTACATCTTCTGACATAAACATTTATATCACTAAGGTAATAGAAGGTTTATCCTTTTTAAGGATTTTATTGGACACTGTACCTAGCACTTAGTGCTGAACAATCTGGCCTTCAACCCTTTGTTACCACGCCAAGCGCCTGATGATGTTTGATAGTTTGATATAGATGAAAGTTTAAGGGTTTTGCCCTTTATATTGTTGGATGGTCATGTGGTGGGATTTTAACAACTGATGAAACACGTGGTTGCGTTATCTTGGTGCGAGAAATTTGGAGAAAAGCCCACATAAAAAAAGGGCTGGTAGGAGAAAATTTCCTAGATCAAACAAAAAGATAACCACTCGTGATATTATGATTTTCCATCTCAGTTGACAATTTGGATCAAAGTGGCAACCTATGTGAATTTCTAGGCCTATACTAAAAAAATTCAACCCTCTCCACGTGAGATTACCATCAACAGTCCCCTCACACGTAAAAAATTCACTTCCTTACAAATGCTCGATGACAACTTCGATCAAGTTGGAATGAACCCATCAGGGCCCCACACATAAGGAGTTTGAGAGAGGTGCTATGATTTGAAATGTTTTTTTTTTTTTACCAGTGTTTCGATACCGTGTTTTTAGACCTATTATGAACACATATCCGGGGCAAAGTGAATTTTAATAATTTTCCAAAGGTATAAAGTGAGCCCGATATAAAATTTACAAGCCTTTCCAGTTGCCCTCGTCGGTGTAGCACTAAAGACAAAACTATCCCCACAATTTTAAAAACAGCAGTGAATCGGGGCACGGGACAGACAAACGTTGGGCGAGTCAACGTTGGACAGACGATGGACAAGATTATGTGCAGCATAGCCGATGTACCGTGGGAGGACTTTTGCCTGGTCGCCACTCCCCAGTCAATTCGAATGCGATCATCCTCCACGATCAAACCCCTCACGAGTCACGACCTCGTTATCGCCAATTTGTCAGCACGACTTCGATTTTTCAATTCGATTTGTCGATTCAAATCTCGAGCAACTTGTCCCGGATGAATCGGGGAACACCAGAGGAGCCCTTCCAGAATAATTTAGGTAAGATTCCATTTGGCGCTATAAAAAAAGAAATCACCATTATCGAGTAATTGCATCATATAACACGACAGGCGTGCGAAATGGCATTGCGGGCCGATCATTATTAGCTTGAGGAGGACCCTTCTCCCAAAAAATAACATTTCTTTTTTCTTATAAGAAGAGTTGATGAGGCAAAAAGTCACTTTTGAAATCGGAGTTTCCAGAGATTTCACTAGTCCCGCGGGAGGACAATGTTGACTACGTGTCAATTTAAGAATTCATTTAATCGACGGAGGCCTGATCGGGCTAAGACAGGACAATCCCATTTTCTCTTTTTTAAATTTAGTTGAAAGGAGTGGGGAGGAAGTTCGAGTCGAATTTAAGGACTTGATAAGAGAACGAGTCAAAGGGGTAAAATACAAGGGTGAATTATATGTGATATATTTCCATTTCGGTGGATTATATTTTATAATTCGAAAACCTACAATATCAACTGTGATGGGTCCAGACAAAATAGAAAAATCGCAACATGTCGTTCGCTTAACTAAATAGGCCATTTTTATATTCATGAGCCATTGATCAAAAAAATGATCAAATGAAAGTTTCTCAAATCGAAGATGATGAACAACATGGTCCGTAAAAAATAAAATCCGTGTCGAGAATAGTCTTAAGATACGGAGGTATCGATTTGTCGAAGTGAAAATCAAGTTGGTGCACCCATTGCCGCATTGATTCTATGCACTATCGAGTAGACTTCATTACGCGGTACTCTTTTTTTATCCAATGAACATTTCATCATTGATCTACCGAAATATGCCTTTGGCAAAAGCGAAGACTGAGATCAACAACGACGAGCTTCAAAGAAAATGCCAATGACACAAAGAGTGGGTGGGAGGGAGAGGGAGAGAATTTTTTTTGTGAGGTCCTACATAAACTAATCACGGATCAAGAATCGGATCTCATTAGGTGATACGAGAATTTCCCGTTTCTCTACGGCACGGTCCAAGTCCAGTTGAGATTTGGAAAGAGGACATTGCAAAAGGCGTTGGCATGACTCTCCAAACCCTTTTTGTCTTTAAGACGAACTGTTCAAATTCTCGTGCTATATAAGAAAAAGTCGAATCGTACTATATGAAATTGAAAAGTCGAATTATGTAAATTTGCCAAAAAAGAAATATAACGCGGACCAAGAAACCGACACGTAGTATCATTTTTCCCCATCTCTTTCACTCACCCATCTCTCTCTCTCTCTCTCTCTCTCTCTCTCTCTCCTCCAGTCCCCTGTTTAAATTCCACGGCAAGGCACAGGTCCCTGCTCCTTCATCTCTCCTCCACTTCCATCTTCTCCTCTTCATCTTCTTCTTCTTCTGAAGATAGAGAGAGAGAGAGAGAGAGAGAGAGAGAGATCCTACTTTCATCTGACTCTGCACACGCCCATCTGACCATCTCCGGTTCCATATATCGGCTCACTCCTTGATAGCCTCTCTTTGGAAATGCTCTGACAGTCGTCCCTCTCAATCATCTCCCTCACTGTTCCCTACATACTCTTGAGTCTGACCAGAGAGAGAAAGCACAGCAAACATGGCGTCTTCGTCTGACCCCATCGCCAGCCTCGACGCCCCTGGCTTCCGGCCCTCCCCCTCCTCCTCGGTCGACCCCAGTTGGCTCCTCCCTCGCGGCGCCGAGGCGCTCACCAGGTCCCTCCTTCGATCCCTCACCGAGCCCGAGACGCCGAGCGCCTTCTTCTTCGACCCCGAATCGACTGCACCACCCTCCGCCTCTGCCTCCGCCTCCGCCGCCGCCGCCGCCGCCGCTGCCGCCTCGAGCTTCGACCCCGAGGCCGCGGCGAGAAAGCGCCCCGGACCGCGGGGCCTTCCCGCAAGAAGCGCAAGTCGCGCTCCTCCAACCGGTCCCAGACCACGTTCATCGCGGCGGACGCGGCCAACTTCCGCCGGATGGTGCAGCAGGTGACCGGCGTCAAGCTCGGCGGGACCCACGCCTTCGCGCCGCCGGTGACGAAGCCGGAGCCGCAGCAGAGGGCCGGTTGCCGTTTCCCCGTCGGCGGAGGCCTGTTGCCGAATCTGGACGCGTCGTCGTCGCTGTTGGTTGGTGGCGTCGGAGGTGGTGGCCCCGAGGGCCCGCTCTGTTTCCCTGCGCCGGCGCCGGCGGCGCCCGCGGCGGTGGCGGAAGTTGGCGGCGCCGGTGGGCTGGGCTTTGACTCTTTCGCGTGCTTTCCCACTCTGGATTCATGGAAGCTCATCTGATCAAGATTGATAAGAAGCTCTCTTGTTTTTTTTTTTCTTTTTTTATTTCCTTTCTATCTTTACTGTTATTTTGTCCTTGTCTACTTAATTGCTGATAATATGTTGGGCACTAGAAATGAAGGATTATGCATGCTAATGTCATCTAGACAAAAGCGCATAATGAGAGTGAATAGTCATATGATTTCGTAGGAAAAATCATCTTGAGTTTAGTAAATATAATCAGTACTAAATTCTCCATATGATTGATTAGCATTGTTTAATATCATAGTACCTGGGATCTAATGACAGATCGATATTAGACTTGTCGCCGAGGAATGATCACAAAATTCCACTCGTTACTCCAAATAAAGCCAGTCTCATTATTGTTCGAAATGAGCTGCTTGCAGAGCAATGACATCATCTTCTGATGTTAAGTCGCAATGAATTCCATCTCAAGAGTTGTTCTTTCAATAACTTCAATTTCGCCTCTAATTATGCAACTTTATCGATCAACAGGCATGGTTCTCTTCCTATTAGAGCTCTGTTATTCGACATTTTTAAGTCACCTAAAGCAAAAGCTAAACATTGACACCACAATAAAAGGGCAGGTCTAATTATTAATGAATCTAAAGTTGAATTCTCTTTCCTATCGATGGATCAATCTTTTTTGTCAATCCGATGAATTCGGCGAAAGTAAAATACTCACAAATTCATTGGGGAATCTAGCTCTCGCCTCCTCAATTCGTTGAAGCTTGCCCTACAAACATCACAGCCCCTAAACAGGTTGTTGATCTGATTAGCCAACTGATGACACATGGAAACATAGAACAATCAACATGACAATAATGGAGGCGATGTACATGGGTTACGCTCAAGTCAAGAAGTCATAATGAAAAGATCATGTACGTGGGGTTAGGTGGTGGCGTGGTTGACTCCCGTCTCTCTGTTTACTTTTCTTTTGGGAGTTTGTATTTATATACGAGGGCGCAAGTGCTAATTGAAAAAAGAAACCACGCTTCGGTGGTGATGCATAATTAATCATTTCTTTAGAGGAGTGAAGTGTACTAAATGATTTCTAGCTAATTGTTTTGGAGGGCAGTGTTGAAAAGACGTGATTATATCAATAAGTGATTTTATTACTTGATCGATCCATAATTCATTATACGGGTATCAATTTGATATTAATTTTTTTTATCAATTCCATTTTAAACTTTTAAGAGCGATATATATCAATTCTAGCTAAATTAACTAGTGGGACATGATTGGAAATGTGAGATTGAATCGATAATGGGATATAGCACCATGTGGATCCGCCCATAGCTTTGCTGGGTGATGGGTGGTAGGAAATTAGGAATTGGTCAAATGGAAGTCGCTCTCATGATAGAAAACGATAGGTAAAACTTTTTTAATTTGCAGCTTGGAAAGAATGATTTTTCTTCTCAATGTTATTTCAGCTCTGCCACAAGGAAAAACACAGTAACCCCTTGAAATGCAAACTGACATGATTGTTGGACTTTCTATTTTTTGGGACCATTACGTGTTGTTTCTTTAAGAGAGGACTTCGATTGATCTCTTCAATTGAAATCAATCTTTAATCTGTAATTGAAAATATTCGTTTTTGATGTTTATGGTGGTTGGTTCTTGTAAGGAAAAAGGTCCACATCTTGCTCTTGCGATTGTTGTGATTGAATACGCCAATTCCAATTCGTTCAATCAGATATTGAAACGACATGCAATGTAATAACGAGAGGCATTTGATCACCGAACGCACGGTTCTCATCCGTTTCAACATCCAATAGATAAATCGTCACATCATTTAGTGAGAGAGCTTTCGTAAGATCACTCTATGTCTAATGTTGCTGATGATGATATTAGAATGGCCGAAGAAAGGAGGCCAATGGGAAAGAATACGGAATGAAGAGTCTGCATTTGGTTCGTCAAGAAATAAAGTCGGATAGGTTGAGCAACCTAACTTTTAGACTTCTCGTATCTCTATCTTCATCAAAAAGGGCACCGAATACAAGATCTAGCATTGATAAGACAAAAGCTGTGAATCGATTTGAGTATTCTGTATCAATTGTAATTGGTAAGTCCTTATCATAACGTTTATAGGCGGTATCATCGGGACATAAGGACGAGATCTCCATCTAGATCATATCTCGACCGATAAGAAAAAGTTAACGGCCTCCATCATCGGCCATCGGGCGATCGCTTGTGTTGCGATGGCGACCACCTTCGGTGCTATTGATGGCGCCATTGACCACCGTGGTTCCACGTGGAAGTAGAACGAAAGGATGAGCCTTTGATTGAAGGGTTCTGCTAGAAATGTGGACCCTCGGATTAAGTCCATTAAGTCAGAGCCGTCCACCCATTATTTTAATGTTTTGAGTGGGTAACCGGTTTGCCAATGGCTTGGGGGGAAATAGTAAAATAGAAAGAATTACGTATATTGAAAGTCTTAAAATTTGTTATAAAAGTATAATTAAGTCTTAAAATTTTCAAAAAGTGTAATCGAGTTCTAAAACTTATCATGAAAGTGAAATCGAATTCTAAAAGTTATCAAATTGATCTAATCAAGTCCGTCCATTACTTGCAATTTTTAAAAATATAAGGACTTGATTGCAGTTTTGTGATAAGTTTTTTGACTTGATTACATTTTTCAAGAGTTTTAACACTTAATTACAATTTTTTGACAAATTTTAGGATTTTATTGTATTTTTTGAAAGTTTTAAAACTCAGTTATATTTTCTGACAAGTTTTAGAACTCCAATGCACTTATCCCAAATAGAAACATATGATATCCTAGTAATTTGTTTCTACTAAAAAAACATTTGTATGATGTATTAAAAAAAAGAAAAGAAAGTCTAATAGTGTGGCAACTAACTCGGTTGTAGTAGAATAACTTAATTTTCGTGGTAAATATGTTAATAACGAGGTGAAAATCCAACATGCTTTTTAGTATTTATAGCACTAGTGGACATTGGGAAAAATAAAATTATCTTCTTTAATGAACCACTAAACATTTTTTTAAAAAGCTTGCCTCATTCTCGTTCAACCACCACATTTTTCTTTTTCATTAAGAGATGTTTTGATATGGACGAACTCCTACTTTTCTACTTTATTAAATGTTAAGAAAAAGGTTGATAATGATAAACTAATGTCTTACTTAAATAAAAAAAATAAAAATAAAAAGACATGTGAGACAAGAATCTAAAGAAGGATTTACAACATACCCACCTCGTGGGAACTTGGGAATGCCAATGATCACGTGCTACTTCAGGTCCAACAACAATAGGCAAGAAGAGAGCGCAACGAGAGGAGTTTGAGAACTTTCGTTCTTCAAATGAAACAATTGTCTTTCGACTAATTTGAGTTTTATTATTTTCCAATATAAAGAAAGAAATTAATTCACGAGATGATTTTACCTGATCATCTATTTTTCCCCTCTCATTTTTTACAAAGTCCCACTTTACTTCGGATCCTCCCCATCATCTCCTAAGAGTCTTTTTTAAATTTTTGTAATGTCGCAATTGATTGGAATCTGAAATATCTTATAAAAAACGTAACAACAAGTGTCGGTGTTAATCAAATTAGTCCACCTACAATGCACACAAGTGGTGGTAAGAAAATTGGGTGGGACATTGATATTTAGTTTCAGATGTGGGTAGTCAAATAAAAAGACAAAGTTATAAATTTTTTAATGTCTCGACAAATTGGAATCTAAAATATCTTATGAAAGACATAACAACAAGTGTCGGTGTTAATTAAATCGATCTACCTACAAGGTACACAGCTGGCAGTAAGTAAATTGGCTGGGATAATGACGTTTAGTTTCAAATGCAGATAGTCAAATAAAGACACAAAGTAAAAAAAAAAAAAAAAATTTCCCCTCCCCTTTTTTACGAGGTCCCACATTACTTTGGATCCTCCCTGTCTTCTCCTAAGGGTCATTTTTTAAGCTTTTTTTTTTTTTTTTTAAATGCCACGACATATCAGAAAAGCCCTTTGGAAGATTTGAAACATCCTATGAAGAACCTAATGACAAGTGTCGGTGTTAACGAAATCGGTTTACTTATTGAGCATGTGGCTTGGAGATAAGAGAATTGGACGGGGATAATGACATTTAGTTACAAGTACGAATAGTTGATAAAGAGGCAAAGTAGAAATCTTTTTCCCCACTCTCCTATTTTACCATGTCCCACATTACTTTGGATCCTTCCTGTCTTAATCTAACAGTCATTTTTAAAAGATTTTTTAATGCCACAGATCTTGGAAAAGCTTTCCAAAAGGATTCAAAACATCCTTCAAAAATCATAACAACGAGTGTCGGTGTTAATCAAATCAGCCTACCTACTGGGCATGTGATCCCAATGGTAAGAGAACCGGGTGTAATAGAGACGTTTACTTTCATGTGCGGGAAGTTGATTTCTGTAAAAAGGCAGAATAAGATCTAAAAAAAAAAAAAAACAGTCTCGTAAACTTTAGCCAAAAGGGGAAAAAAAAAAAAAACTGTCTCACTGAAAAAAGAATGAAATTCCGCATGTAAGACCAAAGATGTTGTATGAAAGGATATTTTGGTGTCTGAACCGTACTCAATTATGGGTGGCAGTGGCCGTACCTGTAGTTTTCAAAATTTATAGGCAGGGGGGGTGGCAGGAGAAGGGTGTTGACTTTTGGTGCGTTGCTGCCCAGAGGAGGTTGGGAGGGGAGGTACAGGGCTAGGGCTAGGGCCAGAGTCAAGGCCTAGCAAACAGTTGTCTCACGACGTGTCGCGTGCTTATTGGCGGTCACCCTCCCCCTGTGTCAGCCTGAAAGTTTGACTGCGCTTTGCGTGCGTGCTCCGCTCGCTTCGCCCTTTCTAACTTACCTGGTTGGGACCTGGGAGGCAACCCCGCCCGCCCCCCGCTACTTCATGCTTACGCCCGCATCTCGTCACCGATTCTCCATCCCTCCGTTTTTTACTCTCTCTCTATCTGCTCTTTCTTTTTTTTTTTTACTTGTTTATTTTCTTTTTGCCCACCAATCTGAAAAGTACCCTTGCCCAACCACCTACGCCACCACCACGGGTGGTTTTTTTTTTTTACTTGTTTATTTTCTCTTTGCCCACCAATTTATTAATCCTCTACTTGACAAATAGAGCCTTTTTTTAATTTTTTTTTTATTGAGAAAGACATCCACAATAGATTCATTGTCACCACGATACTAATTGGAGCATAGCCAGGATCATTCTAATCGCAACATAGATGAATTTACGTTATAAATGAGCAAAAGGTTTTCATAAAGCTAAGGAATGACGATGGATCAACCTGTAATTAGAGAGCTTTAAACTAATTGAGATTAAGTCCTACATTGCTATACGAACCATTGTAGTAATATTAGGCTTCGCTGAGGGCATAAATTGAACACTAGCCGCGATGCACCATCGCCTTTGCCTCTTTGTGAATTGTAAGGGAGTTAGGGAGTGAACTGTTTTCCATGTTCAACGTTGGAGTCAAATTAGTGCACTCATTTTGTCTTGGCTCCATCGAGAGGGCATAGCTTCACCAGTTAATCACATGTACTAGATGGGTCAATCACTAGTATCGCATTAAGTTATATTTCGCAATCCGGATAAAAGTTAGGATATGAAAAATATTATTCTATATTGTATTTGGTTGCTATCTAAGAGAGAATAAGTTTGGATATAATAGAAAAACGACATGTATGAATATGTCTTATGTAGATGTAAGATAAGTGTGGATATAATTTTCTTATATTCATAGTATTATTATAAGTTACTTAAGGAAAATACCCCATCCTCTCCTTCTTCTCTTCTGTGGTCATGGTTCCTTTTGTTGAAGCTTCATGGCCTTTCAATAATTCTCTTGTTTTACGAAAGTGGTGAGAGAGTCAAGGCACAAAACTCTTCGAAATTGCAGAGGTGAACGATTGTCTCCATTTATCCAAATTTGATGTCTTTAATAATAAATTGCGAGAGATACTTACCAGTTCTAGCTGTGCATTTTCAGGTTCTTTAGCGGTGAATCACGAGAAAGGGTTGATAACACTTGTCGTTTGAGCATCTACAGCCAATAGACACGGGTTGATTCGGTGAGAATCCGCGAGATTCTTCGCATTTCAATTCTAGGCCTACATTATTATCTTTTCAATCAGCTCCGCTGGGAGGCAAAAAAGTCTAAACAGTGGAAGAGAGGCAAATGATATCTGCTAATTACACCGGGTCAGACTAGAAGTGACACGGAAGTTGTTGCTGCTTTCCATCATGGAATCGTAGCAGCATAATTTTTCATGGTTTTTGTAGGGTCCCCTTTAGCAGCGCTTGCTCCTCCTTTGGCACGGTTTGCTGTAGTTCTCAGTTGCTCCTGATCTGACATGGTAAACTATAGCAGTTTCGTAATCTAGCAGCTTTAGTCAAGCTAGTTATATAATGCAGTTCTTATTGCTGGGGTCCAATCTGGCAAAATTGTCTCTGGCAATCTAAGTGCTATATGAGGATAGCGACAGTGCGTTGCTTAACGTTATATTCGATCGTACCGGGAAAGCAAAAAAGGACTTTTGCTTTTAACTATTTCATCACGCAATTCGGAATTAGGTTCTGCGTGCTCGATTTGCTAAATCCCGTGAACAAAGTTTACGGAAAAAAGCAACATCTTTTTTCCTATTCATTTTTCTCTAGTGGAAAGCCTTTCTTACATCTTGATCTTACCCTTTTTTTTAACAATTAACAAACAAATTTTCTAAAGTATCCATTTGCACTAATATGCACTTCCTAACAATAATAAACATGATATAATATGAAAATACTCGGTTTTATTATTGCGATTCACCAAATAAATTAGAAATCGAGATGATCAAATATAGTCTTAAGATTTTTCGAGTTGATAAAAAAAATCCCGGTTTGTTTCAACTTAGGCAAACGCAAACGGTCCTTCGATTTTTTTTTTTGCGGTTGTCCGATCTTGGTCGGGTCGGCCTGCATAGTGAGAGGACAAGGCCGAGGCCCAGAAAATGGGCCCGATCCCGAGCCCAAGACCAAGCCCGCAGGAATCGTCCATCGTCCCCTACACGACATATCCTATCCGTTCGGTGCGCCGTGGCCATCCCCGTTATCCACCGGGGTGAATCGGAATTCCAGCACAGACGCGAAGCTCTCTGCCGCTTTGCTTATCCCCAAAGCACCACGACGCCCCGAGCGAGCGGGCGGGCATCCATCACTCGTCGATTCCTGCTGCGTGATATGTGAGAGAGAGAGCGAGAGGTAGAAAATGGCACTGCTCTGCTGCTACACTCCCGTCGTCGCTTTCTCTCCCTCTCCACTCTCGTCGTCGTCGTCGTCGTCGTCTCTGCTTCTCACTGTGAAACCAGGTACGAATTCTTTCGTGGGTCTTTGAGGTTTCCTCTCGTCTGGTCGCGCTGAATCTTGGGTTTCTCGTTGCGGGATGAGAGACGACGGAAAGACTCGACCTTAATGGTGTTGTAATGTGTTCAAGAGAAGTGGAATGAGGTGGAGAGCACAATGTTCTCGTGCCGCTTGAATCTTGGTTGCATTGAATCTTGGGTTTCTCGCTGGGGGATGAGAGATGACGGAAAGAATCGACCTTGATGGTGTTTTAATGTGTTCAAGAGAAGTGGCATGAGGTGGGAGCATAATGTTTCTTGTGCGTTCGAATTTCTCTGTCGGGCTTTCCTTCATACACTTCATATCATAATCGTGTGGCGATTTCGTTTGGAGGAGTGGTGGTGTAATATGAGTAGTTGCGTACTAGTAGTTGTTTGAGGGTGTCTCGTCTTCAATCCTAATATGGATATGGAAGTAAGAAGCACGCCATATCCTGGGGTTGTGTTTTCGCGCTCCGTGACATCTTCTGAACTTGTGTTTCAGCTTCCAGGTTGCACATCAAACCAATCACACTGCCCCCAAGTTCTTTCTGTGCGATTAGTTATCCGAATGAGAGGAGGGGTTCGCTAATCGTGAGGGCTGATTCCAATACCGAGGGAGCAGGGCCAGCCAATGGCGGTGAGGCTCCATCTCCTTCGCAGAACAAGGAAGAGGCCATGCCAGTTGACAAGCTGCCCTTGGAGTCAAAGCTGCAGGAGAAGGCGGAGCAGAAGTTGAGGATGAAATTGGCAAAGAAGATACGGCTCCGGAGGAAGCGGCTTGTTAGGAAGCGAAGGCTGAGGAAGAAGGGCCGATGGCCGCCTTCGAAGATGAAAAAATTGAAGAATGTCTGAGCTACATACCTCAAGATGCCTGGCAGGTTTTGTTCTGACATCCTCTTTTGAACTCGCCATTTTGGATGGAGATTTGTATTCATCAATCTGATACATGTTGATTTGACTGCTTCCTGTAAGGCAAAGATTTAGAGGTATATATTTTCATTGTTTGGGTTAGAATTCGGCCTCAAAGTTTGGGTGATTGGTGTTTGTCAACCTCCCTCCTGCTGGTCGGCGATCATGAGTTATTTGTGATCTTTAATTTCTGCCGGTTTGTGATGAGTCAAATCCTCTGATAGAATTTTGGTTTTGAAAGAGGTTCAAATGTTAACGACATCTTGGAATAATCAGTAAGTTCACTCTTGCGACCAGATGGAATGAAACACGTATCGATCAAACTGGCATAGGGGAGCATGAATTTGCTAAATTACCTGAATGCATCAACCCAATGACTAGGAAACAATTATCGTCAATTGTCAAATGAGTTAGCTCTATCCCATGTATACCATTGTTGAAATCCCATCTCTCTCTCTCTCTTCCTCTCCCCCCAATGATTCCACAACCAGTGCTTTCTGGCCCTTCTTTACCCAATGGACCACCAACTTGCCGCTAAGAGTTGCAAAGAACCTCTTCACTACTCTACATTCAGTCTCAGTCTCAGACGTTTTAACTGGTAATTGCTTATACGCTGATAATAGAAGGGCTTGTTTTGTCACGAGAAACACCATTTCTGATACTCAATGCTCTAGTATATGATGAATTTCTATGATTATGGTTGCCGTTCGAATTTGCTCTAGGACCGGAAGTGTTCTGGGTGCATCTTCGCCCTGTCGTTTGTGCTTGATGCATACTGGAGCATCAGTTCTGGGGTGCCTGTCATTCCTTGAGGACACTAGTAAAGAGCCTTGGGTGCAAATTTCTATCAATTGTTCTTTTTTTGAAACTGCGAGTTCTTGCCCTCTATAACAGCTTTTTAAGCGACTCAGTTTGAGGCGATGAAAAATTAAACGATGAAACTAGTCCGCTCTATCGTTTTATCATGCTCTATGTCATGAAACAAGAATCGATATGTTCTATCGTGCTCTTAATACTGCACAGTCACAGGGTCGTAAACTCAATGCTCGATTTCAAGATCCAAGTGGAGGATTCGATGTCCTTAACTTCCAAGAGGTTGCTAGCCAGGAAATTCTCAGACAATGACTTCATTTGGATCGGGCTGTTAGCATCATCATTTGGATATCGAGATCATACTGTCACGAATCAATCAAGCGCATCTGAGAAAAGCACAGCATCGCAAATCAAGGCTGACATCAACTCTTACAAGAATTCTATTTACAAAATTTGGTGCCGAGCGTACATAAATAGCTACAAACAGGAATCGTTGTAAGAGAAACCCAATTCTATCTTTTTCATCTTCACTTCATTTGCCATCGGGGTCAGTGTATCAGCAAAGAGCATGACGAACTAAAATTCCCTCTCTCCCGTTCTAATCTGGAGCCATGCGGTCTCCTTCTTATGGTCTCAATGACTGTTCAGACGAGTGTGTCCCCCTTGAGAATATTAAATTTGCAGAGAGGACAAGTCGCATTTATCAGGAGCCACTTGCTGATGCATGAGCAGTGGAAATGGTGATTGCATGGAAGGGTATAAAGCTCAGCTCCATCTACATATGACGAAAGGCATATGCAGCATTCCTGCAAGTCACAATAGAAACCTTATAAGTTGGGGAAGCAGAGGATTTTGTGGGGCTACTACTAGTAATGAGATATCATAATCTGAGGAAAGTCACAAGGAGGACCATTTTTATTCGTATCGGCGAATCAATGTCCATGTGGACTTAGCTTGGACTACATCTCATCTTCTGCTAGTCCACAATTAAAAACCTCATTGAGATTCTTTTTGAAGCAACAGTAATCATTTGACATCACAAATTTGTAAAGATTATAAAACCATTTAAAAAATGGCAAAACTCTGGTTTACCCTTGAAGAACAATCTTCCATTAAATGCAACTTCCCCTTCTGTTGGACCTTGGACATCCGTAGGACTTTTGTAAAGCATGATCAAGGAAGATAAGCATAAGTACGTGAGAAAAAGGTGATCCAAAGATATGCTCACTTACTGAATCTTCCGAATGAAGAAAAAGTTCACCACTTGAACCATTGTTTCCCAATCCTGACCTCGCCCCAAGAACTGCTTCCATCCCAAGATTGTTGAACGTGCTAAGCACAGTAGCTGGGCGGTACCTATACTTAGGAAGACTCCTGATGGTATCTTCGGATGCCCCTTCAGTGCTTGCAACAGCATAGGCAATTGCCAATATGGGAATGCAGCAAAAGAGAGCCAAGAAGACCACGAAAGCCATACCAATGCAGAAGATCACGAAGAAGACATCAAAAGCAAGAAAAACCACTGTCAACCTGCAATTAATTCCAGCAATAAAACAAAATCAGGATTCACGTATGTTTGTTACACTTCATTAAACCATGAAAGAGAACAGAGAAACAACAATGGTGCATGGCTGTCACAAAGTATAAAGCAGGAAGTAACTGGTGGTCATTGAAGACATACTGATGCCACACTTTATAATGATTTCCAAAGCAGGTTGGTTTCAAAAGCTCCCACAGTAACATGACTGTGGAAGAATGTGAAGCAATCAACTTATAAATCACTGGGTCACTAAGCAGAGAAAAATGGACTCCAATCCTGAAAGAAAGTGCTTCAAGATGAACAGTAAAAGAAAGACACTCACCAGTAGAGACGTGGTGCATCTTGAAGAAGTGGTTGTCCACCCACAACAATCCAGTAGAAACCAAACACCCACCATACTGACGATATTACTGTATTCAAGGATTCCAATCTTTTAAGCATCCTGTAAAACATTGATAAGGAACACAAGGAACTGCTTCAACAATCAGTACCTTTCTTACATCTATGATTATAACTACTTCATAAATTGAATGATGCTTTGAAAGAATAACTAACAAAAGCGAGGTAAAGAACTTAGCTCAGCCTTGAGCTATTAAATCTTCGACAACCACACTTGTCCTGATAACTAATATAAGCAAAGGACGCAACACAATGGCCTGTCCTAAAAATGTTTCTCCATTTGCTTGCTTCTTCAAAACTTCTTAAAAAGGCGCAAGAGTTTGAACATTACTAGGAGAAACTTGTTGGCATGAGCAGTAGATTGTCTCTCAAATTCCTAAAAACATTCTCCCCTCTCCTCAATCACTACCATAGGCGAACTAGAGCTTTGCTAACACATGTCAGATCCCAATTTGTCACATCGTTGCAGTTTGAGAATCTGGAGCAATTAAAATCATCTCTGCGGTTAGAATACATTTCTTCACAATTCCTGGTCAATTCATCAATGCCCGTTCATCTTTCCTTGTGAATGATCACACGTCCCTTAGCCAACTACTACCATCACCAACATAGATTGATCACCTCATAAAAGCTTGCTGATCGATCAAAATGACTAACACAATAAAAACTAAACAAGTCCTTACAACCCATAAAGCTTCAACATTTCAGCTCTTCCTCCCTGAACTACTTCCAGCTAGTGATCGCACATCCTTAGCCAACTACTTCCGTCACCAACAGAGATTGATAACCTCATAAAAGCTCGCTGATAGATCAAAATGACACCACAGTAACGACATAAAGCTTCGATTTTTCAGCTCGGAACAGCAACGCCATGGGCAATTCAGCAATGTAACATCTCAGAAGACACGAATTGAGGCTCACCTGCTGCGACTCGGCGACCGCGACAGCCCACTCCCGTCCACCAGCTCATCGTCCCCGTCCCCGTCCCTCCGCCGATACTCGGCGCACACGAACCCCACATGGAACATGCACTGCAGCGCGTACCCGCAGAGCCACAGCCTCAGGGGAGTGGACGGCCTCTCCTTGAAGGCGGACAGGAGCACGACCACCGCGACCACCACGAAGGCCAGGTTCCACACGAAGTCGAGGACCACGATCGGCCTCGAGCACGCGGCGAGCCCCTCCCCGAACACGCTCGACGCCGCCTCCTCGACGTCGCCGCCCGATCGGCCCTCCGCGCCGCCGCCGCCGCCGTCGCCGCAGTCCCCGAGGAGGAAGGACCGGTGGCGGGTCCTGATCAGGCGAGCCAGGCGGGAGGGCGCCGCGGCAGGGGCGGCGTGGCGGCGGAGGAGGGGATCGCCGGCGCCGCCATGCAAGGGGTCTTCAGGGTCATCCATTTTCTGGGTCTTGGAGGGGAGAGGCAGGGGGAGAGGGGAAGGGAGGAAAGATGTGACCTTTGTCTGTGAATGAGTATGGGCGATGGTGTCTTGTTTGCAAAGAGAGAGAAAGAGAGGGGGAGAGAGAGAGAGTTTAGGTGGTGGTGGTGGTTACTGGGTAGGGGAGGAGCTGGTGGAGGAGTGGTTTGGTTTGGACTGGGACTGGGAATGGGAGGGAGAGGAGGGTGGTGGACTGGTGGTGGTGGTGGTGGTGGGAGTCCCCTGTTTTGTCTGTCTGCGTTGATTGTTGTGTTGGGAAAGAAAACTGGGGAGGGGGAGGATGCCAAGCCCCATCATTTTCCCTTTCCCCCTTCACCAATGGAAGTTTTTAGGGACAACTGGGGTGGATTGTATTTCGCGACAAATTTTAGGATTCGATTCGATTGCGTTTTTCAAAAGTTTGAAAATTTAATTGTGCTTTCCGTGACCAATTTTTTAACTTTTAATGTATTTATCCGGAATTATTTATAAGGTATGACGACGAAACTCCTTTTCATTATTAAGTTGCTTAAGATGTGTATATTGGGAAGTTCATGATTTATTATCAAATTCCATGGCTGTCCTCCTTTGTTTTTGTTTCCCATTTATTAAAACTTTGGTACTGTTTATGCCTTTTGGGTTGGGTGGATGGTGCACTCATTTGCCGTAAAGTTCTCTCCTTGGGAAATGTCCTCACCCAAAGATTTCATGTTGGACAAGTTATCCTTGACTTTATTTAGGAATGAGTGAATTAAAAATCTTAAATTTTATCATAATAGTGTAATTGAATTTTAAATTTTTAAAAAGTACAATTAATTCCTAAAACTTATCATAAAAATTCAATTAAGACTTAAAATTTGTCATACTAGATCCAATCAAATCCTTTGATGGATTTTGTAAAAAAAAAAAAAAAATTTATTCATTGATTGTATTTTTCGAAAATTTTGAAATCTAAGTGTACTTTTGTAATAAATTTTAATAGTCACTTACACTTTTTTAAAGTTTTGGGACTTCATTAAATTTTCTTGTAAGTTTAAGGATTATATTACATTTTTTGAAAATTTTAAAATTTAAGTACTCTTTGTTGACAAATTTTAAGATTTCCTTTTATTTATGATTGGAGATTTCATGTAAGAGAATGGGGGCCTTGAAAATTGGAAATAGAACCGATTTCCCGTCAAGAAAAGATTGGATGATCAGGGCGGCGACGTCACACCAGACTCACGATTTGTAGCGATGAGGATGGACGCATTAACAGTAGTGGGAGTCGAAGATAATAGCGACCGAAAGTTAAATTGAAAGATGGCGAGAGCGACGACCGTATAGATGAATCTTGTGTTATTGCTGCTGACAAATTTGATGATGGTGATTCGGGTCAGATGGCAATAATAGAAAATGGACTGATAAGCTTTGTGGTTCCAGAAATCACCTCCACTACGAAAAGCATAATGTTAATGGCCAAACTTAGGTATCTCTGTTTTTTGTCGGAAAAGGTAACAAAAAAATTTATCAACTTATTCTAATTATGCTATTTTGGTCCTAAATCTCTCAACTATATTAATTGGATCTTAAATTTTTTGATAATTTTGTCAATATAATTTATTTGGTCAATTCTAGTCGGTAATACTGATATAAATGCCAGCATAAACGACATTACACGACGCGAATATATTTTACAATTTTTATTATTTATATTATTTTGTTTTTTTTTTTTTTTTTTAACAACTCTAGGCTTTGATACCATAAAAAGGGTTATGTTCAAAACAAGAACTTTGCAAATGCAAGTATTCAATTCCCTACTATGCCTTTTATAAGCCTTACCATGTCGCGACTGACCTTTAGCATTTAACTAAACTCTCATTTGAAAAATAAGGCTTTTCACTCTCATTTTGTGATGCACAAAATCCTTATGAAGGTGAGTACAAAGCATACCCTAATTTAGGCTAGGGCCTGACACCCTCACCTATTAGTTAGTAAGTCCCACGACACCCTTGCTAGCCATAGGGAGGGGCTTATGGCTCCGGCTTGCGGTTAGCAAGGGCAAAGTAGCCCTCGCCCATAGACTAGGCGAGGGCCCGACACCCTTGCTTGGGTGAGGACATCCCCATCTAGACCTCACTTGTGGTTGGCGGCCTTGTACAGTCCACAGTTGGGGAAAAAAGGACAGGAAAGAAAAGAATAGAACAAAAAAGGTAATAAAAAATTCAGAAAATTTAATTTTTTAAGATAATTATTCACATCAATGTAGTCATGTTAGATAGGATGCTAGTGTTTGCATTAGAAATTGCTAGCCAAAATTGACTAGATGATCTATATTGGAAAATTGCTAAAAAGTTTAATACTTAATTGGCACAATTAAAAATTTAAGTATTAAATTAAAAATTTAAAGTATTAAATTAGTATAAATATAATATATATATATATATATATATATATATATAAAATAGATTTAAAACTTTTTTTGGTACTTTCGTGTTGTTTGTCAACAAAACATTTTATGATTTATCTATTTAATTTTATACTAACCCTATCGGGGTTGGACGGTCAGTCAAAGAAAACTATACCCGTCCGAACAAGATGCAAGATACAAACAAATTCGACGCTCTATATTCCCAAGTCCAGAAAACATTTGGTGCATGGATTAGCCAACGACCTTTCGACTTCTCTCCCTTCTAACACGCGCTTGGAATCAACTTAGTGGAAGACCGTAAAAAAGAAACAAACGCGCCTGATAGAACAAGAAAAATGATCCGATGATGAAGAAGACAAAACATTTTCCTTCGTTGCACAGCTGATGACAGATATGGACGCATTAGCGTTTCGTTTCGATGGCTTGCATCGATATATCTGAGGGAGTTGGCAGCTGACAGACATTAAAAACAGACTGTCCATTCATGTATCATTGTTCAAACTTAGTTTGTCGTTTCAGGAATTGGTATTGCCGCAATCGTTCTTGGCGAACCCTCCCATGCGTCGCGTGTTTTCTTTAATCAAAACGACTCGGTTTAACACCGGAAATTAGCTCTAATTCGAACGTGAAATTAGAGGGTTTTCGTAATTGATCCGAATTCAAGAAGCAGGGGGCTTCTGATTACGGCCTCGTTGCATGAAGAGAGTAAAAACGAACATCACTGTGAGAATTAGGAAGGACAAAATAGTTGGTGAGTAGCGGATAAATGATTGCACTTTCTTTCGAATGCTAATGGTTGGTTTAAGACGTGATAACCCCCTTCATTTAATAAGCTTGATACTTAATCAAGATTAGTTGGAGGTTGGTACTTGACTGTATCTATGGCTGTAATATGTTCGGTGTTCTACCGTGGGACATTCGTCAAATGATGTTGTTTAATGATTCATTTGTCCGATTTTCTAATCGAAAGTTCAATTCACATTTGCAGTAGTTACGTGATTAGGGAATATATCCATGGCACAGATGTGCATTATTATAAGGAAATACTGGAATTAGATGCGAAATTTAGGATAAAATAACATCAAATGTCAACCCCTAAATAATAAATGACCCTAGCCTGTCACAATGGTAGGCAATTGGACTTTGCACTTGCATATTCCGAAGACATTAGTTGTATAATACATGATATAGAATATCGCAAAATATAAAAATGAAAAATAAAAAAAAGGTCGCCAAAAATGACTAGAAAAGTTCAACTAGAGACTAAACAATTTCCAATTTTTTGGAGCATTTTAATTGCATTTAAACCACGTTGACCCTACCATTAATCGAATAAATTATTTTCTTTCGAAAGGGAGTCTTTATCAACAGTGCTTAATCGTCTTATATAGTGCAGTTCTGTGAACAAAATTTATGATTTCTGCTAATCGAAGAATGAATCTAGTTGTCTAAAACAACTTCCACTCCGAACCAGGTTCTCTCCGAATGTCCTCGGCCCGGACCATGCCGAATTCAGCTAATCTAAACAAGGCTGAGGAACATCATTCGTCGGCCGAGACCCATTTGACAAAACTATGATATTGTTATTGCGTGATCCTTATACTTCTCAAAAGATGGAAACCGCTGATTGACTGAGGAAATCCATCACTATTATGTTCAATGAAATGCCACTTCAAAAGTGAATGATCAACTCGTTCCAAACTATAAATAGTCACAAGAACATCTTTTGATAACATGGATTCTACTTCTCAATCAATACACCCTTGCAATATGAATTTGGCCAAATCCAGCGTCTCTCGTAAAACAAGGATAATGCATGATAAGTTGACGAGATGAGAATCACTCCTTTAGCAGCATATGTAATATAATTTATATTATATAGCATCGAACGGCAGGTAAGCAAGAAGTACATGTTACAGCCACAAAGATCTACATAACTTCTGAGAATCACAACATCTGAGTCATGAGATTATTCCATATAATTACACTCCATTTTATATATAAATTAGATAGAAGATCTAGACGAATAATCATCTCCCTTCATCCGGATGCTAGTCGATTCTTTTAACAGATCAAAGGAAGTGAAGGAATAGGGCAAGATAACGACGTCCATCTCTTTGCCTGCGTTTTCGAGTAGAGTTTGGGTCGGCACCACCTGCATTGCATTGGCCAAAATCATATATCGGAAGGTGAGATGAGAAAATAGCCTCCCCACATCATTAAGACCGTATTCACTTGATTTGCATTTCTTATCCTATCCTCAACTTGAATTGCAGAAAATCAATTCGGGTAATCAAGTTGGATGAGCTAGCAAATCCTTTTACACTTGCCAGCATGACAAATTATGTCCACAGTAAAGTTCGAAGATAAATAAGACATCATCGGGGAAATAGGAAAGACAAGATGTTCTGACCTTGTTTGGCTCAGAAAAGGAGTTCTCATCCATCAAGTTAGCAGATGTCAATACTGTCTTTGAGGATCCAGACTTCTGTATCGAATTTTGATCCAGTCCACTAATGGAAATTGTTAGATTAATTGGACTGCTACCGAAGTTCACGATCTGCAAAAACTTACCAGGTTACCCAACCAAGCAACACACGTTTATGTATAGATAAGACAAACCAAAGTAAATTTTGCAGCATTTATTTTATGAGGACCACACTGCTCTTATTTCCTACTATAGTCACGTCTCACATTTGAAAAAAAGGAAATGCATGGACCCCAAAAGTCAAATGTTATCTAGGGTTAGAGCATAAACACAACAACATAGCACCCTATCACAGACCTTAATCTTTATATAATTTGTCCATGTGATTGCTGAGGCGAGAAGTGAGCTGGAGGAATTTGCTGGAATTGTTGTATCAAGAAGAGTTGCTCCACTTGAGTCGGCGAAAAACCGTTGCACCCAGTAACTTGGAGTTCCATAGAGATGTGATGAATCGAAAACAATTGCATCCGGATTCCACCTAGGATGGAAGATTTGTCAAACCTTAGCCAGAAGTTAAAAGATCCTGCTTAATGCTAAAAGTCTCTGCCAGACCAATATTCAAAAAAGGCATTAATGGAAGTACCTCCTATCATTTGAATTCACGAAGAGCGGTGCATAGCTTGCCATCTCAACGATATCACTGCAAACGATAATGATAAAAATGATCAATAACCTTTCCTTTAATTCATCTGCAAAGGATGAATTCAAAAGAAAATCAGAGCTACATCCTTGAGTTCAAATGATTTCCCCAATGTGAATTAGTCAGTTTCATATGTTACCTCTTTTCACGTGAAAATAAAAAGGCACATCAGTGGGTGCACACGTGCACGAATGCACAAACACACACTCATATGGAAACAAAGAGCACACCTGTTCTTTTCTAGCCCAATAAGGAAACCAGCTTCAGCCAAGCCTGCTAATAGACTTCCTTTGCCAGCATCATTCCCAGTCACAGCATATTCGCTTACAAAAGCCTGAACACAGTAGATCACAAGATTAACAGTAATGCACCGTTGGATGTGCATATTAGTTGAAAGTAGACACATCAGACCACACCTTTGGACCAGTGCGGGACGTCTTATCAAACTTATGGGCCATAGAAAATAGATTATTGGCAGATGTATAGACCTAAGCAAGACGCAAAGGTATTCATCAGTACAATGATTTAGAGTATAACACAAAGAAATCTGCAACAACAGGAAATTGCAGTGCTAAAGATGTCAATGTTTGACTTACATGAAAATCATAGAAATCAGCTGGGTGATCCAATGGTTGAGAAGAGCCATCACAGTTGGAAATCATTTTAATGTCTGGATAGGCATTTTTTATAGCTTCATGAAACTTGAGGTAATTCCCTGGTCAGTTTAACACAAAAAGGAGATCTTACCGGAGTGGTCCTCCATCCGAAGTTCAAACATATGAAAAAGGGGATGACAGTCATAAACCAACCTAGGTAATTTTTCTTGCCACAGTCTTCATTCCCGATAGCAACATATCGTAGGTCAAAAGGCTCAGGGTGCCCCATTTTAGCTCGCAAGGAACCCCATGTAGAATTGGGATCCCCTCTAGCAAACTCTATGCCATCAAGTGCTTCCTGGAGTCAAGTTAAAGGTCATTGACCTAGAAATAACCTTTATTACCAGAAAACAAACAAACCCTTCAAATGAACAGACATTGAAAAATTTATCTTGTGAGGAAGTTCTGCAAACCGTAGACATAACATGAAAAAGAATATTCACATAAACCAAAGGACTAACACTCACAAAAAGAGCAGCTAATAAATGTCCAGATAACTTAAATTAAGAAACCAGTGGCTTACGCTTTACGAAAAGAGCAGCTACAATATTTTCACATAACTTAATTGAGATGACATTTACATGACAAAATGATCAAGATTCATAGTCTCATCCATAATAACCCTCTAAAGTGTTGAGCAAAAAGAAAAGGCAGCTATAAGATGGTGTGTCCGAAATAAATCAGGCTCCATTGAAAAGGAATGCTTTGCCCAGACGGGTCCATCATCTTCACTCAATATTTAATCCTTTTGCTTTCTAAAAGCAGCAGTCATTCACTGACAATGACAATTTGTGCAGAAGTAATTGCATACTGATGGAATGTATTCATGGAGGCATTCCTCACTACATGAGGACATTAAATGCATTATATCCATCAGTGCACATCGATACTGTCCAGTTCTGCTTCAGAGATGATGAGACATACTAATAGACAAATCATGTAAGGCTACCATTGCTCATTAACTGATCAATGTCAATGGGCCATTAATTGGTGAGATTGGATGGTAATTGGACTCACCTGGATGAAAGGTGAGACAACAGAAGAAACAACTTGATCGTTGTGGCTGATTCCTGCAGAAAGAAAAGATAACAAAGAAAAGACAGGCAGAATATGGTGATCAATGATATTAAAAAAAGAAAAAAGAAAAAAAGAAGTGACACAGCATCAAGATGCTAAAAGTACCATTGTTAAACACCCATATTGGTCGAGTTTTCAGGTCCTCTGCAAGCTGCAAATAAAATAACCATCAAATCATTCAATTAAGACTCAAATGCACAGCTTTGAAGTTGTAGAATTACCTTAATGAAAATAAATTGCAACTAAAAGTATAAATACTGACCTGAAGGAACTCTAAGTAACCCATACCATCATCGGTCCAATACATCCACACGTCACCAAAGTGGCCAGGTCTCTCTTCCCACGGTCCAACAGTTTCTTTCCAGCGAAATGCATTTCTTAACCATTCACCTTCAACAAAACAGCCACCTAGAGGCAAAAAGAAGAAAGGATGCTTCATGAGCTAGGATGAGTAGTGAGATTAATTTATCAAGCTCACTTTGAGCTCTTCTGGGGATACCTATTGCAATGCCTATTGAAGATTAAAGATATGCAAAACTTGGATCTGGGAAAAATTATTAGATTGATGAGAGAAGAAAATATGAATGGTAGGCTTCTAAAAAAAAAGAAAAGAAATCATATGTATTTTTGGGATAAGTGTACTAGAAGTTCTAAAAATTGTCATTAAAGTGTAATTAAGTCTTAAAACTTTCAAAAAGTGTAATCTAGTCCTAAAGCTTGTCAAGTTGGTGCAATCATGTCCTTCTACTAATTCCATTCAACTTAACAAATGAAAAATGCTAATAAGTTTTAAGAGTTGATTGCACTTTTGAAAAGTTTTAGGACTCAATTGTATTTTTGTGATGAATTTTAGGACTTGATTGTACTTTTGTGAAGATTTTTAGGACTTAATTACACTTTTGTGACAAGTTTTAGAACTTCTAGTGCACTTATCCCTATATTTTTCTGTCGAGAAACTCAACTACAAACCACTATACAACCATCCTTGAAAAATGGCAGCCATCATATTAATAAAAGGAGAGAATAGTCTCCATCCAGCTCAGTTGATATAACTCCTGCTATATGAAGAACTAATAACCACAGTCTTGGAAAAATTGGTTCATAGCCAATTATTCCAATTATAGAGTAAGTTGAAACAGTCTAAGTCAAAGAGTATAATTTCATGATACTCCTTGTGCCGACCAGTGACATCTGAAACATTCATTTAACAAATTGATGCTGTATGGAGGGTGCTAAAGTACATGAAGTTCAGAGCAGCAATTCTGCAAGTAAAGTGGACTTTGAAGTCAAGTCTTTACATCTGAATCAGGTCTCTGTCAAGATTAGCTAGTGGATACTCAGGTTTAGAAAGTGGTTAGATAAAATGAAACTAATTCTGTCCTCTAATAGACAAATTTAAAACAAAACTATAAGGCCAAATCGCATTGCAGTAAATAAAGAAACTGAAATATGTATCACATATGCTTGCATGCATGCATACATAAGCACCTAAAAAAATGCAGCCAACTAAGGAATAAGAACACATAAGAATGATTAAATGCTCAAAGGTAATCCAATCTTATCAAATATTCCACATCTATTGTCCTCCACATTGCAAGTTTGAGTTATTTTAGTTAACCATGACATAAGGCAAATCCCAAAATTTAAAGACTAGCTTAGTGCACATATCCACATTTGATGCAACTAGGGAAAATTAGCATCTGAGACAGTCAATATTCAGTCTAAATGCACACAGTCCACCTCATATTATGGTAGTGTAGCATGAGCTAAAATGTAAAAGCAAAATTATATACCCGGGAATCTGAAGAATTGAGGTTTAATAGCTTCAAGCATTTCAAACAGCTCAGTTCTGAAACCATGTCCCTGTTACAAGGTAAGTTTATGGAAGAACATCAAGGGACATTTAGATAAGCAACTAAAAATGCATAAATTTTGCAGAAAGAACACCTAGAGTCAAGTTCTCATGCTTCAGCTAAAAGCACGTAGATTCACATCCCATGCTTCAGCAACTCCACATAAAACCCACAAGAAGAAATGCTCAATTCGAAAATTATTGACTAGATGTTGAAGCAGTATGGGATATTTATATTAGATTCCTCTTTAGAAAAGTCTTCTCTCTGTATCAGTCTATTATCGGATGAAAGACAGCCATACTCAAATAATCCCTCTCCATAGGCTTAAGGGACGATGCTTGTTAAAAGAAAATAACTGGTGAAAATACTTTCCCTCAAAGAGATAACGTATGGCAAAAGAGGATCACTTCAGAAAAGAAAACTGCAGGGTTGTTCAAAAGAAACAATGATTCAAATGGCAGAACGGGCATAAATCTTTTTGAGCATGTGCTGGTCATAACACACTGCCTAGTGGGCATTGGTGTGTCAAAGAAAAAAAGTTGATACCTTGTACGTGTCATTAGGCATTGCTGAGACTTGATCAAACCATATCACTCCCTTATTTGTGGTCGTCAACTGAAGTCTAGAATTGGTATTTGATTCCTTGGCTTGCAAAAGAATTTCCTTCTTTGTCCAGTTTGATGCTTCAGAAGCAGAAGCTCTGCAATAAGACTTTCGAACATCATCATGCTGATCGAGTAGATATACCTCAGAATGCATACCATTTTCAATCGAAAGATAAGAAGCTGCCCCAGAAAGGGCAATAAAATGGACTAGAGAGAGTGCAGAACGAAATTCAATGGTCCACAAGGATACCACATTTTCAGATTAACACTATTTATCGGGACCTCTACAAGCGCTTAAATGGTACTTACATTATGTTTGCAGCAGCCAGAGTCGGTGTCCCACTTGAGCCCGTCAAAGATACAGATACATTAATTGATCCTGATGAGCGAACATAAAGGACCACTTTGTACGTCTTCCCTTTCTCTATATTCTGAAGAGAGACAAAACATGGGATTTGAAGTACAAAAAAATACTTAAAAGAAGATGGAAAGAAGAAAAAATCATGGAAGCATTCAATAAGAGATCCATGAAGTTGAAGAAAATGTTGGGGAGATCTGAAGTGTCTTGGAAAATGAAAAACTGGAACCCAACAGATAGAGTTGAGAGCCTGAAGCCATGTTTACTATTATTCATGGAGATCAGAGCAGAAGTAAAACAATGGTTGTTTAGAAAATAAACATCAAACAGTCATTAGTACTCACCATCCCCCAGAATCCTGGATTATACACACCGACACCACCAGCTGGACACATGTTATCACCTTGGCTGTCACAAAGCACATCCATCTTAAGCGCAATTTTATTACGTTCAAAGCATGATGACCGGTCAGTTGAAACAACCAAAGATGACTCCTCCCCAATTATTGACCAAGGGTCGATGTTTGAGGGTGTGTTAGGGCCCCCAGCTTCAAATCCTGTAGTTAGAATGAGTCAGGAACTTTGTACAGGTGACGGCACCTTCATAGTGCAGGAGTTAACATGAACAACTGGTCTTCCTTTAAAACATGAAGTTCATGAGAAGACGAGAGATACACTGGACACAAAAAACAGACAGATTCTACTATGTCCATTAACCACTGGAAGATAAAGAATAAGTCGAACTAAAACATTCTTTCGAAGAGTAAAATGCATTAATAGGAAAGCATCCTGCTAGCGTGCTCAATCATGCACAGATAAGTCCACATACATAAGCAACCAATTCTCCTTTGCACCAGATGTCTGACAAATAATTCCACTCCAACCAAACCAATAGGAGCAGGGACACTTCCAATTCCAACTACAACTTAGCTACATAAAGTAAGCACTCTTGTTGAGCGTACTATTTCTGACACAGCCCTTTAAGAAGCAACAGTCCACATCCAAATTAATTTTTTCACGGAAACCGAAGTAGGAAGCCATCTCAGATTATCAGACATCCAATAGTAAATATTACAGTAGTCTGAAATATAAATTTGATAAGCACACTATTTTCAGCTCTTGTTTCAAGAAATTAAAGGGATCCTGAGATCACCTCTGTTGCTTACAAGCTCTGCCCACAATCCTCCAGCCCCAGCATGGTTGATCTCCTGCAATGACGACACTTCATATAAGGCACATCCACCATCAATGAAACAAAGAACAGCAAAAGCTAGAAATTTAATCTAGTTGTTGAAATGCATCAACCGGTAGAATGAATGTTCAAGAGTAACTACGGAAATAATGGTACTTTTGCTGTTCATATCTTTTAGTCAAGTCAGTAAATGCTGCCTCAAGGCAGATGTTTGTGCATGCAGTAAACAATTAGAAACCAATAGGCTTGCCTGAGCTTTGCTACCCACAGAAGCATGGGGTCATCTCAACATGGCATTAGAAGGTCAAACAGATGATCGTGAACATAAGTCTAGCAGTTCACTGAAAGTTCTCTGTAGACAATTTCACATAAGGGTACAAATAATTGCAAAAAAGAATATTGACAGAACAGAAGAATGAACTCTTTTAGGGTTCTGCACAGACCTCAAAGAATATACCGAAAAGTGTTTCAGGTATCAGCCGACCCGTGGAAGCATTAACGTGCAGCTGTACAGTCTGATTCGCCTGGACATCAGAAGCAACATATTGCCATACAGAACAAAGGCTGATGAGGAGGAATAGCAGAAGGCCAATGCTAGGAGCTTCTTTGTAAACCCGCATTGTCACTCCTTTAAGACATTCAATTTCAGCACGCCCTAGTAAAGGGAAAGTTCAGTAGAAAACTCAGTCATGCCACCATCAATAAGATTGATATCACAGAAAAGAGAATAAAGTCAAGATCATCATAAAATGGCTTTGTTGAGGTAATTTAATCCTGCCCAGATATAGAAAACCAGTTACTCATGACCTTTTGTAACAACCTCCTGTACGTTTTGTCACTATCTGGACTCATCGAGACAACTCATGCTGATACGGACGATGAGGTACCGGCGGCAAATTCCAGGCTTTTCATCACCCACAGACACAATTCCAAATTTTTGGAGCAAATAAGAAGCAAACAACACAGAGCCACAAACAGGACTCAAAACAACTTCTTCAAACTAATCCTTTTCAGAACTGGACGACAGAGAAAGAAGAGCAAACAATTCTGCCTCACTCGTTCACGAGACGTTCATCCGGTGAACGCGATCACGCACCTGAAATGCCCGGATTGACGAACAGCCAGAGGCAGACCGAGTCAATGGAGAAGTGGGTATAGGCAGGACCGGTAGTTCAACAAAAGAGAACAGGAAAAAGATAGCGTTCTTCGGCGAAACAGACAGAATTTTTTTTGTAAGTGTGATGACTAGCGTCACTGCGAGTTGACACAAAGGCTGTGGAGGGGCAGAGTGCCGATTTATCATTGCGGCAAAAACATGGGCTTTCGGTCTTTTGCCTTGCTTTCACGTAAGATCTTTGTCCCCATCTTGGGTTTGGATTAGAAGCAACGCCCTCCCGTCTGCTCCCTTTGAAGATTTCCTCCCTGTGGGTCCGGCGACGGCTTAGCCGGGGAATCGGGCGCCGGCGCCGGCGCGTGTCGGCACGCGCATCGACAAGTACGAAGTGCTCCTTGTACTTCGTGTCCGCGTATCTGGATGCGGTGCGGCCGCGAATGACGGGGACGCATCCGTCTTCGAGCCGTTCTCGTCGCTAATAGATTTTTCCCGGATGAAAAGCGATTCAGTTTATTTTATTCACTGAAAGTTCGTTTGGTTACAACAGCTAAAAAAAAAAGTGTGCAATTGCAGCAACTCCCGACAACTAAACATATTCAGCGGTTTAAGGAAGTTGTCTCTGCTGCTGATTGATGCTTTGATTATAGTTTTTTTTTTGGGTCAAAGATAGGTAACTCATTCATTCATAAGCACGGATTACAAGAAGATGATAGGGTGGATTCAAAGCATAAAATACTAAAAAGAGGACAGGGAGGATGCTTTGATTATAGTTGAGAAGGGTGAAATTGATAGAGAAATGCGTTCTCTTTCATTAATATCCAGCGTGCGTGATGGTAGATGTAATTACATGGAAAGGCGTTGCGACTTTCGTCGTTGTGTTTGACAAACATCTCATCGCTGCAACGCCCGTTAGTTACAGCAACTTAAAAGAAAGGCTTCTTCTACCATTTTCCCCCTTCGACGACTGACCTAATCAATAGTCGAGTAGATGGAATCGATGCATAAATGGCCTTCTTTTACTGACATGCGGTGCGCATGGTGGATTTATGCAGATTGTGTGCCGACGAAAGAGTGGCTTGTGTATTCATTTTAATTTAATGCATATAGATGAAGGCAAAAGAATCTCAAATTATAATTTCGATTATTTACCGATGAAGCTCCTTCTCCTATGTGCTCCTTCTCTGGTCGAAACTCCATGAAGGCAATGAAAGAGTCGAATCATGATAGATTTTTATCATTTTCGTCTATACATTTAAACTTATATAGAGTTCCTACCAAGCATTGGAACAGAAATATCTAGCTTTAATACTGTAATGCACTAAACATAACAAAATTCCAGGATTTATTTCCTTTTCAATAATTGTTTCCATTTGTGCATTGCCACTTTCTTTGTTAGTGAATTGTGAGGGATTCTTATCATTTTCGTTTATGCGTTTACATTGATATATGGTTCTTACCAAGTAAGAGAAATGATAGGATATGTAAAGATTCCTTTATTATTGTGACTTACCAAATTGTGAAATTGTGGATAAGATAAAACAAAGTCCTTGAATTTATTTTCTATCCAATCATTGCCTCCTTTTGTACATTTCGATTTTTTTTCAATCAATGAATCATTAGAGATTCTTACCATTTTTGTTTATACATTCACACTAATAGACATTTCCTACCAAACCATGACATGATAGGTTATGACAATATCCGGCTCTATTATTGTGATTAATCAAACAGTGAATAGGTAGCAAAATTTATAGACAAACATCATAGACTATCCTATTTAAATATCTAAGCAACCAAATATAATTTTAAAATCCTAATTACTTAGGATAAAATCCTAATGAGTTATAGCCTAAGACATGGAAGAAATGAAAGAGGGAAACACAACAAATTTGATATTGTAATTTTTAAATCTGTTTAATTGATGAAGCTCGTACTAAGTATTAATTTCAAAAGAAAATAAACAGACAAAGTTGTTTAAAAGCGTAGACTCCAATAACAAATGTGATTGATCTGATAATGTGTGGTTGAATAGGGTCTTATGACCTTTGGATAACTCACAGCATTATATTTAGAGATTTTGTACAATCTAACATAATCCAAACATCAAAAGGGGTAACATTGTCCTTCTAATACAAATCTCTCAAGACACTTCGGATCTTAGTTGAAGTTCATGTGAATCTTATATAATTTAACCCGGTCCTATGAAGTGGATCGAAAACGCGCTATGACAACATATAAATCATCGTACAAAATGGCATTTCGTTTGTAGAAAGGAAGAGACCAAATATGCTTTCCTCCTCTGCTCCGTTTTCTTTATCCACACGAGATTGCCCATGCAATCAAGTCATGACAAACAAACATCGAGAAGGCATCGCATTGTCCACCCGGCACGATAAGTCATAGTGGCGACGAGAGCAACGTTGAAAAAAGGCAGGCAAATCCTGACTAGGAAAAAGGAGTGGAGTGTCGTCGTATGATGCCTTGCGTTCGCTTCAAGTTATGGCAAGTAATTGCGGTCGACCCAAATCTAGTGACAAGTGAGCCAGTTGAATCGCCTACCTTGGACATTAGGACAAGACAACGGTTTGCTTTGCAGAGAGTGTTTGTCCGCGACTGGCGGGTTTGTAGCTATCAAAAAGATGCTGACACGACTCGCTTTTCGATAAAAAAGATTATCTAAATGCAATGGAAGAAACGTGACTAACTTCTTTTGTGACTAACTTTGAAAAAGAATGAAGATTTGCCTAAACGTGACTAACTTCTTTTGTATAGCACGGAAGAAACGCAGAAGAAATGCAGTGCAACTTGTTGACGCTTGATTTTAGCCAAAAAGTAAAAACTCGAGATTAGGAACCCATGATCACGAGGAGGCTTGTTTTTTGGCCAAAACGAGTTGTTTCGATATTTTTCCAAAGTTTGAGATCAATGTATTTATCGATTTAAAAAAAAAAAATTGTGTTCCGAATCTGGAAAAATGTTTGGCATGAAAGTTGTAGCCATGATCATAAGCTTTCTGTTGATGGGAAAATCATTGAAAATGGAACTCATTTGGTTGGTCAAAAGCTTAATCAAAGTGCCGAAGAAATTTGATGCTTAGATCCGAAATTTCAGTTTCAGGACGTTTGGTGCAATTTCAAGGCATCTGAAGATCTTTTTTACAAAAAGTTAAAAAAAAAAGAAGTTGTTTAGAAGATCCTAGTTTGCAAATCTGGAAATTTGAACAAGTTTGGGCGGGCAATTTGAATTAATTCGGATAAGGTCAGAAACGGCCTCTAAAATTGTTCCCATTTTGAGTTGGGGGTGTTTACTGAAGTTTCGCTAGTTCTTGGAGGGCTTATTTGCAAAGAGTCATAAAATTAAAGTCGAAGATAACATGCTGCCGAGGATGCTCCCGGTAAATTTTTGCGACATTTGAACTTCATCTACTATTTTTCCCGCATTTTGCAAAAACCGGATCCGAACCGGGTCGGATCCTAAGTGGCGGGTAAAATGGGTAAATCCAGGTAATTGGGCTCAAAATTCGGGAAAATAGTCTAGATGAACATTAAACTACACTTCCTAAACTTTCATTTTCCGCTGGGATTATTCAATTTCGACTTCATTAGGTTAGGCAATTGAATTAAAACATAATTGGGCAGAAAAGGGGAAAAAATAGAGAAGGTGCCCTTCGGACAACTAATTGTTTGTTTTGATTCCTAAGGCTACTTGGCCTAATTGCATGTTTAATTAAGATTGTGAGTGATTGATTAGATGAATGTTAGGCCTATTTGTGATTTTCGATGCATGTTTCCTGGGTGGGTAGATTGGAGAAAGGGGATTAAAGTTTAATCAGGTGCTAGTGCATAGCCTAGCGCACTGCGAAATGCACAGTGTAGGTTAATCATCATTTAGCAATAATTAATCAATCATAGCTAATACGAGTTGGTCGGGTGATCGAACTGCATGATTGATGCCAAATTCCCGTTCCAAACTTGAGTTTTTGTTTGTCAATTGACTTAAGTGAACCAATTGCTGCTCGACTCGAATGTTTGTACGAATGAAATCGAAGTCCGCAGGTGGTGTCCGGAAGTACGAGGGTGGCAGCCAAAAGCCTTGGAGAGGCTTACATAAGCAACTAATAGTGCAATACTTCCACACGTCATTTATAACAATTCACCTTCAACGAAACAGCCACCTAGAAGATGAGAAGTTTTGAGTAGTTTATCAAGCTAACTGTGAGCTCTTCTGGGGATACCTATTGCAATGCCCATTGATAATTAGAGACCTGCAAAACTTGGGTCTGGTATTGCTGCTTCGAGTCATTTTAGTAGACCATTGACATAAAGCAAATCCCGAAATTTAAAGATCAGCTTAAAGCAGATGTATGCAATTGATGCTACTAGGGAAAATTAGCATCTGAGATCGCCAATATTTAGTCTAGATGTCCACAGCCCACCTCATATTACGTTAGTGTAGCACAAGTTAATATGTAAAAGCAAAATTATATACCTGGGAATATAAGGAATTGAGATTTAGGGCGCGTTTGGTAATGATTATGTTCCCGAGAGTAGATTTTGATCAGAAATGACTCTTTTTTATTTTGTTCCTGAGAACTGATTCTGAGTAAAATAATGCGTTTGGTAACTGTCAAAATTTTCGGATTTTGTAATAGAATTGTATTTGGTACCGTGCTCATTCATTATGTTCCAAATCAATTTATTTTAATTTTTAAATAAAATTTTTAATTTTTTCATTTTTTTTTCCCTTTCTCTCCTATTCTTCTTCTTCTTGTGGCCGGTCGCCGGACTGGCGACTGGCGACTGGCCAGAAGCAACCTCACCGGAGCGTCACCGGCCCTTGGTGAGGCTGGCCCTCGTAGGCCAAGCCTCGCCAGTGGCCAGGCCAGACTTGCTGGGGCTAGGCAAGGCTCGTCTGGCCACTGGCGGGGCTGGGCGTCTCGAGGCTTGCGCAGCCCTGTCGATGGCTAGGCAAGCCTTCGACGAGCTCGCCAGATCGGCAGACGGTGACCGGTGTTGGCGGCGGACGACGGCGGGCGGGGGTGGGCAGCGGTCGCGAGATGGCCAAAGGAAAGAAGAAGAAGAGTTGGTTTTTGATTCTCAAATTTGTTCCCGGAATAAAAATCAACTTTTTTTTTGTTCTTGATTTCACTCCCAATATGTTCCCGAGAACAAAAATTTTACCAAACACGATTTTCAACCCAAATTGATTCTGGGAACAAAAAATCAAAATTTGGCCCTGTTTGGATGGTTACAAAACAGGGCCTTAATGTCGTCAAGCATTTCAACAAGGTCAGTTCTGAAACCATGTCCCTGTGGCAAGGTAAGTTTTTGGAAGACCATCAAGGGACGTTTACATAAGCAACTAATAATGCAAAATTTTTTGCAGAAAGCAGAGGAACTGCAGCATTAAAAGCACCTAGAGTCTAGTTCTCGTGCTTCAGCTAAAAGCACGTAGATTCACATCCTGTGCTTCAGCGACTGCACATGAAACCCAAGAGAAGAAATGCTCGATTCGAAAATTACTGACTAAATTTTGAAGCAGTATGGAATATTGATATTAAATTTCTCTTTAGAAAAGTCTTCTCTCCGTATAAGTCTACCTATGCCGGGATGAAAGACAGCCATACTGACATAATCCCTCTTAATAGGGTTAAGTGACAGGTTCCTTGCCACAAGAAGACAATGGGTGATAAATTACATTCCCTTAAAGAGATATAGTATGGCAAAAGCGGATCACTTCAGACAAGAAAACCGCAAGGTTGTTCAAAAGAAACAACGATTTATACAGAAGAACGGGCATAAATCTATTTGAGCATGTGTTAGCGGGCGTTGGTGTGTCAAAGAAAAAATGTTGATACCTTGTACGTCTCCAGAGGCATAGCTGAGACTTGATCCAACCATATCACTCCCCTATTTGTGGTCGTGAACTGAAGACTGGAATTGGCATTTGATTCCTTGGCTTGCAAAAGAATTTCCTTCTTTGTCCAGTCTGATACGTCAGAAGCAGAAGCTCTGCAATAAGACTTTCGAACATCATCATGCTGATCGGGTAGATCCTGTCTCCTGGCGTCACTCTATTAAGACTCTTCATGCCTCATGATGCATACTATTTTCAATCGAAAGAAATGAAGCTGCCCCAAGGAAGGGCAATCAGATGGACTAGAGAGAATGCAGAATGAAAGTAAATGGTCCACAAGGACACCACATTTTCAAATTAACACTATTTAGCTGGGCCTCTACAAGCACTTAAATGGTACTCACATTATGTTCGCAGCAGTCAGGGTTGGCCTTCCACTTGAGCCCGTCAAAGATACGGGTACATTAATCGATCCTGATGAGCGAACATAAAGGACCACTTTGTACGTCTTCCCTTCTTCTATATTCTGAAGAGAGACAAAACATAGGATTTGAACTACAAAAAAATATTCAAACGAAGATGGATGGAAGACAAATCACCTAAGCATTCAATAGTGGATTTATGCAGTTGAAGAAAATGTTGAGGAGATCTAAAGTGTTTTGGAATTTGAAAAACTGGAATCCATCAGATAGAGTTGAGAGCCTGAAGCCATGTTTACAATGGTTATTTAGGAAATAAACATCAAACAGTCATTAGTACTCACCATGCCCCAGAATCCAGGGTTATACACACCGACACCACCAGCTGAACCCATATTATCTCCTTGGCTGTCACAAAGCACGTCCATCTCAAGCGCGACTTTATTGCGTTCCAAGCATGATGACTGGTCGGTTGAAACAACCAATGAGGACTCATCCCCAATTATTGACCAAGGGTCGATGTTTGAGGATGTGTTAGGGCCCCCAGCTTAAACCCTGGAGTTAGAATGAGTCAGGAGTTTCGTTCAGGTCATGGCACCTTCATAGTGCAGGATTTAACGTGAACAACTGCCCATCCTTTAAAACATGAAATTCGTGAGAAGATGAGATACACTGGGCACAAAAAACAGACAGATTCTACTATGTCCATTAACCACCGGACAATAAAGAATGAATTGAACTAAAACATTCTTTTGAAGAGCAAGGTGTATCAATAAGAAAGCATCCTAATAGTGTCCTCAAATCATGCATAGATGAGTCTACATGAATAAGAACTAACTCCCCCTTTGTAGCAGAAGTCAGAAATAATTTGGCAATCCATTTAAACCGAACCAATGGGAGCGGGGACACGTCCTATTCCAACTACAACTTAGCCACGTAAGGTAAGCACTCTTGCTGAGTGTACCATTTCCAATACAGCCCCTCGAAAGGCAACGGTCCACATCTGATTTCCACAGAAACTGAAGCAGCGAGCCATCTCAGATTATCGAACATCGAATAGTCATTGATAGAGTAGTCTGATACATAAATTAGATAAGCACACTATTTTCCTGTTCTTATTTCAAGAAATTAAAGGGATCCTGAGATCACCACTGTTGCTTACAAGCTCCGCCCACAATCCTCCAGCCCCAGCATGGTTGATCTCCTGCAATGATGACGCTTCATAGAAGGTACATCCACCATCAATTAAACAAAGAACAGCAAAAGCTAGAAATCAGGTCTAGTTGTTGAAATGCATCAATCGATAGAATGGACGTTCAAGAGTAACTTAGGAAATAATGATACTTTTGCTGTTCACCCCTTAGGCAAGTCACTAAATGCTGCCTCAAGGTGGATGTTTGTGCATGCTGCAAACAATTAGAAACCAATAGACTCGCGTGAGTGTTGCCACACGCAGAAGCATGGGGCCATCTCAAAATGGCATTAAAAGGTCAGACAGATGATCGTGAACATAAGTCTATCAGCTCACTGAAAGTTCTCCATTGACAAGTTCACAAAAGGGAACAAATACTTGCGAAAAAGAACATTGACGGAAAAGAAGAATGAGCACTTTCAGGGCTCAGAACAGACCTCGAAGAATATACCAAAAAACGTTTCAGGTATCGGTCGACATATAGAAGCATCAACGAGCAGATTTCACATCGACACCAAGAGGAAAACATTGCCATAGAGAAGAAAGGCCGATGAAGAGGAATAGCAGAAGAACACGCTAGGAGTGCAAACCCGCATTGACATTCCTCTACCAAATTCAATTTGAGCACGCCCTGATGAAGGGAAGTTCAGTAAAAACCTCAGTCATGCCACGATCGATAAGATTGATATCATAGAAAAGAGAATTAAGTCAAGATCTTCATAACTTGGCTTTGTTGAGGTAACCTAATCCCTGCCCAAATAGAGAGAACCAATAACTTATAACCTACGGTAACTAAACATGCACAACGTTTTAAGAAAGTTCTGCTGATTGATGTTCTGATTGTTTTTGAGAAGATGACATTGGTAGACAAGGCATTCTCTTTTATTAAGATCCGGCATGCATGACGTAGATGCAGTTATATGGAAAGGCTTTGCAACTTTTAACGTCATGCTTGACAAACATCTCACCCTTGTAACGCACCGTAGACGAAATCGATATACGAATGTCCTTCTTTCATCGACATATGGAGCGCAAGGGGGTTTCATGCAAATCGAGTGTCGATGAAAGAGTAGCTTGTATATTCATTTTAATTTAATGCATGTAAATAAAAGGATTATAGATCACAAATTAAAATCTCCATTATTCACCGAAGAAGCTTCTTCTCCTGTGGAACTCTTTGGTTCAGGTCGAACTTCCACGTAAGCAACAAGAGAATCCCCTTCTCCAGTCAAAACTTCCCGAAAGGGGCAAGATTTGAATTGTGATAGATTCTCATCATTTTCCTTTATGCATTTACACTGTTCCTACCAAACTGATGGATTTATGAGATGGGCTTAAGGCCCATCCGCTCAAGTTGGGCCCAAAAAGGCCCGGCCCATGGGAATAGGGCCCGTGGAGGGGAAGGTATAAAAGGGAGGAGAGAGAGAGAAAAGGCATCAGTTGGAAATAACGTACGCTTTTTCTCCTTACGCTCTCTCTCTCCCAAAACGAAGAACAGTAAGCATACGGCGCACTTTTCTTCCCTTCAAGTCGTCATCGGATCGAACGGGGCCAGAATTTCTTCCTCTTCTTCAGCGTTTGGTGTTTAATCTGTGGCTAACAAGGTACGCTCGAATCCGTGGTGTGCTTTACGATCGGTGATGCGTGTTTTCCCGGGCTTCGTCTTCCGCATTGATTTAGGGGTTCGATTCGGTGTCGAATCAGGTTTTCGGGGATCCGTTATTCCCAACACAAACAATGGAATGAAAATATCCAGCTGTCATATTACATGTTATCATGAATATATAAGATATGGCAAAATCCTTGAATTTATTTCCTATCTTGTAATTGCCTCCGTTTGTGCATTTTCATTTTTGCATGTATTTTCCTTACCAAACATTTAATATGATAGGATACGAAAATATTTAGTTATATTAGTACGTTTTACTATACAATGGATAAGGTAGAGCAAAATTCCTAAATATATTTCCTATCTTGTAATTGTCTCCATTTGTGCATTTTCATTTATGCATGTGCCCTCCTTACCAAACAATTGATGAGATATGGAAATATCTATCTCTATCACTATATTTCACCGAACAATAGATAAGATAGAGTAAAACCCCTAAATTTATTTCATATCCTGTAATTGCCTCTGTTTGTGCATTTTCATTATGCATGTGCCCTCCTTACCAAATAAGTGATAGCATATGGAAATATCTGGCTCTATCACTATGTTTCACTAAACATTAAGTAACATAGAGCAAAATACCTGAATTTATTTCTTGTCATGTAATCGCCTTAGTTTGTGCATCTATGGTTTCGTTATCAATGATACATAAAAGATTTTTACCATTTCTGTTTATGTTTAAAATTTGGTAAAAGTACAACGCAAGTGCCAAAACTTCACATGGGGGACATTGAAGTGCAAAAACATCTGAAAGGTACACTTATCTGAAAGGTACACTTAAGTGCCACTTTTTTTTTTTTTTTTTAATGGGACATTTAAGTATCAACTTCATCAAAGGGTTGTTGGAAATTCAACGTGGCTTATTTTTAACAATATAAGTTGCTTACACAACTTGCCAAAAAGCTGAGTCAGTAAAGAAGAGCTAAAATGATGTCGTTTTGCCTCTTATTTGAATTTTAATATAAATATAATTAAATTAAATTTAATAAAAGATTGTAGAACGCAGCCCTCGCTGCTGCCTCTCCATTGTCATTGGGAAATGTCAATGATGGTGAAGGGAGGGTTGGTCTGGGTCACTGGGCCTTGGTTAGGGGTTAGCGACGGTGGGAAAGGGTTGGCCGAGGTCACTGGGCCATAGCCAAGGGCAGCAATGTAGGTCGACTAGTGGTAAGGGCCTGCAAGCCCTCGCCTAGATTTGGGAGAAGGGTCGCAACCCTCCTCTAGATTCGGCGAAGGTCGCCAGTCCTCGCCTAGTTGGGCCAAGGGCCATCACTAGTTGAGGAGTTGCCTGATGGCGCCGGCCCTTGCAACTAGGGTCATTGATTGACCCTCCCCCCATTGTCACTAGCCAATCTTCCCCCCACTGTCATTGGCCTTTCTTGGTGATGTTGTGGAGGTGCGACGTTGGGGAGGTGACGACGAGGGCTTGCACAACCCTCACCGAAGCATTTTACGATCTTTTATTGTTCTTGTTCTTGTTATTGTTCTTTTAAATTTAGTTTAAAATTTAATTTAATTAATATTTATATTAAAATTCAAATTTGAGGCAAAATGACATCAACTTATTTACCCATGTTAGCATACAAAATGACATTGTTTTGCATTGTTTTGTTGGAGAAAAGCCATGTCAGCATTTTGGCCAGAATTTCTCACTATTAGCACTTAAGTAATTCATTTTGTTCCAATTTTGGCACTTAGTTATATCTTTCTGAACTTTTAACACTTAAGTGTTTCCTCTTGCCAAGTTTGGGTACTTGAGGTGTCCGAGACTCCTTACAATTCGTATAAAACGATAAACATAATAGGATATGAAAATATCTAATATCATTACTGCGATCTATCAAACAATAGATATGATATAACAAATTTTTGAGTCTATATCTTATCCTATCCTGATTAGAAATTCATGCGACCAAATACAACTTTAAAGTTCTAATTACTTAGATAAAATCCTAATTAGTTATGGCCTACAAAATGGAAGATATGAAAGAGGGGACAACAACATAAACCTGAAATTGTAATATTTAAATTTGTCCCGTTGATGAAGCTTGTACTGCGCATTAATTTCAAAAGAAAATAAACAAATGAAGTTGCTGTAAGCATAGACTCTAGTGACAAATATGATCGATCCGACAATATATGCGGTCGAATTGGATGGTTTAACACTCACAACCTTATGCTTAGAGCTTTTGCACAATTTAATTTGATCCAAATATCGTAAGGGGTAACATTTTCCTTCTTATTTAGATCTCAAGATACTTTAGAACCCATGCGACATATAATCTAATTGATCCTATGAAGTGGGCCAAAAAAACACATTGAAAAGATATAAATCATCGCACGAAATTACATTTCATTATGAAGAGGAAGAGACCGAATTCTTTCCTCGTTTGCTCTATTTTCTTTATCCACGCAAGATTGCCCATGCAATCAAGGCAAGACAGATAAACATCAACGAGGCAATACATCGTCCATCCTACACTTGTCATAGTGACAATGAGAGCAAAATTGAAAAGGCAGAAAAATCCCGAATGAGGAAAAGGAGTGTAGTGTTATCCTATGATGCCTTGCTTTCGCTTCAAGAATAAGCAGACAAACGGGTGATGGCACGTCATTGTTGTCGCCCCAAATCTAGTGACAAGTAACCCATTTCAATGGCCTGCCTTTGAACATTAGGACAATGGTTTGCTTTCTAGTATCTAGAGATTGTTTGTCCACGAATGCTAAAGGATAAGCTCATGTCATAAGCAAACGAAAGAATAGGGGGTCTGCAACTGGCAAAAAAATGCTGACAAAACAGTGGCCGTAAGGCATCCCAAGCCAAGAGCTAGTCTCAAGCTGGTCTTTTGGGTCTTGCAAGGATTGTTTGGTTGCCTCCACAATTTGATAAAACAACGCGAACTCTGACAAAGAAGGAAGATTGCCTAAATGTGAGTAACTTTTTTTTGTATAGCACAGAAGAAACGCAGCGTAACTATTATGTAAAAATACTTGTGTACCATGACGAGCCCGTGAGTTTCATTCTCTCCTTACTTCGAGAGCCTTTCAGTTTTCTGCTTAGCTCAATGAAAGGCCGAATGCTAAACATGCCGCGTGACATGGCTTATGTTAATCTAGAAAAGAAAGATTGAAATTCATCATGAAGAACGATATGAAAGTAAAAATGCAATCCTTCTGGTATACTAAGGAAATTCTTCTACAGATCTATGTGGGCTAAGGAAAAGAGGCCATAGACTAGCATCTCAAGGCCCTTAGCGTAAAATCCTCACCTCATCAAAGCTCCCAACCTTACGCAGCCTAGTTGAGCGTGTTATATCATGGCGTCGCCTCGCTCAACATGAAACTAAGAGCTCTACCTACTCAACCCCATCAAATTATCTCATGGGAGGTGATTAACCAATCGGAATACCAAAGCTTGAAATTTGCACCCCACGGTAGACGAATGTTAGAGACAGTTCAATGAGTTTTAATGGAACGGGGCGCTTTCTTTATCAGTTTTAGAAAGAACAAGTACATGGGCATGCTTTTAGCCAAATGACCTCACCTGGATATCTGGTGAGCCTGCCTTAGTTGTTTGGGCCTCAGGCCCAGTAAAAATGTAAGGCCTTAATGGGCCTGTGCAATGGGCTAATAAGCAAATGCAATTGTGTCGCCCCATATCATATCAGACTTCATTGACTCCTTTTGGTGGTGCACATGTTTTCATTTACCGAACTTTAGTTCAATATATAATGCGGTCAATAAATTTTAAATTTATTCAATATGATTTTTAAATTTTAGTCTAATGTACAATATCGTCCTTAAACTTATAATTTATTCTATGTGATCCTTGAACTTTCAATATATATAATTCATAAACTGTATAAGAATGTTTAATGTTTTCCCTAAATTTAAATTAATTGAACGATGATATTAAATATTTTCATACTCTTCGGGATCTACATATACTAAAAGTCCGAGAACTATGGTGAAAAAATTCAAAATTCGGGGACGACATTATATAGTGAGATAACATTTGGGAACCGCATTGAACAAATTAAAGATTTAGAAATCATATTGCACATTAAAATAAAGTTCATAAATTATTTGTGTCATTATCTCAAATATAAGTATCAATTGGACTCGAGTTTGAACCCAGAAGAAGATGTATAAGAAGAAGAAGAAGTGGCCTCTTATCCTACTGAACAGATTTGCTCAAGACTGGACAAAATCTCGAATCTTTTCTCAAGAGACCCTTTAGACAAAGATTCAAGCTTTGACTTGAGCGGAAGGGAGACCACAACCACAAGCACCGGTCAGCCGAAGTGGCATTATCACCACCACCACCAGCACCAGACAAAGTAATCAGACCGGCCTATGGCCGCCCGCCACGTGTCACCCCTCCATCAAGCCCACAGATTTCCATCGGATCACACACATAATCACCCGTCAGCCAATCGCAAACCATGCTGCCACCTTATCCGCCCTCCCCTGCTCTGCGCTCTCTTCCACGATATAATCTCTCCTTCCCCTCCCGCTGTCAAGAAAATCAAGAATCCCTGCCGAAGCCACGCCGGCTCTCCAGCTCCAGGAAATGGCAGCCGAGATGGCTCTCCTCAAACCCATCTCGAAATTCGCCAACACCCCGAGACTGGCCGGCCCCGGAGCACCCTCGCGCCCCCGGTTCGCCGCCGTCAGGATGTCGGCCACCGCCCAGCCCGCCGCCCCCAAGAAGCCCGCCAAGAAGGCCAACAAGCAGGCCATCAAGGAGACCCTCCTGGCGCCGCGGTTCTACACCACCGATTTCGACGAGATGGAGCAGCTGTTCAACACCGAGATCAACAAGAACCTGAACCAGGACGAGTTCGTAGCCCTGCTGCAGGAGTTCAAGACCGATTACAACCAGACCCACTTCGTGAGGAACAAGGAGTTCAAGGAGGCCGCGGATAAGATGCAGGGCCCGCTCAGGCAGATCTTCGTGGAGTTCTTGGAGAGGTCCTGCACTGCCGAGTTCTCCGGGTTCCTTCTCTACAAGGAGCTGGGGAGGAGGCTCAAGGTAACTTGGGTTTGGTTCGCTGCTTTTCTTGGTACAATCGGTTATTTGTTTCTGCCATCTTGTTTGGAAGAATATATGAAATGGGTTCGAGCTTGTCGTATCACTTATTACTCAATACTTCAATTTTCTGCTATGCTAGCATTATTGTTTTGACCATGTCATTGGGAAAAGGTGTGCTTTTGCTGTTTGCATTTCGAATTTTCATGAATGGTTGGATATACTAGGTGTTCTCCGAACTTTTCTTGCACTGCTATTGAACACTTGTCAGAATTTCAATGTGCTTTCGGCGGTGAAATAGTAGAATTCGTGGTGGAAGATAGGAATTGAATTTTTGGACATACATTCAGCTGACTGACTAATTGAGTTATTTGCTAACAGAAAACAAACCCGGTGGTAGCCGAGATATTCTCTCTGATGTCCAGGGATGAGGCCAGACATGCTGGGTATGTAGGGGTGTCCCCTATTAGCTCTGTTTGCAATCTCAGTTATCATTACTATCATATTACATAGCAAAGAACATGATGAATTTACTTTGACGGTATGCAGATTCCTGAACAAAGGGTTGTCCGATTTCAACTTGGCATTGGACTTGGGTTTCCTGACGAAGGCCAGGAAATACACGTTCTTCAAGCCCAAGTTCATTTTCTACGCGACCTACTTGTCCGAGAAGATTGGGTACTGGCGATACATCACAATCTACAGACATCTCAAGGCGAATCCCGAGTACCAACCATATCCTATCTTCAAGTACTTCGAGAATTGGTGCCAGGACGAGAACCGGCACGGTGATTTCTTCTCTGCTTTGATGAAAGCCCAACCCCAGTTTCTCAATGACTGGAAGGCAAAACTGTGGTCCCGGTTCTTCTGCCTCTCGGTAAGAATTAGTTCTCGTGTCCAACATCTGAGTTCTGTGAAGAGAATCATTCACAGTGTCTCTGCTAATGCTGTAGAAGTCCCCTGTTTTTGCCCTAACCTGCCTATGCTTTATTCCTCAGGTGTATGTGACAATGTACCTTAACGATTGCCAGCGGACTGCTTTCTACGAAGGCATTGGTCTCAACACTAAGGAATTTGACATGCATGTCATCATTGAGGTGAATGAATACATTCATGTCGCTGCATCGGAGAAGTACATTATTTTTGTTGCTGCTGCACGCTGTCCATGACTTCTACCATTACTACCATACTTCGAATTTATGAACTTGGAATATTTTGACTTCTCGAATGAATAATGATTGAAAATTTCTTCATCCAGACAAACCGCACCACAGCCAGGATTTTTCCTGCCGTGCTGGATGTAGAGAACCCTGAATTCAAAAGGAAGTTGGACAGGATGGTGGAAATAAACACGAAGCTCATTGCGGTTGGGGAAACTGAGGACATTCCGTTGGTGAAGAACTTGAAGAGGATTCCACTCATCGCTGCATTGGCCTCCGAGCTCTTGGCTGCATATTTGATGCCACCGATCGAGTCTGGTTCAGTCGATTTTGCAGAATTTGAGCCTCGACTTGTGTATTAAGTCTTGTCCACGACTTTCATGTGAAGTTGCTAATCTATAGTACTTCAGACAGTGTGTCATTACAAGAACTGTCACATCGAGGAACACTTGTAAAAGGAAGATTGGTTTGTATTTTCAGGATTAGAGCTTCTCTTCGAAGATAAAGCACGTCTTCTCTTTAATACTGCTTCCTTATGTTTCCCATTTCATCAACTACGCTTCTATTTAAATGAGTTTGACGATGTGGTCAACCTTTTGGCAGTACCATCTCCAAATGGTAAATCTTTATTTATGATTTTCTCCGTCCCAAGCACCTTCAGAGAATTAAATACTTCTGAAGCTGTTCTTGGATTAAGCCCAACATATACGGTTTTTCTTCTAGTGTGATGGTCTTAATTAATCTTAAACAAATTTCTTCATAAACCCATTCCACACCTGTATTCTCAAGCTTGTGCTTGTTTGAAGAAGAATTATCAGGATCAATGTTGAGCAAATAGGACACGATAACTGCACTGAAAGCAGCAATCTTACCCACATCTTGCGGATTGAAATGTATGAGCTCACATGCACTTGCACAGAGAGAGAGAGAGAGAGAGAGAGAGAGAGAGAGAGAGCTTAATATTAAAGAAACGTGGTACATTGGATACACGGTTTGGGGAGAGCTTAATACTGAAGAAATGACAGATAATTGGGGCTCCGATCATACATACAGATTGCCCAACGAAACCTACCCTGTGAATTTCAGCCCAACACGATTTACATAATTTATTGCCATTTGTCTACGAATAAAGCAAATGCAAAGGGTAGTGTCTAATGCAAGAGTTAGATAAACCCAACAGACCATGCAGATTGCCTGACCTGACAAAGGATTGAACTTAAAGCACATCTTGTGCCTTCGGTCGACATATGCTCCCTGTATCCAATTTCTAAGGATGAGATAATCCAGTAGACACCGAACAGAACTCGAATGCCATTCCTCATTCTGATTTTTTCTTCTTTGCTTCCTGCTCTTTTAGCGGCCCCACAAGCAATCTAAATACCCACACTGCCAGCAAGGTGGCCTCTACCGGGGCGAGCCAGTACACAAGCACATGTTCCTTGGTTATATGATCCCCACGAGCATAGGCCCATCCCATTGCCTACGGTAATTAACAAGTTTTAATCCAAGCATAAGTGATTCTGAGGGAACATCCACCACTGGTTTCCTCTCAAAAGAAAAGAAACGCACTTAGAATTTCAAAAGTACTTACCGAAGCTGGGTTCATAAATCCACCGGTTAGATCAGAACCGAGTACCTGCAGAGTCAGCTTAGAGACACTTGATATCCAAGTCTTCGTGTAAAAACTTCCAGGAATCTTTCTACTGAGTCCTAGTGAGATGATGACGATTACAAATGCTAAGAGTCCTTCAGTTAGTGCCCCTCGATGAACGTCAATACTCAAACGTGGCCCGAGCCATAGGTGAGGAAAGGTCTCAATGATGAGCCTAACCCCAGTGATAGAACCAATTGCCTGGAGAAAAGATGAACAGACTTAATGATATCAGTGTGATGTCACCACAAGAAAACGCTGAAAGCGTGAAGAGAGACAGGCATCATATTCTAAATGATTATTCAATCTTATCTCTGATGGCAAGTCGCTTCACTGAAGACTAACAATTTCAGATTACTTGTCAACCTATTCCATACTAAGGGGTGTCGGAAAAAAAATTCTGTCCAAAACCATGATGCTGACACTGCCCCACCTTGTTGTTTATGTGCAACTCTATAATCTCATCCTTCCACAAGACTTACTCACATTCAAGTTTCAAACCTTTAATTGTAGAAACTTTCTCGATTTAAGGTGTATAGAGCCAATCAATTGACCGAGCAGATGCAACATGGAGAGAATGAGCAAACAATCAAGTAGATAATATCAATCTCGCTAAACGTAAAAATAGCAATTGCAAGCGAACAATCAACAAGCGTTTCCATTAACAAGAAAAATTGAACAGATAGTGCTGCAGCTTGCTAAACTAAACTGACCCCTAAACAATTATCCAATTCCTAGCAAAACTAGAATCCACCCATGAAGAGTCAGTGAATGATCAGCAACCTGTGTCACTGAGAAGCACAAAGGACTATCGGTATTCTTGTATGATGATGCCAAGCATGGTATCACTTTGTTATCAGGTGCTCTGGCTCACAACGACAGGAAAAGTTATTGCATAGGCCAGGACCTATACAGTACAAGCTCACAATAAGAAAGATGACCTAAAAGGCATTGGACACGAGGGATGAATTTTGATTGCATTCAGTATGACATGGAATTTTTCAGAGACAATGGAAAGTAATCCTCTCATTCCACTAATATGTCCATAAGATCTCATATATTGACAGACAATGACTCAAATTGAGACAGAATGCAGAATTCACAACTTGTGTCTATAACCCAAAAGAGAGTTGCACTTTTGCAGTATCCTAGTCACACCTTACGTTGCATTTGGATTCTGCCAAAATTATCTTGTTGACTCATTGTAACCAAGATTATCTTGCAGTTCCATCTGCTCAAAGGATTGTCATCTATAGTATAGTGGAGAACAGGGCAAGAAGATGGACAGCACTGAACCACCTAACAACAGTACGGGGAGACCTTTCTGTAGAATATCATCCAGTGATGAAGTCGTGATGGGTCTATTTATTTTCCTTTTGATTAATCACTAATGGAGTTCATCCAGTGATTAGATGACATGACCCTGGAATATAAGCTGTAAAGAGTAAATATGAGGTAGAAAGTCCAAAGCTCAAGCTGCAGTCATATTAAAACATGTTTTGGTAAAAAAATGAGGGAAAAAATGGCTATGGTGTCTGTGATCATGAAATAATCGAATACACTTCCACATTTGCAAACTCCAGAAAGCTACAAAAATGCAGCAAGTGCAACAGCCATTCTCAATTTACACTGGCAACTCAAACTTTAATAAGGGACTTGATATATGAAGGAACTGATCTTCCACACAAATGAGTCAGCAGGGAGCCCTCAAGCTCAGTTTTTTTTATAAAAAAAAAACCACTAGTCGAAACTACATTGAAGCCCCATCGGTCCATCAAAAGAAAATCGGACTGTACCTTCTAGGATCCCAATTCCCCCGAACAAAGGCCCTAACTTTCCCCAACACCATATCTGCAAACCCCCTTAAGTGAAACCGTAACCCATATTTTATCTCGACCATGTTCCTCAGGTCTTTTGTCAACGTGCCCTAGACAGTGTCAAGCCATACTGCTGATAGCAAGTCATATTTTTATCGCAGCGAAAATGGGCAAACACTATTTATTGAATTGATCCCATGGCAAGAACACCACCCCCTTAAAAAACCAACCTTTTTCACAATTACAAAACAAATTAGCCGCAACATAAACGGTAACCCGGAAGCATCTTAGCCAAAAGCCAAAAACTGTTTCACAGGACACACGCCAACCATAAAAGCCTCACCCTTACCAGGGGCAAGGAAAGATCAAACAACCTGGTCCCGACACAAGCAAAAAAAAGCAAAGGGAGAGAAAAAACCCGACACCGAAACCGAACCTGGGCGGGGATGCGAGCGCCGACGGTGAAGAGGAAGCGGCCGAAATCGCCGGAGAAGCCGGAGGCCAGCACGGTGAGGGGGTTGTACGAGCCGCCCTTCGTGAGCTTGCCCAGGAACGCGAAGAAGAACATGTCGACGATGTAGAGCGCGCACTTGACGGTCTCGCCCCAGAGCCCGTGCCCCAGCCCCAGCACCTCGTACACGAAGATCTTTATCAGCGTCCCCGACCAGACCCACATGAAGGAGATGACGAAATCGGAAACCAGCAACGCAGTCGCCCCCATCGACAAGACCTCGACCTCGACCTCGACCTCTCGCTCGCTCTGATCTACACGATTCAACGGTCTCTCTCGGTGTCCGTCCGGAGAGGGGCAGGGGATCCTGTTTGGCTTTCCGGTTTGGAAGTTGACGCGGCCCCAAAGGCAACGATTCCCGAAGCACATGAAAAGGACAAATATTCTTAGGAAAAACAGTGGGGCCCGAGCGAACTTTCCCTGTTCCAGAGTGCTGTCGGAGGCCGTAGGGATTCCTCGCCTTGCCATGTAACCGAGTACCCGTCAAAATTACAATCACCCCTTTTTGCCGTTTACAGTTTTGACATAATTTGTTAAAAAAAAAAAAATGCTGAACAAAGTGGTTTAGTAACTCTCGTTGACCGAAAAACGTAAATGAAAATAAGAAGGCATATTTTAGAAGTGAACCAGCCTGGTTCGGCCGCCCCGTGTGTTTGGGGACGCCACCGGTGCAACAAGCATCGCAAATGCTTAGCAAGAGTTTCTATTGTCGAGTGATATGAAAAATACGGGTAATGTATTTTTTCGTGAATTTCAAATGTAACCTTAGGAGATGAGTTGTGGATTATTCGTTCATTAAGTGTCAAAGAGGGCACTAGGATCTTGGTACCAGAAAACACTCTGACGTGAATAGTATGTAAGAGTAAATTTATTCCCATCATAATGGGTAAGGTACATTGCCAATTACCATCACCACACAAGTTCACACAGCCTCAGAAAGCAGTGCCTGACTCAGGCTTCCACACAGGACAGGGATGAGGAAGGCCGGCTTGTTTTCCCTTCCAGGCTCTTCAGGCTTTTGCTGCCTCCACGATCTCGACCTCCTTGTCAACTTTCCCATTTGCTGCTGCATTCTGGACCTTCAGAGTGTCGGCAGAGTCGGTCTTCCCCGCTTCGATGTTCCTGCTGCTGTATTGGAGGAGTATTTCAGCTGTCCAACTGCGCATCTGCACAACCGCGGTCTCATCTGAGTAGTAGTCATGGAAATGTCAGTTAGACTTTAAGAGTTTCTAAGATACTTGAAAGAAAAGGACACTGTGCTGGGATTAGTTCGTGGTTGTCTATTTGATTAGCGATGGAAGAAGTTTAAGAACAGACATTTATACTCACCTAGCCTTGGGACGGTGTGGCCTTGGGGATGTCTGATGATTAGGGGATTGTCAAATGCGGTCGCCAGATCCTGCGACGGCAGTTTCAGCCAATCCTTGTCTCCAATGAAATGGACTGACTTTGCCTTGATTGGTTCCTTGTAGGCAACATCACATATGTCTGGAGTCCTGAACTTCGAACCCGATATAGATATGAAGAACTTCAATGGCGGGTGATCCTTCAATACCTTTCCCTGCTTCCAAAAATATATATCAGCCATATCAACCGTCACTTCCCGACTGAAAATGTTGCATAGGAGTACGATGAAAATAAAAGAGGCTATTCGGCTTGCCTGTGCTTGGTAACCCAGCAAAAGGGCCGACAGTGTGGCACCCTGAACAAACGAGAAAATCAAGTGTTGTGAGATGCAGAGAGTTGTCTTAGCAAAATGATGCTATTAAACTTCATCTGCGCACTTTAGACCGTGACCATTTGCTTAACCGCATTTTGCATCTGAATCTACATGAACATCTGACTGCAAGAAATCACGGCAACAGCAAAGAGTACCTGAGAGAATCCGAGTAGACCATCGAAGGGGCCTTTGCTCATAATGTACTCGCACAGATAATTAACACATTCTTCCAAGTTTGTGTACTCCGTGAAATCCTGATCAGTTCAAGTGCTGTTAACAAAATCGCCTCCTTGGTTGAAGATAGTGAATAAAAGACGGCACACTCACAGTGGATTGGAGATCCAGAATAGACAGGCAAACTCACCTTTTCAAATTGGAACCATTCAAAGTAGGGTGGTGGAAAGATGCCTTCGATATCGGATTTGCCTCCTGCAGGAAATAACCCGTCGGGGAAATCCTGCAAGAAAGAGATGCAGTGCTTCTGGTAAGTATGAGTATGTGGTGAAAGTCTAATTGGTATCGATCTTGTGAAGTTTCATGACATGGAAATTATTTCAAGGAATCTAAATTTTCTTTTCGAGCGGTGCAGAACTGAAGAGGTAAACAGCATCATCAGAACCCATCTTCCACACGAGTTGACATGGGTAATTCGTTTTACCGTTGCTTGATGACAGAAATGCATCGTAGACGCACAAAAACTGCAAACAGATAGTACTTAACACGAAAAGTACTCATCAATCATGATTGAATCTAATTCTCTAGGGCATCAGTTGTAAATCAATCAGCTCAATTTGGGGCAGCTGATAGCCCGATTGGAGTCGCTTTCATGAGTGTTAATTAGCTGAACTTCCTTGCTTGAACAATCATCGAACAAATTATACATTTCTTTGTGATATAAAAATCTATTGGCCAGGGAAAATCTCCATGTCCAAGATGGAAACATGTCATCCAAAAGGCTCCCACTCATATAATCACAGTAGGAGCTTCCCATTTTCACTGATTTAGATGATATTTGGAGCCTATATTAGTTTCAGGAGTCAGTTCATGCAGTCTTAGACTTCAATCCGGTTACTGCGTGCATATTCAAACGATTACAACGTGGCTATATCGATTAATCATCTCCTATTCATTTAATGATAGCGCAGACAAATTCTAGTCGAAAAGTCGAATCGGCCAAATTGTTTCGGGGATCGACATCTTTAGCCGTCTTCACTTGAAAAGCACAAGCAGTGGCCAACCCTTTACTTCATAAACCCAACCCAGCGACACAAAGTTACTAATTCCTTCTTGGATGATGACAGAAAAGAGAGGAGAGGTTTCAGAGAAGTTTCGATGTTACCATGTCGAAGTGAGCGAAAATGGAAGGATCCCATTTACTGATTTGCTTCTTCAAGAAGCTGCCGCTGGTTCTGAACCCATGGAGGCAGAGTATCTTCATCTTCTTCTCCTTCTCCTGTGCAACCTCCATTGATTTTGTTAGTTGCACTTGGCTCCTTCTTTAAACGAAAGCACTCTCACCGCAACTGAAACAGAGAAGCGATACACACTAATTGAAGAGAAGCGGGTGGGAGACTTGTAGTAATGGGTCATGACAAGGACGGCTATTGAGACCTACCCTCCACGCATCGAATGGCGCCAACTACCCTCCTCTGTCGATTTTGGTGGTCGTTGATGCACGTGGATTCCGGTTAGGTGACTTGGACCAGATGATCAAACCCAATCACTAGGCTTAATGCTAATGCAATCATCTGAGCCAAATTGAAATTTTCCCCCTGGAATGCAAATTCAGTGAAACCAAGAACTTGGAGTAGGTTGCACCAAACTGCAAAACGTAGTCCGTTTATTTTTAAAATGGACCGCCCTTCCCCAAAATAGATCGCCCTAGAAACAACAGCAGTTTTCGAAATTAAACCACACTGCGCTGATGGGGTGATGTGCTGAAGAGGTTGAAATGAAGGATATGGGTCCGCAAATCTCATGCACCTGGTACGTCTGACTCCCGCATACACATTACATTTAAGGTCCATAACACGACTACGAACTGAGTTTCCCATTTTTCACTTCCGCTGGATTTGCATAGATACGTCATAGGAACGTTCAGATGAAAGCATTTCACATCATTATATATGGTTTGTAGCTCTGTGGACAAAAGATCAGTTACCAACATTTCTGCTCGACTAGAGTTCCTAAATAAGGGGACCAGAGGTCAATGGCAAGCCGAGATACTAATACGATACATATGAAACCAAATTGATCCTTGTGCAAAGCAAAACCAGACAAACCAAGCCGACATTCATGAGCCAGTCAAGGGGACTTTTAACAAAGATGGTACGCTACAGAAAACATTTTATCAGCCAATCAGGATCACCAAAGAGAAGACTACTCACTCTTTTTCAAGGTTTAATTCATAACATTCATAGACATTGCAAAAGGAAATGCAAGAATCTTGTTACATTAGTTATTGCAATCCTTTCTTTCCATTCTCTTGTGGGTTTCGTTCAGACACAGCAAATCACTTGGCCATCATCACCTTCACAAACTCCTCATAGTTTATCTGGCCATCTCCATCTACATCAGCCTCCCTAATCATCTCGTCGACCTCTTCATCAGTGAGCTTCTCCCCGAGATTGGTCATCACATGGCGGAGCTCAGCAGCAGATATGAACCCGTTCTGATCCTTGTCGAAAACTCTGAATGCCTCTTTCAGCTCTTCTTCGGAGTCGGTGTCTTTCATCTTCCTAGCCATCAGGTTTAGGAACTCCGGGAAGTCAATAGTCCCGTTCCCATCAGCATCTACCTCATTGATCATGTCCTGAAGCTCTGCCTCAGTAGGATTCTGCCCCAGCGACCTCATGACAGTTCCAAGCTCTTTGGTGGTGATACAACCTGAAGAGTAATGGGAGTGACCAATAGTTCATTTATCATCCTTAAGAAAATCCACCTTTTTAAAGCAACAATTTGACTAGAAAAAGCAATTTTCAAATGTAAGACATAAAGCTATATGTCACTGACCAGGACATCTACATCTCACTTGATCACATATAAAATTTTAATTGATGCTTATTCAATTGGTAAATTCAGTGACTCAGACAATTCACGTCATCGCATACAATAATCAAAAGACCCTCAAAGTCAGAAGGAAAAATGGTTAAAACCTTATTTCAAATGAAAGATTTATTACCTCATGAGTATGACCAATATCTTCTGAAAACGACAAACTAAAAACAAAGAAGATTTGAACACTTTAAGATAAACACAAACTACTTTAAACCAAAATTCCAAGAGCTTTGCAACAGATACGCGACATGCTGACCTCATAAAAAATACCTCATGGAAAGATAACGATGCTTTGATGCTTATAAGAATAAATAATTTCACACCTCCAATATGATCCCTAGAAGATAATATTGATATATCAGGATCAAGATGTTTACACAGAATTCTATTAAATACTCCCCCGATAAAATGTACTGATACTTGTATGAAAACCAAGAAGGACATTGCCTGCTTCGTAAAGTCAATCAATTATATATCATAAAATCCCGCTTCAACTGACTTTATAAACATGTCAAGTGTCAAACAAACACAACCATGGAAGACCCTCCAATGGAATCTAACTCAGAAACAGAGCAGCCGGTTTTCAGGAGCATGGAAGATCTAGCCCCAAACGCAACCCGACTGCATACCCAAATATAGAAAGATCGTAATTTCCGATGCCCCGTCTCCCTTGTGCTATCCTCATACGCATCGGACACAAGAAAAAAAAATACAACAAATTTCTAAACTAAGAGCGGCGTGTGTTACGCCGCTCGTTCACAAGATTCAAGTTCAAATTTTCCAATCATTAATGTACTGTGCATCCACCATTTCTGAAACATGACAAAGATCCAGCCCCAAATGCCATCAGACACAAAAAAAAAAAAAAAAAACCTGCAATTTCTTCCGCCCCCCTCCCGTAATAGCGTAAGAAGACATTCTGACAATCAAGAGGAGTAACCAGTCCGGAAGATTTAGCGAGCCACCGCAAAACGCAATCGACCAAAAGAGTCAATCAGCAGCTAATTCGCAGGTAAAAGCGCCCACCCTTTACACGATCGCACACGAATCGCGCGCAAAAGCAAGCATCGGACCAAGTACACGTGCGACGACGACGCAGCAGCTGACTCGAATCAAAACCACAGGAAGATACAGAGAGAGAGAGCGAGAGAGAGAGAAATAGGGATCGAACCATCGCCGTCCTTGTCGAACAAGCTGAAGGCCTCCTTGAACTCGGAGATCTGGTCGTCGGTGAGCTGATCCGCCATTTTCTTCTCTCTCTCTCTCCGAAAAACCTAGTTCCTCTTCCTCCTCCTTATCACCCTGATTTTCTTAAATCGAAACGACGAAGGAGATGGAGAGGAAGAGAGAGAAACTTCTAGAGAGAGAGAGAGAGAGAGACGTGATCGATTTCTTCGGACAAGACGAGCGATTTATGTTCGTCGATGCGAGCGCCGATGACGCGGAGCGACGGTGTAAATTTAGCAAAAAAGTCTTCGCGCACTTTTTCGCTTTCCCCTTTTTGCCCCTTCTTATTTTTTTCCCCTGCCAGATATTTTTTATAATATAATATATACTTTTTGGGGGTTTTATGTATTGTAGTTGTTGATTTTTTCCTATCCCACTAAAAAAATTTTGGGTAAATTGGTTTTAAAATGGTTAAGACTAAGGGGCTGCATGTTTTCACTCTTTTTTTTTTTTTTGTTTATAAACAGAAATTCTGTTCTTTTGTTAGGGAACGAGAGAAAAAAACAGTAAACGCATTTCTGTTCTTTTTTTTTTTTTGTCCCGAACTCAAAAAAACGTAAACGAGAAACAAAAAAAAATTGTTTCGTTCCAAAAACAATTTTGAAGAAATAATTTTTTTTTCTTTTTCTTCTTCTCTCTCTTCTCTTCTCTTCCTCTTTTCTTCTTTTCTTTCTTTTTGACCGGTCACTGGCCTCAGCCTCGGCCATGGCCGACCGTCGAGGGCCGGCGACGCTGTTGAGGGTTGGCGACCTTGCCGGAGCGTCGCCAGCCCCTGGCGAGGCTCGGCGTCGCCGACGCGGGCGAGCTCGAGCCTCACCGGATCTGGGCGAGCCTGAGCTGGCCCAGCCAAGGCGAGGCTCGGTCTCGACCACGTCGGCGACGCTAAGCCTCGCCTGAGCTCGCCCAACCAAGGCGAGGCTGAGCCTCGCCCAACGACGGCGAGGCTCGGCCTCGCCATGGTCGGGGCAAAGCCGCCGGCCAAAAAAAGAAAAAATAAAAAAGAAACGAAAAAATGAAAAATAAAAATAAAAATATTAAAAAATTAAAAGAAACAAAAAAAGAACAAAAATTTACCAAACGTGTTTCTATTTATTTTTTATTCCCGGAACAAATTTACCAAACGCATCTTTTTGTTCAAAAAGTGTTTCTGGAGCAGAAACACTTTTTTTTTTATTTCTGGTCCCTGAAACAAAAAAAGAACAGAAACGTTACCAAACATCCCCTAAGTCCTTTTTTTCCGTTTTCAATCAGGTTACGAAAGTGGAAAAGTGATTGACACGTAGGTCACGTTTGATCCCATGGGAGGGGATGGAGATGGAACGGTAAAAAAAAATAAAAAATGAGCTGTTATATTTTAAAATTGATGTACGAAATAATTTGATAATTAATATGATGCTTTCATTTGAGCATTCACTTACATATTTTGTAATATATGATCTTAACATACCTAGCATCATGCAATAAAAAAATGAGAAGAGAAAAGCGGTGCGCTAAAATGAGGATTTTCACTTTTTAATAGTTAATTCTGTTAGATAGAAGGTGCGGATAAAAAAGAAGAAATTATGAAATCTCAATCACAAGAAAGAGGGAACAAATGAGGATTCACGTACATATGATGCCAGTGAATAAACTATTTAAGGAATGAGAAAAATCATGTTTACTTTCAACTACTAGTAGAGGACTCAGGCTTTTTTTTTTTTTTTTTTTTTAAGTTGAACCTCCAATCCTTCACCGAACGCTGACGAAGGGCTCATGAGAGGACAAGCCAAATCTGGCACTGGTACTAGCAATAAATCAAATAATCATAATTACCTCCAAACCACTGTTGCCCATACTCATACTTAAACATCAGATTTAACTAGTACTGATATTACATATATTAATCAAAACTAAATTAAAAGTGCCGAGTAGATCAACCTAAGTTAATTCCTAAAATTTTTACTTATCTAAAATAGAACTTGAACAACCCAAAGCTCTAATAACCTTGTACTATCGGAAGATGAAATATTGGCTTTTCAATTCTTATGTTGGAAAACGAGAAGGGCAGAAAAAGTGAGGGAAGATGTGAAATGGATTCGTCTGCCAAGTAAATGGACTTGGGATTTTTACTCAAGAGTTATTAGAAAGGTAACTAACCAAGGTTAAAATGATGGCTTGGAGTTTAAAGGATTGGCGTAAGGTTGCATGTGAGTTGAAATTACAATTGGCAAGCTTCGTCCCAAGATGAATTTTAATTGTTTCCTCAAAAGTAATCAAGGACCATTATTCAAAAATACAATTATGAAAATAGGGAGGGGAAAAATTGTTCAAAAAAGTCATAAACTTATTATATTTTTACCAAGTTAATCGTTAACTTTTTTAATTTTGTCAATTGAATCAATCCAATTAATTTTGGTCGAAAATTGTTGACTTGGATACTGGGTTATCCTATGCAACAAGGCTAACGCTAACATGGATGTATTTGATTAATTTTTTGATTTTTTTTTTTCAATTTTTTATATTTTAGTTTCTTTTCTTTTTTTTTCTCTTTCTCCTTCTCGATCCACTGATTGCCCAAACTTGGCAATAGCTGCTACCTTCGTCGGCCTCAGGTGAGGTCGCTCTCATTGGGATCTGATAAGGGACGACCTAGTCAAGATCTATTGAGGGGCAACCTCGCTACCCTCGAGCGAGGCCAATAAGGGTGAAGCACTTGACCTTGCCTAAAGTTGGCAAGGCCAACCCACGTTAACTTTTAGTGAGGTCACCCTTGGTCAAATCCTAACAAGAGGGGGACCTTGCCATAGGCCAGTGTCGCCAGCCATCATCAAAAAAAAAATTCAAGAAGCTAATGAAAAATTTTGAAAAATAAATAAAATTTGTCTATGTTAGCATTAATCATATCACATAGGACATCGTTTACATCATTGAATTTCGGAAAGTTTTAAGACATAATTGATATAATTAAAATATTTATGATCAAATTGATAAAAGTCTAATAGCTTTAAGATTATTTGGACAATTTTTCATGCATAGAGACTAACCACCACATGTTAAAACAAGGAAAGACAAATAAATTTTCGAGAGAGCATAAATAGCCCGGTATCCCGATCCCTTTATTCATTTGTCAAGACAATCAGTATGAAATCCCCAAATATTAAAAAAAAAAAAAAAGCAATTCACGTATCAGATCAATTTTCCGCAAGAAATGCGATTAAATTAATTAGTCGTTTAGCTTCTTCAACAAGGCACGCCATCTTCCTCACCGCCGTGCAGGCCTAGGAAACCCGCGTCAGCATTCTCGTCGCTGCAGTACAGGCATGGATGCTGCTCGAACCCTTGCTTCCTCAGCACCTCCCTCGCCCGCACCACCACCTCCCTGTTGCTCAGCTGCTCCCGCTCGCTCTCTCTCAGGACGGTCTGCACCGCGTCGCTGAACGCCCCGAACGCCTTCCCTCCCTCCGCCGCCGGCGGGCTCATGTCCGCGGAGGTCTCGTCGGCCTGGCACCCGCTCAGCAGGATCCCCTCGTCGGGCTTCAGCGGGTCGAACGACGCCGCCTCGAGGGGCGGGAGGCGGAACCGGAGGCTCGCCTCGGCGCCGAACGACTCGAGCAGGTGGGTCCCGACGTCCGAGGTGATTATGTTAGTTAGGGACGAGAGGTGCTGGAGCAGGTCCTGGAAAGGGATGTGCTTCGGGGCGGCGGAGGAGGAGGGGGACGTGACGCCGCCGCGGCAGCGGTGGGCGGGGGCCGCCGACGGGCCGACCTGCTCTTTCTCCTTGTCGATGAGGCCGCCGCTGTGGCAGGAGTCGGAGAGGATCGTCAAGGTCGCGCCCTTCGGGAGGCGGTTCACCAAGTGCCGGAAATCCACGTCTGCAAAACACATTCATTCTTTCCTACGGTCATGCGAATGTTCACAGCGAAAGAGCTCGGGCGATGAAGCAAAATTACCGGTGAGGAGATTGAAGTCGCAGGGCACGATGGCTTCATCCTTCTTGAACGGAAAGACGGGCCTCGGCGAGGGGATCCGGGTCCCGTGCCCGCTGTAATGGAAGAACAGGACGTCTCCCGGCTCCGCCCGGTCGACCATCCGGCCGAGCGCCGCCATGATGTTGGCGCCGGTCGGCATCACCGGCGAGCCAGGCTCGTCCGTCAGGACCTCAACGCGGCCCTCCTCGAACCCGAACCGCCCCACGAGCGTCTCGCGCATGGCCCGCACGTCGTTGATGCAGCCGTGGAGCTCGTACTGGGTGCCCTGGTAGTTGCAGCCCACGAGCACAGCCGATCTCTTCTTGCCCTTCTCCATATTCGATCCAAACTAATTCGATGAAATTTCTGCTGATGCCCTGTATACGATCGCGTCTGGCCTGTCGTTTCGATTTACTCAGCTTATATAGAACTTGCACAGTGCTGCTCCATTGATTAACTTCCGAAAGTGTTGCGGTCTCGTGCAGGTTTAGATTTGGTGAAGCAAATGGCGTTGCTTGGGATCGGGATGTTTCTCGCTTTCAAGCTCAGCAAGATTTTGCAGTAAGCTCCGACGAGCTCGTGCTTACCATGTCACGTCTCTCGTTGTGGATTAGGGCTTAAGAGTCAGGATTAGAATCGTAAGACATTTAACTTCTTCGTATTATAAATTCTAATGCTTGTGCTCGTTAGGTTCCACCTCGGAATTTTTTTTGTAATCTCGCGATGTACTTGTTGTCTATAAATGATTTGGTCAAATTGGATTTTTCATATCACGGGATGATGCTCCTGTCTAAAATGATATTGCTTCTCAATTTCAATTTCCTCTTCTTGTTATCTAATCAAGTGACTTCCATTTATTCAGAGCTGCCCATACATGCGAAATTGCAAATATGTTGGAATTAGGATTGGCTGATGTCGGTATATGTGAGGCTAATTCATATGCATCGAGATCTGCCTAAGTTTTTTTTTTTTAATTTTTTCAATGTTTTGGCCCCTAACTTTCTTCCTTCCTTAAAAGCAACAGTCTTGACCGGCCTCTGCCGGCTTTAATCTTATTTTATGGACATTCTTTCCTTTTCTTCTAAGACCACACGTTAACTTAAAGACGTTTTATTATCAACCGTTAACCAAAGAAATGCAGGGTAATCAAGCCGTTTAGTGGTTGTTGATTTTAGAATTTGAGTGTGCGTAGAGGAGAAATCCTTTTTTGGTAAGTAAATGGGCGATGCAATTCCTAACTAAAGTAATGAAAAGATCATGACATGAATTTCGCGAAAAAATTAACATTTTTGAAAGTCATTTCCTAAGAAATCATTTTATAAGAAAATAATAATATTTTTCAATGTTTAATTGAAATCTGAAAATTATTTTCCATTATTTGAAAAGGAAAACTTAAATTTCTTTTTATAAAGAGACATGCACTTTTCATGTGATATAAATGAACCCAATTGTTTAGGCCCAATTGTAGGAGCGAGGTTTTCTTGAGCCCAACCATTAGGAACCCTGGCACTAGGAGCCAAGCTTAGCCTTGATGGACTTGGGCTTAGGCACCGATGACTTGGGTGCAAGAGGAGAGGTGCCTAAGCAAGTTGCGTAAGACCTGATCACCAGCACTAGGGTCTTGGGCCTAGTCGTGAGGGACTTAGGCCCAACCTTTGTGGACCTAAGTCATGCCGAAAAGAATTGAGTGTGTTTTGTGACTTGGACGCAAAACCTAGGTACTTGGGCTTGATTGTAGTTGGCGAAGGCAAAGGCATTAAGGTCTTGAGATTGGTCTCAAGAGACTCGAGTGACTTGAGCGTGTGAGCCAAATGTCTATGTATGGCCATCGGAGACACTAACACAAGCATTAGGGTTTGGGCATGGTCGTCACTTAGGAATTGCGCACAAGAGCTAGCTAGTTGGGCACAATTGTCTAGGACCTTGGTATAGGCATTGGAGTCTTCGACCTAGCCTTGAGGGACTTGGGTTCAACCATCAAGGAATCAGGCTCAGCTTTGATGTACCTGAGCTTGAGTGGCAATGACTTGAGCGAGGCAACCAGGTACATGAACATAGCTAATGGGGACCCAACCTTTAAGGACTCGAGCTCGACAATCAATAGACCTAGGCCTAGCTCTAAGCTCGAGTGCTAATGACTTGGGTGGGGGAGCTGACTCCTCGGACATGAGATGGGTGACCTTTTAGAAAGTGTTTGTCAAAATTGAAAGGCTTGTGACAATACTTGAATGCATTTATCTAGGGATGTCACAATTTAGGGAATTGGTTGTGAACTAATGGACCTTGGAACAAGCACCTAGGTCTCGAGCATGGCCACAGGAAACTTGGCATAGGCATTGGGTCTTGGGTTGGGCTCTATGGACTCGATCGACCTTTGGGACTCAAGCCTGATTGCCAAACACCCGAGTATGGGCATTGAGGTTGTTTTGCCCAAGTTTCGAGGTCTTTCATCTAAGCTCCAGTATCCAGTTGTTCTTTTACAAATATGATTTATGATTTTTTTTTTAAAGAGAATAATTTTTCTAAATTTAGATGTAGATTTTCCTTTAACTAAGAAAAGATTTTCCATTCACTTGTTTCCCTAAGCTTTCCAGATAATATATTTTTGCAAAATAAAAGGAGCCATGAAATGGATGGTAACACATCCTAAAATGACAGTCTATTTATATATGATTTCGGCCATTAGCCTCTTTACGTTTGTGCCTAAAATCTAGGCCAGTGTCATCAATTTGCCTATTCTTTCTGTATCATTTGAAGCAAGAACATACAAGTATCAAATGTGCATGGTTATAGTCAAAGCTTGAAATCAAAGTTAATAGTTAGAGGCAAAAGCTGTACGATTGAGACCGATGAACTGTAATTGAATCATGGATAGTATTCTATCATTTACGGTTGTCAGATAGCAAGCAGTTTTGTGCATTAGGTTTTTACTCAAAGCATTACTAAACCTGGATATAAATCGTTTTTTTTTTTTATTATTCGTATTTCCCTTTTACTTCTTCAATCAATTTTCTATTCCTATCTGTCACTAGAAATAGGTTAAATTCCCTTCCATTTCTTCGTAATTTCAGGTAAGTATAAAATATGGAACCAAAAAACAACAATTACGTGAAAGCCGTGGCCGGCAGATGAATTAAGGGCATGTTTTCAGACTAAATTGGCCACATCAAAGCTTCATTTGATACAATATCAACCTCGAAAGGACAAGAAAATTACTTCACGCTCTATTTGAGATTTTTCCTCTAATTCATTAGCAAAATGAAAAATTTTCTTAAAATTGAGATAATGACACAATTAATCTTTAAACTTCGACTCAATATGTATCGTGAAGCATAAATTTTAGCCTAATATGTAATATCGTTTTTTATCTTTTAATTTGATATGAGCTATTTGTTGGAGAGAATCTAGGTACAATAATTCACCACAGCCAAATGCAATCTAGGATTGATTTTTCCCCCGAAACTAAATTAACTAAAAATCTCTTAACCCCTACCAACAACTAGTAATATCTAGCCTCATAATATGCAAATATAATACCGAAATAATAAGTACATAAAGCAAATAACGACACCAATGATTTAACATAAAAAACTCGATATGGGAAAAACGACGGACCGCCCAAAAAATCAACTAATCACCAAGAATAGCAGGATACACAAAGTATTTTTCTCTAGTCACACACTAGAGGCTTAACATTAACATTACAATCATCTTTTTCTCACCACATATGTAGATAAACAAGTTTTAAGTAAGAAAATATTAACCGCAACCAGAGAATTCGGAAACAATTCTCGATAAACAAAAATCATCAACTTGTAGCCATCGGTCCCACAAACAACATACTAAAATTTGAGCCGATTCCATCAATATTTGGCCTTCGAATCGAAGCCGCAAAGTTGCAACCCTTTTCCTTTCTTCTCTTCTCCCTTGCTTTTGCAGTTTTTTTTTCCTCTCTCCTCTTCATTTTTGGACGCACACCCTTGCACGACCCCACTTCCACTTCTTTTTGTTCTTTTCTTTTTCTTTTTTTTTAAATTTAATGTTAGCTGGGCCCCACATGAAGGTGGACCCAACCAACAAATCTGCCCCTCCACCTCATGTGGGAAGGTTCGTTATGCTCGCTTTTCTTCTACAAGCGTCAAGCTTCACCACTGGTAAGGCCTTAGTCATCATGTCAGACCTATTGTTATCGATATAAACTTTTTCTAGTAGGAAAAGCTTCTCTTCTAACTTCTCTTGGATCCAATGATACTTCACATCAACATGCTTCGATCTTGAAAGCAATATCGGATTCTTGCTAAGATAGATAGCACTCATGCTATTGTAATATAAAACAAACTTCTCTTGCTTCAAGCCCAACTCATGTAAGAATTTTTGCATCCACAAGAGTTCTTTACCTCCTTTAGTAATAGCGATATATTCCACTTCAGTTGTAGACAAAGCAATACAATTTTACAATCTCGATTGCCACGAAACAGTTCTCTTTGCAAAGATTATTATATTACCCGATGTGGATTTCCGAGAATCAACATCACCGGCATAGTCTGCATCCGAATAGCCACTCAACTCAGGCTTCACATTTCCATAACACAAGCAAAGTGTAGAAGTGCCTCTAAGATATCTTAAAATTCATTTAATAGCGATCCAATGCTCCTTACCTGGATTAGAGAGAAATCTACTCACAACACCAACTGCATGAGCAATATTGGATCTTGTACAAACCATGACATACATCAACTACCCACGGCCGATGTATAAGGAATTTTCATCATCTCGACATTCTCTTTCTCACTTGAAGGACACTCATTACTATTCAACTTGAAATGGCCTACAAGTGGAGTATTCACCGGTTTACATGTGCTCATATTGAATCTTTCAAGCACCTTTTCAATATACTTCTCTTGAGATAACCACAGTTTCTTATTCTTCCTATCACGAATAATTCTCATGCTTAAGATTTGCTTAGTCGAACCTAGGTCTTTCATTACAAAAGCTTTACTCAACTCATTTTTCAAGCTCTTGATTTTCTTAGCATTATGCTCAACAATCAACATATCATCCACATAAAGTAAGAGAATAAGAAAATTATTATCTAAGAATCTTTTCATAAAGACACACGAATCGAAGTTTGTCTTACTGTATCATTATTCTTCCATGAATGATTCAAACTTCATATACCATTGCTTTGGCGTTTGCTTGAGATCATATAAGCTTTTTCTCAATCTACATACAAGGTGCTCATTGCCTTTAACTTCAAAACTCTTTGGTTGCTCCATATATATTTCTTATTCTAGGTCTCTATAAAGAAAAGCCGTCTTTACATCAAGTTGTTTAATTTCTAAATTTAAACTAACGGCCAACCCAAGAACAATTCGAATAGAATGCATCTTTATAACCGGTGAAAAAATCTCTTCAAAGTCTATGCCATTCTTTTGACAAAAGCCCTTCACAACAAGTCTAGCCTTGTATCGTAGTTGCAAATTATTTTCTTTTGTCTTCAACTTATACACCCACTTATTTGTGAGTGTTCTCTTACTCTTAGGCAACTTCACCAATTCAAATGTGTGGTTCTTATGCAAGGATTTAAGCTCTTTTTACATGGCTTTATACCACTCATTCTTTCGTTCACATGATATAGCCTCTTCATAAGTTTCAGGCTCCCCTGAATTAGTGAATAACACATACTCATGCGGAAAATATTTTTTAGAAAGCCTACGCTCTCTTTCAGATCTTCTAACTTGAGGTGGGATGGATTGTTCTTGCTCAACTATTTCACTTGTCTCAGCTGAAGAATCAACATTATGTGAGGATTCATCATCTTCATGATTTCCACGCACTTCTCCCCCATAATTTCTATCAACATTAGAAGGATTTGGGCTGAAACTAATTGAACGTTGAGTTATATTCTTTGGTCTCTCCGCTTTGTTAATGTCTTCAATAGTTTGATACTCACAAAACACCACATCTTGGCTTCTAATGACTTTCTTTGCAACTGAATCCCATAATTTGTTGCCAAACTCTTCATGTCCATAACCTAAAAGGATACACTATTTAGATCTGTTATCAAGTTTGGATATTTTATCTCTTGGAACATGCACAAATGCCCGACAACCGAATACTTTAGATGGCTATAGGAAACATTTTTGCCACTCCAAACTCTTTGTAGAACATCCCCCTTAAAAGGAACCGATGGAGAAAGATTTATCAAGTTCACCGCTGTTCTCATCGCTTCACCCTAAAATGACTTAGGCAACTTCGCATGAAAAAGCATTCATCGAAACCAATCATTAATTGTCCAATTAATTCTTTCTACCATTTCCATTATGCTGTGGTGTTTTTTGGAACAATCTTCTCAAGCTTGATACCATAATCCCTACAGTAGTGTTCAAACGGACCTTTATATTCACCACCGTTGTCAGCCTAAACACATTTCAATTTCTTCCCGATTTCTTTTTCCACATTAACATGAAATTGCTTGAAAGCCGTAAGTACCTGATCTTTAGATTTCAAAGCAATAACCCGCATTTTTCTAGAACAGTCATCAATAAATATTACAAAGTACAATGCACCTCCAAGAGTTTTTAGCATCCATGCAACAAACATCAGTGTGAACAAAATCAAATACATTTGATTTTGTGTGTGGAGAGGAACTATGAAATGAGAATCTATGTTGCTTACCTGTAAGACAATGAGTGCATTCCTATAAATTTTTCTCCTTCAAAGGTAAAAGGCTATTTCTAGCAAGAGTTTCAAATCATTTCTCACTAAGATGACCCAACCTCATATGCCATAAATCAACCGAGGAATCCTCCACTGCATTTAGCCCTTCTTTAATCAAGTATGCTTGCATGGTGTAGAGAGAGCATATCTTCTTACCCTTTGCCACTACCACGGAACCTTTAGTCAACTTCCATTTGTCATTAAAGAATGAATTATAATAACCATCATCATCTAAGGCACCCATAGAGATCAAGTGAAGTTAAATATCCGGAACATGTCCCACATTTTTCAAAATCAAATTACATCCGACAGTGGTTTCCAAATAAACATCTCCCATGCCAATAACCTTGGAAACATCACTATTTCCCATTCTAATACAACCAAAGTCGCCACCGTGATAAAAAGCAAAGTAATCACACCATGAGATGACATGAAAAGAAGCCACGGAATCAACAATCCACGTAGAGTTTTGGCATGTAAGATTTACATATCCGTCGTCACATATGAACACAATATTACCATCGGATGCAATCGCCGTTGTAGCTTGTTTCTTTTCTTTCTTTTGATCTCTATTTTTATCATGGGATCTATCTCTTTTTGGTAATCAACACTTTTTTGCATAATGTCCCATTTTATCGTAATTATAACACTTCACACTCCTCCTCGGTTTTGATTTCGACCTTCCTCTTCACTAGCCCCGGGTATCCTTTCTTTGAAATCTTCTTAATTGACTTCTCGCCTTGTTTTCTATAATAAGAACATCTGTGTAGAAACATAATTCAAGCATTTTCTTCTTGTTTCTTCATTGAACAAACTTTCTTTAACCATGCTCATAGAAAGCACACCAAAAGGCGCCAAGTTGTTTAATGCGACAACCAAAGTGTCCAAACTATCAGGAAGAGTACCAATGGCTCGTTTTGGTTCGATTTTGTGGGAATGTCTTTATAAAAATGCAAATACCTTTGGGTGAAGGGGGTTTTTCAAAATACAAATAGCGTTTGATAAATTGTATTTTTAAAGTGTATTGAGAAACAACTTTGGGCAAAATACTGTTTGGTAAAAATTGCATTTGTAAATGACTTTTGTTAAATTAAAAAAAAACAATTTTTAAAGTTTGGCCACCGGACCGGCTAGATCTGGCCCTCGATTGCCGTCGCTTGGGGTCGCCTGATGCAGGCGACCATCGCACGACCTCAGGCAACCAGTTGCTTGGGTCAGGCGACCCAGGCTATTGATCGCCTGGGTCGGGCGATCCCAGGCGACGATCGCCGAGGTCGAGCAACCCTAGGCAGCCGTCGCGTGGGGTCGCACAGCCGCCTGAGGTTGCGTGACCTCAAGTGGCCGTCCCTTGGGGTCGCCTGACCTTGGCGACAATCGCCTGGGGTCGCATGATTCAAGCCATCAGTTGCCTGGGTCGCATGATCCGGGCGTCACCTAAGATCCGGCGATGGTTGCCAGGGTCGGGCGACCCTCAAGCGGCGGCCACCCGCGCACATAACCCCTTGCTCGGTGGTCGTCGGCCTCCGATCAACTTCTCCGTGCGGCGGTCGTTAGAGAAGATGAACAGTAACCGAGGCTATTTGCATTCCGAAAATGCAACTTCCCAAAGTACCTCATGACTTGCTTTGGACTAAAAGTCTTTAGAGTTCCTTAGAGATGCAATTGTATTTTTCCAAAGTTAAACAAAAACACGAACTAAATGTGTTTGCATTTGGCCAAGGGACTTTAGAGTCCCAAAGCCATTTAAAAGGTCGAATCAAACGAGGCCCAAGTAATAAGTATACTTGCAATTCATCACCAAAATCAATCTCAAGATTTGTCAATTGATTTATAACATCTTGAAATTCACTCAAGCGTTTCGTCATATTACTCATCTTCTTATATCTCAAATTCACAAGTCACTTAACTAGAAGAGCTTTATTTTATAGAGTTTTCCTCTTATAGAGATTGTGTAATTGCTTCCACAAAGTGTCCGCCTTCATTTCTTTAGCAACATAATGAAACACACTATTATCAATCCATTGTTGGATAAAACCAACCGCTTTCCTATTCATTCTTTCTCATTCTTTGTCTTCCTTATCTTCTTTGGTTTCATTATCCTCAATAGGATCAAATAAGTCTTTGCAATATAATATGTTTTTCATTTGAGACTTTAAAATAGAATAATTTGAGACACTTAACTTAAACATGGTGCTGCTAGTTTCTTCTATTTAACACTAGAATTTCAACCTTAGCTCTGATGCTACTTGTTGGGGAGAACCCGGGTACAATAATTCACCATAACCAAACGCAATCTAGGATCGATTTCTCCCCCGAAACTAAATCAACTAAAAATCTTTAACCCCCAGCAACAACCAGCAATATATAGCCTTACAATATGCAAATATAATACCGAAATAATAGGTAGACAAAGCAAATAATAACACCAAGGATTTAACGTGGAAAATTCGATATGGGAAAAACCACAGACCACCCAAAACATCAACTAATCACCAAGAATAGCAGGATACACAAAGTATTCTTATTTAGTCACACACTAGAGGCTCAACATCAACATTACAATAATCTTTTTTCTTACCACATAAGTAAACAAATAAGTTTGGAGTAAAAAAACCTTAACCGTAATTGAAGAATTTGGAGACAGTTCTCGACAAACAAAAACCATCAACTTGTAGCCCTTGGTCTCATGAACAACATATTGAAATTTGAGTCGATTCCATTAATATTTGGCCTTTGAATCGAAGTCGCAAAGTTGCAACCCTCTTTCCTTCTTTTCTTCTCCCTTGCTTCTCCAGTTTTTTTTTTTTTTTCTCTCTCCTCTTCACTTTTGGATGCACACCCTTGCACGACCCTACTTCCACTTCTTTTTGTTCTTTTCTTTTCTTTTTTAATTTAATATCAACTAAGCCTCACATGAAGGTGGACCTAGCCAACACAATTCAAAAATGTTTAATGTTATTTTAGGAACTAGATTAAATAGTTATTGCAAGTTTAAAAATTATATTGAATAAATTGATAGTTTATGAATGATATTGTACATTCAACTTAGTTGAATGATTATATTATATATTATGCTAAATAATATTAGTTGGGCCCCACATAAAGACGGATCCAACCAACACTATTCGAAAATGTTTAATGTTGTTTTTGGAAAATATTTATTACAAATTTAAAAATTATATTGAATAAATTGATAATTTATGAATGATATTGTACATTGAACTTAGTCGAATGACTATATTATATATCATGCGAAAGCTCATGCACCATCTTCCATAAATTACTAGTCATCGGTGCCGGTGCCGGTGCCGGACAAATTTGTGAAAATCACTCATTTCTGGTCAAGCGAATTCACTTTTGTCTTGAAAAAAAAAAAAAAATTCACTTTTGTCCGCCATCGCTAAGCCGACCGAGCTCAGTCCGTCCGTCCAGCTTCGTTGCAGGAGCGACGACCGGAAGAGCAATCCGAGGGAGAGAGAGAGATGCTGGCGCGCTCGGCCGTCGGCGTCCGCGGAGCCTTGAAGACCGCCGCCAAGCTCGCCAGAGGCTTCGCCTCCGTCGAGCAGGCGGATTGCGTGGTGATCGGGGCGGGCGTCGTCGGGCTGGCCGTCGCGCGGCGGCTCGCGCTCGGCGGCCGCGACGTCCTGGTGCTCGAGTCGGCGCCGACCTTCGGGACCGGCACGAGCTCCCGCAACAGCGAGGTCGTCCACGCCGGCATATACTACCCTCCCGATTCTCTCAAGGTCCGGTGATCTCTTCTCTCTTACCGGCGGTTTCCGATCGGTGAAGTTTGTAACGGCTTATCGGCGAGATCGAGTGATGCGTTATAGGCCGAGAGTAGTAGCGTCTCGTGATAGATTTTGAGGTAGTCTTCGATTGTCGGTCGTATGCTCTGTGAAAATTCCGAGTGGAGATAGTGAAATGCGTGCGGTTTAGCAGGCGGCGTTTTGCGTGAGGGGAAGGGAGCTGCTGTACGAGTACTGCTCCGAGCGCGGGATCCCCCATGGGCAGATTGGGAAGCTGATAGTCGCTACCGGGCCTTCGGAGGTTCCGAAGCTGAGCAATTTGATGGACCGTGGAGCTCGCAACGGGGTCGATGGGTTGAGGATGATGGATGGTGCGGAAGCCATGAGGATGGAGCCTGAACTGCAATGTTTGAAGGCCTTGTTTTCCCCTGTTTCCGGCATCGTTGACACGCATTCGTTGATGCTGTCGCTAGTGGTGAGTGATCAAGTTGTGTGCTTTGGAAATGTTCGTCTTAGATTTTGCTTCTTTTCTGTAGGTAGTTTCATAGCTAACAGATTGGCAGGTCAATCGCCCGAATGTGAGTCCAGGGAGAAGCTGAAAATCACGGAGCGATGTTCTCTTACAATACTACTGTGGTTGGCGGTCATCTTGAAGGCATTTCTATGCACCTCCATGTTTGTGAGACCAAAAATCTCGATGAACATGGGAATGGACAGTTTCCTCTCCAACCTGAACTTGAACTAGTTCCGAAGGTTGTTGTCAACTCGGCAGGCTTAAGCGCTCCGCTCCTAGCAAAGAGATTTGATGGTCTTAATGGTCAAGTAATTCCTCCAGCATATTTTGCTCGCGGTCACTACTTTACCCTTGCGAACACTAAGAACCCCCCATTCCAGCATTTGATATATCCAATTCCTGAGGATGGTGGCCTTGGTGTGCATGTAACTCTTGATTTGAATGGTCAAGTAAAGTTTGGCCCGGATGTTGAATGGATTAATGGTGTGGATGATGTTTCAAGCTTCCTAAACAGGTACTTATTCCAATTAAGTATACTTGGTCTCAGTAGATACGTGATTTGTCTTCTATGCTTCTGTTGAGTGGTGGACTAAAAGGGGGTGAATCCCATGTCATGCTTGACAGAGTTGATTTTTGAAAATTTCCGTGGGGATCTGATGAATGAAAAGCCAAAAACTTTTCCCCCTTGGTAATTTGTGACAAGCACATGGTTACTGTTTTTTTTTGGCTAGAAGCACATAGTAACTGGTTGACGTGCAATTTTTTGGTCTCAATTAAAGTGAAGTTTTCCCATGTCTTCTTGAACATGCATTAAGTATTGAATATCAGCCAAAAAAAAAATTAGATTTCAACCTCGTAAGAGTTCACCAAGTTTTGGTGTTTTGCTTAGTAATGCTTATTGGACCATGAAATACCAATATAGCAGATGACATGATCCTATAATCAAAATACAAGCATCTGTACTTTTTAATTTGGCACTGATAGCTATGTCTCCAATTGTAAATAATTGCTAGAGCTCAATTCAGGTTCGACTATTCTGTATCTGCAAGCCACGCGGATAGATTTTATCCAGCCATCAGAAAGTACTACCCAAACCTCAAGGATGGTTCTTTGGAGCCAGGTTATTCAGGGATTCGGCCAAAACTTTCAGCTCCTCAACAGCCTACCAGTGATTTTGTGGTACAGGTTGGATCTTAGCTCCCCTCTTAACAGAATGTGTTAGGTCAATAAAATCTAAAAATTTATGTTGGGCATCACGACTTTATTTAATTTGTGTTTCACTATGCATTATTCCAACAGTAGGTTTTCTTTTCCTTAAAGGAACTATGCTGAACACCAGTTGGGAAAGCTCTGATTAACTGAACGTTATCTTTTGCCATTGTTTTCGTGCACGGGATTCTAGATGAAGTCTTCTACCTTGCAAGAAGGTTATAAATCAATTTGAGATAAATCAGGCCTGGTTTATCAGGTCAGGAAGTGCAATAGCAGCATTAACTGGGCTTAGTAGACAGTAACGGTAGGATAAATTTGTTTTAGATTAATGCTGGAAATAGTAAAATCAGTCTAATGATGTGATAAACTACAATTGACCATTTAAACAAGTATGTCATATGGAACACCTGATGGGTGTCGGCAGCATTACTTAGCACACTAAATTGATAAAGTAGTCTTATGGACCTAACATAATTCTCTGTCCTACCCAGTCCTAGTACTTTGACTTTTCTTGACAGTATCTTTGTTTTATGCACTTATTTCAAAACTTAATTCTTGCAACATCATTAGGAAACAGGAACATATGCATGTACACATCTTTATAATGTGAGATAAGATGATTTCAAAACTATGAGTCTCTGGTTATTGAATGCTCAATCATCACAGATGCAGTTTCTGCCTTTGTTGTACATGCAGTCATATAAGTGAACCTTCCATTGCCAACATGAAGTTGTGGACATTTTGATATCCTTTATGAAGGGCCCGTGTGAACGCAGGGGATTATTTTCCTTTAGATCCTCATATCACCATGGTTGTCTTTAGCCCTGTGTGCTAAGAGTGTTGTTATCATCACTCCTCTATCGGCATCTTTTCTGTGGTGCATTATCGAGTCACCAGACTGTACACATCCTGTTCATGGAGTACATCCATCAATTTACCTACTACCTAATATGGTCAGATTGATTGTCAACTGCTCTGTGTTGAATTGTCTTTAACACCTTTTACCGGCCTGGAATATTGCGAAGATCTGTGTCTCCTTTCATTCATTTACTACTGAAGCAGGGACACGACCTTCCTTTGTTGCTTCTATAGTCCTGGGTTTCTTGTATAGTGCATCCTCTTTCTTTAAGGTCAATGATGTACTCCTTCACCTATTGGCGTGCAGACAGGCAGCATACAAGTTTAGTTTTGCTTAATCTTCCTCTTAACTATTGAGAAACTATGCAATACAATGATATACATTATCGACCAGCAAATTTAATTTCATTTTTATCGCTTTCCATCATCAAGTTTGCTTGAAAGACTTAAGGGACGGCATGGTCGATGACAATTCTATCCTGATTACGTTTTTGCAGGGAGAGGAGACTCATGGGGTACCTGGACTGGTTAATCTCTTTGGAATCGAGTCACCTGGTTTGACTTCAAGCATGGCGATAGCAGAACATGTTGTTGCCAAGTTTTTGACATGATAATGAGGGTGCCGAAGATGAGATGCTGGTCATAGAAGTCGGCTGTTCCAGCCATAGTAGCTTTTGAACCTTCAATCTCGACTTAGTTTATGGGGGAATCTTGAATATCCGTAGATTCGGTAAGCTTGTATCCCTCTGGTCGAGCTTATCAGAGATTGTATAGCCCTTTCCGTCCCCTGGTCGATTCCTCTGTAAAAAGGGATGTGTTGGATGGGCCACGCTCAATGTGTGTTATAATAGATCACGTTCCAGAATTAAAGAGAGACGAGTCTAACAAGAAGCCATCAATTTCAACACGACCAAGCATCAGCGATCCTAGAATGAACTACTAGAATACCGAACCTTATAACTCGCATGCCTTATCCATCTCTGCTTGGTTTTAGAGAAGTATCTATTGCTTTCTTTCCAAAATTTTGTAAACCCAAAAAAGGATTTAAGTTTCAGAGAGGAATAATTACTGCCAAATGGCTCAGACACGACACTTGTATATTTTGAAGAATCCTCACGATCAACATCAGTAGAGGTCAAATTTGAAATGCCACAAGGAGGAGGACAAAATGAAGTCAATAAGTAGGAACTAGAACTTCTCGAAAGAGTCTCTCAAATATACCCAGCTCATGTGTATACACTATGATTAATGTAGAATAAGTAAGCAACGAAGGAACAAGTGAGGTGCAAAGATGTGCTTAGATGTGCTTACACCGGCATGAAATCTAAAAGATGACAGCTTCATATTTTCTGCCCAAAATGAAAGAGAGACGTGGAAAAATAGACCAACTTGGATTTCACAAATTATGTTCAACCAATAAGCTAACGGTACACTTGCTCGAACTCAAGGTTCACATTAAATATCATGTGTCAAAAAATTGTGATCTTGGCTTAACATTGGTTCGTCAGCCACCTGGATCGTCATCCAAACAGGTAAGTTTTGTAGAAGAGATTTGACTGTAGATGAGAACCATTGCTTGCGCAAAAGAGAAGCATCAAGCTGAGAAAGAACTTTATTCATCGCTTCCGTTCTGTCCGCCATTTGTATACTGGTTTTGAGGTGGGGCAGATGATTTCATCTTCACGAAGTTTTCGCTTCTTGCCCTTCTTCTGCTTATGGATAAAATGCTTTATTAGAAAACATCCAAACAGACCAACCGACGAGTAGAAAGTCAATGAAGCCTACCTGCAATTCCTTCTTCAGCGACATTTCCATGTATATCTTCTCCAAATCATTTACTCTACTTTTTCTTGCCTCTAGTTCCCTGTATGAAGCAGCTGTTTTCCTGCAAAAAGTGTGGATTTTAGAGCACAATCAAACAGATCAAAGATGATAGGCCAACAGAACCACCAAAACATTCCCTTTACATAATGCCAAACAGCTTACTTTATATCAGTTTAGACGGAGGGAAAAACAAATAAAAACAAACAAACACGTTAGGAAAAAGGTAAAGAACAGCATCGATATCGACACCTGGAAAGCAACAGATACTGTGGAAGTGGATGGTAACATAGTCAACAATTCAATGCCCAAATGAGTGGCAAGAGACATCAAAGTGCTTCTAATGTCGAGCAAAAAGCTCAATTTCTATTCTCTGGAGGACAATAATCTTTGATTAACTCAATTACACTGTTCCTATCAGACATTCTCTCTCGATACCTGAACTTAACAGTGACTTCCAGCTTCTGCGCACTCGAAACAAGTCTTATCAAGAAATAATCAACTTCCAAACAACAAATAAGCCTTATGAGCTTACCTTTTGATATTATCAGGAATGTCCTCGAAAGATATTTTCCCATTCTTAGAAGATGATTGCATCTCTTTCGCCTCTTCTCTGCAGACATTATGAAAAACAAATGAGATAATAGAAGATGCTAACTTAAACTTTAGAAAGGGCACCAGAAAAACAGAAAAGAGCGCATCAACTAAGATGGAACTAAACAAGGGTAAAGAACTTTCAAGGTGGTGATGAGCCCAATCACAATGCAACCAGCACATCATCTTGTGGCATCCCTTGGAAAAACATTTTACAGGGTGAGAATATATTGTAACCCTTTAAGGGGATAAAATCATATTGATCTCAATGCACACTCAATTCATTGGCTATCAATAGTTCAGTAAAACATGGCATACTAAAATGGCTTCGAGCTATATAGTTTTAAGCATGCCAAATTCGTCAGAAAGTGGGATTGGTCGGTCGAGAAAGCACAAGCACAATGCTAGCATGTCAAACTTTCAGCGGAGCAACGAGTATGTCTGTTCTCTACCTCAAGTAAGAAAAAATAAAACTCCAGTATTTACAACAACCAGCAGTCAGTAGGAAACTAATTAAGGTCAAAGATAAGGAGAAGAATACCTGTCTTCCGCATAGTAAACATGATTGCTCGACGGGCGATCATCGAGAGAATGCAGCATGGCAGTTAGCTTTTCGATTTTCTGCAACAGACAGCACAATTCACACACCATCAATATCTCTCAAGAGCGACATTCCGGAACCAAATTTCGACGAGGCACAGCACAAACGAGCAGCACCTTTTTCTCACTCTGCACTTTCTGAAGGATATATCCAATGTCCTGCGTCTTCATCAGCATGAGCTCTTCGTTGGTATATTTATTTGCCTGGCTCCTACCCAAGACAAGCGACACGGTCAGAGATTGGACTGCGAAAGATACACGATTAATTCGAAGACCAAGTTCAGAAAAAACTTACTGTGGCCTGTGAACTCCATCGACGGTCTTGGTCTTGACCATCTTGAAGTAGAACTCGTCGGGGTTCCTGAAGGCCGCCTTCTCCTTGAGCCTCCGGAGGGAGTCCTCCTTCTTGTGGAAGGCCGTCGCGCGGACGACATAGTCCTTGTGCTTCTCGAGAAGCCCGAACTTCTTCCTCGATTGCCTGCCGCACCCACCCGGAAAAATCGCCGCCGCGTCAGAAGACGGAATTTAGCCAAAAAATAAAAAATAAAAAAGCACCGGACGACATGGGAGGAGGTGGGTGAACTTACGGCTGAGCTCGCTCCTTGTGAGCGCGCCGACTGATCGCGTTCCGCAGGGAAGACATCCTCTCCGCTAGGCGTTACCGACGCAGAGAAACGACGGCGACGGCGACGGTGAAAGGCGACGCTGCGAGAGGAAAGGAGTCTCGATCGATTGCTGCTAAAACCCTATTTCAAGCGAGTATCAGCAATTCTGCTAAAATCCTATTCCAAATATTATTTATATTAAAATATAATTTTAATTTTGTTAATTTAAAAAAATTTTAAAAATTAACTTTACTATTATGAATATTAAAAATTTTATTTACCTTTATTCCACCTCGTGGGATAATTTAATTCAATTTATATTTCCTTATATCTAACTTTATCTTATATCAAGCAAACACCAAATATAAAATAGGGTAAATTATATTTCATTCCGAATTTTATGCGGTCTGAAAAATTTTTTACAGGAAGACGGTGGTGATCTCGTCCCCGTCGTGCGGCATGATTGGGCTTTAGGTCCTTAGCGTCCTCAAGGGCCCACGCCAGGCCCTGGGGCCCAAGATTTCTCCAGCCCACATAAACGCCTATTTGGGAAGCTGGGCCTTCTATACAGCAGGTCTCAGGATATTTTTTGATGAACAACCGATTGTTGGAGACTTTTAAGCAAACTTTGTGGTTCATGATGCATAAATGTTCTTGCGTCATTGAATAAAGATACCCATGATACCTAACAAACATCTGGATGACGACAGTTGACATGACCCTGTGTAGATTCTCTCGTTTTGTTCTTTAACTAGTGCTTTTACTTCTGTTCTTTTTGTGCACTTAGCAACGCAAGCGGAGCACCTCTGTATTTTAACATTAGGGAAAGTAAAAAGCTAGCAAGTGATGCAGAGAGGGGAAACCCCCAACCAGAAAAGCAGACAAAAAGTGAGGCTGGAGGCCACTCTTTTCTCTCAACTTGAAGTAGTTAAACATGCTATCATATTCTACTGTTTAAACATGCAGGTGCCTTGGTGCATCCATGTGGAATGGGAAAGCAAGTTGTCGGATCTAAAAGCCAGGCCTATAAGCAAGTTTGCCCGATCTAAGAGATGGTGATCTTTCTCTTCTCACTTCATGAAGCACTAACACTTCATAGGTTACTCTTTCACTGTTTCTATAAAATTAACAAATGCGCAGCGTAAAGACTACTGAATCTTGCTCCGTGGACCATCGAATGATATGACAGAATTACATGTCCGGCATGCAGACTAGTCTGACATAAATTCTAAAGAAACATGATGTTTAGAATCCCGACTTGCACAAAGAGAACCTTACAGGAAGTCCTTTGATGTAAAAGAGGTGAAGAAACGAAAAAAAAAAAGAGAGGACTTCAATAGATGGTTTAGGAGTTGGGGAAGTGGAACAATTGACCTCACAAATTGGTAAAACCAGTAGGACCAAATTGCTTCGAGTTGAAACCATTCAAGCGTAAGTATTGGGAAAAAGGAAGGAGAAGAAGTGACGCAGACAAGATTCCTCCGAAAGTTGGGAAAACGGGGTTGTGTAGCCTCAGGAAACACGGAAGTTGGGGGCGTGCAATTGGTAGATTTGAACTGCAACAACAAGACTGCTTTCCACATGACACTCAAATGTGGTGAGACGTCAAAATGGGCACAGAACTTGTTCGGCGAAGCTTACCCTTGGGCTCAGCAGGTGGCTCGCTTGGAAACATCTTCTCGACATCCTGTCACAGGTAATTCGATTCAACTGCTGGTTATGCAGAAAAAGGAAGTCGAAGAAGCAATGAGATTGAAACAGCGGCTATTAAGTGCAGCACTGCACGATAAGAGAATAGTGCTTCATGATCTTACTGCTAGAGAAGCATAATAGCTTAACAGATATCATGTTCAGCATGCCAAACTTACTCTCACTACAAGCAGAACATATTTAAACCTCTTAAATATTGTCATGGAGTCCTGGACTTTCTAAATCTTTGCTATATAGGCATTTGAACATGTCGTGTTATTACTGTATTTTGGACTCACAAATCTTTCGCTGCATGATATATGATGATATGTTATACTACATTCTAACATTATGCATGGACAAGGACATCTATATAAGCCAACTACAAACCTGCAAAAGTCTGCCACCTATTACCATGGTGCAAGTAGTAAAATGGGCAAAACATTGCCATAGTATGTGACATCACAGAATGGTCGCTTGCACAAAAGTAAAATTGTGCTCGAAGAAGTGGATGCCTTCAACTTGTCTTTGGAACCTTACTGAGTAGAGTCAACATTAAATTCTGTTATGGAAGGTTGTCGCATTGAAAGGGAACTGTATAATAGAATCCCATCCTCAAAGAAATCTGGAATTTAGCATTGCATAATGAAATCACCTCACATCAGAAATGATCCTTGGAAAGTAGAAGTAAAAGATTTTTTGCTAATCAAAACTACCTACATATTCAGGGTCTAACACGATGTCCCCTGCCATCTTCTTATAATATTAAGGGGCCAAACAAGACGCTTAGATTTCCTAAAATGTATTTGGCAACAACTCAGGTAAGAGGTTAAGATACAACTGTACAAGTGACTCGGGACATGTGGTGTACAGCAACCGGTGTCTTAAATGAACAACAATAGCAGAAATCTTGCAGGTAAAATGTCCCTTGTTTCACCGAATTGAAATAACACTTAAGACATCAAGAATCACTGATGACCTCTAGCTTACATTTACTTTATCAAATGCTACTCATTTATAGTGGGCTGCAGGATAGCCATGAAGATGTCATATTCATGGGCAAAACATAATGCAACATACCCTCTGCCGTCTAAGCCTTGCGTTCTCCTCCTCCAATCGCATGACCTTGTGCTCCAGCTCATGGGTATATGCCTGCCCAACCAATGTTGCACTTAGCACCATGACTAAGACAACGAAACAAACAAAAAAAATCCCTATTGGGATATGGAAATTCTATCAGACAATGACCTGTCTCCTAGCTCGTGATCGAGCAGCCGATTCTCTGTTCTTAATCATCCTTTTCCTTCTCCTCTCCACAGTCTTCTCCACAACATCTCCTGGCATGACCGTATTCTGCCCCGGTGACTGAACATCTGAAAGTGCACCGATCAATGTGGAAGGGGACATAGAAATTTGGGTGTCTGGGTAGCCTAAATCCACCGAGGGATGAGTCACAATGGGAATCCGTGGCTGAACCATGTGGTCACCTGCCGTTGGGCCAGTCATGACATTCTGTGACTGGGGGATGGAGGGGAGATGGTACTGCATCCACTGGATACATTGAGGGACATAGGGCTGTGGGGCTGGAGCTGAATCAAGCCCTGAAATCAGACCACCATTTTCGCCAACTGGAGGAAGTTCCGCCATAACCCCTGCCTTCAACAAAAAGTCTTCTAATGTGATTTCCCCAAATGTGGGCATTCTCTCTTCTTCACCCACGCTCTCATTGCGAAGATGATTCTCAATGCCATTTTTCTTCTTATTTACTTGTTGAATGTCTTTCCACACCTCCTCGACTGTTTTCTTGCAGAGATCCTTAGCAAGAGGCTGAACACCGGCTGCACCAGGTCTTGGGCCCAGATTGGCTTCAGCGCTCCGCACACTCTCAAGAAACTCATCAAGGTTCATGCTGCCAAGTGGTTTCCCCAAGTGGCGGAGCTGGTTTTGGACCTCATCTAGAGTGAGTCCATACAGAGACCCTTGGCGAGCCAGTATCTGCGATTCGGCTGCTTGTACTGCACCACTGCTGCCACCACCTTGAGACGCCATTCTCTTCACTAGCAGCCTATTGTTTCATTCTAGGTGCCTGCTATATCTTCAATCTCTGTACACCCCCACTGAAAGATTAACATATGACAAGCTCAAAATCACACATTACCAAAGCACTGAAATTTAAAGTTTCGATTTTTTAGTTCTTGATAAAGGTCAGAAACTGTTATCTGCAGAAATCGAAATCCTATGATGCCAACGACAGAAATACATCCTTCAGTTTACTCTAGACAATAATACACCTTCAGCACATACATAAAATCCATCCACAACAAAGATCTTGGCTTCGAGAAGCAAGAACAAAGTACATGCAGAGGAATGTCCCAGAAAAGGAAACTTACCCAGAATGTCACAGCCTGCGAACCGTGCATGAAGTACTCATGGGCTTCATATCGGTAAGAAACAAGAACCTGCACAAATGATCATCATGCAGGAACTGGAGCCAAATAGATTGGAAACAACCAAAAAAAGGAAAGAAAGGAAACGAGCCCACATTCTCCGAGAGAAGAACGAGTCTCAGAACCACCACCACCCAAAAAAAAAAAAAGAACAAAAAAGGAAAAATTCGAACTTTGGAATTTTGGAAACACATACAAAAGAAGGGAGAACAAAAAAAAAACAAATCACCTGCAAAGGACGGAGCTTTGATGGCTATTTACTTGCTTGCCACAGGATCCGATCTGAATCTAAAAGGTGGCATTTAGTTGGCAGGGAAGACTGAAGAAATACAGTGGTGCACTGCGTTTGTTGTGTGGTCTTTCAGAAAGTATTAAAGAACAGATGGAGGGATTAAAGAATGCTTAAAGACCCACACACATTCTTATCCCACCGTTCCTTCTTTTTAACTCGGTTCTGATTGCGGGTGCCTTCCTTCATTACTTTATTCGAAGGGTTCCCACGACATAGGTTGGCGAGCATTTCTGTCCAAAGTATGATAGTTTAATGAGCAGTACCTAGTAGAGGCATTGTTTAAGGAACTGCCATTGGTACCAAGTACTGTCTCCAATGTCTCTTCCCTGTTTAGGAACATCCTAAAATGTTAGTACAGATGGAAAGATAAATGGTGTTTTGTTGTTGTTTTGTTTACAGAATGACTCGATTCATACTATGCTTTGCTACACAAAAAAAGTAGTTTTTTTTACACGTCAAATGATAATTATATCACTGTTTGATCAAGACAATTGAACGGTCTTTGCAAGTTGATGCGCATTCACGCTTCAGTCGTGTTAAACGTGCATCTTAAGTAATTGTACTTATTGCGACTATTTATTATTTTGATTAATGGTGAGTTTAGACACTTTCTTTTTAATAAACAAAGAGAACAAGTTGGATTGGAATCATAAGTGATCCGACACGCAGTAGGGCATGGTCGCTGAATGCCATGAGTCCATCACCTTCTGGCTGAAGCACTTCTATAATAACTGATGAAATTTTTTGCACGAGCCAGGGGGTTGTGAACTAGATAGATGTTCTACTGTAGATCAAGTTGAGTCAATGCAAAACTCACTGACAATCAACGTTTTACGACAAATCTAGTCTAATCAAGAAGCCCGTGTTGCCAACGTCAGGTGACCCACCTCCGCCATATGACTGCCTCCACCAACACCATCGATGATCGGAGCTCGCACTGTCATCGACGGTTGGATTTCTCACGGCCACTAATTACTATCAAACCTTCCTTCATGCGAGAGGTTATGTGGTTAAATGCTTGTGAGTGTAATTTGAAGGAAAATGGAGGGAATGCATTTGGGCATTAATTCATGGTCACATATTGAAACAATTTATCAGGAAGAAACATCTTCCGGTTCAATTTTTTTTTTTTATATGATGAATCACGTCAAGAGTTTTTAAGGAATTATATGAGAGGTAGCAAAGTTTTAAACATTCTGATAGCCATGCAACCGAGTCCCAATGTCACCACCGGTGACATACAATCATTAGAATATAAATCTCGATCAAAATAAGCATGCTTTCAACCGTAACTATGAAAAGAAACATACTACCATCAATTGTATGATTTGATTGTAAGAATCATTCTTAGAAAACACTTGAGTTATACATAGAGTGAAGGAAATTTAACAATGAAGTAATTCACATGTTCATCATGACTGGACCACTAGAAAAAAGATCTCCCAGTGGTAGTAAAACTGATTTTTATATGGCAAATTGAGAATCCTCTTAATGAAAAAGAAAACAATATACATATATAATACATATTTATATATGTATTGGAGGTCTAGATTGTACTGGGAAGATAGGTAGGCAAGAATCTAGGAATAAGAATGTTGGGAAGGGAAGCAAGAGAAGGACAAAGTGATGAGAGAGCACATGTGCATGCCCACGAGAATCCGCACGCGCGGTTCCACCGAGGTCAGCATTTGCACGTGCAGGTGTTTCTATGCCCCCGCCGTCCTCCCGCCCCTTCCCGTCATTTCCCCCCGTTCATACCTTTACACTCCACCTAGCGTACCCTCCCACCTCGCGACACATCATTTTAGTCACGTACGAAAACGTCCTAGCATGTCGTAAAATAATCTTCCAATATTAGTGCACATCGTCCGAATTGAGTGATGAGTGATAGCTATAGTGAAATATAAAGATTCGATGATTATTATAACTCTATCGACATAGTTTGATAGATCACGGCTCTTGTCTTTTAAAGATTGACGTGTGAAATCTGATGAAGAGTAAAGCAGAAGGGAGAATCGAGTACTTAGGATAAAGCGGCGAGATCATTCGTTGAGGGTTTTTCAAAAGATAAAGCTCATTTCTGTCGATAAAGAAAAGCTAAAAGGCTAACAGATATATTCCTTTTTTTTGTAAAGCATGTCGATACAACGAATACCGAGCCATCTTGGCCGTTAGAAAGTTTAACTCAAAAACTTAAATTGGGATGTTTCAACATTCGCAGCACATGATGAATTTTGGAGCTCGGAAATGAGGGACAGCCAAACCGATTGAACGGGTGAAGCTCGTCGGGTTTTTCGCCCCTTCGATTCGGATCAAAGAGGGCCGAGCCAATTGGACCGGTTAAGCAATGCAGGTTCTGGCCCCAGGCCCATGCTGGCAGATGAGCCCAGTCCAGAAAGATATATGGAGAAGAGAAAGTATTCTAGGAATCTGCTAACTTGGACCACCCATTTCATCGGTTCTTCAGCCCACGGCCTGGCAGGACCACCCGCAGGTCATAAGAACATGGTCTAGAGATGATCATCTGGCGATCTGCAAGAAAAGAGTTTTGGTCTTTCCAGGGCTCCATCGCATCCTGCTCATGTCAATGTTCTTTGAATGGCCATGGTTTTTCGTCTGCTAAAACGGGGGCCTAAGAACATCTCTAGGTACCTTTTTTGCATCATTCCTGCACCCAGAAACGATGTATAATGTCGAATTCAATCATTCAAACATCACCATTTCCAACTTAATCATTGATTCTGTCTCGGTCAGCATCATGCAAAAGCATAGACCCACAAGGCCCATGCTAGGAGGAACAATCAAGGCAAAGGAAAGGAAAGTTCGGGGAACAGATTACACAAATCAAACTTGCGACGTGAAAGGATAGAACACAGGCTTTGTCACGTCGCGTGGGGATCGCGATGTGCGAGTCGGGATTGGCACCGACCTCGCTGGCTATGTTGCGAAAGTTAGGGACAGGCGAGCCGGGTGAGAGCTCGGGATGGGTGGCTTGTTGGCGACTGGTGGTGGCCTACTGCTCACATGCCTGGCCAAGACACTTGGTGGTGCTGGCAAAGATGAGGGAGGCCTGCTCTTATGATGTCCCTGTCCATGTCCATCTCCATGTCCATGTTCATGCACATGTCCCTGCACATGTCCCTGCTCAGGCGCACATTTCACCGGGCTTGGCCCCACGCTCACCGCCTTCTCGCATCGGCAGCTCGTCAGCAGTCCATTCCCTCTCCACCTACCTCCGCCACCCTCCCCGCCGCCGCCCCTCTCCAGCTCCTGCTGCAGCCGCAGCTGCATCCTGGTGAACTCTTCCACATCAGAAGCGCTGACAGAGTAATTAGTCACGCTCCCCCGGTCCCACGATGTCCCTTCTGCCGTGGTGATGCTCCACGCGATGCTGGCCTCGCTTGGCTCATAGCCGTACTCAGTTAACCCATACCCGGCAGAGGATGGCGTCATTGGTTGGTCGTCTAGGCCGTGGTATAGGCCAGGCCCGGTACTGGTGTTCGTCGAGAACCGTGGCCTTGCCTCATCGAGGGAGTCCCTCCGGCGATGGTACGGGACTGGATACGAAGTAGATTGAGTGGACAAGCTCTCAATCTCAAACAAATCTGAGCTCGCATCGCTGGCCACCTCATCGTCCATAGCCTGGTTCTCTCTCGGGCCGAGGCTAGCTGGTGCGACAAGCAGTTGGCGGGGATGAGTATTGGACGTGCCAGATGGTTGGAACACTTCCAATGAATCCCGGGGCGGATCTATAGCGAGAGGAAGCAACGGACTAACAGATTTTTTAATAGATGATTGGTCATTTGGAACCTGCTTCAAAGGAGGCGATGATGAGGATGAAGACATTGATGGTTTCAACACAGGAAAGGTGAATCCCGCATTAGTGGTACCATCAATGAATGGCCTTCCTTGGGCTACGATCGATGCACGAACTTCGGGAGGGAAGTGATTATCGGCTTCTGAAGAGATTCTACGAACAGAATTTGCGATCTTCTCGCCGGTTTTGCCCGTGTAGTAACGGGGTGTCGAAGTTGCCACTAAACTCTCCTTACTAGCTTCTGAAACAGTAGAAGTAGAGAAGGCTTTTGTTTGAGCTATATCTGGCTGAACTTTGTAACCCCCACGTTCTTTCGATCCTGAGTTACTTAGGCGAGCCGGAGATCTCGGTTCCAAAGATCTCTCCTTGACCCGAACGGATTTCTTGCCCAAGCAAGGGCACTTTTGCTGGAAAAGTAGCCACCTCGGAGAGTTGCTAGTCCCTCTTTTCCTATCGGCTGGAGGGTCCCTGAGAGACACCGGTAGCGCTCCAGGAGGATTCGTCAGGAGCCCGGTGTGGCTGTTCCAACTTGCCTCCGATGAAGCCGTTGGGGTCGCGTGCGAACGGAAGGATCGAGCCCAGTAATTCCTCCCATACCCATCGGCGACGGATGAAGAAGCCGAGGACAATCTTGGGAGGAGCAGAGACGGGTCAGGCGAGTTCTCCTTCACGGGAGAGATGACTCTAGGACGATCGGTGAATCCTTGGTCATTGGTTTCGTTGAAGTACCTCCGGGCATCAAAGATGCTGAGCTCAGAGTCATCGGCCCCGCACTGGTTGTGCTCTCGGGACGGTCTCTTGAGCTCCTCGTCGTCCGGCGGTGGCCTGAGATAGGCGGAGAAGGAGAAGTCGGCGGCGACCGAGAGATCCGGCTTGTGTGGGAAGGAAGAAGAGTGGACCACAGAGGGTTCCATGAGACCAGAGATGGGCGGTGGTTTGGTGAAGCTGTTCTTTGAGGTTTCCATGATTGAGAAATCAATGGGTCAGATATAAAGAAAGTCCTTGGGTTCTGCAGACCCTCGTGGTGTCTGTCTGCTGGAACAAGCAGGAGTTTGGTCGCAGAATTGTCCAAGGGCTTGTATCAATCATGGAGGGTTGGACGATCTCGTATCAATAAGTTCCACATGATGGAACTGAAACATGCTGAGTGTCAGTAATTATCGAGACCAGATCTCATTCTATTTGTTCAACATTCCCAAAGAAAGAGATTTGACGGACCAACAATATGCCAAATATCAAAATTTAGTATGAATGGACACATAGGGTGTGTATGGTAATACTTCTACTATGGGGAGCAGTTTCTTTTTAGAAATAGTTCTTTTTTGTATTTCTACTCCGAGAAACAATTTCTAAGTAAAATAATGTATTTGGTAACTATACAAAATTCATATTCTTGAAATAAAAAAAAAATAGAAATGCGTTTGGTATGATTTATAAATTTTTATAGTTATTCGTTTTTTCTTCTTTCTCACGGACTGCCAACCGCTGCTCGTTGCTACACGACCGCCGCCTGCCGCCGCCCGACCACCAACTATTGCCATCGATCGCCGCTGCATGACCGTCGACCATCGCCACACGACCATCGCCCACAGCCCATCGGCCACCGCTGACCTCCGGCAATCAGTAGAGGTTGGTGGGTTGTGGGCGGCGGCTGTCGGTGGTCGGTGGTCAGGCGGTGATTGGTGGTCAGGCGGCGGTAGCCGGCGGTCGGCGGTAGCGGCGGGCTGCCGGCGGTCGAGCAGTGGCGACAATGATCGTCAGGCAACGGGGGTCGCCGGTGGGCTATGGGTGGCAATGGCCGGAGGTGGCCGATAGTGGCCGCAAGCAAGGAAGAAAAATAAAAGAAAAATAGAAAAGAAAAAATTGGCTTATTTCTAGAAATTATTCCTGGGAATAAAAAATTATTTTTTTTTGTTTCTTGTTTCTATTCCAAATCTATTCCCCGGTTATTTTTCTATTCTGGGGAATAGAAAAATAAATTGGCGTTACCAAACGGATTTTTGTTCTTTTTTTGTTTCGGGGAATAAAAGAACAAAAATTGGGAGAAATAGAAACGTTATCATGCAGACCCATAAATGCCAAAACTTTTAAAAAGTATACTTAAGTATCACTTTTTTTGAAAATTAGACCCTTAAGTATCAATTCCGACGAGCTTTGCCTGAAATCCAATGTGACGCTATTTTATTACTAAATGCCGGAATGTCTACTCAATAATTCTTGTCCCAAAATGACGTTGTTTTGAGCTTATTTAGACACGTCAGCACCACGTTAATAAATCTTTTTTAAAGAAATACAACGTCATTTAAAATTCTAGTCGAAAAATGCCACGTCGGCTATTTGATTGCAAATTCTCGCCGTTGGCACTTACGTGTTCCTTTCCTCTCCCATTTTGGTATTTATGTGTCCACCCGTATCAAATTTTGATACTTGGGGTGTTCTTCTTCCAAGATTTGATTGACTAACTGATATTCAGCAAGATCTTGTGAAGCCCCAATCTCAGCGATTTGCTCCTGTCGAGTTCTCACATCTAACAAAGACGTAGATTTATTGAATACGCCGTTTCTTGACGGTTTGAAGTTCATGAACAACGGGATCAATGCTCGCTTATGCTCCACGGATATTTGTGACATGAACGAGTCCAATGAGCTTGGCGCGTGCATGGTTCACGAGGTTACAAGTGTGACATCCCGATTTTCCGGTTCCATTTTCAATAAATTAAGACGGGCATTTCGTTGGCACGCATATAGTTCTTTTCTCTGGGTCGGCCACTCATGTGAAAACTAGTCTGTCGGGTGAAGCCGCTAAGAGTTTCTAATGCATCAGACTCGAGAATTTGATCAGGAAGCGATCTTTCGACTGAGCTAATCTGCAAGGGACATTATGGCACAATTAAAATCGATTAGAGATCGAAGATAGGTCGACTCGACAAAGTCATGTGATCAGGTGTGGGTGATTCCACTAGATTGCACAATTCTTGTCGATCGGCACTGGACCGACTTTTCTATCGATTAGGTACCCTGTGTTCGTATTTGAAACCTTGAGATTATGCCGACAACCGAAAGTCGCCAATGTTTCAAAGAGGTACATTGTGGCTTGAGATGATCAACCACAGGTCAAATGCATGAAAATTTCTAAAGGCTACCCGGTAGGTTGGGCCGCGCTAGTATCGTGCCAAAGTGAAATTAACCGTGGAATTGAGATCGAATTCAGAAATTGGAAGTCTGGGTGTGTCACAAATCATTTCAAGATCATTGAATCATCTTTGGAAGATTTTTCATGCAAGCCAAGCTTTTCAGCAAAATAATCAAGAAATGGCTAACTTGGCTCGAGAAATTAGTAGGCCCGCATTTGGTCGCGCTTTTGGGATTTAAGTTTGTTCTATGGACAAGTGAAGATGTGAATTAAAGTGTGATGGCATTGGATTAATTTTATGAACTTCAATTTGATTCAATTGGAAGAGAATCAAATGGAATTGAAGAAATTGTTGCACAAAGTTTTGGACCCCGGCGGAAAATGAAAGTGCACCCATTGGAAGAGGTTGTGGGAGTGAGTGGAGTATGACATCATGGATGATGTCATGGTGGGCCACTTTTTGTGGATTAAAGAAAAAGAAAAAGAAAAAGAAAAAGAAAATGGCCCCCCTTCTCTCTCTCTCCTTCCTCTCTTCTTCCTCTCTCCTCCGTGTGATTCCTCCATGGTCTTCATCTTCTTCTTTGAAGCCCAGAAATTTCAGAGGAGAAGCTGCTCGTCGCCTGGAACAGCAGCGCCGCCCATCGCCGTCCTCGCCGTCGCACGCCCCTCCGCCGCTCGTCGCCACCGTTTGTGCCGCCGTCCGCCCGCTCGCCGTGCAACCGCCGCCAGCTCGTCACTCCTCCCAGCCAGATCGAGATCTCGTGCGCGGTAGCCGGGACCGGACCAGCCGAGCTCGACGCCGCACGCCGTCGCCGGAGCTCGCCGCCGCCCGTGTCGTCCCGCACTCGCGCGCTCGTGCGTCGCCCCGCATGCGCCTCACACGGACCGCCGCCTCCGTCCGCCCCTGTTCGCATATTTCAGGAGCTGCCGGAGCTCCCTCCGCCGCCGTGAGGCCTCGCCGGGCCGCCGCCTCACCCGTCCAAGCCCCGCCGGTTCTCCCTTGCCGTTCCTCCGCCCGATTAGGCTCGGATCAGCCCTCCTCCGCGCAAGATCAGAAGCTGCAAAAAAATGGGTATGCAGCGGACGTTTGGCCCGTTTTGGCCGCCTTCCCGAGCCCGAATGCTCAGCCCGCTTTGAGGAAAGTCGATCCTCGCGTCGTCCTCGTCGTTTTGGTCCACTCGGTTCGTTAATCGGGTGTGTTTAGCTCACTAAACCTCGTTTAGAGGGTTAATTATGCTTTAGGTGTGCTTAGTTTATGTTAATTGTGATTAGGTGGTTAGTTTAATTTATTTAAGGGTGGATTATATTAATGTGTTTAATTAGCCTAAAGTGAGTTTAATTTAAGGCTAAATGAAGGTTTATATTAATGTAAGCCTTGATGTGACATAAATGAATTTACTTTTGATTTATTTAAACATTCCGAAATTATTTAATAATTTAATAATATATCATTATTCGAAATTATTAAAATATTATTATTTAATTATTTTCGGAATAAATTTAATTATTTATTAAATTTCGAAAATTTTGTCGGGACCCTAAATTCTCGAATTTCGTGCCGGTCGCTGCTGTGTATTCGGATTTTGAAATCGATGGTCGGATATTATAAATTGAATGTGGATTGCGAAAAAAATGAATATTATTATTTAATTGAATTTCGGAATAAATTTAATTATTTATTAAAATTCGAAAATTTCGTCGGGACCCTAAACTCTCAAAATTTCGTGCCGATCGCTACTGTGCATATAGAATTAGAAATTTATGATTGGTTGTGGCGAATTGAGTGTGATTGCGATTTATGAGGATTCTTTAGAAAACCCTAAGTGTGGAACTTGATGGGAGATTGGCCATGATTAACCACCTATTAGAGGTCGTGCCTAGTGAGGCCGTGAGTAACCACCGATTGGAGGTCGTGCCTAGTGAGGCCGTGATGAACCACCTATGAGAGGTCGTGCCTAATAGGGCCGCGATGAACCACCTAAGAGAGGTCGTGCCTAATGGGGCCGTGATTGACCACCTATTAGAGGTCGTGCCCAGTGAGGCCGTGATGGACCACTTATGAGAGGTCGTGCCCAGTGAGGCCGTGATGGACCACCTAATGAAAGGTCGTGCCGAGTGGGGCCGTGATTGCCACTGGTTGTTAAACCTTCCTATAGGGCCGTAGTTGAGAGCAATGATTGATTTGCTAGAATGACATGTAATCGGCCGAGTCGATTGATCGCTGAGACGATCCAAGTGGTTGAATTGTTCTGATGATGTGATTGTGCTGCAGTTGTTTGGTTACTATAATTGCACGTGGTTGAATTATATAAACTGTGCTAATCTGCAGATGAAGGCTAATGCGAGGTAAGTCCTCTGTGTGATGTGGCTAGGCCACCTGGGGCGTATTTTCTTTCTAATAGGGGTTTAGGGGGTTGAACTTGCTGAGACATCGTCTCATCCCGGTTGTGGGATTAAAATTTCAGGTCCCTGGTGGACGGAGCGGCCAGATAGCTTTGGTTGGCCTCGAGGAGTTGTGGAGGTGAAGTCAGGAGGATTGGAGAACGTGTCCGACTTGTAGGTCGTAGGACAATTCATTTTTAAAAGCTAGTCTTTTGTAGACTTTTGGCTATAGGCCTTCGCTTGTAACTCCGTTAATTTATGTAAGTGATTGGTTGTGAAATTGCTTCCTACTTTTCTATCCCGTATTTTATTGTCAGGGGTTTTGTAATACGTTCCGCTTGTGCATTAATAAATGAATGGGGTCGGCGACACTACCTGGGAATGTCGCATTTGATCGACCGCAGTGGGATGTGTGCGCGCTCGGGGTTCGGGGCGTGACAACAAGATCGTTTGAAACGAGATTTCTGAGTTGGCTGATGGACATATCTTGTCACGTACAAAAGCATGTGATCTACAACAAAATTATTAGTCCAAGGATTTGACTCTTTTCTTTATATTTTCCGAGAGGTGTTGGGGCTGCCTGTCCCATTGCCACAGTGTAAATTTGACCTAATTATGGGTTTTGAAGATAAGGGACTTCACTCATTTTAAAAGGGAAGGTAAGATGATGGGTGCGTTTGGGAAGACTTTTGGGGAAAGTCTTTAGAAAAATGCAAAGACCTTTGAGTTAAATGTGTTTTCCAAAATGCAAACTGTGTTTGGTAAATTGTAATTTAAAAGTCCTTTGTGAAGTACCTTTGAGCAAAATGGTGTTTGGGGGACAAAGGACTTTTGTGAAAAAAAAATTATTAAAAGAAAAATAAAAAAATGAAAACCAGCAAGGGCAGCGGCATCCGGCGGCCGGCGGCGCTCCCGGCAACCTCCGGCGACCCCAGATCTAGGCCGGCCAGGTCGCGCGACGCCGTCGGGACCTCCGGCGACCCCGGATCTGGGTCGCGGGAGGCAGGTCTGGTCGCACAGAGGTCGCGCGACCTCCGGCGACTAGATCTGGTTGCGCAGAGGTCGCGCGACCAGATCTGTTCGCCGGAGGTCGCGCGACCAGATCTGTTCGCCGGAGGTCGCGCGACCTCGCGGCGACCAGTCCGGCGACCAGATCTGGTCGCTGCGAGGTCGCTCGACCTCCGGCGACCAGATCTGGTTGCACAGAGGTCGCGCGACCTCCGGCGACCCAGATTTGGGTCGCCGCGAGGACCTGCGACCTCCGGCTGACCTGCGACCTCCGGCGGTTGGCGGTGACTCCCGGCGTCTGGAGAAGATGAACAGTGCTCATATGAGGGCACGCACCGGAAATACAAAAAATTCGTGAGGACAAATTTGGAAAAAAAAAAAAAAAAAAAAGTGACGGTGAAAGATGCATGAGAATGCGAAAGCCCAAAGGCGCCCGAGGCTACCTTGGGCTTTCAGCCTTCCCAAGTATTTGCTTTCCCATAAGGGACTTCGAAAGCTGGTTCCCAAATACCCAATTTTTAGCCTAAAGGCCTTTAGACCCCTAAAGGTCCTTGGCAAAGTGGTTGCCAAACGCAGCTGATATCTTTCCTTTTTCCTCTTTTCTACGACAAATTGAGGGGTTCGGTAGGATCTATTCAAGCAATTTCGAGATCAGTTGATGTCAGTAAATATCATGCAATTCGACAAAATTCGCTGTAAATTTAGACTTAGCCATGTCATTGTCATACCAGAGAGAGAAGATATACAAAAAGAATCACATCATCAATTTCCGTTAGCTAAGCTGGAAGTGAGCGAAAAAAGCATTTTTACCCACTCGAGGCTCCATAAGCAATACCACCCAGCTCTTCCATTGCTATGTTCCGAGAGGCAGATTTTCCTCCTCTTGCACGAGAAAGTTAGTTGTTTGGAAAAACCGGTTCTGCTAGAATTGAAGTGACGGGATCCAGCTGTTCTTCCTGATTGCTTAGATCTTTCAAGAATGATTCTAACAGATTTGATAGCATTATCTGACCTGGCTTTTCCTTTATAACAAGTAGTAACAAATTTCAGAATTTGATTGTACTTTTTGTACATTTTATAATGTAATTGCATAATCGTTACAAATTTTAGCACTTTCGGTGCATTTATTCTGTCTTTTTTTTTTTTTTTTTTTTTTTTTTTGATTTGCTTTATTTCAATTTTGTGTATGCATAATTGGCCCGTTTGAGCGCCGAAATTGCTGACCCTTGAAAAAGAAGTCGGGCCAAGTGGACCCGCAAGGGTCAAGCCGGACCTACCCAACAAGACAAACGAGAAAAAAAAAAATTGTGACCCAAAGGTGTGGCTGACAGGAGTTTGAGATGATGTAGACCATATAAACGCCTCATATCTGATGGACTTAGCTCGAAATTTTAAATCAGGTGAGAAATTATACGCACCACATTTACCATATGTATGAATTACATGTTACATGGCCGACTATTCTTATCACTATTAATAATAAAAGTCCATAAATTACAATAAAAAATCTTTAATTTTACTATTAACCATATATGCGTGAATTTGGATAAAATTATATTCGGCATCTCGAGTACACTTACGGTCAAATGGAATTGGATAGGCTATGATGGGATACTCTATGTGCTCTTTGGACCCAAGACAAATAGTAGGATGTGACTTATACGGGTGAAATAATAACGAAAATGGAATGAGAAAAATATTGAGAAAAGATGGATAAAATGTGGAACTCAGAAAAACATGAGAATTTTCCATAGTTCCGTGTAGGAAACCTAAAGATCGCACCGGTGTACTAAAGTAAGGTCACATGTCCAAGTAGGTCTCTTCATTTCATAACTCTAACAATCATTAGCAGCAAATGCATAATCTCCATTCAAATTGACTATATGTTGAACAATACATTAATAAGAAATGGCCATCTCGGGTTCTTTACACAGATGGGTTCTCTATATAGGACAGAAAAAATTCCTCTTTTACAACTCTTAACGTTCATACTTTTAGAAACTTGTAGCATTGCAATTGCTCACTGGTGATTTCACATGAATGGAGGCCCCAAGACGAGACGACCAAGAGGACCATACACAACAACAATACATGCAACTTGCCAAAATGATGAGTTCATTCGTAAAGCTGGTCATGTAATCTTTAACATATTATTTTGTCGAACATGGTTGTTTTGATACGGCTTTCCTTGTAAAGTTCTCTCTCTTGACTAGAAAGATCTGTCCTCCTTCGCCTCTCCTTTCATCCTCCACCACAAGTGGATTCTCACGACAGAGATCCAAGAAGTGGAGCCACGAATGAAGAGACTGATCCCAGGAATTGAATATTTCAGCTTTAATCCCTCTCTCATCAATCAAGCACAGTTGTCCATGGCATCCCTGACGCTCTCTCTCAAGCTCCCAAACCCTCTCTCCTCATCATTCTCTCATCATCATGCAGGCGCAGGGTCGTCCGCCAACTCAACGTCACATGCTCTCCTTTCACTCCTCACCGCCACCCGACTTCACAGCCACTCCTTGTCTTCTCCTCTCTCCCGCTTCTCCTCCAAGACTACTCCTTCGAACCCCACAAGGCCCACTTTCTCCTGCAAATCCTTCCGGTTCTTGGACGACCGTGAAGAAGACGACGACGGTGAAGAATTGGATGATTGCAGCTTCGGCGAAGCCGTGGCGCTGTTCAACAGGAGAGAGTACTACAAGTGCCACGACTTCCTCGAGGCGTTATGGAACAGAGCCGAAGAGCCGAGGAGGACTCTCGTTCACGGGATTCTGCAATGCGCCGTCGGGCTTCATCACCTCTTCAACCAGGTCCCTTTTGGGTGTCGAAGACCTTTTGGTTCTTATCTTTCTTTTCTGTGCGTGTGTTCATATTGACGCGAGGGAGATGATGTGATGGACAGAACCACAGAGGGGCGATGATGGAGTTGGGAGAGGGGCTCTGCAAGCTGAGGAAGATGGACTTCGAAGATGGTCCGTTTCATCAGTTCGAGAGGGAGGTTTCTGCGGCTCTGGACTTCATTTACCAAACTCAGATTGAACTGGCAGCCTGTGAGTGAATTCAACTCCACCATTCAAATTGAGGGTCAAGAGTTCTTGGCACGGCGGGGTTGACCGCCGCTTGCTCGTGGTAGTTTGATTGGGCCATTAGAGCGAATGAACAGACTTTGATTAAGTAGAGCGAGCCAGCGAAAGGACTAGATTTAAAAAGGAAAAAAAAAATTGCAGATGCAACATAAGCTAGAAGACAAGTTTAGCCCATAACGAGAGGTTCTTTTAGGATATACCACGAGAGCCAGCAGACCATCCTACACACGACGGTCCACTTATATCCCAAGGGGTTCATACAAATTGTTGTATTTGCCTTCCTCGCTCAAAATCTGAGGTTCAATCCTCCATACTTCCATAACCTGCAGCTACCATCTCTTAGTTCATAGTCTTGTCAGTCTCAACCCCACACGATTTAGCTCGGTGCTTAATGAACTCCGGGCCATTAGACTGTATCACTAAACTTTTAATGTGCATCTTTCTTTTCTAGACTTCTCATGTCTTCTACTGTATACATGTTTCCGGGGGAAGATTTCCTTAAAGATGCAGGAAGAATGGAACAAATGAACAGATATTCTTTTGAACTTCCTGCAGGTACTGAGGAACTGTGTATTGCAATGGATAGATCAGAGAGATCCTACCAGCTTCTAGGGGGCTATGGTGCCGGGCAGAACCTGTATCGTCTAGAACTTGATCATGATGCGAAGATATACATTGTTTTCTGTCCGGAGAGAGACTATATGAAGACTCTGTCACCACCTCAGATTAAGCTTCCGACTCTAAATGCATCCGAAGAAGATTTTCTCAATTTCAGGTGAGTGCTTGTGACATTGCGGGAGAATAAGGAGACAAAAAAAAAAAAGAGATGACAGTTAAGAGAGGGCTTGGAACCGGCAAAAAGAGCTGGGCATATTCTAACTTTTTGTGTACATCATTAGGTGCCTATAGATGCACGCCATCTAGATTGGTCTGAAGTACATGATTGAGGTCTTTACAAATTATTACACATCAAAAAGCATCTCTTCTGGGTCCATCAATCCTCTCATTTAAACGGGAAAGAGAATGACGACTCCATAAGGCTAATTTGTCAACATTTCTTTGATGAAATCAGTCGAATGGGAATGTCTCTTCTAAATAAAGGAGTGGTACTTCTAAGCGTTGGGACATAAGTCTCCATGCCAATTGGATTTGACTGTAAACGGTGGACTATTGAGAATTTTGGTATTTGATCAGCACCAGCCAAACAATGACGCAAATAGGACTTGTCAAAACAATCAATTAGTAGGTTGAATTTCCCCTTCACAAAGCAGGATCAAGTTTATGATTATTACGTTTCGCCAGCATATACTGTCGGAGGGCTAAAGAATAAGCAGAGCGAAGGACTGGGACAGAACCATGATTTAGTCACATAAGAAAACCAAATTCCAGATTGAGAGGACAAATGCTTGAGGGACCAAAGAAAAGCAATTCTTTTCCAAAAAGCAACACCATCTGCGGCTTGAAACTTTATGTTCCATGCCGACAAGTTAGTTCTCCTTCCCACCATCAGCTACAGTAGAGCACAAGAAACCTGCTTATGGAGTTCAAAAATTCCAGCAACAACATGATCAGGAAAATAAGATTGACATTTTAGCAGATTATAAAAGCACATGATAGTAGTTCTTTGGGAATATTTTATTGCCATAACATGCTTGTGATTTCTACACCTCACAATCCTTATGGGATGTCGCTTAATTAATAATTTATTGAACCTATAACTAAACTCATTCCAAAAATATATGAATGTGCAGTTTGTAGAGAGAGAGAGAGAGAGACCTCGTAAAGCATTGTTCTCATCTATCTCAACATTGCACTACTATCTTCACGAGTAATTTTGACATCTTGTTTCTTCTGGTGGCTGAAGTAGATGAACTGAATAAGTATCTGGACAAGATGTTAAGGATCCCTGTTGGACAAAGATCATTTTGAGCAACATCTGTTACTGAACAGATCCGTAAATTCAACGTTGATACATTTGTAATTGGATTGACAAGGATACGAAAATGTCCAGAAGGGCACAACCGCTTGATTCCACCAGCCAAGGTAAATTTGGCCTGATTTTTGACCAGTCTAAGCTGCTGACTAGTATACTGAAACACAGACAGATCCCATATCAGCAAATGAGAGAGAAATGATGAGTTTATGAATAGAGATGCATAACATGCTGCGACAATGGGTTTTGATTACCTTGCTACATAGGTAATGTTTCCAATCAAAGCAAGAAGGAACATCCATGGATTGAGTCCCTACAATCAGATAGAACTTTCAGCAATTATTATTTAAATCAACACATATTCAGTGTTCCTTGAGATGCAGCTAATCATAAGACAATGGAATTTTGACTGAAGCAGAGTGTTTTCCTCCTTCAATGAGCATACGTGAATCTCCTGTATTTTGGGGATTTTGGGATCTTCAATCCACAAATATGTACATGAAAGAGATGGGCAAGAAAAGGAAAATGCAAATGGTCAGTCCTCAACAGAAGTCAATCACAAATTGCTCGGGACCCTATCAGATGAACTTAATGAGTTCTTGGGTTCAATGTCACAAAATATTTAGAAACTACCATATGAATCAAAGAACTCACCTCAACTTTTCCCCTCCTGATCTGCAAAATGTGCACAAAACACTGAACATTAGATTTACATCTCAACCTCGCTTATCAATTAGAACAATTCTGATGATATGCAAATGTGGCTTCTCTTTTTCATCATAATAAATTAAGTACAAGACAGAAAACTTTCTGCCGCTAGTATGCTGTATAAAGACAGAATGCAGCAGGATAGAGAGGAAGTATGCCTCATGCGGGCTAGGAAAGTGCATCCAACCATTTTAGACAAATAGCCAGGGTTACAATAATATAGAATTTCATAAATTTATAAACAGATGCGTATATCTCACATTTAAGCATATCTGAGGAAGCCTTCCGCCCATGTAAATAGCTGCCATTGCCCAACCGAGGAAAGTACCAACTCCACTATTTCCGGCAAAACCGTTTTCTTGAAACATCCCATCGTTAACCTGATACCATTGACCAATCATACATGTGACGTTGAAAAATCCCTATGCAAGAAGAAATAGTCAAGGCATTTCATTCTTTTTTAAGCACTCCTTGTGCAAGGTTACTTTTGCCTTCCTTTTACATGGACATTCTCAATTGATCTAAGTGCTTCCTTTTTCATCAGAATGAGAGCTAAACTATCTTGATTGGTAAAGCAAAAACAGAATCCATCAAATGATCAACAATAAGTGAAACGACACAGAATGGAACTATGTCAAACCATATGAATAAAGATCTGACATTGTCAATGGAACAAAATGTCACTATGAATAGGCTTTTGATAGCTAATCATGGATTAGGCTTTGCACCCATCAATTGCTGATACACAGTGGACTTTAGATTTTGTAGTGCCCTACAGGCTTACTGGACAGATGATCTGAAAATTAAATTCACCTGCAAAAGCTTTCTTCCAACTTGCATGATGCGTCCACTGTGTTTCTTGGAAACAGAACTTGCTCTGTCTTTAACGGGCTTTGGGAGATTAAAAGTGCCAAAAAACATAACTAGAGAGACCTGCAGTAAACTAAGTCAATAAATGACTTTTAACTGCTGATGAACATCACGTCAGTATAATACCAAAGGTGTGGGAAGAGGATACCAGACATAGCATGTTTTTGGTCTTCGGTGATGGCGCAGACTGTTCTGACAAATCTCCAGCAAGCAACGGCTCTTCAATCGTACCTTCATTATCAGCATTGTTGGGACTCATCCTTAGTGGAAAATAAAATCCTGCTGTTGGTGTATGGCTACTTGACAAAGATCTTGCTGATCTGAAACATACGATTATTCTCTGTCATAGTTGCATAAGACAACCCTTATGCCTTGAGGCAATTTCATTCACTATGGAAAATTGTGCTCTCTCTTGCACTAGAGAACATTGCCACTATATTCCAAAAAGACTAGCAACTTTCAAGCAAAATAGATGAAAATTCTTCAGCCAGAGCGGCAATCTAGAGTTGCAAAATTGTTATCATCAGATTAAAAACAATTGCAATGCAGAAGAGGACTATTCTCCAATGATGGAAGAGATAATGCCAAAACAATAACAGACAATAAGCTCTATTCTTTTAGCAAACGTCCCTTTTCTATATGATAAAAGTGTGAGAATATCTAATGATCAAAGCCAGAGATAAATTTTTTATTCCAGAGCTACTCCAAAACAGCACATTAGTGTATCTTTTGACCATTTAGACAAATGCACGATACCCTATCATACTCCAAAAGTATTAGTGATAGCCAAAATGAAAGTTGAATGATTGTATCAGCCACAGCTCTTGAAGGAAACATTCTCTGAGCTTAGTTAGGTCATTAATATCCCTATTTCTTGCAGCCAACTCTCTGATTAGCATTTTCATCATTCTTTTTATTTTATACTCATGTGCTCTCAAATGTGAAAGAGTCTTAAATTATATGGAACTAACCCAACAAACTTCAAATTGAGCAAATAGTGGATGCTTGAAAGAGAAGCCAGGCAGAAATTCAGATGATAGAGAAATTTGGAGAAAGAGATTTAAGTACGCATAATATAATCCTTGCTGAGGTGAAGCATTTGTTGGAAGTGCTGGAAGAGGAATTGGTGAGCTCAAAACACTTTGTCTATCAATGGTGTCAGACCCATTTTGCAATCTCTCAGAGCTGTTGTGTTGTTTCACACTGTCTTTGTGAATGCTTAGTCTATCATTTCCCGCCGATTCAATCTCATTAGGCTTGGGACCCTAAATTTTACACCAGAGGCAATAGAAAATTGAGTGTGTCCAAAAGAGAAGAGAAAAATTGTAACATCTGGCAGTGATTCCACGGCAAACCGTCTGTGACTGTCATTAGAAAAATAAGTCATTGTCAAATGGGAACCTCTAATATACTAGACCATTTGGGCAAGGAATGGGCTGTGATAAGTTCATAAGCTTCTTTCCCTAATACCTGCTATGATATTAAGATGAGCAGCACAATTGTTGGTCAAGAAAAATCCATTGGCCATTGATTCTCATTTAAATCTGCATGCATCATCCAGTTCTGAGAGAACAGAGTAATTGAAACTGGATGGACCTAGACAACTTAGGACGGCAGATAATGCTTAAAGTCTGAATAGTAGTTTTAGAAAGGAGGCTACTAGAAACAGATGGAGAAAGATAAGAATATGTGAAAAAAATTTAGATAATTATAAAACTACAGATCGTTGAAGAGCAAATCTGCCTCCCTGAATTCTATCTCAAAGATATCCTTGAATAGGTTATTGTTTTGTGGAAAAAAACTACTAATTTGCAAGCAGGAAGAGTTGCTTCTGTAATTCCAGCAGAATATGCAGTTCCAATATGATCTTCGAAAGATAAGTGGTAGTCTGAAATTTATGCAAAGAGTTAGCAAGAAAAAAGCATTTTCACGTTATTACCTTGCAGAATGGCCGCCTGTACTTCAACCGAGGGTAGATGTGACCATAGTAAACAGTTTGCCCAAAGATAGCCAATGTAGCGATAGTATACAGCTGCACATTGTATGATGTAAGTAAAATTGTCTCACCCATTTCCAGCAATATGGGAAAAGAAACTGACAGAAAAGAACTGATCGTGAACAAAAGAATAGGCTTGAATCTCATACCACTGCCATGTAGAATTGTGTGGGAAGCTGCAAAAGCAAGCAAAAATGTCATACTGGTAAACAAGCAAAGGTGGTTAATGCCTTTGAACAAGAATAGTGATATTTAGGGGTTCACCAGTGTACACTTCCACATATTGCTAGAAGTTATCACACAAACCACATGTTCTACGTACATATATATCCTCGATGACTTTGGTTAAAAGCATTGTTGAGAAGAGCAGATAAAACATAAGACAATAAAAACTCACCGTGGCAGGTTCCAGCATGCAGCCAAAAAGGTTGAACAAATCCCTGTATTATAAGATGGGGATATAGAACGAATCAACACAGTATATTCATGCCTCGATGCACCAAGAAAGTGAACATAGAATTAACCAAGTAAGAATTTTCGTGCCACGATGCACCAAAAAGCAAGTACTGGAATGAAGTTTCTCTAGCGAGTGTCATAGCCCATCAATGAAGGATTTTGAGCCGAAAAAACAGAGAATACTGCATCGGCACATCCTTTGCTGAAACTCGCGTAAATTAGAACATTATTTCGTGGAGAATGAATGCAGTAAGCTTAACAACTCAATGTAGATACTTCCACTGAGAATGGTTTAGATGGATCGGGACATCTATCATCGCAAAAATCCTGAAGGAGATTTTACAATCTCAGGGCCTATATAATGAGTTCAAAATATTTTTCTCCCAAAATCATTGAAACAAATTAGAAAAGCCCGACGTGCAAGCTGCTGTTAGACAGTAGGGATTTTGACATTTGCTACAACAGTACTTTTTCAGGCAAGAGTAGAGAGACAATCACCAAAAACATTCGAAACACGTAGCAATGTTTGTGCACATGATGAGAAAGCATGGTTGGTACCATCAAGAAACTATACTCCAAAGAGGCATTTTCAGATTACCCAAGTATCCATGTCGTCAGGAAAGCAAGGGAAAGACCCTCCGCGGATTTCAGCTTGTAATTCGTGACGATCTGCGGTATCTCGGCAACGCCCCAGCTGACGACACTGACCACGCCCAAGGACAGAGATATCCCGTCCTTCGTGCTGCATAGGCAGTACTGCATATGCTCTCTAAACCACTGCGCGCAATGCCGACCGGCCGGGCACTGAGGCACGTCGCGTCGGAGCAGTCCCATCGCATCCGAATAACGTGCGGTCGACTCGATCTGGGCACGAGGAGAAGATGACATATATATCAAGGGAATGTAAAGAGGGAAAGATACGGAGCCATATATCAAGGGCGCATAAGATTGACTACGTAAAAAAGGGAAACCGTATTTTTCCCTCCAATCGAAGATGGAAACCGAATCGCCACCCACCCCGTCCGTCCCCGAAAACGAACTGCCGAGCAAAACCAGGCATCCGGCGTCGGCGTCGCAACGGAGAAGGGTAACTCAAAAGACGAAGGAGGCAAAAAAAAAAAAAGAAAAAAAAGAGGCGCATGCAAAGCCAGCGGCGCTGTGTCTTTCTCGACGGAAACCACCGTTGCCGCCATCGAAGAGCCGAAAAGGATCAGCTTCGAGGGGCGACGTCATCGGAGCGTTTTCCTACCGAAACTGTACGTAACCAGTGATGGACGACACGCGACGGGATGGCCGGAGGACGCGGGTTCGGGAGGTGGTTGAAAGGGAGAAGGAAGGAAGAGAAGTTGAACATGGAGTATGACCCCGGAAAAAGAAGAAGAAGAAGAAGAAGAAGTTGAACATGTAGAGAGAGGCGCGATCAGACCTCTGAAACTCAGCTATGGCGAACGGCGGCGCCCGCCGCGGGAGCTCGACGGAGGAGCGGAAGTGCGTTCGCGGCGAGCCGAGCGAGGGAGGTCGTCTGCTTCCTTTTACGTGAACAGAGTCATGCGATGCGAGGTTAGGGGTGTATATGGTCCGGGCGGGCGGTTCCCGACCTAGAACCGGGAACCGCCTGCTAAGGACCGGTTCCGAAAAATTGGAACCGGGATCCACCTATTTGTTGCGTGGATCCACCCGAGAACCGGACCGCCGGTCCGGTCCGGTTCCGGGTGGATCCATGGAACCAATTTTGACGCGAAAATTTTTTGATTTTCAACAAAAAAAACAATTACGTGACATCAAAGCAAGCCAAAGAAAGAAAAATTAAATTTAAGTAGGTGGAACAAATATTTATTTGTTGTAATTATAAATGTATCTCGTAGATAAAAAAAAACGCGAACAAATGGAATGCAACATTCTCCCATTTCCTACTTGCAAATAACCATAGATGGTTCAATTTTCTTTGACCAAAGGTAAAGGTTTCCTAGAGAGTGAGATGAGATGTAGGGTTTCTCTTAGCAATTTTTTTTTTTAATATTAAAAAGGTTCCGGTCCGGTCCGAGTGGACGGATCTGCCCACGGAACCGGGAACCGGACCGGTACCCATCGGTTCCAATTTATTGGAACTGGGAACCGGACCGGTACCCACCGGTTCCAATTTATTGGAACTGGGAACCGGACGGGTTCCCTCAAGACCCGCCGATTCCGGGCAGTCCGGGCGGATCCCGGGTATTTTGCACACCCCTATGCGAGGTCGTTCAGATGTGGCCGCGTCGACTTTGCTGATGACGTAATGACAAAATAGGCCTCACGCCCTAAAAAGCCCTCTATGTTTAGCTCTTATTGCGACTCTACTTTCAACTTTTCTTTGTCATATAGAAAAACCCCCAATTTTTTTTCCGTCTCATAAAAAATCATCAACTTTAGAATTAGTACCAATTCTATCATAAATTTTTTTGTCTCCTAAAAAAATCCAAGCTATAGGTCCATTTTCAATTTTACTCTACATATTTGTTCATTAAAATATTTACAACATTTACTTAAGTCCAAAATCTGCCTTCATTAACCCTTTGTCAAAATCGCTCTCAATGATTTTGAGCTTAAACTTCGATCTTTCATGCTTGGGAATGTTTTGTCTCTCGCGGTCGGAGAGCTCGCGATTGAAATACTCCAACAACTCGCACTTGGGAGTTTTTTTATCATTCGATTTTAGACAAAAAATTAAGAAAGAGGATTAATGGGGCGGTCTTGTGACTCAAATAAAAGTTTGTGATTTTTTACAAGACTGTAAAAATTTTAGGGTAATTCTCCTTCTTTAAGTTGGGGGTTTTTCATAGAACAGAAAAACGTTTAGAGTAAAATCGAGATAAGACTTAAAGTTAAGGGTTTTTTATGGGATAAAAAAATTTATGATAAGATTGGGATTAGAGCTAAAACTGGAAGCATCTTACATAGAATTGGGACGAAAATTAAAGATGGAGTTTTTAAAGGTATTATCAATTTACCAAGGCAGTTCCCACATCCTTATTTCCCTTAAAGCCAAAATCAAGATTTTTTTGTCCTTTTTCATACGTTGTGCTAATCTTGAGATTTTAAATGCTGATCACATACCATTGTGGTCACGCACTTCCTCTTTTATGACGGATCTTTTTTGTAGCTCGTGAAGGGCTGGCATGATAACGCCACTTAAATGACGGCATGCCATTGTCATTAAAGGTGCTTGGACCTAATTTTAACTTCCAAAAGGCTAATATCGATCTTGATACATTGAATGTGTATCTAATGGTTTTTTATGATCGACAATCATAAACAATCGTCACATGCACCTGCACAGTATACAACATGTAATCTCCGATATCGTTTAGATTATATGTGAGTGCTACCTTCAGCCCCACATTTTCTATCGAATTAATTGATTTGAGTCATGATTACTCCACCTTGTCTTACTAGTCAATAACGTTATGGTTGGTAGTCATAATAAAATTTCAAGAGTAATAAATTATCATATCTTATATTTTGTGCTTTGATATAAGAGGGATATAACCTGAATAATATAAAGATAGATAGGATTTCCAAGTTCCATAATACAAAAGTTATTTTCTTGATCAACAAAATTATAAAATCAATAAATTAAAATATTATTTGAAATAAATTGTATTTTAATTCTAATATAAAATTTCATTTTTTATTTGGTCCTATTTTTATTTATATATACAAATTTATTTCTAACTTATAATATAAATTCAATATATTAATATATATTTAGTATCTATATTTATTATATACTTTAGGTATTTTAGTATTGTAGGTATATGTGTATAGTTTACTATTTAAAAATTTTCATTAGAGAATGATGGGAGGGAAGAAAAGGAAAAGAATTAAAAATAGATAGAAAAATTTTAAAAAATAGCAAATAAAAATGAAGAAGGCAAATTTATAACGAGAGATTCTTATCATATCCATTTGTGCAATTTTTAGATTCATTTACATTGATATGTCATTTATATTAAATAATGTACAAGATTTTTGCGATTCACTAAACAGTTAATATAATATAACAAAATGAATCTAAAAATTGCCAAATATATTAAATTATGTAAAAGATTTACTGCGATTCACTAAACAGTTAATATAATATAACTAGAAATCTAGGTTAACGAATATAACCTAAGTGAATCGAACACATTATTCTCTTCGTGGAAGATAGATGACCCTTCACCATTACATGAGCCACCTTGGTTTTGCACTTTACTTTTTGAGTTACTATGTTTTAGGTTGTGTGTGACCCTAAATTGTCTCACTTTCTGATTATCGAAACTACGCTTACATAAAAAAATATAACTATTTCCGTCCACTCTCTTCATCAAGCAACCACTCGATTCATGAATGTTAAATAATACACACGAAACGTACACTCAATTCATTACAAAACAAGGGTCCTCTTTTTCATTCGCACGTGTCTCAATACTAATTACACGTTATTAGGCAATTCACCTGTGTTTTCATGATGAACTTTTGAATGTGATAATAACTAAAATCGTGACACTTTTTATTACTAAGAGGTGTACAAATTTACAAAGTATTTTGGGTATCTCAGAACTTTTATTTGTGTGACCGACTGATTTCAAAATAATTCCAAAACTCTATAGGATAGCTTTTAGATTTCAAAAATTAGAAATGCTACAGATAGCATAGGTTTCAGGGTTAAGCAAATTATTCATTAACTTTAAAACTGCATGCCCATAATTCAAAGTTATGGGTTCCAACTGAAACTCATATGATATTATATATAACATGCACTAGATCAATGAGCTCTAGATACAATTAACAGTCAACACGAATGCCCTTCTTTGATCTGGCTTTGAATTATACAAGCTGATAAAGCAAATCTTCCATGATACAGCAATCTCGTGCAATCTATACCAATCCCATTGATTGAGCCAATCTTCCATGATTTGTGTCAATTCTGTCGATTCCATTGATAGAGTAATCTTTCACAATCTTTACTGATTTTGTAGATTGTTATCTTTGTAAAATCTTTAATTGTATTTTTCCCGCTCATGTACATATTATAAATATAATACAAATCTCCACACCGATGGTGTATGCGATCAAACTCAAATTCATACTCTTTCATGGTATCAGAGCTTCACAAATTTTTTTTTCCACTAAAATGTCTTCTTCTACATCCTCCAACACCATTACTGCCGTCACCGCTGCTAACTCTTCATCCTTGTTATCTCCCTCCCAACCACCCTTTGCTCTTGGCAATATATCTCATGTTCTCCAAATCAAGCTAGATCGCAATAATTACCTTCTGTGGCGAGCACAATTTCTTCCTCTATTTCGTCTTCATGGATATCTTCGATTTGTGGATGGCTCATATCCTTGTCCGACACCCACAATCACTGATGCTGATAATAATGTGATCGACAACCCGGATCATGCTGCATGGCATTATCAAGAACAACTCATCCTTTGCTGCATCCTCTCCACTCTTACTGAATCAGTTTTCTCACACATTGTCGGTCTTGAGACTTCTCATGATGTTTGGACCTCGCTTGAGAAAATTTATGCTCCTCAATCTCAAGCTCGCATAATGCAGTTAGAGTATCAGCTTCGATCTCTAAAGAAGGGCTCTCTTTCCATGGAAGCCTTTGTTCAAAAAGCCAAGAATATTGCGGATCAACTTTCTGCTGCTGCTCATCCCATCTCCGATTCCCAATTAGTTCTCAGCATCCTCGGTGGCCTGGGTTCGGAGTATGATGCATTTGTTACCTCAATCACATCTCGTCTTGATCCATTACCTCTTGATGACTTCCTCGGCTTGCTTTACAATCAGGAAATTATTCTTGAAAGCCGCACCACTGAATCTCCGATATAGTCTTCTCCTATTGTGAATGCTGCGGTCAAATCATCTGCTGCCTCGAATCCTCCCTCGAATGGTCGAGGACGCGGTCGAGGACGAGGACGCGGTCGAGGCCGTGGTCGCAATTTTTATGAAGGAGGTTCCTCTCACTCTCGACTCATTTGTCAAGTTTGTAGTCGTGCAAGTCACTCTGCTCTCCAATGCTACTAGAGATTTAATCCTGGTTATAAAGCTAATAGTGGCTCTCCATCTGCAATGTATGCATCTTCAACTGGTGAGTCATTTGATCCATACTGGTACCCAGACTCTGGTGCCACTCATCATCTTACAGCAGACATGGAAAATTTGAACATTCGGAGTGACTATTCTGGTATCGATCAAATCCGCACTGCAAATGGATCAGGTTTGCAAATATCACATATCGGTTCTTCCATCTTACATTCTCCTGCTAGTTCTTTTAAACTACGAAATATTTATCATGTTCCCTCTATCAAGAAGAATCTATTATCAGTCTCTCAATTTACCAAAGACAACGATGTGGTATTTGAATTTCATCCTACTTTCTGTTGTGTTAAGGATCGATCCTCGGGGAACCTCCTGCTCAAAGGCCAGCATAAGAATGGACTTTATTATCTTAATAATGCCCGTACCACCAATAAGGTCCCTCTACAGTCAAATAAATCACCATCAGCACCATCCTGCTTCATTGGTGAACGAGTTTCTTCTTCTACTTGGCATGAGCGCTTGGGTCATCGGGTCATCCAACTACCCGCATCACTTCTTCAGTTATTTCAAAGCATGACTTGCCGATATCTTCGTCTTCCTCATCCAGTTTCTGTGAATCATGTTACTTGGGCAAGTCGCGTCGTCTTCCCTTTCCTAGGTCATCAACTACTTGTAATGCTCCTTTGGAGATACTTTATTCTGATTTATGGGGACCATCTCCAGTTACTTCAATTAATGGTTTTCGTTATTATATCATTTTTATCGATGCTTATAGTGGATACACATGGCTTTTTCCACTTACTATGAAATCTGATGCACCGTCTACTTTTGTGCAATTTAAATCTCAAGTGGAAAGATATTTCAATTGTAAGATCAAGGCACTTCAAACTGATGGAGGTGGTGAGTATAAGAAGTTTGATACTTACCTTCGTCTTCATGGCATCCTACATCGTCTTTCATGCCCACACGCACAGGAGCAAAATGGTCGGGCTGAGCGCAAACACCGTCATATTGTGGAAAGCGGCATCACATTGCTTACCCGATCTTTCGTTCCTCGTATATATTAGAATGATGCCTTCCTCTTTGCGGTCTTTCTAATTAACCGCATGCCTACAACAGTCTTGAGCGGATTGTCTCCTTATGAGAAATTGTTTGGCCAGAAACCTGATTATTTACAATTGCGTGTTTTTGGATGTGCATGCTACCCTTGGTTGCGCCCTTATACCCGCAATAAACTTGAAGACAGAACAATGCAATGTATCTTCCTGGGCTATTCTCCCCATCACCGTGGCTATTGTTTTCTTCATCGTAGCACTGGCCGAATATATATCTCTCGCCATGTAATTTTTTAAGAGAACTTTTTCCCTTTTGCTAATTCACAATCTGGTCAATTGTCATCACCATCGCCTAGTTCTCCTGTTTGCATTGGTTATTCCTCTACTAAGCCCCCACAGTTTCAGGGGGTGCCCACCACCACATCAACTCCATCAAGTCCATCTACTATCATGAATGACTCCTCATCACATATTCAGCAATCTCCTGGATCCTCTTCTCCAGAAGCTCCATCGTTACAATCTTCTCAACCTCAACCACCAACTTCTACCCATCCAATGGTCACTCGTCTAAAGAATAACATTCGCAAACCAAAGGTTTTTCTTTCCATTAAGCACCCACTTTGTTCTTGTTTTCACTCAAGCTTGACGCCAAGTGAACCCACTTGTTTTTCTGTTGCAAACAAAGACCCCAACTGGCAGCAAGCTATGGCCAATGAATTTAATGCTCTCATTCAAAATGGCACCTGGGAATTGGTCCCTCATCACCCTTCTATGAATGTGGTCAATTGCAAGTGGATTTATCGCCTAAAAACCAAATCTGATGGCTCAATTGATAGATACAAGGCACGGCTCGTTGCAAAGGGCTTTACTCAACAGGCTGGCTTAGACTATGATGAAACCTTTAGTCCAGTTATCAAACCGACAACGATTCGAGTTGTTCTCTCCTTAGCTATCACATATAACTGGTCTCTACGTCAATTGGACATTAAGAATGCATTTCTTCATGGCACCATTAAAGAAGAAGTCTACATGCAGCAACCCCAAGGATTTGTTGATCCGCATTATCCTGGCCATGTATGTCATCTTCGGAAAGCTCTATATGGGCTAAAACAAGCCCCAAGAGCATGGTTTTCTTGGCTAAGTTCATATTTGTTCTCTATTGGGTTTGTAGCCTCCACTGCTGATTCTTCATTATTCATACAACATCGCTCTAATCACATTCTACTTCTTCTCATCTATGTGGACGACATTATTATTACTGGGAGCTCTACCTCCTCCATCACTGAATTAATTACTCGTCTTGGCACTGAGTTTTCAATCACTGATTTGCGACATTTATCATACTTTCTTGGCATCGAAGCCCATAGATCCTCTAATGGGTTGTCCCTCACTCAATCCAAGTATGCCACCGATCTTCTAACCCGTACAGGTATGGCTGATGCAAAACCTTGCTCATCACCTATGGCTCCCTCGGCTTCTAAGTTGTCAAAACAAAGTGGTGAACCACTGACTGATGTCTCCACTTATCGAAGTACGGTTGGGCACCGCAATACCTCACTCTTACTAGGCCGATTTATCCTTTGCCGTCAATAAAGTGTGTCAATTTATGCATTGTCCAAGCGAAGATCATTGATCAGCCGTCAAACGGATTTTGCGCTATCTCAAGGCTACTATTCATTATGGCATTACCTTGCGACCTATTCGCCAATTGACCTTTACTGCGTTTACGGATGCTGATTGGGCTGGTTGCCCTGATGACCGAAAATCTACTAGTGGCTATTGCATTTATTTTGGTCCCAACTTGGTCTCTTGGAGTTCTAAAAAGCAACCAACTGTTGCTAGATCCAGCACTGAATTGAATACAAAGGGGTGGCTAACGCATCCTCTGAATTATTATGGCTATTACAACTCCTTCGAGATCTTCGATACACTCTACATCAGCCACCACTTGTTCTTTGTGATAATGTAGGGGCAATTTATTTGGCTGCCAATCCCATCTTTCATGCCCGAACCAAGCACATAGAAATTGACTATCATTTTGTTCGTGATTTAATTAAAAAGAAGCAGTTGGAAGTTCGTTTCATTTCTACACAGGTTCAAACGGCTGATATCATGACAAAGCCTCTATCCATCTCTCGGTTTCTTATTTTACGTGACAAGCTCACAGTGACTCCGCCACTATTTCGCTTGAGGGGATGTGATAAAGCAAATCTTCCATGATACAGCAATCTCCTGCAATCTATACCAATCCCATTGATTGAGCCAATCTTCCATGATTTGTGTCAATTCTGTCGATTCCATTGATAGAGTAATCTTTCACAATCTTTACTGATTTTGTAGATTGTTATCTTTGTAAAATCTTTAATTGTATTTTTCCCGCTCATGTACATATTATAAATATAATACAAATCTCCACACCGATGGTGTGTGCGATCAAACTCAAATTCATACTCTTTCACAAGCAATAGGAATATTTATTGCATCATCGAGGTTCACATGAGCCCTCCCAATCTCAACCTTCACATCTATAGAGTGGACACAAGGAGGTTCACGTGAGCCCTCCCAATCTCAACCTTCACATCTATAGAGTGGACATAGGGTTCACATCAACAGTTGATGCACATACTCTATCTTGTACGATACTTCTTTCAATGTCTCGACAAATATCAGTGGTTGATAAGAAATTTCATCTTCATAAATCAATAATTGAGATTAATCGAAGTACCGATGAGAATATTATGGGGCAACGGATCCGCTTTCATGGCCGTCCACCCAATGCATTCTCCGTTGTATTTGATGGGCCTTAATACGGTCTAAAGTAGCGGCTAACCAGAAAACCTCTACTTTTGGGCCTAATTTTCACTGCATGTTTCGGGCCTCATTTGGGCCCAAAAAAAAGATATATGTGGTGCCTCATTTTTGTCTTTTACTGTAGACACGTTTCCCCGGAGAAGTTCTTCCTAAGGATGCAAAAAGAATGGACCAAATGAACAAATATTCATTTAAACTTTCTGCAGGTACTGAGGAACCGTGCATTGCAATGGATGGATCAGAGAGATCCTACCAGCATCTAGGCGGGGTATGGTGCTGGGCAGAATCTGTATCGTTCAGAACTCGACCATGAAGCGAAGATATACATCGTTTTCTTCTATGCGGACAGAGACTACACGAAGGATGTGTGACCACCTAGGGTTAAGCTTCCGACGCTCAATACGACCGAGGAACAACTTCTCAATTTCAGGTGAGTGCTAGAGACACTGAGGAAGGACAAGGAGACAAAAGAAAGAGAGGACAGTGAAAGAGGACTCGGAACCGGCAGAAGGAATTGGGCGCGTTCTAATATTTTGGGTACATGATTAGGTACCAATAGATGCACGCCATTTAGGTTGGTCTGATCTACATCATTGAGGTCATCACAACTCATCACGCATGAAAAGGCATTTCTTCTGGGTCATTCAATCCTGTCATTAAACTGGGAAAGGGAATAAGGGCTCCATAAGGCCAATGGGTCGACAGTTCTTTAATGAAAATCGGTCGCATGGGCCTGTCTCTTCTAAATCATCCGAGTGGTTCTGTGAAGTATCGGGACACAAGTCCAGTTCCTTCCACATTGGAGTTACTCTAAATGTATGGACCATTGGCGATTTCAGAATTTGATGGAACACCAGCCAAATCATGTCAGCAATTAGGACTTGTCAAAACAATCAATTAGTAGCTTCAGTTTCCCCTTCTCAAAGCACGATCATGTTTAATCATGTTGTGCCAGCATCCTGTCAGAGGGCTAAACAGCAAGCAGAGGGAAGCATTGGGAGAAAACCAAGACTTAGTTGTGTTAGGAAAGCAAATTCTCAAATTGAGAGGACAAATGCTTGAGGGACTGAAGAAAAGAAATTCTGTTCCAAAAAGAAATGAGTATCCACATGCGTCGAAACTTTATGTTGCATGCCGACAGAGTTCGTTTCCCTTTGCCAATATCAAAAAGGAGATCTGAATTTTATTCACGTCACCTCTCGTAAAGCACGTGAAATCGGCTTATGGATCTCATAAATTCCTGCAACACATGACCAGAGAAAAAACATTGGCATTTTAGCAGAGTACATCGAAGCAGATGATAGTAGTTCCTGTGTAACATTATTAGTGCCATAATATGCTTGAGATTTCTGCACCTCAAAGTTCTCAAGATGTAGCTTAGTTTAAGATATATACTGAACCTATAACTAAAACACTCATGCCCAATGTATGCATGTGGAGTGTGTAGAGAGAGAGAGAGAGAGAGAGAGAGAGAGAGAGAGAGAGAGAGACCTCGTAAAGCGCTGTCATCATCTATCTCAACACCGCACCACTATCTCCACGGGCAATTTTGACATCTTGTTTCCTCCAGTAGCTGAAGTAGATGAACTGAATAAGTATCTGGACAAGACGTTAAGGATCCTCATTGGGCGAAGATCAGCTTGAGTGACATCTGTTACTCAACAGGTCTCTAACTTAGATTTTGATACATTTGTAACTGGATCCACAAGGATACAAGAATGTCCAGAAGGACACAACCGGCTGCATCCACCAGCCAAGGTAAATTTGGCCTGATTTTTGACCAGTCCAAGCTGCTGACTAGGATACTAAGACACAGATGAATCCCATATCAGCAAATGAGAAAGCAATTATGAGATATGGAATCGAGATACATAACATGTTTAACAAAATAGGTTTTAATTACCTTGCTACATAGGTTATATTTCCAATCAAAGCAAAAAGGAACATCAATGGATTGAGTCCCTACAATCACAAAAAACTTTCAGATGATGCAGCCATCATTAGACATGGCACATTATTTTCCTCCTCTAATGAGCATATGTGAATCTCCTGGGTTTGGGAGTTAGGATCTTGAATCCACAAATATGTATGTGCAAGGGACTGGGGCAAGAAACAGGAAAACGTAAATGGCCAGTCCTCAACCTCAGTCAATCCCAAATTACTTGGGACCCTATCGAATGAATACCATGGGTTCTTGTGTTGAATGTCACAAAAAATTTGACAAACTACCAGATGAATCAAAGATCTCACCTCAACATTTCCCCTCCTGATCTGCAAAGAGTGCACAAACCACCAAACATTAGACTTACAACTCAACCTAGCACACAAGTAGAACAGTTGTGATGACAGGAAAAGGCAGCTTCTGTTTTTCATGGTAAGGAATAAAATCATAATAGATTTCTATAAGTCAAGTGCAGGATAGAAAACCTTCTGCCATTTGTCTGCTGTTGAATGTGGTAGGATAGAGAATAATTATGCACTCACGTGGGCTTGGCAAGCAAATCCACCCATTTTAGACAAAAGGATTGAAGAGAGCACAAATCCACCTTTTCAGGCTTATGAGAGTAATAGAGCTTCATAGATTTCAAAACAGATAAGTAAACCTTACATTTAAGCAAATCTGAGGAAGCCTTCCACCCATGTAAATAGCCGCCATTGCCCAACCAAGGAAACTACCAACTCCAACATGTCCAGAAAAACCATTTCCATCATTAACCTGATTCATTTACCAATCATACATGTGAACTAGTGAGAGACAAATCCCTATACTGTAGGCACTCCTTACGCAAGGTTTACTTTGCCTTCAATTTTACATGGGCATTCTCGGCTGATCTAAGTGCTTCCTTTTTCATCATAATGAGAGCTGAACTATCTTGACTGGTAAAGCAAAAATAGAATCCACCAAATGACCCAAGAATCAACACAGAGAGGAACAACGTGAAGCCATGTGAATGGAGGTCTGACATTGTCAATGAAGCAAACTGTCACTATAATTAGGCTCTTGATAGCTAATCATGGATTAGGCTTTCCACCCATTAATTGCGGATGCAGCAGTGGACTAGATCTTGTGGTGCCCCTACAGGTCTATTGGAAAAATCATCTGAAAATTGAAATCACCTGCAAAAGCTTTCTTCCAACTTGAATGACACGTCCACTCTGTTTTCTGGAGACAGAACTTGCTCTGTCTTTCAATGGGTTCGGGAGATTGAAAGTGCCAAAAAATGTAACTGCAGAAACCTGGAGTAAAATAAGTCAATAAATGGCTTTTAACTGCTGATGAACATCAGCATAATACCAAAGCTGTGGGAAAAGTATACCAGGCATAGCATGTTTTTGGTCTTCGGTGATGGCGCAGACTGTTCTGACAAATCTCCAGCAAGCAACGGCTCTTCAATCGTACTTTCATTATCAGCATTGTTGGGACTCATCCTTAGTGTAAAATAAGATCCTGCTGTTGGGGTATGGCTACTTGACAAAGATCTTGCTGATCTGAAACATGCAATTATTCTCTGTCATAGTTGCATAAGACAACCCTTATGCCTTGAGGCAATTTCATTTGCTATGGAAAATTGTGCTCTCTTGCACTAGAGAACATTAATAGCCACTATAGCAGAAAGCATCATTCTTTATTCTAATATTACAAAAAGACTAGCAACTTTCAAGTGGAATAGATTAAAAATCTTCAGCCAGAGCAGCAATCTGGAGTAGCAAAATAATTATTATCAGGCTTAAAAAAACTGTAATGCAGAGGAGCACTATTATCCAATGATGGAAGACATAATCCCAAAACAAGAACAGAGGATGAGCTCTAATCTTCTAGCATATGTCTCATTTCTACAGGATAGAAGTGTGAGAATGTCTAATGATCAAAGCCACAGATATTGATTCTAGAACTCCTCCACAGCAGCACATTAGTTTATATTTTGACCTTTTAGAAAAGTGTGTGATCCCCTATCATGCACCATGAGAGTATTAGTGGCAGCCAAAATGAAAGTCAAACGATTGTGCCAGCCATAGCACGCTAAAGGAACATATTCTGAGCTTAGTTAAGCCACCAATATCCCTAATTCTTGCAGCCAACTGTCTGGATAGGTGATTTTCATCTTTCTTTTCATTTTATCCTCATGTGCTGTCAATGTGAATGAGCCATTATAATTCTGTAAATCTTCAATCGAACAAATACTGGATGCTAGATGAACAAGTCAGGCAGAAATTCAGATGATAGAGAAATTTGGAGTGAGAAATTTAATTACACATAATATAATCCATTCCCAGGGGAAGCATTGGTTGGAGATGCTGGAAGAGGAATTGGTGAGCTCAAAACACTTTGTCTATCAATAGTGTCAGACCAATTTTGCAATCTCTCAGAGCTGTTGGCTTCTTTCATGCTGACTTTGCAATTGCTTTTGCTATCATTTCCCGCCGACTCAATCTGAATAGGCTTGGGACCCTAAATTGTAAAGGAGAGGCAATAGACGATTGAGTGCGTGCAAAAAAGATAATTCAACAGCAAACCATCTGTGACTATCTCTAGAAAAATAACGCATTGTCAAAGGGGAACCTTTAATATACTAGAACATTTGGACAAGAAAAGAGCTGTGTCCCTAGTAACTGCTACAAAATTAAGATGAGCGGAACGATCATAGTTCAAGAAAAATATACTGGCCATTGATTCTCATTTAAATCCGCATGCATCATCCAGTTCTGAGAAAACAAAGTAATTAAAACGGATGGACCTAGAAAACTTAAGACAGAAGAAAATGTTTGAAGTCTGAATGTTAGTTTTGGAGAGGTTAATACATTTGAAATGGATAGAGAAAGATAAAAATATGCAAACAAAATTTAACTTATGATAAAAATACAGACCATAGGGGACTAAATTTGATTCCCTTATTTCCATCTCAAAAAAAATCCTTCAATAGATTATTCTTCTGTCGATGAAATTAACTAATTGCCAGGCAGGAAGACTTGGCTCTGTAATTCCAGCAGAATATGTATTTCCAATATGATCTTCGAAAGATAAGTAGTACTCTAATATTTTTGCAAAGAGTTAGCCAGAAAAAAGGCACTTTCATGTTACTACCTTGCAGAATGGCCGCCTGTACTTCAACCAAGGGTAGACGTGACCATAGTATACTGACTGCCCAGTGAGTACCATTGTAGTCACAGTATACAACTGCATTGCACAACTTGAATAAAATTATCTCATACACCTTCAGTGATATGGAATAGAAAAATTGACAGAAAAAAACTGACGTGAACAACGGAATAGGCTTGAATCTCATACCACTGCCGTGTAGTATTGCGTGGGAAGCTGCAAAAGCAAGCAAAAATGTCATGTTGGTAAGCAAGCGAAGATGTCATGTTGTTATTTACACCTCTGGACAAGAATAGTGATATTTAGGGGTTCAATAGTGTACACTACCACATATCTACTGAAAAATACATCCTTACAATTCATTTCGCTAGAAATTATCACACAAACCACATATTCTACGTACATTTATATACTCAATGACTTTGGTTAAAAGCATTATTGAGAAGAACAAATAAACATAAGAAAATAAAACTCACCGTGGCAGGTTCCAGCATGCAGCCTAAAAGGTTGAAAACATCCCTGTGTAATAAGATGGGAATATAGAATAAATCAACACAGTATGTTCATGCTGCAATGCACCAAGAAAGTGGATATAGAATAAATCAAGATAGAATTTTTGTGCCACTATGCACCAAAAAGCAAGTACTGGAATGACATTTCTTTAGCAAGTGTTATAACCCGTCAATGAAGGATTTTAACCTTCGCATCCTTTGCCGAAACTCGGGTAGATTAAAACACGATTTGTTGAGAATGAATGCAGTCAGCTCATAAACTCAATGTAAATACTGACTGATGGTTGATTAGCTAGATCGAGACATCTATTATCATTACAAATCTTAATGGAGATTTTACAATATCATAGCCTATGTAGTAAGTGGTCAAAATATTTTTCTTCCCAATTCATTAAAACTAAGTAGAAAAGCCCCAGTCCCAAGCTGCTGTTAGACCGTAGGAATTTTGACATTTCCTACAGCAGTACTTATTCAGGCAATAGTAGAAAGATAGGGCTGCATGTTTTCGTTCTTTTTTTTTTTGTTTATGAACAGAAATTTTGTTTATTTTGTTCTCGAGAACAAAAAAAGAACAAAAACGCGTTTGTTTGCATTTTTGTTTAAAATCAGATTTTTTGTTTACGGAACACAAAAAGAACAGAAATGAGAAACAAAAAAAAAATTGTTTCTTACTCCGAAACACTTTTGAAGAAACACTTCTCAATTTTCTTCTTCTTTTCTTCTTCTTTTTTCTTTGGCCGGTCGCCGGCCTCGGCCATGGCTGGCGATCGGCAGTTGAGGGTCAACGACGCCATTGAGGTCGGCGACCTCGCCGGAGTGTTGCTGGCCCTCGGCGAGGCTCGGCATCACCGGGGGCCGATCACCGGAGGCCGGCGACCGGCCGAAAGAAGAAAAAAAAAAAAGAAAAAAGAAAAAGGAAAAATAAAATAAATATTTTAAAAAATTAAAAGAAACAAAAAAAGAATGTAAATTTACCAAACATGTTTCTATTCATTTTTTATTCCTAAAACAAATTTACCAAACGCATCTTTACGGTCAAAAATTATTTAGAAACAGAAACACTTTTTTTTTATTTTCATTTTGGAATAATTTTTCAACAAAAACATTACCAAACGCGCTCATAATAACCAAGAACATTTGAAGCATGTAGCAACAAATGTGCACATAGCTGCCGAACTTAAAGCAACGAGAAAGCATGGTTGGTAGTACCACCAAGAAATTATACTGGCCCAGCCAAAGCACACACATACACATTAGAGGACAGAAAAAAGAATCATGAAACTACAAAGAGGCGCTAGATTACCCAACTACCCATGTCATCAGGAAAGCAATGGAAAGACCCTCTGCGGATTTCTGCCTGTAATTAGTGACGATCTGAGGTATCTCAGCAACAGCCCAACTGATGACGCTAACCACACCCAAGGACAGAGATACTCCATCCCTCGTGCTGCAGAGGCAATACTGCATGTACTTTCTAGCCCACCGCGTGCAATGCCGACTCGCAGGGCACCGAGGCATTTCATTTCCGAACGGTCCCATCGCATCCAAAATAACATGCGATTTAATCAATCTGGGCACGACGAGAAGACAATATAATTAAGGAAATATCAAGAGTAAACGACAGAGAACTACATTAAGTGTGGCAAGTATTTCGACATTATGGGTGCATAAGATTTACTAAAAAAATATACATATCTTTGAATATAGAACAAACGCCAACCAAGATTCTTGGCAGATGGACACGCTCCTGCAGTCGTAAGAATACGAGAAAGAAGGAAACCACGTATTTCTGCCACCGAAAATGGAAACGAATCCCAACCCAGTCTCCCTGTCCCCGTATAACAACAATAGGCATTGCAACGGCAACACCACCGCCCTCCCTCCCTCCCTCCCTCCCTCCCTTTCTCTCTCCGACTTTCCTAATCAGGCAGTTTCTCCACCTCGAAAATTCTCGCCGTGCGGCCAATCGAGAAAGGCGACTTTAAAAGGAAACGGCGGTGCCGCAGCGGAGCGGACAGCACTGCATTTTTTATTTTTTTTTTATGCCGAGGATCCAGCCTGACTCAACTTTACAGGAGCATAGACCGACTATACCTCGGGAAAAACTAGTCCAGGAATCCACCGCCGGGCCTCTTGCTTGAATCACGAAACCGTTGAGAGCTTCGAACGACTGACCATTCGGTCCACAGGGGCACGATCTCAACCAGCACTGCACCTTTTCTCAAGCTAAAACGTCAATAAATAAATAAATAAATAAATAAGGGCCGAGATTCAGAGAGCAGCGATAACGTTGGAGCACATTTCCCCCCGCGACCGGGCGGTGGACGGTGCTCCACGGAACGCCACGACATCCGTAAGCTAACGATCGAAAGGGAGAGAGAGAGAGAGAGAGAGAGAGAGGAAGGGAAGGAGAGGAGCTCTAAACGTGTAAGGAAGGGAGGCGCGATCGATCTACCTTCAGCTCAGCTAATGGCGAATGGCGGCGTCCATGGCAGGAGCTCGATGGATCGAGAGGGAAGGTGGGGGGGGGGGGGGGAGGAGAGCGCATGGATATATATATATATATATATAGAGCGAAACGCGTTCGTGGCGAGCCGAGATAGAGAGAGAGAGAGAGAGAGAGAGAGAGAGAGATTCTGGAGAGCGCGCGGCGCAGAGGGAGCGAAGGAGTCTCTTCTTCCTTCTCTCGACACCGCCATCGTGATTCGTGAGGTAGTTACATTTGGCCGTTTCGTCTTCGCACAAAACGATCGTCACATGCAAGCTGCGCAACGCGCAGCACGTAGCACGTAGGGCTCAGTGTATCCAGGAGAAAAAGCGATGGCACAAGATAACTCCGTAATTCCAAAAATATTTTCCTTACATCGTTTAAAAAAAATATTGTTATTTACGAAAAAATTTAAATACAAATTATTATCGATAATGAAAATATTTTTAAAATTCTATCGAGAGTCATGTCAGCCCTCCTGACCTCAATAGTCAATTTCATAAAAATGAACACAAGATTCACATAAAAAGTTATGCTCAAATGGTATACATAGTTCTTGCAAAGACAGATTTTCAGGTGCAACAATGTACAATATTGGGATACAAACACTCTATCTGTATCGGTACTCCTTCAGGTGTCCCAACAGATCTCAACGGCCGTAAATCGCAACACACTCCATCTTCATGAATTCACGATTGATATTTCTCAAAGGCACCGGAAAGGATACCAGGCGGGGGGTTACGTGAGTTCAAATGATCCAAAGCAACAGCGGGCCCGAAAAATCTCTCCCGGCCCAAATTTCCGGGCCTAATTTTCACCGCACGTCTCGGGCCTCATTCGGGCCCAATTCCAAGTAGCGCGTGAACGACACTCTCTACGTTGTCCTTTCTTTGGCACGCAAAATCTCCGTCTCGCCGTCGTTTCAGTGGAAGCGGCCATGGATGCGCCACGAAGGTCTCCTCCTCCTCCTCCTCCTCCTCCTTTCCTCCAACCTCTCTCGTGAACACTTCTCCTTCATCGCCGCGAAGAAGCAGAAGAAGAAGAAGAAGAAGAAGAAGACGCGCGTGGCGCCGCGCGTTTGATCGATTCCCGGCTCCGAGGCCTGAGTGCGCCATTCCCCCCTGCTTCGAAAGGGAAGGACCGGCGCGTGATGGATCACTACAAGGTGCTGGGGCTGCAGAGGAGCGCGACCAGGGAGGAGATCAAGGAGGCGTTCCGGAAGCTGGCGATGAAGTACCACCCGGACAAGCACTCGGCGTCCCCGCAGGCCGTCCGCGACGACGCCACCCTGCGGTTCAAGCGGCTCTCCGAGGCCTACGAGGTCCTGACCGACGATCGCAAGCGCGCGGACTACAACCTGCGCTCGCGCGGCGGGAATTACTACGGTGGAGCTGGCGGCGCCGGCGCGAGCACCGGGTACGGGCGCGGGTACGGCTATCATGGCGGCGATTATGGTAGGCGGAATGATTATTCGTACGCCCGCGCGAGTGGTGAGGGCGTCGGTGGGTTGAGCGCGAAGTTTGAAGCGGCGTTGCGGTACATGACCACTCGGGCGTTTCTTCTTAATGTGGCCTTCGCTGGGTATGTTGATGTTTGGCTGGTGTCGTTGTTCGTAAGCGGTCTTACGGAATTGTGCTGCAGTTTTGGTTAATGTGTGTATTCGTTGCAGTACTCTGTTAGGTGCTGCAGTTGTCGTCGATAGGGGAAGGGAGGCCCTGTGGAAGATGCAAAATTCCGGGGTATGTCGAAGTCGGTTCTCTTCTTGTCTTTCTTTGGCAAGATACGCATGTTGTTCCTTGTCAATTTCTGGTCTTTGGATTTTGTCTTTGGTTGTTAGACCAGCTGATACTGTCTTTGGCCCAAAAAAAAATATATATTAAAAAAAAAAGGCGATACTGTCTCTCGTGCGGTCTCCTTTAGATGTCATGTCGCTGAAAGATTTAACACATTTGGCCTTTGCTGTCAATTCTATACTGATGTGCCATGGCGCCAGTGCCTCTGCTGGCCAGATGACAGCAATTGTGGAGATGGAAGTAAAACATGTAGAACCAATGCAGATCATGTGCCCTTTGTTTAATGTTGATGATGAGGAAGAAGATGGGATTCTTAGCTTTTTGAAATTAAAACAATGAATCCTGTTAAAGATAGGATTTTGAGATGCATATGTCTTTCTTCTGGTTGAAGAATTTGGTGGACATGAACCCATCTAATATATCTCCCTCAGTAGATCTTTAGTTTTATCGGCCAGGTGGTGAACCCAGGGGACTGGTCTTCATTGAGTGCTGCTGCTCTTCTTCTTTTCTTTTTTTTCCTCTTTCTACATACTCGCCTCCTAAAGAAGTGTTCAAGGTCTTATTATTTGGAGAGTGAGAGAAATTATCATGCTATCTATTACATTGGAGAACTTTGTGGTCAAAGGGTTTTATCTCCATCCCATATGCTTAATATTGTACTTATGGATAAGGAGGAGAGACAAAATAGCATTGCGACTTAGGAGTTACCGTTCTTGGTTAACCTTATCATGTAAACTCTTATGCTGTTTTTGACGTGCTTCCCGTCTATGAATTATAGACAAATATATGAAGCCTTTTGCATAATTAGGTTTCCTGAAATATGATTTTGAGTTTTAATTTCGTGTATAGAGTTCCCTAGCTTTTACTTGTTTAGAGTTACTTTGGCTTTCTGGTTCTAGTGTCCCTTCTCTTACGTAGCAAATGAGTCTACCTAGGAGGGCAAATCTTCTCTGGATTCTGCTGCTAAATTACATGCGTGGTTCTCCAGAAGGAAGGAAAACCTTTGCATGAGTTTTAGAAGTACATTCAGGCATTTCGCCAAAATTTGCTGGATGATGAATACTGAAAGTATATCTGTCTACAAAACTTTGCACTACAATTTACAGAGTTATGATAATGTACATTAAATAAATGTAAAAGTATGACCATGCTACTGTTTTCTTTATTTGGTTTGGTGAAACCCTTTGACAGATCACACTCTAAGAGTCTTTTTGTAAGAATTCATTAATCATTCTATGTCACTTCTTCATTTCTGGGCACAGAAATCATTTGAAGAAGCAATGGAATCCATTGAGAAGGCGAAAGCTCAAAGAGATAGGATGTGAGGGATTTCAATGGTACCTGCAGTGACAACCAATCTCACTTGGCAGCTGCAGTTCAGATTGCTGCACATGCTCTCGGACCTGACTAATGACAGCTCTCTATGCCATTCTTTCGATGATTTTCTTTGTGCATAGTTCTTTCCACTCAATGTTCCCATGTTGTGGCAGAGATAATAATGACTGTTATAGCATGTGTTAAATTGACCCTTAAAGACATCTTAGAAATCGGAAGATATATAACTTTCTTCTACAATTAGGTGGAAGATCTTACGCATTAGGGAGTTTTTCAATGTGAGGTCTTTTTTGTGATCTCCATCACTAGTCCTGTCATTTGTTCTGCTGGACCAAGTTTATGTGATAATTTCCCCAAAGATGTAAATTTGAGAATAAATAAATTTTTACTATTGCCTCTGTGGATGCCAATTGCCATGTGAGTAAGTCCTCTCTTCTGCCTCTCTTTTCTCGAATGGAGAATGCTTTGAGATTTTAAAATCTACAACCCCCCTCTTCCCATCTCTCTCTCTCTCTCTCCCCCCCCCCCCCAAAAAAAAAAAAAAAAAAAAAAAAAAAGATTGAAGGCAAGTGAGAATACACAAACGTCATTATCTCAATTTAGGCATTTTCCTTTAACAGATTAGTGGAATTCACCACGGACATGGGCCAGTGGAAGTTAGCCAGGAAAGGGAAGAACTTGAGCATTTTCTTATGATGAATGGACTTGATTCTTTACACAAGGTCAAATTCATTATCCTGTCATTGTTGCCAGGCCAGTGGATGTGAACTTGTGGTGCACTCCTCAAATTGAGAAAACAGCAAAATTTGTCATGTTTATTAACTTGTGGATCAGGCTGTTATCCATCTTGTCTCTCATTTGACTACATTCTTTGGTCCTAATTGATCCTGTTCCCTTTCCCTTCTAATAAAGTTAGATCACTCTTGTTCTGTTGAAGCTCGAAATATGTCTTTCAGAGAGTCTTGAGCCAGCGCAGCTGAGAAATTTTGTCAGTAGATAGGCGGCAAGCTAAGGTATGTGCCAGTTGCTTCCTTTACTATTACAAGTGAAGAAGGAAAAAAAGAAAAGGGAAACATCGGATATAATAGGGAAATACTGGTTTGCTTTAGCATGGTCTCTTGGTTTTTTTAAGGTTTACTGTTCCAAAAGTGCATCTGTGCTGGATGATAGTAGCATGTAATTCTGTATCGGTTTAATAATGCTTAGTTCCTGTTTACAGAAGAAATGGCATGAGCCAGGGGACTAATTAGTTAATCTGGGGAAGCAGAATTTATATTGTAATATTATTGCTTGGAGAGACTGTGCCTTGCTAGACACTGCAACCTATTAAAGTATTTTCAGTCCTTCAGTGTGTATACATGTACCCATACTTTTTATATAGCTCACTGTCGTTTATTGGCTATCATTTATACCCTCTAATGATACAACACTGCAAATGCAGAAGAACGGAAGTCTTCTATGCATGCTTAGGTCCCTGATGGTGGAACTGTCTGAGATTTGCCTCTGCAATGGCACGAAAAACTCTTCCTTGGTATAGCGAATGGAAAAACAGTTCTCAGTGCAGAAAAACCACTTCATAGGTAGCATAGGAAGTAAATTATGGGCCCGTTTGGTTCAACTTTGGGGAAATGGCTTTGCATTTCCCCAGGTATCTTTGAGTGAATGGGCATTTAGTGAAGGCAAGTGTGTTTGGAAACTCAATTTTTGTGTATATTTTGCAAAGCAGCTTTGAGGTGAAAAGAAAAAGGAAAAAAAGAGAAACATTAAATTCTTTCAAAGGAACAAAGTGAGGGAAGTGCAAGGAAGAAGAAAGAGGAAATGCTATTCAGTAATAGTGCACTTAAATCACCTAGAATGTTAGTTTTTTTCTCTCCTTGCCTTATTAGGTACCTTCAAATGGCACAGCCACTTACTTCAATGAGAAAGAAGGATTTCTTATTTTGGCTCATAGAGAAAAGAAGAATTTTGTGGTTGGGTTGGAAGGAAGAAGAACCCGAATTAAAAGAAAAGAGGAGCGCTGGATAAACCTGTGCTTTGAGATAAATTCATTTCGTTGCGTCAAATTTTACCGAATTCATTTTATCGTGGATATTTCTCTGTTGCTGATGTGATGCCCCTCAGAGCCAGAAAATAGAAGATAAACTCTTTGATATGTAGAGAAGCTTGAATTTTCATTTGGAATGATAAGAGAACCAAGAAGGCTCCGACCATGATGCATAATGTAGAATGATGAAGGCAATGAAATATCTGAGGTTATCTCCTCTTCATAAGTTATCAATCATGTGTTTACTCTGTACTGCAATGATGGTTTCATGTTGCAGCTCTCTGGCTTCCACCTGCAGATGATTGTGCCTTAGATATAGAGGTTGACGTTTATATAGCCATCAAGGTCAGCAGCTTGCTGGCATAGCTACGAGCCCATGGCACTTGATGAAGCAGAACAGTTGAGAGGGTCAAAAATGAGTGAGGCCGCATGACAATGATGCTTCGTTCTGGGTGTTCGTTTGCTCAGATTTCGAACTCATGACATTGTATTATGAGAAGATCTAAACTGCAGAACTCTGCATCTACCAGAAAACACATCGACAAATCCATTTGCCTGAGAAAGCAGAGAGGAGAAGAAGCAGTTTTTGAATCGAGGTACAAACATCCACTAGACAAGAGTTCCAGTATTAAGATGATTGCACTGAATACATTTTCTGCATAACACAGAATATAGTCACTGTTAATTTTTTTTTCCGAGTGTTTGCATCTACTTTAATCTGCTGAGGGTGGAGATGACACTTTTTTGGCCATCTTTATGCATACGGCTTTGAGTTTTTTTATTTGAGAAAGTATCCGTCAGATGCTCGTGTCGTGTTCCAAAAAGAATCGCAGGTTCACGCTCCGTCTGATTTCTCAGGTAAGACGGACACGGTGTTTAGTGGAAGAGCAACACAACAGTACTCGCTCCGCACATGTCAGGTCGAGACGGATGTGGACTGCACGTACCTCCTCTTTCTCCCTCGGGAATCTACTCCCATTTCTTCCCTCAAGAGCTCCTGCACAACTGTCAAAGCGCCCACCTACCCTGAATTCTTGCTTCAAAAGCCGTTGACAACAACACTAGTGAACTTTCTGAACCACGACAGGATAAAGCAAATTTCAACTTAATCGACCGACTTTGACGTAACTCAGAAGACCACATAAGCCCCGCCTCAGAAGATTAATCGACCGACTTTGACGTAAGCAACAAAGTCGACCACGTCAGATCGGTTTGCGCGAAATAACTTTTCAAATGCGACCGCCCCAATTGAGATTTTAATAAACAAGTTCCCATCTTTTTCATAAAACATGACATGTGGGATACAGCCTCGCGAACACAGGCCGAAAGATCTCGGCTGCCAAACTTCAGAACAAAGCAATGTTGCGGGAATGAATGTCCTTGCCCGAGGGAAGCAATGATTATTCCACGCCCTTAAGGCAAGTGGGAATCAATACTTAAACCCCCGTAATGGGTTTTAAAATAATGGGCTTTGCCCTGATCCTCAAAAGAAAAAGGCGAAAGCTACCCTCCACCCCAACATCCCGTCTTTCTTTTTCCTTCTCGATTTCTCCATTATTTTTTTTTTCAACTCCTCCAATTTCTACACCCTCAGCCCTCCCTGTCAAGACCGCGCGTTGGTGACATTCCAATTCCAACTACAAATCCGAGGGTCCAACTTTCATTAATGTCAGAGTTATATATAGAATTGCTAACTTTAGTCCAGGATCCGGTAGTGGGCGATTGCTCTGTAATGACGTGATGCATGTTGAACAGGCATATATATATTGGAGGAAATACGAGAAACGGTCAAGACCCGAGGTGGGGATTGTAATGTGGACGGTATGATCCCGGCTTCTGATCCGCCGGATTAGAAAGGAATGATAGAGAACTTGGGAAAAAGATGCAACTTTTTCCTCCCTTTCTCATTCATTCTCTCTCTCTCTCTCTCTTCTTTTTGTGCCGTCCCATTTCCTTTTAGATATACCAAAGCTAAGAAGGAAACAGCTCCTCATAGCTGTTGCTGAGGCCAAAAAAAAGAAAAGAAAAGAAAAAGGGAAAAGGAAAAAAGAGAAGTGGAACAACAGGGATCACATTGCCTTTTTGATTCTGGCAATCTTAGGTCTTTAACTCAGGCTTTACGGGGTCTGATCTGTTCACTGGGTGAGTTACTCCTCTCTTTAATGTTGCTCTTCCCTGCCTTTGTCTCCTCTGATATATCCAAAGTTAGCTTTGTAACCACTTGGCATTTCATAGCTCTGAATTGGGTGTTGATCAATTTATTCTTTTGATAGTGGGTGGTGAGTTCATGTTCTAATTTGTTAACCTCCATTTTCTTTTTCTTTTTTCCTTCCCCTGTTCTCCTGATCAAGGCTTTACATAGATCTAACGCGAATTTTGGTTGTTCATGGTTTGTTTCATTTCCTCAAGTCAGGTTGCCATCAGCAGATAAGACCATAGAAAGAAAAGACACTGAGGTGGAGAGAGAACCTGATCTCTGATACGATGGGAACGGGAGTTAAAATCAGGAGATTTGTGATCATGTCGGTGAAGACATGTTACAGATCAGTTTGCAATCATCCGTTCCTTGTGGGTTTGTTGTGCTGCTTGTTTTTCATGTACAGATCGTTTCCATTCCTGTTTTCGCTTTTGGTGTCTGCATCCCCTGTTTTGGTCTGCACTGCTGTTCTGCTCGGCACTCTCTTGAGCTTCGGGCAGCCAAATATACCCGAGATCGAAAAGGAAGAGAGAATTACGCACGATGTTTCTTCTCTTAAAGCTGGTGTAGTGCAAAACGCCACTATCATCAACCGCGGTGAGGACTGTGTTGTGGAGAAATTTGTGGGTAGGGAGAGAGAAGTCACGGATAGAGCTGTCCAAGAAGTGGGTAGTCCAGATGGTAAAACCAGTATGGTTGAGGAATATGATGGCTTGCTTGAAACTACCCGGTTAATTGATGATAGTTCCCAGGAAAAACAAGGCGAAAAGCATGTATGTGAGGAAGCAGCCAAAGGATTTCATGATCTGGAGCAGGAGAATGTTGCTAGTGTTCATGACGAGAAGTCGGATGTTGACGGTCATGAAGATGGAGGACATCAGTATACGTTAATGGAGGAGGAAGAGTTTCACAATCTTGAAAGGGAAAATGGTGGAATGGCGAGAGATTCAACCGATGTGGATGGTCATGAAGATGGAGGACATCAGTATACGCTAATTCAGGAGGAAGAGTTCTACAATCTTGAAAGGGAAAATGGTGGAATGGCAAGAGATTTAACTGATCCTCATTTGGAAAGTCCACTGGGGTCCAAATGGAAAGAAATTGATGAGGAGGAGGATGACGATGACATGTCTGATGGTTCTGGTTCTGATCATTCAGAGAGCTCATCGCCTGATGCTTCAATGGCCGACATCATGCCAATGCTTGATGAACTTCACCCGCTATTAGATGTTGATGCTCCACAACCAGCTCCCCTGCCGCTCGATGACTCTGATGTTGCCTCACAGCATTCTAGCAAGAGTGAAAATGGGATTTTGGAGTCTGACGAGGATAACAAGAATGAGGAAGGAGATGATGAAAATGATGTAGGAGAGGAGGAGGAGGAGGAAGAGGAAGAAGAATCTCAGAGAGGCAAAGAGGATGAAAGTAAGTCTGCGATTACTTGGACAGAGGATGACCAGAAGAATCTCATGGATCTCGGTACTTCAGAGCTGGAAAGGAACCAACGGTTGGAGAATCTGATTGCCAGGAGGAGAGCAAGGAAAAACCTAAGAACAATGACTGAGAAAAATCTGATAGACTTTGATAGTGATGATCTTCCCTTTAATGTGCCTTCTATTGCAACTATGAGAAGAAACCCTTTTGATGGTCCTGATGATTCTTCTTATAATGTGGGTTTGCCACCCATCCCTGGGTCTGCACCTTCAATTATGTTGACAAGAAGAAATCCCTTTGACATTCCCTATGACCCCAATGAAGAAAAACCCAATCTTAAGGGAGATAGCTTCCAGCAAGAGTTTGAGACATTTCATCAGAGGGATAATTTCTTCCGTAGGCATGAGAGTTTCAGTTTGGGACCCTCAAATTTAGGGGTTCCAAAGCCAGAGAAGCAAGACTCCATGTGGAGGCCCTTTTTTGTGCCCGAACAGTTTGCTTCAGAGGGAGCAAGTTTCCACCTTATGCAACGACAGACAAGTGAAGTAAGTGTAAGTGACTCGAAGGTGAGTTCTGTTCCTGATACAGAATCATTGTCTTCAAATGCTGATCAAGATGACAAGAGGGTGAGTGAACATGATTCTTCTCAAGAAACAGAAGGCATTTCCAATGTAGACCAAGCTTCCCTGCTTGTAGAATGTGGAAGCCAATCTTCTGAAGATGTAGATTCTCACGATATTGAAGATGTTGAGGAGAATGCCATTCACCATGAGGAGAATGAGATAATTTTAGGCAATGTGGATGGTCAGCATGAACTTGAACTGAGTTTGCCTGAAACTGGAGAACAGACTGATTCTTTGCATACAAATGTGAACAAAACACAACAGAAAGTAGAAGCAGCTGAAGAAGAGTACAGCAGTAGATCAAGCTCGTCGTTCTTCTCAGAAGTGAATGAAACAGTTGCTGATATGAAACAAGAAGAATTAGCAACATCAATAGATGATCTCGGTGAGGAATCTAGCCTTGCTCGGGGACATCCAGTCAAACACTTTGATATCACCCTCACAGCCAAGGCAGAGGATGATAATCCTCATAGGGAGCCTGTTTATGATTCTAGCCCGCCAGCAGTTGAAAAATACCTGTCTTTCAAGTCTATTTCATCTGACGTGATGGGTGATGTGTCTGAAATGACTTCAACTCCAGAATCGATAAGGTCAGCCTGTGTTGACAAAGAGTCTGAAGTCCCTGGTGAGATGCTGAAAGAGGAACCCAACTATGAAGAGATGTTTGCAGCTGCTTCACAGGTGCATGCTGAAAATGAAGATGAATTGAGCTACATGGAAGTTGCAGAGAATGCTGAAGAAAACGCCTGCGAAGGTGAACAGCCCATGAATGATGGATTGGACGGCAAGAGTGAATCTCTGGTCCCTAGAACCGTGTCTGAACGTATCTCAACTGGTCCAAGTTTGCCTTCATGTAGTGAATCAATGGGGGAGGACAGGAGACATGATCATGATTCTCATAATGAGCACAGTCACCTTGTGTCCTCAAGCTCTGATGCTGACAGCCCCAACTGGATCCAACAAAGTGAGGGTGAGAGGCAAGACTCTGAACAGGAAGAAATCCACTTATCATTCAGGGATGGACCATCCGAAGCTGTTTTGCCATTGAAGGATGACTCTGTGCATCTTGAACAGCTTCAAGTCAACTCAAGTGCTAGTTCAGAGACCAGTAATACATGTGCCCAACATCCATCTGAGCACATGGATATGGAAATATCTCTTAACCAGCAAGTAACTTTTGATGACTTACATTCTTCCACACCAGATGAGGAACCAACTTTTCTGGCAAATGAGAATGTTTCTGTTATCCATGAATATTCTTCTTCCATAGAACCTGAAAGCATGAAGGAGCATTCATTTGACAAGGAAGACGTTGCCCAGTATGTAGAAGATCAAGTTCAGTCATCAGCATCCAATGTAGTGAAAGATGCTGGTGTCTCCCAGGATTTGGAGGCAAAGGCAGTTTCGCATGGTTCTACATGTGATCTGATGCCCAGTGGAAACAAGCTGTCCGAATTGGAGGGACAACACTACTGCGCTCAAACAACTATTAGTGAGCCTAACGGGAAAGAGGTAAGCTATCCGATGCATTTAAAGTTTTTCAAGATATCATTAAATGCTGTTTAGTGGGTTTGGATTGTATTTCTTGGGAAGATGATTAAGATAGCCAGCTAAGTGTGTCGTAAGATGTAAGATAAGTTATTCCTGCCTCGAGATGTCTATCAAAAAGAAGCCTCGAATCAGAGGAAGTTTGAACTTGCAAATAGCATTCAGTCGCTCATCTGACTTTAAAACTGTTAAGCCCCAGCACATGCTATAACTGCCTTGTACTAAAGTTGTACACGAAAATCCTAAAGTTCTGAAATCTGAGCAAATCGATATAACTATATGAAGTACAAATTATAGTCAAGTTGTAAATCTAAAAGACTTGATAGCTATTACTTCGAGATCCCTCCCGTCTCTGCCGTTATATAGGCAAAGTTCTTTATAATCGCTACACCATGCCAACCTTAGAGAATTAGGACCTCAAGGGGCTCTGTCCAACTCTGCTTCAGCATCCTAAGAATTGTTTTCAGCTGTTTTCTATCTGCTGAGTAGAGTAGTATATCTCCTAAATTGCTAAAATCTAGTCAACACCCACCTGGAAGATGAATGTTTGAAATTGAAATGTTAATAAAAAGTGAATTAAGGTAGGACTTTCCATCTCTCGATTTAACAAGTATGTGAATCAAGACCAAGGTCTGGGCATGGGTAGGACCTTCAATGAGTTAGAAATGTTATGATTACAATCATCATTATGTCCAAGTGCAACTTCTTCAGCATCAATTTTATGCTTTGGATCAACATTGTGAATAGCTGCAAATCTTATCTGTGAAGGTAGACCAATGTCCTACCAATCTCACCCTTGATAGATGTGATTACCTAGCCCTTCTTGTCCCTTAAATGATTTCACTGGCTCTGATCCATTTGATCATAAATCCATGTTAGGCTTCTTTTTCCCCCGTTATCATGGTTGCAATAAAATTAACTGTTCTCTGTTGAACACTCTGTGTCATTTTTCACTGCTTGATTTTTTGTTAATTTGAATTTGGCCAGTTGTGATAAAGTTTATTCAGTTCTCACGTGTAGATGGTTTTTCTTCTGGCAAGATTCCATTTTTCCAATGGTTCATGCAATGCATCAACTCTTCTAGTTCTCTGCACACAGTGTTTGATAATTATTGTGAATGTCTAAGGTCAACTTTACAATCTTCGTAATCGGAAGATTCAATGTTGAAGTGTCAATCAACAAAGCTAATTACGTACCATGTCCTTTTGTAGGAACTATCTGTGACAGTGGCAGAGCCTGTTGTAGAAATAATCAGCCCTAATGGCATAAATGCCAAGGATACATGCGACGTTGAAGAAAACACTTTAACAGATGCCTCTACCTTGACTCATGATTTTACCTCAAATCCAGATGAGACACTTGAATATGTATCGCCAACTGGAGCTGCTGAATCAAGAAATGTCAATGCTCATGATACTGAAATTGGAAGCCATGGGCTAGTCGCAACATATTCTGAACAATTAGCAGAATCATTTGAATCTCATGTTTCAGGAGAAAGCATGCATGAAGAGATTGATCATATTAAGGAGATTGATGAAGAGTTTTTGAGGGAGCTGGATAATATCGGGGACTTCAGAGTCAAAGAGGCTGATGATGATTCTCTTAGTACCAAGCTTTTGCCAGGGGAAGCCAGTGTGGGAACATATGGGAGTGAGTCAACATACAAAGACGAAGAACCAGGGGAAAGTAGCTTAAAATTACCCGTTGTTGAAGCTAGATCTATTGAAGAAGTTACAATGACCTTCAGAAAATTGCATGAAGGAGGAGATCTTGTTGAAGCCGTAAATGAGCAAAGTATTAGTGAGTCAAATATTGAAGATGAAAATAATTCAGATTCGCTGATTGAAGAAGCTAAATCTCTCCAGCAAACCCCCATTACTGCAGAGCATATCTCAGAAGAAAGTGAGGAAGAGCGGCTGAACATCCACGACAGTAAACCAGCTGAACCTGAAGCCAACGAAGGAAGTTCCACCAAAATTGTTGAATCTGGTGTTTCAGAGACTAAAAGTGTTTCTTTTGATGAACCGACTGGCTCAGAGGAAATTGAGAGCAACCCAAGCCTACCTGTTATGGAAGTAAGATCCCTTGACGATATTACAATGGCCTTTAGGCAATTAAATGAGGGAGCAAATGTTGAGGAAGTCATTGTGCCCAGTTCGATTGGAGTCCATGAAGATGTGGATGGATCAGAGCATGGAGGAGGAATGAATTCAGGCCTGCATGTTGTTGAAGCAAGATCTCTGGATGACATCCACGTCATTATGAACCAAATCTCAGAAGATAATCAAGAAGTCATGGGCAAGGGCCAGAATATGCATTATGAAGATACTGAAGTGAGCTCTACAAAGACAACTGAGTCCCAGTCTGTTGAATCCAGGATTCGAGAAACTCAAACGGTCTCGCTGGATAAATCTGTGGGATTGGATGGAATAGAGAGCAGCTTAAGCTCCCCAGTTCATGAAGAAAGATCTGTTGATGTCGCAATGCAAGTTAAGCAATATGAAGGAACAGATGTTGAGGAAGTCGTCCATCTCCATTCCACTGGCAATCAGCAAGGCATTGACGAATCAAAATTAGATTTAGGCTTGGAATTTGAAAAGAGCTCATCTGACGTTGATCATAATACTCTGAGGCAAAACTCAGGAGATGTGCAGAAAGGGCTGCCTGAGGACATCCACTCTGAGGAAAAATCAACAGTTGCTGAAGCAGTGACTGAAATTTATACAGAGACAACCGAGTCCAGCAAGACCCAATCTGGTGTTCTAGAAACTCCCGCTATTCATCTTGAAAAAACAAAAGATGGTTTGGATGGTCCATCAGATGCTTCTAATATGGCGTCAGTCAGTCCAAGAGGTACTAAGGGAAAGCATGGCAAGCCTCGCTCCAGCTCCAGCTCCAGCTCCAGCTCAAGCTCTAGCTCAAGTGATTCTGACCAAAGTTGAGGATTCAGCAAAAGACGGATGAAAAGTCTCGTGGTCATTTGATTTTGTTCGTGGTTTCCAAGATGCTCGTTTTTGTTCCCTAGTATTTTTCTTGCTTCCTGTTATTATTAGTGGTAGGTGCATTCCCAGTCGCTGCCATATTGATTGTTGCTTACCTCAAGAAATTTCTTTTTTTGTTTGATTTCTTGAAAGTTGAGAGCGAGCAGTTTGAGGCTTTTCTGCGTTTTCTTTTCTGGCCTGTAATTTGAGGCTTTTCTTGAGAGCTTCTTGTTATGCATTTGTAAATTAATACTTTCTAGAATCTGCAAAGGACTGCTTGTACATGTACTGCTTGCTTACCTGATTTACTTGAGTAAGAATTTGATTGATTGTGATTCTTTTATACCGTCTAGTCGGCATGTGAGCCAAAATAAGTTGAAAACATTGTGCAGTTGGACCCTGCTTATGACCACTCCAATTTGATATTTGGTTATTTATCTGGCTGCAAACTGTAATTTAGCGAACCTGAGATGCATCTTGCCACCACTGTTTCATCTTGATGCCCTAATCCATTTATCAGGCTGGTTCATATCTCATTGTAAAATTTAACCTTTTTCGCTAGACACCAACATAAACATAACGTGTTACCAGTAGCCTATCTAGTTTGTCTTGTTAATCTACCGCTGAATTGTTCACCAGCACGCATGGAAAGAAAACGACAGGTTTGAGAATTCATTATCTGTCACTTCTAACCGAAAACGAAATATAACAATGAATGGCTATAAACTGCCTAGCTCGTCCATTTATACTAATTTGGAATTGTCGCAATATCTTCTCAAAGTAAAATCTAAGAGATAGAATTGTTCGAGTAAACAAGCAGGAATGCAGTGATGATAAGCACGTATGAAACAGCACAAAATACCTCTTCTTTCAACCAAATCCTCCTGCAAGAATGGAAAATCATGGAAATAGCATCCAACGGAATATCCAAATAAGGTTGTAACTCATAGTTTCATGGAAACCCCATCTTTTTCTAGATTCCAGTGCCTCAAAGACATGTCGAGTAATGTACAGAAAGAAAAATTACATGTAAGGATGAAGATACTTTGAAATCAGACTGCCTTCCAAGTAGTTGTCTACACTAATGTAAAAATTCCTATGCAGAAGAACCCTAAGAAGAACAGCATAATGCTTTTACTGCTTCAGCTTCTTCTGCAACGGCTCTACTGAACTCCCGGCCTGCCAAAGAATTGTCAAATGTTGTTAAAGTAAACTTAGTACCTTTGTATTGTCATTTAATATGCAAAAAGCATGAAACTAGATTCTGTTCCAACCTAACCTAATGAAGCTCACAGTAAAGTGATTTGTTTGTATAACACCAATTATTAATCTCTCTTTCAATATATTAAGAGCTTATCAGGTTCATCTTGCTTCATTAATGAAAAAGGAATTTTGAGTATTGCCGTAGAGGAGGAAGAATTCATTGTGCACATCGTCGACAGAACATAGTATTAAACACAATGATGCTTCCAACAGACAATGAAAAAATGATATCTTTGTGGAACTTTTCTTCCCGCATTGAAAACCTCCATTCTTCCGTGCCAGAATCTAATTCAACCTCAAATCAGGTGTTCTTAGGAACCACACTAGTATGAACTCAGTAGTTCAGAAATATGCAGACACAAGAAGACATGATCCTCCCAGGAACCATCAGTCCTGAGCAAGTTAAACAAATGTTTGCACCTGTATCTAAAAGGAAAGCAAGACTTCAAGAGACAAGCTGCTCCCAAACTCTCTTGATTTTAACATGGGCTGCAACATATTGAGAGGTATTTTATTGAGCATGTCAAATTAGATATCTAATTTGACCTACACCCCCCAGAACACACCCAAAGGGAAAAAGACTAGTTCTTCATTTCAATTGAGTAGAGAGGCACATTCATACACTCACCAGAGGTGTATCTTTGTTACTAACACTCTACTTTGCAAAGAGAGAGCCAAAACTGCATATTTGAATGCCCCATTTTTATTTGGATATGTGTGTGTGTGTGTGTGTGTGTGTGTGTGTGTGTGTGTGTGTGCAGATTTGTTTTTTTTTTTTTTTTTTTTTTTTTTTGCATTTTATTTTCTTCTGTGGAAATTGGATCCTCCCACACATGGTCAAATGGGCATTGAGACGAAAGATTAATATGCCTACCACGCTGGAGAGTTGTTCCTTGATGTAAGCCATCGATCTCAACATCGCTTCAAGTGTTTCTCTCGTAAGCTGAAACTTCACTTCCTTTTCTCTTAAAGGAGACTTGGAGTGGTCTTGCAACTGCAAATAAGAGCCATAAAGCAAAGTCAAATGTAGCATGATAACAACGCTAAGTCACTGAGGTTGAGAAGCAAATGACTGCACCAAAATATGGTCTTGTAGAGCTTGCAGATGGGGAGAAACAGGGGAACATTGCATCTTACTAATTCCCAGGAATATTTAAGAATAACAAATTTGCAGTCGGTAACTAATGGATTTTTTGTTATTCAACCATTCTCTAAACCCCCGCTAACTAATTCCTGCAGGAGAAGTCTTGCTCTCATCACATCCAAGTGCAGGACATTCCCTTACGTGATCTTTTGATGTTACTAAAAGTTTCCAAAGAAAGGTCCCACAATCTGGCAAGATTACTAATGAGAAAATGTTTATACATAAAAAGGGACATGTTATCTTTCAGTCTTTCCCCAGGATAAGCTCAGTTGTGAAGGATTATGAAGCATGCTCGCCTCTCATCATGCGGACTGGCCCATTGATATAGTCAAGATAGAATCACTCATTTCATCATCATACCTTCAGGGTGACTGCAGCCACCTTATTCGCTGATGCTTTTTGCTTCTCGATCCTCCAATTCATTTCAACAAACTGAGGAACAGTTGCCTATATGAATAGGAAATCAGTATCAATTCCTTTATCTAGAAGACAACAATTCCAGGCTCAAAGTGTCATGCATCATGAATGAGAGAGAGAGAGAGAGAGAGAGAGAGAGAGAGAGAGAGAGAGAGAGAGAGAGATTCTTTAATTATTCTGAATAAGCAATTCTGCACCTTATGCCAGTAGAGATTTATGGAAGTAACAGAGGAACAGGCTACTTGCATCATTTTCATTTTCCAATTGGTAGTTCAGGGCAAAATCTGATAGAACACTTTAATTCATCATAAGAAATTATAAAGGGCTAACAAAAATTTGTGTTGGCTTGCACTGCAGCTTTGGCCATCCTTTTGCAGCTGCTTGAAAGCAGTCTTCTCCCAAAAGCACTCCTACTGCTAGAGGAAGAGGGGCTTAATATTATTTGTAGTTAGACATCTCTGCATATCAGATTTTATCGCTCTGCAAAATTTCTCTTGTTGATTTAGGTAAAGATTTTAGGCATCTACCGTGCAATCAAACAACAGACAACTCCATGAGATGGAGACACATGGCTGCCACTGCAGCACTGACTATGAAATTTAACTGAATGCATTTGCAACAGCATTTTGAATGTCTGGCAACAGCATGTCCCTTTTACCATATTTTCAGAAGCACCGTCATCACGTTGGAGAGAGATGGGCACTGGCTGTGACACATTAGACTCAGCAGTGATTGTTGCATTGCTGCCACTGCCTCTGCAGTTGAAGTCGAAACATGGATCAGCTTGGTGAGGCTGAGATAATGCTGAAGTTTCGGAAGATGGGAAAGTTGTGAGAGTAGGGGGCATGCTTGTTTTGACCTGACAGGAATTGCTGGAACACGGTATTGACTGCTGGACAAGAAAAACACATAAAAGTAAAAATGGTGAGCTGATAAGCTGGAGAATCACAAAGTAAGCAACTCAAAGCATGACAAAAAGACTGCAGGAAGTGCGGTTTCTTGAGATCAATATAATCCATGACAAGAATATGCTTACACTGCACAAACAAACCGTCTGAGACTTTATTCAAATCTCAAATCTTTATTGGCAGCAGACCACTAACACGAAAAACAGACATCAGCACTAATGTTCTCAATTCGATTCTGCAAATTTTGCATGGAAGTCTCGGTGGGACGAAACTTAAAGTTTCAATGCAAGCAAGGATGATATTAGCCAACTATAACATAAGTAAAGTACTTCTCAAGTTCTCATCACTCAAGCATAGCTATCTGAGAAGCTGCGAAAGCAACGGCAGCTAAAAAAAAAACAATTTTCCAAAGAAGTCAAAGAAGCAAACGTCTTTGGCACCCGCGCAATCTAAGCCCGTCATCACGATGCAAATCACAACGCAAAAATCTCTCTTTTCCTTCACCTGTTCTCTAGAAATGTCCTCCCTCCACTGATTCTTATGCTTCAGCAGCACCGACACGAGAAGATCCCGCAGACTGACCGGCAAGTCGGGCGGAAACAGCCTCAAGAAATCGCTCTCGCCGAAGTCGTCGCCCACGCATTTCCTGATGAGGGAACGGAGGCACGCCGAGACCTGCGAAAACCCCGACAACCCACGTCGAAACATCAAGAAAGAAAACAAAAGTTCGAGACTTTTCCAAGAATTCCGAACCAGGGTCCTCACTCACGGGGTCGACTTCGGAAGTAGAAGCGAGGCCGAGGAGAAACTGGACGTGGGACTTATCCGGAGGGGCGAGGCCGGTCTTCCTGGTCAGCCAGAGGGTGATGAGTACGGTCTCGATCGCTTCGGCGGCGGCGGCGGCCGCGGCCGAGAGCTTGTGGAGTTGCAGGAAGAGGGTCGTGTCCCCTGCTCCTTCCATTTCGCCTCTTCTCGTTTCCGAGCTTTTATCTCTTTCTTCTTCTTCTTCTTGTTTTCTTCCGTTGCTTCTCGGCAAAAAGGTATGAGCTTCAATGGTTTCTCGAGCTTCTCAACAGCTGACACCTTCTTCTTCTTCTTCGTCCTGAGGGACAAGCCATTGATGCGGGTCTCGCGCAGTTTGCGCTTCTTGCGTTTCCATTGAATTGAAGGCCGCCATGAACGATCGAGTCGCTTGCTCCAGCTTCCCAATCTCCCCGTCTCTCTCCATGCGTTCTGGTTTTAAGTGCTCCAAATTGCTTTTCTCGTTTGAGTATTATCCAACATTTTGGATATTGATTTAGGGGAAAATTTCCAATGAGAACTTAATAAAATTGCTATAATTTTTTCCAATGATAATTTAAAGTAAATTTATTTCATATAAGAATATGAAGTGGAAGTTATTTTAAATAAAAGTATGAAATGGTTATATGATCGTATAAATGTAAAAAAAAAAAAAAAAAAAAAAAAGCCTAAGGGCGGAACAGCATTTTTTTTATTAGGGGAAGAAAGATGAAAAAAGAAAAAAAATGAAGGGAAAGAAAAAAATATAAAAATATAAAAAAAATCACATAAAATTGTTTTGACTAAAATACTATTTCTTCGATGGCCGTTATAGTCACCAGCCAACTAAATGTCTGTGAGACGTTTTGGTCACATTGGATTATTATTTGAGATAATTTGACCACTTTAAGTTCTTATTTAACCATCTCATATTTTTATTTAAAGTAATATCTACTTTGAATCTTTATTTGAAAAAATGAGGGTAATTCATCTCTTATTTGAAATTTTGCCTTGAGTTGGTGACACATTTTTTGATTAAAAATTAAATTTATTTCACAAAAAATAAATAATATTAAAGTAAATCTTTAAAATTGATTGCTTGTATCTTCTATAAATATAAATGGATGAAAATTATATTCATCATTCAAGAAAATATTCAAAAATCATTTTTATCAAAATGAAACATTTTCCTTTATTAATTATTTCAAAAAATATAAGCCATCATTTTTAGAAAAAAAATACTTATTTATTTTTAACGAAACAAAAATAGCCTAGGCATATAACAAATGTGTGAAATTCTATAAAATTATCATAAGGATAGTGTTACCAATTGATCTTAGAAAAGGGGGATAAACACTTTTTTAGACATTTTGGAAAATTGAAAAATTACATAACAAATTTACACTTTTGTAGCATATTTAATGAAAATTAAAAGCGGAAACGCTCTACATTTTCTGTATGGAAAATTTTAAATAAAGATCTAAAGTAGAGTCATTTTCTCAAAAAAAAAAAAAAAAGACTCGTAGGAGATTTTATACCAAATAAGGGTCGTGACCAAATCATCTTAGGTAAGGATTTTTGGTCGACCGGCAATCATGTGACTATTTCGGCCATCGAAGGAGTATTTTTGTCAAAAGAAATTTAAGTATATTTTTCTAAAATTATTTTACCCTTTTATTTTTCCCTCTTCCCTCTCCTAGCTATCATCAGGCCTTGTCCATGTCTAGCAAAGGTCACCTGCCTTAGATGAGTTTTGCCCTCACTAGCGTTGGTTGAGAGACGCCCTTTCTTGGGCTGATGGTGAAGGATGGCGAGGGTGACCCTCACTCGAGGCTGCCCTATGTCCATAGATGAGCTCCACCCTCACTAGCACAGGGTGACACTCGCCCTTTCTTGGGTTGAGGGTGACCCTCGCTCAAGGTTGCATTGTGTCCATAAATGAGTTATGCCCTCACTAGCGTTGGGTGAGAGCTGCCCTTTCTTGGGCTGAGGGTGAAGGATCGCGAGGGTGACCCTCGCTCAAGGCTGCCCTATGTCCATCGACCTCTGTCAGTCATCAACAAGGCTTGACAACGACTTGCAAAGGGAAGAGGGAAAGAAAAAAAACATGAATAAAGGGAAAAGAAGGGTAAATGTAAACAAATATATCTAGAAACTTTTTTACTAACACTTCTCTTCTCCGACGATTGGAATAGTCACATGCTCATCGATCGGCTAAAGATTTCATTGACCAGCAAGTTTAAGCCCTTATTTGAGACAATTCAATCATGTCGAATCTTTATTTGAGATGATTTGATCACTTCGAGCTTTTATTTAAAATAAAAACTATTTTGATTTTTTTAGAAAATGACTTCACTTTAGACTTTTATTGAAAATTTTGCCCTTTCCATATTATAATTGTATGTCACTTCAAAAGGCACAGTGATGTAGCTTTCAAATGGCCAGTTCACCTTCTGCAAAATCTCAAAATCAGTTAGTTTTTGTTGTCATTTCTTAATTGCAAAGTTCTTACCTATTTCCTTAGATCACTTATGCTACAATATTTTCTTTTAAAAGAACACGTTGACTTACTTCAACTCCTGAAATATCCACATTTTTTTATTTTTCAGCGCACATTTATTGAATGGTTTAGACACATGCATGCAATGAGCCAATTTTTTTACTATTTCACGAGCGATTATAGCTTAAAAGTTAAATATTGATTCATAGCTATTCTATCCCGTTAACATAATGCCAATAATTGACTTAATTTTGAAAATATAAAAGAGCTTCAATAGTATTTTCGATGAGTTGATGGCATTTTATGGTTGCTCATTAAAAAGCACTCGATTCATGTATGTAAGATTATTGTCTCTTGTTAGTGCCCCAAACAGGCCACACACTATTCAATTCTCCCCTTATCTCTTGGAGTCAAGAATTATATGCTAACCTCCTCATCAAGATATTTGAACTGCAATGTAGACACCGGTCTAGTCATTGGAACATGGCGTGTTTCTAAGAATCCTTGGGAAACAGAATCTCGCCTATTCTTGAATTAATTCGTCGTAACATTTGAAATGAGAATTACAAAATCATGCTAAGGACCCACCACCCGTCGTGACTTCAGGATCCACGTCCGAGACCGTAGAACTGTCTTGGGACGTGCCTTGTATGGGTAATCATAACTCGGCAACCAGATGTTTTGAATTGAACCGAATCGAACTGAATTGTCGAAAAAATAAATTGCAAAGCCAATTCCTAAGGGCCTAAAAGCCCAACACAGGCCCATTCATCTAAAGAGCGAGGCCCACAATTGCTCTCTCGCCGAGAATCGCTTCTCCGCCTCGTCGTCCTCGTTTCGCCCACAACAGCGGCACCGCGCAGAAAAGCAGAAGCACCGGCCAGTCTGAAAAGCTCAAAAAAAGAAAAAGAAAAAAAAGAAGAACAGAAAAAATCGGGGACGAGAAGGGCGAAGATCATGTCGAAGCGAAGCCGGAACGGAAGCGCTCGGTCGCCTCGCGGGCGGAGACCATGACGCGAGCTCGGAGACGACGTGCCGGGGCGGCTGATCTCGACGGCCCTATCGCTTGAAGCCGAACGGACGATCGGTGAGTCGGCGATTCGCCGTCGAAATTTCTTTTTTTCCGGTCGTTTGCGGGGATTGATTCGCGGGGGAATGGAATTCTTGTACGGGAGAACTCGAATTTTTCCCCGAATTGCCGAGGCGGTTGCTCCGTCCTAGGGTTTTCTTATGATTCGGAGGAGGGCTGTCTTTGGGTGGAATGATGTTGGGAAATTTTTCTGACTTCTGTCGCGTGGATGCTTGCTTTGAATCCGCTTTTTGTTTCGCCTGGATTGTGGATTTTGTCGGCTGCATGTCAGTTCCGCCATCATGAGGTTGAAATTGATTCGGGCCCGCCTTTTTTTTTCTTTTTTTTTTTTGAAATTTCGTGTCTTTCTAAGTGTAAGTAGCCACGCAGGTTGTCGACAGAATAATTGGAGAGCAGAATGAGCAGTGAGGATTTCGACGCCCAGGCGTTGGGCGAGAAGCTGTCGAAGCTCAACAACTCGCAACAGAGCATCGAATGTACCTATAAGTTTCTCATTCTTTTTGCACTTTCGGATTATGTCTCTTAGCTGTAGATGCGATGGAAGAGTAGCGTCGAGATGAAATTGCCACCTGATTCTCAAATGTGCTGTTGTTGTCAGTGTATGTTCCTTGTTTGTGAGCTATCGTATTCTCCCTTTCTGCTGAAGGATGTGGGTGTGATGATATGGAGTAGTTGCGAAAATAATGTTATATCATCCTTGCATTTCCTTTTGTTGTAGAATGGTGCCAAGATATTCAGTAACAGTCTGCTTATGGACATCCTACTTGTCTGGAGGGTGTACTGTGTGGTTTTAACTATCACATCACATGTACCTGTATGGTACGTAGGTCAAGCTAGAGAAGAATTTATTGTGATGTATTAACTTTTGAAATAATCTTGAAAAAGGGATGATCTGGCCATGGTTAGATTTACTACGCATAACATCGATGAGCACAATTAACTCATTGCGAATACAGGACTAGTAAGTTTCCAGAGGGAGTAGTGGTATTTAGTTCTTGCAAAGAGTTGCAGTATGCTGGTGAGTAAGTTGTGAGGGGCCCAGAGTAAATTTTTCTTTGTCGTGTTTGTTATAACATAAATTTAAGGGCATCATTAACATCGGACATCCTTGAAGTCACAATATAATCAGATGGGGCATTTGACTGTGACTTTCATTTGGGGTCTAATTTTCTATGGCTTCTGTGTATTAGTTTATCATTGGAAAAGAAGTCCAAATTTTTAGAGATATACTTACTATTATCTTTTATTTAACACCAGATGAAATAACAGATTTTTTTTTTTTTTTAAGTAAATGAGATTATTTTATTGGTTCTTACAGGCTGCCATTCCATTTAACTTAGAAGGAACTCAGTGAAGTCATTGTCAGCTGAGATTCTTTTCTGGATTTACTTTGGAGATGGTCTTTGGAGGAGAATGGTTTAGAGAATGGATGCTGTAAAGGATTCATCATTTAAATAATTGAAAAAACAAGTAATTTATATAGAAGATGTACTTTTTGAGATGGATGGCTATAGTGTAAAAGATCATAGAATTTATAAAAGCTTTTGCGGAGGTCAAGCTAATCTTTCCCTTAGACTGTTTCTTTCTTTTTTCTTTTAATCTCAATAGGGCCGAGGAAGTGTCGTGGCCTTTGGAACCTCTGATCAATATGATATCTCTATCACTTTAATATTGCATAAATTCCTTATCATATTATTCACTCCTAGATACAGAAAATGAAGTAGTGACAGCTTGGCATTGGGCAGTGGACTACTTATGGATTTAGAAAAGCATTTCTTACTTTCTGCATCCACCTTTATGTTTTGGTTCAAGATATGAGAATATTTATAACAGATTGATGGTAAATAAGAAAGCCACTCAGTAGACCGATTCTCTTTGTTGATTGTTTATTAAGTATGTTGTTTGTGTGTGTGGAAAACACTTTAGGTGCATGTGTCATAGACTTTATTGTGTAGGTGATCACTGTTGTGGTTTTGCCCTTCATTATGTAAGCAATATCTAGTTCCCTTTGGAGCCTTTTACACAATTTTTTCAACCAGAAAAGAATTAATTTGTGATAGTTAACGTATGTGCACAACAAGGGAAAAAGCTACCAAAAACCCTAAACTATCCCTACTGTGACACATTTATCCTAAACTTGTTTATTATTATTATTATTATTATTATTATTATTATTATTATTATTATTATTATAATATAAATTTGACACAAAGACCTCAAACTTGTACGCATGTGACACATTCAGCCCAATTTTTTTTTTTTTTTTTTTTTTTTTGTGTCTCCAAAAACTCTAAACTTGTATTCGTGCATCACAATTACCTCAAAATTTGGGTAAATATGTCATATGAATATAAGTTCAGGGTTTTTGGTGTCATAAAAATATAATTTAAGGTAAATGTGTCGCATAAATTTAGGGTTTTTGGTGTCATAAAAGAATAATTTGGGGTAACTATGTTACATGGGTAAAGTTTGGGGTGATTTGTGTCAGAAAAAAAAGTTTAGGGTATATGTGTCACAGTGGGCATAATTTAGAGTTTTTGGTGGCTTTTTCCTGCACAACTAATAGCAATTCAGCCACCTATTCAGGTAGGGCCCCTATTAAACAGTTAGATGCGTGGCTTCTTTTAGCTCAAGCAACCAAATGCAGCAGAAGTGACAATGTGTGTACTAGGGATGTTATTGCACACCCAGTGTATGGATGCTCCTTCTGATTGAGTTTACATTATTGTCCCAGTTTTTCACAAAGCGCTGACCTGTTCCTTCATAGTATTTATTTATGTGCTTTCACTATTTTAAGGTCTTTCTCTTTAATATGCTTGCATCTCGCTTCTTGTTACTGATACATTCCTTTTTCATTGCATCAGCATTGTCCCAGTGGTGTGTTTCTCACAGGAAGAAGGCCAAACAAATTGTTGAAACGTGGGATAAATTTTTTAATTCTTCTCAGAAGGAGAAGTGTGTTTCTTTTCTTTATTTGGCCAACGACATTCTGCAAAATAGTAGGAGAAAGGGTAGTGAATTTGTGAATGAGTTTTGGAAAGTTCTACCTGCAGCGCTTAAGCATGTCTATGGAAATGGAGATGAACTTGGAAAGAAAGTGGTGACCAGACTGGTGAGCCTTTTTAAAAGATGCATCTTACTGTCTTGTCATCTCTTATTATCCATCTGATAGTATTTGAGTGATGGAATATCATATGTGCAGATATAAGTGTAGGTGATCACTTATCACTTGGTTGACTAATGTTTGAGAGCTTTTGTGATTCTGTTATTTAGCAGGAGTATTTTGAATTCTGTCTGAACAATTTCACTTTAGGTTCATAAATTTTTATTTCATTCTATATATGTTCAGCTAAGTAATGTACGGAGAGTAAGAGTTTTCCTGTTGTCTAGGTTTTTTTATATAAGTATGCTTCATTCACCTAATAATTGAAGTTTCTAGGTTGGCTTTTCAATGCACTACATAGATTCATCTCAGAATAAGAGAGAATGACCCTTTTGGGTTTTCTAGACACTTGACTTTGCATGTATGAGGAGAAACATTGATGAATATCAGGAAGAACTGGCAGTAACAGCTCAAACGATGAATTCAACATCTAAGGTTAAGAGTTTTTAAAGGGTCAAGCATTGGGTTATTGTTTCGAGGTTATTTTTTGACATTGTGCATAGTCAATTTTGGATAGAATATACTGGAATTAACCATTTAGTCCAATGTGGAGCCTGTCTGTATTCAAGTTGCAAAGTCAGTAGACGCATATTTCTTAGTCAATTTTCGAAAAGTGTGCTGGTTGTTATAGTCCTTGTTTGTCAGGGATCATTCTTATCTGTTGCATCTCATTTCTTTCTTCAGGCTTTCGCTGAAACATACATTATGCTACTGATTAAGTGAAGCTATTTGTATAAATATTATGAAGCTCAGTGCCAGTTGGGCTCGGTCATATTGGTCCATTGTCTCTTATCCATTATTTATATGTGTATACAGAGGAGTTGGACTGGTGAAACATTTGTATGCATGTTGAGTTAATATTTATCTCAGGCATACTTTCCGAATACCTTGATCATTGTTACTCTAAGCATTTGCATAAATTTGAGAATATTTACCAGTCATTATGTCTGTAAGCCCATTCTGGTGACGATATGAATGGCATGATTGTCTCCAGTGAACATTGTCGGGGCCGATGCTGTCTCTTGGCAAGGGTTGACTCTAGTAGATAAGTTGGTGGGATAATATCTGCCTGGATGAGTTGATTGAACCTCAATTTTGAAGCTTACGACCATAACAGGGCTTTTATGCCAAGGTTTTGAATGAGTTGATGCTAAACCTGATATATGGAGATTACTTCGATGTTCTCCATCTTAATGTCAGAGACTCGAGTGAACTTCTTTTCTTTTTCAGGAGTTTCCTCCTTTCAGTATTCCATAAATTTGGGTTAGAACTAAACACTTTGGGAGATTATACAATTATATATGTCTGTACTTCCTTTACTTTGTATCTCTCTTGTCAGCTATACACTACTTGTTACTGAGGTTGTTAGAATGATGCTTAATCACATGCTAAGATTTGGTTAAAGCATGTGCTTCTGGTATTATTGGAGAACAGATCACTGGACTGATCGTCATGACTTCTTATTCAATTCCCCTTGGTCTTGCTCTTTTCTTGTATTAACCACAATTTGGAACTGTTGTTCAACTCTTGGTGAAAATGTCCTCGACACAGGTATGGTAAGACTAATATTGCTCAATGGAGGAGTTTTATCTGTTATTTAAAGCCAAAACTTTCTGAGATGATGAAAATGCTGACCCTAATTCAATGTTTGGAACATAGACAACATGCCCTTTTTGCCCTTTAAATTCTAATCACATTGTTCATGATGCCCCCTTGGTTGGGTCGGGGAGAATAGGTTTTTGGTTGTTGGAAAAAACCCTCTCATTGGATGATTGTACCCCCTACTTCTGAAATCAAGAACTATCTACTTAGTTAACAAAGGATAGGTCATAAACCAGTCCTCCTGTTTCTTAGGCTTTGTGTCCCTGTTCGCTTCTCCAGGCTGAACAGCGATTATCATTCCAACCTTGCCTACCTCTCTTGAATTATATTTCATTCTTTAAAGTACCCCTTTCTTTTTTCTTCATTTTTTTTTTCCCGGAAGATAGTCAAGGCTTCTGAGACAAGAGCTTGTTTGCCAAGTCCGAATTGCCACCTTCTTGTATGACAGCTCTTTTCAATGCTTGCAATCGCCTTTGACCCTTTTCCACATCTTTATTTTCTAATTATTCTACTTGAACGGGAGACTTCACCTTTACTTAGAGAGGGGCTTGTATTATGATAGTCTAAGAATATTTTTTGTTGGATTGGTTGGCCCAATAAAATGAAGTATTTAGTCACCGTTTACTAATATAGATGATGTGCAAGTCTAGATGTATACAGGTAGGTAGTAGGTACGTGATGTATAGATTTGCTAGCCTGTGAATGATTCATCAGGGGTTGCAAGTTTCATCTCCTTGATACTTTTCAATAAATCTTGTTTACTTATCCAAATAAGAGATTTTTATGTAATTTGAGATATTTTCTTTTGCAAAGATACGAATCTTAAGAAGGTGCAATTTGGTAAACGTTCCCATTATTTCCTCCACTAAGGTTTTGACAGGGAACTTCTATGGTGCTTAATCACTGATCTTCAAATTAAGGGGGGTTATTTACTTCAAGTATTTTGTGAATGAATGTCCTCATCTATATTAGAGGTATAAGTTTCTAAAGGGATTCCCAAGTTCTCTCGTGTTTATGCTCAGGCCCTTTGTAATTTCACCGTTCGATTTGTTCTGAAGGCACAGAGCTCTGTGAATATATATATATATATATATATATATATAATCACCAATTTTATTTGGTTTGCTTCACACTTCCATTTTACATGTTGGGGCACTGCTTATTTAAGATGCTGTCGATTCGTTTTAAGAATGTTTTTGCCTTCTCTTCCTTCATGGCTTTTCTTCTACCTTTGATCCAAATTGATGGTTTAATTTGGTTTCAAATGTGGTAAGGTTGATATATGGGATGAAAGGAAAGTTTTTGGTTCGCGGGGGCATGGCCTTAAAGATGAGATGCTAGGAAAAGATCCTCCTCCTGTGCCTGTGAGCAATGGAAAGAGTTCGAATCCCATTAAAATTGTGAAGAGGGATGCTAGCTCAGTAAGAGTGGTGAGTATAAAGCGATCCTTTTAGCATTTATTTGCAGCATACTTTTGGCCCATTTTCCTTGACTATGTTCTCGGGCTTTTAATTTCAGAAATTAGCTGTTGGAGGTCTGCCGGAAAAAATCGTAACTGCCTATCAATCAGTACTCGACGAGCATTCTACTGAAGAGGCTGCTTTAGACAAATACAGTGCTGCGGCAACCCAGGTCAAAAAAATTGAGGAAGATGCTGATAGTAAATTGAATCAAGGTGAGATCCTTGCCATTTATCTTTTAGTCTTTTAATAGCAAACAGCATCATCTTTTTGTGTCTTGTTGACTATCTTTAGATTGACAGAAGATTATTCTGACTGTGACTAAGGGACACCTCTTTTACTTTTCGCACATAATAGCCTTTCAGTTAGGAAAGGCAATTTTGTGAAAGTTGCTTGTATAAAATGGTGAGGGGGAGCCTTAAGAAAGCATGGTAAAGAAGCGACACATGATCTTGACATGATCCATCTCATGGAGGGTATCATTCTAGATTGAACAATCATGGAAAAGGAAGTATTCATGTGTGTGTGTGTGTGTGTGTGTGTGTGACTTTCGCGCGTGCGCGGGTATGTGTGCATGTGGTTACGTGCGTCTCACAATCTATTTGTCCATCGTTCTCTCTTTACGCTGGGGTTGTCAGATCTTGCTAGAGGCTGGCCAATGGCCACTGCAGTGCAACCCATCTCCCTCTGTTCTGTGTGTGTATTCCATGTGTCTGACTATCTATCTAGGTTTATTTTATTCGTTTTGGGTGCCTAAGTCATCTTTATGCTCTGTTTGGGAAAGGAGAGAGTGAAGTGAATTGAATATTGGACCGGACAATGACCAAAATGAGAGGAGAGAGGGAAAATTAAAATTTTGTCTCTAAATTTTCATTTCTCCCCCTTTCGCTAGTTCTCCAAACATAGTGTTAGTGTCTCATTTGTCTGATAATATCAGATGGGGGGAAATCCTGGTATGTAATTGTGTAAACCAGCTTTTACACTTAAAGACTCTTTTTGTGTGAATAAAAAATCCAAGAATCTGGATTAACTCATTCTTAGGCCCAAGGCAGGATATTTAATGAATAGGAACGAATTTTGAGACCAATTGGCGTTTGCATTGGTGGACAAGTTGCTTACTGGCATTTATAAGATTAGATTTTATCCTTTTGAAGCTAAGTGATGGGTTTGACAGCCTGAGGTTTTCCTAGCAATGCCAATATGCAAAGGTTCAGGTGGAAATGAAATTGATGATTCTCATAAGGAATATAGACATCAATAGCTAGCTCAGTTTAGTATAAGGATGGTCACAAAGATCCACTAAAGTGGCTTGTGGTGGTAATGGATCTGTGGAGTACATGGTGAAATTGTCGGGCAGCAATAGCTTCGTTTTTTGGGCTAATGACAGGTGCCATCTGCTTAATCGGTTCCATTGCTTCAAAATCCAAGGTAGGAGCAATGATAAATGCTTTTGCTGGGGTAGGATAAGTCGTCTGCTGGAGTGTGTTTCTAGATGTGCTTCTTAAAGGGGAGGAATTGGACTCTGCCGTGCATTGTTATCATGGAAAAATAAAGAACTGTAATCCAATTTTTGTTGATCAGGAAGTCAGCAAGGTTCTGTATTGGTAGATGATCTACAAGAGCAAGAAGATATCATTAAGCAGTGCATAAGTCAACTTGAAAATTCTGAAGCAACAAGAGCTACCTTGATTTCCCAGCTTAGAGATGCGCTTCATGAGCAAGTACATTTTACTACTCTACTTTTGCTTACTATTGTTGAAAGTATGTGCCATTCTTGACTAAGTGCTGATCCACACTTTCCAGGAGTCAAAGTTGGGACATGTGCATGCACAATTGCAAGTGAGTATTGTCTCATTCTGTGACTTATGTGTGCCTGTGCTAGCTAATGCAGATGATCTTGTTGTGATAGTGTCCTTACTTTTTTATACATCATCTGGTGGTCTGTCAGAAAAGGAGAATTTGTTGCTTTTGGCTTTATGATTTTAATAGATATCTTCAAGTTTTGGTCAATGGATTTGTTAAAGTATTGTTATCTTTGACAAGTCAAACAGCTGTATCTTTGCCCACTTAGTTAATGGTAAGATCACGTGAATAGTTTATTTCTGTCCTTCAGTCGCCTTGACATAGATGGACTAAGTTCAGTAATCTTTTTTATTGCATAAATATGTAAAGGCTTGATGATTGCTTTGTGTGGCATGGGGTTGATCCTATGGACATCAATCTATCTATCTTTCTGAGTGACTCTTCATCTTGCAAAACTATCGGATGTGTTCTTGGCTGATACTCTTATTGATTGTCTTCACTTTCTCAAAGGGGTGGTTTAGCTGCAGGGTGCCTGGCTGGATTTCATCGATTTGTGAATACTTTTAGAGAGAGAGAGAGGCTGACCTAGGTGACTTTCGTGAAATTTGTCCTCCTTCCTTCTCTCTCTATGTTCTCTACCGAGAAAAGGCCTCGCCCTTCTCTTAAATGATAAATTCCAGACTGGATCCAATCCGCCTCATCCTTTTTCCCATCTGAGAGGTGTGCAGGTGTAGGTGCAGGTGCCCCTCTGAGAGTAGCATTGTTTTTTCCTTTTCTGTGTACAAGATGGGGAATGGGCATCTTATTGCAGCAGTCATTCACTATAGAAGTTTACTCTTTGTTTATGATGTATGTGCATTTGAGCAGGTTGAATCTGGATGCTACGAATGTTGGCAGTCATCCCCTACTACACTCTGCCATGCACAGTCAGACATTGTCACCTGTGTTTTGCTTTCTGCATTTGGTCTTTTGGCTCTCTGTAATGTAGCCTGTTTCTCATCTTTTCACATTATTACCTCATATAATGTAGTTCACTATTCTTTACATGTGTTTTATTTTGTTCATTGATCATTGCCCTGATACTTTTTTCGCTACTTATCTTACATTTGATAGTTGACAAGGCTATGCATGTGCAGGGTGCTCGAGTTCAGGTTGAACAGGCAAGTAATTTGCGGAAAAGGCTCATAGCACCCTCTGTTCTTTTACCCCAAGGCCCTACTAACTCATTCTTAGAAAGGCCAAGGATGGAGCAAAGCCTGCCTTTGATTCAACCGATGAGCAACACGACTCAGCCTCCTCTCTCCCAACCTGCGATGCCTTTTACCTCCCTCAAAACTTCAGATGAAGACAGCAAGAAAGCTGCAGTTGCTGCAATTGCTGCTAAGCTTTCTAACTCTACATCTTCTGCCCAAATGCTTAGCTCGGTACTTTCTTCCCTCGTTGCAGAAGAGGCTGCCTCGAAGAATGGTGGCTTGAAGCCCGCTTCATTTTCCTCGGCTTTGCCTATCTTTCCCCCAGAGAAAAGGCCCAAACTTGAGAAAATGCCTGTCTCCACTTCTGGCAACTCCGATTTGGGAAACTTGTCCTACTTTAGCCCTTTACAGCAGCAATCGGGGAGCAACATGCCAGTCGCAACGTCAATGGGCATGCCACCTGCGTCACAATCAAATCAAATGCAAGCGCCATTTGCTTCACCACCTCCCCCGCCGCCACTGCCTTCCAGTCTATCTTCTGCAAACCTGTCTGGAAGTCAATATGTCCAATCTGCTAATATGAATATGATGGCGGGCCTGATTCCTTATGGATTTGGAGCGAGTCTACCACCACCACCTCCCCTGCCACCACCACATATTAGTCTGCAGCCCTTGGCAAGGCCTGGCCTTCAGCCACCTCAGCAACCGCATGTGGAGCAACCGCAGCAGCACCAGCAACCTGCTTCTGGGGGATATTATCAGTCACCAGGCCTTGGCTTCTTCGGACAAAGTCATCAACCAGCAACACCGCCAGTACCAAGGCAGTGAATTTTGCTTATTTGAGACGAGGGGCTTCCTTTTTAAGAGCAACTATTCGTGGAAATTTAGCGGCAAAGCTGTTCTTTGGAAGAGTGTACTTGAAACTTTCTGTCTTGAGGTCGCGATGTTTACAGTGTCATCTTGTAAATTAGTAGAGGATTAGCAACTGTTGTAATGGGATTAATTGCAGCACCCTCCCTCTCTCTCCAGGACATCAGAACAACATTTGGGAAGAAGTTGCTGCTCCAGTAAGAGAGGAGCAGGGAGAAGGAGAGAGAGAGAAAGGGGGTGTTTGGGTGGGGGGGGGGGGGGGGGGGCAGGGTTTCTGGGGAGGAAGGGGTGGTTTCCGGGAGCCGCTTGGCCGAAGGAATGTTCAGATATCTGTACTTTAGTTTTAGATGATGGAGTAGCGGGACTGTACTTTTATTCACTGCTTCGGTGATCAGCACTGAATCGTGCGAATAAGTTGGTACTTCTCACCGGTCTGTCTGCGAAGATGGGTCGAATCTTTGGATTTTAGCTGTTTAACAGGTTCGAATTGGTAGATTACGGTGTGGGCCATGAAAGTCATCTTTCTTCTTTGGGTCGTCTAACCATTTGGTCAGAGAATGAGAGCTGTTGTGGGATCATCTTGGTTTTTCTTTTTTTCTTTTTACTTTTAGAAAGGGGTTGAAAAAGTCTTAAAATTTTTGCATTTGTGCTAATTTAGTCATATACACTTTATTAGCGTTAATTTAGTCATGCGTCTTTTTACCTGTGTCATTTTAGTCTTAAACCTTTTCATTTTGTGTTTATTCATTCATTTTTTACTAATTTTAGCTGAATTTTATTGACTGAGTGTTAGTCAATTGATGTGGCATGACCGATGTTGATGTGAACAACTTTTAATAATTTTTAAATATTTTTTTGATTTTCCCTTTATTTTTCTTTTTTCCTTTCTCCTCCTTCCTAGTCGTCGAACAACCTCATCGGCCTTTGGCGAGCCTAATAGCCCCTAGCAAAGCCTCCCTAGAGGTTGTGAGAGCTGTTCACGCTAGTGGGCGAGGTCAAGTCTCGCCCAAGGGCGCCCACAAGCAACCCTTGCGGCCTCTAGCGAGGGCTCGAGCCTTGCTAGTGGGCTGTCACCTTTAGCTGGTTGCTAGGGAGGAAGGAGGAGGAGAGGGAGGAAGGAGGAGGAGAAGGAAAAAAGAAAAAATAAAAGAAAAAAGAAAAAGAATATATGTATTTTCAAAATATTATTAAAAAGTTGTCTATGTTAGTATCGGTTATGCTATGTTAGTTGATTGGTACCTAATTAGCAAAATTCAGTCAAAATTAATTGAAATGGTTGAATTAGCACAAAATCAAAATGTTTAGGATTAAATTAGTGCGATAAAAGATTTATAACTTAATTATTATAATTATAAAAGATTTAGGACTTTTTAGATACTTTTCCTAGGGAGCTTGAAGGGATGTGCCTTTCAAAGGTTTAATTCTTTATTAAGTGGTCGCTAGTGTGGATTAGGTGATTGTTATTGTCACTTAGTGTGGATGTTTTAAAGGCTTGAACTGCAATGGTGTGAACAACAAATAGTCTCACTTTTATTTAAATGTTATTTTTATTTCTTTAAAAATGAATAATCTAAAAATATTTTATTAAAAATGATCGCTTGAATTGTTTATTAAAATAAATGAATGAAAAATATTTTTATCATTCAAAATGTTGAGACATAAGTTGTTGATAATTAATGCAATTTTTATTAACAAATCATTTAAAGTTATATAAATTATTATTTTTAAGAAAATGTGTTTCAAATTATTATTTTTTAGCATTAATGTCCGTTTCAATTTCAATTATATTGAGACATATGATTAGCAACATCTTTTAAGTATACTTCTAATGCTAACGTAAAAGTTGATAGAGCTTTAACAGGATATTGAAGTAATGTTAAGATGAGCAAGTAAATATCATGGAGAAAAGATAAATCACGACGACTTGGTAGTCGCCCAGTGATCAAGGTGCTGCGATTAATTCAAGAGTATCGGATCGACTAAATTGGACTCTTTGATCGTGAATTCTCTAAGACACTCGTCTTGAAGCACAAGACTCAATTAGGTGGTTGATGAGAGCGAATTCGCAAATTCGACGTTTAATATAAAACACGAATCATTGCGTGCCGTGCGAAATCGAGACATCTTACGCCACGATGCACGTTCGAGCTATAGGGGACGAATGGCAAATTGCAAAACGTACGATAAAGAGTCAAATCACTTTCCGAAAGGGCCACAAAAGTTTTCTAAAGTAATCGAGAGTCAGCTCGAGACTGGGGAATTTGGGCCAAATCAGCTTCGGAGAACGGGAAGAAGAAAGACGTGAGGAGGAGGAGGAGGAGGAGGAAGGAAAAGCTCCCGTCAATTTCTTATTCCTTCTCCCCCATCTCTCCTCGACCGCCGCCCCGGCCGCGCGGTCGAAATTCAGCTGAGCTGTTTCCCCTACCTTTGCTTCGCCACCAAGCAAGACGGGAGCACGATAGAGAGGGAGAGAGAGGGAGAGAGACGGCGATCCGCGGACTCTGCAGCGACGACGTCCGTCTCTCTCCTCGGCGCGTCGGGAGTCAACGAGCGCGGCCCCCTCGTTTCTTCCTCTTCGATCTCAGCAGCTGCTGCTTCCCAGGTCCGTCCCCCACTTTTCCCTCCGGCCTTCTCCTTCTTCGTCTGTCCGTGTCGGGATCGCATGCTCTCTCGTCTTTTCCGTGTCGCCGCGATCGCAGCTGGGAAAAGCCCGTCTCCCGAGGCGCGTCTGATCCCTGGATTCTTTCTCCCGATTGTTTTTTTTTTTACGCATTCGAATTCGACAACCCAATTGCGCGTTGCATGGCATTCCGGAGCTTTACGGCGATCCCGCATCGGTTTGTGCGACTTGCTGTTGCTCTCTGGAGCCCCGGTTTGGGGTTGTTGCGGAATGCTCTTTTGCTGAATTAGAGTCGTATGCCGATGCCCGTTCGTTGCTTTCCGGCTCAGCGTGAGGGTTGATTGAAATGCAGGTTGGCGGCGGTGATTGGCGCGACTGATGTCGAGAACTCTGAGAAGAAGGCTCCATCACGGAGACGTGGGTGGGAGGAGGGCCGAGCATCTGGAGAGTTCGGGTTTGGAAGGTTTGGATGAGCCTTTGTTGGGGAACTATGAAGACGATGATAAGCGTTCCGAGGTGAGGGTTGTCTTTTCTCGTGCTGTTTGTTTTTTGGATGGCTTGTTTCGAGTGTCGGTACTTCGTGTATGTGTACTGTTATGCCTCATCGTATTTGGGCATCATTCCTTTGGTGACTGATCTTTGTGGTGCAGGGACAAGTACTGGAAGATCTTTGGGATGATGAGAGGAAGAAGGAGCGCCTTCATTGGACAATGTTATTTAGCCAGTTAATTGCACAGTGGATGCAATGGCTTGGTATGCAGAGCTCTCCTTCCTGTTCCAACAAGACATATTCCTACGTCTGTGTATTCTGAGTGATGGACATAGGTTGCTCGAGCATATTGGTTCCTGTCTAATGATTCTTAGTCAAGCCAAACCTTGATGGGATATGATTTTTTGATGGCTTTGATCGAAGTTCAAAATACTGCACATATCGAATGGAGTATATACAGACACGGAAGGGACTATTTTTGTTGGATTCTGTTAATTACATACTGCCTTTTCTGTGTGTTCTGTTTTTAATGATGCGTGGTGTATCCTCTCGGATATGTTTTCACGTGTATTTCCAATTGTCATTGTAAAGATGTTTTTCCCTTCCTATTACTGCAGTAAGTTTGACTCTCTAATTTGCAGAAAAATCTGAAGTGTCACCAGCTCTAATGTTTTGATGTAAAAATGTGTAGATGAAATTATGCATATATCTGATGTTTGTTATTTGTGGACTGCTAGATATCTTACCTTTATTGTGGTTGTTGTTTTTTGTCACTATGGTGGGAAGGCATATAGACTTTTTCATGAGTTGCCTCTTCACTGCAGAAGTGTCTAATTGCTTGGAGTTATAGCATACTCGCTTATATGGATTTGGCATGCAAACATGTTCTCCACTTTTTGCTGGTGGTACATGCTGGTACTGAAAGCAGATTGGGACCCTTAAGCATGCGTAAAGATGCTTAAGAAAGCCTTAAGATACTGAAGTCATACCTTGAATTTGCAAGTGGGCCATCAGTGGGATTGATTGTAAGTCTTATGGTCCGGGTTTGTAGCACCCAGGGCTTGGACTTCTAGAGTTTTCTCAGTGTAGGTGTGCTACTTGAGCACAATCATTTGCTGTGGTACTCAATGAATATTTGATTTTTTTTTGCGAGAAGTCACATCTTAAGCTTAGTGGGTGATATTTCTACAGTATGTATAATTTAGCTTTTCTCAAAGTACTCCTATTATGTTCTTGACCAGCATCATTTTGCTTGTTGTAGCTAACATAGTCCTTGGGTCTGGATCGCTGATTGGACGGTTTCTTCCTCTTTCTTCTATCACTCAGAATGGACAAAGCAAGATTTTACAACCAACTCTTAGTCCATTGCAGGTATACCAGAATATTCAGAGACTTTCTGAACATAATAATAGAAGTTATCCTTGATACTATACTCAGTGAAGAATAATCTGATGCCAACGCATTATTACTTCATATAAGTGCATTTCACAATATTCTAATTTGTGGGAAAAGATGGATATACATTGAAGTTTGACTGATATGACACTTCATTAAACTAACGAGGAGTCATTATTGAGAAAAGAAAAAAAGAACAAGAAGAAGAAGAATAGATAACATCTTAATATCATGCTATAGTTACCTTGTTAGATGGATAAGCTGCCTTAGTTGAAATTGAAACTCATGGAAGACTAGATGTTGTATAGAAAGTAAATGCATGGTTCCTTCGAGGTTTGTTTCTACTATAAGGGAACCAATTATTGGCCTCTCAAATTGGTTTCTTAAAAAATGTTATTTTGGTAGATTATGCTCTTTTGTCTGTCTAAATGATATTTGCCTCTCAAATTGGTTTCTTAAAAAATGCTGTTATGGTAGATTATGCTCTTTTGTCTGTCTAAATGATATTTTCCTCTCAAATTGGTTTCTTAAAAAATGCTGTTATGGTAGATTATGCTCTTTTGTCTGTCTAAATGATAGAAAAGTTATTGCTTTTCTAAGTTGATCTACCATTTTGGTTTGTTTGTAGGAAGAAAGGCTTAGAAATCTCCAGCAGAGGTTGGGAGTCCCATTTGATGGTTCTCGACTGGAGCATCAAGTAAGTATGTCTTTGTACTAAATAAGCATATCCTCCTAAGATCTTAGATTAGCAAGTCAATGTGAAAGTGGAGCTACAAACAGTTAAGTTGGTTAAGTTTTTCATCTTCCAGTAAGGAAAGGTTTTCTGTGTACAATACCTATATAGTAGGTTGAGGATAGGAACAAATTTGTTAACTTGCAAGACAGGCTGTGTAGCTTTATGCTTGGAAAATATGCCAGATTATTTCACTTATAATAACTGAGTGCGGGTTTTAGGAAAGAATGCTGGGTTTCATGTGACGATATCAGTTTGTTTTAAGATTGTTCCCTTTTCCTCTTCTCTTGCATTGTTTAATATGCTGCTGCTATTTTTTTTTATTTTTTTTTGGGGGTGGGAGGAGGATATGCTGAATTTTGAGAATGTAGGTGGATGTGTTGTTTTGGCCGCCGAGTGTGATGCAGTATTTTCTATAAACACAGGTTCAAATGATTGACTACAAATTTCCACTCATTGCATTCCTGTTTGCTTTTAGACATGCTTAACATGATTAAATAATTGTACACCAAAAATTGCAGAAGTTAAGGTTCAGATCACAATTAAGCTGAATCTATCATCACTTCCAAAGGGGCCTATCTAGATGATGTCTTCAGACGCAGAGTACATCTATGGCTGATGCGTTTGCTCTCTGGGCAATGCCTTCTGATATTTGTGGCGAGAGAGAGAGAGATATGCTTTGTGTGCTGAAACGTTGGTGTATATATTTCTTTAAAGGAAAGAGGTAGTGTGGGGCCTCCAGGATGACTGTTGGCAGATTTGCTTAAATGATAAGGGGGATGAGTGGAACAGCCAAACTGTACTTAATTAGTATCCTCATGGAAGGACATTGAAGAGCTCCAATAATTCTGAAATGCAGAGATTGTGTTAGGTATTCCTCATTTTTCTGTATTTGTTTGTGGTAGGATGCTCTTAGACAGCTCTGGAAGTTGGCTTATCCTGATAGAGAACTCCCTTCGCTAAAATCAGAACTGTGGAAGGATATGGGTTGGCAAGGTACCGATCCTTCGACAGATTTCAGGTATGATTAAGTTTTACATAGAAAGTGGTGGTTTGAATCTTTCTCTGTTATTTGACTGAATTCCTCCTGTATGTCTTCATGGAAACCTTCTAATACTTCTAGGGGTGGCGGATATATATCAATGGAGAATCTTATCTTTTTCGCAAAGAAGTATCCGGTTAGTTTTTTATTCCTCTCCACTCTATATCTCTCCCCAACAGCAATTTTTGTATTTGCATCTATGTTGGTATCCAATCTTAATTACTTTTTATCTTTCTCTTGCAAGCAACATTGACAAACATAATTTTCTGTGGTGATTATCTCTCTGTTTCATGAAGAAGGAATCAATGCATAATGTTGGCATCTTAAGTGAAATGGGATGGTCAGTGATTACCTTGTCACCTCTGAGAACAGAGAGAAGACTCAGAGAGCTGGTTGAGGGATGCCTCTGCTTGCTAATTTTTTTTTTTGGTTGTTATTCTTCGAATATCCTCCATTCCTGCTGTTGTACTTGGCGGACATTATTCTTTGTGTACATTTCCTGCAGCTGAAATTTATTCTCTTGGCTATTGCCTTCGTAATTTTGTCATTGAATTAGTTGTGTATGACGATGCGTCTGATGAATAAGATGATTACCATCCATAATTTGATTGTATCTTGTTGTGAACTTTGGACGTGAAATTAGTATGAGTATCTCTAACTTTGTTATTCTTACCGCAGGAATCATTTCAGAGATTGTTGCACAAACAAGACGGTACTAGGGCTGAGTGGGAATACCCATTTGCTGTGGCTGGCATCAACTTATCCTTTATGTTGGCTCAGATGTTGGACCTTCAGTCAGGTAATGATGCTTACTGAGAGAGGCGCTTGGGCCTTCTTGATTTTCATAGGGTAAAGTGGCACAACTTTTTTGTTGTATCTGGCATTCTTAGATGATGAGTTGTGTTATATTTTACAACTGTCTGATTTTTTGCTATTGTAAAGAGGATCGACAGTTTCATTGCACCTGCAGGAAAGCCATCATCTTTGGCTGGCGTTAGGTTCTTAGAACTGCTTCAAGAAGATGAAATGGCTTTTGATAATCTCTATTGCGTGGCCTTTCATATGATGGATGCCCAATGGCTAGCAAAGCGTGCATCATATATGGAATTTAATGTAAGTTACCAAAGATAAGTTCCTTATGTTTATTTTCCTAGTTACTATTATGAAATACTGTTGAAGCTTTCCTTTATTGACTGTCGAAACATCTTCAAACACTTGTCTTTTGTCTATATCTTCTTGTCAGGATGTCTTGAAATCAACAAGAACGCAGCTGGAGCGTGAGCTCTCTCTTGAAGATGTTTCTAGCATTAGGGACTTACCTGCATACAATCTGCTAAAGTTGTAACTTGTAACTGAGAGAGATAAATATATAGTATTGAATTGTCCCATCTCAAGTACGGTATCTTCTTCACGTACTGTGCCTGGATACCTCCTCAATTTTTTCTATTAGTGAAGTTGAGTGCACGGCACAATTTGCTTGATTGCTGTACAATACCACGAAAATCTGAAACTTCCCGTTGTCTATCAAAATAAGTTATCGGGCATTTTGTTCACATTGGACTGGCACTGCTGCTACCTGCTCTTAAGGACACCTGCTCTGTTAATGCTAGAGAGATGTTGCCTTTGGTCGTGATAATTTGTAAACCTTTTTATAGGATTTAGCAAACATTCATTTTCTGGATGAGTTGTGGCTTTCTCACATTGTTATTATGATCCGCAATGCTTGCTTTCTATTGAGTTGGTGCAAAAATGTTTACAGCAAGAACTATTAGATGAAGGTCGCCAGAGCATGAACGCTTTTCCATCTTCTACTTATAAATTTTGTCTAGTCACCTAGAAATGGGGTCTGAAAGATCTATTAATCGATAGGTGTTGGATTATTCGAAATAAGAAAAAGAAGAAAGAATGAAGACAATTAATTGTCATCCGAAAACCAAAACTGGGATGAAACCCTATCCTCTTTTTTCGCTCATCTGTTCAGCTGTTCAGTAGCAGAGCACACGCTATTGTCTTCTGATCTTTTCAAGAGCCAGTTATTGAGCCATTCCGACGCTTTGTTCACCTATAAAATCAAAGCAATCTTGTTATTGGCTTTTAAAAATCCTTCATCACGAAAGGGAGAAAAAAACACAAGAATCTTGAGTTCTTGCTGATCTCTTCAATCTAATATATAACTTCTCCAGCATGGGTAATGTGAAGGCATTTATCTGATATGGTCCAAAATTGCATTTACCTGCTCGTCCCAGTTTTCGTTCTATAAGTAATAATACTAAACACCGCCGTCTGAATCGCGATTGCAATTATCATCCCTATCCATATACCCCATGGGCATCAAACAAAGGAGTTTCAGCAGAGTCTGAAACCTGAGTCACAGCTATCTTGGCCAGCTATTCTCCAAATAGGGAAGTATCACCTCATCGAACCAAAATTGCTACACGAAATGACGGTTAACCATCAAGTATCTAGCGAAAAACTAAAGCAGGGTTCAGGCCCTCTTACCTAAATTTCTAACTTGGTAACATACGCGAGCACAACTCCAAGGGGAACTCCAATCACGTAATAGGAACCTATGTTAACATAGGCAACCATACTTTGTCTCCTGGAACCTACCGCTACACCTGCAAGTGGTGAACGGATGGTTCAGCAAGAAAGAGTCTGTAAATAAGTTTACCATTCGCATGACGAGTAGTGGAACTGCCCGTGAGTACCTGAGAGCACTGGCTGAACACTGTTAAGTAAAACAGAGAAGGCAAGGAGAACTGAGAGTCTTGAAACAGCTTCCGCAACGTCTTCCTCACTTGTGAATATAGGCAATCTGTCGACCATAAACTAGGCACAAGATCCAAAAGACGACTCCAATGCTAATTGAGGTGCCCAAGATGACTTTAATGGCGAACAGCGCCCCTTTTGCATTTCCTTGCCCCAATTCATCGGAAACCCTCACGCTGTAGGAATTGAAAAAATCAAGTCACAAAGCGTCAAGCAAACACGGAGCAACTCAAAGATTTGCACAGGCTCATAGGCCATACCTAGCTCCAGCTAGGAAACCAAGGCCTACCATTAACTCCCAAGTCAAGATGTTGAGGCTGAAAAAGAAAAATCACTTCGGTTCATCACTATTCTGGTGACTGATGTCAAAGTAGTAAAGGTAAGATCACTAATTCGATCCCGTCGTACCAAATTGAGAAGGCAGAAATTGCAACAGCAGCATTAGTCATGTATCCTGCCAAGAGGACTAAAACAGCATTGTACCGCAACTCCAAGCTAATTCGATCGAGGACAGAGAAGATGGTGTCAGGGTGAGGATCGAGTGCATAAAATGGCAGATGCATACGATCAGTTGAAAGAGATGAAGTGAAAGGGTTGTGAGCCTAACACAGGTTCTTATACTACTCTAATACAAGCTCTATGTTCGTGAGAAAAAATGGAGGAGGCTGCACGCTTGTTGCTTGAGATGCACAGGAGCAACTGTGAGGCAGACGGTGTGACATACACTATACTGATCAGTGGC